>CM060981.1:26610151-31610151 GCA_030765065.1 Deroplatys truncata | reverse complement strand
AAGGATCGTGTCTATGTACCCCCATTGCCTCAAAACCAGCAAGAGGTGCAACATCGTATCACTGCTGCCATCTAGTCCATTTCATCAGATATGTTGCAGCGTGTGTGGCGTGATTGGGAATATCACCTTCTTGTCTGCAGTGTCACTCGTGTGGTCCACATTTAATGTCTATGAGGTGTAGTAAAAAATATTTGAGTTTTTCTTTCCAATGTATCCAACTTCACCCAAATACGACTATCCAAAGCGACGCAATACCAGTTCAAATTACGACAGTATTTTTATGGACGCACTGTATTTTATTTAGCAATTCAGCATAGTATTAATAATACAAAGAAATAAAGGGGATGTTAATACAGAATTTAGTGATACATGTATTCAACCACAGAATATCCCATGGGTTTACTATCATAATGTAACATTTAAAGTAACACCTTTTTATTATCTCTCCCACCTGCCTATAGTAGGCTAGAGGAAGCAATGTATTACACCCAAAAATTTGATGTCGAGATTTCACCAGGAATACATGTTTTGACACCTCATGAATAAAAAATGTGATTCACATGACTTTCCTTACCCTGTGTCGTTTATTCACTGGTACACAAACTTATAGCCAACGGGACTTGAAAAGAATGACAAAGTATTGAAAAATCAAACATTTAATAACGGATATCTCGCAAATATAATGCCCCAAAATTACTTGAAATAAATTGTCTGTTTTAAAGAGATCTATAGTTTTAGTGCAGTATGTTTTCGTTTATCGCTTAAACGTTACCAGTTATATAACATACCTTCCAAATGAAGAGGACTTCACAGACTGTTTTCAGAAAATTGCAGATATACATTTATTTGTCATGTAAATATCTTTAATGTATGGTATTTTAATCAAAATCATTAGAGTCATTTTTAGAATACCAAACTTTCGAAAAATGTTCCATATAAAGGGTTATTTGGGGTGGGGAATTTTGTTGAATACCTTCGTATCGCAACTTTAGAACATATTGAAGCTAAATACCAGTTAGGTTTTTATGGAACTTTTCGTATTTGAGTTAGGGTGTTCACAGCACACAGACACACAGACACACACATACACACACACAAATATACACAAGGGCATGTTACCAAAAAGCGTTATCTAGATTAATGCGGGCTCAAAACATATATTTCCAGTGAAATCTCGGTGTCAAATTTTTGGGTGGATGCAATACTTCCCCTACTTACTCTAGTGGGAGAGAAAGTAAAAAATCTGATGTGTTACATTCACATCACTTTCTCTACTCTTGTACAAACTATTTTTACAAACGCTTATTCTCCATATGCTTCATGTTAATCGAGATATCCAGATGTCAATCTTATTGCTAGTTTTCTTGTAGATGCCAAGGGAATATGGTAGGTTTTAAGCGATGGTCAAATCTTTAAAGGCTGGTTGCTATGTGGCGCATTCCATTCTCTTTGCATGTCCAGGACAAAAAAAATGAATAACGAATTTGAGAAAAAGTATAAGTATTGGAAAATTTAAGGAAATAACAAGCAATATCTCGAAAACGGTTCACTCAACAAAAGAAATGTATATGACATAAGTTGTGTATTTTAACGCGATCTACATTTTTTGTGTAGTAAAATTTTGTCTATCTCTTATGGCTTACCAGTTATGCAAAAGTCGTTCACAATGAAGAATACTTTTGGAGACATTCCCAGAAAATTCGAGATATGCATTTCACTTCTCATGACATTATCTTAAACATATGATATTTTAATCAAAATCGTTAGAGCCATTTTTGATAAAATTAAAATTTTCGAAAAATGTTCCATGTAAAGGGTAGTCTGGGGTGGGGGGATTTTCTTGAAAACCTTCGTGTCGCATCTCCGGAAGATACTGAACCTAAATACCAAGTTTGGTGTTTATCCGACTGTTCGTTTTTGAGTTATGCTGTTCACAGACACACACACACACAGACACACACACACACACACACACACACAGACACACACACGGACATGTTTCCAAAAATGCTTTTTTTGGATTCAGGAGGTCTCAAAACATGTATTTCCGGTGAAATCTCGGTATCGAATTTTTGGTTGGAATGCAATACTTCCCCTACTTACTATACGTAGTAGAGAAAGTAAAAAGTGGTTTTAAAATGTTTTGAATAGCATAACTAAACAACGAAAAGTTGGTATTTAGGTTCAGCAAGTTTCAAGGATGCGACACAAAGATCTTCAAGAATATCTCCACTACAATCTATGCTTTAAATGAAATTTCTTTCAAAAATGGATCTAACGAGATTTATTAAAATGCCATACATTTTAAGATACATATGACAAATAAATTCTATACACCAGGAGTTAAAAGGGTACTCCATATTTTGAGAGGTGGTAGTACGACCAAAACAAGAAAAAATGTCCAGTAAACATGGGCTCTACAGTGCATACCTTAAGAGCTATAAGCGCTTGTTCATCTTCGCTATTGTGAAACTGCAAGCTCGTTGCTATTACGTACGATCTACACCTGGCAATAAACAAATAAGGACACATTACTCTGTTATTGTCCATTGATACAGCATGCAGCAAACATCTGTTAGTGTTGTTAGAGTAAACCATATTTACAGTTCTGGGTAAGTGCAATGCATATTTTTATTACTTCTAATGGAATCAATTTATGAAATGTTTTTACATTGCAGTTTTATCCTTAAATATTTAGTCTATGCAACCCCCATTAATGATACACAAACACTACAGGAAGGCATCATCAGTGTCTGCCAGAGCATCCGTGACCAGCCTGGAGTGTTGAGAATGCCTGATTCCCTAAGACGTCGGACAGAAGCATGCCTTACTATGAATGGGTACCATATTGAGCACCTCCTTTAGTGATGGTTCACAAGTGCAGGTCATATGTAATTGCAAGAAGATTACGTTAGAAGCTGTGCTGTTTCACAGTAACAGATTAATGTGTCTTATTTTGTTTACCGCATGCGTAATAGCAAAGAGCTTGCAGTAGAAGAGATGTTTCACAGAAGCTCATAGCTCTTAAGGTATGCATTTTAGAGCCCATGTTTACTGAACATTTTTTTCTTGTTTTGGTCCATGTGACGTCATCTTCATTCGGAAGGAATTTTATTTAATTTCTATAGCGGTAAATCACAATATATCATACAAACTATAGATATCTTTATTACCAAGATTTATTTCAAATAATTTTTTTGTGTCATTTGCCATTTCCGAGATATCCGTTAATTCAATTGTTTCACTCGATGTCATGGAAAACACTACGGAATTTCAAGGCCAGCAAGGCCGCTTTTAGAGATATTACTGTCGATTTGGTTTCCTCCAAGCCCCTGTATCTGCAATGTGAAATGAAACTATATCTGCAGAGGTTATCTCCATTGGCATGAAGAAGATAGAAAAATAAACTTTTGTAGTTTGTAGAGGGTATATAAAAATAAGCCATAATAGGGAGAGAAAGTCATGCAAATGAAACATCAGATTTTTTTAAACAAGTTATATTAATGGGTTGCAATCACAGGACTTCCTTTCTCTACTCCTCAACAAACTATTATTAAATAAATAATAAATAAATCTTGTGACGATACAGTCCGCGAAGGGCCTGGGCTTGTCAATCTGACTGCCGGCCTCACGTAACCCCCAGCCGGAAAGTTGGTTCACGAGACCAGTATCGCCCTCTATCGCAGCTCCTCACTTTCCGCACCCCATGGGTGGGAAAACAAACTATTCTTACAAAAGCTTATCCTTTTATCTATTTCAGGTTGACTGAGATAAACATTTGCTGAAATTATTTTATTACATATTTCCCTGTAGGCACAAGGGGAATAAGGGAGTACACTAGGTTTAAGGGATAGTCAAATAATTTAAAAGCAGGTCTTCTTTGGCGGCTTTGAAATTCCGTTTCCTTGGATGATCACACAAATTAAAAAAGAAACAAAACGTATAGTGATTTTTCACTTGGGAAAGGTATAAGAATTTGAAATTTAAACCAATAACAAAGAATATCTCGGAAATGGTTAACGCTACAAAAAATTTCATTTACTGGTTTTGTGTACTAAGATTTTGTCTATACGTGTCTTACGGACTACCAGTTATACAAAAGTGATTTATACCAAACAGGACTACACAGGTTATTCCTACAAAATTCAAGATATAAAAGATCTTGGGAGCAATTTTTGAGAAAATCTACAATAATGAAACATTTCCCATGTAAAAGGCAGTTAGGGTTGGGAAACATAATTGATTTCCTTGTCTGTTCACAGACACACACACACACACACACACACACACACACACACACACACACACACACATACACACGCGCGCGCGCGCTGAATCTTTTCTAAAAGTCTGAAGTGTTCCATTCACATAACTTTCTCTACTCTCTGTCGTTTATTAGTGGGTATATTATTCTTACGAAAGTTTATTTGTTTATCTACTACATTTTAATCCAAATAAACGTTTACAGAAATAGCTACATTGCACATTTGGTTATAGATACAAAGGGAACAGCGATAGTCAAATGTTTAACAACTGGACGCTATATGCTGGCCTTAAAATTCCATACTGTTTCCATGACATCGCGAGAAACAACTGAATATCGATGGGAGTTATAAAGAATGACAAAGTATTAAACAAACGGATTAATAACGGATATCTCTGAAACAGTTGATGCCACAAAAAAAGTTATTTAAAGTAAATTGTGTATTTTAAAGATATCTACATTTTTTGTGAAATATGCTTTCGTCTATCGCTTAACGTTTACATGTTACACATTACAATATTGCTTCCGAATGAAGATGACTTCACCGGCTATTCCCACAAAATTCAAGATATACATTTTATTTTTCATGTAAATAGCTTTAATATACGGTACTATAATCAAAATTGTTAGAGCTATTTTTAGAAAACCAAACATTTGGAAAAATAACCCATGTAAAGGGTAGTTTGGAGTGGGGTAATTTTCTTAAAAATTCACATTTCACATCCTTGAACGATACTGAATCTAAATACCAGGTTTGGTACTTATTTTTCGTTTTTGAGTTATGCTGGTCACAATTACACAGACACGACATTTTCTAATTTTTTTTTATAAAAGGTGCCTCAAAACGTGTATTTTTAGGTATCGAAGTTTTGGGTGAAGTGCAATGCTATGTACGTGGTAGAAAAAGTAAAATTTTTTTTGGCGTTTAGGAGGCTTAAAACATGCATTTTCGGTGAAATCTCGGTATCGTATTTTTGGGTGGAATAGGGAAAGTAATAAACGATAGTGGGTGGAGAAAGTCATGTAATTGTAACCAGATTTTTGTAATAAAGTTCCAATATATACACAGTGAGTGTATCTCGTTGGCGCTATTCCCTTGTGAGTTAGGCGGAAACATTAAACGCTTGGATGGGGGAAGTTATAAAATAATAAAATTGGTTATTTTAGATGTTTAGAGCGCCCTCTAGCGGCGCACAGGGTGGAATATCGGTTACCTGTAATGCTACAACGTTAAAGGATAAATTCATAAAGCAGAAAGGCATTTTCAAGCCGATATTTAGAAACATAAACCGACGAAGCCCGTGTTACCCGTGGCTTATTTCTAATGAAAGAATACGACGAGCTGGCAGGCGTTATACGCCCCAACAATACTTTCTAATCCACTCCACGCCGTCATCTTTGCTCTGGTATTACTCCTCCTCCTTCTTATGCTTGTTTCACAATTTATTCGAGCCTGTTCTCGCTGTAGCTGGCGGGTAGACGGGGGAAGGGGGGGAGTTGGCGTTTCTCTGCCACGCGATGAACAAATTTGTGACACGAAAACGTTTACCACTGCTGCGTGTTTAACTTCCCAAAACCACGAACACTGTCTCAGAGTGTCTCTTTTGGAACCTAGCTGTCTCCTTGTAAACAAGGGAATGAAAACTTGCTATGTTTTAATGAACACAGCCTCTGGATTTAATGACCTTTTTTTCCCCTTCAAAACCATACAAAATACGTTATTTGATGTTTACACTTTCTACTACTTCTACAGTAAGAGGAGAGAGTACTAGAGGTTGCACCAGAAATAAATAATAATAATAATAATAATAATAATAATACATTGTTACTTTCTCTTGCTGGTGTGCAAGGGGAATATGGTAGGCTTTAAGCGATAGTCAAATGTTTTAAGAGCTGGTTGCTATGTGGCGCATTCCATTCTCTTTGTACGTCCAGGACATAAAAAAACGAATAACGAAATCCCATTTGAGAAAAAAGTACTGAAGAATTCAAACAAATAAGAACGAATATCTCGGAAATGGTTCACTCGACAAAAAACATGTGTATAACATAAATTGTGCGTTTTAACGAGCTCTACATTTTTGGTGTAAAAATTTTTGTCTATTTCTTACGGTTTACCAGTTATGCAAAAGCCATTCAGAAACAAGAGGACTTTTGGGGATCTTCCCAGAAAATTCAAGATATGCGTTTTATTTGTTATGAAAATATCAATATATGATATTTTAATCAAAATCGTTAAAGCTATTTTTGAGAAAATAATTTTTTTTGAAAAATGATCAATGTGAAGGGTAGTCTGGGGTGGGGGGATTTACTTGAAAATCTTCGTGTCGCATTTTTGAGAGATACTGAAGCTAAACACCAAGTTTGGCATTTATCTGACTTTTCGGTTTTGAGTTATACTGTTCACAGACACATGTAGACCTTTTTCTAAATTTTGTTTTACTCAGGGGGCCTCAAAACATGTATTTCCGGTGGAATTTTGGTATCGAATTTTTGGGTGGAATGCAATACTTCCCCTACTTACCATACGTAGTAGACAAAGTAAAAAGCACGATTAGAAAATGGTCCGTGGTGTGTGTGTGTGTGTGTGTGTGTGTGTGTGTGTGTGCGCGCGCGCGCGTGCGTGCTCCTGTAAACAGTATAACTCAAAAATGAAAACTTGGATAAATACCAAACTTTGCAAAAATACCTTCCAAATCTGGGACATGATTTTGAATATAAGTTTTTTGATTTTGTAAAAAATTGCTTTATCGATTTTGATTAAAATAGATATATTAAAGATATTTACATGATAAATAAAACGTATACTTGAATTTTCTGGAATAACCTCTGAGGTCTTCTTCATTCGGAAAGAATTTTGTATAACTTTGTATAGCTGATAAACGTTAAACGGTAGACGAAAACGTACTGCACAAAAAATGTAGATCTCTTTGAGCTGCAGAATTTATTTTAAATAACTTTTTGTGGCATTAACCATTTCCGAGAAATCCGTTATTAATGCTTCGAACTTAAGTCATACTTTTTAAGTCCTGTCGATATTTAGCTGTTTTTCCAATGTCTGTTCTCTTTGTATCTATAACGAAATGTGTAATGTAGCTATTTCTGTAAAGGTTTATCTCGATTAAAATGAAGTAGATAGGAAAATAAACTTTCATGAGAATAATTTGTACACTAATAATCGATAGAAGGCAGAGAAAGTTATGTGAATGTAATACATCAGATTTTTAGAAATAGGTTCCTGTATGTGTGCGTCTGTGAACAGCTCAAAAAAAAAAAGAATCTGAAATTGGTATTAAAGCTCACTATTTTCCAAAGATACACTAAGACATAAGAAAATCCCCCACTCCAAACTACCCTTTACATGTAATGCTTTTCGTAATTTTTGGTTTCTCAAAAATAGCTCCAATGATTTTGATTAATGTACAATACGTTTAGTTATTTGCATAACGAATAAATGTTTAATTCTGATGACTTTTGTATAATTGTTAAACCTTAAGAGGTGGACAAAATCTTCTTTACCAAAAAGAAAATAATGTAGATCTCGTTAAAGCACACAATTTATGTCAAGTAAAAACTGCGGTAGCATTAACTATTTCCGGGATATTCCTTATCATTGATTTGAATTTTCAAATACTTACACTTTTGACTTTTTCTATTACTTTTAGACAATAGAGGAAGGCTATTTCTACAGAGGTTTATTTGAATTCAATGTAGTACACAGAAAAATAAACTTGAATAAGAATATAGAGGGTAGAGAAAATCGTGTGAATGTATCACATCAGAAACTTATCTTTTTCATTTGAGTAACCCATAAAATCATTATGAAACTGTATGCATAGAGATTTCAGAATGAAGAAGAGTAGGGTTGAGTGTTGAACAGCGAAAGAGTTATGAATGAGGATTCCTAGTACTAAATAATGACGCTAGAGCGAGATCAAGATGTGGCAGTATTAAAATTCCGGGGTACGTAAGCCACCTTTAAATACCCGACAGTGTAGAGATGATATCGGCTATAGCAGGACAATTAAGGAATACCAGGACGAGGTTGTCCGGCCAGTTGATGGATGACGGCGATGTGACGCTGTGATAGTCTCAACTCTCGACAACTTGATACACGACGAAATGCTCTCTAACGGACCACCCTGGCCGGATCTCGCTACAGAAACCACAAATCCAGCTTCTTCGAGCACTCCATTTGTTCAGGAGTCGATAGGTGAATTTGAACTATAAGACATCAAACATAAACTGTTTCTTAACTGTTACTATTTGGAATGGAAAGCCTAAAACATGGTCAGAAGGAAAAAACTTTTATTTCTTTAAATAATCCTTAATAATAAGGACGTCATTACCTATGGTGGTGCTTAGCAACAATGGCGTAATAAATATGTTGAAAGGATGCATTTAAAATTGATTCCATTCCAATTTCCTCTTAAGGGGAGAATAAATAGCTCTAAAATTATATTACTTTCTCTACTACGTATAGTAAGTGGGGAAGTATTGTATTCCACCCAAAAATTCGATACCGAGATTTCACCGGAAATACATGTTTTGAGACCCCCTGAATCCCAAAAAAAAAATTTGGAAACATGTCCGTGTGTGTGTCTGTGTGTGTGTGTGTGTCTGTGAACAGCATAACTCAGAAACGAACAGTCGGATAAACACCAAACTTGGTATTTAGGTTCAGTATCTTCCAGAGATGCGACACAAAGGTTTTCAAGAAAATCTCCCCAACCCAGATTACCCTTTACATGGAACATTTTTCGAAAATTTTAATTTTCTCAAAAATTGCTCTAACGATTTTGATTAAAATATCATATGTTTAAGATATTTTCATGACAAATGAAATGTATATCTTGAATTTTCTGGGAATGTCTCCAAAAGTATTCTTCATCGTGAACGACTTTTGCATAACTGGTAAACCATAAGAGATAGACAAAATTTTACTACACAAAAAATGTAGATCGCCTTAAAATACACAATTTATGTCATATGCATTTTTTTTGAGTGAACCATTTTCGAAATATTGTCCAATACTTTTTCTCAAACGGGAATTCGTTATTCATTTTTTTTTGTCCTGGACATGCAAAGAGAATGGAATACTCCACATAGTAACCAGCTCTTAAAATATTTGACTATCGCTTAAAGACTAGCAATTCCCCTTGCATTAGCAATAAGATTAACATCTGGTTTGTATGGAGAATAAGTTTTGTAAAAGTAGTTTGTACAAGAGTAGAGAAAGTCATGTGAGTGTAACACATCAGATTTTTTTTATATGGAATCAACAATTTTGATTAAAGGTATCAAACGTGTCGTCCTCCGTGGTGTAGTGGCTACCATTCTAGCTTCTAGTTCCCGAGATCGCGGGTTCAATTCCGGTGGAGGGCGAGGGGTTTTTACGGGCGAAAAAATCCTTAGCATGGCTTCCTTCAGAAGGGAAGTAAAGCCGGTGGTCCCGTGTCGTAGATTTACGGCACGTAAAAGAACCTCAAGCCTGATAAAGAGGCCTCTCAGCAAAATTACCGGTCTTTCACGCTCAATATAGAATGAGACGCAAAGAACCACAGCAGTTAAAGAGCGTCAATAAATAAAACTCAATTTAATTTTTTTCCGGACAACGTACTGGTCCTTCTCGCCCAATCCACTGTCCAGGAAACAACTAGTCAAGAACTTGCCGAGCCCTAATTGAAAAGTGAGCCGGACAACCATCCTGTTGAAGCCACATCGGTAACCATACAGCCAGAGGAACACCATCAAGCAACTGTGCAAAATGTTGACTAGGAAATCTATCAATCAACATGAGAAGATACAAAAAAAGTTTTGGTAAAAGTTGTTTCATTTTAAAAGTACCATCCAATGATACCGTAACGAAACCGTGTGCCCATTTAAAATTTCAAGGTTGATCACTAGTACCGCTACTTCTGGTTTGTATTGGTAAATGGAAATACCACCAATCGATTGTTTACAGAGGTTTCTGTTATCAAATTGTTTTTGCGAGCAACAAGTATCGTCTAGATTTAGAGAAAAACCGCCGATACGAGTGCTCTGGGACACCCGGTATAACTGGTAAAAGGTAAGCGATAGACCAAAACGTACTACACAAAAAAAAATCTGATGTGTTACACTCACACGACTTTCTCTACTCTTGTACAAACTATTTTTACAAACGCTTATTCTCCATATGCTTCATGTTAATCGAGATAAACATTTGCAGACTCTATCTTATTGCTAATTTTCTTGTAGATGTAAGGGGAATATATATTTACAAGGGCAATATAGAAATACAGTAGCCTTTAAGCACATACATATCTCTTAATAGCTGGTTGCTAGGTGCAACAACATTCCTTTTGCCACAGATTAATTCTCTTAGCATATCCAAGACAAAAAATGAATAACGAATTCCCATTTGAGAGAATAAGTATTGAAAAATTTAAGGGAATAACAAGCAATATCTCGAAAATGATTCACTCAACAACAAAATGTATATGACATAAATTGTGTATTTTAACGCGATCTACATTTTTTGTGCAGTGAAATTTTGTCTATCTCTTATGGTTTACCAGTTTACCAAAAGTCGTTTACAATGAAGAATACCTTTGGAGACATTCCCAGAAAATTCAAGATATACATTTTATTTGTCATGAAAATATCTTAACACATGATATTTTAATCAAAATCGTTAGAGCTATTTTTGAGAAAATTAAAATTTTACGAAAAATGTTCCATGTAAAGGGTACTCTGTGGTGGGGGAATTTTCTTGAAAACCTTCGTGTCGCATCTCTGGAAGATACTGAACCTAAATAGCAAATTTGGTGTTTATCCGACTGTTCGTTTCTGAGTTATGCTGTTCACAGACACACGCAGACACACACACACGGACATGTTTCCAAAAATGTTTTTTTTTGGATTCAGGGGGTCTCAAAACATGTATTTACGGTGAAATCTCCGTATGGAATTTTTGGGTGGAATACAATACTTCCCCTACTTACTATACGTAGTAGAGAAAGTAAAAATGTAGATGTGTTTAATAACAACAGTTTAGTTCATTTGTTTTTGGTGGCATCAGCCATTTCCGAGATATTGCTCGAATTGTTTATTACTTTAGTATGGAATTTTAAGGCCAGCATATAGCACCCAGTTCTTTGACTATCGTTGCTCTCTGTGTAGTTATAACGAAATGTGTAATGTAGCTATTTCTGAGACGTTTATCTGGATTAAAATGTAGTAGGTAGAAAAATAAACATTTCTAAGAATAATTTTACTTAGTAATAAACCGAATAGAGGGTAGAGGAAGACATGTAAATGTAACGTAAGATTTTCTTTAATTAAGATTAGGATGAGTTCGACTGTGGGGATATCTAGCACCTCGGCCCAGACAGGGATCTTTTGTGCATACATCCCCGGGAGGAACGGTTGAGATGATGGAGCCGCAGGCAAGGCCGACAGAGACGCGCAGAGTTCCCTAATATTTACTAGCTTGACCACCCGGCCGGAGAGCGCTCGGCAGCGACCCTCCCAAGTCACTGGAAGGCGGCTCACAGGCTCTCCTCCAGCGGGTAAAGCCCGATCCAGCTATGGAGTTTCGAACGGCTGCTGAGAAGGTGTTCAAAAAGCAGGTCCCTGCGCCATCTGCCCACCGCCGACCGACACACAACCCTGAAGTCAACCTGTAACGCGAAAGAGGAAATTGAAATATGAGGAAATGGGAAAGAGAGGAGGGCCGTGGTAATAGACAACACTCCAGCATTCGCATTGTCAACCACGGATAGTCAGAGTGGGTGACCACCAGGAATAGAGCGTCCGGGACGTCCCGATTACGGCCCATATACGTTGCCACCTGTGCCCTTCGTTTTTCTTTAATTAGGTACTTTTCTAAATTATTTCATTATTCCTATACTTGAATAGTAGTTATACCCATGTGTATTTTAATTTATACCTTTCTGTACACTAATTTTAACAAACCTCAGTCTTTAGCCATTTTTACTTTCTCTACTACGTATAGTAAATAGGGAAAGTATTGTATTCCACCCAAAAATTCCATACCGAGATTTCACCGGAAATATATGTTTTAAGACTCCCTGAATAAAAAAAAAGCATTTTTGGAAACATGTCCGTGTGTGTGTGTGTGTGTGTGTGGTGTGTGTGTGTGTGTGTGTGTCTGTGTCTGTGTGTGTCTGTGAACAGCAAACTCATAAACGAACAGTCGTATAAACACCAAACTTGGTATTTAGGTTCATTATCTTCCAGAGATGCCACACAAAGGTTTTCAAGAAAATCCCCCAACCCCAGATTACCCTTTGCACGGAACATTTTTCGAAAATTTTAATTTCCTCATAAATGGCTCTAACGATTTTGATTAAAATATCATATGTTTAAGATATTTTCATGACAAATAAAATGTATATCTTGAATTTTCTGGGGATGTCTCCAAAAGTATTCTTCATTGTGAACGACTTTTGCATAACTGGTAAACCATAAGAGATACACAAAATTTTAATACACAAAAAATATAGATCGCTTTGAAATACACAATTTATGTCATATACATTTTTTTGTCGTTGAGTGAACCATTTTCGAGATATTGTTTGTTATTCCCTTAAATTTTTCAATACTTATTTTCTCAAATGGGAATTCGTTATTCATTTTTTTGTCTTGGATATGCAAAGAGTATTAATCTGTGGGAAAGGGAATGGTGCTGCACCTAGCAACCAGCTATTAAGAGATATGTATATGCTTAAAGGCTACTGTATTTCTATATTGCCCTTGTAAATACAAAACAAGTGGAACATAGTACGCCTTAAGCGATAGTCAAATATTTTTAGAACTGGTCGCTATGTGTAAAATGTAATTCTCCTTGCATGTCAAAAGGTCGTTTCTGCAAATGTTTATCTCGATTAATATGAAATAGATGGAGAATAAGACTTTGTAAAAATATTTTGTATACAAGAGCAGAGAAAGTCATGTGAGTGTAACACATAAGATTTTTTGCAATTATTATGTTATTTTTTAAAATATTGAAATGATTTTATTGGTCATTTTTAAACATTTTAGGTCATTAAATCCTGCACCGGTGTTGAAATGGTGAAGATAGCAGCCATGATTGGTTCAAACACATTGTATTGTTGGTTAAAATTAGTATGACGAAGCAAGCAAATATAATAACCCCTTTATGGTTCAGTAGTTGTGAATTAACAAAAAAAAAAAAAGTCATAAAAAAGTAAATTCGGGGCCTTTCCTTTTTACTACATATTTCCTTTTATCTCGTGTTTTTACACTTGTTTTTTCTTGCTTCCTTTCCTTTCCTTTTATTTGATGCAACGCCTGCTTCTGTTACATATGACGGTGCTCGAAATAATTTCCCCATTTTTCTTTCCTGTTTCCCCATTTTCTTTGTGAGCGAAGAAGTAAGAGCGCGCAGACAGCTGAAATACTAAAGTGGGCCATTCAAAATTTTAACAACTCGCTACAGGAAGCTGGAACATTATTGGTACGAGCTTTCCAACTTTATGAGAACGAGGAAAAAGAGCGATTATAACATGAAAGCCATTTCAAAAGCAAAGGCCGACCCTGCGACTCGACTCGTGACGAATATATAGATGAGAAGAAAGGACAAAAGGAAGGTCCAAAAAAGAATGTATGGGAAATGAGGAGGGGCAGAGAGTTAAAGCTCACACTTTACCCGGAAATGCGACGAAGGGAAAAGAAGATAAAGGAAGAGGAAAAAAGCACCGGGAAACTTTAGAAAGTGCCATCAAGTCACGTCGCCAAGCGAAGAGGGGGAACTTTCTGTGGAAAACATCTCCATGTCCTGTTTGATTTTTGAGAATCCCGCGCTGTTTAAACAACTCTAAATGGATTAGCAAATGCGATGCGTGCAAGATGATAGCTCTTCAAAACGCGAGGAGCAGTCTAACTCGGACGACAGTTGCTGTGGCAACAGGGCGGTTAGGAAACCTCTCGGTCTAGAATATAGGTGGCCTGGCAATTGATAATATGCTACACACAGTCTAACTTTATCACAGTTGCTGTGTCAACAGGGCAGTCAGAAAGATTCTATGTCTAGATTATAGGTGACCTTGCAATTGATAATATGCTACACACAGTCTAACTTTATCACAGTTGCTGTGTCAACAGGGCAGTCAGAAAGATTCTATGTCTAGATTATAGGTGACCTTGCAATTGATAATATGCTACACACATTCTAACTTTATCACAGTTGCTGTGTCAACAGGGCAGTCAGAAAGCTTCTATGTCTAGATTATAGGTGGCCTTGCAATTGATAAGATGCTACACACAGTCTAACTTTATCACAGTTGCTGTGTCAACAGGGCGGTCAGAAAGCTTATATGTCTAGATTATAGGTGGCCTTGCAATTGATAAGATGCTACACACAGTCTAACTTTATCACAGTCGCTATGGCAACAGGGCAGTCAGAAAACTTCTCGGTACAGGTTATAGGTGGCCTTGCAATTGATAAGATGCTACACACAGTCTAACTTGATCACAGTTGCTATGTCAACAGGGCAGTCAGAAAACTTCTCGGTATAGATTATAGGTGGCCTTGCAATTGATAAGATGCCCCACACAGTCTAACGCGGACTGTGAAAACAGGGCAGTACGAAAACTTCTCGATCTAGATTATAGGTGGCGTTACATGTGAGAAGATGCTACACACAGTCTAACTCGGACAACAGTTGACAGACTAACTTGGACGAGAGTTGCTATGACGAGAGCGGGGTCCGGAAACCTCTAATTAAAAAGATAGCTCCTAAAGATGGACTAGAAGAACCAAGTTCAATAGCAGTGGCAAGATTGCTGTGATAAAAGTCTGGATTATACGTGGTCTTACAATTTCTTAGATGCTCTACTCAGTCTAACTCGGACGACAGTTGACAGACTAACTTGGACGAGAGTTGCTATGACGAGAGCGGGGTCCGGAAACCTCTAATTAAAAATCTGATGTGTTACACTCACATGACTTTCTCTACTCTTGTACAATCTATTTTTACAAACGCCTATTCTCCATATGCTTCATATTAATCGAGATGTCAATCTTATTTGTAATTTTCTTGTAGATGCAAGGGGAATATGGTAGCTTTTAAGCGATAGTCAAATATTTTATCGCTGGTTGCTATGTGGCGCATTCCATTCTCTTTGCATGTCCAGTACATAAAAAAATGAATAACGAATTTGAGAAAAAGTATAAGTATTGGAAAATTTAAGGAAATAACAAGCAATATCTCGAAAACGGTTCACTCAACAAAAAAAATGTATATGATATAAGTTGTGTATTTTAACGCGATCTACATTTTTTGTGTAGTAAAATTTTGTCTATCTCTTATGGTTTACCAGTTATGCAAAAGTCGTTCATAATGAAGAATACTTTTGGAGACATTCCCAGAAATTTCGAGATATACATTTCATTTCTCATGACATTATCTTAAACATATGATATTTTCATCAAAATCGTTAGAGCCATTTTTGAGAAAATTAAAATTTTCGAAAAATGTTCCATGTAAAGGGTAGTCTGGGGTGGGGGGATTTTCTTGAAAATCTTCGTGTCGCATCTCTGGAAGATACTGAACGTAAATACCAAGTTTGGTGTTTATCCGACTGTTAGTTTTTGAGTTATGCTGTTCACAGACACACACACAGACACACACACAGACACACAGACACACACACAGACACACACACGGACATGTTTCCAAAAATGCTTTTTTTGGATTCAGGAGGTCTCAAAACATGTATTTCCGGTGAAATCTCGGTATCGAATTTTTGGGTGGAATGCAATACTTCCCCTACTATACGTAGTAGAGAAAGTAAAAAGATAGCTCCTAAAGATGGACTAGAAGAACCAAGTTCAATAGCAGTGGCAAGATTGCTGTGATAAAAGTCTGGATTATACGTGGCCTAAGATGCTCTACTCAGTCTAACTCGGCCGACAGTTGCTATGACAACAGGGCGGTCTGAAAACTTCTCGGTCACCACGTAATTTGATAGCTACGTCATTCAGTTATGGACCAATTCACGTAAGACGGTGCAAACTTGCAATGAAATTAGAGCCACGCGGCATTAAAACAATATCATCGCAAGCACTGTGTTCCGCCGAACAATTCAAATTCCACACTTCACTGTAAATACATGTTTTGAGGTCCCATAAATAAAAAAATTTAGAAACAGGTCCGTGTGAGCTTCTATGAACAGTATGCAAACAGCACGGAATGCCTAAGCCATCAGATAGCGAAACGATCTTTAGATATATGACTACCCTACTATTTTTACTCTCCCTACTTCGTATAGTAAGTAGAAGTATTGTATTCCATCCAAAAATTCGATACCGAGATTTCAACGGTAATACTTGTTCTGAGATCCCCTGAATCCAAAAAAGCATTTTTGGAAACATGTCCGCGTGTGTGTCTGTGAACAGCATAACTCAGAAACGAACAGTCGGATAAACACCAAACTTGGTATTTAGATTCAGTATCTTCCAGAGATACGACACAAAGGTTTTCAAGAAAATCCCCCCGCCCCAGATTACCCTTTACATGGAATATTTTTCGAATATTTTAATTTTCTCAAAAATGGCTCTTAACGACTTTGATTAAAATATAATATATTTAAGATATTTTTATGACAAATGAAATGTATATCTCGAATTTTCTGGGAATGTCTCCAAAAGTATTCTTCATTGTGAACGACTTTTGCATAACTGATAAACCATAAGAGATAG
This sequence comes from Deroplatys truncata, assembly GCA_030765065.1. Lineage (NCBI taxonomy): Eukaryota > Metazoa > Arthropoda > Insecta > Mantodea > Mantidae > Deroplatys > Deroplatys truncata. The sequence continues at coordinate 31,593,157 of CM060981.1, read as the reverse complement.
ACAAAATACACAAAAGTTTAGATCGCATTAAAATACACAATTTATGTCATTTACATTTTTTTTGTTGAGTGAACCACTTTCGAGATATTGCTTGTTATTCCCTTAAATTTTCCACTACTTATACTTTTTCTCAAATTCGTTATTCATTTTTTTTGCCCTGGTAATGCAAAGAGAATGGAATACTCCACATATTAACCAGTTCTTAAAATATTTGACTATCGCTTAAAGCCTACAATATTCCCCTTGCATCTACAAGAAAATTAGCAATAAGATTAACATCTCGATTAACATGAAGCATATGGAGAATAAGCATTTGTAAAATTAGTTTGTACAAGAGTAGTGAAAGTCATGTGAGTCTAACACATCAGGTCTTTTTTTGTTATACTTACAACGAAATTTGTAGTGAAAGTTTGTATTAACAAGAAGTAAACACCAGAATAAGTTGTTACTTTCTTTACTATATATCTAGTAGGTAGAGAAAGTATTGCATTCCATCAAAAAATTTGATACCAAAATTTCACCGAAAATACATGCTTTAGGCCCCCTCTATACAAAAAGAAGAATTTTTAGAGAAAGGGCGTGTGTGTCTGCGAAGAGCATCTCAAAAACGAAAAGTAGGATAAATACCAAACTAGTATTTAGGTTCGATACCTTCCAAAAATGCAACACCAATATTTTCAAGAAAATCGCCCCACTCCAAACTACCCTTTACATGGATCATTTTTCGAAATTTTTAATTTTATATAAAAATGGCTGTAACAATTTTTATTAAAACAGCATAATTCAAATATATTTACATTACATATAAAATGTGTACTTTCAATTTTCTGGAAATAGCCTGTTAAGTTCTCTTCATTCGGAAAACAATTGTATGATCTTGTATAACCGGTAAACGTTAAGCGATAGACGAAAATGTATACACAAAACCTAGATCTCTTTAAAACGTACATTTTATTTCAAATAAACTTTTTTGTGACATCAGCCATTTCCGAGACATCAGTTATTAATGGTTCCAGTTGTTCAATACTTTGTCATTGAAGTCCTTCAACATTCAGCTGTTTCTCACGATCCCATGGAAACAGTATGGAATTTTAAGGCAGCATATAGCGTCCAGTTCTTAAACATTTGACTGTCGCTGTTCCCCTTTACATCTACTATAACGCAGCCATTTCCGGAAGGTTTTGTCATGAATAAAGTGATGGAAGATTGGAAAAATAAACTTTAGTAAGCACTAATAGGTGCTAGAGGGTAGAGAATGTAATACGAGTGTAACACATTAGACTTTTAATCAATAGTTTCTTTAGAACAGTGAGCAGAGAAAACTATAAGATTTTTCTACAAAAATGTTACTGATTTTGTAGTGGAAGTACACGAATTAAAAGCTAATCTGAGTTTTGGGGCGGAATGAATTCAGTTACTGTGTTCTCAGGAACATTTTTTGTAAGCTTTTTGGAAGATGCCTAAGACAATAATGTTTACAGATGCTCAAATTAAGATCTGGTCGTCATCGTTAAGCCCAATCTAGTAAAGCAAGTCACCTCAGATGACGTGACGAAACAAAGACTGTGTCTAATTTCTTTTCCCTAATCCCAGGTAATCTCCTGTGCGTGGACCATTCTCTGTTTCACGAGGTATCACCTGGTTTTCAAGATGCACGGCTTAGCAGAGGGCTTATGTAAATAAAACACCAGCAGACAAGCCTCTCGTTATTATGTACACACGGCCCATCCCACAATACCGCTGAGTAATCTCTTACTGGTAATTGAAATGTGTTCAACCTCGGTACAGCATGCCCCATAAATAGCCTATACCTTCCTAAAATATTGTATAGGCCACAAAATTTTACATGTTTACATGTAAAGGTAAAAGGTGCAATGAACGGAGGGGCAGAGCAGCGCACGCGGGTCAGTTGGGCCCTCTGCTTCTACCAGTGGCCCTCGGGAAGTAGGGAAAAGGGGAGAGACCCCAAAGGCGACCAGATCCGGATGATGGGCGCAAGCACGACGGGGTCCCTAATGTTTCCAGACAGAAGTATCCGACAACGCTTGGTCCTGCCCACAAGCCACCAAATCTTCCGCACTCCCCCGGGAGCGGAGTCCACCGGAGGCCTAACTGAGCATCCCCTCAGCGACACCAGGGAAGAAAACTCTACAGAACTCGCAGCCACCGTCCAGTTGCAATCCGTCATCTGTTTCAGGGTTGTGTGCTTTAAAGAGATCTACATTTTTCGTGTAGCACGTTTTCGTCTTGACGTTTAACGTTTATCAGTCATATAAGATTATACAAAATTTTTTCCAAATGAAGAGGATGTTATAGGCTATTCCCAGAAGATTCAAAATATACGTTTTATTTGTCATGTAAGTATCTTTAATATATGGTATTTTAATCAAAATCGTTAGTTATTTTTTAGAAAATCAAAATTTTCGAAAAATCTTCCATGTAAGAGGTAAACTGGGATGGGGGGATTTTCTTGAAAATCATCATGTCGCATCTTTGCAAAGTACTAAACTGAAATAGCAAGTTTGGTGTTGATCCAAGTTTTCATTTTTAAGTTATGGTGTTCACAGACACACACACGGGACTTTTTCTAAAAATCATTTTTTTTTTTGGATTCAGGGCGCCTCAAAACATATATTTCCGGTGAAAGCTTGTATCGAATTTTGAGTGGAATTCAATACCTTCCCTAGCTACTGTGTGCAATGTAGATACAGAAAAATGAATATCTTAAAGGTTGAAATAGCTCGTTAAAATTTTGTATGCATTATGTACATAATTTGTTCCGAGTGCGTGGTGAAAACATCAAAGCAATCAGAACAAAACTGTGGATTGTTTTGTTTTCACACATTAATTGGAAAATTAATTAATGATTGTGCATACTTCAGTGGTTATCATTTCTGATAGCGTCTCTATGTGTGCCTACTTTGGACTTCTAGTGCCTATTTGGATGCATATTTTAATTTTTAACGCCTATTTTGTTGAGCTGTTGAATTGACTGCCTTGCGTTAGCGGAAATACAAACTGAGAATGGGTAAGTTTATTATCGTTTATATCGTTTTTACTTTCTCTAACACGTTTATAGTAGGTAGAATAAGGTATTGCACTCCACCAAAAACTTTGATGTTGAGATTTCAACGGAAATGCATGTCTTGAGACCCCATGAATAAAAATTATTACTTTCTCTACTACGTATATAAGTAGGGGAAGTATTGTATTCCACCCAAAAATTCGATACCGAGATTTCACCGGAAATATATGTTCTGAGACCCCCTGAATCCAAAAAAAGCATTTTTGGAAACATATCCGTGTGTATGTCTGTGTGTGTGTGTCTGTGAACAGCATAACTCAGAAACGAGCAATCGGATAAACACCAAACTTGGTATTTAGGTTCAGTATCTTCGAAGGATGCGACATGGAAGGTTTTCAAGAAAATCCCCCCACCCAGATTACCGTTTACATGGAACATTTTTCGAATATTTTAATGACAAATGAAATGTATATCTCGGCTTTTCTGGGAATGTCTCCAAAAGTATTCTTCATTGAGATGGACTTTTGCATAACTGGATACACAAAATGTTACTACACAAAAAATATACATCGCGTTAAAATACTCAATTTATGTCATATACCTTTTTTGAGTGAACCATTTTCGAGATATTGCTTATTATTCGTTTAAATTTTCCAATACTTATACTTTTTCTGAAATTCGTTATTCATTTGTTTTTTGCCCTGGTAATGCAAAGAAAATGGAATACTGCACATAGCAAGCACCTCTTAAAACATTTGACTGTCGCTTAAAACCTACCAAATTCCGCTTGCATCTACAAGAAAATTAGCAATAAGATTAACATCTCGGTTAACATGAAGCATATGGAGAATAAGCGTTTGTAAAAATAGTTTGTACAAGAGTAGAAAAGATATGTGAGTGTAACACATCAGATTTTTAGAAAAAAAAGTCCGTGTGTGTGTCGGAGCAGCATAACTCAAAAACGAAAACTCAGATCAACACTAAAGTTGGTATTTAAGTTCAGTACATTCTAAAGATGCGACACGAAGCGTTCAAGGTCATCTCCCTATCCCAAACTACGCTTTATACGGAAGATTTTTCGAAACTTTTATTTTATAAAAGTGGCTTTAACGATTTTGATTAAAATAGCATATATTAAATATGTTTACATGACAAATAAAATGTATATCTTGAATTTTCTGGAAATAGCCCTTAAAGTCCTCTGCGTTCGGCAGGAAATTTGTATAATCTTGTACAGTGGTGAATGTTAAGGATAGACGAAAAGTACTACACAAGAAATATAGACCTCCTTAAAGCACACAATGTATTTGAAATAACTTTTTTATGGCATCAGCCATTGCCGAGGTATTCGCTTTTGATGGTTCGAATTGTTCAACATTCAGTTGTTTCTCGTTATGTCATGGAAACAGTATGAATTTTAAGCCAGCATATAGCGTCCAGTTGTTAAACATTTGACTATCGCTGTTATCTTTGTATCTATAACGAAATGTGTAATGTAGCTATTTCTGCAAAGGTTTATCTCGATTAAAATGAAGTAGATAACAAAATAAACTTTCATAAGAATAATTTGTATATTCACTAATAAACGATAGAGAGTAATGAAAGCGATGTGAATATTTAATATCAGATTTGTTTACTTCATTATGGGAAAAGTAATAGACGACGTGTCCAATGATGTGGAAATCGACGAGCTTGGAAAACTGGATGTGAGAGTTAATACCGAAGAAATCAAAACAGAAGTGTGTTGGCATATACTTCCTTCTGCAAGTGGTTAAAAGAAAAAGGTGTAGATATTAATGAGAATAATGTATTGGCGAATTTCGTTCTAAGAAGTGGTAAATGTATGAGTCCTGGAAGTTTGTAGCATGCGTGGATATGGAGGAATTGCATTAAATGACTTAAAAATCTGATGTGTTACACTCACATGACTTTCTCTACTCTTGTACAAACTATTTTTACAAACGCTTATTCTCCATATGCTTCATGTTAATCAAGATAAACATTTGCAGACTCTATCTTATTGCTAATTTTCTTGTAGATGTAAGGCGAAAATATATTTACAAGGACAATATAGAAATACAGTACCCTTTAAGCACATACATATCTCTTAATAGCTGGTTGCTAGGTGCAGCACCATTCCCTTTGCAACAGATTAATACTCTTTGCATATCCAAGACAAAAAAATGAATAACGAATTCCCATTTGAGAAAATAAGTATTGAAAAATTTAAGGGAATAACAAGCAATATCTCGAAAATGGTTCACTCAACAGAAAAATGTATATGACATAAATTGTGTATTTTAACGCGATCTACATTTTTTGTGTAGTAAAAGTTTGTCTATCTCTTATGGTTTACCAGTTATGCAAAAGTCGTTCACAATGAAGAATGCTTTTGGAGACATTCCCAGGAAATTCAAAATATACATTTTATTTGTCATAACAATATCTTAAACATATGATATTTTAATCAAAATCGTTAGAGCCATTTTTGAGAAAATTAAAATTTTCGAAAAATCTTCTATGTAATGGGTAATCTGGGGTTGGGGGATTTTCTTGAAAACCTTCGTGTCGCATCCTTGGAAGATACTGAACCTAAATACCAAGTTTGGTGTTTATCCGACTGGTCGTTTCTGAGTTATGCTGTTCACAGACAGACACACACAGGGACATGTTTCCAAAAATTCTTTTTTTGGATTCAGGGGGTCTCAAAACATATATTTCCGATGAAATCTCGGTATTGAATTTTTGGGTGGAATACAATAAGTATGTTCTAGTGCTTTCACTTCTCGCACTAGTGTTTTTGGTCCTTTCTTTCAGCATTGAGATTTCTTTTGTTTTCACAGCAACCACGTTGCATGTGGGAATGTCAACTTCCGATTATTAGCAACAATGTTTGCAAGTACCACATCTTACATCGTGCAAAAATGTACAAAAGAATTTCGGAAACAGAAAGACTCGATTGTGAAACAACGCATTTACCACACTCATATAGCATTGCACTAGTTTACGTCACAGTATAGGCTTATGCACTTGTTAGGTAAATCACCTTTGCGTCTTCATTTTCTGGTACAGGTAATTTTGTTTCGACAGTCACATGGCAGCTGAGTGAGATTTGCTAGCACGCCCATTGGCTGACAACAATGCAGCACAACAGGAAACGTGCTGCTTTGTCAGGCATTGCTCCTATGTTACGATCAATACAACGTTCACTAAATATGCTACCAGGTCTGGCTATAGTACAGGTTTCTCAGCCCTCGTGTTTGTCCAACGAAGTTTCAAAATGTAGGTGAGTAAACAGTTTATTAGTGCAGAAGTATTATTGACACTAGATAAAACGGTTAAATCTTACTATACAAGTTGTTTAAAACTAAAATTTGCTACCGTATGATAAACAATTGAACTTCAAAACTCAGTTTTACGACACAGCTGTAAGATATTGATTTGTTGTTACTACACAAAGTGTAAAGATCATAAACAAGCACACACACGGCATTTGTTAAATAAACTTTTTAAGACCTCAACAATTCCCGAGTTATTCGTTGCACTTATTTTCAATTTTCAAAGCATTAAGTTCTTGGTCACCGTTCTTTTGTTTCTCGCAAAGAGCATAGCCAGCCAGCATATACCGACCTGCGTTTTACTTTCTCTGCTACATAGAGGAAGTATTGTATCCCATCCAAAAATTCTATATCGTGATTTCAGCGGAAATGCATACTTTGATGTCCCCAGAATCTTAAAAAATATTAGTAAATATCATCTGTATGACCGTCTGTGTCTCTAAAGAGCATAACCCAAAAATGAAAAATTAAAAAAATATATATTAAATTTCATATTTGAGTCAGACACTGTTTAAATATACCAGCTTAAAGGTTTAAAGAAAACCCTTCATCCCTAAAATATCGTTGACACAGAAATATTTTGCTTTTTATTTTTTAAATGGCTTCAACGATTTTGATTAAAGATATCAAATTTTAAGACATTTTTATGAGTAATAAAATGTATGACTAATATTTTGTGAATGGCGTATGAAGTCTCCTTTATTGAATTGCATTTTCACCTTACTGAAGAAAAATGTATAGGCTATTAAAATCCGAAGTTTGTGTCAAATAACGTTTTCCGCATTGTTAGATTTTTTCGAAATATTCCACGTTGAAAATTACACCTCTCCCAAGTGTGACTGCGTCATTCATCGGACATGCTTGAAAGTTCGCGATTCTTTTTTTGTTTTCTTTCCATTGCAACAGCTTTTATCACGAGCAAATATAATACGGATATTTATGTGAAAATGTTGTGAATGTTTCACATCAGGTTTTGTTTAATATTGATACTTATTCTTTTTTGTTCTCTTATATTTCAGGCTTTTTAAAGCTTTCTTTTTACATAGATTCCTAAAAAACAAAAAGTTTTTGCAAACTCACTCTCTTTCATTCTCCCCCTCTTCTATTTCCTCATCAACTCCTCATATTATAGGGTATACAATGGAGGACAACTCGCGCACTGCGATCTACGGAGATCTATTGAACTGAAAACCATGAGAAACCCAACTTTAGAGATGACAATCGAAACAGGAACTCCCCAAATGCGAGCCTTACACGTTTCGCCTCATACTACCTAATCCAATACTAAGAAGCTATTTTTCATTGCCGGCCCTCGTAGCCGTGGTCGCTGGAGTGTATAGCTCCGCCATGGGCACGGGTGTTTGTATGTGTATGTGTGTTGTGTAATTGCGGTTAAAATCGGTAACGAAAACAGTACAAACACAGTAGTAGGGAACAAGAAAAAAAAAGATTATTAAAATAAAAAAATATTAGTTTGGAGTAAAAAAAAAAAGGCTGCAGGCATGAGCAGACAGGCCACAGAGATGCGCGGAAGTTCCTTATCATTCCTGGCTAGAAGACCTGTCCCACCGCCTAAAGAGGCGATGAACGACTCGTTCAGCCAGGCAGCTCTCTAATCCTTAAATAAAGAATCCGCACCATTTTTCTGGCACCGGCATACGCCATGAAGCCTAAAAGCACACTTGAAACATGAGAAGGAAACAGAATTAAAGGGAAATGAGAGGAAGGAAATCGTGGTTTATGAGAAACCTCCACAGAATTTGCCTACCCACCAGGGAAAACCATGAAAACCCCAAGTTCAGAGATGACAGTCGAACCAGGAACTCCCCAAATGCGAGCCTTACACGTTTCGCCTCATACTAACTAATCTAATGCTAAGAATCTATTCTTCATTGCCGGCACTCGTAGCCGTGGTCGCTGGAGTGTATAGCCTCATACTCAAGCTGAGGGTCGCGGGTTCGAGTCTCACTATGGGCGTGGGTGTTTGTGTGTGTGTGTATGTGTGTTGCGTAATTGCAGTACAAACACAGTATCATAAACTGAGTAAATCAAGGGGGAAAAAGGATTGTGAAAAAAATAGTTTGGAGTAAAGAAAAAGGCTACAGGGCATGGGCAGACAGGCCACAAAGATGCGCGGAAGTCCTTATCATTCCTGGCTGGAAGACCTGTCCCACCACGCAGCCCTCTAATCCTCAAAGAACAAATTCGTGCCATCTTTCTGGTACTGCCATACGCCATGAAACCTAGAAGCACACTTGAAAATGAAATGGAATTAAAGGGAAATGAGGGGGAAGAAATTGTGGTTTATGAGAAACCTGCACAGAATTCGCCTACCCACCAGGGAAAACCGTGAAAAACCCAAGTTCAGAGATGACAGTCGAACAGCCTTACACGTTTCGCTTTACACTAACTAATCTAATACTAAGAATCTATTCATCATTCCCTCCATCAAACATTTTCTTCTCTTCAACTGTACCAGGCAATAATTTCTTTCCTCAAATGCCTCCTCGCTTCGTTTAAACATCGAAATTCTGCACTATACTACATAGAAATGCCTTACTATAAATAGTTGTTAAACAAGGTAAAAATCAGTCAGATATGGAATAAGTTGAAATGAGTTTTTGGCTATTTTCCGGGAGATACGAGACCACTGGGGGCCGGCGCGTTTATCTAGATGAAGATCTTGATGTAGTACTGAGAGTCGTTTCCTTGGCAGAGTTCACAAGTGTAGATCTTCACACTTGCGTACACAAATTACATACATATTCATGTTTTGTGTCAGGAACATGTGCCCACCGGTCTTACTCATTTATAAAACAGAGATAACATGGAAGGAACCATAAAACAGCTCAGACGGGCCATCCCCATTTCCTGTTACAAGTGTTGGTTAACGTGAGTAATGTGGAGTACCTGGGTAGCATCTGGAGGAGGGCCGCCTTAATTCCCCGCTCAATACTTCTTTCTAACAAAGAAACTCAACCTCTGTAACCTGTTGGACAACAGAGCAGCTAATTACTTCCATTGTTTTAACCTCAAAGGCTGTTTATCATAGTTTAACCTCTAATTTCTTGTAAATTCAAACAAACAACTTCATAAACATATTTAAGGATACTCATCAGTTAAATTTCTACGAGGGCCACTATTTATATTTCGAGCCTTGGCAACCCTGAATATTGTAGGTGCCATCTGACGTTTTCAATAGAAACTTTGACATTTTTTTACCATAATCTAACTCAAACATTTTGTCAATAGAGCGTCATTTGTTTTGTTTACACTAACTTGAAAATTGTGTGTCAACATGGAATTAACTCGTGAAAATGTTCGTGCAATGATTTATTACGAGTTTCGACGTGGATTATCAAGACAAGAGTGCATCGATCAACTAACTTCCACATTTGGCGACGAAGCTCCATCCTTTGCCACTGTGAAACGCTGGTATAACGAATTTAATCGTGGCCACCGTTCGCTCAGTGATGAAGTTCGTGAAGGTCGTCCAAAATCAGTTGTTGTGCCAGAAAACATTGATGCTGTGCGAAAACTAATAATGAAAGATCATGCGACGTATTGTGAGATTGAGGCAACCCTAGGCATTAGTTCCACCAGCATATATAAAATTTTGCTTGATTATTTAGCCGTGAAAAAGGTTTGCTCTCGTTGTATCCCACATAATTTGACACAATCTCAAAAAGATTCTCGTGCCGATTGGTGTACAAAAATGCTCAATAAATACAATAGCGGTGCCTCAAAAGACGTATACAAGATTGTAACAGGTGACGAATCATGGATCTATGCATATGAGCCGGAACGTAAACAACAGTCGAGTATGGGTGTTTCAAGATGAAGCAAATCCAATAAAAGTTGTTCGCACTAGAAGTACATCGAAGCAAATGGTCGCCTGCTTTTTCAGTAAAACTGGCCATGTGGCAACAGTGCCTTTAGAGGAACGTAAAACTGTCAATGCCGAATGGTACACAACCATTTATTTGCCGGAAGTCTTCGGTGAAGTAACGAAAACTAAGAAGAACCGTAGGATCGTTCTTCATCAAGACAATGCGAGCGCACACACATCTCGTCTAACAACAGAGTATTTGAAGGCTCAAAAAATAGAATTGATGGGTCATCCGCCAAACAGTCCTGATTTGGCACGTATTCGGCATATTTTGGAGGTGTCTCAAGAAGACTGGAATAAATGCTTTGACAAATGGTTCAACCGGATGCAAAAGTGTATTGACCATAAAGGGGAATATTTTGAAAAACAATAAAGCAGTTTTGAATCAGAAATTACTTTGTTTTAATTATTGGGCTCAAAATATAAATAGTGTCCCTCGTAAAATCAGTTCGATTGTTTGAAATTTTAACAGAAATTACGGTTGAGTGCATAATACGTATGCTGACGTGCATAAAAAGTGACCCAGAATGTAACGCAGCGGCTTATATTGGTAATGACAAATGTAGCCCCTCCCTCTGGCAGCATGAACTGCTCTATTCCTCGAGTATAATTTCTACCCGCTGGATTGACAGGGTACTTCAACTACCCTAAAAGTATGACCTAACTGCCGAAGGATAACATTGCACATTGCATGTTGTCACTAACAGAGTACCGTGGCAATGCTGAGTTGAATTTAGGTGCAATAATAAAATATAATATAAAAATCTGATGTGTTGCACTCAAATGACTTATTGCTAATTTTCTTGTAGGTACAAGGGGAATTGGTAGGCTTTAAGCGATAGTCAAATATTTTAAGAGCTGATTGCTATGTGGAGTATTCCATTCTCTTTGCATTGCCAGGATATTATATGTTATATTATATAACGAATTTTCATTTGTCAAACAGTATAAGTATTGGAAAATTCAAGCAAATAACAAGGAATATCTCGGAAATGGTCAACTAAATAAAAGTATGTTTTAAGGAGATCTACATTTTTTGTATAATAAACTTTTGTCTAGAAAATTCAAGACATATATTTCATTTGCCGTAAAAATATTTAATGTATGATATTTTAATGAAAATCGTTAGAGAAAATCAGAATTTTCGAAAAATGTTCCATGTAAAGGATAATCTGGGGTGGGGGATTTTCTTGAAAACCTTCGTGTCGCATCTCTGGAAGATACTGAACCTAAATACCAAGTTTGGTATTCATTTAAAATTTGAGTTGGAAAATGTTAATTCAAATCACATACATGCGCTAGTTATTATCGTAGGAGCGCTTTCGAGAGATGTTTCTCCCATCTTCAGCTGAGACCCAACTAACTGGATCCCCTCACCCCTCACCCCAAGAAATGTTTCATTAGACGTTATTTCTGTTCTCTGTTGAGAAAAATTGGAACCTGGTGATATTGCTGCCCTCTGTGTTATCGGTTGGTCATTCATCATACTTCTTTCTTCTATCTTGTGATCTAATTGGTCTGCATTCTGTTGAGGAGACTTGGAAACAATTAATCTTGAATTTGCTGCCATCTGTGGAGAACATTGGGAACTTCTATTTTCTCTCTTGTTACTTGAATGGATCAATTGCATTAAGTGGTCTGTCGGTGGTATTTCAAAATTCAAAGCCTTCTTAATGTTGAAATGGATGAAGATCTTTTCCCATATTTCCAAATGTGAAGGTATCTGAATAAATTTAAGTAGTTTTATCTCTTGTCCAATCTCATGATTACTATTTCAAAAGTGATTAGCTACTGCTGATCTGTCTGTTTGTTTCAGTTTTATATTTCTTTGGTGTTAACTTAATCTTATTTTTAAATTTCTTTTAGTTTTTCCTATGTATAAGCCTTGACAGTCCTGGCATGGAATCTGGTAAATTCCTGATTTTTTTAAATTGTCAGTTGTATTACTCAAAGGTGTGTTCAACATATTTTTTAAACTGAAAGCATTCTGAGGTGCTAATTGAATCTGGTATTTTCTAAACAATTTTTCAAAAGTTTTAAACATTACTGGATGATATGTGAACCTCTTATAAATCACATCCTTTTTATTTGGGTTTTGTAAAGTGCTAATACTATGTAAGTTTTTTTTTTGTATTTAGTAAGTAGGTTATTAATAAGTTGAGGTTTAAAACCATTTTCAATGGCTACATTCTTTATATAATTTGGTTTGGTGTTTATCCGACTGTTCGTTTCTGAGTTATGCTGTTTACAGACACGCATACGGACATTTTTCTAAAAAAAACTGCTTATTTTGTATTCAGGGGGCCTCAAAACTATAATTTCCGGTGAAATCTCGGTATCGAATATTTGGATGGAATGCAATACTTCCAAAAACGTAGAAATCATCACCAAAATGTTTTTATCTTCGTCTCCATGTAGCTGGTGAAAGATGTCGTATAAATGTCGTAGCTGTTGTCCGGTTTAACGACACGTGAAAATAATTCTGCACACTTCCCTCTATAAGAGCGAATTATGTCATTGGTGTAGCGTTTTCTTTTGTACCAATTGCAGCGAAGCCCTCGAAGCAACAGTCCGGACTTGGCACCAAGCGATTTTTATCCGTTTCTTTGTCTGAAGAAATTCCTTGGTGGAAAACATTTCAACGACGGTGATGTGAAACAAGAAGTGCAGACTTGGCTTTCATCACAGGCGGCATCATTCTTTGACGAAAACATACAAAAATTGATTTCCTGTTACAACACGGCGGTGACTATGTGGAGAAGTAATGTAAGGTAATGAATGATAATAAACTATTTGAAAAATAATGTTGTGTTATTTTTAAAAAAAAGTATCGGTTCTTAGTTTAAAAAGACACCTCGTGGCATCTACTGCATAACAATTATGATTATTGTAGGGTATGTATGTGTATTGTCGCGTAGGACACATTATTGCTGAGTATGATATTGTTGAACTAATTATTTCGTTTATTTCTTGTCCGGCGCGGCAATTCCCTCCAATTCCTAGTCAAGGGGGTGTGAAGGCAAGTTGAGAGAAGAGCTTCTTTGTCTGATAGCGTAGGACTGTGAGTAGAGTCAGTCTAGAGCAGGTCTTCTGAGTGTGTGTTTTGTATGTAGGAGTGCGTGTTGCAGTGTGTGTGTGCGTGGTGTATCTCACCCAGTGTTTGCCTGTAACCTTTTGTTCACAATGTAGGGCGCCTTATTAATTATAACAAACCAGAGTTAAATGTGAATTTATATGTATTATTTCGAAATATCCCACATCCGCTTTACTTGGTATTTCTCGTGTGCCGCTGAGTATACGTCCCCCAATGTTTATGCCGGGGTAACTAAGTTTAATATTTTAGCTACAAAACCTTTTGGCCTCACCCCGGTGCATAACATTATGAACAAATTAATACAACTACAACCCCTCCCAATAATAATAATAATATCTTTGTTGTGTACATAAGTACACCGTTTCAGGGTAAGAACGAAGTAACATATAAATTAAATTGTAGTTGAGATTATGGATGGCGTGGAGAAAGTTTCCGCGCTCGTGTGTATTAACCACAGACCAACTTCTGCCGTAGTGTGCTACCACCTAGTAACATTGACGTAAAACTTGTAGTGTTAGTGGAAACAGAGTGCCACATTTTTCCTGAAGTTAGTTTGTATTTACTCTGATGGCTTCCTAGTTACACGAAATTATACAAAATGCATCCAAGGTGAAAAGTACCTTCACATATTTAGAAAAACTCAAGATATGCGTTTTATTCATTTATCAATATCCAAAACAAATTTATTTTAATCAAATGCCAGAGGCATTTTTGAAAAAGAAAACATTTTTTGATATATAAATCTTCTTTGGAAGAGACAGAGTTCAGGAGATCTCAAAACCTGTATTTACGATGAAATAACCTATAGGGTGGGATAAAATATTCCCGCTACCTACTATAGGTTTGTAGTAGGGAAAGCAAAGGAAGGATGGTTTATGCTGCCGTTCTGGTTCTTTACTCTTTGATCATATTGCGAGAAACAAAAGAATGGTGACCAAGAAGTTTTGAAAATTCAGAGTAAGAGCAACCAATTTCTCAGAAATCGCTAATGTCACAGAAGGGTCATTTAACAAAAATAGTATTTTTTTACATCCACCGTTTTCATATAAGTTTTGTCTATCTCTTGTGGTTTACCAGTTATACAAACTTCATTCAGGATGAAAACTCTTCACAAGTTGTTCACAGAAAATTCAAGCTATAAATGTTATTAGTCAAGCAAATAACCTTAACATATGGTATTTTATGTTTTCAGGAGATCCCAAAACTGTATTTTCAGTGAAATCTGCAAACTAAATATTTGGGTGAATACAATATTTCCTACACCATAAAAGATATACGGTTTGGATGAACCCTTCAGTATATCTTAAGAGTTTTCTGATGGTACGAGGATACTGTAGGCTTTTTGGGGAAGGATACACGGATGATGCGCTGTCAGTTGCGGTCGGGAATCGATTCCCGGACATGACAAAGCAAAGAGTATTAATCTCGGAGCATCAAAGCAAGACAGGTTTGGTAAATGCGCTGTCTGCCGCAGGAACTGGGAGGATGAATTAATCATCTATCACCTTCAGAGGCCATTATGAGCCAGTGGCCTGCTGAGTCAGTCAGAAAGGCAAACATACTGTTTGTCCCAACTGCGTTCAAGCGAGTATTTGCGCCATAACTAACAGCCCCGAGGCAGCACTGAACCATGGACCTGTGGCAAACACAGCTTGCTGCTTCATATCTATGAATTTGGTAGAGAATTCTTCGGGGTGTCTTGCAGTTTGGCCAGAAATGGCTTCCCCTTCAGCAAGTCATTTATTCTGCCATTTCTCCCCCTCTGTATTCCACTTCCACACCATTTGGAATCATCAGAATCGTTGCTTCCTTCTTACGCTGTCGTTAACAGAAGATACATGACCTGCGTGTCTGATTACAACTTCGGAGGTCCCAGGTTCGGATACCAGATGTTTGCTTAAAGCTTTGCCCTGCGTTCTTCCTTGTTTTAAACAAGAAAATGAATATTTTCTTGGATATGCAAAGAGTATTAATCTGTGGCAAAGGGAATGGTGCTGCACCTAGCAACCAGCTATTAAGAGATATGCATGTGCTTAAAGGCTACTGTATTTCTATATTGCCCTTGTAAATATATATTCCCCTTACATCTACAAGAAAATTAGCAATAAGATAGAGTCTGCAAATGTTTATCTCGATTAACATGAAGTAAATTGAGAATGAACTTTTGTAAAAATAGTTTGTACAAGAGTAGAGAAAGTCGTGTGAGTGCAAAACATCAGATTTTTTATGCTTCGGGAGTATGTCCCTTACAATAAACTGGAAGCTTTACCAGTCCTGTTCTAGACATTCCTTTCTTTGCCATTTTGTCTTGATGTTTTTCTGTTTCTCAGTGTATGGATTTCAGGACAGGCAATTTAAAATACGTAGTAGAGAAAGTAAAAATACCATGTTTAAATCTTCCCCTGGAGGTTTGTTTAAAACGCCATATCGTACTGAGAATCTAGCAAACAATATTTTCGGAAGAAGTTTAAAGGGTATCGCCGTTCCCACGCAGACCTTCAGCTGTCAACCTGTCTACGAAAATGTTTCGTCAGATGTCGAAGCAAGTTCAGAGTTAAACCAGGCAGCCAGAAGAGTGCGTGCGTATCTGACTTCCGTTCGCGTGACAAACAAACATCTTGAACCGTACAATTCTAACCCAAAATTGTTCATTTCCGATTACCCTAAAACTTGACTTTCTGTGTTTCATTTATAACCCTTACACGAGTTGGTTGTACTATTTCTCCACTTATTCCGGAGAAAATGGAAGAATTTTATCTTTTTCATCCTCGATTTATATGCTTATAGCCTAACGTTGCAATTTGCAATAATTTTTCTGTTGTAAGCAATGAACCTTTTGTGCTGCAGAAAAATACTACAAAAAACTAGAGCATTATATTCACAATACTTTCTCTATCCACGACACCTTCACATGATCCCAAACATATAAACACATAAATAAAAACAAAGTGTTCTCATATCGTAGACCAGATTTTGTTACTAATAAAACCTTACGGGGATGAATTAGGGATAACGTAGGAATGTGGCCCATCTTCTTGACGTCCCAGGTTCAAATCCCGTAGGCCAACCAATCTTACTGCGTTTCCTCAGTTAGCAAGGTCATCGGATTGAATATTTAACACCACGATCCAAGTTTCCAACTTAAGTGGAAAACAATAGTAAAAATCTGATGTGTTACACTCACATGACTTTCTCTACTCTTGTACAAACTATTTTTACAAACGCTTATTCTCCATATGCTTCATGTTAATCGAGATCTTAATCTTATTGGTAATTTTCTTGTAGATGCAAGGGGAATTGGTAGGCTTTAAGCGATAGTCAAATATTTTAAGACCTGGTTGCTATGTGGAGTATTCCATTCTTTTTGAATTACCAGGTCCAAAAAAAAATGAATAACGAATTTCCATATGAGAAAGACTATTGGAAAATTTAAGGGAATAACAAGCAATATCTCGAAAATGGTTCACTCAACAACAAAAATGTATATGACATAAATTGTGTATTTTAACGCGGTCTACATTTTTTGTGCAGTTAAATTTTGTGTATCTCTTATGGTTTACCAGTTATGCAAAAGTCGTTCACATTGAAGAATACTTTTGAAGACATTTCCAGAAAATTCCAGATATACACTTCATTTGTCATGAAAATATTTTAAACATATGATATTTTAATCAAAATCGTTATAGCCTAAAGTGTAACCTGGGTTTGGGGGATTTTCTTGAAAACCTTCGTGTCGCAGCTCTGGAAGATACTGAACCTAAATACCAAGCTTGGTGTTTATCCGACTGGTCATTTCTGAGTTATGCTGTTTACAGACACACACACGGACATGTTTCCAGAAATACTTTTTTTGGATTCAGGGGGTCTCAAAGCATATATTTCCAGTGAAAGCTCTGTATCGAATTTTTGAGTGGAATACAATACCTCCCCTACTTACTATACGTAGTAGAGAAAGTAAAAATACCCTTTAGTATTTTTAAGAACTTTAAAAATAAGGAAAAATGTTTCCGTATTTTGGTGTGTAGGGATTTTTTTTAAAATTATGGGCTTGCATTCTTGGAATTTGTCTGACTTGTCCTTATTCAGTTACTGCTGTTCACAGACAGAGGGCAAAGTCAGTGGGCTCGAGACGTATACCTCCAGTGAAACTTCAATGTAGAATTTTGGATGGAATGCAATATTCCTACTAGAGAAAAGTGACAGAGAAGGTGATTAAATGAAACTTTCTCTAAATCAGTGTATTAATTTTGTTAATGATCCTAAAATACATATTTATATATTGTGAAAATGAGTTCTGAATGCAGGTTTCTTAAAAACATTTAGGGTTCCTCTAGAAACTGTAATATTTTACATCAATGCTGCCAACATACATGCGGAATCGCTTTGGCACAGCGCAATAGGGAAACTGGCGTTATAGATTACTGTTGTATCTGAACTTACCTGGACAAACAGTTGTACAGTCGGTTTTCTGAACAGAGGAACCTTGACAAGGTTGTCCGCCGTTCAGTGGTGCTGGGTTCGTGCACACTCGCATTCTCTTCTGTATACCCCTGCCGCATCTCGTGCTGCAGTCGGACCACTGTGACCAGGGTGACCAACCTCCGTTCACTGTAACAATAGAACAAGTAGATTCAGTGCTGAGCACTGTGAGGCAGTATTTTTAACAGTTAAATGATTTCAGTCTAATTATATAAAATATAAATTCAGTAACAGCACGCCTTAAAGTAATATGTGTATTTAACAATTTATAAAAAGTGTATATTACAGTAATTTTATATGTTTATATTATTGTATCCATGTATAATAATGTTATATAAATGTATTACGTAATTTAATAATGTAGGAGCAGTGAGCATAATAAGTTAAAAGTTGCTAACGATGAGATAACAATAAAGTAACCTTGAAACAATAATGATTTTGAGAGTTTAACAATACTACTTGTGATTCTTGGAAGCAATAATGTAATTTTAGTGACAGTTTATAAAAATAACCAATCAACAGCTAGAAAAAGGTTTACTTAAATGAAGGTATTCTATTGGATTAAGAATAGCCAATCAGAGACTTGAAATACAGAAATTTACAAGGTTAGGCGGTTGAAATCAGTTCAGTTGCCTGCAAACAGTGTTCCTAACCGGACGCAAGACACGTCCTCGAGAAATTTAATACGTATTCGTGTGAGACGAAAATAGTTTACGTATTAAAAAGTGCAAGCATTTAATAAAAACATCTCACACCTCTCTCTCTATCAGTGAAGTGTTATTTAAATCGTATCAAGCATTAATAAAAGGAGTGAAGTAAAATATATGTGTAAGCCTACATTCTTAGTCGCACGTGTCTCTAAAATAAATAGTGACGCAGCCGAGGCAAACATAAATATTTAATACTTAAAGAAACTTAAAAATTAATATTTTTTTAAACTTGGGGCAAAGGCCACCTGAAAGTACATTTGGGGCGAAGGCTACCGGAAACTGTTTACCATACGTGCGGTTGCAACTACTACAAGTTCGGCTCCCCAACAGTTGAACTATAATACAACTCCTACTTCAAGCGTGTTGCAAATAACAATAAATACGTAACAAACCGACTTCTTCAAATTGGTGCCCAAAACGTGGGGCTAATAACCATCTTCTTCAAGTGACAGTACCATTACTTCAAAACTAAATGAAATTCTATTTTAGTATTGTATTGTCTAATGTAATCTAAGCACCACTTTAAGGCGAGACTATGTGACGTTATGTTACAATGACGTTCTTTAATAATTCGCATCCTTACCAGAAGAAGTTGTACATTTCTACCTCAAATTTAAAGTTAAGTTTTCGCAAAACAAAGCAAACTTTTCTTTCTCCAATTTATTTTAAGTTACCTTAAATACCTATTCTCATCCCTGTACCTTCACCGCGTATACACAGAGGCCTTAGTGCTAGGCAACTGTACCTCTGCTTCTACACGTGGCATTAAGGTGCCGTCCAGTCTAGCTGCTTTCATTGTCTGTGAATAGATAGTAGAGCATTCACTATTATCTACTTTACATTTTTGCTATTGTTTTAGGCTTAAGGTGGAACTTCAGGTCGTGGTATTAAATATCCAATCCGGTATTTACCTTAGCGACTGAGGGAAACCACGAAAAGAAAACCAGTCAGATTAACGACCCACGGGATTTCAACTCTAGACCTCCTGAATGTGGCCACAGACGTTACCGTCTGAGCCATTCCGCTGGGTAAATGCGCGTTTAGAAGGGACACAAACTGCCCTTCTGCGCACTTTATTGTTTTAAATGCTAAAACGATTCTCTGTCTCTCCCCCTTTCCCACCTTCTCACTGACCCACCCTCCCAGCGTTGTCAATCATGTTAACTTCTCAAAGTACGATCGTTTTATAAGAACTTATTTTACAAATATTTTGATATTACTTCAAATATTAGACTTACTTTTAGTGCATTTCAGCAAGGAGGTAAAAGACCAGGAGAACAACGAGATAGGGTTTGTAAATCTCGATTTCGGAAAATAGAGTGTGTGCTAACATGTTTTATTAGTTAGGGATTTGCCAGTGTCAGTTTTGAAAACTAGGAAAGTAGCTAAAATGTTTTATTAATTTTATTGTTGCAATTACTTAATGTTATTTCAATTGCCACACAGCAATATACGATAATTTTAATGTCTGCACACGATAATTTTGTTTTTCAAGATTGGCAACGTTACTCCCTCCCTTCTCTAGGTGTAGCGGGAACAATGATGCATCAATGTAAATAACGGTATTAATGTAAATAATATTGTAAATATGTTCTATCTTAAATGTAATGGAAGCTAGCTAGCCGAGCAGCTTTGCAAGTTAGGTGCCTGAAGCCAAGCGTTACCAAGCGGAGATATCCTTAGGGTGCCACGAAACACAATAGGTTGAAGATAACCAGCTTGAGTGAGAGAGAGTTTGAAGAGAAATAGTGATAGGTTGGGACAAAAATGGAAATTCCAAACTCCTAATGAGGAGAGATGTATGAAAAAATGTTCTCACACGACTCTAGGTGACCTACCAATCACAAGATTACTTTAAAGTAGTTATAGGAAAAATAGCATATTTTGCGGGGTGTATACATAAGACAAGGCCGCGGCATTCTCACGACTTTATACAACTTCGTCAGGGGTTGAACTCCATGCTACTCATGGCTGAACATGTGAACAAGAGGTTAGCAATTTAGGAAAGATATATAGAGGTGGAAGTGCAGCTAGATAGATAGGCACATAAACTAGTAAAATAATTGTGGGGTAGAATTCACAGCTAACTGCGAACAAGTGTAAATAAATTACAGATAAAGCGAGCTTAGAGTTTTTATTTTCTCTACCACGTATATAGTGGGTAGAGTGTATTAAATTACACGCACAAATTCAATGTGGAGATTTCACAGATATACACGTGTTGAGGCCCCCTGAAAAAAAAAAAAAACTTTTTAGAAAAGCCCGCGCGCGCGTGTATGTGAACAGCATAACTCAAAAAGGAAAAGTCGGATAAATACCAAATTTGGTATTTAGATTCAGTACCTTCCAAAGATGCGAACGAAGATAGAAAATAATTCCACACCAACTCCCCTTTACATGGACAATTTTTCGAAATTTTTGATTTTGTAAAAAATGGTTCTAATGATTTTGATTAAAATACTACATATATAAGATTTTTATATAACAAACACAATGTATATCTTGAAGTTTCTGGGAATAGCCTGTGAAGTCCTCTTTATTTTGAAGGAATTTTGTATAATTTTGTATAATGGTAAACGGCAAGTGATAGACGAAAACGTACTACACAAAAAAATGTAGATTCTTTAAAACACATAATTTATTTCAAATAACGTTTTTGTAACATCAGCCATTTCCAAAATATCTGTTATTAATGGTTCGATTTGTTAGTCATTCTTTAAAGTCCCGTCGATTTTTTGTTGCTTTCTTGTAATTGCATAGAAACAGTATGAAATTTCTTAAACATTTGACTGTCGCTGTTCTCTTTGTATCTGTAAAGAAATATGTAATGTAAATGTAGTTATTTCTACAAATGTTTATATGGATAAAAATGTAGTAGATAGGTAAATAAGCTTTAGTAGAAAAAGTTTATTTACCCACTAACAAGCGATAGGGGAAGAGAAAGTCATGTAAATGTATCAGGTTAGATTTTTTATTTCGTCTACTCTTACCACTCCCTAGAAAAAGTTAAGAACATAGACCAATACAGAAGTGTTGTAGGGCATTCGATTACAGCAAGTCAACACCCTCACCAGGAAGGAAGAGGAAGAACAGTCGGAGAGAGGTCCGTCGCATAGTACATTACCAATCTTTCCTTCTCCATCCTCTCACGCTTTCTATCTCCTCTCTGCTTTGTTAATAAAAAGTAAAACCCTAGGAATATAGAACGTGTGGTAATAGTTTTGTTTTCCTAACCTAAAACCAAGCAGAGATATGTTTATTTCCCTTTGAAGATATATCGCAAATTTATGTGGGAAAATCACCCAGTGCCCTTAATAACCACACATATGCTAAGAATAAATGTATTTAGAGTGCGTTACCTCTCTTGTAGTGTTTAAGGGCATTCCCAGCAACCTCGTGCTCTTATCGACATCAGTAATGAAGTTGTAGGTAATATAAAGCGACACACTACATGACTATAAACGCTTTGGGCAGAAAAACAGTCGAAGTTTTATGTGCGTGTTGTTGCCAACGCCGGATCAGATACCAACAATGTGGAATGTGACAAGAATAATAAAATTAACGCTAGCCAGGCTTTATGAAATTACGTCACAAAGGCTATTTCAGTAGGCTTTGCGGCAGAATGCAGTTAATTATAGACGACGCCCAGAAATCATTGTGCATAGGACGGCAATTATTCTTCGTTTATCATAATCTACAGCAAATTACACACTGGTGTTTTCTTTTTCTTTTTTTTATTTCGTTTTATTAGAGCTTATACACAGACAGCGGAAGTTCATTAAAAGGTGAAATGAATAACATTTCCTGCAATTAGATATACCATGTTCCATGTTTGAGTTGTGTTTTTAATAATGTATACAACCTACCTCCTGTTAAACTATTAGCATTTATTTTCATTTACTAATTAAACACTAGTAACTTAATGAACATCAATTCTGAAGAACAAAACACTAATATGCAACACTCGCACGATATCTTTAACTCTCTATAAAAATACAAATTTGTTACATTCACAAGTCTATAGCTTCTACGAGCTATTTTTACAAACGCTTAGTGCTTTCTCTAACACGTAAAATTTAGGTAGAGAGGGTATTGCAAATCGATACCGAATTTCACCGGAAATACACGTTTTGGGCCGCCTGAATAAAAAAATCTGATGTGTTACACTCATATGACTTTCTCTACTCTTGTACAAACTATTTTTACAAACGCTTGTTCTCCATATGCTTCATGTTAATCGAGATGTTAATCTTATTGCTAATTTTCTTGTAGGAGCAAGGGGAATATGGTAGACTTTAAGCGATAGTCAAATATATTAACAGCTGGTTGCTATGTGGAGTATTCCATTCTCTTTGCATTACCAGGACAAAAAAATGAATAACGAATTTGAGAAAAAGAATAAATATTGGAAAATTTAAGGGAATAACAAGCAACATCTCGAAAATGGTTCACTCAACAAAAAAATGTATATGACATAAATTGTGTATTTTAACGTGATCTACATTTTTTGTGTAGTAAAATTTTCCCTATCTCTTATGGTTTACCAGTTATGCAAAAGTCGTTCACAATGAAGAATACTTTTGGAGACATTCCCAGAAAATTCGAGATACACATTTCATTTGTCAGGAAAATATCTTAAACATATGATATTTTAATCAAAATTGTTAGAGCCATTTTTGAGAAAATTAAAATTTTCGAAAACTGTTCCATGTAAAGGGTACTCTGGGGTGGGGGGATTTTCTTGAAAACCTTCGTGTCGCATCTCTGGAAGATACTGAACCTAAATACCAAGTTTGGTGTTTATCCGAGTGTTCGTTTCTGAGTTATGCTGTTCACAGACAGACACACTGACAGACACACAGACACACACACGGACATGTTTCCAAAAATGCTTTTTTGGATCAGGGGATCTCAAAACATGTATTTCCGGTGAAATCTTGGTATCGAATTTTTGGGTGGAATACAATACTTCCCCTACTTACTATGCGTAGTATAGAAAGTAAAAATGTTTACATATACAAATTGTGTAAATTTACATAAAATTACAAGAAATTATTTAGAAAATGTTTATAAAAGAAAAGAAATTTATATAAGCATTCTAAAGTAACTTATGCTGAGAGAGACAGAGGGGGGGGGGAGAGGGGAGAACTATATATGATGTAAAGGTCATATTTTAGAATCAAACGTGTTCCCTTGAGCCAAGAAACCTATATTAATTCTTGTAATAAATAGGGTTTTATTAACGCAGAATTGCTTACAGCAGTTCACCAACTGCCACGAACGAATGGTTCCGCGTTAGTGCTTGAGGCTCGCTTTTGGATTCGATTCCCATCGGGACGTCCACTCTTACCTGAGGCAGTATTTTTAACACAAATGATTTCAGTCTAATTATATAATATATAAATTAAATAACAACCCACCTTTAAGCAATATGTGTATGTAACAAGATATAAAATGTGTATATTACAGTCATTATATATGTTTATATTATTGTATACATGTGTAATAATGTTATGTGAATGTATTACGTAATTTAATAATGTAGGTGCTGTGAGAAATAGGTCAAAAGTTGCTAACAATGAGGTAACCTTGAGGAAATAATGAATTTGAAAGTTTAAATGTTACTGGTAACTCTTGGAAGCAATAATGTAATTTTTGTGACGGTTTATAAAATAGCCAATCAACAACCAGAAAAAGCTTTAGTTAAATGAAGGTATTCTATTGGACTAGGATTAGCCAATTAGAGACTAAAGTGGAGCAAAATTTACAAATGCAGAAGTCACTTGCTTGTAGACAGTGTTCCTAACCGGACGCGAGATGCGTCCTCGAGAAATTGAATATGTATCTTGTGTGAGACAAAAATACTTTATCTACGTGTTAAAAAGGCGTATTCAATAAAAACACAAATCTCACAGCTCTATCTCTATATCAGTGAAGTGTTATTTAAATCGTGTCAAGCATTAATAAAAGGAGTGAAGTAAAATTATAATCTGTGTAAGCCTACATTCTTCAGTCGCACCACTCCCTGCTGAGGCATTCATGTCTCTAAAAAAATATGGATACTGACGCAGCCGAGGCAAACATAAATATATAATATTTAAAGAAACAGTCAAAATTACAAAGTTAATATTTTTTTAACATTTGGGGCAAAGGCCACCGGAAAGTCCATTTGGGGCGAAGGCTACCGGAAACTTTTTAGCATACGTGCGGTTGCAACCACTTCAAGTTCGGCTCCCCAACAGTCGAAATGCAATACAACTCCTAAAATCACCCTTCCTCAGACCACATGAATTTTTGTGGTTTCCCCGGGTCGGTAGGCGAATGCTAGTGTGGTTCTACTTCTTACCACGAATTTCATGTTGTAGTTTCAGGGTTTTAGGATCAGTTGCCGGCGTTCTTTGTGTTGCGGCTGGGCGGTGGATATGTGCTTTGCACTGGTCCGCTGAAAGATCCCGCTTTCTGGTGCCATCGCCGGGCTTTAGGAGGCCCCGGCGGGCTCGGGGTCGGTAGGCGTGGCTGTGTTTAATTTGGAACCGTTAGGGACCGCATCTATGCTTGCGCCCACCGTCTCTCGGATACGGTTGCCCTTCGTGTCTCCCCGTAATACCTCCTTTCCTCCCAAGGTCTTACTAGAAACAGAAAGGTCTACTCTGGTGATGCATAGACCCGATTTTGGGTGTCCCTACATGATAAGTTTTCCTATTCACCAGCTGGCGAGGTATTGTAACTCTAGCTCCGATAATGGAACTCTGATCACTTGGAGTTAAGACGGTCATTTCTCATTGTAATATGGAACTGTAGGCTCATATATCCTACTTCTGCCGGTTGATGCTGAAGGGGTTATATTGTTGTTGTTGTTGCACCACGTATTGCGGGAGATTATTTCTAGGAATGTTCGCCCCACGTAAAATACAAACTTTCTGGTGGCCTTCGCCCCACGTTTTAGAATCAACTTTTTATTTTAATGCTTATATATGTATATACGTATGTATACTTCGGCTGCGTCATTAGTAATTTGCAGAACACGTATCTCTTAGCAGAGCTGGTATGGCTAAAGAACAAGGCTTACACAAATTATAATTGTATTCTACTTTGTTTATTAATCCTTCACACGGATAAATAACCCTTCATTGATGTATCCTACTATAGAACTGTGAGATTATTGTTTAACAAGTGAACTTTATTTTATTTTCGCCGCAATGAATTTTCATGTCTCACACTGAAGCCGTATCGTACTGCTTGGTTACGGTTTCTTGTAACGTGTACCGCCTGAATTTGTACATTTCCTCTATTTAAAGTCTCTGATTGGCTAAGCCTACTCCAATAGAATACCTTTATTTAACGTTTAGCTTTACCAGTTGTTGATTGGCTATTTATAAACTGTTTTAAATATTACATTATTATTGTTCCAAGAATTATTAGTAGCCTTATTACACTTTCTAATTAATTGTTGTCTCAAGGTTACCTTATTGTTAGCAACCTTCGACTATTTACTTTGTAATTCTGTTTGCTACGACAAGCAGCTAGCTTCTATTCTCACAGCTCCTACATTGTTAAACTAGTAATACATTCACATAACATTATTATACATGCACATAATAATATAAAGATAATACAATGACTGTAATATACACTTTTAATATTATTATACACATATTGCTTTAAAGCGGGCTGCTATTTTTTACTTTCTCTACTACGTATAGTAAGTAGGGGAAGTATTGTATTCCACCCAAAAATTCGATACCGACATTTCACCGGAAATATATGTTTTGAGACCCCCTGGATCCAAAAAATTCATTTTTGGAAACATGTCCGTGTGTGTGTGTGTGTGTGTGTGTGTGTGTGTGTGTGTGTGTTTCTGACTGTGAACAGCATAACTCAGAAACGAACAGTCGGATAAACGCCAAAGTTGGTATTTAGGTTCAGTATCTTCCAGAGATGCGACACGAAAATTTTCAAGAAAATTCCCCCACCCCAGATTACCCTTCTATGTAACATTTTTCGAAAATTTTAATTTTTCAAAAATGGCTCTAACGATTTTGAATAAAATATATATGTTTAAGATATTTTCATGACAAATGAAATGTATATCTCGAATTTTCTGGGAATGTCTTCAAAAGCATCCTTCATTGTGAACGACTTTTGCATAACTGATAAACCATAAGAGAAGACAAAATTTTACTACACAAAAAATGTAGATCGCGTTAAAATACACAATTTATGTCACTTTTTTTTGTTGAGTGAACCATTTTCGAGATATTGCTTGTTATTCCCTTAAATTTTCCAATACTTTTTCTCAAATGGGTATTCGTTGTTCATTTTTACTTTCTCTACTACATACGTATAGTAAGTAGGGGAAGTATTGTATTCGACCCAAAAATTCTATACCGAAATTTCACCAGAAAAATGCATTTTTTCAGACCCCCTGAATCCAAAAAAAACATTTTTGGAAACATGTCGTGTTTGTGTCTATGTGTCTACCTGTGTGTGTGTGTCTGTGTGTCTATCTGTGTGTGTGTGTGTGTGTGTGTGTGTGTCTGTGTGTCTGTGAACAGCATAACTCAGAAACGAACAGTCGGATAAACACCAAACTTGGTATTTAGGTTCAGTATCTTCCAGACATGCGACACGAAGGTTTTCAAGAAAATCCCCCCACCCCAGACTACCCTTTACATGGAACATTGTTAAAAAATTTTAATTTTCTCAAAAATGGCTCTAACGATTTTGATGAAAATATCATATGTTTAAGATAATGTCATGAGAAATGAAATGTATATCTCGAATTTTCTGGGAATGTCTCCAAAAATATTCTTCACTGTGAACGACTTTTGCATAACTAGTAAACCATAAGAGATAGACAAAGTTTTACTACACAAAAAATGTAGATTGCGTTAAAATACACAACTTATGTCATATACATTTCTTTTGTTGAGTGAACCGTTTTCGAGATATAGCTTGTTATTTCCTTAAATATTCCAATACTTATACTTTTTCTCAAATTCCTTATTCATTTTTATTTTCTCTACTACGTATAGTAAGTAGGGGAAGTATTGCATTCCACCCAAAAATTCGATACCGAGATTTCACCGGAAATATATGTTTTGAGACCTCCTGAATCCAAAAAAAAGCATTTTTGGAAACATGTCCGTGTGTGTCTGAGTGTCTGTCTGGCTGTGTGTCTGTGTGTGTGTCTGTGAACAGCATAACTCAGAAACGAACATTCGGATAAACACCAAACTTGGTATTTGGGTTCAGTATCTTCCAAGGATGCGACACGAAGGTTTTCAAGAAAATTCCCCCACCCCAGAGTACCCTTTACATGGAACATTTTTCGAAAATTTTAAATTTCTCAAAAATGGCTCTAACGATTTTGATTAAAATATCATATGTTTAAGATATTTTTATGACAAATAAAATGTATATCTTGAATTTTCTGGGAATGTCTCCAAAAGTATTCTTTATTGTGAACGGCTTTTGCATAACTGGTAAACCATAAGAGATAGACAAACTTTTACTACACAAAAACTGTAGATCGCGTTAAAATACACAATTTATGTCATATACATTTTTTTTGCTGAGTGAACCATTTTCAATATATTGCTTGTTATTCCCTTAAATTTTTCAATACTTATTTTCTCAAATGGGAATTCGTTATTCATTTTTTTCTTGGATATGCAAAGAGTTATAATCTGTGGCAAAGGGAATGGTGCTGCACCTAGCAACCAGCTAGTAAGAGATATGTATGTGCTTAAAGGCTACTGTTTTTCTATATTGCCGTTGTAAATATATTTTCCCCTACATCTACAAGAAAATTAGCAATAAGATAGAGTTTGCAAATGTTTATCTTGATTAACATGAACTAGATGGAGAATAAGCGTTTGTAAAAATACTTTGTACAAGAGTAGAGAAAGTCAGGTGAGTATAACTCATCAGATTTTTTCAATACTTATACTTTTTCTCAAATGAAAATTCGTTATTCATTTTTTTTTTGTCCTGGTAACGCGAAGAGAATGGAGTACTCCACATAGCAACCAGCTCATATTCCCTTGCATCTACAAGAAAATTAGCAATAAGATTAACATCTCGATATCTCGATTAACATGAAGCATATGGAGAACAAGCGCTTGTAAAAATAGTTTGTACATGAGTAGAGAAAGTCATGTGAGTGTTAAAAATACTGCCTCAATGACCACGTCTGTTCTTACTGTTGGGCCAATTATGAAAGCGTAAGACGAGCCTGGTGGAATGGGGAGTATATCTATTTTGCGACTAGATCCAATGATTGCTAGCCCATGAGCTTCTTCGTAAACTGCATGATGCTGTTTTCATGTGTCACCACGGTTACCCAGGAAACAGATGCCGTACGAAACAAAACAGAAGCGACATGAAATCCTCGCACGATGCTAAGTCCCATCTTTCAACGATAAGGAGGAATCAGAAGCCCCGTGACATGCAGTGCGTGCAGGGAATTTGAAGAAACGTGATTCATTAGACATCTGTAGGATTACCACTGCGGCAGAGCTTCTTGTCTCCCCAACATTTTATTTCCAGCGCGAGGAAAACAATAGGCGATGCCAATCCTCTTGTCTTCCGTATTTATAAAGTAACTGCTCGCAGGACGAAGTCGTGACAGTTTTGTCATTCAGAAAGCAGAGATATGCCGCACATTCTCTACCATAAAGTATTGAATTAGAGAAACGTAATAAATTACGGAAGAGAGAAACATACAATAATATTGTGTGTTTGTGTCGAGAGAAACCACAAGCTGACATACCCAATTGTATAAATTCCAGAAGAGAGATGCAATGCTTGGCTCGATATTAAAAACGACATTAATACGCGGGTAATTCAGAAAATTGAGGCAGTATTTTTAACACTTGAATGGTTTCAGTCTAATTATATAATATAAATTCAATAACAGCCCGCCTTGAAGCAATATGTGTATGTAACAAATTGTAAAATGTATGTAACAGTCATTGCATATGCTTATATTATTGTAAACATGTTCAATAATGTTATGTGAATGTATTACGTAATTTAATAATGTAAGAGCTGTGAGAAGTAGGTTTATAGTTGCTAACAATGAGGTAACCTTGAGGCAATAATGAGTAAGGAAGTTTAAATGCTACTAGTCATTATTAGAGCAGCAATAATGTAAATTTAGTGACAGTTTATAAAAATAGCCAATCAACAACCAGAAAAAGCTTTAGTTAAATAAGGGTATTCTGTTGGAGCAGGATTAGCCAATCAGAGACTTGAAATACAGAAATTTACAAGTTTAGGCGGTTGAAATCAATTCAGTTGCCTTCAAACAGTGCTCATAACCAGCCGCGAGATGTGTCCTCGAGAAATTAATTATGTAATCGTGTGAGACGAAAATAGTATACGTGTTAAAAAAAGTGCAAGAATCTCACATGACGTCAGTGAAGTGCTATTTAATTTGTGTCAAGGATTAAGAAAAAGGAGTGAATTAAAACTTAAAAATTATAATCTGTGTAAGACTACATACTTGTCGCACCACAACCCTGCTAAGAGAAACGTATGTCTAACAAATACTGACGCGAAGGCTACCGGAAACTGTTTACTATACGTGCGGTTGCAACTACTACAAGTTTGGCTCCCCAACAGTTGAAATATAATACAACTCCTTCAATACAAAATATCTTTCTCAAATTGGCAAACAACGTAAAGAAAATCGCTACTTCAAGTTGGCGCCCAACGTGGGGCTAACAACTTCTACAACAACTACAAAGTAACGATCGTTTGCATATTCCCGCTGCACAGATCCTATTTAACTTTTATCCAAGTTCGATTTTTTTTTTAGTTTTGTTTAGGGACGCTCTTTAACTGCTGTGGTCCTTAGCGTCCCATTCCATATCGGACGCGAAAGACCGGTAATTTTCCTCAGAGGCCTCTTTATCAGACTTGAGGTTCTTTTACGTGCCGTAAATCTACGACACGGGACCACCATCTTTACTTCCCTTCCGAAGGACGCTGTGCTAAGGATTTTTACGACCGAAAATATCCATCGCCTTCCGCCGGGTTGGAACCCGCGACCTCCGGAATTAGAAGCTAGCATGATAACCACTACACTACGCAGGACGACAAGCCAAGGTCGAGTGGTTTCCTCAATAACTTTTCTTAGTGTTGTGTGAAAGCCAGTTGAAATAAGTTGTTAATGTGCATTCTGTGGTTGTTCAAATTGAATTGTGAGATACAAAGTCCAGCGGGCTGCGAGGTGAGACATGTTGGACTTTTGAATGCTCGGAAGTTGAAACCTACAGAAATTTACAGTCGACTTCTGCGCCATGGTGCTGTGGGCTAGAGCATGGAGCTCTGGTTCCTGGCTACTGTTGGATCCACCCATCGGTGTGCGAATTTTAAGTCCCGGGTACAGGACCGGTGCCTACTCAGCATCATGAGGAATATGAGGAGCTGCGGTAGGTAGTGGGCTTGGCCTTGTGAGCCAATTTCCGGCCAGAAGATCCGTGGTATTAAATATCCTATCCGGTATTTACCTTAGCTGCTGAGGGAAACCATGAAAGGGCAGATTGGACGTTGAACCCGGGACCTCTCGAATGCGGGCTACCGACATTACCTTCTCATTGTTATTCTACTGTGTCTTTTATGTGTTTTCTTAGTAGATTAGTGTATGTTGCTTACTGACAATGAGCAACGTTACATTAATGTTGCTTAAACTGCTATTATTTCTTCCCAGCCAGGATTTTCTCTAGAAACAACGACGAGGAAGCCCAAATGTGACCGCGTGGAACCGTCTCTCAGCTGGATTCACGAGAAATCTTCATTATATACTGTGATGTTTGTAGTTGTTCCGCAGTCCTTTTGCATAGACTTTTCATAGTATTTTTTTTACTTTCTCTACTACGTATAGTAAGTACGGGAAGTATTGTATTCCACCCAAAAATTGGATACCGAGATTTCACCGAAAATATATGTTTTGAGATCCCCTGAATAAAAAAAAAAAGCATTTTTGGAAACATGTCTGTATGTGTGTCTGTGTACAGCATAACTCAGAAACGAACAGTCGGATAAACACCAAACTTGGTATTTAGGTTCAGTATCTTCCAGAGATGCGACACGAAGGTTTTCAAGAAAATCCCCCCACCCCAGATTACCCTTTACATGGAACATTATTCGAAAATTTTAATTTTCTCAAAAATGGCTCTAACGACTTTGATTAAAATATCAAATGTTTAAGATATTTTTATGATAAATGAAATATATATCCCGAATTTTCTGGGAATGGCTCCAAAAGTATTCTTCATTGTGAACGACTTTTGCATAACTGGTAAACCATAAGAGATAGACAAAATTTTACTACATAATAAATATAGATCGCGTTAAAATACACAATTTATGTCATATACATTTCTTTTGTTTAGTGAACCATTTTCGAGGTATTGCTTGTTATTCCCTTAAATTTTCCAATACTTATACTTTTCTCAAATTTGTTATTCATTTTTTTTTATGTCCTGGATATGCAAAGAGAATGGAATGCGCCACATAGCAACCAGCGGTTAAAAAATTTGACTACGCTTAAAACTACTATATTCCTCTTACATCTACAAGAAAATTAGCAATAAGATTAACATCTCGATTAACATGAAGCATATGGAGAATAAGCGTTTGTAAAAATAGTTTGTACAAGAGTAGAGAAAGTCATGTGAGTGTAACACATCAAATTTTTTTAAATGCCTTCAATGAAACACAAGTCTATTTTGTAAGTGCAACCTAAGGCTAGATGTTGCAGGCATAAACCGTCAAACCACGGGCAACGCCGGATATTTCAGCTAGTAATATAATAAACTTCCATATTCATACAAATAAAATAAGATATGGGACGAGGTAACCAACTTTGTGGTGTATGCCAATTTCAAACTTATTCCTGTCTGACATTCTCCAATCGACAGGAATTTTTTCTCTTGATAATATCACAGGTTATATACCTATCTCCTATTTTTGTCAAGGCTAAGGATGATGATGATGATGATAATAATAATAATAATAATAATAATCTCTTTGCTTCCGTTTTATATACATATCTTATGCTGAGAACCTTCTACTAAAGCATTTTCTACCCATATTATACACAGTCGCACGGTATACCTGTAACCACTCTCGTGACTCGAGTTTGCTGCCGTGAGCACAAACAGATGGAGGGAAAGAACTAACATTTTCATGTATTACTTAAAAATGTGTTGTGTTACATCCACATGACCCCTTCTACCCTCTATCGTTTATCGCTGAGTATACTGAGAGTGTTTTAATGTTGTATTTATTTATTTATTTAGCCCCACGTTTGGGAGCCAATTTGTGATGGTATAATGTTATTTATTTAACATTATTGTGTAGCCCCACGTTGTTGTCGCCAATTTGAAGTGGTATACTTGTAATGTTATATTTAATTTGTTGAGCCCCACGTTTGGGAGCCAATTTGAGGTAACATTAATGTTTGTGGTTATATTTATTTATTTATTTAACATTATTGTAGCCCCACGTTGTGGTAGCCAATTTGCGACGGTATTAATTGTAATGTTCGTATTTGTGTTTACTTCACGTGGTGAATCCATCTTGTGACGTGATTCATTTGTTAGGTTTGTTAGCTCCATCTGGTGTTAGCAATTTGCGGCAGTATTAGTGTTCGTTTGAAAGAATGCTACTGTTATTTTATTTAATTTTGGTTCTCTGTCCTCCGGCTAGCTATGATCTTTTGGTCAAGCACTTCTCTTTATACAGGTTGTGTAAACGGAAAGGAGTCTTTTATGCAAAGATAACACTGATGAAGAAATTTGTTTTACACTTTTATTGTCGAACACATTAACTATCACATTTACACATTGATCTAGACACTCGCCAAACTGAAACTGTTATAATAACTTCATTACTGATCACTCTTAATTCGCGTACTTCAACTTTTTGTATAATTAACTTTACAACATTTTAGATTTTTCATAATTCTGCTACGCGTAACTTGTGAATCGATAGCCGACGTGTAATATTTCTGCTGGACTGAAGGCGACGTGTATCATACAAATATTTTCGACGAACTGACGGGAATGCGACGTGTAGTGTATAAAGATTTTCGATGAACTGACGGACTCTACCTCTAACCTAGCTCTTTTATACTCATACCCCCCGATATGCCTAAAGATTATAACTGAGCTGCAATTGGCTAATAAAACGCGCCAACATTAGCGTCTATTTTTATATCCAATGAAAATTATGAATACATGTGCTCTAGGGAAATGTTCCAGAAGATTCTAAAGGAAAACGCGCCAACAATACGTAAGTTCCTCGTTTCCAATATTGATGAACAGCTCACCCCCTCGCTGCATTATTGCACGCTATTATTGTTAGTTTTAGTAAGGCAGTATAAACTTACTTCTCAACAATAATTACAATCAACAAACATCTCAAATCAATGTCACATAAAAATGCATATTCACACTATAATCACTCTTTACATTTAAATAATTTGTGATACAAATTACTGCATCAATACAAATTATTCTTACTACAGCTTATTTTTATATCTACTACGTTTTAGTTCAAACAAACCTTTGCAGAAACAGCTGCATTACACATTTCGTTGTAGATACAGAGAACAGCGATAGTCAAATGTTTAACAACTGGACGCTATATGCTGGCCTTAAAATTCCATACTGTTTCCATGACATCACGAGAAACAACTGAATGTTGATAGGACTTTAAATAAGCGATATCTCAGAAATGGCTTATGCCACAAAAATAAATTGTGTGTTTTAAAGAGATCTACATTTCAACCTAATACGTTTTCGTCTATCGCCCAACGTTTACTAGTTATACAAGATTATACAAAATTCCTTCCGAACGAAGAGAACTTCATAGGCTATTCCCAGAAAATTCAAGATATACATTTTATTTGTCATGTAAATATCTTTAATATATGATATTTTAATCAAAATCGTTAGATATATTTTTTTAGAAAATCACAATTTTCGAAAAATATTCCATGTAAAGGGTAGTTGAAGTGGGTGAATTTTGTTGAATAACTTCGTGTCCCACTTAAATTCAAGTTTGGTAGTTATCCGACTTTTCGTTTCTGAGACATACACACATACACACACGCGCGGATCTTTTTCTAAAAATCTTTTGTTTTTTTTATTCAGGGAGCCTCAAAACAGGTATTTCCAATGAAATCTTGACATCGAATTTTTGGGTGGAATACAATACACCTACTTACTGTACATAGTAGAGAAAGCAAAAATTTAGAAGTATCAAAAAAGTATGAAAGGTTATCTCAAAGTTTGGACACATTTCGATACCACCGTGTAAACAGAATTTCGAGGTGTCGACAGAAACTAGGTCCCATCCTAAATAAGGTCAAATAAAATTAATGCAATTAAGCAGAGTAGAACCTGAAGTGTAATCTCGAGTCTTACATTTGTATAACTTCGCTTTTCTCAGCTTTCGCTTGTGGGCTGGCTGTCCAGATGTTTCTATAGCGTGATAGAAATTTATTAAGTTTCAATTTCTAACGTTCTCTTCTCACGCTGCAGCGAAATAAGGCGATAAGTGCCATTATGTGTATAGCTGCACATCCGTATGAGGTGAGGTCACGCGATTTTTGGCAAGATGTAGAAATTAAATAAAAATTTCCCTGACCATAACATATGGTCAGGCGTTAATGTTGAGGCTGCTATTCGGAAGGAACTATGAGCTACAATCTGGTTCCTAAATCGTTTTCCTAGCCACACATCTGAATATCGGGATTCTTCGAAATAATACTTCTAGTGATCTAAAAATTCATCTTTCACATCTGCTGTGTAAAGGCGTTACAGGACTTGGTTGAAGAATTTGGATAGAAAACAAATTAACACGTAAATCCCTATACCTTCAGAAGTTAACTATTACCTTTTATTTTTTACTTTCTCTACTACCTCTATATCCAGATGTCATCAGAAATACATGTTTTGAGGCGTCCTGAATAAAAAAAACAATTTTTAGAACAGGTCCGTGTATGATAAACAACAAACTTGGCATGTAAATTCATTAACTTACAAAGATGCGACACGAAGACCTTCAAGAAATCCCCCACCCCA
Source organism: Deroplatys truncata (assembly GCA_030765065.1). Taxonomy (NCBI): domain Eukaryota; kingdom Metazoa; phylum Arthropoda; class Insecta; order Mantodea; family Mantidae; genus Deroplatys; species Deroplatys truncata. The sequence continues at coordinate 31,557,520 of CM060981.1, read as the reverse complement.
AACTTCCCTTTACATGAAAGATTTTTCAATTTTTGTATTTTCTAAAAAATGGTTCAAAAATTTTATTAAATTATATTTTTTAAAGGTATTTACATGAGAAATAAAATGTAAAGCTTGAAATTTCTAGGAATAGCCTTTGAAGTCTTCTTCATTTGGTAGGAATTTTGTATAAACTTGTATATCTAGTAAAATGTACTACACAAGTAAGGTAGATCTCTTTAAAACAATTTATTTCAGATACCTTTTTTTAATCGCATGAACCATTTTCAATATAACCTTATTAATGGTTGAATTGTTGAATATTTTGTCATTCTTTAAAAGTCCTGTCGATTTTCAGTTGTTTCTCGCGATATCATGGAAAGAGTATGGAATTTTAAGACGAGCTGTGTCTATAACGAAATGTGTAATGTAGGTATTCCTGCAAAGGTTTATTTGGATTAAAATGCAGTAGACAGAAAAATAATCCTTAGTAAGAAAAGTTTGCACATCCACTAATAAAAAAGAGGGTAGAGAAACTCATGTGAAGGTATGATATCAGATTTTTTAATGCCTTGTATTAATGCAAACTACAGATTTGCTAATACCTCTAGTATTATCCCTTTCACCAGTTAAGCTAGCTTTCTTGCTTCTTTTTGCACACTTCTGTCTCTCGAATTTCATCTATCCTTTGACTAACTTTTTGTAATGGATTTCTCCAAAAATTAGATATCGAGATTTTACCGAAAATAAGCTTCTGAGGTTCGGTTAAGCACCCCTTCCCCAAAGAAAAAGAATGGAAAAGATTAATGAATACGTGTGTGTATATGTGTGTATCTTTGTGTTTGTGTCTGATGCCAAAACTTCATACTCGAGTCAGGCATTGTTTATGGGTACCAAGTGGAAGATTTATTTTGAAGCACTTTTAGTTATTTTCTCAAAAATGACTAACGATTTTGAATACAATATGATACAACTGAGATTATGAACTGGCTTTTATTTTCTGTAAATAACATACAAACACCTCTTCATTCTGAATCAATTCAGTGTGTTTTCCTATAGGCTGGAAATCATAAGATAGACAAAAACTTACTGCAGGGAAAAAGTGACGTTAGCGGTTTTCAAAAAATTCCATGCTCCATGTTTACACCTTCCCAAGTACGTCATCTGACAGACATGCTCGAAAGTTTGCGATTCTTCTCTATTGACAGCATGTTAGCGCGGTGAACATTTGCAATTATAATATTGAATAATGCAGCAAGGATACAAGAATCAGATTTTATATTGGTACTCTGAAACTTAACGATATTTAGTATTACTTTCTCTACTACGTATAGTAAGTAGGGGAAGTATTGTATTCCACCCAAAAATTCGATACTGAGATTTCACCGGAAATACATGTTTTGAGACCTCCTGAATCCAAAAAAAGCATTTTTGGAAACATTTCCGTGTGTGTGTCTGTCTGTGAACAGCATAACTCAGAAACGAACAGTCGGATAAACACCAAACTCGGTATTTAGGTTCAGTATCTTCCAGAGATGCGGCACGAAGGTTTTCAAGAAAATACCCCCCACCCCAGATTACACTTTACATGGAACATTTTTCGAACATTTTAATTTTCTCAAAAACGGCTCTAACGATTTTGATTAAAATATCATATGTTTAAGATATTTTCATGACAAATGAAATGTATATCTCGAATTTTCTGGGAATGTCTCCAAAAGTATTCTTCGTGGTGAACGACTTTTGCATAACTGGTAAACTATAAGAGATAGACAAAATTTCACTACACAAAAAAATGTAGATCGCGTTGAAATACACAACTTATGTCATATACATTTTTTTGTTGAGTGAACCGTTTTCGAGATATTGCTTGTTATTCCCTTAAAATTTTGAATACTTGTTTCCTCAAATGGGAATTCGTTATTCATTTTTTTTGTCCTGGATATGCAAAGAGTATTAATCTGTGGCAAAGAGAATGGTGCTGCAAATAGCAACCAGCTATTAAGATATATGTCAATTCTTAAAGGCTACTGTATTTCTATATTGCCCTTGCAATTACAAAACAAGGGGAACATAGTACGCCTTAAGCGATAGTCAAATATTTTTAGCACTGGTCGCTATGTGTAAAATGTAATTCTCTTTGCATGTCAAAAGATGTTTCTGTAAATGTTTATCTCGATTAATATGAAATAGGTGGAGAATAAGAGTTTGTAAAAATAGTTTGTACCAGAGTAGAGAAAATCGTGTAAATGTCCCAACAATAAAAAAGAATGTTTAAGTATAGCATATAACAGAGTTATTCAGCATGTCAGCACTTGCTTTACACAGGGCTAACTTTATGATTCAATGTTTCTGTTATTCACTAATCTCTGGATTTATTTTGTTGGAATTTTAGCGGGTACACGTGTTTCTATTGTTCGTGTCTATTCCTTTACGTTGTGTGTTTACATGTATCAAGATAGGATGTTGTTACATGATACGTGAGATTACTTCCTCGTCACGAAACTTTTATCGATCTCACAACTTTCTCCCTCAGCCAACCTTACGCACAAATTTAGACTTCCACGCGGGTTCATTGTACCTATATCACTTCTGCAAATTATCACCAATGAGACAGCACAGGCAGACTCCGCTAGTAATGCATATTCAATAATATAGGGTTATTCAAAAAGATGGAACAGACTTTAAATATTTAATTCTAATGAACGACAATACATGGCAACACATGCGATACATCACTGAATAGAGAAAAGTTCAGAATTTTATTTTATGTGTTCAAAATGAGCACCATTTGTTATGCGAGGACGAACAGTGCTTTACCAGTGCATACGCAACCATCTTCTACGAATTTATTGTTTCAATTGTAAATTGAGGCGTCTCGTTGTAGAACTTACAACGAAATGCTCGCTGCAGTGAAACAATAGATTCACTCTTTACATACTGCAGCACACAAAACGACTTTTCTTGTGGCATCGCCATTTTCTCGTAAATAAACACACCGCCGCTGTAGGTACTGAATGGAACTAATAGGTGGGGCTTAAAACTTTAAACTTTCCTTTATTTAATGATAATCGTTTGTGTCGCTATCTATTGTCGTTCATTAGAAGTAAATATGTAAAATCTGTTCCTTCTTTTTTAATAACCCTGTATATTATAGTATATTATGCAACAAAACAGTAGTAATTACGACACGAGTATGTTTATGAAACGAGCGGCAGCTGATATGCGAATCGTTAATAATAATGGATTTCTCGGAAATGGCTGACGCCTCCAAAAAGGAATGTGGAATAAGTTGTAACTTTTTAATACAGCAAGCTTTTTCTACATCTTATGGTTTACCAGTTATACAAAATTATACAAAACTCCGTCGGAGTAAAGAAGATTCACTCTATTCTTGTGCGAACTATTTTTACAAACGTTTATTCTCCATATACTCCAGATGTTAATCTTGTGCTAATTTTCTTGTAGATGCAAAGGGAATTGGTAGGCTTTAAGCGATAGTCAAATGTTTTAAGAGGTGGTTGCTGGGTGGAGTATTCCATTCTTTTGTATGTCCAGGACATAAAAAAACGAATAACGAATTCGCATTTGAGAAAAAGTATAAGTATTGGACATTTCAAACAAAGAACAAGGAATATCTCGGAAATGGTTCATTCGAAAAAAATGTATATGCATAAATTGTGGGTTTAACGAGATCTACATTTTTTGTGTACAAAAATTTTATCTATCTCTAAGAGTTTACCAGTAATACAAAAGCCATTCACAATGAACAGGAACTTTTAGAGACATTCCCAGAAAATTAAAGATATGCATTGCATTTGTCATGAAAATATCTTAAACATATGATATTTTAAAAAAACGTTAGAGCCATTTTTGATAAAATAAAAAATTGTCGACAAATGTTCCATGTATAGTGTAGTCTGGGGTAGAGGATTTTCTGAACCTAAATAATAAGTTTGGTATTTATCCGAGTTTTCGTTTTTGAGTTATACTGTTCACCATTTTTCTAAAAATGCTTTTTCTTTTATTCAGGGGACCTCAAAACATGTCTGTGAAATCTCGCAATAGAATTTTTTAGTAGAATGCAATACTTCTCCTACTTAGTAGAGAAAGGAATAACATGTCCAAATAAAGGGTAGTTTGGACTGGGGATTTTCTTGAAAATCTTCGTTTCCATCTATGGAAGATACTGCATTTAAGCACCAAGTTTGGCATTTATCCGACTTTTCGCTTTTGAGTTACGCTGTTTACAGCTAGACGCACACACATAGATACTTTCTCTACGTACAGTAAGTAGGGGAAGTATTGTATTCCACCCAAAAATTCGGTACTAAGATTTCACGGGAAATACATCTTTTGAGACCCCCTGAATACAAAAAAAGCATTTTTGGAAACATGTCCGTGTGTGTGTCTGTGTGTGTGTGTGTGTGTGTGTGTGTGTGTGTGTGTGTGTGGGACTGTGAACATCATAACTCAGAAACGAACAGTCGGATAAACACCAAATTCGGTATTTAGGTTCAGTACCTTTGAGAGATGTGACAAGAAGGTTTTCAAGAAAATCCCCCACCCCAGATTACCCTTTACATGGAACATTTTTCGAAAATTTGAATTTTCTCAAAAATGGCTCTAACGATTTTGATTAAAATATCATATGTTTAAGATATTTTCATGACAAATGAAATGTATATCTCGAATTTCCTGGGAATGTCTCCAAAAGTATTCTTCATTGTGAACGACTTTTGCATAACTGGTAAACCATAAGACATATACAAAATTTTACTACACAAAAATGTAGATCACGTTAAAATACACAATTTAGGTCGTATACATTTTTTTTTGTAGACAGAACCATTTTCGAGATATTGCTTGTTATTCCCTTAAATTTTTCAACACTTATTTTCTCAAATGGGAATTCCTTATTCATTTTTTTTATGTCATGGACATGCAAAGAGAATGGAATGTGCCACATAGCAACCAACACAAAAACATTTGACTATCGCTTATAGCCTACCATATTCCACTTGCATCTACAAGAAAATTAGCAATGAGATTGACATCTCGATATCTCGATTAAGATGAAGCATATGGAGAATAAACGTTTGTAAAATAGTTTGTACAAGAGTAGAGAAAGTCATGTGAGTGTAGCACATCAGTTTTTTTTTTTGAAATCCCGAGAGCCGCAAGATATATATTTCGACATGGAGCTTTTTAGCGGAAAAGAAATACTTCCTTTACCTACTAGATACGTACCAAAGACATGGTTCCGCGGTAAGTGTGTGGCTCCCATTCGGAAGGTTCCGGGTTCGATTCCCTTCGACCGCCCATTCTGACCTTGATTTTTCGTGGTTTTCCCTGGTCGGTAGGCGAATGCTGTGGTAAAACTTAGCTTTATTTATGGACGCTCTTTAAACTGTTATAGTCCTTAGCGTCCCATTCTCTATTGGGCGTGAAAGTCCGGTGATTTTGCTCAGGAAGCCATAATAAGGATTTTACGCCCGAAAAAATCCACCGCCCTCCGCCGGGTTTGAACCCGCGACCTCGGGAACAAGAGACTAGCATGGTAACCACTATACCACGAAGGAGATGGTTTCTCATCTACCACGATTCAGTTACGGTAATTTGCCTTTCATTCACTTTCGTTTTCATCTTTTACCTGTGCTTCTAGGTTTCGTGGCGTATGGTGGTGCCAGTCAGATGGCGCGTATGCTTGCTGAAAGGGAAAAGTACTCTCTGTGGACACTAGAGGGCTGCTTGTTTGACTGGTCGTTCATCGCCTCCTCCAGCAGTGGGACGGCTCTTCGAGTTTGGAACTATTAAACTTTCGCGCGTCTCTGTGACTGCCTACGGCCTGTAGCCACCTGTAGTTCCTTCACTTCATCCCTTCCTCCTGTGGGATGGTAGCCACAATAGACCTATCAAGCTCACAGCGCACGAGGTGTTCCACCTATACTAGGTAGGTGGTAAAGAAAGCAATACTAACAAAAGCTTTCCCATACAAAGGATTGTGTGGAGTGTGCTGAAGGATTTTCCTAAAATTCTTCGAGTCGTATCTTTGGAAGTTGAACCATGTAGATTTAAAACAAATTTCAAATGCTTCAATACGTTCAAGAGTTTCGTCTAAAACTGTAAAGGTTTAGGACTAATCTTAATTTTGTATCGACCTTAATGAAATTTGAAGTGTGCAAAGAAATGAATGTAAAGGGTCTTTCAACAAGAACGTCCTATCTTTAACATGTGATAGTTGCCGTTGTTATTGAGTTACAGCTGTCATTTTTTTTTCATGTGGTTACAGTTGTTATTGACAACTAGCCAGCATTCAGCAACGCGTAGAAATTGTGAAAATTTATTATCAAAATGGATCATCGTGTATTGCGTGAAGTTTACGGTGTGCATAATCGTCCCTACGAGAGGATGATTCGATGTTTGATTGATAAATTTTAAAGAAGTGGTTCTGTCAGCGATCAAAGAACGCCTGTACGTAAATCGCTCCAACGAAAACATAGGCACCGTACGTTAGTGCACGCGAGAACGGAAACAAATCAATTCCTCGTCGAGCGCAAGAATTGGGGCTTTCACCGACCACAACTTGGCGAATTCTGCATCTTGACTTGAATTTCTACGCTTACAAAATGGTGCTAACTCAAGAACTAAAGTCCAACGACCATAGGCTGAGCCGTGTATTCGCTGACTGGTCTATGGAATAATCGGAAGCTGACCCGGATTTTTGTCGAAAAATCATCTTCAGCACGAAGCCAACTTTTGGATGGATGGTTGTGCTTACAAACAAAATTGCCGCTATTGGAGCAATCACAATCGAATGCAGATTCGAGAACGACCACTTTATTCCCAAAAGGTTACTGTGTGGTGTGGATTTTGGTATGGTGGAATCATTGGTCCATATTTTTTCCAAGATGAAGATGGAGAAGCTCTGTCTATGGAGAAAGATACCGGGCTCTTATAAGGGACTATTTTTGGCCTCAATTAGATGGTATGGATCTCAGACACATCTGGTTCTAGCAAGATGGTGGCACAGTCAAACTGCTATCGAAACAATCGATCTTTTGAAAGAGAAGTTCAGAGGTTTCATTTACCGTGGTGGTGATGTTAACTGACCCCCGAGGTCATGTGATTTAACGCCGTTGGATTACTTCTTGTGGGGTTATGTTAAATCTCGCGTTTATATCAACAAGCCAGAAACAGTAAATGATCTTATGAATAACATCACGCGTGTTATTCGTGAAGTTGGACCTTATTTGAGACAGTAACTATGGTTATATATGCCATATATATGTATATATATAATGTGAATTATAATATGGAATGGTATTAATAAGAAAAATACTTGTATAAATAGAAGTTAAGGCATAAGTTTTATGTATGTGCAAGTGTAGCTGGAGCTATGGAACTCTTGTTAAAAGCCGACAAACATATCATTGTGTTAGAATTAGGGTCCAGGCAAAAAGGACTTGTTCGGGAACGTTGTAAAAGCCAGACCTTGAGTGTTTGTGAAATAGAAAAGGCGACAAGCGAACACAACATATTTTTGTAGAGAGGCCACATGTTTGCAAACGTAGAACAACAGCCGGGTAAGTCTTCTGGAAGGTTCCAAGCTGAACGAAGACTGACAATGAAATTTTAAGGAAGAATATGTTTAAAATCTTCAAGGGGAGAAATGTTAGTTCTAGCGTCCCCATCAGCCAGGGGGGTTGAGTATAAAGTGCTGCGATGTGAATAAGATACATATAAGCTCTCAGAAGCAGGCGATATTAGTTACTTCTTATAATGTAGTAGGAACGGTGAAAGGTTATCGATTTAAAAGTCCATAGGAACGTGTGATAAATACTACAATTATTTCTAGAGCACGTATAAAATACTTGATTGCTCAGGGACCGCAAGTTTGGCTTACGAACGTGGTAGGGCTCGACCGTTCTACAGCTCCAACTAACTTAAGAACTGTGTAGATTATTACTAAGACAGTAAATGCGTGTGCCATTAAAGCATAGTGTTCTTCAATAACTTGATCTATTGTTAGAGTTGTTACTTATTACCTTCCTTCCCGTATCACACCCTGCAAAGTTATACAAGCTCTACCAAAACCTAAATAACAGCAGCCGTGGCAAGAAATAAAGATAAACTGTAAGAGTAACAACTAAAATATCGAATATTTAACAACATTACCATAGTTTATATATTAAGTCATATATTAATATATCGGACATACTGCGAGTTATGCTCTCCCTCCACGAGTATACAGCAAATTTACGTTCTTGTGTCATTGAAAATTATGTCAACCGCATACGAGCAACCACACGAAGTCGCGGCGGTCACTTAACTAATGTTCTCTTCCACACGTAATGACATTAATTATGTTCCAAAATAAAAAAAAAGAAATAAAGCTGTAGCATTTATAGAACGTGTTTTATTTAAGTTTAAAGATAGGACACTCCTGTTGAAAGACCCTATATTTCAAACAAATTCTAAGCCGCACATTCGGAGGCTCGCTTCAAATTTGTAAAGTTTTTAAACGTATCAGTATATGCTATTCAAACTATAATATAAAATGTTGTGGTTCTTGGTTTGCTTCATGCCTATGCAAACAGTAGGAAACGCACCTAATGAATATGAAATTCAGACATTAGCTCAGAGAATGCAAACATCTGAGATAGAAGGTTGTAATACTTCTGAAACTGTGAACACTGTTACAACTTATGTACAAACAATCCACAAGTGACTGCCTCCTGCTGGAGAACGTGAAACTCTAGCCGGTCTGTAAGGAGGATGAATCAGTCTTCCGCATCACGTGAAGTATCTCTCAAGTGGACAGTGTCAGGGTGACGTCCCTGGCAGCCAGAACACATAAATCCGTCTGGAATGCCAAGGAAGTCCTCTCTCTCCTGGATTGTCACAAATACTAAACAGATAATGCATCCAGACGCAAGCGTGGGATCTCAAAGTTTCCACGTCTCTAGCATTTGTCCCGTATTTGTCACTGACAGACACTCCTCTGCGTCTGTCAACCCCTCTCAAAGTGCAACCCTCCGTGGAGAGAGAGAGAGGGTAGTTACAAACATACAAGAAATTCTTCTATCGAGGTGATGGGAAGTACACTCAGCACGAAAACTACTAACATCATCCAGAATTCACCAGAAGCATTACTGATATACTAATTTGTAAATTACACCTGTCTAAATTAATACTCTCATGTACAAAAATCACACGACTTTCTCCAGTAACTCTTCTAAGAGGATAATGAATTACATAGAATTTTTGATTGCATAGTGACAAATGAATAGAGAAATGCTGATAAAAAATCTGATGTGTTACACTCACATGACTTCCCCTACTCTTGTACAAACTACTTTTACAAACGCTTATTCTCCATTTACTTCATGTTAATCGAGATAAAAATTTGCAGAAACTATCTTATTGCTAATTTTCTTGTAGATAGAAGGGGAATATGGTAGGCTTTAAGCGATAGTCAAATGTTTTAAGAGCTGCTTGCTATGTGGCGCATTCCATTCTCTTTGTGTGTTCAGGACATAAAAATAAAAACCGAATACAAATAACGAGAAATATCTCGGAAATGGTTAACCCCACAAAAAAGTATGTGAAATAAATTGTGCGCTGCAAGGAGCTCTACATATTTTGTGCATAAAAAATTATCTATCTCTTATGGTTTACCAGTTATGCAAAAGCCATCAGAAAAAAGAGGACTTTTGGGGACATTTCTAGAACATTCAAGGTATACATTTTATTTGTCATGAAAATATCTTAAATATATGATATTTTAATCAAAATGGAGCCATTTTTAAGAAAATCAAAATTTTCCAAAAATGTTCCACGTAAGAGAAGTCTGGGGTGGGGGGGATTTTCTTGAAAATATTTGTGTCGCATCTTTGAAGGATACTGAACCGAAATACCAAGGTTAGTATTTACTCGACTTTTCGTTTTTGAGTTATGCTTTTCATAGCCACACACACAGACCTTTTTCTAAAATTGCTTTTTTTGGATTCAGGAAGCCTTAAAACATGTATTTCCGCTGAAATCTCGGTATCGAATTTTTGGTTGGATTACTAATACTTCCCCTACTTACTATACGTAGTTGAGAAAATAAAGTTATATATTATTATTATTATTATTATAATTTTATTGTTGTAGTTGCTGCAGTGGCATCAATTTATTTCCTTTTCCTCAAAATGCTTTCTTTTTACTTTCTCTACTACGTAGAGTAAGTAGGGGAAGAATTGTATTCCACCCAAAAATTCGATACCGAGATTTCACCGGAAATACATGTTTTGAGGCCTCCTGAATCCAGAAAAAGCCATTTTAGAAACATGTCCTTGTGTGTATCTGTGTGTCTGCCTGTGTACAGCATAACTCAGAAACGAACAGTCGAATAAACACCAAACTTGGTATTTACATTCAGTATCTTCCAGACATGCGACACAAAGGTTTTCAAAAAAATCCCCCACTCCAGATTACCCTTTACAACATTTTTAGAAAATTTTAATTTCCTCAAAAATGGCTCTAACGATTTTGATTAAAATATCATATGTTTAAGATATTTTCATGACAAATAAAATGTATATCTCGAATTATCTGGAAATTTCTCCAAAAGTATTCTTCATTGTGAACGACTTTTGCATAACTGGTAAACCATAAGAGATAGACAAAATTTTACTACACAAAAAATATAGATCGCGTTAAAATACACAATTTATGTCGTATAAATTTTTGTTGTTGAGTGAACCATTTTTGAGATATTGCTTGTTATTCCCTTAAACTTTCCAATACTATACTTTTTCTCAAGTTCATTATTCATTTTTGTATGTCCTGGGCATGCAAAGAGAATGGAATACTCCACATAGCAACCAGCTCTTAAAACATTTGACTATCGCTTAAAACCTACCATTTCCCCTTGCATCTACAAGAAAATTAGCAATAAGATTAACATTTCGATTAATATGAAGTAGATGGAGAATAAGCGTTTGTAAAAATAGTTTGTACAAGAGTAGAGAAAGTCATGTGACTTAACACATCAGATATTTTTAATTCAGGGATTCTCGAAAGGTGTATTTGTAATGCAATCATGGTATAGAAGTTTTAAATCTTCGCGTACATACCATAGACAGTAGAGAACTTTAAAAACAGGATTTGTTTGCTACGTTGGTGGTAATGCTTCGTTCCAAAAGCATTGACCGAATACTTTCTTCTCTGTGTTTGAGTTGCAGTGAAAACATGAATCAGATTCTTTACGTCTTTTTCCGCCTCAGCTTGATGGACCAAAAATAACTGGCGGAATCGTTTAACGCCCGCTTTTATTGAATGCTATCCTTGAGCGAACTGACAGTGCTTTGCTCTTGTGAGGCTATAAACAAGGGATGAGTGTTGATATGACGGCGCCCGGCGTCTGGCAACTTTCACTCTCTTCATACACTCCCAGTTATCGAAATGTTTGAGATCCCCATCTGGATTTATGGTTCATCCTTCCACAAATGTGATATCATTAATACTGGATAGACTCTATTACATATCTCCACTAGAGAGATGGTTCTACTCCAGCAGAAATTTTGAAAAAAGTTGATGTGTTACATTCATGACATCCTCTACCCTCTAGCACATCTCTAGCTAACACATCTAGTTAAAGATACAAAGAGAACAGCGATAGTCAAATGTTTAACAACTGGACGCTATATGCTGGCCTTAAAATTCCATACTGTTTCCGTGCAACAGAAACAACTGAATGTTGAAAGCACTTTAACAGAATGACTAATAAATGGAGAATTGGAACCTTTAATAACGGATATCTCAGAAATGGCTTATGCCACAAAAAAGTTGTTTAAAATAGATTGTGTGTTTTAAGCCGCTCTACATTTTTTATGTAATACATTTTCGCTATCGCTTATCGTTTACCAGTTATATAAGATTATACAAAATCTCTTCCAAATGAAGCGGGCTTCACAGGCTATTCCCAGAAAATTCAAAATACACATTTTATTTGTAATCTAAATATTTTTAATGTATGGAATTTTAATCAAAATCGTTGAAGCCATTTTTTAGAAAAACAGAATTTTCAAAAAATCTTCCATGTAAAGGGTAGTTAGGGGTGGGGATATTTACTTTAGAATCTTCATGTCGCATTTTTTGAAGGTACTGAACCTAAATATCAAGTTTGGCACTTATCCGACTTTTCGTTTTTGAGTTATGCTGTTCACAGACAGACACACACACATATCTACATGGACCTTATTCTAATTTGTTTGTGATTCAGGGAGTCTCAAAACATACGTTTCCGGTGAAATTTCGATATAGAATTCTTGGGTGGAACGCAATATCTTCTCTACCTACTATGTATTGCAGGCCCTCGTAGTTGTAGTCGCTAGATTGTATAGCTTCGGCGCTCCGCCAAGCTGAGGGTCGCGGGTTCGAGTCCCACCATGGGCATGGGTGTTCGTGTGTTGTATAATTGCTGTACTAAGCGGTAAAACAATACAGTAAAACACAGTAATAATAAGCGGGTAAACAAGGGAACTTAAAAGAAAATGTAGTGTTAGAGAAAGTAAAAATAGATGTATAACATTCATACGATTTTATCTGCCCACTATCGTTTATCTTCTACGGACTATTCTCTAAATGGAACATTTTGCGTTATTTAGTTACCTCGCAAAAATGACACTAAAGATTTTAATTAAAACACCATACTTTTTAGACATCTGTATGACGAAATTTATGTTTTGAGTTTTCAGGGAATAGCCTGTAAAAGTCCTCTTAATTCTGAATTACTTTTGCGTAACTAGTAAACCATAAGAGATAGACAAATCTTACTGCACAAAAAATATAGATCTCGTTAAAGACACAAGTTATAGCAAAGAAATTTTTTGTGACGTTGAATTACTTCTGAGAGGGCGCCGGTGTAGCGCAGTGGTTTCGTTTCCGGCTCTTGTGCTGAGGGTCCGGCGTTGGATTACCTGCTCTGGAGTGGCTATTTTAAGTCGGCTCTATCCCCATGCCTTTTTACCTCTGACTTGCTCATGTGAAGTATTCCAAAGACCCAACGTGGTTGGTAATCCACCACGGTAAAAGCTGTAGGACCTCTCATTTCATCACCAACCTCATCATCGGAGACAACGATCATAAGCTATATGGGGAGTGTTAGAAACGACGACGACGACCATTTCTGAGTAGTTTTTTACTATTGGTCAGAATCTAAAATACTTATACGTTTTTCAAGTGGTAAGGCCCTATTCGATTTTTCTTGTGGTTATGCAATGAACATGCCAACACAAAGCAATCTGTATTTTAAAAAGCTGACTATCGCTTTAAACTACTGTAATCTTATTGTATATACAACAAAATATGTAAATATAAATGAAATTTTACCTCGATTGATAAAAAATATGCTAACGTACATTTAAAGTGGCCCATTCCCCTACGTCGTCATAGTGTTTTTCCCTCCGTAAGTTTACCACCTTCAAGTTACCAACCTTTGACTCCACCTGTATACGTTCTCTATGCGACTGGCCTGAAAAACAATACAGAGACAAAAAAAGCTAACCAATGAACGATGTGAAATGAAGGGCTGGTTCGGATGCCACCTCCATGAAAGAGTTCCGTTACTACTGATACATAAGGAAAGACTAAACCAATTACAGTATAATTCGGCTTTCAAGAGAAAGGGGTCAAGAATTACATGCATGTCTGGTTACCCTTCGACAGTTCGGCCATACTTTGTGGTAGGTAAAGTACCTAGTGGCTAGATTTTGAAGTACCAATATAAACAGCTCGTTCCATTATGGGTCACATTTTATTCACATCAGTATACATGGAAGAAAGAATAAGCTTTTGTAAGAGTGTGTAAAACAGCGAGTAGAGATTGCCGTGTGAATGGAACACGACTATGACATTTCAAAGCCATCACAAAATCTACTGTATTCTTCTTAAAGCTACAACGACTGTGTGAATGTGTAATGTCACTTTATCTTGATTAGGAAGAACTATAATCGAATGCGCGGAAAAGTGCCATGCTTTTGTTTCCCTATAGTGCTTTTCATTATTTAATGTTGGTAGAAAACTCCCTGTAATATGTGCTCCAAACCAGCTTTGAGTGAGCCAACCTCTTGTTGGTTTGAAATCAATTCGACATGCATACATTAACCTACGCATTAGCTTATGAACAAAGGTGAGATATGGGTGAGCGGCGAAAGGGGAGAAGTGCGGAAAAATTTCACTGGAGTGACTGGAAGGGGTGCTTCCAAACGACGGTTTACACCAGTCCATGTATGAGTCCTTCTCATATTGATTTTTAATATTAAAAGTCTGGCCCATAGACATTAATCTACTAACACAGGTCGCTTTCAGGCTCAGAAGGGAAGAAAAAGAGGGAGTAGGACAAACATTAAGGGACTGGAACTACATTTAATAATTTTAAAATGCACTTGCACTTGAAGCTATGTCACACTTAATATGGGAAAATAAAGTAATGACTGTACAAAAGCTCAAATATTTTCTCATATAATACAATTAATGTTTGTAATTAGCATAAAAAAAATAAATTTTCTAAAACTGCCTTACGCATTGAAATTCGTCAGAGAAGTATGATAGTGACATTTTTGGACACTTTAGCATTAAAATAAATATATTTGATTGAAGTTGATGCTATTAGTTTTAGAGAAATAAATTTTTGTTTTTATGAAGCATGTTGGATTTTAAATTCTTCTTGCTTTACAGTATAAATTTTTTTATGGGTCATTGAATACAGCAATTATAAAATGCATGCTTGAGTCTCTAGATTGCACATTTTAGCTTAGTTTTACACATTTGCGTACAAATCGAAAAAAAACTGAAATGTAAAGAAGAAATTTCATGCGAAAAATATTAATCGAGATAAACATTTGCAAAAACGATCTTTTGACATGCAAAGAGAACTACATTTTACACATAGCGACCAGTTCTAAAAATATTTGACTATCGCTTAAGGCCTACTATGTTCCCCTTGTTTTGTATTTACAAGGGCAATACAGAAATACAGTAGCCTTTAAACATAGACATATCTCTTAATAGCTGGTTGCTATGTGCAGCACCATTCTCTTTGCATATCCAAGACAAAAAAAATGAATAATGAATTCCGATTTGAGAAAATAAGTATTGAAAAATTTAAGGGAATAACAAGCCAAATCCTGAAAATGATTCACTCAAAAAAAAAACAAAAAAAAAACGTGTATGACATAAATTGTGCATTTTAACGCGATCTAAATTTTTTGTGCAGTAACATTTTGTCTATCCCTTATGGCTTACCAGTTATACAAAAGTCGTTCAGAATGAAGAATACTTTTGAAGACATTTCCAGAAAATTCCAGATATACATTTCATTTGTCATGAAAATACCTTAAACATATGATATTTTAATCAAAATCGTTAGAGTCATTTTTGAAAAAAGTAAAATTTTCGAAAAATGTTCCATGTAAACGGTAATCTGGGGTGGGGGGATTTTCTTGAAAACCTTCGTGTCGCATCTCTGGAAGATACTAAACCTAAATACCAAGTTTGGTGTTCATCCGAATGTTCGTTTCTGAGTTATGCTCTTCACAGACACACACACACACACACACACACACACACACACACACACACACACACGGACATGTTTCCAAAAATGCTTTTTACTTTCTCTACTACGTATAGTAAGTAGGGGAAGTATTGTATTCCACTCAAAAATTCGATACCGAGATTTCACCAGGAATACATGTTTTGAGACCCCCTGAATCCAAAAAAAGCATTTTTGGAAACATGCTCATGTGTGTGACTGTGAACAGCATAATTCAAAAACGAACAGTCGCATAAACACCAAACTTGATATTTAGGTTTAGTATCTTCTAGAGATGCGACACGAAGGTTTCAAGAAAATCCCCCATCCCAGACTACCCCTCACATGGAACATTTTTCATAAATTGTAATTTTCTCAAAAATGGCTCTAACGATTTTGATTAATTCTCTAATTCGTTATTCATTATTTTTATGTCCTGGACATATAAAGAGAATGGAATACTCCACATAGCAACCAGCTCTTAAAACATTTGACTATCTCTTAAAATCTACCATATTCCCCTTGCATCTACAAGAAACTTACCAATAAGATTAATATCTCGATTAACATGAAGCATATGGAGAATAGTCGTTTGTAAAAATAGTTTGCACAAGAGTAGAGAAAGTCATGTGAGTGTAACACATCAGAGTTATTTTGGATTAAGGGCGGTCTCAAATCATATATTTCCGGTCAAATCTCAGTATCGAATTTTTCGGTGGAATACAATACTTCCCCTACTTACTATATGTAGTAGAGAAAGTAAAAATGTTTGCCTAAATCGATATATAGGTGGCTATAGATTATTTTTATACCATAATTGAAAATTCTTGTCATTTTCCTTTAAAAATCAGTCCCAGGGTCCCTTAAATGGTGCCAGAACTATGTAAAAGGTGAGGACTGGGCGTGGTGGACGGTTTAGATTTTCATGACCAATATAAACCACTGTGCATTATACCTATGCGATACCGTGCACTCAACTCTACATATAAGAATAAGCTTTTGTAAAAATACTTTGTATAACTAGTTACTAGAAGAGTGAGTAGAGAAACTCAAGTGAATGCCCCATTCAGATTCTTGATGCTGGGGCGGCCCCATTTGACGCCTGTTATTAACTCGTCAAATGGGGCCTGTTCCACTGTGACATGCGCAAGAAACTGTTACCAAGTCTGTTACTGTCATATATCACAGCTATTTTCTTAGCGGGAATGCTTTCATTTAGGAGCTGAGTCAGAACGCACCCTCAGTTTTATAAGATTTCCTTCTTCAGACAACTTCCCCTTTTCTTATTCAGAAGATAGTGATTGTGCGGGGGGTGAAGAATAGGTTATGATAAATGTGAGGGTAGCATTTGATGGCAGGAAAACAAGGGGGTTGTACGAATAGGAGAAATGGCAAACGTTACATTCAGTAAGCTAAACATCTTCTGTCCCTACGAAGAAGAAGTCGTCATCCCTTCAAGAGTTTGTGCCCCTTCTTGATGTTACGCAATTCTTTTGCTCTTCGGATCGTTAGAGGAGAAATGTTAGGACATAAATATCCCCCCCCCTGTGACTCACAGTATCATCGCCATTCCTATCCCACATTAATTTCTTTACGACAAACAACATGTACAGTTTTCTTTTGAGGTTCGCGCTGGAACGTATAACATTATGATTTTTGTCCAGACGTGTGACTTTTATTCAGGCTCGGTTAAGTTACTGAAGCGAGGACTGAGATGGCTGGCGAGGCCACACAGAAAAGAGTGTATTCTTGTCACCTTCCGTCATCAGCCTTGTGCTCTCAACAGTTTGGTTCCTTTGAGGATTCTTTCTTCTTTCAGTGGCAGGTGCCATAGATCTCAGAGCTTGTGTATTACTGTATTAATTAAAATACAAATCTACGTGTGCTTTACTCATAAACGAAAACTCGAAGGTGAACGTTTATTGTCTTTTCATTGTTTGCCCCACGTATGGGCGCCTATTTGAAGTATATGTTATTTTAGAAGGAGTTATTTGCCGCATGTTTAAAAAATATATTAACTTTGTAATTTGACTGTTTCCTTTAAATATTATATATTTATGTTTGCCTCGCCTGCGTCAGTATTATTGTTAGAGACACGTATCTCTTGGCAGGGCTGTGATGTGACAAGAATGTAGGCTTACACAGATTATAATTTTACTTCACTCCTTTTATTACTGCTTGATACGACTTAAATAACACTACACTGATATAGAGAGCTGTGAGATTCTTTAATTAATTACTTGCACTTTTTAACACGTAAAACTATTTTCGTCTCACAAGAATACGTATTAAATCTCTTGAGGACACTTTTTGCGTCTGGTTAGGAACACTGTCTGCAACCTACTGAACTTATTTCAACCGCCTAAACTTGTAAATTTCTGTATTTCAAGTCTCTGATTGGCTATTCTAATCCAATAGAATACCTTCATTTAACTAAAGCTTTTTCTGGTTGTTGATTGGCTATTTTTATAAACTGTCACTAAAATTACATTATTGCATCCAAGAACCACAAGTAACATTATTAAACTCTCAAACTCATTATTGCCCCAAGGTTACCTCATTGTTACCTCATTGTTAGCAAGTTTTGACCTATTTCTCACGGCTCCTACATTATTAAATTACGTGATATATTCACATAGCATTATTACACATGGATACAATAATATAAACATATACAATGATTGTAATGTACACTTTTTATGTATTGTTGCATACACATATTGCTTTAAGGTGGGCTGTTATTGAATTTATATATATATATATTATATAATTAGACTGAAATCATTTAAGTGTTAAAAATACTGCCTCAAATGAACGCCGTACTTGGTATGCACGGGCTCTGGCTTGAAAATAAAAACGAAAAAAAAAAGTTAATTGATCACATTCAACAATAATTATTTTCATGTAAATATGTTTAAACATATGGCATTTTAATAAAAATCATCAGTGCCGCCTTTGGGAAAGAATATAATGAAGACATTTCTCCTTTAAAGGGAAAATAAATACAAAAGAAGATAAACCTCCGCGATGTTAAGGTTCGCGAATAGTGCAATTATCGCAGCATGCACATATCCAATGCAGTAGTAATACTAGTAATAATAAATCAAAACCATTGCAATTAACGTTACAAGATCACGGAGCTTCAAACTCTGACTCCCTCCGTCCACCCACACCTAGAACATCCTAGGCAGAGTACAGTAATAGGGTGGTATGTGATCAATTAGGCAGTATGCTGTCAACATGTACCTTACTACAAGCTGATTTGAGGACCGCAGCTCTCTTCAACTGGGCCCAAGGGCCTGAGTGCACCCTTTTTATCAAGCTCGCCAGCAGGGGAAGAAATTCCCATAGGGAAATCGAACCCGAATTCCTCGAGCCTCAGACAAAAGCCCTTCTTAGACTTAAAATAATAATAATAATAATAATAATAATAATAATAATAATAATAATAATAATAATAATAGTCACTAACTGCAAAATAATTTTATTAAAAACCAAGTTAGACAATCAGGCGGTTGGTATAGTATAACCTATTCTCGGTCTCGATTCTGACTGGGCCGGGTCGGGCCTGTCTAATGCAGACCTCTACTAAGTATATAAAGCCATCAATTTTCAAGGTTACACGAAATGCAACCAATCCAAACTGCCAAACTACCTTATAAGTGGACAAAATGTTCGTTATTTTTATTTTCTCTAAAAAGGCTCTAAATATTTTCCTTAAAATGTCATATATTTAAGATAAAATATAATGCATATCTTAAATTTTCTGTGACTAGCCTGTGAAGTAAACTTCTACCTTGTGAATGAACTTTGTAACTTTTTGTATAACTGATAGACTACAGGGTATAAACAAAAGCTAACGAAAAATGAGGATCGTCTTAAAATTCATTATTCATGGTAATGTTTGTGTATCATTGACCATTTCCGAGATATTCGTTGGTATTGCTTTAGGTTTTCCAGTAATTAAACACATTTTTTGAAGTTCTAAGTCTGGTGTTGCCATACAAAAGTTATACATTTTCAAAGCCAGCATATACGTAGCTACACGCTTTTTAAAAATTTTACTATAATTTCAGACTCGTGTATTTCCCTTTGCACCAGCAACGAAATGTGCAATGAAACAACATCTGCAAACATTTATCTTTAATAAAATGAAGTAAATAGAAAAATAAGACATTGTAAGAATAAATTATGGAAATAATCATGAAAATGTATAGATAAAACGATTGACAGAAGAACTCATGTGAATGTAACACTCACATAGTTACGTTCTTTTCCCCTTTACCTATGCAGATAGCAAATGTATTCTTCTTCTTCTTCAAGGATTACCCTTCTCTTTGTAGGACTTACACCCCCAAGGGCTTACAAGCCAATGACTTTGGTCTGTAGCCTGGAAAATAATTCCAGAATTCAATATCGAGATTTCACTAAAAATACAAGTGCGCGCGCGTGTGTGTTTGTATGTACAGATAATTCAAAAACGAAAAGTCAGACACTTAACTTCGTATTTAAGAGTATACTGTCTTCACGAGATGACTTACACTATACTACCCTTCAGGAGGAAAACATTTTCCTTATATTTTAGTCTCAAAACTGCTCTGACGATTTTGATGCACGTTTTAAATGTTTGACTAAAGCTTAAGACTCCTGTTTCCCCTTTCTACCTACAACGAAATTTATAATAAATAGGTAGTCATGTGGATGTGGCACAAAAATATTTACTTTAGGGTTTATTTCTGTGAAATCTTGTGATACTATAATTATTGACAGGAAGGCATAAATAATTAAGTAAAAATATAATAGTAAGGTAGAGAAATAAATAATTCATGTATATTAAACTCATGCATAATGTAATAAGCTTGAGCTGAAAAGATTTGTACGGAGAAAAAGATCATTAGCGAGTCATGTTAGCCGAGTAGCGAAAGCATTTCTGGAATGCATTTAGGTTTAAGTTCAGTACGTTTGCCAAGTCACGTAGACAGAAATTCTGTAAGAGAAAGGTAAATGAAATTCTGAGATTCGGGGAGATTCCGCATAGTATCAATATCAGAGACGTATACTTAGAGTTTTTAAGATTGGCCCGTGCTAAGGGGAACTTTGGGAGGGGGAGTGATAGGCGGAGCTTAAGTTAATAAAGATTTGTGCATTCTAACTCAGAGACACTCTGTCTTGAGACATTTAATCGTGTGAAGACGAGTCTTGTGACTATGCGTGTGATAGTTTCATTTTAAGCTGCGTAGCAATTAGTGGTGCACTTGAATAAGATTTAGCGGCTATTGCGAGGGATCCTTCCGAGTAACATTTCTGCGACTTACGGTAACTGACACTTCATTTAATTATTGTTATAGAAGTAATTAATTAATAAATTCAACAGTCGGCGATTCTTCTCAAACTGAACATTTTAGTCAATATTAAAGTTTATTAGCTAACTAAACTGGGTCATCCTCCGTGGTGTAGTGGTTATCATGCTAACCTCCAGTTCCCGAGGTCGCGGGTTCAAACCAAGTGGAGGGCGATTGATTTTTTTCGTGCGTAAAAATCCTTAGCATGGCTTCCTTTGGCAGGGAAGCAAAGCCGGTGGTCCCGTATCGTAGATTTGCGGCACGTAAAAGAACCTCAAGTCTGATAAAGAGGCCTCTGAGCAAAATTATCGGTATTTCACGCTCAATATAGAATGGGACGCTAAGGACCACAGTAGTTAAAGAGCGTCCATGTTATCCTTTCACAATACACTCACGCATACGTTAAGATAAAAAACTTATAGCTATACCCTAGAGCAGCTGGCGCACAAGATGGTGTAAAACGAGCTACGAAATGACATCTATAACTCATAAACAGAGGAGGTAGGATTCTGATTAGGCTTCAACGCGCAGGGCGTCTTAGCACGTCGACCTACATAGATCTTTTGTACCTATGCCCCGGACGGGAGGGTGGGATGAGGTGAGAGGAGACAGAGGGCGGAGGATTTACGGAAACTCCCCGGATGGGCATGGTGCAACCAAGTCTCCTTCCCATCCCCCGGGGGGCCTGGAACCCGGAGACGGTCCCCATTCCGGGGAATGAACAGAGCAGGTAACACTAAATATTAACTAAATTAAGCAAAGGACGACCATCGCCCGGCTTCACTTGGTATCGAGTTTTTGGTTCGAAGAGGTTATACGTCCACTACC
This sequence comes from Deroplatys truncata, assembly GCA_030765065.1. Classification (NCBI taxonomy): domain Eukaryota; kingdom Metazoa; phylum Arthropoda; class Insecta; order Mantodea; family Mantidae; genus Deroplatys; species Deroplatys truncata. Next base: position 31,535,788 of record CM060981.1, on the reverse strand, counting down.
TATGGTTGGTAGAGAAAGTAAATACAGGCGAAAAGGTTGCACTTCAGACTCTGAGGGGGCGTTCCCAAAAATATTATCATCGTATCAGACGCAAGGAAAGGTGCTACTTGGAATCCTTTGACCAAAACTTGTCAACAACTCCAGTATGGATCTCTCAGAACACGAGAGAGAATAAAACACAAAGTTGTGCAATGAATGTCTGGTGGCGAAGCGAGCGGGAAGAAAATAAATGAAAGAAAAAGAAGAAAGACTAATGTGCAGAAAACAAAATGGTATATCGGAGGGTGGAGATAAAAAAGAAAGGAAATGGGAGTGAAGAAGGTTCTCAATGGGACGTCTTCCTTCCTGCTGCTCGGGATGGCGCCTGGACAACAATGGGAGGATTCGAGTTCTTGGGGGTGTTGTCCACAATAGTCACGTTCTCGGTTTATCGTGACGGCCGGCGCCTTCACTTCAAGCTAGAAATTATTGCTTTTTAATACGCTCATAAGAGATTATTACGCTTCATTTGTCACAGATTCTGTCGGCAGGGAAATGCAGCACGATTAAATTTCCCGTCACAAAATTCCTCCGCGTATTCACTCATATTGGCACATTTTGCTGAATTAAAATTTAAGAACCGAGCGGGATGGCTCAAGCGGTAAACTCTGTGGTTGTGGCAGTAATTTGTATCACAATAATGTAAATGCCAGAGTGGTTGTAGTGTAAATAAGCATTATTGTATGACAATGATTTGAGATGTTTGTTAATTATAAGCATTGTTAGGAAATAAGTTTACACGGCCTCACTGAAACTGACAATAAGAGCGGGCAACAATGTGCCAGGGGGTGAGTTGATTATTATTTAGAAGAGACAAACAAGTGACTTCAGAGTAGCGTGCCTTTCTTTACAAAGGGAGGGAATATCTTCCCTAGAGCATATGTGTTCATAATTTTGATTGGATATAAATATAGACGCTAATGTTGGCGCGTTTTATTAACCAATAGCAGCTCGGTTATAATCTTTAGGCGTATCGGGGTGAGGGAGTATAGAAAGCTAAAGCCAGAGTTGGGTAATGCCCAATTCAACCGGATCACTCACGCGTTATACGTCGCGCAGTTCATCAGGATCATTCTCGCGTTAAACGTCGCGTAGTTCTACAAAATCTCTCGCGTCGTAAAGTTAATTAAAAGATGTGAGATACGCAAATTAATAAGTGCGGCAAATAAGTGATTATAGTTACATTCTAAAATATAACAGTTTCAGTCTGGCGTGTGTCAAAAGTCAATATGTGATATTGAATAATGTGTGACGACAATAAAAGTGTAAAAACAAATTCTTTTATCAGTGTTATGTTTCAGTAACAAATCCTTTCCGTTTACACACCTTGATTAAAAGATTTGCTCGACCGAGAAACAATAGCTAGCCGGAGGACAAAGAACACAACATTCAAAGTAGTAATTCAATAACAGGCGCCCAGCAATAGATAACACGAAGTGACCGCGACAAATTGGCTTCCAAACGTTGTGCAGATAAATATGAAGCATCTTCCAACCACCAACAAATATTACCACTTCATGGTCCGCATTCGGGTTCAAATCTCGTGGGCCGAGCAATCCGTCTGAGGTTTTTTCGTGGTTTTCCTCAGTCGCCAAGCTAAATACCAGATTGGATATTTAACACCATACCCAAAGTTTCACCTTAAGACTAAAACAACAGTAAAATGAAAATGAAGTGGTAATAGCGAATGCTATACCATCTACCCGCAGACAATGTAAGCAGTTAGACTGGCCGGCGCCCTAACGCCATCTGCACGGCATGAAGCAGGTAGTTATAGGGATGAGACCTAGAAGGCTAATTTGTCCGCTTTTATATGGGGGCGGCGGGTGGACTGGACGGCACCCTAATGCCGTCTGCACGTCAATAAGCAGAAGATTCGGTAGCTATGCTCTAGGGTCTCTGTGACACGTGACGGAGCGGGTGGTTACAGAGATGAGACCTAAAAGGCTAGCTGTACATCAAATATCGTTCTAAGAGATATCCACAAACAAATCCGTCGCGATATGACCAAGGAGTTAAAGTGACGTAAAATAACATAGAGTAAAAAGAATTAAAGGCTTTTTAATTTTTAGCTGTATTTCAATGATTAACGATACTTTTTCTTTTCTTCCCTTCTTTTTTTTCTTTTTAGAAAGAAAGAAACAGTAACTACTGTAACTATTTGATTTCAGTTTAAGGATACCCCAGAGTGAAATATCTAAATTTTGTTTTCAAAATGCGCACACATGATACTCTACCAAATTTCATTGATGCAGTAATTTGTATCACAAATTACTTAAATGTAAAGAATGATTATAGTATGAATATGCATTATTATGTGACATTGATTTGAGATGTTTGTTGATTGTAATTACTGTTGGGAAGTAAGTTTATACTGCCTTACTGAAACTGACAATAATAGCGTGCAATAATGCAGCGAGGGGGTGAGCTGTTTATCATTATTGGAAACGAGGAAGTTACGTAATGTTGGCGCGTTTTTCTTTAGAATCTTCTGAAACATTTCCCTAGAGCATATGTATTCATAATTTTCATTGGATATAAAAATAGACGCTAATGTTGGCGCGTTTTATTAGCCAATTGCAGCTCAGTTATAATCTTTAGGCATATCGGGGTGTATGAGTATAAAAGAGCCAAGTCAGAGGTAGATCGCTCCCAGTTCATCAAAATTCTTTGTACACTACACGTCGCATTCCCGTCAGTTCGTCGAAAATATTTGTATGATACACGTCGCCTTCAGTCCAGCAGAAATATTACACGTCGGCTATCGATTCGCAAGTTACGCGTATAAGAGTTATGAAAAATCTCAAGTATGGTAAAGTTATTTATACAAAAGGTTGAAGTACGTGAATTAAAAGTGATCAGTAAGAAGTTGTTATAACAGTTTCAGTTTGGCGAGTGTCTAGATCAATGTGTAAATGTGATAGTGAAAGTGTTCGACAATAAAAGTATAAAAGAAATTCTTTCATCAGTGTTATCTTTGGATAAAAGACTCCTTTCCGTTTACACAACCTGTATAAAGAGAAGTGCTAGCCGGAGGCCAGTAAACCAAAATTAAATAAAATAACAGTAGCATTCTTTCAAACAAACACTAATACTACCGCAAATTGCTAACACCAGATGGAGCTACAAACCTAACAAAGAATCACGTCACAAAATGGCTTCACCACGTTGAGTAAACACACACACACAACAAATTAAATAATATTACAAGTATAACAACTTCAAATTGGCTCCCAAACGTGGGTCTAACAAACTTAAATAAACTTTATACCGCCGCATCATGCAGCTATATTTAATAGTTTTTGAGAAAAAAATACTTTTATTACGTATACTAATTTAATCTGGCACAAGATGCAGAAATTGTAATTTTCAAAACAGAAAAATAGTACCAATTTATTTAAAAACCAATAACAAAACCGGCGTATAGGTATTTTTTTCATTTCTCTGGTTGTTTCAGGAAAAAACATTTTAAATCTGTTTAATATAATTTCTTCTCTGCTTCTTCTTCTTTAACGGATTACCCTCCTCTTTCTACAACTTACATTTCTAAAAACGAGCGAGATGTCTCAGGCGGCGACCATGGGGCTTTTCGTGTTTTCCCCTGCTCGCCTAGGTGAATGCCGGGTGTTGTACTCTACCACGATTTTTCCTTTCCCCCATTTCCTCTCATTTCATCTTTCCCTTTCACGTTTCAGGTGCAACTTCGGGACCTGCGGTGCCGGCGGTGTCGACAGATAACGTAGTTGCTTGCGGAAAGGAAAGATTTCTCCCCGTGAACGCCAGGGTGCGTTGTCCCGCCAGTTAGCATCGCTTCGTTGCGCTCTCTTGGAATTCTTCGGCTCTAATGGTACGCGGGTGTTCAAACTGGACATATTAGGGACTTCTGCGCGTCTCTGTGGGTCTGTCTGCCTGCGGACCTCAGACCTCCTACTGCTCCTACACCTTATTCCTGCCTCCCGGGGAGGTAACCACAATAAATGAACCTGGTCGCAGTGGCGAGGGTCCCCTCCGATAAACACATCCTACATCCTACACCCCAAGGGCTTACAAGCCAATGTATTGGGTCAATAGTCTGTCGAGCATATCCAAGATGGATGTTTAGCCCAATGAAGAAGGAAATGAAACGTAGTGATGAAAGGGAAGACAGGAAATTCGCGGATCAAATTATCCAATCCAGCATTCGCCTAGGGACAAAGGAAAATCGCGAAAAAGCCTTCGGTCAGGTTGGTCGGCCCCGGGAGTTTGACACCGGGATCTCCCGAATCCGAGTCGCTCACGTTAGCGCGGCCCAGCTTAACTTAAAAAGGAACATTCGGGTAAGTACCAAACTTAGTGTTAAAGTTGAGTATCTTACTGGGCTGCCCAAAGATTTTCAAGAAAATCCTCCCCCAAAATTCGCTTACCTGGAAAAAGTATCTATTTTTTTATTTGCTCAGAGTGGCTAACAACTTTTATTAAGATGCCATTAATTTAAGATATTTATATGACAAATAAAATGTATGTCTTGAATTTTTGGGAATAGCTTGTGAAGTTCGCTTCATTCGGAAGGAATTTTGTATAACGGGTAAAACATAAGAGATAAGGGGGAACACAGAAAATGTAGATCTCTTTAAAAAACATATTCTTTTTGGAAAATTTCTGCAAATATATAATAGCCTAAGTCCTTCGGGAATAACACTGGCTTTTCAATGGTGAAAGAGTTATCAGAATTGGTGAAGTGCTATTCGAGAATACACGCGCGCACGCACTTTCTCCTAGTATTAGCGTATACTAATGATTTTCGTTAAAAACATACTAAAGAATTATTCTCTGAAACAGTCACTATCAAAGTTAATATCGCTCCCTTAATGCAGCAACAACTTCGCAGTGATAGCGGAAAAAGAGCCCGCATTCTACTGTGTCACTGATCTGAGCTTTCCCATCAAGTCTAATGCTGTTGCCAAATGTCTATCAAAGCGTTTTTCTAAAAATCTACGAAAGATAAAATAAACATTTTCAATTTACTCATCGAAATTTATCTCTGGTTAAAAGAATGTCATCTATACCTCTAGGTATAAGGGATACCAGTAAAATAAGAGTGGGTAGGGAAAGTTGAGTGGAGAATTTCGCCATAGAAAGAAGCTCGTCAGTGTGGGCTCAATCAGGGCCGGTAAAACAAATTCCAAGCCGTTAGTGTACATGTTAGGAACAAGATAAAGTACCGATGGGCGTTAGCATCGCATTATCAAGGTGGACATCTGGGGGGAAGAAGCCGCTCGTAATGAACGCGATATACTCGTTATTAATCGCCACAAAGGGGTAACCTCAGCTGTCGTGGGGGACTTTGCCAGCTGCCTTTTTGGGTACAGTCGTGTCGCCCACTTCACTTCGTCACCTAGTGAAACAAAAGAGCGATTAGTTCACAGTCTGCAGTCTGTCTGATGCATTACAAGATACGTAACCATAGCACCAAAAGCATCGCAACTTTCTTCAACTGCTTTTCCATAAAGTTACTGTCGAGGTTTCGTAAGAAATGCACCTTTCAGGTTCACAGATAAAAGAAAAGAATTAAAAAACAGCCTCCGATGATTAATCAGAGCCAGTTTGAGGACACTATTGAGTAGGCCACGAAACAAGAAACCTTTTACTTCTCTACCACCTACACATATTAAGTATGGAAGTAGACTCCACATTTCATAGAAAATAAAAGTAAGTCCAATGAACGCACTCCCAAAAACACAACAACCAAGATCCATGTGAGCCGCATAACTCAAGTTCAGCATCTTTGTTCAGAGCACAGGCGTCTGTGTGTGAACAGCGTAACTCATAAACGAAATTGAAATTGAGTTTTTTTACTTTCTCTAATACGTATCTATAGTAAGTAGCGGAAGTATTGTATTCCATCCAAAAATTCAATACCAAGATTTCACCGGAAATACATGTTTTGAAACCCCTGAATCCAATAAAACGCTTTCTTGGAAACATGTCCATGTGTGTGACTTGTCTGTGTGTCTGTCTGTGTGTGTTTCTGTGTGTCTGTGAACAACATAACTCAGAAACGAACAGTCGATAAACACCAAAATTGTTATTTAGGTTCAGTATCTTCCAGAGATGCGACACGAAGGTTTTCAAGAAAATCCCCCACCCCAGACTACCCTTTACATGGAAAATATTTCGATAATTTTAATTTTCTCAAAAATGGCTCTAATGATCTTGATTAAAATATCGTATGTTTAAGATATTTTTATGACAAATGAAATGTATATCTCGAATTTTCTGGGAAGTCTCCAAAAGTATTCTTCATTGTGAACGACTTTTGCATAACTGGTAAACCATAAGAGATAGACAAAATTTTACTACACAAAAAATGTAGATCGCGTTAAAATATTATGTCATATATGTACATTTTTGTTGTTGAGTGAATAATTTTCGAGATATTGCTTGTTATTCCCTTAAATTTTCCAATACTTATACTTTTTCTCAAAATGGTTATTCATTTTTTTATGTCCAGGTAATACAAAGAGAATGGAATACTCCACATAGCAACCAGCTCTTAAAACATTTGACTATCGATTAAAGCCTAGCAATTCCCCTTGCATCTACAAGAAAATTAGCAATAAGATTAACACATCAGATTTTTTATTTATGGACGCTCTTTAACTGCTATGGTTCTTATCGTCCCATTCTATTTTGGGCGTGAAAGACCGGTAATTTTGCTCAGAGGTTCTTTTATGTGCCGTAAATCTACAACACGGGACCACCGGCTTTACTTCCCTTCCGAAGGAAGCTATGCTAAGAATTTTTACGCCCGAAAAAACCCATCGCCCTCCGCCGGGTTTGAACCCGCGGGAGCTAGAGGCTAGCATGGTAACCACTACACCACGGAGGACTTCTGCATAAACGAAATTGATAAACACCAAACACGGTATACAAGTTCGGTGTCTTCAAAGGATAAGACACGAGGATTTTCAGTAAAATCTCTCCACCCCAAACTACCCTCTACATGGAAAAACGTTTACTATTTTTGATTTTCTCAAAATTGCCTCTAACGATTTTGATTATAACACAATATGCTTAAGATATTTTTCACGACAAATGTTATGTATATCCTGAATTTTCTGAGAACAGTCTGTAAACTTATCTTTATTCTGAATGGGTTTTGCATGACAAAGTATGTTATGTATATCTAAAGTTTTCTGGGAATAATCTGTAAAGTCTTCTTCATTCTGAACAACTTTTGTATAATTAATAAGATCTTTATAAATTATAAAATCTTATACAAAACATCTGATGTGTTGCACTCACATGACTTCCTCTACTCTTGTACAAACTATTTTTACAAACACTTATTCTCCATGTACTTCATGTTAATCTTATTGCTAACTTTCTTGAAGGTGCAAGGGGAATATGGTAGGTTTTAAGCGATAGTCTTAAGAGCTGGTTGCTATGTGGAGTATTTCATTCTCTTTGTATGTCCAGGACATAAGAAAAACAAACGAAGGATTAACAAATTCCCATTTGAGAAAAAGTACAAATATTCGAAAATTCAAGTAAACAACAAGGAACATCTCGGAAATGGTTTACAAGGGGAAAAATGTATGAGACATAAATTATGTGTTTTAACGAGATCTATATTTTTTGTGTAGGAAAATGTTGTCTATCTCTTACGGTTTTCCAGTTATGAAAACTCATTCAGAATAAAGAGAATTTTTGGGGACATTCCCAGAAAATTCATGATATACAGTTCATTTGCCATAAAAATATCTTAAACATATGATACTTTAATCAATATCGTTAGTGCCGTTTTTCCAGAAAATCAAAATTTTCGAAAAATGCTCCAAGTAAAGGGTATTCTCGGGTGGGGGGATTTTCTTGAAAACCTTCGTGTTGCAGAAAGATACTGAAAAGATACTGAACCTAATTACCATGTTTGGTATTTATTGAATACACGCACACACGGACCTTTTCTAAAAATGATGCTTTTATTCATGGGGCCTCAAAACATCTATTTCCGGTGAAATCTCGGTATTGAATTTTTGGTGGAATTGCTTACTATACGTAGTAGAGAAAATAAAAAAAACGTACACCTCGTTAAAGCACACAAATTATTTCAAATAAAATTTTATCTAGTGTTAAGTATTTCCCAGATATTCTTTTTATTGGTTTTAATTTTAAAATATTTTTACCTTTTACAAGTGGTAGCTCGCTATTTGCTTTTTGTTTGTTTGTTTATTCTCGGGCAGTGTGTAATGAAAGTTTATCTCCGTTCTTGCAAGAATAGTTTGTAGAAGACTAAGTGGAGAAAGCAATGCGAATGTAATGCATCCGATTTTACCGATGCCACAGGAACACTATTGCATCATTTACATACCCTGGACTATACCTCACACACACTTGCATGAGGAACATGTATTGTTGGGGCCACGGCCTGTTTTTGATCCTGTTCCCCCCCCCCCCCCCAACCGACGTGTGAATAACGTTTCACCTTTGTGAAGTAACATTACCGTGTCATCAGACAACACGGGGAGCGCGCAAAGAAAACCACGTCACTTCAACACAGCTGCAAGCCATCGTAAGAAAAGTATAATTCACTATACAACAAGAGGGAGGGGCGATACACATGACGTACTCACCGATACCCATATGCAAAACACAACACGGCTTGGTTTCTTATTACACGTTTAGTGCGCTTGTGTTTCTAGTTTTCCTTAAAACGAAAGCTTTCCCGGCTCACTCTTCTACAAACCAATAACAAAGAGTATCTCGGAAACGGTTAACGCTACAAAAACGTATTTGACATCACTCGAGAAGTAGATATTATATATTTACTTTATTTGGCCCACGCTTTGGGCGTCAATTTGAAGCAGGTTGTATTGAAAGAGCTGCATTATATTTCAACTGTTGGTAGCCGAACTTGAAGTTCGTTGCAACCGCACGTAGCCTTCGCCCCAAATGTACTTTCCGGTAGCATTTGCCCCTCCCCAAAATGTTTAAAAATATTAACTTTGTAATTTGACTGTTTCTTTAAATATTATATATTTATGTTTGCCTCGGGTGCTTCAGTATTGATGTTAGAGATATGAATGTCTTTGCAGGGAGTGGTGCGACTGAAGAATGTAGGCTTACACAGATTATAATTTTACTTCACTCCTTTTATTAATGCTTGACACAATTTAAATAACACTTCACTGATATAGAGAGAGAGCTGTGAGATTTTTAAATTAATTACTTGCACTTTTTACACGTAAACTATTTTCATCTCACACTGAATACGTATTATACTTCTCGAGGACGCATCTCGCGCCCGGTTAGGAACACTGTCTGCAACCAACGCGTCCAGCTATGAGCGCTGTCTACATGCAACTGACTTGATTTCTAACGCCTAAATTTGTAAATTTCTGTATTTCAAGTCTCTGATTGGCTAATCCTACTGCAATAGAATACTTTCATTTAACTTAAGCTTTCTCTGGTTGTTGATTGGCTGTTCTATAAACTGTCTCAAAATTTACATTATTGTTGCTACAATAATGACTAGTAGTATTGTTAAACTTAAATTCATTATTGCTTCAAGGTTACTTCATTGTTAGCAACTTTTAACCTATTATTCTCACAGCTCCTACATTATTAAATTACGTAATACATTCACATAACATTATTGAAAATGTATACAATAATATAAACATTTGCAATGACTAATATACACTTTTTATATATTGTTACACACACATATTGTTTTAAGGCGGGCTGCTATTGAATTATATTATATAATTAGTCTGAACTCATTTAAGTGTTAAAAATACTGCCTCACTCGTGTGTTTTAACAACATCTACATTTTTGTGTATGTCTAGTGTATTTATCAAATACACTAAAGTCATTCAAAATAAAGAGTGCTTCTCAGGCTTTTAGCGGAAATTCCAAGATATATTTTTTAATTTATTAGTCATACATATCTTAAGTATATGGTATTTTAATTAAAACTCTTAAACCATTTCTGAGAAAATCAGAAATTACAAAAACTTTTCGATGTAAGGAATAGTGTTTTTTGAAAGTGTTTGTGGCGTGGAAGATGCTGAATTTATATACCAAATTTGGTCTTTAACTAACTGTTCGTTCCAGAGTTATACTGTTTACAGAAGGACAGACAAACTGATATGCACGCACATACACATGGGCCTTTTACTAAAAATCTGATGTGTGGCATTCACATGAATTCTCTGCTCATTCTTCTACAAACTATTCTTACAAAAGCTTATTCTTCCCTCTACTTCTTGTAAAACTTTCAAGGTACATCACATTTCGTTGTAGATATAAGAAGGATACAAGAGCCTAAACCGATGGCTTTGAAATTCCATGCTCATTGCATGACTAGGAGATAAAACGAATAGTGACTTACATTTTTTAAAAAATCTGTTGTGTGAAGAAGGTATTGTCTTTACGTTGTTGTTATTTTATTTATTAGCACCACGCTTAGAGCGTCAATTTAAAGTATTTTATATTGAAGGAGTTGTATTACATTTCAACTGTTGGGGAGCCTAACTTAAGTAGCTGCAACCGCATGTATGGTACCCGGTTTCCGGTAGCCTTCGCCCCAAGTTTAAAAACATTAGCTTTGTAATTTGACTGTTTCTTTAAATATTATATTTATGTTTGTCTCGGCTGCGTCAGTATTATTTTAGAGACATGAATATTTTGGCAGGGCGTGATGCGACAAGAATGACACAGATTTTAAGTTTTAATTCACTCCTTTTTATTAATCCTTGACACAAATTACATAGCACTTCACTGATATAGAGAGTTGTGAGATTCTTTTTATTAATTAATTACACTTTTTAAAACGTAAACTTATTTTTCGTCTCAAACGAATACGTATTAAACCTCTCGAGGACGCGCAAGCAACGCATCCAGTTATGAGCACTGTCTGCAGGCAACACGTCTGGTTATGAACACTGTTTGGAGGCAACTGAATTGATTTGAACCGTCTAAACTTGTAAATTTCTGTATTTCAAGTCTCTGATTAGCTATTTTTACTCCAATAGAATACCTGCATTTAACTAAAGCTTTTTCTGGTTGTTGTTTGGCTATTTTTAAACTGTCTCAAAATTTACATTATTGCTGCTCTAATAATGAATAGTAGTATTTAAACTTCCTTACTCATTACTGACTCATGGTTACCTCATTGTTAGCAACCTTTGACCTATTTCTCACAGCTCCTACATTATTAAATTACGTAATATATTAACATAACATTATTACACATGGATATAACAGTATAAGCATATGCAATGTCTGTTACATACATTTTACAAATTATTACATACACATATTGCTTCAAGGCGGGCTGATATTGAATTTACATATTATACAATTAGACTGAAATTATTTAAGTGCTAAAAATACTGCCTCATGTGTTACACTCACATGACTTTCTCTAATCCTGACCAATCTATTTTCGCAAACGCTTATTCTGCATCTAATTCATGCTATTCCAGATCATTACTAATTCTTATTGCTAATTTTCTTGTAGGTGCAAGGGGAATATGGTAGACTTTAAGCGATAGTGAGATGTTTTAAGAGCTCGTTGTTCGTTGTGTGTCCAGGACATAAAAAATAAAAGAATAACGAATTCCCATTTGAGTAAAAAGTATAAATATTGGAAAATTCCAAAAAGTAACAGGGAATATCTCGGAAATGGATCACTGGACCAAAAAAAAATTGTATGTGACATAGATTGTGTGTTTTAACGAGATCTACATTTTTTGTGCAATACAATTTTGTCTATCTCTTACGGTTTACCAGTTATGCAAAATTCATTCAGAATGAAGAGGACTTTTGGAGACATTCCCAGAAAATTCAAGATATACATTTCATTTGCCATGAAGGTATCTTAAACATATGATATTTTAATCAAAATCATTAGAGCGATTTTTGAGAAAGTCAAAATTTTTGAAAAACGTTTCATGCAAAGCGTAGTCTGGGGAAGGGAAATTTTCTTCGAAATCTTCGTGTTGCAGGTTTGAAAGAATCTGAGCTTAAAAACCACGTTTGCTATTTATCCGACTTTGGAAGGTATTAAGCCTAAATACTAATTTTGGCATTTATCGGACTTTCCGTTTTTGAGTTTTGCTGTCCACCGAAATCTCGGTATGGATTTTTGGGTGAAATGCAGTACTTTCTCTACCTACTATGTGGGAGGCGGAGAAAGTAAAAAAGATTCACATAAATGACATGTGTGTACAAAGTAGTACATCATTACGTCATGTGTGTAACATATTTACCAAGAATATTGTTTGGTTTCCTTTCCTGTCTCTCAAACAAACGGACGACGATATTTGGCAGTCAGGTTTTCTTATTATTTCCCTGCGCAAGTTAAGACGTCCCATAAGGGTCATTAGCATCACGCACGCTTGATGTTTGAGGTCTTTTACATAGATAATGTGCTAGTGGTTATAAACTCATCTTGTGCTTGCGAAATCCATTTGGTGTTTACCGAAAAGAGAGATATAAAGAGTCGATGAGAATTATAAACACGATCTTCCCAGTTCCCATGATCCTTCCTGACGTCATGGCTTACTACTCTTGTTTTCTTCTTTTCACTCGAGAGGGCATTACACCGAGTGCCTTCAAGCAAAAGTCGCTTTTGAAGGGCTCTCCACGTGCTCAAGAATCTACTTCTTGCGTTAAAAAAATGAACATTTAAAACGCGTTGCCGGTTTATTTAAAAACACGTTGAGCAATTTTTGCTTTCTCTGCCACCTACATGCAGTAAGTTCCACCAATAATTTTATATAAAGATTTCAACGGAGCTGCACGTTTAGAGGTACCTTGAAACTCTCAAAACAAAAAGCATTTTCAAAGGCATTGCGAGTGTGTGTGTTTATGTCTATCATCACCATCATTAGGGATGAGACTTCGATACCGTCGACACTCGGTGGTATCGAAGTTGAAGAATTATTTATTACGTTATTTTTAGCAGCAGGTTTTGGGAGCCATTTTGAAGAAGGTTTGTTGTTGTTGCGTATGGAAAGTCAGTTTGAAGATGATGTATTATATTTCGACTGTTGGGGAGCCGAACTTGAAGTAGTTGCAGCTGCACGTATGCTAAAATGTTTCCGGTAGCCTTCGCCCCAAATGTAAAAATATTAACTTTGTAATGTGACCGTTTCTTTAAATATTATATATTTATGTTTGCCTCGGCTGCGTCAGTATTTATTTTTAGAGACATGAATGTCACTCCATTTATTAATGCTTGATACGATTTAAATATCTCTTCACTGATATAGAGAGCTGTGGGATTCTTTTATTAATTACTTGCACTTTTTAACACGTAAACTGTTTTCGTCTCACACGAATACGTATAAAATTTCTCGAGGACGCGTTTCGCGTCTGATTAGTAACACTGTCTGCTAGCAACGCGTCCAGTTATGAGCACTATCTACAAGCAACTGACTTGATTTCTACCGCCTAAAATTTGTAAATTTCTGTATTTCAAGTCTCTGATTGGCTATTTCTACTTCAACAGAATACTTTCATTTAACTAAAGCTTTTTCTGGTTCTTGATTGGCTATTTTATAAACTGTCACAAAAATTACATTATTGTTGCTCCAATAATGACTAGCAGCATTATTAAACTTTCGTACTCATTATTACCTGAAGGTTACCTCATTGTTACCTCATTGTTAGCAACTTTAAACCTATTATTCTCACAGCTCCTACATTATTAAATTATGTAATACATTCACATAACATTATTGAACATGTATACATTAATATAAACATTTATAATGACTGTAATATACACTTTTTATATATTCTTACATACACATGTTGCTTTAAGGCGGGCTGTTATTGAATTTATATATTATATAATTAGACTGAAATTATTCAGCTGTTAAAAACACTGCCTCAAAGTATGCCTAATGCGTTGAGATAAACCTTCGACACTTTTTTCGATGCTTTTACATATATCTAACTTTATGCTTGATAAGAAATGAAAGTAGTCAAGGCTTCACGTTATTGTCTCGCACAGTCCCAATGAGTTGCTGGACTATAGTTCTTGATAAACCTTGAGTGTGTTTCCTGTGAATGAATTAATGCAACATTCAATAGACTCTTGTATCTAAATGGAAACATAGAAACCAATGTAGAATTGTGGAATTTAATTACTATTTCATTCCTAGCTTCTCCAAATAACGATAGTTGTTACTAGCTGTAGGATTTTAGACAGTTTGAATTCTTGATCTCTTATGCAATTTGGAGCCCATATAACTAAAATTACACACCTGTCCTAAAATGGTATAATAGCAATAATATTTTTGCCCTTAGAGACATTTAAATCCTAAAGCTTTGGTTCTCCTTTTGGATATTGTGACATTATGCCCTTGTGTTTCTTTGTGAAGTCTAAAAATTGCTCTTTTATCTCAGAATCGCAGAGGATAATAAATCTTTGCAAACGTTAAATATTTTAGGGATAGATTTGTTACATTCACATAACGTTTCTAGCCACTCTAGCTTATTTTTTATATCTCTTCTAGAAATTATGCTTAAAAGCTTATTATTCATATACTTCAAGTTAATTGACATAAATCATTGCAGGAATAGCTTCATTACACATTTCATGCTAGGCACAAAGGGATACGGGATACTGAAGTGATTGTCAAATGCTTAACAAGCGCTCACTATATGCTCACTTCGACGTTTCAAACTCTTTATTATGAAATAACGAGAAACAAATGAACGGTGACAAAGCAGGGATTTAACTCCAGCAATATCAAATGTGTGTTTTACGTTTTTATAAAGTAAGTAAGGTTTTGTTTATCTCTCGTGAATTCTTAGTTATGCAAAATTCAATTAGAATGAGAGGATTTTGTACGTAGTTCCCTCAAAATTCAAGACTTTGGATAATAAAAGAATAACTAAACATATTTTCATGTAAAGGTCAGTTTGTGATGAGGGAATTTTTTGAACATCTTTATCCTGTATGTTTAAATAATTACGAAATTTCGTACTTATCTGATTTTTTCGTTTTCTAATTATGCTGTTCTCTGACAGACATACAGGCCTGTTTTCTTTTCGGGAAGGGGGTTCAATGGCCTCAAAAGTGTACTTTCGGTGCAATATCAATATCCAAATTTTGGTGGAATGCATACTTGTTCTTCGTAACATAGCTAACTGGTAGATAAAGTAAAAATATAATGAAACATGAAACTTCCGGATTATAGATTGTTCAACAGATGGCACCCTCGGCACCACGACGTACAGAGATCTAGGAGAAGGGATGAACTGAAGAAACCACACAGGAGACTACAGGCCGTAGTCAGACAGGTTACAAATACGCGTGGAAGTCCCTAATATTCCCAAGCTCGTAGACCCGTGTGTCACCGCCGAGAAAGGGCGATGATAACTACACCAGATGCCGAAATGTCTGCATGTGACCCAGGGGGAAGGGCATTAACCGAGTGACTCTCCCAACTGAGAGCTTTTCCTTTGGGCCGCCAACTCAAAATTTTAATCCGTCCCCCCATTACAGGGGCGGAAGTGGATACGGCATTTATGCGCGTCAACTCCAAAAGGGGAACATTACCGAGACCTCGGTGAGGACGACAGCAACCTAGCACACTGTCTACCGGCTATCCAGGGCGGCACCGGAGGACCTTGAGGCGTCTCAGAACCCCGCCTGGACGTTACTGCCCAGACGTACCCAATATTTCATTATATCGGGAACCACTAACCCCCCGAATCCAATCCATTTCAACCAACTCCCCAAAAGAAGGGGCTCGGACGTTTGGCCCAGCGTGCTTGTAGTAACGTCAGAAGTACAAGTCCACAGCACCCGCACTGCGGCAGCTGAAGAGAGAGGGCGATGAACGACTCACCAGTCAAGCAGTCCTCTGTGTCCACGGGAAATATACTTTGCAGGAACATGCATCCGCGTCATCTGTCCGGCACCGTCATACACCACGATATCTAGATGCACACACCTTAAAAATGACAAGGAAACGGAAATGACGGAAAGGAAATCGTGGTAGAAAAGCAACCATCTCAGCATTCGCCTGTCGACCAGGGAAACCCACGAAAAACCCTTGAGTCGCAGTGGGCGGTCGTCGGGGGTCGAACGCTGGACTTCCAGAATGTGGGTCATAGACTTTGCCGCCTGAACCGTCCCGGTTTACAGTGAGTTAAAGGAAAGTGATCCCTTTGTATGATTCCAACAGACATTCTTTGTGTCATCTATTTGGCATTAGCCTATATAGATGCAAAGCGAAGAAGATATTGTCTTTACGTTGGAGTTGTTTATTTATTTAGCTTCAGTTATGGAAAAGCCGAATTGAAGTAGGAGTTGTATTATAGTTCTTACGTTGGGGAGTCGAACGTGTAGTAGTTGGAACCGCACGTATAGTAAACAGTTTCCAGTAGCCTTCGCCCCAAATGCCTTTGCCACAGGTTTAAAAATTTAACTGTTTGTAATTTAACTGTTTCTTTAGATTTTACCTACATATTTATGTTTGCCTCGGCTGCGTCAGTATTTGTTAGAGACATGGAAGTCTTGGCAGGGCGTGTTGGAATAAGAATGTAGGCTTATGCAGATTTTTTAAGTTTTAATTCACTCCTGTTTATTAATCCTTGACACAAATTAAATAGCACTCCACTGATATAGAGAGCTACGAGATTCTTTTACTTAATACTTGCACTTTTTAACACATACTATTTTTCGTTTCACACGAATACGTATTAAATCTCTCGAGGACGCACAAGCATCCGGTTACAATCACTGTTTGGAGGCAACTGAATAGATTTCAACCGTCTAAACTTGTAAATTTCTGTATTTCAAATCTCTGATTGGCTAATCCTACTCCAATAGAATACCTGCATTTAACTATAGGTTTTTCTGGTTATTGATTGGCTATTTTTATAAACTGTCACTAAAATTACAAGAATCACAAGTAAACTCTCAAACTCATTATTGCCTCAAGGTTACCTCATTGTTACCTCATTGTTAACAACGTTTTAACTTATTATTCTCACCGCTCCTACATTATTAAATTACGTAATATATTCACATAGCATTATTGAACATGTTTACAATAATATAAGCATATGCAATGACTGTTACATACATTTTACAAATTATTACATACATATATTGCTTCAAGGCGGGCTGTTATTGAATTTACATATTATATAATTAGACTGAAATTATTTAAGTCTTAAAAATACTGCCTCAAAAGGGACAATGGTAAAAATCAAAAAAGCCAACAAAATAAGTACTAAAGCATACTAAACAAGTGTTGAACAAGATTTTAAGACAGATGCACGAGATTCGCCAGTAAGAGACGAGTATGGTGCTCATGTGTTAGGGGTATCTGTGTCACACGCGTAGGTATGAAAGCAGACAGGATATTCTTTGATGTTGCGAATGCAGGACACGAGAGAAATGGAAAGAATGGCTAAGACTTGTATTTAATGTGTTTCCTTTCCCCGCTAATGCACCTCCGTTTTCTCATTCCCCGCTTTTTTCTCTTGTGACTGCGATTGTTTACGGTGATAAACGACCATGTAAATGGTTTTTGACAATAAGTTGCGCGCCGGCGACTGTTGTTCCGCCGAGGAGGCAGCGCGCTACATTCGCAGTAATTTCAGGAAAATTTAAACCCTCCGCTCCGAGTATAATACGTTCTTTGAAGTAGGTACACGTAAAAGAGAAACGAAACAAAAAAAGTAAATAATGCGATATATCCTGTTTCGTTTTCACATTTCAGGCTTTTTATGCAAGCGGCAGGAATTTCTAGACAGCCCAGTCAAAACTTTTATTGTATTAGCGCAGTTAAAACGTCAGAATGCAACCTTTTCTTTGTGTAAATAGTATACATATATCACGTCGGGTAGGATACAAGGGAAGGAGAGAAAAGAAAGGGGAAGAGTAGACGGAATGCAAGAGAAGATATGGGAATAAAAGATGAGAATGGGAGGAAAGGAAAGAAGAGAAGACAGTACAGGAGGAGAAAGAAGACACAATAAAGGAAGAGAAAACAATAGAGGAGGAGAGGAGAGAATACACAACAAAGGATAATGGAGCAGGGAAGATATAATAAATGAAGAGAATGAGAAGAGAGAAGAGAACATAGTAAGCGAGAAGGGAGAGGAGAGAAGACGCAACAAAGCAGGAGAATGGGAGGAGAGGAAAAAGACACATCAAAGGAGATTGGGAGGATAGGGGGAGAAGAGAAAACTTAACAAAATAACATGGGGAAGGGAAGACACGTTAAAAGAAGAGAATGAAAGGAGAGGAGAGAAGACATAAACGAGGAGAAGAGAGAAGGGAAGACACAACAAAGGTGAATGGAAGGGAGAGAAGATAAGACAGAACAAAATAGGAGATTAGAAGAGAGGAGAGTATGGGAGAGAAGACAACAAAAGAAAATGGGAGAGGGGAGAGGAGATAAGACATAACAAAGGAGAAGAATGAGAAGAAAGCGTAGAAGAGAAAACGCAACAACAGAGAGAAACGGAGAAAGGAGAGAAGAGCAAAGCAAAGAAGAATACGAGAAGTAATGAGAAAAGAAGTGAACTGAACAGAAAGAACACAAGATAGAACAAGCGGGGACAGTTGAAGGGGGAGGAAGAAAACGAAAAGACTAGAAAAGAGAAAGAGTATAAAAGTACGAAAAGGATAAAACATTAGAAAGGAAGATGGGAGAAGAGAGGAAAAAAATCAAAGTGTGAGAAACGAGAAAGGAGAGATGAGAACTGAATGGATAAGCGATGCGAGAAGAGTAGCGGGCAAAGGAGAGGAAGGGGATGGGAAGAAAAGGAAATTAATTTTTGGATGGGACGTCTTCTTCATATATTCTGCACTAGCAGTCCTGGGTTTATGTACTGACTTCTTATTTCTTGTCTATAAGTAACATTATTTATTTTTTGCAACAGAGAAACATACGGCTAAACAAATTCATTTTGGAATTTATAGACTACCATCACTTTGAAATTCTAAATTTTAAATTCAAAACTAATATCAAATAAGTTTAAATGTACCAAATTTCTATTAGAATTGTCAGAAAATTGTCTGAAAAAATCTGATGTGTTACACTCATATGACTTTCTCTACTCTTGTACAAACTATTTTTACAAGCACTTATTCTCCATCTATTTCATATTAATCGAGATAAACATTTGCAGAAACGATCTTTTGACATGCAAAGAGAATTACATTTTACACATAGGGACCAGTTCTAAAAATATTTGACTACCGCTTAAGGCGTACTATGTTCCCCTTTGTTTTGTATTTACAAGGGCAATATAGAAATATAGTACCCTTTAAGCACATACATATCTCTTAATAGCTGGTTGCTAGGTGCAGCACCATTCCCTTTCCCACAGATTAATACTCTTTGCATATCCAAGACAAAAAATGAATAACGAATTCTCATTTGAGAAAATAAGTATTGAAAATTTAAGGGAATAACAAGCAATATCTCGAAAATGGTTCACTCAACAACAAAAAATGTATATGACATAAACTGTGTATTTTAACGCGATCTAAATTTTTTGTGTAGTAAAATTTTGTCTATCTCTTATGGTTTACCAGTTATGCAAAAGTCGTTCACAATGAAGAATACTTTTGGAGACATTCCCAGAAAATTGAATATATACATTTTATTGGTCATGAAAATATCTTAAACATATGATATTTTAATCAAAATCGTTGGAGCCATTTTTGAGAAAATTAAAATTTTCTAAAAATGTTCCATGCAAAGGGTAATCTGGGGTGGGGGATTTTCTTGAAAAACTTCGTGTAGCATTTCTGGAAGATACTGAACCTAAATGCCAAGTTTGGTGTTTATCCGACTGTTCGTTCCCGAGTTATGCTGTTCACAGACTCACAGACACACAGACACACACACGGACATGTTTCCAAAAATGCTTTTTTTGGATTCAGGGGTCTCAAAACATGTATTTCCGGTGAAATCTCGGTATCGAATTTTTGGGTGGAATACAACACTTCCCCTACTTACTATACGTAGTAGAGAAAGTAAAAATAACGGAACAAAAGAATATTACGTAAACGAGGTTGATGGCTCAGCCCATAAATTCGGTGACCAGCATTCAGGAGGGCCGGGATTCAATTCCAGTGGGCCGATTTTTCGTGGTTTCCCTCGGTCATAACAGGTTGGATAATTAATACTACGAACCAAAGTTCCACCTTGAGTCAAAAACAATACTGATAATGAACAATGATGGTAGCTAGACTATACAGCAGATGACGAAGCAAGATGGTATGGTACATATCATTACAGATATAAAGGGAAGAATTGAAAAATTCGAACCATTAATAACGGATATCTCGGAAATGGCTAATGCCACAAAAAATTGTTTCAAATAAATTGTGTTTTAAAGAGATACAAATTTCTTGTGTAGTACGTTTACGTCTGTCGCTGAACATTCACAAGCTATACAAGATTATACAAAATTGTTTAAGAATGCGGACTTCAAAGGCTATTCTCAGAAAATTCAAGAACATCTCGTCAAGTGGTATATGTGGTATTTTAATAAAAAAAAATCTGATGTGTTACTCTCACATGACTTTTTCTACTCTTGTACAAACTATTTTTACAAACGCTTATTCTCCATCTACTTTATGTTAATCGAGATAAACACTTGCAGAGTCTATCTTATTGCTAATTTTCTTGTAGATGTATGGGGAATATATATTTACAAGGGCAATATCGAAATTCAGTAGCCTTTAAGTACATACATATCTCTTAATAGCTGGTTGCTAGGTGCAGCACCATTCCCTTTGCCACAGATTAATACTCTTTGCATATCCAAGACAAAAAAATAAAAACGAATTCCCATTTGAAAAAAAATAAGTATTGAAAAATTTAAGAGAATAACAAGCAATATCTGGAAAATGAATCACTCAACAAAAAAAATGTATATGACATAAATTGTGTATTTTAACGCGATCTACATTTTGGTCTTTTATGGTTTACCAGTTTACCAAAAGTCGTTCACAATGAAGAACACTTTTGGAGACATTCCCAGAAAATTCAAGATATACATTTTATTTGTCACGAAAATATCTCAAACCTATGATATTTTAATCAAAATCGTTAGAGCCATTTTTGAGAAAAGTAAACTTTTCGAAAAATCTTCCATATAAAGGGTAATATGGGGTGGGGGGATTTTCTTGAAAACCTTCGTGTCGCATCTCTGGAAGATACTGAACCTAAATACCAAGTATGGTGTTTATCCGACTGGTCGTTTCTGAGTTATGCTGTTCACAGACAGACACACACACAGACACACACACGGACATGTTTCCAAAATTGCTTTTTTTGGATTCAGGGTGTCTCAAAACATGTATTTCCGGTGAAATCTCGGTATCGAAATTTGGGTGGAACACAATACTTCCCCTACTTACTGTACATAGTAGAGAAAGTAAAAATTAGAGGTATGTTTTAGAAAATCAAAGATTTCGTAAAAATCTTCCATGTAAACGGTAGTTTAGGGTGGGTGAATTTTCTTGAAAATATCTGCCTGGCATCTTCGGAAGATAGTAAACTTAAATACAACTTTGCATGTTTGAGTTATGGTGTTCAAAGACACACACACACACACACACACACACACACACACACACACACATTGATCTTTTTCTAAAAATCTTTTTTCTTGATAAGGGGGCCTTAAAACATGTATTTCCGGTGAAATCTAGGTATCGAGTTTTTGTGTGGAATGCAATACCTTCTAGAGATTGTGTAATCAACTCATCGAAATGTCAGTTGTATACACTTTTCAGCTCGTATTTACATTTCAAATGCCATTGAAACATCACACTAAAGAAAAAACGTAGCGAATAAAAAGCAAGTCGAGACCCGTTAAGCAAGAAATTGCGACTTGCGCTGTAAATCTCACTCGGCCGTTTCAAATTGTAAAAGGAAAGGCGTGGCATCGGTAAAAAGCTGAATAAATCAGTTGCATCCAAAAACATGCAACATCATAGGGAGGCGGTAATTACAGCCGTGTCATCGCAGCTTGGGATTTTGTTAACCGCTCTCCTTTCCTCCCCCTCCACCTCCGCCGCACCACTTACATAGATCTGCTTCAGCTCGTTTCTTGATTCTGCGTAAGCGAGTTCTAGAGACATCATAGAGTTCAAGGTTACCTGTAACATCATGCGACTTTCTCAACCCAATGTCGTTTCATTATGATTCCAAAGGCCGATTTTTTCAAGGATGTGTGTCATTCATATGACTTTCTCTTTACACTATTGTTTACCTTTACATATTTTCTAAAACTGTTTATGCTAAATCTTTTTCCTTCTATATTTGTGTAGTACTCTCCTATAGTTTACCAGTTATACAAAATTACTTGCGAATGGAGAGGATTTTGCAAGCTAATACCAGAAAATCAAGATATACACTTTATATGTAATGTTAATATTTTAAACATATGGTATATCAATCAAAGTTATTAAACGCCATTTTTGAGAAAAACAAAAATAAGGAAAATTTCTCCAAGTGAAGTGTGAAGGAGGTATTTTGTTGTATTGTTATTTGCCTCGAGTTTTGGTAGCCAATTTGAAATAGCTTGTATTGAAGGGGCTTATTTATATTTCAACTGTTGGGGAGCCGAACTTGTAGTAGTTGCAACCGCACGTATAATAAGCAGTTTCCGGTAGTCTTCGCCCCAAATGTACTTTCAAGTGCCCTTTGCCCCAAGTTTAAAAAAAAATCTTAACTTTGTAATTTGACTATTTCTTTAAATATTATATATTAATGTTTGCCTCGGCTGCGTCAGTATTATTGTTAGAGACATGTTTCTCTTTGCAGGGTTGTGGTGCGACTGAAGAATGTAGGCTTACACAGATTATAATCTTACTTTACTTCTTTTATTAATGCTTGACACGATTTAATTAACACTTCACTGATATAGACAGAGCTGTGAGATTTTTTTATTAATTACTTGCACTTTTTAACACGTAAACTATTTTCGTCTCACACGAATACGCATTAAATCTCTCGAGGACACATCTCGCGTCCGGTTAGAAACACTGTCTACAACCAACTGAACTCTAAATTTGTAAACTTTGCTATATTTCAGTTTCTGATTGGCTAATCCTAGTGCAATAGAATACCTTCATTTAACTAAAGCTTCTTCTGGTTATTGATTGGCTATTTTTGAACCGTCACAAAAATTACATTATTGTCGCTCCAATAATCACAAGTAGCATTAAACTTTATGCTCATTATTGCCTCAAGGCTATCTCATTGTTAGCAACTTTTAAGCTATTATTCTCACAGTTCCTACATTATTAAATTACGTAATACATTCACATAACATTATTACATGTATACAATAATATATACATATACAATGACTGTAATATACATTTTTTATATATTGTTACATCCATATTGCTTCAAGGCGGGTTGTTATTGAATTTACATATTATATAATTAGACTAGAATCATTTAAGTGTTAAAAATACTGCCTCATCCTTCTATATTTGTGTAGTCATTTTTTATCTATCTCCTATGGTTTACCATTATACAAAATTATACAAAATTCCCTGCGAATGAAGAGGACTTCGCATGCTAATACCAGAAAATCAAGATATACACTTTATTTGTAATATTCATATCTTAAACATATAACATATTAATCAAAGTCGTTAAAGGCCAAAATCAAAGGCAAGGAAAATTTCTCCATGTGAAGTGTATTTTGGGGCTAGGGGAAGTTTACTTTCTGTACCACGTACATAGTAGGTAGAGAAGGAATTACTTTCCACCCAAAAATTCAATACCGAAATTTCACCCGAAATATATGTTTTGAAGCATCCTGAATAAACAAAATCTTTATAATACCTTATTTAGGTTCAGTACCTTTTAAAGATGCGAACAAAAATTTTCAAGAAAAGTCTCCATCCCAAACTACCTTTGACATGGAAGATTTTTCGAAATTTTGGATTTTCTAAAAAAGTCTCTAATGAATTTTGATTAAAATACCATATACGGAAGATGTTTACGTGAAAAATAAAATGTATATATTGAATTTTCTGGGAATAGACTTTGATGTACTACTTTTGCATTTCCAATCTCGCAAACCCGTACCACTGCTGGAATCGCCGAGAGAAGGCGACTTAGCACCCACTAGTCAAGCAGCCCTCTGGTGTCCACGGGGAACATGCATCCGAGCCAACTGTCTAGCATCGCAATGTACCACGAAACCCAGAAGCACATAGAAACACGAGGGGACTAGACACCCACGTGACCCTGGGAGGAAGGTGTCAACCGAGTGTCTCCCCCCCCCCGAGGGCTTTTCCGGTAGGCTTGAAAATTTATTCCCGTCCCCCCATCCCTATACAAGTGGATAGGCCACTTACGCTCGTCCACCCCCAAAGGGGAAGACTACTGAAGAACCTCGTTAGGGCCGACAGCAACCTAGCACACTGTCTACGAGGGAGCTTAAGGCGTGTCACAACCCCGCCTGGGCGCAAAACCGCTCTTACGTCCCCAATCTCCTATGGTTATTGGGAACCACTGCCCCGCCGAGTCCAACCCAATCCAAATGACACACATACGGGTGGGGCTTGGACGTTTGGGTAACTTTAGTAATGCCAGAAGTACCACGAGTGCTCAGCGCTTGCACCACGGCAGCTGAAGCAGTCGGAACCTCACCCTCCACGGTTTACGGGGTCCAGAAGTACAACTGAAAGATGAGAAAGAATCGGAATGAAAGGGAAACGATTGGAAAGGAAATCAAGGTAGAGAAGAAAACCCCAGCATTCGTCTCGCGACCTCAAGGGAATCACGAAAAACGATTAGAATGGGCGGTCCCGGGAGTCGAACACGGGACCTCCCGAATGCGAGTCTCACATGTCACCGCGGTGCCACCTCACTCGGTGTACACCGTAGCAAAGACTGTATCATGATTGGCTGATAAAGTTAGCTTCTTTTGTATACGATATTAAAACGTCACACTTTTAATTATTGTTCAGGAAGGGTTTTATCACAAACGGAAGTGCGTGAAACTCTTTCAACGAAGCAACACAAGGAAAGGAAAAAGGGGGAACAGAGTTTTATTGGCCTTTGTCACACCAGGTTACCATGTCATCTTAATAAAACATTTCCTCTTGTTCTTTTTCTTCCTCCTCTGTAACTTAGCAGGCGTCAATGCCTTGTAATGTTAGTCCAGTAGCGGCTCCTGAGTAACATCAGATATGATTATGAAGAATTGATAGAACTACAGCCGACTCTAACAACAGCAATAATAATAGGTTATACAACGGAGGTGGAAACTCGCAGGCCGCGATCTACAATGATCTATTGTGGCTACCATCCACCAGGAGGAAGGGATGATGTGAAGAAACCGTAGAGGGCTTCAGGCAGATAGGCCGCAGAGACGCGGAAAGTCCCTAACATTTCCAAAGTCGCAGACCCATCCCACTGCTGGAGACGCCGAGAGAGTGCGATGAACGACCCAGCAATCAAGCAGCCCTCTGGTGCCCACGGGGAATGGGTGCATGCTCTTTCCATTGAACATGTACCTGCGCAATCTATCCAGCACCACCATACACATGGAAACCTAGAAGCACAAGAATGAGAAGGAAAGGGAATTGAAGTAAAGGAAATCGTGATAGAGAAGAAAGCAACCCAACATTACCCCGCCGACACCGGCAAAACCACGGGAAACCTATTGGTAACAGTGGGTTGTCTCTAGGGATGGAATTTGGGACCTGCAAAGCGCGAGAATACACGCTAGCCACCCGTTCGGTCAATAATGATAATAATGCATAACTTGCCTGGCGAAAGAATCTTTTTTTTATGTTTGTTGGCACATAATTAAGTACACCCTATTATGGTATGAACAATGCACCGTATAAATTATATTGTAATTGAGATTATGGATGGTATAAAGAAACCGGTAGAAGTTTCCGTGCTTGTCCATGTTACCTACTTCTCGTAATGTACTACCACCTAGTGGCATTGACGTAAAATTATAGCGACAGTATGAAAACAGCGTGCGGGAATAGGTTCCCGCGCTATTGCTTTTCTGCACGTGTGCAAAATCATATGTATTTGGCTCCATTATGTCATACAGTTACGCATGCGCTGAAGTTCCTTAAAGCGTGCAGTGCTAGCATGAGGTAGCCACTGTATTGCCATGTCTCATCAAGTTTAGAGTAGTAGCGCGGTAGATTTAAACACCGTATATTTTAAATTACCACATGTATGTTATGTTTAATAGCATTCAAAGAAAAAATAACCAATAAACCCGCAAGATGTCAAACGTTAGTGTGTCCACGTGTTCTTGTGCTTTGCATTTGCCATTGGTTAGTTCAGAAACCAAGATTTAATTCAGCATTTTGTAATAAAAACTTCCAAATTCTTAATGTTTTCCATATAATTTTGGTTTATTTTTGGAAGTACGTGATTTTACTTTGATAAGCATGGCGATTTAAGGCAAGGAATCACTGAACAAAAATCGTATGTGTTGCACTCAATGACTTTCTCTGCCCACTCTTCTGCAAGCTATCCTTACGAGGGCTGATCAACAAAGACTGAGACTGATTTTTTTTCACAGATGTTTATTACCCCAATTCAATGTTTACACGATCTTTTTCAAAGTAGTCCCCTCCTACTTCAATGCACTTTTTATAGCGACTCTGCCAGTCCTTGAACACGTGCTGCAGACCATTCTTTGTCAGGTCCTTGAGAATCGCCTCACTTTTCTTGAGCACTGCTTCAGAGTTCTCAAATCGAACACCCTAAGCTTTGCCTTTAGTGATGGGAATAAAAAAAGTCACAGGGTGCAAGATCGGTCTATAAGGTGGATGTGGTACACAAGTAATGTTGAATCGAGCCACAAATTGCATGACTTGATTTGGGACGTGAGGCCGTGCATTGTCATGATGAAGTCGCCACCCAGTCGGAGAAAGCTCTGGTCGTTTCTTTGCAATGTGCTTCCTCAGTGTAGCCAATACTGACGTGTAGTATACTGTTATAACAGTAGTGTGAGGGGGAACAACATGCTGGTAAATCATTCCATTACAGTCAAAAAATGTGATCACCATCACCTTCCCTGCAGATGGAACAACTTTTGCCTTTTTTGGTGGTGGAGAACCTGGCGATTTCCACACTGTGCTGGCTTGTTTTCCTTCAGGATCATAATGATGCAGCCATGACTCATCTCCGGTGATAATCGATTTAAAAAATGCATCACCTCCGTTGTCTGGTATACGAAATGCACGTAGGGTCTACAAAATAGAGCATTACTACCAACCTACCAATACGAGAGTGCTGCCGCCTACCAACATTATACATAAAAACCCGCTCTTTTCAAATATTTATGTTACAGATACGAAACTATCACGGAAGCTACAGGAAAAAATCTGTCTCAGTCTTTGTTGATCAGCCCTCGTATAAAGTCTTATTGTTCTGTCTACTTTTTCTTTATCCATACCAAGTTTCATTGCATGTTTACACAATCCGTTGTACGTAATTATAAGAAGAATACAACAGGTTAAAGCGATAGTCAGATGTTTGAAAAGCGGATCGTTACGCGTTGGCTTTGAAATTCTATGCTCTTTGCATGACTCCAAAAATAGTAATTCTCTACTTGAAAAAGGAGAAGTATTTGAAAATTCATACCGATAACCAGATCTACATTTTTTCTGTAGTAAGATTTTGTCTATATCTTACGGTTTACCAATTATATAAAAACTATTCCGAATGAAGAGGACTTCACAGGCTATTCCTGGAAAAATCAGGATGTACATTTTATTTGTCATGCAAATATCTTAAGTATATGACATTTTTATTAAAATAAAAAATAACGAAACTTTTTCCATGCAAAGGTTAGTTTGGGAATGAGAAATATTGAAACTTTTCGCGTCGCATACTGACTTTTGTCTACGAATGTTTTAATTTTTATTTTTACTTTTTCTAGTAAAAGTGTTGTATTACATCCAAAAATTCGATGTCAAAATTTCACCGGAAATACATGTTTTAAAGACCGCTGAATAAAATATATTTTTATAGAAAGCTTGCGTATGCGTGCCTGTGGACAGCATAACTCAAAACGAAAAGTCTGATAAACACCAAACTTGGTATTTACATTCAGTATCTTTCAAAGAAAATTTCCCAACCCAAACTACCCTTTAAATGCAACATTTTCCATTTTTTTTCTCTAAAAATTACTCTAACTATTTTGATTAAAATACCACCATGTATTAAACATATATACATGACAAATAAAACGTATATCTCGAATGTTCTGGGAATAGCCTATAAAGTGCTCTTCATTATGAAGAAAATTTGTATAATTGGTAAACGTTAAGGGAAAGATGAAAACCTACTGCACAAAAAAGTAGATCTCTAAAACACACAATTTCTTTAAAATAAGTTTTTTTTTGCATAAGCTGTTTCTCTGAGATATCCGTTATTAAAGTTTTGAATTGCTCATTTCTTGGTTATTGTTTAAAGTCAACATTCAGCTGTTTCTCGCCATGTCATGGAAACAGTAAGGCCAGCATATAACGTCCAGGTCTTAAACATTTGATTATCGCTGTTCTCTTTGTATCTATAACGAAATGTGTAATGTAGCTATTTCTGGAAATCGTTATTTACATTAAAATGTAGTAGCTAAAGGAATAAGCTTGAGTAAGAATCATTTGTATACACACTAATAAACGATAGTGCGCAGAGAAATTCATAGGAATATATTGTCAGATGATGTTTTTAAGAGTTTTTCTAATATGTGTAGCAAGTAGACGAAGTGCACTGCACCAAAAAAATTCGATGTCGAAATTTCACCGGAAATACACCTTTTGTGTGTGAGTGTGAACACCATAACTCAATAACGAAAAGTTAGATAAATACCTAACTTGGTATTTAAGTTTAGTATCTTACGAGAATGCGACACGAAGATTTTCAAGAAACTCCGCACCCCAATTACCATTTTCATAGATCATTTTTCAAAAAATTTTATTTTCTAAAAAATGGCCTCAACGATTCTGATTAAAATACCACATATTAAGGATACTTGCATGACAAATAAAATGTATATCTTAAATTTTCTGGAAGCAGCTGGTGAGGTGCTCTTGATTCGGAAATTTTTTTGTATAATCTTGTATAACTAGTAAACGTTAAGCGATAGATGAAAACATACACATTTGAAATGTAGATCCGTTTAAAACACACAATTTGTTTCAAATAACGATTTTGTGGCATTAGCCATTTCCAAGCTATCCGTTATTAATGCTTCGAATTGCTCAATACTTTTATCATTCTTTTCAAGTCCTGTCGATTTTCAGTTGTTTCTCGCGACTGCGTGGAAACAGTATAGCGTCCATATATTAAACATTTAATTATCACTGTTCTCTTTCTATCTTTAACGAAATGTGTAATGTAGCTATTTCCAGAAAGCTTTATGTGAATTAAAATTAAATAGGTAGGAAAATATGCCTGGGGACTTCAAAATATGTACTTCCGGTGATGTAATCGGTATCGAATTTTTAGGTAAGTGGTAAAGAAGGTAAAACAAAGTAATTGCTTAAGAAATACAGAATTTCTGAATTGTATAGGTTGGTGGTGATAACGAAATAAACACACACGTGAGTTTTACCTTGTGGTAATTATATAATTTCCATTTGCATGCTTGTTTGATACAGACAAGATGGCTGAAGCAAAAACCTTGCTCTATTATTCTTCATTCTATTTTTATCTTTTCGTCGCTTGTTTTTACCATCTTCCCTAAGGTTATCGCAGTAATCATAGCGCAGCGAACACTAGAGGCTATAGCGCATGCGCGCGCGGCTCTAATGACCGTCCAGAAACAGCACCCGCCGACTGAAATTTATGACCACCTGAACAACCAATCTTCAGTCATTTGCATGGCCGGTTTATCTCATAGGGGGCTTCCCATTATCGCATCCTGCCATCAGAATCCTTGCAAATATTCCAGTTGGCTGCCCTGCACAAATACTTTGTAACATGACCAGACGAAAGTGTAAATGCATATTCGCTTTAATTTACGTGCGTGCAACAACTACCAGATTTCAAAGCCGCAATGAAATCCGTGCTTTATTCAAATTACTGCCGCCGCTGCAGCGACACTTTCGTAGGCGGTTATGGCCATTAAATCAATTGCGTAAACGGAGTGTTTAATGTCCCCCTGTATCCGAAATTATAACCTGTCGTAAAGCTGTTGATTTTGTATTATGGTTCACTTTATCGGGTATTACTCACATTGTGTGTTGGATAACATGGCAATCCATTTGGGGATATTTTTACTTCCTGTCTGTGAACAGCAGCACGAAAAAGACCTAATGTGTTACATTCACATGACTTTCTCTATGTATTATCGTTTATTTTTACATAGCCTCTACAAACTATTCTTACGAAAGGTTATTTTCCCATCTGCTTCATCTTAATTGAGATAAACCTTTGCGGAGGTACTAAGAGCGCCAAAGAAAATCTCACTACACCTCGCGTCTATGACATTATTTATCGTTGTACGTGGCCTTGCGAAGCCATGGCTTTAGGCCACGTTACAAGGTGTACCACTCCTTCTGCTAAATAGTTACAGCAATAACAATTAAAAATGGCGTAGAAACGAAATATTTGTTTACGCTCTCGATTGTATTGGCTAAAAGAGAAAGAGGTAGATTGAGTGCATTCAGTTTGTCATACAGACCTCTTATCGTGATTGGACACGCCTTTGGAAGGGTTAAAAACTAAGGGGGAAACTTGATGAGTGCCTAGGTTTGCGAAATGTAGAATGTGTAGTGTGAGAAGATTTTCAGGGGGTGCAAATTAAAGGCAGAATGGTATTCATTAAATACATAGCAAGGCAGCACTTTATAACAGAACAGTATTCTCACAGTGGTGTCAATGTTTGTTGCTGCATAGAAGGAAACATAACTAAATAATACATAAATAAAGCAGCATGTTTCCCTCTAATTCAAACTATAATTTGTTAATATACCTTTACTAACATATTGCTGATCATAGGAATACAACAGGATTATAGACAAAAATATAACCCAATTTTATTGTCATAATATGTCAGTTCATATTCGATAAATCATATACATATACATATTTATCTCTAGTTTCTAAACATGATCAGTCAATAATAACAAAATATTCATTTGCATTTAGTAAACGAATATCATCATCTGCGGATGTTTTACAGGGAGTGCCCACTTTCTGACGAGTATGTGGACCGTCTTCCCCACTTTCCTGGAATATTTTTATGCAATAATTTACTATAGAAGCACTTTTATGCAGTACCGTTGCAATTGCTGTAACAGCGCGACTAGCCTCACACATACCCACGGTATGTCCACGAGTAATTCCGCTAGTATACGGCATGACTGGTTCTGAGACAATGCACATGTTTTGGTTTCAGTAACAGGCATCAACCTCCCCTCTTTTCCCCCTTATTGCTGTGTTATCAAGTCACCACGCTCTGCAGCAGATAAGGTGAAGTACACTCCTCAAAAGACCCCAGAAAACGATACAAAATCGCCGAAGATTTTCTTTGCCGCTCTGTGTACAAGAGAGGTAAAGGTTTTTGGGAAGGATAGTGTGAGCAAAAGGGGCGACCCACGATAAATGGTACACTTTCAGTTGGTTAGTAAGAGTTTTAGCGTATATTTATATCAATATAGCTTATAGATAACAGTTCTACAAACATTGCCATTTCTGAAAAACATAAACCAGACTTATTTATTAAAAAGTTCTCACCTAAATGGTTTCCATCATTGGCAATGCGTTGCTGAAGACATTCGCGGAAGCTTCTCGGTCATTTCTTGAGGAATGGCGTCAATCTTGAGGCAGTATTTTTAACACTTAAATGATTTCAGCGAAATTATATAATATGTAAATTCAATAACAGCCCGCCTTGAAGCAATATGTGTATGTAACAATATATAAAAAGTGTATATTACAGTCATTGTATATGTTTATATTATTGTATACATGTGTAATAATGTTATGTGAATGTATTACGTAATTTAATAATTTAGGAGCTGTGAGAATAATAAGTTAAAAGTTGCTAACAATGAGGTAACCTTGAGGCAATAATGAATTAGAAAGTTTAATAATGCTACTGGTAATTCTTGGAGCAACAATAATGTAATTTTGAGACAGTTTATAAATAGCCAATCAACAACCAGAAAAAAGCTTAAGTTAAATAAAAGTATTCTATTGGAGTAGGAATAGCGAATCAGAAACTGAAATAGGGCAAATGGCACAAATTTAGAATTCAGTTGTTTATAGACAGCGTTCCTAACCGGACGCGAGACGCGTCCTCGAGAAGTTTAATACGAATTCGGTGTGAGTTATAAAATGCAAGTAATTAATAAATAATCTCACAACTCACTATATCAGTGGTGTTATTTAAATCGTGTCAAGGATTAACGAAAGGGGTGATGTAAAAAATTATAATCTGTGTAAGCCTACATTCTTCAGCTGCACTACACCCTGTTAAGACATCCATGTCTCTAACAATAATACTGACGCAGCCGAGGCAAACATAAATATATAATATTTAAAGAAACAGTCAAATTACAAAGTTAATATTTTTAAACTTGGGGCGAAGGCTACCGGAAACTTTTTACCATATGTGCGGTTGCAACTACTTCAAGTTCGGCTCCCCAACATAAGAACTACAATACAACTCCTAATTCAAATTGGCTTTCCATACGTGGGGCAGAAGCAACAACCCGTTTTTCAAATTGGCGCCCAAAGCGTGGTGCAAACAACGTAAATACAATACAACACCATTTCTTAATCTCTTCCCGGATTGCGTCTTTCAACTCAGTATTGTGGAGTCGCCGTGAAAAAAAATTTGTTCTTGAGATGATCCCACAGAAAAAAATCTGATGTGTTACTACATTCACACGACTTTCTCTACGCTGTATCGCTTATTATCCCAAAGTTTATTTTCATTTTAAAAGCCTTTCTGTAAACAGCTACATTACACATTTCGTTACAGATACAAAGAGAACAGCGATAGTCAAATGTTTAACAACTGGACGCTATGTGCTGGCCTTAAAAGTCCATGCTCTGCATGCAATCCTGATGAACACAACAGGAAAGCTATGCCCTCCATGCGACTGGGAGAAGGTCGTTATCCAAATGACTTTCCCTGGCCTGAGAGCTTTGCCAGTAGGCCGGCGCCTGAAAATTGCAGGCTGGAAGTGGATACACGCCACTTAAGCGCGTCAACCCCCAAGAAGGGAAGACTACTGAGAACTCGATGGGGACGACAGCAACCTAACATAATGTATACTAGCTCTCCAGAGTGGCACTGGAGGACTTTGATGCATATCACTACCCCGCCTGGACGGAAACAACACAATCCCCATGGGTGTCAGGAACCACTGCACCTCCGAGTCCAACCCAATCCAAGACGGAAACCTCCCTTATGGGGAATCACGATGAACAACTGGATATGGAAAAAACTTTAAAGAATGATCAAGAGATGAGCAATTCTAACAACTAATAACGGATATCTCGGAAATGGTTAATGCCAGAGAAACACTTATTTGAAATAGATTGTGTGTTTTAAAGAGATCTTTAATATATGGTATTTTAATCAAAATCGTTAGAGTCCCTTTTTAGAATATCAAAATATTCAAAACAGTTTCCATTAAAGGGTAGTTAGGATGAGGGATTTTTTTGAAAATCGTCGTATTGCATCCTTGGAAAATACTAAATTATGCTGTTCACAGACAGATATACATACGGACGTTTTTCTAAAAAAAATATTTTTTGGATTCTGGCGACCTCTAAACGTATATTTCTGGTGAAATTTCGGTATCGAATTTTTGGGTGGAATGCAATATCTTCTCTACCTACGTGTTAGAGAAAGTAAAAACCAGGGGCTAAAAGATCAGGTGACCTTGCCGGTCATAGGCTATCACCGAATCATGAGAGTAATCGTGTGAAAAATGACGCTTCAGTGTAGTCATTGAAATACCGCTCGTATGGGCCGTAGCCCCATCTTGCTGAAACAATATCCCGTTTAGACGGCTGTCTCCGCAGCTGTGGAATGAAGAAATTGTTAATCATGGTCGCATTCCGCTCGGAATTGACAGTCAGTGGCCGGCCGTTGTTGTCTTCAAAAAAAATATGGCCCAGCGATTCAATGAACTATCCTATAACACACCAGAGGACGACTTTTGGGCTACCCTGGGTCTTTTTGTGAATGTTCTGCGTGTTTGTGTCCGAGTACAGAAATAAATTTGTGGTTGTGTTTTTCCGCAATGTTTGTAGAACTGTTATTTATAAATTATTTTGGTATAAATACAGGCTAAACCTTGAGAATGTACACCCCCAATTGCGAATGTACTATTTACCGGAGTCCAGCCTGTACATCAGAGTTCATCCGAATCGATAGATTTCAAGAAGCGAGAAGTTATATGTTGACCTTGAAATTCTATACCCTCTTCCATGATATAGCGAGAATCAACTATATAGCACTATCACTTAAAAATGAATATAAACATTGAAAGCTCACACCAATAACAACGAATATCTCGGAAATGGCTAACGTCACAAAAAAGATATTTGAAAACAATTCTGTGTTTTAAAGTGATCGACATGTTTTGTGCAGTGCGTACTTGTTCTGTTACGGTTTACCAATTATACAAAAGTCATTATACATTTTATGACATGTAAATAACTTAAATACATGGTATTTTGATCAAAATCATTAGAACCATTTATGAGAAAAAGAAACATTTCGAAAAATCTTCCATTGATTGGGGGATTTTCTTGAAAATCTTCCTGTCCCATTTTTGGAAGATGAAGGTAAATACCAAGATTATATTTATCGGACATATTTTCATTTTGGTGTTAGGGTGTTCACAGTGCGCACGCGCACATTACACTTTTTCCAATTTGTTTTATTCAGCGGCCTCAGAACACGCAATTCCGATGAAATCTCGATAGAGAATGTTTAGGTGAAATACAAGACGTTTACCTATGCTCAATATTTGAGCCCAAACTAGTTTCTACATGAAAATTTGTTATTCTTTTTTATTTTCTAAAAACATCTGCAGGGCAAAAAAAATGTATATCTTGAATTTTCTACGAGTAGCCTGTGAAGTCTATTCAATCTGAATCATCACTTTTGCATGACTAGTAAACCATACGAGGTCTTACCACACAAAGAATGTAGACCTGGTTAAAGCACAAAATTTATACCAAATAAAGCTTTTTCTGGGGTTAACACGTCGTCCTTACAGCTCCGAGATGGCGAAGAAGCAGCAACGTACAGTCGCCGATCCTGCCAAGACAGGACCCTCTTCTTCTCCTCCGGCACCCGCCGAGCAGAAACCGACGCAGCAGCCGCAGCCCGGGGCTACTTACATCTGGACCGCCGCTTCGCCGCCATCCACTGCAACTTCGCCGCGACTGCCTCCACAGTTACCGCCACCTTCACCGGCATCCACGCCGCCAATCCTGAGAGCTTTCCAGCCAGCGCAGATCCAGCCTGTACTTCATGGGAAGTAGTGCGCTGTCAGCCAGGTTCCCCATCAGCGCAGCACATCAGCCTTGAAGGCCACTCGAATCTTCCGAACCAAGGGACCCACGTCGCTCCTCAGGATCGATTTCGCAGACCCTGGCGACTACGAAGCGGCCTTGAGGGCGGGTCTGCCCTTGTTAGGGCGGTGCTTACGCATCTAGGCCAGCCGAGTAGAACTCCAGGTACCCTGCAGGCGCTGCTGTGCCCACGGGCACAAGGAGAGGACCTGCCACTACTGTGGTGCCGCCTGCACAACCTCATCGTGTAAGAAGCACGTCCTACTTCGCCGCCGCCGCTACCGTGCAACCTGTGGAAGGTTGACGCATACACCGGCCAAGCGCTCTGCCCCCTGCATCCTCGCAGGAAGGCACCGCTGAAGCCAACAACACCGCAGAAAGCTACAGCTCTACAGACGTCGACACCAGCACCATCATCAGCGCCGATCATCGCAGTCACCTAGGAAATCCAGGGCCTATTTGACGCCGTTCAGGATCTTCACGCGGAGCTCGTGAACATGTCGGCGAAGCTGACAGCCCTGAAGGAACTCATCAGAGATCTTCAAACCACGTCAGCTGCTCAACAGGTGTCCCTGGCTGGGCAGTTAGACTCCACTACAACCAGACTCGACGAAACCAACCGGAACTCGTCTCTAGGTCCCAGGCTGAAGAGAGATCCGGAGAGAGTTGCACGCTTCTTGCAGCAATGCAAGGAGTTCAACCAGCAGCAGTGTCAACATCATCCACAATCCTAACTTTCATCTCCTTTGAGATCCTCGCTACTCCCACTAGTGTTGCAGTCAGGTATCATGGCTGCACACTACTTACTACCTTTACCCGCTACCGCCCATAGGGCGGCAGCCAGCAGCTCTCAGTTACTAACGCGGGGTGCTATTTGGGACCGCAAAAACATCACTCTATTCCACTTTTCCTCCTACTATCCTTTTTCCTTCCGGTGGAGGAGTTTTTAGTGGGTATGCCGACACTTCGGAGTGTCTCACACTCTCAGTCCCGACTCCCATCGGGGCTGAGGTCAGTGATTAAACCATTTTCTCCACCACTCCAAAAAATCTGATGTTTTAGACTCACATGACCTTCTCTACTCTTGTACAAACTATTTTTACAAACGCTTATTCTCCATATGCTTCATGTTAATCGAGATGTTAATGTTATTGCTAAATTTCTTATAGATGCAAGGGGAATATGGTAGGCTTTAAGCGATAGTCAAAATTTTTAAGAGCTGGTTGCTATGTGGAGTATTCTATTCTCTTTGTATGTCTAGGACATAAAAAATGAATAACGAATTCCCATTTGAGAAAAAGTATAAGTATTGGAAAATTTAAGGGAATAACAAGCAAAATCTCGAAAATGGTTCACTCAATAAAAACAATGCATGACATAAATTGTGTATAACAATACTTTTGGAGACATTCCCAGAAAATTCAAGATATACATTTTCTTTGTAATAAAAGTATCTTAAATATGTTAATTTAATCAAAATCGTTAGAGCCATTTCTGAGAAAATTAAAATTTTCTAAAACTGTTCCATGTAAAGTGTAATCTGGGGTGGGGGATTTTCTTAAAAACCTTCGTGTCTCATCTCTGGAAGATACTGAACCTAAATACCAAGTTTGGTGTTTATCCGACTGTTATGCTGTTCACAGACACACAACAGGGCATGTTTCCAAAAATGCTATTTTTGGATTCAGGGGGCCTCAAAACATATATTTCCGGTGAAATCTCGGTATCGAATTTTTGGGTGGAATACAATACTTCCCCTACTTACTATACGTAGTAGAGAAAGTAAAAAAGAAAGTCCTCCGTGGTAGTGGTTACCATGTTAGCCTCTAGTTTCCGAGGTTGCAGGTTCAAACCCGACGGAGGACGATGTATTTTTTCGGCGTAAAAATCCTCAGTATGGCTTCCTTCGGAAGGGAAGTTAAGCCAGTGGTCCCGTGTCGTAAGGGACTATAGTAGTTAAAGAACGTCCATAAATAAAACTCAATTTAATTTAATTTTGGGGTTAACCCAAAATATTCCGAGATATTCTTTGTTATTAGTTTTAATTTTTTTAAGATTTGTACTTTTTCAAGTTGCTATTCGTTTTTTCCTCATCGTCATGCAAAGAGCTATGGATTCTAAAGCCACCAATGGTTTAATCGTGAACACGTATTGTAAAAGTACGGAGCGTCCATTCGTTAGCAGATTACAGTTACATTTTAAAGCCGAGCTTCCCCTGCACCCAACGCCCTCTATTTGCAGCAACATCTGTGAAGGAATAAATACATTCTGACCAGAACATGATGTGGCCAAGGCTGCCAACTGCCAGCAGTTAGACAATGGCTTTGTTCCAGATGTTTAATTTACATGTACACGACGATGGTTTGCAGATTCAGCTACCAAATCCTTTTATCGAAACAACAACCGGTTTGGATCGGGGGTCCTCAACATGTTTCCTGTTTCTAGTTTTTCGTGCCTCCCCTCCCCCATGTCACAGGACCCGCGAGCTAAATCAAACAGATCTGTTTGTCAATGGACATGAGAATGTTCTCCGTGTATTCGTCCGCTACAAGACGCATAAAATAATCCACCATTAATTACCTTTTTCTCTCTCTACGTTATATCTTTGCTTTAACACAAGGCTAAAGACAGAAAAAATTCTAACTTGTCTTCAGTCCACTACCGACTCCTACTTTTGGTCTTTCTTGAGAGAGAAAAATAAAAAAAACAGTTTGTTGATTTCTCACAAGGGACGTAATACACGTGCCTTAATTAAATGCAAACTCATTGCTATTTACCAACATGGAAAAAGAATTCTGCTGTGTTACACTCAATCTTCTTAAAACAAACTTTATTTTTCTCTTTATTTCATGTTAATCGAGATAAACGTTTACAGAAATTATTTTATTACACACTTCCTGTAGGTTCCGGGTTCGATTCCCGGTGATCGCTCACTGTGACCATGGGTTTTTCGTGGTATTTCTCTGGTCGCCAAGGCGACTGCCCGGGTGGTGTATTCCACTACGATGTTTGCTTTCCTCATCTCCCCTCATTTCATCTCCATTTCACGTTTCAGGGCGCTTTCACGTCCTGCGGTACTGGCGGCGCCAGGCAAGATGGCGTGGATGTATGCGCGTTGGAAAGATTTCTCCCCATGAACCCAGAGTGAGCTATGCCAACCGTTAGGGTTTCCTTTGATTTCCTCGTCAGCACTGGTGCGCGGGTGTTCAAACTGGAAATGTTAAGGACTTCTGCGCGTCTCTATGGGCCTAACCCTCCTGCCGGGGGGTGTAGCTACAATAGATCTCAATGGTCGCAGTGCGCGCAGTTTCCCCCTCCAAAAATATATCCTACACATTTCGTTGTGATGAGATATTTATTGGCCAAATACAAACAGCCATGCCATAAAACACACAATAAAACATATAATGTGAGGCAATATTTTTTAACACTTAAATAATTTCAGTATAATTATATAATGTTTAAATTCAATAACAGCCCGCCTTGAAGCAATATGTGTTTGTAATAATTTGTAAAATGTATGTAACCGTCAATGCATATGCTTATATTATGCATCCATGTGTAATGTTATGTGAATATATTACGTAATTTAGTAATGTAGGAGCTGTGAGAATAATAAGTTTAAAGTTGCTAACAATGAGGTAACAATGAGGTAACCTTGAGGCAATAATGAGTAAGGAAGTTTAAATGCTACTAGTCATTATTAGAGCACCAATAATGTAAATTTTGAGACCGTTTAAAAATAGCCAATCAACACCCAGAAAAAGCTTTAGTTAAATGCAGGTATTCTATTGGAGTAGGATTAGCCAATCAGAGACTTGAAATACAGAAATTTACAAGTTTAGACGGTTGGAATCTGTTCAGTTGCCTGCAGACCGTGATAGTGGCCGGATGCGTGATGCGTCCTCTAGAGAAATATAATACGTATTCGTGTGAGACGAAAAATAAATATAAGCGTTAAAAAAAGTGCAAGTATTAAATAAAAGAATCTCACAGCTCTCTATATCAGTGAAGTGCTATTTAATTTGTGTCAAGGATTAATAAAAAGGAGTGAACTAAAACTTAAAATCTGTGTAAGCCTATATTCTTAGTCGTACCAAAACCCTGCCTAAGAGAAACGTGTCTCTAACAATAATACTGACGCAGCCAGGCAAACATAAATATTTAAAGAAACAGTTTAATAACAAAGTTAATATTTTTTTTTTAACTTGGGGCAAAGACCACCTGAAAGTACTTTTGGGGCGAAGGCAACCGGAAACTGTTTAGCATACGTGAGATTGCAACAACTTCAAGTTTAACTATAATACAACTCCTACTTAAAATCGGCTGTTCATACGTAGCAGCAAACAACGTAAAGAACAATTCTACTTTAAATTGGCGTCCATACGTGGTGCTAATAACAAACAACTCCAACATAACACCTACTTCAAATTGGCGCCAGAACGTGGGGCAAGATAAAGAAACAAATAACAACAACGTAAAGACAATACCAACTTCAAATGTTGAATTTCATAAATTACCTTATGAGTAGTGCTCGGACGATACCACTGTTTCTCGATGGTGGACACTCACTTTATAAAAAACTGTAAAGGTGATTCTCTGAATTATGTTCTTAGTAGTTTTGTATTTATAAACGCATGTAACCAATTTTGTATTGTATGCTAATTCCGAAATTGTTCCTGTTTGACTTTCTCCAATTGGCAGAAATTTTTTATCTTTATAATGCTACAGATTATATATCCTCTATTGTTACTCAATGGCAATAATAATAATAATAACAATAATAATAATACTAATAATATAATAACAACAACTTTTGGCTTCCCTTTTTATGTATCTATATTTTGAGCCGAAAACCTCGTTTTAAAGCATTTCCTATCCATAGAAGTATTTAAATTTAGATACCAAGTTAAGCATTTATCCGACTCTTCGTTTATGAGTTATTCTGTTCAGGCACACAGGCACGGACCTTTTTCTTCTTATTTGTTTGAATTTTCCCATACTTATATCTTTTTACTTTCTCTACTACGTATAGTAAGTAGGGGAAGTATTGTATTCCACCCAAAAATTCGATACCGAGATTTTACCGGAAATACATGTTTTGAGACCCCTGAATCCAAAAACAGCATATTTGGAAACATGTCCGTGTGTGTGTGTGTGTGTGTGTCTGTGAACAGCATAACTCAGAAACGAACTGTCGGATAGACACCAAACTTGGTATTTAGGTTCAGTATCTTCCAGAGATGCAACACGAAAGTTTACAAGAAAATTCCCCCACCCCAGATTACCCTTTACATGGAACATTTTTCGAAAATGTTAATTTTCTCAAAAATTAATATATTGATTTTGATTAACATATCATATGTTTAAGATATTTTCATGACAAATGAAATGTATATCTAGAATTTTCTGGGAGTGTCTCCAAAAGTATTCTTCATTGTGAACGACTTTTGCATAACTGGTAAACCATAAGAGATACACAAAATTTTACCACAAAAATGTAGATCGCGTTAAAATACACCATTTATGTCATATAAACTTGTTTTTGTTGAGTGAACCATTTTCGAGATATTGCTTGTTGTTCCCTTAAATTTTTCAATACTTATACTTTTTCTCAATTTCGTTATTCATTTTTTTTTGTCCTGGCAATACAAAGAGAATGGAATACTCCACATAGCAACCAGCTCTTAAAACATTGGACTATACCTTAAAGCCCACCAATTCCCCTTGCATCCACAAGAAAATTAGCAATAACATTAACATCTCGATATCTCGATTAACATGAAGCATATGGAGAATAAGCGTTTGTAAAAATAGTTTGTACAACAGTAGAGAAAGTCATGTGAGTGTAACACATCAGATTTTCTCAAATTTGAATTCGTTATTCGTCTTTTAATATCCTGGACATACAAAGAGAATGGAATGCGCCACATAGCAACCAGGTCATAAAATATTTGACTATCACTTAAAGCCTACCAATTCCCCTTGCATCTACAAGGAAATTAGCAATAAGATTAACATCTCGATTAACATGAAGCATATGGAGAATAAGCGTTTGTAAAAATAGTTTGTACAAGAGTAGAGAAAGTCATGTGAGTGTAACACATCAGATTTTCTCAAATGGGAATTCGTTATTCGTCTTTTAATATCCTGGACATACAAGGAGAATGGAATGCGCCACATAGCAACCAGCTCATAAAATATTTGACTATCACTTAAAGCCTACCAATTCCCCTTGCATCTATCTACAAGGAAATTAGCAATAAGATAGTTTCTGCAAATGATTATCTCGATTAACATGAAGCATATGGAGAATAAGCGTTTGTAAAAATAGTTTGTACAAGAGTAGAGAAAGTCATGTGAGTGTAACACATCAGATTTTCTCAAATGGGAATTCGTTATTCGTCTTTTAATATCCTGGACATACAAGGAGAATGGAATGCGCCACATAGCAACCAGGTCATAAAATATTTGACTATCACTTAAAGCCTACCAATTCCCCTTGCATCTACAAGGAAATTAGCAATAAGATTAACATCTCGATTAACATGAAGCATATGGAGAATAAGCGTTTGTAAAAATAGTTTGTACAAGAGTAGAGAAAGTCATGTGAGTGTAACACATCAGATTTTCTCAAATGGGAATTCGTTATTCGTCTTTTAATATCCTGGACATACAAGGAGAATGGAATGCGCCACATAGCAACCAGCTCATAAAATATTTGACTATCACTTAAAGCCTACCAATTCCCCTTGCATCTATCTACAAGGAAATTAGCAATAAGATAGTTTCTGCAAATGATTATCTCGATTAACATGAAGCATATGGAGAATAAGCGTTTGTAAAAATAGTTTGTACAAGAGTAGAGAAAGTCATGTGAGTGTAACACATCAGATTTTCTCAAATGGGAATTCGTTATTCGTCTTTTAATATCCTGGACATACAAGGAGAATGGAATGCGCCACATAGCAACCAGGTCATAAAATATTTGACTATCACTTAAAGCCTACCAATTCCCCTTGCATCTACAAGGAAATTAGCAATAAGATT
Organism: Deroplatys truncata; assembly: GCA_030765065.1. Taxonomy (NCBI): domain Eukaryota; kingdom Metazoa; phylum Arthropoda; class Insecta; order Mantodea; family Mantidae; genus Deroplatys; species Deroplatys truncata. The sequence goes on along the minus strand of CM060981.1, from coordinate 31,493,161 downwards.
AACATCTCGATTAACATGAAGCATATGGAGAATAAGCGTTTGTAAAAATAGTTTGTACAAGAGTAGAGAAAGTCATGTGAGTATAACACATCAGATTTTCTCAAATGGGAATTCGTTATTCGTCTTTTAATATCCTGGACATACAAGGAGAATGGAATGCGCCACATAGCAACCAGCTCATAAAATATTTGACTATCACTTAAAGCCTACCAATTCCCCTTGCATCTATCTACAAGGAAATTAGCAATAAGATAGTTTCTGCAAATGATTATCTCGATTAACATGAAATAAATGGAGAATAAGCCTTTGTAAAAATAGTTTGTACAAGAGTAGAGAAAGTCATGTGAGTGCAACACATCAGATTTCTCTTTTTTAATTAAGGGAGCCTCATAACCTTTATTTCCAGTTAAAATCGCAGTATCGAATATCTGGGTGGAATACAATACGTCCTCCAACTGCTACAGGCAACTAGTAGAGAAATTAAAAAAATCTGATGCGTTACATTCATATCACTTTCTCTATGCTCTAGCGCTCATCAGTGTTTATAGAAATTATTCTTACGAAAGTTTATTTTTCCATCCTCTTCATTTTAATCGAGATAAACCTTCACAGAAACAGCTACATTACACATTTCGTTATAGATATAAAGAGAACAGCGATAGTCAAATGTTTAACAACTGGACGCTATATACTAGCCTTAAATTTCCATACTGTTTCCATGCGATCGCGAGAAAGAACTTGAAAAGAATGACAAAGTATTGAAAAATCGAACCATTACTAACGGAGATCTCAGAAATGGCTTGTGCCACAAAAAAAGTTATTTAAAATAAATTGTGTGTTTTCAAGAATCTATATTTTGTGTTTTCGTCTCCTTCACCAATTATACAAGAATATACAAAATTGCCTCCAAAAGAAGTCGACCACAGGCTATTCCAAGAAAATTCAAGTTACGCATTTTATCTGTCATATAAATATTTTTACTAAATGGTATTTAATAAAAAACGATAGAGCCATTTTATAGAAAATAAAAAATTTCAAAACATGTTCTCTAGTTGAGGTAGGGGATTTCTTTTTTGAAATCCTCATGTCGCATCTTTGGAGGTACTGAACCTGAATACCAGGTTTGGCATTTATCCTACTTTTCGTTTCTGAGTTATTTTGTTCACAGACACACACACACACACACACACACGCACACACACACACACACACGCACACACACACGCACACACACATACACACACACACACACACACACACAGAGAAACCTTTTTCAGGGGCGTGGGAACGTATATTTCCGGCAAAATATCATTTCGAATTTTCGGGAGAAATGCAGTACCTCCTCTACTATGTACATGACAGAGAAAGTAAAAATGTATATAATTTTAATTAGGCTATTTTCTCTCCTCCATGTATTCTGGAATTATGAATACGAACACACAAAAGATATTTGTGCTAACGGATTTCCTTTGGATGAACTACACTTTGCCTAAACGTGATTTATTGTGCCTTTTACTTCACTGACTTGCTGCGTTGCGTTTGTTCCTGAAACACTTAGATACACAAAAACAGGTGCTGCTTGGCATGCCAGAAGGAAAATCGTCGAGTGAGTTAGGCGCTTGAATGCATCTCAGTTCGTTGCCCTGTGATTTATTTTAGACTTTATTTACTGCTGGAACCTGCACCCTTCTTCTAACACCGTGTCTCTCTAAGGGTGTGAATGCAAGCGCTGCTTTACTGTGGGAATACTTTGAGGTTCTTTTCAATATACCGCCAGCCATCGCTTTGGCATTTTCAGAAGAGTTATGCATTGTAAATGTTATAAGTCAAATATGTCGCAATTCTCATGGCTCGTGTTATCTTATTTGTTGGGCGCCTCCTGTTTTATTATTTTAAATTTGGGGTTCTTTGTCCTCCGGCTAGCTATTACAACTCAGTCGAGCACGTGTCTCTAAGCAGGGCGTGTAAACAGAAAGGAGTTGTTGCTAAAAGATAACATTGATAAAATAATTTGTTTCTACACTTTTATTGCCGTCACAATTAATTAATAATTCACATATTTAATCTTTATACACGCCTGACTGAAACTGTGATATTTCCGAATGTAACTAAAGTCGTTTTAGTCGCCGCGTACCAATTACTTCGCGTACTTCACGTTTTGTAACTAACTTTGCGACGTGCACCTAGTGAGAGATTCCTTAGGACTGAGTGACGTGCACTTCGTGAGAGATTCTTCAAAACTGCGCGAAACTTGCTTATGGCTCGAGAATATATATTCCTTCACTTCGAATTGCCTAAGCATTGTAATAGAGCTGCTTTTGGTTACCAAATCGCGTCCCCTTTAGCGTCTGTTTTGTCAGCCAATCACTGCTACTAACATATATACTCTAGGGAAGATATTCCCTCCATTTCTAAAAAACGGCACACTACCCTGACGTCATTTGTTTGTCTCTTCTTAGTGATAAACAACTCACCCCCTCGGTTTATTGTTACCCACTTCTATTGTCAGTTTCAGTGAGACCGTGTAAACTTATTCCCTAACAATACTTATGGCTAACAAACATCTAAAATCCTGTATATACAATAATATTAATTTACACTACAATCACTCTGGCATTCACAGCTTGTTATGATATAAATAACTGCCTCAAATATATATTTATTTTCTAAAAAATAACGATTTTGATTAAAGTACATTATATTAAAGATATTTACATACGAAATAAAATGTATGTTTTGAATTTTCTGGGAATAGCCTGTAAAGTCCTCTTCATTCTGAAGGAATGTTATATAATCTTGTATAACTGGTAAATGTTAAGCGATAGACGAAACTTTATTACACAAAATACGTGGATCTGTTTAAAATACACAATTTAGTTTAAATTAAATGTGTTATTAATGGCCTAATTTGTCAATACTTTGCCATTTCTTTCAAGTACTGCCGATTTTCAGATGTTTATCGCGATGACATGGAAACAGTATGGAATTTTAAGGCCAGCATATAGCGTCCAGTTCTTAAACATTTGACTATCGCTGTTCCCTTTGTATTTGTAACAAAATGTGCAACGTAGCTACTTCCAGAGAGATTTATCTCGATTAAAATGAGGTGGATAGGAGAAGTAAACTTTCGTAAGAACAATTTGTATGCCCACTAATAAGCGATGCAGGGTAGAGAAAGTTATGAGAAAGCAACACATCAGATTTTTAGAAAAAAAATTCGTGTCTGTATGAGTGTCTATTTGAACAGCGTAACTGAAAAACCAAACGTCGGTTGAACACCAAACTTGGTATTTAAATTCAACATCTTCCAAGGAAGTGACACCAATATTTTGAAGAAAATTTTCCGACCTCAAGTTACCCTTCATGTGGATAAGTTTACCCCAAATGTTTACTTTCTCAAAAACAGCTGTAATGATTTTGATTAAAATACAATATCTTTCAATTATTTTTATCACAAATGGAATGCATTTCTTGAATTTTCTAGAAATAGCCTGTGAAGTCCTCTTTATTGAAGTTTTGTGCAGTTTCGTACAACGGATAAATCATAAGACATAGAGAAAAACAAAATATACAGAAAAAAATAGATCCCTTTAATACACACAATTTATTTGAAATAAATTTTTCTGTGGCATAAGCACTTATGACATAATCGTGATTAGTAGTTTGAATACTTCTGTTGCTTAATTTGTGTTATCGCTATCCAATTGATTCTCGCGATATCATGAAAACACTACGGTTTTTAGGGCTACCGTATACAGTCCAGTTCTTAAACATTTGACTATAGATGTTTGCTTTGTATTTTCTTGTAGCTGCAAGGGGCTTTAAGCGATAGTCGAATGTTTTAAGCGCTGGTTGCTATGTGGAGCATTTCATTCTCTTTGTATGTCCAGGACATAAAAAAAATGAATAACGAATTCCCATTTGAGAAAAAGTATGAGTGTTGGAAAATTCAAACAAGTAACAAGGAATATCTCAGAAATGGTTCACTTGACAGCAAAAAAAACAAGTATATGACATGAATTCTGTGTTTTTACGAGATCTACATTTTTTGTGTAGTAAAACTTTGTCTATCTCTTACGGTTTACCAGTTATGCAAAAACCATTCAGAATGAAGAGAACTTTGGAGGACATTCCCAGAAAATTCAAGATATAATTTCGTTTGCCATAAAAGTATCTTAAATATTGTAGAGATTATTTTGGGTTGGGGATTTTCTTGAAAATCCTTGTGTCGCATCTTTGGAAGGGTTGAACCTAAGTACCAAGTTTGATATAAGAACAGCCAAAAGACTACAAACCGGCTGCGCGGTGTTTTTCCTGTCCGCGTCCTCGGCGTTCGTTGCCGTCTGCCCCTATCATACAAAGGCGCAGATGAAACCATACAACATTTTTAAAACTACTTTTAAAGACTTTATTTAACAACTTTATGAAAGTGTGTTTGAGGACAAAATTATTAGTAGAGATTTGTCGCCCCCTCGGTCCCCCGACATAACCCCCTGCACTTTCTAGCTCTGGGCTAACTTAAAACAAAGTATACAAGACAAAACCACACACCCTAGAAGAATTAAAATAAAATATCCACCAGGAAATTTCTAAACGTGAACTACGGCGAGTGATGGATAGTTTCCTAAAGAGGTGCCAAAAATGTATGACCAACGACAGTGGTCTTCTCATAAAGTTGGTAAGTAAAGCCTTTAAAAGTAGTTTTAAAAATGTATTGTTTCATCCGCGCCTTTCTATGATAGCGCAGACGGCAACGGACGCAGAGGACGCGGGCAGGAAAAACACCTCTCAGCCGGTTCTAGATTTTTGTCTCTCTCTGTATTTATCTGACTCTTCGTTTTTGAGTTATGCTGTTTACAGACACATACATAAACTTTTGGATTAAGGGGCTTCAAAACATGTATTTACGGTGAAATCTCGATATCAAATTTTTTGGGTTGAATGCAATACCTTCTCTGCGTGCTATGCAGTTGATAAGAAAGCAAGAACGAGTAAGAGATCGTGTAGAGCATTTAAATATTTGATTTTCTGCATTCTTGTGTTTCTAATGATCAATGCAATAAAATGGTCGCAACAAATGAGCAACGACTCAGTAGCACATGCTCATACTTGTTGTCACTTTGATGTAAGACGATACGAGAAGAGAATGCGTGCGAGATGAACCCTGACGAGAAAACACTGATCTCTGTTTCAAATTTGTCTCGTTTTTCATTAGCACAGATAATTTGGAGCGATGTATGTTCCGCCAGACAACTTCCTGTAATCTTCTCCCCTCACTCTAACAGAAAAAGAGTGTAAACCATTTTTCTTTTCAGTCATTATTCATGTCATTTTTAGTTCTTCAAACTTCTCCGCCTCGGCTCGTCAAACATTTGAAGCTCGTGTTGGGTTTGTCACAGAAGTAAACCGTCTGCGGGGGAAGGTTTGTGAAAATAAAACCAGCCGTACCAAACAGGAGCCCACTTTAGTGCCTTTTCTTCATGATGTAGATGCATTTATATTAATTTATGAGGAATGCGACCTGAGGTTTATAAAATAAATTTATTACTCTTTATTAAAATCTCTATAAATTTCTATACGTTTCATCCAATTAGGCTAAAATTTCTGGCACCGGTTTTTTTTCTCTATTTTATTTTACGTCGCTTTAACTCCTTGGTCATATCGCGACGGATCTGTTGGTGGATAACTCTTAGAACGATATGTTATGGACAGTCAGCCTTCTAGGTCTCATCCCTGTATCCACCCGCTCCGTTACGTGTCACAGAGACCCTAGGACATAGCTACCGAATCTTCTGCTTCGTGCCGTGCAGATGGCATTAGGGTGCCGTCTGTCCAACTGCCGCCCCCATATAAAGGCGGACAGTTAGCCCTCTAGGTCTCATCCCTGTAACCACCTGCTTCATGCCGTGTAGATGGCATTAGGGTGCCGTCCAGTCTAACCGCCGCCCTCACACAGAAAGTCGGACAGTTAGCCTTCTAGGTCTCATCTCTGTAACCTTCTACTTGATGCCGTGCAGATGGCATTAGGGTGCCGTCCAGTCCAACCTCCGCCCTCACATATAAAGGCGGACAGTTGCCTTCTAGGTCTCATCCCTGGAAATGCCATCTTGCTTCGTTACGTGTCCACAGAGACTCCCAGCGCATGGCAGCCGGATCTTCTTCTTTGTGCCGTGCAGATGGAGTTAGGATGCCGTCCAGTCTAACTGCTTACATGGTCTGTAGATAGCATAGCATTCGCTACTACCACCTATTTTTCATTTTACTATTGTTTTAGGCTTAAGGTGGAACTTTGGGTCGTGGTATTAGATATCCAATCCGTTATTTACCTTGGTGACCACGAAATAATTTCAGTCACATTGATCGGCCCACTGGATTTGAATCCGGGAGGCACTGATTTGTTTTCCACCTAGTTTCAATATAAGTTAATTTTGATAGTCCTTTGTAACTAAAATCTCAAGAAAATAATTTTGCAAAAATTAATTCGAGACTTGCATATAATCACCATTCTTAAAAGTTTTAACCTCTTACATTGTATTGTATTCCACCAAAAAATGCTGTACTAAGACTTCAGCACGCCCGCGCGCGCGTGTGTGTACTTAAGAGCAAAACAAACAATGAATTGCTGATTTTTACTTTGTCTACTACGTATAGCAAGTAGGGGAAGTATTGTATTCCACCCAAAAATTTTATTTCGAGATTTTATCGGAAATACATGTCCTGAGGCCCACTGAATCAAAAAAAAAATTTTTTTAGAAGGTCTCTGTGTCTCTGAACAGCAGGTCTCAAAAACGAAATGTCAGATTAATACCAAACTTGGTATTTAGATTCAGTATCTTTCAAAGATGTCACACGAAGTTTTCTAAGAAAATCTCAACACCCCAGACTACTATTTATATGAAACATTTTTCGAAAATTTTGATTTTGTTAAAAATGGCTCTAACGATTTTGATTAAAATATCAGACGTTTAAGATACTTTTATGGCAAATGAAATGTTTATTTTGAGTTTTCTGGGGATATCACCAAATATCTTCTTCATTCTGAATGAATTTGGCATAACTAGTGAACCGTAAGAAGTAGACAAAATTTTACTTCACAAAAATGTAGATCTCGTTATAACACACAATTTATATCATATACATTTTTTTATCCAGGAACCATTTCTGAGGTGTTCCTTTTTTATGTCCTGGATATATAAAGAGAATAGAATACGCCACATAGCAACCAGCTCTTAAAATATTTGACTATCGCTTAAAACCTACCATATTCCCCTTGCATCTGCAAGAAAATTAGCAATAAGATTAACATCTCGATTAACATGAAGCATATGGAGAATAAGCGTTTGTAAAAATAGTTTGTGCAAGAGTAGAGAAAGTCATGTGAGTGTAACACATTAGATTTTTAGTTCAGCATCTTTCGTGGATTTGACAAAACAATTTTTGAAGAGAACTCCCCTTTACTATCCTTTACAGGGAAGGTTTCTCGCGATTTGAAACACATTCCATAGGTTTTGAATATTTACATGACTAATAAAATATATAACTTGAATTATCTGTGAACATCTTGTGAAGTTATCTTCATTCTGAATGCATTTTGTATAACTTTTTGTAACTATTAAACCGCAAAATATACACTAATGCAGTATAGATAAACTTAAAAAACAGTTTTTGTGGCATCCCGACGTTTTAATTGTATGTAAACTATATGAAAAAGAAATTTGTCTGGTGACACATTGGACTGTATAATTTAGATACTGAATTACAACCCGAAATCATTGGCTAATCAAAATATAAAATGTAAAAGAAAAAATTCTTACATGATACACCATCGTGGCTTTGTTCAACCTCTGTCGTTTCATTTTATCTCTCTTGTACCAAAAGCGTATTACTTTCCCTACCGCGTATCTACTCGGTAGAGAAGATATTGCATTCCGTGAAAAATTCGATATCGAAATTTCTCCGGAAATATATGTTTCTAGGCCGCTGAAAACAAAAGAAGCATTTTTATTAAAAGGTGTGCCTTTCTGGGAACAGCAAAGCTAATAAAATTAAATGTCGGATAAACACCAAATAATCTCCCAAATATACGACACGAACATTTTTATTTTAGGAAGCACAACTTTAACGAATTTGATTAGAATATATTTATTAAATTTCCCATACAAGTAAATTTTATGTCTTAAATTTGTAGAATTTTGCCGCTACTTTGTTGTGTTACTCTTACCTCTGCGTCGTTGTAGGGTGAAGTCTTCAGGACTCGAGATCGCCCATATCAGTCAGGAAGCACTTATGGACGTCGCATCTCAGGGTCAACTGTCGGCGAATCGGTCTGAAATTCCCTACTGTAATTGTCAGGGTAGGATTGCGAGAGGGTGGCACTAGGATATTATTCTTAAAGAAAACGTTTTCACTTCTTCACTAAAACGCGTATTCCTGCCAGAAAACCTGCAAAATTCTTATTCTTTTTCTACCAGGTACGGTTCTTATATAAGAATATTTTCCCTTTGGTCCACTAACGTTTTGCTCCGGCTAATTATTTATTATTTAAGGCGCTCTATCACAGTCCTTTTGATTCCCGCGAACTTGAATTCATTACTTGCGGCGTGTTAAGTTATTTATTATTTTGGATAAAATAATTTCAACGACAATCTAACACTCTATGTAATTATTCCACACGCATTACTTTATGATTGCACTGTGTTGCGGCACTTCGTAAATTTTGGAACTTTTATCCTTTTCTTTTCTTTTTGATTCAACTTGATGCGTGTTTCCGTACCGGAAAATCATGACAGACTGTCCCAAAACTACGCTCGCATTCACATATCTCAATGACTGTTCTCCAAATTTTATACGTGTCACTGCGTATTCCTATGTTTCTATTGGTTCTCGCACTTATTCTCTACGTTTATTGGTTCCCTGGTTGAAAATTTAAAGCTTAACTGTAGCAAATGTCCGTTGCCTCATAGCGTCTGTTTGCTTGAAAACTTATCTCGCACCCACGAAGTACAAAAGAAGCTTTCGATTTTTACGGCTCCACGTTCGGAAAACATAATGGACAGTCTAAAACGAAGCTACTCTTATTCTTGTCTAAATCTTGCAGATTTTCTTATGAAATTACGCCTTTATTTATTTTACAACACTAACGAAACTTAAAACATATTTAAAGCTTATGAAGGGCTTTCGATTCATATAATTTTTAATTCTATGGCTTTAAAATTATGGAAATTTATTAAATTGAATATTAATTAATTATTAATAATTCCTAAAATATAATTATTATAGAGTTCCGATTTTATGTGTTCTTAATGGGCGGAAATATCACTACAAATTTTATTGGAATAGCCTATAAACTACTCTTTAATTCTGAATGACTTTGGTATAATTGGTAAACCGTTAGACATACACAAAATCTTACTACGCAAAAAGAAAAAAATATGATGTGTTACACTCACATGACTTTCTCTACTCTTGTACAAACTATTTTTACAAACGCTTATTCTCCATATGCTTCATGTTAATCGAGATATCGAGATGTCAATCTTATTGCTAATTTTCCTGTAGATGCAAGGGGAATATGGTAGATTTTAAGTGATAGTAAAATATTTTAAGCGCTGGTTGCTATGTAGCGCATTCCATTCTCTTTGCATGTCCAGGACATAAAAAAGTGAATAACGAATTTGAGAAAAAGTATAAGTATTGGAAAATGTAAGGGAATAACAAGAAATATCTTGAAAACGGTTCACACAACAAAAAAAATGTATATGACATAAATTGTATATTTTAACGCCATCTACATTTTTTGTGTAGTAAAAGTTTGTCTATCTCTTAGGGTTTACCAGTTATGTAAAAGTCGTTCACAATGAACAATACTTTTGGAGACATTCCCAGAAAATTCGAGATATACATTTCGTTTCTCATGAAAATACCTTAAACATATGATATTTTAATCAAAATCGTTTGAGCCATTTTTGAGAAAATTAAAATTTTCGAAAAATCTTCCATATAAAGGGTACTCTGGGGTGGGGGGATTTTCTTTAAAACCTTCGTGTCGCATCTCTGGAAGATGCTGAACCTAAATACCAAGTTTAGTGTTTATCCGACTGTTCGTTTCTGAGTTATGCTGTTCACAGACACACACACAGACAGACACACAGACACACACACGGAGATGTTTCCAAAAATGCTTTTTTTGGATTCAGGGGTCTCAAAATATGTATTTCCGGTGAAATCTCAGTATCGAAATTTTGGGTGGAATACAATACTTCCCCTACTTACTATACGTAGTAGAGAAAGTAAAAAATGTAGATCTCGTTAAAGTACATAATTCATGTAAAACATTTTTTGTTGCTAAACCATTACCGAGACATTTTTTAATATTATTTACTTTTAGTTTTCTCTGGTGAAAAATTGCAATTTTTTTCTCGTGGTCACGCAAAGAGCGTTGAATTTCAAAGCCATCACTTAGCAATCATCGCTTGACAATCGCTTAAGCCTACTACAAGCTCCTAATCCCGTTGTAATTATAAGGAAATATAAACTAAAATCATTTCTGCAAATGTTTATCTCGATTAACGTAAAGTAGTAGATGAGGAATAAGTTTTTGTAAGAATACTTTGTAGAACAAAGGGTGGAGTGAATCATGTGAGAGTAACACACGAGTTTTGTTTCAAGAGATAATTCCCTATTCGCAATCTCAAAGTCATCACATAGCGACACCGTTTTGAAAATGTGACTGTCGCTTTAGCTAATTATATTCTTCTTATACGTACAAAAAAATGTTTAACGAAATTTTATCTCGATTAACAAGAAGTAGACAGAGGGATAAGCTTTTGTGAGAATAGTTTGTATATGATTAAGTAGAGAAAGTCATGTGACTTAACAGAAATCTCGATATAGATATTTTGGGTCCAGTATGTTACTACGAAGGCGATGCTAAAAATGTTTAGAGTGCAATTTAAAATAAATGCCTTAATATTTGGCAGCTACTTTCTAATGTTTTGCGAGCTAATTGCCGTGTAGTTTGTTCGATTTGCTCTAATAGTTTGTTAATCATCATCGCTTAAATATTTTGTGTTCACTCAAAAATTAATTTGACCAGAGAACATTTCCGGGCTATGATATCTTACAATTTTAAATTATCATTATCCCTAAACAATGTGATCAACCTAGAAATGCATTTGACGAAGATGCCCCGTCATAATTTCGTGAAGGAGACCAAGAACTGCTGTTCCTGTTGAAAATATTGCCGCTGTTCCAGCAATGCTTGAAGAAGATCGACGGACATGTTTTGAATTTATTCCGGCGACATTGGGCATTGGTATGAGTCAATGCAAAACATTTTACATCAACAGTTATACGTGAGAAAACTTTGTTGTCGATGGATTCCACATGAACTGACTCCCGATCAAAAACAAAAACGCATTGATTGGTGCAGACAAACTCTGGAAAAATTCCAAGGCGGCACTTCAAGTTTGGTTTGGAATATCGTTTCTAGTCCTGAACAGAAAATTGAATTGGCTCAATGAATATTTCGAACAGGATCTAAGCCTACAAAATTCCGGCGACTTCACAGTGCCCATAACTGGCCATGCTGCTACTATAGCATTAGAGGATAGACGTACCGTTATTGCCGATTGGTAAATATATCTGTTTACCGCACTTTTTTGAAAAAGTTTGTGAAAAACGCCCAAAAGGAAAAATAATGTTACATAATGACAACGTATCGTCGCGTAGAGCAAAACTAACAACTGAGGATGCCCTTAAGGTCAGCACCATGGACCCTCCACCATACAACCCTGACCGAGCACCATGTGATTTCTTTTTGTTTTAAAAAATTCAAGATAAGATCCGTGGGATCACTTTTTGGTCATCAGATGAAGCAGTAAAACATTATAAAAACCAGATTTCTGAAGTGCTACTGGAAGAGTGGCATCTTGCTTACGGACTGGTTTCATCGAATGCAAAAATGTGTTGATAAGATAAAAGTCGTTTAAATTTTTTAAAACTAATCCTTTTGAGTGTCACCCTGGTAGATATACCTAAGTAGTATGGTGAGAATAAGACAGGTTTGGGTGTGAATTCTCCGGGAAGTATTGTACTAAGATTCCTCCAGTATTTCGCAATTTGTCACGAGAACTGGGCAGATGTTTTACTCTCGTCTTACGTAACATTCTGATGCCAAAACACTGCACTTTATTATTTCCCTTTATTCAAAACAGCTCACCCCTTTTCTTGAAACCGGTTTCTGCCTAATGTGTAGTCATCTGAAGAGATCAACTCCCACACCGACCGACCTTTCTTCCCTATGAAGAACACCCTTCTCTTTATGACAGAATCATCGCATCATTAAACCTAAATAACTCCATTCACACGTAATCCCCCGTATCATAATATTTATAAGCACGATTTTATAAGCCTGTAAGTTACACGTGGACGAACTAAAAGGAAGGATTTAGATGGTTTAATTAAGACAAGTCAGGGTTGTTACACGCACCCTTGCATATGTCACATGCACTCCAGGGTGTGCAACTTCAGCTTCAGAACACCAGTCGTTGATAGTTTAATTTATTACGTTTCGTTCCACGCTGTGGAAAACGACTCCAAGAAGTTGGTATGCGTGCTTTAGCCCCAAAAGTTAGGACATTAACTGCAAGGGACAGCGCGAACTGGGAGAAGAACGAAGTCTGATACGTTATGCTCACATGACCTTCCCTCCACACTACCTCGTAATTTTTTATGTCTACAAACTATGTTTTTACTTTCTCTACCATGTATATAGCCGGTAGAGAAGGTGTTGCATTCCACCTAAAAATTTGACACCGGAAATACATGTTTTGGAGATTCCCTGAATGCAAAAAAGAAAAAAAAAACATTTTTAGAAAAACGTCCGTTTGTCTGTGTGTGTTAAATCAAAAACGAAAAGTTGGATAAATACAAAAGTTGGTATTTACCCTCTAAAGATGTAACACAAGATTTGTTTTAGAAAATTCCCACACCCAAACAACGATTTAAATGAAATTGTTGTTTTTTCTAAAAACTGACTTTAACGATTTTGTTTAAAGTACCCTATATTAAAGATATTTGCATGACACATAAAATCTGTGTTTTGAATTTTCTGGGAATAGCCTTTTTATTCGGAAGGAATTTGTATAATCTTGTATAACTAGTAAATGACAAAGACAAAAACGTAAAGCAATAGACAAAAACGTACTACACAAAAATGTAGATCTGTTTAAAGCACACCATTTATTTTAAATAACTTTTTTGTGGCATAAGCCATTTCAGAGATATCCTTATTAATAGTTCAATTTGTTCAATACTTCATTCTTTTTAAGTCTCATCGATTTTCAGTTGTTTCTCGCGATGTCATGGAAACAGTATGTAATTTTAAGGCCAGCATATAGCGTCCAGTTCTTAAACATTTGACTATCGCTGTTCCCTTTGTATCCCAACAAAATGTGTAATGTAGCTACTTTTGCAAACGTTTATCTGGGTTAAAATGAAGTATATAAAAGGATAAACTTTCGTAAGAATAAATTGTACACCCACTAATAAATGATATAGTGATGACGAAATCTGTGAATGTGAAGCGTAAGATATTTATATATCCACAAGCTCTATTTTTAATTTCTTTACCACATATGTAGTAGGAAGACAAGATATTGTTTTGCATCCAAAAATTTGTCACTGAGATTTCATTGGAAATACATGTTTGAAGTTCCCTGAATCCAAAAAAGTATTTTTAGAATAGGGTCCTATGTGTGTGTTTGCGCTTGTGTCTGAGAACAGCATAACTCAAAAACGAAAAGTGGGAAGAAATACAAAACCTGGTATTTAGGTTCAGTACCTTTAAAGATGCGACACAAAGATTCTTTAGAAAGTTTCCCCACCCCAAACTAAGCTTTTTCGAAAGTGTTTATTTTCTAAAATTTTTATTGAGGTATGCTATATTAAATATATTTACATGACAAATAAAAAGTGCATCTTGAATTTTCTGGGAATACCTCGAAAAGTTGAGGACGTTATACCAAATTTCCAATTTTTTTTCTCCGTTTGGTCGGTAGTATACAGCCCAGGGTTTGTTGCAGTCACTTAGATAAACATATACCTCATCTAAAAAGATAACAAACATCCACTTTTCACCAGCTAGGTATCGTTCATACAGCTTTCTGCTGTTAGTGGCCCTTCTGCAATGTGTTTAGGCAACAGCTTATATCCCCGGCTCTTATGACACTTTTCTGGTTGATTATAGTGTTCACAGTAGTAATAGAGATCCCTAATTACAGTGCAATGGCCCTCTGAGTTACAGAATTTAGAACAGAGTCATGGACCTGCACCTTCCAAGTTGTCTCCGGGCTGCGACTGTAGGCCGGAACCCTCCCTGTGTCTTGCCCCTTGGAATAAGCCTGATGTGGCCTTACCGTTTTTGTTGAGTACACATTAGATCACTTACTTGGATATGGTAAAACCACGGCTCTTGCACTGCTTAATAATCTTGGAATACAAGTATTTTGCATCGGAAAGGACAATACTGTATGCTTATCAGAGTGGTTCTATTTTTGACGCCACATTTGGTGGAGCAAGAACAAGAGCAAACACAGTGATACACTCATACTGCTCAACTTTCATTTGGTTCCACATGTTTCAGCGCGGAGCTACTGTGCTCGTCTGGTGTTGTTACCATAGATCGTGAACAAACCTCCCTATTCTTACAAACGTTTTTTACTTTCTCTACTACGTATAGTAAGTAGAGGAAGTATTGCATTCCACCCAAAAATTCAATACCGAGATTTCACCGGAAATATATGTTTTGAGGCCTCCTGAATCCAAAAAAGCATTTTTGGAAACATGTCCGTGTGTGTGTGTGTCTGTCTGTGAACAGCATAACTGAGAAACAAACAGTCGGATAAACACCAAACTTGGTATTTAGGTTCAGTATCTTCCAGAGATGCGACACGAAGGTTTTCAAGAAAATCCCCCACCCCAGATTACCCTTTACATGGAACATTTTTCGAAAAGTTTAATTTTCTCAAAAATGGCTCTAACGATTTTGATTAAAATATCATATGTTTAAGATATTTTCATGACAAATGAAATGTATATCTTGAATTTCTTGGGAATGTCTCCAAAAGTATTCTTTATTGTGAACGACTTTTGCATAACTCGTAAAGCATAACAGATAGACAAACTTTTACTGCACAAAAATGTAGATCGCGTTAAAATACACAATTTATGTCATATACATTTTTGTTGTTGAGTGAACCATTTTCGAGATATTGCTTGTTATTCCCTTTAATTTTTCAATACTTATTTTCTCAAATGGGAATTCGTTATTCATTTTTTTGTCTTGGATATGCAAAGAGCATTAATCTGTGGGAAAGGGAATGGTGCTGCACATAGCAACCAGCTATTAAGGTATGTGCTTAAAGGCTACTGTATTTCTATATTGCCCTTGTAAATATATTTTCCCCTTACATCTAGAAGAAAATTAGCAATAAGATAGAGTCTGCAAATGTTTATTTCGATTAACATGAAGTACATGGAGAATAATCGTTTGTAAAAATAGTTTGTACGAGGGTAGAGAAAGTCATGTGAGTGTAACACATCAGATTTTTTTTCTTTCTACAAATGTTTAAAAAATGGATGCTATACGCAAGTCTTAAAATTGCATACTGTTTCCATGACATCGCGAGAAAAATGTTGTGTTGAGCGACGGTCCACAAGGACAAGAGCCGGAGCCCAAGTCCCACTTCTATACCCAGGCTCCAGCGCCAACCGAGTGACTCTCTAAACCGATGGGGGTTTCCCATGAGGCCAATATCTGGTTTCCTAAAAAGCCCCCCCCCGCTTATGCAGAAAGGGCGACAACCGATTATCTCGGTAGGGCCGACAGCATTCTAACAAGCCGTCTACCGGCTATCCAGGTTGGTACCGGAGGACATTGAGGCGTCTCACAACCCCGCCTGTATGGAAACACATACAGACGTACCCAATCTCCCATGGGTATTGGGAACCACTGCTCCGTCGAGACCAACCCAATCCTAACAACTGACTACTAACAAAACTTTAAAAGAATGGGTAGTATTGAAGAATTCAAACGATTAATAACGAATATCTCGGAAATGGATTATGCCACAGAAAAAAATGTGTATTTTAACGAGATTTACATTTTTGTGAACTACGTTTTCGTCTATAGCTTGGTGTTTACCGGTTATGCAACAGTAGGTAAAATTCATTCCAGCTGAAGCAATCTTCGCAGACTATTCCCAGAAAGTTGAAGATATACATTTGATTTGGTATGTAAATATCTTTAATGTATGGTATTTTAATAAAAGATTGTTAAAGTTATCTTTGAGGAAACCAAAAATGTTCCATGAAAATCTTCTTGTCGCATCTTTTGAAGGTACTGATCCTAAACACCAAGTTTGGTATGTAAGGAAATTTTCGGTTTTGAATTGTTATGTTCATGGACACAACGATACACATACACATGTACACGCGCGCGTACAATTTCCTAAAAGTGCTTTTTTGGCATCAGGGTGACTCAAAAATATATTTCCGGTGAAATCTCGACATTAAGCTTATGGATAGTATAGAGTATTTCTTTTACTTACTGTTAAGTAGAGAAAGTCATGTGAAAGTAGTTGATCAGAATTTTGTTTATGAATACCTGTGTATGAGCCCTAATTGTAGAGAAAGGAATTTAATGGCGTGTATTCTTTGCAGTGCATCTTTGAGGATTTGCGGTCTATATTATATTTGAATTGGTTGGAATTTAAATGTGTTTCTGTGAAGGCTTAATAGCTACTTTTGTGCAAATGTGCGCCCTTCGTATTCTTCTTTTTCTTTAACCACAAGGTAATTTTATTTTTGACGTTGGTCACAATGAAGCTGCAAGTTGATTAAACCATTTTCCCCTTTCCTCCCTAACTCATTATATATTCTCGAGGCTTTGTGGAAATGGTTTTATTTCTTAATCTCACATAGCATCCCTTTGATGTTAACTTCGTTACCGAACAAATGAAAAAGCAGTGGGCAGAGCAGAAGAAGGAAAAGACAGAACGGGACGGAGATGCAACTGTTGAAACAAAAGAACCGAGACGCCTCTTTCAAGTAACGACTCTCTCTTGTTTTAATAGCTCGGTGACTAAAAGGTATCGGGATTATCGTAATGATATTATGTGCTTGCTTGTATAGAATTCGCCACCCACTATTGTTTATTTTTGTATCTCTACTGTTACAAATCTATTTCTTGTTAATTGAGACATGCTGACATGCTTTTAGTACACATTCCGTTGTGGTACAAGACAATACAAAACGCTGCAGCTATTTAAATCTTTAAAAAACAGGTCGTTATAATTATATGACTTTGAAATTCCAAAAAGTTTCCAAGTCATCGCGAGAAACAAAAGAGCGGTGACTGAGTATTTAAAATGATATGTTAAGTATTGGAAAATAAAAAAATATGAGTACTCGGACATATTTAATGCAAAACAAAAAATTTTGAGCCAGCATTTTATATCACAACACTGTAAATGCCAGAGTGATTATAGTGTAAATAAGCATTATTGTATGACATTGATTTGAGATGTTTGTTAATTATAAGCATTGTTAGGAAATAAGTTTACACGGCCTCACTGAAACTGACAATAAGAGCGGGCAACAATGAGCGAGGGGGTGAGTTGTTTATTAATTAGAAGAGGCAAGCAAATGACGTCAGATTAGCGCGCGTTTCTGTAGAAATGGCGGGAATATTTTCCCTAGAGCATTTGTGTTTGTAATTTTGATTGGATATAAAAATAGACGCTAATGTTGGCGCGCTTTATTAACCAATAGCAGCTCTGTTATAATGTTTAGGCATATCGGGGTGAGGGAGTATAAATTCCGAAGCCAGGGACGGGTGACGCGCATTTTGACAGAATAATTCACGAGGTAAACGTCGCTCGGCCCAACAGAATCATACAAAGGTTATACGTCGCACAGTTTAAGAGAATCGTTCACGCGTTATACGTCGCGCAATTCTACAGAATCTCTCGCGTCTTAAAGTTTGTTATAAATGTGAAATACGCGAATTAATAATGTGCAGTAAATAAGTGATTATAGTGATATTAGAAAATATAACAGTTTCAGTCTGGCGTGTATCAAGAGTCAATATGTGAAATTAATTAATTGTGACGGTAATAAAAGTATAAAAACAAATTCTTTTATAAGTGTTATCTTTCAGTAACAAATCCTTTCCGTTTACACACCCTGTTCAAGAGATATGCTCGACTGAGTAGTAATAATAGCTAGCCGGAGGACAAAGAACCCAACATTCAAACTATTAATAAAATAAAAGGCGCCCAGCAATAGATAACACGAAGTTACCGCGACAAATTGGCTCCCATACGTTGTGCAGATAAACATGAAGCATTTTCCAACTACCAACAAATATAATCTACTCCAATTTGACGTGTTGTATACACAAGTCCTTTCTCTATACATTCTTCTACAACCAATTCTTACAAAATCTTACTCTTCTATTTTTATTTTCTCTACCACATACATAGAACGCAGAGAACGTATTGCATTCCACCCAAAAATTTGGTACCGAAATTTCACCGGAAATACATGTTTTGAGTCAACAAAGAAAGCATTTTTAGAAAAAAGTCCGGGTGTGTGTCTCTGAACTGCATAACTCAAACACGAAAAGTCGGTTAAATACTAATCGGTATCTAATCAGTACCTTCCAAAGATATGACACAAAGATTTTCAAGAAGATCCCCCTACCCAAAACTTCCCTTTAAATGGAAGCTTTTTTCAAAATGTTTTACTTTTAAAAAAAATCTGATGTGTTACACTCACATGACTTTCTCTACTCTTGTACAATCTATTTTTACAAACGCCTATTCTCCATATGCTTTATGTTAATCGAGATATCGAGATGTCAATCTTATTGCTAATTTTCTTGTAGATGCAAGGGGAATATGGTAGCTTTTAAGCGATGGTCAAATATTTTAACGCTGGTTGCTATGTGTCGAATTCCATTCTCTTTGCAAGTCCAGGACATAAAAAAATGAATAACGAATTTGAGAAAAAGTATAAGTATTGGAAAATTTAAGGGAATAACAAGCAATATCTCGAAAACGGTTCACTCAACAAAAGAAATGTATATAACATAAGTTGTGTATTTTAACGAGATCAACATTTTTTGTGTAGTAAAATTTTGTCTATCTCTTATGGTTTACCAGTTATGCAAAAGTCGTTCACAATGAAGAATACTTTTGGAGACATTCCCAGAAAATTCGAGATATACATTTCATTTCTCATGGCATTATCTTAAACATATGATATTTTAAACAAAATCGTTAGAGCCATTTTTGAGAAAATTAAAATTTTCGAAAAATGTTCCATGTAAAGGGTAGTCTGGGGTGGGGGGATTTTCTTGAAAACCTTCGTGTCGCATCTCTGGAAGATACTGAACCTAAATACCAAGTTTGGTGTTTATCCGACTGTTCGTTTTTGAGTTATGCTGTTCACACACACACAGACACACACACACAGACACACACACACACAGACACACACACACACAGACACACAGACACACACACGGACATGTTTCCAAAAATGCTTTTTTTGGATTCAGGAGGTCTCAAAACATGTATTTCCAGTGAAATCTCGGTATCGAATTTTTGGGTGGAATGCAATACTTCCCCTACTTACTATACGTAGTAGAGAAAGTAAAAATATCTGTAACGATGTTGATTAAAATGTCATATATTAAGGATATTTATATGAAAAATAAACTGCATAACTTGAATTTTCTAGGAATTGCCTCTGAATTCCTCTACATTTTGCATAATCTTGTAAAGCGTTAAGTTATAGATGAAAACGCACTACACAAAAAGAAAATGTAGATCTCTTTAAGAAACACAATTTATTTCAAATAGCTTTTTTATGGCACAATCAATTTCCGAGATATTCGTTATTAATAGCTCGAATTGCTGAGTACTTCGTCATTCTATTAAACTCTTATCGATATTCATTTGATTTTCGTGGTTGCATGGAAACAGTATGGAATTTTAAGGTGAGCATATAGCGTCCAGTTCTTAAACATTTGACTGTCGCTGTTCCCTTTGTATCTGTAACGAAATGTGGAATATAGCTATTTCAATTGAAATGAAGTAGATACACTCACATAACTTTCTTTGCTCTTGTGCAAACTATTTTTATAAACGCCTATTCTCCATCTACTTCATCTTAATCGAGATAAAACACTTGCAGAAACGATCTAATTGCTAATTTTCTTGTAGGTGCAAGGGGGATATTGTAGGCTGTAAACGATAGTCAATTCTTTCAAGACTGGTTGCTATGTGAAGCATTCCATTCTCTTTGCATGTCAAGAATATAAAAAACAAATAACAAATTCCTATTTCAGAAAAAGTTTTAGGACTGGAAAATTCAAACAAATAACAGGAATATCTCGGAAATACTTTACGCCACAAAAAATTGTATATTACGTAAAGTGCGTGTTTTAAAGTGATGTAATTCTTTGTGCAGATCAATTTTGTGTATCTCTTACAGTTTCCCATTTATGCAAAAGCCATTCTTTTGGGGACATTCCCAGAAAATTCAAGATATACATTTTATTTGTCATCTAAATATCTTGAATATATGACATTTTAATTAAAATCCTTACTGCCATTTTTGAGAAAATCAAAACTTTCCAAAAATGTTCGATGTAAAGGGTAGTCTGGTGTGGAGGGGTTTTCTTGATAATCTTCGTGTCGCATCTTCGAAAGATGCTGAACCTAAATACCAAGTTTGGTATTTATACGACTTTTCGTTTTTGAGTTATGCTGTTCAGACACACACACATACACTGACAGACGTACCTTTTTCTAAAAGGGATTTTTGTGAATTTTCGGGCCTCAAAACCTGTATTTTCAGTGAAATGTGGGTATACAACAAGCAATATTTCCTCTGCTTACTATACGTAGTAGAGGAAGTAAAAATGTTTCATTAAAATATTTTGTATACCCACTAATAAACGAAAGAGGGTAGAGAATGTCATGTAAATGTAAAATATAAGATTTTTATTTAAATGTGCCTCTTCTCTTTTGTAACTATTCATTTTACTAATTACGTTTAGTTAATGCAGAGTCAAGTTGCTTTGATGATAGGGCTGACTCGGTGAAAGACCGCAAGAAATTCAATTCTCTTGACTTCTGTATCTTAATTACAGGAAAGGAATAGGGAAACACCGTACTGGCTTCTTGCTAATGACACAAGTCTACTGCAGGGGAATAATCTGGAAACTTTCGCAAACATTTCAAACACCAAATTATTCTCTACCCTATACTTGTACACGGGGACGGAAGAATGTGTTCCTTTTGATTACAAAATGTGCCTTCCTCTAACACTCAACCTGTTGTAGTAGGCAGAAAAAGGACTGTATTCCACACAGAAAGCAAAAAAAAAAAAAAAAAAAAAAAAAAAACTTGTGATGTTTTTATCTAGCCACTATCGTTTATTACCTTCTCTACTACGTATAGTAACTAGGGGAAGTATTGTATACTACCCAAAAATTCCATATCGAGGTTTCACCGGAAATATATGTTTTGAGACCCCTGAATAAAAAAAAAAGCATTTTTGGAAACATGTCCGTGTGTGTGTCTGTGAACAGCATAACTCAGAAACTAACAGTCGGATAAACACCAAACTTAGTATTTAGGTTCAGTATCTTCCAGAAATGCGACAAGTAAATCCACCCACCCCAGACTACCCTTAACATGGAACTTTTTTCGAAATGTAAGGGATAGACAAAACTTTACTTAATAAAAAATGTAGTTAACGTTAAAATACAAAATTTAGTCATATAATGGAGTAAACCATTCCCGAGATATCCCTTGTTATTCTTTTGAATTTTTTAATACTTATAGTTTTTCTGAAATGGGAATTCGTTATTCGTTGTTGTATGCCCTGGACATGCAACGAGATTGGAATGCGCCACATAGTAACCAGCTCTTAAAACATTTGACTATCGCTTAAAACCTACCAATGCCCCTTGCATCTACAAGAAAATTAGCAATAAGATTAACATCTCGATTAGCATGAAGCATATGGAGAATAAGCCTTTGTAAAAATAGTTTGTGCAAGAGTAGATAAAGTCATGTGAGTGCAACACATCAGAGTGTTTTTCTATCTACTACATTTTAATCCAAATAAACCTTTACAGAAATAGCTATACTACACATTTCGTTATAGATACAAAGAGAACAGCGATAGTCAAATGTTTAAGAACTGGGCGTTATATGCGGCCTTAAAATTCCATACTGTTTCCATGACATCGCGAGAAACAATTGAAAATCCACGGGATTTTAAAGAATGGCTAAGTATTGAACAAATCGAACCATTAATAACGGATATTTCAGAAATGGCTAATGCCATAAAAAACGTTATTTGAAATAAATTGTGTGGTTTAAAGAGGTCTACATTTTTTGATCTACAATCTATTCCTAGAAAATTCAAGATGTACATATTATTTGTCATGTTATAACCTTTAATATATGGCATTCTAAGTAAAGTCGTCAAAGCTATTTTTATAAAATAAAAACAAAAACTCTAAAAATGTAAAGAGTGGTTAGGGTGAGGAATTTTCTTGAACACCTTTGTGTCGTGCATTTGGAAGGTATTGAACTTAAATAACCATGTTTGGTGTTTATCCGACATTTCGTTTTTTAATTATGCTGTTCACAGACACACACCCATACACATTGGCGTGTTTCTAAAGAGGTCCTGTTTGTATTAAGGGATCTCAAAACATGCACTTCCGGTGAAATCTCGTTATCGAAGTTTCGGGTAGAATGCAATACTTTTTCTAGGTAAGTGGTAGAAAAAGTAAAAAGAATTACTGATAAAGTTTAAACAAAACATTGTGTGACTGAGAATATGAACAATTTGTTGCATAAAAGTATATCAATGAATTTAAAAGGCATTTGTGTATATGTATCCTGTAAAAATTTCGATTATGAAGTCTTTAAAAATGGTTTCTGAGATAATTTATGCAAATTTTACTTTGGAGGGGTGGAACGTATGTCCGTTTAATGAAATGTATACGATTTGATCAGTAACTCAAAGGCCACTATTTCACAAATGTTGTGCCCATTTGATCTGGTACTTTAAAGGTTTCAAATGTTAATCCCAGTGTTCCTTAAGCCTTTGAAGTCCCTGTTTTATTATTTCTAAGTGAAAATATCAGGCCAAATAAGTTAATAGTGCATGTTGAAGGAACGTGCTGCCTTAAAGAACAGATTTTTATTTTTCCTCAAGTGACAGGAGCTGGTTTCTCCACAGCTGTATTTTATTTCCAGATGTGCAGCGCGTTTCTTTCTCAGCTCCAAATTGGATTATAAATTACACGAATCTGGGCACTAATTAGGGCATAACAAAAACGAGGCTGGAAAATACAGCTCCAAATATGAACAAGCTGGGTCAGAAATAAATTCGTTACACAGTACGCCAAACAAGATTATGTAAAGTGTAAACAAGCCATTATAAGGCTGGATAGCAAAGCGCGACTTCTAACTTGAACAAATACGGGGGGGGGAGAAAAGTCATTATAACTGCTATCTGCTACCTATGTCACATTACTGTTCAAACAAAAGAAGCGGGACATCCCGCCTCGGTTAGGACCATGGAGATAGTCGAATACGCAGCTAGAGGCCGTTCAAGCTAGTGGACTGTTTAATACAAAAATATCTGATGTGATACATTCACACGACTTTCTCTACCGTCTATTATTTATTTGTGGGTATACAAACCCTTCTTATTAAAGACTACTTTTTCATCTACTACATTTTTATCCAAATAAACCTTTGCAGTAACACTACATTATACATTTCGTTATAGATACAAAGAGAACAGCGATAGTCAAATGTTTAACAACTGGGCGCTATATGCTGGCCTTAAAATTCCATACTGTTTCCGTGACATCGCGAGAAACAACTGAATATTGAAAGGACTTTAAAGAATGAGCAAGAAAAGAACAATTCAAACATTTAGTAACGGATATCTCAGAAATGCTTTATGCCACAAAAGACTTATTTGAAATAAATTGCGTGTTTTAACAGATCTACAGTTTTTGTGTAGTACGTTTTTGTCTATCCTTAACATTTAATAGTCATACAAGAATATATAAAATGTTTCTGGAGAGGGCTTCCTAGGCTATTCCCAGAAAATTCAAGATAAACGTTTTTATATGTCATGTAAATATCTTTAATATATAGTACTTTAATCAGAATCTCTATAGGCATTTTTTAGAAAATCAAAATTTTCGGAAGGTATTCTGTGTAAAGGGTAGTTGGGGGTGGGGGGACTTTCTTGAAAATCCACATGTCGTATTCCAGAAAGATACTGCACTTAAATACCAAGTTTGGTACTTATCCAAATTTTCGTTTTTGAGTTATGCTGTCCACAGAAAGATACACAGACACACACATGGACATTTTCCAAAAACGCTTTATTACGATTCAGGGAACCTCTAAAATGTATTTCCGGTAAAATCTCAGTATCAAATTTTTGGTCTACTGCAATACTTCTCCTGTTTACCATACGTAGTAAAACGAAGTAAAAAAAAAAAAAAAAAAAAAACGAAGGATGTATTAACGCTACTACGTACGTAATACGTAGAGAAGGTATATTATATTCCACCCAAAAATTCCATACCGAGATTTCACCTAAAATACATGTTTTGAGTCCGCCAGAATAAATAAAACATGTTTAGAAAAATGTTGGTTGTGTGTTATGTCTATGAATACCATAACTCCAAAACAAATAGTCAGATAAATACCAAACTTGGTATTTAAGTTCAGTATCTTACAAAGGTGCGACACTTAAGATTTTTAAGAAAATCCCCAAAACTCAAACTACCCTTTACTTGGAAGACTTTTGGAAATTTTTTATTTTCTGAAAAATGGCTATAACGATTTTGGTTAAAATACCATATATTAAAAATATTTACACGACAAATAAAACTTATATCTTGAATTTTCTGGGAATAGTCTGTTAAATCCTGCTCATTCGGAGGGAATTGTATATAATTTTGCATAACTGGTAAAGGTTTAGCGATAGACGAAAACACACTAAATCCCTGTAAAACACACTATTTATTTCAAATAACTATTTTGTGGTATAAGCTATTCCCGAAATATCCGTTATTATTATTGTTCAACACTTGTCATCTTTTCGATTTTCAGTTGTTTCTCGCGATGTCATGGAAACAGTAGGGAATTTTAAGGCCAGCATATAGCGTCCAGTTGTTAAACATTTGACTATCGCTGTTCCCTTTGTATCTATAACGAAATGAATATAGCTGTTTCTGCAAAGGTTTATCGGTATTAAAATAAAGTAGATAGATTTATGGTTTAGAGTGTTTCTAGTCATAAAGAGTAGAAAAAGTCAGGTGAGTATAACAAATCAGATTTTAATAATGTGTAGAGCGGTTATGGGTATGAGACGATTATACATAAAATTAAAACTTTAAAATCTAAAAGTTCACCACGCAGGGTGATGAAGTGCTCTTGGTGAACTAAATTAAAAGGAAAAGCCAGAAGAATTTTAAGTGAAGGTAATTTACATAAAAGCGTACTTTTCTGAGAGTTCATAAAACGTCTCCCAATTCCATTTCTGAGGAAACAAACAAAACGAAGTGTTTATTTTCCCTAAATCTCGAGGCGCAGCGGTTCCCAGGGTATTATCTGTTCCCTCATCTGGCCGGACACGGGGCCTCAATGAGTTTCTTCTCTCCCAGATCAATTAAAGCTGAGCATAGGGGCATTAACATGGACCTTATCTTCATCTTGAAGCAGCAGTTTTGGGTCGAGAGATTCAGATCACGCGCGCAACGTGGGCGTCCGGCGCATCACGTATGTAAACACAGTGTTAATGAGGCCTGGCTTATTTCTCGACTGAATATTAAACAAGCAGTTCGTAATGTGTTCATATAATTGGATGGTTACTCCGTGACGCAGTTTATGGAGGCATAGGACATACCACATAAATAGGCAAAGGCTTCGGGTCCAATTGTTTACGGCACCATCAAACACAGATCCTTCTAGATGCTGAATAGGATAAGTGAAATGAGGGCGCAGACACTCTAAGGTCAATCAAGATCAGGGAAATTTGAATTCTTGGAGTTTCAAGATAATTCTCCGAACAAACGCTGCACGCCTTTCCTGTCACTTACCTAAGTTAGACATGACATTGCAAGGAAATTACGTTATGTTTTATTCAAATGAAGTTTTCTACTCACTATTCTGCAAACTATTTTTAGAGGTCTGGGAATTATTAAACCTAAGTACGAGGGCAGTCCCAGAAGTATCCGACCTGACGTATAGACAGCGGTTGTTGTTTAAACAAATAACTATGGTAGAAAGTACTACCCTTATAAAGCTTAAGTTTGAAGTTTGACGATGCTACGTTGTTTAGTAATTGTTTGGCAGCCATTAATAGTGAACTCTGTCAGCGAATTTGTAAACATGGATAAAACTGGTCATCGTTATGTGATACAATACTTTCATTTGAAAGGTCTTAGTCCAACTAATATTAAAGCTGAGCTAGATTCTACTCTGGGGGAGTCTGCTCCTTCGTTTACAACAGTAAAATATTGGGTGGCAGAGTTTAAGCGAGGCCGTACGAGCTGCCAAGACGAACAGCACAGTGGTCGACCAAATGAGATGTCCACACCAGAAATTGTGAAGAAAATCCACAAAATGGTATTGGATGACCGTCGACTGAAACGTGAGTTGGTAGACATCGTAGGCATTTAAAAAAGTGCTGTAAATCGCACACTAACTGAAAATTTAGACCTAAGAAATCTGTGCGCAAGATGGGTGTCGCATTTACTCACAATGGAATAAAAACAGCGTCCTGAGGATGCTTCAGTCGAGTATTAAGTGATGTTTTGCTGCAATTAAGTCGAGTTTTTGCATTGATTCATAACCATGGATGCAACATGGGTCCATCACTTCACACCTGAGACGAAGGAACAGTCAAAATGGTGGATTGAAAGGGGAGAATCGGCTCCAAAGAAGGTGAGACAGTTCCATTTGCAGGCAAGATCATGGTGTCAGTTTTTTGGAATGCGTGTGGAATAATTTTCATTGATTATCTTCAAAAAGAAAAAGCAATCAATGGTGAGTGTTGTGCAAACTTATTGCAGCGTTTGAATGATGAAATCAAGTAAAAACGGCCGCATTTAGTGAAAAAGAAAGTTCTGTTTCATTAAGACAATGCACCAGTTCACACATCCATTATCGGCATGGTCAAAATCAATGAATTAAAGTTCAAATTGCTTCCTCATGCACCATATTCTCCAGACTTATACCCCTCTGATTATTTTATGTTTCCAAAGTTGAAGAAATGGCTTGGTGGTGAAAGATTTTCCAACAGTAAAGAGATGGAGTTTGCAGTTGATGGCTAGTTTACAGAACTCGACGGTTCTCAGTATAAACAGGGTATCGAAGCTATTGAACACCGCTGGGAAATGTGTATCGAGCTGAAAGGAGACTATGTAGAGAAATAGATATTTTTTCCCAAAATTTTTGTGTTTTCTTTGTTAGGTGGGGTACTTCTGTGACAGCCCTCGTACATGTTATGACTTTGAAAATAGTTTAAAAATGTCTAAAATCAAATCTACACCGCATATGAACGCCTTTAGTTATTTTGCAGTGTGAATATTTATTTTTCCTCCAGTAACATCATTGCATTAATAATTTTTCTAGGTGAAATGTCTCTTTTCGAACCCATGGCCTCAAAAATATGCAAAAGGTACACATCATAGAACAAATAACTAGCTTAACATTTACTGTTTAGGTGTGGTCTTGAATTAGCACAGATAATACTGAGGGGAAGAATGAATAAAAACGCTCAACTAACATCCATTTATGCAAACTTTTAATCAATTTGCCTACATTTCATTGAAGAAAAATATCTCTATCTATTGAGTAGCGCAAGATAAAAAGCTGACACCGAACTTTTATTCTGCTTTTTTTTTAGTTTCCTGTCTACATATAGTAAGTAGGGGAAGTATTGTATTCCACCCAAAAATTCGATGTCGAGATTTCATCTGAAATACATGTGTGAAAACCCCCTGAATCCATTTTTACAAAAGGTTGTATGTGACTCTGAGCGGCATAACTCAAGAACGAAAATTCGCGTAAATACCAAACCTATCACCTTCCAAAGATTTTTTGAAATGTTTTGTTTTCTAGAAATTACACTAACGATTTTGATTAAAATACCATTTATTAAAGATATTTACACAAGTAAAGTGAATATTTTGAATTTTCTTGGAGTGCCTGTGAAGTCCTCTTCATTTGGCAGAAATTAAGATAATCTTGTGTAACCGGTAAACGTTAAGCGATAGACGAAAACGTACTACTTTCTCTACTCTTGTACAGAACTGTTTTTACAAACGCTTATTCTCCATCTACTTCATGTTAATCGAGATATCGATATGTTAATCTTATTGCTAATTTTCTTGTAGATGCAAGGGGAATTGGTAGGCTTTAAGCGATAGTCAAATATTTTAAGCGCTGGTTGCTATGTGGATCATTCTATTCTATTTGCATGTCCTGGATATAAAAAAGGAATAAAAATTCCCATTTGAGAAAAGATATAAGATTGGAAAATTCAAACAGATAACAAGGAATATCTCGGAAATGGTTCACTCCACAAAAAAATTGTATATCACATAAACTGTGTATTTCAACGAGATCTACATTTTTGTGTAGTAAAACTCTGTCTATCTCTTACGGTTTACCAGTTATACGAAAGCCATTCAAAATGAGGAGGACCTTTGGGGACATCCCCAGAGAATTCAAGATATACATATCATTTGTCATAAAAATATCTTAAACGTATGATATTTTAATCAAAATCGTTAGTCATTTTTGAGAAAATCAAAATTTTGTATAGGGTAGTCTGGGATGGGTATTTTCTTGAAAATCTTCGTGTTGTATCCCTGGAAGATACCAAACTCAAATACCAATTTTGGTATTTTCCGACTTTTCGTTTTCAGTAATGTTGTTCACAGACAGAGAGACAGACGCACATGGATATTTCCAAAAATGCATTATTTGGATTCAGGGCACCTCAAAACATGTATTTCGGCTAAAATCTCGGTATTTAATTGTTGGCTGGAATGCAATACTTCCCCTGCTTACTATACGTAGTAGAGAAAGTAAAAATGTAGATCTCCTTAAAGCAAACAATTTATGGCATTAAACTGTTTTTGTAAATTCCGGCATTTCCCAGATACCTGTTATTAATGGTTCGATTTGTAAGTTCTATAGACTTTCAGTTGTTTGTCAGGATTCAATAAAAACAGTATGGAATTTTAAGGCCAGCATACAGCGTCCAGTTCTTTAACATTTGACTATCGCTGTTCTCTTTGTATCTATAACGAAATGTGTAATGTAGCTGTTTCTGTAAAGGTTTATTTACATTAAAATTCATTAAGCTTTACTAAGAATACACTGTTTAATAAACGATGAAGGTTAGAGAAAGTAATGTGTAAGTATGGTATCAGATTTTTTCATACTTATAGACAGTCATATACTTCAATATCTTGGAAGTATGATCTCGAGCAATCAATAAACAAAATCTTTATTTGAGTCTAATAATTCTCCCATCCCTGTATGAAAGCTTATTCTTGTATCTACTTCTTGATAGTAAAATAAAATTTAAATATACAATCCATTTAGCTTTAAGAATGATTCAGCAGGTTATGCGATAGTCAGATATTTAGAGATCGTATCGCTATGTGATCGCTTTTTAAATTCCATGCTCTTTGCACGACCAGGAGAAAAACTAATAGGACTTAAAGCCACAACACTTGTGGCATAAATTGTGGTTTTAATGAGATCAAAATATTTTTGTATAGTAAGACGTATACCTTACAATTATACAAAAACATTCAGAATGAAGAGGTCTTAGACCACTCGCAGGAAATTCAAGATATGCATAATATTTATCATGAAATGATCTTAAACATGTTTTAACAAAGCTCGAAGGATGTAGGATGTGCTTATTAGAGGAGGACCTCTCGCCACTACTACCAGCTTGACCTATTATGGCTACAACACCCAGGAGACAGGGATAAAGTGAAGGAGCCGTAGAGGTCTCAGGTCCGCAGGCAGACGGACCCACTGAGACGCACAGAAGTGTGTAATATTTCCAGTTTGAACACCGCGCATGAGTATAGGTGTAGAATCCCGACAGAGGGCAACGAAGCGATCCTAACGAGTGGAACAGCGCACTCTGGCGTTCACGGAGAGAAATCTTTCAAATGCGCAAGCATCTACGCCGTCTGCCCGACACTGCCAGCACCACAGGACCTGAAAATACACCTGAAACGTGAAAAGGGAGAGAGGAAATGGGGGAAAGTAGAAATTGTGGTAGAATACACCGGGAATCGAACCCGAGATCTCCCGAATGCGAGACGTATGTGGCGCCACTTCACTCGATTTGATTTTCCTAACAACGATTTTGATTAAAATAACAAATGCTCAAGATATTTCCATGGAAATTTAAGTGTATATCTTAAACTTTCTGGGAATATCCATTCTGAATGTCTTTTGTGTATGTAAACCGTAAGAGACTTGAGTAACAATTATTGCTTTAAATTCAAATACTTATATTGTTCTCATATTGCAATTCGCTATTTGTTTTTTCCCATTTTAGCTTACTGTATTCTTCTTATTCCTATAACGAAATATGTAAACGTGTAATGAAAGTTTATCTCTGTTTATAACAAGTTGGCGGAAGAATACACTTCTGCAAGAAAGTTTGTAGAAGAGTGAGTAGAGAAAGTAACGTGAATCTTTTAAATTGAGATATTTGTGAAAGTTTATAAAATTGGAGGCGAAAGTTTCGTATTGAAACGCAACATATATTTGATGTTGTTTATTGATCGCAGTGCAGTTAGCCACTCGAATATCCGTAAGCAGCCAATTAACCTTGTTGATAGTTAACCTAGGATCTATCAGGAGTGTAACTGGAGGATTAGCAATAGAGGAGGTGTGGGGAGGGGGAAGTGAACCTGTTGCATGCAAATGAGGATGCTCCAGCAAGGCGGTGACCTTTAGTAGGGGGGAATCTTTTCGCTTGCTGCAAGTAAAGCGATAAATCACAAGTGAAGTGAACTGCTCAGAAAAATTTCGCGCATTCACTTGTTCTCAGTAGCGCAAAAGTCGTTAATTACCAAACTCGATTTACATAATACAAGCTTTGGTATCAGAATTAACAGGAGACTGTAAATAGTCCTAATTAAAACCAAAAAACAAAGAAAGAGAGAACGCCTTGCATAAATAATGGTTCGCAGCTCACGTATGGATCGCAAGGGCAGGCGGCGTTGCCACGTGTACATGAGCGAAGCAGATCAAAAACTTCTGTGTTGCTTTCACAGCAGTTTCTCTATCCACTATCTCTTCCAGAAACATTCTTATTATTTTCTCTACTTACCCATAATAAGTACAAGTGCGGTATTTTTCTAAACATGACCGCCTCCCTCCCGCCCCTGCCCAAGTCGGCAGAGCTTTGATGGTTGGTTTTGAAGTAGTTGTATTGTTGTTCCACTGTTGGGTAGCCAAACTTGAGATAGCTTCTTGTGGTGTTCGCCTCACGTACGATACAAAGTTTCCGGTGACCTTCGCCCCCACGTTTAAAAATCAACTTTGTAATTTGAATGTTTATTAAAATACAAGGGCTGATCAATAAAGACTGAGATTGATTTTTTCCTGTAGCTTTCTTGAGAGTTTTCTGTCTCTAGCATGAATATTTGAAAAGAGCGGGGTTTCATGTATAATGTCCATAGGCGGCAGCACTCTCGTATCGGTAGGTTGGTAGTAATGCTGTATATTGTTGACCCTAGTTGAATTTCGCATACCACAAAATGAAGGTGACACAAGAGGAGCAATACAATTTTGTTTTCGTTTAAATCATACAGCCTCTGAAACTTTGGAAAAGCTGAAGCAAGCATACGGTGAAGATGCACTACCTCGTGCAACAGTGTTTAGGTGGTTCAAGTAGAGCGAGTCCTCTGTGCTAAGCAAGGTGGACCTGGTGCTTCGGCTTCTGCTATGACTGAAGTCAACATCAACACAGCTGCTGTGATTGTTGTTCCCACTCACACCACTGTTACAGCAGCGTACTACACGTCAGTATTGGCTACACCGAGGAAGCACATTGCAAGGAAACATCCAGAACTTATCACAACAACGTGCTGCCTCACGTTGCAAATCAAGTCCAGGAATTTTTGGCTAAATTCAACATTACCTGTGTGCCGCATCTGCCTTATAGCCCCAATCTTGTCTCCTGTGATTTCTTTTTATTCCCATCACTAAAGGCAAAGCTCCGGGGCATTCGATTTGAGAGCACTGAAGCAGTGCTGAAGAAAAGTGAGGCGATTCTCAAAGACATGACAAAGAATGGCCTGTACCATGTGTTCGAGGACTGGCAGAGACGCTATAAAAAGTACATTCAAGTGAGAGAACTACTTTGAAAAAGACCATGTCAGCATTGAAATCAAGTAATAAATGTCTGTGAAAAAAAAATTAGTCTCAGTCTTTATTGATCAGCCCTCGTATTATATTTGTATGCCTCGGCTGCGTCAGTAGTAATTTGCAGAAACACGTATCTCTGAGCAGGGCTGGTGTGGCTAAAGAATGAAGGCTTACACAAATTACAATGGTATTTAACTTCGTTTTGTTAATCTTTCACACGATTAAATAACACTTCACTGATATATCCTACTGTAGAGCTGTGAGAGTATTTATTAATTTCACCTTCTAGCACGTAAACTTTATTTTTATTCTCGCCATAATGAAGTTTTATGTCTCAAATTTAATATGTTCCGTATCGAAGTACTCGGAACGCTGCCTTCCTGCGTCCGGTTGGGTACGCTGTCTTCTAGTATCTAGCTTCTACCGCCTATATTTGCAAATTTCATCTATTTCAAATCTCTGATTGGTAATGCTACTCCAATAGAATACTTTTATTTAACTTTCAGCTTTTCTGGTTTTTTGATTGGCTATTTATAAACTGTTTTAAATATTACATTATTGTTCCAAGAATTACTAGTAGCATTATTAAACTAATTTATTGTTGCCTCAAGCTTACCTCATTGTTACAACTTTCGGCTTCTATTCTCACAGCTCCTACATTGTTAAATTACGTAATACATTCAAATAACTTCATTATACATGTACGTAATAATATAAACATAATATACTATATATAATGTATACACATATTGCTTTTAGGCAGGCTGTTATTATATTTTATATTAAATAATTAGACTGATATCGTTTAAGTGTTAAAAATACTGCCTCAGTTTTACAAGGTTTGCGGAGTAAAGCAAACCTCAATGTTGCCAAGTTTTTGGTGTTTATTTATTTATTTATTAACACTTACCTCAATTAAGGGCTGCCATATAGACAAAGTATACCTATACAATTAACAAATTTAAATTGACAACAATAATGACGAAGTTAACATACCAAAATAATGAAAATCAACTTAAAATAGAAATTTAAATTAATATAAATCGGAACAGAAAAGTAGTATAAAACAGTACTATTATGCGGTTAAAATAAATATACAATAATTTAATAATTTAAATAATTTTTGAGGATGAGAATTGATCCTCTAATAGCCATGATTGCTATTTGGTAAAGTAGGCGTTTATCTATGCCATAATCTACCCAAAACTTGAGTATATTTTTGGGTATTGTCCCTCTAGCCCCTATCATCAATCCTGTGACTGAGATTGTATTTAAATTGTATTTATTCTTGTAATAGCAGACAGTGGGTTCATAAATGACTTTTTTTCTGGTCTACTTCTTCGGGCTGTTGACAGTGGGATTCAAAGCACACAGTTGGATTAATGATTAACCCGCTACTATCAGATGTCTTGTAGGCGATGATGTCAATGCGCCTGCTGCTACCACTATTGTACAATCCATATACCTCCTCGTGGACCTGAAAATCTTTTTCCTTCATACGTGCTGCAAAGATGCTTCTTATTTTGTAATGTCTGCTGTTTCGCAGTACTTCTCTGTATGGGCAAGCACCCAGAACGTGCGCGATTCTCGGGTGGAACAAATAAAACTATTTGCTTACGTAACCTTCCACCTTTACAAATTACAGAGCTCTTTTTACTTCTCACGGGAGTCTTTCGCGAAGACTGATTCACATCAGATACAGATTCAGGTGATAACCAGGGTCGAAAAGAAATATCGTGTTGTGTACTAACTCACCGGTTTGCAAACTTTCATCAAACACGAAACTAGGCTGACTGCTAACGAAGCTGAAGGAGATACAAAAAATACATGATTTGGCTACGTTGCTTCTCACCTTCCTAATGAGGGTCGCCTTTGGTTAAGAGTATGGGGCGAGGCCGTCATGTTTTGAAAAGGTGAGATATTTCACCTGAGATACATGCATTGAGACCACCTGAATAGAAAAAATGTATGTTTATCTGTGAACAGCATAAATAAAAAACGAAAAGTTGGTTAAATGTCAATGACTATGACCATAAAACGGAGCGGCCACTTCACATCTTGATCCAATACGGATCTTTTGTGCTTACCACTCTCAGGAGGAACCGCTGGTGAATATAGGCCGACAGAGACACGCAGAGGTCCCTAAGGTTTCCAAACTTGATGATGATGATGACCTGGTCACACCGTGGGCTGCTCAGAAAAGACTTCCCTCTGTCGGAGCCGGAGAGAACTCGACGCATTTCAGAGAAGCCTGTTATCTGGCAGGGCCGAGAAGAATTTTCCAAAAAGCAAGTAATTGCGCCTTCTGTCCGACACCATCTGCACAGCTCCTAAGCCTACTAGAATAATGAAAACGAAGCGAAATAATAGGAAATGAGTGAAGAGAAATTGGTGGTAGAAGAGAAACTACCCCAGCATTTGCCTTACCAACCAGGGAAAACCACGAAAAACACATCGTCATAGTGGTACAGAAATGGAATCCAGAATCTCACAAAACTACCCTTTATATAGAAAAATTTTCGTTGCTTTTTATTTTCTCAAAACTACTACTAACCACTTTGATTAAAATATCATATGTTTAAGATATTTGCATTATAAATAAAATTATATCTGGGATTGTGTTTGAATTATCTGGAAATGGCCTGTGAAATTCTACTACGTACACTGTCGAGTACAAAAAGTGGTCCATTCCCCTAGATTGAACCGATCGTTTTTCCAGCTTCAGGTAACCAACTTTTAGCTCCAGCCAGCCGGTATCAGTTCTATATGTGACTGGCGTGAAAAACAATACACTTTCGTTAATAATCTATGTGGAATTAAGGTATGGTTTAAATACCACCTCTAAAGGCTAAAACAATTACAATTAATTCGGTCTTTTAGAGGAAAGGGTGAGGAATTACTCAAATGTGAGGTTAAACTGAATGACAGCTACATTTACGTATATGAGAGCTTTCATCAGCTACATGGAGACGAAGGTTAAAGATTTTGCTGCTACTAAACGGCAATAAGAAAACGGTAGTGTAGCATGAAAATATAAGGTTTAAGCTGTAATGTTACATTTCGGCCATACTCTGAGGGAGGTAAAGTACCCGGCTCGGTAGTTGGTGGTGCTAAATGCTGTCAGTGCCAACATAAAGCCCTCCATTTTGAGGCAGTATTTTTTAACTCTTAAAGGACATCAGTCTAATTATATAATATTAAAAAAAATAACTGCCCGCCTTAAAGCAATATGTGTATAATATAATATAATAAGTGTATGTTTCAGTCTTGTATTATGTTTATTTTATTATGTACATGTACTATAATGTTATGTGAACGTATTACGTAGTCTAACAATGTAGGAGCTGTGAGAACAGAACAAGATGCTTTCCGTAGCAAACAGAATTACAAAGTAAAAGCCGAAAGTTGCTAACAATGAGGTAACCTTGAGACAACAATAAATTAGAAAATTTAATAAAGGCTACTAATAATTCTTGGAACAATAATGTAATATTTTAACAGTTTATAAATAGCCAATCAAAAACTAGAAAAGCTTTAAGTTGAATAAAAGTATTCTAGGCTTAGCCAATCAGAGACTTGAAATAGAGGAAATGCACAGATTCAGGCGGTAGACGCTACATGATAGCGTACCCAAGCAGTCAGATTTGGGTACGGGTTCAGTGTGAGACATGAAATTTTATTGCGGTGAGAATAATATAAAGTTTACATGTTAAAAAGTACAATTAACAATACTCTCACAGCTCTGTATTAGGATACATCACTGAAGTGTTATTTATTCGTGCGAAGTATTAATAAAGGGAGTGGAATACAATTATAATTTGGGTAAGCCTTCATTCTGTAGCCGTACCAGCCCTGCTAAGAGATACGTGTTCTGAAAATTACTACTGACGCAGCCGAGTCCATACATATATAATATTTAAAATAAACATTATAATACAAAGTTGATTTTTTAAAGGTGGGGCGAAGGCCACCGGAAAGTTTGTATCGTACGTGGGGCGAACACTCCAAGAAACAGTCTCTGCAACCGCAACAACCATTAAACTACTTCAAGTTTGGCTCTCCAACAGTGGGGCTACAACTCCATCAATTTCACTATGGGCCACATTTTATTCATGCCAGTATACGTGATAGAGAAAGTAAAAAGTTGGTTTTGGAATGTCAGTATTTTAAACCCTTGACGCTTCTTCGAAGTAAACTCAATAGTATGACCAGTGTAAGGATGAAACACTCCTTTATCGACGTCACAGATAGAACTTCAAAGGTGGGTCACAGGATGTCCATCCACAGGTTGCGAGGTTTTAATTGTCTCAACTCGGAGTTGTGAGCGAGTCTTAGAGTTTAATTACTGCAGCAATCAAACAGAGAGCTGACCCCATTTGCATTTAAAACGCATGTCCAGGTAACTAACTCTGCCTTCCGGCGACCGGACCGGCACTTTAATTCTAAGGAAATACGGGCTTCGTCTGGACTATAACAAACCCTGTGCTGGAGAATGTATACCTAATTATATACCTCAATGTATTGTAGATATTGTATCAGACGAGGGTGTACGATCTGTTTCTCAGCACACATGAAACAACTCGCGAGCTGTGCACAGTTGATATAACCAGAAAATTCAATGCCAGATTTCACAAGCCTCTGAATGGAAAATAAGTGTTACACTCACATGACTTTCTCTACTCTTGTACAAACTATTTTTACAAGCTCTTTTTCTCCATCTACTTCATGTTATTCGAGATAAAATTATTGATAATTTTCTTGTAGATCCAAGGGAAGCTGGCTGATAAGTGGAGCATTCCATTCTCTGTGTATGTCCAGGACATAAAAGAACGAATAACGAATTCCCATTTGAGAAAAAGCATAAGTATTAGGAAATTCAAACAAACGACAAGGAATATCTCGGAAATGGTTCATTCGACATTTATAGATAACTTTATTTGTACATTTTTATACACAATTCTTTTTACAATATTCCACTTGTAAACTAACTTAACCTATGTACAAATTTTCTTGCCAGCTATACTGCTCCTTTTGCCTGCCACCCTGGCCTTCTGGCTCATCTGAGCATCCCTTGCTATCCTATTGCCCATCGTCTCCCTCCTCCGTTTGCCCTTCTACCTTTCTTATCTCTCTTACATTTCTAATCCATTTCTCTCTTACTTTCTTTAAGAACCCCCCCTTATTCTTATTTTTCTTTCCTACTTTTCCTGTTAACATTTTAATTGCCACTATTTTTCCATCTATTTTTCCTCCCTTACTTCTTGTCTCCATTCTGCTAATTCTTTGCATTCTGTCATATAATGCTCTGTGCTTTCACTACCTCCGCATAGTTCACAAATTTCGTTTTTTTTCTGCCTCTTAGCCCTCTCAGACACAATGATCCTGTTCTCAACCATGCAAACCCTTCTTTTTCTGCTCTATTACAATACTCCACATACCCTTTTCTTCGCCATTTCCTGTTTACTAATCTATAGAACCCTAGCGATTTTTTATTCTCTAAGCTTCCCCAAAACTCCTGTCTTTCTATGTCCTCCACTCTGTTTCTTACTGTTATCCAGAAGCCGTTGCTATTCTTTCTCCTGTTCCCCAAATATCTCCCATTCCTATCTTCTCCATAATTTTTACTTTCTTTACTACGTATAGTAAGTAGGGGAGGTATTGTATTCCACCAAAAAATTCGATACCGAGATTTCACCGGAGACCCCCTGAATTCAAAAAAAGCATTTTTGGAAACATGTGAATGTCTGTGTGTGTGTGTGTATGTGTGTGTGTGTCTGTCTGTCTGTGAACAGCATAACTCAGAAACGAACAGTCGATTAAACACCAAACTTGGTATTTAGTTTCAGTATCTTCCAGAGATGCGACACGAAGGTTTTCAAGGAAATCCCCCCACCCCAGACTACCCTTTACATCGAACATTTTTCGAAAATTTTCATTTTCTCAAAATTGGCTCTAACGATTTTGATTAAAATATCATATGATATTTTTATGACAAATGAAATTTATATCTCGAATTTTCTGGGAATGTCTCCAAAAGTATTTTTCATTGTGAACGACTTTTGCATAACTGGTAAACCATAAGAGATAGACAAAATTTTACTGCACAAAAAATGTAGATCGCGTTAAAATACACCATTTATGTCATACATTTCTTGTTGAGTGAACCATTTTCGAGATATTGCTTCTTATTCCCTTAAATTTTCCAATACTTATACTTTTCTCAAATGGAAATTAGTTATTCTTTTTTTTTGTCCTGGTAATGCAAAGAGAATGAAATACTCCACATAGCAACCAGCTCTTAAAATATTTGACTATCGCTTAAGGCCTACCAATTCCCCTTGCAGCTACAAGAAAATTAGCAATAAGATTAATATCTCGATATCTCGATGAACATGAAGCATATGCAGAATAAGCGTTTGTAAAAATAGTTTTACAAGAGTAGAGAAAGTCATGTGAGTGTAACACATCAGATTTTTAACATAGCAGCTATTAAAATGTTTGATTATCGTTTAAAGCCTACCATATTCCCCTTACACCTACAAGAAAATTAGTAACAAGACAATTTCTGCAAATGTTCATGTGGATTAATCCGAAGTAGGCACAGAATAAGCATTTGTAAAAATAGTTTGTGCAAGAGTAAAGAAAGTCATGTGAGTGCAATACATATGATCTGTTTAAATTTGGGCTATTTACTTAATGCTGAGTACGTCATGTGAAGTGGAACGGGTTGCTGGCGAGGCACACGTCAGGCTAAATTTGTGTGCTGTAGATTTCTCCCATACCTTTGTTTGTTTCCTTGTGAGTTTGTTAGAAGGTTTATAATCAAGGCAAGGAAATATTTATATATCCACCTTGGTTTAATTATCGTGCTCTAAATTGTGTAACATTTTCAATTTATAGTCGCTTTTCTTTGGCTGAATTTATGTAGATCTGTATGAAATCCAGCATTCACATAACAAAAAGCGTAGTCTTTTTGACTTTCGTGTTTTCTGTATACATTTTTGGGGGCAAACCTCTGTCTCGTGGGTGTTACCATGAACTCGTTCCTAGATCCGAACGTTTAGACTATCATATATGTGAGTAGGCAAAGGTAGCGGGATCCTGAAGGCAATTTTAGAATTGAATGGCGTTTTCCCTAAATTCTAAACGACCAAATTCCGACGCAGAGTTCCAAACAATAATGGCTTTATTATCTTTCCAATAAGAGTTCCAATTCTTCGCTCTTGATTACGTGCAATTTTGCGCGCAGCAGAAACGCAACGGCCGTTT
Organism: Deroplatys truncata; assembly: GCA_030765065.1. NCBI lineage: Eukaryota > Metazoa > Arthropoda > Insecta > Mantodea > Mantidae > Deroplatys > Deroplatys truncata. The sequence goes on along the minus strand of CM060981.1, from coordinate 31,453,349 downwards.
TAATTTTGTCGTTCGAATTAACTGTCAATTAATTATGCATTTAGAAAACTTGCCCTTGTAAGCGAATGACCCAATTTCGCTCAAAACGACGTTCACTAAAGTTACTTAACTTTGCCCCTTTGCGTTTCCATTAATTTTCAATGAGCGACCGAGTCTGCAAAAAAAAAAAAAAAAAAGCGCGGAGGGCTTAGAGTTTTGCAGAACTATCCAATAACGACTCTCTTTGATATAACGCAATTTAAGGATCGCAGTAGCGTCCCCTTTCAGGGGAAACCTTGTGGAGAAACAGATGAGATCTACATTGCGAGCCCTTTGTGATATAATCAAGAAGCCAATGTAATTCAAAGTTAAAGTCAAAAACGGTACAGCTATTCAACTGTTTTGTCTTCTGCTACATGCTAACTTCTCTTTCTGCCGCAAGATACTGCTTTTGTGGTTCTAAAATCGGAATTGAATCTTTGGGATGAATAACCGTCTATGTTACAGTTTTCAGTTTCTATGCCGCTAGAGGCTGTTTTGTGTTCCTGCCAAAAAAAATCCGCTCTACTACAACATGTTCTTAAAAAAGCCTTTTACTTTTTCTACAACTTATATAGTAGATATAGAAGGTATTGCATTCCCCGCAAAGATTCGATACCAGATTTCACCGCATGCTTTAGATCCCTCTATCCCCCCCCAAAAAATGATGTTTAAAAAAGGTGTATATACTTGTCTGCGACAAAAATTCCACACGACTTTTAAGAAAATATCCCACCGCAAAATACCCCGTTTATGGAACATTTTTCGAAACTTTTTATTTTCTGAAAAAACAGCTACAAGATCAAAAGATATAACCCTGTATAACTGGAAAACTATTTTATTTTATATTACGTCGCTTTAACTCCTTGGTCATATCGCGACGGGTCTGTTGGTGGATAACTCTTAGAACGATATGTATGGACAGTTAGCCTTCTAGGTCTCATCCCTGTAACCCCCGCTTCGTGCCGTGCAGATGGCATTAGGGTGTCGTCCAGTCTAACTGCTTACATTGTCTGTAGATAGATGGCATAGCATTGGCTATTACCAGTTATTTTTCATTTTACTATTGTTTTAGACTTAAGATGGAACTTTGGGTCATGGTATTAAATATCCAATCCAGTATTTACCTTGGCGACTGAGGAATTCCAGGGAAGAAACCTCAGACAGATTGGTCGGCCCACGGGATTTGAACCCGGGACCTCTCGAATGCGGACTTTACCTCGCGAGCCATCCCGCTCGGTAAACTATTTTATTTCAAATACCCTCTTTGTGGCATGAGCTATTTCCGATATATGCGTTATTTAAGGATTGAATTGTTGAATAATTTCTCAATGGAAACACGGAAACAGTATGGAATTTTAGGACCAGCATATAGTGTCCAGTTATTAAACATTTGACTATCGCTGTTCTTTTTGTATCTATAACGGAATGTGTAATGTAGCCATTTCCGGAAAGATTTATCTCGACTAAATTAAGTAGATAGGAAAATAAACATTCGTAAGAATAATTACATTAATTACAATAAAAATCGTTAGAGGTATTTAAGAGAAGAAAAAGAAACAATTTCGAAAATTTTTCCATTTGAGGGTAGTTTAGGTGGGAGAAATTTCTGGAAAATCTTTCTGTCGCATCTTTGGAACGTATTCAGTTGAGCTGTTCATAGACACACACACTGCTTTTTGTAAAAATATATTTTTTTTTTTGGTTCAGGGAGCTCAAAACAATTTCTAATGAAATCTCGACATCGAATTTTTGAGTACAATACTTCTCCTATATAATATTTGTACTAGAGACAGTAAAACGTCATGTCCTATACTTGGAAGGCCTAGAATTTAGTATTCAGCCAACTTTTGGTTTTTGCCTTCTCTGCCAGGTACATAATAAGTAGAGAAAGTGTTGCATTCTACCCAAGAATTTATACCGACATTTCTTTGGAAATATATTTTTGAGGCCTCCTGGTTAAACTCAAAGCATAACTCAAAAGCGAAAAGTCGCATAAATAGAAATTTGGTATTTAGGTTCAGTACCTTTCAGAAATGCGTCACGAAGATTTTCAAAAAAGTTCCCTACCCCAAATTGCCCTTTATATAAAATTTTTTTCGAAATTTTTGGTTTTCTAAAATGTGGCTCCAAACGATATTAATTAAAATACCATAGATTAAAGATATTTTCATGACAAACAAAATGTAAATCTTGAATTTTCTTGTAATGGTCTGTAAAGTACTCTTCATTTGGGAGAAAGTTTGTAGAATTTTGTACGAAAAGGTACCACGTCAAAATAAAGCTCTCTTTAAAACACGCAGTTTATTTTAAATAAACATTTCCAAGATATCCATTATTACTGGTTCGATTTGTTCAATACTTTGTCATTCTTTTAAAGTCCCATAGATTCTCAATTGTTTCTTGCGATTCCATGGAAACAGTATGGAATTTTAAGGCCAGCATATAGCGTCCAGTTGTTAAACATTTGACTATCGCTGTTCTCTTTGTATCTATAACGAAATGTGTAATGTAGCTGATTTTGTAGAGGTATATTTGGATAAAAATGTAGTAGATAGAAAAATAGGATTCAGTAAGAATACTTTGTATTCCCAATAATAAACGATAGAGGACAGAGAAGGTAATATGAATATATCATATCAGATTTCCGAGTTATGCTATTCACAGTCACACGCACTGGTACAGACTTTTCTTTGATTTGTTTTTTCTTCTCTACAGAGAATCGCAAAACGTGTATGTCCGGTGAAATCTCTATTTCGAATTTTTGGGTGGAATACAATACTTCCTTTTTACTTTCTCTACTACGTATAGTAAGTAGGGGAAGTATTGTATTCCACCCAAAAATTCGATACCGAGATTTTACCGGAAATATATGTTTTGAGACCCCCTGAATCCAAAAAAAAGCATTTTTGGAAGCATGTTTGTCTGTGTGTGTCTGTGTGTGTGTCTGTAAACAACATAACTCAGAAACGAACATTCGGATAAACACCAAACTTGGAATTTAGTTTCACTATCTTGCAGAGATGCGACACGAAGGTTTTCAAGAAAATCTCCCCACCCAAGATTACCCTTTACATGGAACATTTTTCGCAAATTTTAAGTTTCTCAAAAATGGCTCTAGCGATTTTGATTAAAATGTCATATGTTTAAGATATTTTCATGATAAATGAAATGTATATCTCGAATTTTCTGGGAATGTCTCCAAAAGTATTCATTGTGAACGACTTTTGCATAACTGGTAAACCATAAGTATAGACAAAATTTTACTACACAAAAAATGTAGATCGCATTAAAATACACAACTTATGTCATATACATTTTTTTGTTGAGTGAACCATTTTCGAGACATTGCTTGTTATTCCCTTAAAATTTCCAATTCTTATACTTTTTCTCAAATAGGAATTCGTTATTCATTTTTTTTGTCCTGGTGCTGGAAAGAGAATGGAATACTCCACATAGCAACCAACTCTTAAAATATTTGACTATGGCTTAAAGCCTACCAATTCCCCTTGCACCTACAAGCAAATTAGCAATAAGATTAACATCCCGATTAACATGAAGCATATGGAGAATAAGCGTTTGTAAAAATAGTTTGTACAAGAGTAGAGGAAGGCATGTGAGTGTTACACGTCAGATTTTTCTGCTATAGGTAGATGGTAGAGAAACTAAAACTGCTGTGTTTTAAGGTATACTCAAACAGAATGAAACAAGTTATCACCAACACAATTTTTCTCGTGGTAAATTTCTATCCGTTAGAATTGCCAGAACACGACTCATAAACATACGCACCATTTTAGGCGATCTTGGCAACGTACCTAACGGTGGTTCAGGTTCACTACACATCTGCTTACATATTTAAACCAATATTTAGTGTTTCTAGCTATCATAGGCCGTTATTGGCCTCAGTGATTCAGCTGTTTTATCTTCCGCTGTAAACTAACTACTCTTTCTACCATAAGATACCGCTTTTGCGGTTCCACAATCAGAATTCCTGGCTTTTTCTGGGACCCATACCTTCCTTATTGATCCCGCGCTACTCAAAGCGGATGTTTTATAAATTTTGTCCCTCTCAAGCATTATTTTGGCATACTTTCATGCATATTATCAATTTTTCTACCCTGCGCATACCCCGTTTGCGTTGCGTTGCGAGGGTAGTTTAGGGGCGGAGGACAAATAATTAACACACAAAAGCATTCCAATTTTCCACGAGGTAACGAAACCCAAGGAAAAACTTTTCTGCTGCAGTGCCGCCCGCGCCGGAAGCCAAATTACACCCGCACACACACATGGCGTAGAGATAGCGTTAAAAAGGTACCTGTGCTGGTGGCAGTTTCGCCGTAAATATATGCAAGCTGTAGGACACGGGGAAAGTTTTAACTACCCGTTCGATGCAAGGATGTTGGTGGTATGCAGACCGCAACGCAGAGGGTTGGCATTTCGTGGTTTTTCTGCGCTGTCGAAGTGCGGCGTGGAGGGGTGAGGTGCTGTACCTATGTTTTCGTTTACCGATATAAAAAAAAACGTAAGGGGTGGGGGTGAAATTTTTGGGTACAGGGGTCGATCAATCCCGTATACAAGGGGTGGTATGGTTATGGACACGTAAAAAAAAAGAATAGTGACCCTACATCAACGGATAATCATGCTTTTCAGCGTGTTTTTTCTCCTTTCTCTTTTATTCTAAACAAACAAAAAGGTTGCGGCAAAAATAGCAATGTTTTGCGGCGCTCTGTTGTAGCATAACATACGTTTTGCTCTGTTGTAAACACGGAATTGTGTTACGAGGGAAAAAATGCAAATATCGCGCGGTGTTTAATAACAGGCCTACAGCTGACTTAAATAACCCAGGTTAAAAGATGTGGCTAATAACAGAACAGCACCAAGAGGCGTTTCACACGTCAACGTGCTGGCTATCCCACTTTTACCTTCTCTAGCATCTACTAAAATCCGTAGAGGAAGTGTTGTTTTTCACACAAACATTCTATATCAGCATTTCCCTGGAAATGCATATTTTGAGGTTCACTACATGCTAAAAAATCTGATGTGTTACACTCACATGACTTTCTTTACTCTTGTACAAACTATTTTTACAAACGCTTATTCTCCATATGCTGCATGTTAATCGAGATGTTAATCTTATTGCTAATTTTCTTGTAGATGCAAGGGGAATTGCTAGCCTTTAAGCTATAGTCAAATATTTTAAGAGTTGGTTGCTATGTGGAGTATTCCATTCTCTTTGCATTACCAGGACAAAAAAATGAATAACGAATTTGAGAAAAAGTATAATTATTGGAAAATTTAAGGGAATAACAAACAATATCTCGAGAATGGTTCACTCAACAACAAAAATGTGTAGTAAAATTTTGTCTATCTCTTATGGTTTGCCAGTTATGCAAAAGTCGTTCACAATGAACAATACTTTTGGAGACATTCCCAAAAAATTCGAGATATACATTTCATTTGTCATGAAAATATCTTAAACATATCATATTTTAATCAAAATCGTTAGAGCAATTTTTGAGGAAATTAAAATCTTCGAAAAAATGTTCCCTGTAAAGGGTAATCTAGGGTGGGGGGGTTTTCTTGAAAACCTTCGTATAGCATCTCTGGAAGAAACTGAACCTAAATACCAAGTTTGGTGTTTATCGGACTGTTCGTTTCTAAGTTATGCTGTTCACAGACACACAGACACACACACGGACATGTTTCCAAAAATGCTTTTTTGGATTCAGGGGTCTCAAAACATGTATTTCCGGTGAAATCTTGATATCGAATTTTTGGGTGGAATACAATACTTCCCCTACTTACTATACGTAGCAGAGAAAGTAAAAAAGTCCTATGCAACACTCTCTGCTTTCCGTAGCTTATTAGTGGCTATGCTAATTATTCTTATAAAAGTTTATTTTCCTATCTACTTCATTTTCCAGATAAACCTTTCCGGAAATAGCTACATTACACATTTCGTTATAGAAACAAAGAGAACAGCGATAGTCAAATGAACTGCCGTTTGTGGAAATTGCAACAGCAAGAAAGAATTTCCCGAATAACTCCAAACTTGGTGGAAGTATAGAAGAGTGTGCAAGCAATAAGTGATTAGGTTGGCAGAGAGATGAGGCACACGTAGGCCGAGCTGAGCCCTCGTGTGTCGGTCCGACAAGGTCAATGTTGTGCCCAGTGTAGTGAGTGCAAAGCTGTCAAACAAGGTGGAACCAATAAATTATGTGCCAGGATGCCTCGTCGACGTCAAAGGGAGGCATATCGGCACGTGAGCGAATTCGAACGGGGCAGAATGATCGGTATCCGGGAAGCGGGTTTGTCATACCGTGACATTTCGGCTCGTATAGGGCATGCTGCTACGACAGTGATGTGTGTGTGGAAGCAGTAGATAGATGAAAGTCATACGCAGCGAAGAGCGGGTTCTGGACCAAGGAACATGACCACAGCATGGGATGACCGTCATCTGGTCCGCATGGACATAACGGACCGTACAGCTTCATCCACAGTGTTGGCTCGACGCTGGAGCACTGCAACAGGTGTGAACTTGTCTGCATCAGCGGTTCGTCGCCGGCAGCTGTAGGTTGGACTGCAGGTTGCATGCCATTACGTCGGCTTCCATTGTCCAGAAACCACAAGCTCCTCCGACTGCAATGGGCACGTGATCACCATCACTTGGGAGCTCAGTGGCAAAATGTAGTATTTTCGGACGGGTCCCGCTTCAGCGTGTCCTACAGTGATGGCCGCATACGTGTCCGGCGGTACCGTGGTGAGCGCAACCTGGAGGGCTGCATTGTTGAGCGGCATAATGGACAAACACAGATGTGATGGTTTGGGGGCGCCATTGGTAAGAACAACCGTTCTCGCCTCCTACGAATTGAGGTACTTTGAACAGCAACCGTTTCCTAACGGTGGTTGTAGAGCCTGAGGTACTTTCCCTGCTTCAGAGATCCCCACAGGTCATATTTCAACAGGACAATACCCGGCCGAGGAATGTACAAGCCTTCTTCGAAGAGCGACAGGTACCATTGCTTCCCTGGCCTGCACGTTCGCCTGACATGTCGCCCATCGAACATGTCTGGGATACGGTTGGTCGGCACCTGGTGCGTCACGGTCCTCCAGTAACCAGTGTCACGGATTTGTGCGCTCGAATACAAACTGCGTGGAGGGAAATCCCTCAGGAACTTATTCAGAACCTTTTTGATTCAATGCCACAGCGTATAGCAGCTCTAATTGCAGCGCATGGAGGCCACACCAAATACTGAATATTAGGGCTCAAAGGTCATGTATAGATTTGAAAAGTTTATCATTTGTTAGCTGTCATATACCTAACCTGTGGTATTAAATTCATTGAATTCGTTAGTTTCCTTGTTGGTGTTGCAATTTTCACAAACGGCAGTATATTTAAGAACTGGACGCTATATGCTGGACTTAAAATCACATACTGTTTCCATGACATCGCGAGAAACAACTGAATGTTGACAGGAGAATTATCAAGAAATGAACAATTCCAATCTTTAATTACGGATATTTCCGAAACGGCTTATGCTATAAAAAATGATTTGAAATAACGCTTAATGTTAACCAGTTATGCAAGATTATACAAAAGTCGTTCCGAATGAAGAGGACTTCACAGGCTATTCCCAGAAAACCCAAGGTATATATTTTATTTGTCATGTAAATATCTTTAATGTATGGGAAAATCGTTACAGACATTTTTTTAGAAATTCAAAAATTTAGAAAAATGTAGTTTGGGGTGGTGGGATTTTCCTGAAAATTTTCTTGTCGCATCCTTAACTACCAAGTTTGAAATTTATTGGACTTTTCGTTTTTAAGTAATGCTGTTCACAGACACACACACGCATATACGCACGCGTTATTTTTTCTAAAAATTAAGGCTTTATCGGACTTCTTTATTTCCAGTAAATCTCGGTATCCAATTTTTGGGTGGAATTCTACCATCTCTACCTATTAGATACATAGTAGAAAACGCAAAAAAGAATCTTAATTCTTACATTAACATGCATTATGCTGTTCATAGGCACACGAACACACGGAAATACACATACGAACCTTTTTCTGATTTTTTTTCATTCAGGGGACTTCAAAACATGCATTTCCGGTGAAAATCTCGATATCGAAATTTTGGAGGAATGCAATACCTTCGCTACTATGTACGTGATAGAGAAAGTAAAAATCTAATGCGTTGCATTCACATGATTTTCTCTTCTCACTATTGTACAAGTTATTCTTACAAAAGCACATTCATGTATCCACCTCTTGTTTATTGAGATAAACTTTGATTATACATCTCCTTATACGTATAAGGACACGGTAGGCTAAAGCGCCACTCAGATGTTTAAAAAGATATTCTTAGCATACAACGAGAAACACAGGAATTTTGACTGATACTTAAAAAAAGTACAAAACATTGGAAAATTCAAGCCAATTCAAAAGAATATCTCGGAAAAGGATAGCGGTACAAAACAATTTTTATTTAACATACACCGTATGTTTTGTGTAATCTATCTCTTCGATTTACTAATTGTACAAAATCATTCCCAATGAATAGAACTTCGAGGCTATTCCCAGAAAATTTAAAGTATACATTTAATTTCGCTTGGAAATATCTTAAACGCATGTGGTATTTTAGATTGGGGATTTTTCTTTAAAACTTCGCATCCTCGGAGAATGCTGAACATGAATGTTAACTTTGGTGGTTAAAGGGGACAAGGTAGTCTGAACACATGAAAATTACACCTTAAGTGTGTTATATCACCACTGTTCTTAAGGTTGAGGCAGTATTTTTAACACTTAAATGATTTCAGTCAAATTATATAATATGTAAATTCAATAACAACCCGCCTTAAAGCAATATGTGTATGTAATAATTTGTAAAATGTATGTAACAGTCATTGTATATGCTTATATTATTGTATACATGTGTAATAATGCTATGTGAATGCATTACGTAATTTAATAATCTAGGAGCTGTGAGAATAATAAGTTACACGTTGCTAACCGTGAGGTAACAATGAGGTAACCTTGAGACAATAATAAGTAAGAAAGTTTAAATGCTACTAGTCATTATTAGAGCAGCAATAATGTAAATTTTTGAGACAGTTTAAAAAAAATAGCCAATCAACAACCAGAAAAGCTTTAGTTAAATGCAGGTATTCTATTGGAGTAGGATAAGCCAATAAGAGACTTGAAATACAGAAATTTACAAGTTTAGACGGTTCAGCTGCCTCCAAACAGTGCTCATAACCAGACGTGTTGCTTCTAGACAGTGCTCATAACCAGACGCGAGGTGTGTCCTCGAGAAATTAATTACGTATTTGTGTGAGACGAAAATAGTATACGTGTTAAAAAGTGCAAGTATTAAATAAAAGAATCTCACAGCTCTTGATATCACTGAGGTGCTATTTAATTTCTGTCAAGGATTAATAAAAATGAGTGAATTAAAACTTAAAATCTGCGTAAGCCTACATTCTTGTCGCATCACGCCCTGCCAAGATATCCATGTCTCTAAAATAATACTGACGCAGCCGAGGCAAACATAAATATTAAATATTTAAAGAAACAGTTTAATTACAAAGTTAATATTTTTTTAAACTTGGGGAAAAGGCCACCTGGAAGTATATTTGGGGCGAAGGCTACCGGAAACTGTTTACTATATGTGCGGTTGCAACGAATTTTAAGTTCGGCTCCCCAACAGTTGAAATATAATACAACTCCTTCAATACGACCTTCTTCAAATTGGCGTCCATACGTGGAGCTAATAAATTAAGTTTTTTACATTGACGCCCAAAGCGTAGTGCAAACAACGTAATGAGAATATCTACTTCAAGGTTCTCAGTGGTTTTTTCCTGAAATGTTTATGAATTATTCCATAAATCATGTCAATCAATTCAAGTGGTTGTTTGCATTTATAAGTTATGTAGTTGATTCCGTAAAAATTATTTCGTTCAACAGAAAAATAATAAAATTTACTCCTAAAACATGTGAATTCATGTACCTTTTTCTCTGATACTACTTGCAATACACAATCACACTTTTGCATGCTTGTTCTTAGTATAATCAGCTATCTTCTGCACCTCAATTATTTAGTTATGTATATCAGTTCACTAGAAATTTAAAAAAAATATATTTTCCATGTCAGAAGAGTAAAAATGTCAATTGTTTTGCTTTCTTAATATCACTAATATATTATAAAATTATCATTGTGATTCAGAAAATTTATCTATGTGTTGTATACATGTACTGAAAATTTCAGCTCTCTGCCTTTCATACTTTCTGAGAAAAGGGTACATAAGTATCCGAAAATGTTATTTTGAGAAAACTGAATTTAAAATTTGAACATTCAAATTCTGACTCCCTTCAGGGTCATAATTATCTGCAACTTAATTCCTGGATTACTTCAGCTTTTCTGGTTGCCTTCTCTTGGTCCTGGTCTCTTTTGTTAATTGCTGAACTGCTCGCTGGGCATGATATTGTCGTTCGTTGTTGAAAGATACAAAAATGTTCTAAAAAGGTGCGTTACATGACGGCTTTAAATGAATGCAGACTAGCATTTAAATGGTATTTAAATGTCTTAAAAACCTCTTAACCGACAAAAGTATATATTTTCTGAAACTGGAAATAATAGAGATTTTATTAGTGCCTAAAACGAAAAAACTTCATTTTTGACCACTTCAGAGTACCTTGTTCCCTTAATGGACTTTCCATTGTTACTTTCTCTGCCAAGTACATAGTAGAGAAGGTATTGCATTCTACCCAAAAATTTGATACCGAGATCTCACCGGAAATAGTTTTTTTGAGGTCATCTGAATCCATATAAAGGATTTTAGGAAACATGTCCATGTGTGTGTGTCTTTGAACAGCTTAACAGAGAAACGAAAACTCCGATAAATACCAAGCCTGGTATTTAAGTTCAGTATCTTATAAGGATGCGACACAAATAGTTTCAAGAAAGTCACCCAACCCTACCTGCCCTATACATGGCACATTTTTCAAACATTTTGATTTTACAAAAAATAGCTCTAACGATGTTGGTTAGAATACCATATATTAAAAATATTTACGTGACAAATAAAATGTATATCTTGAATTTTCTGGAATATTCTCTAAAGTCTTCTTTATTCGGTAGGAATTTTGTGTAATCTTGTATAACTGGTTAACGTTAAGTGATGAACGAAAGCGCAATACACAAAAATGTTGATCTCTTTAAAACAAGCGATTTATTTCAAATAAACTTTTTTGTGGCACAAGCCACTTCTGAGATATCCGTTATTAAAGGTTCGAATGTCGTCCTCCTTGGTGTAGTGGTTACCTCTAGTTCCCGAGGACGCGGGTTAAAACCCGGCGGAGGGTGATGGATTTTTTTCGGGCGTAAAAATTCTTCCTTCGGAAGGGAAGTGAAACCGATGGTCCCGTGTCGTAGATTTACGACACGTAAAATAATCTCAAGCGTGATAAAGAGACCTCTGAGCAAAATTACCGATCTTTCACGACCTATATAGACTGGGACGCTAAGCACCACAGCAGTTAAAAAGCGTCCAAAAAAAACTCTAAAACTAAACTAAAGGTTCGAATTGTTCATTTCTTGGTCATTCCCTTAAAGTCCTTTCAACATTCAGTTGTTTCTCGCGATGTCATGGAAACAGTATGGAATTTTAAGGCCAGCATATAGCGTCCAGTTGTAAAACATTTGACTATCACTGTTCTGTTTGTATCTATAACGAAATGTGTAATGTAGCTGTTTCTGTAAAGGTTTATTTGGATTGAATGTAGTAGATAGAAAAAAAATCTGATGTGCTACACCTACATGACTTTCTCTACTCTTGTACAAACTATTTTTACAAACGGTTATTCTCCATATGCTTCATGTTAATTGAGATGTTAAATCTTATTGCTAATTTTCTTGTAGGTGCAAGGCGTATTGGTAGGTTTTAAGCGAAAGTCAAATCTTTTAAGAACTGGTTGTTATGTGGCGCATTCCATTCTCTTTGCATGTCCAGGACATAAAAAAATGAATAACGAATTCCCATTTGAGAAAAAGTATTAGAAAATACAAGGGAATATCAAGCAATATCTCGAAAATGGTTCGCTCAACAAAAAAAATGTGTATGCCATAAATTGTGTATTTTAACGCGATCTACATTTTTTGTGTAGTTAAAGGCTGTCTATCTCTCATGGTTTAACAGTTATGCAAAAGTCGTTCACAATGAAGAATACTTTTGGAGACATTCCCAGAAAATTCGGGATATACATTTCATTTGTCATGAAAATATCTTAAACATATGATACTTTAATCAAAATCGTTAGAGCCATTTTTGATAAAATTTTCGAAAAATGTTCCATGAAAATGGTAATCTGGGGTGGGAGAAATTCTTGAAAACCTTCGTGTCGCATCTCTGGAAGATACTGAACCTAAATACCAAGTTTGGTGTTTATCCGACTGTTCGTTTCTGAGTTATGCTGTTCACAGACACACACACACACGGCATGTTTCCAAAACTACTTTTTTTGGATTCAGGGGCTCTCAAAACATATATTTCCGGTGAAATCTTGTTATCGAATTTTTGTGTGGAATACAATACTTCCCCTACCTCCTATACGTAGTAGAGAAAGTAATAAGCTGTGGTAAGAGTAATTTATATACCCACTGATAAAGATAGAGGGTAGAGAAAGTCGTAGGAATGTATTGCACCAGAATTTTCTAAAAATTCTTCCTTTTGGACATACGGAGCATCAAAACGTCTATTTGTGGTAAGATCTCGCCATCAAATTTTTGGGTGGAATGCAATCAGTACTTCCTATAAGTATTAGAAAAAGTAAAAAGTTATAGATGAGTGCCTTCAAAACAGTAGAACATCCCCAAAGTTTGCTGGATGATTATACTTTAGTACTGTTTTGTTTGATCTGTGATTTTTGAATCCACCATAGGCTAAAAACAAAAACTTCGTGTTTCTGTTTTCCTATCTCCCCCTCCTCCAACAAAGAGTCAAGGTTAAACCTCCCCAGCAACCCTTATAAACAAGAAACCTCTCAGAGTTCATTCATATTCAGCAACCTGGTTCTAAAATCCGCGGTCAAAGATTACATTAACCTCTGAACTCTGAATTAGACTGCGTATTTCGATAACAAGAGGCTCGTCAATCGATATATCGAACATCACTTCGCTTGTTGTGTTTTTTTTTTCAAACATCACACATGGCGTTGTACACATTTATCTGACGGAGTAATTAAATATCGGAGTGCAGTGACCCGCGATACAATTTTCATTGAGCTTGTCTGTCCTATTGACCACGTAGTGACGTTATCCAAACATGCTCTCTGTGTGTACATTCGAGTGAAAGGGGACGCTCAAGTACTTGCTGTGATTGATTCGCTGGCCACATGGATATCGTTACCTATCCACTACCCTACCGTTTCAGTCTACGCAATACGTGTAAAAATAAAGCTTATAGAGCTGCTCGTATCAAGCAGGGTAGATATTCACGTTTTGATGTGTGTATAATTTAAAACTTAACAGTTTAAAGGAGATATGATCACTTGTTTTGAGCTTGGCCAATAAATTGAACAGAAACTTCAGGGCTATTTTAGCGGGAAATCGTTGATCAGTAGCACCTGGAAAGCGCCGTTCCTCTGGTTGATGCCTTTTGCTGCAGTATTCTTGTCCTTGGCTATGGATGCTCGTCGGCGGCTGTATTTACCATTCCTAATCTTTACCTATACAGCTAATTCTTGGGTCTCAGGGTTATCGTGGGTCAGGAAAATTAAAATATACTGCATTTCCCTTAATAAAATTGGTTTATTATCAAATCAAATATTTATCCTAAACTAACTGCACACGTCCTCCCACCCATATGCACACACGTGCATCTGTTGTCCAGAGCGTAGCACTTTGTGTCGACGAGATTCTAGAAGAGAGTGAAAATCTGGGGCTTTGTTCCCCTTTATATACCTGAGCCTAGTGACGCTTACCTCCGGTCTCAAAATGTATCGACACTTTTAATTGGTCCTCAGACCGCGTTACCTTAACATGTATGAGAAAATCTTGTTCCAAAGTTTTGCGCCTACGCGACACCATGACGCGCAGGAAGCCGTTTCAATATCTCCATCTCTTTCTTTTCTCTATCTGTCTCTTCCTGTTTCTCCTTACCACTACCGGTTCCCTGTTCATTAGCTTGGTGAAAGGTGGGCTCTACTTTGAATAATCTTTTACCTGGAATTAGCTTGCTCGCCCGTTTCTTACAATCTGCTTTGTACAATTCTTGGTTGTTAAATATTTTAACATTTCTTTGTGAATTATATTATTACTATGTACAATTCTTACATATATGTGTGGTATATCCCCTTTCACTAAACTAAATTTATATAAATAAGTGTTCAACTAAAGCTTTACAAAGGCGATACTGAAAACTCTTAGAATGCCTCGTTTTCGAAAACAAATTAAATTTCTTTATATTTGACAACTAGTTTCTAATGTTTTACGAGCTGATTGCCCCGTGATTTGTACTATTGGGTCTAATCGTTTGTTAATTATCATCATTTAAATATTTTGTGTTTACCCACAAATGAATTTCACTAGATAATATTTCCGGGTCGTGAGCGTTTACGAACGCCCAAGAACTGCTGTTACTGATGAAAATATTGCTGCTGTTCGAGTAATGCTTCAAAATGCCGACACATCTTATCAATTTATTCATGCGATATTGGGCCTAGGTATGAGTCAAATCCAAAACATTTTACATCAACAGTCAGAGGTGAGAAAACGTTGTCGATGGGTTCCACATAAAATGACTCCCGATCAAAAACAAAATGTATTGATTGGTGCGGAAAACTCTGGAAAAATTCCAAGGCGACACTTCAAATTTGGTTTGGAATATGGTTACTGGTGATGACTCGTGGATATGCTGTTATGATCCTGAGAAGAAAAAGTCAATCACCACAATGGGTTTTTCGAATAAAACCCAAACCTACAAAATTCCGATGAAATGGCAGTGCTGGTAAGAAGACGGTTGCTATTTTTTTCTAAAACGGACCATATTGCTACTATAACATTATAAGATAGACGTACCATTACTACTGATTGGTACAAAAAGTCTGTTTACAGCAAAATTTTGAAAAAGTTCGTGAAAAAACCCCAAAAGGAAAAACAATATTAAAACATGATAACGCATTATCACACACAGCAAAACTAACAATTGGGTATCTGGATGTCCTAAAAGTCAGCACCTTGGACCCTCCACCATAAAGCCCTGACCTAGCACCTTGTGATTTCTTTTTGTTTCCAAAAATTGAACAGAAATTGCGTGGAAACGTTTTCGGGATCAGATGAAACATGAGGCAGTATTTTTAACACTTAAATGATTTCAGTCAAATTATATAATAACAAAAATTCAATAACAGCCCGCCTTAAAGCAATACGTGTATGCAACAATATATAAAAAGTGGGAATTCGTTATTTGTTTTTTTTTTATGTCCTGGACATACAAAGAGAATGAAATGCGCCACATAGCAACCAGCTCTTAAAATATTTGACTATCGCTTAAAGCCTACCATATCCCCCTTGCACCTACAAGGAAATTAGCAATAAGATTAACATCTCGATTAAGATGAAGTAGATGGAGAATAAGCGTTTGTAAAAATAGTTTGAACAAGAGTAGAGAACGTATGTGAGTGCAACACATCAGATTTTTAGGTAGTTTTTAGAGTAAGAACATATATGGAACGCTTAAATTCGGTACACAGATATATTCTGCCTCAAATATATTCTCGTCTTTCGTGTTTTTCATTAGAAATATAATTTTTGTCGTTTAATTCAGCATATATCAGCTTGTCTCTACTTGCTATCAAAGCAAGTGGAGTCGTTATTCCGGTTTTGGTGCTATTTTTTATCTTTGTTCCCATAAAGAGTCAATTCCTATGTTCCCTATCATTCCACAAAATTTACAGCCTTATTTTCACACCCTGTACTGATAAAATTGAAACGAAGCTTAACAATCCGTGTAACCAGAGATAATGTTGCAGGGATTCTGAGATAATAGTGATTTTCGCCTCTGTATTACGTCTAATTGATATCAGTGTCCCAGTCAAGCGAGTCCGAAACTTGCTATTCCTGTTTGGCTACATTATCTTAAATTACATAGCAATCTGTATTCATTGCCAAGCTGAGTTTTCTCAGAATTCCCTCCTACTCTGCAATGTTAATGGGATATTTTGCTACATTAAGCTGTTTTACAGAAATGTGTTTAAATATAGTATCTACCCTCCAAAAAACAAAAAAGGGTCGAATGAAAAATGTTATTTCCGTTCAAAGTTTGTTCTTTTTGCTTCGAGGCGTATCAGTTTTGTTTTATTATAGCGAATGTTTCATTAGCTGTATTGACCTTTAAATTAGTTTCGCTTTTCTTTTTTTTCGTTGCTTTTTTGTTGTATACAAATACTGATTTCAGATCGCAATCACAAAGCTTGAAAAGGGAAAAATAAAATGGTTATATTGCGATAGCAAATGCGTTACATTCAAAATGTGAAAAGCTTTTAAAGTCTGTCCTTTCGCTGTATGGCAAAAGCACGATTGCCTATCTCTCGTAACAAAATTTTAGTTGGCCGTGCTTACAAAAGTCGATCAAGGCCATCTAAACTCGGCGATTTATTGCAGTGAGTTTTAAAATCTGGGGATATCTGCTTACTGTAATACAGAGCAAGATCTATACTATGTACCTAGTGAGGATCGTTTTCGGGAGGTCTGGCGTTCAATTCTTTTTCTTGTTTTACTTTCTCTATCACATATAGAAAGTAAGGGAAGTATTGTATTTCACCCAAAAGTTCAATATCGAGATTACCGGAAATATATTGGTGTGTGTGTGTCTGTGAACAGCATCACTGAAAAAGGAAAAGTCGGGTAAATACCAAACTTAGTATTTAGGTTCGATACGAAGATTTTCAAGAAAATTTCCGCACCCCTGACTAACCTTTACATGGAAAACTTTCGAAAACTTTTGATTTTCTCAAAAAAGGTTGTAAGGATTTTGATTAAAAGACATTTAAGACATTTTCATGACAAATAAAATGTACATCTTGAATTTTCTGGTGATGTTACCAAAAGTCCTCTTCTTTCTGAACGGTTTTTGCATAACTGGTTAACCGTAAGAGATAGACAAAATGTTTCTACATAAAAAAAATTTAAACCTCATTAAAGCATACAATTTATGTCATATAAACTTTTTTGTGGAGTGAACCATTTCCGAGATATTCCTTGTTATTTGTTTGAATTTTTCGATACCTTTTCTCAAATAGGAATTGGTTATTCGTTTTTTACTTTCTCTTCTACGTTTTGTAAGTATATGTTTTGAGACCCCCTGAATCCAAAAAAAAAAAAAAAAAAAAACATTTTTGGAAACATGTCCGTCTGTGTGTCTGTATGTGTCTGTGAACAGCATAAGTCAGAAACGAACAGTCAGATAAACACCAAACTTGGTATCTAGATTCAGTATCTTCCAGAGATGCGACACGAAGGTTTTAAAGAAAATCCCTCTACCCCAGATTACCCTTTATATGAAACATTTTTCAAAAATTTTAATTTTCTCCAAAATGGCTCCTACGATTTTGATTAAAATATCATATGTTTAAGATATTTTCATGACAATTGAAATGTATATCTCGAATTTTCTGGGAATGTCTCCAAAAGTATTCTTCATTGTGAACGACCTTTGCATAACTGGTAAACCATAAGAGATAGACAAAATTTTACTCTACAAAAAATGTAGATCGCGTTAAAATACACAATTTATGTCATACACATTTTTTTTATTGATTTAACCATTTTCGAGATATTGTTTGTTATTCCATTAAATTTTCTAATACTATACTTTTTCTCAAATGGGAATTCGTTATTCATTGTTTTTATGTCCTGGACATACAAAGAGAATGGAATACTCCACATAGCAACCAGCTCTTATAAGATTTGACTATCGCTTAAAGCCTATCAATTCCACTTACACCTACAAGAAAATTAGCAATAAGATTAACATCTCGATTAACATGAAGCATATGGAGAATAAGCGTTTGTAAAAATAGTTTGTACAAGAGTAGAGAAAGTCGTGTGAGTGTAACACATTAGATTTTTTCAAAAGGCTTTAATTAAAAAAAAATAATCTATATTCGAAAAAACCCAACGCAACGTTTAAACGTTTTCAAATGTTTATCACAGCACCAAGAAAATTCATTTGCTATTCTTATATTGCATACTCACACAAATTTCCCATTCATTACCACTTCTTATAATACTTTATTTACCAGGTTTCTCTTGAAGGACGCGACTAGCAGACCGCAACTGCCACGGCACTGCTATACGAATCCGTTCGTATGCCCCACCGTTTCTCCCTAGATAACACTAACGATGCGAAACAATGCGGTGGTTATGTTAGGTTTAAAAAGGTGTTCGGAGTGATGCCCTTCTGCGTCTCTACTTCTCTGACACTTGTTGAAAACGTTAGTGGAAAACGTACGCCAGATGCTATCTACTAATTCGTCGAGCGTATGCGGGTTTATTACATAAACTTTATGGTTAAGTATTCTCTACATATGATAATAACATGGATTTAGATCTGGAGAGCGAGCCAATTATTGTGTCATCAAGAACCTTGTATGGCGAGGCAGCGATTTTATTGGACCCCTTCCCACGTACGACGGACCTCCTCGTCGTTTTCCACCCCGGTGTGGCTGTTGATGTGCTGTAAGAAAATCTCCCTGCAACACTTCTGTGTTGGCTTATGCTCTTTAAGTTTTATCTAAGGGCATGGTAACAGGAGAAATTAAAGGTTTGGATACACTTTAACTGCAGCTAGTCGCGACTTCTATCCCACAATTATATTACAGGGTTATGGGGACTATTTATTAAGCTATATATCCCACTCGATATATCTGTCTATCCAAAAATTGCTAACAGCTTCTTCACACGCTCCGCCATCGAAGTAGCGTGAAGTTAACCTCCTGGCAAAGCTTATTGTAGGACGTCGTGCGAATCTGGGGGCTCTGTCTTATTTATACACTCTGGAAATACGCTATTTTTCCCTTAACTATTTTAAAGCGCTCAGGTGATTGGTTTGATCACCTTAGCGTCGTATGAGAACATTTGCTCTCCTATATCTCCTTGTGACGCGTCTCGACTTTCCATTTGTGTCCCAATCTCTCACTATCTCTTAACTTCTCTCTCTCTCAGTCCAGCGTCTCTGCTGGTCATGTTCGGTATAGGCCCTGTGCTTATGCTACCACAGAGACGTCTCCACCTGGTAGGTACTGTTTGGTGTCATGTACCTGACTTTCACCTTCAAGGCTAGCCAGCCTCCATACATTTAACATATCAGGTATTTACACTGTTGTACCATTCTTCCGTTACGCACAACAGCCTCTATTTCGCTTATTTTTTTCGGTTGAAACTATTGTCGGCTTCATATATCTAATAAGCTGTTACATTTAGGATTTGTTAGAAACATTGACAGCTGGGAATTTCTGTATAAATTCAAGTTTGACGGCCACATGCAACTGCGTTCGAGCAAAGCTTAACACAATAAACACACGTTGTTATGTAGTATAGACCATAATATGCACACACCTTCACAGAGTTATTAATTTATATCAAAGACGGAGCGAAAAATGCTTAAGGCTCGCATCCGGGAGGTCCAGATTCGATTCCCGGCGATCGCCCACTCTAACCATGTTCTTTGTGTGTGTGTTTCGCTGGTTTAATAAAACGAATCTCCTTCATTAACATCTGTTTCAGGGTTATAGGACCAGAAGATTGTGTTCGTCGTGTTAGGTGGACGGTGGGCGTACGCTCTATGAAGGTTTCTCCCTGACTTTAACCGGTCTGCTCAGCTAGACGCCGCCTCCGGGTGCTCTTGGAGCAGACTTCCCTTCAGCGGACCCCAGCGGATCAAGGGCTTGTGGGTGGGCTTGAGCGGCTTCGGATGCATTCGAGCTGTAAACGTTAGCGGCCCCGTCCATGCTTATGCACGCCGTCTCCCGGAACTGGTTGCCCTTCGGCTTTCTTCCCCTCTACCAGGGGTCACATTTGAAGCAAAGAGAGCCGTTGAGGCTTACATAACGTTAGAATAAACTGCAAAACGGCAGCTAGGCTACCGCAGAGCGAAGTCAATCAACTGTGCCTGCTTCGAGTCAGACCGGCGGACGCCAGTCACGTCATTGTAGGTAAACCCGGTGTTATATAATTCATATAAAATGTTATAAACCTACTGCGCATGCGTGAAGACGCTTTACATATGTGGCAACAAAGACCAGACCAGACAGGACTATAAATATGTTGTGATTATTGGTTTTAGACTCTTATCAAATCCCCCTTTTCACTCTCGAGGGAATGGAAAACAGACAAGAAGGGAAAAAAAACAACACAGGGGGATGTCATTCAAGGATGTAATGAAATGAAATGCTTCGTCCGTTTCCATCAATGTGTTTGGATTCTCTTTCAATTTCCTGAATGTTGTTGGTAGCTGTGGCTGAGAACAGGAAGAGCGGGGAAGAACGGTGGCGCACCTGGAAAATCGTGGTAGCAATAGCTGCATTAGTTCTCACTTGCGTTAAACCTATGTTGTTGTATAATTAAAACAGCTTTGTAATCAAATGGTCAGTAAATACCACAATTTCTCGGTGAATCTTGTCCAAAAATTTCTTTCTAAGCGAGGGCAAATTTAAATACAACCATCTGCAAAATCTGGTGTTCCTAAATTCATTATTTTTCCGTTCTTGAGTGCAAAATACTACTTACGTCGCGAGATTCTGATTTTAGAGGACAACATTTTAAAATTATAGAAAAGCGAAGCAAATCATACAAAGTTACTGTCGATTTGTGATTTATGACTCAGTTTCCTAAGATTTAATCGTAAATACTGAACTGAGGTCCCCTGAACCCAAAAAGTCGAGTGTTTACCAAACTACGTTGCACACCGACAATACTTGAAATGAAATTATAATTGGACAATGGCGGCTGCAAATGACACCACAAGAGCACGTGTCCATCCTAACTTTTGACACCTTGCAGATTTATTGCTTATGTTTTCCTTTGAATGCTATAAAACGTAATGTATATACGCTAATTTAAAATCTACGACATTTAAAACTACCGCTCTACTCCTTTAAACACAATGAGATGTAGCAACACCGACGGTAGCACATCTTAACTTTCTGGCATGACGTAATTACCTTATGGAGGAAATACATACGGATCGTGCACATTTGCAGACGTGCACAAACCTTCTTATGCGCTGTGTTTCCATACTATCGACAGTTTTTTACTTTCTCTACTACGTATAGTAAGTAGGGGAAGTATTGTATTCCACCCAAAAATTCCATACCGAGATTTCACCGGAAATACATGTCTTGAGATCCCCTGAATCCAAAAAAAAACATTTTTGGAATCACGTCCGTGTGTGTGTCTGTGTGTCTGTCTATGAACACCATAACTCAGAAACAAACAGTCCGATAAACACCAAACTTGGTATTTAGGTTCAGTTTCTTCCAGAGATACGACACGAAGGTTTTCAACAAAATTCCCCCACCCCAGATTACCCTTTACATGGAAGATTTTTCCAAAAATTTTAATATTCTCAAAAATGGCTCTAACAACTTTGATTAAAATATCATATGTTTAAGATATTTTCATGACAAATAAAATGTATGTCTTGCATTTTCTGGGAATGTCTCCAAAAGTATTCTTCATTGTGAACGACTTTTGCATAACTGGTAAACCATAAGAGATAGACAAAATTTTACTATACAGAAAATGTGGATCGCGTTAAACTACACAATTTATGTCATATAATTTTTTTTGTTGAGTGAACCATTTTCGAGATATTGCTTGTTATTCCCTTAAATTTTTCAATACTTATTTTCTAAAATGGGAATTCGTTATTCGTTTTTTTTTGTCTTGGATATGCAAACAGTATTAATCTGTGGCAAAGGGAATGGTGTTGCACCTAGCAACCAGCTATTAAGAGATGTGTATGTGCTTAAAGGCTACTGTATTTCTATATTGCCCTTGTAAATATATTTTCCCCTTACATCTACAAGAAAATTAGCAATAAGGTAGAGTCTGCAAATGTTTATCTCGATTAACATGAAGTAGATGGAAAATAAGCGTTTGTATAAATAGTTTGTACAAGAGTAGAGAAAGTCATGTGAATGTAACACATCAGATTTTTTTATATTATGAAAATAATAGTAATTATTACTTTTTTATTTAAAAAATCTGACATGCATACACATGACTTTCTCTACTCTCTATCTTTATTAGTGAGTATATAAACTCTTCTACTAAAGATTATTTTTCTATCTATTGCATTTTAATCCAAATAAACCTTTTTAGAGATAGCTACATTACACATTTCATTATGAATACAAAAAGAACAGACATAGTCACATGTTTAAGAACTCGGCCCTATATGCTGGTCCTGAAATTCCATTCTGTTTACATTCAATCGCGAGAAACAATTTAAAATCGATGGGACTTAAGAAATGAAACGTATTGGAAAATTCGAAACTTTAATAACGGATATCTCAGAAACAACATATGCCACAAAAAGACTCATTTAAAGTAAATTGTGTGTTTTAAGGGATCTACATTTTTTGTGAGGTACGTTTTTGTCTATCACTTAACATTTACAAGTTATAAAAGATTATAAAAAGCTCCTTCCGAATGTAGAGGACTTCCTTGGCTATTACCAGAAAATTAAAGATATGCATTTTATTTGTGATAGAAATATCTTTAATATATGGTATTTTAATCAAAGTCGTTTGAGCCATTTTTTAGAAAATCAAAATTTTCGAAAAATGTTTCCTGTAAACTGTAGTTGGTGAGATTTTCTTGAAAATCTTCGTGTCCTAACCTTGGAAGATAGCAAGTATGGTATTTATCCGACTTTTCGATTTTGGGTTAAGCTGTTCACAGCACACAGGCACACACAGACTGTTTCCAAAAATGCTTTATCTGGATTCCAGGCACCTCAAAACATATATTCTGCTGAAATTGAAGTGGTATACTTCAAATGTTTATTTATTGAGCCCCACGTTTGGGAGCCAATTTGGGGCGGTATTACCTATATTGTTTGTGTATTTGTGTTTACTCCACGTGGTGAAGCCATTTTTGTGACGTGATTCTTTGTTAGGTTTGTAGCTCCATCTGGTGTTAGCAATTTGCGGCAGTATTAGTGTTAGTTTTAAAGAATGCTACTGTTATTTTATTTAATTTTGGTTTACTGTCCTCCGGCTAGCTATGATCTTTTTGGTCGAGCACTTCTCTTTATACAGGTTGTGTAAACGGAAAGGAGTCTTTTATCCAAAGATAACACTGATGAAAGAATTTGTTTTACACTTTTATTGTCGAACACATTCACTATCACATTTACACATTGATCTTGACACTCGCCGAACTGAAACTGTTATAATAACTTCATTACTGATCATTCTTAATTCGCGTACTTCAACCTTTTGTATAATTAACTTTACAACACTTTAGATTTTTCATAACTCTGCTACGCGTAACCTGCGAATCGATAGCCGACGTGTACTTTACAAATATTTCTGCTGGACTGAGGGCGACGTGTAACGTACAAATGTTTTCGACGAACTGACGGACTGAAGGACTTTACCTCTAACCTAGCCCTTTTTATACTCCTACACCCCGATATGCCTAAAGATTATAACTGAGCTGCTATTGGCTAATAAAACGCGCCAACATTAGCGTCTATTTTTATATCCAATGAAAATTATGAATACATATGCTCTAGGGAGAATGTTCCAGAAAATTCTAAAGAAAAACGCGCCAACATTACTAACTTCCTCGTCTCTAATAATAATAAACAGCTCACCCCCTCGCTGTATTATTACACGCTATTATTGTCAGTTTCAGTAAGGCAGTATAAACTTACTTCTCAACAATAATTACAATAAACAAATATCTCAAATTAATGTCACATTCTCTACTCTTACACAAACTATGTTTACAAACGCTTATTCTCCATCTACTTCATGTTAATCGAGATATCGGGACAAATAACAGGAATATCTCAGTAATGGTTCACTCGACAAAAAATTGTATATGACATAAATTGAATGTTTTAACGAGTTCTACATTTTTTGTGTTGAAAAATGTTGTCTATCTCTGACGGTTTACCAGTTTAGGAAAAGCCATTCAGAAAGATGAGTACTTTTGGAGACATTCCCGGAAACTTCAAGATATACGTTTTATTTAACATGAAAATATCTTAAACATATGATACGTTAGTCAAAGTCGTTAAGAGTCACTTTTGAGAAAATCAAAATTTTCGAGAAATGTTCCATGGAAAGGGTAGTCTGGAGTGGGGGATTTTCTTGAACATTTTCGTGTGGCATCTTTGAGAGATACTGAATCTAAATACCAAGTTTGGTGTTTATCCGACTTTTCAGACTTCAAAACATGTATTTTCGGTGAAATCTCGGTATCGAATTTTTGGGTGGATGCAATACTTCCCCAAGTTACTATACGTAGTAGAGAAAGTAAAAATGTATCGATTTTTAAATTTTATTTATAAATGATGATCTAATCTGCCAGGGAAGTGTTTCAAACTTTCAGCATTAGTGAACAAGTTTATTCCAAATGTTGATGCAAGGTTTCATTATATTATCTTAAAAACTTTGTATGTTACAGCAAATTGTCTGTAACAATGCATTTTCTCCTAGGTACAAGGCCCCTTAATTATGTACACACAACAAACGTCCATAACAACAAGCCCTTACTTTCGTTACACAAGTTATGCAGTATTATTATTATTATTATTATTATTATTATTATTATTATTATTATTATTATTATTATTATTATTATTATTATTATTATTATTATTATGTGCTTAGGGTACCTCGCCGATTTCAACCGCTTTTAAACATCTATAAATTTAGCTTCTTTTAACCCTAAGGGTCCTAAAATTAAATGTGTAATGAAACTATCTCTGCAAATATTTATCCACATTACAAGGGCTGCCCCAGAAGTACCCGACCTAACAAAGAAAACACAAAAATTTTGGGAAGAAACATCTTTATTTCTCTACATAGTCTCCTTTCAGCTCGACACATTTTTCCCAGCGATGTTCAATACTTCGATACCGTGTTTATACTGAGAACCGTCGAGTTCTGCAAAATAGCCATCAACTGCAAACTCCACCTCTTCATTGTTGGCAAATTTTTTCCCACCAAGCCATTTCTTCAACTTTGGAAACAGAAAATAATCAGAGGGGGCTAAGTCTGGCGAATAGGGAGCATGAGGGTGCAATTTGAACTTTAAGTCATTGATTCTATCCATGGCGATAATGAATGTGTAAATTGGTGCATTGTCTTGATGAAACAGAACTTTCTTTTTCACTAAATGAGGCCGTTTTTGTTTGATTTCGTCATATAAACGCTGCAGTAAGTTTGATAATACTCGCCATTGATTCTTTTCCTTTTTTAAGATAATCAATGAAAATTATCCCACGTGCATCCCAATAACTGGCGCCATGATCTTGCCTGCAAATGGAACTGTCTCACCTTCTTTGGAGCCGATTCTCCCATTTCAATCCACTGTTTTGATTGTTCCTTCGTCTCAGGTGTGAAGTGCTGGACCCATGTTTTATCCATGGTTATAAATCGACGCAAAAACATCGCCAACACTCGACTGAAACATCCTCACGACGCTGCTTTTGTTCCATTGTTTGTAAACGCGGCACCCATCTTGCACACAGCTTTCTCATGTTTAAACTATCAGTTAGTGTGGGATGTACAACACTTTTTGAAATGCCTGTTTGCTCGCGCACTCAGTCGATGGTCATCCAATACCATTTTGTGGACACTTCATTTGGACGACCACTGCGATCTTCGTCTTGGCAGCTCGTACGGCCTCGCTTAAACTCTGCCACCCAATATTTTACTGTTGTAAACGAAGGAGCAGACTCCCCCAGAGTAGAATCTAGCTCAGCTTTAATATTAGTTTGACTAAGACCTTTCAAATGGAAGTATTGTATCACATAACGATGGCTGCCAAACAATTACTAAACAACGTAGCATCGTCAAGATTCGGACTTAAACATTATAAGGTTGGTACTTTCTACCTTAGTCATTTGTTTGAAACAACAACCGTTATATATACGTCAGGTCTGGTAGTTTTGGGACAGCCCTCGTATTATGAAGAAAATAAATAGAATGTAAGCCTTTGTTACAATAGTTTGTAGAAGAGTGAGAAGAGAAAATGGTGTCAATCTAAAGTATAGGAGTGACCTTAAGAACCAAAAAACTGGGTGGTGTAACCCCGAAGCTGATATTGTTTGCACTGAATTCATATTGTAGAAGATACATGTGTCTGTCGGCGGCAGGCGGTTGTTAAAACAGGGTGTACTTTGCACTTTGAGTGAGCATTCCTAGGTAATGCTAGGTAAACAAGAAAACAAATTTAATTAAACTGAAGTGACTTACTTCTCTCTCGTCTACCGTTTCATCACTCTCACAGAACATGTAGCCTTTGAGCAAATACAGCGCAAAATTTACACTTTGTGTGCGAAACAAAATCCTAGCATATTCGGGCCACTGCCTCTACAACACCATACAACAGGTTTACAGGTGGAGCTGATGATCCTATTACCTCTGTATACCTCTAAATCATGTAATAAATATGCAACACACTTCTACAAAATTCTATAACAATATATATGCCTATGTTACATTCACATGATCTTCTCTGCCCTCTGTGGTTTATTACTGGGTATATAAACCCTTCCTGCGACCACTTATTCTCTATTTAACTCATTTTTATCGAGATAATCTTTTGCAGAAATATGCACATTACACATTTCGTTACAGATACAAAAGAACAGCGATAGTCAAATGTTTAACACTGAACGCTATATGCTGGCCTTAAAATTCCCTTCTGTTTCCATGACATCGCGACAAACAACGGAAAATTTACAGTACTTAAAACATTGAGAAAATATTGAACAACAAACTATTAATAAAGTACATCTCCGAAATCGCTTATGCCAGAAAAAGAGTTATTTAAAATAAATTGTGTTTTAAATAGATGCACATTTTTACTTTCTCTACTACGTATAGTAAGTAAGGGAATTATTGTATTCCACCCAAAAATTCAATACCGAGATTTCACAGGAAATACATGTTTTGAGACCCCCTGAATGCAAAAAAAGCATTTCTGGAAACATGTCAGTGTGTGTGTCTGTGAATAGCATAACTCAGAAACGAACAGTCGGATAAACACCAAACTTGGTATTTAGATTCAGTATCTTCCAGAGATGCGACACGGAGGTTTTCAAGAAAATCCCCCCACCCCAGCTTACCCTTTACATAGAACTTTTTTCGAAAATTCTAATTTTCTCAAAAATAGCTCTAACGATTTTGATTAAAACATCATAATTTTAAGATACTTTCTTTGCAAATAAAATGTATATCTTGAATTTTCTGGGAATGTCTCCAAAAGTATTCTTCATTGTGAACGACTTTTGCATAACTGGTAAACCATAAGAGATAGACAAAACTTTACTGTACAAAAAATGTAGATCGCGTTAAAATACACAATTTATGTCATATACATTTGTTTGTTGAGTGAACCATTTTCGAGATATTGCTTGTTATTCCCTTAAATTTTCCAATACTTTTTCTCAAATGGTATTCATTTTTTTATGTCCTGGATATACAAAGAGAATGGAATGCTCCACATAGCAACCAGCTCTTAAAAATATTTGACTATCGCTTAAAACCTGCCATATTCCCCTTGCATCTACAAAAATTAGCAATAAGATTAACATCTCGATTAACATGAAGCATATGGAGAATAAGTGTTTGTAAAAATAGTTTTAGTAGAGTAGAGAAAGTCATGTGAGTGTAACAAATCAGAGTTTTCGCTTTACGTTTAAAAGTTATAAAATATTATACAAAATTTCTATGAATGAAGAGGACTTGTTAGCTATTCTCAGAAAATTTAAGATGTGCATTTTATTTCCCATGTAAATACCTTTCATAATACGTACTTTAATCAAAATCGTTGGAGACATTTTTTAGAAAATAAAATATTTCTAAAAATGTTCCATTTAAAGTGTAGTTACTTGGAAAATACTAAACTCAAATACTAAGTTGGGTATTTATCCGAGTTTTCCCTTTTGAGTCATGTTGTTCATAGACAGACACATATACACACGCACGGACCTGCTTTCAAAAGTGGACCTCAAAACATGTATATCCGGTGAAATCTCGGAATCGAATTACTTTACGTAACAGAGAAAGTAAAGTATCTCTGTTACATTCACATGAGTTTCGCTACCATCTATCGTTTATTAGTGAATATACAAACTTTTCCTACGACAGTTTATTTTTTATTTACTTCATTTTAATCGACAAAAACCTTTGCAGAAATAGCTACATTACACACCTCGTTATAGATACAAAGGGAACAGCGGTAGTCAGATATTTAAGTACTGCACGCTATATGCTGGCCTTAAAATTCCATACTGTTTCCATGACATCGCGAGAAACAACTGAATGTTGACAGGACTTAAAACATTGAGAAAATGTTGAACAAATGAACTATTAATAAAGTACATCTCCGAAATCGCTTATGCCAGAAAAAGAGTTATTTGAAATAAATTGTGTGTTTTAAATAGATCTACATTTTTTCTGTAGTACGTTTTTATTCTGTCGCGTAACGTTCCCATAAAATTTAAGACTTACATTTTATTTGTCATGTACATATCTTTAATGTAAGGTATTTTAATCAAAATCATTAAAACTTCTTTTTAGAAAATCAAAAGTTTTGTAAAATGTACCACGTAAGGGATAGTTTGGTGTGTGGGGGGGATTTTGTTGAAAATCTTCGTGTCGCACCTTTGGAAGATATTGAATATAAAGTTAAACACCACGTTTGGTATTTATCCGACTTTTCGTTTTATAGTTATGGTGTACACAAGGCACACATGTGGACATGTTTCCAGAAATGCTTTGTTTGGATTCAGGGGGCTCGAAACGTGTATTTCTGGTGAAATCGCGAAATGGAATTTTTGAGTGGAATGCTATAGTTCCCATAGTTACTGTAGTAGTACAGAAAGTAAAAATCTAGTATGTTGCCGTTCATAGAAGCGCGCGCGCGTACACACACACACACACACGCATACACACACATTCACACCTTTTACTAAGAATATTTTGTTTTTTTTATTCAGGGACTCTCAAAACGTGTATTCCTGGTGAAATTTATAGGACAAAGTAAACAAAGCCTTTTTTGTGCTTACTGGAGCTCAAACCTGTATTTCTGGCGATATTTCTATATAAATTTTTTGATTGGAATCACTGATCTATTTACTCAATTTACAGGAAGTAATGTATTTGTGTGAAAAATTTGTAGAATAGCCATAAAAATATACAACCTCTCAGTAGCTCAGTTGGTATAGCACCTGCCTACTGCGAAGGGCCCGAGGTACGATTCACGACTGGGCTTGGAGAAAATTGTTTTTAAACAAGACGTTTTCTCGGTATCCTCAAAGTCGGTGTGTGAATATGAGTGTGCTGGCATCGGTTATTTAGGATTGGGATGAGCTCGGCTGATGGGACACCTAGCACCCGACCACACAGGGATATTTTGTGCTTTCACCCCCGGGAGGAACAGATGAGATGAAGGAACCCTGACGCAGGCGACAGAGATGCGCAGTAGTCCCTAACAGTTACAAGCGGAGACCGCGGAAAGCTCGACTCAGCAACGGGGCCGAGAAGAACACGCAAGTTATCTGGCTGCAGTCATCTGACACTCAGTCCCGGATCCACTTGTAACGTGAAAGAGGAAGATGAAATGAGAGGGAAGGAGGGAAAAGAAATTCAGGGATACAATAATCCTTCCTAGCATTCGCCTAGCGACCTGGAGAAACCCTGTATGGAATATCGGTCGCGGGAATCAAACCCACGACCTCCCAAATGTGAGCACAGACGCAACTGCCTCAGCCATCCCGCTCGCTCATAATAATTCGCTGAGCAAATGCCTGCGGACACATGCCAAGCCATTTAAACCATTAAAGTAATCCAACCTATTACTATCAGAAATGCAGCGCGTGGCCGACTGGTTAGACAGCAAGGCGGCCCGGGTTCAGTCCCAGGGACCCGCATGTGAGATTTATGGTGAACAAAGGGGTTTCCCCCGATTGGTTCATTCCACCGATGCTCCATCATCTTTCCTACCATTCATATCTCATCTGCATCTATCATTCACTTCTTCGCTCTCATCCCGGGCGTTGTCAACGACCTGGAGAGTGTAAGTCATCGGTTTGGGTGGGTATTAAAGAGGGTAGACTCTCGCCGGTTGGGGTGTTCGCCTTTTAGTTAATTATCAGCAGAGCTATATGGCACAGGTATATAAGCCAAAAATTAAACAAAAATCTGATGTGTTACACTCACATGACTTGCTCTACTCTTGTACAAACTATTTTTACAAACGCTTATTCTCCATCTACTTCATGTTAATCGAGATGTTAATCTTATTGCTAATATTCTTGTAGATGCAAGGGGAATTGGTAGGCTTTAAGTGATAGCCAAATGTTTTAAGAGCTGATTGCTATGCGCAGTATTCCATTCTCTGCATTTCTAGGATAAAAGGAATAAATAACGAATTCCCATTTGAAAAAAGTATAAGTATTGTAAAATTTATGGGAATAACAAGCAATATCTCGAAAATGGTTCAGTCAACAAAACAAATGTATATGACATAAATTGTGTGTTTTAACGCCATCTACATTTATTGTGCAGTAAACTTTTGTCTATCTCTTATGGTTTACCAGTTATGCAAAAGTTGTTCATAATGAAGAATGCTGAACCTAAATACCAAGTTTGGTGTTTATCCGACTGTTCGTTTCTGTACTATGCTGTTCACAGACAGACACACACGGACATGTTTCCAAAATGCTTTTTTTTGGATCCAGGGGGTCTCATAACATGTATTTCCGGTGTAACCTTGGTATCGAATTTTTGGGTGGAATGAAATACTTCCCCTACTTACTCTACGTAGTAGAGAAAGTAAAAAGAAAACAGATGGTGATAGTGAATGTTGTGCCATCTATCTTTAATGAAAGAAGTAAACTGAACAGCACTCTTAATGCCTGGCACATATAGAAACAGAGATACAGTTGCCTACCACTAAGGTCTTTGTGGACACGTGTCGTATCTGCTTGTTCGTCACACAAGCAGAGATATAGTTAGTTAGCACTAAGGTCTCTGTGTACTCGTAACGAAGTAAGGTGGTACGGTACAGGGATGAGACCTAGAAGACTAACTGCCCGCCAGACACCGAGCCACGAGGTATCTCCTAACAGATCCGTCACGATATGACCACGTAGTTAAAGCTACATAAAATAAATAAGTAAAAAAAGGTGAAGTTTTTAATCAAAATAAGAATATTATTATTTTCCCCTGAAATTAACATAAGAAAGTAGACAGAGAAAATATTCCGCCCCCTCCAAGGAAAAAACAAGCTGCATCTCGTATTAATTTACAACAGTATTAAACCATAACCAGTTCTTTCTACCTGTTTTTTTTCTGAACGAATGAGTAAATGTTCCGCCATGCTGAGAGCTGGGTATAAGAATAAAAAAAACACAAGATAGCGGGGTTTACATGCTGAATTGAAAATTATAACTTTAATGTGAAAATGCTGTAGCAAATGATAATGTTGGCCATCCTATTGCCTGCCCTGTCTTATTATGGCCGTCAAGTTAATGCTGCTTGCACGTGATCTGCATGCCATAGCATGGCGCTGTGTTATCGTGGCAACCATCTGCTAGACGGCGGCAAGGAGGGGGGGGAGGTGGCTTAGGAAAGATACGAATGATTGCTCTCTCAGTTTCGGCACATTCCTGCAACTATAGCTTGTGTTTCTCTCCAGATTTGTTAATAAAAACCTTAAGTGTTGCATTCACAGGATTTTCCCTACTCACTCTTCTACAAATATTCTATCTACTTGTTCATGGAGATAAACTTCCATTGCACATTTCGTTATAACTAGAATAGTCACATTTATTAAAATCTGATGTGTTACACTCACATGACTTTTTCTACTCTTGTACAAACTATTTTTACAAACGCTTATTCTCCATATGCTTCATGTTAATCGAGATGTTAATCTTATTGCTAATTTTCTTGTAGATGCAAGGGGAATTGGTAGGCTTTAAGCGATAATCAAATATTTTAAGAGCTGGTTGCTATGTGGAGTATTCCGTTCTCTTTGCATTACCAGGACAAAAAAAAAAATGAACAATGAATTTGAGAAAAAGTATAAGTATTGGAAAATTTAAGGGAATAACAAGCAATATCTCAACAAAAAAAATGTATATGACATAAGTTGGTACTTTAACGCGATCTACATTTTTTGTGTAGTAAAATTTTGTCTATCTCTTATGGTTTACCAGTTATGCAAAAGTCGTTCACAATGAAGAATACTTTTGGAGATATTCCCAGAAAATTCAAGATATACATTTTATTTGTCATGAAAATATCTTAAACATATGATACTTTAATCAAAATCGTTAGAGGCATTTTTGCGAAAATTAAAATTTTCGAAAAATGTTCCATGTATAGGGTAATCTGGGGTGGGGGAATCTTTTTGAAAACCTTTGTGTCGCATCTCTGGAAGATACCAAGTTTGGTGTTTATCCGAGTGTTCGTTTCTGAGTTATGCTGTTCACAGACACATACACAGACATACACACGTTCATGTTTCCAAAAATGCTTTTTTTGTATTCAGGGGGTCTGAAAACATGTATTTCCGGTGAAATGTCGGTATCGAATTTTTGGGTGGAATACAATACTTCCCCTACTTACTATACGTAGTAGAGAAAGTAAAAATGTTCTTAAATGAGATATACTTTTTATGAGTAAGAATTTGTTCCGAATGGACACTACTTCACAGACTATTTCTAGATAATTCCAGATAAACGTTTTGTTTGTGGTGTAAATATATTCGATATTCTCATAATCGTTATTGCTATTTTTGGTAAAATAAAAATTTTTGATAAATTTTCCATATAAAGGGTAACTTGTGGAGGGGAATTTTCTTGAAAATCTTCGTGTGGCATCTTTGTCGTATGTGGACGAGCATTGTCATGGAGCGGCACAACACCTGCAGTAAGCATTCCACGCCTCTTGATTTGAATGGCAGTTTCCGCAGTGTTTCACAGTAACAGTCAGCGTTCACTGTTTCACCTCTGGGCAGGAGGTCAATGAGCGGAATGCCGTTTCTGCCTCGGAACACCGTGCACCGACACAGTTTGTTTGAATTTCGTCTTGACCGGAGATCCGCTGCATTGACTGCTGTTTGTTTTCCAGGATAAAGTGCGAAATCCACATTTCATCGCCCGTGACGATCCTGTCGAGGAAGTGCTTCTGAGCGTTTCGTTTTGTGCTCGGGTGTCAGGTTTTTTGGCACCAACCTGGCATACAATTTCCTGAACAGCAAGTGCTTAGTGACAATTTCATGCAACAAGGATCGCGATATCTACGGAAAATGGCTGCTGAGCTCCGCAATCGTGAAGCGACGTTTCTCCACAATGCTCTACCGCACCAGCTCAACAAGGTCATCATTGATGAGGGACGGACGCCCACTGCGCTCTTCATCATGGACACTTTGACGACCTTCGGAAAACTGTCTACACCAGCGACGCACCATCTGTTTGCTCATGATGTTCGGACCGTAGACCTGGCAGAGCTGACGATGAATTTCGATTGGCGCTATGTTTTTTATCACTGACCGAACCTCTCAGGCGGCGGGAGAACGAATAAGAGCCGCCATTTCGAGCCACTGCTACCGCGCTACTGGCACCAGGCGGGACCTATCCGGCCGGCATGTGATTGGCATGTCATAGATCTGTTACGCATGTGCAAATTTCCCAAATAAATGCGTTTACTTTAAAGGAAACAAAATCGGGAAGCTTACTTTCTGGATGCGCCTCGTAATTCTTTACACTTTCCTCCAGAAGGGCGAATTGTATCGTCATTGGTTTAGCGTTTCCTAGTGTAGCAATCGTAGCGAAACTCTTGCATAGAGGGACATGCGAACCACCCTTCTATTGCACATTTACTATGAACATCGTTCATTGGTTGGACTTTAATATTCCTGAACTGTTTTTCATGCTAGTCACATACAGAATTGATACCGGCTGGGTAGAGTCAACAATTGGTTTCTTGAAGGTAGAAAATTTACGGAGAGAAAAATGAGGCAGTATTTTTAACACTTAAATAATTTCAGTCTAATTATATAATATGTAAATTCAATAACAGCCCGCCTTAAAGCAATATGTGTATGTAACAATATGTAAAAAATTGTGTATAACAGTCATTGTATATGTTTGTATTATTGTATCCATGTGTAATAATATTATGTGAATATATTACGTAATTTAATAATGTAGGAGCTGTGAGAATAATAGGTTAAAAGTTGCTAATAATGAGGTGACTTTGAGGCAATAATGAATTAGAAAGTATAAATGTTACTTGTGATTCTTGGAAGCAATAATGTAATCTTAGTGACAGTTTATAAAAATAACCAATCAACAACCAGAAAACCCTTTAGTTAAATGAAGGTATTCTGTTGGATTAGGAATAGCCAAGCAAAAACTTGAAATTCAGAAATTTACAAGTTTAGGCGGATGAAATCAATTCAGTTGGTTGCAGACAGCGTTACTAACCAGACGCAAAATGTATTCATGTGAGACGAAAAATAGTTTTCGTGTTCAAAAGTGCAAATAATTAATAAAGAAATCTCACAGCTCTCTATCAGTGAAGTGTTATATAAATCGTATCAAGCATTAATAAAAGGAGTGAAGTAAAATTATACTCTGTGAATGCCTACATTCTTAGTCGTACCACAACCCTGCTAAGAGAAACGTGTCTCTAACAATAATACTGACGCAGCCGAGGCAAACATAAATATATAATATATAAAGAAAATAGTTAAATTGCAAAGTTAATATTTTTTGAACTTGGGGCAAAGGCCACTTGAAAGTACATCTGAGGCGAAGGCTACCGGAAACTGTTTACTATACGTGCGGTTGCAACTACTACAAGTTCGGCTCCCCAACAGTTGAAATACAATACAACTCCTACTTCAAATCGGCTTTTCCATACGTGAAACAATAACCTTCTCAAAAACACTATGGTGATCCAAGCAAATGGACAACTTTTTATGCACGCCAGTGTACACTGTCATTAATGAATAAAATTGGCTTTCGTTTTTATTATTATTGTTATTATTTATTGCAGTTGAAACAATACAATCTCTGTACTGGCTACGAGATTGCACAAGGTCAACAAATATTCCTAGCTTCGAGCGATATAAAGCCATTGTAGTATTCAGAATTCTATCATATATTAATTTTACCTTCGCTGCCAATTACGAAGTATCTTCAGAAATGAAGTGACGTGAGCTGGTGTCCGTTGGAGTGTGAAATTACCTGCCGTTAGCCCGTTTTAGCGTGAAGGCAACTTGCGTTAAAAACCTCAAACCGGACCCGTTGTCCTGGAAACGAGAAACTGCGGCAGTTTGCGAGGAAAACAAACGACAAAAACCAAGCCGTGTTCAGTTACCGCCCAAAACGGCAGGCTTTAAAATATGAACACGTTAATACCAGCAGCAGCAGAAAATATATGCGTTGGCAAACCTGTGCAACATGATCTATCACTAACAGGAAATACAGAGTCAAGACCCCCACTACGTGAATGTATATATAGTGGAGTAGGTTGGCTTATACATTTCCTTGATGGGATTTTATTTTATTTACTATACAGGGGGTGTCATAAGCTATGAACAAGGAAAATGAAACCATAATTAATTCTTTTTTAAAAAACATCCTCGGACACGAAGGAAACGTTTTACAAAAAAGAAACCAAATTTTCGGCCATTATTTATAGGCGTGACGTCATCAACAAAAACATTAAATGGCAAAAGACTATTATTTTTTCATTTTTTATTTTCTCTACTATGTATATAAGTAGGGGAAGTATTGTATTCTATCCAAAAATTGGATACTGGGATTTCACCGGAAATACGTGATTAAGCTCGTTTAATAAAAAAAGGATTTTTCGAATAAGGTCCCTGTTTGTGCGTCTACGACAGCATAATTCAAAAACGAAAGCCGGATAAATACCAAATCTGGTATTTAAGTCGAGTATCTTCTAAAAATGCGACACGAAGATTTTGACGAAAATTCCCTCACTCCAAACTGCTCTTTACATAGAAGATTTTTCGAATTTTTTAATTTTCTAAAAGACGGCTCTTATAAATTTTATTAAAATCCCATATTTTAAGGATAATTACATGACAAATAGATGTATATTTTGAATTTTCTGGAAATAGCTTGTGAAGTGCTCTTCATTCGGAAGGAATTTTGTAAAAGAATCTTTAAAAAACAAATTTTATGTTTAATTAATTTCTTTGTGGTATCAACCATTTCTGAGGAATCCTTTCTTAATGCTTCGAATTGTTTCAATACTTAGTCATTTTTACTTTCTCTTCTACGAATATTAAACGGGCGAAGTATTGCATTCCACCCAAACATTCGAAACCGAGATTTCACGGGAAAATACTTTGAGGCCTCCTAAATGCAAAAAAAGAGAAGATTTTTAGAAATAAATCCGCGAGTGTGTGTCTGTGTGTCTGTGAACAGCATAGCTCAAAAAAGAAAAGTCGCATAAATACCAAACTTGGTATTTAGGTTCAGTATCTTTCAAAGATGCGACACGAAGATTTTCAAAAAAATCCACCTACTCCGGACTACCCTTTACATGGAACACTTTTCGAAAATTTTTATCTTCCCAAAAATGGCTCTAACGATTTTAATTAAAATATAATATGTTTAAGACATTTTCATGACAGATAAAATCATATGTTGAATTTTCTGGTAATGTGCCAAATAGTTCTCTTATTGTGAATAGCTTTTGCATAACTAGTAAACCGTAAGAGATAAATAAACTGTTTTGTACACAAAAAATATAGAGCTTGTTAAAACACGCAATTTCTGTCATATACTTGGGGGGGGGGTCTAGCGAACCATTTCCGAGATATTCCTTGTTATTTGTTTGAATTTTCCAATACTTGTACTTTTTCTCAAATGGGAATTCGTTATTCATTTTTTTACGTCCTGGTAATGCAAAGAGAATGCAATACTCCACATAGCAACCAGGTCTTAAAATATGACTATCCCTTAAAGCCTACCATTTTCCCCTTGCAGCTACAATAAAATTAGCAATGAGATTAACATCTCAATTAAAATGAAGCATATGGAGAATAAGTGTTTGTAAAAATAGTTTGTATAAGAGTAGAGAAAGTCATATGAGTGCAGCACTTCAGATTTTTTAAGTTCTATTTTCAGTTGTTTCTCGAGAATGCGTAGTAAGAGTATAGAACTTTAAGGCCAACATATAGCGTCCAGTTCTTAAACATTTGACTATTGCAGTTCTCTTTGTACCTAGAAACGAAATGTGTAATTCAGCAAAGGTTTATATGGATTGAAATGAAATAGAAAGGAAAATAAACTTTCGTCAGTGCAATCTGCATACCCACTAATAAGTCATAGAGGGTAAAGAAAGTCATGTGAATGTAACACATCAGATACCTGTTGCTTTATGCTCATTTGCTGATCATCAAATCTCGCCAATCAATGAGACCGTACATTGGCTGAAAGATACTTGTGTGTAATTATTCTATTAATTTGGGGGGGGGTTCAGTGGACCTTTAAGCGTAAACTTTCTGCTACAGAAATATAAACTTTGTTAAATGCGTTCATCATTTTGTGTACGTCAAAGGGGATACAAAACCTTGATCTCGTAGGCATTCCCCTCACATTCTTGCGAACAAAGCAGACAGTGGGACCAACAGCAGAAAACAAAAAAATGCAGTGTTAGCATGTAAACATGTGAAAGTGCCAACGTACTTAGACTTAATTAAATGTCAGGACAACAGACGGTAGTTGTAAACTATTCCGTATGTACAATACCATAACTGCTGCACGACAGCATTCCAGCATCCCCGTGTTTCTCTCACTTTTTCCAATCTCTATGCCACTCTTCTTGCCTGCAACCAACCCTTGTTTTGTATGCCAGGAAAACAACACTCAGCTGCTTTTATCACAGCACAGTCCATTCCCTGCATACTTGTGTGTATGTCATGCTGAAGTAGGTATGCATTTTACGTGCGATTTCTCTCTGCTAGCAAAACATGGTGAGGACCAAACAGCATACATGACCATCATAAATAATTATTTAAACTTTAAATATTAATAGTATTTAAAGACTCAAGTTTATGTGTTACATTGTACAAAATCTTATTACTTTCTCTACTACGTTAAGCAAGAAGGGGGAATACTGTATTCTAACCAACATTTCAAGGGAAATACACTATGTGATCAAAAGTATCCGGACACCCCCACAAACATACGTTTTTCATCTTAGGTGCCTGGTACTCATTATCCGCGACCTCAGTAGTCATTAGATATCGTGAAACAGCAGAATGGGACGCTCCGTGGAACTCACGGACTTCGAACGTGGCAGGTGGTTGGGTATCACTTGTGTCAGAAGTCTGTACGCGAGATTTTCACACTCCTAAACATCCCTAGGTCCACTGTTTCTGATGTGATAGTGAAGTGGAAACGTGAAGGGACATGTACAGCACAAAAGCGTACAGGCCGACCTCGTCTGTTGCCTGACAGAGACTGCGGACATTTGAAGAGGGTCGTAAAGAGTAATAGGCAGACATCTATCCAGACCATCACACAGGAATTCCAAACTGCATCAGGATCCACTCCAAGTACTATGACAGTTAGGCGTGAGGTGAGAAACATTGGATTCCATGGTCGAGTGGTGCTCATAAGCTACACATCACGCAGGAAAATGCCAAACGACGCCTTGCTTGGCGTAAGGAGCGTCAACATTACACGATTGAACAGTTGCAAAACGTTGTGTGGAGTGACGAATCACGGTACACAATGTGACGATCCGATGGCAGGGTGTGGGTATGGCGAATGCATGGTGAACGTCATCTGCCAGCGTGTGTAGTGCCAGCAGTGAAAGTCGGAGGTGGTGATGTTTATGGTGTGGTCGTGTTTTTCCTGGAAGAGGCTTGTACCCCTTGTTGTTTTGCGTGGCACGATCAAAGCGCAGACCTACATTGATATTTTAAGCACCTTCTTGCTCCCCACTGTTGGAGAGCAATTCGGGGAGGGTGATTGCATCTTTCAACACGATCGAGCACCTGTTAATACTGCACGGGCTGTGACAGAGTGGTTACACGACAATAACATCCCTGTAATGGACTGGCCTGCACAGAATCCTGACTTGAATCCTATAGAACACCTTTGGGATGTTTTGGAACGCCGACTTCGTGCCAGGCCTCACCCACCTACATAGATATCTCTCCTCAGTTCCGCACTCCGTGAAGAATGGGCTGCCATTCCCCAAGAAACCTTCCAGCACCTGATTGAAAGTACGCCTGCGAGAGTGAACGTTGTCATCAAGGCTAAGGGTGGTCCAACACCATATTGACTTCCAGCATTACCGATGGAGGGCGCCACGAAGTTGTATGTCATTTTCAGCCAGGTGTTCGTATGTTTGTATTTAAGTTCAGTATCTTTCAAAGATCCTACACAAGATTTTGTATACAGTTACCTCACCGAAAGCTACTCTTTACATACAAAAAGTTTCGAACGGCCGGACCAGGAGGCACGACAGGTAGATGGCAGAGTGCCTACCATTTTTAACTCCGCTGGCTGTACAGCCGACTCTCCTCACCCATGTGGTCTTACACATCCCGTAGGGGAGGGGTTCCGTCCCCTTCAGCTGCCTGGTGCGGGCGCTGTGGACCCCTAGCACTCGTGGTACTTCTGACGTTACTGGAAGTACGTCGGGCCGAACATTCGAGCCCCCGCCCTGTTGGGGAGCCGGGGTAAGGTTCCCGATACCATAGGAGATTGGGTACGACTGTGTGGTTTTCCATGCAGTCGGGGTTATGAGTCGCCTCAATGTCCTCCGGTGCCGCTCTGGAGAGCCGGTAGACGGCATGCTAGATTACTGTCGGTCCGAACGAGGTAATCGATAGTCGCCCTTCGGAGATGACGCGCGTAAGTGGCGTATCCACTTCCATCTCCGCGTAAGCAGGGGGCCTTTATAGCCTCTAGACATTGGCCCCATGGGAAACCCCTACGGATGGAGAGCCACTCGGCTGACGCTATTCCTGGGTTTAGAAGGGGGGTTTGGTCTTTGGCTCTTACCCTGGTAGACCTTGCTCAACAACATTGTGGACTTATACGTCTCTGGGACCTGGAGGTTGCTTGCAGTCCGGGGGACGAAGCAACCTTTTCCCCTGTCATGCATATGCCGAGACCTTCCGCCGACACTTGCACCCCTGAAAGAAACCAAGCAGATGAAGGGTGAAGAGAAATGAGATGGAGATGAAATGGAGGGATAGGAAATTCTCCTTCACAGTGTTCACCTGGCGATCCTGAGAAACCCCGAAAGTCAAGAAAGTCATGGCAAAATGTATATGTTGAGATTTTCCGCTTTTCCAACTGTCGCTGTTCTAAGTTCCTATGTAATGAGTTCACTTCACTAATTCACTTCAGTAAGGTGAACTACTTCAATTTTCAGCCACTTCACTTCCTTTGTGACGCAGCCTCTTCAAGCCGGACGGTTCGTTCACTCGGGAGTCGAACACAAGCCCCCTACAACCCGTCGTTCCGCAGTGGCACTGGCTGCACGTCACAACAGTCGTCACCAACTCGCTCGGAGAATCGCTCTTGATGTCGCAACAGTCTCTAACTTGCTTGCTCACGGACTGACTAACGCAGCTCAACTCGCACTGACGCGATTGCTGCGAGAGCGCTCGCTTATATAGGCAGTGAAATCTTCCACAGCAGGTTATCGATCGTTCTAAAACTATTTCAACAGTTTCTGTGTAGGGGAGAAGAAGCTTCCAGAATGTTCTAGGTATCTACCGATAACGCGCCCGGTTTTTACGCTGGTTGTGTTGTTTACTCGAACCGCTCGGCTCCGACTTCCCGATAACGTTGGATCTTAGCCGCGGCGTGAAAACAGAACAGTGGCAGTCAAACTTTTAAAACCGAACGTACACTCTAGCCTTAAAATTCCATATTATTTCCGTGACATCGCGAGAAACAACTAAAAATTGACAGAACTTGAAAACACAGACAAAAAGTATCGAACAATTCGAACTGTTGAAATTAAAGATAAAATTAACGGATATCTCGGAAATGGCTTATGCCACGAAAAGGTAATTTTTAAGAGATTTGCATTTTTTGTACATAAACGTTTTCCAGTCATACAAGATTATACAAAATTCCTTCCGAATGAAGAGGACATCACTGGCTATTCCCAGAAAATTCAAGATATACATTTTATTTTCGTCATGCAAATATATTTAATATTTGCTGTTTTAATCAAAATCCTTAGAGCCATTTTTGCGAAAATAAAAGAACTGGGGTAAGGGATTCTTTTGAAAATCTTTGCCTCGCATCTTTAGAAAATACTGAGTATAAATACCAAGTTTTCGTTTTTGAGTTATACCATTACTATGCTGTTCACACACACACAAACGAACCTTTTTCTAAAAATGCCTTTTTTTTATTCAGGGACTCTCAAAACGTGTATTTCCAGTGAATTCTTGGTATTGAAGTTTTGGGCGTTATGCTATACCTTCTCCACCTTTATGTAAGTTGTAGAGAAAATAAAAAGCAATGATTTTAGAACTTCTGCTAAGAGAAGCTCTTTGCAAATTAGAACAGTTTTGTTGGTGATAAAATAAATATAGTATACCTTTGTTCTGAATTATTCATCTTGGACTGGCTTTATCTCTGCAGTTGAACACAGTTTTACATTATCAAAATTAAAAGTGCCTCTAAAAAGGAAAGAATATACGAGTGTCTATTCACATATTCAAAGATAACGCGAAGCTTTCCTAAGTTTTCTTTTAGAGAGCTTTACAAAACTGAATAAACATAGGATTTTACTGTAATGAGAAGATAAACCAGCATTTTTAAGAACGTAAACACAGCGAGGCAGGGAAGAGGGGAGGATAGAGCTGTTCTTTTGCTTTCATTTGTCTACGCACCGTTTTAATCCATTATTATACTTGGTGCACAAGTCGGTTTATTTTTCTTTTCCTTCCCTGTGTCAGCTTAAGCTAGTGGGATAGCATCTCGCAGTCTGACAGCTGTGAGAGTCGAACAAGCTCCTGGCAATCTGTTGCTATAGCAACGCATCCCAAACTCTCGTAGTTTGAACAGTTCACTTTCACAAACAGTTGGCGTTTCTCGTTGTCGCCCACAACAAATCATTTATACCGTGTTATAAACAGACGAAATGTATAGGTATATGGTACTCAGCTTTTAATTTCAATTTCTAATGGACTAAAATGCTTTCTACCTTAATTAATAGGTATACAAACTATTCTTAATAAAGCTTATTTTTTTATCTACTACATTTAATCCAAATAAAACCTTTACACATTACACATTACACATTTCTCTATAAATACAAAGAGAACAGCGACAGTCAAATGTTTAACAACTGGACACTATATGCTGGCCTTAAAATTCCATACTGTTTCCATGACATCGCGAGAAACAACTGAAAATCGATGCGACTTAAAAAGGAATGACAAGTATTTAATAGTTCGAATCTTTATTAACGGATATCTCAGAAACAGTTTATGCCGCAAAAAAGCTTACTTGAGGTAAATTGTGTGTTTTCAAGAGGTCTACATTTTTTGTGTAGTACGTTTTCGTCTATCGCTTAACGTTTACCAGTTATACAAGATTATACAAAATTCCTTCTGAATGAAGAGGACTTCCTAGGCTATTCTCAGAAAATTTAAGGTATACATGTTATTTTCCATGTAAATATGTTTCATATATGGTATTTTAATCAAAATAGAGCCATTTTTTGGATAATAAAATTTTCGAAAAATGTTCTATGTAATGGGCAGTTGAGGTGGGGGAATTTCCTTGAAAATTTTCGTATTGCATCTTTGGAAAATCTAAAGTTTAGTATTTACCCAACTTTTCATTTTTGAGTTATACTGTTCATAGACAGACATGCACAAAATGCTTTATTTGGATTTAGGATGCCTTAAAACATGTATTTCCGGTGAAATCTCGGTATAGAATTTTTGGGTGGAATACAATACTTCCCCTACTTACTATACGTAGTAGACAAAGTAAAAATGTGGTGCTTTACTTTCACATGATTTACTCTACCCACTATCGTTTGTTAGTTTCTCCTCCACCTACGTATAGTACTAGTGAGGCTCGCATTTGGGAGATCCCGGGTTCGATTCTAGTCGACCGTCCATTGTGACCTTCGGTTTTTCATAATTCTCCCTGGTCGGTAGGCGAATGCTGGGGTGGTTTGCGGTTTACTTTGATTTCCCTTTAATTGTGTTTGGTGTGTGTTTCTAGGTTTGATGGTGTATGGCGGTGCCGAACAGATAGCACGGGTGCTTGCCCGAAGGAAAGAGTACACCCCGAGGATACTAGAGGGCTGCTTGATCGTCTGATCGTTCATCTTCCCTCTAAGTAGCTCCAGCAGTGGGACGTGTCTTCGAGCCTGGGACTGTTAGGGACCTCCGCGCGTTTTTATACTCTGCCTGCGACCTGTCGCCTCTGTGGTTCCTTTACTTCATTCCTTCCTCCTGGGGGGTGGTAGCTATAATAAATCTATGTAGATGTAACTGTGCGAGGTGTTGCTTCCATTGAGTAATCTATAAGAGGAATTATTGTATTCCACCCAAAAATTCAATGTCGAGATTTCACCGAAAAAAATGCGTTTTGAGGCCCCATGAAGTCCAAAAATGTCTGTTGAATAGTCAAACTTAGTATTTGATTTCAGCATCTCTCAAAGACGCGACACGAAGATTTACAAGGAAATTCCCCACCCCAGATTACCCTTTACATGGGACACTGTTTTAACATGGTAGCACAGCGCTTGGAGAAACCGGACGGAGACAGGGAGATCCGTGGTTCAAATCCCGGCTATGCCATTGAATTTTTCAATTGTCTGATTGTACCTTTCCAACCTTGTCCAACACACGACTTCTGTGGAAGAACAATTAATTCCAGTGTTTTAATAAGTTATATATTTAAACATGGTTATTATAAGTATGACGGTAAAGCTATTGCTCAAAGTTATATATTCATATGTGAAAATCTAGAACTGTCCACATAAAACAAGACGCCACTGCATGTGCGGAAAACGTAAACAGATACACCTCCTCCTTCTACACATACTCTACCTGTAAAGGCCAATAGAATGCCGCCTGAAGTTACATTATATGGAAGCGAGTAAGCAGCAGGTAACTATAACTTATCCTTGGAGTCAGGCCGGTCTCGGGCTCGGGCTCTGTTCAGACTGGGCCTAAGAATTTTGGCCCGTGGAGACCTCTGTCCTGCACAATAGTGTCCGATTCTAGAAAAGCATAGAAGCGTGAAGACTAGAGTATCCACCTGACAGTCCAGGTCTCTCCTGTTTCCTGGTCATGTCTGATATTATATGCGGAGCCGGTGGGATACGCAACAAAACGAATAAATGTCCACGACGATCTGGCAAGCTTTAAATTCCGGTCCCGGCGCTATTAAACTGCGTGTAATGATTCACGTGGAAGAGCATGCGGCTTGCCTACAGGCAAGGGGAAGGCGCTTTGAACTGCGGTAGCAATGAAATGTTACTCGATTGTTTTTGTCGATAGCGGCACTCTAATAATAAACAGGCTCCCTCCGCCTTGATT
The DNA here is from genome assembly GCA_030765065.1 of Deroplatys truncata. Classification (NCBI taxonomy): domain Eukaryota; kingdom Metazoa; phylum Arthropoda; class Insecta; order Mantodea; family Mantidae; genus Deroplatys; species Deroplatys truncata. Next base: position 31,408,483 of record CM060981.1, on the reverse strand, counting down.
AATATATCTACCTCAACAATCAGATGCCCTCCGTCCGTTCCAGGGTCATCTACCTGCCGTTTATTGCGGAACGGTGCAGTGTCGTTAATTCTCCAAACATTTCCACTCTTGAAAACGTTTGATGGCGTAACACTTTGCGTTCTTCCGTTGCTGATTTTGCTCTGGAGATTGCTGTTTCTTCCTCAAAGTGCGAAACAGAGATACGTCCATCCTTCAGGAAGCGGACATCACAAAGGAGCATCTCAATCCCTTGTTACTGTGTAATAGTAATGCTTAGGGCCCGGATTTTAAGGTGGAATAAACCTTTACTTTAGGTTTCTTATCTGCTTAAAATAGGCTTTTTTAGGTTTTTCTTGATTAAAATAGTTTTTTATGCCTTGCTTCATGGATCAATACAATAATTTTGCTTTTTTGGTACTTAGGTGTAAGATTTATTTTTACTTTCTCCACCCAAAAATTCGATCCGAGATTTCACCGGAAATACATGTTTTGAGACTCCCTGAATCCCAAAAAAGCATTTTTGGAAACATGTCCGTCTGTGTGTCTGTGTGTCTGTCTGTGTGTCTGTGTGTCTGTGAACAGCATAACTCAGAAACGAACAGTCGGATAAACACCAAACTTGGTATTTAGGTTCAGTATCTTCCAGAGATGCGACACGGAGGTTTTCAAGAAAATCCCCCCACCCCAGATTATCCTTTACATGGAACATTTTTCGAAAATTTTAATTTTCTCAAAAATGGCTCAAACGATTTTGATTAAAATATCATATGTTTAAGATATTTTCATGACAAATAAAACGTATATCTTGAATTTTCTGGGAATGTCTCCAAAAGTATTCTTCATTGTGAACGACTTTTGTATAACTGGTGAACCATAAGACCACCTGTCATCTGTTTCAGGGTTGTAAGAGCAGCAGGCGGTGTTCGGCAGGTTGCGGCTTGGCAGTGGAAGTTTCAGCCGGGGACTGCTCGGCTGGAATCCACCTCTAGGTGCTTTTTGGCGGGAGCTTCTTTGGAGAATCCTCGGTAGCCCAATAGACTGGGCTCGGGTGGCATTGGAGGCATTCAGTCTGAAAACATTGGGCACCCCGCCTGTGCTTGCTCCGTCGTAATCCAGATCCAGTCGCCATACAGTCCAGTCGTCATCTCTCCCTCCCGGGGGTTACGGTAGAAGCGCAAGGGGCCGACCCTCTGCGTCAGTACCTTTGCCTTTATCAACAAAATCACTACTTTTGAATTCCTATGAAAAAAGGGTTTCAGATGTTACATTCACATGACTTTCTCTGCCCACTATCGTTCATTTCTATACAGCTTTCACAATTTCTTGCAGAAATTTTCAGTCCGTTATAGGTACAAAGGGCACAGCGATATCAAAAGTTTAAAAGCCGGTCGATAAATGCATACTTTGAAATGCCATGCTCTTTTTTGACATCGTGGGAAACAGCTGAAGAGCGACATTATTTAAAATGCGTGGATTTGAAAAATTCAAACTAATAATAACCTATCTCTCGAAATGCCTGATGCCACAAAAAAGAATAAAGAGAGAAAGAGATGAAATTTCTTCTTTAGTAACTTTCTATATCTTATGGTATACAAAGACTATACAATATTCCTTCCGAATGAAGAGAACTTAATATACTATTCCCAGAAGATTCAAGATATACATTTTGATTGCCATGTAAATATCTTAATATATTTTAATAAAGCTCGTTAAAGCCATTTTTTAGAAAATAAAAAAATTCAAAAAAATCTTCCATGTAAAGGGTAATTTAGCATGGGGGTATTTTCTTTAAAATCTTCGAGTCGTATCTTTGGAAGATATTGAATTTAAATACCAAATTTTGTGCTTATCCGACTTTTCCTTTTTGGGTTATGCTATTCCTATTGTCCATTCCAAACCAGAGTTCCCTCTGATGTAAACAGAAGCACGTGCTTCGGCTTGTCATGAACCCAAGAATACACTCTTACGCCAATGTAAGTAGTTCCTTAATACATGTATTGTATTATGAAATATTAGAGCAGGAAAGGTATAGAATTGCACATTTTATTGCTGTTATCATAAGAATTCATTGTTAAAGGTAATGGATATATACTAGCTGTTAAGAGATTACAAAATATTATTTTTGCCTGCTGTTGGGCTAACGCAGAGAGCATCTTGCTTGTTAATACCAACCGACATGCACGACTGCCACTCTCTTACATATACAAGAAATGCAGCAATGAATTCTGAGAGGTGCTATCTGAGTTCCGAATAAACACTTTGCTTAACACAGGATATATGATAAACGAACAGTCATTCATAATACACTAACACACATATGCTCAGCTCAGGTCAAATCTTGTGATTTAGTCAGTTGGTATTTGAGCTCACATGGCAGAGGAAGGTGCGTGTAGTGCGAATAAACTGTTCAAACACAGAAGCGGGAAACAGTTAAAAAGTGGCTAAAACAAACAATACTTCATATATTCAACTCACTATTGCAAAAATATCCGACACTTGCATTATTGCATATTACGAAACTAATATCGGATTTTACAGGCGTTTCAGTGAGAAGTGTAACGAAAGCGAGCAGGGAATATAAACAGACATAATATAACATAGAAGAGGATAAAATGTGGGAACTTGTTTTAAGTGCGACAGTGCTGTGGAATTGTGGATAAGCTTGTCATTATTTTGGAGAGTACCTCTGATTCCGATAAGGCAGCTGAGTCATCTTCGGAGGATTCGGATTTGGGTGTTGCACTTTTGCCCGAGGATTGTGATTAACGTAAGTAAACTGTTCATTGCCGCATACTTATAAAATCGATTGTTACCTCAGGTTGCATTTTGAACTATGATTCTCACGCAGAGCGCCTTATTATAGATTAAATAGTGTTCAACAAGCACATGGGAGGGGAACAAGCAGATATTATGGGCGGGGATTGCGAACTGCTTTCGCGCGGATAATACAAAGAGTTTGTTTTCAGTGAAAGGCACTCTGGTTTGGAATGGACAGTAGACACACTCACACGAACCTTCTACAATACTTCCCCTGCTAACATACGTGGTAGAAAAATAAAAATTCAAAATATAACAAGAGACAGCTTCAAAATGACTGATGCCACTAATGAATTTTTTTTTGAGAAATGATTAGAGCTTTATAAAGATCAACATTTTTCTGTTGTGCGGTTTTTGTCTGTCTCTTATGGTTTACCAACTTTCCAGTGCTCCGTACGCTTTTAAGCGCCTTGTTTTGTTCCTCCTCAATTGATGCATAGAGTTGAGGCAGTATTTTTAACATTTAAATGATGTCAGTCAAATTATATAATATGTAAATTCAATAACAGCCCGCCTTAAAGCAATATGTGTATGTAATAATTTGTAAAATGTGTGTAACAGTGCTTATATTATTGTAAACATGTGTAATAATGTTATGTGAATATATTACGTAATTTAGAATGTAGGAGCTGTGAGAAATAGGTTAAAAGTTGCTAACAATGAGGTAACCTTGAGGTAATAATGAGTTTAAGAGTTTAAATGTTACTTATGATTCTTGGAAGCATTAATGTAATTTTTGTGACAGTTTATAAAAATAGCCAATCAACAACTAGCAAAAGCTTTAGTTAAATGCAGGTATGCTATTGGAGTAAAAATAGCCAATCACAGACTTGAAATACAGAAATGTACAAGTTTAGACGGTTGAAATCAATTCAGTTGCCTCAAAGCAGTGCTGATAACCAGATGTGTTGCTTCTAGACGCGTTAATTACGTATTCGTGTGAGACGAAAATGGTATACGTGTTAAAAGGTGCAAGTATTAAACAAAAGAATCTCACAGCTCTTGATGTCAGTGAAGTGCTATTGTATTTGTGTCAAAAATTAATATAAAGGAGTGAATTAAGACTTAAAATTGTGGCAGTAATTTGTATCACAATAATGTAAATGCCAGAGTGATTGTAGTGTAAATAAGCATTATTGTATGACATTGATTTGAGATGTTTGTTAATTATGAGCATTGTTAGGAAATAAGTTTACACGGCCTCACTGAAACTGACAATAAGAGCGGATAACAATGAGCGAGGGGGTGAGTTGAATATTAATTAGAAGAGACAAACAAATGACGTCAGATTTGCGCGCTTTTCTGAGAAATGGAGGGAATTTCTTCCCTAGAGCATATGTTTTCGTAATTTTGATTGGATATAAAAATAGACGCTAATGTTGGTGCGTTTTATTAACCAATAGCAGCTCGATTATAATCTTTAGGCATATCGGGGTGAGGGAGTATAAAAAGCTAAAGCCAGAGGCAAGTATTGTCCAGTTCAACAAAATCATCCACGCATTACACGTCGCTGAGTCCAACAGAATCATTCAGAAATTAAACGTCGCTCAGTTCATCAGAATCGTTCGCGAATTACACGTCGCAATTCTACAGAATATTAGAAAATATTAGAAAATATAACAGTTTCAGTCGGGCGTGTATCAAGAGTAAATATGTGAAATTAATTAATTGTGACGGTAATAAAAGTGTAAAAAAAATTCTTTTATAAGTGTTATCTTTCAGTAAAAACTCCTTTCCGTTTACACACCTTGATTAAGAGATATGCTCGACTTAATAATAATAATAATAATAATAGCCAGCCGGAGGACAAAGAACCCAACATTCAAAGTAGTAATACAATAAAAGGCGCCCTGTAAAAGATAACACGAAGTGACGGCGAAAAATTGGCTTCCATACGTGGTGCAGATAAACATGAAGCCGCATCTTCCAACCAACTACAAATATCCCACTCCAAATTTGGCTCCCAAACGTGGGGCTAACAAACCATAATGTCACTTCAAAATCTGCGAAATACTACATTCTTGTTGCATCACGCCCTGCTAAGAGTTCCATGTGTCTAACAATAATACTGAAGCAGCCGAGGTAAACATAAACATTTAATACTTAAAGAAACAAACCAATTACAAATATAATTTTTTTTAAACTTGGGGCAAAGGCCACCTGAACATACATTTGGAGCGAAGGCTACCGGAATCTGTTTACTATACGTGCGGTTGCAACGAATTTTATGTTCGGCTCTCCAACATAAGAACTATAATACAACTCCTAAGATACTACTACTTCTAATTGACGCCCAAAGCGTGGTGCAAATAAACAACGTAAAGACAATATTCAACTTCAAATTGCCATTCATACGTGGAGCTAAATAAATAAACAACTCCAACAAAACAACTTCAGAGTATACATAAAACAGTTCATCGTCCTATCAGCCTCCTTGTGCATCTTTCATTTGTTATCCTTCCTTGACAGAAAATATACACAAAAGCATTTTTGTAAGAATAATTTGTATATGAATAATCATTTTAATTTCATAAATATGAAAATGAACGAGTAGAGAAAATCGTGTGATTGTAACATGCCAAACTGATACTTTATATTTCACATTTACAGCAGTAACATGTTGTAGTGTTCTTTTGCATACTATCATACTGGGCAGCTTGTCCGAACTGGGATTCGAACCCCTCCGTGTTGAATGATAGGCAATAATGTTATTGTTTCATTCTCATTGTGGTTAAATGTTTATACAAGTACAACTTCGTGTTAGAAAAGCTATTAACAATGTAAACCCATTTAAATAGGCCAGATATTAATTTGTAAGTTCCTGGTAAATTTCTAACACGTTGCTTTGCGTGATATTCCCAGTTGTCATGAATATCGGCCCCGGTTTCGCGTGTGGCGCGCCAACAGGCCATATGACCTTTTTAATTTTCTCAATAGTAGCCCCCCCTGGGGCTGATATATATCGGAAAATAACGTGCTATCAATTTAATTTTAATTTAATCGTCCGGAAAGGTGGTGTTCTTGCGTGATCTGCTAGTAAAATACTGGAGGCTATGGACCGTCGTCAAAAAACACAGCCCGCGGCTTGCATGACAAGTGCAAATCTGCCCAACACCTCTTATTGTTTTCTTTCTTATTCCTGGCCAACCTCTTCCTCAACTCTACCTGAACACTCATTTTCCTTCACATTTATATTCCGAGCTTTATTACCTTCCATGCCATTTCCATCATTTTATTCTTCAACACTTCAGTTTGCGTGATAAAAATCTGATGTGGTATATTCACACTCTCTCCCTACACATTAGCATTAAATAATACACTTGTTTTTTTAATGACGCAACTGGTCATCCACCGCTACCACGGCACTGCTATACGAATCCGTTCGTGCAGTAGCAGAGAATCTGTCCGCAGTTTCTTCCGTATATAGTGCTACAATACGAAATGTATGTTAGTTCAACTTTTGTTATAAAAAGTATTGGAAATGATGTGCCTGAAGCCTGACACCTGTTGAACAATTATTGAACACTCAATACACTATGAGATCAAAAGTATCCGGACACCCCACAAACACACGTTTTTCATGTTAGGTGCATTGTGCTGCCACCTACTGCCTGGTACTCATCCGCGACCTCAGTAGTCATTAGACATCGTGAAACAGCAGAACGGGACGCTCCGTGGAACTCACGGACTTCGAACGTGGTCAGGTGATTGGGTGTCACTTGTGTCAGAAGTCTGTACGCGAGATTTCCACACTCCTAAACATCCTTAGGTCCACTGTTTCTGATGTGATAGTGAAGTGGAAATGTGAAGGGACATGTACAGCACAAAAGCGTACAGGCCGACCTCGTCTGTTGACTGACAGAGACCGCCGACATTTGAAAAGGGTCGTAAAGAGTAATAGTCAGACATCTATCCTGACCATCACACACGAATTCCAAACTGCGCAGGACCCACTCCAAGGACTAAGACAGTTAGGCGTGAGGTGAGAAACCTTGGATTCCATGGTCGAGCGGCTGCTCATAAGCCACACATCACGCAGGAAAATGCCAAACGACACCTAGCTTGGTGTAAGGAGCAGTGGCAAAACGTTGTATGGAGTGACGAATCACGGTACACAATTTGGCGATTCGATGGCAGGGTGTGGGTATGGCGAATGCCCGGTGAACGTCATCTGTCAGCGTGTGTAGTGCCGACAGTGAAATTCGGAGGTGGGTATTGTTATGGTGTGGTCGTGTTTTTCCTGGAGGGGGCTTGCACCCCTTGTTGTTTTGCGTGGCACAGTGCAGACCAAAATTGATATTTTAAGCACCTTTTTGCTTCCCACTGTTGAAGACCAACTCGGAGGGGGCGATTGCATCTTTCAACATGATCGAGTACCTGTTCATACTGCACGGACTGTGGCGGAGTGGTTACACGACAATAACATCCCTGTAATGGACTGGCCTGCACAAAGTCCCGACTTGAATCCTATAAAACATCTTTGGGATGTTTTGGAACGCCGACTTGGTAGACCTCACCGACCTACATCGATACTTCTCTTCAGTTTCGCACTCGTGAAGAATGGGCTGCCATACCCCAAGAAACCTTCCAGCACCTGATTGAAAGTATGCCTACGTGAGTGAACGCTGTCATCAAGGTTAGATGTGGGCCAACACCATATTGACTTCAAGGATTACCGATGGAGGGCGCCACGAACTTGTACGTCATTTTCAGGCTGGTGTCCGGATACTTTTGATTACGTAGTGTACATTCAGCCGAAATAATGCAAAAACGCACGCAAACCGTATGCTGTCTTATAATTCGTAATGGGGGTTTGTTGCATAAAGTCTGTTTAAGGATCCCCACAGTTAATGGATTTAGATCTGGAGAATGAGTCAATTATTCTGTCATCAAACAAATTCTAATGTGAGGCAGCGTTTTCTTGGATATTTTCACCACGACCGTTCCTATCTCATCTAACTTTTCCTCGGTGAGACTGTTTCGCTTTCTCTAACAGATAGAGTCTGTCTAACAACTATAAATTGGAGCAATAACACCAGGGAACTTCTGTATAAATTCAAGCTGACAGATCGCTTCGAGCAAAACTTAACACAATGAACACACGCTGATACGAAGTATACAACATGATAATTACACACTCAGGTAGTACATTTGCCCGAATTGCAGTCGCGTTATACAAAATAAACCAGGTAGTATTCACATAAAAAGTCATTTATTGCAGGTTACCCACTTTGTGTGTGCGTTGAAGGAAGGGCGTGAACAACATAACTACAAAATTTGGATGTGTTACGTTCACATGACTTTCCCTACACTCTATCGTTTATTAGTGGATATACAAATTATTGTTACGAAAGTTTATTTTTCTATCTACATTTCTTTCTCTCTACTTTATTTTACGTCTCTTTAACTCCCTGGTCATTTCGCGACGGATCTGTTGCTGGATAACTCTTAGAACGATATGTGATGGATAGTTAGTCTTCTAGTTCTCATCCCTGGAACCACCTGCTTCATGCCGTGCAGATGGCATTAGGGTGCCTCCAGTCTAACCGCCGCCCTCGCATAGAAAGGCAGACAGTTTGCCTTCTAGGTCTCATCCCTGTAACCACTTGCTTCATGCCGTGCAGATGGCATTAGGGTGCCGTCCAGTCCAACCGCCGCCCCCACACAGAAAGGCGGGTGGTTAGCCTTCTAGGTCTCATCCCTGTAACCATCTGCTTCATGTCGTGCATATTGTGTTAGTGTGCCGTTCAGTCCAACCGCCTGTCTACTTAATTTTAATCAAGACAACCCTTTATGAATCAGTTGTATGACGTTTTCTTTATTTCTTTATTTATTACTGAACTAATTACTAGCGGAGTACACCGTTTTATAATATAAAGTGCATGTAAATTGCGTTTTCGTAGCTTTAAGGGTTTCCGAAATATTACTAAGCATTAATTTTTGTAATATTCAATTTTAATTTTGGATTAGAGGAGCCCAAATCACGAATTTTCCAAGGAATGCCTAAATCAAATTTTTTTGAGGATGTAATGTAACACCTATGTTTTTGAATCAGGGAAAACAAAATTGTAATCCTCGGTGAACCAGGAGGAAGGAAGGAACTTTGTCGAGACTTTTAATGGTGAGGCTGGAAAGTAGCAAAACCCATTTCAAGATGTTAAACGTTGGAAGATGGCGGGCGGTGTGTGAGGTGAATGTTGCAAGAGCTTCGATTCCAATTTGCAGTAAATTGTGTGGCAGCGTTTTGTGCCGCGGGTGGACGTCCGGCAATGAATTGCCTGGGTTCCCGACGTCTGTAGGGAGCTAAAGGACTTACAAGATTTGTTGGTGCGTGTTTATTTCGCCCGACGCACCTCTAGCCCTGCTAAGTGCCAACAAGACCGCGTGCGGTTCTTATCTCTATTAGTTCGCTCTGCAAGATGTACAACTAGTTTATTATAAACTCGGGATGCTCTACATTCACAAGACTTTCTCTATCCACACTTCTACAAAATATTCTTGCAAAATTGTATTTTTCTAGCTACTTTATTATAATTCCTGCTTGCAGATAGGATTTCATTGAGAGCACAAGAGGGATAAACAGGTTGAAGTGATGCTCCATTGTTTAAAAAATGTGATGTGATACATGCATACGACTTTCTCTACACACTATCGTTTATTAATAAGTGTACAAGCTATTCTCACTAAAGCTTATTGCTTTCTCTACCACGTATAGTAAGTAGAGGAAGAATTGCATTCCATCCAAAAATTCGATACCGAGATTTCACTAGAACTATATGTTGGTAACATGTCTGTGTGTCTTTGAACAGCATAACTCAGAAACGAACAATCGGGTAAAAACCAAACTTGGAATTTAGGTTCAATATCTTTCAGAGATGCGACATGAAGGTTTTCAAGAAAATCCCCCCACCCCAGATTACCCTTTACATGGAACATTTTTCGAAAATTTTAATTTTCTCCAAAATGGCTCAAACGATTTTGATTAGAATTTCATATATTTAAGATATTTTCATGACAAATGAAATGTATATCTCGAATTTTCTGGGAATGTCTCCAAAAGTATTCTTCATTGTGAACGAATTTTGCATAACTCGTAAACCATAAGAGATAGAGAAAATTTTACTAGACACAAAATGTAGATCCCGTTAAAATCCACAATTTATGTCACATACCTTTTTGTTGTTGAGTGAACCATTTTCTAACTATTGCTTGTTATTCCCTTAAATTTTCCAATACTTACACTTTTTACAAATGGGAATTCGTTATTCATTTTTTTTATGTCCTGGACATGCAAAGAGAATGGAATACTGCACATAGCAACCAGCTCTGAAACGATTTTACTATCGCTTAAAATCTACCGTATTCCCCTTGCATCTACAAGAAAATTAGCAATAAGATTAACATCTCGAATAACATGAAGCATATGGGGAATAAACGTCTGTAAAAACAGTTTTATACAAGAATAGAGAAAGTCATGTGAGTGTAACACATCAGTTTTTTTTTCTTTCTGGTACAATTTAATCCAAATAAACCTTTGCAGAGATAGCTACATTACACATTTCGTTATAGATACAAAGAGAACAGTGATAGTCAAATGTTTAAGAACTGGACGCTATATGCTGGTCTTAAAATTCCATACTGTTTCCATGACATCGCGAGAAACAACCGAATGTTGATAGGACTTCAAGACAATGACCAATAAATGAAAAGTCGAACATTTAATAACGGATATCTCAGAAATGGCTTATGCCACAAAAAAGCTTATTTAAAATAAATTGTGTGTTTTAAAGAGTTCTACATTTATTGTGTAGTACGTTTAACGTTTCCAGTTATACAAGATTATACAAAATGTCTTTCGTATCAAGTGGACTTCACAGGCTATTTCTGGAAAATTCCAGATATAAATTTTATTTATCATGTAAATATTTTTATTATATGGTATTTTAATCAAAATTGTTATAGCCATTTTTTTAGAAAATCAAGCTTTTCGAAAAAATGTTCCATGTAAAAGGAGTTCCATTCAAAGGCAATTTGCGGTGCAGGTTTTCTCTTGAAAATCTTCATGTCGTGCCTATCTAAATACGAAGTTTGGTATTTATTCGAGTTTTAGTGAGTTATGCTGTCTGCATACACACACCCTAAAAATGCTTCTTTATAACGGGACAAGGAAGTCTGAACACATGGAAATCATACCGTAAATATGTTAAATTTTCTGCTCTTAAAGTTCTCAATAGTTTTTCATAAAACTTTTATGAACTATTCTATATATCATGACAGTTATTTCAAGTGGTTTTTACATTGATAGCTTATGTAGTTGAGTCCGTAAAAATTATTTCATTCAGCAGAAAAATAATAAAATTTACTCTTAAAACATGTGAATTCAAGTACTACCTTTTTCTCTGATACTACTTGCTATACAGAATCACACTTTTGCATGCTTATTATTAGTATAATCAGCTATCTTCTGAACCTCAATTATTTAGTTATGTATATCAGTTCACTATAAATTTAAAAAAAATTATTTGCAATGTCAAAAAAGTAAAAATGTGGAAAATTTGCAATGTTGTTGCTTTCTTAATATCTCTAATATGCATTATAAAATTGTTATTGCTGTTCAGAACGTTTAACTATGTGTTGTATACATACCCTGAAAATTTCAACTCTCTACCTCTTATACTTTCTGAGAAAAAGGTACATAACTATCCAAAAATTTTATTTTGAGAAAACTGAATTTAAAGTTTGAACATTAAAATTTTGACACAGTTCAGTACATTCCAGGATCATAATCATCTGCACCTTCATTCCTGGATTGCTTCAGCTTTTCTGATTGTCTTCTCTTGGTCCTGACCTCTTTTTTTAATTGCTGAACTGCTCGCGGGCATGATATAGTCGTTCGTTGTTGAAAGATACAAAAATGTTCTAAAAAGGGGCGTTGCGTGACAGCTTTAATGGAACGAAGATTAGCATTTAAATGGTATTTAAATGCCTTAGAAACCTCTTAACCCCCCAAAAGTATATGTTTTCTGAAACTGGAGATAAGAGAGATTTTGTTAGTGCCTAAAACAAAAAATTATTTTTGACCATTTCAGAGTACCCTGTCCCTTTAATTCAGGGGGTCTTAAAATATGCATTTCCTGTGAAATTTCGGTACCGAATTTCTGGGTGGAATGTAATACCTACCTTCTCTGTCTACTATGTACGTGGTAGAGAGAAAAACAAGGTTTTTAAGAATATTTTTTAGAAATTATATAAAACTGAAATTCCAGTTAACATGAGGAAATGCAGTTTTGTAAACACTTGCAGGCACATTTGTTTGCATACGTGGACGCCGTTGCTATAGCAACATAAACAAACGACAGCAGAAGCGAGCTTTCTCACAAGAAAAAGCGAGGCCAAAGGTAAATTTCGGCTTTGAAAGGAGGGTTAAAGTCGAGGAAGGAACGCTGAAAGAAGTGTATAAACTATGGCATGACTTTCTCAAACTTGGTCCCCTTAGCAGTTTTTCTGTGAAGGCAGGAAACGTCGTGAGTGAAAAGAATCTTTATGATCTTTTTTTCTTTCTGACCTTCCATTAATACTTCAGCCACTCAAACCAAAATTTCCTAAGTAGCAAGTTGTTTGTGGAGTGGTACAACTTCTATAAGAAGAGGAGAATATAAAACACACAGCAAGGCTTTCAAATAAACGTCAAGAGTAGGGAAAGCTGAGAAGCAAGGTAAAACAAAAAAGTCTGTCATATTTATAAGACTTTCTTTATCCACAACTGTTTATTTTTATACCTTCTCTGAAAGAATTATTTTATGAAGGTTTATTACGTTATCACGTACATAGAGAAGGTACTGCATCCCGACCAAAAATTCGACACCAAATTTCACCGGAAATACATACTTCGAGGTCCCCTCAAAAAGAAAAGGCCATTTCAGAGAAACGTATGTGTGTGTGTTTGTGAACAGCATGTGAAAAACGAAATGTCGGATAAATACTGCACTTCCTATTTAAATTCGGTTCCATTCAAAAGTGAGACATACAGAAAATTTAAAAAATCCTCCATCCCAAACTGCATTTAACATGAAAACTACTTCACTTTTACAAAAATCTGATGCGTTACACTCACATGACTTTCTCTACTCTTGTACAAACTATTTTTACAAGCACCCACTCTCCATAGCTTCATGTTAATTGCTTGGCTTTACGCGATAGTCAAATATTTTAAGAGCTGGCTGCTATGTGGATTATTCCATTCTCTTTGCATTACCAGGACAAAAAAAATGAATAACGAATTTCCATTTGAGAAAAAGTATAAGTATTAGAAAATTTAAGGTAATAACAGGCAATATCTCGAAAAAGGTTCACTCAATAAAAAAAACGTATATGACATAAATTGTGTATTTTATCGCGATCTACATTTTTTGTGCAGTAAAAGTTTGTCTATCTCTTATGGTTTACCAGTCATGCAAAACCCGTTCACAATGAAGAATACTTTTGGGGACATTCCCAGAAAATTCGAGATATACATTTCATTTGTCATGAAAATATCTTAAATATATGATATTTTAATCAAAATCGTTAAAGCCATTTTTGAGTAAATTAAAATTTTCGAAAAATGTTCCATGTAAAGGGTAATCTGGGGTAGAGGGATTTTCTTAAAAACCTTCGTGTCGGATCTCTGGAAGACACTGAACCTAAATACCAAGTTTGGTGTTTATCCGACTGTGCGTTTCTGATTTATGCTGTTCACAGACAGACACACACACACGGACATGTTTCCAAAAGAAGGAACAGATTTTTAATATATGACATACGACACATCATTGAATAGTGGAAGGTTCAAAGCTTTAAGGCGCACCTATTAGTTCCATTCAGTGCCTACAGTAGCGCTGGGTTTGATTACGAGAAAATGGAAACGGCACAGGAAAAGTCGTTTTGTGTGCTGCAGTATGCAAAGAGTGAATCCATTGTTTCATTGCAGCGTGCATATCAGTGCAAGTTCAACATAGAACTATCTAAAGAACGGGTTTATAAATACAAAATCGTCCCAGCCTTGAAGATTTTAACGCTACAGCCGTAGCGTAAATGCCACTATGATTCTGGTTTCCTGTGAGGAGGGTAGCCTAACACGGAGGGTAAATCAGATTTTGTTTATCTGACCGAGTAATAGAAGGACAAACAAGTGGAGACGCAGAATTGTGGAGAAGTATCTACTGTGGGGTACTCAAGAGAATTGTGGAGAAATGGATCGCGGACTCTGCAGGGAGGGAATTGACTTGCCCCAAAGCATCCATCATTGTTACACTAAGCGCGCAGGACAGAGGCCATCTTGTTCTGGCGAACACACTCACATCCAAAAGGAATTCAGGTTGTTGCTTTCCCTGATCAGATAGAGAAAATATTTTATTTCTCCCCAAATTCTGTAACGAGATTTAAATGTTTGAAGGGACACTAATGCATTAAGAGCTGGTTGCTATGTGGAGTATTCCATTCACTTTGCATTACCAGGACCAAAAAAAATGAATAACGAATTTCTATTTGGGAAAATGTATAAGTATTGGAAAATTTAAGGGAATAACAAGCAATATCTCGAAAATGGTTCACTCAACAACAAAAAATGTATATGACATAAGTTGTGTATTTTAACGCGATCTACATTATGTGTAGTAAAATTTTGTCTATCTCATGGTTTACCAGTTATGCAAACGTCGTTCACATTGAACAACACTTTTGTAGACATTCTCAGAAAATTCAAGATAAACATTTTATTTGTCATGAAAATATCTTAAACCTATGACATTTTAATCAAAATCGTTTGAGCCATTTTTGAGAAAATTAAACTTTACGAAAAATCTTCCATGTAAAGTGTAATCTGGGGTGCGGGATTTTCTTGAAAACTTTCGTGTCGCATCTCTGGAACATACTGAACCTAAATACCAAGTTTGGTGTTTATCCGACTGTTCGTTTCTGAGTTATGCTGTTCACAGACACACGGACATCTTTCCAAAAATGCTTTTTATGATTCAGGGTGCCTCAAAACATATATTTCCGGTGAAATCTCGGTATCGAATTTTTGGGTGGAATACAATACTTCCCCTACTTACTATACGTAGTAGAGAAAATAAAAAGCATATTTAACAAAAATTTCACATGTCTGTCTGTGAACAGCATACCTCAAAAACTAAAAGTTGGATAATTCTGAATCCCAAACTTGGCATTTAAGCTCCATACCTTCCACCAAAGACTGACACGAAGATTTTCAGGAAAATCCACCCATCCCAAACTACCCTTTATATGACGCATTTTCAAAAAATTTCAGTTTCTAATAATAGCTCTAACGATTTTGAATGAAACATCTTATATTAAATATATTTACACAACAAATAAAGTATATATACTGAATCTTCTGGGAACAGCATATACACCCTCTTCTAACGGAGGGGGTTCGTATAATCTATAAGCGACAGAAGAAGACGAACCACACAAATAAATGCAGATCTCTTTAAAACGCAATTTACATCAAATAACCTATTTTTTGTGACATAAGCTATTTCCGAGATATCTGTTATTAATGGTTCGAATTGTTCAATACTTTGTGATTCCTTTGAAGTCTTGTCGATTTTCAGTTGTTTCTCGCCATGTCACGGAAAGAGTATGGAATTTTAAGACCAGCATATAGCGTTCAGTTCTTAAACGTTTGACCATCGCTCTTCTGTTTTTATCTGTATCGAAATGTGTAATTTAGCTATTTTTGCAAAGGCTTATATTAATGAAGTAGATAGAAAAAAACGAGCGTTCGTAAGAATAGTTTGCATACCCACTAATAAATCATAGAGACTATAGAAAGTCATGTGATACATGAGATTTTATGTAGTACGTATGTGTCTGTCTCTGTTCTATTTTACCGGTTATATAAAAATATACAAAATTATCATTTCGAATTAATAGGAGATATACATTTCACTTGTTACGTAAATACGTATCTTATATATGGTATGTTAAACAAAATGGTAAGAAACTTTTTTGAGGAAAGCTAAAACATCGAAACACTTTACATATAAAGTGTAGTTTGCAGTGGGGGATTTTATTGAAAATCTTCGTGTCGTATTCTTGGAAGATATTGAACTTAAATACCAAGCTTAGTATTTAGATAACATTTTATTTTTGAGTTATGTTGTTCACATGCACACCCACACGAGGACTTTTTCTAAAAATACTTTTCTTTTATTGCAGGGGACCTCAAATCATGTATTCCTGGTGAGTGGAATGGAATAGGTATCGGAGGGGCCTCGGCACCGATCCAAGGATGGAGAATATTGTACCTATGCTCCTCAATGGGGCACCCTCGGGAGGGAGAGAGGAAGTGAGAGGGGAAATCGTGCGGCCAGAAGCAGAAGTTCAACCCCCCCCCACACAGAGGCTCCAATGCCTCCCCCAAGGGACGGTCCATATTTCTAGGAAACCAGCCGAAGCCCGAAGGACGGAGAAAATACCACAGAGGGTATTCTTTTTCCCTGTCACGCCGCACCGAAACACCATCGCCGACGCTTCCAACCCTGAAACAGACCTAACGAGATGAAGGATGAATGAAATGATTAATGGGACTATATGGAGGTACTGGAAATTCGAGGACTGAGAGAAACCACACCAACATTCGCCTGATGACCCAGGAAAACCCCCGAAAAATCCCATGGAACAAAGTGGCTGGTTGCCCGGAATCGAACATCCCGAATACATGTCGCACGCGTTATCGCTGGGTTATTTTCGGTGAAATCCTGCATTGAATTTTTGCCTGGAATGCAATACGTTTTCTACCTACCATAGGTGCGGGTAGAGAAAGTAAATATATCGTGAACATGGACAGAAAAGTAGCTGTTTATATGGGCAGTATGCTATGGGTCGCGGGTAGAAAAAGTTGTGTGAATATATACAATATCCTACATTTATTACATATAATATTTGATGTTTCACTCTGAATAATTCCTTACCCTGTACAACAAAGGATGTTGAAAACCCTGTTCCGAAAGAAACCAGCAATAAAACAGTTTTTAGTTGAGTAGGTACCCCGCCCATTTCTGTTTATACTGCCGGCACTGTAAAACTGTCTCCGCAATTTATGTATTTCAAAGGTTTACGATGTTCCTGCAACAGACAAGTAGCGAGTGATTGTTCAGGCAAAGTTTTTGTTCGGGACCAACACGCCTCCTTCCTGCTGGGGCAGACAACTGTTACCAACAGAACAAATACTCTTACGGTAGAGTGTATGGAATCGTACCGATGTAAGGCACAGTGGTTTATGTTAGTAAAGAAATACTAAATCGCCTGTCCCTCGCCCCTTACCTGGCTAACATTCCACTTGATGTTTATTTTATCCCCCCTCCCTTTCCTTCGCTCCTAACCTGTGTTAATTTTTGAGAGCCAGACTTTTGACATCGAACCAGTACGCGATTGCCTTACCCGGAACTGGTGTTGACCGTCGTTGCGAAGCATGCCCTCTAGCCGCTCAGGTGAAATGTTTCCGTACTCCTCCCCTTTCGCCGCTTACCTAGACCTTAGCTTTGTTCATACGCTAATGCGTGTGTCGGGCTAGAATTCAAACCAATAAGAGATCGACTCACCCAGGACTGGGGTGGACCGTTGCGAGGCATGCCTTCCAGTCACTCGGGATAAATGTTTCCGTACTCACCGCTCACCTAGACCTGGCCTTTGCTCATAGGCTAATGCGCGTGTGTCGGCTAGTGTTCAAACCGGTATGAGATTGGCTTACCCATGTCTGGTGTGGACCGTCGTAGCGAAGCATGCCTTGCAGCCGTTCAGTGAAATGTTTCCGTACTCCTCCCCTTTCGCCGCTCACCTAGGCGTGACCTTTGTCCATAGGCTAATGCGTGTATGTAATTGGCTCACTCAGGCTGATATGAGCCGTCGTTACGAAGCGCATCTTCCAGCCACTCAGGTAAAATGTTTCAGTACTCTTCCCTTTCGCCGTTCACCTAGGCGTGACCTTTGCCCATAGGCTAATGCGCGTGTGTCGGGCTTAAATTCAAACCAATACGCGATTGTCTCACCCGGGTCTGGTGTGGACCGTCGTAGCTAAGCATGCCTTTCAGCCGTTCAGGTGAAATGTTTCAGTACTCCTCCCCTTTCGCCGCTCACCTATACCGAAGCTTTGTTCATAGGATAATGCATGTGTGTGGCCTGGTATTCAAACCAGTATGAGATTGGTTCACCCAAGATGATGTGGACCGTTGTTACGAAGCATACCTTACAGCCACTCAGGTGAAATGTTTCAGTTCTCTTCCCCTTTCGCAGTTCACCTAGGTGTGACCTTTGTCCATTGGCTAATGCGCATGTGTCGGCTTGAATTCAAACCAGTATAAGATAGGCTCACCCAGGGCTGGTGTGGACCGTCGTTACGAAGCATACCTTTCAGCCACTCAGGTGAAATGTTTCCGTACTCCTCTCCTTTCGCCGCTCACCTAGTCCTTTTTTACTAGGCTAATGCGTGTGTGTCAGACTTGAATTCACCTAGGACTGGTGTTGAACACGGATGATAAAGAAATTCGGCCAAAATTAAATAAGCACACTCGACTATACACTTCAATAACCACTGGAACACAATTTCTTTAGTCAATAGAAGTAAATATGGAGACTATCTACAAGCATTATACACCCGTATGGGGTATTATGTGCAAAATAGATCACAAAAATCTGGTGTGTTGACACTCGCATAACATTTATATATATTTTACAAACTATTCCTCAAATAGCTTGTTTTTTACCTACTGCATGTAAATCGAGATAAGTGTTTACAGAAATGGCTTCAATACCTCTATATTTCGTTGTAGCTACAAGAGAGATACAGAATACTGAAGCGATAAAGCCTTGTCAATAGAGTATGACATTCCATTGTCTCTCCATGACATTACAAGAAACAAAAGAATGGTGACTTGGTACTTCAAAACAAGTAATGTATTGGAAAATTCAAACAAATAGCAGGAATATCTCGGAAATTTTTAATGCCACAAAAACTGTATTTTAGTTAAATTGTGTGTTTTAAGATAGTTAACGCGTTTTAACGAAATTACTTTTCATATATTCAGATTACCTCAATCTTATAAATACACAAAATTATACAAAATTAATTATGAATGAAGAGGGCTTCATGGTTTTCATAAAATTCAAGATATGCATTTCATTAGTCATACACATATTTTAGAATTTTTAAGCCTTTTTTGAAAATAAATATCAAAAAATTAAAGCATAACTGGGTGGCGATATTTGATATTTGTGGCAGTATTGTATATCACAACACTGTAAATGCCAGAGTGATTGTAGTGTAAATTAGCATTATTGTATGACAATGATTTGAGATGTTTGTTAGCTATAAGCATTGTTAGGAAATAAGTTTACACGGCCTCACTGAAACTGACCACAGGAGCGTGTAACAATGAGCGAGGGGGTGAGTTGTTTATTAATTAGATGAGACAAACAAATGACGTCAGAGTAGCGTGCCTTTCTTTAGAAATGGAGGGAATATCTTCCCTAGAGCATTTGTGTTCGTAATTTTGATTGGATATAAAAATAGACGCTAATGTTGGCGCGTTTTATTAACCAATAGCAGCTCGATTATAATCTTTAGGCATATCGGGGTGAGGGAATATAAATTCCGAGCCAGAGACGGGTAACGCGCAGTTTTACAGAATCATTCACAAGGCAAACGTCGCGCAGTTCTACAGAATCTCTCGCGTCGTAAAGTTAGTTAAAAGATGTGAAATACGCGAATTAATAATGTGCGGCAAATAAGTGATAATAGTTACATTCGAAAATACAACAGTTGCAGTCGGGCGTGTATCAAGAGTAATTATGTGAAATGAATGAAGTGTGACGGCAATAAAAGTGTAAAAATAAATTCTTTTATCAGTGTTATCTTTTAGTAACAACTCCTTTCCGTTTACACACCCTGTTTAAGAGCTTTGCTCGACTGGGTAATAATAGCTAGCCGGAGGACAAAGAACTCAAAATTTAAAATAGTAAAACAATAACAGGCACTCAGCAAATAAGATAAAACGAAAGATACCGCGACATATTTATGTAACATTTATTTTTTGAGCTATGGTATTCAAAACACACACATCACGAATCCTTTTCTAATGATTGTTTATCTTTTTGGGTCCACGGACCTTAATTCAATATCGAATTTTTGGGTGCAACACATTACTTCCTCTCTCTACCGTGGTAAGCCGTGGAGAAAGTAAAAATGAAACAGAAAGCAGTCTGAACACAGAAAGTTTCAACGATATTCATAGAAAATACAAAATATACATTCTGTTCCTCTTGCCAATACTTCAATGTATAAGAGATTAATAAAAGTTATTATAGCCACGAAATACTTTAGAAGGCACTTTGGGGGTGTGTGTTTTATATAGATATCTTCTTGTTCCATCCTTGGAAAATACTCAACAAGCTTGGTATTTATCCAACGTTTCTTTTTGAGTTACGTTGTTATCATAGATATACACGGAACTTTTCTAAAACCGTTGTGTATATGCAACAGCTTTAGCCCAAGATTATCGGGAGTCCTTGTCGGGTGCTCAAATAAACAATAACTGCCGCTTGTCCGTGTAAACACCGGGAGCGTTATTGACAGATAACTAGAAGTCTCTTCTCCTCCCTCCTCCAGAAAGTGTGTCGAAATAGTTCTAGACCGTTCGAGAACTTGTGAAAAGATTCCACTACCTATATAAGCGAGCGTTCTGGCGACAGCAGAGTTGATGAGTTGGCGGTAAGTTGGCGGGTAAGTTTTCTGTGCGACGTCGAGAGCAATTCTTCGAGCGAATTGGTGACGTGCAGCGACTACTACTGCAGAGCGACGGGTCGTGAGGGTCTTGTGTTGGACTCCCGAGTGAAGCGAACTGTTCCAGCATGAAGTGGCTACATCACGAATGAAGTGAAGTGACGGTTTATTAAGTAAAGTGAATTTCCAGTGAAACATTACAGGTAACATAGACTGTGAGAGTGAGAACTGAGAGAAGTAGCAGTTAAAAATAAAAACTGGAAAAATCACAACATATATACATATACACAGTTTTTTGACATTTGACTACAGAACTTGTATTTTCGGATGAAACCTGGAACTCGAATATATTTGGACGGAATATTATGCTGCTTCCATATACCACACGAAAGCGAAAGATAAAGTACAGGTGTAGGTTTGAGGCAGTATTTTTAACACTTAAATAATTTAAGTCTAATTATATAATATATAAATTCAATAACAGCCCGCCTTGAAGCAATATGTGTATGTAATAATTTGTAAAATGTGTGTAACAGTCATTGCATATGCTTATATTATTGTATACATGTGTAATACTTTGTCGCGGTATCGTCGTGTTATCTTATTGCTGAGCGCATGTTATTGTTTTACTATTTTGAATTTGGGTTCTTTGTCCTCCGGCTAGCTATTATTACTACTCAGTCGAGCGTATCTCTTGAACAGGGTGTGTAAACGGAAAGGATTTATTACTGAAAGATAACACTGATCAAAGAATTTGTTTTTACACTTTTATTGCCGTCACACTTTATTCATTTCACATAATTACTCTTGATACACGCCCGACTGAAACTGTTGTATTTTAGAATGTAACTATAACCACTTATTTGCTGCACATTATTAATTCACGTATTTCACATCTTTTAACTAACTTTACGACGCGAGAGATTTTGTAGAACTGCGCGACGTTTAACCCGCGAATGATTCTGATGAACTGAGTGACGTGTAACTTCTGAATGATTGTGTAGAACTGCACGACGTATAACCCGCGAATGATTCTGTTGGACTGAGCGACGTGTAACTTGTGAATGTTTCTGTTGGACTGAACGTTACCCGTCTCTGGCTTTAGCTTTTTATACTCCCTCACCCCGATATGCCTAAACAGTATAACAGAGCTGCTATTGGTTAATAAAACGCGCCAACATTAGCGTCTATTTTTATATCCAATCAAAATTATGAACACATATGCTCTAGGGAAGATATTCCCTCCATTTCTACAGAAAAGCGCGCTACTCTGACGTCATTTGTTTGTCTCTCCTAATTGATAAACAACTCACCCCCTCGCTCATTGTTACCCGCTCCTATTGTCAGTTTCAGTGAGGTCGTGTAAACTTATTTCCTAACAATGCTTATAATTAACAAACATCTCAAATCATTGTCATACAATAATGCTTATTTACACTACAATCACTCTGGCATTTACGGTGTTGTGATATAAAATACTGCCACAAATGTTATGTGAATATATTACGTAATTCAATAATGTAGGAACTGTGAGAAATAGGTTTAAAGTTGCTAACAATGAGGTAACCTTGAGGCAATAATGAGTAAGGAAGTTTAAATGCTACTAGTCATTACTAGAGCAGCAATTATGTAAATTTTGAGACAGTTTAAAAATAGCCAATCAACAACCAGAAAAAGCTTTATTTAAATGCAGGTATTCTATTGGAGTATGATTAGCCAATCAGAGACTTGAAATACAGAAATTTACAAGTTTAGACGGTTGAAATCCATTCAGTTGCCTCCAAACAGTGCTCATAACCAGACGCGAGATGTATCCTCGAGAAATTAATTACGTATTCGTGTGAGACGAAAATAGCATACGTGTTAGAAAGTGCAAGTAATTAATTAATAAAAGAATCTCACAGCTCTCAATATGAGTGAAGTGCTGTTTAAATTGTGTCAAAGGTTAATAAAAAGGAGTGAATTAAAACTTAAAATCTGTGTACACCTACATTCTTAGTCATATCACAACCCTGCCAAGACTTCCATGTCTCTAACAATAACACTGATGCAGTCGAAACAAACAAATTACAAAGTTAATTTTTTTAAAACTTGGGACGAAGGCTTCCGGAAAGCGGGTACTATACGTGTGGTTGCAACTACTACAAGTTCTTCTCCCCAACAGTTGAAATACAACTCCTATATGAAACTACTTCTTCAAATTGACTCCCAAAGCGTGGTGCAAAAAATACAACTCCTTCAATAAACAAACTACTTCAAATTGGTGTCCATACGTGGAGCTAATAAAAGTAAATTGCTTCTTCAGGTTATACCTCGAAGGGGACACCTCCCACCCTACAACTTATTTACAGCTATTGTGGCTACCACATCCAGGAGGAAGGGAAGAAGTAAAGGATCCACAGGTGGCTACAGGTCACAGGGACGCGTAGAAATCCCTAACAGTTCTAGACCCGAAGACCTGTCTCACTGCTGGAGTTGCCTAGACAGGAAGATGAAGGAGTCGTAGACCAAGTAGCCCTGTAGTTGCACGGGAGTACTCTTTCCTTTAAGCAAGCATCCGTGCTATCTGCCGGTACTGTCATAGAAACGGAATGAAAGGGAAATGAAAGGAAATCACGATAAATGAGAATCTACGCCGGCATTCGCCTACCGATCCGGGGTCAGAGTAAGCGGTCGACGGGAATCGAACCCGGATCCTCCGGAATTCGAGGCTCATACGTTACCGTGTAGCCATCTCGCTCGGTAAGAGGAAGTAATACACCAACTAGTTTAAATTTACAGAGAATGTGAGAGAAAATGTGGACGAAGAAAAGACCAAACACCACCCACTTCCTGAGCTAACAGTATTTCCGGTTAGGAGAGAATTTTTTTCCTATATATTTGGTAACAATTAAATTACGGTGAAGTAACTTAATGTAATGTCAACACTGAAGCAGGCTTATCGTGTAAAATCTGCTAGGCAACCAACAGTGAATCTTTCACATAATGCTGGTTTACACAAAACAAAAGAAGTGTGGTTTTGCCCCGAGCAGGCAAATGTTTTGGAAACAAACAATGGCTAGGGAGGGTTTTCCATTGTAATTTTAGATTGTTTAAGCTCTGCAGGAACTCTGGTCTAGTCGGCGTGTGACATGTAATTTCCATATCGTGGCGACATGGATTCGAACGAAGGGCTATTCCAGCTGAGAGGGTACGCCATGTGACGCCATCTCTGGCAAGAGAGAGAGAAAAACAACGGGCGCTCGACACGTGCCTATGCCAATACTCCTAAACTGCATTCACGTAGCCTTCAACCACACTAACAATATTGGTTCAATGTTTTATAATCTAGCAATTAAGAAAAAAATCTTATATGTTACACTCACATGACTTTCTTTACTCTTGTACAAACTATTTTTACAAACGCTTATACTCCATATATTTCATGTTAATCTTATTGCTAATTTTCTTGTAGATGCAAGGGGAATTGGTAGGCTTTAAGCGATAGTCACATATTTTAAGAGCTGGTTGCTATGTGGAGTATTCCATTCTCTTTGGATTACTAGGACAAAAAACATAACTGAGTGCTACACTCACATGACTTTCTCTACTCTTGTACAAACTATTTTTACAATCTCTTATTCTCCATCTATTTTATATTAATCGAGGTAAACATTTTCAGAAACGATCTTTTGTCATGCAAAGAGAATTACATTTTACATATAGCGACCAGTTCTAAAAATATTTGACTATCGCTTAAGGCGTACTATATTCCCCTTGTTTTGTATTTGCATTATAGAAATATAGTAGCCTTTAAGCATAGACACGTCGCTTAATAGCTGGTTGCTAGGTGCAGCACCATTCTCTTTGCCACAGATTAATATTCTTTACATATCCAAGACAAAAAAGATGAATAACTAATTCCCATTTGAGAAAATATTGGAAAATTTAAGGGAATAACAAGCAATATCTCGAAAATGGTTCACTCAACAACAAAAATGTGTATGACATAAATTGTGTATCTTAACGCGATCTACATTTTTTGTATAGTAAAATTTTGTCTATCTCTTATGGCTTACTAGTTATGCAAAAGTCGTTCACAATGAAGAATGCTTTTGGAGACATTCCCAGAAAATTCGAGACATACATTTTATTTGTCATGAAAATATCTTAAACATGTGATATTTTAATCAAAATCGTTAGAGCCAGGTTTGAGAAAATTAAAATTTTCGAAAAATGTTCCATGTAAAGGGTAATCTGGGGTGGGGGGATTTTCTTGAAAACCTTCGTGCCGCATCCCTGGAAGATACTGAACCTAAATACCAAGTTTGGTGTTTATCCGACTGTTCGTTTCTGAGTTATGCTGCTCACAGACAGACACACACACTCACACACACACGGACATGCTTCCAAAAATGTTTTTTTTTGGATTCAGGGAGTCTCAAAACATATATTTCTGGTGAAATCTCAGTATCGAATTTTTGGGTGGAATACAACACTTCCCCTACTTACTATACGTAGTAGAGAAAGTAAAAAAACTGACGTGTTACATTCACATGACCTTCTCTGACCTTTATCGAATATTAGTGGGTATACAAATCGTATTTACGAAAGTTTGTTTTCCTATCTACTTCATTTTAATCGAGATAAACCTTTGCAGAAATAGCTACATTACACATTTCGTTATAGATACAAAGAGAACAGCGATAGTCAAATGTTTAACAACTGGACGCTATATGCTGGCCTTAAAATTCCATACTGGTTCCATGACATCGCAAGGAACAACTGAATGTAGGCAAGACTTTAAAAGATTATCTACAATTCAAACATTAATAACGGATATTTCGGAAATGGTTAATGCCACAGAAAGTTTTTTGAAATAAACTGCGTATTTTAAAGAGATATACATTTCTTGTGTATTACGTTTTTCGACTATAACTTAACGTTTACCTGTTATGCAATGCTGTACAAAATTCCTTCTCATGAAGAGAACTTTACATACTATTCCCAGAAAATTCAAGATATACATTTTATTTGTCCTGTATCATTAATATATCGTATTTTAATTAAAATCGTTTCAGCCATTTTTTAGAAAATAAAAAATTTCGAAAAATGTTCCATGTAAAGAGTAGTTTGGGGTGGTGGATTTTCTTGAAAATCTTGTGTTAAATCTTTAGAAGTGTTGAACCTAAATAGCAAGTTTTCGTTTTTGAGCTATGCTCTTCACATACACATACACACAGACACAGACATTCTCATAATTTATATGGATTCAGGGGCCTCAAAACATGTATTTTCGGTGAAATCTCTGTATCAAATTTCTGGGTGGAATACCTTATCTACCTACTGATAGAGAGGTTAATTACACATTGGTACACCCGTGGACAAAAGAAATGAGTCATGTCTTGAACGCCAAGTCCTGCACGCTACAGCACCTTGTTTACACCATACGCAATACAGATGTGTAGCTGCTGTAGCAAGTTGCACGGCATTATTAAGCATGCTATCTTCCATTTGCCTTCTCTGTAGCGTTGCGGTAATACGAGGATACTTCTGTGGTTAAGACCGTAGGTTTGCTTCTCGCAAGTAGCAAACACTATTTTTATTCTATTAATAATGTTTAATCAACACATAGTGACTACTTATTTTCGATATATTTCATTTCACACACGGCATTTGGTAAATTTCATAAAATAAGTGACTGCGATGCAAAATATGTGGCTTGACAATTTCCTCCTGGATATCAAGGTGTCTAGGTGTGCTGTGGCAGCTTGACGATACACTGAACAGCACGCAATACACGATAATACTTGAAAATATTTTAATTCCCTCTGTGAAGATAAGATATCCTGATGGAAATGTTGAAATCGTACAGGATTCTGGGCACAAATTCAAGAAACCTGGAATGTTGTAGCTTCTCGTTCTCGTTACTACAGGAATTTAAATTAATCTATAACCTGAAAATTGAGGGCAGTTATAGATTCTCAGGGTTCATACACCCGATATTAATCTTCTTTATTTTTTATGTGTTTTAGTTTTAGAAAATAATTGTTTATTTGCATAAATTTTTTTAGTTATTCAAAACGAGTATTTTAGTGGAATTGTGGTTTGTGTGCATAGATATATCTAAAACTTAATACGCTAAAATTATATTAATGCAATATTATGTTCAACACATTCAGTCATAAAATTAACAATATAGAAATAACAATAACTAATGCGAGATTTGAACCGAGGAGCTTATGAGCGCAAGCAGTACCTTCATAACCTCTCTGACAACCAAACTTCTTTCCGTGCTCTGCTTTTATAAGCATCACCACCGAGAAACACCGTTATTAGCACCATTGCGCTCACAGGTTCGAGTTCATTCTACAGTTTCTGCATGTGCGTTGTAAACACAGCTGTACAGAAACCCTCCGATCGTCACATGGATTCTGGAAATGACCTTTTTGTCCACGGGTGTACATAGGTTCACCTTTTATACTTGCAGTGTATTGGAAGTGAATGAGAATTGATGGTCTATTTACGTATTTATCAAGGTTGTGTGAATTATTCGGATGGGTTATTTAGTATCGCTAGAGCCGTATTGAGAAAATATAAAATAAAGTTAATTTTTTCCATTAAAGGGTAGTTTAGAATGGCTAAATTTCGCAAATAACTCCTGTTACATCCACATGCCATCACATGAAATCACTTGTTTCCAAGTTTAGCACCTATTGATTGCATTTATCGCGTTTTGAGTTTATGCTGTCTAAAGGGGTGCTCAAAACGCGTATTTTCGAAGAAATCTCAATATCGTATTTTTGGATCCTCTACCTACTATAGTTAAACGGCAGCGAAAGTTAAAAAATAGTCATTTTTAATCGCGAACTTTCACTCGACTATTCCCTCAATAGGTTCTCAAATAAACCAGCTTGATGTAAATTATCCTATAATAGATTACAGCGCGTTGAGATTACGATTCCATTTTATGGGCGAAGCAAATCTATAGTTTAAATTATTCAAGCACTACGAGCTGGTGCCTCTGCGGCATCGATCTGGTCAGTGGAGGTCGAGAGTCACTGGGAGTGAGTGGGGGGGGGTTCTTGTCGGACAAGCGAAATATGTAGCTTCGGGCACCCGGGATAACTGGAGCAGAATCTGCACTAGCAGCTACTGGAGATAGAATGCCAACAATTGTGTAGTGCGCTTTGGAGCAGGGGGAGGTTAGTTGTCAGAGGTCAACGCAGAAAGATAGTGAAGGAATCAAGTTTGTTTTGGGGGCAATCGTATTTTTACTTTTTCTGTCAACTACCTATAATACTTAAGAGAAATTATTGTATTCCATTCAAAAATTCGAAGCTGAGATTTCACCGAAAATACCTGTTTTGAGTCTCTTTGGGTTGCGGAAGAGGATTTTTAGAAAAAGTCCACGTGCCTGTGATGTATTTTATTTTAGTTTAACATCTTCCAAAGATGGATAAGATCTTTAAGGCAGTCGCCTTTCATCTTTTATATAGAACTTTCATCAACTTTTTATATATTTTTTTAAAAAAAATGGCTCCAATGATTTTAATTGAAACCCTACACAGGTGAAATATTTACATGTCAAAAAAATTTATATTTCTAATTTTCTGAGAATAGTCTATGAAGTCCTCTTTGAAAGGAATTTTGTATAACTTTCTATAACCGGTAAATCATAAGAGATAGACAGAAAATTACTAAAAAAATGTGTGTCTTTTTAAAATGCATAATTTATTATGGCATCAGCCATTTCTGAGATATTGGATGTTATTGGTTTGACTTTTTCAACACTTTGCCATTCAGCTGTTTCTCAAGATTTTGTGAAAAGCACGACCGACTTTTAAATATTTTACTTCAGTTTCCTTAAACGAAATGTATGACGAAGCTATTGCTGAAAACATCCCGGTAACATGAAGCAGACAGGAAAGTAAACTATAGAAGCTGTATAAAAATAAACGATAATGGGTAGAGACAGGTATATGAATGTAAGATCTATTTTTATAGACAAAGTTATATTTTTAATGAAAATGTTGCCATTTCAGTATTTCCTCTCTCTTTACTTACGCTTTTATTTCTTAATGTCGTGACACCGCGCGCTGCCTGCCAGCCCGTCTACCTCCCGCGGGTTAAGCTAAGGCCGGGTCCCTCTCTAGAACATGGGGCGCTTGGAACAATTTCCATTGTGTGTCACTTACAGGCTTTAGATGATTCCTTTTGGCTCATTCTGGTAGGTTCTCCTTCTCGAAAGTTCCGCTTTGTACGCGAGACCTATATAAGGGGACTGCTGTCAGCAGTACCAGATAGTACGTTGAGTTCTCTTAGAAGTGACAGTGCAAGTGAACAGTGCGGTTAATTGTGAGTTGTAACTCAGCAGCTCAATTGTGAATTCATTCGACAGATCAGTTGTGTTTTATTCGAGTGTGTGCCAAGAGATTTGCGGTAACGTTTGTGTTACTCTGAGTGCCTTCTGATAAATAAAGTGTGTTTTCAAAGTAATTCCTGTTCTTATTTGCTAATGATTTAATTTCCTTATCGTGTTGATTTTCACATTAACATACCAGGCAAAACTAGTCGAGTGACCTTCTTCTTCTCACTAACCACTTTTTGAACATAACGCATGCTTTCTCGTACCTTGATTTGAATTTATTGGGAACTAAAGAAGCACATCCTATTTGCCATGCCTGTTCAATTTCTGATTCAAACGTTTCTGCCATGGCAGCAACTTGCTAATTTTTTTCATATACCAGGAGAAAGTAATCGATGCCAATGGACTTTCATGGCTCGACTCGTTTATTTGAAAATGAAGTTGGTCATGGATAAAGCATTCAGATGCAGTATTTTTAAGGGTTTGTATGGCCAGTCATTTAGATAATTACCAGCTGTTACTGAGAAAGTAAACAGATAAGATAAATAACATACTTATCATCGGTTGCACAAAAACTAATGTGCAATATAGAGTGTTAAGTGTATAACATAACCTCAAATACTCGACTTCATCTCGCGTTTTCAAACTTCTCTTCGATCTGTTACAAATCACTTACTAACGTTATACACAGTGTATTAAAACTATCGATAAAAGCTGCTCTTTAAATTAAATATCCTCTGGAACAAGACAAAACAGGAAGAACATAAGTACAGTTACTAGCAAAAAGTACTGCTTATGAGTATAATTTCAAAAGACTCCCACACGGCGCATGCGCGACCGTTACGGTGGCGTGATCAAGTTGAAATTTATGTCAATTGTGAGTCAGACTTTAGGCTTGATGATTGTGTGTGTGGTTGATGGTTCACGTGGCTGTGTGGCGAGTAATTCAGTTTTAAAATGGAAGCTGAAACCGAGTCAGGTCGGATTACACATAGTGACCAGCGTTCCTACATCAAAATCGAATCCCTACATGGAAAGAACACAACTGAAATTTACAAAGCTTTGAGAGATGTGTGTGGTGGATCATAGCAAAGTATCATGATGACCTGCTCGTTTCCGTGAAGGTTGGGTAAGAAGTGAGGACAACCCAAAAAGTGGAAGGCCATCAAGTGCAGTAGACTACATCTCTCAGTTTATTGCTAATGACATTTTGAGAGAGGATCGACGAAAAACATGTTACGTAATTGCATATGAGGCCAGAATGTCTGTCACTCCATATTACAGAATCATTACTGAAAAGTTAAAAATGAGCAAAGTTACTGGCAGGTGAGTTCCGCTGATCTGAGTGAAGAGCAGGTCGCAGAAGAATTGTTTCAACGTTATCGAACAGAAGGAGAACAGTTTCCGAAAAGGATTGTTGCACTTGATGAAACCTGGATACGAGATTTTCAGCCAGAACTGAAGTTTCAGTCGTCACAATGCAAAAGTTCCGACTCTCCACGCTCGAAAAAATTCCACCGCCAACAATCAAAGGTGAAGCTGATGATGATCTTTGCATATGATATGAATGGAGTCATAGCTACAGATAGAGTGCCACAGGGGACGTCTTTAACAGGCCCATACTACAAGATGTTTCTGCAAAATGTTTTGCCCCCGAAAAATTCGTCAAAGAAAGTCTGACATGCTTGCATCTGGTGTCCTGATTTTGCACGACAATGCAAGACCGCATATTGCCCTACCAGTGAGAGAAACGCTCGAGAAATATGGTTGAGAAATACTTCTCGACCCATCATACAGCCCTAATATGAGCCCACCACACTTCGATTTGTTTCCCAAATTTAAGGAACCACTCCGTGGAAAGAGTTTTGATACAATTGATGAAGTTTCCAGTGAGGTTACCCAAGTAATCAGACAGCTCAACAATTAAGGTGCCCTATCCGGAATACAGAATTTGCCAAACCGATGAGAAGCAATGGAGATTATACTGAAGGCCTGTAAAGATATTTTGTAAAATAATGACCCTCGTAGATAGAAGTGCGGCCGTATTAATAAATACTGAATAAACAATCCCTTCCTCATTCCATGCAAACCTTTAGATGTAACGCAGTTCAGTCAAACATACCAATGCGCTTTCAAATGCTTATACTCAGTTTTTTAAACGCATCATAACTTAGGTGACACGCGAACTCAAGTAAGGGACCAACAAAGGAAGACCTATTGACACTTCAGAAATCAGCATTGTCGGTTTTCGGCTTACGGATGATTGCTAAGGAGAAAGGAGGGGAGAGAATGTTTGATTTGCAGTAACGAACAGAACTGTATCTAATTTACATCTATCGCAGAAAATTTGCTTCGTTTGTTCATAATAAAGTGGTATTTCTTCATTTTTAAACTTTCATTTCACACGCTTTGCCTCATGTCAAGTCAAGTCAAGTAAAGACGTTTTGGGGTTGGAAGAGGTCAAATATTAAGCAGAATTTTTTGCAAATAGCTGTATGTCGCCAAGTTACTGGATAATTAAGAAAAGTAATGGGTAACTTCCAAAATAGAAGTCACAATGTTGAGGATGAATATATAATTATACCTTTAAAGGCTATAACTTTCCTCGTATTTGTTTTTATTTCCTATGATTTCGAACTACGTAAGACTAAGGTAGGAATTCCCTTCATGCTTTTAACTAAAACATATTCTAAAACATAAATTGTGTTTAATTGCTTAAAACAGACTCTAATTGTAAAATTAGTATTGTCTGTTAAATACTTTAGACGATATGTAGGTACTCACCGTAGTTCATATTTTTGTATAATGGATGTCACCACTTACCTGGAAAGAGAGAGAAAGTTTTAATAGTTACAGCCAATATTATAACAACAAACTGTTATCTTTAATAGATAATATTCAAGTTCATTAATGTCCATTATGTGTATTTATTCGCGGGGGGGGATCTCGTGTAATTGTGTACAGATTTTACCTGTAAGCACCTACAACATGCAATACGAGCCGCATTCAGAATGTAACATTCCTGATTTTGTTTCCTTTAAAGTAAACGTATTTAGCTAGGAAAATTGAGCCTGGTGCCAGTAGCGCGGCAGCAGTGGAACAAATATCAGTTCTTATTCGTCCTCCCGCCGCCTGCGAGGTTCGGTCAGTGAAGTTCCTTACTGCACAAAACATAGCGCCGATCGAAATTCATCATCAGCTCTGTCAGTCTACGGGCCGAACATGAGCAGATGGTGCGTCGCCGGTGTAGGCAGTTTTCCGAAGGTCGTCAAAGTGCCCATGATGAGTGCAGTGGACGACCTTCCCTCATCAATGATGAGCTTGTTGAGCTGGTGCGGCAGCGCATCGTGGAGAACCGCCGCTTCACGATTACGGAGCTCAGCAGCCATTTTCTGGGTGCCAAAAAACCTGACACCCGAACACAAACCGAAACGCTTAGGAGCAGCACTGACATTCCTGCAGCGGTATCATAATGACGGCGACGAGTTCCTCTACAGGATCGTCACAGGCGATGAGACGTGAATTTCGCACTTTACCTCGGAAACAAAACATCAGTCAATGCATTGACGTCACAGTGGATCTCCGGTCAAGACGAAATTCAAACAGACTGTGTCACGCAGAAAGTGAAGTGCACGGTGTTCTGGGACAGGAAGGGCATTCTGCTCATTGACTTCCTGTCCAGGGGTGAAACAGTGAACGCTGACCGTTATTGTGAAACACTGCGGAGATTGCGACGTGCCATTCAAAACAAGAGGCGTGGAATGCTTATTGCATGTGTTGTGCTACACCATGACAATCCTCGTCCACATACGGCTCGGCGCACAGCAACTGTTCTACAGGGGTTCGGCTGGGAGCTGTTTGATCATCCACCATACAGACGTGATCTTGCTTCCAGTGACTTCCATCTTTTCTTGTACCTCAAGAAATTCCTGTCCTCGGGACAGCTTTTTGACAACGACGAAGAGCTGAAGACGGCTGTCACCCGCTGGTTCCATTCACAGGCGGCAGACTTCTACAACACAGGAATACAAAAGTTGTTCCCGCGATATGAAAAGTGTCTCAATTCTTGTGGTGACTATGTCAAAAAATAGCTCAAACTCTGCTGTACCTGTTGTCAATAAAGCTTTTCATGTAACTGTGTTTTCTTTGTTTTAAAACAATAGGGGAACTTACTTTCTGGATGCGCCTCGT
This sequence comes from Deroplatys truncata, assembly GCA_030765065.1. Taxonomy (NCBI): domain Eukaryota; kingdom Metazoa; phylum Arthropoda; class Insecta; order Mantodea; family Mantidae; genus Deroplatys; species Deroplatys truncata. The sequence goes on along the minus strand of CM060981.1, from coordinate 31,375,346 downwards.
GTAAATAACATCACCTTTCCTATTCCTCTCATTTATTAAATGTATGGAATGAGACAATGCTCAAATGGGATGGAAATAATAATTAATCTAGTATTGCACTGAGGGGGCGCAAAAATGCTGTAGGCCACCTGGCGGACCATTACTAGATGTTTTAATAGTGATAACCCGCATTAAATGTCACCCTGTAATTAATATCCGCTGAATCAGGTCGTTTAGTGTACGAAATTGAGATTTTATATAAAATAGTTTAAAAAAAAAGAAAACAAAAAAACCTGACACGTATTCAAATTTGGTTAAAATTGTATGGTGGAAACTGTTTAAAATTTTAAACAGGCTCTTAAATATTTTCAATTTTTGGTTTAAACACCCAAAGTAAGTATTTGGAATTTTATATGCAAGAATTTAAACTAAATTATCTATACATTTAAAATCTGCTATTTCGGATATTACTTTCTCTACTACGTATAGTAAGTAGGGGAAGTATTGTATTCCTCCAAAAATTCGATACCTAGATTTCACCGGAAATACATGTTTTGAGGCCCCCTGAATCCAAAAAAAAAACATTTTTCGAAACATGTGTGTCTGTGAACGGCATAACTCAGAAACGAACAGTCGGATAAACACCAAACTTGGTATTTAGGTTCAGTATCTTCCAGAGACGCAAGACGAAGGTTTTCAAGAAAATCCCCCCACCCCAGATTACCCTTTACATGGAAGATTTTTCGAAAATTTTAATTTTCTCACAAATGGCTCTAAGGATTTTGATTAAAATATTATATTTTTAAGATATGTTTATGACAAATAAAATGTATATCTTGAATTTCCTGGGAATGTCTCCAAAAGTATTCTTTATTGTGAACGACTTTTGCATAACTGGTAAACCATAAGAGATAGACAAACGTTTACTACACAAAAAATGTAGATCGCGTTACAATACACAATTTATGTCATATACAGTTTTTTAGTTGAGTGAACCATTTTCGAGATATTGCTTGTTATTCCCTTAAATTTTCCAATACTTTTTCTCAAATGGGAATTCGTTATTCATTTTTTTATGTCCTGGGCATACAAAGAGAATGAAATACTCCACATAGCAACCAGCTCTTAAAATATTTGACTATCGCTTTAAACCTACCATATTCCCCTTGTACCTACAAGAAAATTAGCAATAAGATTAACATCTCGATTAACATGAAGCATATGGAGAATAAACGTTTGTAAAAATAGTTTGTACAGGAGTAGAGAAAGTCATGTGAGTATAACACATCAGATTTTTTTACCTATATGCTGATAGAAATGCCTTACAGCTGAAGTGCATAATGAAACAGTACATCGTTTATGCTAGTATTCTTTAAATGAATCAAGAAAAGTATTTTAAGTGTTACATTCACGTGAATTTCTTTACCCTCTTTACAACATACTTATTGTTACGAGAGTTTAATATATTGTCTACTACGTACAGTCGGGTGCAAAAACACGTGTGGATGCTTTTAATTACTCTTAATGTTTTCCATTCTTGAATGTTGGCAGAATCCCATCATTTGTGCACCCCGGCTGCCTTAGGCGAGCCAACCTCTATTTGGTTTTAGCTGAAGTCCGATACGCTAGGATTGCCCTACGAAGAAAGATGAGGCCTAGCTGGGCGATGAGAGAGGTGGAGAAGTGATATATGCCGAACTGAATGGTTGAAACCATATGCCTTCCAAACACTGTCCATACTAGCCCCAGAATGATTCCGGTTCTTATTGGTTCGGCATTCAAGCATTAACCTCTGTAACTGAATAAGGGATGGAAGACGCGGTAGAGGCGTGTTAATTATTAATTGCCAACCTAAACCGCGGTTCCTCATATCGGCACGTGCTTTGCACCTGACTGTACATAGTAGGTACAGATCGTGTTTACTGCTTTCCACCGTAAAATTGGGTATCAAGATTTCACCGGAAATACATGTTTTGAACCCCCTGAATCCAAAAAGAATGCATTCTTAGAAAATGTCCGTACGAGTATGTGTGCGTGAACTCAAAAACGAAAAGTCGGTTAAATACCAAACTTCGTATTTAAGTTTGGTAAATTCGAAGGATGCGACATGAAGATTTTTAAAGAAATACCCAGTACAAACTGTACTTGGTATGAAAAAATATTCGTGGATAATATTTGCATTAAGAGGTACTCAAAAATCAGTAAAATCTATGGCTAAAATAACGTTTAAGATATTTGCATGCTTAACTGTACGTCTGGGCTTGTGAAGTTCTCTTCATTTGGAATTAATTTCTATAGTTTTATATTAACCAGTAAACCCAGATGGACAAAAGCTTACTGCATAAAAACTGTAGGTTTCCATTTAAATCAAATACATTTTTGTGGAAGCAAATTTCAAAGACTTTGGTTTGTTTCTCGAGATGTTATATAAGGAATATGGAATTTCAAAGCCAGCATGTGCCGAATCGCTTTTTAAAGATATGACCTATCGTTTCAGCCCTACACTGAGATACGTAATGAAACTATTTCTGCTAAAGTTGGTCTCGATTAGCATGAAGTAGATATAGAAACGTAAGACTTGTGGAAGGACGAGTAGAGAAAGGCGAATGTAACGCATCAGATTATTTTACTATTCCCTTGCGATGTAACTTTTTTACCGTTAATGTTGAACGTTTATCTAAGGTTACGAAACCTAGCAGTAATTTGCTAGGAGATTACGACAGTCTCCACCTTGTGGGTGTAAACTGCGAGTCTCATCTTTTGTGTCAGGAGGGATGTATAACTTGACGTACAAAGTGTTGCGGAATGCCTTGCATACAGATGAGACCAAGAGGAAATCTCCTTACCGACAAACACGTGGGTGTCCAGGATGCAGGATCGTCTCCGTTCTAACAAGATCCTTGTGTCGGTCATTCACGAGCTCCTGAGCATTCCAAACAGCTTCCGTTTATGAGTTTCGGAACTCGAAGAGTTACGCAAGTTTATTTCGCCGGCCTACGTGCGATGTTTGTGGCACCCGACAATCATGTAGGCCATGCCACATTCGAAACTGCGCTGTAAACTAACACATAAAATGTGTAATTTATTGTAACAGGATATTACAGGGGACATGTCCGGAAAGTAAAGTGTTTTGCGATAAACTATTTGAATAATTCAATCAGGTTTAAGGATGCCTGTGAATGAAATTCGAAAATTGCATCAGATTTTTACTTTCTCTACTACGTAGAGTAAGTAGGGGAAGTATTGTATTCCACTCAAAAATCCGATACCGAGATTTCACAGGAAATACATGTTTTGAGGTGCACTGAATGCATATAAAGCATTTTTGGAAACATGTCCGTGCGTGTGTCTGTCTGTGAACATCATAACTCAGAAACGAACAGTCGGATAAACAACAAACTTGGTATTTAGGTTCAGTATCTTCCAGAGAAGCGACACGAAGGTTTTTAAGAAAATCCCCCCACCCCAGATTACCCTTTACATGGAATATTTTTCGAAAATGTTTATTTTCTCAAAAATGGCTCTAACGATTTTGATTGGTATATCATATATTTAAGATATTTTCATGACAAATGAAATGTATATCTTTAATTCTTCGAGTATGCACCCAAAATTTCTGTTCATTCTGAATGACTTTTGCATAACTGGTAAACCGTAAGAGATAAACAAAATTTTTCTACACAGAAAATGTAGAGCTAGTTAAAACACACAATTTATGCCCTATACATATTTTTGTCAAGTAAACCATTTCCGAGATATTCCTTGTTATTTGTTTGAATTTTCCAGTATTTTAATGTCCTGGACATGCAAAGAGAATGGAATACTCCACATAGCAACCAGCTCTTAAAATATTTGACTATCGCTTAAAGCCTACCATATTCCCCTTGCACCTACAAGAAAATTAGCTGTAAGATACCTACAATAGGACGTTAGAGAGAAATTAACAATAATTGTTTTGCAAGTTTCTGAAGTCCTGAGTTCCCGTCAGTCTTTGCACCTGCTTGTTCTCCAGTAAGTAGACGTGACGACTATAAAGTTCACGGATGAGCGCGCCTCCCATGTGAAGAGAACTTGCCAAACAAATGACTGCCGTTCCCATTGTGTTCCCTCGCCTTGGTATAATTCCAACACAAAATTAGTGGCGCCAAGCCATGAACACGCAACTGCTAATTCTGTGGTTTCCAATCCCTCGCGACGCGTGGCATGCTGCGTTAGATATTCCCAACACAATGTTTCTCTCTTCATAGAAACAAAGGCTTTATTGTGTTACCTATTTCCCTCCTTCATTTTTGCTAATGACCTCTACGGTTGTGCGCCCTTCTTCATTATATAACCTGCTATCAGCCTATAGGAAAGGTGTAATGGAGAGATGCATTGCAAACGAAGACCTTGTTCTGTGGCAGAAAACATTATGAATGCCTATTCAGCTGTATCATCTGTGAGTTCTACTATTAAAAAATCTGATGTGTTACACTCACATGAATTTCTCTACTCGTACAAACTATTTTTACAAACGCTTATTCTCCATATGCTTCATGTTAATTGAGATGTCAATCTTATTGCTAATTTTCTTGTAGATGCAAGGGGAATTGCTAGGCTTTAAGCGATAGTCAAATATTTTAAGAGCTGGTTGCTATGTGGAGTATTCCATTCTATTTGCATTACCAGGACAAAAAATGAATAACGAATTCGAGAAAACGTAAAGTATTGGAAAGTTTAAGGGAATAACAAGCAATATGTCGAAAATGGTTCACTCAACAAAAAACATACATATGACATAAAATGTGTATTTTAAGGCGATCTACATTTTTTGTGTAGTAAAATTTTGTCTATCCCTTATGGTTTACCAGTTATGCAAAAGTCGTTCACAATGAAGAATATTTTTGGAGACATTCCCAGAAAATTCAAGATATACATTTTATTTGTCATGAAAGTATCTTAAATATAAAATAGTTTAATAAAAATCGTTTGAATTATTTTTGAGAAAATTAAAATTTTCGAAAAATGTTCCATGTAAAGGGTAATCTGGGGTGGTGGATTTTCTTGAAAGGCTTCGTGTCGCATCTCTGGAAGATACTGAACCTAAATACCAAGTTTGGTGTTTATCCAACTGTTCGTTTCTGAGTTATGCTGTTCACAGACAGACTCACACACACACACACACACGGACATGTTTCCAAAAATGCTTTATTTTGGAGTCAGGGGTCTCAAATCATATATTTCCGGTAAAATCTCGTATCAAATTTTTGAGTGGAATACAATACTTCCCCTACTTACTATATGTAGTAGAGAAAGTAAAAATTCTGACGTGTTAGATTCACATAAGTTTATGTACCCTTTATTTCATCTACATACTTCATTTTAAGTTTTTCTAAATGTTTAAGAACTGGGGGCCGTATACAGGCTGTAAAATTCCATACTGTTTCCATGACATCGCGAGAAACAGCTGAAAATTGGCAGGACTAAAAGAATGGCAAAGTATTGAACAATTCGAATCATTAATAACGAATATCTCGGAAACGGCTGATGCCACACAAAAGGTTTTTTTTTAAATAAATCGTGTGTTTTAAAGATATATACATTTTTTTGTGCAGTACTTTTCTTCTATCGCTTACTGTTTACCAGTTATGCAAGGTTATACAAATTTCTTTCTGAATGAAGGGGACTTGACAGGCTGTTGCAAAAATTCAAGATATACATTTTAATCAAAAGCGTTACTTTAGAAAACAAAACTTTTCCGTGTAAAGGGCAGTTTTGGGTGGGGAGAGTTTCTTTAAAATATTCCTTTCCTGAACTTAAACACCAAGTTTGTTATTTATCCGGCATTTGGTTCACACACACCAATACACGGATATTTTTCTAAAAATCTGGTGCGTCTCATTGACGTGACTCTGTATCGTATTTTTGTGGGTATACAAACTATTCTTCCTAAACCTTATTTTCCTACCTACTTCATTTTAATCCAAATAATCTTTTACATAAATAGCTACATTATTCACTTCGGTATAAATACAAAGAGAACAGCGATAGTGAAGTTTTTAAGAACTGGACGCCATATTCTGCCCTTAAAGTTCCATACTGTTACCATGACATCGCGAGAAACAGCTGAATGTTGAAAGGACTTTAAAGAATGATCAAGTAATAAACAATTCGAACCTTTAATAACGAATATCTCGGAAATGGCTTATCCCACAAAAAAGTTATGTGTGTGCTTTAAACAGATCTACATTTCTTGTGTTTAACGCTTTCGTCTATCGCTTAACGTTTACCAGTTATACATGATTCTATAAAATTCCTTCCGAATGAAGAGGACTTCAAAGGCTATTCCCATTAAATTAAACATATGTTTTAATTTTTATGCAAATATAATTAATATATGATATTTTAATCAAAATCGTTATAGCCGTTTTTAGACAGTAAAACATTTTGAAAAATGCTCCATGTAAAGGGTGGTTTGGGGTGGGGGGATTTTCTTGAAATTCGTGTTGCATCTATAGCAGGTAACTGAACCTAAATACCAAGTTTGTTGCTTATCGGACTGTTTGTTGGATTCAGGGGTCACGAAACATGTATTTCAGGTGAAATCGCAGTATCGAATTTTTGGTTGGAATGCAGTACTTTCTCTACCTTACGTGGTAGAGAGTGCAAAAACCAAAATGATGAAAACAAACACATATATTTCGTGGTGTTAGCCTGGGTTAGAATGTGGGTGTGATATTGTCGGAAGAGGCATAAAGAAGCACCCATTCGCACCTTCACGCCTGGTTTAACACTTGCCCTGCTGGTAGGGCTTGTACCAGCTGCGACAAGCATGTAACTCTGATTACAGACGTGCCCATTACTTTATGAGGGTGCGCACAAATCTCGTTTATCCCACTACAAAGGGTGCCCACACCCTATTCTTATAACTCGGTAATAGATCTGTCATTTCCCATTAATACCTCTCTGGGAAGATTCCCTTGTAACGAAGTTACAATTGCAGTTTGAGCCTGCAAGCGTAATATCCAAATTACATGCTGCGTCAGATCTAAGAGCTTTGCTGACAACTGAGGACAATTTTATTTTTAGGAAAGGGCCAGGGAAAATGGTCAGTTATACAAAAGTGATTCAGAATGAGCGTTTCACAGGGTATTCGAAGGAAATTCAACGTATACAGTGCATTACTCGTGCAAATACGGTACAGTAGTTTTAACGTGAGGCCACAGACAGCTATATACATTATGTGACAAAAAGTATCCGGCACCCCCACAAACATACCTTTTTCATCTTAGATGCATTGTACTGCCACCTACTGCCTGGTACTCATTATCCGCGACCTCAGTAGTCATTAGACATCGTGAAACAGCAGAATGGGACGCTCCGTGGAACTTACGGACTTCGAACGTGGTCAGGTGATTGGGTGTCACTTGTGTCAGAAGTCTGTACGTGAGATTTCCACACTCCTAAACATCCCTAGGTCTACTGTTTCTGATGTGATAGTGAAGTGGAAACGCGAAGGGGCATGTACAGCACAAAAGCGTACCGGCCGACCTCGTCTGTTGGCTGACAGAGACCTCCGACATTTGAAGAGGGTCGTAAAGATTAATAGTCAGACATCTATCCAGACCATCACACAGGAATTCCAAACTGCATCAGGATCCACTCCAAGTACTATGACAGTTAGGCGTGAGGTGAGAAACCTTGGATTCCATGGTCGAGCGGCAGCTCATAAGCCACACATCACGCAGGAAAATGCCAAACGACGCCTCGCATGGTGTAAGGAGCGTCAACATTACACGATTGAACAGTTGTGTGGAGTGATGAATCACGGTAGACAATATGGCGATCCGATGGCAGGGTATGGGTATGGCAAATGCCGGTGAACGTCATCTGCCAGCTTGTGTAGTGCCAACAGTGAAATTCGGAGGTGGTGGTGTAATGGTGTGGTCGTGTTTTTCATGGAGGGGGCTTGCACCCCTTGTTGTTTTGCGTGGCACGATCACAGCACAGACCTACATTGATATTTTAAGCATCTTCTTGCTTCCTACTGTTGAAGAGCAATTCGGGGATGGCGATTGCAACCTTCAACACAATCGAGCACCTGTTCGTACTGCACGGGCTGTGGCAGAGTGGTTACACGACAATACTATCCCTGTAATAGACTGACCTGCACAGAGTCCTGACTTGTATCCCATAGAACACCTTTGGGATGTTTTGGAACCGACTTCGTGCCAGGCCTCACCGACCTATATCGATACCTCTCCTCAGTTTCGCACTCCGTGAAGAAGGCGCTGTCATTCCCCAAGAAACCGTGATTGAAAGAATACCTGCGAGAGTGAACGCTGTCATCAAGGCACGCTGTACTGCAGTGACGATGCGCAACTAGCGACGCATAACGCGTTCGAGGCTATCTTTATCAGCTCTGCTTCAGTCGCTGCTTAGTGTTTGTGCTGAAACACAGTTGTCATTGTGAATCTCAAAGGTGAAGGTTTATTCAAGACATCTGTGTTGTATGTGATTTGCTTAAGAGTGTTAATGTTTTGTTATTCGTTCGTTGCAATGCCTGCCGACAAATTCATGCATGAACTACCAATTTTTATGTAGGGTACATAATGTGGCGTATTAGGTAATTAGTAGCTATTGGCATGCCAGACACATTACTGTCGTATTGGCGACAGCATTTTTGGAGTAATTCTTTCGGCTTTGGGTTTGAAGTTCGTTTGGCATGACACTCTCCAGTCCCAGCGAACGTTGGAGAGGAGGAATAAGTTGGCGTTACTTTTCATTGTGTTATGTTAGCGTCAGTGTGGCCTGAGATTCGAGTGAGTGCGGTCGTACGTGATGTCGCCTTGTGTGTGTGGCACCTTCCCTCATTTCTTTCTTTAATTTCTTTTATGTGCGATGTAGGGGCACCGTGTTTTTATTGACTAAATCAAGTTAATGTGAATAACGTGAATTCTGTGTATTTTGTTGTAAATATCATACGCCTGCACTGGAATGTGATTCAAGGTGCCGGTCCTCTCGTTGTTTCTGTAGCTACCCTTCTCCAATGTGCATGCTGGGGTAATTAACATGTACTATTTTGCTGGAAAACGTTTGGCCCTCACCTCATTATGTAGCAATATGTAAAAATCGAATCATGTAGACAGATGTGTAGACAGTTTCAGGAGAAGCTTCCTGCCATTCCAGTTGCAGATACAGAAACTGTTAGAGGTCTGGTTAATAAGTTTGGGATAACTGGATCGCTATACCTAAGAAGCGAAAACGAGATGTTCTGACGAAGGAAAAAATCTGATGTGTTTCCCTACTCTTGTACAAACTATTTTTACAAACGCTTATTCTCCATATACTTCATGTTAATCTTATTGCTAATTGTCTTGTAGATGCAAGGGGAATTGGTAGCTTTAGGCGATAGTCAAATATTTTAAGAAGTGGTTGCTATGTGGAGTATTCCATTCTTTTTGCAGTACCAGGACAAAAAAGAATGAATAACGAAGTTGAGAAAAAATATAAATATTGGAAAATTTAAGGAAAAAACAAGCAATATCTCGAAAATGGTTCACCTAACAAAAAAAATGTACATGACACAAACTGTGTATTTTAACGCGATCTACATTTTTTGTGTAGTAAAATTTTGTCTATCTCTTATGGTTTACCAGTTATGCAAAAGTCGTTCACAATGAAGAATACTTTTGGAGACATTCCCAGAAAATTCAAGATATACATTTCATTTGTCATAAACATATCTTAAACATATGATATTTTAATCAAAATCGTTATAGCCATTTTGGAGAAAATTAAAATTTTCGAAAAATGTTCCATGTGAAGGGTAGTCTGGGGTGGGTGGATTTTCTTGAAAACCTTCGTGTCACATCTTTGGAAGATACTGAACCTAAATGTTAAGTTTGGTGTTTATCCGACTCTTCGTTTCTGAGTTATACTGTTCACAGACACACACACGGACATGTTTCCAAAAATGCTCTTTTTGGATTCAGGGGGTCTCAAAACATATATTTCCGGTGAAATCTCGGTATCGAATTTTTGGGTGGAATACGATACTTCCCCTACATACTATATGTGGTAGAGAAATTTAAAAAAAAAAATCTGATGTGTTACACTCGCATGACTTTCTCTACTCTTGTACAATCTATTTTTACAAACGCCTATTCTCCATATGCTTCATATTAATCCAGATATCGAGATGTCAATCTTATTTGTAATTTTCTTGTAGATGCAAGGGGAATATGGTAGCTTTTAAGCGATAGTCAAATATTTTATCGCTGGTTGCTATGTGGCGCATTCCATTCTCTTTGCATGTCGAGGACATAAAAAAATGAATAACGAATTTGAGAAAAAGTATAAGTATTGGAAAATTTAAGGAAATAACAAGCAATATCTCGAAAACGGTTCACTCAACAACAAAAATGTATATGATATAAGTTGTGTATTTTAACGCGATCTACATTTTTTGTGTAGTAAAATTTTGTCTATCTCTTATGGTTTACCAGTTATGCAAAAGTCGTTCATAATGAAGAATACTTTTGGAGACATTCCCAGAAATTTCGAGATATACATTTCATTTCTCATGACATTATCTTAAACATATGATATTTTCATCAAAATCGTTAGAGCCATTTTTCAGAAAATTAAAATTTTCGAAAAATGTTCCATGTAAAGGGTAGTCTGGGGTGGGGGGATTTTCTTGAAAATCTTCGTGTCGCATCTCTGGAAGATACTGAACATAAATACCAAGTTTGGTGTTTATCCGACTGTTAGTTTTTGAGTTATGCTTTTCACAGACACACACACACAGACACACACACACACACACACAGACACACACACGGACATGTTTCCAAAAATGCTCTTTTTGGATTCAGGGGGTCTCAAAACATATATTTCCGGTGAAATCTCGGTATCGAATTTTTGGGTGGAATACAATACTTAATTTAAAAAAAAAAACAGAGGAACTATCCTCACACCATAGACGAACTTAAGGAGAATATAAAATCAGAAATTATGAACATTACCCAAGAAGAACTTATGTGCGTCTTCATCTGAAGATACCAGGAATGTCCACACCACTTCTAACACAAATTATGACAAGCTTTTTATGACTTATTGGTAGTGCATGTTACTATCATGTGTGTAAGCAACGCGGGAGTTAGGAACAGAAAACCCCGCGTAATAGACAGTGTACGGGGCATGCATAGTTGTCCTCCGTGGTATAGTGATCGCCATGCTAACTTATAGTTCCTGAGGTCGCGGAATCAAACCCGGCGGAGGGCGATGAATTTTTTTCGGGCGTAAAAATCCTTAGCATGGCTTCGTTCGAAAGCGAAGTAAAGCCGGTGGTCCCGTGTCGTAGATTTACGGCACGTAAAAGAACTTCCAGCCTGATACAGAGGCCTGTGAACAAAATTACCGGTCTTTCACGCCCAATATAGAATGGGACGCTGAGAACCAAAGCAGTTAAAGAGTGTCCATAAACATATAAAAAAACTCCGCTGGTTGAAGGGAAAATGGTGGCCAGCGCTCAGATGGTGGTAAAGGTGAAGGCACGTAACACGAAGGGGTCTTCGGAACTGCGGCAGAGCACCGCACATAGGCCAGTCGGTCCATTGTGCTTCCAACGTAACCCTGGGAGGGAAGGATGAGTGGAGAGACCCGAAGTGCGACCAGATCCGGATGAACGGGGTTCCTAACGTTTCCAGAGAGAACACATTCGACGCCGCATGGTCCCTGCCCACAAGCCACCAATCTCTATGGACCCCGGAGCTGAGCCCAACGCCGAGGAGAGACCTAACTGGTACCGGTAGGTAAGAAATCTTTACACAGCGCAAGCTACCTGCCAGCCGCAACCCGCCGTCGCCTGGTCCTACCACCCTGAAACAGATGACAAGGAAGATGATAGGTACAGGAAATGAGAAGAAGGAGAATCGTAGTTGATGAATCAACAGCCTGCACCTTGCTACCCGAGGAAACCACGAAAAACCCATGTCGCCGAGGACGATCCCGGTACCTCCCGAATGCGGGCCACAGAGCCAACCCGCTCGGTTCAGTTACTCCAGAGCCGTCGACCAAGCGACCTCTAGTGTCCACGGGGAGTACTCTTTCGTTTGAGGAAGCAACCGTCTGGTACCGCCAAACGCCACGAAACCTAGAATTACACCTGAAACATGAGATGGAAACAGTGTAGATTATAAACCACCCCAACATTCGCCTACCGACCAGGGAAAACCCAAGGTAGGAGTGGGTACTGGACGGGAATCGAACCTGGGACCTCCCAAATGCGCTACCGTGGAGCGGTAGACTACCAAAGATAATGATGAAATAAATGCTCTCAGGTAGTAAAAAACAACCTTCCAGGGAAACAATATCCATATGAAACCTCACACAGGAGAAGTCTATTGGGAAGGAAGGCAAATGAGAAGCTACGTATGAGAGAATACGAATCGCCGTATAAAGAGAAACCACAAGAGCGTGCTTTGTTATATGGAAATGAAGAACGGGGAAAACAAAAGAATATCTGAGCTATATATGAATCTGAACGATGGTTTTAGAACTTCATAAAATGTCTTATCGATCCTGAACAGTTTCCGAGTAACGTGGAAACGCACCTTGTTCTCGGTAACCACGAGACTTGGGAAAATTCTGTAAAGGAATTTTACGAAGACATAAAAATGTTCGTGCTGAAATATTTGGTGCTTTAAAGCTGATTTATACTTCAATAGTACAATGTATACTATTCTATGGACAATGAATAGAAAACAAGAAAGAAAAGCATTAACAACGGTGATGGATTTTTGGCGGAGAACTTCTCAAACCTTAAGATGGGATAGAATTAGAAATACAAACATTTCGGAAATAATGGATGTAAAAAAGAACGTATTGGAAATAAAGAAGAGGGGAGATTATAATGGTTCGGCATGTTGTAACGGGAACAATGTTACTTCAATTAAATATTAGTACTAATGGTTCCCGACCATGGAATGCGCCCGGGTTCGATCCCATCTATGGGGATGCGGATTTTAAGTTCCAGGTACAGGACCGCTGCCTACTCAGCATCGTGAGGAAAGTGGGCAGCTACGATAGTCAGCGGTCCTGGCCTCGAGGGCCAACATTCCGGCTGGGGGATTTTAGCCCCCCCTCTGTCGTGCTTATGTACGTGTGGGGCCGGCATTCGGGTTGGCAGGCCAAAGAGCTGCACGTGACGTAGCGACATGGGGTTTAGTTTTAATAAACAACATCTCGGAAATACTTAAAAGCATAAAAACCATGGCGATTAGCGAGATCTACATCTCCTACGGTTTAGAAGTTATAAAAAATCTGATGTGATACATTCACATGACCTTCTCCAACCTCTATCGTTTATTAGTGAGTATACAAATTATTCTAATCATTATTTTCCCATATACTTTATTTTAATCGAGATAAATCTTTCCAGAAACAGCTACATTACACATTTAATTATAGATACAAATATTTAACAACTGGACGCTATATGCTGGCCTTAAAATTCCATACTGTTTTCATGACATCACGAACAGAAAATGGACAGCACTTTAAAAACGGCTAAGTATTGGACAATTTGAACCATTAATAAAGCATATCTCATGCCACAAACAAATTATTTAAACTGAATTGTGTGTTTCAATGAGATTTACATTTTTCTTCTATCTCTTAACGTTTACCACTTATACAAGATTATACAAAATTCGTTCCGAATGAAGAGCACTTCCTAGGCTTTTCCCAGGAAATTCAAGATTGTGGCAGTATTTTATATCACAACAATGTAAATGCCAGAGTGATTATAATGTAAATAAGCATTATTGTATGACATTGATTTGAGATGTTTGTTAATTATAAGCATTGTTAGGAAATAAGTTTACACGGCCTGACAATAAGAGCGGGCAACAATGAGCGAGGGGGTGAGTTGTTTATTAATTTGAAGAGGCAAGCAAATGACGTCAGAGTAGCGCACGTTTCTTTAGAAATGGAGGGAATATCTTCCCTAGAGCACATGTGTAGTAATTTTGATTGGATATTAAAATAGACGCTAATGTTGGCGCGTTTTATTAACCAATAGTAGCTCGATTATAATCTTTAGGCATATCGGGGTGAGGGAGTATAAATTATGAAGCCGAGAGACGGGTAACGTTCAGTCCAACAGAAGCACTCGCGGGTAATACGTCGTGCAGTCCAACAGAATCATACAAAGGTTATACGTCGCTCAGTTCAACAGAATCATTCACGCGTTACACGTCGCACAGTTTAACAGAATCTCTCGCGTCGTAAAGTTAGTTATAAATGTGAAATACGCGAATTAATAATTTGCAGTAAATAAGTGATTATGGTGATATTAGAAAATATAACAGTTTCAGTCGGGCGTGTATCAAGAATAATTATCTGAAATGAATAAAGTGTGACGGCAATAAAAGTGTAAAAACAAATTCTTTTATCAGTGTTATCTTTCAGTAAAAACTCCTTTCCGTTAGCTAACCGGAGGACAATGAACTCAAAACTCAAAGTAGTAAAACAATAGCAGGCGCTCAGCAATAAGATAACACGAAGTTACCGCGACAAGACATACATTTTATTTGCCAGGTAAATATCTTTATAGTATAGTACTTTAATCAAAATCATAACACCCATTTTTTTCAGAAAATAAAAATTTTCGAAAAGTTTTCGATTTTTTTTAATGAGTATGGAAGCTCTTTAACTTCTGTGGTCCTTGGCGTCCCAATCAACATTGGACTTGAAAGACCGGTAATTTTGCTCAGAGGCCTCTTTATCAGGGTTGAGGTTCTTTTACCTGGCGTTAATCTACGACACGTGACCACCGGTTTTACTTCCCTTACCAAGGAAGTCATGCTAAGGATTTTTACACCCGAAAAAATCCATCGCTCTCATCTGTGTTTGAACAAATTTTCCATTAAATGGTAGTTTGGGGTGGGCAGATTTTCTCAAAAATCTTTGGATCGCATCTTTGGAAGGTGTTAAACTTCCTGTATATCTTAAGTTTTCAATAGTCTGAAAGACCGCTTCGTTCTGTAGGACGTTTTATAATTGGGAACCGTAAAAGATATTTGCTGTTGTTTTGAATTTTCAAATATTGTACTTTTTTCAAGTGGTAAGAGCTATTCGTCTTTTTGTCGTGGTCGTGGTCATATACCGACCCACTTTATAAAAATCTGATGTGCTACTCTCACATGATTTTCTCTACTCTTGTACAAACTATTATTTACAAACGCTTATTCTCCATGTGCTTCATGTTAATCGAGATGTTAATCTTATTGCTAATTTTCTTGTAGATGCAAGGGGAATATGGTAGACTTTAAGCGGTAGTCAAATATTTTAAGCGCTGGTTGCTATGTGCAGCATTCCATTCTCTTTGCATGTCCAGCACATAAAAAAATGAATAACGAATTTGAGAAATAGTATAAGTATTGAAAATTTAAGGGAATAACAGCCAATATCTCGAAAATGGTTCACTCAACAAAAAAATGTAAATGACATAAATTGTGTATTTTAATGCGATCTACATTTTTTGTGTAGTAAAATTTTGTGTATCTCTTATGGTTTACCAGTTATGCAAAAGTCGTTCACAATGAAGAATACTTTTGGAGACATTCCCAGAAAATTCGATATACGTTTCATTTGTCATGAAAATGTCTTTAACACATGATATTTAAATCAAAATCGTTAGAGCCATTTTTGAGAAAATTAAAGTTTTCGAAAAATGTCCAATGTAAAGGGTAATCTGGGGTGGGGGGATTTTCTTGAAAACCTTCGTGTCGCATCTCTGAAAGATACTGAAGCTAAATACCAAGTTTGGTATTTATCCGACTGTTCGTTTCTGAGTTATGCTGTTCACAGTCACACACACAGACACACACACGGACATGTTTCCAAAATTGCCTTTTTTGGATTCAGGGTGCCTCAAAACATATACTTCCGGTGAAATCTCGATATCGAATTTTTGGGTGGAATACAATATTTCCCCTACTTACTATACGTAGTAGAAAAAGTAAAAATTTGACAATCGCTGTAGCTTAATGCATTGTAAATGTGCAATAAAAGTTAATGTAGATTAACAAGAAATAGATAGAAGAATTAAGATTTTTGTAAGAATATTGTGTAGAAGAGTGAGTAGAGAAAGTCACGTGAATGCAAAACTTCAGATTTTTTCACTCTCAGAACACAGATCTTTCTTTTAAAATTGCTTTGTTTACGTTCAGGGTCCCCAAAACATGTATTTCCAGTGAAATATCGATATCGAAGCAGATGGACTAGCTAAAATACAAAATTAAAGTTTAGAATTTCCTGTCCTAAGATTTAAGCTCTCGTATGTACCAGCATTGAGTATTCAAACATAGTCGGTATTTTAATTAATACAAACAGAAGAATGTGCACACCTGCAGGGCCCCAGTGTTTATCATCTCTGAGGAAGCTATCATCGGAATCAGTTGTTATTTACCGCCATGCTCCCCATGCATTATTTATCGACCGTTGTGTGACGATCACGTTGTGGATAGCATGGCTTCAAATTGACCCCCCAGCTCACGTGGATTGAATTCGCCATCGACCACCGCGGCGGCGCTGTGCTATAAATATCATCTGCGGCTGGGGTTCAACATCCAAAATAGGAAGGCATTAATACTGTTTCCGAATGTGTAAGTGGGCCCCGAGATCCTGTTTGTATGCATCTTACGTGCACTGCTGGTTATCAGAGGGATTGGAACATGTAGCCCAGCTTTGGAACGTGTTGATTCAAATTCGTCAGTCAATCTGCAGGCATTTGTTCTTGGGTCGCTGTGAATTAGGGTATATTAGTTCCTATAACATTTTGTAGACCGACCGGGATGGCTCAGGCGGTAACGTCTGTGGCCAGCATTCGGGATGTTTCGGGTTCAAATCCCGTGGGCTGACAAACTTACTGGGGTTTATTCGTGGTTTGCCCAGTCGCCAAGTAAATATGAATAAATACCATGTATCAAAGTTGCACCTTAATCCACTTAATATAAAATGAAAACGGATTGACCAGATGTCACCCTGATGCCATCTGCCCGGCAAATATAAAAACAGAGATACAGTTGCCTAGCACTAAGGTCTCTGTGCACATATGTCGAAGCTGTCATCTGGCCGTCACAGAAGCAGAGAGGCAGTTGCCGAGCACTTAAGTCTCCGTCGATACGCTTCGAAGTTGCTTTCTGGTCGTCGCCGAAGCAGAGATGTAGTTGCCTAGACTATGGTCTCTGTGGACATGTGTCAAAGCTGTCATCTGGACGTTATAGTAGAGATACAGTTGTTTAGCACTAAACGTTCTGTGGACATGTGTCAAAGCTGTCATCTGGACGTTATAGTAGAGATACAGTTGTTTAGCACTAAACGTTCTGTGGACATGTGTCAAAGCTGTCATCTGGACGTTATAGTAGAGATACAGTTGTTTAGCACTAAACGTTCTGTGGACATGTGTCAAAGCTGTCATCTGGACGTTATAGTAGAGATACAGTTGTTTAGCACTAAACGTTCTGTGGACATGTGTCTAAGCTGTCATCTGGACGTTATAGAAGCAGAGATACAGCTTTCTAACACTGTTCTGTGGACATGTGTCAAAGCTGTCATCTGGACGTTATAGTAGAGATACAGTTGTCTAAGCACTAAGGGCTCTTTGCCTACGTGTCGAAGCTGCCATTTGTCCGTCACAGAAGCAGAGGTACAGATGCCAGGCATGAAGGTCTCTGTGTACACGTAACAAGATGGTACGATACAGGGATGAGACCTGGAAGGTTAACACATCGAGCCACGAGGTATATCCTAACAGATCCGTTACGATATGATCACGTAGTTAAAGTGATGTATAATAGAGAGAGGGAAACACATTGTAGACTGGTAAAACATTCGGAATAACCTTAATACAGGTAGGCACTAGGGCTTGTTCAAAAATGTTTAAAACAGATATGTTAGGTTACAGTTTTCAATAACAAGTTCATCAAGAAATGGCAACTATAACAACCACTTTCCTGTTTTACTCTCACCAGTTACAAACTGCTTACAGGTTCAAGTCACTGCACGCTGATCACTGTCAAAAGTCAGCATGACTTGAGCAATGTGAGGTAGCAATCACATGAGTTTCTCTACTCACTCCTGTACAAATATTCTTACTAACTCTTATTCTTCCGTTACTCTGTTAATCGAGACAAACTCTCATTACATATTTCCTTGAAGATATAAGAAGTATACAGTGAGCTAAAGTGATAGTCAGGCTTATAAAAAGCTAATTGCTCTGTGATGGGCGGCGCCGTGGCCGAGTGGTTAGACCGTTCGCCTCCCACCGAGGCGGCCCGGGTTCAATCCCAGGGACCTGCATGTGGGATTTGTGGTGGACGTAGCGGCATCAGGACGGGTTTTCTCCGGGTTCTCCGGTTTCCACCAACTGCTCCATCATCACCTTTCCTTTCATCCATTTCACCAACATTTCGTTTCATTTACTTCCTTCATCCCATACCAGGCATCGGGCTGATCACTCATCCTGGATGCTCTGTCTGATCCATGAGTGTCTACTCCTCTGACCCCAGGCACCCGCTTGTAAGTCCTGGGGGTGTAAGTCCTACATAAGAGGAGGGTAAACAGATAATGAATGAATGAATGAATAATTGCTCTGTGATGGTTTTGAAATTCCATGCTCTTTGTATGACCTCGAGAAAAAAAAATTAATATGAATTCCATGTTGAACTAAATACCAGGATTGGTATTTTTCCAGTGCTGAAAATGATGAAAGAAACTGGATAAGGGGAAAGCGATAGAAAATTTGAACACTGAGGTTTAAAACCCAGCATTTCAACTCAAGGAACTCCGCAACACATTGAGAACTCAAGAAGTGCTCCAACAGGCTCGCATGGAGCTCAGGATGCGAGTATCACACGATCCGTAACAGGCACGTTTATCTTCATAACAGCCACAAACGCTTCACCGCACCTCATTAACAGTTTTTTCTGAAACTCTGTTGCATTCATTAGTTACGCGGGCATCACCGGAAGATCTTGATGTCTCGGATGACTGAGATGCGGCACAATGCCAGACTTAACTAGCCAAGAATTACGTGATTCCACAAAGGGCCTCCTGAATTTGGAGGAAGCGTGTTAATGCGCCATCTTGAAGCATCGGACGACAAGCGTGATAAAGTCCCATCTCGCGAAACTTGTTTCTTCTGTAAGGGCATTAATCAAACGTGCAATATGATACAAAGACTCTGTCCACTAGGTAAGGTTTATTGCTGTAAGATAGTGTGAATTGTGCATGCGCACGCTATGCCTTTTCTTGGGCACAGGACGTTTTTATTCCTGCAGAATAATTTCTGCAAAAACGCGGGTTTGTTATGTGTGACGCAAAAGACAGTCCTCCGCGAAGTAGGGGACCTCTGGCCGGAATTTTCTTTCCTAATTAATATAGAAAATCAGAAGCAATATGAATATACCTGGTTTATTATATGTGACGCAACTGACAGTCCGCAACTCCCGCGGCACGCTTACCTTAATTTACCCATACATTGGCGCAGGACTTGCTTCACGTTTCTCCCCTGATTAATGTCCAAAGTAAAAACATTATTCATAAAATCTATTTAAAATAACAATGTGCTTAAGATAAGCTTTGCAGGTTGTCAAGCTGTGTTAATTTTATCTTTAAGCATTCCGCAAACATAATAATCACATGAATTTAGATCTGCAGAGCTAGCCATTTATTCTCTCATCAAAAACACATTAGGCTGACATACATCGATCTGCGGTGTTTACAGTTGAAGAATACTATTCTTCAGGTAAAAGTTCTCTGAAGAAATGACCGTAGAAGAAATGCACGTTGAGACAGCTAGTATGCTTGCATCATACATGATAAATTTCCTATGCTTAGAGCCAAAAGACTACGAACCGACTGCGCGTCGTTTTTCCTGTCCGCGTCCTCGGCGCTCGTTGCCGTCTGTCACTATAATAGAAAGGCGCGGATGAAACCATACAACATTTTTAAAACTAGTTTTAAAGGCTCTACTTTGAGGGAGTATTTTTAACACTTAAATAATTTCAGTCTAATTATATAATATGTAAATTCAATAATAGCCCGCCTTGAAGCAATATGTGTATGTAACAATTTGTAAAATGTATGCAACAGTCATTGTATACGTTTATATTATTGTATACTATTATATCCATGTGTAATAATGTTATGTGAATATATTACGTAATTTAATAATGTAGGAGCTGTGAGAATAATAAGTTAAAAGTTGCTAACAATGAGGTAGAATTGAGTTCAGTTACCTCCAAACAGTGCTCATAACCAGACGCGAGTTGTGTCCTCGAGAAATTAAATACGTATTCTTGTGAGACGAAAATGGTTTACGTGTTAAAAAGTGCAAGTATTAAGTAAACGAATCTCTCAGCTGTCTATCAGTGAAGTGCTATTTAATTTGTGTCAAGGAAATAAAAAGGAGTGAATTGAAACTTAAAATCTGTGTAAGCCCACATTCTTCAGTCATACCACAACCCTGCTAAGAGAAACATGTCTCCAATAATAATACGAGAAATTAAATACGTATTCTTGTGAGACGAAAATGGTTTACGTGTTAAAAAGTGCAAGTATTAAGTAAACGAATCTCTCAGCTGTCTATCAGTGAAGTGCTATTTAATTTGTGTCAAGGAAATAAAAAGGAGTGAATTGAAACTTAAAATCTGTGTAAGCCCACATTCTTCAGTCATACCACAACCCTGCTAAGAGAAACATGTCTCCAATAATAATATTGACGCAGCCGAGGCAAACATAAATATATAATATTTAAAGAAACAGTAATAATACTTTTTAAACTTTGGGCAAAGGCCACCTGAAAATGCATTTGGGGCGAAGGCTACCGGAAACTGTTTACTATACGTGCGGTTGCAACTACTACAAGTTCGGCTCCCCAACAATTGAAATACAATCCAACTCCTAATCGGCTTTTCCATACGTGAAACAATAACCTTTCTCAACTTAACAGCTTTATGAAAGTGCGTTTGAGGACAGAATTATTAGTAAAGATCTGTGATCCCCTCGGTCCTCCGACCTAACCCCCGGCGATTTCTATCTCTGGGATAACTTAAAACATTAAGTGTAGAAGACAAACCTACACCCTGGTAGAATTAAAACAAAATATGCGCCAGGACATGGCCATCATTTCTCAACATAAACTACGGCGAGTGATGGATAGTTTCCTAAAGAGGAGCCAAAAATGTATGGACAACGACGGTGGCCAGTTTCAGCATCTCCTTTCGTAAAGTTGGTAAGTAAAGCCTTTAAAAGTAGTTTTAAAAATGTGTATCGTTTCATAGGCGGCGCAGTGGCCGAGCGGTTAGACCGCTCGCCTCCTATCTAGGCGGCCCGGGTTCAATCCCAGGGACCTGCATGTGGGATTTGTGGTGGACGAAGCGGCGTCTGGGCGGGTTTTCTCCGGGTTCTCCGGTTTCCCCCGCCATTCATTCCACCAACTGCTCCATCATCACCTTTCCTTTCATCCATTTCACCAACATTTCGTTTCATCTACTTCCTTCATCCCATACCAGGCATCGGGCTGATCACCCATCCTGGATGCTCTGTCTGATCCATGAGTGTCTGCTCCTCGACGGGCCTCTGACCCCAGGCACCCGCTTAAGTCCTGGGGGGTGTAAGTCCTACATAAGAGGAGGGTAAACAGATAATGAATGTATCGTTTCATCCGCGCCTTTCTATGATAGCAGCAGACGGAAACGAGCGCGAGGACGCGGACAGGAAAAAACACCGCGCAGCCGGTTCGTAGTTTTTTGTCTCTATCTAAACATAATTCCAGCAGTAATAAAATGTACTGTCTTACATTTATTACGAATCTGTGAAGTGTTCTTCATTCGGAATTAATTTTGTATAACTGTTTAAACCATAAGAAATAAAACAAACTTACTAGAGCTTAATTTTTCTATGTACTACATTTCATTCAAATAAACATTTGCAAAAATAGCTACATTACACATTCCGTTATACATTCAAAGAGAATAGCGAGACAGCCAACTATTTAAGAACTGGACGCTATATGCTGGCCATAAAAGTTCATACTGTTTCCAAACAATCGCAAGAAACAACTCAAAATCAATGGGACTTTGAAAGAATGACAAATAATGCACAGTTCGAAACTTTAATAACGGATATCTCAGAAAGGGCATATACCACAAAAAAACTTACTTTTAAAGAAATTGTGTGTTTTAAAGAGATCAACTTTTTGTGTAAGACGTTTTCATCTATCGCTTAACGTTTACCAGCTGTACAAGATTATACAAAATTTTTCCCAATGAATGGTACTTTACAGCTAGTACTAGGAAGTTTAACATATACATTTATTTTGTCATGTAAATATGTTTTATATGTGGTATTTTAATCAAAATCGTTAGAGCTATTTTTTAGAAAATAAAAAAGTTTCGAAAAATGTTATCTTACCTTTCGGTTATGCTGTTTACAGACACACAGACAGACCACACACACGGAAATGTTTTCAAAACTGCTTTATTTGAATTCAGGGTGCTTCAAAACATGTACTTTCAGTGAAATATTGCTATCGAATATTTGGGTGGAATGCAATACTTCTCCTATTTACTATACGTTATAGAGAACGCAAAAAGTTGATTCTCTTGATTGAATTTACACTTACTTTATATTTTTTGTCGTTCAAAGAGTGTGGAAATGAAGTGTAATGCAATTATTTCTGTTAACTTTTCTATATACCTGAAATAGATAGAAAAATAAGATTAGAGGAAGTCACGTCAGATATTTTAAGCGTTTACATCACCCAGCACAACTTATGTGGCTTTTTTAAAGTTTTATTTATGGACACTCTTTAAGTCTGTGGTCTTTAGCTTCCCATTCTATACTGGGCGTGAAACAAGACCGGTAAGTTGCTCAGAGGCCTCTTTATCAGCCTTGAGGTTCTTTTACATGCCGTAAATCTACGACACGGGACCATCGGCTTTACTTCCCTTCCTAAGGAAGCCATGCTAACTATTGTGAAGCCGGAATTATGAAGGCAATAATTATCATAATATTCTGAGAAGCATAGTGATATAAAATAAGTAATAATATATTTAAAATCACTGTATGTATAAAAAGGAGAAGCATTGTGAAAATTGTTGACTGTAAAAGCGACAGAAAGACCAGACAGGCACAGTTTTGTTAATTAGGGACCAGCCTCAGGTAGAAAGGGTAAATACCATTGAAGCAAGCTTTTCCTGGTAAACAGCCGAGTACAGCTGCACTTGCCTGGTGAAGGTCACTCTAGAGGCATCATGACGCTAAGTTTGAGACGAGCGTTTGAGGGGAGAGAGGGGAAGTTTAGACGTTGGTTTTCCTTGTGCAGCGTGGGTAGATCAGTCTGCACGAGTGCCTGGTGAGTGCAGGACGACTTTCTCGTCGTGTGGAGAAGAATGGTGGCGAACATGCTAGAGGGTAGAACGCTTAGCTGTAGTTAATATTCTTCGGTCTTGGTAAAGACAAAGTATCCTCGTATGCATTTAATAGTGATCGGCAAACCTAAAGTATTATTTTAAATAGTGAATAAAAGTGTTCCAAGACAGCGTTTGTGTATTTCTCTGTACACACCCACGCATAAGATTTCATGCTGGAGCAGCCGTGGCAAAAGAAGAACCAACTGGGAGGAGACAAGCAGCAACCGTGAGGCAAAGGTATTGCTTTATTGTGGGAGGAAGGAGCGTGGCTGCGTCATATTGCGCCTAAACGTGGGGCAGAAAGAATTACCTGCGTCAATTGTTACATCCGAAAAAATCCATCGCCCTCCGCCGGAGGACAACTTATGTGGCAACCGTTAATAGTGCGTTAATGGAATTATTGACTGGTACGATTAATAATTTCAATAAGTAATTTCGATATATTAAAATCAATGCATAATGTAAGAAGAATGAGTTGCAATTCTGTAAGTGGATTAGTTGAGGTAAAGAATTAGAATTCAGAGTAGCTAAGGCAATTACGGGTTCCGGCGAAATGAATCAACAAGAAACCCATTAGCCCAAAGTTCAGGTAAGTACAACTCAGTTCAGAAAATATAGAGTTGCATAGAAATGCACGTACCAAATCTGAAAATTAAAAGATTTGGCAACGTATAACGTAGGAACTTTGGTGGGGTAGTCATGAAGTAGACGTGACTTAAGTTGTTAAAAAAAAGCGTGTATTTCCAAAATTAGGGTCTTACAGTCTTCTACATTTTACAGAAGTGTTTTACCATGCTCGAGTATTATCGGCAGTTCCGTAGCGCCTAAAAACTGCGCTACAGTTATTACATATCTGTAGCACCGAGGGGATACGCCGTTTAGTATTTTAGCGATTCACGGCAACTTGCGTTTCTCGTTGTTATTACAGAAGCAGTTATTTTAAATTGTAAACTTCTGGATAATTCAGAAGTTAGCAGATACGAGGTGTGATGAGCAAAAATTAACGGGAATGTTTTAATTTCGTACACCCGATGTTCAAAATCTTTGCCTTATCTTGTTGGTAAACATGTTCCTGATGTGGAAAAGTAGAATCAGATAACTGAAAAATTCAATGCCATAGCCGGGATTTGAAACACGGATCTCCCGGTTCCGTCCGGTTGCTCTAACCACTGAGCTACCATGGCAACATGCCGGCACAACATTAAATTCTCCAGCTGACTCGCATTTTTCCCAGTAAATCACAAGGAGATCTCAAATTGTATTGAGATGTCATACCCCAATGGCGACTTACATTCTTTGTAAGTACTTAAGTCCCGGGCTTTTAGTTTCAACCACTATTAGGCCAATTAATGAATTAATTGTTCTTTCACACAAGCCGTGTGTTGGACAGGGTTGGAAAGGTAGAATTTGTTGCCATGGTAGCTCAGTGGTTAGAGCAACCGGACGGAGACCGGGAGATCCGTGGTTCAAATCCCGGCTATGGCATTGAATTTTTCAGTCATCTGATTCTACCTTTCCAACCCTGTCCAACACACGGCTTGTGTGAAAGAACAATTAATTCATGTTCCTGATGTATTTCTGAATATTCAGCTGTTTTGAATATTTAGTTTGTTGCTGACAGTCGAAAAATTTATACGTGTTTTCGAGTGCTCGGCAAACTTTTACTTTCGAAAAAGATGGATAAAAAATTTGCATTAAATTTTGCTTGAAAAACGGAATAAGGTGCAGCGCCGCATTCAAAATGTTGACTGTGGCTTTTGGCCAATCTACTAGTAGTAAGACAAGAGTTTACGAGTGGTATAAACGCTTCAAAGAGGATTGAGAAGACGTTGAAGACGACGACCGCCCTGGACGCCCTAGCACATCAATTACTGACGACAATGTGGAAGTAAAGAAAATGGTTCTGGAAAATTGCCGAATCACCATCAGAGAGGTTGCTGATGATGTCGGCATATCCTTTGGCTCATTCCAAACAATTGTTTCGGATGTTTAGTGCATGAAACGTGTAGCAGCAACGTTTGTTCCGAAATTGTTGGATTTCGACCAAAAATGACGTCGCGTAGACATAGCTTAGTGCTGAATGAAGTTTCAAAATGATCCAGAACTTCTAAACGAGGTTATAAACAGGTGACGAAACATGGGTATATGAATATGACGTCGAAAGTAAGGCGCAATCGTCCCAATGGAAACTGCGTGAGTAACCAAGACCGAAATTCGACAAATTTGATCACATGTGGAGGTTCTTCTCGATTACAATGGGATAGTTCATCAGGAGTTCCTGCCATGGCCGTACGGTCAATAACGATAATACTTCGTACATACTTCATTAGTTACAGCTTCTCGTTCTAGGATTCAGAAACAGTATTGTTCTTCATCCTTAAACTGTCGACAACTCGTTTCAAATAGCTCATGCATTACCCTCCATTAAATTTATCTGTCAACTCAACTGGTTTGTATATTCTCACACATCCACGCGTACCGTCAGAGAAAGATCCCATAGCCCACCACAGTAGCAGCCGGCATTAGATCCATCAACATCGGAGATACTGGAGGCGGCATCAAAAGCGTCTCTCACGTTTAGGGATAAAGGGATAAAGCTATCACTTACCGTAAACTGTTAGAAGAGCAGGTTCAGATACCCTTCTGGCTGCCACGTTCTCAGCCACGCAGGTGTAGTTGGCTGTGTCCTGGAGACGAGCTTGTCCTACCAGAAGATGTCCCTCGCTGGATACGATCAGGTTGGTGTCGGGCTCCAAGGGCACGCCGTTCCTCAGCCAGTACACCCTAGGTGGAGGAACACCTGGTGGAGGGTGACATCGTACTTCCGCTTGTCTGTCCAGCTCCACTGTCTGGGAGTACGGTGGCGAATCAAACTGCTTCTTGAGATCTGAAACAGAGAAATATCATTTAGTACAGGTTGTACGAAATTGGAATAGTTAAACCTAGTATTAGTTAAACCGTAATCAGTGGATTTTTGCCATTGCAACCGCTGAGGTGTCTTGGTGAAACAGGATTTTCTTTTTCTGCAAATGTGGCCGTTTATCCGCAAGTTCTGCCTTCAGCTTGTCAAGTAATGATGCGTAGTGTGCTCCTGTAATGGTTTTTCCTTTTTGAAGGAAAGGAATATAATATAGGCGACAAGTTGTACGATATACTTTTATTCCTTACATTTAGATAGCTATTCCACTGTAAGCACATTTAAAACTAATGCTGGATATACTCCGTGTCATTCATGGCCAGCTTGATACGTAATCACGGCTGCTTTGATGCTTTGTTTTGCTAAACCTTGCATTTTTTCACAATCAGCTGTTTCTAAACTGTTATTATTTTTATTCGAACCATCTGCTGTACTGTGAAGCAATTATGAATGCTCCCGTGCGTATAAGTTATAATGCCACCATTGGAAATACTTCCATCGGGCCGATATAACACCTCTGTCACTCCCAGCCCCCTCCATCAACTAGTTCTAGCACTCCATTTAATGGCTGTCTTACTCCCGCCTTTTCCGCCCCTGAGCCTGAATCTGACCTGTGTTCGTAGGTTAATGTTTGAATGTCGACTTTTGACATGAAACCAATACGAGACGGACTGATACATGGGCTGATATGGACCGTCGTTGTCAAGCATGCCTTTTAATCACTCTATGAAGTGCTTTCTTACTCATCCCCTTGCGCCGCTCACCTAGGCCTGACTTCTGTTCATAGGCTAACGTGTGTGTCGGACTTCAATTCAAGCAAGTGAGAGATGGCACACCCAGGGCTGATGTGGAGCACATGATAAGGAGATTCTGCCAATATTAAATAAAGAAAAACATTATAGGAAATCAAAAGCATCGGCACATTTTCGACCGTATATTCTTTAGTTACTCTCAACAAATCTGTATTGTAATATCGAGGTCTTGTAAATCCTTTTTACTTTCTCTACTACATATAGTAAGCAGGATAAGTAGTGTATTCTACCCAAAAATTCGATGTCGAGATTTCACCGGAAATACATGTTTTGAGGACCCCTGAAACCCCGAAAAAATCATTTTTAGAAATTAGTCCGTGTGTGTCTGTCTGAGAACAGCATTACTAAAAAACGAAAACTCGGATAAACACCAATTTTGGCATATAAGTTCAGTATCTTCCAAAGATGCGACACGAAGATTTTCAAGAAAAGCATCTCACCCCAGAATACATTTTGAATGGAACTTTTTTGAATTCCTTTTATTTTCTAAAAAATTGCTCTAAATTTTTTTATTAAAATGCACATATTAAAGATATTTACATGACCTATAAGATATATATCTTGAATTTTCTGGGAATAACGTGGTAAACCATTTCCGAGATGTCCGTTATTAATGGTTCGAATTGATTAATGCTTGCATATAGTGTCCAGTTCTTAAACATTTGACTGTAGCTATTCCCTTTGCATTTATAACGAAATATGTAATGTAGCTAATTTTGAATGTTTATCTGGATTAAAATGAAGTAAATAGGAAAATAAGGTTTTGTAAGAATAGTTTTTATACGCATTAATAAACGATACAGGGTAGAGAAAGTCATGCGAATGTAACACATCAGATTTGTTGTGTTTTCGCCACTTAGGAATTGAAAAACCTAGGTCTCTTTATAGCCTATGTTCGTCGGTAATAATAGTATATTAGTATATACGTACGTATACGAATTTTATTATTTATAAAATAGGGTATATACGTTTAGGAAGATGTTGACACAAACCTGACGGCCAAAGAACAAAAGACGATCGCTGCTTCCCTTACACACTTAGAAATTCTTTCTCACGCTGTTTCATTAGCGGTGATTTCTTGCCAGAACAAGATAAGATCAAGCACATCTTGGAGAAGATTCTGAGAGACCAGAACTAATTGAGAATGATTTACTATCGATAAGAAAGAAGTGTGAAAGTTTACTAAGAGTTGAAGCAGCCACGCCTCCGTATCTACGTAAATTAAAAGAAGATGTAATCAAAAGAAGACACCCAACTCTGACGATAATTTAATTCTTGTGTAAAAATATAACGGTATCCGTAAAAAGTGTAAATTCTCGTTCCGGGAGCAAGGGTCGTAAATCTTTCCACATTAACCACATTATAAATGGCTCTGACCACACCCTTCCCTGAACACACATCAATACTAATCGAGTATGACGGCGAACCTGCAGTCTGGGAAAATATTTTCACCACATTACGTATTAAAAATATCTCGCGTAAAGTCGAGAAGTTGCCTCTAGATCAGGCTAAAGTTTGCTAAACCAACGCGGCTTCGCCCGCATGTATATCCCTGGCACATGTGACCTATTATTTTTTTATCTATTACCTATCTGTACCAGATAGAAGTATTATATTCCACCCAAAAATTCCATTCTGAGATTTCACCGGTAGAAAATGTTTTGGGTCCCCTGAATGCCAAAAAAAAAACACTTTTACAAAAAGGTCAGCGTGTGTATGTGTGTCTGTGAACAGCATAACTGTAAAACGAAAACTCGGATAAATACAAAACTTGGTATTTAGGTTCAGTATCTTTCAAAGATGCGACACGAAGGTTTTCACTTTTCGAAAATTCTGATTTTGATTAAACTATTATAGCTTTAAAATATTTTCATGACAAAATAAAAGTATATCTTGAATTTTCTGGGACTGTCCCCAAAAGTCCTCTTTTTACTTTCCCTACTACGTATAGTAAGTAGGGGAAGTATTGTATTCCACCCAAAAATTCGATACCAAAATTTCACCGGAAATACATGCTTTGAGACCCCCTGAATCCAAAAAAAATCATTTTTGGAAACATGTCCGTGTGTGTGTGTCTGTGTGTCTGTGAACAGCATAACTGTCGGATAAACACCAAACTTGGTATTTACGTTCAGTATCTTTCAGAGATGCGACACAAAGGTTTTCAAGAAAATCCCTCCACCCCAGATTACTCTTTACATGGAACATTTTTCGGAAATTTTAGTTTTCTGAAAAATGGCTCTAACGATTTTGATTAAAATATCATATGTTTAAGATATTTTTATGAGAAATAAAATGTATATCATGAATTTTCTGGGAATGTCTCCAAAAGTATTCCTTATTGTGAACGACTTTTGCATAACTGGTAAACCATAAGTGATAGACAAAATTTTACTACACAAAAAATGTAGATCGCGTTAAAATACACAATTTATGTCATATACATTTTTTTGTTGAGTGAACCATTTTCGAGATATTCCTTGTTATTCCCTTAAATTTTTCAATACTTATTTTCTCAAATGGGAATTCGTTATTCATTTTTTTTGTCTTGGATATGCAAAGAGTTATAATCTGTGGCAAAGGGAATGGTGCTGCACCTAGCAACCAGCTATTAAGAGATATGTATGTGCTTAAAGGCTACTGTATTTCTATATTGCCCTTGTAAATATGTTTTCCCCTACATCTACAAGAAAATTAGCAGTAAGATAGAGTTTGCAAATGTTTATATCGATTAACATGAACTAGATGGAGAATAAGGGTTTGTAAAAATACTTTGTACAAGAGTAGAGAAAGTCATGTGAGTGTAACATGAAATGAATAGTGCCACAGAAATAGTTATTGGAAACAAATTGTATGTTTTAAAGAGATATACTCTTTTGTATAGTACTATTTCCTCTATTGCTTAACGTTTACCAGTTATACATGATTATAAACATTCCTTCCGAACAAAGAGCAATTCACAGACTACTTCCATAAAATTCAAGATATACATTTTATTTGTCATGCAAACATTTTTTATATTTAGTGTGCGTAAACAAAACGTCACCGTCCTTAAGTGTTTGATTTAAGTCTATTGGAACGCTTGTCAGGTTCAGTACAGTACTAGTCATTGTCTCTAGGTGTGTCTGCCGTGAAGCCAAATGTAACGCTCGTGTTGTTCAGAACAGTACTAGTCATTGTCTCTAGGTGTGTCTGCCGTGAAGCCAAATGTAACGCTCGTCTTGTTCAGAACAGTACCAGTCATTGTCTCTAGGTGTGTCTGCTATGAAGACTACTGTAACGCTCGTCATGTTCACAACAGTACTAGTCATTGTCTCTAGGTGTGTCTGCTGTGAAGCCTACTGTAACGCTCGTCATGTTCACAACAGTACTAGTCATTGTCTCTAGGTGTGTCTGCTGTGAAGCCAAATATAACGCTCGTCATGTTCACAACAGTACTAGTCATTGTCTCTAGGTGTGTCTCCCGTGAAGCCAAATGTAACGCTCGTCTTGTTCAGTACAGTACTAGTCATTGTCTCTAGGTGTGTCTGCTGTGAAGCCAAATATAACGCTCGTCATGTTCACAACAGTACTAGTCATTGTCTCTAGGTGTGTCTGCTGTGAAGCCTACTGTAACGCTCGTCATGTTCACAACAGTACTAGTCATTGTCTCTAGGTGTGTCTGCTGTGAAGCCTACTGTAACGCTCGTCATGTTCACAACAGTACTAGTCATTGTCTCTAGGTGTGTCTGCTGTGAAGCCTACTGTAACGCTCGTCATGTTCAGTACAGTACTAGTCATTGTCTCTAGGTGTGTCTGCTGTAAAGCCTACTGTAACGCTCGTCATGTCCACAACAGTACTAGTCATTGTCTCTAGGTGTGTCTGCTGTGAAGCCTACTATAACGCTCGTCTTGTTCAATACAGTACTAGTCATTGTCTCTAGGTGTGTCTGATGTGAAGCCTAATGTAACCTCGTCTTGTTCAGAACAGTACTAGTCATTGTCTCTAGGTGTGTCTGCTATGAAGCCTACTGTAACGCTCGTCATGTCCACAACAGTACTAGTCATTGTCTCTAGGTGTGTCTGCTGTGAAGCCTACTGTAACGCTCGTCTTGTTCAATACAGTACTAGTCATTGTCTCTAGGTGTGTCTGCTGTGAAGCCTACTGTAACGCTCGTCTTGTTCAGTACAGTACTAGTCATTGTCTCTAGGTGTGTCTGATGTGAAGCCAAATGTAACCTCGTCTTGTTCAGAACAGTACTAGTCATTGTCTCTAGGTGTGTCTGCAGTGAAGCCTACTGTAACGCTCGTCATGTTCAGAACAGTACTAGTCATTGTCTCTAGGTGTGTCTGCTGTGAAGCCTACTGTAACGCTCGTCATGTTCACAACAGTACTAGTCATTGTCTCTAGGTGTGTCTGATGTGAAGCCAAATGTAACCTCGTCTTGTTCAGAACAGTACTAGTCATTGTCTCTAGGTGTGTCTGCAGTGAAGCCTACTGTAACGCTCGTCATGTTCAGAACAGTACTAGTCATTGTCTCTAGGTGTGTCTGCTGTGAAGCCTACTGTAACGCTCGTCATGTTCAGAACAGTACTAGTCATTGTCTCTAGGTGTGTCTGCTGTGAAGCCTACTGTAACGCTCGTCATGTTCAATACAGTACTAGTCATTGTCTCTAGGTGTGTCTGCTGTGAAGCCTACTGTAACGCTCGTCTTGTTCAGAACAGTACTAGTCATTGTCTCTAGGTGTGTCTGCTGTGAAGCCTACTGTAACGCTCGTCTTGTTCAGAACAGTACTAGTCATTGTCTCTAGGTGTGTCTGATGTGAAGCCAAATGTAACGCTCGTCTTGTTCAATACAGTACTAGTCATTGTCTCTAGGTGTGTCTGCTGTGAAGCCTACTGTAACGCTCGTCTTGTTCAGAACAGTACTAGTCATTGTCTCTAGGTGTGTCTGCTGTGAAGCCAAATGTAACCCTCGTCTAGTTTATACACTACTAGTCACTGTTACTAGATGTGTCTGCTGTGAAGCCAACTGTAACGCTCGTCTTGTTCAATACAGTAGGCGATTAGTTTCTCATTGTGTACTTGTACTCATTAGTTAGGACAGTACGTCTGGTGAGTGACATAAAAGTTTGATGTTTAGGCAGTATTTTTAACATTTAAATGATTTTAGTCAAATTATATAATATGAAATATAATAACAGCCCGCCTTAATGCAATATGTGTATAGTATAATATATAAAATGCATGTAACAGTTATGGTGTATGTTTATATTATTGTATCCATGTATAATAATGTTATGTGAATGTATTACGTAATTTAATAATGTAGGAGCTGTGAGAATAATAGGTTAAAAGTTGCTAACGATGAGGTAACAATGAGGTAACCTTGAGGCAATAATGAATTTCAAATTTTAACAATACTACTTGTAATTCTTGAATGCAATAATGTAATTTTTGTGACAGTTTCCAATCAGAAACTAAAATGGAACAAAATTTACAAATTCAGATGTTAGTTGCTTGTAGACAGCGTTTCTAACTGGGCGCATGACGCGTCTTCGAGAAATTTAATACGAATTCAGTGAGACGAAAATAGTTTACGTGTTAAAAAGTGCAAGTAATTAATACAAAAATCTCACAGCTCTCTCTCTATCAGTGAAGTGTTATTTTAATAGTATAAAGAATTAATAAATGGAGTGAAGTAAAATTATAATCTGTGTAAGCCTACATTCTTCAGTCGCACCACTCCCTGCTAAGATATGCATGTCTCTAAAAATAGATACTGACGCAGCCGAGGCAAACATAAATATATAATATTTAAAGAAATAGTCAAAATTACGAAGTTAATATTTTTTAAACATTTGGAGCGAAGGCCACCGGAAAGTACATTTGGGACAAAGGCTACCGGAAACTTTTTACCATACGTGCGGTTGCAACTGCTTCAAGTTCGGCTCCCGAACTGTTGAACTACAATACAACTCCTACTTCAAATTGGCTTTCCATACGTGAAGCAACAACCTACTTCAATGTTTCATAAAGTCTCATTTCAATTATGTTCATGTTATTATATTGCATGTATGATCCCATACTACTAACCAAAGAATATTTAGTTTTGGTACTTCCTTTCTTCTCTAAAATTTTCTGTTCATTGCTAAAATGTTACTATGTGATTGTTAGCCAACTTTATGGCAACACTAAACTTTAAAACGTTTATTTTCGAACTCAAAAAGCGTGAATATTTTACCCATATTGCGAATAATGGAAATCCAAATGTGGGTGTATGTTATTTCCCTGCGGCGTTCTCTCGGTTTTGGTTTCAAATGACACTGCAACGTCAAATTCTCTTTTGTTCCTACAAACATCTGAAATTCGAGAATGTGAAGAGTGCTACTGTTTCAAAATGACAGTTATTCAGTTCAGTGATGTAACTCATTCATTACGAATATTTGAAATAGTACCCTCTTCCAGAAGTACCTACTGGTCATTCATTTGTTTATGAACCCACAATGGTCCTGAAGTGGATTTCGTCCATTTGGTTTGTGATCGTGTAACTTTTTCATGGTGTGTTATATTCCTGCATCTGCTAAAAAAAGCTCTGATGTGTTACATTCGCATATATCCCTTGTCCTCTATCGTGTATTAGTGGCTGTACAAATTATTCCTAAGAAAGTTTACTTTTCTATTTTATTTTAATCAAGACAAATCACTGCAGAATTAGCTTTATTTCACATTTAGTTATAAATACAAAGAGAATAACGATGGCCAAATGTTTAAGAACTGGAACTATATGCAGCCCTTAAAATCCCATACTGTTTCCATAACATCGCGAGAAACAACTGAAAAGTCAACCGAACTTAAAAAAAATCTGATGTGTTAGACTCACATGACTTTCTCTACTCTTGTACAAACTATTTTTACAAACTCTTATTCTCCATCTATTACATATTAATCGAGATAAACATTTGCAGAAACGATCTTTTGACATGCAAAGAGAATTACATTTTACACATAGCGACCAGTTCTAAAAATATTTGACTATCGCTTAAGGCCTACTATGTTCCCCTTGTTTTGTATTTGCAATATAGAAATACAGTAACCTTTAAGCATAGACATATCTCTTAATAGCTGGTTACTATGTGCAGCACCATTCTCTTTGCAACAGATTAATACTCTTTGCATATCCAAGACAAAAAATCCGATGTGTTATAATCACATGACTTTCTTTACTCTTGTACAAACTATTTTTACAAACGCTTATTCTCCATCTACTTCATGTTAATCGAAATATCGAGATGTTAATCTTATTGCTAATTTTCTTGTAGATGCAAGGGGAATTGGTAGGCTTTAAGCGATAGTCAAATATTTTAAGAGGTGGTTGCTATGTGGAGTATTCCATTCTCTTGGCATTACCAGGACAAAAAAAAATGAATAACGAATTTGAGAAAAGGTATAAGTATTGGAATATTTAAGGGAATAACAAGCAATATCTCAAAAATGGTTCACCCAACGAAAAAACTGTATATGACATAAATTCTGTATTTTAACGCGATCTACATTTTTTGTGTAGTAAACTTTTGTCTATCTCTTATGGTTTACAAGTTATGCAAAAATCGTTCACAATGAAGAATACTTTTGGAGACATTCCCAGAAAATTCGAGATATACATTTCATTTGTCATGAAAATATCTTAAACATATGATATTTTAATCAAAATCGTTACAGCCATTTTTGACAAAATTAAAATTTTCGAAAAATGTTCCATGTAAAGGGTAATCTGGGGTGGGAGGATTTCCTTGATAACCTTCGTGTTGCATCTCTCGAAGATACTGAACCTAAATATCAAGTTTGGTGTTTATCCGACTGTTCGTTTCTGAGTTATGCTGTTCACAGACAGACACACACACGGACATGTTTCCAAAAATGCTTTTTTTGGATTCAGGAGGTCTCAAAACATATATTTCCGGTGAAATCTCGGTATCGAATTTTTGGGTGGAATACAATACTTCCCCTACTTACTATACGTAGTAGAGAAAGTAATAACAAAGTATGGAACAAACCGAACATCAATAAAGGTTATCTCGTTAATGGCTTATGCGACAAAGAAGTTATCCAAAATAAATTGTGGTTTAAAAACATATACATTTTTGTGCAGTACGTTTTCGTCTACCGCTTGACGTTTAGCACTTATACAAGGTTATACAAAATTCCTTCCAAATAAAGAGGATTTCGTAAGCTATTTCCAGAAAATTCAAGATATAACATTTTATTTGTCATGCAAATATGTTAAATATTTGGTATTTTAATCAAAATCGATGTAGGCATTTTTGAGAAAATAAAAGCTTCAAGAAAGTTTCTTGTAGAGGGCAGTTGGATTATTACCTCCGCCGAATTTCTTTTTCCCTCATTTCATCTTTCTTTTTGATTCCGGGGCTGTGTGTCGGTAGGCTGCGGACAGTTGGCGCAGAGGCTTGCGCGTTGGAACTCCTTCTCGGACCCGTCAGATGGCGCCTTTCGAGCCTCCACTGCTGGGACGAGCTTTTCCCGATCTCCGCTGGATAGGAGCCTGTCGGTGTCTTGGGAGGGCAGCCATTGAGCGCTCACCAGCCGGGTGGTCAAGCCTGTCACTCTTAGGGAACTCTGCGCGTCCCTGTTCCTTGTGGGTCGAGATGTTAGGTTTCTCCTCCGCCCACGTACCCCAATTTTAAATGCTAGATAAGGTGAGGGGGATTTTCTTGAAAGTATTGGTGTCGTATCGCACCTTTGGAGGGCATCGAACCTAAATACCAAGTTTGTATTTAACCGAATTTTTTATTTTGAGTTATGCTGTTCACAGCACACTGGACTTTTTCTAAAATGCTATTTTGGATTCATAGGGCCTCTAAACATGTATTTCCAGTGAAATCGCGAGTCGAAGTTTTGGTTGAATACAATGCTTCCCCTATTTATTATACGTTGTAGAAAGAGTAAAACATAAAATGAATTATTCCCTAGAGAGATTAAGGCCCTATTACGCTATTTAACTCATAACATCTAATACCGAGCATATTAAAGCAACAACAACGAGCAATTTACCGAGACAACGCATGAATTGCTAATTCTGGATGTTGTTCACGTGATATTTGGCTCAGATCTGGTCTGGAACAGTTCCAGTGCGCTATCTTCTCATTGAATCATTAACTCCGTCCCTTGTCCCTTCTTACGGTAAATTACCAACTGCCTGTCTCTTTAAGGAATATTTCCTTGACATGAAGCCAAGTTTAGCACTGTCTAGTCTTTGGTTCTTCTTACTGTATATCACTCTTCTCTCATCTAATAATCTCAAAGGTAAGCAGAGGCTTTCTCCAGTCTGTCTTGTACTTCAAAATGTTCTAGTCCATTTCGTTGATATTTATTTATTTTGTCTGTGGTTACCGCTTCACATTTCTTCTTTTTGCTTCGCTTTAAGCTTCATTTTGAAGAAACAGAAGACATAGAATGACTTTCTTTCCCTAATACGGTAACGGCTGTGACCGGCATTCGGAAGGTCGTGGGTTCGATTCCCGCTGCCGAGCTTCCTGATACCTGGGTTTTTTTCGGCCGTTTCCCCGGGTCGCTAGGCGATAGCTGGGGAGGTTCATTGTGAAGAAGTATTGTCTTTAGCCCCACGTTTTGGGCACCAATTTGAAGAAGGTATTTTGTTACGTTATTTGCACCACGCTTTGGGCGTCAATTTGAAGTAGTTGTATTATATTTCAACTGTTGGAGAGCCGAACATGAAGTAGTTGCAACCGCACGTATGGTACCCGGTGGCCTTCGTCCCAAATGTACTTTCCGGTGGCCTTTGCCCCAAATGTTTAAAAATATATTAACTTTGTAATTTTGACTGTTTCTTTAAATATTATATATTTATGTTTGCCTCGGCTGGGTCAGTATTATTGTTAGAGACACGTTTCTCTTTGCCATGTTGTGGTGCGACTAAGAATGTAGGCTTACACAGATTATAATTTTACTTCACTCCTTTTATTAATGATTGACACGATTTAAATAACACTTCACTGATATAGAGAGAGTTGTGAGATTCTTTTACGAATTACGTGCACCTTTTTTTAACACGTAAACTATTTTCGTCTCACACGAATACGTATTAAATTTCTCGAGAACACTTTTTGCGTCTGGTTAGTAACGCTGTTTGCAGGCAACTGACTTCTGAATTTGTAAATGTTTCTCCTTTTCAGTTTCTGATTGGCTAAGCCTACTCCAATAGAATACCTTCATTTAACTAAAGCTTTTTTCTGGTTGTTGATTGGCTATTTTATAAACTGTCGCTAAAATTACATTATTGCCTCCAAGAATCACAAGCAACATTTAAACTCTCAAACTCATTATGGTCTGAAGGCTACCTCATTGTTACCTCTCTGTTAGCAACTTTTGACCATTTCTCACAGCTGCTACATTATTAGATACGTAATACATTCATAAAACATTATTGAACATGTTTACAATAGTATACAATAATATAAACATATATAATGACTGTAATATACAATTTTTATATATTGTTACATACACATATTGCTTTAAGGCGGGCTGTTATTGAATTTATATATTATATAATTAGACTGAAATTATTTAAGTGTTAAAAATACTGCCTCAAATTGCAACCCCCGAATTTCCTGTCCCTTCTTTTCACCTTCCGTCTCTTTTCACTCCTTTCATCTGCTTGGTCTGTTGCAGGGCTGAAAGTGTCGGTGGGAGTCTGCCTGTTGCATGGCAAGGGAAAAGGATGCTCTATATAACCCTTCGTCCCCGGAACGAATGTAAAACCCGCAAGTGGGAGGAGAGCCGGAGAGCCGGATGCACTTGTGCCTCCTAGTCCGGCCGCCCTGTCTCCTCTCAAGTACCAAAAACCTTGTATCTCGAGGTGCGAAGCCTCCCTCCCCAATTACTCCTACGTGTATAACAAGTGGCCCATTCCCCTAGGTCACAATGTTGTTTTTCCTTTCGTAAGGTAGGTAACTAACCTATGACTCCACCCAGCCAGTATCGGTTCTCTATGTAACTTGCCTGAAAAACAAGCCAGACACACAAAAACGAACCAATGAACCACGTTATAATCGACGTGAAATGAAGTGGTGGCTCGGATACGGCCTCTACGAGATAGTTTCGCTACGATTGGTCCAAAAGGAAACATTTAACCAATATGTCATAATTCGGCCTTATAGAGGAAGGCGTGAAAAATTATTTGTATGTGTCGTTAAACTGAACAACAGCTACAACATTTATATGAGAACTTTCATCACCGACATGAAGACGAAGGCAAAAAGCTTTTCGTGTTTATTACCACGTTTTTATTAAATAATATTTTATTTTTGCGCTTAAATTTAATAAAGCATTGCCATAACAGTGAGAAAACAAGTGTGTAATGTTACCCTTCTGCAATTCGGCCGTATTTGGGGGAGTGAAAGTAACCTGCCAATCCAGCAGCTAGAAATTATGCTCGAGGAACAGAGCAGCTCATGCTGGCAGAGGGTGGAGCTATATTTGTCATTCATTACCAACACAATCAGCTGCGTTTTATTATGGGCCACTTTTTATGCAAAATTTCGATATCAATATCTTACTAAGTTTTGATTCCCCCTGAAGTAAAAAAACCCACTAGGAAAAAGGTCCGCGCGTGCATGGCATAACCCAAAATGAGACAAGCCAAAAAATATCTCACTTGGTATTTATGCTCAGTGTCTCCCAAAGGTACGACACAAAAGTATGTAAGGAAATTCCCATGCCCCAAACTACCTAGAATTTCTAGTTATTTTTGATTTTCTCAAAAATGTCTCCAACTATTTTAATTTAAATAGCCATACATTTGAAACATTTACATGAAAAACTAAATAACCATCTTGAATTTTATAGTAATAACACTAAAACTTGAGTTTTATTTATGGACTACTGCTGTGGTCCTTATCGTCCCATTCTGTATTGGGCGTGAAAGACCGGTAATTTTGCTCAGAGCCTCTTTATCAGGCTTGAGGTTCTTTTACGTGCCGTAAATCTACGACACGAGACCACCGACTTTACTTCCCTTCCGAAGGAAGCCATGCTAAGGATTTTTACACCCGAAAAAAAACCATCGCCCTCCGTCGGGTTTGAATCCACGACCTCAGGAACTAGAGGCTAGCATGGTAACCACTACACCACGAGGATGGTAGTAATAACACTGAAGATTCTACACAACTTGATAGAGAAAACCTTTTATACAAAAATGTACATAATTTTTAAATCACACAATTTATCCCAAAATTGTGGCACTAGACATTTCCAAGATATCCGCTTTTATTGACTTGAATTTTTCAATACTTTGTTACTTTTGAGGCGTTGACATAGTTCATTTATTCTCTCGATGTCATGGAAAGAGTATGGAATTTCAAGCATATAGTGACCCGCCTTTAAATATTTGACTCATTTCTGTTTTCTATATACATGTTGTACATATAACGAAATGTATAATGAAGCTATTTCTATAACCGTTTATACTGATTAACGTGAAATAGAAAAATAAGTTTTTGTAACAATAATTAAGCTTAAAATTTGGGAATTGATCTGAAAGTTTGTTATGGAATATGCCAAAAATAAGAATTTGCAAATTCTGCAGGTTGGTTAAGATATGAAAGGAAGTCTAGAAGGAGAGTTCTATCAGAGTTTCGAAGGGAAATTTGTTAAAAGGTTAAATTCGACCAAGTTTCCTCACCACGTGTAAATCCCATTAACGACCTGGACAGTGGGCATATCTAAACATCCAGATCTCTATACCCAGAAGCTACAGGCACTATTTGATGATTTACATCGGGGTGAAGTTGTGGTGCTTCAGAAAACGACCAGAGCAAATTTAACAAGCTGTCCCCTCGAGCTCCTGGCCTGTAACTTACACGTTCTGACGTATTGACTCATCCTACCAATAGCGCATGCGTATGACAAGCGATCTGATATCCTCTTTGATTTCGATCAAGGAGGATAAACAAAAAACTCTCGCCGTAAATAATCTCAACACATTCATCTTTAATGTTGGGGGATTTCAAC
The DNA here is from genome assembly GCA_030765065.1 of Deroplatys truncata. NCBI lineage: Eukaryota > Metazoa > Arthropoda > Insecta > Mantodea > Mantidae > Deroplatys > Deroplatys truncata. The sequence goes on along the minus strand of CM060981.1, from coordinate 31,335,137 downwards.
TTTATTACCAAAACAAACTGAGTCATAACACGTGCAGATAAAACCCCCAATTTTCTATAATACTACATGAAAGCCATAACAGGGATATTTAATGATTTTATTTATAGACAGACACCAACACTGTCTGAGCATGGAGCGCATAGTAAAAGATTTCTGTCTTGATTTCCTGAAGATTCTGAGAACATGTGAACGCTATCATACGAAACATTTGCATATGGTTGGAATTTTAAAGGTATTCAAGTACTAAAATAGCTAATCTCTACAAATCAAACAATTTAGCTCAACATAATTATAGCATTAAACCGATTATCAAGGTCCAATGCACAGAAAACCTGCCCTGTGCATTTGGTTTTGTATACTTAGTGTTTATTTTTATTTAATGTTGGCAGAATCTCCTTATTAGCTGTGTTCCACAACTGCCATGGATGAGTCACTTATTGGTTTGAATTCAAGTCCGACACATACGTATTAGCCTATAAACTTAGGCCAGGCTTAGGTGAGCGGCGAGAGGGGAGGAGTATGGAAATATTTCAGCTGAGTGGCTGGAAGGCATGCTTCACAACGAACGTCTACACCAGCCCCTGTATGAGTCCGTGTCGTATTGGTTTGATGTCCAACATTAACCTATGAAAACAGTTTGGCTTCAAACTCAAGAGGCGAAGGAAAAATGGGGAGAAAGACAAACATTAAGTGGTGTGCTAGAGCTCAGTCAAGGTTTGACACAGTATTTCCTTTACCAACATTTAATCAGTACGATCCCATGTACTCGAGTTCACCTACTTTTTCAAGAAAAGTTTCTATACGTACTTTCGTCTATTTTTATACAACTTCTACGAAATATTCTTAGGAAAGCTCATTTTTCTATCTACTTCACGTTAATTGAGATAAACGTTTGCAAAAATACTTCATTACAAATTCCCTTGCAGGACCATACAAGGATAGTACTGGAAACTGAGTCGATAGTCAGATGCTTAAAAACTAGCAGCTATATGCTGGACCTGAAATCTCTTTCCATTATATCCCGAGAAGCATATGAGTACATATACAGTACTTTTAAAAAAATCTAATGCGGTACATTCCCATGAATTTCTCTACCCTTTACCGTTTATTAGTGGGTATACATACTATTCTTACTAAAGCTTATTTTTCTATCTACTACGTTTTAATCCAAATAAACCTTTGTAAAAATAGCGACATTATACATTTCGTTATAGATACAAAGGGAACAGCGATACTCAAATATTTAAGAACTGGGCGCTATATGCTGGCCTTAAAATTCCACGTTGTTTCCGTATAATCCCGAGGAACAACTGGGTGTTGAAAGGCCTTTAAAGAATGACTAAGAAACGAATAATTCGAACCATTAATAACGGATATCTCAGAAATGGCTTATGCCACAAAAAAACTTATTTGAGGTACTTGGTGTGTTTTAAAGAAATCTACATTTTTGGTGTAGTACGTTTCGTCTATCGATTAACGTTTACCAAGATTATATAAAATTCCTTACTAATGAAGAGGACTGCATAGGCTATCCCAGAAAATGTGAGTTATACATTTCATTTCTAATGTATCTTTAATGTATGGTATTTTAATCAAAATCTTTAGAGGCATTTTTTTAAGAAAATCAATATTTTCTAAAAATGTTCCATGTAAAGGGTAGTTGTGGGTAGACGATCTTCTTGAAAATCTTATTGTCGCAATCATAGAATATACTGAACTTTAATACTAAGTTTGGTACTTATCCGAGTTTTCATTTTTGAGCCATGCTGTTTACAGACACACACACACACGGACCTTTTTGCTAAAGATGTTTTTACTTTCTCTACTACGTATAGTAAGTAGGGGAAGTATTGTATTTCACCCAAAAATTCGATACCGAGATCTCACAGGAAATACATGTTTTGAGACCCCTGAATCCAAAAAAAGCATTTTTTGCTTTCTCTACTACGTATAGTAAGTAGGGGAAGTATTGTAATCCACCCAAAAATTAGATACCGAGATTTCACCGGAAATAAATGTTTTAAGACTCCCTGAATCCCAAAAAAAAGCATTTTTGAAACATGCGTGTGTGCCTGTAAACAGCATATCTCAGAAATGTACAGTCGAATAAACACAAAACTTGGCATTAAGGTTCAGTATCTTCCAGAGATGCGACACGAAGGTTTTCAAGAAAATCCCCTATCCCAGATTACCCTTTACATGGAAGATTTTTCGAAAACTTTAATTTTCTCAAAAATGGCTCTAACGATTTTGATTAAAATATTATATGTTTAAGATATTTTCATGTCAAATGAAATGTATATCTCGAATTTTCTGGAAATGGCTCCAAAAGTATTCTTCATTGTGAACGACTTTTGCATAACTGGTATACCATAAGGGATAGGCAAAATTTTATTGCAGAAAAAATGTAGATCGCGTTAAAATACACAATTTATACCATATAGATTTTTGTTGTTGAGTGAACCATTTTCGCGATATTGCTTGTTACTCGCTTAAATTTTCCAGTATTTATACTTTTTCTCAAATGGGAATTCGTTATTCATTTTTTTTTGTCCTGGTAATCCAAAGAGAATGAAATACTCCACATAGCAACCAGCTCTTAAAACATTTTACAATCACTTAAAGCCTACCAATTCCCCTTGCATCTACAAGAAAATTAGCAATAAGATTAACATCTCTATATCTCGATTAATATGAAGCTTATGGAGAATAAGTGTTTGTAAAAATAGTTTGTACAAGTGTAGGGAACTCATATGAGTGTAACAAATCAGTTTATTTTATGGGGAGTTCAGGAAGCTTCAAAACATATTTCTGGTGAAATCTCGACATCAAATTCTTGAAGCTGGTCGATGGTCGTCACGTTTGATCTGCTGTTGATTCTGCTGCCGGCTGCTACAGAGGTTTGCTATAAGATCTTTCTCCCAGGGTATGCGTGGGCTGGTGTGAAAGAGTAACACCAGTTTAATAGGCTGAGAACTTTAACGTGACCTAATACTTGAGCTATTGAAGCGAGTTGACAACAGTTTGAAGATGAAGAATGAAACTGATTATGAATCGTAGCCCTCGAAAGTATAACAATTGAACTATTATACCTGCTAACTTTTGCAGTAACAACTTTACAGTCTGAAATAACTGTTTCCGAAATAAAAGAAACCAGGAACGTAACTTGCCGTGAGTCGCTAAAATACTTACCGGAAAAACCCCTCGCGATGGCCGCTGAAACTTACATAAGCGCGTCACTGAGTGCTTAAAATAACATACGAGTAATCACCAGATTAAGTGGCTATTTCTTAAGAGGTAGTGTCACGAATGTATGCACGAAAGAAAGTGTCTCTGATTAGAATGCAGGCCCTTATATCACTTAAACTCCGCATACTTTAGAACTACCCCCCCCCCAATGTCTCCTTTTTGAGCCTATCTTATAATTCTTACATGTGCGACTGTTACCTTGTCGCTATAGGGTACCTCTATCAGTCTCAGAATTATATTCCCTTTCTCTTCTACAGAATTCTAGTATATGTGACTATTCAAATGTACTGAGCACACCCCGTTAACAGCGTTTCCAAGAACTTATTCTAACATGCACACTACTTTCGCTGACGCTAATGACTTGCTTAATATGACTCGCTAATAACTCAAGTTTTTTACATTATGATTTAATATACAAAAATCTGATGTGTTAGACTCACATGACTTTCTCTACTCTTGTACAAAGTATTTTTACAAACTCTTATTCTCCATCTATTACATATTAATCGAGATAAAAATTTGCAGAAACGATCTTTTGACATGCAAAGAGAATTACATTTTACACATAGCGACCAGTTCTAAAAATATTTGACTATCGCTTAAGACGTACTATGTTCCCCTTGTTTTGTATTTGTAAGGCCAATATAGAAATACAGTGGCCTTTAAGCATAGACATATCTCTTAATAGCTGGTTGCTATGTGCAGCACCATTCTCTTTTCCACAGATTAATACTCTTTGCATATCCAAGACAAAAAAATGAATAACGAATTCCCATTTGAGAAAATAAGTATTGAAAAATTTAAGGGAATAACAAGCAATATCTCGAAAATGGTTCACTCAACAAAAAAAAATATATATGACATAAATTGTGTATTTTAACGCGATCTAAATTTTTTGTGCAGGAAAATTTTTGTCTATCTCTTATGGTTTACCAGTTATGCAAAAGTCGTTCATAATGAAGAATACTTTTGGGGGCATTCTCAGAAAATTCAAGATATACATTTTATTTGTCATGAAAATATCTTAAACATAGGATATTTTAAAAGTAATCGTTAGAGCCATTTTTAAGAAACACACACAGACACTTACACAGACACACACACGGACATGTTTACAAAAATGCTTTTTTACTTTCTCTACTACGTATAGTAAGTAGGGGAAGTATTGTATACCACCCAAAAATTCGATACCGAGATTTCACCGGAAATATATGTTTTGAGACCCCCTGAATCCAAAAAGAGCATTTTTGGAAACACGTCCGTGTGTGTGTCTGTCTGTGTGTCTGTCTGTGTGTCTGTCTGTGTGTCTGTCTGTGTGTCTGTCTGTGTCTCTGTGTGTCTGTGAACAGCATAACTCAGAAACGAACAGTGGGATAAACACCAAACTTGGTATTTAGGTTCAGTATCTTCCAGAGATGCGACACGAAGGTTTTCAAGAAAATCCCCCTACCCCAGACTACCCTTTACATGGAACATTTTTCGAAAATTTTAATTTTCTCAAAAACGGCTCTAACGATTTTGATTAAACTATCATATGTTTAAGATATTGTCATGACAAATAAAATGTATATCTCGAATTTTCTGGCAATGTTTCCAAAAGTCTTCTTCATTATGAACGACTTTTTTATAACTGGTAAACCATAAGAGATAGACAAAAGTTTACTACACGAAAAATGTAGATCGCGTTAAAATACACAATTTATGTCATATACATTTCTTTTGTTGAGTGAACCGTTTGCGAGATATTGCTTGTTATTACCTTAAATTTTCCAATACTTATACTTTTTCTCAAATTCCTTATTCATTTTTTTATGTCCTGGACATACAAAGAGAATGGAATGCGCCACATAGCAACCAGCGTTAAAATATTTGACTATCGCTTAAAACTTACCATATTCCCCTTGCATCTACAAGAAAATTATCAATAAGATTGACATCTCGATATCTCGATTAACATGAAGCATATGGAGATTAAGCGTTTGTAAAAGTAGTTTGTACAAGAGTAGAGAAAGTCATGTGAGTGTAACACATCAGATTTTTTGGATTCAGGGGGTCTCAAAACATATATTTCCGGTGAAATCTCGGTAACGAATTTTTGCTTGGAATATAATACTTCCCCTACTTATTATACGTAGTAGAGAAAGTAAAAATTATTTATTGGAATTATTTATTTATTTAATTAGTTATGTCTTCCTGTCTTTAATTATGCTATCACGGACCTATTTCTAAAAATGCTGTTTTCGATTCAGAGGTCTTCAAAATATGTTTTTCCGTTGAAATCTTGGTATATAATTTTTGAATGGAATGCAATACCTTCTCGACCTACCAGAGAAAGTAACAAGCTTTTGTAATAATAGTTTGTGAAAAGTCTATTGAAAACTCGACATTTCACGAATGAAAAGAAATGCTCTGAAAATGTAGTTAAATTTTCAACCTACAGTTAAAGGAAATTCAGAGCGATCAACACATTATGCAGGAAGGTAGGAAATGAAATAGTTCACGATGATAAAACGCCATCGTTTCCGGGCTCTTCCGGGGCCTGGAAGAAAGATTAATATTGCACGTGGGATAGGATTCAGTCCACGTAGCGTCTGTGCCGACTACAAGCATCTTCGTAAATAAGTTTCCCATAACAATAACATGGCAGAAGTTACGATAGATAGGGTGAACGTTCCATTCTTCTCGAGCCTGTGTGTGTTTTAAGGGTCGGCCATACTTGTTACTACATGTTTTATCTAAACGTTGTGGAAAGAAAAAGAGAAGAAAAATCCATGACCAGCCCTCGGGCCGTTATAGGTCCATAACTGTCAAAAGAGAGAATACAAGTGTGAGAGAAAATAAGGTAAACCTCGCAAGGAAAGAAAGGAAGCAATAACGGACGATGAAAAATTCTACTTAACCAAATAAGTGAAATTTATAGCATTACCTCATCTACCGCTTACCTATTGTAGGTAGGGGAAGTAATGTATTCCATCCAGAGGTTTTATATCGTAATTTCATAGATCCCCCGCCTAAAAAATTGCTGCCTAGTAGGTGCAGAGAGTATTGAAATCAAAGCAATGAGTTTTCACGTTTCAAAAAAAGAAAACCTTCTTAGAAAAAAGATCCGCGCGCGCGTGTGTGTGTGCGCGCGCGCGCGTGAACAACATAACTCAAAAACGAAATGAAGAATAAATAACAAACTTAACAGTACCTTCAAAAAATACAATACAAAGTTTATAAAGAAAATCCACCCACCCCAATCTAGCCCTTACATGCTCAATTTTATTTGTCGTTACGTTTTATTTTCTCAAAAGTGGATTTAACGATTTTGGTTAAAATACATGTTTAAGATATTTTTATGAAAAATAAAAAACATATCTTGAGTTTTCAAGGAATATTCTCTGAAGTCGTCTTCATTCCGAATTACTTTTGAATAAATAGTAAACTGTAAAAGATAAACCAATTCTTACTACGAAAAATGTATATCCCGCTAAAGCGTATAACTATGTCAAATTATACCTTTTTATGTGAGGAAGTATTTTAACACTTAAATAATTTCAGTCTAATTATATAATATGTAAATTCAATAACAGCCCGCATTGAAGCAATGTGTGTATGTAATAATTTGTAAAATGTATGTAACAGTCATTGCATATGCTTATATTATTGTAAACATGTTCAATAAAGTTAATTGAATGCATTACGTAATTTAATAATGTAGGAGCTTTGAGAATAATAAGTTAAAAGTTGCTAACAATGAAGTAACAATGAGGTAACCTTGAGGCAATAATGAGTAAGGAAGTTTAAATACTACTAGTCATTATTGGAGCAACAACAATGTAAACTTTGAGACAGTTTAAAAATAGCCAATCAACAACCAGAAAAAATCTTTAGTTAATGAAGGTTACAAGTTTAGGCGGTTGAAATCAGTTCAGTTGGTTGCAGACAGCGTTACTAACCAGACGCAAGAAACATCCTCGAGAGATTTAATGCTTATTCGTGCGAGACGAAAAATAATTTACGTGTTAAAAAGTGCAAGTAATTCATAAAAGAAACTCACAGCTCTTTCTATATCAGTGAAGTGTTATTTAAATCGTATCAAGTATTAATAAAAGGAGTGAAGTAAAATTATAATCTCTTTAAGCCTACATTGTTGTCGCACCACAACCCTGCTAAGAGAAACGTGTCTCTAACAAATACTGACGCAGCCGAGGCAAACATAATTATATAATATTTAAAGAAACAGTTAAATAACAAAGTTAGTATTTTTTTTACATTTGGGGCAAAGGTCACCTGAAAGTACATTTGGGGCGAAGGCTACCGGAAACTGGTCCTATACGTGTGGTTGCAACTACTACAAGTTCGGCTCCCCAACAGTCGAAATACGATACAACTCATTCTAAAATACTCCTACAACAAAATAACTTCTTCATATGGCAATAACCACTTCCGAGGTTTTCGTTGTTATTGGCTTGAATTTTCAAATATTTGGTTTACTTTCTCTACCACGTACATTAGTAGGTAGAGAAGGTATTGCATCCACCAAAAAGTTCGACACTGAAATTTCACCGGAAATATATGCTTTGAGGCGCCCTGAATCCAAATAAAGCATTATTGGAAACATGTCGTGTGTATGTGTCTGTCTGTGAACAGCATAACTGAAAAACGAAAAGTTGGATAAATACTAAACTTGGTATTTGGGTTTAATACCTTCCAAAGATGCGACACAAGCATTTTCAAGACAATCCCCCATCACAAACTACCCTTTACATGGAATATTTTTCGAAATGTTTTATTTTCTGAAAATGGCTGTACCGTTTCTGATTAAAATACCATACGTTAAACACGTTTGCATGACAAATAAAATGTATATCTTGAATTTTCGGAGAATAGCCTATGAAGTGCTCTTCATTCCGAGGGAATTTTGTATAGTCTTGTATAACTGTTAAACGTTAGAACGAAAATGTAGATCTCTAAAACACACATTTTATTTAAAATAAAAATTTGATGGTGTAACCGATTTCTAACATATCCGTTATTAAAAATTCGATTTTTTTAAAGTTCCATTTATACTCCTCCTTTAACTATATTGGTTTTATTGGGAGCCTTTGCTTTGGAACTTATTGCCTAAGCCAATGGTGTTAACTCGTATTCTCTTGTTTGGTTTCTTGCACTTTTTGGGTTTTAATCATTATGTCACATATACATTCACACTCCCATTCATACTTCCAGACTCTGGGGAGCATAGGGAATAATCTTGGTTAGGGAAAACTTCCCAACCCTCCAGTCGGAAATCGAACCCGGCACCCGCACAGCAGGCATGTGCTCTACCGACTGAGCTACGGGGCCAGCCGGGTTCGATTTGTTCATTTCCTGCTCATTTTCTTAAAGTCTTGTCAACATTCAGTTGTTTCTCGCGATGTCATGGAAACAGTATGGAATTTTAAAGCCAGCATATAGCGTCCAGTTCTTAAACATTTGACTATCGCTGTTATCTTTGTATCTATAACGAAATGTGTAGTGTAGCTGTTTATTGCAGACATACGAATTGTACATGATCGCAATGAAATAACTGAAACTTGTGGCATAAAATTTCTTGGTCTTATTATACACCCTACACCCTAACGAAAGTAAGCTCTGCATGTTTTGCAATTAGATCATTAATTCATTTTACACATAAAATCGTCCTAAAACAGTATATTATGCTTATTTTTATTCAATTATGACTTATGGAATAACATTTTGGGGAAATTCAGTAGACGCAAAAAAATATTTCTTTTGCAAAAAAAAAGTAATAGGAATAATGGCAGGTGTAAAGAAATCAACTCACTGTAAACCGCTTTCAAAACACTTTGGAATTCTACCATTAGCCTGTGAGTGTATTTTAGCTGTACTTTTAACCGTGGTTGACCACTCAGAAGTGTTCATAAAAAATTCAGACACATACAGCAAATAAACCACAAATGGGCAGGACTTACACAGGTCAAGCAATAACCTACAAGTATTCAAAAAGGGCTTACTACAATGGTATACACTTCCATCATATATTAAGGAACTGAAAACTGATAAAAATAAATTCAAGTTAGCATTGAAAAGACATCTCATCACTCACACCTTCTATACAGTGTAGGATTTCTTTCATTCAAAAAAATAACTGACTATAAAATGTGACTAAATTATATAAATACATTAACTATAAATAATATTGTTTTAATTTTTTTTAGCTCTAACGTACTCTACATAAGAACTACAATTTATTTACACACAAGCACACAATGTAATTATGTATTTATTACATAATCTACATCCTAGAGTACACAAGCTTTCTTTAAGCTGGTCTAGCTCAGTATAGGGTCTACAGATTGAGATGTTATGTTATGTTTTGTTCTACAAAGGTTTATTTGGATTAAAATGTAGTAGATAGAAAAAAATCTCATGTGTTACACTCACATGACTTTCTCTACTCTTGTACAAACTATTTATACAAACGCTTATTCTCCATAAGCTTCATGTTAATCGAGATAAACATTTGCAGACTCTTATCTTATTGCTAATTTTCTTGTAGATTTAAGAGGAATATATATTTACAAGGGCAATATACAAATACAGTAGCCTTTAAGCTCATACATATCTCTTATTAGCTAGTTGCTAGGTGCAGCACCATTCGCTTTGCCACAGATTAATATTCTTTGCATATCGAAGACAAAAACATGAATAACGAATTCCCATTTGAGAAAAGTATTGACAAATTTAAGGGAATAACAAGTAATATCTCGAAAATGGTTCACTCAACAAAAAAAATGTATATGACATAAATTGGCACTAATTGACTACATTTTTTGTGTAGTAAAATTTTGTTTATCTCTTATGGTTTACCAGTTATGCAAAAGTCGTTCACAATAAAGAATACTTTTGGAGACATTCCCAGGAAATTCAAGATATACATTTTATTTGTCATAAAAATATCTTAAACATATGAATTTTAATCAAAATCGTTAGAGCCATTTTTGAGAAAATTAAAATTTTCGAAAAATCTTCCATGTAAAGGGTACTCTGGGGTGAGGGGATTTTCTTGAAAACCTTCTTGTCGCATCCTTGGAAGATACTGAACCCAAATACCAAGTTTGGTGTTTATCCGACTGTTTGTTTCTGAGTTATGCTGTTCACAGACACACACGCAGACAGACACACACACGGACATGTTTCCAAAAATGCTTTTTTTTGGATTCAGGGGGTCTCAAAACATGTATTTCCGGTGAAATCTCGGTATCGAATTTTTGGGTGGAATACAATACTTCCCCTACTTACTATACGTAGTGGAGAAAGTAATAAGCTTTAGTAAGAATAATTTGTGTAGTAAACTATAGAATGTAGACAAAGTTATGTGAATATATCACATCACATTTTTATGTATTCTACTTTATCCCTCGTCATTTCAGTTAGTTCTATCGCATTGTGCTTTTTGTTTGTTGATGTCGAAGGTTTAAATCCGCATTTAAATTTCTTCTTGTGGTACATAATATATGTTTATATTCTGTTTAATTAACATGAATTAGATAGGAAAATAAGGTTTCGTGGAGAAAGTGATGTGAGTGTAACACATGAAACAGTCAGCTAAGTGTTGAAATGCTCGTATTTGTCGCAAGACCTGAAGGGATCAAGTTGACGTAGGCACCCCCTCTCGCTCACCCCCCCTTATGACAAGCAGTGTTTATTAGATGTCGCAACTAGAGTGGCTTGTCACTGACTCGGATAATAAGCGACTACGTTTATCAGGAGGGGAGGGAGGCAATTAGGAAAGTGTGGGGATGACGTGTGATTAGCGACTGACAGACAGCCGGCCGCCTTTTTCTTACCGTCTCCAAAATAAGGGATACCTGATCACATAGGGTTTACAAATTTCTGCATTATCACTTCCAGAAACTTTTAGGATGTTAATCATAAATTTATATACCTACTTGAAAATTGGCACATTTTATATAAGTAAATAAAGAATTGACTGTGCGAAAGTTCAAAGCTCTAGCTGAAATAGTTTCTCAGATAACACAATTTAATATTTTTAAATAATAAAAAAATACAAATTTTCTAAAAGTGCCTTACGTATTCACATTCGTCAGAGAATTGAAATTTTCTGATACTTTAATACGGTGAAAGTAAATACCGTACCTAATAGTTGTAGAGAAATAAATTTTTGTTTTTATGAAGTTGGTTGGTGTTAAAATTTTCCTTGCTTTTCAGTTATAAATTAATTTGTGAACCAATGAATTAACAGTCATAAATTGTATGCTTGAATCTTTAAATAGCACATTTTAGATTGTGTTTACAAATTTTCATACGCATCCGCTAAAAACTTAAATGTAAGAAATTAGTTATGGGACGATGCCATATTTCTCGATATTCGATACCGATACTGGTTTTTGAGCACCGATGCTGATACTGGATAGTACTGTCCATTCCAAACCATAGTGCCTTTCACTGAAAACGAACTCTTTGTATTATCCGCGCGAAAGTAGTTCGCAATCCCTGCCCCTCCCTCGTGCTTGTTGAACACTGTTTAAATCTATAAAAACGCACCCTGTGTGAGAATTATAGTTCAAAATGCAACCTGAGGTAACAGCTTATTTTATAAGTATGCGGCAATGAAAATTTTACTTACGTTAATTACAATACTCGAGCAAAAGTGCAACACCCAAATCCGAATCCTCAGTTGCCATATCAGAATCAGAACTACTCTCCAAAATAATGACAAGCTTATCCACAATTCTACAGCACTGTCGCACTTAAAACAAGTTCGCACATTTTATCCTCTTCTATGTTCTATTATGTCTGTTTATATTCCCTGCTCGCTTTCGTTACACTTCTCACTGAAACGCCTGTAAAATCCGATATTGGTTTCGTAATATGCACTAATGCAAGTGTCGGGTATTTTTCTAATAGTGAGTTGAATATATGAAGAGCTGTTTGTTTTTCGCCACTTTTTAACGTTTGAACAGTTTATTCGCACTACAAGCACCTTCCTCTGCCATGAGAACTCAAATACCAACTGACTAAATCACAAGATTTCATCTGAGCTGACATACGTGTACTAGCGTATTATGAATGACTGTTCGCTTATCATATTTCCTGTGCTAGGCAAAGTGTTTATTCGGTACTCAAATAGCACCTCTGGGAATTCATTGGTGCATTTCTTGTATATGTAAGAGAGTGGCAGTCAAGCATATGGTTGGTATTAACAAGCAAGGTGCTCTCGGCGTTAGCGCAATAGCAGACGAAAATAATATTTTGTAATCTCTTAACAGCTAGTATATATATATCCATTCTATAACGAAGAGTTCTTATGATAACCGCACTAAAATGTACAGTTCTATACCTTTCTTGCTCCAATATTTCATAAATGTATACATGTATTAAGGAACTATTTACGTTGGCGTAAAAGTGTGTTCTTGTGTTCGTTACAAGCAGCAGCACGTGCTTCTGTTTACATCAAAAGGGAACTCTGGTTTGGAATGGACAGTACTCACTGTGCTGTTCGGCTACCACTAGTACCAATTCGGAAATATTAAGTACATTTAAATTGACTCTAATTGTAGGTTCCCATTTAAAAAATTTAAATTGACCCTAAAATGATCATAATGTCCTCCAAATCAAACACAACTAATGGCATTTACTTTCCCCCATAATATCAAGCAACTTTTAAAGGCATTTCTTTCTACAACGCTTAGTTTTGGAGATACTCTACAGTGCCAACTTAAGGGACCAACTTTTGTATGTTGGTTTCGCTCATGCTAAATAGCATTATGTGTAAATTTCAATAAAATTGATGAAGTAGTTTTTACAGTTATTTTCTGTTTTTCATATCAGGATATTTGAAAATTATGAAATACTGCTTGCGAGACAAATTTTATTTTCCATCAGTACTACTTTGTCACATTAATATTTTAACTCGTAAGAAATTATCCTAGTAATTCTTTTTCATTTTGTGCTTTGAATAACAAATTATTAATTATAATCATTAATGCAGATATTATAGTCTAAACGTTTAGGATTAATAGCCCACTGTGTCCACGTTTTACGTAGTAGCCCAAAACTGATATTACAACTTCTTTAGATAGAACAGTAGAACTATTATGCCAAGTTTCATGCAAAAATAAGGAAAACTGTCCCGCATGGGACATTTGACATATTGAAAAATGTAGTTCTGAGAAAACTTAAAATTTTTATTGAAAACATTTATACAGGTTAATGTACCTGATGTACAGGGTTAAAATTTTCTAGAACCATAGCTTCTTCCCTCCTCCTTCTTCTTAGTCTACTCTGATTGCAATTTCAACACCTTCTTCTTCTTTCTGGTGGATTTCTGCTGTTGTAAAGTGGTTATTTTGAACTCCTATCTTCCTCTTTTTGGGCCTAGTCTTGTCACAAATTGTTTCAGCTGATTGTTTTGCCTCTGAGAGTCGACGTCTGTCATTTTTGCTTTCTCTACTACGTATAGTAAGTAGGGGAAGTATTGTATTCCACCCAAAAATTCGATACCGAGATTTCGCCGGAAATATATGTTTTGAGACCCCCTGAATCCAAAAAAAATTTTTTTTGGTAACATGTCCGTGTGTGTGTCTGTGTCTGTCTGTGAACAGCCTAACTCAGAAACGAACTGTCGGATAAACACCAAACTTGGTATTGAGGTTCAGTATCTTCCATAGATGCGACACGAAGGTTTTCAAGAAAATTCCCCCACCCCAGATTACACTTTACAGGGAACATTTTTCGAAAATTTTAATTTTCTCAAAAATGGCTCTAACAATTTTGATTAAAATATCATATATTTAAGATACTTTCATCACAAATAAAATGTATATCTTGAATTTTCTGGGAATGTCTCCAAAAGTATTCTTCATTGTGGACGACTTTTGCATAACTGGTAAACCATAAAGGATAGACAAAATTTTACTGTACAAAAAATGTAGATCGCGTTAAAATACACAATTTATGTCCTATACATTTTTTTGTTGAGTGAACCATTTTCGAGATGTTGCTTGTTATTCTCTTAAATGTTCCAATACTTTTTCTTAAATGGGAATTCGTTATTCAATTTTTACTTTCTCTACTACGTATAGTAAGTAGGGGAAGTATTGCATTCCACCCAAAAATTCGATACCGAGATTTCACCGGAAATACATGTTTTGAGACCTCCTGAATCCAAAAAAAGCATTTTTGGAAACATGTCCGTGTGTGTGTCTGTGTGTGTGTGTGTGTCTGTGTGTGTGTGTGTGTGTGTCTGTGTGTGTCTGTGTGTGTGTCTGTGAACAGCATAACTCAAAAACGAACAGTCGGATAAGCACCAAACTTGGTATTTAGGTTCAGTATCTTCCAGAGATGCGACACGAAGGTTTTCAAGAAAATTCCCCCACCCCAGACTACCCTTTACATGGAAGATTTTTCGAAAATTTTAATTTTCTCAAAAATGGCTCTAACGATTTTGATGAAAATATCATATGTTTAAGATAATGTCATGAGAAATGAAATGTATATCTCGAATTTTCTGGGAATGTCTCCAAAAGTATTCTTCATTGTGAACGACTTTTGCATAACTGGTAAACCATAAGAGATAGACAAAATATAACCATATGGAGAATAAGCGTTTGTAAAATTAGATTGTACAAGAGTAGAGAAAGTCATGTGAGTGTAACACATCAGATTTTTTTATGTCCTGGACATGCAAAGAGAATGCAATGCGCCACATAGCAACCAGCGTTAAAATATTTGACTATCGCTTAAAACCTACCATATTCCCCTTGCATCCACATGAAAATTACCAATAAGATTGACATCTCGATTAACATGAAGCATATGGAGAATAAGCGTTTGTAAAAATAGTTTGTACAAGAGTAGAGAAAGTCATGTGAGTGTAACACATCAGATTTTTTTATGTCTTGAACATACAAAGAGAATGGAATGCGCCACATAACAACCAGCTCTTAAAATATTTGACTATTGCTTAAATGCTACCATATTCTCCTTGCACCTACAATAAAATTAGCAATAAGATTAACATCTCGATTAACATGAAGTATATGGAGAATAATCGTTTGTAAAAATAGTTTGTACAAGAGTAGGGAAAGTCATGTGAGTGTAACACATCAGATTTTTTGCATAACTTTAAGCCTACCACTACATCCTTCAAGTATACCCAATGAGGTTAGGTGTATTCATCTTGAAGTAAGAATAAAAATAAAAAAAAAATTGTTACTTTGAGACGGGAACCTCTAACTACGCAACGTAACCATATCACGTCACAATGCCTTAACACGCTTGCCCATTTGCACACATGATAGTTGTAGCATTGTCTGATCTCTGCAGACATTTAAATTTGCGTGAATAGTTTTTAAAAACGCCTGCAGAACTCTTTAAAAAGGTTTTTATCACCATTCAACGTATTTAAGTGTCTGATTAACATTATAAAGAGTTAATGTTTGCAGAAATCAAAAAAAATTGAAAATTTTGGCCATTTTGACTAAAAAATCTGTCCTAGGTTTCCTTAAATAGTCTGTACGCAGCTGTGTTTCATTGTGGGCCATATTTTATGCACACCAGTATGTGTTGTCATTTGTTCCTTTCTTACATAATCTGTTTATTTGAAGCAGTTCTATCTCTTAAAACGCTTCTTTCACAGGAGCATGGAAAACTGATTATTTTCAGCTGAAATCTGCTGCATCTGTTTTCTTCCATGGTTTCTTAATAAATAATTTACCATGCTTATTTCCTGGGGCTTTAAGTCAGGTTTCACAATTCTTTACCTTCGACCAGTTCTTTGTAGCCTCTCTCACCAAACACCGAAGTGATCCTTAAGTCGTCAATGATCCAATAAACGCGCTGCACCTCAGGTGTGTCCGCAATATTTTGTTCTGATGTTTACTGGACATCCCCCAATATCCTTACATGTTAAATTCTCATGACTTTCTCTACTCACTCTTCTACAAACTACTCTTACAGGTATGCATCTAAAAGAAATGTGTAATTAAAGTAATCTTGCAAAAATTTACTTAGGGTAACATGAAGTAGATAGAAAAATAAGAATAGCTTGTAAAAGTTATACAAGGTGATTTATGAAGAAGTGACACAATTGTTTCTTTAATTGTTTCAAAACGAGTTATGCTAGCGACAACTTATTATACCTGAAATGCAAAGGAATTTTGTGAGATTATTTACCTCTATAGCAAATATTGAAAATTTCCTCCATCCTGCATAAGGCTCAACTCAACACGTCGTTCCATGTTACTGGCCACTCGTTGGAGGACTCTGTTGTCAATAGCTTGAATCCCCTGTGTAATGTTGTGCTTCAGATCGTCCAATGTCTGGAGACGTGTAGCATAAACCCTGTCTTTTAAATAACCGCATAGAAAGAAGTCCGGCGATGTCATATCCGGAGATCTCGGTTCTTGGAAATTATCCGGTCGTCAAAGAGACTTGCAATTAGTGCCATGGATTCATTTGATGTATGGCCTGTAGCGCCGTCCTGCTGAAAATATCCTTGACTCAGCTCTAATTCGTCTGGTTGCTCAGCAAACTCCATGAAAATCCGTCGATACTCTGCAGTGTGCACATTCTTTTCAAAAAGAAAAAAATATGGTACCACTATTCTCTGTGGATATTGCACACCAAACTCCGATTTTAACCGGTGCATAGATGCCTCATGAATAGCATGTGGATTTTCGCTGGCCCAATATCGTGAATTAATTCAGTTCACATAGCCATGGAACCATGCTTCATCTGTGAACCATGTGATGGACAATATGGCAGTATTTTGCACAATAAACGCCTGAAACCAACGACAATAATTCAGTTGTCTATCCTTATCTGTAACTGGTGGACAACCGTAATCCTATACGGCTTTAGGTCTGCACTTTTCACAGCACTCTGACACATTGAGTAGCTGTACCCTGCCTCCTGCGAGAAACATCCTAATGATTTTTTGGGTGACTGATCCAGTCCTGCTCTTACGTCAACAACCATGGGAAGTGTAGATGAACGAGTTTTGCCTTTTTCACTCACCAGAGATCCAGTTGTTTCCAATTTGTTTTCCAGTCCCAGTATTGCGTTTCTTTGGGGAGGATTCCGAGCAGCAAATTCTCTCTGTTATGCCCTTTGAGTAGCTGTAATTGAATTCGTAATCCAGTATTGCTTTACAAGGAAGAGTTGTCCATTTAATGTGTACTCCATTTTCACGTTGACTAGAACAAAATCTCAAAAACAGTTGCCGACAATAAAACTAACAATTACGAATAAAACATGAACATCTGCGCCTCTAGTGGCAGGCAATCGAAACTCCAGAACATTCTGCTTAATTTGGTGCTAAAATTGGGGCATTGAGTGAATTTCGAACAGAATAATTAAAGAAACAAATGTGTCAGTTATTCATAAATCACCCTGTATAAAATAAACGATAGTTGGTAGAGAAAGTCGTGTGAATGTATAAGTTTTTCCAGGAGTTTTCTTATCCTCAGAATGCGAGTGTCAGGTACGTCTAAGCTTTATGAGTTCTGAATTCATTTGAGCATTATTGCACATTTCATTTATACATCTGATATGATTCATTGATTTTAATACGTTATAGACACACCTTCACCGGGAGTGGAGACATTTTTGAGATGGTAGTTTTAAGCGCTTCATCCTATACACATAATTTTACTGTATGTCCCTGCTCTCAAAGGGTATAAACCGAGTAATACTTCACTGAGATTTGACTGCAACGATTTTGGAACTCGCCAAAACTACCAATAACGTAAGAGAACCAAGGTACCTGGTTTATAATATTCGGTTGCGCTCTAATCTGGCCCCGTTTTTATGTCCCATGCACGTGTAGCACGTACCGCATACACCACCAGGGTACTCTGCCCCACGACCGCAAAAAGGGGCACGACTAACGAACACACAGGAAACCGCAGAGTGGGTTAATGTTGGCAGCGCGTTTTGCATCATTCTGCGGTACCATTCGCGAACAGTAAGCCTCTGAAAGTTTCAGGTAACGACAAGGAAATGTCTGCCTGTCCAAACTGTGAATAATGCTCCCATAGGGCCCCAGTTCGTGTTAGAATATTGCGTTGAAATAACCCTTGAAGTCTTTAATTGCAAATTTATATTTTGCAGAACAACACACCGAAAGATTTTATATCGAAGTATAGAGAGTGAGCCTGAGAGGTGTTTTTCCTACCCGCGTCCTCGGCGCTCGTTGTCGTCTGCCGCTATCATAGAAAGACGCGGATGAAATCATACAACATTTTTAAAACTACTTTTAAAGACTTTACTTGCCAACTTTATGTAACGAGATGCTGAAACTGGTCACCGTCGTTGTCCATATATTTTTGGCACCTCTTTGGGAAACATACACGGACATGTTTCCAAAAATGCTTAATTTGGATTTAGGGGGCCTCAATACCTGTGTCGCCCTCTGTGGTGTACTGGTTACTTCTAGTTCCCGAGGTCGCGGGTTCAAACTCGATGGACTTTTTCGGGCGTAAAAAGCCTTAGAATGGCTTCCTTCAGAAGGTAAGTAAAGCCGGTGGTCCCCTGTCGTAGATTTACGGCACGAAAAAGAACCTCAAGCCTGATAAAGTTGCCTCTGAGCAAAATTTTCGGTCTTTCACGCCCAATATAGCATGTTACGCTAAGTTAAAGAGCGTCCATAAATAAAACTAAATTTAATTTTTCAATACATGTATTTCCGGTGAAATCTCCGTATCGATCGACTTTTTCGGTGGAATGCAATACTTCTACTTACTATACGTAGTGGAGAAAGTAAACAGTATAACAATTTTTGTCTTGAGAAATGTATTTGAAATAATACTCCAATTCAAACCAATAACAAAGAATATATCGGAAATGGTAAACGACACAAAAAATTATTTGATATAAATTCTGAGCTTTAACGACATATATTTTTTTTATGCAGCAAGATTTTGTCTAAATCTTACAGTTTTCCAGTTATAGAGAACTTATTCAGAATGAAGAGGACTTTACAGGCCAGTGGCAGAAAATTTAATATATACTTTTTATTTGTATATCTTAAAAAATTGTAAAAGTAAGAAAAAATGAAAAACGTTGCATGTAAAGAGTACCTACGTAGACTAAGGGGGGATATTTTCTTGAAACCGTACCTGTCACATCCTTGGAGGACAGTGAACATAATAAAAGTGTAGTATTTAATGGACTTTTTTTTGTTATGTTGTTTACAGGCATGAGCGCGCAACTTTTTTTCTAAAAATTGTTTTCTTAGATTCAGTGAATTCAAAACGCGTATTTCCGGTGAAATCTTGGTATTGAATCCTTGGGTAGAATACAATACCACCTCTCTTACTATAAATAAATAGTAATGTCAAAACACAGTATGTGTTGTTACATTCACACGACTTTCTCTAGCCATTCTTCAACAAACTATTATTACAAAAGCTTATTCTTCTATTTCATGTTATTCCAGGTAAACGTTTGCAGAAATTGTCTTATTGTATATTTACTTGCACATGCAATGGTAATAAGGGAATACAGTAGGTTTTAAGCGACAGTCAAATGTTTTAAGATCGGGTTGCTATGTGATGACCTTGAAATTCCGTTTTTTTGCATGGCCAAGAGGGGAGAGGAGAGTAGCGTTTTTTTCTCTTGAGGAAAAGCATAAGTATTTGAAAAGTTAAAGCAGATCTATATTTTTATATAGAACGATTCTGTCTTTGTATTACGTTTTACCATTATGTAAATGTCATTCAGAAGCTTTTCCTAGAAAATTCAAGATATATGTTTCATTTGGCATGAAAATAGCTTAAACATATCGTATTTTAATCAAAAACTTTAGAGCCACTTTTTAAGAAAATAAAAATTTTCGAACAGATTTTCATGCAAAGGGTAATTTAAGGTTTGGAGATTTTGTGATCTTATTTTGTATTATTATTATTATTATTATTAGTAGTAGTAGTAGTAGTAGTAGTAGTAGTAGTAGTAGTAGTAGTAGTAGTAGTAGTAGTATGCGTACATTTACGACCTTGTTACTTTCTCTACTGCGTATAGTAAGTAGGGGAAGTATTGCATTCAATCCAAAAATTCGATACTGAGATTTCACCGGAAATACATGTTTTGAGGCCTCCTGAATCAAAAAAAGCATTTTAAGAAAAACATCCTTGTGTGTGTGTGTGTGTGTGTGTGTGTGTGTGTGTGTGTCTATGAAAAGCATAACTCAAAAACGAAAAGTCAGCGGTATTTATATTCAGTATTTTTTAAAGATGCGACACGAAGATTTTCAAGAAAATATCCACAACCCAGACTATTCTTTACATGGAACATTTTTCGAAAATTATGAGTTTCGCAAAAATGGTTAGAACGATTTTGATTAATATATAACATATTTAAGATATTTTCATGACAAATAAAAGCTATATCTTAAATTTTCTGGGAATGTCCCCAAAAGCCTCTTCACTCTGAATGGCTTTTTAATACCTGGTAAACCGTAAGAGATAGACAAAATTTTGATACACAGAAAATGTTAAGCTGGTTAAAACACACAATTTAGGTCTTATACATTGTTTTCTGTGGAGTGAACCATTTCCGAGATATTCGTTGTTATTTGTTTGAATTTTCCAATACGTAAACTTTCTCTCAAATGGGAATTCTTAATTGTTTTTTTTTATGCCTTGCGTATACAAAGAGGATGGAATGCGCCACATAGCAACCAGCTCTTAAAAGATTTGAATATCGCTTAAAGCCTACCATTTCCCCTTGCATCTACAAGAAAGTTAGCATTAAGTTTGCAATAGCAATAGTTTGTACAAAAGTAGGGAAAGTCATGTGATTGTAACACATCAGATTTCTTTTTCTTATTATCTCAGTGTAGGTATCCTATATACAAGAAAGTACAGATTTGACTTCGGTTGTGATCAGAATCTAAGTGGATGCGTTTATTATTATACTTACTCGCGCTTCATCGTTGACTTTCGGTACTAACTTTGTATTAGCTTTCTAACCTCCAAAGCAAACCTATAACTTTCAGCGAGAGGGAAGATCTAATCTAAAACAAATCGAATTCCTAGAGGAACTTACCCCAGTTTCAGAAGTAGCCGTAAGCAAACGCCGTACGACGCGAAACAAATATGGTAACCAAGGAGACAACTACAGGAAATAAAACAAAAGAATGTCGCCATTCAATTTCCTTCGCAGCAGTATCTGAGAGGCGTTGCTTTTTTTTCTCTACACACGCTCATTTATCCAGTGTCATCTCTTCCTACACACGACCAAGATGAAAATTGCAATAAGAGAAGGCGAGCAGGAGTCCTTTAACATTGTTTCCATTTGCTGCAGACCTCTCCGTATCCCAAATATTAAGTTTATCCAACACGTTTTCTGTCTCTCTTCCTTTACACTTTGGCAAACTTCCCCAACTGCGTCGCTCGAGTTTGAAAACTGTATGGGCGTCTGAAAACTGCGCAACGGAGGGAATGCTGTTAATAGAACTCTTCACTGGGCTAGAATAATCAAATTATATCGACATTCAGTTTTCTGGAACTTAATTTCCTCGCGAAAATGAGAATATAATCTCGTAATACGTGAGAACATTTAGTTTTCATTAATTTAATTTCCTGCAGTGGAACTTGCAGGCTTAATAGCAAAATATTTTAATTTAAAGATATGATTTCACTTCTGTTCTTGTTTGTTTTACCTTCTTAAACGGTATAGCTGAATCATTTGTTGTTTTTGCAAGGGAAGCCTTTCGGGAATTTGTATACGAGCTACTGAGACTTCAGCGGAAATATGTGCCTAGAGCTGCCCCGAGCTGCGCTGTGTGTATATGTGTGTGTGCGCGCGTGCAAATATCATAATTAAAAAATCTGATATGCTACACTTACATGACTTTCTCTACTCTTGTACAAACTATTTTTACAAACACTTATTCTCCATCTACTTCATGTTAATCAAGATGTTAATCTTATTGTTAATTTTCTGTAGATGCAAGGGGAATTGGCAGGATTTAAGTGATAGTAAAATATTTTAAGAACTGGTTGCTATGTAGAGTATTCCATTCTCTTTGTATGTCCATAAGGAATTCCCATTTGAGAAAAAGAATAAGTATTGGAAAATTGCAACAAATAACAAGGAATATCTCGGAAATACCCCACTACACACAAAAAAGTATATTACTTACATTGTGTATTTCGAGATCCATATTTTTGGTGTAGTTAAACTTTGTCTATCTCTTATGTTTACCAGATATGCACAAGTAATTCAGTAAGGAGCGGACTATTGGTCAAATTCCCAGAAATATATATTTTAATAAAAATCGTTAGAGATATTTTTGGGGAAATCAAAGTTTTCGAAAAACGTTCCATGTAAAGGTTAGTTTGGTTTGGGGAGATTTTCTTCAAAATCTTCGTGTCGCATCTTTGAAAGATACTGAACCTAAATACCAAGTTTGGTATTTATCCGACTTTTTATTTTTGAATTATGCTGTACACGTCCACACAGACACACACGGATCTTTTCCTAAAAATGCTTATTTTTATTCAGGGGGTCCCAAAACACGTATTTACTGTCAAATTTTGTTGTTGAATTTTTGGGTGAAATGCAATACTTCTCCTACCTACTATACGTAGTAGGGAAAGTAACAATTAAAAATTATTTAGTATTTAATTACGCTATTTTTCAAGGAAGATTTCTCCATTCCAAATCATCCTTCACATGGAAAATTGGTGTTGCATATTCTTTATTATACTCAAAAAGATACTGACACAAACAGTTCCTATCTTGAATTTCCTGTGAATAGTATATGAAATCCTACTCAGGTGTAACACGGCTAATTTGGTAATGTAATAATTTGACAGACCTCGCAATAATTATTAAAAGATCCATAAGGAAGCAATGAGCCTGCTATAAAAAGAAAATCACGTGTATTTTGGAAGACCTGATATGTTGTGACCAACACGTAGGCTAAATGAAAACGGTTCGTTTGTGTTGGAAATAATTCCTGAATGAGATACGGCCAAATTATCCGTCCTGCAAAATTAAATTAGAAATATTAAATTAAGTGGAATTAATTGTTCTTCCACACAAGCCGTGTGTTGGACATGATTTGAAGCACGGATCTACGGGTCTCTGTCCGGTTGCTCTAACCACTGAGCTACCATGGCAACATGCCGGCACAACATTAAATTCGCCTACTGATTCGCATTTTTACTTTCTCTACTACTTATAGTAAGTAGGGGAAGTATTGCATTCCACCCAAAAATTCGATACCGAGATTTCACCGGAAATATATGTTTTCAGACCCCCTGAATAAAAAAAAAGCATTTTTGGAAACATGTCCGTGTGTGTGTCTTAGTGCCTATGAACATCAAAACACAGAAACGAACAGTTGGATAAACACCAAACTTGATATTTAGGTTCAATATCTTTAAGAGATGCGACACGAAGGTTTTCAAGAAAATCCCCCCACTACAGATTACCCTTTATATGGAACATTTTTCGAAAATGTTAATTTTCTCAATAATGGCTCTAACGACTTTCATTAAAATATCTTATGTTTAAGATATTTTCATAACAAATAAAATGTATATCTTGAGAAAAAGAATAAGTATTGGAAAATTCCAACAAATAACAAGGAATATCTCGGAAATACCTCACTACACAAAAAAGTATATTACTTACATTGTGTATTTCGAGATCTATATTTTTTGTGTAGTTAAACTTTGTCTATCTCTTATGTTTACCAGATATGCGCAAGTCATTCAGAAGGAAGCCATTCTGGGAATGTCTCCAAAAGTATTCTTCATTGTGAACGACTTTTGCATAACTGGTAAAGTATAAGACATAGACAAAATTTTACTACACAAAAAATGTAGATCGCGTTAAAATACACAATTTATTTTACATACATTTTTTTTGTTGTTGTTGAGTGAAGCATTTTCGAGATATTACTTGTTATTCCCTTAAATTTTCCAACACCTTTTCTCAAAGGGGAATTCGTTATTCATTTTTTATATGTCCTGGACAAGCAAAGAGAATGGAATGCTTCACATAGCAACCAGCTCTTAAAATATTTGACTATCGCTTAAAGCCTACCAATCCCCTTGCATCTACAAGAAAATTAGCAATAAGATTAACATCTCGATTCACATGAAGCATATGGAGAATAAGCGTTTGTAAAAATAGTTTGTACAAGAGTAGAGAAAGTCATGTGTGTGTAACACTCATATTTTCCCTGTAAACCACAAGGAGATCTGTATTGACATACCCCAATGGCAACTTACAATGTTGTAAGTACTTTAAGTCCCGGGCTTCATAGTTGCAACCACTATTAGGTCAATTAATGGAATTAATTGCTGTTCCACACAAGCCGTATGTTGGACAGGTAGAATCAGACGATCTTAAAATATCTGCGACTACGACAGACAAAACGTCTGGTAAGAAGAGAAAGGAGCCCAGTAAACCACGGGCCACCAGCCCGGATAAATACTTCATTTAATATTGACACCGGTCGTGAAAGCCTAAGAATTTTGATAAATTCGAACTGTTGGAAAGTTTAATCGAATATTTTATCTACACTAATCATATCGATACTGGAGCTGTAATGTCGACTAATTTGAGAACCTTTTGTTCAATATGTTGGTGTTGCAGCTTTTATATGGAATGTGTAGAAACTCCTTAAACGTTTCGAAGAAGAATTGTTTTACGGACGGACAACAATACTTAATGACATAGGTATGCTACCGACGGGCAGTCCCCGGATGATGAGGCTAATCACTCTTCGTAGTTGTTATTCCGTGATCCTTCCAGGGTCACCTCACGATGAAGGCTTACGCAAAGTTAAGCATTTAGGATTATTTCTTTGATGAGTTCCAACTTCATGGTACGATCAGATAATCTTCTGATGAGTTCCAACTTTATGACAGGATCAGTTTTATTCTCCTGATGAGTTCCAACTTTATGGCAGGATCATTTTTATTCTTCTAATGAGTTCCAACTTTATGACAGGATCAGTTTCATTCTCCCGATAACTTCCAACTTTATGACAGGATCAGTTTTATTCTTCCGATAAGTTCCAACTTTATGACAGGATCAGTTTTATTTTCCATATGAGTTCCAACTTTATGGCAGGATCAGTTTTATTCTCCTGATGAGTTCCAACTTTATGACAGGATAAGTTTTATTCTCCTGATGAGTTCCAACTTTATGACGGGATCAGTTTTATTTTCCTGATGAGTTCCAACTTTATGACGGGATCAGTTTTATTCTCCTGATGAGTTCCAACTTTATGACAGGATCAGTTTTATTCTCCTGATGAGTTCCAACTTTATGACGGGATCAGTTTTATTCTCCTGATGAGTTCCAACTTTATGACGGGATCAGTTTTATTCTCCTGATGAGTTCCAACTTTATGACGGGATCAGTTTTATTTTCCATATGAGTTCCAACTTTATGGCAGGATTAGTTTTATTCTCCTGATGAGTTCCAACTTTATGACGGGATCAGTTTTATTCTCCTGATGAGTTCCAACTTTATGACGGGATCAGTTTTATTCTCCTGATGAGTTCCAACTTTATGACGGGATCAGTTTTATTCTCCTGATGAGTTCCAACTTTGTGACAGGATCAGTTTTATTCTCCTGATGAGTTCCAACTTTATGACCGGATCAGTTTTATTCTCCTGATGAGTTCCAACTTTATGACAGGATCAGTTTTATTCTCCTGATGAGTTCCAACTTTATGACAGGATCAGTTTTATTCTCCTGATGAGTTCCAACTTTATGACAGGATCAGTTTTATTCTCCTGATGAGTTCCAACTTTATGAAAGGATCAGTTTTATTCTCCTGATGAGTTCCAACTTTATGACAGGATCAGTTTAATCTTCTAATGAGTTCCAACTTTATGACAGGATCAGTTTTATTCTCCTGATGAGTTCCAACTTTATGACAGGATCAGTTTTATTCTCCTGATGAGTTCCAACTTTATGACAGGATCAGTTTTATTCTCCTGATGAGTTCCAACTTTATGACAGGATCAGTTTTATTCTCCTGATGAGTTCCAACTTTATGACAGGATCAGTTTTATTCTCCTGATGAGTTCCAACTTTATGAAAGGATCAGTTTTATTCTCCTGATGAGTTCCAACTTTATGACAGGATCAGTTTTATTCTCCTGATGAGTTCCAACTTTATGACAGGATCAGTTTCATTCTCCCGATAACTTCCAACTTTATGGCAGGATCATTTTTATTCTTCTAATGAGTTCCAAC
The DNA here is from genome assembly GCA_030765065.1 of Deroplatys truncata. NCBI lineage: Eukaryota > Metazoa > Arthropoda > Insecta > Mantodea > Mantidae > Deroplatys > Deroplatys truncata. Next base: position 31,308,644 of record CM060981.1, on the reverse strand, counting down.
TTTATGACAGGATCAGTTTCATTCTCCCGATAACTTCCAACTTTATGACAGGATCAGTTTTATTCTTCCGATAAGTTCCAACTTTATGACAGGATCAGTTTTATTTTCCATATGAGTTCCAACTTTATTCAGTTTTATTCTCCCGATAAGTTCCAACTTTATGACAGGATCAGTTTTATTTTCCTGATGAGTTCCAACTTTATGGCAGGATCAGTTTTATTTTCCCGATAAGTTCCAATTTTATGACAGGATCAGTTTTATTCTCCCGATAAGTTCCAACTTTATGACAGGATCAGTTTTATTCTCCTGATGAGTTCCAACTTTATAACAGGATCAGTTTTATTCTCCCGATAAGTTCCAACTTTATGACAGGATAAGTTTTATTCTTCCGATAAGTTCCAACTTTATGACAGGATCAGTTTTATTCTCCCTATAAGTTCCAACTTTATGACAGGATCAGTTTTATTCTCCTGATGAGTTCCAACTTTATGACAGGATCAGTTTTATTCTCCTGATGAGTTCCAACTTTATGACAGGATAAGTTTTATTTTCCTGATAAGTTCCAACTTTATAACAGGATCAGTTTTATTCTCCCTATAAGTTCCAACTTTATGACAGGATCAGTTTTATTCTCCTGATGAGTTCCAACTTTATGACAGGATCAGTTTTATTCTCCTGATGAGTTCCAACTTTATGACAGGATCAGTTTTATTCTCCTGATGAGTTCCAACTTTATGACAGGATCAGTTTCATTCTCCTGATGAGTTCCAACTTTATGACAGGATAAGTTTTATTCTCCTGATGAGTTCCAACTTTATGACAGGATCAGTTTTATTCTCCTGATGAGTTCCAACTTTATGACAGGATCAGTTTCATTCTCCTGATGAGTTCCAACTTTATGACAGGATAAGTTTTATTTTCCTGATAAGTTCCAACTTTATAACAGGATCAGTTTTATTCTCCCTATAAGTTCCAACTTTATGACAGGATCAGTTTTATTCTCCTGATGAGTTCCAACTTTATGACAGGATCAGTTTTATTCTCCTGATGAGTTCCAACTTTATGACAGGATCAGTTTTATTCTCCTGATGAGTTCCAACTTTATGACAGGATCAGTTTCATTCTCCTGATACGTTCCAACTTTATGACAGGATCAGATATATTCTTTTGTTGTGTACCAACTTCATGATATGATCATTTAATTCCTAATATTCTTAAAACTATCATTTTTAACAATCCTGCCAACAACGAACTGTTGTCAAGAGTTCAGAATTTCTATAAAATTGGAAGAGAAATGCTTGCGCGCAACTGATGCACAAAAATGAGGTTACATTTTCCGTGCGCACAGCTGATATAACCTCATATATATGTTACTTCAATTAAAATCCTTAGAGACGTTTTTGAGGAGGTAAAACGCATCGAACATTTTTCCAAGTAAAGAAAAGTTTGAGGTTTGGACATTTTGTTAAAAAAAGAAATCGTGTTATATTTTGGAAGATGCTGAACTTAAATAAAAGGTTTGGAAATTATCAGTCTTTTTGTTCCTGAGTTATCTTTTATTAAAATGATTTTTTTATTTAGGGGTGCAAAACTGTATTTGCAGTAACTCTGTATCAAATTTTTGTGTGGAATGCAACACTTCTTCTATTTATTATAGGTAGGTAGTCGAGAAAGCAGGAATTGAGACAAATCTTATCCTGAACAGCAGAATACGTAATACTAACTTTCTAACAGCACTAAAACGCAGATAGTGAGGTTCCTGTACTGTTTGAAGCCAAAGTTCGCCCAAAGCGTCTACTCTTTACAACCAAAGTGACCTACATACTTGTCTCTTTCCCAAGAATTTTCACCAAAATTTCGATTTAACCCTTGAGGTACGTGCTTAAGATTCCATCGACAAAAGCCTCACTTCACTTCGATACACACACGTGCTTCAAGATATAAAAAGAATGAAACGTGAGTTAATCCCTAGTGACGCGACACCCCAGGGCTTAGCGGCGGGCTGAGGGAAGCATGAAATGCATTATCGGAGAAGGGTTCTTTACTTATCTTTACTGCTTTAATCAATTTGTTAAAGACATTCACGTCAGTAGGCTGTTAGCGAAACACGGTTCCAAAACAAGGTTTCCTTACCTCAAACTACCGCTTACTTGTAGCTTTTTTGCGAACTTTTAGTTCCTTAAAAATGGCTTTAATGATTTTTATTAAAATACTACATATTTAAGACTAGCTGGTACTCCGACGTTGAAAGGGTAGTTTTTTGAACTCAAATGCTGAATTAATTTCATTTTTCCTTTCCCGCTCTTTATGAAAATATTATACAATGATCTATATTACGTCGAATCCTCCCTTTTATATCTTATAATTGTAATTTCTTACAGCCAGGCCGTTCCTAATAACGGACGAAACATACTCAGTTAGTCACGCAAAAGAATGTGAAACATCGGCGAAACATCTGACTCCCTTTACCTCTCTCCCAAGTCTGCCGAATTCAGTAAATGTTGCATAACCCCGTTTGGCGGTGGAAGAATCCACGGTCGGAATGATCGAATAATTTATTAGATAGTTATAGTGGGTTAAGTTTTAAACCTCTGTGCCTTTTTTTGGTCCCATAGTTGTTTAATAACAAAAGCTACACAATTTTCACATAATGCATCCTTAACATGTACAGTGACATAAAATTCCGCACTCCCAGCTCACCAAGTTAACCTCTTTGGAAAAGACACGTAATATGCGACTATCGAGAAAATTAATCTTCTCAGTTAATATACCAAGGCAGTCCCGGAAGCACCTGACAGCGGTTGTTGTTTCAAACAAATGACTATGGTAGAAAGTACCAACCTTATAAAGCTTAAGTTAGAAGTTTGACATTGCTACGTTGTTTAGTAATTGTTTGGCAGCCATCAATAGTGAACGCTCTCGGCGAATTTGTAAACATGGATAAAACTGGTCATCGTTATGTGATACAATACTTTCATTTGAAAGGTCTTAGTCCAACTAATATTAAAGCTGAGCTAGATTCTACTCTGGGGGAGTCTGCTCCTTCGTTTACAACAGCAAAATATTGGGTGTCAGAGTTTAAGCGAGGCCGTACGAGCTGCCAAGACGAACATCGTAGTGGTCGACCAAATGAGGTGACCACGCCAGAAATTGTGAAGAAAATCCACAAAATGGTCGACTGAAAGGGCGCGAACTAGCAGACATCGTAGAAATTTCAAAAAGCGCTGTACATCGCATACTAACTGAAAATTTAGGCATGAGAAAGCTGTGCGCAAGATGGGTGTCGCGTTTACTCACAATGGAACAAAAGTAGCGTCGTGAGGATGTTTCAGTCAAGCGTTAGGCGATGTTTCGCTACAATAAAGCCGAGTTTTTGCGTCGATTCATAAACATGGATGAACCATGGGTCCATCACTTCACACCTGAGACGAAGGAACAGTCAAAGCTGTGGAATGAAAGGGGAGAACCGGCTCTTAAGAAGGCGAATGCAGTTCCATCTGCGGGCAAGGTCATGGCGTCAGTTTTTTGGGATGCGCGTAGGATAATTTTCATTGATTATCTTCAAAAAGGAAAAGCAATCAATGACGAGTATTATGCAAACTTATTGCAACGTTTGAATGATGGAATCTAGCAAAAACGGCCGTATTTAGCGAAAAAGAAGGTTTTGTTTCATCAAGACAATGAACCAGTTCACACATTCATTATCGCCATGGCCAAAATCAATGAGTTAAAGTTTGAATTACTTCCTCATGCACCCCATTCGCCAGACCCCTCTGATTATTTTCTGTTTCCAAAGTTGAAGAAATGGCTTGGTGATAAAAGATTTGCCAACATTGAAGAGGTGGAGTTTGCAGATGTTGGCTATTTTGCACAACGCGACGGTTCTCACTATAAACAGGGTATCGAAGCTATTGAACATCCCTGGGAAAAGTGCATGGAACTGAAAGGAGGCTATGTAGAGAAATAAAGATGTTTTTTCCGAACATTTTTGTGTTTTCTTTGTTAGGTCGGGTACTTCTGGGACAGCCCTCGTAAAATATCGGTTCAATGATTTCTAATGTTAGTAGTTTTCTCCCTTTATATAATTATTTAACACGCTCTGTTAACGAGCCAGATTAAAACATAAATAAAAAGGAAATAAAGAAAAACTCTCTTACATGAGCGTTATAAGATGGTTTTGGTATCGAGAAACTTCAGTGCAAACATCTATAGAATTATAATAAAGGTTAGGAGAGGTTTCGACACTGTTTCATTACATACATATCTGCAGTATTTGATTAATGACAATTAAAGAAACAAATATAACACAGGACCGATTGTCACATTCTACTTTCTCTGTCTTCTGTTTGCTAAAGACCATCATGGCCATCTATGTGTATTCCGTGCAATAAAATGTAACCGGCTTTTGTTTTTATACTCTGCAGCAACATTTCTTCTACTCCATGGCCTTCCCAATTAAAAGTCAATGCCTTCTTCGCAAGCTTGTTTTTTATAACTTCAGTTTGTATCAAGTACAAGGGCGTTGTTAATCATTTTTAATCTTTTAGTATATTATGAACTTAAATTTGACGCAGGTAATTCTTTCTGCCCCACGTTTAGGCGCAATATGATGCCGCCATACTACGCCTCCAACAGTGAAGCAATACCTTTGCCTCACGGTTGCTGCTTGTCTCCTCCCAGTTGGTTCTTCCTTTGCCACGGCTGCTTCAGCATGAAATCTTAACCTCAGGGTATGCGTGGGTGTGTACAGAGAAACACAAACGCTGTCTTGGAACACTTTTATTCACTATTCAAAATAATACTTTAGGTTTGCCGATCACTATTAAATGCATATGAGGATACTTTGTCTTTACCAAGACCGAAGAATATTAACTACAGCTAAGTGTTCTACCCTCTAGCATGTTCGCTACCATTCTTCTCCACACGGCGAGAAAGTCGCCCTGCACTCACCAGGCACTCAGGCAGACTGATCTACCCACGCTACTACAAGGAAAACCAACGCCTCAACTTCTCCTCTCTCCCCTCAAACTTAGCGTCATGATGCTGAGAGAGTGGCCTTCACCAGGCTAAGCGCAGCTGCACTCGGCTGGTACCAGGAAAAACTTGCTTCAATGGTATTTACCCTTTATACCTGAGGCTGGTCCCTAATTAACAAAACTGTGCCTATCTTGTCTTTCTGTCGCTTTTACAGTCAACAATTTTCACAATGCTTCTCCTTTTTATACATACACTGATTTTAAATATATTATTACTTATTTTATATCGCTATCCTTCTCAGAATATTATGATAATTATTGCCTTTATAATTCCGGTTTCAAATTAAAAGATGCCTTATATCTCCATGTCCATCAGAACGTATTGGGCTTTTCATTGTGAAAGAAATATAAAGTTGGCTTGAGTGCATTTTTAGATCCCCCCACCCCCATACGCACACACATTCATTCTTTAACATAAAGTATATATTTCTATATGACAAATAAAGCTTGTATATTCAATTTTTTTTGGTAAACAGTCTGTGAAATCGTCTTCATTCGCAAGGAATTTTGCATATGTTCATTTAAATGGTAAACTTATTGAGATAGACAAAAGTGTACTTCTCTTTAAAACACACAGTTTATTTAAAATAGTTTTTCTGTGGCATCAACCACTTCCAAAATATTCGCTATTATTGATCTCAATTTTTCAACACTCGTCTTCTTAAAGCGCTGTTGCTATTCAGATGTTTCACGGGATGACATGGAATTTCAAGACTAGCATACAGAGCGGAACATTTAAGTTGAGACTGTACAATATCTCCAAAACTTGGCGTTGTAGAAAGAAATGTCTTTGATAAAGGTTTCTCGGTATTATGGGGGAAAGTAAATGCCATTAGCCGACCCATTTACGCATCTGATTAGCGATTCGGTTCCTTCTATCTCCCTTTTACACGCACACAACAAAATATGTAATAAAGCTTTCTTCATAGGTATATCTCAATTAACATGAAGTAGATAAAAAAACTGTGTCAGCTTCACGTAACTTTCTCTCCCTCTAATGTTTATTATTGGGCATGGAAATTATTCTTAGGAAAATTTATTTTTCTTTCTAATTCATTTTAATCGAGATAAACCTTCAAAACAAATAGCTACATTAACATTTCGTTACAGATACAAAGAGAACAGCGATAGTCAAATGTTTAACAACTGGACGCTATATGCTGGACTTAAAATTCCATACTGTTTCCATGACATCGCGAGAAACAGCTGAATGTTGACAGACTTAAAAAGAATTACAAAGCATTGAACAAATACAACCATTAGTCACGGATATCTCTAAAATGGATTATGCCACAAGAATAGCTATTTGAAATAAATTGTTTTTTTAAAAGATATACATTTTTTGTGCAGTACGTTTACCTCTATCACTTAACGTTTACTGGTTTAGGACGTTATACATAAAATCCTACTGAATGAAGAGGATTTTTAGACAACTCCCAAAAAAATCAAGATAATGATTTTACTTTTGATTCAAATCAAAATTTTAATCAAACTGTTAGAGCTATTTTTGAGAGAGTCGAACATTTTGAAAAAGTTGTCCATTTGGGGTGAATATATTTAGAAGATGGGAGGCAGTATTTTTAACACTTAAATGATTTTAGTCAAATTGTATAATAAAAATATAATAACAGCCCGCCTTAAAGCAATATGTGTGTGTAACAATATATAAAAAGTCTATATTACAGTCATTTTATATGTTTATATTATTGTATACATGTAATAATGTTATCTTAATGTATTACGTAATTTAATGTAGGAGCTGTGAGAATAATAGGTTAAAAGTTGCTAACAATGAGGTAACCTTGAGGCAATAATGAGTAAGAAAGTGTAATAATGCTACTAGTCATTCTTGAAGCATCAATAATGTAATTTTTGTGACAGTTTATAAAATAGCCAATCAACAACCAGAAAAAAGCTTAAGTTAAATAAAAGTATTCTATCGGATTAGGAATAGCCAATCAGAGACTTGAAATACAGAAATTTACAAACTTAGGCGGTAGAAATCAAGTCAGTTGCTTGTAGACAGTGCTCATAACTGGACACGAGATTTGTCCTCGAGAAATTTAATACGTATTCGTGTGAGACGAAAATAGTTTACGTGTTAAAAAGTGCAAGTAATTAATAAAAGAATCTCACAGCTCTCTATATCAGTGAAGTGTTATTTAAATTGTGTCAAGGATTAATAAATGTAGTGAAGTCAAAATTATAATCTGTGTAAGCCTATATTCTTAGCCGCACTACTCCCTGCAAAGAAATCCATGTCTCTAACAATAATACTGACGCAGCCGAGGCAAACATAAATATATAATATTTAAAGAAACAGTCAAATTACAAAGTTAATATTTTTAAATTTGAGACAAAGGCTACCGGGTACCATACGTGCGGTTGCAACTACTTCAAGTCCGGCACCCCAACAGTTGAACTACAATACAACACCTACTTCAAATTGGCTCCCAAAACGTGGGGCAGAAACATACCTACTTCAGATGATACTGTAAGTACATAAAGCAATGAACGATAATGAGTAGAGAAATTCAGACTTTTAAATTTTAACCTCACAAAATTTTAGTTTAATATCTGCAGAGTAATAGAGAAGGGAGCTTTGAATATGCACACTAAGTATTTAATTGCTAATGTTGATTTCTTTTTGACGTTGATGGGATGGGAAGATACAGGAACACATTAAATCCCGGATTAAGATCGGGATGGTAATTATACACAACAGCAGCACCAGTAGCGCAACCCATATGCTAACAAGTCGCATTGTTCCAGGCTATAGATGTGCAGAGTGCGACAACACCGGAAGTGCATTGAAAAAGGGAACACTTCGCCATTGTATAACGACGCCATAACCTCAGCCCGGAGTGCTATAATGTAACCGGATATCCGGAAAGGGCAAGACCCTTTAAGTCAATAAACGAACATACAGGTGGTGGCATACAGTGTTTATTGTCTGTAGCACGTCTGCAAGTGGGGGCATCCAACTTAACAAGAAGTTATTTTCAGTTGAAATATCTGTACTTAACAGTTACCTTATATTTACAAAAGGACTGGGCTCAGTTATAATTGGAGATTATATTCCCCTATCAGAAGCCTGGCAGTGACGTAAACATCGCCATTTTTAACCTTCTCTGCCACGTACCTTGTAGTAGAGATACCGAGATTTCAATGGAAATACGTGTTTTGAGGTCCCTTGAGTAATTTTTTATTGAAAAAATTCAGTGTGTGTGCATTTGAACAGCATAACTCAAAAACGAAAAGTCGGATAAATTTCAAGTTTGGTATTTAACTTAAATACCTTCCGAAAATACAACATGATTTTTAAGAAACACCCCTACCTAAACTACCCTTTACAGTGAACATGGAACAATGGTTCTAACGGTTTTGATTAAAATATCATGTTTAAGGTATTTTCATGAAAAATGAAATACATATCTTGAATTTTATGGGAATGTCCCCAAAAGTCCTCTTCATTGTGAATAGGTTTTGCATAACTGGTAAATCGTAAGAGATAAATAAATTTTTTGTACACAGAAAATATAGATCTCGTTAAAATACACAAATTTTGTCATATACATTTTTGTTGTCGATCGAACCATTTCCGAGATACTCCTTATTTTTTTGAATTTTCCAATACTTATACATTTTCTCAAATAAGAATTTGTTATTCGTATTTTTTTGTCCTGGACATGCAAAGAGAATGGAATACTCCACATAGCAACCAGCTCTTAAAACATTTGACTATCGCTTAAAGCCTCGATTAACATGAAGTAGGCGGAGAATAAACTTTGTAAAAATAGTGGTGCATTTTCGTCTGTCCCTTAACGTTTACCAGTTATACAAGTCCATACAAAATTCCTTTCGAATAAAGAGAGCTTCAAAGGCAATTCCCATAAAATTCAATATATATATTTTATTTGTAATCTAAACATATTTCATATATTGTATCTAAATCAAAATCGTTAGCTATTCTTTAGAAAATCAAAATTTTCGAAAAATGTTCCATGTAAAGGATAGTTGGGGTGGGGGGATTTTCTTGAAAACTTTGAGTCGCACCCTTGGAAGATACTGGACTCAAATATCAAGTTTGGTATTTATCTAACTTTTCATTTTTGAGTTACGCTGTTCACAGACACACACACTAACATTTTTTAAAGAATTACTTATTTGGATTAGGGGCCCTCAAAATATGTATTTCCGGTGAAATATCGGTATTGAATTTGAAGTCGTTGCAGCCCCACGTATGGGAGCCAAACTTGAAGGGGTTTAATTGTTGTAACGGTTGCACCACTATGGGCGTCAATTAGAAGCTGTTTTAGACCACGCACGTAATGGATGCCAATTTGCGGAAGATTGTTTTCAGGAGTATTCGCCCCACGTACGGTACAAAGTTTCCGGTGGCCTTCGCCCCATGTTTACTTTATGTGTAATAACTATTTTAATGTTATTTATTTAAATATTATGTATGTATGCCTCGGCTGCGTCGGTAGTATTTTGCAGAGCACGTATCTCTTAGCAGAACTGGTACGGCTAAAGAATGAAGGCTTACACAAATTAGAATTGTACTCCCCTCCCTTTATTAATCCTTCACACGATTAAATAACACTTCACCGATGTATCTACTATAGAACTGTGAGATTGTTAACTGAACTTTTAGCACGTAAACTTTATATTATTCTCGCCGTAATGAATTTTCATGTCTCGCACTGAACCCGTACAAAACCGAACAGCTACGCTACGCTTACATTTACTCTATTTCAAGTCTCTGATTGGCTAATCCTAGTCCAATGGTATACTTTTATTTAACCTTTAGCTATTTCTAGCTTTGATTGGCTATTTATAAACTGTTTTAAATATTACATTATTCTTCTTCTAAGAACTATTAGTAGCCTTTTTAAACTTTCTAATTTATTGTTGCCTCAAGGTTACCTCATTGTTAGCAACTTTCTGCTTTTTACATAATACATCCACATAACATTATTATACATGTACATAATAAAACAAGCATAATACAATGACTGTAATATACACTTTATATATTATATTATACGCATATTGCTTTAAGGCGGGCTGTTATTTTTTTATATTAGGTATATAATTAGACTGATATCATTTAAGTGTTAAAAATACTGCCTAAAATTTTTGGGTGGAATACAATACTCTCTACCTGCTATGTACGTGGTAGAGAATTAAATATGAAGATTATAATGTCCTGCTGTCATGTTGCCGCGGTAGCTTAGTTGATTAGAGCAATTGGACGGAAACTAGATAATTGTGATCCTAATCCCGGATAATGCATTGAATTTTTCAGCCTGATACTATCTTTCCAACCTTGTCTTACACACCTTGTGTGGAAGAAAAATTAACAATAAAATATATTAATCAACAATAGCAATTTTCGTCTCTTCTCATTGATTTTAAAGCCAAGAGCAGGCATGACCAGTGAGTGTGGCTGCACTCGTATGTCATGCATATGCATTTCTATCTCGCTGACAGACATTAAACCTCCACAGGCCACGCCCACCAGAAGAGAATCGAATGAGAGAGGTACAAGACAGGAAAAGAGAAATATTTCACTCGTGCTGACAGCCAGTGAAGACACACGCTGTATGACTATCGTGTTATTTCAACGCAATGTTATGACAGGCACGAGAATAATTTTGTTCTCTTTATAAGAGTTCTGCCCGTTAAACGAAATTACAGACCTTCTGCTCGTGGTATTGATAGCGATTTTAAAACAAACTACAGAAAACAAAAACTTAATGCGCAGCATATTCCAAAGATGCAACACGAACTAATTTTTGGGCCCAGTGGAAGTAACTACACGCATGCCTCCCACTAAAGCAGTCCGAGTTCGATCCCAGGGGTCTGCATGTGGTATTTATGGTGGACGAGGTGACGTCTGGGCCAGTTTCTCCAGGTTCTCCGGTTTACTCCTCATTCATTCCACCAACTGCTCCATCATCATCTTTCTTTTAATCCACTTCGCCTTCATTTCATATCATCTTCTTCCCTAACTCTCATGCATGTCTACGGGCCGATCCCCCGTTCTCGGTTCTTCATTCTCTGATTCAATATCCGTCTACTCCCCTAGATGGCTCTAACCCTAGGAACGGTTGTAAGTCCTAAGGACATACGAGCAGGGTAAGTTGACTTAGTACGTAGGAATTAAACTACAATTTTCCCAGTTTAGAGCTTACCAAATATTTAAAAAATGTTAACCATTTAAATTTTGTAAAGAAACAAATACAAATAAAAGTAGAAAGCATGAAAAAGAACATTTGACTATTATAAAGTATACTGCCATATAGTACTCGTATAATAACATATATTTACCTATAATTATACAGATTATTTATCAAAGTTGAAATTGAGCCTTTTAGTGCTGTAGAGGTACAATTAGAGGACACCTCGCCACTGTCGGAGGCAGGGATGAAGTGAAGGAACCGCAAATGGTCGCACGTCCGCAAGTAGACAGGTCTATAGAGACCAAGAATCCCGCGATAGGCCGGAGAAGCGACCCTAATAGTCTAACGCAAGCTAACGTTTACAGGGAGAAATTTTTACAAAGCGCAGCAACCGTACCATCTGCCCTAAACCAGTTGCACCGGAGACACTACCTGAAGTATGAAAGGAAGAGAGATGAAATTGACAGGAAATGAGAAATTGTGGTAGAATACACTACCCCAGCATTCTCCTAGAGGAAAACCACGAAAAAACCCATGGTCAGGATGGACGGACACCGGAAAGCGAACCCAAGACCTACCGAATGCGGGCCAGGTTGCCGCCTTAGCCATTCAGCCATTCAGCCTACCAATTCCCCTTGCATCTACAAGAAAATAAGCAATAAGGTTAACATCTCGATATCTCAATTAACGTGAAGCATATGGGGAATAAGCGTTTGTAAAAATAATTTTTACAAGAGTAGAGAAAGCCATGTGAGTGTGACACATCATATTTTTAAATTATCACATATTTAATGTCATCAAAGAAAAATATCCAATAAATCCGCAAGGTGTTGACGTGTTCGTACGCACCAGCCGCCACTGCCCGCACACACAAAGTCAGTCGACACACTAATTCTCCGATGGCATCTGTCTACACATAAAACGCACTCCACTTGCTGACAGTTCACCACAGGTGAAATGAAACGCCAAATTACCTTCACTTCCACATTTGCCCTACATACCAACGAGTTCTTCGCATGTACACGGAATAAATTGATTTCATAATCAAAGCTATTCATATGAAATCACTTTATGCTTCAGGTCTAATTATTTCCATGGCATACGATTTTAATTAATTTCCAACACTCATGTGCAGCAGTATGAAATGGCCGATACATCCGTCGGCTGAAAGCAAAACCGCACAAGTAAGCCGGTAATTTAATTCCGGGAGGTATTTCGCGGAGCATTTAACTCGCGTGGGACGACGATAAAAAAAAAAAAAAAAAGGAACGTATGGTTCAAACTCTTGCTAGCAATTCTCTTGCATATCATTTTCTCATCATAGCTTTGGGAATAGCAAGGTCTACACCACTACATTAAGAGCATCGCTTATGCATGCATGCGTCTGGACAGAACGGCCCTTGTCGGAAGATATGAACACCGTAGACTTTCGTACTACAAGCTAAAAAAAAGAGCAAAGCCACGCATATATCTCCAGCACAGAGTAGATTCTTGTATGTACCCGTTGCCTGTAATATTCAGGATGGGGGGTTTGCACCGTAAAGGCTAAAGCTCCAGCTTCATTTTAAAAGCCAGGTGAAAACATTACTCGCTTTTCAACCTTTTTACTTTCTCTCCCACGTAGCTAAGGAATTGTATTCCACCCAAAAATTCAATACTGAGACTTTACTGGAAATACATGTTTTGAGGGGCCATGGATTAAAAAAGGAAGTTTTATAAAAACGTGTGTGTGTTTGTCAACAGCATAACTCAAAAACGAAGAGGCAGGTCAATACCAAACCTGGTATTTATGTTCAGCACCTTCCAAGGATGCGACACAAAATTTATAAAAAAAATCCCCCTACCCGAAACTACCTATCCTTTACATAGCATATTTTTCAAATTTTTTTATTTCCTAAAAATGAATAACGAGTTTGATTAAAATACCAATATTAAAGATATCTACATGGGAAATAAAATGTATATTTTGAATTTTCTGGGGATAGCCTTTGAAGTCCTCTTTCGGAAGGAATTTTGAGTAATTTTGTATAACTGGTAAACGTTAAGCGATAGACTAAAACTTTCTACATAAGAAATGTAGATCTCTTTAAAACTCATAATTTATTTCAAATGACTTTTTATGTGGCATTTGCCGTTTCCTAGATATCCGTTATTAATGGTTCGAATTGTTGTTAGCCATTCTTTTAGTCCAGCCCTGTGCATCATTGGTGTTTTTTATCCATACCCAGAGGAATGAGTTGCCGTGAAAAGGGACTATTGCGTAGGAGCTAGGAAATCGCAAATATACACCGGGACATAGGTTAACAATTTATTTTAAATTGATATATTCGTTAACAATTGTTTGGTCAGCTTGCTTTAACATTTTACAAAATAGTATGCTCAAATACAATTAGATACAATACTCTTTAAATTTTCTACATTTAAAGTTGCCATATCAATTTAAAGATTTTATGCAAGAGAAACGAACACAATAAAGTTACATGAAATGCGAAATTATAAATGCTTCTCCCTTAACAGAATTTAGAAAACACCAAGAGTTAAAGGTTGAATTTCAAAGCTTACCAAACAAGTTTAAAGATAATTTCGAAATTTCTTGGTGAATTATGACGAAAATCTCGCTGTCACGATGTCTAGTTGTTAGCGGCTCGGTCCCTGGCCGAAAAGCGACTGTTGGTGCCTGGCTTCCCAGGAGTTGTTGTAGACAACCACGAGCATGATGGCGCTAGCGTCAGTGGCGTGTAGCAAACCAGCCAATGATGACTGTTCATGATGCTTTACGTTGTGGATTCCATATATGGTGAGATATCTTATTCGGAGCTTTATTTGTTAGCTTTCTCTGTCGATGAATGACGTCATCATCTCTGAAGCATTGTGACGTACTTTATGCTGGTTGCATAAGCCATGTGAATGGGGGAGGCGAAAACGGCACAGAATTCAGTTCTTTCTGGCGATTGTGTAGGAACAGTATGGAATTTTAAGGCCAGCATATAGCGTCCAGTTCTTAAACATTTGACTATCGCTGTTCTCTTTGTATCTATAACGAAGTGTTTAATGTAGCTATTTCTGTAAAGGTTTCGTTTGGATTTAAATGAAGAAGATAGAAAAATAAGCTTTAGTGAGAATAGTTTGCATACCCAGTAGCAAATGATAGAGAGTAAGAAAGTAATGTGAACGTATAACATCGGTTTTTTATAAGTAATTGGTTATTGCGAATTTTCTGGCGAAGCAAACCTTGATTGGAATTTATTAATACCACTCCATTAATACAATAATAATTACAATTTAGGTTTTATAATTTATTATTTCCGATTAACTAGAAAATTTTAGATTAAATTTTTTTGTTATCCTAGTCAAAATAAGGGAGTTACGTGGCAATTAATTAACCCTAAGCGGAGGGCAGGGTTGCGCATTTGAGACTTTTTCTAATATCTGTGTCATTTTTCAAGAGCGTTTTTGCAAAATTTGCTGCACACGTTATAATCAGTTTATAAAGTATCCATTTTAAATAAATGTACACTGTTTAATAATAAATCTAATGTCATATTAACATGACCCCTACTCTCTATCGTGTATTGGTGTCAATAAAAATTATTCTTACGAAAGCTGTTTTTTCTGTCTACTTCGTTTTAACCGAGATAAACCTTTGCAGAAATAGCTACATTACATACATAGATACAAAGAGAACAGCGATAGTCAAATGTTTAACAACTGGACGCTATATGCCGGCCTTAAAATTCCATAATGTTTCCATGACATCGCGAGAAATAACTGAAAATCTATGAGATTTTAAAGAATGACAAGTATTGAACAATTCGAACCTTTAATAACGGATATATCAGAGACGGCTTAAGCCATGGAAAAACTTACTTTAAGTACATTGTGTGTTTTAAAGAGATTCACAGCTTTTGTATGTTACGTTTTCGTCTATCGCTTAACGTTTACCTGTTATACAATACATAATTCCTTCCGAATGAAGAGGACTTCAAAGGCTATTCCCTTAAAATTCAAGATATTACTTTATTTGTCATTTAAATATCCATAATATGCAATATTTAATCAAAATACAGCAATGCTTTAAAGAATAACATTTTTCTTAAAATGTTCCAAATAATGAGTAGTTGGGGGGGATTTTCTTAAAAATCTTCGTGTCGCATCCTTATCTGACTTTTCGTTTTTGAGTTAACCTGTTCACAGACATACCACAGACGTTTTTCTAAAAATGATTTTTACTTTCTCTACTATGTATAGTAAGTAGGGGAAGTATTGTATTCCACCCAAAAATTCGATACCGAGATTTCACCGGAAATATATGTTTTCAGACCCCTGAATCCAAAAAAAAGCATTTTTGGAAACATGTCCGTATGTGTGTCTGGCTGTGAACAGCATAACTCAGAAACGAACAGTCGGATAAACACCAAACTTGGTATTTAGGTTCAGTATCTTCCAGAGATGCGACACGAAGGTTTACAAGAAAATCCCCCCACCCCATACTACCCATTACATGGAACAATTTTCGAAAATTTTAATTTTCTCAAAAATAGCTCTAACGATTTTGATTAAAATATCATACGTTTAACATATTTTTATGACAAATGAAATGTATATCTCGAGTTTTCTGGGAATGCCTCCAAAAGTATTCTTCATTGTGAACGACTTTTGCATAACTGGTAAACTGTAAGAGATGGACAAAATTTTACTACACAAAACACGTAGATCGCGTTAAAATACACAATTTATGTGTTATACTTTTTTTTGTTGAGTGAACCATTTTCGAGATATTGCTTGCTATTCCTTTAAATTTTCCTATACTTTTTCTCAAATGGGAATTCATTATTCATTTTTTATGTCCTGGACATACAAAGAGAATGGAATGCTCCACATAGCAACCAGCTCTTAAAACATTTGACTATAGGTTAAAGCCTACCATATTCCCTTTGCATCTGCAAGAAAATTAACAATAAGGCTAACATCTGGATTAACATGAAGCATATGGAGAATAAGTGTTGAAAGTCATGTGAGAGTAACACTTCAGAACTTTTTTTTATTCAGGTGCCTCAAAAGTGTATTTCCGGTCAAATCTCGGTATTGAATTTTTGAGTGGAATGCAATACCCTCCCTACCTGCTATGTACGTGGTAGAGAAAGTAAAAATATATTTAAATTAGTTCTTCGTAAAGGGGAGTTTGGGATGAGAGATGTTTTAGGACATCTTCTTGTCGCATCTCGGAATACTCTAAACGTAAACATCAAATTTGGTATCTATAAGACATTTCGTTTATGAGTTAGGCTGTACACTATAATTTCTCGTATATGTAATATTAGCAAGGATTTGTGGAACATATGAAAATAAATATTGATTAGTAGGAAAAGCCATGTGACTCTAACCCTTTATTTACGCACGCATTGTATTGCCCTGTGTGCAGTTTATGACCCCAACAATTATAATCACTGGCCTGCATGTCAATAATAGGGTCATGGATGTGATTCAACAAAGCAAGGCGGTATGTTGACAGAGGCCAACAATCGGACCTCACGGAGAAATGCATCTGACAGCCCATTCAGTCCACGAAATGCATATGGATATGCTGTCCAGGGGTGGCAACCTAATTGATTTTGCTTAGCTGGGTTTCTGTGCCAGGCGCTTCACTAAAACGGCCCGCTAATGACTGATGAATGCATTACACAGCGATTGCCTTCATGTAATTGGAAGGTTGGTCAACATCAGATGCATCATTAGTGCGTTAATGACGACTAAATTAAATATTATACACAGGGGCGTCAAATAAGTAAGTTTCCCTATTTTATAAAAAAATATATTGTACACAATTGATCATGTTGAATTAATTTTATTTATATTGTACAATTCTTCTGTTACTTTTCTACATAGTCAACATGTTTTTCCAAGCATTTTTGGGACCTAAGTTTCTCCAAGCCAGTGTTATACCAGGTCGGGTCCTGTGCTCGCAACCAGCTGTTCACTGATTTGACTTCATCGGTGTTAAAAGTGCTTATCTTTAAGTTGAAGGAACATGTGAAAATCACTTGGGGCATTTCCAAGTTGAATCTTGACCCAGGCGGAGCTCAGAAGATTGAACTGAGAAGTTTTCTCTCAATCTCCATATTCACCAGATCTTTTCCCAAGTGATTTTCAAATGTTCCCCTGACTCAAAGGTCATCATGGAGGTAAGCACTTTAACACCGTGACGAAGATCAATCAAAAGTGAACAGCTGGTTACGAGCACAGGACCCGACAGGATCTTTCATATTTGTAGACAAGCCCGATTCAGTGTTTTATGCAAACTCTTAAAATTTCGAAATAAAATTGTTAAAATTCATCGCATCTTTCTAAAATTCGCAAATTCAAGCTGTTATAACTCCGAATCCTTTAAATCTAATTATTTAAATAGTGCTTTATTTTGATTCCTAAACCTTAATTTCATACTGATAGGTATTTCACTTATTATTATTTAAGTGAAGAAATTCCTATTTTTTTATGTGTAGGTGGTTATGGATTAAAAAAAATAATTTTATGATATATAAGATTCCGAATTTAAACGCAATCAAACATATATTTTACTGTAATGGTTTATAATTAAAGAAGTAAATTACTTTACGTGCTCATGGTCGCTCTCGCAAGTTTACTCTGAACTGAAGGTAAAGCGTGCTGCTGTCATGGTTAAACAATGAGAACGCTTACTAAGCAATATGTGGTTCTAAGTATTTTTTCACAGACTCAGAGCGCTTGGGGATCACCATGCATCAACTACGTAAATTGCTTCGTTTATTCACTTTTTGAGTTATATCTACGAAGACCAAAACATAACCACTTTACCAACATTGCCGCTTTCTCTTAATGACACTATGGATTATACTAAATCTAATATTTTAATTTTATAAAAATCCTAAGATGCTTAAAATAAGAAAAAACTGTATGTACATTTTTGTTTACATTATAAAATAATTAGTATATGCTGTACTGAAATGCGCAATTTTATATAAAAAATGAGATTAGGTACAGTATTCTGAAATAAAGGGTTCCGGAGGTATGCGCACTTATATTGCGACAAAATGAAATAATGCGAAGTATTTATTGTTCAATAACGTGACAACCGTTGGGTTTTAGATGCTAATATTTGATAAATGTGCCTTTCTTAGAACCCCTTATTAATAGGAAAAATTACAACACAAACAAAAAATGCGAGGTTTTCTGCCGTTGGATTTCACATGGAATATCCCAGATACAGTTACCTATCATTAAGGACATGTATCGGAGCTGCCATTGCCCGTCGCAAGCAGAGGTACAGTTGCCTTACATTAAGGCCTTGTGGACACGTGACTAAGCAAAATGCGACGTAAAATAGGTAGAGAAAAAAATCTGATGTGTTACACTCACATGACTTTCTCTACTCTTGTACAAACTATTTTTACAAACGCTTATTCCCCATCTATTTCATATTAATCGAGATAAACATTTGCAGAAACGATCTTTTGACATGCAAAGAGAATTACATTTTACACATAGCGACCAGTTCTAAAAATATTTGACTATCGCTTAAGGCGTACTATGTTCCCCTTGTTTTGTATTTGCAAGGGCAATATAGAAATACAGTAGCCTTTAAGCATAGACATATCTCTTAATAGCTGGTTGCTAGGTGCAGCACTATTCCCTTTGCCACAGATTAATACTCTTTGCATATCCAAGACAAAAAAAATGAATAACGAATTCCCATTTGAAAAAATAAGTATTCAAAAATTTAAGGGAATAACAAGCAATATCTTGAAAATGGTTCACTCAACAAAAAAAAATGTATATGACATAAATTGTATATTTTAACGCGATCTACATTTTTTGTGCAGTAAAATTTTGTCTATCTCTTATGGTTTACCAGTTATGCAAAAGTCGTTCACAATGAAGAATACTTTTGAAGACATTCCCAGGAAATTCAAGATATGCATTTTGTTTGTCATAAAAATATCTTAAACATATGATATTTTAATCAAAATTGTTAGAACCGTTTTAGAGAAAATTAAAATTTTCGAAAAATGTTCCATGTAAAGGATAATCTGGGGTGGGGGGATTTGCTTGAAAACCTTCGTGTCGCATCTCTGGAAGATACTGAACCTAAATACGAAGTTTGGTGTTTATCCGACTGTTCGTTTCTGAGTTATGCTATTCACAGACACACACATGGACATGCTTTTTTTGGATTCAGGGGGTCTCAAAACATGTATTTCCGGTGAAATCTCGGTATCGAATTTTTGGGTGGAATACAATACTTCCCCTACTTACTATACGTAGTAGAGAAAGTAAAAAAGTGAGCAGAGAAGCCGTATGAATGCAACACAGATATTTTTCCCTTCTAGATGGCATCATGCGGGGTTGCTACAATCAGGGCGCTTCTATGAAACCTCCCACATATGCTGACTATTGTATCTTAATAATAAAAGTTATCAGCCCTACAACTAGAGTATACCCGGTCTTTTAACTGGAATAGAGCGTTGTAAAATCTCTCACAGATGAAGCAGATCACATGTATAGAATATTTCTCTATAAAACAGTGAATACGAATGCCTCCCCGAGCAGACGCGTGCAGTTAAAGCACGGGACATATGTGATGCCCATCCGTCATCCTCCATCATTACAAATCAAAAGTTGGCTGTCAGGAAAACAAACCTATCCATTAAGGCTTAATGTGGCTTTGTCATAAATCAATAGGGCAGGCACCTCGCACCCCGTGGCACCCTTGGGCTATCAGCCCGCTGCTAAAAGCGTCCAAATGTTTTTCCTGCCACACCAAGAAGCGTTTATTTGTGGTGGCAAAAACTCTTCCATTCGTAAAATAAATGAACTCCAGCTTTAATAATACCTTTGCCATAAAATTATACCTCCATCCATAAATTGAACTCGTAAAACGTTTTCAATGCCTGCAGATACAGCTCTGCTGCCATCGTTTATAATGTTGAAAGTTCGAGGATTTACAATCACGCGATTTTCTCTGCTCACTATCGTTTATTTTCATATTTGTTCTATACATGCTTATATTCTAGTTAATCAACTTAATTTTGGCAAAATGATTTCCTTTTTTGCTTTCTCTGCAATGTATACTAACCACGGAAGTATGAATTCCACCCAAAAATTCGATGTCGAGATTTCAGCAGAAATTTATCCGCTGAATTAAAACAACTTTTCTCTACCCCTATCGTTTATTAGTGGGTATAGGAATTTGAGGCAGTATTTTTAACACTTACATAATTTCTGTCTAATTATATAATATGTAAATTCAATAAAAGCCCGCCTTGAAGCAATATGTGTATGTAATAATTTGTAAAATGTATATAACAGTCACTGCATATGCTTATATTATTGTATACATGTTCAATAATGTTATGTGAGTGTATTACGTAATTTAATAATGTAGGAGCTGTGAGAATAATAAGTTAAAAGTTGCTAACAATGAGGTAACAATGAGGTAACCTTGAGCAAATATTGAGTAAGAAAATTTAACAGTACTACTTGTGATTCTTGGAGTAATAAGAATGTAATTTTAGTGAAACTTTATAAAATAGCCAATCAACAACAAGAAAAAGCTTTAGTTAAATGAAGGTATTCTATTGGACTAGGATAAGCCACTCAGGAACTAAAAAGGAGAAAATTTTACAAATTTAGAGGTCAGTTGCCTGCAGACAGCGTTACTAACCAGACGCAAAAAGTGTCCTCAAGAGATTTAATACGTATTCGTGTGAGACGAAAAATAGTGTTAAAAAGTGCAAATAATTAATAAAAGAATCTCACAGCTCTCTCTACATCAGTGAAGCGTTATTTAATACGTATCACGCATTAATAAATGGAGTGAAGTAAATTATAATCTGTGTAAGCCTACATTCTTAATCACACCACAACCCTGCTAAGAGAAACGTGTCTCTAACAATAATACTGACGCAGCCGAGGCAAACATAAATATAATATTTAATGAAACAGTTAAATTACAAAGTTATTATTTCTTTAAACTTGGTGCAAAGGCCACCTGAAGGTACATTTGGGCGAAGGCTACCGGAAACTGTTTACTATGGTGCGGTTGTAACTACTACAAGTTCGGCTCCCCAACAGTTGAAATACGATACAACTCCTAAAATACTCCTTTCTCAAATTACTCTTACGAAAATTTATTTCCCTATCTACTTCATTTTAAACGAGATAATTTTTTCCGGAAACAGCTGCATTACACATTTCGTTATAGATACAAAGAGAACAGCGATAGTCAAATGTTTAACAACTGGACGCTATATGCTGGCCTTAAAATTCCGTACTCATCGCTAGAAACAGCTGCAAATCGACAGGTCTTGAAAAGAGTGGCCAATTATGTACAATTCGAACCATTAATAGCAGATATCTCCTCAGAAATGGCTAATACTACAAAAAAATGTATTTGAAATAAATTGTGTGTTTTAAAGAGATCTACATTTCCTGTAGAGTACGTTTCCGTCTATCGCTTAACGTTTACCAGTTGAGCAAGTTTTTATAAAATTCCTTAAGTGGACTTCACAGGCCGTCACCAGAAAATTCAGGATGTACAGTTTATTTATCATATAAATATCTTTAATATGTGGTATTTTACTCAAAAACGCTAGAGCCAATTTTTAGAAAATCTAAATCGAAAATTTACAAAAATCTTCCATGTAAAGGGTAGTTTGGGGGTAGGGGATTTCGTGAAAATCTCAATGTTGCAACTTCCAAAGATCTTCACAGACTCGCGCGCGCGAGCTCGGACGCTTTTCTAAAAATGACGTTTGGGGGCTTCAGGGGACTTCAAAACATATATTCTTGATATCGAATATTTTAGTGGAATACAATACCTCCCCTACTATACGTAGTACAGAAAGTAAAAATATTTTTAGAAAAGTTCGTGTGACGTGTACAGCATAACAAAAACGAAAAGTGGGAAAAATATCAAACTTGGTATTTAAGTGGACATCTTCCAAACAGTGGGCATCTACACACAGATTTTTAAGAAAATCCCCACCCTCAACTACCCTTTACATGGGACATTTTTGGAATTTTGTTATTTTCTGCAAAATGACTTTAACGATTTTGCTTAATATAGCATATATTAAACATTCACATGACAAATTAAATATACGTATATCTTGAAATTTCTGGAAATAGTCTCTGAAGTCTTCTTCATTCTGAACGATTTTTCTATAACTGTTAAACCGTAAAGGATAGATAAACACTTATACATAAAACTTGAAGAAGGTGTTGTATTGAAGGAGTTGTATTATTTTTCAACTGTTGGGGAGCCGAACACTTGAAGTAGTTGCAACCGCACGTATAGTAAACAGTTTCCGGTAGCCCTCGCCCCAAATGTACTTTCAGGTACACTTTGCCCCAAGTTTGAAAAAATATTAACTTCGTAATTTAACTGTTTCTTTAAATATTTAATATTTATGTTTGCCTCGGCTGCGTTAGTATTTATTTTAGAGACATGGATATTTTGGCAGGGTTGTAATGCGACAAGAATGTAGGCTTACACAGATTATAATTTTACTTCATTCTTTTTATTAATGCTTGATACGATTTAAATAACACTTCACTGATAAATAGAGAGCAGTGAGATTCTTTAATTAATTACCTGTACTTTTTAACAGTAAACTTATTTTTCGTCTTACACGAATACATATTAAATCTCTCGAGGACGCACAAGCAACGCATCCAATTATGAGCACTGTTCGCAGGCAACTGGACTGATTTTAACCGCCTAAACTTGTAAATTTCTGTATTTAAGGTCTCTGATTGGCTAATCCTACTCCAATAGAATATTCATTTAACTAAAGCCTTTTCTGGTTGTTGATTGGCTGTTTTTAAACTGTCCCAAAATTTACATTATTGCTGCTCTAATAATGACTAGCAGCATTTAAACTTCCTTACTCATTATTGCCTCAAGGTTACCTCATTGTTAGCAACTTTTAACTTATTATTCTCACAGCTCCTACATTATTAAATTACGGAATATGTTCACATAACATTATTACACATGGATACAATAATATAAGCATATGCAATGACTGTTACATACATTTTACAAATTATTACATACACATATTGCTTCAAGGCGGGCCGTTATTGTATTGACATATTATATAATTTGAACTGAAATCATTTAAGTGTTAAAAACACTGCCTCAAAACGTAGATCTCGTTAAATCACACAATTTATGTAATTTTTTTTTAGTTAATCACTTCCGAGGTATTCCTTGTTGTTTGTTGGAATGTTCAAATACTTATACTTTTCCCAAATGTGAGGTCATTCGTTTTCTTTCTCCCGGTTATTTAAAGAGAACGGAATCTCAAACCTATCACCTAATGATCTGACTATCCCTTAAAGTCTACTGTACTCTCCTATTCCTGTTGTACCTACAAGAAAACATGTAACAGAAGTATTTCTAGATTAACATGAAATAGAACAATAGCCTTTTTAATAGTAGTTTCCAATAATGGTGTTCCAAGGTTTCTTTTCCCTAATGGGTTATAATTCTTAAAATGAAATGCTAGTCTTTCGGTATTCATTTGTTGAAGATGACAGTAGTAATAGTCCCGGATGAGCCAATTGTTTTAACGATAATCCTGCCGCTAGGGGCGCTAGTGTCGCTAGTGTCGCTGCGTGCGACGGCGGCGGCGGTAAGTTTGAAAAGCGCCCTGAGCGTTAGGATTATCGTTAAATTGGTTGGCTCATCCGGGACGAGTTGAAAGAATTGAGGAAGTGACGTGTAGTGTTTTGATTGGTTCGTTAATTTGGGGTGGGAGATGGAGGAAGGGAGATGGAGGAGTATGGAGGTCGCGTGATGGAGAGGAGCTGGGTGGCGAGGTGTTGTCTGTGCGGAGGTCGGTACTGAAATGGGGGAAAAGATGGGGAGCGAGGGATAAAAAGTGTAAAGGAAAGTGACGTGTGAAGTTGTGATTGGTGGGAATAAGAAGTGATTTTATTGGTGGAAAGGAACAAATGAGAGTTGTTGATTGGTAGGAATAAGAGGGATTATGATTGGTGGAAAAGAAAAAGGTGTGGGAGTGGGGTATGTTGGAGGTGATGGGAAAGGTAAGTTTTGCTAGCAGCAAGATTTGCAAAAGCCTGTCGTGAACTGATCAGCAATTTTTTTGAACGTTGGATGGTAGTTTTTTGTTGAGTGGATAGAGAGATGGGGGCGATATGAGATGCGGTGGCGAAAATGGGAACTAGACAAGGTTGTTGAGACAAGAGGTTTAAGGACGAGGAAATTTGGAGGTTAGTGGTGAACACGGCTGTCGCAAGAGGTGGGGGTAAGGAGACGCAGTGGTGAGAATGGGAACTAAAAGAAGATGGGGGTAGCAAGAGTTTTAGATGAGTAGATTTTGAGGTTAAAATAGTGGGAACTAAAAATGGCGGAGGGTCTGCGACAAGGAGATGTGGTGAGAACTAAACAAGATGGCGGACGCAAGAGGTGGGTAAGGAGGTTTGAGGTTACAGTACCAAAACACGAAAGGATATATTCCTACGCCAAGCAGGTCCGAAAAATAATTATGCGTGTGTTACTTACCTGTTACCGGTGTGGATGCGTCACCAAAAGCGCGGCACGCGAGACGGAAAAATAAAAGCAAACTGTTTTTGAAAATGCTTAACCAGCTTTAAGATCAACCAACATCACTACGCACTGATATACCTAGGTTTTTAAAGCGGTACAGACACCCTTTGCAGAGGCGTAATTTAACTATACCAAAAACCTGGTACTGGACCATCGTGATGGTCGCTAGCGTACGTAGGAGCAGGGTTCTCATAGCCGGTCGAAAGCGGTCAAAAACGTGTACGACGTAGGTGTTCGCAGTAGCTGCTGTCGAGTCAACCGTCGAGGTGTGAATAAACGAGATCTGTTCTCGCCGGCAATTTGGTTCGGAGATGTGAGCAGCGGCGAGGTGTTGTCTGTGCGGAGGTCGGGACTGAAAGAGGGAAAAGATGGGGAGCGAGGGATAAAAAGTGTAACAGAAAGTGACGTGTGAAGTTGTGATTGGTGGGAATAAGAAGTGATTTTATTGGTGGAAAGGAGCAAATGAAAGTTGTTGATTGGTAAGAATAAGAGAGGTTATGATTGGTGGAAAGAAAAAGGAGTGGGGTATGTTGGAGGTGATGGGAAAGGTAAGTTTTGCTAGCAACAAGATTTGCAAAAGCCTGTCGTGAACTGATCAGCAATTTTTTGAACGTTGGATGGTAGTTTTCTTGAGTGGATAGAGAGATGGGGCGATATGAGATGCGGTGGCGAAAATGGGAACTAAACAAGGTGGTTGAGACAAGAGGTTTAAGGACGAGGAAATTTGGAGGTTAGTGGTGAACATGGCGGTCGCAAGAGGTGGGGGTAAGGAGACGCGGTGGTGAGAATGGGAACTAAAAGAAGATGGCGGTAGCAAGAGGTTAGAAGAGTAGATTTTGAGGTTAAAATAGCGGGAACTAAAAATGGCGGAGGGTCTGCGACAAGGAGATGCGGTGAGAACTAAACAAGATGGCGGACGCAAGAGGTGGGTAAGGAGGTTTGAGGTTACAGTACCAAAACACGAAAGGATATATTCCTACGCCAAGCAGGTCCGAAAAATAATTATGCGTGTGTTACTTACCTGTTACCGGTGTGGATGCGTCACCAAAAGCGCGGCACGCGAGGCGGAAAAATAAAAGCAAACTGTTTTTGAAAATGCTTAACCAGCTTTAAGATCAACCAACATCACTACGCACTGATATACCTAGGTTTTTAAAGCGGTACAGACACCCTTTGCAGAGGCGTAATTTAACTATACCAAAACCTGGTACTGGACCATCGTGATGGTCGCTAGCGTACGTAGGAGCAGGGTTCTCAAGCCGGTCGAAAGCGGTCAAAAACGTGTACGACGTAGGTGTTGGCAGTAGCTGTTGCCGAGGCAACCGTCGAGGTGCGAATGAACGAGATCTGTTCTTGCAGGCAATCTGGTTGAGAGATGAGAGGCGCGGTGGTAAAAATGTGAACTAAATAAGATGGCGGAGGCACGAAGTTGAGGTTAAGGAGCGGCGAGGTGTTGACTGTGCGGTGGTTGGGGTCTGAAAGAGGGGGAAAGATGGCGAACGAGGGATAAAAAGTATAACAGAAAGTGACGTGTGAAGTTGTCATTGGTGGGAATAAGAAGTGATGTTATTGGTGGAAAGGAACAAATGAAAGTTGCTGATTGGCGAGAATAAGAGAGATTATGATTGGTGGAAAGAAAAAAAGGTGTGGGAGTGGGGTATGTTGGAGGTGATGGAAAAGGCAAGTTTTGCTACCAACAACATTTGCAAAAGCCTATCCAGAACTCATCAGCAATTTTAAATAACTAGTGTTTCGGGGGTTTTCTCTGGTTGGTAGACGAATGCAAGCTGTTTCTACCATACTTATATTATTCGTCTTTTTCCTTTTTTTTTTTTTTTTTTTTTTTTTTTTTAAAATGACTAGTTTTTTTTTTTTTTTTTTTGGGAGTTTTCTGCGGATGGTAAACAAATGCAAGCTCTTTCTGCTTTTTCATAGGTTTTCCCTGGTTGGTAGGCGTTTTCTGTACTGGTTGACGAAGGCGTTTCTAATTTTGGAGGTTTTCTCAGGTTTTTAGCGGTTGTCCCTGCCCGGTAGGCAAATGATGAAGTTTTACCTTGTCGGCGCGCGGATACTAGGCACGTACTGGCGCACACACACACACACACAGAGAGACAGACAGACACACAGACAGGCACACACACACGGACATGTTTCCAAAAATGCTTTTTTTTTTTTTTTTTTTTTTTTTTTTTTTTTGATTCAGGAGGTCTCAAAACGTGTATTTCCGGTGAAATCTCGGTATCGAATTTTTGGGCGGAATGCAATACTTCCCATACTTACTATACGTAGTAGAGAAAGTAAAAAAGTATTGAAAAATTTAAGGAAATAACAAGCAATATCTCAAAAGTGTACTATCTTGTTTTCAAGGGTTTTCCAGATCGGTAAGCGTTAGAATACTCTTAGAGCTTTTTTCAGGTTTTTTAGCGGTTGTCCCTGGCCGGTAGGCAATTGATAAAGTTTTTCTATAACGACGTCGTTTTGGCTTGTGGCGCACGGTTCCTAGGCACGTACTCGCGCGCGCGCGCGCACACACACACACACACACACACACACACACACTAAAATAGTAGCGTATAAAAAAACTGATTTGTTACACTCACATAACTTTCTCTACTCTTGTACAATCTAATTGGTAGCTTTTAAGCGATAGTCAAATATTTTAACGCTGGTTGCTATGTGGCGAATTCCATTCTGTTTGCATGTTCAGGACATAAAAAAAATGAATAAACGAATTTGAGAAAAAGTATAAGTATTGGAAAATTTAAGGAAATAACAAGCAATATCTCGAAAACGGTTCACTCAACAAAAGAAACGTATATGACATAAGTTGTGTATTTTAACGCGATCTACATTTTTTGTGTAGTAAAATTTTGTCTATCTCTTATGGTTTACCAGTTATGCAAAAAAGTCGTTCACAATGAAGAATATTTTTGGAGACATTCCCAGAAAATTCGAGATATACATTTTATTTGACATGACAATATCTTAAACATATTATGTTTTAATCAAAATCGTTAGAGCCGTTTTTGAGAAAATTAAAATTTTCGAAAAATGTTCCATGTAAAGGGTAGTCTGGGGTGGGGGGATTTTCTTGAAAACCTTCGTGTCGCATCTCTGGAAGATACTGAACCTAAATACCAAGTTTGGTGTTTATCCGACTGTTCGTTTTTGAGTTATGCTGTTCACAGACACACAGACACACAGACAGACACACACACGGACATGTTTCCAAAAATGCTTTTTTTTTTTTGGATTCAGAGATTCTCAAAACATGTATTTCCAGTGAAATCTCGGTAACGAATTTTTGGGTGGAATGCAATACTTCCCCTACTTACTATACGTAGTAGAGAAAGTAAAAATGAATAACGCATTTGAGAAAAAGTATAAGTATTGGAAAATTTAAAGGAAATAACAAGCAATATCTCGAAATACGGTTCACTCAACAAAATAAATGTATATGGCATAAGTTGTGTATTTTAACGCGATCTACATTTTTTGTGTAGCAAACTTTTGTCTATCTCTTACGGTTTATCAGTTATGAAAAAGTCGTTCACAATGAAGAATTCTTTTGGAGACATTCCCAGAAAATTCGAGATATACATTTCATTTCTCTCGACATTATCTTAAATATATGATATTTTCATCAAAATCGTTAGAGCCATTTTTTAATACAAAGAGAACGGGATTTCACAAGTGAAACAGTACTGTGATAACGATACCACTGAAACAAAAAAAAAAATCTGATGTGTAACACTCACATGACTTTCTCAACTCTTGTACAAAGTATTTTTACAAACGCTTATTCCCCATCTAGTTCATGTTAATCGAGATAAACATTTGCAAAATCTATTTTATTGCTAATTTTCTTGTATAAAAAAAAAATCTGATGTGTAACACTCACATGACGTTCTCTACTCTTGTACAAAGTATTTTTACAAACGCTTATGCTCCATCTAGTTCATGTTAATCGAGATAAACATTTGCAAACTCTATTTTATTGCTAATTTTCTTGTAGATGTAGGGGAAAATATATTTACAAGGGGAATATAGAAAAACAGTAGCCTTTAAGCACATACATATCTCTTAATAGCTGGTTGCTATGTGCAACACCATTCTTTTTGCCACAGATTAATACTGTTTGCATATCAAAGACAAAAAAAATGAATAACGAAGTCCCATTTGAGAAAATAAATATTGGAAAATTAACAAACAATATCTCGAAAACGGTTCACTCAACAACAAAAATGTATATTACATAAGATGTGTATTTTAACGCGATCTACATTTTTTGTGTAGTAAAATTTTGTCTATCTCTTACGGTTTTTCAGTTATGAAAAAGACGTTCACAATGAAGAATACTTTTGGAGACATTCCCAGAAAATTCGAGATATACATTTCATTTCTCACGACATTATATTAAACATACGATATTTTTCATCAAAATCGTTAGAGCCATTTTTTTTAATACAAAGAGAACGGGATTTCACAAGTGAAACAGTACTGTGATAACGATACCAACAAAACTAATTATTATTCACCCACTGAAACACATAAAAAAAATCTGATGTGTAACACTCACATGACTTTTCTCATCTCTTGTACAAAGTATTTTTACAAACGCTTATTCCCCATCTAGTTCATGTTAATCGAGATAAACATTTGCAAACTCTGTTTTATTGCTAATTTTGTTGTAGATGTAGGGAAAATATATTTACAAGGGGAATATAGAAAAACAGTAGCCTTTAAGCACATACATATCTCTTAATAGCTGGTTGCTATGTGCAGTACCATTCTTTTTGCCACAGATTAATACTCTTTGCATATCAAAGACAAAAAAAAAAATGAATAACGAATTCCCATTTGAGAAAATAACTATTGGAAAATTTAAGTAAATAACAAGCAATATCTCGAAAACGGTTCACTCAACAATAAAGATGTATATGACATAAGTTGTGTATTTTAACGCGATCTACATACTTTCGTACTCACCTATAAGATATAGAGGGTAGAGGTCGTACGAACGTAGCACTTTGAGAATCTATATTCAACAGTTGGTGTTACTCCTTAGAAAGGAAGTATCTGCTGATTTTTATTTAATTCTTTACATTTTACATAGCACGTATGCACTGGCACAACACAAAAGCACTACACACAATACTCAGTTTTAATATTTGCACTAATAACATCAGGAATAACTGAAGTCTGCAAACAGTCATTTCCCATGTGCAGCCTTACGTACAGAAAACGTGTGTGGCTGATCTATGTGTAAAAAGAGCCTGAGAGCGGATGTACGTCAGCGGTAAAATCTTTTAAATGCATTTTTATTGGCGATGGTAGAAATCGTGCAGTGGTGGATCGTGAAAATTCATATAAATGGATGTATCACCTCATAATAAGCCTCTATATACCAAGAATATTGAGTTTTTAAAAAGTCAGCAACTGTACCTGTGTTTCTATACGTGAACGTCAGATGGCAGCTTCGATACGTGTCCACGGAGACCTTAGTGCTAGGCAACTGTACCTCTGTTTCTATACGTGAACGGCAGATTGCAGCTTCGATACGTGTCCACGGAGACCTTAGTGCTAGGCAACTGTACCTCTGTTTCTATACGTGAACGGCAGATTGCAGCTTCGATACGTGTCCACGGAGACCTTAGTGCTAGGCAACTGCACCTCTGTTTCTATACGTGAACGGCAGATTGCAGCTTCGATACGTGTCCACGGAGACCTTAGCGCTAGGCAACTGCACCTCTGTTTCTATACGTGAACGGCAGATTGCAGCTTCGATACGTGTCCACGGAGACCTTAGTGCTAGGCAACTGTACCTCTGTTTCTATACGTGAACGGCAGATTGCAGCTTCGATACGTGTCCACGGAGACCTTAGTGCTAGGCAACTGTACCTCTGTTTCTATACGTGAACGGCAGATTGCAGCTTCGATACGTGTCCACGGAGACCTTAGTGCTAGGCAACTGCACCTCTGTTTCTATACGTGAACGGCAGATTGCAGCTTCGATACGTATCCACGGAGACCTTAGTGCTAGGCAACTGCACCTCTGTTTCTATACGTGAACGGCAGATTGCAGCTTCAATACGTGTCCACGGAGACCTTAGTGCTAGGCAACTGTACCTCTGTTTCTATACGTGAACGGGAGATTGCAGCTTCGATACGTGTCCACGGAGACCTTAGTGCTAGGCAACTGCACCTCTGTTTCTATACGTGAACGTCAGATTGCAGCTTCGATACGTGTCCACGGAGACCTTAGTGCTAGGCAACTGCACCTCTGTTTCTATACGTGAACGGCAGATTGCAGCTTCGATACGTATCCACGGGGACCTTAGTGCTAGGGAACTGCACCTCTGTTTGTATACGTGAACGGCAGATTGCAGCTTCAATACGTGTACACGGAGACCTTAGTGCTAGGCAGCTGTACCTCTGTTTCTATACGTGAACGGCAGATTGCAGCTTCGATACGTGTCCACGGAGATCTTAGTGCTAGGCAGCTATACCTGTTTCTATACGTCAACGGCAGATTGCAGCTTCGATACGTGTTCACGGAGACCTTAGTGCTAGGCAACTGTACCTGTGTTTCTATACGTGTCCACGGAGACCTTAGTGCTAGACAACTGTACCTGTGTTTCTATACGTGAACGGCAGATTGCAGCTTCAATACGTGTCCACGGAGACCTTAGTGCTAGTGCTAGGCAACTATACCTCTGTTTCTATACGTGAACGGCAGATTGCAGGTTCGATACGTGTCCACGGAGATCTTAGTGCTAGGCAACTATACCTGTTTCTATACGTGAACGGCAGATTGCAGCTTCGATACGTGTCCACGGAGACCTTAGTGCTAGGCAACTGTACCTGTGTTTCTATACGTGAACGTCAGATGGCAGCTTCGATACGTGTCCACGGAGACCTTAGTGTTAGGCAACTGTACCTCTGTTTCTATACGTGAACGGCAGATTGCAGCTTCGATACGTGTCCACGGAGACCTTTCGCTTCAGGTGACAAAATAACACTAGGCACTTGTGTGCCGTGGTGTAAGCCGCAATCACGGTATTGGTAGCGTGGATCTCCTTGGGGCTCTCCTCGGAGTTACCTCAACACCACGTACATGACCTGGTTCGTCACGGGTACGCAGGTCTGCACTACCACTTCCTCGGCGTTGAGCAGGCCCAGGAGGCGATCGTACCGGTACACCAGCTAGCACGTGGACATGTTATCGCGCTGTGGTGTTGCGTGTGCGAGGTATGGAAACTCAAGGACGCAAAACATGCACGACCGAGGGTTAAAAAGCAGAACAAGTAGTGACGTGGAGCGTTGTGATTGGTGTAAATAAGACGATCTCTGATAGGTGGACAAATTGAAATAACGTGATGTGATAGGCGAAAATAAAATCAAAGGTGATTGGATGAAAAATGACGAGAAGGAATTAGCGGTGAATTTGTGAACTAAGATGGCGAAGATTTTTTTTTTTTTTTAAAAAAAGGATAATATAAGTACGGCAACTGTAACGGTTTACGGCAAACGCGCGCCGCGCAATGCGTCACGCCGGGCATCTTGCTCAATATGATTTTTGTTTTATTGCAGTGGTAGTGCAGACCTGCGTACCCGTGACGAACCAGGTCATGTACGTGGTGTTGAGGTAACTCCGAGGAGAGCCCCAAGGAGATCCACGCTACCAATACCGTGATTGCGGCTTACACCACGGCACACAAGTGCCTAGTGTTATTTTGTCACCTGAAGCGAAAGGTCTCCGTGGACACGTATCGAAGCTGCAATCTGCCGTTCACGTATAGAAACAGAGGTACAGTTGCCTAACACTAAGGTCTCCGTGGACACGTATCGAAGCTGCAATCTGCCGTTCACGTATAGAAACAGGTATAGTTGCCTAGCACTAAGATCTCCGTGGACACGTATCGAACCTGCAATCTGCCGTTCACGTATAGAAACAGAGGTATAGTTGCCTAGCACTAGCACTAAGGTCTCCGTGGACACGTATTGAAGCTGCAATCTGCCGTTCACGTATAGAAACACAGGTACAGTTGTCTAGCACTAAGGTCTCCGTGGACACGTATAGAAACACAGGTACAGTTGCCTAGCACTAAGGTCTCCGTGAACACGTATCGAAGCTGCAATCTGCCGTTGACGTATAGAAACAGGTATAGCTGCCTAGCACTAAGATCTCCGTGGACACGTATCGAAGCTGCAATCTGCCGTTCACGTATAGAAACAGAGGTACAGCTGCCTAGCACTAAGGTCTCCGTGTACACGTATTGAAGCTGCAATCTGCCGTTCACGTATACAAACAGAGGTGCAGTTCCCTAGCACTAAGGTCCCCGTGGATACGTATCGAAGCTGCAATCTGCCGTTCACGTATAGAAACAGAGGTGCAGTTGCCTAGCACTAAGGTCTCCGTGGACACGTATCGAAGCTGCAATCTGACGTTCACGTATAGAAACAGAGGTGCAGTTGCCTAGCACTAAGGTCTCCGTGGACACGTATCGAAGCTGCAATCTCCCGTTCACGTATAGAAACAGAGGTACAGTTGCCTAGCACTAAGGTCTCCGTGGACACGTATTGAAGCTGCAATCTGCCGTTCACGTATAGAAACAGAGGTGCAGTTGCCTAGCACTAAGGTCTCCGTGGATACGTATCGAAGCTGCAATCTGCCGTTCACGTATAGAAACAGAGGTGCAGTTGCCTAGCACTAAGGTCTCCGTGGACACGTATCGAAGCTGCAATCTGCCGTTCACGTATAGAAACAGAGGTACAGTTGCCTAGCACTAAGGTCTCCGTGGACACGTATCGAAGCTGCAATCTGCCGTTCACGTATAGAAACAGAGGTACAGTTGCCTAGCACTAAGGTCTCCGTGGACACGTATCGAAGCTGCAATCTGCCGTTCACGTATAGAAACAGAGGTGCAGTTGCCTAGCGCTAAGGTCTCCGTGGACACGTATCGAAGCTGCAATCTGCCGTTCACGTATAGAAACAGAGGTGCAGTTGCCTAGCACTAAGGTCTCCGTGGACACGTATCGAAGCTGCAATCTGCCGTTCACGTATAGAAACAGAGGTACAGTTGCCTAGCACTAAGGTCTCCGTGGACACGTATCGAAGCTGCAATCTGCCGTTCACGTATAGAAACAGAGGTACAGTTGCCTAGCACTAAGGTCTCCGTGGACACGTATCGAAGCTGCCATCTGACGTTCACGTATAGAAACACAGGTACAGTTGCTGACTTTTTAAAAACTCAATATTCTTGGTATATAGAGGCTTATTATGAGGTGATACATCCATTTATATGAATTTTCACGATCCACCACTGCACGATTTCTACCATCGCCAATAAAAATGCATTTAAAAGATTTTACCGCTGACGTACATCCGCTCTCAGGCTCTTTTTACACATAGATCAGCCACACACGTTTTCTGTACGTAAGGCTGCACATGGGAAATGACTGTTTGCAGACTTCAGTTATTCCTGATGTTATTAGTGCAAATATTAAAACTGAGTATTGTGTGTAGTGCTTTTGTGTTGTGCCAGTGCATACGTGCTATGTAAAATGTAAAGAATTAAATAAAAATCAGCAGATACTTCCTTTCTAAGGAGTAACACCAACTGTTGAATATAGATTCTCAAAGTGCTACGTTCGTACGACCTCTACCCTCTATATCTTATAGGTGAGTACGAAAGTATGTAGATCGCGTTAAAATACACAACTTATGTCATATACATCTTTATTGTTGAGTGAACCGTTTTCGAGATATTGCTTGTTATTTACTTAAATTTTCCAATAGTTATTTTCTCAAATGGGAATTCGTTATTCATTTTTTTTTTTGTCTTTGATATGCAAAGAGTATTAATCTGTGGCAAAAAGAATGGTACTGCACATAGCAACCAGCTATTAAGAGATATGTATGTGCTTAAAGGCTACTGTTTTTCTATATTCCCCTTGTAAATATATTTTCCCTACATCTACAACAAAATTAGCAATAAAACAGAGTTTGCAAATGTTTATCTCGATTAACATGAACTAGATGGGGAATAAGCGTTTGTAAAAATACTTTGTACAAGAGATGAGAAAAGTCATGTGAGTGTTACACATCAGATTTTTTTTATGTGTTTCAGTGGGTGAATAATAATTAGTTTTGTTGGTATCGTTATCACAGTACTGTTTCACTTGTGAAATCCCGTTCTCTTTGTATTAAAAAAAATGGCTCTAACGATTTTGATGAAAAATATCGTATGTTTAATATAATGTCGTGAGAAATGAAATGTATATCTCGAATTTTCTGGGAATGTCTCCAAAAGTATTCTTCATTGTGAACGTCTTTTTCATAACTGAAAAACCGTAAGAGATAGACAAAATTTTACTACACAAAAAATGTAGATCGCGTTAAAATACACATCTTATGTAATATACATTTTTGTTGTTGAGTGAACCGTTTTCGAGATATTGTTTGTTAATTTTCCAATATTTATTTTCTCAAATGGGACTTCGTTATTCATTTTTTTTGTCTTTGATATGCAAACAGTATTAATCTGTGGCAAAAGGAATGGTGTTGCACATAGCAACCAGCTATTAAGAGATATGTATGTGCTTAAAGGCTACTGTTTTTCTATATTCCCCTTGTAAATATATTTTCCCCTACATCTACAAGAAAATTAGCAATAAAATAGAGTTTGCAAATGTTTATCTCGATTAACATGAACTAGATGGAGCATAAGCGTTTGTAAAAATACTTTGTACAAGAGTAGAGAACGTCATGTGAGTGTTACACATCAGATTTTTTTTTTATACAAGAAAATTAGCAATAAAATAGATTTTGCAAATGTTTATCTCGATTAACATGAACTAGATGGGGAATAAGCGTTTGTAAAAATACTTTGTACAAGAGTTGAGAAAGTCATGTGAGTGTTACACATCAGATTTTTTTTTTTGTTTCAGTGGTATCGTTATCACAGTACTGTTTCACTTGTGAAATCCCGTTCTCTTTGTATTAAAAAATGGCTCTAACGATTTTGATGAAAATATCATATATTTAAGATAATGTCGAGAGAAATGAAATGTATATCTCGAATTTTCTGGGAATGTCTCCAAAAGAATTCTTCATTGTGAACGACTTTTTCATAACTGATAAACCGTAAGAGATAGACAAAAGTTTGCTACACAAAAAATGTAGATCGCGTTAAAATACACAACTTATGCCATATACATTTATTTTGTTGAGTGAACCGTATTTCGAGATATTGCTTGTTATTTCCTTTAAATTTTCCAATACTTATACTTTTTCTCAAATGCGTTATTCATTTTTACTTTCTCTACTACGTATAGTAAGTAGGGGAAGTATTGCATTCCACCCAAAAATTCGTTACCGAGATTTCACTGGAAATACATGTTTTGAGAATCTCTGAATCCAAAAAAAAAAAAGCATTTTTGGAAACATGTCCGTGTGTGTGTCTGTCTGTGTGTCTGTGTGTCTGTGAACAGCATAACTCAAAAACGAACAGTCGGATAAACACCAAACTTGGTATTTAGGTTCAGTATCTTCCAGAGATGCGACACGAAGGTTTTCAAGAAAATCCCCCCACCCCAGACTACCCTTTACATGGAACATTTTTCGAAAATTTTAATTTTCTCAAAAACGGCTCTAACGATTTTGATTAAAACATAATATGTTTAAGATATTGTCATGTCAAATAAAATGTATATCTCGAATTTTCTGGGAATGTCTCCAAAAATATTCTTCATTGTGAACGACTTTTTTGCATAACTGGTAAACCATAAGAGATAGACAAAATTTTACTACACAAAAAATGTAGATCGCGTTAAAATACACAACTTATGTCATATACGTTTCTTTTGTTGAGTGAACCGTTTTCGAGATATTGCTTGTTATTTCCTTAAATTTTCCAATACTTATACTTTTTCTCAAATTCGTTTATTCATTTTTTTTATGTCCTGAACATGCAAACAGAATGGAATTCGCCACATAGCAACCAGCGTTAAAATATTTGACTATCGCTTAAAAGCTACCAATTAGATTGTACAAGAGTAGAGAAAGTTATGTGAGTGTAACAAATCAGTTTTTTTATACGCTACTATTTTAGTGTGTGTGTGTGTGTGTGTGTGTGTGTGTGTGCGCGCGCGCGCGCGAGTACGTGCCTAGGAACCGTGCGCCACAAGCCAAAACGACGTCGTTATAGAAAAACTTTATCAATTGCCTACCGGCCAGGGACAACCGCTAAAAAACCTGAAAAAAGCTCTAAGAGTATTCTAACGCTTACCGATCTGGAAAACCCTTGAAAACAAGATAGTACACTTTTGAGATATTGCTTGTTATTTCCTTAAATTTTTCAATACTTTTTTACTTTCTCTACTACGTATAGTAAGTATGGGAAGTATTGCATTCCGCCCAAAAATTCGATACCGAGATTTCACCGGAAATACACGTTTTGAGACCTCCTGAATCAAAAAAAAAAAAAAAAAAAAAAAAAAAAAAAAAGCATTTTTGGAAACATGTCCGTGTGTGTGTGCCTGTCTGTGTGTCTGTCTGTCTCTCTGTGTGTGTGTGTGTGTGCGCCAGTACGTGCCTAGTATCCGCGCGCCGACAAGGTAAAACTTCATCATTTGCCTACCGGGCAGGGACAACCGCTAAAAACCTGAGAAAACCTCCAAAATTAGAAACGCCTTCGTCAACCAGTACAGAAAACGCCTACCAACCAGGGAAAACCTATGAAAAAGCAGAAAGAGCTTGCATTTGTTTACCATCCGCAGAAAACTCCCAAAAAAAAAAAAAAAAAAACTAGTCATTTTAAAAAAAAAAAAAAAAAAAAAAAAAAAAAGGAAAAAGACGAATAATATAAGTATGGTAGAAACAGCTTGCATTCGTCTACCAACCAGAGAAAACCCCCGAAACACTAGTTATTTAAAATTGCTGATGAGTTCTGGATAGGCTTTTGCAAATGTTGTTGGTAGCAAAACTTGCCTTTTCCATCACCTCCAACATACCCCACTCCCACACCTTTTTTTCTTTCCACCAATCATAATCTCTCTTATTCTCGCCAATCAGCAACTTTCATTTGTTCCTTTCCACCAATAACATCACTTCTTATTCCCACCAATGACAACTTCACACGTCACTTTCTGTTATACTTTTTATCCCTCGTTCGCCATCTTTCCCCCTCTTTCAGACCCCAACCACCGCACAGTCAACACCTCGCCGCTCCTTAACCTCAACTTCGTGCCTCCGCCATCTTATTTAGTTCACATTTTTACCACCGCGCCTCTCATCTCTCAACCAGATTGCCTGCAAGAACAGATCTCGTT
The DNA here is from genome assembly GCA_030765065.1 of Deroplatys truncata. NCBI lineage: Eukaryota > Metazoa > Arthropoda > Insecta > Mantodea > Mantidae > Deroplatys > Deroplatys truncata. The sequence goes on along the minus strand of CM060981.1, from coordinate 31,270,473 downwards.
CATTCGCACCTCGACGGTTGCCTCGGCAACAGCTACTGCCAACACCTACGTCGTACACGTTTTTGACCGCTTTCGACCGGCTTGAGAACCCTGCTCCTACGTACGCTAGCGACCATCACGATGGTCCAGTACCAGGTTTTGGTATAGTTAAATTACGCCTCTGCAAAGGGTGTCTGTACCGCTTTAAAAACCTAGGTATATCAGTGCGTAGTGATGTTGGTTGATCTTAAAGCTGGTTAAGCATTTTCAAAAACAGTTTGCTTTTATTTTTCCGCCTCGCGTGCCGCGCTTTTGGTGACGCATCCACACCGGTAACAGGTAAGTAACACACGCATAATTATTTTTCGGACCTGCTTGGCGTAGGAATATATCCTTTCGTGTTTTGGTACTGTAACCTCAAACCTCCTTACCCACCTCTTGCGTCCGCCATCTTGTTTAGTTCTCACCGCATCTCCTTGTCGCAGACCCTCCGCCATTTTTAGTTCCCGCTATTTTAACCTCAAAATCTACTCTTCTAACCTCTTGCTACCGCCATCTTCTTTTAGTTCCCATTCTCACCACCGCGTCTCCTTACCCCCACCTCTTGCGACCGCCATGTTCACCACTAACCTCCAAATTTCCTCGTCCTTAAACCTCTTGTCTCAACCACCTTGTTTAGTTCCCATTTTCGCCACCGCATCTCATATCGCCCCATCTCTCTATCCACTCAAGAAAACTACCATCCAACGTTCAAAAAATTGCTGATCAGTTCACGACAGGCTTTTGCAAATCTTGTTGCTAGCAAAACTTACCTTTCCCATCACCTCCAACATACCCCACTCCTTTTTCTTTCCACCAATCATAACCTCTCTTATTCTTACCAATCAACAACTTTCATTTGCTCCTTTCCACCAATAAAATCACTTCTTATTCCCACCAATCACAACTTCACACGTCACTTTCTGTTACACTTTTTATCCCTCGCTCCCCATCTTTTCCCTCTTTCAGTCCCGACCTCCGCACAGACAACACCTCGCGCTGCTCACATCTCCGAACCAAATTGCCGGCGAGAACAGATCTCGTTTATTCACACCTCGACGGTTGACTCGACAGCAGCTACTGCGAACACCTACGTCGTACACGTTTTTGACCGCTTTCGACCGGCTATGAGAACCCTGCTCCTACGTACGCTAGCGACCATCACGATGGTCCAGTACCAGGTTTTTGGTATAGTTAAATTACGCCTCTGCAAAGGGTGTCTGTACCGCTTTAAAAACCTAGGTATATCAGTGCGTAGTGATGTTGGTTGATCTTAAAGCTGGTTAAGCATTTTCAAAAACAGTTTGCTTTTATTTTTCCGTCTCGCGTGCCGCGCTTTTGGTGACGCATCCACACCGGTAACAGGTAAGTAACACACGCATAATTATTTTTCGGACCTGCTTGGCGTAGGAATATATCCTTTCGTGTTTTGGTACTGTAACCTCAAACCTCCTTACCCACCTCTTGCGTCCGCCATCTTGTTTAGTTCTCACCACATCTCCTTGTCGCAGACCCTCCGCCATTTTTAGTTCCCACTATTTTAACCTCAAAATCTACTCATCTAAAACTCTTGCTACCCCCATCTTCTTTTAGTTCCCATTCTCACCACTGCGTCTCCTTACCCCCACCTCTTGCGACAGCCGTGTTCACCACTAACCTCCAAATTTCCTCGTCCTTAAACCTCTTGTCTCAACAACCTTGTCTAGTTCCCATTTTCGCCACCGCATCTCATATCGCCCCCATCTCTCTATCCACTCAACAAAAAACTACCATCCAACGTTCAAAAAAATTGCTGATCAGTTCACGACAGGCTTTTGCAAATCTTGCTGCTAGCAAAACTTACCTTTCCCATCACCTCCAACATACCCCACTCCCACACCTTTTTCTTTTCCACCAATCATAATCCCTCTTATTCCTACCAATCAACAACTCTCATTTGTTCCTTTCCACCAATAAAATCACTTCTTATTCCCACCAATCACAACTTCACACGTCACTTTCCTTTACACTTTTTATCCCTCGCTCCCCATCTTTTCCCCCATTTCAGTACCGACCTCCGCACAGACAACACCTCGCCACCCAGCTCCTCTCCATCACGCGACCTCCATACTCCTCCATCTCCCTTCCTCCATCTCCCACCCCAAATTAACGAACCAATCAAAACACTACACGTCACTTCCTCAATTCTTTCAACTCGTCCCGGATGAGCCAACCAATTTAACGATAATCCTAACGCTCAGGGCGCTTTTCAAACTTACCGCCGCCGCCGTCGCACGCAGCGACACTAGCGACACTAGCGCCCCTAGCGGCAGGATTATCGTTAAAACAATTGGCTCATCCGGGACTATTACTACTGATGACTCATACATGTAGTTTAATATAATTTAATTTCTTTATTCAGAGTGTATATATCAAATTCTTTTCTTATATCTTTATTTCTTTTATGATCTGTTCCCTTTTGTCCTGTCACTACTATTAGAAACTTAATTTCGTTTACTTAGAGTCTCCTTTTGTTCTATCTCTGTCATAATCCATGCTTCCCTCTCATATAGTAATTTTGACACTGTCATTACGTTTGAAGTGGTATACTTCTGTTATATTTATTTGCTGAGCCCCACGTTTTGGAAGCCAATTTGCGATGGTAAATTTATAATGTTATTTGTGTATGTGTGTTTACTCCACGTGGTGAAGCCATTTTGTGACGTGATTCTTTGTTAAGTTTGTTAGCTCCATCTGGTGTTAGCAATTTGCGGCAGTATTAGTGTTTGTTTGAAAGAATGCTACTGTTATTTTATTTACTTTTGGTTCACTGTCCTCCGGCTAGCTATGATCTTTTTGGTCGAGCACTTCTTCTTTACACAGGTTGTGTAAACGGAAAGGAATCTTTTATCCAAAGATAACACTGAATTTGTTTTACACTTTTATTGTCGAACACATTCACTATCACAATTACACATTGATCTTGACACTCGCCAAACTGAAACTGTTATAATAACTTCATTACTGATCATTCTTAATTTGCGTACTTCAACTTTTTGTATAATTAACTTTATAACACTTGGGATTTTTCATAACTCTGCTACGCGTAACTTCGAATCTATAGCCGACGTGTACTGGACTGAAGGCGACGTGTAACGTACAAATGTCTTCGACGAACTGACGGACTGAAGGCGACGTGTAGCATACAAATATTTTCGGTGAACTGACGGGGTCTATCTCTAACCTAGCCCTTTTTATACTCCTACACCCCGATATGCCTAAAGATTATAACTGTGCTGCTATTGGCTAATAAAACGCGCCAACATTAGCGTTATTTTTATATCCAATGAAAATTATGAATACATATGCTCTAGGTATAATGTTCCAGCAAATTCTAAAGAAAAACGCGCCAACATTACGTAACTTCCTCGTCTCTAATAATGATAAACAGCTCACCCCCTCGCTGCATTATTGCACGCTACTATTGTCAGTTTCAGTAAGGCAGTATAAACTTACTTCTCAACAATAATTACAATCAACAAACATCTCAAATCAATGTCACATAAAAATGCATATTCATACTATAATCATTCTTTACATTTAAATAATTTATGACACGAATTACTGCATCACCTTATAAAATTTTAATATTGTGTCTTTTCTTGCTTTGTTTTACAAACATGTTTTTATAGTGTTATTATAGTAGATTATAATACAAGGGGCAAAAGCAGAGTTTCATTTTGAGTAGGAATGCTTGTGAAACGAATGTCTCCAAAAGTATTCTTCATTGTGAACGACTTTTGCATAACTGGTAAACCATAAGAGATAGACAACACTTTACTACACAAAAAATGTAGATCGCGTTAAAATACACAATTTATGACATATACATTTTTTTTTTGTTGAGCGAACCATTTTCGAGATATTGCTTGTTACTCCCTTAAATTTTCCAATACTTATACTTTTTCTCAAATTCGTTATTCAATTCTTTTTTGTCCTGATAATACAAAGAGAATGGAATGCTCCACATATCAACCAGCTCTTAAAATATTTGACTATCACTTAAAGCCTACCCTACTCCCCTTACATCTACAAGAAAATTAGCAATAAGATTAACATCTCGATTAACATGAAGCATATGGAGAATAAGCGTTTGTAAAAATAGTTTGTCCAAGAGTAGAGAAAGTCATTTGAGTGTAACACATCAGAGTTTTTCTATATAAAATGTTTTTGGTGGAATACAATACTTCTTCTGCTCACTATGCTTAAGTAGTACAGAAAGTAAAAACGCAACAAATTACCTGTCGCAGAAATATTTTTGTAAAGGTCAAATTGTTCATTTTAGAATACGTACATTAGCAGTTATTAGTAGCAGGAAAGGAATGGTATTACGTAAGCGCCAGGTTTTGAAACATTCAATTTACTTTCGGTGCTTGTTTGCATTCCCGGCATTCTATTATAATGGGTAGATATTTCTTACCATATTCCGTCTGCATTCCAAACAACTTTTGATTGGAAAATTCCTCCAAATTGTTTCTTCTTTCTATAAGGCCAAAATGCGAAAAAATTCGAAATATTTAAATGAGTATTCATAAACCGGATTATTACTTCTACATTTCAGTCCACATGTTCGTTACAAACGACGCAAAACAGCAGAAGCCGTTATGGTCAACTTTGTTTTCCAAATCCCGGATCTGAAATATGACAGCGCTTCAGTCGTAAAAGTCAAACTGATTTAAACGCGTCTCCCTACATATGTACATTAAACCCAATTCGGCCTCATAGCGCCAACGTCGTAAAGATGCCTCCCATGATACCGAACATAACAAGGCTGGGTTTATGATCCTTTCTAGCTTCTTTAAGCTTTTTAACCAAGAATCCCAGTATCACACAAATTAACATACTTCCAGCACTGACTAGGGTCCTGAGAATCAGAAAACACCAAACATCTGGTTCACATAGTAACTGGAGAAGGTATTGCATCCCACCAAAACATTTATACTAACAATTTACCGAAAGTACACGTTTTAAGGCCCTCTGAATAAAAATGACTTTTTAGAGAAAGTTCCAGGTTTGTGTCTGTGGACAGCATACCTCAAAAACGAAAATTGAATAGTTACCAAACTTAATATTTAAGCTTAGTACCTTCCAAAACTTCTACACGAAGATTTCCCCCTGCCTCTAACTACCCTTTACTTGGGACATTTTTCCAAAAATTTTGATTTTCTAAAAAGTAGCTCTAACGATTTTGATCAAAATATCATATATTACAGATATTTATATGCGAGATAAAATGTATATCTTGAATTCTCTAGGAAAGTCCTCTGCATTCGGTAGGAATTTTGTATAATCTTATATAACTGGTAAGCATTAAACGATAGACAAAAACGCACAGCACTAAAAATGAGGATCTCTTCAGAACATGCAATTTATTTTAAATAACTTTTTCTGTAGCATTAGCCATTTTCGAGATACGCGTTATTAATGGCTCGAATTGTTCAGTACATAGCAATTATTTTCAAGTCCTGTCAACTTTCAGCTGTTTCTTGCGATTTCAAGAAAGAGTGTAGGATTTTGAGGCCAGCGTATAGCGTCCAGATCATAAACATTTGACTATCGCTTTCGCTGTTAAATTTAAATATTTAACAAACTTAAATACCAAGTTTGGTATCTTTCCACTTTTCGTTTTTGAGGTGTGCTCTCCACAGACACACACATGGACCTTTCACTAAAAAGGTCTTTTTTATTCACGGGGACTTAAAAAATGTATTTTCGGTGAATTGTTGGTAAAAAAATTTTTAGTGGAATGCAATACCTTCTCTAGTTACTATGTGAACCAGATGTTTGGTGTTTTCTGATTCTCAGGACTCTAGTCCGTGCTGAAAGTATCTAAAGAATAGATCGCTATTTTGTATCTATAGCGAAATATGTAAGGTTTAGCTCGATTAAAATGAAGTAAATAGAAATTATTTGTATACGCACTAATAAACGATAGAGGGAAGAGAAATCATGTGAATGAAACACTAAGATATTTTAGAATATAAGTAACCTGGATATTGAGGTATGTTTAACACACGGGGGAATCCATATCTAAGATAAATACTATATATACAAGGTTACTCAAAAAGAAGGAACATATTTTAAATATTTATTTTTAATGAAGCCCCATCCATTAGTTCTATTCAGTGCCTACAGCGGCACTGTGTTTGTTTACGAGAAAATGGCGACGCCACGAGATAAAGACGTTTTGTGTGCTGCATTATGCAAAGTTTGAATCCATTGTTTCATTGCAGCGTGCATTTCGTTGTAAGGACAAAACGAGCCACCTATTCATAAAAAATTTACAATTGATACAATAAATTCGTAGAAGATGGTTGCGTATGTAAACGGAAAAGCACTGGCCGTCCTCGCATAAGAAATGATGCTCATTTTAAACACATAAAATAAAACTTTGAACTTTTCTCTGTTCTGTGATGTATCGCATGTGTCGCCATATATTGTCGTTTGTTATAAATAAATATTTAAAACCTGTTCCTTCTCTTTGAATAACCCTACATATATATGGTCATAATAAACCATAGTTTGACATATTCTTAATTGAGTAAAATTTTTAATATTCCAAATATAAATATGCCACTATTTAGGTATTTCATTTATTAAATAGCCGACGAGTGAATTCCAACCAAACCCAGACTCCAGATGGATCCCAAGAAACCTTGATACGCAGTAATTGGCAGTTGTGTTAGGGGAAACTTTAATATGAATAGCTTTTTACAACGCTAAACTTTTGGGCATCACATCAGGAGAGTAGACTGGAGGAAATATCGTTAAGTTTACTACACATAGTGTTTTCACTAGGGCATTTCGATGCCTTACATTCACATGACCTTCTCTACCCTCTATCTCTTATTAGTAGATATACAAATTATTCTTACGAAAGTTTATTAATCTATCGACTTAATTTTAATCGAGATAACACTTTCCGGAATTATCTCTAAACAGACTTTAACAAAGATACAAACGAAACAGGGATGGTCAAATATTTTAAATCTCTACACTATATGCTGGCCTTAAAATCCCATACTCCTTCCATACAATCTCAAGAAACAGCTGAGAATCACAGGATTAAAAAAATCTCTATTTATTGAGCAATTAGAACCATAAACAACTCATATCTCGGAAATAGTTGATAGGACAAAAAATTATTTTAAATAAATTGTGTTTTAAAGAGATATAAATTTTTTGGGTGTTACGTTTTCGTCTATCGCTTAACGTTTACCAGGTATGCAAGTTTATATAAAACTCCTTCCGAATGAAAAGGACTTCAAAGGTTATTCCCAGAAAATTCAAGATATACTTTTTATTTGTAATGCTAATATATTTAGTGTTTTGATTAAAATCTTTAGAGCCATTTTTCAGATAAAAAAAATTGGAAAAATATTACATACAAAAAGTATTTTTGGGGTGGGAGCATTTTCTTTGAAATCTTCCTATCGCATCTTTGGAAGGTACTGAACTTAAATATATACCAAATAACTTGTCCACCACGACAACGGTGGTAGAAGCCTACAATTTTATTCACCAAGTTTGGTATTTATCCAACATTTCATTTTGAGTTACGCTGTTCACAGACACAAACACACTCACACACAACCTTTTTCTAAAATGTTTTTGTTTATATAGGGGGCCTCAAAATATGCAGGTATTTCCGGTGAAATCCCGGTATTTTTGGGTGAAATACAATACCTTATCTACCTACCATGTACGTGGCAGAGAAAGTAAAGATGCGTTTTTGGCTTCACGGGGTTCCAAAACACGTATTTCCGATGGAACGTTGACATTTATATTTTTGGATCGAATACAATACTGCCTCTAGTAAGTACGCAGTGATAAAGTAAAACTAATTTTATTTTGGAGTCAGTATACACCGCATCTAAACTTCCACTGATAAACTAAAAGCGTTGTAACAAATTATGTTAACGGATGGGGTAACAATTTTATAACAGGAGCTCGTAAAAATTAAATACTGGCTTCTGTCGATTGAAATTAACCCACATTGTGCATATCACATATCCAATAACATTAAATTTCATTGGAAGCCTTTGATGAACCTTTACAGCATTTTGCTTCGACAGAAAATCGGGTTATTGATGTTAAAATGTCGTTTAAAATTCATTTTACGCGATAATTAAAAAGGGAAGCCTGTTAAATGAGACCCCCCCCCCACACCCGCCCGTCAAAGCTGGGATCATTTTAACAGAACTGGTACTCCAATACGTCACGCCTGCCTATTTTAGCTTTGTGGTTCTTTGCAAGATGCTTTATGCTTTGTGTTGTGTACTGGAGAAGCCTGAAAATCGCCTTCGTTTCATTGTGAACGGTAAATTTACGTCCGTGGCACAATAACACTGGGGTGGGGGAAACTTCTTTAATTAGAATCATCCCCTTCCCTTCGTAGAGTCTGGAAGTATAAATAAGGGAGCGAATTTAAGTGTGTTTCACTGCAAAAACCCTGATGTTAGCACTCAATCCACTATTTCTGGCACTACTTGTTACTTTCTCTACTACGTATAGTGAGTAGGGGAAGTATTGTATTCCACTCAAAAATTCGATACCGAGATTTCACCGGAAATATGTTTTGAGACCCCCTGTATCCAAAAAAAGCATTTTTGGAAACATGTCCGTGTGTGTGTCTCTCTGTGAACAGTATAACTCAGAAACAAACAGTCGGATAAACACCAAACTTGGTATTTAGGTTCATTACCTTCCAGAGATGCGACATGAAGGTTTTCAATAAAATCCCCCCACCCCAGATTACCCTTTACATGGAACATTTTACGAAAATTTTAATGAAATGAAAATGAAATGAAATGTATATCTCAACTTTCTGGGAATGTCTCCAAAATTATTCTTCATTGTGAACGACATTTGCATAACTGGTAAACTATAAGAGATAGACAAAAGTTTACAACACAAAAAAATGTAGATCGCGTTAAAATACACAATTTATGTCATATGCATTTTTACCTTCTCTACTACGTATAGTAAGTAGGGGAAGTATTGTATTCCACCCAAAATTTCGATACCGAGATTTCAACGGAAATACATGTTTTGAGACCCCCTGAATCCAAAAAAAGCATTTTTGGATACATGTCCGTGTGTGTGTTTGTGTGTCTCTGTGTGTGTGTCTGTCTGTGAACAGCATAACTCAAAAACGAACAGTCGGATAAACACCAAACTTGGTATTTAGGTTCAGTATCTTCCATAGATGCGACACGAAGGTTTTAAGAAATTCCCCCTACCCCAGAGGACCCTTTACATGGAAGATTTTTCGAAAATTTTAATTTTCTCAAAAATGGCTCTAACGATTTTGATTAAAATAGCATATGTTTAAGTTATTTTATGACAAATAAAATGTATACCTTAAATTTCCTGGGAATGTCTCCAAAAGTATTCTTCATTGTGAACGACTTTTGCATAACTGGTAAACCATAAGAGATAGACAAAATTTTACTACACATAAAATGTAGATCGCGTTAAAACACACAATTTATGTCATATACATTTTTTTTTTGTTGAGTGAACCATTTTCGAGATATTGCTTGTTATTCCCTTAAATTTTCCAATATTTTTTCTCAAATGGGAATTCGTCATTCATTTTGTTTGCGTACTGGACATGCAAAGAGAATGGAATGCGTCACATAGCAACCAGCGCTTAAAACATTTGACTATCGCTTAAAGTCTACCATATTCCCCTTGCACCTACAAGATAATTAGCAATAAGCGTGCAACACCAGATTTTTTTTGTCTCTTTTACAAACTATTGTTATAAAAGTTTATTTTTCTATTATCTTCATGCTAATCAAGATAAACGTTTACAGCAATAATTGCATTACACATCTAGTAGTACAAGACGAATACAGGAGTGGCCTTGAATTGTACACTTTTTGCTTGAAAGTTCCACATAAAAGGTAGAATACCTCGGAAATGTTCAATGCTACAAAAAGGATTTGTTTGCTTATATTTTGTTTATCAGCTTATTAGAGCACTTCATTGACTAATTATAGAGAATTCGATTTTACTTTGAGCTGGTCAGGACATATTGAACATAATGTACTTTAATGAAAATCGTTATAGCCATTTAAGAGGGAATAAAAAATAACAAACAAATTTTCCATCTAAAGGGTAGCTTGGGGGATTTTCTGTAAAAACTTCGAGTCACACCCTTAATTTTTTTAGAGGGTTGGCGGGAGGGGGGTTAGTGGATCTCAAAAATGTATTTACAGTAAAATCTCAATATAAAATCTTTGGTTGGAATATACCACTTGTTCTATCTACCATAGGTAAGCGTTAAAGGAGGCTAAAAAGCATTTTGATAATACTTCACTCAATATACAGTATAGAATCAACCTCCCAAGCTGTATAGCTTCAATAGCTATGGAGAAAACTTGTGTATTTTATGCATGTCTTTGAGGTCTTCCGCCCCACCTACTTTTTAAGATCATTAAAACTTTAGCACCAAACTTCGACATCAAGTCAGGAGAGAAAGTCGAATCGATTTATGTCACTCCGTCTGTGTGTGTGCGATAGTGGGCTTTTTACTTAAATCATCGCTGTCATTTTACATTAGAGCGAAGACAAACCTGTAATTTTGCCTCATATTCATAGCTGCGTCGTATTATGTGCTAACTGTTCTATTATTTTCATTTAAACTTCAAAATAACTTAAAATACCTCATTATTTTCCTTATTTAAGCAACTACAATAACACATAATCCAAACTTCGTAATTTACGACAAATGTTTCCCATAAAATATTTTAGAGTTAAGTAATGGTCTTAGTTACATGCAACATGCAGAATCAACAATCAACTCTGAACACCATAGGTGAGAAGAAAAGAATAGGTAACTCTCAAAATTCTTTCATTATGTAATATATATCTTGAATTTATTGAAGTAGTTTAGAAGAAATTTTTTATACATTTGTACCAGGTGGCTCACACAAGCCGTCCTTAGTTGAAGTTAGTTTATACCGACAGAGAAGAATACCAATGTTTGAAAACCAACACTTTAACTGCTATTACTGGTCCCAGAGCTCATTCGGTAGAGAAACTGCCTGCTATATGAGGTGTTCCGAGTTCGATTCCCGGCTGTGCTCCAGAAAGTTGTTCTTTAAACAAAAACATTTTACGGTATGCCCAAAGCTTTGGTGTTTCAATGAGAGAGTGTATGTATGTGAGAGTGAAGGGGGGGTTGTTATGAGTTAATTCATGACTGCCGCTTGACGCAAAGCTGAGCACACGTGTTAAGTCATTTACTTAACATGAGTGTTTATGACAGTTAATCTATAATCAGTACAACTATATAGCACCAACTGGTGCCGTAAAGTTAACAATGTTAAACAAAATTGTAGTTCATCATCTAGCTTCATCTCGATTATAATAAAGTAGATAGGAAAATAAGCTTTCGTAAAAATAGCTTGCATACCCACTATTAAATAATAGAGGATAGAGAAATTCATGTGAATGCAACACATCAAATCTTGGTTTCTTCGCACTTGTTTCAAGTCAGTCATACGGACTGGATAAGGGCTGGATGGTGTTAAGGGTTAGGTTATGAAGAAACAAAATGTCTACTCTTATGGTTTACCAGTTATACAAAAGTCGTTCACAATGAAGAATACTTTTGGAGACGTTCCCAGAAAATTCAAGATATATATTTCATTTGTCACGTAAATATCTTAAACATATGATATTTCAATCAAAATCGTTAGAGCCATTTTTGAGAAAATTAAAATTTTCGAAAAATGTTGCATGTAAATGGTAATCAGGGGTGGGGGGATTTTCTTGAAAACCTTCGTGTGGCATCTCTGGAAGATACTGAACCTAAATACCAAGTTTGGTGTTTATCCGACTGTTCGTTTCTGAATTATGCTCTTCACAGACATACACGCGGACATGTTACCAAAAATGCCTTTTTTTGGATTCAGGGTGTCTCAAAACATATATTTCCGGTGAAATCTCGGTATCGAATTTTTGGGTGGAATACAATACTTCCCCTACTTACTATACGTAGTAGAGAAAGTAATAAACAGAACTGTATTTTCGCATTGGTACCAATGCTTGTTGCTGCATAGAAGCAAACATAAGTAAATAATAAGTAAATAAAGCAGCATATTTTCCCTCTAAGTCAAACTACAATTGGTTAGTATACCTTCACTAACATATTGCTGATCATAGGAATACAACAGGATTATAGACAAAAATATAACTAATTTTATTGCCATAATATATATGTCATATTCGGTAAACCATATACATATGCATATTTATCTCTAGTTTCTAAACGTGATCAGTCAATTATAACAAAAAAGTAATTTGCATTTAGTAAACGAATATCATCATCTGGGGATGTTTTACGGGGAGTGTCTACTTTTTGACGAGTATGTAGACCGTCTTCCCCACTCTCCTGGAATATTTTTATCCAGTAATTTACTATAGAAGCACTTTTATGCACTGCCGTTGCATTTGCTGTAACAGTGCGACCAGCCTCCCACATACCCACGATATGTACATGAGTAATTTCGCTAGTATACGGCATGACTGGTTCTGAGACAATAAACACGTTTTGGTTTCAGTAACACCAGAAATAGCAAAGACATCAACCTCCCCTTTTTTCCCCCTTATTGCTGTGTTATCAAGCCACCTCGCTCTGCGATAGGTAAGGTGACGAACACGCCTCAAAAGACCCCAGAAAACGATACAAAATCCGCCGAAGATTTTCTTTGGCGATCTGTGTACATATGATTCGTCATAATGCTGTGGGAGCGAGGTCGGTATTTTGTCTAACCTCCCCACAACTGGTTTCTGGTACTTGGATTGAATGAGCCACACTTTAGAAAGGACCCGATGTAACATCTTCAACGTCAGCGGTGTGGGACTGCTATTGTTTTTATGCCTTTTCTTCTTGTAGAATAAAATACCACGCCCGACTCAAGAACTATAAATTTCTGACGTTACACGGATTACTTTCACAGGACTCAAGTTTTAAAACAATATTTTTAATTTACATCCGGAAGACAATGACAGTGTTGGTCATTCTGCCCCCCTCCGTACTGACACTTGTCTTGAGTGGTGGGTGGACCTTCTTTTGTTATCCACAACAAACGTACAATCTATTATTGCCCTCCTCGGAACAATAGGACATGGCCGCAGCATCTCTTCCTTTTCTGCAGTATTTTTTCTCTTTTCTGGACCATCACAATGCCACTGAACACAAAACGTGCATCTCATTTGGAGAGAAAACACATGGGACGCAAGGCTTTATGGGTAACCGAACTCTGGCAGACAGTATGGACCTCGTAGGCGGCCTATATCACAGTTGGATCATCTGAGATCACTTTAAGGTGTTTTTTTCAACACTTTTACCCTTACTACTCAAGCTTATGATGGAATGTGTTACATTCAAATGACTTTCTCTACTCGTGTTTCAACAAACTATTCTTACAGAAGCGATCTACTTCTTTTTAATACAGACAAACCTTGATTACACATTTACATTTTTCGTTGTAGGTATAAGAAAGCAAAAAGCGATAGTCAGGATTTTAAAATGTGAATCGCTATTGATGGTTTTGAACTTCCATGTTCTTTGCATAACCGCGAGAAAAAAATCAGTAGCAACTTACAATTTGAGAGAAGTCGAGGCAGTATTTTTAACACTTAATTATTTCGGTCTAATTATATAATACAAATTCAATAACAACCCGCCTTGAAGCAATATGTGTATGTAATAACTAGTAAAATGTATGTAACAGTCATTGCATATGCTTATATTATTGTATCCATGTGTAATAATGTTATGCGAATGTATTACGTAATTTAATAATGTAGGAGCTGTGAGAATAATAGGTTTAAAGTTGCTAACAATGAGGTAATCTTGAGGCAATAATGAGATTGAGAGTTTAACAATACTACTTGTGATTATTGGAAGCAATAATGGAATTTTAGTGACAGTTTATAAAAATAGACAATCAACAAACAGAAAAATCTTTAGTTAAATGAAGGTATTCTATTGGATTAGGAATAGCCAATCAGAGACTTGAAATACAGAAATTTACAAGTTTAGGTGGTTGAAATCAGTTCAGTTGGTTGCAGACAGTGCTCCTAACCAGACGCAAAAAGTGTCCTCAAGAGATTTAATACGTATTCGTGTGAGACGAAAATAGTTTTACGTGTTAAAAAGTGCAAGTAATTAATTAATGAATCTCACAGCTCTCTATATCAGTGAAGTGTTATTTAAATCGTGTAAAGCATTAATAAAAGAAGTGAAGTAAAATTATAATCTGTGTAAACCTAAATTCTTGTCGCACCACCACCCTGCCAAGACCTCCGTGTTTCTAAAATAAATACTGATGCAGCCTAAGTAAACATAAATATTAAATATTTAAAGAAACAGTCAAAAATTACAAAGTTAATATTTTTAAACTTAGGGTGAAGGCTACCAGAAAGCGTGTGGTTGCAATGAATTTCAAGTTCGGTTCCCCAACAGTTGAAATATAATACACCTACTTGAAATTGACGCCCAAAGCGTGATGCAAATAATGTAACAAACCATCTTCTCAAAGTATAAGTACTTAAAAATTCAAATCAATAACAAAGAAAATCTCGAGAATGCTTAACACCACAAAAAGCATGTATGACATAAAACATGTATTTAACGCGATCTATATTTTTTGTGTAGTAAAATTTTATCCATCTCTTACGGTTTGAGGACATTCCCAGAAAATTCAAGATATACACTTCATTCCATGAAAATATTTTAAACATATGATATTTTAATCACAATCCTTAAGTTCTCTAAAAATGTTCCATGTAAAGGTGGTCTGGGGTGAGGGGCTTTCTAGATAATCTTCGTATCGTGGATTATCCGACTTTTCGTTTTTGAGTTATAGTGTTCACAGACAGACATACAGACATTGACATGTTTCCAAAAATGCTTATTTGGATTCAGGGCCCCTCAAAACACGCATATCGAATTTTTTATTGGAATACAACACTTCCCCTATTTTCTATACGTGGTAGAGAAAGTAAAAATATGACGTGATACATTCACATTGATTTGCTCTACGCTTTCTTTATTAGTGGGTACAAAAACTATTGCTACTAAAGCTTTTCTTTCTATCTACAACATTTTAATCGAGATAAACCTTTACAGAAACATCTACATTACACATTTCGTTACAGATACAAAAAGAACAGCGATAGTCAAATGTTTAACAACTGGACGCTATATGCTGGCCTTAAAATTCCATACTGTTTCCATGACATCGCAAGAAACAACTGAATGTTGAAAGGACTTTAAGGGAATGGTCAAGTATTGAACAACTCGAACTATTAATAGTGGATATCTCAGAAATAGCTTATGCAACAAAAAAAAACTCATTTGAAATAAATTGTGTTTTAAACGCATCTATATTTTTTTGTAGTATATTTTTGTCTATGGTTTAACGTTTACCAGTGAAACAAGATTATACAATATTCCTTCCGGATGAAGTGGACTTCACAGGCTATTGCCAGAAAATTCAAGATGTACATTTTATTTGTCATGTAAATATCTGTAATATGTGGCATTTCAATCAAAATCGTTAATCATGTTTTAGAAAACATAAAAATTCGAAAAAATGTTCCCTGTAAGGGGTAGTTTAAGTTGGAGAATTTTCTTCAAAATTGTCGTTTCGCATATTTGAAAGGTACTGAACCTAAATACCAAGTTAGATATTTATCTGACTTTTCGTTGTTAGTTATGCTATTTACAGACACACACACACACACACACACACACACACACACACACACACACACACACACACAAACACACATTCAGACATGGATATTTTCTAAATTTTTTTTTATTCAGGGGGTCTCAAATCATTTATTTCCGGTGAAATATCGGTATCGAATTTTTGGGTGGAATACAGTGCTTCCCCTATTTACTATACGTAGTAGAGAAAGTAAAAAGTGCACAGAAGACAGATGCCGCATCTGAAAATTTTTCAGAACTCAGCCTTTGAGCCTCAGCTGCATTTCGGTGCCTCTTCGCACAGATGTAAATATCCGTGTGTTTGTTATTGGTGAACGTTTCCTTTTTGTCTGAATGACCCGGCTCGAACTGCATGCAGGCAACCACGCGACGCTTATCAGTACGAAACTGCCACGTAAGCACATGAAGACAGCATCAGTAACTCGGCGACCTTTCGCTTTGTACCTACACTGCCCATTTGAACGGCAGAGTTGCGGTAACTTCTTTTGCACCTATGTATGCGAGAAACATAAAACTGAAAAGGACGGCTTGTTTGGGCCACCTGGTACATACATGTATACATGCATACATACATATAGATTTTCTCTCGTTGTAATGTTAATGTATACATAAATATATTATATATTTGTGTATAAAGTAAATGAGATTTCCAGATTCGGAATGATTTACTAAAATGGTAAGATCTTTGCATTTTCATATCTACTTATCAATGGAGACAGTGAACCACCTTCAAAATTAAATCAGTTTTGATACCTCAACGTTTTTCATGTAATATTTCTCCCCTTTCAGCGAGAATAAATGCTAATGAGACATTTTAATCTTCCAAAATAGCGAAAATTGCGCTTGAGGCCCCCGCCACCCTGCATAATTCATTGCTAGTTCAACCTTCATTTGAATACAGCCTTAAGATACGAGAAATGGCAAATAATTCATTCTAGAAATTAATTTTTATGGAATTTTAAAAACCTAGAGGGGATGTTAAGAGCGGAGAAGTTACAAGAAGAGACAGGGAAGCCCTAAAAAAAGGCGAAGGAAGCCCCAAGAATCTCTTCTTCGTATAATAAAGAAGAAGGGGGTTTAAACAGCGGAGTATTCGTGGTTTACCGCATGGCAAATGCGATTAGTATAGTTCAGGTCCCCCTTACTTGATGCCCTTAAGGGTTTGTCTCCCCTAATGTTCGCACCAGGAATGCATCACTGGCTTTGTTATAAGGAAATCAATATTTTAGGAGTTAATTCTGCGAAATTGCGCTTCTCTGTTTCTACTGTTTGAAATAACCTTAGGCTAAACTCTCTGTAGGGGGCCTTGCATTTTAAACATGGGTTGATACATTTTAAATGTGTTGATGAACTTTAGAATTCCTGAAGCAATTTACAGCTTTTCTTATTCACAGAACATTTGTCCACATTTCACACTTTGTGAGTTATTTAAGGATTGTAGAACAAGCCTAAAATTTGTCTTCATGCGTTCAAATCAAGATTGGTTATTCATTGAAGCTTTTCAAGCACTTTTTACTGCCTCTGCCACGTGCTTAATAGGTAGAGAAGGTATTGCATTACACACAAAAAATCTATATCTATATTTTACCGGAAAAACATATTTTGAGCCCCTTGAATCCAAAAAAACCTACTTTTAGAAAAATGTCCACGCGCGCACGCGTGTATGTGAACAGCATAACTCAAAACTGAAAATTCGGATAAATACCAAACTTGGGATTTAATTCAGTACCTTTCAAATATTTCTTTCGAATAACCTTTTTTGTGGCACAAGCCATTTCCGAGATATCACTTATTATTGGTTCGAATTGTTATTATAACTGGCGCAAAACTTCTGGAATCGTGACCTTGATTACCACCCCAGCTGCCGAGCCTAGGAACGGTTTATGTTTAGCTTAATCAACGAAAGCGATATAATACTTTTGCTTACTCACAGTGCGTAACACATACAGTCTACATAGAAAGTGTCCCCATCTGGTTGTACTTTCAAAGAGAGCAGCACCTAAATGGTGCTTATTTTATATTTGTTGTATTTATAACCATGGCTACTACGTTTTCAAAGTTAAGTGTAAGGTATTACATAGTCAAAGCAGGAAAAAATTGGAAATGTCCTCGACTTCATGAAGCAAGAGCCAGAGATGAAGGAAGAAAATATATGTTCACTCGAGTTCCACAAAATCCTTAAGAGAGTGAAATAAAGAGTAGCCAAAACAACTGGTATTTCACTGAATAGAGTTTTCCAGAGTTCTCAAACATAAGAAAAAAACATATGGATGAAAGAGTATAATTGGACACACCTAGGAAGAAACATAAGGTCCCTAAACGTATTACAGAAATAGACGATACGCTGATTCGGCGCACGATTCACAATTTCTATGTGGAAGAAAAAACTGTGCCAATAATAAGCAGATTTCTCATTAAGCTGAAAGACAGCATAAATTTTCAAGGTGGTGCTACAAATCTCAGAAAAACATTATAAAACGTTCAGGGTTCAAGTGGAAGAAAACGAAATCAAATAGAAAGAATTATCATCCAAGATAATGGTGTAGAAAGTAACGACAGCAGTGATGACGGCAATGATGTGAGTGATTCCCCAGAAGAGGAAGGGCTGTTTTTACAGCGGTGGATTTAAATATACTGCATATAAACTATAAGTTTATCAGTGCAGCGCATAACCGGTGTGCGGATATTTGACAATGACTGTCCCACGCACTCCTGCAGCATGCAGACGACGGTCACCTACTGATCTGGTAAGCAACTCGCTTCATATGTCTAGAACTGCTGCGCCAATTATACTTGGTTATTCTTTAAAGTCCTTTCAACATTCAGTTGTTTCTCGCGATGTCATGGAAACAGTATGGACTTTTAAGGCCAGTATATGGCGTCCAGTTCTTAAACATTTGACTATCGCTGTTCTCTTTGTATCTATAACGAAATGTGTGTAGCTATTTTTGCAAAGGCTTATTTGCATTAAAATGAGGCAGTTAGAAAAATAAGCTTTAATAAAATAAGCTTTTGTATTCCCACTAATAAGATAGAGGGTAGAGAAAGCTATGTGAATGTATCGTATCAGATTTCTACTTTCTCCACCACGTACCTAGTAGGTAGTGCAGGTATTGCATTCTACCAAAAAAAATCTGTATCGGAAATACATGTTTTGAGCCCCTTAATAAAAAAAACATTTTTAAAGAATGTCCGCGTGTGTGTCAGAGTGTATATTCTGTAACGGTATAATTCAAAGCTTGCTATTTAGGTTCAGTACTTTTCAAATATTTCTTTTAAATAACTTGTTTTCTGGCACAAGCCATTTCCGAGATATTCCTTATTAATGGTTCTTTTTTTTTTTTTAGTTTTATTTATTGACGCTCTTTAACTGCTGTGGTCCTTAGCGTCCCATTCTATATTGGGCGTAAAAGACCGGTAATTTTGCTCAGTGGCCCCTTTATCAGGCGTGAGGTTCTGTTACGTGGCTTAAATCTACGGCACGGGACCACCGACTTTACTTCCCTTCCGAAGGAAGCCATGGTAAGGATTTTTACGCCCTTTTGAATCCGCGACCTCGGTATCTAGAGGCTAGCATGGTAACCACTACACCACGGAGGACGGCATTTAATGGTTCGAACTGTTATTACTTAAATAAGTTCTTTCAACATTCATTTGTTTCTCGCGATGTCATGGAAACAGTGTGGAATTTTAAGGCCAGCATATAGCGTCTAGTTCTTAAACATCTGACTATCGCTGTTCCCTTTGTATCTATAACGAAATGTGTAATGTAGCGATTTTTGCAAAAGTTTATTTGGATTAAAACGAAGTAGATAGAAAAATAATCTTTAGTAAAAACAATTTGTATACCCATAATAAGATAGAGGATGGAGAAAGCCATGTGAATGTAATACACAAGATTGTTACCTTCTTTACCACGTACCTAGTAGGTAGAGAAGGTATTGCATTTCACCCAAAAATTCGATACCAGTTTTCAGCGGAAATACAAGTTTTGAGGCCCCTTCAATCCATTGTAAGAAAAAGGTTCAGGTGTGTGTGGTATGCGAACAGCATAATTCAAAAACGAAAAGTAAGATAAACACCAAACTTGGTATTTAGGTTCAGTGCCTTCTAAAGATGCGACACGAAGGTTTTCAAGAAAATGCCCCCACCCAAACTACCGTTTCTGTAGAACATTTTTTGAATATTTTGATTTTCTAAAAAAATGGTTGTAACGATTTTATTAAAATACAATATATTAATGATATTTTTATGATAAATAAAATGCATATCTTGAATTTTCTGGAAATAACATTTGAACCTCTTCATTTGGAAGGAATTTTGTATAATCTTGTATAACTGGTCGACGTTAAGTGATAGACGAAAACGTACTACACAAGAAATGTGTATTTTCTGAAATACAGAATTTACTTTAAATAAGCTTTTTGTGGCTAAAATCTTTGGAATTTTAACAAATTAAAATGAAATTAGCTAGCCCTGGTATGGAAGTCGTTAGTTAAATTTAATGCTTTGTCCTCCAGGGTAACTTCGTGTGTTTCTTCATGTATAATTTTATCATCCACAAGCGGTTGCTAAGATTTGAGAGGCGCAAGCATTTGTTGCATCTCAAGGCCATAATGTCGGCAGAATATACTTTATGAGGCGATTATGGAGTTAATCCCTATATCGCATGCACCTAATTGCCGCAGATAAAATACTTAGGTTGTTTCTAACCCGGCTCACTGGTTGACCTTGAGCGCAGCACTAATTGACAGCGGTTTAATAAAATCCGATGCAATTTAAACATCTGCACGAAAAGGGTTTAGTACCTTGCTAAAACCCCGAAAATTATTTCCTCTTTTTACCCTAGGCAACGTGGGAAAAGACACCAAAATCCCATTAGCGTGCTCATGTTGGTTCACCTGCTAATGTAACTCTCGTGGGAATGTTAGTTGTGCCCCTTCTGAGACCTTTAGGAACTAGCTTCTTGGTCCTCATTTTCTAACTTGGTGGAATTTTCTGGTGTGTTACATTCACATGATCTTCCCTACCTCCTTCTTCTGGATACTATACTTGCAAAGGGTAATGTTTACTTTATCTACTGCCTATATGGGTGGAGAATGTGATGCATTCCACATAAAAATTGACATCAGGAAATACATGTTTTGAGGACACCTGAATAAAAAACAATTTTTAGAAAAGGGTCCGTTTGTGCGTATGTATTTGTGAACTTTATACTCAAAAATAAAATACTAAACTTGGTATTTAAGTTCAGTGTTTTCCAAAGATGGTACACGAAAATTTTCAAAAAATCCCTCTGCCCCAAACTACGATTTATATGCAAATTTTTTTAAATGGCTCTAACGATTTTGATTAAAATAGCATATACCGGGTGTTTCAGAAATACTTTTACAAACTTCGGGTATGGGTTCCTCACACCAAAAGAAGGAAAAAAGTTCATATATACATATGTCCCATAATCCTTGGTTTTCGCGTTATTCCTGTCACAATGAAAGTGTGAGTTCAACGGCCTTCGGGGTCCAACCTCAAAACTTCATTTCTCTTTGCATTCATAGAAGGCGTTTGACCCTGTACTGCATACGATAGATGCGAAATGTTGCCATGGAGAGTTGTTTATGTTTGTCATTTGTCAGTAGTCTGTCTTCAACGTTTCAATTGTGTACATGTAGTGAGTTAACTGCACGTGTTTCGTTCCACCATGGCTGGATATTCATTTCGTGAACAGGTAGATATGATTTTTATGTATGGTCGCGGGAATGGTAATGCAAACGAGGCTGCACAGCTCTATCAGATGGAGTTTCCAGACCGAAGACAACCGAGTCATCCAACCTTTGTCGCCGTCGCCTTGCTGTGATAAATGCCTGGTTCCGACACATTTTAGTCGCATTGTTCGAGATGCACTGACTGGTATCCACCATGACCGATGGATAGGCAGAGGAGGACCAGTTGCATGGCCTGCACGTTCTCCCGACCTCAATCCTGTCAACTTTTACCTCTGAGGACATCTTAAATCATTGGTTTATGGAGCAGCCATCCCGGATGCAGAAACGCTTCATCGACGTATCATGGAAGCCTGCGAAACCATTCGACACCATCCCGGAGTTTTTGACAGGGTGCGACATTCCATAATTCGACGAGTACAGGCATACATAGAAGCAAGAGGAGGACATTTCGAGCATTTATTATGAGTTTTGTGTGTTATAAGTTTACCACTGTGTTGAACACCTCCTAACGAAAAAACAAAGCATTATGGGATATATGTTCATATGAACCTTTTTCCTTCTTGTGGCGTAAGGAACCCATACCCGAAGTTTGTAAAAGTATTTCTGAAACATCCTGTATTAAATATACCTGTGTTGTCATACGCAATGGCCATCCCCACGGTAACTTACGGGTCTGAAACATGGACAGTGACAGCAGAACAAGAAGAATCCAGACAGCTAAAATGAAATTTCTCAGACTTACAGCAGGATATACAAGTTGGATAAAAAACCAAACAACGAAATAAGGCAAAAGTTAAAAACAGAAGAATTAAATAAAGTAATAACAGAATATAGACTAACCGGAAACACCATTTAGAAAGAATTGCATTAAATGGGATACACCGAGCAACACAACTACAGACCCCAAGGATACAGCAACCCAGGACGACCAAAAAAGAGATGGAACACCAGGATTTTGGAGCCGGAACAGGCTAAAAACGGCCTAAAACGTGAAATAGAATTAGAAGAATATTAAATATACTTGCATGGCAAATAAAATATATATCTTGAATTTGCTGGGAACAGCCTGTGAATTCCTCTGCATTCGGAAGGAATTTTCCTTAATCTTCTATAACTGCTAAACGTTAAGCCATAGACGAAAATGTAAAGCACAAAAAATATAGATCTCTTCAAAGTACAACAATTTATTCCAAATAACCTTTTCTGTGGCATAAGCCATTAGCGAGAAATCCGTCATTATTGGTTCGAATTCTTCAATACTCTGGTATTCAAGTCCTTTCAACATTCAGTTGTTTCTTGCGATGTCATGGAAACAGTATGGAATTTTAAGGCCAGCATATAGCGTCCAGTTGTTAAACATTTGACTATCGCTATTCCCTTTGTAATTTAGCTATTTTCGGGAAGATTTATCTCAATTAAAATGAAGTAGATAAGAAAATAAATCTTCTAAAACCGAGCGGGATGGCTCAGACAGTAAAGTCAGTGGCCCGCATTCGGGTTGTCCCGTGGACCGAGCAATCTGTCTGCGGTTTTTTCATGGTTTTTCTCACTTGCTAAGGTAAATACCGGATTGGGTATTTAATACCACGAACCAAAGTGCCACCTTAAGTCTAGAAGCAATAGTAAAATGAAAAAATAAGTGGTAATAGCGAATGCTTTGCCGTCTATCTACAGACAATGTAAGCAGTTAGACTGGGCGGCACCTAAACTCCATCTGCAAGTGCACGAAGCAAGATGTCATTTCCAGGGATGAGACCTAGAAGGCTACCTGTCCGCCTTTCTGTGCGAGGCGGCGGTTAGACTGGACGGCACCCTAATGCCATCTACACGGCATGAAGCAGGTGGTTACAGGGATGAGACCTAGAAGGCTAATTGTCCGCCTTTCTGTGTGAGGGCGGTGGTTAGACTGGACGACAACCTAATGCCATCTGCACGGCATGAAGCAGGTGGTTACAGGGATGAGACCTAGAAGGCTAACTGTCCGCCTTTCTGTGTGAGGGCGGTGGTTAGACTGGACGACACCCTAACGCCACCTACACGGCATGAAGCAGGTGGTTACAGGGATGAGACCTAGAAGGCTAATTGTCCGCCTTTCTGTGTGAGGACGGTGGTTAGACTGGACGACAACCTAACGCCATCCGCACGGCATGAAGCGGGTGGTTACAGGGATGAGACCTAGAAGGCTACCTGTCCGCCTTTCTTTGTGAGGGCGGCGGTTAGACTGGACGACACCCTAACGCCACCCACACGGCATGAAGCAGGTGGTTACAGGGATGAGACCTAGAAGGCTACCTGTCCGCCTTTCTGTGTGAGGGCGGCAGTTGGACTGGACGGCACCCTAATGCTATCTGCACGGCATGAAGCAGGTGGTTACAGGGATGAGACCTAGAAGACTAACTGTCCGCCTTTCTGTGTGAGGGCGACGGTTGGACTGGACGACATCCTAATGCCATTTGCACGGCATGAAGCGGGTGGTTACAGGGATGAGACCTAGAAGGCTAATTGTCCGCCTTTCTGTGTGAGGGCGGCGGTTAGACTGGACGTCACCCTAATGTCATCTGCACGGCATGAAGCAGGTGATTACAGGGATGAGACCTAGAAGGCTACATGTCCGCTTTTCTGTGTGAGGGCGGCGGTTAGACTGGACGGCACCCTAATGACATCTGCACGGCATGAAGCAGGTGGTTACAGGGATGAGACCTAGAAGGCTACATGTCCGCTTTTCTGTGTGAGGGCGGCGGTTAGACTGGACGGCACCCTAACGACATCTGCACGGCATGAAGCAGGTGGTTACAGGGATGAGACCTAGAAGGCTACATGTCCGCTTTTCTGTGTGAGGGCGGCGGTTAGACTGGACGGCACCCTAATGTCATCTGCACGGCATGAAGTAGATGGTTACAGAGATGAGACCTAGAAGGCTAACTGTCCGCCTTTCTGTGTGAGGGCGGCGGTTAGACTGGACGGCACCCTAATGTCATCTGCACGGCATGAAGTATATGGTTACAGAGATGAGACCTAGAAGGCTAACTGTCCGCCTTTCTGTGTGGAAGCGGTGGTTAGACTGGATGACACCCTAATGCCATCTGCACGGCATGAAGCAGGTGGTTACAGGGATGAGACCTAGAAGGCTAACTGTCCGCCTTTCTGTTTGAGGGCGGCGGTTAGACTGGACGGCACCCTAATGCCATCTGCACGGCATGAAGCAGGGGTTACAGGGATGAGACCTAGAAGGCTAACTGTCCATCACATATTTTTTAAGAGTTATCCAGCAACAGATCCGTCGCGATATGACCAAGGAGTTAAAGCGACGTAAAATAAAATAGAAAAAAAATATTCTAAGAATAATTTGTATACCCGCTAATAAGCGATAGAGGGTAGAGAAAATTATGTGAATATAATACATCGTTTTTTAGTTATAGACAAACGGAGGTTAGCTTCCGAATTGCGCTCGTGTATTTGTAGTAGTGCTTTCTTAGGTAGACAGTTCTTGATTTGGATTTCTAAGGAACTACCGATAATTAGTTGTATAGTTTGTTTTATCCGAGATATTTTTATTTGCTCCTAAAGGCGGCTGTGTCAGAGATTTACTTGTAATACTTTGTGTTGTGTCCCTGGAGTATTGCAGACGATGGACGGCGTTGTCACTCCCTCGCGCTGGGCTCTTCTCTTGTTTCGGGCCCAGCGCTGCGCTGCGGGTAATTTATAACGAGTGAATGCGGCCATTATTTATTCGTGCGGTGTGTTTATACCTGAGCACGCGTGTACCCTGGCCACCAAGTACGCTCGGGGGAATTGTGTGGAATGCGAAACTGAATCCTACATTTTATACCACATTCATCTTCGGTAGCTTGATGTCTCTGTAGCGAAATGAATAATTTACTTTGGCAATAATCCAAATGGTGTTGAGGGGCTGCTGCGTGTATGAAAGAAACAAAACACTACCTACAGACGCAGCTTTGGGGCTATCGCCAAATTACTATGAATTAAACATCGCACAAAGGGGTACTAAAGGACATTGGTCTTGACAGGTTGTGCCAAGGTAACCTTTATCTCCGCACTTTAAGGATTCAAATCTACAGACTGACTCTCTGGTCTGGTGGTTAGCATGCTGGCTTCCAAATCCTTAGGTTCGGTTCGATTCCTGGCTGGAAGTTGGGAATTGTTTCCCACTGTGTAGTCCATTTTATAATTAGACTGACATAGCACCTAGGGTTTCACAGCAGTAAAGCGGAACCAACTGCTACCACGTGATTTACTCACGTGGGGAAGATATTCTGATGGCTTTAATTGCCTAAAGTTAAGTATGAATTGATTCCTACTAGATGGCAGTTGGAGTAGCAACGAGCTCTGCTCTAGCCACTGTGGGGACACTAGTGAGCCATGCCTAAGTTTTGACAGGAGAGACAACGAGAATACAGTGCAGGCTGAGTTTTTGACCTGATCCTGCAGAAACTGAGGAAGTATTTGATATCACAACACTGTAAATGACAGAGTGATTGTAGTGTAAATTAGCATTATTGTATAACAATGATTTGAGATGTTTGTTATTTATAAGCATTGTAAGGAAATAAGTTTACACGGCCTCACTGAAACTGGCAATAGGAGCGGGTAACAATGTAGCGAGGGGGTGAGTTGTTTATTAAGAAGAGACAAACAAATGTCGTCAGAGTAGCGCGCTTTTCTTTAGAAATGGAGGGAATATCTTCCCTAGAGCATATGTGCTCGTAATTTTGATTGGATAAAAAGATAGACGCTAATGTTGGCGCGCTTTATTAACCAATAGCAGCCTGATTATAATGTTTAGGCATATCGGGGTGAGGGAGTATAAATTATGAAGCCAAAGACGGGTAACGCGTAGTTCAACAGAATCATCCACGGGTTACACGTCGCGCAATTCTACAGAATCTCTCGCGTCGTAAAGTTAGTTACAAAAATGTGAAATACGTGAATTAATAATGCGCGACAATAAGTGATTATAGTTACATTTGAAAATATAATAGTTTCAGTCGGGTGTGTATCAAGAGTAAATATGTGAAATTAATCAGTGTGACGGCAATAAAAGGGTAAAAACAAATTCTTTTATCAGTGTTATCTTTCGGTTACAATTCCTTTCCGTTTACAAACCCTGTTCAGGAGATTTGCTCGACTGAGTAATAATAGCTAGCCGGAGGACAAAGAACTCAAAATTCAAAATAGTAAAACAATAACAGGCGCTCAGCAAATAAGATAACACGAAAGAAACCGCGACAAATCACAGAGGAGGAGAAGGCAGTCTAGGATGGTACAAATGTAAACACGTACAGTACTGTCAAAAGTTGTGCTGCTCACAGATACACCGATAGATTCTTCAGAACTTCTTATCTAGATTCCTCTTAAAGTAAATTATACACACTCTACATCACTCCCTGTGTCTGAGAATGCAGAACTTTACTGAAACCCAATTTACTTTTAGCTGCAGACATAACAACGCAATAATTATGCGCGCGACTGTACTACACTCACTCGGAACGCGTAGTAATGTCACCCGATCTCACGTTGTGTACGCGCCTGCTACCCTGTTTCTACTGACCCAGATGATAATGGACTTGTCCAGCTACTGCGCATACAGATAAGCGGGTTCAGGACGAAAAACATCAGTCTATAGGGGCAGTTTGCACATAGCTCTTATTTCAGCCCTTAGTCAATAGATTCCAGCCAAATGCAGAC
The DNA here is from genome assembly GCA_030765065.1 of Deroplatys truncata. Classification (NCBI taxonomy): domain Eukaryota; kingdom Metazoa; phylum Arthropoda; class Insecta; order Mantodea; family Mantidae; genus Deroplatys; species Deroplatys truncata. The sequence goes on along the minus strand of CM060981.1, from coordinate 31,243,230 downwards.
CTACTGTTCCTTGCCTCCAAATACACGTCCCTCGGAGCGACAATTGTTTGTGACAAGTTGTAAGCTATGAAGTTGTTTTTCCCACGAGGTCAGTAAATATTCACTTCATGATGATTTTTTTTTCCTGGGTAGATAGATACATATCCAATATTAAAGGGCTTCTAAATGTTTTTTTTAAAGTGCTTTTAAATGGCTTTATTCCTTGGTATTTTAAGTATTTTAATTCCTTATTCTTGATCGGTATATCGAGCTTCCATTAAAACAAGGGGCAGGTTGGCACAATGATAGCAACAGGCAGTTTGTGTGTTTAAATTGTTTTTTGGACATTTCCTATTAATTTGTGTACAGTGTTTCGTTTTATTATAGCCATTTAAGTTTTTTACTTTATACGTTATAGCTTACTTTAAGCACCTGCTGATATATTTTAAAAATGTTACCCTGTGTTATGTGTTTTTACTATGATGAATCTGTGATTGTATATCTGAAGTATTCTTAATAACTTGACCATGATATTTGTTTTTAATAAATTATTTAAAACTACTTTCCATTTAAATAACATGTAGCCAACTTACCCCACATCCTTGCCAACCTGCTTTCTAGGTGGGGTAAGTTGACTCACTACACAATGGTTTGAAGAATTAAAAATTTAACTTTAAGTGGCCGTGAATTTAATGACGCAATTATTAATGTATACTGCTAAAGAAATTTATGGAGTAGTACCATGTCTGGATTGGCAGAAATTTTGCTGTAATAAAAATTTTAAAAAAATAAAGCTTAAAATTTGTGCCAACTTGCCCCTCTCTTGCCTACAGGCTACGCACGGGAATGGTGACGTAATACGTCTCATGTTTCTGCGTGAACTTCCTCTGCCTCCCGTCTGCATTTATTCCTCAAACAGGTATAACACGCATGCTGTGAGTTTGCAATCACTACACCTACAAGAAACTCCCATTAATTCCCAAACAGGGACGTAGAAAATAACATTTGAGTGCATAAACTTTCTAAAAGGGTGACTGACTTTTATTTTAATGCATTTTTATTTTCTCTATCACCTACATATAGTTAGTAGAGGGAGTATTGTACGCCACATAAAAACTGTATATTAAAATTTTAAGGAAAATGCACGTTTTGAGTGTGTGAAAACTACATACGTAGTCTGTCATAACGGGAAACCAGCTTTTGTATGCCTTCTTCAAAGAATGATGCCGCCTGTAATTTACGCCAACTCTGCACTTCTTGTTCATAAAAACATCGTCCTTGAAATGTTTTCCACCAAGGAATTTCTTCAGATGAAAATAGTTTGGTGCCAAATCCGGGCTGTAGGGAGGGTGATCGAATTGTTCCCAACCAAATAATGCGATCAGATCTCGAGTTTGTTTGGCTGTGTGTGGCCGGCATTGCCACTCATTGTTGTTCCCCCATAAACCTCACACAATTGCTGATGAATATTTGTTGGCGTAACATTTCTCGCATTCAAAATACGAATCACTGATCTGACTTCGCAGTCGGCCGAATATTTTGGATATTTCGAAACGCTCTAACAACAGGAAAACAGAAAGTGACGATCGCTCACAGCTGCGTCTAGCTTCCCAATGAATGAAGGAAATGATCGCGCATGCTCAAAATCGCGACCGCAGCGCTACAGCGGCAAAATATTAAAACAGTGCTTACTTTAAAAGCACATTTAAAAATGTTATTGCACGATATATAAGAAGAGTACAGTAGGTAAATGAACTGTCACCTTTTTCAAATGGCAGTCTGTGTGTGATGTCTTTGTAATTCCATGTTCATTGCATGAAGACGAGATAAAACGAATCGCGACTTATCAATTTAAAAAAAAATTACGTATCTGAAACTTAAATCAAAAACAAAGAATATCTAGGAAATGCTTAACGCCAAAAAAATGTTTATTGGCCTTAAATTGTGTGTTTTTATGAGATCTACAATATTTGTATATTAAGACTATCTCTTACAGTTTAGCAGTTATACAAAAGTGATTAAGAACGACGACTTCAAAGGCTATTGTAAGAAAACCAAGATATACACTTTGTTATATCTTAAACATATGGTACTTTAATAAAAATCAACAGAGCAGTTGATAAGAAATTTCGAAAACGTTCCACGTCACCGGTAGTTTGGGGTGGAGGTATTTTTTTGAAAACTTTCTTGTGACATATTTGTAAGACGCTGAACTTAAATGCCAAGTTTGTATTTAGCAAGTTTTGTTTTTGAGTTAGTACGCTGTTAATACGCACGCGCGCACACCTTTTTCTAAATATCCGATGTTATATATTCACATGACCTTCTCTATCCTCTATCGTATTTATTACTGGGTACACGAACTAGTTTTGCTGAAGCTTATTTTTCGCTCTACTTCAATTAAATCCAAATAAACATTACACATTTCGTTACAGATACAAAGGGAACAGCGATAGTCAAATGTTTATATGTAGTGGGTGATATACGCTGGCCTTAAAATTCTATCCTGTTTCAACGGAATCGCAAAAAACCACTGAATGTTGACAGGACTTTAAAAGAATGGCGAATTTAATAACGGATATCTCGGAAATGGCTGATGCTACAAAAAAGTTACTTGAAATAAATTGTGTGTTTTAAGGAGGTCTACATTTCTTGTGCAATACGTTCTCGCGCATCGCTTAACGTTTGCTACTTATACAAGTTTATACAAAATTCCTTCTAAATGAAGAGGACTTCATAGGCTGTTCTGAGAAAATTCAAGATATACATTTTATTTGCCACGCAAATATCTGTAATATAATATATTTTGATTAAAATCATTATAGTCACTAAATATTTGAAAAATCTTACATGTAAAAGGTAGCTTGGGGCGGGGGCATTTTCTTGAAAATATTCGTGTCGTATCTTTGGAAGATGGTGAACTTATATACCAAGTTTGGTATTTATCCGACTTTTCGTTTTTGAGTTGTGCTGTTCATACATACACACACGCGGACCTTTTTCAAAAAATGCTTCTTTTTGGATTCAGGAGCCTCAAAATATGAATTTCCGCTGAAATATCGAGATCGAATTTTTGGGTGGAATGCAATACCTCCTCTGCCGACTACTGTGGTAGAGAAAGTGGGTAGTGAAGGTCTTTGAATCAGATTTGATACCACATGCAGTGCTACTATGGGACAGGATTCTTGGGCAGCATGCTGTTGTGATTATTTTAGTACTGAAAATCCCCGCTGGCATCGCTTCGAGTTGTTCTTCTTTTTGTCCTGTAGGAACACGCCCCAAGCGCTTGTCTTTTGTCTTAATTTCCAAATCTGTCCCGTCGACTACATTCCGCAATTTGTCTGAGGAATTCATTTTGAATGTGGCCATGTTCCTCGATTAATTTCAACAAGGGAAAGGGAGGACTCATTCATTATTTATGGCGTTAGTCCCTTGTAGCCCTAAAAATAAGAAATTAAAGTAGCAAGGAGGCGACCGCACATTTCCCTTTAGACGGTCACGCCGGTAGGTAGCTGGGGGAGGCGACCTTGTGGGGAGAAAACTGCGTAACGTGAGACTAGAAGAGACCTAGTGAGATATTTCAGGCGGTAGGTAGCCTGAGCCAATGGGGGCGGTATCGGTTTCCATTCCCGTTGTATCGGCCAACGTGACCGGTTTATCGTGGGCGGTAGGCTTATGCTGGGGTGAGTTATACATTTAGGGACTAGATTTTAATTCACATACCTATTTTTCTCCGCTGTCTGAAAGTACGATTTGTTAGTAAATTTCCAACAATTTAAATAATATTACGTTGCATAAAGTTAATTTACCTCTTTTTGATAATAAGCATAATATTTCACTAGTTTGCTAATAAAATTATGTTATATATTTGTTTGTTTTACTTGTGTATTTCATAAATATATTTTTAGTTTATTCATTTTCTCTTGGTATTTGATTTAAAATAATATGGGTATTTCCAAATGTCGTTCTACGTGGTGTAATGGTTACCATGCTAGCCTCTAGTTACCGAAGTCGCGGGTTCAAACCTGGCGGAGGGCGATGGATTTTTTTCGGGCGTATGGCTTCCTTCAGAAGGAAGTAAAGCCGGTGTCGTAGATTGAGGCAGTATTTTTAACACTTAAATAATTTCAGTCCAATTATATAATATGTAAATTCTATAACAGCCCACCTTGAAGCAATATGTATGTAATAATTTGTAAAATGTATGTAACAGCCATTGCATATGCTTATATTATTGTATACATGTTCAATAATGTTATATGAATGTATTACGTAATTTAATAATGTAGGAGTTGTGAGAAATAGGACAAACGTTGCTAAAAATGAGGTAACAAAGAGGTAGCCTTGAGGTAATAATGAATTTTAAAGCTTAAATGCTACTAGTCATTATTGGAGCAACATTAATGTAAATTCTGAGACAGTTTAAAAATAGCCAATCCACAACAATAGCTTTAGTTAAATGAAGGTATTCTATTGGAGTAGGAATAGCCAATCAGAGACTTGAAATACAGAAATTTACAAGTTTAGACGGTTGAAATTAATTCAGTTGCCTGCAGACAGTGCTCATAACTGGATGCGTTGCTTATGCATCCTCCAGAGATTTAATATGTATTTGTGTGAGACGAAAAATAAGTTTATGTGTTAAAAAGTGAAATTAATTAATTAATTAATTAATCTCACAACTCTCTATATATCAGTGAAGTGTTATTTAAATCGTATCAAGTATTAATAAAAGGAGTAAAGTAAAAATTATAATCTGTGTAAGCCTACATTCTTAGTCGTACCAAACCCTGCCAAAGAGAAACGTGTCACTAACAAATACTGACGCAGCCGAGGCAAAAATATATAATATTTAAAGAAACGGTTAAATTACAAAAATAATATTTGTTTTTAAACTTGGGGCAAAGGCCACTTCAAAGTACATTTGGGGCGAAGGCTGCCGGAAAGCTGGTACTATACGTGCGGTTGCAACTACTACAAGTTCGGCTCCCCAACAGTTGGAATATAATACAACTCCTTCAATACAAACTACTTCAAATTGACGCCCAAAGCATGGTAAAAAAAATAACGTAACAATACAACTACATCCATACGTGGTGCAAACAATACAAGAAGAAATCTTCTTCAAGGTTTACAGCACGTAAAAGAACCTCAAGCCTAATAAAGAGGCCTCTGAGCAAAATTACCGGTCTTACACGCCCAATATAGAATGGGACGCTAAGAACCATAGTAGTTAAAGAGCGTCCATACATAAAACTCAATTTCAACTTCACTTACACTGTTTTCAGCTTTTTTTTATGTGACTATATTTGGAACACTTATTCGCAAGGAAACAAATACATTTCAGAATTAAAATTCTTCTTTACAAATAACCCTTCTTAAACAGAGAGAATATCTAAGTTGTGACCGATTAACAACAGTGTCTCTCGTTTTTTTTCCTTTTAAGTCGAGTCCGGTAGTCTGTCAGAAAATTGTCGAGACCCCCTACACTTCGAGCGGGATCCTGATACCCCATGACAAGCCATAATTTCTTTTAGTCTTCTTTTAGGAATAAATTTAAAAAATCTGATGTGTTACACTCACATGACTTTCTCTACTCTTGTACAAACTATTTTTACAAACGCTTATTCTCCATCTACTTCATATTAATCGAGATAAACATTTGCAGAAATGATGTTTTGACATGCAAAGAGAATTACATTTTACACATAGCGACCAGTTCTAAAAATATTTGACTATCGCTTAAGGCGTACTATGTTCACCTTGTTTTCTATTTGCAGGGGCAATATAGAAATACAGTAGCCATTAAGTATAGACATATCTCTTAATAGCTGGTTGCTAGGTGCAGCACCATTCTCTTTGCCATAGATTAATGCTCTTTGCATATCCAAGACAAAAATATGAATAACGAATTCCCATTTGAGAAAAAGTATTGGAAAATTTAAGGCAATAACAGGCAATATCTCGAAAATGGTTTACTCAACAAAAAAAATGTATATGACATAAATTGTGTGTTTTAATGCGATCTACATTTTTTGTGTAGTAAGATTTTGTCTATCTCTTATGGTTTACCGGTTATGCAAAAGTCGTACACAATGAAGAATACTTTTGGAGACATTACCAGAAAATTCGAGATATATATTTCATTTTTCATAATAATATGTTAAGGATATGATATTTTAATCAAAATCGTTAGATCCATTTTGAGAAAATTAAGATTTTCGAAAAATGTTCCATGTAAAGGGTAATCTGAGGTGGAGAGATTTTCTTGAAAACCTTCGTGTCGCATCTCTGGAAGATACTGAACCTAAATACCAAGTTTGGTGTTTATACCACTGTTCGTTTCTGAGTTATACTGTTCACAGACACACACGGACATGTTTCCAAAAATGCTTTTTTTGGATTCAGGAGATCTCAGAGCATATATTTCTGGTGAAATCTCGGTATCGAATTTTTGGGTGGAATAAAATACTTTCCCTACTTGCTATACGTAGTAGAGAAAGTAAAAATTAATTCAGAATGAAGAGAACCTTACAGACTTTCTTTTGCACTTTTTACACACCGACATGCCCATGCCCAAGGGGGGACTCGAACCCGCGACCGTCAGCTTAGCCTAACGTCGAAGCTACACACTACAGCGACCACGGCTACGAGGGTCGGCGCTATAGACGGACGCGCTGATGCGTGCAAATCTAATATAGGTTTGATTGTGGAGCTGTACCTTCCGACTATCCGTTTGCCCCTCTCTCCCACTGAACGCAAGCGTTGACGACGTTACGCATTGTCAACAAAACAGTGGCGCCTCCTCCAAACGCTCTCACATTGCGGACGACTAGTAAGCATTGGAAATTTCTACAGCTTTATTTCATGTAACCTGAATGAACTTTCATAACTTCTGTTCAAAATGCTTGTAAAGAATATCCATTCTCCTCCCGAATATGACGTTATAATGCTGTAGATTACGTAATAAAGAAGCATTTTTTGATGGAGAAATAAATGGATCTATTATCATGTCTGTGCCCGCAAGATCAGAAGCGATGCAAGAGATCGCCGTGTCGTAAGGTTTTATTACAGCCGCAAGTTACTATATGTAAAATTCCTGTGCCGACATATCACAAAGGGAGAGAGGGAGAGCGACTAATGAAATATCGGGAGGAGGGGGGTGATGTGCGACCTTAGGGAGGATAAAGAAAATCCAGTTCCGCCCAGATGAGGGAGGAATGCGCCAACACCTCGGGATTAATCTTATGGGCGGCTCGAAGTTCAAGGTCTTAGAATCCCAAATTAATAAAATACTCTTAAGCAGATTTCGTAAAAGGAAATACAAGGAAAGGAGCATTAATTTATGTACATCCTACATCGTGTACCGGCGTTAGAACATCGCCAGTAAAGTAGAATCTAAGACAGCTGAAAACGTGTTCTCGAAGAAAAGAATGAACACCCGGAGACGTCAGTAGACAAAATTACAATATCATCAATAATGGCACTAAAGAAAGCGTTCTGCGTGTGAACTCGGGAACCACTGCACTGATTTATAGCTTTCTCTGGCACACACCTAGTAGGTAGGCAAGTATTGCGTTCTACCCAAAAATTCCATATCGTGATTTCACCGGAAGTATACGTTTTGAGGTTCCCTGAGTCTGTCTGTAAGCAGTATAACTCAAAAACGAAATGTTTGTGAAATGTCAGCTTGCTAGTTAAAGGGGACAAGGTACTCTGAAATGGTCGAAAATCACATTTTTTTGTTTTAGGTGCTAATAAAATCTCCATTATTTCCAGTTTCAGAAAATATAGAGTTCTTGGGGGTTAAGAGGTTTTTAAGGCATTTAAATACCATTTAAATGCTAGTTTGCACTCCTTTAGAGCTGTCATACAACGTCCCTTTTTAGAATTTTTTTGTATCTTTCAACAACGAACGACTATATCATGCCCAGCGAGCAGTTCAGCAATTAACAAAAGAGGCCAGGATCAAGAAAAGGCAATCAGAAAAGCTGAAACAATCCAGGAATGAAGCTGCAGATGATTATGACTCTGAAATGTGCTGAAGTGTGTCAGAATTTTAACATTCAAACTTTAAATTCAGTTTTCTCAAAACAACATTTTAAAATACTTATGTACCTTTTTCTCAGAAAGTGTGAGAGGTAGAGAGCTGAAATTTTCAGTGCATGTATATAACACATAGATAAACTTTCTGAACCACAATCATAATTGTATAATGTATATTAGTGATTTTAAGAAAGCAACAACATTGCAAATGTTCCACGTTTTTACTTTTTTTACTTTGCTAATATTTTTTTTTTCAATTTCTAGTGAACTGATACACATAACTAATTAATTGAGTTTCAGAAGATAGCTAATGCAAAAGTGTGATTCTGTATTGCAAGTAGTATCAGAGAAACAGGTACATGAATTCACATGTTTCAAGAGTAAATTTTATTATTTTTCTGCTGAATGAAATAATTTTTACGAACTCAACTACATAAGCTATCAATGCAAACAACCAATTGAAATAATTGTCATGATTTGTAGAATAATTAATAAGAATTTCAGAGAAACCATTGAGAACTTTAAAAGCAGTGGTAATTTAACACACTTAAGCTGTAATTTCCATGTGCTCAGACTACCTTGTCCGCTTAAAATCAGTAAAAGTAAAGTAAAATAGAGATTTTCAATAAAATCTCCCTACCTCAAATTACATAAAATATTTTCTGTATTTCTAACATTCTCAGAATTCTCAGAAATTTTATCAAAATACTATCAACATATTTACATGACTAATAAAATATACCTCTTCAATTTACTGGGAATATCGTGTGAAGTCCTCTTCATTCTGAGTGACCTTTGTACAACTGTGTATAACCTTGATACAGACAAAAACATACTACACAAAAATGTATGCCTCTTTAAAACACACAATATCTTTCAAGTAACTTTGTTGTTCGTTCGAAGTTTTCGACAGCTTATCAATTTTTAAAAGTGCTGTCGCTATTCAGTTGTTCCTCGCAATTTCATGGAAAGAGTTCGGAATTTCAAGGCCAGCATATAGCGACTAGCCTTTAAAGAGCTTACTATAATTAAACAATTTCAGCAACGATTTACATGAAGCAGACAGAAAAATGATGTTTCGTAAGAATGGTCTGTGAAAGTCATATAAAAATAAACGATAGTGGGTAAAGAAAGTCATGTGAATGTAACACACAATTTTTAAAATTGTTAAAAATACCACATATTTTAAAATTGAAGTCAAATTTTTGTTGTTTGTTGGAAGATGCTTCATGTTTATCTGCACCACGTATGGAAGCCAATTTGTCGCGGTCACTTCGTGTTTTCTTTTGCTGGGCGCCTGTTATTGTATTACTACTTTGAATGTTGGGTTCATTGTCCTCCGGCTAGCTATTATTTCTCGGTCAGGCACATCTCTTAAACAGGGTGTGTAAACCGAAAGGATTTGTTACTGAAAGATAACACTAATAAAAGAATTTGTTTTTACACTTTTATTGTCGTCACACATTATTCAATTTCACATATTGATTCTTGATACACTCCCGACTGAAACTGTTATATTTTCTGTTACTATAATCACTTATTTGCTGAACATTATTAATTCGCGTATTTCACATTTATAACTAGCTTTACGACGCGAGAGATTCTGTAGAATTGCGTAACGTGTACTTTATGTATGCTTCCGTTGAACTACGCGACGTATAACTCACGAACACTTATGTTAAACTGAACGACGTATTACACGCGAATGCTTCTGTTGGACTGTGTGCCACCCGCTTCTTGGCTTTAGCTTTTTATACTCCCACACCCCGATATGCCTAAACATTATAACAGAGCTGCTATTGGTTAATAAAACGCGCCAACATTAGCGTCTATTTTTATATCCAATCAAAAATTACGAAAACATATGCTCTAGGGAAGAAATTCCCGCCATTTCTAAGAAAAGCGCGCCAATCTGACGTCATTTGTTTGTCTCTTCTAATTAATAAACAACTCAGCCCCTCGCTCATTGTTACCTGCTCTTATTGTCAGTTTCAGTGAGGCCGTGTAAACTTATTTCCTAACAATGCTTATAATTAACAAACATCTCAAATCAATGTCATACAATACACTACAATCACTCTGGCATTTACATTATTGTGATACAAATTACTGCCACAAAATATTTGCATTATAAATAAAATGTATATCTTGAATTTTCTGCCGATAGGTTCGAAGTCCTCGTCATTCTGAAGTACTTTTGTAAAGCAGGTAAATCGTAAAGGGTAGACGAAATCTTACTGCAAAAGGAATATAGATCTCCTTAAAGTGCACAACTTATGCCAAATATAATATTTTGTGTGGTTAATCATTTCCGATGTATTCTTTGTTATTGGTTTCAATTTTATTTTCTGTAATGCGTACCTAGGTATAGCAAGTGTAGGAAGTATTGGATTCCACCTAAAAATTGTAAACAAGATTTAGCCAGAAATACACGTTTCGAGACTCTCGGAATCCAAAACATTCTATGTATTACACTCACATGACTTTCCCTACTATTTTTACAAACGCTTATTCTCCGCCTACTTCATGATAATCGAGATAAACATTTGCAGCAACTAGTTTGTACAAGAGTACACAAAGTCATGTGAGTGTAACACATCGGATTTTTTTTCTTTCTCAGGTTCAAAGTGATCCGGTTTTGAAAAACTATCACTTGTCTACTGTGTCCTTATACCTTCGAAATGTGTGATGAAAGTTTATTTTGATTAACAAGTAGATAAAAGAATAAGCTCTCACAAGAATAATTAATAACAGAAGAATGAGTAGTGAAAGCCATCAGCCCCTTTGTTGTATACCTTCCAAACGCCTCATATAAACACAAGACGACAACGAAAGGGTTCGTTCACCTTAATTAAGTTTGGAAACTGACCCATTTTATCCGACGCACGTGTTTCTGGAATCTGTTGAAAGCAGCATGTAAAATATTAACGCCGTGGAGCAAAGCGCCCTCTGGGGCTTATACTCCCAAGTTAAACAAAAACTCTCAGAGCTACCAGGCGCGGTGATTAAAATCTCCAGCAAGCAATATTTCTCCGTCTTCCTCTTTAAATTGCGACAAGTAAGTCACGACGGATTCCGGCCCGCGTTCGTTCAAGGCGTTGCCGAACAAACTTTTCTGGTTATTAATTAGAGACATGTTCGGCAAATTCCGTGAACCAAAACAAAAAAGTGTGTAGTGGGCGGTAATTCAAAGGGCCGGGCCAAACATTTGTTGCAATTTTGGGTTTTTGGTGTATCCTTTCTTCGCCGCTCTCGGTAAACACAATATTTCCTCACGAGAGATTGGATCTCGTAGTGTACACCGTTTCTTAAATGATAGGTTATGAGAGCACGTATACTTTTGTACAAGTTTATGGTTAACAATCGCTGTCAGACTCTTCTTCTTTTGTTTGCCACGTCCCGCCGCACGACTGGTTTCAAACTTCGAGAGGTGGGGGGGGGGGTTTCTCAAGTACACTAAATCAAGAGCTCTACTCTCGTTTTTCTTTTGTATTAAACATCGCCATGTGAAACTGCAGAGCTTATGAATTTACTTTATGACCTCGGCCATCGCAAGGAGCTTCGTATCATCTCCGTCCAACACTTTCTTCCAGCTTATCGATACCTTACAGATGTTTGCTTATCATAAAATGCTGATGTGGTAAGTCACACGGCTTTCTCTACCCACTTCAAACACACATTATGCAGTGCGGGCTGGGTGTAAGAATACAAGCACGTGAACACCTTGCGGATTTATTGATTACTACTTTCTCTACTATATACAATAAGTAGAGGAAATACATGTTTTGAGGCATCCTGAATCCATAAAAAGCACTTGCAGAAAAAGGTCCGTGTGTGTGTGTGTGTGTGTGTGTGTGTGTGTGTGTGTCTGTGTACAGCATAACTCGGAAACGAACAGTCGGATAAACACCAAACTTGGTATTTAGGTTCATTATCTTCCAGAGATGCGACACGAAGGTTTTCAAGAAAATCCCCCCACCCCAGACTACCCTTTACATGGAACATTTTTGGAAATTTTTTATTTTCTCAAAAATGGCTACAACGATTTTGATTAAAATATCACATATTTAAGACATTTTCACGACAAATAAAATGTATATCCTCAAAATTTCTGGGAATGTCTCCAAAAGTATTTTTCATTCTGAACGACTTTTGCATAACTCGTACACCATAAGACATAGACAAAATTTTACTCCACGAAAAATGTAGATGGCGTTAAAATACACAACTTATTTCATATACATTTTTTTTTGAGTGAACCATTTTCTAGATATTGCTTGTTATTCCCTTAAAATTTCCAATATTTATACTTTTTCTCAAATGGGAATTCGTTATTCGTTTATTTTATGTCCTGCTAATGCAAAGGGAATGAAATGCTCTAACATTTGACTATCGCTTGAAACCTATCATATTCCCCTTGCACCTACAAGAAACTTAGCAATAAGATTAACATCTCGATTAACATGAAGCATATGGAGAATAAGCGTTTGTAAAAATAGTTTGTACAAGAGTAGAGAAAGTCATGTGAGTGTAACACGTCAGATTTTTATAAAAATCCGGAGGCGCTGAAAATAAGTAAAAACTCTGTATATCGATTTTTGTGAATATTATAAAAATAATTAGTATATGCTCTAATGAAACGCGGACTTTTATCTACAAAATGAGATTTGGTACAATATTTTGAAATAAAGTGTTCCGGAGCTATGCGCACTTTAATTGCTACAAAATGAATTAATACGATACATTTATCGTTCAATAACTTGAATACTGTTGGGGTTTAGATGCTAATATTAGTTAGTAAACTCCCTTAGGAGCTCTTATTAATAGAAAAAATTACAACGCAAACAAATAATGCGAGTTTTTTGCCACTCGATTTTATATGGATTGTCCCATATACGGTAATTTAACGGCGTTAAATCTATCGCGACACTCTACAAAACATGGCAACAGGATCAGTAGCACCTCTTAATTTGTACAGGTTTTAAGGAGCTTCGTGGCATCCGCAGCTAGAATGATGTAATTAACGTATGGGGCCAAATACATATGCTTCGTGCACACTTGAAGAAGTGCACGAAGCTTCTCCCGCACTGTGTTTCAATACATCACTACAATTTTACGTTACTGTCACTGGATGGTAGCACACTATGGCGGAAGTAGGTAACGTGCACGAGCATTATTAGGTTCAAAATATAGAAAGTGCCTCTCGTATTTCTGCTCTTATATTGTCCTTAAGCTCGTCTATGGTGTGGGAATTCTTCCTATAAACTTTATTTTTTAACGTTTTAGCGAACCCGTTCTAAATTTATTGACCAAACATCTCACGTGTCCCCCGGGACTGGATAACCAGGAAATTGCTTTGAAATTGTCTAAACACTTGTCTACATGATTCACTTTTCACGTATGTATAGTACATAAAAATACGCTGCTTGAGTTTGTTGGCAGCCATTTCCGTGGACTAGTAAGCGAATAACATTCCTAAGGGAATCACACACAACACACGTATTGTAGAAACACTTCACAACACGAAGACAAAGCAACGACTGAGGTAGCTCGCAGCTGATAAACATACACTTGACACGTCCTGCTTCTGAGCAGCGGCATAATACCGAGGTCACTGCCGTCTCAGCCGATACACATCTAAGGTGGTTGTGACCTTGGCACAAAACAAAGGCACTGTATATCTCCATATTACGTTATTCATGATAAATCTTTGATCACAATTTATTTAAAATTACACAGTAAGCACTTAGTCACATACAAAATACACGGTTTCCTCTACCCAATATCGTTACCGAGCGATTTGGCGCCGCGATAACGATACCCGGCCGACCGCCGACTCTAACCCATGGGTTTTTCATGGTTTCCCCTGGTGGGTAGCCGAATGCTGGGGTGGTTTATCCACCACGACTTTCCTGCCTCTTATTTCCTGCACCTATCGTCTTGTCATCTGTTTCAGGGTTGTAGGACCCTGATCGGTGTTTGGCGTGTGGCGTTTGGGCGGTGGATTGTTCTATATAGAATTTTCTTCCCTGGCCGTTGTGGGACTGCTCAATTAGAACCCGCCTCCGAATGGGGATCGCCAGGGTATATGAGGTTTATGGATGGACACGGGCAGCGTAGCGTGCATTCGATCTGGAAACGTTAGGGACCCCTCCATCGTCATCCGGATCTGGTCGCCCTCATCCCGCCAAGTGTTCACTTGCAGTGTTCTGCCCCGGTTGCAGGTCCCGTTTACATTTTTACCTGCACAATATCGTTTATTTACATATAGCTTGTAAAAATACTATTTTTGGGGTTGAAGAGCTCTCAAATCATGCATTTCTAAAGAAATCGTGTTATAGAGTTTTTTATTGGAGAGCATCACGTCCTCTACCTATGTAAGTGGTGAAGAGTGTAAAATGAAATTAAAGAAGATAAATTCGAGTAGGTATTAAACGCTTTTAAATATGTAGGTACGTATATCCAAATCTGTTGTAAGAATATCTAGGACCTGTAGACGGTTGCATGTTCAGACCACCGTAGTTTTGAACCAAAGAATTACGGTGCCTCGATGAAGTTAAAAAGAGAGAAAGGAAAAAAAAATCCAGCGCTAAGGGAGCACTCCTGTTCCCAAATGTTTTATATTTCCTAACCCATTTCTGTAGCTTCAGTAATATAATAACTTAGGCCTCGCCCTTTGTAAGACAATGGCGTGGGTTTTTAATTTATTTATATAGGTGTCTTAGCCGGCCACCCACCCACCATACAGACTGACTTCCGCCACAGCTTCCCACGTTGTTCTCGGCCTCCCGCGACCAGAGAGTAAACACCAATCGAACAAGGCAGGCAGTGATAAATGAGACGTACGTGACCAACACTGTTCCTAAACTAGCAAAAAAATTGCCAGTCACGTCCCGGAATCGAAACACGATCTTTGGCATTCTGTGCTAACACGTGATTAACTTTATTTCCACGTCCGCATATCGCGTGTGCTGTATTTTGTAAACACAGATACATAACCTTTGCAATAAAAACTTTTCCTAAAATGTCATAAAAAATGATTTATATAACTGGTTATTATGATTGTGAAAATCGTGCATATTCGACCTTCAATAGTACACAAACTGTAAATGTTGCCTAAAATATCTTATGTGTTACATTTACATGGCTTTCTATAGTCACTCTTCTACAAACTACCCTAACAAAAGCCTATTCTTATATCTACTTCTCGTTACTCGAGATAAATTTTCATTTGTAGCTATAAGAAGATTACAGTAGGCCAAAGCGACAGTCAGATTTTTTAAAAGCGTGTCGCTATTTGATGGCTTTGAAATTCCGTGCTATTTGTGTGACCACGAGAAAAAACCATTAGCAACTTCGTACTTGGAAAAAAGTATTTGAAAATTCATAGCAGTAACAAAGAATACCTCGGAAGTGGTTGTCACAAAAAAATTTTATTTCACATAAATTGTGTACTTTAACTAGATTTTGTTTATCTTCTACGATTTACCACTTATAAAAATCTGATGTGTTACATTCACATTACTTTCTCTACCCTCTATCATATTATAGTGGGTATGGAAACTATTCTTACGAAAGCTTATTTTTCTATTTCATCATAGTTGCAAAATTTGTAGACATAACTTATAGATACAAAGAGAACAGCGATAGTCAAATGTTTAACAACTGGACGCTGTATGCTGGCCTTAAAATTCCATACTGTTTCCATGACATCGCGAGAAACAACTGAAAATCGAAGGGACAAGACTTGAACAATTTGAACCATTAATAATGGATATCTCGGAAATGGCTTATGCCACAGAAATCCTATTTGAAGTAAATTGAGTGTTTTAAAGAGATCTGCATTTGTTGTGTAGTACGTTTTTGTATATCGCTTAACATTTACCAGTTATACAAGATTATACAAAATTCCTTCCGAATGAAGAGGACTTCACCTATTCCCCCAAAATTAAAGATATACATTTTATTTGTCATGTGAATATCTTTAATATTTGGTGTTTTAATCAAAATATTTAGAGGCATTTAACAGAAAATAAACAAATTCGAAAAATCTTCCATGGAAAGGGTAGTTCGGGGTGTGGTATTTTCATGAAAATCTTCGTTTCGTAGTTTTGTAAGATTGATATTTATTCGACTTTTCGTTTTTGAGTCTCCCACTAAGGCGGCCCGGGTCGATCCCAGGGACCCGCATAAGGGATAAGTGGTGGACGAAGCGGCGTCTGGGCGGGTTTTCTCCGAGTTATCCGGTTTCCCCCGTAATTCATTCCACCAGTTGCTCCATACCTGTTTACGGGCCGATCCCCCGTTCCGGATTCTTCATTCTCTGATTCAATTCCCGTCTTTGGCAGGCCTCTGTCCCTAGGCACGGTTGTAAGTCCTACGGGGTGTAAACCCTACATACGAGGAGGGTAGTTATAAATAGTAGGCAGAGAAAGTCATGCGAATGTCATACATCAAATTGTTTTATTTCCTTCTCTCTCAGTTTCTTCTGGAAATCTGAACAAAGCCGGATAAAAATTGCATCCCATGGGACATTTGTAGTGTTTAAATGTAGGAGAAAAGGTTTTTGAAATAGTTACAGGGCATTTAAATGAACACGTGTTGGGGTATAGGGAGCTTCGAGGATATGAACTGTAACAGATAACTGTAGCTAAAGATTCAAGGTTACCCTTAATCAAAATTCTAAGGCCTTCATTAAGAACGGAATTTTGACTCGTCTGATCCGGGTAATAAAAATGATGGTTCAACACGTATTTTAATACAATTCAGATCCATTTTTGTGAAAATAAAAACAATAGTATAATTTATAATTAAATATGATTATATATGGTGTATAACAGAAAAAATATGTAAAAATTATGGGAATTATTGATTAAAAATCTGATGTGTTGCACTCTATCTTATTGCTGATTTTCTTGTAGGTGCAAGAGGAATATGGTTCGCTATAAGCGATAGTCAAATATTTTAAGAGCTGGACAAATAACAAGGAATATCTCAGAAATGGTTCACTCCACAAAAAAATGTATATGACATAAATTGTGCGTTTTAACGAGATCTACATTGTTTGTGTAGTAAACTTTTGCCTATCTCTTACGATTTACTAGTTATGTAAAATCCATTCAGAAAGAAGAAGGCTTTCGGGGACATTCCCAGAAAATTCAAGATATACATTTTATTTGGCATGAAAATATCTTAAACATATAATATTTTAATAAAAATCGTTAGAGCCATTTTTGAGAAAAATGTTTCATGTAAAGGGTAGTTGGGGTGCGGAACGTTCTTGAAAATCTTCGTGTCGAATCCTTGCAAGATACTAAACTCAAATGCTAAGTTTGGTATTTTTCCGACTTTTCGTTTTTGGGTTATGCTGTTCACAGACACACACACGTATGGAAATGTTTCCAAAAATGCTTTATTTGGATTCAGGGCACCTCAAACATAGAATGTTTGGGTTACTCTCTCTCTACTTACTATACGTAGTAGAGAGAGTAACAAGGGCTACCTGCCCCGCCAATAAGTGACATCCGTATTCTATATCGAAATATCCCTATATGCATTGATAAAGGAAACGGAACTGGAGAACAAACGGTAGAAATCAATGGTGGTTTCACACAAGTCACCCACATTGTTTAATATATGCGTTAGTCATAGAATCTTGGCTGAGTGTTTTAAAAATGTAGTTTAAAATTAATAATACACATTTGAATTGCCTGCTCTTTACGGATGACTAAGTGAATGTGATTGGTACAGATGATAGACTTCAGATAGCTGTTCACAAATTATGTAGTATAATTAAAGAGCACAATTTAAATACTTAAGGTTCAAAGACAAAAGTAATGGCGTTCACAGGGAAAAATAAAAAAAGTTCAAAGATAGTATTCAACTTTCAAGACATTGAACAGGTGACCAACTTTAAATACCTGGGATGCAGAGACAAAAGGATAAAGAAGAGACGCTTCATAATTATCAATATACATGTGGAACTATAAGATGTTAAAGGCTGGCCTCGTAGTTCAGTCGGTAAAGCACCTTGTGCTAGAGATCTCGGGTTCGATTCCCGGCTGGGGTGGGAATGTTTCTCTAGCCAAGGTTATTCCTTATCCCCTCCTCAGTGTGGAAGTGCGAATATGTGCATGATCTAAAGAATAAAACCCAAATTTTGTCAGAAATCCAACAACAAGCAAATACAAGTTAATACCGTTGCTTATACGCAATAATTTGTTCAAAAGAAGACGTCGCCGATAAGACCATTTTTTTATTAAATGTTTATTTAAGGACATTTTGACTATGTGGTCTTATCACGACCTATTATCATACTAGGGCTGATCAATAAAGACTGAGACTGATTTTTTTTACAGATATTTATTACTCCATTTCAATGTTGACATGATCTTTTTCAAAGTAGTCCCCTTCTAACTGAATGCACTTTTTATAACGTCTCTGCCAGTCCTCGAACACATGGTGCAGGCCATTCTTTGTCAGGTCTTTGAAAATCGCCTCACTATTCTTTAGAACTGCTTCAGTGCTCTCAAATCGAATGTCCCGGAGCTTTGCCTTTAGTAATGGGAATAAAAGGAAATCACAGGGGGTAAGACCGGGGCTTTAAGGGGGATGCGGCACACAGCTAATGTTGAATTTAGCCAAAAATTCCTGGTGATTTGCGACGTGAGGCCGCGCGTTGTCGTGATGAAGTCGCCACCCATTCCGATGATGTTCTGGACGTTTCCTTGTAATGTGCTTCCTCAGTGTAGGCAATACTGACGTGTAGTAGCTGCTGTAACAGTAGTGTGAGGGGGGGGGGACTGCATGCTGGTAAATCATTCCATTCCGAAACACCAGGCCCAGAGGACTCGCCCTTCTTTGAAGTCCTTGAACCACCTAAACACCGTTGCACGAGGTAGTGCATCTTCACCGTATACCTGCTTCAGCTTTTCGAAAGTTTCAAGGCTGTATGATTTAAACGAAAATAAAATTTTATTGCGCTGTATTGCTCCACTCGTGTCACCTCCATTTTGTGGTATGGGAAATTCAAGTAGGGTCAACAATATACAGCACTACTACCAACCTACAGTTACGAGAGTGATGTCGCTAATGGACATTATACATGAAACCCTCCTCTTTTCAAGTATTCGTGGCAGAGACATAAAGCTATCAAGGAAACTACAGAAAAAAATCAGTCTCGGTTATATACATTAATTTACAATGCAAAAAAAAGGAATTTGGTAAACATTTATAGTAAATCAGAGAGTTTTGTATCTATTAAAAACTGTAGCGTATTGGGTCTGTTAACTGCACTGGGAAGATTGGAAATGCCGAGTTGTTGTATACATCTACTATACTGTGGACAATCTATAAGGATGTGCAGAATGGTTAGAGGAATGTGAAGTGGTATACTTCTATTTATTTAATTTGTTGAGCCCCACGTTTGGGAAGCCAATTTGCGACAGTATACTTATAATGTTTGTGTATGTGTGTTTACTTCACGTGGTGAAGCCATTTTGTGACGTGATTCTTTATAATGTTTGTTAGCTCCATCTGGTGTTATCAATTTGAGGTAGTATTAGTGTTTGTTTGAAAGAATGCTACTGTTATTTTATTTAATTTTGGTTTACTGTCCTCCGGCTAGCTATGATCTTTTTGGTCGAGCACTTCTCTTTATACAGGTTGTGTAAACGGAAAGGAATCCTTTATCCAAAGATAACACTGATGAAGGAATTTGTTTTACACTTTTATTGTCGAACACAGTCACTATCACATTTACACATTGATCTTGACACTCGCCAAACTGAAACTATTATAATAACTTCATTACTGATCATTCTTAATTCGCGTACTTCAGCTTTTTGTATAATTAACTTTACAACACTTTAGATTTTTCATAACTCTGCTACGCGTAACTTGTGAATCGATAGCCAACGTGTACTTTACAAATATTTTCGACGAACTGACGGACTCTGCCTCTAACCTAGCCCTTTTATACTCCTACACTCTGATATGCCTAAAGATTATAACTGAGTTGCAATTGGCTAATAAAACGCGCCAACATTAGCGTCTATTTTTATATCCAATGAAAATTATGAATACATATGCTCTAGGGACAATGTTCCAGCAAATTCTACAGAAAAGCGGGCCAACATTACGTAACTTCCTCATCTCTAATAATGATAAACAGCTCACCCCCTCGCTGCATTATTGCACGCTATTATTGTCAGTTTCAGTAAGGCAGTATAAACTTACTTCTCAACAATAATTACAATCAACAAACATCTCAAATCAATGTCACATAATAATGCATATTCATACTATAATCATTCTTTACATTTAAATAATTTATGATACTAATTACTGCATCAAATGTTATAGCTGTCAGTTTGGGGGTTGGTACTTAGTGAGAAGATAACAGTGCGTTAGTTTGGAGTGCCCAATTCTATCCATCCCCTCCGATTCATTTAAAGCTTTCCGCTACGTGGTCAGTAACTGTCAATCACCTTCTTGATTGGCGCCGATTTTATATAAACTTCTTATACAAAACATAACAGAAAATATTCAAGATCGTCAAAAGAAATGAATGGTACATATGGGAAGAATGGACGAATCCCGCATCCCAAAAAGAACACTCAACTGCTCCCCAAGAGGAAGAAGAAATGTTGGTCGTCCTAGATTACGTTGGAACCAGCAATTCTGAGGGGACCGGAACGGGACTATAGTCCCAAACCGTGCTGCTGTTGATGAAAATAATTGTGGAACAGGTATGGATCACTCAATGTAATTCAGAAGTGACTGGGCACGTAACCTGGTGAAGAATGAGTCATACTATTTCTGTATGTAAAGAGTGTTTGGGTTTACAATTACGTAGCACGAGCACTGTCATTACAGACAGAATGATGGATGGTGCTGGAGCACTGCCAGGATAGTGTTGAGTACTTGTGTTGTATGACAGCTTGCAAACTGTGTCGCACACTTAAAACTTGTGATGCAAGTACCAAACTCTTCTTGTAACAATTGTACATATATGACAGTAGTTTAAAAAATCTTATGTGTTACACTCACATGACTTTCTCTACTCTTGTACAAAATATTTTTACAAACACTTATTCTCCATCTACTTCATGTTAATCGAGATACACATTTGCAGACTCTATCTTATTGCTAATTTTCTTGTAGATGTAAGGGGTATATATATTTACAAGGGCAATATAGAAATACAGTAGCCTTTAAGCACATATATATCTCTTAATAGCTGGTTGCTAGGTGCAGCACCATTCTCTTTGCCACAGATTAACATTCTTTGCATATCCAAGACAAAAAAATTCTGATGTGTTACACTCACATGACTTTCTCTGCTCTTGTACAATCTATTTTTACAAACGCCTATTCTCCATATGCTTCATGTTAATCGAGATATCGAGATGTCAATCTTATTGGTAATTTTCTTGTAGATGCAAGGGGAATATGGTAGCTTTTAAGCGATAGTCAAATATTTTAACGCTGGTTGCTATGTGGCGCATTCCATTCTCTTTGCATGTCCAGGACATAAAAAAATCTGATGTGTTACACTCACATGACTTTCTCTACTCTTGTACAATCTATTTTTACAAACGCCTATTCTCCATATGCTTCATGTTAATCGAGATATCGAGATGTCAATCTTATTGGTAATTTTCTTGTAGATGCAAGGGGAATATGGTAGCTTTTAAGCGATAGTCAAATATTTTAACGCTGGTTGCTATGTGGCGCATTCCATTCTCTTTGCATGTCCAGGACATAAAAAAATGAATAACGTATTTGAGAAAAAGTATAAGTATTGGAAAATTTAAGGAAATAACAAGCAATATCTCGAAAACGGTTCACTCAACAAAAGAAATGTATATGACATAAGTTGTGTATTTTAACGCGATCTACATTTTTTGTGCAGTAAAATTTTGTCTATCTCTTATGGTTTACCAGTTATGCAAATGTCGTTCACAATGAAGAATACTTTTGGAGACATTCCCAGAGATTTCGAGATATACATTTCATTTCTAATGACAATAACTTAAACATATGATATTTTAATTAAAATCGTTAGAGACATTTTTGAAAAAATTAACATTTTCGAAAAATGTTCCATGTAAAGGGTAGTCTGGGGTGGGGGATTTTCTTAAAAACCTTCGTGTCACATCTCTGGAAGATACTGAACCTAAATACCAAGTTTGGTGTTTACCCGACTGTTCGTTTCTGAGTTATGCTGTTCACAGTCACACAGACACACACACACACACGGACATGTTTCCAAAAATGCTTTTTTTGGAATCAGGGGGTCTCAAAACATGTATTTTCGGTGAAATCTCGGTATCGAATTTTTGGGTGGAATACAATACTTCCCCTACTTACTATACGTAGTAGAGAAAGTAAAAATGCTTCTGTTAGCTATTCTTACATAACGGAATTAATTAACCTACTAGAGGTTGAGACTATGCAGCCCAGGACTTAAAGTACTTAAAGCATTGTAAGTCGCCATTGGGGTATGTCATCTCAATACAATTAGATCTCCTTGTGGTTTATCGTGAAAAAATGCGAATCAGTTGGAGAATTTAGTGGTGTGCCTGCATGTTGCCATGGTAGCTCAGTGGTTAGAGCAACCGGACGCAGGCCGGGAGATCCAAGGCTCAAATTCTTACATAAGTCTATTCTATCTAGCGCACGTTAATAGTGATAAAGCATCTACAATACCCTGCTTTTCCGTCACACTGTTGCTTGTGCGCCGGTTCTCTCAGCTCGGTCTACCGACAAAACAGGAACCTGCAGTAGAACCTCTGTTAACCGCAAGGGAGATGGTTTTCGGATGACCAAAATTTCAGATAAAAAATCACAATTTCATTTTAGAGGTTAAGAAACATTTTTTTGAAGCTTTAGGTGAAAGTAAATGGCAGTACATATACATAGAATGTTAACAGAGTATTTAATATATGCAAGCTACTGTATTTACAACAAAAAATCTGATACGTTCACACCACCTTCTCTAGCCTCTATCGTTTATTATTGGGTATACAAACTAATCTTACTAAAGCTTATTTTTCTATCTACTTCATTTTAATCCAAATAAACTTCCGCAGAAATAGCTACATTACACGTTTCGTTATAAAAAGTGAACAGCGATAGTTCAACGCTATATGCTGCCTTAAAATTACATTGTTTCCATGCAATCTCGAGAAACAACTGAAAATCAACAGGACTTTAAAGAATGATCATGTAATGAACAATTCGTACCATTAATAACGGATATGTGAGAAAGGCTAAAGCCACAAAAAAACTTGTTTGAAATAAATTTTGTGTTCTAAGAGATGTACATTTTTTTTTGTACGTTTACCAATTATACCAGATTATACAAAATCCATTTCGAATGAAGAAGACTTCACAGGCTATTCCCAGAAAATTCAAGTTATGCATTTTATTTATCATGTAAATATCTTTAATATATTGTATTTTAATCAAAATCATTAGAGCCATGTTTAGCAAACAAAAATGTTCGAAAAATGTTCAATGTAAAGGGAAGTTGGCCATGCGAGGATCTTCTTGAAAATCATGTCGCATCCTAAGAAGATACCGAACTTAAACCAGAAGTTTGGTACTTATCCAAGTTTTCGTTTTTGAGTTATACCGTTCACACACACGCACACAGGGACATGTATCCTTTATTTGGATTTGGTGGGGCCTCAAAACGTGTATTTCCGGTGAAATCTCGGTATCAAAGTTTTGGTTGGAACCTATCTACCTATCTATCAGGATTTGTGCCGTGTTGGAATCGTTAAGGACCCCGACCTTGCTAGCGCACACTATCGTCCGGATCTATTCACCCTTCGGGCCACGTTGAAAGCAAAAAGGGCCGATTATGGCCCGCTTGCGGTGCTGTGTTCCGTTTCACTATTCCGTCGTCCTTCGTGGTCTAGGTGTACCATCCGTGAGTTCCCGAGATCGCGGGTTCAAACCCTGAGGAGGGCGATAGATTTTTTCGAGCGTAAAAATCCTTAGCATGTCTTCCTTTGGAAGGGAGGTGAAGCCGGTGGTCCCGTAAATTTACGTCAGGTAAAAGAATCTCAGGCCTGATAAAGAGGCATCTGAGGAAAATTACGGTCCTTCAAGCCTAATTTGGAATGGGAGCTAAGATCTATAGTAGTTAAAGAGCGTCCATAAATAAAAAAACTCAATTTCATGTCTCACTACTCCGAACTTCTAAATTGTTTCACGTAACGTAACGTCAGGTCACTGGCATTTCCAAAGAACCAGACATTATCTGGAACTCCCGGCGCCCAAGGGATTTTAAAACACTTGTGTTAAAAGTGCCTTAAAACTTGGAATAGAAATCAACACTTCAACATTTACAATCCATTAGCGCAGCTACGGTTATATTTACGACGTGGGTTTCCGTATCGTGTTGTGGACTTGCGCACTTAGGCATTTGGATTTGTACAAAGATTTATATTCCGTTCTTGTCATATGTTAATTTTTGTATTCCATTAACATTAATGATAAACGGATGCATGCCATTATACGTCCATTTGAAGCGAAAATAAATGTTTCTCTGACTTGCCCAGGTTATTTGACTTAATGAATACAGCCCATTATAATAATGACCTTCTTGATCGGCTGTCCTAATATTAGCCAGCATTAATATGACGTCAGTGAAAACCGTTCACAATAAAGCCTGCCTACAGATTATGTGTTCACTTTCTCCACCATTTACATTTCATCCGGAAAATTCAATACCGACAGCTACCAGCTCTCTGAATGAAATAATCTGATGTGATACATTCAAATGACTTTCTCTCCCCTCTATACAAACTATTATTACCAAAGCTTATTTTTCTATCTACTACATTTTAATCCAAATAAACCTTTGTAGAAATAGCTACATTACACATTTCGTTATAGATACAAAGAGAACAACGATAGTCAAATGTTTAAGAACTGGATGCTATATGCTGGCCTTAAAATTCCATACTGTTCCCAGCAATCTCGAAAAACAACTGAAAAGCGACGAGACTTTAAAGGAACAACAGTATAACTTAAAAACGAAAAGTCGGATAAATACCACACTTGGTATTTAGGTTCAAGAAAATTCCCCCACCCCAACCACCCTTTACATTGAACACTATCCAAAATTGTTATTTTTTAAAACAATTTTGATTTAAAGTATTCATTCATTATCTGTTTACCCTCCTCTTATGTAGGACTTACACCCCCCAGGACTTACAAGCGGGTGCCTGGGGTCAGAGGCCCGTCGAGGAGCAGACACTCATGGATCAGACAGAGCATCCAGGATGGGTGATCAGCCCGATGCCTGGTATGGGATGAAGGAAGTAGATGAAACGAAATGTTGGTGAAATGGATGAAAGGAAAGGTGATGGAGCAGTTGGTGGAATGAATGGCGGGGGAAACCGGAGAACCCGGAGAAAACCCGCCCAGACGCCGCTTCGTGCACCACAAATCCCACATGCAGGTCCCTCGGATTGAACCCGGGCCGCCTCGGTGGGAGGCGAGCGGTCTAACCACTCCGCCACGGCGCCGCCGATTTAAAGTACTATACATTAAATACATGACAAACAAAACGTATATCTTGAAAGTTTCTGGCATAGTCTATAAAGTCCATTTTATTCAGAAGCAATTTTGTATAATCTTGTATAACTGGTAAACGTTAAATAGACAAAAGTATACTACATAAGAAACGCAGATCCCTTTAAAATACAAATTTATTTAAAATAAAATTTTTGTGGCATAAACCGTTTCTGAGATATCTATTACTAAAGGTTCCAATTGTTCATTACTTGGTCATTTTCTTAAAGGCCTGTCAACATTCAGTTGTTTCTCACGATGCCATGGAAACAGTATGGAATTTTGAGGCCAGCATATTGCGTCCAGTTGTTAAACATTTGACTATCGCTGTTCTCTTTGTATCTATAACGAAATGTGTAATGTAGCTATTTCGGCAAACGTTTATTTGGGTTAAAATGTATTAGACAGAAAAGTAAGCTTTAGTAAGAATAGTCTGCACACCCACTAATAAACGGTAAAGGGTAGAGAAGGTCATGTGAATGTATCACATGAGAAAATTTTTTCTATCTTTTAACAATGCTTAAAACTATTTCGTGCTACATACGGCGCTAATGATAGATGAAATGAAATGCTAATTGGGAGAGGAAATTTCCAGGTCTAAGTTTGCGATACTCTCTGACATCTGCCATTTATGAGAGTTGATGAGTAAAACCTCGAAAGATCCTCTGTCAGGGAGGACGGTTTCGACGGGATTTGATATGCGGACCTCTCGTTCACGAGTCCAAGTTTAAACAACCTCGACCACCAGTGTCGGTAACAGATCTCGTTAAAGTACACACACACACACACACACTATATGCCAAATACAATTTTGTTTTGTAGAGTTAACGTTTCCGAGATATTTCTTTACAACGGACCTCTCGGCTACTCGTCATCTTCCTTCCTGATGTGGGTGTTGATGTGCTGTAAGAAAATGTCCCTACAACACTTTTGTGTTGGCCTATGCCCTTAAATTTTATCAAAGCAAAATAAAAAGTATGGATTCACTTTAATTGTAGTTTTTTCACGCTTGTTTTCAGCTAGCCGCGACTTCTATCTCACAATTATATTACTGAGCTATGGGGCCTATCTATTAAGCTGTGCCTTCCACTCTACATATATCTATCTTTCCTAATTGCTAGCGGCTTCTTCACACGCTCCTCTATCTAAGTGGCGTGAAGTTCATCCCCTGACAACATTGTAAAAAGTCGTCAAATCCCGGGGCTCTGTCTTATTTATACACTCTGCAAATGACGCTATTTTCCCCGTAACTGTTTTAAACGGGTAAGGTGATTGTCTGATCATCTTAGCGTCGTATGAGAACGACTGTTCTCATATCTCTCTTTATGACGCGTTTGTACTTTTCATTTGTGTCCCAGCTTCTCGGTATCTCTTCCTTACCTCCATCTCTGTCACTCCAATGTCTCTGCTGGTCATGTTTAGTCTAGGGTCTTGCTTATGCTACCCCAGAGAAGTCTACGCCTAGTACCGTTTAGCGTCATATACCGGACTTTTACCTTTAAAACTAGCTAACCTAGTCACACGATTAAAAAAAAATCTGACAATCGCTTTACGTAGTGTATCGTACAATGAAATGTGTAAATGTAATTGTTAAGTTCATTTGGAATGGCAAAAAACAATTATAGGAGTAAGGTTTTGTAAGAAGAGCTTGTAGAAAAGTGAGTAGTGAAACTCATATGAACACAGCACATGAGCCCTTTTTTGTCTCGCGTCTTTACTCGCTTGTTTTCATAATTTCTTTCCTTTGTTGGTGTGCTTGCCCCCTGTTTCTTTGCACTACTCCCCCTGCGACTTAGGTTACGAAGCAGACAAACACGCGTGAAGCGCTCACGGTTGGTTAGAGGGATGTGCTTTCAGCACGCGTGATCATGCGATATAAATAAATTAGCATTCTGCATTGGTTTCTTCTCGAGCCGTACTTTGCACCCAACTCAATAATATTAAGATAAGCGGCCTTGCTGCGTGAGGAAGCGTGCATGCGTGCGTGCAAGTCGTGGAAAACCCATGACACGCATGCTTCCTCGCAGATTAATGCAAATGACGCGGCAAATAAAAATTTACACACAGTGTCTATACATGTTGTAAATGTGTAAGCAATTAAGTTGTTTTACGACACATGGGCTGTAAAGTTTATTGAGATATCTTTGAGACTCGAATGTATCCAAATTTGTGGGCTGACTTTATTTTCTTATACTTGAAAAACTCCATGCTAATGAGGCTTCTTCCTTCGTGTTAATTTTCTATCATCAGTAGATACCCTATATGCTAGGGAACTAAAGAGAATGTACAAAAATTTAAACTTTGTTCTTTCAGTTCTCTTGTTTACCCAGTTATTGCTTGCTGTGTTTTTACCGCTGTGTTTTACTGCACTTTATCGCTTATTACCGCAATTACACATACAGCACACACACAAACGCCCATGCCCATGGCGGGACTCGAATCCGCAACCCTCAGCTTGGCGGAGCGCCGAAGCTATACGCTCCAGTGACCACGGCTACGAGGGCTGGCAAAACTTTCATACATTGTAATTATCTAAAGCCATTCCCAATGAAGAGGCCTTCACAGGCTATTCCCAGAAAATTCAAGGTATAGATTTTATTTGCCATGTAAATATCTTAAAGGGTATTTGAAGTAGTGGACATGGACTTCCTAAGGAGAGCATGTAGGATCTTTAAAATTTCACGTATCAAATGCAAAATTCGAAGATGAAATGGAGGAATTTTTACAAGTGCCGAGAGGATAGAAATTAGACAGATGTTATGAATACGGTCATGCGAAAAAAGATGAGAGAGGGAATATGTGCAAAAAAGAGCTACGGATTATAATCCAGGGAGTAGAAGGGGAAGAGGAATATATGCAACACAAGGGAGGGAAGGAGTTAGAAGTATGTTCGATAGGGCAATTGGAGAGGATAAATTGAGTGATATAGAGAGAACGCGATCGAAATGCGGGATGCGACAAAGACTATATGACCCCGCTTTAAAAAAATGTGATAGAGCCAGTTTTTAAAAATATAAAAATTCAAAAGCAGAAATTTTCTATGTAAATGGTAGTTTCGGGTGAAGGGATTTTCTTGAGTCTTCGTGTCTCATTCTTTGAAGTTTCTGAACTTATACTATACCAAGTTTGGTAGTTTACGATTTTTTAGCTTTTCACGCATACGCACACATACAAACACGCATGCGCACGGAACATTTTCTAAAAATCTTAAGTTACATTCACGTGACCTTCGCTATCGTCTATCATTTATTAATGAGTACGTAAAAACTACCCTTACTAAAGCTTATTTTTCCACCTACTTCATTTTAATCGAGTTAAACATTTGCAGCGGTAGCCACATTAAAAAATTTCGTCCCCCAAAAAGGGGAAAGCGATAGACAAATGTTTAGGAGCTGCACGTTATATGCTGGCCTTAAAATTGCATACTCTTTCCATAACATCGCGAGAAACAACCGAAAACCGACAGGACTTTAAAAAGAACGACAAAGAGTCGAACAATTCAAACCACGGATATCTCGGAAATGGCCGGTGTCACAAGAAAAGGTGTTTGAAGTAAATTGTATGTTTCAAAGAGATCTAGATTTTTTGTGTAGTACTTTTACGTCTTATCACTAAACGTTTACCAGTTATACAAAATTCCTTCCAAATGAAAAGGACTTTACAGCCTATTCCCAAGAAATTGATGATATGCATTTCGTTTGTCTGTAAACATCTTTTTAATAAAAACCGTAGAGCTATTTTTGAAAAAACAGACATTTTAGAAAATGCCCTATGTAAAGGATAATTGGGGGTAGAGATTTTGTTGAAAATCTTGTGTCGCATTTTTGAAAGATTTCTATTGAAGTTAAATACCGAGATTTCGTTTTTGAGTTGTGCTGCTCAAATAGCCACCCATACCCACAGACAGAGAGAGAGCGAGAGAGAGAGAGAGAAAGAGGGACCTTTTTATAAAAATGTGTTTCTATATTCAGGGGGCCTCAAACACGTATTTCGGGTGAAATTTCGGTATCGAATTTTTGGGTGGAATGCAATGCCTTCTCTATCTACTTATGTATGTGGCAGAGAAAGTAAAAAGGCTTGAAACTGAGTAATGAGTTTGTTCACCTCATCGGTGGCAGTTTCCAGAAATCCACGCAGACATCTCGCTAGGTGGGCGCCATAGATGTCGTATTTTAGTAAACAGACACCTACCTGCCATTAATTGCACAGTGGGGAGCAATCATTTATCACGCACGCGCAGAACAAACAAATTACAAGAAGGAGGGACTCCAATTAACATACCTCCTAGCAGATCACAATCTCAGCGAGTGTTGAAGTGGCAGCATTACCTGAGACTACACACAACTGCATAGGGAAGCTGTGAATTTGAAAATCATTGTCAGAATAGCTTTAACCCCACCCAAATTTCTGCTTTCATACACTACAAATAATAACCTTACGTGTAACAGTCACATCTATCCCTACTCCTTTCATTTTTATTGTTTCCATTACTACTCCATACAACGTATGAGTTTCTCTACTACTTACTAGTCGGCCACGATATGAGTGCCTGGGGTGGGAAGAGGAACTAAACAGTTACGAAACCAATGAGCGAGGCATCGGTAAAGATAACATCCACAGTTCCGCGTTGCATTTACTAGCGAAGCTGGGGCCTGCAAACGAGTACTGTTTTCATTGTGCAAATGTACATTCCCACTATCGCCTTGCCCCTCACTCTCTTCTGATCCCTAACCTTGCATTGTCAACAAAAACAGTGGCGCCCTCTTCCAGGCGCACTCATATTGTGGCCGACTAGTACTTAAACAGTTTGTGAACAGCAACTCAAAAATGAAAAGTCTAATAAACACCAAACCTGGTATTCAAGTTCAGTGTCTTCAAAAGATGTGACAGAAATATTTACAAAAAACTCCACCCACCGCATGTAAAACTTTCACTTTTTCAAAATTGTTGATTTTCTCAAAAATGGCTTAATGATTTTGATTAAACTACCACATGTCTTAGATATTTGTATGAAAAATGAAATATATAATATGCTGAATTTTCTGGAGTAGGTTGTGAAGTCGTCTTTATAACTTTTATATACCCAATTGATAAACCGCAGCAATTGTGCAAAATCTTACTTAACAAAATATGTAGACCTGTGTTTTATGTCAAATAAAATTTGTTGTGGCATTAACCATTTCCGAGATATTCTTTGTTATTTGGTTTAAATTTTCAAATAGCTACTTATATACTTATTATTTTCTTTGCTACTTAACTATATTAGGTAAGATGAGGTACTGTATTCCCCCCAAAATATTTGATGTCGAGATTTCACCAGCAATGTATGTTTTGAGATCCACTGAATGCAAAAAGAAACACTTTTAGAAAAAGTTCCGAGAGAGAGAGAGAGAGAGAGAGAGAGAGAGAGAGAGAGAGAGAGAGAGGGGCCATGATTTCCAGGCAGCCCCTTCCACCCCGAACATCCCTTTATACAGAAGAAGTTTCATTGTTTTATTTTCTCATAAAAATTAAAATAAAATAAAACTGTTTTAACTGTTTTAGTTAAAATACCTATATATTTTGAGATATTGCCATTAAGAAAATATATATCGTGATTTTCTAGGGCCAAAATTTAGTACAGGAGAAAATGTAGGTTTTAGCTATTTCCCAAATGTTAGTCATTGTTTCCCATATTTTACATTTATCCCCTCTTAAATGTAGAAAACAAACAGTGGATATTTGGGAAATGGTTAAAATTATTTTTTGGACAGCAAGGCCTAAAATTATAACTTCTAAACACAGTTCACCCGAGTTAATATCTGCATGGTGACCAACTTTGGTTTCAAGTCCAATCACATGGCAATTACCACATGTTTATTCACTCGACTTGGTTTGATTAGGTTTTCCTTTTCATTATATATGAGATCGTCATACATCAATCTTTTGGCGATTGAAGTTACACTGGCAGCTTTCTTCGATCTAAAACGTTACTCTTTTATCTAACGTACATAAAGATGAGATGGCGGAAATTATTAATTCAGAAGAAACTGAAATGGAAGTGAAATTACAAAAGCAACAGAAAGAATTATTTAGAAGTATTCACTCAAAAACTGCAGAAAGCAATATGATATAGCATTTGATCGCTTTATTTCCTGATGTAAGGAAAAACATGTTGAAAATAATTTCACTGAAAATGACTGTTGGAGAATCAACATCAAAACATCTGACATCTCGCGCTGTTAGCTTCAGGAATGAATATAAATATATTATTGATATTTTACAAATTCGAGCCCTGTCTAAAAATAGTATATGCCACACAGGTGTTAAACGTGCTTTTATTTTTACCCCTTGTACCATTATATACTATTTTCTGTAAAATTGAAATATTTCCTTTACATTACGTGATCGGTGGAGAGTAAAACATCAATAAAACTAAGATAAATAGTATGAAAAACAACTCTTAAGAAGAATCACAACATAAATCAACAGAAATAAACGCTGAGAGTACAAAAGGTAATTCTAAGGCTGAAGTAGTATGGCTTGTTGCTTCAAGTATGGAAAGCGGATTTGTAGTAGGAGCTATATTGTAGTCAAATGTTGGGAAGCCGAACCTGAAGTTCGTTGCAACCGCACGTATAGTACCCGGTTTCCGCTAGCTTTTGCCCGAAATGTACTCTCCGGTGGCCTTTGCCCCCCGAAAATGTTTAAAAATATTAACTTTGTAATTTGACTGTTTCTTTAAATATTATGTATTTATGCTTGCCTCGGCTGCGTCAGTATTATTATTAGAAACATGTTTCTCTTTGCAGGGTTGTGGTGCGACTGAAGAATGTAGGCTTACACAGATTAGAATATTTACTTCACTACATTTATTAATCCTTGACACAATTTAAATAACACTTCACTGGTATAGAGAGAGCTGTGAGATTATGTTATTAATTACTTGCATTTTTTAACACGTAAACTATTTTCGTCTCACACGAATACGTATTAAATCTCTCGAGGACGTGTCTCGGTCCGGTTAGGAACACTGTCTGCAAACAACGCGTCTAGTTATGAGCACTATCTACAAGCAACTGACTTGATTTGTACCGCCTAAATTTATAAATTTTTGTATTCCTAATCCAATAGAATACCTTTATTTAACTAAAGCTTTTTCTGGTTGTTGATTGGCTATTTTATAAACAGTCACAAAAAATTACATTATTGTTGCTCCAAGAATGACTAGTAGCATTTAAACTTTCAAATTCTCACAGCTCTTACATTATTAAATTACGTAATACAATTCACATAACATTATTGAACAGGTATACAATAACATAAACATTTACGACTGTAATATACACTTTTTATATATTGTTACATACACATATTGATTTAAGGTGGGCTGTTATTGAATTATATATATTATATAACCAGACTGAAATTATTTAAGTCTTAAAAATACTGCCTCAAGGCCATCCATCGTGAACATACGAATTACTTAAAAAACTACATTTTAGGAAATGGCTAAAGTATCCAAATATGACACGAGAATGTAAATCAAGGGAGGATCGCATGTTTTAACTTGAAGGAACTGCAACAGGTAAATAACGGTTTTCAAATGAATAGTTAAGGGGCGACAGGTGATCCTCGTCGTGCAAGTATGGAAAACATCAAAGCTGCACAAAACCGCTTCTCCCCGAATAAAAAATAATTACACAAGTGTAGTAAAATGTGTCCAGGAGGAGAGAAATGTTGAAGAGCTTGAGGGCAAGGAAATCCAGTCCATTAGAATAAATTTGTGAGGAGTGGGCGGGGTGAGACGAGGTCCTGACTTTGATTGGCGCGGGAGAGAGCTGTTAGCTGGCAGGAAGTGGCCAACCGGGCGACAGAACTACCGGTCCATGGCCCACATTACTCATTACGTTCATTATACTGAAGATGCATGCAACAAGCAGGAAATAATAATAAACGGTGTAAACCTCATGTGTTACATTCACATTACTTTCTCTACCTACTATCACCTATCTTTATATAACTTCTACAAATTATTCTTACAAAAGTTTTTTTTCTCTAATTACTTCATCTTAGTCGATACTACAAAACCTTTGCAAAAATAATCTGATGTGAACATATACATGACCTTCTCTATCCACAATCACTTATCTATATATAGCTTCCACAAATTATTTTTACGAACGTTTTTTTCTTTCTATTTACTTTATCTTAACCGATACCTATCAACCTTTGCTATACCTATACTAGCCTTGACTAGCTCTTTCCATGACATTGCGAAAAAAAAACTCAATTCACATATGTTTCTGTACTCAATCTGTTTCAAACTGCTTTTACAAAAATGTATTCTTCTGCCTACTTCTTCTTAATCCAGATAAACTTTAATTACACATTTCGTGTACATACAGGGTGATTTATGAAGAACTGACACACTTGTTTCTTTAATTATTCTGTTCAAAATTCACTCAATGCCCCAATGTCAGCACCAAATTAAACAGAATCTTCTGGAGTTTCGATTGCCTGTCACTAGATGCACAGATGTTCATATTTTATTCGTAATTGTTAATTTTACTGTGGGCAATTGTCTTGAGATTTTGTTCTAGTCAACGTGAAAACGGAGTACACATTAAATGAACGAATCTTTTTTGTAAAGCAATACTGGATTAAGAATTCAATTACAACTATCAAAGGCCACACCAGAGAGAATTTGATGTTCGGAATCCTCCCCAAAGAAACAATACTGAGACTCGTAAACAAATTGGAAACAACTGGATCTCTGGTGAGTGAAAAAGGCAAAACTAGTTCTTCTAGGCTTCCCACGGTTGTTGTGGATCAGTCGCCCAAAAATCATTAAGACGTTTGTTGCAGGAGACAAGGTACAACTACTCAATGTGTCAGAGAGCTGTGAAAAGTGCAGGCTAAAGCCATATAGGATTACAGTTGTCTATCAGTTACAGGAACCAGGTAAGGATTGACGACTGAATTATTGTCGTTGGTTTCAGGCGTTCATTGTGCAAAATCCTGCCATATTGTCCATCACATGATTCACAGATGAAGTATGGTTCCATTTATCCGCCTATGTGAAGTCAAATAACTCAGAAAATTGCTCTAGCACAACTTCGGGACACTCTTCAAATGCCGGAGAGTCTTGCGGAGGTCTTAGCGGATGATAAGAAAGCGGTTGATAGGATTTTTAATTTTGTATCAAAGGTAAATTTCCAAATGCGGGTTCAGTTACGTTGAATTAAGGTGTTTCATACTGCTTGGTTTAGTCTTTATCTCTGGCCTTTTCCATGATCTGTTTTAAAAGGGCGCTAATGACCAAGCAGTTGAGAAGTTGACTCGAACCGAAAATTCAGATAGATACTGAACTTGGTATTTAAGTTCAGCATTTTCTGTAGACACAATGATTTTCAAGAAAATAATATTTTTGCAAAAATGGCTCAAATAATTTTAAATGATATACCTATATTAATGATATTCACATAACAAATAAAATCAATATCTTGTATTTTCTGGGTATAGGCTGTGAAGTCTTCTTTATTCGCAAAAAAATTTGTCTAATGTTATAGAGTTGGTAAACGTTGAGCAATAGACGAAAACGTACTCCACAAAAAGTGTAGATGTGTATAAAGCATACAATTTATTTCAAATGGCAATTTTTGTATGGCATCAGCCGTTTATGAGATATTTGTTATTAATAGTTCGAATTGTCCAATACTTTGACATATAGCGTCCAGTTCTTTAACATTTGACTATCGCTGTTGTCTTTGTATCTATAACGTAATCTTTAACGTAGCCGTTTTTTCAAAGGTTCATTTGGATTACAATGAAATACATGGGAAAATAAACTTTGGTAATATTGATTTGTATACCAACTAATAAGCGACAGAGGGTAGAAGAAGTGTTGTGAATATAATATTGCAGATT
The DNA here is from genome assembly GCA_030765065.1 of Deroplatys truncata. Classification (NCBI taxonomy): domain Eukaryota; kingdom Metazoa; phylum Arthropoda; class Insecta; order Mantodea; family Mantidae; genus Deroplatys; species Deroplatys truncata. Next base: position 31,207,704 of record CM060981.1, on the reverse strand, counting down.
TTTCTTCTATAGGTAAGTAAATACGGAAATAAATCCCTATGAAATGCTATGAAAATAGTTATGCATAGATTCCACTGACCTCTATGAACTGTTGGAGGCATCTATTAGAAAAAAAAGTTTATAACGACGTACCGTTAGGAAGGAAGTGGCGCCGGTCGGGTTCTTCCTCAGGACCGGATGAAGCCACAGAAAGTTTAATTATTCGTCGGAATAACCACATGTCTGCGAGAACCACATGGGGGAGTGGAGAAACCAAAACAAAGACGCCCTGAAGGTAGAGTACACGACCACAAGGGCAATCCTTGTTCATCTTCCCAGGAAATTCGTGGCTCACAGCGGCCGTAAAATCCAAACAAACATTGAATTATGTGGAATCCTGCGAGCGAGAGAGGGGAAGAAAAAGAAAACACATTCTTAATGGGAACAGATGCGATTTCTGCAATCGCCGTCCCTTCACCAAACTGCGCTCGTCTCGTACAGAGCAGGCGACCTTGGGATATCACGGTTGGAGCAAATCTCACATTAGGAAGTGCTAATGCACTTTTTAGGAGTTTATAGTCCCTAGAGTGTTGCCAATTTAGCCTTTTTGCGCCTAAATCTAGTCATTTGCTATATATTTTTACTTTCCCTGGTACCTATAGTAAACAGACGAAGTATTGCATTCCACCGAAAAATTCGATACCGAGATTTCACCGGAAATACGTTATTCAGATTACCTGAGGGGCCCCCCCCACAAAAAAAAGCACGCTTGCGTGTGAACACCATGACTCAAACTTCGTATTTAACTCAGAATCATCCAGTGATGCAACACAAAGATTTTCAAGAAAAGCCCCCCCCCATTCCAAACTACCCTTTGTATGGAAAATTTTCTGATTTTTTTTTATTTTCTCAACTGCTAAAACGATTTTGATTAAAGTATCAGAAGTTTAAGATACATTCATAACAAATAAAATGTATATTTTGAATTTTCTGTGAATAGTCTGTAGAGTGCTCTTAATTCTGAAAGACATTTGTTGAATTGATGAAGCGTAAGAGATAGATAAAATCTTACTGCGCAAAAGCTGCATACATCATTACAGCACAATATTTATATCAAATAAAAAGTTTTGTAATAAATATTGCAAGGATATTCTTTGGTAGTGCTTTTTTAGTTTTTCCACTACGTATAGTCAGGGAAGTTTTGCATTCCACCCAAAAATTCCATATCAGGATTTCGCCGTAAATGCATGTTTTGAGGCCCCCTGAACTAAATAAGGTTTTTTTAAAACATGTCCATGTATGTGTGATTGTGTACTCGTCTGTGAACAACACAACTAAAAAAATCTGATGTGTTACACTCACATGACTTTCTCTACTCTTGTACAAACTATTTTTACAAACGCTTATTCTCCATATGCTTCATGTTAATGGAGATATCGAGATGTCAATCTTATTGATAATTTTCTTGTAGATGCAAGGGGAATATGGTAGGTTCTAAGCGATAGTCAAATATTTTAACGCTGGTTGCTATGTGGCGCATTCCATTCTCTTTGCATGTCCAGAACATAAAAAATCTGATGTGTTACACTCACATGACTTTCTCTACTCTTGTACAAACTACTTTTATAAACGCTTATTCTCCATATGCTTCATGTTAATCGAGATATCGAGATGTCAATATTAGTGCTAATTTTCATGTACATGCAAGGGGAATATGGTAGATTTTAAGCATAGTCAAATATTTAAGCGCTGGTTTCTATGTGGCGCATTCCATTCTCTTTGCATGTCCAGGACATAAAAAAATGAGTAACGAATTTGAGAAAAAGTTTAAGTATTGGACAATTTAAGGGAATAACAAGCAATATCTCGAAAACGGTTCACTCAACAAAAAACATGTATATGACATAAATTGTGTATTGTAACGCGATCTACATTTTTTGTGCAGTAAAATTTTCTCTATCTCTTATGATTTACCAGTTATGCAAAAGTCGTTCAGAATGAAGAACACTTTTGGAGACATTCCCAGAAAATTCGAGATATACATTTCATTTGTCAAGAAAATACCTTAAACATATGATATTTTAATCAAAATCGTTAGAGCCATTTTTGGGAAAATTAAAATTTTCGAAAAATGTTGTATGTAAAGGGTAGTCTGGGGTGGGGGGATTTTCTTGAAAACCTTCATGTCGCATCTCTGGAAGATATTGAACCTAAATACCAAGTTTGGTGTTCATCCGACTGTTCGTTTCTGAGTTATGCTGTTCACAGACACACAGACACACACACACACACACACACACACACACACACAGACACACACACACACACAGACTCACACACGGACATGTTTCCAAAAATGCTTTTTTTGGATTCAAGGAGTCTCAAAACATGTATTTCCGGTGAAATCTCGGTATCGAATTTTTGGGTCGAATGCAATACTTCCCCTACTTACTATACGTAGTAGAGAAAGTAAAAATTGAATAACGAATTTGAGAAAAAGTATAAGTATTGGAAAATTTAAGGGAATAACAAGCAATATCTCGCAAACGCTTCACTCAACAAAAGAAACGTATATGACATAAATTGTGTATTTTAACGCGATCTACATTTTGTGTGTAGTAAAATTTTGTCTATCTCTTATGGTTTACCAGTTATGAAAAAGTCGTTCATAATGAAGAATACTTTTGGAGACATTCCCAGAAAATTCGAGATATACATTTTATTTGCCATGACAATATCTTAAACATATGATATTTTAATCAAAATCGTTAGAGCCGTTTTTGAGAAAATTAAAATTTTCGAAAAATGTTCCATGTAAAGGGTAGTCTGGGGTGGGGGGATTTTCTTGAAAACCTTCGTGTCGCATCTCTGAAAAATACTGAACCTAAATACCAAGTTTGGTGTTTATCCGACACTTCGTTTTTGAGTTATGCTGTTCACAGACACACAGACACACAGACACACAGACACACACACAGACACACAGACACACAGACAGACACACACACGGACATGTTTCCAAAAATGCTTTTTTTAGATTCAGTGAGTCTCAAAACATGTATTTCCGGTTAAATCTCGGTATCGAAATTTTGGGTGGAATACAATACTTCCCCTACTTACTATACGTAGTAGAGAAAGTAAAAATATGATGTGTTACACTCACATGACTTTCTCTACTCTTGTACAATCTAATTTTACAAACGCTTATTCTCCATATGCTTCATGTTAATCGAGATATCGAGATATCGAGATGTCAATCTTATTGGTAATATTCATGTAGATGAAAGGGGAATATGGTAGTTTTTAAGCGATAGTCAAATATTTTAACGCTGGTTGCTATGTAGCGCATTCCATTCTCTTTGCATGTCCAGGACATAAAAAAATCTAATGTGTTACACTCACATGACTTTCTCTACTCTTGTACAAAGTATTTTTACAAACGCTTATTCTCCATCTAGTTCATGTTAATCGAGATAAACATTTGCAAACTCTATCTTATTGCTAATTTTCTTGTAGATATAGGGGAAAATATATTTACAAGGGCAATATAGAACAACAGTAGCCTTTAAGCACATACATATCTCTTAATAGCTGGTTGCTAGGTGCAACACCATTCCCTTTGCCACAGATTATAACTCTTTGCATATCCAAGACAAAAAAAATGAATAACGAATTCCCATTTGAGAAAATAAGTATTGAAAAATTTACGGGCATAACAAGCAATATCTCGAAAATGGTTCACTCAACAAAAAAAATGTATATGACATAAATTGTGTATTTTAACGCGATCTACATTTTCTGTGTAGTAAACGTTTGTCTATCTCTTATGGTTTACCAGTTATGCAAAAGTCGTTCACAATAAAGAATACTTTTGGAGACATTCCCAGAAAATTCAAGATATACATTTCATTTCTCATGACATTATCTTAAACATATGATATTTTCATCAAAATCGTTTGAGCCATTTGACAGAAAATTAAAATTTTCGAAAACTCTTCCATGTTAAGGGTAGTCTGGGGTGGGGGTATTTTCTTGAAAACCTTGGTGTCGCATCTCTGGAAGATACTGAACCTAAATATTAAGTTTGGTGCTTATCCGACTGTTCGTTTTTGAGTTATGCTGTTCACAGACACACAGACACACACACACACACACACACACACACACACACAGACACACACTCACACACACAGACACACACACGGACATGTTTCCAAAAATGCTTTTTTTGGATTCAGGAGGTCTCAAAACATGTATTTCCGGTGAAATCTCGGTATCGAATTTTTGGGTGGAATGCCATACTTCCCCTACTTACTATACGTAGTAGAGAAAGTAAAAAAAATCTGATGTGTTACACTCACATGACTTTCTCTACTCTTGTACAACCTATTTTTACAAACGCCTATTCTCCATATGCTTCATATTAATCGAGATATCGAGATGTCAATCTTATTGGTAATTTTCTTGTAGATGCAAGGGGAATATGGTAGCTTTTAAGCGATAGTCAAATATTTTATCGCTGGTTGCTATGTGGCGCATTCCAGTCTCTTTGCATGTCCAGGACATAAAAAAAATCTGATGTGTTACACTCACATGACTTTCTCTACTCTTGTACAATCTAATTTTACAAACGCCTATTCTCCATATGCTTCAAGTTAATCGAGATATCGAGATGTCAATCTTATTGGTAATTTTCTTGTAGATGCAAGGGAAATATCGTAGCTTTTAAGCGATAGTCAAATATTTTAACGCTGGTTGCTATGTGGCGCATTCCATTCTCTTTGCATGTCCAGGACATAAAAAAAATGAATAACGAATTTGAGAAAAAGTATAAGTATTGGAAAATTTAAGGAAATAACAAGCAATATCTCGAAACGGTTCACTCAACAAAAGAAATGTATATGACATAAGTTGTGTATTTTAACGCGATCTACATTTTTTGTGTAGTAAAATTTTGTCTATCTCTTATGGTTTACCAGTTATGCAAAAGTCGTTCACAATGAAGAATACTTTTGGAGAAATTCCCAGAAAATTCGAGATATACATTTCATTTTTCATGACATTATCTTAAACATATGATATTTTCATCAAAGTCGTTAGAGCCATTTTTGGGAAAATTAAAATTTTCGAAAAATGTTCCATGTAAAGGGTAGTCTGGGGTGGGGGGATTTTCTTGAAAACCTTCGTGTCGCATCTCTGGAAGATACTGAACCTAAATACCAAGTTTGGTGCTTATCCGACTGTTCGTTTTTGAGTTATGCTGTTCACAGACACACAGACACACACACACAGACACACACACACACACACTCACACACACACACACACACACACACACACACACACAGACACTCACGGACATGTTTCCAAAAATGCTTTTTTTGGATTCAGGAGTTCTCAAAACATATATTTCCGGCGAAATCTCGGTATCGAATTTTTGGGTGGAATGCAATACTTCCCCTACTTACTATACGTAGTAGAGAAAGTAATATATATGACAAATATTGTGTGTTTGGTTCTACATTTTTGTGTAGTACAATTTTGTCTATCTCCTACTGTTTACCAGTTATGCGAAAGTTATTCAGAATGAAGAAGACTTTTAATCAACATGATTATAGTCATTTTTGAGAAAAGCTGAATTTTCTAAAATGTTCCATGTGAAGGGTAGTCCGCGGTGCGGATATTTTCTTGAAAATCTTCGTATCGCATCCTTGGAAGATAGTAAACTCAAGTACCAAGTTTAGAATTTATTGTTTTTGAGCTATGCTGTTTACAGACTGACACACGCACGGACACGTCTCCTACTTACTATACGTAGTAGAGAAAGTAATAAACTATATTGGGTAGAGGGAATCATCTGAATGTAACAGTGGTCTACTCAGCTAAGTAATGAAACATTTCTGAACGTTTAGTGCCTGGTGAGTCTGCGCGAAGTCGCCAGGCCACCATATGGCCCTTATAAGCAAAACCACATTCTGCCACACATGGAGAGCATGTGGGCAACGAATAAACAATCTTCTACAATCCACATTCTGGCCATAGATCTTGTAATGCGTGTAACGTGTTCATTAAACCAGTGTCTGTGTACCATATGCGACACTGTGCATGCCATGTAACTGAAATTGATCAGATATTTGGGTGTAATACAATACACACTGCTTATAAACTAGAGAAAGTAGAAATGTTTTTACTTTCTCTACTACATATAGTAAGTAGGGGAAGTATTGTATTCCACTCCAAAATTCGATACCGAGATTTCACCGGAAATACATGTTTTGAGACCCCCTGAATCCAAAAAAAGCATTTTTGGAAACATGTCCGTGTGTGTGTCTGTCTGTGTGTCTGTGTATCTGTCTGTGAACAGCATAACTCAGAAACGAACAGTCGGATAAACATCAAACTTGGCATTTAGGTTCAGTATCTTCCAGAGATGCGACACGAAGGTTTTCAAGAAACCCCCCCAAAGTACCCTTTACATGGAAGATTTTTCGAAAATTTTAATTTTCTCAAAAATGCCTCTAACGATTTTGATTAAAACATTATATGTTTAAGATATCTTTATGACAAATAAAATGTATATCTTGAATTTTCTAGGAATGTCTCCAAAAGTATTCTTCATTGTGAATGACTTTTGCATAACTGGTAAACCATAAGAGATAGACAAAATTTTACTACACAAAAATGTTGATATTGCTTGTTATTCCCTTAAATTTTTTAATATTTATTTTCTGAAATGGGAATCCGTTATTCATTTTTTTGTCTTGGATATACAAAGAGTATTAATCTGTGGTAAAGAGAATGGTGCTGCACCTAGCAACCAGCTATTAAGAGATATGTCTATGCTTAAAGGCTACTGTATTTCTATATTGCCCTTGTAAATATATATTCCCTTTACATCTACAAGAAAATTAGCAATAAGATAGAGTCTGCAAATGTTTATCTCGATTAACATGAAGTAGATGGAGAATAAGTGTTTGTAAAAATAGTTTGTACAAGAGTAGAGAAAATCATGTGAGTGTAACACATCAGACTTTTTTTGTTTGGGCCTCTCAAAATTTGTATTTCTGGTGAAGTCTCGATATCTAAATTTTAGCTGGAATAAAATACTTCCTCTGGCTGGCCCCGTAGCTGAGTCGGTCCGGTGTATCGGGTTCGGTTCCAGGCTGAGAGGTGGGAATGTTTCTCTAGCCAAGATTATTCCCTGTCCTCCCCAGAATCTGTAAGTATGAATGAGAGTGTCAATACGTGTGTCATTCAATATATAATACTCAAAGAAGTCTAGAAAACAAATGAATAGTGCATACGATTTAACACCGTTGCGATAAGGCAATATGTTCCAAAAGTAAAAATCTGATGTGTTACACTCACATGACTTTCTCTACTCTTGTACAAACTATTTTTACAAACACTTATTCTCCATCTACTTCATGTTAATCAGATGTTAATCTTACTGCTAATTTTCTTGTAGGTGCAAGGGGAATTGCTAGGCTTTAAGCGATAGTCAAATGTTTTAAGAGCTGGTTGCTATGTGGACTATTCCATTCTCTTTGCACTACCAGGACAAGAAAAACATGAATAACGAATTTCCGTTTGAGAAAAAGCATAAGTATTGGAAAATTTAAAGGAATAACAAGCAATATCTCGAAAATGGTTCACTCAACAAAAAACATATATGACATAAATTGTGTATTTTAACGCGATCTACATTTTTTGTACAGTAAAATTTTGTCTATCGCTTATGGTTTACCAGTTATGTAAAAGTCGTTCACAATGAAGAATGCTTTTGGAGACATTCCCAGAAAATTCGAGATATACATTTTATTTCCCATAACATTATCTTAAACATATGATATTTTAATCAAAATCATTTTAGCCATTTTTGAGAAAATTAAAATTTTCGAAAAATGTTCCATGTAAAGGTTAGTCTGGTGTGGGAGGATTTTCTTAAAAACCTTCGTGTCGCATCTCTGGAAGATACTGAACCTAAATACCAAGTTTTGTGTTTATCTGAGTGTTCATTTGTGAGTTATGCTGTTCACAGTCAGACACACACGGACATGTTTCCAAAAGTGCCTTTCTTTTTGGATTCAGGGGGTCTCAAAACATGTATTTCCGGTGAAATTTCGGTATCGAGTTTTTGGGTGGAATACAATACTTCTCCTGCTTACTAAAGTAGTAGAAAACGTGAACAATTACACACAATAGATCATTGAGCACAGGACCCGACCTGGTACAACACTGGCTTGGAAAAACTTGTGTCACATCCCCCAAAAAAAGCTTGGAAAAACATGCTCACTGTGTAGAAAAGTAACAGAAGTATTATACAATATAAATAAAATTAATTCAACTTGATCAATTCTGTGTAATGTTTTTTTTTATAAAATAAGGAAACTTACTTATTGGATGCCTCTCGTAGTTTGTAGAGGAGTGGGTAAAGTAAGTCAGTCATGTAAAAGGAGCACATCAACATCTTTTGAAGAAGTACTATCTTTACTTTATTAGCAGCACGTTTAGGTGCCAATTTGGAGTTGGTTGTATTGTAGTTCTACTGTTGGGAAGCCAAACTTTATGAAGTAACTGCCCCACATATGGTACAAAGTTTCCGGTGGCCTTCGCCCAACATTTAGGAATCAACTTTGCCTCGGCTGCGTCATTATTAATTTGTACAAACATGTATCTCTTATCAGGGGGTGATGCAGCTAAAGAATGTAGGCTTACACAAATTAAAATTTTTTACTTCTCTCCTTTTATTAATTCTACACATGGTTAAATAACACTTCAGTTATATAGAGAGCTGTAAGATTATTTATTAATTGCGCTTTTAAACACGTAAACTTTATAATATTCTCGCCGTAATGAATTTTCGTCTGACAGTGGATACGTACCGAGCGAACGAACTGCTCAGTTACGTTGCCTTCAAGCAACTGGCGTTTGCCGCTTAAATTTGTAAATTTCTGTATTTCAAGTCTCTGATTTTCTAATCCTACTCCAATAGAATACCTTTATTTAACTTTCAGGTTTTTGGTTGTTGATTGGCTATTTATAAACTGTTTTAAAAATTACATTATTGCCTTAAGGTTACCTCATTGTTACCTCATTGTTAGCAACTTTCGATCTCTATTCTCTCATCCCTACATTATTAAATTACGTAATACATTCACACAACATTATTATACATGTACACAATAATATAAACATATACAGTGACTGTAATATACACTTTTTGTATCTTGTAGTATACACATATTGCTTTAAGTTGGGCTGGTATTATATTTTATGTTATATAATTAGACTGATATTATTTAAGTGTTAAAAATACTGACTCACTTTGTATTGCTGGTATACTTTGTGGATTTTTCTTAACTTTCGGCTTATATTTACACAAATACAATCAAATTAATAGGAAACGTAACTGCTTTTATAAAATGCAACAACGAACATATATAGATATATACAATATTACTACACCGAATGGTGTTAAATGTTAGTGTCGAAATGTTCGACTTTCAAAAAAGCACAGGAATCTAGAGCGCTAGTTCATGGTATTAACGGGTATTTAAAGTGGCTTTAACAATGCTAAGTCGAATGATGCCTGAAGAGGTTTTGTGCGAGACCGTACAGGGTCAATTACCGCTATCTTGAAGATGTCTGTACGAAGGTGATGTGTTAGTGGAAACGGAAACCGAGCGCACTTGCAGGAAACCTGCTCTGAGCCATTCATATCTGGCTACAGGGATCGAACCGGGGTCATCCAGTTGTAAGGTGAACAACCTTGCTACATTGTAGTTTTGCCGAGAACCAAGTATTAAACAAAGAGAAGTAACTGAGAGATAGCTCCACGGTACCGTTTGAAGCTTGCATTCGGGACGTCCCGGGTTTTATTCTCGTCGATCACTAACTCTGAACTGGGTCTTTTTGGTTTTCCCTAGTCCAAGCGAATGTTTCTTAAGTACCACGACTTTATTTCTCTTTCATTCCGTTTTAATCTCATGCTTTGGGTGTGCCTTTAGGTTTCGTGACATTGGTAGTGCCGGATGGATGGCACGGGGCTTGCTTAAAGGAAAAAGTACTCCCCGTAGACACTACGAGGTCGAGTCAAGTCGTTTATCGCTTTCTCTCGGTAACTCCAGTAGTGATGCGGGAACTTCTGCGCGTCTCTGTGGCTTGTAGCCTCCTGTGGTTTCTTCACTTCATCCCTTCCTCCTGGGAGGATGGTAGTCGCAATGAATCCTTCGAATGTCGCAGTGCGCGAGGTGTCCTCTATTGTACAGGTTGTTTCAATGGGATGTCAAACTTTTTAATTAGATCTAGTCTTTGATTAAATAACGACAGTTACAAGATGTGCTGGAAGTGTCCCCCCTCCTCCTGGAGACACATTCTTGCCTGTTTCACCATGTTTTCAGTTACACGTCTGAGCATGTCTACGGCGATATTCTTTATTCCGGCTGTGATGTTTGTCCAGAGATCCTGGATGGTTCGTGGTCTATTTCTGTAAACCCTTTCCTTGAGATGTACCCCACCAAAAAAATCTGCTGGCGTCAAGTCTGGTGATCTTGGAGGCCATAAACCTTTAGAGATAATACGTTTCTTGAACATGCTGTTGATTGTGTCACGGATTCATTAGAGGTGTGGCATGTGGGCCATTCTGTTGAAAATACCCTGCGTAAGTTCGATGTCTCTAGCTGCTCCACGAATTCCGTGAAAATGTTCTTATACACATCCATATTTACAGCTTCGTCAAAGAAATTTGGTCCAATGACCCTGTGACCGGGTTTTGCACACTACATTCCAACCTTTCCTGGATCAAGTGATGTCTCATGGTACAGTTGAGGATTTTCTGAAGCCCATATTCTTGTGTTTTGAGAATTTACGTAACCAAGCTTCAGTTTCAATATGTCTTGGTGTCTTTCCACAAAGTTAAGGAACCAATTGCAGTATCGCAACGTTTCATTTCGTCGGGTTCTTTCAGCTCGTGTACTGCTGTCACTTTGTACGGCCAGAGTTTTGCTGCTCTTTGCCACATCGTTACCGAGTAACCGGTCTTTTGTGACAGACGGCGTAAAGACTTGTGGGGAGCGAAGCAATCGCTCACGAACATCTCCAGAGTGTTGTGGCACTAATGACGGCGGATGATGCTTGCCTTTTCCACTGACTAATGAATCAGTTCGTTCTAACTTCTCCACTGACCTTAGAATTGTATTTCGATCAGGACCATCACGAATACCGTATTCACGCCGGTAAGCTCTTTGTGTAGTGGTAACAGAATTGGTGAGCCAATAATTCTTCACCATAAATACACGCTGTTGTATTGTGTATATCATTTTAAAGGTTATGTGGCAACAACAGGGAACATCGAAATCTACTGCAATCTGTTGACATCCTCTGAAATTCCTCACTTCGTGCGTCATTGCAAAGCAGGGAAAGTCGTTGAAAGGGGATGCATTATACATATATAGGAATTGTACATATGAAAGGGGAACCATACGTATAAGAGTTGTACAGTAATACTTTATAACACTAACATGTTAAAATATTCAGCATCTAACATTTGTACAGAGCTGATTGTAAGAAACGGGCGAGCTATCAGAATTTCAAGAAAGCATAAAGAGCGTACCTTTCACCAAGCCAACAGGCAGGGAGCCGGTAACGGTACGAAGAGATAGAAAGAGACAGATAGAGAAAAGAAAGAGACGGAGATATGAAATTGACGCTTAACCGCACGGATCTGAAGCTACACGTTCTCATGCATGTTAAGGTAACGCGGTCTGAGGGCCAATAGGAAACGTCGTTACATTTTTAAACGCAGAGGTGAGCGTCACTAGGCTCCCTATATAAGAGCAGACAAGGCCACGACACGAGGTGCTACAGATGCACAAGGGTGGGAGTGCTTGTGCAGATAGCTAGTCTCCTGACTAATTTAAAGTGGTGAGATTATAATAATGCGAAAAGCTAGCAGCCCATAATTATTTCAGTTGTGAATAAACTTCATTTATTAAGGGAAACTTGCAGTGTATTTCTTAAACTTGCCTCACCCACTATAACCTGAGAATTAATAATTAGATATAGTTAGGAATGGAATACGCAACAACCGACGAGCACCAATAGCCGAGGAAGAATACTGCAGAAGACCACAAGAACCCAGGAAGGACGATTTCCCGCTACATCGTGTAGGGACGCAGAGTTATAGCTAATTAAAACGTGAGACATCTCACTGAAACATCCCGTATAGCCTATACCCTAACTGTTAATACAGAGTATAGAAACTGAAAGCCAAATTAATAATAGCAAATATTTCTTATTTTACCAGTGGCTGGAATCGAAGTCTGGTTTGCCAGGATTTGAGCAATAAACAAGCAATATTTTGCAGCGTAATACCTATTCTCGAAAAAAAAAGACTTAATTTTCTCTAGTCACTTTTATGTAACTATTACAGACCATTCTTATGAAGCTTTATTTGTCTATATACTTCATGTAAATGGAGGTAAACATACCAGAAATACTTTCAATGTACATTTCATTGTAGCTATACAAAGGGCATAGAGACAACCGAATCAATGTCAGTGTTGCTATATCGCTATGGCATGTATCACATGAAATTCCACATTCTTTCCACGACACCGCGACAAACAATTGAATGGCACAGAAGCTTTAAAAAAATGGACAAAGTATTGAACAATTCTAACCAATAATAACGGATGTCTCGGAAATTACGTATACCTTTACTACCGGTCCAAAGTTTTCGATCACCTAAAAGGTTACACTCACATGATCTTCTCTACTCTCGTACAAAATCTCATTCTCCATCTATTTCATATTAATCGAGATAAACATTTGCAGAAACGATCTTTTGACATGCAAAGAGAATTACATTTTACACATAGCGACCAGTTCTAAAAACATTTGACTATCGCTTAAGGCCTACTATATTCCCTTTGTTTTGTATTTGCAAGGGCAATAGAAGCACAGACATACCTCTTAATAGCTGGTTGCTAGGTGCAGCACCATTCTCTTTGCATATCCAAGACAAAAAAATGAATAACGAATTCCCATTTGAGAAAATGAGTATTGAAAAATTTAAGGGAAATACAAGCAATATCTTGAAAATGGTTCACTCAACAACAAAAAATGTATATCATATAAATTGTGCATTTTAACGAGATCTACGTTTATTGGGTAGTAACATTTTGTCTATCTCCTATGGTTTACCAGTTATGCAAAAGCCGTTCACAATGAAGAATGCTTTTGGAGACATTCCCAGAAAATTCAAGATATACATTTCATTTGTCATGAAAATATCTTAAACATATGATATTTTAATCAAAATTGTTAGAGCCACTTTTGAAAAAATTAAAATTTTCGAAAAATGTTTCACATAAAGGGTAATCTGGGGTGGGGGGATTTTCTTGAAAAGCTTTGTGTCGCATCTCTTGAAGATACTGAACCTAAATACCAAGTTTGGTGTTTATCCGACTGTTCATTTCTAAGGTATGCTGTTCACAGACAGACAAACACACACACACACACACACACACACACACACACACACACACACACAGACATACACACGGAACGTGTTTCCAAAAATGCTTTTCTTTGGATTCAGGGGGTTTCAAAACATATATTTTCGGTGAAATCTCGGTATTGAATTTTTGGGTGGAATACAATACTTCCCCTACTTACTATACGTGGTATAGAAAGTAAAAAGCTATATATTTTATTTTAATATACAACCACATCGCAAAAACTAAGTAGACTAACAAAATAAATATTTTCTCCTGTTTCATTAAGTACAGTACCATAGGATTAGATTCGAGCCTCTTCAAAGTCCTCAGAACAGCTGTGCAAACTCTTGGCATTGTGGAGATAAGATTTTGTAGTGTTCTTGCAGATATTACAGTCCTAACACGTCTGTAAATTTATCTACAGATCATCAACATTAGATGACCTCAGTTTTCTGGCCTCCCTGTCAATTTCATCCCATAAGAGTTCAATGGGATTTAAGTCAGGTGATTGACTTGGCCAAATCATATTTTCCAGTTCCCCAAGTTTCTCTTTTCTATTGACATACCCTCTGTACAATTTAGAACGATGTTTGGGATCATTATCCTGCTGCAGAACAAACTTACGACCTCTTGCCAGATCGAACTACTTTTTTGATCAGTATCCTGTGATATCCTTCCGTCTGTAGTATTCCATTAATTCTCACTAGATCACCGAAAAACGTCCCCAACCATGACCGACCTTCGACCATGCTTCACCGTTGACGTCACACACTCACCCTTCATAGGTTCTCTACGAAGTCGACGAACAAAAATTCGATGACGGCTTGCAAATACTTCAAACAGAGATTCGTCCGTGAATGATGCATTGGATCATCGCTGCACGCTCCAGTCTTTATGTTGCTGAGCCCATTGTAATCCCTTCACCTTATTTTGTTTGCGTAATAGAGATCTTTTGGCCGCTATGCACTCCTTTAAACTTGTTTACGAAGACGGCATTGTACTGTTGAGACAGAGATTGGAGCGCTCCCACACTACAGAGAGAGCCAAAAATTTACGAACGGCAGCTCGGTGTTTTTCCTGTCCGCGCCTTCGGCGCTCGTTGCCGTCTGCTACTATTATAGAAAGGCGAGGATGAAAGCATACAACATTTTTAAAACTACTTTTAAAGGCTTTACTTACCAACTTTATGAAAGGAGTTGCTGAAACTGACCACCGTCGTTGTCTATACATTTTGGCACCTCTTTAGGAAACTATCCATCACTCGCCGTAGTTCACGTTGAGAAATGCTGGCAATTTCCTGGCCGATATTTTGTTTTAATTCTTCCAGGGTGTGTGGGTTTGTCTTGTACACCTTATATTTTAAGTTACCCCAGGGATAGAAATCGCAGGGGTTAGGTCGGGGGGCCGAGGGGGCCACAAATCCCTCCTAATAATTCTGTCCTCAAACACACTTTCAATTGTTCGCATCGAAATTATTGGCCTATGAACTTTAGCAGAGTCTTGTTGAAAAAGGGCAAAATCACGTTCCCTGTTTGTTAATTCTCTAAAAAGGAAGGGGGGACAAAATTGTATTCGTGTATGTATGGGCGTCAACTGTTGATTCGAAAGTTGGCCCAATAAATCTTTCTCCGATCATGGCGCAGCATACACCAATTTTTTGATCATGAGGGGATATTTAATGAACAATATTAGGTTTGTCAGAGCTCCAATAGCGATTGTTTTGTGTACACACATATACATGATGGTGGAACCAAGCCTCGTCCGTGAAAAAATATTAAATATGGGTCCATTGTGTACACTATTGAGACTCCACTCACAAAATGTGCGCCTAATTACAGGATCACCTGGTTGAAGAGCATGTGCCACAGTTATTTTATATGGTTTTAACTTCAGCAATTTGGTAGCTCTTCGCGCAGAGCCATAAGAAATGCCTGCCTGCTGTGAAAGACGCCTAAGTGACTTTTTGGGGGGAATTCCCCAAACGATGACCAATGTCGTGTAATATTTCTTTAGTAAGAACCGTACGCCGTCTTTTAGATTTCTTAGCCTGAACACTTCCTGTGGCTAGATTTATTGTAAAGTTCATGAATTGTAGTACAGCCTGGAATTTTTACACCTGGAAATCTTTCTGCAAATCGTACTTTTACTTGGCGAGCTGCTGGGTTAACACATCAATCATAAATAAATACACGCTGTGCAGTAGAAAACATATACTGAGCCATAATATGCTTTGTGACTAAGTACAGGACAAAATAATAAGTAACTCGTAATAACTGAACTACATCGCATCACCATCAACTCAAAACTTCAGAGCAAAACCACGTCATCAGCGCGACCTTGTTTATAGCGGCAGTGCGTTATCATGTTCCGGTTCGTAGTTTCTTGGCTCTCCCAGTATTTACTTCCTCGAGAGTTTCAGGTGCAGTACAGTCCTCTGACGTGTATTCTGTACACATACGAACTGAACTTCCCTGTATGGGTTCCTCGGGCTCTTCCAGATCGAGAAACACTTGCATTGGCAACAGTTTGCTTGAACCGCTACAATGTAAACACCACTGTAGATTGGGCTACGCCAACTTTTGTTGCTATTGTCCTACTAGAATAGCCTTCCTGATGCCAGAGCTACAATTACAGCAGTTTCACAAATCCAATCTCCTGCTTCCGTCCCATTAGGATGTAATATAGTATGAGCCTGATCGGATATACAAACACACTACTAGATGCACACAATGTACTTAAACTAATGCGAACTGATTGCTACACGGACAGCTGAAGCAGCGAGGTCTATTCGAATTGAGGCAGTATTTTTATCATTTAAATGATATCAGTCTAATTATATAATATATAATTTAATAACAGCCCGCCTTAAAAGCAATATGTGTATGTAATAATATGCAAAATGTATGTAACAGTCATTGTATTAATGTTAATATTATTATGTATACGTATAATAATGTTATGTGAATGTATTGCCTAATTTAACAATGTAGGAGCTGTGAGAATAGAAGCCGAAAGTTGCTATCAATAAGGTAACCTTGAGACAACAATAAATTAGAAATTTTAATAAGGCTACTAGTAATTCTTGAAACAATAATGTAATATTTAAAACGGACAGACACACACACACACACACACACACACACACGGACATGTTTACAAAAATGATTTTTTTGGATTCAGGAGGTCTCAAAACATGTATTTCCGGTGAAATCTCGGTATCGAATTTTTGGGTGGAATACAATACTTCCCCTACTTACTATACGTAGTAGAGAATGTAAAAAACATTTTTCAAAACATGTCGGTGTGTGTGTCTGTGAACAGCGTAACTCAGAAACGAACAGTCGGACAAACACCAAACTTGGTATTTAGGTTCAGTATCTTCCAGAGATGCGACACGAAGGTTTTCAAGAAAATCCCCCCACCCCAGATTACCCTTTACATGGAACATTTTTCAAAGCTTTTAATTTTCTCAAAAATTGCTCTAGCGATTTTGATTAGAATATCATATATTTAAGATATTTTCATGACAAATGAAATGTATATCTGGAATTTTTTGGGAATGTATCCAAAAGTATTCTTCATTGTGAACTGGTAAACTATATGAGATAGACAACAGTTTACTACACAAAAAATGTAAATCGCGTTAAAATGCACAATATATGTCATATGCTTTTTTTTTGTTGAGTGAAGCATTTTCGAGATATTGCTTGTTATTCCCTTAAATTTTTCAATGCTTATTTTCTCAAATGGGAATTCGTTATTCATTTTTTTGTCTTGGATATGCAAAGAGTATTAATCTGTGGCAAAGAGAATGGTGCTGCACATAGCAACCAGCTATTAAGAGATGTGCCAATTCTTAAAGGCTACTGTATTTCTATATTGCCCTTGCAAATATAAAACAAGGGGAACATAGTACGCCTTAAGCGATAGTCAAATATTCTTAGAACTGGTCGCTATGTGTAAAATGTTATTCTCTTTGCATGTCAAACAATCGTTTCTGCAAATGTTTATCTGAATTAATATGAAATAGATGGAGAATAAGAGTTTGTAAACATAGTTTGTACAAGAGTAGAGAAAGTCATGTGAGTGTAACACATCAGATTTTTTACATTTAATTGCACTTTTTGCTACCAACTATAATCTCACAGCTATACAGTAGGATATATCAGTGAAGTGTTATTTAATCGTGAGAAAGATTAACAAAACGAAGTTAAATACCATTATAATTTGTGAAGTCTCCATTCTTTAGCCGTACTACCCCTGCTAAGAGGTGCATGTTTCTGTAATTACTACTGACGCAGCCGAGGCATACATATAATAACATTTAAATAAGCATTAAAATAAAAAGTTGATTTTTTTAAACGTTGGGGCGAAGGCCACCGGTAAACTGAACATGGGGGCGAAGGCCACCGGAAACTTTGTACCATACGTGGGGCTGCAACTACCTTAATTTTGGTGCCCAAAGCGTGGTGCTATTAACGTAAAGATATTCTTCTTCAGAACGGAAACGTCATAGGTGAAGGCTCGTCAGGTCAGCACCCCTCTCTGTGAACAACAGTCAAATACACAACAGAGGCGCTTAGTCTTCACATGTTTATACTTGTTTTAATGTCAGAACAGAGTATGATGAAATATTCAAAACGATATCCCGTTTTAACTGCAAATCCATAGTTGTTATAGGTGATACAAAACTTTTGACCGGTATCATATTTGAAACGAACTGTGTGTTTTAAAGAAATCTACATTATTTTTCTGTAGGACATTTTCTCTCTCTCTCTCTCTCTCTTATGGTTTACCAGTTATCTACACAACATTATACACAATCCCTTTCAATAAAGGAGACTTCATTGGCTATCTCTAGAAAATTCAGCATTGAGGCAGTATTTTATATCACAACATTGTAAATGCCAGAGTGATTGTAGTGTAAATTAACATTATTGTATGACAATGATTTGAGATGTTTGTTAATTATAAGCATTGTTAGGAAATAAGTTTACACGACCTCACTGAAACTGACAATAGCGCGCTTTTATTTAGAAATGGAGAGAATATCTTCCCTAGAGCATATGTGTTCGTAATTTTGATTGAATATAAAAATAGACGCTAATGTTGGCGCGCTTTATTAACCAATAGCAGCTCTGTTATAATGTTTAGGCATATCGGGGTGAGGGAGTATAAATTCCGAGCCAGAGACGGGTAACGCACAGTTCAACAGAATAATTCACAAGGCAAACGTCGCACAGTTCAACAGAATCATTCACGGGTTACACGTTGCGCAGTTCTACAGAATCTCTCGCGTCGTAAAGTTAGTTACAAAATGTGAAATACTAAAATTAATAATGAGCGGCAAATAAGTGATTATAGTTACATTTGAAAATATAACACTTTCAGTCGGGCGTGTATTAAGAGTAATTATGTGAAATTAATTAATTGTGACCGCAATAAATGTGTAAAAACGAATTCTTTTACCAGTGTTATATTTTAGTAACAACTCCTTTCCGTTTACACACCCTGTTTAAGAGATTTGCTCGACTTGTTATAATAGCTAGCCGGAGGACAAAGAACCAAAATTCAAACTAGTAATACAATAACAGGCGCTCAGCAATAAGATAACACGAAAGTTACCGCGACAGCATATACATTTTATTTGTCATGTAAAATATCGAACATTTTTCCATGTAAAGCATAGTTTGGGGTTGGAGAATTTTCTTGAAAATCTTCGTGTCGTATTCTTGGAAGGCTCAGAACTTAGATACCAAAATTTTTTGTTTGAGATTTATTCTGTTTACATACAGATACAGAAGGATTTTTTTCTAAAAATGCTTTTTACTTTTTCTACCACTGTACGTAGTGGGTTGAGGAGTATTGCATTCCATTATAAAATGCTATACCGAGAATTCATCGGAAATAAACGTTTTGAGGTCTCTTGAATCCGAAAGAAGATCCTTAGTAGAATAATGTCTGTATGTGTGTGTGTCTGTAAATATCATAACTCAGAAATAAGAAGTTGGATAAATCCCAAAGGTACAACAAGAGCATTTTTAAGAAAATCCCCCTCGTCACAAACACTCTTTACATGGAATATTATTCGAAACTTTGTATTTCCTCAAGAGCGGCTCTAACGATGTTGATTAAATGCTATATATGAAGAATATGTACATGATAAATAAAACGCTTATCTTGACTTTTCTAGAAATAGCCTGCGAAGTCCACTTCATTCGGAAGAAATTTTGTATAATGTTGTATAGCTGGTAAACGTTAAGTGATAGACGAAAAAAACTCTTTAAAACACACAATTTATTTCAAATACATTTGTTTGTGGCATGTTATTTCTAAGATATTGGTTATTAACGGTTCGAATTGTTCATTTCTTGGTCATTCTCCTAAAGTCCTATCTATATTCAGTTGTTTCTCGTGATGTCATGGAAACAGTATGGAATTTTAAGGCCAGCATATGACGTCCAGTTGTTAAACATTTGACTATCACTGTTCTCTTTGTATCTATAACGAAATGTGTAATGTAGGTATTTCTGCAAAGGTTTATTTGGATTAAAATAAAGAAGATAGAAAATAAACTTCCGTAAGAAGAATTTGTATATCCATTAATAAGCGCTTTTTTTGTTTGTTTAATTTCTCCACGTACGTAGTTGGTTGTAAAGGTATTGCATTCCACCCATTAATTCGATACCGAGGTTTCAACCGAAACCAAAGGAAAATTATTTTTAAAATAAATGTCTGTGTGTGTGTGTGTGTGTGTGTGTGTGTGTGTGTGTGTGTGTGTGTGTGAATACCATGACTCAAAAACGAAAAGTCCCATAAATACCAAACTTTATATTTAGGCTCAGTATCTTACAAAGATGCGACAAGAAGATTTTTGATTAAAATACAAAAATGTCGTGTATCAAAGATATTTACATAACAAATAAAATGTATATCTTGAATTTTATTGGCATAGCTACGATGTCTCCTTCATTCGGAAGCAATTTTGTATAATCTTGTATAACTGGTAAACATTAAGCGATGGACGAAAACGTACTACACCAAAAATACACATCTCTTTAAAACACACAATTTATTTTAAATAGCTTTTTTGTGTCATAGCCATTTCCGAGATATCCGTTATTAATAGTTCAATTAATCAAGACTTTGTCATTCTTTTGACATCTTGACGACATTCAGTTGTTTCTCGCGGTTGTATAGAACGAGTATGGAATTTTAAGGTGGTGTATAGCGTCCAGTTTTTGAACATTTAACTATTGCTGTTCTCTTTTTATGTATAACTAAATGTGTAATGTAGCTATTTCTGCAAAGCTTTGTCTCGATTATAATGAAGGAGATAGAAGTATAAAAGTAGTTTCTATATCTATTAATAAATAATAGAGGGCAGAAAATGTCATGTGAATGCAATTTTTTCATTCAGTGTTTCCAGTGAAATTTGGATATAAAAATTTTGATTGGTATACAATACTTGCTCTGCATCCTATATCGTCTCCCATTCCTTCATCTGCTCTCACTTTCTGCCATAAGTTTTTAGTGTCCAAGAAGGAATATTTAATACGTTGCCAGGGGCAGTTTGCTGGGCAATCAAGGTTAAGAAGCCATCTATAGCTGGAAGGTTTTATAATGATCATCTCGAGGTATTACAGAACGAGCCCAGCTATTACGTTAATTGGCCTGGAAAGGAGAAACCAATCATCGAATGTTTTAAATGGGGTTTAATTTGAGGGCTTCTGAATGCCATAAAACTTTAATTCCTTCTGAACAAAGGCCCCTGTCATCGCAATTAGTTTTTCGTGAGACGACTGCCCATCGTATCATTTTGTGTCGGCAGCCATTACAAGCCCCTGCTACCTGGGTACTAATTACAACCAGTCTTCAAAATAGGGGGGGGATAAAATATGTGATTCCAGTTTTACTTACACTTCAAACCCTTCTCCCAGTACTTTGTCTTTATCAAGAGGGGGAAAACAGGTTTTTGTTTCAAATTAAAATAATGTATTTCTCGCCATCTTAAACCCTGTAAGGTAAAAGTTCAGTTGAAAAAAAACAACCTATCGCTTACTAGCGGGTTGTTTATTTTTCTATCAGCTTCGTTATATGTACAAAGGAACAGTGATAGTCAAATGTTTAAGAACTGGACATTATATGCTGGCCTTAAAATTCCATACTGGTTCCCTAACATCGTGAGATTATTGCTTCCAAGAATAACAAGTAGTATTGTTAAACTTTCAAATTCATTATTGCCTCAAGGTTACCTCATTATTAGCAATTTTGACCTATTATTCTCACAGCTCCTACATTATTAAATTGTGTAATACAGTCACATAACATTATTACACATGTTTACAATAATATAAACATATACAATGACTGTAATATACAACTTTTATATATGTTTACATACACATATTGTTTTAAGGCAGGCTGTTATTGAATTTATATATTATATAATTACACTGAAATTATTAAGTGTTAAAAATATCTACAGGACTTGAAAACAATGCAAAGCATTAAACCATTCGAATAATTAATAACGACTGATGCCACAAAAAAGTTATGGAAATAAATTGTGTTTTAAAGAGATCTACACGTACGTTATCATCTATGGCTTAACGTTTACCAGTTATATAAGATTAGACAAAATTCCTTCTGAATGAAGAGGACTTTACAGGATATTCCCAAAAAATTAAAGATATAGATTTTATTTTTTTATGAAAATATACAGAGAGAGCCAAAAAACTACGAACCGGGTGCGCGGTGTTTTTCCTGTCCGCGCCCTCGGCGCTCGTTACCATCTGCCGCTTTACTTATCAACTTTATGAAAGGACATGCTGAAACTGGCCATTTATTTTTGGCATAAATTTTGTTCGAGTCACTAGTTGAAGCCCGTGCATACGTGAATACAATTTTGCCCCCTGTTTTTAGAAAATAAACAGACGGGGAGCGTGATTTTGCCTTTTTAAAACAAAACTCTCCAACAGCTCATACGGCCAATATTTCGATGAGAAAAATTGAAAGTGCGTTTGAGGACAGAATTAATAGTAGAGATTTGTGGCCCCCTGGTCCCCCGACCTAACCCCCTGCGATTTCTATCTCTGGGGTAACTTAAAACATAAAGTGTACAAGACAAACCCACACACCTTGGAAAAATTAAAACAATCGAGCGGAATGGCTCTGGTGGTAAAGTCTGTGGCCCGCATTCGGGACGTCCCGGGTTCAAATCCCGTGGGTTACCAATCTGTTTGAGGTTTTTATCGTGGTTTTCCTCAGTCGCCAAGGTAAATACCGGATTGGATATTTAATACCACGACCCAAAGTTCCACCTTAAGCCTAAAACAATAGTAAAATGAAAAAAAATCTGATGTGTTACACTCACATGACTTTCTCTACTCTTGTACAAACTATTTATACAAACGCTTATTCTCCATATGCTTCATGTTAATCGAGATAAACATTTGCAGACTCTATCTTATTGCTAATTTTCTTGTAGATGCAAGGGGATAATATATTTAAAGGGCAATATACAAATACAGTAGCCTTTAAACACATACATATCTCTTAATAGCTGGTTGCTAGGTGCAGCACCATTCTCTTTGCCACAGATTAATACTCTTTGCATATCCAAGACAAAAAAATGAATAACGAATTCCCATTTAACAAAATAAGTATTGAAAAATATAAGAGAATAACAAGCAATATCTCGAAAATGATATACTCAACAAAAAAAATGTATATGACATGAATTGTGTATTTTAATGCGATCTATATTTTTTGTGTAGTGAAATTTTCTCTATTTCTTATGGTTTACCGGTTATGCAAATGTCGTTCACAATGAAGAACACTTTTTGAGACATTCCCAGAAAATTCAAGATATACGTTTTATTTGTCATGACAATATATTAAACCTGTGATATTTTAATCAAAATCGTTAGAGCCATTTTTGAGAAAATTAAAATTTTCGAAAAATCTTCCATGTAAAGGGTATCCTGGGGTAAGGGGATTTTGTTGAAAACCTTCGTGTCGCATCCCTGGAAGATATTGAACCTAAATACGAAGTTTGGTGTTTATCCGACTGTTCGTTTCTGAGTTATGCTGTTCACAGACACACAGACACACAGACTCACACTCGGACATGTTTCCAAAAATGCTTTTTTTGGATTCAGGGGATCTCAAAACATGTATTTCCGGTGAAATCTCGGTATCGAATTTTTGGGTGGAATACAATACTTCCCCTAATTACTATACGTAGTAGGGAAAGTAATAAGTGTAATAACGAATGCCATCTATCCACAGACAATGTAAGCAGTTAGACTGGACGGCACCATAACGCCATCTGCACGGCACGAAGCAGAAGATCCTTCTGCCATGCGCTGGGGATCTCTGTGGCACGTGACGGAGCGCATGATTACAGGGATGAGACCTAGAAGGCTAACTGTCCATCACATATCGTTCTAAGAGTTATCCACCAACAGATCCGTCGCGATACGACAAAGGAGTTAAAGCGACATAAAATAAAATAGAGTAAAAGAAATTAAAACAAAATATCTGTCAGGAAGATTCCAGCATTTCTCAACGTGAACTACGTTGAGTTTCCTACTACGATAGTTTCCTAAAGAGGTGCCAAAAAGTATATACAACGACAGTGGCCAGTTTCAGCATCTCCTTTCATAAAGTTGGTAATTAAAGGCTTTAAAAGTAGTTTTAGAAATGTTGTATGTTTTCATCCGCCCCTTTCTGTTATAGCGGCAGACGGCAACGAGCGCCGAGGACGCGGACAGGAAAAACACCGCGTAGCCGGTTCGTAGTCTTTAGGTCTTCCTGTATTTAATGTATGTTATTTTAATCAAAATTGTTAGAGCCATATGTTTTAGAAAATTATAAGTTTCGAAAGATGTTACATGCTGAGGCAGTATTTTTAACACTTAAATGATATCAGTCTAATTATATAATATAAAATTTAATAACAGCTCGCCTTAAAGCAATATGTGTATAATAATGTTATGTGAATGTATTACGTAGTTTAACAATGTAGGAGCTGTGAGAATAGAAGCAAGCTGCTTGTCGTAGCAAACAGAATTACAAAGTAAAAAGCCGAAAGTTGCTAACAATTAGGTAACCTTGAGGCAATAATAAATTAGAAAGTTTAATTAGGCTACTAATAGTTATTAGAACAATTATAATGTAATATTTAAAACAGTTTATAAATAGCCAATCAACAACTAGAAAAGCTTTAAGTTAAATAGAAGTATTCTATTGGAGTAGGATTAGCCATTCAGAGACTTGAAATAGAGGAAATGTACAAATTCAGTCGTTAAACGCTACAAAGAAGCGTAACCAAGCAGATTGGTATGGTACGTGTTCAGTGTGAGACATAAAAGAATTATTGCGGTGAGAATAATATAAAGTTTAACTGTTAAAAAGTGCAAATAATAATAACCTCAGAGCTCTATAGTAGGATACATCAGTGAAGTGTTATTTAATTGTGTTAAGGATTAATAAAAAAAATACAATACCATTATAATTTGTGTAAGCCTTGTTCTTTAACCGTACAAGCCCTGCTAAGAGATACGTGCTCTAAAAATACTAATTGCGCAGCCGAAGTATACATACATATATACATAAATAAACATTAAAAATAACAAGTTGGTTCTTAAACGTGGGGCGAAGGCCACCGGAAACTTTGTACCGTACGTGGGGCAAACAGTCCAAGGAACAATCTCCCGCAAATTGACATCCATTACGTGTGTGGTCTAAAACACCTTCAAGTTTGGCCCCTATACGTGGGGCTGCAACGACTGCAATGCATAGGGTAAACTAAACTTTCGTAAGAATAATTTGTCCACATACTAATAAACGATAGGGGTATACAAACTTATGTGAAAATATATCACCACAGATTTTTTTACTTTCTCTACTATGTATAGTAAGTAGGGGAAGTATTGTAATCCACCCAAAAATTCCATACCAAGATTTCACCGGAAATATATGTTTCGAGAGCCCCTGAATCCAAAAAAAAGCATTTTTGGAAACATGTCCGTGTGTGTGTCTGTTTGTGTGTGTGTGTGTGTGTGTGTGTGTGTGTGTGTGTGTGTCTGTCTGTCTGTGAACAGTATAACTGAGAAACGAACAGTCGGATAAACACCAAACTTGGTATTTAGGTTCCAGAGATGCGACAAGAAGGTTTTTAAGAAAATCCCCCACCCCAGATTACTCTTTACATGGAACATTTTTCGAAAGTTTTAATTTTCTCAAAAATGGCTCTAACGATTTTGATTAAAATATCATATGTTTAAGATATTTTTATGACAAATGAAATGTATATCTCGAATTTTCTGGGAATGCCTGTAAAAGAATTCTTCATTGTGAACGACTTTTTGCATAACTGGTAAACCATAAGAGATAGACAAAATTTTAATAGACATAAAATGTAGATCGCGTTAAAATACACAATTTATGTCATATGCACTTTTTTGTTGAGTGAACCATTTTCGAGATATTGCTTGTTATTCCCTTAAATTTTCCAATACTTTGTCTCAAATGGGAATTCGTTATTGATTTTTGATTTGACTATCGCTTAAAGCCTAGCAATTCCCCTTGCACCTACAAGAAAATTAGCAATAAGATTAACATCTCGATTAACATGAAGCATATGGAGAATAAGCGTTTGTAAAAATAGTTTGTATAAGAGTAGAGAAAGTCATGTGAGTGTAACACATCAGAATTTTTTAAATAGTGTTTAGTGCCCGTACTTGCTACATGCGACCTTGCACCACTGGTGGTGGATACTGATGATGCATGAAATGAAATGATAATTTGGAAACGAAATGTTCCAGGCCAGAGTTAACGATACTTCTCAGGACTGAAGAAAACCTGGAAAATGCTTCACTCACTTAATCCTTGTGAGAAATCGGGATTTGGGTGAGATACAATAGTTGCTGTACCTACCACAGATAAGTGGTAGAGAAATAGCATACGCAGTGGATTTCAGTGCAATATTATGTAGTCGGCGCAGCGTCACATGTTCCTAGGTTCGCTGTGGGTAACCTAAGCTCACGTTTTACAAGAAGCCCCTACTAGAGGGGAGGGGGTTAATGACTGCTCCCACAGAGAGGAAGGGCCCATTGTATGGGGTCCAATTAGCTGGGGGTCTACCAGAATAGAAACTCTGGTGTATGTCATATTCAGATGTTGTAATGAATGGTCCCAGGGACGGACAACAATGTCGTCTCCTGTGAAGCCACAATCTTCTGAAGCAGGGCGCGGCGGAACTTGCTTTGACAGCTTGCACCAATTAGACATGTTGCAACACGCTAATAAATCTACATTCATTTGGTGTTTGCCCTTTATTGACATTTATAATAGCTATAACTTAAAATCACCTATCACGAGGCTAATCTACAAACCAGTATACCATGTGTCCTGAAAACGCAATATTTCATTCAAAAGTTGCAGAATTTGATTCCCTCTCTTACTAAACGCAGTCGCTCCCAAAATCTGGGTCGCAGGCCCTTTCCCACGGTTGAAACGTTTTAAAACTGCCCTACATAGGTTAGCGTGAGAAACTATTGTTAACGTTTGGTGCTATGAGGTCATATAGTCATATTCAGTTAATTTTATTTATATTGTACAATCCTTGTGTTACTTTTCTACATAGTCAACATGTGTTTCCAAGCATTTTTGGGGACGTGACACAAGTTTCTTCAAGCCAGTGTCGTACCAGGTCAGGTTCTGTGCTCGCAACCAGCTGTTCACTGATTTGACTTCATCATCGGTGTTAAAAGTGCTTACCTTTGAGTTGGAGGAACATGTGAAAATCACTTGCGGCAAGCTCCGGTGAATACAGGGGATACGAGAAAACTTCCAAGTTGAATCTTGACTCAGGCGGAGCTAGGAAGATTCAAATGGGAAGTTTTCTCGCATCTTCCATATTCACCAGATGTTTTCCCAAGCGATTAACATGTTCCCCCGACTCAAATATCATCTTGGAGGTAAGCACTTTTAACATGACGGTGAAGTCAAATAAGTGAACAGCGGTTACGAGCACAGGACTCGACTTCTGGTTCATCTTCGTCACGGTGTTAAAGTGCTTATATCCAAGATGACCTTTGAGTCAGGGGAATATGTGAAAATCACTTGGGAAAAGACCTGGTGAATATGGAGGATGCGAGAAAACTTCCCAGTTGAATCTTCTGAGCCCCGCCTGGGTCAAGATTCAACTTGGAAGTTTTCTCGTATTCTCCGTATTCACCAGAGATTGCACCAAGTGATTTTTACATGTTCCTCCATCTCAAAGGTAAGCACTTTTAACACCGACGATGAAGTCAAATCAGAGAAGAGACTTAAACACCAAGAGATCTTACTCCCCTCTCCCTCTCTAACAACCTTTCTCAAAACAAGTAATTTTTTTTAGCTTTAGTGAACCTCAAAACAGGTATTTTCGGTGAAGTTTAGATTACAATTTTTCGTTGAAACCCACACATCCTCAATCTACCGAAGGTAAGCGTGGAAGAAAGCTAAAGGATGTGTTATAGGACATTTTAACATTTCTTTGTTGCAGGTTGACGGACGGGATGCGTGCGGTTGCAGATAATTGGATATCTAATGCGAGCTCCTCCCCATGGACGGGGGTGATTTCTGAACAGCGGAATCGGATAATGGGTTGACGTTCACGATCTCTCATTTCGAGCTCCAATATCTCATCTAATGATCCTTATTGGAGGAATGCGAGTAGGATCATTGTCAAATTATTTCTTTCGTTTACGGAAGAGCGACGGTTCTGACAACAAAATGGGCACCGTTCGTATCTTATCTTGGAAATTAGCATCACTACAACATCAAGGATGTTATTTTGTTGTTTCTGCTCAGTATGGCCTTTGAAACAATGATGAAATGCGATGTCAGTAAGAGCAATTAATATTTCGTTCCTTTAAAACTCACCAAGGGTTTGTTTATTCTCAAGAAACATTATTTGCAGAGTGAAACACTTATAAAATGTTTATAAAATTTGCAGCTCTGAAAACAAACATAGGTGAGATTTTTAAATGCTCTATTTATGAACATACAAGCACATGCAGCCCAAAATCATAATAATGCATACAAATTATCGTTGCAGTACCTCCAGTGGTTTTCAAGTTATTAATTGTGTAATTAGTTATTTCAATGGTAAACAAAATATTCAACGAGATGGAAAAGCTAAAATTTTACTATGCAAATATAATAAATAACCGAGCGAGATGTATTAGGCGGTAAAGTCTGTGGCCCGCTTACTGGAGGTCCCGACCAACCTATTTGAGGTTTCTTCGTGGTTTTCCTCAGTTGCCAAGGTAAATGCCGGATTGGATATTTAATACCACGACCCAAAGTTCCACCTTAAGTCTACAATAATAGTAAAATGAAAAATAAGTGGTAATAGCGAATGCTATGCCATCTATCTACAGAGAATGTAAGCTGTTGGACTGGACGGCACCCTAATGCCATCTGCACGGCACGAAGCAGAACATCCGGCTGTCATGTGCTGGGAGTCTCTGTGGGCACGTGACGAAGCAAGATGGCATTTCAAGGGATGAGACCTATAAGGCTAACTGTCCGCCTTTCTGTGTGAGGGCGGCATTTGGACTGGGCAGCACCCTAATGCCATCTGCACGGCATGAAGCAGGTGGTTACAGGGATGAGACCTAGAAGGCTAAGTGTCCGCGTTTCTGTGTGAGGGCGGCAGTTGTTCTGGACGGCTCCCTAATGCCATCTGCACGGCATGAAGCAGGTGGTTACAGGGATGAGACCTAGAAGGCTAATGGTCCGCCTTTTTTTGTGCGAGGGCGGCGGTTGGACTGGACGGCACCCTAATGCCATCTGCACGGCATGAAGCAGGTGGTTACAGGGATGAGACCTTGAAGGATAACTGTCCGCCATTCTGTGTGAGGGCGGCGGTTGGACCGGACGGCAACCTAATGCCGTCTGCATGGCACGAAGCAGAAGATTCGGTAGCTATGCGCTAGGATCTCTGTGACACGTGACGGAGCGGGTGGTTACAGACATGAGACCTAGAAGGCTAACTGTCCATCAAATAAAGTTCTAAGAGTTATCCACCAACAGATCCGTCGCAATATGACCCGGGAGTTAAAGCGTTGTAAAATAAAATAGGGAAATAATAAATAATTTATTTTTTACTCTAAAGAATATTTCTTGCACCCACAGAAACGACAGGAAGAAATCAACACAGCTTTTCTGGACAAACCGCATTTGTTACCGTTTCTAGGATACTTCATGACGTCATGAATTCATTTTATTGGCTGATGCTGTCACCTTGTAGGTGCTATCACCCTTGTGCTGTGTATCGCACCAATAAGCATACCTATGCTAGCTCTCATTGCAAATTATGAAAACGTATAGGTGCGGAATGACGACCGATTTTGTCGATCTTTCGCGAGGTTAATTGCGAATATACAGCAAATGTCTGTTTGGAAATGCTCTTGAACATGAGTCAATTCTCAGATGTTAGTATTTTAGTCCTCAAACATCAGTTATAAGTCCTCATATAAATTAACGTTTTCTAGCTATTTACATGTTTTTAAACAGGCAAGCTGTAGACCTTTCCTCCTTCAACGCACTAAGGGTGAAGAAGGCGCCAGTGGATATCTTAAGACACGCCCTATTAACGCCCTTACAGACGATCAGAAATCCGATGCAAATTACTTCTTGTGGGATGCGCCCAAGCTATCAGTTGTTTTATATAAGAATGTTTTTATGGTAACCAAATAAGTATTTGCATTTCCTGGTTCTATTGATGGACTTTATTTGTAGAAATTAACACAAAATAAGAAACGTTTTTAAGTGAAAGTGGATAACTGAGATTTTGGGGCAGTATTTTAAACACTTAAATGATTTCAGTCAAATAATATAATATATATATATATATATATATATATTCAATAACAGCCCGCCTTAAAGCAATATGTGTATGTAACAAGATATAAAAAAGTCTATATTACAGTCATTGTATATGTTTATATTATTGTATCCATGTTCAATAATGTTATGTGAATGTATTACGTAATTTAATAATGTAGGAGCTGTGAGAATAATAGGTTAAAAGTTGCTAATAATGAGGTAACAATGAGGTAGCCTTGAGGCAATAATGAACTTGAAAGTTTAACAATACTACTTGTAATTCTTGGAAGCAATAATGTAATTTTTGTGACAGTTTATAAAATAGCCAATCAATACAACCAGAAAAAAGCTTAAGTTAAACAAAAGTATTCTATTGGATTAGGAATAACCAATCAGATACTTGAAATACAGAAATTTACAATTTTAGGCGTTTGAAATCAAGTCAGTTGCTAGTAGACAGCGCTCATAACTGGCGTTGGTTGTAGACAGTGTTCCTAACTAGATGCGAGATACGTCCTCGAGAAATTTAATACGTATTTTGTATGAGAAAATAGTTTACGTGTTTAAGAAGTGCAAGTATTTAATAAAAGAATCTTACAGCTCTCTATATCAGTGAAGTGTTATTTAAATCATATCAAGCATTAATAAAAGGAGTGAAGTAAAACTATAATCTGTGTAACCCTACATTCTTTAGCCGCACTACGACTTGCAAAGAAATCCATGTCTCTAACAATAAAACAGAGGCAAACATAAATATATAATATTTAAAGAAACAGTCAAATTACAAAGTTAATATTCTTTAAACATTTGGGGCGAAGGCCACCGGAAAGTACATTTGGGGTGAAGGCTACCAAACTTTTTACCATATGTGCGGTTGCAACTACTTCAATTTCGGCTCCCCAACAGTTGAACTAAAATACAACTCCTACAACAAAATAACATTCTTCAAATTCGCTCCCAAAACGTGGGGCATATAATAATACAACAAATCTTTCTCAATTTTTATGATGATTCGATGTGGTGATAGGAAAAGTACACGAAACACAGCAAAAGAAAGGAGAATCACATATGCCTATAACGTAATAATATTGATTTGTAACTTATTTATTTTCATGTTAGCGTTGTTATTATTGACGTACATAAATAAAGCTTCTCTTCCAATTGCTTATTTGGTTACCATAGCAACGTTTGTTGTGTAAAGCCATTGACAGCTTCTACAGTCACACAAACTAATAAAATCTTTGTGATGGTATACAAAAAGATATACGGAACTCTTGAAATGAGGAGTTAACATAAGAGAAATTAAAATAGCAAGGGAAACGTTTTACATCCTCTAGTTTGAAATATAATATTTAAACTGAATGAAAAACTCGAAGATAAATGTATAAAGAGGAAGGAATGAGAAAAGGAATTTCAGACACATATGTAGCTCACAGTTTTACTCACCAAATGATGAAATAGTCGAAATACAGCAATCAATCGATACTTACCTGAAAAGAAAAACATTTAATATAAATACTACAAATACACGAGTAAATCAAATTCCGTTAAAATTAATAACATACACAAACGAGAAAATAATTACTATTCAGATTTCACCGAAAATACCTGTTTTGAGACACAATGAATAATTTTCTTTTGAAAAAGGTCCTTGTGTCTCTCTGTGTGATATAGATAAATTCAGCGTCTCTCACATAGAACCACCCTTTGCATGGAAAAGTTTGGTTATTTCTTTATTTTATCAAAAATGCCTCTAATGATTTTGATTAATATAGCTATGTAATCAACAGTATCCGGACACCCCCACAAACATACGTTTTTCATCTTAGGTGCATTGTGCTGCCACCTGCTGCCTGGTACTCATCCGCGTCATTAGTAGTCATTAGACATCGTGAAACAGCAGAATGGGACGCTCCATGGAATTCAACGGACTTCTAACGTGGTCAGGTGATTGGGTGTCACTTGTGTCAGAAATCTGTACGCGAGATTTCCACACTCCTAAACATCCCTAGGTCCACTGTTTCTGATGTTATAGTGAAGTGGAAACGTGAAGGGACATGTACAGCAAAATGCGTACAGGCCGACCTCGTCTGTTGACTGAAAGAGACCGCCGACATTTGAAGAGGGTCGTAAAGAGTAATAGGCAGACATCTATCCAGACCATCACAACAGGAATTTATCCGACTGTTCGTTTCTGAGTTATGCTGTTCACAGACAGACACACACACGGACATGTCTTCGATAATGCTTTTTTTGGATTCAGGGGTCTCAAAGCATATATTTCCGGTGAAATATTGGTATCAAATTTTTGGTGGAATACAATGCTGCCTCTACGTACTTGTTACATTGGCAGAGAAAATAAAAAAATTAATATCAGAAGTGTTATTTAATGCTATCAGGGTAATTTAGTATCCTGCTTAACACAAAATCACGCCCTACCTATATCAGATTTTTAATGCTGCGTACAGATGTAAGAGTGTATATCATCAGTACTGTGGCTTCCAAAATTTTTTTAAAATCTTCACCATAATTATGAATTCACCCACGAAATTTGGCTATGTTTTTTTTTTAATCAACTAAACTAGAGAATCTTGACAAGGCCTGTTTCCTCATAAAAATAAACCATCCTATCTTTTTTAGGTGGCAGGATCAGTAAAAAAAAATCTGATGTCTTACATTCACATAACTTTCTCTACTCTTGTACAAACTATTTTTACAAAGGATTATTGCTAATTTTCTTGTAGGTGCAAGAAGAATATGGTATGCTTTAAACGATAGTCAAATGTTTTAAGAGCTGGTTGCTATGTGGAGCATTCCATTCTCTTTGCATGTCCAAGACATAAAAAAACCAATAACTAATTCCCATTTCAGAAAAAGTATAAGTATTGGAAAATGCAAAACAAATAACAAGGAATATCTCGGAAATGGTTCACTCGACAAAAAAAGACTGCATATGACATAAATTGTGTGTTTTAACGAGATATACATTATTTGTGTAGTAAACTTTTGTCTATCTCTTACGGTTTACCAGTTATGCAAAAGTCGTTGACAATGAAGAATACTTTTGGAGACATTCCCAGAAAATTCCAGATATACATTTCATTTGTCATAAAAATATCTTAAACATAGGGTATTTTAATCATAATCTTTGGAACCATTTTTGATAACATTAAAAGCTTTGAAAAATGTTCCTCGCAAAGGGTAGTCCCCGGCGGGGGATTTTCTTGAAAATCCTGCTGTCGCATCTTTGGACGATACTGAACCTAAGCACCAAATTTGGTATATAGCCAACTTTTCGTTTTTGAGTTATGCTGCTCACAGACACACATAAACACGGACCTTTATATCTAAAAATGCTTTTTTTTTGTATTCAGAGAGCGTTTTGTATTCAAAACGTGTATTTCTGTGAAATCTCGGTATAGACTTTTTGGGTGAAATTCAATACTTCCCTTACTTCCTATAAGTCAAAAAATTAATAACAAATTAAAGATAATCCTCCTTTAAACTACACTTTGCATGGAAAATTTTTTATAAATTTTTATTTTCTTAAAAATTCCTGTAACAGTTTTAAATTAATAATGCGAATAGCCTGTGATCTCCTCTTCGTTCTGAATGGCCTTTGTATAACCGATAAACCGTAAAAGGGGGTAAAATAATACTGAACAAACAATGTAGACTCGTTAAAACACACAATCAAACCAAAATTTTGGTGGCATTAGCCATTTCCGAGATATTCTTTATTATTGGTTTAAATATTCAATACTTGAGTTTTCTCAATTGGTAAGTTCCTATACGGTTTTTGTGGTGGTCATGCAAACAGCATGGAATTTCAAAGCCATCACATAATGACACGCTTTTTAAACATGTAACTATCGCTTTAGACTACTTGTTCTTCGTTACCTATAACGAAATTTGTAATGAAAGTGTATCTACGTTAAAAGGAAGTAGATAAAGAAGTAAGCTTTTGTAAAAAGTTTTTAGGAGAGGAGTAGAGAGTAGGGTGTCTGTTTTTTATCACTGAACTAAAGGCTCTTGACAGAAGCTGTTGCTCATAAAAAATAAAGCATCGTATTCTTTATACCCCCCTTTTAGAGGTAAGGATCAGAGGCAAAAATATGGCTCTGTCCATACAATAATTTATGTTTGAATCTTGTTCCAGTTTAGCAGATCATGTCTCCCTGGCATCCCTTTACATGGCCTTGAAATGAAAAACAAACAACCCTCCTCATTTCTTCAACCCCTATCGCATGAAGCAGAAATATATGGTCATTGTTTTGTATGTAAGACCGCACGCTGGGAATATATGGCTGCAGCTTGCGAGACGATATATCTATTAAAGAAGGAAATACATCTTAGTGGGCTGGCATCTTTATTGGTCCTGAACTGCAGGGGGTTCCCGCTTCCCTTACACGGTGACCAACCCTTTTTTATACTTATTACACAACCAGTTGTTACGCGGGACAAGAACCCACAACACAATTAATTCTCTCTCTTTCCCACCAGTTGCCCTCACCGCAAAGAGCATAAACATGTTGGTTTTCATTAGCTAACTCAAGACTATAATATAATAGCCCCGTTATCCGGGGTTACAAGGGTGGGTTTTTGTTTATCCCTCCTGGCATGCTTGCGTCCAAAACATAGATATCAATGTCTGCTATAAATATATACAATGTGATTTATGAAGAACTGACACAGTTATTTCTTTAATTGTTTCAAAACGACTTATGCTAGTGACAAATTATTGTACCTGAAATGGACAGGAATTTTGAGAGATTATTTACCTCTATAGCAAATGTTGAAAATGTCCTCCATCCTGCATAAGGCACAACTCAATACGTCGTTCCGTGTTACCGGCCACTCGTTGGAGGACTCTGTTGTCAACAGCTTGAATCTCCTGTGTAATGTTGTGCTTCAGATCGCCCAATGTCTGGGGACATGTGGCATAAACCCTGTCTTTTAAGTAACCCCATAGAAAAAAGTCCGGCAATGTCAAAACCAGAGATCTCGGTGGCCGCAGGTTCTTGGAAATTATCCGGTCGTGAAAGAAACTTGCAATTAGTGACATGGATTCATTTGATGTATGCCATGTAGCGCCGTCCTGCTGAAAATATCCTTGACTCAGTTCTGCATCGTCTAGTTGCTCAGCAAACTGTGAAAATCAGTCGGTACTCAACAGTGTTCACATTGTTTTAAAAAAAATGGTCTCACTATTCTCTGTACGGATATTGCGCACCAAACTCCGATTTTAGCCGGGTGCATCATATGTGAGTTCACATAGCCGGATAAATGGAACCACGCTTCATCTGTGAACCATTTGATGGACAATATGGCAGGATTTTGCACAATGAACGCCTGAAACCAACGACAATAATTCAGTCGTCTATCCTTATCTGGTTCCTGTAGCTGATGGACAACCGTAATCCTATACAACTTTTCACAGCTCTCTGACACATTGAGTAGCTGTACCCTGCCTCCTGCGAGAAACGTCTTAGTGATTTTTTGGGTTACAGATCCTGTCGTGCTCTTACGTCAACAACAACCGTGGGAAGCCTAGCTGAACGAGTTTTGCCTTTTTCACTCACCAGAGATCCTATCGTTTCCAATTTGTTTACGAGTCCCAGTATCGTTTGGGGCGGATTCCGGCAACAAATTCTCTCTGGTATGCCCTTTGAGTAGCTGTAATTGAATTCGTAATCCAGTATTTCTTTACCAGGAAGATTCGTTTATTTAATGTCTACTCCATTTTTACATTGATTAGAACAAAATCTCAAAAACAGTTGCCCACAATAAAACTAACAATTACGAATA
Source organism: Deroplatys truncata (assembly GCA_030765065.1). NCBI lineage: Eukaryota > Metazoa > Arthropoda > Insecta > Mantodea > Mantidae > Deroplatys > Deroplatys truncata. Next base: position 31,171,528 of record CM060981.1, on the reverse strand, counting down.
AAACATGAACATCTGTGCATCTAGTGACAGGCAATCGAAACTGCAGAACATTCTGCTTAATTTGGTGCTAAAATTGGGTGGCATTGCGTGAATTTCGAACAGAATAATTAAAGGAAAAATGTGTCAGTTCATAAATCACCTCTGAATCCAAAGTATATGCGTCTCTGTACCAAATAACTTAAAACAAAAACACGTATACATTCCAAATTTGATTTAAATCAAATCCACTGTAAAGATAAAACGAGCGAAAGCATGTATGCAATTCCTTGCACTCCAACACAGCTTTATAGGTACACTCGCTTCCATTTATGCAGTCACCACAGCTTCGGGAAGTGTTTTACCAACTTTCTCAGCGGGCGCGTACAAACACCACCAAAGAAAATCTTCGGCGGATTTTGTATCGTTTTCTGGGGTCTTTTGAGTGGTGTCTTTCACCTTACCTATCGCATATCGTGGTGGCTTGATAACACAGCAATAAGGGGAAAAGAGGGGAGGTTGATGTCTTTGCTTTTTCTGGTGTTATTGTTTATTGTCGCAGAACCAGTCATGCCGTATACTAGTGAAATTCCTCGTGGACGTATCGTGGGTATGTGGGAGGCTGGTCGCACTGTTATAGCAATTGCAACGTGAGGCAGTATTTTTAACACTTAAATGATATCAGTCTAATTATATAACATAGCATAACAGCTCGCCTTAAAGCAATATGTGTTTAATATAATATAATATATAAAGTGTATGTTACAGTCATTGTATTATGTTTATTTTTATTATGTACATGTATAATAATATTAGGTGAACGTATTACGTAATTTAACAATGTAGGAGCTGTGAGAATAGAAGCAAACTGCTTTTCGTAGCAAACAGAATTATAAAGTAGAAGCCGAAAGTTGCCTACAATGAGGTAACCTTGAGACAACAATATATTAGAAAGTTTAATAAAGGCTACTAATAATTTTTGGAACAATAATGTAATATTTAAAACTGTTTAAAAAATAGCCAATAAAAAACTAGAAAAAGCTTAAGTTAAATAATAACATTCTATTGGAGCAGCCTTAGACAATCAGAGACTTGAAATAGAGAAAAAGTACAAATTCAGGGGGAGAAGCTACAAGACAGCGTTCCCAACCAGTCCAGTTTAGATTTGATACGTGTTCAGTGTGAGACATAAAAATTCATTTCGGAGATAATAATATAAAGTTTACCTGTTAAAAAATACAAATAACAATAATCTCACAGCTCTACAGTATGATACATCAGTGAAGTGTTATTTATTCGTGTGAAGGATTAATAAACAAAGTACAATACAATTATAATTTATGTAAGCCTTCATTCTTTAGCCACACCAGCCCTGCTAAGAGATACGTGTTCTAAAAAAATTACTGGCGCAGCCGAGTCATACGTATATAATATTTAAATAAAATTAAAAATTACAAAATTGATTTTTAAACGTGGAACGAAGGCCACCTGAAAGTTAGTAGCGTACTTGGGTGGTCTAAAACATGCTTCAAACGTCAGTGCATAAAAGTGTTTTTATAGCAAATTACCGGATAAAAATATTCCAGGAAAGTGGGGAACATGGTCTACATACTCGTCAGAAAGTGGGCACTCCCCGTAAAACATCCGCAGATAATGATATTCGTTTACTAAATGCAAATTACAGTTTTGTTATAATTGACTGATCATGTTTAGAAACTAGAGATAAATGTGTATATGTATATGGTTTACCGAATATGACATATATATTATGGCAATAAAATTGGGTTATAGTTTTGTCTATAACCCTGTTGTATTCTTAGACCAGCAATATGTTAGTAAAGGTATATTAACCAATTATAGTTTGAATTAGAGGGAAAACATGCTGCTTTATTTATTTATTTATTTATTTATTTATTATTTAGTTATGTTTGCTTCTATGCAGCAATAAGCATTGATACCATTGTGAGAATACAGTTCAGTTTATTTTCTGTTATAAAGTGCTGCCTTGCTATGTATTTAATGAATACCATTCTAGCTTTAATTTGCACCCCCTGAAAAACTTCTCACACTACACATTCTAGATTAAGTTTTCTTCTTACCTTTTAACCCTTTCAAAGGCGTGTCCTGCACTAGTCAATAAGGTATGGGCTACCAATCACAATAAGAGGTCTGTATAACAAACTGAATGCATTCACTCTACCTCTTTCTCTTTTAGCCCACACGATCAAGAGCGTAAACATATATTTCGTTTCTATGCCATTTTGTCTTTGTTATGGTTATTCGTGTAACTATTTAGAAGGAGGACTGGCGCATTCTTGCACCTGGCCTTGAAGTAGGTGGTTTGTTACGTTATTTGCCCGGCGATTAAAAAAAAATATTAACTTTTTAATTAAACTTTCTTTAAATATTTAATATTTATGTTTGCCTCGGCTGCGTCAGTATTTATTTTAGAGACACGGAAGTCTTGGCAGGGCGTGATGCGACAAGAATGTAGGCTTACACAGATTTTAAGTTTTAATTCACTCCTGTTTATTAATCCTTGACACAAATTAAATAGCACCTCACCATATCGAGAGCTGTGAGATTCTTTTATTTAATACTTGCACCTTTTAACACGTATACTATTTTCGTCTCACACGAATACATAATTAATTTCTCGAGGACACATCTCGTGTCTGGCTAGTAACTCTTTCTGCAGGCAACTGAACTGATCTCAAGCGCCTAAACTTGTAAATTTCTGTATTTCAAGTTTCTGATTGGCTGATTTTACTCCAATAGAATACCTGCATTTAACTAACGCTTTTTTTGGTTGTTGATTGGCTATTTTTATAAACTGTCACTAAAATCACATTAATGCTTCCAAGAATCACAAGTAACATTTAAACTCTCAAACTCATTATTGCCTCAAGGTTACCTCATTGTTACCTCATTGTTAGCAACTTTTAACTTATTATTCTCACACCTCCTACATTATTAAATTACGTAATACATTCACATAACATTATTGAACATGTATACAATAATATAAGCATATGCAGTGACTGTTACATACATTTTACAAATTATTACATACACATATTGCTTCAAGGCGGGCTGTTATTGAATTTACATATTATATAATTTGACTGAAATCATTTAAGTGTTAAAAATACTGCCTCAGCCTAAAGCAACCAATGAAATGGGTGGCTTCGCAAGGCCACGTACAACGATAAATAATATGACATAGACGCGAGGTGCAGTGAGATTTTCTTTGGCGCTCTTTGTACATAGCAGGGACGGGTGTGTCTGGAACCTTCTGCCGTTATTGTTCGACCAAGCAGTGGTGTGTGTTAACTGTAGCATGTATGCAAATATTTTGCAGGAGGATTGAGAGACGCGCGGAAGCCCCTAACAATTCCAGGTTCGAAGATCCGACCCACTCTGGAGCTGTCTAGAGAGTGCGATGAACGGACAGTCAACCAAGCAGCCCTCTTAGCGTCTACGGTGAGAACAACCAACCGCGCCATCTTTCCAGGACTATCATACGCCACGAAACCTGTAAGCAGACCTGGAGGACGAAACGGAATGAAAGGAAGACGATGGAAAGAAAATCTGGGAGATAAGAAACCACCCCTGCATTCGCCTACCGACCAGGGAGAACCACCAAAACCCAAGTTAAACTCCCCTTAAAGCGATATTAAATAATCGCAAATTTAGAAAATTTCATCTTTACATTATTAGTATTCAAAAACCACTTCTCTTTTATAGCTATATTTGCTTGTTCCTCCGCGACACGCAGAAGGGTTGAAATGAAAACACAAGCCTGCCCCTTATCTAATAACCTCGAACACAGGTGCTACAGCCGTGCGTATATCCAATTTTAAACTTTTTTTTTAATGCGGCATTCTCCAGGCTTCGCCGCTCCGCACAAACTCCTGCTGCGTTTCCAAACCAATCCAGCTTTAATTCAAGCTTCACTAGATGTGGAATCCTAAAGTTAATTTAAAACCTGCATTTACTGCTTCACTCGGCAGAAAGCGCTGCTAAATTGTTCCAGATTTCACTGCCAGTATTATGAAAACCGGGTAAGAGAAGATTCAGCCGTGCCTGGTAAATACACTATGGATAATATACAATCATTTCGGGCATACAACTGAAAATCAAACGTTTGATTTTGATATCTTTGCTGATGTACTCAAGTTTCTTTCTTTTTATTTTCGTTACCACGTACCTAGTAATTAGAGAAGGCATCGCATTGCACCCAAACATTCGATATCGAGATTTCACCAGAAATACATGTTTTGAACCTCCCTGAATCCAAACAAAGCATTTTTGGAAACATGTCCGTGTGTGTGTGTCTGTGAACAGCATAACTCTAAAACAAAAATTCGGATATATACCAAACTTGGTGTTCAGATCACCCAAACATGCAAAACATGCGAATTTAAGGAAAATCCCCCCACCCCAGCTACCCTTCATAAGGAACATTCTTCGACATTTTATTTTCTAAAACTATGTCTAACATTTTGAGTCAAATATCATATATTAAGGATATTTTAATGGCAAATAAAAAGTACATCTTGAATTTTCTGGGAATAGCGTTTGAAGTTTTCTTCATTCGGAGCGATTTTGTAAAATATTGTATAACTGGTAAACGTTAAGCGATTTACGAAATCGTACTGCATAAAAATGTGGATTTCTTTAAAACACACAATTTATTCCAAAACAACTTTTTTATGGCATAAGCCAGTTCTGAGAGATCCTTTATTAGAGCTATGCATTGTTCATTTCTTGGTCATTCTGTTTAAGTCCTGTCAACAACCGCCGGCGCTCGCAGCCGTGGTCGGTGAAGTCTGTACCTCCGGCGCTCCGCCAAGCGAAGGGTCGCGTGTTCGAATCCCGCTATGGGTATAGGTGTTTGTGTGTTGTGTAATTGCAGAAATAAGCGTTAATGAAAACAGTAAAAGTACAGTAAATATAAACTGGGTAAAAGAAGGGAACTTAAAAACAAAACAAAACAAAAAACACACAGCCAACGACAGTTGAAACCTCATGAAGGACTTCTGGTTAAAAAAAAACAAAAAAAAAATTCAGTTGTTTCTAGTGATGTCATGGAAACAGTGAAATTTTAAGGTAACATATTGCGTCCAGTTGTTAAACATTTGACTATCACTGTTCTCTTTGTATCTATAACGAAATGTGTAATGTAGCTATTTCTGCAAAGGTTTATTTGGATTAAAATGAAGTAGACAGAAAAATAAACTTTTGTAAGATTAACTGTATACTCTCTAACAAACGATAGTGTGTTGATACCGTAATTATTGACAGGAAGATATAAACAATTAAATAATGAAATAATATTCCAGCTGGGAAATGATTGCCGTAAATAATTACAGTATATTGAATCAATGTATCATTTAATAAGCTTGACTTGAAAATATTTGTCAACAGAAAAAGGTAATTAGTGTGCAAAATCATTAGTAACAGCCGAAGTAACGATAGCGTTAGTATAAAGATTCTTGGAATCCAGTTGGGGTTTAGTTCAGTGCGTTTGTAGTCTGCCGTAGAGAGAAATTGAAATAATTCGTAGTAGTCAAACAATAAAAGTTGTGTTTCAAATACGTAAGATTTGCAACGTATAACATAAGAACCTTAACGGAATAGTTCTAAGGTATACGGAGCTTAAGTAATAAAAGAGAGGATATTGCTACAATTAGTATGTTACTTTTATTTTTTTCGTGTACAGCCTTAGGGGCTTACAGTTTTTTACGGTAGTCGTCAGTTTGCAGCGCCTAAGACCGCGCTGGGTTATCAGTAAACTTAGCGGTAACCGCAAGGGGTTTTACCGGTAAGCTTTTTAGCGAATCACGGCAAGCTACGCTTCTACTTTTATTGTGAGAACAGTTATTTCAAACCGTAAAATTGATACTGCAGAAGTTAGCAGGTATAATAATTCAATTGCTATAGTTTCGAGTACTACGATTCATAATCAGATTCATTCTTTATCTCCAAACGGTTGGCAACTCGCTTCAATAACTCAAGTATTATATCACATTAAATTTCTCAGTCAATTTAAACTGGTGTTGTCCTTTCAAAATACGCCCACGCATACCCTAGAGAAGGATCTCATAGCCAAGCACTGTAGCAGCTGGCAGCACAATCAACAGCAGATATTGAAACAAAAGGTACGGTTTCAAAAAGTGACGACCATCTTACGGCTTCAGATTAAAGAAAATCATGCGGCTGTAACATATCGGATTTTTAGAAAAAGTCCCGCGTGTGTGAGTGTCTGTAAACAGCATAATTCATTAACGAAAAGTGGGTTAAATACCAAACTTGGTCTTTAGGTTCTGCGTCTTCCAAGGATGCGGCACGAAAATTTTTCAAGAACCTCTCCCCCCACCTAAACTTAAATTTACATAGAAGTGTTGATTATCTTTTTTCTCAAAAATGGGTCTACGATTTTGCTTAAAATACCACATGTTTCAGATATTTGCATGAGAAATAAAATGTATATCTTGAAGTCATCTTAATTCGGAAGGAATGTTGTATAACTTTATGAAATTGGTAAACTAATTCCAGATAAATAAAGTATTACCTCTCAAAAATCGTAAAACTCCTTGAAATATACAATGTATTTCAAATAACTCTTTAAAATCTTATTCTTTTTCGAAGTATTACTTATTGCGTCCTTACGTTTTCTCAGGTAGGTACGCTATAAGATTAGTTGTGATTTGTTTTCCATGTATAGGTACTTTCGGGATTAAATTCTAATCAACATTCTTGTCATCATAGCATCAATGGAAGGACCACTTTTTGAAGAAGGTTTGTTGCTGCTCCTATGGAAAGTCAGTTTGATGAAGATGTACTATATTTCGACTGTTGGGGAGCCGAACTTGAAGTAGTTGCAACCGCACGTATGGTAAAAAGCTTCGGTAGCCTTCGCCCCAAATGTTTTCCGGTGGCCTTTGCCCCAAAAATGTTAAACAAATATTAACTTTGTAATTTGACTGTTTCTTTAAATATTATATATTTATGTTTGCCTCGGCTGCGTCAGTATTTATATTTTTTTTAGAGACATGAATGTCTTAACAGGGAGTGGTGCGACTGAAGAATGTAGGCTTACACAGATTATAATTTTACTTCATTCCTTTTATTAATGCTTGGCACGATTTAAATAACACTTCACTGATATAGAGAGAGCTGTGAGACTTTCTTTATTAATTACTTGCACTTTTTAACACGTAAAGTATTTTTGCCTCGCACTGAATACGTATTAAACTTCTCGAGGACGCATCTCGCGTCCGGTTAGGAACACTGTCTACAAGCAACTGACTTCTGAATTTATAAATTTTGCTCCATTTTAGTCTCTAATTGGCTAATCCTAGTCCAATAGAATACCTTCATTTAACTAAAGCTTTTTTCTGGTTGTTCATTGGCTATTTTAAAAGCTGTCACAAAAATTGCATTATTGCTTCCAAGAATCACAAGTAGTATTATTAAACTTTCAAATTCATTATTCCCTTAAGGTTACCTCATTGTTAGCAATTTTAACCTATTATTCTCACAGCTCCTACATTATTACACATGTATACAATAATATAAACATATACAATGACTGTAATATACACATATCTTCTTACATACACATGTTGCTTTAAGGTGGGCTGTTATTGAATTTATATATTGTATAATTAGACTGAAATCACTGAGGTGTTAAAAATACTGCCGCATTTTAACAACGCGGAACACATCCTTTGTATTCTTCGCCTGCTTACTAACTCGGAACTTTCCTTTTCCCTTCTCTTTTACATAAGCGCTACTCCCACGCAGCAAGAAGATTCACAACAGGCCAGGAGGTTGGGGAGTTCTAGAATCTTCTACTCGCATCCCGATAAGAGTTCCGGACAATTCCAAAGCTAGGAGCAGCTCCCGATCTATTCCTCCTAACAGTCAAATACCAGCTGGTGCTGATACCACGCCCTGCCCCAAGGCGGGGAAAGACGACAGACACGATACTATAACCCGGAAGGCGTTATGTGAAGTTGTAATCGGTAGCTGTGAATGTGTCACTTAAGATTCCTGTAGGTTTATACATTTCCTTGTCAGAAGATGAATTTAGTTTCGTAGTGTCTTCCTGCAGCAGCTTTTTTGTTTGTTTATTTATTCTGTGGTAGAGCTTTGGGTCGTGGTGATGAATATTCATTTAAATTGGTCTGCGGATGGGATCTGACCCCGCAACTGCACTATTTTGGAGAATGGAGGAATCGTACAGATAAGAAGGTAATTTTCTCCAAATGCCAGAAGGATCTGTGAAGTGCTGAAGGCACATCGCTCTAAGGACCAAGGTCCCTTATCTTATGAGACGATGAGACCTGTGGGCGAGTGGCGTGGAATTGCCGTTTACGAGTTACCCCAGGTGTTGTGGCTGTTTTTTCCATCGAAAGTAAGGGCCCCAGCACATGTTCTCGTAACCTTTACTCTGCTGGTACGTGTCCTGAATTCCAGTCGGGTCGGAACGTTGACGATTCGGTCACGTATTTCTGGCCGCTACTTCCATTTCTTTCCACACAAAATACTTGCTTTATACACAGCACGAATCTTTGATGTCAGCGTTTGGATCTTCACTGATACATGCTGTCACTCGCTTCCTTCGATCCTCAATTGTTTTAGACAAGGGATCTATTGGTTGCGCGAATCTGGCATTTTTGTCTCCAAAAAACCTTATGTGTTGCATTCATACGAGTTTCTCTACCCACTGTTCTTCAACTTTTTCTTACAAAAACTTATTTTTCTAAATTCATGTCAATCGAAATAAAAGTTGTAGCGATATTTCCGCCTGATTAAGAATACATAAAAAGGAACTTTGTAATAATTATAGTTTAGGAATTATTAATAATTAATTAACATTGAATTTGATAAATTTCCATAATTTTAAAGCAATAGGATTAAAAAGCTGTATCAATCGAAAGCCCTTCAGAAGCTGTAAATATGTTTTAAGCTTCAATAATTTGTCGCGGTATCGTTCGTGTTATCTTATTTGCTGAGCGTCTGTTATTGCTTTACTATTTTGAATTTTTGGGTTCTTTCCTCCGGCTAGCTATTATTACTCAGTCGAGCAAATCTCTTGAACAGGGTGTGTAAACGGAAAGGAGTTGTTACTAAAAATAACACTGATAAAAGAATTTGTTTTTACACTTTTATTGCCGTCACACGCTATTAATTTCACATATTTACTCTTGATACACGCCCGACTGAAACTGTTATATTTTCGAATGTAACTATAATCACTTATTTGCCGCACATTATTAATTCTAGTATTTCACATTTCATAACTAGCTTTACAACGCAAGAGATTCTGTAGAACTGCGCGACGTGTAACCTGTGAATGATTCTGTTGAACTGCGCGTTATCCGTCTCTGGCTTCAGAATTTATACTCCCTCACCCCGATATGCCTAAAGATTATAATCGAGCTGCTATTGGTTAATAAAGCGCGCCAACATTAGCGTCTATTTTTATATCCAATCAAAATTACGAACACATATGCTCTAGGGAAGATATTCCCTCCATTTCTAAAGAAAAGCGCGCTACTCTGACGTCATTTGTTTGTCTCTTCTAATTGATAAACAACTCGCTTCATTGTTACCCGCTCCTATTGTCAGTTTCAGTGAGGCCGTGTAAAATTATTTCCTAACAATGCTTATAATTAACAAACATCTCAAATCATTGTCATACAATAATGCTAATTTACACTACAATCACTCTGGCATTTACAGTGTTGTGATATAAAATACTGCCTCAAATATTGTTAAATAAATAAAGGCGCAATTGTATAAGAAAAACTGCAAGATTTAGGCAAAAATAAAAGTAGCTTCGTTTTAGACTGTCCATTATGTTTTCCGAGCGTGGGGCCATAAAAATTGAAACCTTGTTTTGTACTTCGTGGGGGAAGGTAAGGTTTAAGAGTAAACAGGCGCTATGAGGTGAAGTGGTATACTTGTAATATTATTTAATTTGTTGAGCTCCACGTTTGGGAGCCATTTTCTGACGTGATTCTTTGTTAGGTTTATTAGCTCCATCTGGTGTTAGCAATTTGCGGCAGTATTAGTGTTTGTTGTAAAGAATACTGCTGTTATTTTATTTAATTTTGGTTCACTGTCCTCCGGCTAGCTATGATATTTTTGGTCGAGCACTTCTCTTTATACAGGTTGTGTAAACGGAAAGGAGTCTTTTATCCAAAGATAACACTGATGAAAGAAATTGTTTTACACTTTTATTGTCGAACACTTTCACTATCACATTTACACATTGATCTTGACACTCGCCAAACTGAAACTGTTATAATAACTTCATTACTGATCACTTTTACTTCGCGTACTTCAACCTTTGTATAATTAACTTTACAACACTTTAGATTTTTCATAACTCTGCTACGCGTAACTTGTGAATCGATAGCCGACGTGTACTGTACAAATATTTCTGCTGGACTGAAGGCGACGTGTAACGTACAAATGTTTTCGACGAACTGACGGACTGAAGGACTTTACCTCTAACCTAGCCCTTTTTATACTCCTACACCCCGATATGCCTAAAGATTATAACTGAGTTGCTATTGGCTAATAAAACGCGCCAACATTAGCGTCTATTTTTATATCCAATGAAAATTATGAATACATATGCTCTAGGTAAAATGTTCCAGCAAATTCTAAAAAAAAAAAACGCGCCAACATTACGTATCTTCGTCTCTAATAATGATAAACAGCTCAACCCCTCGCTGCATTATTGCACGCTATTATTGTCAGTTTCAGTAAGGCAGTATAAACTTACTTCTCAACAATAATTACAATCAACAAACATCTCAAATCAATGTCACATAAAAATGCATATTCATACTATATTCACTCTTTACATTTAAATAATTTATGATACAAATTACTGCATCAGAGGCAACGGACATTTCTTACAGTTAGGCTTTGAATTTTCAACCAGGGAACCAATAAATGTAGAGAATAAGCATTAGCACCAATGATAACATAGGAAGACGCAGTGACGTGTATAAAATTTGGAGGCGAACAGTCGTTATGATATGTCAACGCGAGCGTGGTTTTAGGACAGTTAGTCATAATTCTTCGTTGAGGTAACACGTAGCACTCCGGGGCAGAAAAGGACGCTAAGTTCCGAAATTTGTTAAGTACCGCGCAATTATGCAACTATAAAGTGAGGTAGGTAGAAAAATTATATAATGTACTAACTGTATTCTTCGATATAATAATATCCAAGCTCATAAACGACTATTTCAAGTTCGCGCAACTAAACAACGGTGATAGAGCACCGAGATATTAAATAACTAGCCGGAGCAAACTTTAGTGTTCCAAGACACAATAGTGGGAAGACAGTGTTAAAAGAATCACGTGTGTTAGAGAATATCAATGTATGGACAACGTTGGTGGCCCGCTTCAGCATCTCCTTTCATAAACTTGTAAAGTAAAGCCTTTAAAAGTAGTTTTAAAAATGTTGTACGGTTTCATCCGCGCCTTTCTATGATAGCGGCAGACGGCAACGAGGACGCGGACAGGAAATACACCGCGGAGCCAGTTCGTAGTTTTTTGGCTCATCCTGTAAACTTCCATAGGAGCAGCTTCTAGCTCACTAATAAATGCTAGAGAGTAGAGAAAGTTATGTGAATGTAATACTTAAGAAATTTTTTTAAAACAGAAATACATATTCCAGACTATCGCTTTTGTACCTCAAGTCCGGACTGTATGGTAGCCCTCGAGGAAGTTGTCGAGAGCTCCATTTCACTTACCAGGGATTTGTTACTGCTAGTGGCAGTGGAAGGAACTATATCCTGAGGGGAGAATCCATGTGACAGGACAATAGATACGTGGGTGGGGAAAAAACTCCCTGTTCCTTTTTGTCGCCAAGGCTAGGGAATGCTTACGGGATCAGTCAATATGGTGGACACAGATTGTTTACAAACTATGTAATCCCCACTTTACTGAGCCCTAATGCACACACCAACACAATGAACGTTATTACTTTCAAATGCAATAACAGCTCCTTTCATATTGGACTTCTGTTTAAACATGAGCTGTAACCCCTGCACTGACTTGGGTCTTTCACATTTATACTGAAAAAAAAATCTGGGTTTCTCAACTTTTCCAGAAAATTTTTTGTATTTCTCAAGAATAACTATAATGATTTTGATTAAAATGCCATATATTTAAGATATTTGTATGCGAAATTAAATTCTTATCTTGATTTTTCTGATAATAATCTGTGAAGTTCTCTTCGTTTGGAATGACTTGTATATTATTGCTAAACTGTAAGCTATACACAAAAAACTCTTTAAGTGTTACACTCACATGACTTTCTCTACTCTTGTACAAACTATTTTTACAAACGCGTATTCTCCATATGCTTCATGTTAAAGAAATCGAAATGTTAATCTTATTGCTAATTTTCTTGTAGATTCAAAAGGAATTGGTAGGCTTTAAGCCATAGTCAAATATTTTAAGAGCTAGTTGCTATGTAGAGTATTCCATTCTCTTTGCATTACAGGGACAAAAAAATAAATAACGAATTCCCATTTGAGAAAAAGTACAAGTATTGGAAAATTTAAGGGAATAACAAGCGATATCTCGAAAATGGTTCACTCAACAAAGAAATGTATATGACATAAATTGTGTATTTTAACGCGATCTACATTTTTTGTGTAGCAACATTTTGTCTATCTCTTATGGTTTACCAGTTATGCAAAAGTCGTTCACAATGAAGAATACTTTTGGAGACATTCCCAGATAATTCCAGATATACATTTCATTTGTCATGAAAAATCTTAAACATGTGATATTTTAATCAAAATCGTTAGAGCCATTTTTGAGAAAATTAAAATTTTCGAAAAATTTTCCATGTAAAGGGTAATCTGGGATGGGGGGATTTTCTTGAAAACCTTGGTGTCGTATCTCTGGAAGATACTGAACGTAAATGCCAAGTTTGGTGTTTATCTGAACTGTTCGTTTCTGAGTTATGCTGTTCACAGACACACACACACGGACATGTTTCCAAAAATGCTTTTTTTTGGAATCAGGGGGTGTTAAAACATATATTTCCGGTGAAATCTCGGTATCGAATTTTTGGGTGGAATACAATACTTCCCCTACTTACTATACGTAGTAGAGAAAGTAAAAATGTAGATCTCGTTTAAGTGCACAGTTTTGTAAAATAAAACCTTTTCTTGCAAAACCAAAAGTCTCGGGTTTGATTTCCGGCTATAGTATGGGCGTTTTTCTCTATTCAGGATTATTCTCCATCCACCCTATTGGATGAATGTATGAACTTTACAGTTACCCAAATTAATATCACCCAATTGTAAAACGAGTGAATTCAGTGGGCAGCTATTCCAAAGGTAAAAAGCCATTGATATGACCCGATGGTCTGTGATGTTAAAGGAGGTATATTAAGGGGAGGGGAAGTGGCGTTAACCAATTCTAAGATATTCTTTGTTATTGCTTAGAATTAATATCAATTGTACTTCTCTCAACTACAAATCACTATTTCCTTCTTTATTTGTTTTTTGGGGGGAGGGGAAGTATTCGGTCGTCAAAGACCAGGAGACCATACTTTTTGCCTGCTTTGATAATTAATAATTTACGTTATTTAACCGGTTGGGTCATAATGAATGGTTGAAATGATGTTCAAATGGGCCCAGGGTCCTTAAAGCTTCCCACATTCGTTTTCTCAAGCTAAGGTAAAACCCTGGAAGAAACCTTGTAACTCACCCTAACTGAGATTCGAAATCGGAACCTCGGCAGACACGGAAAACATAAGATCTTACGCTGGGAAACACATCCTTATCTCCTCAGATAGGCAGGCTGCTCTAAGCAGTCATTCATAAGGTAACGTCAGGACTGGTTCTACACTGTCGAATCATGCTCACAAACTTGGCAGAACAGAATGAAATTAAGTTCATGTGGGCGCCAGGTCATAGTGGCATAGAGGGAAATGCAAAACAAGGAGAAGCTTCACAATTTTTTGGGGTCAGATCCCGGCTCTAGAAACATCTCAATGTTTATAAAGAGAGGATATTAAGAACTGACCCAAAGTAGAACATGATAAAACCTGACTTAAAACTCCAGTAAACAAACATGGTAAACTATTTATTAGAAAACCATGTAAGAAAAGCACTGAGAACTTACTTAAAAAGCATCTTAACAGGATGGGAGTGTTTCAGAGTAACTTAGATTGCAGATTGTGCAAGAAAGAGGTTGAAACAGCCCGACATATTATATGCTCTTGTGAGGCCCTGGCTAATAGGAAATATATTGCTTTTGGGAAGATGTTTATAGAAGCAGAAGAATTTGAAACAATATCTGTTATGAAATCTGTATTCCTTGGTGAAGGGTGCAGGCATAATGAATTGGTTCTAAGTAGCACAACTCCAAAGCTGAAGTGGTCCATAGCAATAACGAAAATCTGTATCATATAAGATAAGACAAGAAAAGAGTCAGACGCTACCGTCACACCACAGAGGTGGTCTTTTTCCAAAGACATCACATAGTGTCCGGCGTTGTAAATATTTGACAATCGCTATACGAAACAAAAGAAAGGTTTATCTGTATTAACAAGAAGTAGATATAATAATAATAATCATCATCATCTTATCTTTATAGAAGAGTGAGTGGAGAAAGTCACGTGAACACAACACGTCTGACTTTTTCTCTACTACGTATAATAAGTAGAACAAGTATTGTATTCCACCCAAAAATTCGAAATTGAGATTTACCGGAAATACTTATTTTGAGATGCCCCAATCGAAACAAAGCATTTTAGGAAACATATGCAGTGTGTGTCTGTCTGGGAGGTCGTGGTTTGATTCCCGCAGCCGACCTTCCTGACCCATCGGTTTTTTTGGGGGGGTTTTCGCTGGTCACTAGGTGAATGCTGGGAAGGATCATTGCCTCCCCCGTATTTCTCTCGTTCACGTTACAGGTTGACTTCGGGGCTGTGTGTCGGACGACTGCGGACAATAGAGTGGCTTCCGTGTTGGAACCTCTTCTCGGCCCCGTCAGATGGAGGCCGATCCAGTCTCCACTGCTGGGTCAAGCTTTTCCCGGTCTCCACTGAGAGTGGCTTGGGAGAGCTGCCTTGCGCGCTCTCCGGCTGGGTGGTCAAGTTTGTAACTCTTAGCATGCCTCTGTCGCCTACGTCGGGCGGTCCTGCAGGCCATACGTCACCTGCAGTTCCTTCATCTCATCCGTTCCTCCCGGGGGTGTATACACATAAGATCTCTGTGCGGGTCGACGTGCTAGTTGTCCCCTACGTAGCGTAATCCTATTCCTAGTTTCCTAGATTACAGTTTCGGTGTTTAAGATGACAGCTGCTGTGAATAAAGGCCATGCGTAAATTCTTGATCCCTCACGCGCCTTGTAGATCCAGTAACCAGAATCCATGTTCACCCTATAACACAGGAACCTATACCAATATATCTAGCTGAAGCAAAACCACGAGTAGAACATCACAGTGGTGAAGGGACTCCAAACCACACTTCCGCAACAGAGAACGTAATGCAGAGGATCCAGCTTCAATACTGCCTCAGCAAAACAGGTAAACCGCCTTAAAATTCGTACCGCAGAAGTGGTGCTACAACGTGACGCAAGTTACTCCTGCCGCAAACACACGGACTTTTTCCTAAAATGCCCTTTTTCTTTAGGGAACATCAAAGCATGTATTTCCCCTTGAAAACTTGATACCTACGTAGTTTCTGGGTGCAATACTTCCTCTATTTACGAGAGCAGTACCAGATGTACCCAACCTGACGTATATATAGTGGTTGTTGTTTCAAACAAACGACTGTGTTAGAAAGTGCCAACCTTGTAAAGCTTAAGTCTGAAGTTTGACAATGCTACATTGTTTGGTAATTGTTTGGCAGCCATCAATAGTAAATTCTCTCAGCTAATTTGTAAACATTGGCAAAACTGGCCATCGTTATGTGATACAATACTTTCATTTGAAAGGTCTTAGCCCAACTAATATTAAAGCTGAGTTAGATTCTACTCTGGGGGAGTCTGCTCCTTCGTTTACAACAGTAAAATATTGGGTGGCAGAGTTTAAGCGAGGCCGTACGAGCTGCCAAGACGAACATCGCAGTGGTCGACCAAATGAAGTGACCACGCCAGAAATTGTCAAGAAAATCCACAAAATGGTATTGGATGACCGTAGACTGAGTGCGCGAGCTGGCAGACATCGTAGGCATTTTAAAAAGTCCTGTACATCGCACAATAACTGAAAATTAAGGTATAAGAAAGCTGTACACAAGCTGGGTGCCACATTTACTCACAATGGAACAAAAGCAGCGTCGTGAGGATGTTTCAGTTGAGTGTTTGGCGATGTTTCGCCGCAATAAAGCCGAGTTTTTGTGTCGATTCATAACCACGGATGAAATATGGGTCCGTCACTTTGCACCTGAGACGAAAGAACAGTCAAAACAGTGGATTGAAGGGGTAAAACTGTCTACAAAGAAGGCGAAAACAGTTCCATCTTCAGGTAAGGTCAGGGTGTCAGTTTTTTGGGATGCGCGTGGGATAATTTTCATTATCTTCAAATGGCGAGTAATATGTAAACTTAATGCAGTGTTTAAATGATGAAATCAAGCAAAAACGGCCGCATTTAGCGAAAAGAAAGTTCTGTTTCATCAAGACATTGCACCAGTTCACACATACATTATCGCCATGGCCAAAATCTATGAGTTAAAGTTCGAATTACTTCCTCATGCACCCTATTCGCCAGACTTAGCCCCCTCTGATTATTTTCTGTTTGAGGAAACGGCTTGGTGGTAAAAGATTAGCCAACAATATAGAAGTGGAGTTTGCAGTTGATGGCTGTTTTGCAGAATTCGACGGTTCTCCCTATAAGCAGGATATCGAAGCTATTGAACAACGCTGGGAAAAGTGTATCGAGCTGAAAGGAGACTATGTAGAGAAATAAAGATGTTTTTTTCCAAAATGTTTGTGTTTTCTTTGTTTGGTCGGGTACTTCTGGGACAGCCCTGGTAGTATGGCTAAGTGCTAGAGAGAGACAGAGAGAGAAAGAGATATTTCTTTATAAAGGGCGAGGTTTTCTGTTGTGTTTCGTATGGAACAAGCAGTAAGTAGGCCTTGCAGGTAACGGAGCCGTACGTGGTGACAGTGGCCGGAAAATTGATATACGACGCACACACGGGCGTCGGTAAAAAGATAGCAAGCGATAGCCTCGTGATGGATCACACAGCGCGATAACACGAGTATGATAAACCGCTATAGATCGATAACCATAGCGATATCTTACTACCCTCGACATATTACACGCAGACTCATCTTCGAGATGGGTTTCCATCCCCTTGCTTCAGTAAAAGGGCGAACAGAGATTTGTTCCATACAGAGAAGGGGAAATGCGTGTGTTTTACGTCTCCCTATTGTCACTTTTGTTAACAGATAAGAGATATTAGCTGGGGAGACGTCAGATGTCCGGTTGCTGGAAACCTCGAGGAAGATTTCGGTGTACATCCATACTTCCCCCCTTACTGGGGCATAAGAGATGCTTCAGAGCTTGTTCCAATGTCTAGATTAGGAAATAGTATGACCTCAGTTATACATTATCAAAGGGAAACAGTTAAATTAATGCATAAATGAGAAAACGTAATAGTGCTTTATGATACAGGGGAAAAAAACACTTTTAACACGTGTGCCTATACTATTTTTTAGACAACGCTCGAATTTGTAAAATATCAATAATATTATATTTAATCCTAAAACTAACAGAGATCACGTTTAGAGCGCGCTCTTGAAACAAGACAAATGACGTTAAAAAAGCGAGTTATCAGATGTTTTGTTGATTCGCTAGCAGTCATTTTCAGTGAAATTGTTTTCAACATGTTTTACCTTACACCAGACACGATTAAATACTAGTACTTTTATTGTTATTCATTCTACTGCTTCTGTAATTTCACCTGGTTCTTCCATTTCAGTTTCTTCTGAATTCGAAATTTCCGTCATTTAATATTTACGTAGGTTACGTAAAGGAGTAACGTTTTACATAAACTGTTGCACCACATAACTTTCTCTACTATTTTTACAAACTATTTTTATAAACGCTTATTCTCCATATGCTTCATGATAATCGAGATGTTAATCTTATTGCTAATTTTCTTGTAGATGCAAGGAAAATTGGTAGGCTTTAAGCGATAGTCAAATGTTTTAAGAGCTTGTTGCTATGTGGAGCATTCCATTCTCTTTGCATGTCCAGGACATATATAAACGAATAATGAATTATCATTTGAGAAAAAGTGTAAGTTGAGGCAGTATTTTTAACACTTAAATGATTTCAGTCTAATTTTATAATATAAAATTCAATAACAGCCCACCTTAAAGCAATATGTCTATGTAACAATATATAAAAAGTGTATATTACAGTCATTATATATGTTTATATTATTGTATACATGTGTAATAATGTTATGTGAATGTATTACGTAATTTAATAATGTAGGAGCTGTGAGAAAAATAGGTTAAAAGTTGCTAACAATGAGGTAACAATGATGTAAACTTGAGGCAATAATGCATTAGAAAGTTTAATATTGCTACTAGTAATTCTTGGAGCAACAATAATGTAATTTTTGTGACAGTTTATATATAGCCAATCAAGAATCAGAAAAAAACTTAAGTTAAATGAAAGTATTCTATTTGAGTAGGATTAGCCAATCAGAAACTGAAATATAGCAAAATTTACAAATTCAGAGTTCAGTTGCTTATAGACAGTGTTCCTAACCGGACGCGAGATGTGTCCTCGAGAAATTTAATACGTATTCAATGTGAGATGAAAATAGTTTACGTATTAAAAAGTACAAGTAATTAAGAAAAGAATATCACAGATCTCTCTATGTCAGTGAAGTGTTATTTAAATCGTGTCAAGTATTATTAAAAGGAGTGAAGTAAACTATAATCTATGTAAACCTACACTCCCTGCTAGGACATTCATGTCTCTAAAAATAAATACTGACGCAGCCGAGGCAAACATAAATATATAATATTTAAAGAAACACTCAAATTACAAAGTTAATATTTTTAAACTTGGGGCAAAGGCTACCGAAAAGCACGTTTTGGGGCGAAGGCTACCGGAAACATTTTACCATACGTGCGGTTGCAACTACTTCAAGTTCGGCTCCCCAACAGTCGAAATATATTACATCTTTTCAAACTGGCTTTCCATACGTAGCAGCAACAAAACTTCTTCAAATTGGCTCCCAAAGAGTGGGATAAATAATATAAACAACTACGTCAAGGTATTGAAGAATTAAAAAACATAACGAGGAATACCTCGGAAATCCTTCACTGGACAAAAAGAATGTATATGACATAAATTGTGTCTGTTAACGAGAACTACATTTTTTGTGTAACAAAATTTTGTCTGTCTGTTACCAGTTATGCGAAAGTCATTCAAAATGAAGACAACTTTTAGAGACATTCCCAAACAATTTTAGATATACATTTCATTTGGTATGAAAATATCTTAAACATCTGATGGTTTAGTCAAAATCGTTATAGCAGTTTTTGAGAAAATCAAAATTTTCCAAAAAATGTGCCATTAAAGAGTAGTGTGGGGTGGGGGGATTTTCTTGAAAATCTTCGTGTCGCATCCTTGCAAGATACTAAACTCACATAACAAGCTTGGTATTTATCCGTCTTTTCGTTCTTCAGTTATGCTGTTTACAGACACACACGCGGACATGATTCCAAAAGTGCCTTATTTGGATTCAAGGCACCTCAATATATGTATTTCCTGTGAAATCTCGGTATCAAATTTTTGGATGGAATGCGATACTTCCCCTACTTACTATACGTAGTAGAGAAAGTAAAAAAATGTGATGTGTTACATTCACATGACTTTCTCTACTCTGGTACAAACTTTTTTTACAAATTCTTATTCTCCATCTATTTCATATTAATCGAGATAAACATTTGCAGAAACGATCTTTTGACATGCAAAGAGAATTACATTTTACACATAGCGACCAGTTCTAAAAATATTTGACTATCGCTTAAGGCGTACTATGTTCCCCTTGTTTTGTATTTGCAAGGGCAATATAGAAATACAGTAGCCTTTAAGCATATACATATATCTTAATAGCTGTTTGCTAGGTGCAGCACCATTCTCTTTGCCAGAAATTAATACTCTTTGCATATCCAAGACAAAAAAATGAATAATGTATTCCCACTTGAGAAAATAAGTATTAAAAAATTTAAGAGAATAACAAGCAATACCTCGAAAGGTACACTCAGCAAAAAAATGCATATGATATTTGTATTTTAACGCGATCTATATTTTTTGTGTGGTAAAATTATGTCTATCTCTTATGGTTTACCAGTTATGCAAAAGTCGTTCACAATGAAGAATACTTTTGGAGACATTCCCAGAAAATTCGAGATATACATTTTATTTGTCATGAAAATATCTTAAACATATTATATTTTAATCAAAATCGTTAGAGCCATTTTTGAGAAAATTAAAATTTTTGAAAAATGTTCCATGTAAAGGTTAATTTGGGGTGGGGGGATTTTCTTGCAAACCTTCGTGTCGCATCTCTGGAAGATACTGAACGTAAATACCAAGTTTGGTGTTTATCCGACTGTTCGTTTCTGAGTTATGCTGTTCATAGACACACAGACACACACACGGACATGTTTCCAAAAATGCTTTTTTGGATTCAGGGGGTCTGAAAGCATGTATTACTGGTGAAATCTCGGTATCGAATTTTTGAGTGGAGTACAATACTATTCCCCTACTTACTATACGTGGTAGAGAAAGTACAACTGTGTAAATACAAAGCGTAACTGCGAAGTGATTGGACTTGAAACCAAAGTTGGTCACAATACAGATTACCGCACTATCTAAAGCTTTTAGCTCTGGTGCAGTGTGTTAGAAGTTATAATTTTAGGCCTTGCTGTCTAAAAAAGCTAACTATTTTCTTATGGAACTGAAACGTTTTATCAAACTAATTAGATATTCAATATTATAAAGAAATAAATTGAAAAAAACCATAAATAATAAACTGAATGCACAATTTAGACTACTTACAAGCATACCAGTATTGTTGCTCATATCTCAAACGACAAAAATGGTCCAAAGTACTGGGTTAAAAAATCTGATGTGTTACAGCCACATGATTTTCTCTACCCTCTGTCCTAGTGGGTATACAAATTATTCTTACGAAAGCTTATTTTTTGTCTACTTCATTTTGGTTCAGAACCTTAAGATTCCATACTGTTTCCATGACATCACGAGAAACAACTGAAAATCGACAGGACTTAAAAGAATGACAGAGTATTAAACGTATTTAAACAGTAATAACGTATATCTCTGAAATGGCTGAAGCCACAAAAAAGTTTGAAATAAATTGTTTTAAATACATTTACATTTCTGTGTTGTGCATTTTCGTCCATTGCTTAACTTTTACCAGTTATACAGAGTTATACAAAATTTCTTCCGAATGAAAAGGGTTTCACTGGCTTCAAAAGGAGCTTTTTTCTTGAAAACCTTCGTATCGCATCTTTAGAATATACTGAACCTAAATACTAAGTTTGGTGTTTTTTCGAGTTTTCATTTTTACTTTCTCTTACGTATAGTAAGTAGGGGAAATTGTATTCCACCCAAATATTCGATACCGAGATTTCACCGGAAATACATGTTTTGAGACTCCCTGAATCCAAAAAAAGCATTTTTGGAAACATGTCCGTGTGTGTGTCTGTGTGTCTGTGAACAACATAACTGAGAAACGAACAGTCGGATAAACACCAAACTTGGTATTTAGGTTCAGTATATTCCAGAGATGTGACACGAAGGTTATCAAGAAAATCCCCCCACCCCAAACTACCCTTTACATGAAACATTTTTCGAAAATTTTAATTTTCTCAAAAATGGCTCTAACGATTTTCATTAAAATATCATATGTTTAAGATATTTTCATGATAAATGAAATGTATATCTTGAATTTTCTGGGAATGTCTCCAAAAGTATTCTTCATTGTGAACGACGTTTGCATAACTGGTAAACCATAAGAGATAGACAAACTTTTACTACACAAAAAATGTAGATCGCGTTAAAGTACACAATTTATGTCATATACTTTTTTTTGTTGAGTGAACCGTTTTCGAGATATTGCTTGTTATTCCCTTAAATTTTCCAATACTTAACGTTTTCTCAAATTCGTTTAATTTTTACTTTCTCTACTACGTATAGTAAGTAGGGGAAGTATTGTATTCCACCCAAAAATTCGATACCGAGATTTCACCGGAAATACATGTTTTGAGACACCCTGAATCCAAAAAAAGCATTTTTGGAAACATGTCCGTGTGTGTGTCTGTCTGTGTGTCTGTGTCTGTGTGTCTGTTCGTCTGTGTGTCTGTGAACAGCATAACTCAAAAACGAACAGTCGGATAAACATCAAACTTGGTATTTAGGTTCAGTATCTTTTAGAGATGCGACACGAAGGTTTTCAAGAAAATCCTCCCACCCCAGACTACCCTTTACATGGAACATTTTTCGAAAATTTTAATTTTCTCAAAAAGGGCTCTAACGGTTTTGATTAAAATATCATATGTTTAAGATATTGTCATGACAAATAAAATGTATATCTCGAATTTTCTGGGAATGTCTCCAAAAGTATTCTTCATTATGAACGACGTTTTCATAACTGGTAAACCATAAGAGATAGACAAAATTTTACTACACGAAAAATGTAGATCGCGTTAAAATACACAATTTATGTCATATACATTTCTTTTGTTGAGTGAACCGTTTGCAAGATATTGCTTGTTATTTCCTTAAATTTTCCAATACTTATACTTTTTCTCAAATTCGTTATTCATTTTTTTTATGTCCTGGATATGCAAAGAGAATGGAATGCGCCACATAGCAACCATCGTTAAAATATTTGACTATCGCTTAAAACCTACCATATTCCCCTTGCGCCTACAAGAAAATTATCAATAAGATTGACATCTCGATATCTCCATTAACATGAAGCATATGGAGAATAAGCGTTTGTAAAAATAGTTTGTACAAGAGTAGAGAAAGTCATGTGAGTGTAACACATCACATTTTTTGTCTTCGATATGCAAAGAATATTAATCTGTGTCAAATCGAATGGTGCTGCACCTAGCAACCAGCTAATAAGAGATATGTATGTGCTTAAAGGCTACTGTATTTGTATATTGCCCTTGTAAATATATATTCCTCTTACATCTACAAGAAAATTAGCAATAAGATAGAGTCTACAAATGTTTATCTCGATTAACATGAAGCATATGAAGAATAAGCGTTTGTGTAAATAGTTTGTAAAAGAGTAGAGAAAGTCATGTGAGTGTAACACATCAGATTTTTTTTTATGTCCTGGACATGCAAAGAGAATGGAATGCGCCACATAGCAACCAGCGCTTAAAATATTTGACTATCGCTTAAAACCTACCAATTCCCCTTGCATCTACAAGAAAATTAGCAATAAGATTGACATCTCGATTAACATGAAGCATATGGAGAATAAGAGTTTGTAAAAATAGTTTGTACAAGAGTAGAGAAATTCATGTGAGTGTAACACATCAGATTTTTGAGTTATACTTTTCACAGACACACGTACATACAGACATTTTTCTACAAATGTTTGTTTAGTTTCAGGGGTCTCAAAACATGTATTTACAGTGAAATCTCTATATAGAAATTTTGGATGGACTGTAATACCTTCTCTACCTACAGGGTACGTGGTAGAGAAGATAATAATCTTTGTAAGTATAATTTGTGTATCTACTATAAAGAGAGAGCCAAAAGAAGGCCATATGAATGTAACACATCAGATTTTTAATCTATGGTTTGTTTCGAATCAGTTGCAGGTAACCTTATTATGAACATATCTCTCCCTAGTCTGGAAAACTCCCCATGCATGGAATTTTTGATAAAATGCGCCGGCATCACTCCTTTGAATTAGATGAAGCAGTGATGCTTGAAGCAGTTCTTTTCAAAACAACCGTGACATCCCCAGCCAGGTATGAAATTGTTATGTGCACTGAATCATCACACCGTGGTCACATTCTGCCCGACTGCGTCACCAGTACACACCTACTATATAGTAGTCAGCAGCCGGAACGTAAATAGCGCCTCTGCAGGCCAACAATGGCACTATCCAAAATTAGCTTATGCAAATGAGAGACTCAAAAAAAGGCAATACATACAGTATTCCTAACTGGATCCAGTATGTGAATTTGAGGCATAGGTTTTAACAGTACTAGTACATCCCATTACAGCAACCAATTTATCTGTATATTTAATAAAAAAATCTGATGTGTTACACTCATATGACTTTCTCTACTCTTGTACAAACTATTTTTACAAACGCTTATTCTACATATGCTTCATGTTAATCGAGATGTTAATCTTATTGCTAATTTTTTGTAGATGCAAGGGGAATTGGTAGGCTTTAAGCGATAGTCAAATCTTTTAAGAGGTAGTTGCTATGTTGAGTATTCCATTCTCTTTGCATTACCAGGACAAAAAAAAATGAATAACGAATTCCCATTTGAATAACAAGCGATATCTCGAAAATGGTACACTCAACAAAAAAAATGTATATGACATAAATTGTGTATTTTAACGCGATCTACATTTTTTGTGTAGTAAAATTTTGTCTATCTCTTATGGTTTACCAGTTATGCAAAAGTCGTTCACAATGAAGAATACTTTTGGAGACATTCCCAGAAAATTCAAGATATACATTTTATTTGTCATGAAAATATCTTAAACATATGATATTTTAATCAAAATCGTTAGAGCCATTTTTGAGAAAATTAACATTTTCGAAAAATGTTCCATGTAAAGGGTAGTTTGGGGTGGGGTGATTTTCTTGAAAACCTTCGTGTCGCATCTCTGAAATATACTAAACCTAAATACCAAGTTTGGTGTTTATCCGACTATTCGTTTCTGAGTTATGCTGTTCACAGACAGACACACACACGGACATGTTTCCAAAAATGCTTTTTTTTTTTGTATTCAGGGTGTCTCAAAACATGTATCTCCGCTGAAATCTCGGTATCGAATTTTTGGGTGGAATACAATACTTCCCCTACTTACTGTACGTAGTAGAGAATGTAAAAACATTAGGAGACAAAATCGCTCAATTTCGGATATTGAACTCACTAGTGTGAATAAGAATTTCCTGAGAAGATACTAAGTATATCCGGATAGAGGAAATTTCCAACATCTCTTGTGACAAAGTGTGTGTTTATTATTAAATTGTAACTGTAATTATGAGAGCGTGAGGCGGTTGCGGGATTATAACTTGCGGGAGTCCGACTGGCGGCGGCCGGCACGCGGATGGCCGTGTTCAGGCCACAGTGTGAAAGAAAAGCACGGTATAAGAATAAGATCGTGTAAGAAGTTCGTAGAAGGGTGAGTAGAGAAAGTCGTGAGATCATAGCACATCTGTACCAGCAGGTCAAAAGGCCTAAACGCTTACAAGGAGCAGGTAACATTAAGGTCAAAGGGAGAGCAGATCCTGTTTTCTAAACAAACCAGCAGACGAGGTAAGTTAGGTTCATTATAACAAAAATGCCGGGGTCTACGAACTCGGAGAGATGCTGTAATGAAGATGATAGATGTAAGTATGGAAATGAGATTCCCTGGGTACGAGGTTAAGGAGGCAACCACCTGCGCCGAGTAAATAAAGGACTCCACGCTCCTGGAAATAATCACCACTTTGTAGACTTCGCTACTGTAGCTTTTGATAACCTTCACTTTTCCTCCAGCTAGGTACACACAGGGAATCCGTGTTGGGATGGGGGATGGAAAAAAACAACTTTCATCAGAATTCGCTCTCCATAAATATGTAGTACACAGGGGGTTGTAGAAAATGAGTATGTTGTCGCCACAACTGTTTGTTCTGTCTGGCTCATCCCCCTCTCTTGCGGTTTAAATTTGATTGTTCTTTTCCACCCACCCCACACAGAAGGGGTGAGGCATTATAGAATTACTAGAAAAATAACCAACACGAGCTTACGTTTGCTTGGATATTGCTTTTTTAATTAAGTGCTTTATTTCAATGTGAAAACATAGAGAAGAGGGTTAGCTGTTTATTTTGGTGTTAATTCCAAATTTTCTCTCCCTTAACACTTCCATGTGTTACATTTACACGACTTTCTCTAAACACCGACATGGGTAGCCCAGACCATTTTGGCATGGATTTCTCTATCAGGACCGACCTTCCTGATAGGCTTTTCCAGTTTTTCCTCAATCCTCATAACTGGCAAATTCCAGGAAGGAACTCTAAAGTTGCAACTGGAACGTTCCCTTTCCCAAGTACAGATGAGCCAAAAGACTCCGAACCGCCTGCATGGTGTTTTTCCTGTCCGCGTCCTCGGCGCTCGTTGCCGTCTGCGGCTATCATAGAAAGGCGCGGATAGAACCATACAACATTTTTAAAACTATTTTTAAAGCCTTTACTTACCAACTTTATAAAAGGAGATGCTGAAACTGGCCACCGTCGTTGTCCATATATTTTTGGCACCTCTTTAGGAAACTCGCCGTAGTTCACGTTGAGAAATTTCCTGGCGGATATTTTATTTTAATTCTTCCAGGGTGTGTGGGTTTGTCTTGTACACTTTATGTTTTAAGTTACCCCGGAGGGGTATTTTATGAACAATATAAACTGGCTGCGCTGTGTTTTTCCACTGGACGTGTCAAAATATGATAAAAACATTATAACACACTGCTGCTATAAACAAAGTCATGCTGTTGTGGTTTTGCTGCGCAGTGTGAAGTGCAGTTTTGAGTTGACGGCGATGTGATGTAGCTCAGTTATTACGAGTTATTTATTATTTTGTCCTGTACTTAGTCACGAAGTATATTATGGCTCAGTATATGTATTCTGCTACACAGCGTGTATTTATATATAATTCATATGTGTCAACTCGGTCAGCTCGCCAAGTGAAAGTACGATTTGCAGAAAGATTTCCAGGTGTAAAAGTTCCAGGCCGTACATCAATCCATCAACTTTACAGTAAATTTCAGGCCACGGGAAGTGTTCAGGCTAAGAAATCAAAAAAGACGGCGTTCGGTTCTTGCCGATGAAACATTAGACATCGTTTGGAAAATTCCCCCCAAAAATTCCATGATGGATAGTTTCCTAAAGAGGTGCCAAAAATGTATCGACAACGACGGTGGCCAGTTTCAGCATTTTCTTTCATAAAGTTGGTAACAAAAACCTTTGAAAGTAGTTTTAAAAATGTTATATGGTTTTATCCGCGCCTTTCTATGATAGCAGCAGACGGCAACGAGCGCCGAGGACGCGGACAGCAAAAACACCGCGCAGGCGGTTCGGAGTCTTTTGGCTCACTCTATATCATTTCATTTCATGTATCACCAATATCACCGCGAAGTGAAGAATCAGCTTTAAACAGCACTAAAAATTCTAATGCATTACATCCATAGGACTTCATGTATCCTCTATCGTTTGTTATTGGGTGTATCTACAACTATTTTTACGAATCCTTCCATCTACTACATTTTAATACAAATAAACCTTTACAGAAATAGCTACATTACACATTTCGTTTTAGATACAAAGGGAACAGCGATAGTCAAATGTTTAAGAGCTGGACGCTATATGCTGGCCTTAAAATTCCATACTGTTTCCATGACATCGCGAGAATAGCTGAAAATCGAAAGGGTTTTAAAAGGATGACAATGCATTGAATTTTTCGAACCGTTAATAACGGATACCTCGGAAATGGCTTATGTCACACAAAAAAAGGTATTTGAAATAACTGTGTTCTTTAAAGAAATGTTCATTTTTATGTAGTACATTTTCGTTTATCACTTAACGTTTACTATATATACGAGATTAATTATACAAAACTCCTTCAGAATGAAGAGGACTTCACAGGCTATTCCAATAAAATTAAGATATACATTTTATTTGTCATTTAAGTATAATAAATCTATTTTATTTTAATCAAAATGTTTAGAAACTTCATATTTTAGAAAGTAACAAATTTCGAAAATGTTCCATGCAAAGGGTAGTTTAGGATGGGGGAGTTTTCTTGAAAATCTTCGTGTCGCATCTTTGGAAGGTACTAAATCTAAGTACCAAGTTTGTATTTATCTGACTTTTCGTTTTTGAGTTATACTGTTCATAGACACACACTTTCTAAACTTGTTTTTTTATTCAAGTATCTCAAAAGATATATTTCCGATGAAATCTCTATCGAATTTTTGGGTGGAATACTATAGGTACTTTCACTACTTAGCAAAAGTAAAAATGTAAAAATTGGCAGTGTTTGGACCCCGAAAATAACATTTGTCTCTAAATTATGCGATATTGCAGAATAAAAGAGCATAATGTAAGCAATATTACAAAGCAGAGCAACGCAACAGTTGTAAAGTTGACAGTCTGTGTTGTCTTGCATGTAGGCTATTTTACACTGCATGTTATCAGAGATTCGAGGTCAGCAGCATCCTCGTCTCTTGCCACTTCACCCTCTGCAGCTGCTCGTCATTAAAACAACATAACCTCGTCACAAGCGAGCCCTTCACTTCTGAAGAGAGCTTTCGACAATCAACTTCACCAAGGTAGGTCATGGAATTCAGAGAGTAACAAGTCATTGTGAATATTCAACTGCCCCACAAATACGGTGTTTATTTCAACTTTAGCCAACTATCAAAAATCACAATCTTTTGGTGAAGTATTTTATTTATTTTCAGAGAGATGTCTAAAAAATGAGACTCCACGAGCAACGTGGCAAACCTGCAAATAACAATTATGTATGATACTAGTGTTAAAAGTGGAGTTTTATCTTGCGAGTAGCAATCCTACGATTAAAATTAAATAGTTTGCAATACACTTGTCATATACTACTTTTAGACAGCCATGAATATTAAATTATAACGTATCTTCCTGAAATTTTTATGTAGTATACATTGGGTCATACGCAATAGTGAACTCTAGTGTGTTGTTGTTTGGCCTTCGTTGTTATTTGAACTTCATAGAACCAGGGCTCACATGATCACGTACATAATCATAACATTTTATAATACAAATCCATTCAAAAATAAGCAGAGTTTAAATATTTATTTCTAATGAACTGCAATAGATAGCGATACATATGATACATCACTGGATAGAGGAAATTTCAAAGTTTTAAGCCGTTCTCTGATGAGCCGATGAGTTTTATGTTGTCATCATTTCGTAGCTCGTTCTGCGTTGCCCCGTGCGCCAGCTACTCTAGTGGTATGAGTTTATCTCAGGAGATGCGTGAGTGTATTTTGAAAGGATAACGCCAGTTTAGTTAGCGGATATAGTTGGGAAGAGTTAGCGATTATTGAATTAATGAAGTAATTTGTTTCTATAATATCAGTAATAATAAATATGGGAAACATCAGTTGCTGTAAGTCACAGAAATGTTACTCGGAAAGTTCCCTCACAACAGCCGCTAAATCTTTCTTACTCAAACGCGTCACTGGGCACTACACAAATTAAAATAAAAGTAAAATCACAAGCACGAGTAAGTGACCAAATCAAATAAAAAGTAACTCTGATTTAGAATGCACGCCCTTTTCTTAACTTAAGCTCCACCTACCTATCACAACCCTACCAAGTTTCCTTCTTATGCTGACCAATCTTAAAACTCTACGTATGCATATATGATACTGTTTCCATCCGGTACTTCCTCGAATCTCAGAATTTGATTACCTTTCTATTTACAGAATTTCTGCCTACGTGACTTTTCAAACGTACTGAACGTAACTCAAATCTAATTGCATTCCAGAATCTTTAAGCTAATGTGTTCTATACTTGGTTGCAACTAATGACTTTTCCTTAACATGACTTGCTAATTACCTTTTTCTTACCGGCAAAGTTTTCAACTCAGGCTTATTTCATTATACACTGATTTAATATACACAAATTATTTTTTCAAATTAGTGTGCGCTTCCCTTTGCATTTTCAACTATCCTCTTAGAATTTCTTGTATCGATTTTAAATCTGTTAATGTCGAGAAGACTCTTTATTGAATTTACAACGAAATGCACGCTGCACTAAACAATGGATTCATTCTTTGCATACTGCAGCATATAAAACGACTTTGTCTGTGGCGTCGCCATTTTCTTGTAAACAAACTACAGCGCCGCTGTAGGTACAAAATGGAACTAATAGGTAGGGGCTTAAAACTTTGAACTCTACTCTATCCAGTGATGTGTCGTGTGTATCGCTATCTATTGTCGTTCATTAGAGATTCATATTTAAAGTCTGCTCCTTCTTTTTGAATAACTCTATATAGAAGGCTGAGGTGAAAATAAATCAACAGAGTAAAAGTAACTACTTTATTAATAGATATGCCTATGTTTATTTAGAATAATTACTATTGCTTCGACGCAATTGTAATGTTGACTGTGCAATTCTGATCATCTGTAGGTATCTTGTGCACCGGAATCATTACAACAATACCAACCTTATCTTCTCCGCTGCCTGCAAAATTTCTTCTGGCTCTAACAAATCTATTTCCGAGGCATTCAAATAATCCACTATTACGAGAGCGACATTGACAATTTTTATAAAACCAAACAAGGATTATTTTTAATAAATTTAAATGATTTATTGTTTCTCAAAATTTTTCCCTTTAACATTACTACCTTTTTACATTCGATGAAACCAGTCCTTAAGGCAATGATGCCACTCTTTCCGAGCCACTTCAGAAACCAGGTTTCTTTAATGTTCCACTGTTTCAACTGATGCGAAAAGAGATCCAACTCATTTTATCTTTAATTTTTGGAAACAAAAAGAAGTCAGAAGATCAGGGCTATATGGTGGAGGGTCTATGGTGATGACTTTAGAGCATCCAGATACTCTTGTTGACTCTTGTTGCATGCGACGATGCGTTGTCATGATGTAACATTATTTTTCCTTTTGGAATTCTTACGGAAACTTTTGAAAAAATCTGATATGTTACACTCACATGACTTACTCTACTCTTATACAAACTGTTTTTACAAACGCTTATTCCCCATATGCTTCATGTTAATCGAGATGTTAATCTTATTGTTAATTTTCTGTATATGCAAGAGGAATATGGTAGGCTTTATTTGATAGTCAAATGTTTTAAGAGCTAGTTGCTATGTGGAGTATTACATTCTATTTGCATTACCAGAACAAAAAAAATGAATAACGAATTCCAATTTGAGAAAAATGATTAGAAAATTTAAGGGAAAAACAAGTAATATCTGGAAAATGGTTCACTCAACAAAAAATGTATATCACATAAATTGTGTATTTTAACGCGATCTACATTTTTTGTGTAGTAAAATTTTGTCATCTCTTATGGTTTAACAGTTATGCAAAAGTCGTTCACAATGAAGAATACTTTTGGAGATATTCCCAGAAAATTCCAGATATACAATTCATTTGTCATAAAAATATCTTAAACATATGATACTTTAATCAAAATCGTTAGGGCCATTTTTGAGAAAATTAAAATTGTCGAAAAATGTTCCATGTAAAGGGTAATCTGGGGTGGGGCGCTTTTCTTGAAAACCTTCGTGTCGCATCTCTGGAAGGTACTGAACCTAAATACCAAGTTTGGTGTTTATTCGACTGTTCGTTTCTGAGTTATGCTGTTCACAGGCACACACACGTACATGTTTCCAAAAATGCTTTATATGCATTCGGTCAACCTCAAAACATGTATTTCCTGTGAGATCTCGGTATCGAATTTTTGGGTGGAATACAATACTTCCCCTACTTACTATACGTAGTAGAGAAAGTAAAAAACTAGGAATCATGTTAATACCAGCACTACAAATTTGTCAAACTTTTGTAGGCTTAGGTTCTGTTTGAAAGATCCATTGAGCCAATTGACGTTTCTTTTCAAAATCATAACAATAAATGCAAGATTAAACACCAGTAATAATATTCCAAACCAAACTTTAAATGCCGCTTTGCAATTTTTCCAGAATTTTTCTGCATCAATCAGTGTGGCATTGGTTTTGATCGGGAATCAGTTTATGTGGAATCCAGCGAAAACAAAGACTTCCCACGTCTAACTGTTGATGTAAAATGTTTTGGATTTGACTCATACCAATTCTCAATGTCACCCAATAAATTCATAAGATGTCCGTTGATTTTCTTTAAGCATTGCTTGAACAGCAGCAATTTTTTCATCAGTAACACCAGTTCTTGGGCGTCCTTCACGAAATTCATCACCAAGAAAAACCAATCTGTTATGAATTCGTAGTATCAATTATAAATATTTGCCTTAGATGGGACTTCTTCGCGAAATGCATTTCTAAGCCGATCTGCGCATTGTTTAGGCGTTAATGACGAATTAGAATCGTACAAAATCATAGCTCGGTAGTGTTCTCTGTTCAAATTCATTTTTGGGGGAACAAAGAACCTTTAAATTATGATAATTAACAAACTAGGATTACAAAAAATCTTATGTGTTACACTCACATGACTTTCTCTACTCTTGTACAAAGTATTTTTACAAACGCTTATTCTCCATCTAGTTCATGTTAATCGAGATAAACATTTGCAAACTCTATCTTAATTTTCTTGTAGATGTAAGGGAGATATATATTTACAAGGGCAATATAGAAATACAGTAGCCTTTAAGCACATACATATCTCTTAATAGCTGGTTGCTAGGTGCAGCACCATTCTCTTTGCCACAGATTAATACTCTTTGCATATACAAGACAAAAAATGAATAACGAATTCCCATTTGAGAAAATAAGTATTGAAAAATTTAAGGGAATAACAAGCAATACCTCGAAAATGGTTCACTCAACAAAAAAAATGTATATGACATAAATTGTGTATTTTAGCGCGATCTACATTTTTTGTGTAGTAAAATGATGTCTATCTCCTATGGTTTACGAGTTATGCAAAAGTCGTTCACAATGAAGAATATTTAGGTTCAATATCTTCCAGAGACGCGACACGAAGGTTTTCAAGAAAATCCCCCCACCACAGACTACTTTACATAGAAACTTTTTCGAAAATTTTAATTTTCTCAAAAATGGCTCTAACGATTTTGATTAAAATATCATATGTTTAAGACATTGTCATTAGAAATGAAATGTATATCTCGAATTTTCTGGGAATGTCTCCAAAAGTGTTCTTCATTATGAACGACTTTTGCATAACTGGTAAACCATAAGAGATAGACAAAATTTTACTACACAAGAAATGTAGATCGCGTTAAAATATACAATTTATGTCATATACATTTTTTTTGTTGAGTGAACCGTTTTCGAGATATTGCTTGTTATTCCCTTAAATTTTCCAATACTTATACTTTTTCTCAAATTCGTTATTCATTTTTTTATGTCCTGGAATTGCAAAGAGAATGGAATGCGCCACATAGCAACCAGCGCTTAAAATATTTGACTATCGCTTAAAATCTACCATATTCCGCTTGCATCTACAAGAAAATTAGCAATAAGATTAACATCTCGATATCTCGATTAACATGAAGCATATGGGGAATAAGCGTTTGTAAAAATAGTTTGTACAAGAGTAGAGAAAGTCATGTGAGTGTAACACATCAGATTTTTTTGGATTAAGGGGGTGTCAAAACATATATTTCCGGTGAGATCTCGATATCGAATTTTTGGGTGGAATACAATACTTCCCCTACTTACTATACGTAATAGAGAAAGTAAAAATAGCTGTCAAATATGTATAATGTTTGTTTTTAGAAAGATGACATTCTAAACAGTTTCAGTATCACCATGGTACATTAAACGATGCAAGACCTCTGCTTAATATACATATAATTTCCATCGCAAGAAACATGGATAGTAACTATGGAGTGTTATAATGTATTTCCAGTGAGTGCTAAAATCTTCAATTTCTAGTATGAGTGGCTCGTGTTGAAAGCTTTGCAGCTCTCCAAAAACAACTATTTTATGCAATACTGGTATTATAAACACTTATTTTAATTATGGCCGAAATTGTGCATAATTACGTGTTTCAAACACAGGTACCCTACTGGTTGCTTGGCAACAATGACGTAATATATCTGTTGAAAGTTATACATTTATAGTCGACTCCACCCTAATTCCCTTTAAAACAAAAAAATAATTAGTTTTGCAGTCGTCCTTTTGATACCTCCATATTTCATTTGACAATGGAAAAGATTATGTTTTGTCTCAAAGACAAAACATTTTCCTGACTAATGTATCTAGTAGGCAATTCATACATAAAGTAACAGTCAAAGTCTTCATTAATAGGTATGCCAACATGGGTTACTAAAAATTTAACACACATCATAGGTTACTTATAGTTTTCTCTTAAACAAACTTTTTCTTCTTGGCTGAATCAATGAAAATTAGTGTAAACGCTGCAAAACTAGAAGCATATAAATTAAAATTTCAGCATTATTTGACTTCATACATATTTATAGCAGTAAACGATTTGTTATAACCATACTTGTTTTGCTTTTCTCCATTCACCAAATTTGTCATAGTATTTCTCATGTGGTTGTTTATCTTTCTGTGTTACATTTCAGCTTTCATTCATTTTATAAGTAAACAAACAAAACAAATGAAGGTTAATTTGTTGCTGCTACTAAACGGCAATAAGAAAACGGTAGTGTAGCATGAAAATATAAGCTTTAAGTTGTAATGTTACACTTCGGCAGTTCGACCAATCCACTAGCTAGAATCATGCTGGAAATACAAGGTGGCCACCCTGGTAGAGGTGGGGCTAGATTTTGTCAATACCAATGTAAACAGCTTGATTTCAATATAGGCCAGATTTTATGCCCGCGAGTATACGTATGTGTGTTTGTGAATAGCACAAGTCAAAACTAAATGTCGAATAAATAATAAACGTGGTATCTAAATTCAGAATTTTCCAAAGATGCGACAGAAGGATGCTCAAGGAAATTCCCTCAATCCTAATTTATAATCATACACTACCTCGACATTTTTTAAAACCAATCCTACGGTGTATGTAAAACCCCTTATAGACAAAGCTCTACGCTTGAGCTGTAGAACTTAGTGAAAATTTGGGACAATTACAGCTTCAATGAAACCACCCCTACTCATATTTTCAACCCTCGCGTAAAATTTTGCACTCTTTGACCAATCTGGAGAAAACTTCGCACACTTAGGTTTTAGGTACGAGTGAGAATTGCTGGTCAATAAGACTCTCTAAAAGCAGCCCTATTTATGGAATGTTTAGTATATATACTTACCAACTTACTAAAACTGAAACCTGTAAAAGTTTCCCTCATCTAGGAAGGTGTAATAATTTTACGTTGACGTGAAATGTAGACAGCGCATACTGTTCAGTACAGTAAATGTTGCATATAAAATAAATTGGAATTTGGTTTTATAAGAATCCTAGAAAACTTGGTAGTACTACTTCTTTGGTCACACATGCTGAAAATCTTCCTGGTACTACATAAACACGTATTAAATCAAAGAACAGCACTTCAGAAGCTATACAAATATTTCTAGTTCATATTTTACGCTTCATAACATGGACTAATAAACAAAAACTGTCATAAAATGCGATACTACAACCACAGAATGTGAATAAGATAAAACAATTTATGTGAGGAAGATAATTTTAAAAACTCACGGGGTCCATTACTGAATGTCCGCGTCCATTTACATACTGCTAGTTATTAGAGGTCACTGGTGGTGCATTCGCTATATATAGTAATTAGCGTGGTATTTTCAGTCTGTAATCTTAAGTTGCAATATAATGGAACAGAATTTAATGCTTTGTCATGTCCGTAGTGAAAATCTGTAACACTTTGACTGTGCCTAAAATACCGTAAAAACGTCTCTCGTGCCGTAAGTCGTTAAAACTCTTCCACTTCCGTGTTTTTTACGGGCAAATTGTAAAGGTTAGCAAGTATGTGTACATAATAATAAAATGCACACTCGATATTTGAAGAAGTTATTTTGTTGTAATGTTATTTGCCCCAGGATGGAAGTCAATTTGAAGCAGATTGTATTGAAGGAGTTGTATTATATTTCAACTGTTGGGGAGCCGAACTTAAAGTAGTTGCAACCGCATGTATAGTACCCGGTAGCCTTCGTCAAAAAATTTAAAAATATTAACTTTGTAATTTGACTGTTTCTTTAAATAGTATATATTTATGTTTGCCTCGGCTGCGTCAGTATTTATTTTAGAGACACGTTTCTCTTAACAGGGTTTTGGTGCGACAAGAATGTAGGCTTACACAGAGAGCTGTGAGATTCTTTTATGAATTACTTGCACTTTTTAACACGTAAACTATTTTCGTCTCACACGAATACGTATTATACTTCTCGATGACGTGTCTCGCGTCCAGTTAGGAACACTGTTTACAGGCAACTGACTTCTGAATTTGTAAATGTTTCTCCTTTTCAGTTTGTGATTGGCTAATCCTATTCCAATAGAATACCTTAATTTAACTATAGCTTCTTCTGGTTATTGATTAGCTATTTTATAAACTGTCACTAAAATTACATTATTGCTTCCAAGAATCATAAGTAACATTTAAACTTTCTAATTCATTATTTCCTCAAGGTTACCTAATTGTTAGCAACTTTAACCTATTATTCTCACAGCTCCTACATTATTAAATTACGTAATATATTCACATAACATTATTACACATGGATACAATAATATAAACATATAGAATGACTGTGATATACACTTTTTATATATTGTTACATACACATACTGCTTTAAGGCGGGCTGTTATAGTATTTATATATTATATAATTATACTGAAATTATTTAAGTGTTAAAAATACTGCCTCATAGTATGAAAACGCCATCTTTACTTAAGCAGTGTGTGATTTACATACACGTTCAGCTAGAAATGGATTTAAAATTCCCTCTTAAGTTGTTATAAAGAACTTAAAAAAGATAGAACGCGTTTTGTCGCGGAGTCAATAGCAACAAATGGGGAAGAACAAAGCAAAAGTTAATGTTTATGTTCCCTCACACGGTAGCTATAGACACGGGAAACAAAAGACAACTCATTACGGGGGACCGCGCTGCTGCCTGGCTCTTCAATTTGTGAAATTAAAAAAAAAGGAAAGCTACGGGCAAAATGGAATTGCTTTGTGTGTTATTGTCGACTTTGGGTTGAAAAAAACAAGAAACGTGAAGAGGACAATTTCAAAGTAGTTTCTGTGAAGCACAATTCTTTCTGCACCTCACATAAAGTAATACACAGAAAGATAAAACCGCTTTTGAAACGAAATAATGAAGGACACAACGAAACTGAACATCAAACGTGTGTTGTTCTCTGTTCCGAGCATTTGCTGCGTAAAAACCTCTTGTTCTGTTTTTTATTGCAGACACTTTATTAAATACACATGACTTTCTCGACCCAATATCGTTTTATGATTACATCTCTTCCATAAATAAGTCTAAAGCAGGTTATCAAGCTTACCAAAGCCTACGTTTCCACATATTTAAGGGAACAAGGTAGTCAACACACCGAAATTGCGTCTTAAGTGTGTTAAATTATCACTGCTCTTAAAGTTCTCAATATTTTTTTCCTGAAATGTTTGTGAGTTATTCTATATATCATGACAATTATTTCAAGTGGTTGTTTGCATTGATAGCTTATGTAGTTGAGTCCGTAAAAATTATTTCATTCAACAGAAAAATAATAAAATATACCCTTAAAACATGTGAATTCATAATTGTTTCTCTGGTACTGCTTGCAATACAGAATCACACTTTTGCATGATTATTCCTAGTATAATCATCTATCTTCTGAACCTTAATTATTTACTTAAATGTATCAGTTCACTAGAAATTGAAAAAAAAAAATTTGCAAAGTTAAAAAAGTAAAAATGTGGAAAATTTGCAATGTTGTTGCTTTCTTAATATCACTATATACATTGTAAAATTATAATTGTGGTTCAGAAAGTTTAAATATGTGTTGTATACATTGGTGAACATTTCAGCTCTCTACCTCTCATACTTTCTGATAAAAAGGTACATAATTATACAAAAATCTGATGTATTACACTCACATGACTTTCTCTACTCTTGTACAAACTATTTCACAAGCGCTTATTCTCCATATGCTTCATGTTAATCGAGATGTTAATCTTATTGCTAATTTTCTTGTAGGTGCAAGGGGAATATGGTAGGCTTTAAGCGATAGTCAAATCTTTTAAGAGCTGGTTGCTATGTGGCGCATTCCATTCTCTTTGTATGTCCAGGACAAAAAAAAGGAATAACGAATTCCCATTTGAGAAAAAGATTTGGAAAATTTAAGAGAATAACAAGCAATATCTCGAAAATGGTTCACTGAACAAAAAATGTCTATATGACATAATTTGTGTATTTTAACGCGTTCTACATTTTTGTGTAGTAAAATTTTGACTATCTCTTATGGTTTACCAGTTATGCAAAAGACGTTCTCAATAAAGAATACTTTTGGAGACATTCCCAGAAAATTCGAGATATACATTTCATTTGTCATGAAAATATATTAAACATATGACATTTTAATCAAAATCGTTAGAGCCATTTTTGAAAAAATTACGATTTTCGAAAAATGTTCCATGTAGGGATAATCTGGGGTTGGGGGATTTTCTTGAAAACCTTTGTGTCACATCTCAGGAAGATACTGAATCTAAATACCAAGTTTGGTGTTTATCCGACTTTTCGTTTCTGAGTTATATTGTTCACAGACACAGACACACACACACACACGGACATGTTTCCAAAAATGCTTTTTTTGGATTCAGGGGGTGTCAAAACATATATTTCCGGTGAAATCTCGGTATCGAATTTTTGGGTGGAATACAATACTTTCCCTGCTTACTATACGTAGTAGAGAAAGTAAAAAGGGGCGTTGCATGATGGCTTAAAACCAATGCAGACTATCATTTAAATTGTGTTTAAATGTCTTAAAAACCTATTAACCACCAAAAAGCATATATTTTCTGAAATTGGACATAATAGAGATTTTATTAGTACTTAAAACAAAAAATGTGATTTTTACTATTTCAGAGTACCTTGTCCCCTTAAATGCCGGACTCTGAACTTCCCAACAAGAAGATTAGCCCCCACCCCAAACTATCCTTAAATAGACAAAATTTCATTATTTTCTATTTTCTCAAAAATAGCACTAACAATTTTGATTAGAATACCACATATTAAAGATATTTACGTAACAAATAAAATATATGTTGAATTTTGTGTTAATAACATGTGAAGACCTCTTCATTCGAATCAATTTTCTATAATTGGTAAACGTAAAGCGATTGACCAAAACGTGTCTAGCAACCAGCTATTAAGAGATATGTCTATGCTTAAAGGCTACTGTATTTCTATATTGCCCTTGCAATTACAAAACAAGGGGAACATAGTACACCTTAAGCGATAGTCAAATATCTTTAGAACTGGTCGCTATGTGTAAAATGTAATTCTCTTTGCATGTCAAAAGATCATTTCTGCAAATGTTTATCTCGATTAACATGAAACAGATGGAGAATAAGGATTTGTAAAAATAGTTTGTACAAGAGTAGAGAAAGTCATGTGAGTGTAACACATCAGATTTTTTATAATATTTTTGTATCTTTCAACAACGAACGACAATATCGTGCCCAGCGAGCAGTTCAGCAATTAACAAAAGAGGCCAGGACCAAGAGAAGGCAATCAGAAAAGTTGAAGCAATCCAGGAATGAAGGTGCAGATGATGTTCAATCTTTATATTCAGTTTTCTGAAAACAAAATTTTTGGATACCTATGTAGCTTTTTCTCAGAAAGTATGGGAGGTAGAGAGCTGAAATTTTCAACACATGTATAAAACTCATAGTTAATCTTTATGAACTACAATCATAATTTTATAATGTATATTAGTGATATTTAGAAAGCAACAAGATTGAAAAGTTTTTACATCTTTACTTTTTTGACTATGCAATTTTTTTTTAATTTCTGGTGAACTGATATACATAACTAAATAACTGAGGTTCAGAAGATAGCTGATTATACTAAGAACAAGCATACAGAGGTGTGATTCTGTATTACAAGTAATATCAGAGAAAAAGGTACACGAATTCACATGTTTTTAGAGTAAACTTTATTATTTTTCTGCTGAATGAATTAATGTTTACGGACTCAACTACATAACCTATCAATGCAAATAAACACTTTAAATAATTGTCATGATGTATAGAATAACTCGTAAAAATTTCAGGAAAAACTATTGAGAACTTTAAGAGCAGTGGTAATTTAACACACTTAAGGTGTAATTGTCCCTTTAACGGACACACTCACAAGCCAGATGTATCGCACGAGTTTTTGAATCCCCCATACTTGAAAACGTTATAAAACACGACGTTAATGTAATACACGTGGGCTTTGATTTAGTCAACAGCCTACGTTCTGTTTTATATGGAAGTTGAAAATGGACCAACCAACTGGCCGGTCTTCTTGGGTGGCTTCTCTGACAACTACATTGAGGAAGGTGTAGACACAGTCCTGAAATATTCATTAAACTAGTAGCAGCGTGTAATAAAATAAAAATGCATGAGCAGGGGGCGGAAATACATTCTTTGTTTAAATCGAATTTGCAACACAAATTTTGACAAATGACACTCCGGCGCCAAGCAATTACTGTATCACATTTCACACGGATAGGAAGCCGGTGCTGCCACTGCGGCTGTTTTTAAAACTAAATCAGATGCGCATGCTAAACACAAGGCACTGACTCGCTTGTTTAATTAAACGGGGCTTACACTGCAAAGCGCAGGGGCTATGGACCTTATTCAACTGGACAAGATTACGTTTACAGAACAGATATTTCCGTCGGTGGTGGCTGTTGAATTTTAAGTAGGACCCAGTATGCAATAACTGTATTGCAATTATTTGAGCAATATCACCTAGGGTTCAATTCTAGTTCTGGCTAGGGTTTATCGTGGTATACACTTCTCAACGAATCACAAACTTGGTGCTATAGTTTTAAAGAAATAATAGAGCCGGTGCAGGATCCAACTCTAAGGCCACCCATTAAAACAGATATAAAAGTTATATTTTAGGGTAATTACCAAGTGATGAACGCAACTATAAATGTCAAAATATGACTGCATTACTTAAAGAGGGGGGATAATAAGTAAGAAGAAAAATCTAATGTGTTACATTCACATGACTTTCTCTACCTACTTATGCTTTATTTTCATGAAGATTCTACAAACATATATAGTATGTCGAGAAGGTATTGCATTCCACCCAAAAATGCGATATCGAGATTTCACCGGAAATACATATTTTGAGGCCCCCTGAATCCAAAAATAACAAAAAATTTTAGAAAAAGGACCGCGCGCGCGCGCGCGCGTGTGTGTTTGTGTGAGCAGCATAACTCAAAAACGGATATTTTTAAGAAAATCCTCCCACCCCAAAACTACCCTTTACATAGAAGATTTTTTCAAATGTTTTATTTTCTAAAGCATTGCTATAACGATTTTAAAGTATCATATATTAAAGACATTTACATCACAAATAAAATATATATCTTGAATTTTCTGGGAATAACCTTTGAAGTCCTTTTGTATAATCTTGTATAACTATTAAACGTTAAGGGATGAATGAAAACGTACTACATAAAAAATTTAGATCTTTTTAGGACACAATTTATTTTAAATAGCTTTTTTTATATCACCCACATCTGAGATATTTGTTATTAATGGTCCTAATAATTGTACAATTCTTGGCCACTCTTTGAAATCTTTTCAACATTCACTTGTTTCTCGCGATGTCATGGAAACAGTATGAATTTTAAGGCCAGCATATAGCGTTCAGTTGTTAAACATTTGACTATCGCTGTTCTCTTTGTATCTATAACGAAATGTGTAATGTAGCTATTTCCGGAAAGTTTTATCTCGATTAAAATGAAGAAGATAGGAAAATAAACTTTCCTAAGAATAAATTTGCATACCCACTAATAAGGGCTAGAGGGTAGAGAAAGTCAAATGAATGTAACACATCAGATTTTGTTTCTCTCTGTTTCATGCATATCGAGATAAACCTTTGCAGAAATAAAGCTGTTACATATTTCATTGAAGGTACAATAGGGATAGAGGATAATGAGAATAGCCTAGAAATTACATATTCTTTCCAAGACATCCATGAAACAACTGAATAAAGACAGCACTTAAAAATGATACCTAGTATAGAAAAATTCAAACCAAGAACAACTATATCTCGGAAATGGATAATGCCGCAAAATATTTTTTAAAATAAATTGCGTGTTTTAAAGAACTCTAGTTTTTATGCCACCAGCTACTATAGAAAATTCCTTTTGAATGAAGGGATAGCTTCGCATGCAATTCCAGACAGTTTAAGATATAAATTTGATTTGTCGTTTAAATATCTTAAGAATATAGATTTTAATCAAAAGCGTTAAAGAAATTTTTGGGAAAATCAAAATTTTCGACAAATGTTTCATGTAAAGGGCAGTGTGAGGTGGGGGAATTTTCTTGAAAATCTTCATGTCGCATCCTTGAAAGATACTAAACTCAAATACCAAATTTGGTATTTATCCGACTTTTCGTTTTTGAGTTATGCTGTTTATAGACAGACACACACAGAACGTTTTCTAAAAATGTTTTTGGATTCAGATGTCCTTAAAATATGTATTTTTGGTGAAATCTCGGTACTGAATATTTGGGTGCAGTGCATGCTTCCCCTACTTATTATACGTAGTAGAGAAAGTAAAAAACAGATCTGCAGTTCACTTTTTAATCTGTTATCTTCAAAGAACGGATATACCTCAAGTAGTTCCTTGAGATCAATTTCAGGGAATGTTCTTTGATACATATCATCCAGATTTTCTTTACTTATGTTTTCGGCATTTCCTCAAACAGACGTCATTTATGGAGAGAAGTGCCGTTTCAAAATGAAAAGCCCTTCTAAAGGATTTGCAACATACAGTGCTATTTAATGGTAGAGGCACTATTATAGAGCACTAATAATAGTAAGCGAAACTGATGCAGTAATTTGTATCACAAATTATGTAAATGTAAAGAGTGATTATAGTGTGAATATGCATTTTTGTGTGACATTGATTTGAGATGTTTGATGATTGTAAGCATTGTCGAGAAGTAAGTTTATACGGCCTTACTGAAACTGACAATAATAGCGTGCAATAATGTAGCGAGGGGGTGAGCTGTTTATCATTATTAGAGACGAGCAAATGACGTAATATTGGCGCGTTTTTTCTTAGAATTTGCTGGAACATTTTTCCCTAGAGCATATGTGTTCGTAATTTTCATTGGATATAAAAATATACGCTAATGTTGGCGCGTTTTATTAACCAATAGCAGCTCGGTTATAATCTTTAGGCATATCGGGGTGTAGGAGTATAAAAAGGGCTAGGTCAGAGTCAGATTCGTCCAGTCCATCGGAAATATTTGTCCATTACACGTCGCTGAATACATCGCACAGTTTATCGCTTCGCAGGTTACGCGTAGTAGAGTTATGAAAAATCTCAAGTGTTGTAAAGTTAATTACACAAAAAGTTGAAGTACGCGAATTAAGAATGAGCAGTAAAGAAGTTATTATAACAGTTTCAGTTTGGCGAGTGTCAAGATTAATATGTGAAAGTGCATAATATATTACGACAATAAAAGTATAAAACAAATTCTTCATCAGTGTTATCTTTGGATGAAAACTCCTTTCCGTTTACACACCTTGATTAAGAGATTTGCTTGACCGAGAGATCATAGCTAGCCGGAGGACAGTGAACAAAAAAAATATTAAATACAATAACAGGCGCTCAGTAAATGATAACACGAAGTGACCGCGACAAATTGTCTTTTATACGTGCGGCAAATAAACAGTAGCATCTTTCAAACAAACACTAATACCATCGCAAATTGGCTACCATAACGTGGAGCTAACAAACGTAAATAAGCTTTATACCGTCACATATTTGGCTTCACAACGTGGGGCAAAACACAAGTAAACACAAATGAATAATACTGTCGCAACACACACAGTTCCCGTTTAAATCGCGCTCGCAAACTTACAGCTGGCCATGACGAATGTGATATAACAAAACACGATTTTATGGTAACTTTATACTGATAGTGATTACTACCTTATTTCTCACATCTCAGTATAGCACACTTTGTCATTGGTGTACGATAAAGTTGGTACTTACTATTCGCCTGTAGATAAGCAGTGAAATGTACTAACTGACACGAATTATATATTCTTGTCCCTCCAAACCCCGCTAGAGTCTAGATTGAAAGCCCAGAGTGCTATGAATCCATGCCAGGACAGAAGTAGCATATGTCCATAGAATAATAATATAATAAGGTTGCAAACTTGCAATTTACAGTGGCTTCTATGGTTTTCAAGCCATTTCATTACGCCTTTAAGAATAACCATGACCGTATTCTTGATGAATTTCAAATATGTATTTCTTCATTTTATTAAGGTAGTGCAGGAGACACTACCCCCGGAGACGCCCCTGTTAGGAAGCATGTTAAGATATTGTAATACGTCACTGTTTCCCAGGATGAAGTTACGACAGATTTTGTGATAGTCGTATTTTGGAACTGCCTATAACTCTATTATAGCAGCCGATTCATCATATTCCTTCCTCTTCCTCCCCCGCAAGTCAGATTTTTACCCTTCCGTTGCTACATAGAAGCGA
Source organism: Deroplatys truncata (assembly GCA_030765065.1). NCBI lineage: Eukaryota > Metazoa > Arthropoda > Insecta > Mantodea > Mantidae > Deroplatys > Deroplatys truncata. The sequence continues at coordinate 31,126,861 of CM060981.1, read as the reverse complement.
AATGACAGAAAGGCTGACCTAGCTAAAAATCAGTAAAGCATAAATCCACCCCTCACTCTCTCGGCAGTAATCAGGGTGCATATACAGCGAGGAGAAGGGAAGGAGGGTGCTCTAACAAAAAAGTTCGTCTATTAAAATGTAAAACAAGAGAAGCACATCCAGTTTAAAAATTAGATGAAGTCGCAGTTACGAGCAAATGACTTACTTTCGACCGTGAAATGATTAACGTATGCTTTAGCACGTCTTAAAATGTGCTGCAGGTATACTGTTAATCTGGACTATGCTAGTACTTACCAAGTGTCAGACTGCTTTCTACAGCTGCACCCTTATTGTGAGATTTTATTAATTTTTTATACATCCATATAAAGTTCTTGTTATGGCAAATATGATACTACGATTTTTTCGGAAATTTACGTTTTGAAATCTCCTGAATCAATAAAAGACATTTTTATGTTCTCTACTGCTCAAATAGAAGAAGTATTGTACATAACTAAAAAATTCGATACCGAGATTTCACCAAAAATATATGTTTTGAGACTCCGTGAATAAATAACAAAATAATACATTTTTAGAAAAGGTCAGTGTGTGTGTGTGTGAACAGTACAGCTCAAAAACGAAAAGTAGGTTTAATACCAAACTTGATGTTCCAAAATACAAACAATACCAAAAAAAAAACTTGGCCAAAAACACTTTCAAGAAAATTCCCCCAACCTAAACTACGATTCACAGGGAAAATGCTTCGAAATTTTTAACACATAAGAATGGCTGTAATGATTTTGAATGAAACACCACATACTAAATATATTCACATGAAAAATAAACATACATTTTGAATTTTCTGGGAATAGCCTTTGAAGCCCACTTCATTCCGAAGGAACTTTATAAAATCTTGTATAACTGGTAAACGTTTGCCGGCCCTCGTAGCCGTGGTCGCTAGAGTGTATAGCTCCGGCGCTCCCCCAAGCTGAGGATCGCGGTTTCGAGTCCCGCCATGGGCACGTGTGTTTGTGTAATTGCGATAATAAGGGTAACGAAAACAGTAAAAACACAGTATAAACTGGGTAAAGCAATGGAACTTTAAAAAAAATGAGGATCTCTTTAAAAACACCCAATTTACTACAAATAACGTTTGTGGCGCCAGCCCTTTCCGATATATTCGTTATTAACCGTTCGAGTTGTGTTTTTACTTTCTCTACTACGTATAGTAAGTAGGGGAAGTATTGCATTCCACCCAAAAATTCGATACCGAGATTTCACCGGAAATACATGTTTTGAGACCTCCTGAATCCAAAAAAAGCGTTTTTGGAAACATATCCGTGTGTGTGTCTGTCTGTGTGTGTGTGTCTGTGAACAGCATAACTCAAAAACTAACAGTCGGATAAACACCAAACTTGGTATTTACGTTCAGTATCTTCCAGAGATGCGACACGAAGATTTTCAAGAAAATCCCCCCACCCCAGACTACCCTTTATATGGAACATTTTTCGAAAATTTTAATTTTCTCAAAAATGGCTCTAACGATTTTGATGAAAATATCATATGTTTAAGATAATGTCATGAGAAATGAAATGTATATCTCGAAATTTCTGGGAATGTCTCCAAAAGTATTCTTCATTATGAACGACTTTTGCATAACTGGTAAACCATAAGAGATAGACAAAATTTTACTACACAAAAAATGTAGATCGCGTTAAAATACACAACAATATCATATACATTTTTGTTGTTGAGTGAACCGTTTTCGAGATATTGCTTGTTATTTCCTTAAATTTTCCAATACTTATACTTTTTCTCACATTCGTTATTCATTTTTTTATGTCCTAGACATGCAAAGAGAATGGAATGCGCCACATAGCAACCAGCGATAAAACATTTGACTATCGCTTAAAAGCTACCATATTCCCCTTGCATCTACAAGAAAATTACAAATAAGATTGACATCTCGATATCTCGATTAATATGAAGCATATGGAGAATAGGCGTTTGTAAAAATAGATTGTACAAGAGTAGAGAAAGTCATGTGAGTGTAACACATCAGATTTTTTGTAATTATTTTAAAGTTCATCAAACATTCAATTGTTTCTCGAGATGTAATGCATACAATATGGGATTTTAAGGCAGCACATAGCGTCCAGTTCTTAAAACATTTGACTATCGCTGTTCTCTTTGTATCTATAACGAAATGTGTAATGTAGCTGTTTCTGTAAAGGTTTATTTGGACTAAAATGCAGTAAATAGAAAAACAAGCTTTAGTAAGAATAGTTTGTGTACTCAATAAATATAGAGGGTAGAGAATGTCATGTGAATGTATCACATCAGATTTTTATGAAAGGTCAAATGTCTGTATAGTGCTTTAAGACAGAATAAATACTACTACTACTACTACTACTACTACTACTACTACTACTACTACTACTACTACTACTACTACTACTACTAAACTATAGTGTCATACTAAGCTATCGTATTAGTTACACCTGTTATATACTATAGCCCTATCTCCTATAAATTTCATAATCGGACAGAATCTCTGCAAAGCCTTTTCTTGAATTGCACTTCTAAAATTTGTCATGTGAGTCTCATTTGAATTCCTCTGCTGCCTCTAACTGCACTTCCGGTTTACAGAAAACTCCTGTATGCATAATCTTCCTTTTTCCCCTCAACGCATGCTACACACTGGTCATTATTTATATGTGTACGTGCAGGTATGGGACAGTTTTACAGCTTTGCCTGGGAATTTTGTGTTGCTTACTCCAGCTATTCTTCTTGTTTAAATTTCTGTTTCAAGGTTTTCTTTGTTTCAAGCTGAAATAAAAGTCAACTTCTAAGGGAAAACGGTTATTTTTAGTAAAAATTTCAACCGCAGCTAAAAAATACTAGTGCAAATAATTCATAGTGATTTATGTTAGTAAAGAAATACTAAACCTTTCGTTACATTCCCCTTACCTGGTTCTAACACTCCACTTTGTTTGTCTTACTACCCCGGTTTTCCTTCTCTTACGAGCCTGAAACCGACCTGTATTCGTAGGTTAATGTTTGAAGGTCAGAAATTTGACATCAAACCAATACGAGACGGCCCAGCCATGTTCATAGGCTAATGTGTGTATGTCGAACTTGAATTCAAAAGAATGAGATTGACTGATACAGGCTTGCTGTACACAGATAATATGGTTTCTGCATACATTAAATAAAGAAAAAACACCATAGGACACCAGAAACATCGGGACGTTTCATTGCACTCGACTGCACATAGGTTCACAAGAATTTAAATTTACGTTAGCAGCAAGATTCCCTAAGCCCGCTAATATTTGCTTGGCTTGGGTTCTTTCGCATCAAGTCGTGATTTTTCGTTCTGTTTGGAAGAACCTCCTTTTATCTTTCTCCCTCCTCTCTCGCTCTCTCTCTCTCTCTCTCACCAAGTGCGTGCTGTTAAAAACTAAATGCTCATTATAACTACGGCTCACTTAAATCATATTAAAGAATCACGTACATCAACGTAATCGCCGTGTTGTACCTGTTTCCTTATGCTTTTGATTGTATGTTCCAAAACAACATCTTCCACTACAGCAATCTCTTTGGGCAGCACAACTTCGTCTTCCAGATAAGCGGTGGTGGAAGACATTTGCGAACCTATCCACAATTAATTCTCAGAGGTTGGCCTTTACTCGGTCAGCCTTCTTTTACAAAAATCTTATGTCTACCATCAGTGTTCTACCGCGGGTACAACAAAACTATTCGCTGAGACGATGCAGGACAATTTGGAATAAACTTCAGAATCCGAAGATCCCCACTGACTGGAAAGCTGCGGTTTACTCGGCTGTCAATGAGGTTGTTCCGACAGCTGACAAATTGTGGCGGCATGGCAGAGCAACATCAAATCTCTGCCTCAGGTGTTCTGCGGTGGAGACCTTGAGTCACAAGTTGGTACGCCCAATATGGGACTGGGTATATGGACGCATAGGAGTGATTTGTAGTGGCGTGCAAGTGTTTCCACTGGGGTCTATCTCACTCTTGAATTCAAGCACGGTGACAAGAAACTGACAGATGCCCTTACTTGGCTACATCTTTGCCACCATTTTTGGGTACTAAAAATTGGGGACGCAGTGAATCTACAGGCCTCCGAGATATTTATCCGGAAGGAACGCTGGAAGTTGGCCAAAAGGACCACTTTGGCCTTGGATCTTCCGCATTTAAGGAAGCTCTAAGTGACCACTGCAGGAGGGCATATGATAAGAATAGGGAAAAGAAGAAGAAAATAATTTTCGTAAATTAAAATATTTATAAAACAGTCTTAAACTGAAAAAAATAAAAAAACAAGAACTCAATAGAATTATTATAAAATATAGAATTCTTCTAGTTGGAACATTTCTAGTGGGCGTTGCTCTCTGTCTGAACGTGGAAGCAGGAAAATTCCGAGATCTCACATCATATACATATTTGTAACTGTTGTATTGTAACACAACGTACTCTCTACAATCGGGGTGTTACTTTTGGAACTTGTTATAACTATTAAAATCTGATATGATACATTCACATGACTTTCTCTACCCTCTATCTTTATTAGCGTGTATACAAAGTATTGTAGGTCGCCATTGGGGTATGTCATCTCAATACAATTTGAGATCTCCTTGTGGTTTACCGGGGAAAATGCGAATTTCAGCCTGCCCTCGTAGCCGTGGTCGCTTATTCAGCTCCGGCGCTCCGAGTCCCGCCCTGGGCATGGGTGTTTCTGTGGGTGTTTGTATGTGTGTTTTGTAATTGCGGGAATAGGCGATAACGAAAACAGTAAAAACATACTATCATAAACTGAGTAAAACAAGGGACCTTAAAAAAAATATCTCGGTTAGGGAATTTAATGTCGTGTCGGCATGTTGCCATGGTAGCTCAGAGCAACCGGACGAAGACCGGGAGATCCCTGGTTCAAATCCCGGCTGACATTGAATTTTTCAGTCGTCTGATTCTACCTTTCCAACCGTGTCCAACACACGGCTTGTGTGAAAGAACAATTTATACTATTCTTACCAAAGCTTATTCCTCTATATACTTTACATAGAGCATATACTTTATAGCATATACTCTATACACTATATGCTAGCCTCAAAATTTCGTACTATTTCCATGCAATCGCGAGAAACTCCCGTTGCCAGTTCTTAAGCATTTGACTATCGCTGTTCTCTTTGTATCTATAACGAAATGTGTAATGTAGCTATTTCTGCAAAGGTTTAGCAACAATAGTTTGTATACTGAACAATAAACGATAGAGTGTAGAGAAAATCATGTGAATGTATCACGTCAGATTTTCTGAATGTAAAGGTTAGTTTCCTGAAAATCTTTTTGTTGCATCCGTAGAAGATTCTGAACTTAAATACCAAGTTTGGTATTTAACCGACATTTCATTATTCAGTTATGTTATACACACACACTTTTTTCTGGAAATGATTGTTTTACTTATTCAGGGGATCTCAAAACAGCTATTTCCGGTGAAATTTCTGTATCAAATGTTTGGATACAATGCAACGCTTCCTTTACTTACTATACGTATTAGAGAAAGAAAAATAATCTCGAGGGTAACAGGCATACGAGGCGCACTATTATTTTGAGCCTTGACAACCCTGATCCTAGATGCCATCTGGAAAGATTGACATTTTTTAACCATAATCTACTTCAAACATTTTGTCAATAGAGCGTCATTTGTTTTGTTTACACTAACTTGAAAATTGTGTGTCAACAAAAACATGGAATTAACTCGTGAAAATCTTAGTGCAATGATTTATTACGACTTTCTCGACGTGGATTATCAAGACAAGAGTGCATCGATCAACTAACTTCCACATTTGGAGACGAAGCTCCATCCTTTGCCACTGTGAAACGCTGGTATAACGGATTTAATCGTGGCCGCCGTTCGCTCGATGATGAAGTGCGTGAAGGTCGTCCAAAATCAGTTGTTCCAGAAAACATTGATGCTGTGCAAAAACTAATAATGAAAGATCGCCATGCGACATATTGTGAGATTCAGGCAATCCTAGGCATTAGTTCCACTAGCATATATAAAATATTGCACGATTATTTAGTCGTGAAAAAGGTTTGCTCTCGTTTGATCCCACATAATTTGACGCAATCTCAAAAAGATGCTCGTGTCGATTGGTGTACAAAAATGCTCAAGAAATATAATGGCGGTGCCTCAAAAGACGTATATAAGATTGTAACAGGTGACGAATCATGGATCTATGCGTATGAGCCGGAACGTAAAAAGCAATCGGCTTTATGGGTGTTTCAAGATGAAACCAATACAACAAAAGTTGTTCACACTCGAAGCACTTCGAAGCAAATGGTCGCCTGCTTTTTCAATAAAACTGGTCATGTGGCAACAGTGCCTTTAGAGGAACGTAAAACGGTCATTGCCAAATGGTACACAACCATTTGTTTGCCGGAAGTGTTCGGTGAAGTAAGGAAAACCAACTAGAAACGTAGGATCGTTCTTCATCAAGACAATGCGAGCGCACACACATCTCGTCTAACAACAGAGTATTTGAAGACTCAAAAAATGGAATTGATGGGTCATCCGCCATACAGTCCTGATTTGGCACCCAATAGCTTCTTTTTGTTCCCGAACATCAAGAATAAGTTCCGTGGACAACGATTTTCGGTGGCGGAAGAAGCCGTTGATGCCTTCAAAAAACATGTTTTGGAGGTGTCTCAAGAAGAGTGGAATAAATGCTTTGACAAATGGTTCAAACGGATGCAAAAGTGTATTGATCATAAAGGAGAATATTTTGAAAAACAATAAAGCAGCGTTCAATCAGAAATTACTTTGTTTTAATTATTAGGTTCAAAATATAAATAGTACCTCTCGTATGCATCATGTTTCCCTATTAACCGTATTGGATAAGGTTACATTGCTAGGTCAGTGCCACTTCACGAAGCCACACAGAAATATGAAATTAGTCATAAACCTGCATTTGCGTACACAAATAATAATACTTCCCTGTAACCAACACTGCAACGCACTGCAGAATAACATGCACTGTTCTGCTATTTCAGTGCGCGAGTTAATTTCTAATTAATGTCGTAAAGCTAAGGGTTTCCGGGGCAGGGACGTTCAAGTCAGTTATTTCCGTTTCCTGGTACTTCTGGCAGATGGCGCTATAGTGACCAACTAACTTCCTGCATATGGCTCGTTTTACTCCAGAGAATTTCTGTCTGCTCGTTTTGAAATGAACCTATGAACCTCTAGGGCTTTGTGGCAGACTGTATAATCTCTAATTGCATCCCCCTAGGATTCAAACTCGCGATTGCTGAGGTTAACTGCTCCTCCTGTTTAAATATTTAATCTGCGTTCTTATTGCAAGATAATATAGTTCAAAATTAGGCAAGTAAAAATCTTTACCATTTGCGTTTCACTTTCTCTTGCACTTATCTACGTTGTGTGTGTTTGTGTATGTGAATGTATTTTTCATAAACGCTTATTCTCCGTCTTATCGCTAATTTTCTTGTAGGTGCAAGGGGAATTGGTAGGCTTTAAGTGATAGTCAAATGTTTTAAGAGCTGGTTGCTATGTGGAGTATTCCATTCTCTTTTTATGTCCAATACGTAAAAAAACGAATAACGAATTCCCATTAAAGAAAAAGTATAAGTATTCGAAAATTCAAACAAACAACAAGGAATATCTCGGAAATGTTCACTCCAAAAAAAAAATATATGACATAAACTGTATGTTTTAACCAGTTCTACATTTTCACTGTAGAGAAATTTTGTCTATCTCTTATGGTTTACCCATGATGCAAAAGCAATTCAGAATGAAGAGGAGTTTTGGGGACATTCCCAGAAAGTTCAAGATATACATTTTGTTTCTCATGAAAATATTTTAAATATATGCTATTTTAATCAAAATCGTTAAGGCACTTTTGAGAAAACCAAAATTTTCGAAAAATGTTCCATGTAAATGGTAGTCTGGGTTGGAGGGATTTTTCTGAAAATTTTAGTACCACATCTCTAAAAGATACTGAACCTAAATACTAGGTTTGGTATTTATCCGACTTTTCGTTTTTGAGTTATGCTGTTTACAAACACACAAACGGACCTTTTTTCTAAAAATGCCTTTTTTGCATCCAGAGGCGTCGAAGCATGTATTTCCGGTGATACCTCGATATCGAATTTTTGAGTGGAATGCAGTAGTTCCTCTACTACGAATAGTAAGTAAGGGAAGTATTGCATTCCACTCAAAAATTCGATATCGAGGTATCACCGGAAATATATGTTTTGAAACCCCCTGAATCCAAAAAAAGCATTTTTGGAAACATGTCCGTGTGTGTGCCTGTGTGTGTGTGTGTGTGTGTGTCTGTGAACAGCATAACTCAGAAACGAACAGTCGGATAAACACCAAACTTGGTATTTAGCTGCGTTCCGGTGCGTTCTCCGAGGGAGGTTTCGAGTTGGCAGTGAGTGTTGCTACTGCGAGAGATTATGAGAGGTCTCGTGTTCGACTCCCAAGCGTGTGAACCATCCGAAGAAGAGAGTGCGTGACACGTCGCGAAGAAAAATGGCAGTGTGATCTAATTGATTCTACACTAAAAATTTAAACTAAATGTCGTTAATGAAGTGACATGGAAAAGTAGACAAAGTTAGAACATTAGGAAGAAGCTATGGAGGGGGCACCTGATTCCTAATTCCTCAACCCACACAGGGATCTTTAGTGCGTACACCCTCGGGAGCAACAGATGAGATGAAGGAACTGCAAATGTCGATTCCTAACAGTTACTAGCTTGAACACCCAGCCGCAGAGCCTTTAAGGTAGTCCTCTAACAACCGGAGGGTGACTCACAGGCCCCCTCTAGCGGAGAAAACTCCACCCAGCAGCGAAGACTCGAGCGGCCTCCATCTGATGGGGCCGAGAAGAAATTTCAACACACAAGTCATTTGCGCCATCTATCCGCAGTCGTCCGAAGCACAGCCTTGGAGCCAAACTGTAGCCTGAAAGAGGAAGATGAAATGAGAACGAATGAGGGAAGAGAAATTCTGGGAAAGTCGGAATTTCGGCCGCGAGAATCGAACCCATTACCTTTCAAATGCGGGCCACAGATACACTGCCTTAACCACTCCACTCGGTAAGTTAATATAAAGTGACAAATAAACTGTACATCTCAAATATTCTGGAAATAGCCTGCGAAGCCATTTTCACTCGAAATGGTTGCAGTTAAATACTAATATTTGATTCGAATTATCCAGTAAACCCTGTTGGTAGCTTTAAGGATTTCGAAAATCAATAAGCACGGCCCTAGCCGAAGTGGAATTTCCCGGAAAATGAGAAATAAGATTTCCTTCCTGTGATATTTAATAAATCCAAACCTTATAAACGTCCGACAGCTCCGTTCTTCTGAAAGTGAACGGTGAATTTCCTGGGCTTCCGTTGGCTAAGCGAAACAAAATAACTTTTACAGGCTCACGACGATTTCATAGCTTTTACGTTGCTTATAAAACCGTGTTCCATCCAAAAACATTCCATTTCGAGATTTTATTAGAAAACATTTAAAGTCCTCAGAGTCCGTTAAAAAGTCTTTTTAAGTGTCTGTCTGTGTACAGTATAACTGAAAATTGAAAAGTTGGATAAATACCAAACTCATATTTAATTCACTACCCTCCAAATATGTAACATGAAGATTCGTAATAAAATCTCACCAATTCAGACTTCCCTTTACATGGAAAATTTTAGAAGGATTGTTATTTTCTCAAAAATGACCAAAGATTTTCTTTGAAATATCATATATTTAAGATATCTACATTAAAAATAAAACTTATTTGTTGAATTTTCTGGAAATAGTCTGTGAACTTCTCTTCATTCGTAAATAATTTAGTACAATTTTGTACAACAGGTAAACCCTAAAGCATAGACAAATACTTAGGTACTACACAAAAAATCTCACTCATATGACTTTCTCTACTCTTGTACAAACTATTTATATAAACGCTTATTCTCCATCTACTTCATGTTAATCGAGATAAACATTTGCAGACTCTATCTTATTGCTAATTTTCTTGTAGATGTAAGGGGAATATATATTTACAAGGGCAATTTGGAAATACAGTAGCCTTTAAGCACATACATATCTCTTAATAGCTGGTTGCTAGGTGCAGCACCATTCTCTTTCCCACAGATTAATACTCTTTGCATATCCAAGACAAAAAAATGAATAACGAATTCCCATTTGAGAAAATAAGTATTGAAAAATTTAAGGGAATAACAAGCAATATCTCGAAAATGTTTCACTCAACAAAAAAAATGTATATGACATAAACTGTGTATTTAAACGCGATCTACATTTCTTGTGTAGTAAAATTTTGTCTATCTCTTATGGTTTACCAGTTATGCAAAAATCGTTCACAATGAAGAATACTTTTGGAGACATTCCCAGGAAATTCGAGATATACATTTCATTTGTCATAAAAATATCTTAAACATATGATATTTTAATCAAAATGTTAGAGCCGTTTTTGAGAAAATTAAAATTTTCGAAAAATGTTCCATGTAAAGGGTAATCTGGGGTGGGGGATTTTCTTGAAAACTTTCGTGTCGCATCTCTGGAAGATGTTGAACCTAAATACCAAGTTTGGTGTTTATCCGACTGTTCGTTTCTGAGTTATGCTGTTCACAGACAGACATACAGACACACACACGGACATGTTTCCAAAAATGCTTTTTTTGGATTCAGGGGTTCTCAAAACATTTATTTCCGGTGAAATCTCGGTATCGAAATTTTGGGTGGAATACAATCCTTCCCCTACTTACTGTACGTAGTAGAGAAAGTAATAAACTGTAGTGGGTACGGAAAGCTTTGTGAATGTAACACATAATATTATTTAAAGTGCTGTCGCTATTCAATTGTGTTAGTGAATCATGACAAGAATATGAAATTTGAAGGCTACCATGTAGCGGCCCGTTTTTAAACACATGATTATCGATTCGGTTTCCTGTGGCCCCCTTGTACACTGACGAGCATAAAAAGTGACCCAGCCGGTAGGATGTGATTACCGGCGGAGGATACCTCGCCACTGGGGCTACACCCCCGGGAGACAGCAGGGTGAAGCCGCAGGGGTCATAGGTCCCCAGGCAGACGGGATCACAGAGACGTCCCTATCACTTCCAGTACGAAACACCCGCTCTCGCCAATAGAGGTGAAGAGTCCTGCGAGAGGGCGACGAGGCGGCCGTTGCAGGTAGCCATCTGGTCATCACCGGACGCACTACGGAACCAGGAGACACTGCCTGAAATATGAAATGACAGGAAATGAGGGAAAGGAGAAGTCGTTGTACAATACACCACCGCAGCATTCGCTTAGGCGTCCGGAGGACAACCACGAAAAACCCCATGGTCAGAGTGGACGGTCATCGGGAATCAAACCCGGGACCTCACGAATGCGAGCCACAGACATCCGCCCGAGCCATCCCGCTCTGTCCACCCAGCCGGTATCAGTTCTCTATGTGACTGGCCTGAAAACAATTTAGAGACACAAACGTAACCATGAACGATGTTATAATCGATATCAAATGAAGGGGTGGTTCTGATAACGCCTCTATGAGAGAGTTTCGTACTATTGCTACGCAAGGAAAGGTTAAACCAACACAACCAGTCTTCTAGAGGAAGGAATGAAAAAGTGTTTACAGCTGTTGTTAAAATGCAACGACAGATAAAACATAGCATTCATCAGCGACTTTATTTATACATAGTTATTATTTTATATTTTATTTTTGTGCCAAAGTTGAATGAAGATTGTGTTAAGGATATGCCGCTAGACGTTGTTACTGTCTGTCATCAGCAGTTCGACCATATTCTGTGGGAGGGGAAGTGCCCTTCCAATCCAATTACTAGAACTATATAGGGAGTTAAATTATATTCGAACCCACTCGCGGCCTCTATCTACTGCGCAAGTCAGCCAGCAGTCGCTGGGGAAATTACACCGGCAGAGGCGGACTAAAATTCTTACCTTATAATAGATGCTGGAAATGTTGACCTGCTCTCAAACAGCAGCATATCTCGTGTAGGTAAATATTCTCAGTCACTCTCCGAAGCTCAGCAGCAGGAATGCTTGTTTTGAAACGCCTCCTTATGATCAGAAAATTGGAGTGTGGTATGCTATAAGTGCTAGAAGAATAATAGGGCCCATATTCTTTGATGAAACAATAAATGCAGAGCGATATCAGAGGTTAATTCTGAGACCATTTTGCAATCGCTTGACAGAAGAAGAGAAATCGTAAGGTTGGTTCCAGCGAGATTCTGCAACAGCACATACACCTGCCGAATCATTATGCAATAAGATAGGTGTTTGATAACAGAATAATTGTGGCCCCCTCGTTCTCCTGACCTAACGAGTTGTGTTTTTTATTTATGGGGTTCTTTAAAAGACAAAGTGTAGCGTTCCAATCCTCACACACTACAGGAACTTAGAGAAAACATTGTGCAAGAAATCACAAGAATTCCTGCTGCTGAGCTTTGGAGAGTGAGCGAGAATATTTACACGAACACATGCTGCCTAACTGAGAGCAAAAGGTCAACATTTCCAGCATCTAAAGGTAAGGATTGTAGTCCGCCTCTGCCGGCGTAATTTCCCCGGCGACTGCTAGCTGTCTCGCGCAGTAGAGAGAGACCGCGAGTGGGTTCGAATATAATATAACTACCCTATACTTAAAGAACAGAAGTGGTCACGCTGGCACAGGGTGGGACTAATTTTGTTAGCACTAGCATAATAAGACGCGTTCCATTATTGGCCATATTTTATGCACGTAAATATAGTATAACGAAATGGGTAGTGAAAAAGTTATGAGAATGCAACACAATTGCGTTTTTTTTTTTGTTAGATGCGATGCACTGATGAGAGATGATAAATTCACATGCATCTAAACAGAAATACGGAACGGAGTTGGCGATGTTTCTAGGGCTTGTTGTTCTTGTTTACTCATGCAGCATACAAAGAGCAGTTAAATCTGAAAACCCACTGCAAGTCCGAGGAGTTGTTCAGAGTCTAGGGGAACGGAAAGAGAGGGCTTACTGCAGTTTGCCTGCCTCTTCTGTTTCTCTTGCCAACCCTTATCTTCCCCATCTTTTGGCTTCATTCTTTTGCCAGTGTGTTAAGAAAACTATAGAAACGTGCTTACTTCTCCACAATCTACCCCTACTACTTAGGGAAGTCACATCAAGCTTTAAATATTCCAGTATAGGAATTAGAAAAAAAATAAATAAAAATATTAAATATGTGTAGCAAGTAAAGAAAGTATTGCTCTCTACGTTAAAATTTGACCGATATTTTACCAAAAATACACGTTTTGAGGCTCCCTGAACTTGAATTTTTTTAAACATAAGCCCATGTTTTGAGTGTGTATGTTTGTGTTTGCAATCACCATAACTAAAATGCTTCATGTTAATCGAGATATCGAGATGTCAATGTTATTGCTAATTTTCTTGTAGGTGCAAGGGGAATATGGTAGACTTTAAGCGATAGTCAAATGTTTTAAGAGCTGGTTGCTATGTGGAGCATTCCGTTCTCTTTGCATTACCAGGACAAAAAAAATGAATAACGAATTTGAGAAAAAGTATAAGTATTGGAAAATTTAAGGGAATAACAAGCAATAATTCAAAAATGGTTCACTCAACAAAAAAAAATGCATATGACATAAATTTTGCATTTTAACGCGATCTACACGTTTTGTGTAGTAAAATTTTGTCTATCTCTTATGGTTTATCAGTTATGCAAAAGTCGTTCACAATGAAGAATACTTTTGGAGACATTCCCGGAAAATTCGAGATATACATTTCATTTGTCATGAAAATATCTTAAACATATGACATTTGAATCAAAATCGTTAGAGCCATTTTTGAGACAATTAAAACTTTCGAAAAATGTTCCATGTAAAGGGTAATCTGTGGTGATGGGATTTTCTTGAAAACCTTCGGGTTGCATCTCTGGAAGGTACTGAATCTATCCAACTGTTAGTTTCTGAGTTATACTGTTCACAGACACACAGACACGGACATTTTTTCAAAAATGCTTTTTTTCGATTCATGGCATCTCAAAACATGTATTTCCGGTGAAATCTCGGTATCGAATTTTTGGGTGGAATGCAATACTTCCCCTACGTATAGAGAAAGTAATTATGGCTAGTAATGTAACGTGGAAAGAAGAATTCCTTGTAATTAGTTTTTATTCTGTACTTTCTATAGAACCTCTGTGAAGAGTGTAGCGGGGTGAGAGAGACGTGAGAATGTTAAACATGCTCTCTTTTTCAAGTCGGAGCAAAGCAATTTTGTCTCTCTTTTTGTTTAAAACGTCTGTCTATTGATTGCACAGCCATAAATACTTTTCCTCTCGACGTCGCTAGGGTGGACCACTTTCGCTGTAAAATAGCTCGGTTCTCTAACGCAATATTAAGACCCTCGTAAAGTTATCAATGAAAAAACAAAAGTGGGGAGCTAGTGAAGAAGCAAGTCACGTGGGGCGGCGAAGGGGGGGAGCAAGAAATTACGTAGAGGATAAAAATGGCTTAAAATGTGCACCGCACCCCAATCAAGTAATCGATATGGAATTCCTCCACAAAACGGCGCCTCTATATAGCTTAACTCTAAGGCCACCAACCCCTTTATAAAAAGAGACAAAAAGGGGGCGACAAACTCTATAAAACACGCTCAGAATTTTACTGTTTGGCGACCAGGGACCATAAATCTAAATAAAGGGACTACACTAAGTGTAAGAGGATCTTGAATAGAATGTACTTAAAAATTCGTCTGGTGGAATTAATGAAATAGTGCAAGGGTTTGGAATGTCTTTTTGATAAAATTATTTTACTTCACATCTTAAAGTATTCATGTGTAAATGCAAATTTAAGACTAGTTGTTGAAAGCAGAAACATATTTATCAAGAATGTTCATATACTCAATTGCACATAGCTTAAAATACATTATCAGCAAATTTCCTCTCTGCTATAGAGTTTTCATTTTGAATACTGTTACGGCCTCAATGGTTTCAACAACTACCTAGAGAATACAAGTTAAAAATACAGATTACAAACAAATCCTTTTTAGAGATGAATTATAATTACCTAAATTTATCAGAAAAGTCTCGTCCTTCTAGAACTAATACAATGCATTTTATAAAGATAGCATCAAATAAAGAGCTGATAAAAAAACTAAATAAACAAGAAGACTGACCAGAAGCATGCAGAATTGCCACATTTGAACATCTACATAATCAATTCCCGGAAACAGAGTGGCTTAGAATTTATACAGATGGTTCTGCAGATAAATTGAGAAATAATGTGAAAGGTGGTATATACTGTAAATATTTATCACATTATTTTATATTGCCTAGACAATCCACAAATTTTGATGGTGAAGTTGTTGCAATACAACGAGCACTAGAACAGCTATACTACAGGACTGATATAAAAGAAAATAAAGTAGTTGATCTCACAGACTCAGTTTCTGCCAGAACAATATGATAGTCTAGATGAATCTTATAATATTAAGGATGTAAGATCTTATTATATATTACTACAAACAAAATTTCAACAAATAATATTACTGTGGATACCAGCACATGTGAGAGTGAATAAAAACGAGACTGCAGACTTTCTGGCCAAAAAGGGTGCAGTGTTATATTCAAAACCTATAAAGCCTTGTGGACTAGATATGAAACTAAAAATGTCAAAAACTGAAGGAGGGATAGAATCAGACTGAAAAAAAATCTGATGTGTTACACTCACATGACCTTCTCTACTCTTGTACAAACTAGTTTTACAAACGTTTATTCTCCAAATGCTTCATGTTAATCGAGATGTTAATCTTATAGCTAATTTTCTTGTAGGTGCAAGGGGAATTGGTAGACTTTAAGCGATAGTCAAATATTCCATTCTCTTTGCATGTCCAGTACATAAAAAAATGAACAACGAATTCCTATTTGAGAAAAAGTATAAGTATTGGAAAATTTAAGGGAATAACAACCAATATCTCGAAAATGGTTCACTCAAAAACAAAAAATGTATATGAATAAATTGTGTATTTTAAGGCGACCTACATTTTTTGTGTAGTAAAATTTTGTCTATCTCTTATGGTTTACCAGTTATGCAAAATTCGTTCACAATGGAGAATACTTTTGGAGACATTCCCAGAAAATTCAAGATATACGTTTTATTTGTCATGAAAATATCTTAAACATATGATATTTCAATAAAATCGTTAGAGCCATTTTTGAGAAAATAAAAATTTTCGAAAAATGTTCCATGTAAAGGGTACTCTGGGGTGGGGGGATTTTGTTAAAAACCTTGGTGTCGCATCTCTGGAAGATACTGAACCTAAATACCAAGTTTGGTGTTTATCCGACCGTTCGTTTCTGAGTTATGCTGTTCACAGACACACACACGGACATGTTACCAAAAATGCCTTTTTTTGATTCAGGGGGTCTCAAAACATATATTTCCGGTGAAATCTCGGTATCGAAATTTTGGGTGGAATACAATACTTCCCCTACTTACTATACGTAGTAGAGAAAGTAAACATCTACCGTCATACTTAGATTTGAATCATGGATGCTTGGTTTACTCTAACCATCTGCGTACCATGGCAACATGCCAGTACAACATTAAATTCTTCCATTGGCCAACACTTTTTCGGTAAATCGCAAGACATTCTCAAATTAATTTTGAGATGATATATCCTAATGGCGACTTACAATACCGTAAGTACTTTAACTCCCGGGCTTCATAACTAACACTATTAGGTCAATTAATTTTGATAAGAATAGTTTGTGGAATCTGTAAAAAAATTAACTATAGTAGATAGAGAAACACATGTGAATGTAATTTTGGATGGTTGAATTGCAAAACTTGTTTTCCCAATGAAATCTCGATATTGAATTTTCGGGTAGAATAGCTAAGCAGTATACGAAGTAAAAAGGTTTTTTCTTTCAAAGCATACAATGACGTGTACGTTGCACAGAGGGAAACAGATTTGCTACGAACAGAAATACCGGTTCTGGGCAGTTATACAATAAAACTTCGCTGCCACCGCGAAAGCAAATTCCTCCTCCTGCTCCTCTGTTTTCAGAGGGCTGGCGTTGTGTGTGTGAACCCCACCTCTTAGTTTAGGCCAATTTAATCCCCGGATGTTTATTTCCACCTTACTTCCTGGAAGATTCCGGATTTTTCCCCAACTCCTCTCCCTCTCTCCCCATCTAGCAGGAAGAAAACCCAAACACTTCATACCTGCACAGGTAAGCTATGTGATAAAGCCTTCCTCAACTGGGATATTACAAAGTTTTAACGTTTGTACTTAGCTGCTCGTTAAGTAAGTCATAACTCAAGGGGTTATTTCCAAATAGGAGTAGTTTATGTAAATAAACATTGGGACCTTTCAGGAGCTTTATTACCTTCTACATCTACATGACTGCAAGATATGTACATCTGAACATATGCTTGCTTACAGATTTAAACTTGGTCTCATAACTTTTCTCAGTCTAGGATCTTTAATGCCAGGACACAACTTAGGGCATTTAAAGTGCTTTGAAATTCACTCCCCTACCCACTGCCACATCACAGCGGTTATTCCTGTTTTCTCTGATAGTACCTAAGGCATTGCAGATTATAGGTTTCATTGTGGCTATAGGCTTTAAATTCCCATAAGTTAAAAAGGGAATATCTGATGTGATACATTCACATGTCTTTCTCTACACTCTATCGGTTATTAGTGGGTATACAAACTAGCCTTTGTAGCGAGAAATGGTCGTTGGGCGACATTTGTAGCCTGTCGTTCCTGGGTTGTTGTGGTCTTCTACAATGTTCTTCCTCGGCTGTTGATGCTCGTCGGTTGTTACGTATTCCATTCCTAACTATATCTAATTATTAATTCTCAGATTATAGTGGGCGAGGCAAGTTTAAGAAATACACTGCAGTTTTCCCTTAATAAATGAACTTTATTCACAATTGAAATAATTACGGGCAGCTAGCTTTTCCCATTATTATAATCCCACCACTTTAAATAAGTCAGGAGCCTAGCTATCTGCACACACACACACTCCCACCCTTGTGCACCCACGTACATTTGCAGCACCTTGTGCCGACGACAATTCTAGAACATCAGTTACCGAGCGAGAGAGAGTGGGCTCTGAGGCCTTGCCTGCCCTTATATACGGGAGCCTAGTGACCCTCATATCTGCATTTAAAAATGTAACGACGTTTCCTATTGGCCCTCAGACCGCGTTACCTTAATATGTATGAGAATGTGTGGCTTCAGATCCGTGCGCTTAAGCGCCATATTGTAGCGTTGTGAAGCTAGTTCCATATCTCCGTCTCTTTCTTTTCTCTCTCTGTCTCTATTTCTCCGTATCGTTACCGGTTCCTTGCCTGTTGTCTTGGTGAAAGGTACGCTCTTTAAGTTTTCCTGGAATTTTTGCTAGCTCGCCCGTTTCTCACAATCAGCTCTATACAAATGTTAGATGTTGAATATTTTAACATGTTGGTGACTTAACTATTACTGTACAGTTCCCCTTTCATATGTACAATTCCTATATATGTATAATGTATCCCCTTTCACCTTATTAAAGTTTATTTTTCTATCTACTACATTCTTATCTAAATAAACCTTTCTAGAAACAGCTACATTTCGTTATAGATGCAAAGACAACGCTAAGCAAATGTTTAAGAACTGGACAGTATATTCTGCCTTAAAATTCTACTCTGTTAACATGCAATCGCGAGAAACAGCTGAATCTTGAAAGGACTTTAAGAATGGCGAAGAAATGGACAATTCGAACATTTAATAGCGAATATTTCAGAAATGCCTTATGCCAGAAACAAAAAAAAACCTTATTTTTAATAAATTCTGTGTTTAAAGGCATCTACATTTGTTGTGAACTACGGTTTTGTCTATCGCTTAACGTTTACCAGTTATATACGATTACACAAAATTGCTTCGGAATGAATAGGATTTCAAAGGCTATTTCCAAAAAATTCAAGGTATACACCTTCTTTGTCATGTAAATATCTTTAATATATGGTATTTTAATCCATTAAAGCCATTTTTTGAAAATAAAATGTTTCCAAAGTGCTCCATGTAAAGGGTATTTAGAGTGGATGAATTTTTTTGAAAATCTTCGTGTTGCATACAGGAGGATACTCAATTTAATACCAGGTTTGATATTTACCCGCCTTTTCGTTTCTGTTCACAGACTCACTGACACACAAACACACGGACATGCTTCCAAAAATGCTGTGCTTGGATTCAGGGATCCGGGGGTCTCAAAACATGTATTTCCTGTGAAACCTCGGTATCGAATTTTTGTTGGAGTGCAATACTTCCCCTAATTACTATACGTACTAGACAAATTAATATATAAAAGAATCTGATGTGATACATTCACATGACTTTCTCTACCCTCTATCTTTTATTAGTTGGTACACAAATTATTCTTACTGAAGGTTATTTTTCTATCAACCACATTTTAATCCAAATAAACCTTTGCAGAACTAATTCTAAAATATGCATAAACTTACGTATGGATTTTATACATTACACTCTTATTGCAGTATTTAAATACCAAATGAATCGGCCTGGAATTGCGGAGTTTTAAGTTTTACAGATGTGTATCCAACATCTTTCAGGGATGCACACGAATATTTTCAAGAAAATTCCCTCACATCAAACTAACATTTACAAGGAAAATTATTCTAAATTTTTATTTAATTATAACTGGCTCTAATAATGATTAAAATACCATAAATTAAACATATTTATATCAACAATAAAATGCATAGCTTGAATGTTTTGTGAGAATAGCCTCTGAAGTCCTCTTAATTCTGAATAATAAAAAATTGGTAAACCATAAGAGATAGACCAAATCTTACTACAAAAAACAAATGAAGATCTTGTTAAAGCTCAAACTTTATGCCAAATAACATTTTTGCGGCGTTAAAATTTTCAACACTTTCTTTATTATTGGTTTGAATTGTTCAAATCCTTATACATTTCTCAAGACAAAAGCGATTTTTCTCTTGGTCGTACAACTTCCAAAGCCATCACAAAGCGACCAGCTTTTAAAACATTTGACTATCGCTTAAAGCCTCTTGTACACGATCAATTGTTTTTTTTTTTCAATTCAAGAGTTTACAAGAAGAATTGCCAAATATTTTTCAATATTTGACAAGACTGGAAAATACTTGACAGGAACTCACAAGACTTGACAATGTCATACATGTGTATTTACACCATGTCTCTTTACCAAACTTAACCTCTTCAGAACACATTGATAATTTTCACATGCAAAGTAAATTACTATTAGCGTCACGATATAACAATCTGCAATGAAGTATTGCTCTCTACGCAATATTACATAACAGTTTCACGTAATACAGCCCATGAAATCAGATTACGGTTGAGGCTGTATTTTTGACACTTAAATGATTTTAGTCAAATTATATAATGAAAAATATAATAACAGCCCGCCTAAAAAAAATATGTGTATGTTACAATATATAAAAAGTGTATATTACAGTCATTGTATATGTTTATATTATTTTATCTATGTTTAATAATGTTATGTGAATGTATTAAGTAATTTAATAATGTAGGAGCTGTGAGAATTATAGGTTAAAAGTTGCTAACAATGAGGTAACCTTGAGGCAACAAAAAATTTGAAAGATTGACAATACTACTTGTGATTCTTGGAAGCAATAATGTAATTCTTGTGACAGTTTATAAAATAGCCAATCAACAACCAGAAAAAGCTTTAGTTAAATGAAGGTATTCTATTGGACTAGGATTAGCCAATCAGAAACTGAAATATGGAAAAATTTACAAATCTTGAAGTCAGTTGCTTGTAGACAGCGCTCATAACTGGACGCGTTGGTAGCAAACAGTGTTTCTAACCGGATGCTAGATGTGTCCTCGAGAAGTTTAATACGTATTCAGTGTAAGATGAAAATAGTTTTACGTGTTAAAAAGTGCACGTAGTTAATTAAAGAATCTCACAGCTCTCTATATCAGTGAAGTGTTCCTTAAATCGTATCAAGCATTAATAAAAGTACTGAAGTAAAAATTATAATCTGTGCAAGCCTACATTCTTAGCCGCACTACTTCCTGCAAAGAAATCCATGTCTCTAACAATAATACTGACGCAGCCGAGGCAAACATAAATATATAATATTTAAAGAAACAGTCAAATTACAAAGTTAATATTTTTAAATTTAGGGCAAAGGCCATCGGAAAATACATCTGGGGCGAAGGCTACCGGAAAGCGAGTACTATACGTGCGGTTGCAACGAACTTCAAGTTCGGCTCCCCAACAGTCGCACTATAATACAACACCTACTTAAAACTGACTTTCCATACGTGGTGCAAATATTGTAAAGACAAACTTCTTTAAAATCAACTCCCAAAACGTGGGGCAAATAAACAAAATCTGATGTGTTACACTCACATGACTTTCTCTACTCTTGTACAAACCATTTTTACAAACGCTTATTCTCCATCTACTTCATGTTAATCGAGATAAACATTTGCACACTCTATTTTATTGCTAATTATCTTGTAGATGTAAGGAGAATATATATTTACAAGGGCAATATAGAAATACAGTAGCCTTTAAGCACATACATATCTCTTAATAGCTGGTTGCTAGGTGCAGCACCATTCCCTTTCCCACAGATTAATACTCTTTGCATATCCAAGACAAAAAAATCTGATGTGTTACACTCACATGACTTTCTCTACTCTTGTACAATCTAATTTTACAAACGCCTATTCTCCATATGCTTCATGTTAATCGAGATATCGAGATGTCAATCTTATTGGTAATTTTCTTGTAGATGCAAGGGGAATATGGTAGCTTTAAAGCGATAGTCAAATATTTTAACGCTGGTTGCTATGTGGCGCATTCCATTCTCTTTCCATGTCAGGACATAAAAAAATCTGATGTGTTATACTCACATGACTTTCTCTACTCTTGTACAATCTAATTTTACAAACGCCTATTCTCCATATGCTTCAAGTTATCGAGATGTCAATCTTATTGCTAATTTTCTTGTAGATGCAAGGGAAATATCGTAGCTTTTAAGCGATAGTCAAATATTTTATCGCTGGTTGCTATGTGGCGCATTCCATTCTCTTTGCATGTCCAGGACATAAAAAAAATGAATAACGAATTTGAGAAAAAGTGTAAGTATTGGAAAATTTAAGGAAATAACAAGCAATATCTCGAAAACGGTTCACTCAACAAAAGAAATGTATATGACATAAGTTGTGTATTATAACGCGATCTACATTTTTTGTGTAGTAAAATTTTGTCTATCTCTTATGGTTTACCAGTTATGCGAATGTCATTCACAATGAAGAATACTTTTGGAGACATTCCCAGAAAATTCGAGATATACATTTCATTTCTCATGACATGATCTTAAACATATGATATTTTCATCAAAATCGTTAGAGCCATTTTTGAGAAAATTAAAATTTTCAAAAAATCTTCCATGTAAAGGGTAGTCTGGGGTGAGGGGATTTTCTTGAAAACCTTCGTGTCGCATCTCTGGAAGATACTGAACCTAAATACCAAGTTTGGTGCTTATCCGACTGTTCGTTTTTGAGTTATGCTATTCACAGACACACAAACACACAGACACACACACACACACACACACACACACGGACATGTTTCCAAAAATGCTTTTTTTGGATTCAGGAGGTCTCAAAACATGTATTTCCGGTGAAATCTCGGTATCGAATTTTTGGGTGGAATGCAATACTTCCCCTACTTACTATACGTAGTAGAGAAAGTAAAAATGAATAACGTATTTGAGAAAAAGTATAAGTATTGGAAAATTTAAGGAAATAACAAGCAATATCTCGAAAACGGTTCACTCAACAAAAGAAATGTATATGACATAAGTTGTGTATTTTAACGCGATCTACATTTTTTGTGTAGTAAAATTTTGTCTGTCTCTTATGGTTTACCAGTTATGCAAAAGGCGTTCACAATGAAGAATACTTATGGAGACATTCCCATAAAATTCGAGGTATACATTTCATTTCTCATGACATTATCTTAAACATATGATATTTTAATCAAAATCGTTAGAGCCATTTTTGAGAAAATTAAAATTTTCGAAAAATGTTCCATGTAAAGGGTAATCTGGGGAAGGGGGGTCTTCTTGAAAACCTTCGTGTCGCATCTCTGGTAAATATTGAACCTAAATACCAAGTTTGGTGTTTATCCCACTGTTCGTTTCTGAGTTATGCTGTTCACAGACAGACACACACACGGACATGTTTCCAAAAATGTTTTTTTTTATTATTCAGAGGGTCTCTAAACATATATTTCCGGTGAAATCTCGGTATGGAATTTTTGGGTGGAATACAATACTTTCCCTGCTTACTATACGCAGTAGAGAAAGTAATACAACAAAACAACTTCTTCACGATTAAACAATACAATTGAAATAACACAACTTGATAGATTAACTACACTATATAACATTGCATTAATGCATTATTATACCTTCGGAAATCTGCCCGACAACTTCTTCATATGCTCTCGCTTTCATCTTGTGGTAATCCACAAAGCCCACAACGCACAGACATGGTAAGTTTTCATATAACCTAAACAGCTCGCATATGACATTACTCGCCCAGGTAGCCATTTTTGTTTACTTTTCGCTTTCAGTAATGTTGCAGTTTTCGCGACGCACTGTAAATAGTCGCATTTCATTGGCCAAAGCCATCACTTCGTTGTCAAATCTTTGACCGTTTAGAGCATGTCTTTATTTGCTTTCAAGACTTTAAAGATATTGGATGCAATTTGACAAGAAAAGTTGTGAAGTTGTTACAAGTCTCAAAAGTCCTATAAAGCATTGAATTTGACAAGAATTTGAACTTTAGTCTACTGTATTGCTCTATTTACATTGGAAATGCTAACAACAAAATTTGTGCAAATGTTTATCTCGTTTAATATAAAGAAATGTGTAGAAGAATAAGCTACTGTGATAACTGTTTGCTTATGGACAGTAGAGTAAGTCACACTGTAGCACATCAGAACCTTTTAACTATGTTGTTTACACACACGCGCGTACCTTTTCCTGAAAATATATGTTCTTCTTCTGGACCTCAAAACATGACCGTGTTGTATTTGTAGGCGGAATACTATACTTCCTCTACGCAAGCGGTAGAGAAAGCTAGGTATACCTCACGCTGCTAGAACCGGGAGATCACGTACACGCACGTGCGCGTGAGACCACACACACGCACGCACTTGTGTTCGTTTGCATTAATGAGACATTACAACACTGCAGTTAATGGCCTCTGATGTCGGGAGTAGAGATCGCGACCTCTAGACTCCAGACCCTGCGCGCTTGTCATTAACCCCAAAGCAAGATAGACGTCCTGATGACAAAATCAATCGGGGAGGGTTCGACCCCCGCTCATTGCCATTAGTCTGGTTTCCATTAAATCAGCGCGAGTATAATCAATGCCAACTGCAGCGGACGAGGAACAAAAAAGAGCGGGTGGTTATGTATGTGATAGATTTACAGCGCAATTGTGGTCTGCGAGTGTGAATCATGCTGCGCACTCAAATCAAACATCAAAATATCGCACATATTATAACCAGAGTGTAAAGGAATCAGCGGAATTGAAGTTTTAATACGATCATCCTGATTCAAAACCCTTCATTAGTAATCTAAAACTTCAGCCACAAACATTCCAGAAAAAAAACAGCTGATGTGTTACACTCACATGACTTAGCAAGCGACATGGCTCCGTGGTAACGTGTGAGGCTCGTATCCTGGAGGTCCAGGGTTCGATTTGAGGAAGTATTTTTAACACATAAATTATTTCAGTCAACACATACGAGGGCTGATCAATAAAGACTGAGACTGATTTTTTTTTCACAGTATTTATTACTCCATTTTAATGTTAACATGATCTTTTTCAAAGTAGTCCCCTCCTACTTGAATGCACTTTTCGTCTCTGCCAGTCCTCGAACACATGGTGCAGGCCATTCTTTGTCAGGTCTTTGAGAATCGCCTCACTTTTCCTCAGCACGCTTCAGTGCTCTCAAATCGAATGCCCCGGAGCTTTGCCTTTAGTGATGGGAATACAAAAGAAATCACAGGGGGCAAGATTGGGGTTATAAGGCGGATGCAGTACGCAGGTGATGTTGAATTCCTGGACTTGATTTACGACGTGAGGCCAAGCGTTGTTGTGATGAAGTTCTGGATGTTTCCTTGCAATGTGCTCCCTCAGTGTAGCCAATACTGACGTGTAGTACGCTGCTGTAGTAGTAGTGTGAGGGGGAATAACAATCACAGCAGCTGTGTTGATGTTGACTTCAGAAGCCGAAGCACCAGGACCACCTTGCTTAGCACAGAGGACTCGCCCTTCTTTGAAGTCTTTGAACCACCTAAACACTGTTGCACGAGGTAGTGCATCTTCACCGTATGCTTGCTTCACTTTTCCAAAGTTTCAGAGGCTGTATGATTTAAACGAAAACAAAATTTTATTGCTCCTCTCGTGTCGAGTGGTATGCGAATTCAAGGAGGGTCAACAATATACAGCATTACTACCAACCTACCGTTACAAGAGTGCTGCCGTCTATGGACATTACACATGAAACCCCGCTCTTTTCAAATATTCATGGTAGAGAAAGGAAACTCTCAAGAAAGCTACAGGAAAAAATCAGTCAGTCTTTATTGATCAGCCGTCGTATAATAAAAAATTCAATATTAAAGAAATATGTGTGGGTAACAATATATAAAATGCATGTTACAGTCATTATATATGTTCATATTATTGTATACATGTTTAATAATGTTATGAGAATGTATTACGTAATTTAATAATGTATCAGCTGTGAGAATAATATGTTAAAAGTTGCTAACAATGAGGTAACAATAAGTTAACCTTGAGGCAATAATGAATAAGAAAGTGTAATAATGCTACTTGTAATTTTTGGAACAACAATAATGTAAATTTTGAGACAGTTTATAAATAGCCAATCAACAACCAGAAAAAAGCTTAAGTTAAATTGAAGTATCCTATTGCAGTAGGATTAGCCAATCAGAAACTGAAATAGGGCAAATTGTACAAATTCAGAAGTCAGTTGCTTGTAGACAGCGTTCCTAACCGGACGCATGATGCGTTCTCGAGAAATTTAATACGTATTCAGTGTGAGACAAAAATAGTTTACGTGTTAAAAAGTGCAAATAATTAATAAAAAAATCTCACAGCTCTCTCTATATCAGTGAAGTGTTATTTAAATCGTGTCAGGTATTAATAAAAGGAGTAAAGTAAAATTATAATCTGTGTAAGCCTACATTTTTCAGTCGCACCACTCCCTGCTAAGACATTCATGTCTCTAAAAAAATATAAATACTGACGCAGCCAAGACAAACATAAATATGTAATATTTAAAGAAGCAGTCAAATTACAAAATTAATATTTTTTAAACATTTGGGGCTGAGGCCACCGGAAAGTACATTTCTTTGGGCGAAGACTAACGGAAACTTTTTACCATACGTGCGGTTGCAACTACTTCAAGTTCGGCTCCCCAACAGTCGAAATATAATACTTCTTCTTCAAACTGTCTTTCCATACGTAGCAGTAACAAACCTTCAGATTCTACCATCCACTGTAACCTTGGATTTTTCGT
The DNA here is from genome assembly GCA_030765065.1 of Deroplatys truncata. Lineage (NCBI taxonomy): Eukaryota > Metazoa > Arthropoda > Insecta > Mantodea > Mantidae > Deroplatys > Deroplatys truncata. The sequence continues at coordinate 31,100,189 of CM060981.1, read as the reverse complement.
GGTTTTGCCTGGTCGGTAAGCAAATGTTGGGTTGTTTCTCTTCTACCACGGTGTCCTTTCCATCATTTTCCTTTCATTGAGTTTCCTTCTCAGCTTTCGGTGTGCTTCCCGTGGATACTAGAGGGTTTCTTGGTCGAATGGTCGATCATCGTCCTCTCGGTAGCTCCCAGTAGTGTGATGGGTCTTCGAGCCTGGAACTGTTAGGGACTTCCGCGTGCTCTGTGGCCTATCTGCCTGCGGTCTGTAGCCTCCTATAGTTCCTTCACTCCATCCCTTCCTCTTAGGTGGTGTTAACTACAATATATCTATGTAGGTCGCAATGCGCGAGGTGTCCCTCTCCGTTGTATAACCTATAGCTAAGTAACTTTCCTTTCCCAATGTCGATCCTTTTTATACAGCTTCTTCATATAAAACGAGATGAAACTTTGCAGAAATACAGTGTCCAAGACAAAACGCCCTACACTGAACATAATAAACTACCCAGACAGCCTTGTTAGCTGTGGAAATTTATATTTATCATGTTATAGTAAGTTCATTTTTATTTGTATTGCTTTCTCTACTACGTATGTAGTAGATATTTAGGTTTAGTATCTTTCAAAGATGCGACACGAAGATTTTGAAGAAAATTCCCCCACTTAGACTACCCTTTTTCGAAATTTTTTTTTCTCAAAACTGGCTCTAAAGATTTTGATTAAAGTATTATATATTATGATATATTCATGAAAAATTAAATTTATATCTTGAATTTTCTGAGAATATCCCAAAAGGTCCTCTCCACTCCGAATGGCTTTTGCATAATTGTTAAGCCGTAACAGATAGACAAAATGTTACTACATAAAAAATCTGATGTGTTACACTCACATGACTTTCTCTACTCTTGTACAATCTATTTTTACAAACGCCTATTCTCCATATGCTTTATGTTAATCGAGATATCGAGATGTCAATCTTATTGCTAATTTTCTTGTAGATGCAAAGGGAATATGGTAGCTTTTAAGCGATGGTAAAATATTTTAACGCTGGTTGCTATGCGGCGCATTCCATTCTCTTTGCAAGTCCAGGACATAAAAAAATGAATAACGAATTTGAGAAAAAGTATAAGTATTGGAAAATTTAAGGGAATAACAAGCAATATCTCGAAAACGGTTCACTCAACAAAAGAAATGTATATGACATAAATTGTGTATTTTAACGAGATCTACATTTTTTGTGTAGTAAAAGTTTGTCTATCACTTACGGTTTACCAGTTATGCAAAAGTCGTTCACAATGAAGAATACTTTTGGAGATATTCCCAGACAATTCGAGATATACATTTCATTTCTCATGACATTATCTTAAACATATGATATTTTAATCAAAATCGTTAGAGCCATTTTTGAGAAAATTGAAATTTTCGAAAAATGTTCCATGTAAAGGGTAGTCTGGGGTGGGGGAGTTTCTTGAAAACCTTCGTGTCGCATCTCTGGAAGATACTGAACCTAAATACCAAGTTTGGTGTTTATCCGACTGTTCGTTTTTGAGTTATGCTGTTCACAGACACACACACACACATGTACCTTTTTCTAATAATGCTTTTTTTTTATTCACGGGGCTCCAAAACACGTATTTCCGGTGAAATCTCGGTATCAATTTTTGGGTGGAATGCAATACTTCCTCTAGTTACTATACGTAGTAGAGAAAGTAAAAATGTTGGTTTCCAATTACGAAACCTAACTTGATCCTCAAATGTCCAATCATTCATTGCGGGCTTCGTGCACAGCCATTCAGTTTTTTCGTTGTTGTTTACGTTGGAGTAAGAACAACTGCAAAGTGCTGTATACAAATGTTGTTTAGTTTTTTATGATAGTGAGAAAACAACATAATAAGGTAGGTTTCTGTTTAAAAAAAACTTAAATTGACCCTAAAATGACCATCACAACATCCTCCAAATAAAACACAACTAATGGTATATAGTCCCCAATAATATCAAACAACTTTTATCCAAGGCAGTTTTTTCTACAACGCTTAGTTTTGGAGATATTGTATAGTCTTAACTTAAATGGTCCACCCTGTATACCGACTTTGGGTCTTTATATCACTTGTGGAAGCTTTTCTAAAAAAATATATTTTCTCAGGGACGCCAAAACAGATATTTCTTATTAAATCTCGATATCAAACTTTTATATCGAATAAAACACTTCCTCTACCCACTATAGATAGACGGCAGAGAAAGTAAAGTGGATGAAAATCTTATACGTGTGGGTGGTTTACTATCATACTTCCAGCGCCTATCAAAACTGCGCCGACCCAGTACCAGGCACTCGCGAGCTCCAAGCCAGACAGCGATAAAACACCTCGAGCATTAAATATATATTATTCATAAAAGAGTAGCGTCATAACCAAACTTTATCGCTTCCTCCCACCAGGTAAATGTTTTACGTTTATTATCCTCTATCAGAAATCATCTCGACCAATGAGCGTTGAGTGTAAGTTATTGTGCAGTGAAAACGTTTATTGCACTCGGGGAAGTGACAACGCGGATATATTTCTATCTCGATGTATATACGTTATTAAATGTGTCATGGTTATTTACCTCTAAAATAAGACCACTGGATGGGAATATACTGGCGTATGACGTGTGCTCGACTCGCTCCATTGCACGTGATATATTTGCGTGAACTGTGTGTTTCAATCGCTTAAAAAAATCTGATGTGTTACACTCACATGACTTTCTCTACTCTTGTACAAACTATTTTTACAAAATGTTATTCTCCATCTATTTCACATTAATCGAGATAAACATTTGCAGAAACGATCTTTTGACATGCAAAGTGAATTACATTTTACACATAGCGACCAGTTCTAAAAATATTTGACTATCGCTTAAGGCCTACTATGTTCCCCTTGTTTTGTATTTGCAAGGTCAATATAGAAATACAGTAGCCTTTAAGCATCGACATATCTCTTAATAGATGGTTGCTATGTGCAGCGACATTCTCTTTGCCACAATATGCAAAACAAAAAATGAATAACGAATTCCCATTTGAGAAAATAAGTATTGAAAAATTTAAGGGAATAACAAGCAATATCTTGAAAATGGTTCACTCAACAAAAAATGTATTTGACATAAATTGTGTATTTTAAAGCGATCTACATTTTTTTGTGTAGTAAGACTTTGTCTATCTCTTATGGTTTACCAGTTATGCAAAATTCGTTCACAATGAAGAACACTTTTGGAGACATTCCCAGAAAATTCAAGATATACATTTCATTTGTCATGAGAATATCTTAAACATATGATATTTTAATCAAAATCGTTAGAGCCATTTTTGAGAAAATTAAAATTTTCGAAAAATGTTCCATGTAAAGGGTAATCTGGGGTGGGGGAATTTTCTTGAAAACCTTCGTGTCGCATCTCTGGAAGATACTGAACATAAATACCAAGTTTGGTGTTTATCCGACTCTTCGTTTTTGAGTTATGCTGTTCACAGACACACACACACACGGACATGTTTCCAAAAATGCTTTTTTTTGGATTCAGGAGGTCTCAAAATATGTATTTCCGGTGAAGTCTCGGTATCGAATTTTTGGGTGGAATACAATACTTCCCCTACTTACTATACGTAGTAGAGAAAGCAACAAAAACGAAGTTTTCTGTGTAAAGTATATGTGTATACATAACGGAGGGAGACATCCCGCGCACTGCGACAAATCTATTGCGGCTACCACACCCCAGAAGGAAGGGATAAGTGAGGGAAGCACAGTAGGCTACATGTCGCAGGGAGATAGGTCACAGAGATCCCGGAATTCCCTAATATATTCTGGCTCGAACAGCCGACCCACGACTGCAGCTTCCTAGACAATGCGATGAAATACATTTGCAAACAGATGTCCATATGGAATACTCTTGTTTTGGATTAAGCATCCTTGCCATCTGTCCGGCACCGCCTTACGCCAGGAAACCTAGAAGCACACCTGTAACATGAGAAGGGAACGGAATTGAGGGAAAGCAAATCGTGCTATATGAAAAATAACCCCGCGTTCACTATATACCATGGAAAACTACGAAGAACAAAGGAGTAGAACCCGGAACCTTCCGAATGCAAACTACGCACTTAACGCGGAATCAACTCGCTTGCATCCTTGTTTTTTTTTCTAAAAATCCCTTTTTGATGGAGGTGTGGACCTCAAAACTTATATTTCCGGTGGAATCTCGAAATCTAATTTTTAGGTGCACTGTAATATGCGCTCTATATAGTACAGGTAAAAGGTAGGGGTGCGAATTTAAAGGAGGGAAGCCCAAAACCGAGGCAGAGCACCGCACGCAGGTAGTTGGTCCCTTGTGCTTCTACCAGTGGACCTCGTGAGGGAGGGAACAGACCTGAAAGGCGACCAGAACCAGATGACAGCGAAAACAGGCGGGGTCGTAAACGTTTCCACATGTAACGCATCCGCGCCCGTCCACAAGTTACCAACCTCCTGCGGGCCCCCGGGAGCGGAGCCCTCTGGGAAGAAAGACCTAACTGAACAGACCCCAGGGTAGAAACCTTTACAGCGCGTAAGCCACCATCCAGCCGCAGCCCGCCCAACACCGTCGCCTTAAAGGGATGGCAGGGAAGATGATGTGTACGAAATGAGAGGGAGGAGGGTCGTCGTAGAAGATGAACTACCGCAATATTCGCCTGCCGAACCGGTAACCACAAAACCCCGCGGGCCAGAGAGGCCGTCGCCGTGGGTCGAACCCGGTACCTCCCGAATGCGAGCCGCACACGTTGCCCCTGAGTCATCCCGCTCGATAAAATGAAAATGATAAAACTGTAAGGTTAGAGTGTTGAGTTTTGTACAAATTCAAAGAATTTCCTTTTCGTATTGATCACAGATAAGCAATGTTTTATTTTGTAACTTTTAGAAAAAGGTGGAGTTTAGCTGTAGCAGACTTTTATCATGCACAGTTGCTTTTCTCGGTTGGATGAACTGTGTTAATAAGACGGCGTTCGCTCTGAAAGGTTACTACGCCAGTAACCGGCTATGAATATACACACCGGTCCATAACAAGCGCCTCTAGGGCTTTCATAACATTCCCCAACGGTATACGGCAGCGGCCTTTAAAGAAACGCGGCGGCGGCACGCTAAGGTCACTTGCACCAGTTCCCGTGTAACTTGAAATAATTGCCAATATATCAGGACTACTTAAGCGCTGAACAAGGACGGGGCAAGTCACAAATATAGTTATGTATAACAACGAAATAAATATGGTCCAGTTATCTTATACAAGAATACTGGACTCCTGATTTCGTATTGTATTTATTTTATCACATGACTTCCTCTACTCACTCTTCTAGAAACAGTTCCTATTCTTCCACATACTTGTTTATCGTGAGGCAATATTTTTAACATTTAAATGATTTCAGCCTAATTATATAATATATAAATTCAATAACAGTCCGCCTTAAAGCAATATGTGTATGTAACAACATATAAAAAGTGTATATTACAGTCATTGTATATGTTTATATTATTGTATACATGTGTAATAACGCTATGTGAATATATTACGTAATTTAATAATGTAGGAGCTGTGAGAATAGGTTAAAAGTTACTAACAATGAGGTAACAATGAGGTAACCTTGAAGCAATAATGAATTTGAAAGTTTATTAATGCTACTTGTGATTCTTGGAAGCAATAATGTAATTTTAGTGACAGTTTATAAAATAGCCAATCAACAACCAGAAAAAGCTTTAGTTAAATGAAGGTATTCTATTGGACTAGGATTAGTCAATCAGAAACTAAAATTGAGCAAAATTTATAAATTGAGAAGTCAGTTGCTTACAGACAGCGCACATAACTGGACGCGTTGCTTGTAGACAGTGTTCCTAATCGGACGCGAGATGTGTTCTCGAGAGTTTAATACCTATTTTGTGTGATACAAAACTAGTTTACGTGTTAAAAAGTGCAAGTAATTAATAAAAAAACCTCACAGGTCTCTCTATATCAGTGAAGTGTTATTTAAATCGTGTTAAGCATTAATAAAAGGAGCGAATTAAAAATTAAAATCTGTGTAAGTCTACATTCTTCAGTCGCACCACAGCCTGCTAAGACATTCATGTCTCTAAATATAAATACTAACGCAGCCGAGGCAAACATAGATATATAATATTTAAAGAAACAGTAAAAAAAATTACAATAGTAGATATTTTTAAACTTGGGGCAAAGGTCACCGGAAAGTACATTTAGGACGAAGGCTACCGGAAACTTGTTACTATACGTGCGGTTGCAACTACTTCAAGTTCGGCTCCCCAACAGTCGAAATATAATACATCTTCTTCAAACTGACTTTCCATACATAGCAGCAACGAGAGATAAATTTTCGTACACATTTACACATTCCGTTGATAATAAAAGGACACACTAGCCTAAAGCGATTGTCACATTCTTAAAAAGCGGTTCGATATGTAATGGCTTTGAAATTCCAGACTCTTTGCATCACCATACCCCCCAAAGCGAATAGCCACATATAAATTGTGTCCCTTAAGAAGATCTACACGTTTGTATAATAAGATTTTGTATATTTCTTACAATTTACCAATTATACACAATTAATTCAGAATGAAGTGGGCGTCACATGCTATTCTCAGAAAATTCAGGATATACAGTTTATTTTCATGTAAATATCTTTAATATATTGTACTTTAATCAAAATCGTTAGTCATTGTTTTAGAAAATAAAAAAAACTACAAAACGTGTTCCATGTAAAGGGTAGATTGCGATGGAGAGCATTTACTTGAAAATCTTAGTGTCGCATCTTTGAAAGGTACTGAACCTAAACACGAAGCTTGGTATTTATTCGAGATTACTTTTTGGGGTTTTGCAAAGACATACACGCACACATTTTTTAAAAATACTTTTTTTATTTACTTCCTCTACCAGGTATGGTATGTAGGAGAAGTATTGTATTCTATCCTTAAATTCGAAGTCGAGAATTCACTGAAAATATATGTTTTGAGGCCTCCATAATCCAAAAAGGCATTCAAAAAAAAAAGAAAAAGAAAGAAAAGGTCCTGTGTATGTGCTTGTGAGCAGCATAAGTCAACAATAAAAGATCAATTAAATATCAAACTTGATATTTAACTTCAACATCTTCCAGAGATACGACACGGAGAATTTCAAGAAAATCCCCCACCCCCAACTGCACTTTACATGGAACATTTTTCGAAATGTTTGATTATCTAAAAAATGGCTCTAACGATTTTGTTTAAAACGCCACACATGACAAATAATATGTAGGTATATCTTGAATATTCTGGGAATAGCCTGTGAATCCACTTCATTACTAAGGAATTTTGTACAATCTTATATAACTGGTAAACCTTAAGCAACAGAAGAAATTGTACTGCATAAAAGATGTAGGTCTTTTAAAACACCCAATTTATTTCAAATAGTTTTTTGTGGCACTAGCCATTTCGGATATATCTGTCATAATGGTTCAATTGTTCATTACTTAGCCATTATTTTTAAGTCCCATTGGTCTTTAGTTGTTTCTCGCGATGTCATGGAAACAGTATGGAATTTCAAGGTCAGCATATAGCGTCCAGTTGTTAAACATTTGACTATCGCTGTTCTTTTGTATCTATAACGAAATGTGGAATATAACTGTTTCTGTAAAGGTTTATTTGGATTAAAGTAAACTAGATAGAAAAATAAACTTTAGTAAGAATAATTTGTATAGCCACTAATAAGCGATAGGGGGTGGAGAAATTCATGTCAATCTAACACAAAGGATTTTTTTTCTCTACCGGGTAGTAAGTAGGCGACTTATTGTATTCTATCCCAAATTCGAAATTATGATTTCACCGGAAATACATACTTTGAATTCCCATAAACTCAAAACTCAAACCATAACCCAAAAACGAAAGGTCAGTTAAATACCAAACTGGTATTTAAGTTCAACATCTTCTAGGGATGTAACAAGGAACTTTCAAGAAAATCCCAAACTACCAGTTTTAGAAAATGTTGTTTTTCCCAAAAATATTGATTACACAACTATATGTTTCAGATATTTTCATGAGAACCGAAATGTATACCCGTCCTGAATTTTGTGGGAATAACCTGTGAGGTACTGAATGACTTTTGCATAACTGGTTAAGTGTAAGAGTACGCAAAAATCTTACTTCACAATAAATGCAGATCCGTTAAAGCACACAGTTTATCTCAAATAACATTTTTGTGGAGTTGACCATTTCCGAGATATTTCTTGTTATTGGTTTGAATTTTCAAATACTCATATGAAAATATGTAACGGAATAATTTATACAAACTTTATATGCATTAACATGAAGTAGGTAGATGGAGCAATCTATATTAAGAATAGTCTTTAGAAGAATGGATAGAGAAAGTTATGTGATGACTTCTCTATATCAATTTTTTTCTATACTTAGTTACATTCACGTAACGCGTGACTCTCTTTCTGCTGGTATCCATTGACAGAAGTGTACGCGCTGTAAGGGGATTCAAACCCATGTCATTCTTGTTACATAGGTATGTTACAAAGCAAATGTAGTTACAATTCGACGCTTTCGTTTCTCTTTCAGCGCTGAATTGCAGTTTTTTAATTTCGAATATAAGAGCTCTTCTTTCCTATATATGAGTGGAATATTAGATGGGCTCACGAGACCCCTAGCTATGCTAAGTGGCGTCAAGGGGTCCGTTGTAATACAGCGCTGTGAGGTTAAACCCATTCAAACATCAAGTATTTCCTAAACACTCATATTTCCATTATCGCTTATTCATATCGATTCTACAAATTATGGACACAAAAGTTTATTTTATTACCTACTTCATATTAACTATAATATAAATTAGGGATGGGAACTCATACCGTCGTTACCTTTATCCTCTCGATACTTGTTTGTATCGAAGCATGTCTGAGACAAACCTTAGATACTTTTAAATTTTTAAGTCGTGCAATATTGAAGGCTCTTGTGTTTAAGTTTATGGTAGATAAGGAATGAAAGGAGTCGAGACAACGTTATTGCCTCACACATGTCTCCAAAGAGTTGCTACACTGTAGTTCTTGATAGACCTTGACTGCGTTTCCTGTGCGCCAATCAATGCTACATTACATAGACTATTATGAATAAATGAAAACGCGCAAAACAACGGGAAAAGGAGTAAAGGTACTCATTTAACATGCAGCGTTAACTGAGTTTGTGAATGAAAATAATTTAACTGATTCATGAAGTGGTATATTTGTTATTAGTTGGTAGTTGGAAGATGCTTCATGTTTATACACCCCATGTATGGGAGCCAATTTGTCGCAGTCACTTCGTGTTATCTTATTGCTGGGCGCCTGTTATTGTTTTATTATTTTGCATTTTGGGTTCATTGTGCTCCGGCTAGCTATTATTATTATTATTACTATTATTATTATTATTATTATTATTATTCAGTCGAGCAAATCTCTTGAACAGGGTGTGTAAACGGAAAGGATTTGTTACTCAAAGAAAACACTGATAAAAGAATTTGTTTTTACACTTTTATTACCGTTACAATTAATTAAGTTCACATATTGACTCTTGATACACGCCAGACTGAAACTGTTATATTTTCTAATATCACTATAATCACTTATTTACTGCACAATATTAATTCGCGTGTTTCACATTTATAACAAACTTTAAGACGCGAGAGATTCTGTAGAATTGCGACGTGTACTTTATGTATGCTTCCGTTGAACTACGCGACGTGTAACCCGCGAACGATTCTGATGAACTAACTGTGCGACGTATAACGCGTGAATGCTTCTGTTGGACTGACGAAATCCGCCTCTGACTTTAGCTTTTTATACTTCCACACCCCGATATGCCTAAAGATTATAACCGAGCTGCTATTGGTTAATAAAACGCGCCAACATTAGCGTCTATTTTATATCCAATCAAAAAATTACGAAAACATATGCTCTAGGGAAAATATTCCCGCTATTTCTAAGAAAAGCGCGCCAATCTGACGTCATTTGTTTGTCTCTTCTAATTAATATTCAACTCACCCCCTCGCACATTGTTATCCGCTCCTATTGTCAGTTTCAGTGAGGTCGTGTAAACTTATTTCCTAACAATGCATATAATTAACAAACATCTCAAATCAATGTCATACAATAATGCTTATTTTCACTACAATCACTCTGGCATTTACATTATTGTGATACAAATTACTGCCACACACACTAAATCATGTTTCCGCAATAGTCTGGCTTGGTGACTCACAATCAGCCAATGCATTTACCTACTCCGGTGACCAGAATCTGCTAACTCAGTTGTAGCGATATTTCTGCCTGATTACCCGTACGTAAAAAGGAATTCTTAAATAATAATAGTTTATGAATTGTTAACGTTTAATTACCGCGCAATTTGATAATTTGCTACAATTTTAAAATCATTGGATTAAAAACTACACCAATCAAGAGCTGGTTAAAAATGTGTATGCGTTTTAAGTTTCATTAATATTGTCCTATAAATAAAGGCATAATTTCGTAGGAAAATCTGCAAGATTTAGGCGAAACAGAGCAGCTTCGCTTTAAAACGTTCATTGTATTTTTCGGAGCGTGGGGCCATAAAAACCCAACATTTCCTTTGTACTTCGAGGGGAAGAACCTAATTTTAAGAGAAAGTTGACACTGCAGGCAACGGACTTTTCTTACCGTTTAAGCTTCGAATTTTCAACCGAAGAGCTAATAAAAATACAGTATAATTGTTAGAACCAATGAGAAGGGAGGAAGGCGTGGTTGCATGTTCAAAAATCCGCAAGCACCTTGGTGTATGTAAACGTAAGCATGAGTTTCACGCAGTTTGCCCTGTTAAGAAATACTGACGCAGCCCAGGCAAACATAAATATATAATATTCAAAGAAACAGTCAAATTACAAAGTTAATATTTTTTAAAAAAAAAAATTGGGGGGGGGACGAAGGCTAGCGGAAACATTTTACCATACTGCGGTTGAAACTACTTCAAGTTCGGCTCCCCAACAGTTGAACCAGAATACAACTCCTACTTCAAATTGGCTTTCCATACGTGAAGCAACAACATACTTTAAATTGACACCCAAAACGTGGGGCAAATAACGTAAAGATACAATCTACTTCAACTTCTCCTACATGGTAGACAACGTAAAACCTGGTTGAATGGTTACATACACACACACACACACACACACACACACACACACACACACACACACACACATGCAGCAAACATTTTATTAGTTAAGGGTTAACCTTAGCGAGCCCGGTTTGTCATATTACAAAATGAAGACATAAAATGTAACGGGGTTTAATATTTAAACCGCTACCGTTGTCAAGAAGAAGCAGAACAAGATGTATGCTTAATTTACTATTTTCCTTTTTAGCCCACCGCCGCCCTATTCATCGCTTGATATTGTCCCAAAGGTTTACTACTGTGAGCCGGTGGTTGCCTTGGTAACGGATCCTTTCTTTCTCTTTGTCCCGTAGGAGACGCACATTGTAATAAATGAATGGTAGCATGACTGGGGAAACTTTGTTATTAATAAAAATGTCAGAGAACAGCCTTCTTCGGCCGCCATCAGGTCTGAATAAATCAAAAGTCCTTCGGTTACTTCTTGGGAACAGAAGCAGAGTTTCTGATGACCTGTTGAAGACCAGATACTCTCCGAAAATGTTTTCATATTTACACATTACTCCAAACCAATTCGTTACGATATATTAATAGAATTTCTCGATTAGTGAATGATTCGTCAAAGAAAAACTTTGTCTTTCGTCATTATGATGCGTTTGACAACTGAAAAACTCGACAAAAGGAATAAATATTTCGTCATTGGCTAATTGAAATCCCTCAACACATGGGTATGTTCACTGAATAATTCTACGAGACTGAATCGAAATAATCATTTGCAAAATTTGATTTGTGCTATTTATTCCCAGTCATTTTTACTTTCATAACACGTATAGGGTCGGTAGAGAAGGTATTGCATACAATCCAGAAATTTGATATCGAGATTTCTCCGGAAATACATCTCTTAAGGCCACCTGAATCAAAAAAGAAGAATAAAATTGCTATTTAATTTCAGTATTTTCCATGATACGACATGTAGGTTTTCAAGAAAATTCCTCCAACACAAACAACCATTTACATGGAAGATTTTTGATCTGCTTAAAATGCTCTAGCGATTTTGATTAAAATACCATATATTAAAGATACTTATATGACAAATAAAATGTATATCTTGAACGTTCTGAAAATACCCTGTGAAGTCTTCATTCGAAAGGAATTTCCTAATATTTTGTATAGCTGGAAAACCATAGGATATAGACAAAGGATTACTACAAAATAATTTGAAGTATATAGAATAAACTTCTTCAAAAATAGTTTGTAAAAACCTACACAAAATTAAACGATGATAGTGGTTACAGAAAGTCATGTGATTGTAACGCATCAGATAAACGTGGTAAACGTTAAGCGATAGACGAAAACATACTATACAAAAAAAATCTGATGTGTTACACTCACATAACTTTCTCTAATTTTGTAGAAACTATTTTTACAAACGCTTATTCTCCATATGCTTCATGTTAATCTTATTGCTAAGTTTCTTGTAGATGCAAGGGGGATTGGTAGGCTTTAATCGACAGTCAAATATTTTAAGAGCTGGTTGCTATGTGGAGTATTCCATTCTCTTTACATTACCAGGACAAAAAAAAATAAGAGCTATAGATTTTAACTGTAAGTAAACACACCGTAGTGACAGCACTGGAAAAATGCTAAATCCCTCCGCATGATCCCTTGTAATGCAAAATTAGTTGTCACTGCATTGCAGATTACTTTTACATAATCAATTACAATATCCTGCAGCCAAACCTCATCAGCGTACAAGTAAGGCGGATATGGCATAACACCATCATAATTTGAAATTGATTTTAAGTGCAAATCATTGCCTAAATGAAGAATTTTGTCAATTATTTCACAACTCCAAGCATCAATATTTATTACAGTTGAAAAACATAACGCCATCACCGAGTTGCTAAGATATTCATGTCTCTAAAAAAATATAAACACTGACGCAGCCGAGGCAAACATAAATATATATTATTTAAAGAAACAGTCAAATTACAAAGTCAATATTTTTAAACTTGGGGCGAAGGCTACCGGAAACTTTTTACCATACGTGCGGTTGCAACTACTTCAAGTTCGGCTCCCCAACATAAGCACTACAATACAACTCCTACTTGAAATCAGCTTTCCATACGTGAAGCAACAACCTAGTTCAAATTGGCTCCGAAAGCGTGGGGCAAACAACAATACAACTACTTTCTCAAATACAATACGCATTTGCTTTACTTCTGTTTTATTAGTAGCGCTCGTTATTACGAAAAAAACTTGTATAATCACACACAAACAGTGTAAATCAAATAAGTCCTTTGTATGATTACGGAAGGCTGGAGTTAACTGTTCTAGACAGTGTATTCCGTGTAAACGTAACAAGCCGCCACTGTTTAGAATGACGCACCGAGAACCACAAACTGCGGTTTTGAACCACAGGAAGCAAACAGTTTAGCAGAAAGGCATGCGACCCTCGAGGAAGTCTGGATGCCGATGCGAGTCTTCTTATTGCGGTTTCCATCGCCTGCATTCTTTATAAACGTCTATACCGTACTTTTCATTCATACTGTGTTGCATCTAACTTTATTACGGTGGTAAACGCAGCTTTACAGGTCGCTTTTTGTTTCTTTATTACCAGTCTTGTGATTTCAACGTTAAATTCTACTTGTTTCTTCAAACTTTGTTATGTTATGAGTATTTTACAGAAGAAAACTTTTCCCTTACCCTGGGAAGATATAACTCCAAGCTCTAGGGACCATTTCCCTCCATTCACTCTCCGATACGACCTTACCCAGTTAAAGAAAACCAAATTTAAATAAAATAATAATAAATAAAAAATGTAAACATATTTCTGGTAATTTTCGATGTTGGATAAACAATCGACGTTGACGTGAACGGGCTAGCCAGAAACCCAATTTTAGAAACATTTCCCTCCATGCGTACACTGTCCCCTCCAAGGGACAAAAACGCCTCTAGCAATTTTGAATAAAATCTCATAACTTTGACATATTTACATTACTAAAAAATTGTATACACGTGTTTCATAGGAAAGGAATAATGCAATTACGTGGGTGACCTGCAAATTGTTAGAAAATAAAACAAAGATTAGTTTTAAAAATTTTAAATGATTAGTATTATTTTTCAAAGAATTTCCCTTTACTATGAATTTTGCATTCGATGAAACCAGTCCTTAAAGCATTCCACTCTTCCTGAGACACTACAAAAGGAAATCACAAGGTGCTAGATCAGGACTGTATGGTGGAGGGTCCATGGTGCCGACATTTAGGGCATTCAGATACACAGTTGTTTTGCCGTAATAGACGATGCGTTTTTTCCTTTTGGACGTTTTTCAAAAACTTTTTCAAAAATTGGCGGTAAACAGACATCTCTATTCCAATCGACACTGAAGGTATGTCTATCTTCTAATGCTATAGTAGCAACATATCCCGCTTTTAAAAAATCTGATGTGTTGCACTCACATGACTTTCTCTACTCTTGCACAAACTATCTTTACAAACGCTTATTCTCCATATGCTTCATGTTAATCGAGATATTAATCTTATTGCTAATTTTCTAAGCAATAGTCAAATATTTTAAGAGCTGGTTGCTATGTGGAGTATTCCATTCTCTTTGCATTACCAGAAAAAAAAATGAACAACGAATTTGAGAAAAAGTATAAGTATTGGAAAATTTAAGGGAATAACAAGCAATATCTCGCAAATGTTTGACTCAACAAAATAAAATGTATATGACATAAATTGTGTATTTTAACGCGATCTACATTTTTTGTGTAGTAAAATTTTGTCTATCTCTTATGGTTTATCAGTTATTCAAAAGTCGTTCACAATGAAGAATACTTTTGGAGACATTCCCAGAAAATTCGAGATATACATTTCGTTTGTCATGAAAATATCTTAAACATATGATATTTTAATCAAAATCGTTAGAGCCGTTTTTGAGAAAATTAAAATTTTGGAAAAATGTTCCATGTAAAGGGTAATCTGGGGAGGGGGATTTTCTTGAAAACCTTCGTGTCGCATCTCTGGAAGATACTGAACCTAAATACCAAGTTTGGTGTTTATCCGACTGTTCGTTTTGGAGTTATGCTGTTCACAGACACACACACACACACACGCACGCACACACACACTCACACAGACACACACACACAGACACACACACGGACATGTTTCCAAAAACGCTTTTTTTGGATTCAGGAGGGCTCAAAACATGTATTTCCGGTGAAATCTCGGTATCGAATTTTTGGGTGGAATGCAATAATTCCCCTACTTACTATACGTAGTAGAGAAAGTAAAAAAGAACAACGAATTTGAGAAAAAGTATAAGTATTGGAAAATTTAAGGGAATAAGAAGCAATATCTCCAAAATGGTTCACTCAACAAAAAAAAATGTATATGACATAAATTGTGTATTTTAACGCGATCTACATTTTTTGTGTAGTAAAATTTTGTCTATCTCTTACGGTTTACCAGTTATGCAAAAGTCGTTCACAATGAAAAATACTTTTGGAGACATTCCCAGAAAATTCGAGATATACATTTCATTTGTCATAAAAATATCTTGAACATATGATATTTTAATCAAAATCGTTACAGCCGTTTTTGAGAACATTACAATTTTGTAAAAATGTTCCACGTAAAGGGTAATCTGGGGTGGGGGGATTTTCTTGAAAACCTTTGTGTCGCATCTCTGGAAGATACTGAACCTAAATACCAAGTTTGGTGTTTATTCGACTGTTCGTTTCTGAGTTATGTTGTTCACAGACAGACAGACAGACACACGACATGTTTCCAAAAATGCTTTCTTTGGATTCAGTGGGCTCAAAACATGTATTTTCGGTGAAATCTCTGTATCGAATTTTTGGGTGAAATACAATACTTCCCCTACTTACTATACGTAGTAGAGAAAGTAAAATCAAAAAACTAGCAACCCTCTTCGTACCAGCACTGCGAATTCATCGGATTTTGTAGGCTTAGGTTCTGTTCGAAAGACCCATTGAGTCGATTGTCTTTTCGTTCCAGAATCACAACAGTAAATCCAAGATTCATCACCACTAACGATATTCCAACCACTTGAAATATTTCCGGAGTTGTTCAGCACCAATGAAAAACCGTTGTATTCGATTGGGAGTCAGTTTATGTGGAATCCATCGACAACAAAGGTTTCTCACGTCTAACTCTTAATGTAAAATGTTTTGGATTTGACTCATACCAGTGCCCAATGTCTCCCGAATAAATTCATAAGATGTCCGTTGATCTTCATCAAGCATTGCCCGGAACAACGGCAATATTTTCATCAGTAACAGCAGTTCTTGGGCGTCCTTCACGAAATTCATCACTAAGAAAATGTTCGGTTTTGAATTCGCTGTATCAATTATAAAATTGTTGCCTTATACGGGCTTCTTCGCCAAATGCATTTCAGATTGTTTAGGCGTTAATGACGATATAAAATCGTAAAAAGTCTCAGCCCGAAATGTTGTATAGCCAAATTCATGTTTGGGTGAACACAAAATCTTTAAATAACGATAATTAACAAACTATTGGAGAAAATCGAAAGTACTACACCGCAGTCAACTCGCAAAATATTAAAAAATAGCTGTCAAAGACAAACAAATTTTAGAAACATGGCATTCTAAAATTTTTCAGTATCACCCTCGTAAAACTAAAATTAATTCGTTTTTAAAAAGTGATTTAATACTTAACTCATTTAGTTCGTGAACAATTTTTCATACATAAGGTTTTTCTGAGGAGGAAAATTAATATTCGACCTGTTTACTTTTGGCCGTGCAAAAGGAAGGCAATTTCAAAGCCATCACACAGTGACCTGGTCTTAAAGGATATGAATATCGCTTAAAGCCACTGTGTTCCCCTAATCCGCTTGTAGCTACAAGGAAATATCTAATAGCCCACCTCTCTGGTGTGAGGGTGATGTGTCTGCCTCAAAGATAAATGTCGGGTAACGCTAATCTCTATTGATCCCGGGGCATTTGAGCATTATTTCACCCACTTCATTCACCGCCCGATATGTCTAAAGGACGTCGAACCTTAATAACCGAGGTGTTCAGATATATTCCACCAGTCTGTTTTCTGCGCATGACATCAATACCTTAAAGAAAGTTTATCACCACTACCTCTGGTAGAGAGCTGCGAAAAATGAGTGAAAATGTGGATGTCAACAATTTCGAGATCACCTTATGAAACGGGACTTGTATCTATCTTTCCTGTATTTACATTAGGAAGTTCTTTCGCTTGTGTCTCGTAAACTCGCAATTACAGCATGTATGCTGGTAGCTCACTCAAATACTTGAACGGTTTTTGTAGTGTAGAGTGTCTGGCTTAGCACTCAACCGTGCATATTCTGTCACCGGTGATCACTTCCATCTCGCGTGTAAAGAACGCAAAAAATGTCGTAGTGAAAAACAGTTCTTCACCGCCACATACATCAACCTGTTTACGAAGTCTCAGTCAGGCATTCAAATCCGCACCTCCCTTTTCAGACGTAGGGTTCGTGAATAATAATGACGTCATTCATTTAAACCAACTGGCGGTAAGGACTGAATAAATTTGAACTCCCATTATGTATGTCTTGTAGCGAGGTTCGAACAGAGTATCAAGAATTAAGATAATATTGCCAATAGGTGATAAAATATCGAAACCATGAAGACACGTCTTTGTAGGATACGGGGCTGCTCTGTCAACAGTCAAAGGGATATTTAATGGCCGCGAATCGAGGTCACAGGAATCTTGCTCTCGTCTGGTTGACAGACTCGACGGCGATGCTTTGAACAACAAGGTACAGGTAACATGCACTAGTGTTATGTTCTCTCTCGTCTTGGCCACCTGTCTATCCAGCACCACACCTATCTGCAACTGTGTACATAAAGTATGAATACAACTTTTAGTTTTTATACATCCCCTGGGCCATTTATTTGACGTCTCTTCCTATAACACACTCCCTACGTCCTACCTACCAACCTCCAATACCGATCTGCTCTCCCCATCTGAGCCTACAGCCCTTCTGTGTGCGCCACCCCTCGGGACTAGCCACCCTAGAAGGCGATACTACAGTACGTATAAGTATTATATGTAATATATAATGGGTATGTATTGAACAAAACCATTTTTGCAAATGTTTACCTATGAAGGATAAGCGTTGGGAATAAAATCATATGAATGTAACACATCATATTTTTAAGTTATGCTTTCACAGGCACACACTCATCCTCGGTATTTTTTAAATTAATTTTTATTTTCTCTACTACGTATGGTAAGTAGGGGAAATATTGTATTCCACCCAAATATTCGATACCGATATTTCACAGGAAATATGTGTTTTGGGACCCCCTGAATCCAAAAAAAGCATTTTTGGAAACATGTCTGTGTGTGTGTGTGTCTGTGGCTGTGAACATAACTCAGAAACGAACAATCAGATAAACACCAAATTTGGTATTTAGGTTCAGTATCTTCCAGAGATGCGACCCGAAGGTTTTCAAGAAAATCCCCCACCCCAGTCTACCCTTTACATAGAACATTTTTTCGAAAATTTTAATTTTCTCAAATATGGCTCTAACGATTTTGATTAAAATATCATACGTTTAAAATATATTCATGACAAATGAAATGGATATCTCGAATTTTCTGGGAATGTCTCCAAAAGTATTCTTCATCGTGAACGACTTGTGCATAACCGGTAAACCATAAGAGATAGACAAAGCTTTACTACATAAAATATCTTATGTATTACACTCACATGACCTTCTCTACTCTTGTACGAACTATTTTTACAAACGCTTATTCTGCACATGCTTCATGTTAATCGAGATGTTAATCTTATTGCTAATTTTCTTGTAGATACAAGGGGAATTGGTAGGCTTTAAGCGACAGTCAAATGTTTTTAGAACTGGTCGCTATGTGTAAAATGTAATTCTCTTTGCATGTCAAAAGATCGTTTCTGCAAATGTTTATCTCGATTAATATGAAATAGATGGAGAGTAAGAGATAGTAAAAATAGTTTGTACAAGAGTAGAGAAAGTCATGTGAGTGTAGCACATCAGATTTTTTAAATTAATTTTATTTATTTTAATGGTCCAGAGGACCTTAGCACACGTATTCTTGATACCGAATTTATGGATGGAGTACGATAGTTGTTCTACATAATATAGTAGAGAAAGTAATGTGATTTGATTTTAGTTTTATTGGTATGAAGCACGCTGTATGTTAGGCAGACCGTATAGCAGCTTGTAAACGTATCGTTCCATGCCAAGAGAAACGTGAACTGCCGTTTGAATTCATTAAATAATTCAACATTACAGGCAACACAAACTGACAGCGGTGTCAGAAGTTAGAGCTGTGTACGGCCTTAAAATAACACATCTGAAACTCGACATCTAAAACATCTGCTAGCGATTCTGATTCACAATGGAAAAATCTGCGTAATCGAATTTCAATCGAACGGCTGTTATGTTTTAACGCCAGCGAAAATGGAATAGAAAGGCGATGATGTTTTTTTGGCAAAATACAGAAATTTCACGTGCCATGAGGCGATTATTAAACAAAGCAAATCAACTGTTTAATAAACGGGGCCAAACACAAATCTAGCCCCATTGCAATCTCGCACCGTGAGCTTGAAAGCCCTTGAGCGCGATGAGTTAACACAAAATGAGGCCTGTGTGCATAACACGTGTCGCAATCAGCTGATTTTATTGGCAAATCTCTGTTGGGTACGAGAGTAAACTGATCAAAATGGTTTGTGTTTAGAGGCATTCGGGAATTGAGTGTTTATGTTGCGCTTGTTCAATAGCAGTATTCTTTGCCCCTCCAATGCTTTTAACATTGTCTATCTATGCATGTAGTGGAAGTACTATATCATATTCCGCTGATAATGTGGTATACAGGTTTTGAGGTCAACTGAAATAAAAAAAGTTATTTAATCACAGGTGGATGTGTATATCTATCTCTCTGTTTGATTTAACAGCATAACTATTCATTTTTTTCCTTAACGAACTACAGTCCTCTTCGTAGGGCTTACATTCCCAAGAACGCCCTGGGTCAGTAGTCTGTCGAGGAGCAAGCAAACTCTGGGTCATAGCATATCCAGAATATGTGATCAGGCCAATACCTTGAGTCAGTAGTCTGTCGGGAGCAAGCAAACTCTGGGTCATAGCATATCCAGGATATGTGATCAGGCCAATACCTTGAGTCAGTAGTCTGTCGAGAGCAAGCAAACTCTGGATCATAGCATATCCAGGATATGTGATCAGCCCAATGCATTGAGTCAGTAGCCTGTTGAGGAACAAGCAAACTCTAGATCATAGCATATCCAGGATATGTGATCAGCCCAATGTCTTGGATCAGTAGTCTGTCCAGGAGCAAGCAAGCTCTGGATCATAGCATATCCAGGATATGTGATCAGTCCAATGTCTTGGATCAGTAGTCTGTCCAGGAGCAAGCAAGCTCTGGATCATAGCATATCCAGGATGGGTGATCAGTCCAATGCCTCGGGTCAGTAGTCTGTCGAGGAGCAAGGAAACTCCGGATCATAGCATATCCAGGATATGTGATCAGACCAAGGCCTTGGGTCAGTAGTCTGTCGAGGGGCAAGCAAGCTCTGGATCATAGCATATCCAGGATATGTGATCAGACCAAGGTCTTGGATCAGTCGCCTGTCGAGGAGCAAGCAAACTCTGGATCTGGCATATCCAAGATGAGTGATCTCCCAATCCTTGGTATGGCAGTGAAGAAAATTCGCTGATCAAATTATCACATCCAGCATTCGCCTAGCGATCAAGGAAAGCCGCGAAAAAAACTTCGCTCAGTTTGGTTGGCCCCGGGGATTAGAACTCGGGACCTCCCGAATGCGGGCCACAGAGCCATCGTGCTGGGTGAACAGCATGACTGAAAAACAAAAAAAATCCTAAAAATATCAAACTTGGAATTTAAGTTCAGAATCTCAAAAAATTTGACACAAACATTTCATCCGTTACATGGAAAAATTTTAGTAATCTCTTATTTTCTCAAAAATGGTACTATCGATTTTATTAAAGTACTATATATTTAAAATACATATATGACTTTAGTCAAGTCGTTCTGGCGTATTAACTCAGAGGTTCCGGGTTGGATTCCCAGCTGGAGCTTTAACCAGAATCATTCCCTATTCTCCGCAATCTGGAAATGTGTGTGTGTGTGTTTAATTCCAAAAAGTATTAAGAGCCAACGTTAAGATAACATATAGTTAAGCCCCAACATGTGCATTTCTGGTGAAATCTTGGTGTCGTATTTGGATGGAAAAACAAAGAATATCCCTGAAATGATCAACGCTACAAAAATTTCATTGGACAATGGTACGCTTCAACGAGATCTAGGGTTTTTTTTGTTTCGTTTTTTGTAGTAAGATTTTTTCTAAAACCCTTACGGTGCAGTACGAAGAGGAGTTGGCAGGCTATTCCCTGAAAATTCAAGATATATATTTTATTTATCATGCAAATATCTTGGCTAATGCTATTTTAGCCAAAACATTCACTACCGTAACGATACTCCAAACCAACATTGAAGTGCCAACTCGGAATTTTTTCCACAGTTTTTCTGCACCAATAAAAGCGTTGTTGTTCTTGATCGCGAATCAGTTTATGTGGAATCCATCGACAACAAAGTTTTCTCAACTCTAACTCTAATGTAAAATATTTTGGATTTGACTCACACTAATGCGCAATATCGACCGAATAAATTCATGAGATGTCCGTTGATCTTCTTCAAGGATTGCAAGAAGAGCGGCAATATTTTGATCAGAAACAGCAGTTCTTGGGTGTGCTTCACGAAATTCATCTTTAACAACAAACCGACTTCGTTTTAATTCGCTATACCAATTATAAATTATTGCTTTAGATAGTCTTCTGCACCAAATACATTTCTGTGTCGGTCTTAAGATTGTTTATGCTTAATATTATTTAAATTCCTAAAAAATGATAGATCGGGAATGTTCTCTAGTCAATTTCATTTTTGGGGGAAGACAAAAGTCTTTAAATAATGACAATTAACAAACCATTTTACACTTTCTCTACTACGTATAGTAAGTAGGGGAAGTATTGTATTCCATTCAAAATTCGATACCGAGATTTCACCGGAAATATATGATTTTGAGACCCCCTGAATCCAAAAAAAGCATTTTATGAAACATGTCCGTGTGTGTGTCTGTGTGTATTTAGGTTCAGCATCTTCCAGAGATGCGACACGAAGGTTTTCAAGAAAATCCCCCCACCCCAGATTACCCTTTACATGGCACACTTTTCGAAAATTTTAATTTTCCCAAAAATGGCTTTAACGATTTTTATTAAAATATCATGTTTAAGATATTTTCAGGACAAATGAAATGTATATCTTGAATTTTCTGGGAATGTCTCCAAAAGTATTCTTCATAGCAAACGACTTTTGCATAAATGGTGAACCATAAGAGATAGACAAAATTTTACTACATAAAGAATGTAGATCGCGTTTAAATACACAATTTATGTTATATACATTTTTTGTTGTTGAGTGAACCGTTTTCGAGATATTGCTTGTTATTACCTTAAACTTTTCAATACTTATTTTCTCAAATGGGAATTCGTTATTCATCTTTTTTTGTCTTGGATATGCAAAGAGTATTAATCTGTGGCAAAGAGAATGGTGCTGCACCTAGCAACCAGCTATTAAGAGATATATCTATGCTTAAAAGCTACTGTATTTCTATATTGCCCTTGCAAATACAAAACAAGTGGAACATAGTACGCCTTAAGCGATAGTGAAATATTTTTATAACTGGTCGCTATATGTGAAATGTAATTCTCTTTGCATGTCAAAAGATCGTTTCTGCAAATGTTTATCTCGATTAATATGAAATAGATGGAGAATAAGAAAAGTATCGCCCTCTTACTATAGGTGGTAGCAGAAAAGGTTGAAAAAAATATTGGCATTAACAACTTCCGAAATATTCGTTGCTATTGGTCTGAATATTACACGACCTTTTATCATACAATATTGAGGTGTTTAGTCACCACTCTTTTGTGTCTCGTAATGTTATTCAAAGAGTGGAATTTCAAAAACATTTGATTATTGCTTTATTCTCCTGTATCCTTGTACCTGCTAGTCCAATGATACCATTTCTATAAACGTTTATCTCGACTAACATAAAGAAGATAGAAAAATAAACTTTTGTAAGAAGATTTGTACAAGAGAGATAAAAATAAACTATAGTGGGTAAAGAATACCTGTGAATGTAAGACAAGAATCGTGTATATAAAAAGTTTCCCTACTTTTGGTGGAGGAAATCGATTGGGACATGCATGTACGAATGTGCGTGAAGGGGAGGAGGCCCTACACCCCTTTGGGCTCACTTCAGCACCTAAATCTACCCTCACTACTCACGCAATATGACGTCAATGCAGCAGGGTGGATCCGAAGTGTATTACTGGATCTCACGTAACGTCTGTAGAACACAGGAAACCGTCTCTGTGTAATATACTACACGTGGATCTGTGTATAATTACACGGTTATGGAGATTACAAATAGTACCAACCCTGTAGAGCGGAAGATCGACACTGATATTCTCCCACTTTCTTACCAATAAATGTTCTAAAGGTGTTGAAACCCTATAGGGATAAAATGTGTTATTAATCTGATTATTTCTTTGGTTTTACAACCAGATGCACAACACTCTCACACAGTTTATAATAAATCGACACTAAAACTGTAAAACATGGTTTTTTTTCTGGTAACTTTGGATTCTGGATAAATAACTCATGTGACACAAAGATTTTGTGGAAAATACGCCCCTCCCATCCCCAAACTGCCTTTACATGGAAATACTCCATATGCCTCATGTTAATCGAGATATCGAGATGTCAATCTTATTGCTAATTTTCTTGTAGATGCAAGGGGAATATGGTAGGTTTTAAGCGATAGTCAAATATTTTTACCGCTGGTTGCCATGTGGCGAATTCCATTCTCTTTGCATGTCCAGGACATAAAAAAAATGAATAACGAATTTGAGAAAAAGTGTAAGTATTGGAAAATTTAAGGGAATAACAATCAATATCTCGAAAACTGTTCACTCAACAACAAAAAATGTATATGACATAAATTGTGTATTTTAACGCGATCTGCATTTTTTGTGTAGTAAAATTTTGTCTATCTCTTATGGTTTACCAGTTATGCAAAAGTCGTTCACAATGAAGAATACTTTTGGAGACATTCCCAGGAAATTCGAGATAAACATTTCATTTGTCATGACAATATCTTAAACATATGATATTTTAATCAAAATCGTCAGAGCCATTTTTGAGAAAATTAAAATTTTCGAATAATCTTCCATGTAAAGGGTAATTTGGGGTGGGGGGATTTTCTTGAAAACCTTCGTGTCGCATCTCTGTAAGATACTGAACCTAAATACCAAGTTTGGTGTTTATCCGACTGTTCGTTTCTGAGTTATGCTGTTCACAGACACACAGACACACACACACACACACACACACACACACACACACACACACACACACACACACACACATACACACGAGCGCGCGCGCGGACATGTTTCCAAAAATGCTTATTTTGGATTCAGAGTGTCTCAAAACATATATTTCCTGTGAAATCTCGCTATCTAATTTTTGGGTGGAATACAATATTTCCCCTACTTACTATACGTAGTAGAGAAAGTAAAAAACGTTCCAATGATTATCTTGAAAGCAATATGATTGCAAGAAAACAATTTATGGTGAATCTTTCTTCATCTGATGTGAAAACAAAATGATAATAGTTACATTTTATTTAGTGAATACTTCCAAGGTCATTTCATGGTCAACTCAAATTTTACTTTGTCTACTTACCATACGTAAGCAGTAGAGAAAGTGTTGCATTCGACATTTTTATTAAGTCAACCATTAATTATTATTAAAGTATTTAAGATGTTTGAAAAAAAAAACCCTAATGCTTTCATCTATACTGCGTTTGGGTGTTGTTAAATGCAAGCAAATGAAATCGAGGCTAGTCTTGCAATGTATTACCGTTAATAACTTTTTGAAAACTCTTAAACGTGTTATACAATAATGTTTGGTTTATTAAAATTATCTTTCAAACAAAAGTTGCTTTTATGCGCAAAATCAAAATCTGTTAAAAAGGTCTGATGCGACACGAAGATTTTCAATAAGATCTCCACACCCCAAAACTAACCTTTATTTGGGAAATTGTTCAATATTTTTTATTTTCTCAAAAAGGCCGTAAATAAATGGATTCGACAACGGGAGATTTACGTGGTTTTCCCCTGATGCCCAGGCGAATGCGAGTGGTGTATTTGTTTCTCTTTACCTCCATTTCCTCTCATTGCATCTCTCCCTCTCACGATTCAGATATGTGTTTGAGTCCTGCGGTGCAGGCGGTATCGGGCAGATGGCGTAATTCCTTACGCAATGGAAAGGTTCTCCCCGCGAACGCCAGAGTGCGTTGTACCGCCCCTTAGGTTCCCTTCGTCGCCCTACCTCGAGTTTCTTCTACTGGTGCGAGGGTTTCAAACTAGAAATATTACGGGCTTCTGCGCGTCTCTGCGGACCTGCGATCCATCCCTGGCCCTCCCGGTAGTGTAGCCACAATAGATATCAAGTTGGCTGTAGTGGCAAGGTGTCCCCCTCCGATAAACATATTCTACGGAGGGTCCAGGGTTCAAATCCCGCCAGGACGTCCTCCCTGACTTAGGTTTCTTCTAGGTTTTCCTCAGTCGCCATAACTACAAATGTCGGGGAGGTAACCTAAACTTATTTCTTCTCATTTTTATTCCCAACTTTTTTCCCCAAATTTCCTTTTATTATCCGTTCATTTCATAAGTGTCCACCGGCTATGATGGCTCGAAATTTCTGGGAATAGTCTGTGAAGCGTACTTCATTCTGAATGACTTTCACATAACTGGTAAACGGCAAAGAATACGCAAATTCTTACATTTTGGGGGGGCGGCCCCACACCCCTCAGAGGCTACATCGTCTCCCCATGCTGCTAGTATCTAACATGCAGCTAGGGGGGTGCTTTGTTAGTAGTGACGTGCTAGTGCGTGTTAGATGAAGTGTGTTAGATGATCGGGTTCCGCGGAAGCACCCCGGTTAGTAATGTTAAACTACTCATGCGAGCATACATAACATGCAAGCGTGCCAGGTGGGGCGCTCGGTGGTTAGTGCTGGTTAGGTTAGGGTGGCAATGCTAGGGATGCGTTAAAGAGCTAGGGCTTAACAAAACATGTAGATCTCGTTAAGAGACACAATTTATGTCAAATATCATTTTTTTTGCGTTAACCATTTCCGAGATATTCTTTGTTATTGGTTTCAATGTCCCAATACTTTTTCGAGTGGTAGGTCGCTATTCGCTTTTTTTCTCAAGATCATGGAAAGAGTATAGAATTTCGGTCATCACATTGTGACCCGCTTTTTAAAATCTTACTATTGCGTTAGGCTACTGTGTATTTACAATGAAATATGTAAATGTCTAATGAAAGTTTATCACATTTAAGAAGAAATGGACAGAAGTAGAATGGTTTGTGGAAGAATGAGTAGAGAAAGTGATGTGAATGCAAGAAATGAGATATTTTTTACGCTCAGTATCCTTCAAAGCATTTATTTTCGAAGAAATCTTGATGTCGAAAATGTCGATACAATACTTCCTGGAAGTGACAAGGAAGAGGAAAAAAAATTGCTAAGAAATACACTTGTAAATATGGTGAATGGAAAACAATTCGGGATATGAAAGAGTGGTGAATATCAGACAGTAATCCATATGTTCAGACGAAAAGGAAAGTGGAAAAGAAGGAAGATTTGAGGAGGCTGAATCTCCAGTAAAGAACGTAATATTCCTGTTGTTCCTCTCAAAATAATATTTTATTTGAATCGTTTGCACAATAGTTTGAAACGATGCTGTGTAGAGAAATTCCTGTGACTGTTACACAAAATATTTTAACATACACTTTATGGAAATTAAAATCTTAATATCTAGTTAAATAGACACGTGTAAAGAATGCGCCGTGTTGAGTTTATTCGGACCGGTTGAAGATTAAAGCACACACATGGTATTTGCAGGCAGGCGCTAACTTCGCTTATCGGTTAACCTTGCAAATGCTTCACTCTGCACGGTTACAAAGCAATTAACTTGCACCACCTTGGGAACACATTTTAAAAAAAAAGGAGAAGAAGAGGAACAGAGCCTTTAGGCCACGCTTTGGCTAAACCTGCCCTAATTATGCGCCAACAGAGAGGCATTAAAATATTAAAGACTTTTAATATTGGCCAGATAAAACAAAACATGCATTCTTTATGACGTACTCTGAAAACTTTCCCACGCCCAAGAGATGTAAAGGATGTACAAAATAAGAAAAAAGGTCTAAAGGTTAAAGCGTTTAACCCATCAAAGGCCATGCGCTGGAAGGTAAAAAGTACCGCAGTCTTGCCAACGTAATACTTCGCGTTGTGTATTTGCTACTAAGGTGTTAAAAATGTCCTGCCACTATGCTTTCTTTACCACTTACCTAAAGTAGGTACAGGAAGTATTGTATTCCAGAAATTCAATATAGACATTTCACTGTAAATGCACGTTTTGAGGTTCACTGAAACAAACATAAGCATTTAAAGCTGTGAATATATGTGCCCGCACGCGAGTGTATCTGGAGATAAAATATAAAAAAACGAAGTGTCGAATAGAAAGTATTCGAGAAAAATACTCCAACACCAAAATATTTTTTTAGATACCATGGCTTAAAAGTAGAACTTCTAACACACTGCACACGAGCTAAAAGCCTTAGATTATCGCACTAGTGCGTAATCTTCCTTGTGACCAACTTAGGTTTTAAGACCAATCACATGGCAATTTTCCTTTGTATTTGCACATGTTTAAATATCGACTTGGTTTGATTAGGTTTTACTTTTCATTATGTCTTTTTACTTGATTAAATTCTCATGGCGCCGCATTATATGTTCACAATACAAATCGTAATACTTCAATTTATCGCAATTTATTTTAGATTTAACTATAGGTTATATATTAGCAGCCTACGGCTGATCAAAAACGTTATTATCTAGCTAGTTTACATAAAGATTCAATGGCGGAAATTGTGAATTCAGAAGAAACTGAAATAGAAGAGCCAAGTGAAATTGCAGAAGCAGCAGAAAGAATAACATTAGAAGTACTTACACAAAAATTAAAAAACTAATATGATGCAGCACATAATCACTTCATTACCTGGTGTCAGGCAAAACATGTTGAAAATAATTTCACTGAAATTGAATGCTAGCGAATCAACTAAATATCAAAACATCTAATATCTCGGGGAAGTATTGTATTCCACCCAAAAATTCGATGCCGAGATCCCACCGGAAATATATGTTTTGATACCCCCTGAATCCAAAAAAAGCATTTTTGGAAACAAGTCCGTGTGTGTGTCTGTGAACAGCATAACTCAGAAACGAACAGTCGGATAAACACCAAACTTGGTATTTAGGTTCAGTATCTTCCAGAGATGCAACACAAAGGTTTTCAAGAAACTCCCCCCACCCAGAGTACCCTTTACATGGAACATTTTTCGAAAATTTTAATTTCCCCAAAAATGGCTTTAACGATTTTGATTAAAATATCATATTTTCATGACAAATAAAATGTATATTTTGAATTTTCTGGGAATGTCTCCAAAAGTATTCTTCATTGTGAACGGCTTTTGCATAACTGGTAAACACTAAGAGATAGACAAAATTTTACTACACAAAAAATGTAGATCACGGTAAAATATAGAATTTATGTCCTATACATTTTTTGTTTGTTGAGTGAACCATTTTCACTCAACAAACTTGCTTGTTATTACCTTAAATTTTCCAATACTTTTTCTCAAATGGCAATTCGTTACTCATTTTTTGTATGTCCTGGACATGCAAAGAGATTGGAATGCGCCACATAGCAACCAGCTCTTAAAATATTTGACTATCGCTTAAAGCCTACCAATTCCTCTTGCATCTACAAGAAAATTAGCAATAAGATTAACATCTCGATTGACATGAAGCATACGGAGAATAAGCGTTTGTAAAAATAGTTTGTACAAGAGTAGAGAAAGTCATATGAGTGTAACACATCAGATTTTTAACATAATTTCTCTTGTTTTGAACCACGTTCTAAATGTGCTCTGTTAGTTTCAGGAATCAGCATGATATTATTGATATTTTACAAATTCGAGCCCTGTCTAAAAAAATAGTCTATGCCACATGTGTTAAAAGTGTTACTTTTACCCCTTGTATCGTTCTTTGTTATTATTTTATTTTCTCAAAAATACCTCTTAACCATTTTGATTAAAGTACTGTATGTTTGAGATATGTGCATGGCAAACAAAATGTATAGTCTGTAAATACTTCTAAATTCTGAATGACTTTTGTATAATTGGTAAGCCGTAAGAGATAGACAAAATCTTACTACAAAAAACACCTTGAAACACATAATTTGTGTAAAATAGTTCATACTGATATGTGGATTTCATCGAAAATGCATGTTTTGAGGTGCCATAAATCAAACTATGGTCTGCACACTCGTGTGTGTGACCGAAGAACATATAATAAAACCAGATTCCAACTAATATAAAAATTTGAATTTATGTTCAGCATTTTCTGTAGATGCGACTTAAAGACTATAAAGAAAATCCCTCCACCCCAAACCAACCTTTCTATATGGATAAAATGCCGTAAGGTTTTATTTTCTGATAACTGATTCTAACCATTTTTATTAAAGGACAAAAAAAAAATATGTGTGTCTTAAATTTTCTGCGAATGGAGTGTGATGTGTGAAGTTCTGAATGAATTTTGTATACTTTGTTAAACTGTTAAACCATAAGAAATAGACAAAAACTATACGAAAATGTAGAACTCTTTAAACTACACAATTTATATGAAAGAAGTTCTGTAGCATTAACAATTTTCAAGATATCCGTTTTAAAAGTGTGTCGATCACCTCAGCCTCATGTATTTCTCCTTTATCTCGTTTAATATGAGCTAGGTAGAAGACATAAGCTTTGTAAGAATATTTTGAGGAAGAATGGACGTTTTCCAGAAGGTTCTGACCTGTGGTACAATCCCCTGCAATGGATGAATAGAGGTGTATGCGGTGGCAAGAGATAATACGGAGGGTGCAAATGTTTCATTTCACACGTTATCATGTTCACAAATGTTTTGTTTGATTATAACTTCCACCGTGAAATTTGGTTCCTTTTTAAGATACCGAACGAGATGGCTCCGCGGTAATGTGGGAGGCTCGGATCTGAGAGGTCCCTAGTTCGATTCCCGACGACCGCCCACTCTGACCATGGGTTTATCGTGGGTTTTCCTGGTAGGTAGGGAATATTGGAATACTCATCTCCGCGATTTTCTTTCATCATTTTCTTTTTATTCCGTTTCCTCATGATTTAGGCGTGCTTCTAGATTTCATGGCGTGAGGCGATTCCGGAGAGATGTCGCGGACGCCTGCTCCAAAGAATGAGTACTCCTCGTGGACACTAGAGGGCTACCTGGTTCATTGCCCTCTCTATGCTCTCCAGCAATGGGGTAGATCTTCGAGCTATGAACTGTTAGGAACCTCCGCGTGTCTCTGTGGTCTGTCTGCCAGCGACCTGTAGCCTGCTGTGGTTCCTTCACTTCATCCCTTCCTCCTGGGGATGTTAAGCTCATGTCCCTTACGGGGTAGCCCAGGGAGGGAGGAGTGAGATGAGAGTGGACACAGGGCGGCCGGACCAGGAGAATGACAGTGCAGAAGGCACGCTCCCTACCTTTTACTGATTAAAACTCCCCGGATGGCAGCTGGTGCAACCGGCTCCCCTTCCCCCTGCAGGCTTGCAGTCCCACTGGGGGACCCGCAACTCGCAGACCGCCCAAATTCTGGGCGACGAAGTATTACATAGAGCATCCCTTTCCCCTGCCATATAATGCCGAGACTCCCGCCGACACTTTCAACCGTCACAAGCAAATGAAAGGTGAAGTGAAATGGAGGGGCAGTACATTTGGAGGATGTAAGGAACCTTTCCAACATTCGCCTAGAGACCCGGAGAAACCACCAGAAACCACGCGATTCTCGGTAATCAAACCCACGATCTCCCGAATGCAGGCCACAGACGTTAAACCCTAAGCCGTCCCGTTCGCCCCCCCCCGTTGTATAGCCTATAAGAGTGCTACGTTTAAGATCCCGGCTGCACGGAATGCTCCCTGACCTACGAATGTAAGCTGAAACAAAAGCGATTGCCTCCGTGACGAACGCACAACTCTAATTTGCCTACTTGACATGAACCGTTTTCCTTCACGTGTCAGAACGCACACTCTATCATCTCAAGTAGTGCAAGTTTTAGAATTCATCTCACAACCAACTCTCGCCACCACATGTAAACATATGCGGGGGGCTGGACCACCATTTTTCAGAGATGTGATCCTCTCATCGCTCAGCATCCCCTTCCAAGAGCTTCATCCTCCATAACAGTCACGCTTCCCTACCCCGAGTTTGCTCTACTCCGAAACTGCTTCTCCTCAACATCAAACTTCCCTCTGTATGACTGAATATCTCATGATACATTCAGAACAGTAAACATCACAAATAGATATTTTCCCACGTGCATAAAAGTGGCTTATAATGTAATGCAAATCAAGCCCCATACTCTGTTCAGCGTGACCTCCTTTATTCCTCAAGCATAATTCTAGCCACTAGATTGGCAGTGTACTTAACCTCCCTCAAAATATTGCAGAATACCGAGGGGTAACACCACAAGTAGTTTTCCGTGTTCATTAGGGAGTACCCTTAAGACAATGCTTTGTTGAATTTTGGGCACAAACATAAATCATTCAGTTAAAGGACACAGGCAAATAATTTTTCACATTTCCTCTGGAAGACTGAACTATGTTGTATTGGTTTAGGCTTTCTTTGTGTACCAATCGTAGTGATACTGTTTCGTAGAGGCGGTATCCGAGCCTTCCCTTCATTTCAAATGGATTATAACATCGTTTATTGGTTCGTTTTTGTGTCCCTGAATTGTTCTTCAGAGCAGTGACATAGAGAACTGATACCAGTTGGGTGAAGCCAAAGGTTATTTACCCGTTGAGACATTATGGAGGGAAAAAATCTAGGGGAATGGCACACTTTTTATGCATGTCAGTGTACAGAACATAGACATATAGATATACTAAACAAAAAATTTATATAATGCATTCCCGGATCCCACGTTATATTTTTTACTCGGAATGATTTCAAAATAATCAACATATGCTAGCTACATATAATAGCGGAACAACTTCAAAGTATTTATTCGCGGTTACCACTCTTGTGAAGAAAAGAAAATGTCATGTGATTCGTTCATTTGACTCTCTATACCTCCTATCATTTATTAGTGGGTATGAAATTATTCCTACGAACGGTTTATTTTTCTGTTTACTTCATTCTAATCCAAATAAACCTTCCCAGAAATAGCTAGACATTTCTTTATAGATACAAAGGGTCAATGGCCTTAACATTCCATATTCCATCCATGAGTCCACGAAAAACATCCGAAAATCGACAGGAACTTAAATGTATTGAACAATTCGAACCGTTAATTAGGGATATCTGAAATAGCTGAGGTCACAAATAATTATTCGAAATAAATTGCGTATTTAAAAGAAATCTACATTTTTTGGTAGTATGTTTTCGTCTATCACTTAACATTTACCGCTTATACAAAATTATATAAATGCCTTCCGAATCTAGAGGAGCTAATTCTATAAAATTCAAGTAAAACATCTTATTTGCCACGTAAATATCTTTAATATGCGGTATGTTAATAAAAATCGTTTGAGTAATTTTTTTTATAAAAAAAATCTGATGTGTTACACTCACATGACTTTCTCTACTCCTGTACAAACTATTTTTACAAACGCTTATTCTCCATCTACTTCATGTTAATCTAGATAAACATTTGCAGACTCCATCTTATTGCTAATTTTCTTGTAGATGTAAGGGGAATATATATATTTACAAGGGCAATATAGAAATACAGTAGCCTTTAAGCACATACATTACTCTTAATAGCTGGTTGCTAGGTGCAGCACCATTCTCTTTGCTACAGATTAATACTCTTTGCATATCCAAAACAAAAAAATCAATAACGAATTCCCATTTGAGAAAATAAGTATTGAAAAATTTAAGGAAATAACAAGCAATATCTCGAAAATGGTTCACTCAACAAAAAATGTATATGACATAAATTGTGTATTTTAACGCGATCTACATTTTTTGTGTAGTAAAAGTTTGTCTATCTCTTATGGTTTACGAGTTATGCAAAAGTCGTTCACAATGAAGAATACTTTTGGAGACATTCCCAGAAAATTCAAGATATACATTTCATTTGTCATGAAAATATCTTAAACATACGATATTTTAATCAAAATGGTTAGAGCCATTTTTGAGAAAATTGAAATTTTCGAAAAATCTCCCATGTAAGGGGTAATCTGGTGTGGGGGGGTTTCTTGAAAGCCTTCGTGTCGCATCTCTGGAAGATACTGAACCTAAATACCAAATTTGGTGTTTATCCGACTGTTCGTTTCTGAGTTATGCTGTTCACAGATAGACACACAGACACACACGGACATGTTTCCAAAAATGCTTTTTTTGGATTCAGGCTGTCTCAAAACAGCCTGAAATCTCGGTATCGAATTTTTGGGTGGAATACAATACTTCCCCTACTTACTATACGCAGTAGAGAAAGTAAAAAAGTGTGTCATATAAAAGGTAGTTTAGGGTGGGGGATTTTCTTTAAAATCATCGTGTCGTATCTTTGGATGTTACTGAACTTAAATACAAAGTTTGGTGTTTTAAGTGTTTAGTTTTTGAGTTATGCCGTTCATTAACAGTCACACAGGGAACTTTGTCTAAAAGTGTGGGTTTCTTTTTGTATTCAATGTAACAAAACATATATTTTCGGTAAAAATACTTAGTATAGGTAAGTGGTAGAGAAAGCAATAATAAATGTTGAAGAAGAGAAATCTGTAAGATGTGGCAAGACGCACTGGGCGAGATGGAGGAGTAGATGAAACTCTGCCAAGAGACAAACGATGGTATGAGGGTAGCAGCATGTTCAGGCGTTACGGGTAGAAGTATTTTTATACCTGTGCCAGTTTTTCACCCATCCACAGGCACCATATCGGTACATACAGACAAGTTCTAACCCTTTTAACCCCACTTCCTTCCGAATCCAGCACAAAAGAAAAAGGAGGCCTCCCGCCTACCATGTGGAAAGCAAATCGATCGCTGCTTGTACAAATACAAACAATTTTTTTTGCTTTCTCTTCCTTTTTATTTATTTTTTGCCACTCTTCTTTACCTCCTTTATGTTTTTTCCCCCTTAGCTCTTTTTTTGTTTTCGAAGAAGAAATGCTTGGGAGAACAAAAGAAATCTCTGTGATGGAAAGATCTATCTCCTTTGTCAGGAGTTCAGAAAGGTGTGTAATTGATAGACCTTCGCTAGGTTACCTCATTAACTGCCTGCCTGCCTGACTGCTGGAAATCACGAGGAAAATTATGGACAATAACGTCACTGTTTATTGCTTTTCACTTACAGTGTGCATGCGTGGTCTGCCTAATTAGAAACAACGTCAAAATAAACAAATAATGAAGAAAAGGTCCTGCTTTGACATAAACTCAGTATAACTAAAAAAAAAGAAGTCTCTGTTGTGTTCATATGACTTTCTCTACTCATTCGTCCACATAATATTCTTACAAAAACTTGTTCTACTATCTACTATCTCTTGGTACTTGAGATAAACTATCGTTAAACATTTGTATATTTCAAAGTTAGTAGGTAAAGCGATAGTTAAAAAGAAATCTGTCGTTATGTGGCGGCCTTGAAATTCCATCCTGTTTGCATGACCACGAGAAAACCGCATAGTGACTTGCCAATAACAAAAAAGTGTAAATATTTGGAAATTGAAACCAATAACAAAGAATATCTCGGAAACTGTTAACGCCAAAAGATATTATTTGACAAAAATTGTGCACTTTAACGAGATCTACATTTTTTTTCAAGGCTTTGCCTATCTTTACAGTTTAACAGTTACACAAAAGTCATTCTTAATGAACACAATTTCACAGGCTATTCCCAGAAAATTTAAGATATACATTCTGCTAGTCATAAACATATCTTAAGCATGCGGTATTTTAAACAAAATTCTTAGAGTGCTCATTGAGAAGAAGAAAAAAAAAGTAACAAATTTTTAAATGTAGACGGTAGTACCCTGTACTTCATTTAGTTCCATTAATCATTTTATTGATCCTTCACCCCGTTTGGTTTATTTCAGTTTTGAAGGTGCCAGCGATGGTGTTTCAGTGCAGCGTGGCAGGGAAAACGGGTGCTCTCTGTGTACTTTCTCCGCCCTTATGTGGGGCGGGGTTCCCGGTGTGCCTGTTCGACTGCCGGGGCGTCTATATCTGGAAACTTTACGGACCTTGTCATTGCTGTGCCGTCACTCCTGGTTCCGGCCGTCCGTGTATCCCTTCACCTCATCCCTCCCTCCCGGTGGTGACCCCTCGTGGAGTCAGTACAGTAGGCGCATTCACTCGATCGGTGCCGAATCTCCGCTTCACAGTCCAATCCAATAAGCTGAACTTAAATACCAAGGCACTTTTCAGTTTTGAGTTGACAGACAACAAACAGAGAATCGAACTTTTTTTTCTAAAAATGCTCGTTTTGGATCTAGAGGGTCTCACAACATGTATTTCTTGTGAAATATCCACATTGATTTTTTTGGGTGGAATACAATACCCTCTCTACTTGCTGTAAGTACGTAATACAGAAATTAAAAATGCTGCTTTTGATTTCAAGGTAGCGAATTATCTGCTATTTAAGACTGTCACTGGTCCAAATCGAAAGGTATAACAAATCCGTAAGGCGCTGGTTAATGTTTAGTGTCTGCATGTATACGTATGTTTCAGGCGTTACGTAACTCCTTATATCTTCTCGACGATGCTTTCCGTAACATTAACTATTGGACCAAATCGAGAGTTATAATAAATCTGTATTAAAGAGGTACTTTTTAGTTTTTATTATCTGTATGTATGTATGCATGTATGTATATATGTGTGTGTATGTATGTGTGTATGTATGTATGTATATATATATGCAGGCTTGTTTAAAAAGAAAGAACGGGCTTTAAATATTTACACTACGTGATCAAAAGTATCCGGACACCTGGCTGAAAATGACGTACAAGTTCGTGGCGCCCTCCATCGGTAATGCTGGAAGTCAATATGGTGTTGGCCCTGGCCCACCCTTAGCCTTGATGACAGTTTCAATCAGGTGCTGGAAGGTTTCTTGGGGAATGGCAGCCCATTCTTCACGGAGTGCGGAACTGAGGAGAGGTATCGATGTAGGTCGGTGAGGCCTGGCACGAAGTCGGCGTTCCAAAACATCCCAAACGTCTTCTATAGGATTCAAGTCTGGACTCTGTGCAGGCCAGTCCATTACAGGGATGTTATTGTCGTGTAACCACTCCGCCACAGCCCGTGCAGTATGAACAGGTGCTCGATCCTGTTGACAGATGCAATCGCCATCCCCGAATTGCTCTTCAACAGTGGGAAGCAAGAAGGTGCTTAAAATATCAATGTAGGTCTGCACTGTGATCGTGCCACGCAAAACAACAAGGGGTGCAAGCCCCCTTCAGGAAAAACACGACCACACCATAACACCACCACCTCCGAATTTCACTGTTGACACTACACACCCTGGCAGATGACGTTCACCGGGCATTCGCCATACCCACACCCTGCCATCGGATCGCCACATTGTGTACCGTGATTCGTCACTCCACACAACGTTTTGCCATTGTTCAATCATGTAATGTTGACGCTCCTTACACCAAGCGAGGCGTCGTTTGGCATTTGCCTGCGTGATGTGTGGCTTATGAGCAGCCGCTTGACCATGGAATCCAAGGTTTCTCACCTCACGCCTAACTGTCATAGTACTTGGAGTGGATCCCGATGCAGTTTGGAAGTCCTGTGTGATGGTTTGGATAGATGTCTACCTAGTACTCTTTACGACCCTCCTCAAATGTCGGCGATCTCTGTCAGTCAACAGACGAGGTCGGCCTGCACGCTTTAGTGCTGTACATGTCCCTTCACGTTTCCACTTCACTATCACATCAGAAACAGTGGACCTAGGGATGTTCAGGAGTGTGGAAATCTCGCGTACAGACTTCTGACACAAGTGACAACCAATCACCTGACCACGTTGAAAGTCCGTGAGTTCCACGGAGCGTTCCATTCTGCTGTTTCACGATGTCTAATAACTACTGAGGTCGCGTATAATGAGTACCAGGCAGTAGGTGGCAGCACAAATCACCTAAAATTAAAAACTATGTTTGTAGGGTGTCCGGATACTTTTGGTCACATAGTGTATTTCTAATGAACGACAATAGATAGAAACATATATGACACATCATTGAATAGAGAAAAGTTCAAAGTTTTAAGTCTACACCTATTAGTTCCATCCAGTGCCTACAGAGGCGCTGGGTTTGTTTACGAGAAAATGGCGACGCCACAGGAAAAATCGTTTTGTGTGCTGCATTATGCAATGAGTGAACCCATTGTTTCATTGCAGCGTGCATTTCGTTGTAATTTCAACAACGAGCCGCCTCGTCATAAAAAATTCACAATTGATACAATAAATTCGTAAAAGATGGTTGCGTATGCAAACGAAAAAGCACTGGTCGTCCCCTCGCATAACAAATGGTGCTCATCTTGAACACATAAAATAAAATGTTGAACTTTACTCTGTTCAGCGATGTATCGCAGTGTCGCCATCTATTGTCGTTCATTTGAAATAAATATTTAAAATCTGTTCCTTCTTTTTGAATAATCGTGTGTATATGTTTCAGGCGTTACATAACTCTTTGCATTTTCCCTACAATGCTTTCCTTAACATCAACTATTAGACCAAATCGAGAGTTATAATAAATCTGTGTTATAGAGGAACTTGTTAGTTTTTAGTGTCTGTATGTATGCATATCTCGGAGGCGCAGTTTTACGCTACATAACTGCTCGCACATTCTCGACGATGGTTTCCTTAAGGCTGTGTACAGTTCGGTTCCCTAAGGCGAAGCTGCGCGTGGCTGCATGCGGAGTGCTCCTGGGAATATAAAAGATTTACCACCGTCCCAGAAACACTGACTTATGTTTACACACGCAGTGAAAAGGCAAGGACACAGAACTGCACTTGAACCGTGTCTTCCTGCGAGATGCAGTAATTTTAGAAGACTTTCTTAAGAGTTTCGGAGGCTCACTTGTTAAATATGAAGGCCTCATTTAGTATCACGTATAAAGACAGCGATCTTCATACTTTTTGTTCTAACAACCTGGTTGCTAGGTAACAGCTTCTCAGAGCGAGATTTCCAGGATGCATCAACTTTGAAACAGTATTACTTGGTTAACTTCTCTAGAACATAACAATAGCAGACAAGGGAAGTATTGTATTTCACTAAGAAGCTATATATAGTATATCACGTGAATGCATATTTTGAGGTTCCCCTGAATTAAAAACTCCCTTTTACCTCCCTATTACCTACTTATAGTAAGTAAAGGAAACGCCCTGAATTTAAAATAAACATATTTAGAAAAAGTTCCGTGTGTATGTGGGGTGTTTATCTTTGAAGAGCGTAACTCAAAAAGGAAATGTCAAGTTCGTTACCAGAATCGGTATGTATATTCAGCATTTTCCAAAATGGAAAAAATCTTATTTTACATCTAAAACTTTTGTCATTTTTTTATTTTATATTAAAGGGCTCTAACGATTTAATGAAAAGACAATGCATATGAAATAAAATGTAAACCTTGAATTATCTTCAAACAGCCTGTAAAATCTTCTACATTCTGTGACTTTTGTAGAATTCGTAAACCGTAAGAGAGAGACACAATTTTACTACACGAAAAGTGTAGATCTCATTAAAGTACACAATTTATGTCGAATAATTTTTTTTGTGTGGTTAACCATTTCTGAGATATTCTTTGTTATTGGTTTGAATTCTCAAATTTTTACATTTTTAGGTGGTAAGTCGCTATTCTTTTTTCTTCTCATGGTCATGGTAGTAACATGTAATTTCAAAGCCATCACATAGCGATCCGCTTTCAAACATCTGGCTATTGCTATAGAGTCATGTGGACGCAATGCATCAGGTCTTTGCTGATATTTGTTTAAGGTTGCCAGAGTATATGTGAATGCTATAGCGTGCAGATTTTGCATCTTTCCCTTTAATAAAAGCAGCAAAAGCATTTCAGTTTATTAATTCTGTAGCGTACACAACAAACATTGCGGTAATGTTAGAAAAAATAAAACAAAAAAGTGATGTTTGCTGTAGGGAATGAAACACGGCACGGGAAACAAGAAATAAAACAAATATTAGCTTTAAACGTGCTAAAAAAGAGGAAGAGACGGATAAAATAAAACTAACATCGATTATCAGTCGTGAAGTAACTTGTAACATAGGAAAGTCGAGTTGTTAACGCTCGCCGTGTGTAATGAACTCATTAAAGCCCTCGTCTTATCGCCCAGAGAGCACGCTGTACCTGTTATTATGCCCACCACACGCGTGGTTAATGAGTGACTGTTACACGCCCATTCTCTCTGCAGTTAATGAATAACTTTGCTTGTGACTGACGGCTGGAAAACCAGAAGAGAAGCGTTGTTTCTACGTAAACTTGAGTTACACTGGCTGCTGGGAGTCACTAGTGAAGTGACGCTTGATATTCTTCCCTGTAGGAGGTAAATGATATGCAACGATGGAAGACATTTTCAATACACACGATAAACATCTGAAGTGCTGCGTTCACATCACCGTCTCTACATTTTCTTCTGTGTTAATCAAGATAAACTTTTGTTACACATTTACGCACATTGTTGTAGATATAACGAAGTAGACTAAAGCGGTAGTGAGTATTTCTTCCTCTACCTTGAGGCAGTATTATTAACACTTAAATAATTTCAGTCTAATTATATAAATATGTAAATTCAATAACAGCCCGCCTTAAAACAATATGTGTATGTAATAGTCATTGCATATGCTTATATTATTGTATCCATGTGTAATAATGTTATGTGAATATATTACGTAATTTAATAATGTAGGAGCTGTGAGAATAATAAGTTAAAAGTTGCTAACAATGAGGTAACCTTGAGTCAATAATGAGTAAGAAAGTTTAACAGTACTACTTTTGATTCTTGGAGTAACAATAATGTAATTTTAGTGACAGTTTATAAAATAGCCAATCAACAACCAGAAAAAGCTTTAGTTAAATGAAGGAATTCTATTGGAGTAGGATTAGCCAATCAGAGACTTGAAATACAGAAATTTACAAGTTTAGACGGTTAAAATCAATTCAGTTGCTTCTAGACAGTGCTCATAACCACACGTGAGATGCGTCCTCGAGAAATTAATTAGTATTCGTGTGAGACAAAAATAGTTTACTTATTAAAAAGTGCAAGTATTAAATAAAACAATCTCACAGCTCTCTATATCAGTGAAGTGCTATTTAATTTATGTCAAGCATTAATAAAAAGGAGTGAATTAAAACTTAAAATCTTTGTAAGCCTACATTCTTGTCGCATCACGCCCTGCCAAGACTTCCATGTCTCTAACAATAATACTGACGCAGCCGAGGCGAACATATATATTAAATACTTAAAGAAACAAACAAATTATAAAGTTAACTTTTTTTTTAAACTTTGGGCAAAGGCCACCTGAAAGTACATTTGGGGCGAAGGCTACAGGAAACTGTTTATCATACGTGCGGTTGCAACTACTACAAGTTCGGCTCCCCAACAGTTGAAATATAATACAACTCATTCAACACAAACTACTTCAAAGTAACGTAACAAACCACCTACTTCAACCTCAAGGATAGACTGTAAGTCTGCTTCGTCTCAAAGACTGTCTTCTCAAGGTAGTTTTGGTCTTTGCATTGATCTCGTACTCGCGGAGAGTAAAGAAACACTTTTTTGTTAATCTACTTAAATCCATTCCTTCAATACCATTGTTGTCTTAAGGAATCATTCTTATTTTCTGTACTGCGTACCCAGTACGCAGGTAGAGAAGGTACTGAATTCAACCCAAAAATTCGATATCGAGATTTTACATGTTTTGATGGCCCTGAATAAAAAAAAAACATTCTTAAAAAAGGTTTATATGTATGTCTGTGAACAGCATAATTAAAAACCAAAAACTCGGATAAATACCAAACTTGGTATTTAGTTTCAGTACTTTTCAAAGATGCGAATCGAAGGTTTTCAAGAAAATTACTCCACTCCAAACTACCCTTTACATAGAACGTTTTTCCAAATATTTTATTTTCTAAAAAAAGTGGCTCTAACGAATTTGATTAAAATGCCATACAGTTAAGGCATTCACATGACAAATAAAATGTATAGCTAGAATTTTCTGGAAATAGCCTTTGTACTCCTCTTCATTCAGAAAGAATTTTGTATAATCCTATATAATTGGTAAACGTTAAGCGATAGACTACGACGTACAAAACAAAAGCTGCAGAACTACACAATTTATTTCAAATAACTTTTTTGTGGCATAAGCCGTTTCCGAAATATCCGTCATTAATGGTTCGAATGACTCTTATATTGAAATTCTGTCGAGGTTCAGTTGGTTCTCGTAATTACATATAGATAACATAGCTTCGAGTTCTTAAATTTGACTATCGCCGTTCTGTAGCGGGACACGGTTGTTGGGCGACATTTATAACGGAAATGGTTGGTCAGTTGCATCTGGAAAGCATCGTTCCTCTGGTTGATGCTATCTGCTGCAGTGATCTTGTCCTCGGCTATGGATGCTCGTCGGCTGCTGTGTTTTCCATTCCTAACCTTTTCCTATATAACTAATTCTTCGTGGGTGAGGCAAATTAAAAATATACTGCATTTCCCTTAATAAATTTGGTTTATTAACAATTTAAATATTTATAAACGGCTAGCTTTTCCCATTATACCAATTTCCACCATTTGAATAAATCAGGAGCCTAAACTAACTGCACACGTCTTCCCACCCATATGTACACACGTGCATTTCTCGTCAAGTGCGTAGCACTTGTGTCGACGAAATTCTATAAGAGAGAGTAAAAATCTGGGGCTTTGTTCGCCTTTATATACCTGAGCGTAGTAACGCTTACCTTGCGCTTCAAAATGTAACCACGTTTCTAATTGGTCCTCAGACCGTGTTACCTTAACATGTATGAGAATATTCTACTCCAAAGTTTTGCGCTTACGCGTCACCATGACGCGTTCGGAAACGGGTTCAATATTGCCGGCTCTCTGTTCATTAGCTTGGTGAAAGGTGGGCTCTATTTATAATTATCTTTTACCTGGAATTTGCTAGCTGGCCCGTTTCTTACAATCTGCTTTGTACAATTCTTGGTTGTTGAATATTTTAACATTTCTTTGTGAATTATATTATTACTATGTACAATTCTTATATATATATATATATATATATATATATATATATGTGTCTGTGTGTGTATTGTGTGTATGTGATATATCCCCTTTCAGCTCCCTTTGTATCAACTAAATGTGTAATGGAACCATTTCTGCAAACGTTTATCTCGATTAACATGATACAGATAGAAAAATAAGCTCTTGTAGGGATGTGAAGCTTAATTGTTCTTTTACACATAACGTGTTGAGGCTACATTTGAAAAAGTAAAATCAGACTCGCAGATTAAGTACCAAAGCTGGGATTTGAACCACGGATCTTGGACTTACCATGCCGCTGCTCTAACCAACTAAGCTACCACTAAATCCTGAGCTTCATTGCCACTCACTATTAGGTCAATCAATGAAGATTATTTTGTTTCACATCACGGGCGTCTTGTAGCGGAAAGGGGTTCAAATGCCCCCCTAGATTACGAGAAATGATTAGGCTACTGGTTATTATTGCTCTACCAAAAGAAAAATTACAATAAGTGCAGTTTTAACACAAATATTTTACATTTGAGCAGTAAAATATGTTTTTCGTTTACGCTAA
Organism: Deroplatys truncata; assembly: GCA_030765065.1. NCBI lineage: Eukaryota > Metazoa > Arthropoda > Insecta > Mantodea > Mantidae > Deroplatys > Deroplatys truncata. The sequence continues at coordinate 31,057,004 of CM060981.1, read as the reverse complement.
ATGTCGTTAAAATTCACTGAAAATTCCGGAAATTGCTTCAGGCAATCCTGCTCCCCCTGGCAAAAACTGAAATAACGGTCCTCTTTCACGTATTCCATGTGTAGGCTGAAGTGGGAAAGGTAGAATAACACTAAAATTTCAATGGCATAGCCGGCATTTGAGCCATGGGCCTTGGGCTTTCCGTGTCGCTGCTCTGATCAACAGAGTTACCATGGTAACGTTAAATTACCCAAGTAATTCGCATTTTCTCCGGTAAACCACAAGGCGTCTCAAATGCACTTTGAGATAACATTGTTTAGTTTATAGAAGAGATATTAATAAAATCCCTGATGTGTTACATTCCCATGGCTTTCTCTACCCTCTGTCGTTTATTAATGGGTATACAATTTATTCCTAAGAAAGCTGATTTTTGTATTTACTTCATTTTAATTGATATAAATCTTTGTAGAAATAGCTACATTACAATTTCGTTATAGATACAAAGGGAACAGCGATAGTTAAATGTTTAAGAACTGAACGCTATATGCTGGCCTTAAAATTCCATACTGTTTCCATGCAATCGCGAGAAACAGCTGAATATCGAGAGAACTTTAAAAGGATGATAACTTATTGGACCATTAATAACGGATATCTTGGAAATGGATGATGCCACAAAAAATTTAACTAAAATAAATTGTGTATTTTAAGGAAACCTACATTTTTGTGTTGTACGTTTTCCTCTAACACTTAACGTTTACCAGTTTACAAGATTATACAAAATTCCTTCCTAACGTAAAGGGCTTTCCGGCTATTCCCAGAACATTTAAGCTATACATTTTAATCTCTCTCTTTCTCTTTCTCTCTCTCACAGACACAGGCAGCATACACATTCACACACGGGTCTTTTGCTAAAATGTTTTTTTTTAGGATTCAGGGACCCCAAAATGTGTATTTCCGGTGAAATTTCAATACGACTTTTAGTTGGAATGTAATACTTTCTCTACCTACTATGCACGTGTTAGAGAAAGTAATAAACGGGTAGAGAAAGTCATGCGAAAGCTACCAATCCAAAAGTGATGTATACTCACAAGCAACATCGACGGCCGCAGGCTGGCTCCTGATCTGCCCTCTGCTGGACCAGGCTATACACTCGCATTTGAATTTGTCTTTGCCAAAGTATTCCTCCACCTCGTTGCGGGTGATGTTGATGGACGCCTCCACGTTCCTCACTCCCGTCTGAGGGTCCACGAAGTCCTGCTGCATGGCCCCAGCAGAATTGGCCGTGGAGGACTTCCGGGCGCCGTTACACCGGAAATACACCTGTAGCGCGTGTGCTGCGCGACACGACAATGTGGCCGGCTTGTTCTTTATCACGTACGAGTCGGTGGGTTCCTCCAGGAACACGGGCAGCGGTACGGTCTGGTGTAGCAGGTCTCCCTCCCCGTCGTCTGCGGATGAAGATGACGACGTAGGGGAGTGCAGTGTGTCTTCTAGCAGGTAGCCATCTGCAAGCAAACAATACACTGAGGTTTTATGTGATGCAACAACTGTGGGAACAAGATATTACATGCAACAACTGTAGGAACAAGATATTACATGTCTCTTTTACAAGACTTTCAGGTCTGACAATGAGTCAGTCTGTATGCATAAAGCAACCTGCCAACCGCTGCTGTAAGCACACAGTTAAGATTTTATATAGAGGAATTTGAAGAAAATTAAATAGGATAAGATTACCTTCTCACTGCGATTAATACAAACAAAATGGCAAGGTACGGGCCAGTGCATATACTTACCATACTGAATCACACAATTTATATAGCTTAGGTACGTCGCGCAACGATAATATATTTATAAGTAAACAAATAATAGAAAGGATAAGAGAGTTTAACTGCCCAAAGTATATAATACGAGGGCAGTCCAGAAAGTCCCAGACGTTTTGGCATATCGTGGCAATGAGTATGGCTAGAGCCGTCATGTTGGTGCCAGAACGTTCCTACATTCAGTACGCATCCAGCTGTGGTAGCGTGAGGACTGTGGCTTCCTTACTGTGCTCTCTGTGAGTTGTTAAAATGTGCGCTGCAATAGAAAATCCCGCCAATGTGAAGTGCGGTTGGATAAAAAGAACAAACCAATTGAAATTTATCGTCAACTTTGTGATGTTTACGGGCAGGGAATAATGAGTGAAAGCCGAGTCAGGCAATAGTGCTTTGATTTTAAAAAGGGCCGTACCAATGTTCACGACGAGGATCGCAGTGGTAGGCCTAGCCTTATGACTGATGAACTGTCAATGCAAATCAATGACAAAAATCGTCGTTTCACGATTACACGTTCGGAACATTTTCCCCAAATTTCACGGAGTTTGTTGCATCAAATTCACGCTTTGATACTGACGCTGAACTGTAAACCAGTGGTTGAAGTCGCAGGTGGCAGATTTCTGCAAAGAGGGTATTGAAAAACTTGTGTCACGGTATGATAAATGCCTCAATTTGAATGGCGATTATGTAGAAAAATAGCTTAACAGTGAATCTTTCAAATGTAGATAATAAACGTTGATATTTGCATTTTGTTAATTGTTTATTTCAAAACGTCTGGGACTTTCTGGATTACCCTCGTAGTTGTAGATTTTATAAAGGCATTTGATAGAGTAAAAACAAGAAAATTATGGGAGATAATGACTAATAGAGAAATACCAAATCATATTGTGGAGATATTTAAAGAAATATATAAGTGTTCAAAGATATGTATTAAACAAAAAAGTCAGAATTTTAAGACAAGAGATATTAATATCGGAGTAAGACAAGGGTGTAGTACATCACCCACTTTATTTAATTTATATATAAACAACGCAATCCGTGAATGGAAAAAGCGGCTAAATAATTTAAACATAACTTCTGATTATGTTAGGAAAACTTTTACAATGGCACTCCTGTATGCTGATGACCAAGGAATCATTTCTGATAACGAAGATACGTTAAAAAGGGCACTTATTGAACGACATAAAATAGTTTTAATTATAATTTAGACATATCAAGAAAAAAAATCTGATGTGTTACACTCTCATGACTTCCTCTACTCTTGTACAAACTATTTTAACAAACGCTTATTCTCCATCTACTTCATGTTAATCGAGATAAACATTTGCAGACTCTATCTTATTGCTAATTTTCTTATAGATGTAAGGGGAATATATATTTACAAGGGCAATATTGAAATACAGTAGCCTTTAAGCACATACATATCTCTTAATAGCTGGTTGCTAAGTGCAGCACCATTCCCTTTCCCACAGATTAATACTCTTTGCATATCCAAGACAAAAAAATGAATAACGAATTTCCATTTGAGAAAATAAGTATTGAAAAATTTAAGGGAATAACAAGCAATATCTCGAAAATGGTTCACTCAACAACAAAAAATGTATATGACATAAATGGTGTATTTTAACGCGATCTACATTTTTTGTATAGTAAAATTTTGTCTATCTCTAATGGTTTACCAGTTATGCAAAAGTCGTTCACAATGAAGAATACTTTTGGAGACATTCTCAGAAAATTCAAGATATACATTTTGTTTGTCATGAAAATATCTTAAACAAATGATATTTTAATCAAAATCGTTAAAGCCATTTTGAGAAAATTAAAATTTTCGAAAAATGTTCCATTTAAAGGGTAATCTGGGGTGGTGGAATTTTCTTGAAAACCTTCGTGTCGCACCTCTGGAAGATACTGAACCTAAATACCAAGTTTGGTGTTTATCCGACTGTTTGTTTCAGAGTTATGCTGTTCACAGACACACACACACACACAAACACACACACGGACATGTTTCCAAAATTGCTTTTTTTGGATTCAGGGGATCTCAAAACATGTATTTCCGGTGAAATCTCGGTATCGAATTTTTGGGTGGAATACAATACTTCCCCTACTTACTGTACGTAGTAGAGGAAGTAAAAATTAAATCCACAGGCTTTCACGAAAACCATCCGTTGAGATGTAAACTTGTATTAGATAACAATATAATTGAACAAGTAAACACATTTAAATTTTTAGGATTTTCAGTATCATATATTAAAGAAGCATATATTGGAATTAAAATAGAATTTTTTTTAAAAAAATGTGTGAAACAATTAAAAGAACTTTTAAAAGTAAGGTGAGAAAGGATACGATGCTGATTTTTTATAAAACCATGGCAGTTCCACTTGCTCTATATAGTAGCGAATCTTGGACAATGACAAGTAGAGATAAAAGCAGATTACAGACAGCGGAAATGAATGTTTTAGGAACAGTATTAGGGTTCACTAGAAGAGATAGAATAAATAATGATGACATAATAAAACAATTAAAGATATTTAATCTAAATGAAGAAATAGAGCAGAACAGACAAAAGTAGCTAGAACAGGTAGAGAGAATGAATGAATGCTCTACTACGAGGGTTGGAACTTAAATAGTGGCAACACTGCTGTAGAGACACTATGCAACGGAATCTAATAGTCTCGTTGATAGCACATGTTAGTTACGTACCTACCTTACCTCACAGCAAATGCACTCTCCCTTCCCACTTCACCTGCGTGCGCATAGTCGAGAGAAACACAGTCACTTGTGAGCTAGCGGTCTAACGTAGTGTTGTCACGATGTTTTCGAAACAGGAACAACGGAGGTGGATCAAGATTGAATGTGCCAGAGGTCGTACAGCACGACAGTGTCATCATGGCCTTCAAGAGGCTTGCGGGGGATCTGCATTGCCTTACATAACAGTGGCACTTTGGGTAAAAGCCTTCAACGATGGTCGGCAAACTGCGGCAGACAGGCATCGGGGAGGTGGCCCTAGCGTCAGTGAAGAAATGCATGCTCTTGCCGCGTTGCTGGACAGTGATCGACGCCATACGATTCGTTAGCTCGCCCAAGAAACCGGATTAGCGCATACGACTGTGCTTCACATCCTGAAGGAACGCCTGGGTATTGCATCACGATGGGTTCCGCATGATTTGACGGAAATGCAGGAATGGTTGCGTTACGACGCTGCTAGGACGCACTTGGAGCGCGAAGCACAGCTTTCTTACGCCATATCATAACGCTGGATGAGACATGGGCCAAATCGTATGATCCAAAACTGAAACACCTATCGAAAGTTCATCAGAGCGTCAGCAATGTGAAAGTTGTGGTGATTCTCGTGTACGACTGTGATGGTGTTATCCTAACGCATTACATTCCTCCAGGGCAGACCATCAATGCACAGTATTACCATTCGTTTTTGGAGCACCACCTGCAACCAGCTGTGAGACAGAAGGGGCAACACTTTTTGCAGAATCCACCCATCATTTTGAAAGACAATGCTCGGGCGCATACAGCACAAGCTGTTGCTGATTTGTTCGGTCGATAGGACTGGAAAGTGCTGTACCATCCACTATACTCCCCGGACTTAAGTCCTTATGACTTTGATTTGATTCCGAAGATGAAGGAACCACTTCGTCGCATTCGCTTCAGAACTGTTCCAGAGATTAGTCAGACAACAGACCGCTCCATTCGCACTATCAACAGAACAGGCTCTGCTATAGGTATACTACGACTTCCACATCGCTGGCAACGAGTTATACACAACGCCGGTGACTACATTGAAGGACAGTAAAGGTTGCTAACATGTAACTCTTTTGTATCGGCTGTAAATAAATAGTTGCCACTATTTAAGTTCCAACCCTCGTACATACCTAAAGCAAAACGAAATGTCGGAAGACACAGGAAACGATGGATGAATAAAAAATTAAACATATGGAGCACGCAACAGCCTTGGAAAGGTTTAATTCTTGATAGAGAAGAAGGAGACAATATATATGGCATTTGTACTGAATACCTTTACATATCGATGACCAAAAAATCATGACATAACTTCGTGTTAGTCTAATCTTGAGTATTCAATAAATTATACTTTATGCAAGGTTAGGAATTTAACATAATACTTGCCTGGATTCAGTTCAGTACACCAATAATTTGATTTAATAGTCGAGCAAATATTTTCAACATTTACAAACGGGTATCATGTAATATCATAGAATCCGATAATGTAATGAAGATATCTTAAAGAGAATTTGTCTAAACATTAAACTTTGTTGTTGAAGTAACAATAATAATAATAATAATAATAGGCACACGTGGAGAGATTTTGTAGTGATCAGTTTACTCAAGACCTGAGAATGAAACTACTCCTGCCGTCAACCTCCAGCTTCAAGGCACTAATGCATGACATGGAGGAGAAACGAAACCAGATATGAAGTGACTTCTATAACACGAATGTGATGGTGTACAAAAACAGGACACACAGATTCTCCGAGCTACTACACGCCATGATCAGATTCGCTTCCACTTCAAAGTGTGCAAGAACAGAAATTACCACCAACCGGCCCCAAAATGCATGTGCTAGTGGTGCGGCAAAAAGTGTCCCAGATATCATGCAACGTGAACAAAGACAGATATCAATCACGAAACACTAGTGTTGGTGCTTAAAACAATTGCACATTCTGTGCTGTTCCATTGTTATTGTAGTGCTTCCCCCAAATAATTTTTGTAGCATTAACCATTTCCGAGATTTTATTCATAATTGGTTTGAACTGTTAAATACTTTATACTCTCTCTATATGTATAGTAAATAAGGGAAGTACTGCATTCCACCCAAAAATTCCATATCAAGATTTCACCGGAAATACATGTTTTGAGATCCCCTGAATCCAAATAAAGAATGATTGGAAACATTTGGGTATGTGTGTCTGTCAGTCTGTGAACAGTATAACTCAGAAACCACAGTTTGAATAAATACCAACCTTAGTACTTGAGTTTAATATCTTTCAAGGATGCGACACGAAGATTTTCAAGAAAATTCCCCCAACTTAGACTACGCTTTCAAAGGAAACTTTTTCGAAAATTTGTGTTTTCTCAAAAATGGCTCTAAAGATTGTGATTAAAATATCATATGTTTACGATAGAGATGCAAAGAGAATGGAATGCGCCTCTTAAAACATTTGACTATCGCTTAAAGCCTACCATATTCCCCTTGCATCTACAAGAAGATTAGCAATAAGATTAACATCTCGATTAACATGAAGTAGATGGAGAATAAGATTTTTGTAAAAATAGTTTGTACAAGAGTAGAGAAAGTCATGTCGGTGTAACACATCGGATTTTTTTTTTTTTTTTTTGAGTAGAATGCAATATTTCCCCTACTTACTTAAATTTATATATCACGTTTTGTCAAACGTTTTTGCAGAATGCCTACATGAAAGGAAGTGCTGTAGAGTTTTCGTGCTTCAACTGTTCCCTAATGCGAAAGACTATAAATTAAGCAAGGTATGTGCGTGTTACATTGTCAGGAGTAAAACATAATATTTTGTTGATGCTCTCTTTGTACTGGCGCGGTTTCATTTCACTTTAATGGTAACCCTGTTTCATAAAACTTAGGTGCCTGTATATTTACTTGCTGAAGAAGTCATAACTTGAATAATGAAAGAAATAAAAACGTGAGACGAGCATTAAAATGTTTCGGCAAGATGAAAGAGAAGGGAAAAAAGTGTGCAACCTGTTGAGCTGAACTCGATGCCTTGTCCATCAAAGGGAGAGCAACATCTGAGAGAAAGATAATAAAAAAAAAAAACTTCGCGTGCTGCAAGAAAGCCTTGTGGTCACGGAATGTCTATCAAAAACTATGTACGTGCGCGTGTGTGTCAGTGCTCCCCTCTGGACTGCGTGTCTAACATCATTTAGAATCGGAAATACATCAAGTATGGTGGATAAAAAGGAAGCAAGTACATCCTCAAAAAATATTTTCCCTTTTTCCATTTCGTTCCCTCTGTGGAAAGCAGGTAACTTCAGAGATGAACGGGTTAATTCTGATCCTCCGCCTTTCAGATATCAAAACAAATAACACGGTGTTTTCAAGTAAGACAGGCATTCTGTGAAGATTCTGAGCTGTGACATTTCAACTGCAGAAATTTATTGTAGACAGAATTTGATTTACAAAGTAAAGTTTTTTCTCTCTCAATTTTATTTTACGTCGCGTAACTCCCTGGTCATGTCGCGACGGCTCTGTTGGTGAATAACTCTTAGAGCGATATGTGAGGGACAATTAGCCTTCTAAGTCTCATCGCTGTAACCACCTGCTGCGTCATGTGTCATCTTCTGCTTCGTGCCGTGCAGACGGCATTAGGGTGCCATCCAGTCCAACCACCGTCCTCATACAGAAACGCGGACAGTCTTCTAGGTCTCATACCTGTAACCACCTGCTTCATACCGTGCAGATGGCAATAGGGTACCGTCCAGGTCAACCGTCGCCCCCACACAGACAGACCGCTTAGCCTTCTAGGTCTCATTCCTGGAATTGTCATCTTGCTTCGTCACTGCCCACAGATACCCCCAGCGCATGGCAGTCGGATCGTCTGCTTCGTGCCGTCCAGTCTGATTACATTGTCTGCAGATAGATGGCATAGCATTCGCTATTACCACTTGTTTTTCATTTTACTATTGTTCTTTTTAGACTTAAGCTGGAACTTTGTGTCGTGATATTAAATATCCAATCTGGTATATACCTTGGCAATTGAGGGAAACCATGAAAAAACCGCAGAAAGATTGATCGGCCCACGGGATTTAAACCCGGGAGCTTCCGAATGCGGGTCACAGACGTTAACGCCTGAGGCATCCCGCTCGGTAAAGTAAAGTTCCTTATAAAGGAAAAACAATATACAGGGTGGACCATTTAAGTTGAGACTGTACAATATCTCCAAAACTAAGCGTTGTAGAAAGAAATGTGTTTAATAAAAGTTGCTTGATATTATGGGGGAAAGTAAATGTCATTAGCCGTGTCCAATTACCTGGTATTTAGGTATTAGGTAGAGAAACTGTTAGACATCTAGTTAACACGTTTAGGACAACGGGATGGTTTACTAAACGCTAAAGCTAAGAAGCGAAAACGAGAGGTTATAACGGAGAGGAAAATTCACGGTTATTGTGGGTGCATCTATTTGTAGGGTAACCTAAAAAATAAAGTTTTTAGGAAAAATCCCCACATCATAGACAACTCAAGGGCAATATAAAACCACAAATGATGAACATTACCCAAGAACGTACGCAAATGTCACCCGAAGATGGCAGGAATCTCTTCACGCAGATGGACACCACTTATAACAAGGCTACCACTCCTTATAATGTAAGTTACTATCACTAGTGGGTAACGCAGGAGTTACGTAACGAAAAATCCAAAGTGTAATAGATAGTGTGTGAGCACGCATATGCGCGATCCGTGGCCTCACCATAAAACGGCCGCACTGTATTTTATTAGTTATGCTAGTATCTTATATGTATGATATTCTAATCAAAATCGTTTAAGTAATTTTTGAGAAAATAAAGCATAAGAAGGGGATGGGGAATTCTCTCGAAAATTTCAGGCACTGTTCGAAAAGTTGCGTTTTACTCAGTGAGTTTTAATATTTCTATGCCTTTAAGATTTATTTTAAATTATTGATATTCTTTGTTTTCAACCGTTTATTTTAAGCAAGTAGTACAGAAAAAAATCTAATGTGTTACACTCACATGACTTTCTCTACTCTTGTACAAACTATTTTTACAAACGCTTATTCTCCTTATGCTTCATGTTAATTGAGATGTTAATCTTATTGCTAATTTTCTTGTGGATGCAAGGGGAATTGGTAGACTTTAAGCGATAGTCAAATGTTTTAAGAGCTGGTTGCTATGTGGAGTATTCCATTCTCTTTGCATTACCAGGAAAAAAAATGAATAACCAATTTCCATTTGAGAAAAAGTATAAGTGTTGGAACATTTAAGAGAATAACAAGCAATATCTTGAAAATGGTTCACTTAAGAATAAAAAATGTATATGGCATAAATTGTGTATTTTAATGCGATCTACATTTTTTGTTTAGTAAAATTTTGTCTATCTCTTATGGTTTACCAGTTATGCAAAAGTTGTTCACAATGAAGAATACTTTTGGGGACATTCCCAGAAAATTCAAGATATACATTTTATTTATCATGTCTTAAACATATTATATTTTAATCAAAATCGTTAGAGCCATTTTTGAAAAAATCAAACTTTTCGAAAAACGTTCCATGTAAAGGGTAACCTGAGGTGGGGGGATTTTCTTGAAAACACTAATGTCGCATCTCTGGAAGATACTGAACCTAAATACCAAGTTTGGTGTTTATCCGACACACACACGGACATGTTTCCAAAAATGCTTTTTTGGGATTTAGGGGGTCTCAAAACATATATTTCCGGTGAAATCTCGATATGGAATTTTTGGGTGGAATACAATACTTAGCCTACTTACTATACGTAGTAGAGAAATTAAATATCTTAGAAATTCTAAAGGTTTGTTTGGCCTTGTAAGAAAGGTTAAGCATTAATATAGGTTATGAAATCCGAAGGTTCTAACATAACAATACGTAAATTGAAGTGTGCTCCGTATGCATATTGAAAACCGATCTCAGAAACCTCTTGCTCCGTCTACCAAAGTAATGGATATAAACGATTTGCAAAGAAAGAAGGAATAAAGGAAACAAGACTGTGCAATAGAGAAACGAAAGTCTCAGATAATGCTGACATAAATAACTGCAGTGGGCGGTTTCAAACCGCGCCCGCATTTCCGTAAAATCCATAAAATCTCTTTCCATTTCCTTCTGCAACCAGAAACGCTTTGTTCTTTCGTAAATTCAAAGCGAAGGAAAAGCCAAACCAAGGCAGAGCATACGTAGGTATTTCATTTGCCTCATTAACTGCTTCAAATGTTAAACATGCTATCGTATTCGCTGAAGTGGGAGAATGGTAACAACGACTGCAATGGGATTTAATATAAGCATTCTGCTTTAGCTGCTTTTGGTACCTCTGATATGCTGGCACACAGAAACTTGAGATTAAAATTTATATTAAAGACAAATGTGCATAATTTTTTGTGCAACCCTAGCTTTATAAATAGAGGCAAATTTGACCTGTCATATTTTTCCCCTCACCATCTTTTTACTTTACGTATAGTAAGTAGGGGAAGTATTGTATTCCACCCAAAAATGCGATACTGATATTTCGCAGGAAATACATGTTTTGAGACTCCCTGAATCCAAAAAAAAAGCATTTTTGGAAACATGTGTCTGTGTGTGTGTGTGCGTGTGTGTGTGAACAGCATAACTCAGAAACGAACAGTCGGATAAACACCAAACTTGGTATTTAGGTTCAGTATCTTCCAGAGATGCGATACGAAGGTTTTCAAGAAAATCCACCATCCCAGATTACCCTTTACATGGAACATTTTTCGAAAATTTTAAGTTTCTCAAAAATGGCTCTAACGATTTTGATTAAAATATCATATGTTTAAGATATTTTCATGACAAATGAAATGTATATCTTGAATTTTCTGGGAATGTCTCCAAAAGTATTCTTCACTGTGAACGACTTTTGCATAACTGGTAAACCATAAGAGATAGACAAACTTTTACTACACAGAAAATGTAGATCGCGCTAAAATACAGAATTCATAATATATACATTTTTTTGTTGAGTGAACCATTTTTGAGCACTGATTGTTATTCCCTTGAATTTTCCAATACTTATGTTTTTTTTTCAAATTCGTTTTTCAATTTTTTTTTGTCTGGTAAAGCAAAGAGAATGGAATACTCCACATAGCAACCAGCTCTTAAAATATTTGACTATCGCTTAAAGACTACTAATTCCCCTTAAATCTACAAGAAAATTAGCATTAAGATTAACATCTCGATATCTCGACTAACATGAAGCACATGGAGATTAAGCGTTTGTAAAAATAGTTTGTACAAGAGTAGAGAAAGTCATGTGAGTGTAACACATCAGATTTTTATCTTTTAAAGTGATATAAACACGTTTTATAGCAGTCTGATGAAAATAGAGCGGTTTTTATTTGGCATACAAATGCGTATTTTAATTTTTTTAGTGTTTTACGGTATATTTATGACAAATCTCACTATAAGTCATATTTTGGGAATTTTATCAAAATAATTGTATAATAATCAGGATTAGTTGTATTTAAATTAAAATATTTTTCAGGATATCTTAAAAATGCCTATATTTTCTAAAAAATAATAATAAAATATATAACTTCAAATAGCAGATAGAATTTACCTACCCTCAGTCCTCTGTGAGAAAATACGAGGAAAAGCGAGCAGGCAGGCTAGAGGGGTTTTTCCTTAAATGCTTTTATGTTTGTAAACTTCACCTTCAAACTCCTTCAAAGCCTTTGATGGCCAGTCATTGCATTTCCCCGGGTATTTCTGGGAAATCTCAGTATCCAATTTTTGGGCGAAATACAATAACAGAACATTATTTTCCAAACAGTTTAGTACCATTCATTACCTTATACTACTTCTCCACATAGTCACCGTCGTTATTCAGGCACCAGTTTTTGTATGCCTTCGTCAAAGAATGGTGCCGCCTGAGATGAAAGCCAAGTCTACACTTCTTGTATAACATCATCGTGAAATGTTTTTCACCAAGGAATTTCTTCAGATGAAGAAACAGATGAAAATAGCTCGTGCCAAATCCGGACTGTAGGGAGGTGGTCGAATTGTTCCCAACCAAATGATGCGATCATATCTTGAGTTTGTTTCGCTGTGTGTGGAAGGGCATTGTCGCTCATTATTGTTTTCCCATAAACATCACACAGTTGGTGTTGAATGTTTGCTGGTTAACATTTCTCGCATTTAAAAAATGAATCACTGATCATTCATAGTCAGCGGATCCTTTGATTGATTTGAACATTTGGAAAAGCTCTAACAACAGGAAAACACAATATGACGATCGCTCACAGCTGTGTCTGGCTTCCTAATAAATGGAGGACGTGATCGCGCATGCCCAAAATCGCGACTGTAGGGGCAAAGTATTAAAACGCTTCTTACTTTAAAAACACGCCTTGTACCATAGGTAGGCAAGTAATAGAGAAAGTCAAAATAAAATCAATACTTTTAATTTTCTGCATATAGCCCGTTGTAGCCCTCTTCATTTTGTATAGTAACTGGTAAACCATAATAGACAGACAGAAAGTTACTAAAATGTGGATAGATATCTTAGAAACAAATCATTTATTTCAAATATCTTTTCTATGGCAGCAGATTTGAATTTTTCAATAATTTGTTCATTTTTTGAAGTGCTGAAAAAATTCATGACGTAATAGCAAGAGTATGGAATTTAAATTACAGCATATAGCGACTCTCCTTTTAAAGATTTTACTATTGTTTCAGCCTTCCGAATTCTATTCTATGTACAACGAAATGAGTAATAAAACTATTTCTGCAAAAGTTTATCTAGAGTAACATGACGGAGATAGAAATTGAGGCAGTGTTTTTAACACTTAAATGATTTCGGTCTAATTATATAATATATTCAATAACAGCCCGCCTTAAAGCAATATGTGTATGTAACAATATATAAAAAATGTATATTACAGTCATTGTATATGTTTATATTATTGTATACATGTGTAATAATGTTATGTGAATATATTACGTAATTTCGTAATGTAGGAGCTGTAAGAATAATAGGTTAAAAGTTGCTAACAATGAGGTAAACTTGAGGCAATAATGAGTAAGAAAGTGTAATAATGCTACTAGTCATTGTTGGAGCAGCAATAATGTAATTTTTGTGACAGTTTATAAACTAACCAATCAACAACCAGAAAAAGCTTAAGTTTAATAAAAGTATTCTATTGGATTAGGAATAGCCAATTAGAGACTTGAAATACAGAAATTTACAAATTTAGGCGATAGAAATCAAGTCAGTTGCTTGTAGACAGCACCCATAACTGGACGCGTTGGTTGTAGACAGTCTTCCTAACCGGACGCGAGATGCGTCCTCAAGAAATTTAATACGTATTTAGTGTGAGACGAAAATAGTTTACGTGTTAAAAAGTGCAAGTAATTAATAAAAGAATCTCACAGATCTCTCTCTATATATCAGTGAAGTGTTATTTAAATCGTGTCAAGCATTAATAAAAGGAGTGAAGTAAAATTATAATCTGTGTAAGGCTACATTCTTCAGTCGCACCACTCCCTAATAAGACATTCATGTCTAAAAAAAGTATAAATACCGACGCAGCCGAGGCAAACATAAATATACAATATTTAAAGAAACAGTCAAAATTACAAAGTTAATATTTCTTTTAAACATTTTTGGAATGAAGGCTACCGAAACTTTTTACCATACGTGTGGTTGCAACTACTTCAAGTGTTGGGCTCCCCAACAATCGAAATAAAATACAACTCCTACTTCAAATCGGCTTTTCATACGTAGTAGCAACAAAACTATCTTGTTCAAAAAACAACCCTTAGTTTGTAGAAGGTATATAAAAATAAACGATAGTGGTTTGAGAAATTCACAGAATGTATCAATTTTCCTAGATTCTGTAAAAATATGTACTGACGGTCATAAAATGTGGCCCATAATGGAACGGAGCTGTTTATATTGTTAATCACAAACTCTAACCCCACAGCGTGACCATCTCTCCTTTTCTAGCGTAACTCTATTCATTCGATTGGCAGGGTACTTTACATCCCCAAAGTATTGTCGAACTGCCGAAGAGTAACGTTACAACTTAAACCTTATATTGAAGTTGTTGTCTTTACGTTATTACTATTTGCCCCACGCTTTGGGAGCCAATTTGAAGCAGGTTGTTGCTTAACGTATGGAAAGCCAATTTGAACTAGAGATGTATTGTAGTTCAACTGTTGGGGAGCCGAACTTGAAGTAGCTGCAACCGCACGTATGTACCCGGTAGCCTTCGTCCCAAATTTAAAAATATTAACTTTGTAATTTGACTGTTTCCTTAAATATTATATGTTTATGTTTGCCTCGGCTGCATCAGTATTATTGTTAGAGACATGGATTTCTTTGCAAGGCGTGGTGCGGCTGAAGAATGTAGGCTTACACAGATTATAATTTTTAATTCACTCCTTTTTATTAATTCTTGACACGATTTAAATAACACTTCACTGATATAGAGAGCTGTAAGATTGTTTTATTAAATACTTCACACGTAAACTATTTTTGTCTGACACTGAATACATATTAAATTTCTCGAGGACGCATCTCGCGTACGGTTAGGAACACTGTCTCAACAAACGCGTCCAGTTTTGAGCGCTGTCTACAGCAACTCACTTGATTTCTAGCGCCCAAATTAGTAAATTTCTGTGTTTCAATTTCTGATTGGCTATTCCTAATCCAATAGAATACTTTTATTAACTTAAGCTTTTTTCTGGTTGTTGATTGGCTATTTTATAAACTGTCACAAAAATTACATTATTGTTGCTCCAAGAATGACTACAAGCATTATTTCACTTTCTTCCTCATTATTGCCTCAAGGTTACCTCATTGTTAGCAACTTTTAACCTATTATTCTCACAGCTCCTACATTATTAAATTACGCAACACATTCAGATAACATTATTATATGTATACAATAATATAAAAATATACAATGACTGTAATATACACTTTTTATATATTGTTACATATACATATTGCTTTAATGTGGGCTGTTATTGAATTTATATTATATACTTAGACTGAAATTATTTAAGTGTTAAAAATACTGCCTCAATATTTTCATGTTACACTACCGTTTTCTTATTCCGTTTAGTAGCAGCAACAACTCAACCTTCGTCTCCATGTCGCTGATGAAAGCTCTCATATATGTAAATGTCGTTCAGTTTAACCACACATGTGAATAATTCTTCACCTCTTTCTCTAGAAGGCCGAATTATATTGCAAATGGTTTAGTGTTTCCTTGTGTACAATCGTAGCGAAATTCTTTCTTAAGGGTGGTATTTGGAGCACTCTTTCATTTCATTTAGATTATAAACATCATTCATTACTTAGTTTGTATGTCTATGTATTGTTTTTCAGGCCAGTCACATAAAGATGGGTGGAGTCAAAAGTTGGTTACATGAAGACAGAAACTTTACGGAGATGATCTAGAGAATGGGCCACATTTTATGCACGAGAGTGTACTTGACAACAATGCGATCGTATCTTTGAAGATTCTATGCAGAATCCGTGTTTATTTGAGTTTATTTTCTCTTTTTGATGAAAAATGCCAGTATGCGTTGTGTGGAATGTTTTATTTTGAACACCCGGTTATACTCGGGAACTGTTTTATTTTCTCGTGAAGAATGTGCAGCTGTTATTATCTCGGTCAGAGAATCTCGGCAATATTCTCGCCTCCATCTAATGAATACGCGCTAAGCAAAGTTGGTGGAGAGGCAAATGAAAACTTCAAAACCCTCTTCTACCTTAAGAAAATGCACCTCTCAGCGCCGATTGGCCATTGGGGGTTGTCTGGAATGTGGCCCCCACTTCACCCCTTTACTACCAACCCTCCACAGAGTTTAATTAATTAATGCTTCTGCCGCTGGCTGCTATTGACCTTGAGATGCTCTTTTGCTGGTTCGCTTCGGGGCACAAAACTTTCGCATAGCGAGCACGTACGGAACCTATGTTAAATGCTTAACGTTGTTATTGGAACAGATGTTACGTTTAAACCTCCTATATGGTATTGGAGAAAGGTAAACGTATCTGTAACTGGTCGAAGATGTTTCTACATTAAAGATCTGCTGTGTAACAGTCGCAAGGTATTCTCAAACCATTATCATTTATTTTAACCTCTATATCAGATATGTTTTGGTATCACCTGTACCATCCCCTTCCGAAACTTTTATGCGTTACATTCATACGACTTTCTGTAGAGATTATACATTTTTATTCGTAAAGAATTCTTACAAAATGCCATTACTTGCATTACCACTTGCATAAAATAGCATAGCAAGAATTAAATTTCAACCAAAAATTTGACATTGAGAATTCACCGGAAATGCAAATTCTGAGATCTCATGAATAAAAAAAATATCTGATGTGATACCTTCACATGACTTTCTCTACCGTCTATCGTTTATTATTGGGTATAGAAGTTAGTCTTACTAAACCTTATTTTTCTGCCTACTTAATTTTAATTCAAATTGCAGAAATAGTTATACTACACAAAGGAACAGCGATAGTCAAATGCTGAAGAACTGGACGCTATACGCTAGCCTTAAAATTCCATACTGTTTCCATGACATCGCGAGAAACAACTAAAATTTGAAAGGACATTAAAAGAATGGCTAAGTATTGAGCAATCCGAAACCATTAAAACCCCCCACCCCAGATTACACTTTACATGGAACATATTTCGAAAATTTTAATTTTCTTAAAAATGGCTCTAACGATTTTGATTAAAATATCATATGTTTAAGATATTTTCATGACAAATGAAATGTATATCTCGAATTTTCTGGGAATGTCTCCAAAAGTATTCTTCATTGTGAACGACTTTTGCATAACTGGTAAACCAGAAGAGATAGACAAACTTTTACTACACAAAAAATGTAGATCACGTTAAAATACACAATTTATGTCATATACATTTTTTTGTTGAGTGAATCATTTTCGAGATATTACTTGTTATTCCCTTAAATTTTCCAATACTTCTTCTCAAATGGGAATTCGTTATTCATTTTTTTATGTACTGGACATGCAAAGAGAATGGAACTCTCCACAGAGCAACCAACTCTTAAAAGTTTTGACTATCGCTTAAATGTTACCATATTCCCCTTGCATCTACAAGAAAATTAGCAATAAGATTAACATCTCGATTAGCATGAAGCGTATGGAGAATAAACGTTTGTAAAAATAGTTTGTATAAGAGTAGAGAAAGTCATGTGAGTGTAACACATCAGATTTTTTGTTTTATATCAGAAGCTACAACTTTGCCACTGAAAGATGCTCTAGATATCATTGGCAATGTTTCTAGTAAAGAAATACCTGGACCAGTGGGAGTTGCGTGTTCTTCGAAGTTACAGATGATTCTTCGACGAAATCCTGGTTTTGAAGACATGAAAATCATTAATTCAGTATTTCAGGGAGAAAAGTATACAGAACTACCCCTAGAACCTGCTGCACTGGCATCTATGTTATACGCTCCAATGACGTCATGTTCCGTTGAAAGAACCATTTCTTCATACAACAATGTGTTACGTGATAATAGGAAATCGTTTACGCCAGAAAATTTGAGAATGTATGTATCTACTGCAATGCCAAAAATAAATCTTACAACTAAGTATCAGAAAAGCAAAATTATCGATACCTGTATTCATCCACGAAGCAAAACACTCAAAAAAAACCAATTTTAATTAAGAAAAACCTATTTTAAGCTAAAGTAGGTTTACTTTGAATGAGGAGTTGTAATGTAGTTCAACTGTTGGGGAGCCGAACTTCGTACGGTATAAAGTTTCCGGTGTACTTCGCCCCAATGTTCACTTTCCGTGGTCTTCGCCCCAAGTTTACTTTTCGGTGCCTTCGCCCCAAGTTTAGGAATCAACATTGCATTTTTATGTTTCTTTAAATATTATATATATTTAGGTTTGCCTCGGCTGCGTCAGTATTAATTTGTAGAAACATGTATCTCTTTGCAGGGTGTGATACGGCTAAAGAATGTAGGGTTACACAAATTATAATTTTTACTTCACTCCTTTTATTAATCCTTCGCACGATTAAATAACATTCACTGATATAGAGAGCTGCAAGATTATTTATAAATTACTTGCACTTTTTAACACGTAAACTTTATAATATTCTCGCCGTATTAAATTTTTGTCTCACACTGAAAACGTATTAAACTTCTCGAGGATGCGTCTCGCCTCCAGTTAGGTACGCTGTTTACTAGCAACTGACTTCTACCACCTGAATTTGTAATTTTTTTTATTTCAAGTCTCTGATTCACTAATCTTACTCCAAAAGAATGTTTTTATTTAACTTTTAGCCTTTCTAGTTGTTGCTTGGCTATTTATAAACAGTTTTTAAAAATATTACATTACTGTTTCCAAGAATTACTAGTAGCATTATTACACTCAAGGTTACCTTATTGTTACCTAATTGTTAACAACTTTTGACCTATATTCTCACAGCTCCTACATTATTAAATTACGTAATACATTCACATAACATTATTATACATGTGTATTGTAATATAAACATTAATACATGACTGTAATATGCATTTTATATATTATATTATACAAATTTTGCTTTAAGGCGGCTGTTATTATATTTGATATTATATAATTAGACTGAAATCATTTAAGTGTTAAAAATACTGCCTCAACCCATGTGTGAAAGTTTAAAACCGTGTCACGTGTAAGAATACAGAGGTGATTCAACTGTGGTGGCTTTTGGTGGTGTTTTTTCCTCACTAGGACAAAGAAACTTTATCACTGGTCATATTTTGCGTAAAGTGGCCGCACTTCTGTTTTTACACTGAGGGATAATATCGGCCCAGACTAAAAGTTAACTTCCCACAATGCGGACCTCTAGGGGTGAAAATAAAAGAATAAAAACTATGTGAAGGTTTTTACTGCTGCAGCGAGGCGAGGTTTTAAGTTGAGAGCTTCCTTCTGGGTTTCATTAGGCCATTAAAATTCTGGTTGAGAGCTTCAGTCAAATTAAGGTAATCGTTAGGAATGATGACTCAGAGGTTTCATAGGTCTTCGTCACTTAAGTTGTTTTATTGCGCCGTGTGTGTGCAATTAAATGAGCGTCGCCCGCGGCCAAATTTCCTTCCAATTTCAGGACAGACGCAGGGCCCAAGGGTGCTGGTTAATGCTAGTCCAAGAAAATACCTAATATACAGCAGTGATTCACCTCTAACCTTTACAATTCACATATAATCTATAGTATTAATATAAAACCTGCTATGTTATAATTATGGACCGGATTTTTAGCTGGAATAAGCCTTCATTTTAGGTTTCTTACTTTGAGGCACCAAACTTGGTATTTAGGTTCAGTATCTTCCAGAGATGCGACACGAAGGTTTTCAAGAAAATCCCCCCCACTCCAGACTACCCTTTACATGAAACATTTTTCGAAAATTTTAATTTTCTCAAAAATGGCTCTAACGATTTTGATTAAGATTTCATATGTTTAAGATATTGTCATGAGAAATGAAATGTATATCTTGAATTTTCTGGGAATGTCTCCAAAAGTATTCTTCATTGTGGACGACTTTTCCATAACTGGTAAACCATAAGAGATAGGCAAACTGTAGATCGCGTTAAATACACAATTTATGTCATATACATTTCTTTTGTTGAGTGAACTGTTTTCGAGATATTGCTTGTTATTCCCTTAAATTTTCCAATACTTATACTTTTTCTCAAATTCGTTATTCATTTTTTTGTTCCGGTAATGCAAAGAGAATGAAATACTCCACATAGCAACCAGCTCTTAAAAGATTTGACTATCGCTTAAAGCCTAGCAATTCCCCTTGCACCTACAAGAAAATTAGCAATAAGATTAACATCTCGATTAACATGAAGCATATGGAGAATAAGCGTTTGTAAAAATAGTTTGTACAAGAGTAGAGAAAGTCATGTGAGTGTAACATATCAGATTTGTAAAGACTGGACTATCATTTCAGCTCCCTGCCTTGTACCTATATCTAAATGCATAACGAAACTATTTCTGTAAAGTTTTTCTAGATGTTATGCAAGTAGATAGAATTATAAGCTTTAATAGAAGGATGAATGCTTTCTAAAGTTACTGTATATCCTAGTGCAGTGCAATTGTTTACTTAATCCCACCATTTCTGCACCTGCGTGTACAACCGGCATACCTGGAACACTGTGGGTTCTATAAAGAGCCTTAGAAGACGCTGCCTTGTATCGACAGAGTATAAAAGTGAAGGTGCAACATCCTGCAGGTATTTTGTTCACAAAGACGCCGTAAGCAAACTTCCTGGGTATGTGACTTGTTATGAAGGAAGGCTGCAGTGTGTCGGGACAAACATCCCGCCCGTCCTCCCTCTCCAAGAAGCTTGCGGCCATCTCCCTCCCTCCCTCACCCGTCTTTATCAAGTATTTCATGTGGCAGGCTCTTTCCTCTCAAGGCTTCCTTGACGAGCTTAACAAAATGTTTCCCTAACTACCGCCATTCATCCCGAATGTGTAATAAGGACTCTTGACTAGGAAGGAAATTCTGACTTCCTCATACAACATACAAAAACTAACTTTCACTCTTAGTGTTTTAATAGTGATATTTACTGTGCGTTGAAACTTTTTATCGTCGATTTTTTCGACATAATTTTAATACAAAATTAAAATTTAGTACTCATATGTATAGTGACGTGCATAAAATGTGGAACGCAGCAGTTTATGTTGGTACTGACAAACCTAGCCCCACTCTCTGCCAGTGTGACCACTCTGCTCGGTTTTTCGAGCACAATTCTAGACACTGGATTGGCAGAGTACTTTATCTCCCCCTAAATATGGTCGAACTACCCAGGGTGATATTACAGCTTAAATCTTGCAATTTCATGTCCATGGCGACATTCGTCTCTATGTCGCTGTTGAAAGCTCTCATATGAATGTGTTAGCTGCCGTCAATTTTAACGACACGTGTGAAGCTTCCTCTAGATGAAGGTTTGGCAAGCTACAGCCCGGGAGCTGAATCCAGCAGGGGAACTGCTTTTGTGTCGCCCTCCTACAATCTTAAAAAGTATAAATAAAAGAAAACGTGTCAATATTAGATTAACTTATTCAGCAATTGCGAAATATGATATAAAATTAAGTGCTCAGATATTTAATTGATACATAGTGTATTGACTTTCTAAACGACAAATACCAGGAGGCTAATTCGGTTGACTTTTACTTTCTGTACTACGTATAGTAAGTAGGGGAAGTATTGTTTTCCAACAAAAAATTCGATACCGAGATATCATATGTTTAAGATATTTTCATGACAAATCAAAAGTATATCTTAAATTTTCTGGGAATGTCCCCAAAAGTATTTTTCATTTGAACGACTTTTGCATAACTGGTAAACTATAAGAGATAGACAAAATTTTACTACACAAAAATTGTAGATCGCGTTAAAATACACAATTTATGTCATATACATTTTTGTTGTTGAGTGAACCATTCAAATGGGAATTCGTTATTCATTTTTTTATGTCCTGGACATGCAAAGAGAATGGAATGCTCCACATAGCAACCAGCTCTTAAAATATTTGACTATCGCTTAAAGCCTACCATATTCCCCTTGCATTTACAAGAAAATTAGCAATAAGATTAACATCTCGATTAAAATGAAGCATATGGAGAATAAGGTTTGTAAAAATAGTTTGTACAAGAGTAGAGAAAGTCATGTGAATGTAACACATCAGATTTTTACAACTGTCTCCCAAGTGACAGACTTTGCATGAGGACTAATATAAGTGCTCGCATCAATGTATATCTGTAACACATTTTCAAAATGAAAAATGTTAAATCTAAAATAGGTCTGCTGTGACTGATGAACATTCAAGATGATAGGGAGGACAAAATAGAACCACAAATGTTTGTAATTATAGTACAGGAAAGCCAGTATCATTCTTCTCATTGAGTATGAACTGCTATTAACGTAAAAATAATTCATGTAAAATTCTGTGTAAAAGGAAACTTATTACATTCCTTTAATATGTGCTTCATAGAGGTATTACAAACAAAAATGTGTAATAACATTTTGTTCCGTGATCAGCCGTTTTCAAAATGAAAAAGTTGTTTCTCCAAATTAGATGGCTTATTTTACGAGAATGTATGAAGACAATTGCATTTTACTTGTAAAATGGGTAGAGAAATCTATTTCTGACGTAGTTTCGGTAGTAACTATGCGACATCATGCAGACTTTTGAAATAATTAATCATTTTCCGAACCCCGTTTTGCAGACGTAATGTGGTTGGACGCTTAGGCAACAACGTTGCTAGGTCAAAGCAGAATACCTGCACTGGGAGATGGATTTCATCAGTCCGTTCCATAGCCTTGGAGTCCCGGAAGGCAGTGCACTGTCCCCGCTTCTCTTCGCGGCCTACATATCGGACTTCCCAACGGAAACCAGATTTGTTACGGGCCAGTATGCGGAGGACTTCCTCGTTATGGCACAGAACAAGAGTGCCCGATTCTGTTTCCCTCCACTACAGCAACAGCTCCGAACCATTGGCCTGTGGAGTGAGAAGTGGCGAAGGTCCGCGAAGGTCCGTCGCTGGCGGCCCGAGCGGTCTCTGAGGCTGCGGCGGATGAGAATCCCTTGGTTACCTCGGCCAAATACCTCGGTATCACCCTCGACAGCAGGCTCACTTTCGCTCCCCAAGTCAGGGCAAAGGTCGGCCTTGGCACGTCGCTCTCAGGCAGCTGTACCCTGTATTTCGTTCCACCATACCTACATACTTCAAACTACGTCTATATCAGGGGATTGTCCAATCCCTGATTCTGAACAACTATGAGGTCTGGGAATCGGCGCCAGCGACTACTTATCATACCAACCAGCTGGTACATACTCTGGGTCCTACGACCGCAGGGCACCACGACGACGAAAGAGTCACCGGTTACCTAAGGACTCCTTTAGGCCCCCGGGTTTATAGGCTACCACTCCTATCCATCACAAGCCCCCTCAATTAAGCAGCATCGTGCTTTGTCACTAGCTGGATGCGTGGCAGTCTAGCGGCAAACCGCCCGCTTGCTAACTTGGATATTCCTTAAACCAAACCTTAAACCCATGTAAGCGGCCGCCAAAGTTAAGCGGTATTGGGATTGGTCACCACTTTGACGCATGACCGTCCAAGTGGTTTCGCCGTGACCCAGCAAGCTAAACTCTGCCCATTGACCACAAATATAAAAGCTTGCGAAAATCTTTAGTCATCTTCTATATTGCACTAGATACTGTGGCGATTAACATCCCGCGCTCTAGAATGCTGGATCGCTGGAACAGAAGCTGATAGATCTGTACCTCATGAATTGTCACCTCAACAGGCTCAACGTAGAGTGGATATCTGTCGTCAACTTATCGGTAATCCCATGGATGATAGATTTATCAGGAGATAAATGGGTCTGCTACAGCAACCCTGACACCTCGAAATAGTGATTCAGTTCCCGTCAACCTGCCAAAGTTACATCGTTAAAAGAATCAGTTCCCAAAGTACTGTTGTGTGTCTGGTGGAATTTTGAAGGAGTGATTCATTGGGAGTTTGTTCCAAACAGATGCAATCAATGCGAATCCTTATTCTAAAAAATCTGATGTGTTACACTCACATGACTTTCTCTACTCTTCTACAAACTATTTTTACAAACGCTTATTCTCCATATGCTTCATATTAATCGAGGTGTTAATCTTATTGCTAATTTTCTTGTAGGTGCAAGGGGAATTGGTAGGTTTTAAGCGATAGTCAAATCCTTTAAGAGCTGGTTGCTATGTAGCGCATTCCAATCTCTTTGCATGTCCAGGACGTAGAAAAAATGAATAACGAATTTGAGAAAAAGCATAAGTATTGAAAATTTAAGGGAATAACAAGCAATATCTCGAAAATGGTTCACTCAACAACAGAAATGTATATGACATAAATTGTGTATTTTAACGCATTCTACATTTTTTGTGTAGTAAAATTTTGTCTATCTCTTATGGTTTACCAATTATGCAAAAGTCGTTCACAATGAAGAATACTTTTGGAGAAATTCCCAGAAAATTCGAGATATACATGTCATTTGCAATGAAAATATCTTAAACATATGATATTTTAATCAAAATCGTTAGAGCCATTTTTGAGAAAATTAAAATTTTCGAAAAATATTCCATGTAAAGGGTAATCTGGGGTGGGGAGATTTTCTTGAAATCCTACGTGTCGCATCTCTGGAAGATACTGAACCTAAATACCACGTTTGGTGTTTATTCGACTGTTCGTTTCTGAGTTATGCTGTTCACAGACACACACACGGACATGTTTCCAAAAATGCTTTGGATTCAGGGGGTCTCAAAACATGTATTTCAGGTGAAATCTCAGTATCAAATTTTTGGGTGCAATACAATATACTATACGTACTAGAGAAAGTAATTTTTTTTTTTGCGGCAGGACAATGCCACATCCAATACTGCACGAACAACCATGGCAAACATTCAGGAATTGGAAGAACTCGAACTGCTACTACATCCAGCATACAGCCCCGATCTTGCGCCTTCGGATTACTGCTTTTTCATTCCCGGCGCATTTGTTGCTGTAAGAAATCTCGAAAACATTGAAGCTGTGTAAGTGGGTCTCACCGAATTCTTCGCATCAAAATCCAGAGACTGGTACCGTCGCGGGATAATAAACCTCGCTGAAAGATGGCTAAAGACCATGGAATCTGATGGCTTCTACTTTGAAGAGTGGTTTAATTTCTTGTTACAAAACGTTTCAAATAAAGTTTTGCTTAAAAACTGACATTACTTATGAGACACTAGCTATGTAATACAGGAATATTGTGATGCGCGGCTAAGCCAAGGTTATCGGGATGTCGGAGCCGTTTAGTGGTGAAATAAACAGAGATAAGTGACGCACTCCCAGCGTAAACACCTCAAGCGCTATCAGTAGTTAACCAAAAACTTAAGGAATTTGATGCCGATATTTCACTGTAAATACACGCTTTGAGCCTACATGAATAAAAAGAAATATTTTTACCTGTCAAAAGCATGGCTCAAAAACGAAAAGTCAATTAAGCATCAAACTTAGCATTTAAGTTCAGCGTATTCCAAGGATTCAAAATCATCCCCCACCTCTCTCTCCCTTATACAGAAAACTTTTCGTTGTTTTTGATTTTATTTAAAATGGCTTTAACGACTTTGAGTAGAATACCATACCTTTTAAATATTTGCATGATTAATAATATGCGTAGCTTGACTTTTCTGGATGGAACATGGAATTAAATATTAAAATAAGTGAACGTTTTTCTCCCCATTTGTGCAACTATGTGTTGTTAGCTCGAATTTACGTCACAATGTCACTGTCTGTGCAAAGTGTTGGTTTGCAGGGAATACTCACTTGTGAGGGTATAATGGTCAGGACCGCCCCTTTCGTGTTTTGTGGATGAGTGATTGATGTTTTAGAGGGTTTGTGTTAACCGAGGCCCTTCTGGAAACCCTGGCAGGCCTGCAGCCCTCCTCTGGCTGGGGAACGACCTTGAGGGGTGATCTTTGAGACAGAGAAGTTATCACCTGTCATCGGAGGCCTGGGATGACGTGAAACGGTGCCCCACAACAAGAGGTGTGTGTTTGGTACATAGCAATGGAATTTCTACACCCAGTTTATCCATTATGTCAGCTTTACAACGTTTATAAACATCTCTTCCACGCCCAACACTATTCTGTTCGATACGTCTATTGTTCTTTCAGTCTTGTTCCTTAATAGCCCCTCCCCCCTCCTTCTTTGTTACGTTGGTAGAAGTGTTCTTGAGAAATCAAGTATAGCTACGTATTGTATCTTGCGATCTCACATCCTAGACGTTTCACACTTGGTTCGTAAGTACATCACATTCACATCACTTTTTCTACTCAATCTTCTGAAAACTGTTCTAACAAAAGCTTATCCCTGTATCTATACACATTTTGTTTTAGGTGTATGAAGGATACAGTAGGCTAAAGCTATAGTCAAATTTTTAAAAAGCGAATCGCTATGTGGTGGCATTGAAATTTCATACTGTTTGCATAACTTTGAGAAAACTCTGATGTGTTACACTCACATGACTTTCTCTACTCTTGTGCAAACTAATTTTACAAACGCTTATTCTCCATATGCTTCATGTTAATCGAGATGTCAATCTTATTGCTAATTTTCTTGTAGGTGCAAGGGGAATTGGTAGGTTTAAAGGGATAGTCAAATATGTTAAGTGGCGGTTACTATGTGTAGTATTTCATTCTCTTTGCATTACCAGGACAAAAAAATGAATAACGAATTTGAGAAAAAGTATAAGTATTGGAAAATTTAAGGGATTAACAAGCCATATCTGGAAAATGGTTCGCTCAACAACAAAAATGTATATGACATAAATTGTGTATTTTAACGCGATCTACATTTTTGTGTAGTAAAATTTTGCCTATCTCTTATGGTTTACCAGTTATGCAAAAGTCGTTCACAATGAAAAATACTTTTGGAGACATTTCCAGAAAATTCAAGACATACATTTTATTTGTCATGAAAATATCTTATACATATGATATTTTAATCAAAATTGTTAGAGCCGTTTTTGAAAAAATTAAAATTTTTGGAAAAATGTTCCATGTAAAAGGTAATCTGGGATGGGGGATTTTCCTGAAAACCATTGTGTCGCATCTTTGGAAGATACTGAACCTAAATACCAAGTTTGGTGTTTACCCGACTTTAGTTTCTGAGTTATGCTGTTCACAGACACACACACACACACACACACACACACACACACACACACACACACACACACACACGGACATGTTTCCAATTTTTTTTATTCAAGAGGTCTCAAAACATATATTTCCGGTGAAATCTCAGTATCGAATTTTTGGGTGGAATACAATACTTCCCCTACTTACTATACGTAGTAGAGAAAGTAAAAATGTATATGACTTAAATTGTATGTTTTAACGAGATATACTTTTGGAGGGTAGTCATAAGATTTTGTTTATCTCTTACTGTTTACAAATCATACTAAAGCTATTCAGAATGAGGACTTCATGGAAAATTCAATGTATATATACATTTAATTCGTCAATGGAAATGTCGTAAAGATAAGGTATTTTAATGAAAACCTTTTGAGGCATTTTTGATAAAATAAAAAATAACGCAAGCTTTTCAGTGTAAAGGGAAATTGTGAGAGGGGGGGATTTTCTTGAAGTAGTTCGTGTCGCATTCTTGAGAGACGCTGAACTTAAATACCTAGTTTGTTATTTAACCTACTTTTCGTTTTTGAGTTATATTGTTCACAGACAGACAGGCACACAGAAATATTTTTGTAAAACATATTATTTTTTTTTGGTGGGGGGATTCAGAGAACCTTCAAACTTGCATTTTCGATGAAAACTCTCTATCGAATTTTTGGGTGAAATATACTACTATTCTTGCTATATGTAAGCAGCAGAGAAAGTAAAAACCAAAAAATTGTGGAATTATCACTAATTATTTCATTTTTACTGCCACTCTCACAATGTTTTATTTCACATAAAAATACGTAATTTTAGAATAAAAATATGTAATTAAATATTTTGCACAATTTAGTTATGAGGGGCAATATTTATATTTTGAGCCTTGGCAACCCTGAATGTTGTAGGTGCCATCTGACGTTTCAGCATGCTTCTTCTTTAACAACTCCAAGTGTGATAATTATCACATCACCAAATTATCTCACTCATTGAACTGGATTTTCAGGACTAGACTTTTTTACATTCTCTAAAGCGTATAGTAAGTAGGGGAAGTATTGTATTCCACCCAAAAATTTGATACCGAAATTTCACCTGAAATATATGTTTTGAGACCCCCTGAATCCAAAAAAAAGCATTTTTGGAAACATGTCCGTGTGTGTGTCTGTCTGTCTGTGAATACCATAACTCAGAAACGAACAGTAGGATAAACACCAAACTTGCTATTTAGGTTCAGTATCTTCCAGAGATGCGACACGAAGGTTTAAAAGAAAATCCCCACACCAGGTTACCCTTTACATGGAACGTTTTTCGAAAATTTTAATTTTTTCAGAAACGATTTTGATTGAAAAATTATATGTTTAAGATATTTTCATGACAAATGAAATGTATATCTTGAATTTTCTGGGAATGTCTCCAAAAATATTCTTTATTGTGAACGACTTTTGTATAACTGATAAACCATAAGAGATAGACAAAATTTTACCACAGAAAAAATATAGATCGCGTTAAAGTACACAATTTATGTAATACACATATTTTTATTCAGAGAAATATTTTCGACATTTTCCTTGTTATTCCCTTAAATTTTCCAATACTTATACTTTTTCTCAAATGGGATTTCGTTATTCATTTTTTTGTCCTGGTAATGCAAAGGAGAATGGAATACGCCACATAGCAACCAGCTCTTAAAATATTTGACTATCGCTTAAAACCTACCAATTCCCCTTGCATCTACAAGAAAATTAGCAATAAGATTAACATCTCGATTAACATGAAGCATATGGAGAATAAGCGTTTGTAAAAATAGTTTGTACAAGAGTAGGGAAAGTCATGTGAGCGTAACACATCAGAATGTTTTTCCTTCTACACAAACTTTAAAGACCGAGGACATTTTCTTACGCCCTGAACACTTGCAGGGGAGTTTTGGCTCATCTGGCAGGAACCCTAAGAGGCGTGGTCCTGGGTTCCCCGCTGTTACGGCACCTTTTGTGCACAGCAAGGGGCACACAGCACATAAATAGCGCGCCCGTTTCCTCAAGTTTCGTTTTGATGGCGAACACATTTGACCTCTACTTGCTTTTCGGCGCCACAAAGGAAAACAAAAGACTACTGACTCTTTGTCTTCAAGACTTTATCTTTGTCGTGTTCATAAAAACCTATGGATAGCTCGGTGGCAAATGTTTCTTATATGAATGCCAGAGTGAAAATACCCATAAATAGGTTGAATTTTGTTCTAAAGTCACTCCTAAGGTACTTTATGGCTTTCCTTTTGATTTTATAACGATTTTCAACGGGGATACACTAAGAGGAGATTTGCCTACATTATTAGTGTTCTAAGAACTATTAGTAGCCTTTTTAAACTTTGTAATTAATTGTTTTCTCAAAGGTATCTCATTGTTAGCAACTTTCGACTTCTACTTTGTAATTCTGTTTGCTACGAAAGGCAGCTTGCTTCTATTCTCACAGCTCCTACATTGTTAAACTACGTAATACATTCACATAACGTGTTTATACATGTACATAATAGAATAAACATAATATAATGACTGTAATATACATTTTATATATTAGATTATATACATATTGCATTTAGGCAGGCTGTTATTATTTTTATATTATATAATTAGACTGATATCATTTAGGTGTTAAAAATACTGCCTCATGTCTAACACTACAATAACTTTAAATAACGTTGAGCCTTATAGCGGTATTTTCACACTTGAAATAAACTGTGAAAACAAGTCAGTCGGGAGCAAGGATAATTTCCCAGCTCAGATGTAGATAAGAAAGCCTTTGTTGTTTACAAAAATAAATCATACATGAAACCCTTATCGGTAATCGAATCTAAATCTCTCACTGCATTTTATTTACCCAGTGAAGTCACGTAATTCGTCGCGTAATAAAGGAGTTTCACGTATGACAACTTGCAACGAGATGCCAATCTGCCCACGTTCACCTTACATGACTTTCCAATTTAACGAACCGAAGCATCGCTTTATCTTCGACCAGCATCTTGAGAATGCCTACCTCTTCTTCTACCAGCGCTAAGGGGCACAAAAAGAGAACTGTAAATTGCTGCTCTCCTGGTCACTAATTGCGTTCGTTACGGAATTATAAGGAATTAGTATTCCAGAAGACGAACATCTCAAGAGTGCCCTCACCTTCATAATGTAGGTCACGTTCCATTCTCTTTTATCAGGCACTACAATCCACTTTTACAAACTTAAAATATATTTTTGCGCAATACAAACGAGTTGGCGTGTCGGAAACAGCTGAAATTCCATAAACTCAAGCCGTCTTTGTTATGTTGTATTTCTTCACAGGGAAGGAATGACTCACATGACTTTCCCTACTCTTGTACAAACTATTTTCTCAAACGCTTATTCTCCATCTACTTCATGTTAATCCAGATAAACATTTGTAGAAACTATCTTATTGCTAATTTTCTTGTAGGTGCAAGGGGAATATGGTAGTATTTAAGCGATAGTCAAAAGTTTAAGAGCTGGTTGCTATGTGGAGCATTCCATTCTCTTTGTATATCCAGGACAGAAAAAAAAGAATAACGAATTCCCATTTGACGAAAGGTATCAGTATTGAAAAATTCGGACAAATAATAGGGAATATCTCGAAAATGCTTCACTGGACAAAAAAATTTAGGGAAAAGGTCCCTATATTGAACCACTTACGCCTAAATAGGAAATAATAATTATAACTTCAAATCAAAATTTTCAGAAACAAAAGTGTTAAAGTGACAAAGCCTTGCGCTATCAATATCCTCAACATAATTTAAAATTAAATCAATTATCAATTCAATAACATTTAAAAAGTGAGATTGTGTAAACTGGTTCAAATTAGAAACCTGGTCCTTTAATTGAACCACCCGTGTCTTAAAATGAACCACATACTTTTAAGTTTAAAAATATTTTTATTAATACAAAATACACATATTTTATTGTACATTCAAAACAAATATGCTATAAGCAACAAAACTAGAGTCCAAAATTGTGATAAAAATAGCAATTTCCTTGAACATTTTGAACTTTTATATAATGGCAATCACTTGGTTTTTGGAATAGGTATTATTTGTAAATATAGAGTTTTTACTAATTTTTACTCTCATACAAAAGAGTCCAATTATACCAGCCTTCACAATAAAACACTTTCTTCTTGGCACTAGCCTTTGGTGAAGCCACATCCTACAACACACACACTGGATCATGTCCATAATTTCAAACAATTCACATTCACATATTCATGTCAGCCACTGTTTTTAACTGATTTTTTTTTAACTTATCATGTTATATCGATATTTATTCACAAGATATACCATTCGCAGTTGAGCAATCCTAGAACTTCAGTAGGTTTCCTAAATTGGACCAGTTCAATATAGGGTTCAAACAGTGGTTCAATTTACGAGCCACGCCATTTTGGAAGCTTTAGCATCTATATGACAAGGAGAGACGCTGCTTGAAAAAACGTGTGTATGAATATTGTTGCTAAATAAACACTTTATAACATGTAATATATATAGCTCATCTCAAATTTATCTAATTGGTCTATAAGCTTAGCTAGACGAGTCAAATATTACTTCTGAAGCATCAAAAACACACAACACTTCATACAACTGAAACTACAGCTCAGAATGCAAAGTCAACAACTCCAAGCATTCTTAGCTGTACACGCCACGCTTCTGCTAGGATTATGGTGCCATCTGTCGAACAGTTTAGTAAATATCGGGGCGGTTCAATTTAAGAGGCGGTTCAAATTAGGGACCTTTCCCCTACATGACATAAACTGTGTTTTAAGGACATCTACATTTTTTGTGCAGTAAAGTTTTATGTATCCCTTACGGTTTACCAGTTATGTAAAATTTGTTTAGAATGAAGAGGACTTTTGGGGACATTCCCAGAAAATTCAAGATATACATTTCATTTGCCATGAAAGTAATTTAAACATATTATATTTTAATCAAAACCTTAGAGCCATTTTTGAAAAATCAAAATTTTTTGAAAAAGTTCCATGTCAAGTGTAGTTTGATGTGTCGCATCTTTGAAAGATGCTGGACCTAAATACCAAGTTTGGTAATTATCCGACTTTCGTTTTTGAGTTATGCTGTTCACAGACACACACACACACACACACACACATTCTTCTAAGACTGCTTTTTATTCAGGGCGACCTCAAAATTTCCCTTCTTACCATACGTAGTAGAGAAAGTAAAAATAGCAGTAGTCTGACTTTAAAAACTGACCTTGAAATTGCATATTCTTTCCATGATATCGCAAGAAACAACTGAATAGCGATGTCACTTTAGAATATGACAAAACTGTTGGAATACTTCAGGTCAATAAGAACATATATCTCAAAAATGGCTGATGCTGCATTAAACTGCGTGTAGAGAATTCTACATCCTTTTGGGGGAGGGATTTTTTTCTGTCTGTTATGATTTCCCTTTATGCAAAATTACTTATCAATATGTGGACTTTAAATTTTATTCTTAATGAAAGCTTTGTATTTTATTTGTCGTGTAAACATCATAAATGTACCGTTAGAGCCATTTTTTGAGAAAACAAAAAGTATTGAAAATGCTTTGGGGTGGGTGGATTTTCTTGAAAGTCTTTGTATGTATCCTTGGAAATAACATTACTTAAACATCATATATGGTATTTTCAGACATTTTGCTTTTGAGTTATACTATTCACAGACACAAACAGAAAAAAATGGTTGTTTTAGTTCAAGGACCTCAAAATGTGTATTTCCGGTGAAGTTCCTATATCTAATTTTTCAGTGGAATATTATGTTTCCTCTTTAAAACCACAGCAAACTGTGAGAGTTTTGTAGAGCTGGAACATAATCCAATCCTACATCTATGACAAGATTTAAACAGTGAAGAAGATGTATTATATTTCGACTGTTGGGGAGCCGATCTTGAAGTAGTTGCAACCGCACGTATGGTAAAAAGTTTCCGGTAGCTTTCGCCCCAAATTTAAAAATATTAAGTTTGTAATTTGATTGTTTCTTTTAAATATTATATATTTATGTTTTCCTGGCTGCGTCAGTATATATATTTTTTTAGAGACATGAATGTCTTAGCAGGGAGTGGTGCGACTGAGAAATGTAGGCTTACACAGATTATAATTTTACCTCTCCTTTTATTAATGCTTGACACGATTTAAATAACACTTCACTGATATAGAGAGAGAACTGTGAGATTTGTTTTTTTTATTAAATACTTGCACTTTTTAACACGTAAACTATATTCGTCTCACACAAAATACGTATTAAATTTCACGAGGACGCATCTCGTGTGCGGTTAGAAACGCTGTCTACAAGCAACTGACAACTGAATTTGTAAATTTTGCTCCATTTTAGTTTCTGATTGGCTATTCCTACTCCAATAGAACACTTTCATTTAACTTTGTGGCAGTAATTTGTATGACAATAATGTAAATGCCAGAGTGATTGTAGTGTAAATTAACATTATTGTATGACAATGATTTGAGATGTTTGTTAATTATATGCATTGTTAGGAAATAAGTTTACACGGCCTCATTGAAACTGACAATAGGAGCGGATAACAATGTGCGAGGGGGTGAGTTGAATAATAATTAGAAGAGACAAACAAATGACATCAGATTGGCGCGCTTTTCTTAGAAATAGCGGGAATATTTTTCCTAGAGCATATGTTTTCGTAATTTTTGATTGGATATAAAAATAGACGCTAATGTTGGCGCGTTTTATTAACCAATAGCAGCTCGGTTATAATCTTTAGGCATATCGGGGTGTGGGAGTATAAAAAAGCTAAAGTCAGAGGCAGATTTCGTCAGTCCAACAGAAGCATTCACGCGTTATACGTCGCACAGTTAGTTCATCAGAATCGTTCGCGGGTTACACGTCGCGTAGTTCAACGGAAGCATACATAAAGTACACGTCGCAATTCTACAGAATCTCTCGCGTCTGAAAGTTTGTTATAAATGTGAAACGCGAATTAATAATGTGCAGTAAATAAGAGATTATAGTGATATTAGAAAATATAACAGTTTCAGTTTGGCGTGTATCACGAATCAATATGTGAACTTAATTGTGACGGTAATAAAAGTGTAAAAACAAATTCTTTTATCAGTGTTATCTTTGAGTAACAAAATCCTTTCCGCTTACACACCTTGATCAAGAGATATGCTCGACTGAATAATAATAATATAATCATCATCATAATAATCATAATAATAATAATAATAGCTAGCCGGAGCACAATGAACCCAAGATGCAAAATAATAAAACAATAACAGGCGCCCAGCAATAAGATAACACGAAGTGACTGCGACAAATTGGCTTCCATACATGGGGTATATAAACATGAAGCATCTTCCAACTAACTAGCTAACCAACTACCAACAAATATCACACTTCTACTTAAGCTTCTTTCTCGTTGTTGATTGGCTATTTTATAAAATGTCTCTAGAATTAGATTATTGTTTCCAAGAATCACAAGTAGCATTTAAACTTTCTAATTCATTATTGCCTCAAGGTTACCTCATTGTTACCTCATTGTTAGCAACTTTTAACCTATTATTCTCACAGCTCCTACATTATTAAATTACGTAATACATTCACATAGCATTATTACACATGTATACAATAATATAAACATATACAATGACTGTAATATACACTGTTTATATATTGTTACATACATATAT
This sequence comes from Deroplatys truncata, assembly GCA_030765065.1. Classification (NCBI taxonomy): domain Eukaryota; kingdom Metazoa; phylum Arthropoda; class Insecta; order Mantodea; family Mantidae; genus Deroplatys; species Deroplatys truncata. The sequence continues at coordinate 31,022,054 of CM060981.1, read as the reverse complement.
TGATTTAAGGCGGGCTGTTATTGTATATATATTATATAATTAGACTAAAATCATTTAAGTGTTAAAAATACTGCCTCAACAGCCACGGTTGTCTTTTCCTTTGTGCCTGAAGGCCTGGCGCTAAACGTCGCCTCCAGGTGAGGAAGTCTTAGCTTGAGAAAGTCAAGTTGTGGGTGACAATGCACGAGGACACTTGACCGGCCTCGTGCAGCCTGCCTGCCGAGTGAAAATGTTTTATGAATGGAAGGCGCAGACAATGATCATCTCACACAAGAAGACTACCTGGGTACATAGAGGCCAAGAGGGCGCGAGAGAATCTTTATTTGTATTGCAGCTCGCCTCGTACACACGTGAGAGAGGATGGGGGGAAAAAACCTTCCTGTCCCAGGGGAGCATTAAACATATTAACAGCTGTTCCACATTTCCTTTGTGAACGTGAGAATTTAACAAAACAGTCATCATGGGATTATCTCTGACTAAACGCGTCTGTTTGTGATGTGGCCCGTGTAAAACACCACGCTTTCATTCTCCTGTTTAACTTTTAGCTGAAGATTACATTGTGACTCTGCTAAAATTCTACGGTTTTTGTCTTCCCTATGAGGCAATATTTTCATCACTTAAATGATTTCAGTCAAATTTGTATAATTTAAAATATAATAACAGCCCGCCTTAAAGCAATATGCGTATAATATAATATATAAAATGCATGTAACAGTCATTGTATTATGTTTATATTATGTACATGTATAATAATGTTATGTGAATGTATTACGTAATTTAATAGTGTAGGAGCTGTGAGAATAATAGGTTAAAAGTTGCTAACAATGAGGTAACCTTGAGGCAATAATGAGTAAGAAAGTTTAATAATGCTACTAGTCATTATTAGAGCAACAATAATGTAAATTTTGAGACAGTTTATAAATAGTCAATCAACAAGCAGAAAGAAAGCTTAGTTAAATGAAAGTATTCTATTGGAGTACGATTAGCCCATCATAAACTCAATAGGGCAAATTGTACAAATTCATGTCAGTTGCTTGTAGACAGTGTTCCTAACCGGGCGCGAGACGCGTCCTCGAGAAGTCTAATATGTATTCGTGTGAGACGAAAATAGTTTACGTGTTAAAAAGTTCAAGTAATTAATAAAAGAATCTTACACCTCTCTATATCAGAGAAGTGTTATTTAAATCGTGTCAAGAATTAATAAAAAGGAGTGAATTAAAACTTATAATCTGTGTAAGCCTACATTCTTCAGCCGCACCACGCCCTGCAAAGAAATCCATGTCTCTAACAATAACACTGACGCAGCCGAGGCAAACATAAATATATCATATTTAAAGAAACAGTCAAAATTACAAAGTTAAGATTTTTAAACTTAAGCATTTTCGAGATATTGCTTGTTATTCCCTTAAATTCTCCAATGCTTATACTTTTTCTCAATGGGAATTTGTTATTCATTTTTTTATGTCCTAGACATGTAAAGAGAATGGAATACTCCACATAGCAACCAGCTCTTAAAACATTTGACTATCGCTTAAACCCTACCATATTCCCCTTGCACCTACAAGAAAATTGGCAATAAGATTTACATCTCGATATCTCGATTAACATGAAGCATATGGAGAATAAGCGTTTGTAGAAAAAGTTTGTACAAGAGTAGAGAAAGTCATGTGAGTGTAACACATCAGAATTTTTTCATCAATAACAGCAGTTCTTGGGTGTCCTTCACAAAATTCATCAGTAAGAAAAAACAGATCACTTTTGAATTCGCTGTACCAATTATAAACGACGATTTCAAATGGTCTAAATTTATAGCTCGGAAATGTTCTCTGGTCAACTTCATTTTTGGGTGAACAAAAATCTTTAAAGTATCATAATTAACAAACCATTAGAGCAAATCAAACAAATTACACGGCAATTAACTCGCAAAACATTAGAAACTAGTGTCAAATATAAAGGAATTTCAATTATATATAGAAACATGCCCTTATAAACATTTTCAGTATTGTCTTCATAATATCTTTGCACAACGTTAAGTGCAAATGCAGTGAGCTAGGCTGCTGTTTCATTAAAGATGAACCCCATACTGCGCCTGCGTGTAACCCAATCCAAAACCACTGACATACAAGAAGACATATCACTTACCTTCCAAAGCCGCGAAGGAAATAAGGCTGAATATGATGAAGACAATCTTCATTATGTGTGCTGTGGTTGTAATGTGGTTCAGAATGGTTTTCATTTTGTTAACAGTGCATCACTGCTTTTGGTTCCACTAAAGCGAACGAAAGCCAAGAAGGTGAGAATTAAAAAACAAAACTAAAACAAAAGAAGGGTGAGCAGCGCGCCTGTGAAATAACGGGCGCGCTTATATCACGTGTTCATTGGGGGAAACTTAAACCGGATGTTGGACGTCACTAACACGGAGCAGTTAGGATGCTACTTCCGGAATTTCTCGCCTTCCTTCCATTCTGGCTTCTTCCTGCAAAGATAGAAATGGCAATATTAGTTGCGAAAAAAAAATTATAGGTATCATCACATTATTGTTTTTTTAGTTTCTCTGACACCTACTTAAACAGGGGACGCAGCATAATTCAGGTTACTAAAAACAAAGATGGCTGACTGATACCGCATATCAGGGCGGTCAACGTGCTAGCTTGAGTCACTAGATATAGAACCAGAGAAATCACCAGACAGGCTATTTACAAAAGACGCACCATTTCGATCTTTTGCTAGTACATATAGTGCCAGTCATTATCACATCATATATACTGTCCTCTAATATTCTTTTCTTCGGTGCGAAGGTTTGGCATCACCTTCCTTCTCCACCATAATCGCTTATTTCCTATAGTCTGGATGTAAGCACATTAAGTGTTAAATAGGGTGATTCACTCAGTTTCCCAACTTTAGCACCAAATTAAGTGGAATGTTTTGGAGTTTCGATTGTCTGTCACTAGATGCGCATATCTTAATGTTTTATTCATAATTGTTAGTTTTATTGTCGGCAACTGTTTTTGAGATTTTGTTATAATCAACGTGAAAATGAAGTACACATTAAATGAACGACTCTTCCTTGTAAACCAATACTGGATTACGAATTCAATTACAGCTACTGAAAGGGCATACCAGAGAGAATTTGGTGTTCGGAATCCTCCAAAAACAATATTGGGACTGGTAAACAAATTGGAAAAAACTGGATCTCTGGTGAGTGCAAAAGGCAAAACTCGTTCATCTAGGATTCTCACGGTTGTTGACGTAAGAGCACGACTGGATCAGTCGCCCAAAAAATCATTAAGACGTTTGTCACAGGAGACAGGGTACAGCAACACAATGTGTCAGAGAGCTGTGAAAAAGTGCAGGCCTAAAGCCGTATAGGATTACGGTTGTCCATCAGTTACAGGAACCAGGTAAGGATAGACGACTGAATTATTGTCGTTGGTTTCAGGCGTTTATTGTGCAAAATCCTGCCATAGTGTCTATCACATGGTTCACAGATGAAGCATGGTTCCTTTTATTCGGCTATGCACATATGCACCCGGTTAAAATCGGAGTTTGGTACGCAATATTGGGACCAATTTCTGTTTAAAACAATGTGAACACCGCAGAGTACGGACGGATTTTAATGGAGTTTGCTGAGCAACTAGACAATGTCGAGCTGAGTCAAGGATATTTTCAGCAGGACGGCGCTACATGCCATACATCAAATGAATCCATAACACTAATTGCAAGTTTCTTTGACGGCCGGATAATTTCCAAGAACCTGTGGCCACAGAGATCTCTGGTTTGGACATCGCCGGACTTCTTTCTATGGAGTTACTTAAAAGACAGGGTTTATGCCACACGTCCCCAGACATTGGATGATCTGAAGCAGAACATTGCACAGGAGATTCAAGCTATTGACAACAGAGTCCTCCAACGAGTGGCCAGTAACATGGAACGACGTGTTGAGTTGTGGCTTATGCATGATGGAGGACATTTTCAACATTTGTCATAGAGGTAAATAATCTACCAAAACACCTCTGCATTTCAGGTATAACAAGTTGTCGCTAGCATAACTCGTTTTAAAAGAATTAGTAGGCTAAACTGAACTAGTGGTATAAAGAACAACTTATAGTTACTCTTTAATATAATTTCGACGTACTTAAATAAACTAAATAATTACATTTCTTAGTTTAATTCTGGGCAGATTTCTTCCTGTAAAAGTAAAATGTCATAAAAACAGACAACGCTTACATATAAAATTGCAACAATGCTTCTAATGTGAATAATGTATAATATAATTAATATTACCAATCATTGTTTCAGTTCCTGACTAAATGCTCGGAGAGCAATTTTGAACACCTGGAATATAAAAATAGGGCGCCAACATAACAGATACAATATAACTTTTTTTTCAAAAAATGACGACTTTGCTCCATACCCTTGACGAGCCTTCCCCCGTGCCACTGGGCAATAACCATTAGCAAACAAAAGGCGACCCTCATTAGGAGGGTGAGAAGCAACGTAGCCAAATGTTGCATGTCTTCTGTATTTGCTTGAGCTTCGTCAACAATTTCGTGTTTAACGTAAGTTTGCAATCCGGTGAGATAGTGCATAACATGCTCTTTTTCCGACCATGAATATAACCTGAACGTGAAGATGTGAATCAATATCAGCAACCTTATTCACCAAAGATTCCCGTGAAAAATAAAAATAGCTCCGTCACTGGATCAGGTGCTAAGTTACGTAAACAAACATTTTTATGCGTGCCTTTCGAGAATCGCGCTCCACAGTTTAAGAACCACTAAAGACTTGGCAACTGTGAGTTTTGGTTTAAACCTCAAACTTTGTAAAACTAACCTTCCAAATTCTGTCTACTAACCTTCATACTAACTAACCTTCCCAATTGATGTGCTATATGCGGAAGAGCTGTCAGCTATGAATGGAACCTAACGACCCGAATACCACCAGATTCTAGTGACTTATGCCATAAAGGTGGAAAAATGTCAAAGTGGGACTTTAATAATCTCTCGTATACCCTAACTTCTACAGTAGGTGGAGACAGTACTGTATTCTACCCAAGGTTTCATTGGAACTATTCGATTTAAGACCCTTTGAATACAAAAGTTATAGAAGAAACAGATGAACTCAAATTCGACATTTAAATTCAGTGTTTTCTAAAGATGTGACACGAAGATTTTCAAGCAAAATTCTCCCACCCCTAACTACTATAAACAATTTTGATTAACATGTCATATTCTCAATTCAAATTCATAAGAATTAATTTTGTATAATTATGTAGTGGTAAAAAGCCAAACAAGTTAAATGCAGCTCTCGTTAAAGTGCACAAGTAATTTCACTTCTTTTTAACTACTACGACACTATTGTTTTGTTTCTGGTGATGTTATACAAAGAGTATAGAATTTCAAGGTCATCTTATAGAGACTCGCATTTTAAAGAATTGACTATTCCTGTATCATTCTTGTGTCTACAACGAAATGGTCAATAAGCTATTTCTGTAAACGTTATCCTGCAGATTAACATTAAGTATATATAAAAATGTTTTTAACACTAGTTTATAGAAGAGATATTAAAAGAATCTGATGTGTTGCACTCGCATGACGTTCTTAAATCCTGTACAAATTATTTTTGCAAACGTTCATTCTCCATCTACTTCATGTTAATCAAGACAAAACCTTAATGATAATTCTCTTGTAGGTACAAGGGGAATTGGTAGGCTTTAAGCGACAGTCAAATATTTTAAGAGCTGGCTGCTAAGTGGAGCATTCCATTCTCTTTGTATATCCAGGACATAAAAAATACGAATAACGAATTCCCATTTGAGAAAAAGTATAAGTATTGGAAAATTCAAGAAAATAAAAACGAATACCTGGGAAATGGTTCACTCGACAAAAAAAATATAGTACATAAATTCTGTGTTTTAATGAGATCTATATTTTTTGTACTAAAATTTTGTCTATCTCTTACGGTTTACCGGTTATGTGAAACTCATTCAGAATGAAAGGGCTTTTGGGGACATTCCCAGAAAATTCAAGATGTTCATTTTATTTGTCAAGAAAACATCTTAAATGTATGATATTTTAATCAAAATCGTTAAAGAAATTTTGGAGAAAATCATAATTTTGAAAAATGTTCCATGTAAAGGGTAGTTTGGGGTGGGAGGATTTTCTTGAAAATCTTCTTGTCGCATCGTTGGATGATAATAAACTCAAATAGCAAGTTTGGTATTTATCTGACTTTTCGTTTTTGAATTATGTTGTTCACAGACACACACACACACACGAACATGTTTCCAGCTGTGCTGGAAACCAGGACACCTCAAAACATGTGTTTCCGGTGAAATGTTGGTATTCAATTTTTGGGTGGAATGTAATATTTCCCCTACTTACTATACGTAATAGAAAAGTAAAAATATAACATGTTACATTCCCAAAACTTTCTCTACCCATTCTTCTTACAAAACCTTATTCCTCTGTCTACTTCATTATAATGGAAATAAAAAATTTTAGAAGAGGTTTTATTACATATTTCCTTGAGTACAATGAGAATAGGGGAATACAGTACGGTTAAGCGATAGTCAAATCTTTTCAGAGCTGGTCGCTATGTGACGGCTTTGAAATTCCACTCTCTTTGCATGGTCAGGCATAAAAAAAGTATTTTACATAAATTGTGTGCTTTAACGTGATTTACATTTTTTTAGCGTTACCTGTTTACCAGTTATGCAAAAGTCATTCAGAATGAAGAGGACTGACTTCAGAGGGTATTCCTAGAAAATTCAAGATATATATATTTCACATCATGAAAATAACTTAAAAAATATGTTATTTTAATAAAACTCTTTAGTGCCATTTTTGTAGAAAATCAATATTTTCGAAACATTTGAGGCAGTATTTTTAACACTTAAATAATTTCAGTCAAATTATATAATATATAAATTCAATAACAGCCCACCTTGAAGCAATATGTGTATGTACTAATTTTTAAAATGTATGTAGCAGTCATTGCATATGCTTATATTATTGTATCCATGTGTAATAATGTTATGTGAATGTATTACGTAATTTAATAATGCAGGAGCTGTGAGAACAATAGGTTAAAAGTTGCTAACAATGAGATAACCTTGAGGCAATAATGAGTTTGAGAGTTTAAATGTTACTTGTGATTCTTGGAAGCAATAATGTAATTTTAGTGACAGTTTATAAAATAGCCAATCAACAACCAGAAAAAGTTTTAGTTAAATGAAGGTATTCTATTGGATTAGGAATAGCCAATCAGAGGCTTGAAATATAGAAATTTACAAGTTTATGCGGCTGAAATCAGTTCAGTTGGTTGCAGGCAGCGTTACTAACCAGACGCAAAAAGTGTCCTCAAGAAATTTAATACGTATTCGTGTGAGACAAAAACTAAGTTTACGTGTTAAAAAGTGCAAGTATTTAATTAACGAATCTCACAGTTCTCTATCAGTGAAGTGTTCTTTAAATCGTATCAAGCATTAATAAAGGAAGTGAAGTAAAATTATAATCTTTGTAAACCTATGTTCTTGTCGCATCACAACCCTGCTAAGAGAAATGTGTCTCTAACAATATTACTGACGCAGCCGAGGCAAACATAAATATATAGTATTTAAAGAAACAGTCAAATTACAAAGTAAATGTTTTTTTTTAAACTTAGGGGAAAGGCTACCGGAAACTGTTTACTATACGTGCGGCAGCAACTACTACAAGTGCGGTTCCCCAACAGTTGAAATATGATACAATTCCTAAAACGCTCCTTTCTCACATTTTTATGTTAATTTGGAGTGGGGATGATTTTCTTTAAAAAAATCTTCTTGTCGCATCCTTGAAACCTGCAGAACTTCATTATTAAGCATGGTCTTTAATCGACTTTTCGTTTTTGAGTTATACTGTTCACAGACACACACACACGGACCTTTTGTAATAATGCATTGTTTTTATTCAGGGGGTGTCGAAACACATTTTGAAATCTCAATATAGAATTTTCTGGTGGAATACAATACTTATCCCGTTGCTATATGTGGCATAGGAAGTAAAGTTATGTTACATTCACGTGGCTTTATCTTTTACTGTTTACCAATTATACAAAGGTTTTTGAAAATGAAGAGGATTTCACACGAGATTCTCATAAAATCCATGATATGCAAATATTTTAAAATATGGTATTTTAATCAATCGTTTTAGCCATTATTAAGAAAATAAAAATTAAGACAAAATGTCCCATGTAGAGGGTAGTTTGGCGAGGGGCGTTTTTCTTGAAAACCTTCGTGTCGAACCTTTGGAAGATCTGAGCTTTACACATGGATAGCTATGCTGTTCACAGACACACAGACTTTTTCTAAAATCCTTTTCTGTGCTTTGAAGCAGGATTTTTAACACTTAAAAGATTTTAGTCAAATTATATAATATGTAAATTCAATAACAGCCCACCTTGAAGCAATATGTGTATGTAATAATTTGTAAAATATATGTAACAGTCATTGCATATGCTTATATTATTGTAAACATGTTCAATAATGTTATGTGAATGCATTACGTACTTTAATAATGTAGGAGCTGTGAGAAAAATAGGTTTAAAGTTGCTAACAATGAGGTAACCTTGAGGCAATAATGAGTAAGGAAGTTTAAGGGCCGGTTTCACAGTTCAGGCTTAAGTCGAACCTTTACTAAGCTACGGACGTAGCTTAAACAAAACTTAAGCTTTGGTTAAAGCTTTGCGAGTTTCACAGTAGGGCAACCACGTTTGGCTTTACTGAGCTGAACACCTCCTCGGAACTTTAAAGTTGGTAACGCTTGCGCATCCGCATCGAGCGAATTCCCATCATTTGTTAATGGCGGCGCCTGTTCCTGACTCGTAAGGTTTTATAGGTTATTCAGATACACACATTAAAATGACCGAAAAATCAGAGCCAAAACGTACTGCTAACTTCACTTCTCAAGAAGTTAGCATTCTGTTAGAAATTGTAAAGCAGTATAAACACATAATAGAGTGCAAGCAATCTGATAAGGTACTGTAGAGCAGGAAGAATCAAACGTGGGGGAAAATTGCGGAGTTATTCAATGCAAAGAGCGGAATAATATACAAAGATGCTACTGTGTTGAAGAAGAAATATGTCAATTTGAAGAAAGTTACAAAAAAGAAATACGGCGACGAGAAACGTGCTATTCGGGGTACAGGTGAAGGTCCAGCTATGCCATCGTTAATTACGTCAATCGACGAGGAAATAAAGGAATTAATTGGCGTCCAAATTGATGGATATGAAACAATTTTCACAAACATGCATGCTTCCACTTGCATATGACCTCAACGTCAAAAGAAGCATCGCTTCTGACGAGAGGGCTTTGTTCCTGAAATATAAAGTAATAATACCTTATGAGCGATAAAGTATATTATAAAGGGGTAAGAATAAATTTAATATTAAGTTTTACTTAACAGTCTGTTTTATGTTTAATTGCATCATCAATAATCTCTAGTACCATCATCGCAGACTGTTTACTTAACCGAAACCTCTCGTAGAATTCTCGCTCATTCCAAATGTGGAAACGATTTGGACGCATTCTAAACACATTAGGCCGTCTTCTGTTGTGAATATGGTTTAAAATAATTTGCATTTCCTCGTCACTAAAATCGTCGTCCTCAGATAACATGGCGACTCCTTAACTTAAACCGCAGTTCAGTAAGGTTTAAGTCGAGTCCCGTATAATCTCGGCTTAGCGCTTGAACTATGCACTGTAAAACTCAGCTGTAGCTTAACTCTCTGGTTAAGCCCGATTCGAAGTTTAAGCTTATACTGTGAAACCGGGCCTAAATGCTACTAGCCATTATTAGAGCAGCAATAATGTAAATTTTGAGACAGTTTTAAAATAGCCAATCAACAACCAGAAAATGCCTTAGTTAAATGAAGGTATTCTATTGGACTAGGATTAGCCAATCAGAGACTTGAAATACAGAAATTTACAAATTTAAGAGGTGAAAAACAGTTCAATTGCCTCCAAACAGTGCTCATAAGCAGACGTGTTGCTTCTAGACAGTGCTCATAACCAGACGCGAGATGTGTCTTCGAGAAAATAATTACGTATTCATGTGAGACGAAAATAGTATACGCGTTAAAAAGTGCAAGTATTAAATAAAAGAATCTCATAGCTCTCTATATCAGTGAACTGCTATTTAGTTTGTGTCAAGGATTAATAAAAAGGAGTGAAGAAAAACTTAAAATCTGTGTAAGCCTACATTCTTCAGTCGCACCACAACCCTGCTAAGAGAAACATGTCTCTAACAATAATACTGACGCAGCCGAGGCAAACATAAATATTTAATATTTAAAGAAACAGTCGAAATACAAAGCTAATATTTTTAAACTTGGGGTAAAGGCTACCGGAAACCGGGTACTATACGCGCGATTGCAACGAATTTCAAGTTCGGCTCCCCAACAGTCGAAATACTATACAACACCACCATAACATAACCTTACTTCAAATTGATGCCCAAAGCGTGGAGCTAATAAAATATTTCTCAGCTTTTGGGGTCTCAAAACGTGTATTTCCGGTGAAATCTCGATATCAATTTTTTAGGAGAATACAACATTCTTACCTATAAGTACGTAGTAAAAAAAGTAAAAATTCAACATTTTAAAAAGATATTTCTTGTTTTTCTGTTTTTAATTTTTATCCACGAGTAGATATACTTCGTTCATTTGATTACAGTATGCTTTGCATTAGGGACAGCAGTGCTTTTTTTACAATTGTACTTTTTTCACTATAATTACGTGTAGCCAATTAGCCCAAGGTAATTTGTAATAAACGATCCAGGCGATGTTATTAAGCTGGTCTGTTTCAAGAGTTGCAGGGCTATTTTGTAAAAACCGGAAACGCGGCAGCCTTAAGGCCTATTTAAATGCCGACATTTACCTCCAATTAAGGTGTATCAGAGGTTCTATCTCATCTTGTAAGCTTTGAATACCTAAACAGACCTGTTGCGAGATAAGCCAGCGTTACTTTGGACCGCAGTAATTAACTCCATTACTTGGTGACGTTTACAAGCACAAGAGATTCTTATTTCTTTATCTCCTCCTGTGGAGATAATGAAGTTCCTTATGCGCACCTGACTACAACTTTGTGATAATCTGGTTTCTCATGCTTCGTAATATTCTTGCTTCCTTCTTTATACTATTTTTACTTTCCATTTTCTCCACTTAAGAGAGAGAGAGAGAGATTAGCATTCAACCAAAAGAAACCAGGTATGATTATCTCAACAGATATATAAGGCATTCAAAATGTAGTTCAAGATTTAAAGGTGCACCTTTTGGAAAACTTCTGTGTTTAAAGTGACCAATTTATAAAACTTGTTCAAAAACTTGTTGCATATAGTAAGCAGAGAAGGTATGGTATTCGACCCCAAAATTCGATAGTGAGATTTCACGGAAACACATTTTGAGACCACTGAGTCCAAACAAAAAATTTTAGAAAAATACCAAACTTGGTATTTAACTTCCATGTCTTCAAAGATGCGACACAAAGATTCACAAGAAAATCCTCCCTACCGCAAACTATCTTTTACATAGAATAATTTTCGTTATTTTTTATTTTCTCAAAATTGCAACAAACAATTTTTGCTAAAATACCATATGTTGAAGATGTTATCATGATAAAAAGAAATCTTGAATTTTTTGCAAATAGTTTGAAGTCCTCTCCATTCTGAATCTATTTTGTAAAACAGGTAAACCATAAGTGAAACACAAATATTACTATGCAATAAATGTAGTCATTAGACGCAATTTATGTTAAAATTCTGTTTTTTTACACCCACGTGACATTCTCTTCTCTTGTACAAACTATTTTTACAAACGCTTATTCTCCATATGCTTCATGTTAATCGAGATGTTAATCTTATTGCTAATATTCTGGTAGATGCAAGGGGAATTGGTAGGTTTTAAGCGATAGCCAAATATTTTAAGAGCTGGTTGATATGTGGAGTATTGCATTCTCTTTGCATTACCAGGAAAAAAAAATGAATAACGAATTTGAGAAAAAGTATAAATATTGGAAAATTTAAGGGATTAACAAGCAATATCTCGAAAATGGTTCTCTGAACAAAAATAAATGTATATGACATGAATTGTGTATTTTAACGCGATGTACATGTTTTGTGTAGTAAAATTTTGTCTATCTCTTATGGTTTAGCAGTTATGCAAAAGTCGTTTGTCATGAAAATATCTTAAACATATGATATTTTAATCAAAATCGTCTGAGACATTTTTGAGAAAATTAAAATTTTCGAAAAATGTTCAATGTAAGGTGTAATCTGGGGTGTGGGGTTTTTCTTGAAAACCTTCGTGTCGCATCTCTGGAAGATACTGAACCCAAATATCAAGTTTGGTGTTTATCCGACTGTTCGTTTTTGAGTTATGCTGTTCACAGACACAGACACACACACACGGACATGTTTCCAAAAATGCTTTTTTCTGGATTAAGGGGTCTCAAAACATGTATTTCCGGTGAAATCTCGGTATCGAATTTTTGGGTGGAATGCAATACATACTATACGTAGTTGAGAAAGTAACAAACGATAGTGGTTAGAGAAGTTAAGTAAATGCAACAAGTAAGAACATTTTTCTATAATTTCTTCTAATTAAATGTTAGTATAATCAATTCGCTGTAGAATGCTGTTATTTCAGAGAGGATAACCCTAACATTTTAAATTGATACTATCTTTACGCTCTTAAGTGTAAAAATAAGTGGAAATTATAGAAAATAACCTATGCCTAGTTGAATTCCCAACATTCCGTATTGCCCTATAATTTCTTTTGTTCCCAACGGAGTTCCTCCTCCATTTTGACTCATTAATCAGCATGCCTAATCACTATTCACAGGTAACGTGACCTGTATTTTGTACCCTACATTTTTGTTGAGTTCCCTCTTCCAGAAACACTTATTATGTTGATGTGATGTGCCCATCCGCAGGTACTAAATACAGCTTTTGTGTGCCCAGTCCATCCATTCGAGGGGGTAGCGGCAGGGAACTGAACAGGTTCTGTGGGGAGGAACAATGATGATGGCGGGGAAAAACGGACAGAAAGAAGCTTTCATTTACTACTTTCTTACGTCACACACACAACCATACACACACACACACACACACCAACACACCGACACAAAAGAGTACAAGCCTTTGGCGAACTTCGGTCTAATAGAAAAACTTGACGTTTGAGGAATATTGAAGCATACGCATACGCTTTTATATTTTACACTGGGTATAATTGAGAATTTATTTATTAAGCCAATATAGAAAGGAGTATTTTAGAAGGACTTGTATCGTATTTCTACTGTTGGGGAGCCGAACTTGTAGTAGTTGCAACCGCACGTATGATAACCAGTTTCCGGTAGCCTTCGCCCCAAATGTACTTTCAGGTGGCCAAGTTTTAAAAAAAATTAACTTTGTAATTTAACTGTTTCTTTAAGTATTAAATATTTATGTTTGCCTCGGCTGCGTCAGTATTATTGTTAGAGACACGTTTCTCTTAGCAGGGTTGTGGTGCGACTAAGAATGTAGGTTTACACAGATTATAATTTTACTTCACTCCTTTTATTAATACTTGACACGATTTAAATAACACTTCACTGATATAGAGAGCTGTGAGATGTTTTGTTTTATTAAATACTTGCACTTTTTAACACGTAAACTATTTTTTGTCTTACACGGATTAAATCTCTCAAGGATGTGTTTCGCGTCCGGTTAGGAACACTGTTTGCAGGCAACTGACTTCTAGATTTGTAAATTTTTCTATATTTCAGTCTTTGATTGGTTAATTCTACTCCAATAGAATACCTTCAATTAACTAAAGCCTTTTCTTGTTATTAATTTGCTATTTTATAAACTGTCACTAAAATTACATTATTGTTACTCCAAGAATCACAAGTAGTACTGTTAAACTTTCTTACTCATTATTGACTCAAGGTTACCTCATTGTTAGCAACTTTTAACTTATTATTGTCACAGCCCCTACATTATTAAATTACGTAATACATTCACAGAACGTTATTAAACATGGATACAATAATATAAACATTTGCAATGACTGTAATATATATTTTACAAATTATTACATACACATATTGCTTTAAGGCGGACTGTTATTATATTTTATATTATATAATTTGACTGAAATCATTTAAGTGTTAATAATACTGCCTCATATTCAAAGACTGTTCCGCCAGGACGCACTGAAATTACAATTACTATTTATTTGCAAAAACTAGTACATGTATAGTATAGGCAATAGTTAAAACATAATAAGTTAAAATCTAATTATATTACTACAATGAAAGAATTTCTTTAACTTGTAGTAGGGATTACTGTTGAGCCAACTTTTTAGAAAAGATTTAAATCTATGTTAAACTAAGCGGGCATCACAAGGTTATCTGTTAAACGTATCTTTAGCAGTATTAAGTTCTAGTTTACCACGTAACTAGTAAGTATTGCATTCCATTAAAAAATTCGATACCGAGATTTCATCGGTATGAGGTCTCATGAATCCCCCCCCTCGCAAAAAAAAAAAGCAATTTTAGAAAAAGGTCCGTATATGTGTCTGTGTCTGTGAACAGCATAGCTCAAAACGAAAAGTCGGATAAATACCAAACTTTGTATTTAGGTTCAGTATCTTTCAAAGATGCGTCACAAAAGATTTTCATGAAAATCCCCCCACCACATACCACACTTTACATGGAACATTTTTAAAAAAAAAATTATTTTCCCAATTGGCTCCAACGATTTCGAGTAAAATATCATATTTTTCAGAAATTTTCATAACAAATATCATATATTTCTTGAATTTTCTGGAATGTCATCAAAAGTCGTCTTCTTTCTGAACGGCTTTTGCACAACTGGTACACCGTAAGAGATAGACAACATTTTTCTACACAGAAAATGTAGAGCAAATTTTGTCGTTCTCCACGGTGTAGTGGTTACCATGCTTAGCCTCTAGTTCCCGAGATCGCGGGTTCAAACCTTGCGGAGGGCGATGGATTTTTGCGGTCGTAAAAATCCTTTGCATGGCTTCCTTCGGAAGGGAAGTAAAACCGGGGGTCCCGTGTCGTAGATTTACACACGTAAAAGAACCTCAAGCCTGATAAAGAGGCCTCTGAGCAAAATTACCGGTCTTTCACGCCCAATATAGAATGGGACGCCAAGGACCATAGTAGCTAAAGAGCGTCCATAAACAAAACTCTAATTTAATTCTGATGTGTTACACTCACACTACTTTCTCTATTCTGGTACAAATTATGTTTACAAACGCTTATTCTCCAACTACTTCATGTTAATCGAGATGTTAATCTTATTGCTAATGCAAGGGGAATATGGTAGACTTTAAGCGATAGTCAAATATTTTAAGAGCTGGTTGCTGTGGTGAACATGTCCAGGACATAAAAAAAATCTAATAACGAATTCTCATTTGAGAAAAAGTATAAGTATTGGAAAATTCAAACAAATAACAAGTAATACATCGGAAAAAGCTCACTAGGGAAAAAATGTATATGATATAAATTGTGTATTTTAACAAGTAACATTTTTATCTATCTCTTACAGTTTAGCGGTTATGCAAAAGTCATTCAGAATGAATACGACTTTTGAGGACATTCCCAGAAAATTCAGGATATAAATTTCATGGAAGTATCTTAAACATATGATATTTTAATCAAAACCGTTAAAGCAATTTTTGAGAAAATCAAATTTTTCGTAAAATGTTGCATGTAAGGATAGTCTAGGATGGGGAGATTTTCTTGAACATCTTCGTGTCGCATCTTTGAAAGATACTGAACCTAAAAATCAAGTTTCGTACTTATCTGACTTTCGTTTTTGAGTTTTGCTGTCCACAGTCACAGAGACAGAGGCAGACACACTATATCCAGTAATAAACAATACACGGAAGAGAAAGCCGTGTGAATGCATCACATAAGATATTTTTTCTTACATTTTCCAGGTTATTTTTTGTGATCTATATAATAATATGTAAGCTGTCACATGGAATTGCTACAAAAATGAAATGAGGCATAAAGAATGGGTCGTTAGCTGGTCATTTATGAAGAAGCACCCTATGACAGCTGAGCAGGTAGAACAGGATCTTCACAGAGCTGACGAGAGAGAAAGAGAGAAAAAGAAATCCTTATAAACGAAGCTAAAAGAAAAAGAACATCGACAACTATTAACCTTTTAGCAGGCACAAAAAATACACAGAAGAAGGAAGATAGAACAAACAAAAGACACGCCTCATTCCGCAGTCATTCAATCTGAAATGTTTACTTAGCACGTAAAATAATGCAAGTATTTGCGATGGGAACATAGCATTAGAGTAAATGGAGGATTATAAATATTGAACCTCATTGGTCCAACACTCAAAGGAGAAGTAGTTATTTGACACTCGTGGACATCCACTTGCTTGTGTGAACAAAGAACTGTTTCGTTCATCAGCAGACAAAACATGGTTTATTGGTACCGCATTAAAAGTTCTGGCGTTATTTAATTAAGGATACACGATGATGAATTTTTGACATTTCGAAAAAAAACAACCATATAAAAATGCAAGGAGAAAAAACCTCTCGATTTTTTGCTTATTCGTTTTCTTATATATTTACCACTTTCGAATACTCCCCATTTAAAAATTCCGTTTTTTCAAACCGAGAGAAAAGATAGAAAGAACCTTTTTACTTTCCTTCTATACCTATAATAACTATATGTATTGTGTTCCACCGAAAATTCCACCCAAAAATTCGATACCGAGATTTCACTGGAAATATATGTTTTGAGACCCCCTGAATCCAAAAAAAGCATTTTTAGAAACATGTCCGTGTGTGACTGTGAACAGCATAACTCAAAAACGAACAGTCAAATAAACACCAAACTTCGTATTTAGGTTCAGTATCTTCCAGAGATGCGACACGAAGCTATTCAAGAAAATCCCCCCACCCCAGATTAACCTTTACATAGAACATTTTTCAAACATTTTCATTTTCTCAAAAATGGCCATAACGATTTTGATTAAAACATTATATGTTTAAGATATTTTCATGACAAATGAAATGTATATCTCGAATTTTCTGTGAATGTCTCTAAAAGTATTCTTCATTGTGAACGACTTTTGCATAACTGGTAAACCATAAGAGATAGACAAAATTTTACTAAACAAAAAATGTAGATCGCATTAAAATACACAGTTTATGTCATATACATTTTTTTTGTTGAGTGAACCATTTTCGAGATATTGCTTGTTATTCCCTTAAATTTTCCAATAGTTATACTTTTTCTCAAATTCGTTATTCATTTTTTTTGTCCTTGTAATGCAAAGAGAATGGAATACTCCACATAGCAACAAGCTCTTAAAAGATTTGACTATCGCTTAAAATCTATCTTATTCCCCTTGCATCTACAAGAAAATTAGCAATAAGATTAACATCTCGATATCTGGATTAACATGAAGCATATGGAGAATAAGCGTTTGTAAAAATAGTTTTACAAGAGTAGAGGAAGTCATGTGAGTGTAACACATCAGATTTTTGTGGATGTTTTCAAATATGTACTTCCAATTTATTCAAGCAGTAAGTCGCTACTCGTTTTTTTCTCATGGTCATGTAAAGAGCATGGAAAAGTGTAAATTTGCAATGAAAGTTTATCTTATTAACAAGAGTAACGTAAGCCTTTGAAGAGAAGTGAATACAGCACAGGAGATTTTAATTTAATAAGAACCCAAGTTATTGCGTTCTCTAAAGTTTAGGTTTCATATATGTGTTTCCTAGTAGTGAGCGCATCTAGAAAGCTATGAAAATTGATGCTGACTAACCAGAACACATAAGTGAATGCTTCTGGTATCTGGACCCGTTGTCACTTGAAAGTTCTGGTTTGTTTTTTGCTTTGAGGAACACCCTGTAACCACCTGCTGGTTCCTTTCCTCTGCCGAGGTAGTCCTGCCTGCCTGCCTGCCCTATAATTTCCACAGCCGACCAACCCGGGTCGACCCTACAGAAGGTAGGTAGGTACATTCTGGTTGGAGTTTCACAAACTCGCTGCCACTATTGATTCTTGCTCGCTCTCAAGTTTCAGGGATTTATAACGGAGATAATGAAATACGATAGCATTAGCCTCAAGGCACCAGGAGTCTTACATCTGGTAATAATCGAAATTCAATTATTGCCTTTATGTTCTCATCAGATATCTCATAAGGTCATCCATGTTATGTATACATCTTGTACTGTGCGAGAGAAAGAGAGCCTTCCTCAAAATATCAGAATATCAGTATTCGGTTATCAGGTGCCAACAGTCTTTTAATAGGGCATTTTGATGTTTCCTAATTTTACAAAAGTCATTTCTTCTATATACTTCTTGTTAACACAGATAAACCTTCATCACCCATTTACACATTTCGTTGTAGAACTAAGAAGAATACAGTAGGCTACCAGAATTTTAAAAACCGTAAAAAAAATCTGATTTGTTACACTTACATGACTTTCTCTACTCTTGTACAAACTAGTTTTACAAACGCTTATTCTCCATAAGCTTCATGTTAAAGTCAAATGTTTTAACGCTGGTTGCTATGCGGCGCATTCCATTCTCTTTGTATGTCTAGGACATAAATGAATAACGAATTCCCATTTGAGAAAAAGTATAATTACTGGAAAATTTATGGGAATAACAAGCAATATCTCGAAAATGGTTCACTCAATAAAAAGACTGTATATGACATAAATTGTGTGTTTTAATGCGATCTACATTTTTTGTGTAGTAAAATTTTGTCTATCTCTTATGGTTTACCAGTTATTCAAAAGTCTTCACAATGAAGAATGCTTTTGGAGACATTCCCAGAAAATTCAAGATATACATTTTATTTGTCATGAAAGTATCTTAAATATATGATATTTTAAACAAAATCGTTGGAGCCATTTCTGAGGAAACTAAAATTTTCGAAAAATGTTCCATGTAAAGGGTAATCTGGGTTGGGGAGGATTTTCTTGAAAACCTTTGTGTTGCATCTCTGGAAGATACTGAACCTAATACCAAGTTTGGTGTTTATCCGACTGTTCGTTTCTGAGTTATGCTGTTCACAGTCACACCTACACGGACATGTTTCCAAAAATGCTTTTTTTTTTTGGATTTGGGGGGTCTCAAAACATATATTTCCGGTGAAATCTCGGTATGGAATTTTTGGGTGGAATATAATACTTCCCCTGCTTACTGTACGTAGTAGAGAAAGTAAAAAAAGAAAAAAAGGGGGGAGAAATCTAATGTGTTGCACTCACATGACTTTCCCTACTTTCGTAAACCTGTTTTTAGAAACGCTTATTCTCCATCTACTTTATGTTAAACGAGATAGGCATTTTCTTGTAGATTCAAGGCGAATATGGTAGGCTTTAAGCGATAGTCAAATGTTTTAAGAGCTGGTTGCTATGTGGAACATGCCATTCTTTTTGCATGTCCAGGACATAAAAAAATGGGCTGGCCCCGTAGTTCAGTCGGTAGAGCACCTGCCTGTTGTGCTAGCAGTCCCGGGTTCGATGCCCGGCTGAGATGGAATTTTTATCTATCCAAGATTATTCTTTGTCCTCCCCAGAGTCTGGAAGTATGAATGAGAGTGTGCATGTTTGCATGATCTAATCATTAAAAACTATAGTACAAGAAACCCAATGACAAGTGTTACACTAGTGAACAAGTTCCAACGGAAAGGCCGCCGTGAAGACTAATGCAGTTAAAAGGCGCGGTATAAATTCCCAATTGAGAAAAAGTATAAGTATTGGAAAATTTAACACTCAATAAAAAAATGTAAAGGACTTAAATTGTGTATTTTAACGCGATCTACATTTTTTGTATAGTAAAAGTTTGTCTATCGCTTATGGTTTACCAATTATGCAAAAGTCGTTCATAATGAAGAATGCTTTTGGAGACATTCGCAGAAAATTCAAGATATACATTTCATTTGCCATAGAAATATCTTAAACATATGATATTTTAATCAAAATCGTTGGAGCGATTATTGAGAAAATAAAAATTTTCGAAAAATGTTCCATATAACGAATAGCCTAGGGTGGGGAGATGTTTTTAAAAATCTTCATAACGCATCCTTGGAAAATAGTAAACTCAAATATCAAGTTTGGTATTTATCTGACTTTTCGTTTTTGAGTTAGGTTGTTCACAGAGAGACACACACGTACGTTTTCAAAATGCTTTATTTGGATTCAGTGCTCCTCAAAACATGTGTTTGTGGTGAAATCTGGGTGGAATGCAATACTTACCCTGCTTACTATACGTAGTAGGGAAAACAAACATTGTATTTTCGACCAAAATCTCGGCATAGGTCTGTATATACAGAATCAATAAAGCGTTATTCTCTTGTTCCTAAAGCTGTCTTAAAGATTTCTATTGGATGAATTGCACATTTGTAAAGAACCCGTGACCTCGTCACTGGGAGGCCACAAAGACATGTTTAAGAAAACAGAAAGAGATTTAATTAAAAGATATGACCGTTAAAATTAATTAAAACAAGCTCAGAATTGAATGTTTGTTGTCCTTAAAACAAGAGCGAGCGGCGCATAGCCGCACTATGTCTACATAAAGTTTAATAACAAGAAACAGTTGACTGCGGAGGAACGCAGATAATTACAGAAACACAGCGGTAGGTAGCTAGGTAACTACCCCGTCTGATAATCTACTACATTTCTTGCTCCGTTTCTTGTTTTAACGTCTCAGCTTCCCAACTTCGCCACCTTCCTACTTTGATTTCTAAAACCGTGAATTTATGTTCTTCTATTACGAGGGGCACTATATATATTTTGAACCTAATAATTAAAACAACCTAATTTCTGATGGAAAAGTGCTTTACTGTTTTTCAAAATATTCTCCTTTATGATCATCACACTTTTGGAACCGTTTGTCAAAGGATTTATTCCAGTCTTCCTGAGACACCTCCAAAACATGGTTTTTGAAGGCATCAACGGCTTCTTCTGCCAACGAAAATCGTTGTCCACACAATTTATTCTTGATGTTCGGGAACCATTGGATGCGAAATCAGGACTGTATGGCGGATGACCCATCAATTCTATTTTTTGAGCCTTCAAATACTCTGTTGTTAGACGAAATGTGTGTGCGCTCGCATTGTCTTGATGAAGAACGATCCTACGGTTCTTGTTGGTTTTCCTTACTTCACCGAAGACTTCCAGCAAACAAATGGTTGTGTACCATTCGGCATGACTGGTTTACGTTCCTCTAAAGGCACTGTTGCCACATGGCCAGTTTTGTTGAAAAAGCAGACGACCATTTTCTTCGAAGTGCTTCGAGTGCGAACAACTTCTGTTGGATTTGCTTCAACTTGAAACACCCATACAGTCGACAGCTGTTTACGTTCCGTCTCATACACATAGATCCATAATTTGTCACCTGTTAGAATTGTATATACGTCTTTTAAGGCATCGCCATTGTATTTCTTGAGCATTTTTGTACACCAATCGACACGAGCATCTTTTTGGGATTGCGTCAAATTATGTGGGATGCAACAAGAGCAAAACTTTTTCACGGCTAAATAATCATGCAATATTTTATATATGCTGGTGGAACTAATGCCTAGGGTTGCCTCAATCTCACGGTATGTCGCATGACGATCTTTCATTATTAGTTTTTGCACAGCATCAATGTTTCCTGGCATAACAACTGATTTTGGACGACCTTCACGAACTTCATCATTGAGCGAACGGCGGCCACGATTAAATTTGTTATACCAACGTTTCACAGTGGCAAAAGATGGAGCTTCTCGCCAAATGTGGAAGTTAGTTGATCGATGCACTCTTGTCTTGATAATCCACGTCGAAAGTCGTAATAAGTCATTGCACGAACATTTTCACGAGTTAATTCCATGTTTTTGTTGACACACAATTTTCAAGTTAGTGTAAACAAAACGCTCTATTACAAAATGTTTGACGTAGATTATGGTAAAAATGTAAAAATTTCCATTGGAAACGTCAGATGGCGTCTACAACATTCAGGGTTGCGAAGGCTCAAAATATAAATAGTGCCCCTCGTATATCATAAATCTGAGATTTCATTCCATGTTCCTTTATAACTGAGATAAAATGGAGGTAATAAAAAAAATCAAAACATCGTGGTGATGAGGGCCGGGTTCAAATCTCAGTTAAGACAAGCTTTCTGTATATTATATTTCCAGGGTGTTCCTTACCTTCATGGGAGTAACTGGCCTATCTACTGTCGCATATTACTGTCTCTACTACGTAAAGTAAGTATTGTATTCTTCCCAAAAGATCGACATCAAGATTTCACCAGAAATAAAAAAAAACATTTTTAGAAAAAGTTCCCTTTGTGTGTCTGTGAGCATAACTCAGAAACGAAAAGTCGGATAAATACCAAAATTGGTATTTAGATTCAGTATCTTTCAAAGTTATGGCACGAAGATTTTCAGAAAATTCCCCACCCCACACTACCCTTTACATGGAACATTTTTCGTAAAATTTTATTCTCTCAAAAATGGCTCTAACGATTTTGATTAAAATATCACGTTTATGATACTTTTATGGCAAATGAAACGTATATCCTGAATTTTCTGAGAATATCTCCAAAGGTGTCTTCATTTGAATGAATTTTGCACAACTGATAAACGTAAGAGATAGACAAAACGTTTCTACACAAAAAATGTAGATCTCGTTAAAACACACAATTTATGTCATACACATATTTTTTGTCGACTGACCATTTCCTAGATAATCCTTGTTATTTGTTTGAATTTTGCAATAATACTTTTTCTCAAATGGAAATTCGTTATTCGTTTTTTTATGTCCTGGACATACATAGAGAATGGAATACTCCACATAGCAACGAGTTCTTAAAACATTTGACAATCGTTTAAAGCCTACCATATTCCCCTTGCACCTACAATATCTCTCTACTAACTAGTCCTAAAAAGGTTTATTTTTCTATCTATTTTTCTACTTCATGTTAACCAAGAGAAATAGTTTTAGTACGCGTTTCAATGTAGGTTTAAGGGGACACACGAAGTTGAGGCCATAGTCAAAACTTTATAAAGTTGTTCGTTATAATTATGCTGATTTGGAAACCACATACTCTTAGCATGACGTCACAAGAAACAAAAGAATAGTGACTTAGACGGTATAAAAGTAAATAAGGTTAAAAAAGCTGTGAAATGCATAATGTCACGAAAACGTTTATGTTACACAAATTGTATGTTAATGTTTGCTAGTTACATAGAATTTATTCCGAATGCACAGAACCGCGCAGGTTATTCCTAGGGCATTTAAGATATACATGTTATTAGTCATGCCAATCTACTAAAATATGATATGTTAATCAAAATCATTGGATATAGTTTTGAGAAAAATAAAAATAACAAAAATGTTTTCATGTAAAGTGTGGTTTAGGGAAGGGTTTTTGAAAATTTTCTTGTTGCATCCTAGAAAAATGCTGAATTCAAACATTAACTTTGGTATTTATGCGAAGTTTCGTTTTTACTTTCTCTACTACGTATAGTAAGTAGGGAAAGTATTGTATTCCACCCAAAATTTCGATACCAAGATTTCACCGGAAATACATGTTTTGAGACCCCCTGAATAAAAAAAAAACATTTTTGGAAACATGTCCGTGTGTGTGTCTGTGAACAGCATAACTCAGAAACGAACAGTCGGATAAACACCAAACTTGGTATTTGGGTTCAGTATCTTCAATGGATGCGACACGAAGGTTTTCAAGAAAATCCCTCCACCCCAGAGTACCCTTTACATGGAAGATTTTTCGAAAATTTTAATTTTCTCAAAAATGGCTCTAGCGATTTTGATTAAAATATCATACGTTTAACATATTTTTATGACAAATAAAATGTATATCTTGAATTTCCTGGGAATGTCTCCAAAAGTATTCTTTATTGTGAACGACTTTTGCATAACTGGTAAACCATAAGACATAGACAAAATTTTACTACACAAAAAAATGTAGATCGCGTTAAAATACACAATATATGTCATGTACATTTCTTTTGTTGAGTGAACCATTTTCGAGATATTGCGTGTTATTCCTTACATTTTCCAATACTTGTACTTTTTCTCAAATTCGTTGTTCATTTTTTTATGTCTTGGACATGCAAAGAGAATGGAATGCGCCACATAGCAACCAGCGTTAAAATATTTGACTATCGCTTAAAGCCTACCAATTTCCCTTGCATCTACAAGAAAATTAGCAATAAGATTAACATCTCGATATCTCGATTAACATGAAGCATATGGAGAATAAGCGTTTGTAAAAATAGTTTGTACAAGAGTAGAGAAAGTCATGTGAGTGTAACACATCAGATTTTTATAAAATGCTTTTATACGTTCTGGAAACCTCAAAACATGTATTTGCGGTAAACTATTTATATTGAATTTTTGTGGGAAAACAAACTTCCTCCACCTATACAGGCAGGAAAATAAAAGAAAAATTATATTTGCAATGACATACTTCCAACTATAATATTTTGTTGTAATTATTCAATAATACAGGCAGGTGGCTGAGAAAGCAATAACAGTGAAGTTAAAAGCTTGTTACCTCATCGCTTTTCTGAATGCCTTACTAAGTGTTGTTTTACGCCCCAGGAGTTTTCTTTCACAACTCAGGAGGAATGTCACTAAGGTTTGTGCGACCTTGTGAAACAGAAGGGAGTCATCAGAACACCCTCCCGTTGGTTTGGCTCAAACTGCTCCCTATAATGAGGGCCACTAGCCCCACCCTCTCAGACGCAGCTGGTCTTCGGTCCCACATGCAACAAGAGGGAAATTTTTGTTCAGGGGTTGGTGTTAACAAGAACCATTCTGGCTCAGGAGGAACACAACCCCATTCCAAAACACATCATCATCATCATCATCATCTTAGCACAAACGAGCTCAAATTGCAGCCCGTGCAGGGACTTGCAATTTCAAGTTCGAACCTGCTTTTCGAATGAAATTAGAAACGTGAATATCGTGTGTATTCTTTTCCTCAAGAAAGACCCTGGGCGTTTACTTCTCGCTGCTTGGAATGCCTGAACAAACCTGCTCTTCGGTAAAACTCGCTGAAAAGTACCAAATAACTAGTCATATAAAATATTTAACGGAAAATTCTTGTTAATTTTCTATTATGACTCCATAAGTAACACTGACGTGTATAACGGGTTATCTTAAATCTAAAAACATCGCATTTTACTTTCTCTACTACGTATAGTAAATTCGATACCGAGATTTCAGGGAAAATATATGTTTTGAGACCCCCCGAATCCAAAAAAAAACATTTCTTGAAACATGTCCGTGTGTGTGTGTGTTGTGTGTGTTGTGTGTGTGTGTGTGTGTGTGTGTGTGTGTGTGTGTGAACAGCATAACTCAGAAACGAACAGTCCGTTAAACCCCAAACTTAGAATTTAGTTCAGTATCTTCCAGAGATGCGACACGAAGGTTTTCAAGAAAATCCCCCCACCCCAGATTACCGTTTCAATGGAACATTTTTCCAAAATTTTAATTGTCTCAAAAATGGCTGTAACGATTTTGATTAAAATATCATATGTTTAAGATATTTTCATGACAAATAAAACGCATATCTCGAATTTTCTGGGAATGTCTCCAAAAGTATTTTTCATTGTGAACGACTGTTGAGTGAACCATTTTCCAGATGTGCATGCTACTAGTTTGTATTTTTTAATTTTTCATTTCACGCTCAGAATCGTGAGCAGATTCAGAAGTTGCAATCTGTAAACCAAAATTTCGGCTGGGAAAGCATGATCCTGACGCGTGAGAACTGGACACTATATGCTGCCCTTAAAACTCATACTATTTCTATGCAATCGCGAGAAACATCTGAAAGTTGACAGGACTTTAAAAGAATGACCAATAATCAACAGTTCGAATCATTGGATATCTAGAAATAGCTTATACCATTATTTAACAGAAATAATTTGCGAAAAAAAAGATCTACATTTTTTTCTGTAGTACGTTTTCGTTTATCGCTTGACGTTTAGTAGTTATACAAGATTATACAATTCTTTTTCGAATGAAGAGGACTTCATAGGCTATTCCCAGAAGGTTTAAGATATACGTTTTATCTGCCATGTGTATATACATATATATATTTAATATGTGGTATTTTGATCCAAATCTTTAGAGCAATTTTTAAAAATTAAAAAATTTCGAAAAAAATGTTCCATAAAGGGTAGCATGGGGTGGGGGTTTTTCTTCAAAATCTTCGTGTCTCATCTTTGGATGACGCTGAACCCAAATACCAAGTTTGGTGTTTATTCCACTTTACGTTTTTCAGTTATGCTGTTCACAGACTGACGACACATGCGCGCGCGGACGTTTTTCTAAAAATATGTGTTGCACTAACATGACTTTCCCTACTTTTGTACAAACTATTTTTACAAACGCTTATTCTCCATGTACTTCATGTTAATCGAGATAAGTATTTCCAGAAACTTTCCAAAACTGCAGAAACTGTCCTCCAAACAAAACACGAGTAATTCGCCGGGCCTCGTAGCCGTGGTCGCTCGTATGTATAGCTTCGGCGCTCCGCCAAGCTGAGGGTTGCGGGTTCGAGTCCCGCCATGGGCATGGGTGTTTGCGTGTGTGTATTTGTGTAATTGCGGAAATAAGCGGTAAAAGACAACAGTAAAACACAGTAATGATAAACTGGGTAAACAGGGAATTAAAAAAATGGCATTTACTTTCCCCATAATATGAAGTAAACTATATTCAAGACATTTCTTTCTACAATGCTTAGTTTTGGCGATATTGTACAATCTCAGCTTAAATGGTCCACCCTTTATGATTAAAAGAGGATGACGAAAGAGAACATCCCTGTTTAACACCTCTATTTATAGCTGCTATTATATTCTTTATGTTCTGTATTCCAGGTTCTATTATTATCTTGTTCCCTACATATAAACTTCTTACTGTCGTTATCAAATTTTGAGATAAACCTTTGACATAAAACATGCGGCATTTTAATAAAAGTAGTACTAGATGAATTTGAGAAAATAAAAAAGAAGGAAACATTTTCTATGTGAAGGGTATTTTGGGGTGGGGATTTGCTTGAAAATTTTCGTGGTGCGTTTGAATGATGGTATACATCAAGATTCGCGTACCGAGCGGGTTGGTTCAGGCGGTAAAGTCTGTGGCCCACATTCGCGAGTTCCCGGCCGACCAATCTGACTGAGGGTTTTTCGTGGTTTTTCTCAGTCGCCAAGGTAAATACCGGATTGGATATTTAATACCACGACCCAAAGTTCCACCTTAAGTCTAAAACAATAAATGAAAAACAAGTGGTAATATCCACAGACAATGTAAGCAGTTAGATTGGACGGCACCCCAATGCCATCTGCATGGTACGAAGCAGAAGATCCGGCTGCCATACGCCGAGGGTCTCTGTGGGCACGTGACAAAGCAAGGCATTTCCAGGGACGAAACCTAGAAGGCTAACTGTCCGCCTTTCTGTGGGAGGTCGGAGGTTGGACTGGACGGCACCCTAATGCCATCTTCACGGCATGAAACAGGGGTTACAAGGATGAGACTAGAAGGGTAACTGTCGCCTTTCTGTGTGACGGCGGCGGTTGGACTGGACGGCAACCTAATGCCATCTGCACGGCATGAAACAGGTGGCTACAGGGATGAAACCTAGAAGGCTAACTGTCGCCTTTCTGTGTGACGGTGGCGGTTGGACTGGACGGCACCCTAATGCCGTCTGCACGGCATGAAGCAGGGGTTACAGAATGAAATCTAGAAGGCTACCTGTCCACCTTTATATGGGGGAGCGGCGGTTGGACTGGACGGCACCCTAATGCTATCTGCACGGCACTAAGCAGAAGATTCGGTAGCCAGCGCTAGGGTTTCTGTGACACGTGAAGGAGCGGGTGTTTGCAGGAATGAGACCTAGAAGGCTAACTGTCCAACAGATATCGTCTAAGAGTTATCCACCAACAAATCCGTCAGGATATGACCAGGGAGTTAAAGCGACATAAAATGAAATAGAGAGAGAGAGAGAGAGAGAGAGAGAGAGAGAGAGAAAACGTGATCCGCAATAGATCCCGGAATGGAGGTCATTAGAGGATTGTGTTATTATTTTGCAGCAGGCAAGTACATAATGAAGCACTTTTATTCCAGCCTAAAGGCAAAAGTTTCATTCCGTTAAAGAAGAAAAACATGTTTCATTCTTTCCATAAAATGTAATATTTTAGAAGCGACCAGCTTTTTTTTAAAGAAGAAAAACTACTAATAAGAATGAAATAAATGACTTGTTTTATGACATAATACCGCCGAAAACACACAACAGAAAATCACCACAGCTCGAAATTCCTACCTCGACGAGGCATCCTCTCTCTGCCCTTGAAACATTCCAGGTGATGATGGGAGAAATGACAAAGGAATGTTGAACACTAATTTAAGATGGATCTATAAAAAAACAGAGGACCGAGCACAGCATCTGTGCATGGGCGGACGCGGCGAGCATCCTTTGATTTTAAGATACGTAAACAAAGAAAGAGAGAAAAAAGAAGGAAGGGCATAAAAAACAACAGAATTAATTACCAGTTTTTTACCTGTAGTCCCACTTTCAACTTTAGCGGAATATATTCATAAGACGTGACTTGGCAGCGATATACAATGGAATACAGAATCAACGCGATCTCTCTCTTTTTTTGTATAAATCTTTCAAGAAGGTTCTAACAAAAGGCTATATGCACTTTTATTGCTTTATTCATGAAGAATTTACATGCTAATCAGATACCTGTCTCAGACTCTCTGATCAGAATAAACAAATATTGAATTATAAATGCTGAAGATATCCCTCGGGGTTTTTACAAAAAATGTTTGCTAAAATTAATATTCTTTCCATATAAATACTACCATAACCTTCTTCTTTAAAGGATACCTTCCTCGTTGTAGGAATTACACCTCCAAGAACTTACAACCCAATGGCTTGGGCCCGCAAACTGTCGAGGAACAAGCAAACTCTGGATCATAGCATATCCAGGATGGGTGATCAATTCAATGGCTTGGGTCAGTAGAGTGTCGGGAGCAAGCAAACTCTGGATAATAGCATATACAGAATGGGTGATCAACCCAATGTCTTGGGTCAGTAGCCTGTCAACGGACAAGCAAACTCTGGACCATAGCATATCCAGGATGGGTGATCAGCCCAATGTCTTGTGTCAGTAGCCTGTCAACGGACAAGCAAACTCTGGACCATAGCATATCCAGGATGGGTGATCAGCCCAATGTCTTGTGTCAGTAACCTGTTGAGGAACAAGCAAACTCTGGATCATAGCATATCCAGGATGGGTGATCAGCCCAATGTCTTGGGTTAGTAGCGTGTCAAGGAGCAAGCAAACTCTGGATCATAGCATATCCAGGATGGGTGATCAGCCCAATGTCTTGGGTTAGTAGCGTGTCAAGGAGCAAGCAAACTCTGGATCATAGCATATCCAGGATGGGTGATCAGCCCAATGTCTTGTGTCAGTAACCTGTTGAGGAACAAGCAAACTCTGGATCATAGCATATCCAGGATGGGTGATCAGCCCAATGTCTTGTGTCAGTAACCTGTTGAGGAACAAGCAAACTCTGGATCATAGCATATCCGGGATGGGTGATCAGCCCAATGTCTTGGATCAGTAACCTGTTAAGGAGGAAGTAAACTCTAGATCATAGCATATCCAGGTTGGGTGATAAACCCAATGTCTGGTATGGTGGTGAAGAAGAAATGTAGTGATTAAATGGATGATAGGAAAAATTGCATATCAAATCCAGCATTACCCTAGCGACCAAGGAAAACCGCGAAAAAACTTTGGTCAGATTGGTCGGCCCCGAGGATTTGAACCCGAGACCTACGGAATTCGGGCACCGTTGCCTCGATCAGTCAAATAGCACCATAAAATAAAATTTCTCGATTTAATACTTTGTCTGCAATGAATAGGTTAGGTAGAGAAGGTATTGCATTCCACCCAAAAATTGGTAACCAGGATTTTCCGGATATACGTGTTTTGAGGACCCCTGAATCCAAATAATGCAGTTTTTAGAAAACGTTGGCGAGTGTGTGTGTGTGTGTGTTTGTGAACAACATAACTCAAAATTGAAAACTCTGATAAATACCAAACTTGGTATTTAAGATTGCTATTTTTTAAGGATGCGACACAAAATTTTCAAGAAAACCCTCACAAGTCTAACTAACCCTTACATGCAAACTGTTTCGAAAATTTTGATTTTCTAAAATATAGCTATAACAATATTGAATAAAACACATATTAAACATATTTACATGACAAATAAAATGCATATCTTGAATTTTCTGGGAAGAGCTTGTGAAGTCCTCTTCATTCGGAAGGAATTTTGTATAATCTTGTATAACTGGTAAACCTTCAGCGATAGACGAAAACGTACTGCACAAAAAATGTAGATCTTTATAAAACATACAATCTATTTCAAATAGGTTTTTTAAGGCATAGCCATTTCTGACATATCCGTTATTAAAGGTTTGAATTGTTCTTTTCTTGGTTATTCTCTTAAAGCTCTGTCGACATTGAATGGTTTTTTTGCGATGTCATGGAAACAGTATGAAATTTTAAGGCCAGCATATAGCGTCCAGTTGTTAAACATTTGACTATCGCTGTTCTCTTTGTATCTATAACGAAATGTGTAATGTAGCTGTTTCTGCAAAGGTTTATTTGGATTAAAATAAAGGAAATAGAAAAATAAGCTTTAGTAAGATTAGTTTGTATACCACTAATAAACGATAGAGGGTAGAAAATGTGGAAAAAATACATGTGAGTGTATCACATCAGATATTTTTTACGCAGATCTTCTCTCTCTAAAAATAAAATTTGACACATACAACGGTTACACCAAAACTATGTATAGTTAACTCCAAAGGTATTACTTAATAATTACTAATTACCTAATAAGCTAACCAAATAATAATGAATAATTAAATCCTTGTATAATTAGCCTAATTAATACAACTAGAGTAGAAACAGTAAATAATTAATATAATCAGCGCGTATCTGATGGCTAAATTGTCGTCGTGCAAAGTTTGAACACCTGCAAATATAAAACAGGGCGCCAACGTAACAGATGGAGTATAACTTGTGGCAGTAATTTGTATCACAATAATGTAAATGCCAGAGTGATTGTAGTGTAAATAAGCATTATTTTATGACATTGATTTAAGATATTTGTTAATTATAAGCATTGTTAGGAAATAAGTTTACACGGCCTCACTGAAACTGAAAATAAGAGCGGGCAACAATGAGCGAGGGGGTGAGTTGTTTATCAATTATTAGAGACAAGAAAATGACGTCAGATTGGCGCGCTTTTCTTTAGAAATGGAGGGAACATCTTTCCTAAAGCATATGCGTTCGTATTTTTGATTGGATATAAAAATAGACGCTAATGCTGGCGCGTTTTATTAACCAATAGCAGCTCGGTTATAATCTTTAGGCATATCGGGTGAGGGAGTATAAAAAGCTAAAGTAAGAGATGGGTAACGCTCAGTCCAACAGAAGCATTCGCGTGTATACGTCACTCATTTTCAACATAGGTATTCGTGGGTTATACGTCACAAAGTTTAAGAGAATCGTCGCGCAATTCTACAAAATCTCTCGCGTCGTAAAGCTAGTGATATTAGAAAATATAACAGTTTCAGCCGGGCGTGTATCAAGAATCAATATGTGAAATTGAATAATGTTTGACGACAATAAAAGTGTAGAAACAAATTCTTTTATCAGTGTTATCTTTCAGTAACAAATCCTTTCCGTTTACACACCCTGTTCAAGAGAGTGCTCGACTGAGAAATAATAGCTAGCCGGAGGACAATGAACCCAAATTTAAAAATAGTAATACAATAACAGGCGCTCAGCAAAAAGATAAGACGAAGTTACCGCGACAAATTGGCTTCCATACGTGGTGCAGATAAACATGAAGCATCTTCTAACTACTAACAAATATTCCACTTCAAACTAACCTTTCCAATCTAGGAACCCGAATATCACCAGATTCTAGTAATTTATTCGATAATGGTAGTAAAATTCCAACGTCAGTAATCTCTCTTATATTGTACCCCCTAC
The DNA here is from genome assembly GCA_030765065.1 of Deroplatys truncata. Lineage (NCBI taxonomy): Eukaryota > Metazoa > Arthropoda > Insecta > Mantodea > Mantidae > Deroplatys > Deroplatys truncata. Next base: position 30,989,938 of record CM060981.1, on the reverse strand, counting down.
AGGAAACTGTCAAGATAAGGTAGAATCTTGGATACCAGATAGATATCAGAACTGATTTCTGAATAAGAGGTGCGAACAGATTCTCCCTTCCCCTTTAGTGCGCCATCCGCTTTAAAACAAAAGCAGATCGAAGAGGGTAACACGGTTGACAAACGATAAATACGAGCAGTTATATTGCACATAGGTGAGTACATCATTTTGTTTTATGCAATATAATCAGCGAAAAGGAAATACAGTTTAAGACCGTTGTAAATAAACACAACAGAGAGGGCGAGTAATGAAAAAGCGGAAACTTGAGGCGAGGCGCAAGGAATAAGGTAATATATACTCTCTCGTATGTCAGGAGAATGAAGACGAAATGAAATAGAAGAGATAAGCTGGCAAACCGTGCGGCGGGTGAAATGAGGAACAAATATTGCTGAGAACGTCGCTTGCAAGAATCACTGTCACCTTAAAGCATGAAAAATGACAATCGTGTTTCACCGCTTACTGGGTTATTCAAACACATGCTTCCATAGGAACCTGGGATCGTATTCTATAACTGCAAGTTGGTTTATACGGGGTGCTATGGTGAAAACTTGCAATTTCTGTCTCTGCCAAAAAAGTATAGGAATACATTCCGCCTAAATATTCGATATCGAGTTTTCACCGGAAATCACGTTTTGAGTCCCCCTGGCTCCAACAAAAGTAAAGCATATTTTTAGAAAAGGCTAAGAAGCGGGATGGTGGAGGTAGCAACGTCTGTGGTTCGCATTCGGGATATTGTGGATTCGATTCTCGCGGCCGACCTTCCTTACCCATGGGTTTTTGAGGTTTCCCCGGGTTGCTAGGCAAAAAATGGGAAGATTCATTATATCCCCGAATGTCCTATCCCCCCATTTCAAATTCATTCTCATTTCACTTCACCTTTCATCTGCTTGGCTTTGGAAGCGTCGGCGGGAGTCCCGGCAGGGGAAAAGGATGCTCTATGTAACACTCCGTATCCCGGAATGGGGGTGGTCTCAGAGTCCCGGGTCCCCCAAGGGAATGTGCAGGCCTACAGGGGGCCGAGGAATAGATGTAGACACTCCAGCTTATTTTACAGGAGCAACTATAATTATTGCTGTTGGTTTTTCAGGATTTGTTGTATGAGCTCATCATATATTTTCAGTATGAATAGATCGTAATAATTGAGGCAGTATTTTTAACACTTAAATGATTTCAGTCTAATTATATAATATAAAATATAATAACAGCCCACCTTAAAGCAATATGTATATAACATAAAACGCATGTAACAGTCATTGTATTAATGTTTATATATTATTATGTACATGTTCAGTAATGTTATGTGAATGTATTACGTAATTTAATAGTAGGAGCTGTGAGAATAGTAGGTCAAAGGTTGCTAACAATGAGGTAACAATGAGTTCAGTTGCTTGTAGACAGCGTTCCTAACCAGACGCGAGATGTGTCCTCGGGAAGTTTAATACGTAGACAGTGTGAGACGAAAATAGTTTACGTGTTGAAAAGTGCAAGTAATTAATAAATAATCTCACAGCTCTCTATATCAGTGAAGTGTTATTTTAGTCGTCTCAAGCATTAATAAATGGAGTGAAGTAAACATTATAGTCTGTGTAAGCCTACATTCTTCAGCCGCACCACGACTTGTTAAGAAATTCATGTCTCTACAAATTAATACTGACGTAGCCGAGGCAAACATAAATGTATAATATTTAAAGAAACAGTCAAATTACAAAGTTAATATTTTTTAAACTTGGAGCGAAGGCTACCGGAAACATTTTACCATACGTGAGGTTGCAACTACTTCAAGTTCGGCTCCCCAACAGTTGAACTACAATACAAGTCCTTCTTCAATACATTCTCATAATACGTTTAATAGAATATATTTATCTTATTGAATTAACTAAAGAAAATTGGAAGACTTGCACCAGTTTCCATCCGGGGAGTTTCAATATGGAAAGAGGTAGGGACCCTGCCTTCTGCCCTGTCGTGTCTCCTGGTCCGGCCGTCTTCTGTTTTCCTCTCACCTCACCACTCCTCCCGGAGGCGCCCCGTCAGGGGTTTAGGCACAAAAAGGTCATAATTCGGGGTGCTAAGTCCGCCTACACTCTTAGTTTAGGTCATAATCCTTTAGGAAAACGTCCGTGTTTGTGTGAACGGAATATCGAATTAATAGTATTTAAGTCTGTTCTCTCCAAAGATGCAACACCAACATTTTCAAGAAAATTCTCCACCTCAAGCTAAACTTTACATTAAAATTATTTTCGATACTCTTTATTTTCTCAAACATCCTAACAATTTTGATTAAAATACCACATGATTAATACATTTGCATAACAAAGAAAATGTAAATCTAAATTTCTGGGAATAGCATTTTGTTTAATTGGTAAATCGGAAGAAATGGACAAAATCTTACTGCACTTAAAGAGTAAATTTCTTTGAAGCACTTTTTCTTTGCGTTAACCATTTCCGAGGTATTCTCTTTCTTTGTTTTTCATGTTCATGTAAAGAGAACAGAACTTCAAAGCCATCACATAGTGACTCGGTTCTAAAAGAGTTGACTATCGCTTAAGCCTACTGTATTTCGCTTTTAATAAAACGAAACATTTATCAGGTAAATGAATACCTTTGTAAGAAGAGTCTGTAGAACAGTGGGTAACAAAGTTGTGTGAATGTAACGCATCAGATACCTTTCTTCTAGTGTAATGCTTTTCTTTGTTTGTCGACGAAAAACAAACAAGATTGCACGTAATCCAAAGCTATTATACAGGACGATTCACATAAAACGAATACTTTTTAAGACATAATTTCCCTCTGGAAATTGAACGGGATGGCTCAGGCGGTAACGTGTGACCCGCATTTGGGAGGTCGTGGGTTCGATTCCCGCAGCCATGGGTTTTTCGGGGGTTTCCCCGGGTCGCTAGGCGAATGCTGGAAAGAATTATTACATTTCCAGAATTTCCTGTCCCTGCATTTCATCTCCATTCTCATTTCACTTCACCTTTCATCTGCGTGGTCTCTTTGAGGGTTGCAAGTGTCGGCGGAGGGCTCGGCGTGTGCATGTATCCGAGCTCCCAGGGATGTATAAGCTCACAGGGCGGGGAGACGATCTGACTGCTCCAGTGCCTATCCGAGGAGTTTAAATCTGTAAATGGCGGGGGTCCTGCCCTCTGCCTGTCGTGCCGTCTGGTCCAGCTGCGATCTGTCTCCTCTCACCTCATCGCTCCCTCTCAAGGTCGCCCCATCTTCGGCATAGGCACAGATCTGCTTAGTTCAAGGTGTTAAGTCCCGCTCTGCTTAGAATCCTATTCTTAATCCCTCTGGAAAGTAATAGAAAATAAAAATGGAGTTTTATTATCTCAGTGGTTCTGGAAGAATTGATGTTTGATTATTTATTTATTTATTACTTCGTCTACTTCGTATAGCAAATAGGGGAAGTATTTCAATCCACCCACAACCTCGATACCTAGATTTCACTAAAAATACATGGTTTGAAGTGCCTTGAATCCAAATAGAGCATTTTTGGAAACATGTCCGTGTGTGTGTGTCTGTCTGTCTGTCTGTGAACAGCACAACTCAAAAACGAAAAGTTGGATAAATACCAAACCTAGTACTTGAGTTGACGCAGTAATTTGTATCATAAATTATGTAAATGTCAAAAGTGATTATAGTGTGAATATGCATTATTGTGTGACATTGATTTGAGATGTTTGATGATTGTAAGCATTGTCGAGAAGTGGGTTTATACGGCCTTACTGAAACTGACAATAATAGCGTGCAATAATGTAGCGAGGGGGTGAGCTGTTTATCATTATTAGAGACGAGCAAATGACGTAATATTGGCGCGTTTTTCTTAGGATTTGCTGGAACATTTTCCCTAGAGCATATGTGTTCATAATTTTCATTGGATATAAAAATAGACGCTAATGTTGGCGCGTTTTATTAACCAATAGCAGCTCGGTTATAATCTTTAGGCATATCGGGGTGTGGGAGTATAAAAAGAGCTAAATCAGAGGTAGATCCCTCCCAGTCCATCGGAAACATTTGTGCATTACACGTCGCTGAATACATCGCACAGTTTATCGATTCGCAGGTTACGCGTAGCAAAGTTATGAAGAATCTCAAGTGTCGTAAAGTTAATTACACAAAAAGTTGAAGTACGCGAATTAATAATGTGCAGTAAATAAGTTATTATAACAGTTTCAGTTTGGCGAGTGTCAAGATTAATATGTGAAAGTAAATAATGTGTTCGACAATAAAAGTGTAAAACAAATTCTTTCATCAGTGTTATCTTTGGATAAAAACTCCTTTCCGTTTACACACCTGTATAAGATAAGTGCTCTACCAAAAGGATCATAGCTAGCCGGAGGACAGTGAACCCAAAAATTAAACACAATAACAGGCGCTCAGTAAAAGATAACACGAAGTGACCGCGACAAATTGTCTTTTATACGTGCCGCAAATAAACAGTAGCATTCTTTCAAACAAACACTAATACCATCGCATATTTGGCTCCCAAAAGTGGGGCTCAATAAATAAATAAACAAATATATCGCCGCAGAGTTGAGTATCTTCTAAGGTTGCGACACGAAGATTTTCAAGAAAATTCCCCCAAATCAGACTATTATTTACATGGAACATTTTTCGAAAATTTTGATTTTCTCAAAAATGGCTCTAACGATTATAGCCATATCATATGTTTAAGATATTTTTATGGAAATGAAATGTATATCTTGAATTTTCTGGCAATGTCCCCAAAAGCCCTCTTCATTCTGAATGACTTTATCATAACTGGTAAACCGTAAGAGATAGACAAAATTTTTCTACACAAAAAATGTAGAACTTGTTAAAACTTATGTCATATACATTTCTTTTGAAGTGAAACATTTCCGAGATATTGCTTGTTCTTTGTTTGAATTTTCCAATACTTATACTTTTTCTCGAATGAGAATTCGTTATTCGTTTCTTTATGCCCTGAACATAGAAAGCTGACGCAATAAAACTCGATTTTAAAGTTTTATTGCTTTCCAGAGGGAAATTATAAGTCTTTAAAAGTGTTAAGTTTTATATAATCACCCTGTATATGCAAGCGTCTCCTCCGTAATACCATGGCAAGCACATAAAACGTTAATCTGTTGCATAACTATCATAAAACTCGTCTCAGTAAATATCCTGTAATGGTATTCCGCAATAATTTGGTTGTATTATCGTGTAATTAATTACCAGACCTTCAGTCCAAACACTAATTACATCACTTACATATCTGAATCATCCGCTAGACGTTAAAACTGGTTTAATATTGACTTGGACATGAAACAACCGCGAAAACCTTCCCGAGCATGCTGCAAATGGCCTATACAAGCAAGACCACTAATTTCTGAACGACAAAATCTGATTTATCTGAGGTTTGTGCGACAAACAAGTATAATTAATACCAATCAACTCTTTATACAATGGCCAGGCTACCAATTTTCATTTACAAATGTCGCTGCATATGATTCTATTGACACAGTGTCAAATCTGCTAATTTTGGTAATGGTGTGCAGCAAAACTGACGGGAGCCAAAGTGCAAATGAAAACTTATGATGTATTAAAGAAATTTATAACGCAACACTAACCAACGCAGTACGCTTTTCGTGCTGATAAAACAGTATCACTAGAATGGTGCAAAAGACTTAGAAGCCCCTGCGCGGTGTTTTTCCTGTCCGCGTCCTCGGCGCTCGTTGCCGCTATCATAGAAAGGCGCGGATGAAACCACACAACATTTTTAAAACTACTTTTAAAGGCTTTACAAACCAACTTTATGAAAGAAGATGCTGAAACTGCCCACCGTCGTTGTCCATACATTTTTGGCACCTCTTTAGGAAACTATCCATCACTCGCCGTAGTTCACGTGAGAAATTTCCTGGCGGATATTTTGTTTTAATTCTTCCAGGGTGTGTGGGTTTGTCTTGTACAATTTATGTTTTAAGTTACCCCGGAGGGGTATTTTATGAACAATATCACCGGCTGCGGGGTGTTTTTCCACTGGGCGTGTGGAAATATGATAAAAACATGAGAACGCACTGCTGCTATAAACAGTCACATTATTGTGGTTTTGCTTTGCAGTGCGAAGTGCAGTTTTGAGTTGACGGTGATGTGATGTAGCTCAGTTATTTATTAATTTGTCCTGTACTTAGTTTTCTACTGCACAGCGTGTATTTATTTATGATTCGTTCGGCCAGCTCATCAAGTGAAAGTACGATTTGCAGAAAGATTTTCAGGTGTAAAAGTTTCAGGCCGTACAACAATCCATGAACTTTACAGTAAATTTCAGGCCACAGGAACTGTTTAGGCTAAGAAATCTAAAAGACGGCCTTCGGTTCTTACCGAAGAAACATTAGACGACATCCGTCATTGTTTGGAAAATTCTCCCCAAAAATTACAGATGGATAGTTTCCTAAAGAAGTGACAAAAATGTATGGGCACCGACGGTGGTCAGTTTCGAGCGCCGAGGACGCGGACAGATAAAACACCGCGCAGGCGATTCCGAGTCTTTTGGCTCACTCTGTAGTAAACTTAAATACATTATCTGCTGTGTTACATTCATATGGTGTGAGGTTGGATAAATACTTCCACTACGAAAGGAATGCCGTGGGAAATATTCTACTTAAAACAGTAGACTTGATTTAGCTTACGAAACAAGTTGGTACCCCTGATAGTAACACGTGTGGTGGATACAAAACACTCGGTGTAAATAATAGAGACCAATCCATCAACGTCGCAAGGGCCAGCTTCACGTCAGATGATACGTGTTGTTAATTATGGCTGCCTCTATTTACATAGCAATGTGAGACCTTGGGAATATTAGCGTTGTAAATGCAGACTGAAAACATATTCACACAGATACCTTGCTAAATATGCTCCGCGTTTCACCTGGTAGTACAACACATTCCGCAATGTGTTTCACCAGAAATACCTTCATTAAATATACCAGGTCAGTCATTGTTCCATATACACTACGTGATCAAAAGTATCCGGACACCTGGCTGAAAATGACGTACAAGTTCGTGGCGCCCTCCATCAGTACTGCTGGAAGCCAATATGGCGTTGTTCCACCCTTAACCTTGATGACAGCGTTCCCTCTCGCAGGCATACTTTCAATCAGGTGCTGGAAGGTTTCTTGGGGAATGGCAGACCATTCTTCACGGAGTACGGAACTGAGGAGTACGGAACTGTAGGTCGGTGAGGCCTGGCACGAAGTCGGCGTTCCAAAACATCCCAAAGGTGTTCTATAGGATTCAAGTCACGACTCTGTGCAGGCCAGTCCGTTACAGGGATGTTATTGTCGTGTAGCCACTCCGCCGCAGCCTGTGCAGTATGAACAGGTGCTCGATCGTGTTGAAAGATGCAATCGCCATCCCCGAATTACTCTTCAACAGTGGGAAGCAAGAAGGTGCTTAAAATATCAATGTAGGTCTGCGCTGTGATCGTGCCACGCAAAACAACAAGGGGTGCAAGCCCCCTCCAGGAAAAACACGACCACACCATGATACCACCACCTCCGAATTTCACTATTGGCACTACACACGCTGGTAGATGACGTTCACCAGGCATTCGTCATACCCAAACCCTGCTATCAGATCGCCACATTATATACCGTGATTCATCGCTCCAAACAACGTTTTGCCACTGTTCAATCCTGTAATGTTGACGCTGCTTACACCAAGCGATGCGTCGTTTGGTATTTTCCTGCGTGATGTGTGGCTTATGAGCAGCCGCTCGACCATGGAATCCAAGGTTTCTCACCTCACGCCTGTCATAGTACTTGGAGTGGATCTTGATGCAGTTTGGAATTCCTGTGTGATGGTCTGGATAGATGTCTGCCTATTACTCTTTACGACCCTCTTCAAATGTCGGCGGTCTCTGTCAGTCAACAGACGAGGTGTGCCTGTACGCTTTTGTGCTGTATATGTCCCTTCACGTTTCCACTTCACTATCACATCAGAAACAGTGGACCTAGGGATGTTTATGAGTGTGGAAATCTCGCGTACAGACTTCTGACACAAGTGACACCCAATCACCTGACCACGTTCGAAGTCCGTGAGTTCCACGGAGCGTCCAATTCTGCTGTTTCACGATGTCTAATGACTACTGAGGTCGCGGATGATGAGTACCAGGCAGTATGTGGCAGCACAATCACAATGCACCTAAGATGTGATACGGTGGTATTTATTTATGTTATTTATTTAACATTATTGTAGCCCCACGTTGTGGTAGCCAATTTAAGAGTGGTGTACTTGTAATATTATTTAATTTGTTGGGCCCCACGTTTGGGAGCCAATTTACGGCGGTATACTTATAATGTTTGTGTATGTGTGTTTACTTCACGTGGTGAAGTCATTTTGTGACGTGATTCTTTGTTAGGTTTGTAGCTCCATCTGGTGTTAGCAATTTGCGGCAGTATTAGTTTTTGTTTGAAAGAATGCTACTGTTATTTTATTTAATTTTGTTTCACTGTCCTCCGGCTAGCTATGATCTTTTCGGTCGAGCACTTCTCTTTATACAGGTTGTGTAAACGGAAAGGAATCTTTTATCCAAAGATAACACTGATGAAGGAATTTGTTTTACACTTTTATTGTCGAACACAGTCACTATCACATTTACACATTGATCTTGACACTCGCCAAACTGAAACTGTTATAATAACTTCTTACTCATCACTTTTAATTCGCGTACTTCAACCTTTTGTATAATTAACTTTACAACGCTTGAGAATTTTCCTAACTCTGCTACGCGTAACTTGTGAATCGATAGCCAACGTGTACTTTACAAATATTTTCGGTGAATTGACGGACTGAAGGCGACGTGTAGCATACAAATATTTTCGACGAACTGACGGACTCTACCTCTAACCTAGCCCTATTTATACTCCTACACCCTGATGTGCCTAAAGATTATAACTGAGCTGCAATTGGCTAATAAAACGCGCCAACATTAGCGTCTATTTTTATATCCAATGAAAATTATGAATACATATGCTCTAGGGACAATGTTCCAGCAAATTGTACAGAAAAACACGCCAACATTACGTAACTTCCTCGTTTCCAATAATGATAAACAGCTCACCCCCTCGCTGCATTATTGCACGCTATTATTGTCAGTTTCAGTAAGGCCGTATAAACTTACTTCTCAAGAATAATTACAATCAATATACATCTCAAATCAATGTCACATAAAAATGCATACTCATATTACAATCATTCTTTACATTTAAGTAATTTGTAAAATTACTGCATCAGATGAAAAACGTATGTTTGTGGTGGTGTCTGGATACTTTTGATCACATAGTGTATCTTTGCCCCGTATCTCTTAACTGTCACATGCAGGAGTCACCTTTAATTGGGCGCTGTTGTGGAATCAGTTGTTGTGCGATACAAAATAGTTCCTTACTTAATATTATAATCTATCTGAATATATTCGAATATATTTGTCAAATTTACATTTTCATAACTATATGAATCAAATATATTATGTAACACAGTTATGAGTCTAAAATACACGTAAATTCATCCTTACGCTCCTCTTTGTAGGACTTAAGAGTTCCAAGAACTTACAAGCCAATGCCTTGGGTCAGTAGACTGTCGAGGAGCACGCAAACTCTGGATCATATATATCCGGGATGGGTGATAAGCCCAATGTCTTGGGTCAGTAGACTGTCGAGGAGCACGCAAACTCTGGATCATATATATCCGGGATGGGTGATCAGCCCAATGTCTTGGGTCAGTAGACTGTCGAGGAGCACGCAAACTCTGGATCATATATATATATCCAGGATGGGTGATCAGCCCAATATCTTGTGTCAGTAGACTGCCGAGGAGCAAGCAAACTCTGGATCATATATATCCAGGATGTGTTATCAGCCCAATGTCTTGTGTCAGTAGACTGTCGAGGAGCACGCAAACTCTGGATCATAGCATATCCAGGATGGGTGATCAGCCCAATATCTTGTGTCAGTAGACTGCCGAGGAGCAAGCAAACTCTGGATCATATATATCCAGGATGTGTGATCAGCCCAATGTCTTGTGTCAGTAGACTGTCGAGGAGCACGCAAACTCTGGATCATAGCATATCCAGGATGGGGATCAGCCCAATGTCTTGTGTCAGTAGACTGTCGAGGAGCACGCAAACTCTGGATCATAGCATATCCAGGATGGGTGATCAGCCCAATGCCTTGAGTCAGTGAAGAAAGAGGAAATGAAATATGGTTTGATGAAAGGAATGATAGGAAAATTCGCGGATCAGATTATCTAACCCAGCATTCGCCTAGCTACCGTGGAAAACCGCGAAAAAAAACATCAGTCACTTGGTCATCCCAGAAGGGTTGAACCTCCCGAATGCGAGTCGCATACCTTAAACGCAGCGCCACCGGTTTCGGTCAAATGTAAATAAATTCTGTAGGAGATCCTTCGGTGTAAACCTGCCTTTCAGAATAACGAGAGCACGAGCATCTATCATAACAGAGCGTTTATATCGCTCTTATCGACTTACTCTGCGTTGGACAAGGCTTGAACATTACCATTCAAAGCTGTACTTAGCCAATCAGGGGAAAGGGGAAGGAAAGGGAGCGCGGAGGAATACAAGTCAGCGGGGCAAAGTTATAAAAACAGTTTTACGTGCTTTACGTTCTCTACCATCTATATATACCAACATATAGTAGATAGACGTGGCGTTGGATAAAAAATGGCATCAGAAATACATGTTTTAAGGTCCCTCGAAGTTAAAAAATTATTTTTAGAAAAATATGCGTATGTATCTGTGTGCTTCACAATTAGAAAACACTTAAGGGTGTCAGGGAAAAATTTTCAGAGTCTACCTCCACCTCAAGCTACACTTTGTATGGAAGTATTTTTGTGAGTATTTAACTTCTGAAAAATGACTAATAATTTTAATCAAAATACCTACTGATTAAGATATCTGTATGACAAATAAAATGTATATTTGAATTTTCTGTCACTGGCAAGGATAAACCTGGCCTATCACTTCATTTTCCTATAATGAAACTAGTTTAACATGAGATAGAGAATTGAGTACTGAGAAACTGGTTGTAATGTAACAAACGAGATTTTTTACTTTCTCTACTACGTATAGTAAGTAGGGGAAGTATTGTATTCCACCCAAAAATTCGATACCGAGATTTCACAGGAAATATATGTTTTTTGTGATCCCCTGAATCCAAAAAAAGCATTTTTGGAAACATGCCCGTGTGTGTGTGTGTCTGCGTGTGTGTATGTGTCTGTGTGTGTTTGTGTCTGTGAACAGCATAACTCAGAAACGAACAATCGGATAAACACCAAACTTGGTACTTAGGTTCAGTATCTTCCAGAGATGCGACACGAAGGTTTTCAAGAAAATCCCCTCACCCCAGTTACCCTTTACATGGAACATTTTTCGAAAATCTTAATTTTCTCAAAAATGGCTCAAACGATTTTGATTAAAATATCACATGTTCTCGAATTTTCTGGGAATGTCTCCAAAAGTATTCTTCATTGTGAACGGCTTTTGCATAACTGGTAAACCATAAGAGATAGACAAAATTTTACTACACAAAAAATGTAGATCGCGTTAAAATACACAATTTATATATACATATTTTTGTTAAGTGAACAATTTTCGATATATTGATTGTTATTCCCTTAAATATTCCAATACTTTTTCTGAAATGGGAGAAATTAATTTTTTTTTATGTTCTGGACATGCAAAGACAATGGAATGCGCCACATAGCATCCAGTTCTTAAAATATTTGACTTTCGCTTAAAGCCTACCAATTCCCCTTGCATCTACAAGAAAATTAGCAATAAGATTAACATCTCGATTAACACGAAGCATATGGAGAATCAGCGTTTGTAAAAATAGTTTGTACAAGAGTAGAGAAAGTCATGTGAGTGTAACACTTCAGATACATACATATATATGAATATATATACATATATTTTTTACTTCTAAAACTCTTCAAAAGGTTTTCCTCATGTGGTCGTATCGCGAAATTTCTTCATTATACCTAATTAAAAAAATTACTACTACGCTATCACATAGAAGTAGAGGAGCGTTGTATTACCCCAAAATTTGTATACCAATAATTAAACGAAAATACATGTTTTGAAGTCTCTTGAACCGAAAATAAGATTATTTTTAGAAAAAGGTCCGTGTGTGTCTGTGTTTGGCTGTAATGATTTTGATTAAAAAGCAAAATTATATTTACATGACAAATAAAATCTATATAATAGAGTGTAAAGTCCTCTTCGTTCTGAATTATTGGTAAACCGTAAGATATAAAATCGTATTACACAAAAAAATGTAGATCTCGTTTAAAGACGCAATTTATATCACATAAGCTTTTCTTGTGGCGTTAACCATTACCGAGATATTCTTTGTTATTGCTTTGAATTTTCAAATACTTAAGTGTTTTAATTCCTCTACGACTTGCATAGTAGTTAGAGAAGGTATTGCATTCACCTAAAAATTAGATACAAAGATTTTACCGGAAATGCATGCTTTGACGCCTCTTGAATCCAAAAAAAAGCATTTTTAGAAAACGTTCCGTGTGGTATTTGATTTCAGTACCTTCTGAAGATGCGACATCAAGATTTTCAAGAAACTCCCCCACCCCAAACTATCCTTTACATGGAACATTTCGAAATTTTTTATTTTCTAAGAAATGGCTCTAGGGATTTTGATTAAATTCCACATATTAAAGATATTTACATGACTATTCTGAGAATAGTCTTTGGAATCCTATTCGTTGAGATGGAATTTTGTATAATCTTGTATAAACAGTAAAGGTTAAGCAATAGACGAAAACGTACTTCACAAGAAACGTAAATCTCTTTAAACCGCACAATTTATTCCAAATAATTATGTGGCGTCAGCTATTCTATGATAACTGTTATTACTGGCACGAATGGTTCATTACTTGGTCTTCAGTTGTTTCTCGCGATGTCACGGAAACAGTATAGAATTTTAAGGCCAGCATATAGCGTCCAGTTGTTAAACATTTGACTATCAACATTCAGTTGTTTCTCACGATGTCATGGAAACAGTATGAATTTTAAGGCCAGCATATAGCGTCCAGTTGTTAAACATTTGACTATCAACATTCAGTTGTTTCTCGCGATGTCATGGAAACAGTATGGAATTTTAAGGCCAGCATATAGCGTCCAGTTGTTAAACATTTGACTATCGCTGTTCTCTTTGTATCTATAACGAAATGTGTAATGTAGTTGTTTTTGCAAGGATTTATTTGTGTTAAAATGAAGTAGATAGAAACGTAAGGCTTAGTAAGAAGGTTTTCTATATCCGCTAATAAAGATAGAGGGTAGAGAAGGCCATGTGAATGTATCACATCGGATTTTTTCAAGTAATAAGTCGCTTTTGGTTATTTTTATCTCGTGGTTGCAAACAGCATGGGATTTTAAAGCCATTACAGAGCGACCCATAAGATTTTTGTTAAATACTTCTTAAACGATCAACAGAAAGTGTAATAAAATATGCCTTTGTAACAGCCAGTATTCTACTTTTGGTATATCCCAAGCTGTTCACTTCTACCAATAACTCAAATGAAATTCGCTGATGTATCTTCTTTGTTTTTATTTTTGGTGGCACTAGAGGACTTAGTTTGCAGTGTAGGTGGGGGTGTTTGCATTAGCAAGATTAATCGAAACCAAAAGCAAACAAACTAATTGATTGAAGGGGAGAGATGAAATAGCTACTTAGACAAATCTTTTTTATCCTGACGCCAGACTTCGATCTGAATCCTAAATCCATTCGTCCCGCTCTCTCCCTTCCTTCCCCTCCCGTCACGCAATTGTATTAAACGGGCGTCAAACGCAAAACAAAGCACTTAGGTCACGCTCCTAATTTATACAGTGTAGTGGAAAGGTTGATCACGATTGGCTCCTGCCCCTCCCTAAGAGTATTAATGTTTCTTCACGTTAACCCTTAGCAATGCACCAATGGATTTCTTTAAAAATAGGGAAACAGGTTTCAAGGCTTCCCTCATTTCGTTCGGTATAAGCTAAAGAAATCATATAACAAGGGGCTTTTAATAGGGAGGCATTATTTTGGTTCCATTATGTCATTCTTCTGCCTTTCATCCGCCTTTTCCTTTGTTTCCCCCTTTTATGGGTTTTCTTTTCTTCAGAAACCAGATGATGTTTTATTTGTCTGCTATTCCTTTATCAATCTTTTTAAATAGCGGGACGGAATGGGAAGAAGGGGCAGAAAGAGATACCTGATATCACATTTTACGGTACTATAGCGGCATTCATACATAAACATAAACGTTTAACGTTTCAGATATTACAAACATAAAATAGAACCATATTTGGCAGTTCATTTTAAGCATTTTATTCTGTCCTTTGCCTCCGTTTCCTTTCTACACTCCCTACCACGTATTACTACGTAGAGAAGGTATTTCATTCCTTCAAAGCATTCGATACCGAGATTTCACCAAAAATAAATGCTTTGAGGCCCCCTGAATCCAAAAAGATCTGTTGTGTTGAACTCACATGACATTCACTACTCTTGTACAAACTATTTATTTTACAAACGCTTATTCTCCATCTACTTCATGTTAATCGAGATAAACATTTGCAGAAACTACCTTATTGCTAATTTTCTTGCAGATGCAAGGGGAACACGGTAGACTTTAAGCGACAGTCAAATGCTTTAAGCGCTGGTTGCTATGTGGAACATTACATAAAAAAACGAATAACGAATTCCCTTTTGAGAAAACCTTTAAAGTGTTGCAAAATTGAAACAAATAACAAGGAATATCTCAGAAATCGTTCACTCCACAAAAAAGTGTATATGACATAAATTGTGTGTTCTAGCGAGATATATATTTTTATGTAGAAACATTTTGTATATCTCTTACGGTACGGTTATGAAAAACGCACTCAGAATGAAGAGGACTTTTGGGGACATTGCCAGAGAATTCAAGATATGCATTTCATTTGTCATGAAAATATCTTGAACTTACGATATTTTAGTCAAAATTGTTTGAGCCATTTTTGAGAAAATCAAAGCTTTCGAAAAATATTCCACGTAAACGATAGTCTGGGGTAGGGGAATTTCCTTGAAAATCTTCGAGTTGCATATCTGAAAAATACTGAACCTAAATACCAACTTTGGTATTTATCCGACTTTTCGTTTTTGAGTTATGCTGTTCACAGCATACACACGGACCTTTGTCTAGAAATGCGTTTTTTTATTTAGGGGACCTCAAAACATGCACTTGCGCTGAAATCTCGGTATTGAATTTTTGGGAGGAATGCAATACTTCCCCTACTTACTATTCGTAGCAGAGGAAGTAAATAACAGTTTTTAGAAAAACGTCCGTGTGCGCAGCTGTGAAAATAACTGAAAAAAGAAAGTCCCATAATCACCAAACTTGGTATTCAGATTCAGTGCTTCCAAAGATGCTGCACAAAGATTTTTTGAGAAAATCCTCTACTCCAAACTACCCTTCAATGGAAAACGTTTGAAATGTTAATTTTCTAAAAAAATAGCTGTAACGATTGTATATCTTGAATTTTCTGGGAATAGCCTGCTAACTTCTCTTTATTTGGAAGGAATTTGGTATAATCTTGTATAAATTGTAATCTTTAAGCGATAGACGAAAACCATAAAAAAGTAGATCTCTTTAAAACACACAATTTATTTCAAATAACGTTTCTGTGACATTAGCCATTTCCGAGATATCCGTTATTAATGGTTCGAATTGTTGAATAATTGACCATTCTTTTAAATTTCTGTCGATTTTCAATTAGTTCTCACGATGTATTTGGAAAGAGTTTGGAATTTAAAGGCCAGCATGTAGCGTCCAGTTCTTAAACATTTGACTATGGCTGTTCCCTTTGCATCTATTACGAAGTGTGTAAATGTCCAAAGTATTAGTTTGTATCTATTAACAATAAGTAGATACTTATATTTTATAATAGTTTGGAGAATAATGATTACAAAATTCCTGTATGTACATACCATTTTTAAGTGTTTCTCTGGCATTGTATTTCATCTGAAAATTCGAAACCGGGTAATCACCGGAAATATGAATCTCCAATCATGAAGTACCGTGTGTACGTAAATCGGCCGGACGTTCTGCGGCGGCATTGCACTGTGTGAGGAGTGGCGCGCCTGCCGCCAGGGAGTAGCGCTGCAGCGTCAGTCCAGTTGGATCTGTCCTGAGGGAAAGACATCTATGCGCGTGTTTAGAATAAAACTGTGTTGTCTCTTGGTGATAAATTGTCCATTAATAATGATTGAGTACACTTTATAATAACGTATCTTTTGTATGATGGTATGTGTCGTAGAGAAATAAAACACGGTTTGCAGGTGTTCAAATTCCTAGCAGGACAGGTATTCATGACCATGCTAATAAAGTCAGGCATACAGGAACCTTTTTGAAGAAGAAACGTGTTCAACGACGCCGTGTGCTGACAGAAGAGAAGCTTGATGAAGTAGGGCCCCGGTGAGCACTCACCCCAAAAAGTCACTGAGACATTTAGCACAAGGGGTTAACATTTCCAAGACGTCAGCTTTTATGGCAACGAAACCTTAAGGCAATAATGAATTTGAAAGTTTAACAATACTACTTGTAATTCTTGGAAACAATAATGCAATTTTTGTGACAGTTTATAAAATAGCCAATCAACAATCAAAAAAAGAGCTTTAGTTAAATGAAGGTATTTTATTGGACTAGGATTAGCAAATCAGAAACTAAAATGAAGCAAAATTTACAAATTTAGAAGTCAGTTGCTTGTAGACAGTGCCCCTAACCTGACGTGTTGCTTGTAGACAGTGTTCCTAACCGGACGCGAGATGCGTCGTCAAGAAATTTAATACGTATTTTGTGTGGTACAAAAATAGTTTACGTGTTAAAAAGTGCAAGTAATTAATAAAAAAAATCTCGCAGCTCTCTCTCTCTCTCTCTCTCTCTCTCTCTCTCTCTCTATATATATATATATATATATATATCAGTGAAGTGTTATTTAAATAGTGTCAAGCATTAATAAAAGGAGTGAAGTAAAATTATAATCTGTGTAAGCCTACATTCTTCAGTCGCACCACTGCCTGCTAAGACATTCATGTCTCTAAAAAAAATACTGACACAGCCAAGGCAAACATAAATATATAATATTTAAAGAAACAGTAAAAATTACAAAGTTAATATTTTTAAACTTGTGGCGAAGGCTACCGGAAACTTTTTACCATACGTGCAGTTGCAACTGCTTCAAGTTCGGCTCCCCAACAGTCGAAATATAATAGATCTTCTTCAAACTGTCTTACCATACGTAGCAGCAACAAACCTTCTTCATGCTTTACTACCACAAGATCCTGTAAGTAGGGTTAATTATTGCAACTGGTTTTTACAGTCCGTTCATAATAGCGATGTGGATCCACTTTTAACGTTCTTACTAATGAAGCGTAGTTTTGTCATAAGCTCACGTTTCTATTCGGAACAATCGATACTGATCTACCTAAAATCCCCATATTATTCATGAAGTTCCTCACCACGCTGCAAAAGTTGGGGTTTGGTGCGCAGTGAGTGCGCGTAGAATTATCGATCCCACATTTTCACACAGATATAGTTTGAAGTTTTCACTACAGAGGGTATTTTTTGTTTCATGTGTAGCTCTAGCGAGAGAGCGTGAACTACGAAACAAAATGGCGCGCATGTTACTGTCGTCCACGTGTGAAGAGCAGAGGTGTGTTTCGATATTTGTGGGTCAAAGAGCATAAACCGAGTGATGCGTGACGTGTATGGGGATGATTGTATGGACCGTAGCAATGTCTCCAGGTGGTGTGCATTCCTCCTAGAGGGCTGTTTGAACTTTAGTGCTCCGGGAGGACTGAACGCGGGACCACTGTGAATGCTGCAGTCTACGTGCAAACTTTGGTGAAGTTGCGTCGTGCCCTTCGTGACATATGCACAACATGTATGCTTGACAATGCTTCATGACAATGCTCGCCCCATGTTGCTGCTGCTGTTGGTCAGAAAATCAACAAATTTGGTTAGAAGGTGCTCCAGCATCCATCATACAGTCCTGACCTTGCACCGTCGGCCGGCCAACGCTTTGCGACAGATGCGGAAGTGAAATCAGCAGTCCGCAAATGGCTATACTCCAAGGAAACGGACTTCTACGAACAGGGCTGGTATTGAAACTGGTATCACGATGGGAGAAATGTGTTGAGAAACTTGGCGACTATGTCGAAAAGTAGGTAAAAGGTGTAAGTGCATTTGTGATTTTTGTTGTTGTTTTAACTATTATACTTTTTTGTAAAAAAATTATTTTGCATTTGCATTTAATCCTAGTTTAAAGCAACAGTTTTAACAAGAGAGGCTGCCACGTTGGTTTTTTTTTTGTTGAATAAGATCGCATGGTTGCCTTTCTTACCAGCAACCACTCGTAATGTCCTGCAACGCTATTCTCCTACAGGAATAATGACCAAGTATTACTGAAGTTCGGCTTACGTCAGGGGTGGGAAAAATACGTGATATGTGATACAAACTCAAATATTTATGTTAATGCTTCGGGCCTATGTGAAATATTACTCACAAGAAGTACAAACTCTGCTGGGTTTGCGTGGGTTCTTTGAGTTATGTTGGCGAAAGCGGTCTTCACATCACTCATCTCCAAACGGGAGAGGGGATAGAAATATGGGCTCGTTCTTAGTTTAGCCCTAGAGGTGATACTTCTGAACCCAAACTGGGATTATGAAATTGTATCCTGTGCTCAGGATTATGCCTGCTTGTAAACTCTCGTATATTTAGTTAGAATCAGACTGAAAAATTAAGTGCCGTAGCCGGGATTTGCTGTGCGGTTGCTCTAACCAAATGAGTTATCATGGCAATATGCCGGTACGCATTAAATTCCCCAATTGGCTCGCATTCTTTCCGTTAAACCACAATGAGATATAAAATAATATATTTCTATCATAATTTTCAGGGCTAATTTTTACCTTCTCTACCACGTATAGTAAGTGGGGGAAGTATTACCTTCCACGCAAAAATTCGATGTCGAAATTTCAACAAAAATATATGTTTCGAGGTCCCTGAACCCTCCCCCAAAACCATTCTATAAAAAGGTCCGTGTTTATGTCTGTGTATAGTGTAACTCAAAAAAAGTCGGATAAATAATTAAACTTGGTATTTACGTTGAATATCTTCCAAAGATGAGAAACTAAGAAAATCTCCCACCCCAACTACCTTTATATGGAAGATTTTTTGAAACTTTGAATTTTCTAAAAAAAAAGGCTCTAAAATACCACATATTAAAGATATTTATATGACAAATAGAATGTATATCTTTATTTTTCTGGGAAAAGTCTGTGATGTTCTCTTTATTCGGAAGGAGTTCTGTATAATCTTGTACAACTGGTAAACGTTAAGCGACATTCGACAAAAACCTACCACACAAAAATGTAGAATTCTTTAAAACACGCAGTTTACTTCAAACAAGATTTTTGTGGCATAAGCCATTTCCGAGATATTCGTTATTAATGGTTGGAATAGTTGAAATCCTTGTCATCTGTTAAAGTCCTCTCGATATTCAGTTATTGCTCGGTATGTTAAGGAAACAGTATGGAATTTTAAGGCCAGCATATAGCGTCCAGTTGTTGAACATTTGACTATCGCTGTTCTCTTTGTATTTATAACGAAATGTATAATGTAGCTATTTCTGTAAAGGTTTGTCTCGATTAAAATGAAGTAGACAAGCATATAACATTTTAGTCTGTTAAAGAACTAAATTATCATTGATTGACCTAATAGGAGTGTAACTATAAGGCCCAGGACTTAAAAGCACTCACAGGATTGTAACTCGCCATTGCGATATATCATCTCAAATATGATTTGTCGTCCTCCGTGGTAGTGGTTACCATGCTAGCCTTCAGTTCCCGAGGTCGCGGGTTCAAACCCGAGGGCGATGGATTTTTTCAGGCGTAAAAATCCTTAGCATGGCTTCCTTCGGAAGGGAAATAAAGCCGGTGGTCCCGCGTCGTAGATTTACGACACATAAAAGAACATCAAGCCTGATAAAGAGGTCTCTGAGCAAAATTACAAGTATTTCACGCCCAAAATAGAATGGGACGCTAAGAACCACAGCAGTTAAAGAGCGTCCATAAATAAAACTCAATTTAATTTTGATTTCAAATATGATTTAAAGTCTTCTGTGGTTTTCCGGGGAAAATGCCAGTCATTTGGGAAATTTAATGTCATACCGGCATGCTGCATGGTAGCTCAGTTGGTTAGATCATTCGCACGGGAAATGGAAGATCCGTGGTTCAATGTTATTGAACTTTTCAGCGTGATTCTATCTTTCCAACCTAGACCTACACACGGGCTTGTGGGAAAGAAAAATTAATTATCTTTCATATTTTTACTTTCTCCATTATTTAGTTCCAATAACCGAGTGGGATGGCTCAGGCGGTAACGTCTGTGAGGTCATGTGTTCGATTACCGGCGACCACCCGCTCTGATCCATGGGTTCTTTCGTGGGTTTTCCCGGGTCGTCAGGCGAATGCTGGAGTTGTTTCCTTGATCCTCCGAATTTCCTGTCCTTCAATTTCGATCCATTAATTCATCCTTCACCTCGTTTAGTCTGTTTGAGGGTTGAAAGTGTAAAGATGGTGTTTCGGTGCAGCGTGGCAGTGTTGAACACTGTGTGGAGCGGGTCCCCGATATACCTGTCAACTTCCGCGGCGTCTCAATCTGGAAACTGTAGGGACCTTGGCATTTCTGTGCCATCACTTCTTGTTCCGGGATCCGGGTGTCTCATTCCACCTCCTCCCTCCGTCCCGTGGGGCCTCCTCGTGGGGCATCGGCGCAATACCTCATTCCTGGATCGGTGCCGAACCCCTCCGCTTTACAATCTAGCCCAATAGTTGTAATAAATAGAGGAAATATTGCATTTTACCCAAAAGTTTCATACCGAGATTTCACCGAAAATAAGCTTTTTATACTCCCTGGATCCAAAAAGAAGCGTCCTTTTACTAAAAAATCTGATGACACATTTATATAATTTTCTCTAAATTCTATAGATTATCTGTGTGTACATAAATTATTTCTAATAAAGATTAATGACCTATCTACTCCATTTTTATCCAAATAAACCTTTGAAGAAACAGCTACATTACAAATTTCGTTATAGATACAAAGAGAACAGCGATAGTCAAATGTTTAACAACTGGGCGCTATATGTTGGCCTTAAAATTCTATACTGTTTCCATGACATCGCGAGAGACAACTGAATGCTCAAAAGATTTTAAAGAATGACGAAGTAATCTCAGAAATGCCACAAAAAAGGTATTTGAAATAAATTGTATGCTGTAAAGAGATCTTCTTTGTGTGTAGTACTTTTCTGTCTATCGCTTAACGTTTATTAGTTATGAAAGATTATACCAAATTCCTTCGGAATGAAGAGGACTTCACATTTTATTTGTCACGTACATATCTTTAATATGTGGCATTTTAATCAAAATCGTTAAGAGGCATTTTTTAGAAAATCAACAATTTCCAAAGGTGTTCCATGTAAAGGGTGGTTTTGGTTTAGGGGATTTTGTTGAAAATACTTGTGTTGCATCTCTGAGAGATACTGAATTCAAATACGAAGTTTGGTATGCATTTGACTTCTTGTTTTTGAGTTATGGTTTTCACACATACAGGATCTTTTTCTAAAAACACTTTTTTACTTTCTCTACTACGTATAGTAAGTAGGGGAAGTATTTTATTCCACCCAAAAATTCGATACAGAGATTTCACCGGAAATATATGTTTTGAGACCCCCTGAATCCAAAAAAAGCATTTTTGGAAACATGTCCGTGTGTGTATCTGTGTGTGTGCGAACAGTATAACTCAGAAACGAACAGTCGGATAAACACCAAACTTGGTATTTAGGTTCAGTATCTTCCAGAGATGCGACACGAAGATTTTCAAGAAAATCCCCCCAACCCAGATTACCCTTT
This sequence comes from Deroplatys truncata, assembly GCA_030765065.1. NCBI lineage: Eukaryota > Metazoa > Arthropoda > Insecta > Mantodea > Mantidae > Deroplatys > Deroplatys truncata. The sequence continues at coordinate 30,967,932 of CM060981.1, read as the reverse complement.
ACATGGAACATTTTTCGAAAATTTTAATTTGCTCAAAAATTTCTCTAACGCTTTTGATTAAAATATCACATGTGTAAGCTATTTTCATGACAAATGAAATGTATATCTCGAATTTTCTGGGAATGTCTCCAAAAGTATTCTTCATTGTGGACGACTTTTGCACAAAATTGTTGAGTGAACCATTTTGGAGATATTGCTTTTTATTCCCTTAAATTTTCCAATACTTATACTTTTTCTCAAATTCGTTATTCATTTTTTTTGTCCCGGTAATGCAAAGAGAATGGAATACTCCACATAGCAACCAGCTATAAAATATTTGACTATCGCTTAAAGTCTACCAATTCCCCTTGCATCTACAAGAAAATTAGCAATAAGATTAACATCTCTATTAACATGAAGCATATGGAAAATAAGCGTTTGTAAATATAGTTTGTACAAGAGTAGAGAAAGTCATGTGTATGTGACATATCAGACTTTTATTCAGGGGGCATCAAAACGTGTATTTCCGATGAAATCGTAATAGCAGATAGAATAAGTAATACGAGAAGAGTTGAGTAGAGAAAGGCATGCGAATGTAACACATCAGATTCTTCTGTTAGTAAAGAACTACCTTACTTGGGCTGTGTGTGTTGTGTAAATTTCCCCTTGAGTGACATTGGCCAGCCACACATTAGCGACTCTCATGTCCCTAAGAGCAATATATCAGTTAAACAAACAATAATGTGGTAATTACAGCCAAGGGTTCCTTAATGGCAGCTCACGCTTGTGGCCTTGGGCCAGTTAAGGTCTGTTTATGATCAGTCAAAGATAAACATTCCAAGCATTTCACTTTTAATGAGACCAGTGACTAAATATTTGTCAGCATTCCATTGGTCGTACACGAGACAACGGTTTGCTGGGAGATCAAAGGGGTGGGGGATGTTGCGTCTAAATGTGTCACTGTGAAGTAAAACTATTTCCCATAACATGACTTTTCACACTCACTATTATTAAAAACGCTTATTCCTCTACCTAATTATTGTGGAGGTAATGCATCTGTGAAAATAAAAATATCCACAACTTTCCTGTGATTGCTTTGATGTTTCTACCATAAACTCAGAACATGCAACATATGTCACAAAAATGTAATTAGCTATTTCAAACCGTTGCTAATATATTAATTACATTCTCTACCACGTACATAGTAGGTTTTTTCACCCAAAAATTAATGAAATTTGGAAGTACAAGCTTTTTTACCCCCTGAATAAAAAAAAAGGAGTTTTTAGAGAAAGGTTCTTGTGTGTGTCTGTCTGTGTGCCTGTGAGCACGTTAACTTAAAAACGAAAAGTAGAATAAATACCAAATTTGGTATTTACATTCAGTACCTCTTAAGATGCAACACGAAGATTTTCAAGAAAATTCCCCCACCCCAGATTACCCTTTACACGGAAAGTTTTTCGAAAATTTTGATTTTCCCAAAGTGGCTCCCAACGATTTTGATTAAAAAGTCATATGTTTAAGATATTTCCAAGACAAAAGAAATGTATATCTTGAATTTTCTGGGAATGTTGCCAAAAGGCCACTTCATTGTGAATGAAGTTTGCATAACTGGTAAACCGTAGGAGATAGACAATAATTTACTGCACAAAAAATGTAGATGTGTTTAAGCCTCACAATTTATTTCATATACTTTTTTTGTCAAGTGAACCTTGTGAGATATTCCTTGTTATTTATTTCAATTTTCCAATACTTACACTTCCTCTCAAATGAGAATTCGTTGTTCGGTTCTTTATGTCCTGGACATGCAAAGAGTTTCTGCAAACGTTTATCTCGATTAACATTAAGTAAATGGAGGATAAGCGTTTGTAAAAATAGTTTATACAAGAGTAGAGAAGGTCATGTGATGCAACACACCGGAGTTTTATAAAAAGGTTCGTGTATCTTGTCTGTGTACCTAAGTGCCTCTGAACAGCATAACTCAAAAACGTAAAGTCGGATAAATACCAAACTTGGTATTTAGGCTCAGCATCTTTCAAAAAAACGACACGAAAATTTTCAGGAACTTGAATAAAAAAATAGCACTTTTGGAAAAAGGTCCATATGTGTGTGTGTGTGTGTGTGTGTGTGTGTGTGTGTGTGTGTGTGTGTGTGTGTGTGTTTGAACAGCATAATTAAAGAACGAAACGTCAGATAAACACCAAACTTGGTATTTAAGTTCAGTTCGTTCCAAAGATGCGACGCGAAGACATTCAACGAAATCCCTACATCTCAGACTACCCTTTCCATGGAAGAGTTTTCGAAAATTTGGTTTTCTAATAAATGGCTCTAACGACTTTGTTTAAAATGCCACATATTAAAATATTTACACGACAATTAGAATGTATATCTTGAATTTTCTAGGAATAGCCTGTGAAGTATACTTCATTTGGGAGACATTTTGTATAATCTTGTATAACTGGTAAACTTTAAGGGATAGACGAAAACGTACTGCACAAAAATATAGACCTCCTTAAAACACATGATTTATTTAAAATAAACTTTTTTGTGATATAAGCCGTTTCAGAAATATTCCTTTATTAAGTGATCGAATTTTTCATTTCTTGGTCAAAGTTCTTTCAGCATTCGTCAGTTGTTTCTTCGATGTCATGGAAACATTAAGGAATTTTAAGGCCAGCATATAGCGTCCAGTTGTTAAACATTTGACTATCGCTGTTCTCTTTGTATCTATAACGAAATGTGTAATGTAGCTATTTCTGTAAATTTGATTGGGTTAGATAGAAAAATAAGTCTGATGTGATACATTCCATGACCTTCTCTAGTCTATTAGTGAGTATACAAGCTAATCTTAACAAAGCTTATTACTTTCTCTACTACGTATAGTAAGTATGGTAAGTATTGTATTCCACCCAAAAATTTGATACCGAGATTTCACCGGAAATACATGTTTTCAGGCCCCCTGAATCCAAAAAAATAAAGCATTTTTGGAAACATGTCTGTCTATGTGTCTGTGAACAGCGTAACTCAGAAACGAACAGTCTGATAAACACCAAAATCGGTATTTAGGTTCAGTATCTTTCAGAGATGCAACACGAAGGTTTTCAAGAAAATCCCCCCAGCCCAGATTACCCTTTACATGGAACATTTTTCGGAAATTTTAATTTTCTCAAAAATGGCTCTATCGATTTTGATTATAATATCATATGTTTAAGATATTTTCATGACAAATGAGATGTATATCTTGAATTTTCTGGGAATGTTGCCAAAACGCCTCTTCATTGTGAATGAAGTTTGCATAACTGGTAAACCGTGAGAGATAGACAAGCGTTTACTACATAAAAAATGTAGATCTGGTGTTAAAACACACAATTTATGTCATATACAATTTTTTTGTGAGTGAACCATTTCCGAAATATTCCTTGTTATTTGTTTCAATTTTCCAATACTTATACTTTCTCTCAAATGGGAGAATATTCGGTTCTTTATGTCCTGGACATGCAAAGAGTTTCTGTAAACGTTTATCTAGATTAATATGAAGCATATGGAGGATAAGCGTTTGTAAAAATAGTTTATACAAGAGTAGAGAAAGTCATGTGATTCAACACATCGGAGTTTTATAAAAAGGTCCGTGTATCTTGTCTGTGTACCAATGTGCCTCTGAACAGCATAACTCAAAAACTTTAAAGTCGGATAAATACCAAACTTGGTATTTAGGCTCAGTATCTTCCAAAAAAACGACACGAAAATTTTCAAGAAAATTCCCCGACCAGACTTCGCTTTAATGGAATATGTTTTTACAAAATTTTGATTTTTTGAAAAATGGCTCCAACAATTTTGATTAAAAAATCATATATTTAAGATACTTTCACGACAAAAGAAATTATGTCTTGAATTTTCTGAGAATGTCGCCAAAAGTCCTCTTCATTCTGAATGACTTTCGCATAACTGTTGAACCGTAAGAGACAGACAAAAAATGTAAATCTCGTTAAAACGCAGTTTATGCCACACACATTGTGGAATGAAGCGTTTCCGAGATATTTCTTGTTATTTATACTTTCTCTAAAATGGGAATTCGTTATTCGTTATAGCAACCGGCTCTTAAAATATTTGACTATCGCTTAAAGCCTAGCAATTCCCCTTGCACCTACAAGAAAATTAGCAATAAGATTAACATCTCGATTAACATGAAGCATATGGAGAATAAGCGTTTGTAAAAATAGTTTGTACAAGAGTAAAGAAAGACGTGTGATTGTGACACATAAGATTTTTTATTGCATTCCACCCAAAAAGTCAGTATCAATACTTCAAGGAAATACATGTTTTGAGGCCCTTGAATATAAAAAAGCACTCTTGGAAAAAGGTCCATGTGTGTGTATGTGTGTGTGTGTGTGTGTGTGTGTGTGTGTGTGTGTGTGTTTGAACAGCATAATTCAAGAACGAAAAGTCTGATAAATACCAAACTTGGTATTTAAGTTCATTTCGTTCCAGAGATGCGACGCGAAGACTTTCAACGACATCCCCGCATCCCAGACTACTCATTTGGGAGAAATTTTGTATAATCTTGTATAACTGGTAACGTTAAGCGATAGACGAAAACGTACTACACAAAAATGTAGATCTTTTTAAAACCACAATTTATTTCAAATAACTTTTTTTGTGACAAACCATTTCTCAGATTACTTCATCATTCTTTAAAGTCCTTTCAACATTCAGTTGTTTTTGGCGATGTCATAGAAACAGTATGGAATTTTAAGGCCAGCATATAGCGTCCAGTTCTTAAACATTTGACTATCGCTGTTCTCTTTGTATCTATAACGAAATGTGTAATGTAGCTATTTCTGCAAAGGTTTATTTGGATTACATAGATAAAAGATCTGATGTGATACATTCACATGAGTTTCCCTGACCTCTATCATTTTTTGTGAGTTCTTAAAAGCTTATTTATATATCTACTGCGTTTTAATCCAAATAAACTTTTGCAGAAATAGTTATATTACACATTCGGTTAATTACGTCCCCCCAATTTCCTGTCCCTCCGTTTCAACTCCAATCTCATTTCACTTCATTTTTCATCTGCGTGGCTGTTTCAGGCTTACAAGTGTCGGCGGGGGTCTAGGCATTGCAAGGCAGGGGAAAAGAATGCTCTATGCAAGACTTCGTTCCCGGAATGGGAGCGGTCTGAGAGTCTCGGGGGGTGTGCAAGTCTGCAGGTGGGAGGGAAGCCGGTTGCACCTTCTGCCATCCGGGAGTTTTAATCTGGAAAAAGATAGGGACCCTGTCCTCTGTCCTGACGTGCCTCCTAGTTCGGTCGCCCTATGTCTTTTCTTGGCTCACACCTTCCTCCCGGGGCGGTCCGTCAGGGGCCTAAGTGCAGTACACACGATTTGCGTAGGTCGAAGTCCCTGCATCGAAATGTACACTAAACTGCACGGTTTACCTCGAGTAACATGACGTCAAAAATAATAGTTTTTAAAAGATTGGGTGAATTTAAAGGAACCACTTAGCAGATGGAGGTTCTATTTGTTAAACAGGGCACGTTGAACTACCTCTCTACAAATAACAGTACACAAGTAAATGACGTAATTGAGACCGTGTAAATGGTCGCCTCTCCGACGTTAAATCACAATACGACACCTGAACACGTAGGCGTGTCTCTCTTGTTCCCACAAGGAACAGTGATGAATATGGGCGGGGTGAGAACTGTCTACAGCAGTAATTCCACTAGCAGCTATCTAAGAGGGCTATTACCTGTGTCTGTTTGCCTATTTATAAAACATTATCACACGTAATACCTATCGCAATAGTAAACTTGCCAAATTACTAAATTGAAACCCTTAAAACTTTCCCCCGTCTAGTAAAAGGTTATAATTCTGCGATGACATGAAATTTACAAAGCGTGAAATGTTTACTGCAGTACGTAAGTGTAAAAAATCATATGCAAAATAAATGGAATTCACTTTTATAAAAATCTTTGAACATCTGGTAGTATCGCTTTTTATTGTCATACATTGAGACAGTGTTTTTAACACTTAAATGATTTCAGTCAAATTATATAATATATAAATTCAATAACAGCCCCCCTTGAAACAATATGTGTATGTAATAATTTGTAAAAGTATCTAACAGTCATTGCATATGCTTATATTATTGTACCCATGTGTAATAATGTTATGTGAATATATTACGTAATTTAATAATGTAGGAGCTGTGAGAATAATAAGTTAAACGTTGCTAACAATGAGGTAACCTTGAGGCAATAATGAGTTTGAGAGTTTAAATGTTATTAGTGATTCTTGGAAGCATTGATGTAATTTTAGTGACAGTTTATAAAAAAATAGCCAATCAACAACCAAAAAATGCTTTAGTTAAATGCAGGTATTCTATTGGAGTAGGATTAGCCAAGCAAAGACTTGAAATACAGAAATTTACAAGTTTAGACGGTTGAAATCTAGACAGTTGCCTACGGACAGTGTTTGTAACTGGATACGAGATGTGTCCTCGAGAAATTAATTACGTATTCGTGTGAGACGAAAAATAGTATACTTGTTAAAAGTGCAAGTATTAAATAAAAGAAACTTACAGCTGTCGATATCAGTGAGGTGCTATTTAATTTGTGTCAAGAATTAATAAAAAGGAGTGAATTAAAACTTAAAGTCTGTGTAAGCCTACATTCTTGTCGCATCACGCCCTGCCAAGACTTCCATGTCTCTAACAATAATACTGACGCAACCGAGGCAAACATAAATATTTAATACTTAAAGTAACAGTTTAATTACAAAGTTAATATTTTTAAACTTAGGGCAAAGGCCACCTGAAAATACATTTGGGGCGAAGGCTATCGGAAACTGTTTACCATACGTGCGATTACAACTACTACAAGTTCGCCTCCCCAACAGTTGAAATACGATACAACTCCTTCAATACAAACTACCTTAAATTGACGTCCATACGTGGAGCTAAATAAATGAACAACTCCAACGTAAAAGCAATACCTTCTTCAACATACTGAAATTCCTCCTGGTATTAAAATAAACACGTATTAAGCGGACAACGTACTCTGATTATGTATCGCCTATATTTTGCAAAAAAATTCCTGTTTTTCTAAAAAAAAAAAATTATAGAATTGACCGAGAATTTTAATATGAGGGCGACAACAAAAAATTTTAGAAAATCTAACAAGGCTTAGTTTTAAAAACATTTAAACGGTTTATCATTTTTCAAAATATTCCCCTTTAACATCAATTCATTTTTACATTAAATAAAACAGTCCTTAAAGCAATGATGCCACTCTTTCTGAACTACTTCAGAAACCAGATTTTTATAATGTGCCACTACTTCACCTGTTGACGAAGAAGTGTTTCCAGGCATTTTATCTTTAATTTTTGGAAAGCAATGCAGTTTTGCAGTATGCGACGATGCGATGTAATATTATTTTTCCTTTTAGGCGTTTTACACGAACTTTTTAAAAAAAATTGCGGTAAATACACATTTATGTACCAGTAGGCAGTGACGGCACGTCTATCTAGTATTGCTATAGTAGCAATATGGCCCATTTTAGGGGGAAAATATCTGATGTGTTACACTCGCATGACTTTCTCTACTCTTGAACAAAATATTTTTACAAACGCTTATTCTCCATGTGCTTCATGTTAATCGACATGTTAATGTTATTGCTAATTTTCTTGTAGGTGCAAGGTAAGTATGGTAAGCTTTAAACGATAGTCAAATATTTTAAGAGCTGGTTGGTATGTGGCGCATTCTCTTTGCATATCCAGGACATAAAAAAATGAATAACGAATTCCCATTTGAGAAAAACTATAAGTATTGCAAAATTTAAGGAAATAACTAGCAATATCTCGGAAATGGTTCACTCAACAAAAAAAATGTATATGACATAAATTGTGTATTTTAATGCGATCTAAATTTTTGTGTAGTAAAATTCTGTCTATTTCTTATGGTTTACCAGTTATGCAAAAGTCGTTCACAATGAAGAATACTTTTGGAGATATTCCCGGAAAATTCGATATATACATTTCATTTGTCATAAAAATATCTTAAATATATGATATTTTAATGAAAATCGTTAGTGCAATTTTTGAGAAAATTAAAATTTTCGAAAAATGTTTCAAGTAAAGGGTAATCTGGGGTGGAGGGATTATCCGACTGTTCGTTTCTGAGTTATGCTGTTCACAGCTAGGCAGACACACATAAGGACATGTTTACAAAAATGCTTTTTTTGGACTCAGGGGGTCTCAAAGCATGTATTTCCGGTGAAATCTTGTTATCGAATTTTTGGGTGGAATACAATACTTCCCCTACTTACTATACGTAGTAGAGAAACTAACAAATAGCAACCGTCTTCTTACCAGCACTGCGAATTCGTCGGACTTTTCTAGTCCATTGGCTCTAGACCCATTGAGCCAATTGGCTTTTCTTTTCAGGAGCATACGATTCATCAGCAGTAGCGATATATCAAACCAAATTTGAGGTGCCGCCTTGGATATATCCCAGAGTTTTATGCTCCTATTAGTGCGTTGTTGTTTTTGATTGGGAATCAGTTTATGCGGAATCATCGACTAAGTTTCCTCACGTGTAACTGTTGATGTAAAATATTTTGGATTTGACTCATACTAATGCTCAATGTCGCCCGAATAAATTCATAAAATGTCCGTCGATCTTCTTCAAGCATTGCTGGAACAACGGTAATATTTTCATCATTAACAGCAGTTCTTGAGCGTCCTTCACGAAATTCATCACTATGAAAATACCCATCTCTGTCGAATTCACTGTACCAATTATAAATTGATGCCTGTGATGGAGCTTCTTCACAAAATGCACTTATAAGCCGATCTTCACATTGTTTAGGTATTAATGATAGCCCGGAAATATTCTCTAGCCAAATTCCTTTTTGGATGAACACAAAATTTTTAAATAGTAATAACTAAGAAACTATTAAGCAAATCGAACAAAGTACACAGTAACCAACTAGCAAAACATTAGAAAGTAGCTGTCAAATAAAAACAAATTTGATTTTTTTTTTTTTAGAAATATTACATTCTAAAAATTTCCAGTATCGCCCTCGTACTGGATCAGAAGAAAGAATTATTTTTTGTGTGTTTTTATTGTGACCTGCAGGCCGCCGAAGTGCCTCTCGGCCCGGCACCTGGATGGGCAGCCAGTGCGAAATAATAACCATTGCGTGCCGCTTCCCCGCGCATAGGATTCCTTCGGGCCATTTCGAGTAGGTTCCGCTTCCTGAAGGTTCTGCTTTGTATGCAGTAGCTGCTCTTGTCCGGGAGTGGTTGTTGAGTGTTATTCAGTTGTTAGTTGTGATTCGACCGATCAGTTGTATTGTGTTCCATTCTGCAAGGCATTATATAGGTGGTTATAGGGATGAGACCTAGAAGGCTAACTATCCATCACATATCGCTTTAAGTGTTATCCACCAACAAATCCGTTGCGATATGACCAGGGAGTTAAAGCGACGTAAAATAAAATAGAGTAAATATATATATATATATGTTTTGTTGTCATATTATACGTTAAACCTTGACTGCTGTACGAAAATTTTGAATGAATCTAACTAAAACTGTGAACTTTTAGATGTCACAGATGGGTGTACTTAAATCTGCTAACGGTGGAACAACTATGTCGTCTCACTTATTCTATACACTAACTCACTCCACGTTTCTTAATTCAACCACGTGAGCGTTTGCTTGCATTTGATAGGCAAATAATGTCCTCAGAACCTCTCGTGCTGCAGCATCAAGCAGATGTTGCCGCTTGACTATTTTGCTAAACCGGCTTGGCAAGTCTTCCAGAATTAATATGGAGCTGATAAAAAAAAAAGGCATGACTTAATTAAGAAATCTGCTGTTGGGAACACAGCACAGTGTTATCTGAACAAGAGTGGGGGGGTGTAACTGAGTTAGCGAGGAGCAGACTGCGGTCTCGTCACAGACAGAAACCACAAGGGCTGCAGGCTTCTCTCCCCCCTCTAATTACTCTAATAGTAGCCTTAATTTCACAGACAAACACGGCCAACAGGAGGCGCTGCTGCTGTTGCTGCTGCGGGAAAAGAAGGAAAACGATAGTAATTAGCAAGAAGAGAAGCGACCTCTTCAAAGATTTACAATATTCTCTACTTCTCCGTCATCCTCAAGAGTGTGTCGTGATAAACAATAGAAGCTTATATTCCGGCATTCGAGCGTATAGATTCATATGTTTCATAGTCGAAACATAATAAGTGCTTGATGTCTTAAACGGAATGCTTACCCATTAAAAAGACTACAGCATGATTTATGAAGAACTGACACATTTATTTCTTTGTTTCAAAACTAGTTATGCTAGCGACAACTTATTACACCTGAAATACAGAGGAGGTTTGGGAGATTAGTTACCTCTATAGCAAATGTTGAAAATGTCCTCCATCCTGCATAAGGCACAACTCAACACGTCGTTCCATATTACTGGCCACTCGTTGGAGGACTCTGTTGTCAATAGCTTGAATCTCCTGTGTAATGTTGTGCTTCAGATCGTCCAATGTCTGGGGACGTGTGGCATAAACCCTGTCTTTTAAGTAACCCTATAGAAAGAAGAACGACGATGTCAAATCCGGAGATCTCGGTGTCCACAGGTTCTTGAAAATTATCCGGCCGTCAAAGAAACTTGCTATTGGTGTCATGGATTCATTTGATGTATGGTATGTAGCGCCGTCCTGCTGAAAATATCCATGACTCAGCTCTACATCGTCTAGTTGCTCCATGAAAATCAGTCGGTACTCTGCAGTGTTCACATTGTTTTAAAAAAAATTGGTCCCACTATTCTCTGTGCGGATATTGCGCACCAAACTCCGATTTTAACGGATGCATATGTGAGTTCACATAGCCGGACAAATGGAACCATGCTTCATCTGTGAACCATGTGATGGACAGTATGGCAGGATTTTGCACAATGAACGCCTGAAACCAACGACAATAATTCAGTCGTCTATGCTTATCTGGTTCCTGTAACTGATGGACAACCGTAATCCTATACAGACATACATACCTGGACATACAATCCTGGACATACAAAGAGAATGGAATACTTCACATAGCAACCAGCTCTTAAAAGATATTACTATCGCTTAAAACCTACCTTATTCCCCTTGCACCTACAAGAAAATTAGCATTATGTTTCTGCAAATGTTTATCTCGTATAACTTAAAGTAGATGGAGAATAAGCCTTTGTAAAATTAGTTTGTATCCGAGTAGAGAAGGTCATGTGATGCGCTTCACAGGCTTTTCCCAGAAAATTAAAGACATATATTGTATTTATCATGTAAATATCATTAATATATGGCATTATAATCAAAATCGTTAGAACTTTTATAAAATCAAAAATATTCAAAACGTTTCATGTAAAGCGGAGTTTGGGATGTGGGGTTTTCTTGAAAATCTTCGTGCGGCATCTTTGCAAGTTACAGTTATAATTAAAGTACAAGAGTACATAGACAAATAAATTTATTACCAAATGTTAGGTACAAATGTGTTTACTTTTCAACTTAATCGCAATTAAGGTTGAGACATTTGACATATCTGTGGACAAGCTTTTCGATCCCCTCTGCACAGTATGTTGCCGCCAGTGAGTTAAGATAGATACAGACGTTGGTTTGCAGGACTTCATCATTCTCGATCTTCCGCCCTCCCAGTCACTTTATGAGCCCAGGGAAGAGATGAAAACACTCGGCGCCAAATCAGGGCTGTACGGCGGGTGGTCGAAAACGTCCCATCGAAAAGAATTTGTTGGGTGACACGAGCACTGTGAGGACGGGCATTGTCATGAATCAAGCCAACCCCAGACGTCAGCTCTGTGTGGCTCTCCGCAGTCGTCGTAATGTCTCCGCTTGAAGGAACCGAATCACACTACGCAACTCACATTTGGCGGGAGAGTCAAGCGTAGTGACCATGTTTCCGTGCCAAAAACTAGGCTCACAATGGCATGGTGAAGTTGACTGTGGATGAGGGTAGAGTGGGGGACATGCGCAGTCGCCCTCCACGCACAAACAGTATCCACCGCTCGTGTGGTTGCGCTGCTGTGCTATCGAAAGCTTTTTAGTTGTGCTGTTCACAGACATAAACACACATACGAATCTTTTTCTAAATCCGTGTGGATCCAGACCTGAAAACATGTATTTCGGTTAAATGTTGGTATTAAAATTTTTTGTGGAATGACCTACTTTCTCTACCTATGTACGTGGTAGAGAAAATAAAAATGCTTGCAGGTGAATTACGTTTCTGTGCTGACTGTACGATAATGCTTCAGGTAAAATAGCATCCCAAAGCGATGTTAGAAAGGGGGGGGGAAAGTTTACAATTCGTGAACAACACTGGAAAATGCCACGAACAAGCTCGTACCATTAGTTTTAGCTGGTGAAAAATTCCGGTTGCAAATTAGTTGGTATTTATTGCCAGCAGACCACAGCGCCGAGTGTTGTTAGCTTTATAGCAAATTACATGCACTAGTTTTGCAATTAATATAAGCAATATCATTATACACCCCGTCTGCTCCCCCAGAAAAAAAAGTCGTTACCATTTAAAACATACCACAACAAATCCACCCCCCCTATGCGTGTTCCAGGATTTAGTTAACCACTTTTAATGCAAATACATCTCTCTCTCCAGCAGGCCAGCTAATCGGTTTTTAAGTCCACCACAGTCGTTCATGACGTCATTGTGCAGCCTCTTGGCTGGGGAACAAAAACAAACGAGAGAAGAAATATATCGGCAAGCGGTCCACTTGACATGCACTCTGAGTTGGAGTGAATTACATGTTCATCAATTAGCATGGGAACACGAGCCAGTGCCTCTCTCTGAATGTACACCAATGCTTTTAAATCCATTATCATAGAATACATTCTATCTTATCTGTAAACATAATGAAAGGTCATAAGATAAAACTAAATCGCGAAAATTGCCAAGAAGGAACATTTTTAGTCTTTTGTGCAGTTCTATTAATACTGCCGGCGCTCGTAGCCGTGATCGCTGGAGTGTATAGCTCCGGCGCTCCGCCAAGCTGAGGGTCGCGAGCTCGAGTCCTACCATGGGCATGGGTATTTGTGTGTGTGTATGTGTGTTGTGTAATGCGGTAATAAGCGGCGAAGAAAAAAACATTAAAAAGAACCACAGTGTGATAAACTGGGTAAAACAAGGGAACTTAAAAAAATCTATGTGTTACACTCACATGACTTTCTCTTCTCTTGTACAAAATATTTTAAATATAGTCAAATATTTTAAGAGCTGATTGCTATGTGGCACATTCCTTTCTCTTTGCATGTCCAGTACATAAAAAAATGAATAACGAATTCCTATTTGAGAAAAAGTCAAGTATTGGAAAATTTAAGGGAATACAAGTAATAACTCGAAAATGGTTTACCAGTTATGCAAAAGTCGTTCACAATGAAGAATACTTTTGGAGACATTCCCAGAAAATTCGAGATATACATTTCTTAAACATATGACATTTTAATCAAAATCGTTACAGCCATTTTTCAGAAAATTAAAATTTTAGAAAAATGTTCCATGTAAAGGAAATCTGGGGTGGGGGATTTTCTTGAAAACCTTCGTGTCGCATTGCTGGAAGATACTGAAGCTAAATACCAAGTTTGGTGTTTATCCGACTGTTCGTTTCTGAGTTATGCTGTTCACAGACAGACACACACACGGACATGTTTCCAAAAATGTTTTTTTTGGATTCAGGGAGTCTCAAAACATATATTTCCGGTGAAATCTCGGTATCGAATTTTTTTGGGTGGAGTACAATACTTCCCCTACTTACTATACGTAGTAGAGAAAGTAATAACGAACACGAATTTCCGCTTTAATACTAAAAATGTTTAGAATGCCATTTCTCTAAAAACAAATCAAATCATTTAAAGGGTTTGTGTATACCCAAAAATGTATTTGACTGGAGAACATTTCTGGGCTATGATTTTTTTTATGATTTTAAATCGTCATTAACGCCTAATCAATGTGAAAATCGGCTCAGAAATGCATTTGGCGAAGAAGCGTATCTAAGGCAATAATTTTATAATTTGGTAAAGTGGATTCATAAACAGAAGGTTTTTCCTTAGTGATCAATTTTGTGAAGGACGCCCAAGAACTGCTGTTACTGATGAAAATATTGCAGCTCTTCGAGCAATGCTTGAACGGACATCCTATGAATTTATTCTGGCGACATTGGACATTGATATGAGTGAAATCCATAACATTTTACATCAACAGTTAGACTTGAGAAAACTTTGTTGTCAATGGATTCTATATAAAATGACTCCCGATCAAAAACAATGACGCATTGATTCGTGCAGAATAGCTAAGGAAATTTGTTTTGGAACATCCTTACTGGTGATGAATCCTGGATTTATTGTTATGATCCTGAAAAGAAAAGTCAATTGGCTCAATGGGTCTTTCAGACAGAACCTAAGCCTACAAAATTCGCAGTGCTGGTAAGAAGAGGGTTGCTAGTTTTTTAACCTAAAACTGGCCATACTGCTACTACAGCATTAGAAGATAGACGTACCGTTACTGCCGATTGATACATAAGTGTCAGACCGCAAATTGTTTTAAAAAGTTCGTGAAAAACGCCCAAAAGAAAAGATAATGTTACATTACGACAACGCATCTTCGTATACAGAAATTGAGTATCTGCATACCCTAAAAGTCAGCACCGTAGACCCTCCTCCATACAGCCCTGACCTAGCACCTTGTGATTTCTTTTTGTTTCCAAAAATTAAAGATAAAATGCATGGAATCACTTTATAGTTATCCGATGAAGCCGTGGAACATTATAAAAACCTGATTTCTGAAGTGTGTCAGGAAGAGTTACTTAAAGAACTGGTTTTATTGACTGCAAAAATGTGTTGATGTTAGAGGGGAATATTTTGAAAAACATTAAAATCTTCTAAATTATGTAAAACTAATCCTGGTTTGATTTCAGTGGCATTGTTCATTTGCTATAATAACAATAGCGGGCGAACAAACCAGCTGTAAGACACTACGTGCTCTCATGTTTAAAGTTTTGATTTAACTCTACAATCTGTTTACTTGGAATTGCCCCATTGAGTTCCGCAACTCTTTTAACACACGAAGGGATATCTGCACACGTAAAATACGGCGCTGTTGGGTCACCTCGTATAGTGAAGCAGCTATGGTCCTCAGTTATCATATAGAAGGCACCGACCGACCAAACAACTAGCGAAAACACCAGGAGCGTTATGGAGAGATAACGGAATTGTTCAGGAACATTACTTCTCCCCTCTTCCCAGACATTCTATAACTCTCTCGAAAAGACCAGCGGCTATATAAGGGAGAGTACTCGCGAGTGAGCAGGTTTAAAGTGCTGATTACTCACTGACGATAATAGCAAGTGCTACTAATGCGAGAGATTAGAGACTCTGTGTTCGACTCCCCAACGAATGAAACGGAGGGAAGAACAACTGTTTCGAATGTATTTCATGTCACCGCTGCGTATACTTTATTACTGTAGGTATAGTTGAGTGCACGGAAACGTGGCAGTGCTTTTGGTTTCTTGTGTTCATTTACTGTGGGCAGAAACTCTTCATCTTTGTTCCACAACAGACCTGGATGAGTCAATCTCTCGTTGGTTGAGTAAAAGTTCAATACACACGAATTTAGCCTATGGACAAAAGTTAGGCCTAGGTGAGCGGCGAAAGGGAAAGAGTAGGAAAACATTTCACCTGAGTGGCTGGATGGAATGCTTCACTCGAGCTGCTCGTATTGGTTAAATGTCAGATGACTGACACTCAAACGTGAACACAGGTCGGTTTCAGACCCAGGAGCGAAGGAAAAGGGGGGAGTAAGAGCAAGATTGTTAAGTAGAGTGTTAGAACAAGGGGTGGATATTTAGCCGGATTCTCATTTTGACACATGCTGTTGATAGGCACACACACTCACATACACACGAATTCTAAAACATGTATTTCTAGTGTAACCTCTATATCTAATATTTGGGTGAAATATAATACATGCTGTACTTAATACTGTAACTTTGGTCAGTTTCTCAAATGTCACCTTTCTTAGTTCTCACTGTCACCGCTCTAGGTTCTTATTTACTTCAGTTTGCTTCGTTCACACTATCACGTCACTCAGCTGAACTAGTTCAACTTTCCTTCACTTCACTAAGGCCACTTTGTGACGTAGCATCCACTTTCTGGCGGTTCTCTCGCTCCGCAATAGCACTGGCTGCACGTCACAGCAGCCGTCACTTGCTCGCTCGCAGAATCGCACGTGATGTCGCACCAGAGAGGCACTTGCTAACTCGCTCACTGATTGACTCATCAACTCTGCTGTCGCCACTGGCCCGCTCCCGCAAGAGCGCTCGCTTATATAGTCAGTGGAAACTTTCCACACGGTTCTCGAACGCTTTAGAACTAGCTCGATGAACTTTCTGGAGCAGGGGGGAGAAATGGCTCCCAGAAGGTTCTAGTTATCTCCCGATAGCGCGGGCAGTACTGTGAGGCAGTATTTTTAACAGTTAAATGATATCAGTCTAATTATATAATATAAAAATTTAATAACAGCCCGTCTTAAAGCAATACGTGTATAATATAATATAAAGGTGTATATTACACTCATTGTATTTATATTATATATATGTATAATAATGTTATGTGAATGAATTACGTAGTTTAACAATGTAGGAGCTGTGAGAATAGAAGCAAGATGCCTTCCGTAGCAAGCAGAATTACAAAGTAAAAAGCCGAAAGTTGCTAACAATAAGGTAACCTTGAGGGAAAATAAATTAGAAACTTTAATAAAGGCTACTAATAATTCTTGGAACAATAATAATGTAATATTTAAAAAGTTTATAAATAGCCAATCAACAACTAGAAAGGCTAAAAGTTGAATAAAGGTATTAAGGCCACTTTGTGACGTAGCCCCCTCTTTCGTAGCCAGTCAGAGACTAGAAATAGAGGAAATGTGCAAATTCAGGCGGTAGACGCTACAAGGAAGCGTAACCAAGCAGTTCGATTAGATACATGTTCAGTGTGAGACATGAAAATTCACTACGGCGAGAATAAAATAAAGTTTAAGTGCTAAAAGGTGTAATTAACAGTAATCTCACAGCTCTACAGTAGGATAAATCATGAAGTGTTATTTAATCGTGTGAAGAATTAATAAACAAAATACAATACAATTATAACTTGTGTAAGCCTTCATTCGTTAGCCGTACCAGTCCTGCTAAGAGATACGTGCTCTACAAGTTACTAATGACGCAGTCGAGGTATACATACGTATATAATATTTAAATAAACATTAAAACACAAAGTTTATTTCTAAACGTGGGGCGAAGGCCACCGGAAAAGTAAACGTGGGGCGAACACCCCTAGAAACAATCTCCCGCAAATTGGCATTCATTACGTGCGTGGTCTAAAAGCAGCTTCAAAATTGGTGCCTAAATGTGGTGCAACCGCTACAACAATGAAACCCCTCTCAGCTGGCGAGCGGCAGTTATCTTGTTTGCTCGGACCGCCCGGCGCCGACCTTCCGATAACCTTGACAATACCTATATTTTTATAAAATCATATTTTTAACTCGTTCTGTACAACTCACCACTTGACAAATGTGACATAATTTTGCAAACAAACTCTTTAGATAATAAACATTTGATCTTCATAGCCCATCCCTATAATTTAAGCTGCAAGTTGAGGTATACATGAGCGATCTGCTTGGAAATATTTTACAATATAAATTGGAAATATGTATCAAATATTACTCACAAAGGGCAGCACTGCATTCGCATTTCGTGTTTTGAACCCGAAAACAACACTTTGTAAATAGGCGTTAATATTTGCATGCCCACACCACACAAAGCGATTTTTGTTGCAGCATGTGTATTTAGTAAGCGAGTGTGAAACAGCACGGAGCCTTAAGTCTCTCGGAAATATGCCTCAGTCTCATTACGTGCGCTTCTCGACTTTCATTTAGAAAATAAACATTTGCTAGGCTTGCTAATGAACTAGCGGCCAGTCAGTCGAGGACGCTGTGTTTCTTTTTTACTCCTTGAGAAAACTCGCCGCAGAAGAATGCAATTTTTATCATCCCCCCTCCTCATTGTTTGAGTTAATGAAGCCGGATTCCAATGGAAGTAAAAAAATCAACACCACAGGGCTACCTCTAATTTACAGATTACTAGAGGTCGGTTCTGTTACCGCCCTCCATCCTGAGATTTGTGGCATTTACGTGTTCTCTCTGCGGTCCGTCCAACAGCAAAAACTTGACCTTCAATTCTAGCGCGAAAATTGATATTAATGATTTAATATGGCAGTGTGAATTAAATAAAATTGCAAGGCGCAACAGGTTATGTTCTTTTGTTCATATCGATCGTAAAAAATTGATTTGGCAGGCAGCGCCACAGCGCACCTACAGCGCGTCCATAGCTTACCTGTGTCAGTGAGTAAATGTGTAATGTGTAAACTCGTATAGCTTTCTCTACGCATTAGTATTTTTCATAACTTTGCCTAAATTGGTTATAATACATTTTATGGATGGACATTTGGGTTACACAAGGTTGGGGGGACATTCAATTGTATAAAGAACACTTTTGATATGGATAGCTTTTGCACGAATTCATGAGAAACCAAAACGATCGTTTAAAATTTCAAAGTGTAGTGCTTAAAAGATTAAGGGCAATTAAAACCAGAAAAGGAAAATACTTTATAAACTTACAATGTTAATATAAAATAGTTATGTAAATTGAAAGGATTTTCTTGTAGATAAATCTTTAAACCATACCTGACTCGAGTATTAAATTTTGTATTTATTGAAATTCAGAATTGTATTCAGTTTTGAATTATTGTTTTTTCGTTCCATCTAACACGCAACCACGCATATTTTTTCTAATTTTGAAGGGTCCGAAATATGAATATCTCTATATTGAATTTTCTTGAGAGATATCGAAAGTAAAAGGCCTAGTTCTAATTTTAAAAATTCAACTATGTAATTAAACCAATTAAACTCTGATGTGATGAATTCACAAAAATTTCTCATCTCACTCTTCTTGGAAAACGCTGAACTTATATATGAAGCGTGGTCATTTTTTTTTAAAGATCCCTTGTTTTACCCAGTTTATGATACTGTGTTATTACTGTTTTCATTACCGTTTATAACCGCAATTACACAACAGACATACACACACACACAAACACCTATGCCCATTGCGGGAATCGAACCCGCGACCCTCAGTTTGGCGGAGCGCCGGAGCTATACACTCCAGCGACCACGGCTACGAGGGCCCGCGGACATTTAACCGTAAAAAAATTCCCATTCTGGATTGAGGGGCATCCCCTCAGTATCGAACTTTTGGTTGGACTGCAGTATTTCTTCTACAGACTATAGATCAGTAGTATAGAAAGTAAAAACCAGATGTATTACGTTCACATGACTTTCTCTACCCTCTAGTGCTACGAAATTTTCCTATCTTTTTTATTTTTATCGAGATAAAACTTTTCGGAAATAGCTGCATTAAAATGTCGTTATGGATACAAAGGGAACAGTGATGGTGACATTTTTAAGAACTGGGCGCCTTAAAATTCCATACTGTTTCCATGCAATTGCGAGAAACAACCGAATGTTGACAGGACTTTAAGAGAATGGCCAAGAAATGGACAATTGGAACCTTTAATAACGGATAGTTCAGAAATGGCGTATGCTATGCATCTATAACAAAATGTATAATGTAGCTATTTCTGCAAAGGTTTATATCGATTAACATGAGCAAGATTTCTAAAATAAGCTAGTAGTGTAATAATTAAGTCAAACATAACCCAGAAGTATAAATGAACCGTTAGGAATGTATACATACACTCGTGGTTTGATTATTCAGAGAATGTGCGTGCATTAGGCTCGTATAAATATCCCGTCTTGGAGGTACATACGCACGGAAAGCGAGCTCGGGCCTCTGGCTTATGTAAACAGCGAGAAAAGTGAAGGATCGAGGAACTTCGTGAAGTCAGTCAGTCGCCCGCCTCGCGAGAAGTCGAGTAACAAGTAGAAAAGGTCTGTCGCGAGTCGAACCGAATCGTAATTGATAAAGTTTCTTTGCCTTCGGGCAGGACTCTGTATGGAAACGCAAATGAAAAACATTCTGGAGTAGCACAAGCAATAAAATTGATACGAAACTTTCTTTGTCCTTTTCCTTCTCATTTCTTTGACTATCTGATTGAGATCTATGGGCCAAGTGAAGGCGAGAGGAGAATAAATATTCGAGAAAGACGACTGGCGAAACGAGTGCCATAGTACGGCATCATAATCTAGACTCGTGTTAAACGTATACGTCACTGTATGATATCGCGAGAAACAAAAGAATGGTGTCTTAGCACTTCAAAAGTGTTACATTCGCATGACTTTCTCTACCCTGTATAATTTATTAATGAGTGTAAAATCTCATGTTAAAAAGCCTATTTTGCTGTTTACTTTTTAATCCAAATAAAAGTTTGCAGAAATAGCTACACATTTCGTTATATATAGATGCAAAGGGGATAGCGATATTCAGATGTTTAAGAACTGGTTGCTATGTGCTGGTCTCATATACCCTTTCCTTGCAGACCCGAGAAACAACTAAATGTCGACAGGACCTTAAAATATTGACAAAGTATTGAACAATTAAAACTATTAATGTGGGATATTTCGGAAATGGCTTATGCCACAAAAAGTTTTTAACACAACTAGATCTGTATCCTTTGTGTAATACTTTTCATCTATCGTTTAACGTTTAAGATAGGATAGGATAGGACTAGAAGCTTATATTTTGTACCTAGGTCCCTGGTGCGCCGCCGTGAGGGAAGAATAATAATGAAACAAATAAGGCAAATTTAACGTTTTTTTTGTTTAATGAATTAAAAGTTTGAGAAATAAAAGATAAATTAGTTATGTCTTAAAGTCGATAGAGCATCTTTTTTAAATCATATTCAAAATTTGCTCCTAGGATGAGTTGAGAGAAGACAGGGGGCGACAGGCAGAGGGCAAGAGTTCCCACCATTTACAGATTTAAACTCCCCGGGTGTTGGCTGTGCAGCCGATTCTCCTCCCGCTGAGGGTTCCGGGACCCGGAGACCGCTCACAGTCCGGGGAATAAGGTTTAAAGAGCAACCTTTTGCCCGTCATGCATACGCCGAGGCCTCCCGCCGACACTTACAACTCTAAAAGAAACCAAGCAGACGAAATGTGAAGTGAAATGAAAATGGAGATGAAATTGAGGTACAGGAAATTCGGGGGATGTAATGGACGTTCCCAGCATTCGCCTGGCGACCTGGAAAATCCCCGAAAAAACTCATTGATCAGAAAGGTCGGCCATGGGAATCGAACCCACGACCTCCCATACCGGGCAACAGAGATTATGCCTGAACCATCCGCTCGGTTCGTTTAACGTTATACAAGATTCTGCAAAATTCCTACCGAATGAAAAGGACTGCAAAGGCTATTCCAGGAAAATTCAAGATATGGATTTTATTTGTCATGTAAATTACTTTAATATAGTATGGCATTTTAACCTAAACACAGAGCCATTTAAGAGAAAATCGAAAATTTTGAAAAAATTTGCATATAAACCGTAGTAGTGGGTGAAGTTATTTCTTGAAAATCTTCGTGTTACATCTTTGGAAGGTACTGAACTGAAGTACCAAATTTGGTATTTATCCGACTTTTTGTTTCTGAGTTATAGTGATAAAAATACACGGACTTTTTTAAATGCTTATTTGGATTCAGGGAGCCTCAAAACATGCATTTCCACTGAAATCTAGGTATCGATTTGGAATACAATATTGGGTGGGAGAAGTGAGTGAGGGCACAGTGCTGTGCAAAAAATATGGTAAATATTCCCAGTGGTTTTTTCCACCAAAACGTTTTTTAGTTTCTCTAGCCCTTTGCTGTGGTAAGTATATGAAGTATTATATATCACACAAAAACAAAAAGTCACAACAAAATCAAATTTAATTCTTTAGTCAGGCACAGTTGAGGGGCAAGGCAAGGACTTCCAGAAAATTCGCTAATCTAAAATATTGACTTTTTTGGTTATTTTTTATTTTCTCAAAAATTGTTCCAAA
The DNA here is from genome assembly GCA_030765065.1 of Deroplatys truncata. NCBI lineage: Eukaryota > Metazoa > Arthropoda > Insecta > Mantodea > Mantidae > Deroplatys > Deroplatys truncata. The sequence goes on along the minus strand of CM060981.1, from coordinate 30,945,854 downwards.
TGTTTTGATTAAAATACCACAACTTTAAGAACCTTTAATGAGAATAAATAAAATGTATATCTTGAATTTTCTGCGAAAAGCCTACGAGGGCTTCTTTATTCTGGTAGAATCTTGTATAATTATATATACTGTTATACTATTATATATTAGTAAACTATAAAATATAAAAAAAATCCTGTTGTACGTAAATGTACAACTCATTGGAGTACATAATTTATATTACATATGTATTAAGCTTTTAATAACATTAACCATTTCCTTGTAATGGTTATTGTTTTGAATGTTTCAATACTTTATGCCTTTTTAAACGTGCTAAGTAGCTATTCGTTTGTTTCTCATTATGCCATGTAAAGTGTATGGAAACAGTTTAATTATTGAGTTACGTATTAAATTTTGTGTGGAGAAAACAGTTTTATTCATGAAATTAGTTTAAATGAAGATGATGGACACTTTTGAACCCCAATCGACAATCTGCTAGGCACCGTGAGAAAAAAAAATCAAAGAACAACCACATCAAAGACATAATTCTTATTCCACTATTTATTTCATTTGTACATTTGTATTATCTTTAGGGCATCTTCCAAATAATTCTTTATTTCAAATATATAATCAATCTGTTAACACAGTCACAATTCTACATAATTCATATTTATTTATTATAGAAGAAATATTTTGAAAATAATGTCCGTTTTGCAATAAAGTACGAAATATAAAATATTTTTCGATAGTTTATTATTTACCTAAGCCTTGGAATCTTACATTACTTTTCTAACTGTTATCAATGTTTTTCGAGCATTTGTCTTAGCGTAGCATAAGTTTCTGGTACCTTGTCGCAGACTTCCGTCGCCAATTCATCTAGGAAACGTGTAGCTGTTTCTGGAGTTAAATTTTTCTGTGTTGAAAATTATCTGTGATAATCTCTTAGAGAATATTTTCGGTACAGGTACGAAAGCTTCTTGTAGGGCGTAATCATTTGTCTTTTTTGGCTAACATCATATTAATTTGCAGGTTCACAATTGTTTTCCTTCAGCTACTCTGTGATAAAGTTCTGATCTCTGGGCCACTAGTTTAAATATCCCTAATAGCGCAACGTCTTCTGCGATGGGGTCTTGCACACAGAAAAATGCATCTCAGAAACTGTAAGATTGATTTATATCTTTTATAAGGAGGAGCAAATAAAATTTACTCTACACCAGAATAAGAATTTAATTGATTGTGAAAACTGTGTGAAAGTAAGCGTAAGGTGCATCCCTCTAGGTTCCCAACAAATATAGTTTCACCTTCTAAAATTACAGATATAAAAACGTTTGTGATAATTGCTTTAATTGCATGGGTATTTGAAATACTTGCACTCCGTGGGTTTTGCATTCTTACTGCAAATGTTAAAAGATATTTAATCCCCTAACTATGTATTTATTGTTGCAGACATACAACATTGTCATATTTGATAGTAGAATATTACCATTTAAATATTATCGCCTTTAATTCCCTTTATTTTTAAACATTTACTTATGATTTAATTCATGCACTTAAATATTGCATGCAAGACTAATCGATCACGAGTTCGCATTCAAGGTAGCGGTGCGACCTTGACAATGCTTTTGAACAGCTGATAGTAATTAGCTTTTACCTTCGCGTAAATATTTTTATTATTTACCATCGTCGTGTAGTATATAATATACACGCGTTAAGTCTTCTGTCTCGTTCAGCAAAGATTCACTTACCGCACTTGTATCGCAATATACACGCGTTAAGTTGTCTCTCTTGTTCTGCAAAGATGTACTTACCGCACTTGTATCGCAATATACACGCGTTAAGTCGTCTCTCTTGTTCTGCAAAGATGTACTTACCGCACTTGTATCGCAATATACACGCGTTAAGTCGTCTCTCTTGTTCTGCAAAGATGTACTTACCGCACTTGTATCGCAATATACACGCGTTAAGTCGTCTCTCTTGTTCTGCAAAGATGTACTTACCGCACTTGTATCGCAATATACACCGTTAAGTCTTCTGTCTCGTCCTGCAAAGATGTACTTACCGCACTTGTATCGCAATATACACCGTTAAGTCTTCTGTCTCGTCCTGCAAAGATGTACTTACCGCACTTGTATCGCAATATACACCGTTAAGTCTTCTGTCTCGTCCTGCAAAGATGTACTTACCGCACTTGTATCGCAATATACACCGTTAAGTCTTCTGTCTCATCCTGCAAAGATGTACTTACCGCACTTGTATCGCAATATACACCGTTAAGTCTTCTGTCTCGTCCTGCAAAGATGTACTTACCGCACTTGTATCGCAATATACACCGTTAAGTCTTCTGTCTCGTCCTGCAAAGATGTACTTACCGCACTTGTATCGCAATATACACCGTTAAGTCTTCTGTCTCGTCCTGCAAAGATGTACTTACCGCACTTGTATCGCAATATACACCGTTAAGTCTTCTGTCTCGTCCTGCAAAGATGTACTTACCGCACTTGTATCGCAATATACACCGTTAAGTCTTCTGTCTCGTCCTGCAAAGATGTACTTACCGCACTTGTATCGCAATATACACCGTTAAGTCTTCTGTCTCGTCCTGCAAAGATGTACTTACCGCACTTGTATCGCAATATACACCGTTAAGTCTTCTGTCTCGTCCTGCAAAGATGTACTTACCGCACTTGTATCGCAATATACACCGTTAAGTCTTCTGTCTCATCCTGCAAAGATGTACTTGCCGCACTTGTATCGCAATTAGATTTGAATATCTCAGTGTAATAAATGTGATCATCTTGTACACATTCCTCAGGTTGCACTCGTATCTCGTGCAGCACCTGTTCATCGAGAATTAATTTCTACCCTCCTGCAGCGGCTCAACATATGACAATCGTCACTTCTAGTTCAAAGCATTCCAGGAGTTCCTCACCGATATCAACACGTCGTGACTCAACTGCGGCACCTGGCAGACCATTAGCGATGAGTCATGAGTCAGATTTATAATTTCGGCTGCTTTATTTGTCGTCACATGCCGCAAAGGGCTTTGGTATCCAGCTCTTATGTGTGCACTACACCAAATGCCTCTTTGGAAAACCACGACTTTCTCTAACAAAAAAATTTCATATAAGAAGCGTATAAAAAGTGATTCTTGCTTCCATGCTACGTTACTCGCGATATATTTCAGAAACAGCATTCGGATGTTTATTTTTCATACATATTGGATGTTCGCAAAATTTTTGTCAGACAGTCCTGAAAATGTGAAATAGCATCTGTTGCACAATAGTTATGATTATGAACAAATTGATATAACTGTAGTCATTTCCAACAACAATAATAGTAGTAATAATAATGTGACTATGTCTAGCTTTTCAACTGTTAAGTTTTTCAATTCTCACTGTCACTGTTTCGTTTTTATGTAGTTCATCTTCACTAGGAGTTCACTTCACTAATGTCACTTCACTAAGGTGAACTAGTTCAATTCTCTGCCACTTCACTTCCTTCGTAACGTAGCCTCTTCACACCAGACGGTTCACTTCACCTAGGAGTCGAATAGAAGACCTCCACAACCTGTCGCTCCGCAGTAGCACTCGCTGCAATGTCGTCACCAACTCGCTCTTGATGTCGCACCGGAAATTGCATTCGCTAACTCGGTCGCTCACTGACTGATGCAACAACTCAACTCTCGACCCGCACTGACTCGAATACGCGAGAGCGCTCTCTTATATAGGCAGTGGAATCTTCCACAGAAGGTTCTGGAACATTCTAGAACTATTTCGACACACTTTCTGGAGAAGGGGGGAGACAAAGCTTCCAGAAAGTTCTAGTTATCTCCCGATAGCGCGCCCGGTGTTTACGCTAGCAAGCGGCGTTATTGCTGTTCACTCGGAAGCTCGGTGCCGACCTCCCGATAATCTTGGGCCATGGCCGCTGCGTCACAAACTAAGTAATATGTAACTTAATTGTAGTTAATAATATGGACGGTACGGAGAAACCGGGGGAAGTTTCTGCTGTTGTGCATGTTACCTACTTCTACACTGACTAATTTCTACTGTAGTGTGCTACCACCTGCTTGCATTGGCGTAAATTAGTGACAGTATGGAAACAGTGCGCGAAAAGCTTCGTGCGCTAATGCACGTCTTCGCATGTACACGACCCGTACGTCTTTAGCCCCATAAGGTAATTACGTCATACCAGTTGCGTATGTGTAGAATTTCCTTAAACGTGGTATCCACTGTATTGCCATGTACCATCACGTTTAGAGTACATTTAAACGGCGTATATTTTAAATTACGGCATATACATTGCGTTTAATTGCATTCAAAGAAAAAATAACCAATAAATCCGCAAGGTGTCGAAAGCTAGGGCCTTTGTGCTCTTTTGCAGCAGATACCACTGGATAGAAAGAAGAAGAATCGCAAACTTTCAAGCATGTTCTTCAGATGACACGCTTGGGAAAGAGCAACCACGGAACATGCATGGACTGTTTCTAAAACGGCTAACGGTACATTAGACACAGTGAGCTCTGTATTTTCCCTCCAGTATGTTTTTGTCTATTCCTTCATTTTCTTGTTATATAAAAGTGTACACAAATCAACAGATATGAACGAAACTTCACAAGCTATTTACTGTATTTTAATAAAAATTGTTAGCCATTTTAGAGGAAATGAACTTAGTACACGATTGGGGGAATTTGTTTTCAAAATCTTTGCTTTGCATGCTTAAAAAGACTGTGATACAAGTATGAAATTTGGTATTTATCCAAATTTTCATTTTTGAGTTACGCTGTTCAAACACACATATGCACACAGAGACATTTTTTAAATAGTGGTTTCTTTCGAGTTTCGGTGGGCCTGAAAACACATATTTCTGATAAAAAAAACTAACAAAAATGCAAAGGTGCCTCAAAGTTGTTTTTTTGGGGGGGGGGCATTTTTAAGGATATTTACTTGATACAGAATTTTCGACACAATTCAAAGGAACAGGATGTTTAAAAACAATTATATAAAAAGTATTATATTCGCATGGCTTTCTCTACCCACTATCGTTTATTCTTATAAAGCGTCTAAACACTATTCTTGCGCAAGCTTATTCTTTTATTCACTTAATTGAGAAAAACGTTTGCATAAATAGTTTCCTCAAATATTGATCGCTATATAATAACCTTGAAATTGCATACTGTTTTTGAAACAACTGAACTGTGAGCACGTATTTGTCTATCATTTATGCTTTACCCGTTATAAAAAAAACTGTGACACATTCACCTGACTTTCTGTACTCTCTATGGTTTGTTAGTGAATGTACAAACTATTCTTACTAAAGCTGATATTTCTATCTACTACATTTTATTCCAAATAACCCTTTACAGAAATAGCTACATTACACATTTCGTTATAGATACAGAACGCGATAATCAGATGTTTAAGAACTAGATGCTATATGTTGGCCTTAAAATTCCATGCTGTTTCCATGACATCGCGAGAAACAACTGAATGTTGAAAGGACTTTAAAGAATGACCTAGAAATGAATAATTTGAACCATTAATAACGGATATCTCTGAAATGCCTTATGCCACAAAGAAACATATTTGAAATAAATTGTGTGTTTTAAAGAGCTCTACATTTTTTGTCCAGAATGTTTTCGTCTATCGCTTAACGTTTACCAGTTATAGAAATTCCTTCCGAATGAAGAGGACTTCAAAGGCTATTCCTAGGAAATTCAAGATATATATGTTATATGCCATGTAAATATGTTTAATATATGGAATTTTAATGAAAATCATTACAGCAATTTTTTAGAAAATGAAAATTATTGGAAAAAATTTCCATGTAAAGTGTAGTTGTAGGTGATGTAATTTTATAGAAAATCTTCATCCTTTGAAGATACTGAACTTAAATATCAAGTTTGATACTTATCCGTCTTTTAGTTTTTGAGTTATACTGCTCACACAGACACACACACACACACACACACACACACACACACGGACATGTTTCCAAAATCAGGGGGTCTCAAAACATGTATTTCCGGTGAAATCTCGGTATCGAATTTTTGGGAGGAATGCAATACTTCCCCTACTTGGTATAAGTAGTAAGAAAGTAAAAATTATGCAAAATTCCTTCTGAATGAACAGAATTTTGTAGGGTATTCCCAGCAAATTTAAGATATACATTTTATTTGTCACGTAAATTTCTTTAATGTATCTATGTATTTTAATCAAAATCATTTGTGTTATGTGCTAGAAAATAAAAATTAAGGATTATTTGGGGTGGGAAATTTTCTTATAAAGCTTCGTGTCCAATTCTTGGAAGATAATAAGAATAATAATAATAATAATAGTAATAATAATAATTATTATTATTATTATTAATAATCACGTGGCGCCACAGTCCATGAAGAACCTAGAATTGCCAAACTGGCTGCCGGCCTCACGCCCACATACGCACCGTAGAGCTTAGCTGCCTATCGCAGCTCTCCAATTTCTTCACGTTGCTGAATGGGCACCGGTTCTATATTCGAGATTTAAAATCCATACCCCACGGGTGAGATCCAAATTCTGTGGACGGTAAACAGAGCTCCGCATGGCGCAGGACGTTCTTTGAAAATATTGAAATTAAATACCAAGATTTAAATTTATCGACCATTTCGTTTTCAGAGTCTGCTGTTCATACACACGCGCGCGGGTGTCGTACATCAGTTATCAACAGAAATCTAAAATTACGAGAAACCTATGAATTACAGTTTTATTCCACGTATGGATGGTAATGATAGGTGATTCATCATGTATTAAATGCAGAGGTGGAGGGCAAGTATAAAGTAAATGGGAGTAGTACTTCAATACCTCATCTTTGAAAGAGTGTTTTTTTTTTTCCTCGCTCTGGTAGGATATTCTGAAATCCGGGATGGATGGATAACGTCTACCTCCTACATACGAACTTTATCTTTAATGTAAAGTGTTTTTTAAAAGAAACTGGCGCTTAGAGAGGGCCTGGCCCCAGCTCTAAGGAAGGCAAACATTAATAAAAATCCTTTTAACGTATTTGCCTTGGGCGGATGTTGCTTTCCTCTCTAATTCCTTCCGCTCGATAATTTGTATTCATCATGGACCATTTCTTTGAGGGCTTAATGGCTTCAAGAGCCTTTACGAGATTAATGATTTCGTCCACGAGAGGGTAGAGCTTCTTCCGCGCCGCCGACTTCTTATTTTAGCGTCGCTGTCATCTTGTTTCCCATCCCATCTTGTTTCCCATCCGATTTTATTTCGATCTGGTCCAGACACGATGACGCCGGCGTCAGTAGCAGATGCGACGTGCTAGGAATAAGACAGAAGTATACGCTGGGAAAGGTAGAATATACAATAGCTGGGATTTGAACCACAGATCTCACTTGCTTAGACGACTTCTCCTCGCATGTCAGTTCCAGTGGAGGAGCAGACGAACATTGAATCAGGGAAGCAAGAACACGGAACGGGGAATCGGCTCGTAGCCAGGTATGAGAGTAAGGAAGAAATAAAGATGAAATAAAGGAGATGATGGAGCAATTGCTGGAATGAACGGCGAGGGAAACCGGAGAACCCGGAGAAAACCTGTTTAGACGCCGCTTCTTCCACCACAGATAACATATGGGGGTCCCTGGGATCGAACCTTAGTAGGAGGGGCGGTCTAACCACTCGGCCACGGCGGCGCCAACCACAGATCTTCGACACTGGGATGTTATCGCAAAATGAATTTAAAAACGCCTTGCTGTTTACCGGAGAAAAACTGCGAGTCAGTTGAACAATTTAATGTCTTAATTGCGTGATACCATGGTAGCGCAGTTGGTTAGCCAAAGCTCCGTGGTACAAATCCTGGCTGTGGTATATTCAGTGTGATGCAACTTTACCAATGTGACATGTGTGAAAGAACAAAATCATTCACTGACTAAATAGTGGTTAACGGAGTAAAACGTGAGAGGCTCGCTTTCGGAAGAACGATGGTTCAATTCCCGACGACCTCAGATTCTGACTTCGGCTTTCTTTCGTTGTTTTCCTTGCTAGGTGTATGGCGGTGCCAGAAAGATGGCGTGTAGCTTACCCAAAGGAAAAAGTATTCCCCGCGGTCACTAAAGGGCTGTTTGGTTAATACGTCGTTCATCACCCTCTTTGGGCACTTTCAGTAGTGGGACGTCTGGGTGTCCTGCAGCCTCCTATGGTTTCTTCACCTCATTCCCTTCCTCCTGGGGATGGTAAAACATAAAAGTATATACAAACTGAGGTGGCCCCATAACCGAGGTAAAGCACCGCACGTGGGTCATCCGGCTCTTTGTGCTGCTACCGTGACCCCTGTACCCGAAAGGGAACAAATCCAGATGACGTGTGCAAGCATGGGCGGGGTCCCTAACTTTTCCAGTCCAAAAGCAGTCCCGCACAAGCCCCTAATCCCTGGGAGTCCACCTAAGGAGCGTCCAGCCGAGAGCACCTGGAGGCGGGTCCTACCGAGCTGAGCAGTTCGACCGACGCCTAGAACAAAGCTTTACAAAGCGCACCACACCGCCCAGCCGCAACACACCGTCACCTGGTCCTACACTACTGAAACAGCTGTCAGTGAAGGCATTAATGGGTAAGGAAATAAGGGACAGGATAGTCGTAGCAGAACAGGAACCACCCCAGTATTCGTCTACCCACTCGTAAACCACGAAAAACATCTGATCAGAGTCAGCGCTGGCGGCAGTCAAATCCAGAACCTCACATATTACCGCGGAGCGATGGCAGCCGCAATAGGTCGCAGTGCGCGAGTTGTCCACCCCCCTCTGTTGGTATACCCTTCAATAGTGGTTAACTACCAAGACCGGGACTTGAAGTACTTAGAATATTGTAAGTCCCCATTGGGGTATGTTATCTCAAGATGAGCAACCACGACAACATGTGTTAGAGCTCATTAGTTAGAGCAACGGCACGGAAAGCCGATGTTCCGCGGTTTAAATTCCGGCTATAGTATTTAACTTCTCAGTCTTATTCTACTTTTCCAACTTTTAACCTGCATGCTAATTTGCTTATAATACCCTTTCGGAAAATAATCCATGTGTTAGATATAAATAAACAAGCGGGATGGCTCAGGCGGTAAAGTCTGTGGTCCGCATTCGGAAGGTCGTGGGTTCGATACCTGCGGACGAACTTCATGACCCATGGGTTTTCCCGGGGTCGCTAGGCAAATGCTGGAAATGAAAATTAGATTCTCCAATTTGAGGCAATATTTTATATCACAACATGCTGTGAATGCCAGAGTGATTGTAGTGAAAATTAATATTAGTGTATGTACAGGATTTTAGATGTTAGTTAGCCATAAGTATTGTTAGGAAATAAGTTTACACGGCCTAAATGAAACTGACAATAGAAGTGGGTAACAAAAAACCGAGGGGGTGAGTTGCTTATCACTAAGAAGAGATAAACAAATGACGTCAGCGTGGGTAGCGTGTCCTTTTTATTTACTTTCTCTACTACGTATAGTAAGTAGGGGAAGTATTGTATTCCACCCAAAAATTCGATACCGAGATTTCACCGGAAATACACGTTTTGAGATCCCCTGAATCGAAAAAAAGCATTTTTGGAAACATGTCCGTGTGTGTGTCTGTCTGTGAACAGCATAACTCAGAAACGAACAGTCGGATAAACACCAAATTTGGTTTTTAGGTTCAGTATCTTTCAGAGATGCGACACGAAGGTTTCCAAGAAAATCCCCCACCCCAAATTACCCTTTACATGGAGGAATTTTCGAAAATTTTAATTTTCTCAAAAACGGCTCTAACGATTTTGATTAAAATATCATATGTTTAAGATATTTTTATGACATAAAATGTATATCTTGAATTTTCTGGGAATGTCTCCAAAAGTATTCTTCATTCTGAACGACCTTTGCAGAACTGGTAAACCATAAGAGATAGACAAAATTTTACTACAGAAAAAATGTAGATCGCGTTAAAATACACAATTTATGTCATATACATTTTTTTTGTTGAGTGAACCATTTTCGAGATATTGCTTGTTATTCCCTTAAATTTTTCAATACTTATTTTCTAAAAGGGAATACTTTATTCATTTTTTTTGTCTTGGATATGCAAAGAGTATTAATCTGTGGCAAAGGGAATGGTGCTGCACCTAGCAACCAGCTATTAAGAGATATGTATGTGCTTAAAGGCTACCGTATTTCTATATTGCCGTTGTAAATATATATTTCCCTTACATCTACAAGAAGCAATAAGATAGACTCTGCAAATGTTTATCTCGATTAACATGAAGTAGATGGACAATGAGCGTTTTTAAAAATAGTTTGTACAAGAGTAGAGCATATATGTTAGTAGTAGTGATTGGCTGACCAAAACAGACGCTAAAGTTGGTGCAATTTGGTAACCAACAGGAACTATATTATAATGTTTAGGCAATTCGAGGTGAAGGAGTATATATTCCCGAGCCATAAGGAAGTGTCGCGCAGTTCTGAAGAATCTCTCACGAGGTGCACGTCGCAGAGTTAGTTACAAAAATGTAAAGTACGCGAAGTAATTGGTGCGCGGCAACTAAAACGACTGTACTTACATTCTGAAATATCACAGTTTCAGTCAGACGTGTATAACGATTAAATATGTCAATTATTAATTAAGCGTGACGGCAATAAAAGTCTACATTCAGATTTTTTTTATCAGTGTTATCTTTTAGCAACAACTCCTTTCCGTTTACACGCCCTGCTTAGAGACACGTGCTCGACTGAGTTATAATAGCCAGCCGGAGGACAAAGAACCCAAATTAAAAAAATAATTAAGCAATAAGCGCCCAACGAATAAGATAACAGAAGATATTGGGAACTGCGACAAATTTCCTGTCCCTCCATTTCACCTCTATTCTCATTTCACTTTCCCTTTCATCTGCTTGGTCTCTTTCAGGGTTACAAGTATCGGTGGGTGCTCTTGGCGTGTGCATCGCAGGATGATCTAAGTAAACCTTCGTCCCTGGAATGAGAGCGGTCGGGGAATCCCTAGACCCCAGGGAATGTGTAAGCCCACTGAGGGGGAAGCCGGCTACACCAACTGCCATTCGGGAGGTTTCAATCTGTAAACGGCAGGGACTCTGAACTCTGCCTGTCTTGCCTTCTGGTCCGGCCGCCCTCTGCCCCCTCTCACCCCCTCCACGGGGCGCTCCATGGGCCTAGGTGGTAAGTCTCTCTCCACTACTAGACTCATCCTACCCTAGATATAAATAAATACCATAAAACTAAGAAGAATCGGGTTTAAAGAGTCACATCTCAAATGGCTTTCTCTACGCACTACAAATTCAAATGCATACCTTATGTGTTACACGATTCATACACAGGTTAAGTTCTTTACCGCCTTTCCCTAGAAATTATTTCATACTAAGTAACAGATCTAGGTACTTACAACATGCAGAACCAACATTCAGCTATTTTGTTCTAGAAATGGGTTCCAGGCATTCAGAGCGATGGAAAAGAAAAATAACCTCGATGTGTTACATTCACAGGCTTTTCTACACCGTCTCTTCTGCCCTGTAGCTACAAGAGAGGTAGAGTAAACTGAAGCACACAATAGTAAAAATTCTGATGTGTTACACTCACAGGACTTTCTCTACTCTTGTACAAACTATTTTTACAAACGCTTATTCTTCATCTACATCATGTGAATCGAGATAAACATTTGCAGAGTCTATCTTATTGCTAAATTTCTTGTATATATAAGGGGAATATATATTTATAAGGGCAATATAGAAATACAGCAGCCTTTAAGCACATACATATCTCTTAATAGCTGGTTGTTAGGTGCAGCACCATTCCCTTTGCCACAGATTAATACTCTTTGCATATCCAAGATAAAAAAATGAATAACGAATTCCCATTTGAAAAAATAAGTATTGAAAGTACTTTCTCTACCACGTATAGTAAGTAGGGGGAAGTGTTGTATTCCACCCAAAAATTCGATACCGAGATTTCACCGGAAATACATGTTTTAGATCCCTTGAATTCAAAAAAAGCATTTTTGGAAACATGTCTGTGTGTGTGTGTGTGTGTGTGTGTGTGTGTGTGTGTGTGTGTGTGTCTGTCTGTGTGTCTACTGTGAACAGCATAACTCAGAAACGAACAGTCGGATAAACACCAAACTTAGTGTTTAGGTTCAGTATGTTCCAGAGATGCGACACGAAGGTTTTCAAGAAAATCCCCCCACCCCACAGTACCCTTTACATGGAACATTTTCCGAAAATTTTAATTTTCTCAAAAACGGCTCTAACGACTTTGATTAAAATATCATGTGTTTAAGATAATGTCATGAGAAATGAAATGTATATCTCGAATTTTCTGGGAATGTCTCCAATATTATTCTTCATTGTGAACGACCTTTGCATAACTGGTAAACCATAAGAGATAGACAAAATTTTACTACACTAAAAATGTAGATCGCGTTAAAATACACAATTTATAATATATACATTTTTGTTGTTGAGTGAACCATTTTCGCGATATTGTTTGTTATTTCCTTAAATGTTCCAATACTTATACTTTTTCTCAAATTCGTTATTCATTTTTTTATGTCCTGGACATGCAAAGACAATGGAATACTCGACATAGCAACCAGCTCTTAAAATATTTGTCTATCACTTATAACCTACCATATTCCCCTTGCATCTACAAGAAAATTATCAATAAGATTGACATCTCGATATCTCGACTAATATGAAGCATATGGAGAATAAGCGTTTGTAAAAATTGTTTGCACAAGAGTAGAGAAAGTCACGTGAGTGATTTTTTCCGTTTAAAACATGCCAGTATCTCCTTGAGTTGGTTCCCTAATTGTCCAGAACATGAGGCAGAGGGCGAAGAAAACTCGTGATGAAATACCGCAGATCGAGGTAAAGATATGTTCTCATGTGTTGTAATCCAGTTACCAGCCAATCGTGTTATCAAATGTCACCTTTCCCTTGCTCCCCTTGTGAAACAATAAAGTTGACACGCACACGACGACGCTCGGGGAGTTTATGCGACGCTTTACGTCTCAAAGGACTGACGACAGGCGACGCTTTTCTTTTAGAGTTGATGCCAACCGCCCAAACGATGTCGATATGCGGGGGCGTCCCTTCATATCATATTTTACATCCCCCTCCGTGCTGTAGAGCATGACAGAGACGTAAGGTTAAACTTCTTCCAAGTAAAACCCTCTGTCGGATGAGGTAAGTAAGAGATATATCTATCTGTTGCAGCTTCAGTGTCGTTCATTGTCCAGTATGAGATATGTATACGTACACTCGTAACTTACTCTTCGGGAACGAAAATATTACTTTGCAACAAAAAAGACATTAATAATTACTGTTATTTACATGAATTTCTCATCTCACTTTTCTACAAACTGTTGCTACTTGTATCTATTCCAAGTTGATCGAGATAAGTAGATATTTGCATACTGTTACAGTCACATCCCGAGAAGCAAAAGAAGGGTGTTTTGGCAGTTCATAAAGTGCATAAAAATCAATAGTAACGGAAAGGATACCACAAAAAAATGTGATGTGTTACACTCACATGACTTTCTCTACCTTGTACAAACTATTTTTACAAATGCATGGAGGAATATGGTAGGTTTTAAGCGATAGTCAAATCTTTTAAGAGCTGGTTGCTGTGTGGCGCATTCCCTTCTCTTTGTATGTCCAGGACATAAAAAATGAATAACGAATTTGAGAAAAAGTATAAGTATTGGAAAATTTAAGGGAATAACAACCAATATTTCGAAAATGGTTCACCTAACAAAAAAAATGTATATGACATAAACTGTGTACTTTAACGAGATCCAAATTTTTTGTGTAGTAAAATTTTGTCTATCTCTTATGGTTTACCAGTTATGCAAAAGTCGTTCACAATGAAGAATACTTTTGGAGACATTCCCAGAAAATTCAAGATATACATTTTATTTGTCATGAAAATATCCTAAACATATGATATTTTAATCCAATTCGTTATAGTTATTATTGACAAAATGAAAAATTTCGAAAAATGTTCCATGTAAAGGGTAATCTGGGGTGGGGGTATTTTTTTGGAAACCTTCGTGTCGCATCCTTGGAAAATACTGAACATAAATACCAAGTTTGGTGTTTATCCGAATGTTCGTTTCTGAGTTATGCTGTTCACAGGCATACACACGGATATGTTTCCAAACATTCTTTTTTTGGATTCAGGGGGTCTCAAAACATGTATTTTCAGTGAAATCTCGGTATCGAATTTTTGGGTGGAATACAATACTTCCCCTATATTTTAAATAAATTGTGTGTTTTAAAGAGATCTACATTTTTTGTGTGGTACGTTTTCGTCTGTCGCTTAACGTTTACCAGTTATACAAGTTTATACAAAATTCCTTTCAAATGATGACTTCAAAGGCTATTCCCAGAAAACTATGTTATACATTTTACCTTTAATATATGGTATTTTAATCAAAATCGTTAAGCCACTTTTTAGAAAATCACAATTTTCGAAAAATGTTCCATGTAAAAGGTAGTTAGAGTTGGTGGGATTTTCTTGAAAATCTTCGTTTCGCATCCTTGGAAGGTAGTGAATTTAAATACCAGGTTTGGTACTTATCGAACTATTCGTTTTCGAGTTATGGCGTTCTCAGAACTACACGCGGACCTTTTTTTGGATTTAGGGGAAATTAAAACGAGCATTTCCAATGAAATCTCGGTATCGAATTTTTAGGTGGAATGCAATACTTTAGTAATAATAGATTGTAGAAAAATAAACCATAGTGGGTAAAGAAAGACATGTGAATATAACATGGGTTTTTTTAGTTATGCTGTTTATTTACATCACACAAAGACACCACGTTCTTTTTCTAAAGACGCATTTGTGTGTATGTGTGTGTGTGTGTTATTAGGGGCCCAAAATATGTATTTCTGGTGAAATTTCAATACCCAATTTTAGGATTGAGTACAAGTTTACAGGGGTACAGGGAAAGATGATCGGGGTCTGGCACCGACCGATCGGCCAGTTGGGGAGATAAACAGAGATAATAAGACGCGGTAGCGCTTGTCCAAGATATACATCAGAAGCGCTATGGACAGATAACCAGAATCTTCTGGAAGTCTGTTGAAATTTCCAACGGCTATATAAGCGAGCGCTCTCGCGAGAGAGAAAGTTTACGAAGTGAGTTAGTAAGTACCTTTCTAATATCTCAGAACTGTGTTTAATTCCCCTAGGAGTGAAGGACCGAAGAAAAGGCTGCTTCGTGCATATTTCATTACGCGCTGTCATAAAGAAAAGTGAAGTGACAGGAAAGATTAAAGTAGATCACATTAGTGAAACTATGATACCGTAATTATTGATACGAAGATATAAATAATTAAATAAATAATAGTATGATAGGAAAATAATTGCTCTAAATAATTTTTGTATATTAAATAAATGTATCATAATAAGCTTGTGTTGAAAAGATTTAACCGGAGAAAAAGGTAATTATCGAGTATATATGTGTGTGTAAGAATTTTGAGATTGGAGCGCATATGAAAGAACCTTGGTGGGATAGTTCTAATGTAGGCCGAGCTTAAGTAATAAAATAGCGTGTATTGTAAAATTAGCGCCTTTCCTTTCATTTCTTCGTGTACAGCCTTAGGGGCTTGGACTTTCCAGTGATCGGCAGATTGGTAGCGCCTAAGACCACACTGGGTTATTAATTACTCAGCGGGAGCCGCTTATTTCAGATTGTAAAAATTGTTATTGTAGGAGTTAGCAGGCATAATAATTCAATGATTTTGTTGCGAGTGCTACGATTTATAATCAGCTTCATTCTTTGTCTTCAAATGGTCGGCAGCTCGCTTCAATAGCTCAAGTGTTACATCATATTAAACTTCTTAGCCACTTTAAACTGGTGTTATCCCTTCAAAATACGCCCACGCATATTTTGAGAAAGATCTCATAGCCAATCACTGTAGCAGCCGGCAGCAGAATCAATAGCAAGGGTACTTAAAAAGTAACGACCAACTCCCGGCTTCAGTTAGTTCACATTAGTGAAGTGACAGCGAGAACCAGAGAGTTAGAACTCCTCGCCGGTACTTAAGTACCTCTAACATAATTTTAATTTATTTTAAAAAAAAACTGGTCCTATTTGTGTGATTTTCGGCAGGTGGGGTGGAAACGAAGGGTCTATAAAGAGTATATTCGGATGAGGGGAATTTGATGTCCTTGGACCCAAAGCTGCGGGACAAAGACGGCTTCCCTTATCAGCAATTTGATTTCGGTCTTAGGCGGGGGGAGGCCCTGAATGTCACAACGGATATCTTGTCTCCTGATGAAAGGCTGATACTGAAGACAGATGATGAACGTTAACCACACAAAAAGAAAGGGGAAGAAGGAAAACTGTCTCTAAAATGATTGAAGACCCGCCCGTTCTAAAGACCCATCCGTGGAGTATTCTATTTTTTTTTATCCCTATTCGCTTTGAAACTACAAGCTTCGTGTTTTATCCGTTTTGTTTTTGTTTTAAGTCGAGGTTTGCTTTTGTATTCATGGTAGCAGATGTCAATGAAGATACATGATTTTACCATCTGTGGAGTTTGTGGTATAAACGCGTGTGTAGTTACATCAGTCATTTATTTCAAAGTGTGAAACCAAGGATACATGATACTGTATGTTTACAAAAGTTTACAAATGATCTTGTTAATCGAGATATATAAACCTTCTTCACAGATTTACACATTTCGTTGTAAGTACATAGAAAGTATATAGTAGGCTAAAGCAATAATCGAATTTTTATAAACAGGTTGGTATGTGGTGGCTTTGAAATTCCATGCTCTTTGCATGACTAGGAAAATAAAAAAAATCTGATGTGTTACACTCACATGACTTTCTCTACTCTTATACAAACTATTTTTCCAAACGCTTATTCTCCATATGCTTCATGTTAATCGAGATGTTAATCTTATTGCTAATTTTCTTGTGGATGCAAGGGGAATTGGTAGGCTTTAAGCGATAATGAAATATTTTAAGAGCTGGTTGCTATGAGAAGTATTCCATTCTCTTTGCATTACCAGCACCAAAAAAAAATGAATAACGAATTTCTATTTGAGAAAAAATACAAATATTGGAAAATGTAAGGGAATAACAAGCAATATCTCTAAAATGGTGCACTCAACAACAAAAATGTATATAACATAAATTCTGTATTTTAACGAGATCTAAATTTTTTGTGTAGTAAAAGTTTGTCTATCTCTTATGGTTTACCAGTTATGCAAAAGTCGTTCACAATGAAGAATACTTTTGGAGACATTCCCAGAAAATTCGAGATATACGTTTCATTTGTCATGAAAGTATCTTAAACATATGATATTTTAATCAAAATCGTTAGAGCCATTTTTGAGAGAATTAAAATATTGAAAAATGTTCCATGTAAATGGTAATCTGGGGTGGGGGGATTTTCTTCAAAACCTTCGTGTAGCATCTCTGGAAGATACTGAACCTAAATACCAAGTTTGGTGTTTATCCGACTGTTCGTTTCTGAGTTATGCTGTTCACAGACAGACACACACAAACGGACATATTTCCAAAAATGCTTTTTTTTTGGATTCAGGGGTCTCAAACATATATTTCCGGTGAAATCTCGGTATCGAATTTTTAGGTGGAATGCAATACTTCCCCTACTTACTATACGTAGTTGAGGTATTTTTGAGAAAATCAAAATTTTCGAGAAAAAAAATTTCATCTAAAGGATAATTTGGTGGTGGGATGGATGTTCCAAATTTGGACTTAAGAGAATTTTTTATTTTGAATTATATATTCACACACAACTAGACACACACAAGTACTTTCTTATAAAAATGCTTTCTTTTTGGATTCAGGCAGTGTCAAAACATGTACTTCCGGTAAAATCCGACGTGGTGAGTTTTTTTAACTCAAACATGACAAATTATGGCCATTTTTGGGAAAGTTTATACGAGGTGCAGCAACGAAACAAAAGCTTTCAACACCCTTGTTAAACACAAAGGAACTGGGAAGCTATAAATGTTTTTGTTATGTCTGCCGTCGATGCGGAAAAGGGACATTAAAATATTCTAATGGGAGAAAAAGTAACAAGCGCACAACGAAAATAGAACTCCGAACTGGTGTCATGGAAACGCTTACGGTGATTGGTTCATGTGTCTTTCGTCTGTTGCTGGCAAAGGGGACAAGCGCGTTTTATGCTTCGCTTTTTAAAGTGACGTCAAATGAATATACATGGAGTAAGAGCATTTGAGGCAGCATTTTTAACACTTAAATGATTCAGTCTAATTATATAATATAAAATTCAATAACAGCCCGCCTTAAAGCAATATGTGTATAAATAACATATAAAATCTATGTAACAGAAGTTGTATTATGTTTATATTATTATAAACATGTTAAATAATGTTATGTGAATGTTTTACATAATTTAATAATGTAGGAGCTGTGAGAAAAATAAGTTAAAAAGTTGCTAACAATGAGGTAACAATGAGGCAATAATGAATTAGAAAGTTTAATAATGCTTCTAGTCATTCTTGGGAACAATAGTGTAATTTTTGTGACAGTCTATGAAATAGCCAATCAACAACCACAAAAAGCTTTAGTTAAATGAAGGTATTCTATTGGAGTAGCATTAGCTGATCAGAAACTAAAATGGAGCAAAATTCACGAATTCAGAAGTCATTGCTTGTAGACAGTGTTCCTAACCGCACGAGAGATGCTCCTCGAGAAGTTTAATACGTATTCAGTGTGAGACAAAAATAGTTTACGTGTTAAAAAGTGCAAGTAATTAATAAAAAAATCTCACAGCTCTCTCTCTATCAGTGAAGTGTTATTTAAATAGTGTCAAGCATTAATAAATGTAGTGAAGTAAAATTATAATCTGTGTAAGCCTACATTATTCAGTCGCACCACTCCCTGCTAAGACACTCATGTCTCTAAAAAATATAAATACTGACGCAGCCGAAGCAAGCATAAGTATATATTATTTAAAGAAACAGTTAAAATTACAGAGTTAATATTTTTAAACTTGGGGCAAAGGCCGCCGGAAAGTACTTTTTGGGGCGAAGGCTACCGGAAACTTTTTATCATACGTGTGGTTGCAACTACTTCAAGTTCGGCTC
Source organism: Deroplatys truncata (assembly GCA_030765065.1). Taxonomy (NCBI): domain Eukaryota; kingdom Metazoa; phylum Arthropoda; class Insecta; order Mantodea; family Mantidae; genus Deroplatys; species Deroplatys truncata. Next base: position 30,926,766 of record CM060981.1, on the reverse strand, counting down.
CCCAACAGTTGAAATATAATACACCTTCTTCAAACTGGCTTTCCATACGTAGAAGCAACAAACCGTCATCACATTAGGTTCTGGAGTAGGAAAAAAATATCGGCTTTACATTCACAATCTACAAACTATCGTTTTTATTCCCTCTAGTTCCTATGTATAGTAAGTAAAAGAAGTATTGCACTCCACCCAAAAATTCGATATAGAGATTTTACCGGAAATATATATTTTCAGGCTCCCTTAATCCCCCCAAAAAAGATTTTTAGAAAAAGGTGCGTGTGTGTGTGTTTCTGTACAACATAACTCAAAAACAAAAGTCGGTTAAATACCAAACTTAGGACTATAAACTCAGCAGATTCAAAGGATGTGAAGTGTAGATTATCAGTAATTCTCCCTTACCTCAAACTACCCTTTACATGGACATTTTTTATTTTTTCAAAAATGGCTCTTAGCGATTTTGATTAAAATAGCATATATTTAAGATATTTACGATAAATGAACTGTTGAAATTAAATTTTCTTCGCATAACCTCTGAAGTCCACTTCATTAGGGTATCTTTCGCAGAACTGGTAAACCGTAAGAGATAAACAAAAGCTAACTGCATAAAAAATGCACACAATACAGAGCGGGATGCCTCAAGCGGTAACGTCTGTGGCCGTATTCGGGAGATCGTAGCATCGTTTGACCCATTTGTTTTTTTCGGGAGTTACCCAGGTCGCTAGGCAAATTCTGGGAAGATTCATTACATCCCCCGAATTTCCTGTTCCTCTATTTCACCTACATTCTCATTTCACTTCACCTTTCATCTGTTTCAGGGTCGCAAGTGTCGGCGGGTGTCTCGGCATTGCATGATAGGGGATAAGGGTGCCTTGTGGGAGCCCATAAGCCGGTTGCACCAACTGGTACGGGGAATTTTCAATCTGTAACAAGTAGGGACCCTGCCCTTTGCCCTGCCTCGTGGTCCGGCCGCCCTCTGTATCCTCCCGGGGCACCCCGTTAGGGGCTTTAAGCACAGATCTTCTAGTTCGAGGTACTGAGTCCTCATCCTAAAGCAAACAATTTATGTACAACACATTTATTGTGGCGTTACCCACTTCCTAGATATTCTTTTTATTGGTTTGAATTTTCAGATATGTACTCTTCTCAGCTGCAAAACACTATTATTATTTTTATTTCTTTTTCGTTTTCATGCAAAGAGAACAGAATTTCAAGTCGTCACATAGCGACTGTCATTTAGTTTCGACTATAGTCTATATTTGACTACAAAAGTAGATAGAATAATTAACTTCTGTATGAATAATTGGTAGAAGTGAGTAGAGAAAGTCATGTGAATGCAACACATCAAAAAAATTTTATTTATGTTGCACATAGATGGAGAGACGCGCACAACTTTTTTCTTGACATACCCTTTCGGAATTCACCTACTTTAAGTATGTGAAGTCTGGTATCTAGCAGTCAAACGATCCTCTCTATCCTTTACCATTTTATATCAATTGTATAAACTTCTCACACAATAATCAGGATAAATTGATTCATAGAATGGATTTCTCTCAGGTAATACTTACTGTTTTGCAGTCAGGAAGATGAGTTTTTTTCACTACTTGCCTTACTTCATAAAATTTGCTATACATATTTTATCTGCATACTTACCTGAAAAAGACAAAACATATGTTAATTCATATAAAAATAGTATCTGTTTTTAACACTTAAATATTTCAAATGTTACGAGCGTCGTCCAATGAGTAAGATTCCCTATTTTATAAAAAAACATTACACACAATTTATCACGTTAAATTCATTTTATTTATATTGTGCAATCCTTCTGTTACTTTTCTACATAGTCAACATGTTTTTCCAAACATTCTTGAGGACGTGACACAAGTGTTTCTAAGCCAGTGTTGTACCAGGTGGGGTCCTGTGCTAGCAACCAGCTGTTCTCTTTTGGTTTCCCAGTTATATAAAATTATGCAAAATTCATTCAGGATGATGAGCACTTTTCGAATATTAACGACAGAAATTAAGATATGCATTATATTAGTTATGTAAATATCATGCAAACGTATGCAATTTTAAAAAAATGGTCCATAACTTTTGGAAAATAATAAAACTAAGATCTTATCTCCTGAATGGTAGGAAAACATTTGACTGGTCTGCATAAGGAATGGTTGACTGAAATATGAAATCTGGTATTTATTCAGCTATGCATTAATTTAAAACATCCAAAAAATTCTATATGTCCGAATTTCATCGGAAATATGTTTTGAAATCACCTGAATTCAAACAAAATTTGTTTTTAGAAAAAGTTCTGCGCCCTCGCGTATTTAAGTACAGTATCTTCTAAAGAAGGACACAAATATTTTGGAAAATATTTTCTGAAAAATTGTCTACAACGATTTGTATTAAAATACCTAATATTTACCATATATAAAAGATTTACATAAAAATAAAATATATTATTTGAATAACCTCTTCATTCTGAAAGCATTTTGTATAAATAGCAAACCGCAAGAGATAACTTCACAAAAATGAAGATTTCGTTAGAACTCAAACTATATAAAATCTTTTTTTTAAAAATTTAACATATTCAGAGATATTCGTTCTTATAGTTCAATTTTTCAATATTTTAATCATAATTTTTTGAAGCGCTAAGGTGCCATTCATTTGTTTTAGGTAGTGTCATGCAAATATTGTAGAATTTTAAAGATTTGACGACCGCTTGAGTTTCCTCTATACCTTTTACTACAATGAAACGTGTAAGGAAATCATTTATGCAAACTTTTATCTCGATTAACTTAAAGATGAAAGAAACAAAAAACTCCGATGTGTCACACACACTTGACTATCTCTGTTTTTGTACAAACTATTTTATACAGGTTATTTTCCATATGCTTCATGTTAATCGAGATGTTAATCGTATTGCTAATTTTCTTATAGATGCAAGGGAAATTGATAGGCTTTAAGCGATAGTCAAATATTTTAAGCGATAGTCAAATGTTTTAAGAGCTGGTTGCTATGCGGAGTATTCCATTTTATTTGTATGTCCAGGACCAAAAACCAAAGAAACGAATAACGAATTCCCACTTGAGAAAAAGTACAAGTAAACAAATAAAAAGGAATATCTCAGAAATGGGTCTCTGGACAAAAAAATTCTGACATAAATTGTGTGTTTTTGTGTAGTAAACTTTTGTCCATCTCTTACGATTTACCATTTATGCAAAAGTCATTCAGAATGTAGAGGGCTTTTGGGAACATTCTCAGAAAATTAAAGATATACATTTAATTTGCAATGAAAATATCTTAAACATATGATATTTTAATCAAAATCGTTGGAGTTATTTTTGAAAAAATCAAAATTTCCAAAAATGTACCATATAAAAGGTAGTCTGGCGTGGGTGATTTTCTTGAAAAGATTTGTGTCGCATCGTTGAAAGATACTCTACCTGAATACCAAGTTTGGTGTTTATCCGACTTTTCGTTTTTGAGTTATGCTGTTCACAGACACTTTCATAAGAATAGTTTGGCACCACGAAGTTATTAAGGAATAAAAAAAACATCTGAGGGAATTCCTCTCTGTTTACTGGCACGGATACCAACCTTGCAGCTGAAGATTCCAGCTGTTAAAGTTTCACCTCTCTTTTTCTAGATGGTGATTTTGTGGGTTGTAATCAACCGCTGCCGAATATTTTACTTTATGGCCCATAAATCTGAAGTTATAGTCCAGGGCGAATCAACGTGAAAATCTTCTGCATCTAGCGTTTAATAGAGGAAGTTTGCGAAGCCGTTTTTCTTAGCACGGTGCGATGTACTGTAAACATTCCGTGCACTTCCTTTAAAAGGAAATAAAAATGTTACGTCATACTTCCTCCGGCAGCGTGTACAATGCGCTAGTGTTCTTCAAATAAGCCTGGAATGTCTTAGGGACCTCTGCTTTCGTTACAATTAGCTTAGGTTTTGAATTAAAGCAGTATATTAACGAGTCTTGGTTTATTATCATGTTACCTTTAACTTTCTCTACTGAGGTATATAAGCAATGTAATCCATTCCTGGAAATACATTTTTACTTTCTCTACTACGTATAGTAAGTAGGGGAAGTATTGTATTCCATCCAAAAATTCGATACCGAGATTTCACCGGAAATATATGTTTTGAGACCCCCTGAATCAGAAAAAAGCATTTCTGGAAACATGTCCGTGTGTGTGTCTGTGAACAGCATAACTCAGAAACGAACATTCGGAAAAACACCAAACTTGGTATTTAGATTCAGTATCTTCCAGAGATGCGACACGAAGGTTTCCAAGAAAATCCTCCACCCCAGATTACCCTTTACATGGAACATTTTTCGAAAATTTTAATTTTCTCAAAAATGGCTCTAACGATTTTGATTAAAATATCATATGTTTAAGATATTTTCATGACAAATAAAACATATATCTTGAATTTTCTGTGAATGTCTCCCAAAGTATTCTTCATTGTGAACGACTTTTGCATAACTGGTAAACCATAAGAGATACACAAAATTTTACTACACAAAAAATGTAGATCGCGTTAAAATACACAATTTATGTCATATTGAAGAAGATGGTTTGTTACGTTGTTATTTGCAACACGCTTTGGGCGTCAATTTGAAGTAGGTCGTATTGATGGAGTTGTGTTATATTTCAACTGTTGGGGAGCCGAACTTGTAGCAGTTGCAACCACACGTATAGTAAAAAGTTTCCGGTAGCTTTCACACCATTTTTCTTTAAAATATTAACTTTGTAATTTGACTGTTTCCTTAAGTATTAAATATTTATTTTTGCCTCGGCTGCGTCAGTATTTTTGTTAGAGACACGCTCCTCTTAGCAGGGTTGTGATACGACAAGAATGTAGGCTTACACAGATTATAATTTTAATTCACTCCTTTTATTAACGCTTGACATGATTTAAATAACACTTCACTGATATAGAGAGCTGTGACATTCTTTTTTTAATTAATTGCACTTTTTAACAAGTAAAATTATTCTCGTCTCACACGAATACGTATTAAATCTCTCGAGGATTTGTCGCGCGTCCGGTTAGGAACACTGTTTGCAGGCAACTGATAAGATTTCTAGTGCCTAAACTTGTAAATTTCTGTATTTCAAGTCTCTGATAGGCTAATCCTAATCTTATAGAATACCTTCATTTAACTAAAGCTTTTTCTGGTTGTTGATTGGCTATTTTATAAACTGTGACTAAAATTACATTATTGTTGCTCCAATAATGACTAGTAGTATTATTAAACATTCTTACTCATTATTGCCTCAACGTTACCTCATTGTTAGCAACGTTAACTTATTATTCTCACAGCTCCTAAATTATTAAATTACGTAATATAGTCGCATAACATTATTACACATGGATACAATAATATAAGCATATGCAATGACTGTTACATACATTTTACAAATTATTACATACACATATTGCTTCAAGGCGGCCTGTTATTGAATTTACATATTATATAATTAGACTGAAATCATTTAGGTGTTAAAAATACTGCCTCAGTATTGCTTGTTATTCCCTTAAATTTTCCAATACTTTCTCTCAAATGGGAATTCGTTATTCATTTTTACTTTCTCTACTACGTATAGTAAGTAGGGGAAGTATTGTATTCCACCCAAAAATTCGATACCGAGATTTCACCGGAAATACGTGTTTTGAGACCCGCTGAATCCAAAAAAAGCATTTTTGGAAACATGTCCGTGTGTGTGTGTGTGTGTGTGTGTGTGTCTGTGTGTCTGTGAACAGCATAGCTCAGAAACGAACACTCGGATAAACACCAAACTTGGAATTTAGTTTCGGTATCTTCCAGAGATGCGACACGAAGGTTTTCAAGAAAATCCCCCCACCCCAGATTACCCTTTACATGGAACATTTCTAGAAAGTTGTTATTTTCTCAAAAATGGCTCTAACGATTTTTATTAAAACATGATATGTTTAAGATACTTTCGTGACAAATCAAATGTATATCTTGAATTTTCTGGCAATGTCTCCAAAAGTATTCTTCATTGTGAACGACTTTTGCATAACTGGTAAACCATAAGAGATAGACAAAATTTTACTGCACAAAAAATGTAGATCGCATTAAAATACAGAATTTATGTCATGTACTTTTTTTTGTTGAGTGAACCATTTTCGAGATATTGCTTGTTATTCCCTTAAATTTTCCAATACTTATACTTTTTCTCAAATTCGTTATTCATTTTTTTTGTCCTGGTAATGCAAAGAGAATGGAATACTCCACATAGTAACCAGCTCTTAAAATATTTGACTATCGCTTAAAGCCTACAATATTCCACTTGCATCTACAAGAAAATTATCAATAAGATTAACATCTCGATTAACATGAAGCATATGGAGAATAAGAGTAGGATATATAGGAGAGAGCTGGGCCACTTTTTTGCGTTTATATGGGAAAGGATAGGGAAAACGAGGCTAGATGGGACGGTTCAAGGAGGAAAATGCGTTTATATGGGAGAGATAGGGAATACGAGGACTTACGCTAGGCTAGAGAGGGTTGAAGGAGGGGAAATACGTTTATATGGAAGAAATAGTAGAGAGGTGCTAGGCTAGACGGAGGCTGAGGAGTAGAGTATGGTTTATATGAAAGGTATAGGAAAACGAGGAGGGGTGTTAGGCTAGACAGAGTTGAAGGGTAGAGTATGTCTTTTATATGAGAAGTATAGGAAAACGATGAGAGGTGTTAGACTAGACAGGGCTTGAAACGTAGTGCAGGGTTTATATGAGAGATATAGGAACAGGAGGAGGGGTGTTAGGCTAGACAGAGGTTGAGGAGTAGAGTATGGTTTTAGATGAGAGATATAGGAAAACGAGGAGAGGTGTTAGGCTAGGAGGGTTTAAGTATGCGTTTATAAGGAGAGACGAGAAAACGGAGAGAGATCCTATGTTAGTATACACAGGTGTTTAAAGCTAGAATGTGTTTTATATAGGCTAGATAGGAAACCAAAGAGATACTCTGCTAGACAGGGGACAGGAGAGGAATGCGCTTTATGAGAGGTAGGGATACGGGGAATGGTGTTAGGCTAGACAGAGGTTGAGAGTAGAGTATGCGTTTATATGTATGAGAAGTATAGGAACAGGAAGAGGGGTGCTAGGCTAGACAGAGGTTGAGGAGTAGAGTATAGTTTATATGAGAGGTATAGGAAAACGAGGGAAGGTGTTAGGCTAGACAGAGGTTGAAAATAGAGTATGGTTTATATGAGTGGTATAGGAAAACGAGGAGAGGAGTTAGACTAGACAGAGGTCGAGGAGCAGAGTATGGTTTATGTGAGAGTCATAGGTAAACGAGAGAGGCGTTAGGCTAGAAAGAGCTAGAGGAGTAGAGTATGGTTTATATGAGAGGTATAGGAACAGGAGGAGAGGTGTTAGGCTAGACAGGTAGTGTAGCAGTAGGAATATGGACTTATATACAGGAGAGATAGGGAATATGAGGTGCTAGACTTGAAAGCAACTTTAGACGTGAACTTAGTGGAAAACTGTTTCATGTCAATGTTAGAACGCTAATTCTAGACATGCCCATCACGTAACCTATTCAGGGAAAAGGTGACTCGTTCAGCGGTAAAAGGTGACTGCTCAGGGAAAAAGGAGGTCCACAAAGGGAAAAAGTTGACTAGCAACGGGAAAAAGGCGACCAGTAAAGGGAAAATGTCACCAGCAAAGGGAAAAAGGCGACCACCAAAGGGAAAAAGGTGAGCCATAAAGGGAAAAAGGTGACCTGCAACGGGAAAAGCTAACCCACTAACACTAACAGGTAAGTAATTCAGCTAGTATTGCAAGAGACTGACTGGATCATAGCAGTGTATGATTTCACAGGTAATTCAGCTAGTATCGTATGTATTTAGGCTAATTCATCTAGTATCACTGGAGGATAGATTCCAGAGGCTAACTGCATCATGGCTCTGCATGATTTCACAGATAATTCAGCTAGTATCGTAGGTGTTTAGAGTAATTAAGCAAGTATCACAGGAGGCTAGATTCCAGGGTTGGGTATAGCATAGTTTCGTATTTCAGAGGGTATCGTAGGTATTTAGGATAATTCAAGTAACATAGGTGTTTAGAGTAATTAAGCAAGCATTACAGGAGGGTAGGTTCCAGGGGTTGGTTATAACCTAGCTTCGTATTTCACAGATAGTTCAGGTAATATCGTAAGTATTTGAGGTAATCGACAGAGCTTCACAGATATTATTGATAATTTCGATCAGAGATTTGTATCACAGCTATTTAAGGTAAATGCAGATGATTCAGGTTGTATCAATGGTATTTGAGTCATTTTAACAGGCAAACCAGATAGTATCACAGGTGCTCGTGCTAATTTAGAGCAGGAATTCGTATCAGAGCTAGTTAAGGTAATTTCACATGATTCGGGTAGTATCACAGGTATTTAAATCATTTTCATAGCCAATTCAGCTAGTATCGTGAGCATTTAAGCTAATTCAGCTAGTATCACAGGAGGCTAGATTCCAGAGGCTAACTGCATCATAGCTATGCATGATTTCACAGCTAATTCAGCTAGTATCGTAGGTATTTAGGCTAATTCAGCTAGTATCACAGGAGGTTAGATTCCAGGGTTGGGTATAGCATAGTTTCATATTTCACAGGTAATTCAGAGGGTATCGTAGGTATTTAGGATAATTCAAGTAACATAGATGCTTAGAGTAATTAAGCAAGCATTACAGGAGGGTAGGTTCCAGGGGTTGGTTATAGCCTAGTTTCGTATTTTACAGATAGTTCAGGTAATATCATAAGTATTTGGATAATCAGCATAGTTTCACAGATGCTCGTAATAATTTCGATCAGAGATTTTGTATCACGGCTATTTAAGGTAAATGCAGCTGATTCAGGTTGTATCAATGGTATTTGAGTCATTTTAATAGGCAATTCTGATAGTATCACAGGTGCTCGTACTAATTTAGAGCAGGAATTCGTATCAGAGCTATTTAATGTAATTTCACTTGATTCGAGTAGTATCACAGGTATTTAAGTCATTTTAACAGGCAATTCAACCAGTATCACAGGTACTCATGGTAATATAGAGAGTAATTAAATTATAAAACATTTCTCATCCAACGTTACAAGAATTTATATACTTTTTTCTAAATCTTACAAACTTATTATATGTTAAACAGTTATTGTACGATGCGGAGAGGGATAAACTGCATATTGGTTCACAAATTGAAAAGCTTTACGTCAACATACCTTTATTTTAGTTAGGTGTAGATGTCTCTCCCCTTTTATCTAGGCTTGAGACTAGCACTAGGATTGCTCCTAATGGCAGGGTTACCACCTTCCCTTCCATCTTCTTCTTTCTTCATCAGGCGTCAGCTATCTGCATATACAGCACACAGATACCTTCTTTTTTAAGATTGCAGACTCACTAGAAAATCTTTATCTTTAACTTACATTCTTTTAAGCACTGTTTGTAATGGCGTAATGTCCATACGCATATGTTGTTATCCCGTCCTCAGCAATAATTCTTTTATCATCAAACGGAGTCAATGCAATTTTATTCACTTGTACTGTAGCAAGGGCATGCTTTCGTGATAGGATCAGATTCATAGGTGTTCTGATGATTTCACTGGTTTTAAGACAGTCTGTATAGCTGTCAAACGAAATGTACTGCTTAATAGCGCTACGTTTTATACCTTTAATCTTTTTTATCATTGACCCTTGAATATCTAAGGCATACATCTTAGGACGTAGTCCAACAAAGCGTAGGATGATTTTGCTATTAGCCTCATCTTTAAATTTTCCCAATACCTTTTTGTTCTGAGTAGAGTAACATATATGGTTGGCAGGGTAATCAGCTGTATCGAGATGTTCAAGAAAACGTAGCTTGTCCTGGTACACATCTTCAGTTGTTACACGATGAATGAACGAATCAGTGTCCATATACATAAGCTTCAGGTTTTCAGCTCCATAATAAGGCAACAAAACGTCGTAATGATAGTTATACATTAATGTCTTGGAGATGTCCAACACACTCATACCAATGTATATAGGCTTGTTGAATACAATCTGACGAGAGGCCATATGTACAGCAGCTAGATTATCAGCATATATCGTCCTGTCGATAAACGTAGGCTTGGCGATCAGCTTCTCTAGAGTTTTTTCATTGGTCACCAGTCGTATATCCATACGATTACGCAGGTTTTCCATAGTTTTTCCAAACATAGCGTTGTTAAAGAGTTTGTAGAGATCCTTCTCGAAATCATTTGCAGCTTGTTGTCGTAGCCTGTTGTTAAATTCCACATAAGGTTTCAACCACTGAGACTGTCGGAATTGTAGCACACGATGGATTTTTGTTAGTCGTAGTCCATGACTAAGAGCTTGCTTCAAAGCCATGTAATGCACTACATACTTCTTTCGAGGTCCAAGATGAGGTATCAGTTTCTTTGTAGATGATTCCAATGGTTTCATACACTCTGGCAGGAAAGGTAGATCGTTGTGTAGATCGTGAAGTTCTGCAGGATACTCGATGTTGACTTCTAATATGTACCCATGAGGATCATCTTCTTGTAGTGTTTCTAAGTTGATTTCTTCAGGTGACACCCACTGAAATCCACCAAAAGGAAGGGCGTGACACATTGCCCACCCATATTGGTTATTTGCGTCCTCGTATGTGATAAATTGGGTTGGTCTCGTCGGATCAAACTTCTCCATATAAGTGTTATTAGCCTCAGCATACCGATGAGAAACTTGGCATAAACCTCCTCTTATACCTGATTCCACCATGAGTAGCTGATCATAATCTTGTAACAGTTCCAGCTTAATTCCAGTATACAGTAACATGGCGTCCCATGTAAGACCTGGAGAGGTAAAATAATGGGCAGGATCAACTTTGTGTGTTTTAAGGGTTTGCTCTCTGAACGTCTCAAAGACATCAGCTAGAAGAAGTACATCCGAAGTTAAGTAGAGATCGCTGTACTCTCCCAGGTTTCTCACATTAAACAGCTCCCATACATTTCTAGCATGATCGTAGTCAGCATCAGTAATTTCTTCTTCATTTAATCTATTGTAGAAGGAGTCCTTAGGAGGCAAGCAGGTCTCGTTCAGGGCATCCCATGACGTAACAAAATCATATGGAAATACACCCTTACGGGTCATCAACTTCAATTTGTCTTCTCCAAAGTACTTTAGCGTTTCAGGATACGAGGTTAGATTTTTTACCAACTTATCCAAGCTTGTACTGAGGAATCGGAAGCTATCCACAAATCGAAGCTTTATATCTCCTACATACTTGGTGAATGAGATATAGCTTTCTTCAGAGTTAGGAATTACCTCCACACGTTCACTTGTACAACCCAGCTCCTTTACAATGAAATGCGAGTCATATCCGCTAAGGTTATGCATGAAGACTGGTATATATTTAGGTGTTTTACAGGCTAAATTACATTCATTATGAAGACTTCCACGATATTCACCGCTGATGTGATCATGGTCGCGTACTTTATAGTTCTCTTCTGTAAAGGGTTTTCTACACAAGTAGCATGTCGTAGAAGACTCGAAATCCTTTTGCTGTTGATCCGTAAGTTTCAGAGGCTTAGCAGATTTGTATATATTACCAATCATTTTTGCAAGAGATGTAAGGTACAGCATAAACGTCTGAGCAGCATCAGCACCACGATACACATAGGGATGCTTAGGAAGATCAGTTTCGAGATGTTCAACACTGGATGTAGGTTTCACGTAAACACAGAAGCTCATTGGTGTGTGCTCTTGATAAGGTGTTGTATAGGAAGTTTCAGGATTGGGTGTACACGTATGGCATGGAGTGAGAATACTCTCAAAATCCGCATAGATGACATAAGGTACTTTCAGCATCCTCTCAACATTTTTAAACTGAACAATTGATTTCTCCTTGGTAGGCATAACTACCCTTGCAACACCATGTTGAATACAGACGGCTGCATGTTCTTGTAGTTTTTCCTGTCCACTTCGTCCATATCGATCATCAAAATGTGTAAAGCAGCGCTTGCAAGTATAAACCCGTCCATTATGGTTAGTTTTCTGGCGTCGAACGAGTTTCTCAAAATTCTTTATATACACGTAGTGATGTTTTCCACTGCTGTCATTCAATAGTAGCAGGTCGCGATGTTCAGGTAGTTCAATATCAGCAACCTTTATTGGATACACTTCATGCTTCTCATCCAGCCCGAAAACGTTAATGGATATCTTGTTAAACTTCTCAAATTTAGGTATTTGAGAAAGTGGAGTAGGGTAGGAAACACAGCTGAAGTCGTACTTATCTTGAAGTTGTTTGTATTTGCTGACGCGTTGAGGCTTGATGCTCACGAATTTGGCCAGTATAGAGTACATGAAACATTTCTCGTCGCTAAAGTTCTGGATGTTTATACATGCTTTCCTTGCTTCAACAGCTGAAGGTAGTGGTATGTAGCTACTTCCTCGTAACGGGTTGTACTTGTTGATACGAAGTCGAACTCCTTCCACAGCAAGCAAAGCCCAGCTGCTACCCTTAAGCTGAGACTCCTCCATTTCAGTCACCAATTTCTTGAATTTCACTTCCATCGTTGCCTCCAGATCAGTTTCCAGGAAAACAGCTTGATTCCGTGTTTTAAATGTTTTGTCACAGGTTTCTCCAATACTGTTAACAAATCGACACTCAGCCAGCAGATTAATTTTAACACTCTTATGAATGCTAAGCTCTTTATGCACAGCATGGATTATACGTTGTTTTGCCTCTTGCAGATACATATTTAGGTCCTTAGCTGATTCGCATCGTATAAAATACGATTTCAATCGTCCTTCGAATGAAGTTTCGTATTCTTTCATATCACAGTCCTCCATTGTTGACAGTAACTGATGTTTAGTTGGCTCCAATCTTCTTTTCTTCTGAGGGCTGCTTATTTCACATATATCTTCGTGTCGCTGCCCCTTATAACAATCTTTGAAGGTTACATTACAATGTTTACATTTGAAGAGCTTCTTGCAGCTCATCTCGTGTCTTCTCTTGTCATAACCTCGGAGGAACTTCTTCCCACATTTTCCGCATGCATATCCAGTAGCGCTTGGAATAATATCCTTATACGCTGAGTTATTCATCTTTATTCTTGATGTAATAACGTATTAATCACTGATCAATGAAATGTAGACCTCTTCACCTTGACACCACTTTAGAAAGCTGATTATTCTTGGAGAGAACACGATGTTAACACCTCAAGACTAATTAGCACAATGAAGTCCAATGCCCTAGATCACCATATTTATAGAGGGAGCACGAACCTTTTAGATCAATCATAAACTCGCTCCATAACCACGGGTATATGATCGCTCAACGTGTACTAACCCCCCAGCCATATAACCTCAAGTCTAGAGACAGGATGTTTATGACGTCACACCCAGAGACAGGATGTCTGGCAGCATCAAACACGTTTAAAATCGTCTCATAACTACCTGCTTATGCTGTCACACCAGCAAGAGAAGTATTCCCACACGCTCATTCAGACATATATTTCAAATTCAAAGCCTACCACCACCATCACCACCTATTGTACCAAGGTTAATTCCAGCTGTATTATCACAGTACTTAAAGTAAAAGCTTAAAAGGTAACGAGAAGATGTCCCCCTTATTTACTTAATTATCTCATGTTTTCATTCCCTTTTCAATTCTTCCTTTCCATCTTCTCACTGAAAGGCCATTACATTTAACTACAATCACGAGAAAAGCAATTTTTCCAGAGTTACACAGATTCTAAGCTTCTAAATAGAACCCGGTAATACTTTTAATAAATGTATTTTAGCTCCCCAATATCAGCATCTACCATTTAATCTTTACTCGAACCTGATATGATCCATAAGCTTGAAGATATATGAAATCACCCCTTCGGGATTCTATCTAAGTACTTTAAAGTAATTTTTATAACGATAACGATATTTAAGAACTAGATACTCTGTTTACGTTTACCTTGACATGTCTATCTAAATTAAATTACGAGTTATTAAACGTTTGCAAGTAAATTTCATTGAATCGGTATTCGAACCCAGAACACCAGGAACAAAATAATTTATAATATTAGTCTGACATGTTAAACAAAGCTGTATGCAGTTACATCGTCGATCTAAGTGATATATTCTAGTGTACAGAGGAAAATTAAGGAAGTCATTAAAAAATCGGGAATCGAACCAAGCACAACTGATTGACAATTATATACAGCATTAATCACCCAGTACAGAACTTATCAATCATGCTTTGCTGCACTCCTCTACCTCACTTAGTTCCCGAGATAATGAAAATTTAAAAATTAAGGATCGAACCCAGGACGTCAGGTATCTAATTACACATTTACAAGATACTACCTAATAACATAAACGCAATAAAGTTTATTTGGCGTCTTTATCTTAATTGGTTTAGGAGTTATTAAATTTATAAGTAAATTCCATCGAATCAGTATTCGAACCCAGAACACCAAGAACAAAATAATTTATAATATGAGTTTGGTATGCTTAAAGGTGCTGCATGTAGTTACAGCATCAATCTAAGTGATATTTTCTAGAGTATAGAGTAAAATTAAGGAAGTCATTAAAAAATCGGGATTCGAACTAGAGACAACTGATTAAAAATTATATACGGTATTAATTACACATTATAACAGCTATCAAACATGCTTTGATCCATTCCTCTAGCTTTCTTAGTTTCCGAGATAATGAAGTTTTTAAAATTAAAGATCGAACCCAGGACACCAGGTACCCAAATATACATTTACAAGAAACTACCTAATGACATTAATGTAATAAAGTTTATTTGGCGTCTTTATCTTAATTAGTCTCTGAGTTATTAGAAGATGAATTTGTAATCACTCCTAGGATTCGAACCCAGGCATCCCGGTCAACTTGGAACAATACCCTAATGACGCGGCGCATTCCAAAGAATTGATTAGTTTTTATCCCAATGTTGTATCTCTTTTCGTTCAGGAGATATAAGCGATTAAAGAGTAGTCTTATTATGAGAGTTCTGAAACAAAGGAAGATGCCGACATCTGATAAAGTTCTTTGATCTATGCCGGCATGCCCCGCCCATAATAAGGCTACTCTTTAATCGCTTATATCTCCTGAACGAAAAGAGATACAACATTGGGATAAAAACTAATCAATTCTTTGGAATGCGCCGCGTCATTAGGGTATTGTTCCAAGTTGACCGGGATGCCTGGGGTCGAATCCTAGGAGTGATTACAAATTCATCTTCTAATAACTCAGAGACTAATTAAGATAAAGACGCCAAATAAACTTTATTACATTAATGTCATTAGGTAGTTTCTTGTAAATGTATATTTGGGTACCTGGTGTCCTGGGTTCGATCTTTAATTTTAAAAACTTCATTATCTCGGAAACTAAGAAAGCTAGAGGAATGGACCAAAGCATGTTTGATAGCTGTTATAATGTGTAATTAATACCGTATATAATTTTTAATCAGTTGTCTCTAGTTCGAATCCCGATTTTTTAATGACTTCCTTAATTTTACTCTATACTCTAGAAAATATCACTTAGATTGATGCTGTAACTACATACAGCACCTTTAAGCATACCAAACTCATATTATAAATTATTTTGTTCTTGGTGTTCTGGGTTCGAATACTGATTCGATGGAATTTACTTATAAATTTAATAACTCCTAAACCAATTAAGATAAAGACGCCAAATAAACTTTATTGCGTTTATGTTATTAGGTAGTATCTTGTAAATGTGTAATTAGATACCTGACGTCCTGGGTTCGATCCTTAATTTTTAAATTTTCATTATCTCGGGAACTAAGTGAGGTAGAGGAGTGCAGCAAAGCATGATTGATAAGTTCTGTACTGGGTGATTAATGCTGTATATAATTGTCAATCAGTTGTGCTTGGTTCGATTCCCGATTTTTTAATGACTTCCTTAATTTTCCTCTGTACACTAGAATATATCACTTAGATCGACGATGTAACTGCATACAGCTTTGTTTAACATGTCAGACTAATATTATAAATTATTTTGTTCCTGGTGTTCTGGGTTCGAATACCGATTCAATGAAATTTACTTGCAAACGTTTAATAACTCGTAATTTAATTTAGATAGACATGTCAAGGTAAACGTAAACAGAGTATCTAGTTCTTAAATATCGTTATCGTTATAAAAATTACTTTAAAGTACTTAGATAGAATCCCGAAGGGGTGATTTCATATATCTTCAAGCTTATGGATCATATCAGGTTCGAGTAAAGATTAAATGGTAGATGCTGATATTGGGGAGCTAAAATACATTTATTAAAAGTATTACCGGGTTCTATTTAGAAGCTTAGAATCTGTGTAACTCTGGAAAAATTGCTTTTCTCGTGATTGTAGTTAAATGTAATGGGCTTTCTGTGAGAAGATGGAAAGGAAGAATTGAAAAGGGAATGAAAACATGAGATAATTAAGTAAATAAGGGGGACATCTTCTCGTTACCTTTTAAGCTTTTACTTTAAGTACTGTGATAATACAGCTGGAATTAACCTTGGTACAATAGGTGGTGATGGTGGTGGTAGGCTTTGAATTTGAAATATATGTCTGAATGAGCGTGTGGGAATACTTCTCTTGCTGGTGTGACAGCATAAGCAGGTAATTATGAGACGATTTTAAACGTGTTTGATGCTGCCAGACATCCTGTC
Source organism: Deroplatys truncata (assembly GCA_030765065.1). Taxonomy (NCBI): domain Eukaryota; kingdom Metazoa; phylum Arthropoda; class Insecta; order Mantodea; family Mantidae; genus Deroplatys; species Deroplatys truncata. The sequence goes on along the minus strand of CM060981.1, from coordinate 30,910,094 downwards.
TCTGGGTGTGACGTCATAAACATCCTGTCTCTAGACTTGAGGTTATATGGCTGGGGGGTTAGTACACGTTGAGCGATCATATACCCGTGGTTATGGAGCGAGTTTATGATTGATCTAAAAGGTTCGTGCTCCCTCTATAAATATGGTGATCTAGGGCATTGGACTTCATTGTGCTAATTAGTCTTGAGGTGTTAACATCGTGTTCTCTCCAAGAATAATCAGCTTTCTAAAGTGGTGTCAAGGTGAAGAGGTCTACATTTCATTGATCAGTGATTAATACGTTATTACATCAAGAATAAAGATGAATAACTCAGCGTATAAGGATATTATTCCAAGCGCTACTGGATATGCATGCGGAAAATGTGGGAAGAAGTTCCTCCGAGGTTATGACAAGAGAAGACACGAGATGAGCTGCAAGAAGCTCTTCAAATGTAAACATTGTAATGTAACCTTCAAAGATTGTTATAAGGGGCAGCGACACGAAGATATATGTGAAATAAGCAGCCCTCAGAAGAAAAGAAGATTGGAGCCAACTAAACATCAGTTACTGTCAACAATGGAGGACTGTGATATGAAAGAATACGAAACTTCATTCGAAGGACGATTGAAATCGTATTTTATACGATGCGAATCAGCTAAGGACCTAAATATGTATCTGCAAGAGGCAAAACAACGTATAATCCATGCTGTGCATAAAGAGCTTAGCATTCATAAGAGTGTTAAAATTAATCTGCTGGCTGAGTGTCGATTTGTTAACAGTATTGGAGAAACCTGTGACAAAACATTTAAAACACGGAATCAAGCTGTTTTCCTGGAAACTGATCTGGAGGCAACGATGGAAGTGAAATTCAAGAAATTGGTGACTGAAATGGAGGAGTCTCAGCTTAAGGGTAGCAGCTGGGCTTTGCTTGCTGTGGAAGGAGTTCGACTTCGTATCAACAAGTACAACCCGTTACGAGGAAGTAGCTACATACCACTACCTTCAGCTGTTGAAGCAAGGAAAGCATATATAAACATCCAGAACTTTAGCGACGAGAAATGTTTCATGTACTCTATACTGGCCAAATTCGTGAGCATCAAGCCTCAACGCGTCAGCAAATACAAACAACTTCAAGATGAGTACGACTTCAGCTGTGTTTCCTACCCTACTCCACTTTCTCAAATACCTAAATTTGAGAAGTTTAACAAGATATCCATTAACGTTTTCGGGCTGGATGAGAAGCATGAAGTGTATCCGATAAAGGTTGCTGATATTGAACTACCTGAACATCGCGACCTGCTACTATTGAATGACAGCAGTGGAAAACATCACTACGTGTATATAAAGAATTTTGAGAAACTCGTTCGACGCCAGAAAACTAACCATAATGGACGGGTTTATACTTGTAAGCGCTGCTTTACACATTTTGATGATCGATATGGACGAAGTGGACAGGAAAAACTACAAGAACATGCAGCCGTCTGTATTCAACATGGTGTTGCAAGGGTAGTTATGCCTACCAAGGAGAAATCAATTGTTCAGTTTAAAAATGTTGAGAGGATGCTGAAAGTACCTTATGTCATCTATGCGGATTTTGAGAGTATTCTCACTCCATGCCATACGTGTACACCCAATCCTGAAACTTCCTATACAACACCTTATCAAGAGCACACACCAATGAGCTTCTGTGTTTACGTGAAACCTACATCCAGTGTTGAACATCTCGAAACTGATCTTCCTAAGCATCCCTATGTGTATCGTGGTGCTGATGCTGCTCAGACGTTTATGCTGTACCTTACATCTCTTGCAAAAATGATTGGTAATATATACAAATCTGCTAAGCCTCTGAAACTTACGGATCAACAGCAAAAGGATTTCGAGTCTTCTACGACATGCTACTTGTGTAGAAAACCCTTTACAGAAGAGAACTATAAAGTACGCGACCATGATCACATCAGCGGTGAATATCGTGGAAGTCTTCACAATGAATGTAATTTAGCCTGTAAAACACCTAAATATATACCAGTCTTCATGCATAACCTTAGCGGATATGACTCGCATTTCATTGTAAAGGAGCTGGGTTGTACAAGTGAACGTGTGGAGGTAATTCCTAACTCTGAAGAAAGCTATATCTCATTCACCAAGTATGTAGGAGATATAAAGCTTCGATTTGTGGATAGCTTCCGATTCCTCAGTACAAGCTTGGATAAGTTGGTAAAAAATCTAACCTCGTATCCTGAAACGCTAAAGTACTTTGGAGAAGACAAATTGAAGTTGATGACCCGTAAGGGTGTATTTCCATATGATTTTGTTACGTCATGGGATGCCCTGAACGAGACCTGCTTGCCTCCTAAGGACTCCTTCTACAATAGATTAAATGAAGAAGAAATTACTGATGCTGACTACGATCATGCTAGAAATGTATGGGAGCTGTTTAATGTGAGAAACCTGGGAGAGTACAGCGATCTCTACTTAACTTCGGATGTACTTCTTCTAGCTGATGTCTTTGAGACGTTCAGAGAGCAAACCCTTAAAACACACAAAGTTGATCCTGCCCATTATTTTACCTCTCCAGGTCTTACATGGGACGCCATGTTACTGTATACTGGAATTAAGCTGGAACTGTTACAAGATTATGATCAACTACTCATGGTGGAATCAGGTATAAGAGGAGGTTTATGCCAAGTTTCTCATCGGTATGCTGAGGCTAATAACACTTATATGGAGAAGTTTGATCCGACGAGACCAACCCAATTTATCACATACGAGGACGCAAATAACCAATATGGGTGGGCAATGTGTCACGCCCTTCCTTTTGGTGGATTTCAGTGGGTGTCACCTGAAGAAATCAACTTAGAAACACTACAAGAAGATGATCCTCATGGGTACATATTAGAAGTCAACATCGAGTATCCTGCAGAACTTCACGATCTACACAACGATCTACCTTTCCTGCCAGAGTGTATGAAACCATTGGAATCATCTACAAAGAAACTGATACCTCATCTTGGACCTCGAAAGAAGTATGTAGTGCATTACATGGCTTTGAAGCAAGCTCTTAGTCATGGACTACGACTAACAAAAATCCATCGTGTGCTACAATTCCGACAGTCTCAGTGGTTGAAACCTTATGTGGAATTTAACAACAGGCTACGACAACAAGCTGCAAATGATTTCGAGAAGGATCTCTACAAACTCTTTAACAACGCTATGTTTGGAAAAACTATGGAAAACCTGCGTAATCGTATGGATATACGACTGGTGACCAATGAAAAAACTCTAGAGAAGCTGATCGCCAAGCCTACGTTTATCGACAGGACGATATATGCTGATAATCTAGCTGCTGTACATATGGCCTCTCGTCAGATTGTATTCAACAAGCCTATATACATTGGTATGAGTGTGTTGGACATCTCCAAGACATTAATGTATAACTATCATTACGACGTTTTGTTGCCTTATTATGGAGCTGAAAACCTGAAGCTTATGTATATGGACACTGATTCGTTCATTCATCGTGTAACAACTGAAGATGTGTACCAGGACAAGCTACGTTTTCTTGAACATCTCGATACAGCTGATTACCCTGCCAACCATATATGTTACTCTACTCAGAACAAAAAGGTATTGGGAAAATTTAAAGATGAGGCTAATAGCAAAATCATCCTACGCTTTGTTGGACTACGTCCTAAGATGTATGCCTTAGATATTCAAGGGTCAATGATAAAAAAGATTAAAGGTATAAAACGTAGCGCTATTAAGCAGTACATTTCGTTTGACAGCTATACAGACTGTCTTAAAACCAGTGAAATCATCAGAACACCTATGAATCTGATCCTATCACGAAAGCATGCCCTTGCTACAGTACAAGTGAATAAAATTGCATTGACTCCGTTTGATGATAAAAGAATTATTGCTGAGGACGGGATAACAACATATGCGTATGGACATTACGCCATTACAAACAGTGCTTAAAAGAATGTAAGTTAAAGATAAAGATTTTCTAGTGAGTCTGCAATCTTAAAAAAGAAGGTATCTGTGTGCTGTATATGCAGATAGCTGACGCCTGATGAAGAAAGAAGAAGATGGAAGGGAAGGTGGTAACCCTGCCATTAGGAGCAATCCTAGTGCTAGTCTCAAGCCTAGATAAAAGGGGAGAGACATCTACACCTAACTAAAATAAAGGTATGTTGACGTAAAGCTTTTCAATTTGTGAACCAATATGCAGTTTATCCCTCTCCGCATCGTACAATAACTGTTTAACATATAATAAGTTTGTAAGATTTAGAAAAAAGTATATAAATTCTTGTAACGTTGGATGAGAAATGTTTTATAATTTAATTACTCTCTATATTACCATGAGTACCTGTGATACTGGTTGAATTGCCTGTTAAAATGACTTAAATACCTGTGATACTACTCGAATCAAGTGAAATTACATTAAATAGCTCTGATACGAATTCCTGCTCTAAATTAGTACGAGCACCTGTGATACTATCAGAATTGCCTATTAAAATGACTCAAATACCATTGATACAACCTGAATCAGCTGCATTTACCTTAAATAGCCGTGATACAAAATCTCTGATCGAAATTATTACGAGCATCTGTGAAACTATGCTGATTATCCAAATACTTATGATATTACCTGAACTATCTGTAAAATACGAAACTAGGCTATAACCAACCCCTGGAACCTACCCTCCTGTAATGCTTGCTTAATTACTCTAAGCATCTATGTTACTTGAATTATCCTAAATACCTACGATACCCTCTGAATTACCTGTGAAATATGAAACTATGCTATACCCAACCCTGGAATCTAACCTCCTGTGATACTAGCTGAATTAGCCTAAATACCTACGATACTAGCTGAATTAGCTGTGAAATCATGCATAGCTATGATGCAGTTAGCCTCTGGAATCTAGCCTCCTGTGATACTAGCTGAATTAGCTTAAATGCTCACGATACTAGCTGAATTGGCTATGAAAATGATTTAAATACCTGTGATACTACCCGAATCATGTGAAATTACCTTAACTAGCTCTGATACGAATTCCTGCTCTAAATTAGCACGAGCACCTGTGATACTATCTGGTTTGCCTGTTAAAATGACTCAAATACCATTGATACAACCTGAATCATCTGCATTTACCTTAAATAGCTGTGATACAAATCTCTGATCGAAATTATCAATAATATCTGTGAAGCTCTGTCGATTACCTCAAATACTTACGATATTACCTGAACTATCTGTGAAATACGAAGCTAGGTTATAACCAACCCCTGGAACCTACCCTCCTGTAATGCTTGCTTAATTACTCTAAACACCTATGTTACTTGAATTATCCTAAATACCTACGATACCCTCTGAAATACGAAACTATGCTATACCCAACCCTGGAATCTAGCCTCCTGTGATACTTGCTTAATTACTCTAAACACCTACGATACTAGCTGAATTATCTGTGAAATCATGCAGAGCCATGATGCAGTTAGCCTCTGGAATCTATCCTCCAGTGATACTAGATGAATTAGCCTAAATACATACGATACTAGCTGAATTACCTGTGAAATCATACACTGCTATGATCCAGTCAGTCTCTTGCAATACTAGCTGAATTACTTACCTGTTAGTGTTAGTGGGTTAGCTTTTCCCGTTGCAGGTCACCTTTTTCCCTTTATGGCTCACCTTTTTCCCTTTGGTGGTCGCCTTTTTCCCTTTGCTGGTGACATTTTCCCTTTACTGGTCGCCTTTTTCCCGTTGCTAGTCAACTTTTCCCTTTGTGGACCTCCTTTTTCCCTGAGCAGTCACCTTTTACCGCTGAACGAGTCACCTTTTCCCTGAATAGGTTACGTGATGGGCATGTCTAGAATTAGCGTTCTAACATTGACATGAAACAGTTTTCCACTAAGTTCACGTCTAAAGTTGCTTTCAAGTCTAGCACCTCATATTCCCTATCTCTCCTGTATATAAGTCCATATTCCTACTGCTACACTACCTGTCTAGCCTAACACCTCTCCTCCTGTTCCTATACCTCTCATATAAACCATACTCTACTCCTCTAGCTCTTTCTAGCCTAACGCCTCTCTCGTTTACCTATGACTCTCACATAAACCATACTCTGCTCCTCGACCTCTGTCTAGTCTAACTCCTCTCCTCGTTTTCCTATACCACTCATATAAACCATACTCTATTTTCAACCTCTGTCTAGCCTAACACCTTCCCTCGTTTTCCTATACCTCTCATATAAACTATACTCTACTCCTCAACCTCTGTCTAGCCTAGCACCCCTCTTCCTGTTCCTATACTTCTCATACATATAAACGCATACTCTACTCTCAACCTCTGTCTAGCCTAACACCATTCCCCGTATCCCTACCTCTCATAAAGCGCATTCCTCTCCTGTCCCCTGTCTAGCAGAGTATCTCTTTGGTTTCCTATCTAGCCTATATAAAACACATTCTAGCTTTAAACACCTGTGTATACTAACATAGGATCTCTCTCCGTTTTCTCGTCTCTCCTTATAAACGCATACTTAAACCCTCCTAGCCTAACACCTCTCCTCGTTTTCCTATATCTCTCATCTAAAACCATACTCTACTCCTCAACCTCTGTCTAGCCTAACACCCCTCCTCCTGTTCCTATATCTCTCATATAAACCCTGCACTACGTTTCAAGCCCTGTCTAGTCTAACACCTCTCATCGTTTTCCTATACTTCTCATATAAAAGACATACTCTACCCTTCAACTCTGTCTAGCCTAACACCCCTCCTCGTTTTCCTATACCTTTCATATAAACCATACTCTACTCCTCAGCCTCCGTCTAGCCTAGCACCTCTCTACTATTTCTTCCATATAAACGTATTTCCCTCCTTCAACCCTCTCTAGCCTAGCGTAAGTCCTCGTATTCCCTATCTCTCCCATATAAACGCATTTTCCTCCTTGAACCGTCCCATCTAGCCTCGTTTTCCCTATCCTTTCCCATATAAACGCAAAAAAGTGGCCCAGCTCTCTCCTATATATCCTACTAATAAGCGTTTGTAAAAATAGTTTGTACAAGAGTAGAGAAAGTCATGTGAGAGTAACACATCAGTTTTTTTAGATGAGGCGTATGTTTATCTAAGTGACTGCAATTAACCCTGGGCTATATATCAGCGACCAAGGGGAGAAAAAAAATTGAAGTTTGTTTATAAGAAAACTAATGAAATCTCCCCAATGGTTTCATGGTAATAGCAGTGTACAGTTACAATGGCAGATTAACCATTCGTCGTGTACATAAAATATGAAAATCGACTCGGCATATTATCAGACTAACATCCTGATATGCATTTTCCATACAGAAATCCCTGCTCTCTATGGTTTGGTTGCATCAGGATAAGGCATCAAGCCATACGTCTGCTTCAACCTACAAATCTTTGGAAAGCATAGAGAGAGAAATGGAAATACATTCCATAACTTTCAGCAACATCCATGTTAAGGCATCTAATGCATCATTGATGAAGTTTTGTGCATTTGCGTTACTGAAAATAACAGACGGTCGAGAACTTTGGATAGTCTCTGGAAACCTGCCAAGAGGAATGAAATAAATTGGACATCCCTTGAGGCAGTATTTTTAACACTTGAATAATTTCAATTAAATTATATAATATGTAAATTCAATAACAGCCCGCCTTGAAGCAATATGTATGTAATAATTTGTAAAATGTATATAACAGTCATTGCAAATGCTTATATTATTGTAAACATGTTTAATTAAAGTTATCTGTATACATTACGTACTTTAATAATGTAAGAGCTGTGAGAATAACAAGTTTAACGTTGCTAACAATGAGGTAGCATTGAGGCAATAATGATTTTGAGAGTTTAAATGTTACTAGTCATGATTAGAGCAACGATAATGTAAATTTTGTGACAGTTTAAAAATAGCCAATCAACAGCTAGAAAAAGGTTTAATTAAATGCAGGTATTCTATTGGACTAGCATTAGTCAATCAGAGACTTGAAATACAGAACCTTACGGGTCTGGACGGTTGAAATATGTTCAGTTGCCTGCAGACCTTGGTAGTAACCGGATGGAAGATGTGTTCTCTAGAGAAATATTACGTATTCGTGTGAAACGTAAATTAAGTATACGTGATAACAAAGTGCAAGTTTTAAATTAAAGAATCTCACAGCTCTTGATATCAGTGTAGTGCTATTTAATTTGTTCAAGGATAAATAAAAAGAAGTGAATTTAAACTTAAAATCTGTGTAAGCCTACATTCTTGGCACACCACGCCCTGATTAAGAGAAACGTGTCTCTAAAGTAATTACTGAAGCAACCGAGGCAAAATTAAACATAAATAATATCTATAGAACCAGTTTAATAACACAGTTAATATTATTTTTTTTAAACTTGGAGCGTAGCAACAAAAATACATCTTCAAAATCAGCTTTTTAATACGTAGCAGCATATTACGTAATTATCAACAATTTCAAATTGGCTTCCCAAGCGTGGAGCAGAAATAAACTTTCTCACCCTGTATTTTGTAGCAGTTTGTTCCAGTGGAGGTTATGCTGCACATTGACAGCTCCAGCTATAGGCTGCCAGAGAGGACATGACTGCTGGTGGAGGCGTGGTTTTTCATAAGGTAAGGGAGTCTTAAGTTTGTTACCATAGATTGCGAACAACTCTCTGTATAAAGCTACTGCCGCCGCTCTAAGAATATGTGAAGTCATGTGACATTAACCATTTCCGAAATACTCCTGTTCGCAGGAATTCCCTAGTAATTTAAGGGATAGTTTTGGAGTATTAAGTAGCCTTGCCATGTTTCTCCTGAGCTCGTGTAGGCAATGTATAAGTATTATGGAAGGTATGATTAACTGAATGCAATTAAGGGAAAAAAGCTCACGTGTGCAATTTTTACTTTCTCTACTACGTATAGTACGTAGGGGAAGTATTGCATTCCACCCAAAAATTCGATACCGAGATTTCACCGGAAATACATGTTTTGAGACCTCCTGAATCCAAAAAAAGCATTTTTGGAAACATGTCCGTGTGTGTGTCTGTGTGTGTGTCTGTGTGTGTGTCTGTGTGTGTGTCTGTGAACAGCATAACTCAAAAACTAACAGTCGGATAAACACCAAACTTGGTATTTACGTTCAGTATCTTCAAGAGATGCGACACGAAGGTTTTAAAGAAAATCCCCCCACCCCAGACTACCCTTTACATGGAACATTTTTCGAAAATTTTAATTTTCTCAAAAATGGCTCTAACGATCTTGATGAAAATATCATATTTTTAAGATAATGTCATGAGAAATGAAATGTATATCTCGAAATTTCTGGGAATGTCTCCAAAAGTATTCTTCATTGTGAACGACTTTTGCATAACTGGTAAACCATAAGAGATAGACAATATTTTACTACACAAAAAATGTAGATCGCGTTAAAATACACAACTTATATCATATACATTTTTTTGTTGAGTGAACCGTTTTCGAGATATTGCTTGTTATTTCCTTAAATTTTCCAATACTTATACTTTTTCACAAATTCGTTATTCATTTTTACTTTCTCTACTACGTATAGTAAGTAGGGGAAGTATTGCATTCCACCCAAAAATTCGATACCGAGATTTCACCGGAAATACATGTTTTGAGACCTCCTGAATCCAAAAAAGCATTTTTGGAAACATGTCCGTGTGTGTGTCTGTGTGTGTGTCTGTGTGTCTGTGTGTGTGTCTGTGAACAGCATAACTCAAAAACGAACAGTCGGATAAGCACCAAACTTGGTATTTAGGTTCAGTATCTTCCAGAGATGCGACACGAAGGTTTTCAAGAAAATCCCCCCACCCAAGACTACCCTTTACATGGAAGATTTTTCGAAAATTTTAATTTTCTCAAAAATGGCTCTAACGATTTTGATGAAAATATCATATGTTTAAGATAATGTCATGAGAAATGAAATGTATATCTCGAATTTTCTGGGAATGTCTCCAAAAGTATTCTTCATTGTGAACGACTTTTGCATAACTGGTAAACCATAAGAGATAGACAAAATTTTACTACACAAAAAATGTAGATCGCGTTAAAATACACAACTTATGTCATATACATTTCTTTTGTTGAGTGAACCGTTTTCGAGATATTGCTTGTTATTCCCTTAAATTTTCCAATACTTATACTTTTTCTCACATTCGTTATTCATTTTTTTTATGTCCTGGACATGCAAAGAGAATGGAATGCGCCACATAGCAACCAGCGTTAAAATATTTGACTATCGCTTAAAAGCTACCATATTTCCCTTGCATCTACAAGAAAATTACCAATAAGATTGACATCTCGATATCTCGATTAACATGAACCATATGGAGAATAAGCGTTTGTAAAATTAGATTGTACAAGAGTAGAGAAAGTCATGTGAGTGTAACACATCAGATTTTTTTATGTCCTGGACGTGCATAGAGAATGGAATGCGCCACTTAGCAACCAGCGATAAAATATTTGACTATCGCTTAAAAGCTACCATATTCCCCTTGCATCTACAAGAAAATTACAAATAAGATTGACATCTCGATATCTCGATTAATATGAAGCATATGGAGAATAGGCGTTTGTAAAAATAGATTGTACAAGTGTAGAGAAAGTCATGTGAGTGTAACACATCAGATTTTTTGAATAGTTACGAAAATAAATAACAGCGTGTAATGAAAATTGCGCAATTCTGAGAAATCAGAATTTTTTGGGAGGTGGAAACCTTAAATGACATTCTCTAGCTTTAAAAGTTATTAAACACTTTGAGTAAAAGTACAGTTTCTCTCTAAAGATTAATACATAAATATCTTAAATTGCTAAACGTTTTTAGATTTTGAGAAACACTTCTGTGCCTATCATAATTAACACTGGATCGTCCGAATACCAACATTTTGAAATGTAATCGTTGTTTGCAAATTAAAATGTACCGTAGTAGATCTGCTTAACAGTTTCTTTATCCATATTATTCCTTGGCTGTTTCATTACTTTTTGTAATATATTTATGGTTGTATAAGTTATTAACAACGCTTAATTTTTATGAGATTCTTTCATTTCTAGTTCCAATTTCAAGATCTTCATTTTCACTGTGTACTCTTCTTCCAAACACTCAAGCCTCCTCTCATAAAAACCCTCTCTTATGCCAACTTTGTTCTTTTCAGGCAATGGAGTTGAAGGTTCTGTATGGGAACTGCAGACGCCACCTTTACACTTTCTCTTTTTCAAATTCCTTACCTGTTATTAAAATTGCTGAAGGACATGTTGGATCTGGATTTACTATTTCAATGTCCTTCACTGTGGTGATTACTTCTGAATGGAATCCAACTTCATCATCAAACTCATTGGCGATTGAATAGAAGAGCAACAATTGTTATTTGGCTACTATTGTCTAAGAAAGGCGGTACATACATACACCTGCAGTTTTGTACAATCGTACCTTGTCAATGGCATTTGCTTGCTTCATTCTTTTCTTTATGTTCTCATAATATCATTTCAGGGATTTTCATTCGCACTGGATGATCTTCCTAGAATTGTACTCATTTGCAATTTATTTCCATGTCTCTTCCTTACGCTTAGCAGAGCTATCAGTCATTTTATTTTCAACACTAATTTGTGTTCCAAAACAATGTCGGTCATATATCTTTCTCTTCTTTCTTAAAATTTGCTGCCTGAGTCTTTTTATTACTTTCGTCCTTCTCCATTTTTGCAATTTGTTTATGTATCAGAGACAAATGAAAGTTGAATGGCATTAGCAATTGTGAATTGATTCAATACATTTGCAGTGATCTGAGATTAGTGAATAATGAATAACGTTTATTTCTCAATACTCGATACATAATTAAGTTATATACTTTTAGACTAAAATAATATTTGAAAATATTAGGCTATTTACACTATAAATTCACTTCTTTGTTGTTTGCCTATACTAATCTATGGTCTCAGTACATACAACTCCTGGTTTTCTATGTATCGATGACCCTCTGTCTACTTGTTTATGTTTCATTATATATACCTTTATTTATTTATTTTTTTATTAATGTGCCATATGTATGATTTCGTGTGTTACGTCTTGTTACGTGGTTACGTTAGATGATAGACAATGAGAAGATCCAGAACAAGCAAGGTAGGAATAGGTTAGGACGTATACTTCACTGTAAACCGATATACTGTTTGTCCCTCTCCGTCTCGCGCACTACTGTTTAACAAATATAAAGTTTGTAAGGTTTAGAAAATAAGTATATAAAAGTGTTGTAAGGCTGGATGAGAAAAGTTTTATAATCGAATTACTCTCTATATTACAGTATAAACCTACATTCCTCCTCCTTCAATCTCTGTCTATCCTTGTATCTCTCCCGTTTTCCATATTTCTCCCATATAAACGTATACTCTAATCCTCAAACCATGTCTAGACTAGCACCTCTCCTCGTATGCCCTACCGCTCTCATATAAATGCATTTTCCTCCTTGAAGACTCTCTCAACCTAGCACCTACCTTCGTTTTCCCTATCTTTTCCCATATAGACGTATACTCTCTCATTCAGACCTTCCCGACTAGCCTAGCACTTCTCCTCATATTCCCCTACCTCTCTCATATAAGATGCATTCCCTCATTCAACACCGTCTAGCCTAGCATCGACCCTCGTATTCCTTATCTCTCGCATATAAACGCCTATCCTAATACCTCTCCTCGGTTCGCTATATCGCTCATATTCTACCCTTCAAGTCCTGCTTAGTATAGCATCTTTCCTTGTATTCCATATCTCTCTCGTATAAAGCATATCCCTCCCTCCTTTAGCATCTGACTAGCCTAGCATCAGCCCTGGTATTCCCTATCTCTCCCCTATAAATACTTCTGTCTAGAGACCTAATGTTTCAGGAGAGCATCCTTTCCCCCTATAAAAGTTTATTTGGCGTCTTTATCTTAATTAGTTTAGGAGTTATTAAATTTATAATTAAATTACATTTTATCGGTATTCGAACCCTGGACACCAGAAACAAAATTATTTACAATATTGGTTTGATATGTTTAAAGGTGCTGTATGCATTTACACCATCAATCTAAGTGATATATTCTAGAGTATAGAGAAAAAATAAGTAAGTGATTGAAAGATCGGGATTCGAAGTAAGGACAACTGATTGAAAATTATATACAGTATTATTTGCACATCATAGGAGCTATCAATCATGCTTTGGTCAACTCCTCTACCTCTCTTAGTTTCTGAGATAATGACGATTTAAAAATTAGGCTCGAACCCAGAACGTCAGGTTACACATCCACAAGATACTACCTAATAACATAAACGCAATAAAGTTTATTTGGCGTCTTTATCTTAATTAGTTTAGGAGTTATTAAATTTATAATTAAATTACATTTTATCGGTATTCGAACCCTGGACACCAGAAACAAAATTATTTACAATATTGGTTTGATATGTTTAAAGGTGCTGTATGCATTTACACCATCAATCTAAGTGATATATTCTAGAGTATAGAGAAAAAATAAGTAAGTGATTGAAAGATCGGGATTCGAAGTAAGGACAACTGATTGAAAATTATATACAGTATTATTTGCCCATCATAGGAGCTATCAATCATGCTTTGGTCAACTCCTCTACCTCTCTTAGTTTCTGAGATAATGACGATTTAAAAATTAGGCTCGAACCCAGAACGTCAGGTTACACATCCACAAGATACTACCTAATAACATAAACGCAATAAAGTTTATTTGGCGTCTTTATCTTAATTAGTTTAGGAGTTATTAAATTTATAATTAAATTACATTTTATCGGTATTCGAACCCTGGACACCAGAAACAAAATTATTTACAATATTGGTTTGATATGTTTAAAGGTGCTGTATGCATTTACACCATCAATCTAAGTGATATATTCTAGAGTATAGAGAAAAAATAAGTAAGTGATTGAAAGATCGGGATTCGAAGTAAGGACAACTGATTGAAAATTATATACAGTATTATTTGCCCATCATAGGAGCTATCAATCATGCTTTGGTCAACTCCTCTACCTCTCTTAGTTTCTGAGATAATGACGATTTAAAAATTAGGCTCGAACCCAGAACGTCAGGTTACACATCCACAAGATACTACCTAATAACATAAACGCAATAAAGTTTATTTGGCGTCTTTATCTTAATTAGTTTAGGAGTTATTAAATTTATAATTAAATTACATTTTATCGGTATTCGAACCCTGGACACCAGAAACAAAATTATTTACAATATTGGTTTGATATGTTTAAAGGTGCTGTATGCATTTACACCATCAATCTAAGTGATATATTCTAGAGTATAGAGAAAAAATAAGTAAGTGATTGAAAGATCGGGATTCGAAGTAAGGACAACTGATTGAAAATTATATACAGTATTATTTGCCCATCATAGGAGCTATCAATCATGCTTTGGTCAACTCCTCTACCTCTCTTAGTTTCTGAGATAATGACGATTTAAAAATTAGGCTCGAACCCAGAACGTCAGGTTACACATCCACAAGATACTACCTAATAACATAAACGCAATAAAGTTTATTTGGCGTCTTTATCTTAATTAGTTTAGGAGTTATTAAATTTATAATTAAATTACATTTTATCGGTATTCGAACCCTGGACACCAGAAACAAAATTATTTACAATATTAGTTTGATATGTTTAAAGGTGCTGTTTGCAGTTACAGCATCAATCTAAGTGATATATTCTAGAGTATAGAGAAAAATAAGTAAGTGATTGAAAGATCGGGATTCGAAGTAAGGACAACTGATTGAAAATTATATACAGTAATAATTACCCATCACAGGAGCTAGCAATTATGCTTTGGTTCACTCCTCTACCTCTCTTAGTTTCTGAGATAATGACGATTTAAAAAATTAAGGATTGAACCCAGAACGCCAGGTACCCAAGTATACATCCACAAGATACTACCTAATAACATAAACGCAATAAAGTTTATTTGGTGTCTTTATCTTAATTAGTTTAGGAGTTATTAAATTTATAATTAAATTACATTTTATCGGTGTTCGACCCTGGACACCATGTACCCAAATATACATTCACAAGAAACTATCTAATGACATTAATGTAATAAACTTTATTTGACGTCTTTATCGTAATTAGTCTCTGAGTTATTAGAAGCTGAATTTGTAATCACTCCTAGGATTCGACCCCAGCCATCCCGGTCAACTTGGAACTCATTGGAGAAGCTGCTGCTTTTTATATCATTTCCCCCGCTAAAGCTGAAGTGTTGAGAGTTGTGCAGAGTACTTAGGAAAACAATTACTGACATTGTTCGCTAATGTGGTGAAAGCGTCTAACGTAGTCAGCTAATGGAGGTCACCGTTACCACCAGGCAGAAGTAGGTTGTTCGCTAATGTATGTAAACAGATCCGGAATGTAAACTTAAAAGTCTATTAATGTGGTGAAAGCGTCTAACATGGTCAGCTAATGGACAAGCGCTTTCCCCAGATAGAAGAAGACTGCAGTGTTTTCATTACATTACAGACTGTTCCCGTGAGCAGACTACTTATACTCACGCTCGAGTCAACAATTCATTATTCAAAAAACTTAATTGCTCGAGGATGCAATGTGCAGACCTTAGTAGTCGTAAAAAAAATGTTTGACGAACATTACCTAATTAATTTGCCGAGGGGCGGCAGGCCTCGAGAAAACAATTCCCTCAAGTCAGGACGCCACAGTAGAACGCATGGGGGAGAGGGTAGGACCTGTTGGCACAGACACTGTCGGCATTAGGTAAGCCCTCAAAGGGAGGGGGCGGGGCTTGTCGGCGTAGAACAAAGAACCTTATCGCTTGTCGGCATCTCTCTCTGTGCCAGCTCTCTCATTTTATTTCTACTAATATTTTATATCATAACATGCTGTGAATGCCAGTGATTGTAGTGTAAATTAATATTATTGTATGTACAGGATTTTAGATGATTGTTAGCCATAAGCATTGTTAGGAAATAAGTTTACACGGCATCACTGAAACTGACAATAGAAGTGGGTAACAATAAACCGAGAGGGTGAGTTGTTTATCACTAAGAAGAGACAAACAAATGACGTCGGGGTAGCGTGCCTTTTATTAGAAATGGAAGGAATATCTTCCCTAGAGCACATATGTTAGTAGTAGTGATTGGCTGACAAAACAGACGCTAAAGTGGGCGCGATTTGGTAATCAATAACAGCTCTATTATAATGATTAGGCAATTTGGTGAAGGAGTATATATTCTCGAGCCATAAACAAGTATCGCGCAGTTTTGAAGAGTCTCTCACGAGGTGCACTCCCATAGTTACAAAAATGTGAAGTACGCGAAGTAATTGGTGCACGATACGCATTTCGGAAGAATCTCTCGCGAGGTACACGTCGCAAAGTTAGTTACAAAATGTGAAGTACGCAAAGTAATTGGTACGCGGCAACTATAACGACAGTAGTCACATTCGAAAGTATCACAGTTTCAGTCAGGTGTGTATAAAGATTAAATATGTGAATTATTAATTAAGCGTGCCGGCAATAAACGTGTAGAAACAAATTATTTTATCAGAGTTATCTTTTAGCAACAACTCCTTTCCGTTTTCACGCCCTGCTTAGAGACACTTGCTCGACTGAATTGTAATAGCTAGCCGGAGGTCAAGGAAACCAAATTTAAAATAATAAAACAAGAGGTGCTCAACAAATAAGATAACACGAGCCAGAGAACCGCGACAGAACAATGGACAAAATTCAGGAATTGGAAGGAACCGGAACTGATACCACATCCAGCATACAGACCTGATCTTTGGCCATCAGATTACCGTCTGTGTGGATCCATGACCCATTTCCTATTTGGAAGAAATTTTGAAACCTTGAAGTAGTTGAAATGGGTATCAACGAATTCTTCGCATCAAAAACTGGTACAGTTGTGGGATAGCAAACCTCGCTGAAAGGTGACTCAGGACTATAGAATCTAATGGTCTTTACTTTCCTGTAGCAACGCATTTGAAATAAATTTTTGCTTAAAAACCGACATCAGTTATGAGCCCTGTCTATAATTTCTGCAAACGGTAATCTTGATTAACATGAAGAATACGAAAACAGAGGAATAAGCTTTTGTAAGAATTTTTGTGGAAGAGGTATAGATATAAAGAATAATGGGTGGAGAAACCATGCGAATGTACCAACAGCGCCTTAGCTAACTTTCCATTCGCTATTTTTAACCTCCACCACCAAAAAAGAAACAAACAGCCAGACATGCGGTACCTTGAATAATACAACGCACTCCATTCTCCCTTGTGTCAGATATCAATACATTCCAGAAATAGCAAGATAAGACATAACGCGAACCTAAGCTCTATCTACTGAAACTCTCATAAAAATTCTTTTTGTTTTCAACATATTGAATCTCATAAAAGAATGCCGCAGTCTTTGAAATTCACAGCATTCCTTTCGGATTGATTTCCTTCAAGCTTTCGTCTTCACATGCATCTCTGGTATTATCCTCTTACAGTCCTTTGTTTCTACTTTTATATTACTTACGTATAGTACGATGACAGTCCAAGAAGCACCCGATCTGATGTATAGATAGTGGTTGTTGTTTCAAACAAATGACTGTGATAGAAAGTACCAACCTTCTAAAGCTTAAGTTTAAAGTTTGACGGTGCTACGTTGTTTAGTAATTGTTTGGCAGCCGTTAATAGTGAACTCTCTCAGCAAATTTGTAAACATAGATAAAACTGGGCATCGTTATGTGATACAATACTTTCATTTGAAAGGTCTTAGTCCAACTAATATTAAAGCTGAGCTAGATTCTACTCTGGGGGAGTCTGCCCCTTCGTTTATAACAGTAAAATATTGGGTGGCAGAGTTTAAGTGAGGTTGTACGAGCTGCCAAGACAAACATCACAGTGGTCGACCAAATGAGATGATCACGCCAGAAATTGTGAAGAAAATCCATTAAATGGTATTGGATGACCGTCGAATGAAAGTGCGCGAGCTAGCAGACATCGTAGACATTTCAAAAAGTGCTGTACATCGCACACTAACTCAAAATTTAGACACGAGAAAGCTGTGCGCAAGATGGGTGCCGCGTTTACTTACAATGAAACAAAAGCAGCGTCGTGAGGATGTTTCAATCGAGTGTTTGGCGATGTTTTGCTGCAATAAAACCGAGGTTTTGTGTCGATTCAAAACCGTGAATAAAACATGTGTCCATCACTTCACACCTGAGAGGAAGGAACAATCAAAACAGTGGATTGAAAGAGGAGAATCGGCTCCAAAGAAGGTGAGACAGTTCCATTTGCAGGCAAGGTCATGGCGTCAATTTTTGGAATCTGTGTGGAATAATTTTCATTGATTATCATCAAAAAAGGAAAAGCAATCAATGACGAGTATTATGTAAACTTATTGCAGCATTTGAATGATGAAATCAAGCAAAAACGACCGCATTTAGCGAAAAAGAAAGTTCTGTTTCATCAAGATAATGCACCAGTTCACACATCCATTATCGCTATGGTCAAAACCAATGAGTTAAAGTTCAAATTGCTTCCCCCGCCAGACTTAGCCCCCTCTGATTATTTTCCGTTTCCAAAGTTGAAGAAATGGCTTGGTGGTAAAATATTTGTCAAAAATGAAGAGGTGGTGTTTGCAGTTGATGGCTATTTTGCGGAGCTCGACAGTTTTCACTATAAACAGGGTATCGAAGCTATTGAACATCGTTGGGAAAAGTGTATCGAGCTGAAAGGAGACTATGTAAAGGAATAAAGATGTTTTTTCCCAAAATTTTTGTGTTTTCTTTGTTAGGTCGGGCACTTCTGGGACAGCTCTCGTAAATACAGAAGTGTTGTATTCCACCCAAAAATTCGATACTGGGATTTCAAGCATGCTTAGAAAAAGGTGCGTGTGTGTACACGTGTGCTTGTGAACAACACAACCGAAAAAGGAAAACTTGGTTCCTGAAAAAAAAAGTTTTCTTTGCTATTTTTATTTTATCAAAAATGGCTCTAACGATGGCTAACAAGTTTAAGGTATGTTCATGACAAATGAAACGTATATATGGAGTTTTCTGGGAAGAGCTTGTGACGTTCTTTTCATTCGGAAGGAATTTTGTATAATCTTGTGCAACTGGAAAACATTAAGCGACAGACGAAAAAGACTTCACAAGGAATGCAGATCTCTTTAAAACAGACAATTTATTTCCAAGAACCTTTTTTGTGGCATAAGCCATTTCAGTGATGTCTGTTATTAATGGTTCGAATTGTTCAATACTTAGCGATTCTCTTAAAATCCTGTCGATTTTCAGCTGTTTCTCGCAGTGCCATGGAAACCGTACGGAATTGTAGGGCAGCATATAGCGTCCAGTTGTTAAACATTTGACTATCGCTGCTCTCTTTGTATCTATAACAAATCTGTAATGTAACTATTGCTGTAAAGGTTTATCTCGATTAAAATGAAGTAGATAAGAAAACAAGCTTCTTAAGAATAATTTGAATACTTACTAATAAGCGATAGAAGGTAGTGAAAGTGAATGCAACGCATCCAATTTTGTTTACCCTCGTGACCATGCAAAGAGAAGGCAATTTCAAAGACATTACATAGTTCCGAACTTTAAAGATATACCTATCACTTAAAACTATTGCATTCACCTATTCGCATAGTACATACCAGGAAATATACACTGCCGTTTGTGAAAATTGCAACACGAAGAAAGAAACGCTTGAATTCAATGAATTTAATACCTAAGGTTAGGTACGTGACAAGTAACAAATGATAAACTTTTCAAATCTATACGTGACCTAATATTCAGTATTTGGTGTGATCTCCATGCGCTGCAATTAGAGCTGCTATACGCCGTGACATTGAATAAAAAAGGTTCTGAATAAGTTCCTGAGGGAGTTCCCTACTCCCAGTTTGTATTCGAGCCCACAAATCCGTGACAATGGTTACTGGAGGACAGTGACGCACCAGGTGCCGACCAACCATATCTCAAACAAGTTCGATGGGCGACATGTCAGGCGAACGTGCAGGCCAGGGAAGCAATGGTACCCGTCGATGTTCGAAGAAGGCTTGTACATTCCTCGGAATATGTGGCCGGACATTGTCCTGTTGAAATGGGGCCTGTGGGGATGCCAGAAGCAGCAGAGTGCCTCAGGCTCTACAACCACGTTAGATACCGGTTGCTCTTCAATTCGTAGGAAGCGAGATCGGTTGTTGTAACCAATGGGGCCCCAAACCATCACACCAGGTGTTTGTCCGCTATATCGCTCAACAATGCAGCCCTCCGGGTTGCGCTCACTACGGTACCGCCGAACACGTATGTGACCATCACGTAGGACACGTTGAAGCGGGACTCGTCCGAAAAGACAATATTTTTCCACTTAGCACTACAGTGATGGTGTTCATGTGCACATTGCAGTCGGAGTAGCTTGTGGTTTCTGGACAATGGAAGCCAACCTGCAGCAGACGACGACGAACCGTTGATGCAGACAAGTTCACACGTGTTGCAGTGCTCCAGTGTCGAGTCAACACTGTGGATGAAGCTGTACGGTCCGTTATACCCTGTACGGTCATCTCGTGCTGTGGTCATGTTCCGTGGTCCAGTACCCGCTCTTCGCTGCGCACGACCTTTACCTATCCACTGCTTCCACACACGCATCACTGTCGTAGCAGCATGCCCTGTACGAGCCGAAATGTCACGGTATGACAAACCCGCTTCCCGGAGACCGATCATTCTGCCCCGTTCGAACTCACTCACATGTCGATATGGCTGCCTTTGACGTCGATGAGGCATACTAGCACTCTCTTTATTGTTTCCACCTTGTTTGACAGCTCTGCACTGACTACACTGACCTTGTCGGATCGACACGAGAGGGCTCTGCTCGGCCTACGTGTACCCCATCTCTCTGCAAACCTAATCACTTATTGCTTGCGCACTCTTCTATACTTCCACCAAGTTTGGAATTATTCGGGAAATTTTTTTTCTTGGTGTTGCAATTTTCACAAACGGCAGCGTATAATAAAACCATTTTTGCAAAGGTTTATCTGGATTAGTATGAAGTATGAAAAATATTTTTGAAGAATGGATAGAGAAGGTCATATGAATGTTAGCCATAGATATTTTGGCAGTTCATAGGGAAATACGTACTAGTATATTTTCTCTACAGTTTCTTCCATGTTTAAGGGTAGATTAAAAGCCATAGTTCCCCAATGTTAAATAATGCCTTGATAATTTAAAATTCAATATATATTATATCACAAAAGTGTAATTGAAATATATTGTATGGTTTGAAGAGATTGAAGTAGTAATATTTTTACGTTGTTTGCACCACGCTTTGGGCGCCAATTTGAAGTAGGTTTTTGCTTCATTTATGGAAAGCCGATTTGAAGTAGGAGTTGTATTGTAGTTCCATTGTTGGGGAGCCGAACTTGAAGTAGTTGCAACCGCACGTATGGTAAAAAGTTTCCGATAGCCTTCGCCCCAAGTTTAAAAAATATTAAGTTTGTACTTTTACTGTTTCTTTGAATATTATATATTTATGTTTGCCTCGGATGCGTCAGTATTATTGTTAGAGACAGGGATTTCTTTGAAGGGTGTAGTGTGGCTAAGAATGTAGACTTACACAGATTATAATTTGTACTTCACTTCATTTATTAATTCTTTAAACGATTAAAATAACACTTCACTGATAGAGAGAGCTGTAAGATTATTTATTAATTACTTGCACTTTTTTAACACGTAAACTAGTTTTGTCTCACACTAAATACATATTGAATTTCTCGAGGACGAGTTTTGCGTCTGGTTAGGAACACTGTCTGCTAGCAACTGACTTCTGAATTTGTACAATTTACCCTTATTCAGTTTCTGATTCGGTATTTTATAAACTGTCTCAAAAATTACATTATTGTTTCCAAGACTGACTGGTAGCATTATTAAACCTTCTAATTCATTATTGCCGCAAGGCTACCTCATTGTTAGCAACTTTTAACCTATTATTCTCACAGCTCTTACATTATTAAATTACGTAATACATTCACATAACATTACTAAATATGTACATAATAATATAAATATTAATACAATGACTGTTACATAATTTTTATATGTTATTTTATACACATATTGCTTTTAAGGTAGGCTGTTATTACATTTTATATTATATAATTTGACTAAAATCATTTAAGTGTTACAAATACTGCCTCAAGATCTATCTGCACTTACTGCTAGTGTGTGCTTGTCTACCTCTTCCAGTTTATTCGTTGTACAAAATTAATCAGCATTCCTTCCAAATAAAGAAGCTATTCCCAGAAAATTCAAGAGCAGTTGTACTTGGGAACAAGACAATAGCCAGACAACAAAAACTTCAGCTACATGATAAATGCCCAGTGATCAAGCAGAACATATGGTAAGCTCTAAAGGCAATAAGTGAAACGAAGAACATCCCAAGTATGGAATTTATCGAAGAATAACAAAAAACATGGATCCATAATTGAACATATTAGGCAAACTCATAAAATCGTCTTCAGTCAGAACGGGCACATTAATTTTAAGTGAATAAAAACACATGTTGCTACATTCGGAAATGAAATAGCTGATGAATTAGCCACACAGGAAGATAATCATATGCCTATTGTCTATAGGAAGATACCAAAAGCAAAATAATTGAAACCGAGAAGAAGAAAAGTATTGAAAAACGACGAAGAATATGGTCAGACATAACAAAAGAGGCGATTACCAAGAGATTCCTAATATCGATGATATACAGGGTGAATCAACTAAAACTTGCACCGCAAATATTTCGGAAATGGAAAGTGATGTTGATGTGCAGTGTTCAAGCATTGATTGGTAGTCAGAGGCTCGTACATTTAGCCTATAAACAGACTTAAATAATACTGAGAAAGTGTATTTTTGATCAAATAAAGGTAGGGTAAATTAGAATGTCAGTGGCGTTTGTTCCAACATTCTACTGTCAGTGGTTTACGAAAAATCTTATTAAATCTTATTAACACAAATACCAAGCTTGGTGCTTTTCCGACATTTCGTTTTGTGTTATGCCAGACACACACACACGGACGTTTTTTTTTTCTTTCTAAAAACGCTTTTTTTTCATTCAGGGGCCCTCAATACATGTATTTTCGGTCAAATCTCTATATAGAATACTTCCCCTACTTACTATATGTAGCAGAGAAAGTAATAAATATGTTTAAAAATCTGATGTGTTACACTCACATGACTTTCTCTACTCTTGTACAAACTATTTTTACAACAGCTTATTCTCCATATGCTTCATGTTAATCGAAATGTTAATCTTATTGCTAATTTTCTTGTAGATGCAAGGGGAATATGGTAGACTTTAAGCGATAGTCAAATGCTTTAAGATCTGGTTGCTATGTGGAGTATTCCATTCTCTTTGCAATAACGAATTCCCAATTGAGAAAAAGTATTAGTATTGGAAAATTTAAGGGAAAAAGAAGCAATGTCTCGAAAATGGTTCACCCAACAAAACAAATGTATATGACATAAATTGTGTATTTTAACGCGATCTACATTTTTATGTAGTAAAAGTTTGTCTATTTCATATGGTTTACCAGTTATGCAAAAGTCGTTCACAATGAAGAATACTTTTGGAAACATTCCCAGAAAATTCGAGATATACATTTCATTTGTCATGAAAATATCCTAAACATATGATATTTTAATCAAAATCGTTAGAGCCATTTTGAGAAAATTAAAATTTTAGAAAAATGTTTCATGTAAAGGGTAATCTGGGGTGGGGGATTTTCTTGAAAACCTTCGTGTCGCTTCTGTGGAAGATACTGAACCTAAATACTAAGTTTGGTGTTTATCTGACTGTTCGTTTCTGAGTTATGCTGTTCACAGACAGACACACACACGGACATGTTTCCAAAAATTTTCTTTTTTTGGATTCAGGGGGTCTCAAAACATATTTCCGGTGAAACTTTGGTATCGAATTTTTGGGTGGAATACAATACTTTCCGTGCTTACTATACGTAGTAGAGAAAGTAAAAAAAATAATTTTAAAAGTTCTATAAAAATTTCACCTGCTCTACCCTCAAATTTAGCAGTAAAACTTGAGGTATAAAATAAACTAAGAATAAATCCACGTCACATTTCTGGGCCATTAAAATGAACGCTGTATATCAAAATTTCAAGGCTTCACTGAAACTCTGGTCTTATTTAACGGGGCTTATCAACTTGCACGCCATTAAATTGCTATGTGGCGAGCAAGTTGGGTTTAAAGAATAAATTACGGGCAGGGTTTACGAGACTGCACCCTCCCTTAGTTAGAACAACCCCTAAAACGGTGACATTCGTGTGATAGTGTATGCAAATGTTTTAACCGCTGTTAAAGCATATTTTCAGTTGTAGAGTTGTATTCAAGATTTCCGAAAGCCATTCCACGTGTTGTGAAATACTGTAATGCATTTTCATCCTCCTATTATTAAGATAATAGTACCATGTAGCCCAACCGCGCCGTATTTGGCGTGTGTAGATAAACCTTCGTGCGTTAAAAGAGTTGCAGAAATCAACGGAGCATTTCCAAGTAAATGCAGTTCAATGGGGAACTGGCCAATTAGCCCCTAATTACGTGAAGTAGATAGGAAACTAAGGTTTCTAAGAACAACTAATAAGCGTTAGAAGGTAGAGAAAGCTAAGTGAATGTAACACTTCAAATTTTTACTTTCTCTACTACATAAGTAGGTACGGGAAGTATTGCATTCCACCCAAAAATTCGATACCAAGATTTCACCGGGAATACGTGCTTTGAGGCCCCATCCAAAGAATGCATTTTTAGAAAAAGGTCCGTGTGTGTCTGTGAACAGAATAACTCAAAAACGAGAGGTCGGATAAATACCAAACTTGGTATTTAGGTTCAGTATCTTTCAAAGATGCGACACGAAGATTTTCAAGAATCCCCCAGCCCAGACTACCCTTTACATGATAAATTTCTTGGAATTTTTCTCTAAAATGGCCCTAACAATTTTGATTAAAATATCATATGTTTAAGATATTTTCATGACAAATGAAATGTATATCTCGAATTTTCTGGGAATGTCTCCAAAAGTATTCTTCATTGTGAATGACATTCGCATAACTGGTAAACCATAAGAGATAGACAAAGTTTTACTACACAAAAAATGTAGATCTGGTTAAAACACACAGTTTATACCATATACATTTTTTGTCGAGTGAACCATTTCCGAGACATTCCTTGTTATTTGTTTGAATTTTCCAATACTTATACTTTTTCTCATATGCAAATTCGTTAATATTTTTTTATGTCCTGGACAATCAAGGAGAATGGAATGCTCCACATAGCAACCAGCTTTTAAAAGATCTAACTATCGCTTAAAGCCTACCATATTCCCCTTTAACCTACCCTTTCTGCAAACCTTTACCTCGATTAAATGAAGTAGATGGAGAATAAGCGTTTGTAAAAATATTTTGTACAAGTGTAGAGAATATCATGTGAGTGTAACACATTAGCTTTATTTAATAGGCGTTGACCATGTCGGTTACCCTTGTCGGTTTTCTCTACCTATTAGGTACCTACGTGATAGAACAATACTGTGTAGGGAAAGTCATAGGTATAGGTTATACAATGGAGAGGGACATTTCGCGCACTGCGACCAACAGCGATCTATTCTGCCTACCACCCCCATAGGAGGGGATGAGGTGGAGGAGCCATAGGAGGCTAAAGACAGTAGGCGGATAAGCCACAGAGACGCGCTGAAGTCCCTAACATTTCAGAGCTTGCAAATCTGTCCCACTACAGGAGCCGCCGAGAAAGGGCAAAGAGCGACCCTCTGGTGTTCATTTAGCAAGTATCCGCGCCATCTGTCCGGCACCGCGATGCGTTACGAAACCTAGAAGCACAGGACGTGCGAGGTCTACCAGGGCAAGAGCATAGCCCAAGCCCCCTTCTAATACCCAGGGTTTTCACCGTGGGGGCTTTCCATGAGGCCAATACCTAGAGTCTAAAAAGACCCCCTCGCTCACGCGAGGATGGAAGTGGATACGCGCGTCATTCCCATAGGGGCGACTACCAATATTAGCCTTGGTAGGGCCGACAGCAATCTAGCATGTCGGAAAACATCGGGGAATCTCACAACTTGGGCGGCTAAACCAGCCTGGCGTATCCATTCTCCCATGGGTATCGGGAACCACTGCCCCGCCGAGTCCAACCCAATCCGAACAGCTTCCTTTCGGGAGGGGCTCGAATGTTTGGCCGGCGTACTTCTAGAACTACCACGAGAGTTCAGGATTCGCAGCGCCCGCACCACGGTAGCTGAAGGGGAAAGAACAAAAAGTGAAAGGGAAACGATGGAAACGAAATCGTGGTAGAGCATTTGTCTATCGACCACGGGTCATAGCGTGCGGTCGCCGGGGATCGAACCTGCGATCTTCCAAATGGGAAGTTAGAGAAACTCATATGAATGTAGTAATGAGATTTTACTGTTATTCTCTTGGCTTCCTTTCATTCCCTAGTCTCTATAAACCCCATAAGGGTTGGACGTAGGATTGCGATACAACTGAACATGTTACTGTAGACTTGAGACGGTAAGGTACAATAGGCAGGAACGTCTTTTTGTTATTCATGGAAGTGTTGAAGAAGGACCCTCATCCTAGAAGTAGACACGCACGCTGCTATCTCCCCCTTTAATCAACGTTAATGTTAATGTACGGAACCGCAAGTTTGTCACGGTCCACACCTTTCCTCGCCGTGCGGGAAACTAAGAGGCTTCTTTGCTGTGCAAAACGATACAGCCTCCTCTCTGGTAATATTACATCGTGTTACTTAGCAGGCGTTTCTGTTTCCTCGGAGTGGAAAGCATGTTCACCATTCTGTCGTGCATAAAAGGTTGCCCATTCCCCTAGTTCGACATAGTGTTTTTCTCTCCGTAAGGTTTCCATCAACTGGCCGGCATCAGTTCCCTGTGTGACTGGCCTGAAAAACAGTACAGGTACATACAAGCTAACCAATGAATAATGTTTATAATCTAAGTGAAATGAAGGGGTGGTTCCAATACCACTTTTATGAAAGAGTTTTGCTACGATTGGTACACACAAAAGACTAAAGAATTAAAATATAACCAAATATCTAGAGGAAGGGGCGAAGAATTGTTCATATGTGAGGTTGAACTGAACGAAAGTTATGACATTTACATATATGAGAGCTTTCATCAGCGACATGGAGACGAAGGTTTAAGTTGTAATGTTACACTTCGGCAGTTCGGCTATGCTTTGAGGGAGGTAAAGTACCCTAACAATCCAGTGGCTAGAATTATATCGAAAAACAGAGGTGGTCATGCTGGTAAGGGTAGGGCTGAATTTTGTCAGTACCAACATAAACAGCTCACTTCCATTGTAGGCTACATTTTATACACGCCAATATACATAGATTACGTGAACACCCTAGTTTTTGACACCTTGCGGATTGGTTGTTATTTCTTTGAATGCTATTACATGTAACGTATTTGTGGTAATTTAAAATATACTGGGTTTAAATCTACCGCACTACTCTAAATTCTATGAATCGTGGCAACAGGGTTCGTAGCGAGTCATAACTTGTGCGCATTTTAAGGAGCTTCTGCGCATGTGGTATAATGTAATTACCTTATGGATCCAAATATATGCGGATCGTGCACACTTGAGGAGGTGCACTAACGCGTGAACTTTTTCCCCTCAGTCAGTTTCAGACAAATTTGCGTCATTGCCACTAGGTGATAGCACACTACGGCAGAAGTTAGAGCCACTGTAGCAGAAGTAGGTAACGTGCACGAGTGCGGAAACTTCTCCCGGTTTCTCCATACTTCAGAAACTGTACTTTCTGTGTACTTAACTATGTATACAACAACTAACATCCACAAAAATAACTTTTACTTTTGTCAGACAGGTTATTCTGTATTATTATTACTATTATTATTATTATTATTATTATTATTATTATTGTTATTATGCATAGGTTATATCATATTTTCAGAGCCGATTGAATCTAAAATTTTGTAAAAAAACAACCAAAATGTATAATTATAAGGCAGGTACTGAACATACACCATTTTATTGCATAACATTTTAACTAATTTATTACTCTCAATTATTAGATGTGTTACATTTACTCTTTTAAAACAAATCTTGCACAGATTAAGGATACCTAAAAAATCCAAACTGATAACAAAGAATATCTCAGAAATGATTAATACCATAAAATACTGTGACGGTTATAATTTTATTTTAACAAATTGGGATGAATATGATTTTATGAAGTGTGAGATATTCAGGACAAACTTTGTTTAAATAAATCCAGGAAATTGACTTTAGCTTTCTTGCGCGACATATGCTTACGTTAGTTATCAGCTAGGCACTAATCAGCATTTTGTGGGGTATTTATACTTAGCGAGTTTTGAAGGCGTTCTCTCGACCAACCGTGTGACTAGCCGGACTCTCTGCTGAACAATTTCTTAAATTTATTTAGAGCTAATCTGCAATCTCGACATAGGCGCTAAGCCTGACGAAGATGCACCGTCGGACCTCTGCCACGCAGGTAAATCAGCAAACTGTTGAATTCTTTGTTTTTGAAATGTAGTTTAGGTTATATTAGGACAAGTAAAAATTAGAAACATTGAGAACAGAAGTTACAGGTCTTATAATGACATTTTTTCACCCCTCGCTCAGCAACCGCAACATCTAACCTCTCGAGGGCATCCTGTGTTGCGTTCCCCCGTCCTTTACGTGACGTCTGGTGGAGGCGCTGATGGTGTCGATGCCGGGCTCACGTCACAATATTATTTTACATACTTTTTCTGTTGTAAAGGTTTCTACTTTCTCTAACAGTATATAGTAGAACGAGAAGGTATTCCATTCCACCCAAAAAATCTATACCGATATTGCAGCGGAAATACATGTTTAGAGGTCCCTTGAATCCAAAAGGCTATTATACAAAGTTGAATACATACCAATTCGTATTTAAGTCATTATCTTCCAAAGATACGACACGAAGGTTATCAGAAAATCCCCACACCACAAACTACTCATTACATGGAATATTTTTCGATTTTTTCTTTTTTACTTTCTGAAAATACTCTTAAAAATTTTGATTAAAGCACCATATATTAATGAAAATGAAAATAAAACATATCTTTTACCATAGATACACACAAAAGTTTTTTCCGAATTATTCCAATTTTAAATTGCTTTTTAATTTTTTGAAGTGTTAAGTCACCATTCGTTGTTTTTCGTGATTTCGTGGAGAGAGTATGGAATTTCAAAGGCAGCTAATAGCGACCGGTGTTTTAAGATTTGATTATCACTTTGCCGCCTCTACCCTGCTTGTACCAGGAAAATACATGACGTAACTGTTTCTGCAAGTGTTTATCTCAATTGTAATGAAGCATGAATATGAGTATGACAGGGAACGGAGGGCACACCTCGCACCTCGACCTAACACGGATCTTTCGTGTTTACCATCCCCAGGAGGAACGCATGAGGTGAAAGCATCGCTGCAGGAGGCTATAAGCCGCAGGTGGGCTGACTGACAGAGATGCGCAGAGATCCTTTAACGATTCCAAGCTTGATGATCCGGTCACAGAGGTGGATGCTCATAGTGGGCTTCCTTCTGGCGGAACCAGGGAGAACTCGGCCCACCTGAGACAGCTCAGAGAAGGCTGCCATCTGACAAGGCTGAGAGAAACTTTCCTTCAAGCAAGTATCTGCACCATCTGTCCGACACCAACCGACACTGTGCAGTCCCTAAGCCCAATTGAAATATGAAAGAGGGAGTAAAATGATAGGAAATGAGAGAAAGTAAATTCGAGATAGAAGAGAAACTATGTTAGTATTCGCCTTGCCAAACAGAGAAAACCATGGTGAGAGTGAAGGGTCCCGGGAATCGAACCCAGGACGCCCCAAATGTGCATCTCGCACGTTGTCGCAGAGCCACCTCGCTCGGTAGAATGAAGTAGACAGAAATAGGTAAAAGCTTTCGTAGCAATGGGTAGATTAAGTCATGTGAATGTAACGCATTTTTAAAACTTGACACCTCACTATAAAACAGGAATTTAGAAACTGTAGTAGCTCCTACCTCTTAATGTTAATTTTGAAAAAGTTTGGAGCAAAAAAGCGCATACATTAATTATTCGTGTTTGCAACAGAAATTAAAATAGGCAACAGAGGCAATACGACTGTTTGGAATTAATACTAACAACCGCCGCATCTTTCAGAACGCGGAAACAGCGAAATATGAAACATACCACAAAATTCAATTTGCATACATCAATCACACCCGTATTGAATATGGCATAGTTTTAGATTTACTGAAATGAATTCAACTTTATTCCAGTGCCATATTTCATGTCCGCCCGCCCCACCCCTGCCACCACAAAATGAATGCGCAATGCATTTTCAACTTTCCTTCGACATAACGTCTGTCTGTTTCAATTTTGTGAAACAACAAAATGAAATGGCATATCCCAGGTGAATTGTGTGGCTTTTTGTTGTTCCGGGCAATTAACCTCGCCTTCATTTGCAGATCTCTTTAAATAATGGCATTTCAAGCATTCTTTTCAAACGAGTTTGGATAAAAACACTTATTACCTTCTGTGATATTTACCTTGGTATGTAGAATATTTACCGCAGAGATTTCGCTAGAAATATGTTTTAGGGATTCCTGAACCCCAAAAAATATTTGTAGTAAAAGATACTTGTGTCCTCGAAACTTGGTATTCAAGAAAATACCTGCATCTAACTTCCCTTCTTAATTTTGTTTTCTGCGAATAGCCTGTGAATTCTTCTTCAATCTGAATCAACTGTAGGCAAAGGCATACTTCATAATATATATATATATATATATATATATATATATATATCATTATAACGCACAATCATACTTACCAATTTCCTGAAATGAAACCCGTAAAACCTTCTCTCGTTCAGCAAACCGTAATAGTTTTGGGGTGACATGAAAAGCATTGAGTGTGGTAAATGTACAAAAATCACAAGTGAAATAAATGGGAATTACGTTTTATTAAAACCCTTGAAGACCTAGCAGCACTGCTTCCTTCTCTCACAAATAATACTAAAATTCTTTATGACACCACAACAAACACGTATTAAAGCAAAGGGCACCACTTCCTAGGCTACATACAAATTTCTAATCTATATTTTACGCTTCATAACATGAACTACAAAACAAAAACTGGGAAACTTATGTCACGTAGCGAGGTAACGCGAATAAGATAAACAATTTACGTGAGAAGTTGATTTCGAAATTCACATCGTCCATTACTGAATGTTCGCATCCATTTAATGCTCATCGCTTACTAAGGACACAAAGTGCGCAGCCCACTGAAGGGAGATTATAATAGAGATGAATGATGCAGACAGAGATAAACTCTGGCCTATCATAACATCGCGGTACATGTCATCTCATTCCATCTTTGAATCCTTTCACAAAGCCGTAACAACCCTTTTACCGTGAAGTCGTAAAAAGGCCTCCGTTCCCGTAGATTTTACGGGCAAACCGTAAAAGTTGGCAAGTATGCACAATTTATACCAAATGCATTTTTGTGACACCGAGATATTCATTGCTCTTAACATTTTATGAAGTGCTAAGTCACAACTCTTTTGTTTCTCATTGTCATGCAAAGATTATCGAATTTCAAAGCGAGCATATTCCGAACCGAGTTTTAATGATTTGACACTGGCTTTTAAAAGCTTTGTAAAAAATAATTAGTAGAAGAAATATAAAAAAAATCTGATGTGTTACACTCACATGACTTTCTCTACTCTTGTACAATCTATTTTTACAAACGACTATTCTCCATATGCTTCATGTTAACCGAGATATCGAGATGTCAATCTTATTGCTAATTTTCTTGTAGATGCAACGGGAATATGGTAAGTTTTAAGACGATAGTCAAATATTTTAAGAGCTGGTTGCTATGTGGCGCATTCCATTCTCTTTGTATTACCAGGACATAAAAAAATGAATAACGAATTTGAGAAAAAGTACAAGTATTGGAAAATTTAAGGGAATAACAAGCAATATCTCGAGAACGAAAGTAAAAATAATTAGTAGAAGAAATATAAAACTAAGAGATAGTGGTCAAGAGAAAGTCATGAGAATGTAACTCGTCAGATGTTTAGTTACTCTAGTTCTTAACTATAGTAAGTAGAGGAAGTATTGTATTCCACCCAGAAATTTCACAGGAAATTCACGTTTTGAGGTTCCTAAGACCCAAAACGTTTACCAATGGTAAGTGTGGGTGTATGTATGTAAACAGTTTAGCTCAAAACGAAACGTCGGATAAATGCGAAAGCTAGCATTTTAGTTCAGCATTTTGTAAGGACGCAGCAAGATAATTTTAAAGAAAACTACCCACTCCAAACTACCCTTATGGCAATATTTTTACTTTCTCTACTACGTATAGTAAGTAGGAGAAGTATTGTATTACACCCAAAAATTCGATACCGAGATTTCACCGGAAATACATGTTTTGAGACCCCCTGAATCCAAAAAAAGCATTTTTTGAAACACGTCCGTGTGTGTGTCTGTGTGTCTGTCTATGAACAGCATAACTCAGAAACAAACAGTCGCATAAACACCAAACTTGGTATTTAGGTTCAGTATCTTCCAGAAATGCGACACGAAGGTTTTCAAGAAAATCTCCCCACCCCAGAGTACCCTTTACATGGAACATTTTTCGAAAATTTTAATTTTCTCAAAAATGGCTCTAACGATTTTGATTAAAATATCATATGTTTAAGATATTTTCATGACAAATAAAATGTATATCTTGAATTTTCTGGGAATGTCTCCAAAAGTATTCTTCATTGTGAATGAATTTTACATAACTGATAAACCATAAGAGGTAGACAAAAGTTTACTACACAAAAAGTGTAGATCGCGTTAAAATACACAATTTATGTCATATACATTTCTTTTGTTGAGTGAACCATTTTCGAGATATTGCTTGTTATTCCCTTAAATGTTTCAATACTTATTTTCTCAAATGGGAATTAGTTATTCATTTCTTTTGTCTTGGATATGCAAAGAGTATTAATCTGTGGCAAAGGGAATGGTGCTGCACCTAGCAACCAGCTATTAAGAGATATATATGTGCTTAAAGGCTACTGTTTTTCTATATTGCCGTTGTAAATATATATTCCCCTTACATCTACAAGAAAATTAGCAATAAGATAGAGTCTGCAAATGTTTAGCTCGATTAACATGAAATAGATGGAGAATAAGCGTTTGTAAAAATAGTTTGTACAAGAGTAGAAAAAGTCAAGTGAGTGCAACACATCAGATTTTTTTTATTATTTCTCAAAAGTGGCTGAAACTGTATAAAATACCATATGTTTAAGGTATTTACATGATAAATAATATGTAACAATATGTCCTTTTGATTCTAAATTAATTAGTAAACCGTAAGAGAGAGAATAAAGAAAACCTTACGACGCAAGCATGTAAGAGCAAGTCCTAAAACACAATTCGTTGCTCTTGGTTTGAATTTCCAACACTTAAGTCACCATTCATTTGTTTCTCCTGAATAACATATTGTAAAAATAGATTGTATAAGAGTGTTTAGAGTAACTCATGTGAATGTAGCGCATCAGACTTTTTCTTTGTTTACGATACAAATGAGCCAGACGATCACTGTCAGTTTTAAAGACCTGCTCTGCTATTAAATGAGATGGGTTATCTTACAGGGCGTAGTTATTACCTCCAAAGTGATTTACATAACGAATGAGAAAACCAATAACTTTCTGTTTGAAACGTTTAATCATCTCCCAGATCATTATGACTGTAATATAAATACAAAAAATCTGATGTGTTACACTCACATGACTTTCTCTACAAAATATTTTTACAAACGCTTATTCTCCATATGCTTCGTGTTAATCTTATTGCTAACTTTCTTGTAGATGCAATGGAAATTACTAGGCTTTAAGCTATAGTCAAATGTTTTAAGAGCTGGTTGCTATGTGGAGTATTCTATTCTCTTTGCATTACCAGGACAAAAAATGAATAAGGAATTTGAGAAAAACTATAAGTATTGGAAAATTTAAGGAAATAACAAGCAATATCTCAAAATGGTTCACTCAATAAAAAAAATGTATATGACATAAATTGTGTATTTTAACGCGATCTACGTTTTTTTTTTGTAGTAAAATGTTGTGTGTCTCATATGGTTTACCAGTTATGCAAAAGTCGTTCACAATGAAGAATACTTTTGGAGACATTTCCAGAAAATTCAAGATATACATTTTATTTGTCATGAAAGTATCTTAAATATAATCAAAATCGTTAAAGCCATTTCTGAGAAAATTAAAATTTTCGAAAAATGTTTCATGTAAAGGGTAATCTGGGTTGGGGGGATTTTCTTGTAACCTTCTGGTCGCATCTCTGGAAGATACTGAACCTAAATACCAAGTTTGGTGTTTATCCGACTGTTCGTTTATGAGTTATGCTGTTCACAGACACACACACACGGACATGTTTTCAAAAATGTTTTTTTTGGGGGTCTCAATACATATATTTCCGGTGAAATCTCGGTATCGAATTTTTGGGTGGAATGCAATACTTCCCTTACTTACTATACGTAGTAGAGAAAGTAAAACTTATCATACGGAAATATCAATATCACATTCTCAACTGCAGCTACCAATAATAAAAACTGCTGCGAACATTAACACATACTATTAGAATCCCCTGAAAACCCACAGTTTTATAAGTAAAAGCATCGACAGTCAAGCAGCATTGAACGAAGTCAAATCACAATTTCCTGGAGTGACGAGGTAAACGAAAGTTACGGATGAACAGAAGGGGTCACCGTAACTGGGGTTGAGCACCCCACGCAGGTCAGTCAGCCTTTGTGCTTCTTCCCCCGGGAGGGAGTAGATCCGAAGAGCAACTAAATCCGGATGAAGCACCGACGGGATCTTTAATGTTTTCAGATTGAACGCATCCGACTCCGCCCGGTCATACACACAAGCAACCAAACCTCCGGCAGTCCCCCAGGAGGAGAGACCTGAATAGTCCCTGCAGTTACGTCAGGGAGGAAACTCTACAGAACGCAGAGTCACCGCCCAGCCGTAACCCAGCGATCCCGTCTCCCTGGTTCTACAACCCTGAAACAGATGACAACGAAGATGTGTTCAGGAAAAGAGAGTTGAGGAGTTCTGGAAGAAGACATGCATTCGCCTGTCGACTCGTGCAAACCACGAAAAACCCGAGGGTCGTCGGGGATGGAACCCTGGAGCTCCCGAATGCAGGCCACAGACGTAGGCGCATAAGATATCTCATTCGGTGGAAGCGCCGAGAATTCCTTGTGAAATTGGCAGAATCTAACACAGCTTCACTGTTAGGAAATTCTTGGCAATGAAACGGGAGATGTTTTGGCTAAAAGCGGATGAACTACTCCACCAATTGAACCTGTACCCATTTTTGGATTTCCTATGTGTATGACCGAGGAGTTATCGGTGTGTGGACTGCTGGAAAACATAAGAAGTCAATTGCAGGACACAGGTGCTAAAAAGTAACGATCCTGGTTTAAACATAGGCAGGATTTTAATGGACAGTTGGAATGGTTACTGGATACGGCTCTCTCAAGCGACACTTACACAAGATGGGAAAGGTTCATCCAACTTGTATGAGATGAAACCGGAGTCACTTGCTGTGTGATTGCTAGTTACTTGCAGGTCAAAGGATTAAACACTTTAAGCACCATTACCAATAACATGCACATATCTGCCTTTTTACTTTCTCTACTGCGTACAGTAACTAGGAGAAGTATTGTATTCCACCCAAAAATTCGATACCGAGATTTCACCGGAAATACATGTTTTGAGACCCCCTTAATCCAAAAAAAAGCATTTTGGGAACATGTCCCTGTGTGTGTCTGTGTGTCTGTGAACAGCATAACTCAGAAACGAACAGTCGGACAAACACCAAACTTGCTACTTAGGTTCAGTATCTTCCAGAGATGGGACATGAAGATTTTCAAGAAAATCCCCCACCCCAGATTACCTTTTACATGGAACATTTTTCGAAAATTTTAATTTTCTCAAAAATGGCTCTAACGATTTCGTTTAAAATATCATATGTTTAAGATATTTTCATGGCAAATGAAATGTATATCTCGAATTTTCTGGGAATGTCTCCAAAAGTATTCTTCATTGTGAACAACTTTTGCATAACTGGTAAACCATAAGAGATAGACAAAATTTTACTACACAAAAAATGTAGATCGCTTTAAAATACACAATTTATGACATGTACATTTCTTTTTTGAGTGAACCATTTTCGTGATATTGCTTGTTATTCCCTTAAATTTTCCAATACTTATACTTTTTCTCAAATTCGTTATTCATTTTTTTGTCCTGGTAATGCAAAGAGAATGGAATACTCCACATAGCAACCAGCTCTTAAAATATTGGACTATCGCTTAAAGCCTACCAATTCTCTTTGCACCTACAAGAAAATTGGCAATTAGATTAACATCTGTATGGAGAAAAAGTGTTTGTAAAAATAGTTTGTATAAGAGTAGAGAAAGTCATGTGAGTATAACACATTAGATTTTTTTAAAACTGTTCCTGTAAGTATGTGTATCGGATAAGTACCAAACTTCGTGTTTAAGTCAGTACCTTCCAAAGAGTCCCAAGAAAATCTCCCCATCCCAACTACCCTTTACATGGAACATTTTTCAAATTTTTTGGTCTTCTTAAAATGACTGCAGCGATTTTGATTAATATATTATATCTTAAAGATATTTACATCATAAATAATCTTGAGTTAAATCCTGAAACCAGAGGACCTGTGGTTTTACTGGGGCTCGCTTAGGCCTGAAAGGTATAGCAGCCCTTACTCATAATGCTAAACAAATGGTTTATGTGATTTTTGTACATTCGTTTTTTTCATATGAATGTGAATATTTACAAAAAATGTGCATATTTGCATGCATATTTTACTATTTCATTATGAATACAAATCCAGCCTCTAGTAATGAGGATAAGTAACTGTGCTGAAAATCACATTTTTCAACATACATTACTGCAATGTAATGTTGAATGATTTTCGGGATACCCCCACTTTTCTGAGTTTACAGTTTTCCATTAACATTCTCTAAAAAATTGAAGATAATAGACGAAATTTGTTCGTATATCGTTCAAAATTGCAAATTCATTTGTTTTTTTGTTTTTTGCATATTATGGCGCATTAAAGAAAACTTACGTAACTTTTTCTACGCTTATACTTCTTGCTAATCGAGGTAAGCACTCGCAGAAACTATATTTCTTATTTTTTTAGTTATATTTATACTCCTTTAACTACATTGGTCTTTTCAGCGGCCTTTCCTTTAGAACTTCCTGTTGGCAATGGTGTTAACTCGTGTAATTATTTTTTTTTTAATCATTGGACTATACACACTCTCATTCATACTTCCAGACTCTGGGAAGAATAAAGAATAAAGTTGGGTAGAGAAACATTCCCACCCGGGATCACTAACATAACAGGCCTGTGTTCTACCGACTGAGCTACGGGGTCTAATTTTTTTGTAGATGCAAGGTGAATTACTAGGCTTTAAGCTATAGTCAAATATATTAAGAGCTGGTTGCTATGTGAGTATTCCATTCTCTTTGCATTACCAGGACATAACAAAATGAATAACGAATTTGAGAAAAAGTATAAGTATTGGAAACTTCAAATGGTTCACTCCACCAAAAAAAAAAGTATGTGACATAAACTGCATGTTTTAACGAGCTCTACATTTTTTGTGTAGAAAAATGTTATGTATCTCTTATGCAAAATTCATTTACAAAGAAGAGTAATTTTGGGGACATTCTCAGAAAATTCAAGATATACATTTTATTTGTCATGAAAATATTTTAAATGTATGATATTTAAATCAGAATCGTTTGAGTTATTTTTTCAGAGAATAAAAATGTTCGAAAAATGTTCCATGTAAAGGGTAGTCCGATGTAGAGGGATTTGCTTGCGGGTCGCATATTTGAAAGATACTTAAACTAAATACCTAGTTTGGTATTTATTCTTTTCATTTTTGAGTTATTCGAAACATGTGTTTCCTGTGAAATCTCGGTATTGAATTTTTGGGTTGAATGCAATACTTCACCTACTTACTAATCTTGGAACAGAAGATAAAATTGGTGAATATTTGCATGTATATATTACTAATTGATTATGCATACCAATCGGGCTCTATTGATAATGAATGAAGTTCATATAAACGTTCTCAGGACAACAAAGTGTTGACTGGCTAGGATCCCTTTTGTGTGGAACGCCATTTGGATATTCCGTCTGCGGTGTGCAGACCTGTGGTCAGGAAGTTGTTGAACATGCATCAAGGTGAACACACAGAGATATTCTGTACAGAGGAAGCAGCCGTGGATGGCACTGATAAACAGATAGAGGTACACGTTCTAACACTAATCCTTCTTACACATGCAATGTTAACAACTGTTCTTACCACGCCTTAAGGCACGTACAGGCATTGGTGATGTTACCTGTTTAAACGGATGGTGGAGGAACACAGGTGAGTTCATGGCTGTGGATATTTTGAGAAAGATCCTTAAAAATCATAAAATTAGCTGTAAATTACCTTTAGTTTTGCACCGATTTCAACAAAATTTGAAATCTGCCGATAAATTTTCTTTTTCAATCTTGTTTATAGCACTTAAGATTCTCCGGAAACATAAATTTTAGGGACTTCCGTTATAAACTAACCTCAGTTTTATCCTGACTGCAATCAAATTTCAAATATGTTCATAACGTTTCTTCAAACACCAGAATGCCACCTAGAATTTACACTTTCATGTAAAATGTCTTAACGTAGCCAACATTAATTTTCACTTTCTCTGTCAAGTTACAGTACGTAGAGAAAGTATTGTATTTTGAAAAGGTTATGTTAGTAGGTGTTGTATTGTAGTTCAAATGTTGGGGAGCCGAACTTGAAGTAGTTGCAACCGCACGTATGGTAAAAAGTTTCCGGTAGCCTTTGCCCCAAGTATAAAAATATTAACTTTGTAATTTGACTGTTTCTTTAATTATTATATATTTATGTTTGCCTCGGCTGCGTCAGTATTATTGCTAGAGACATGAATTTATTTGCAAGGTGTGGTGTGGCTGAAGAATATTGTTTAAGAGAACAAGGCGCTCTGAAATGGTAAAAAAGATCACATTTTTTGTTTTAGGCACCAATAAAATCTCTATTATTTCCAGTTTCAGAAAATGTTTACTTTTTGGTGGTTAAGAGGTTATTAAGACATTTAAATACCTTTTAAATGCTAGTTTGTAATCCTTTAAAGCTGTCATGCAACGCCCTTTTTAGAACATTTTTGTATCTTTCAACAACGAACGACAATATCATGCCCAGCGAGCAGTTCAGCAATTAACAAAAGAGGCCAGGACCAAGAGAAGACAATCAGAAAAGCTGAAGCAATCCAGGAATGAAGGTGCAGATGATTATGACCCTGGAATGTACTGAAATGTGTCACAATTTTAATGTTCAAACTTTAAATTCAGTTTTCTCAAAACAACATTTTTGGATACTTATACCTCTTCTCAGAAAGTATGAAAGGTAGACAGCTCAAATTTTCAGTACATGTACATAGTTAAACTTTCGGAACCACAATTATAATTTTATAATGTATATTAGTGATATTAAGAAAGCAACCACATTGTACATTTTCCCACATTTGCAATTATTTTTTTCTATTTCTAGTGAACTGATACACAGAACTAAATAACTGAGGTTCAGAAGATAGCTGATTATACTAAGAATAACCATTCAAACGTGTGATTCTGTATTGCAAGTAGTATCAGAGAAAAAGGTACATAAATTTACATGTTTAAAGAGTAAATTTTTTTATTTTTGTGCAGAATGAAATGATTTTTACGGACTCAACTACATAAGCTATCAATGTGAACAACCGCTTTAAATAATTGTCATGATTTATGAGTTAATACATAAAAATTTAAGGAAAAACCATTGAGTACTTTAAGAGCAGTGGTAATTTAACACCCTTAAAGTATAATTTCCATGTGTTCAAACCGTTGTCCCCTTAACTGGTAAACAATAAGAGATACACAAAAACATTGAACAAAGAAAATATAAACATCTTTAAAACACATAATTTATTTCAAATAAGTGTTGTGGCATCTGCCATTTCAAACATATACGTAATTATTGTTTGGATTTTTTAATGCCTTTGTCGTGTTTTTAAAATGGTGTTATTACTCATCTGTTTCTCGCGGTATCGTGGAAAGACTATCGAATTTCAAGGCAGAATATCGCAACATTTTACAATCGATTCGGTTCTCTATCCACCGTGCACCTATAATAAAGTCTGTAATGGAAATATTTAGGTTTATCTCGATTGGCATGAAATAGTTAAAAAAAATTCTGGTTTGTTACACACGCATGACTTTCTCTACTCTTGTACAAAGTATTTTTACAAACGCTTATTCTCCGTATGCTTCATGTTAATCGAGATGTTAATCTTATTGCTAATTTTCTTGTAGATGCAAGGGGAATATGGTAGACTTTAAGCGATAGTCAAATATTTTAAGAGGTGGTTGCTATGTGGAGTATGCCATTTTCTTTGTGTTACCAGGAAAAAAATTGAATAACGAATTTGAGAAAAAGTACAAGTATTGGAAAATTTAAGGGAATAACAAGCAATATCTCGAAAATGGTTCACTCAACAACAAAAAATGTATATAACATAAATTGTGTATTTTAACGCGATCTACATTTTTTGTATAATAAAATTTTGTCTATCGCTTTTGGTTTACCAGTTATGCAAAAGTCGTTCACAATGAAGAATACTTTTGGAGACATTCCCAGAAAATTCGATATATACATTTCATTTATCATAAAAATATCTTAAACATATGACATTTTAATCAAAATCGTTAAAGCCATTTCTGAGAAGATTAAAAATTTCAAAAAATGTTCCATGCAAAGGGTAATCTGGGGTGGTGGGATTTTCTTGAAAACCTTCGTGTCGCATCTCTGGAAGATACTGAACCCAAATACCAAGTTTGGTGTTTATCCGACTGTTCGTTTCTGAGTTATGCTGTTTACAGACAGACAGACAGGCATACACACAGACATGTTTCCAAAAAGTGTCTCAAAACATGTATTTCCAGTGAAATCTCGGTATCGAATTTTTGGATGGAATACAATACTTCCCCTACTTAGTATAGGTAGTAAAGAAATTAAAACTAAGCTTTTTTTAATAATCTATAACGGTCTAATAGAAGAAAATAAAAATAGTGTTTGGAGAAAGCCATGTGAATTTAACACATAACATTTCTTCGTTTAATTCCTATGTAGTTACAATACTTTGTAACCTCTACACTCTTTTCCCGTACTAACTTCCAACTGCATGGCATTCCTGGCGAACAATAGCAGCTACTAAACAAATTAACCTTATCGTGTTCATTATTATTATTTCACATTTTGATAAGTCATTCCTGGGGTACAGGGAACAAATGCTGTTTGCATTTTATCCCTAAAGGTCAATTAGCAGATAAAGATCACCGTGCAGTTCAAAATCGCTTACCAACTGTTCTAACACACTGTCATCTGTTTGTTGTAGTTTGTGGCACTTACACTATGCGCCGCTGGAAACAGAATACGAGATAAACAGTGAAATCCAGATAACACAAGCATAAGGTCTTAAATTATAAAATAAAATCGGATTAAAGCACCTAGTTCTGTTTCAGGAATAGCAAAACTGTTTTGCTTATGTTGGCATGTTTAACCTGATAAGCTAAATGTACTTTGTGTTATGTTTTTAGAAAAGCGAATTACAGAACACTGAAAATGTTTGTGGACGAAATTTCGCTTAGAATACAAAACCGTTGTTAGAGAGGAACACATTTGGAATTTCATATTCTAAATACGTTAGCTAGTAGTACGGAATTACTAGAATATTAGAATGGAAATAACTACCAAAGAAACTTTTATATTTATTGCAAAAAAAAAAAAAAATCAAGTTCCTTGTACTATATAGAGAATTTTAATTTCTCTAACATTTGACTAGTAGAAGAAGGTATTGCGTCC
This sequence comes from Deroplatys truncata, assembly GCA_030765065.1. NCBI lineage: Eukaryota > Metazoa > Arthropoda > Insecta > Mantodea > Mantidae > Deroplatys > Deroplatys truncata. Next base: position 30,868,014 of record CM060981.1, on the reverse strand, counting down.
TACCCAAAACTTCGATATAGAGATTTCACTGGAGATAGTTTTTTGAGGTCCCCTGAATCCAATAAAAGAAATAATTTTAAGAAAAAAGTCCATGTGAATGTGTGTGTTTGTGAACAGAGTAACCCAAAAGTAAATGTCCGATAAATACTAAACTGTGTATTTAGGTTCAGTATCTTCCAAAGATGCGACACAAGGTTTTCAAGAAAATCCGCCCATTCCAAACCACGCTTTTCTAAATTTTCGATTTTCTAAAAATGGCTCCAAATTTGGATTAAAATACCACATATTTAAGAGATTTACATGACAAGTAAAATTCATATCCTGAAGTTTTTGGAAATAGCCCTTGAATTCCACTTCATTTTGAAAGAATTTTGTATAAGAGAAAGGCAAAAAAGGTACCAAAAATAGTAAATATATATATATATATATATATATATATATATATATATATATACATGCAAGTCACTGGGCACTTTGTTTAAAACACTAACTCTAAATTGTACAAAGTTAAATTAACTGTAACTTCAGTATGTATTTGAAAGTACCAAATTCAAAAATGTCGTGTTAGAAACTCCCTATAACGGAAGAAGCAATAATGCATACTACTCAACAGCGCTATTAAAATGTTTGCCTCTAGTTTTCACCTATTGTTGCGGCATGTAAACATCACACGTTTCAGAAATGCCGCGTGCCACTGACCACCTCTTTCGACTCTAGCTAGAAAATGATAACTGAAGGGGGCAAATGTTTTAATTACTTTATTATTGTGGCGGACGGTTTAATTAAAGTTTATTACTGTAAGGTATTGCGCAAGATTTCATAATCTAATTATTTAATAGTGTCCTTATTCGAACGGTCTCCCTTCGTTTTAAAAATACTTTTATATTCATAAATCTATTTTTATTTGCCTAAATAACCGAATTAGGCACTTTTAGGTTCTATCACGAAAAATAGGTTTTATTAGGTCCTAAAGTAAAATTAGGTCAATTTAGGCTCTATAAAATTGAAGTATATTACTCGTTGGTAACTAAAACATTAAAATAAATCGAAGTTTGGAGTGTAGGAGGTCAGGAATAAAATAGGTCAAAACCTAAGAATCCGGGGCTTACTAATAACACAGAATATCTCGGGAATGGCTAACACCACCAAACGTATTATTTCACATAAACTGTGCACTGTAGTAGATCTACATGTTTTCTGTACATAGTACGATTTTGTATATCTCCTATGGTTTACCAATAATTTACAAAAGACATTCAGAATGAAGAGGACCTCACAGAATATTCGCAGGATGTGCAAAAAGTACAATTTATTTACCATGCAAACATCTTAAATATATGGTATTTTAATCAAAATTTAAGATGCTGTTTTGTTGTATTGCCATTAGCTCCACGTATGGAAGCCAATTTTAAGTATATATTATCTTTACGTTATTTGCACCACGCTTTGGGCGTCAATTTGAAGGAGTTGTATTATAGTTCAACTGTTGGGGAGCCGAACACTTGAAGTAGTTGCAAGCGCACGTATAATACCCGGTAGCCTTTGCCCCAATTTTTAAAAATATTAACTTTGTAATTTGACTGTTTCTTTAAATATTATATATTTATGTTTGCCTTGGCTGCGTCAGTATTATTGTTAGAGACATATTTCTCTTAGTAGGGTTGTGATGCGACAAGAATGTAGGCTTACACAGATTATAATTTTACTTCACTCCTTTTATTAATGCTTGATAGATTTAAATAACACTTAACTGATATAGAGAGAGCTGTGAGATGTTTTTTTTTATTAATTAAGTACACTTTTTTAACACGTAAACTTATTTTTCGTCTCACACGAATACATATTATATTTCTTGAGGACACTTTTTGCATCTGGTTAGTAACTCTGTCTGCAGGCAACTGAACTCTAAATTTGTGAATTTTTCTCCTTTTTAGTTCCTGATTGGCTAATGCTAGTCCAATAGAATACCTTTATTTAACTAAAGCTTTTTCTGGTTGTTGATTGGCTATTTTATAAACTGTCACTAAAATGATATTATTGTTGCTCCAATAATGACTAGTAGCATTATTAAACATTCTTACTCATTATAACCTCAAGGTTACCTCATTGTTAGCAACTTTTAACCTATTACTCTCACAGCTCCTATATTATTACACATGTATACAATAATATAAGCATTTGCAATGACTGTTACATACATTTTACAAATTATTACATACACATATTGCTTCAAGGCAGGCTGTTATTGAATTTATATATTATATAGCTTGACTTAAATCATTTAATTGTTAAAAATACTGCCTCAAAATCGTTAGTGGGAAAATGACTAATAACGAAACGTTTTGCATCGATATTCACTTCTGTCTACATTATTATAACTAATATGATTTTCCGGGCTGTTATGCCGTGGTCTGCTGAAGAAAGATTTCCCAGACGTTTCGTCCACAACTGCGGTGGACATCTTCAGTGGCGCGGACGAAGTCTTCTCGGTGAAAGTATCGCAGCGTCTGATGCGTTGGCCGTTAGTGCCGCTCTCTTTATAGTGTGGGCGCTCTCTGCTGATTGGCCCGCTGGTATGAGGGGGCTGGCGCCGGCTGTGTTGTTGCTCTCTTCTGATTGGCTCGCAGTGTTTTTCGTTTTTGTATGACCTTTCTTGTTTTTGATGACTAGATGCCAGTTACTGTTGAGTTTCAATGCTTCTTCTTTCCTATTGAAATTATTGGGATGTTTATAAATCTCTATTGCTTCGCGTTGTAGCCGGGTATGGTAATGTTTTATGGAGGAAAGAATGTTGGTGTCCTGAAATCTAATAATGTGTTCGCCCTCGGCTTCAATGGCATGTTCGGCGACTGCCGATTTTTCTGTATGGCCCAGGCGGCAGTTTCTTTTGTGTTCGCTCAGTCTGGTGTTAGCGCTCCGCTGTGTGGTACCAATGTACACTGAACCACACGAACAAGGAATACGGTAAACACCGGCCGATGACAGGGGGTCTCGGGGGTCTTTGGAAGAGCGCAGTAGGTGTTTAATTGTCTTGTAGGTTTGAATACTGTTTTGACGTTATGACGTTGAAGTATATGTTCAATACGGTCAGTGACATTTCTGAAATATGGCAGAAAGACAATGGACTTGCTTTTGGGTTGGTCCTGAGTGGCCGGTCGGGGCTTGGCCGGACGGCAGGCTCTTCTCACCTCTTGGACTGAATAACCATTTGATTGTAGAGCTGTTTCTAGGTGTCGGATTTCTTGTGGAAGTAAGTGTGGTTCACAAATACGGGAAGCACGGTTTGCGAGTGTCTTAATCATAGCACGTTTTTGTCTAGGATGGTGGTTGGAGTTCTTGTTAAGGTAACGGTCTGTGTGTGTGGGTTTGCGGTAGACAGTATGACGGCACGCTGGGCATTGAAACTCAACAGTAACTGGCATCTAGTCATCAAAAACAAGAAAGGTCATACAAAACCGAAAAACACTGCGAGCCAATCAGAAGAGAGCAACAACACTGCCGGCGCCAGCCCCCTCATACCAGCGGGCCAATCAGCAGAGAGCGCCCACACTATAAAGAGAGCGGCACTAACGGCCAACGCATCACCTCCGCCACTTTCCGACTAGTTGGAAAGAGGCGCGGGTGGTATGCATTTTAAAGCCCGGCAAGGATCCGGTCTTTCCATGCAGTTACCGCTCCATCAGCTTGCTCCCAACCGTCTCAAAAGTCTTTGAGCGGTTGCTCCTAGCCCGCCTCACACCTCTATTTGAGGAAAGGCAACTCCTACCGGACCATCAGTTTGGTTTTCGCCATGGGCACTCCACCACCCTGCAGCTGCTGCGACTGGCCGAGAAGGCCTCCCTGGGCTTCCAGGAGAACTTCAAGACCATAGCAGTGCTGCTGGACGTAGAGAAGGCCTTTTCCACGACGTGGCACCAAGGCCTTTTATACAAACTCAAGGAGTTAGACGTCCCTCCCGCCTATCTTGCCCTGATAAGCAGTTTCCTTCGGGATCGCACATTCAGGGTGAGAGTGGAGGGGAAGGTTTCCTCAGTCCGACCCATAGCCGCTGGAGTCCCGGAAGGCAGTGTACTGTCCCCGCTTCTCTTCGCGGCCTACATGTCGGACTTCCCCACGGAACCCAGGACTGTTACGTGCCAATATGCCGACGATGTCCTCATAATGGCACAGAACAAGAATGCCCGATTCTGTTTCCCTCCACTACAGCGACAGCTCCGAGCCATTGGCAGGTGGAGCGAAAAGTGGAGGATGGCCATTAGCCCGGGGAAGAGCTCTGCGCTTCTCCTGGCGAAGGTCCGTCGGTGGCGGCCCGAGCGGCCTCTGAGGTTGCGGCGGAGGAGAATCCCCTGGGTTACCTCAGCCAAATACCTCGGAGTCACGCTCGACCGCGGCCTCACTTTCGCGCCACATGTCAGGGCAAAGGTCGGCCTCGGCCACTCCGCGCTGAGGCAGCTGTACCCTGTATTCCGCTCCACAATGCCCATACGCCTCAAACTACGCCTATATCAGGCGATTATCCCGCCCCTGATTCTTTACGGCTGCGAGGTCTGGGGATCGGCGGCAGCGACCACCATCCGCAGACTGCAAACCGTCCAGAACAGGGCGCTTCGGATGATCTATGATACTGGGCGTAGATTCCCATCACATATCCTACATACCCATTCCGGTCTCCCATACATCGTGGACGTGGTGCGGGAGAGAACCCGCACCATGTACACGAAACTCGTCTACCATACCAACCAGCTGGTTAACTCTTTGGGCCGCTATGACCATAAGGCGCCGCGGCGGAGGAAGAGCTACCGGTTGCCGAAAGACGGCTTGGGCCCCCGAGGCTGAGGTCTGCCAATCCCTCACTTCACAAACTTCCCCAAGTTAAGCAGCATTGGGCCCGGTCGCTAGCTGGATGAGTGACCATTTAGCAACGACCCGCCCTGCCGCCAACTTGAGTACCCCATCCCATTACCTGTATTCCCATCTTGCTTTGCTGCCATGCCGGCCTGCTTAACTTGACGACCACACAAGCGGTCGCCCAAGTTAAGCAGCATTGGGCTCGGTCACCGCATGGTCGCTAGTCCGCCCATGAGGAAACGCCGAGACCCAGCCAAATGGTAGTGCAGAAAGCTAAACCCCGCCCAAGACAGACACAAATCAAAAGCTTGTGTATATTCTTTTAAACCTCCTTTATCGCACAGGTAAAGCCGCGTACGCGGCTAGGTACTGTGGCGATTACATTCCGCCCAGGTAAACCTGGGCGACCTGTTCTCGATTGCTGGATTGCGATTGCTGGATTGCTGGATTGCCAACGCATCAGACGCTGCGATACTTTCACCGAGAAGACTTCGTCCGCGCCACTGAAGATGTCCACCGCAGTTGTGGACGAAACGTCTGGGAAATCTTTCTTCAGCAGACCACGGCATAACAGCCCGGAAAATCATATTAGTTATAATTGTGACAGCGGCCGTGAAAACCTACGTTCTTACATGTCTACATTATTGTTTTGTAATTTGATTGTTGGGCGCCACTGTTTATAACAATCATAAACAGACAGCAAGAGATTACACTTGTATTGAAGACATTAGTATTAGATAATTGTTTTATTGTTCCGGCTAGCTAATGTCTATGGTGGAGCACGTATCTCTTGCCGGTAGTGGAGTATGAAAGGATTGAAATATAAATAGGTATAAATTGTGAAATTATAACACAGTTGAAAGTAAGGTTTATGCCTTTAATATATGTACTTGCCATCTGAGTAACATTAGTATATGAAAGATACGAGGGCAGTCCCAGAAGTACCGGACCTGATGTATATATATATATATATATATAGCGGTTGTTCTTTCAAACAAATGACTGTGGTAGAAAGTACCAACCTTATAAAGCTTAAGTTTGAATTGACGATGCTGCGTTCTTTAGTAATTGTTTGGCAGCGAATTTGTAAACATGGATAAAACTGGCCATCGTTATGTGATACAATACTTTCATTTGAAAGATCTTAGTCCAACTAATATTAAAGCTGAGCTAGATTCTCTCTGGGGGAGTCTGTTCCTTTGTTTACAACAGTAAAATATTCTGTGGCGGAGTTTAAGCGAGGCCGTACGAGCTGCCAACACGAACATCGCAGTGGTCGACCAAATGAGGTGACCACGCCAGAAATTGTGAAGAAAATCCACAAAATGTTATTGGATGACCGTCGACTGAAAGTGCGTGAGCTAGCACACATCGTGGGCATTTCAAAAATGCTGTACATCGCACACTAACTGAAAATTTAGCCATGAGAAAGCTGTGCACAGGATGGGTGCCGCGTTTACTCACATTGGAACGAAAACAGCGTCGTGAGGATGTTTCAGTCGAGTGTTTGGCGATGTTTTGCTGCAATAAAACCTAGATTTTGTGTCGATTCATAACCATGGAAGAAACATGGATCCACCACTTCACTCCTGAGACAAAGGAACATTCAAAGCATTGGTTTGAAAGGGGAAAATCGGCTCCAAAGGAGACGAAGACAGTTCCATCTGTAGGCATGGTCATCGCGTCAGTTTTTTTTTTTTTTTGAATGCGCATGGAATAATTTTCATTGATTATCTTCAAAAAGGAAAAGCAATCAATGGCGAGTATTATGCAAACTTATTGCAGTGTTTTCGTTGTTAGGTCGGGTACTTCTGGGACAACCCTCGTAGCCGTTGTATTTAGCCATGCGTTGCTTCGCAAAGCGTCTAGTACTGTCCTCACACTTTACTAAAAATTCACATGTTTATAAATTTAGATCGTCCTTGAAGTAGTTATTTTTTTGCAGGAGTTGTATTGTAGTTCAACTGTTGGGGAGCCGAACTTGAAGTAGTTGCAACCGCACGTATGGTGCCCGGTAGCCTTCTTCCCAAAAATTTAAAAATATTAACTTTGTAATTTGACTGTTTCTTGAAATATTATATATTTATATTTGCCTCGGCTGGGTCAGTATCATTGTTAGAGACATGGATTTCTTAGCAGGGAGTTGGCGCGACTCAAGAATGTAGGCTTACACAGATTATAATTTTACTTTTTATTAATTCTTGACACGACTTTAATATCACTTCACTGATATAGAGAGCTGTAAGATTCTTTTATTAAATACTTGCAATTTTTAAACACGTAAACTATTTTCTCACACAAAAAAAGTATTATAATTCTCGAGGACATATCTCTCATCCGATTAGGAACACTGTCTACAACCAACGCGTCCAGTTATGAGCACTGTCTACAAGCAGCTGACTTGATTTCTAGCGCATAGATTTGCAAATTTCTGTACATCAAGTCTCTGAGTGGCTAATCCTAGTCCAATTGAATACCTTCATTTAACTAAAGCTTTCTCTGGTTGTTGATTGGCTATTTTATAAACTGTCACAAAAATTTACATTATTGTTGCTCCAATAATGACTAGTAGCATTATTACACTTTCTTACTTATTATTGCCTTAAGGTTACCTCATTGTAGCGAATTTTAACCTATTATTCTCACAGCTCCTACATTATTAAATTACGTAATACATAACATTATTACATGTATACAATAACATAAACATATACAATGACTGTAATATATACTTTTTATATATTCTTACATATACATATTGCTTTAAGGCGGGCTGTTATTATATTTTTTTATTATATAAGTTGACTAAAATCACTTAAGTGTTAAAAATACTGCCTCATCCTCTAACACACAGCTTAATTCGGTTTATGTACATATTTATCGGTAATTGTGTATGCGCTTTAAGCGACTACACCTCGCAACGATCCGCTCTCAGCATATCTAAGCTGCTACTAATTTTATTCGTTTGAAACATCTTAGCTTGGCGTCTCTCCCTTACATATAAAAATTTGAAATTTTACCCTTATGTGTTTCTGGTTAGCTAACTTTAATGTTTTAAATCTAACTCTTTCTATCCTATTTACTACTTCAAATATCACATCACATATCTACAGTTAACATAAGCGTGTTTATTTCTCCTTTCCTATCATTTTTAGTGCTCCTGATAAAATTTTCACCTAAGCTATATGTAATTTAACGAGTTTCGTCAGACATACCACAACTCCTTCCCTTCTCGTTTCACACAACGTTAACTCTGGCTACACTTTGTTAAAAATATACAATCACAACTTTTATCTTAAATGCTATACATATACTATTACCATTAAATAAACAATAAAATGCAATAAATATTAATTAATTTGTAAATAATTGCTACTTATTATTATTATTATTATTATTATTATTATTATTATTATTATTATTATTATTATTATTGTTATTATTTAGGCTTTTGGTGTGAGGCACTGTTTATTTAATGTTTTTGTGTGCCAAAAATACTGCCACAGTTTTCCATGTAAATGGTAGGTTGGGGTGCAGGAATTATTTTGAAAATCTTTATGTCGCATCCATGGAAAACACAGAACTTAAATACCAAGTTTGTTATCCGACTGGCTTTTCGTTTCTGAGTTATGCTGTTCATAGATAGACAGACCTTTTTCTAAAAATGCTTTCTTTTTAATTCAGGGAGTCTTAAAACAAGTATTTCTGGCGAATGTTGGGGTCGTTTTCTAGCATCACAACGCAAGACACAAAATGTTGCCAAAGCTCTTATCACCCGGTATAACTGAAGTGAATGGAGAAATGGCTTGTGACCCACGTGACGGAAGTTTGGACGTCCAAGAAAGTGGCGAGATAGAACAGTTTGGCTAACGCATGTATGTAGTCGGTTGAGGTTTCCGCTAACCTCCTAAGGGACCAGTTTGGGCAGAGAATTCGCACGAGGTTCTTGAAAGCACTCCAGTGTACTTCCCGGGTGTACAATCCTCGTGAGAAAAGCGTCAATCGATCTCAAACTGGTTCCTCACAACGTCGTATGACCATCGCTGGCGCCGTACTGTGTGGGAACATCGCCCCCGCTACATCGTGCAACTCTCCAAACTGACTTCCTTGGGCGTTACTCGACTGTCCGTCTCCAAGACACACTTATCAAAAATGTACGCTATTTCTGCTGAATAGCCCTACTTGTGTTAGTGAATTATTGCAGTCTCTAGTGTTTGGCTAGCAATAGTCTGTCCAGAAAGGCAAAACATCTGTGACTCTGTGTCAAATATTACACAAGCTGTTACATTCATATGACATTCCCTACCTACTCATATATAAACTCTTCTTACAAAACCTTATTTTCTATCTAATTCATGTTAATCGAAATACATACACACTTACAGAATGTTATATTTACAAAGGCGAGTCAGATCTTTAAAAAAAGTCTGATGTGTTACACTCACATGACTTTCTCTACTCATGTACAAACTATTCTTACAAACGCTTATTCTCCATATGCTTCATGCTAATCGAGATGTTAATTTTATTGCTAATTTTCTTGTAGATGCAACGGGAATTGGTAGGCTTTAAGCGATAGTCAAATATTTTAAGAGCTGGTTGCTATGTGGAGTATTCCATTCTCTTTGCATTACCAAGACAAAAAAAAAATGAATAACGAATTTGAGAAAAGCATAAGTATTGGAAAATATAAGGGAATAACAAGCAATATCTCGAAAATGGTTCACTCGACAAAAAAATTGTATATAATATAAATTGTGTACTTCAACGCGATGTACATTTTTTGTGTAGTAAAATTTTGTCTGTCTCTTGTGGTTTACCAGTTGTGCAAAAAACGTCCACAATGAAGAATACTTTTGGAGACATTCCCAGAAAATTCAAGATATACATTTTATTTGTCATAAAAATATCTTAAACATATGAGAAAATTAAACTTTTCTAAAAATGTTCCATGTAAAGGGTAATTTGGTGTGGGGAAATTTTCTTGTAACCCTTCGTGTCGCATCTCTGGAAGATACTGAACCTAAACAACAAGTTTGGTGTTTATCCAAAGACAGACACACACACACACACACACACACACACACACACACACACGGACATGTTTCCAAAAATGCTTTTTTTGGATTCAGGGGGTCTCAAAACATGTATTTCCGGTGAAATCTCGGTATCGAATTTTTGGGTGGAATACAATACTTCCCCTATAAAAAGGGGGTCACACAATGTTGTTTGTTAACGAGGCTGTCATTACCGGGATTATAACAGCGGAATTTCGCCCTCGCAATTCTTTAACATGCTAGAAAATATGCTGACATGGGGACGTCACTTTTAAGAACACTAGAAAATGTTGGAAAATTCAAATCAATAATAAAGGGTAACTCGGAAGTGGTTAATGCTACAAAAATGTATTTAATATAAATGGTATGATTTAGAGAGTTCCAGACTTTTTGTGCAATAAGCTTTTCTCTATCTCTATGGTTTACTAGTTATACAAACTTAGATAAATTCACTCAGAATAAAGAGTACTTCACATAAGAAAAGTGTTTTGTTTGATTACGACCTGTCAATTGCCAGGATATTAATAATGCCGGCGGTGTGGTGGAATTTCGTCTCGCAGAAGTTCTTTAACATGCTAGTAAACCTACTGACACGGAGCTGTCACTTTAAAGCACATTTAAAATCCATCGGTCTGAGCTTGGTTTGAACCCACGACCTTGGAATCAGAAAGTCAGCGCCTAATCAACTGAGCCACCCACCACAGGCTTGACATAAAAAATTCAAGACACACTACATTCACATGAGTTTTTCTACCAACACTTCTAGTAAGTTCTTTAAAAAATGTACTCTTCCACCCACTTTTTGTAAATCCAGACCAACTTTGATTACACATTTGTTGTACGTATAAGAAGAAACAGTAGCCTGAAAGTGATAGTCAGATTTTTAAAAAGTGGACGTCATTTCTTTGCTTTAAAGTTTAATATTTCTTGCATGATTAAAAGATCAGCGCCTTATCACATGCAAAAGGTATAGTATTTGAAAATTAAAAGCAATTACCAATTAGCGAGATAAACATTTTTTAAATCATAAATTGAATGCTTTAACGAGATCTACATTTTTGCGTAGTAACATTGTGATCTCTCACCAGTTATGCAGAAGTCATTCAGAATGAAGAGTTAATGCTAAAGGTGCGGACAAACGAGAGGTCCCGGAAACCGTGGCACAGTACCACAATCCTTTTTGCTTCTACCGAGACCATGACAACGGACGCAAGCATGGGGTCTGCAATGGTTCCACTGTTTCTCCCAAAACATAAAACTGGAGCAAGGCAGCGAAACCATGCAGACGCTTAAGAAGGTTTGACTGAGTTACGGAACCCCGGTCAAGCGAAAAGGGAAGCCCTAACGAGTGCCGTAGGGGAAGAAAAAAAATAAGATGGAAACCAGAACTCTCAAAAATATACTACTATTGATAAGTTGTTTCTCTTTTTTTGGTACTTTAATAATAATAAACAAACATTAATAACCAGAACCATAAAGCAACCTTAAAAGAATAACTGTAAAACAAAGATGGCTTAAATAGTAAACAAACCAAAACATCAATTGAGCAGAGCAGTTAGGCAAGTTTTAAATACAGCAAAAATTAAGTAAAACAAGAATTCAACAAACAAAATAAATTTAGAAAGGTTATAAAACAAGGCCACTATAAACATCAGACCAATATTTTATAAGCAGGTACCTTTTCTTAAACTGTAAAATACAGTAGAACCTGGAAGCATTACTTGCCCCTTTTTTGTGTGAACCATTGATCTCACAAATAGTAATTGTGCTTATCTAGTCAACTTGCCTGTTGATCAAGACCTAAACAGACTTTTATGAACTTCTAGGAACAGCAAGCTTCAAAGTCCAGCTGAGCTAGATGTACTTTACAACCCAACTGTTTTCAGTTTTTCAAAGTTCAGCATGGTAGGGTTTTTTGACTGCAATTACTGCTCCCATAATTAACACAACACAATTTCTGTAACTTCAAACTAACTATGCACTGGAAATCACGTATTGAAAATATAACTCAGTTAGAAAAGAACCAAAACACACTAAACATATGAACAATTTCAAGAGCCAGTTCACTTTACGAATTCGTGTTTTAAAACACACATTACGTTTTCCGCCCCAAAATTCACCCACCATTACCAAGACACAAACTGATAACAAAGCCTACCTTTACATAAGGCCGATCCACAAAACATCACAAAAGAAGTTCCTTAAATCAATTCCAAAAAAAACTTCCACAATCCGGATGACTTGTTGCCGGGCAGAGAGCTAACGCTGCAATGCGACAGAAATCCACCACTCCCCGCGTAAGGTCAAGGCACCTGCGACGTAAGCAAACCAGAGAGGAGAAAAAAAAGGGAACACCAAAGAGTGAGTTAAGCAAGGGGACAAACAAAGAAGCATCGTAAAGTGACTGGCTGGAGGTATAACACAGTTACAAAACATAATACGAACACATAAGAGCACGGGTCCTAAACGTTTCCAGATCGAACGCATCCGATACCGCACGGTCCCACCCAAAAGCCACTAACTCCAGGGTGCCCTCCGAAGGGGCCGAACACCGTCGCCTGATCCGACAACCCTGAAGCTGATGACAAGCAAGATGATGGGCGCAGGAAGGTAGTGGTAGAAACTGTTCCAATTTGGCATTTGTCTGCCAGTCTGGGAAAACCAGGAAAAACCCAACTCATCCGGTCGAATGAAGAGGACTTCACAGGCTATGAGCAGAAAATTTGAAATATACATTTTATTTGTGATGAAAATATCTTAAACATATGGTATTTTAAACCAAATCGTTACAGCATTTTTGAGAAAATTAGAAATAAAGGAAGATTTTCTACTTAAAGGGTAGTTCGGTTGGGCAGATTTTCTTGAAAATCTTTGTAAGATGAAGTTAAGTACGAAATTGGGTATTTTGCCGAGTTTTCGCTTTTGAGACACACATACAGACCTTATCTTTTTTCTTTTTTTTTTGATTCAGGGAGTTTCTCTCGGTATCAAATTTTTTAATGGAACGCAGTACTCCTCTACTTATAAGTAAGTATGTAGCGAGAAGCTAAAAATGATTTTAAGACTCCCTGAAATATGCACTCTCTTGTTCGTCGGTCGTTAACACCAAAAGAAGCGCACCAAAATACCGACACGGCGTTGATATCGTCAGAAAACATCAGGTAATGCGCAGGTGTTCGTACGCATTCAGCACGTGTATATATTCGCTTCCCTTGTGTAACTTAGGCACATGCTTGCGAGTACAAATTTGGAAGCAAAGCTTAGCCCTGAAAACGGATATTTCCTCAAGGTTAGGGTCAGGTGTTCACCAAAGAACGTCTGTTAATGGTAGCGAATGTGTAATGAATAACTCAATAAATGCGTATAATCCTACAACTTTTACGGCCGATTTCACACTCTGCTGCATTGTGCCATTTTGATTCCTGAACGAGAGTGATTTCAATTAAATATTCCGAATGGCAATCGAAATAATGACCTATTCTTCTTGAAGAAGCGCTCGGGGATTTTATCCGAGTGTTAGCTGCGGTGAAAATTGAAATTTATATTTCAGGAACATATATTTTTACTTTCCATACCACGTATATACTAGGTAGACAAGGTATTGCATTTCACTCAAAAATTCTATACCGAGATTTCACCGGAAGTAATAGCTTTTGGGACCCCTGAAAAAAAATAATTTCTAGAAAATTTCTAGACACATCGTCTGTGTGCCTGTAACAGCATAAGTAAAAACGGAAAGTTGGATAAATACCAAACTTGATATTTAGGTTCAGTACCTTCCAAAAATGCCACACGAAGATTTTCCAGAAACTTATCACACCCCAAACTACCAGCATGGAACAATTTTCGAAATTCATTTTGGAAAATGCGAAATACTAAAGATATTTACGTGACATATAAAATGTATATCTTGAATTTTCTGGGAATAGTTCGGAATTTTGTATAGTTTTTATTCACCGATAAACGTTATGTGATAGACGAAAACGTACTCCAGAAAAATTGTAGATCTCTTTAAAACGCACAATTCACTTCAAACAAGTTTTTAGACAACATGGCCTAAAAGTAGAATTTCTAACACAGTGTACACGAGCTAATAGCTTTAGATTATCGCACTAAGGTGACCAACTTTGGTTTCAAGCCCAATCACATGACAATTACCCTTTGTACAATGTACAATTTGTATTTGTACATGTTTAATAACTCTACTTGGTTTGATTAGGTTTAACTTTTCATTATGTCTTTTTACATGATTAATTTCCCATGGCACTCGCATTTGAGGCAGTATTCTTAACATTTAAATAATTTCACTCTAATTATATAATATGTAAATTCAATAACAGCCCGCCTTAAAGCAATATGTGTATGTAACAATATATAAAATATAGTCATAGTATGTTTATATTATTGTATCCATGTGTAATAATGTTATGTGAATATATTGCGTAATTTAATAATGTAGGAGCTGTGAGAATAATAGGTTAAAGGTTGCTAACAATGAGGTAACCTTGAGGCAATAATGAGTAAGATAGTTTAATAATGCTATTAGTCATTATTGGAGCAGCAATAATTTAATTTTAGTGATGGTTTATAAAATAGTCAATCAACAACCAGAAAAAGCTTTAGTTAAGTGAAGGTATTCTCTTGGAGTAGGATTAGCCAATCAGAAACTAAAAAGGAGAAAGATTTACAAATTCAGAAGTCAGTTGGTTGCAGACAGCGTTACTAACCAGACGTAAAAAGTGTCCTCAAGAGATTTAATACCTATTCGTGTGAGACGAAAAGTTAGTTTACGTGTTAAAAACTGCAAATAATTAATAAAAAGAATCTCACAGCTCTCTATATCAGTGAAGTGTTATATAAATCGTATCATGCATTAATAAAAGGAGTGAAGTAAAATTATAATCTGTGTAAGCCTACATTCTTAGTCCCACCACAACCCTGCTAAGAGAAACGTGTCTCTAACAAAAATACTGACGCAACCCAGGCAAACATAAATATTTAATACTTACAGAAACAGTCAAATTACAAAGTCAATATTTTTAAAAATTGGGGCGAAGGCTACCGGGTGCATTATGTGCGGTTGCAGCTACTTCAAGCTCGGCTCCGAAACAGTTGAACTACAATACATCCTACTGCAAATTGACGCCCAAAGCGTGGTGCAAATAACGTAACAAACCAACTTCTTCAAATTGGCGTCCATACGCGCAGCTAAACTAAAATACTACTTTACACTATCTCTTCGCAATACAAATCGTCATACTTCAATTTATTGCAATTGTTGAGGGGTTAACTTATGCGTTATATTGGCAGGTTTCTTTGATCTAAAACGTTACTCTTTTATTTAACCTGCATAAAGATTAAATGGCGGAAATTATGAATTCAAGAAAGAATAATAACACTAGAAGTACTTGCCTCCAGAAAGAAATTTGATATAGCATTTGGTGAAAGGCAAAACATACTGAAAAAAATTTCATTGAAAATGACTGCTAGCGAATCAACTAAACTTCATGACATCTGAGATCTCGCTTTATAACTGTCATTTATTTTGTTTAAGAACGCTTCTAAAGTGATCTCTTTAGTTTCAGGAATCAATATATTATTGATATTTTACAAATTCTAGCACTGTCTAAAAATGGTATATTTCACACGTGTTAAAAGTGGTTTTACCCCTTGTACCATAATCTACTATATGTTGCATAATCCATTTCTGAGATATCGTTATTAAAGCTTCGAATACTTCATTTCTTCTCTTAAAGTCCTGTTAACATTCAGTTGTTTCTCGCGAGAGGATGGACACAGTATTTTTAGGGCCAGCATAGGGTCAGTTCTTAAACATTTGACTATCACTGTTCTCTTCGCATCTACGTATCTCTTCGCATCATATAACGAAATGTGTAATGTAGCTATTTCTGCAAAGGCTTATATAGATTAAAATATAAAGGGTGATTAATGAAGAACTGACACATTTCTTTCTTTAATTATTCGGTTCGAAGTTCACTCATTGCTCCAATTTTAGTACCAAATTAAGCAGAATGTTCTAAAGTTTCTATTGCTTGTCACTGATGACCAGATGTTCATGTTTTATTGTTAGTTTTATTGTCGACAACTGTTTTTGAGACTTTGTTCTAGTCAACGTGAAAATGGAGTACACATTAAATGAACGACTCTTCCTTGTAAAGCAATACTGGATTACGGACTCAATTACAGCTACTCAAAGGGCATACTAGAGAGAATTTGGTGTTCGGAATCCTCCTCAAAAAGAAACACAATACTGGGACTGGTAAACAAATTTGAAA
Source organism: Deroplatys truncata (assembly GCA_030765065.1). Lineage (NCBI taxonomy): Eukaryota > Metazoa > Arthropoda > Insecta > Mantodea > Mantidae > Deroplatys > Deroplatys truncata. The sequence goes on along the minus strand of CM060981.1, from coordinate 30,851,813 downwards.
CAACTGAGTCTCTGGTGAGTGAAAAAGGCAAAACTCGTTCATCTAGGCTTAGCACGGTTGTTGTTGACGTAAGAGCACGACTGGATAAGTCATTAAGACGTTTGTCGCAGGAGACAGGGTACAGCTACTCAATGTGTAAGAGAGCTGTGAAAAGTGCAGGCCTAAAGCCGTATAGGATTACGGTTGTCCATCAGTTACAGGAACCAGGTAAGGATAGACAAATGAATTATTGTCGTTGGTTTCAGGCGTTCATTATGCAAAATCCTGCTATATTGTTCATCACATGGTTCACAGATGATTATCCGGCTATGTGAACTCAAATAACTCACGCTATTGAGCCAGCAAAAACCCACATGTTATTCGTGAAGCACCTATGTACCCGGTTAAAATCGGAGTTATGTGCGGAATATCAGCACGGAGAATAGTGGGACCAATTTTTTTTAAAACAATGTAAACACTGCAGAATACCGACGGATTTTCAGCAGGACGGCGCTACATGCCGCACATTAAATGAATCATGGCACTAATTGCAAGTTTCTTTGACGACCGGATAATTTCCAAGAACCTGTGGCCACCAAGATCTCCGGATTTGACATCGCCGGACTTCTTTCTATGGGGCTACTTAAAAGACAGAATTTATGCCACACGTCCCCAGACATTGGACGATCTGAAGCCCAACATTACACAGGAGATTCAAGCTATTGACAACAGAGTCCTCCAACGAGTGGCCAGTAACCTGGAACGACGTGTTGAGTTGTGCCATACGCAGGATGGAGGACATTTTCAACATTTGCTATAGAGATAAATAATCTCCCAAAACACCTCTGCATTTCAGGTATAATAAGTTGTCGCTAGCATAACTCGTTTTGAAACAATTAAAGAAATAATTGTGTCAGTTGTTCATAAATCACCCTGTAGTAGATAGAAAGATAAGCTATAGTAAGAATAGTTTGTATACCCACTAATAAGTAATACAGCGTAGAGAAGGTCATGTGAATGTAACAGTTAAAATGTTCTTTAGAAAAAGCTCCATGTGTGCGTATGCGTGTGTGTCTGAACTCAAAAACGAAGAGTCGGATAAATACCAAAGTTGGTATTTAGATTCAGTGCTTTACAAAGATGCGACACGAAGATTTTCAAGAAAATCTTCCAACCACATACTACCCTTTACATGGAATATTGTTCGAATTTTCTAAACAATAGCTCCAACGATTTTAATTAAAATACCATATATTAAAGATATTTACATGACTAATAAAATGTATATCTTGAAAATTCTGGGAATAGCCTGTGAAATGCTCATCATTCTGAGTGAATTTTGTGTAATCGTGTATGACTGGTAAACGTTATGTGAAAGACTATAATCTCTTTAAAATACATTACTTTGAGGAAGGTTAATATTATTACGTGTTTGCACCACGCTTCGGGCGTCAATTTGAGGAAGGTAGTTTCTGCCCCACGTATGGAAGCCAATTTGAGGAAGGAGCTGTATTGGTTGAAGTAGGTTGAATGCCTCACGTATGGTACAATGTTTCCGGTAGCCTTCGCCCCAAGTTTAAACATATTAACTTTGTAATTTGACTGTTTCTTTAATTATTATATATTTATGTTTGCCTCAGCTGCGTCAGTATTATTGTTACAGACATGAATTTCTTTGCAAGGAGTGGTGCGACTAAGAACGTAGGCTTACACAGATTATAATTTTTACTTCACTCCTTTTTATTAATGCTTGACACGATTTAAATAACACTTCACTGATATATATATAGAGAGAGAGATGTGAGATTATTTATTAATTACTTGCACTTTTTAAACACGTAAACTATTTTCGTCTCACATTAAACACATATTAAACTTCTCTAGGACTTCTCTGGTTAGGAACACTGTCTGCTAGCAACTAACTTCTGGATTTGTAAATTTTGTTCCATTTCAGTTTCTGATTGGCTATTCCTAATCCAATAGAATACTTTTATTCAACTTTCAGGTTTTTCTGGTTGTTGATAGGCTATTTATAAACTGTTTAAAAAATTACTTTATTGCTGCTCCAAGAATTACCAGTAGCATTATTAAACATTCTAATTCATTATTGTCTCGGGGTTACCTCATTGTTATCTCATTATTAGCAACTTTTAACCGCTCCTAGATTATTAAATTACGTAATACATTCACATAACATTATTGAACATGTACATAATAATATAAACTTTAATAATTTGACTGAAATCATTTTAGTGTTAAAATACTGCCTCAATTTATGTCAAATAAGTTTTTTGTGGCATCATTTCTGAGATATCCGTTACGAATAGTTCAATACTTCATTCTTTTTAAGTCCTCTCGATTTTCAGTTGTTCCTGCGACTGCATGGAGAGTAAGGAACTTTAAGGCCAGTATATAGAGTCAAGTTTTCAGCTATTTCCGGAAAGGCAATCTCGATTAAAATGAAGTGGATAGGACATAGCTTTCGCGAGAATAATTGTGAAGTGAAATCTCGATATTATGTTTTGATTGGAATACAATAATTCCGCTATGTATTATATAAGTGGTAGAGAAAGTAAATGAATGACTCATCATTTATTTACAGTCACGTGATTTGTTCAATTTTAAAAACAATGTTGTATAACAAAGTTTACATTTTAAGAAGTGAATCTAAAGAGGCGTTCACAATTTTCCGTTACCTTTACCGAACATAACCCGCTCTTCCTCGCAATGCAGAGTGACAACGCGAGCACTCAGGCACCTCCCAGAAGAGTCAAAATATAGCACCATTACCCCGACACCGAGAGGCCGGAAAAAGACAGCATTACGTATGGCTATCGGCCGTTTCAATATCCTGGAGTCTATAGACAATGTCAGGCCGGGTTATGCTGAGGCACGAAAACTCTTCCGTACATTGTATGAGGAGGGCCATTGTTTTAAAACGGAGTCATGCCGTTACTTTACACCACGGACATCTCTTTAACATAATGTCATCGTAGAAGTGTCTCTACGAGGTCAGAATACGTAAGCAATGGCCGGCCTGCCTGGTCCATACTTCTCGTTCAATCCGAGCAGCTACTTCGAGCTTCATTCACTCCGATAACTGTGGACCCCGTTACAGGGGAGGAAGCATAACCCAGGTTACTAAAAAACAAATATGGCCGATGCCTATGTCGGAGTTGTCAACGTTCTAACTTGAGTTACTAGATATATAACCACAGAAATCACCAGATAATATTTTACAAATAACTCCATTTGGTTTTATTAGGTTTTACTTTTCATTATGTCTTTTTACATTATTAATTTCCCAAGGCGCTCGCATTATTTGTTCACAATACAAATCGTCATATTCAATTTATTACAATACGTTGTAGAGTCAACCTATACGTCATATTGGCGACTTTCTTTGATCTAAAACGTTACTCTTGAAGAATTTTATACTATATTGTATTTGCCCCACGCTTTGGGAGCCAATTTGAAGAAGGTTTGTTGTTGCTACGTATGGAAAGCCAGTATGAAGAAGGTGTATTATATTTCGACTGTTGGGGAGCTGAACACTTGAAGTAGTTGCAACCGCAAGGACGGTAAAAAGTTTCCGGTAGCCTTCGCCCCAAGTTTAAAAATATTAACTTTGTAATTTGACTGTTTCTTTAAATATTATATATCTATTTATGTTCACCTCGGCTGCGTCAGCGTTATTGTTAGAGACATCGATTTCTTTGTAGGGAGCAGTACGGCTAAGAGTGTAGCCTTACACAGATTATAATTTCTACTTCACTCTATTTATTAATTCTTTAAACGATTAAAATAACAGTTCACTGATATAGAGCGAGAGCTGTGATATTATTTATTAATTACTAGTATTTTTTAACACGTAAACTATTTTCGTCTCACACCTAGATATTAAACTTCTCGAGGAGGTGTCTCGCATCCGGTTAAAAACGCTGTCTACAAGCAACTGACTTCTGAATTTGTACAGTTTGATCTATTTCAGTTTCTGATTGGCTAATCCTACTCCAATAGAATACTTTTATTTAACTTAAGTTTTTTTTGTGGTTGTTGATTGGCTACTTATAAACTGTCTCAAAATTTATATTATTGTTGCTCCAATAATGCCTAGTAGCATTATTAAACTTTCTTACTCATTGTTGTTTCAAGGTTACCTCACTGTTACCTCATTGTTAGCAACTTTTAACCTATTATTCTCACAGCTCATACATTATTAAATTATGTAATACATTCAGATAACATTATTACATATGTATACAATAATATAAACATATACAATGACTGTAATATACACTTTTTATATATTGTTACATACACATATTGCTTTAAGATGGGCTGTTATTGAATTTGTATATTATATAATTAGACTGCCTCACTCTTTTATCTAGAATAAGGTACATAAAGATTAAATGGCGGAAACTATGAATTCAGAAGAAACTAAAATGGAAGACCCAGGTGAAATTACAGAAGCAGCAGAGAGAATAAGACTACTACTTACTCCAGAGAGCAATACGATATAGCGTTTAATCGCTTCATTGTCTGGTGTAAGGCAAAAGATGTTGAAAATGTCTGCTAGCGAGTCAACAAGACATCTCACATCTCGCTTTTTAAAGCGATTTCTCTAGTTTCAAGAACCGTGTTGTAAACGTGATCTGTATTGTATTCCACTCAAAAATTCGATTCCTAAATTTCATAGAGAAACAAATGCTTTGAGCATCCCTGAATCAAAAAAAAAAAAAAGCATTTTTAGAAAAAGATCCGTGTGTGTGTTTATGAACAGCATAACTCAAAAACGAAAACTCGGATAAGTACCAAACTTGATACTTAATTCAGTATCTTCCGAGGATGCGACACGAAGACTTTCAACAAAATCCCCCAACTCACAACTACCCTTTACATGGAACATTTTTCGAAAATTTTTGTTTTCTAAAAGACGGCACTAATGATTTTGATTAAAATACTATACATTAAAGATATTTACATGCCAAATAAAGTGTATATCTAAGAGTTTTCTGAAGTCTTCATTAGGAAGGAATTTTGTATAATCTTATATAACCGGCAAACGTTAAACGATAGACGAAGAAAGAAATATAGCTGTCTTTAAAACACACAATTTATTTCAAATAAGCTTTTTTATGCCATAAGCCATTTCTGAGATATCTGTTGCTAATGGTTTGAATTGTTCATTTCTTGGTAATTTTTCAAAGTCCTTTCAACATTCAGGTGCTTCTCGCGATTGCATGGAAATACTGTGGAATTTTAAGGCAGCATATAGCATCCAGTTCTTAAACATTTGACTATTCCTGTTCCCTTTGTATCTATAACGAAATGTGTAATGTAGCTATTTCTGCAAGGTTTATTTGGATTAAAACGTAGAAGGTATAAAAAATAAGCTTTAGTAAGAATAGCTTGTACACTCATTAATAAACGATATATGCTAGAAAAGGTCTTAAGACTGTATTACATTAGACTTTTAGTGTTGTTTCACTACTGCATGTGCACAGAACGCCAAAGAAAATCTTCGGCGGAGTTTGTGTCGTTTTCTGGGGTATTTGAGGCCTGTCCTTCACTTAATCTACTGCAGAGCGTGGAGGTTTGATAACACAGCAATAAGGGGGAAAAGAGGGGAGGCTGATGCCTTTGCTTTTTCTGGTGTTATTGAAACCAAAACATGTTTATTGTCTCAGAATCAGTCATGCCGTATACTAGCAAAATTTCTCCTGGACGTATCGTGGGTGTGTGGGAGGCTGGTTGCACTGTTACAGCAATTGCAACGGCAGTGCATAAAAGTGTTTTTATAGTAAATTACTGGACCAAAATATTTCAGGAAAGTGGGGAAGACGGTCTACATACTCGTCAGAAAGTGGGCACTTCCCGTAAAACACCCGCAGATGATGATATTCGTTTACTAAATGCAAATTACTCTTTTGTTATAATTGACTGTTATCATGTTTAGAAACTAGAGATACATATGCATATGGTTTACCGAATATGACATACATATTATAGCAATAAAATTGGGTTATATTTTTGTCTATAATCCTGTTGTATTCATATGATTAGCAATATCTTGGTAAAGGTACATTAACCAATTATAGTTTAAATTAGAGGGAAAACATGTTGTTTTATTTATTTATTATTTAGTTCTGTTTGATTCTATGCAGCAGCAAGCATTGATACCAATGTGAGAATACGGTTCTGTTTATTTTTTGTTATAAAGTGCTGCCTTGTTATGTATTTAATGAATACCATTCTAGCTTTAATTTGTACCCCTGAAATTCTTCTCACACTACACATTCTACATTTACTAACCTGGGCGCTCATTAAGTTTACCCCTTAGCTTCTATTTCAAAGGCGTGTCCTACACTAGCCGATAAGGGTCTACATGACAAACTGAATGCACTCACTCTATCTCTTTCTGTTTTAGCCCATACGATCGAGAGCGTAAACATATATATATATATATATATATATATATCGTTTATACATCATTTGTAAGCTTTGTTGTAGATATTGGTGTAACTATTTAGCAGAAGGCCTGGCGCACCCTTGCACTGTGGCCTAAAGCAACCAATGAAATGTTCATGGCTTCGTAAGACCACGTACAACGATAAATAATGTGATATAAACGCGAGGAGCTGTGAGAATTTCTTTGGCGCTCTTTGTACAACGTGTAAGCATTATAGAAGCTAGACATGTTAATGATAATCATTGAATTCCTCAAGTTTTGCGCAGGGTTCCGAGGTTTGGAGTAATAAAGTAAGTAAATTAGAAACACGAGTATTTTCACCCAACAGTCTGAGCGTAATTCTGTGCAACTTCATTTCCTTAAGCGCGGTATAATGCAGTTCACACACCGCGCCCTATTTTCTCTCGAGGAGATGTAATGATGCCTTTGTTAGGAGATGGCGCTGAGTAGAATTACTGTCTCAGTCTTTATGCTCTGTGGAAAATATTCATGTCACCGCCGACTACACCAAAATCTGAATATTTGCTCTCCTTCTCACCTAATTTATTTACCTTCATTATACACTTCTCCACACTTTTGCTTTCTCTACCAGGTAGAGAACATTATAGTTTCTTGTAGTGTTTTTCTTTATTTAATATTGGCAGCAACTCCGTATCAGCTTGCTCCACAGCAGCCTTGGGTGAGTCAATCTCTTATTGGTTTGAATTCAAGTCCCACATACAGAGGCCTATGAACAAAGGTCAGGCCTAGGTGAGCGGCGAAAGGGGAGGAGTACGAAATTTCACCTGAGTGACTAGAAGGCACTGTTCGTAACGACGGTCTGCATTAACTGCGAACAGTGTTCGGTTTCGGCTCAGGAGCGAAGGAAAAGGGAGGAGTGAAGCAAACATTAAATAGATTGCTAGAAACAGGGAGAAAGTAGTGTATTCCACCCAAAAATTGAATACCGACATTTCACTGAAAATACGTGTTTTGGTGTACACTTTATGTGAAAAAAGCATTTTTATAAAAAGTACAAGAACGCAGTGTGTTTGTGCGTGAGGTAATCTCGGAAAGCTCTGAAGTGATTTTGATAACCCTTTCACTATTGAAAAGTATTGTTTTTACGGACGGGCATAGGCTACAAAATATTCTCCAAAATGTCAAAATTGCTGTTTTAGGAGGAGTTTCATATTCTTGTCACCTGATTTCAATCCCGTGTCGTTGGTTATGTATATCAGAGGGTATTTTGTTGCAGTCCGAGATATCCGTTATTAATGGTTCGAATTTCTCATTACTTGGTCATTCTTTAAACTCCTTTCAACATTCAGTTGTTTCTCGCGATGTCATGGAAACAGTATGGAATTTTAAGGCCAGCATATAGCGTTCACTTCTTACACATTTGACTATCGCTGTTCCCTTTGTATCTACAACGAAATGTGTAATGTACCTGTTTCTGCAAAGGTTCATTTGGATTAAAATGTAGTAGATAGGAAAATACATTACGTAGAATAATTTGTATACCCACTAATAAGCTAGAGAGGGTAGAGAAAGTAATGTGAATGTAAGACATTAAGTTTTTCATATAATTAGTGGTTTGAGGTGATGGAATTTTCTTGAAAATATTGGTATCATATCTTCGGAAGATGCTGAAATTAAATACCAATAAGCTTAAATAAAATACAGGCATTGATTAAATACTTTGATCTTCCTAGCCTGGATATAGTCTTCCTTTTAGCTTAGAGCGACAGTTGCTGAAGGGTAGGCAGGTATAGTACGGCAGGTTTCCAATTTACCAAAGTGCAAGTGGAGACATCTACCTCCATTTAGCACGGCCTGCTATTGTATAGCAGGTGATTGATTCCAAGTGGCCGTGAGTCGCATTGCCTTACTTCAGAACGCCAGCACAAAGGATTTTCACTATTGCGATCTTGGGTCTGAATCCGTAGCTTTGTGGAGGAAGCTGGTGGGTGCCAGAACTGAAACAATGGAAGGGAATAAAGTAGGATGCTGCAAACAATGAAAGGGTTTCTGCCAAATCCGGCAAGTGGCGAATCCTTTTACTCTGCATAATCTAGTTCTCTTTGATGTATACTTAGTATTTTCTCCACCACATATCTATGATGCGTAGAGGAATACCAACCAAAAATTCCATATTGTGATTTCACTGGAAAAGTAGGTTTTGAGGACCACCAAAACCCAATATTTCTTATAAAGATCTTATATGTTATATTCACATGGCTTTCTCTACCCATTCTTCAACAAACTATACTTACTAACGCTTATTCTTCTATCTGTTTCATAAACATTTGCAGAAATGGCTTTATTACGTATTTCCTTGTAGGTACCTTCTGAATGTAAAGGACATTTTTAAACTTAAGCCCGAAACGGGTCCGCAGGAAACGTATGTGTTGCAGAGCGAGGCCGGCGCAAGCCGACAGAGACGCGCAGAGTTCCCTATCAATTCTAGGCTTGAACACCCGGCCACAGGAGTTTCGCTTGGAGTCAGACTCCCTCTAGCAGGCCCGAGAAGAAGTTTCAAATCGCAAAGCCCTGCCCGACACCGACCAAACCACTGCCCGGAAATCCGTGATAGAATACAGCATTTGCCTATGTCTACGAGGGAAAACTACGAAAAACTCCTGGTCAGCCCGATTCAGTTATCATGGGTTCGATTTCTGCCTACTCTGACAATGGGTTGCTGTTGTTAAAAATATTCCTGTCCCATCCTTGAAACTCAAATACCAAGTTTGGTAATAAGTTATGCTATTTACAGATACACTAAGATCGTTTCTTAAAAATAACTTTTGGATATAGGGAGTGTTTGAACCTATATTTGCTGTGAAATCTCAGTATCGACTTTTTGAGCGAAATGCAATACTTCTTCTAATTACTCTAGGCAAGACCGAGCGGAATGACTGAGGCGGCAACGGGAGGTCCCGGGTTCGATTCTCGGAGAGCGCACACTGTAACCACGGGGTTTATCGTAATTTTCCCCTTGTCGCCTAGGCGAATGCCGTTTCAGGTTTGTCTTCGGGTTCTGCGGTGCTGGCAGATGGCGTAGTTGCTTGCGCATTGGAAGGATTTATCTCCGTAAGCGCCATGGTGGGTTGTAACGGCTGTCTTCGCTACGTCGCCTTCTCTCGGGGTTCCTCGCCTTTGCTTGTACGTGGATGTTCAAACTGGGGATATTAGGTACGCCTGCACGTGTCTGCCTGTGGAACCTGCGACTTCCTATGGCTCCTTCACCTCATACCTACCTCATGGGGGGTGTAGCCACATTAGACACTGATATCAATGGCGAGGTGTCTATCTCCGCTAAACACATCCTGCATCTTACGTCCTATGCATGGTTAGAGTGAGCGGCCACAGGGAATCAAATCCGGGACCTCTCAAATGCAAGCTTCACACGTTACCACGGATTCATCTCGCTCGTTGGACCGGGTTTAAACCCGAGGGCTTGGAATTCTTTTGGAGTTAACATTTTTAGGATTAGAAGTATAACTTTTACTTTTAGGGTATCGCTTGGAAGGTGTCGCAGTTCTCAATGGCTTGTGTAATCTTATTTCTTGGGTGCTTATTGTTTAATTATTTTTTAAATTTGGGTTCTTTGTCCTCCGGCTAGCTATTATAACTCAGTCGAGCACGTGTCTCTAAGCAGGAGTTGTTGCTATAAGATAACACTGATAAAAAAATCTGAATCTGGATTTTATTACATTCACGCTTAATTAATAATTGACATATTTAATCTTTATACACGCCTGACTGAAACTGTGATATTTCCGAATGTAACTACAGTCGTTTTTGTTGCCGCGCACCAATTACTTCCCGTACTTTACATTTTTGTAACTAACTCTGCGACGTGCACCTCGTGAGAGATTCTTCAGAACTGTGCGACACTTCCTTATGGCTCGAGAATGTATACTCCTTCACCTCGAATTGCCTAAACATTATAATATAAATCCTATTGGTTACCAAATCGCGCCAACTTTAGCGTCTGTTATGGTCAGCCAATCACTACTACTAGCATACATGCTCTATGGAAGATATTCCCTCCATTTCTAAAAAGGGCACGCTACCCTGACGTCAATTTCGGCTTTTTCTTCTTAGTGACAAACAACTCACCCCCTCGGTTTATTGTTACCCACTTGTATTGTCAGTTTCAGTTAGGCCGTGCAAACTTATTTCCTAACAATCCTTATGGCTAACAAACATCCAAAATCAGGTACATACAATAATGTTAATTTACACTATAATCACTCTGGCATACGCAGCATGTTATGATATAAAATACTGCCTCAAAGGTAGTGTTCCAAAAGCAAATATTGGCAGAAAAAAGTGCAGTTTCATGTTTGTTATATAGTGCACGAAAAGCAGAACGCACGGTACTTGAGGAGGGTGGCAAACAACGGCTCATGGCAACCGAGCACATTTCAAGTTTGAATTAAACGGAGAATAAATCCTCTGAGGTGGGAGTTAGTGTATGAATGTGAAGCAACAAGCGTAAATAATGAAATAGTGTTTTGCATTTCAAACAAAGAGAAGTGGAAACATTCAAATGTTGGAAGGAGCAAGTGAAAATAACATTTGAACCCTCTGTCTCCCTCGTACATTCCATTACCCGCGCTAACTTCCGTATCACCAGGAACAAAATGAAGACATTACCAGCCGCAGTATTCACAAACTTTGGGCAAAGTCTTTATAAAACAGTCACGCTGCTGCTGGCTCACCCAAGTGGAGAACGCGGAGAGAGGAGGTTTCTTGCCTCTAGCACTCTCAAACCACCCACGCAAAAAATATTTTACACTCCATTCGCTTCGTTCAGGCTTACGTGTTTCCACTGCTTTACTGTGGAGAGATTAATTTCTCCTCGCCTTGTATCGAACCAAGTTAAACAGCTTTGTAACTTATCTTCAAGTACTTCACACGTAAACTAAATTCTTATTTATACGTAAATAACCTCGGGTGTGGTACTAACACATGACTTTCTCTAACCCTCTTCTACAGAATATCCTTAGAAAGGTTTATTTTCCTATCTTAAGATGTCTTTCAACAAAAGTGTCGTATCTTTATCATGTGATAGCTGCCGTTGTTATTGACTTACAGCAGTCATTTTTACTTTCTCTACTACGTATAGTAAGTAGGGGAAGTATTGCATTCCACCCAAAAATTCGATACCGAGATTTCACCGGAAATACATGTTTTGAGATCCCCTGAATCCAAAAAAAAAGCATTTTTGGAAACATGTCCGTGTGTGTGTATGTCTGTAAACAGCATAACTCAGAAACGAACAGTCGGATAAACACCAAACATGGTATTTAGGTTCAGTATCTTCCAGAGGTGCGACACGAAGGTTTTCAAGAAAATTCCTCCACTCCAGAGTACCCTTTACGAGGAAGATTTTTCGAAAATTTTAATTTTCTCAAAAATGGCCCTAACGATTTTGATTAAAGTATCATATGTTTAAGATATTTTCATGACAAATAAAATGCATATCTTGAATTTTCTGGGAATGTCTCCAAAAGTATTCTTCATTGTGAACGACTTTTGCATAACTGGTAAACCATAAGAGATAGACAAAATTTTACTGCACAAAAAATGTAGATCGCGTTAAAATACACAATTTATGTCATATACATTGTTTTCGAGATATTGCTTGTTATTCCCTTAAATTTGTCAATATTTTCTCAAATGGGAATTCGTTATTCATTTTTTTTGTCTTGGATATGTAAATAGTATTAATCTGTGGCAAAGGGAATGGTGCTGCACCTAGCAACCAGCTATTAAGGGATATGTATGTGCTTAAAGGCTACTGTATTTCTATATTGTCCTTGTAAATTTATATATTCCCCTTACATCTACAAGAAAATTAGCAATAAGATAGACTCTGCAAATGTTTATCTCGATTAACATGAAGTAATGGAGAATAAGCGTTTGTATAAATAGTTTGCACAAGAGTAGAGAAAGTCATGTGAGTGTAACACATCAGATTTTTTTCGTGTGGTTACACATGTTATTGACAAATAGTCATGGAACGTTACAGCATTCAACAACGCGTAGAAATTGGGAAAATTTATTATCAAAATGGATCATCTGTTCGCCAAACCTTCCGTGTATTGCGTGAAGCTTACGGTGTGCATAATCGTCCCTGCGAGAGAACGATTCGGCGTTTGATCGATAAATTTTAAGGAAGTGGTTCTGTCAGCGATCAAAGAACGCCTGTACGTAATCGACGTAAGCGCTCCAACGAAAACATAAGCGCCGTTCGTGAGAGTGTACGCGAGAACGAAACAAATCAATTGCTCGTTGAAATTTCACGCTTACAAAATGGTGTTAACTCAAGAACTAAAGCCCAACGCCCATAGGTTGCGACGTGTATTCGCTGACTGGGCTAGGGAGTAATTAGAAGCTGACCCGGATTTTTGTCGAAAAATCATCTTCAGCGACGAAGCCCACGTTTGGATGGATGGTAGTGTTAACAAACAAAATTGCCGCTATTGGAGCAATCACAATCCGATGCAGATTCAAGAACGACCACTTCATCCCCAAAAGGTTACTGTGTGGTGTGGATTTTGGTATGGTGGAATCATTGTCCATATTTTCTACTTTCTCTACTACGTATAGTAAGTAGGGGAAGTATTGCATTCCACCCAAAAATTCGATACCGAGATTTCACCGGAAATACATGTTTTGAAACCTCCTGAATCCAAAAAAAGCATTTTTGGAACCATGTCCGTGTGTGTGTCTGTGTGTGTGTGTGTGTGTGTGTGTGTCTGTGTGTGTGTCTGTGAACAGCTTAACTCAAAAACGAACAATCGGATAAGCACCAAACTTGGTATTTAGGTTCAGTATCTTCCAGAGATGCGACACGAAGGTTTTCAAGAAAATCCCCCACCCCAGAGTACCCTTTACATGGAAGATTTTTCGAGAATTTTAATTTTCTCAAAAATGGCTCTAACGATTTTGATGAAAATATCATATGTTTAAGATAATGTCATGACAAATGAAATGTATATCTCCAATTTTCTGGGAATGTCTCCAAAAGTATTCTTCATTGTGAACGACTTGCATAACTGGTAAACCATAAGAGATAGACAAAATTTTACTACACAAAAAATGTAGATCGCGTTAAAATACACAACTTATGTCATATACATTTCTTTTGTTGAGTGAACCGTTTTCGAGATATTGCTTGTTATTTCCTTATATTTTCCAATACTTATACTTTTTCTCAAATTCGTTATTCATTTTTACTTTCTCTACTACGTATAGTAAGTAGGGGAAGTATTGCATTCCACCCAAAAATTCGATACCGAGATTTCACCGGAAATACATGTTTTGAGACCTCCTGAATCCAAAAAAAGCATTTTTGGAAACATGTCCGTGTGTGTGTCTGTGTGTGTGTCTGTGTGTGTGTGTGTCTGTGTGTGTGTCTGTGTGTCTGTGAACAGCATAACTCAAAAACGAACAGTTGGATAAGCACCAAACTTGGTATTTAGGTTCAGTATCTTCCAGAGATGCGACACGAAGGTTTTCAAGAAAATCCCCCCACCCCAGACTACCCTTTACATGGAAGATTTTTCGAAAATTTTAATTTTCTCAAAAATGGCTCTAACGATTTTGATGAAAATATCATATGTTTAAGATAATGTCATGAGAAATGAAATGTATATCTCGAATTTTCTGGGAATTTCTCCAAAAGTATTCTTCACTGTGAACGACTTTTGCATAACTGGTAAACCATAAGAGCTAGGCAAAATTTTACTACACAAAAAATGTAGATCGCGTTAAAATACACAACTTATGTCATATACATTTCTTTTGTTGAGTGAACCGTTTTCGAGATATTGCTTGTTATTTCCTTAAATTTTCCAATACTTATACTTTTTCTCAAATTCGTTATTCATTTTTTTGTCCTGGACATGCAAAGAGAATGGAATGCGCCACATAGCAACCAGCGTTAAAATATTTGACTATCGCTTAAAAGCTACGATATTTCCCTTGCATCTACAACAAAATTACCAATAAGATTGACATCTCGATATCTTGATTAACTTGAAGCATATGGAGAATAGGCGTTTGTAAAATTAGATTGTACAAGAGTAGAGAAAGTCATGTGAGTGTAACACATCAGATTTTACCAAGATGAAGATGGAGAAGCTCTAACTGTCAATGGAGAAAGATACTAAAGTTTATTTTTGTATATCCTTCATTCTAACGGAGATAAATCTTTGCAGAAATAGTTACATTACACATTTCGTTATATATACAAAGGGAACAGCGATAGTCAAATGTTTAACAACTGGACACTATATGCTGGCTTAAAATTCCATCTTTCCACGCAATGTAAGAGACAACTGAAAATTAACAGTACTTTAAAGGAACAATTTGAGCCGTTATTTGAGGTAAATAATATGCTTTAAACATACATAATTTTTATACCTTAAATTTTTATTTATCTCTTATACAAAATTCTTTCCGAATGAAGAGATTACTTCCTTCCTCTGTTTAACCTCCTCTTATGTAGGACTTACCCCCCAGGACTTACAAGCGGGTGTCTGGGGTCAGAGGAGCAGACAGAATATCCAGGATGGGTGATCACCCGATGCCGGGTATGGGAGGAAGGAAGTAGATAAAAGAAATGATGGTGAAATGAACGGTATTGATGGAGCAGTTAGTGTAATGAATGGCGGGGGAAACCGGAGAAACCGGAGAAAACCCGCCCAAACGCCGCTTCGTCCACCACAAATCCCACATGCGGGTCCGTGGGATTGAACCCGGGCCGCCTCATTGGAGGCGAGCGGTCTAACCACTCGGCCACGGCACTGCCCTGAAGAGAACATCATGCACTGAAAATTTAAGATTTTACTTCTCATGCAAATACCTCAAATATATGGTATTCTAATAAAACTTACTAATAAGATAAAAAATATCGGATCTTTTTCTATGTAAACTGCAGTTTGGGAGGGAGCATTTCCTTGAAAATCTTCGGGTCCAAGCTTTAGAAAACGCTTAACTTCAATGCCAATTTTGTATTTAACCACTTTGGGTATTCTGTTCACAGACACACACAAAAAAAATCTGTCTTGTTTATTAGAGCATTTACATCTCATACCATATCAGTTCGTTCTGTGGATCTTAAAATGAGTTTAATCAATTCCAAAAAGTTAGTCCAATTTTAGGATGGAGGACACGTCAGGAAATACATGCGTTATAACTATACATTTAATGAAAGAGTTATAACCGCATATTTACAACTTAACTTGGGAATAGACTTTATCAAGAATGTCAATTTCATTTAGACTACTCCATTTATATGTTCTGTGCCTTGACTTTGTGGGCTAGCGCGTGGAGCTGTCGTTCCCGGCTACGAATGCGCCCGAGTTCGATCCCACCCATGGGGTGGGGATTATAAGTCCCGGATGTAGGACTGGTGCCCACTCAGCATCATGAGAAAAATGAGCAGCTGCGATAGACAGCGGTCCTGAACTCGTGAGCAAGCTTTAAGGCTGAGGGATGCCTACGTAAGTGGGCATGAGGCAGGCAGTCGGTTGGCAGGCCCAGGCAATTCTTAGCGTCACAGTATTTAATTCCATTCACTTGCGGCATATTAGAAATTGTTGAGCAACATTTAGGAATGCCTTGGATATCGACCATACACGGTTGTTTATCTTATCCAATAAAACGGCAGTTCAATACGGAACCGTAATCCTTCAGTCCAAAAAAATTCAGTTTCTGTTACCAAAAACCAGCAGATTTATTCAACTTTGTTTTAATCAGTGCACGTTCAGATAGTGTCAATTTCCAAATAAACTATGTTCCTTAAAAATATTTCTCCTTATTTTAGTTTTGAGGTTAACTATTTTCTCATTCCCACCTTGGTAGCATTGGTTAGTATTCCATAATACATGCATTTAGTACGCCGTCGTCTGAAAGCTAACACAATGGCGACTACAACGCAAATAACAAAGTAATTATTATCTATACAATCTGTTAAATATTATTTGTGGAAAAGTCTTAATAACTCAGAAGGATGGTCAGGCGGTGCCGTCTGAATCTTACACTCGGATGGTCCCGTGTTCAAATCCTCGGGGTCGCCTAATATGACACAAGGTATTTTTGCGCTTTCCTCGGTCGCTAGCCAAATACTGGGTTGAATAATTTGATCGGCGAATTTTCCTATCTTCCCTTTCATCACTACGTTCACTTCTTTCTTCTTTATCGCGTACCAAACATTGGGCTGATCACCCATCCTGGATATGCTATGATCCAGAGATTGCTTGCTCCTCGACAGGCTACTGCCCCAAGACATTAGCCCCCATCCTGGATATGCTATAATCCAGAGTTTGCTTGCTCCTCGACAGGCTATTGACCCAAGACATTGGGCTGATCACCCATCCTGGATATGCTATGAACTAAAGTTCGCTTGCTACTCGACAGGCTACTGATCCAAGACATTGAACTAATCACCCATCCTGAATATGCTGTGATCCAGAGTTTGCTTGCTCCTCGACAGGCTACTGACACAAAACATTGGACTAATCACTCATCCTAGAATTGCTATGATCCAGAGTTTGCTTGCTCCTCGACAGGCTACTGATCCAAGACACTGGAGTGCTCACCCATCCTGGATATGCTATGATCCAGATTTTGCTGGCTCCTTGACAGACTATTGACCCAAGATATTGGACTAATCACCCATCCTGAATATGATATGATCTAGAGTTTGCTGACTCCCCGATAGTCTACTGACCCAAGATATTGGACTAATCACCCATCCTGAATATGATATGATCCAGATTTTGCTGGCGCCTCGATAGGCTACGGACCCAAGATATTGGACTGATCACCGATCCTGGATACCCTATGATATAAAGGTTTCTTGCTCCTCGACAGACTACTGACCCAAGGCATTGGACTGATACCCAACGTGTATATCCTATGATCCAGGGTTTGATTGCTCCTCGACAGGTGCTGGTACAAGACATTTAAGTCCTTTGGGTGTTTAAGTCCTGCAAAGAGGGAGGATAATCCGTTAAAGAAAAAGAAGCACATTCTTAATCAATCTCAGTCGAGGTTGCAATTTTATCATACAAATTCGTAACCGCTCATGGAATTAATTACCTGTGAGAATTTGGTAGGCGGACAGCTGTGGTTGTTAAATTTCAAAGTATTTTAACCAGGAATGTTTACTTGATGCATAGAGATGGAAATAAATACTTTTTTGAACAAAATCTTGAATAAATAATAAATTAATTGATAACACTTGGAGAAAATCGTGTGATTGTACCACATCAAACTTTTTTTCTAGATCTGGACTAAACTCAACAGCAGAATCGGTCAGGGTTCGTTCTGCTGCACTGCTTTTAGTATTAAAATTAAAAAATTATAATTTTGTTATGTGCAATACCAACAAACTCCTATTCCTTGAATGCATGTGATGCTTTCCTAATTGAATTTAGCCAAATGTAGGCATACGAAGGCGTAGAACCTTGTGTCAGTGAATCTAATGCAACTGCCTACGGCATAATGTAACATTTTCTTCACTCCTGGCTTTAGATCCTCGTTTACAGAGAGTCCTATCGCAGTTAATTCACTTTTCCCCATAAAGTGAGGGGGTTTCATATTCAGGAAGGTTTGCTGGAAGCAGAAGGACCCATTCGAATGCAGCTGGAGAGCCCACTTGATATGCGGAGAACGTCCCGGCCCGCGCTATCGACGCCGAAATGGAAACGGTTAGGACGACACGTTGGATTTCCATATATATCAAGCGTACCTCCTTTGTCACATGGCCCCCCTCCAACTTCCTTTTCCACTCATTTAAAAGGGCACCGTGTTCCTAGTAGCACATCAACACCACTTTGTGGGCTTTTTTGTTCGTTGTGTCTTGATAAGTGGGCCGTTTAAGTAGAAGAAATGCAATTTACTCCTCTACCGCTTGCCTATGAGGACGTATTGCACTCCACCCCAAAAACTGCTGATCTCTTACATTCACACCAATTTCTCTACTCTCTATCGTTTATTAGTGGGTATGCAAATTATTCTTACGAAAGTTTATTTTGCTATCTATGAGGGTGGTCTGAAAAGTTTCCGACCTAATAAAGATACAAGACATTTTTACAGATTTTTTTATTTTTCAGCATAGTCTCCTTGTAACTCTACACACTTCTCCCAGCGATGCTCCCATCTCTGTAATCCGTCCAAATAGTACTTGGCGTTTTTTCTCTGCAAAATAATTTTTCACGAAGGTGATTGCCTCTTCATTTGACGAAAATCTCTGTCCTCCGACCGCAATTTTCAGATGAGGGAACAAAAAGAAGTCGCTTGGGGCTAGATCTGGTGAGTAAGGCGGATGGTCAAGCAGTTCAAACTGTAATTCGTGGATTTTCGCCATTGCAACCGCTGAGGTGTGAGACGGTGCGTTGTCTTGGTGAAACAGGATTTTCTTTTTCCGCAAATGTGGCCGTTTTTACGCAAGTTCTGCCTTCAGCTTCTTAAGTAATGATGCGTAGTACGATAATGGGTTTTCCTTTTTGAAGATAATCAATTAAAATAACTCCATGACTATCCCAAAAAACAGTAGCCATCACTTTCCCAGCCGAAAAGAACAGTTTTTGCTTTTTTTGGAGCCGGTTCCCCCTTAATTTGGAGCCGGTTCATTTTAATCAAAATAAATATTTCCGGAAATAGCTACATTACACATTTCGTTATAGAAGCAAGGAGAACAGCGATAGTCAAATGTTTAAGAACGGGATGCTATATTCTGGCCTTAAAATTCCATACTGTTTTCATGCCATCGCGAGAAACAGCTGAAAATCGACAGGACTTTAAAAGAATAGCTACGTACCTATTGATCAATTCGAACCATTAATAACGTATATCTCAAAAATTACTGTGGGCATAAAAAAAGGTTATTTCAAATAAATTGTGTGTTTTAAAGAGTATTTTTCTGTGAAGTACATTTTCGTCTATCGCTTATGCAAGATTACGTAAAGTTCCTTCCGAATGAAGAGGACTTTATAGGCAATTCCCAGCAGATTATGATATATATATATATACTTTATTTGTTATGCAAATATCTTGAATATATGGTATTTTAAACAAGAGGTATATTCGAGAAAAAATTCAAATATATATATACTTTATTTGTTATGCAAATATCTTGAATATATGGTATTTTAAACAAGAGGTATATTCGAGAAAAAATTCAAAAATATTCCATGTAAAGGGTAATTTGTTGTGGGGGAGTTTTGTTGAAAATATTCGCATTTTTTGAGGATATTGAACCTAAATACCAAGTTTGGTATTTGTCCGATCTTTTGTTTTTGAGTTATGCTGTTCGCAGACACATAGACAGATGCGCGCACACACATACACACACACACACACACACACACGCAGACGCTTTTTGTAAAAATGTTACTTTTGTATTCAAGGGACCTTGGTTAGAGAAAGCAATGTGAATGTAACACACAAAAGATTTTGACTCTAATAGATTATTATTATTATTTTCAAATCCGCAACGACTCTCTTGTTGTACAAGTGTTTTCAAAAACAAACCCCTCCAAGGAAGGAAGCCGTCTGTAGAAGAAATATTGTAACAGCATTAGGAAGTACTTTTTGGGGTGGTTTCCTGTTGCAAAGGAGAAGGTTGCAACCCCCCTAAAGATGTGTGTCCTATTTTAGATGCCAGAGCTTTTGAAAATAGATACAGGAGGGCGGCTAGATGGCAACTTCAAAGCAACATCCCGACAAAGCTGCAGAAATCGTCTTCCTACAAACACTCGCTGTGCGAGTCCAGGATGGGAAATATTTGTTTAACCCCGAGCAGCAGCTTCTGCACTTCTGCACCAGGGGTCTGTCTGTCTGTGTGTGCGTAACTTTCCTCAAGGCC
The DNA here is from genome assembly GCA_030765065.1 of Deroplatys truncata. Classification (NCBI taxonomy): domain Eukaryota; kingdom Metazoa; phylum Arthropoda; class Insecta; order Mantodea; family Mantidae; genus Deroplatys; species Deroplatys truncata. Next base: position 30,831,486 of record CM060981.1, on the reverse strand, counting down.
TCTGTCTGTCTGTGTGTAACACACAGTTGTCTTGGAGTAACATCAGAAATGTGTGTGTGACCGGCGCCAGCGTTTGATTTCTATAGCTACCATTCAAAGTTTAAAGTTTTTGACATCTGAAACCACACAGAACTAGTGACAGTATTCATTCGTCTTAAATATTGAACTCACTCGAATATGTGAAATTTTAGTACCTTTATTAAAGAAAATCTAGGGTATCATTCACCTGACTTTCTCAGCCGTCTATCCTTTAATTTTTACTTTCTCTACTACGCATAGTAAGCAGGGGAAGTATTGTATTCCAACCAAAAATTCGATACCGAGATTTCACCGGAATAATATGCTTTGAGACCCCCTGAATAAAACAAAAACATTTTTGGAAACATGTCCGTGTGTGTGTGCCTGTGAACAGCATAACTCAGAAACGAACAGTCGGATAAATACCAAACTTGGTATTTAGGTTCAGTATCTTCCACAGATGCGACATGAAGGTTTCCTAGAAAATCCCATCACCCCAAATTACCCTTTTCATGGAACATTTATCGAAAATTTTAATTTTCTCAAAAATGGCTCTAACAATTTTGATTAAAATATCATAGGTTTAAGATATTTTCATGACAAATAAAATGTATATATCGAATTTTCTGGGAATGTCTCCAAAAGTATTCTTCATTGTCAACGACTTTTGCATAACTGGTAAACCATAAGAGATAGACAGAATTTTACTACACAAAAAATGTAGATCGCGTTAAAATACACAATTTATGTTATATATTTTTGTTGTTGAGTGAACCATTTTCGAAATATTGCTCGTTATTCCCTTAAATTTTCCAATACTTATACTTTTTCTCAAATTTGTTATTCATTTTTTTTTTTGTCCTGGTAATGCAAAGAGAATGGAATGCGCCACATAGCAACCAGCTCTTAAAACATTTGACTATCGCTTAAAATCTACCAATTCCCCTTTCATTCTTCCGAGATTTCACTGGAAATACATCTTTTGGGGCTACTGAATCCAAAAAAAAAAAGGAAGTGCCTATGTTTCTGGTTACTTTTAGTGTTTTCCATTCTTGAATGTTGGCAGAATCTCCCTATGATTTGTTCCGCGTCTGCCTTAGGTGAGCTATTCTTTAATTGGTTTTAGCTGAAGTCCGATAGGTTAACATTACCCTATGAAGAAAGGTCAGGCCCAACTGGGCGATGAAAGGGTTGGAGAATCGATATATGTCACCTGAATGGTTGAAACAATACACCTTAAAAAGACTGTCCATACTAGCCACTGAATGAGTCCGGTTCTTATTGGTTCGGCATTCAAGCATTAACCTCTCTAACTGAATGAGGGATGGAAGGCGCGGCAGAGGTGTGTTAATTATTGATTGCCAACTAATCCGCGGTTCCCCATATCGGCACGTGTTTTTGCACCCGACTGTACATAGTAGGTAGAGAAGGTATTTCATTCCACACAAAAATTCAATACTTACATTTCCACAGAAATATATGTTTTGAGCTTCCGAATTCAAAAAGCATTTTTAGAAAAAGTTCCGTATGTGAATCTGTCTGTGTGTCTGTGTGCGTATGAAAAACTTAACTCAGAAACAAAAAATCGGATAAGTACCAAACTTGATATTTAAGTTCAGTATCTTCCAAGGATGGGACATGAAGATTTTTCAAGAAAATCCTCCATCTCAAACAACCCTTTACATTGAAAAATTTTCGAAACGTTTTGTTTTATTAAATATACCTCTAACGATTTGATTAAAATACTACATATTATAGATATTTACATGAAAAATAAGATGTATATCTTGAATTTTCTGGGATTAGCCTGTGAAGTCCACTTCATTCAGAAGGAATTTTATATAATCTTGTATAACTGGTAAACGTTAAGCGATAGACTAAAACGTACTGCACAATAAATCTCTTTAAAGCACACATTTATTTTAAATAACCTTTTTTGTGGCATTAACCATTTCTGAGAAAACTGTTATTAATTTTTAGAACTGTCCATTACTTGGTCATTCTCTTGAAGTCCTGTCAACATTCAGTTGTTTCTCGCGATGTCATGGAAACAGTATGGAATTTTAAGGCCAGCATATAGCGTCCAGTTCTTAAACATTTGACTATCTCTGTTCTCTTTGTATCTATAACGAAATGTGTAATGTAGGTATTTCTGTAAATGTTTATTTGGATTAAAACGTAGAAGATACAAAAATAACCTTTAGTAAGAATAATTTGTATACCCACTAATAAACGATAGAGGGTAAGGAAAGCCATGTGAATGTATCACACCAGATTTTGTTCCCCTATCTACTTTATGTTAATTGGGATAAACGTTCCCCAAAATAGTGTCTTTAGACATTTCATAGTGGATACAAGAGAGATATAGAAAATAGAATCGATAGTCAGATATCGCTATATGCTGGTCTAGAAATGCCACACCCTGCTTTATTCAGGTATTCTCAAAAAAATATATTTCTGGTCAAATCTGGGTATCGAATTGTTTAATGGAATGCAGTACTTATATTGACTGTAAGCATACTGGCATGCATAAAATGTAGCCCATAACGGTACCGAGTTGTTTATATTGGTACTGACAAAATCTAGCTCCTCCCTCTACCAGCGCTTCCACCTCTGTTTTTCGAGCATAATTCTAGCCATTGGATTGGCAGTGTGCTTTACCGTCTCCACAATATGGCAGAAATGCCGAAGGTTAACATTACAACTTAAACCTTATATTTTCATGCTACACTACCGTTTTCTTATTGCCGTTTAGTAGCAGCAATAACTTTAACTCTCGTCTCCTGTCGCTGATGAAAGCTCTCATATATGTAAATGCTCTTCAGCTTAACCTCACATGAAAATAATTCGTCAATCTTTCCTATAGAAGGCCTAATTATATTGTAACTGGTTTGGGATTTCCCTGTGTGCCAATTCTACTCAAACCCTTTCACAGATGCGGTATCCGAACCATCCCTTCATTTCACATAGGTTATAAACTTCTTTCATTGCTTAGTTTGTACGTTCCTGTACTGTTTTTCAGACCAGCCACATACAGAACCAATACCGACTGGGTGCAGTTGGTTGCATGAATGTAGAACATTACGGATGGGAAACCGCTATGGAGATGGCCACTTTTTATGCGTGTCAGTGTACGTAGTAGATAAAGCAACATTTGGTGTATGGATACTACAATAAACGGGTCTTCATATTTATTTGCTGTTGCCAGTAGTTGGTTGTATGCATGACGTCAATACCTTGAAGAGGAACTAGCGAAAAATTCGTAAAAGGGGTGAATGTCAACGGTTTCGAGGTCACCTTATGAAATGGGACTTGTATAGTACCTTTCCAGTATTTACATTTGGAACCTCTTTCGCTTGCGTCTCGTAATCTCGTAATCCCAGCATGTATGCTGTCAGGTAAATCAAATAATTGAACGCTTTTTGTGGCGTAGAGAGTTTTGGCATAGCACTCAACCATACAAATTCTGTGATCTGTGATCGGAAACGCAATCAGTCCGAGGTTCAATTCATTCCGTACCTTCTCTCTGAGACAAGAAGCTCGTGAACTAACATCATTTAAACAGGCTGACCGTAAAGGCCGAATAAACCTGACGACCCGTTTCAAGAAACTGTTTTACTCAAAGAAAACTTACAAAATACTTATTTCTTATAAAATTCTTTATCGAGTCTTGTGGTGAAGGTTCCATTTGGGTATGAGGTTAAGGAAAGTAAAACAAAGATGCCCTTTTATTTGAAATCTTTGTAGATACATCTCTCGACGCAGTTAAATATTGAATTTAACACAGTGCACACAATTGTTTCATTTGTTGTAGGAAGGTAAAGGTATAACGGGGTTGTTCCGCGTGGCAGAGCTCCCTGGGGATTCCTGTGAGCTCCAGACTAACTTCTGTTGCCTCTAGAAATAGAAATAGCACGACGACAAAAGTTGCTTCCTAACCCTGCCACGCTAATTTGAATTTAAAAGACATTTGCAAGACGAGGCAGGGAGAGGTAAATTGCTAGAGGGTGTTCGACAATGATTCCAAACTCGTTGAAAGACAAACAGAAACAAGAAGGGTTGGCACGCTTGCTACAAAATTTATTGCAACTCCCCTCAGCGTTTTTTAAGAAGAGAGTTTCTTTTCATTTTCTCTATCCGCCACTTAAGGTAGGTGAAGCTTTGTACTCGATCCAAAAGTTTGATAGTGTAAGCACGTAGGAAGAATATAAGAATATAGAGGAAATATTGCAATCCACTCAAAAATTGGACATCGAGATTTGACCACAAATAAACGTTTTGAGGTCCACTGAATATGATAAAACATTTCTAGATAAGTGGCTATGTGTGATTTGTGTGTGTATGGTGTGTGTGTGTATCTTTCAACAGCATAATCAGAAAGGAAATGTTAGATAAATTCCAAAATTAGTATTCAATTTCAGCATCTTCGAACGACGCGACGCAAAATTTTGAAAAAAGATTCCCTCCACCGTCAAACTATACTTTACATGGAAATTCCATATATTAAAGATATTTACATGACAAACAATATTAGATTATGATATAAGTGTTAAAAGTAGGGTTTTATTTTCGAGTAAGAATATAGGATAAGGAACTCTCAGGACACAACGCTCTGGCTTGCTCGCTTATTAGCTATATCGTTTCATGCTTAAAAGACAGGCGCACTGTTGCCTGTGTGATGTACGTACGCTCACAATTTTGGCACCCAGCTGTGGTCATTCTACCAGTTTAATGTCATCTTGTGAATGATACATCACCAAATCTGCACTGAAAATCTGCACTGCTGTTTAAGGCAATTATAACACATCTAATTTTCACCTGTACTTTATATCTCCTATTTGTATTTTTACTTTCTCTACTACGCATAGTAAGTAGGGGAAGTATTGTATTCCACCCAAAAATTCGATACCAATATTTCACCGGAAATACATGTTTTGAGATCCCCTGAATCCAAAAAATCTGATGTGTTACACTCACATGACTTTCTCTACTCTTGTACACACTATTTTTACAAACGCCTATTCTCCATATGCTTCATGTTAATCGAGATATCGAGATGTCAATCTTATTGGTAATTTTCTTGTAGATGCAAGGGAAATATGGTAGCTTTTAAGCAATAGTCAAATATTTTAACGCTGGTTGCTATGTGGCGCATTCCATTCTCTTTGCATGTCCAGGACATAAAAAAAATGAATAACGAATTTGAGAAAAAGTATAAGTATTAGAAAATTTAAGGAAATAACAAGCAATATCTCCAAAACGGTTCACTCAACAAAAGAAATGTATATGACATAAGTTGTGTATTTTAACGCGATCTACATTTTTTGTGTAGTAAAATTTTGTCTATCTCTTATGGTTTACCAGTTATGCAAAAGTCGTTCACAATGAAGAATACGTTTGGAGACATTCCCAGAAAATTCGAGATATACATTTCATTTCTCATGACATTATCTTAAACATATGATATTTACATCAAAATCGTTAGAGCCATTTTTGAGAAAATTAAAATTTTCGAAAAATCTTCCATGTAAAGGGTAGTCTGGAGTGGGGGGATTTTCTTGAAAACCTTCGTGTCGCATCTCTGGAAGAAACTGAACCTAAATACCAAGTTTGGTGCTTATCCGACTGTTCGTTTTTGAGTTATGCTGTTCACAGACACACAGACAGACACACACACGGACATGTTTCCAAAAATGCTTTTTTTGGATTCAGGAGCTCTCAAAACATGTATTTCCGGTGAAATCTCGGTATCGAATTTTTGGGTGGAATGCAATACTTCCCCTATTTACTATACGTAGTAGAGAAAGTAAAAAGCATTTTTGGAAACATGTCCGTGTGTGTGTCTGTGAACAGCATAACCCAGAATCGAACAGTCGGCTAAACACCAAACTTGGTATTTAGGTTCAGTATCTTCCAGAGATGCGACACGAAGGTTTTCAAGAAAATCCCCCCACCCCAGAGTACCCTTTACATGGAACATTTTTCGAAAATTTTAATTTTCTCAAAAATGGCTCTAAGGATTTTGATTAAAATACCGTATGATTAAGATGTTTTCATGAAAAATAAAATTTATATCTTGAATTTTCTGGGAATGTCTCCAAAAGTATTCTTCATTGTGAACGACTTTTGGTAAACAGGTAAACCATAAGAGATAGACAAAATTTTACTACACAAAAGATGTAGATCGCGTTAAAATACACAATTTATGTCATATACATTTTTATTGTTGAGTGAACCATTTTCGAGATATTGCTTGTTATTCCCTTAAATTTGCAATATTTTCTCAAACGGGAATTCGTTATTCATTTTTTTGTCTTGGATACACAAAGAGTATTAATCTGTAGCAAAGGGAATGGTGCTGCACCTAGCAACTAGCTATTAAGATATATATATATATATATATATATATATGTGCTTAAAGGCTTCTGTATTTCTATACTGCCCTTGTAAATATATATTCCCCTTACATCTACAAGAAAATTGGCAATAAGATAGAGTCTGCAAATGTTTATCTCGATTAACATGAAGTAGATGGAGAATAAGCGTTTGTAAAAATAATTTGTACAAGAGTAGAGAAAGTCATGTGAGTGTAACACATCAGATTTTTAGTACCTGGAAATACGAATTTAAAGGAATAAAATAAATACGGAGATATGAAATGATAAAAGCTATAACTCGGTAGGGTATTTTCTGTTTACCGTTGACAAAATTACATTCACCGTAGGTGCAATGTTTTCAAACAACAAGGAATGAAGGATGCGCCACACTCCGCTAATAGTGCATTAACCTAGCGTATTTTTGTTTCTCGCATCCTTTTTTGCACCCTTTTTGATGGCTCATTAGAAGTTAAACTAAAGGAGAATCAAAATCTTAAAGATATGGAACCTATAATTAAGCATAAGGAAATTGCTTGAAAAAGAAAAGATTAATCTTGTCCTCTCATTCATTCCTTAGCCTTAGCCTTAGCTGTTTCTTTTACTGCCTTACTAACACTCATTTTACTTGAAAAATAATCTAAAATTCATTATTACTTTGCGTTTCTTCTTAGCATAACATCTCCGCCTTGCTTCTCCCTCCATAACCATATATGTTTACGTAAAATGTTAAACAATTAACCTACATAACACTTCACAGTGTTCCATACGCTGTAAACGTACACACTTCCTAACAACTAACTTTTGCCTCGCGCCTGTTAGCTGAAGAGATGGATGTTGTATGTTCGTTATACACAATGAATGCAAGAAGGTACAGGTTTTCGGCTTCTTTTAAAAACTGTCTCCAACCCTCCTCAACATCTTCTCTCGTTTGGTACCAGATGTAAAGTTTCTCGCTGGCTGACTGGAAATATAGAATTTCCCGAAAACATTTAATTTAAAACATTATATCGCTCATCTTATTAAAGGTAGAGAATTAAAACTATGCAGGTTTCAGCACACTGGTTTTCCCTTGCGAAGGGAGAGGCTCTAAAAACGATAGAATAAGATGCAGAAAAATATTCTGCATACGATAATGTGAAATTTATTACAAATGAACATTTAGAGCAAGTTATTACTTAGTAGCAGCTTGGCGACACCGCGAGAGTACAAAAGGACGAAGCTAATGGCAATATGTAGGCGCCAGATAGAGACAGGGATATGTCATTTACCTCAAATTAAGGTTGAGAGAAGGTGTAATTGAAAATAAGGAGTGAACGAAAACACTTTTATTTCACTAGTGTGTGGAATCCAAAAAGCCGTGAGCCTGACACTCACCAAGGATTTGGTGGGGTGGAAGAGATGACCTAAACGCACAAATAAATAATATTTTTTTGAGTTTTCTATCTCTGTTTGTTTCTCATGTCCTAGTGTTTGTTATTTTAGGATTTATTTTCATAAGAAACCAAGAAACGGAAAGCACAGCAAGCTGAGATTTCTTTGCAGTGTTTTATTGGATTTAGACGTGTGTGTAGCGTCCGCCCATGTGCCAAATATCCAACTGACAGCTCTAACAGACTCCGCTGTATACCAGCTGTTCGCTGCTACATGGCGCCAGTTAACGTTTCATGAACACAACACGTATTCGCCGAGTGAAAAAGTTCAAGCGTTTACGGGTTCAAATCCCCTGTACGGGCCCATTTGACAGCTTTTTTTACTCTCTCTAGGAATTTACTTCATTTAAGTTAAATAAAAGCATTCTATTGGGGTAGGCTTAGCCAATCACAGACTAGAAATAGAGAAAATGTGCAAATTCAGGTGGCAGACGCTACAAGACAGCGTACCCAAGCAATCAGTTAGATTTGGTACGTGTTCAGTGTGACATAGAAAATTCATAGCGTTGAGAATAATGTAAAGTTTACGTGATTAGAAGTGCAAATCACAATAATCTCACAGCTCTATAGTAGGATATATCAGCGAAGTGTTATTTAATCGTGAGAAGGATTAATAAAACAAAAGTACAATACAATTATAATTTGTGTAAGCCTTCATTCCTTAGCCGCACAAGCCCTGCTAAAAGATACGTGTTCTGCAAATTACTACTGACGCAGCCAAGTCATACATATATAATATTTAAATAAACATTAAAATACAAAATTGATTTTTAAACGTGGTGGCGAAGGCCACCGAAAAAGTAAACATGGGGCGAAGACCACCGGAAAATTAAACGTGGGGCGAAGGCCACCGGAAAGTTGGTATCGTACGTGGTGCGAACACTCCAAGAACCATATCTCCCGCAATACGTGGGGCTGCAACTACTTAAAGTTTGGCTCTCCAAGAGTGGAGCTACAACACCCTCAAATTGGCTCTCATACGTGGGGCAGCATTAACCCCCTCAAGGTACACATTTACAAAAATAGCTACATTACACATTTCGTTATTGATACAAATGGAACAGCAATAGTAAAATGTTTAAGAACTGGACGCTATATGCTTGCCTTAAAATGCCATACTGTTTCCATGACATTGCGAGAAACAACTGAAAATCGACTGAACTTAAAATGAAAGACAAAGTTTAGAACAAATCGAACCTGAAAAGAGATATCTCGGGAACGGCTTATGCCACCAAAAAGTTATTTGAAATAAATTGTGTGTTTTAAAGAATTCTACATTCTTTTTTCGTCTATAGCTCAACGCTTACCAGTGATACACGATTGTATAAAATTCCTTCCGAATGAAGAGGACTTCACGCTGTTCGCAGAAAATTTAAGATAAACATTTTATTGACCATGTAAGTATCCTTAATATATGTTATTTTAATCAAAACCGTAACCATTTTTCATAAAATCACAAATTTCAAAAATGTTCCATGTAAAGGATAGTTTGGGGATGGGGGAGTTTCTTGCAAAACCTTCGTGTCGCATCTTTGGCAGATACCAATTTTATGAACCATGTTCACAGACACATAGACTGACCCTTTTCTAATTTTTAAACAATTTTTTATTTATTCATTCATTTAGGGGACTTCAAAACGTGTATTTCCAGCGAAACATCGATATGAAATTGTTTGGGTGGAATGCAATGTGTTCTCTAACTATACTGGTACATGGAAAATAAAACCCACATTGACCCAAAATGAACATATCGTATTGTTTTAGGCCTCGCCTTTGGACACTCGAAAATAGAAGGATTCCTTTTCAACATTTGAGCCTTAGTTATAAGTAACAATAATCATAGTCAGAACTTGCAATATATTCTTTTTTTCGAGTGGTGGAGAAAATGATTTAATCACTGCCCCCATCCCAATGGGAGACTCTCCAATAGTTGGCATACCCACTAAAAACTCCTCCACCGGATGGAAAAAGGAAGAAGGAAAAGTGGAATAGCGTGGCTTTTTGCGGTCCCACATAGCACCCGTGTTAGTAATTGAAGGCTGTTGGCTGCCGCCCTGTGGGCGGGAGTGTGTAGAGGTAGTTACTAGGTTGCAGCCATGAAACCTGACTGCAATGACGAGGGTTAGGAAGAGAATGGAAGTTAGGTTTGAGGATGGTACTGACGACGATGCTGCTGCTGCTGTTGGTTAAACTCCTTGCATTGCTGCAAGACGTTCGCAACTCTCCGGGTTGCTCTTCAGCCTGGGACCAAGTGATGAGACCCGGATGACTTCGGTGATGGCTGTTAGTCTGGATGAAGTGCTGTCGAACTGCCCAGCCAGGAAAACTGTTGAGCAGCTGATGAAGTTTGAAGATCCCTGATGAGTTCCTCTAGGGCTGTCAGCTTCGTCGTCATGTTCAGGAACTCGGCGTGGAGATCCTGAATGGCGTCACATAGACCCTGGACTTCCTCGATGATCGGCGTGAGTGATGGTGCTGGTGTCGGCGCTGGAGTCGGCGGCTGTGGAGCTGTCGCTGGCTGCGGCGTGGGTGCTGGCGGCATCGGCGATGCCTTCCTGCGGGGATGCAGGGAACAGAGCTCCTTGCCGGTGAATTGAATTGATCCTCCACAGGTCGCACAGTGGCGGTGTCGGCAGTGCAGGTCGTGCTGAGATGGTGCAGGCGGAACCACAGTAGTGGCACCTTGGTTGAGCTGAACAGGTCGTTTCCTCGTGCCCGTAGGCTCAGCAGCGCCTGCAGAGTGCCTGGCGTTCTAATCGGCTAACCTCAATTCGTAAGCACCGCCCTATCAATGGCAGGCCCGTCCTTAAGGCAGCTTCATAGTCGCCAGGGTCTGCGTATTCGATCCTGACTGGCAGGTCCCTCGGAACCCCTCGAATGACAGCGCTGTACCTCCCATGAGGCACAGGCTGGGAAGCTCCCAAGATCCGCGGCGTAAACCCCGGTGATGTTGGCGGCGGCGGCCGCGGCGGCCGCGGCGGCCGCGGCGAAGCTGCGCTGGATGCAATATATTCAGATTCTTGACAGTAGTTACGCGACCATTCGCTTTTCAAACCGAATTTATGCAATGTATGACCGCAATTATAAAATTTGCAGCGTTAATGTGGTCATTAAAGTTTCTGTCAGAGCATGTCTGTAAGTTATAGAATCACCAGTCCCCTTATTTTGCAATAACATATCTGAGAGTCCTCAAGGACGTATTTATGACCCAGTTAGGGCACACCACCCGCTGGCTACACTCCGGATAAAAGAACACCATCATTCATTTGCCTGGATGCAGTCTTAGTTATACCAATATCTGCTGGAGTCTGCGCAGTAAGATCGTAAACTTAGCACCGCATGCTATAATCCAAAGGATATGCAAAACATCTTTAAGTTCTGATTCTTTTCCCGCTGCTTGATAATGCCCGGCTTTATGCTGCTAAGCCGAACATATTTCAAGAATTCCATCTCGAGTTTTCACCAGGTGTATACTTTTTGTGACTCCCTCAATAAACAAAAGGAAAAGTATTGTCTGTGTGTGTCTGTGAACAGCATAACTCAAAAATGATGCGATACATTCACACGACTTTCTCTACCCTCAATTCGTTTAATAGAGGGTACACAAATTATTCTTACTAAAGCTTATTTTTCTATCTACTACATTTTAATCCAAATAAACGTTTCTATAAATAGCTACATTATCTACACATTTCGTTACGGATACAAAGAAAGTCAAACGTTTAAGAACTGGACGCTATACTGTTTCCATGACATCGCGAGAAACAACTGAAAATCGACAGGACCTTAAAAGAATGGCTAAGTATTGAACAATTTGAACCATTAATAACGAAAATATTGGAAATGACTGATGCCACAAAAAGTTATTTGAAACAAATCGTGTGTTTTAAAGAGATCTGCAATATTTTGTGGGCATTTTCGTCTCTCGCTTAATGTTTACTAGTTATGGGAGTTTATATAAATTTCATTCCGAATGAAGAGGCCTTCAAAGGCTATTCTCAGAAAATTCAAGATAATACATTTTATTTGTCATGTAAATATCTTTAATATATAGTGTTTTTTTCCCCTCCCTATTTTATTTTTCGTCGTTTTAACTTCCTGGTCATATCGTGACGGATCTATTGGTGGATAACTCTTAGAACGATATGTGATGGACAGTTAGCCTTCTAGGTCTCATCCCTGTAACCGCCTGCTTCATGCCGTGTAGATGGCATTAGGGTGCCGTCCAGTCCAACCGCCACCCTCACATAGAAAGGCGGACAGTTAGTCTTCTAGGTCTCATCCCTGTAGCCACCTGCTTCATGCCGTGTAGATGGCATTAGGGCGCCGTCCAGTCCAACCGCCGTCCTCACACAGAAAGGCGGACAGTTAGCCTTCTAGGTCTCATCCCTGGAAATGACATCTTGTTTGGTCACGTGCCCAGAGAGGCCCCAGCTCATGACAGCTGGATCTTCTGCTTCGTGCCGTGCAGATAGCGATAGGGTGCCGTTCAGTCTAACTGCTCACATTGTCTGTAGATAGACTTATTTTTTCATTTTACTGTTGTTTTAGAGTTAAGATGGAACTTTGAGTCGTGATATTAAATGTCCAATCCGGTATTTACCTTGTCGACTGAGAAAAACCATGAACAAATTTCAGACAGATTGGTCGACCCGCGGGATTTGAACCCGGGACCTCCCAAATGCTGGCCACAGACTTTACCGCCTGAACCATCCCGTTTGGTTATAGTGTTTTAATAAAAATCGTTAGAGCTTTTTATATAAAAAATTAAAAGTTTCGAATAATGTTGTTTACAAAGGATAATTTAAACCTGGGATTTTTCTTGAAAATCCTGGTGTCGCATCTTTGTAAGATACTGAACCTAAATACCGAGTTTGGTGTTTATCCAACGTTTTGTTTTTGAGTTATGCTGTTCACAGGTATTACAGACTTTTTCTAAAAATAACTTCTTTGTTTTATTTTGGGGGGTCCTCAAAACATGAATTTCCGGTAAAATCTGGATATCGAATTTTTAGGTGAAATGGAATAGTTTCTCTACTTACTATGCACGTGGTAAAGAAAGGAATAAACGATACTGGGTAGAGAAAGTCATATGAGTATAGTGAATTACACCTGCTCAAGACGTATTTTTACAGTAGGTAATCAGTTATGCAGAACAAAATTAATTATACAAAAGTTAAGAATATTGGAGGAATTTGTTCCCCTTTTAAGAAGGTATAGGTTGAACTTAACCACAGCATACCTATCGCAGCGCTCTCTAGTGGCTATAATGTGATGAGAGGCAATCAATGGCCAGCCGACCAACTATGTACATGCTTTTTTGTTTGAGTTGTCACTCTTTTTTAATATCGGCGAGCACTAATTAAAAATTGAAAGAATAGAACTGGAGCCTTTGTATGAAGAACAAAAGCTACTGGCACAGAATACAAAGGCAACGTTAACGTCACAGTAATTGCTAGGCCACAGTAATAATTCAAAATCTGAACGTGAAGGGTTTAAGTAGAATCGGAAAATTTTACTGCCGAAATCAATTCCTCCGTATACTTGCTGATATATCATCTGTAACAAAATTGGAACCCTACATTTTCAATTACGTAATTGTAATTTTATCTAGCACTTACCTGTGAACATTAGACAACGCATTCATTGTGTTCAACCAAAAAGTAATCAGAATTACTGACCTCCACTTTTTTTTTCTTTTAGACATCAAGGCCTAAAATCAGAACGTTTAAAACAGTGCACACGATCTTTCAATTCCAATCACATGCCAATTATCTTCTGTATCTGCACATGTTTAATAACTCGACTTGATTTGATTAGGTTTTACTTTTAATTATGTTATTTGAGGCAGTATTTTTAACACTTAAGTCAAATTATATAATATGTAAATTCAATAACAGCCCGCCTTGAAGCAATACGTGTATGTAATCATTTGTAAAATGTATGTAACAGTCATTGCATATGCTTATATTTTTGTAAACATTCTCAATAATTTAATGTGAATGCATTACGTAATTTAATAATGTAGGAGCTGTGAGAAATAGGTCAAAAATTGCTAACAAAGAGGTAACAATGAGGCAACATTGAGGCAATAATGAACTTGAAAGTTTAAATGCTACTAGTCATTATTGGAGCAACAATAATGTGAATTCTTAGACAGTTTAAAATAGCCAATCAACAACCAGAAGAAAAGCTGTAGTAAAGTGAAGGTATTCTATTGGAGTAGGATTAGCCAATCAGGAACTGAAAATTAGAAACATTTAGAAATTTAGAAGTCAGTTGCCTGCAAACAGTGTACCTAACCAGACACAAAATAAGTTTACGTGATAAAAAATGTATAATGAATTAATAAACAGAATCTCACAGCTCTCTATATCAGTGAAGTGTTATTTAAATCGCATCAAGCATTAATAAAAGGAGTGAAGTAAAATTATAATCTGTGTAAGCCTACATTCTTGTCGCATCACAATCCTGCTAAGAGAAACGTACCTCTAACAATAATACTGACGCAAACGAGGCAAGCATAAATATTTAATATTTAAAGAAACAGTCAAATTACAAAGTTAATATTTTTTTTTAAACTTTGGGGCAAAGGCCACCAAGTACATTTGGGGCGAAGGCTACCGGAAAGCAGGTACTACACGTGTGGTTGCAACGAATTTCAAGTTCGGTTCCCCAACAGTTGAAATATAATACAACTTCTTCAATACAAAATACTTCAAATTGACGCCCAAAGTGTGGTAAAAAAATAATTTAATAAATACTTCTTCAAATTGGCGTCCATAAGTGGGGCTAAATAAAATACTACTTCATTTTTTACATAATTAATTTTTCATGGAGCTCGCATTATGTGTTCACATTCTATCGCAGTTCGTTGTAGAGTTAATCTATACGTTTTATTGGCAGCTCTCTTTGATCTAAAGCGTTACTCATTTATCTAACGTACATAAAGATTAAATCGCGGAAATTATGAATTCAGAAGAAACTGAAATGGAAGTATAATTACAGACGCAGCAGAAAGAATAACACTAGAAGTATTTACTCCAAAAAATCCAGATACCAATATGGTATAGCATTTAATCTCTTCATTCGCTGGTGTAAAGCAAAACATTTTTAAAATAACTTCAGTGAAAAAATGACTGCTAGTGAATCAACAAACCATCTGACATTTCGCTTTTTTAACGTCATTTCTCTTGTTTCGAGAACCGCGTTCTAAACATGTCAGGAATTAATATAAATATAATATTACATATAAAGTGATTTTATTTTGCTCGTAGTAGGGTTTTACTTTTACTCTTTGTATCATAATCAACTGTTATGTAAATGTGTGTGCGAGTGTCTGTGAAATTGCACACACAGCCTTAAATTTCATGTGCGTTTGCAACATTTTGAGTGTTCTGTTGTGGTATTTAGTAGACATTTTTAGATATCTCCTAAGAACTATTGTTACCAAAGCTTGTTTTCTCTATCTACTTTATGTGAATCGAGATAAACGTATGAAGAAATAATTTCATTATACATTTCGTTGCAGTTATAAGGGGGATACAGGAAATCGAACAGTGAGATGCTTTAAAAGCAGGTCGCTAAATGCTGGCTGAAGTCCCATAGTATTTCCATGCTGGCAGGGTTTTAAGAAAATTAAGTAGTGAAAAATTCTAAGGCAATTTAAAAAAAGAAGAAGAAAGATATTGAAATAAATTTTCCGTTTATTATTATAACTCGGCGGCGCCGTGGCCGAGTGCCTAGACCGCTCGCCTCCACAGAGGCGTCCCGGGTTCAATCCCAGGGACATGCATGTGGGATTTGTGGTGGACAAAGCGGCGTCTGAGCGGGTTCTCCGGTTTCCCCCGCCATTCATTCCACCCACTGCTCCATCATCATCTTTCCTTTCGTCCATTTCACCAACATTTCGTTTCATCTACTTCCTTCCTCCCATACCAGGCATCGGGCTGATCACCCATCCTGGATGTTCTGTCTGATCCATGAGTGTCTGCTACTCGACGGGCCTCTGACCACAGGCACCCGCCTGTAAGTCCTGGGGGGTGTAAGTCCTACAGATAATGAATGAATATTATAACTCCATTCTTCGACTTTAATTAGAATGATCTTATGCGCAGCCTTCCCTTTGAAACATATTGTCTATAGGCAATGGTGTTAACTTGTCGTTGGATTTCTGGTAAATTTTGGGCTTTAATCATTAGATCACACACACACACACACACACACACACTTCCAGACTCTGGAGAGAACAGGAAATAATCTTGACTAGAGAAAAAATCCCACCCCTCCAGCTGGGAACAGAACCCGGCACCGATTGCACAGCAGGCAGGTGCTCTACCGACTAAGCTACGAGGTCAGCCTCTGTATGCTTTTGTTCATCTCTATGGTTATCTGTTATGCAAATTTATAGACAATTCCTTCCGAACAAAGAAAAGCTATACGAGCTATTGCATAAAATTCAAAATATGTATAGCAATTTTTGAGAAAATAAACAAATAAAGGTTTTTTTATATGTAAAGGATAGTTTGAAATGGGGGTTTTTCTTGAAAAACTTCGTGTCGTATCCCTGCAAGATACACACTGACCTTTTTCTAAAATGGCTTTATTTTGTGTTTCCGATGAAATATAGGTATCGAAATTTTGGTTGGAATTCAATACTTTTATATACTAGGTACACTGACGTGCATAAAATGTGCCATATTCCCCTAGATCACTATAATGTTTTTTCCTACGTAAGGTCTCCACCTGTAGGTAACCAACCTTTGACTCCTATAGGTTTTCTATGTGACTGACCTAAAACAATCCAGACAGAAAAACGAACCAATGAATGATGTTATAATCGATTTGAAATGAAGGGGTGGTTCTAATGCCGCCTCTATGAGAAAGTTTCGATACGACTGGTACAAAACGAAACATGAACAAGGTTGTATTGAAGGAGTTGAATTATATTTCGACTTTTGTGGAGCCGAACTTGAAGTAGTTGCAACCGCACGTATGGTAAAAAGATTCCGGTAGCCTTCGACCCAGAAGGCTGTTTCTTTAAATATTATATATTTATGCTTGCCTCCGCTGCGTCAGTATTTTTTTAGATACATGAATGTCTTAGCAGAGAGTGGTGCGACTGAAAAATGTAGGCTTACACAGATTTTAAGTTTTTCTTCACTCCATTTAATAACGCTTGACACGATTTAAATAACACTTCACTGATATAGAGAGCTGTGAGATTCTTCTGTTAATTACTTGCGCTTTTTAATACATGAACTATTTTCGTCCCACACTGAATACCTATTAAACTTCTCAAGATCACATTTCGCGTCCAGTTAGGAACACTGTCTACAAGCAACTGACTTGATTTCTACCGCCTAAATTTGTAAATTTCTGTATTTCAAGTCTCTGATTTGCTATTCCTAATCCAATAGAATACTTTTATTTAACTAAAGCCTTTTCTGGTTGTTGATTGGCTAGTTTATGAACTGTCACAAAAATTACATTATTGCTTCCAGGAATCAAGTAGCATTAAACTTTCAAATTCATTATTGTCTCAAGGTTACCTCATTGTTACTTCATTGTTAGTAACTTTTAACCTATTATTCTCACAGCTCCTACATTATTAAATTACGTAATACATTCAGATAACATTACTAAACATGGATATAATAATATAAACATATACAATGACTGTAATATACACTTTTTATATATTGTTACATACACATATTGCGTTAAGGCGGGCTGTTATTGAAGTTATATATTATATAATTGGACTGAAATCATTTAAGTGTTAAAAATACTGCCTCAAACACTAGAGCAATATGACATAATTCGGCCTTCAAGAGGAAAGTGTGGAGAATTGTTTGATTGTCGTTAAACTGAAAGACAGCTACGACATTCATATGAGAGTTTTCATCAACGACATGAAGACGAAAACAAAAACAGTATTGCCTTAGCGGTGCTGTCCTAGTTAGAACATGTAGGGTGTAATGTTACCCTTCGGCAGCTTGACCATATTTTGGGGAAACGAAAGTAACCTGGCAGAGGTGGGGGCCACATTTGTCATTATCAACATTATCAGCTCCGTTCCGTTATGGGCCACTTTAAACGCACGTGGTAGAGAACATTTCGTAAGAACACTTGCAGAAGAGTGGGTAAAAAAGCTCATGTAAATGTTTATTTGGCTGCAATTGATCAAAATGTCAGCAGTCCATGGGAATTCAGCCTCACAAACCACTCATTCATAAAGGGCTGACCCCCCCCCCCAGTTGTTACGGAGGAAGTATGGTTAGGCACATTTTCAATTCCGTTCTGAAGAACTGTGATCAAGTCTACGACTTCCTGCTACCGTGTTTATTATATCACTCCCTCCCCTACCCTTCCGGAACTGGTACCATATGTTACCCGTTTGATGTCTAAATTAATATTCATTCGGCTGTGTGCTTATCAGCGCGGCCATGCCAAACCACCCCTGGTTAAATTATCGCTGCATATTCGATTCGGTCCCACCAACCCTATTACCAACTGCATCGTTATTTTTGGCTGTTGCTCCGGGCTATATACAAACTGCTGCTCATTGAAGGGCGGCGGGGGGGGGTGCGTGATCATACATCAAACATGCTCCCTGGACAATTAAATGTCCCTTAAGGTGACAAAGTTTTCTTTGTGGAACACACAGCTTCTCACGAGCAGTTCATAACACCAATAAAATTAAAATAAACTCATTTTGGAGCAATGCTCATATAGTCAAATTCAATGTTTTGGAGTCTTTTAGATCTTTTTACTTTCTCTACTACGTATAGTAAGTAGGGGAAGTACTGTATTCACCCCAAAAATTCGATACCGAGATTTCACCGGAAATACATGTTTTGAGACCCCCTGAATTTTCGGAAACATGTCCGTGTGTGTGTGTGTGTGTCTGTCGGTGTGTCTGTCTGTGAACAGCATAACTCAGAAACGAACAGTCGGATAAACACCAAACCTGGCATTTAGTTCAGTATCTTCCAGAGATGCGACACGAAGGTTTTCAAGAAAATTCCTCCACCCCAGGTTATCCTTTACATGGAACATTTTTCAAAATTTTAATTTTCTCCAAAATGGTTCTAACGATTTTGATTAAAATATCATATATTTAAGATATTTTCATGACAAATAAAATGTATATCTTTAATTTTCTGGGAATGTCTCCAAAAGTATTCCTCATTGTGAACAACATTTGCATAACTGGTAAACCATAAGAGATAGACAAAAGTTTACTGCACAAAAATGTATATCGCGTTAAAATACACAATTTATGTAATAGCTATATATTTTTTTGTTGAGTGAACCATTTTCGAGATATTGCTTGTTATTTCCTTAAATGTTTTTATATTTTCTCAAATGGGAATTCGTTATTCACTTGTTGTCTTGTATATGCAAAGAGTATTAATCTGAGGAAAAGAGAATGGTGCTGAATCTAGCAACCAGCTATTAAGAGATAATGTATATGCTTAAAGGCTACTGTATTTCTATATTTGCCCTTGCAATTACAAAACAAGGGGAACATAGTACACCTTAAGCGATAGTCAAATATTTTTAGAACTGGTCGCTATGTGTAAAATGTAATTCTCTTTGCATGTCATATGATCGTTTCTGCAAATGTTTATCACGATTAATATGAAATAAATGTAGAATAAGAGTACGTAAAAATAGTTTGTACAAGAGTACAGAGTCATGTGAGTGTAACACATCAGATTTTTACTTTCTCTACTAGTTACATATAGTAAATGGAGGAAGTGATGCTGAGAATAAAGAGAACAGCGATAGTCAAATATTTAACAAATGGACGCTATATGCTGGCCTTAAAATTCCATACTGTTTCCATGACATCGCAAGAAACAACTGAGAATCGATTGGACTTTAAAAGAATGACCAAGTAATGTTGAAATCGAAGCATTACTAACGGATATCTCTTATGCTACAAAAAGGATATTTGAAGTAAATTGTGTATTTAAAGAGATCTACATTTTTTGTGTATTACGTTTTCCTCTATCGCTTAACGTTTACCAGTTATACAAGATTATACAAAATTCCTTCCCAAAGAAGAGGATCAACATTTTGACTGATAATGTAAATATCTTTAATATATGGCATTTTAATCAAAAAAGTTAAAGCTGTATTTAGAAAATAAATTTAAAAAAATGTTCCACGTAAAGGGTGGTTTGGGAGGGGGTTCTAGAAAAACTTCGTGTTGCATCTTTGGAATATACTGAACTTAAATACCAACTTTGGTATTTATCCGACTTTTCGTTTTTGAGTTATGCTGTTTACAGAAACACACATACACACACCTACATTTTTCTAAAAATGCTGAATTTTTTCATTTATTTAGGAAGCCTTAAAACATTTTCTGGTGAAATCTCGGTATTTAATTTTTGAGTGAAATGCAATACCTTCTCTACCCACTATGTACGTGGCAGAAAAGTAAAAATAAAACAGATAACCATGAAAATTCATCTAGATAGCAGAAGTGTGACAACATTTTCAACTTATCCTAAATTAAGATACATGCAAAAGAAAAAGCAACAAACTGTAAGAGGAAAGAACTTTTGATTGGCTAAATTAAAGTTACCTCTGAAAGCGCAATCTAGTAACAAACCAGTCATTTATCACTGTAAGTTTAATTTAAAATATAATGAAATACTTAGAATTTGTTTCCTTTTTATTACCGTCTCAGAAAAGAAGATAATTAGGAAAAATTAGGAGTTTCGTAGGAAAACATAATTATAATGATTACTTGTGTAATATTTAAATTTTGATATGGTGGTTGAGGGGGAGACAGTATGTGAAAAATAATGTGTTATTTTCACACGATTTTCTCTACCCACTATCGTTTATTTGTGTATAGCTTATACAAATCATTCTTACGAAAGCTTGTTTTTCACTTTCTCTACTACGTATAGTAAGAAGGGAAACTATTGTCTTCCACCCAAAAATTCGATACCAAGATTTCACCAGAAATATATGTTTTGAGGCCCTCTGAATCCAAAAAAAAACATTTTTGGAAACATCCGTGTGTGTGTCTGTGTGTCTGTCTGTGAACAGCATAACTCAGAGACGAACAGTCGGATAAACACCAAACTTGGTATTTAGATTCAGTATCTTCTAGAGATGCGACACGAAGGTTTTCAAGAAAATCCCCCCACCCCAGCGTACCCTTTACATGGAACATTTTTCGAAAAATTTAATTTTCTCAAAAATGGCTAAGGATTTTGATTAAAATATCATATACTTAAGATACTTTCATGACAAATGAAATGTATATCTCGAATTTTCTGGGAATGTCCCCAAAAATGTTCTTCATTGGTAACGACTTTTGCGTAACTGGTAAACCATAAGAGATAGACAAAATTTTAGTACACAAAAAATGTAGATCGAGTTAAAGTACACAATTTATGTAATATACATTTTTTTTTTTTGTTCAGTGAACCATCTTCAAGATATTGCTTGTTATTCCCTAACATTTTTCAATACTTATATTTTTTCTCAAATGGGAATTCGTTATTCTTTTTTTTGTCCTGGTAATGCAAAGAGAATGGAATACTCCACATAGCAAACAGCTCTTAAAATATTTGACTATCGCTTAAACCCTCCCATTTCCCCTTGCATCTACAAGAAAATTAGCAATAAGATTAACATATCGATTAACATAAAGCATATGGAGAATAAGCGTTTGTAAAAATACTTTGTAACAAGAGTAGAGAAAGTCATGTGAGTGTAACACATCAGATTGTTTCTATTTATTTCATGTTAATTGAGATAAATTTTCCCAGAAATAGTTTCATTACATATTTCGTTCTAGGTGCAATAGGTTAAACTCTTATCCAAGTTTTCTTCTGAATGAGGGGAACTACGCAGGCATTTATATGCTTAAATATATGGAATTTCAATCAAAATGGCTTAAGTAATTTTTTAAAAAATAAGACATTTTCCAAGTAAAGAGCAGTTAGGTGTGGACTTAAATACCAAGCTTGGTATTTAACCGACTTTTCGTTTTTGCTGTTCACAGCCACATAAACACGTATAAGCAAACACACACACCTTTTTCTATACATGCCTTTGTTTGGATTCAAGGTGCCTTAAAACATGTATTTCCCATGAAAACTCGATATGGAATTTTCGGTGGAATACAAGAAACTGGTAGAATAAGTAGACAGGGCGGGATATTGAGGGAAAGGGTGGAGAGATAGAGACAATAACAAAGCAGGAAGAGACAAAGGAAAAAACCCTATATTTATGGCGTTATGGATTTTACTATTATAAATAGAGAAAATATGTTTGTTTCTGTGTATTAATACAATCCAATCATCCAGAAAGTAACGACCATTTAGGCATTTTCGCTGCGCAGGTTGCTATTGGGCTTCTGTCCAATTACGAATGGTTTCCTCGGCATCTTTTCTCAGTGTTGTGTGAGTTCCATTAAACAAGTGGTTAATGTGCATTCTGTGATTGTTCAAAATGAGCTGTGTGATACAAAGTCCCGCCGACTGTGAGGTGAGACGTATTGGATTTGCTGAGTGCTCGAGAATTGAAACTTAACGAACAGATGTGCATTTCGAAACTCGACCCGGATGTCCGTCGCATCCAGATTATTAATTTAGATGAGTTGCAAATTTCTTTCCCACACATTTCTCATTCGTGTCTGAAAATCTTGTCTTAACGGACCGACAGATGACTACAATACAGGAATCCTAAGCCTGTTGACAGACATGACAAATACTTACATAATGGAGGTTTTTATATGGGGAAATAAAGTAAGCTTCAGTTTTAATGACTTTTTTAAAATAAAATATTTCTTATGAATATATTAAAGCCAAACGATCGTTACTTCCTGGATAAGCTTTGTATACAAGAACATGGAATTTGAAAGGCGTCACATAGCGATTCACTTTTAAAAATCTGACTGTCGATTTAGTCTCCTATTCTTATTTCTTCCTCGTAGTGCTGCAGCTTCACGTCCAAGTACCCACGGCAGAGGTGAGTGATCACGTAACCGATACGGGAAGTGATGAGGTCAGCATCAGGCATCCCCCAACCAGAATGATCGCTAGCTATCGCAGCTCCTAACTTTCCTCAATATGCTGAGTGGGAACCGGTAACATAAAATCTGCAACACATGGGTGGGATCCAACACGGGGCATTCCGTAGCCATGAATCAGAGCTCCACACTCTAGCCGACTGCCCAACAGCGCAGGACTATCATTTTTATAACAGAAACGAAATCTGTAATTAAAATTTATCTCGATTAAGAAAAAGTAAATAGAGGATTGAGGTTTTGGGAGCATAGGTTTGTATGAGAGTGAGTGGAGAAAGTGGTGTGAGTGCAATACGTCAGATTTGTTAAGTTCAACAACCTGGTATGGATAATTTATCGCCAGCTCGTCACCAATGTTAACGTCGGTAACCTTGCTATGGTAACCACCATTCTCAACAACTGTTAGTAATTAATATTTTCGGGCAAGTAATATTTTCAAGCTCTTCCTCGTTCTAAAATAATGCACTTATTGCATTTGTGGGTAGCTAATTACAAAATAACAAACTACCTGCAGATTTGTACGATTACAAGAATAAAACCTTGCAGCAAATGCAAAAATCACTTTAATTTGACTGTACGTATAAAACCAGGGAACATATTTCTCCCGAGGGGAACACTGATACAAGCATAAAACAAAGGCTAAACCACTCCTCTCCCTTCTTCATTAAAATTATGCAGGATGAGAGATGTTTGTGCACCGTAATAAATTTATTTTCTTTCCAGGGCAAGAACTGTTGCTAAGAAAGTTACTTTTTCAACTGCGTTTTTGCCAAGGGAATATCTTACTACAATATAGGAGACGTAAATCTTAAGAAATACGTTCCTTCTCGTGTTTAATTTTGATGTATGCGCAAGATTAAAGAAGAAATAAAAGTGAAATAGCTGTATTTATAACGGAGGAACTTCCAAGCTTTACAAATTTAGTTCTTCAGGATATTACGCAATGGTATTTTCATTCTCTCTATAAACAGGGCTACTCAAGAGTGAGGAATCCTTCACTTTTTACTTTCTCTACTACGTATAGTAAGTAGGGGAAGTATTGTATTCCACCCAAAAATTCGATACCGAGATTTCACCGGAAATACATATTTTGTGGTCCTCTAAATGCAAAAAAAAAGAAAAAAAACATTTTCACAAAAAGGTCCGTGTGTACGTGTGTCCTTGAACAGCAGAACTCAAAAACGAAAAGTCGGATAGATACCAAACTTGGTATTTAGGTTCAGTATCTTTCAGACATGCAACACAAAGATTTTCAAGAAAATCCCACCACAACTGAGTACCCTTTACATGGAACATTTTTCGAAAATTTTGATTTTCTCAAAAATGGCTCTAAGTATTTTGATTAAAATATCATATATTTAAGATATTTTCATGAGAAATAAAATGTTTATCCTGAGCTTTCTGGAAATCTCCGCAAAAGTTATGTTCATTCGGAATGGCTTTTGCATAACTTGTAAACCGTTAGCAATAAACAAAAGTTTTCTACATAGAAAATGTAGTTCTCTTTAAAACACACAATTTATATCATATTTATTTATTTTGTCCAGTGAGCCATTTCCGAGATATTCCTTGTTATTTGTTTGAATTTTCCAATGCTTATACTGTTTTTCAAATGGGAATTCGTTATTTTTTTATATCCTGGATATACAAAGATGCCGGCCCTCGTAGCCGTGGTCGCTGGAGTGGTCGCTCCGGTGCTCAGTCAAGCTGAGGGTCGCGGGTGCGAGTCCCGCCACGGGCATGGGTGTTTGTGTGTGTATGTGTGTTGCGGAAATAAGCGTTATGATAACGGTAAAACACAGTAGCATAAACTGGGTAGAACAAGAGAACTTTTGTAAAAATAAATAAAAAAAGAAAGAGAATGGAATGCTCCACATAGCAACCAACTCTTAAAATATTTGACTATCGCTTAAAGTCTACCATGTTTCCCTTGCATCTACAAGAAAATTAGCAATAAGATAATTTCTGTAAATGTTTATCTCGATTAATATGAAGTAGATGGAGAATAAGCGTTTGTTAAAATAATTTGTACAAGATTAGAGAAAATCATGTGACTGTAACAAATCAGGTTTTTAGTTTCGCTATCTACTAGTACACCGACGTGCATAGAAACTAACCTATAATGGAACGGTTGACGGGCGTCAGGTTTCGAGGTGTCAGGTTTGCGGTAATATACCCATTTTTCGTCACATGTGATAATTCTTCTGATACATCTATCTTCCATGACATTACCGATAAGCTGACGACAGATATCCACTCTACGTTGAGCCCGTTGAGGTGTCAATTCATGAGGTACAGATCTACAGCTTCTGTTTGATTCTCCAAGTTTCTCAATCTGGTGATGTATGGTATCTTTTAATGGACCAAGTTCTTCTGACATCCTACGAGTACTTTTGTGTGGATTTTCTTCCAAAACTCTTCGTGTGTTCTCAATATACCATAATTTATGTCTTAGTGGTATTTTGAGTGTTTTCATCTCCAGCGTTGAAACGTTGGAACCATCGTTATGCTAAACTTGGTATTTAGGTTCGATATCTTTCAGAGATGCGACACAAAGATTTTCAAGAAAATCCTCCCATTCCAGACTACTCTTTACATGGAACATTTTTGAAAAGTTTTGATTTTCTGAAAAATTGCTGTAACGTTTTTCATTAAAATATCATATGTTTAAAATACTTTCATGGCAAATGAAATGTATATCTTAAATTTTCTAGGAATGTCCCCAAGAGTCCCCTTCATTCTGAATGAATTTTGCATAACTGGTAAACCGTAAGAGATAAACAAAGTTTTACTACACAAAAATGCAGATCTCGTTAAAATACACAATTTATGTATACATTTTTTTGTGTGGAGTAAACCATTTCCGAGATATTCCTTGTTGTTTGTTTGAATTTTACAATACTTAATACTTTTTATCAAATGGCAATTCCTTATTCGTTTTTTTATGTCCTGGACATACAAGGAGAATGGAATGCTCCACATAGCAACCAGCTTAAAAGATTTGACTTGAGAAATGTTTGCTGCTGCTACGTATGGAAAGTCAGTTTGAAGATGATGTATTATATTTCGACTGTTGGGGAGCCGAACTTGAAGTAGTTGCAACCGCACGTATAGTAAACGGTTTCCGGTAGCCTTCGCCCCAAATGTACTTTCAGGTGGCCTTTGCCCCAAGTTTAAAAAAATATTAACTTTGTAATTTGACTGGTTTTTTAAATATTTAATATTTGTGTTTGCCTCGACTACGTCAGTATTTATTTTAGAGACAAAGATATCTTTGCAGGGTTGTGATGCAACAAGAATGTAGCCTTACACAGATTATAATTTTACTTCACTCCTTTTATTAATACTTGATACGATTTAAATAACACATCACTGATATGGAGAGCTGTGGGATTCTTTTTATTAATTAATTACACTTTTTTAACATGTAAACATATTTTTAGTCTGGTTAGTAACGCTGTCTGCAGGCAACTGATTTCTAGATTTGTAAAGTTTGCTGTATTTCAGTTTCTGATTGGCCTATCCTACTCCAATAGAATACTTTCATTTAACTAAAGCTTTTTCTGGTTGTTGATTGGCTATTTTATAAACTGTCACTAAAATTTACATTATTGTTGCTCCAATAATGACTACTAGCATTATTAAACATTCTAACTCATTATTTCCTCAAGGTTACCTCATTGTTAGCTCATTATTACCTCATTGTTAGCAAAGTTTAACTTATTATTCTCACAGCTCCTACATTATTAAATTACGTAATATATTCACATAACATTATTACACATGGATACAATAATATAAGCATATGCAATGACTGTTACATATATTTTACAAATTATTACATACACATTGCTTCAAGGCGGGCTGTTATTGAATTTACATATTATATAATTAGACTGAAATTATTTAAGTGTTAAAAATACTGCCTCAAACTATCGCTTAAAGCCTACCATATTCTCCTTGCACCTACAAGAAAATTAGCAATAAGATGGAGAATAAGCGTTTGTATAAATAGTTTGTGCAAGAGTAGAGAAAGTCATGTGAGTGTAACATATATTTTTGTTTATTATTGGATTAAAAGGTGATTTCCGCTGAAATCTGGTTATCTATTTTGGGTGGAATGGAATACATAGTGTGCTGTAAATGAAAGACGCCAGGTACCTTGTTCTGACCCAGAGGAATAGAAAACTCTTCTTGCCGGAGGGCGCATCCTTATTCAGGAATTCTAGTCGGACCAGGTGGGCATCAGACATTCACCTTGTTGCATAAGCGACCGGCTACTCTGTTTTTTACTTGCATTTTACCAATTTATATGTTAATGTATCCAGGATTATAGGTTATAACAAGAATAAGAGATGATATCTGGGTTCTTATTCAATATCTAGCAATATAACTTTGCTAAAACCTCGCTAAGTGTCTGTTAGAGTCCGTTGCACCTACTGACGAGACGTGAGTGGAGTACATATATCTGACTAGGATGTCAGCACCCGAGCCATTGGTGGTGACTTTGAAATAAATGGCCACTCTTAACGAAATGGCTCCAAGAAAACTCCAAACAGGCAACGATAAATGACTTTCTGGTTATAAACTACTTTACGAGCTTTGTTCTCTAAAAACATTAATCTGGGATAATGAAAGACAGACAAGCAGTTAGTAATTAATGTAACGTTTTAAAAGAAGAAAATAAATAAAACCAGGGTTTGAAAGTCTAATCGTTCACTTTAGGCGCATATTTATTGTTTTTATACGATCTGTTGACAAAAGATCCGAAAACGTTGTATTTTGAACGGCAGGTTTCTGTTGATTTTGAAAGAATTTCCTTAAAGTTTGCAATACTGTTGTTATTTATTAGACCCTGCACCACACATAGTGGCCCCTTGTGCTTCCAACATAACCTCTAGGAGGAAGGGATGAAGGGGAGGTCCAAATCCGTACGTTGATGTGCGCGAGTATGACAAGTTTGCTCGACCCGGTCGACCCGGAGTCGAAACTCCCCTTCTAAAAACCAGGGGAATACGTCAAACGAGTGACACTAAAAGCTCTCCAGGTTGGTGCGTCTCACACTCCCACCTGGGCATCATCGCCCAGATGAACCCAATCTCACATGGGTATCGGTAACCACTGCCCCGTCTAGTCCAACCCAATCCGAACTCCCTTCCGGGAGGGCCTCAGATGTTCAGCCAGACTACTTATAGCAAGTCAGAGTGTTAGGGGTCCGCAGCGCCCGCACCATGGCAGCTGAAGGGCTTGGAACTACGGATGACACCAATCCTAACGTCAGCTAACTTTGCCTAAGGCCAAACGCAACACAAGGGTCCCGTGGCAGACGAGACAGCTCCCAGGAAGGGGCCCCGAATCGCCGGGGAGAAATATTGCTAATTCCACTGTCCTGCACCAATACACCGACTGTTGTCGCCTTGTCCTACATCCCTGAAATATATGAGCTTAGATGAAACAGATGAAAGCAAATGCTCGACAGGAAATTGTATTAGAAGGGAAAATAGCCTACCGACCCGGGGAAACCACAAAGACACCCATCAGTGTGGCCGACCCGGCGAGAATCGAACAAGGGACCTTGCTAATGCGAGCTTCACACGCTACCGCGAAACCACCTTTGTCAGTTTTGTTGCTTATTACTTTAGTGAGGAGATCGGTGCAGTTGTAAGAAAGGAGTATATATGGGAGTTATTGCCGGCATGAAGAATAGTTTTGGTGGATATCAAATAATAATAATAGATGTGAAAGTGAAGTATATTGTGAATAAGTTAATATGATATTAATATAAGTTAATATTAGATTAGTGAAGTGACATGGAGGAGAAGTGTAAATTTAATAACTGTGAATTTAGTATATATACTAGTGCTGAGAAGTTAAGGTAAAAGAGTGAGTTGACTATAAATCAAAGTTTAACTAATTAGGGTATGCAAGTATATAAACACCACAAAAGAAATAAAAGAAAATAAATTTAAATATCTCATAAACAATTGAAGTAGACAAGGACAAAGAAGGTTTAGCCATAAATGAATTATTATGAATTATTTGTTTATTATAGTATTAGTTTAGTTTTGTATTGGAAGTGCTGGATACCAGTTAGTTATTTTTACTGGCTACCAGTAGAAATGTAAATTGTTGTATGTTTATTTTCAGTTAGTAGGAGGAAATTTAAAACACTTAATTTTAGTTAATTTTTTACTACCACTTTTTTCTATTTTTTTCTTTTTATTACTTATAGTTAATTATCTGTACAATGCTAATGTAAGTGTATTGTATTAATAAACCGAAAATATGTTAATACACGTACAAAGATCGCCAAAGAAAATCTCACTGCATCTCGCGTCTACGTCACATTATTTATCGTTGTACGTGGCCTTGCGAAGCCATGGCCTTTGCATTGGTTGTTTTAGATCACGGTGCAAGGGTGCCCCAGTCCTTCTGCTAAATAGTTGCACCAATAAACACAACAAAGTTTACAAAATGGCGTAGAAACGATATATATGTTTACGCTCTCGATTGTATTAGCTAAAAGAGAAAGAGGTAGAGTGCATTCACTTTGTCATACAGACCTCTTATCGTGATTGGTAGCCATACCTTATCGACTAGTTCAGGACATGAATTTGAAAGGGATAAAAACTAAGGGGAAAATTTGATGAGCGCCCAAGTTAGCGAAATGTAGAGTGTGCAGTGTGAGAAGGTTTTCAAATTAAGGCTTGAAGGTTATTCATTAAATACATAGCAAGGCAGCACCATATAACAAAAAATCTGATGTGCTACACTCACATGACTTTCTCTACTCTTGTACAAACTATTTTTACAAACGCTTATTCTCCATCTACTTCATGTTAATCGAGATAAACATTTGCAAAGTCTATCTTATTGCTAATTTTCTTGTAGATGTAAGGGGAATATATATTTACAAGGGCAATATAGAAATACAGTAGTCTTTAAGCACATACATATCTCTTAATAGCTGGTTGCTAGGTGCAGCACCATTCCCTTTGCTACAGATTAATACTCTTTGCATATCCAAGACAAAAAAATGAATAACGAATTCCCATTTGAGAAAAGTAAGTATTGAAAAATTTAAGGAAATAAGAAGCAATATCTCGAAAATAGTTCACTCAACCAAAAAAATGTATATGACATAAATTGTGTATTTTAACGCGATCTACATTTTTTGTGTAGTAAAATTTTGTCTATCTCTTATGGTTTACCAGTTATTAACAGTCGTTCACAATGAAGAATACTTTTGGAGACATGCCCAGAAAATTCAAGATATACATTTTATTTGTCATGAAAATATCTTAAACATACGATATTTTAATCAAAATCGATAGAGCCATTTTTGAGAAAATTAAACTTTTCGAAAAATCTTCCATGTAAAGGGTAATCTGGGGTGGGGGGATTTTCTTAAAAACCTTCGTGTCACATCTCTGGAAGATACTGAATCTAAATACGAAGTTTGGTGTTTATCCGACTGTTCGTTTCTGAGTTATGCTGTTCACAGACACACACACGGACATGTTTCAAAAAATTCAATGCTTGTTGCTGCATAGAAGCAAACATAACTTAATAATAAATAAATAAATAAAGCAGCATATTTTCCCACTAATTCAATCTACAATTGGTTAATATACTTTTAATAACTTATTGCTTTTCATAGGAATACAACAGGATTATACACAAAAATATTACTCAATTTTTTTGCTATAATATGTATGTCATATTCGGTAAACCATATACATATACATATTTATCTCTAGTTTATAAACATGGTCACTCAATTATAACACAAGAGTAATTGGCATTTAGTAACCGAATATCATCATTTGCGGATGTTTTACGGGAAGTATCCACTTTCTGACGAGTATATAGACCGTCTTCGCCACTTTTCTGGAATATTTCTATCTAGTAATTTACTTTGCAATTGCTGTAACAGTGCTACCAGCCTCCCACATACCCACGATATGTACACGAGTAACTTCGCTAGTATACGGCATGACTGGTTCTGAGACAATAAACTTGTTTTGGTTTCAATAACACCAGAAAAAGCAAATACATCAACCTCCCCTCTTTTCCCCCTTATTTTTGTATTAGCCACCACGATCTGCGATAGGTAAGGGAAGGACACGCCTCAAAAGACCCCAGAAAACGATACAAAATCCGACCAAGGTTTTCTTTGGTGCTATTTGTGCGGTTTAGGTAACAAGGTGCCAGGATGGAGTATTACAAATTTTATTTATTTATTTACGACTACTCTATAATAATGAAAGGAAATATTGCATTCCATCCAAAAATTAAATTTCGAGATTTCACAAGAAATACATGATTTATACTCCCTAAATCGAAAAAAAATTAGAAAGAGAGAGAAACAGGAATTTTTAAAAAAAGTGTGTGTGTGAGTGTGTGTATGAACAGCATAATTCAAAAACGTAAGGTAGTATAAATACGAATATCCTCACTACAAATTGTTATTCTTCACATTGGAAATGTTTCGTTACTTTTTATTTTCTAAAAAAAATGGCACTTAACCATTTTAGTTAAACACAATATGTTTAAGATGTGAGCACGTGAAGTCCTCTTCATTCTGAATCACTTTAACAATACTGGTAAACCGTAACAGAGAGACAAAATCTTACTACACAAAAAGTGTAGATCTCGTTAGGATATTCCTTATTTTTGGTTTCAGTTTTCAAATAAGAAGGTGTTATTCTGTTTTCCTCGTGATAGTGCAATGTGCATGGAACCGAAGGAGATGTCTCCGTGGAAACGTGTGAGGTTCGCATTCGGCAGATCTCAGGTTCGATTCCGTCGACTGCAGTCTGAGCTTGGACTTTTTTGTGGTTTTCCCTTGTCGGTAGGTGAATTCTGGGGTGTTTTCTCCTCTACCACGATTTTTTCCATTATTTGTATCTTTCATTCCGTTTTTTTCTCATATTTCAGGAGTGCTTCAGGTTTCGTGGAGTATGGCAGTGCCGGCACGGCTGCTTGCTCAAAGGAAAGAGTACTCACCATGGATGCTAGAGGACTGCTTGGTCGACGGGTCGTTCATCGCCCACTCTAGACAGCTGCAGCAGTGGTACGGGTTTGCGAGCCTGAAGCTCTTAGGTACTTCCGCACGTGCCTGTGGTCTGTCTGCCTGCGGCCTGAAGCCTTCTTTGGTTCTTGCACTGCATCCCTTCCTCCTAGGGTATGTTAGCCACAACAGATCTATGTAGGTCGCAGCGTCCCCCTCCGTTGTATACGCTATATCTATACTGTAGCCTCCTGTGGTTTCTTCACTTCTTCCCTTCCTCCTAGGGGATGTTAGCCACAACAGATCTATGTAGGTCGCAGCGTCCCCCTCAGTTGTATACGCTATATCTATACTGTAGCCTCCTGTGGTTCCTTCACTTCATCCCTTCCTCCTAGGGAACGTTACCCACAACAGATCTATGTAGGTCGCAGTGCGCCAGTGTCCCCCTCCGTTGTATAAACTATATCTATACTGTAGCCTCCTGTGGTTTCTTCACTTCATCCCTTCCTCCTAGGGGATGTTAGCCACAACAGATCTATGTAGGTCGCAGCGTCCCCCTCCGTTGTATACGCTATATCTATACTGTAGCCTCCTGTGGTTCCTTCACTTCATCCCTTCCTCCTAGGGAACGTTACCCACAACAGATCTATGTAGGTCGCAGTGCGCCAGTGTCCCCCTCCGTTGTATAAGCTATATCTATACTGTAGCCTCCTGTGGTTCCTTCACTTCATCCCTTCCTCCTAGGGAACGTTACCCACAACAGATCTATGTAGGTCGCAGTGCGCCAGTGTCCTCCTCCGTTGTATAAGCTATATCTATACTGTAGCCTCCTGTGGTTCCTTCACTTCATCCCTTCCTCCTAGGGAACGTTACCCACAACAGATCTATGTAGGTCGCAGTGCGCCAGTGTCCCCCTCCGTTGTATAAGCTATATCTATACTGTAGCCTCCTGTGGTTCCTTCACTTCATCCCTTCCTCCTGGAGGTGGTAGTCACAACAGATCTATGTAGGTCGCAGTGCGCCAGTGTCCCCCTCCGTTGTATAAGCTATATCTATACTGTAGCCTCCTGTGGTTCCTTCACTTCATCCCTTCCTCCTAGGGAACGTTACCCACAACAGATCTATGTAGGTCGCATTGCGCCAGTGTCCCCCTCCGTTGTATAAGCTATATCTATACTGTAGCCTCCTGTGGTTCCTTCACTTCATCCCTTCCTTCTAGGGGATGTTAGCTACAATAAATCTACACAGTGAGTCAAAAGACTCCGAACCGCCTGAGCGGTGTTTTTCCTGTCCTCGTCCTGGGCGCTCGTTGCCGTCTGCCGCTATCATAGAAAGGCGCGGATGAAACCATACAACATTTTTAAAACTACTTTTAAAGACTTTACTTACCAATTTTACGAAAGGAGATGCTGAAACTGGCCACCTCATCGTCCATACATTTTTGGTACCTCTTTAGGAAACCAACCATCACTCGCCGTAGTTCACGTTGAGAAATCTTGGCAATTTCCTGACGGATATTTTGTTTTAATTCTTCCAGAGTGTGTGGGTTTGTCTTGTACACTTTGTTTTAAGTTACCCCGGAGGTTGTTTTATGAACAATATTACCGGCTGCGCGGTGTTTTTCCACTGGGAGTGTGGAAATATGATAAAAACATGATAACGCACTGCTGATATAAATAAAGTCACGCTGTTGTGCAGTGTGAAGTGCAGTTTTGAGTTGACGGTGATGTGATGTAGTTCAGTTATTACGAGTTATTTATTATTTTGTCCTGTACTTAGTCACAAGGTATATTATGACTCAGTAAATGTTTTCTACTGCACAGCGTGTATTTATATATGATTTGTATGTGTTACCTCGGTGAAAGTACGATTTGCAGAAAGATTTCAAGGTGTAAAAGTTCCAGGCCACAGGAAGTGTTCAGACTAAGAAATCTAAAAGACGGCGCTCGGTTCTTACCGAAGAAACATTAGACCACTTCCGTTGTATAAGCTATACCTTTGTGACGTACAACGAAATATGTACAGGTGAAATAAAAGTTTATCTGCATTAACAAAAGGTAGTTAGAGCAATACCTTCTGTAGGAAGAGCTGGTAGAAGAATTGTCGGCTGAGAAGAATAAGCTATCGCGTTTCTTTGTTAACCGGCCAGACAAAGGATATACGAGTAGTCCGTTGCCTGCAGCGAACAGAAGCGTAAATTTGCGTTATGATGACCAGTATCGCACTACATCAATCAATAGATACCGACCGACCGCTTTTCGCGCTCAGTCAACCGTGAACCAGCCCGTTCCGTCCCCCGCCCGCCCCCTCCCGGTTAATAAACAGATATCAACATGAATGTCACGGCCGATTACAGGCACAAGCACAAAATTTAATCTCCTACAACTAGTTAAAACTCATGCTACAAAGGGAAAAAAAACAGTGTGCGTTTGGCGATCAGTTTTTCCAGGTGAATGAAACGTATGTTATGACTGCGGCGGAATTCCGGCTAGAGTTACATGCGTTATCAAGGTCGGTTACGCAAAACAATTTACATCTGATAGGATATTATACACATTGCAGACACAGCTGAACTTCCGACACTCAATTTCCGGCCAGATTGCTGTGCCTATACATTTTAAGTAGGGTATTTCTGCCTGGGAAAAGAAAAACCTGGAAACACTGTTTTTAGGCCAATCACATAGTGATCGAGCCAGGATAGAAATGCTTGAAAATTGGATTAAGAACTGTACATCATGCCAGTTTTATCGTATAGTAAGTAGGGGAAGTATTGCATTCCACCCAAAAATTCGATACCAAGATTTCACCGAAAATATATCTATGTTTTGAGGCCCCCCGAATCCAAAATAAGCATTTTTGGAAACATGTCCGCGTGTCTGTGAACAGCATAACTCAGAAACGAACAGTCGGATAAACACCAAACTTGATATTTAGGTTCAGTATCTTCCAGAGATGCGACACGAAGGTTTTCAAGAAAATTCCTCCACCCCAGATTACCCTTTACATGAAAGATTTTTCAAAAATTTTAACGAATTTGATTAAAATATATGTTTAAGATATTTTCATGACAAATGAAATATATATCTCGAATTTTCTGGAAATGTCTCCAAAAGTATTCTTCATTGGGAACGACTTTTGCATAACTGGTAAATCATGAGACAAAATGTTACTACACAAAAAATGTAGATCGCGTTAAAAGTACAGAATTTATGTCATATACATTTTTTTGTTGAGTGAACCATTTTCGAGATATTGCTTGTTATTCCCTTAAATTTTCCAATACTTTCTCTCAAATGGGAATTCGTTATTCATTCATATTCATGGAATGCTCCACATAGCAACCAGCTCTTAAAATATTTGACTATTGCTTAATGCCTACCAATTCCCCTTGCACCTACAAGAAAATTAGCAATAAGATTAACATGTCGATTAACATGAAGCATATGGAGAATAAGCGTTTATAAAAATGGTTTGTACAAGAGTAGAGAAAGTAATGTGAGTGTAACACATCAGAATTTTTTTGTTGCATTTGGTTCTATTCCATCAAAACTACTCAAGAAGTATCTTGTGATGAAAATGTGAAATAATTAAAAGAACATGCACAAAGACAGGACTGTAAATTAAATCTGCAAAACAATAAATAAGATTGAGGTGATAGGCAAACAGTATTATCAAAAGTAGGCAAAAACAAAATAATATCCCGCATATATCAAGCTTATACTGCCTATTTGACCACATGCCGCCCCCATTACTCCACTATGACGAGGATGTTGTGTGTGCGGGTGGAGGGGTGGAGGCGGAGTTTGCAGCTGCTGTGCTGTTGTACTTATTATTCGCAATTGCGCGAGCATTTGTTTATTTATCATTAGTAGTACTAGTAGTAGTAGTAGTAGTAGTAGTAGTAGTAGTAGTAGTAGTAGTAGTAGTAGTAGTAGTAGTAGTAGTAGTAGTAGTAGTAGTAGTAGTGCCATAGATGCATGCATGATGCGATAATTGTGCTACTCCAGGAATGCAGCTAATGATTTAGATTAAAACACCATATTCTGGCGTATTAGCTAATTAGTAGCTATTGTCATGCCAGACACATTATTGCGTCGTATTGGCGACAGCATTGTTGGTGTACATCTTTCGGCTTTGGGTTTGAAGTTCGTTTTGGCGCGACGCTCTCCAGTCCTAGCTAGCGGGTCTAGCGAGGGTTGGAGAAGGCGAATAGGTTAGCGTTACTTTTCTTTGTGTTGTGTTAGTGTCACTTTGGTTTGAGAGTCGAGTGAATGCGGTTGTATGTGATGTAGCCTCGTGTGTGTAGCATCTTCTCTCTTTTCTTCCTTTGTCTCTTTTGTGTGCGATGTAGGAGCACCGTGATTTTATTGAAATGACTACAGTTAACGTGATTAATGTGAATTTTGTGTATTTTGTTATAAATATCCCACGCCTGCATTGGAATGTGATTGAAGGTTCAGGTCCTCTCGCTGTTTCTGTAGCCACGTCTCCTATTCTGCACGCTGGAGTAATTCTTCTTCTTCTTCTTCTTCACGGTTTTATGCAGTTTAGCCTGTTTCGCCTCCAAATTCTTGTTGTGCCCATGTCTTTTTTGGTCGTCCTGGGTTTCTGTATCCTTGGGGTCTGTAGTTATATGTTGCTCGGGGTATCCTATTTAATGAAATTCTTTCCAAGTGCTGCTAGCAGTTAGTTCTACATTTAATTATTACTTTTTTTAAGTCTTCTATTTTTAACTTTTGCCTTATTTCGTTGTTTGGCTTTTTATCCAGTTTTATGTATCCTGCTATAGGTCTGAGAATTTTCATTTCAGCTGTAGGTATCCTTTTATTTTCTGTTGTCACTGTCCATGTTTCAGACCCATAAGTTACTGTGGGGATCACCATTGCTTTATATAATTGTATTGTTGAATCTTTTCTAATTTTAGTTTTTAGTATTCTCTTTATGGTTCCCGTTGTGTAACTGAATTTATTTAGTTTTCTATTAATGTCTATTTCAGACCCATGTGTTATTTCACATCCTAGAAAATTATTGTTGACATTTGTTTTATACTTTTATTTTCTATAATTATTTTAAACCGGACCGAGTGAGTACCTTTAAATGCCATAACTTTATTTTTTCAGTTGAAATTTCCATGCTGTATGTTTTTTGATATTAAATTGATAATTGCTGCTGGGGTAATTAAAATTTAATATTTTAGTTGGAAACCTTTTGGCCCTAACCCCAGTATGTAACAATATGTAAACATATTTACATGGCAAATAAAAGCCATTCGTTGAAGTGAGTTGGCCAAGCCCGTGTAGACCTTTATTGTGTGTGTGTCCTTTACCTCTGGAAGCTCCGTAATCTGCGACAAGCGGCACACTTGAATACTTTATAGCAAAATACACAATAATGTTCACATTATTCCTTTTATTAACATATGTTTACCTTAATCGACTATTGCTGGCGTTGCGTGTACATTGCGGCGATCACCTCCTCATCCGTTGCTGTAGCTTACCTTGATGCTTCTCCCGTTGCTTCCAGAAGTTCTCAGCGTGTTGGTTCTTCAATTTATCCTCGGCTAGCTGTAGTAATTTTCCTTAAATTATATGGGAGCATGGACTTATCCTCGGTAAAGGAAAGCGTAGATCTCGGGTGGTGATATAGGAAGACATAGACTTGCTTTGTTTATGAAAAGATGACACTGCCGTTTCTTTTTATTTAATTTAACACTCGTAGTATACAAAACTGGTATTGCCGCTGTAAAATACTGTCCACCGCTGTTAGACTATGGCGTGGATATGTCACGAAATATAACTATTCTTATTGTCGCTTTCAGAGTAGCGGATCTTAGGTGTGTTGCTAAAACTATTTTGATTCCCTGTTTTGGCGCGATATCTCACACATCCTGCAGCATCTCTCCCTGACCACACATGACATAAACTCTCGAATAAAATGCAATACTAAGCTGACATGACAAATTTGACTTGATTCCCTTTTTGGCGCGATATCTCACGCATCCTGCAGCATCTCTCCCTGACCACACATTACCAAAACTGTCCCGAAATTTCCCCAAACAGATTCATTTATAGTCTCAGGCTCCTGAGGCTGCTTCCTTTCCTATTGGTCCATTTTTAGCGCGACTCGACGCGTCTAACTATTTCGAATAAACTTTCAGGGATCTCATTGGTCCAATTTTAATATAAATCGCGGCTTTTCCTACATTTACCGTTAAGGTTGTCTTTCTCACTCACTTGGTCACGGCGAATTATCAAATAATGGGACAAAGGCTCTACACCCTCGCTGTAGGAATAATAGCACAGCGACCGGAGAGAGGTAATAAAACTAGGTTTTCTGCCTTCGAAAGCACTATTCCTGTAGCTAAAACTTTCCCTCGTGGACAGTATTTTAACATAGCGCTTAAATTATTTACATTAAACCATTTATAACTCTACTAATATTAATAACCTAGATAGATACATAATGTTAAATCACCCTTCTTAAAATATACAAGCAGTATGAGAAAAAGATATTTACATAATACGATTTAACATCACTAAAAGTTAATTAATAAGTTATCTGTAATTATAGTTCTTGGGCTCGGCCTAGAGTTGCCGTTTCAAATTGCCCTGTTCTGGAAAAGAATAAATTTTTCAACACTTGATACAATTTTCTTTTACAGAATAATTCCTCTGATTATGGCCTTTGTTCGTTTGTTTTGTTGACAGAGACCCTTCGCTATACCTGCTCTTTCACAAGGGCTCTGACAAACCGGTGATGTTTATATTTGGGTCATTCACTCTACACTCTCCCTTTAAAAACAGGTTTCCGAGAGACATTCTTATACACAATACATTTCCCGCACACGAATAACTTGTGACGCATACAAATACTCTAATACCCAATTTAAGTTCTAAAATTAAATCTATTTACATACATATTGGTACATAATTATTATGCCTTTATTTATTTCTTTACATCCTTATTTATCGGGTGTATTACCTTTACTATTTGTTCACAGGGGTGTTACCTCATTTCGAGTAAACTAACCTGACTATTTTCATTACATTCTTCACCCTTCTCATTCTCTAAACATTTGTACGGTTTGAGCAACTGTTTATGGTATCTCCCTACGATCTTGGAATTCTTTATTTCTTGTAACTCAAATGTAAATCACCCTGTATGGACCTTTAAATAAATTTTCCATTCTATGATACCTTTTTTTTTTTATAATTAATAAAACTAATTTATATGTTTAAAGAAAACTGTCAGCATATTGCTAGCATACCAACCAATTAATAATTTACAAATATGGCTAAATATCAAAAAAAAATATAATAAATATTCTGACAATAAAAGCTGTTTCAACCTTAAGACAAACTTATTCAAGCAGAAAGAAACTGAAACATATTAATGGCAAAGGTGTTTCTTGTTCTTCTTCACTATCACTAATGATCATTTAATACTCAAGTCTCTTTAGTAATGCAAAAAAAAAATGTTCTGCACAACTGCTTAAGATAATTCATTAATTCACCTGTGAAAGTTCTCCTTTCCAGGCACTGTAGAGTCCGGATCAATGCTATTCTGTCTTTTTTTTTTTTTTTTTTTTTTTTTATACCCATACTAATTCTCCAAGTTCGATCAACCATTTCTTTCGCTTCCTGGTTTTAAATTCATGCTTTCTTTTCTGCGCCCTCTTTGACATTCTTTCAAAAGCTTTCTTTGACGTCTCTTTTCCCGTTAGTGTTTTCGGATCTTTAGTTTCTAGTATCTGTAGTAATTTCCCTTCAAGTGTTTCTATTAACTTCCCCTTCATCAGCTCAACTAGTTTCCCCTCTAAACTCTC
Source organism: Deroplatys truncata (assembly GCA_030765065.1). NCBI lineage: Eukaryota > Metazoa > Arthropoda > Insecta > Mantodea > Mantidae > Deroplatys > Deroplatys truncata. Next base: position 30,791,759 of record CM060981.1, on the reverse strand, counting down.
ATTTTGTTCACTTAAGTTTCTTTCTAAGTCCTGACCCTGCTTACTTAATTTCCCTTCGAAATCCTTTTGTTCGCTCAGTTTTCTTTCTAAGTCCTTACTCTGCTCATTTACGATTCTTTCTAAGTTCCTACTCTGCTCATTTGATCTCCCTTCTACATTCTTATCTTGTTCCCTTACGATTCTTTCTAAGCCCTTACTTTGCTTATTTACGATTCTTTCTAAGTTCCTACTCTGCTCATTTGCGATTCTTTCTAAGTCCTTATTATGCTCATCTGATTTCCCTTCTAGATTCTTATCTGGTTCACTTACGATTCTTTCTAAGTCCTTATTCTGCTTACTTACGATTCTTTCTAAGTCCTTATCATGCTCATCTGCTTCCCCTTCTAGATTCTTATCTTGTTCACTTACGATTCTTTCTAAGTCCTTATTCTGCTTACTTATGATTCTTTCTAAGTATTCATTATTCTCATTTGATTCCCCTTCTAAATTCTTATCTAGTTCACTTACGATTCTTTCTACGTCTTTACTAGATTCATTGAATATGCTTTCTAAGTTCTTATTATGTTCATTGAATATGCTTTCTAAGTTCTTACTATGTTCATTGAAATTTCTTTTTGACTCCTTACTCTGCTCATCTAATTTCCCTTCTAAATTTTTAATTTGTTCACTCAAATTTCTTTTTGACTCCTTACTCTGCTCATCTATCTTTGCGCTCAAATGTTGAAGCAATATTAGCAGCTGGTTTTGACCTGCGTCAATGACCTGCTCAATCGGTGATTGCCTTTCCCTAACTTCTACTTCAGCTGCACCCATATTTTCTCCATCTGTTGTTATGCTGACAATAGCCTCCCCATCCAGTTCTTCTGAACCTTCCCTTGACCTACTCATGGTTCCGTTAGCAAGTTCTACCTCCCTAGTAATGACTTTACCCCCTCTCAATAACATGTGTTCACAAAACTGAGTCACTACTCTGCATGCCTTTTTGTTTGTTTTTGAATAAAAGTTCTAACCTGTATTTTTTTTTAATGTTAATTGATGCGTTCCGGGTTCGAATCCTGGTGAAGTTCTAGAAGAGATGTTCTCAGCTGTTTTGTTGTCCCACGTAGGTAGACTAGAAGTTCGCGTTGTAATTTTTGTTCTGCTGTGCCCCTTTCCTCTGAAGATTCTTCGTCTGTTCGTTGTTTCCTAGTCCTCCGTTCGTGTCGTTCTTCCCTTCGAGCTGGTCTTCCCTTCGAGCCCCACGTTGGGCGCCAGTTTGCGGCGATCACCTCCTCATCCGTTGCTGTAGCTTACCTTGATGCTTCTCCCGTTGCTTCCAGAAGTTCTCAGCGTGTTGGTTCTTCAATTTATCCTCGGCTAGCTGTAGTAATTTTCCTTAAATTATATGGGAGCATGGACTTATCCTCGGTAAAGGAAAGCGTAGATCTCGGGTGGTGATATAGGAAGACATAGACTTGCTTTGTTTATGAAAAGATGACACTGCCGTTTCTTTTTATTTAATTTAACACTCGTAGTATACAAAACTGGTATTGCCGCTGTAAAATACTGTCCACCGCTGTTAGACTATGGCGTGGATATGTCACGAAATATAACTATTCTTATTGTCGCTTTCAGAGTAGCGGATCTTAGGTGTGTTGCTAAAACTATTTTGATTCCCTGTTTTGGCGCGATATCTCACACATCCTGCAGCATCTCTCCCTGACCACACATGACATAAACTCTCGAATAAAATGCAATACTAAGCTGACATGACAAATTTGACTTGATTCCCTTTTTGGCGCGATATCTCACGCATCCTGCAGCATCTCTCCCTGACCACACATTACCAAAACTGTCCCGAAATTTCCCCAAACAGATTCATTTATAGTCTCAGGCTCCTGAGGCTGCTTCCTTTCCTATTGGTCCATTTTTAGCGCGACTCGACGCGTCTAACTATTTCGAATAAACTTTCAGGGATCTCATTGGTCCAATTTTAATATAAATCGCGGCTTTTCCTACATTTACCGTTAAGGTTGTCTTTCTCACTCACTTGGTCACGGCGAATTATCAAATAATGGGACAAAGGCTCTACACCCTCGCTGTAGGAATAATAGCACAGCGACCGGAGAGAGGTAATAAAACTAGGTTTTCTGCCTTCGAAAGCACTATTCCTGTAGCTAAAACTTTCCCTCGTGGACAGTATTTTAACATAGCGCTTAAATTATTTACATTAAACCATTTATAACTCTACTAATATTAATAACCTAGATAGATACATAATGTTAAATCACCCTTCTTAAAATATACAAGCAGTATGAGAAAAAGATATTTACATAATACGATTTAACATCACTAAAAGTTAATTAATAAGTTATCTGTAATTATAGTTCTTGGGCTCGGCCTAGAGTTGCCGTTTCAACATCCTTTGCCTCTGGAAGTTCTGTAAACGTTAAGCAGAACATTTGAGGACTTGAGAGCAACACATAAGAATGTTAATACTATCTGTTTATCCTGTTCGAATATGCTGGCCTTATGTGTACATAGCCTACCAATGGAAGCTCCGTAAGCGACGGTGAGCAGAACAATGTTGAGCAAAGGTCTACCAGGGTAAGAGCCAAAGCCCAAATCCCCCTTCTAAGCCCAGGATAGCGCCATCCGAGTGGCTCTCCATCCTTGGGGTTTTCCCATGAGGCCAATATCTGGAATTTAAAAAGGCTCCCCCGCTTTCGCGGAGATAGAAGTGGATACGCCACTTACGCGCGTCATCCCCGAAGGGCGACTACCGATAACCTCGGTAGGGCCGACAGCAATCTAGCATGCCGTCTACCGGCTATCCGGGGCGGTACCGGAGGACATTGAGGCGTCTCACAACCCTGCCCCATACAGACGTACCCAATCTCCCACGGGTTTCGGGAACCACTGCCCCGTCGAGACCAACCCAACCCGAACAGCTCCCAGAAGGGAGGGACTGGAATGTTCGCCGCGATGTACTTCTAGTAACGTCAGAAGTACCACGAGTGCTAAGCGTCCGCAGCGCCCGCAGTACGGCAGCTGAAGGGGTTGGAACCCCTCCCCTACGGGGGGTGAGCAGATCAGTTGAAAACAGTTTTTATCGTAGTCGACTATTGCTGCTTGTGTGTATACTGGCGTACATAAAATGTGGCCCATAATGGAACGGCGCTGTTTATGTTGTTATTGGAAAAATCTAGTTCCACCCCTTGTCAGTATGATCACCTGTGTTTTTGGAGAATAATTCTAGTCACTGGATTGACAGGGTAGTTTACCTCCCCCAAAGAATGGCCGAACTTCCGAAGGGTAATATTACAACTTAAATCTTGAATTTTCATTCTACACTGCCGTTTAGTAGCAGCAACAACTTTAACCTTCGTCTCCATGTCGCTGATAAGAGCGCTATATATGTAAATGTAATAGCTGTCGCTCAGTTTAACCTCATGTGAATAATTCTTCACCACTTCCTCTAGAAGGCCGAATTATGTTGTAGTTGTTTTAGCCCTTCCTTATGTACCAATCGTAGCGAAAGTCTTTCATAGATATGGTATCCTAACCACCCCTTCATTTCACTTGGGTTATAAACATCGTTGTTTTTGTCACTGATTTGTTTTTCAGGCCAGTCATATAGAGAACTAACGTCTGGGTGGAGTCAAACGTTGGTTGCCTGAGGGTGAAAACCTTAAGGAGGGAAAACACTAAGGCGATTTGGGGGAATGAGTAATTTTTATGCCCCTCAGTGTATATCCCATACCTCTGTAAGCTCTGTCAGCGACGGTAAGCAGAACAGTTTAAGGCTTTATAGCAACACACAAGCATGTTAATGCTATTCCTTTCATCAACATTTGTTTATCCTAGTCGACTATTGGTGGCGTTGTGTGTACATCCTTTACCCCTGGAAGCTCCGTACGCCACGGTAAGCAGAGCATTTGAAGACTTTATGGCAACACGCAAGAACGTTAACCACGTTCCCTCCATTACGCCCTCCACGGGTGAGTTGACTGATTCACGTAAATCACCCGCAGGCAAACCCCATCCATTTCCGAAAGCGGATCGTGTAAATGGAATACGCTAACATTCTAGAAACACCTGGTTTCCTACCACATGCGCTAGCACTTAACAGACTTCATAATAAACCATGGTGAGGTTGACGTCACAGAGATTCCCAGCTGCCGCCGACGGTTTCAAGTTTATTTAGCCTCTGACATGCGCGATAATACATGGTTCCTTCATTTCCAAATTTCAATACACAGAAATTTCTTGTTGAAATTGCAGAATGTTGTAGTACATACACAGATACAGTCTGAGCTCCCCTAAAAACCCTCCCTCCCGTTCCAAAAACAGAAAAAGGTTCGCGTGTAAAACTTTAATATTTAATTTCCTTTTTCTAGGATGCGATACTAAGATTTTAGGGAAAATCCTTCCACCCAAAACTACCATTACGTGGAAAATATATCGATATTTTCGATTTCCTCCAAAATCTAATCTAATCTAATCAAAATCTCATTTTGTATAACTTACTGCACTCGTGAAAACACAATTTAAGTGAAGTAAATGTTTTGTAGCCTTAACCGATTCCGAGATTGCATTATTATTACTACTATTTTACATTTTCAAACACGTAATTCGGCTAAGTAACACATTATACTTTTAATTTCTCTACTGCTTACATTCTCTACTGCCTCGGCAAGTAGATGGAAAAATAATCCTGTGTAACAATAGTTTGTAGAAGAGTGGATAGAGAAAGTCTTGCGAATTCAACACATAACTTACTTACTCTAGCAGGTATGTCCCTAGTAGGTAGGGAAGATATTGCAGTCCACATAAAAATTCGATATTCGATATTTCACTGGAAATACATGTTTTGAGGTCCCCTGAATGAAAAAAGACAAATTTTATGTTTATGTCAACAACATAACTCAAAATCAAGAAGTCAAATAAATAGCAAACTGGTATTAAGGTACAGTATCCTACAAAGATGCGAGAATTTTTAAGAAAATACGAGGTGTGGTCAAAAAGTTTCCGGAATGACGTCATAAATACTATACAACAGTTTGTTTTGTCTAATCTGCACTGTCACCCTCGAAGTAGTCTCCTTAGGAGTTGATACACTTGTCCCAGCGCTTCTGCCACTGTAGGAAGAAGTCCTCTTCTTTCAACATGTTGAGAGCCTTCTGCGATTCGCGATGGATGACATCAGTGTCCTCAAAACGGTGTCCTCGGAGCCGCATTTTAAGTCGCTGGAAAAGAAAAAGGTCCGCTGGTGCCAAATCTGGAGAATAGGCGGGATGGGGTACAGTATTCATCCTATTTTTATCCAAAAATTGGGGAACAGAAAGGGCTTTGTGCGAGGACGCATTGTCATGATGCAGGAACATGTACAAATTGGCTTTCAAAATGCTTTGAACACTTCCAAAGGTGAGCCCTAATGTGTCAGAAAGTTCTCTTATTGTAACGCGCCTATCATTTAAGACCATTTCCCTCACCTGACTGATATTTTCATCAGTTTTGCTGGAACAGGGACCCCCCCGAACGATCTGCATCTTTAACTGATGTCACACCACTTTTAAATTTCGAAAAACACTGAAGTGATTGAGTTTTGCTCATAACTGCCTCCCCGTAGGCTGTTCTTAACATTTCATAGGCTTCTGTTGCAGTTTTATTGCTTTTAAAGCAAAATTTGATGTTCGTTCTTTGTTCTTCGTAATCTGACGTTTTTGCTACGCGGAAAAATCGCAGCATAGGCAAAACACGTGTTCGCTTCAGAGCGTCTACCTCGTCACTGCATATGGTCACAGGAAGTCACGTGACCTCTCATTATTATCGGAAAGGAACGCTGCATGTACAATCTGGGTAAGAATTAAAGAAATCTCAGCGTTAGCATTGTTGTGACGCCATTCCAGAAACTTTTTCATAACACCTCGTCCTCCACCCCAGAGTATCATTTTCTTTTAAAGAAAAAAAAAAGCTCTAACGGTTTTGACTAAAATACCATAGGTATATTATTATTTAGACTACAAGTAAAATGTAAGTATATCTTGAATTTTCTGGGATAGCGTATAAAGTCCGCTTCTTTTGTAAGAAATTTTGTACAAGCTTTTATAACTAGTAAACGTTAAGTGATAGACGAAAACGTACTACACAGAAAGTAAATATTTTTAAAACACACAATTTGTTTCGAATAAGATTTTGTAGCATAAGCTATTGCTGAGATATCCACTATTAAAGGTTCGAATAGTTCACTTCTTGGTCATTCTTTATAAGTCCTTTGAACGTTCAGTTGTTTCTCGTGATGTCATGCAAACAGTATGGAATTATAAGGCCAGCATATAGCGTCCAGTTGTTAAACATTTGACTATCGCTGTTCTCTTTGTATCTATAACGAAATGTGTAATGTAGATGATTCTGTATAGGTTTATTTGGATTATTTTGCAGTAGATATAAAAATAAGCTTTATTAAGAATAGTTTAAACGATGGAAGGTAGAGCAAGTCCTGTGAATGTATCACATAAGATTTTTTAGTGCCGTTTTCAGTTTCCTTAAAGTGACGCTTGAGATATTTCTGCTTTAACGTGTAACTGTAACGTTAATTACTTGATTGACGTTAGCATTGCTCATTAATTATTTTGCTAGTGTATCTTTGTCATTTTTAATTGCGAGAGCTGACTGACTGGCTGACGCTAATAAATGATATTTTCTCTGACAGCTGCTGTTTGCTATGCGGTGGAGTTTATGAATTGCAAATCAATTACCATGCAATATATATGTAAAGGGCGCCAACATCGCAGTTGACTTTCCGCATTACGAATTGAAGAGTGTTAAGTGCGCTGGCAATATGGCGTTTGTAAATGTGGTGTGGTAAAAGATAGGATTTTAAAAGGATTCTACCGATATAACCACGAGGTTAGTGCATTTGCGAGGCTAAATGCAGTATTTCTAAGGCTTAGTACAGTGTTCATCAAAATATTGACAAGAGTTTCAAACCATTTGAAAATTCAAAACAATAACAAATAATATTTCGGAAATGGTTAATGCCACAAACATTTCTATTTCATCTAAATTCTGTGCTTTACCAATATCTATATTTTTACTTTCTCTACTACGTATAGTAAGTAGCGGAAGTATTGAATTCCACTCATAAATTCGATGCCGATATTTCACTGGAAATACATGTTTTGAGGCCCTCTGAATCATAAAAAGGCATTTTTTAGAAAACAGTCTGTGTGGCTGTAAACAGCATAAATCAAAAACCAAAACTCGGATAAATACAAGACTTGGTATTTGGGTTCAGCTATCTTTCAAAGATGGGACACAAGATTTTCATGCAAATCCCCCCACCTCAGATTACCCTTTACATGAATCATTTTTCGAAAATTTTGATTTTCTCTAAAAGGGCTCTAACGATTTTGATTAAAATATCGTATGTTTAAGATAGTTTTATGGCAAATGAAACTTATATCTTGAATTTTCCGAGAATGACAAAGACGAATTTTACATAACTAGTAAATCCTATGAGATAGAGAAAATTTTACTTCCAAGAATGTAGATCCCGTTAAAACATACAATTTATGTCATATAAATTTTTTTTCGATTAAACCATTTCCGAGATATTCCTTGTTATATGTTTGAGTTTTCCAATACTTATACTTTTTCTCAAATGGGAATTCGTTATTCGTTTTTTTTATGTCCTGGACATACAAAGAGAATGGAATACTCCACATAGCAACCAGCTCTTAAAATATTTGACTATCGCTTAAAGCCTAGCAATTCCCCTTGCATCTACAAGAAAATTAGCAATAAGATTAACATCTCGATTAACATGAAGCATATGGAGAATAAGCGTTTGTAAAAATAGTTTGTACAAGAGTAGAGAAAGTCATGTGAGAGTAACACATCAGTTTATTTGTCATCAGGTGAAGCAGTGGAACATTATAAATACCTAGCTTCTGAAGTGCCTCAGGAAGTGTGGCATCATTGCTTTAAGGACTGGTTTCCTCAAATGCAAAAATTGTAGGTTTTGATGTTAAAGGGGGGATATTTTGTTAAACAATAAAATAATCTAAATTGTAGTCTTTATTAACTCTGATGCTTTGAATCCGTCGTCTGCTATCGGCTTCGAGTTTCTGTTCAATGCTGATTTCAACACGCTTTAATTTCTTAAACCACACTGACCAACACCAACAGTAAAATAACATTGAATTCGTACGCAAGCAGTAAACGCTTGTACTGTAAGGTACAGTATTTCTTAGAATGTGGGGTATACAGTGAGAATTAAGTGCATACAATACCAAGTGCCTGTATTGGAATAATTTAGAGAATGTCTTTACAGGAATCCATGACTGCAGTCTACCGCTGAACTAAGCTACTCCGGAGCACTTCATCGAGTTAGCAGATAGACGAGTTACACTGTACTTCAGCATCAGGTCGTGAAAAACGCCGCAACTGCTACAAGTGGTGAATACATGATTCATTCCGCTACAATGTAATATATAAGATTTTTTAATGCGTCAACCATTTCCGAGATATTCTTTGTTATTGGTTTAAATTTTCAAGTACTTCTACATTTCTCAAGGGATTAAACCCTATCCGCTTGTTCTCGTAGTCATACTAGAACATGGAATTCCAAAGCCATCACATAGCGATTCACTTCATAAAAATCTGACTATCACTTTAGCCTACTGTATTCTTCTTATATCTACAGAGAAACAGCAGAAGAGTAATCAAAGTTTATCTGAATTAACAGGAAGTAGGTAGAAGAATAAGAATCAGTAAGAATGATTTATAGAAGAGATATAAAAAAGTGGTTTTACATTCACATGACTTTCACTACCCTCTATAGTTTATTGATGGGTATAGAAAGTTATTAATTTTCATCGAGATAAAATTTCGTAGAAATAGCTACATTACACTTTTCGTTATAGATACAAAGAGAACAGCGACAGGCAAATTTTTAAGAACTGGACGCTATATGCTGGCCCAAATAAGAGCGAAGTATTGAATTCGAACCATTGATGACGGATATCTCGGAAATGGTTTATGCCACAAAAAAGTTATTGGAAATAAATTGTGTGTTTTGACGAGACCTACATGTTTGATGTGCGTTTTCGTGTATCGCTTAAAGTTTACAAGTTGTAGAAGATTATACAAAATTCCTCCCGAATGAACAGGGCTTCTCTGGGTATTCCCAGAAAATTCAAAATATACAGTTTGTTTGTCATGTAAGTATTTTAATCAAAATTGCTGAAGCGTTTTTTAGAAAATCGAAAATTTCGAAAAATTTTGCATGTAAATACTTGGGGTGGGAAAATTTTCTTGAAAATCTTCATGTCGCATCTTTGGAAGATAATGATCCTAGATACCAAGTTTGGTATTTATTCAGCATCTCGTTTTTGAGTTCAGCTGTTCACAGAAAGACATACAGGGAACTTTTGCTAAATTCTTTTATTCAGGAGGCCTCAAAACGTGTATCTCCGGTAAAAATCTCGGTATCTAGTTTTTGGGATAGGATGCAACACCTCCCCTACTTAGTATACGTAGAGGCTAATAAACGATAGTGTTTTATTTGGATTAAAATCAAGGTTTAGGTATTCTCCGTTGTCATGGTAACCAACCACTGATCTGGGTTGCACAATTTTATATGCATATTATCCTTTCATAACTGTAAGTCAGTAGTAATCGGATTACATATTTACAATAATTACTTTACGTAATAATCTGTTTTTGGGGGCTAGTGTAGAACATGTGCAGAATGGTTGGAGGGGTTTGGTAACTCCATATCGATCTGGTTGTAGTAGCAATAGATTAGAGTAGGGTTGGGGGATTGTAACGTATCCACCACCTGCTACATCCCCCCCCTCCAGTATCAACACTAAGGTCTGTTTACTATAGCAAAGCCTAATAATTGGGCCCAAAACCCGCGTGTATTCATATTATATCCAATTGCGTATTAATAGACCGTTGCATTGATCCGTAATTGTGGCCATAAGCGGCCCGATGCTCCATTAAGGGCTGACTCACCCCCTCCCCACATTGCCTTGGACTGAAGCAAGACATCAGAGCGATTTGCACAAGTGTATTCATCATAAACCTGCTGACTACTGTTTACCCCTCAATATGTATTCAGAGGGGATTTAAACTGGGATCATTATGTTCAACGTCACAAACGTAACGAAGTGAAGCAGCAAATCAAAGGATATCTCTTTGGAAAAGAAAACAACCATAGCTTTTCACAAAGGCATAAACGGTTTGAATATCCAAAAAAAAGTATTTCTTTAATTTTGAATTAACGGCACAAATAACATTCTACTTTAAAAAAAAATCTGATGTGTTACACTCACATGACTTTCTCTATTCTTGTACAAACTATTTTACAAATGCTTATTCTCCATATGCTTCATGTTAAACGAGATGTTAATCTTATTGCTAATTCTCTTGTAGGTGCAAGGGGAATTGGTAGGCTTTAAGCGATAGTCCAATATTTTAATAGCTGGTTGCTATGTGGAGTATTCCATTCTCTTTGTATGTCCAGGACAAAAAGAATGAATAACGAATTTGAGAAAAAGTATAAGTATTGGAAAATTTAAGGGAATAACAAGCAATATCTCGAAAATGGTTCACTCAACAACAAAAAAGTATATGACATAAATTGTGTATTTTAACGCAATCTACATTTTTTGTGTAGTAAAAGTTTGTCTATCTCTTATGGTTTATCAGTTATGCGAAATTCGTTCACAATGAAGAATACTTTGGAGACATTCCCAGAAAATTCGAGATATACATTTCATTTGTCATAAAAATATCCTAAACATATGATATTTCAATCAAAATTACAGTCATTTTTGAGAAAATTAAAATTTTCGAAAAATGTTCGATTTAAGGGTAATCTGGGGTGGAGGGATTTTCTTGAAAACCTTCGTGTCGCATCTCTGGAAGATACTGAAACTAAATACCAAGTTTGGTGTTTATCCGACAGTTCGTTTCTGAGTTATGCTGTTCACAGATAGACACACAGACACGGACATGTTTCCAAAATGCTTTTTCTTGATTCAGGAGGTCTCAAAACATGTATTTCCGGTGAAATCTCGGTATCGATTTTTTGGGTGGAATACAATACTTCCCCTACTTACTATACGTAGTAGAGAAAGTAAAAAACAATCTGATATGTTTTATTCAAATACCCCTTCTAAGTTTATTAATCGGTATAGCTACAAAATATTCTTATTAAAGATGATTTTTCTATTTATATTTTAATCGAGATAAGGCTTTCAGAAAGTAAGCTTCCCGATTTTGTCCCGTTTTCAAGTAAACGTATTTAGCCGAGAAATTTGCTCATCGTAACAGATCTATGACGTATCAATTATATGCCGGCCGGACAAGTCCCGCCTGGTGCCAGTAGCGCGGCAGCAGTTCGGTCAGTGATAACGTTCCTTACTGCACAAAACATAGCGGGGATCGAAATTCATCGTCAGCTCTGTCACGTCTACGGGCCGAACATCATGAGCAAACAGATGGTGCGTCGCTGGTGTAGACAGTTTTCTAAAGGTCGTCAAAGTGTCCATGATTGAAGAGCGCAGTGGGCGACCGTCCCTTAACAATGATGACCTTGTTGAGTTGGTACGGCAGCGCATCGTGGAGAACCATCGCTTTACGATTACAGAGCACAGCAGTCATTTTCCGCAGATATCGCGAATCTTGTTCCATGCGGTTGTCCCTAAGCACCTGCTGTTCAGGAAATTCTGTGCCAGGTGGATGTCGAAAAACCTGACACCCGAGCACAAAACAAAACGCTTAGGAGCAGCATTGACATTTCTGCAGCGGTATCATGATGACGGCGACGAGTTCCTCAACAGGATCATCACGGGCGATGAGACGTGGATTTTGCACTTTACCCCGGAAACCAAGCAGCAGTCAATGCATTGGCGTCACAGTGGATCTCCGGTCAAGACGAAATTCAAACGGTGCACGGTGTTCTGGGACAGGAAGGGTATTCTGCACATTGACTTCCTACCCAGGGGTGAAACAGTAAACACTGACAGTTACTGTGAAACACTGCGGAAATTGCGATGTACCATTCAAAACAAGAGGTGTGGAATGCTTACTGCATGCGTTGTGCATGACAATGCTCGTCCACATACGGCTCGGCGCACAGCAACTGTTCTGCAGGACTTCGGCTGGGAGTTGTTTGATCATTCACCATACAGTCCTGATCTTGCTCCCAGCTATTTGCCTTTTCTTGCACCTCAAGGAATTCCTGTCCTCCATTCAGCGTTTCGACAACGACGAAGAGCTGAAGACGTCTGTCACGCGCTGCTTCCGTTCACATGCAGCAAACTTCTACAACACAGGAATACAAAGTTGATGCCACGATATGACAATGTCTCAATTCTTGTGATGACTATGTCGAAAAATAGCTCGAACATTGCTGTACCTGTTGCCAATAAAGCTTTTTATGTAACTATGTTTTCTTAGTTTAAAAAAAGTAGGGGAATTTACTTTCTGGGTGCGACTCGTACAGTGGTTATAACGATAACCGGGACACTATGAGGACTGTCCCAGAAGTACCCGATCTAAGAAAGAAAACACAAAGTTTGGGGAAAAAACATCTTTATTTCTCTAGATAGTCTCCTTTCAGTTCGATATACTTTTCCCAGCGGTGTTCAATACCTTCGATACCCTGTTTATACTGAGAACCGTTGAGTTCTGCAAAATAGCCATCAACTGCAAACCTATGGCAGAGTCGGACAGATGGTGTAGATGCATGCTGAAGGAAAAATGTACTCTCCGTGGACACCAGAGGGCTCTTGGTAGTTGGATCGTTCACAGCTCCAGCAGTGAGACCGGTCTTCGAGATTAAAAATATTAGGGACTTCCGTTCGTCTCTGTGACCTGTCTGCATGCAACCTGTAGCCTCCTGTGCTTCCATTACTTCATTACTCCCTCTTAGGGCGTGGTAGACGCTGAGTAACCCATACTTATTCCTAACACAGGTGGAGAAATTAAAAATGTAACACATTCCTGAATTCCCTGTTTTAAGTGCTATTGTTACGGATAAAATAACATCGAATTTAAACAGAAACCATGACAAAAGGACGGAAGAAAGGATTCTTATTCCTTAGGGAGGAGGTCATTGGGATTAATGCGGTCTCCCAGGATCTCAATTTGCCTTTCGGTTTCCCTTTACAGGCAGCGTTTGTCTTGTTTAATTTAAATGGGAACGAACGAACGAACGCTCTTAGAAAGGCCAAGCCCTATATCCGTTCCTTTTCAAATGCTTTTCTCTGTTAATTACTCTCTGTCCCATTGTAAAGACAAGCAAGCCCTTTGCTGCGGTTATCTTAATATGCATTATAGGCCAATTAGACCTGTTCCGCCTTCGTAATGAATTGATCGTTACTGCTTCTTCCGGGACACCAGTCTTTTATCCGCCGTGCTCCATTCTATGTTAATACACGGCTGTTGTCATGTTATAGCCACATTAAACATGTCTACGACATAATATTCCAAGAATCCTAACCTCTGAATAAAACACTTCACTACGCGAGCTCCTTTCAGACAATATACGGTCACATTGATGCCTTATCTACCAATCAGAATCGAGATTAATGGATAGTTTTATATCATGTCTCAAAAACGAATACCTGATCGCTTTTACCTTCTCTACCACGTCCAAAGAGCGCCAAAGAAAATCTCACTGCACCTCGCGTCTACGTCACATCACCTTGCGAAGCCATGGCCGTTTCATTGGTTGCTTTAAGCCACGGTGCAAGGGTGCGCCACTCCTTGTGCTAAATAGTTGCACCAATAACCACTACAAAGATTACAAAATGGTGTAGAAACGATATATACGTTTACGCTCTCATCGTATTAGCTAAAAGAGAAAGAGGTAGAGTGAGTGCATTCACTTTGTCATACAGACCTCTTATTGTGATTGGTAGCCCATGCCTTATCGGCTAGTGCAGGACACGACTTTGAAAGTGTTAAAAGCTAAGGAGAAAACATAATGTAGAATGTGTAGTGTGAGACGTTTTTCAGGGGGGGGCAAATTAAAGCTTGAATGGTATTCATTAAATTCATAGGAAGGCAGCACTTTATAACAAAAAATAAATAAACAGATCTCAATACTCACAGTAAAATAAATACTTTTTGCTGCATAGAGGAAAACATAAGTAAATAATAAATAAATAAAGCAACATGTTTTCCCTCTAATTCAAACTACAAATGATTAACATACCTTACTAACCTATTGCTGATCATAGGAATACAACAGGATTATAGACAAAAATATAACTCAATTTTATTGCCATAATATTTATGTCATATTCGGTAAACCATATACATTGAGGCAGTAGTTTTAACACTTAAATTATTTCAGTCTAATTATATAATATATAAATTCAATAACAGCCCGCCTTAAAGCAATATGTGTATGTAACAATATATAAAAAGTGCATATTACAGTCATTGTATATGTTTATATTATTGCATACATGTGTAATAATGTTATGCGAATGTATTACGTAATTTAATAATGTAGGAGCTGTGAAAATAATAGGTTAAAAGTTGCTAACAATGAGGTAACAATGAGGCAACCTTGAGGCAATAATGAATTTGAAGGTTTAATAATGCTACCAGTCATTCTTGGAGCAAAAATAATGTCATTTTTGTGACAGTTCATAAAATAGCCAATCAACAACCAGAAAAAGCTTTAGTTAAATGAAGGTATTCTATTGGACTAGGATTATCCAATCAGAAACTGAAATATAGCAAAATTTTCAAATTCAGAGTTCAGTTGCTTGTAGACAGTGCTCCTAGCCGGACGCGAGATGCGTCCTCGAGAAATTTAATACGTATTTGTGTGAGACAAAAATAGTTTACATGTTAAAAAGTGCAAGTAATTAATAAAAGAATCTCACAGCTCTCTTTATATCAGTGAAGTGTTATTTAAATCGTGTCAAGAATTAATAAAAGGAGTGAAGTTAAATTATAATCTGTGTAAGCCTACATTCTTCAGTCGCACCACTCCTTGCTAAGACATCCATGTCTCTAAAAGAATAAATACTGACCTAGCCCAGGAAAACATAAATATATAATATTTAAAGAAACAGTCAAAATACAAAGTTAATATTTTTAAAAATTATTTTGGGGGGCAAAGGCCAACGGAAAGTACATTTTTGGGGCGAAGGCTACCGGAAACATTTTACCGTACGCGAGGTTGCAACTACTTTAAGTTCGGCTCCCCAACATTTGAAACAAAAATACACCTCCTCCTAAAATAACGCCTTCTTCAACATATACACATTTATCTCTATATTGTAAACATGGTCAGTCAATCATAACACAAGAGTAATTTGCATTTAGTAAACGAATATCATCTGCGGATGTTTTACGTGGAGTCCCCACTTTCTGACGAGTATATAGACCGTCTTCGCCACTTTTCTGGAATATTTTTATCTAGTAATTTGCCATAAAAACACTTTGATGCACTGCCGTTGCAATTGCTGTAACAGTTCAACCAGCCTCCCACATACCCATGATATGTCCACGAGTAATTTCGCTAGTATTCGGCATGACTGCTTCTGAGACAATAAACATGTTTTGGTTTCAATAACATCAGAAAAGGGAAAGGCATCAACCTCCCCTCTTTTCCCCCTTATTGCTTGTTATCAAGTCACCACGATCTGGGATAATTAAGGTGAAGGACACGTCTTAAAAACCCCTAGAAAACGATACAAAATTCGCCGAAGATTTTCTTTTGTGCTGTTTGCACATAGTAGGTAGAGAAGGTATTGCATACCACCCATAAAATCGATAGCGAGATTTCAGCAAAAGTACATGGTTTGAATCCCTTATAAGCAGCATAAGGTTTTGAAATTTTTTATTTCCCAAAAAATGGATCAACCGATTTTATTAAAATACTACATATTAAAGATATTTACACAACAAATAAAATGTATATCATGAATTTTTAGGGAATAGCCTATGAAGTCATTATTTCATTTATATATGGGATGAGTCTACTTAGCCTGCGGATTGAGAAGCTATGCAGTCCTAGCGTTGTATGAGATATGCCATTAACACTATCCACTGCATCGCGTCGTATCAACTTCGGCCGAAATGACTGCTTTGCACCACGCGCACTCGTAGCGCAATAGTGTGCGCAGTGGCCTTTAGTGGTTAAGGTCCCAGATTCAAATACTGCCACTTCAAGGTACTTTTTATGTTTAGTAAATTTAACGAGAACTGATAGTTTGGCATGGAAGTATCATTTCACTTAGTTTAATTGTGCGAATTTCATTAAAACACAAATTGTTACTTGTTTGAATATGCTTTAGAGAACATCATAAATAAATGCAATATATGTATAATAAAAAAAATCTGATGTGTTACTCTCACATGACTTTCTCTACTCTTGTACAAACTATTTATACAAACGCTTATTCTCCATCTACTTCATGTTAATCGAGATAAACATTTGTAGAGTCTATCTTATTGCTAATTTTCTTGTAGATGTAAGGGGAATATATATTTACAAGGGCAATTTGGAAATACAGTAGCCTTTAAACACATACATATCTCTTAATAGCTGGTTGATAGGTGCAACATCATTCCCTTTGCCACAGATTAATACTCTTTACATATCCAAGACAAATAAGTGAAAAAATAAGTATTGAAAAATTTAAGGGAATAACAAGTAATATCTCTAAAATGGTTCACTCAACAACAAAAATGTATATGACATAAATTGTGTATTTTAACGCGATCTACATTTTTTGTGCAGTAAAATTTTGTCTATCTCTTATGGTTTACCAGTTATGCAAAAGTCGTTCACAATGAAGAATACTTTTGGAGACATTCCCAGAAAATTCAAGATATACATTTTATTTGTCAATAAAATTACTTAAACGTATGATATTTTAATCAAAATCGTTAAAGCCATTTTTGAGAACATTAAAATTTTCGAAATATCTTCCATGTAAAGGGTAATCTGGGGTGGGGGATTTTCTTGAAAAGCTCTGGAAGGTACTGAACCTAAATACCAAGTTTGGTGTTTATCCGACTGTTCGTTTCTGAGTTATGCTGTTCACAGACAGACACACAGACACACACACAGACAGACAGACACACACACAGACACAGAGACACACAGACAGACACACAGACACACACACGGACATGTTTCCAAAAATGCTTTTTTTGTACTCAGGGGGTCTCAAAACATGTATTTCCGGTGAAATGTCGGTATCGAATTTTTGGGTGGAATACAATGCTTCCCCTACTTACTATACGTAGTAGAGAAAGTAAAAAACTCATTTATTCGTACTCGTGATTTGAACTTACCACCTTAACTATGACTTTCCAACATATTAACCGATAGCCGGTCCTCGTAGCCGTGGTCGCTGGAGTTTATAGCTCCGGCGCTCCGACAAAGTGAGAGTCGCGGGTTCGAGTTCCGCCATGGGCATGGATGTTTGTGTGTTTTGCGTACTTGCGAAATTGTAACGAAAACAGTAAAAGTACAATATCATGAACTGGGTAAAAGAAGTGAAGTTTAAAAAACAAAACCACCACAGCAGCCTTAATCAGCCTGAATGCGGTGTCAGCACCTGTATTTCGCATCGTTTGTAAAATGTAGGGTTGCCTAGTTACCAATCCGCAGGATGAGAAGACTCACGTGGTATATAACGAAAGTATAATGCAGCTAAAGGTTTATCTCGATTAAATTGAAGTAGATAGGAAAATAAATTTTCGTAGGAATAATCTGTATGGCGGTGCCGTGGCTGGGTGGTTAGACCGCTGCCAGCTTAACCAATGCTGCCCAGGTTCGATCCCAGGGATCCACAATTGGGGATTTTGGTGAAAAAAGCGGCATCTGGGTGAGTCTGCTCCGGTTTCCCCCGCCATTCATTCCACCAACTGCTCCATCATAAACTTTCCTTCCATCCATTTCACCTTCATTTCATATCATCTCCTTATTCGTTCTCATATCAGGCATCGGGCTGATCCAAAGTGCTTGCTCCTTGAGAGGGCTCTGAAAGGTACCCGCATGTAAACAGAGAAAGAAGGCTTTTATGCCTCAAAAAAATCCATTGCTTTCTGCTGGGTTTGAACCCACCACCTCGCGAACTAGAGGCTAGCATGGTACCACTGGTCAACAGAGGATGATGTTATTGTCATTATATTATTATTATTATTATTATTATTATTATTATTATTATTATTATTATTATTATTGCTATTGGGTTTAGAAGCTATAGACATTGATATATAGACACAGTGTGTCAGGTACAATAAAATTATTAATGATTACAAATATACTACATATCCAATAAAGCAACAAAAATTATGTACAAAATTACAGGTCATAGATCAGGAGTATAAGCATGTTGTCGCGGTCTCTCGTGTTATCTTATTTGTTGAGCGCCTGTTATTGTATTACTATTTTTAAATTTGGGTTCTTTGTGCTCCGGCTAGCTATTATTTCTCAGTCGAGCATATCTCTTAAACAGGGTGTGTAAACGAAAAGGAGTTTTTACTGAAAGATAACAATGATAAAAGAATTTGTTTTTACACTTTTATTGCCGTCACACTTTATTCATTTCACATAACTATTCTTGATACACGCCCGACTGAAACTGTTATATTTTCTAATGTTACTATAATCACTTATTTGCTGCACATTATTAATTCGCGTATTTCACATTTATAGCTAACTTTACGACGCGAGAGATTCTGTAGAATTGCGCGACGTATAACGCGTAAATGATTCTCTTAAACTTTGCGACGTATAACCCGCGAATGCTTCTGTTGAACTGAGCGACGTATAACCTGTGTATGATTCTGTTGGACTGAACGACGTATTACCCGCGAGTGCTTCTGTTGGACTGAACGTTACCCGTCTCTTGGCTTCATAATTTATACTCCCTCACCCGATATGCCTAAAGATTATAACCGAGCTGCTATTGGTTAATAAAGCGCGCCAACATTAGCGTCTATTTTTATATCCAATCAAAATTACGAACACATGTGCTCTAGGGAAGATATTCCCTCCATTTCTAAGAAAAGCGCGCTAATCTGACGTCATTTGCTTGTCTCTTATAATTAATAAACAACTCACCCCCTTGCTCATTGTTGCCCGCTCTTATTGTCAGCTTCAGTGAGGCCGTGTAAATTTATTTCCAAACAATGTTTATAATTAACAAACATCTCAAATCATTGTCATACAATAATGCTTATTTACACTACAATCACTCTGGCATTTACATTGTTGTGATATAAAATACTGCAACAATGTTACATATCCAAACATTCTAATATAAAGTAATGAAATATATAAACACAGTTGCAAATATAAAATAATAATGATGATTATGGATCCAAATATTCTTGCATTGAGCAATAAGGTGTAACAACCAGCCAGTCATGCAGTTTATACTTAAATGCTGATACAGGGTATTGCCATTTGTCTAACAGTGACTAATCTTATAATTTAATACGTAGAACATCAAAGCTCTTCTGAGATGTGGAACATTATTAATTGATATGATCTAGTATTATAGGAATGTATACCCACTAATTAGCGCTAGAGAGTAGAGATAGTCATATGAATGTAACACATACGATTTTTACTTTCTCTACTACGTATAGTAAGTAGGTTAAGTATTGTATTCCACCCAAAAAATCGATACAGAGATTTCGCCGGAAATACATGTTTTGAGACCCCCTGAATCCAAAAAAAGGCATTTTTGGAAACATGTCCGTGTGTGTCTGTGTGTCTGTCTGTGAACAGCATAACTCAGAAACGAACAGTCGGATAAACACCAAACTTGGTATTTAGGTTCAATATCTTCCAGAAATGCGACACGAAGGTTTTCAATAAAATTCGCCCACCCCAGACTACCCATTACATGGAACATTTTTCGAAAATTTTAATTTTCTCAGAAATGGCTCTAACGATGTTGATTAAAATATCATACGTTTAAGACATTTTCATGACGAATGAAATGTATATCTCGAATTTTCTGGGAATGTCTCCAAAAGTGTTCTTCATTGTGAACAACTTTTGCGTAACTGGTAAACCATAAGATAGACAAGATTTTAAAACACAAAAAAATGTAGATCGCGTTAAAATACACAATTTATGTCATATACATTTTTTGTTGAGTGAACTATTTTAGAGATATTGCTTTTTATTCCCTTAAATTTTCCAATACTTATACCTTTTCTCAAATTCTTTATTCATTTTTTTTGTCCTAGTAATGCAAAGAGAATGGAATACTCCTCATAGCAACCAGCTCTTAAATGCTTAAAGCCAATTCCCCTTGTATCTACAAGAAAATTAGCAATAAGATTAACATCTCGATTAACATGAAGCATATGGAGAATAAGCGTTTGTAAAAATAGTTTGTACAAGAGTAGAGAAAGTCATGTGAATGTAACACATCAGATTTTTTATTCCTATAATCTCTGCTTCGATTCAACTAAGAATCTAGGAAGCCTATTCTCATGCATTTTCCTGTTCACTATTGGAGGTTGGTACAAACTAAACGTGGCGAGATTTGGTGAACGGCGAATTCAAAACATAAAAGAAGTGCTACGAGATCTAACACTCAATAATAGGAGATAAAATAGATAGGTTACTTCAATGATTATACTAAAGGTATAAAAAATTACATCATTCTTGCATTGTAATCACTTCAGTTAATTGCTTTTGGGTCTATACAAAATTAAATACTTTTTTAACCGTTGCATTGCAATAAACAGTTAAGACTATGTAATGTAATTCGTAAGTAGTTGGTTTTTAAATTTATTTTTAGCTTTTGCTCTTGCACTACTCGAAAATAATGAGATGGCAAGTTCATTGATAAAAATTTAATGGGAAACTTTAAAACGAACAGTTATTGAATTAAGGATTGATGAAATTTCTTTCTTCTTGCAAACAATAGTTGCACTGTTATTAGAGATTGAACTGTAAGATGCTGATGTAGGTCCGTGACTTGTAGGTCTGTATTCGGCAATTTGTTTATTATTTTCGAATGGTGGTGTTCATTAATTTGTTGCTGTATCGATAGCTTGGACAAAGAAGTTACGTGCGGAGATATTGTTATTGCGAATGTAAACATTGAAACCGGCAACTGAATTTGCGTGGACGACACTGATTATCGGGACCATTAGCTAAATAGTGTCTGAAAAATACAATTTGAGATCTCCTTGTAGTGTACCGGGAAAAATGTTCGTTAGTTGGGGAATTTAATGTCGTAGCGGCATGTTGCCATGATAGCATTGTCGATTAGAGCAACCACAGGAAAGCGCGTCGTCCTCCGTAGTGGTTACCATGTTAGCATCTAGTTCGAGGTCGCGGGTTCAAACCCGGCGGAGGATGGATTTTTTCGGGCGTAAAAATCCTTAGCATGGCTTCCTTCGGAAGGAAAGGAAAGTCGATGGTCCCATGTCGTAGATTTACGACACGTAAAAGAACCTAAAGCCTGATAAAAGAGGCGTCTGAGCAAAATTATCGGTCTTTCACGCCCAGTTTAGAATGGGATGCTAAGGACCACAGGAGCTAAAGAGCGTCCATAAATAAATCTCAGTTTCATTTCGCAGGAAAGCGGAAGTTCCGTGGTTCAAATCCCGACTATGCCATTGTCTTTTTTAGTCTGATTCTAACTTTCACTTTTGTATGAACATTTGTAGAAGAATGAGTAGAGAAAGTCAACTGAATGCAACACATTGCCTGGCATTCTTGAAAGATATTGGACTCTTCGTGTAAATGGCGGGAGAAAAACCTAACGATTATGACAGTTTAAACTCTTTTCGCTAAGCCTATAACGAGAGTATATGGTTATTTTATGATCTTTTACTTTGTTCGTTAAAGGTGGTTACATTTTGGTTTTTATTTTGCAAAGGAATAATCGTGTTAAGCCTTTAGTGTGCAATCAGCCTCGCGTGAATATAATAGTTAAAAAAAAATTAGCGCTGGCGATGTGCCGAATCGGCTGATCAAAGGAATATTAGCTTCGGCGGGGATAATAACAGGATCTGAGCCGACTTTCCACACATCATTACACTCGCTGTACGTTAACACCAGCTTACGCGCGCTTTCAAAATCGTGAGAATTCCACCTTTATCGCACAACAAGATTTATGTTGCTGGGTACGTACAGTATCTTACAAGTAATGTATTTTTAACAAACAATTTTCACTGTAGCGTTAAGTGCCTACATACAGGATGTTTCAGAATAACTATTCCTAATTTTCTGGTTTGATAGAGCACACCAGAAAAAAACATGTTTGCTTTCTCTACTCACAGTGTACAGTGATCCCTTATATTGACAGGAAGATTACAGTAATTAAATAAAGAAACAATTGTAATGTGGAGAAATATTTGAAATCAATAATCTCCGTACATTAAATCATAATGTAATAAGCCTCACTCAAAAAATTTCTCCGGAAAAAAACATTAGCAAGTCATGTTAAGGAAAGTCATTAGTAACAACCGAGCAGGGAACGCATTAGCCCAGACTCTTGGAATACAGCTGGAGTTGAGTTCAGACTTTGGAAAAGTCACGTAGACAGGAATTCTGTAAATTAGAAAGGGACTGAAATTCTTAGATTTGAACAAGGCACGCATAGCAACAGTGTCAGATACGCATACGTAGAGTTTTAAGATCGGACCGCTTAAGTTGGAACGTTGGTAGGGGTAGCTGTAGGTGAAGTTAAGAAAAGAACGTGCATTCTAAATCAGACTTACTTAGCTTTTTACTTACTTACTAAATCATGTGACTCGCTCGTTTGACGACTCGTGTTTTATTTTAGGTTGTGAGGCAATATTTTATATCACAACACTGTGAATGCCAGAGTGATTGTAGTGTAAATTAATATTATTGTATGTACAGGATTTTAGATGTTTGTTAGCCATAAGTACTGTTAGGAAATAACTTTCAACGGCCTCTGAAACTGACAATAGAAGTGGGTAACAATAAACAGAGGGGGTGAGTTATTTATCACTAAGAAGAGACAAACAAATGACGTCAGGGTAGCGTGCCTTTCTTTAGAAATCGAGGGAATATTTTCCCTAGAGCATATCTGTTAGTAGTAGTGATTGGCTGACAAAACAGAAGCTAATGTTGGCGCGATTTTGTAACCAATAGCAGCTCTATTATAATGTTTAGGCATTTCGAGGTGAAGGAGTATAAATTCTCGAGCTATAAGCAAGTTTCATGCAGTCTTGAAAAGTCATTCGCGAGGTACACATGGCGCAGTCTTGAGGAATCTCTCATGAGGTGCATGTCATACAGTTTGGAAGAATCTCTCGCGTCGTAAAGTTAGTTACACAATATGAAGTACGCGGCAACTAATACGACAGTAATTACATTTGGAAATATAACAGATTCAGTCAGGCGTGTATAAAGGTTA
This sequence comes from Deroplatys truncata, assembly GCA_030765065.1. Classification (NCBI taxonomy): domain Eukaryota; kingdom Metazoa; phylum Arthropoda; class Insecta; order Mantodea; family Mantidae; genus Deroplatys; species Deroplatys truncata. The sequence goes on along the minus strand of CM060981.1, from coordinate 30,768,360 downwards.
AATATGCGAATTATTAATTAAGTGTGACGGCAATAAAAGTGTATAAACAAATTATTTTATTAGTGTTATCTTTTAGCAACAACTCCTTTCCGTTTACACTCCTTGCTCAGAGATACTTCCTCGACTGAGTAATAATAAAACAATAAGAGGCGCCCAGCAAATAAGATAACACGAGCCGATTATTGCGACAGTTGTGCGCCCAGTGAGGCGCTTAAGTTAGAACGATTTAGCGGAAATTGCAGGGATCCTTCCGAGTAACACTTCTACGCCTTACGGCAACTCACGCTTAGTTTCATTATTGTTCTAGAAGTAATTTAATTATTTAATTCAACAATCGGCTACTCTCTACATACAGAGTATTTAAGTCAATATTAAAATTTATGAGCTAACCAAACTGGTGTTATCCTTTCACTTTCCACTCACGCATACCCTGAGACAAAGAACTCATAGCTATACCACTGAAGCAGCTGGCGGGCCAGCAATACAGAACGAGCTAGGAGATGACGTCATCGTTGAATTCATCAACAAAATAGGTATCATTAAATGTTACCTAACTTGATGCAACTTCGAAAAAGCAGCATCAAAGCTGGAAGCAAGAGGTACAGATTCAAAATTGTCGCACCACGAACGACTTGAACAGAGAAAGCGCTGTATGCCGACTAAACATTCGATGTAGGATTTCATCGCAAATAAATGTTTTGAGGCCCCTGAACCCCCAAAAAATCATAGAAAAAGGTCTGTGCATGTGTGTGTGCAAACAGCATAATTTAATGTAAAAACTGAGATAAATATCAAATTTCATATTTACGCTCAGTATTTTCGAAAGATGTGACATGAAGATTTTCAAGATCCCCCTCCATAGCAAATTAACCTTCACATTGAAAATTTTCCGTTAAATTGGTAAACCCTAGGATATACACAAAATTCAAATATACACTTCCAACGCCTTTTACTCGAAGTTGATTTTTCCTACACTTTTGCTCATTAAAAATATTCTATACGAAATAGTTTGTAAGGAATATTCTTCAAATTTTTATCATAAACTTAAAACCTGCCATATGTGTTTTGCTACGCCGTTAAATTTCTCAAGATATGACATAATTAATTTGACCACTGCAGATAAATTTTTACAAAAATTAAATTCAAAAATTTTTAATTTGTATTGAAACAGCCAGTAGGGTGAAATACTTTCTACGTTACAGTTTTGTGTATTAGCATTTAAATCATATGGTAGTATATTTTTTCAAAATTAGATTTCCACATTGTGTAGAATGCATGATTAATTAGTATAACACCTACAAGTAAAATAATTGTTTGAATAACTATTAAAAATAACCGTATGATTTTCAAAATACACTAATAATTGTAATAGAACATCATGTGACATTTGAGGCAGTATTTTTAACACTTAAATGATTTCAGTCTAATTATATAATATGCATTCAATAACAGCCCGCCTTAAAGCAATATGTGTATGTAACAATATATAAAAAGTGTATATTACAGTCATATGTTTATATTATTGTATACATGTGTAATAATGTTATGTGAATATATTACGTAATTTTATAATGTAGGAGCTGTGAGAATAATAGGTTAAAAGTTGCTAACAATGAGGTAACCTTGAGACAATAATGAGTAAGAAAGTTTAATAATGCTACTAGTCATTACTTGAGCAACAATGATGTAAATTTTGAGACAGCTTAAGAAATAGGCAATCAACAACCAGAAAGAGCTTTAGTTAAATGAAGGTATTCTATTGGAGTAGGAATAGCCAATCAGAGACTTGAAATACAGATATTTACAAATTTAGGCGGTAGAAATGAAGTCAGTTGCTTGTAGACAGTGCTCATAACTGGACGTGTTGGTTGTAGACAGAGTTCCTAACCGGACGCGAGATGTGTCCTCGAGAAATTTAATATGTGTTTTGTGTGAGACGAAAATAGTTTACGTGTTTAAAAAGTGCAAGTATTTAATAAAATAATCTTACAGCTCTATAATTCAGTGAAGTGGTATTTAAATCGTGTAAGAATTAATAAAAAGGAGTGAATTAAAAATTATAAGTTGTGTAAGCTTACATTCTTCAGCCGCACCACGCCCTGCTAAGATATTCATGTCTCTAACAAATATAAGCACTGACGCAGCCGAGGCAAACATAAATATATAATATTTAAAGAAACAGTCAAAATTACAAAGTTAATATTTTTTAAACATTTGGGGCAAAGGCCACCGGAAAGTACATTTGGGGCGAAGGCTACCGGAAACTTTTTACTATAAGTGCGGTTGGAACTACTTCAAGTTCGGCTCCCCAACATTTGAACTACAATATAACTCCTACTTCAAATTGGCTTTCCATACGTAGCAGCAACAAACATACTTCACAATATTTTGTAAACATATACATAGAAACTACAAGAATTAGAATTTTAATTGTGGGTGTTTTTAAAGCACACAATTTATGTAAAATACATTTTTTGAGTTACGGATTACCGAGATATGATATTGGTTTGAATTTTCAAATAGTTATACATTTCTCAACCGACAAGTCGCTATTCTTTTTTTTCCTCGTGGTCATCTAAAGAGCATGGAATTTTAAAGCCATCATATGACATACTCTTTAAAAAAGTGACTATGTTTTACCTATTGCATCATACAACAAAATGTGTAAACGTGAATTGAAATTTAATCTGGATTAACAAGAAGTAGATAGAGTAAAAAGAATTATAAGAATAGTTTTTATTAGCGCATGAGTGAGAGAAAATCTAATCCTGGTATTATAAATTGAAGACAAATTCCAAAATTAGTGAACTAAATTGTAGTTTGTTTTGTTGCTAACCGAAAAAATTACAGGTAGTCATAGCGACAAAGAGAAGCTTGCTTAGTTGTTTACAGTGTCAATTGTGTTTGGTTTGCTTACTTATAAAGTGAATGGAACAATAAGTTGTATGAAATAGAATGTATACAGTTTCAAAAATTAAATTAATCTCTAATTTTTGCATTTGTTTCAAGATGCACTTTTCATTCATCTAGCAAGGAGCGAAAGGTTTGTTTAATAGAAAACTATAAGTGACGTATATTGATACTCGGGACGAGTGTTCATATCGATTATCGAAGACTTCCATTGTTACTTTAAGGAAAGGCATCGGTGAAATTCGGGCAAAAATGATGAAAAATCCGATTTTACGTTTTTTGCCTTAAAATTATGTTTATACTTTGTACTTTCAGAATCTATTGTAGTTTACGCCGCATCGCCATTTAAAAGGCCGTTACGTCATGATTTAAATGACCATGTGCGGGTGGGAATGGCTGCTGAAATGCACTCATTACCCCGTTGCAGCAAAATCACGTACAGTTTTGAAGTTTAAGGGGACAAAGGAACGATTAGTCAAAATGGCTAACATTTTCAGTTTTTTGATTTCTGCAAAAATAAACTCTTTGTAATGTTAGTCAAACATTTAAATGCGTTTGATGGTGATAAAAATGTTTTTAAAGGGTTTGGCAGGCGTTTTTAAAAACCATGTACGGAAATTTAAATGCGTGCCACGCCTATTTTTGTTCTCGTTTGCAAAATAGTTACTTTTTTTTCCCAAAAATCAATCAAATTTGCGCCAAGGCTAAATACATTCAAATCAACAAGGAAACAGTTAAAAGTATTAAACCTTAAAAAAGAGGAAGCTGAACAGTATCTCAAGGACCTTCATATGGTTCAGGGGAATTCTAAAGCAGTAAATGTGTGTTGTTATACATTTAAAACTTTGAAGTCATTTTTCTTCTCTTTCTGTTTTTCTACATTTCTTAAACTTCAAAATACTCCTTGCAATGCATTTTTTAATAGATTTCTTTGAAATTTTGCACACATGTTCTTAGATAACTGCTACATAAAACTTGGTATTTTAAATTATATATATATGCAGCAGTTTAATTGTTATTGCATTTTTATTTTGAAAATTATTAATAATTTGGAAAAAAAGGTAATATATGAATTCAATAATTTTTTCTCCAAAACTATTTGACATATCTGAATAATACCAAGTTTTGTAGACATAATCAAAAGAAACATACAGAGTGTAGTTTATTTACAACTAATAATGTTATGCATGGAGGATAACTAAAACTGTGGCAAAAAAAACAATAAGTATACTTTTTTTGCGAAACTATCTTAGATAGAAAAGTTATATTTAGTATATCTACTAGATACCCTTTGGCACAAATTCATACAAAATTTCACATAATTATGACCAAAACTGCGGATTATAGCAATTTTCACAGATGCCTCCCCTTAAATATGTATTGCCTACTATATATGGCAAATGTTTGGTTTTTGAGACAAAACGCAATCATTTCCATTGCCAACTCAAATAAAAACGGAGCCAAAATTGCGATATTACAGAAGGCTTTACAATATTAGAACGGAACCGATTATTACGTCACTGTTGCCAAGCAACCACGTTAGAAACTCGCAATTATGCACGATTTTAACCGTCAATACAGCGTATTTATAAGGCTAGGATTGCATATTAGATAGGTTTCAGTGCCTCGCACTCCCATACCAAGCTGAGAGACGTACGGTATCACAGAAATACACGACAGTCGTCGATAACCTCTGCAGTTGGATTCAACTTTCTCTTAGCTGAATGCGAAGCTAATAAACCCTGAGAGATAAGTAAGCCATCCTTCCTGAAACCTGATAAAGTTTCCTGTTACATTCAGAGGTAAAGCTTACATCTTATACAAGACACACACAAAGGAGAGGTAAAATACATTAGGAAATGGCTGCAGCGTGGAACATTAAGCTTACAAGAGAATTATTAATCAACTCATGTTGAAACCTTCTTTGCATCTTTGAAGTACAACAAGAAGACCTAAAACGTAGTAGACTTGGGTCTTGTCATCCTTTTTGGCCTTTCTTATACGAATAAAGAGTTTGATAAGAACAAAGAACTCAGTAGACAGTGAATCATATATACACATTATTTAAAATAAGAATAATAATTTTTCACTGGAGAGGAAAACCATATACACAAACCGGGTTTCTCTTGGATGGCCCGCAGCTCCCACGGCACTGCTATACGAATACGTAGTTAGCAAGGCCTGCCCAGAACAAGGTCATTCAAAGTAAAGCCAGTATAGGCGAATAATTACGTTTGAATTAAAATGGGTATAAAATATGCGCTTCTGACCAAACTGGGAATGACTAATTGCAAAAAAAGAAAATATTTTATTTACAAATAAATTTTCAAAACTTCAAATTTAAAGGAAATACCTTACACTTTAGTTTAAAATATTTTTAAATTAGAGATTTTATGAAAAAAATAATGAAAATATTAAAAAGTATCCTCAAAGTTATTTTCTTTAATGCGTAGTTAATGCTAATTATAGTTATACTACTTTCACTTGTGAGTAATAACGCGGGAGTTACGGAACGGAAAACCCTCAGTGTAATAGCGGAGTATGCTTATGAACGTGGCCCCAGCATAAAACGACCGCACTGTATATTTGTAATTACATAGTACAGTAAAGGAAACTATTGTCAGCACGGTGCTAAATGAAATTGAAACAAGCATCAGGAATTTGTTTGTTTCTTCTCTCTGTTGTTCAAGATGAGAGCCAACAACTCACTTACTGTCCATTCCAAACCAGACTTCCCTCTGATGTAAACAGAAGCACGTGCTTCTATTTGTCACGAACCCAAGAACACACTCTTACACCAACGTAAATAGTTCCTTAGTACATGTATTGTATTATGAAATATTAGCGCAGGAAAGATATAGAACTGCAAATTTTATTGCGGTTATCATAAGAACTCATCGTTAAAGGTAACGGATATATATTAGCTGTTAAGAGATTACAAAACATTATTTTCGTCTGCTATTGCGCTAAAGCATCTTGCTTGTTAATACCAACCGTATGCATGACTGCCACTCTCTTACATATACGAGAAATGCAGCAATGAATTCCCAGAGGTGCTATCTGAGTACCGAATAAACACTTTGCGTAACACAGGAAATATGATAAGCGAACAGTCATTCATAATACGCAGGCACACATATGCTTAGCTCAGGTCCAATCTTGTGATTTAGTCAGTTGGTATTTGAGCTCACATGGCAGAGGAAGGTCCGTCCTACAAAAAAATTAAAAATAGTGTGCAGATGCTTATTGTCTTTCTCTCGTATTTCAAATTATATTAATTTAATGATATTTTAAGCGGTTATAAAAATTATTTTGATGTAGTGCTAATAAACTGTTCAAACACAAAAAGGGAAACAGTTAAAAAGCGGCGAAAAACAAACAATGCTTTATATATTCAATTCTTCTTCTTTCTCTGTTTAACTCCCTCTTATGTAGGGCTTACACCCCCAGGACTTACAGGCGGGTGCCTGGGGTCAGAGGCCCGTCGAGGAGCAGTCACTCATGGATCAGACAGAATATCCAGGATGGGTGATCAGCCGATGCCGGGTATGGGAGGAAGGAAGAGATGGAACGAAATGATGGTGAAATAGATGAAAGGAAAGGTGATGATGGAGCAGTTGGTGGAATGAATGGAAATCGGAGAACCCGGAGAAAACCCGCCCAGACGCCGCTTTGTTCACCACAAATCCCACATGCGGGTCCCTGGGATTGCACCCGCGCCGCCTCGGTGAGAGGCGAGCGGTCTAACCACTCGGCCACGACGCCGCCATATATTCAACTCACTATTAGAAAAATACCCGACACTTGCATTAGTGCATATTACGAAACTAATATCGGATTTTACAGGCGTTTCAGTGAGAAGTGTAACCAAAGCGAGCAGGGAATATAAACAGACATAATAGAACATAGAAGAGGATAAAACGTGGGAACTTGTTTTAAGTGCGACAGTGCTGTGGAACTGTGGATAAGCTTGTTATAATTTTGGAGAGTAGTTCTGATTCCGATATGGCAGCAGAGTCACTTTCGGAGGAATCGGATTTGGGTGTTGCACTTTTTCCCGAGGATTGTGATTAACGTAAGTAAAATGTTCATTGCCGCATACTTATAAAATCGATTGTTACTTCGGATTGCATTTTGAACTATGATTCTCACACAGGGCGCGTTTTTATGGATTAAAACAATGTTCAACAAGCACGTGAGAGGGGAAGAAGCAGCCATTAGGAGCGGGGATTGCGAACTACTTTCGCGCGGATAATACAAAGAGTTTGTTTTCAGTGAAAGGCACTCTGGTTTGGAATGGACAGCAGCCTGGTAAGCAGAATGCTGCATTGGAGAACGTCAACTGTGATATGTTTACCTTCAGACTTCAAATACTTCATATCAGTAATTAGTTGTAGTTTTAAGTAGCAATACAACAGGTGAAAATTCGTACAATGGCTTTAAGCGGTGAATTTAGTGACTAAACCATGTTTCTTATAACCAGGCTAAGGATCCGGGGCAAGTTAGCAACTTATGTATGTGTAATCTGCTATAAAGTTCTTTAAGCACAGTTGATGTAAACAAAGACGCCAATGTGCTGTATTATTTGCTACTGTAAACAGTACAGCCTAGTATGGTGGAAAGTGATGTAGAACACATATCGGAATGAAAGACAGAAGTGTATTGTGCCTCTAGTCACGAAGCGGTTTGTACACGGCCACACAGGTAAACAACACCCCAATACGCCACCTCACTCCACCCTACTGAAAGCACAGTATACCGCATTCACTCTTAAGCTGTCCCGGATACCTTAGCCTGCTTATAACCTTGTCTCACTAACATGTATTATTCCGCTTTACATTTGCTTCCCCTTTCTTCTGACTGGATGATGCATACCTCCTACCTATTTGTTGATAAGAATGTACATGCATTCCAGATGTATTAACTGTTGTTACGTAATATATTTATTTTACATGGCTATAATAATGTATCCAATGATAGGTGACTAGTGCAAGTGGCAGGAGATACGAGGCAAAGTTATATGGAACAGAGCTTATCAAAGATATTGCGAAGCCAGGCCCGAAATATTATTTTTAGGGTATACACATTTTTTTAAACAAGGAAGAGAGAAACTAAATCGATTTCAAAAAATGCTCAGCAGCTTACTGCTAAAGCGTGTGGTGTAGGCAAAGCAAGTGTGTCTCGCGAGGTACTTACATTACCTCACGCTAGACAGTGTGCGAGGAAAATATGAAAAGAGTGGGGGTAACCAAGTAGCAACGCATAGATAATAACAGAGTCTGATTCGCTGAGAGCAAAACTCTTCCCATTTGAAAGGAAGGTAATGTAGAGCTTTGCTTCATGCATAAGCATCTAGCTTGTGTTGAATTCCAAACCCAGTGACTCATATTCATGCACCCATCTGATAAATGTAATACAACCAAATGTTACTGCTGAATATTGTAATTAAAACACATGCCACAATCACTGTAATGGTATTTAAATGAGATGGCTGTCATTAGCATATGCCTGTTGTGTTTGGTGAAGTAAGCCATGCACAGCTAATGGTGCTGCGCTAGAATCGACAGCGGCGGTCTTAGACCCAGCATCCATCACGAGGTGAACGATGAAACAACGCTTGGCTCTGCATTTCACGTGTTAACTCGACCAAACGAGAAAAATCATTAACCGAAACTGCTGATGACAATCGTATCTTGTGTTCCATTTTGGCACAGAGATTTTGTAACCTACTTTATATCCCAGAATAACATAGTATGAGCAAAGGTAACATGCATACATCCCCTGACAAGTGTATGTGTGCTGTGTGTATCCACCAGTTTAAGGGGACATAAAAAGTGTCCCATTCCCCTAAATCGCCATAGTGTTTTCTCATCCCTAAGATGTACACCTTCAAGTAACCGACTTTTGACTTTATCAATCCGGTATCAGTTCTCTGTGTGACTGCTCTGAAAAACGGACATACAAACTAACCAATGAACAATGTTTATAATCGATGTGAAATAAAGGTATGGTTGATACATCACCTCCATGAAAGACTTTCATCTATATTGGTACACAAGGAAAGGCTAAACCAATTACAAATAATTCGGTCTTCTGCAGGAAGGAATGTAGAATTATTCACATGTAAGGTTAAACTGAACGACAGCTACATATATGAGAGCTTGCATCAGCGAGACGAAGGTTAAACTTGAGGCAGTATTTTTAACACTTAAATGAATTCAGTCAAATTATATAACATATAAATTCAGTACCAGCCCGCCTTAAAGCAATATGTGTATGTAACAATATATAAAAGTGTATATTACAGTCATTGTATATATTTATATTACTGTATACATGTAATAATGTTATGTGAATGTATTACGTAATTTAATAATGTAGGAGCTGTGAGAATAATAGGTTAAAAGTTTCTAACTATGAGGTAACAATGAGGTAACCTTGAGGCAATAATGTGTAAGAACGTTTAATAATGCTACTAGTCATTCTTGGAGCAACAATAATGTAATTTTTGGGACAGTTCATAAAATAGCCAATCAACAACCAGAAAAACTTTAGTTAAATGAAGGTATTCTATTGGAGTAGGATTAGCCAATCAGAAGCTGAAATATAGCAAAACTTACAAATCTAGACGTCACTTGCTTGTAGACAGTGCTCATAACTGGACGCGTTGCTTGTAGACAACGAATTGAAGTATGAGGATATGAATTATGAATAGAAGATGTGAGCGCCATGAGAAATTAATCATGTAAAAAGACATAATGAAAAGTAAAACCTAATCAAACCAAGTCGAGTTATTAAACATGTGCAAATACAAAGGGTAATTGCCATGTGATGGGACTTGAAACCAAAGTTGGTTAAAATGAAGATTACCGCACTAGTGTGCACTGTGCGTTACAAGTTCTGCTTTTGGGGCTGCTGTCTAAGAATGAGTTTAGAATACAGAATACCTCACAGCCATTCGCAGAAAATGTAAAATATGCATTTTATTTGTCGTGTAAATATTATAAATGTATGGTATTTTAAACAAAAGCATTAATCGCCATTTTGGAGAAAATAAAAAATGACGAAAATCTTTTCCTTGTAAAGATAGTTTGGGGGGATTTTCTTGATATCTTTATATCTCAACCTTGGAGGATGAACTAATTTAACCAAATTTGAATTTGATGTTCACAGACAGACATATACGTAAAAATGTTTTCTATTCTGGGGACCTCAAAACGTGTAGGAGAGAAGGTGACTAATTCCTAATTTGCCTCTTTTTCTGTTGTAGTCTTAGATAAGAATCCGTACCACAAATTCACTGGTGTGACGTCATGGTTTTAAAACAAACGAGGTAGAGTTATATGTGTAAATCAGAATAAGGAATGAAATGTAATACCAAATTTGGTGTTTGTAGTCTTTTCGTGAACCGGCTCCAACTTAGGTGAGGGGCAGAGAAAATAAAACCCCGGGTCTTAGTCATAGAACCCACAACACAAAGATACGATCTTCTCTCATGATTTCTGCATACTGTAACGAAGGAAAACAAATGAACTTCGCCCTCCACGTGTTGTTACTTTTTTAATAGCCGATGACGTGTCTTCCTCGATGTTTTAAATTAGTTACCCTTTCCGCAGCATGACTAAGAACGAACTAGGTAGTAGTCGATATCGTGCCATGATACGATTAGCGCAAATTACATATGGTAACCGACCCGGCACCGGTGTGTTCCCCCAGTGGCGTGTGTAACTAGCGGCGAACACCGATAACAACGTTTTCATAGCTCATTGTCCTCATTTAAATGCTGTTTTTACTTCACTACTAGTAGAGGAAGTATTGTATTCCACACAAAAATTATATTTCACCGGAAATATACGTTTTGAGGCCCCATGAACTCCACCCAGAACATTTTTAGGCCTTTTGTCCGTGTGTGTATCTGAACTTCATAGCTGACAGCTGAAAAGTGTAAAGGTTTTCCAGAAAATCGTCCACCACAAATTACCCTTTACATAGAAACATTTTTCAGAAATGTGGGTCTCTTTAAAACACACAATTTATTTCATATAACTTGTTGTGGCATTAATTATTCGAATTGTTCAATACTCCTGTCATTTAAGTTCTCTCGATTCTCGAGATGTCATGGAAACAGTATGGAATTTTAAGGCCAGCATATAGCGTCCAGTTGTTAAACATTTGACTATCGCTGTTCTCTATAACGAAATGTGTAATGTAGCTATTTCTGCAAAGGTTTATTTGGATTAAAATTAAGTAGATGGAAAAATAAGCCTTCAAAGAGTATTTTGTATATCCGCTAAAAGGTAGAGGGTAGACATAGTCATGTGATGTAACAATAAGCTTTTTAAAACATTTGCTCGGTTTTATACAGCTTATTTTCCGGTATTAATGTTTACGGTGAAGAAATCAACCATTTACGCATTTTAAAACTGTATGTAATTACATTGTTCGTACCGTGAAAGTAAACGCAGCTTACATCACTGGAGCAACGCCACTGCACGAACCTTTCCGCCATTGCAACGTTTTACCGCTGTTTTCTTTTCCCTTGCACTTGTTCGTATGTAGCCCTCCTAATGGGAGTATGTACCTGAAATCTGGTGAAGGGGATTTTAAGGCGCGGCGGCGGCGGCAGACAGATAACATCACCCCTCGTCCTGCCCCCGGGGCCGGTGCCCCGACAAGGACGTCTCCTTTTTAATTTCCTTCTTAAGATTTAAGTGTTCTTAAGAAGTCCTTACAGCTTTTAATAGAATAAACTGTTGTCAATTGTCTGCGAGATAAAGAACTTAGCTTCTGGTCGCCGTTTTCTATTCCTGCCTCTTACCTTCTAGATGTATTTAACTAATAAAGTATAAATGTTGGGTTTAAAAAAAAAATCTGTACAATTGTTACCTTCTGGTTACCTCTATGTTATATATCGAGATTTCACCGTAAATACGAGTTTTGTGGTCCCCTGAATAAAAAAAACCTTTAAACAGAACATCTGCGAGCGCGCGCGCCCCTGTGTGAACAGCGTAACTCGAAAACGAAATTTTCAATAAATACCAAACTTGCTTTTCAAGATCAGTATTCTCCAAAGATGCGATACAAAGGTTTTCAAGAAAATCCCCACACTTTATACCACCCATAGCATGGTATATTTCTTTTCGGAATTTCTCAAAAATTGCTCAAACGATTTTGATTAAACTACTACACTTTAAAGATATTTTCAAGGATAAAATGCATATCTTGGATTTTCTGCATTTTCAGATTTTCAGAAAATTCAAGATATACATTTTATGTCATGAATATCTTAATCAAATGGTATTTGATGCAAAATCATTAGGAGGCACTTTGAGAAAATAACATTTTTTCGAGAAAAAAATTCCATGTAAGGGATATTAGGGTGGGAGATTTTATTGAAAAACTTCGTGTCATATCCTATCAAAATTAAATACCAAGCGGTAACGTCTGTAGCCCGTAGGTTCGATTTCCGCGACCGACCTTCCTGACGCATGGGTATTTTCGGGGGTTTTCCCGGGTAGCTAGACGAATGCTGGGAAGGTTCGTTACATCCCCCGAATTTCCTATACTCAATTTCATCTCCATTCTCATTTCACTTCACCATTCATCTCCTTGGTCTGTTTCAGTGTAGGCGGGAGTCTCTGCGTTGCATGGCGGGGGGAAAAGGATGCTCTATGTAACACATCGTCCCTGGAGTACGTCGGGGATGTGCAATTTCGCTGTGGGGAGGGGAGACGTTGCACCAGCTGCCATTCGGAGAGCTTCAATCTGTAAAAGGTAGGGATCCTGTCTTCTGCCCTGTTGTGCCTCCTGTCTCTTCTCACCTCTCTCCTCCCTCCCGGGGGAGCCGCGTCAGGGGCTTCAGACACAAACTATCTTAGTAGACAAGATGCTTAGTCTCCCTCCGTAGTTATTCCTCGTCCTAGTCCAAACATGCTTTTTGGTGTTCAGGGGCCTCAAAACTAGGCATATGAAGTCGGGACGGCAGGTGAAACCGGATCGCTAGTGATTGCAGGTGCTTCGTCAGTGGCTGCCCGAGCGGTCACTGAGGCTGCGGCGTAGGGTTACCTCGGCCAAATACCTCAGAGTCACCCTCGACCGCGGGCTCATTTTCGCTCCACATGTCAGGGCAAAGGCCGCAATCGGGCAGCTCCACTATGCCTATATCAGGCGATTATCCCGCCCCTGATTCTGTATGGCTGCGAGGTCCGTGGATCGGCGGCAGCGACCACCATCCCCAGGCTGCAGACCGTCCAGAACAGGGCGCTTCGGATGATCTACGTTACCGGGCGTGGATTCACGTCACACGTCCTACATAGCGACTCCGGCCTCCCATACATGGTGGACGTGGTGCGGGAGAGAACCCGTACCATGTACGCGAAACTTACTGGGGCCGCTATGACCACAGAGCGCCAAGACGACGAAAGAGCTAGCGGTAACCAAAGGACGCCTTGGGCTCCCGAGGTTAAAGGCTATCAATGCTGCACATCACAAGTTCCACCAAGTTAAGCAGTGACCCGCCGTCTGCTATATATTCCTTACACCACAACCTAAACTCCATCCTGCTTGGCTTGACGACCAAGCAAGCGGTCGCCAAAGTTAAGCAGTATTGGGCTGGGTCACCACATGGACGCTTGTCCGTTAAGGTGGATCGCCGAGACCCAGCCAATGGCAGTGCAGAAAGCTAAACCCCCCCCCCATAGTCAGAATACAAAAAGCTTGCCTAAAACTGTTCTCCCTATTATATCACACAAGTAAAGCGGCATTTGCGGCTAGGTACTCTGGCGATTTTCATTCCACCCAGGTGACTTTGTATATTTTCTGTTGTTAATATTTAGTATGGAATTGCTGAATTTTAATTTACCACTTCTTAACAGCATGAAATTTTCTTTATAACAATATATTCGTAACTACTTTGATAATTATATAAATATTTAGTATTGGAATTTTCTGACCTTTTCTCTGGCTATTAGTAAACCTTTTTACTTCCTCTACTACGTATAGTAAGTAGGGGAAGTATTGTATTCCACCCAAAAATTCGATACCGAGATTTCACCGGAAATATATGTTTTGAGACCCCCTGAATCCAAAAAAAAGCATTTTTGGAAACATGTCCGTGTGTGTGTGTGTGTCTGTGTGTCTGTGAACAGCATAACTCAGAAACGAACAGTCGGATAAACACCAAACTTACTATTTGGGTTCAGTATCTTCCAAGGATGCGACACGAACGTTTTCAAGAAAATCCCCCAACCCCAGAGTACCCTTTACATGGAAGATTTTTCGAAAATTTTATTTTTCTCAAAAATGGCTCTAACGATTTTGATTAAAATATCATATGTTTAAGTTATTTTTATGACAAATAAAATGTATATCTTGAATTTCCTGGGAATGTCTCCAAAAGTATTCATTATTGTGAACGACTTTTGCATAACTGGTAAACCATAAGAGATAGCCAAAATTTTACTACACAAAAAATGTAGATCGCGTTAAAATACACAATTTATGTCATATACATTTTTTTTGAGAGATATTGCTTGTTATTCCCTTAAATTTTTCAATACTTATTTTCTCAAATGGGAATTCGTTATTCATTTTTTTGTCTTGGATATGCAAAGAGTATTAACTGTGGCAAAGGGAATGGTGCTGCACCTAGGAACCAGATATTAAGAGATATGTATGTGCTTAATGGCTACTGTATTTCTATATTTCCCTTGTAAATATATATTCCCCTTACATCTACAAGAAAATTAGCAATAAGATAGAGTCTGCAAATGTTTATCTCGATTAACATGAAGCATATGGAGAATAAGCGTTTATAAAAATATTTTGTACAAGAGTAGAGAAAGTCATGTGAGTGTAACACATCAGATTTTTATTGCGGTGTTTCCTCGTAGATTCTTGTTGACTGCGTGCCCCGTACTCCTGAAAGAATTGTTGCTGTCCTTGGATGACGTTGATGATTCTGAAGTTCTCTGGAGTTTTCTGAAGTTCTCAGTACCAGTTTCGTCGATTCTGGTAGTTCTATGATGTTCGGTGATCTCTTCTTTTCAGTTATTCTTGCCAATTCTGTTCGAGCCCCACGCAGCTGAGTGCCAATTTGAAGAAGGTTTGTTGCTGCTACGTATGGTAAAACGTTTCCGGTAGCCTTCGTCCCAAAAATGTACTTTCCGGTGGCTTTGCCCCAAATGTATAAAAAAAAATATTAACTTTGTAATTTTTACTGTTTCTTTAAATATTATATATTTATGTTTGCCTCGGCTGCGTCAGTATTTATATTTTTTTTAGAGTCATGAATGTCTTAGCAGGGAGTGGTGCGACTAAAAAATGTAGGCTTACATAGATTATAATTTTACTTCACTCCTTTTATTAATACCTGATACAGTTTATATAACACTTCACTGATATATAGAGCTGTGAGATCTTTTTTTATTAATTACTTGCACTTTTTAACACGTAAATTATTTTTGTGTCACAAAAAATACGTATTAAATTACTGGAGGACGCATCTCGCGTCTGGTTAGGAACACTGTCTACAAGCAACTAACTCCTGAATTCGTACAACTTGCCCTATATCAGTTTCTGATTGGCTAATCCTACTCAAATAGAATACTTTCATTTAACTAAAGCTTTTTCTGGTTGTTGATTGGCTATTTTATAAACTGTCACAAAAATTACATTATTGCTTCCAATAATCACAAGTAGTATTATTAAACTTTCAAATTCATTATTTCCTCAAGGTTACCTCATTGTTGGCAACTTTTGTCTTATTTCTCACAGCTCCTACATTATTAAATTACGTAATACATTCACATAACATTATTAAAAACATTAATACAACGACTGTTACATACATTTCTATATATTATTCCATACACGTATTGCTCTAAGGTGGGCTTCTACTGAATTATATATACTATATAATCAGACTGAAATCATTCAAATGTTAAAAACACTGCCTTAGACGTGTGAAGTCGGGACGGCAGGTAAAGCCGGATCGATTATAGCAGGAACAGCACAGGCCACACTTCGCGGCCGAATGATATTCCCGGCTCGCTATTGTAGTGCAAAAGTAGCATAACTAGCTGTCTCAATTCCCATCCCCACTCAAAACATATATTTCCCATGAAATCTCGGCTTCGAATTTTTGGGCGAAATACAGTAAATCTCTTACGTTATAAGTAATAATGGGTAGAGAAGGTATTTTGAGTGAAATACATAACATTTTTATTAATAATTCATACAAAATAATAAAACATGTGTGAAATCTAGGCAGTAAAAAACGCTCGTCTGGTTGTTTCGAACTGATCCTAGATTCTGTAATAATGCATAGCAGTACACGTGGTTACTTTCTCATTTTCCTGGATTTGTTACAGTGCCTCTATGTTCCGATCTTAAAACTTCATTAGAAGCGAGTAGATATAAAGGTTGTCGTATAAGAAGGATTTTAAAGAAGGTGTGAAACGTAGCTTAATCCCTTTTACAGTCGCTAGAGGGCTATTTACTTGAAAGCAGCGGCTGTAAACCGTGCCATGAAATCGCTGGAGGGAGTTTGTACAGCGGGGTATTAAACTTCCAGCAGCAGGAGCGCTGCAATCACAAACAAATCCGCTCGGTCAATACGCCATTGATGTCTTGTATTGGTGGAAGACGGACCCCGCGCACATATTAATATCGGGGGCTCACCCTATCCCTGAGGCCTTGTGCTGGTGGTGGTGGCAAATAAAAGGGCAATACCAGCCCCTCCTTGATTTGAATGCGCGAATAATAAGCTAATTTGAAAGTCAATTTCTCACGACGAAAAACACAACGAATGGTCAGAGTTCCGCCTTGCTGTAATTTGTTTTATTTACAGAACCACGAGGGAAATGCCGTTATATTCCGGTGTTTCGTGTAGAGGGAATACCAAACTCGTGGTTTACCACTGGTTGGTGCGTAAATACAATCAACTGTAGTGGTATAGGATGATTGTAAATATAAGAGTAGAAACAAACAAAAACGTAGTATTGCTTTCTACAGAAAGAAGACATCTGGTGGGAGAGTTGGCAGATGTCAATACTTGCTCTAACAACGCGGGCAAGTGTGTGTTTGTGTGTGTAAACTAAAAAAAAAAAAATCTGATGCGTTACACTCGCATGAGTTTCTCTACTCTTGTACAAACTATTTTTACAAACGCTTATTCTCCATCTACTTCATGTTAATCGAGATAAACATTTGCAGACTCTATCTTATTGCTAATTTTCTTGTAGATATAAGGGGAATATATATTTACAAGGGCAATATAGAAATACAGTAGCCTTTAAGCACATACATATCTCTTAATAGCTGGTTGCTAGGTGCAGCACCATTCCCTTTGCCACAGATTAATACTCTTTGCATATCCAAGACAAAAAAAATGAATAACGAATTCCCATTTGAGGAAATGTTGAAAAATTTAAGGGAATAACAAGCAATATCTCGAAAATGGTTCACTCAAGAAAAAAAATGTATATGACATAAGTTGTGTATTTTAACGCGATCTACATTTTTTGTGCAGTAAAATTTTGTCTATCTCTTATGGTTTACCAGTTATGCAAAAGTCGTTCACAATGTAGAATACTTTTGGAGACATTCCCAGAAAATTCAAGATATACATTTTATTTGTCATAAAAATATCTTAAACATATGATATTTTAATCAAAATCGTTAGAGCCATTTTTGAGAAAATTAAAATATTCGAAAAATCTTCCATGTAAAGGGTAATCTGGTGTGGGGGGATTTTCTCGAAAACCTTCGTGTCGCATCCTTGAAAGATACTGAACCTAAATACCAAGTTTGGTGTTTATCCGACTGTTCATTTCTGAGTTATGCTGTTCACAGACAGACAGACAGACAGACACAGACACACACACGGACATGTTTCCAAAAATGCTTTTTTTGGATTCAGGGGATCTCAAAACATGTATTTCCGGTGAAATCTCGGTATCGAATTTTTGGATGGAATACAATACTTCCCTTACTGTACGTAGTAGAGAAAGTAAAAAATCTAATGCGTTCCATTCAGATGACTCTCTACTCTTATCGTCTCTACTGGGCATGTAAACTACTCTTACCAAAGCTTACTTCCCTATCTACTACGTTTTAAACCAAATAACTCTTTGCAGAAATAGCTACATTACACATTTCGTTATAGATACAAAGAGAACAGCGATAGTCAAATGTTTAAGAACTAGATGCTATATGCTGGCCTTAAAATTCCATACTGTTTCCATGACATCGCGAAAAACAACCGAAATTGACAAGAGTTTAAGAGAATGACCAAGAAATTCGAAGCTTTAATAACGGATATCTCAGAAACGACTTATTCCACAAAAAAGCTATTTGAAATAAATTGTGTGCTTTAAAGAGATATACACTTTTTGTGTAGTATGTTTTCGTCTATCGCATAACGTTTAGCTGTTATATAAGATTATAGAAATTTCCTTCCGAAAGAAGAAGACTTCACAGGCTATCCCCAGAAAGATCAAGATATACATTTTATTTGTCAAGTAAATGTCTTTAGTATATAGTATTTTAATCAAAATTCCTAGAGCCATTTCTGAGAAATAAAAAAAATTCGAAAAATTTTTCACGTAACGGGTAGTTTGCGGCGAGGAAATTTTCCTGATAATTTTCGTGTTGCATCTTTGGAAGGTACTGAACCTAAATACCAAGATTGGTGTTTATTCGACATTTCGTTTTTAAGTTATGCTGTCCATAGACACGCAAACACAGACTTTTTTGTAAGTTTACTTTGATTCAGGGGTCCTCAAAACGTGTATCCCGGTGAAATCTCAGTATAAAATTTCTGGATGGAATGCAATACCTTCTCTACCTACTATATACGTGCTAGAGAAAGTAGGAAGGTCTGATTATAACATTCACATGACTTCCCCTATTTAATTTCGCTTATCTTTCTAAGGCTTCTATAAAGAACTGCCACAAAAGTTTATTTCTATGTACTTCTACAACAATAACTAAGCGAAGCTCTCAATCGATCGCAATAGCCGCTAAATCTTTCTAACCTTCACGTGCGCTACACAATTTACAAATTACACACGAGAGTCAAGTATCTCAGGAGAGTTACGAATGTATGCAAAAATGTGTTTCTGATTAGTATGCACGAACTTTTGTTAACTTAAGTTCCGCCGACATATCAGTATCCATCCAACGTTCCTTCTCGCGCGGTCCAATCTTAAAATCCTCCTACCATGTTGCTAAACCGTACCTTTCACTTTTCTAATTTACTGAATTGTTGCCTACGCGTCTTTGCAACCGTACTGAACTAAAACCTAACTGTATTCCAAGGGTCTTTAAGCTAATGTGTCCTATACTTGGCCGTTATAACGACTTCCTTACATGACTTACTAATTATCTTTTTTGTTTCCGGACAGATCTTTTAATTCAGGCTCCTTACATTATACAGTGATTTAATACACGGAAATTATTTACTGCAATTAACAGGTAAATAAAGTGCATAGGAGCTTTTGTAAAATAATTCTGGGTCTACCAAGAGCCTCACCTAATGGGGTTGCACAAATGAAGTTAGGGAGATTTGGTAGTAAGGCTAAAATTATTGAAAGAATAGTGAAATGTTGGTTGAAAGTTTAGGAATCAGAGAATAATAATATTTTAAACAATGTTTGGTGGTTCAGCAAAAGCTAAATAAAGAGGATACTTGGTACAAGCGCCTAGAAGCAGTTTTCAATGAAATAGGGTGTGGGGATATTTGGAGATATAGAGAATCACGTGAGAAGAGATGTTGGAAAAGAGTTAGATTGAGGATTGAAGATATGGAAAGACAAGAAATAATTGGTAGTTTTAATTCAAAAAGATCATTATATGTATATACAGAGATTAAAAGGACATGGGAAAGAGAAAACTATGTTGATGTTTGTAATAAATTTAGCAAGAGCAAATTAGCAAATTAGCCCTTGCGTGGGCTAGGTCAGGGGTGGTGAGGTTAAAAGGCATAGGAGAAGGAGAAAATTAAGGCAAATTCCCATTATGTAACAGAGAATTTAATAATTATTGACATTTAATGTTAGAATGTGAAGGAACAATGAATATGAGCAAAAAATTGCAAACAAAAAATTGATCTAGATTACAAAATGAAATTATAGGTAAAGGGATGTTAAGAGTTAAACCCAAGGAAACTTTAATTGAAATAGGAAAATATTTAGGTGTAGGGAGAAATAAATAGCTAAAAAATTAGAAATAGGAAATAGAAAGAAAATGTAGATTGTTGAATCATAAAATTAAATAGGATCCAATAACTCGACAACCATGGTGTTGGATGTTTGGGGGCCCTTAGTACTGCAGCAACTTAGTGAAAGAAAAAATCTGATGTGTTACACTCACATAACTTTCTCTACTCTTGTACAATCTAATTTTACAAACGCCTATTCTCCATATGCTTCATGTTAATCGAGATATCGAGATGTCAATCTTATTGGTAATTTTCTTGTAGATGCAAGGGGAATATGGTAGCTTTTAAGCGATAGTCAAATATTTTAACGCTGGTTGCTATGTGGCGAATTCCATTCTCTTTGCATGTTCAGGACATAAAAAAATGAATAACGAATTTGAGAAAAAGTATAAGTATTGGAAAATTTAAGGAAATAACAAGCAATATCTCGAAAACGGTTCACTCAACAAAAGAAACGTATATGACATAAGTTGTGTATTTTAACGCGATCTACATTTTTTGTGTAGTAAAATTTTGTCTATCTCTTATGGTTTACCAGTTATGCAAAAGTCGTTCACAATGAAGAATATTTTTGGAGACATTCCCAGAAAATTCGAGATATACATTTTATTTGTCATGACAATATCTTAAACATATGATATTTTAATCAAAATCGTTAGAGCCGTTTTTGAGAAAATTAAAATTTTCGAAAAATGTTCCATGTAAAGGGTAGTCTGGGGTGGGGGGATTTTCTTGAAAACCTTCGTGTCGCATCTCTGGAAGATACTGAACCTAAATACCAAGTTTGGTGTTTATCCGACTGTTCGTTTTTGAGTTATGCTGTTCACAGACACACAGACACACACACAGACACACACACACACAGACACACACACAGACACACACACGGACATGTTTCCAAAAATGCTTTTTTTGGATTCAGTGATTCTCAAAACATGTATTTCCGGTGAAATCTCGGTATCGAATTTTTGGGTGGAATGCAATACTTCCCCTACTTACTATACGTAGTAGAGAAAGTAAAAATGATATGGGAAGGGTAATGTGTAGAGTTAAAATTATGTATTATAGAACTTATTTGATAATTAATTTATGTAACTAACGAAGTGAAATGAAATATGTATCTACTTTATCTTACTGTCATTTCTTTATTTAATTATTTATATCTTCCTGTCAATAATTACGGTATCAATCCTTCTTGCTTATTTTTAAGTCACCCCTATATAAGAAGAACAATTGAAAGATGAAACATAATTGAAATGTTGAATTCTATATTACGGAGCAAAAACGGGGACAATGGATAGGCAACAAGAAAGGAAATTATTAACAACAAAGATGGATTTTTCGGGAGGGCTTCTCGAATCTCAAGAAGGGATAAATTTAGAAGCACAAAAATTCGGGAAATAACGATGTAAAAAAGAACGTATTAGAAATAATTGAAGAGAGGAGATTAAAAAGTTTGGCCATGTGAAAAGAATGGGAAACGATAGAATAGTAAGAATGGTGCTAGAATGGAAAGCTCAAGGAAACACAGGACGGGGAAGTCCACAAGAACAATGAATGGATGGGATCCGAAGAAGCACGGCGTCTAGAGAACTAGCAAATGAAGATGCAGAGAATAGGGATAATGCAGAAATAAAATTATGCATGGCTTGTAGGAAAACTACCATATTAGATAATTCCTAAACGAAACAAAATAAACCCTTAGATTATGAGTTATTTATTGAGGATAGAAGAATCTCTTTTATATTATTTCTGAAATTGTTATGGGTAGAGAAAGTCATGTGAGTATTCATTAAAAGTAAGAAGTATAGTAGATAACTGCTCCTGTGATATCACTATATCAAGTTTTGTATGGAATGTAATACTTAGGTGCGAGTAAAACACCGTTCTTTACAAGTTTTTCGTTTCGCTCTGTGTAGCGAGGCAGTTTTTTTCTTCCAAACACAAAAAGCCCGTATCGAATTAATTGATTAATGGATGTTATTCTAATGCATTTTGTGCGTAAAAGCAGAAGATGCAGTCAGGGCGATACTGGCCCCTGGGAGGCATCTGTGTTCGTCCCTGCTGCTCTGTCTGGAGAACTAAGATAAATTGCGGCAGGGAAAGGCGTGCGTTGTACCCCTATTTTTTTATTTTCCACCCTTTGCCTCATGATTCCCTTTTCGGGCTGCCGTTATTCTCGATGAATAGCAACATCTTAACTCTTAGAAATGTCATTGTCTTTTGTTTGTTTTACGTCTGCAGTAACGATATGGTGAATGGCGGTTCACGACCTGAAAGAACCTTATAAGGTGAAGCGGGGATTCATGATCTCATGCTGGCTGACAAACATGAGAGAAAAACATGGAAAGGCAGAAGTCACAAATCACAAGGTTGGTACACCTGGCCAAGTACTTGCCAAACATTTGCTTCTTTGTTATTTAGATGACCTCTTGGTATGCCCAGTAAAATAGAATAGGCGCTTCTTCCTTTCCAACCCTGGGAAAATAAACACCTGCCTCCTTGCAAACTAGTAGACGTATCTGACTTTACTAAACCGTTAAAGAGACTATTCTACCACGTGACGTAACCGCGAATTTAAGCTCGTCTTCGATACGAACCAAGTAATAGGGTAAAACTTTCCCTCGTCCAACAAACGTAGTGATTTTGAGATGATATCACATTTAGGTTGCGTAAAATATTCAGTGCAGTAAAGGAGGTCCCTGGTTCGATTCCCGTCAGGCCGACACGCTGACCTTGTTTTTTATGGTTTTCCCAGGCCGATAGGCAAATTCTGGAGCGGTTTCTCTTCTACCATGATTTTTGCTCAGGTCACTTTATCAGACTTAAGGTTGTTTTACGTTCCGTAAATCTACCATACAGGATCACTACTGTACTTCCCTTCCGAAAGAAGACATGCTAAGGATTTATGGACAAATCGGAGGTACATTTTATGGACAAAGTGTAAAAGTTGGCAAGCACGATTATGTTTCATTTGCATTGATTACTGAGATTCGGAACAAAATGGATCAGGCTGGATTTGACATGCAAATATCTTATGGTTACATTTCTGTCATTGTTTTTGTTATACAATATTATACAAAATTAAGTCAAATAAAGTGAAGCTCACAGAATATTCAGAGGAAATTATAGATGGATATTTTATTTACCGTGTCTATATATTGATCGTGTCACATTTCAATGAAATATTTTAAAGCCATTTTTGTGAAAATAAAAAATAAGAAAAACTTTCGTATACAGAGAATAGTTTGGTTGGTGTGATTTTTTTAAAAATATTTATGTCGTATATTTGGAAGATAAAGAACTTAAATACTAAATTTGGTGTTTATCCAAGTTTTCGTGTGTGAGTTATGCTGTTCACACACACCTTTTTATAAACATTCTTTTATTTGGAGTTTAAGAGCCCCAAAACGTGTATTTTCGGTGATACCTCGGTATCGAATGTTTATATGGAATGTAATACATTTTCTATCTACTAGGTATACTGGCGTGCATAAAAATGTGGCCCATAATGGAATGGTGCTGTTAATTTTGGTACTGAAATATCTAGTCCCACTCGGTACAAGAGAGACCAACTGTTTTTCGAGCATAATTCTAGCCCAAAGTATAGCCAAACTATCAAGGCTAACATCACAACTTAAATCTTATATTTTCATGTTACACTACCGTTTTCTTATTGCCGTTTAGAAGCAGCAATAACTTAACCTTGGTCTCTATGTACCTGATGAAAGCTCTCATATACACTATGTGATCAAATTTAACCGGACACCCCCACAAACATACGTTTTTCATCTTAGGTGCATTGTGATTGTGCTGCCACCTACTGCCTGGTACTTATTATCCGCGACCTCAGTAGTCATTAGACATCGTGAAACAGCAAAATGGGACGCTCCGTGGAACTCACGGACTTCGAATGTGGTCAAGTGATTGGGTGTCACTTGTGTCAGAAGTCTGTACGCGAGATTTCCGCACTCCTAAACATCCCTAGGTCCACTGTTTCTGATGTGACAGTGAAGTGGAAACGTGAAGGGGCATGTACATCACAAAAGCGTACAGGCCGACCTCGTCTGTTGACTGACAGAGACCGCCGATATTTGAAGAGGGTCGTAAAGAGTTATAGGCAGACATCTATCCAGACCATCACACAGGAATTCCAAACTGCATCTTGATCCACTCCAAGTACTATGGCAGTTAGGCGTGAGGTAAGAAACCTTGGATGCCATGGTCGAACGGCTGCTCATAAGCCACACATCACGCAGGAAAATGTCAAACGACGCATCGCTTGGTGTAAGGAGCGTCAACATTACACGATTGAACAGTGGCAAAACGTTGTGTGGAGTGACGAATCACGGTACACAATGTGGCGATCCGATGGCAGGGTGTGGGTATGGCGAATGCCCGGTGAACGTCATCTGCCAGCGTGTGTAGTGCCAACAGTGAAATTAGGAGGTGGTGGTGTTATGGTGAGGTGTTTTTTTTGGAGGTGGCTTGCACCCCTTGTTTTTTTTTGTTTTTTTTTTGCGTGGCACGATCACAGCGCATACCTGCATTGATATTTTAAGCACATTTTTGCTTCCCACTATCGAAGAGCAATTCGGGAATGGCGATTGCATCTTTCAACACGATCGAGCACCTGTTCATACTGCACGGGCTGTGGCGGAGTGGTTACACGACAATAACATTCTTGTAATGGACTGGGCTGCACAGAGTTCTAACTTGAATACTATAGAACACCTTTGGGATGTTTTGGAACGCCGACTTCGTGCCAGGCCTCACCGACCTACATCGATACCTCTCCTCAGTTGCGCACTCCATGAAGAATGGGCTGCCATTCCCCAAGAAACCTTCCAGCACCTGATTGAAAGTATGCCTGCGAGAGTGAACGCTGTCATCAAGGCTAAGGGTGCACCAACACCATATTGACTTCCAGCATTACTGATGGAGGGCTCCACGAACTTGTACGTCATTTTCAGCCAGGTGTCCGGATACTTTTGATCACGTAGTGTATGTAAATGTCGTAGCTGTTGTTCAGTTTAACCTCACATGTGAATAATTCTTTACTCTTTACTAAAAAATTCGAACTATTTTTAATTGGTTTAGCCTTTCCTTGTGTACCAATCTAGGGAAACTCTTTCATAGACGTGCTATCCGAATCTCCCTTTCATTCCACATAGATTATAATCGTATTGTTTTTCAGACCAGACATATTGAGAACTAATTTCGATTGGTTGGAATCTAAAGTTGGTTATCTGAAGGTGGAAAACTTACAGAGGGAAAACACTATGACGATCTAGGGAAATGGGACACGACAGTGTACGAAAAAGTAAAAATGTTTTTATTTTGGCATCAGCGGTGAAATCTCGGTATCGGCTTTTTGGGTGGAGTGCAATACCTCGTATGTGGTAAAGCAAGTAGGAATGAGAGATCTGTGGTTCATAATTGCCAGCACTTGGACCGGGGAATCACTGTAGTTCTCGCCGAAGTTATCGAGCAAATGGCTGAATACCACAAAGAGTCATTAGACCCGGAGCCAACACAGGAAAACACTTGTCAAGGCAAATGTCGTTGCGGTCCTCTATAGAAACGATTAAGTTGTTATTATGTTCTGGCGCTTCCCGTTTGCCTGCCCACTCAGTTCATGAAGATGATGTGACCTCCAGCAGGCCGTTTAAGATGCCCGCAGCCTCAATTGCTCGTCTTCTCTCTCATTGCTGGAGGAGGCTTTTCTGTGTTTGCTTGCGTTATACAGGATGATAAAACAAATGCTTCAGCATTTTGAGAGCAGTAATGCTCAGCAAAAAATCTGATGTGTTACACTCACATGACTTTCTCTACTCTTGTACAAACTGTTTTTACAACCGCTTATTCTCCGTATGCTTCATGTTAATCCAGATATTAATCTTATTGCTAATTTTCTTGTAGATGCAAGGGGAATTGCTAGGCTTTAAGCGATAGTCAAATATTTTAATAGCTGGTTGCTATGCGGAGTATTCCATTCTCTTTGTATGTCCAGGACATAAAAAATTAATAACGAATTCCCATTTGAGAGAAAGTATAAGTATTGGAAAATTTAAGAGAATAAGAAGCAATATCTCGAAAATGGTTCGCTCAACAAAAAAAATGTATATGACATAAATTGTGTATTTTAACGCGATCTACATATTTTGTGTAGTAATATTTTGTCTATCTCTTATTGTTTACCAGTTATCCAAAAGTCGTTCACAATGAAGAATACTTTTGGAGACATTCCCAGAAAATTCGAGATATACATTTCATTTGTCATGAATATCTTAAACATATGATATTTAAATCAAAATCATTAGAGCTATCTTTGAGGAAATTAAAATTTACGAAAAATGTTCCATGTAAAGGGTACTCTGGGTTAGGGGGATTTTCTTGAAAACCTTCGTGTCGTATCTCTGGAAGATACTGAACCCAAATACCAAGTTTGGTGTTTATCCGACTGTTCGTTTCTGAGTTATGCTGTTCACAGATACACACACGGACACACACACGGACATGTTTCCAAAAATGCCTTTTTTGTTTTCAGGGGATCTCAAAACATGTATTTCCGGTGAAATCTCGGTATCGAATTTTTGGGTGGAATACAATACTTCCCCTACTTACTATACGTAGTAGAGAAAGTAAAAATCATTCCAACAAACACTGTTTTTCAAAGGAATTTATTTCAAAATATTGGTTTGGTGCATAATTGTGTAGCGATTTTGTTTCCCGTGTTGGTACTCTTGTTGCTATGAATTTATAGTGATTGTCGTTTATTTTTTGAAGTTCAATGGTTGTGCTTCAGTTTACAAACGCTATGGAATTATGCATCGAGCCAATATCATTGTCTCATTTATGGACTAGAGGAGATCATAGGTATTTATAAGAGCAACACAAACTTTCATACACACTTTCGTCTTTGATCTCACCCTCACACTCTCTTATACACGCAGACACACATACAGTTACTCAAAGTATTGGTCTGCACTTTAAAAATTCTAGTAGCTAAATTAATTGAGGGAAAATATGTTTTTTGGACATAAAGATCAAAAGATAATGTAGTTTACTTGTTGCGACAGTTTATTCATTTTATGAGTTGTATAAATTTTTGAAAAATATGCCAAAATTGCAGCTTTTTTGTACGTGATGTTTTCAAAATTATCTTTTATGCATTGTGCAGAGCATCTTTTTGTGCATACATCCACACACTTTCATCGATATGTGACTTAAACTTGCGTTGGTTCCTCCATCCTCTTGCTTCGAAGACTGCGCCGGGGAGGTGTCCTAGCTGTATCGTTTGGTTGCAGTCCAGGGTTCGATATCCGCACGGGTTGGAATCGAACACGTATAGTGGTAGGTATAAGAAAAGTAATGGTAAGATTCACTGTAGCTGCTTTATGTCCTCCGTCCGACGTGGCTTCTTCTTCATAAGGCAAATCTCCGTAGAAAGATGATTTAAGTACATAGTAATTCGCGCTGTTGCCCTGACTAGTTGATCTCAGCGGAGATATATGCATGGACTTTGCCAATCAGGATTGCTAATAAGCTCGTTGATCCCGGTAGTGGTACAAAGGAGCTCAGGGGTGAATTCACTACTCATCATAATGTTTGATTTATCGCTATTTATTGTCACTTCTTCACTCTAAAAACACTACTATAATGTTCCTGTTCACTTATCACTTTATATGGAACTCTGGAATCAACGATACATTGTTAATGAATATGTGATTAGTGACATTTACACTTCTGCACAAAAGAACGCCATTTGCGCGCCAAATTTGACTTACAGAGTAGCGTGGATTCCTCATCTGTATCTACAAGTCAACGTTTGGATTTTGGGGTAAATATGGACTATTTATGGAATACGATCTCCCACTTGAAATTTTAGGATCTGATTTCTCATTGGAGGAATTTTCGCGGTTCGCTCAGCGTGGGTAAATATTATTTCATTTATATATATATATATATATATATTCTTATTGGCTAGTTTATATATATCACTCACTCCATACTTCCCGAGTAGAGACAAATAAAACCTTACCCTCGATCCTAACACAAAAATCCAACTTTCTCTGTACATGCGAACGGCATATTTTATACCACACTGCAGAGTTTAACACATCCTAAAACTAGTGAATCATGAATATTATATATATATATATATAAGACAAATATTACATTACACAAAAATGGCTATTTACACGGTGTTTACATTATACACATATATCATTCATATATCAAATTAATCACTAAATAAATTAACACATAAAATTAATTGGGGCACATTCTGTCTCAAACTGCTGGAGAAATAAATTCGTGAAGTAAAAAGTTAGCCGAAAATGAGGAATTAAGGCTAAAACGTTGAACATTCTCAACTTTGACACTTTATTCCTCCCTCAAATAAAATCCTATTTGCACCGCAAAATCAAGTAATGCAGAAAAAAAATTACTATCACTCGTGAGTAAATAATGCGGGAGTTAAAACGAAAAACACACAGAGTAATAGTGTGCGCAGCACACAAGCGCGCGATCTGTGGCCGCACCACAGAATGACCACATTGTAGTAGAGGGAGTAAAAATATCAGGAAGAACTAACCTTGTAAGGAGCGCATCCATCCTACATATAAATCACGAACGTACCTAACGAAGTTTCAAGGTGGTGAAAAGAACCGCAAGTTCGAACCCCACTGGGACCTTGGTTATTATTAAAATGCGAGCTGTGCGGCGCGTAGTTAATGCATAGCTTCATCATTTCCCCGCTACGCATCCCTAAGGGAATCTGTTAAGATTAAAGTGGGCAGGCAACTGGACTGGGGAGGGAAGAAATGGGAATCAAAATGAACAGGTAGCGCTGCAAGAAATATGCATAACATGGAGTGATTGCTTCATTCGTTCCCTTTATAACGAGGGGAATGCATACATACTGCCTTTCATGTTTTATCAATTCCTCTTCGTAATCAAAGAATCGTTATCATCAGGCTAATGTATCAAGTGAAAGCCTTTTTTCCTGTAACTGCTTCTTTTGTATTCAAAATAAAGCAGATTTTTAAATACTACATGTGTTGATAAAAGCAGTAAGAAATCTCGCAATGGAAACATAATACTAGGTTGACCAAAGTTTAAAAAAAAAAAAAAAGTTTTTATTTTCTGTATTTCTTACCAGGGCCGTATTTAGAGGTTTTTTTTAAGGTTCAACCCCCCCCCCCCGAAACTTATGACAATTTTATTTATTTAAATTCATAGCAAATCAATATGGGAAAATGTAGTTGGATAACAGTGGTCTATTGCTAGTAGCACATTTACAAAAAAAAAAAAAAAGGAAACCTAATATCGTCGCCTTACATAGGCAAAGTGACCATACATTCCGGTTTTCGAAGCAGTCTCCATGTCTTCTGCTGTAAAGTGGAATATCCTCATTCTGGTGAGTTTTTCTTGTCTATATAGTGTCTCCAAGCAATTTTCTTATCCATGTAACGCTATCATAGAAAGGCGCGGATGAAACCATACATTTTTAAAACTACTTTTAAAGGCCTTACTTACGAACTTTATTAAAGAAGATGCTGAAACTGGCCACCGTCGTTGTCCATGCATTTTTGCCACCTCTTTAGGAAACTATCCATCACTTGCCGTAGTTCACGTTGAGAAACGCTGGCAATTTCCGGGCGGATATTTTGCTTTAATTCCTCCAGGATGTGTGAGTTTGTCTTGTACACTTTATCTTTTAAGTTACCCCAGAGATAGAAATCGCAGGGGGGCACAAATCTCTACCAATAATTCTATCCTCAAACTCACTTTCAATTGTTTGGTAAGTAAAGCCTTTAAAGGTGGTTTTAAAAATGTTGTATGGTTTCATCCCCGCCTTTCTGTGATAGCGGCAGACGGCAAAGAGCGCCGAGGACGCGGACGCGAAAAACAGCGCGCAGCCGGTTCGTAGTCTTTTGGTTTTCTCTATACTACGGAGTAGGTACATGGTAACTGTATGGTGTACTGTTAAGTTTAGTACTACTAACGGGAAACCCTCCCCGAAATTTTTTTCTGGGTATTGGCATGCTTCTTACCTATACTAAACAGTGGAAGTATTCCACCCCTCTGTCCACAAGTTTAATATCGTCTTGTGAATGAAACAATAATTTAGTACGGTAACATCACTGTTTACTCTTGATAAAATTACATTCAACGTGAGCGGAAAGTTTCCAAACAGCAAAAAATGAACAATGCGCCGTACTCCGATTTGCTTTATTGTATCATATTGCGTTAACCTAGCATGGTTCCCCGCCCATTTAATTTCTGTTTTGATGGCGTCTTTAGACGTCCTTTCATTTGCTCCTTTTTTATCTTATTCACTATTGTTTCGGAAAACACGGTAGCCTTAGCTGTTTCTTTTACTGCCTTATTAACACTCATTTTACTCGAATAATCTAATACATCCATTATTAAATTGCGTTTCTATTTATTTTACCAACATTTCGTCTCTTGCTAGCTTCTCCCTCCACAACTAAAAATGTTAAATAAATAATCTACATAACACTTCACAACATTCCACATATTTCCTTACAACGGTAACCTTTACTGCCTTCTGCCTCGCGCCTGGCTCCCATCACCTGTTATCTGAATAGATAGATGACTTTTGTTTGTCACATGCAATGAATGCAAGGAGTAACAGGCTTCCGGCTTCTTTTAAAAACTGTATCCAACCCTCCTCAACCGTTCTCTCGCTTGGTCCCCGATGTAAATCGAAAAACAAAAGCTCTGACGTGTTGCACTCACATGACTTTCTCTATCATGTACAAACTATTTCTACGAACGATTATTCTCCATTTACTTCGTGTTAATCGAGATGTTAATCTTATTGCTAATTTTCTTGTAGATGCAAGGGGAATAGTGGGTAAAGGTGCAAGGCTTTAAGTGATAGTCAAATGTTTTAAGAGCTGGTTGCTATGTGGCGCATTCCATTCTATTTGCTTGTGCAGGACATAAAAAAACAAATAACGCATTCCCATTTCAGAAAAAAAGTATAAGTATTGGGCAATTGAAATAAATAACAAGGAATATCTCGGAAATGGTTCACTCGACAAAAAGATATATGTGGCATAAACTGTGTGTTTTAACGAGATCTACATTTTTTGTGTAGCAACATGTTTTCTTTTGGGGACATTCCCAGAAAATTGAAGATATAAACTTTATTTGCCATGAAAATATCTCAAACATATGATATTTTAATCAAAATCTTTGGGTCATTTTTGAGAAATTCAATATTTTCGAAAACTGTTCCATGTAAAGGATAGTTTGGAGTGGAGAGATTTCTTGATAATCTTCGTGTCGCATCCCTGGAAGATACTAAACTCAAATACCAAGTTTGGTTTTTATTCGATTTTTTGTTTTTGAGTTATGCTGTTTACAGTCTGACAGACACACACAAGGTCATGCTTCCTAAAATGCTTTATTTGGATTCAGGGTACCTCAAAACATGCATTTACGGTGAAATCTTGATATCGAATTTTTGGGTGGAATGCAATACTTCCCTTACTTACTGTGTGTAGAAGAGAAAGTAAAAGGTTTCTCGCTGGCTAACTTTTCTTTACCGCATCGGTAGAAAATTTTACGAAAATATTTAATTTAAAAAATTATAACGCTTACGGTATTAAAGACAGAGAACTCAAATTTGGCAGGTACCAGCATTATATTTTACTCTATGTAAGAAAAGTATATCGTTGCATTCTATCCTTCAGTTTATTAGCTATTGCATGATAAACATAGAAACAGCAAATATCGGTATTTTACTGAAAAATTCTTTTTTTTAGAAGTTTGTGCCCGCAGAATTCCATAAAGGCTAAAATTTAAAAGGGATAGAAATTATAACAATTGAATATTTATACCATGTTATTATGAACTTGGCAACGGCTCGAGAGTAGAAAAACACGGAATTATCGCAACATGTATGCATTAGTCATAGACAGAGATATCCAGTTTACTGTCTTTTAAACTTGAGACAAGCTATAGAATACACGTTAAGAAGTCCATAGGTATGTCACAGTCCGTAGCACCTGCTCACTTCTCTCCCAGGAAGGGAATATCTTGCTTATCGGTTCAATACGCTAGGTAATAGCAAATGAAATGCTGGTAGAGAAGCTAACGTCTCACTTACGAACACACGAGGGAGTTGTCACTTATTTCAACTATGGATGCGGAATTATTTGATGATTTATTGCCTACAATAATTTATAGTGCTAACATTTCATAAAATCTATCCAACTCGTGGATAATTTTAATATGACGCTTATGGAAATTCACTCTATCATTAAGATTGTATGCTAATTGCATAAATGATTTCTAAAAAGACCTTACGTGATTATTACAGTATGAATTTATTTTATTTATTCAAGAAACTTCAAAAAGTGTTTTCACTGAAATATCAAAATGAAAGTTTTAGGTAGAATGCGGTAGGGGTTAAAGGTAAAGGTACATATCAAGGAGGGGCCCCCACCACCAGGCAGAGAACCACAAATAGGCCGTAACGGCCCTTTTTGCTTCCAGAGTGTCCCAAGTAGCGAGACCCGAAGGGCGATTAACAGAATGCCGATAGGAGTAAGCATGGACAGGGCCCCTAACATTTCCAGATATAACGCATCCGGCCGCATCTAGGCTATCGGGTGGTGCCCACTCACAGAAGAGAGACCTAACTGAATAGTCCCAGCAGCTACGCCAGGGAAGAAACCTTTACAGAGCGCAAGCCATCGCAACCCGCTAATGGGTACAGGAAATGAGGGGTGGAAAAGTCGTGGTAGAAGAAGAACCAACGTATTCGCCTGCCGATCCGGAGAAACCATGGAAAACCCTTGCGTCAGAGTGCGCGTTCGCCGGGGATGGAACCGGGGACCTCCCCAATGCAGGCCACAGGCATTGCAACTCGGTTCCAGTAGGGATTAGAAAATAAGATTTATTGGCGAATCACGACGGTGCAGATGCTAAACCTACGTCACCGCCAGTGTTGATTGCTTGTGGAATTACTCATAAGCAGGGCCTCAGTGATCAAACATTATACCGCAACAACATCGGGATATAGACTCACGCAAACTAAACGTGACTGAGAGATGCAAATATTGCGGCCAGCGTGCCGTATCTCAAGACGGCGCGGCGCGGCGGGTTACAGTGTGCCGCGGGCTGTTTATGCGCGCTACCGGGGGTCACATGAGCCCATACAGGTGCTTCATAAAGTTTTAGTCTTCAATTTATAAAAAAAACCCTGATGTGGTACGTTCACACGAGTTTCTCTACCAACGGCACATTTACATATATTCATTATAAAGGGTGTTTCAACAAGAGTGTCCTATCTTTAACGTGTGATAGCTGCCGTTGTTATTGAGTTACAGCAGTCATTTGTTTTACGTGGTTACAGTTGTTATTGATAAATAGCCATGGAAAGTTACAGCATTCAGCAACGCGTAGACATTGCGAAAATTTATTATCAAAATGGATCATCTGTTCGCCAAAACTTCCGTGTACTGCGTGAAGTTTACGGTGTGCATAATCGTCCCTGCCAGAGAACGATTCGGCATTTGATTGATACATTTGAAAGAAGTGGTTCTGTCAGCGATCAAAGAACGCCTCTACGTAATCGACGTAAACATAGGCGGCTTTTGTGTGAGTGTACGTCGAGCGCAAGAATTGGGGCTTTCGCCGGCCACAACTTGGCAAATTCTGCATCTGGACTTGAAGTTTCATGCTTATAAAATGGTGCTAACTCAAGAACTAAAGCCCAAAGACCATAGGTTGCGCCGTGTATTCGCTCACCAGGATGTGGAGCAATTGGAAGTTGACCCGGAGTTTTGTCGAAAAATCATCTTCAGCGACGAAGACCACTTTTGGAAGGATGGTTGTGTTAACAAACAAAATTGCCACTATTAGAGCAATCACAATCCAATGTAGATTCAAGAACGACCATCAAGAACAATGTGGATTTTGATATGGTGGAATCATTGGTCCATATTTTTTCCAAGATGAAGATGGAGAAGCTCTGTCAATGGAGAAAGATTGCGGGCTCTTGTAAGGGACTTTTTTGGCCTCAATTGGATGGTATGGATTTCAGAAACATCTGGTTCCAGCAAGATGGTGCCACATGTCATACTGCTCTCGAAACAATCGATCTTTTGAAGGAGAGGTTCAGAGGTTTCATCATTTCCCGTGGTGGTGATGTTAACTGGCCCCCGAGGTCATGTGATTTAACGCCGTTGGATTAATTCTTCTGGGGTTAGCTCTCCAGTTTATGTCAACAAGCCAGAAACAATAAATGATCTTATAAATAACATCACGCGTGTTATTCGTGAAGTTGGACCTAATTTACGTTCTTCTGTCATTAAAAATTGGGTCAACCGTATACGCGCAACCCAACGAAGTAGCGGCGGTCACTTAACTGATGTTCTCTTCCACACGTAATGACATTAATTCTGTTCCAAAATAAAAAAGAAATAAACCTGTATTATTTATAGAACGTGTTTTATTTAAGTTCAAAGATAGGACACTCTTGTTGAAAGACCCTATATATTGATATAAAAAGTGTTTGTTCCATGCTACGCTACTTATGATGTATTCTTTGCTCTTCTAGCACGTAAATAAGATATCTTTAAAACATGACATTTTTCAGAAAACAAAAATATTAGAAGAATGTTCTATGTAAACGTTAGTTTGGGATGGGGGGATTTTCTTGAAAATCTTCGTCTCGCATATTTGGAAGGTGGTACTGAACTTAAATACCAAGTTTGGTATTTATTCCGAAATTTCGTTTTTGAGTTATCAATGTGCCTCAAAACATGTATTTCCTGTGAAATCTCGGTAATGAGTTTTCGGGTGAAATAGAATACCTTCTCCACCTACTATGTACGTGGTGTTTGACAATTCAAACCTAAAATGAAGAATGTCTCGGAAGTGGTCAATGCTACGAAAAATTAATTTGAAGCAAACTGTGTTTTTACAAAGACCTAAATATTTTGTGTAGTAAGATTTTGTCTATTTCTTATGGTTTACCAGTCATACTGAGGTCATTCTGAACAAACACGACTTATCAGGCTATTCTCAAAAATTCAAGATGTACATTTTATTTGTCATGAAAGTATCTTAAATATACGATATTTTAATAAAAATCATTAAGGTCATTTTTGAAGAAGTCAAAGATGACGAAAATGTTATTCATGTAAGGAATAGTTTGGGGTGGGAGATATTATTAAAAATCCTCGAGTTGCTTCGTTGCAAGATTGTGAGCTTAAATATCAAGTTAGCATACCTTTTGAATTATGCTGTTCATGGCACATACAATTAAGAGGAAACTATCAGGCAATGGACGAAATGCACAGGTCTTCACTGGCCATAGACAAACAACAGAGGTTCCCAAACGTAATTATGTTCAGAGAGTATACGCTTTTTGCTTCATCCCTGTTATTAAACCTCCCATTCTCTTTGTAGAATGTTCCGGAGTCAGATTCCCTTTCTTCTGTAGAGTGCATTTCAGAAAATATACAGTCGGCGGCGGTCATGAAAGCATGGTATCTTATTGCTAACGAGAAAGGGCACGATTTCGTGACCGTGACCTGCCGGTCTTCAGGTATTTCAATCGATGCCGGTGGTCTGCTTTGCTGAAAAGTGCGGTCAAGACCGTATTTATGAAACAGGCGTGCCTTGCGGATCGTGCTGCTATTGTGCCATCGAGGGTCATGCATCTTGCTATTGTGTGATCCGCACAACAAATGTGCTGATGATATTCGTGGCTTTTAACGCCCTGACAATAGTTTCAGCAAGTGCGAATTTGTTCTTTGTAGCAGGTGGAGTCACGTGACACCGTGCTTGGGAAAGTCTGAGCATTGCTCATTGTCGCTGAGTTTCGACCCCTAATAAGCGGATGATATTAAAGAGTTTAGTGCAGAGACGCTTTCCTCGGTGACAAGCGGTTCTCTTAGACTTCAGCGAACTAATCCAAATTGGCGTCTCCTTGTCAATAAGTGCCTGATGCACTGCGACCTCCAGGAGGAAGGGGGAGGTAAAGGAATCAGAGAAGGCTACAGGTCGCAGGCAGAAACAGCACACAGACACGCAGAAGTCCTTAGCAGCTCCGGCTTGAAGACGCGTCCCATTACTGAAGAGAGGATGATGAATAACTCGCTCAAACAAACAGCCCTCTGGTGACCACGAGGAATACGCATCCGCGTCACCTGTTCGGCGCCGCCCTACGCCACAAAACCTAGAGTAACCTGAAACATGAGATGGAAAAGGTAATGAAAGGAAAATGATAGGAAGGAAGTTGTGGCAGATGGAGTAAGCACCCCAGGATTTGCCAACCGAATATGGAAAACCACGAAAAACCCAAGGTCACAGTGGGCGCGGACGGGAATCGAACGCTGAACCTCCAAAATGGTAGCCTCATACGTTACCGTCCACCACTATGGCTCGGTGCCTCTGCATGCATGCTAACTTCCTGAAATAGAAACCGTTAAAGCTTTCCGCTGTCCATATATGGTTAATAATTTTGCAACGACATAAAGTTTAGAACGCGTAAAATGTTCTGTAGCTGCTATTGCAACTTTTTGTCACAAGTGCTGAAATTCTGTCTTGTACCGCAGGTAAATATTAAATGGTTGCAAGAAATGCCCCTTCCTAGGCTATATAAAACTTTCTAGTCCATATTTTTTCTCCTCACACCATGAACTATAATAAAAATATGATGTGTTACACTCACGTGACCTTCTCTTCCCTTGTACAAACTATTTTTACAAACGCTTATTCTCCATATGCTTCATGTTAATTGAGATGTTAATCTTATTTCTAATTTTCTTGTAGATGCAAGGGGAATTGGTAGACTTTAAACGAGAGCCAAATATTTTAAGCGCTGGTTGCTATGTGGAGTATTCCATTCTCTTTGCATTGTCAGGACATAAAAAAAATGAATAACGAATTCCCATTTGAGAAAAAGTATTGGAAAATTTAAGGGAATAATAAAAAATATCTTGAAAATGGTTCACTCAACAACAAAATATGTATATAACATAA
Source organism: Deroplatys truncata (assembly GCA_030765065.1). Taxonomy (NCBI): domain Eukaryota; kingdom Metazoa; phylum Arthropoda; class Insecta; order Mantodea; family Mantidae; genus Deroplatys; species Deroplatys truncata. The sequence continues at coordinate 30,731,192 of CM060981.1, read as the reverse complement.
ATTGTGTATTTTAACGCGATCTACATTTTTTGTGTAGTAAAATTTTGTCTATCTTTTATGGTTTACCAGTTTACCAAAAGTCTTTCACAATGTAGAATACTTTTGGAAACATTACCAGAAAATTCAAGATATACATTTCATTTGCCATAAAAGTATCTTAAACATATTATATTTTAATCAAAATCGTTGAAACCATTTTTAAGAAAATCAACATTTTCAATGTAGAGGGTAGTCTGGGGTGGGGGATTCTTTTTGAAAACCTTCGTGTCGCATCTCTGAAAGATACTGAACCTAAATACCAAGTTTGGTATTTATCCGACTATTCGTTTTTGACTTACGCTGTTCACAGACACACACACGCACCTGTTGTCCTCCGTGGACTAGTGGTACCGTGCTAACCTCTAGTTTCCGAGGTCGCGGGTTCAACCCCGGCAGAGGGCGATGGATTTTTTCGGGCGTAGAAATCCTTAGCATGGCTTCCTTCGGAAGGGAAGTAAAGCCGGTGGTCCCGTGTCGTAGATTTACGGCACTTAAAAGAACCTCAAGCCTGTTAAGAGGCCTCTGAGCAAAATTACCGGTCTTTCACGCCCAATATAGAATGGGACGCTAAGAATCATAGTAGTTAAAGAGCGTCCATACATAAAACTCAATTCAATTTCAATGTTCACACGGCCCTTTTTGTAAAAATGACTTTATTATTCAGGGGACCTCCAAACATGCATTATTGTTGAGATCTCGATACCGAATTTTGTCTTCTGTGTATTCAAGAAAAATAACGAATTATTCCACCTTCAAATTTCGTCTGCACGTTTACTTCATTTGTGGCAGAAGAAGGAACAGTCATTATGATATTACATTACCTTATAATGGCTGAGGTTTTACTTCAATATTTCATGACTCACTCTAATTGGCTAGCCACATTATGAAACACAGCGCACCCTGACCGCAGTCTATATTTAACATAGGCATAGTTTGTTAACCATAGACTGTGATTATAGCTTACACAAGCTTGTTTCTTGACATTAGTTGCCGGGTTGAATTCTAAGATTCATTTAATGAGCTTACGAAAACAGAAAACCAATTTCGTTTAAAACCCACAATGAAGCACCAAGTGATTCAATATTTAAAGTCTACTAAGTATTTAAAAATAGATGTGAACGATTAAACCATCTTCCCTACCCTTAACAAATTCACATTTAGGGGAAGGAAGGATACAGCGAGAATGTTAAGGAAATACACTTTTAACTTCAACAGAAAGGCTCAAATTGAAAACAAGTCCGATGTGTTGCACTCACATGACTTTCTCTACTCTCGTACATACTATTTTTACAAACGCTTATTCCCCATTTACTTCATGTTAATGGAGATATCGAGATGTTAATCTTATTACTAATTTTCTTGTAGATGCAAGGGGAATTGGTAGACTTTAAGCGATAGTCAAATGTTTTAAGAGCTGTTTGCTATGTGGTGCATTCCATTCTCTTTGTGTGTCCAGGACATAAAAATAATGAATTACGAATTCCAATTTGAGGAAAAGATAAGTATTGGAAAATTCATATAAACAACAAGGAATATCTCGGAAATGGTTCACTCCACGATAAAAATGGATATGAGATAAATTGTGTTTTTACGAGCTCTACATTTTTTGTGCTGTAAAACTTTGTCTATCACTTACGGTTTACCAGTTATGCAAAAACCATTCAGAATGAAGAGAACTTTTGCCAACATTGTCAGAAAATTTAAGATATACATTTCGTTTGCATAAAAAATACATTAAATAAATGTAATTTTAATCAAAATCGTTAGAGCCATTTTTGAGAAAATCAAAATTTTCGAAAAATTCTCCATGTAAAGGGTAGTCTAAGGTGGGGGATACTGAACCTAAATACAAAGTTTGATGTTTATCCGACTGTTCGTTTTTAAGTTATGCTGTTCAGAGTCTCACACAGGACCTTTTTATAAATATGATTTTTATTTTCTCTACTACGTATAGTAAGTAGGGGAAGTATTGTATTCCAACCAAAAATTCGATACCGAGATTTCACCGGAAATACATGATTTGAGACCTCCTGAATCCAAAAAAAGCATTTTTGGAAACATGTCCGTGTGTGTGTGTTTGTGTGTGTGTGTGTGTGTGTGTGTGTGTCTATGAACAACATAACTCAGATACGAACAGTCGGATAAACACCAAACTTGGTATTTAGGTTCAGTATCTTCCAGAGATGCGACACGACGGTTTACAAGAAAATCCCCCACCCCAGATTACCCTTTACATGGAACATTTTTCGAAAATTTTAATTTTCTCAAAAATGGACCTAACGATTTCGAATAAAATACCATAAGTTTAAGACATTTTTATGGCAAATGAAATATATATCTCGAATTTTCTGGGAATGTCTCCAAAAGTATTCTCCATTGTGAACGACTTTTGGATAAGTGATAAACCATAAGAGATAGACAAAATTTTACTACACAAAAAATGTAGATCGTGTTAAAATACACAATTTATGTCATGTATTTACTGTGAAATATCGGTAGCGAATTTTTGGGTGGAATGCAATACTTCCCCTATATTCTATACGTAGTAGAGAAAGTAAAACCTTAAGAGCCCAAAACATTAATTGATAACTTCTATACGAAATAAAAAAGGTCTGTATTATAATTAGGATATGGTAAGTAAGCCAAAAGTAAATTTTTACCGGCTTTTCTCCTCTGGACGTTTGATACATTGAAAGCTAAAAGAACAGTTTCGGCAATTATGATTCCGGTGTTCCGTGATTCCTCTTTTGTTTTGGTTGCCTCGGACACCTAGTGAGAGAGAGAGAGAGAGAGAGAGAGAGAGTTCAATTCGTGGGACGCGGCGGTAAAAACTATCCATGTTCTATGTGGTTCTTGTTGGAAATTGCTTTAGGTTTCACGTAATTGTTCAATACAAAGTGCTCTCTTTTAGCTTCGAGGCATAAATTAGTATTCGTCTGCAAGTCCAGTTCAGAATTGGCTGCGTATGTAAAATGCGTTCAGTTTGGAAACGGTGACAATGTAGGCAGACTTTTGTTGCAATTTGTTTTGTTGCTAGAAGGCCAATGCCAAGTCACAGATTGTTTATTCGTGCTGCTGTTGACATGAAACTTGTCTTTAGCTAAATTTTAGGTATATTATTTCATAGGAAATACTTCACCATTAGGAATTCATAAAATCATCTTGAATCTTGAGTAACCTTAGTGATCTGGTACTTTTTATTCACGATTGTAATTTCTTGCCACGCTTCACGTCGTATGTATTTTGCTAAATATGCTTGTAGCTTGGGTTTTCCTTAAGGCTTTTAGTGTATCTTATAATTATTCTTATTAAATATAGCAGAGTGTTTAAAGGCGGCTGGTTTAATCGGCCATTTTTTCCTGAACCTAGTTTTAATTGAATGCATTTAGGGCACCTTGAGACCTTTCTACGCCATTAATGATTCTCGGAATGCTGGGCTGGGCACAAATTTATATGCATCTATTTTTCCACTTTTCCCTGGTCTTAAGAGCGATTTTATTAATACTATGTTTGTTTAAATTTCAATAATAAATTATAATATGAACTTAGTGTCATCGAACTCTTAAATCTTTTTGAGAAGCCGCCGATTTCCATCACCATTGATGAACCCTTCAATATCTGTTTATAGTTCATTTTCCATACACGGGCCACATTGGGGGTTCATATTACGTTTCCTCCCACGTAAATAATAAGTAGAAAACGTATTACATTATTTGTTTTTATATTATATTTAATAAACCTTAGCCTGGTTTTTAATATAGAGTCAACTGAAGAATTCAATACCACAGCCAGGATTTGAACACGGTTCTCCCGCTCTCCGTGCGGTTGCTCTAACCATTGAGCTACTGTGAGAACATTGCGGGGGGGGGGGGCATTGACTCAAGTTATTTTCCAGACATACCTACTAAGGCGTCTCCCTCGAGATGAAATCACGGATTCAATGCCCCAACGGCCTGTAGTCACAGTAGCTCAATGGTTAGAGCAACGGCACGGAGAGCGGGAGAAACGTATTCAAATCCTGGCTGTGGTGTTGAATTTTTCAGTTGACTCTATATTAAAAAGTATTACATTCCACTAAAAAATTCGATACCGTGATTTCATCGAAAATATATGTTTTGAAGCCATTGAATCCAAAAAAGATCAGTTTTAGAAAAGGGTCCGTGTATGTGTGTGTGCGAACAGCAAAACTAAAAAACGGATAAACACCAAACTTGGTATTTACGACAACTACCTTCCAAAGATGCGCCACGGCGATTATCAACAAAAAATCTCCCATCCCAAACAACGCTTTACATGAACCTTTTTCAAGTTTTTTATTTTTTAAATAAATGCTCTAACGGTTTTGATTAAAATACCATATATTAAACATATCTGCATGACAAATAAAATGTATATCCTGAATTTTCTGGGAATAGCCTGTAAAATACTCTTCATTTGGAAGGAATTTTGTAGAATCTTGTATAACTGGTAAACGTTATGCAATAGACGAAAACGTAGAATACAAAAACATGTAGAGACCTTTAAAGCACGCAAACTTATTTTAAATAACTTTTTTGTAGCATCAGCCATTTCCGAGATATCCGTTGTTAATGGTTGGAATTGTTCAATACTTTTGAATTCCCACCGATTTTCAGTTGTTTCTCGCGATGTCATGGAAATGGTATGAAATTTTAAGGCCAGCATATAGCGTCCAGTTGTTAAACATTTGACTATCGCTGTTCTCTTTGTATCTATAACGATATGTGTAATGTAGCTATTTCTGCAAAGATTTATTTGGATAAAAATGTAGTGGATGTAAGAAAAAGCTTAGTAAGAATTGTTTGCATGCCCACTAATAAACGATAGAAGGTAGAGAAAGTTATGTTAATGTATCACATCAGATTTTTTATTTGTGGTAAATTATAGATGTCTTTACATCGTGTTTAAGCCCATAGGTAGGAGTGGGGCATCATTATTCATTCGTGCAGGTATGCAATTATTTGTAAGATTGGGATTCTCAGCTGGGGTTACTTAACTTTTTCGGAAGTACAGTTGCAGTGTTGCCAGCCCAGTGCACTTCCACATATGCAAAATCTACATCCAAAAACAGTCCAATAAAAACGAAATATGAAAATGTTGAGAATTGAGGTTGAATTTCCCACTTTGCCCTAGAGCACCTACGATTTAAAATTAGAGGTTTTGTCTGATCTAATAAAACAAAATGCAAACAGCCATTTCATAAAAATACTCTAAAGATTATTATATATATATATATATATATATATATATTGTTTAAAATAATTGTTAATCGCCTGCATTTGTGGTGACTGATATATTGTTTATGCTACAAATTGTGTAAAGAAGTTCACTAAAACAATTTGACATCCAAACATCAACAATGGTCTGCACAAAACGAACCAGCTCCAATCTCGATACTTAAAGAACACGCTGGTCGGTGCTGACCTCCATCTCTGGGAAAAGAGGGTTTCCCCAGTATCTTTTTTTAACCAATAGTATACGCATATTCTTTCATATACGTTACGTTACTCACAATATACTTTTACCGAGAAATTATTCCAAATTAAGAAATAAAACTCCTTAGTTACACACAACATGCGGAAACAGCATTCAAATGTTTAGTTGTGGTAGTCAGCTCTTACGATGCAAAGAGCAAATAATCATCACACATTTTTAGGCATATCCGTCGACAAGTGAAAACGTACAACGTTGAATATTCCGAAATCGTCTAATGCTACGAAAAAATTGCATACAAATTCTACATTCTAACGAGACCTACGTTTCTGCTGTAGCATGTTGTCTACCTCCTATAGTTCACAGTTTATACAAAATAATTCAGAATTCAAAGTCAGCATGAAAAGGACTTCACAAGTTATTCAGAGATAATTCAAGATATACATTGAATTCGTCGCATTCTGTTAAATGAGTAAATAAATTAGCTTGATTGATAATCGAACTAAACACGTTTAACGTATCCTTGAAGCATTACTATTATTATGATTATTATTATTTTTTTTTTTTTTTACTGAAGACTTAAAAGTTCAATACCAAGATTTCACACGAAATACCTATTTTGAGACTACTAAATCCCAAAAAAAGCGTTTTTGAAATGAGATCCGCTCGTCTGCGAACAGCACAGGTCAAAAACAAGATTTTGGTTGAAAAACAAACTTGGTATTTCTCAGCCGGAGTCCCGGGCTCGATTTCCTGCCGGGGGTGGAAATTTTTCTTTAATCAGGATTATTCCCTATTCTCCATAAAGTCTGAAAATGTGAGAGTGAATGTGCTGTGAAAATAAGTTGAAAACGACTAAAACCTACAGTAGTGTAACCTAAAAGACCAAAGAGTAAAAACATCAAATGTTTCAGTCAAAGTCCCTGATATGATCACAGCAGTTAAAGGGAGCTATAAAAATGACCTCCCCCTAAAAAAACATGGTACTTAAGAATCCTCCCACCCCAAAATACCTTTCACATGGAATTTTTTCGTTACTTTTACTTTCTCTACCACGTCCCAAACATTCGATACCAAATTTTACCAAAAATACATCTTTTGAGGCCCTCAGAATCCAGAAAAGCATTTGTAGAAAAAGGTCCGTATGTGTGTGACTCATAATTCAAAAACGAAAAGTCGGATAAATACCAAACTTGGTATTTACGCTCAGCCTTCCAAGGATACGACACAAAGATTTTCAAGAAAATTTCCTGACTCTCAACTACGTTTCACATGGAATATTTTTTCGAAAATTTTGATTTTCTAAAAAATGGCTTTAGCAATTTTGATTAAAACACTATATATTACAGATACTCACATGGCAAATAAAATTCATATCTTGAATTTTCTGGGAATAGCCTTGAAGTCCTCTTCATTCAGAAGGAACTTTGTATAATATTGTATAACTTGTAAACGTTAAGCGGTAAATGAAAACGTACTAAAAAAAATGTAGATCTCTTTAAAACACACAATTTGTTCATTTCCTGGTCATCCTTAAAATCCTTTCAACATTCACTTGTTTCTCGCGATGTCATGGAAACAGTATGGAATTTTAAGTCCAGCATATAGCGTCCAGTTGTTAAACATTTGACTATCGCTGTTCGCTTTGTATCTATAACGAAATGCGTAATGTAGCTATTTCTGTAAAAGTTTATTGACTTTAAACGTAGTGGATATAAAATAAGTTTTTAGTAAGAATATTTTGTGTATCACCAATAACCATTAGAGGGGGGGGGAAAGTCATGTGAACCCATCACATCACATTTTTAATTTATTCAAATGGACTAACAGTTTTGATTAAAATTACGTAAATATAAGCTATTTGCACCTTGAATTTTCTGGGAATAGCCTGTGAAAACCTTAAAAGACCTTAAACCGTAAGAGGTAGATAAAATTCTACTACACAAAAGTTGTAGATTTGTTAAAAACAAAATTTGTGTCAAATAATTTTTTCTCGCATTAATTACTTCAGAGATTTTGTTTATTTCATCTGTTCGTGGTCATGCAAAGAGAAGTAATTTCACACAGCAACACGTTTTTAAAATTCTTGACTATTGCTTAAACCTATTGTATTTCACTTTTACCTACAACGAAATGTCTGATAAAATCATTTCTGCAAATGTTTAACGTGAATCAGATAGTAGGATAAGCTATTGTGAGAATAATTTGTAGAAGAATTAGTAGCGAAGGTCGTATGAGTGTAACAACAATCAAAATCAGGCCCCTATTTACGCCCATGCTCACAAATATGCTTCAACAATCCTTGTTTTACATGTTTAGTACGTCATATAGACGTAAGGTTTCGGCTTCAGAACTTCACTAGAGAATTAATGTTTCATTCGGGACGTATCTACATTAAAAAGCGATGCACTGGTCAGTGATATCTCGCAATTTACACAGAAGAACACTCTCAAAGTTCAACGAGCGCTGGAATAAAAAAAAAGGTCCAGCTGTTCATTTTTCATGCAGCACGAAAATTTATGGTTGCATGCATCACAATGTTAGTTATCTAGGGCCCCGAAAGGCGTAGTTGTAAATTAAATGCGCGTCATAAGCGGCTACACTATAAAAAGTGTAAATTTTTATCTTGCGCGCCGCATGAATATGAAAGCCAGCCGCTATAGCAATATAGAGAACTCATTCACGCTTGGATTAAACGTGTGTGAACTCGGATAGGCCTGTTCTGTTACCGCCCAGGCATCACGCTTTTTTCACACTTCTTTCTTCATTCATTGTCTATGATAGATGATTGTAATTCATCGACCTTTCAAACCGTCATTTGCTGTCGATTTCGACATAGGCTTTACTCTTAGTAAAATAGTTCGTGTTTATGCGTGTGTTTGTGAACAACCTAGCTCATCTTCCAAGTAGTGATAAGAGAAATTTCGAGTGGCTATACAAATTATTCTCACGAAAGTTTAATTTTCTACTACATTTTAATCCTAAAGAAATAGCTACACTACACGTTTCGTTATAGATACAAAGAGAACAGCGATAGTCAAATGTTTAACAACTGGACATTATATGCTGGCCTTAAAATTCCATACTGTTTCCATGACATCGCGAAAAACAACTGAAAATCACAGGACGATTCCATGGAAACAGTATTTTAAGACAGCATATAACGTGCAGTTGTTAAACATTTGACTATCGCTGTTCTCTTTGTATCTATAACGAAATGTGGAATGCAGTTATTCCTGTACAGGTTTATTTGGGATAAACATAAAGTAGATGTAAGAAAAAGCCTGGTAAGAATATTTAGTATACTCACTAATAAACGATAGAGAGAAGAGAAAGTCACTGGGTGTATCGCATCAGATTGTTTTATACAATGAGTTACAAAAATCAAGATTTATTGATGAGTGGGTTTAGTCAAAAGATAAACTTGAGAGTTTATGAAGCATTCTTGTGGCTGATTTCGTAAACGTTTGTCTAATTCCTGTATTAGTGTCCAAATGTTTAATATATAGACATCAGACATTTATTTTGTAACAGCGTAAAGGTTTGCTTTTTAAATTGAAAAAAATCTGATGTGTTACACTCACATGACTTTCTCTACTGTTATAAAAACTATTTTTACAAACGCTTATTCTCCATATGCTTCATGTTAATCGAGATGTTAATCTTATTGCTAATTTTCTTGTAGATGCAAGGGGAATATGGTAGGTTATAAGCGATAGTCAAATATTTTAGGAGCTGGTTGCTATGTGGCGCATTCCATTCTCTTTGCATGTCAGGACGTAACAAAAATGAATAACGAATTTGAGAAGTTAAAGTATTGGAAAATTTAAGGGAATAACAAGCAATATCTCGAAAATGGTTCACTCAACAAAAATATGTATATGACATAAATTGTGTATTTTAACGCGATCTACATTTTTTGTGTAGTGAAATTTTGTCTATCTCTTATGGTTTACCAGTTATGCAAAAGTCGTTCACAATGAATACTTTTGGAGACATTCCCAGAAAATTCAAGATATACATTTTATTTGTCATAAAAGTATCTTAAATATGTGATATTTTAATCAAAATCGTTAGAGCCATTTTTGGGAAAATTAAAATTTTCGAAAAGTGTTCCATATAAAGGGTAATCTGGGGTGGGGGGATTTTCTTGAAAACCTTCGTGTCGTATCTCTGGAAGATACTGAACCTAAATACCAAGTTTGGTGTTTATCCCACTGTTCATTTCTGAGTAGACACACACACGGACATGTTTCCAAAAATGCTTTTAATGTATTCAGGGGGTCTCAAAACATATATTTGCGGTGAAATCTCGGTATCGAATTTTTGGGTGGAGTACAATACTTCCCCTACTTACTATACGTAGTAGAGAAAGTAAAACTAGCTAAATTCCTAACTTATAGCGGAAAAGCCAACCACATTGATTATAACCAGTTAAATTAACGGAGAGAAAACTATATATTTTAATACGCAGAAAGAATAAATCATATAACAGCTTATGTGTACTGGTGTTTTTCATGTCTTGAACTTTTCGTCTTTATTTTACATGCATTTTGTTGATAGGTGTATAAACCGAAGTTGCGGTGAAAGTGGGTGTTGAACTGGCAGACGAGAAACATTACTCATTAACCGCCAGTTTAAATACTATTTTTACCTATATAAAAATCTAATGTGTAGTTTTCACAAGATTTTCTCTACTCACTCTTCTACAAACTATTCTTACAAAAGCTCATTCTTCTGTCTACTTCTTATTAAACCATTATTACACATTTGCACAGTTCGTTGTGGGCATAAGAAATAGAGCAAGCTAAGGAGATGTCAGGTTCTTAAAAAGCTGGTCGCTATGTGACGGCTTTGAAATCTCAAGCTGATTACAAAACGGGAAAAAAATTCTGGTGTTACATTCACATGAATTTCTCTTCAATATGTCACTTTACGGAAATAGCTGCGTGACACATTTCGATATAGATGCAAAGAGAACAGCGGTAATCAAATGTTTCAAAACTCGACGCGACACGCTTGCCTTAAAAGTGTCATACTTCTTGCGTGCAATCGCGAGAAACAACTGGATATCGAAAGGATTTGAAAAGAATGACAAAAGTATTGAACACTTCGAAACATTAATAACGGATATCTCAGAAATGGCTAATGTCACCAAGAAAAATTATTTGAGATAAATTGTGTATTTTAAAGAGATCTATATTTTTTATAGTACGTTTTCGTTTATCGCATAACGTTTACCAGTTATAAAAGATTATACACAATTCGTTCCGACTGAAGCGGACTTCGAAAGTTATTCCCAGAAAATTCAAGATATACATTTTATTTGTCATGTAATTATCTTTAATATATGGTATTTTACTCAAAATCGTTAAAGCCAATTTTGAGAACTTCAAACGTTTTAAAAACCAACTTTGGTATTTTTCATTTTAGTCATGCTGTTCACAGGCACAAACATAGACACAGACATACGGATATTTTTCTAAAAATGCTTTCTTTTATTATTCAGGGACCCTAAAGCACGTATTTTTGGTGAATTCTCGGTATCGAATTTTTGGGTAGAATGCAATAGCTTCTCTGCCTATTATGTACGTGGTAGAGAAAGTAAAAAGGAATGGCATCTTACCGCTTGAAAAAAAAGCATAAATATTTGAAAGTCCAAACCAATAACAAAGAATATCTCAGAAATGATTAATGCCACAAAAAATTTTATTTGAGATTGTGTTATTCAACGTTGTCTATATTTTTGTGTAGCAAGATTTTGTATATCTCTTAAGGTTTAGCAAATATACAAAACTCGTTCAGAATGAGGAATACTTTAAGGGCTATTCGCATAGAGTTCAAGATATATATCTTATTTGCCTTGTAAATGTCTCAAACATAATGTATTTTAAACAAACTAATACCGTGAATTTTGAGGAAAGGGTAGTTTAGGGTGGGGTATGTGTTGAAAACCTTCGTGCTCCATCCTGGGAAGATGAAGTTTGGAATTTAACCGGCTTTTCGTTTTTGACTTAGGCTGTTCACTGACATACACACGGACCTTTTTGTAAAAGTACTTTCTATTGTGTTCCAGGGCCTCAAAACGTGTATTTCTGATGAAAACTGGTATTCAGTTTTTGGTGGAATACAACACTTCCTCTAGTTTTTATAGGTAAGCAGTGGAGAAAGTGAAAATTTGTGAAATTCCCTAAAGTTATAAAACTAATGAAATGAAAAGTAATTAAAAATCCAGAACACGAAGATACTGCCTTTTGTTTTTGCATATTAAAAATAGGAGTTTTCTCTCGATCACTTTGGCTGTAAAAGTTGGGACTAACTTCAGGTGTCACTGCATAGAAAATACTTCTAGCCAATATATGTAATATGCATACAAAGTAGTGCAAAAATATTATTACATATAGAAGAAAAAAGTTAATTTATTCTTAACGAAAAGCCCATTAACATCAGACATGCTGCAGCAAAATTTCGAAAATCCACTTTGTGCAGGGAAAACGTAAGATAAAACTTTTATCTCTCCGAGCATCACCTAAAATTTCTGAGCACAAATCATTTATAACTTTGGGGGAATATAAAAGAATGTAAACTTTTCCAAACGAAAATTTCTTAGAAAGATTCACTCCGCATTTACACTTAAAAACAAATTTGGAAACTGAATTGTATTTTCTTTTGATCCAAAGGGCTCAAAATATGTATTTTCTGCTCCTAGTAGATCTCGAATGTTTGTACCGAAACCTATATTAAAGGGTGCAGAAGGTAAACATTAAACGTACTGCAAAAGTTTTGAGTTTAAAATCCAGAATATCGCATGGATTTGGAAAATGTTAGGAGGCATTCCATCAAATTTTTCCAAAATGCGATATTTCTGCGTAGATTTGTGCAGGGTAGAAGCAAAATATCAGGCCTTTCAAAACACTGCAACGCCGAGAGAATGTTTTGAAACAACTTTTGCTTTCTCTACCACGTACCTAGAATAGGTAAAGGAAGTCTTGCATTTCACACAAGGAGTAATATTGAGATTTCATTGGAAACTTTATTTATTTTTTTCTTAATATTTTTGGGAGGGGGAAGTGTGCTGCATAACTCAAAAACGGAATGTCGGATAAATACCAAATTTGATATTTAAGTTCAGCGTCTTCCATAGATGCGACACGAAGATTTTCAAGAAAATCCCCACTCCGAACTTCGGTTTACATGGGAAAGTTTTCGTTATGTTTTATTTTTAAGAAATGACTATTTATTTTGTTTAGAATATCATATATATGCAAGATATTTACGTGTAAAATAAAATGGATAGGTATTATAAATTTTCTAGTAATAGTAAGGTCTTCATTCGGAAGGAATTTTGTATAATTCTGTCTAACTGGTAAATTATAAAACAGAGAAATAAAAAGTAGACCTGTTTAAAAAACACAATTCAATTGAAATAACTAGTTTGTGGTATCAATTATTTCCCAGGTATCCGCATTGTTTGTTTGTTTGTAACTTTTTAACATTTTAGGTTGTTTCTTATATATATATATATATATATATATATATATATATAGCGACCAGTTTTCATATATTTGAGTTCCACTACTACCTTTCTCTTTTGTAAGAATAGTTTGTGAAGAGATATAAAAATAAACGATAGGATAGAGAAAGTCATGTGAATGTTATCAGATTAGTTCAGTACCCTTCGATTACTAGGGTCTATCTTAGTGAATGAAACGAGATAAAATGTTTATGAAGTCTTTGGAGCCTAGAAAATCGAAGTAAGTAGGCCTAGTAAGCCTAATAAGTAGGGGAATTATTGTATTCCACCCAAAAATTCGATACCGAGATTTCACCGGAAATACATGTTTTGAGACCCAATGAAACCAAAAAAAGCATTTTTGAAAACATGTTCGGTGTGTGTGTCTGTGTCTGTGAACAGCATAACTCAGAAACGAACAGTCGGATAAACACCAAACTTGGTATTTAGGTTCAGTATCTTCCAGAGATGCGACACGAAGGTTTTCAAGAAAATCCCCCCCTCCCCAGATTACCCTTTACATGGAACATTTTTAGAACATTTTCAAGATATTACTTGTTATTCCCTTAAATTTTTCAATACTTATTTTCTCAAATGGGAATTCGTTATTCATTTTTTTTGTCTTGGATTTGCAAAGAGTATTAATCTGTGTCAAAGAGAATGGTGCTGTACCTAGGAACCAGCTATTAAGAGATGTCTATGCTTAAAGGCTACTGTATTTCTATATTGCCGTTGCAAATACAAAACAAGGGGAACATAGTACGCCTTAAGCGATAGTCAAATATTTTTAGAACTGATCGCTATTGTAAAATGTAATTCTCTTTGCGTGTCAGAAGATCGTTTCTGCAAATGTTTATCTCGATTAATATGAAATAGATGGAGAATAACAGTTTGTAAAAATAGTTTGTACAAGAGTAGAGAAACATTTTTAAAGTATATTTTCACGTTATGATCCCCGCAGTTTTATTCACAAACATACTTCTTTATGTCCAACAAAATTCTCGCATTTTTTCCCTCTCACGATAAACCGCTAGGTGCTAAGTTTTTGCCTCTCTTCACACAATTCATTTTCACATGACGTTTTTCACCCCGCCAGAAATGACAGTTCAAACGCTCGCTTTTGATTTAGAACCTCCAGTATTTGTGCCCACAAATGCGCATTGTCGCCCGAAACACCGGCACAAATCTTTTCGGATTATGACACCAGTGTAATCTCATCGTTGTAGCTCTGGTGTCGAGATTATCTTGTCATTTTATGAACAGTTGTTGTTATTGCTAATTGACAGTAGGATATGCAGGGCTGGCAACGTCAAACATTTCTATAATCTGTGAATTTACTGACAAATACTCACATTAAAGTTGAAACGCCGTTCAGTTTGTATTCACTTTTCACACACAATTTTTTTTAATTTGAAGGCTTATTTAGTGCTTTAAGGAAAAGCCTGTTTATAGAATACTACACAGCACTGCAAGCACACGGTCCCCAAACACACGCGAGCCACACAGGATCTACTGTACAAGCAAACGCACCACGTTACTTCACCGGTTCAGCCGAAGCCGCAACGACAACTGAACTCGTAGTCCTCTCAACGCGCGTGGCTGCTGTGATCCTGGCTTCCAGGAACCTCCACCAGAGGGTAGCGCGCTCGTCTCGGCGGGACTCGGCGCATGATTGTGTTTTTTCTGACTGCCGAGGTCTTTACCTGAATGAAGTCTACACGAGAGCAGTATAAATTCGTTTTGCTTCATCAACAACACAATGACACCTCTGTCCGAACGCAACAAACTCGGAAATCACTGGACGGATTTGTTTGCGGTTTTATAGTGAGTTACTTCTGAATGATTTAGGACCAGTGGTTCCCAAACAGGGGGGCGTGAGACACTTGCGGTGCTGGAGCAAAAACTTATATGCTACATATTTCCATGACTTTGTGTATTAAAGGGTAGCTTTCTAAACTCGAATCGCGAATTAATTTCGCTTACCTCTTTCTACCCTTTATGAAGTTATCGTAAATCTATAAGATTTTACGCTGAAACCTCATATTCACATAAATAGTGAGGCAGTATTTTTAACACTTAAATGATTTCAGTCTAATTATATGAAATATAAATTCAATAGCAGGCCGCCTTAAAGCAAGATGTGTATTTAACAACATATAAAAACTGTATATTACAGTCATTCTATATGTCTATATTATTGTATCCATGTGTAATAATGTTACGTGAATGTATTACGTAATTTAATAATGTAGGAGCTGTGAGAATAATAGGTTAAAAGTTGCTAACAATGAGGTAAACTTGAGGCAATAATGAATTTGAAAGTTTAAATGCTACTAGTCATTATTGGAGAAACAATAATGTAAATTTTGTGACAGTTTAAAAATAGCCAATCAACAACCAGAAAAAGCTTTAGTTAAATGAAGGTATTCTATTGGATTAGGAATAGCCAATCAGAGACTTGAAATACAGAAATTTACAAGTTTAGGCGGTTGAAATCAATTCAGTTGGTTGCAGACAGTGTTATTAATCAGACGCAAAAAGTGTCCTCAAGAAATTTAATACGTATTCGTGTGAGACGAAAATAAATTTGCGTGTTAAAAAGTGCAAGTAATTAATTAAAGAATCTCACAGCTCTCTATATCAGTGAAGTGTTATTTAAACCGTATCAAGCATTAATAAATGGAGTGAATTAAAAATTATAATCTGTGTAAGCATACATTCTTGTTGCATCACAACCCTGCTAAGAGAAACGTGTCTCTAACAATAATACTGACCCAGCCGAGGCAAACATAAATATTTAATACTTAAAGAAACAATCAAACTACAAAGTTAATATTTTTTAAAAAATTGGGGCAAAAGCTACCGGGTGCTATACGTGCGGTGCAACTACTACAAGTTGGGCTCCCCAACAGTTGAAATATAATACAACTCCTTCTAAAATACACTTTTCTCAATAGATATGCAACATCAGCGGAACGATGATTTCCTTCTCTTCCTGTCAGTCTTCAAAGCTCTGAAAATGCTGCATAACCTCTAAGTACCCTTTGGTGGTGGAACAATTTTCATTGGGAGTGGTCGAGTAACCTTTTAGACAATTATAGCAGGTTAAATTTTAAACCTTTGTACCTCCTTTTTTGTCCCATATTTATTTAAAAACAAAAGCTACACATTTTCACACAATGCAGAAAACCTCAACATATAATAAGATGAAATAAGATTCCGCACTCCCAGATCACCAAGTTAACCTCTTTGAAAAGACATGGTCTACTACCAATGAGAAAAATAGAGGGTCGTCCATTAAGTAGGTTTTCCTATATTATAAAAAAACATTACACACAATTGATCATGTTGAATTAATTTTATTTATATTGTACAATCTTGTGTTACTTTTCTACATAATCAACATGTTTTTCCAAGATTTACTTTCTTTACTACGTATAGTAAGTAGGAAATACATGTTTTGAGGCCTCCTGAATCCAAAAAGTGTATTTTTGGAAACATGTCCGTGTGTGTGTCTCTGTGAACAGCATAACTGAGAAACTAACAGTCGGATAAACACCAAACCTGGTATTTAGGTTCAACATCTTCCAGAGTTGCGACACGAAGGTATTCAAGAAAATCCCCTCCACCCCAGATTACCCTTTACATGGAACATTTTTCGAAAATTTTAATTTTTTCAAAAATAGCTCTAACGATTTTGATTAAAATATCAAATATTTAAGATAATTTTTTGAAAATAAAATGTGTATCTTGAATTTTCTGGGAATGTCTCCAAAAGTATTCTGCATTGTGAACGACGTTTGCATAACTGGTAAACCATAAGAGATACACAAAATTTTACTGGACAAAATATGTAGATCATGTTAAAATACACAATGTATGTCATATACATTTTTTTAAATAAACCATTTTCGAGATATTGTTGGTTATTACCTTAAATTTTCCAATACTTATACTTTTTCTCAAATGGGAATTCGTTTAGCAATTTTTTTTGTCCTGGTAATACAAAGAGAATGGAATACTCCACATAGCAACCAGCTCTTAAAACATTTGACTATCGCTTAAAGCCTACCGTATTCCCCTTGCATCTACAAGAAATTAGCAATAAGATTAACATCTCGTTTAACATGAAGCATATGGAGAATAAGCGTTTGTAAAAATAGTTTTACAAGAGTTGAGAAAGTTATGCGAGTGTAACACATCATATTTTTTGGGTACGCGACACAAGTTTTTCCAAGCCAGTGTTGTACCAGTTCGGGTCCTGTGCTCGCAACCAGCTGTCCACTTCTGATTGATCTTCGCCACAGTCTTAAAGTGCTTACCTCCAAGATGAATTTTGAGTCAGGGGAACATGTGAAAATCACTTGTGAAGAGATCTGGTGAATATGGAGGATGCCAGAAAACTTCCCAGTTGAATCTTCTGATCTCCGCCTGGGTCAGGATTCAATCCTCCGTATTCACCGGAGATTGCCCCAAGTGATTTTCACATGTTCCTCCAACTCAAAGGTAAGCAAGTTTAACACCAATGATGAAGTAAATCAGTAAACAGCTATTTGCGAACGCAGGACCCGACCTGGTACAACACTGGCTTGGAAAAACTTGTGTCGCGTCCCCAAAAATGTTTGGAAAACATGTTGACTATGTAGAAAAGTAACAGAAGGATTATACAATATAAATAAAATTAATTCAAAATGATCAATTGTGTGTAATGTTTTTATAAAATAGGGGAACTTACTTACTGGACGACACTCGTAACCTTCTCATTTATTAATTATAAAATATCGATTTACTGATTTCTAATCTTAGCAGTTTTCACTGTTTATACTGTTAACGAACTTGATTACATAGGAATAAAGTGAAACTTTCTTACATTTTAGAATGTTTTGGCATCCAGAACTTCAGTACACATCTACAGAATTAGAATAAAGGTTATTCTGAGGCTTTGACACTGTTTCATTACATACACATCTGCAGTATTTGATAAATGTCAATTAATAGTAGATTATGACACAAGTGTTAAAAGTAGGGTTTTACTTTGCGAGTAGGAGTGTTTGCGAAACTCGGCCTACGTCATTCGTTTCCTAATCCTATGAGCAAAATAAAACCCTACCTTTAATGCTTTTGATTACTGAAACTAAGAGAAATCACGTTTAGAACGAAATCAACTCATGTCTATAGCGAAACAAGAGATGTTATGTTAAAAATCTTATGTGTTACACTCACATGACTTTCTCTACTCTTGTACAAACTATATGACTTAAATTGTGTATTTTAACGCGATCTACATTTTTGGTGGAGTAAAATTATGGTTTACGGTTTATGGTTCACCAGTTATGCAAAAGTCGTCACAACGAAGAATACTTTTGGAGACATTCCCAGAAAATTCGAGATACACATTTTATTTGTGATGAAAATATCTTTAAAATATGATATTTTAATCAAAATCGTTGGAGCCATTTTTGAGTAAATTAAAATTTTCAAAAAATATTCCATGTAAAGTGTAACCTGGGGTGGGGGGATTTTCTTGAAAACCTTCCTGTCGCATCTCTGGAAGACACTGAACCTAAATAACAAGTTTGGTGTTTATCCGACTGTTCGTTTCTGATTTATGCTGTTCACAGACACACACACGGACATGTTTCCAAAAATGCTTTTTTGGATTCAGGGAGTCTCAAAACATGTATTTCCTGTGAAATCTCGGTATCGAATTTTTGGGTGGAATACAATACTTCCCCTGCTTACTATACGTAGTAGAGAAAGTAAAAACGAGATCAGCTCTCGTGTGCAGCCAGATGTTTTATTGATTCGCTAGCAGTCATTTTCAGTGAAAGTATTTTCTACATGTTTTACCTTACAGCAGGCAATGAAGCGATTATGTGCTGCATCATATTACTTTTTGGATTTTTTATATAAGTACTACTACTGTTATTGTAGTGTTAGTGTTTCACCTGGCTCTTTCATTTCAGTTTCTTCTCAATTCATAATTTCTGCCACTTAACCTTTTTGTAGGTTATTCTGGATAAAAGAATAACGTTTTAGATAAAAGAAAGCACAAACTTGCCAATATTGGTTAACTCTACAATAATCGCCATAAATCGAAGTATGAGATGTGTATTGTGAACAGATGTGAGCGCCATGAAGAATTAAGTTGGAAAAGTAAAGCCTAATAAAACCAAATGGAGTTATTAAACATGTGCAAATACAAAGGGTATTACCATGCGATTGGACTTGAAACCAAAGTTGGTCACAATGGAGTGGTGTCATTCCCAGTGGTTACCATGCTAGCCTTCATTTCCGAGGTCGCGGTTCAAACCCGTCGGAGGGCGATAGATTTTTTTCAGCATAAAAATCCTTAGCATGGCTTCTTTCGGAAGGGAAGCAAAGCCGGTGGTCCCGTGTCGTAGATTAACAGCATGTATAAGAACCTCAAGCCTGATAAAGAGGCCTCTGAGCAAAATTGCCGGTCTTTCACGCCCAATATAGAATGGGACGCTAAGAACCACAGCAGTTAAAGAGCGTCCATAAATAAAACTCGAAAATGGTGTGCGGTAATCTAAAACTGTTAATTCGTGTGCACTACTTTCAGCTCATGCTTGTCCTAAAATAGGCAAATATGACACAGGATAGATTGTTGCTTTTTAAACTCTTGTTTTTGTTCGTTGTGTTACATTATAGCCATTTACATACGAGACATATTTACCGCCTTACTGACTGCTCATAATGAAGAAGGGTGAACGATGAGGCAGCATTTTTAACACTTAAGTGATTTCAGTCTAATTATATAATATATATAATTCAATAACAGCCCGCCTTAAAGCAATATGTGTATGTAACAATATATAAAAAATGTATACTACAGTCGTAAATGTTTATATTATTGTATACATGTTCAATAATGTTATGTGAATGTATTACGTAATTTAATTATGTAGGAGCTGTGAGAATAATAGGATAAAAGTTGCTAACAATGAGGTAACAATGAGGTAACCTTGAGGCAATAATGAGTAAGAAAGTGTTATAATGCTAGTAGTCATTCTTGGAGCAAAAATAATGTAATTTTTGTGACAGTTTATAAAATAGCCAATCAACAACCAGAAAAAGCTTTAGTTAAATGAAGGTATTCTATTGGACTTGGAATAGCCAATGAGAGACTTGAAATACAGAAATTTAAAAATTTAGCGGTGGAAATCAAGTCAGTTGCTTGTAGACAGTATTTATAACTGGACGCGAGATGCGTCCTCGAGAAATTTAATACGTATTTTGTGTGAGACTAAAAATAGTTTACGTGTTAAAAAGTACAAGTAATTAATAAAAGAATTTCACAGCTCTTTATATCAGTGAATTGTTATTTAAATCGTATCAAACATTAATAAAAAGGAGTGAAATAAAATTATAATCTGTGTAAGCCTACATTCTTCAGTCGCACCGCAATCGTGCAAAGAGAAACGTGTCTCTAACAATAATACTGACACAGCCGAGGCAAACATATATATTTAATATTTAAAGAAAAACCCAAATTACAAAGTTAATATTCTTAAACATTTGGGGCATAGGCTACCGGAAAGTACATTTGGGGCGAAGGCTACCGGAAAGCGGGTATTATACGTGTGATTGCCTCGAATTTCAAGTTCGGCTCCCAACAGTTGAAATATAATACAACTCCTTCAATACAACCTACTTCAACTTGACGCACAAAGCGTGGTGCCTAAAATAACGTAATATACAGCAATACAACAACTTCAAATCGACTTCCCAAACGTGGGGCAAAGAACGTAAAGATGTTAACTACTTCAAGTTTGGCTACCCAACATAAAGATAACATCAACTTGAACGACAACACAAGGACTTAAACGGAAGCTACAGGTTCTTCAATTTTACTATGCATAATATTTATTATTTCATATTAAACAAAAGTTTGGAACTATGTTGAATTAAAGCACTTCCTGAAACCCCAGCACATGTTTAAGGCACTATATGTTATAGTGTGCTTTCCCGCATATCGCGGACTAGCTAATGACGTCATATGTTTACACCAAGTTGGGTTCTAAAAGCAGAGCTATTACGGGTACGTGGTAAAGAATTTAATAAACTTTCATATTAATGTTTTGGAAATAATAAACTTAGCTGGCTAGAGAAAGTCCTGTGAATGTCACAATTATTTTGCTTATGTAAATAAGAATTTATTTAAGCTGGAAATACTTGAAATGTAAACGATGTGTCTGTTTCATAAACGGTTACTGAACATCGCCAAGTTGGAGCCACTAAGGCACCTAGTACTTTTTTAGGATCAGAAAGTCTGCGAAAAGGAAACAGAACAAGAGGAGACTGCAGAAAGCAGGTAGTAAAATGCCGTCAGATAGCCCTATAGTGGCTATGGTAAATATACGTTAGAGTGGCATCTAGATGTGAAATGATCCCGAAAATATTTTCCCAGAGTTGGGACGGCAATCTTTTCGTCATTTCCTCTCTGAGGGGCTGCCCCGGGGGAGGGGGAGGCGCCGCTACAAGAACTGGTACCTGGAAGTACTTTTCCGTGTTCGCCCTATCTGGAACCTCTCATTACCACCAAACCCTTATACCGCAGCGGCAGCGCGCGGGCAGGGGGGGTTACTGGACCACGTAACACTTCCCACGCCTTCCTTCCATTTCTTTCATTTTCACGGCTCCTTTCTGTTTTTTGGAAGAGGATTAAGTGAAGTGTGGAAAGTTAGAACTCGACCAATTTCCTGAAACTGCTGAAACATACAAACGTTTGCACAAATGTGCTCTTTGCAAGTCTATCTTTATGTGCCACTTAACCAGATGAAACATCTGGTCGTTCCCCGCCTCTGAACTAGGGCACTTTTATCACCACCGCTACCATTTTAATAAAGGGTTCAATAAACTACTCGATCTCGGACTTAAAATTGCTAATTTCTACAAATATCATTCAGTATCTTTGAAATCTGGAAAACTTTGGTATGCAAGATATCTTGAAGAACCTCGGCGACGCTCCCTCTGACCCTTGGGTTTTTCGTGGTTTTCCCGGAGTTCACAGACAAATGCTGCGGTAGTTTCTTGCTACCATGATTTCCTTTCCGTTATTCCCCTTTCATTCCCTTTCCTACTCATCTTTCAGGTATTCTTCTAGGTTTCGTGGTGTATGGCGGTGCCGGTCAGATGACGTAGATGCATGCTCCCTGGCAAGAATACTCCCCGTGGACACCAGAGGACTGGTGGGTCATTCATCGCCCTCTCTCGGCGGCTACAGCGATGACACACGGATCCGCAAGCTGAGAAATATTAGAGACCTCCACGCGTCTCTGTGGCCTGTCTGCCTACGGCCTCTAGCCTCCGCATAGGCGGTGCCTCCTCCGTTGAACAACCTATAACCTACATCTTGTTGAAATGTATGCCATGCCAGTATAACAGTAATGCTTTTGCCATTTTTCAAAATTCTAGCTCATATGGTCATTTACATAATAATTTTTATTGTGTAAATTAATTATTTGAATAAAAATGTTACACTGAACGCGTTTTTGAAGCTATTCAAATCGAAAATTCAGGATTTACAGCAAGTGAGTTTATAAAAACATCTATTATATCAGATGTTTTATACTAACCCATAATTATCGTAGAATAATCAACAGCTTTGCTTTTTTTCATAGGCACATTTTTGTAGGAGTTACTCCCGCAAGGACTAACAAGCCAATGCTTTGGGTCACTAGCCAGTCAAGGAGCAAGCAAACTCTGGAACATACCATATCCAGGATGGGTGATCAGCCCAATGTCCTGTGTCAGTATCCTGTCGAGCAGCAAGCAAACTCTGGATCATACCATATCCAGGATGGGAGATCAGCCCAATGTCTTGGGTCAGTAGTCTGTCGAGGAGCAAGCAAACTCTGGATCATATCATATCCAGGATGGGAGATCAGCCCAATGTCCTGTGTCAGTATCCTGTCGAGCAGCAAGCAAACTCTGGATCATACCATATCCAGGATGGGAGATCAGCCCAATGTCTTTGGTCAGTAGCCTGTCGAGGAGCAAGCAAACTCTGGATCATAGCATATCTAGGATGGGAGATCAGCCCAATGTCTTGGGTCAGTAGCCTGTCGAGGAGCAAGCAAACTCTGGATCATAGCATATCTAGGATGGGAGATCAGCCCAATGTCTTTGGTCAGTAGCCTGTCGAGGAGCAAGCAAACTCTGGATCATAGCATATCCAGGATGTGTGATCAGCCCAATGTCTTTGGTCAGTAGTCTGTCGAGGAGCAAGCAAACTCTGGATCATAGCATATCCAGGATGAGTGATCAGCCCAATGTCTTGGGTCAGTATCCTGTCGAGCAGCAAGTAAACCCTGGATCATAACATATCTAGGATGGGAGATCAGCACAATGTCTTGGGTCAGTAGCCTGTCAAGCAGCAAGCAAACTCTGGATCATAACATATCTAGGATGGGAGATCAGCACAATGTCTTGGGTCAGTAGCCTGTCGAGCAGCAAGCAAACTCTGGATCATAACATATCTAGGATGGGAGATCAGCAAAATGTCTTGGGTCAGTAGCCTGTCGAGCAGCAAGCAAACTCTGGATCATAACATATCTAGGATGGGAGATCAGCACAATGTCTTGGGTCAGTAGCCTGTCGAGCAGCAAGCAAACTCTGGATCATAACATATCCAGGATGAGTGATCAGCACAATGTCTTGGGTCAGTAGCCTGTCGTGCAGCAAGCAAACTCTGGATCATAACATATCTAGGATGGGAGATCAGCACAATGTCTTGGGTCAGTATCCTGTCGAGCAGCAAGCAAACTCTGGATCATAACATATCCAGGATGAGTGATCAGCACAATGTCTTGGGTCAGTATCCTGTCGAGCAGAAAGCAAACTCTGGATCATAACATATCCAGGATGAGTGATCAGCACAATGTCTTGGGTCAGTAGCCTGTCGTGCAGCAAGCAAACTCTGGATCATAACATATCTAGGATGGGAGATCAGCCTGTCGAGGAGCAAGCAAACTCTGGATCATAGCATATCCAGGATGAGTGATCAGCCCAATGTCTTGGGTCAGTATCCTGTCGAGCAGCAAGCAAACCCTGGATCATAACATATCTAGGATGGGAGATCAGCACAATGTCTTGGGTCAGTAGCCTGTCGAGCAGCAAGCAAACTCTGGATCATAACATATCTAGGGTGGGAGATCAGCACAATGTCTTGGGTCAGTAGCCTGTCGAGCAGCAAGCAAACTCTGGATCATAACATATCTAGGATGGGAGATCAGCACAATGTCTTGGGTCAGTAGCCTGTCGAGCAGCAAGCAAACTCTGGATCATAACATATCTAGGATGGGAGATCAGCACAATGTCTTGGGTCAGTATCCTGTCGAGCAGCAGGCAAACTCTGGATCATAACATATCCAGGATGAGTGATCAGCACAATGTCTTGGGTCAGTATCCTGTCGAGCAGCAAGCAAACTCTGGATCATAACATATCTAGGATGGGAGATCAGCACAATGTCTTGGGTCAGTATCCTGTCGAGCAGCAAGCAAACTCTGGATCATAACATATCCAGGATGAGTGATCAGCACAATGTCTTGGGTCAGTATCCTGTCGAGCAGCAAGCAAACTCTGGATCATAACAAATACAGGATGAGTGATCAGCACAATGTCTTGGGTCAGTAGCCTGTTGTGCAGCAAGCAAACTCTGGATCATAACATATCCAGGATGAGTGATCAGCACAATGTCTTGGGTCAGTAGCCTGTTGTGCAGCAAGCAAACTCTGGATCATAACATATCCAGGATGAGTGATCAGCACAATGTCTTGGGTCAGTAGCCTGTTGTGCAGCAAGCAAACTCTGGATCATAACATATCCAGGATGAGTGATCAGCACAATGTCTTGGGTCAGTAGCCTGTTGTGCAGCAAGCAAACTCTGGATCATAACATATCCAGGATGAGTGATCAGCACAATGTCTTGGGTCAGTATCCTGTCGAGCAGCAAGCAAACTCTGGATCATAACATATCCAGGATGAGTGATCAGCACAATGTCTTGGGTCAGTAGCCTGTCGTGCAGCAAGCAAACTCTGGATCATAACATATCTAGGATGGGAGATCAGCCTGTCGAGGAGGAAGCATACTCTGGATCATAACATATCTATGATGAGTGATCAGCACAATGTCTTGGGTCAGTAGCCTGTCGTGCAGCAAGCAAACTCTGGATCATAACATATCTAGGATGGGAGATCAGCCTGTCGAGGAGGAAGCATACTCTGGATCATAACATATCTAGGATGAGTGATCAGCACAATGTCTTGGGTCAGTAGCCTGTCGTGCAGCAAGCAAACTCTGGATCATAACATATCTAGGATGGGAGATCAGCCTGTCGAGGAGGAAGCATACTCTGGATCATAACATATCTAGGATGAGTGATCAGCACAATGTCTTGGGTCAGTAGCCTGTCGTGCAGCAAGCAAACTCTGGATCATAACATATCTAGGATGGGAGATCAGCCTGTCGAGGAGGAAGCATACTCTGGATCATAACATATCCAGGATGAGTGATCAGCACAATGTCTTGGGTCAGTAGCCTGTCGTGCAGCAAGCAAACTCTGGATCATAACATATCTAGGATGGGAGATCAGCCTGTCGAGGAGGAAGCATACTTTGGATCATAACATATCTAGGATGGGAGATCAGCACAATGTCTTGGGTCAGTAGCCTGTCGTGCAGCAAGCAAACTCTGGATCATAACATATCTAGGATGGGAGATCAGCACAATGTCTTGGGTCAGTAGCCTGTCGAGGAGGAAGCATACTCTGGATCATAACATATCTAGGATGGGAGATCAGCACAATGTCTTGGGTCAGTAGCCTGTCGAGGAGGAAGCATACTCTGGATCATAACATATCTAGGATGGTTGGTTATACCAAGGCCTGATATGACGGGGAAGCACAGGGAAATTTAATGTAGTGATGAAAGGGATATTAGGAAATTTCCCGGATGAACCCAGCATTCGCCTAACAACCAAGGAAAAAGCGTCAAAAAGCCTTCGGTCAGATTGGTCGTCCCGGGGGTTTGAATACGGAACCTCCCGAATGCGCATTCGTCTACCGCGGCGCATCTCTCTCTCTCTCTCTCTCTCTCTCTCTCTCTCTCTATACATATATATATATATATATATATATTACTTTCTCTACTATAAAATATTCTTGATTTTTTCAAAATTTACCAATTTATTTCTCAAATTTGGAGCATTATTTTATAAAAAGTTATGTCATTTACTTTAATGTAGATATTTTTGAAGTGGCAGTAAAAATTTTGAAACAACTTTGTAAAAATATTGCCACGTATTCAGCAGCATTCAAGTATCGAAAAGATACTGAATAAAATTTTGCGAGAAAACAAAGTTTAAAGTTGAACGTACCTGTTATTATACACGGATCTTAATACGATAATTATAAATAAATCTTTATGCAAAGAAATAATAGTAAGGTGCAGAAATAACTGAAATAAATAATTTCCATAATCAAATACAAATATTTGGAAGCAGAAGAACAGTCAGGCCTTAGAGCAGGCAGATCAACTGTTGATTATATATTTTGTTTACAACAGATAATGGAGAAGAAAACACCTAAAATACAACCCCTCCATTTGGTGTTCTTTGGCATTGTAAAGGCTTAAGATAATGTGCCATTATTACAATTATGGTTAGATTAAGAACTGGTGAAAATTAGACCTATTTTTACTTTCTCTACTACGTATAGTAAGTAGGGGAAGTATTGTATTCCACCCAAAATTTCGATACCGAGATTTCACAGGAAATACATGTTTTGAGGCCTCTTGAAACCAAAAACCGTATTTCTGGAAACATGTCCATGTGTGTGTCTGTCTGTGAACAGCATAACTCAGAAACGAACAGTCGGATAAACACAAAACTTGGTATTTAGGTTCAGTATCTTCCAGAGATGTGATACAAAGGTTTGCAATTAAATCCCCCCACCCCAGATTACCCTTCACATGGAAAATTTTTCGAAAATTGTAATTTTTTCAAAAATGGCTCTAACGATTTTGATTAAAATATTATATATTTAAGATACTTTCATGACAAATAAAGTGTATATCTCGAATATTCTGGGAATGTCTCCAAAGTGTTTTTCATTGTAAACGACGTTTGCATAACTGGTAAACCATAAGAGATAGACAAACTTTTACTGCACATAAAATGTAGATCGCGCTAAAATACACAATTTATATTATATACAGTTTTTTGTTGAGTGAACCATTTTCGAGATACTGCTTGTTATTCCCTTGGAATTTCCAATACGTATACTTTTTCTCAAATGGGAATTCGTTATTCATTTTTAATTTCTCTACTACGTATAGTAAGTAGGGGAAGTATTGTATTCCACCCAAAAATTCGATACCGAGATTTCACCGGAAATACATGTTTTGAGACTCACTGAATCCAAAAAAAGCATTTTTGGAAACATGTCCGTGTGTGTGTCTGTCTGTGTGTCTGTGTGTCTGTGTGACTGTGTGTCTGTGTGTCTGTGAACAGCATAACTCAGAAACGAACAGTCGTATAAACTCCAAACTTGGTATTTAGGTTCAGTATCTTCCAGAGATGCGACACGAAGGTTTTCAAGAAAATCCTCCCACCCCAGACTACCCTTTACATAGAACATTTTTCGAAAATTTTAATTTTTTCAAAAATGGCTCTAATGATTTTGTTTAAGATATTATCATGAGAATGAAATGTATATCTCGAATTTTCTGGGAATGTCTCCAAAAGTATTCTTCATTGTGAACGACTTTTGCATAACTGGTAAACCATAAGAGATAGACAAAATTTTACTACACAACAAATGTAGATCGCGTTAAAATACACAATTTATGTCATAAACATTTCTTTTGTTGAGTGAACCGTTTTCGAGATATTGCTTGTTATTCCCTTAAATTTTCCATTACTTATACTTTTTCTCAAATTCGTTATTCATTTTTGTTATGTCCTGGACGTGCAAAGAGAATGGAATGCGCCACATAGCAACCAGCGTTAAAATATTTGAATATCGCTTAAAACCTAGCATATTCCCCTTGCATCTACATGAAAATTACAATAAGATTGACATCTCGATATCTCGATTAACATGAAGCATATGGAGAATAAGCGTTTGTAAAAATAGTTTGTACAAGAGTAGAGAAAGTCGTGTGAGTGTAACACATCAGATTTTTTTGTCCTGGTAATGCAAAGAGAATGGAATACTCCAGCTAACAACAAATATTTGACTTTACTACTGGCCCTTGGCATTCCATTCTATATTGGGCGCGAACGACCGGTAATTTAGCTCAGAGGCCTATTAATCAGGCTTGAGGTTCTTTTACGTGCCGTAAATCTACGACACGGACCACCGGTTTTACTTCCCTTCCTAAGGAAGCCATGCTAAGGATTTTTACGCCCGAAAAAATCCATAGCCCTCCGCCGGATATGAACCCGCGATCTCGAAATCCAAAAGCTACCATTTAAGTGTTTATGTACAATTTGTGCAAATCTGCGTACTTCAATTTAAATGTTGCGTTTGTGCCTTTAACTGACCAGAAGGGTTAAACCTCAATTGGATTCTTATTCTAGATCTTTTAAGGGCGTTTTTCTATTAGCCTTTTCAAAAAGTTTTTTTTAATTGACACAGCATGGTTAGGCTCCGCTGGTATTTAATATTGAGTGATAAGTAAATTAAGTAAATAGTAATTCAAAGTAATTCATAAGAAGTAGCAACTCAGGATAATAATGGTTATAAGAGGAAGGGGAATACATTTTAATGTTGGTAATGATACACGAAATAATTGCAGCAATTTAAATATTTGTATATTAGTTCTTATTTAAAAATTTTATGTAATACTGTTACATGTTGAGGTGAAGGTCGAAAAGGTTACCAGATAATTATTAATTTAGGTCACCGCAAAACGCACATGGGGGCACAACGCACTGGCAGCAAAAACACCGGGACCTTGGTGTATAATTTTAAGCGGAAGGCATGGGTGTTTATATTAAATTGAAACATTACATAGCATACATTAGCTGGGGTACATTCACAAAAACGCTTATGTTCTGTACATAGTTAACAAAGGAAACAGGATGAAGGGAGATGCCTAAGACCGTAGAACGGCCACACACGACTGGTTCCAACCACCACTTACTCTCGAGTGACGCTATCTTTTTCACCTACCAACCGTGTCTTGCCAAAGCCAGACAGGGCTGACGGCACACCAGACAATTTCAAACAGGTCTTTCACTTTGGTTATGCTCCGCACCGAAAGAAAAGACCGTTAAGCCGAAATATAACTACGGAGACCCAATAATGCTATGTCTGTTAGCAACAATACAGCACAACAGTGCGTCTGGTAATGACAATAATATTAATATGCCACAATACTTTGTGTAATAGTTGGAATTGGAAAAGAGGGAAACATTAACATTTTGGTAGAAGGGAAGTAATCAGTGGCTCAAGCTGGATGCATACAGAATCCAGGTTGTGAGAGTAAGGCGCCAATATAAAAATATAAAGTCCCAAATTGGGAGGCGGAGGGTGATGAAATTAAAGGCGTGTGTCGACGCGCCTCGTTCATTGCTTCAGTATTTATACAGCACTCAGAGTTCTGTTCACGCCTCTCACGTTACCAACTCCCCTGATTTGCGGCAATGTAAATTAGTGTAAGTTTTATTAGATTGAATTACTTCAAAGTAAAGTTCGCAAAAGGTAAATGTTTATTGTGTAACGTGGTACGCCTGGCTTGGCATAATGTAATTTAATACTTTGTTTCACTGGACTCTGGCAAATAAATAAAAATCTGATGTCTTACACTCACATGACTTTCTCTACTCTTGTACAAAGTATTTTTACAAACGCTTATTCTCCATATGCTTCATGTTAATCGAGATGTTAAACTTATTGCTAATTTTCTTGTAGATGCAAGGGGAATTACTAGGCTTTAAGCGATAGTCAAATCTTTTAAGAGCTGGTTCCTATGTGGAGTATTCCGTTCTCTTTGCATTACCAGACAAAAAAAATCTGATGTGTTACACTCACATGACTTTCTCCACTCTTGTACAAACTATTTTTACAAACTCTTATTCTCCATCTATTTCATATTAATCGAGATAAACATTTGCAGAAACGATTTTTGACATGTAAAGAGAATTACATTTCAAACATAGCGACCAGTTCTAAAAATATTTGACTATCGCTTAAGGTGTACTATGTTCCCCTTGTTTTGTATTTGCAAGGGCAATATAGAAATACAGTAGACTTTAAGCATCGACATATCTCTTAATACCTGGTTGCTAGGTGCAGCACCATTCACTTTGCCACAGGTTAATAATCCTTGATATCCAATACAAAAATAATGAATAACGAATTCCCATTTGAGAGAATAAGTATTGAAAAAATTATGGGAATAACAAGCAATATCTCGAAAATGGTTCACTCAACAAAAAAATGTATATGATATAAATTGTGTATTTTAACGTGATCTACATTTTTTTGTGCAGTAAAATTTTGTCTATCTCTTATGGTTTACCAGTTATGCAAAAGTCGTTTACAATGAAGAATACTTTTGGAGATATTCCCAGAAAATTCAAGACATACATTTTATTTGTCATGAAAGCATGTTAAACATATGATATTTTAATCAAAGTCATTATAGCCATTTTTGAGAGAATTAAAATTTTCGAAAAATGTTCCATGTAACGGGTAATCTGAGGTGGGGGGAATTTCTTGAAAATCTTCGTGTCGCATCTCTGGAAGATACTGAACCTAAATACCAAGTTTGGTGTTTATCCGACTGTTTTTCTGAGTTATGTGTTCACAGACACACACACGGACATGCTATTTTTGGATTCAGGGGGTCTCAAAACATGTATTTACGGTGAAATCTCGGTATTGAATTTTTGGGTGGAATACAATACTTCCCCTTCTTACTATACGTAGTAGATAAAGTAAAAATTGTAGCGGTAAAGTTCTATGAAAGTGCCATTATTTCTCAATCACATCCACGATATAAATGGTCTACATACAAAAAGTTTCACAAATGCAGCTGTTGCTAAACTGCATTGAGGTAGTTTTCTCTCTTGACGAATGAAAATGTATCACGAGAGTAAAATGTAACTTGATAAGTTTGTTGGGATTGGGTGTAAATTAACAGAGTGCACTGTTCCGAGGGTATTGCCCCGGGTCAGTAGGCGAATGCTGGGGTGGTTCCCCTTCTACCAAGACTTCCCTGTACCCATCCTCTCCATCATTGTGTAACAGATGCGTTGTTTGCTGTGCATCATTTCAACCTCGCCGGTTCGAATTTGGCGGTTTTGCGCCTGTAATTTTTAATGTTGGTAGTTCATCTTTGATGCCGGGCTAATTTCGTAAACTAATTGTTTAGGGGAATCTATTCAGTCATTATATTAAATTATTGAATCTCGGGCTGTTAAGATTTTGAGGAGATAAATAATTTATAATTAAATAAATAATTATCGTCCAAAAGGTCAGTTTTCAGTTAGCTTTATTATAATTTAATCAGGATGTATTTTACAAGTGGTTTAATTTCTTCCTTGTTTTAGATTCTAACTCTATTGTTTGTAAATTCATATTATTCCAACAAATATTATTATCCTCTTGAGTATAAATACGTCTTAACCAGTCATCGGAATGACTGATTGAAAATCAATAACTTGTTAGAAAGCGCTTTTCTCATTTATAGGCGTTTCTTTACTGACCTAAAGTTGCGAACTAAAATAAATCACTTGTTAAAAGGTTACTATATAACATGTTATTGAAAATCGATGAGTTTATTTACATGAACTATTTAGAATTTTAAATTATTTTAATGTAGTGACTTTTATGTTATACTTATAACTTAAATATAAACGGCTACTTGTGATAATTTAAAAGACATTTTGAGGCACCTATCCTCGAATTTAACAATTTAAAAACACAAATATTTGCAATATAAATTCATGGTTTGAACACATACAGATCGGACCATTTAAGTTGAGACTGTACAATACCTCCAAAACTGAGCCTTGTAGAAATAAATGTCTTGAATAAAAGTTGCTTATATTATGGGGGGAAAGTAAATGCCATTAGTCGTGTTTTATTTGGAGGAAGTTGTAATGGTCCTTTTAGGGTCAGTTTAATTTTTTTAAATAGGACCTGCCTTTTTTATGTTGTTTTATCACTCCTCATAAAAAACTAAACAATATTTGTATAAAGCACTTTACAACTGTTCTTAAACCAACGTAAATAACAACAAAAATTCTGAATGGCTGTGTACGAAAAGCGCAATGAATGGTTGGACCATCTATGGATGATGATTTGAGGGTCAAGCTACGTTTCGTAATTGGGAACCAGCATTTGTTATTTTCTTTCCTTATTCCTCATCAGAAAATAAACAGCTGTTTATAAAGCATTTTCTAATGAGAAAACAACGTACAGAATGTAGGTTCGCATTTAAAACAATTAAATGACTCCCAATTCTCTAGAGAGGAAGGACGTTGTATGCACTTGGGTATCTTCATGATAACTCCGCCCCATAATCCCTCAGTCATAACTGGCATTACTACTAACATGTGATTATTTAGTTATTCCAAATATAGCAAAACAATCTCAAAAATATAATAACTGCTACAATATTGTAACTCTTCCATAGAGGTAGTATCCCAACCACCCATTATTCCACATACGAGGGTGGATCGAAAAGTAACGCACAGTAACTTTTTTCTGACTTGGTATTGAACCTGGAATGTTTTAATTTCACACAGATATAGTTTGAAGTTTTCACTACAAAGGGGTTTTCTTTTTCATATGCAGCTCTAGCGAGAGAAGCGTGAACTACGCAACAAAGATGGCGCGCATGTTACTGTCGTCCACGTGTGAAGAGCAGAAAGTTGTGGTTCGATATTTGTGGGCCAAAGGGCATAAACCGAGTGATATTCACAGGGACACACGTTGAGTGTATGGGGATAATTGTATGCATCGTAGCAATGTCTCTAGGTGGTGTGCATTCTTCCTAGAGGTTCATGTGAATCTTGTTGATTCGCCACGCTCCGGAGGCCGGTAACAGTTGCAGCCCCTCAGAATGTCAGAGGCATGGAGTCGGCAATTTTGAACGACCGACGTATGCAACTGCGAACCTTATCGCAACAGTTAAACTTTTTCTACGGTGCAGTGTACGATATTGTTCATGACACGTTGACATTTCATAAAGTTAGTGCTCGCTGGGTGCTTAGGTACCTTGGATCTCCTAACGCGGAACACCGTAGAAGTACATGACTTTCTGAAAGGAATCGTCACTGGTGATGAGTCGTGGGCATACCACTACACGCCCGAAACCAAGCAGGCAAGTATGGAGTGGAAACATGCTGGTTCCCCAGTGAAGAAAAAATTAAAAGGGACTCAATCTGATAGGAAAGGGCTTATGACGGTGTTCTGGAATATGCATGTTGTTGTATTGGTGGATTTTGCTGAACACGGGGCTGCAGCCTACATGAAAACTTTGAAGTTGCGTCATGCCCTTCATAACAAACACCACAACATTAATGCTGACGATGTCAAAATTCTTCATGACAATGCTCGCTCCCATGTTGCTGCTGCTGTTCGTCAGAAGATCACCAAATTTGTTTGGGAGATGCTCCAGCATCCACCATACAGTCCGGACCTTGCACCGTCGAACTTTCATCTGCTTAGTCCCATGAAGAAATTCGTGGCCGGCCAACGCTTTGCGACAAATGCGGAAGTGAAATCAGTAGTCCACAGATGGCTATACTCCAAGGATACGGACTTCTACGAACACGGCGTATTGAAACTGGTATCACGATGGGAGAAATGCGTTGAGAAACTCGGTGACTACGTCGAAATGTAGGTTAAAGATCTAAGTTCGTTTGTGATTTTTGTTGTTGTTTTAACTATTAAACCTTTGTAAAAAAAAAATTATGCGTTACGTTTTGATCCGACCTAGTAGATTATAAACACCGTTCATTCGATAGTTTGTATGTTTCTGTACTGTTTTTCAGGACAGTTACATAGAAAACTGATACCGGCTGGATGGAGTCAAAGGTTGGTTATCTGAAAGTGAAAAAATACTAAGTAGATCTGGGTGAATGGTTCACTTTTTATGCAAGACAGTGCACCTAAATAGTACGTACAGAAGATATTATCACTCCACCCAAAATTTCAATACCAACATTTCACCGGAAATACATGTTTTGAGGCCCCCTGAATCCAAAAAAACATTTTTGGAAACATGTCCGTGTTCATTTTTTTTGTCTTGGATATGCAAGAGTATTAATCTGTGGCAAAGAGAATGGTGCTGCACCTAGCAACCAGCTATTAAGAGATATGTCTATGCTTAAAGGCTACTGTATTTCTATATTGCCCTTGCAAATACAAAACAAGGGGAACATAGTACGCCTTAAGCGATAGTCAAATATTTTTGGAACTGGTTGCTATGTGTAAAATGTAATTAATTCTCTTTGCATGTCAAAAGATCGTTTCTGCAAATGTTTATCTCGATTAATATGAAATAGATGGAGAATAGGAGTTTGTAAAAATAGTTTCTACAAGAGTAGTGAAAGTCATGTGAGTGTAACACATCAGACTTTTTTATGTCCTGGAAATACAAAGAGAATGGAATGCGTCACATAGCAACCAGCGCTTAAAATATTTGACTATCGCTTAAAGCCTACCATATTCCCGTTGCATCTACAAGAAAATTAGCAATAAGATTAACATCTCGGTTAACATGAAGCATATGGACAATAAGCGTTTGTAAAAATAGTTTGTACAAGAGTAGAGAAAGTCATGTGAGTGTAACACAACAGATTTTTAGTACAAGGTCCATGTATTGTGTGTGTATGTGTGTGTATGTGTGTGTGTGTGCGTGTGTGTGTGTGTGTGTCTGTGAACAGCAAAACTCAAAAACAAAAAGTCGGATAAATAACAAACCTTTCAGTACCTTCCAAAGACTCGACACCAAGATTTTCAAGAGAATCTCTTACTGAATGTTACCCTTCACATGGAAGATTTTTGGAAAGTTTGTGTTTCTAAAAAGATATATCTAACGATTTTGATTAAAATATCAAATACTAGAGGTACTTATACGACAAATAAAATGTATGTCGTGAATTTTCTAGGAATAACCTATGAAGTCTTCATTCCGATGAAATTTTGTTTAATCTGTATAAATGGTAAGAGTTAAGCGTTAGATGAAAATCGATTACACGACAAATGTAAATCTAAAGTCCTGTAAATTTTCAGTTGTTTCTGACGATGTCATGGCAAGGGTATGGAGTTTTAAGGCCAACGTTTAATTCTAAAACATTTGACTATCGCTGTTCCGTTTGTATCTATAACAAAATGTGTAACGTAGCTATTTATGCAAAGGTTTATCTCGATTAAAATGAAGTAGATAGGAAAACATAATTTCGTAAGAGTAATTTGTACCTATACCCATTGATAAGCAATACAGGGTAGAGAAAGTCGTAAGATTTAACATCAGATTTTTGTTTTATAGTTCAACGTATACTACATCACAAACGGTAAGAATCTGACTTAGGCGTTATTCTTGGCAGCTTTTCTTTGAATGGTGCTTGGGGAATTAAAATATTTACAGCTCGAAAGAAAAAGAGAAGTTAAGATTCTAGGAAAAATACTCTCTGACGCAAGAAATCTAAAACTGGTTCTTAACGCTCCGAAAAGCAGTGAAAATGGAATGCCAGGAATTCCAGGAAGAGCCCCGGAAAAAACAAATTGGTGACAGTTTTCGCCACACCGCAATATGCTGGCGACGTCACCGGACGTCAGCGTCTATTTGTCATTGGCCAAGATTACATTGTGCCGGCTTCAATCATGAAGCCTGGCAGTAGTATCAGGACTTGCGTATTTTATTTAGAACGCTTAATCCGTCACTGTGTGTTTCAAATGAGCATTCTTGAGATCCCTAGTTAAGACGTACTGTTGATTAAAATATCTCATGTGTTACTTTCACATGACTTTCTCTACTTCATTTCATTAGGTTATAAAGCAAACAGTGATAGTTTAAGAATGGACACTATAAGCCGGCCTTTAAATTCCATACGCTTTCCATGACATCGCGAGAAACAACTGAACGCTGACAGGACTTAAAGAAATGGTTGAGTAAGGAACAGTTCGAACCTTGAATAACGGATAGGTATATCAAAAATGGTTTATGGTACATAAAAGGTATTTTGGAATAAATCATGTGTTTTAACACTTTCAAACTCACAGTTGCCATTTGACAACATTTTGTTAAAAATGGTGTGAAACACTTTACCTACAAGTTAGATTTTAATCTCTCCTTTGTGTTATAATGTGTTTCTCTAAATTTGATATTACCATAGCCCGAAATAAAAACAAAAATAATAACTCTGTTTTACTTTTTTCTTTGTATTAACATAAATTGAATAAACTATGTTCAGCTACAGTGCTAGCGATACACACACGTCGATCACCGTTAATGTTATGTGGGTTCACCCCATCCTTTACAACAGACGTGGTAACACCGCAGTAAAGATTCATAATCCTGGCTAGTGATGTTCATTGGTGAGCTACAAATCCGAGATTAAGCAAGCTCTAAGGCACAACTATCTGCCTTATACCATCAGGTTTCAAAAATCGGTTCCAACCGAAAATAAAGTGGGTCGGAGAAGGTTGAAGCGATCTATTTGTTTACCAGTTATACAAGATTATATAAAATTCCTTTCGAATGGATAAGAAGGCTATTTCCATAAAACTGAAGATATACATTTTATTTGTCATGTAAATATCGTTAATGTATGGTATTTTAATCAAATCGTTACAGCCATTTTTTAGAAAATCAAAAAATTCGAACAATATTTAATGTAAAGTGTAGTTACTTGGGGTTTTCTTGAAAAACTTTCGTGTCGCATCTTTGGAAGATACTGAACTTAAAGTTTGGCATTTAACCGAATTTTCGTATTGTGTTCAGGCACACATAGGCTCCTTTTCTAGAAATACTTTTTTCTTATTTAACTAAGGGTCTCAAAACGTGTATTTGTGGTGAAATCTCAGGACCGAATTTTTGGGTCGAATACAATACTTTCACCTCTTACTTCTATAACAATTTATTACTTCTTGTCAATGGAGATATGGCTTCAGTGCTCATTTACACAGTTCAATGTAGGTACATATAACAAAAATCTGATGTGTTACACTCACATGACCTTCTCTACTCTTATACAAACTATTTTTACAAACGCTTATACTCCATATGCTTCATGTTAATCGAGATGTTAATCTTATTGCTAATTTTCTTGTAGATGCAAGGGGAATTGGTAGCCTTAGGCGATAGTCAAATATTTTAAGAGCTGGTTGCTATGTGGCGCATTCCATTCTCTTTGCATTACCAGGACAAAAAAAAGATGAATAACGAATTTGAGAAAAAATATAAGTATTGGAAAATTTAAGGGAATAACAAGCAATATCTCGAAAATGGTTCACTCAACAACAAAAAATGTATATGAACATAAATTGTGTATTTTAACGCAAACTAAATTTTTTTGTAGTAAAATTTTGTCTATCTCTTATGGTTTACCAGTTATGCAAAAGTCGTTCACAATGAAGAATACTTTTGGAGACATTCCCAGAAAATTCGTGATATAAATTTCATTTCTCATGAAAATATCTTAAACATATGATGTTTTAATCAAAATCGTTAGAGGCATTTTTGAGAAAATTAAAATTTGCGGAAAATGTTCCATGTAAAGGGTAATCTAGGGTGGGGGCATTTTCTTGAAAACGTTCGTGTCGCATCTCTGGAAGATACTGAACCTAAATACCAAGTTTGGTGTTTATCCCACTGTTCGTTTCTGAGTTATGCTGTTCACAGACACACACACACGGACATGTTTCCAAAAATGATTTTTTTGATTCAGGGGGTCTCAAAACATGTATTTCCGGTGAAATCTTGATATCGAATTTTTGGGTGGAATACAATACTTCCCCTACCTGCTATACCTACGTAGTAGAGAAAGTAAAAAGGATCGCTATGCCGTGCTATTCGGATGTGTTACCTTTATATGACTTTTTCTACCCATTCTTGAACAAACCAATCTTAAAACAACTTATTCATCTAACTACTTCACCTTAATTGAGATAAATATTTTTAGAAATGGTTGTATTACGTATTTCCTTGTAGGTAAATTAGGAGTAGAGGAATACAGCAGGTTTAAACGACATTAAAATCTCTTTAATAGCTGGCCACTATGTGCTGCCTTTGAAATTCCCTTGTCTTTGCTTGACCTGAAAGAAAGAAAGAAAAGAAAGATATACAATATCAAATAATATCTCGGAATCTCCAGAAACAAACAAAAAATCTTTTTGACAAAAATTGTGAGCTTTAACGAGATCTACTTTTTACTTTCTCTACTACGTATAGTAAGCAAGGGAAGTATTGTATTCCACCCAAAAATTCGATACCGAGATTTCACCGGAAATACATGTTTTGAGACCCCCTGAATCCAAAAAAAGCATTTTTGGAAACATGTCCGTGTGCGTGTGTGTGTCTGTGAACAGCATAACTCAGAAACGAACAGTCACCAAACTTGGTATTTAGGTTCAGTATCTTCCAAAGATGCGACACGAAGGTTTTCAAGAAAATCCCCCCACCCCAAATTACCCTTTACATGGAATATTTTTCAAAAATGTTAATTTTCTCAAAAATGTCTCTAACGATTTTGATTAAAATACCATATGTTTAAGATATTTTCATGACAAATGAAATGTATATCTCAAATTTTCTGGGAATGTCTCCAAAAGTATTCTTCATTGTGAACGACTTTTGCATAACTGGTAAACCACAAGAGATAAACAAAATTTTACTGCACAAAAAATGTAGATCGCGTTAAAGGACATAATTTATGTCATATACATTTTTTTGTTGAGTTAACCATTTTCGAGATATTGCTTGTCATTCCCTTAAATTTTTCAATAGTTATTTTCTCAAATAGGAATTCGTTATTCATTTTTTTTGTCTTGGATATGCAAAGAGTATTAATCTGTGGGAAAGGGAATGGTGCTGCACCTAGCAACCAGCTATTACGAGATATGTTTGTGCTTAAAGGCTACTGTATTTCAGTACTGCCCTTGTAAATATTTATTCCCCTTAAATCTACAAGAACATTAGCAATAGACTGCAAATATCTCGATTAACATGAACTACACGGAGAATAAGCGTTTGTATAAATAGTTTGTACAATAGTAGAGAAAGTCATGCGAGTGTAACACATCAGATTTTTCGTTTCGGATATGCAAAGAGTATTAATCTGTGGGAAAGGGAATAGTGCTGCACCTATCAACCAGCTATTAAGAGATATGTATATGCTTAAAGGCTACTGTATTTGTATATTGCCCTTGTAAATACAAAACAAGGAGAACATAGTACGCCTTAAGCGATAGTCAAATATTTTAGAACTGGTCGCAATGTGTAAAATGTAATTCTCTTTGCATGTCAAAAGATCGTTTCTGCAAGTGCTTATCTCGATTAATGTGAAATAGATGGAGAATAGGAGTTTGTAAAAATAGTTTGTACAAGAGTAGGGAAAGTCATGTGAGTGTAACACATCAGATTTTTTTGTGCAGCAAGATCTTCTTTCTCATAGGGTTTAGTAAGCAAAAGAGTATTTT
Source organism: Deroplatys truncata (assembly GCA_030765065.1). Classification (NCBI taxonomy): domain Eukaryota; kingdom Metazoa; phylum Arthropoda; class Insecta; order Mantodea; family Mantidae; genus Deroplatys; species Deroplatys truncata. Next base: position 30,691,501 of record CM060981.1, on the reverse strand, counting down.
AAAGTCTATTCCGAGATATACATTTTATTTTTCATGAAAGTTTCTTAAAAACCTATATGATATTTAAACAAAATTATTAGTCCTATTATTGAGAAAATAACATTTACAAAATATTTATATATGTAAAGCGTATTTTGGATTGGGGGATTTTGTTGCATCAAATATCATACTTGGAAGGTGCGGAACTTAAATACCAAGTTTGTAGCCTGTAATCTGCAACGCAACGTGTAAATATTGGGGCAGTATTTTTAACACTAAAATGATTTCAGTCTAATTATATAATATAGAAATTCAATAACAGCACGCCTTAAACCAATATATGTATAATATAATACATAAAATATACGTAACAGGCATTGTATTATGTTTATATTATTATGTACATGTATAATAATGTTATGTGAATGTATTAAGTAATTTAATAATGTTGGAGCTGTGAGAATAGAGGCCAAAAGTTGCTATCAATGAGGTAACCTTAAGGCAATAATAATTAGAAAGCTTAATAATGATGCTTGTAATTCTTGCAACAATAATGTAATATTTTAAAACAGCTTATAAATCGCCAATCAAAAACTATAAAAGCTGAAAGTTAAATAAAAGTATTCTATTGGAGTAGGATTAGCCAATCAGATACTTGAAATAGAAAAATTTACAAATTCAAGCTGTAAACGCCAGTCGCTAGAAGGCAACGTACCTGAACAGTTCATTCGTTCGGTACGTATCCAGTATGATAAAGTTTACGTGTTAAAAAGTTCAAATAGTTTATAAATAATCTCACAGCTCTCTGTATAACTGAAGTGCTACTTAATCGTATGAAGGATTAATAAAAGGAGTGAAGTAAAAATTATAATTTGTGTAAACCTACATTCTTTACCCGCATCACCCGCTGATAAGAGATACATGTTTCTGCAAATTAATACTGACGCAGCCGGGGCAAACATAAATATATATAACATTTAAAGAAACATAAAAATACAATTTTGATTCCTAAACGTTGGGGCGAAGGCCACCGAAAACTTTGCACCATACGTGGGGCAGTTACTTCAACAAGTTTGGCTCCCCAACAGTCGAACTACAATACAACTCCTCCTAAAATAAACCTCCTTCAATATTAATTAAGAGTTTATCTGTATTAACAAGTTGTAGATAAAATAATAAGCTTTTGTAACAATAACTTGTAGCAATGAGCAGAAAAGGTCATATGAATGCAACATGCGACGTTATTCTTGTTATATTTATTTAATTTGTTGAGCCCCACGTTTGGGCGCCAATTTGGGACGGTATTATTATTGTTGTTTGTGTATTTGTGTTTACTCCACGTGGTGAAGCCATTTTGTGACGTGATTCACTTGTTAGGTTTGTTAGCTCCATCTGGCGTTAGCAATTTGCGGCAGTATTAGTGTTTGTTTGAAAGAATGCTACTGTTATTTTATTTAATTTTTGTTCACTGTCCTCCGGCTAGCTATGATCTTTTTGGTCGAGCACTTATCTTTATACAGGTTGTGTAAACGGAAAGGAGTCTTTTATCCAAAGATAACACTGATGAAAGAATTTGTTTTACACTTTTTATTGTCGAACACATTCACTATCACATTTACACATTGATCTTGACACTCGCCAAACTGAAACTGTTATAATAACTTCTTACTGATCATTCTTAATTCGCGTACTTCAGCTTTTTGTATAATTAACTTTACAACACTTTAGATTTTTCATAACTCTGCTACGCGTAACCTGCGAATCGATAGCCGACGTGTACTGTACAAATATTTCTGCTGGACTGAGGGCGACGTGTAACGTACAAATGTTTTCGACGAACTGACCTGAAGACGACGTGTAATGTACAAAGATTTTTGATGAACTGACGGGGTCTACCTCTAACCTAGCCCTTTTTATACTCCTACACCCCAATATGCCTAAAGATTATAACTGAGTTGCTATTGTCTAGTAAAACGCGCCAACATTAGCGTCTATTTTTATATCCAATGAAAATTATGAATACATATGCTCTAGGAAAAATGTTCCAGCAAATTCTAAAGAAAAACACGCCAACATTACGTAACTTCCTCGTCTCTAATAATGATAAACAGCTCACCCCCTCGCTGCATTATTGAACGCTATTATTGTCAGTTTCAGTAAGGCAGTATAAACTTACTTCTCAACAATAATTACAATTAACAAACATCTCAAATCAATGTCACATAATAATGCATATTCATATTATAATCATTCTTTACATTTAAATAATTTATGATACAAATTACTGCATCAAACATATCAGATGTATATTTTTTGGGCTAAAAAATTTTAACACCGTATTTTCCGAAATAAATGACTCCTACTGGTGGTCTGGTTCATCTGTATAGATTAGGGGTATTAAGGACTTTGGCGGCGTTTCTTCTTTAAAGGATATAATGAAAGTAATAAATACGCTGAGGTTTGAAAGCTATGCCGTTCAGCGCCTCTAGTGACGTATAAACAGATTCTTTTCTATAGAGGTTTTTGGGATCCGCGGTTACCCCATCACCTTTTCAATTTCCTGGTTTTGTCTGGCCGCACGCACTCAAAGCTCTGTATTCAAGCATTCGTATCCGGACTGAGAGCAGCTGGTGGAAAATGTCATTTTTATATGAAATAAGGAGAGAGTGATCGCGGTCGAGTCCCGCTGTGCACCAGGGGATAAAAATCTGCTGCGGACATCTCAGCGAAATGGTCAATAGAAGTGAAATTGGCTCCTGGTAAATCCTGCTAGGAAGAAAAGACCTTCCCCGTCAGTCCTTCCAATCACAAAACCTGAGAAATATGTTTTAAAGAATGGACCAAAGGGGCAGCCCAGGCTCAAGTACTCCACTAAGTCCATTTTGGAGAAGGAGGGAGTTTATTACTTTATCGGAAAGGTTGGCTGGCTGGCTGGCGGGCTCATTAGTGGAAAAGTGTTTTGTGTACTTCGTCGTCTTTCATTTTTGAGGCAGGATTATCCTTTGAACGTAGTAATTTCCAAAGTTGGTCTTCCTGCTCTCATTAAAGTATCTGGTTCCTGACGAGAGAGAAAAACCTCAAGAAGAAGGTCTGCACGCCTCTTCCTTTTTATCCGCGTCATAGACACAGCCTCCAACAGAAGTTGGCACCTAGTATCATCTTATTTTCTCTATCTTAAGAGTAGAGCATATATTTTAAAGTAACTATAAGTATGGGAAGTACCGAGTTTTCAGCGTAAATGTATGTTTTGAGGCCCCTTAAATAAACAAGCATTTTTATTTTCTCTACCATGTACCTAATGTGTAGAGGAAGTATTGCCTTCCACACAAAAATACTATACCCATATTTCATCACAAATATCTGTTTTGAGGCCCCTGAAATAAAAAGAAAAATTTACTTTCTCCTTTACGAGTCTAACATATAGAAGTATTGCATTGGAACAAAGAATTTGATATCGAGATTTCGCAGGAAATGCATGTTTTGACGCTCCTGAACAAAATCACTTTTTTTCTCTCTCTATCACATAATTAATAGGTAGGGGAACTATTGCATTCCACACGCAAATGCACGTTTTCAGGATCCTAGAACTAAAAAATAAATCACATTATATAGGGTAGTTAAATTACATTCGAACCCACTCTTGGCCTCTCTCTACTGTGCGGGACAGCCGGCAGTCGCCGGGGAAATTACATGCAATAAGAGTGTTTGATAACAGAATAGTTAGTGTTGATCTGTGGCCCCCTCGTTCTCCTAACCTAACGAGTTGTGATTTTTATTTATGGGGTTCTTTAAAAGACAAAGTGTATCGTTCCAATCCTCGCGCACTACAAGAACTTAGAGAAAACATTTTGCAAGAAATCACAAGAATTCTTGCTGCTGATCTTCGGAGAGTGAGCGAAAATATTTACACGAGATATGCTGCCTGTTTGAGAGCAGAAGGTCAACATTTCCAGCATCTATTATAAGGTAAGGATTTTAGTCCGCCTCTGCCGGCGTAATTTCCCCGGCGACTGCCGGCTGTCTTGCGCAGTAGAGAGAGACCGAGAGTGGGTTCGAATGTAATTTAACTACCCTTTATTTTCTCTACCACGTACCTGATATGTAGAGGAAGTAGGTGTTGCATCCCACACAAAATTCGATACGGAAATTACACCCCAAATGTATGTTTTAAGAACCTTAAATAAAAGTAACACTTTTGGTTTCCCTATCAGAAACATAAAACCACAGGAAGAATTCAATTCCATACAAAAATTGATACCGAGATTTCGCCACAAATGTATGTTTTGAGGCCCCTAAAATAAAAAAATTCATTCTTTACTTTCTTGTTTACAAATCTAATATGTAGAAGTATTGCATTCGAATGTCAAGAATTTTATACTGAGATTTGGCCGGAATGCATTTTTGAAGCTCCTGAAATAAAATAAAAAAAAACATTTTTGATTTTTCTACCACATACCGAATAAGTAGAGGAATTATTGCATTCCACACACAAATTCGGTACCAAGGTTTCGCCGCAAATGCATGTTTTGAGGTCCCCGAAACACAAAAAGTCAGTTTTACCTTCTCTGGTATAAAATGTGGCCCATAATGGAACGGCTGTGTATGTTGGTACTGACAAAATCTAGCCCCACCAATACCAACGTGACCACTTCTGTTTTTTGAGCATAATTATAACCACTAGAATGGCAGGGTACTTTACCTCCCCCAAAGTATAGTCAACTTCCGAAGAGTAACATTATAACATAAACCTTATATTTTCATGCTGCAGTACTGTTTTCTTATTGCCGTTTAGTAGCAACAACAACTTTAATCTTCGTCTCCATGTCGCTGATGAAAGTTCTCAGATATGTAAATGTCGTAGTTGTCGTTAAACTTAAAATCACTCCTTCCTCTAGGAGGCCGAATTATACTGTAATTGGTTTAGGCTTTCCTTGTGTACCAATAGTAGCGAAATTCTTTCATAGAGGTGGTATCAGAACCACCCCTTTGATCCACATAGATTATAAACATCGTGCATTGCTTAGTTTATTTGTCCCTGAATTGTTTTTCAAACCACTCGTATAGGGAACCTTACGAAAGGAAAATCACTATGGCGATCTAGGGGAATGGACCACTTTTTAAGCACGACAGTATAGATAATAGTATTGCATTCCACGCAAGAAGTCCATATCGAGATATCACCAGAAATACGTTTTAAGATCCTCAGAACTCAAAAGAAGCATTTCTAGTTTCTCTGCCATACATACATATAATAGGCAGCGGAAGAATCGTATTCCACAAAACAATTTGGTACCTAGGTTTCGCCAGAAATACATGTTTTGAGACTCCCATAATGTAAAGTACTTACGACATTGTAATTCGCCATTGAGAGTGTATCTCAAAATGAATCTGAGATCTGGTTGTGTTTACCGGCAAAAATGCGAGTCAGTTGAAAAAATTAACTTCGTGCTGGCATGTTGGCATGCTGGCTCTTAGTAAACGTATGTAAACCGAAAAATCCGTTGTTCAAATTCGGGCTATTGCATTCAGTTTTTCAGTCTGATTCTAGTTTTCCAATCTTGACCTTGTGGTTGTCTAAAAGAACAATAAAATTACCATATTTTTTATGTTCCCAAAAGTAGCTGTAACGATTTTGGTTACAGCATGTATTAAGATATTTACATTGCTAATAAAGTATATAAATTCAATGTTCTGCAAATATCCACAACAGACCTATTCCTTATGCACGTATATTGTAAAATTGTATATAACTTGCAAATCATAAGAGATAAATGTAACTTACCACGCTTATTTTAACAAGCGATTTTGTCAATATTTTCTGTGGCATTAACCATGTTCGAGATATTCTTTGTTATTGGTTTAAATTTTCAAATCCGATGTGATACATTTACATGACTTTCCCTATCTTTATTAGTGGGTATACAAACTAGTCTTACCAATACTTATTTTTCTAAATACTACATTTTAATTCAAATAAACGTTTGCAAAAATAACTACATTACACATTTCGTTACAGACAGAAAGAGAACAGCGATAGTCATATGCTTAAGAACTGGACGCTACATGCTGGCCTTAAAATTCCATACTGTTTCCATGACAACGCGAGAAACAACTGAAAGTCGATGAGACATTAAAAAAATAGCAAGTATTGTACAATTCGAACCCTTAAGCTCAGAAACGGCTTATGCTACAGAAAAACTTATTTTAAGTAAATTGTGTGTTTTAAAATGGTCTATATTTGTACATGGTAGGCTTTCGTCTATCGCTTAACTTTACCAGTTATACATGATTATAGAAAAATCCTTCCGAATGAAGAGGACTTCACAGATTTTTTAAAAAAATTAAAATTTTCGAAAAATGTTTTCCATATAAAGGGTAGTTGGGGTAGTGGGATTTTCTTTTAAAATCACTATGTCGCATCCTTGGAAAGTACTGAACCTAAATACCAAGTTTGGTGTTTTATCCAACTTTTCGTTTTTGAGTTATGCTGTTCTAAGATACACATACACGAACCTTTTTCTAAAAGGGTTTTTTTGGGGGGGGATTCCTCAAAACATGTATTTGCGTTGAAATCTTGGTATCCATTTTTTGTGGAATGCAATACCTTCTATACCTATTATATACGTGGTAGAGAAAGTAAAACATCTGACTATAGCCTATTGTATTCTTCTTATATGTACAAATACGTTTATCGCGATTAACAAGACACAGGCAGAAGAATAAGTTTTGTATAGTTTGTATAAGAGTGAATAGCGAAAGTCATGTGAGCGAAGGCTATAAAGACTACAAAACCGTTCATAGCCCGCAGCCGCTTTTAATGAAGTTGGTTGTTCCACAGATATACATACATGTGCTTATTAAATTGTGTGGTATATGGTTCTCTAGCCGAAATTAATTAGAATCCACGAAACATCCTTCATAATGAACACAGTGTTTAAAAGGTATGCAACGTTGTAAGTGATAGTCCGCCACTAATTGGATTTGTGGACAGAATCTGCAGTGTATGAGATTATAAACCACGTTAAATAACTCCTCTTCCCATTATCATTGCATAGACCCTTTCTATCAGAGCGGATATCTACTTCATTTTAGTTATCATAACAGAAATAGACAGTAGGCTTAGACACTGTTACATTCATATGTAAACGCGATATAATAGATCAGGGGTAGCCAAACTATTTTGAGCTTCGGCCAGTAACATAAAAGTTAATGACTTTTTTTTAAGGAATTTATATTAATAACTGCGAAATCCAAATAAAGCTTTTTTAGTAAAAGATCCGTGTGGGACAAATACAAAACCTGTTATTTAGATTCAGTATCTTCCAGAGATGCGACACGAAGGTTTTCAATAAAATCCCCCCACCCCAGATTACCCTTTACATGGAACATTTTTCGAAACTTTTAATTTTCTCAAAAACGGCTCTAACGATTTTAATTAAAATATCATATGTTTAAGATATTTTCATGGCAAATGAAATGCATATCTCGAATTTTCTGGGAATGTCTCCAAAAGTATTCCTCATTGTGAACGACTTTTGCATAACTGGTAAACCATAAGAGACAGACAAAATTTACACAAAAATGTAGATAGCGTTAAAATACACAATTTATGTTATAGATATTTTTTTTGTTGAGTGAACCATTTCCGAGATATTCTTTGTCATTTCTTCGAATTTTCCAATGCTTGTACTTTTTCTCAAATAAGAATTTATTAATCTTTTTTATGACCTGGACATGCAAAGGATGGAATGCTCCACATAGCAACCATCTCTTAAAATATTTGACTATCGCTTAAAGCCTAGCATATTCCCCTTGCACCTACAAGAAAATTACCAATAAGATTAACATCTCGATATCTCGATTAACATGAAGTAGATGGAGAGTAAGCGTTTGTGAAAGTAGTTTGTATAAGAGTAGAGTAAGTAATGTGAGTGTAATGAATCAGATTTTTAGGAAAAAGTCCCTGTGTGTATGTCTGTGTGTCTGTGAACAGCATAACTCGAAAAGGAAGAGGGATAAATATAAAACATGGTGTTTAGGTTCAGTATCTTTCAAAGATGCGACATGAAGACTTTAAAGAAAATCCCTCCACCCCAGTCTACCTTTACGTGGAACATTTTCCGAAAATTTCTATTTTCTCAAAAGTGGCTCGTAGCGATTTTCATTAAAATATCATATGTTTAACATATTCTCATGGCAAATGAAATGTATGTTTTGAATTACCTGGGAACGTTCCCAAAAGTCCTCTTCATTCGAATGACTTTCGTATAACTATAAACCGTAAGACAGAAAAAACCTAAGTTCACAAAAACTGTACATCGCATTAAAGCACATAGTTTATTTCACATACATGTTTTTTTCTTCGTCGAGTGAAACATTTCCGAGATTTTCCTTGTTATTTGTTTGAATTGTCTAATACTTATACTTTTTCTCAAATACGAATTCGTTATTCGTTTTTTTATGTCCTGGACATGCAAAGAGATTGGAATGCGCCACATAGCAACCAGCTCTTAAAACATTTGATTATCGCTCAAAGCCTACCATATTTCCCTTGTACCTACAAGAAAATTAGCAATAAGAGTAGAGAAGGTCATATGAATGCAACACATCAGATTAAAAAGGAAATGGTCGGACATGTATTTAATGTTTTGAAAGTAAAATTTTAGAAAAAACATTTCAGTCGTTATGTACAGCGTGTGACGAACGTTTTAAATGACAACATATTCTATTTTCATTTGTTTCTAAAAGTAAGTTACCTTATTTAGTTCATGAACAATTTCATTACTGAGCAGGATGCCTCAGGCGGTAACGTAGATCTTATAAATTTTCTGATGACGACTGGCGCAAGCATAGGCAGGGCCCCTAATGTTTCCAGACTGGACGCTACTAATGCCGCCGAGCCTCAGGGTGTCCCCCCCAAGGAACTTCCGCTCGAAAGTACCCACAGGGGTTTCCAGTCGAGCAGTCCCTAACGACGCTAAGATGAAATTTTCCCAGAGCGCACAGCCAACGTCCAGCCGCAACCTGCCGAACACCGTCGCCTGGTCCTACAACCCTAAAACAGATTACGGTCACAAGCAATGGGGTGCAGAAGAGGTACCACTCCAGCATTCGCCTGCCGACCCAGGGAAACTAGGAAAAACCCTTGGGTTGGAGTGGAGGTGGTCGAGGGTCAAACCCGGGACCTTTCGAATACGAGTCGCACACGTTACCGCAGCGCCACCTCGCTCGGTGATACTTTGGAATCGCATCCTTGGAAGATGCTGAACCTAAATGCCATGATTAACCTACTTTTGGTTTTGAATTGTGCTATTCATACCTATGAACACCATACTCCCCCCACTTACTTATCGGTAACTACTAGAGAAGCTTTTAAGCAATTGTTTGTAAAAGAGATATAGGACTAAACGATAGTGGGTGAAGAAAGTCATATGAATGCTCATATTATCCTCTCGTCGTTATCGGACTTTGGCACACGGAGGAAGTGGTCAGAAAGGGAATCGATAGAGCATCAAAGATAAGCGGTTTAGGACCAACAATAGAAAGTATAACGGCGTCCAATCAGAAAGAGCCGGGGAGAGGGACCCTGGAAGAGCCCTCTCGTAGGATAAACGACTGACATTTTGGTTGCAAAGGCAATCAATAAGTAGGTAAATATCGCATGTTGTATACCATGAACTTTGAAGCTGAAATATCACGAAACGCACAAGTGAAGCAAGGCTGGTTTCTAAAACACATTTGATATAAGAAATACGCAACCACCATAATCCAAACAGAGGAAGGAATTATTGCTGAGCTCTTGTGTATGTAAGCGATGCATTTTAATACGATATAACTTATCTACAGATAAAACCATTAAAACAAGTCTGATCTGTTGCATTCATATGACTTTATCCTCTATCACTTATTAGTGACTATACAAATTATTCTTAGGAAAGCTTAATTTCCTGTTTACTTAATTTTAATCCAAATAAACCTTTGCAGAAATACCTACATTACACATTTCGTTATAGATACAAAGAGAACAGCGATAGTCAAGTGTTTAACAACTGGACGTTATATGCTGGCCTTAAAATTCCATACCGCTTCCATGACATCGCGAGAAACAACTGAAAATAAATGGGACTTTAAAACAACGACCAAGAAATGAACGATTTGAACCATTAATAACGGGTATCTCGGAAATGGCTGATGCTACAAAAAAGTTATTTGAAATAAATTGTGTTTTAAAGAGATCTATACTTTTTGTGTGGTACGCTTTAGTCTATCACTTAACGTTTACATTTATACAGGATTGTACAAAATTCCTTCCGAATGAAGAGGGCTTCAAAGATATCCCCAGAAAATTCAAGATATAAATTTTATTTGTGATGTAAATATTATTAATATATAGTACCTTAATCAAAATCGTTAGTGGCATTTTTTAGAAAATCACAATTTTCGAAAAATGTTTAATTTGAAGGGTAGTTTGGGGCGGGGTGCTCTTCTTAAAAATCTTCGTGTCCATCCGTGGAAGGTACTGAACTTAAATACCAAGTTTGGTATTGCCCTTTACATACACACACACACGGATCTTTTTCTAAAAACGTACTAGGTACGTGATAGACAAAGTAAAAATGAAAAATCTAAATACCACACCGAGTACATAACATCAGTAGCTTCCAAGATTGAGGCATGAAGATTTTCAACATGCCAGCCCCAACCCAAACAACCCTTTACACGAACAAATTTTCGATTTTTTATTACCTTCTCTACTACGTATAGTAAGTAGTGGAAGTATTGTATTCCACCCAGAAATTCGATACCGATATTCCACCGGAAATACATGCTTTGAGACCCCCTGAATCCAAAAAAAGCATTTTTGGAAACATGTCCGTGAGTGTCTGTGAACAGCATAACTCAGAACCGAACAGTCGCATAAACACCAAACTTAGTATTTAGGTTCAGTATCTTCCAGAGATGCGACACGAAGGTTTGCAAGAAAATCCTCCACCCCAGATTACCCTTTACATGGAACACTTTTCGAAAATTTTAATTTTCTCAAAAATGGCCCTAACGATTTTGATTAAAATATCATATGTTTAAGATATTTTCATGATACATAAAATGTAATATCTTGAGTTTTCTGGGAATGTTTCCAAAAGTATTCTTCATTGTGAACGACTTTTGCATAACTGGTAAACCATAAGAGATAGACAAAATTTTACATCACAAAAGATGTAGATCGCGTTAAAATACACAATTTATGTCATATACATTTTTTGTTGTTGAGTGAACCATTTTCGAGATATTGCTTGTTATTCCCTTAAATTTTTCAATACTTATTTTCTCAAATGGGTATTCGTTATTCTTTTTTTTTTGTCTTGAATATTCAAAGAGTATTAATCTATGGCAAAGAGAATGGTGCTGCACCTAGCAACCAGCTATTAAGAGATATTTCTGTGCTTATATTGCCCTTGCAAATACAAAACAAGGGGAACATAGTAGGTCGCTATGTGTAAAATGTAATTCTCTTTGTATATCATAGGATCGTTTCTGCAAATGTTTATCTGGATTAATATGAAATAGATGGAGAGTAAGAATTTCTAAAAATAGTTTTTACAAGAGGAGAGAAAGTCATGTGAGTGTAACACATCATACTTTTTTATGTTCTGAATATGGAAAGATAATGGAATGCGCCACATAGCAACCAGCTCTTAAAATATTTGACTATCGCTTAAAACCTACCATATTCCCCTTGCATCTACAAGAAAATTAGTAATAGGATTGACATCTCGATTAACATGAAACATATGGAGAATAAGGGTTTGTAAAAATAGTTTTGTACAAGAGTAGAGAAACTCATGTGAGGTAAGACATCAGATTTTTTTTCTTAAAAACTCTCTAGGGACGCTTATTAAATAACTACAGTATGTATATACATGAGGAAGGAAATGCATACCTTAAAACCTCGCTATCGAGTTTTTGGGGTAGAATATAATTCTTTCTCTACTGAGCGGTAGAAGTAAGTATAAGAAAACACCGTCTGAACCAATAATTTAGACAAAGTCTATGGACTAAGGAATATAAAAGCTGAACTTTTATTACAAGAAAGGAGTGGGAGTGGCAGGAAGAAATTGCCCCTTACTAAATATTCTTACGTAACGTTGTTCATCAGTTTATGTATGCACAGGTGTCCGGTTCTCTGCGCTCCGTCATGCGATCTCAACAATTTAAAACATTGCACCGTCGCTGGGTTACTAATAGCTTTGTTTACTGTAAAAGATAATTGGGAACTGTCTGCGCTCGCGTTTCTAATGAACCAATTATTACAAGCTGGGATCCGTAAATTGCTTCAACACAAGAAATCATGTTATTATCAACAGCTACCGAGTAATATAGCTTAGCAATAACGCGTGAGGTTCTCAGTCGTGAGGTTCCAGGTTCGACTTCCGTCGGACCGGCAACTGTGAAGGCTTCTTCGTGGTTTCATAGAGTTGGTAGACGAATGTTGTGGTGGTTTCCCTTCTGTCACGAATTCCCACCAAGGGAATGTCTCAGGTGGAAAAATTTGTGGCCAGCTTTCGGAGGTCCCAGTGATAGCCCACTCTGGCCCATGGTTTTTTTGTGATTTCCCCGGGTCGAAAGGCGAAAGCTGGGATGGTTAATATTCTACCACAATTTCCTCCCTCTCATTCCCTGTATCCGTCATCTTCCTTGTCATCTGTTTCAGGGTTATAGGACTAAGCGACGTTGTTCAGAGGGTTGCGGATGGGCGGTGGCTTGCGCTCTGTAAATATTTCTTCCCTGGAGTCGATGCGGTATTGTTCAGTTACACTTCTCTTCCGAACGGGCCTTGCCCCGGGATCCTGGAGGCGGTAGGCAGGGACCTACGTCGTCGGATTGCGTTCTATTTGGAAACTTTAGTGACCCCGTCCATGCTTACGCCCGTCGGCATCCGAATCTAGTCGCCCTTTGGTTCTTTCCCGCCAACCCTCCCTTACAGGATTCATGTTGGAGGCAAAAAGGTCTCTTACGGTCTACTTGTGGTGCTCTGCCTCGGTTCTGAGGCGCCTCTGTGATGCATATCTTTACCTGTATCTTACTGCGAATACCCTGCTCCTCATTTCCTATCCCCCATCGCACCCTTTCATCAGTTTCGGGGTTGCGAGACCAGACAACGACTGGGCAGGACTGCTGAGGCCTCTTTCATTCTTTGGTAGCCGTTTCGCCTACACCCGGGAAGCCCAGTCTGCGGATGGCTCCGGCAGGTCTAGCTGGTATATGATTATTGCACCACCCGTACTAAAACACATCGTCCTCCAGATCCAGTCGCCATTTGGGTCTTCCTTTCCTCCCAAGGGCTAACGTCGGCCTTGAAGTAGATGTATTATATTTCAACTGTTGGGGAGCCGAACTTAAAATTCGTTGCAACGGCACGTATAGTAAACAGTTTCCGGTAGCCTTCGCCCCAAATGTATTTTCAGGTGGCATTTGCCCCAAGTTTAAAAAAATATCAACTTTGTAATTAAACTGTTTCTTTAAATTTTTAATATTTATGTTTGCCTCGGTTGCGTCAGTATTATTTTAGAGACATGGATATCTTGGCAGGGCGTGATGCGACAAGAATGTAGAGTTACACAGATTTTTTTAGTTTTAATTCACTCCTTTTTATTAATCCTTGACACAAATTAAAAAGCACTTCACTGATATAGACAGCTGTGAGATTCTTTAATTAATTTATTCCACTTTTTTTTAACCCGTAAACGTTTTTCGTCTCACACAATACGTATTAAATTTCTTGAGGACAGTTTTTGCGTCTTGTTACAATCCTGGAGTACAGGCAACTGAATAGATTTTAACCGTCTAAACTTGTAAATTTCTGTATTTCAAGTCTCTGATTTGCTAATCCTACTCCAATAGAATACCTACATTTAACTAAAGCTTTTTTCTGGTTGTTGATTGGCTATTTTAAAACTGTCTCAAAATTTACATAATTGTTGCTCCAATAATGTCTAGTAGCATTTAAACTTACTTACTCATTATTGCCTCAAGGTTACCTTATTGTTAGCAACGTTTAACTTATTATTCTCACAGCTCCTACATTATTAAATTACGTAATATATTCACTTAACATTATTGAAGATGTTTACAATAATATAAGCATATGCAATGACTGTTACATGCATTTTACAAATTATTACATACACATTGCTTTATGGCGGGTTGTTATTGAATTTATATATTACATAATTTGACTGAAATCATTTAAGGGTTAAAAAACACTGCCTCAGCCTACGAGCGATGCTGTATTCCAGCTTCTGGAGGGCCCCTCCGACTGACTGTTCCTAACGCTTACCATAAACACTTTCTCTTAGAATGTACAAACATATACGAATATTATAAGGAGCGAAAATTTGTGTTTGTGTTGGGGAGCGGCCTACCTCCGAAACCATTTGACTGATTTCCTTCTTCCGGATCAACCTAGGTTTTCAAATAGAGACCGTTCGTTTGGACGTGTGGCCGGACTAACTGAAATTTTCTTGGCACCGGGAAGCACGTTGTTTGCCGGCAGAGTCGGATGTTCAAAAATCCTTCAATTCAAGTGCACGGCTTATAACCTCATACTTTCATCATAGACGGTGTTGAAAATTATGTCCTTGTGCAGCCAAACATCTTTCACACCTTTTAACAAGTTGCAACAATAACCATCATTCTTCGTATGTAATTAAAAAAATAGGGCGTGTCAATGGAGCATTAATTAACATTTTCCAAAACCCAATTGCAGAAATTTACACTATTCTTACTATCGCTTGGTTAGAATTCCTTAACTACAGTTCCCGTAGTCCCTTTTAATTTTAACAATCTGACATATTGCACTCACATACCTTTTCTACTTTTGTACAAACTATTTTTATAAACGCTTATTCTCCATCTTAGTGCTAATTTTATTGCAGATGCAAGCGGAATATGGTAGGCTTTAAGCGATACTCAAATCTTTTAAGAGCTGGTTGCTATGTGGAGCATTCCATTCTCTTTGAAAGTCCAGGTAAAAACGAATAACGAATTCCCATTTTAGAAAAAGTATAAGTATTGGAAAATTTAAAAAAAGTAACAAGGAATATCTCGAAAATAGTTGACTAGACAAAAAGAAATGTATATGACATATATTGTGTGTTTTAACGAGATCTACATTTTTTGTAAAGTAAAATTTTGTCTACCTCCTACGGTTTACCAGATGCGAAAGTCATACAAAATGAAGAGGACGTTTTGGGGCATGCCCAGAGAATTTAAGATATACATTTCATTCTTCATGAAAGTATCTTAAACATCTGATATTTTATTCAAAGTCGTTAGAGACATTTTTTATAAAATCAAAACTTTCGAAAAATGTTCCAGACTTGTTTCCAAGTATGCTTTAGTTGGCTTCAGGGCGCCTCAAAACATGTATTTCCGTTGAAAAATCGGTAGCGAATTTTTGGGTGGAATAGAATACTTGCCCTACTTGCTACGTAGTACAGAAAGTAAAATTTTAATTACATTCCAAGCCGAAGTTTGCGAAATTCCTGATTCCTGTGCAAGTTTTCTCAGAGAGTTCTTTGGATTTCGTTATAACTTTACTACATTGTCATGGACGTTTTCCTCTGTAAGAACACGGCGATTTATTTACGGTTTCTTATCAACAATAGATGCCGCTTCCTTAAATCTATTCAGATTATTAGGAACTATTCCTCTGTGAGGCTCACAAACAGCAGGGAATCTGCCTCACTTCTCTACAAGAGTTTGTTGTCACATAGGAATCATACATGAAGATTCTGTGTGCTGGCATTATATCAGCAGGGATTCTGTCTCACTTCTCTGCAAGAGTTTGTTGTCACATAGGAATCATACATGAAGATTCTGTGTGCTGACATTATAACAG
Organism: Deroplatys truncata; assembly: GCA_030765065.1. Taxonomy (NCBI): domain Eukaryota; kingdom Metazoa; phylum Arthropoda; class Insecta; order Mantodea; family Mantidae; genus Deroplatys; species Deroplatys truncata. The sequence continues at coordinate 30,675,621 of CM060981.1, read as the reverse complement.
CAGGGAATCTGTCTCACTTCTCTGCAAGAGTTTGTTGTCACATAGGAATCATACATGAAGATTCTGTGTGCTGGCATTATAACAGCAGGCAATCTATCTCCCCTCTTTACAAGAGTTTGTTGTCACATAGGAATCATATATGAAGATTCTGTGTGCTGACATTATAACAGCAGGGAATCTGTCTCACTTCTCTGCAAGAGTTTGTTGTCACATAGGAATCATACATGAAGATTCTGTGTGCTGGCATTATAACAGCAGGTAATCTGTCTCCCCTCTTTACAAGAGTTTGTGGTCACATAGGAATCATATATGAAGATTCTGAGTGCTGACATTATAACAGCAGGGAATCTGTCTCACTTCTCTACAAGAGTTTGTTGTCACATAGGAATCGTACATGAAGATTCTGTGTGCTGGCATTATAACAGCAGGGAATCTGTCTCACTTCTCTACAAGAGTTTGTTGTCACATAGAAATCGTACATGAAGATTCTGTGTGCTGGCATTATAACAGCAGGGAATCTATCTCCCCTCTTTACAAGAGTTTGTTGTCACATAGGAATCATACTTGAAGATTCTGTGTGCTAAAATTATAACAGCCGGAAATCTGTCTCACTTCTCTACATGAGTTTGTTGTCACAAGGAATCATACATGAAGATTCTGAGTGCTGGTATTATAACAACAGGGAATCTGTCTCACTTCTCTACAAGAGTTTGTTGTCACATAGGAATCGTACATGAAGATTCTGTGTGCTGGCATTATAACAGCAGGGAATCTATCTCCCCTCTTTACAAGAGTTTGTTGTCACATAGGAATCATACTTGAAGATTCTGTGTGCTAACATTATAACAGCCGAAAATCTGTCTCACTTCTCTACATGAGTTTGTTCTCACAAGGAATCATACATGAAGATTCTGAGTGCTGGTATTATAACAGCAGGGAACCTGTCTCACTTCTCTACAAGAGTTTGTTGTCACATAGGAATCATACAGGAGGATTCTGTGTGCTGGCATTATAACAGCAGGTAATCTGTCTCACTTCTCTACAAGAGTTTGTTGTCACATAGGAATAATACATGAGGATTCTGTGTGCAGGCATTATAACAGCAGAGAATCTGTCTCACTTCTCTACAAGAGTTTGTTGTCACATAGGAATCATACATGAAGATTCTATGTGCTGGCATTATAACAGCACGGAATCTGTCTCACTTCTCTACAAGAGTTTGTTGTCACATAGGAATCATACATGAAGATTCTGTGTGCTGGTATTATAACAGCAGGTAATCTGTCTCACTTCTCTACAAGAGTTTGTTGTCACATAGGAATCATACATGAAGATTCTGTGTGCTGGCATTATATCAGCAGGGATTCTGTCTCACTTCTCTGCAAGAGTTTGTTGTCACATAGGAATCATACATGAAGATTCTGTGTGCTGACATTATAACAGCAGGGAATCTGTCTCACTTCTCTGCAAGAGTTTGTTGTCACATAGGAATCATACATGAAGATTCTGTGTGCTGGCATTATAACAGCAGGTAATCTGTCTCCCCTCTTTACAAGAGTTTGTGGTCACATAGGAATCATATATGAAGATTCTGAGTGCTGACATTATAACAGCAGGGAATCTGTCTCACTTCTCTACAAGAGTTTGTTGTCACATAGGAATCGTACATGAAGATTCTGTGTGCTGGCATTATAACAGCAGGGAATCTGTCTCACTTCTCTACAAGAGTTTGTTGTCACATAGAAATCGTACATGAAGATTCTGTGTGCTGGCATTATAACAGCAGGGAATCTATCTCCCCTCTTTACAAGAGTTTGTTGTCACATAGGAATCATACTTGAAGATTCTGTGTGCTAAAATTATAACAGCCGGAAATCTGTCTCACTTCTCTACATGAGTTTGTTGTCACAAGGAATCATACATGAAGATTCTGAGTGCTGGTATTATAACAACAGGGAATCTGTCTCACTTCTCTACAAGAGTTTGTTGTCACATAGGAATCGTACATGAAGATTCTGTGTGCTGGCATTATAACAGCAGGGAATCTATCTCCCCTCTTCACAAGAGTTTGTTGTCACATAGGAATCATACTTGAAGATTCTGTGTGCTAACATTATAACAGCCGAAAATCTGTCTCACTTCTCTACATGAGTTTGTTCTCACAAGGAATCATACATGAAGATTCTGAGTGCTGGTATTATAACAGCAGGGAACCTGTCTCACTTCTCTACAAGAGTTTGTTGTCACATAGGAATCATACATGAGGATTCTGTGTGCTGGCACTATAACAGCAGAGAACCTGTCTCACTTCTCTACAAGAGTTTGTTGTCACATAGGAATCATACAGGAGGATTCTGTGTGCTGGCATTATAACAGCAGGTAATCTGTCTCACTTCTCTACAAGAGTTTGTTGTCACATAGGAATAATACATGAGGATTCTGTGTGCAGGCATTATAACAGCAGAGAATCTGTCTCACTTCTCTACAAGAGTTTGTTGTCACATAGGAATCATACATGAAGATTCTATGTGCTGGCATTATAACAGCACGGAATCTGTCTCACTTCTCTACAAGAGTTTGTAGTCACATAGGAATCATACATGAAGATTCTGTGTGCTGGTATTATAACAGCAGGTAATCTGTCTGACTGCTCTACAAGAGTTTGTTGTCACATAGGAATCGTACATGAAGATTCTGTGTGCTGGCATTATAACAGCAGGGAATCTATCTCCCCTCTTTACAAGAGTTTGTTGTTACATAGGAATCGTACTTGAAGATTCTGTGTGCTGGCATTATAACAGCAGGGAATCTATCTTACTTCTCTAAGAGAGTTTGTTGTCACATAGGAATCATACTTGAAGATTCTGTGTGCTAACATTATAACAGCAGGTAATCTGTCTCACTTCTTTACATGAGTTTGTTGTCACAAAGGAATCATACATGAAGATTCTGAGTGCTGGCATTATAACAGCAGAGAACCTGTCTCACTTCTCTACAAGAGTTTGTTGTCACATAGGAATCATACATGAGGATTCTGTGTGCTGGCATTATAACAGCAGGTAATCTGTCTCACTTCTCTACAAGAGTTTGTTGCCACATAAGAATAATACATGAGGATTCTGTGTGGTGGCATTATAACAGCAGAGAAGCTGTCGCACTTCTCTACAAGAGTTTGTTGTCACATAGGAAACATACATGAGGATTCTGTGTGCTGAAATTATAACAGCAGGGAATCTGTCTCACTTCTCTACAAGAGTTTGTTGTCACATAGGAATCATACATGAAGGTTCTGTGTGCTGGCATTATAACAGCAGGGAATATGTCTCACTTCTGCACCAAAGTTTGTTGTCACATAGGAATCATACATGAAGATTCTGTGTGCTGGCATTATAACAGCAGGGAATCTGTCTCACTTCTCTACAAGAGTTTGTTGTCATAGGAATCATACATGAAGATTCTGTGTGCTGGCATTATAACAGCAGGGAATCTGTCTCACTTCTCTACAAGAGTTTGTTGTCATAGGAATCATACATGAAGATTCTGAGTGCTGGCATTATAACAGCAGGGAACCTGTCTCACTTCCCTACAAGAGTTTGTTGTCACATAGGAATCATACATGAGGATTCTGTGTGCTGGCATTATAACAGCAGAGAATCTGTCTCACTTCTCTACAAGAGTTTGTTGTCACATAGGAATCATACATGAAGATTCTGTGTGCTGGCATTACAACAGCAGGGAATCTGTCTCACTTCTCTACAAGAGTTTGTTGTCACATAGGAATCATACATGAAGATTCTGTGTGCTGGCATTATAACAGCAGGGAATCTGTCTCACTTCTCTACAAGAGTTTGTTGTCACATAGGAATCATACATGAAGATTCTGTGTGCTGATATTATAACAGCAGGGAATCTGTCTCAGTTCTCTACCAGAGTTTGTTGTCACATAGGAATCATACATGAAGATTCTGTGTGCTGGCATTATAACAGCAGGGAATCTGTCTCACTTCTCTACAAGAGTTTGTTGTCACATAGGAATCGTACATGAAGATTCTGTGTGCTGGCATTATAACAGCAGGGAATCTGTCTCACTTCTCTACAAGAGTTTGTTGTCACATAGGAATCATACATGAAGATTCTGAGTGCTGGCATTATAACAGCAGGGAACCTGTCTCACTTCTCTACAAGAGTTTGTTGTCACATAGGAAACATACATGAGGATTCTGTGTGCTGGCATTATAACAGCAGAGAAGCTGTTTCACTTCTCTACAAGAGTTTGTTGTCACATAGGAATCATACATGAGGATTCTGTGTGCTGGCACTATAACAGCAGAGAACCTGTCTCTCTTCTCTACAAGAGTTTGTTGTCACATAGGAATCATAGATGAGGATTCTGTGTGCTGGCATTATAACAGCAGGTAAACTGTCTCACTTCTCTACAAGAGTTTGTTGTCACACAGGAATAATACATGAGGATTCTGTGTGCAGGCATTATAACAGCAGAGAATCTGTCTCACTTCTCTACCAGAGTTTGTTGTCACATAGGAATCATACATGAAGATTCTATGTGCTGGCATTATAACAGCACGTAATCTGTCTCACTTCTCTACAAGAGTTTGTTGTCACATAGGAATCATACATGTAGATTCTGTGTGCTGGTATTATAACAGCAGGTAATCCGTCTCACTTCTCTGCATGAGTTTGTTGTCACATAGGAATAATACATGAGGATTCTGTGTGCTGGCATTATAACAGCAGAGAATCTGTCTCACTTCTCTACAAGAGTTTATTGTCACATAGGAATCATACATGAAGATTCTGTGTGCTGGCATTATAACAGCAGGGAAAATGTCTCACTTCTGTACCAGAGTTTGTTGTCACATAGGAATCATACATGAAGATTCTGTGTGCTGGCATTATAACAAGCGGGAATCTGTCTCACTTCTCTACAAGAGTTTGTTGTCACATAGGAATCATACATGAAGATTCTGTGTGCTGGCATTATAATAGCAATGACACTGTCTCTCTTCTTTACAAGAGTTTGTTGTCACATAGGAATCATACATGAAGATTCTGAGTGCTGGTATTATAACAGCAGGGAACCTGTCTCACTTATCTTAAAGAGTTTGTTGTCACATAGGAATCATACATGAGGATTCTGTGTGCTGGCATTATAACAGCAGGTAATCTGTCTCCCCTCTCTACAAGAGTTTGTGGTCACATAGGAATCATATATGAAGATTCTGAGTGCTGACATTATAACAGCAGGGAATCTGTCTCACTTCTCTACAAGAGTTTGTTGTCACATAGGAATCGTACATGAAGATTCTGTGTGCTGGCATTATAACAGCAGAGAATCTGTCTCACTTCTCTACAAGAGTTTGTTGTCACATAGGAATCGTACATGAAGATTCTGTGTGCTGGCATTATAACAGCAGGGAATCTATCTTACTTCTCTACAAGAGTTTGTTGTCACATAGGAATCATACATGAAGATTCTGTGTGCTGGTATTATAACAGCAAGGAATCTGTCTCACTTCTCTACCAGAGTTTGTTGTCACATAGGAATCATACATGAAGATTCTGTGTGCTGGCATTATAACAGCAGGGAATCTGTCTCACTTCTCTACAAGAGTTTGTTGTCACATAGGAATCGTACATGAAGATTCTGTGTGCTGGCATTATAACAGCAGGGAATCTATCTCCCCTCTTTACATGAGTTTGTTGTCACATAGGAATCATACTTGAAGATTCTATGTGCTAACATTATAACAGCCGGAAATCTGTCTCACTTCTCTACATCAGTTTGTTGTTACAAGGAATCATACATGAAGATTCCGAGTGCTGGTATTATAACAGCAGGGAATCTGTCTCACTTCTCGACAAGAGTTTGTTGTCACATAGGAATCGTACATGAAGATTCTGTGTGCTGGCATTATAACAGCAGGGAATCTATCTCCCCTCTTTACAAGAGTTTGTTGTCACATAGGAATCATAGTTGAAGATTCTGTGTGCTAACATTATAACAGCCGGAAATCTGTCTCACTTCTCTACATGAGTTTGTTGTCACAAGGAATCATACATGAAGATTCTGAGTGCTGGTATTATAACAGCAGGGGTCCTGTCTCACTTCTCTACAAGAGTTTGTTGTCACATAGGAATCATACATGAGGATTCTGTGTGCTGGCACTATAACAGCAGAGAACCTGTCTCACTTCTCTACAAGAGTTTGTTGTCACATAGGAATCATTAATGTGGATTCTGTGTGCTGGCATTATAACAGCAGAGAATCTGCCTCACTTCTCTACAAGAGTTTGTTGTCACATAGGAATCATACATGAAGATTCTGTGTGCTGGCATTATAACAAGCGGGAATCTGTCTCACTTCTCTACAAGTGTTTGTTGTCACAAAGTAATCATACGTGAAGATTCTGTGTGCTGGTATTATAACAGCAGGTAATCTGTCTCACTTCTCTGCAAGAGTTTGTTGTCACATAGGAATAATACATGAGGATTCTGTGTGCTGGCATTATAACAGCAGAGAATCTGTCTCACTTCTCTACAAGAGTTTGTTGTCACATAGGAATCATACATGAAGATTCTGTGTGCTGGTATTATAACAGCAGGGAATCTGTCTCAGTTCTCTACAACAGTTTGTTGTTACAAAGGAATCATACATGAAGATTCTGTGTGCTGGCATTATAACAAGCGGGAATCTGTCTCACTTCTCTACAAGAGTTTGTTGTCACATAGGAATCGTACTTGAAGATTCTGTGTGCTGGCATTATAACAGCAGGGAATCTGTCTCACATCTTTACATGAGTTTGTTCTCACATAGGAATCATACATGAAGATTGTGAGTGCTGGCATTATAACAGCAGAGAACCTGTCTCACTTCTCTACAAGAGTTTGTTGTCACATAGGAATCATACATGAGGATTCTGTGTGCTGGCATTATAACAGCAGGTAATCTGTCTCACTTCTCTATAAGAGTTTGTTGTCACATAGGAATCATACATGAAGATTCTATATGCTGGCATTATAACAGCAGGGAATCTGTCTCACTTCTCTACAAGAGTTTGTTGTTACATAGGAATCATACATGAAGATTCTGAGTGCTGGCATTATAACAGCAGGGAACCTGTCTCACTTCTCTACAAGAGTTTGTTGTCACATAGGAAACATACATGAGGATTCTGTGTGCTGGCATTATAACAGCAGAGAATCTGTTTCACTTCTCTACAAGAGTTTGTTGTCACATAGGAATCATACATGAAGATTCTGTGTGCTGGCATTATAACAGCAGGGAATCTGTCTCACTTCTCTACAAGAATTTGTTGTCACATAGGAATCATACATGAAGATTCTGTGTGCTGGCATTATAACAGCAGGGTATATGTCTCACTTCTGTACCAGAGTTTGTTGTCACATAGGAATCATACATGAAGATTCTGTGTGCTGGCATTATAACAGCAGGGAATCTGTCTCACTTCTCTACAAGAGTTTGTTGTTACATAGGAATCATACATGAAGATTCTGTGTGCTGGCATTATAACAGCAGGGAAACTGTCTCTCTTCTTTACAAGAGTTTGTTGTCACATAGGAATCATACATGAAGATTTCTAGTGCTGGCATTATAACAGCAGGGAACCTGTTTCACTTTCTACAAGAGTTTGTTGTCACATAGGAATCATACATGAGGATTCTGTGTGCTGGCATTATAACAGCAGAGAATCTGTCTCACTTCTCTACAAGAGTTTGTTGTCACATAGGAATCATACATGAAGATTCTGTGTGCTGGCATTATAACAGCAGGGAATCTGTCTCACTTCTCTACAAGAGTTTGTCGTCACATAGGAATCATACATGAAGATTCTGTGTGCTGGCATTATAACAGCAGGGAATATGTCTCACTTCTCTACCAGAGTTTGTTGTCACATAGGAATCATACATGAAGATTCTGTGTGCTGGCATTATAACAGCAGGGAATCTGTCTCACTTCTCTACAAGAGTTTGTTGTCACATAGGAATCATACATGAAGATTCTGTGTGCTGGCATTATAACAGCAGGTAATCTGTCTCACTTCTTTACAAGAGTTTGTTGTTACATAGGAATCATACATTAAGATTCTGTGTGCTGGCATTATAACAGCAGGGAATCTGTCTCACTTCTTTACAAGAGTTTGTTGTAACATAGGAATCATACATGAAGATTCTGTGTGCTGGTATTATAATATCAGGGAACTGTCTCACTTCTCTACAAGAGTTTGTTGTCACATAGGAATCATACATGAAGATGTTGTGTGCTAAATCATACAGCCGTTTAGCATTATAACAACACTAACACACTGTATATACGCATGGTGTCTATACAGTGATGATGATATTAAACTAGGCTTGATTCAATTTTTGTATATTTTACATTTGTAAAATAAACGACGGTGTAAAAACAGGATGGCCATTTTTTTTTCAAAATCCGATGGGGCATAATTAAAAGACAAGAGCACATAGGCAAATAAATTTATTACCAAATGTTAGGTACAAACGTGTTTATTTTTCAGTATATTCGCCATTAAGGTTGAGGCATTTGTCATACCTGTGGACAAGCTTTTCGACCCCCTCTGCACAGTATGTTGCCGCCAGTGAGTTAAGATAGGTACGGACGTTGGTTTGAAGGACTTCATCATTCTAGAACTTCCGCCCTCCCAGCCACTTTTTCAGTCCAGGGAAGAGATGAAAATCACTCGGCGCTGAATCAGGAGTGTACGGCGGGTGGTCGAAAACGTCCCATTGAAATTCCTGAAGAATTTTTTGGGTGACACAAGCACTGTGAGGGCGGGCATTGTCATGAATCAAGACAACCCCAGACGTCAGCTTGCCTGTTCGTTTGTTATGTATGGCTCTTCACAGTCGTCGTAATGTTTCTGGTTGAAGGAATCAATCACACTATGCAACTCAATTTGGCGGGAGAGTCAATCTTAGCGACCATGTTTCTGTGCCAGAAACTAGGCTCACAATGGCATGGTGAAGTTGACTGTGGGTGAGTGTAGAGTGGGTGACATGCGCAGTCGCCCTCCACGCACAAACAGTTTCCACCTGTCCTGCGCGATCGGAGGTTGAAATAAAGATAGTCCTCGTACATCATAAAACAGGTTTGTGGGGCATTTTATGGAATCTCGGAAACAGGCCTTGATTTCCAACTTCGTAGTTATAGGCTAGTCAACGGAGAGCACCTCCGCACTGCAGCCTACATAGAACTATCGGGACTACCACTCCCAGGAGGAAAGTGAAGGAAGCACAGGAGGCTATAGAGGTGCGTATAAGAGCTTATCAATTCCTCGTTTGAAGACACATTCTACTGTTGGATCTGCCTGAGAAGGACGATAAACGACCCGTCGAACAAGCAGCCCACTGATTCCATCTGCCCGGCACCGGTATATGCTACGAAACCTAGAAGCACCCCTGAAAATGAGAAGGAAATGGAATCAAAGGTAATAATTGCGGATTAGAAAAAATACCAGCATTCGCCTACTGGCCAGGGAAATCCACGAAAAATCTAAGATCAGACTGAGCGGTCGAATGGAAATCGAACCCGGACCTCCCAAATGGAAACCTCACAAGTTACCGCTCAGCCTTCTCGTTTGGTTTCACAACGACATATTGTAATACACGATTATGAAATGTCCCCTTAGCGTTCGTTTACTTTAATGACGTAACACAACTGGTCGATTAGATTCTTTCCCAAAGCTCTATGTGACCCATTTCTATTTCCCCAAAGGTCTGTAACACACACATAAGCTATATACTAACTTATTTCACACTGTGTACTTGCGGGACAGCGTTATTGTCCTGGGGGTATCATATTGAAGGCATACATTGTTACACAAAATTGCCGTCCGTGTCAAGGGGCATAGCCCGATAGCTGACCTATATACCGAGCTTCGACTGTTTTAGTAATTTTAATACAGAGTTACAAAAAGAAAAGCTGATGCTAATAAATAATACGGAAACGGAAACAGAGATCGCTATTTTTGCCCTTGGATAATAAGCGTTATTTCCGTTGCTTATGTCGAAAACATGAAGAAAAAAGGGCTATTGTTAACAAACCTTGCTTTTGTAACCAGAACTTGATATATTCAAACTGTAAGCCATACTTCTCTGCTTTAAAACTACACCACTTTATTTAAAATATGTTTATACTTTGAAATTAATGTGAGAATCACCTAAAGTAGTCACGAAAAATTAAAAATAAGTTTTTTACTTTCTATACTACGTATAGTAACTATGGGAGGTATTGCATTCCACCCAAAAATTCGATACCGAGATTACACCGGAAATACATATTTTCAGATCCCCTGAATCCAAAAAAAGCATTTTTGGAAACATGTCCGTGTGTGTGTGTGTGTGTGTGTGTGTGTGTCTGTGAACAGCATAACTCAGAAACGAACAGTCGGATAAACACCAAACTTGATATTTAAGTTCAGTATCTTCCAGAGATGCGACACGAAGGTTTTCATGAAAATCTCACCACCCCAGATTACCCTTTAAAGTGGAACTTTTTTCGAAAATTTTAATTTTCTCAAAAATGGCTGTAACGATTTTGAATAAAATATAATATGTTTATGATATTTTCATAACAAATGTAATGTATATCTCGAATTTTCTGGGAATGTCTCGAAAAGTATTCTTCATTGTGAACGACTTTTGCCTAATTGATAAACCATAAGAGATAGACAAAATTTTACTACACAAAAAATGTAGATCGCGTTAAAATACACAATTTATGTCATACACATTTTTTTGTTGAGTGAACCATTTTCGAGATATTGCTTGTTATTCCCTTAAATTTTCCAATCCTTATACTTTTTCTCAAATTCGTTATTAAATTATTTTGTCCTGGTAATGCAAAGAGAATGGAATACTTCACATAGCAACCAGCTCTTAAAATACTTGACTATCGCTTAAAACCTACCAATTCCCCTTGCATCTACAAGAAAATTAGCAATAAGATTAACATCTCGATTAACATGAAGGATATGCATAATAAGCATTTGCAAATATAGTTTGTACAAAAGTAGAGAAGGTCATGTGAGTGTAACACATCAGATTTGTTTTGACTATATTGCAAATCATTTTCACGAATAAGCCCACAAATATAGTCCTCCATCATGTTCTCGTTATATGTCCTTGATAACGACGTTCAAATTCCAATATATCTTGGTAAAATCGTTCGCCTAGCTCCTGCGAATAGGCTCCCATTTTTTCCTTTGAATTTCTCAAGATGTGCATCAAGTATATGGACTTAAAGTGTCATTTCGCCAAAATCGATTTAAATATTTCACCGGAAATATATATTTTGAGGTATACTGAATTAAAATACATCTGATGAGTTGGAATCATATGGCTTTCTCTGCTCACTCTTCTGCAAACAGTTCTTAGAAAACCGTATTGCATGTACTTCTTGAAAATCGAGATGCACATTCATTACGCGTTGTGTTCTAGCTAAAAGAAGGACTGGAGTAAAAGTCTGATGTGTTACTTTCACATGACTTTCTCTACCTCTATCGTTTATTACGGGTTTACAAATTATTCTTACGAAAGTTTATTTTCCTATCTACTACATTTTAATCCAATTACACCTTTTCAAAAATAGCTACATTACATATTTCGTTATAAATACGAAGGGAACACTGATAGTCAAATGTTTAAGAACTGGACGCTGTATGCTGGTCATAAAATTCTATACTGTTTCCATGACATCGTGAGAAACATGTGAATGTTGAAAAGAATGACTTAAATATTCAACAACTCGAACCATTAATAACGGATATCTCGGATATGGTTAATGCCGAAAAAGTTATGGGAAATAAATCCTGTTTTAAATGCACATTTTATTTGACATGTAAATGTCTTGAATATACGAGGTGTGATCAAAAAAGTTTCCGGAATGACGTCATAAATACTACACAACAGTTTGTTTTTTCTAATCTGCACTGTCACCCTCGAAGTAGTCTCCTTGGGAGTTGATACACTTGTCCCAGCACTTCTGCCACTGCTGGAAGCACCACTGGAAGTCCTCTTCTTTCAACATTTCAGAGGCTTCTGCGATTCGCGATGGATGACCTCACTGTCCTCAAAACGGTGTCCTCGGAGCCGCATTTTAAGTCGCGGGAAAAGAAAAAATTTCGCTGGTACCAAATCTGGAGAATAGGCGGGATGGGGAACAGTATTCATCCTATTTTTATCCAAAAATTGGCGAACAGAAAGGGCTTTGTGCGCGGACGCATTGTCATGTGCAGGAACATGTCCAAATTGTCTTTCAAAATGCTTTGAACACTTCCAAAGGAGAGTCCCAATGAGTCAGAAAGTTCTCTTATTGTAATGCGCCTATCATTTAAGACCATTTCCCTCACCTGATTGATATTTTCATCAGTTTTGCTGGAACAGGGTCGCCCCGAACGATCTGCATCTTTAACTGAGGTCACACCACTTTAAAATTTCGTAAACCACTCAAATGCTTGAATTTTTCTCATAAATTCCTCCCCGTAAGCTGTTCTTAACATTTCATAGGCTTGTGTTGCAGTTTTGCCGAGTTTGGAGCAAAATTTAATGTTCGTTCTTTGTTCTTCGTAATCTGACATTTTTGCTACGCGGAAAAATCGTAGAACATGCAAAACACGTGTTCACTTCAGAGCGTCTACCTCTTCACTGCATGGTTACAGGAAGTCGCGTGAACTCTCATTTTTTATCGGAAAGGAACGTTGTATGTATAGTCTGGGTAAGAATTAAAGATATCTCAGCGTCAGTATTGTTGTGAAGTCATTCCGGAAGCTTTTTGATCACCCCTCGTATAGTAATCTAAACAAAATCATTAGTCACTTTATAGAGAATCAAAACTTTCGAATAATGTCCCATATAAAGGGTAGTTTGGTGTGGGGATTTTCTTGAAAAGCTCAGTGGTATTAGATGCTGAACTTCAATTACAGGTTTGGCGTTTAATCGACCTTTTGTTTTTGAGTTATGCTGTTCACAGACACACACACACATATATAGCTTTTACTACGAATATTTTTCGGTAGATATGTAAAAAGAAATGATGGTGGCTAGAGAAGGTAATGTGAATGTAACATCGGAGTTTTTCTCATGATCATGCAAAGAGCATGGAATTTCATAGTCATTACATAGCATTCCGCTTTTTAAGAGGTTGACTATTGCCTTTAGAGTGGGTAGAGAATGTTATGTGAATACGAACATCAGATTTTTGGGGTAGGGGAATATGCTGTTGGTTGAAGATTAAAACTCACCACAAAAGCCTAGGTAGCAATTTTGTTATAATAAAGTACAGATGTGTAGATTTTTCTTGTCTTTAGATCTCCAGTGACCGTGAGTTGTATTTTTAATTAAGAGTTGAGTACCAGAGTGGGGTTGGTTGTATTTACCTAGAGCCATTAACATCCATCATACGAGGCAGTCCCGCTGTGTTATGGTCTACCGAACCAACTCGCTTTGGGCGGCGCTAAGTGTATTTCTGTCTCTTCCCCTTTTCTTCTTTTTCTGAAGCACTTCACGGCCATCAACCACAACCTACAGTACTCCAGAACTCTTCGTGGTTGACTCACCAACAGATATTCTTACTTCTGGCATTATGTATCTCGCTTTCGGAACGTTTTTTGCCAGCCTGACTGCATATTAATTCCTATGAGTCACTCCGCGTAGCATGTCTTTGGAATTTACATCACAAGAGATAAATGCGTTCACAAACCGTGATTTTATCAACAGTAATCCCACTAGAGGTTTTGATTTATGTAGAGAAAATCAAATATCACCTGGCATATAGTTTAACTATCTCACGATTAAAATCAAGTAGGTATATAAAGATTACAACAAATACAATAAAATATTAACTAAGTAAATTAATTGATTGAACTGCTTCTATATACTGTTTCTGTTTGTCTTGTTTTGAGAGGCTCACTTTGAATGATTTAAAAAAAAAATTGATGTGTTACACTCTCTTTACTTTCTCTACTCTTGTATAAACTAATTTTACAAACGCTTATTTTCCACCTACTTCGTATTAACCAAGATAAACTTTTGCAGAAACTATCTTATTGTTAATTTTCTTGTAGATGCAAGGGGATATGGTAGGCTTTAAGCGATAGTCAAATCTTTTAAGAGCTAGTTTCCATTCTTTTTGCAAACGAATAACGAATTACCATTTGAGAAAAAGTACAAATATTGGAAAATTTAAACAAATAACAAGGAATATCTCGGAAATGGTACACTCGGCAAAACAAATGTATGTAACATAAATTGTGTGTTTTAATCAGTTCTATATTTTTTGTACAGTAAAATTTTGTCTATCTCTTAGATTTTATCTGTTATGTCAAAAGTCGTTCAGAATGAAAAGAACTTTTGGGGACATTCCCAAAAATATCAATATATACATTTAATTTACCACAAAAATACCTTAAACAAATGATATTTTAATCAAAATCGTTACCCATTTTGAAAAATTCAAAATTTTCGAAAATTGTTCAAGCAAAGGGTAGTTAGAGTGGAGAGATATTCTTGAAAATCTTCTTGTCGCATCCATGGAAGTTGCTAAACTCAAATACCAAGTTTATTATTATACCAATTTATTTCAAATAACTTTTTATGTGGCGTCAACCATTTTATTGTTTCTGGCGATGTCATGGAAACAGTATGGAATTTTAAGACCAGCATATAGCGTCCAGTTGTTAAACATTTGACTATCGATGTTCTCTTTGTATCTACAACGAAATGTGTAATGTAGCTGTTTCTGTAAAGGTATATTAGGATTAAAATGTAGTAGATAGAAAAATCGAGAGGGTAGAGAAAGTCATGTAAATCTATCATATAATTTTTACTTCCTCTACTGCTTGGCCACAATACGTGGAAGTATTGTATTCCACAACCGTAACTATTCGCCAATTCACTCGACTGGTGTCACAGTGAACGTAAAGCACTTGACCACCGGAGTCGACTGAAAGCAAGCAAGTGTTTTTGTTTTTTACTTTAGAATTCTCATTGTCACGGTTGGAAAAACAATAGAAGTCGCCAGGGTAGACACATGCATGGCAATGTTTTATTATAGTGTTAATAGTTTTCATAAGAATTTATGGAAATTCATGGTTTCTCAGCAAGTATGAAGAAAACAGCGAGAGAAATGCTTTAGAATCACATAACACTGTTAACCTTTGACGGAACGTGATGACTTAGACATCGGCAGACCGGTCGACAGAGACGTATAGCGATCCCTAACAGTTTCAAATTTTATGACCGGGCCACACCGGCGGGGTGCTCACAGAAGGCTTCCCTCTGGTGGAAACGTACGGCGGTACTCTTGTGCGCCAATTTGGCGGCACGGGATTTGCAGGAATCTTCCGGGTTTGATGCTAGCTCAGGGATTTTCATGGATCTTGCATCTAGGTTTAGTGGTTAATAGGACTGATTCATATTCCTGCCCGTTTATTTCCCGTCATCGTTTCAAAATTTGACTCCCGATATTACCTCGACAACACATACACGCATTTCTTTATTGCTAGGCTTCATACAGAGTGAGCCAAAACACTCCGAACCGCCTGCGCGTTGTTTTTCCTGTCCGCGTCCTCGGCGCTCGTTGCCATCTGCCGGTAACATTGAAACGCGTGGATGAAACCATACCACATTTTTAAAACTATATTTAAAGGCTTTACTTACGAACTTTATGAAAAGAGATGCTGAAACTGGCCACCGTCGTTGTCTATACATATTTGGCATCTCTTTAGGAAACTATCCATCACTCGCCGTAGTTCACATTTAGAAATTTCCTGGCGGATATTTTGTTTTAAATGTTTCAGTGTGTGTGGATTTGTCTTGTACATTTTATGTTTTAAGTTACCCCGGAGAGGTATTTTATGAACAATATTTCCAGCTGCGAGGTGTTTTTCCACTGGGCGTTCGGAAATATGATAAAAACATGGTAACTCACTGCTGCTATAAACAAAGTCACGCTGTTGTGGTTTGCCTTTGCAGTGTGAAGTGCAGTTTTGAGTTGACGGTGATGTGATGTTCAGTTATTACGAGTTATTTATTATTTTGTCCTGTACTTAGTCACAAAGTATATTATGGCTCAGTATATGTTTTCTACTGCACAGCGTGTATTTATTTATGATTCGTATGTGTTAACTCGGTTAGCTCACCAAGTGAAAGTACGATTTGCAGAAAGATTTCCAGGTGTAAAAGTTCCAAGCCGTACAACAATTCATGAACTTTACAGTAAATTTCAGACCATAGGGAGTGTTCAGGCTAAGAGATCTAAAAGACGGCGTTCGGTTCTTGCGAAGAAATATTACACGATATCGGTCATCGTTTGGAAAATTCCCCCCAAAAATTCCATGATGGATAGTTTCCTAAAGAGGTGCCAAAAATGTATGGACAACGACGGTGGCCAGTTTCAGCATTTCTTTTCATAAAGTTGGTAAGTAGTCTTTAAAAGTACTTTTAAAAATGTTGTATGGTTTCATCCGCGCCTTTCTATGATAGCAGTAGACGGCTACGAGCGCCGAGGACGCGGACAGGAAAATCACCGCGCAGACGGTTCGGAGCCTTTTGGCTCAATCTGTTCTATCGCACCTATCCACCGACACATTGTTTAAGAACCGCCTCCAAGGTACTACCACGAAGAAGAAGGGTCTTCTAAACTCTGCTGTTTCTCTATTTCAAAATTTCCTATCCCCCCATTTCACTATCACCTGATTCCTACCTTCTTTATTATTGGATGCCTGGGGGATTTAAGAACAATAACCCTTTTTCTACACAGCTGCTTTTCAGGCGACCTAACGGTACACCTAACAAGTGAGGGAAAAACAACCCGTTTCCGGCCTAATGTTGGCACTGTCTGTTCAACCCATATTCACCCGCAGCCTTATTTAATAATACTATTCCTACTGTTATTAATATTTATTTTACTTATAGTTATAATTTTATTTAGCTACTTAGAATATCCTGCTTCAAACGTAAAGAACTCAATCCACCTGAGGCGGTCCAGAGACGGCCGAGAAGAACTTTCCAACGCGCAAGCATCTCTAACACCGAATGACACTGCACGAACTCAAAGCCTACTGAAACATGAAAGGAAAAGTGATATAATAGGGAATGAGGGAAAGGGAATTCGTGACAGAAGACAAACCTCAACAGGATTCGGCTTGTCAACCAGGGAAAACCACGAAAAATCCATAGTCAGTGTGACCCGTCTCAGGTATCGAACTCAGGACCTCCATGCGAGCTGCGGTGCCATCTCGCTTGGTCGCCCAAAATATAGTGTTCACATTTGCTGCTGCCTGTTGACAAAAGGTCAAAGTACAATCACGAATGTCCTCTATCAGTATACTGATGGTAATTATATTCCACCCTGTTTTATCGGTAAACTCGTATCCGTTTCCATGCACGCATTAATTTGCTATTGAATTAACAATATTTTCCGCTTGTATTTATCACTGACCGTTCGGCTATCTAGATAAATCTGCTGACCGAATAGAAGTAGATAGCTTTGGCAATTAAACACATCAAAGATTATCGAGTGACGTAATTAAATGGTTTATTTGCGCCCTACATTATAAAGTCGTGTGTTCGGAATCTAACAGTGCACGAATGGTAGTGTCTGTGTAATTTAACATTTAATTATTTCCGTTGAAATCTCGGTATCGAATTTTTGGTGAAATGCAAAACTTCCCCTGCTTAGTGTACGTAGTAGAGAAAGTAGAAACGGCATAAATTTCAAGCAAGATTTCTTACGAGGGCAGTCCCAGAGGTACCTGACCTGAGTAGTTTGACGATGCTACGTTGTTTAGTAATTGTTTGGCAGTCATCAATAATGAACTCTCTCAGCGAATTTGTAAACCTGGATAAAACTGGCCATCGTTATGTGATACAATACTTTCCTTTGAAAGACCATAGTCCAACTAATATTAAAGCTGAGCTAGATTCTACTCTACGCCAGAAATTGTGAAGAAAATACACAAAATGTTATTGGATGACCGTGGACTGAAAGTGCGCAGGCTAGCAGACATCGTAGGCATTTCAAAAAGTTCTGCACATCGCACACTAACTGAAAATTTAGACATGAGAAACCTGTGCGCAAGATAGGTGCCGCGTTTACTCACAATGGAACAAAAACAGCGTCGTGAGGATGTTTCAGTAGAGCGTTTGGCGATGTTTCGCTACAATAAAACCGAAATTTTGTGTCGATTCATAACCATGGATGAAACATAGGTCCATCAAAGCACACCTGAGACGAATGAACAGTCAAAACAGTGGATTGAAAGGGTAAGAATCAGCTCCAAAGAAGGCGAAGACGGTTCCATCTGCAGGCAAGGTCATGGCGTTTTTTTTGGGATGCGCGTGGGATAATTTTCGTTTATTATCTTCAAAAAGGAAAAGCAATCAATGGTGAGCGTTATACAAACTTATTGCAGCGTTTGAATGACGAAATAAAGCAAATACGGCCGCATTTAGCGAAAAAGAGAGTTCTTTTTCATCAAGACAATGCACCAGTTCACACATCCATTATCATCATGGCCAAAATCAATGAGTTAAAGTTCGAATTGCTTCCTCATGCACCCTATTCGCTAGACCTAGCCCCCTCTGATTATTTTCTGTTTCCAAAGTTGAAGAAATGGCTTGATGGTAAAAGATTTGCCAACAATGGAGAGGTGGAGTTTGCAGTTGATGACTATTTTGCAGAACTCAAGGGTTCTCACTATAAACAAGGTATCGAAGCTATTGAACATCGCTGGGAAAAGTGTATCGAGCTGAAGGGAGACTATGTAGAGAAATAAAGATGCTTTTAACCAAAATGTTTGTGTTTTCTTTGTTAGGTCGGGTAATTCTAGGACAATCCTGTATATGCTATGTTTTTGCACATTTTACAGAAGAATTGCTTTAATAATTCATTGCAAATAATAAAACACACTACTAAGTGTGTAACATACTTATGAGTTTGAAAAGTATAAAAGAATCTCAGACATAGAAGACACTCGACTTCGTCTCGCCTTTTCAAACTATTCTGTAATAATGGACTTACCGCACTCATATCAATATACAATTGATTTTGAAGAAGTTATATTGTAGTAGGAGTTGTACTTGCCCCAAGTATGGAAACTCAGTTTGAAGATGATGTACTATATTTCAACTGTTGGGGAGCCGAACTTGTAGTAGTTGCAACCGCACGTATAGTAAACAGTTTCCGGTAGCCTTCGCCCCAAATGTACATTCAGGTAGCCTTTGCCCCAAGTTTAAAAAAATATTAACTTTGTAATTAAACTGTTTCCTTAAATATTATATATTTATGTTTGTCCCGGCTGCTCAGTATTATTGTTAGAGACACGTTACTCTTAGCAGGGTTGTGATGCGACAAGAATGTAGGCTTACACAAATTATAATTTTACTTCACTCCTTTTATTAATGCTTGATACGATTTAAATAACACTTCACTGATAGAGAGCAATGAGATTCTTTTATTAATTAATTACACTTTTTAACACGTAAAACTATTTTTCGTCTCGAAGGAATATATATTATATTTCTTGAGGCACTTTTAGCTTCTGGTTAGTAACGTTGTCTGCAGTCAACTGACTTATAGACTTGTAAATTTTGTTATATTTCAGTTTCTGATTGGCTAATCCTACTCCAATAGAATACCTTCATTTAACTAAAGTTTTTTCTGGTTATTTATTGGCTATTTTATAAACTGTCACTAAAATTGTATTATTGCTTCCAAGAATCAGAAGTAATATTGTTAAACTCTCAAACTGATTATTGCCTCAAGGTTACCTCATTGTTACCTCGTTGTTAGCAACTTTTAACTTATTATTCTCACAGCTCCTACATTATTAAATTACGTAATATATTCGCATAACATTATTACTCATCGATACAATAATATAAGCATATGCAATGACGGTTACATACATTTTATGAATTATTACATACACATATTGCTGTTATTGAATTTACATTTTATATAATTAGACTTAAATTATTTAAGTGTTAAGAATATTGCCTCAACTTTCCATTAAAATTGTATGTCATTATTTCCCTTGTGCTTCCAAAGCGATGCATACAAAAGGTTACAGATGCCCCGTTTATTGATTATCCGCGGGGATCTTAAGTGCAGAAGATAGCGTGCACACCGGCAATAGAATGCTTCACATCTGAGATTACTGTTGGTAAAATTTATTATCCGACAGTAAATATATAAAAGTGCATGAAACATTAACTGCGCTCACTAGGGCATGTAACGGATCGCTGCCTTGTGAAATATATTACTGCGAAACAAGTGGTTTTAGAATCAGAACTCTTCGCTTAGCAGACAAGCAAATAAATATCAATGAAGCAATATCACGACTGCGGGAGAGCAAAGATTTATGAATAAAGTTTAAATATACAAAAATCTCATGTGATGACACATTCAAATGGTTTTCTTTACCCTTTATCTTTATTAGTGAATATGACAAACTATTCTTGCTTTTAATCCAAATAACACTTTGCAAAAAGAGCTACATTACACACTTCGTTATAGATTCAAAGGGATGTTTAAGAACTGGACGCTATATGCTGGCCTTAAAATTCCATACTGTTTCCATGACATCGCGAGAAACAAACACAAGGGCGACTCTGGGAGAAGGGCCTCATTTGAATGACTCTCCCTACACCGAGAGATTTTCCTGTGGGCCTCTCCTCCCATAACAGGATGGAAGTGTATGCGCCACTTACGCGCGTCAACCCTAAAGAAGGGGAAGAAAGCACCTAGCAGACTCTCTACCAGCTCTCCAGAGCGGTACCGGAGGACGGAAAACCGCACAGACGTAGCCAATCTCCCATGGGTATCGGGAACCACTACACCGCCGAGTCCAACCCAATCCAAAAGACACCCTTACGGGTGGGACTAGAACATTTTACCCAGCGTATTTCTAATAACATCAGAAATACCACGAGTGCTCAGGGTCACAGATTCGAGTCCCGCCATGGGGTGTTCGTGTGTGTTGTGTGATGCGGTAATAAACGGTAACGAAAAAGCAGTAAAAATATAAACCGGGTAAAACAAGAAAAAAAATCTGATGTGTTACACTCACATGACTTTCTCTACTCTTGTACAATCTATTTTTACAAACGCCTATTCTCCATATACTTCATGTTAATCGAGATATCGAGATGTCAATCGTATTGGTAATTTTCTTGTAGATGCAAGGGGAATATGGTAGCTTTTAAGCGATAGTCAAATATTTTAACGCTGGTTGCTATGTGGCGCATTCCATTGTCTTTGCATATCCAGAATATAAAAAAAATGAATAACGAATTTGAGAAAAAGTATAAGTATTGGAAAATGTAAGGAAATAACAAGCAATATCTTGAAAACGGTTCACTCAACAAAAGAAATGTATATGACATAAGTTGTGTATTTTAACGCGATCTACATTTTTTGTGTAGTAAAATTTTGTCTATCTCTTATGGTTTACCAGTTATGCAAAAGTCGTTCACAGTGAAGAATACTTTTGGAGACATTCCCAGAAAATTCGAGATATACATTTCATTTCTCATGACATTATCTTAAACATATGATATTTTAATCAAAATCGTTAGAGCCATTTTTGAGAAAATTAATGTTTTGGAAAAATGTTCCATGTAAAGGGTAGTCTGGGGTGGGGGGATTTTCTTGAAAACCTTTGTGTCGCATCTCTGGAAGATACTGAACCTAAATACCAAGTTTGGTGTTTATCCGACTATTCGTTTTTGAGTTATGCTGTTCATAGACACACAGACACACACACACACACACACACACACACACACACACACATACAACACACACACACACACACACAGACACACACACGGACATGTTTCCAAAAATGCTTTTTTTGGATTCAGGAGGTCTCAAAACGTGTATTTCCGGTGAAATCTCGGTATCGAATTTTTGGGTGGAATGCAATACAGTAGAAAAAGTAAAAAGGGTCCGCAGCGCCCGCACCACGGCAGCTGAAGGAGTCGGAACCCCCCTTTGTGGGACATCGCAACAAACCACTGGATGTTGACAGGACTTTAAGAGAATGATCGACAAATAAACAACTCGAACCATTAATAACGATCAACTGAAAAATGGGTTATGTCATTAAAGAACTTATTGGAAACAAATTGTGAATTTTAAAGTGCAGTGCGTTTTCGTCTATCGCTTAACGTTTACCAGTTATACAAGATTATACAAATTCAGAAAATACATGCCATTTATCATGCAAATCTCTTTAATCTTTAGTATTTTAATAAAACTCAAATACCAGGTTTGGTTATTTATCCGACTTTTCGTTTTTGGGTTATGCAGTTCACAGATACATGACACATAGAGACACAGACACACACGGACGTACTTCCAAAAATGCTTTATTTGGGTTCAGGGCACCCCAAAACATGTATTTCCGGTGAAATCTCGATATCGAATTTTCGAGTGAAATGCAATACTTCTACATAGTCTACATAGCAGTGAAAGTAAAAAGGCAATTTGATTGACACTAATTGTTTATTGTAGCATGCTCTTCATTGTTTTCTGTAGTAAGGATGTCTTCTTTAATAAGACTTAACCAATGAAGGGGCCTTCAGAATTTGTTCACAGATTAAATGTACATATCTATACAAGTTTTAATACTCATAGCAATACTTTAAGCATAGATTGTAATAAAAATCTGATGTGTTACACTCACATGACTTTCTCTACTCTTGTACAAACTACTTTTACAAACGCTTATTCTCCATATGCCTCATGTTAATGGAGATATCGAGATGTCAAACTTATTGATAATTTTCATGTAGATGCAAAGGGAATATGGTAGGTTTTAAGCGATAGTCAAATATTTTAACGCTGGTTGCTATGTGGCGCATTCCATTCTCTTTGCATGTCCAGGACATAAAAAAATGAATAACGAATTTGAGAAAAAGTATAAGTATTGGAAAATTTAAGGGAATAACAAGCAATATCTCGCAAACAGTTCACTCAACAAAAGAAATGTATATGACATAAATTGTGTATTTTAACGTGATCTACATTTTTTGTGTAGTAAAATTTTGTCTATCTCTTACGGTTTACCAGTTATGAAAAAGTCGTTCATAATGAAGAATACTTTTGGAGACATTCCCAGAAAATTCGAGATATACATTTTAATTATCATGACAATATCTTAAACATATGATATTTTAATCAAAATCGTTACAGCCGTTTTTGAGAAAATTAAAATTTTCGAAAAATGTTCCATGTAAAGGGTAGTCTGGGGTAGGGGGATTTTCTTGAAAACCTTCGTGTCGCATCTCTGGAAGATACTGAACCTAAATACCAAGTTTGGTGTTTATCCGACTCTTCGTTCTTGAGTTATGCTGTTCACAGACACAGACACACAGACAGACACACAGACACACAGACAGACACACACACGGACATGTTTCCAAAAATGCTTTTTTTGGATTCAGTGAGTCTCAAAACATGTATTTCCGGTGAAATCTCGGTATCGAAATTTTGGGTGGAATACAATACTTCCCCTACTTACTATACGTAGTAGAGAAAGTAAAAATTTAGAGTTGTTTCTGAGAAAATGAAATGTATGAATAGTTTTTGATTAAGGGATAGTAAGAATGGGGTAGCTTTCTTGAAACTTTCGCGTCGCATCCTGGGAGGTATCAGTGTTCAGTGCCAGGTTTGGAAGATATTTAACTTATCGTTTTTCAGTTATACTGTACCGTTACACACTCACACATACATACACACACACACACACACACACACACACACACACACACACACTTAATCTTCACTTCTGAATTTTTACTACGTATAGTAAGTAGGGGAAGTATTGCATTCCACCCAAAAATTCGATACCGAGATTTCACCGGAAATACACGTTTTGAGACCTCCTGAATCCAAAAAAAGCATTTTTGGAAACATGTCCGTGTGTGTGTTTGTGTGTGTCTGTGTGTGTGTCTGTGTGTGTGTCTGTGTGTGTGTCTGTGAACAGCATAACTCAAAAACGAACAGTCGGATAAACACCAAACTTAGTATTTAGGTTCAGTATCTTCCAGAGATGCGACACGAAGGTTTTCAAGAAAATTCCCCACCCCAGACTACCCTTTACATGGAAGATTTTTCGAAAATTTTAATTTTCTCAAAAATGGCTCTATCGCTTTTGATGAAAATATCATATGTTTAAGATAATGTCATGAGAAATGAAATGTATATCTCGAATTTTCTGGGAATGTCTCCAAAAGTATTCTTCATTGTGAACGACTTTTGCATAACTGGTAAACCATAAGAGATAGACAAAATTTTACTACACAAAAAATGTATATCGCGTTAAAATACACTATTTATGTCATATAAATTTTTTTGTTGAGTGAATTATTTTCGAGATATTGCACATGCACATGCGTTTGTGTATTCAGGAAGTATCAAAACATGTATATCAGGTGAAATCTCGGCAAGAAATTTTTGGATGGAGTGCAGTATTTTCTCTTGCTGATTAGAGGCAGCTGTTAGGGAATGTAAAAAGGTGTTAGTTTTAATGTTACATTATGACAGCAAACACACGGAATATTCTGTAGTTGAAATGCACGTATTACCAACTTCTGTATTAACATCCCATTTATTTCCTTGTTCCGATATATGGTAACAATATCAATCGAGCACAATAACTCCGCTTTGAAGCATCTGGAACTGAATGAAAGTTCAGCAGTATGAGTGTATCACTGTGTTTGTTCAGTTGTGTGCTTTTGTTCCACCAAATGTGGCGGTAAAGTAGAACCACTCTGATAAGCGTACATTATTGCCCTTTCCGATGCAAAATACTTGTATTCCGTGGCTGTACCATATCTAAGAAGGTGATCTCATATGCATTCAGCGAAAAAGTTAAGGCCACATTAGGACTTATTCCAAAGGGCAAGAAACAGGGAAATCCATGATCGGCCACCAGTGGCACACCGGAGATAACTTGGAAGGTGAAGGCCCAAATTCTGTAACTCGGAGGGCCATTGCAGTGTAATATACATATCTATTACTACTGTGAACACCATAATCAACCAGGGTTTGAATCTATAATAGTGTCATAAGAGCCGGGGATATAAGCTAATGCCTAAACACATTGCAGAACGTGCCACTAACAGCAGAAAGTTGTATGAACGATACCTAACTGCTGAAAAGTGGATGATTGTTGTCTTTTTAAATGAGGCATAAGTTTATCTAAGTGACTGCAACAAACTCCGGGATATATACGAGGGGCAATATTTATATTTTGAGCCTTGGCAACCCTGAATGTTTTAGGTCCCTCTGACGTTTCCAATGGAAAGTTTGACATTTTTAATCATAATCTACTTCAAACTTTTTGTCAATAGAGCGTCATTTCTTTTGTTTACACTAACTTGAAAATTGTGTGTCAACAAAAACATGGAATTAACTCGTGAAAATGTTCGTGCAATAATTTATTACGACTATCGACGTGGATTATCAAGACAAGAGTGCATCGAGCAACTAACTTCTACATTTGGCGACGAAGCTCAATCTTTGCCACTGTGAAACGCTGGTATAACGAATTTAATCGTAGCCGTTCACTCAATGATGAAGTTCGTGAAGGTCGTCCAAAATCAGTTGTTGTGCCAGAAAACATTGATGCTGTGCAAAACCTAATAATGAAAGATCGTCATGCGACACATTGTGAGATTGAGACAACCCTAGGCATTAGTTCCACCAGCATATATATATAATTTGGCCGTGAAAAAGGTTTGCTCTCGTTGGATCCCACATAATTTGACGCAATCTCAAAAAGATGCTCGAGTCGATTGGTGTACAAAAATGCTCAAGAAATACAATGGCGGTGCCTCAAAAGACGTATATAAGAGCCGGAATGTAAACAGCAGTCGACTGTATGGGTGTTTCAAGATGAAGCAAATCTAACAAAAGTTGTTCGCACTCGAAGCACTTCGTAGCAAATTGTCGTCTGCCTTTTCAGCAAAGCTGGCCATATGGCAACAGTGTCTTTAGAGGAACGTAAGCCGTCAATGCCGAATGGTACACAACCATTTGTTTGCCGGAAGTCTTTGGTGAAGTAAGGAAAGCCAAGAAGAACCGTAGGACCGTTCTTCATCAAGACAATGCGAGCGCACACACATCTCGTCTAACAACAGAGTACTTGAAGGCTCAAAAAATGGAATTGATGGGTCATCCGCCATACAGTCCTAATTTGGCACCCAATGACTTCTTTTTGTTCCCGAACATCAAGAATAAATTGCGTGGACAACGATTTTTGTTAGCAGAAGAAGACGTTGATGCCTTCAAAAACCATATTTTGGAGGCGTCTCAAGAAGACTGGAATAAGTGCTTTGACAAATGGTTCAAACGGATGCAAACGTGTATTGATCATAAAGGATAATATTTTGAAAATCAATCAAGCAGTTTTCAATAATAAATTACTTTGTTTTAATTATTGGGCTCAAAATATAAATAGTGCCCCTCGTATTACCGACCAAGGAGAGAGAAAATATTTGAACTTTAGAATAAGGAAACTAACGAAAATTTTCCCAATGGTTTCGCTGTAATAGCAAGGTACGGTTAAAATGGAAAATTAAACATTCTTCGTGCACGGAAAAATTTTAAAATCAATTCGCCATGTAATCAGACTAATGTTGATACCAATTTTCCATACAGAAATCCCTGCTCTCTATGGTGCAGAAGTAAATGAAGTCTGGTTGCATCAGGATAAGGAATCATGTCTGCTTCAACCTACAATAGTTTGGAGAACATAGAGAGCGAGAGAGAAATGGAAATACATTGGATTCCTTTCAGCGACATCTGTGTTAAGTCATTTGATGCATCACTGATTGAGGTTTGTTCATTTGGGTTACTGAAAAGAGCCCTTGGAGCAAGATGCCCACGAACTTTCGATGGTCTCTGGAAAGCTACCAGGAGGAACGGAATAAACTGGACATCCCTGTATTCGTAGCAGTTTGCTCCAGTGGAAGCTGTGCTGCAGATTGATAGTTCAAGCCAAAGGCTGCCAGTTTGAACATGACTGCTGGTGGAGGCGTGGTTTTTCATTAGGTAAAGGAGTCTTAAGTTTGTTAACATAGATTGCGAACAAACCCCTATATTAATGTTATTTTCAATTACTAGATAAAAAATAACACAACAGTTGTAGTGTCAATCACTATGCCTTGTTATAACTAAATTTCACCAAATTGTATACATATTTAACTTGGGTTCAAATGAACGCAACTTCACCTTTAGGTATACTGTTTATATGGTGCTTCTGGTGGTAACACTTATTTGGTGTCATATACTCGTAATATGATACAGGACATTGAGAAAACGTTACCTTGTCACAGGGGTTTGATATAACAACCAAATATGTTGCGCTGTGTCTGTTACAAAGCACTCCGATTTACCAGGAAAACTGTTCTGCTTGATATTTAACGTGCTTGTTCTTTAAACAGGAAATTGATAAGAATGGCTCTGTGGAAGGCAATAGCTCATGGAGTATTGATTATTATGTTTCCTGTTTGTGCTACGTACTTACAATAACTAGAAGAAAATATTGTGTTCCACTCAGAAAATTTATTGTGTGTGTGTATGCGTGAGAGAGAGCTGCGGGAGTTTATTTGTTGTTGTTGTACCACGTTATGGATGCCAAACTCTAAGCAGGTGTTTGGTCACGTTTGAACGTCAAACATGTGGTGTATGTGATTCTAGGAGTGTTCGCCCCCACGTACGGTACACACATTCCGGTTGTCTTCGCCCCACGTTTAAGAACCAACTTTTTATTTAATGTTTATTTAAGTATATAGTATATGTATATGCCTCGGCTTCGTCATTACTATTTTGTAGAGCACGTATCTCTTAACAAGTCTGGTACGGCTAAAGGGCAAGGTTTACACAAATTATAATTGTATTTTACTGTTTTTTATTAATCCTTCACACAATTAAATAACACTTCACTGCTGTATTCTACAATAGAGCTGTGAAATTATTGTTAATTACACTTTTTAATAGTTAAACCTTATATTATTCTCACCGCAATGAATTTTCATGTCTCACACTGAACCCGTACTGAACCGAACTGCTTGGGTAGGATTTCTTGAAGTGTCTACCGTTTGAATTTCTACATTTTCTCTATTTCCAGTCTCTAATTGACTAATCCTATTCCAATAGAATACCTTTATTTAACTTTTAGCTTTTCTAGTATTTGATTGGCTATGAATAAACTGTTTTAAATATTACAGTATTATTTTTCCAAGAACTATTAGTAGCCTTTTTAAACTTTCTAATTTATTGTTGTCTCAAGGTTACCTCATTTTTACCTCATTGCTAGCAACCTTCGCTTCTACTTTGTAAGCAGAAGCAGTTTGCTTCTATTCTCACAGCTCCTACATTGTTAAATTACGTAATATATTCACATAACATTTTTATACATGTACATACTAAAATAAACATAATACAATGACTGTAATATACATTTTATATATTATAATATACACATATTTCTTTTAGGCAGGCTGTTATTTTTTTAAATATTACATAATCAGAGTGATATCATTTGAGCTATAAAAATACTACCTCAGAGCAGAATATCCCAAAATAACCAACCATTATTTTTGGAAAAATAGAACGTATATTTTGAACTTTATGCAGATCGTATACATTTATTTTATTTACCATGTACCTTGTAAGTAGAATACCCTGTATTCCACTCAAAAGTTCAATATCAAAATTTCATCAGAACTACATGTTTTGAGGACCTTGTATCCAAACAAAAGCAAAACAAAGGCCCTATGTGTCCATTTTTGTCCTGTGTGTGTGTGTGTGTCTATGTGGCTGAACACATCATTGCTCAAAAAGGAAAAATGGTAAACTAGAAAATTTTGAATTTAAATTCAGTATTTTTCAGGGATTTTCCCCCCAAAAAAACACCCCAAAATACCCGTTATCTGAAAAAAGTTTTTTATTTTATATTTTCTAAAACATGGCTCAAAATATTTGATTTAAATACCATATGTTTAAGATATTTACAAATAAACAAATGATATATTAAACAAATAATATATATATATTAATTTCTGGTGGGGAATAGACTGTGAAGTTCACTTGATTATGAATGACTTTTGAGTAGTTGATAAACTGCAAGGGATAGATAAAGTTTTATATACAATAGTGTTACGTCAAATAATTTTTTGTGGTGTTAGCCATTTCCGAGATATTTCTTGTTAAAGTTTTGAATTTTCAAACACTTATTCCTTCTCAACTTATAAATCGCCATTCGTTTTATTTTAGCTACTACTAACTTGTAGTAAGTATTACACATAAAAGTTTGATTTTGAAATTTCACCGGAAAAACAAGTTTTGAGATCCCTTGAGCCCAAAGGCTTTAAGAAAAGTTCAGCGCGAATGTGTAACTGATAACATAACTAAACAAAGAAAAGTATGTTAGATATAAAAATTGTTATTTAAGTTTCAGTATGTTCTGAAGATGCCACATAAGATTTTTAAAAAAACTCCCCGATCGCAAACTACACTTTACAGGGAAAACCTTCAGATATGTTTTATTTCTCAAAAAGACTCTAACGGTTTTAATTAAAATACCATATATTTACAACAGATATAATACGTATGCCTTGATTTCTTTAGAATAATCTTTGTAGTCTTCTCCATTATGAATAAGTTTTACAAAACGTGTAAACCCTAAGAGGGAGAAAAAAACCTACTTTACAAAAATTATAGAAATCCTTGAAACGAACTATACATTTCAAATCATTTTTGTGAGGCATTAACCATTTCCAAGGTATTCTTCTTTATTGGTTTGAAGTGTCAAGTATTCTACGCTTTTTCCTTCTTTGTCGTCTTTGTACAAAGAGAACGGAATTTCAAAGGCATTAAATGGTGAACCGCTTTTAAAAGATTTAATTATCGCTTTAGCCTAAAGTACGAGGACATATCAAAAAGTCTTTGCCTCTACTTTTTTTCCGACCAAATTACGAATGTAAAACAAAAACCAACATATACATTCGAAGTAGTAGACTTTTCATGGGCCGGTCCTCATAGAGTTACCAGCAGCTGCCGATGGTAGCGCTGCTGTCAGTGCATTCAAAATGGCAGGTGTGTTTAACACGACCACGGCTTACAAGCAACGAAGTGTGATCCGTTTTCTATGAAGTAAGGGACGAACGCCCATCGAGATCCACAGGGAAATGCAGCCATCATATGGGGAAAGGTGTCTTGCTTTGAGAAGTGTGAGATGGTGTTCTGAGTTCGAAAATGGCCGTGCAAAATCTGCATGAAAAGAGCGTGCGGGGAGATCGCGTGTATCGGTGACTGATAACAATATTGCCCGCGTGGATGCGATGGTGAAAGCAGAGCGGCGCATGCACATCAAAGACATTGCTCAGAAGCTCGACATTTCTTATGGAAGTGGTTAGGGCACAAGAAGGTTTCATGTCGATGGGTTCCTAAGCAGTTGGATGACGTGATGAAAGGCAAGCGAATGGCTTCTTTGAATCATCTGCAACGATATGCCGAGGAGGGTGACAATTTCCTGAATCGCATTGCTATTGGCGATGGTACGTGGGTACTGCATTACACGACGGAATCAAAACAGCAGAATATGGTGTGGAAACATCCGCAGTCTCCTGTGAAAAAGAAATTCCGTACTGCGCCATCTGTCCACAAAGTAATGTTAACGGTATTCTGGGATTGCCGTGGACCGCTCGTGCTCGATTCTACATTTTTTGTGTAGTATGTTTTCGTCTCGCTTAACGTATACCAGTAATACAAAATTACTTCCGAATGTATTGCCAGAAAATTCAGGATATACATACTATTTATCATGTAAATCTCTTTAATCTTTAGTATTTTAATCAAACTCCAATACCAGGTTTGGATATTTATCCGACTTTTCGTTTTTGAGTTATGCTGTTCACAGATACGCAGACACACGACACATAGAGACAGACACACACGGACATATTTCCAAAAATGCTTTATTTGGATTCAGGGCGCCCCAAAATATGTATTTTCGGCGAAATCTTGATATCGAATTTTCGGGTGGAATACAATACTTCTACTTAGTCTACATAGTTGTGAAAGTAAAAAGGCAAATTGATTGACACTAATTGTTTATTGTAGCATGCTCTACATTTTTACTTTCTCTACTACGTACAGTAAGTAGGGGAAGTATTGTATTCCACCCAAAAATTCGATACCGAGATTTCACCGGAAATACATGTTTTGAGACCTCCTGCTTCCAAAGAAAGCATTTTTGGAAACATGTCCGTGTGTGTGTGTCTGACTGTGAACAGCATAACTCAGAAACGAACAGTCGGATAAACACCAAACTTGGTATTTAGGTTCAGTATCTTCCAAGGATGCGACACGAAGGTATTCAAGAAAATCCCCCCACCCCAGATTACCCTTTACATGGAATATTTTTCGAAAATTTTAATTTTCTCAAAAACGGCTCTAACGATTTTGATTAAAATATCATATGTTTAAGATATTTTCATGACAAATAAAATGTATATCTTGAATTTTCTGGGAATGTCTCCAAAAGTATTCTTCATTGTGAACGACTTTTGCATAACTGCTAAACCATAAGAGATAGACAAAATTTTACTACACAAAAATGTAGATCGCGTTATAGTACACAATTTATGTCATATACATTTTTTTGTTGAGTGAACCATTTTCGAGATATTAGTTGTTATTCCCTTAAATTTTTCAATACTTATTTTCTCAAATGGGAATTTGTTATTCATTTTTTTCAAAACTTATTTTCTAAAATGGGAATTCGTTATTAATTTTTTGTCTTGGATATGCAAAGAGTATTAATCTGTGGCAAAGGGAATGGTGCTGCACCTAGCAACCAGCTATTAAGAGATATGTATGTGCTTAAAGGCTACCGTATTTCTATATTGCCCTTGTAAATATATATTCCCCTTACATCTACAAGAAACTTAGCAACAAGATAGAGTCTGCAAATGTTTATCTCGATTAACATGAAGTAGATGGAGAATAAGCGTTTGTAAAAATAGTTTGTACAAGAGTAGAGAAAGTCATGTGAGTGTAACACATCAGATTTTTTTCTGTAGTAAGCTTTTCTCTGTCTTTTAGGATATACAAGATTTAACTAAATGAAACGGCCTTCAGAATTTGTTCAAGGTACATATACATGTCTTAATGCTCTTATCCATATTTTAAGCGTATATTGTAATCAAAATCTAGAGCCGTTTCTGAGAAAATAAAATTTAATATGCAGTTTTTTATTAAAGGGATAGTTTAGACTGGAGGCAGTTTTCTTGAAACTTTCGCGTCGCATCCTTGGAAGTATTAGAGCTTCAGTGCCAATTTTGGGAGATAATTGACCTATCGTTTTTCAATTATGAGGCAGTATGTTTAACACTTGAAATATATGATATGTAAATTCAATAACAGCCCGCCTTAAAACAATATGTATGTAATAATTTGTAAAAAGTATGTAACAGTCATTGCATATGCTTATATTATTGTAAACATGTTTAAATATGTTATCTGAATACATTGCATACTTTAATAATGTAAGAGCTCTGAGAATAATAAGTTTAACGTTGCTAACAATGAGGTAACAATGAGGTAACCTAGAGGCAATAATGAGTTTGAGAATTTAAATGTTACTAGTCATGACTAGAGCAACGATAGTGTAAATTTTGTGACAGTTTAAAATAGCCAATCAACGGCCAGAAAAAGCTTTAGTAAAATGTAGGCATTCTATTGGACTAGGATTAGACAATCAGAGACTTGAAATACGAAAGTTTACGGGTTTGGACGGTTGAAATATGTTCAGTTGCCTGCAGACCTTGGTAGTGACCGGATGGAAGATGTGTTCTCTAAAGAAATATTACGTATTCGTGTGTAACGGAAATTATGTATATGCGATAACAAAGTGAAAGTATTAATTTGAGGAATCTCACAGCTCTTAATATCAGTGTAGTGCTATTTAATTTGTGCCAAGGGTTAATAAAAAGAAGTGAATTTAAACTTAAAATCTGTGTAAGCCTACATTCTTGTCGCACCATGCCCTGATTAAGAGAAACATGTCTCTATAATATTACTGACGCAGCCGAGGCAAACATAAACATAAATACTACCTATAGAAGCGGTTTAATAACAAAGTTAATACAATATTTTAAAACTTGGAGCATAATAAAAAAAATACATCTTCAAATCGGTGTTACATACGTAGCATATAACGTAATAAACAATCCACTTCAAAATTGACGTTCATACGTGTCGCAGTTAAATTAAAGCTACTATTCTACTACTTCAAGTTGGCTTCCCAAGCGTGAGGCTAAGAACTTACGTAACTGAATTACGTAAAGAAAACAACTTCTTCAAATTGGCTCCCATACGTGGCGCATACCTTCTTCAAATATACTGTACAGTTTTACACACACACACACATACACACACACACACAGAGACAGACAGACACACACATCAATCGTTTCTTCCCCCTTTTTTGTGTTTTTACTTCTTTTTTTTTTGCATACGGTAGTTCGATAGAAATCACATTGAATGAATACCTTCACTTACCCATAAAATGGCATAGAAAGATAGTAAATGTAGCATTCATTTTCGTCAGTAGAACTCCAGATTTGCGGTAAGTAATTAACATCGCGTGTTATAGACTATGATACTTTATATACCAGCTTTCATAAAAATTGGTCTGGTCGTTCTTATATGCAAACACAGCAAACACGCATACAAATATAAAACCAATAAAGAATCAATTTCTGGTCACATTGTTATTACACCTTCAGCATTATTTATTTATCCAAAGCAAAATAGTATAAGAAAAATTACATTTATAGTTTCATTATACCTATTGACTTTTTTGAGTTGTTTGACTTTACATACATCCTGGTGTTTATTTATGTAAGGATAATAAGCACATTAATTCAAACACTAATCACAAATAGTCATAATATGGAAAAGTAAAGGCAATGTATGGTGTTAAACAAGGCTTTCAATATCGAAGTTATTATTACTATTATTGTTTTGTATTTGGCCTAAATTATTTTAAATCATACTGACTATTCAAAAAAACAAATAAAATATAAAAATTGATTATTCATTTAACATGTAAATCACAAGGATATGATATTGTTATCAATTTGAGAATGGACCATTAAAATTTGTTGCAAGTTACAGCTGAATGCAAAAGATTCTATACTGACTCTCTCTATAACTTGCTTCACTGAGTCCTGCTTGTATAAATTATACTACATTGTTCACAACTTTTTTTCAGTTTACAGGGTTTACTTGCTAAGTGACAGCCACGTTCAGTAATTGTGGAAGTCACCACAAAGTAGTAGTTGATTGTCTCCTTTTGAAACATTATTTCAGAATAATAGAGAACTGGAAGTGTGGTTTCACCTGCTGTTACACAAACACAATATCTTACAGGATGAAGAAGAATTGTGACAAAACAAAAAGTAATATGAGTACAGGAACTTCTTTCTCCTTTGAGCTTGAAGAACCACTATCTTCTTTGAGTTCCTTTGTGCATGAAGAACCACTTTCGCCTTTGGGATTCTGAGTGCTTGAAGAATCACTTTCTTCGTTGGGCTTATTTGTGGTTGAAGAAGCAATGTTGTGTTCACAGGACAAATTTCTAAGCTCATTTAATATTTCTCCTTCTGGA
This sequence comes from Deroplatys truncata, assembly GCA_030765065.1. Lineage (NCBI taxonomy): Eukaryota > Metazoa > Arthropoda > Insecta > Mantodea > Mantidae > Deroplatys > Deroplatys truncata. The sequence goes on along the minus strand of CM060981.1, from coordinate 30,640,870 downwards.
AGAATACAAGATGCTTCTACTTGAACTCGTCTCTCAAGCCAGCGTAAATAGGAGTCCTGTAGGTGACAACTGCAGTTCAGAGGATTTCCTGAGATGTATATATACTGAAGGTTTATCAACGGTTGAAATGTTTGGGACTCAAAGCTTGTTAACTCATTGTTACTAAGAGTAAGTTGATAAAGTATAGTTAATCCCATAAAGACACCGTTATCAAGATAGCGTATCCTGTTGTCGTTTAGAGAAAGGTTTCCAAGTGTGTGCAACCCATGGAATGCTTTATTAGATATTTTACCAATGGAATTATTGCTGAGATCTAACAGATGAAGTTTTCGCGAACCAGCAAAAGGAGTGTCTGTTATAGTAGTAAGTCTATTAGAATCTAACCTCAAATATTTTAGATAATGTAAACGAGCGAAAACGTGTCCGTGAAGAAACGAAATACGATTATCAGCTAAATTCAGGTCTATTAGCCAGTCTGAGTAGTCAAAAACATTTTCCTCCAACTCCTCAAGTTGGTTGTATTGCAAGGAGAGATGCAACAGCCGAAACAGTCCCTTGAAGCTGTCTTTTGTTATGTTAGATATTCGGTTCATGCACAAATTGAGACTTGAAAGACGACACCTTGGAAAGGTGTTAGGTGGAATATCTGTGAAATAATTGCGACATAAGTTAACTACAAAAATATCGTAATAGTACATGAATAGATCACCGGGTAAGGTAGAAAGTTTATTATCATATAGATAGATATGTGTCAGGTTGAGGTGTTTAAACAGCCCCATTGGAAGTTCCATTCTCTCATTTCCTATGAGCCTCAATTCTTTCAAGTGGGATAGGTGTGAGAAGACTTTTGGATCTATTACAGATATGTTGTTGTTAGAAATCAGCAGTTTTTCTACCAAAGTAGCATTAGGAATTCTAAACGTTGAAGAGGTCAAGTAGATAAGACTGCCTTCGGTACACCTGATCTCTCTTATCATTGCACAATTGCATCCTTCAGGACACGCTGTTGAATTCCTGGCTGAGATCACAATGTTTGCTGTCAGCAAGAAGTACAACAGTCTTGACGTCATCCTATAAAACAAGAATATAATACAATAATTATACAGTTACAAACTTCAGGACACATTGTTCAATATGTGCCTGAGCTCACAATGTTTGCTGTGAGCAAGAAGTACAAATGTTTTGTCGTCATCCTACAAAACATCAGAACGTTGATGTCATCTTATAAAATAACAATATTATATAATTTTACACATTTTCAAACTTCAGGACACATTGTTGAATACGTGGGTGACACAATATTTGCTGTTAGCAATAAGCAAAACAGTTTTTACGTCAGGCTATAAAACTTCAATGTTATTCAATTATACACATTTACAAACTGTATACATTTCTGAATATGTGGTCAAGCCTACAATGCTTGCTGTCAGCAAGATGTACAACAGCTTCGCCGTCATCCTAAAAATAACAATGTTATACAATTACAAGGCTATACTAAAACTAAGGTCCGTTAAACAATATTTAACTGATGGTATGCCTGAATGGCTTTCCAAGCCTGCAGCGCTGTCTATCGATTCCTGAGTAATCTACCGCTGTGTTGGTGTGACACACTTGCCGTTTGCCAGTCGGTGAGAGCAGATCGCAATGGCCGCGACAATCGTAGATCCCGCCAGTTGTGAAGTGCGCGGTGTGATTTGATTTTTGATGGCAAAACATCGTCAGCTGCGGACTTCCATCGGGAGTTATGCTTCGTGTATGGATCGGGCATAGTAGATGACAAACAGGTTTGACACTGGTGTCTAGAATTTTGAAATGGCCGCACAAATGCGCACGATGAACAGTGAAGTGATACGCTCAGTATTTGGACCGACATCGTTGAGCAAGTGAACCAAAATGATCGAAGTGATCGGCGTTTGACGATTAGTGATCTGGCTGATGAATTCTCAAACACTGCTTGAACCTCACTTTAAAGGACTGTCACTCAACATCTTGGATATTGGAAACTTTGTGCGTGGTGGTTACCAAAACTGCCCAGCAACGAATGCCTAGTGCACGACAGTTCTTGGAGCGCTATAGACAAGATGGAGATGGTTTGTTTTCCAACATTGTTACGGGCGACGAGACATGGAATAGCGTACACCAACGCAGAATCAAAAGAACAGTCAATGCAGTGGCATCGTTCCGGTTCACCCAAACTAAAAAAAGTGTAAAAAATCGCCGTACACGAATCCAAAAAGCGTTTTAGGACGAAAAGGGATTGACCGCGGGTCAGCAATTATAGCTCACATGTACTGTGAAATGCTTACTAAAATGAGACGTGCGATTCAAAATCGACGCCGCGGGAAACTGTCGCCTGGCATCGTTCACCTGCATGACAATGCACGCACGCACACCGCTGCCAAAGCCAAAGAGAAGATTCAAGAGTTTCTTTGGGAACTCTTTGACCACCCTCCGTACAGTCCCAACCTGGCATCAAGCGACTACTTCTTCTAATTTCATTTGAAATGGTGGCTGAGTAGACGATTTGAAACCGACGATGAACTCAAGACGAGAGTTACCAACTGGTTCAAGTCTCAGGCGGCAGACTTGTATGCCGAGGAGTTAAAGAAGCTGATGCAGCGTTACAGCAAGTGTATAGATGTGAACGGCGATTATGTGGCAAAGGAAAGCGTATATGTAGGCATATATTAATATCAATAAAAACCTTGTCTCGTGAGCGATGTTGTTATGACCAAACGGACCGTAATTTTGGAATACGTCTCGTATATAAAATGAGAAATCATACAGATGCTTATACATGATAAATCATGTTTAGCATATAAGTTATCTTCTTAAAACCTCGAAATATATAAAATATGAGTGTTAACGTCGAACGAGAAAAACAGAAAAACAGAAAAACCTATAAATGATATCTGAGATCAGTTCTTGCGTGCATCCGGTAATAATGTAGCTTGATCGAGCTTATATCTTCATTGTCCCTGTTTGCTTCGAGTTGAATAGATCTGCTCCTCTAAGTCAAAACAGCTTCTAATAGTGCCGAAAAATTATCAAGAACTCTTGATCCGGTGGATAAGGATAGAGATGCAGAACTCTACATACCAGGAGATTTTTCCCAGCACTATTGCGTATAACTGCAGGCAAGATAGAAAAGAGTTGTCTACAACTGTAATAAGGGACGACATGAAAAGTGTTGTAAGCAGCTCTTCAAGTGTAAGCTTTGTGACATATTCCTCTACATAGCTATATGGGACAACGACAAGAAGAAATACTCAGATTAACGTGCTCTAGGAAGAAAATTGGGATTGAGCCTACCTGACACCAGCTTTTGTCAACAATGGAGTAGGTTGAGATGAAAGAGTTCGAGACAGCATTCGTAGGACGTCTGAAATGTTTTTTTATCCGCTGTGATTCGTTCAAAGACATGGATGTTTAACTACAGGAGTCAAAGCAACGGATAATACAAGCCGTTCGGAGGGATTTGGCTATTCACATGAGTGTAAAAATTAATTTACTGATCAAATTCAGATTCGTCAATCCTGCTGGAAAAAATACAGATAACGCTTTTAAAATACGAAATCCACCCGTGCTTTTAGAGATGCATCTAGATGCCATGTTCCAAGCAAAGTGCAAGAAAATATCTACTTAAGTGAAGGAGTGTCAGCTTAAGGGCTGGAACTGGCCATGCTTACCGCGGAAGGAGTTTGGCTCAGAATTAATAAGTACAACCGTCTTAGAGGAAGTAGCTGCCCACCTCTACCGCCATCAATGAGGGCCAAGTAGGCGTGCATAAACATAAAAATCCATAACGCGATGAATACTTTATTTATGCAGTCCTCGCCAAATTAGTGACCAAAACGCGCACGCATCAGGAAGTATAAAGATCTTGAAGATAAGTACGACTTCACATGTGTTTCTTTTACGACGAAATTGGCTCAACTTACTAAGTCTGAAAAACTCACCAGTATGTCTGTCAACTTTTTAAGTCGGGATAAGAAATAAGAAGTGTTTCCTATAAAGGTTGATAATATGAATTAGTTGACCATGTGACCTGTGCTGCTGAGTGACACTGCTGGACAATAGTATGTACATATATAAAGAATTTTAGAAGTTCATTCGACGTCAGAAAACAAAACACAATGGATTGATATATGCATGCAAGCGCTACTTCACACGCAATTTTGATAATCTGTATGAAGAAGTGATATAGAGAAGCTTCTAGAACATGCAACTATCTGTAGTCAACATGATATAAGGACAGTTATGCCTGCAAAAGTCAACTCAATTGTTCCATTTAAATATGCGGCGAGGATGTTAAAGCTACCTTACTAATCCATGCAGATTACCATACATGTTCTGCAAATTCTGGAGGTTCCTATGCAACTCCATATCAAAGGCATTTTCCAATGAACTTTTGTGCTTATGCGAAACGTACATATCCGCTGAATGTCTGGATATCCATCTTCCTACTCAGCTTATGTATGTCGCTGTCACGATGTCACCCACAAGTTACAGGTGAACAGCATAAGGAATCCTTATACTGTTTGTGCTAAGGAATTTACAGAAGAGTAGCGCAGAGTACCCGACCATGACCACTTTAGCGGCAAACGGGGGAAGACTGCATAATAAGAGCAGCTTTTTACTTTCTCTACTACGTATAGTAAGTAGGGGAAGTATTGCATTCCACCCAAAAATTCGATACCGAGATTTCACCGAAAATATATGTTTTGATACCCCCTGAATCCAAAAAAAAGCATTTTTGGAAACATGTCCGTGCGTGTGTGTCTGTGAACAGCTGAACTAAAAAACGAACAGTCGGATAAACACCAAACTTGATATTTAGGTTCAGTATCTTCCAGAGCTGCGACACGAAGGTTTTCAAGAAAATCCCCCGACCCCAGAGTACCCTTTACATGGAACATTTTTCGAAAATTTTAATTTTCTCAAAAATGGCTCCAACGATTTTGATTAAAATATCATATGTTTAAGATAATGTCATGAGAAATGAAATGTATATCTCGAATTTTCTGGGAATGTCTCCAAAAGTATTCTTCATTGTGAACGACTTTTGCATAACTGGTAAACCATAAGAGATAGACAAACTTTTACTACACAAAAAATGTAGATCGCGTTAAAATACACAATTTATGTCATATACATTTCTTTTGTTGAGTGAACCATTTTCGAGATATTGCTTGTTATTCCCTTAAATTTTCCAATACTTATACTTTTTCTCAAATTCGTTATTCATTTTTTTTATGTCCCGGACATGCAAAGAGAATGGAATGCGCCACATAGCAACCAGCGTTAAAATATTTGACTATCGCTTAAAACCTACCATATTCCCCTTGCATCTAAAAGAAAATTACCAATAAAATTGACATCTCGATATCTCGATTAACATGAAGTATATGGAGAATAGGCGTTTGTAAAAATAGATTGTACAAGAGTAGAGAAACTCATGTGAGTGTAACACATCAGATTTTTTTACTTTCTCTACTAGGTATACTAAGTAGGGGAAGTATTGTATTCCACCCAAAAATTCGATACCAAGATTTCACCGGAAATACATGTTTTGAGGCCACCTGAATCCAAAAAAAGTATTTTTGGAAACATGTCCGTGTGCGTGCCTGTGTGTGTGTCTGCGAACAGCATAACTCAGAAACGAACAGTCGGATAAACACCAAACTTGGTATTTAGGTTCAGTATCTTCCATAGATGCGACACGAAGGTTTTCAACAAAATCCCCCCACCGCTGAGTACCCTTTACATGGAAGATTTTTCGAAAATTTTAATTTTCTCCAAAATGGCTCTAACGATTTTGATTAAAATATGAATTGTTTAAGATATTTTTATGACAAACAAAATGTATACCATAAATTTCCTGCGAATATCTCCAAAAGTATTCTTTATTGTGAACGACTTTTGTATAACTCGTAAACCATAAGAGATAGACAAAATTGTACTACACAAAAATGTAGATCGCGCTAAAATACACAATTTATGTCATATACATCTTTTGTTGAGTGAACCGTTTTCGAGATATTGCTTGTTATTCCCTTAAATTCTTCAATACTTATTTTCTCAAATGGGAATTCGTCATTCATTTTTTTTGTCTTGGATATGCAAAGTGTATTAATCTGTGGGAAAGGGAATGGTGCTGCACCTAGCAACCAGCTATTAAGAGATATGTATGTGCTTAAAGGCTACTGTATTTCGATACTGCCCTTGTAAATATATATTCCCCTTACATCTACAGGAAAATTAGCAATAAGATAGAGTCTGCAAATGTTTATCTCAATTAACATGAAGTAGATGGAAAGTAAGCGTTTATAAAAAATAGTTTGTACAAGAGTAGAGAAAGTCATGTGAGTGTAACACATCAGATGTTTTTTAAACCTTTGTCTTCATGCATTACCTCAGCGGATATGATTTGCCTTTCATTTTTAGGCAGCTAGGCAAGTGTAAGACTAAAGGTAATTCCAACCCTGAAAACACGCTACATATCATTCTCCAAATATGTTGGAGATATCAATCCCAGAATTGTGGATACCTGGATAAACTAGTAAAACACCTAAAAGCATACCCTGTTCGATAGTACTTTGGATAAACAGTTGAACATGATTCGTAAGAGACTAATAACCAAAGAATAAGCTACATCGTGGATTGTCTGGAACGTTACACGCCTGCCTTCGAGAGGAAAATTCTATAATTATTGAATGAAGAAGAAATTATGACCACGAGCAGTTTTATATGAAAGCAGTGATCTCTACTTAGCATCATATGTTCTTCTCCTAGAAATGTCTTTGAGACATTCAGAGAACAACTCCTGAAAATACATAAAGGGGGACTTATTATGGAGGACTTACATGGAGCGTCAAGCTCCTATACCCCTGAATTTTACTCCAATTGCTTCTGAATTACGATTAGCTTCTCATGGTGTAATCCGTCATAGGGGGTAGTGACGCCAATTTTTCCAATGTTACGCTGAAACAAACAACGTTTACATGGAGAAGTATAATACACCGAAAACTTCTCAATTTATTACATATGAAGATACCAATAACCAGTATAGCTGTGCGATAGGTCACCCGCTTCCTTATGGAGAATTTGATTGCCTTTCTCTTCAAGATATCAAGCAAGAAACACTACAAGAATATGGATAGATATTAGAAGCTGACATTGAGTATCCTGCGGATATCCATGACCTGCACAAGGATCTGCCATCCCTGCCTGAGCACCTGTAGCCCAAGAAGTCGTCTAGAAAGAAGCCAATTCTTCATTTTGGACCCCCAATAAGTATGTAGTACATTACATGACCTTGGAACAAGTGCTTAGTCATGGACTACACCGAGGCATATCCATTGTGTGCTACAATTTCGCAGTTACAATGGTTAACCCTAGAGAGGTGGCGCGGGGTATTTTCTGACCCCAGGCAGTTTTATTTTCAAGTTATATATAATGATTTCGTATACCTGAACCCTGCCTTTCCCTTACCTTACGCTGCATTCCTTGGCTTTTGTTAGAGGTCATTAGTATTGAAATACAGGTCATACATTCCTAGAATATAGGCTATTTGTGTTCTTTGGCTGAAATGAGGGCAGGAAATACCCCACGCCACCTCTCCCGTTGCCTGATGTGTCTCGTCTGCATATTGTTTCTGTAGTTACAGTGTGTTTTCAGCTGAATCTTCGAGAAGTTGTGGTTATAATATTTACGTATTTTTTAATCTTAAACGTAGTGCTGTTTTTATATCAATATGTGTTATGAGGAACATCAGGCAAGGTTATTAGCCCTAATAAGGGAAGTGGAAGAAGAGGAAGCATTAGGTAGTGATGGCAGCGAAACCGAAGATGAACTTGAAATACTGAGTTCAAATAGTGAAAGTGAGCAAAGTGCAGAAGAGCATCGAGTTACGGCTTGGAAAATGGTTCAGCCTCCTCAAAATTAACGTACTCGCACCCACAAGATAGTGACTCACTTACCAGGTGTAAAATCTGCAGCTAAAGTGCAAAATCTCCTATATAATTATTGCTTGAGAAAATACTGCATTTTATAAATGCAGCACAACCAGAAAATCAAGAACAGGAATTTCCAGTGAAGAAAAGAATGAGGTGTAATGTGTGTCTGAGAATGCAGACAGAAAGACCAAACTTTCGTGTGTAAAACGCAAGCAGCAGGTGTGTAAAGACTATAGTGTAATCCTGTGTAGGAGCTGTGTGTGAATTATAATATGAGTATCAACATATGTTCTTGCTGTTGAGATGGAAAAAAACCAAAAAAACAAACACATTAACTGTGACACTTTATGATTATGAGTGAACATTAAAGTGAACATTTAAATATATTTTTTGTGCTGCGCATCAGTCCAAATTGAAGGAACTGTCAATTCAAAGTTTTTGTTTTATTTTTAAAGTAGATTTCTACAACCAAGAGTTATTTTAATACATAATATATTACTCGGTATATGTAAACAATAATTAGATAAATTTATTAATTCGGTTCATTTACAACAATTGTTTTATTCCTGGGGTCGCGAGTGACCCCGCGCCGCCACTAGTGTAAGACGTACATGCGCCACCTGTCTAGGGTTAAAACCTTGTGTTGAGTTTAACAACAAGCTACGGTAACGGGCTACAAATGATTTCGACAACGATCTGTACAAACTTTTCAACATGGCAATGTTCGGAAAAAACAAATATAACCTACGTAATCATATGGATATATGACTGGTGACAAGACCCTGGAAAAGTTGGTTGCTAAATCTACATTTATCGACAGAACTGTATATGCACCTAATCCGGCTTCTGTACATAAGACAGCATGGCAGATTGTGTATAACAAGCCTATACACATAGGGGTGAGTGAGTTGAATATCTCTAAGACACTAATGTACGCTACCATTATGAGGTATTGTTCCGTATTATGGAGCTGAGGAGCTGAAGCTTATGTATATGGATACATATTTCTTCATCCATCGAATTGCAACTAGAGATGTATATTAGAACAAGTTACGTTTCACTGGGCACCTATATACAGCCCAGCCATATATACCACTCCCCACAAGACAATAAGGCTTTAGGAAAATTTAAAAATAAACGCCAACGGAGAAATTATCCGCAGCTTTATCGGAGTACGACCCAAGATGTAGACACTAGATATTTATGTCTCTGTCATAAACATATTAAAGGCATAAAACATAGCGCCAATAAGCATAGCTATACGACCTGCATTAAAAGCAATGAAACAATGAACAACATCGATGAATTTGACTCTGTTACAACATACTGTTACGTCCGTAAAGTTAATAAATTTACGTTCACAGCTTATAATGATAAACGACTCATTTGAAGGGAATGGAGTATCTACATTTGCACATGGATATTACAGCGTTGCAAACAGTGCATAAGAGAACGTGACTTGGATCTTAAGATAATAATTTTCTCTGCGAGTCTACAATTAAAAATGAAAGATTACTCAAATATTGCTCGCATACACGCAACAGATACGTCTGATGAAGAAAGAAGAATAAGACAAAAAGAGAGACGTTAACTCTGCCACTAGGAGCAAATTAGTGCTGGTCTCAAGCCCAGATAAAGAGGAGAGACGCCTACACTCACAACCTCAATATAATCTAAGAAACCTAAAGAAACATTGAAAAAATCACCAACTAACAAAAAATACGACTGATAAACTTCAACTATAATACTACATTACATAAAATTTCTAATTAAAGACTTGAAATAACAATTGTACAAAAAAACGAAAAGGAGAGTAAACAACACGAAAGGTGTATAGAAACGAAATACCTCCTAAGAATACAATGTCTAGAACATATTCTAAAGTTAGCCTCAAAACCTTGATAAAAGAGAAGAAAGACCTTAAACAACAAGAAGCTGAAGAAAACGTTACAATAACCCTTAAAAGTAACCCAATTAACTACCAAGTAACACAATATTGGGTTAGTTTGCAGTAGTTATACATACTCTGAAAACACTACCAATGATATGTAGTTTATCGCAAGTTAGCATTAAAGCATACAAAAGCTCACAAAAGGAGCTATTATGACCGTAAATCGAATGACATTGTTGCAGAACATTACAAATGAACAAGAAGACACGACAAACGTGTAAAATACGAGAGAAAATCTCTATAAAACATGACAGAATGCCTTCAAAGTGTGCTAAATGACAGTCTCGTTGTCCTAAATGCCTATAAAATAACTCAAAATACCTATAGTAGTACGTCAAATACCTATAAAATTGCTCTAAAACAGTATAAAAGTACCCTACATAATCTACCAATGGCCACAAAGGTATCCAAAATAGCACAAAAGGGTCCAAAATACCTGTGTCAGCGCCCGCAATGCCCATTAAACTCTCTAAAGTATGTGTACCTATATCAGTATCCTAAATATCTGTAAGTGTGTAATAATATCTACGTCAGTGCCCAAAATGTCCCTAAAACTTTATAAAGGTGCCCTAACTGCCTGTAAAGGTACCTTAAATTCCCTTAAAACCATAAAATATACCTGATCCATAGAGTAAAACACCTTAAAGAAGCATGAAATACTCCTTGCAGAAGCCTCTAAAATGCCCGTAAAAGTGTCTTAAATGCCTGTAGCAACTTTTTGAAATACCATGCAACAGTGCGCAAAATACATTGTAAATGTCTGATATGCCCTGAAATGTCCTGAAAGTGTACCAAAATGAGCTAATACCATGTGGCAATAGCTGAAAATACCCGCTGCAGAGTCCTAAGGTACCCTCAAAATGTCTCCTCCCAAAATACCTACAATGTCCCAAATGCCTGTAGCAATACCTGAAATACCTTCTACTAGATCTCTCAAAAATGCCCAACTGAGTGTCTTAAAATGCCACTGGCTCTAAAATACTGACCAACATACTTGTGTAAGTGCCTAAAATTCCATAAAATGACCAAAAATGATTACTTCTGTGCCCAAAAAGAGCATTAAAAGTTCCTGTTCCACAACCCAAAAACTTACAAAATGACCTAAAATTACCTAAAAGTACCTCCCAGAAATGGCTATAGCTGTGACGAGTTCAAAATACCCATTAAAGTGATCGAAAATAATGACAAAAATGCCCAAAATTTGCCATTTAGTCACCAACTGACATACTGAATAGATTGTGTTAATTATATTATACTATGGTAGGCGTGCAAGGTTTCAACACCTGCGAATATAACAACAGGGCACCAGAGTAACACATACAACATAACTTACCCTGCCAGTACATGTAAGAGCTGCGTCTTTGCGGAGGAGTTGCCGGCAATGAATGGAAGCTAACAACCCGAATATCACCAGATTCAAGTGACTTATCCCACAATGGTGCAAGATGCACTTAAGTAGTCTTTCGTATATTGTAACCTCAATAATAATAATAATAATAATAATAATAATAATAATAATAATAATAATATAAATAATAATGATATATATATATATAATTCAATAACAGCTCGCCTTAAAGCAATATGTGTATTTACAACTATATATATATAAAGTGTATATTAGTCATTGTAAATGTTTATATTACTGTATCCATGTTTAATAATGTTATGTGAATGTATTACGTAATTTAATAATGTAGGAGCTGTGAGAATAATAGGTTAAACGTTGCTAACAATGGGGTAATCTTGAGGCAATAATGAGTTTGAGAGTTTAGCAATACATTATTGCTTAAAAGAATCAGAAGTAGTAATTTTAGTGACAGTTTATAAAATAGCTAATCAACAACCAAAAAAGCTTTAGTTAAATGAAGGTTTTATATTGGAGTAGGATTAGCCAATCATAAACTGAAAAGGAGAGAACATTTTACAAATTTAGAGTTCAGTTGGTTACAGACACCGTTACTAACCAGACGCAAAAAGTGTCCTCAAAAAATTTAATAGGTATTCGTGTGAGACGAAAATAGTTTTACGTGTTTAAAAATGCAAGTAATTAGTTATGAATCTCACAGCTCTCTATATCAGTGAAGTGTTATTTAAATCGTGTCCAGCATTAATAAAAGGAGTGAAGTGAAATTATAATCTGTGTAAGCCTACATTCTTGTCGCACCACAACCCTACAAAGGGAAACGTGTCTCTAACAATAATACTGACGCAGCCGAGGCAAACATAAATATATAATACAGTCAAATTACAAAGTTTATATTTTTAAATTTGGGACGAAGGCTACCGGAAACTGTTTACCATACGTGCGGTTGCAACTACCCCAAGTTCGACTCCCCAACAGTTGAAATACAATACAACCCCTTCAATACAATCAACTTCAAATTGACGCCCAAAGTGTGTTGCAAAATAAAAATACCTAACAAAAACATCTTCTTCAAATTGGTGCCTAAAAACGGGGGCTAATAAAATCTGTTCTCACAGTATATAGGTCCTATTCGTAATTAAACCAATTCAAAACGTATTTAAATAAAAATTATTAGAGCCCGTTTTCAAAAATATAAAAATACCGAATTTTTTCGTGGTAAAGGACAGTCCGGTGTGGTGCATTTCCTATTGTGGTGAGTTTTCATATTGCATGCTTTAGAGATGTTAAACATAAATAAAAAGTTTGGTATTCACCCGACTTTTCATTTTTGAGTTGTACTGTTCACAAGCAAACACACACATTCAGATGCCTCTCATTCCAACCAAAAATTTGATAACGTAATTTTACGGAAATACATGTTTTGAGGCTCCCCTGAATTCAAAAATGGTTTTTTAGAAATACGTCCGTGTGCGTATCTGTATATGTGTGTACGTGTGTGTATGTGTGTGTGTGTTGCCTGCGAATACCATAACTAAAAACGAATAGTCTGATCAGCACCAAAGTTGCTATTTGAGTTCAGATCCTCCAAAAACGCGACAGGAAGATTTCGAAGAAAATCCTCCCTCCACAAACTTCCCTTTACATAGAACATTTTTCAAAAATTATGATTTTCTGGGAAAAGGCTTTAAGTCCTTTTCATATGGAAGGATTTTTTTTATAATCTTATATAACTGGTAAACGTTAAGCAATAGACGAAAACGTACAATACAAAAAATCTGATGTGTTACACTCACATGACTTTCTCTACTCTTGTATAAACTATTTTTACAAACTCTTATTCTCCATACGCTTCATGTTAATCCAGATGTGAATCTTATTGCTAATTTTCTTGTAGATGCAAGGGGAATTGCTAGGCTTTAAGCGATAGTCAAATGTTTTAAGAGCTGGTTGCTATGTGGAGTATTCCATTCTCTTTGCATTACCAGGACAAAAAAAATGAATAACGAATTTGAGAAAAAGTATAAGTATTGGGAAATTTAAGGGAATAACAAGCAATATCTAGAAAATGGTTCACTCGACAACAAAAATTTATATGACATAAATTGTATATTTTAACGCGATCTACATTTGTTGTGTAGTAAAATTTTGTCTATATCTTAAGGTTTACCAGTTATGCAAAGGTCGTTCACAATGAAGAATACTTTTGGAGACACTCCCAGAAAATTCATTTGTCATGAAAATATCTTAAACATATGATATTTTAATCAAAATCATTGGAGCCATTTTTGAGAAAATTAAAATTTTCGAAAAATGTTCCATGTAATGGGTAATCTGGGGTGGGGGGATTTTCTTGAAAACCTTCGTGTCACATCTCTGGAAGATACTGAACCTAAATATCAAGTTTGGTGTTTATCCGGCTGTTCGTTTCTGAGATGCTGTTCAAAGACACACACACACACACACACACACACACACGGACACACAGACTGTTTGTTTCTGAGTTATGCTGTTCACACACACACACACACACACAAAAGTTATTGTAATTATTGTAAATTATGGTAAAATGACGGAAAGGATTTTTAACTTTAATCGTCCCCACTATCCCTCAGAATCCTAGTTTCGTACAGCTCCGGCTGACTATTCATGAATATTTATTAAAATTCACACAAAAGGGCATGAAACATCGGCGGAAATCCTACTTGATTAATCTCTCACTGACAGTCTTTCAAGTTCTCGAATCTCTGCATAGGCTGTATTGTTTCTGTGGAACTGATCGATTGAATTGTCGATTAGCTTATTAGATTACACTAGGTGAAGTTCTAAAACTCTGTACCTTATATATGGCCCCATAGCCATTCTTACTTTCTCTATCACGTATATAGAGAGTATTGTATGCCACCCAAAAATTTGATACCGAGATTTCACCAAAAATACATGTTTTGAGGCCCCCAAAATCCAAATAAAACATCTTTAGAAATATTTCCCTGTGTTTTTGTGTGCGTGTGAACAGCACAACTCAAAAACGAAAAGTAGGATAAATATTAAAATTGGTATTTGAGTTCAATATCCTTCAAAGATGCGACGAGGGTTTTCAAAAAAGTTCCGCCACATCAAACTACCTTTTTCAAGGAAAATTCTTTGAAGCTTTTGATTTTCTAACTACTGGCTCTAATGATTTTAATGAAAATACCATATTTTGAAGATATTTATACGACAAACAAAATGCATATCTTGAACTTTCTGCTAATAGCCTGTGAAGTCCACTTCATTGCGAAGGAACTTTGAATAATGTTAAGCAATAGACGAAAACATACTGCAAACAACATTTAGATCTCACAATTTATTCCAAATAGAATTTTTTGTGGCATATGCCATTTATTAGAGGTTCGAATTCTTCATATCTTGGTCATTGTCTTAAAGTCCTGTCAGCATTCAGGTGTTTCCCGCGATGTCATGCAAACAGTATGGAATTTTAAGGCCAGCATATAGCGTCCAGTTGTTAAACATTTGACTGTCACTGTTCCCTTTGTATCTATTGAAGTAGGTTGATGCTTCACGTATGGAAAGGCAGTTTGAAGAAGATGTATTATATTTCGATTGTTGGGGAGCGAAACTTAAAGTAGTTGCAACCGCACGTATGGTAAAAAGTTTCCGGTAGCCTTCGCCCCAAATGTACTTTCCGGTGGCCTTTGCCCCCCAAAAATGTTTAAAAAATATTAACTTTGTAATTTGACTGTTCTTTAAATATTATATATTTATCTTTGCCTCGGCTGCGTCAGTATTATTGTTAGAGATATGTTTCTCTTTGCAGGGTTGTGGTGCGACTGGAGAATGTAGCCTTACACGATTTTAAGCAACACTTCACTGATATAGAGAGAGAGAGCTTTGAGATTTTTTTATTAATCACTTGCACTTTTTAACACGTAAACTATTTTCGTCTCACACGAATACGTATTAAAATTTCTCGAGGACACACCTCGCGTCCGGTTAGGAACACTGTCTGCAAGCAACGCGTCCATTTATGAGCGCTGTTTACAAGCAAATAACTTCTAGATTTGTAAATTTTGCTATATTTCAGTTTCTGATTGGCTAATCCTATTCCAATAGAATACCCTCAATTAACTATAGCTTTCTCTGGTTGTTGATTGGCTATTTTATGAACTGTCTCAAAAATTTACATTATTGTTGCTCCAAGAATGACTAGTAGTATTATTACACTTTGTTACTCATTATTGCCTCAAGGTTACCTCATTGTTACCTCTTTGTTAGCAACTTTCAACCTATTATTCTCACAGCTCCTACATTATTAAATTACGTAATACATTCACATAACATTAATGAACATGTATACAATAATATAAACATGTACAGTGACTGTAATATACACTTTTGTATATTGTTACATACACTTATTGCTTTAAGGCGGGCTGTTATTGAATTATTATTATATAATTAGACTGATATGATTTAAGTGTTAAAAATACTGCCTCACTATAACAAAATGTATAATGTATCTATTTCTGTAAAGGTTTATTTGCTTTAAAATTTGCTAAATAGGAAAATAATCTGATGTGTTACATTCACAGAACTGTCCTCTATTGCTTATTGGTGGGTATACAAATATTTCTTACCATGCATATTTTCTAGTCCATGTTATTATCAACTAAATCCATTGTCCTCTTTGCAAACCTTCTTCAAATTGGCTCCTAAATCGTGGGGCTAATAAAAAACGTAATACATCAAACCATCCTCAGGTGACATCTGGATGCAGCTGATAGAAGGTCAGGGGAGCGTAACCTGTGTAACTGGATCACCTCCAATCGTTCACTGAGAGTACAACAGGCAGAAAGTGTGGTGATTGATTGTTGAAATACTTTTCTAATGTAATTGTTGCATAGTGAAACAATGCCTAAATCACATTTATTGAAAAAGTGGATTGCTGCAGATCCGCACTTCACATTTGTTACTGACGACAGTGCTGTCTACATGTTGAAGGCCGGGGGTGGGGGTTTCTACAGTCCTTCCACCCGACCACGCTACATGTTACATGCTTGGCCCCTGCCTGCACCGCCTAACGGAGGAGATTAGAAGCCACTTCGATGACGTGAACAGCCTGATATCTTCGGTCAAGAAGGTTTTTCTTAAAAGTCCCAACACGTATACATTTTTTCAAAGAGAAAGTACTGGCAACCCCTCTTCCACCTGAGCCAATACTTACCCGCTGGGGAACTTGGCTCTCTGCTGCCATTTACTGTGCCGAGCACTTATGTCAGCAATGAATTGGATGAAACAGAAGTTTACTGCATTGCCAAGGCTAAGAAATCACTCGAGTGCCCCACTCTCGCCGCTTCCCTTACATATATAGGGTCTTTCAACAAGAGTGTCCTATCTTTAAACTTAAATAAAACACGTTCTATAAATCCTGGAGGTTTATTTCTTTACTTATTTTGGAACAATTAATGTCATTACGTGTGGAAGAGAACATCAGCTAAGTGACCGCCGCGACTTCGTTGGGTTGCGCGTATATAGTTGACCCAATTTTCAATGACAGAAGAACGTAAATTAGGTCCAACTTCACGAATAACACGCCTGATGTTATTGATAAGATTATTTACTGTTTCTGGCTTGTTGACATAAACTCGAGATTTAACATAACCCCACAAGAAGTAATCCAACGGCGTTAAATCACATGACCTCGGGGACCAGTTAGCATCACCACCACGGGAAATGATGAAACCTCTGAACTTCTCCTTCGAAAGATCGATTGTTCCGAAGGCAGTATGACATGTGGCACCATCTTGCTGGAACCAGATGTTTCTGAGATCCATACCGTCCAATTGAGGCCGAAAATAGTCCCTTATAAGAGCCCGGTATCTTTCTCCATTGACAATTAGAGCTTCTCCATCTTTATCTTGAAAAAAATATGGACCAATGATTCCGCCATATCAAAATCCACTCCACACAATAACCTTTTGGGGACGAAGATGAAATTTGTTGAATCTGCATTGGATTGTGATTGCTCCAATAGCGGCAATTTTGTTTGTTAACACAACCATCCATCCAAAAGTGGGCTTCGTCGCTGAAGATGATTTTTCAAAAAAAATCCGGGTCAGCTTCCAATTGCTCCATAGCCCAGTCAGCGAATACACGGCGCAACCTATGGTCTTCGGGCTTTAGTTCTTGAGTTAACACCATTTTGTAAGCGTGAAACATCAAGTCCAGATGCAGAGTTTGCCAAGCTGTGGTCGGCGAAAGCTCCAATTTTTGCTCTCGACGAGCAATTGATTTGTTTCCGTTCTCGCGTACACTCTCATGAACGGCGCCTATGTTTTCGCTGGAGCGCTTACGTCGATTACGTACAGGCGTTATTTGATCGCTGACAAAACCAATTCTTTCAAATTTATCGATCAAACACCGAATCGTTCTCTCGCAGGGACGATTATGTACACCGTAAACTTCACACAATACACGGAAGTTTTGGCGAACAGATGATCCATTTTGATAATAAATGTTCCTAGTTTCTACGCATTACTGAATGCTGTAACTTTTCATGGCTATTTTTCACTAACAGCTGTAACTACATGAAAAAAATGACTGCTTTAACTCAATAATAACGGCAGCTATCACATGTTAACAATAGGACACTCTTGTTGAAAGTCCCTATATTAAGACACATTTTCGTTATACACCAGAAGCTATTTTACGTTTGGAAAGTACAACTTTGCCATTGAAAGATGCTGTAGATATTATTGGCAATGTTTCCAGTAAAGAAATACCTGGACACTGGGAGTTGCATTTTCTTCGAAGTTGCACAGGAATCTTCAACGAAATCTTGGTTTTGAAGATGTAAAAATCATTAAATCAGGATTGCGGTAAAAAAGTATACAGGAAAGCTACCCCTAGAATCTGCTGCACTGGCATCTATGTTCTACACTCCAATGACGTCAAGTTTCATTGAAACAACATTTTCTTTATACAAGAATGTGTTACGTGATAATAAGAAATCGTTTACGCTAGGAAACTAGAAAATATATGTAACTATCTACTACAAGCTAAAAAATAAATCTTAAAAATCTGATGTGTTACACTCACATGACTTTCCCTACTCTTGTACAAACTATTTTTACAAACTCTTATTCTCCATCTATTTTATATTAAACGAGATAAACATTTGCAGAAACGATCTTTTGACATGCAAAGAGAATTACATTTCACACATAGCGACCAGTTCTAAAAATATTTGACTGTCGCTTAAGGCCTACTATGTTCCCCTTGTTTTGTATTTGCAAGGGCAATATAGAAATACAGTAGCCTTTAAGCAACGACAGATCTCTTAATAGCTGGTTGCTAGGTGCAGCACCATTCTCTTTGCCACAGATTAATACTCTTTGCATATCCAAGACAAAAGATGAATAACGAATTCCCTTGAGAATATAAGTATTTAAAATTTTAAGAGAATAACAAGCAATATTTCGAAAATGGTTCACCCAAGGATAATCTGGGGTGGAGGGATTTTCTTGAAAACCTTCTTGTTGCATCTCTGGAACATACTGAACCTAAATACCAAGTTTGGTGTTTATCCGACTGCTCGTTTCTGAGTTATGCTGTTTATAGACACACATTCACACAGACACACACACGGACGTGTTTCCAAAAAAGCTTTGTTTTGATTTAGGGGGCCTCAAAACATATATTTCCGGTAAATCTCGGTATCGAATTTTTGGGTGGAATACAATACTTCCCCTACTTACTATACGTAGTAGAGAAAGTAAAAACTATTTCAATCAAGAAGAACTTAAAAAAAAACAACATTTTAAGCATATAAGAAACCTTAAAATGTAAGTTTACTCCAACTAAAAATACGGGCCCTATTATAGCACATGCCCGTTAGAAAGACTTTGCTTTTTATTGTTAAAATAATTATCATTGTCGGTTTTTTATATTGCCCCACATACATACACGTTTTCTCTCCTTAAATACTAATATGATATATATGATAAAAAACAATGAAAATACTTTACCTTGCCACAGAGGATTTCTATAACAAACAAATGTGTTAATCCGTGTCTATTTCAAAGCACTCTCATATACTGGCAAAACTGCGCTTGTGTACTAACACTTTTGTGTTTTAAAAAGGAAACTGATAAGAACTAATCTGAGGAAGGATGCAGACTGTGGAATATTGACTGGTTTTACTTCCTCTGCTTCATAAGTATAGTAGCTATAGGAAGTATTGTATTTCACATAAAAATTCGATGTAGTGTGCCTTGTCTTGATAGATACACATTTCCGTCTTTGGTCCGGACACACTTCAGCCATGTGCTATCTGTATCATTTTAAAACCAATCCATTATGCCTCCACCCTTTACCAAGTATACAGTCTCATAACAGATATACTTTCAAATGCCTCTGGTTCTAAAAGCATTTTCCGAAAGTAATACCTCGTCCTCCGTGGTAGAAGTTACCATGCTACCCTCCAGTTACCAAGGTCGCGGGTTCAAACCCGGCGGAGAGCGATAGATTTTCTTTTTGGGCGTAAAAATTCTTAGCATGTCTTCCTTCGGAAGGGAAGTAAGCCGCTGGTCCCGTGTCGTAGATTTACGGCACGTAAAAGAACCTCAAGCCTGATAAAGAGGCCGCTGAACAAAATTACCGGACTTTTACACCTAATATAGAATGGGAGCGTAAATAAAAAAAAAAACAACGAAAAACAATATATCTCCTGCGAGACAAACCTCACAGGAGCATACAATGTGCTAGGCTGTTTCAGTTTCCTTCTTGCACACTCTCCAATCTAAATTATGAAGCAGCAGTTTTAACATTTAAATGATTGCAAATTATATAATATAAAATATAATAATAGCCCGCCTTAAAGCAATATGTGTATGTAACAACATATAAAAAGTGTTTATTACAGTCATTGTATATGTTTATATTATTGTAATTTAACAATGTGGGAGCTGTGAAAATAATAGGTTGAAAGCTGCTAACAATGAGGTAACATTGAAGTAACCTTGAGGCAATAATGGGTAAGAATGTTTAATAATGCTACTAGTTATTATTGGAGCAACAATAATGTAATTTTTGAGAGAGTACATAAAAGAGCCAATCAACAACCAGAAAAAGCTTTAGCTAAATGAAGGTATTCTAGTGGATTAGGAATAATCAATCAGAGACTAAAATACAGAAATTTACAAATTTAGGCGGTTGAAATCAAGTCAGTTGCTTGTAGACAGCGCTCATAACTGGACGCGTTGCTAGCAGACAGTGTTATTAATCAGACCCGAGATTCGTCGTCGAGAAGTATAATACGTATTCAGTGTGAGATGAAAATAGTTTAGTGTTAAAAAGTGCAAGTAATTAATTAAAATAAAAACATCTCACAGCTCTCTATCTATATCAGTGAAGTGTTATTTAAATCGTGTCAAGCATTAATAAAAAGTAGTGAAGTAAAAATTGTAATCTGTGTAAGCCTACATTCTTCAGACGGACCACTCCCTGCTAAGAAATTCATGTCTCTAAAAAGAAATACTGACGGAGCCGAGGCAAACATAAATGTATGATATTTAAAGAAACAGTCAAAATTACAAACTTAATACTTTTAAACTTGGGGCAAAGGCCACCGATAAGTACATTTGGGGCGAAGGCTACTGAAAACTTTACTATACGTGCGGTTTCAACTACTTGAAGTTCGGCTCCCCAACAGTCGAAATATAATACATCTTTAAACTGAATTTCCATACGTAGCAGCTACAAAACCTTCTACTTCAATTACTCTGAAACACTCCCATCGTGTTATAATGCTTCTTGAAGGAGCATGTTCTGTAAGAAATTCAATAATTGTTCTCAGCTGAAGTCTGTTACATTTCAGTAAGCCTTCAGTTCTTTTCTTACATGGTTTTCTAATAAATAGTTTATCCTGTTTGTCTGCTGGAGTTTTAAGCCAAGTTTTATGATGCTCTCCTTGGACCAAAAATCTTTCTAAACATTGAGATTTTCGTATAGCAGGCTCTAGCCCAATAAATTGTGAAGTTGCTCTTTGTCTTGCAAGTTTATCAGAGTATTTCCCTCTATGCCACTATGACCCGGTACCCAGATGACTTGAACTTCATTATGTTCTGCCAGGCTTGTGAGCATATTTAGGCAGTTTAAAACCAGTCTTGACGTTACTTTATAACTACTTAGAGCCTTAAGTGCAGCCTGGCTATCTGAGAAGATAAGGATGTTTACCAGTGTAAGCTCTTCTTATGTTTTCATGTATACATTGAATAATAAGAAATTTATGTTTCAAAAACAGTAGCATATTCACCCAAATGAAAAAAAAAACTTTTTGACTTTGGTCTTATGCCATATACTCCGCATACTGTTAGGCATCCTTTGAGTGTGTGTGAACACCATAACTAAAAAATCTTATGTGCTACACTCACATGACTTTCTCTACTCTTGTACAAACTATTTTTGCAAACGCTTATTTTCCATATGCTTCATGTTAAACGAGATGTTAATATTATTGCTAATTTTCTTGTAGGTGAAAGGGGAATTGGTAGGCTTTAAGCGATAGTCAAATGTTTTAAGAGCTGGTGGCTATGTGGAGTATTCCATTCTCTTTGTATGTCCAGGACAAAAAAATAAATAACGAATTCCCATTTGAGAAAAAGTATAAGTATTGTAACATTTAAGGAAATAACAAGGAATATCTCGAAAATGATTCACTCAACAAAAAATATATATGACTTGAATTATGTGTTTTAACGCGATCTACATTGTTTGTGTAGTAAAATTTTGTCTATCTCTTATGGTTTATCAGTTATGCAAAAGTCGTTCACAATGAAGAATACCTTTGGAGACATTCCCAGAAAAATCGAGATATACAATTCATTTGCCATAAAAATGTCTTAAACTTATTTGAGTATTTTACTCAAAATCGTTAGAGCCATTTTTGAGAAAATTAAAATTTTGGAAACATTTTACATGTAAAGGGTAATCTGGGGTGGGGGATTTTCTTGAAAACCTTTGTGTCGCATCTCTGGAAGATACTGAACCTAAATACCAAGTTTGGTGTTTATCCGACTGTTCGTTTCTGAGTTATGCTGTTCACAGACACACAGACAGACACACGGACACACAAACGGACATGTTTCCAAAAATACGTTTTTTGGATTCAGGAGGCCTCAAGACATGTATTTCCGGTGAAATCCTGGTACCGAATTTTTGTGTGGAATGCAATACGTCCCCTACTTGCTATACGTAGTAGAGAAAGTAAAAATAATGGTTGTTTGAAACCCAAACTTGGTGTTTATGATCAGCATCTATCAAGAATACAACACGAAGATTTTCACGATAGCCTACTCACCTCAAACTACAACGGAAAATGTTATTGTTAATTTTTTTTAGAAATATACCTAATAACTTTAATCAAAACTGGTACAATATGTATACGATACTTTCATTCCAAACGAAATGCATACCTTGCGAACAGCAGCTTTTCTAATGTTAGGAAGCCGTAAAAGGTAGACTATATCTTAGAATTAAAAAAATTTAGATCTCGCAAGCACACAGCTTATGAATAAACTTTTTTTGGCGTTAATCGTTTCAAAGACATTATCTGTTATTGGTTATTGGTTAGAAACCGAGCAAGTTTTCGAAGGCGGTGGCGTGTGACTTGCATTCGGGAGGGCGTAGGTCCAAATCCCTCGGCCGACCTTCCTGACCCACAGGTTTCCCGGGTCGCTAAACGAATGCTGGGAATGTGAATTACATCCCCGAATGTCACTGTCCTTGCTGCACGGCGAGGGAAAAGGATGCTGCCTGTAACACTACGTTCACCGGAATGAGGGCGATCTCCGAGTCCCGAGCCCCCCAGTGGGTTGTGCAAGCTTGTGGGGGGGGGGGCCGATTGCACCAGCTGCCAGGGGGAGTTTCCAGCTAGAAATCTGTAGGGACTCTGTCTTCTGCTCTGAGGTGCCTCTTGATCCGACCGCCCTCTGTCTCCTTTCACCTCCCGGGGGCGCCCTGTTAAGTGCTGGGCATAAAAGGTCGAGGTCCAAGTTCTCCCCCTCTCCTATTTATAGTTATAGTCCTACTGTTTTGGGTTTTCAAATTCCTTTTTCAAGTGGTAAGTTAACTTTCGTTTTCCTTTTTATATCACGTACATAGTATTCTGTTCCACTCAACAATTAATTTAGGCGGAAATAAATGTTTTGACGCCCGCTGAATCCAAAAGAATCTACTACGTATAGTAAGCAGGGAAATTGTTGCATTCCATCCAAAAATCTGATATCGAGATTTCACCGGAAATACATGTTTTGATGCCCCTGAAGCAGTTTTAGAAAAACGTCCATATGTGTGCCTGTGTGTCTGTGATCAGCATAACTCAAAAACGAAAAGTCGGACAAATACCAAGCTTGGTATTTAGGTTCAGCATTTTTCAAAGATGCGACACTAAAGTTTTCAAGAAAATTCCCCCAACCCAGATTACCCTTTACATGGAACATTTTTCGAAAATCTTGATTATTACAAACATGACTCTAATGATTGTTTAAGATACGTTCATGGCAAAAGAAATGTATATCTGGAATTTTCTGGGAATGTCTAAAAAGTCGTATTCATTCTAAATGAATTTTGCATAACCGGTAAACCATAAGAGATAGTCAAATTTTTCTACACCAAAAACTGCAGATCTAGTTAAAACACACAATTTATGTCATACTTTTTTTTTTGTAGAGTGAACCATTTCCGAGATATTCCTTGTTACTTGTTCGAATTTTGCAATATTTATACTTTTTCTCAAATGGGAATTCGTTATTAATTTTTTTATGTCCTGGACATACGAAGAGAATAAAATGCTCCACATAACATCCAGGTCTTAAAACATTTGACTATCGCTTAAATCCTACCATATTCTCCTTGCACCTAGAACAAAGTTATCAATAAGATTAACATCTCGATTAACATGAAGCATATGGACAATAAGCATTTGTAAAAATAGTTTGTACAAGAGTAGAGAAAGTCATGTGATATAACGTCAATTTTTTTTTTTTTACTTTTTCTGCTCGTATACTAAGTAGGGGAAGTATTGCATTCCAACCAAAAATTCGATACCGAGATTTCTCCGGAAATACATGTTTTGAGGTGCTCTTAATGCAAATGAACCAGTTTTGGAAACATATCGTATGTGTGTGCGTGTATTTCTATCTGTAAACAGCATAACTGTAAAACGAAAGTTCGGATAAATACCAAACTTGGTATTTGAGTTTGTTATCTTCCAAGAAGGCAACACGAAGATTTTAAAAACCTACCCCACACCAAACACCCTTTACGTATAACATTTTTCGAAAATTATGATTTTCTAAAGAATGGCTCTAACGATTTTGATTGAAATACCATATATGAAACATAAATGACAAATAATACGTATATCTTGAATTTTCTTGGAATTGTCTAGGAGGCCCACTTCATTCTGAAGCAATTTTGTATAATCTTGTATAACTGTTATACGTTAAGTGATAGACGAAAACATACCACACAAAAAATGTAGATCACTTTAAAACACACAATTTACTAAAATTAATTGTTGGCATAAGCCATTTCTGAGATATCCATTATTAAATGTTCGAATTGTTTGGTACTTGTCATTCTTTAAAGTCCCATCGATTTTGAGTTGTTTCCCGCGATGTCATGGAACCAGTATGGACTTTTAAGGCAGCATATAGCGTCCAGTTGTTTAACATTTGACTATCGCTGTTCTCTTTCTGTCTATAATGAAATGTGCAATATAGCTGTTTCTGCAAAGGTTTATTTGGATTAACATGTAGCAGACATAACAATAAGCTTAAGTAAGAATAGCTTGTATACCCACTAATAAACGATAGAGTGTAGGGTAAGTATTGTTACTGTATGACAACGATTTTTCTCTTGGGCATGCTAAGATAACTGAATTTCAAAGTCATCACATAGCGACCACCTCTTAAGAGATGTGGCTATCGCTAAGTCTGTTGTATTCCCCTACTTCCCTAGTACCTACCAGGAAATATGCAACAAAACATTTTCTACAAGTGTTTATTTCGACAAGCACCAAGTACATAGATGAAGAACCTTTTATAAAAATCTGATGTGTTAGACTCACATGACCTTCTCTACTCATGTACAAATTATTTTTACAAACGTTTATTCTCCATATGCTTCATGTTAATCGAGATGTTAATCTTATTGCTAATTTTCTTGTAGATGTAAGGGGAATTGGTAGGCTTTAAGCGATAGTCAAATGTTTTAAGAGCTGGTTGCTATGTCGAGTATTCCATTCTCTTTGCATCACCAGGACAAAAAATGAATACCGAATTCCCATGTGAGAAAAAGTGTAAGTATTGCAAAATTTAAGGGAATAACAAGCATATATCTCGAAAATGGTTCACTCAACAAAATAAACTGATGTGTTACACTCACATGAATTCCTCTACTCTTGTAAAACTATTTTTACAAACTCTTATTCTCCATCTACTTCATGTTAATCGAGATAAACATTTGCAGACTCTATCTTCTTGCTAATTTTCTTGTAGATGTAAGGGGAATATATATTTACAAGGGCAGTATCGAAAAACAGTAGCCTTTAAGCACATACGCATCTCTTAATGGCTGGTTGCTACGTGCAGCACCATTCCCTTTGCCACAGATTAATACTCTTTGCATATCCAAGACAAAAAATGAATAACGAATTCCCATTTAAGAAGTTAAGTATTGAAAAATTTAAGGGAATAACAAGCAATGTCTCGAAAATGGTTCACTCAACAAAAAAAAATGTATATGACATAAATTGTGTATTTTAACGCGATCTAAATTGTTTGTATAGTGAAATTTTGTCTATCTCTTATGGTTTACCAGTTATGCAAAAGTCTTCACAACGAAGAATACTTTTGGAGACATTCCCAGAAAATTCAAGATATACATTTTATTTGTCATGAAAATATCTTAAAAATGTGATATTTTAATCAAAATCCTTAGAGCCATTTTTGAAAAAAATTAAACTTTTCGAAAGATGTTCCGTGTAAAGGGTAATCTGGGGTGGGGGGATTTTCTTGAAATCTTCGTGTTGCATCTCTGGCAGATACTGAACCTAAATACCAAGTTTGGTGTTTATCCGACTGTTCGTTTCTGAGTTATGCTGTTCACAGACAGACACACAGACACACACACGGACATGTTTCCAAAAATGCTTTTTTTTTTTGGATTCAGGGGTCTCAAAACATGTATTTATGGTGAAATCTCGGTATCAAATTTTTGGGTGGAATACAATACTTTCCCTACTTACTCTACACGTAGAGTAAGTAAAAATTCTTTATTGATAATGGGCAAAGAAAGTGACGTGAATGTAAGAAATGAAATTTTTAGTCGGAATATAGTACTTCCTCTTATCTGTTACAGAAAGTTATGTGAATGTAACATTTATGTTAGTCACAGTAGAACCCGCTATTTGTGATAAGTAATTAACATAACATGTTTTAGACAGCTTTCTCAGTGGAACCTTTGATACTGTGTATACCAACCTACATAACAATAGGTTTGATCATTCTTACATGCAAACCCACGTACACATAGAAAAACAATTAAAAATCACCTCGCTTGTAATATCATTTAATCATATTTATTGAAAATATTTTGTATAGATTCAGCACAGTTAAAAGTTAACAATACTCCTAGCTGATTTTAATTCATGTTTTGAACAGGAAAGGTAAGTATCGCTGATATAATATGTTATACTGAAAATTGTTGTGATTTGAATAATTTTATCGAATGGATTTATTTTATACCTTGGTTTCGCTTGAATAACTTCTACTGTGTTTGTTTAAAATTAAAAGTTCATTTGAGAACTGCTTTTTGTCGAGTATTTTTTTTGTATCTTGTAGATAAATTAACATTGTTTCTACGATTTTATAAAACAGGTCGTTCCTTTAATTAAATAAATAGCTGCCAAAATTCTGATTTAATTGTCATCATACATTTTAGCGTTATTTATTTAGAAAAATAAAAAAGAATTAGAAACAGTTCAGTTACAGCATTATTATACATATAAACTGTTTTGAGATATTTCATTTTACAAACATAGTTGTTTTAGTTAATGTAAGAATAATAAGCACAATAAATCAAACACTAAACACACATACACATAATATGGACAAATGAAGGTAATGTCACTGGTGTTACGCACTGTTTTCTAATTTTAGTCCAATATTATAGTTAGATTGTATTTGTGCTGGATTATTGTTAATTTTTGATATTTCAGAAATAGCAGTAAAATATAAAGATTAATTATTCATGTAGTATATGACTCAGAAGGGTACAACATGTTTTGTCATTTGAAGTAAGTGCATGAAAATTTGTTCTAAGTTAGGGGTAATTCTGAAATATTTTTAAATGACTCTCTCTAATATGATTCACTGAGTCCTGCTCATATAACTTATACTACGTTCTTCACAAATGTTCAGTTTACAGGTTTTACTTGTTAAGTGACAGACATGCACAGTAATTCTGACAGTAACAACAAGCTAGTGGCTGACTGTCTCATTTTGTATTTTGTATAGAGTCTTTCAACAAGAGTGTCCTATCTTTGAACTTAAATAAAACACGTTCTACAAATGGCAGAGGTTTATTTCTGTTTTATTTTGGAACATAATTAAAGTCATTACGTGTGGAAGAGAACATAAGTTAAGTAACCGCCGCGACTTCGTTGGGTTGCGCGTATACGGTTGACCCAATTTTCAATGACAGAAGAACGTAAATTAGGTCCAACTTCACGAATAACATGCGTGATGTTATTCATAAGATCATTTACTGTTTCTGACTTGTTGACATAAACTCGAGATTTAACATAACCCCACAAGAAGTAATCCAACGGCGTTAAATCACATGACCTCGGGGGCCAGTTAACATCACCACCACGGGAAATGATGAAACCTCTGAACTTCTCCTTCAAAAGATCTGTCGTTTCAAGGGCAGCATGATATGTGACACATTCTTACTTGAACCAGATATTTCTGAGATCCATACCATCCAACTGAGGCCAAAAATAGTCCCGTATAAGAGCCCGGTATCTTTCTCCATTGACAGTTAGAGCTTCTCCATCTTCATCTTGGAAAAAATATGGACCAATGATTCTACCATACAAAAATCCACACCACACAGTAACCTTTTGGGGATAAAGTGGTCGTTCTTGAATCTGCATTGGATTGTGATTGCTCCAATAGCGGAAATTTTGTTTGCTAACACAACCATCCATCCAAAAGTGGGCTTCGTCGCTGAAGATGATTTTTCGACAAAAATCCGGGTCAGCTTCCAATTGCTCCATAGCCCAGTGAGACAATACACGGCGCAATCTATCGTTGAGCTTTAGTTCTTGAGTTTACACCATTTTGTAAGCGTGAAACTTCAAATCCAGATGCAGAATTCGCCAAGTTGTTGTCGGCGAAAGCCCAAATTCTTGTGCTCGACGAGCAATTGATTTGTTTCCGTTCTCGCGTACACTCTGACGAACGGCGCCTATGTTTTCGTTGGAGCGCTTACGTCGATTACGTACAGACGTTCTTTGATCGTTCACAGAATTACTTCTTTCAAATTTATGGATTAAACGCCGAATCGTGCTCTCGCAGGGACGATTATGCACACCGTAAACTTCACGCAATACACGGAAGGTTTGGCGAACAGATGATCCATTTTGGTAATACATTTTCACAATTTCTACGCATTGTTGAATGTTGTAACAATCCATGGCTATCTGTCATACCAACTGTAACCACATGAAAAAAATGACTGCTGTAACTCAATAACAACGGCAGCTATCACATGTTAATGATAGGACACTCTTGTTGAAAGAACCTTTTTGTATGGTTATAAATTCTATGTCTCTGTTTGATATATTATTCAGTGCAACAGAGAACTTGACGTCTGGATTCACCTATGTTACACAAACACACCATCTTTTAGGTTGAAGGAGAGTTGTAACAAAACACAAAATAAAATGACTAAAGGGCCCTTCTTTTTTATGCCTGAGGAATCACTTCTGCTTAGACACGACACTCTTCCGAGATCAGTTAACCCAACTCCTGTTTCAGAAATACAAATTAGGTCTACTTTAATACCTTTCTTATGCCACCGTAGTAAGGACTCCTGTATAGAACAGGTGCAGTACAGAGGATTTCCTGAGAGGTATATAACCGGAAGATTTATCAACGGTTCAAATGTTTGTGTTTCAATGCTTGTTAAATTGTTGTTATTAAGTGCCAGTAGATTAAGGTTTGTCAGTCCCATAAAAATATCTGCTTCAAGATTGCGTAGACTGTTGTTATGAAGAAATAGTACTTTAAGATTTGACAGACCCATAAAGACACCTGTATTAAGATTGTGTAGGCTGTTGTTATGAAGAAATAGTACTTCAAGATTTGTCAGCCGCATAAAAATACCTGCATTAAGATTGTGTAGCTTGTTGTTATCAAGAAACAGCGCTTTAAGATTTGTCAGTTCCATAAAGATACCTGCATCAAGATTGTATAACCTGTTGTTATGAAGAGCCAATACCTCAAGTTGCGTTACTCCCAGAAAGATACCTGCATCAAGACTTTGTAGTTCGTTGAAAGAAAGATTCAGTTTTTTAAGATCTGTCAGTCCCATAAAAATACCTGCATTAAGATTGGTTAGCTTGTTGCTATCAAGAGACAGTACTTCAAGATTTGCCAGTCCCATAAAAACAGCTTCATCGAGATTCTGTAACATGTTGTTATAAAGAAACAGTTCTTCAAGATTTATAAGTCCCATAAAAATACCTGCATCAAGATTGGTTAGATTATTGCTATCAAGAGACAGTACTTCAAGATTTGTCAGTCCCATAAAGACACCTGCATCAAGATTGAGTAAACTGTTGTGGTCCAGATAAAGTAATTCAAGGCTTTCTAAACCAAGAAATGCTTTCTTTGATATCTCAACAATAGAATTGTTTTGGATAGATAATATTCTAAGTGTTAGGGAACCAGCAAAAGCAGTGTCTGTAATATTAGTAAGTCTATTACCATCTAACAAGAGACTTTGGATATCAGGTAATCGAGTGAAAACGTCTCCATGCAGGTAATTAATGCGATTGTTGTTTAAACTCAGGTTTCTTAGTGAATATAAGTGGTCAAAGACATCTTCGTCAATTTCTTCAAGTTGGTTGTCAGCTAATTCAAGTTTCTCGAGGTTATGTAGACCACTGAAGCTGGCTTTTGTAATGTTAGATATTTTGTTCTCATTCAAATTGAGAACATAAAGCTCATATAGTGATGAAAAAGCGTTTGGTTGAACTTCTGTTAAATAATTCCTGCGTAAATCGAGATACCAAAGCTTGCTTAAGTTTCGAAATGGAGCTTTATTTAATATAGAAAGTTTGTTACCATAGAGGGTGAGATGCAGCAGGTTCTCAACAGGGTCAAACAACCCTTCTGGAAGTTCTCTTATTTCATTTTCCGTAATACCCAAATTTATGAGTGCAGTTAAGCCTGAGAAGACATTTGGATCAATTACAGACATGTTACATTTATAAAACAGCAGTGATTCCACCAAAGTAGCATTACGTAACATAAATGTTGAAGAGGTCAAGTTGGCCAGAGGAGCTTCTTTACAAATGATGTTTGTCATCCTGGTACAGTCGCAACCTTCAGGACACGCTGAGGATATGGCTGAGCTCACAATGCTTGCTGTAATCAAGAAGTATAACACCCCCAACATCATCCTATAAAACAAACAATACATGTTATTATTGTACAGTTACAAACATTGTTGAAGATGTGACTGAGCTCTCAATGCTTGCTGTCAGCAAGTAGTATAACACTTCCAACATCATCCTATAAAACAAACAATACATGTTATTATTGTACAGTTACAAACATTGTTGAAGATGTGACTGAGCTCACATTACGAGCTGTCAGCAAGTAGTATAACACTCCCGACATCATCCAATAAAACAAACAATACATGTTATTATTGTACAGTTACAAACATTGTTGAAGATGTGACTGAGTTCACATTACGAGCTGTCAGCAAGTAGTATAACACTCCCGACATCATCCTATAAAACAAACAATACATGTTATTATAGTACAGTTACAAACATTGTTGAAGATGTGACTGAGCTCTCAATGCTTGCTGTCAGCAAGTAGTATAACACTTCCAACATCATCCTATAAAACAAACAATACATGTTATTATTGTACAGTTACAAACATTGTTGAAGATGTGACTGAGCTCTCAATGCTTGCTGTCAGCAAGTAGTATAACACTTCCAACATCATCCTATAAAACAAACAATACATGTTATTATAGTACAGTTACAAACATTGTTGAAGATGTGACTGAGCTCTCAATGCTTGCTGTCAGCAAGTAGTATAACACTTCCAACATCATCCTATAAAACAAACAATACATGTTATTATTGTACAGTTACAAACATTGTTGAAGATGTGACTGAGCTCACATTACGAGCTGTCAGCAAGTAGTATAACACTCCCGACATCATCCTATAAAACAAACAATACATGTTATTATTGTACAGTTACAAACATTGTTGAAGATGTGACTGAGCTCACAATGCTTGCTGTCAGCAAGTAGTATAACACTCCCGACATCATCCTATAAAACAAAAAATACATATTATTATTGTACAGTTACAAACATTGTTGAAGATGTGACTGAGCTCACAATGCTTGCTGTCAGCAAGTTGTATAACACTCCCAACATCATCCTATAAAACAAAAAATACATATTATTATTGTACAGTTACAAACATTGTTGAAGATGTGACTGAGCTCACATTACGAGCTGTCAGCAAGTAGTATAACACTCCCGACATCATCCTATAAAACAAAAAATACATATTATTATTGTACAGTTACAAACATTGTTGAAGATGTGACTGAGCTCACAATGCTTGCTGTCAGCAAGTAGTATAACACTCCTAACATCATCCTATAAAACAAAAAATACATGTTATTGTTGTACAGTTACAAACATTGTTGAAGATGTGTCTGAGCTCACAATGCTTGCTGTCAGCAAGTAGTATAACACTCCCAACATCATCCTATAAAACAAAAAATACGTGTTATTATTGTACAGTTACAAATATTGTTGAAGATGTGACTGAGATCACAATGCTTGCTGTCAGCAAGTAGTATAACACTCCCAACATCATCCTATAAAACAAAAAATACATGTTATTATTGTACAGTTACAAACATTGTTGAAGATGTGACTGAGCTCACAATACGTGCTGTCAGCAAGTAGTATAACACTCCCAACATCATCCTATAAAACAAAAAATACATGTTATTATTGTACAGTTACAAATATTGTTGAAGATGTGACTGAACTCACAATGCTTGCTGTCAGCAAGTAGTATAACACTCCCAACATCATCCTATAAAACAAAAAATACATGTTATTATTGTACAGTTACAAATATTGTTGAAGATGTGACTGAGCTCACAATGCTTGCTGTCAGCAAGTTGTATAACACTCCCAACATCATTCTATAAAACAAAAAATACATGTTATTATTGTACAGTTACAAATATTGTTGAAGATGTGACTGAGCTCACAATACCTGCTGTCAGCAAGTTGTATAACACTCCCAACATCATCCTATAAAACAAAAAATACATGTTATTATTGTACAGTTACAAACATTGTTGAAGATGTGACTGAGCTCACATTACGAGCTGTCAGCAAGTAGTATAACACTCCCAACATCATCCTATAAAACAAAAAATACATGTTATTATTGTACAGTTACAAATATTGTTGAAGATGTGACTGAGCTCACATTACGAGCTGTCAGCAAGTTGTATAACACTCCCAACATCATCCTATAAAACAAAAAATACATGTTATTATTGTACAGTTACAAATATTGTTGAAGATGTGACTGAGCTCACAATACCTGCTGTCAGCAAGTTGTATAACACTCCCAACATCATCCTATAAAACAAAAAATACATGTTATTATTGTACAGTTACGAACATTGTTGAAGATGTGACTGAGCTCACATTACGAGCTGTCAGCAAGTAGTATAACACTCCCAACATCATCCTATAAAACAAACAATACATGTTATTATTGTACAGTTACAAATATTGTTGAAGATGTGACTGAGCTCACAATACCTGCTGTCAGCAGGTTGTATAACACTCCCAACATCATCCTATAAAACAAAAAATACATATTATTATTGTACAGTTACAAACATTGTTGAAGATGTGACTGAGCTCACATTACGAGCTGTCAGCAAGTAGTATAACACTCCCGACATCATCCTATAAAACAAACAATACATGTTATTATTGTACAGTTACAAACATTGTTGAAGATGTGACTGAGCTCACATTACGAGCTGTCAGCAAGTAGTATAACACTCCCGACATCATCCTATAAAACAAACAATACATGTTATTATTGTACAGTTACAAACATTGTTGAAGATGTGACTGAGCTCACATTACGAGCTGTCATCAAGTTGTATAACACCCCCAACATCATCCTATAAAACAAACAATACATGTTATTATTGTACAGTTACAAACATTGTTGAAGTAGTGTCTGAGCTCACATTACGAGCTGTCAGCAAGTAGTATAACACTCCCAACATCATCCTATAAAACAAACAATACATGTTATTATTGTACAGTTACAAACATTGTTGAAGATGTGACTGAACTCACAATGCTTGCTGTCAGCAAGTAGTATAACACTCCCAACATCATCCTATAAAACAAACAATACATGTTATTATTGTACAGTTACAAACATTGTTGAAGATGTGACTGAGCTCACATTACGAGCTGTCAGCAAGTAGTATAACACACCCGACATCATCCTATAAAACAAACAATACATGTTATTATTGTACAGTTACAAACATTGTTGAAGATGTGACTCAGCTCACATTACGAGCTGTCAGGAAGTAGTATAACACACCCGACATCATCCTATAAAACAAACAATACATGTTATTATTGTACAGTTACAAACATTGTTGAAGATGTGACTGAGCTCACAATGCTTGCTGTCAGCAAGTAGTATAACACACCCAACATCATCCTATAAAACAAACAATACATGTTATTATTGTACAGTTACAAACATTGTTGAAGATGTGACTGAGCTCACATTACGTGCTGTAATCAAGAAGTATAACACTCCCAACATTATCCTATAAAACAACAATACATGTTATTATTGTACAGTTACAAACATTGTTGAAGATGTGACTGAACTAACATTACGTGCTGTAATCAAGAAGTATAACACTCCCAACATCATCCTATAAAACAAACAATACATGTTATTATTGTACAGTTACAAACATTGTTGAAGATGTGACTGAACTAACATTACGTGCTGTAATCAAGAAGTATAACAGTCCCAACATCATCCGATAAAACAAACAATACATGTTATTATTGTACAGTTACAAACATTGTTGAAGATGTGACTGAGCTCACATTACGTACTGTAATCAAGAAGTATAACACTCCCAACATTATCCTATAAAACAACAATACATGTTATTATTGTACAGTTACAAACATTGTTGAAGATGTGACTGAACTAACATTACGTGCTGTAATCAAGAAGTATAACACTCCCAACATCATCCTATAGAACAAACAATACATGTTATTAATGTAAAGTTACAAACATTGTTGAAGATGTGACTGAGCTAACATTACGTGCTGTAATCAAGTAGTATAACACTCCCAACATCATCCTATAAAACAAACAATACATGTTATTATTGTACAGTTACAAACATTGTTGAAGATGTGACTGAACTAACATTACGTGCTGTAATCAAGTAGTATAACACTCCCAACATCATCCTATAAAACAAACAATACATGTTATTATTGTACAGTTACAAACATTGTTGAAGATGTGACTGAGCTCACAATGCTTGCTGTCAGCAAGAAGTATAACACTCCCAACATTATCCTATAAAACAACAATACATGTTATTATTGTACAGTTACAAACATTGTTGAAGATGTGACTGAACTAACATTACGTGCTGTAATCAAGAAGTATAACACTCCCAACATCATCCTATGATACAAACAATACATGTTATTATTGTACAGTTACAAACATTGTTGAAGATGTGACTGAGCTCACAGTACGTGCTGTCAGCAAGTAGTATAGCACTCCCAACATCATCCTATAAAACAAACAATACATGTTATTATTGTACAGTTACAAACATTGTTGAAGATGTGACTGAGCTCACATTACGTGCTGTCAACAAGTAGTATAACACTCCCAACATCATCCTATAAAACAAACAATACATGTTATTATTGTACAGTTACAAACATTGTTGAAGATGTGACTGAGCTCACAGTACGTGCTGTCAGCAAGTAGTATAACACTCCCAACATCATCCTATAAAACAAACAATACATGTTATTATTGTACAGTTACAAACATTGTTGAAGATGTGACTGAGCTCACATTACGTGCTGTCAACAAGTAGTATAACACTCCCAACATCATCCTATAAAACAAACAATACATGTTATTATTGTACAGTTACAAACATTGTTGAAGATGTGACTGAGCTCACATTACGTGCTGTCAACAAGTAGTATAACACTCCCAACATCATCCTATAAAACAAACAATACATGTTATTATTGTACAGTTACAAACATTGTTGAAGATGTGACTGAGCTCACATTACGTGCTGTCAACAAGTAGTATAACACTCCCAACATCATCCTATAAAACAAAAAATACATGTTATTATTGTACAGTTACAAACATTGTTGAAGATGTGACTGAGCTCACAGTACGTGCTGTCAGCAAGTAGTATAACACTCCCAACATCATCCTATAAAACAAACAATACATGTTATTATTGTACAGTTACAAACATTGTTGAAGATGTGACTGAGCTCACATTACGTGCTGTCAACAAGTAGTATAACACTCCCAACATCATCCTATAAAACAAACAATACATGTTATTATTGTACAGTTACAAGCATTGTTGAAGATGTGACTGAACTCACAATGCTTGCTGTCAGCAAGTAGTATAACACTCCCAACATCATCCTATGTTTTTTATTTGTGTGTGTGTGTGTGTCTCTCTGCACAGCATAACTGAGAAACAAACAGTCGCATAAATACCTAAGTTTGTATTTAGGTTCAGTATCTTCCAGAGATGCGACACAAAGGTTTTCAAGAAAATCCCCCAACCCAAATTACCCTTTACATGGAACATTTTTCGAAAATTTTAATTTTCTCAAAAATGGCTCTAACATCTTTGATTAAATTATCATATGTTTTAGATATTTTCATGACAAATGAAATGTATTTCTCGAATTTTTTGAGAATGTCTCCAAAAGTATTCTTCATTGTGAACGAGTTTTGAATAACTGGTAAACCATAAGAGACAGCCAAAACTTTACAACTTAAAAAATGTAGATCGCGTTAAAATACACAATTTATATCATATACATCTTTTTTGTTGAGTGAACCATTTTCGAGGTATTGCTTGTTATTCCCATTTTCTTAAATGGGAATTCGTTATTCATTTTTTTTGTCTTGGATATGCAAAAAGTATTAATCTGTGGCAAAGGGAATGGTGCTGTACATAGCAACCGGGCGTTAAGAGATATGTATATGCTTAAAGGCTACTGTATTTCTATATTGCCCTTGCAAATACAAAACAAGGGGAACATAGTACGCCTTAAGCGATAGTCAATTATTTTTAGAACTGATCGCTATGTGTAAAATGTAATTCTCTTTGCATATCAAAAGTTCGTTTCTGCAAATGTTTATCTCGATTAGCATGAAGCATATGAAGAATAAGCGTTTGTAGAAATAGTTTGTACAAGATTAGAGAAAGTCATGTGAGTGTAACACATCAGATTTTTTTAATTGTTGCCTGTAAACGGTTCCTTAAAGGGAATACAGAACTTTAATGAAAATCTTCTGATCTCATCTCAGGAACATACTGAACTCAAATGTCGAATTTGGTATTCATCCAAGATTTCGTTTTTGGGTTATGCTGTTCACAGACGCACACACAGAAGTAGACATATGAACATTTTTCTAAAACGGTGTTTATTTGGATTTAGGAGGCCTCATTTTATGTACACAGCCGTTGGTGAAAAATGCAACATCAAGAAGAAAACGCATGAATTCAATGAATTTAATACCACAGGTTAGGGACATGACAAGTAACAAATGAAAAACTTTTCAAATCTATACATGACCTTTGAGCTATAATATTCAGTATTTAGTGTGCGTCCATGCGCTGCAATTAGAGCTGCTATACGCCGTGGGATTGAATCAGAAAGGTTCCGAATAAGTTCCTGGGAGATTTCCCTCCAAGCAGTTTTGTATTTGAGCCCACACATCCGTGGCACTGGATACTGGAAGACCGTGACGCACCAGGTGCCGACCAACCATATCCCAGACATGTTCAATGGGGACAGCTCAGGCGAACGTGCAGCAATGGTACCCGCCGCTCTTCGAAGAAGGCTTGTACATTCCTCGCAATATGTGGCCGGGCATTGTCTTGTTGAAATGCGGCCTGTGGAGATGCCTGAAGCAGGGGGAGTACTTCAGGCTCTACTGCCGCTGTTAGGTTTAAAGTGCCCTGAATTCGTAGGAGACTAAATCGGTTGTTGTAACCAATAGCGCCGCAAATTATCACAGCTGTTGATTGTCCACTATGCCGCACAACAAAGCAGTCCTCCAGGTTGCGCTCACCACGGTACTGCCGGTCGCCTATGCGGGCATCACTGTAGGACACGTTGAAGCAGGACTTGTCCGAAAAGACTACATTTTGCCACTCAGCACCCTAGTGACAGTGTTCACGTTCCCATTGCATTCGGAGGAGCTTGTGGTTTCTGGACAATGTAATCCGACATAATCGCATGCATGCAACCAGCCCAACCAGCCGAAGACGGCGACGAACCGTTGATGCAGACAAGTTCACACCCGTTTCAGCACTCCAGCTTCGAGCCAACACTGTGGATGAAGCTGTACGGTCCGATATGACCATGCGGACAAGATGACGGTCATTCCGTGATGTGGTCATGTTCCGTGGTCCACTACCCGCTCTTCGCTGCGTTCGACATTTATCTTTCCACTGCTTCCACATACGCATCATTGTTGTAGCACCATGTCCTGTACGAGCCGAAATGCCACGGTATGACAAACCCGCTTCCCGGAAACCAATCTTCTAACCCGTTCGAAATCACTCACATGCCGATATGGCTCCGTTTGACGTCGACGAGGCATACTGGCACTCTCTTTATTGTTTCCATCTTGTTTGACAGCTCTGTACTGACCACACTGGGAGCCACACTGACCTAGTCGGACGGACATAATATGAGGGCTCTGCTCGGCGTACGTGTACCCCATCTCTCTGCAAACCTAATCACTTATTGCTTGCACACTCTTCTACACTTCCACCAAGTTTGGAATTATTCGGGAAATTCTTTCTTGGTGTTACATTTTTCACAAACGGCAGTGTATTTCCGGTGAAATCCCGCTCCCTAATTTTTGGGTGAAATGCAATGCCTTCTCTACCTACATGTACAGAGTAGAGAATGTAAACCTGGACAAATTCATAATATTTATGTAGATATTTGTGATAGAGAACAGTGGAAAAACTTGCCACAGAATCTTGCTATAGAAACCAAACGTGTTACTCTGTGTCTGTTACAAAGCACTCTTGTTTACCAGGAAATCTGTTTCCTGGTATTTAGCATTTTTGTTCTTTTAACACGAAATTGATAAGGTAGGTAGAAAAGGTATTGAATTCAATTCAAAAATTCGATACCGAGATTTCACCGGAAATATTTATATGCTTTGAAGCACCCTGAATAAGCTTTTTTAATCAGTAAAACTTCATTGTCCTAGATTGTGCAATTCTAGAGAAAACTGCCTTTATATCTACTTCCAAAAAGCGTAAAAATACCGTCCGGTCTCTTACGAACTGTCCTTAAAGGCAATTCGCTATACGCAGGACTTGAAATTTCATACTCTCTCCATAGCATGCAAGAAAGAGCTGATTGGCGACACAACTTTTAAATAATCTGATGAGATGCCCTCACATGACTTTCTCTATTCACTTTTCTAATAGCTATTCTTACCTAAGCCTACTACTTTAAATTCAGATTTACACATTTAGTCGTACGACACAGTAGCCCTTTCCCTTGGAGGAAAACTTGAGGGAAAAGACCTGAAGGGCGACTAGATCCGGGCGCAAGCATGGTCGGGGTCCCTAACGTTTCAGATACAACGTCTACGATGCCGCACGTCCCTGCCCACAATCCACCACCCTCCAGGGGGCCCCGGAGACTTGTTTATATATACTTTTTTTGAATTGACAAAGCCTAAAAATATGTATTGTTTGTGAAACATCGACATCTAATTTGTAGATGGAACCAATACTTTCTCTCATCTACCATAGGTAAATGGTAGGGAACGTAAGAAGGTGTTAGTTGTTACGTTACATTATGGTAGCAAACACTTGTAGTGGAATACAGCTACTTCTGTATTAAGATCCTCTTTGTTTCTTTGTGTCATTATTGTTATGCTCAATTACTAAATAAAATATAACACAGCAGCAGCTATAATGTTAGTTATTATGCTTTGTCGTAACTGATTTTCAAAAATTGTCTACAATACTCACACGGGGTAAGAAATTATACGGCGCTTCTTGTGCTAACCCTTATATGGTATGAAGTATATGATATAAAACAACGTAGTAACGTTACCTTGCCACAGAAGACTGCTGTAGGATACAAATATGTTGCCCCGTGTCTGTTACAAAACACTCTGTTGTACTAGGAGAACTGTTGTGCTTAAAATTTAACATGTTTGTTCCTTTAACAGGAAATTGAAAGGATTGGATTTGAGGAAGGAAACACTTCCTGGAGTATTGTTTCATATTTCCTTTCTCTGCTACGTCCTTATAACAAGTGCAGGAAGTATTATGTTCCAACAAAAATTTCGACGTGTGTGTGTGTCTGTGAGCGAGAAATCTCAAAGCAAAAATAAATACAAAATTTGTTATTTTAATTCAGCGTTTTCCCAACGCACGACACGAACATTTACAAGAAACTCTACCATTGCCAAACTACAAGGAAAGTGTTTACTTGTGTTTCATGTTCTGTAAAATATATATACGGATATTAATTAAAATATCATATATTTAACTATTTTATGGAAAAATAAAATTATGTCTTTAACTTTCTGCGAATAAACTGTGAATCTCTCTTCATTTTGAGTGACTTCTGTATAATGTGTGAACTGTATGGACAAAAATCTTCCTCATTTGAAGTTGGTTTATACCAGATGGCCAGAAGGTTTGCCTGAGCAGAACTGCAAAGGGGGACTCCACAGAAACAGAGAGGAGACCGCTAAATGAAAGACCGGCACCTGCACTGCCGCTTTTAACAGCAGTGATGAGGCTATTTCTTTTGCACCTGTGTATGCGGTAAGAATAAAACTCCAAAGGACGGCTTGTTTGGGCCGTCAAATTTTATGTGGAGTTAACTATTTCGAGATATTCTTTTGTTTGAAATTACTTATAGTTTTGCCAACTTGTATTCGTTTCTATTTCCTCTACTATGAACTTATGTAAATAGAGGACGGATTGTATTCCATCCAAAAATAGGTGTAGAGATTTCACGTTTCTTTTGAAATACATTTTTACTTTCTCTACTACGTATAGTAAGTAAGGGAAGTGTTGTATTCCACCCAAAAGTTCGATACCGAGATTTCACCCGAAATGTATGTTTTGAGATACATTGAATCCAAAAAAGCATTTTTTAGAAATAGTCTATTGTGTGTCTGTGAACAGCATTAGGGAAAGAGTTAAATGCTCGATAAATACCGA
The DNA here is from genome assembly GCA_030765065.1 of Deroplatys truncata. Taxonomy (NCBI): domain Eukaryota; kingdom Metazoa; phylum Arthropoda; class Insecta; order Mantodea; family Mantidae; genus Deroplatys; species Deroplatys truncata. Next base: position 30,599,659 of record CM060981.1, on the reverse strand, counting down.
ACCAGGAATTAAGTTTCGATATTTTGCAAACTTCCGACCGTAGATTATCAAGGACGTTTCGCCATCCCAAACTACCGTTTACAGGGAAGAGTTTAAGAAATTTTCTCAAAACTAATTCCAACACTTGGTTACAAGTTTTTAAGCTATTTGCATGACAAATATAATGTAAATATTGAATCTTTTCGGAATAAACCTTAGGTCCTCTTCACCCGGAAGGAATTTTGAATAATTTTATACAATTGGTAAACCGGAAGAAATAGACAAAAATCTTACTTTACAAAATACAGATCTCTTTAGAATACACCATTTACTAAAATAACATTTTCTTGACATTAGCCAGTTACGAGGTATAGCTTGTGATTTTGTTTCAATTTTTAATACGTTGACATTTTCAAAAGTGCTGTCGCTAATCCATTGCTTATCGCGATTTCAATCAAAGAGTATGGAGTTTTTAGGCCAGCGTATAGAGGCTAGTGTTTAAATATCTGATTATCGATTTGGTTTCATCTTTCCTCCTTGTTCCTTCAAAGAAATCAGTGAATGTGTAGAGAAAGTTGATGTAAATTAACGAGAAGGAGGTAGAAGCATATTTTATATATCGTTGTCCTCCGTGGACTAGTAGTACCGTGATAAACTCTAGTTCCTAAGGTCGTGGGTTCAAACCCGGCGGAGGGCGATGGCTTTTTTCGGGCGTAAAAATCCTTAGCATGGCTTCCAATATTATAATCGAGAAAAAGCTTTGCAGCAACAGTTTCGTTATACGTTTCGTTGAAGTACAAGACAACAGAGTCGATATTCAGATGTTGGTCTGGAATTTCCGCATTTTCTCTCTGATATCGCGAGAAACAAATTTATGTTACAAAAAAGTTACTTATATAAATTTCGTGCTCTTGTGAGGTAAGTTCTTGTCTACCTGTTACGTTTTATAAAATGGTGAAATTCCTTTTTGCAATTTAAGACGAGTTCACAGGCTATAACAGAAAATACAAGGTATACATCATATTTTTCATATAAATATCTGAAACATATGGTGTTTTAATCAAAATGTTACAGCATTTTTTAGAGAATTAAACATTTTGAAAACTCTTCCATGTAAAGTGTAATTTGGGGTGGAAGAATTTTCTTGAAGGTCATTTTATTGTGCGTTTGGACGATTTCGAGTCTAAATACCAAGTTTGGGATTTATCGGACATTTTATTTTTAGGTTATCCTGTCTGCAGATACATAATACACATACGCACACACGCACGTACACACAAACACACCGTTTTCTATAAGTGCTTTATTTATTTCTTTACTTTTCATGAAGCATCAAAACATATTTCCGGTGAAATCTCGTGCAGAATTTTTGGATGGAATACAATATATCCTCTTCCACACTTCAAGAGGTGGTAGAGAAAATAAAAATGTAATGTGTTACATTCACATAACCGTCTCTATACACTGTAGTTTAATAATGAGCACATAGATTGTTAATTTTCAGCTTCTTCATTTTAATCGAGATAAACCTCTGCACATTTCGTTACAGTACAAAGGGAATGACTACAGTCACATGTTTAAGAATTGGAGGCTACATACCGATCTTAAAATTGCGTGCTCCTTCCATGTAATTGTAGGAAGCAATTGAAAATCGTCAGGGGTTCTAAACAATGACAAAGCTTTAAAGAAATGGCACAATTAATGAGGGATGTCTCGGAAATAGCTCATGCCACAAAAAAGTTATTACTTTCTCTACTACGTATAGTAAGTAGGGGAAGTATTGTATCCCACCCAAAAATTCGATACTGGGATTTCACCGGAAATACATGTTTTCAGACCCCTGAATCCAAAAAAAGCATTTTTGGAAACATGTCCGTGTGTGTCTGTGTGTCTGTCTGTGAACAACATAACTCAGAAACGAAGAGTCGGATAAACACCAAACTTAGTATTTAGGTTCAGTATCTCCCAGAGATGCGTCACGAAGGTTTTCAAGAAAATCCCCCACCCCAGACTACCCTTTACATGGAACATTTTTGGAAAATTTTAATTTTCTCTAAAATGGCTCTAACGATTTTCATTAAAATGTCGTAATTTAAGATATTGTCATGAGAAATAAAATGTATATCTCGAATTTTCTGGGAATGTCTCCAAAAGTATTCTTCATTGTGAACAACTTTTGCATAACTGGTAAACCATAAGAGATAGACAAAATTTTACTACAAAAAGATGTAGATCGCGTTAAAATACACAATTTATATCATATACATTTTTTTGTTGAGTGTACCATTTTCGAGATATTGTTTGTTATTCCCTTAAATTTTTCAATACTTGTTTTCTCAAATGGGAATTTGTTATTCATTTTTTTCGTCTTGGATATGCAAAGAGTATTAATCTTTGGTAAAGGGAATGGTGCTGCACCTAGCAACCAGCTATTAAGGGATATGTATGTGCTTAAAGGCTACTGTTTTTCTATATTGCCCTGGTAAATATATATTCCCCTTGCATCTACAAGAAAATTAGCAATAAGATAGAGTCTGCAAATGTTTATCTCGATTAACATGAAGTAGATGGAGAATAATTGTTTGTAAAAATAGTTTGTACAAGAGTAGAGAAAGTCATGTGAGTGTAACACATCAGATTTTTGAAATAAGTTGTGTGCTTTAAAGAGATCCACATTTTTTTAGCAGTACGTTTTCATCTGTCACTTAAAGTTTACGCGTTACACAAGATTATATAAAATAACTTCCGTTTGGATATTCCCAGAAAATTCAACATACACATTTTGTTTGTCATGTAAATATCTTGAACATGTATTTTCATCAAAATCATTAGAGCTATGGTTTAGAAAACAAACATTTGGATAAATGTTCCATGTAAATTGTAATGTGGGCTGGAAGGAATTTGTGAAAATCTTCGTGTCATACCTTTGGAAAGTGCTGGACCTAAATAACGGTATTTATTTGACTTTTCGTTTTTGAGTTATGCTGTTCACCGACACACATATATGGAAGTGTTTCTAAATATGCTTTTGTATCGGATTCGGGGGCCCTCAAACGGTATTTCTGTAGAATTCTCGCGGTGAAACCTAATATATATGATAAAGAAAACAATGAAAAAGCGTTACCTTGACGCAAAAGACTGCTGTAAGAACGAAATGTGCTGATCCGTGTGTGTCACAAAGCACTCTAATTTACCAGGAAATCTGTTCCTCTTGATATTTAAAATTTTGAAGCTTTTAACAGGATATTGATAAGTGTGACTTTGAGGAAGGAAACAGCTCAGGAAGTACTGACTCTTTTGGTCGCCCGTAACAAGTACAGGCCTTACATAAACATTCCAAGTGTTTGTGTAGTACATTTGTGAACACTAAAACCCAAAAAATCTGATTGTTACACTCACACTACATTCTCTACTCTTGCACAAACTATTTTTACAAACGCTTATTCTCCATCTACTTCATGTTAATCGAGATAAACATTTGCAGAGTCTATCTTATTGCTAATTTTCTTGTAGATGTAAGGGGAATATATATTTACAAGGGCAATATAGAAATACAGTAGCCTTTAAGCACATACATATCTCTTAATAGCTGGTTGCTAGGTGCAGCACCATTCCCTTTGCCACCTGATTAATACTCTTTGCATATCCAAGACAAAAAAATGAATAACGAATTCCCATTTGAGAAAATAAGTATTGAAAAATTTAAGGGAATAACATGCAATATCTCGAAAATGGTTCACTCAACAAAAAAAATGTATATGACATAAATTGTGTATTTTAATGTGATCTACATTTTTTGTGTAGTAAAATTTTGTCTATCTCTTATGGTTTACCAGTTATGCAAAATTCGTTCACATTGAAGAATACTTTTGATGACATTCCCAAAAAATTCAAGATATACATTTTATTTGTCATAAAAATATCTTAAATATATGATATTTTAATCAAAATCGTTAGAGCCGCTTTTGAGAAAATTAAATATTTTATAAAAATCTTCCATGCAAAGGGTAATTTGGGATGGGGGGATTTTCTTGAAAACCTTTGTGTCGCATCCTTGGAAGATACTGAACCTAAATACCAAGTTTGGTGTTTATCCGACTGTTCGTTTCTGAGTTATGCTGTTCACAGACAGACACACAGACAGACAGACAGACACACACACGGACATGTTTCCAAAAATGCTTTTTTTTTGGATTCAGGGGATCTCAAAACATGCATTTCCGGTGAAATCTCGGTAACGAATTTTTGGGTGGAATACAATACTTCCCCTACTTACTATACGTAGTAGAGAAAGTAAAAATGAATAACGAATTTGAGAAAAAGTATAAGTATTGAACATTTAAAGCAATAACAAGCAATATCTCGAAAATGGTTCATTCAACAAAATAAACGTATATGATATAAATTGTGTATATTAACACGATCTACATTTTTTGTGTTGTAAAATTTTGTCTATTTCTTACGGTTTACCAGTTATGCAAAAGTCGTTCACAATGAAGAATGTTTTTGGAGACATTCCCAGAAAATTCTTGATATGAATTTCATTTGTCATAAAAATATCTTCTGTTTAAGAAAATTCCCCACCCCAGATTACGCTTTCCATGGAATATTTTTCGAAAAGTTTTATTTTCTCAAAAACGCCTCTAACCATTTTGATTAAAGTATCATATGTTTAAGACATTTTTATGGCAATATAAAATATATATCTCGAATTTTCTGGGAATGTCTCCAAAAGTATTCTTCATTGTGAACGACTTTTGCATAACTGGTAAACCATAAGAGATAGACAAAATTTTACTACACAAAAAATGTAGATCGCGATAAAATACACAATTTATGTTATACACTTTTTTGTAGTCAACCATTTTCGAGATATTGCTTGTTATTGCCTTAAATTTTCCAATACTTATAAATTTTCTCAAAAGGGAATTCGTTATTCATTTTTTTTGTCTTGGATTTGTAAAGAGTGTTAATCTATGGCAAAGAGAATGATGCTGCACATAGCAACCAGGTATTAAGAGATATGTCTGTGCTTAAAGTCTACTGTATTTCTATATTGCCGTTGCAAATACAAAACAAGGGGAACATAGTACGCCTTAAGCGATAGTCAAATATTTTTAGAACTGGTCGCTATGTGTAAAATGTAATTCTCCTTGTATGTCAAAAGATCGTTTCTGCAAGTGTTTATCTCGGTTAATATGAAATAGATGGAGAATAAGAGTTTGTAAAAATAGATTGTACAAGAATAGAGGAAGTCATGTGGATGTAACACATGAGATTTTTCTCTTAACAGTTCGAAGCATGAAGTGTCCACAAAGGATACAAACGATTTCAATTTCGTCACAAAGCAGGAAAGGAATTAAATGTCAGGAATCATAAAATACTCGTTAAAAACAATAGACATTGGTCTCCTTGCAGCCAGATAACAAATAATATATTCTTTATGAGATGAATTATTTAAATTTGTTTACATATAATCACGTGGCTTACTACCTTTAATATTTCATTATAAAATGTTACTCTCTCTTATTCTTGTAGCCCACAATAAAGAGAATTTACAATTCTTTTTTAAACAAGTATTCTCATTGCAACCCGAAAAGTAAGTGGAAGTCGTCACACGCATATTATGTTTTGATTTAGAATGTTACTTGCACCTAAAATTGTTACAGACGAATGTAGTCATAGCCAAAATGGCGTGTGCCCGACGACGCTTTCCAAGAACTTTATCAGTGTTCGTTCGTGGACGGTCGGCTATCTCAGACTTCTCCTTCTCGTCAGCTCGTCTGCCTTCACCCGGGTGCCCTCCATCTGGTGAACACATGATCTGACGTCAGGGTCAAATGCAAGGCTCCCCAATCTACTTGAGCTCCATATCTCAACTGGAATGTTGAGGAGCACTGGCCGGTAATGCAGGTGGTGACTTGCTGATGGTACTCTACTTCAGCCAGACGAAAGTCGGTTAACAACTATACCAGCAGAATTAGTTCCGCAGTTAAGAGTTTAAGCACGGCAACGTGAGGTGGAGAAACACCAGGTTCAAACTCTGCCCCCACCCTAATGAAGAGAGCGTTGGCACAAGGATTCCTCAATCGAACCCCCAAGGCGAAAGGGAAAGTCATAAACGTACATACAGGAGCAGAGCGAGTATATCTAATAAAGCCCACAACAAAAGTTTCAAATGAAATGGGCAAAATTCTAAATTAAGTGCATTAAGCTTATCTAGAACAACATGATGTAGAGCGGAAAATTAGCTGTGGAAGAAACTAAAAAGAAAGCAGCAAGTTTATGTGATATACCCTCATGGTTATCTCTGTCAATGTCAAATCGTACGTATATTTTGCTGTATTGATATAAAAAGTCTTTCTTTAACGACAGTCGAGATAATCATAATTATTGTTATGTGATATACTCCAATGGCTTTCTCTACCAATGTCAAAGACAACATATTTCTTACTGTATTGATATAAAAAGTGATTGTTCAATCCTAGCTGAGTTAACCATGATTATTGTTATGTGATATACTCACATGACTTTCACTACCAATGTCAAATCCTATATATTTCTTACTGTATTGATATAAAAAGTGATTGTTCAATCCTAGCTGAGTTAACCATGATTATTGTTATGTGATATACTCACATGACTTTCTATACCAATGTCAAATCCTATATATTTCTTACTGTATTGATATAAAAAGTGATTGTTCAATCCTAGCTGAGTTAACCATGATTATTGTTATGTGATATACTCAGTTGGCTTTCTCTACCAATGTCAAATCCTATATATTTCTTACTGTATTGATATAAAAAGTGATTGTTCAATCCTAGCTTAGTTAACTATGATTATTGTTATGTGATATACTCAGTTGGCTTTCTCTACCAATGTCAAATCCTATATATTTCTTACTGTATTCATATAAAAAGTGATTGTTCAATCCTAGCTTAGTTAACTATGATTATTGTGATGTGATATACTCAGTTGGCTTTCTCTACTAATGTCAAATCCTATATATTTCTTACTGTATTCATATAAAAAGTGATTGTTCAATCCTAGCTTAGTTAACCATGATTATTGTTATGTGATATACTCACAGGACTTTCTCTACCAATGTCAAATCCTATATATTTCTTACTGAATTGATATAAAAATTGATTGTTCAATCCTAGCTGAGTTAACCATGATTATTGTTATGTGATATACTCACATGACTTTCTCTACCAATGTCAAATCCTATATATTTCTTACTGTATTTATATATAAAGTGATTGTTCAATCCTAGCTTAGTTAACCATGATTATTGTTATGTGATATACTCACATGACTTTCTCTACCAATGTCAAATCCTATATATTTCTTACTGTATTTATATATAAAGTAATTGTTCAATCCTAGCTTAGTTAACCATGATTATTGTTATGTGATATACTCACATGACTTTCTCTACCAATGTCAAATCCTATATATTTCTTACTGAATTCATATAAAAAGTGATTCTTCAATCCTAGCTTAGTTAACTATGATTATTGTTAAGTGATATACTCACATGACTTTCTCTACCAATGTCAAATCCTATATATTTCTTACTGTATTGATATAAAAAGTGATTGTTCAATCCTAGCTTAGTAAACCATGATTATTGTTATGTGATATACTCACATGACTTTCTCTACCAATGTCAAATCCTATATATTTCTTACTGTATTCATATAAAAAGTGATTGTTCAATCCTAGCTTAGTAAACCATGATTATTGTTAAGTGATATACTCACATGACTTTCTCTACCAATGTCAAATCCTATATATTTCTTACTGTATTCATATAAAAAGTGATTGTTCAATCCTAGCTTAGTAAACCATGATTATTGTTATGTGATATACTAACATGACTTTCTCTACCAATGTCAAATCCTATATATTTCTTACTGTATTCATATAAAAATTGATTGTTCAATCCTAGCTGAGTTAACCATGACTATTGTTATGTGATATACTCACATGACTTTCTCTACCAATGTCAAATCCTATATATTTCTTACTGTATTGATATAAAAAGTGATTGTTCAATCCTAACTTAGTTAACCATGATTATTGTTATGTGATATACTAACATGACTTTCTCTACCAATGTCAAATCCTATATATTTCTTACTGTATTCATATAAAAAGTGATTGTTCAATCCTAGCTGAGTTAACCATGATTATTGTTATGTGATATACTCACATGACTTTCTCTACCAATGTCAAATCCTATGTATTTCTTACTGTATTCATATAAAAAGTGATTGTTCAATCCTAGCTTAGTTAACCATGATTATTGTTATGTGATATACTCAGTTGGCTTTCTCTACCAATGTCAAATCCTATATATTTCTTACTGTATTCATATAAAAAGTGATTGTTCAATCCTAGCTTAGTTAACTATGATTATTGTTATGTGGTATACTCACATGACCTTCTCTACCAATGTCAAATCCTATATATTTCTCACTGTATTCATATAAAAAGTGATTGTTCAATCCTAGCTTAGTTAACCATGATTATTGTTATGTGGTATACTCACATGACCTTCTCTACCAATGTCAAATCCTATATATTTCTCACTGTATTCATATAAAAAGTGATTGTTCAATCCTAGCTTAGTTAACTATGATTATTGTTATGTGGTATACTCACATGACTTTCTCTACCAATGTCAAATCCTATATATTTCTTACTGTATTGATATAAAAAGTGATTGTTCAGTCCTAGCTGAGTTAACCATGATTATTGTTATGTGATATACTAACATGACTTTCTCTACCAATGTCAAATCCTATATATTTCTTACTGTATTGATATAAAAAGTGATTGTTCAATCCTAGCTGAGTTAACCATGATTATTGTTATGTGATATACTCACATGACTTTCTCTACCAATTACAAATCCTATATATTTCTTACTGTATTCATATAAAAAGTGATTGTTCAATCCTAGCTTAGTTAACCATGATTATTGTTATGTGATATACTCACATGACTTTCTCTACCAATGTCAAATCCTATATATTTCTTACTGTATTCATATAAAAAGTGATTGTTCAATCCTAGCTTAGTTAACTATGATTATTGTTATGTGGTATACTCACATGACCTTCTCTACCAATGTCAAATCGTATATATTTCTTACTGTATTTATATAAAAAGTGTTTGCTCAATCCTAGCTTAGTTAACTATGATTATTGTTATGTGATATACTCAGTTGGCTTTCTCTACCAATGTGAAATCCTATATATTTCTTACTGTATTTATATAAAAAGTGTTTGCTCAATCCTAGCTTAGTTAACTATGATTATTGTTATGTGATATACTCACATGACTTTCTCTACCAATGTCAAATCCTATATATTTCTTACTGTATTTATATAAAAAGAGTTTGCTCAATCCTAGCTTAGTTAACTATGATTATTGTTATGTGATATACTCACATGGCTTTCTCTACCAATGTCAAATCCTATATATTTCTTACTGTATTTATATAAAAAGTGTTTGCTCAATCCTAGCTTAGTTAACTATGATTATTGTTATGTGATATACTCAGTTGGCTTTCTCTACCAATGTCAAATCCTATATATTTCTTACTGTATTGATATAAAAAGTGATTGTTCTATCCTAGCTTAGTTAACTATGATTATTGTTATGTGATATACTCACATGGCTTTCTCTACCAATGTCAAATCCTATATATTTCTTACTGTATTGATATAAAAAGTGATTGTTCTATCCTAGCTTAGTTAACTATGATTATTGTTATGTGATATACTCAGTTGGCTTTCTCTACCAATGTCAAATCCTATATATTTCTTACTGTATTGATATAAAAAGTGATTGTTCTATCCTAGCTTAGTTAACTATGATTATTGTTATGTGATATACTCACATGGCTTTCTCTACCAATGTCAAATCCTATATATTTCTTACTGTATTCATATAAAAAGTGATTGTTCAATCCTAGCTTAGTAAACCATGATTATTGTTATGTGATATACTAACATGACTTTCTCTACCAATGTCAAATCTTATATATTTCTTACTGTATTCATATAAAAATTGATTGTTCAATCCTAGCTGAGTTAACCATGACTATTGTTATGTGATATACTCACATGACTTTCTCTACCAATGTCAAATCCTATATATTTCTTACTGTATTGATATAAAAAGTGATTGTTCAATCCTAACTTAGTTAACCATGATTATTGTTATGTGATATACTAACATGACTTTCTCTACCAATGTCAAATCCTATATATTTCTTACTGTATTCATATAAAAAGTGATTGTTCAATCCTAGCTGAGTTAACCATGATTATTGTTATGTGATATACTCACATGACTTTCTCTACCAATGTCAAATCCTATGTATTTCTTACTGTATTCATATAAAAAGTGATTGTTCAATCCTAGCTTAGTTAACCATGATTATTGTTATGTGATATACTCAGTTGGCTTTCTCTACCAATGTCAAATCCTATATATTTCTTACTGTATTCATATAAAAAGTGATTGTTCAATCCTAGCTTAGTTAACTATGATTATTGTTATGTGGTATACTCACATGACCTTCTCTACCAATGTCAAATCCTATATATTTCTCACTGTATTCATATAAAAAGTGATTGTTCAATCCTAGCTTAGTTAACCATGATTATTGTTATGTGGTATACTCACATGACCTTCTCTACCAATGTCAAATCCTATATATTTCTCACTGTATTCATATAAAAAGTGATTGTTCAATCCTAGCTTAGTTAACTATGATTATTGTTATGTGGTATACTCACATGACTTTCTCTACCAATGTCAAATCCTATATATTTCTTACTGTATTGATATAAAAAGTGATTGTTCAATCCTAGCTGAGTTAACCATGATTATTGTTATGTGATATACTAACATGACTTTCTCCTCCAATGTCAAATCCTATATATTTCTTACTGTATTGATATAAAAAGTGATTGTTCAATCCTAGCTGAGTTAACCATGATTATTGTTATGTGATATACTCACATGACTTTCTCTACCAATTACAAATCCTATATATTTCTTACTGTATTCATATAAAAAGTGATTGTTCAATCCTAGCTTAGTTAACCATGATTATTGTTATGTGATATACTCACATGACTTTCTCTACCAATGTCAAATCCTATATATTTCTTACTGTATTCATATAAAAAGTGATTGTTCAATCCTAGCTTAGTTAACTATGATTATTGTTATGTGGTATACTCACATGACCTTCTCTACCAACGTCAAATCCTATATATTTCTCACTGTATTCATATAAAAAGTGATTGTTCAATCCTAGCTTAGTTAACTATGATTATTGTTATGTGATATACTCAGTTGGCTTTCTCTACCAATGTCAAATCCTATATATTTCTTACTGTATTTATATAAAAAGTGTTTGCTCAATCCTAGCTTAGTTAACTATGATTATTGTTATGTGATATACTCACATGGCTTTCTCTACCAATGTCAAACCGTATATATTTCTTACTGTATTTATATAAAAAGTGTTTGCTCAATCCTAGCTTAGTTATCTATGATTATTGTTATGTGATATACTCAGTTGGCTTTCTCTACCAATGTGAAATCCTATATATTTCTTACTGTATTTATATAAAAAGTGTTTGCTCAATCCTAGCTTAGTTAACTATGATTATTGTTATGTGATATACTCACATGACTTTCTCTACCAATGTCAAATCCTATATATTTCTTACTGTATTTATATAAAAAGAGTTTGCTCAATCCTAGCTTAGTTAACTATGATTATTGTTATGTGATATACTCAAATGGCTTTCTCTACCAATGTCAAATCCTATATATTTCTTACTGTATTTATATAAAAAGTGTTTGCTCAATCCTAGCTTAGTTAACTATGATTATTGTTATGTGATATACTCAGTTGGCTTTCTCTACCAATGTCAAATCCTATATATTTCTTACTGTATTGATATAAAAAGTGATTGTTCTATCCTAGCTTAGTTAACTATGATTATTGTTATGTGATATACTCACATGGCTTTCTCTACCAATGTCAAATCCTATATATTTCTTACTGTATTGATATAAAAAGTGATTGTTCTATCCTAGCTTAGTTAACTATGATTATTGTTATGTGATATACTCACATGGCTTTCTCTACCAATGTCAAATCCTATATATTTCTTACTGTATTGATATAAAAAGTGATTGTTCTATCCTAGCTTAGTTAACTATGATTATTGTTATGTGATATACTCACTTGGCTTTCTCTACCAATGTCAAATCCTATATATTTCTTACTGTATTGATATAAAAAGTGTTTGCTCAATCCTAGCTTAGTTAACCATGATTATTGTTATGTGATATACTCAGTTGGCTTTCTCTACCAATGTCAAATCCTATATATTTCTTACTGTATTCATATAAAAAGTGATTGTTCAATCCTAGCTTAGTTAACTATGATTATTGTTATGTGGTATACTCACATGACCTTCTCTACCAATGTCAAATCCTATATATTTCTCACTGTATTCATATAAAAAGTGATTGTTCAATCCTAGCTTAGTTAACCATGATTATTGTTATGTGGTATACTCACATGACCTTCTCTACCAATGTCAAATCCTATATATTTCTCACTGTATTCATATAAAAAGTGATTGTTCAATCCTAGCTTAGTTAACTATGATTATTGTTATGTGGTATACTCACATGACTTTCTCTACCAATGTCAAATCCTATATATTTCTTACTGTATTGATATAAAAAGTGATTGTTCAATCCTAGCTGAGTTAACCATGATTATTGTTATGTGATATACTAACATGACTTTCTCTACCAATGTCAAATCCTATATATTTCTTACTGTATTGATATAAAAAGTGATTGTTCAATCCTAGCTGAGTTAACCATGATTATTGTTATGTGATATACTCACATGACTTTCTCTACCAATGTCAAATCCTATATATTTCTTACTGTATTCATATAAAAAGTGATTGTTCAATCCTAGCTTAGTTAAACATGATTATTGTTATGTGATATACTCACATGACATTCTCTACCAATGTCAAAACCTATATATTTCTTACTGTATTCATATAAAAAGTGATTGTTCAATCCTAGCTTAGTTAACTATGATTATTGTTATGTGGTATACTCACATGACCTTCTCTACCAATGTCAAATCCTATATATTTCTCACTGTATTCATATAAAAAGTGATTGTTCAATCCTAGCTTAGTTAACTATGATTATTGTTATGTGATATACTCAGTTGGCTTTCTCTACCAATGTCAAATCCTATATATTTCTTACTGTATTTATATAAAAAGTGTTTGCTCAATCCTAGCTTAGTTAACTATGATTATTGTTATGTGATATACTCACATGGCTTTCTCTACCAATGTCAAACCGTATACATTTCTTACTGTATTTATATAAAAAGTGTTTGCTCAATCCTAGCTTAGTTAACTATGATTATTGTTATGTGATATACTCAGTTGGCTTTCTCTACCAATGTGAAATCCTATATATTTCTTACTGTATTTATATAAAAAGTGTTTGCTCAATCCTAGCTTAGTTAACTATGATTATTGTTATGTGATATACTCACATGACTTTCTCTACCAATGTCAAATCCTATATATTTCTTACTGTATTTATATAAAAAGAGTTTGCTCAATCCTAGCTTAGTTAACTATGATTATTGTTATGTGGTATACTCACATGACTTTCTCTACCAATGTCAAATCCTATATATTTCTTACTGTATTGATATAAAAAGTGATTGTTCAATCCTAGCTGAGTTAACCATGATTATTGTTATGTGATATACTAACATGACTATCTCTACCAATGTCAAATCCTATATATTTCTTACTGTATTGATATAAAAATTGATTGTTCAATCCTAGCTGAGTTAACCATGATTATTGTTATGTGATATACTCACATGACTTTCTCTACCAATGTCAAATCCTATATATTTCTTACTGTATTCATATAAAAAGTGATTGTTCAATCCTAGCTTAGTTAAACATGATTATTGTTATGTGATATACTCACATGACATTCTCTACCAATGTCAAAACCTATATATTTCTTACTGTATTCATATAAAAAGTGATTGTTCAATCCTAGCTTAGTTAACTATGATTATTGTTATGTGGTATACTCACATGACCTTCTCTACCAATGTCAAATCCTATATATTTCTCACTGTATTCATATAAAAAGTGATTGTTCAATCCTAGCTTAGTTAACTATGATTATTGTTATGTGATATACTCAGTTGGCTTTCTCTACCAATGTCAAATCCTATATATTTCTTACTGTATTTATATAAAAAGTGTTTGCTCAATCCTAGCTTAGTTAACTATGATTATTGTTATGTGATATACTCACATGGCTTTCTCTACCAATGTCAAACCGTATATATTTCTTACTGTATTTATATAAAAAGTGTTTGCTCAATCCTAGCTTAGTTAACTATGATTATTGTTATGTGATATACTCACATGACTTTCTCTACCAATGTCAAATCCTATATATTTCTTACTGTATTCATATAAAAAGTGATTGTTCAATCCTAGCTTAGTTAACTATGATTATTGTTATGTGGTATACTCACATGACCTTCTCTACCAATGTCAAATCGTATATATTTCTTACTGTATTTATATAAAAAGTGTTTGCTCAATCCTAGCTTAGTTAACTATGATTATTGTTATGTGATATACTCAGTTGGCTTTCTCTACCAATGTGAAATCCTATATATTTCTTACTGTATTTATATAAAAAGTGTTTGCTCAATCCTAGCTTAGTTAACTATGATTATTGTTATGTGATATACTCACATGACTTTCTCTACCAATGTCAAATCCTATATATTTCTTACTGTATTTATATAAAAAGAGTTTGCTCAATCCTAGCTTAGTTAACTATGATTATTGTTATGTGATATACTCACATGGCTTTCTCTACCAATGTCAAATCCTATATATTTCTTACTGTATTTATATAAAAAGTGTTTGCTCAATCCTAGCTTAGTTAACTATGATTATTGTTATGTGATATACTCAGTTGGCTTTCTCTACCAATGTCAAATCCTATATATTTCTTACTGTATTGATATAAAAAGTGATTGTTCTATCCTAGCTTAGTTAACTATGATTATTGTTATGTGATATACTCACATGGCTTTCTCTACCAATGTCAAATCCTATATATTTCTTACTGTATTGATATAAAAAGTGATTGTTCTATCCTAGCTTAGTTAACTATGATTATTGTTATGTGATATACTCAGTTGGCTTTCTCTACCAATGTCAAATCCTATATATTTCTTACTGTATTGATATAAAAAGTGATTGTTCTATCCTAGCTTAGTTAACTATGATTATTGTTATGTGATATACTCACATGGCTTTCTCTACCAATGTCAAATCCTATATATTTCTTACTGTATTCATATAAAAAGTGATTGTTCAATCCTAGCTTAGTAAACCATGATTATTGTTATGTGATATACTAACATGACTTTCTCTACCAATGTCAAATCTTATATATTTCTTACTGTATTCATATAAAAATTGATTGTTCAATCCTAGCTGAGTTAACCATGACTATTGTTATGTGATATACTCACATGACTTTCTCTACCAATGTCAAATCCTATATATTTCTTACTGTATTGATATAAAAAGTGATTGTTCAATCCTAACTTAGTTAACCATGATTATTGTTATGTGATATACTAACATGACTTTCTCTACCAATGTCAAATCCTATATATTTCTTACTGTATTCATATAAAAAGTGATTGTTCAATCCTAGCTGAGTTAACCATGATTATTGTTATGTGATATACTCACATGACTTTCTCTACCAATGTCAAATCCTATGTATTTCTTACTGTATTCATATAAAAAGTGATTGTTCAATCCTAGCTTAGTTAACCATGATTATTGTTATGTGATATACTCAGTTGGCTTTCTCTACCAATGTCAAATCCTATATATTTCTTACTGTATTCATATAAAAAGTGATTGTTCAATCCTAGCTTAGTTAATTATGATTATTGTTATGTGGTATACTCACATGACCTTCTCTACCAATGTCAAATCCTATATATTTCTCACTGTATTCATATAAAAAGTGATTGTTCAATCCTAGCTTAGTTAACCATGATTATTGTTATGTGGTATACTCACATGACCTTCTCTACCAATGTCAAATCCTATATATTTCTCACTGTATTCATATAAAAAGTGATTGTTCAATCCTAGCTTAGTTAACTATGATTATTGTTATGTGGTATACTCACATGACTTTGTCTACCAATGTCAAATCCTATATATTTCTTACTGTATTGATATAAAAAGTGATTGTTCAATCCTAGCTGAGTTAACCATGATTATTGTTATGTGATATACTAACATGACTTTCTCCTCCAATGTCAAATCCTATATATTTCTTACTGTATTGATATAAAAAGTGATTGTTCAATCCTAGCTGAGTTAACCATGATTATTGTTATGTGATATACTCACATGACTTTCTCTACCAATTACAAATCCTATATATTTCTTACTGTATTCATATAAAAAGTGATTGTTCAATCCTAGCTTAGTTAACCATGATTATTGTTATGTGATATACTCACATGACTTTCTCTACCAATGTCAAATCCTATATATTTCTTACTGTATTCATATAAAAAGTGATTGTTCAATCCTAGCTTAGTTAACTATGATTATTGTTATGTGGTATACTCACATGACCTTCTCTACCAACGTCAAATCCTATATATTTCTCACTGTATTCATATAAAAAGTGATTGTTCAATCCTAGCTTAGTTAACTATGATTATTGTTATGTGATATACTCAGTTGGCTTTCTCTACCAATGTCAAATCCTATATATTTCTTACTGTATTTATATAAAAAGTGTTTGCTCAATCCTAGCTTAGTTAACTATGATTATTGTTATGTGATATACTCACATGGCTTTCTCTACCAATGTCAAACCGTATATATTTCTTACTGTATTTATATAAAAAGTGTTTGCTCAATCCTAGCTTAGTTATCTATGATTATTGTTATGTGATATACTCAGTTGGCTTTCTCTACCAATGTGAAATCCTATATATTTCTTACTGTATTTATATAAAAAGTGTTTGCTCAATCCTAGCTTAGTTAACTATGATTATTGTTATGTGATATACTCACATGACTTTCTCTACCAATGTCAAATCCTATATATTTCTTACTGTATTTATATAAAAAGAGTTTGCTCAATCCTAGCTTAGTTAACTATGATTATTGTTATGTGATATACTCAAATGGCTTTCTCTACCAATGTCAAATCCTATATATTTCTTACTGTATTTATATAAAAAGTGTTTGCTCAATCCTAGCTTAGTTAACTATGATTATTGTTATGTGATATACTCAGTTGGCTTTCTCTACCAATGTCAAATCCTATATATTTCTTACTGTATTGATATAAAAAGTGATTGTTCTATCCTAGCTTAGTTAACTATGATTATTGTTATGTGATATACTCACATGGCTTTCTCTACCAATGTCAAATCTTATATATTTCTTACTGTATTGATATAAAAAGTGATTGTTCTATCCTAGCTTAGTTAACTATGATTATTGTTATGTGATATACTCACATGGCTTTCTCTACCAATGTCAAATCCTATATATTTCTTACTGTATTGATATAAAAAGTGATTGTTCTATCCTAGCTTAGTTAACTATGATTATTGTTATGTGATATACTCACTTGGCTTTCTCTACCAATGTCAAATCCTATATATTTCTTACTGTATTGATATAAAAAGTGTTTGCTCAATCCTAGCTTAGTTAACCATGATTATTGTTATGTGATATACTCAGTTGGCTTTCTCTACCAATGTCAAATCCTATATATTTCTTACTGTATTCATATAAAAAGTGATTGTTCAATCCTAGCTTAGTTAACTATGATTATTGTTATGTGGTATACTCACATGACCTTCTCTACCAATGTCAAATCCTATATATTTCTCACTGTATTCATATAAAAAGTGATTGTTCAATCCTAGCTTAGTTAACCATGATTATTGTTATGTGGTATACTCACATGACCTTCTCTACCAATGTCAAATCCTATATATTTCTCACTGTATTCATATAAAAAGTGATTGTTCAATCCTAGCTTAGTTAACTATGATTATTGTTATGTGGTATACTCACATGACTTTCTCTACCAATGTCAAATCCTATATATTTCTTACTGTATTGATATAAAAAGTGATTGTTCAATCCTAGCTGAGTTAACCATGATTATTGTTATGTGATATACTAACATGACTTTCTCTACCAATGTCAAATCCTATATATTTCTTACTGTATTGATATAAAAAGTGATTGTTCAATCCTAGCTGAGTTAACCATGATTATTGTTATGTGATATACTCACATGACTTTCTCTACCAATGTCAAATCCTATATATTTCTTACTGTATTCATATAAAAAGTGATTGTTCAATCCTAGCTTAGTTAAACATGATTATTGTTATGTGATATACTCACATGACATTCTCTACCAATGTCAAAACCTATATATTTCTTACTGTATTCATATAAAAAGTGATTGTTCAATCCTAGCTTAGTTAACTATGATTATTGTTATGTGGTATACTCACATGACCTTCTCTACCAATGTCAAATCCTATATATTTCTCACTGTATTCATATAAAAAGTGATTGTTCAATCCTAGCTTAGTTAACTATGATTATTGTTATGTGATATACTCAGTTGGCTTTCTCTACCAATGTCAAATCCTATATATTTCTTACTGTATTTATATAAAAAGTGTTTGCTCAATCCTAGCTTAGTTAACTATGATTATTGTTATGTGATATACTCACATGGCTTTCTCTACCAATGTCAAACCGTATATATTTCTTACTGTATTTATATAAAAAGTGTTTGCTCAATCCTAGCTTAGTTAACTATGATTATTGTTATGTGATATACTCAGTTGGCTTTCTCTACCAATGTGAAATCCTATATATTTCTTACTGTATTTATATAAAAAGTGTTTGCTCAATCCTAGCTTAGTTAACTATGATTATTGTTATGTGATATACTCACATGACTTTCTCTACCAATGTCAAATCCTATATATTTCTTACTGTATTTATATAAAAAGAGTTTGCTCAATCCTAGCTTAGTTAACTATGATTATTGTTATGTGGTATACTCACATGACTTTCTCTACCAATGTCAAATCCTATATATTTCTTACTGTATTGATATAAAAAGTGATTGTTCAATCCTAGCTGAGTTAACCATGATTATTGTTATGTGATATACTAACATGACTTTCTCTACCAATGTCAAATCCTATATATTTCTTACTGTATTGATATAAAAATTGATTGTTCAATCCTAGCTGAGTTAACCATGATTATTGTTATGTGATATACTCACATGACTTTCTCTACCAATGTCAAATCCTATATATTTCTTACTGTATTCATATAAAAAGTGATTGTTCAATCCTAGCTTAGTTAAACATGATTATTGTTATGTGATATACTCACATGACATTCTCTACCAATGTCAAAACCTATATATTTCTTACTGTATTCATATAAAAAGTGATTGTTCAATCCTAGCTTAGTTAACTATGATTATTGTTATGTGGTATACTCACATGACCTTCTCTACCAATGTCAAATCCTATATATTTCTCACTGTATTCATATAAAAAGTGATTGTTCAATCCTAGCTTAGTTAACTATGATTATTGTTATGTGATATACTCAGTTGGCTTTCTCTACCAATGTCAAATCCTATATATTTCTTACTGTATTTATATAAAAAGTGTTTGCTCAATCCTAGCTTAGTTAACTATGATTATTGTTATGTGATATACTCACATGGCTTTCTCTACCAATGTCAAACCGTATATATTTCTTACTGTATTTATATAAAAAGTGTTTGCTCAATCCTAGCTTAGTTAACTATGATTATTGTTATGTGATATACTCAGTTGGCTTTCTCTACCAATGTGAAATCCTATATATTTCTTACTGTATTTATATAAAAAGTGTTTGCTCAATCCTAGCTTAGTTAACTATGATTATTGTTATGTGATATACTCACATGACTTTCTCTACCAATGTCAAATCCTATATATTTCTTACTGTATTTATATAAAAAGAGTTTGCTCAATCCTAGCTTAGTTAACTATGATTATTGTTATGTGATATACTCACATGGCTTTCTCTACCAATGTCAAATCCTATATATTTCTTACTGTATTTATATAAAAAGTGTTTGCTCAATCCTAGCTTAGTTAACTATGACTATTGTTATGTGATATACTCAGTTGGCTTTCTCTACCAATGTCAAATCCTATATATTTCTTACTGTATTGATATAAAAAGTGATTGTTCTATCCTAGCTTAGTTAACTATGATTATTGTTATGTGATATACTCACATGGCTTTCTCTACCAATGTCAAATCCTATATATTTCTTACTGTATTGATATAAAAAGTGATTGTTCTATCCTAGCTTAGTTAACTATGATTATTGTTATGTGATATACTCACATGGCTTTCTCTACCAATGTCAAATCCTATATATTTCTTACTGTATTGATATAAAAAGTGATTGTTCTATCCTAGCTTAGTTAACTATGATTATTGTTATGTGATATACTCACATGGCTTTCTCTACCAATGTCAAATCCTATATATTTCTTACTGTATTGATATAAAAAGTGATTGTTCTATCCTAGCTTAGTTAACTATGATTATTGTTATGTGATATACTCACTTGGCTTTCTCTACCAATGTCAAATCCTATATATTTCTTACTGTATTGATATAAAAAGTGTTTGCTCAATCCTAGCTTAATTAACTATGATTATTGTTATGTGATATACTCACTTGGCTTTCTCTACCAATGTCAAATCCTATATATTTCTTACTGTATTGATATAAAAAGTGATTGTTCTATCCTAGCTTAGTTAACTATGATTATTGTTATGTGATATGCTCACATGACTTTCTCTACCAATGTCAAATCCTATATATTTCTTACTGTATTTATATAAAAAGTGATTGTTCAATCCTAGCTTAGTTAACTATGATTATTGTTATGTGATATACTCACATGACTTTCTCTACCAATGTCAAATCCTATATATTTCTTACTGTATTCATATAAAAAGTGATTGTTCAATCCTAGCTTAGTTAACTATGATTATTGTTATGTGATATACTCACATGGCTTTCCCCACCAATGTAAAATACTATATATTTCTTACTGTATTTATGTATAAAGTGTTTGGTCAATACTAGCTGAGTTAACCATGATTATTGTTATGTGATATACTCACATGACTTTCTCTACCAATGTCCAACCGTATATGTTTCTTACTGTATTTATACATAAAGTGTTTGGTCAATCCTAGCTGAGTTAATCATGATTATTGTTATGTGTTATACTCACATGACTTTCTCTACCCATGTCAAATCCTATATATTTCTTACTGTATTGATATAAAAAGTGATTGTTCCATCCTAGCTTAGTTAACTATGATTATTGTTATGTGATATACTCACATGACTTTCTCTGCTTATGTCAAACCGTATATATTTCTTACTGTATTTATATATAAAGTATTTGGTCAATACTAGCTGAGTTAACCATGATTATTGTTATGTGATATACTCACATGACTTTCTCTGCTTATGTCAAACCGTATATATTTCTTACTGTATTTATGTATAAAGTGTTTGGTCAATACTAGCTGAGTTAACCATGATTATTGTTATGTGATATACTCACATGACTTTCTCTACCAATGTCAAACCGTATATGTTTCTTACTGTATTTATATATGAAGTGTTTGGTCAATCCTAGCTGAGTTAATCATGATTATTGTTATGTGTTATACTCACATGACTTTCTCTACCAATGTCAAACCGTATTAGTTTCTTACTGTATTGATATAAAAAGTGATTGTTCAATCCTAGCTGAGTTAACCATGATTATTGTTATGTGATATACTCAGTTGGCTTTCTCTACCAATGTCAAATCCTATATATTTCTTACTGTATTGATATAAAAAGTGATTGTTCAATCCTAGCTTAGTTAACTATGATTATTGTTATGTGATATACTCAGTTGGCTTTCTCTACCAATGTCAAATCCTATATATTTCTTACTGTATTCATATAAAAAGTGATTGTTCAATCCTAGCTTAGTTAACTATGATTATTGTTATGTGATATACTCAGTTGGCTTTCTCTACCAATGTCAAATCCTATATATTTCTTACTGTATTCATATAAAAAGTGATTGTTCAATCCTAGCTTAGTTAACCATGATTATTGTTATGTGATATACTCACAGGACTTTCTCTACCAATGTCAAATCCTATATATTTCTTACTGTATTGATATAAAAATTGATTGTTCAATCCTAGCTGAGTTAACCATGATTATTGTTATGTGATATACTCACATGACTTTCTCTACCAATGTCAAATCCTATATATTTCTTACTGTATTTATATATAAAGTGATTGTTCAATCCTAGCTTAGTTAACCATGATTATTGTTATGTGATATACTCACATGACTTTCTCTACCAATGTCAAATCCTATATATTTCTTACTGTATTCATATAAAAAGTGATTCTTCAATCCTAGCTTAGTTAAATATGATTATTGTTAAGTGATATACTCACATGACTTTCTCTACCAATGTCAAATCCTATATATTTCTTACTGTATTGATATAAAAAGTGATTGTTCAATCCTAGCTTAGTAAACCATGATTATTGTTATGTGATATACTCACATGACTTTCTCTACCAATGTCAAATCCTATATATTTCTTACTGTATTCATATAAAAAGTGATTGTTCAATCCTAGCTTAGTAAACCATGATTATTGTTAAGTGATATACTCACATGACTTTCTCTACCAATGTCAAATCCTATATATTTCTTACTGTATTCATATAAAAAGTGATTGTTCAATCCTAGCTTAGTAAACCATGATTATTGTTATGTGATATACTAACATGACTTTCTCTACCAATGTCAAATCCTATATATTTCTTACTGTATTCATATAAAAAGTGATTGTTCAATCCTAGCTTAGTTAACCATGATTATTGTTATGTGATATACTAACATGACTTTCTCTACCAATGTCAAATCCTATATATTTCTTACTGTATTGATATAAAAATTGATTGTTCAATCCTAGCTGAGTTAACCATGACTATTGTTATGTGATATACTCACATGACTTTCTCTACCATTGTCAAATCCTATATATTTCTTACTGTATTGATATAAAAAGTGATTGTTCAATCCTAACTTAGTTAACCATGATTATTGTTATGTGATATACTAACATGACTTTCTCTACCAATGTCAAATCCTATATATTTCTTACTGTATTCATATAAAAAGTGATTGTTCAATCCTAGCTGAGTTAACCATGATTATTGTTATGTGATATACTCACATGACTTTCTCTACCAATGTCAAATCCTATATATTTCTTACTGTATTCATATAAAAAGTGATTGTTCAATCCTAGCTTAGTTAACCATGATTATTGTTATGTGATATACTCACATGACTTTCTCTACCAATGTCAAATCCTATATATTTCTTACTGTATTCATATAAAAAGTGATTGTTCAATCCTAGCTTAGTTAACCATGATTATTGTTATGTGATATACTCAGTTGGCTTTCTCTACCAATGTCAAATCCTATATATTTCTTACTCTATTCATATAAAAAGTGATTGTTCAATCCTAGCTTAGTTAACTATGATTATTGTTATGTGGTATACTCACATGACCTTCTCTACCAATGTCAAATCCTATATATTTCTCACTGTATTCATATAAAAAGTGATTGTTCAATCCTAGCTTAGTTAACCGTGATTATTGTTATGTGGTATACTCACATGACCTTCTCTACCAATGTCAAATCCTATATATTTCTCACTGTATTCATATAAAAAGTGATTGTTCAATCCTAGCTTAGTTAACTATGATTATTGTTATGTGGTATACTCACATGACTTTCTCTACCAATGTCAAATCCTATATATTTCTTACTGTATTGATATAAAAAGTGATTGTTAAATCCTAGCTGAGTTAACCATGATTATTGTTATGTGATATACTAACATGACTTTCTCTACCAATGTCAAATCCTATATATTTCTTACTGTATTGATATAAAAAGTGATTGTTCAATCCTAGCTGAGTTAACCATGATTATTGTTATGTGATATACTCACATGACTTTCTCTACCAATGTCAAATCCTATATATTTCTTACTGTATTCATATAAAAAGTGATTGTTCAATCCTAGCTTAGTTAACCATGATTATTGTTATGTGATATACTCACATGACTTTCTCTACCAATGTCAAATCCTATATATTTCTTACTGTATTCATATAAAAAGTGATTGTTCAATCCTAGCTTAGTTAACTATGATTATTGTTATGTGGTATACTCACATGACCTTCTCTACCAATGTCAAATCCTATATATTTCTCACTGTATTCATATAAAAAGTGATTGTTCAATCCTAGCTTAGTTAACTATGATTATTGTTATGTGATATACTCAGTTGGCTTTCTCTACCAATGTCAAATCCTATATATTTCTTACTGTATTTATATAAAAAGTGTTTGCTCAATCCTAGCTTAGTTAACTATGATTATTGTTATGTGATATACTCACATGGCTTTCTCTACCAATGTCAAACCGTATATATTTCTTACTGTATTTATATAAAAAGTGTTTGCTCAATCCTAGCTTAGTTAACTATGATTATTGTTATGTGATATACTCAGTTGGCTTTCTCTACCAATGTCAAATCCTATATATTTCTTACTGTATTTATATAAAAAGTGTTTGCTCAATCCTAGCATAGTTAACTATGATTATTGTTATGTGATATACTCAGTTGGCTTTCTCTACCAATGTCAAATCCTATATATTTCTTACTGTATTTATATAAAAAGAGTTTGCTCAATCCTAGCTTAGTTAACTATGATTATTGTTATGTGATATACTCACATGGCTTTCTCTACCAATGTCAAATCCTATATATTTCTTACTGTATTTATATAAAAAGTGTTTGCTCAATCCTAGCTTAGTTAACTATGATTATTGTTATGTGATATACTCAGTTGGCTTTCTCTACCAATGTCAAATCCTATATATTTCTTACTGTATTGATATAAAAAGTGATTGTTCTATCCTAGCTTAGTTAACTATGATTATTGTTATGTGATATACTCACTTGGCTTTCTCTACCAATGTCAAATCCTATATATTTCTTACTGTATTGATATAAAAAGTGTTTGCTCAATCCTAGCTTAATTAACTATGATTATTGTTATGTGATATACTCACTTGGCTTTCTCTACCAATGTCAAATCCTATATATTTCTTACTGTATTGATATAAAAAGTGATTGCTCTATCCTAGCTTAGTTAACTATGATTATTGTTATGTGATATACTCACATGACTTTCTCTACCAATGTCAAATCCTATATATTTCTTACTGTATTTATATAAAAAGTGATTGTTCAATCCTAGCTTAGTTAACTATGATTATTGTTATGTGATATACTCACATGACTTTCTCTACCAATGTCAAATCCTATATATTTCTTACTGTATTCATATAAAAAGTGATTGTTCAATCCTAGCTTAGTTAACTATGATTATTGTTATGTGATATACTCACATGGCTTTCCCCACCAATGTAAAATACTATATATTTCTTACTGTATTTATGTATAAAGTGTTTGGTCAATACTAGCTGAGTTAACCATGATTACTGTTATGTGATATACTCACATGACTTTCTCTACCAATGTCAAACCGTATATGTTTCTTACTGTATTTATACATAAAGTGTTTGGTCAATCCTAGCTGAGTTAATCATGATTATTGTTATGTGTTATACTCACATGACTTTCTCTACCCATGTCAAATCCTATATATTTCTTACTGTATTGATATAAAAAGTGATTGTTCCATCCTAGCTTAGTTAACTATGATTATTGTTATGTGATATACTCACATGACTTTCTCTGCTTATGTCAAACCATATATATTTCTTACTGTATTTATATATAAAGTATTTGGTCAATACTAGCTGAGTTAGCCATGACTATTGTTATGTGATATACTCACATGACTTTCTCTGCTTATGTCAAACCGTATATATTTCTTACTGTATTTATGTATAAAGTGTTTGGTCAATACTAGCTGAGTTAACCATGATTATTGTTATGTGATATACTCACATGACTTTCTCTACCAATGTCAAACCGTATATGTTTCTTACTGTATTTATATATAAAGTGTTTGGTCAATCCTAGCTGAGTTAATCATGATTATTGTTATGTGTTATACTCACATGACTTTCTCTACCAATGTCAAACCGTATATGTTTCTTACTGTATTTATATATAAAGTGTTTGGTCAATCCTAGCTGAGTTAACCATGATTATTGTTATGTGATATACTCACATGACTTTCTCTACCAATGTCAAACCGTATATGTTTCTTACTGTATTTATATATAAAGTGTTTGGTCAATCCTAGCTGAGTTAATCATGATTATTGTTATGTGTTATACTCACATGACTTTCTCTACCAATGTCAAACCGTATATGTTTCTTACTGTATTTATATATAAAGTGTTTGGTCAATCCTAGCTGAGTTAACCATGATTATTGTTATGTGATATACTCACATGACTTTCTCTACCAATGTCAAACCGTATATGTTTCTTACTGTATTTATATATAAAGTGTTTGGTCAATCCTAGCTGAGTTAATCATGATTACTGTTATGTGTTATACTCACATGACTTTCTCTACCAATGTCAAACCGTATATGTTTCTTACTGTATTTATATATAAAGTGTTTGGTCAATCCTAGCTGAGTTAATCATGATTATTGTTATGTGATATACTCACATGACTTTCTCTACCAATGTCAAACCGTATATGTTTCTTAGTGTATTTATATATAAAGTGTTTGGTCAATCCTAGCTGAGTTAACCATGATTATTGTTATGTGATATACTCACATGACTTTCTCTACCTATGTCAAACCGTATATGAATCTTACTGTATTTATATATAAAGTGTTTGGTCAATCCTAGCTGAGTTAACCATGATTATTGTTATGTGATATACTCACATGACTATCTCTACCAATGTCAAACCGTATGTTTCTTACTGTATTTATATATAAAGTGTTTGGTCAATCCTAGCTGAGTTAACCATGATTATTGTTATGTGATATACTCACATGACTTTCTCTACCAATGTCAAACCGTATATGTTTCTTACTGTATTGATATAAAAAGTGATTGTTCAATCCTAGCTGAGTAAACCATGATTATTGTTATGTGATATACTAACATGACTTTCTCTACCAATGTCAAATCCTATATATTTCTTACTGTATTCATATAAAAAGTGATTGTTCAATCCTAGCTTAGTTAACTATGATTATTGTTATGTGATATACTCAGATGACTTTCTCTACCAATGTCAAATCCTATATATTTCTTACTGTATTGATATAAAAAGTGATTGTTCAATCCTAGCTGAGTTAACCATGATTATTGTTATGTGATATACTCACATGACTTTCTCTACCAATGTCAAATCCTATATATTTCTTACTGTATTTATATAAAAAGTGATTGTTCAATCCTAGCTTAGTTAACCATGATTATTGTTATGTGATATACTCACATGACTTTCTCTACCAATGTCAAATCCTATATATTTCTTACTGTATTCATATAAAAAGTGATTGTTCAATCCTAGCGTAGTTAACTATGATTATTGCTATGTGGTATACTCACATGACCTTCTCTACCAATGTCAAATCCTATATATTTCTTACTGTATTCATATAAAAAGTGATTGTTCAATCCTAGCTTAGTTAACTATGATTATTGTTATGTGATATACTCAGTTGGCTTTCTCTACCAATGTCAAATCCTATATATTTCTTACTGTATTTATATAAAAAGTGTTTGCTCAATCCTAGCTTAGTTAACTATGATTATTGTTATGTGATATACTCACATGGCTTTCTCTACCAATGTCAAATCCTATATATTTCTTACTGTATTTATATAAAAAGTGTTTGCTCAATCCTAGCTTAGTTAACTATGATTATTGTTATGTGATATACTCAGTTGGATTTCTCTACCAATGTCAAATCCTGTATATTTCTTACTGTATTTATATAAAAAGTGTTTGCTCAATCCTAGCTTAGTTAACTATGATTATTGTTATGTGATATACTCACATGACTTTCTCTACCAATGTCAAATCCTATATATTTCTTACTGTATTTATATAAAAAGTGTTTACTCAATCCTAGCTTAGTTAACTATGATTATTGTTATGTGATATACTCAGTTGGCTTTCTCTACCAATGTCGAATCCTATATATTTCTTACTGTATTGATATAAAGAGTGATTGTTCTATCCTAGCTTAGTTAACTATGATTATTGTTATGTGATATACTCAGTTGGCTTTCTCTACCAATGTCAAATCCTATATATTTCTTACTGTATTGATATAAAAAGTGTTTGCTCAATCCTAGCTTAGTTAACTATGATTATTGTTATGTGATATACTCACTTGGCTTTCTCTACCAATGTCAAATCCTATATATTTCTTACTGTATTTATATAAAAAGTGTTTGCTCAATCCTAGCTTAGTTAACTATGATTATTGTTATGTGATATACTCACTTGGCTTTCTCTACCTATGTCAAATCCTATATATTTCTTACTGTATTGATATAAAAAGTGATTGTTCTATCCTAGCTTAGTTAACTATGATTATTGTTATGTGATATACTCACATGACTTTCTCTACCAATGTCAAATCCTATATATTTCTTACTGTATTTATATAAAAAGTGATTGTTCAATCCTAGCTTAGTTAACTATGATTATTGTTATGTGATATACTCACATGACTTTCTCTACCAATGTCAAATCCTATATATTTCTTACTGTATTCATATAAAAAGTGATTGTTCAATCCTAGCTTAGTTAACTATGATTATTGTTATGTGATATACTCACATGGCTTTCCCCACCAATGTAAAATACTATATATTTCTTACTGTATTTATGTATAAAGTGTTTGGTCAATACTAGCTGAGTTAACCATGATTATTGTTATGTGATATACTCACATGACTTTCTCTACCAATGTCAAACCGTATATGTTTCTTACTGTATTTATACATAAAGTGTTTGGTCAATCCTAGCTGAGTTAATCATGATTACTGTTATGTGTTATACTCACATGACTTTCTCTACCAATGTCAAATCCTATATATTTCTTACTGTATTGATATAAAAAGTGATTGTTCCATCCTAGCTTAGTTAACTATGATTACTGTTATGTGATATACTCACATGACTTTCTCTGGTTATGTCAAACCGTATATATTTCTTACTGTATTTATATATAAAGTGTTTGGTCAATACTAGCTGAGTTAACCATGATTATTGTTATGTGATATACTCACATGACTTTCTCTGCTTATGTCAAACCGTATATATTTCTTACTGTATTTATGTATAAAGTGTTTGGTCAATACTAGCTGAGTTAACCATGATTATTGTTATGTGATATACTCACATGACTTTCTCTACCAATGTCAAACCGTATATGTTTCTTACTGTATTTATATATAAAGTGTTTGGTCAATCCTAGCTGAGTTAATCATGATTATTGTTATGTGTTATACTCACATGACTTTCTCTACCAATGTCAAACCGTATATGTTTCTTACTGTATTTATATATAAAGTGTTTGGTCAATCCTAGCTGAGTTAACCATGATTATTGTTATGTGATATACTCACATGACTTTCTCTACCAATGTCAAACCGTATATGTTTCTCACTGTATTTATATATAAAGTGTTTGGTCAATCCTAGCTGAGTTAATCATGATTATTGTTATGTGTTATACTCACATGACTTTCTCTACCAATGTCAAACCGTATATGTTTCTTACTGTATTTATATATAAAGTGTTTGGTCAATCCTAGCTGAGTTAACCATGATTATTGTTATGTGATATACTCACATGACTTTCTCTACCAATGTCAAACCGTATATGTTTCTTACTGTATTTATATATAAAGTGTTTGGTCAATCCTAGCTGAGTTAATCATGATTACTGTTATGTGTTATACTCACATGACTTTCTCTACCAATGTCAAACCGTATATGTTTCTTACTGTATTTATATATAAAGTGTTTGGTCAATCCTAGCTGAGTTAACCATGATTATTGTTATGTGATATACTCACATGACTTTCTCTACCAATGTCAAACCGTATATGTTTCTTACTGTATTTATATATAAAGTGTTTGGTCAATCCTAGCTGAATTAACCATGATTATTGTTATGTGTTATACTCACATGACTTTCTCTACCAATGTCAAACCGTATATGTTTCTTACTGTATTTATATATAAAGTGTTTGGTCAATCCTAGCTGAGTTAACCATGATTATTGTTATGTGATATACTCACATGACTTTCTCTACCAATGTCAAACCGTATATGTTTCTTACTGTATTTATATTTAAAGTGTTTGGTCAATCCTAACTGAGTTAGCCATGATTATTGTTATGTGATATACTCACATGACTTTCTCTACCAATGTCAAACCGTATATGTTTCTTACTGTATTTATATATAAAGTGTTTGGTCAATCCTAGCTGAGTTAACCATGATTATTGTTATGTGATATACTCACATGACTTTCTCTACCAATGTCAAACCGTATATGTTTCTTACTGTATTGATATAAAAAGTGATTGTTCAATCCTAGCTGAGTAAACCATGATTATTGTTATGTGATATACTAACATGACTTTCTCTACCAATGTCAAATCCTATATATTTCTTACTGTATTCATATAAAAAGTGATTGTTCAATCCTAGCTTAGTTAACCATGATTTTTGTTATGTGATATACTCACATGACTTTCTCTACCAATGTCAAATCCTATATATTTCTTACTGTATTGATATAAAAAGTGATTGTTCAATCCTAGCTGAGTTAACCATGATTATTGTTATGTGATATACTCACATGACTTTCTCTACCAATGTCAAATCCTATATATTTCTTACTGTATTTATATAAAAAGTGATTGTTCAATCCTAGCTTAGTTAACCATGATTATTGTTATGTGATATACTCACATGACTTTCTCTACCAATGTCAAATCCTATATATTTCTTACTGTATTCATATAAAAAGTGATTGTTGAATCCTAGCGTAGTTAACTATGATTATTGCTATGTGGTATACTCACATGACCTTCTCTACCAATGTCAAAACCTATATATTTCTTACTGTATTCATATAAAAAGTGATTGTTCAATCCTAGCTTAGTTAACTATGATTATTGTTATGTGATATACACAGTTGGCTTTCTGTACCAATGTCAAATCCTATATATTTCTTACTGTATTTATATAAAAAGTGTTTGCTCAATCCTAGCTTAGTTAACTATGATTATTGTTATGTGATATACTCACATGGCTTTCTCTACCAATGTCAAATCCTATATATTTCTTACTGTATTTATATAAAAAGTGTTTGCTCAATCCTAGCTTAGTTAACTATGATTATTGTTATGTGATATACTCAGTTGGCTTTCTCTACAATGTCAAATCCTATATATTTCTTACTGTATTTGTATAAAAAGTGTTTGCTCAATCCTAGCTTAGTTAACTATGATTATTGTTATGTGATATACTCACATGACTTTCTCTACCAATGTCAAATCCTATATATTTCTTACTGTATTTATATAAAAAGTGTTTGCTCAATCCTAGCTTAGTTAACTATGATTATTGTTATGTGATATACTCAGATGGCTTTCTCTACCAATGTCAAATCCTATATATTTCTTACTGTATTGATATAAAAAGTGATTGTTCTATCCTAGCTTAGTTAACTATGAATATTGTTATGTGATATACTCACTTGGCTTTCTCTACCAATGTCAAATCCTATATATTTCTTACTGTATTGATATAAAAAGTGTTTGCTCAATCCTAGCTTAGTTAACTATGATTATTGTTATGTGATATACTCACTTGGCTTTCTCTACCAATGTCAAATCCTATATATTTCTTACTGTATTGATATAAAAAGTGATTGTTCTATCCTAGCTTAGTTAACTATGATTATTGTTATGTGATATACTCACATGACTTTCTCTACCAATGTCAAATCCTATATATTTCTTACTGTATTCATATAAAAAGTGATTGTTCAATCCTAGCTTAGTTAACTATGATTATTGTTATGTGATATACTCACATGGCTTTCTCCACCAATGTCAAATCCTATATATTTCTTACTGTATTCATATGAAAAGTGATTGTTCAATCCTAGCTTAGTTAACTATGATTATTGTTATGTGATATACTCACATGACTTTCTCTACCAATGTCAAATCCTATATATTTCTTACTGTATTGATATAAAAAGTGTTTGTTCAATCCTAGCTTAGTTAACTATGATTATTGTTATGTGATATACTCACATGACTTTCTCTACCAATGTCAAATCCTATATATTTCTTACTGTATTGATATAAAAAGTGTTTCTTCAATCCTAGCTTAGTTAACCATGATTATTGTTATGTGATATACTCACATGACTTTCTCTACCAATGTCAAATCCTATATATTTCTTACTGTATTCATATAAAAAGTGATTGTTCAATCCTAGCTTAGTTAACTATGATTATTGTTATGTGATATACTCACATGGCTTTCTCCACCAATGTAAAATACTATATATTTCTTACTGTATTGATATAAAAAGTGATTGTTCTATCCTAGCTTAGTTAACTATGATTATTGTTATGTGATATACTCACATGACTTTCTCTACCAATGTCAAATCCTATATATTTCTTACTGTATTGATATAAAAAGTGATTGTCCTATCCTAGCTTAGTTAACTATGATTATTGTTATGTGATATACTCACATGACTTTCTCTACCAATGTCAAATCCTATATATGTCTTACTGTATTGATATAAAAAGTGATTGTTCCATCCTAGCTTAGTTAGCTATGATTATTGTTATGTGATATACTCACATGACTTTCTCTGGTTATGTCAAACCGTATATATTTCTTACTGTATTTATATATAAAGAGTTTGGTCAATACTAGCTGAGTTAACCATGATTATTGTTATGTGATATACTCAAATGACTTTCTCTGCTTATGTCAAACCGTATATATTTCTTACTGTATTTATGTATAAAGTGTTTGGTCAATACTAGCTGAGTTAACCATGATTATTGTTATGTGATATACTCACATGACTTTCTCTACCAATGTCAAACCGTATATGTTTCTTACTGTATTTATACATAAAGTGTTTGGTCAATCCTAGCTGAGTTAATCATGATTATTGTTATGTGTTATACTCACATGACTTTCTCTACCAATGTCAAAGCGTATATGTTTCTTACTGTATTTATATATAAAGTGTTTGGTCAA
This sequence comes from Deroplatys truncata, assembly GCA_030765065.1. NCBI lineage: Eukaryota > Metazoa > Arthropoda > Insecta > Mantodea > Mantidae > Deroplatys > Deroplatys truncata. Next base: position 30,565,968 of record CM060981.1, on the reverse strand, counting down.
TCCTAGCTGAGTTAACCATGATTATTGTTATGTGATATACTCACATGACTTTCTCTACCAATGTCAAACCGTATATTTTTCTTACTGTATTTATATATAAAGTGTTTGGTCAATCCTAGCTGAGTTAACCATGATTATTGTTATGTGATATACTCACATGACTTTCTCTACCAATGTCAAACAGTATATGTTTCTTACTGTATTTATATATAAAGTGTTTGGTCAATCCTAGCTGAGTTAACCATGATTATTGTTATGTGTTATACTCACATGACTTTCTCTACCAATGTCAAACCGTATATGTTTCTTACTGTATTTATATATAAAGTGTTTGGTCAATCCTAGCTGAGTTAATCATGATTATTGTTATGTGATATACTCACATGACTTTCTCTACCAATGTCAAACCGTATATGTTTCTTACTGTATTTATATATAAAGTGTTTGGTCAATCCTAGCTGAGTTAACCATGATTATTGTTATGTGATATACTCACATGACTTTCTCTACCAATGTCAAACCGTATATGTTTCTTACTGTATTTATATTTAAAGTGTTTGGTCAATCCTAGCTGAGTTAGCCATGATTATTGTTATGTGATATACTCACATGACTTTCTCTACCAATGTCAAACCGTATATGTTTCTTACTGTATTTATATATAAAGTGTTTGGTCAATCCTAGCTGAGTTAACCATGATTATTGTTATGTGATATACTCACATGACTTTCTCTACCAATGTCAAACCGTATATGTTTCTTACTGTATTGATATAAAAAGTGATTGTTCAATCCTAGCTGAGTAAACCATGATTATTGTTATGTGATATACTAACATGACTTTCTCTACCAATGTCAAATCCTATATATTTCTTACTGTATTCATATAAAAAGTGATTGTTCAATCCTAGCTTAGTTAACCATGATTATTGTTATGTGATATACTCACATGACTTTCTCTACCAATGTCAAATCCTATATATTTCTTACTGTATTGATATAAAAAGTGATTGTTCAATCCTAGCTGAGTTAACCATGATTATTGTTATGTGATATACTCACATGACTTTCTCTACCAATGTCAAATCCTATATATTTCTTACTGTATTTATATAAAAAGTGATTGTTCAATCCTAGCTTAGTTAACCATGATTATTGTTATGTGATATACTCACATGACTTTCTCTACCAATGTCAAATCCTATATATTTCTTACTGTATTCATATAAAAAGTGATTATTGAATCCTAGCGTAGTTAACTATGATTATTGCTATGTGGTATACTCACATGACCTTCTCTACCAATGTCAAATGCTATATATTTCTTACTGTATTCATATAAAAAGTGATTGTTCAATCCTAGCTTAGTTAACTATGATTATTGTTATGTGATATACACAGTTGGCTTTCTCTACCAATGTCAAATCCTATATATTTCTTACTGTATTTATATAAAAAGTGTTTGCTCAATCCTAGCTTAGTTAACTATGATTATTGTTATGTGATATACTCACATGGCTTTCTCTACCAATGTCAAATCCTATATATTTCTTACTGTATTTATATAAAAAGTGTTTGCTCAATCCTAGCTTAGTTAACTATGATTATTGTTATGTGATATACTCAGTTGGCTTTCTCTACCAATGTCAAATCCTATATATTTCTTACTGTATTTGTATAAAAAGTGTTTGCTCAATCCTAGCTTAGATAACTATGATTATTGTTATGTGATATACTCACATGACTTTCTCTACCAATGTCAAATCCTATATATTTCTTACTGTATTTATATAAAAAGTGTTTGCTCAATCCTAGCTTAGTTAACTATGATTATTGTTATGTGATATACTCAGATGGCTTTCTCTACCAATGTCAAATCCTATATATTTCTTACTGTATTGATATAAAAAGTGATTGTTCTATCCTAGCTTAGTTAACTATGAATATTGTTATGTGATATACTCACTTGGCTTTCTCTACCAATGTCAAATCCTATATATTTCTTACTGTATTGATATAAAAAGTGATTGTTCTATCCTAGCTTAGTTAACTATGATTATTGTTATGTGATATACTCACTTGGCTTTCTCTACCAATGTCAAATCCTATATATTTCTTACTGTATTGATATAAAAAGTGATTGTTCTATCCTAGCTTAGTTAACTATGATTATTGTTATGTGATATACTCACATGACTTTCTCTACCAATGTCAAATCCTATATATTTCTTACTGTATTCATATAAAAAGGGGATTGTTCAATCCTAGCTTAGTTAACTATGATTATTGTTATGTGATATACTCACATGGCTTTCTCCACCAATGTCAAATCCTATATATTTCTTACTGTATTCATATGAAAAGTGATTGTTCAATTCTAGCTTAGTTAACTATGATTATTGTTATGTGATATACTCACATGACTTTCTCTACCAATGTCAAATCCTATATATTTCTTACTGTATTGATATAAAAAGTGTTTGTTCAATCCTAGCTTAGTTAACTATGATTATTGTTATGTGATATACTCACATGACTTTCTCTACCAATGTCAAATCCTATATATTTCTTACTGTATTGATATAAAAAGTGTTTCTTCAATCCTAGCTTAGTTAACCATGATTATTGTTATGTGATATACTCACATGACTTTCTCTACCAATGTCAAATCCTATATATTTCTTACTGTATTCATATAAAAAGTGATTGTTCAATCCTAGCTTAGTTAACTATGATTATTGTTATGTGATATACTCACATGACTTTCTCTACCAATGTCAAACCGTATATGTTTCTTACTGTATTTATATATAAAGTGTTTGGTCAATCCTAGCTGAGTTAACCATTATTATTGTTATGTGATATACTCACATGACTTTCTCTACCAATGTCAAACCGTATATGTTTCTTACTTTATTTATATATAAAGTGTTTGGTCAATCCTAGCTGAGTTAACCATGATTATTGTTATGTGATATACTCACATGACTTTCTCTACCAATGTCAAACCGTATATGTTTCTTACTGTATTTATATATAAGGTGTTTGGTCAATCCTAGCTGAGTTAACCATGATTATTGTTATGTTATATACTCACATGACTTTCTCTGCTTATGTCAAACCGTATATATTTCTTACTGTATTCATATAAAAAGTGATTGTTCAATCCTAGCTTAGTTAACCATGATTATTGTTATGTGATATACTCACATGACTTTCTCTACCAATGTCAAATCCTATATATTTCTTACTGTATTGATATAAAAAGTGATTGTTCAATCCTAGCTGAGTTAACCATGATTATTGTTATGTGATATACTCACATGACTTTCTCTACCAATGTCAAATCCTATATATTTCTTACTGTATTTATATAAAAAGTGATTGTTCAATCCTAGCTTAGTTAACCATGATTATTGTTATGTGATATACTAACATGACTTTCTCTACCAATGTCAAATCCTATACATATTTCTTACTGTATTCATATAAAAAGTGATTGTTGAATCCTAGCGTAGTTAACTATGATTATTGCTATGTGGTATACTCACATGACCTTCTCTACCAATGTCAAATCCTATATATTTCTTACTGTATTCATATAAAAAGTGATTGTTCAATCCTAGCTTAGTTAACTATGATTATTGTTATGTGATATACACAGTTGGCTTTCTCTACCAATGTCAAATCCTATATATTTCTTACTGTATTTATATAAAAAGTGTTTGCTCAATCCTAGCTTAGTTAACTATGATTATTGTTATGTGAAATACTCACATGACTTTCTCTACCAATGTCAAATCCTATATATTTCTTACTGTATTGATATAAAAAGTGTTTCTTCAATCCTAGCTTAGTTAACCATGATTATTGTTATGTGATATACTCACATGACTTTCTCTACCAATGTCAAATCCTATATATTTCTTACTGTATTCATATAAAAAGTGATTGTTCAATCCTAGCTTAGTTAACTATGATTATTGTTATGTGATATACTCACATGGCTTTCTCCACCAATGTAAAATACTATATATTTCTTACTGTATTGATATAAAAAGTGATTGTTCTATCCTAGCTTAGTTAACTATGATTATTGTTATGTGATATACTCACATGACTTTCTCTACCAATGTCAAATCCTATATATTTCTTACTGTATTGATATAAAAAGTGATTGTCCTATCCTAGCTTAGTTAACTATGATTATTGTTATGTGATATACTCACATGACTTTCTCTACCAATGTCAAATCCTATATATGTCTTACTGTATTGATATAAAAAGTGATTGTTCCATCCTAGCTTAGTTAGCTATGATTATTGTTATGTGATATACTCACATGACTTTCTCTGCTTATGTCAAACCGTATATATTTCTTACTGTATTTATATATAAAGAGTTTGGTCAATACTAGCTGAGTTAACCATGATTATAGTTATGTGATATACTCAAATGACTTTCTCTGCTTATGTCAAACCGTATATATTTCTTACTGTATTTATGTATAAAGTGTTTGGTCAATACTAGCTGAGTTAACCATGATTATTGTTATGTGATATACTCACATGACTTTCTCTACCAATGTCAAACCGTATATGTTTCTTACTGTATTTATACATAAAGTGTTTGGTCAATCCTAGCTGAGTTAATCATGATTATTGTTATGTGTTATACTCACATGACTTTCTCTACCAATGTCAAAGCGTATATGTTTCTTACTGTATTTATATATAAAGTGTTTGGTCAATCCTAGCTGAGTTAACCATGATTATTGTTATGTGATATACTCACATGACTTTCTCTACCAATGTCAAACCGTATATGTTTCTTACTGTATTTATATATAAAGTGTTTGGTCAATCCTAGCTGAGTTAATCATGATTATTGTTATGTGTTATACTCACATGACTTTCTCTACCAATGTCAAACCGTATATGTTTCTTTCTGTATTTATATATAAAGTGTTTGGTCAATCCTTGCTGAGTTAACCATGATTATTGTTATGTGATATACTCACATGACTTTCTCTACCAATGTCAAACCGTATATGTTTCTTACTGTATTTATATATAAAGTGTTTGGTCAATCCTAGCTGAGTTAATCATGATTATTGTTATGTGTTATACTCACATGACTTTCTCTACCAATGTCAAACCGTATATGTTTCTTACTGTATTTATATATAAAGTGTTTGGATAATCCTAGCTGAGTTAACCATGATTATTGTTATGTGATATACTCACATGACTTTCTCTACCAATGTCAAACCGTATATGTTTCTTACTGTATTTATATATAAAGTGTTTGGTCAATCCTAGCTGAGTTAACCATGATTATTGTTATGTGATATACTCACATGACTTTCTCTACCAATGTCAAACCGTATATGTTTCTTACTGTATTTATATATAAAGTGTTTGGTCAATCCTAGCTGAGTTAACCATGATTATTGTTATGTGATATACTCACATGACTTTCTCTACCAATGTCAAACCGTATATGTTTCTTACTTTATTTATATATAAAGTGTTTGGTCAATCCTAGCTGAGTTAACCATGATTATTGTTATGTGATATACTCACATGACTTTCTCTACCAATGCCAACCGTATATGTTTCTTACTCTATTTATATATAAGGTGTTTGGTCAATCCTAGCTGAGTTAACCATGATTATTGTTATGTTATATACTCACATGACTTTCTCTGCTTATGTCAAACCGTATATATTTCTTACTGTATTCATATAAAAAGTGATTGTTCAATCCTAGCTTAGTTAACCATGATTATTGTTATGTGATATACTCACATGACTTTCTCTACCAATGTCAAATCCTATATATTTCTTACTGTATTGATATAAAAAGTGATTGTTCAATCCTAGCTGAGTTAACCATGATTATTGTTATGTGATATACTCACATGACTTTCTCTACCAATGTCAAATCCTATATATTTCTTACTGTATTTATATAAAAAGTGATTGTTCAATCCTAGCTTAGTTAACCATGATTATTGTTATGTGATATACTAACATGACTTTCTCTACCAATGTCAAATCCTATACATATTTCTTACTGTATTCATATAAAAAGTGATTGTTGAATCCTAGCGTAGTTAACTATGATTATTGCTATGTGGTATACTCACATGACCTTCTCTACCAATGTCAAATCCTATATATTTCTTACTGTATTCATATAAAAAGTGATTGTTCAATCCTAGCTTAGTTAACTATGATTATTGTTATGTGATATACACAGTTGGCTTTCTCTACCAATGTCAAATCCTATATATTTCTTACTGTATTTATATAAAAAGTGTTTGCTCAATCCTAGCTTAGTTAACTATGATTATTGTTATGTGATATACTCACATGGCTTTCTCTACCAATGTCAAATCCTATATATTTCTTACTGTATTGATATAAAAAGTGTTTCTTCAATCCTAGCTTAGTTAACTATGATTATTGTTATGTGATATACTCAGTTGGCTTTCTGTACCAATGTCAAATCCTATATATTTCTTACTGTATTTATATAAAAAGTGTTTGCTCAATCCTAGCTTAGTTAACTATGATTATTGTTATGTGATATACTCACATGACTTTCTCTACCAATGTCAAATCCTATATATTTCTTACTGTATTTATATAAAAAGTGTTTGCTCAATCCTAGCTTAGTTAACTATGATTATTGTTATGTGATATACTCAGATGGCTTTCTCTACCAATGTCAAATCCTATATATTTCTTACTGTATTGATATAAAAAGTGATTGTTCTATCCTAGCTTAGTTAACTATGAATATTGTTATGTGATATACTCACTTGGCTTTCTCTACCAATGTCAAATCCTATATATTTCTTACTGTATTGATATAAAAAGTGTTTGCTCAATCCTAGCTTAGTTAACTATGATTATTGTTATGTGATATACTCACTTGGCTTTCTCTACCAATGTCAAATCCTATATATTTCTTACTGTATTGATATAAAAAGTGATTGTTCTATCCTAGCTTAGTTAACTATGATTATTGTTATGTGATATACTCACATGACTTTCTCTACCAATGTCAAATCCTATATATTTCTTACTGTATTCATATAAAAAGTGATTTTCAATCCTAGCTTAGTTAACTATGATTATTGTTATGTGATATACTCACATGGCTTTCTCCACCAATGTCAAATCCTATATATTTCTTACTGTACTCATATGAAAAGTGATTGTTCAATCCTAGCTTAGTTAACTATGATTATTGTTATGTGATATACTCACATGACTTTCTCTACCAATGTCAAATCCTATATATTTCTTACTGTATTGATATAAAAAGTGTTTGTTCAATCCTAGCTTAGTTAACTATGATTATTGTTATGTGATATACTCACATGACTTTCTCTACCAATGTCAAATCCTATATATTTCTTACTGTATTGATATAAAAAGTGTTTCTTCAATCCTAGCTTAGTTAACCATGATTATTGTTATGTGATATACTCACATGACTTTCTCTACCAATGTCAAATCCTATATATTTCTTACTGTATTCATATAAAAAGTGATTGTTCAATCCTAGCTTAGTTAACTATGATTATTGTTATGTGATATACTCACATGGCTTTCTCCACCAATGTAAAATACTATATATTTCTTACTGTATTGATATAAAAAGTGATTGTTCTATCCTAGCTTAGTTAACTATGATTATTGTTATGTGATATACTCACATGACTTTCTCTACCAATGTCAAATCCTATATATTTCTTACTGTATTGATATAAAAAGTGATTGTCCTATCCTAGCTTAGTTAACTATGATTATTGTTATGTGATATACTCACATGACTTTCTCTACCAATGTCAAATCCTATATATGTCTTACTGTATTGATATAAAAAGTGATTGTTCCATCCTAGCTTAGTTAGCTATGATTATTGTTATGTGATATACTCACATGACTTTCTCTGCTTATGTCAAACCGTATATATTTCTTACTGTATTTATATATAAAGAGTTTGGTCAATACTAGCTGAGTTAACCATGATTATTGTTATGTGATATACTCAAATGACTTTCTCTGCTTATGTCAAACCGTATATATTTCTTACTGTATTTATGTATAAAGTGTTTGGTCAATACTAGCTGAGTTAACCATGATTATTGTTATGTGATATACTCACATGACTTTCTCTACCAATGTCAAACCGTATATGTTTCTTACTGTATTTATACATAAAGTGTTTGGTCAATCCTAGCTGAGTTAATCATGATTATTGTTATGTGTTATACTCACATGACTTTCTCTACCAATTGCAAAGCGTATATGTTTCTTACTGTATTTATATATAAAGTGTTTGGTCAATCCTAGCTGAGTTAACCATGATTATTGTTATGTGATATACTCACATGACTTTCTCTACCAATGTCAAACCGTATATGTTTCTTACTGTATTTATATATAAAGTGTTTGGTCAATCCTAGCTGAGTTAATCATGATTATTGTTATGTGTTATACTCACATGACTTTCTCTACCAATGTCAAACCGTATATGTTTCTTTCTGTATTTATATATAAAGTGTTTGGTCAATCCTTGCTGAGTTAACCATGATTATTGTTATGTGATATACTCACATGACTTTCTCTACCAATGTCAAACCGTATATGTTTCTTACTGTATTTATATATAAAGTGTTTGGTCAATCCTAGCTGAGTTAATCATGATTATTGTTATGTGTTATACTCACATGACTTTCTCTACCAATGTCAAACCGTATATGTTTCTTACTGTATTTATATATAAAGTGTTTGGTCAATCCTAGCTGAGTTAACCATGATTATTGTTATGTGATATACTCACATGACTTTCTCTACCAATGTCAAACCGTATATGTTTCTTACTGTATTTATATATAAAGTGTTTGGTCAATCCTAGCTGAGTTAACCATGATTATTGTTATGTGATATACTCACATGACTTTCTCTACCAATGTCAAACCGTATATGTTTCTTACTGTATTTATATATAAAGTGTTTGGTCAATCCTAGCTGAGTTAACCATGATTATTGTTATGTGATATACTCACATGACTTTCTCTACCAATGTCAAACCGTATATGTTTCTTACTTTATTTATATATAAAGTGTTTGGTCAATCCTAGCTGAGTTAACCATGATTATTGTTATGTGATATACTCACATGACTTTCTCTACCAATGTCAAACCGTATATGTTTCTTACTGTATTTATATATAAGGTGTTTGGTCAATCCTAGCTGAGTTAACCATGATTATTGTTATGTTATATACTCACATGACTTTCTCTGCTTATGTCAAACCGTATATATTTCTTACTGTATTCATATAAAAAGTGATTGTTCAATCCTAGCTTAGTTAACCATGATTATTGTTATGTGATATACTCACATGACTTTCTCTACCAATGTCAAATCCTATATATTTCTTACTGTATTGATATAAAAAGTGATTGTTCAATCCTAGCTGAGTTAACCATGATTATTGTTATGTGATATACTCACATGACTTTCTCTACCAATGTCAAATCCTATATATTTCTTACTGTATTTATATAAAAAGTGATTGTTCAATCCTAGCTTAGTTAACCATGATTATTGTTATGTGATATACTCACATGACTTTCTCTACCAATGTCAAATCCTATATATTTCTTACTGTATTCATATAAAAAGTGATTGTTGAATCCTAGCGTAGTTAACTATGATTATTGCTATGTGGTATACTCACATGACCTTCTCTACCAATGTCAAATCCTATATATTTCTTACTGTATTCATATAAAAAGTGATTGTTCAATCCTAGCTTAGTTAACTATGATTATTGTTATGTGATATACACAGTTGGCTTTCTCTACCAATGTCAAATCCTATATATTTCTTACTGTATTTATATAAAAAGTGTTTGCTCAATCCTAGCTTAGTTAACTATGATTATTGTTATGTGATATACTCACATGGCTTTCTCTACCAATGTCAAATCCTATATATTTCTTACTGTATTTATATAAAAAGTGTTTGCTCAATCCTAGCTTAGTTAACTATGATTATTGTTATGTGATATACTCAGGTGGCTTTCTCTACCAATGTCAAATCCTATATATTTCTTACTGTATTTATATAAAAAGTGTTTGCTCAATCCTAGCTTAGTTAACTATGATTATTGTTATGTGATATACTCACATGACTTTCTCTACCAATGTCAAATCCTATATATTTCTTACTGTATTTATATAAAAAGTGTTTGCTCAATCCTAGATTAGTTAACTATGATTATTGTTATGTGATATACTCAGATGGCTTTCTCTACCAATGTCAAATCCTATATATTTCTTACTGTATTGATATAAAAAGTGATTGTTCTATCCTAGCTTAGTTAACTATGAATATTGTTATGTGATATACTCACTTGGCTTTCTCTACCAATGTCAAATCCTATATATTTCTTACTGTATTGATATAAAAAGTGTTTGCTCAATCCTAGCTTAGTTAACTATGATTATTGTTATGTGATATACTCACTTGGCTTTCTCTACCAATGTCAAATCCTATATATTTCTTACTGTATTGATATAAAAAGTGATTGTTCTATCCTAGCTTAGTTAACTATGATTATTGTTATGTGATATACTCACATGACTTTCTCTACCAATGTCAAATCCTATATATTTCTTACTGTATTCATATAAAAAGTGATTGTTCAATCCTAGCTTAGTTAACTATGATTATTGTTATGTGATATACTCACATGGCTTTCTCCACCAATGTCAAATCCTATATATTTCTTACTGTATTCATATGAAAAGTGATTGTTCAATCCTAGCTTAGTTAACTATGATTATTGTTATGTGATATACTCACATGACTTTCTCTACCAATGTCAAATCCTATATATTTCTTACTGTATTGATATAAAAAGTGTTTGTTCAATCCTAGCTTAGTTAACTATGATTATTGTTATGTGATATACTCACATGACTTTCTCTACCAATGTCAAATCCTATATATTTCTTACTGTATTGATATAAAAAGTGTTTCTTCAATCCTAGCTTAGTTAACCATGATTATTGTTATGTGATATACTCACATGACTTTCTCTACCAATGTCAAATCCTATATATTTCTTACTGTATTCATATAAAAAGTGATTGTTCAATCCTAGCTTAGTTAACTATGATTATTGTTATGTGATATACTCACATGGCTTTCTCCACCAATGTAAAATACTATATATTTCTTACTGTATTGATATAAAAAGTGATTGTTCTATCCTAGCTTAGTTAACTATGATTATTGTTATGTGATATACTCACATGACTTTCTCTACCAATGTCAAATCCTATATATTTCTTACTGTATTGATATAAAAAGTGATTGTCCTATCCTAGCTTAGTTAACTATGATTATTGTTATGTGATATACTCACATGACTTTCTCTACCAATGTCAAATCCTATATATGTCTTACTGTATTGATATAAAAAGTGATTGTTCCATCCTAGCTTAGTTAGCTATGATTATTGTTATGTGATATACTCACATGACTTTCTCTGCTTATGTCAAACCGTATATATTTCTTACTGTATTTATATATAAAGAGTTTGGTCAATACTAGCTGAGTTAACCATGATTATTGTTATGTGATATACTCAAATGACTTTCTCTGCTTATGTCAAACCGTATATATTTCTTACTGTATTTATGTATAAAGTGTTTGGTCAATACTAGCTGAGTTAACCATGATTATTGTTATGTGATATACTCACATGACTTTCTCTACCAATGTCAAACCGTATATGTTTCTTACTGTATTTATACATAAAGTGTTTGGTCAATCCTAGCTGAGTTAATCATGATTATTGTTATGTGTTATACTCACATGACTTTCTCTACCAATGTCAAAGCGTATATGTTTCTTACTGTATTTATATATAAAGTGTTTGGTCAATCCTAGCTGAGTTAATCATGATTATTGTTATGTGTTATACTCACATGACTTTCTCTACCAATGTCAAACCGTATATGTTTCTTTCTGTATTTATATATAAAGTGTTTGGTCAATCCTTGCTGAGTTAACCATGATTATTGTTATGTGATATACTCACATGACTTTCTCTACCAATGTCAAACCGTATATGTTTCTTACTGTATTTATATATAAAGTGTTTGGTCAATCCTAGCTGAGTTAATCATGATTATTGTTATGTGTTATACTCACATGACTTTCTCTACCAATGTCAAACCGTATATGTTTCTTACTGTATTTATATATAAAGTGTTTGGTCAATCCTAGCTGAGTTAACCATGATTATTGTTATGTGATATACTCACATGACTTTCTCTACCAATGTCAAACCGTATATGTTTCTTACTGTATTTATATATAAAGTGTTTGGTCAATCCTAGCTGAGTTAACCATGATTATTGTTATGTGATATACTCACATGACTTTCTCTACCAATGTCAAACCGTATATGTTTCTTACTGTATTTATATATAAAGTGTTTGGTCAATCCTAGCTGAGTTAACCATGATTATTGTTATATGATATACTCACATGACTTTCTCTACCAATGTCAAACCGTATATGTTTCTTACTTTATTTTTATATAAAGTGTTTGCTCAATCCTAGCTGAGTTAACCATGATTATTGTTATGTGATATACTCACATGACTTTCTCTACCAATGTCAAACCGTATATGTTTCTTACTGTATTTATATATAAGGTGTTTGGTCAATCCTAGCTGAGTTAACCATGATTATTGTTATGTTATATACTCACATGACTTTCTCTGCTTATGTCAAACCGTATATATTTCTTACTGTATTTATATATAAAGTGTTTGGTCAATCCTAGCTGAGTTAACCATGATTATTGTTATGTGATATACTCACATGACTTTCTCTACCAATGTCAAACCGTATATGTTTCTTACTGTATTTATATATAAACTGTTTGGTCAATCCTAGCTGAGTTAACCATGATTATTGTTATGTGATATACTCACATGACTTTCTCTACCAATGTCAAACCGTATATGTTTCTTACTGTATTTATATATAAAGTGTTTGGTCAATCCTAGCTGAGTTAATCATGATTATTGTTATGTGTTATACTCACATGACTTTCTCTACCAATGTCAAACCGTATATGTTTCTTACTGTATTTATATATAAAGTGTTTGGTCAATCCTAGCTGAGTTATCCATGATTATTGTTATGTGATATACTCACATGACTTTCTCTACCAATGTCAAACCGTATATGTTTCTTACTGTATTTATATATAAAGTGTTTGGTCAATCCTAGCTGAGTTAACCATGATTATTGTTATGTGATATACTCACATGACTTTCTCTGCTTATGTCAAACCGTATATATTTCTTACTGTATTTATATATAAAGTGTTTGGTCAATCCTAGCTGAGTTAACCATGATTATTGTTATGTGATATACTCACATGACTTTCTCTACCAATGTCAAACCGTATATGTTTCTTACTGTATTTATATATAAAGTGTTTGGTCAATCCAACTTAGTTAACCATGATTATTGCTATCTGGGAAATGTTTAAATTAAGCAGGACTTCTTAAAATGCTGAAAGCATTGATAGTTTTACTCCTAGTGTCCAGCACTTGCGTTGGAAGAAAATAAAGAGAGAGAAACAGAATGAAAGAAATAATCACAAACTGCCCAGCATGTCCATTACGTGACTTTTATTGGACGTCTGAAGTTGCAAATGGAATACCCAAAACATTAACGCTAAAGATTTACAGTTTATTGAACACGAATGGTGTATTGTAACAAACTCTAGATTCTTCCAGTCGCAAGCTTTTGTCTGTCTTCTAAGATATTGGTCTTATACAGTAATGGAGTAGTAGGTATTTTAATAAAAATCCTTAGGGGCATTTCTGGGAAAATAAAATTCAACAAAAATGTTCAGCTTGAGAGTAGTATAGCGTGAGGGAATTTTCCTGAAACATTCACTGCGCAGCCCTAGACAATTCAGAGCTTTAGTACCAATTTTGGTGTTCAAGCAAGTTTTCATTGCTTAGTTCCTTGTTTCTGCACAAGATGCACTGAAGGAACATCAATATCGAAACTTTTTTTGTAATACAATACTTCCAAGAATGAGACAGAGAAACATTTTCTCGTCCACCCCAAACTACCCTTCATTACTCTTTATTTCCTCAAGAATGGCTGCAACTATTTGGATTAAACTGTGAAGTAGGTAGCTTCTGCCCCACGTATGGAAGCCAATTTGAAGAAGGAGAATTTTAAGAGGAGTTGTATTGTAGTTCTTATGTTGGGGAGCCGAACTAGAAGTAGTTGCAACCACACCTATGGTAAAACGTTTCCGGTAACCTTCGCCCCAAGTTTAAAAATATTAACTTTATAATTTTGACTGTTTCTTTGATTATTATATATTTATGTTTGCCTCGGCTGCGTCAGTATTTATTTTTAGAGACATGAATGTCTTAGCAGGGAGTGGTGCGACTGAAGAATGTAGACTTACAGAGATTATAATGTTTACTTCACTCCTTTTATTAATGCTTGACACGATTTAAATAACACTTCACTGATATAAAGAGAGCTGTGAGATTTTTTATCACTAGTTGTACTTTTTAACACGCAAACTATTTTTGTCTCACACAAAATACGTATTAAATTTCTCGAGGACGTATCTCCGCCCGGTTAGGAACACTGTCTACAACCAACTGACTTCTGAATTTGTCAATTTTGCTGTATTTCAGTTTCTGATTAGCTAATCCTATTCCAATAGAATGCGTTCATTTAAATAAAGCTTTTTCTGGTTGTTGATTGGCTATTTATAAAGTGTCTTGTTGCTCCAATAATGACTAGTAGCTTTATTAAACTTTCTTAGTTATTATTGCCTAAAAGGTTAACTCATTGTTACCTCATTGTTAGCAACTTTTAACCTATTATTCTCACAGCTCCTACATTATTAAATTACGTAATACATTATTACGTGTATACAATAATATAAACATATACAATAACTGTAATATACATTTTTATATATTGCTACATACACATATTGCTTTAAGGCGGGCTATTATTGAATTTATATATTATATAATTATTCTGAAATCATTTAAGTGTTATAAAAACTGCCTCAACTGTCATATGTTTAAAATATTTAATTGTTAAATGAATTGCTTATCTTGATTTCTGGGTTTAGTCTGTAGAGACCCTTCATTCTGGATGAGTTTCTAGTTACATGTAAGAGATCGACAAAAGGCATACAAACCAAAAGATGTAGATGTGGTTAAACAACACAATAATAGTTTTGTGCCGTCAACATTCTCCTGAAATTCTTTATTATATGTTTACTTTATACCTCTTCAACTGTTTTATCCCTATTACTCTACCCGTATAGCAAGTAGGGGAAGTATGGTGTTCTGCTCAAAAATTTCATGTCGATATTTCACCACAAATACATGTTTTGAGGCCCCTTAATAAAAAGAACTTTTAGAAAATTGTCAGTAGGTGTGTGTCGTTATGTGAACAGCATAGCTCAAAAACGAAAATTCTGATAAACTTGGTATTTAACTTCAATAACTTCCAAAGAAGTAACACCAAAATTTTCAAAAAAAATTCGCCATTCCAAACTACACTTTATATGTAACATTTGTCAAAGACTTTAGTTTATAAAGATAGCTCTAACAATTTTGTTTAAAATACCATACATTAAAGAATTTATGTGACAAATAAAATGTATATCTTTAATTTTCTAGAATTCTGTGTGAAGCCGTCTTCATACAGAAGGAATTTTGTATAATCTTTTATAACTGATAAACCTTAAGCGATAGACGAAAATGTACACACATAATTTCTTTCAAATAAGTCGTATGTGGCACAAGCCGTTTCCACTATTAATAGTTCAAATTGTTATTCTTTAAAGTCCTTTCAACATTCAGTTATTTATCGCGATGTCATGGAAACAGTATGGAATTTTAAGGCAGCATATAGCGTAAAGTTATTAAACATTTGACTGTCGCTAAGTTTACTGTATTCCCCTGCTCCCCTTATATCTACAAGGAAATGGGTAACAAAACCATTTCCAGAAGTGCTTAAGAAAATACTTTTATAAGAATAGCTTATTGAAGAATAGGGAATGAAAGTCATATGAATGTAGCACACGGTATTCTTAGTCTGAATACAATATTTCATCTTATCTGTAATAAACGTTACAGAAGGTTATGTGAATGTAACATTTATTTTTGTCATAGTAGAACCACCATTTGTGACAAGTAAATAAAATGACATGTTATACCTGAATGTTTTCTGAGTAGAACCATTGATACCTTATGTACCAAATTTCATAACAGTAAGTGTGACCATTTTTACATGGAAACACAAGTACACATATAAAAAGATTTAAAAATCAAACACTTCCTCACTTGATGTAATGTTATTTAATCTGGTTTTACTTTCTCTACTACGTATAGTAAGTAGGGGAAGTATTGTATTCCACCCAAAATTTCGATACCGAGATTTCACCGGAAATACATGTTTTGAGACCCCCTGAATCCAAAAAAAGCATTTGTGTGTGTGTGTGTCTGCCTGTTTGTCTGTCTGTCTGTCTGTGAGCAGCATAACTCAGAAACGAACAGTCGGATAAACACCAAACTTGATATTTAGGTTCAGTTTCTTCCAGAAATGCGTCACGAAAGTTTTCAAGAAAATCCCCCACCCCAGATTACCCTTTACATTGAACATTTTTCGAAAATTTTAATTTTCTCAAAAATCGCTTTAACGACGATGATTAAAATATCATATGTTTAAGATATTTTCATGACAAATGAAACGTATATCTCTAATTTTCTGGGAATGTCTCCAAAAGTATTCTTCATTGCGATCGACTTTTGCATAACTGGTAAACCATAAGAGATAGACAAAATTTTATGACACAAAAAATGTAGATCGCGTTAAAATACACAATTTATGTCATATATATCTAATGTTGAGTGAAGCATTTTCGATATATTGCTTGTTATTCCCTTAAATTTTCCAATACTTTTTCTCAAAGGGGAATTCGTTATTCATTGTTTTATGTCCTGGAAAAACAAACATAATAGAATGCGCCGCATAGCAACCAGCTCTTAAAATATTTGACTATCGCTTAAAGCCTAACAATTCCCCTTGCATCTACAAGAAAATTAGCAATAAGATTAACATCTCGATATCTTAATTAACATGAAGCATATGGGGTATAAGTGTTTGTAAAAAGGGTACAAGAGTAGAGAAAATCATGTGAGTGTAACACATCAGATTTTTTTTGCTTAACATTCATGTCACGATTTCGAACAGTTAAAACATAGGAATACCTCTAGACGGTTTTAATTCGCACTTTGAGCAGGAAAGGTGAATGTCGCTGATATATTTTATGCTATAAAATTATTGTGATTTGAATAATTTGATCTAATTGATTTATTTTGTTCCTTGGATTCGTTTATATAACTTGCACTGTCTATATTTAAAATTAAAAGCTTACTTTTTGCACAGTATTTCTTTTGTATCTTGTGGATTACTGAACATTGTTTCCAAAATGTTATAAAACCTATAACTCCTGTAATTAAATAAACAGATACCAAAGTCCTGACTTAAATGTCATCACACATCTTAGTATTATTTATTCCTCCAAAATCAAAAAGCATGAGAAACATTACAATATTGTTATACATATAAACTGCTTTGAAATACTTTGCGTTAGAAACATAGTTTTTTAATTTATGTAAGAATAATAAACACATTAAAATAAACACTAAACACACATAGACATAATATGGACAAGAGAAAGTAACATCATTGGTGTTACACAGTGTTTCATATTTTTAGGCAAATATTATTGTAACATGGTTTTTGGCCTGGATTACCTTCATCTTTATACTTCAGAAATAGCAACAAAAATATATATGAACTATTAATTCATATAGAAAATGAACCAGAAGGATATAAAATTGTGTTTCTTTGAAGTATCTCCATTAAAATTTGGCCTAATCTTTGGTTAATTGTCAAAGATAGTAAAGTGACTTTCTCTAAGTTGTTTCACTGAGTCCTGCTTGTGTAAATTATACCACGTTCTTCACAAATGTTCAGTTTACAGGTTTTACTTGCTAAGTGACAGACACAACAAAGTAGTGGTTGATTGTCTCTAGTTGTTTCATTGAGACCTGCTTGTGTAAATTATACCACGTTCTTCACAAATGTTCAGTTTACAGGTTTTAAATGCTAAGTGACAGCCACGTCCAGTAATTGTGACAGTCACAACAAAGTAGTGGTTGATTATTTCTAAGTTGCTTCACTGAGACCTGCTTGTGTAAATTATACCACGTTCTTCACAAATGTTCAGTTTACAGGTTTTAAATGCTAAGTGACAGCCACGTCCAGTAATTGTGACAGTCACAACAAAGTAGTGGTTGATTATTTCTAAGTTGCTTCACTGAGACCTGCTTGTGTAAATTATACCACGTTCTTCACAAATGTTGAGTTTATAGGTTTTAAATGCTAAGTGACAACCACGTCCAGTAATTGTGAGAGTCACAACAAAGTAGTGGTTGATTATTTCTAAGTTGCTTCACTGAGACCTGCTTGTGTAAATTATACCACGTTCTTCACAAATGTTGAGTTTATAGGTTTTAAATGCTAAGTGACAACCACGTCCAGTAATTGTGAGAGTCACAACAAAGTAGTGGTTGATTATTTCTAAGTTGCTTCACTGAGACCTGCTTGTGTAAATTATACCACGTTCTTCACAAATGTTGAGTTTATAGGTTTTAAATGCTAAGTGACAGCCACGTCCAGTAATTGTGAGATTCACAACAAAGTAGTGGTTGATTATTTCTAAGTTGCTTCACTGAGACCTGCTTGTGTAAATTATACCACGTTCTTCACAAATGTTCAGTTTACAGGTTTTACTTGCTAGGTGACAGCCACGTCCAGTAATTGTGACAGTCACAACAAAGTAGTGGTTGATTATTTCTAAGTTGCTTCACTGAGACCTGCTTGTGTAAATTATACCACGTTCTTCACAAATGTTCAGTTTACAGGTTTTACTTGCTAAGTGACAGTCACAACAAAGTAGTGGTTGATTGTCTCTAAGTTGCTTCACTGAGACCTGCTTGTGTAAATTATACCACGTTCTTCACAAATGTTCAGTTTACAGGTTTTACTGGCTAAGTGACAGCCACAACAAAAGTATTGGTTGATTGTTTCGTTTTGTATTTTGTATGTATATTTATAAATGCTGTGTCTCTGTTTAAAATATTATTTCAGTGCAGCAGAGAGCTGGAGGTCTGGTTTCGCCTACTGTTACATAAACACGACGTCTTATAGCCAGAAGAAGATTTGTAACAAAGCACAAAGTAAAATGAGCACAAGACAATCTTTCCTTTTTGGGCTCGAAGACCTAATTCTGCGTTCACACTTTAACACCTTTCCGCGATCAGTTACCTTATCTTCTGTTTCATAAATACAAGTTAGGTCTACTTCAATACCTTCCTCATGCCACCGTAGCAAGGACTCCTGTAGGGAACAGGTGCAGTTCAGAGGATTTCCTGAGATCAGTATAACCGGAAGATTTATCAACGGTTCAAATGTTTGGGTTTCAATGTTTGTTAAACTGTTGTTATTAAGTGACAGCAGTTTAAGCTTTGTCAGTCCCGTAAAGATACTGACATCAAGATTCCGCAGCCTATTGTAATCAAGAGTGAGGTTTTCAAGACGTTTCAGTCCCATAAAAATTGCTTCATCAAGACTGTGTAACCTATTGTTACCAAGAGACAATGCTTTAAGATTTTTCAGTCCCATAAAGGTGCCAGCATCCACATTATGTAGCCTGTTGTTATCAACAGTAAGTACTTCAAGATTTGTCAGTCCCAAAAAAATATCTGTATCAAGAGTGTGCAGCCTGTTGTTATCAAGATGCAATATTTCAAGATTTGTCAGTCCCATAAAGACATCTGCATCAAGATTGTGTAGCCTGTTGTTATCAAGACTTAGTGCTTCAAGATTTGTCAGTCCCATAAAGATGCCTTCGCCAAGATTGTGTAGCCTGTTGTTATCAAGAGATAGTGCACGAAGTTCTGTCAGTCCCATAAAGATGCCTTCGCCAAGATTGTGTAGCCTGTTGTTATCAAGAGATAGTGCACGAAGTTCTGTCAGTCCCATAAAAACACCTGCATCAAGCTTGGGTAGTCTGTTGTGGTGTAGATTAAGAAATTCAAGGCTTTGCAAACCAAAGAATGCTTTCTTTGATATCTCTACAATGGAATTATTGTTGAGAGATAAGAGCCTAAGTGTTAGGGAACCAGCAAAGGGAGTGTGTGTAATAGTTGTAAGCCTATTACCAAATAGCCAGAGGAATTGTAGTGCAGGTAATCGAGCGAAGGCGTCTCCATGAAGGTAAGAAATGCGATTATTACTTAAACTCAAGTTTCTTAGTGAATGTAAGTGGTCAAAAACATATTCATCAATAACCTCAAGTTGATTATCATCTAAGTTAAGACATTGGAGACTTTGTAGTCCAATGAAGCTGGCTTCTGTTATGTTAGATATTTTGTTATTGCTCAAATTGAGAACAGAAAGCTCATGTAGTGATACAAAAGTGTTTGGTGGAAGCTTTGTAAAATAATTGCCCTGCAGATCCAGATACATAAGCTTTCTTAAGTTTGTAAATAGACCTCCATCTAATATAGAAAAATTGTTATCATGGAGAAAAAGATAACGTAGGTTCTCAACAGGGTCAAAGAGTCCATCTGGAAGCAGTCTTATTTCATTTTCCGAAAGCCTCAATTCCAACAGGGCAGTTAAGCTTAAGAAGACATTTGGATCTATTACAGATATGTTACTTTTATAAATCAGCAGAGATTCTACCAAACTAGCATTAGGTAGCGTAAATCCTGAAGGAGTTAGGTGGACCAGACGAGCTTCCTCACAAATGATGTTTGTCATCCTGGTACAGTCGCAACCTTCAGGACATGTTGAGAAAGCGGCTGAGCTCACAATGCTTGCTGTCAGCAAGTAGCATAACTTTCCCAACAACATCCTATAAAACAAACAATACATGTTATTATTGTATAGTTACTAACACTGTCAATAATATGGTTGAGCTATCAATGCTGGCTGTCAGCATGTAGTATAGCACTCCCGACATCATCCTATAAAACAAACAATAGGTGTTATCATTGTACAGTTACAAACACTGTCAATAATATGGTTGAGCTATCAATGCTGGCTGTCAGCAAGTAGTATAGCACTCCCAACATCATCCTATAAAACAAACAATACGTATTATCATTGTACAGTTACAGACATTGTCTTTGATGTAGCTGAGCTGACATGCTTGGTGTCAGGAGGTAGTATAATATTGCCGACATCAGCGTATAAAACAAACTATAGCTATGCTAGTCACTTCAGCAAAAGAAGCTGCTTTAGCTGGTCATTAGGTACATCGTTCTCTGATCTAACTTTAACATAACTTTGTTTATTAAGTAAGAAAGTAGTATTTGATTAATTATACTATACTTTCATTACCATTTCTCAGCATTCTGTCTAAAAACCAACCATGATATTAACACCAAAGTAGACCAAAAGCAGCATTAGCGGTTTTGTTTATCATTCTATAACTTAACTTAGCGATCTTCAATTGTTTAAACGAGTTATTTGTACAAGAGACTGTAATTCCCAGAAAAGCCGTTCAAAGTCAGCATGGCGAAAACAAATTCCCATATATTCACAAATAAAGAAACCATATATCTTGTGTAGGAAACCTGACACAGTAAACAGTAGTGCCAATTTGTGAAGAAAAATTCCCCTAAATATGGGTTTTCATTCTACTCCTGAGTAGAGGTTTTCTTTTCTGTGTGAAGTGATGCAGAATCCACGGTATAATCCGGCAGGAAGACGTACTATGCCTAAAGTAATAAAACATTGTGATTTTGTCCACTTTTTACTGCTACTTCAATAGTTTTCATTCCCACTTTTTTAATCTGTTCAACTTACTTCGCTAGTTTTCATGTCCCTGTTTTAAACTAGGTCAACTTCACTTAGTTAACAGTGTCACAGTTTTAATCTAGTTCAACTTACTTCACTTGGTTAACACTGTCAGATTACTAGTTTTCATGTTCCTGTTTTAATCTAGGTCAACTTACTTTACTTTGTTAACACTGTCACTTCACTAGCTTTCATGTGTCTGTTTTAATCTAGTTCAACTTACTTTACTTTGTTAACACTGTCAGATTACTAGTTTTCATGTTCCTGTTTTAATCTAGTTCAACTTACTTCACTTGGTTAACACTGTCAGATTACTAGTTTTCATGTTCCTGTTTTAATCTAGGTCAACTTACTTTACTTTGTTAACACTGTCACTTCATTAGCTTTCATGTCACTGTTTTAATCTAATTCAACTTACTTCACTTGGTTAACACTGTCACTTTACTAGCTTTCATGTCACTGTTTTAATCTAATTCAACTTACTTCACTTGGTTAACACTGTCGCTTTACTAGCTTTCATGTCACTGTTTTAATCTAGTTCAATTTACTTCTCTTGGTTAACACTGTCTGTTCACTAGTTTTCAGTGTTACTGTTTAAATCTAGTTCAAGTTATTTCACTAGCTTTCACTATTACTGTTTTTATCTAGATAATCTTAGTTCACTTACTTAACACTGTTATTTCACTATAATGAACTACTCCTATTTCCCCATCACTTCGCCGTTTTCGAGATGTAGCTGCGTAATAAGAACGACACGGCACGCAGACACCTCTTCGAATGCTTCACTTCACTCTCTGGGGTGTCGAACACAAGACCTCTCTTCTGCAGTAGCAGCACACTACACGTCACAAACTCACTCGGAGAACAGCACCACAGATGTATTCGGTACTTCGCTCACTCACTGACTGACTGCTCTTGTAAGAACGGTCTACATGTGGCCAATGACATCTTTCATAGAACATTCTAGAACTCTCTGGACACACGTTCTGGACGCGGGGGGAAGGAAACTTCCAGAATATTTTGGTTTTCTGCCGACAGTGCTTCTGGTGTTTATACACGGCGAGAGCGCGTATTATCTTTGTTTATCTCCAACTGCCTGGCGTATGACGTGCCAATAACCTTGACTCATATGAAATGAAACAGGAAATTCTAATTACCGAGACAGCTCGTTAAACCAATTAGATCAGCAGACGACGGAAAACAAAACGGTGTCAAAGGCCGCACTTAAGCTGATTTAGAATATGCGCTTACGTAAGTGAAACTGATTTCTATTTATTTAAATATTTGTGACTCGATTGCCTTTTCATTTGGATATTGGAAACCAATGTAATAGCATATCTTTTTTAAAGTCAAGTAGGAGTGCAATTCCTCACTATTTATGGCCCTTTTACGTGCCAGCAAAAGGAACCAGAGGTTTAGGAATGACATCTGCAAACCTCAAACATGTCGGAAAGTCATCAAAAGAAAACATAGTTTTCCGACAGAACGCTCTTAACGGAACGAATCTGACCCTTCCTTTGTCTCTGAATAGCAGCACAGCATCCCTAGCGGAAGGAAAGACGCTTTTTGGTTGTGACGAATGTAGTTCTGCTATTATAAATCCAGTGCTTTGAAAGGGTGGCTTTTGGACTGCAACCTCCTTTCCTGCATCGCAGTTGTGTACATTCCTGCTTGTGTATTATTGAAGAAACGGATTCTGAATGCTGTTAAATTTGATGTCACATTGTTGCCAATTTAATTTTATAAAGCCATTGATGAAAATTCTAATGACACACAGTAACAATATACAACACAATAATATACATGACCACGAAGAACGCAAATATATGGCAAACCATAGTTTGGGAGCCAATATCTTAAAAGAATACCCAACGTCAACGACGACACCTGGCGGTTGCCCTCCGCAATGAAAGGACAATAATGACGGCAGCTAGAGCTACCCCGGTGCCTGTCAGATCTGACGGATGCGAGCGACCATAGCCGGCGCCAACCACAGCAGCTCCACGTTGCAGTAATGGTAGAGGGAGCCCTACGTGCTACCTGGTGTTGTGGACAGCCCAAACACCTAAGAAACGAATGTGGACACACCTCAGCCGAGGATCAGGAAAACTACCGAGGGCCAGTGTGAAGAGGGGCACGTCGATTCATCAGCTGCCTCGCCGTATTCCGCTAGCTAAGTAGAAGGAAGTAGACAACGGGGTAGGTATTATGAGGACCAGAGGCGTAATAAAGTACTCCGATTATCCGTGGTCCTCACCAATAGTGCTAGAGAAAAATAAGGGTGGAGATCTGCGCTTCTGCATTTACTACCGGAAGGTGAACACGTCACCAAGAAATAATGCCTTCCACTGGCACGGATTGACAGCGCTCTAGGCACATTAAGTGAGGCCTAGACCTGAAGTTGGGTGATTCAATAATTGTTATCAGAAATATATAAACAGTTAAATAAGGAAATGATAGGATAAGGATATAACCGCAATAAAATAATTTCCTGATATTCAATCAACGTATAACGTACCACCCTGAGTTAAAACATTTGTCCACAAAGATATAGGCAATTAGCGAGTCATGTTAAGCAAAATCATTAGTAACAGCGTGATTAGCGAACAGCTATAAAGTTTCCTGGAAAGCAATTTAGAGTTAATTTGAGTACCTTTATAGTCAAGTGGGCAGAAATTCTGTAAATCAAAAAGGGAATGAAATAATGAAATACTTAGATTTGGGGGAGATACAGCGTAGCAAAAGTATCAGAGATGCACACGTATAGTTTTTAAGATTGGCCAGCACTATGGGTAACGTTTAGTAGGTGTAGCCATATGTAGGCGGAGCTTAAGCTAAGGAAAGTGGGTGTATTCTAGACCAGAGACATTCTCTCTCTCTCTCCTTATTCACTTAATTTTGTGAATATTAGTATGCTATTTTAAGCACCCAGTGACACGGTTCTGTTAGAAACATTTAGCGGCTATTGCGAGGGCTCTTTCCGAGCAGAATTTTAGCCACTCACGGCAACTTACGCCTCTAGTGTCTATTATTGCAGAAACCGTTAGTTCAAATCATAAAATTGATGCTGCTGAAGTTAGCACCTTTTAATAATTCAATCGTGCCACGATTCATATTCAGTTTCGACCTTAATCTTCAAATAGTCAGCAACTCGCTTCAATAGCTCAGGAAATGGATCATATTAAACTTCTCAGCCAATTTAAACTGGTGTTATCCTTTTACAACACGCCCACTCGTACCCTGAGAGAAGGATCTCATTGCCAACCACTGTAGCAGGCGGCAGCAAATCAATAGCAGATATTGAAACAAAGGGTACGGCTTCAAAAGTGTCGCAGAGAACGTCTTCTACTGGATATGGGTTGTCGCACATTACGCCCCTCGCAAAGTTCAGAGACCCATGGAGTCTGAGTGGTCTCACCTACGACACGACAGGTTTTTTAAATTAAACAGGAAGTCTTCAACATGCGGAACGTTTATTACAGTTAACAACTCCTCAACTGAAAAGAACAGTAAAGTGAAGAAAAAGCAAACGTCGCAAGCCTTCAAGTATGTGTGTTAGGTGAAGCTTAGGTGAGGTGCAAACATGGAACATGGAATATTTCGAAAACGGCTAATGCTACGAGAAAGTTTGACACAACTATACATTTTAAATATCTGTACATTTTTCTTTCATACGTTATTGCTTTACACAAAGAGTGCGGTTACGTTGATTTTAACCCATTTAATTATCAGTCCTAGATTTTAACTGATGCATCTTGCATTGTCGATTGTGTTAGTGCAGCGTATTGTTGCAGTGTACACATGTCTGGGGATCTTCTGTTCTTTCATTTTTTAACTTTATATTCTTTTTTACTTTCTCTACTACGTATAGTAAGTAGGGGAAGTCTTGTATTCCACCCAAAAATTCCATACCGAGATTTCACCGGAAATACATGTTTTGAGACCTCCTGAATCCAAAAAATGCATCTTTGGAAACATGTTCGTGTGTGTGTCTTTGTGTGTTTCTGCGGGTCTGTGTGTTTGTGAACAGCATAACTCAGAAACGAACAGTCGGATAAACACCAAACTTAGTATTTAGGTTCAGTATCTTCCAGAGATGCGACACGAAGGTTTTCAAGAAAATCCCCCACACCAGATTACCCTTTACATGGAACATTTTTCGAAAATTTTAATTTTCTCAAAAATGGCTCAAACGATTTTAATTAAAATATCATATGTTTAAGATATTTTTATGACAAATAAAATGTATATCTTGAATTTCCTGGGAATGTCTCCAAAAGTATTCTTCATTGTGAACGACCTTTCCATAACTGGTAAACCATAAGACATAGACAAAATGTAGATCGCGTTAAAATACACAATTTATGTCATATACATTTTTTTTGTTGAGTGAAACATTTTCGAGATATTACTTGTTATTCCCTTAAATTTTTCAATATTTATTTTCTCAAATGGGAATTCGTTATTCATTTTTTTTGTCTTGGATATGCAAAGAGTATGGGAAAGGGAATGGTGCTGCACCTAACAACCAGCTATTAAGAGATATGTATGCGCTTAAGGGCTACTGTATTTCCAAATTGCCCTTGTAAATATATATTCCCCTTATATCTACAAGAAAATTAGCAATAAGATAGACTCTGCAAATGTTTATCACAATTAACATGAAGTAGATGGAGAATAAGCGTTTGTATAAATAGTTTGTACAAGAGTAGAGAAATTCATGTGAGTTTAACACATCAGATTTTTTTGTCTTGGATATGCAAAGAGTTATAATCTGTGGCAAAGGGAATGGTGCTGCACCTAGCAACCAGCTTTTAAGAGATGTGTATGTGCTTAAAGGCTACTGTTTTTCTATATTGCCCTTATAAACATATTTTTCCCTTACATCTACAAGAAAATTAGCAATAAGATAGACTCTGCAAACGTTTATCTCGATTAACATAAAGTAGATGGAGAAAAAGCGTTTGTGAAAGTAGTTTGTACAAGAGTAGAGAAAGTCATGTGAGTTTAACACATATTTTTTTGTCCTGGTAATGCAAAGAGAATGGAATACTCCACATAGCAACCACCTCTTAAAATATTTGACTATCGCTTAAAGTCTACCAATTCCCCTTGCATCTACAAGAAAATTAGCAATAAGATTAACATCTCGATTAACATGAAGCATATGGAGAATAAGCGTTTGTAGAAATAGTTTGTACAAGAGTACAGAAAGTCATGTGAGTGTAAAACATCTGATTTTTTGAAGTGCATTGCACACAACAGAAATTGGCAGACATGATGTCCCCAAGGAAAAGGTATACAGACCTCGAATTACTGGCGAGAGTTTAGTTACTTCCACAAAAGTAATGATAATAAAACCAATTTGAATTGTTATCAGTTGGTAGAATTTGTTTACAAAAATCCACTGGTATATTAATGACCGCCTCTTTTGTGTACACAGCTCAAATTCTTCAGAAAGGGCTACAAATGGTATCCACTATATGCATTGCATGCAATATAACGTTCTGAACCGCTTATCGTTTATTTTGATAGGATGTTTACAAACCATTCTTACGAAAGCTTCTGTTTCTATCTACAACATTATGATCGAGATAAGAATTGCATAAATACTTCCACATTTCTTTGAGATTACAAGGGACGAGAGAAAAGTGAAACGATATTCAGATGTTGTCCTAGAAATTTGCATGCTCTTTACATGATATCTCAAGAAGAATCTAATATCACATAAAACTATGTTTCACCAGTCACGATATTATAAAATTCTTTTTTTCAGATTTAAGAGTTCACAGGTTCTTCACAGAAAATATAACATATACGTTTTATTTTCCTACAAACATCTGAAACACATAGTATTTCAATCAACCTCGTTAGTAATCTTTGAGAAAATCTAAAATTTCGGAAACTTTTCCATGGATCGGGTAGCTTGAGGCGGCTGACTTTTCTTAAAAGTCTTTTTACTGTAACTTTGGAAGATTCTGAGTGTAAATACCAAGTTTGGTATTTCATTTTTGGGTTGTCTTGTTCAAGGATGCACATGGACCAATGTCGATAGTTGCTCTTTTCCTCTGGATTCAGGAAGCCCAAAACGTTTATTTGGAGTAAAATCTCGACATCAAATTTGCGGATAGAATACAATAGTCCTTCTTTTCTACTATAGGTGGGTCGTAGAGGAAGTAATAACAAGGTATTAGTTTTAATCTTACATTATGATAGCAAATGTTGAGATATTCTGTAGTTGATTTACAGTATCACCAACTTCTGTGTTTGTATGCTCTTGATTTATTTGTGTTATTAATTAATGTTATTAGTTATTAATATTTTAATTCAATTACAAAATAAATTATAACAACACAGCAGCAGTTATATGTTATTATCCGTTGTCACGACTAAATTTCACGAAATTGTATAGAATACTCAACTTGAGTCCAAGTGACGCAACATCACTTCTAGATATAAAATTTATATGGTGCTTCTAGCGCTATATCTTATTTGGTATGAGTATATAATAAAAACAACGAAAAAACGTTACCTTGCCACAGAAGTCTGTCGCTCGTTGTCTGTTACAAGGCACTCTGATTTACCAGAAAAGCTGTTGTTTTTTATATTTGACATTTTGGAGCCTGTAACAGGAAATTGATAACAGCAAATTTGAGGAACGAAACAGATATGGAATATTGATTATTCTTCCTTTCTCTGCTACGTACTTATAATAAGCAGAGGAAGTATTTGTGTGTACAGCATAACACAAAAGGAATTCTTGGCTAAATACAAAACTAACAACTTAATTTCAGCGTTTTCCAAGGATAAGACGCGAATATTTCCACCCATCCCAACCGACAAGGAAATGCTTTATTTATTTTTGATATACTCAAAAGTGGTATTACAATTTTTATTAAAATACCATAGGTCTCAGGTATTTTATTGAGAAGTAACAGTAGATTATGATACAGGGGGTAAAAGTAGGGTTTTATTTTGCAAGTAGGAATGTTTGCTGAACGAAGGCCATGCGCCGAGTTTCCTAATCATACTAGCAAACTAAAACCACTTTTAACACGTGTGGTATTGTCGTAGCCTCTCTACAATATACTACTCAAAAACCAGACGGGTGGGCACTCGCTTGCAAGAGGTACGGGTAAATTAAACAAGATCTGCACATGGCGAGGCTACGACGGGGAACGCAGCTAAGTTAAACACAAATCATTACTCTACCAAAATAATACCTGGCTTTAGGGAGAGGAAGGACACTACACTACCATAATTAAGACTCCAAAAGTAGAGGGCTACTAGTTTAATGAGATAAAGACAGATACTTACATTATCAGCCCAATGTCTGTCGACGAGGCCATCGTGCCTGAGCACGAAGAAAGCAGTTCTACATCTTTCCTATTCGGGGCTTGCTTACTGACTCTCTCTCAAACACACACGCTAAATCTCAAGCGTCACTGACGCTACCCCTTCCCTAAGACTTAGTTCCCCTGACTTACCCCTACTCACAGACAAACTGCCGTCTCGGATCTCGGTGCCCAGAGAGTCGTGTATCCTATTATCTGTGCATACGTCACAGTATTTACTATTTTTAGGACAGCGCTGCAGTTTGTAAAATATCAATAATATTATATTGATCCCTAAAACTAACAAAATTACGTTTAGAACACAAGAGAAATTACGTTGAAAACGCGAGATGTCAAATGCTTTTATGTATTTTTGATTCTTTAGGAGTAATTTTTAGTGAAATTGTATTCAACATGGTTTGTCTTACACCAGGCAATGAACCGATTAAGTGCTATTTCATATTGCTTTCTGTATTTTTTGAGGGGAAGTACTTCTAGTATTATTTTTTCTGCTGCTTCTGTAATTATACGTGGTTCTTTCTTTTCAGTTTTTTCTGAATTCGTAATTCCCGTCATTAATCTTTATATAATTTAGATAAAATAATAACGTTTTAGATCAAAGAAAGCTGCACAGTTTAACTCACCAACGAATTGTGATAAACTGAAGTATGACGATTTCTATTATGAACGGATACTGCGAGCGCAATGAGATATTAATCGTGTTAAACAACACAATGAAAAATAAAACCTAATCAAACCAACGCGAGTTATTTAACATGTGCAAATACAAAGGTAACTTCCATGTGATTGGACTTGAAACCAAAGTTGGAACAACAATCTAAAGTGTGTGGATGATGTTAAAAGTTCAACGTTTGGACCTTGCTTCTAAAAAATGCATTATATTTTGAATTTTTTGGGAATAGCCTGCGAGACCCACAGGTTCTTGGAAGGGATTTTGTATACTTTTGTTTAACTAGTAAACAATAAAGACAGAAAAAAGCATACTTCACGAAAAGGTGGAATTGTATGAAACACAGATTTTCAAAAACCTTCTTTTTACACAAATATTTCGAAGATATCCCTTATTCTTGGTATCATTTTTTCAATACATTTTGAGTTTTTTGAAGTGCTGTTGGTATTCAGTTGTTTCTTGCTATGTCGTATTGAATTTTGTGGGAATTGTCCGTGAAGTCCTCTTCAATCCGAAGAAATTTTGAATAATCTTGTAGAAGTGGCAAACGTTAAGTGATACACGAAATATGTACTACACAAAATATGTACATTTCATTAGAACACATAGCTTATTTCAAATAAGTATTTTTGTGGCATTAGCCATTTCTGAGTATTCCATTATTAACAGCTCGATTTGTTCATCTCTTGGCATTCTCTTAAAGTCCTGTCAACATTCAGTTGTTTCTGGCGATGTCATGGAAACAGTATGGAATTTTAAGGCCAGCATATAGCGTCCAGTTGTTAAACATTTGACTATCGCTGTTCTCTTTGTATCTGTAACGAAATGTGTAATGTAGGTGTTTCTGTAAATGTTTATTTGGATTAAAGCGTGTTAGATATAAAAATAAGCTTCAGTAGGGACAGTTTGTATACTCACTAATAAATGATATAGGGTAGAGAAAGTAATGTTACTGTATCACTTCAGATTTTTCTCTTGGTCTTGCAAAGAGAATGGAACTTCAAAGCCATCACATGGCGACCATCTCTTAAAAGGTTTGGCTATAACTACTGTATCTATGTATTCCCCTACTCCCCGTGTATCTACAAGGAAATATGTAATACAACGATTTGTACAAATACTTGTTTCGATTAACATGAAGTAAACATAATAGTTTATTGAAGAATGGATACAGAAAGCCGTGTGAATGTAGTACAAATGCAATACGTGCTCTTATCTGTAATAAATGGTACAGAAATTTTTTTGAACGTAACGTTTATGTTGGTCACAGTAGAACCCTCGATTTGTGGTAAGTAATTAACATGACAGGTTATAGACTGTTTTCTGAGTGGAACCTTTGATGCTTTATACACCAACTTTCATAACAATAGGTTTGGTCATTCTTAATACAAACCCACATATGCTCATAAAAAACAACTACAAATTCAAATAGATCCTCACTTGATGTGATGTAGTTTAATTAAACTTTTCGAAACTATTTCCGTAATGATTTAAAACATTTAGAAGTTAAGAATACACACAGACTACTTTAATTCGGTTTCGAGCAGGAAAACGTAGTATAGCTGATGTAATATTTCATTATAGAAAATTGTTGTTCAATAATTTTATCTAATGAATTTACTCTGTACCCTGGTTTCGCTTGTATAACTTTTACTGTCCTTGTTTAAAATTAATGGTTCATTTAGTAACTGCCTTTTGTCGGGTACTTGTTATGTAGCTTCTAAATTACTTAATAAGGTTCCTGTATTTTTGGAAACATGTCCGTGTGTCTCTATGAACACCATAACCCAGAAACGAAACGTCAGATAAACATCAAACTTGGTATTTACGTTCAGTAACTTCCAAAGATGTGACACGAAGGTTTTCAAGAAGATCCACCCCACCCAAGATTACCCTTTACATGGAACATTTTTCCAAAATTTTAATTTTCTCAAAAATGGCTAACGATTTTGATTAAAATATCATATGTTTAAGATATTTTCAAGCAAATGAAATGTATATCTTGAATTTTCTGGGAATGTCTCCAAAAGTATTCTTCTTTGTGAACGACTTTTGCATAGCTGGTAAACCATAAGAGATAGAACGAAATTTTACTATACAAAAATATAGATCACGTTAAAATACACAACTTATCTCATATACATTTTTTTGTTGAGTGAACTATTTTTGAGATATTCCTTGTTATTCCCTTAAATTTTCCAATATTTTTTTTCTCAAATGGGAATTCGTTATTCATTTTTTTGTGTCCTGGACATACAAATACAATGGAATGCGCCACATATCAACCAGCCCTTAAAAGATTTGACTATTGCTTAAAGCCTACCACATTCCCCTTGCGCCTACAAGAAAATTAGCAATAAGATTAATATCTCGATTAACATAAAGCATATGGAGAATAAGCGTTTGTAAAAATAATTTGTACAAGAGTAGAGAAAGTCATGTCAGTGTAACATATCAGATTTTTAAAATTATTATTACCTTAGTTAAACAAATAACTGCCGAATTTCTGTCTTAAATGTCATGACACCCTTTACTTTTATTTATTATCCCAAAATCAAAAACAATAAAAATACTTGAGTTGAGTTATTATTATACTTATACATACTTAAAATCAAAACACTTATGTCATATAGACATACAATGGGCAAATCAAGTAATGTCCTTGTGTTACAAATGCTTTCCATTTTAAGAAAATATATTGTATTTGTCCTGGAATATTTTCTGTAATATTTAAGAAACAGTAATAAATTATACAAATTATTTATTGATGTAGGATATGAATCAGAACGCTTCAAAATTGCTTCTAATTTGAAGTAAGTCCATTAAAATTTGTGCTACGCTACTGTCAACTGTGAAATATTTTAAACTTACTGTTTCTAACCTGCTTCACCAAGTCCTGCTTGTGTAAATTATGCTATATTCTTCATAAATGGTTCAGTCTATAGGCTTCACATGCTAGGTGACAGACAAGTTCAGTAATTGTGACAGTAACAATGAAGTAGTGTCTTATTTTGTACTAGAGATGCATAGTTCTAATTCTGTGTCGCTGTTTGAAATGCTATTTCAGAGAAACAGAGAACTGGAGGTCTGGTTTCACCTACTGTCATTACATAAACATACTATATTACAGACTGAAGAAGAATTGTAACAAAACACAAAGTAATATCAGTACAGCAGATTCTTTCTTCTTTGTGCTTGAAGCATCACTTCCTTCTTTGGGCTTCTTGGTGCCTGAGGAATCAATTTCTTCTTTGGAAGCCTTTGTGCTTGAAGAATCACTTCCTCCTTGGGGATACTTTGTGCTTGAAGCATCACTTCCTTCTTTGGGCTTCTTGGTGCCTGAGGAATCAATTTCTTCTGTGGAAGCCTTTGTGCTTGAAGCATCACTTCCTTATATGGGCTTCTTGGTGCTTGAAACATCACTTCCTTCTTTGGGATTATTGGTGCTTGAGGAATCAAAGTCTTCCTTGGGCTTCTTTGTGCTTGAAGAATCACTTTCTCCTTGGGGATTCTTTGTACTTGAAGAATCATTTTCTCCTTGGTGATTCTTTGTGCTTGAAGAATTACTTTCTCCTTGGGGATTCTTTGTGCTTGAAGAATTACTTTCTCCTTGGGGATTCTTTGTGCTTGAAGCATCACTTCCTTCTTTGGGCTTCTTGGTGCTTGAGCAATCAAATTCTTCTTTGGGGATTCTTTGTGCTTGAAGAATCATTGCTGTGAACACTGGGCACGTTTCTATTTCTCCTTTTGGAAGAATATACGTTGTGAGCACTGCAACACCTTTCTCAGCCCACCATAGTAAGGATTCCTGTAAGGAACACGTGCATTCCAGAGGATTTTTTGAGATGTATATAAGCTTAAGATTTATCAGCGGTTGAAATATTTGTATTTCAATGGTTGTTAGATTGTTTGAATTAAAATTCATTCCAGCAAGCTTCATCAAGCCCATAAACACTCCAGCATCAAAATTGTGTAGTCTGTTGTTATGAAGGGTCAGTATACGAAGATTATCAGTGCCATAAAGGTTTCTGAATCAAGATTGTGTAGTCTGTTGTGGTCTAGATAACGTAATTCAAGGCTTTTCAAACCAAGGAATACCTTCTTAGATATCTCAACATTGGAATTACTTTTGAGAGATAACAGCCTAAGCGTTGGGGAACCAGCAAAAGCAGTGTCTGTAATAATAGAAAGTCTACGACCATATAACCAAAGGAATTGTAGTTGAGGTAAACGAGCGAAAACTTTTCCATGAAGGTAAGAAATGCGATTGGCACTTAAACTCAGGTTTTGTAGTGAATGCAGATGGTAAAAAACATCTTCATGAATTTCTTCAAGTTAGTTGTCATTTAATTTAAGATACTGTAGGTTGTGTAGCCCCTTGAAGCTGTCCTTTGTTATGTAGGATGTTTTGTTCTTGTACAAATTGAGTATAGAAAGCTCGTTTAGTGAGACAAATGTGTTTGGTGGAATTTATGTGAAATAATTGCAGCATAATTCGAGATACAAAAGCTATTTTAAGTTGCTAAATAGACTACCATCTAAGGTAGAAAGGCTGTGATCATTGAGATAGAATTGAACCAGGTTCTCACATGGATAAACCTGCAGTTCTTCTGGTAGTTATGTTATATTATTTTCAATAATATGACTGGGTTTGTAGAACATAACTTTAGCATTTTAAGTTTCAAGCATATCTATGCACACAAAATCACAATTCTACTAAAATACTCGTTTTAAATAACTAAGGAAATAAATGAAACTAGATTGTTGTCTTCTAAAACAAAACACATCAAAAAATAAATAAATAAAATTGATATCGGGTGTAGGAACCCTGAGTACGTATAAGTGCCCTCATTTGAGGCAGTATTTTTATCACTTAAATGATATCAGTCTAATTATATAATATAAAAAACAACTGCCGTCTTAAAAGCAATATGTGCATTAATATAATATATAATGTGTATCTTACACTGATTGTATTATGTTTATATTATTATGTACATGTTTAATAATGTTATGTGAATGTATTGCGTAGTTTAGCTATGTAGGAACTGTGAGAATAGAAGCAAGCTGCTTTCCGTAGCAAACAGAATTATAAATTAGAAGCCGAATGTTGCTAACAATAAGGTAACCTTGAGACAACAATAAATTAGAAAGTTTAATAAAGGCTACTAATAATTCTTGGAACAATAATGTAACATTTAAAGCAGTTTATAAATACCCAATCAAAAACTAGAAAAAGCTTAAGTTAAATAAAGTATTCTATTGGAGTAGGCTTAGCCAATCAGAGACTTGAAATAGAGGAAATGCACAGATTCAGGTGGGAGACGCTACAAGGAAGCGTACTCAAGCAGTCAGTTAGATTAGGTACAGGATCAGTGTCAAACAAAAAAATTCATTGCGGTGAGAATAATATAAAGTTTACCTGTTAAAAGTGCAAATAACAATAATCTCACAGCTCTATATTATGATACATCAGTGAAGTTTTATTTAATCGTGTGAAGGATTAATAAACAAAGCATAATACAAGTATAATTTGTGTAAGGCTTCATTCTTTAGCCGTACCAGCGCTGTTAAGAGACACGTGCTCTAAAAACACTAATTACATATATAAAAATATAAACATTAAAAATAAACGGTTGATTCTAAAGCGTGTGGCGAAGGAAAAGTAAACGTGGGGCGAAGGCCACCGAAAACTTTGTACCGTACGTGGGGCGAGCCCTCCAAGAAACAATCTCCCGCAAAGAATGGCATCCATTACGTGCGTGGTCTAAAACAGCTTCAAGTTGGTATACCAAACGTGGTGCAACAACTGCACCAATTATACCCCTAGTTTGGCTACCATAAGTGGAACTCTAACTACTTCACATTTTCATTATAGATGGAATTATATCTCTGTAGTAACGATGAGAGGAGTTACAACATCCCAGGCTTCTTGAATTTGCGTCCAAATACTGTACGAATTCAACAAGTCCATTAGGATATCTCATCGTCACACAGGGAATCAAGATATTCTCAAGTATAATCGTGTATTGCACACTGTCTAGTGTATCGTCAAGCTGCCACAACACACCTGGACCGTCCCTTGATATCCAACAAGATGCAGATATGTGACCAGGAGGTAATTGTGAAGCAACGTATGTTGCAGCGTAATGACTATTCTATATTAAGTTGAACAGATGCTGTGTATGAAATGGAATATTTGGAATAATAGTAGTCACTATGGTTGATGAAATAGTATTAACAGGGGAAAAAGGATGTTTGCGAGAAGGGAATTTGGGGTCTTAGGCACAGTGCCCTAGCCTTTGCCACAACCGTACAGAGAAGACGCATCGAAAGTAGCACGTTTAATAGTGTCATACAACAACTTGATACATCGGCTACACAACTACTCTGTCGTTTGTGAAAATTGCAACACCAAGAAAGAATTTCTCGGATAACTCCAAACTTGGTGGAAGTGTAGAACAGTGTGCAAGCAATAAGTGATTAGGTTTGCAGAGAGATGGGGTACACGTAGGCCGAGCAGAGTCCTCTCGTGTCGTTCCAACAAGGTCAGTGGTGCTTCCAATGTAGTCTGTGCAGAGCTGTCAAACAAGGTGGAAAGAATAAAATTTATGCCAGTATGCCTTGTCGACGTTAAAGGGTGCCATATCGGCATGTGAGTTCGAACGGGGCAGAATGATCGATCTCCGTGACATTTTGGCTCGTACATGCTGCTACGACAGTGATGCGTGTGTGGAAGCAGTGGATAGATGAAGGTCGTACGCAACGAAGAGAGGTTACTGGACCAAGGAATATGACCACATCACGGGATGACCGTCATTTTGTCCGCATGCCATAACGGACCGTACGGCTCGACGCTGGAGCACTGCAACAGGTGTGGCTGGTCTTCATCAACGGTTCGTCGCCGTCTGCTGCAGGTTGGACTGGTTGCATGCATGCCATTACTCGAATTACATTGCCCAGAAACCACAATCTCCTCCGACTGCAATGGCACGTGAACACCGTCACGGGGGTGCTGAGTGGCAAAAGGTAGTCTTTTTGGACGAGTTCCCCTTCAACGTATGCTACAGTGATGGCCGCATACGTGTCCGGCGGTACCGTGGTGAGCGCAACCTGGAGAGCTGCATTCTTGAGGGGCAAACACCAGGTGTGTTGGTTTGGGGCGTCATTGGTTACAATAACCGATCTCTCCTCCTAGGAATTGAGGGCACTTTGAACACCAACCGGTACCTAACGGTGGTTGTAGAGCCTCAGGTACACCCTGCTTCAGGCATCGCCACAGGCCACATTTCAACAGGACAATGCTCGGCCACATATTGCGAGGAATGTACAAGCCTTCTTCGAAGAGCGACGGATACCATTGTTTCCCTGGCCCGCACGTTTACCTGACATGTTGCCCATCGAACATATCTGGGATATGTTGGTCGGCACCTGGTGTGTCACGGTCCTCCAGTAACCAGTGTCACGGATTTGTGGGCTAGAATACAACTGCGTGGAGCGAAATCCCTCAGGAACTTATTCAGAACATTTTTGATTCAATGCCACGGCGTATAGCAGCTCTAATTGCAGCACATGGAGGCCTCACCAAATACTGAATATTAGAGCTCAAAGGTCATGTATAAATTTGAAAAGTTTATCATTTGTTACTTGTCATGTACCTAACCTGTGGTATGGAAGTCATTGAATTCATACCTTTACTTCTTGGTGTTGCAACTTTCACAAACGGCAGTGTATACTGTATATGCTGTAAACACAGCTCTCTAGCTTGTTAGAGCGTCTTGCTTATAAAGAGTAATACCAGTTGCCTAAATATAAGGTGAAATAAACTGTTCAATGTGATTCAGGACTGAAACTATCGGTGACCAGGAATACCTGTGCAGTGCAGTACTAATTATTTCAACAACAATTTCAGCTTAAACTCACTATGCTTCATCATTACCCTGTGTCATAATTCCTCGCCCGAGATCTACGCCACCTAGCATATTCCCTAGGCAGAGATCTTGTTCATCCTCTGAAACAACAATAGCTAATACATTCATCTCTCAATTGAGAAACCGAAGAAAAGATGCCAATTTAGAGGGTCTCCAAACAGGTAGAGTGCCCGTTTCTGAAATTGACAGCCAGTGCCCCACTTCAAGTGGACCGCAGAAATGGGAACAGTAGGCCACCGTAGGCCCATTTAGCGAAGATGCAGGGAATGATAAAGGCAGGAGGATAATTCACAATGTGAAGAACAACAGTGCCATCTTATCAGCACAAAAGTGTACTACGGGCCAATACACAAAAGCATCACAATCCGTTATTGGTTATGTGATATAATAAAAGATGTGGAATTGCAGAATGTGGTACAGATCACCACTCAGCACGTGCACAAATTAATTGTTGTCCCCTGAATTCAAAAAATTAAATAACAATAGTGAGGCAGTATTTTTAACACTTAAGTGATATGTCTAATTATATAATATAAAATATAAACGCAGCCTGCCTTAAAGCAATATGTGTATAATATAATACATAAAATGTACGTAACAGTCATTGTATTATGTTTATATTATGATGTACATGTATAATAATGTTATGTGAATGTATTACGTAATTTTAACAATGTAGGAACTGTGAGAATAGAAGCCGAAAGTTGCTAACAATGAGGTAACCTTGAGGCAACAATAAATTAGGAAGTTTAATAAAGGCTACTAATAATTCTAGGAACAATAATGTAATATTTAAAACTGTTTATAAATAGCCAATCAACAAGTATAAATACCTGAAGTTAAATAAAAGTATTCTATTGGAATAGGCTTAGCCAATCAGAGACTTGAAATAGAGGAAATTTACAGATGGAGCTACAAACCGAACAAATGAAAGACGTCACAAGATGGCTTCAACACATGATGTAAACAAACATTATAAGTAATACCGTTACAAATTGGCTACCACAACGTGGGGCTACAATAATGTTCAATAATATAACATTAATTCCGCAACAAATTGGCTCCCATACCTGGGGCAGTTAAAATTATGTAACCAAACAAAAGCAAAAGCAGCACAACATAAGATCTTCAAGTTCTAATAATTTACGTAAAAACCTATTACGTAATCATTATGTCATCTCACAAATTGGCGCCCAACGTGGGGCAGTTAAAATTATGTAACCAAACAAAAACAAAAGCAGCACAACATAAGATCTTCAAGTTCTAATAATTTACGTAAAAACCTATTACGTAATCATTATGTCATCTCACAATCTAAACAAACCTTTACAGAAATAGCTACATTATACATTTTGTTATAGATACAAAGAGAACAGCGGTAGTCAAATGTTTAAGAACTAGACACCATATTTTGCCTTAAAATTCAGTACTACTTCCATGCAATCGCAAGAAACAACTGAAAATCGACTGGACCTTAAGAGAACGACAACCTACTGATCAATTCCAACCATTAATAACGGTACCTCGGAAATGGCTTATGCCACAAAAGAGTTATTCAAAACAATTTGTATGTGCTAAAGATATCTACATTATTTCCTGAATTGCTGAACGTATACTTTATACATTGTCCAAAATTCCTTCCGAAAGAAGAAGAAACAAATTCTCAGAAAATTGAACATATGCATCTTATTGCTCATATAAATGCTTTTAATATTT
Source organism: Deroplatys truncata (assembly GCA_030765065.1). Taxonomy (NCBI): domain Eukaryota; kingdom Metazoa; phylum Arthropoda; class Insecta; order Mantodea; family Mantidae; genus Deroplatys; species Deroplatys truncata. The sequence goes on along the minus strand of CM060981.1, from coordinate 30,526,244 downwards.
CGTATTTTAATTGAAATCGCTTCCGCCATTTTTGAGAGGTTAAAATATTTCAAAAGGTGTTCGCTATAAAGCATAGTTTTGGTGGGAAATTTTCTTGAAAATTCTCAGGTCGCATCTTTGGAAGGTGCAAAACCCAAAAACCAGGTTTGCTATTTATTGTACCGTTTGTTTTGCTGTTATCCTGCTCAAAGACACATCCACACAAACAAACAGACATGCGGAAGTTGTTCTAAAAATACGTTTTTGGAGTTGAGCGGCCTTAAAACGTTTTATTTCTGTTGAAATCTCGGCCCGAAGTTTTGGGTAGAATGTAAAATACTTCTTCTACTTAATTTAAATACTATACAGAAACTAAAAATTTTAGGGCAGCAGGAGCAGCAGAATCCACCATGGTATTGAGGGGCTTATATGACAAGAGTAAACATGAATATCAAATATTACGAGAGGAAATAGGTTACTATATTGTCCGACACCAGTTTCTAACAGCTGTCCTGGGATACTTGTGCAGAGCCGTTACGATATTGCTTTTCCATGCTGACTGAGTACACCTAAGCAACTTCCTGGCCTGCTCTAAATTCAACCTCTACTAGCACATTGCTAACTTCCTAACAGCTGCAATGGGACACTTGTGCAGTGCCGTTAGGATATTGCTTTTTCATGCTGTCTGAGGGCATCTAAGCAAATTCCTGGCCTGCTCTCAGTCCAGCCTCCGCCGGCAAGTTGCTAACGTCCTAACAGCTGTACTGGGATACCTGTGCAGTGCCGTTACGATATTGCTTTTTCATGCTGTCTGAGGGCATCTAAGCAAATTTCTGGCCTGCTCTCAGTCCAGCCTCCGCCGGCAGGTTGCTAACTTCCTAACAGCTGTACTGGGACACTTGTGCAGTGCCGTTACGATATTGCTTTTTCATGCTGTCTGAGGGCATCTAAGCAAATTTCTGGCCTGCTCTCAGTCCAGCCTCCGCCGGCAAGTTGCTAACTTCCTAACAGCTGTACTGGGACACTTGTGCAGTGCCGTTACGATATTGCTTTTTCTTGCTGTCTGAGGGCACCTAAGCAACTTCCTGGCCTGATCTCAGTCCAGCCTCCGCCGGCAAGTTGCTAACTTCCTAACAGCTGTACTGGGACACTTGTGCAGTGCCGTTACGATATTGCTTTTTCTTGCTGTCTGAGGGCATCTAAGCAAATTTCTGGCCTGCTCTCAGTCCAGCCTCCGCCGGCAGGTTGCTAACTTCCTAACAGCTGTACTGGGACACTTGTGCAGTGCCGTTAGGATATTGCTTTTTCTTGCTGTCTGAGGGCATCTAAGCAAATTCCTGGCCTAGTCTGAGTTCAACTCTGCCGGCACGTTGCTAACTTCCTAACAGCTGTACTGGGACACTTGTGCAGTGCCGTTACGATATTGCTTTTTCTTGCTGTCTGAGGGCACCTAAGCAACTTCCTGGCCTGATCTCAGTCCAGCCTCCGCCGGCAAGTTGCTAACTTCCTAACAGCTGTACTGGGACACTTGTGCAGTGCCGTTACGATATTGCTTTTTCTTGCTGTCTGAGGGCATCTAAGCAAATTCCTGGCCTAGTCTGAGTTCAACTCTGCCGGCACGTTGCTAACTTTTTAATAGCCGCACCGGGTCTTTGTATAGAATCGCCACAAAGTGTGGGAAGGTAGAGCACAATGAAGATTGGGACTACAAGCCTCAGTCTATTAATGGCGAATACATCTTTAAAAGTAAAAACTCCGCCTCCCGCAAACTCTCTCGAAACTCCTGTCACTGAAACATATCGTTGAACATGTTCAGGAAAGTTATAGGCAATGTAAAATGCGCTTTACCTAGTGTGTTATACGAGTAGATAGACTGTTGTGACATACAGCGGCTACTATGCATATTGCTTTTCGTGAAGTCCTGTGTTCAACACTCCAGCGAGTGAAGTTGAAGTATGAAGAGGCTGCTGCGCGCGTGATTGATTACATCTCAACGGTAACAGGGAGGAAAAGTGAAGCAACACTGAAAACTTAAATACCTTACGTTAGAGAAGTGAGAGTCAAACTGAACTAAAGAAAATCAGCCACCTGGCACTGAAAACTTAACTAAATCACATTAGTGAAGTAAAAATGAAAACTGAACAAAATCACATTAGTGAAGTAAAAATGAAAACTGAACAAAATCACATTAGTGAAGTAAAAATGAAAACTGAACAAAATCACATTAGTGAAGTAAAAATGAAAACTGAACAAAATCATATTAGTGAAGTAAAAATGAAAACTGAACAAAATCACATTAGTGAAGTTACAACGAAAACTGAACAAAATCACATTAGTGAAGTTACAAAGAAAACTGAACAAAATCACATTAGTGAAGTAAAAATGGAAACTGAACAAAATTACATTAGTGAAGTAAAAATGAAAACTGAACAAAATCACATTAGTGAAATAAAAATGAAAACTGAACAAAATCACATTCGTGAAGTGACAATGAAAACTGAACAACATTACATTAGTGAGGTAAAAATGAAAACTGAACAAAATCACATTCGTGAGGTTACAATGAAAACTGAACAAAATTACATTAGTGAAGTAAAAATGAAAACTGAACAAAATCACATTCGTGAAGTAAAAACGAAAACTGAACAAAATCACATTCGTGAAGTAAAAATGAAAACTGAACAAAATTACATTAGTGAAGTAGAAATGAAAACTGAACAAAATTACATTAGTGAAGTAAAAATGAAAACTGAACAAAATTACATTAGTGAAGTAAAAATGAAAACTGAACAAAATCACATTCGTGAAGTAAAAATGAAAACTGAACAAAATTACATTAGTGAAGTAAAAATGAAAACTGAACAAAATCACATTCGTGAAGTGACAATGAAAACTGAACGAAATTACTGAGGTGAGGGTGAAAATTGAACTTAATCACTTTATTGAAGTGACACTGAAAACTGAAGTAAATCACATTAGAATGAGGACTAAACTGACTCACAATGGTGAAGTGGCACGAAAATTATCTAAGTAAATTATTGAAATGACAGTGAAAACAGATCTAAATTTCATTGGTGGGGTGGTACTGAAAGCTGAACTGAATCACATTAGGGAAGTAAGTAAATTATTGAAGTGACTTAAAATTGCACTAAATCACATTAGTGAGGTGAAAGTGAGAGCTAAACTGAATCACATTAGTGGAGACTGAACTAAGTAGATTATTGAAGTGGCAATAAAAGCTGAGCTAAATCACATTAGTGAAGTGACACTGAAAACTGGAGTAATTAGATTATTGTGGTGACAATGAAAACTAAACTATCACATAAATACGTGGCAGTGAAAACTGAATGAACTTATACTGGTATCGGTAGAGGGATATAAAAGAATGATGGAGAAAACGCTTAAAAAGTTGTTGTCTGGAATGGTGAGGGGCAATGGAATCTGGAATGGATAAGATGGGACTTTAAATAAAGATAGTGCAATCTGGAATGGTGCACATGGGAATCGAAATGAAGAAATAAATGGAGAAAACGAAATCCAAGCTCGGTTGTGAGACTGACTGTAAAATTTGCTGTATACAAACGCTACAGTGAAAGACTTGAAAGAAGATATCGCTAAGAAATCAAATCTGACATTGAAGGAGGTTAAAGGCCTTTCCTTAAGTAATTGCTAGTTGTTATATATTTATATATGTGTGACTTTTGGATTTCTGAGGCGGAGCTTAATACATATCAAGAATAAGTTCGGATATAAGAAACACCAACACAGAATCGAAACAACAGTCAATGCAGCGGCGCCGTTCCGGGTCACCCAAACCAAAAACGTGTAAGCAATCGCTGTACAGAATCACAAAATGATGGTAACCGTGTTTTGGGACAAAAGCATGACCTTTTCATTGATTTCATGGACCGTGGGTCAACAATTGCAGCTGACGTGTACTGTGCAACTCTTACCAAACTGAGACGTGCGATTCAAAGCCGACGCCGCGGGAAACTGTCGTATACCATCATCCTCCTGCACGACAACACACACCTGCACACCGCTGCCGAAACCAAAGAGAAGATTCAAGAGTTTTTTTGGGAACTTTTTGAGCAAACTCCGTACAGTCCCGACCTGGCACCAAGTGGCTATTTCCTCTTCCTGCATTTGAAACTGGCTGGGTGGACAACGATTTCAAACTGACGAGCGTTAGCAGCTGGTTCAAGTCCCAGGCGACAGACTTCTATACCGAGGGGCTAAAGAAGCTGGTGCAGCGTTACAGCAAGTGAACGGAGATTATGTGGTAAACTAAAGTATATATATATATATATATATATATATATATATATAGGCACATGTTACTGTCAATAAAACCTTGTCTAATGAATGATGTACTTATTATGACCAAATGTACCGTAGTTTTGAAATACGCCTCCTATTTTAATTAAAAATGTTGGAGCTATGCTTTAGAAAACAAGAATTTCGAAAAATTTTCTATGTAAAGGGTAGAGTGGGGTGGGAGGCTTTGTTGAAAGTCTTCGTGTTGTATCTTTGTAACTTGCTGAACCTAAACAATGGTATATATTTGACATTACTTTTTCAGTTGTGCTATTCATAGACACACACATACCGAAGTTTTTTCCCAAAATAGTTTTTTTTTCGGTTCAAGGGGGTTCAAAACATGCATTTTCGTTGAAATCTCGACATCAAAGTTTTGTATATACGATAAAAAACAATGAAAAAAACGTTACCTTGCCACAGAAGACCGATATAGGAACCAAAGGTGTTACTGCGTGTCTGTTACAAAGCACTTTGATTTACCAGGAAAACTGTTGCCTTTGTATTTAACATTTTGGAGTCTTTAACAGGAAATTGATAAGAAGGCTTTGAGGAAGGAAACAGCTCATGGTATGTTGACCATTTTGGTCGCTCGATAACAATAATTACAGGTCGTACAGTGATTCACATAAGCATTCGATGTGTTTGTGTGGTATATCTGTAAAGACTATAACCCCCAAAAAATTTGGTTAAATACCAAGGTGTGTATTTAAGTTCAATATGCTCCAAGGATGCGTCACGAAGATTTTCAAGCAAATCCAACCATCGGCAAGCAAAGGTTCTGTTTATTTTTGATAATCTCAAAAGCGGATGTAAACACTTCTGATTGAAATAGCATAGTCTTACGTATTTGATTGACAGACAAAACTATATGTTGAATTTTCTGGAAATAGCTACTTAGTTTGGAGTATAGTTTTGTTTAACTGCTAAACTGTAACAGACAAGCAAGAACTCAAAAGGTGGCTCTGTATAAAACACCAATTTCAAATAATCTTTTTTATACCAGTTATTTTCGAGGTATTTTTATTCTTCGTATCAGTATACGATACCGAAATTTCAGCGGAAGTAAGGTCCGTGTGTGTCTGTGATCAGTATAACTCAAAAACGAAAATTCAAATAAATACCACAAATCCCCCCTAGCTCCAACTACCCGTTACATGGAACATTTTTCTAAATTTTTTATTCTTTAAAAAATGGCCTTAACGATTTTGATTAAAATATCATACATTAAAGATATTTACATAACAAATAAAAAGGACTATCTTGAATTTTCTGGGAATAGCAAGTTATGCTATCATTACTCGGAAGGTGTGATATATAATCTTGTATAACTGGTAAACGTTAAGCGATAGAGGAAAACGTACCATACAAAAATGGCGATCTGTTTAAAACGCCCAACTTAGTTAAAATATGCTTTTCTGTAGCATAACCCGTTTCCGAGATATCCGTTATTAAAGCTACGAATTGTTCAATACTTATCATACCTTTAATGTTTCATCAATTTTCAGTTGTTTCTCGCGATATCATGGAAACAGTATGGAATTTTAAGGCCAGCACATAGCGTCCAGTTGTTAAACATTTGACTCTCGCTGTTCCCTTTGTATCTATAACGAAACTTGTAATGTAGTTAGTTTGTATATACACTAATAAAGATAGAGGGCAGAGAAAACCATGTGAATGTATCACATCGAATTTTTTTAATCACAATTGGTATCCAGTTGCCTCTTGCAATATCGTAAAAAGGAAAAGAAATTTAAGGCATTTTAATCACGATTCAGCCTCCTACATTCATATTACACCTATAACGAAATTGTGAAGTTTTATATGTAATAGCATGAAGAAAATAAAAAAATAATCATTTTCAAGAATAATTTGTAAGTGCTGAACATGAATAAGCGATAATGAGTAGAGAAAGACTTGTGAATGTATCACTCAGGAAATGTAATTCAAATGTTCATTCAAGTTAAACCAGCACTTGCGATTAAAGGAAAAGGAAGAGGTAGGAAGATTTGATGTTTTACTCTCACAAGATTTTCTCAACTCAGTATTCTGTGAAGTTTTCTTACAAAAGCTTATTTTTACCTTCTCTACTGCATATACTACGTACGGGATGTATTGCATTCCACCCAAAAATTCGATACCAAAGTTTCACTGGAAATACATATTTTAGGCTACCTGAATAGAAAATAAAAAGTGCTTTTAGAAAAAGTTCCGTATATGTGTATGTTGTCTGTGTGTTTTTAAACAGCAAAACTCAATAACGAAAAGTCGAATAAATACCGAACTTGGTATTTACGTTCAGTATCTTCCAAAAATGCGACAGAAGATTTTCAAGAAAATCCCCCCAAACCCGGACTACGCCTTACATGTGATATTTTTCGAAAATATTGGTTTTTTAAAAAACCAAATCTAAAGATTTTGGTTTATACATCATATTTTTAAGATATTTTTATGACAAAATTTTCTGGAAATGTCCCCAAAAGTCCTGTTCATTGTGAACAGCTTTTGCATAACTGACAAACTGTAAGATATATATATATAATTTTTGTACACAGAAAGTGTACACTCTCGTTAAAACACACTAGTTATGTCATATTCGTTTTTTTTGAGCGAACCATTTCCGAGATATTCCTTGTTATTTGTTTGAATTTTCTAATATACTTTTCCTCAAATGGAAATTCGTTATTCGTTTTTTATGTCCTGGACATGCAAAGAGAATGGAATACTCCACATAGCAACCAGTTCTTAAAACATTTGACTATCGCTTAAAGCCTCCCATATTTCCCTTGCACCTACAAAAAAATTAGCAATGAGATAGTTTCTGCAAATGTTTATCTGGATTAACATGAAGTAGATGGAGAATAAGCTTTTGTAAAAATAGTTTGTACAAGAGTAGAGAAATTCATGTGAATGTAACACATCAGATTAACTTCTTGTTAATTTACATAATTTTTGTTGTAGGTGTAACTAGAATACAGTAGGCTAAAACCATAGTCAGGTTTTTAGAAAGCGTGTCACTATGTGGCGGCTTTGAAATTCCATGCTTTTTTCATGGCCACCAGGGAAAAATAAAGAACGGAACAACGACTTACCAATTGAAAAAAGTGTGTAAGGGTTTTAAAAAACTACTCAAATCTATAGCAAAGAATATCCCGTAAAGAGTTAACGCTATAAAACAGTTATTCTACATAACTTGGGAAAACTAACGAGATCCACATTTTTCTGCTGTTTTTGTGTATCTCTAACTGTATAACAAGAGTGATTTCGACTTCACTGAGTATCACAGGGAACTCAAAATATGCTTTCTCGTTGTCATGCAAGTATATTGAACATATCTGTTTTAATGAAAATTGTTACAGGTAATGTTGAAAAAATCAAAGTTACGAAGCTTTGCTAGACAAAGGGAGGGGAGTATGAGCAACAGATGGAGGGACCTCTAGAAACCTGGAGCAGACACCGCAAGTAGTCCACAGTGGCCCTTCTTGCTTCTAACGAGACCTATGGGAGGGTAAGGACTCCAGAAACCCAGAGCAGACACCACAAGTAGTCCACAGTGGCCCTTCTTGCTTCTAACGAGACCTATGGGAGGGTAAGGACTCCAGAAACCCAGAGCAGACACCACAAGTACTCCATAGTGGCCCTTTTTGCTTCTAACGAGACCCCTGGGACAGTGGAGACTCCAGAAACCTGGATTAGACATTACATGTAGTCCATAGGGGTCTTTGTTACTCCTAATGAGACCTATGGAAGGGTAGAGGCTCCAGCAACCTGGAGCAGACAGCACAAGTAGTCCATAGGGGCCTTTGTTACTTCTAACGACACCCATGGGAGAGTGGAGATTCCAGCAATTTGGAGCAGACATCACAAGTAGTCCATAGGGGCCTTTGTTACTTCTAACGAGACCCCTGGGAGAGTGGAGATTCCAGCAATTTGGAGCAGACATCACTAGTAGTCCATAGGGGCCTTTGTTACTTCTAACGACACCCCTGGGAGAGTGGAGATTCCAACAATTTTGAGCAGACATCACAAGTAGTCCATAGGGGCCTTTGTTACTTCTAACGAGACCCCTGGGAGAGTGGAGGTTCCGGCAATTTGGAGCAGACATCACAAGTAGTTCATAGGGGCCTTTGTTACTTCTAACGACACACCTGGGAGAGTGGAGATTCCAGCAATTTGGAGCAGACATCACAAGTAGTCCATAGGGGCCTTTGTTACTTCTAACGAGACCTATGGGAGGGTAGAGGCTCCAGTAACCTGGAGCAGACATTGCAAGTATGCCACAGTGACCCTTTTTGCTTCCAATGAGACTCCTGGGAGGGTTGGATCCAGAAACTTAAACATACATCGAAAGTAGTCCATAGTGACCCTTGTTTCTTCTAATGAGGCCTCTGGTAGGGGGTCCACAGTGGAGCAGACACCTCAGGTAGAGTCACAGTGGCTATTTTTGCTTCAAACGTGACTTCTTTGTGGGAGCAATGGGAGAATATATACGGAGGGTCCCCAGAATTCTGGTGCAGAATACCCAACGTATTTATCTCTTGTAACTACAACGACATAGGTAATGAAGGTATCTCTGCAAACGCTTATCTCAAATAACGTGATCCAGAGTGGTTTCTGTAAAACGTAGAAGAAATTGAGAATAGAAAGAAACAACATCACGTGATGTACTCACATGGCTTTCTTTGCCAAATCGTATACATTTCATAGTGTATTGATATATATCTTAGCTTAGTTAACCATGGTTATTGTTATCTGGGAAATGTTTAATTTAACAAGTCTTGAAAGTATTGAGACACCTATTCCTAGTATCCAGCACTTGCGATGGAAAGAATGGAAAGAGGGAGAAACACAAAGAAAGAATCACAAACAGACTAGTAGTCCCTTTCGTGACGTTTACGGAACGTCTGAATTTGCAACACGGAATGCCTCTAAAATATTAACGCTAAAGAATTACAATTTATTGGACATGAATTGTGCATTGTAACAAGCTCTGGATTTTTCCAGTCGTAAGCTGTTGCCTGTCTTCTCAGATATCTGTCTTATACAGTAATAGAATATTAGATGTTTTAATCAAAATCATTAGAGCCATTTCTGAGAAAGCAAAATTCAACGGAAATTTCTACCTTGAGAGTGGTGAACCTGGTGCATTTTTACTTTCTCTACTACGTATAGTAAGTAGGGGAAGTATTGTACTCCATCCAAAAATTCGATACCAAGATTTCACAGGAAATACATGTTTTCAGACCCCCTGAATGCAAATAAGAAGCATTTTTGGAAACATGTCTGTGTGTGACTGTGAACAGCATAACTCAGAAACGAACAATCGGATAAACACCAAACTTGGTTTTTGGGTTCAGTATCTTCCAGAGTTGCGACACGAAGGTTTTAAAGAAAATCACCCCACCCCAGATTACCCTTTACATGGAACATTTTTCGAACATTTTAATTTTCTCAAAAATGGCTCTAACGATTTTGATTAAAATATCATATGTTTATGATATTTTCATGACAAATAAAATGTATATCTTGAATTTTCTGGGAATGTTTCCAAAAGTATTCTTCATTGTGAACGAATTTTGCATAACTGGTAAACCATAAAATATGGACAAAATTTTACTGCATAAAAAACGTAGATCGCGTTAAAATACACAATTTATGTCATACACATTTTTTGTTGAGTGAACCATTTTCGAGATATTGTTTGTTATTCCCTTAAATTTGTCAATACTGTTTCTCAAATGGGAATTCGTTATTCATTTTTTATGTACTGGACATGCAAAGAGAATGGAATGCGCCACATAGCAACCAGCTCTTAAAACATTTGACTATCGCTTAAAGCCTACCATATTCCCCTTGCATCTACAAGAAAATTAGCAATAAGATTAACATCTCGATATCTCGATTAACATGAAGCATATGGAGAATAAGAGTTTTTAAAAATAGTTTGTACAAGAGTAGAGAAAGTCATGTGAGTGTAAGACATCAGATTTTTTGGTTTTAGATGCATCGGTGGAGCATCAATATTGAAAATTTTGTTGGAATACAATACTTTCAAGAATGCAGAGATGAACCATTTCTCGTCCATCCAAAACTACCCTTTGCATAAAGTAATTTTCGTTATCTTTTGTTTCTCAAAAACAGCTACAACAATTTTGATTAAAATGCCACATTTTAAGATACTTGATTGTCAAACAAATGTCTGTCTTGAATTTCGTGGGAAGAGCCTCGGAAGTCTTCTTCGTTCTGGATGAGTAGCTTGCAGCTGGTTAACTGTAAGGGAGAGGCAAAAGATTACCAAACAAAATACGTAAATATTCCTAAAACACAATTTATATCAAATAATACAGTGTGTCCATAAAAATACTGTCATACTTTTAACTGGTATTGCGACGCTTTCGATAGCCGTATATGGGTGATGTTGATTACATTCAAAAGAACAAACAAACACTAGGGCACATCGAAAAGTAACGCACAATAATTTTTTTCTGCCTTGGTATTGTAGCTGCAATGTTGCAATTTCTCAGAGATATAGTTTAAAGCTTTCACTACAGAGGGAACTTTTGTTTCATGTGCAACTTTAGCGAGAGAAGCGTGAACTACGCAACAAATTTGGCGCGCATGTTACTGTCGCCCACGTGTGAAGAGCAGAGAGGTGTGGTTCGTTATTTGTGGGCCAGAAGGCGTGCGTGGAGTGCATGGGGACGATTGTGTGGACTGTAGCAATGTCTTCAGGTTGTGTGCATTCTTCCTAGAGGGCTGTGTGAACCTTAGTGATTCGCCACGCTCCGGGAGGCCGGTAACAGCTGCAACCCCGCAGAATGTCGGAGGCATTGCGGCGGCAGTTTTGAACGACCGGCGTGTGCAACTGCGATCCTTATCGCAACAGTTCAACATTTCCCTTTGAGCAGTGTACGATATTGTTCATGACACGTTGAAATTTCGTAAAGTTAGTGATCGCTGGGTGCCTAAGAACCTGACAGACAACCACAAGGGCCAGCGAATGACGACGAGCTTGGATCACCTAACGTGGTACACCGAAGAAGGGCATTACTTTCTGAAAGGAATCGTCATTAGTGATGAGTCGTGGGCATACAACCACACGCCCGAAACTAAGCAGGCAAGTATGGAGTGTATGCATGCTGGTTTCCCAGTGAAGAAAAAGTTCAGTGACTAATCTGCTAGGAAAGTGCTTGTGACGGATGTTCAGGGATATGCATGGTGTTGTATTGGTGGACTTTGCTGAACACGGGACCACTCAGAATGCTGCAGTCTACATGAAAACTTGGTGTTGTTGCATCGTGCCCTTCGTGATAAACGCCACATCATGAATACTGACGATGTGAAAATTCTTGATGACAATGCTCGCCCCCACGTTGCTGCTGCTGTTCGTCAGAAAATCACCAAATTTGTTTGGGAGGTGCTCCAGCATCCACCATACACTCCAGACCTTGCATAGTAGGAAGAAATTCCAGACCGGCCAACACTTTGCGACAGACGCGGAAGTGAAATCCGCAGACGGATATACTCCTAGGAAACGGACTTCTACGATCTGGGCATATTGAGACTGGTGGGAGAAATGGTTTAGAAACATGGTGACTATACCAAAAAGTAGGTAAGAGGTGGAAGTTAATTTGTGATTTTTGTTGTTGTTTTAACTATTAAGCTTTTTTGTAAAAAAATTATTGTGTGTTGCTTTCGATCCACCCTCGTATTTTTATGCATCTCAACAATGGACAACAATGGACGGGTCGCAGGAATCAAACACAGAAGCTAAATTCACTCACGTTTATAATTAGTCGATATGGGGTCATTGTTGGATATTTAGCAGGCAGATTAATGTGAAGTTTGCTTTTAAAATTGTGTTGTTATTGACGTAACTTTAAGGAGTTATGGCGAACCCACAAGAACGTAGTTGGTGTGTTTTGGAACATCATAGCACGCAGGGTCTGGTGCAGGTTCAGCTGCTTTTAGGCGAAGGCTTCAACATCAAGCCTCCACGCACATGTTAATTTTGAGATGGTACCGTAATGTTGCGGACCGTGGGTGCTGCATATGCTATCAAAGAAAATGCCATTCACGGAGACCATCTGTTAATGCCGGAGGCATTTGTACGTAGTCCTAAGAAGTCTGTCCGTAGAGCTAGTCAGCAGTTAAACACCCCTAAATGCAAAGTATGCAACTGAAGTTTCACTCCTACAAACTGCAATTACCGCATGAGTTGAAATCTGATGACTCTGCAAAATGATTAGATTTCTCTGAACATTTATTGGTACTAATGGAGGACAATAAAAGTCTGTCAGAAAAAATAAGTTTCAGTGATGAGGCAACATTCCATGTAAGTGGAAAAGTGAACAGGCATAATGTGAACGTCTTTCGTGCCGTATCGAACCCTCAAGTCTATGGCCTATTTTCTTTTGAGAGGCCGCTGTCAAGGGCCAACTTACTTTGACATGCTCACTGAATGGTTATTTCCACAACTGGAAGAAGAAGGCAACATATTTATTTTCCAACAAGATGGAGCACCTCCTCATTGGCATTTACATCTTCGGAAACATCTGAATTAGCGGCTTCCAGCAAGATGGATTGGACGTGCCGGGAATTATGAAAATGTCTTCTACAAGACAAGGCTGAGGTCGCCTGACTTGACAGTGTGCGACTTCTTTTTATGGGGTTACATAAAGGATCGTGTGTATGTACCCCCATTGCCTCAAAACCAGCAAGAAGTGGAACTTCGTATCACTGCTGTCATCCAGTCTATTTCATCTGAAATGTTGGAGCTTGTGTGGCATGAATGGGGAATATTGCCTTGATGTCTGCAGCGTCACACGTAGAAGCCATTTTCAATGTCTGTGAGGTATAGTAGAAAATATTTGAGTTTTTCTTTCGAATGTCGCCAACTTCACCCAGTACGACTATCCAAAGCGACGCAATACCAGTTCAAATTATGACAGTATTTTTATGGACTCAGTGTACATTTGTGGCCTTAACAATCTCCAGGATTTTCTTTACTATACGTTTGATTTGTCAAATACTTTACTTCAACTACATAATTGCTATTTGATTTTTTTCCCTTGGCCATACGAACAGAACGGATTTCAAAACTATCACATACTGAGAATCTACTGTTTTCCTTTACTCCCCTCCTAACTACAATAAAACAATTTCTACAAATTGTTGTCCCACTAAACACAAAGTACATAGAAGAAAAGGGTTTTATAAGAATAGCTTGTTGAAGAATGCATAGTGAAAGTAATGTGAATGCAACACTGAAATGTTTAGTTGAAATATAACACTACCTCTTAACTGTGATCGGTAGACAAAGTTATGTGAATGCAAGATTTTCTTTGGTCACAGCGGAAACGCCGTTTGTGGTAAGTAATTAACATGACATATTAATAGACTGTTTTCTCAGTGAGACTTCTTTTACCAACTTTCATAACAATTGGTTTGGACATTCTTAAATACGAACACGTGTATACACATAAAAGGAGCTAAGAATTAAAATGTCCCTTTCTTTACATTTTTTTATTTTACTTAATGTAATCTCATTAATATAGGGTAGTTAAGTTATATTCGAACCCACTCGCGACCTCTCTCTACTGCGCGAGGCAGCCGGCAGTCGCCGGGGAAACTACGCCGGTAGAGGCGAACTAAAATCCTTACCTAATGCTGGAAATATTGACCTGCTCTCAAACAGGCAGCATATCTCATGTAAATATTCTCGCTCACTCTCCGAAGCTCAGCAGCAGGAATTCTTGTGATTTCTTGCACAATGTTTTCTCTAAGTTCCTTTGGTGTGCGAGGACTGGAACGATACGCTTTGTCTTTTAAAGAACCCCATAAATAAAAATCACAACTCGTTAGGTCAGGAGAACGAGGAGGCCACAAATCAACACTAACTATTCTGTCATCAAACACCTCTCTTATTGCATGTAATGATTCGGCAACCATATGTGCTGTTGCAGAATCTTGCTGGAACCAACCATACGATTTCACTTCTTCTGTCAAGTGATTGCAAAATGGCCCCAGAATTAACCTCTGATATCGCTCTGCATTTATTGCTTCATCAAAGAATATGGGCTCTATTATTCTTCTAGCACCTATCGCACACCACACTCCAATTTTCTGATCATAGTGAGGCGTTTCATCCAGTAGCACAGGTTCTTTTGAAGCCCAGTATCCACTGTTGTGAGTATTTACACGTCCACTTAGATGAAGCCAAGATTCATCAGTGAAAAACAAAAGCTGTGGGTCAATGAAACCCCTTTCTACGGATTGGAAAAATCAGTTACAATAACTCACACGTTTAGCGGGATTATTTGGCTTTAACGCTTGCACTCGTATGTAGCGATAGGGCTTCAGTTTCAACAGACGTGTAGCATTTCTCGCAGAAGATCGAGATACACCTGTTTGCTGCGCTAGTTTTTTCAGCGATTTTGAGGCGAACGCTCCAAAGCGGCACCAATCACAAGAATTCCAGCTGCTAATCTTCGGAGAGTGAGTGAAAATATATTTTCTGTTTGAGAGCAGAAGGTAAATATTTCCAGCATCTATTACAAGGTAAGGATTTTAGTCCGCCTCTGCCGGCTGTCTCGCGCAGTAGAGAGAGGTCGCGAGTGGGTTCGAATATAATTTAACTACCCTATATATATTTTTGAAAATATTTCTGTCTCCATTTAAAACAGTTAAAACTTAAGAATAACCTTAGACACTTTTATTCGCGTTTTGAGCAGGAAAACTTTAGTGTCTCTGACTTAATATTTTACACTAAAAATGTCATTTGAATAATTTTGTGTAATGAATTTATTCTGTACTTTGGTTTCACTATTATAACTTTGCTGTCCTTGTTTAAAGTTAAAAGTTAACTTAAGAACTGATATTTTTGCGAGAACTTCTTGTAGTTTGTAAATTAGTGAATATTTTTTCTGAAATTTAATGAATTGTCATTCCTTTTATTAAATAAATAGCTACCACATTTCTGACTCACCTATTATTTATTCATCCAAAATCACAAACCATTACAAACGTTACAGTTGCAGTATTATTATACGCATAAACATTTTTAGTTACTTCATTTTATAAACTTACTTGCTTTGGTTGATGCAAGAATAATAGCATAATAAATCAAACACTAATCATACATGGAACATAATCTGAACACTTCAAGCTAATGTCCTTGATATTACATAATGTTTTCTACTTTTAAGTAAATATTTCTGATATTTATCAAATAGCAATAGAAATATACAAATCTATTATTGATGTAGGATATGAATCAGAAGAACACAAAATTGCTTCTAATTTGAAGTAGGACCAATAAAACTTGCCCTAAGGGACGATTATTTGTGACAGATTTTAAACTGATTCTCTGGAAGTCGTTTCACTGAATCCTGCTTTAGTAAATTATACCACGTGCTTCACAAATCTTCAGTTTACAGGTTTTACTTGCTAAGTGACAGCCAAGCCCAGTAATTGTGATGCAACGAAGTATTGGTTGATTGTCTCATTGTGTATGTATAGTTGAAAATTCTGTATCTCGTTTGAAATATAACTTCAGAGCAACAGATAAATGGAGGTCTGGATTCACCTACTGTTACACAAACACACCCTCTTATAGGTTGAAAAAGGATTGTAACAAAACACAAAGTAACATGAGTACAAGAACTTCTTTCTTCTTTGTACTTGAGGAATCACTTTCTTCTTTGGGCTTCTGTGTACTTGAGGAATAACTTTCTTCCTTGGGCTTCTTTGTGCTTGAAGAATGACTTTCTTCCTTGGGCTTCTTTGTGCTTGAGGAATGACTTTCTTCCTTGGGCTTCTTTGTGCTTGAAGAATGACTTTCTTCCTTGGGCTTCTTTGTGCTTGAAGAATGACTTTCTTCCTCGGGCTTCTTTGTGCTTGAAGAATGACTTTCTTCCTTGGGCTTCTTTGTGATTAAAGAATGACTTTCTTCCTTGGGTTTCTTTGTGATTAAAGAAACTCTGTCTCCTTCGGGCTTCACTGCTACAGTGCTGCGTTGACAGGACACTTTTTCAACATCAGTTAATATTTCTCCTTCTGGAAGAATACAAGTTGCGTCTACTTCAATACCTTTCTCAAGCCACCGTAGCAAGGACTCCTGTAAGGAACAGGTGCAATTCAGAGGATTTCCTGAGATGGATACATGTTGAAGATTTATCAACGGTTCAAAAGTTTGTGTTTCAATGCTTGTTAAATTGTTGTCATGAAGAGACAGTATACCAAGGTTTGTTAGTCCCGTAAAGACTCCTGCATCAAGATTGTGTAGGCTATTGTTAGCAAGAGTCAGTATACCAAGATTTGTCAGTCCCATAAAGACACCTGCATCAAGATTGTATAGTCTGTTGTTATGAAGAGATAGTACACCAAGATTTGTCAGTCCCATAAAGACACCCGCATCAATATTCTGTAGACTGTTCTTATGAAGTGACAGTACATCAAGATTTGTCAGTCCCATAAAGACACCTGCCTCAAGATTGTGTAAGCTGTTGTGATCAAGAGTCAGTGTACTAAGATCTGCCAGTCCCTTAAAGATACCTGAAACAAGACTGTGTAGTCTATTGTTATCAAGAGTCAGTGCGCCAAGATTTGTCAGTCCCTTAAAGACACCTGCATCAAGATTGCTTAGACTGTTATTAGCTAGAGTCAGTACACCAAGATCTGTCAGTCCCATAAAGACACCTGAATCAAGATTACGTAGTCTATTGTTATGAAGAGATAGTACATCAAGATTTGTCATTCCCATAAAGATACCTGAATCAAGATTTTGTAGTCTATTGTTATCAAGAGTCAGTATACCAAGATTTGTCAGTCCCACAAAGACAGCTGCATCAAGATCAGGTAGGCTGTTGTTCTGAAGAAATAGTATGCGAAGTTTTGTCAGTCCCATAAAGATACCTGGATCAAGATTGTGTAGCCTGTTGTTATCAAGAAACAGTACCTCAAGTTTTGTCAGCCCATTGAATACACCTGCATCAAGATTGCTTAGACTGTTATTAGCTAGAGTCAGTACACCAAGATCTGTCAGTCCATTGAATACACCTGTATCAAGATTGTGGAACCTGTTATTATCAAGATGAAGTACAATAAGTTCTGTCAAACTCATAAATACACCTACTTCAAGATTTTCAAGCCTGTTGTCTGCAAGATAAAGATATTCAAGGCTTTGTAACCCAAAGAATGCTTTCTTAGATACCTCTATAATAGAATTATTGGAGAGAGATAACTGCCTAAGTGCTAGGGAACCAGCAAAAGCCGTGTCTGTAATAGTAGTAAGTCTATTATTAAATAACCAGAGAAGCTGCAGTTCAGGTAAACGAGCGAAAACGTTTCCCTGAAGGTAAGCAATACGATTGTTACTTAAACTCAGGTTTCGCAGTGAATGTAAGTGATCGAAGACATCTTCATCAATTTCCTCAAGTTGGTTGTCATCTAATTCAAGATACACGAGATTATGTAGTCCTTTGAAGCTGTCTTTTGTTATGTTACATAACTCGTTCTTGTTCATCCTGAGTGCGGAAAGACTATATAGTGATACAAAAGTGTTTGGTGGAATTTCTGTGAAGTAATTGCAGCACAATTCGAGGTGCAAAAGCTTTTTTAATTTCCTAAATAGAGTACCATGCAAAGTAGAAAGTTTGTTATCATTGAGATACAATTCCGATAGGTTCTCAAGGGGGTCAAAAAGTCCTTCTGGCAGCTCTCTTATTTCATTTTCAATAAGCCCCAATTCTTCTAGGGCAGTTAAGTCTGAGAAGACATTTGGATCTATCAGCGATATGTTACTTTTATAAAGTAGCAGTGCTTCTACTAAAGCAGCATTTGGTAGCTTAAAATCTGAAGACGTTAAGTGGACCAGAGAGATTTCCACACACTTGACGGTTGTCATCCTGGTACAGTCGCATCCTTCAGGACACATTGTTGAAGATGTGGCTGAGCTCACAATGCTTGCTGTCAGCAAGTAATATAATGCTCCCGACATCATCCTATAAAACAAAAAAAATTCGTGTTATTTTACAGTTACAGAAATTGTTGAAGATGTTGCTGACGTCACAGTGCTTGCTGCCAGCAGGTGGTATAACACTCCCGACATCAGAAACTCTTTGCATGTAAAAAGATCGTTTCTGCAAATGTTTATCTGGATTAATATGAAATAGATGGACAATAAGAGTTTGTAAAAATAGTTTGTACAAGAGTAGAGAAAGTCATGTGAGTGTAACACATTAGATTTTTTTACTTTCTCTACTGCGTATAGTAAGTAGGGAAAGTATTGTATTCCACCCAAAAATTCGATACCGAGATTTCACGGGAAATATATGTTTTGAGACCCTCTGAATCCAAAAAAAGCATTTTTGGAAACATGTCCGTGTGTGTGTCTGTCTGTGAACAGCATAACTCAGAAACGAACAGTCGGATAAACACCAAACTTGGTATTCAGGTTCAGTATCTTCCAGAGATGCGACACGAAGGTTCTCAAGAAAATCCCCACTCCCCAGATTACCCTTTACATGGAACATTTTTCGAAAATTTTAATTTTCTCAAAAATGGGTCTAACGATTTTGATTAAAATGTCATATGTTTAAGATATTTTTATGATAAATGAAATGTATATTTCGAATTTCCTGAGTATGTCTCCAAAAGCATTCTTCATTGTAAACGACTTTTGCATAACTGCTAAAACATAAGAGATAGACAAAGTTTTACTACATAAAAACGTAGATCGCGTTAAAATACACAATTTATGTCATATACATTTTTATTGTTGAGTGAGCCATTTTCGAAATGTTGCTTGTTATTTCCTTAATATTTTCTAATTCTTATACTTTTTCTCAAATGGGAATTCGTTATTCTTTTATTTTTTGCTGGTAATGTAAAGAGAATGGAATGCTGCGATACTAACCAGCTCTTAAAATATTTGACTATCGCTTAAAACCTGCCAATTCCCTTTGCATCTACAAGAAAATTAGCAATAAGATTAACATATCATTTAACATGAAGCATATGGGGAATAAGCGTTTGTAAAAACAGTTTGTTCAAGAGTAGAGAAAGTCATGTGAGTGTAACACATCAGATTTTTCAGCTAGTCTAACAAAATGGGATCTTTGACATACATTCAGAAAAAGTTTTCTACGGTTGTGCTTATTAAAAGAAATATTTTGTCACTACCAGTTTGAAGTAAACGTATCGTGTAATTAATGATTAAATAATTATCAAAGTATCTTGCAGATTTTATAAAATATTTGAAGTTATTTATTAAGTACCCCATTTTGTCTGGCCTTCCCCTATTAGGAGAGGAAGTTAATCATTATATTATCTAACAAGGAAAATAAAACAATAGTTACTAACAGTTGAAAAATAATTGCAATTCCATTCTAAATTCTATTATTACTGAAACTGAAACCTGAATTAAATGACTCAGGTGAAGCGACACTGAAAAAAGAACTAAATATATTATTGAAGTGACGTGAAAGCTGAACTAAAGCACATTAATGAACGGGCAGTCAAAACAGATTTAAATTCCATTTGTGAACTGATACTGAGAACTGAACTAAATGATACAAGTGAAGTGACACTGAAAACTGAAGTAAATATATTATTGAAGTGAAAGTGAAAACTGAAGTAAATAAATTGATCAAGTGATAATGAAAATTTAACTACATTACATTAAATAAGTGAAAGTGAGAGCTGAACTGAATCACATTACTGAAGTGAAAGTGAAAACTGAAGTAAAGGATACTATTGAAGTGACAGTGAAAACTGGCCAAAGCACGTTAATGAACTGACAGTCAAAACTGAACTAAAGCATATCATTGAAGTGAAAGTGACATCTGAACTAAAGCGCATTATTGAAGTGACACTGAAAACTGAAGTAAATAAATTATTGAAGTGAAAGTGAAAACTGAAGTAAATAAATTGTTCAAGTGACAATGAAAATTTAACTACATCACATTAATGAAGTGAAAGTGAAAACTGAACTAATGAACATTAATGAACTGACAGTCAAAGCAGATTTAAATTCCATTAGTGAGGTAATACTGAGAACTAAACTAAATGATACAAGTGAATTGGCACTGAAAACTGAAGTAAATAAATTGTTGAAATGACAGTGAAAACTGGACCCAATCACATTAATGAAGCCACAATTACAATTGAACTGAATCACACAAATGAAGTGTGAGTGAAAATGAACTAAATCACATTACTGAACTGACAATTAAAACTGAACTAAAGCATGTTATTGGAGTGTCAGTGAAATCACAACTAAAGCGCATTAACGAAGTTACAGTCAAAACTGATTTAAATTCTATTAATCCGGCTATACTACAAACTGAACTAAATAACATTAGTGAAGTGACACTGGAAACTGAAGTAAATAAATTGTTGAAGTGACAATGAAAATTTAAGTATATCACATTAATGAAGTCACAGTGAGAAATGAACTGAATCACCTTACTGAAATCAAAGTGAAAACTGAACTAAAGTATATTATTAAAGTGACAGTGAAAACTGAACTAAAGCACATTATTTAAGTACAGTGAAAACTGAACTAAAGCACATTAATGAACTGACAATCAAAGCTGATTTAAATTCTATTACTGAGGTGATATTGAAAACTGAACTAAGTCAGAAGTGAAGTGTCACTAAAGACTGAAATAAATAAGTTATAGAAGTGACAGTGAAAACTGAACCAAATCACATTACTGAAGCGACATTGAGAACTGAACTGAATCACATTAATGAACCGATAGTAAGAACTGAACTGAATCACATTAATGAACCGACAGTGAGAACTGAACTGAATCACATTAATGAAGTGACAGTGAGAACTGAACTGAAGCACGTTAATGAAGTGACAGTGAAAACTGAAGTAAATAAATTGTTCAAGTGAGAATGAAAATTTAACTGCATCACATTAATGAAATGACAGTGAGAATTGAACTGAATCACATTACTGAAGTGAAAGTGAAAACTGATCTAAAGGATATTATTGAAGTGACAGTGAAAGCTGAACTAAAGCACATTATTGAAGTGACAGTGAAAACTGAACCAAATCACATTACTGAAGCGACATTGAGAACTGAACTGAATTACATCAATGAAGGTGACAGCATAAAGTGAACTGAATCACATTAATGAACCGACAGTGAGAACTGAACTGAATCACATAAATAAGTGACAGCAAATAGTGAACTGAAGCACATTAGTGAAGTGACAGTAAAAACTGAACTAAAGCACATTTTTGAAGTGCCAGTGAAAACTGATTTAAGTTTCATTAGTGAGGTGATGTTAAAAACCGAACTGCATCACATTAGTGAAGTCACACTGAAAACTGAACTAAATGGATTATTGAAGCTACAGTGTAAACTAAATAAAGTTATGTTTAAGTCAGGAGTGCGATATAAAAGCCACAATGGTGGACATGCTTGAAAATTATTGTACGAAACGCAGAATTTGGAGACGGTAATGCAATCCGCAATAAATAAGATGGAACTTGAAATAGACACGGCGCCGTCTGGAATGGTGTCAATGGGAACCGAAATGGAGAAAGAAATGGAGAAAAGAAATCCGAACTCGCTTTTGGATTGAGTGTAAACTCTGAGACATGCGCACGCTATGGTGAAAGACTTGAAGTTGACATCGTTAAGGGCTTAGCAGAAATATAATCTAACGTGCAAAGGAACATTAATGGGAGATTAAAAGCCTTATATAGTATCGCATAAACAATTTAAGATACCACACTAAAACGTTTGCAGGATGCAGATACATGGCCTCTAAATTTACTGATATGGTTTTATACAATACCTTTGTTTATTAAGGAAGAGAAGATTATTTTATTAATTATACATACGAATATTTTGATTACATTTTTTCAGCATTGCAGTTGTGTTTATCATCCCAAGTTTAATTTAGTGTCTTTAACTGAGAAAATGGGTTATATACCAGAAAACGTACTTATAGAAGAAGCTCTTAAACCAAAATGGAGAAAACAAACTCTCATATGTTAACAAAGAAAGAAGTCACATGGCTTGAGTACACAAAAGCTGCCACACTAAACAGTGTTACCAATTTATAGAAAAAGATTCTGCCTAAAATATTGTTTAAACTTTACCATTCTACTCCAAAGTGTATAGACGTTTTCTTTTTTCTGAGAAATGATGCAGAATTCACAGTATAACCGAGCAGAGATATATTATTTAAAACACAATTTCTCTGCCTACAATTGTCACTGCATTAGTTTTCACTATCACCGTTTTATTCTAGTTCAGCTTTTATTTAGTTAAGACTCTCACTTCACTAATTGAACTAGTTCTATTTCCAACTCACTTCACTTTCTTGGATACGTAGCGGCACAATGAAATACGCACGACGCAGGTTCCTTTTCGCTTGGGAGTCGAACACAAGACCTTACTCCTGCAGCAGTAGTACTCACTACACGTCACGACAGTTGTCACAAACTCGCTCGGAGAACTATACTTTTCGTCGCAGCAGTAAGGCACTCGCTATTTGGCTCAGTCACTAACTAACTCTTCTCGCGAGAACGCTCTCTTATATAGGGTGTACCATTTTACCCGAGACTGTACTATATCTCCAAAACTAAGCTCTGTAGAAACAAATGTCTTTAATAAAATTTGCTTGGGGGAAAGTAAATGCCATTAATCGTGTTTTATTTGGAGGATATTATGATGGTCATTTTAGGACAATTTTATATTTTAAAATGGGAATCTACAATTAGGATCAATTTAAATTGACCCTAAAACGGCTATCACAGTGTCCTCTAAATAAAATATAACTAATGACATTTGCTTTTCCCATAATATCAAGCAACTTTTATTAAAGACATTTCTTTCTACAACGCTAAGTTTTGGAGATATTGTACTGTTTCAACTTAAATGATCTACCTTGTATAGGCAATGGAATCTTATACAGAACACTCTAGAACTTTTTGGACACACGTTTTGGAGGCGAGGAAAAAGAAACTTCCAGAAGCTTCTGGTGCTGGCGCCGACCTCCCCATAACGTTGGTTCATATAAAATTAAGCATTATATTCCTATCATCAAGACAGATCGAAAAACCAAAAGTGTTGTTTATGGCAATTTTAACCATTTAGGCTCCCCTTAGTACGATGGAAGAGATCTAGATCAGCAAGAAAAACAATTAGACCAGGAATCAAGGAAAACAGGACAGTGACAGAGGCCGTAACCAAGCAAATTTAGAATAAAAAGTTAAGTAATTTCGAGTTGTTATGTATTTAGAAATGTGCTATACGATAGGCCTTTTGTTTCCTGAGGTGGAGCTAACAAGTATCAAACAGAAATTTTGAAATAATAAATGAATGCAAAAATGCATTGTTACAAATGAGAATACCAGATACGACGAATCATGCTTTATTTGTCACTTAGTCACAAATGTTACACTCGAGTCACTTTCGGTACAAACTCGGAACACAACTTAATTGATCTGTTAATTCTCAAATAAACTTCTGAGCCACTGACACTATCCATTGTCCATTTTTCATTTCGTCACTTCTTCATTAACAGAAATGCTTCTCCGGGCAGAACAGCCCCTTATATAGGACACGCATACAAAGCCCAACCTTCAAGAAGAAGAATCTACAAGAACGTGCCGAAACAAATGCTCCGGAACAGCTAAACGGCACATAATGGTCTAGTATTCCCCACTGGCTATTGTTCTACTGTTCGCACCGCTATTCTTCTGGAGGGGGACCGGCCATTAAAATCACCAGCGGCAGGTAAATGAGTCAGAACGCGCTCTTACCGCCAATCCGTAGGTTACTTCGCACATATGGTCTCAATATCTTTTAAAATGCAATTCATCAATATTGATGGCCCCTTTACACGAGGTCTGTAGACCTGAAAGAGGCAACAAAGTCATGAAAAGAAAACATATAGTTCCCGACTCTCATCTGTACAAAAGTAAATACAACACAGCAAACAACTTTCTTAACGGATCGTCTCTGACCTTTCTTTTGTTGTTGAATAGCAGCACAGCTCCCAGTAGCAGGTGAAAAGACGCACTTCACTTTGGATTATGACTTGTGGCAGTGTTTTTAACACCTAAATGATTTCAGTCTATTATATAATATATATAAATTCAATAACACCCTGCCGTAAAGCAATATGTGTCTGTAACAATATAAAAAGTGTGTATTACAGTCATTGTATATGTTTATATTATTGTATACATGTGTAATAATGTTATGTGAATGTATTACGTAATTTGATAATGTAGGAGCTGTGAGAATAATAGATTAAAAGTTGCTAACAATGAGGTAACAATGAGGTAACCTTGAGGCAATAATAAAATTGAAAGTTTAATAATGCTAGTTGTGATTCTTGGAAGCAATAATGTAATTTTAGTGACAGTTTATAAAATAGCCAATCAACAACCAGAAAAAGGTTTAGTTAAATGAAGGTATCCTTTTGGACTAGGATTTGCCAATAAGAAACTAAAATGGAGCTAAATTAACAAATTCAGAAGTCAGTTGGATGTAAACAGTGTTCCTAACCGGACACGAGATGCGTCCTCAAGAAATTTGATACGTATTGAGTGTGAGACGAAAAATAGTTTACATGTTAAAAAATGCAAGTAATTAATAAAAGAATCTTACAGTTCTCTCTCTATATCAATGAAGTGTTATTTAAGTCGTGTCAAGCATTAATAAAAGGAGTGAAGTAAAATTATAATCTGTGTAAGCCTACATTTTTCAGTTGCACCACTCCCTGCTAAGACATTCATGTCTCTAAAAGAAAATATAAATACTGACGCAGCCGAGGCAAACATAAATATATAATATTTAAAGAAACAGTCAAAATAACGAAGTTAATATTTTTTAAACTTGGGGCAAAGGCCACCGGAAAGCACATTTGGGGTGAAGGCTACCAGAAACTTTTTTAGTTGCTATTGCAACTACTTCAAGTTCGGCTCCGCAACAGTTAAAATACAATGCAACTCCTCCTAAAATTAAACTTCTTCAGACTAATGAAGTTGGGCTATTAGAAATCTAATGCGTTAAATGGGGGGAGGGTGTTTGGGCTACTACCTCCTTTTGTATATTGCGTTATGCATATCCCTGCTTATGTGTTATTGGAAAATCGGATTCTAAATGCTGATTTCGTTGGCATAATTTAAACTTTATGCTAATTTAATTTTATAAAAGAACCTCAAAAAGACAACCACACTCTGGTGTCTGCCTTCCGCAATGACGGGGCTAGATCTATCTCGGTGCCGGCCAGAACTTTGACCGCTGCGAGTCGCGACAGCGGGCACCAAGCACAACAGCTTCACCGTCGGAATCGGGAGACCTACGTGCTGGCTGGAGCTGCGGAGAGCCCAAAAACCTAAGAAAGACTCCGGGCGCACTCCGGCCGAGAATCACGAATACTACTATAAAGTCCAGTGTGAGTAAGGACACGTGATTATACAGTCGTCTCGCCGTGTTCCGGTAGCGAAGCAGAAGGAGATAAACAACCGGATAGCGTTATGGAAACCAAGGGTTTAATAAAGGAATCCATTATCCGTGGTCCTCAGTGTGGTAGTGAAAAATTAGGTTAGAGATTTGCCCTTCTGCATTTACTACCAGAAGGTGAACACGCCCCAAAGAAAGACTGCTTTCCACTGACACCTGGGTCAACTTATCGGAGACCAAGCGGTTTTCGACCCCGGACTTGAAGTCGGCGTACCCACGACAAGTTGAAGAGAGCGTTTTTACTGGATATGGAATGTGGCATTTTACGATAATGGCTCTCGGACACTCCAACGTCCCCGTAAAGGTACAGAGGCTCATGGAGTCCGCAATTAGGGGCCTCACTTTCGACACTTGACCCTTCAACTTTTTACTTTCTCCAATATGTATACTAAGTAGGGGAAGTATTGTATTCCACCAAAATATTCGATATCGATATTTCAAAGGAAATACATGCTTTGAGGCATTCTTAATCCAAAAATCTGATGTGTTACAATCACATGACTTTCTCCACTCTTGTACAAACTAGTTTTACAAACGCTTATTCTCCATATGCTTCATGTTAATTGAGATATCCAAATGTTAATCTTATTGCTAATTTTCTTGTAGATGCAAGGGGGATTGGTAGGTTTTAAGTGATAGTCAAATATTTTAAGAGCTGGTTGCTATGTGGAGTAATCCATTCTCTTTGCATTACCAGGACAAAAAAAAAGAATAACGAATTCCCATTTGAGAAAAAGTATAAGTATCAGCAAATTTAGGGGAATAACAAGCAATATCTCGAAAATGATTCACTCGAAAAAAATGTATATGACATAAATTGTGTATTTTAACGCCATCTACATTTTTTGTGTAGTAATAATTTGTCTATGTTTTATGGTTTACTAGTTATGCAAAAGTCGATCACAATGAAAAATACTTTGGGAGACATTCCTAGAAAATTCGAGATATACATTTTATTTGTCATGAAAATATCTTAAACATATGATATTTTAATCAATATCGTTAGAGCCATTTTTGAGAAAATTAAACTTTTCGAAAAATGTTCCACGTAAAGGGTAATCTGGGGTGGGGTGATTTTCTTGAAAATCTTCGTGTCGCATCTCTGGAAGATACTGAACCTAAATACCACACACACACACACACACACACACACACACGGGCATGTTTCCAAAAATACTTTTTCTTGGATTCAGGAGGCTTCAAAACATATATTTCCGGTGAAATCTCGGTATCGAATTTTTGGGTGGAATACAACACTTCCCCTACTTACTCTACGTAGTAGAGAAAGTAAAATGAGCATTCTAGAAAAAGGTGCTTGTGTGTTGTCTGTGAACAGCATAACTCAAAAACCAAAAGTCAGATAAATACCACACTTTGTATTTAGCCTCGGTATATTTGAAAGATACAACATGGAGATTTTCCAAAAAATCACTTCACCCCAGACTACCGTTTACATGGAACATTTTCGAAATATTTTATTTTATCAAACATGGCTCTAACGATTTTCATTAAAGTACCAAATGTTTAAGATATTTTTATGACAAATGAAATGTGTATTTGGAATTTTCTGGGAATGTCCCCAAAGGTCCTCTTCATTCTGAATGTCTTTTGCATATCTGGTAAACTTAAAGAGATAAAATTTTTCTACGCAAGAAAAATGTAGATCACGTTAAAGCACACAATCTATGCCATATACAATGTTTTTTGCCCATGGGAACCATTTCCGAAATATACCTTGTTATTTTTTTGAATTTCCAATACTCATACTTTTTCTCAAATGGGAATTCGTTTTTTTTTCTGTCTTGGATATACAAAGAAAATGGAATGCGCCACATAGCAATCAGCTCTTAAAACATTTGACTATCGCTTAAAGCATCTTGCATCTACAAGAAAATTAGCATAGGTGTTTATCTGCAAGTGTTTCTAAAATGCTTATCTTGATTAACATAATTAGATGGAGAATAAGCGCTTCTAAAGATAGTTTGTACAAAAGCAGAGAAAGTCGTGTGTGTGCAACACATTAGAGTTCTTTTTTTCAAATTAGACAAGAAGCTCTCAACACGCAGAACGTTTATTACTGTAACAAGCTCTTCAAATGAAAAGAAAGGAAAGGTGGAGAAGAAGCAAGAATCGCAAACTTTCAAGTATGTCTCTTATTGAGACTTAGGAGAGGTCCAAAGTTGCAATGTGGAATATTTCGGAAACGGCTAACGATACAGAAACCTTCACACAATCTATATATTTTAAATAGCTCCATGACTTTCTTTTAATACGTTTATGCCATATATCAATTGGTATTTCTACCAATAATATTTATGCATCATCTTCCATTGTCACTTGTTTTAGTGAACTATATTGTTACAGTGTCTGGAGCTGTTTTATTCTAACACTGTTGCATTTTGCATGCATCGTTTAAAGTACATTGTACACAACAGAAATGTAGCACTCAACATGACTTCAAGGAAAAAGTAACCACACCTGGAATTAACGACAGAATTTAGTTACTTCCACAAAACATCCGATGTAATACATTCACATAAGTTTCTCTACCCTATCAGTGGGTGTGTAAAGAATACTAAAGCCTATTTCTCTATCCACAGAATTTTAATTAAAATAAACATTTACAGAAACAGCTACATTACATATTTCGTTTTACATACAAAGCGAAGAGCGACAGTCAAAGATCAAGACGCTATATGCTGGCCTTAAAATTCCATACTGTTTCCGTACCACCACCAGAAACAACTGAAAGTCGACGAGACTTAAAAAGAATGACCAAGCATGGAAACATATCTGAATCATTAATAAGACATATCTCGGAAATGGCTGATGCCAAAAAAAAATTATTTCAAATAAGTTGTGCGTTTTAAAGAGAACTACAATTTTTGTGGAATGCGTTGTCGTCTATCACTTAACGTTTACCAGTTATACAAAGTTATACAAAATTCCTTTCGAATAATGAGGCTATTCACAAGCTATTCCCAGAAAATTCAAAACATACACTTTTTTAACTCCATTTTATTTTACGTCGCGACGGATCTGTTGGTGGATAACTTTTAGAACGATATGTGATGGACAGTTAGCCTTCTAGGTCTCATCGCTGTAACCACCAGCTCCGGCACGTGTAACAGACACTAGCGCGCAGCTAACGAATCTTCTGCTTCGTGCCGTGCAGACGACATTAGGGTGCCGTCCGGTCCAACCGCCACCCTCACACAGAAAGGCGAACAGTTAGCCTTCTAGGTCTCATCCCTGGAAAATGCCGTCTTGCTTTGTCACGTGCCCATAGAGACCGCCAGCGCATGGTAGCCGGATATTCTGGCATAGTTTCGCTATTACCACTTATTTATTTTTTTACTATTGTTTTAGACTTAAACCTTGGGCATTTACCTTGGCGACTGAAGAAAGCCACGAAGAAACCTCAGAGACATTGGTCGACCCACGGGATTTGAATCCGGAACCTCCCAATTGCGGGCCACAGACTTTACCACCTGAGCCATCTTATTTCTCATGTAAATATATTTAATGTTTAATATGAGAAGGAATCTCGGAAGACAAACATCTACTTCTAAGGATTAGAAGTTTTGCGAACGGCTGGTACCCATCCACGTCAAAAAAATTAGTCCTATGCTCCAAAATAAATGCCGGACTGATATACATATATGACAACAATTTCTCAGACATGTAGCAGAATACATAAGACTGGATAAAGACCAAACCACGAAATAAATCAAAAGTTAAAAAAAACTGATGTGTTGCACTCACATGCACTCACTTTCTCTACTCTTGTACAAAACTATTTTTACAAACGCTTATTCTCCATATGCTTCATGTTAATCGAGATGTTAATCTCATTGCTAATTTTCTTGTAAATGCAAGGGAATTTTGGTAGAATTTAAGCGATAGTCAAATTTTTAAGAGCTGGTTGCTATGTGGCGCATTCCATTCTCTTTGTATTACCAGGACAAAAAAATGAATAACGAATTTGAGAAAAAGTATAAGTATTGGAAAATTTAAGGGAATAACAAGCAATATCTCGAAAATGGTTCACTCGAAAAAAAATGTATATGACATAAATTGTGTATTTTAACGCGATCTACATTTTTTGTGTACTAAAATTTTGTCTATCTCTTATGGTTTACTAGTTATGCAAAAGTCGTTTACAATGAGACATTCCCTGAAAATTCAAGATATACATTTCATTTTTCATGAAGGCTTTTGAAATATATGATATTTTAATCAAAATTTTTTAAAAAGCTTCCATGTAAAGGGTAATCTGGGGTGGGAGGGTTTTCTTGAAAACCTTCGTGTCGCATCTCTGGAAGATACTGAACCTAAATACCAAGTTTGGTGTTTATCCGACTGTTCGTTTCTGAGTAATACTGTTCACACACACAGACATACACACGGATATGTTTCCAAAAATGCTTTATATGCATTCAGTGCACCCCAAAACATGTATTTCCGGTGAAATCTCTGTATCAGATTTTTGGGTGGAATGCAATACTTCCCCTGCTTACTATACGTAGTAGAGAAAGTAAAAAAGCACGTTTAGAAAAAGGTCTGTGTGCCTGTGAACAGCATAACTCAAGAACGAAAATTCGGAAAAATACCAAACTTGGTATTTAGGTTCTAGGATCTTTCAAAGATGCGACACTAATATTTTCAAGAAAATACCCCCACTATCGACTAAGCTTTACATGGAACATTTTTCGAAAATTTTAATTTTATCAAAATAGCTCTAACGATTTTGATTAAAATGTCATATATTTAAGATATTCGTATGACTAATAAGGTGCATATCTTGAATTTTCTGGAAATGTCCCCAAAAGCCTTTTGTTTCTGAATGGTTTTGGCATAACTGGTAAACCGTAATTTTTTTTCTATACAAAACGTGTTGATCTCATTAAAACACAATTTATATAATAATATATGTCCTTTTTGTGGACTGAACCATTTCCGAGATATTCCTTCTTATTTGTTTAAATTTGCCAATACTTATACTTTTTCTCAATTTGGAATTTGTTATTCATTTTTTTATGTCCTGGACATACATAATGGAATGTTCCACATAGCAACCAGCTCTTAAAATATTTGACTATCGCTTAAAGCCTACCAAGTCCCCTTGCACCTACAAGAAAATTAGCAATAAGATTAACATCTCGATTAACATGAAGTATATGGAGAATAAGCGTTTGTAAAAATAGTTTGTACAAGAGTAGGGAAAGTTATGTGAGTGTAACACATCAGATTTTTCATATAAATATCTGAAACACATGGTATTTTAATCAAAAACGTTATCACCGTTTTTGAAGAAATCTAAAGTTTCGAAAAATCTTTTCTTGAAGGCCTTTTTATTGTATCTTTGGAAGATTCTCAGCCTAAATATCAAATTTAATATTTCTCGAATGTTAGTTTTTGTATTATCATTTCACAGACACACACAAACCCACACACAACCTTTTTCTGTAAAAGATATACTTTTCTTCTGGAAGCATCAAAACTTGCATTTCCGATGAACTCTGGACATCGAATTTTTGTTCCAGGTAGAAGAGCGAATAAAACTGATGTGTTACATTCATATAAACTTCTCTACCCCTTATCGGCTATTACTGCCTAAACAAATTTTCCTTAGGAAAGTTAACGTTTTTAATACTTATTACAGTCGAGATAAACCTCTGTAGAAATACCTACTTTTCACATTTCGTTACAGTAAAAAAGGAATGCCGATAGTCACATATTTAAGAACTTGATGTTATATGCTGTTCTTGAAATTCTATACTCTGTCTATAAAATCGCAAGAAACAGCTGAAAATCGACGGAACTTATAAAGAAAGACGAAGTATTAGAGAAATTGAACCATTAATAACGTTTATCT
Organism: Deroplatys truncata; assembly: GCA_030765065.1. Taxonomy (NCBI): domain Eukaryota; kingdom Metazoa; phylum Arthropoda; class Insecta; order Mantodea; family Mantidae; genus Deroplatys; species Deroplatys truncata. Next base: position 30,494,564 of record CM060981.1, on the reverse strand, counting down.
CAGAAATGGCTGATGCCACAAAAAAATTTGAAATAAATCGTATGTTTTAAAGAGTGCTATATTTTTTCTATAGTGCGTTTTTGTCTACTCCTTTATGTTCACCAGCTATACAAGGTTATAAAATTCCTTTCGAATGAAGAGGACCTAGAAAATTCGAGATTTGCATTTTATTTGTCATTTAATACCTTAGTATGTGGTATTTTAATTAAAATCGTTACGGTCACTTTTCAGAAAATAAAAAAATTCGAAAAATGTTCCATGCAAAGGGTAAATTGGATTTAGAGGGGGTGTTTTCCTTGAAAAGCTTCGTGTATTATCTTTGAAAAGCGTTGAACCTAATATGAAGTTTCGTATTTTACGAATTTTTCTTTTAGTTGTACTGTTCACAGACACAAACACAGACACACACACATGTACACACTAACGTTTTTCTAAAACTCTATTTTTTAAAACGTATTTTCGGTGAAATAGCCATAAGAATTTTTGGGTGGAATGCACTTATCTTCTACACTCACATCCTACGTAGTAGAGATAGTAAAAATATGTTAGTTTTAATGTTACATTATGACAGCAAATCCATGATATGTTCTGTAGTTGAAATACATGTATCACCAGCTTCTGTATTAACACGATTTAAAATTTATTTGCATTATTAATGTTATTTTCAGTTAGTGAATAAAATATAACAACACAGTAGCAGCTATAATGATTGTTATTACCTTCTATCATAACTAAATTTCACGAACTATCTAGAATACTTACCATGGGTCCAAAGGACCCCAACATCGCTTACACAATTTATACGTTATTTCTAATGCTAACCCTTATATGCTATGATACATATAACACAAAATAATGAAAAAAATGTTACCTTGTTACAGAAGACCTATATGACAACCAAATATGTTGCTCAGTGACTGTTGCAAAGCACTCTGATTTATCAGGAAAGCTGTTCCTTTTTATATTTAATATTTTTATTGTTTTAACAGGAAAATGATAAGAAGGGCTGTAAGGAAGGAAGCAGTTCATGGACTATTTTAGTTGCTCGCTCAAAATAAGTGGAAACCGATTGACACAAAAATTCAGCGTGCTTGTGTGATATATCTGTGAGCAGCATTTCCCCGAAAAGAAAGTTGTTTAAGATACCAAAGTTTAACTTCTTCCAAGAATGCGACACGAAACTTATTTTTTTCATATTTCTCAATAGCGGAGCTAATGATTTTCGTTAAGGGAACAAGGTACTGTGAAATGGTCACAAATCACACTTTTTTTGTTTTGGGCACTAATATACTTTTTGGAGGTTGAGAAGTTTTAAAGACATTTAAATACCATTTAAATGCTAGTCTGCATTCGTTTAAAGTTGCCATGCAACGCCCCTTTTTAGAACATTCTTTTATCTTTCAAAAATGTGCAGTATTTTATATCACAACAATGTCAATGCCAGAGTGATTGTAGTGTAAATTAACATTATTGTATGACAATGATTTGAGATGTTTGTTAATTATAAGCATTGTTAGGAAATACGTTTACACGGCCTCACTGAAACTGACAATAGGAGCGGGTAACAATGAGCGAGGGGGTGAGTTGTTTATCAATTATAAGAGACTAACAAATGACGTCAGAGTAGCGCGTGTTTCTTTAGAAAGGGAGGGAATATCTTCCCTAGAGCATATGTGTTTGTAATTTTGATTGGATATAAAAATAGACGCTAATGTTGGCGCGTTTTAACTAACCACTAGCAGCTCGGTTATAATCTTTAGGCATATCGGGGTGTGGGAGTATAAAAAGCTAAAGCTAGAGACAGGTTTCGTTCAGTCCAACAGAATCATACAAAGGTTATACGTTGTGCAGTTCATCAGAATCTCTCGCGTCGTAAAGTTAGTTATAAATGTGAAATACGCGAATTAATAATGTGCAGCAAATAAGTGATTATAGTAACATTAGAAAATATAACAGTTTCAGTCGGGCGTGTATCAAAAGTAAATCTGTGAAATGAATAAAGTGTGACGACAATAAAAGTGTAAAAACAAATTCTTTTATCAGTGTTATCTTTCAGTAAAAACTCCTTTCCGTTTACACACCCTGTTTAAGAGATTTGCTCGACTGCGTAATAATAGCTAGCCGGAGCACAATGAATCCAAAATGCAAAATAATAAAACAATAACAGGCGCTCAGCATAAAGATAACACGAGATTACCGCGACAACAAAGAACGACTATATCATGCCCAGCGAGCAGTTCAGCAATTAACAAAAGAGGCCAGGACCAAGAGAAGACAATAAGAAAAGCTGAAGCAATCCAGGAATGAAGGTGCAGATGATTATGACCCTGGAATGTACCTAAGTGTGTCAGAAGTTTAATGTTTAAACTTTAAATTCAGTTTTCTCAAAACAACATTTTTGGATACTTATGTACCTTTTTCTCTGAAAGTATGAGAGGTGGAGAGCTGAAATTTTCAGTAAATGTATACAACACGTAGTTAAACTTTCTGAACCACAATAATAATTTTATAATATATATTAATGATATTAAGAAAGCTAAAACATTGCAAGTTTTGACTTTTTTGACTTTGCAAATATTTTTTTTCAATTTCTAGTGAACCTATATACACAACTAAGTAACTGAGGTTCGGAAGACAGCCGAATACACTAAGAACAAACGTGCAAAAGTGTGATTCTGTATTACGAGTAGTATCACAGAAAAAGGTTCATGAATTCACATGTTTTAAGAGTAAATGTTTTTATTTTTCTGCCCAACGAACTCAACTACATAAGCTGTCAATGCAAACAACCAATTGAAATAATTATCATGATTTATGGAATAATTCATAAAGACTTCAGGAAAACCCATTGGAAACTTTGAGAGCAGTCATAATTTAACACATTAAGGTGTAATTCCCATGTGTTCAGACTACCTTGTCCCCTTAAAATACCACATGTATAACGCATATGACAAATAAATTGTACTGCATGCTGAATTTTCTGGGAATAGCCTACAAACTCCCTCTTTTGGAAGAAATTTTGTTTAATGAAAATGTTAAGGGACAAATAAAGAATGTCGACACAGGAAGGTGGATCTGTAAAAATCACATAATTTCAAACAGGTTTTTCTTTACACCAGACATTTCCGAGATATTCTTATTCTTGGAATCCGTTCTAACAAAACCTTCTCTATAAAGGTTTATCTCTGAAAACATGATGTAAGTATCCTAGAAAATAAACACTCGCAAGAATAAATATACGTATAAATAAGCAACAATGGATAGGGAAAGTGCATGTGAATTTAACATATAGGTTTTGAATTGTTTCAAATAAAGCAAGAGTGTCGGAACATGAGGAAAGGTAACTGAAATGTTTATTCGAGCTAAACCAGCTCTTGCAATTAAAGAGAAAGAAGGAGGGAAAGAACATCTGATGTTTTCTATTCACATGACTTTCTACACCCGCTCTTCTTTGAAATATTCTTACAAAAACTTAAAATTGTACTTCTTGTTAATTTGCACGGTCCAGTCATAAGTTCTGTCCTATGATTAGGAAGCGATACGTCTTAAAATAAAAGACACAAAAATATATTATATATATATAACTCTTATTTTATTTTAAGTCGCTTTAACTCCTTGGTCATATCGCGACGGATCTATTGATGGATATTTCTTAGAACGACATGTGATGGACAGTTAGCCTTCTAGGTCTCATCCCTGTAACCACCTACTCCGTCACGTGTCACAGAGACCCTAGCGCACAGCTACCGAATCTTCTGCCTCGTTTCATACAGAGGCATTAGGGTGTAGTTCAGTTCAACCGCCGCCCTCACACAGAAAGGTGGACAGTTCGCCTTCCAGGTCTCATCCCTGTAACCACCTGCTTCATGCCGTGCAGACGGCATTAGGGTACCGTCCAGTCCAACAACCGTCCCCACACAGAAAGGCGGACAGTTAGTCTTCTAGGTCTCATCTTTGAAAATGTCATCTTGCCTCGTCACGTGCCCACAGAGACCCCCAGCGCTTGGCAGCCGGTTCTTCTGCTTCGTGCTGTGCAGATGGCGTTAGGGTGCCGTCCAGTCTAACTGCTTACATTGTCTGTATTCGCTATTACCACTTATTTTTCATTTTACTATTGTTTTAGACTTAAGATGGAACTTTGGGTCGCGGTGTCAAATATCCAATCCGGTATTTACCTTGGGGAATGAGGAAAACCACGAAAAATCCTTAGACAGTTTGTCGACCCATATATATTTTAATTCGGTGTCTAATGAATAATTCTTACACTATAATACATTCAAAATGATCACCTCTGGCCTTTACACAGGACCTTAATCTGTTATGCCAGTCTGCTACTGCAGTATGGATGACGTCTAGAGAAATTTCCTGCGCTGCCCTTACGAGAACTTGCTTTAGAGATTCCAAACTGGAGTGAGGCTTAACACAGGTCTTACTCTCTAGGATATCCCAAAGCCTATAGTCCAGTGGGTTCCGGTCTGGGTTGCCAGAGGGCCAGTCGTTTGCTGCAATGAATTTTGGAACATTGTCCCTGAGCCATGCTTGAGTTGTTCTAGCCTTGTGAGCTGGGGCTGAATCTTTCTGAAGGACCCAATGACTTCCATTGAAGAGTGTGATGGTCAAGGGTCTCACAACTCTCTCTAAGATGTCCTCTTGGTACCGTCTGGCTCCTATTTTTACTCCTTATTTGCAGAAATGGACAGATGTTACTCCTTGATGTGACACGCCTCACCAGCTGTGGTGCCCTCTCTGGACACGGGGGACTGATATTTGAGCTTCCTCTGAGCTCCTTGCATACATTTTATCATTTTGCTTATTGTACTTCTTTTCCACTGTGAAAATTTTCTCATCTGTGAAGAGGATATTTTCATGAGCATGCAACTGTAAGGGCCCCTTTGATTTTCGTACCTGATCTTCTTTAGATTAGAGGTTAATAAATGCCCCACTGATCGTCGATAAGCTCTCATATGAAGGTCTTCTCTGATAATCCGAGACATGGATTTGGCGGATACATTTAACTCTCGGGCCATTATATTTTTGCTTCCGGAATGAGTTTCGACGTATTCGTTCTCTTATTGCTTTGACCACTCCTGAAGTCCTTATGATACGTGGCCTGCCAGATCTTGGCAAGTCTTCAATGGAGGAAGTTCCAACAAATCTCTTGACAGTTCGGTAAAAAGTTTCAGTAAGTTTCCTACCATGCTTATAAAGAGCAATCACTGCAATTCTGTTTTCATCTACACACAATTCCATATTTATTGGTTGATATAGGAAACCGCACAAATGTGTTTACTGCCACCATGTTAACAATGCAATTAAATCATTTTTTACTTTCTCTACTACGTATAGTAAGTAGGGGAAGTATTGTATTCCACCCAAAAATTCGATACCGACATTTCACCAGAAATACATGTTTTGTGGCGTCCTGAATCCAAAAAAAGCATTTTTGGAAACATGTCTGTGTGTGTGGCTGTGTGTGTGTGTGTCTGTGAACAGCATAACTCAGAAACGAACAGTCGGATAAATACCAAACTTGGTATTTAGGTTCAGTATCTTCCAGAGATGCGACACAAAGGTTTTCAAGAAATCCCCCCACCCCAAATAACCCTTTACATGGAACATTTTTGAAAATTTTAATTTTCTCAGAAATGGCTGTAATAATTTTGATTAAAATATCATATGTTTAAGATATTCTCATGACAAATGAAATGTATATCTCGAATTTTCTGGGAATGTCTCCAAATGTCGTCAGAGTCATTTTTGAGAAAATTAAAATGTTCGAAAAGTGTTCCATGTAAAGGGTAATCTGGGGTGCGGGGATTTTGTTGAAAACATTCGTGTCGCATGTCCGGAAAATACTGAAGCTAAATACCAAGTTTGATGTTTATCCGACTGTTCGTTTCTGAGTTATGCTGTTCACAGACACACAGACACATACACGGACATTCAGGGTGTCTCAAAACATGTATTTCCGGTAAAATTTCGGTATCGAATTTTTGGGTGGAATACAATACTTCCCCTACCTACTATACGTAGTAGAGAAAGTAAAATCATCTTCAATGAGGCTCATTAAACCACTGGTACTGTATGCGCATCGTTGCATTTCAAACAAGTTCGGTTCTGTTATTTTATTTTTTGTATTTATACCCCATCTTTAACTTCAATTTTCTTGTCGGCGGCCTCTTTACCTCTGAAAGGTACTGCCTATGGGCAATAAAGGTATTGCATAAAGGTCTTGCATTCCAATAAAAAATTCGATACAAAGACTTCGCCGGATATACACGTTTTGAGGATCCCTGAATCAAAATAAGGAATGTTCCGTGTACGTGTGTGTTTGTGAACACTATAACTCAAATAGAAATGTCCGATCAATACCGTACTTGGTATTTAGGTTCATTATCTTCTCAAGATGCAACACAAGGATTTAAAAGAAAATTCCCCCACCACAAATACCCTTTACATAAAACATTTTTCGAATTTTTTATTTTATAAAATGTAGTCGTTGCTGCCCCAGATATGGAAGCCAAACTTGAAGGGGTTTAATTGTTGTTGCACCACGTTAAGGCACCAATTTGCGGTAGATATGTTTCTTGGAGTGTTTGCGTCTCATATGTTTACTATTCCGGTGGCCTTCTCCCCACGTTTAGTTTTCCGGTGTCCTTCGCCCTACGTTTACAAATCAACTTTGTATTTTAATGTTTATTTAAATATTATATATGTATACATCGGTTGCGTTATTAGTATTTTTAGAGCACGTATCACTTAGCAGGGCTGGTACGGCTAAAGAAGAAGGCTTACGCAAATTATAATTGTATTGTACATTTTTTATTAAATCTTCACACGATTAAATGACACTTCACTGATGGATCCTACTGTAGAGCTGTGAGATTATTGTTATTTGCACTTTTAAACACGTAAACTTTATATTATTCTCTCCGCAATAAATTTTCATGTCTCACACTGAACCCGTACCAAATTTAACTGACTGCTTGGGTACGCTTCCTTGTAGCGTCTCCCGCCTGAATCTGTGCATTTAAACTGTTTTAAATATTACATTATTGTTCAAAGAATTATTATTAGCATTATTAAACTTTCCAATTCATTATTGCCTCAAGGTTACCTCATTGCTAGCAACCTGCGGCTTCCACTTTATAATTCTGTTTGCTACGGAAACCAGATTGCTTCTATTCTCACAGCTCCTACATTGTTAAAACTACGTAATACATTCACATAACATTATTATACATGTACATAATGATACAAACATAATACAATGACTATTACATATACTTTATATATTATTATACACATATTGCTTTTAGGCGGGCTGATATTTTATTTTATAATATATAATTAGACTGATATCATTTAAGTGTTAAAAACACTGCCTCATCTTCATTCGAAATGAATTTTGTATAAACTTGTATAACTGGTAAACCTTAAGCGATAGACGAAACCGTACTACACAAAAATGTAGATCTCTTTAAAGCACCCACTTTACTTAAAATGTGTATTCTTTTGGCATAAACCGTTTATGAGATATCCGTTATTAAAGGTTCGTTTCCTGTCATTCCTTTTAAGTCTCATCGACTTTCAGTTGTTTCTCGAGATGTCATGGAAACAGTATGGAATTTTAAGGCCAGCATATAGCGTCCAGTTGTTAAACATTTGACTATCGCTGTTCTGCTTGTATCTATAACGAAATGTGTAATATAGCTGTTTCTGCAAAGATTTATTTGGTTTAATAGTAGTAGTAGAAAAATAATTTTATATAAGCGCTAATAGAGGATAAAGGGTAGAGAAAATCATGTGAATGTATCAAATCAGATTCTGTTTTTTTCTTTGAGCTTTATACATTAGATCACTCAGAATCACATCATAGTTTATAATCCACACTCTGTGGAGGATAGCGAATAATCTTGGCTAGAAAAATATATACCATTCCCCAGCCGGTAATTGAACCTGGGATCCCTCTCAGCAGACAAGTAGGTACTCTACTGATGAGCTGCGAGACCAGCATCTTTTTGTTTAGGTGTGCCTTAAATGCTAAATCGTTATAAACTACATACATATTACTTGCAATGAAATATCCGCGCCATTTGTCTTATTTTACATGCACTTTCCGTAGAGTAACACCAATTACATTCTACTGCAATGTCCATTGGAAAGAGTTGGGTGTTTCATTGGTGGATTCAGTGGATTTTAGATTACCATGGATACACACACTTATACAAATATTCTATATTTATAATATGAATATTATTTTACCACGTATCTCAATAATACTGTAGCATGTCGCAACTTTTGGCAAACTGGTCGTATCTATGTATGAAATGAGTAGGTTATGTTTTATCCCGGCACGAAAACTTTAACTGCCCACGTAATGGTGCAGGAAGAGATGTCAGCCTCCACTTCCGTGCACTCCCGGATTTACCCGGACGCCTCCGTCGCCTCCGCCACTTTCCCTGAGAGAGAAACTCTTCCTATAAATCAAGGACGAGGATAGAATGCCTTGTTGGAAAGAAAGAAGCTAAGAGCGGTATAAAAAGAATTCAACAAACAGAGGACTGCGGCCCAGGAGAAAGGGTATTCTCTTTATGAACATAGCTGGTCCATCTGCGACGACACAGTGAACATTGAAACAGCCGACCAAAACAAACTAAGAGTTGTTAAACACTTGCTGTTTTCCTAGTAGCTATTCATATGTCTAAAAAATGTATAGCGCAATAGCGCAATCGTAAGCTTGCAACTTCCGCGGCACTACTAACTTGATGCATCTATGAAGTAGCGGAGGACCGGCCAGGCACCTTTCCCGTGATTAATACACAAAATAAGAAAGTTAGTTATACGTGACGCGCCACCCGCGGTAGATATAGATTTACCCGTGCAATATGAATGTATAATATACAAAATAAGAAGCACTATGAATATACCTGGTGTATTATATGTGACGCAACCGCCAGCCAGTAACATCAACGGTAGAGCTAGCTTATTACACCCGTGTAGTAGTGGATGTTTAATATACAAAAAAAATCTGATGTGTTACACTCACATGACCTTCTCTACTCTTGTACAAACTATTTTTACAAAAGCTTATTCTCCATATGCTTCATGATAATCGAGATATCGAGATGTCAATCTTATTGGTAATTTTCTTGTAGATGCAAGGGGAATATGGTAGCTTTTAAGCGATAGTCAAATATTTTAAGCGCTGGTTACTATGTGGCGCATTCCATTCTCTTTGCATATCCAGGTCATAAAAAAATCTGATGTGTTACACTCACATGACTTTCTCTACTCTTGAACAAACCATTTTTACAAACGCTTATTCTCCATCTACTTCATCTTAATCGAGATAAACATTTGCAGACTCTATCTTATTGCTAACTTTCTTGTAGATGTAAGGGGAATATATATTTAAAAGGACAATATAGAAATACAGTAGCCTTTAAGCATATACATAACTCTTAATAGCTGGTTGCTAGCTGCGGCACCATTCCCTTTGCCACGGATTAATACTCTTTGCATATACAAGATAAAAAAAAAATCTGATGTGTTACACTTACATGACTTTCTCTACTCTTGTACAAACTATTTTTACAAACGCTTATTCTCCATCTACTTCATCTTAATCGAGATGAACATTTGCAGACTCTATCTTATTGCTAACTTTCTTGTAGATGTAAGGGGAATATATATTTAAAAGGACAATATAGAAATACAGTAGCCTTTAAGCACATACATATCTCTTAATAGCTGGTTGCTAGGTGCAGCACCATTCCCTTTCCCACAGATTAATACTCTTTGCATATCCAAGACAAAAAGATGAATAGCGAATTCCCGTTTGAGAAAATTAGTATTGAAAAATTTAAGGAAATAACAAGCAATATCTCGGAAATAGTACACTCAACAAAAAAATGTATATGGCATAAATTGTGTATTTTAACGCGATCTACATTTTGTGTGTAGTAAAATTTTGTCTATATCTTATGGTTTACCAGTTATGCAAAAGTCGTTCACAATGAAGAATACTTTTGGAGAAATTCCCAGAAAATTCAAGATATACATTTATTTGTCATGAAAATATCTTAAACATACGATATTTTAATAAAATTCGTTGGAGCCATTTTTGAGAAAATTAAAATTTTCGAAAAATCTTCCAGGTAAAGGGTAATCTGGGGTGGGGGATTTTCTTGAAAACCTTCGTGTCGCATCTCTGGAAGATACTAAACCTAAATACCAAGTTTGGTGTTTATCCGACTGTTCGTTTTTGAGTTATGCTGTTCACAGACACACACACACACACACACACAGACACACAGACACACACACACACACACAGACACACACACGGACATGTTTCCAAAAATGCTTTTTTTGGATTCAGGAGGTCTCAAAACATGTATTTCCGGTGAAATCTCGGTATCGAATTTTTGGGTGGAATGCAATACTTCCCCTACTTATCATACGTAGTAGAGAAAGTAAAAAATCTGATGTGTTACACTCACATGACTTTCTCTACTCTTGTACAAACTATTTTTACAAATGCTTATTCTCCATATGCTTCATGTTAATGGAGATATCGAGATGTCAATCTTATTGATAATTTTCTTGTAGATGCAAGGGGAATATGGTAGGTTTTAAGCGATAGTCAAATATTTTAACGCTGGTTGCTATGCGGCGCATTCCATTCTCTTTGCATGTCCAGGACATAAAAAAATGAATAACGAATTTGAGAAAAAGTATAAGTATTGGAAAATTTAAGGGAATAACAAGCAATATCTCGAAAATGGTTCACTCAACTAAAAAAATGTATATGACATAAATTGTGTATTTTAACGCGATCTACATTTTTTGTGTAGTAAACGTTTGTCTATCTCTTATGGTTTACCAGTTATGCAAAAGTCGTTCACAATAAAGAATACTTTTGGAGACATTCCCAGGAAATTCAAGATATACATTTTATTTGCCATAAAAATATCTTAAACATATGATATTTTAATCAAAATCGTTAGAGCCATTTTTGAGAAAATTAAAATTTTTGAAAAATCTTCCATGTAAAGGGTACTCTGGGGTGAGGGGATTTTCTTGAGAACCTTCGTTTCGTATCCTTGGAAGATGCTGAACCTAAATACCAAGTTTGGTGTTTATCCGACTGTTCGTTTCTGAGTTATGCTGTTCACAGACACACACAGACACACACACGGACATGTTTCCAAAAACGCTTTTTTTGGATTCAGGAGGTCTCAAAACATGTATTTCCGGTGAAATCTCGGTATCGAAATTTTGGGTGGAATACAATGCTTCCCCTACTTACTATACGTCGTAGAGAAAGTAAAAAGAAACGCACTATGCATATACTTGGTTTATTATATGTGACGCAACCGACAGTCCGCAAATCTACCTTATTGTAACCGTGCAGTTGCGGATGTTTCATATACAAAATTAGAAGCACTATGAATATACCTGGTTTTATTTTATGTGCCACAACCTACAGCCCGCTAGTTTTCAATGCTCCTAGTTTAATATACGCGTGCAATACCGGAAGATAGGGGATATTTTCCTTCCTGATGAATATAAAAAATAAGAAACAGTTTACATAACTTCCTAATGAAGAGGACTTTACAGGATATTACCTGAATATTCAAGTTATACATTTTATTTGTCATGTAAATTCTTTATATATGACCTTTTAATTAAATCAATAAGAATCTTTTTTAGGAAAATAAACATTTATCAATCGTGTAAAGCTGTGGTGGCAAAAGCGCAACTCGCGAGGCACTGTGACTCGCAGGAGCAACTCCTTTTTTGCCGTCTATTCATTTGTTTTACATAAGCTGCTAAGTGGTGTAGTGCGTGTTGCATATTTGATCACTCGAGAGAGAAAGGCATTTTCGCCTCCCTTGGTGTAAAGCATAGGTTAAGGAGAGTTGAATTTCTGAAATATTTTTGTGTTGCATCTTTAAAAGCTAATGAACCTAAATACCAAATTTGGTATGTATTGAACATTTATATTTTACAGTTGTGTCGTTCACAGGCACACATGTGTTACTAGAAACGTTTTTTAGGGATACACAGTGCCTCAAAACGTGTATTTTTGTGTGCAATACGACACTTACTGTTTCCCACTATAGGAGGGGACACCCAAATATTGGTAACACTGTCATTTGGCTAGTTTCTTATGATATACTAATGTGAAATTCAACATGATGCGCGAATTAAATGCATATAAATAAAATATAAGAACATAAGTAAATACAGAGAGTAAACATTTAATTTAGACTATAACTATATTCTATAATTATAAACATATTAAACGCTTATAACTGTGTTTAGAGTAGCGGCTATAGGGTGCAAAAGCAGCAAAAGTGGTCTATAGGTTAGGTTGGCTGCAACGATTGCAGGAAAACCGACTTCCCAGACTGTCATGATTGATGCCAAAATTACCGGTCTTTCACGCCCAATATAGAACGGGACGCTAAGGACAGAAGCTAAACAGCATCATAAATAAAAGTCAATTAATTTTTACTTTCTCTACTACGTATAGTAAGTGGGGGAAGTATTGTATTCCACCCAAAAATTCGATACCGAGATTTCACCAGAAACACATGTTTTGAGACCCCCTGAATTCAAAAAAAGCAATTTTGGAAACATGTCCGTGTGTGTGTCTGTAAACAGCATAACTCAGAAACGAACAGTCGGATAAACACCAAACTTGGTATTTAGGTTCAGTATCTTTCAGAGATGCAACTCGAAGGTTTTCAAGAAAATCCCCCCACCCCAGATTACGCTTTACATAGAAAATTTTGAGTAAAATGTCATATGTTTAAGATATTTTCATGACAAATAAAATGTATATTTCGAATTTTCTGGGAATATCTCTAAAAGTATTCTTCATTGTGAACGACTGAATTTTTTGCATTTCTAAAATTAATAAAACCACAACTTTAGCCGGCGCCTCCACCAAATCTGTCACGACTATAGATTAATTAAACAAACTTACCTAAATTTCCTTACTTAAAAGTCATGGCAACAGGCCGAAACTCGCTAAGCATGCGAAATAAAAGATTGCAAAAGAAGAATACCGAAATCTGCAAAGAAGCGGAAAAGAAGAAAGTATTCAAATGTTAACAAATGACAATTTTATTAAAAAAAGATCTTATCTTAACTTTACAAAGCAGTATGGTCCAAACCTCATCCTTGCCATGAGGCAAGTGCAGAGAGCACACCTTTCCTTGCATTACGATGTCTTGCTGCCTAAAGAGGTCGAACAATTAATCCACATTCCCACCCCTACTTCCTATCAAAAACATCATCAAAGCCACTAGAACGTTTTAGACTATCTAGCACAAGGCTGCCAGCATTTGTGTTGAGCTTTCTGGAATGAAATGGTCTACCTAACTTATTCTGGTAGAGCCGACTCTATGTTCGACAAACCAATCTAACCCTACAAGTACTCACCACATCATTCCACACCAGGAAAACTAATAAAAACCCATGGTCTCTTTGAGCGGCTACTGGGAATCGAACACAGGACCTCCGGAATGTGAGCCTAACACGTTAACGTTGAGTCATCTTGTTCGGTGGGTGTAGTAGGAAGTGACACAACATTTACCATGATCACTCCAGGAAAGGTAAGAATTTTAATTTCATAACTATTTTCTCTACAGTTAGGACCTCTAAAACTACAATATCATTTATATAAAAAGCTTAGTGTGGACAAGCGTATTTAAGCTGAGAATCTTACATGAATACAAAACGAAGATTGCCAAGATTAGTGTCCCCGCCCCGTATTTCAGTGTGTAGGTATCCCTTCGTGCGTTAAAAGAGTTGCAAAACTCAACGGGGCAATTCCAAGTCAACATAGGTCAGTGAAAAACTAGTGAATTAGCATGAGCAAGCTTCTTATTTATTTAGTTCCATTTAATGCCTTTAACTACAATGTGCTTTGGATTTCTAGTAAACTATAGACTTTAATCATTAGATCACAAACACACACACACACACACTTCCAAACTCTGGGGAGAATAGGGAATAATCTTGGCTAGAGCAACATTCCCACCCCCAGCCGGGAGTCCAACCAGGAACCGTCGCACAACAGGCAGGTGCTCTACCAACTGACCTACAGGGCCAGCCGAGGTTCGTTCTACGACTCTTGCTTATCAGCAAAGACGATGAGCGGATCGCGCTCATTGAGAGTCACTTTCCAGGCTTGCAATAGGGTGTACTGTCCGTGATTATAGACAAAAATAGCCGGAAATGGACTTTAAATATTTTCCACTTCAAATATATTGGCTTTATTTTCGAAGGAATAAACACACTTTTTAGAATGCCAATAATTAAAATGTCTTTATTTAATCTATCCATATCCGCCCATTGCTATTTTTACTTTCTCTACTACCTATAGTAAGTAGGGGAAGTATTGTATCCCACCCAAAAATTCGATACCGAGATTTCACCGGATATACATGTTTTGAGGCCCCCTGAATAAAAAAAAGCATTTTTGGAAACATGTCCGTGTGTGTGTGTGTCTGGGTGACTGTGAACAGCATAACTCAGAAACGAACAGTTGGATAAGCACCAAACTTGGTATTTAGGTTCAGTATCTTCCAGAGATGCGACACGAACGTTTTCAAGAAAATCTCTCCACCCCAGACTACCCTTTCATGGAACATTTTTCGAAAATTTTAATTTTCTCAAAAATGCCTGTAACAATTTTGATTAAAATATCATATGTTCAAGATATTTTCATGACAAATGAAATGTATATCTGAATTTTCTGGGAATGTCTCCAAAAGTGTTCTTCATTGTGAACGATTTTTGCATAACTGGTAAACCATAAGACATAGACAAAATTCTACTACACAAAAAATGTAGATCGCGTTAAAATACACAATTTATGTCATATACATTTTTGTTGTTGAGTGAACCATTTTCGAGATATTGCTTGTTTTTCTCTTAAATTTTTCAATACCTATTTTCTCAAATGGGAATTCGTTATTCATTTTTTTTGTCTTGTATATGCAAAGAGTATTAATCTGAGGCAAAGAGAATGGTGCTGCACCTAGCAACCAACTACTAAGATATATGCCTTTGCTTAAAGGCTACTGTATTTCTATATTGTCCTTGCAAATACAAAACAAGGGGAACATAGAACGTCTTAAGCGATAGTCAAATATTTTTAGAACTGGTCGCTATGTGTAAATTATAATTCTCTTTGCATGTCAAAAGATCGTTTCAGCAAATGTTTATCTCGATTAATATGAAATGGATGGAGAATAAGAGTTTGTAAAAATAGTTTGTACAAGAGTAGAGAAAGTCATGTGAGTGTAACATATCACATTTTTTTATTGGTCCTAGTAATGCAAAGAGAATGGAATACTCCACATAGCAAACAGCTCTTAAAAGATTTGACTATCACTTAAAACCTACCAATTCCCCTTGCACCTACAAGAAAATTAGCAATAAGAATAACATCTCGATTAACATGAAGCATATGGACAATAAGCGTTTATAAAAATAGTTTGTAGAAGAGTAGAGAAACTCATGTGAGTGTAACACATCAGATTTTTTGTTTTGTTTGGTTTTTTTTGTGCTGGTAATGCAAAGTGAATGGAATACTCCGCATAGCAACCAGCTCTTAAAATATTTGACTATCGCTTAAATCCCACCAATTCCCCTTGCACCTACTAGAAGATTAGCAATAAGACAGTTTGTACAAGAATCGTAAAAGTCGTGTTAGTGTAACACATAATATATTTTTATTTTCTTAATATAAGATTTTTATATACAACTATAATAACTAGTATAATTTTGATTAAAATACCATATATTTCAACTTTCGCACGAAAACGAAACGTATGCCTTGAATTTTCTACCAATATCTGGAACTTTTATTCATTGTAATTGAATTTTGTATAATAATAAAATATATAGACAGATATTGTTAAAGCGTACAATTTACCTCAAATACATTCTTTGTGACATTAGCCATTTCCGAGATATTCTTTATTATTGGTTTGCATTTTCAAATGCTTATAGTTCGTTTCAACCTTTAAGTGGCTAGTTAGTTTACTCGCAGTCATGCAAAGAATGGAATTCCAAACTATCATAGCGACCTGCTTTGTAAAAGATTTTACTGTCGTTTAAGCTCCCTGGATCTGTGTTGTTGTATCAACAAAGAATTGTGCAATATACCTACCTACTTCAATACTTAATACTTTTATATTCATTAACTGAAGAGAAAAACAAATATAACGTTTCGCAGGAATAGTTTATGGAATAGTTTATAAATATATATGTTGTGATATATTTATATGACTTTCTTACCCTCTATCTTTATTAGTTATTACTAAAGCTTACGTTTCCTTCTACTATATTTTAAACCAAATAAACCTTTGCAGAAACAGCTACGTTACACACTTCCTTATAGTTACAAAGAAAACAGCGGCCACGTTACCGCAGCACTCACCACACTTAGTCACACCGCACCTCCTCGTCATCAAACGGACGAACATATTGCCGCCAAGCATACGTCCGATCGCCACCGCAGTTACGCCCGGGTCACCTCACCTGCACCACCCTCAATTCCTGCATGCCGCTATGACAGCGCCGTGGTGCGTGAGGTTCATCGGATCCTGCCGGAAGCTGTCTCCGGGAAGCCGCTCAGCTCCTAACGCCGTTGTTTGTGCGTGTCTCCAGGATCACATCAGCCAGAGGACCTCGCTTGTGTGCCTGAGTCTTTCGACCGGGCGCACTACGCCAACGCTCTGTACACCGGACTGACTCTTTTCGGGCAGGTTCATCGGGTTGAGACAAGCCGCTCGAACCGCCACTTGCCTTGCCGCCGCTGTTGCCGCAATGGCCACGAGACGACCGAATGTCTCAAGAGCCTCGATGCCATTACTGATCCTCCGCCTCCATCACATCCACTTGCACTGGACATGACCTGGCCCTTCGGCTACCCTACTGCGATGATCACTACATGGACCAGGCCGTGCGCCCGCTTTATCCAAGACAACTCCAGCGCCGACAACCAGCTGTAGCTAACAGCCCAGCAGCTTCATCGTCGCTACAACAGGAAGTCTCATGGTTCTCCTCATCACTGAGAAGCATGTAGCCTTCTTCACTGTCTCCGACTTTAATTGCTTACACAGCACCTGAAACCGATCTTGCTAACATCATCATAGCCGACCTACAGGCTCTCCCGCACCATCTAAACATCCTAATGTCCTCAACAACTCGGCTTAGTACCTTGGAGCGCAAACTTCACGCCAATACCCGAATCATCCTACTTAAAACTAGCCAGTTCCACCTCCGGACCGCCGTCACCCAACTTACCTCACTACACACTGCAGAAGCAATTGAATCTATTTATGGGAAACTCCGGAGAATCGAAGACAACTAGATGCCACCACATATACCAGCGACCGACATGGTCACACAGACCGAGCCAACTTCCAGCCATAACGACATCGGCCAAAACCTCCCCTGCCTACGGAGATCAGCCACCTCCTCTCACAACGCCTACACTGACCGCCGTCTCTACTCAACTATGGGAGCTTCAAGTCCTAACCCGCCAGCAAGCCGGTCCCTCATGGGGTGCAGATCACCACCAGAGGGGCAGCGGTGCGTAGTACACTCACTAATTCTCCATAAAGAACTCCCTCAAGCCCCTCTTATTCACTAGGTCCATGCCAGGGCTTTGGCCATGGCAGTTACCTGGTATTTCCGTCATTCCACTCCTACCCATGAGCAGCAGCACTTACCCTCGCATGGGTGCGAATTATCGAGGGTGCTCATGCGGATCCTCGCCCACTTTCCCTAACTTCCTTCCCATCTCTCTCCCTAGGCCAAAATAATTATTAAAACATAGTCAATTTTAAGAACTGGACGCTATATGCTGGCCTTAAAAATACATACTGTTTCCATGACATCGAGAAAAACAAACGAAAATCGAGGAACTTTAAAAGAATAACAAGTGTTAAACAATTCGAACATTTAATAACAGATATCTCAGAAACGGCTCACATTACAAGAACACCTATTTGAAATAAATTGTATGCTTTAAAGAAATCTGCATTTTCTTTGTGTGGTACATTTTTGCCTATCGCTTAACGTTCACCAGTTACACAAGATTATACATAATTCTATCCGAATGGAGTGGACTAAACAATGCTATTCCCAGAAAATTTGAGTTATACATTTTATTTGTCATGTAAATATCTTTAATATTATCGCATTTAGTATGCTTTTGGGGATTATCGTGGTATCTCTGGAATAATTAAATATTCATATGTTGGCAGCTTGTGCCCGTAGTGCCGAAGGGATTATGAGCGGAGTTATCACATAGATATTGAAGTGTATACAGTATTCTTCCTCTTTAGAGCGCAGTATGCCATCATGAGGGGGGGAAGCAGTCCTCATCAGAGGAAAATAATCTGTTTATCTTTTATAAGTACAAACTGTAACCTTTAACTTGAAGTTGTTTTAGACCATGCACGTAATGGATGCCAATTTTGCGGGAGATTCTTTCTTGGAGTAGTGTTCACCCCATGTACGGTACAAAGCTTCGGGTGGCCTTCGCCCCATGTTTACTTTTTCGGTGGCCTTCGCCTCAAGTTTAATAACCAACCTTTTATTTTTAATGTTTATTTAAATACATATACCTCGGCTGCGTCAGTAGTAATTTGTGAACCACGTATCTCTTAGCAGGGCTGGTGTGGCTAAAGAACAAAGCTTACACAAATTATAATTGTTATGTACTTTGTTAATTAATCCTTCACAAGAATAAGCAACACTTCATTGATATATCCTACTGTAGAGCTGTGAGATTATTGTTAATTGTACTTTTTAGCACGTAAACTTTATATTATTCTCACCGCAATAAATTTTTATGTCTCACATTAAACATATACCGTACCGATCGGGTACGCAATCTTGTAGCGTCTGCCGCCTGAATTTGCACATTGCCTCTATTTCAAGTCTCTGATTGGCTAAGCCTACTCCAATAGAATACTTTTATTTAACTTTTAGCTTTACTAGTTGTTGATTGGCTATTTATAAACTGTTTTAAACATTACATTAATGTTCCAAGAATTATTAGTAGCCTTCATTACACTTTCTAATTTATTATTGTCTCATTGTTACGTCATTGTTAGCAACTTTCGGCTCCTACTTTGTAATCCTGCTTCTATTCTCACAGCTCCTTCGTAATACATTCACATAACATTATTATACATGTACATAATAATATAAACATAATACAATGACTGTTACATATATTTTATATATTATATTATACACATATTGCTTTAAAGGGGGCTGTTATTAAATTTTATATTATATAATTATACTGTTATGATTTTAGTTATAAAAATACTGCCTCAGAGCTCCTCTAGTCAAAATCCTTTAAAGTTTTGGGATGGGTATGCAATGGCCAGACAATTCTAACATGTGGCACGCTTCTCTCCCAGTGTCGCACAGTTACCTTTGAAATTTATAAATATATAGTATTTTAATCAACATCATTAGGGTCATTTTTAGCATATCAAAATTTTCGAAAATCTACCATGTAAATATTAGTTTATGGTTGGGGGTTTATCTTGAGAATCTTTTGAAGGGACTGAACTTAAATACCAAATTTGGTACTGTTCTGACTATTCGTTTTTGAGTTATGTTGTACACAGACAGACGGACAGACACATACACACGGATGTTTTACTAAAAATGCTTCTTTTGATTGAGAGGGCCTCAAAACATGTACTTCTGGTGAAATTAGATATCAAATTTTTCGGTGGAATGGAATACTTCCACCACTTACTCCACGTAATAGAGAAAGTGGTAAACGGTAATCGGTAGGGAATGTCATGTGAGCTAAAAAGTCCATTAGTTGCGGTTCTGGATGTCCTATATATCATGAGTAGGGTCCGGATTTTTAGATTTTAAACTAAATTTTTCCTCGGTATTTAGCGAATTTCATTACACCTAAAACAATAAGTACCTGTTTTTCCTTTTTCGCAATAAAAATGTTATTTTCGGATTGAAACTCATTGTAAAATTATTTCCACCACTTATAGCCAGTGGATAGTTCAAGTTACTATAGTTAAACGCAGCACATGTGACGTGGTGACACCTGGATGCAGCTGATAGAAGGTCAGAACTTGGCTGTCTGCTGCCATTTACTATTCCGAGCACTTATAAGACGTTAAAAATGTCGTCAATGAATTGGATAAAACAGAGGCTTCCTGCATTGCCAAGGCTAAGAAATCACTCGAGTGCCCCACTCTTGCCGTTTCCCTTGCATACATTAAGACACATTTTTGTTTTATACCAGAAGCTACTCTCCGGTTGGAAAGTACAGCTTTGCCAATGAAAGATGCTCTAGATACCTTTGGCAATGTTTCCAGTAAAGAAATACCTGGACCAGTGGGAGTTGCATGTTCTTCGAAGTTGCAGAAGATTCCTCAACGAAATCCTGCTTCTGAGGATATGAAAATCATTAATTCAGCATTGCAAGGAAAAAATTATACAGAACTACCCCTAGAGACTGCTGCACTGGCATCTATATTCTGCGCTCCAATGACGTCATGTTCCGTTGAAAGAACCTTTCCTTCATACAGGAATGTGTTACGTGATAGTAGGAAATCGTTTACGCCAGAAAATTTCACAATGTATCTACTGCAATGCCAAAAAATAAATCTTACAACTAAGTATCAGAAAACCAAAATTATTGATACCTGTATTGACCCACGAAGCAAAACATTAAAAAAACTATTTTAATCAAGAGAAACCTAAAATAAAAATCAATTTTAAGCATATAAGAAACCTAAAATGAAGGTTTATTCCACCTAAAAATCCGGGCCCTAATCATGAGTTACATAAAAGCGCGCGCGCACACACTCACAGAACTATTTTCAATTAAATTTTGAGGCAGGGTTTTAAGACTTAAATGATTTCAGTCTAATTATATAATATGTATATTTAATAACAGCCCGCCTTGAAGCAATATGTGTATGTAATAATTTGTAAAATGTATGTAATATTGTATCAATTTGTAACAATGTTATGTGAATATATTACGTGGCTTAATAATGTAGGAGCTTTGAGAATAATAAGTTAAACGTTGCTACCAATGAGGTAACAATAAGGTAACCTTGAGGCAATAATGAGTTTGAGAGTTTAAATGTTATTTGTGATTCTTGGAAGCATTAATGTAATTTTAGTGACAGTTTATAAAATATAGCCAATCAACAACCATAAAAAGCTTTAGTTAAATGCCGGTATTCTATTGGAGTAAAAATAGCCAATTAGAGACTTGAAATACAGAAACTTACAAGTTTAGACGGTTGAAATCAAGTCGGTTGCCTGCAGACAGTGATAGTAACCGGATGTAAGATGCGTCCTCGAGAGATTTAATATGTATTCGTGTGAGACGAAAAATAGTTTTACGTGGTCAAAAGTGTAATTAATTAATAAAAAAAATCTCACAGCTCTCGATATCAGTGAAGTGCTATTTAATTTGTGTCAAGGATTAATAAAAAGAGGTGAATTATAACTTAAAATCTGCGTAAGCCTACATTCTTGTCAGATCACGCCCTGCCAAGACTTCTATGTCTCTAACAATAATACTGACGCAGCCGAGGAAAAATATAAATATTAAATATTTAAAGAAACAGTTTAATTAAAACGCTATTATTTTTAAACTTGGGGCAAAGGCCACTTGAAAATTCATTTGGGGCAAAGGCTACCGGAAATTGTTTACTATACGTGCGGTTGCAACTACTACAATTTCGGCTCCCCAACAGTTGAACTATAATACAACTCCTTCAATACAAGCTACTTCAAACTGACGTCCAAAGCGAGGTGCAAATAACGTAACAAACCACCTTTCTTCAATTTCTTTTGGGATTTAGGGCACCTCAAAACAAATAATAGGTTGAAATTTTTATATCAAAATTTTGTATAGAATACATAACCTCCTCAACCTACTAGGTATGTGGTAAACGAATTAAACAGGAATAGCGACTTACCACTTGAAAAATAAAAATTGAAAATTTTTCAATATCTCCAATATTTTTAACGTTACACACATTTTGGCATAATTTGTGTGGTTTAACCAGATATATATATATATATATATATATATATATATATATATATATATATTTGTGCAGTAGAATTTCTCGTCTTTGTAGTGGTTTACCAATACTACAAATGGTTCAGAATAAAATAAGCTTCCCTGGCTATTCCAGAAAATTCTAAATAATAATCTGATTTATCATAAAATTGACACACATTGAAGTTTTGGGTGGAACAGAACATTTGTTCTATTTATTATAAATGTATAGTGTATAAGTTAAAAATAGTCAGTAATCCACAAGCTGTTTCCTTCCTCGGAACAAGTCTTATCAATTTTCTGTTAAAGGCTGCAAAATGCTAAACACCAAGAAGAAGAGTCTTCCTGCTAAATCAGAGTTCTTTGTAAGAGACGCAGAGCAACACGTTTGTTTGTTATATTACTCTTCAGTGGCAAGGTAACGTTTTTTTTTCATGTTTTGTTTCATACTCATAGATCTCGTATATCACACAAATAAGGACCCGAATCATCGTATAAATTGTGTGCTTAAAAGTGAACTTGATATCATTTGGAACCAAGGTGAGTATTGTAGACAATTAGTGAAATTTAGTGCGACAAAACATAGTAATAAATGATAAACTTTTCAAATCTATACATGACCTTTAAGCCCTAATATTCAGTATTTGGTGTGGCCTTCATGCGCTGCAATTTGAGCTGCTAGTTCCTGAGGGATTTTCCTCCACACAGTTTGTATTCGAGCCCACAAATCCGTGACACTGGTTACAGAGGGCAGAGATCTTAAGAGAGAACATCTCAAGATGAAGAAGAGAAGACACACCGAAACGCCGAATAGAAATCGCCGCTGACCCTCCTGCACCCGCCGAAGGGAAAGCCACCACGCCGATCGCTGCTGGAGTTACACCGGGACTTGCCGCCGCAAAATCACCGGCCGCTCCCCTGGCATCTGCTGTGAGCGCCGTCTCTACGCCGCCGGTGGTTGTGCCTTCATGGGCAACGGTCGCTGCTTCGCCCCGGCATCTACAGCAACAGCAACCCATCTCATCTCCAGTCAACATCACACCTCACCTCCCACCGCAGCAGTCGACAACATCAGCCATCGCAAATCCACAACCCACGCAGCAGCCAACAGCACCACCTTTATCACCAGCGACGCTGTATCCACGATGCAGCGCCGTGATATCAGGAGTACCCCGGGACCTTCCATCAAGATACGTTCCCTGAAGGCCACAAGGATCATCACATCCCGGGGACCTTCAACTCTGGTTCGTCTGGTTTTCGCAGACCCGGCCGACCGCGAGGCCGCCTTGAGGTCCGGCCTGCCCTTGCTAGGGCAGGTCCTTCGAGCTGAGGCTAGTCGAACGGAAGGTCATCAGCCTTGCCGACGATGCTGCTGCTATGAACACGACGCCTCTTCCTACGCCGCACCTCCCAGGTGCCATTACTGCGGCGCCACAACTTTAACTGCACACTGCACCAGCCATGACCTCCGCCGACGCCGCAGGTACTGCGCCACCTGTGGTGGCCACGGCCACTTTACAGGCAGGTGCAGTGCCCACTCTATCCGAGGGCAACAGCAACTCCTCAACGAACAACGCCGCCAGCTCAACCACAAAACCTTCCAGCACCATCAGCGCCAAACTACACCAAGTAGACGACAACTTCAAGTACTTCAGCTTCACTTCATCAGCACGTGCCTTCCTGCGCTTCCACAGCATCCAACTTCCAGAACGCTGTGGAAGGCATTCAACACAGCCTGCGGGACATCGGCCTCCGCCTCGAGGCGTTGCAGCGGTCTTCGAGTGCACGCCTGGCAGCAATGGAGGCCAAACATCGCACTACCATCCGACACCTCTCAACGATTGCCTCCCAGTTCCTGCGACTTCGACAGAACGTCTAGGACAAGCAGAGCCCGGTAGTTAATTCGAAACTCACCTTATTGAACCAGATGACGTTACAGACAGCAGCTGCAACGACTGGCCCACGCGACTGGGAGCCCTAGAGGCCGCCATCGCTGGGCTTAGAGAGCAGCACCAGCAATTCGAAGCCACTGTTCTTCAGAAGCTCCAGCTACTGGAGGAGAACTACCACAAACTAGACGAAAGCAACGCACTAATAGGCACGTTTATCAAAACACACTTACTTCGGCAACCACTCTCACAACGACGCTACAACCGCTGAAAACTCACAAAACAATGCAGATTCAAATAAATGTTCACCACAGACTCCCCAGGTGACAGTCAGGGACTAGTGCCATGGCTGTCCACCTGAACCCAATCGATGCGCCTGACCGGCACCGCCGGCAGCATCCAAAATTACGTGTAATGTCGGAGGTGCTTATGCGGGACTCCACCATCCTTTCCTTCACTTATTCCTATCTACCACTTGGACTCCCTTACCACACCAGGCGAAATAAGCCAACTCTTTCTTCCCTTCCAACTCTACAACTATTTCCCCTTTCCAAAAAAAATAATTACTGGAGGACCGTGACGCACCAGGTGTCCACCAACCATATCCCAGACATGTACAATGGGCGACATGTCAGGCGAACGTGCAGGCCAGGTAAAAGTAACGGTACCTGTCGCTCTTCGAAGAATGCTTGTGCATTCCTCAAAATATGTGTCCGGGCATTGTGCTGTGGAAATGTGGCCTATGTAGATGACTGAAGCAGGGAGAGTACCTCAGGCTCTACAACCACCGTTAGGTACCGGTTGCTGTTCAAAGTGCCCTTAAATCGTAGGAGGCGAGATCGGTTGTTGTAACCAATGGCACCCCAAATCATCACACCTGGTGTTTGTCCGCTATGCCGCTCAACATTGCAGCCCTCCAGGTTGCGCTCACCACGGTACCGCCGGACACGTATGCGGCCTCACTGTAGGACACGTTGAAGCGGGACTCGTCCGAAAAGACTACATTTTGCCACACAGCGCCCCAGTGATGGTGTTCATGTGCCCATTGCAGCCGGGGGAGATAGGGGTTTCTGGACAATGGAAGCCGAGGTAATGGTGTGCATGCAACCAGTCCAATCTTCAGCAGACGGCGACGAACCGTTGATGCAGACAAGTTCACACCTGTTGCAGTGCTCCAGCGTTGAGCCAACACTGTGGATGAAGCTGTACGGTCCGTTATGGCCAATCAGACAAGATGACGGTCATCCCGTGCCGTGGTCATGTTCACTGGTTCAATACCCATTCTTCGCTGCGTACGATCTTCATCTATCCACTGCTTCCACACACGCATCACTGTCGTAGCAGCATGCCCTGTACGAGCCGAAATGTCACACCCCGGAGACGATCATTCTGCCCCGTTTGAACTCACTCACATGCCGATATAGCTCCCTTTAACGTCGACGTCACTTTATTGTTTTCACCTGCATTGACTGCACTGGACGCAACACTGATCTTGTCGGACCGACACGAGAGGGCTCTGCTCGGCCTACATGTACCGCATCTCTCTGCAAACCTAATCACTTGTTGCTTGCGCACTCTTCTACCCTTCCACCAAGTTTGGAGTTATTCGGGAAATTCTTTCTTGGTGTTGCAATTTTAACAAACGTCAGTGTACATGCGGGGGGGGGGAGCGTTACGGTGAATATCACTGTTTTGAAGAGCATAGCTCAAAAACTAAGCGTTTCCGGACTGATGTTGTAATGTACGTTTTTATCCTTTACATAAATTACATAGCTGAATTAATGGCCTCTGTTTTTGAAACAGCCTGTATAGGTTTGAGGTTCCCTGAATGAAACAAAAGCATTTATATAAATATTTCCTAGTTTGTGTGCGCGGCGGTGTGTCTGTCTGTCCGTCAGTCGTTTCAATTTAAAAACAAAAAAAAAAAAAACCGGTTAAATACAATAGCTTGATATACTTTAAAGATGCGATACAAAGATTTTCAGGAAATTTCCCTACCCCAAACTAACCGGTACACGGAAAATTTCCATTATTCTTATCTTTCCAAAATTGGCTGTAATCATTTTGATTAAAACAATACATGTTTAAGACATTTGCATCATAAATAAGATACAATCTAGAATTTTCGGCAAATAGCCCATAAAATTCTTATCATTTTGAACACTATAATATACAAGGTGAATCACCTACAAATTGCACCGCAAATATTTCGGAAATGGAAAATGCTATTGATGCGCAGTTTTCACAGCACTGATTAGTAGTCAGGGGCTCGTACAATTAACCTATAAATAGATTTTAATAATATTGAGAAAGTGTATTTTCTGAGCAAACATACAATTTTTTAAATGGAACAATGCCTAATTACATCAACAGAATAAAGGTAGGGTAAATTAGAATGTCAATGGTCCTTGTTGCAGGAATCTAGTGAAAGTGGTTTACGAGAAATCGTATTCTCAAAAGTTTCCACCCCGACAATTGTCTGTCGCATTCAACCTGCTTAGTTGCTAGGTACGATGTTGTTATGTTTGTTTTGACATTGTGTTTTCTGTTCATTGATTACATTGCGACTTTCTGGTCAGAGTTTGTGACAGTTCAAGCAGTAAGTCGTTAGTGGAAGATGGGGTTTACTAATTCAGAAAAATCCGACAAGCTCATGGTGTATGGAGAGTGTAGGAAGAATGCAGTTCGTTGCTGTACGGTGTATGCTGAAACGTATCCCAATAGACGCCAACCATCTCGGCAATTATTTATCAACCTCTACAACCAATTACGTGAAAGTGGTACTGTAACACTATAAAACGTAAGAGAAACAAACAATTGACTGAAGAAGAGGCAGAAATTAATGTTTTGGCTACCGTTGCAGTAGATCTGCAAATTAGTTCCCGCACAATCGCACATGGAAGTGGCAGTCAGGCAAGTGTACTGTGCATTCTCCATCGAAATAGGATCTGTACCTTAGCCGGCCCGTTCACCGGATCTGACCCCTTTAGACTTTTTTCTGTGGCTGAAAGACAAAGTACCAACTACACCAGACGGTAGAAAACGACGTATTACTGCTGCCTGATCTGAAATTTCCGCTGAAATGCTAGAACGTGTGCAGCAGTCTTTCCATAGCAGACTGGAAGCGTGTATTGAAGCTGCCGGTGGTCATTTTGAACACAACCTTTGGAGGGCTATGTTCTCTTTACTTGTAAGAATCCACAAAGTATTGTAATTCCCTTTTGTTTTTCTTTAGTTCGTGCTACCACAGGTTGTACAAGTGTCGGTGCGTAAAAGTTTCAAAATAAAGTTTCTCGTAAACCACTTGCAATAGAACCTTGCAACAAACGCCACTGACATTCTAATTTACCCTACGTTTATTCTGTTGATGTAACTGGGCATTGTTCTATTTAAAAAATTGTATGTTTGCTTAAGAAATACACTTGCTGAGGATTATTTACATCTGTTCATAGACTAAATTTGCAGCCCCCTGACTACCAATCAGTGCTGTGAAAACTGCACATAAATAGCACTTTCCATTTCCAAAATATTTGCGGTGGAAGGTTTAGGTGATTCACTCTGTTTAATTAGTAATCCTAAGAGAGACAAAGTCTTACTATACAAAAACATTTAGCTCTTGTTAAAGCACAAAATTTATGCCAAACAATTTGTTTATGCCATTAACCATTTCAGATATATCCTTTACTATTAGTTTACATTTTCAATACTTACATTTATACTTTCTTTACCACGTACCTAGTAGGTAGGGAAGGTATTGCATCCCACCCAAAAATTGGAATTCGAGAAATCATAGAAATAACATGAATCGTGCCGTGAATTTAAACACAGCATTTTTAGGAAAAGGTTCGTCAGATTGTATGTGTGTCGTGAGTGTGTATGCCTCTGAACAACGTAACTCAGAAACGACAATTCCGATAATTCCAAAGTGAATTTCAGTATATTTCTTAGAAGCAATACGAAGATTTTCAATGAAGTACCCCCTGCTTGCAATGAAAAATTTTCTAACACTTTTTAAATTTTCTCGATATAAGGGTTATACATATCAAAATATCTAGTACAGCTTTGATAAAAATATTTAAGCATTAGTATGACAAATAAAATGTATATTTTGAATTTTCTAGAATAGCTGTGAATACATTCTGAATGATTTTTTTATAAATATAAAATAAATCGATAAAATCTTAGTACAAATAGTGCTTAGTGGATGTCATTGAATCACAAAATTTATTATTAGATATTTTCTTTGTGGTATTAATCGTTTCTGAGATATTCTCTGTTACTGGTTTGAATTTTCAAATACTTATAATTTATTAAACCTTTAAGTCCCTATTCACTTCTTCTCGTCGTCATGCAAACACCGGAATTCCAAAAGCGGCCCCACTTGTAAAGACTTCACCGACCGCTTCAGCCTCTTAAGTCCCTCTTGTGTCAATAATGAAATGTGAAAGTAAACTACTTCACTTGTACTTTTATCTTCATTAACGTGAAGGGAAAAAAACAACAAATAATTAGAGGAACAACTTACTGAATATATTAAATAAAATCTGATGTGTTACACTCACATGACTTTCTCTACTCCTGTACAAACTATTTTTACAAACGCTCATTCCCCATATCCTTCATGTTAGTCGAGATGTTAATATTATTGCTAATTTTCTTGTAAATGCAAGGGAAATTGGCTTTAAGCGTTTAAGAGGAGGTTGCTATGTGGAGTATTCCATTCTGTTTGCATTACCAGGAAAAAAAATCTGATGTGTTACACTCACATGACTTTCTCTACTCTTGTACAATCTATTTTTACAAACGCTTATTCTCCATATGCTTCATGTTAATCGAGATATCGAGATGTCGATCTTATTGGTAATTTTCTTGTAGATGCAAGGGGAATATGGTAGCTTT
Organism: Deroplatys truncata; assembly: GCA_030765065.1. NCBI lineage: Eukaryota > Metazoa > Arthropoda > Insecta > Mantodea > Mantidae > Deroplatys > Deroplatys truncata. The sequence continues at coordinate 30,465,662 of CM060981.1, read as the reverse complement.
TAAGCGATAGTCAAATATTTTATCGCTGGTTGCTATGTGGAGCATTCCATTCTCTTTGCATGTCTAGGACACAAAAAAATGAATAACGAATTTGAGAAAAAGTATAAGTATTGGAAAATTTAAGGAAATAACAAGCAATATCTCGAAAACGGTTCACTCAACAAAAGAAATGTATATGATATAAGTTGTGTATTTTAACGCGATCTACATTTTTTGTGTAGTAAAATTTTGTCTATCTCTTATAGTTTACCAGTTATGCAAAAGTCGTTCACAATGAAGAATACTTTTGTAGACATTCCAGAAATTTCGAGATATACATTTCATTTCTCATGACATTATCTTAAACATATGATATTTTCATCAAAATCGTTAGAGCCATTTTTGAGAAAATTAAAATTTTCGAAAAATCTTCCATGTAAAGGGTAGTCTGGGGTGGGGGGATTTTCTTGAAAACCTTCGTGTCGCATCTGTGGAAGATACTGAACCTAAATACCAAGTTTGGTGCTTATCCGACTGTTCGTTTTTGAGTTATGCTGTTCACAGACACACAGACACACACACACACAGACACACACACGGACATGTTTCCAAAAATGCTTTTTTTGGATTCAGGAGGTCTCAAAACATGTATTTCCGGTGAAATCTCGGTATCGAATTTTTGGGTGGAATGCAATACTTCCCCTACTTACTATACGTAGTAGAGAAAGTAAAAAAATCTGATGTGTTACACTCACATGACTTTCTCTACTCTTGTACAAACTATTTTTACAAACGCTTAATCTCCATATGCTTCATGTTAATCGAGATATCGAGATGTCGATCTTATTGGTAATTTTCTTGTAGATGCAAGGGGAATATGGTAGCTTTTAAGCGATAGTCAAATATTTTATCGCTGGTTGCTATGTGGAGCATTCCATTCTCTTTGCATGTCTAGGACACAAAAAAATGAATAACGAATTTGAGAAAAAGTATAAGTATTGGAAAATTTAAGGAAATAACAAGCAATATCTCGAAAACGGTTCACTCAACAAAAGAAATGTATATGATATAAGTTGTGTATTTTAACGCGATCTACATTTTTTGTGTAGTAAAATTTTGTCTATCTCTTATGGTTTACCAGTTATGCAAAAGTCGTTCACAATGAAGAATACTTTTGGAGACATTCCAGAAATTTCGAGATATACATTTCATTTCTCATGACATTATCTTAAACATATGATATTTTCATCAAAATCGTTAGAGCCATTTTTAAGAAAATTAAAATTTTCGAAAAATCTTCCATGTAAAGGGTAGTCTGGGTTGGGGGGATTTTCTTGAAAACCTTCGTGTCGCATCTGTGGAAGATACTGAACCTAAATACCAAGTTTGGTGCTTATCCGACTGTTCGTTTTTGAGTTATGCTGTTCACAGACACACAGACACACACACACACAGACACACACACACAGACACACACACGGACATGTTTCCAAAAATGCTTTTTTTGGATTCAGGAGGTCTCAAAACATGTATTTCCGGTGAAATCTCGGTATCGAATTTTTGGGTGGAATGCAATACTTCCCCTACTTACTATACGTAGTAGAGAAAGTAAAAAAATCTGATGTGTTACACTCACATGACTTTCTCTACTCTTGTACAAAGTATTTTTACAAACGCATATTCTCCATCTAATTCATGTTAATCCAGATAAACATCTGCAGACCCTATCTTATTGCTAATTTTCTTGTAGATGTAGGGGAAAATATGTTTACAAGGGCAATATAGAAAAACAGTAGCCTTTAAGCACATACATATCTGTTAATAGCTGGTTGCTAGGTGCCGCACCATTCCCTTTGCCACAGATTATAACTCTTTGCATATCCAAGACAAAAAAAATGAATAACGAATTTGAGAAAAAGTATAAGTATTGGAAAATTTAAGGAAATAACAAGCAATATCTCGAAAACGGTTCACTCAACAAAAGAAATGTATATGATATAAGTTGTGTATTTTAACGCGATCTACATTTTTTGTGTAGTAAAATTTTGTCTATCTCTTATGGTTTACCAGTTATGCAAAAGTCGTTCACAATGAAGGATAATTTTGGAGACATTCCCAGAAAATTCGAGATATACATTTCATTTCTCATGACATTATCTTAAACATATGATATTTTAATCAAAATCGTTAGAGCCATTTTTGAGAAAATTAAAATTTTCGAAAAATGTTCCATGTAAAGGGTAGTCTGGGGTGGGGGGATTTTCTTGAAAACCTTCGTGTCGCATCTCTGGAAGATACTGAACCTAAATACCAAGTTTGGTGCTTATCCGACTGTTCGTTTTTGAGTTATGCTGTTCACAGACACACAGACACACACACAGACACACACACGGACATGTTTCCAAAAATGCTTTTTTTGGATTCAGGAGGTCTCAAAACATGTATTTCCGGTGAAATCTCGGTATCGAATTTTTGGGTGGAATGCAATACTTCCCCTACTTACTATACGTAGTAGAGAAAGTAAAAAAATCTGATGTGTTACACTCACATGACTTTCTCTACTCTTGTACAAACTATTTTTACAAACGCTTAATCTCCATATGCTTCATGTTAATCGAGATATCGAGATGTCGATCTTATTGGTAATTTTCTTGTAGATGCAAGGGGAATATGGTAGCTTTTAAGCGATAGTCAAATATTTTATCGCTGGTTGCTATGTGGAGCATTCCATTCTCTTTGCATGTCTAGGACACAAAAAAATGAATAACGAATTTGAGAAAAAGTATAAGTATTGGAAAATTTAAGGAAATAACAAGCAATATCTCGAAAACGGTTCACTCAACAAAAGAAATGTATATGATATAAGTTGTGTATTTTAACGCGATCTACATTTTTTGTGTAGTAAAATTTTGTCTATCTCTTATGGTTTACCAGTTATGCAAAAGTCGTTCACAATGAAGAATACTTTTGGAGACATTCCAGAAATTTCGAGATATACATTTCATTTCTCATGACATTATCTTAAACATATGATATTTTCATCAAAATCGTTAGAGCCATTTTTAAGAAAATTAAAATTTTCGAAAAATCTTCCATGTAAAGGGTAGTCTGGGTTGGGGGGATTTTCTTGAAAACCTTCGTGTCGCATCTGTGGAAGATACTGAACCTAAATACCAAGTTTGGTGCTTATCCGACTGTTCGTTTTTGAGTTATGCTGTTCACAGACACACAGACACACACACACACAGACACACACACGGACATGTTTCCAAAAATGCTTTTTTTGGATTCAGGAGGTCTCAAAACATGTATTTCCGGTGAAATCTCGGTATCGAATTTTTGGGTGGAATGCAATACTTCCCCTACTTACTATACGTAGTAGAGAAAGTAAAAAAATCTGATGTGTTACACTCACATGACTTTCTCTACTCTTGTACAAAGTATTTTTACAAACGCATATTCTCCATCTAATTCATGTTAATCCAGATAAACATCTGCAGACCCTATCTTATTGCTAATTTTCTTGTAGATGTAGGGGAAAATATGTTTACAAGGGCAATATAGAAAAACAGTAGCCTTTAAGCACATACATATCTGTTAATAGCTGGTTGCTAGGTGCCGCACCATTCCCTTTGCCACAGATTATAACTCTTTGCATATCCAAGACAAAAAAAATGAATAACGAATTTGAGAAAAAGTATAAGTATTGGAAAATTTAAGGAAATAACAAGCAATATCTCGAAAACGGTTCACTCAACAAAAGAAATGTATATGACATAAGTTGTGTATTTTAACGCGATCTACATTTTTTGTGTAGTAAAATTTTGTCTATCTCTTACGGTTTACCAGTTATGCAAAAGTCGTTCACAATGAAGGATAATTTTGGAGACATTCCCAGAAAATTCGAGATATACATTTCATTTCTCATGACATTATCTTAAACATATGATATTTTAATCAAAATCGTTAGAGCCATTTTTGAGAAAATTAAAATTTTCGAAAAATGTACCATGTAAAGGGTAGTCTGGGGTGGGGGGATTTTCTTGAAAACCTTCGTGTCGCATCTCTGGAAGATACTGAACCTAAATACCAAGTTTGGTGTTTATCCGACTGTTCGTTTTTGAGTTATGCTGTTCACAGACACACACACAGACACACACACAGACACACACACAGACACACACACACACAGACACACACACACACAGACACACACACGGACATGTTTCCAAAAATGCTTTTTTTGGATTCAGGGAGTCTCAAAACATGTATTTCCGGTGAAATCTCGGTATCGAATTTTTGGGTGGAATGCAATACTTCCCCTACTTACTATACGTAGTAGAGAAAGTAAAAATCTGATGTGTTACACTCACATGACTTTCTCTACTCTTGTACAAACTATTTTTACAAACGCTTAATCTCCATATGCTTCATGTTAATCGGATATCGAGATGTCAATCTTATTGATAATTTTCTTGTAGATGCAAGGGGAATATGGTAGCTTTTAAGCGATAGTCAAATATTTTATCGCTGGTTGCTATGTGGCGCATTCCATTCTCTTTGCATGTCCAGGACATAAAAATCTGATGTGTTACACTCACATGACTTTCTCTACTCTTGTACAACCTATTTTTACAAACGTCTATTCTCCATATGCTTCATGTTAAACGAGATATCAAGATTTCAATCTTATTGGTAATTTTCTTGTAGATGCAAGGAAAATATGGTAGCTTTTAAGCGATAGTCAAATATTTTAACGCTGGTTGCTATGTGACGCATTCCATTCTCTTTGCATGTCCAGGACATAAAAAAAATGAATAACGAATTTGAGAAAAAGTATAAGTATTGGAAAATTTAAGGAAATAACAAGCAATATCTCGAAAACGGTTCACTCAACAAAAGAAATGTATATGACATAAGTTGTGTATTTTAACGCGATCTACATTTTTTGTGTAGTAAAATTTTGTCTATCTCTTATGGTTTACCAGTTATGCAAAAGTCGTTCACAATGAAGAACACTTTTGGAGACATTCCTAGAAAATTCGAGATATACATTTCATTTGTCATGACATTACCCTAAAAATATGATATTTTCATCAAAATCGTTAGAGCCATTTTCGAGAAAATTAAAATTTTCAAAAAATCTTCCATGTAAAGGGTAGTCTGGGGTGGGGGGATTTTCTTGAAAACCTTCGTGTCGCATCTCTGGAAGATACTGAACCTAAATACCAAGTTTGGTGCTTATCCGATTGTTCGTTTTTGAGTTATGCTGTTCACAGACACACACACACACACAGACACACACACACACACACAGACACACACACAGACACACACACGGACATGTTTCCAAAAATGCTTTTTTTGGATTCAGGAGGTCTCAAAACGTGTATTTCCGGTGAAATCTCGGTATCGAATTTTTGGGTGGAATGCAATACTTCCCCTACTTACTATACGTAGTAGAGAAAGTAAAAAAAATGAATAACGAATTTGGGAAAAACTATAAGTATTGGAAAATTTAAGGAAATAACAAGCAATATCTCGAAAACGGTTCACTCAACAAAAGAAATGTATATGACATAAGTTGTGTATTTTAACGCGATCTACATTTTTTGTGCAGTAAAATTTTGTCTATCTCTTATGGTTTACCAGTTATGAAAAAGTCGCTCACAATGAAGAATACTTTTGGAGACATTCCCAGAAAATTCGAGATATACATTTCATTTCGCATGACATTATCTTAAACATATGATATTTTAATCAAAATCGTTAGAGCCATTTTTGAGAAAATTAAAATTTTCGAAAAATGTTCCATGTAAACGGTAGTCTGGCGTGGGGGGATTTTCTTGAAAACCTTCGTGTCACATCTCTGGAAGATACTAAACCTAAATACCAAGTTTGGTGTTTATCCGACTGTTCGTTTTTGAGTTATGCTGTTCTCAGACACACAGACACACAGACACACACACACACACACACACACACGGACATGTTTCCAAAAATGCTTTTTTTGGATTCAGGAGGTCTCAAAACATGTATTTCCGGTGAAATCTCGGTATCGAATTTTTGGGTGGAATGCAATACTTCCCCTACTTACTGTACGTAGTAGAGAAAGTAAAAATGAATAACAAATTTGAGAAAAAGTACAAGTATTGGAAAATTTAAGGGAATAACAAGCAATATCTCAAAAATGGTTCACTCAACTAAACAAATGTATATGACATAAATTGTGTATTTTAACGCGATCTACATTTTTTGTGTAGTAAAACTTTGTCTATCTCTTATGGTTTACCAGTTATGCAAAATTCGTTCACAGTGAAGAACACTTTTGGAGACATTCCCAGATAATTCGAGATATACATTTCATTTGTCATAAAACTATCTTAAACATATGATATTTTAATCAAAATCGTTAGAGCCATTTTTGAGAAAATTAAAATTTTCGAAAAATGTTCCATGTAAAGGGTAATCTGGGGTGGGGGGATTTTCTTGAAAACCTTCGTGTCGCATCTCTGGAAGATATTGAACCTAAATACCAAGTTTGGAGTTTATCCGACTGTTCGTTTCTGAGTTATGCTGTTCACAGACAGACACACAGACACGCACACGGACATGTTTCCAAAAATGCCTTTTTTGGATTCAGTGGATCTCAAAACATGTATTTTGGTGAAATCTCGGTCTCGAATTTTTGGGTGGAATACAATACTTCCCCTACTATACGTAGTATAGAAACTAATAACCGCTTGACGGAAAAGAAAGCCATGTGAGTTAAACAGGTCATTAACGTATGGTTCCAATGGTCCAGTATTTCATGACATAGATTTATGCTAATAAGTATTGTTTGTTTTATAGGATGATGTTGCGAGCGTTATACTACTTGCTGACAGCAAGCATTGTGAGCTCAGCCACATCTTCAACAGTGTTTGCAACTGTATCTTAATAACACGTATTGTATGTTTTATAGGATGACGTTAGAGGTGTTATACCTCCTGCTCACAGCAAGCCGCGTAAGTTCAGCCACATCTTCAACAAGTTGTCCTGAAGGATGTAAGTGTAGCATTGCAGTTATCAATTGTGAGGGAGTCTCCCTGGTGCACTTAACCTCTTCAACGTTGAGGCTAGGTAATGCCCTTTTGGTAGAAGAGCTAATTCTTTCTAAAAACAATTTATCTGCGATAGATCCAGATGTCTTCTCAAACGTAATTTACTTGGAAAGCTTAGGAATTATTCAGAATGAAATAGCAGAACTCCCAAAAGGTCTATTTCACCCTCTGGAGCACTTGAAGTATCTCTATCTCTATGAAAACGAACTTTCCACCTTACCGGAGGGTATATTTGGAAACCTATACCATCTGTTGTTACTCCAATTAGGCTCCAATTATTTCACAGAAATTCCACCAAACACGTTTGCGTCACTATATAAACTTTCTACACTCAATTTGCATCAGAACCAAATATCAAACATTACAAAGGATAGTTTTGATGGACTACATAAGCTTGAAAAGCTTCTTTTGAATGACAACCAACTTGAGGAGTTGGATGAAGATGTGTTTGACAACTTACATTTACTACGTAATCTGTCTCTAGGCAACAATCGCATTTCACACCTTGAGGCCAACATTTTTGCTCGATTAACTCAACTCCAATTTCTCTGGTTAGATGGTAATAGACTTACCAAAGTTATAGAGACTCCTTTTGCTGGTTCTCGAACACTTAAGCTGTTAGATCTTAACAATAATTCCATTGCTGAGATATCTAATAAAGCATTCCTTGGGTTGCACAACCTTGAATATCTTCTTCTAGACTACAACAGGCTACAGAGTCTTGATAAAGGCGTCTTTGTGGAATTGAGAAAACTTGGTCTACTAAGCCTTCAGAACAACTTCTTAAGAAGCATTGAAACACAAACATATGAAGATCTGATAAGTCTTCATCATATAAACATCGCATTTAATCCTCTCTTCTGCAGCTGTTCCCTGAAGGACTCCTGGCTGCGGTTCCATGAGAAAGGTGTTGAAATATTATCATCTTGTGCTCATCCAGATGGAGAACTCTTAATTGATGTAGGAAAATTCGCCTGTGTACGCAGCGCAAGCATAAAGAAGAAAGAAGTTCTTCTAGTCATATTACTTTCTCTTTTGTTACAATTCTTCTTCATCCTATAAGATTTTGTGTTTTTGTGAAGTATAGGTGAGTTCAAACCTCCAGTTCTCTGTTGCTGTGCAATAATCCTTCAAACACAAGACACAGAGTTTATAACTATACATATAAAATAAAAAAATCAGACTGTCAAACACTACTTTATTGTGAATATTACAATTACTGGTCGTGACTGTAACTAGGCAAGTAAAGGCTGTAAACTCAATATTTGTAAAGAACGTGGTATAATTTACACAAACAGCACTCAGTGAATCAACTTAGAGACAATAAACCACTACTTTATTGTGACTGTCACTTAGCAAGTAAAACCTGTAAACTGAACATTTGTGAAGAACGTGGTATAATTTACACAAGCAGCACTCAGTGAATCAACTTAGAGACAATAAACCACTACTTTATTGTGACTGTCACTTAGCAAGTAAAACCTGTAAACTGAACATTTGTGAAGAACGTGGTATAATTTACACAAGCAGGTCTCAGTGAAGCAACTTAAGAGACAATCAACCACTACTTTATTGTGACTGTCACTTAGCAAGTAAAACTTGTAAACTGAACATTTGTGAAGAACGTGGTATAATTTACACAAGCAGGTCTCAGTGAAGCAACTTAGAGACAATCAACCACTACTTTATTGTGACTGTCACAATTACTGGACGTGGCTGTCACTTAGCAAGTAAAACCTGTAAACTGAACATTTGTGAAGAACGTGGTATAATTTACACAAACAGTACTCAGTGAATCAACTTAGAGACAATCAACCACTACTTTATTGTGACTGTCACAATTACTGGACGTGGCTGCCACTTAGCAAGTAAAACCTGTAAACTGAACATTTGTGAAGAACGTGGTATAATTTACACAAGCAGGACTCAGTGAAGCAACTTAGAGACAATCAACCACTACTTTATTGTGACGGTCACAATTACTGGACGTGATTGTCACTTAGCAAGTAAAACCTGTAAACTGAACATTTGTGAAGAACGTGGTATAATTTACACAAGCAGGACTCAGTGAAGCAACTTTAGAGACAATCAACCACTACTTTATTGTGACTGTCACTTAGCAAGTAAAACCTGTAAAGTGAACATTTGTGAAGAACGTGGTATAATTTACACAAGCAGGACTCAGTGAAGCAACTTTAGAGACAATCAACCACTACTTTGTTGTGGCTGTCACTTAGCAAGTAAAACCTGTAAAGTGAACATTTGTGAAGAACGTGGTATAATTTACACAAGCAGGACTCAGTGAATCAACTTAGAGACAATCAACCACTACTTTATTGTGACTGTCACAATTACTGGACGTGGCTGCCACTTAGCAAGTAAAACCTGTAAAGTGAACATTTGTGAAGAACGTGGTATAATTTACACAAGCAGGACTCAGTGAATCAACTTAGAGACAATCAACCACTACTTTATTGTGACTGTCACAATTACTGGACGTGGCTGCCACTTAGCAAGTAAAACCTGTAAAGTGAACATTTGTGAAGAACGTGGTATAATTTACACAAGCAGGACTCAGTGAATCAACTTAGAGACAATCAACCACTACTTTATTGTGACTGTCACAATTACTGGACGTGGCTGCCACTTAGCAAGTAAAACCTGTAAACTGAACATTTGTGAAGAACGTGGTATAATTTACACAAGCAGGACTCAGTGAATCAACTTAGAGACAATCAACCACTACTTTATTGTGACTGTCACAATTACTGGACGTGGCTGCCACTTAGCAAGTAAAACTTGTAAAGTGAACATTTGTGAAGAACGTGGTATAATTTACACAAGCAGGACTCAGTGAATCAACTTAGAGACAATCAACCACTACTTTATTGTGACTGTCACAATTACTGGACGTGGCTGCCACTTAGCAAGTAAAACCTGTAAACTGAACATTTGTGAAGAACGTGGTATAATTTACACAAGCAGGACTCAGTGAATCAACTTAGAGACAATCAACCACTACTTTATTGTGACTGTCACAATTACTGGACGTGGCTGCCACTTAGCAAGTAAAACCTGTAAACTGAACATTTGTGAAGAACGTGGTATAATTTACACAAACAGTACTCAGTGAATCAACTTAGAGACAATCAACCACTACTTTATTGTGACTGTCACAATTACTGGACGTGGCTGCCACTTAGCAAGTAAAACCTGTAAACTGAACATTTGTGAAGAACGTGGTATAATTTACACAAGCAGGACTCAGTGAAGCAACTTAGAGACAATCAACCACTACTTTATTGTGACGGTCACAATTACTGGACGTGATTGTCACTTAGCAAGTAAAACCTGTAAACTGAACATTTGTGAAGAACGTGGTATAATTTACACAAGCAGGACTCAGTGAAGCAACTTTAGAGACAATCAACCACTACTTTATTGTGACTGTCACTTAGCAAGTAAAACCTGTAAAGTGAACATTTGTGAAGAACGTGGTATAATTTACACAAGCAGGACTCAGTGAAGCAACTTTAGAGACAATCAACCACTACTTTGTTGTGGCTGTCACTTAGCAAGTAAAACCTGTAAAGTGAACATTTGTGAAGAACGTGGTATAATTTACACAAGCAGGACTCAGTGAATCAACTTAGAGACAATCAACCACTACTTTATTGTGACTGTCACAATTACTGGACGTGGCTGCCACTTAGCAAGTAAAACCTGTAAAGTGAACATTTGTGAAGAACGTGGTATAATTTACACAAGCAGGACTCAGTGAATCAACTTAGAGACAATCAACCACTACTTTATTGTGACTGTCACAATTACTGGACGTGGCTGCCACTTAGCAAGTAAAACCTGTAAACTGAACATTTGTGAAGAACGTGGTATAATTTACACAAGCAGGACTCAGTGAATCAACTTAGAGACAATCAACCACTACTTTATTGTGACTGTCACAATTACTGGACGTGGCTGCCACTTAGCAAGTAAAACCTGTAAAGTGAACATTTGTGAAGAACGTGGTATAATTTACACAAGCCCATCCAGTGATTCAAGTTAGTCGTTTTATAATCCTTCAGTTTAAGGGTAAATCTGGTCAAGTATTAATTGGCACTTTTCAGATTAGTGGCAAATACCTTATAAATAACTGTGATTCGTATGTCAGATCAATAATTAACATATATTTTTATTCCTGTTAATGCATTTTCAAAGTAATTGAAAACAATTCAACCAAAATACAAGTTAAAAGTTTCATTACTTAGAAATGAAAAAAACATCAACAAAGAACATTAATGTTATGTTAAGGCAGTATTTTTAACAGTTAAAGATTTCGGTCTAATTATATGGTATTTTTAACACTTAAATGGTTTCAATCTAATTATATAGTATTTTTACAGTTAAAAGATTTCAGTCTAATTATATAGTATTTTTAACACTTAAATGATATCAGTCAAATTATATAATATATAAAGTATAACAGCCCGCCTTAACACAGTATGTGCATAAACAGCATACATAATGTATGTAACTGTCATTGTATTCATGTTTATATTGTTGTGTACATGTATAATAATGTTATGTGAATGTATTACGTAGTTTAACAATGTAGGAGCTGTGAGAATATAGGTCAAAAGTTACTAACAATGAGATAACAATGAGGTAACCTTGAGGGAATAATGAATTGGAAAGTTTAATAATGCTACTAGTAATTCTTTGAAACAATAGTGTAATATTTTTTTTAAAAGAGTTTATAAATAGCCAATCAACAATCAGAAAAAAACATAAGTTAAATAAAAGTATTCTATTGGAGTAGGATTAGCCAAACAGGGACTTGAAATACAACAATATAATATCTGCTATTTGTATAGGTATCAATGCTTGAGATTTTATAGTTTGGGTCATTGTACCTATGGCTTCCCTACATACTAGATCGCTTATTGGGGCTGTCATAAGTTTTATCCTTCATTTAACGGTTGCTGATAAAATTTCTTTTAGCAGATAGAGCTTGATGATCCTGAATCTGTTGCAACATTTACTTCCCTTCCTGCTATAATAGTTTGTACATACGGTGATTCGTCTTTGTTTTCACAATTCCCTGTGTTTGTATTTAGACGGTAGCAATCAAAGTGTGTAGATAATTTATTCTTGCCACTTAGAGCAGAAGGTACTGTATTACCAGAATCTACGTCAGGCAATACATAATTTAGTTCTCCTGGTGAATATTTTCAGTATTTGTTACAGGATTGCCATTTTGTACCGCAGTTACTATTATTACATTATCATTAATATTTGTGTATGAGCCACGCCCCCTAGCTCTTGTTCTCCCTCTATAATTGCTACGTCCTCCACGTGTATATTCTTCTGCATGTGTGTTACTTGTTTGGCTATAGTTGTGGAAGTTTCACCTGTTTTGCATACTTCCACTATGCTGGAATCTATTATTACCTCTAGGTGAAGTAGAATTCTGCTGATTCGTTCTTTCTATTCTCACTTAATTTATGTGTTCCTGTCTCCCTTGTTGCCTTGAATCTCTGATATTTTGTGTATTGTAATTAAATCTGTTTTGGCACTGAAATTAATTATTTCCCTGTTTTCATGGTGATAGGATGTATTGTAAGGCATATCGTTACGCGTATCGCGCCTGATTTCTCTGTATCGTCTGTGTGGACTCCAAATTTCGCTCCTATTACTATTTCCTTGCTGTTCTAATGATGATATTAGCTCTGTCATCTCATAAATAGTTTTAGGTCTTGCACTTAAGATGTAGTTTTGTGTGTGTAGAGGGTAGTGTCTGGTAATTAAACTAATAAAATCTTCCTCATGCATGGCTGGAGTTAAATATCTGTCATATCCTGCATATTTTATAAGACAGTCTGTCATTGATAAGTTATCATCTCTACTATACTGTGAATAACTTAGGCTTGTCCTAATCTTATGCTGCACAATGGTATTCCAAAACTTATTCATAAACAAAACTTTAAATGTTTCAAAATTCATTTCACTGTCTGCTACATATGTAAACATTCTATGGTTCTGTTATCCAAGCATTTCCTAACAGGTATAATTTTTAATGCTTCAAGCATATTTTTACTTTCTCTACTACATATAGTAAGTAGGGGAAGTATTGTATTCCACCCAAAAATTCATACTGAGATTTCACCGGAAATACATGTTTTAAGACCCCCTGAATCCAAAATTAGCATTTTTGGAAACATGTTGGTGTGTGTGTCTGTCTGTGAACAGCATAACTCAGAAACGAACAGTTGCATAAACACCAAACTTGGTATTTAGGTTCAGTATCTTCCAGAGATGCGACACAAAGGTTTTCAAGAAAATCCCCCCACCCCAGACTACCCTTTACATGGAACATTTTTCGAAAATTTTAATTTTCTCAAAAATGGCACTAACGATTTTCATTAAAATATCATATGTTTAAGATATTGTCATGAGAAATTAAATGTACATCTCAAATTTTCTGGGAATGTCTCCAAAAGTATTCTTCATCGTGAACGACTTTTGCATAACCGGTAAACCATAAGAGATAGACAAAATTTTACTACACAAAAAATGTAGATCGCATTAAAATACACAATTTATGTCATATACATTTGTTTTGTTGAGTGAAACGTTTTCGAGATATTGCTTGTTATTCCCTTAAATTTTCCAATACTTATACTTTTTCTCAAATTCGTTATTAATTTTTTTTTAGTCCGGACATGCAAAGAGAACGGAGTAAGCCACATAGCAACCAGCGCTTAAAAGATTTGACTATCTCTTAAAACCTACCATATACCCCTTGCATCTACAAGAAAATTAGCAATAAGATTGACATCTCGATATCTCGATTAACATGAAACATATGGAGAATAAGCGTTTGTTTAAATAGTTTTCTAATAGTTTTCTAACTATTTCTAAGTTTATCAATTTCTTTGATACTTTCCTGTACTTTATCTTTAATTTCGTCTATCATTAACTTTGCTTGTCCTTGCCCTGTATTTGCTTCTTTTATTGCATCTGCATTTGTTTTAGCCATTTCATGCATTTTATTTATTTCTCCTGTTAAATCTATTTGTATTTGTACAAGATATGCATTTGTATTTTCTACTATTGTTTTCAATTCTTCACCCTGTTTATCTACCTTGTAAAAAATACCCTGTTTAGTATTAGTAAGTTTCAACTCCATTTCACTTACATTTTTATATGACTTAACAATTTCTGTTCTATTTTTTTACAACCTTTGTTTAATTTTAAATCTATATCTTTTTGAAGTGCTTTGGAAGATTGTTCTAGTTTTATTTCTAACCTCTTGCTTTCTGCTTTGCTTTCTTTCATACAATTTTCTATTTGCTTAGCTAGATCATTTTTGATACTAGATAGCCCTGTATTAGTTTCAGTTACCTTATTACTAAATTCCTTGCTTAATTCTACTCTCAGATCTGTACTAGTTTCTTTTAACTCTCCTCTCATTTCCTCCATCTTATTACTTAACTCTGCACTAGTTTCAGTTACCTTATTATTAGTTTCTTTTAACTCTTTTCTCAGTTCTGTATTCTTATTATTAATTTCAAATCTCATGTCAGTTATTGCTTTTAGAATGCACATAATATTTTGTTGTGAGAAGTTTTCTTGGTCTTGTGTCATAGATGTGTGAGGGATAGTATCTCTTTGTGATGTTCCTTGCATTAACATGTGTAAAGGTGATTGACCTTGCATACTAATGCTATCTTTTTCTATGCCTACCTGCGAATTTACAGATAACTGTTCTACATATAACTTATTTGTGTCATCTAGATCTGATTGTAAATTTACATTGTAATCTGTTATGGCTGACCTATCTTCTCCTACTTCCATATTTTCTGTTTCTATTTTATTTTGTATACTTGCTTTTGTTATTACTTTCTCTAATACGTATAGTAAGTAGGGGAAGTATTGTATTGCAACCAAAATTTCGATACCGAGATTTCACCGAAAATACATGTTTTGAGACTCCCTGAATCCAAAAAAAGCATTTTTGGAAACATGTCCGTGTGTGTGTCTGTCTGTGTGTGTCTGTGAACAGCATAACTCAGAAACGAACAGTCGGATAAACACCAAACCTGGTATTTGGGTTCAGTATCTTCCAAGGACGCGACACGAAGGTTTTCAAGCAAATCCCCCCACCCAGAGTACCCTTTGCATGGAAGATTTTTCGAAAACTTTAATTTTCTCAAAAATGGCTCTAACGATTTTGATTAAAATATCATATGTTTAAGATATTTTTATGACAAAATGTATATCTTGAATTTCCTGGGATTGTCTCCAAAAGTATTCTTTATTGTGAACGACTTTTGCATAACTGGTAAACCATAAGAGATAGACAAAATTTTACTACACAAAAAATGTATATCCGTTAAAATACACAATTTATATCATAATCATTTGTTTTGTTGAGTGAACCATTTTCGAGATATTACTTGTTATTCCCTTAAATTTTTCAATACTTTTCTCAAATGGGAATTCGTTATTCATTTTTTTGGGTTCGATATGCAAAGCATATTAATCTGTGGCAAAGGGAATGGTGCTGCACCTAGCAACCAGCTATTAAGAGATATGTATGTGCTTAAAGGCTACTGTATTTCTATATTGCCCTTGTAAATATATATTCCCTTTACATCTACAAGAAAATTAGCAATAAGATAGGGTCTGCAAATGTTTATCTCGATTAACATGAACTAGATGGAGAATAAGCGTTTGAAAAAATACTTTGTACAAGAGTAGAGAAAGTCATGTGAGTGTAACACATTAGATTTTTTTTGGTTTGGAATTGCTCAATTTTAATATACCGCTTCTTAACAGCATAAAAATACCTTAATAACAATATATTTTATTAATTAATTTGACAATTATTATACATACAATACTGGAATTTTCTGACCTTTGTTCTGGCTGTTAGTAAACCTATTTATTCTGCTGTTCCAACGTACATTGTTGTTGAATTGTTGACTGCGTGCCCTTTACTCCTGAAAGAATTGTTGCTGTCCTTGGATGCTGATGATTCTGAAGTTCGCTGAATTAAAGTCTTGTAGTTTCGTCGATTCTGGTAGTTCTATGATGTTAGTTGATATCTTCTTTTCAGATGCTGTCGCCAATTCATGTCTCTTCGAGCTCCACGCAGTTGGGCGCCAATTTGAAGAAGATAGTTTCTACTGTTGGGGAACCGAACTTGTAGCAGTTGCAACCGCACGTATAGTAAACAGTTTCCGGTTGCCCTCGCCCCAAGTTTAAAAAAAAATTAATTTTGTAATTAAACTGTTTATTTAAATATTATATATTTATGTTTCCATCGGGTGCGTCAGTATTTATTTTAGAGACATTGAAGTGTTGGCAGGGCGTGATGTGACAAGAATGTAGGCTTACACAGATTTTAAATTTTAATTCACGCCATTTTATTAATCTTTGACACAAATTAAATAGCACTTCACTGATATCAGATCTGTGAGATTCTTTTATTTAATACTTGCGCTTTTTAACACGTATACTATTTTCGTCTTACACGAATACTAATTAATTTCACGAGGACACATCTCGCGTCTGGTTAGTAACACTGTCTGCAGGCAACTGAACTGATTTCAAGCGCCTAAACTTGTAAATTTCTGTATTTCAAGTCTCTGATTGGCTATTTTTACTCCAATAGAATACCTGCATTTAACTAAAGCTTTTTCTGGTTGTTGATTGGCTATTTTTATAAACTGTCACTAAAATCACATTAATGCTTCGAAGAATCACAAGTAAACTTTAAACTCCATAAACTCATTATTGCATCAAGATTACCTCATTGTTACCTCATTGTTGGCAACTTTTAACTTATTATTCTCACAGCTCCTACATTATTAAATTACGTAATACACTCACATAACATTATTATACATGTTTACAATAATATACACATATGCAATGACTGTTACATACATTTTACAAATTATTACATACACATATTGCTTCAAGGTGGGCTGTTATTGAATTATATATATTATATAATTTGACTGAAATCATTTAAGTGTTAAACATACTGCCTCAAAATCCATTGGATTGGTTCTAGGAGGATGAGGAGTGCATTTTTCTGATAAATTTAGGTAATTATAAATCTTATCCAAAAAGGATTTGTTTGAAATCTGTGTTTTTAGCTGTATTTTCTAGGTAGTTGTTGAAACCATTAATGTTTGCTTGGGTTTGTTTTCAATTTTACATATAATTGAGCACCTTGTATTTCAATGTTGGCTTTCATTGTGTTATTATTTGTTCCAGCAAGAAGTGCATTAACTGACGTTGTTTTCACTGCTGCTGTTATCAATCTTAAACAATGATTTTGACATTTCTCATTCATATTAATTTTATCTTCAGTTGCAGTTAATAGTAGTTCACATCGATGTTTTAATACTGATATTATGCAACTGTTGTATGTTTTGTTTAAAACTTCTATTGAACTGCCCCATTTAGATACAGCTAATCTCTGCAATATGTCACCTCTTTTTGTAGCCTTATGTGTGACAATTTGTACATGGTCTTTCATTTTTAATTTTCTATCTAGTGCAATTCCTAGATATTTAATTTCTTCAGCATATTCTATATGTTTCCCATTGATTTCAAGTTTTAAGAAGGGAAGGATCATTAAATCCCCGAATTTCCTGTTTTTCGCCTCCATTCTTATTTCACTTCACCTCTCATCTGCTTGGTTTCTTTCACGGTTGCAAGTGTCGGCGGGAGGTCCGGCGTGTGCATGCCAGAGGAAAAGGATGCTCTGAGTAAACTTACTCCTCCGAAATGGAGCGACATTCGGACCTCGGATCTCCCGGGGGATTTGTAAGCAGACAGGGGGAGGGGCCGTCTGCACCACATGCCATCCTGGGAGTTTAAAATCTGTAAACAATAGAGACTCCGCCCTCGTGCCTCCTGGTCCGGCCGTACTCTGTCTCCTCTCACGTCATCCCTCCTTCACAGAGGCGCTTCGTCAGGGGCCTAGGTCCAAAAGATCTGCGCAAGTCCAGGCGCTAAGTCCCCCTCCGCTACTCGTCCTATCCTATATGTGTACGTGTGTTTGTGTGAATCCCGGATGCGCTGATATATCCCCGGAGTATTGCGTATGGTTTCGCAGCCTTCCATAATACGGGCATGTAGACTCTGAACATCTGGTTCTGGGGTTCGATACACAAGAGCTTTCAAATGCCCCACAAGTAAACGTCCAGTGGGTTTAGTACCGGGGGGCGTAGAAGCCAGGTAATTAGTCCACATGCAACTATCTATCTGTCACCGAATCTGTTATTTAGAAGCCGACGGACATTAATACTAAAATGAGAAGGTACCCCATCGTGCATGAAGTATATGCATTGTCGCACAGCTAAAACTACATCTCCTAACTGATCGGCTAGAACATTCTCTACGGAATTATGGTAACTCTGTCCGTTGAGCCTGGGTGGAAGAACGTGAGGCCTTACCAAACAGTCACCAACAATGCCAGCCCAAACATTGACAGAGAGAATCTTTGTTAGTGACTTGCTTTAACAGCCTAAACACATGTATATACGATTAAATCTCCACATTGCCTTATGGATGGAGGATAAACATTTCCTGTAACCGAGTGGGTAAGTTTTAAATCTACTTGCAGAAAGTAGCTGAAAATGAAAACAAAAAATTGAAGAAATGTTTAACACAACAAAACAATTTTATTTGACATAAGTTGTATGCTTTAACGAAAGTAACATTTTATGTCTCTATATCGGTTTACCAATTATACCTATACGTGCGGCGGTATACTTGTAATATTTATTTGTTGAGCCCCACGTTTTGGAAGCCAATTTGTGATGGTAAATTTATAATGTTATTTGTGTATGTGTGTTTACTCCACGTGGTGAAGCCATTTTGTGACCTGATTCTTTGTTAGGTTTGTTAGCTCCATCTGGTGTTAGCAATTTGCGGCAGTATTAGTGTTTGTTTGAAAGAATGCTACTGTTATTTTATTTACTTTTGGTTCACTGTCCTCCGGCTAGCTATTATCTTTTTGGTCCAGCACTTCTCTTTATACAGGTTGTGTAAACGGAAAGGAGTCTTTTATCCAAAGATAACACTGATGAAAGAATTTGTTTTACACTTTTTATTGTCGAACACATTCACTATCACAATTTACACATTGATCTTGACACTCGCCAAACTAAAACTGTTATAATAACTTCATTACTGATCATTCTTAATTCGCGTACTTCAACTTTTTGTATAATTAAGTTTACAATACTTTAGATTTTTCATAACTCTACTTGACTGAAGGCGACGTGTAACGCACAAATATTTTCGATGAACTGACTGGGTCTATCTCTAACCTAGCCCTTTTTATACTCCTACACCCCGATATGCCTAAAGATTATAACTGAGC
Organism: Deroplatys truncata; assembly: GCA_030765065.1. Lineage (NCBI taxonomy): Eukaryota > Metazoa > Arthropoda > Insecta > Mantodea > Mantidae > Deroplatys > Deroplatys truncata. The sequence goes on along the minus strand of CM060981.1, from coordinate 30,446,171 downwards.
TGCTATTGACTAATAAAACGCGCCAACATTAGCGTCTATTTTTATATCCAATGAAAATTATGAATACATATGCTTTAGGGAAAATGTTCCAGAAGATTCTAAAGAAAAAACGCGCCAACATTACGTAACTTCCTCGTTTCCAATAATGATAAACAGCTCACCCCCTCGCTGCATTATTGCACGCTATTATTGTCAGTTTCAGTAAGGCCGTATAAACTTACTTCTCAACAATAATTACAATGAACAAACATCTTAAATCAATGACACATAAAAATGCATATTCATACTATAATCATTCTTTACATTTAAATAATTTGTGATACAAATTACTGCATCATACGTCATTCACAATGAACGGGGTCCTGACAGGCCATTCCCGGAAAATTCAAAATATACATTTTATTTTTCAAGCAGATATCACAAACGTGTGTTATTTTATTTAAAATCCTTTGAGACTTTTGTGATTGTAGGTTGGGTTTGTGGATTTTCTTGAAAATTGTCGCGTCGTATTCTTGGAAGGCGCTGAACGTAAATACTTAATTTGGTACTTAACAAAGTTTTCTTTATAGTTACTATCGCTCTCACAGCAATATAGACATTGAATTTTTTTTGGAACACAATACTTTTCTCTAGTTGTTGTAAGTATTAATTTAATTAATTAATAAACCCAGTTAATTGTACAAATTTATAACAACAATTTTACAAATTTATTCTTTACCTAATTACTAAAAATAACAATAAAATAAAATATAAAAAACTAACATCTTAACTTCTGGTATCCAGCAGTAAGAAATACTGGTAACCAGCATCCCTCCTAATCTAAAAGTACAATTATCAATTTATTTAATCTGCAATACTAACTCTAGCTCTACTTGAGTTGCTTTCCCTCAAACCTTAAGCTTGAAGAAGTTTATTTTGTTGTATTGTTATTTGCCCCACGCTTTGGGAGCCAATTTGAAGAAGTTTAATTTTATGGTGGTGTTGTATTGAAGTTCAAATGTTGGGGAGCCGAACATAAAGTAGTTGCAACCGCACGTATGGTAAAAAGTTTCCGGTAGCCTTCGCTCCAAATGTACTTTCCGGTAGCCATTGACCCAAGATTAAAAGTATTAACTTTGTAATTTGACAGTTTATTTAAATATTATATATTTATGTTTGCCTCGGCTGCGTCAGTATTTATATTTTTTAGAGACATGAATGACTTAACAGGGAGTGGTGCGACTGAAGAATGTAGGCTTACACAGATTATAATTTTACTTCACTACATTTATTAATGCTTGACACGATTTAACTAACACTTCACTGATATATATATATATATATATATATATTTATAGAGAGAGAGAGAGAGCTGTGAGATTTTTGTTTAATTACTTGCACTTTTTAACACGTAAACTATTTTTGTCTCACACAAAATACGTATTAAATTTCTCGAGGACGCATCTCGCTTCCGGTTAGTAACGCTGTCTGCAAGGAACTGGCTTCTGTATTTGTAAATTTTGCTATATTTTATTTTCTGATTGGCTAATCCTACTCCAATTGAATACCTACATTTAACTAAAGCTTTTTCTGGTTTTGATTGGCTATTTTATAAATGTCACAAAAAATTACATTATTGTTGCTCCAAGAATGACTAGTAGCATTATTACACTTCCATACTCGTTATTGCCTCAAGGTTACCTCATTGTTAGCAACTTTTAACCTATTATTCTCACAGCTCCTACATTATTAAATTATGTAATACATTCATATAACATTATTACATGTATACAATAATATAAACATATAAAGTGACTGTAATATACACTTTTTACTTTCTCTACTACGTATAGTAAGTAGGGGAAGTATTGCATTCCACCCAAAAATTCGATACCGAGATTTCACCGGAAATACATGTTTTGAGACCTCCTGAATCCAAAAAAAGCATTTTTGGAAACATGTCCCTGTGTGTGTCTATGTGTGTGTGTGTGTCTGTGAGTGTATGTGTGTGTGTGTCTGTGTGTCTGTGAACAGCATAACTCAAAAAAGAACAATCGGATAAACACCAAACTTGGTATTTAGGTTCAGTATCTTCCAGAGATGCGACACGAAGGTTTTCAAGAAAATCCCCCCACCCCAGACTACCCTTTACATGGAACATTTTTCGAAAATTTTAATTTTCTCAAAAATGGCTCTAACGATTTTGATGAAAATATCATATGTTTAAGATAATGTCATCAGAAATGAAATGTATATCTAGAATTTTCTGGGAATGTCTCCAAAAATATTCTTCATTGTGAACGACTTTTGTATAACTGATAAACCGTAAGAGATAGACAGAATTTTACGACATAAAAATGTAGATCGCGTTAAAATACACAACATATGTCATATACATTTCTTTTGTTGAGTGAACCGTTTTCGAGATATTGCTTGTTACTTCCTTAAATTTTCCAATACTTATACTTTTTCTCAAATTCGTTATTCATTTTTTTTATGTCCTGGAGATGCAAAGAGAATGAAATGCGCCACATAGCAACCAGCGTTAAAATATTTGACTATCGCTTAAAAGCTACCATATTCCCCTTGCATCTACAAGAAAATTACCAATAAGATTGACATCTCGATATCTCGATTAACATGAAGCATATGGAGAATAGGCGTTTGTAAAAATAGATTGTACAAGAGTAGAGAAAGTCATGTGAGTGTAACACATCAGATTTTTTATATATTGTTACATACACATTGCTTTAAGGCTGGCTGTTATTGAATTTATATTATATAATTTGACTGAAATTATTTAAGTGTTAAAAATACTACCTTAAGGTTGTCGAGTTGTTGGGTCCTACTTACAACATATCAAATAAAAACTACTGTAATTTAATACTCGCTTACCTCTTTTTTGCTAATTTTCCTCATTAATTTTTCTCTTAATCTGTCCAAAAGGTTTCCTACTTCTATTATATTTTTGCTAGATTTTACATTTACTAACATTTTAGCTCAAATTTCTATTGGTAAATTTAGCCATTCTCACGTCTCTATTCTCTTTCTAAGCAACTTCGTTTCTGCACACTCTAAAACTATATGCCATTATTTGACTTTCCGGTGGTATAGTCGGCATTTCTCCAAATCAATCTCTTTTCTCAAGCCTTTCAATTTCACCACCCCTGTCCTAGCCCATGCAAATCCTGCTCTTGTTGTTTTATCGCAATATATCAACATATTGTTCCCCGCTCCACACTACTTTCATATCTCTGTTGTAATTAAGTCGCCGTGAAGACAAAAATAGTAATATTCCACAAACTTTTTCCTTCCTCAAAACACTTGTTATCAATTTCCTCTTAAAGGCCCCAACATGATAAATATCAAGAATAACAGTTTTCCTGAAAAAAAATCAGAGTGTTTCATAGCATACACAGAGCAACATATTTCGTTGTTATAGCAGTTTTCTGTGGCAAGGTAAGGTCTTTCATTACTTTATATCATATACAGGCTGGACATTTAAGTTGAGACTGTACAATATCTCCATAACAACGTTGTAGAAAGAAATGTCTGTGATAAAAGTTGTTTGATATTATGGGGGAAAGTATATGCCATTAGTCGTATTTTATTTTATCAGACTTCTCATTAAAAACTAAACAACATTTGTGTAAAGCACTTTGCAATTGTTCTTTCACCAATGTAAATAACAACGAAAATTCTGAATGGCTGTGTACAAAGAGCGCAATGAATGGTTCAAGTTACGTTTCGTAATTGGGAGCCAACATTTTTACTTTTTCTACTACGTATAGTAAGTAGGGGAAGTATTGTATTCCACCCAAAAATTCGATACCGAGATTTCACCGGAAATATATGTTTTGAGACCCAGCGAATAAAAAAATTAGAAAAAGATCCGTGTGTGTCTGTCAACAGCTATAAAACAAAACTTCCGGTTTTAGGTTCAGTATCTTTTACAGTTACGACACAAAGATTTTCATTAAAATCCTCCCACCGCGGACTACCCTTTTTATTGAACATTTTTCGAAAATTTTGATTTTCTCAAAAATAGCTCCAACGATTTTAATTAAAGTATAGTGTATTTAAGATATTTCATGATAAATAAAATGTATATCTTTAATTTTCTGGGAGTGTCCTAAAAAGTTCTCTTCTTTCTGAATGTTTTTTGCATAACTGATAAAGCGTAACAGATAGTCAATTTTTTGCACTAAAAGTGTAGAGCTCGTTAAGACATACATTTTATATCCGAAACATTTTTTTGGTAGAGTGAACCATTTCCGAGATATTCCTTTTTATTTGTTTTAATTTTCTAATACTTATACTTTTTCTCAAATAGGAATTCGTTATTCGTTTTTTTATGTCCTGGATATACAAAGAGAATGGAATACTCCACATAGCAACCAGCTCTTAAACTATTTGACTATCGCTTAAAGACTACCATATTCCCCTTGTACCTACAAAATATTAGCAATAAGATAGTTTCTACAAATGTTTATTTCGGTTAACATAAAGTAGATGGAGAATTAGCGTTTGTAAAAATAGTTTGTACAAGAGTAGAGAAAGTTATGTGAGTGTAACACATCAGATTTTTTACTTTGTTTCCTTATTCCTCATCACAAAATAAACAAAATTGTCCCCATTTAATAAATTAAATTAACCATAAAGTGACTATCATAGTGTCCTCCAAACAAAACATGACTAACGGTATTTGCTTTCCCCCATAATATCAAGGAACTTTTTTTAAAGACATTTCTTTCTACAACACTTAGTTTTGGAGATATTGCAAGTCTCAACTTAATGATCCACCCTGTAAATCATACCAAATAAGGGTTAACACTAACAGCTCCGTATAAATTGGACCCAAATTGAGTATTGTAGACAATGTCATGAAATTTAGTTGTTACAAAACCTAATAACTAGCATTATAACTGCTGCTGTATTATTGTATTTTATTCAGTAATTACAGACAACCAATATTATTCGGTAAGCAGCTCATGAGTACATCTTCCGAAATTTTCCGCGTAATAAATGTATGCACTTCTGAGAAAGTTTTAAAAGCTTTCTGTTTGTCGAAGGCATGCATGGGGCTTGCTTATATAAAACGTATTTGGCATTGGTTACGCGATAAATTAATATTTGTAGGATGACGAAATCTTATAGGTTTAAAAGGAAATGTGTGTGTATAATGTACGGTTACGTGCAACAAATCCTGCCAACTAGAAAATCGGCATTATGAGTTGGTACTGAAAAATCAAACAGCGGTCTCTCTTGCGGCCTCAGAAATTAAAAGAAAATATAGTATTTTAATCAATCGTTAGAGCCATTTTTTAGCAGATCAAAATTTTAATGAAAACGTTGAGAGATTTGCTTGAGAGTCTTCGTCTGGCATACTTGGAATTTACTGAACCTAAATACCAAGTTTGCTACTTCTCCGACATTTCGTTTTTGAGGAGCATTCCACACGCGTACGGTTTTCTAAAAGCCTTATTTACTTTCTCTACTACGTATAGTAAGTAGGGTAAGTATTGTATTCCACCCAAAAATTCGATACCAAGATTTCACCGGAAATATATGTTTTAGAGACCCCCTGGATCCAAAGAAAGCATTTTTGGAAACATGTCTGTGTGTGCGTGTGTATGTGTGTCTGTGAACAGCATAACTCAGAAACGAACAGTCGGATAAACACCAAACTTGGTATTTAGGTTCAGTATCTTCCAGAGATGCGACACGAAGGTTTTCAAGAAACTCCCCCCACCCTAGATTACCCTTTACATGGAATATTTTTCGAAAAATCTAACGATCTTGATTAAAGTGTCATATGTTTAAGATATTTTCATGACAAATAAAATGTATATCTCGAATTTTCTGAGAATGTCTAAAAGTATTCTTTATTGTAAACAACTTTTGCATAACTGGTAAACTATAAGAGATAGACAAAGTATTACTACACAAAAAATGTACATCGCGCTAAAATACACAATTTATTTCATATACATTTTTTTTTTGTTGAGTGAACCATTTTTGAGATATTGCTTGTTAATCCCTGAAATTTTCCAATACTTATACTTTTTCTCAAATGGGAATTCGTTATTCACTTTTTTGTCCTGATAATACAAAGAGAATGGAATACTCCACATAGCAACCAGCTCTTAAAACATTTGACTATCGCTTAAAGCCTACCAATTCCCTTTGCATCTACAAGAAAATTAGCAATAAGATTAACATCTCGATTAACATGAAGCATATTGAGAATAGGCGTTTGTAAAAATAGTTTGTACAAGAGTAGAGAAAGTCATGTGAGTGTAACACATAAGATTTTTTTATTCAGGGACCTCATAACATATATTTCCAGTGATATCTAAATATCAAATTTTTGGTTGGAATACAATACCTCCCCTACTTAGTATATGTAGTAGAGAAAGTAAATAGACCCTATTTTATGACACCTTGCGTCCAAAATCACATCCAAGCTGGCCTCTATTCCCCTATTGGATTCCAGAAATTGTAGTGATAAATGTAGTTTTCTTAGTAATTCGGTTTCTATAGACGCAGAGAACATGATTTCATGTTTCCCATTCACCACAGAGTGGACACATTCTCACTCCGGTGTCATCAGTTAATTTGTCGCCTTTCCGGGCACCCAATCTTAGCCATGGTAAATCATTACTTTCCTCTCGCGTACAGACATCTATATAGGCATCCCTCCATCAACCCCGCACTATTTGCCACTAAGTTATGTGAAATTTTGACCCTACATTGTGATTGTAAATTTTGTCGGTCAATATCACATAGTCGTCTCTGAATTATCCTCCATCCTCAACGTCCCATGTCAACGCCCCTGTAGGAAAAATGCCCAATTCGAATTTCTTCTAAGCCCCTGTGCAATTTGGTTACCCAACAGGTATCCCACCCTTCCCGTACTTGCTCGCTGCAACATCCGCACATAGAAGTGCCTGATCCCCCCGTAATATACTATAGCATTCAATACTTTATCTATCACGTACATACAAAAGCATCCGGACACCTGGCTGAAAATAACGTACAAGTTCGTGGCGACCTCCATCGGTAATGCTGGAAGTCGATGTGGTGTGGCCCACCCTTAGCCTTGAAGACAGCGTTTACTCTCGCAGGCATACTTTCAATCAGGTGCTGGAAGGTTTCTTGGGGAGTGGCAGCCCATTCTTCATGGAGTGCTGAACTGAGGAGAGGTATCGATGTAGGTCGGGGAGGCCTGGCACGAAGTTGGCGTTCCAAAACATCCCAAACGTCTTCTATAGGATTCAAGTCAGGACTCTGTGCAGGCCAGTCCATTATAGGGAGTTTATTGTCGTGTAACCACACCGCCACAGCCCGTGCCGTTTGAACACGAGCTCGATCGTGTTGAAAGTTGCAATCGCCATCCCCGAATTGCTCTTCAACAGTGGGAACCAAGAAGGTGCTTAAAATATCAATGTAGATCTGCGCTGTGATCGTGCCACGCAAAACAACAAGAGGTGCAAGCCCCCTCCAGGAAAAACACGACCATACCATAACACCACCACCTCTGAATTTCACTGTTGGCACTACACACGCTGGCAGATGACGTTCACCGGGCATTCGCCATACCCACACCCTGCCTCGGATCGCCACATTGTGTACCGTGATTCGTCACTCCACACAACGTTTTGCCACTGTTAAATCGTGTAATGTTGACACTCCTTACACCAAGCGAGGCGTCGTTTGGCATTTACCTGCGTGATGTGTGGCTTATGATCAGCCGCTTGACCGTGGAATCCAAGGTTTCTCACCTCACGCCTAACTGTCATAGTACTTGGAGTGGATCCTGATGCAGTTTGTAATTCCTGTGTGATGGTCTGGATGGATGTCTGCCTATTAATCTTTACGATCCTCTTCAAATGTCGGCGGTCTCTGTCAGTCAACAGACGAGGCCGGCCTGTACGCTTTTGTGCTGTACATGTCCCTTCACGTTTCCACTTCACTATCACATCAGAAACAGTGAACCTAGGGATGTTTAGGAGTGTGGAAATCTCGCGTGCAGACTTCTGACACAAGTGACACCCAATCACCTGACCACGTTCGAAGTCCATGAGTTCCAAGGAGCGTCCCATTCTGCTGTTTCACGATGTCTAATGACTACTGAGGTCGCGGATAATGAGCACCAGGCAGTAGGTGGTAGCACAATGCACCTAAGATGAAAAACGTATGTTTGTGGGGATGTCCGGATACTTTTGATCACATTGTGTAGCAGGTAGAGAAGGTATTACATTCCGCCCATAAATTCGATAAAGAGATTTCACCGGAAATATATGCTTAGTGCGCCCTGAATAAAAAAGTTAGAAAAAGGTCCGTGTGTGTCTGTTAACATCCTATCTCAAAAACGAAAAGTATACTGTACTTAGTATTTAGTCAGTACCTTCCAAAAATGCGATACGAAGATTTTCAAGAAAATCTCCGACCTAACTTCCCATTACATAGAATACATTTCGAAAAAATATATTTTTTAAAAAAATGGCTAAAAAGATTTTGATTAAAATATCGTATATTAAAGATATTTACATCACAAATAAAATGTATATCTTAACATTTCTGGGAATATCACGTAAACTCCCCCTCATTCGGAAGGAATTTTGTATAATCTTCTATAACTGTTAACGTTAAACAAATAGACGATAACGTACCATACAGAAGTATAGATGAATTTAAAACACACAATTTGCTTCAAATAATTTTTTCTATAGCATAAGCTGTTTCTAAGATATCCGTTATTAAATTTCGTATTCTTCGCTACTTGTCATTCTTTTAAAGCCTCCTCAGCTTTCAGTTGTTTCTCGTGATGTCATGGACACAGTATGGAATTTTAAGGCCAGCATATATCGTCCAGTTGTTAAACATTTGACTATGTGTAATGTAGCTATTTCTGTAAAGGTTTATTTGGATAAGAATGATGTAGACAGAAAAATAAGCCTCAGTAAGAATATTTTGTATACCCACTATTAAACGATAAAAGGCAGAGAAGGTCATGTGAATGTATAACAGCAGATATTTCCTTTGATATATGATTCCAGTGTATAATTCGAATTGTTTAAAAACCCCATAATTTAAAGTACGATTCACCAACTAAAATTTGCTCCAGAAAATGCGTCTGGATTTGGTTTAATGTTTCAATAATTTCCATCTGAAAATGCAAGCTAATAACAAAGAACACCTTCGAAATGGATAAAGCCATTAAAATCATTCAACTTATGTTGTGTTCTTTAACAAGACGGAGTTTTTTGTATGGTAGGATTTGTCTATCTCTTACGCTGTACCAATTACATTAAATAATTCAGAGAATATGACGGGCTATTTGCAGAAATTTCAAAATCTATATTTATTTTTTATACATATGCCACATATATTCATTCATTCATTCATTATCTGTTTACCCTCCTCTTATGTAGGACTTACACCCCCCAGGACTTACAAGCGGGTGCCTGGGGTCAGAGGCCCGTCGAGGAGCAGACACTCATGGATCAGACAGAGCATCCAGGATGGGTGATCAGCCCGATGCCTGGTATGAGATGAAGGAAGTAGATGAAACGAAATGTTGGACGAAAGGAAAGGTGATGATGGAGCAGTTGGTGGAATGAATGACGGGGGAAACCGGAGAACCCGGAGAAAACCCGCCCAGACGCCGTTTCGTCCCCCACAAATCCCACATGCAGGTCCCTGGGATTGAACCCGGGCCGCCTCGGTGGAAGGCGAGGTCTAACCACTCGGCCACGGCGCCGCCCCGCCACATATATGTGTTTTGTTTTAACCAAAAGAGTTGGAGCCATTATTGCTAAGATAAAATATAATTGGATGTCTCCCATGCGGTGGATAATCTAGAGCGAGGGATCTTCCTGTATCCAAAAGATTGGAATGTTAAATGTTACAGTTCATTACTCATTCTGTAGCATGACGTCGGGAAGGTTATACTACTTGCTGACAGCAAAATTGTAAGCTCTTCAAATTTTCAACAATGTATCCTGAAGGATGCAACTGTACAATGTTAGGAGCTATTGTTTGTTTTATAGGATGAATTTGGGAGTGTAACACTACTTGCTGACAGCAAGCATTGTGTGCTCAGCCACATCTTCAACAAAGTGTCCTAAGGATTCCAAATATGCTTTGTTAGCAGGTACACTATGTGATCAAAAGTATCCGGACACCCCACAAACTCACGTTTTCCATCTTAGGTACATTGTGCTGCCACCTACTGCCTAGTACTCATTATCCGCGACCTCAGTAGTCATTAGACATCGTGAAACAGTAGAATGGGACGCTCCGTGGAACTCACGGACTTCGAACGTGGTCAAGTGATTGGTTGTCACTTGTGTCAGAAGTCTGTACGCGAGATTTCCACACTCCTAAACATCCCTAGGTCCATTGTTTCTGATGTGATAGTGAAGTGGAAACGTGAAGGGACATGTACAGCACAAAAGCGTACAGGCCGACCTCCTCTGTGGACTGACAGAGACTGCCGACATTTCAAGAGGATCGTAAAGAGTAGTAGGCAGACATCTATCCAGACCATCAAACAGGAATTTCAAACTTCATCAGGATCCACTCCAAGTACTATTACAGTTAGGCGTGAGATGAGAAACCTTCGATTCCATTGTCGTGTGGCTGTTCATAAGCCACACATCATGCAAGAAAATGCCAAACGACGCCTCGCTTGGTGTGAGGAGCGTCAACATTACACGATTGAACAGTGGCAAAACGTTGTGTGGAGTGACGAATCTCGGTACACAATGTGGCCATCCGATGGCAGGGTGTGGGAATGGCGAATTCCAAGTGAACGTCATCTGCCAGTGTGTGTAGTGCCAACAGTGAAATTCGGAGGTGGTGGTGTTATGGTGTGGTCGTCTTTTTCCTGGAGGACTTACATTGATATTTTAAGCACCTTCTTGCTTCCCACTGTTGAAGAGCAATTGGGGGATGGCGATTGCATCTTTCAACACGATCGAGCACCTGTTCATTCTGCACGGGCTGTAGCGGAGTGGTTACACGACAATAACATCCCTGTAATGTACTGGCCTGCACATAGTCCTGACTTGAATCCTATAGAACACCTTTGGGTTTGAAACGCCAGGCCTCACCGACCTACATCGATACCTCTCCTCAGTTCCGCTCTCCGTGAAGAATGGGCTGCAATTCCCCAGGAAACCTTCCATCACTTGGCTGAAAGTATGCCTGCGAGACTGAACGCTATCATCGGATGGGCCAACACCATTTTGGCTTCCAGCATTACCGATGGAGGGCGCCACGAACTTATACGTCATTTTCAGTCAGGTTTCCGGATAGTTTTGATCACGTAGTGTATTTCTGTTTTATAGGATGACGTCCGGAGTGTTATACTACTTGCTGACTACAAGCATTGTGAGCTCACCCACATCTTCAACAATGTTTCCTGAAGGTTACAACTGTACAATGATAAGACGTATTGTTTGTTTTATAGAATGATGTCGGGAGTGTTATACTAATTGCTAACATACAAGCTTTGTCTTAGCCACATCTTCAACAACGTGTCCTGAAGATTCCAAATATACGTTGTTAACATGTATTTCTGTTTTACAGGATGAAGTCCGGAGTTTTATACTACTTGCTGACTGCAAGCATTGTGAACTCAGCCACAGCTTCAACAGTATGTTCTAAAGGCTGCAACTGCACCATGGTGACAATTATCAAGTGTGAGAATATCTTTCTGGCCCATTTAACTTCTTCATTATTGAAGCTACGTTATGGCTTTCCGATAAGTGGACTGCTCTTTTCTAACAATAGGATGTCTGTTATAGATCCAAATGTCTTCTCAGAGTTAACCAGCTTGAATGGATTGGGCATTGTTCAGAATGAAATACGAGAATTCCCAGATGGGCTATTTGACCCTCTCGTGAAATTGCAGGATCTCTATCTCCATGAAAACAAGCTTTCTAACTTACCTTGTAGTCTGTTTAAAAACTTAAACCATCTATCGTTGCTCCAATTAGGTGACAATTATTTCACAGGAATTCCTCCGAACACATTTGAGCCGCTACACAATCTTTCGGTACTCTTTTTGTATCGTAACCAAATATCAAACATAACCAAAGACAGCTTTAATGGGCTACATAAACTCCAGTATCTTCATTTAAATGACAACGAAATTGAGGATTTGGAAGAAGATGTGTTTGACCACTTACAGTCACTACAAAATCTGTCTTTAAGTTCCAATCGCATTTCTTACCTTCATGGAGACGTGTTCGCTCGATTACCTCAACTCCAAACGCTCTGGTTAGATGGTAATAGACTTACCAGGATTACAGAAACTCCTTTTGCTGCTTCTCGAACACTTAAGTTGTTATCTCTCCACAGTAATTGTATTGTTGAGATATCAAATAAGGCTTTCCTTGTGCTGCACGACCTTGAATATCTATATCTACACAATAACAGTCTACACACTCTTGATGAAGATGTCTTTATGGGATTGACAAAACTTCGTATACTGTCTCTTTATAATAACAGCTTAACAACCTTGTAACACAAACATTTGGTATGTAAACTGTACAGATAATCCTCAGAACTGTAGCTGTTCCCTACAGGACTCCATACGACAGTGCCATGAGAAAGGTATTGAAGTAGAAGCTTCTTGTACTGTTCCAGAACAACAAACTGGTGGTGGAACATTGTCCTGTGTAGACAGTAGTGATTCTTCAAGCACGAAGAAGAAAGAAGTTCTTGTACTCCTATCAGTTTGTGTTTTGTTACTATTCTTCTTCAACTTCCAGTTCTCTGTTGCTCTGAAATAATGTTTCAATGCAGAATTTATAACCATACATACAAAAGTATAAAATGAGACGATCAACCACTAATTTGTTGTGATTGTCACAATTTCTGTAACTTGGCACTTGTAAACTGAACATAGTATAACTTACACAAGCCGAACTCTGTCAAGAAACTTAGAGTCAGTTCAAAATGTTTCCATTTAACGGTAAATTGGGTCAAGCATTTTGAAATTAGTAGTAAGATATAGCATTATGATCCATATTTTATATCATAAATTCACATATATTTACTTTCTCTACTACATATAGTAAGTAGGGGAAGTATTGTATTCCATTTTTGGAAACATGTCCGTGTTGTGCCTGTGTGTGTGTCTGTGAACAGCAAAACTCAGAAACGAACAGTCGGATAAACACCAAGCTTGGTATTCAGGTTCAGTATCTTCCAGAGATGCGACACGAAGGTTTTCAAGAAAATCCCATCACCCCAGATTACCGTTTATATGGAACATTTTTCGAAAAGTTTAATTTTCTCAAAAATGGCTCTAACGATTTTAATTAAAATATCATATATTTAAGATATTTTCATGATAAATGCAATGTATATCTTGAATTTTCTGGAAATGTCTTCAAAAGTATTCTTCATTGTGAACTACTTTTGCATAACTGGTAAACCATAAGAGATAGACAAAATTTAACTACACAAAAACGTAGATCGCGTTAAAATACACAATTTATATCATATACATCTTTTTTGTTGAGTAAACCATTCTCGAGATATTACTTGTTATTCGCTTACTTTTTTCAGTACTTAAACTTTTTCTCAAATTCGTTATTCATTTTTTTGTCCTGGTATTACAAAGAGTATGGAATGCGCCACATAGCAACCAGCTCTTAATATATTTGGCTATCGCTTAAACCCTACCAGTTCCCCTTGTATCTACAAGAAAATTAGCAATAAGATTAACATGGAGCATATGGAGAATAAGCGTTTGTAAAAATAGTTTGTACAAGAGTAGAGAAAGTCATGTGAGTGTAACACAATAGATTTTTATTTCTGTTCCTGATAATTCAAAACTGTTCAACTGTTCAAGCCAAATATAAGATAACTTTATTTACTCAGAAATACAAAATCATTTAGCAATAACAAGAGCATCACCTTGATTTGTCCATATTATAACTATGTTTAGTTATTGTTTAACTTGATGTGGTTATTATTCTTGCATTATTTAAAGCAAAATATCTTAATAAACTGTAAACATAATTATAAACAAAACTATAGTTTGTCAAATACCTTTGGTTGTGAAGAAATATGTAATTATAGACTGTGTGACGACATTAAAGCCAGAAATATTAATTTTAATGACTATTTATATGTATATAAATGGTTATCAAAGTTGATATGTGAGGTATCTTATACCACACTTAGAAAACAATCTGTTACATTCACAATATTAAATTATCCCGCAAAAAGCGTGCAGTTGTTAAACATTTGAGTATCGCTGTTCTCTTTGTATCTATAACAAAATGTGTAAGGTAGCTGCTTCTGCTAAAGTTTATTTGGATTAAAATGCAGTAGATAGAAGAATAAGTTTTAATAAAAATAGTTTGTATACCCACTAATAAACGATAGAGGGTAGAAAAAGTCATGTTAATGTAACAGATCTAACTAATTTCTCCACTACGTGCAGTATATAGGGGAAGTATTACATCCCATCCAAAAATTCGATACCTAGATTTCACCGAAAATATATGTTTTGATGACCCCTCAATCCAGAAAAAGCATTTTTAGAAAAACCTCCCTGTGTGTGTCTGCGTGTCTGTAAACAGCATAACATAAAAACGAAAAGTCGGATAAATACCAAACTTGGTATTTAAATTCAGCATCTTTCAAAGATGGGAACGAAGATTTTCAAAAAAAGCCTTCCGCCTAGACTACGCTTTAGATTTTTCGAAAACTTTGGTTTTCTCAAAAATGGCTGTAAGATTTTGATTCAAATATCATATGTTTAAGATATTTTTATGACAAATGAAATATATATCATTAATTTTCTAGAAATTTCCCCCAACGTCCTCCTCATTGTGAATGGCTTTTACATAACTGGTAAACTGTAAATAAAAATTGTCGCGGTACTTCGTGTTATCTTATTTGCTGAGCGCCTGTTATTGTTTTATTATTTTCAATTTTGGGTTCTTTATCCTCCGGCTAGCTATTATTACGCAGTCGAGCAAATCTCTTGAACAGGGTGTGTAAACGGAAAGGAGTTGTTACTAAAGATAACACTGATAAAAGAATTTGTTTTTACACTTTTATTGCCGTCACACTTTATTTATTTCATATAATTACTCTTGATACACGCCTGACTGAAACTGTTGTATTTTCGAATGTAACTATTATCACTTATTTGCCGCACATTAATCATTCGCGTATTTCAAATCTTTTAACTAACTTTACGACGCGAGAGCTTCTGTAAAACTGCGCGACGTGTAACCCGTGAATGATTCTGTTGGACTGAGCGTTACTCGTCTCTGGCTTTAGCTTTTTATACTCCCCCACCCAGATATGCCTAAACATTATAACAGAGCTGCTATTGGTTAATAAAGCGCGCCAACATAAGCGTCTATTTTTATATCCAATCAAAATTACGAACACATATGCTCTAGGGAAAATATTCCATCCATTTCTAAAGAAAGGCACGCTACTCTGACGTCATTTGTTTGTCTCATCTAATTGATAAACAACTCACCCCATCATTTCATTGTTATCCGCTCCTATTGTCAGTTTCAGTGAGGCCGTGTAAACTTATTTCCTAACAATGCTTACAATTAACAAACATCTCAAATCATTGTCATACTATAATGCTAATTTACACTACAATCACTCTGGCATTCACAGTGTTATGATATAAAATACTGCCTCAAAATTTTAATCACAGAAAATGTAGATCTCGTTAAAGCACACAATTTGTATCACGTATTTTATTGTTTTATTTTGTTTTTGTGGAATGAACCATTTCCGAGATATTCCTTGTTATTTCTTTGAATTTTCCAATAGTTATACTTTTCTCAAATGCAAATTCATGCCCTGGACATGCAAAAAGAATGGAATGCTCCACATAGCAACCAGCTCTTAAAATATTTGACTATCGCTTAAAACCTACCAATTCCTCTTGCATCTACAAGAAAATTACCAATAAGATTAACATCTCGATTAACATGAAGTGTATAGAGAATAAACGATTGTAAAAATAGTTTGTACAAGAGTAGAAAAAGTCATGTGAGTGCAATACAGATTTTTTAAAAATATATTTTCTTTGTTTCAGAACGCCTCAACATAAGCATATCCAGTAAAATCTCCACCTCGACCTGTTGAGTGGAATGCAATTGGCTACGTAATAAATCCACTTGCTGAAAGCATTTGAAAATTCCAACTGATAACAAAGAATATCTCGGATATTTGACATAACCTGTAGGCTTCAACGACAGTAAGATTTCTTCTGTATAAGGGTTAACCAAACGTCATTCACAAGGAACAGGAATACGTGGGTTATTTGCAGAAAATCCAAGATATACAAGGTGAGTTGAGACTGTATATCTCCAAAACTAAGCGTTGTAGAAAGAAATGTCTTGGATAAAAGTTGCTTGATATTATGAGGGAAAGCAAATGACGTTAGTTGTGTTTTGTTTGGAGGACGTTATGATGGACATTTTAGATCAATATAATTCTTCAAAACGGGAGCCTACACTCTGTATGTTGCATTCTCATTAGAAAATGGTTTATAAACACTGTTTATTTTGTGATGAGGAATAAGGAAACAAAATAAAAAAGTCTGATGTGTTACACTCACATGACTTTCTCTGCTCTTGTGCAAGCTATTTTTACAAACTCCTATTCTCCATCTATTTCATATTAATCGAGAATAAACATTTGCAGAAAAGATCTTTTGACATGCAAAGAGAATTACATTTTACACATAGCGACCAGTTCTAAAAATATTTGACTATCGCTTAAGGCTTACTATATAATTATTATAGAGTTCTTTTTATGTGTTCTTAATCCACGGAGATATCGGTACAAATTCACAGAATACGTTGTGCAAAATATTTTTTAATATTCTCCATACCCAACCCTGAAAAGACACAAATACAGCAGCCGTGGCACAATTATAAAATAATAATTACAACACAATAACACACACAAGAATACACGATCTCCAGATTCGAGTCTAGGAGAACGTCGAGATACGTCACGAGAGTACGGGCATAAAGACGACCTACAGGTACGTAATACAGCACCCATCATCAACGTAATGGGGGCCTACCAAGGAGTAACCGCTACAACAAACAAATCCTACATTCTATGTTGTATTATTTAAAATCGTCGTGTCATATTCTTGGAAGGCGTTGAATAGAAACCCTGTGAGGCAGTATTTTTTATCGCTTAACTGATATCAGTCTATTATACAGTATAAAAATCATAGCCCGCCTATAAGCAATCCGGGTATATTACAGTATATAAAGTGTACATTACAGCCATTGTATTACGTTTATTTTATTATATACCGGTGTTTCAGAAATACTTTTACAAACTTCGGGTATGGGTTCCTCACACCAAAAGAAGGGAAAAAGATCATATGAATATATGTCCCATAATCCTTGGTTTTCGCGTTATTCCTGTCACAATGAAAGTGTGAGTTCAACGGTTTCGGGTCCAACCTCAAAACTTCATTTCTCTATGCATTCATAGAAGGCGTTGACCCATTGTACTACATAGGGTAGATGTGAAGTGTTGCCATGGAGACTTGTTTACGTTTGTCATTTGTCATTAGTCTGTCTTCAACGTTTCAATTGTGTACATGTAGTGAGTTAACTGCACGTGTTTCGTTCCACCATGGCTGGATATTCATTTCGTGAACAGGCAAACATGATTTTTATGTATGGTCGCGCGAATGGTAATGGACGCGAGGCTGCACGGCTCTATCAGATGGAGTTTCCAGACCGAAGACAAGCGAGTCATCCAACCTTGGTCGCCGTCGCCTTGCTGAGACAGGAACCGTTGCACCACGCACTATTGATCGAGGAAGACCAAGAGTTGTTCGTACGCCGGAACGCGAAGAACAGATGTTAAAGTGTGTCGAGGACGATCCAGGTATCAGTACAAGACAATTGGCTGTGGTATCTGGTACATCACACGTGACAGCATGGAGGGTACTTCACGAGGAGCTCCTGTATCCATATCATATTCAACGTGTGCAGGGCCTTTCGCCTGCCGGTTATCCACCACGGGATAACTTTTGCCGTTGGTTTGTAGCACAAACAGCCAATCCATTGTTTGTCTCGTCAGTTTTGTGTACAGACGAGGCAACGTTTGCGAGAGATGGAATTACTAACTTCCACAACATACACGTATGGACAGATCGCAATCCTCATGCTGTACTTCAGGCTAGACATCAGCAACAGTTTAGTCTGAATGTATGGGCTGGCATTGTAGGTCACTGTCTGGTAAGTCCATACGTTTTACCAGTCTTACTGGTACTGTCTACAGGAACTTTATCCAGCACACTCTTCCCGAATTACTTCACGAAGATGTGCCCCTGCAAATAAGAAAAAACATGTGGTTCATGCATGATGGGGCTCTGGCACATTTTAGTCGCATTGTTGGAGATGCACTGAATGGTACCTACAATGACCGATGGATAGGCAGAAGAGGACCAGTTCCATGACCTGCACGTTCTCCCGACCTCAATCCTGTGGATTTGTACCTCTGGGGGCATCTTAAATCATTGGTTTATGGAGCAGCCATCCCGGATGCAGAAACGCTTCATCGACGTGTCTTGGAAGCCTGCGAAACCATTCGACACCATCCCGGAGTTTTTGACAGGGTGCGACATTCCATGATTCGACGAGTATAGGCATGTATAGAAGCAAGAGGAGGACATTTCGAGCATTTATTATGAGTTTTGTGTGTTATAAGTGTACCACTGTGTTGAAAACCTCCTAACGAGAAAACAAAGGATTATGGGACATATGTTCATATGAGCTCTTTTCCTTCTTGTGGTGTAAGGAACCCATACTCGAAGTTTGTAAAAAGTATTTCTGAAACGTCCTGTATATGTATAAAATATTATGTGAATGTATTTCTTAGTTTAGTAACGTAGGAGCTGTAAGGATAGAAGCAAGCTGCTTTTCATAGCAAACAGAGTCACAAAGTGGAAGCCGAAGGTAGCTAACAATAAGCTTACATTGAGACAACAATAACTTAGAAAGCAAACAAAAAGGCTAACAACAGTTCATGGAACAATACCGATGTAACGTCCAAAACAGTTTGTATATGGTCACAAGGGTGCAGAAACCCAATCAAAGTAAAACTAAAGATGTTCTGTTAGAGTAGGTTTAGCCAACCGGAAACTAGAAAGATTAAAATGTAAACATTGTAACTGTGGATGCTAAGAGGTAGCATGCCCAAGCAGTTCACTTCAGTGATTATATCTCAGAGTGTGCAGATGTGAGAATTTATTGCAGTGCGGATAAAAGAAATTTTGACCTTTAAAAATATAGTTAGGAACAATATGTCACAGCTCCATATTTAGACACGTTGTGATTCAACTGCCATGAAAAGGTAATAAAGAAGTAAGAATTTATAACTACGAGGGTAGTCCAGAAAGTCCCAGACATTTTGGCCTATCGTGGCGATGAGTAGTGCTACAGCCGCCATTTTGGTGTCAGAACGTTCCTACATTCAGTACGCATCCAGCTGTGGTAGCGTGAGGACTGTGCCTTCCTTACTGTGCTCTCTGTGAGTTGTTAAAATGTGCGCTGCAATAGAAAATCCCGCCACTTGTGATGTGCGGTTGGCTAAAAAGAACAAACCAATTGAAATTTATCGTCAACTTTGTGATGTTTACGGGCAGGGAATAATGAGTGAAAGCCGAATCAGGCAATGGTGCATTGATTTTAAAAATGGCCATACCAATGTTCACGACGAGGATCGCAGTGGTAGGCCTAGCCTTATGACTGATGAACTGTCAATGCATATCAATGACAAAATTCGTGAAAATCGTTGCTTCACGATTACAGAACTTTCGGAACATTTTCCCCAAATTTCACGGAGTAGTGCATCAAATTGTGGTGGAAAAGCTTGGTTACCACAAATTGTGTGCTAGGTGGGTTCCGAAAATCCTAACGGAAGGCCATAAAAAACAGAGACTGGCTGCAGCACTGACCTTCCTCCAAGATTTCAACAAATATGGTAACGCTTTACTCGATCGTATCGTAACCGGGGACGAGGCTTGGGTGAAGCATGTCAATTGTGAAACAAAACAGCAGAATGGGGACACACTCATTCTCCCAAGAAACCAAGAAAGTGTTTGCAAACGCTGTCAGCAAGAAAGGTCATGGCTAGTGTGTTTTAGGACTCTACGGGAGTGCTTCTCGTTGAGTTTCTGGAACGTGGAACAACAATAACCTCAGAGAGGTATTGTGAAACACTAAGAAAGTTAAGGCATGTCATACAAAATAAGCGTCGGCGAAAACTTAGCACCAAGGTGTTGTTTCTTCACGACAATGCACGCCCACACACGGCGAATCGTACCCGAACACTCTTGGATAGTCTTGGATGAGAGGTGCTTCGCCATCCACCATACGACCTGGATTTGGCGCCGAGCGACTACCACCTCTTCCCAGCGATGAAGAAATGGCTCGGTACACAACGCTTTGATACTGACGCTGAACTGCATGCCGGTGGAAACCAGTGCTTGAAGTCGCAGGCGGCAGATTTCCACAGAGAGGGTATTGAAAAACTTGTGCCACGGTGTGATAAATGCCTCAATTTGAATGGCGATTATGTAGAAAAATAACTTTAGAGTGTAACTTTTAAATGTTGGTAATAAACGTTGATATTTGTATTTGTTAATTGTTTATTTCAAAACGTCTGGGACTTTCTGGATTTATAACTGGTGTAAAGTGTGTAAAATTATTCTGCAGCCGTACCACCCATATTTAGAGATACTTACTCTACCAGATATCACTGAGGCAGCCGAGGAATAAACATTTAAAAAAAATTCAAAAATTTTTATAACACATAAACTTTATTAACACACTCCACCGCCGCGATACATACCAAGATTTGTATTTAACCAACTTTATTGTATGAGTAAATGCTGCGCTCTCTCTCTCTCTCTCTCTCTCTCTCTCTCTCTCTCTCTCACACACACACACACATCGAAATTTTGTGTGAAACACAATATTTCCTCCTAGTTATTATATGTAAGTACCAGAGAAGATAAAAATAGTAAATATTTCACAAACTTTTTCCTTCCTCAGAACAATTCTTATCAATTTCCTGTTGAACGACCAAGAATGTAAAATAGCAAGCAGAACAGTTTTCCTGGTAAATCAGAGAGCCGTGAAACAGACACGCAGCAACACATTTGTTTGTTATATCAATCTTCTGTGACAAGGTAAGGTTCCCTCATTGTTTTTATCATACGTATATACGAAAGTGTTAGCACTAGAAGCGACATATAAATACTGTACCTAAAAGTGAACTAAGCTGAGTATTGTAGACAATATCGTGAAATTTACGAGGGGCGTTCAATAAGTAAGCTTCCCTATTTTATAAACAAAATTACACACAATTTATCATGTTGAATTAATTTTATTTACATTGTACAATCCTTCTGTTACTTTTCTACATAGTCAACATGTTTTCCCAAGCATTTTTGGGGACGTGACACAAGTTTTTCCAAGCCAGTGTTGTACCAGGTCAGGTCCTGTGCTCGCAACCAGCTGTTCACTGATTTAACTTCATCATCGGTGTTAAAAGTGCTTACCTTTGAGTTGGAGGAACTGCGAAAATCACTTGGGGCAAGCTCCGGTGAATACGGAGGATGCCAGAAAACTTCCAAGTTGAAACTTGACCCAGGTGGAGCTAATAAGATTCAACTGGGAAGTTTTCTCGCATACTACATATTCACCAGATGCTTTCCCAAGTGACTTTCACGTGTTCCACTGACTCAAAGGCCATCATGACGAAGATGAATCAGAAGTGAACCAGAAGTCGGGTCCTGTGTTCACTTCTGTACAACTTGAAGTGATACACAAAAACGTCTACATAAAATGTAGAACGCTTTAAAATACACACTTTACTTCAAATAACATTTTCTGAGGTGTTTTTGTTACTATTGATTTGAATTGTTCAATACTTTGTAATTTTGGTGCTGTAGCCATTCAGCTGCTTCTCGCGATGTTATGGGATGAATGGATACCTATTTATGAATTTTTAAGAGCATCATTAAGCGAGTGGCTTTGAAAGGGTATATATTATACATATATAGAGGAATTGTACATATAAGAATTGTATAGTAATAATTTAATTCACTAACATGTTAAAATATTCAACACCTAACATTTGTACAGAACTAATTGTAAAACACGGGCAGGCTAGCAGAATTCCAAGAAATCACAAAGACTGTACCTGTCACCGAGCGGTACCACGCTACATCATGGCGCCCAAGCGCATGGATCTGAACCCATACATTTTCATACATGTCAGGGTAACGCGGCCTGAGGACCAATAGGAAACGTCGTTATATTTTCAAACGCGGAGAGGAACGTTACTGGGCTCCCGTATATAAGGGCAGACAAAGCCTCAGAGCCCGCTCTTTTTCTGATTATATCTCATCGAGAAGTCACGTCGACACGAGGTGCTACAGATGCACGTGGATGCACAAGGGTGGGGTGCGTGTGAATATAGCTAGGCTCCTGAATTATTTAAAGTGGTGGGATTATTATAATAATGGGAAAAGCTAGCCGCCCATAACTATGCATAGTGTGAAATAAACTTAATTGATTAAGGGAAACTCGCAGTGTATTTTTAACTTGCCTCACCCAAGAGAACCTGAGATTCAATAATTAAATATAGCTAGGAATGGAATACTCAACAACCGACTAGCACCAATAGCCGAGGAAGAAGAACACTGCAACAGGCGACAACGACCCAAGGATCATCGAGTTCCAACCACAAAGGTCGTCCAGCGACCGTTTCCCGCCACAGCTTTTAAACATTTTACACATCCCACACATTTACCTACAACCAAAAGTGTAATCAAATATTTCTCGAATGTGACATGACTTCCTCTACCCTTTATCATTTATTAGTCGGTATACAAACTATTCTTACTAAAGCTTATTACAGCATTTTCACCCAAATAAATCTTTGCAGAAATAGCTACATTACACATTTCGTTATACGAGGGGCGTCCAATAAGTAAGTTTCCCTATTTCATAAAAACATTACACACAAACATTTCATTTATATTATGCAATCATTCTGTTACTTTTCTACATAGTCAACATGTTTTTCGAAGCTAGTGTTGTACCAGGTCAGGTCCTGTGCTCTCAACCAGCTGTTCACTGATTTGACTGGTTACGAGCACACGACCCGACTTCTGGTTCACTTCTGATCATCAAGGTATTAAAGTGCTTACCTCCAAGATGACCTCTGAGTCAGGGAAACATGTGAAAATCACTTGGGAAAAGATCTGGTGAATATGGAGGATGCGAGAAAACTTCCCAGTTGAATCTTCTGAGCTCCGCCTGGCTCAAGATTCAACTTGGAAGTTTTCTCGTATCCTCCGTATTCACCGGAGCTTGCCCCAAGTGATTTTCACATGTTCCTCCAACTCAAAGGTAAGCACTTTTAACACCGATGATGAAGTCAAATCAGTGAACAGCTGGTTGCGAGCACAGGACCCGACCTGGTACAACACTGGCTTGGAAAAACTTGTGTCACGTCCCCCAAAAATGCTTGGAAAAACATGTTGACTATGTAGAAAAGTAACAAAAGGATTGCACAATATAAATAAAACTAATTCAACATGATAAATTGTGTGTAATGTTTTTTTTTATAAAACAGGGAAACTTAATTATTGGACGCCCCTCGTAGATACAAAGAGAACAGCGATAGTCAAATATTTAAGAACTGGACGCTCTACTTAGAATTTCATACTGTTTCCCTGCAATCCTCAGAAACAACTGAATGTTGACAGGAATTTTAGAGAATAAGCATAAAATGAACACTTCGAAACATTAGTGATGTATATCTCAGAAATGGCTCAGGCCGCAAAAAAAGTTATTTGAAATAAATTACGTGTTTTAAAGAGAAGTACATTTTCTCCGTTTACCACTTACGCAAGATTATAGAAAATTTCTTCCAAATGAAAATGACTTCAGAAGGCCATTCCCAGAAAATTTAAGATATAGATTTTCTTTATCATGTTAATAAGACAGGGATGGGGAATTTTCTTGAAAATCTTTGAGTCGTATCCTTGAAGGATACTACACTTATAAACGAAGTTTGGTACTTATAGGAATTATCGTTTTTGAGTTATGCTGTTCAGAGACACACACACACACACACACACACACACACACACACACACAGACACTTACACGGAGCTGTATCTAAAATAAGTTTTTACTTTCTCTACTACGTATAGTAAGTAGGGGAAGTATTGTATTCCACCCAAAAATTCGATACCGAGATTTCACCGGAAATACATGTTTTGAGACTCCCTGAATCCAAAAAAAGCGTTTTTGGAAACATCTCCATGTGTGTTGCTGTGTGTGTGTCTGTCTGTGAACAGCATAACTCAGAAAAGAACACTCGGATAAACACCAAATTTGGTATTTAGATTCAGTGTCTTTCAGAGATGCGACACGAAGGTTTTCACGAAAATCCTCCCACTCCAAATTACCTTTTACATGGAACATTTTTCGAAAATTTTAATTTGTTCAAAAATGGCTCTAACGATGTTGATTAAAACATCATATGTTAAAGATACCTTCATGACAAATGAAATGCAACCTCGAATTTTCTCGGAATGTCTCCAAAAGTATTCTTCATTGTGAACGACTTTTACATATGTGGTAAACCATAAGAGATTGACAAAATTTTACTACACGAAAAATGTAGATTACGCAATTTATGTCATATGCATTTTTTTTTTTTTTTGTTGAGTGAGCCATTTTCAAGATATTGCTTGTTATTCCCTTAAATTTTCCAATACTTTTTCTCAAATGGCAATTCGTTATTCATTTTGTATGTCCTGAACATGCAAACAAAATGGAATGCGCCACATAGCAACCAGCTCTTAAAACATTTGACTATAGCTTAAAGCCTACCAATTCCCCTTGCATCTACAAGAAAATTAGGAATGAGATTAACATCTCGAATAACATGAAGTATATGGAGAATAAACGTTTGTAAAAATAGTTTGTACAGGAGTAGAGAAAGTCATGGCCTTAAAACATGTTTCCGGTGAAATCTCTATATTGAATTTTTGGGTAGAATTTAATGCTTTCCCTACTTACTACACGTAATAGAGAAAGCAACAATATTATGCCGAGATTTCAGCGCAAATGCACGTTTTGAGGCACTCAATGAAAATATCAGTTTTAGAAAAAGGGTCAAGTGCTTATGCTTGTCCGACTTTCCCTCAACTCAATAACAGAAATTCAGTAAACTACCAAGCTTGATACTTAAATTCAAAACCTTACTAAAAAGCGACTCGAGGGCTTCCAGGAAAATTCCCTACCCCTGACTACCCGTTTGCATTGAAAATGTTATATGTATGATTTTTTATCTGACCAAAAGCGTCTTCGACTATTTTGATTAAAATATCACATGTTTGGAGTATTTAATTCACAAATAAAATGTGTAATTTGAATTTTTTGCAAATGGCATGTGAAATCTTATGCATACTGAATACTTTTAGTATAACTGGTAAACCGTAAGAGATAGACAAAGTCTTATTATTAAAACAAATGTAGACAGCGTTAAAGCACACGATTTTTTCTTTGTGACATTAACCAGTTCGGAGATATTCTTTGTTATTGTTTGCATTTTTAACACTTAAGGTTCTGTTTTCTCTACCACGTACCTAGTGGATAGAGAAATATTACATTCCAACCTAACATTGAATTTTGAGGTATGATAGAAACATTGTTTGAGGTCTCCTGAAATCAAAACAGCATTTTTAGAAACAGGTGTGTATGCATGTGATTCTGAGCAACGTAACTAAAAAACGAAAATTCCGATAAATACCAAACTTGGTATTAAATGTAATACCTTTCAAAGACGTAATACGAAGATTCTCAAGAAATATCCCTATCATAAATTATCCTTTACTAGATCTTTTTTCTTAGTATAGTAATTGCATTTCGTTAGGCTCTAACAGTTTTTCATTATATTTAAAATATATTCATGACAAATTAGATTTAATCTTAAATTTTCCATGTCAATACATCTTCAGTCTGGATATTGTCGTAACCTGTTACTCATTCTAGCTCAATGGGGGGTAGAGCAAATAGGTACCGTAGCCGGGATCGAACATTCAATCATAAATTATGCGAGGTACGACGGGGCACGCTCAACGAAATTCTAAAAATATACCTAAAGGTCCCTAACAATATTCCTAATTCATTAAGTGGATAAGGGAAGGATCTATCTACTATAAAAATTCATATTAATCCGAACTGGATGGTAGCTATTCATTATAATAAAAAGGAATTACAATACCTCCTTGCCAGTCGGTGGGGACGCCATGCTGTACCCACGGACAAGCTGCACACACTCTGACCCTGACTCAAGCAGAACCTCGACTCGACTAGTCAACCCTCGCTAACTCGGCGTCAGCACGCCACACTAGGAACCGGTTTTCATCCCCACCACTCTTGCACAATATCCGATCTGGGCCGCCAGGTCACGTACGCAATAATGCCAATAATGCCAACTATATTACAAATGTCACAATATAAGAACTGAATCTAAGGTATAGGCGATCAAATATTGGAATAGAATTATGAGATGGAATCAATCACTTATAAGAACAGTATGCTATAAGGAACAGCCTATAATGAGAGGTGGCAACGAAAAGAAAGGGAGGGCTGCAGAGAATAGGTATATGCAATATTTGGTATGATTGACCTGGAAATAGAGCGAACGTGTAAAGAAGCTACTGTATGATATAGATCGACAGCAGACGCTGCCACAATGTAACGAGAAGGTATCATTAAGCTAACAATCTAAACTAAAAATACAGAGTGTATCTTTATTGGTGTCATATATTTGCGGGACGTGTTCCTGACATCAAAACAGTAAAAAAGTTCATATGTGCATGGGTCTGAAAATCACTTATTTCAGAGTAACAATACAAAACCAAAAGAATCTGACGTGCTACACTCACATGACTTTCTCTACTCTTGTACAAACTATTTTTACAAACGCAATTTCTCCATCTACTTCATCTTAATCGAGATAAACATTTGCAGACTCTATCTTATTGCTAAGTTTCTCATAGATGTAAGGGGAATATATATTTACAAGGGCAATATAGAAATACAGTAGGCTTTAAGCACACACATATCTCTTAATAGCTGGTTGCTAGGTGCAGCACCATTCCCTTTTGCCACAGATTAATACTTTTGCATATCAAAGACAAAAAATGTAAAACGAATTCCCATTTGAGAAAATAAGTATGGAAAAATTTAAGGGAATAACAAGCAATATCTCGAAAATGGATCACTCAACAATAAGAATCTGATGTGTTACACTCATATGACTTTCTCTGCTCTTGCACGAACTATTTTTACAAACGCCTATTCTCCATATGCTTCATGTTAATCGAGATATCAAGATGTCAATCTTATTGCTAATTTTCTTGTAGATGCAAGGGGAATATGGTAGTTTAAGCGATAGTAAAATATTTTAAGCTCTGTTTGCTATGTGGCGCATTCCATTCTCTTTGCATGTCCAGGACATAAAAAAATGAATAACGAATTTGAGAAAAAGTATAAGTATTGGAAAATTTAAGGGAATAACAAGCAATATCTTGAAAGCGGTTCACTCAACAACAAAAATGTATATGACATAAATTCTGTATTTTAACGCGATCTACATTTTTTGTGTAGTAAAATTTTGTCTATCTCTTATGGTTTACCAGTTATGCAAAAGTGTTCACAATGAAGAATACTTTTGGAGACATTCCCAGAAAATTCAAGATATATATTTAATTTCTCATGACAATATCTTACACATATGATATTTTAATCAAAATCGTTATAGTCATTTTTGAGAAAATTCAAATTTTCTAAAAGGGTAGTCTGGGGTGGGGGGATTTTCTTGAAAACCTTCGTGTCGCATCTCTGGAAGATACTGAACCTAAACACCACGTTTGGTCTTTATCCGACTCTTCGTTCCTGAGTAATGCTGTTCACAGACACACAGACACACACACACGGACATGTTTCCAAAAATGCTTTTTTTGGATTCAGGGGGTCTCAAAACATATATTTCCGGTGAAATCTCGGTATCGAATTTTTGGGTGGAATACAATACTTCCCCTACTTACTATACGTAGTAGAGAAAGTAAGAATGTATATGACATAAATTGTGTATTTTAACGCGATCTACATTTTTTGTGTAGTAAAATTTTGTCTATCTCTTATGGTTTACCAGTTATGCAAAAGTGTTCACAATGAAGAATACTTTTGGAGACATTCCCAGAAAATTCAAGATATACATTTTATTTGTCATGAAAATATCGTAAACATATGATATTTTAATCAATATCGTTAGAGTCATTTTTGAGAAAATTAAAATTTTCGAAAAATGTTTCATGTAAAGGGTAATCTGGGGTGGGGGGATTTTCTTAAAACCCTTCCTGTCGCATCTCTGGAAGATGCTGAATCTGAATACCAAGTTTGGTGTTTATCCGACTGTTCGTTTCTGAGCTATGCTGTTCACAGACAGACACACACACAGACACACACACGGACATGTTTCCAAAAATGCTTACTTGTTACTTTCTCTACATACTATACGTGGTAGAGAAAGTAACAAAAATTGATCGAAGTGGCTTCCTCTTGCTTCGATGCATGCAGTAAGCCTGCGTTCCATGCTCTGGCGTACTCTGGTGTGTTTCGTATTTGGTCAAATCCAGTTTGGATACGTCCTCTCAAAATGTCAACATCAGCTACAAGAGTCACATAATCCAAGAACTTCAAATGTCCCCAGAGGAAGAAATCCATCGGATTTAAATCAGGCAATCGAGCAGGCCATGCAACGAGTCCCCCCTCGACCAATCCATCTTTGCGGAAATCGATCATTCAAACACTTATGTACTATCATACTAAAATGATCTTGAGCACCATCGTGTAAAAACCACATTCGTTGCATGATGTCCAGAAGCACATTATCAGTTAAGTGATGCAACTAATTTCTGAGAAACTGGAGATAGGTTTGTCCATTCAGACGCGGAGGGAAGAAGTAGGGACCAATAAGGTGATCATGAATGATTCCATTCCAAATGTTGAGAGAGAACTTTTGTTTGATGGTTGTCCTGTCGTACGTCATTAGGATTTTCAAAAGCCCAGTTATGAGTGTTATGAAAATTGAAGATGCCTCGAGAGTAACACTAGCCTCATCCGTATATAAGATACAAACTAGGAAATTGATGACCACAGCGCACTGGTGTAACATTCGTTGACAGAAATGTCTTCTTAGCTCAAAGTCCACCTCATTTAATCTTTGCACTCGCTGAAGATGATACGGGTACAGAAGATTTTCATGCAGAATTCTCCAGATAGTCATATGACTAACACTTTCCCTTACAGCCATACGTGTTGTGCTTTGTGATGGGTCTGCATCCACAGCACGAAGAACTAGTTCAAGCTCAGTGCCTCGTACCGCTCTTGGTCTCCCAACATCCTAGTACTCCTCCCAAATGCGCCATTCTCTCTCAAGCATTGGTGAATTCGTACGAATGTTCTTGCACGCGGTAACGGCCTGTCAAGGTACCTTTCTGCATAATGTTCACGTGCTCGTGCTGCATTGCCGTCTGCACGGCCATACGTGTAGTGCATAACCGTTTGCTCACTCATGGAATACATCTTCTTTGACCTATAACAACCAAACGGTTGGTTGTCAGACCCATGCACATATGAACTTTTTTACTGTTTTGATGTAAGGAACACGTCCCGCAAATATATGACACAAATAAAGGTACAACTGTAGAATAGGGTATAGAACAATACATTTTGTCCATAAATAAAGCCAGCAAGCAATCTGTCCCTGGTGTAGAGAGGAAGAAACTTGGATTCATATTCTGGCACATTGTACTAAATCAGAACAGCTGAGGAGAAAGTATCTACCAGGTTCCTTTGTTAACTCAAGGAGAGGGCTACAAGTTTGTTGGACCTTGTTGTTTGGGAGGAGTAAGGAAGATGCAATCGGTAAAGGTTGTTCAGCTCAGATCCGAGTGTAGGAAAGAGGATCAAGGATGGGAGGGGGAGGGTTATTGACTTAGAGGCGGGTATTTGTTTTGTAAACAATAGGGTGTGCTTATAAACAAGTTTTTTCTCTTCTTCTTGTTTTTTTTATGTGATTTTTGTTGTTATTGTATTCGATTTTATCTTTTCTTTCAATTTTCTTGTAAATATATCAACTGATGTGATGAATGTGATGTGTTCATTGTGATGAATATGAGCTGAAACATGTGAGCTACAGCGTATTATATAAGCAAGTACGGTGTAACTGACCCGTGCGATGTATGAGTTTGAACATGCAAAATGTATAAGGCCAATAAATACACCACTCTAGTCTACTCTATTCTAGAGAGATCAAAAAAATCTTGTTACCAAAAGAAATGCAGAAATGCAATCTGAAATATGTTCTTCGTGACATTAAACATTTCGTAAATTTTCATCGTTATTGGTTTGCATTTTCAGATACATATAATATGCTTTAACCTTTAGATCGCAATTCGATTTTTTCTTGTAGTCATATGAAGAATAGAATTCCGAACCCATTGCATAACGACCCGCATTTTAGAGAGCTGACTGCCGCTATATCTTCCTGAGATCCTGTAGTGCCAACAGCCAATTTTCAAAAAAAAATATTTAATTTAAATTTTTATCTTCATTAACATGAAGCAAAAACAATTATAACATTTCTTGGAATAGTTTATTGCAGAAGTACATGTATAAAGGCTAGATGTTTGAGAAGGTTGTGCGAATGTAACCAATCATTACTTATAGTTCCCTAGGTCCTGTGTTTGTGTACGGGTATTTATGTTAACACCTATTATTTGTTTACTAGAATGACCCCTAGAGTGCTGTACTACTTGCTGACAGCAAGCGTTGTGGCCACAGCCAAACTTCAACAATGTGTCCTGAACGTTGCAACATAGAACGTTAACACGTATTGTTTCCTTTATAGGAAGACTTTGGGAGTTCTTTACTACTGGATGACTGCAAGCTTTTTGGTCACAGCCACATCTTCAAGAATGTGTCCTGAAGGTTACAACGTTCAACGTTAACACGCTTGTTTCTTTTATAGGATGTCGTTGAGAGTTCTTTACTACTTGATGACTGCAAGCGTTGTGGGCACAGCCAATCTTCAACAATGTGTCCTGAAGGTTACAACGTACAACGTTAACACGCTTGTTTCTTTTATAGGATGTCGTTGAGAGTTCTTTACTACTTGATGACTGCAAGCGTTGTGGGCACAGCCAATCTTCAACAATGTGTCCTGAAGGTTACAACGTACAACGTTAACACGATTGTTTCTTTTATAGGATGTCGTTGAGAGTTCTTTACTACTTGATGACTGCAAATATTGTGGGCACAGCCACATCTTCAACAACGTGTCCCGAAGGTCGCGACTGTACCGCAAAGACAAACATCAGTTGCGATGAAGGGAACCTGATCCAATTGAACTCTTCAACATTTATGCTACCTAATGCTACGTTAGTAAAAGAACTACTTCTTTCTAACAATAACGTATCTGTAATAGATCCAAGTGGTTCCTCGGCGTTGGTGAACTTGAAGCTTGCTGGAAATGAAATTACACAACTCCCTGAAGCACATTTTGATCCTCTCGAGAACCTTACGTATCTCAGTCTCAATCGTACTAAACGTACTTTACCTGGTGGTTTACTTAGGAACCTAAGCCAGCTTTGGGCACTCCTCATGTGCTGCAATAATTTTACAGAAATCCCACCAAAAATATTTGCGTCCCTAAATAATCTTTCAACACTCAAATTGAACGAGAACAAAATATCTAGCATAACAAAGGACAGTTTCTATGGACTACATAACCTCGAGGTACTCTCCCTATATACGAACCACCTCGAGGTGTTGGAAGAAGATGTCTTTGATCACTTACGTTCCGTAAGGAATCTGTCTATAAATGACAACCGCATTTCAGTTCTTCACGGAGACGTTTTCACTCGACTACCTCAACTCACAAATCTCGTGTTAAATAATAACAGACTTACCAGAATCACAAGCACTGCCTTTGCTGGATCCCGTACACTTAAATTCTTGTCCCTCTCTAATAATTCTATTTCTGAGATATCTTATAAAGCATTCCTTGGGTTGTACAACCTTGAAGAGCTTCATCTACATGAGAACAGGCTATATTATCTTCATCCAAGTGTCTTTATAGGACTGACAAAGCTTGCTAAACTTTCTCTCCATGACAACAATTTAGGAACTATTAAAGCAGAAACATTTGAACCTTTGACAAATCTTTGGCTTCTGACAATCTATAGAAATCCTCTATACTGCAGCTGCTCCTTACAGGACAATTTTATACGGTGGCATAACAAAGGCATTCAAGTAGAAGGAATTTGCACTCTTCGTGATGGGCAAGTACTAAATGATGACGGAAAATTACCATGTGATTCTTCGCCCAAAAATAACGAAGAAGTTCTTGTAGTTATATTACTTTGTGTTTTGTCACAATTCTTCCTCAACCTATAAGATGGTGTGTTTGCGCAACAGTAGGTGAGTCCAGACCTCCAGTTCTCTGTTGCACTGAAATAATGTTCCAAATATAAGGCACAGAATTTATAACTATGCATCCAGAATACAAAATGAGACAACCAACCACTTCTTTGTTATGGCCAGGGCCCGGATTTTTCGGTTTTAATCTATATTTTCCCTCGGTATTTAATTAACACATTTCAAGCTATATACTCCTTTCACACTTCCTAGAGCAGAATATGCGAATTTCATTACACCTAAAAAATCCGATGTGTTACACTCACATGACTTTCTCGACTTGTACAAAATATTTTACAAGCGCCTATTCTCCATCTACTTCATGTTAAACGAGATAACCATTTGCAGACTCTATCTTATTGCTAAGTTTCTTGTAGATGTAAGGGGAATATATATTTACAAGGGCAATATAGAAATACAGTAGCCTTTAAGCATATAAATATCTCTTAATAGTTGGTTGCTAGGTGCAGCACCATTCTCTTTGCCACAAATTAATACTCTTTGCATGCACAAGACAACAATAGGAATAACGAATTCCTATTTGGGAAAATAAGTATTGAAAAGTTTAAGGGAATAACAAGCAATATCTTCGAAAATGGTTCGCTTAACAAAAAAATGTATATGACATAAATTGTGTATTTTAACGCGATCTACATTTTTTGTATAGTAAAATTTTACCTATCTCTTATGGTTTACCAGTTATGCAAAAGTCGTTCACAATGGGGACATTCCCAGAAAATTCAAAATATACATTTTATTTGTCATGAAAATATCTTAAACATATGATATTTTAATCAAAATCGTTAGAGCCATTTTTGAGAAAATTAAAATTTTCGAAAAATGTTTCATGTAAAGTGTAATCTGCGGTGAGGGGATTTCCTTGAAAACCTTCGTGTCGCACCTCTGGAAAATACTAAAACAAAATAGCAAGTTTGGTGTTTATCCACTATTCGTTTCTGAGTTTTGGTGTTCAAAGACACACATGGACACACACACACACACACGCGGACATGTTTTTGGATTCAGAGGGTCTCAAAACATGTATATCCGGTGAAATGTGGGTATCGAATTTTTGTGTGGAATACAATACTTCCTACTTACTCTATGTAGTAGAGAAAGTAAAAAACTATTGTAATCAATAAAAACCTAGAAAAACCTAAAATGAAGGCTTATTGCACCTAAAACTCCGGGCCCTAGTTAGGATTCACAATTACTGGGCGTGGCTCTCACTTAGCAAGTAAAACCTGTAAATTGAACTGTTTGTGAGGAAAGTTGTATAGTTTACAAAAGCAGGAAGAAACTTAGAGAGAGACATTTTAAAACTGTTCACATTTAACTGTAACTTACGACAAATTTTAATCGACAGTTTTCAAATTATTGGCAAATTTATACCTTTGGGATTTATATGTTACATTAATTTGCATATTCTTATTTTTGTTTCTGAAAAGTCAGAATGGTATAGGTACACATTTATAATTAGAAAGTAAAGGTAACATTTACTTTGAAATAGAAAACACTATAGACATCTTCATTTTTCCATATTGTTATACACGGGGTGAAGCCAAAAGGTTTTGCAGCAAAATATTATATTTAGTTACCCCGGCATAAACACTGGGGAACGTAGTGGCAGAGGCAAACGAGAGATACCAGGTACTTGCTGCACAAATCTAAAGCAGGCGTGGGATTTTCATAACAAAATACACATTTAACACATTATCTGTGGTTTATTAAAATTGACATGGTGCCGCTACATCGTACACAAAAAGGTTGGAGACAAACATTGGAGGGAAATGTCCCACACTCAGACGAAAAGCACACGCACTCTTACGTGCACATCCACACGGCCTGAAGACACACACACACACAAAACTGATGCTACTAGTGACGCCACCAGACTGAGGAGGTGGGGAGGGAAATGGCACATCGGACGGAATTCAAACTGCCAATCAAAATGATTGGTTCAACAATGTGATTTCTACACAGCAATAACGTGTCCGACGCGACAATGCACACACATACCCTACAATATTATGGTTATGTTATATTATTGTTTGATTTATTATGCTTATTATTTTTATATAAATTGAAACAGGTATGTGTGTAACGTAAAATAATTGAAAAAGGCATATTCGTATTATAAGACTCTAACTGTAGATTTTGTAATATTCTTTATTTTGAATAAGTAGATAATACTGAAGTGTGTGATGACATTTAATGTTAAAATTCTATTTTTTAATGCTTTTTATGTATGGGCGTGCGTTTGTGTGTGTTTGCATGTAAGAATGTTACAATAACAAATTGTAACAAATTGTTATGAAATTTGGTATATAAATTACCTTAGTTTCCATTTAGACAAAAGTTAATTATTATTTACTACAAATCCGGCGTTCTACTGTAACAAAAAGTCTTATGTGTTACACTCACATGACTTTCTCTATTCTTATACAAACTATTTTTACAAATGCTTCTTCTTCATATGTTTCATGTTAATCGAGATATTAATCCTATTGCTAATTTTCTTGTAGATGCAAGGGAATTGGTAGGTTTCAAGCGATAGTCAAATATTTTAAAAGCTGGTTGCTATGTGGAGTATTCCATTCTCTTTCCATTACCAGGACAAAAAACAAAATGAATAACGAATTCCCACTTGAGAAAAAGTATAAGATTGGAAAATTTAACAGAATAACAAGCAATATCTTGAAAAGGTTCAATCAACAAAAAAATTATATGACGTAAATTGTGTATTTTAATGCGATCTACATTTTTTGTGTAGTAAACCTTTGTCTATCTCTTATGGTTCATCAGTTTTGCAAAAGTCGTTCACAATGACCAATACTTTTGGAGACATTCCCAGAAAATTCGTGGTATACATTTCAGTTGTCATGAAAATATCTTAAAAATACGATATGTTAATCAAAATCGTTAGAGCAGCTTTTGAGAAAATTAAATTTTTTGAAAAATGGTCCATGTAAAGGGTAATCTAGAGTAGGGGGATTTTCTTGAAAACCTTCGTGTCGCATCTCTGGAAGATACTGAACCTAAATACCAAGTTTGGTGTTTATCCGACTGTTCATTTCTGAGTAATGCTGTTCACAGACAGACACACACACGCACACACACACACGGACATGTTTCCAAAAATGCTTTTTCTGGATTCAGGGGACCTCAAAACATATATTTCCAGTAAAATCTCGGTATAGAATTTTTGGGTGGATTACAATACTTCGTAGTAGAGAAAGTAAAAAAGCCCTTGGAAGGAGTAACATACGTATTCCCTCTCTCTAACTGCCTTGAACGGGCGTGCATCTGAGTCACTGCTTAAGGACCGCACGCCATAATTTCGCCTAGCCCGTGTTTTATTTTATTTTATTCTCACAAAATCGATTATCACACCACTGTTGTAACTATCCAGCTGTAGAGGCAGGACTAAAGACACAAGAGCATTGCAACCAAAATGCTATGTTTGTATATTGCTGTGACAGGCGACAGCAAAGAGCAAGGTGCACCGGGCGTGAAAACAAATGTTTGCATATAACTAGCGATAGCATTTCACATACATGCTGTATTATCATGGGATGTATTCCAAACGTTAACTCAAACTTTTAAAAGTATTTCATAGCCTACACTTCTCATAAATCTCTTCAAGGAAAAACGTTTCTTGCTGATTGACTTTCATAACATGTTATTTCAATTGAAATTTTACAAAGAAAACTAGCGGCTTAATTTTATATATGGTAGACCAATCACACATCATCATCATTTAGAAACTGTGCGCTTTAAAATACCTCTTACGGAACCGGAATAAGGATTTTATTTTTGGGTTATTACCAAGTAAACAAGATCATATTACTAAATTTGTCTACACTACAAAATTGCTGTGTTCACAGCAGTGACGTGCACTGGTTTCCCGCATATCAACCCATTTCAACTTTAAGACACCTCATTGGTTAACTCAGTAGCTAAAGGCAAAAAACAAGTAGAGTGGGGGCGATTTATTCTCTTGAATACTTGCACAGTCCGTAGATATAAGGATTTTACTAAGTTGTTACACTACAGAAGTATAACATACCGTGAGACGCTAAAATACTTACTGGCAAAATCCCTCGCGTAATAACCAGGGCTGCGACATAGGAGTCGCTACGTGAAGGAAAGCGTATAGAATAAGAGAGTGAGGGTGTACCGATAAGGGCTGATATTGACCCCGCAAGTGCAGTCTATACAAGAAGAATTACGCTCTCGTGAACATTTACTTTGCTTCTGTAATATAAGTTATGATACATACACTACGCGATCAAAAGTATCCGGACATCTTGCTGAAAATGTCGTACAAGTTCGTGGCGCCCTCCATCGGTAATGCTGTAAGTCAATGTCGTGTTGGCCCACCCTAGCCTTGATGACAGCATTCACTCTTGCAGGCATATATTCAATTAAGTGTTGGAAGGTTTCTTGGGAAATGGCAGCCCATTATTCACGGAGTGCGGAACTGAAGAGAGTATCGATGAGGCCTGGCACGAAGTCGGCGTTCCAAAACATCTCAAAGGTGTTCTATAGGATTCAAGTCAGGACTCTGTGCAGGCCAGTCCATTACAGGGATGTTATTGTCGTGTCGTGTAACCACTCCACCACAGCCCGTGCAGTATGAACAGGTGCTCGATCGTGTTGAAAGATGCACTCGGCATCCCCGAACTGCGCTTCAACAGTGGGAAGCAAGAAGGTGCTTAAAATATCAATGTAGGTCTGCCCTGATCGTGCCATACAAAACAACAAGAGGTGCAAGCCCCTCCAGTAAAAACACAACCACACCATAACACCATCATCTCCGAATTTAACTGTTGGCACTACACACGCTGGCAGATGAAGTTCACCGGGCATTCGCCATACCCACACCCTGCCATGGGATCGCCACATTGTGTACCGTGATTCGTCACTCCACACAACGTTTTGCCAATGTTTAATCGTGTAATGTTGACGCTCCTTACACCATGCGAGGCGTCGTTTGTCATTTTCTTGTGTGATGTGTGGCTTATGGGCAGCCAATCGACCATGGAATCCAAGGTTTCTCACCTCACGCCTAACTGTCATAGTACTTGTAATGGATCCTGCTGCAGTTTGGAATTCCTATGTGATTGGCTGGATAGATGTCTGCCTATTACTCTTTACGATCCTCTTCAAATGTCGGCGGTCTCTGTCAGTCAACAGAGGAAGTCGACCTGTACGTTTTTGTGCTGTATATGTCCCCTCACGTTTCCACTTCACTATTACATCAGAAACAGTGGACCTAGGGATGTTTAGGATTGTGGAAATCTCGCGCACAGACATCTGACACAAGTGACACCGAATCATCAGACCACGTTCGAAGTCCGTGAGTTCCACGGAGCGTCCCATTGTGCTGTTTCACAATGTCTAATGACTACTGAGGTCGCGGAGAATGGGTACCAGGCAGTAGGTGGCAGCACAATGCACCTAAGATGAAAAACGTATGTTTGTGGGATGTCCGGTTACTTTTGATCACATAGCTGATGCCAAACGCTACTTCACAATGTACAATGTCACTTTTATTTATTACCTCCTAACCCATAACCCAGTTCTAACATATGTATGTAAAAATGTGAAGCATACTCAGTATAAACAATTCCCCTACTTGGTAGAGGTAGGAATAACTTGCAACAAAAAACAAAATACTTCTTTTGCTACTTTATTTCTCCCATTACAATTGTTTTCCACTAATTTAAATGTTTCTGTCACATCGTAATTACTTGGTGATTGTGACTACCTTCTCGCGTAACACAGTACTTGACATATTATCACACGACTTTACCTATTTCGGTAGATATTTAATAAGCTAAAGAAACTTTCTACCTTTCGGTAATTATTACATGATTAATGAAATACAATACATATTGAGGCCGTTACAGCTTTTAAAAGTACTTTAATATTACAGATTATCACTGTACAGGCAGCATTTGAATCTTGCTTTCCTCCAAGGTAACAAAATTTATTTCATATAACAGAACTTATAGACATCTCTCTTTGTCTGATTCCTCCTTTCTACCTGGCGCTTCAATATAATTAATTTTGGAAGGTTACTCACCAAAACGGTTGATTAGAAAATTTCGAATAGTCCGAAGAAATAATTCACCTTGACTCACATTTTGTATTTGCGTGCTACCGGTAGGCGTGCCTGTCAGAGTCTCCTCGGCTTCTAGCTCGTGCCAAATCACCCAAGCTAGTAGAACATATAGTTCTCATTTCCTCCGTTGTAGTGCTGCCGCCACCGCACTATTGGCGAATTTATTCGACATTTATGGCATACTCCGGCGCCCAACCCGCGTCGTCTTGAATATGCCTTTCTGATACTATGAGCGTAGTTCAAACTTGCGGAAGGGGAGAATATGGCACAACACATGGATAAATTTTTATGTAAATTTATTACAATGAATTACAACTCGCAACTTGTATCCTGTGCTTTACAAAAGCTCTTTCAACAAGAGTGACCTATCTTTAACCTGTGATAGCTGCCGTTGTTATTGAGTTACATGAGTCATTTTTTTTATGTTGTTACAGTTGTTATGGACAAATAGCTCTGGAACGTTACAGCATTCAGCAACGCGTAGGAATTGTGAACATTTATTATCAAAATGAATCATCTGTTCGCCAAAACTTCCGCGCATTGCGTGAAGTTTACGGTGTGTATAATCATCCCTGCGAGAGAACGATTCCGCGTTTGATCGATAAATTTGAAAGAAGTGGTTCTCTCAGGTTTCAAACAACGCCTGTGTGTAATCGACGTAAGCGCTAGGCGCCGTTCGTGAGAGTGTACGCGAGAACGGAAACAAATCAATTGCTCGCAAGAATTGGGGCTTTCTCCGACCACAACTTAGCGATTTCTGCATCTGGACTTGAAGTTTTACGCTTACAGAATGGTGCTAACTCAACAACTAAAGCCCAAGGACCATAGGTTGCGCCGAGTATTTGCTGACTGGACTATGGAGCAATTGGAAGCTGTCCCGGATTTTTGTTGAAAAATCATCTTCAGCGACGAAGCGCACTTTTGGATGGATGGTTGTGTTAACAAACAAAATTTTCGCTATTGGAACAATTACAATGCAATGCAGATTCAAGAAGGACCACTTCATCCCCAAAAGGTTACAGTTTGGTATGGATTTTGGTACGGTGGAATTATTGGTCCATATTTTCTCAAAATGAAGATGGAGAAGCTCTAACTGTCAATGGAGAAAGATACCGGGCTCTTATATGGGACTATTATTGACCTCAATTGGATGGTATGGATCTCAGAAACATCTGGTTCCAGCAAGATGGTGCCACATGTCATACTGCTCTCGAAAGAATTGATCTTTTGAAAGAGAAGTTCAGAGTTTTCATCATTTCCCATGGTGATGATGTTAACTGGCCCACGAGGTCATGTGATTTAACGCCATTGGATTACTTCTTGTGGGATTATATTAAAACTGGAGTTAATGTCAACAAGGCAGAAACAGTAAATGATCTTATGAATAACATCACGCGTGTTATTCGTGAAGTTGGACCTAATTTACGTTCTTCTGTCATTGAAAATTGGGTCAACCGTATACGCGCAACCCAACGAAGTCGCGGCGGTCACTTAAGTGATGTTCTTTTTCACACGTAATGACATTAATTATGTTCCAAAATAATAAAAGAAATAAACCTCTATCATTTATAGAAATTGTTTTATTTAAGTTCAAAGTTACGACAGTCTTATTGAAATATATAACGAAATATCATCAGAAATAAATGCCGTGCATAGTTCTTCATTAAACGTTTCATTTGATGGACGCGACTCTTGCTGTAGCAGTTTACCCTGACATTTTGCAATACAATGCTTGTGTGTTTCTGTGTTGACATGCGTTCGCACATTACTCAATGTAGTATGTGCAGAAGTAGTTGTGCTATTGCAAGTTATGCAATAAAGTGTTTCATTACTAATACAGAAATCATTTTCGCCATATTCGAATATATAGTTTTGCAACGTTGTAGACCTTCGTACCCTTTCTTCTACGTGAAAACTTGCGACGATACACTTGACTCAGCTGTAAACAGTGGACTACTGGACGCCTCTAAACAAACGTAACGACTCCGATGTCTCAGCCGAACTGCCGATCACCGTAAAAGACTGTAAGCCCCTAAGGCTACATGAAAACATCTGATGTGTTACACTCACATGACTTTCTCTACTCTTGTACAAACTATTTGTACAAACGCTTATTCTCCATATGCTTCATGTTAATCGAGATATCGAACTGTTAATCTTATTGCTAATTTTCTTGTAAGTGTAAGGGGAATACGGCAGGCTTTAAGCGAGAGTCAAATATTTTAATGTGGCGAATTCCATTCTCTTTGCATGTCCAGGACATAAAAAAATTGAATAACGAATTCCCATTTGAGAAAAAGTATTGGAAAATTTAAGGGAATAACAAGCAATATCTCGAAAATGGTTCACTCCACAAAAAAAATGTATATGACATAAACTGTGTACTTTAACGCGATTTACTTTCTTTGTGTAGTAAAAGTTTGTCTATCTCTTATGGTTTACAAGTTATGCAAAAGTCGTTCACATTGAAGAATACTTTTGGAGACATTCCCACAAAATTCGAGTTATACATTTCCTTTGTCATGAAAATATGATATTTTAATCAAAATCCTTAGAGCCATTTTTGAGAAAATTAAAATTTTCGAAAAATGTTCCATGTAAAGGGTAATCTGAGGTGGAGATTTTATTGAAAACCTTCGTGTCGCATCTCTGGAAGATACTGAACCTAAATACCAAGTTTGGTGTTTATCCGACTGTTTGTTTCTGAGTTATCCTGTTCACAGACACATACACACACGAACATGTTTCCAAAAATGCTTTTTTTGGATTCAGGGGGTCTCAAAATAAATATTTCCAGTGAAATCTCGGTATCGAATTTTTGGGTGGAATACAATACTTCCCCTACTTACTATACGTAGTAGAGAAAGTAAAAACGAAAGGATGACAAGACGCTAATTTTAGCAATACACGCTCTTTTGCTAATTAAACTCCGCCTACCTTAGAACTACCCACCAAGTTTCCTTCTCGCACGGGGCCAATTTTAAACACCAACGTATGCGTATTTGGCACTGTTTCTATGCGGAACCTCCCCGAATATCAGAATGTTATTCATTTTCCAATTTACAGAATTCTGTCTACGCGGCTTTGGCAACTATTGAACACAAATCTTATCTGCATTCGAGGAATCTTTATACTGACGCATTCGCTCCTCAGCTATTACTAATGACTTTGCTGTCAATTGGCTTTTTCTCCGGACAAATTTTTCAACCCAAGCTTATTACATAATACAGGATGATGTATGAAGAACTGAAACATTTTTTTCTTTAATTATTCTGTTCGAAATTCACTCAATGCTCCAATATTAGCACCAAATTAAGAAAAATGTTCTGGAGTTTCGATTGGCTGTCAATAAATGCACAGAAGGTCATGTTTTATTTGTAATTGTTAGTTTTATTGTCAGCAACTGTTTTTGAGATTTTGTTCCAGTCAATGTGAAATGTACACATTAAATGAATGACCCTTCCTTGTAAAGAAATACTGGATTACGTAGTCAATTACAGCGACTCAAAGAGCATGTCAGAGAGAGCTTGGTGTTCGGAATCATCCCCAAAGAAACACAATACGGGATTGATAATCAATTTGGAAACAATTGGGTCTCTGGTGAGTGAAAAAGGCAAAGCTCGTTCATCTAGGCATCCCATGGTTGTTATTGATGTAAGAGCACGAGTAGATCAGTCACCCAAAACATCATTGAAACGTTTGTCGCAGGAGACAGGGTACAGCTATTCAAATATGTCAGAGAGCTGTAAAAAGTGCAGGCCTAATGTCGTATAGGATTGCGGTTGTCCATCAGTTACAGGAACCAGATAAGGATAGACGACTGAATTATTGTCGTTGGTTTCAGGCATTCATTGTGCAAAATACTGCCATATTGTCCATCACAAGGTTCACAGATGAAGCATGGTTCCATTTATCCGGCTATGTGAACCCAAGTAGCTCACGTTATTGGGCCAGCGAAAATCCACATGTTATTCATGAAGCACCTATGCACCAGGTTAAAATCGAGTTTCGTGCGCAATATCCGCACAGAGTATAGTGGGACCAATTTTATTTTAAACGATGTTAACACTGCAAATTTCCGTGGAGTTTGCTGAGCAACTAGACGATGTAGAGCTTAGTCAAGGATATTTTCAGCAGGACGGCGCTACATGCCATACATTAAATGAATCCATGGCACTAATTGCAAGTTTCTTTGACGACCGGATAATTTACAAGAACCTGTGGCCACCGAGATCTCCGGATTTGACATTGCCGGACTTCTTTCTATGGGATTACTTAAAGAACAGGGTTTATGCCCCACGTCCCCAATCATTGGACGATCTGAAGTACAACATTACATAGAAGATTCAAGCTATTGACAGCAGAGTCCTCCAACGAGTGGCCAGTAACATGGAACGACGTGTTGAGTTGTGCCTTATGCAGGATGGAGCACACTTTCAACATTTTCTATAGAGGTAAATAATCTCCCAAAATTCCTTTTCATTTCAGGTATAATAAATTGTCGCTAGCATAACTTGTTTTGATATAATTAAAGAAATAAGTATGTCAGTTTTGCATAAATCACCATGTACACTGATTTAATATACGGAAATTTTATATAATTTTATTTTTTCCTTTATTTATTTATTTATTCTTTATTATATTGTAAGGACGTAGGTTTTCACGGCCGGAGTCACAATTATAACTAATATGATTTTCCGGGCTGTTATGCCGTGGTCTTTATTATATTATTTAATAATTGTTCTATTTAGTTTTTATTTATTCATTTATATCGTCCTTCAATAATTACAACCTCATATGAAAACTGTATATCGAATTTTTGGGTGGAATTCAATACCTCCTCCACCTATTATAGGTAAACGGTAGAGAAACTAAAAGATAAATATTACTCCTAAATAAAATACTGAGATTTTGCTTAATATATCACGTTTATATGTTCTTTTATTTTAGTTATTTGTATTATTCATCTGCAGATTTCATCTTTGAAATATAATATATTTAACTACATCAAGACGATGCCTTTTTGTGGACTGCTTTTTATTTTGTTCGTATTATAAATAATAAAAC
Organism: Deroplatys truncata; assembly: GCA_030765065.1. Lineage (NCBI taxonomy): Eukaryota > Metazoa > Arthropoda > Insecta > Mantodea > Mantidae > Deroplatys > Deroplatys truncata. Next base: position 30,402,371 of record CM060981.1, on the reverse strand, counting down.
TATGAATCCTTTTAGTCATAGAATCATTATATTATAAAATCCTCTTATTGCCTTGCTGGTATTGAAAGTCCATTTCATAAATAGTAACCTCTCCAGGAAGCATTTCCTTCCTTATTCAAAGAACCTTAGATAATATTTTATCAATATGCGGATAAAAGGAAGAATGTGAACAAGCACGAAAAAAAGTGTGCAAGTAAAACAGAGTTACGTCGCTCAAGTGAACACAATTATACACTTTTTGGACAAGAAGTGCGGTTCCTTTCAGGGACCTGGTATAAAGAAGAAAGAAAGTTTTTAAAAATGTCAAGAATTTATAGATATTATAGAAAATAATTTTATGTGCTATATTCACATGACTTTCTCTACCCTCTATCACGTATTACTGTATACACAAACTATTCCTACTAACGCTTATTTTCCTATTTACTTCATTTTAAACTAGATAAACCATTCCAGAAACAACTACATTACAAATTTCGTTATAGATACAAATAGGACAGCGATAGTCAAATGTTTAACAACTGGACGCTATATGCTGGCCTTGAAATTCCATACTGTTTCCATGACATCACGAGAAACAACTAAATGTTGAAAGGAATTAAAAGAGTGACCAATTAATAAACAATTCGAAACTTTAGTAACGGATATCTCGGAAATGGGTGTTGCCACAAAACAAATTATTTGAAATAAATTGCGTGTCGACATTTCTCGTGTAGTACCTACATTTTTATCAGTTATATACGATTATGTGAAATTCCTTTTGAAGGAAGACGACTTCAAAGGCTTTTCCCAGAAAATTCAAGATATACATTTTGTTTGTCATGTACATATGTATGTATAATATATGGTATTTTAATAAAACTCGAAAGAACGATTTGGGATTGGATTTTCTTGAAAACCTTAGTGTTGCATCTTTGAAAGGTGTTGAACTTAAATGCCCTGTTTGGGGTTTATCTGACTTTTCGTTTTCAAGTTAGACTATTCAGAGACACATACACACATAGACACCCACATAGATTTTTTTCTAATTTTTTTTTTATTTGGAGGAAACCTCAACATGTATTTCTGATGAAATCTTGGTATCAAATTTGTGGATGGAATACAATATTTCCCCTACTTACTATACGTAGTAGGGAAACTAAAGCAATACCTGTGTTCAGAAAAGTAAACTTTAGCAATTTTACCTACGCATACCCATAAAACATTTGATTATCGCTTAAGCTTACTATTTCTGCAACTTCTTATCTCGATTAAATGGAATGGGATAATAAGGTTTTGCAAGAACAGTTTGCTGAAGAATGAGTAGAGAAAGTCATGTGGATATAACCTATCAATCCTTTTGTGTTTATTACTTCACGTTTTATGTCTAAAAGTCTAACGTCTTGTTACTATACGAATCAGAGATATGAAATTACTTCAGAAACAAATGTTCCCAACGACAGTGAGGTAATACCTGCTTGTAAGCTTCGTTAAGACGCACAGAAGGGCTTTTGATATATAAATCTCAAAGAGTGTTGAACACGTGATATTTACTGCTGTTGATTTTTGTATAATTTGTGTGCCAGGAATGATGATTGAAAAACGTAGAGATACCATCTTGAGCGTGTATATCACCGCTATCTCCGATGACCTGGTTCCGGAAAAAGAATCAATATAAATTTCCCTCTCGTGAGACAAAAGACGCGACAAACCCCGCAGGCTCTCATATTCCACGAGAATTTATAAGCACGCTACGCCACAGGTAACAGATTTATTGAACTACCTATGCCCATATTTAGGGATCCTTATCGCTGCTTTCAATAACAAGGAGTCAAAACAATAGCCTCAGGATTCAATTAGACCATTGTCTCTTATTTTACACTCCAGATTACACAATTCTACGCCGACAGATCGTGGTTACCTGAAAGATCCACACCTTACTGGCATCCTCTTTAAAAATATAGCAATGAAACACACCCAGTAATCATTTATCGCAAAGGTGCCGGGTTTGAGTTCCCTCTCACTTTCAAACAGTGAATACCATGTGTAATGGAGGGTATGGAAACTTGCCCATACATAGCGTCACTCCAAAGGTTTTGAGAATGGATGCAATAAAATCTTGAATATTTAGATCTGATTATTGCACCTTTCCAAAATATTATCCATTGCTTCCACACCCTCTTACCCTTTCAAACCATTTTTCACATTCTGAATGCCATTCTTCTTTGAAGGGAGTATAAATACATTCTTCTAAGTAGCTACCGCGGCTTCAGGTGACTCAAATCCTTGACCTCGAATTTTTTCTTTCATTTTGGGGAATAGAGAAAAGTTGCATAAGGCCAGATCTGGACTGTATAGAGAATGGGATAAACATCCGACTTCTGACTCTTGCAGCAATTAGGTGGTTTCTTGAGCAGTGTGGGCAAAGACATTGTCATGGTGCAGCAAAATTCCACGCAGTCCAGCCTTAGGACGCTTTTTTCTCAGTCCATTGAACACTTGTGGCAGACATTTTGTGGTTACCATCTGGCAGTATCAGTCTTTTGTGCCTCAAGCGGAATCGTAATAATCTGGCCACTTGCTGAGAAGAAGGAACAGATCATTTGAGGCAGTATTTTTAATACTTAAATGATTTGAGTCTAATTATATAGTATATACTTCAATAACAGCCCGCCTTAAAGCAATATGTGCATGTAACAATGTATAAAAAGTGTATATTACAGTCATTGTAAATGTTTATGTTATTATTGTATACATGTTCAATAATGTTATGTGAATGTAACGTAATTTAATAATGTAGGAGCTGTGAGAATAATAGGTTAAAGGTTGCTAACAATGAGGTAACCTTGAGGCAATAATGAATTTGAAAGTTTAAATTATACTAGTCATTGTTGAAGCAACAATAATGCAAATTTTGAGAAAGTTTAATAAATAGATAATCAACAACCAGAAAAAGATTTAGTTAAAGGAGGGTATTCTATTGGAGTAGGGATAGCCAATCAGAGACTTGAAATACAGAAATGTAGTAATTTAGGCGGTAGAAATCAAGCCAGTTGCTTGTAGACAGCGCTCATAACTGGACGCGTTGGTTGTAGACAGTGTTCCTCACCGGACGAGAGATGCGTTCTCGAGAAATTTAATACGTATTCGTGTGAGACGAAAATAGTTTTACGTGTTAAAAAGTGCAAGTAATTAATAATTAAAAAACCTCACAGCTCTCTATATCAGTGAAGTGTTATTTAATTCGTATCAAGCATTAATAAAAGGAGTGAAGTAAAATTATAATCTGTGTAAGCACACATTCTTCAGTCGCACCACAACCCTGCAGAGAGAAACATGTCTCTAACAATATTACTGACACAGCCAAGGCAAACAAATATATAATATTTAAAGAAACAGTCAAATTACAAAGTTAATATTTTTAAAACTTTTTTTTTGGGGGGGGCAAAGGCCACCGGAAAGTACATTTGGAGCAAAGGCTACCGGAAAGCGAGTACTATACGTGCGTTTGCAATGAACTTCAAGTTCGGCTCCCCAACATAAGAACTACAATACAACAAATTAACAACTTCACATCTTCTTGCCAACAGTTCTCGTTTGCTTCACTTTTGTTGGAGGATTTTCTCCTGGGAAGACAAAGATCTGGATTATTCTGGTAAATTCAGCTTTCGTTACCTATTACAATGTTAAATTGGTTTATGGATCTTCCTCCATTGAATTTATGAATTATTTCCTGGCACCATTGCACACGTACTTGTTTCTGCTCATTTGTGGGGTGGTGGGGGATCCAGCGACTGCAGAGCTTCCTGACGTCCAGTTTTCGTTCAGGGTTGATTTCATTGCTGCTAAGGCTTCTTGAATCTGATCATATGTGCAACGATGATGTTCATGTAGCATGCGCTCTGCTTTCACCACATTTTCATTCATTCTTCTAGGGAATCCTTCTTCTTCTAAACTCTACATACCATTGATAAATAGTGGATTCCGAATGGCAAAGATCCCCCAAATACACGATACAGTCTTTCAAGGCATTGTCTCTCCCCTAAACCGACTTTAAAATCATAGCACGGAAATGCTCTCGCTTGAGATACATCCTAGCGTATGGCGTAGCAACACCTGCTATACGTATACATACGCGGTGCTGATGATGCACATTGTTGGAGCGCGCTCAGACTTGTATATGTTGCTATTTGAACTACAATCTCAAGTTAGGTCTACCACTGCTCATTGTTGCCCGTTCCAGCAATCCAGCAATCGAGAACAGGTCGCCCAGGTTCACCTGGGAGGAATATAATCGCCACAGTACCTAGCTCCGTGTGCGACTTTACCTCAGCGATAAAGCAGGTTTAAAGATTATACACAAGCTTTTGATTATTTGTCTTGGGCGGACTAGCGACCACGTGGTGACCAAGCCCAATGCTGCTTAACTTGGGCGACCGCTTGTGTGGTCGTCCCCCCAAGCAGGCCGGCATGGCAGCAAAGCAGGATGGGAAAACTAGGTGATGGAATGGGAGTATCCAAGTTCCAAAACCTTCTGAGTGACCCTCAATGCACATTGATTTATGTTGGTAAGGAAATACTAAAATCGTAAGAAATAGAAAACTTCTTTTCCCAAATATTTTTACTTTCTCTATCACGTAGCTACTAGACAGAGGAGGTATTTCATTCCACCCAAACATTTGTCGTCCTCCGTGGTGTAGTGACTACCATGCTAGCCTCTAATTCCCAAGGTGGCGGGTTCAATCCCGGCGTAGGGGGGAAGGGAATTAAAGCTGGTGGTCCCGTGTCGTAAATTTACGGCACGAAAAAGACCCTCAAGCCTGATAAAGAGGCCTCTGATCAGAATTACCGGTCTTTCACGTCCAATATAGAATGGGACGCTAAGGACCATAGCAGTTAAAGAGCGTCCATAAATAAAATTCAGTTAAATTTACCCAAAAATTCTAAATGAGATTTCACAGAAAATAAAAGTTTTGAGGCCTCCTGAATCCAAATGAAGCGTTTTTAGAAAATCTGATGTGTTGCACTCACCTGATTTTCTCTACTCTTGTACAAACTATTTTTACGAACGCTTATTCTCCATATGCTTCATGTTAATCGAGATGATAATCTTATTGCTAATTTTCTTGTAGATGCAAGGGGAATTGGTAAGCTTTAAGCGATAGTCAAACCTTTTAAGAGCTGGTTGCTATGTGGGGCATTCTATTCTCTTTGCATGTCCAGGACAAAAAAAATACAATAAAATAACGAATTCCCATTTGAGAAAAAGTATAAGTATGGGAAAGTTTAAGGAAATAACAAGCAATATCTCGAAAATGGTTCACTCAACAACAAAAACGTATATGACATAAATTGTGTACTTTAACGCGATCTACATTTTTTGTGCAGTAAAATTTTGTCTATCTCTTATGGTTTACGAGTTATGCAAAAGTAGTTCACAATGAAGAATACTTTTGGAGACATTCCCAGAAAATTCAAGATATACATTTTATTTGTCATGAAAGTATCTTAAGTATATAATATTTTAATAAAAATCGTTAGAGCCATTTCTGAGAAAACTAAAATTTTCGAAAAATGTTCCATGTAAAGGGTCATCTGGGGTGGGGGGGATTTTCTTGAAAACCTTCGTGTCGCATCTCTGAAATATACTGAACCTAAATACTAAGTTTGGTGTTTATCCGACTGTTCGTTTCTGAGTTATGCTGTTCACAGACACACACACGGACATGTTTCCAAAAGTGCTTTTTTTTTGGATTCAGGGGGCCTCAAAGCATATATTTCCGGTGAAATCTCGGTATCGAATTTGTGGGTGGAATACAATACTTCCCCTACTTACTATACGTAGTAGAGAAAGTAAAAAAAGAAAAAGAATAACGAAACCCATTTGAGAAAAAGTATGTGTTCGAAAATTCAAAAAAATAACAAGGAATATCTCGGAAACGGTTCTCTCAACAAAAAAAAAATATATGATCTATTGTGTGTTTTAACGAGATCTACATTTTTTTATGTGATAAACGTTTGTCTCTCTCTAACTGTCCATCACATATCGTTCTAAGTGTTATCCACCAACAAATCCGTCGCGATATGACGTAAAATAAAATAGAAAAAAAAAAGACGCTAGAGCTTTTTGATGGATGCAAAACTCTCTGATATACTGTAAATGTGTACCTAATTTCATATTTATTCAATCGTAAATTGTGTATTATATATGTATATCATAATGCATTTTTATGATAACAGGACGTAATAAGACCATGTAGTGAAAACGAACTTAACTAAACCTTTAATAGAAAAAAAAAAATATGTAGCGTGGCGCGGTCATATCCTTATGACGTCACCACGAGGTGAGCATTAACCATAAAATTGCCTCCAGAATGAAAACGAGAGGTCGTGGAACTATGCGGTTTTCCACAATAGGCTTAAAATTGTTTATATTCTACTGGAAGAACCCTTTAAAAATTTAGTTCAGTACCTTTTTGAGCAAGCGGTAGAGAAAGTAGCAATGCACACATGCTCCATCCTTCAAAATCTCAGTTGAAAACCACATATACTTCGAGCCATTGGCATTAGCAACAAAGCTCTGTTTGTAGGTCTTCTAAGTAGCTCAGAGAGATATTTGCATTAGGTATTAGTTACTCTAATTCCTTGGCCCAGGTTTACAGAGTTGAACTAATACTTGAAATGTTCAAGAGCACTTTGAAACACAAAGCAAGTGCTCTCTTTGTGCTACGCTCCTACTGGGGAAGGTTTTCAGCCCATTTCCTTATTTCGGAATTCTCTTCTCCTTTTTTGTTGCCCTAGAAGCAAGATTTGCTGAAACAAAAGAAAGGCGTTGTTTGAGAAGGAGGCTGTTGTACAGGAGGGGGGATGGTTGTGAGAGTTGGAAAAGAATCTGCTCCTGTTTCCCATGGCCAATTAGTGGCTTTGACATGCTGTCATGACATGAGGGTAGTAGCCCCCCACCCTGGTAATTGCTGATACTTACGTCAGCATCCACAAGGTGTGTGCGTAACATCCCCTTAATGAGCTGACAGCCGTCACTGAATATTGCTGCACAAAATCTTATGTGTAACATTCACACGACTTTTACTAATCACTGTTATGGTATTATTGTATTCCATCCAAAGAGTAGGCGTCGAGAGCATTCAGGAGGCTGATATGAACTCAACTGTTTTCTATAAGCCTTGTTTTACTTAAAATATAATTAAACTCGCCTGATCATCAGATTCGGGTAAATCTCTGTAATTGGATTATGTGAAACTTCAATGATAGAGCATTTGACTCTCACTTGATACGAGGGCAGTCCCAGAAGTACCCAACCTGACGTATATATAGCGGTTGTTTCAAACAAATGACTACGGTAAAAATCACTACTCTTATAAATCTTAAATTTTAGGTTTGTCGATGTTACGTTGTTTAGTAATTGTTTGGCAGCCATCAATAGTGAACTTTCACAGTGATAACATAGATAAAACTGGTCATCGTTATGTCATACAATACTTTCATTTGAAAGGTCTTAGTCCAACTAATATTAAAGCTGAGCTAGATTCTACTCTGGTGGAGTCTGCTCCTTCGTCTACAACAGTAAAGCATTACGTGGCAGAGTCTAAGCGAGATCGTACTAGCAGCCAAAACGAATATAGCAGTGGTCGACCAAATGAGGTGACCACATCAAAAATTGTGAAGAAAATCCACAAAATGGTATCTGAAAGTGCGCGAGCTAGCAGACACAGCAGGCATTTCAAAAAGTGTTGTACATTGCATAGTAACTGAACATTTAGACATGAGAAATCTGTGCGCAAGATGGATGCCACGTTTACTCACAATGGAACAAAAACAGCTCGTGAGGATGTTTCGGTCGAGTGTTTCACTGCAATAATGCCAAGTTTCTGCGTCGATTCCTAACCATGAATGAAACATGGATCCATCACTTCATACCTGAGACGAAGGGACAGTCAAAACATGAAGTGAAAGGGGAGATCGGTTGCAAAGAAGGCGAAGACAGTTCCATCTGCAGGCAAGGTCATGGCGTCAGTTTTTTGGGATGCGCGTGGGATAATTTTCATTGATTATCTTCAAAAAGGAAAAGCAATCAATTGGGAGTATTATGCAAACTTATTCCAGCGTTTGAATGATAAATTCAAGCAAAAAAGGCCGCGAAGGAGAAAATTCATCAAGACAATGCACCAGTTGGCACATCCATTATCGCGATGGCCAAAATCAATGAGTTAAAGTTCGAATTGCTTCCTCATACACCCTATTTGCCAGACCTAGCCACCTCTGATTATTTTCTGTTTCAAAAGTTGAAGAAATGGCTTGGTGGTAAAAGATTTGCCAGCAATGAAGAGGTGGAGTCTGCAGTTGATGGCTATTTTGCAGAACTCGACGGTTCTCACTATAAACAGAGAATCAAAGCTATTGAACATCCCTGGAAAAAGTGTATCGAGCTGAAAGGAAACTATGTAGAGAAATAAAAATATTTTTCCCAAAATGTTTGTGTTTTATTTGTCAGATCGGGTACTTCTGGGACAGCCCTCGTATTCTTCTCTGACGAAGCATAGTTCCATTTATATGGTTATGCTCTGTCGTAAAGTAATAGATACTGATGCACCAGAAACCCTTGCAAGACTCGAAAATTACTGTGTGGTGTACAGTAAATGCCTACACAATAATTAGACTTATATTTACTGAACAAACAATAGTTAATACGAGATACAGGATTGACTTACGCCATTTTTTGAACAACTGACCGAAGTTAAATATCACTCTGGGTATTTCCAACAAGATTTTTGCTACCCCGCATACAGTCATTAAGTTTAATTAAGGACATTTTGGAACACATTGTAATTAGTAAGCGATTATAGCTCTTAAAATACCCTAATTTAACTGTATGTCATTCCCATCTACGGGAGGAATTGTAAAATACAGTTTAAGAAAAGGAAAGGTCTGATATGATACATTTACATGACTTTCTCTACCCTCTATTTTTACTTTCTCTACTACGTATAGTAAGTAGGGAAAGTATTGTATTCCACCCAAAAATTCGATTCCTAGATTTCACTGGAAATACATGTTTTGAGACACCATTGATAAAAAAAAAACATTTTTGGTAACATGTACGTGTGTGTGCCTGTCTGTGTGTGTATATGTCTGTGAACAGCATAACTCAGAAACGAACAGTCCGATAAACACCATACGTGGTATTTAGGTTCCATATCTTACAGAGATGCCACTCGAAGGTTTTCAAGAAAATCCCCCCAACACAGAGTACCCATTACATGGAACATTTTCGAAAATTTTAATTTTTTCAAAAATGGCTCTAACGATTTTGATTAAAATATCATATGTTTAAGACATTGTCTTTAGAAAAGAAATGTATATCTCGAATTTTCTGCGAATGTCTCCAAAAGTATTCTTCATTGTGAACGACTTTTGCATAACTGATAAACCGTAAGAGATAGACAAAATTTTACTACAAAAGAAATGTAGATCGCGTTAAAATACACAATTTATGTCATATACATTTCTTTTGTTGTGTGAACCGTTTTGGAGATATTGCTTGTTATTCCCTTAAATTTTCCAATACTTATACTTTTTCTCAAATTTCTTATTCATTACTTTCTCTACTACGTATAGTAAGTAGGGGAAGTATTGTATTCCACACAAAAATTCGAAACCGAGATTTCACCGGAAATACATGTTTTCAGACCCCCTGAATCCAAAAAAAGCATTTTTGGAAACATGTCCGTGTGTGTGTCTGTCTGTGTGTCTGTGAACAGCATAACTCAGAAACGAACTGTCGGATAAACACCAAACTTGGTATTTAGGGTCAGTATCTTCCAGAGATGCGACACGAAGGTTTTCAAGAAAATCCCCCCACCCCAGGCTACCCTTTACATTGAACATTTTTCGAAAATTTTAATTTTCTCAAAAATGACTCTAACGATTTTGATTAAAATATCATATGTTTAAGATATTTTCATGACAAATGAACTGTATATCTCCAGTTTTCTGGGAATGTCTCCAAAAGTATTCTACATTGTGAACGACTTTTGCATAGCTGGTAAACCATAAGAGATGGATAAAATTTTACTACACAAAAAATGTAGATCGCGTTAAAATACACATTTTATGTCATATACATTTTTTTTGTTGAGTGAATTCGCTAAAATTTTCCAATACTTATACTTTTTCTCAAATGGGAATTCGTTATTCATTTTTTTTATGTCCTGGATATACAAAGAGAATAAAATGCGCCACATGGCAAAGAGTTCTTAAAATATTTGACTATGGCTTAAAGCCTAACAATTCCCCTTGCATCTACAAGAAAATTAGCAATAAGATTAACATCTCGATTAACATGAAGCACATGGAGAATAAGGGTTTGTAAAAATAGTTTGTACAAGAGTAGAGAAAGTCATGTGAGTGTAACGCATCAGATTTTTCAAAATATTTTACTTTATAAAAACTGGTTGTAACGATTATGATTATACTATATATTAAAGAGATTTACATAACAAAATGTATACCCTGAATTTTCTAGGAATGCCTTGTGAAGTCCTCTTCATTCAGAAGGAATTTTGTATACCTAATCTTTTAACGATAGACGAAAGCGATTTACACAAAAAAGTACAGATCCCCTTAAAACATACAATTTATTTCAAATAAATTTATTGCAGCATCAGCCATTTCCGAGATGTCCGTTATAAATGGTTTTGTTTGTCAATACTTTGTCATTCTTTTAAAGTCCCATCGATTTTCACTTGTTTCTCGTGATGTCATGGAAACAGTATGGAATTTTAAGGCAGCATATATCGTCCAGTTGTTAAACATTTGACTATCGCTGTTCTCTTTGTAACTATAACGAAATGTGTAATGTAGCTGTTTCTGCAAAGGTTTATTTGGATAAAATAAAGTAGATATAAAAATAAGCTTTTGTAAGAATAGTTTGTATAGCTACCAATAAACAATAGAACGTAGAGAAGGTGTTGTGAATGTAACACATAAAATACTTTTGTTTTATTTGCTCTTTCAGTTTTGATTGTGTTTTTGTGTACTCAGATAACATTTTCATTCCAGGAGTGGGAAAGTGTAAGGCGACAATACAGGAGATTGGATTTGCAGTGAAGGATCTGCCGTTGCTTAGAGTACTTTGCTTGGGTGACTTAATAATCTTAAATGTTTAGCTGTGTTTTATCCCAGGAAAATGTGTATCTAGTACTTCACCACAATTTGTATATTTTTTTCCCCGCGGGGAGAGAGAGAGAAGAAGATGGATCTCGCGTCGGGAAGCCCATCAAGACGTTCCATTCAATTTGCTTGGATATGCGTCCTTGTCGAGTTGGCGTACGAGGAAGCCCTGGTACAGCTGTCTTGTCCCCGGGGAAACCAAGAAAATCCCGCACCAGAGAAAACAACGGCACGCTATCTGTTTCCAATATACAGCATTCCGTCGGGGTTTGACTTTACCACGTTTAATTTGAGCGCACACACACCAGATGTCGCTAACTACGTGCTATTTATGGGTGTTTTAAATGAAATAAAGACTCCCAGAGTCTGTTCCCGTGGCGACCATAGGTTCTCAGCTAACGGTCCGCAGACTACAGGTCCTGTGTTACATTCGACTCACCCTATTCTTTAAAAACTATTTTTATATCTTGTTAAGAGGTGCAAATAACAGCAAATATTAAATTTACCATAAATTATAAATTTCTTTAACTAAAAATTTGAAATTTTGTAAGCTGGTTTAAAATAATTTGGTGATAGTTCCATGACTTTTACAGAATTTTTCTTTGCATACCGAGTTACTAATTGTTATATCCTAACCTGACGCTGCTGAAAACAAGGAACATGTTCACAAAATGTGTTACAGATAACGGAACTGTTATTTTGCAGACAAATTCTGTGCTTTAAAAGTATTAAATTCCTGCATAAGTACTTATAAAATATTATTAGTTATTAACAAAATAATAAATACTATGACAATTATTAATAAATACATGAATAAAAATCTGATGTGTTACACTCACATGACTTTCTCTACTCTTGTACAAACTATTTTTACAAACTCTTATTCTCCATCTATTTCACATTAATCGAAATAAACATTTGCAGAAACAATCTTTTGATATGCAAGGAGAATTACATTTTACACATAGCGGCCAGTTCTAAAAATATTTGACTATCGCTTAAGGCCTACTATGTTCCCTTTGTTATGTATTTGCAAGGGCAATATAAGCACATACATATCTCTTCATAGCTGGTTGCTAGGTGCAGCACCATTCTCTTTGCCGCAGATTAATACTCTTTGCATATCCAAGACAAAGAAATGAATAACGAATTCCCGTTTGAGAAAATAAGTATTGAAAAATTTAAGGGAGTAACAAGCAATATCTTGAAAATGGTCACTCAACAAAAAAATGTATATGACAAATTGTGTATTTTAACGCGATTTACATTTTTGTGGTAAACCTTTGTCTATCTCTTATGGTTTACCAGTTATCCAAAAGTCGTTCACAATGAAGAATACTTTTGGAAACATTCCCAGAAAATTCGAGATATACATTTCATCTGTCATATCTTAAACATATGATACTTTAATCAAAATCGTTAGAGCCATTTTTGAGAAAATTAAAATTTTCGAAAAATGTTCCATGTAAAGGGTAATCTGGGGTAGAGGGATTTTCTTGAAAAACATTCCTGTCGCATCTCTGTAAGATACTGAACCTAAATACCGATTTTGGTGTTTATCTAACTGTTCGTTTCTGGGTTATGCTATTCACAGACACATAGACACACACATGGACATGTTTCCAAAAATGTTTTTACTTTCTCTACTACGTATAGTAAGTAGGGGAAGTATTGCATTCCACCCAAAAATTCGATACCGAGATTTCAACGGAAAAACATGTTTTGACACCCCCTGAATCCAAAAAAAAGCATTTTTGGAAATATGGCCGTGTGTGTGTCTGTGTGTGTGTGTCTGTGTGTGTGTGTGTGTGTCTGTGTGTCTGTGTGGCTGTGAACAGCATAACTCAGAAACGAACAGTCGGATAAACACCAAACTAGGTATTTAGGTTCAGTATCTTCTAGAGATGCGACACGAAGGTTTTCAGGAAAATCCCCCACCCCAGACTACCCTTAACATGGAAGATTTTTCGAAAATTTTAATTTTCTCAAAAATTGCTCTAACGATTTTGATTAGAATATCGTATGTTTAAGACATTGTCATTAGAAAAGAAATGTATATCTCAAATTTTCTGGGAATGTCTCCAAAAGTATTCTTCATTGTGAACGACTTTTGCATAACTGGTAAACCGTAAGAGATAGACAAATTTTTACTACACAAGAAATGTAGATCGCGTTAAAATACACAATTTATGTCATATACATTTCTTTTGTTGAGTGAACCGTTTTCGAGATATTGCTTGTTATTCCCTTAAATTTTCCAATACTTATACTTTTTCTCAAATTCGTTATTCATTTTTTTTAGGTCCTGGACATGCAAAGAGAATGGAATGCGCCACATAGCAACCAGCGTTAAAATATTTGACTATCGCTTAAAACCTACCATATTCCCCTTGCATCTACAAGAAAATTAGTAATAATATTGACATCTCGATATCTCGATTAACATGAAGCATATGGAGAATAGGCGTTTGTAAAAATAGTTTGTACAAGAGTAGAGAAAGTCATGTGAGTGTAACACATCAGATTTTTTTATTCAGGGGGTCTCTAAACATAAGATAAACGTAAGATTTTGTGGAAAATGTTTCCAAGACATTAAACTTCACTTTGGAACCTTTTTTGAAAACTTTAGAATTTGTCATTTTCAACCCACCTTCTTAGTGAAAAGAGGTAGAGTTGCCAAAATTCAAAAACGTTTATTTTACTGTTATTAAACACTATAAAATCTTCTACTTCATTGTATATAGCTCTTATAACTGTACGATCTTTTAAAGCAAACCATATAGCGATTTAAATGTCTGTCTGTAAGTCTATACACTTGCACTAAAACCATAATTTTTCTAACATTTGAAACATGTTCTTTTGGCACAAGAGGAAGTGGATTAAATTAGGAATAATGGCAGATTACTACTTTAAAGTATATTCCATAAACTAATTAACAAGCCGAATTTCTTCCGTTTAATAAACTCACAGTTCAATAACACAGATAATTACAATTTACAAAACCCTTATTCGTTCACCATTCTTTAATTCTTTACGGTTTCAATGCTATAAATTAAATTATAATAATTACAGAATTGCTTCCTGCTCTCACATTTACCGATTTATTTCTAAACTAACAGCAATAAGTCTATAGTTCAGACGATCAATTTTTTCCCAGTGAAGAATTACTAAAGAGAATTTTGAATACGTTAAGCCAAAAATGAATTTAGAAATACCGTCCAGAATGCCTTCTGTATAAACGTTGTTCTGTCGTTTTCCTCGTAAACTAGCTCGCCGTCGAAGAAAGATTGATCAGCCTTATGGAGAGGACGTTGAAGAAAGCTGGAACTGATCCAGCGCCTGCGCAGTCGGCGACGACAATCGCCTGACGTACTGCGTGACTCAAAATAACTGCGCCCTTTCTTGTTGTTGTTGTCGTCTGCTTGAGAGCCACTACCACAGTCGTTTCACTTCTGTTCCCGTACATGTCAGCCTTCCTTTAGTACAGCCCAGTCGCCTAAAGTAGATTTCTCTGGGGGGGGGTCAATTTGGCACACATTAAAGTGAGCAAACCATTCAAGAGATAGCCTCAGGAATCTTCAAATACTAAATTAGTTATAAAGTAGCAGAAAAACACGAAGAACGTCTCTGTGAGAACTAAATGCTTTTTATAAAGCATAATGTCAGATACAATTTTATTTTAGAGATAGGTATAATTTATAACTGTCTTCTACAAGGTTTTCATCTGTCGGCACATTATCATTTTGAAATTCTTCCACACAATATACTTTTGGTTAGAAACGAACTGAATTTTGTATACGTTCTTATAAAAAACAGGATAAAAAGTCTGATATGATACATTCAAATTACCTTCTCTATCCTCTATCGTTTATTAGTGGCTACACAAATTATTCTTATTTAAGCTTATTACTTTCTCTACTACGTATAGTATGTAGGGGAAGTGTTGTATTCCACCCAAAAATTAGATACCGATATTTCACCGGAAATACATGTTTTGAGACCCCCTGAATCCAAGAAAAAGCATTTTTGAAAAAAAATCATTTTTTCCAAAATTTTAGTTTTCTCAAAAATGGGTCTAACGATCTTGATTAATATATGATATGTTTAAGATATTTTTATGACAAATAAAATATATATCTCGAATTTTCTGGGAATGTCTCCAAAAGTATTCTTCATTGTGAACGACTTTTGCATAACTGGTAAACCATAATATAAAGACAAAATTTTACTACACAAAAAATGTAGATCGCGTTAAAATACACAATTTATGTCATATACATTTTTTTTGTTGAGTGAACCATTTTCGAGATATTGCTTGTTATTCCCTTAAATTTTCCAATACTTATAATTTTTCTCAAATTCGTTATTCACCTTTTTGTCCTGGTAATGCAAAGAGAATGGAATACTCCACAGAGCAACCAGCTCTTAAAACATTTGACTATCGCTTAAAGCCTAGCAATTCCCCTTGCATCTACAGGAAAATTATGAATAAGATTAACATCTCGATGAACATGAAGCATATGGAGAATAAGCGTTTGTAGAAATAGTTTGTACAAGAGTAGAGAAAGTTATGTGACTGTAGCACATCAGATTTTTTTTCTATCTACTGCATTTTAATGCACATAAACCCTTGCAGAAATAGCTACATTACAGATTTCGTTATAGATACAAAGAGAACAGCGATATTCAAATGTTTTAAGAACTGGACGCTATATGTTGGCCTTAAAATTCCATACTGTTTCCATGACATCGCGAGAAACACTGAATGTTAACAGGGCTTTAAGAGAATGACCAGTTGTCGCCCTCTGTGGTGGTGGTTACCATGCTAGCCTCTAGTTCCCGAGGTCGCGGGTTCAAACCAGACGGAGGACGATGGATGTTTTCGGCGTAAAAATCTTTAGCGTAGCTTCCTTCGGTAACGAAATAAAACCGGTGGTCCGGTGTTGTAGATTTACAGACGTAAAAGAACCTCAAACCTGACAAAGGGTCCTCTGAGCAAAATTATCGGTCCTCACACCCAGTATAGAATGTGATGCTAAGAACCATTAAAGAGCGTCCATAAATAAACTCAATTTGAGTATCACCAAGAAATGAACTATTGTAACCTTTAATAACAGATATCTCTAAAATGGTTACACCATAAAAAACTTTATTTTAAAAAAGTTTTAAAGAGATCTACATCTTTGTGTAGTACGTTTTCGTCTATCGCTTAAAGTTTATCAGTTATGCAAATTATACAGAATCACTTCAGAATGAAGAGTACTTCACAGGTTATTTCTACAAAATTCAAGATATAAATTTTAGTTGTTATGAAAATATATTTTATATACACTACGTGATCAAAAGTATCCGGACACCTGGCTGAAAATGACGTACAGGTTCGTGGCGCCCTCCATCGGTAATGCTGGAAGTCAATATGGTGTTGGCCCACCCTTAGCCTTGATGACAGCGTTCATTCTCGCAGCCGTACTTTCAATCGGGTGCAGGAAGGTTTCTTGGGGAATGGCAGCCCATTCTTCGCGGAGTGCGGAACTGAGGAGAGGTATCGATGTAGGTCGGTGAGGCTTGGCACGAAGTCGGCGTTCCAAAACATCGCAAAGGTGTTCTATAGGATTCAAGTCAGGACTCTGTGCAGCCCAGTCCATTACAGGGATGTTATTGCCGTGTAACCACTCCGCTACAGCCCGTGCAGTATGAACAGGTGCTCGTTCGTGTTGAAAGATGCAATCGCCATCCCCTAATTGCTCTTCAACAATGGGAAGCAAGAAGGTGCTTAAAATATCAATATAGGTCTGCGCTGTGATCGTGCCACGCAAAACAACAAGGTGTGCAAGTCCCCTCCAGGAAAAACACGATCACACCATATCACCACCACCTCCGAATTTAACTGTTGGGACTACACACGCTGGCAGATGACATTCGCCATACCCACGCCCTGCCATCGGATCGCCACATTGTGTACCGTGATTCATCACTCCACACAACGTTTTGCCACTGTTCAATCGTGTAATGTTGACGCTCCTTACATCAAGCGAGGCGTCGTTTGGCATTTTCCTGCGTGATGTGTAGCTTATGAGCAGCCGCTCGACCATGGAATCCAAGGTTTCTCACCTTACACCTAACTGTCATAGTACCTGGAGTGGATCACGACGCGGTTTGGAATTCCTGTGTGATGGTCTGGATAGATGTCTGCCTATTACTCATTACAACCCCCTACAAATATCGGCGGTCTCTGTCAGTCAGTAGACGAGGTCGGCCTGTACGCTTTTGTGCTGTACATGTCCCTTCAAGATTCCACTTCACTATCACTTCAGAAACAGTGGACCTAGGGATGTTTAGGAGTGTGGAAATCTTGCGTACAGACTTCTGACACATGTGACATCCAATCACCTGACCACGTTGAAAGTCCATGACTTCCACGGAGCGTACCATTCTGCTGTTTCACAATGTCTAATGACTACTGAGGTCGCGGATAATGAGTACCAGGCAGTAGGTGGCAGCACAATGCACCTAAGATGAAAGAGTATGTTTCTGGGGTTTCCGAATGCTTTTGATCACATAGTGTATATGGCATTTTAACCAAATCATTAGAGCCATTTTTTAGAAATTAAAAAAGTTTGAAAAATGTTACATATAATGGGTAGTCTGCGATGGGACGATTTTATTGAAAATCTTTATGTTCCATCTTTGGGAGATACTAAATCTAACTAACAAGTTTGGTATTGGTCTGACTTTTCTTTTTTGAGTTATGCTGTTCAAAGTCACACACATATGTTTACCAAACGCTTTATTTGGATTCAAGGCTCCTCAAAACATGTATTTCCGATAAAACCTCCTTATCGAATTTTGGTTAGAATGTAATACTTTGCTATACGTAGTAGAGAAAGTAAAAAATTGAAGACATTTATTTAAAATTTGTGTCCGATAAAACCAGTAAGGGATTTAAGTATTAACCTATATAATTCATTAATATACTGCTAAATAGTTATAACTAAAGATATTAATGTTTTGCGGACGTATTTTAACTAAATGAAGCAGTTTTCCAAAATGGCAAAAAAATGTCTTTCAAACTAATTTTAAAATGTGCCTTAAATTTTGAGTACGCATTGTACATTAAACCCTGATGGCGATATTGAAAGTTCAAATAAATCCAACTAAAATTGTGGATTTTAGAAACGTCACGTGGGTATCCTTAATCGAGATAAACTTTCATTACACATTTTGTTGTAGGTATAAAAAAAATATGATGTGTTACACTCACATAACTTTCTCTACTCTTGTAAAACTATTTTTACAAACGCTTATTCTCCATATGCTTCATGTTAATCGAGATGTTAATCTTATTGCTAATTTTATTGTAGGTGCAAGGGGAATTGCTAGGCTTTAAGCGATAGTCAAATATTTTAAGAGCTGGTTGCTATGTGGAGTATTCCATTCTCTTTGCATTACCAGGACAAAAAAAATGAATAACGAATTTGAGAAAAAGTATAAGTATTGGAAAATTTAAGGGAATAACAAGCAATATCTTGAAAATGGCTCACTCAACAAAAAGAATGTATATGACATAAATTGTGTATTTTAACGCGATCTACATTTTGTGTGTAGTAAAATTTTGTCTATCTCTTATGGTTTACCAGTTATGCAAAAGTCGTTCACAATGAAGAATACTTTTGGAGACATTCCCATAAAATTTAAGATCATTTCATTTTCATGAAAATGGCTTAAACAAATGATATTTCAATTAAAATCGTTAGAGCCGTTTCTGACAAAATTAAAATTTTCGAAAAATGTTCCATGTAAAGGGTAATCTGGGGTGGGGGATTTTCTTGTAAACCTTCGTGTCGCATCTCTTGAAGATACTGAACCTAAATACCAAGTTTGTTGTTTATGCGAGTGTTCGTTTCTGAGTTATACTGTTCACAGGCATACACACACACACGGACATGTTTCCAAAAACGTTTTTTTTGGATTCAGGGGGCCTCAAAACATGTATTTACGGTGTAATCTCGGTATCAAATTTTTGGGGGGAATTTAATACTTCCCCTAATTACTATATGTAGTAGAGAAAGTAATAATACAGTACGCCAAAGTGATAGTCAAATCCTTAAAATTACATCTCTTTACATACCCCCGAGAAAAAACAGATAGCGAATTACCACTTGAACAAGGTATATATATTTGAAGATTCAAACCCTCACAAAGATAGTTAACGCCACAAAATATTGTATATAAGATAAGTGTGTGTTTTGACGAGATATACATTTTTGTGCAGTAAGATTTTATCAACCTCCTACGATTTACCAGTTATGCAAAAGTCATTCAGAATGAAGAGAACTTGACGGTTTATTCCCAGAAATTCCGAAATATACACTTGCATTGCTATCAATACCATTTTATTCACCTCTAAAAAGTTTGTAAGTAAAGGGTAGTGTGGGGTGGAAGGATTTTCTTTAAAATCTTCATTGTATCTTTCGAAGATACCCTTTTTCTAAAAATGATCACGGCGTCACACAACATTTACTTCCAGTGACAACTCGGTACTGAATTTTTGGGTGGAATACAGTACTTCCTGTGTTTAACATAAATAGTAGTACGGAAAGTAAAAAGTATAAGTGTTTAAAAATTTAATCCACCTAGTGGTATATCGGAGCATCTGTGCCCCCCCCGGTGCACACCAATTGGATGGAAGATTGTTTCGTGGTTTTCCTCGTTCGCTTCTGGGTTCGATAATTTTATCCGTGAATTTTCCTAGCACCCCTTTTCAATACTACATTTCATTCCCTTCTTCTCTGCCCCCATACCAGGCATTGGTCTCATCACCCATCCAGGATATGCCATGATCCAGAGTTTGCTTGCTCCTCGACAGGCTACTGACCAAAGACATTGAGCTGATCCCCATCCTGGATATGCTATGATCCAGAGTTTGCTTGCTCCTCGACAGGCTACTGACACAAGACATTGAGCTGATCCCCATCCTGGATATGCCATGATCCAGAGTTTGCTTACTCTCGACAGGCTACTGACACAAGACATTGAGCTGATCCCCATCCTGGATATGCCATGATCCAGAGTTTGCTTACTCTCGACAGGCTACTGACCCAAGGCATTGAGCTGATCCCCATACTGGATATGCCATGATCCAGAGTTTGCTTACTCTCGACAGGCTACTGACCCAAGGCATTGAGCTGATCCCCATCCTGGATATGCCATGATCCAGAGTTTGCTTGCTCCTCGACAGGCTACTGACCCAAGGCATTGAGCTGATCTCCATCCTGGATATGCCATGATCCAGAGTTTGCTTACTCTCGACAGGCTACTGACCCAAGGCATTGAGCTGATCTCCATCCTGGATATGCCATGATCCAGAGTTTGCTTGCTCCTCGACAGGCTACTGACACAAGACATTGAGCTGATCCCCATCCTGGATATGCTATGATCCAGAGTTTGCTTGCTCCTCGACAGGCTACTGACACAAGACATTGAGCTGATCCCCATCCTGGATATGCCATGATCCAGAGTTTGCTTGCTCCTCGACAGGCTACTGACCCAAGGCATTGAGCTGATCTCCATCCTGGATATGCCATGATCCAGAGTTTGCTTACTCTCGACAGGCTACTGACCGAAGGCATTGAGCTGATCCCCATCCTGGATATGCTATGATCCAGAGTTTGCTTGCTCCTAGACAAATGACCCAAAATATTGGGCTGATCATCCATCCTGGATTTGCTATGATCCAGAGTGTGCTCCTCGACAGGCTACTGACCTGATCACTCATCCTGGATATGCTATGACCCACAGTTTGCTTGCTCCTCGACAGGCTACTGACCCAAGAAATTGGCTATGGGTGCAATGCGTTGAAGAAGACGAAGTCTCAAATCAATAACAAGCTTTATCCTTGAAATTATTAATGCGAAAAATACTTATTTGAGATAAAGTGTGCGTGTTAACGAGATCTACATTTTTTGTTTAATAGGATTTTGTATATTTGTTTCGGTTTACCAAATCATACAAAATTCATTCAGAATGAACAGGACTTCATAGACTATTTGCAGAAAATTTAAGACAACGCTTTATTAATTAGTTAAACATCGTAAGTATCTGGTATCTTAATCAAAGTCGTTAGAACCAGTTTTGAGAAAAGTTCGGTATATAACCCACATTTCCATTTTGCATTATACTGTTCAAAGACCGTGGCACACTCCACTTGCGTAGAGCTTTTTCTAAAAATGCGGCATCTATTTATTCACGGAGTCTCAAGAAGTGTTTTCCTGGTAGTAAATTTTTGGGTTGAATGCAATACATTCTCTACTTATTTACAGAATCAGAGTAAGTAAAAATTAGGGATTTCATTGCCAGTATTCGAGCCAAAAATCTCCAGTCTCTAATAGGATGCAAACAGCTATTTGCGGTATAAAGATGTAGCTAAGTATTTTCCTTACTACTTTACGTTATGAAAGTAATAACGTTCACCATATTCGCGAATTGCTCTTCTCTTGTTATAGCTATCCACCGAATAGCTCCACACAAACAAACGTTAAAGTCGTAAAGCGTGTTTGATTCTGGGAAAGCTAATATCCTGTCCGGTTTAGGTCATTTATTTCATGTATTTCTAGGAAGGATGGAAGATGGTTCCCCAGATTTGCTTCGTTGCCTTTATATCCTTTTTCACTGTCCGTTTTTATTTCTCTGCTGCGGATTATGACAAAGAAATGGCATGCTGTAAACGTCTTATAAACAGCTTTCTTAATTAGTATTCTGAATTATATAGTCTAGAATGTCCAGGTTTTTTAAACTGTTGGAAGTGTAACGCTGATTAAAAATTCACAACACAGCAGAGTAATTGACCACACACACGTGATTATTTCTTTCCGTTTGCCTTCACGTGTTGATATTGTGAGGTTTCTACTTTTTAATTGACAAGACTTATCTAATGTCCCGCAGTAGCAGCACTCGTTGTATGTTACAACAGGACTGGATGTGGCAGCAGAAACGTACTCGCTAACTCCATGACTAACAGACACCAAGAGCGCTGGCTTACACAACCGCTGGAATTTTCTTGAGTTCTTGAATGTTCGGGAGGCGGGGAGAAAAAGGGTTTCAGAATTATCTCGTTGTGTTGCGAGCAATCTGGAATTAACGTCCGGTGAGGGTGAAGCCTCCTCCTATCTCTCTTTACGTCAGCGCCATTTGCTCTGTCCGTATCCACTTCATCACACTACCTTCGATATAAATATAGTTTTCAATATTGCTACATTTGTTTATTTCTACCTAGCCCATAACCCAGTTCTAAATATACGTGAAAATGTGAAGGAAGCTCTGAATAAGGATTTACCCTACTCGGTATAGGTAGTGCGGCAGTCACCTCCTCCTGACCGTTGCTCGCGGCTTACCTTGCTGCATCCTCCATGTTGGCTCCAGATGTTCGCAGTGTGCTGGTTCTCTGCAATTTTGTCCTCGGCTAGCTGCAGTAATTTTCTTTAAAACTAGGTGGGAGCATGGACTTATCCTTTGTAAAGGAAGCGTAGACCTCGGGTCGTGGTAAAAAGGAGAAATAGACGTGCTTTGGTTACGAAAAGATGACACTGCAATTTCTTTTATTTAACTACTCCACGTAGTACACAGCACTGATATTACCGCCGTTAAAATACTGTCCACCGCTGTTAAAACGCGGCGCGGGTATGACACGAAGTTTAAATATGCTTATTATCTCTTTACGAGTAGCGGTTCTTAGGTGTGTTTCGAAAACTGTCTTCATTCCCTTTTGGCGCGATATCTCTCACACATCCTGCAGCATCTCCCCTGCCCACAAATGACAAAATGCCAAAATGAAATGCCTCGAATTTTCTCCTAACAGATGCGTTTATAGTCGCAGGCTTTTGGGGCTGCTTCCTTTCCTATTGGTCCATTTTTAACGCCACTCGACGCATCTCACTATTTCGTATAAACTTACAGGGATCTCTTTGGTCCAAGTTTAACATAAATCGCGGCTTTTACTAAATTTACCGTTAAGCTAGCTGGCTCTCTCACTTGGTCACGGCGAATTATCGAATAGTAGGACAAAGACTTTACACCCTCGCTGTATGAACAATGGCCCTGCGACCAGAGAGACATCGTAAAACTAGATTCTCTGCCTTCGAAGACGCTGTTCCTGTAGCTAAAACATTTCGTCGTGAACAGTATTTTAACATTACGCTTAAATTATTTACATTAAACCATTTATAACTCTTCTAATATTAGTAACCTAGATACATACATAACGTTAAATCACCCTTCTTAAACTATACAAGCAGTATAAGAAAAATATATGTACATAGTATGATTTAACATCAATAAAAATTAATTAATAAATTATCTATAATTACAGTTCTCCGGCTCGGCCTAGAGTTGCCGTTTCAGTAGGAATTGAAGAACGTTATTTTGTTGTATTGTTATTTGCCCCACAATTTGGGAGTCAATTTGAAGAAGGTTTGTTGCTGCTACATATGGAAAGCCAGTTTGAAGAAGATGTATTATATTTCGACTGTTGGGGAGCCGAACTTGAAGTAGTTGCAACCGCACGTATGGTAGCCTTCGCTCCTAGTTTAAAAAAGTATTAACTTTATAATTTTGACTGATTCTTTAAATATTATATATTTATGTTTGCCTCGGCTGCGTCTGTATTTATATCTTTTTAGAGACATGAATGTTTTAGCAGGGAGTGGTGCGACTGAAGAATGTAGGCTTACACAGATTATAATTTTACTTCACTCCTTTCATTAATGCTTGGCACGATTTAATCAACACTTCACTGATGTAGAGAGAGCTGTGAGATTTGCTTTTTTTTATTAAATACTTGCACCTTTTAACACGTATACTATTTTTGTCTCACACTAAATACGTATTAAATTTCTCGAGGAAGCATCTCGCGTCCGGTTAGGAACACTGTCTACAAGCAACTGAACTCTGAATTTGTAAATGTTGCTATATTTCAGTTTCTGATTGGCTAATCCTACTCGAATAGAATACTTCCATTTAACTTAAGCTTTTTCTGGTTGTTGATTGGCTATTTTATAAACTGTCTCAAAAATTACATTATTGTTACTCCAAGAATCACAAGTAGTATTGTTAAACTTTCTTACGCATTATTGCCTCAAGATTACCTCATTGTTTCCTCATTGTTAGCAATCTTTAACCTATTATTCTCACAGCTCCTACATTATTAAATTACGTAATACATTCACATAACATTGTTATACATGTATACAATAATATAAACATATACAACGACTGTAATATACACTTTATATGTATTTTTACATACACATATTGCTTTAACGCGCGCTGTTATTGAATTTATATATTATATAATTTGACTGAAATCATATAAGTGTTAAAAATACTGCCGCAGAATAAACAAACTAAATACGACAATATCTGTTTTTCTATTTTATTTCTCCACGGATTTTGTTATAAATGTTGTGTTATCTCGTAATTACTATATAATTAGTTATATATAATGCATATTGACTCATGTTTCAATTTTTGAAAAAATATTGTAACATTTCAAATTATGAGATATTGACACCGTTAAATCTTGCTTTCTCCCACGTAAGAAGTTTTCTTTATACCATACAAAAAACGTTATAGCCATCTCTCATTTGTCTGCTTGCCCTGTCCACTTGGCACTTCGAAGTAAATAATTTTGAAGAGTTACTCACATAAGCTGTTGTTATATAGATTTTGACTAGACCGAAAAATAGTGCACCTTGACTACGTGTTAGCAAGCTACCGGATGGCTTGCCTCTGAACGTCTCTCGTCTTCACTTCGTGCCAACACCCTCCGGGCCGTCCAAGCTGAATAGTCCTCCATTCTTTCGTTGTAGTGCTGCCGCCTCACTATCGGCGAGCTCATTCGCCAATGTCATACTCCAAGGCCCAAGCCGCGTCCTCTTGAATATGTCTTTATGCTGCTATAGACATAATTAAACTTGTGAAAGGAGAGAAAATCGCACAATATTAAACGTCGTTTCTGTTTTCTTTTATTGAATGTTTAATAAGAAAAACACTGTGTGTTCTAAGTTGTTGAATGAATCTATTGAGTATATTATATTTGTTCTCAGCGAATGTTCGTATATATGTACTTCTATATTATTATAAACTATTTTATCTGTTTGAATTTTGTATTATAACATGTAAATAGTAAGTTCAAGCGTTTTATTTCTTTTATTTTTCATCCAAATTTAAACATCTGTTTGAGAATTTGTGATGTGCAGGCTTAAAACCATGCACCATTCAAGTAACTAAACGGATGCCCGAATTGGATATTCAGTACCACTATTTAAAGCTCCATTTACTGAGAAAAATTCCTACGCTTTACATTCTGTACCATTTTGTACTCCCCGTATCATACGACGGCGCATGGAACATCAGAAGTTCAACAAGACAAGAACACGGAACTTCATGAACGTGCTCTTCAAGAAGTAGGACAAGCCTGCTGAAAAGTGCGCCGATCACCTGAGGTGATATCAGCGCGATACGTCTCCTCCAGTCGATTCCGTCGTGCATGAGAAAGTGTTTGGGATATAGACAGAGGAAACCAGTGCAAATAGTGGTTATTCAGAACGAGCACCTCCTGTAGAAATTAACTCTGAAAAATTTTTTGTTTCGGCTTCATTTCTGTTGTAAATGTTCTAAGCTGACGTTTTCGGCCACCTATATTATGTTAGGGGGAAGCTTAAGAACATTATATGAGAGTTATTTCTGGAATTACCCTTCACCATTTATAACAGACATCAATTAGTCTGCATTATGAAACTTAATAAATATAGCGGTGCAATTCATATGGTCTTCTCTGTCCATTCTTCAACAAACTATTCTTACAAAAGCTTATTCTTCTATTTACTCTATGTTAATCGGGATAAACATATCGAAATGGTTTTATCACATGTTTCCCTGTAGGTACAAGCTAATCAGGGAAATACAGTAGGCTTCAGGGTGTAGCATGTGTCAATTCGCTCACAGTGACCAATTTCATCTATTGTGGCTACACGCCCGGGAGGCAGGTATGAGGTGAAGGAACCACAGGAGGCCCCAAGTCCGTAGGCAGACAGGTCCACAGAGACGCGCAGAAGACCCTAGTACTTCCAGTTTGAACACCAGCGCATCATGAAATTGATAGTTTCAGCCCCACGTATGGAAAGCCAATTTGAAGTAGATAATATCTTTACGTTATTTTCACCACGCTTTGGGCGTCAACTTGAAGAAGTTACTTTGCTTCACGTATGGAAAGCCGATTTGAAGTAGGAGTTGTATTGTAGTTCTTATGTTGGGGAGCCGAACTTGAAGTAGTTGCAACCGCACGTATGGTAAAAAGTTTCCGGTGGCCTTTGCCCCAAAATGTACTTTACGGTGGCCTTTGGTCCAAATGTTTAAAAAAAAATGTTAACTTTGTAATTTTGAATGTTTCTTTAAATATTATATATTTATGCTGTGCCTCAGTATTTATATTTTTTACAGACATGAATGTATTAGCAGGGTTGTGGTGCGACTGAAGAATGTAGCCTTACAAAGATTTTTAAGTTTTTCTTCACTCCTTTTATTAATGCTTGACACGATTTAAATACCTCTTCACTGATATAGAGAGAGCTGTAAGATTGTTTTTATTAATTATTTGTACTTTTTAACACGTAAAACTATTTTCGTTTCACACGAATACGTATTAAATTTCTCGAGGATGTATCTCGCGTCCAGTTATGAGCACTGTCTACAAGCAACTGAATTGATTTCTTACGCCTAAATTAGTAAATTTCTGTATTTCAAGTCTCTGACTTGCTATTACTAATCCAATAGAATACTTTTATTTAACTTAAGCTTTTTTCTGGTCGTTGATTGGCGATTTTATAAACTGTCACAAAATTTACATTATTGCTGCTGCAAGAATGACTAGTAGCATTATTAATCTATCTTACTCATTATTGCCTCAAGGTAACCTCAATGTTACCTCATAGTTAGCAACTTTTAACCTATTATTCTCACAGCTCCTACATTATTAAATTACGTAATATATACACATAACATTATTGAACATGTATACAATAATATAAACATTTACAATGACTGTAGTACAAATTTTTATATATTGTTACATCACATATTGCTTTAAGGCGAGCTGTTATTATATTTTATATTATATAATTTGACTGAACTCATTTAAGTGTTAAAAATACTGCCCCAGGCAGTAGAAGCGAAGAATCCCGAGAGAGGACGAGGAAGTGACTAACAAATAGGACAAGCACCCTGGCGTTCACGGGGAGAAATCATTCCAATACGCCATCTGTTCGACACCGCCAGTACTACAGGAGCTAAAAAACACACCTGAAACCTGAGAAGGAGAGATGAAATGAGAGGAAATGGGGGAAAGGAGAAATCGTGGTAGAATACACCACCTCGACGTTCACCTAGGCGATCAGGTGAAACCACGAAGACACCCATGGTCAGAAAGGAATCGAACCCGGTACCTCCCGAATGCGACCACAGATTTTGATGCCTGATTCATCCCGCTCGGTTACAGTGGGCTTTAAGCGATAGTCAAATGTTTTAAGAGCTGGTTGCTATGTGGAGTATTCCATTCTCTTTGCATTACCAGGACAAAAATATGAATAACGAATTTGAGAAAAAGTATAAGTATTGGAAATTTAAGGGAATAACAAGCAATATCTCGAAAATGGTTCACTCAACAACAAAGTATATGACATAAATTGTTTATTTTAACGCGATCTACATTTCTGTGTAGTAAAATTTTGTTTAATGGTTCACCAGTTATGCAAAAGTCGTTCACAATGAAGAATACTTTTGGAGACATTCCCAGAAAATTCGAGATATACATTTTATTTCTCATGAAAATATCTTAAACATATAATATTTTTATAAAAATCTTTAGAGCCGTTTTTGAGAAAACTAAAATTTTTTAAAAATGTTCCGTGTAAAGGGTAATCTGGGGTGGGGGATTTTCTTGAAAACCTTCGTGTCGCATTTCTGGAGGATACTGAACCTAAATACCAAGTTTGGTGTTTATCCGACTGTTCGTTTCTGAGTTATGCTGTTCACAGACACACAGACAGACACACACACACGGACATGTTTCCAAAAATGAGTGTTTTTTAATTCAGGGGGCCTCAAAACATGTATTTCCGGTGAAATCTCGGTATCGAATTTTTGGATACAGGCACAATACTATCTTGTATACCATGTACGTGGCAGAGATAGTAAAAACTATTTAATTTTTGTATTATTTGCATTGTTTCTTACTTATGCAAGACTCTGTGAAGACTCTTTAGGACAGTTTTGTTTTTCTCCAGAAGTGCGTTGGTTAACCTTGGAAGATTTTGAGTGGAGATGAACTCCATAGAGGGTTACACCTAATTCTTGCGGTAGCAAATAAAGAGCCAAGCAAGGGACGTTTAATATATAGCGAATACTTTAATGGTATCGGACAACAAGAACGGTAGCGCTGTTTACATGTTTGGGAAGATGTCCACGCGAGATAACTATCGACATTTTGGAACACACACTTCTTGTTAGCGATACATCTTAATTAGAATTCTGTTTACGGCTCGATCTCATTAATTGTCCACGAAAACACCTTGTCAGGTCTAACAACTGGATTGAGATAACCAGTTACCAACCTCGTTATCGTTTTGTTGGCTACACCGAGTTGTACATGCACATGACATTTTTCATGGAATCCCCTCTGGTTGGTCGTGGACGTCTCTACGTATAACTAATGGGGGAGCATATCATGCAAGGGGAAGTAAAATCGTTCTCAAAAATTCTAGACCATTATACATCTCTAAATGAAGGCAGTGTTCACCAAAAGCTATTTACCCAATTGGGTAAAATATAGGTAAAAATCAAACCTTTCTATACATCATCATTTAGTATTCTCCCTGCTACATACATAGTTGGTAGATAAGGTATTGCATTCTACCCTAAAATTCGGTACCGAAATTTCACCGAAAATGCCTGTTTTGAGACCCTCTGAATCCAAAAGAGAGTATGTGTGTGTTTGTGAACAGCATAATCCAAAAACCAAATGTCAGATAAACTTAAAAATTAAGTATACAACCTTTCAAGAAAATCCTCCACATTCCAAACTAACCTTCACCTGGATCATTTTACGAAATGCTTTACTTTTTCAAAAAGACTCTCACGATGTTAATTAAACCATATATTAAAGGTATCTATATGACAAATGAAATCTACATCATAAACTTTCTGCCAATAGGTTGTAAGGACCTCTTAAACTGATAGGAATTTTATATTATTTTGTATAACTGGTAAACGTTGAGAGATAGACGATAGCTTATTTAAAATAAGCTTTTCTGTAGCATCGACCATTTCCAAGATATTCGTAATTAATGGTTCGAGTTCTTAAATATTTTTCACTCTTTTAAGGGGTCAAGGTGTTCTGAACGCATGGAAATTACTCCTGAACTGTGTTAAATTACCACTGCTCTTAAAGTTCTCAATGGTTTTTTCTGAAAGTTTTAGGAATTATTCCATAAATCATGACAATTATTTAAAGTGGTTGCTTGCATTGATAGCTTACGTAGTTGAGTCCGTAATAATTATTTCATTCAGCAGAAAAATAAAAAAATTACTTTTAAAATATGTGGATTCATGTACCTTCTTCTCTGATACTGCTTGTAATACAGAATCACACTTTTGCATGCCTGTTCTTAGTATAATCAGCTATCTTGTGAACCTTAATTATTTAGTTATGTATATCAGGTCAATATAAATTGAAAAAACGTATTTGCAAAGTGAAAAAAATAAAAAATGTGGAAAATTTGCAATGTTGTTGCTTTCTTAATATCATTAATATGCATTATAAAATTATGACTGTGGTTCAGAAAGATTAACTATGTACTGTATACATGTACTGCTCTCTACGTTCTGAGAAAACGATACATGCTCGTAAATATCCAAAAATGTTGTTTTGAGAAAACTGAATTTAAAGTCTGAACATTAAAATTCTGACACACTTCAGTACATTCCAGGGTCATAATCATCTGCACCTTCATTTCTTGATTGCTTCAGCTTTTCTGATGCCTTCTCTTGGTCCTGGCCTCTTTTGTTAATTGCTGAAATGCTCGCTGGGCATGATATACTCGTTCAGTGTTGAAAGATAAAAAAAATATTCTAAATAGGGGCGATTCATGACAGCTGTAAAGGGGTGCAGACCAGCATTTAAATTATGTTTAAATATCTAAAAACCTCTTAACGCTCAATAAGTATATATTTTCTGAAACAGGAAATAATACAGATTTTATTAGTGCTTAAAACAGAAAACGTGATTTTTTACCATTTCAGAGTACCTTGTCTCCTTAAAGTCCCAGTCAGTTTCATCTGTTTCTCGCGGTTGCGTGAGAAGGGTATGGAATTTTAAGGCCAACATGCAGCGCTCATTTCTTAAACATTTGACCATCGTTATTCTTTTTGTATCTATAACGAAATGTTTAATGGAGCTGTTTCTGCAAAGGTTTATTTGGATTAAAGTGGAATAAACAGAAAAATAAACGTTCGTAGGAATAATTTGTATACCCGCTAATAAATGATAGAGCGGTTGTAGATAGTCATAACTTAAAAAATCTGATGTGTTACACTCATATGACTTTCTCTACTCTTGTACAAACTATTTTTACAAATGCTTATTCTCCATATGCTTCATGTTAATCGAGATATCGGGATGTCAACTTTATTGATAATTTTCTTGTAGATGCAATGGGAATATGGTAGGTTTTAAGCGATAGTTAAAATATTTTAAGCGCTGGTTGCTATGTGGCGCATTCCATACTGTTTGCATGTCCAAGACATAAAAAAATGAAAACGAATTTGTGAAACAGTGTAAGTATTGGAAAATTTAAGGAAATGACAAGCAATATCTCGAAAATGGTTCACACAACAACAAAAATGTATATGACATAAATTGTGTATTTTAACGCGATCTACATTTTTGTGTAGTGAAATTTTGTCTATCTCTTATGGTTTACCAGTTATGCAAAAGTTGTTCACAATGAATAATACTTTTGGAGACATTCCCAGAAAATTCAAGATATACTTTTTATTTGCCATAAAAATATCTTAAACATATGACATTTTAATCAAAATCATTAGAGCCATTTTTGAGAAAATTAACATTTTCGAAAAATGTTCCATGTAAAGGGTAATCTGTGGTGTGGGGGATTTTCTTGAAAACCTTCGTGTCGCATCTCTGGAGGATACTGAACCTAAATACCAAGTTTGGTGTTTATCCGACTGTTCGTTTCTGAGTTATGCTGTTCACAGACACACACACACACGTACATGTTTCCAAAAATGCTTTTTTTAGATTCAGGGGGTCTCAAAACATGCATTTCCGGTGAAATCTCGGTATCGAATTTTTGGGTGGAATACAATACTTCCCCTACTTTTTATACGTAGTAGAGAAAGTAAAAAACGGAGTCAACAATATCAAGAAAATTCCCACCCAAAACTACCCTTTCTTTGAAAAGGTTTTGGAAATCAAATGCATATTTTAAATTTTCTGGGAATAGCTTCTGAAGTCCTCTTCTTTCCTAAGCACTTTTATACAACCAGTAAACCGTAAGGGATATACAAAATCTTACTATACAACAAACGTAGATCTCGTTAAAGCATATAATTTATGTCATACATTTTTGTGAGGTTAATTATTTCCAGATATTCCTTTTTATTGGCTTGAGTTTTCACTCATACTTTTCTCAAAGCGGATGTCGTTGTTCCTTTTCTCCTCGTGGTCATGCAACAACAATGGAACGACACGCTCTTTAAAATGTGACTATCGCTTTACCTAATGTATCGTACAACGAGCTGTGTAAATGTGAATTTAACGTTTATCTTAATTAACAAGAAGTAGACAGTGAAAGAATTTAATTGTTGCTGTCGCACCACGTTTAGGCACCAAATTGAAGGAGATGTATTGGGTCACGTTTGGGTACCAATCACCCTGGTGAGACGTTTCTTGGAGTGTTCGCCCCACGCTTTGGACATAAACTTTCCGGTGGCCTTCGCCCCACGTTTACGAATCAACTTCGTAAGTAGAATTTGCAGAACATGTATCTCTTAGCAGGGTTGGTGTGGCTAAAGAACAAGGCTTACACAAATTATAATTGTATTTTAATTACTTTTATTAATCCTTCACACGATTAAATAACACTCACTGATGTATCCTACTATAGAGCTGTGAGATTATCGTTAATTGCACTTTTTAAAACATAAACTTTATATCATTCTCACCGCAATAAATTTTCATGTCTCACACTGAACCCGTACCGTACCGAACTGCTTGGGCACGCTCTCTTCTTGCGTCTACCCTTGAATTTGTTCATTTCTAGCTACTGATTGGCTAATCTTACTCCAATAGAATACATTTATTTAATTTTTAGCTTTTTCTTAATTTTTGATTAGCTATTTATAAACTGTTTTAAATATTATATTGTTATTATTCGAAGAATTATTAGTCGCCTTTTTAAACTTTCTAATTTATTGTTGGCTCAAGGTTACCTCGTTGTTAGCAAGTTTCGGCCTTTACTTTATAATTCTGTTTGCTACGAAAAGTAGCTTGCTTCTATTCTCACAGCTCCTACATTGTTAAACCACGGAATACACATACATAATAAATAAACATAATATAATGACTGTAACATACACTTTATATATTATATTATACACATATTGCTTTAAGGCGGGCTTTTATTATATTTTATATTATATAATTAGACTGATATTATTTAAGCTATAAAAATACTGCCTCAACAGAAACGGAACTTTCCAAGATTAGTTTATACAAGAGCGAATAGAGAAAATTATATGAGTGCAACAAATACGATATTTATTTTCTCTATCACGTGCGTAGTAGGTAGAAAAGGTATTGCATGTTTTGAGGT
This sequence comes from Deroplatys truncata, assembly GCA_030765065.1. Taxonomy (NCBI): domain Eukaryota; kingdom Metazoa; phylum Arthropoda; class Insecta; order Mantodea; family Mantidae; genus Deroplatys; species Deroplatys truncata. The sequence goes on along the minus strand of CM060981.1, from coordinate 30,369,258 downwards.
CCGTGAATACAAAAAAAATATTTTTATAAAAAGCTCTGTGTGTGTTTGTGAACAGCATAACTTAAAAACGAAAACTAGGATAAATACCAAACTTAATATTTAGGTTCAGTATCTTCCAAAGATGGGACACAGACATTTTCAAGAAAATTTCCAACCCCAACTATTCTGTACGTTTCTAGAATTTTTACGTGCTAAATAATTTTTATTAAACTACTATATATTACAGATATTTACATGATATGTAAAATCTTGAATTTTGTGGGAATAGACTGTGAAGTCCACTTGATTCGGAAGGGTCGTCTTCCGTGATGTATTGGTTACTAGGCTAGCCTCTAGTTCCGAGGTCGCGGGTTGAAACCCGGCGGCGGACGATGGAGTTTTTTCAAGCGTAAGAATGTTTAGCATGGCATCCTTCAGAAGGGAAGTAAAGCCGGTGGTCCCGTGTTGTAGATTTACGGCACGTAAAAGAACCTCAGGCCTGATAAAGAGGCCTCTGAGCAAAATTTGCGGTCTCTCACGCCCAAAGAAAGGGACGCTAAGGACCACAGCAGTTAAAGAGCGTTCATAAATATAACTCAATTTAATTTCATTTCATTCGAAAGGAATGTTATATAATTTTGTATGACTGGTAAATTTTAAGCGACAAACTAAAACGTACTGCACAAAAATGCATATATCTTTAAAACACACGATTTATTTCAAATAACTATTTTATACATAAGCCATTTCCGCGATACCCGTTATTAATGGTTAGATTTCTTCCAGATTTTGTCCTTTAAAATCCTGTCAACATTCAGTTGTTTCTCGCGATGTCATGGAAACAGTATGGAATTTTAGGGCCAGTTGTTAAACATTTGACTATCGCTGTTCTCCTTGTATCTATAACGAAATATGTAGTGTAGCTGTTTCTGTAAAGGTTTATTTGGGTTAAAATGAAGTAGATAGGAAAATAATCTTTCGTAACGAGAGAAAGTCATGTGAACGTAACACATCACAGTTTTTAGTTTAAGGCATGTTACATTTTGAAAATGGCTCACATATGAACAGGGCTTTCCATGCCCTTTAGGGCGAGAAAATCTGAATCCAAGCTCGCCAAGTTTGGGATGTTCTGAGTGTAAACTTGAGCGGCGGAGATTTTCACAAGAAGAGTAAAGAGGGCTTAACCATTAGCAGCAGAAATTATCAAGAGATTAAAGTAAAATATTCCGCTTCTCTGACATTAAGCTAAAGAACTTAGCTCCCGGTAGTTGCCTCCATTCATTAAAACTAAATCCAACGTTAAAACGAGGAAACAGCAAGAAAAAGAAAATAAAATCTCCTCATATTAGACTGATGTTGCGAGCCGTTACTACCAAAAAGTACGCGTTTCTAGATACGTGTAAGCAAAGTTTGCAAATGGAAGCTAATCCACAAGGGGTTTTCAATCTTTGAAATATTTTCTTTAAATAACGACGGCTAATTATATCACTTGGCAGGATGTATAGAATTGGCAGTTGGTTTTTTTTTGTAAAAAACGCGAAATATAACGGAGAGATGCACCTAGAAGTACAAGCACGATTTATGACAAATGTGACCGACTTATGGCAGCAATTATGTCGCGAGTTTTTGCGAAAATTGATAATTTCTAAAAAAATATTTATTTTTGCGATGAAAATTAGATGTTGGCTATAAAGGAATGAGAATTCATTTGGAAATGCACATTAACTCGAACATTTAGAGTGTGTTATTATTCTATTTTATAAGCTGCAGGACCATCCATGACAGCTGACAGTTTTTTTCTGAGCCTCTGGAACATTCCGTTAGAAATATTTCCGTTTTAAAGTCCTTGAAGGAATTGCTGCAGCGGAAAAGTAATTTACCGCGTTGAAACAAAAGAAATACACTGACAGAAATGCGACCACATACAATGCACTTGATCAACATCGACTAAAAGCTTGTTTCCAACCCAATTTTAAAAATATGACCCCGTACCTGCGACAGTAGGAACCATTGTCTATGGCATTAAAAATTATCATCAAGCTTTAATGAAAATTCGACTATATTTGAAATTATAACTATGACATTTGATATGTTTTTCACGAATATTTTTAAAAATAAACACAAATAAACTTGGCCTTGACAGTTGGAAACATGGCGACAATATCAGACGAGCGCAATAGCTCCGCGCTGAAACATGTAGAACCGAATGAAAGTTCAGCAGTATGAGTGTATCACTGTGTTTGCTCAGTTGTGTGCTCTTGTTCTTGCTGCACCAAATGTGGCATCAATAATAGAACCATTGTGATAAGATACATTATTGACCTTTCCGATGCTAAATACTTGTATTCTAAGATTATTAAGCAGTGCAAGAGGCGTGGCGTGTGACGTATTATTAACCAGACGCACTGTTCTGTTGTATTGTTGCTACCAGCCGTAGCATTATTGTATCTCCTTAGTTATATTTCGGCTTAACGGTCTTTCCTTTCGGTGAGGATCTCGCCAAAGGGAAAGATCTGTTTGAAACCGTTTGGTATGGCATTAGCTCTGTCTGGCTTTGGCTAGACACGGTTGGTGGGGGTAAGATAGCGTCACTCCAGTGGAAGTGACCGGTCTACGGTGTTGTGGCATTTCCTTCCATCCTGTTTCGTTTGCTCATTATGTAGAGCCGCCAAACGTTTGTGAATAAATCCCAGGTATGTGAAGGTAATGTGTTATGTAATTCTTCAGTGTAATGTAAAACCCACGCCTTCCCCTTACATCTACACACCAAGGTCCTGGACTTTTTGCTGCCAGCGAGTTGCGCCGTCCCCCTCCTATGTGCGTGTTGGGGTGACCTAAATTAATCTTTTTCTGGTAACCTTTTTGGCCTTCACCCCAACATCTAACAATATCAAAGAAAGTGATCTCATGTGCACTCAATAAAAAAGTGAGGCCACATCAGGACTTATTCCAAAGGGCAAGACACAGGAAAATTCACGACCAGCCACAAGTCGCAGCCCGGAGACTTGGAGGGTGAAGGTCCATGACTCTGTAACAAATCCTGCAACTCAGAGGTCCATTGCAGTGTAATTAGAGATCTCTGTTACTACTGTGAACACCATAATCAACAAGAAAAGTGCCGGAGATATAAGCTGTTGCCTAAACACATTGGAGAACGTGCCACTAACAGCAGAAAGCTGTATGAACGATACCTAGCTGGTGAAAAGTGCATGATTGTTGTCTTTTTAGATTAGGCATAAGTTTATGTAAGTGCAACAAACTCTCGGCTATATTTACCGACCAAGGGGAGAACAAAAATTGAAAGTTGGGGTAAGGAAACTAACGAAAATTTTCTTAGTGATTTCACTACAGGTACAGTTGCAATGGCAAATTAACCATTCGTCGTGTAAATGAAAGTGAGAAAATCAACTCGGCATATTATCAGACTAACGTTCTGATGCCATTTTTCCATGCAGAAATCCCTGCTCTCTACGGTGAAGAATGTCACAGCAGTCGTCACAAACTCGCTCGGAGAACAGCACTTTACGTCGCACCAGAAACGCATGCGCTAACTCTCTTACCAACTACGAGGTCTGTCCCAGAAGTACCCGATCTAAAAAAGAAAACACAAAAATTTTCATCTTTATTTCTCTACAGTGTCTCCTTTCAGCTCGATACACTTTTCCCGGCGATGTTCATTAGCTTCGATACCCTGTTTATAGTGAAAACCGTCGAATTCTGCAAAATAGCCATCAACTGCAAACTCCACCTCTCCATTGCTGGCAAATCTTTTACCACCAAGCCATTTCTTCAACTTTGGAAACAGAAAATAATCTGAGGGGAATAAGTCTGGTGAATAGGGTGCATGAGGAAGCAATTCGAATTTTAACGCATTGATTTGCCATGGCTGCCCGTAAACTCGTGCATTGTCTTGATGAAATAAAACCTTTCTTTTTTTTCGCTAAATGCGGCCGTTTTGCTTCATTTCACCATTCAAACGCTGTAATAAGTTTGCATAATACTCGCCATTGATTACTTTTCCTTTTTGAGGATAATCAATACAAATTATCCCACGCACATCCAAAAAAAAACACGGCATGACCTTGCCTGCAGATGGAACTGTCTGCGTCTTCTTTGGAGCCGATTCTCCCTTTCAATCCACCGTATTGACTGTTCCTTCGTCTCAGGTGTGAAGTGGTGGACCCATGTTTCATCCATGGTTACGAATCGACGCAGAAACTCGGCTTTATTGCAGCGAAACATTGCCAAACACTTGACTGAAATATCCTCACGACACTGCTTTTGTTCCATTGTGAGTAAACGCGGCACCCATTTTGTGCACACGTTCTCATGTCTAAATTTTCAGTTATTGTGCGATGTACAGCACTTTTTGAAACGCCTACGAAGTCTGCTAGCTCGCGCACTTTCAGTCGACGGTCATCCATTAACATTTTGTGGATTTTCTTCTCAATTTCTGTCGTGGTCACATCATTTGGTCGACCACTGCGATGTTCGTCTTGGCAGCTCGTACGGCCTCGCTTAAACTCTGCTACCCAATATTTTACTGTTGTAAACGAAGTAGCAGACTCCCCGAGAGTAGAATCTAGCTCAGCTTTAATATTAGTTGGACTAAGACCTTTCAAATGAAAGTTTTGTATCACATAACGATGACCAGTTTTATCCATGTTTACAAATTCGTTGAGAGCGTTCACTGTTGATGGCTGCCAAACAATTACTTAATAACGTAGCATCGTCAAACTTCAAACTTAAGCTTTATAAGCGTAGTTCTTTCTATCACAGTTTGAAACAACAACCACTATATATATATATATATATATATATATATATATATATAAGTCAGGTCGGTTACTTCTGGGACTGTCCTCGTAACTCACTAGCGAGGGTGCTTGCTTATACAATTATTAGAAGTATTCCCCCGTCAGGGGGGGTTTCCAACTCCTTCACCTGCTGTAGTGCGGGCACTGCGGACCCTGGACACTTATGGTACTTCTGACGTTATTAGAAGTACGCTGGGCCCAGCTTACGAGCGCCACCCGTAAGGGTGTCGTTTGGATTGGGTTGGATTGGACTCGACGGGGCAGTGGTTCCTGGTACCCATGTGAGATTGAGTACGTCTGTGCGGGGTTCTGATCCTCAAGGTCCTCCGGTACCGCGCTGTAAAGCCGTAGACAGTCTGCTAAGTTGCCGTTGACTCCACCGAGTTTTTCGGTAGTCTTCCCCTTTGAGTGTTGATGTGCGTAAGTATCCACTTCCACTTTATGATGGGGGAGGGGGTCGGAAAAGCCTTCGGGGGAGGGAGGGTCACTCGGATGAGCCCTCCTCCTAGATCCGCTTGCCCTGGTGTCTCGTGTTGGAAGTATACACAGTTCTAGCACGTTCGAGAAGGAGAAATGTTCGGAAAATGCTAGCTTTCTGACGATGGTGTTTGTAACATAGCCGTTGTTCATAACAATTTATAATCAAATTAACTCTACTAGAGAATTTTCTTAAAAAAAGTTTTCTTCGTCCAATGTGTATGAAGAGATATATTTTGAAAATATGTTTCTAACAAAAGCATTAATAAATTTAAAAGACTGCTAATTCCAGCAAGATTAAACTTTGCTATTTCAACCACTTTCTTCCCTAAAATAAAATTATTTATTGTCTGTGTTAAAGGTGAAGGTACCACAAAATAAACCAGATGAACATAAACCACGAGTTAACAAAAGTTGTATAAAATCCTCAAACATACAATGTTATTAATCCTCCAACGGTATTCAAGAATTTTATTTATAAGTATATTAATATGTATTAATTTTTTGATTCTAATTTAATTTGATTTATGTTTTATTTAAAGTTAATCTTTATTGCTTTTAACAGCTGCTATGTTATACTCTATATAATATATTTAAATAAATAATAAACAATATAATTATAATTAAAACAAAAAAAAATCACTAAATAAGATTTTAAATCATAAGTTTCAGGCTTTAATGTTGTATATGGTAGAGGAGGTTTTGCTTTAAATTTTTTTGGTTATCTATAATTTTTTTATTTTTTTATTTAGGGTTAAAATCTTTTAAAGGTTTAAGTAAGTAAGAACAGAAAGTTAATAAGGGAATTAAACCTTTCATTATGATTTCAAGACATAATCTTATCACTTAGTTTTAGTTAATGAACGCAGGGCCCTGCAACCGGGTAGAGCACCTCAAGCAAGTCTCAACGGCCCTTTTAGCTTCTATTGTGACTCTTGAAGGGAGAGATGAGGGGAAAGATTCTAAAGTCGACCAGATAAGGATGACGACGGGCGCAAGCAAAGACGAGCCCACCCAAAAGCCTCCCTCCCTGATGGGGCTCACTCGGAGGCAAGTCCTAACTGAGCAGTCCCGCAACCTCTACAATTAATGAAGGAGATGAGTACAGGAAACAAAGGACAGAAAAGTCACCTATAAGAGCAACCACCCCATCATTGACCTATCGACCACGGGAAACCACGAAAAACCCTTGGGTCAGAGTGGGCGGTTCGAACCCGGGAGTCGTACACGTTACCACGGTGCCATATTGATTGTATTCGATCATCGTAAAGTTTTAAAACAATAGCCCCGTATTAGTAGGTTAATATTATTACGTTGTTTGCCCCATGCATTTGGGCGCCAATTTGAAGTAGTTATTTTGTTGTATTGTTATTTATCCTACGCTTTGGGAGCCAATTTGAAGAAGGTTTGTTGCTGCTACGTATGAAAAGCCAGTTTGAAGAAAATGTATTATATTTCGACTGTTGGGGACCCGAACTTGAAGTAGTTGCAACCGCACGTATGGTAAAAAGTTTCCGGTGGCCTTTGCCCCAAATGTTTAAAAAAAATATTAACTTTGTAATTTTTGACTGTATCTTTAAATATTAAATATTTATGTTTGCCTCGACTGCGTCAGTATTTATTTTTAGACATGAATGTCTTAGCAGGGAGTGGTGCGACTGAAGAATGTAGGCTTACACAGATTATAATTTTACTTCACTCCTTTTATTAATGCTTGGCACGATTTAAATAAGACTTCACTGATATAGAGAGAGATCTGTGAGATTTTTTGTTAATTACTTGGACTTTTTAACACGTAAACTATTTTCGTCTCACACTGCATACGTATTAAATTTCTCGAGGACGTATCTAGCGTCCGGTTAGAAACACTGTCTACAAGCAACTGACTTGTGAATTTGTACATTTTGCTCCATTTTAGTTTCTGATTGGCTAATCCTAGTCCAATAGAATACCTTCATTTAACTAAAGCTTTTTGTGGTTGTTGATTGGCTATTTTATAAACTTTCACAAAAATTATATCATTGCTTACTGGAATTACAAGTAGCATTATTAAACCTTCAAATTCATTGTTGCCTCAAGGTTACCTCATTGTTAGCAACTTTTAACCTATTATTCGCACAACTCCTACATTATTAAATTACGTAATGCATTCAGATAACATTATTACATGTATACAATAATATAAACATATACAATGACTGTAATATGCACTTTTTATAGCTGTTACATACACATATTGCTTTAAGGCGGGCTGTTATTGAATTTATATATTATATAATTAGACAAATCATTTAAGTGTTAAAACTACTGCCTGATTATAACTGTCTTAATGAAGTTATCATATTTCGTAAGCCCTTAATTCTGAAAATGGGCAGAAAATTTGGCATTTTAACAGAAGGATGAACATTTTTTTAAGTTATGTTACGATATCTGTCTTCGTTTATGTGTTTCAGTGGCTTCCAGAAATTGTCTTTTTTGTACAATGCCTCAAGTTTTCGCAAAGGAACACACAAGTTTCCAGTTTCCTCAGAAAATAACTTAAATGGAACTGGACGGTAAATCAATGAAGCTTTAAATGATGCTCCTCTTTTCCTTTTCATTATTCATTCAAAGCACATTCAAGTAAAACTTTTCCCTTTTCACGTTTTAATTAATATTCTAGCAATCTGCTCTTATAAGAAAACGGAAGGATTCCGGCGTCTTTAAAATCCTTAAAGGCAAAGAGGAATAATGTACTCTTATATATACCTTACTTCAAACTTTCCAAAAAAAAAAAGTTTTTCTTGAAGAGAAAATTATTTTCTCTCTAATGTTCACACCGAAACGAGGTGCTGTACCGCTTTTGGCGAGTAATAATTAAAAGTTAAAGCAAACCAAACTGTTAAGGGGTAGGAGTACCCCCTCCCCCGAAACCGGAGCAGAGCATCATACTAGGTCAGAGTGGCCCTTTGTGCTTCTAACCTGAGAGAGGAAGAAATGAGGGGGATACCCGGAAGACGATGTACGCAAAACATGGACGGGGTCACTAACGATTCCAGGTTGAACGCACCCAATGCCGGTCAGCCCTGCCCACAATCCGGGAGCATCCTAAAGCTCAGGAAGAAACATTTCCAACGTGCACATCCATCGTTCACCCGCAACACACCGAGCACCGTTGCCTGGTCCTTCAACATTGAAGAAAACGATAGATACTTTGTGGTAGAGGAGGAACCATCTCAGAATTTGCTTACTGACCAGGGGAAACCACAAAAAAGCGCATGGTCAAAGTGACCTCCCGAATGCCAGCCTTACGCGTTGCCGCGGAGCCATCTCCCCAGACAGTTAAACTGGTAATCTTAATTTATTTATGCTCGACCATGCCAAAATGTAGTATTTATACGACTGGTAGCAGTACTTTTATGGACCTCATTAAAGTACACCTGTTCATTAAAGTATTGCTATTCGACCAAACAGAAGTGGCCACGTAACATCGTGAAAGTGCAAGTATCGATTATTTTCGTTTCGATCAACAACGGTACTAGCGCGAGTTTAGAAAAAAGTCAAATTGTCTGACGCTAGTAACAGTGACATCCAACTTAATCCGCCAGAAATTACGACAGAAACACTCAATCTTACCAATAACTTGTTACCACAAAAGCCAAGAAAGATGTAAGAGAAATCCTATTCACAATTCTTGGATTCGAGAATATCAAAAGGTATAAATTCGTTCTCAGAAAATGTCAGGTGCTACAAGGTTATTGTATTGTAACCATAAATAAAGGAATAACGATTGTAACACATCACTCAAACCGGAAACGAATACTTATCAAACCTTTAATTTAGATACATGGTCGAGCATAAACAGTATTTTGAAACTTGACTATAATGGGGATTAAAACGCTCGTATGATAATTATACTTGCATTTTAATTACTACCGTTATAGTCTCGTTACATAATATACTATTTCACCTCAGTTGGGATTAAGGTGAGAATAATATGTATATTACGACACTAGAGCGGTAATTGCGGCATTGGAGAATGAAAAAGGGATTGAGACTCGTCTTCTACATTCCAAGAGTTAAGCCTATAGGCCAGAGATGGGCAATACTACTTGTGATTCTTGGAAACGATAATGTAATTTTGGGACGGTTTATAAAAATAGCCAATCAACAACCAGGAAAAGCTTTAGTTAAATGGAGGTATTCTATTCGACTAGGATTAGCCAATCAGAAACTCAAATATAGCAACATTTTCAAATACAGAGTTCAGTTGCTTCTAGACAGCGCTAATAACCAGACGTGTTGCCTGCAAACAGTGATTGTAACCGGATGCGAGATGCATCCTCGAGATATTTAATATGTATTCGTGTGAGACGAACTATAAGTTTACGTGTTAAAAAGTACAAGTATTTAATAAAAACATCTGACAGCTCTCTCTATATCAGTGAAGTGTTATTTAAATCGTGTCAAGCATTAATAAAAGGAGTGAAGTAACATTATAATTGGTGTAAGCCTACATTCTTGTCGCACCAAAACCCTGCCAAGGCATCCATGTCTCTAACAATAATACTGACGCAGCCGAGGCAAACATAAAGATATAATATTTAAAGAAACAGTTAAATTACAAAGTTTACTGTTTTATTAATATTTGTGTCATTTCTCTTTTGTGTTCCTTTGGATATTATTTATGTGTACCACAAATGGGTTCGGGATATTGTATTCAGGACTTTTCTATGCGGTTGAGCGGACGAAAAGGCTAAATGGCCTTAGCTCAGCTACAATAAATAATTAATTTTGTTCTATGTATTAACCTTTTCTTTTCCTTCTTTCATTGTTTCCATAACTCCATTATTCCAGGTACTTGGAGGCCGTCTTATTGATCACATACATTCAAAAGCAATCCTCATATGTATCATACCATATTAATGTTTCTTTTTCTCTATTATATTTTATATCGTTTTAACTACGTGGTCATATCGGGACAGATCTGTTAGGAGATGCCTCGTGGCTCGGAGTGTGTCGGACAAAGGCTCTAGGTCACATCTCTGTGCCATTCCATCTTACTTCTTCACATGTGCACAGAGGCATGTGTATAGCAGCTGTACCTCTGCTTCCACACGTGCTGATCAGGTTGCTGTCAGTCTATCTTTTTCCAATATCTGTGGGTAGATGACAGAGCCTTCGTTTTAGTATCTTTTTTTCATGTTTTACTATTATTTTAGACATAAGAGCCGTTTCATTAAATATCCAATCCGGTATTTATTGGCTATTGGGGGAAACCACGAGAAAAAAAAAACACAGTCAGATTGGTCGGTCCACGGCGTTAAAACATTACCGCCTGTAGCGTTTTGCCCGCTGCTGCGTTGTGTTAATCTTACCCCGCAGTCGTTCCCGTCTATGCATCGTTGTAGGTAAAGTCTTCAGGACTCGAAATCGTAGATATCAGTCAGGAAGCACTTCTCGTCGATCTCAGGGTCAACTGTTGGCAAATCGGTCTGAAATCCTACATTTTTTGTCAGGGTAGGGTTGCGGGAGTGGTGACATGGTATTGTCTTGAAAGAAACGCTGTTTTCACTTTTCTCATTCTTTATGCTAGAAATCCTGCAAGATTCATTGGTATTCTCTAACACGCGTGATGCTTTTAACACTGTCTTCCCAATTTTGTCTCTTGGAATGCTACAGTTTGCTCCGGCTAGTTATTTTATATCTCGATGCTCTATCACCGTTCTTTAGATTCGCACGAACTTGAAATAGTCACTTGACTAACGTTAACTCGCTCATGAGCTTAGATATAATTATATCGAGAAATACCGTTAGCACATTATATAACTTTTTTTACCTACATCACTTTATAATTGCATAATTTCGCGTCCGTTTGACCCGGAGTGCTACTTGTTACCTCAACGAAGAATCATGACAAACTGTCCTAAAACCACGCTCGCGTTCACACATCATAACGACTGCTCGCCTCCAAATTTTGTACATGTCACTGCGTCTTCTTATGTTTCCATTGGTTCCAATACTTATTTTCTACGTTTATTGGTTCCCTAGTTGAAAATTCAAAGCCTAACTGTAAGAAATGTCCATTGCCTCATAGCGCCTGTTTACTCTTAAAACTTGACTCACACCCACGAAGTACAAAAGAAAGTTTCGATTTTTATGGCCCCACGCTCGGAAAACATAATGGACAGTCTAAAACGAAGCTACTTTTATTTTGCCTAAATATTGCAGATTTCTTAAATAATTACGACTTTATTTATTTAACAATATTATTGAAACTTAAAACATATTTACAGCTTCTGAAGTGCTTTCGATTGATAGAAATTTGAATCGTATTGCTTTAAAATTATGGAAAATTATCAACTTGTATGTTAATTAATAATCAATAATTCCCAAATTATAATTACTATAGAGTTCCTTTTTGTGTATTCTTAATCAGGTGGAAATATTGCTACACGCCTGAGCGAAAATCAATCCATATTGCTTGTTTTGTTGAAATATTATGAAATATTAAAGTCATGCCCTGTCTTATTTTCTCATTCCTAATTTTCTCTCTTGTAGATATTCGAGCTGAGCGCCGCCAATAATGCATTTCCAATGCGAAATATTTTGTTTGTAAAATTGCTGAGGTAAAATGCAGGTGAACGAGTGTTGTTTTGATGTCCTGGATGAGCACTTGAAGGTATGGACGAAATGGAGTGCGATAAACTCTTCTACAGCACAGTTTTTCCGGACGCTGCTGTAAAAAGGGGAATTTGGTTCGGAAGCGATGGCTGTGAATAATACAGTACCATTTCGGCTGATCCGATTTGTCCCTTGGGCTTGATGCGATTTTGTTTTCCGGTATAGAACCAGCTGGCTTTAATGCGGTGAACCGTCCGTTCTAACTGGAGCCTGCACGTCTGCAAACGGCTTTAAAATAACCGAAAAATAATTTCATTGCAACTGAAAATGTGCAATATCCTCTGTCTCATTTAACGCAAAGGTTCAAGTAACAATTGTTAAAAATTATGCAGTAAATAAGATAACGTCACATTTCGAAATGTTCAAAGAGGCGCTTAGGTTTCTTTCACAAGACTTTTTCAAAACTATGAATGGGACCTCGATACCGCCGATACCTCTTTGATACTTCTAAATTTTTAAGTTTTGCATTATTGAAAGTTGTTTCGTTTAAGTTTATGGTAGAAAAGGAATGAAAGAAGTCGAGGCTTCATGCTATTGCGTCGCACGTTTCCTCAAAGACTTGCTGGATTATAGTTCTTGATCGACATTGACTGTGTTCCTGTCGGCAATGCAACATTTCATAGACTTTTGTATCTAAATAAACCATGAAAAACAATGGTGAAAGTAGTAGAGGTACTCGTGTAACGTGTAGCGTTAACTGAGTTGCGAATAAAGCTGATTTAGCTGACGCACTATATTACGTTTCTGCAATAGCCTGGCTTGGTGACTCATTCTTAGCCATTACATTTACGTATATCGATGACCAAAATCTGTGTATCCAGCAGAAACAAATCAGAACTTAAGACGTGAGAGAATACAGCACATGAAAACATTTGTTATTTCCTTCCATCTGTTAGTTTGTGTGTACGCAATTCAAAGTCGTATCACCAGCTAGCTTACAGGTATACTGTACGACTAATTCACATAATTTGCATAGAAAATAGTTTATAAGAAAGTTATTAGCACAAAATATATTTACATGAAATATATATACATATATTATTTCATAGTCTTAACTAACAATAGGGGATATATAATCTGTGGCATTATTAACATAAATAACGAAATCCCATTTGAGAAAATAAGTATTCAAAATTTAATGGAATAACAAGCAATATCTAGAAAATAGTTCACTCAACAAAGAAAAGTAAAGGACATAAATTGTGTATTTTAACGCGATCTGCATTTTTGGTGTAGTAACATTTTGCCTATCTCTTATGGTTTACCAGTTATGCAAAAGTCTTTCACAATGAAGAATACTTTTGGAGACATTCCCAAAAAATTCCAGATATACACTTTATTTGTCATGAAAATATCTTAAACATATAATATTTTAATCAAAATCGTTAGCATCATTTTAGAGAAAATTAAATTTTTCGAAAAATGTTCCATGTAAAGAGTAATCTGAGGTGGGGGGATTTTTTTGAAAATCTTCGTGTCGCATCTCTGGAAGATACTGAACCTAAATACCAAGTTTGCTGTTTATCCGACTGTTCGTTTCTGAGTTATGCTGTTCACATACACACAGTCTCACACACGGACATGTTTCCAAAAATGCTTTTTACTTTCTCTACTACGTATAGTAAGTAGGGGAAGTATTGCATTCCACCCAAAAATTCGATACCGAGATTACATCGGAAATACATGTTTTGAGACCTCCTGAATCCAAAAAAAGCATTTTTGGAAACATGTCCGTGTGTGTGTCTGTCTGTGTGTCTGTGTGTCTGTCTGTGTGTCTGTGAACAGCATAACTCAAAAACGAACAGTCGGATAAGCACCAAACTTGGTATTTGGGTTCAGTATCTTCCAGAGATGCGACACGAAGGTTTTCAAGAAAATCCCCCACCCCAGACTACCCTTTACATGGAAGATTTTTCGAAAATTTTAATTTTCTCAAAAATGGCTCTAACGATTTTGATGAAAATATCATATGTTTAAGACAATGTCATGAGAAATGAAATGTATATATCGAATTTTCTGGGAATGTCTCCAAACGTATTCTTCATTGTGAACGACTTTTGCATAACTGGTAAACCATAAGAGATAGACAAAATTTTACTACACAAAACATGTAGATCGCGTTAAAATACACAACTTATGTCATATACATTTCTTTTGTTGAGTGAACCGTTTTCGAGATATTGCTTGTTATTTCCTTAAATTTTCCAATACTTATACTTTGTCTCAAAATCGTTATTCATTTTTTTTATGTCCTGGACATGCAAAGAGAATGGAATGCGCCACATAGCAACCAGCGTTAAAATATTTGACTATCGGTTAAAAGCTACCATATTTCCCTTGCATCTACAAGAAAATTACCAATAAGATTGACATCTCGATATCTCGATTAACATGAAGCATATGGAGAATAAGCGTTTGTAATAATAGTGTGTACAAGAGTAGAGAAAGTCATGTGAGTGTAACACATCAGATTTTTTTTATTCAGGGGGTCTCAAAACATGTATTTCCGGTGAAATCTCGGTATCGAATTTTTGGGTGGAATACAATACTTTCCCTACTTACTATACATAGTAGAGAAAGTAAAAATTGTTGGCAATTGAGGAACCTTAAACAAGAAAAATTTCGGAATTAGTATACAATACAAAACTGGTTACATGCGTTTATACACAGAAAACTATTAATGAGAACATCATTCAGTGAACAAGCTATCGCTTTTACAGTTTTTCATAAAATCAGTATCCGTATCGAGTATCGAAAAAGTGTTGTTGTCAAAATTGAGTTTCATTTATGGACACACTTTAACTACTATAGTTCTTAGCGTACCATTCTATATTGGGCGTGAAAGACCGGTAATTTTGCTCAAGGACTCTTTATCACGCTTGAGGTTCTTTTACGTGCCATAAATCTACGACATGGAACCACCGGATTTTATTTCCCTTCCGAAGGACGCCATGCTAAGGAATTTTACGCCCGAAAAAAATCCATCGCCCTCCACCGGGTTTGAACCCGCGACCTGGAACTAGAGGCTAGCATGATAATCACTACACCACGGAGGACGACTTAAATGTATGGTGCTTTAATAAAAATAGTTAGAGCCATTTTTGAGAAAAAAAGAAATATGTAAAGGGTAGATTGGGGTGGGGAGATTTTCTTGAAAATCTTTGTCTCGCATCTTTGGAAGATACTGAACCTGTTTGTTTTTGAAGTATACTGTTCAAACAATCACACATATAGATGCTTTTCTAAACATACATATTTCCTTTGAAATTTCGATTTCATGCAATGACTAACTGGATACATGGTAGAGAAAGCATAAATGGAGAGGGTTGGAGAGATAGAATCATACAACTGAAGAAGTCAATGCAATAGCCGGGATTTGAACCACGGATCTTGCGGTTTCCGCCGTGTTGCTCTAACCAAATACTGATTCTGCTTTTCCTACCTTGTCCTACACACGGCTTGTTTGGAAGGACAGTGAATATGGAGACACTCTGGTGGATAAGTATTTAAAAGAAAAAAGGGGAAAATTATACATGGCATTTGTTGATTTGGAGAAAGCGTATGACCGCATTGATTTAAATTTGTTGTGGCACAAACTTTTGAGGAAGGGAGTAAGCCAACAGATAGTGAATTTATTTAAAGCTCTATACAAGGACAACACATTTTGTGTGAAAGTAGGAGTAGGATTGGTGACAAAAGAAGTAAACCAAAGGAAGGGGCTACGACAAGGATGTAAATTAAGTCCAGTGTTATTTAATCTGTACATTGATGATATCCTCACTGAGATAGGAAGGAATAATAATTGGTTGCCTACGATAAATAAGGTATCAATCCCTGGGTTATTATTCGCTGATGATTTAGTGATAGGATCAGTTTCAACGATTGGTTTGAAGCAGTCCCTACAGCAAATGAATAAATACTGTGATGAGTGGAATTTGAAAGTAAATCAAGAGAAGACTCAAATTATAGTGTTTAAGAAAGGTGCCAAACTGGGCAAGTATGAAAAGTGGAAGAATGGAGAGAAGGAATATAAAGTGGTCAGAGACTGTATATATTTAGGGGTTAAAATGGATGGGGTGGAAAATGGGAGAAACAGAAGAAACTGGTATTGACAAAGGGGAAAGGGGCAATGGCAGCGATTAGAGGGTGCAAATATAGAATACCAGATATAAATGTTAAATGGCTAGAGAAAATATATAACACAGTAGTTGAAGCAAAAATGTTATATGGTAGTGAAATATGGGGAGTAGAACGAGGCTGGGAAGAGATAGATATGGTACATAGGAGTTTCTTCAGAGAAGTTTTAGGCCTGCCAAATGCTACAGTTAAGGAATTTGCTCTAATTGAAATGCAGAGAGTGGGGGGGGAAGCGGTAATAATGGAGAGAGCTCTTAAATATTGGTACAGACTATTAAATCTAGAAGAGAAGAACTTGTTGAGGCAGTGTTTGGAATTCCAAGAAAGGAGCTTAAAGAAGAATGGGTGGAGTTATAGTATACAAACTAATTTGGAAAATAGTGGTCTAGGGGAAATCTGGAGAAGGAGGGAAAATAATGCTAAGGGTTTTTGGAAAGAAGCTAGGCAGAGGTTTGAAGATATAGAGATACAAAATTTATTTAGCAACATTGGGAACAAAAGTTCCTTGGAATCATATATATATTAATAAAAAATGTATGGGCTAGAGAACAGTATGTGTATAACTCAAATAAGGAACAAAGAGAAAGTATAGCCTGGGTACGAGCAGGTGTATGGAGACTAATAGGAATGAGAAATGGGTTCCCACAGAATCAGTGCCCAATATGTGGGGAAAGAGAAGATTTGGAACATATCGTTTTTGACTGTAAAGGTACACAGCATTGGAGAAAGCAAGCTATAAATGGGAAATGGTTAAAACGGGACAGGAAAGTAGCTTTAAGCAAGATTTTTAACAAGGATAGTAAAAAGGTAGGAGAATACTTGTCCAAAGTTAAAAAGAAATGGTTATGGACAATAAAAAGAGATGTAAATTAATTTCATCAAGTGATGTTAAGTTATGTAATTATATTATTATTATAATATATTATTACTATAAGATTATTATTGGTATCATTACTATTATTTTTACTACTATTTGTATTATTATCATCATTTTTATGTTATAATAAGAGTGTAATATGGGTAGAATATGGCAAGATAACAGCTTGGGCTGATCTATAGCCATGTTCTAAGGAAGATTGCTAGCACAAATAAATAAATAAAATAAATAGCATGCAGCACACAGAATATGGAGACATTGAGCTACACATATCCCCAGATTTCTTCTGTGTGATACCTTCTCTACGGATGTTCTGATAACTGGCAAATGCTGGGGAGATTAGAAACTTAAAAGACTAATCACTATCGCTCCAAACGTCCGAATGGAATGGTGTCACTCTAAACTCTCATAGTGAACTGGGCAGCCACCAATTGTTTGGTGTAGTGCGATGGGTCTGCTAAGGCCGCCATTCACTGCACTCCGAATGGAGAGCTTCCATTTCGATGACGTCCAACTCTTGGAAGTCGCTCTACCGTGCCACGACTTGCCAATCGTTTCAGCATCAAGGCATATTTATGACTAGAGACGAGGAAAATAATAATGTTCATATTGTAAACCGGGCTTGTTATCATTAGAGAACAAATATAGTAAGGTCTTTTTATGGTGAGGCCGGCATCGCGCATATGCGTGATCCACGCACTGTCTAGGGGTTTTTTGTTCTGTAACTCCCGTGTTACTTTCGAATAATAGTATAATACACTATACTGAGTACTAACCTTGTTATAGGTGGTGTTGGAAGTGGTGAAGATATTCCTGGCATCTTCGAATGAAATTTCCATTTACACCCATAAGTTCTTTTTGGGTAATATTCATAATGTTTGTTTTTATATTGTCCTTAAGTTCATCTTATGGTGTGAAGGATTGTTACTATTAACTTTGTTTTTTTTGGGCTCCCCACAAATACATGCATCAGTATTGTCAATTTCTTCCTCTTGTATTATCTTCTTAGGTTTAGCGACCCCGTTGTCCTAAATTATTAACAGGAAATTTCTCCTGAAGTGATCTACACACCTGTTTACATGATTCTGTTTTTA
Source organism: Deroplatys truncata (assembly GCA_030765065.1). Lineage (NCBI taxonomy): Eukaryota > Metazoa > Arthropoda > Insecta > Mantodea > Mantidae > Deroplatys > Deroplatys truncata. Next base: position 30,351,214 of record CM060981.1, on the reverse strand, counting down.
CATATGTATGGTACATAAAAATTCGTTGTTCAGGCTTGAATTTGTCGGCAGGCATTACAGTGGACTAATAAAAACACATTAACACCCTTATAATGTGCCATTTTCGCCTCCCCCATGGTCATGGCTAATGCAACCAGCACTTCACAATGCTTCGGAGTGATGACGTCATTCATAACCAGAGATAGCAACATCCAAAGCTTCGAACAACATATCGCCATGAGTGACGTAAGGCCACGTAATGCATCATGGACATTCATCATTGGCTGGTTTGCGACACGCCACTGACGCTAGCGCTCTCACGTTCTCCGACGGTTCCCGCAACTCCTGGGCAGGCAGAGAGAAGCAGTCGCTTTTTTTGCCAGGGACCGATGCGGAACAACTAGCCATCGTGACAGCGAGGTTTTCGGCATAATTCACCAAGGGTTGTTTTGACCTGTTCTAAGTTATCTTTCACACTTTATTCGGTAAGCTTTGAAATTTAACCTTTAACTCTTGATGCCTTTCTAAATTCTTGTACGGGAGAAGTATTGACATTTGTATTTCATGTAATTTTATTGTATTCGTTAAAAGCTTTCAACTCATATGGAAACTTTAAGTGTACGAAGCAAAAGAAAATATCACATTGTATTTGAGCATATTAATTTGTTAAAGGAATGTTAAAGCAAGCTGATCTAATCATTGTGCACGGGTATAGCACTTTAAAATACATTCTTAATCTATGTGTTGGTGAATATTTCCTATTTTATAGCTCCTAAGCAATAGTCCCTTTTCACGGTAACTTTTCCCTCTGGCTATGATAAACAAAATGCTGTAAGCAGCTAGCGCCCAATGGTGCAAGTGCATGTGGCAGCAGAGCAACCTCCCAGTGATGCAATATAAATCACGCACAACCAGAAGCCTCGAATGAACTTTCACTTTTGAGATGAACAATGCACGACTTTCTTTACAGCATCAACGCAGCAGCGACTGAAACATAGCTGATAAAATAACCTTGAACGCGCCATTCACCGCCACTTGCACATCGGAAAAATACCGAGATCACTATAGTATAGCCCGCTACGCGTATAACCGGGCTTTGGCCTCACCTTAAAATGACCGCAATGTGTTTCGACCCTTAGCAGTGTGTAGAATTCAATACATATGACAAAAAATTTTATATTCGATAATATCTTAGTAAAATCTTCGTATTTTATGAAATCTTCATGTTTCTTCACATTCTGTACCAAAGTACTATGGATTCCATTAGCAACGCATCGGGCTTTCCAAGTATTTCATTAGTGCAATTTTCTTGAAACACATAATTTACATTACTTCACCAAACTCTTTTATACTTGAATTGGACTGGGAGCGAATGATAGATGTTTTATCCACTTTACACAAACATTTCACACCGGTTATTTAGTAAAATTTTAATTTGTTAATGTTCGTAATATCTACTTATAATCAAACCCACTCAATTCAAACAACCCCCGTTTGAATTCCTACACGCTGGTTGCCGCAAGTTTACTAAAAAATCTGATGTAATACATTCACATGATTTTCTCTACCCTGTATCCTTTATTAGTGGTATACAAATTATTCTAACTAAAGATTATTTTTCTATCTACTACATGTAAATAGAAACAAATCTTTATAGAAATAGCTATTTTACACATTTCGTTAACGATACAAGTCAAATGTTTTAGAACTGCACGCCATGCTGGCCTTAAAATTCTAAACTGTTTCCATGCAATCGCGAGAACTTAAGGAATGTTGAATGACCAAGTAATGAACAATTCGACCTTTAATGATGGATATCTCAGAAATAGCTCATGCCACAGAAAAACTTATTTAAAATAAACTATGTGTCTTAAAGAGATCTACATTTTTTGGTGCAGTACGTTTTCGTCTATGGCTTAACGTTTGTCAGATATGTAAGATTATGTAAAATTATTTTCGAATGAAGAGGACTTCACAGGCTATTCCCAGAAAATTCAAGATATACATTTCATTTATGATGCAAATATGATTTATATATGCTACTTTATTAAAAAAAACAGAGTTATTTTTTAGAAAATCAAAATTCAAACAAAAAACTCTTTCATGTAAAGGAAAGTTTGGTATTTATCCGACTTTATTTTAGACATGCTGTTCATAGACACGCAAACGCGGACATGTTTCTAAAAATACTAAATGCTAAAAATATTTTGATTCAGGAGACTTCAAAACATGTATTTCCGGTAAAATCATGATATAGAATTTTCGGGTGAAGTGGAATAGCTTCTCTACCTACTATGTAATGGTAGAGAAAGTAAAAAGCGTCATCTAGATCAGCAATCAGTCACGTTTAGTTGGTCTATTTAGTTTTAAAATGCACACGTGAAAGACAGAGGTTTATTTCGTTATACTGTAAAACTGACAGATACAAATATTCATCCTTAAGTGGTTTATAGACCCAGTTTTTATCCTCGGTATAACCAGTCCAGTTTGGTGTCTGCTTTCTTAATTATAGCTCTGGGATGATTCTATTTCACGCATGAAAGGTGTGAAAATCATTAGCGTGTAACAAATAGCACGTTACCTATGTAGTCATTTATTTAAATCAACAGAAAGCTATGATACAAGATTGGAAACGATTTTAGTATCACGGAAATAAACCATTATAATAAGTGATAACTCTATAAACAAGCCCACCTTGTAAAGAAACGTTCCTCACAAAGAACAAGATATTAACTGATGATTTGTGAAGTTAGAAGAAAATTTTTGCTTTGGAAAAGGACCATTGTGTTAGTGAACTGGGGGTAAACATATCTACCCTAACTTTCAGACATTGTTTTAGATTAATTTGAGTTTCTTTACCACTTACCTATACAGGAAGTATTATCTGAAGTACTCCGCTCCTTACTTTTAAATAGGAAAGTGTTTTCCAAATTCGTATATATATAGATACCGAGCGGGATGCCTCACTGTGGCCCGCATTCAGGAGGTCCCAGGTTCAAATCCCGTGAGCCGACCAATTTGTTTTTTTTCGTGGTTTTCCTCAGCCGCCAACGTAAATACCGGATTGGTTATTTAATACCACGACCCAAAGTTCCACCTTAAGTCTAAAACAACAGTAAAACGAAAAATAAGTGGTAATAGCGAATGCTATGCCATCTATCCGCAGAGAATGTAAGTAGTTAGACTGGACGGCACACTAACGCCATCTGCACGGCACGAAGAAGAAGATCTGGCTGCCATGCGCTGGCGGTCTCTGTGGGCACGTGACGAAGCAAGACGGCACTTTCCAGGGATGAGACCTAGAAGGCTAATTGTCCGTCTTTCTGTGTGAAGACGGCGGTTAGACTGGATGACACCCTAACGCCATTTGAAGTAGGGGTTATAGGAATAAGACCAAAAGGCTAACTCTCCACCTTTACATGGGAGCGGCGGTTGGACTGGACGGCAGCCTAATGCCATCTGCACGGCATGAAGCAGGTGGTTATAGGAATTAGACCTATAAGACTAATTGTCCGTCTTTATAAGGGGCCGGCGGTTGGACTGGACGGTACCTTAATACCATCTGTACGACAGAAGCAGGTGGTTATAGGAATGAGACCTAGAGGGCTAACTGTCCGCCTTTATATGAGAGCGGCGATTAGACTGGACGGCACCCTAATGCCGTTTGCACGGCACGAAGCAGAAGATTCGGTAGCTATGCGCTAGGGTCTCTGTGACACGTGACGGAGCGGGTGGTCACAGAGATGAGACCTAGAAGGCCAACTGTCCATCACATATCGTTCTAAGAGTTATCCACCAAAAGATACGTCGCGATATGACAACGAGTTAAAACGACGTAAAATAAAATAGAGTTAAAGAAAATACTATATAATTTATATCCACAATTACAAAACCATTGTTCAGACATATTAACAACTAAGAAAAACATAAAACAAATTAAAAATTAAATTAAAACAGAGGTAAAATAAAATAAATTAGAATAAAATAAGTAAGAATAAAAATAAAATAATAAACCTCTACTCCAGTTATCTTATCTAAACCACTAGGACCTACTAACCTACTAACAATATTAAAAAAAACTCAAATCCTAGAACTAAGGAAGGGGGACTCAACACCTCTACCTATGTAGATCTTTTATACTTAGGCCCCTGACGGGACTCCCTCGGGAGGAAGGAATGAGGTGAGAGGAGGCAAAAGGTGCCGGAGCAGGACTCCCGACAGGCAGAGATCAGGGTAGCTATCATTCACAGCCTTAAACTCCCTGGATGGCAGAGCATCCTTTTCCTCTGCCGTGCACACGTCGAGACCTCCTGCCGACACTTGCGACCCTGAATGAGACTAAGCAAATAAGGACCATCCTGTCCTATCTAAACTAAATTTAGTATAACAAAACGTAATCTAAAAATATAGTTAATATTTTCTGTTATTTAGTACCGGTATCCGGTAGGTAATACGGCTACTGATATACAGCGCCTATCATCTCTATATTATAACTTCTTTTTTCAATTACTATTCTATAATTGGAAAACAATTCATTTGATTTGTATCGTATACCGAGCGAGATGACTCAGGGGGTAATATCTGTGACCCGCATTTGGTACGTCACAGGTTCGACTCCCCTGTCCCTCCATTTCGTTCCATTAATCACTTCATTTATCCCTCACCCCGTTTGGTGTATTTCAGGGTTGAAAGCGTCGACGACGGTGTTTCGGTGCAGCGTGATAGGGAAAAAGGTTCCTTCTTGTGATCTTTCTCCGCCCCTCGCCCTTCGGCTTATACACCATGTGATCAAAAGTATCCGGACACCCCCACAAACATACGTTTTTTATCTAAGCTGCATTGTGCTAGCACTTAACGCCTGGTACTCAATATCCACGACCTCAGTAGTCATTAGACATCGTGAAACAGCAGAATGGGACGCTCCGTGAAACTCACGGACTTCGAACGTGGCAGGTGATTGGGTGTCATTTGTGTTAGAAGTCTGTGCGCGAGATTTCCACATTCCTAAACATCCCTAGGTCCACTGTTTCTGATGTGATAGTGAAGTGGAAACGTGAAGGGACATGTACAGCACAAAAGCGTACAGACCGACCTCATCTGTTGACTGACAGAGACCGCCGACATTAAAGAGGGTCGTAAAGAGTAATAGGCAGACATCTATCCAGACCATTACACAGGAATTCCAAACTGCATCAGGATCCACTCCAAGTACTATGAGAGTTAGGCGTGAGGTGAGAAACCTTGGATTCCATGGTCGAGCGGCTGCTCATAAACCACACATTACGCAGAAAAATGCCAAACGACCCCTCGCTTGGTGTAAGGAGCGTCAACATTAGACGATTGACCAGTGGCAAAACGTTGTGTGGAGTGACGAATCATGGTACACAATGTGGCGATCCAATGGCAGGGTGTGGGTGTGGCAAATGCCCGGTGAACGTCATCTGCCAGTGTGAGTAGTGCCAACAGTGAAATTCGTAGTATGGTCATGATTTTCCTCGAGGGGGCTTGCACCCCTTGTTGCTTTGCGTGGCACGATCACAGCACAGACCTACATTGATATTTTAAGCACCTTCTTGCTTCCCACTGTTGAAGAGCAATTCGGGGATGGCGATTGCATCTGTCAACGCGATCGAGCACCTGTTCATACTGCACGGGCTGTGGCGGAGTGGTTACACGACAATAACATCCCTGTGATGGACTGGCCTGCACAGAGTCCTGACTTAAATCCTATAGAAGACCTTTGGGGTGTTTTAGAACGCCGACTTTGTGCCAGTCCTCACCGACCTACATCAATACCACTTCTTAGTTCCGCACTCCGTGAAGAATGGGCTGTCATTCCCTAAGAAACCTTCCAGCACCTGATTGAAAGCATGCCTGCCATAATATGTGTGGTCCGAGTCTGTGTGCCCGACTGCCGGGGCGTGTATATCTTTAAACTGTGGGAACCTGTCATTGCTGTGCCGTCATTCCTGGTTCGGGTTGTCCAGTGTCTTCCTTGTCACCATTCCTTCCTCCCGGGATGCCCCCTCGTGAGGCTCAGTACAATATCCTTATTCCTGGATCGGTGCCGAATCCCTCCTCTTCACTAATCTAATCTTTTAGATTAAGGTCCGTGCGCCTATGTGTGTGTGTGTGACAATGACCAGTTGAAGGAGGGGACACCTAGCAGCTCGACCGCAATGGATCTTTTGTGCATATACTCCTGTGAGGAACGAATGAGAAGATGACGGATGGACTGCAGAGTAGGCCGGCGCAAATCGACAGAGATGCGTAGGATTCCCTAACAGTTCCAGGCCTTACCACTCCGTGACATTCTTCTAGCGCTACAGGGAAACACGACCCAGCAGTGGAGATTCGACAGATTTCCCTATAGCAGAACCGTGAAAAGTTCCAATTCGCAAGCCTCTGCGCCATCAGCCCGACACCAACCGAACCATAGACCCGGAATCAACCTGGGATACGAGAGAAGGAAATGAAATGAGAGGAAATCCGTGGTAGAATACAACACTTCTCATTCGCCTATGACAACCAGGAAAAAAAAACAAAAACAAAAATCAAAAAAACATGCCGACCAAAAATCGAACCTGGGACTTCCCGAATGCGAGCTTCACACGTTACCACGGTGCGTCTCGCTCAGTTTTGTGTGCTTATGTGTGTGTGTGTGTGTGTGTGTGTGTGTGAATAGCATGAATTAAAGACTACGTGTCAGATAAATACCAAACTTGCTGTTTAAGTGCACTACCTGCCAAACATGCAACTCGAGGATTTTCAAGAAAATCCGCCACTCCAAAATATTCTTTACAAGGAAAAAATTGTTAATTTTTTTGTTTTCTAAAGAAATGTCCCTAACATTTTTACTTTCTCTACTACGTATAGTAAGTAGGGGAAGTATTGCATTCCACCCAAAATTTCGATACCGAGATTTCACCGGAAATACATGTTTTGAGACTCACTGAATCCAAAAAAAGCATTTTTGGAAACATGTCCGTGTGTGTGTCTGTCTGTGTGTCTGTGTGTCTGTGTGTGTGTCTGTCTGTGTGTCTGTGTGTGTGTCTCTCTGTGTGTCTGTGTGTCTGTCTGTGTGTCTGTGAACAGCATAACTCAAAAACGAAGAGTCGGATAAACACCAAACTTGGTATTTAGGTTCAGTATCTTCCAGAGATGCGACACGAAGGTTTTCAAGAAAATCCCCTCACCCCAGACTACCCTTTACATGGAACATTTTTCGAAAATTTTAATTTTCTCAAAAACGGCTCTAACGATTTTGATTAAAATATCATATGTTTAAGATATTGTCATGATAATTAAAATGTATATCTCGAATTTTCTGCGAATGTCTCCAAAAGTATTCTTCATTATGAACGTCTTTTTCATAACTGGTAAACCATAAGAGATAGACAAAATTTTACTACACAAAAAATGTAGATCGCGTTAAAATACACAATTTATGTCATATACATTTCTTTTGTTGAGTGAACCGTTTGCGAGATATTGCTTGTTATTCCCTTAAATTTTCCAATACTTATACTTTTTCTCAAATTCGTTATTCATTTTTTTATGTCCTGGACATGCAAAGACAATGGAATGCGCCACATAGCAACCAGCGTTAAAATATTTGACTATTGCTTAAAACTTACCATATTCCCCTTGCACCTACAAGAAAATTATCAATAAGATTTACATCTCGATATCTCCATTAACATGAAGCATATGGAGAATAAGCGTTTGTAAAAATAGTTTGTACAGAGTAGAGAAAGTCATGTGAGTGTAACACATCAGATTTTTTTTATTAAAATACCCTATATTATAGATATTTACATGGCAAATAAAAGGTATATCTTGAATTTTCTGGAAATATTCTCTGAAGTCCTCTTCATTCCGAAGGAATTTTGTATAATCTTGTATAACTGGTAAACGTTAAGCACAAAATATGTAGATCTCTTTAAAACACACAATTTATTTCCAATAAGTTTTTTATGGCATAAGCCATTTCCGAGATATCGGTTATTAATGCTTGGAATTATCCATCACTTAGCCATTCTTTTAATGTCCTTTCAACATTCAGTTGTTTCTCGCGATGTCATGGAAACAGTATGGAATTTTAAGGCCAGCATATAGTGTCCAGTTGTTAAACATTTGACTATCGCTGTTCTCTTTGTATCTATTAGGAAAGTATAATGCAACTATTTCCATTAATAAACAACAAACTTGTGGCAGTATTTTATATCACAACACTGTAAATGCCAGAGTGATTGTAGTGTAAATAAGCATTATTGTATGACAATGATTTGAGATGTTTGTTAATTATAAGCATTGTTAAGAAATAAGTTTACGCAACCTCACTGAAACTGACAATAGGAGCGGGTAACAATGAGCGAGGGGTGAGTTGATTATCAATTAGAAGAGACAATTAAATGACGTCAGAGTAGCGCGCTTTTCTTTAGAAATGGAGGGAATATCTTCCCTAGAGCATATGTGTTCGTAATTTTGATTGGATATAAAAATAGACGCTAATGTTGGCGCGCTTTATTAACCAATAGCAGCTCGATTATAATCTTTAGGCATATCGGGATGAAGGAGTATAAATTCTGAAGCCAGAGACGGGTAACGCGCAGTTTAATAGAATCATCCACGGGTTACACGTCGCGCCATTCTACAGAATCCCTCGCGTCGTAAAGTTAGTTAAAAAAATGTGAAATACGCGAATTAATAATGTGCGGCAAATAAGTGATTATAGTTACTTTCGAAAATATAACACTTTAAGTCGGGCGTGTATCAAGAGTAAATATGTCACATTAATTAATTGTGACGGCAATAAAAGTGTAAAAACAAACTCTATTATCAGTGTTATCTTTTAGTAACAACTCCTTTCCGTTTACATACCCTGTTTAAGAGATTTGCTCGACTTGTAATAATAGCTAGCCGGAGGACAAAGAACCCAAAATTCAAACTAGTAATACAATAACAGGCGCTCAGCAATAAGATAACACGAAAGTAACCGCGACAAAGTGTAGAGAAATTCATATGAATGTAACAGATCAGATTTGCGCTTCATTTGCTTTGCTAGTCACCTCTGCCCACCACTCACTCATTTGTTCTTGTAAAACACCAGACAAGTGAACGTTCAGGTTGCCATGGTGATGCATAACGTTAAACGTTTTAAACCTTATTCTTTATTACACTTTGTGTAGTTTTGTTACGAGCACTCAAATCCCAGTCGATGAACAATTGACTGTGACATCATTGTTTTATTGGACTCTAGTGGGTTAATCATGAGCATTTGCAGCGCGTAATTAATCAATCACTCTACAAGGGGCTTAATTGCTAGCCATTATTGATTTCTCCCTTTGCTGAAACCAGTTTGTGTTGGTGCATGCAATAATGTAAACAACAATACACCCTGGTTAAAAACCCCTGTGCTTAGAATCTTTATTTTGATTTAGTGGTTATTATATTAGGTCTGTTATCCAATTTTACCGAACCAAGAAGACATTTGAAAAAAGAATCATCTTGTGTTACATTCACATGCCACTCTCTAACACTATATTCTATTTGCATAAAGCTTATAAACATATTCTTGCAAAAGCTCATTATTATAACTAAAAGACAAACTGAACTTCATGCTGATACTGTAATTATTGACAAGATGAAATAAGGAAATAAATAAAGAAATAATAAATAAACAAAAAAATTGCAATATATAATTTTCGTTGAGGCAGTATTTTTAACACTTGAATAATTTCAATTAAATTTTATAATATGTAAATTCAATAACAGCCCGCCTTGAAGAAATATGTCTGTAATAATTTGTAAAATGTATGTAACAGTCTTTGCATATGGTTATATTATTGTATCTATGATCAATAATGTTATGTGATTGCATTACGTAATTTAATAATGTAGGAGCTGTGAGAATAATAAGTTTAAGGTTGCTAACAATGAGGTAACAATGAGGTAACCTTGAGGTAATAATGAGTTTGAGAGTTTGAATGCTACTAGTCATGATTACAGCAGCAATAATGTAAATTTTGTGACAGTTTAAAAATAACCAATCAACAGCCAGAAAAAGGACTAGGATTAGCCAATCAGAGACTTGAAATACAGAAAGTTAAAAATTTATACGGTTGAAATCTGTTCAGACCATAATAGTAACCGGATGGAAGATGTGTCCTCTAGAGAAATATATTACGTATTCGTGTGAAACCAAAAATAAGTATACGCGATAAAAGAAGTGCAAGCATTAAATAAAAGAATCTCACAACTCTTGATATCAGTGTAGTGCTATTTAATTTGTGTCAAGGATTAATTAAAAAGGAGTGAATTTAAAACTTAAAATCTGTGTAAGCCTACATTCTTGTTGCACCACGCCCTGATTAAGACAAACATGTCTCTAAAGTAAGACTGACGCAGCCGAGGCAAACATAAACATAAATACTATCTATAGAAGCAGTTTAATAACAAAGTTAATATATCTATTTTTAAACTTGGAGAGTAACAACAAAAATACATCTTCAAAATCGGCTTTTCATACGTAGCAGCAGATTACGTAACAAACAATCTTTCTTCAAATTGGCTTCCCGAACGTGGGGCTAACATCAACAGTAATACTTTCTTCAAATTGACGCCCAAAGCGTGGTGTAAACTCCAACAACAGTAACATACGAGGGCTGATCAATAAAGACTGAGGCTGATTTTTTCCTGTAGCTTCCTTGATAGTTTCCTGTCTCTACCATGAATATCTGAAAAGAGCGGGGTTTCATGTATGTCCATAGGCGCCAGCACTCTTGTATCGGTAGGTTGGTAGTAATGCTGTATATTGTTCACCCTACTTGAATTACGCATACCACTCGACACGAGAGGAGCAATAAAATTTTGTTTTCGTTTAAATCATATAGCCTCTGAAACTTTGGAAAAGCTGAAGCAAGCCTACGGTGAAGATGCACTACCTCGTGCAACAGTGTTTAGGTGGTTCAAGGACTTCAAAGTAGAGCGAATCCTCTGTGCTAAGCAAGGTGGGCCTGGTGCTTCGGCTTCTGCTATGACTGAAGTCAACATCAACACAGTTGCTGTGATTGTTGTTCCCACTCACACCACTGTTACAGCAGCGTACTACACGTCAGTATTGGCTACACCGAGGAAGCACATTGCAAGGAAACATCCAGAACTTCATCAGAATGGGTGGCGACTTTCATCACAACAACGTATGGCCTCACATCGCAAATCAAGTCCAGGAATTCAACATCACCTACGTACTGCATCCACCTAATAACCCCAATCTTCCACCCTGTGATTTCTTTTTTATTCTCATCACTAAAGGCAAAGCTCCGGAGCATTCAATTTGAGAGCACTGAAGCGTGATGAGGAAAAGTGAGGCAATTCTCAAAGACCTGACAAAGAATGGCCTGCACCACGTGTTCGAGGACTGGTAGAGGCGCTATAAAAAGTGCATTCAAGTAAGAGGGAAATACTTTGAAAAAGATCATGTAAACATTGAAATGGAGTAATAAATACTGTGAAAAAAATCAGTCTCAGTCTTTATTGATCAACCCTCGTACTTCCTCACCGTGTATGAAATAAATATATAATGTAACAAGCTTGAGTTGAAAATATTTGCCAGAGAAAAAGATAATTAGCGAGCAAAGTCATTAGTAATAGCTGAGGAGCGAACGCGTTAGTATAAAGATTCCTGGAATGTAGTTAAGGTTATATGTTCAGTACGTTTGTAGAAGCACACGGACAAAAATTTTGTAAAAGAGAAAGGGAATGAAATCATTAGATTCGAGGAGTACCCCATAGTAACAGTGTCATATATGCATATACAGGAGCTATGATTGCCTCTCGGGAGAAGGAACCTTGGTGAGATAGTTCTAAAGTAGGCGGAGCTTAAGTAATAAAAGAGTGTGTATTATTCAAATCAGCAAATTGCCGTTCTATCTTTTATTTCGTATATAGCCTTAGGGTTTTACAGTCTTTTACGGTGATCGGCAGTTCGAAGCGCCTAAGAACGCGCTGGGTTATCAGTTACTTAGCGGTAGCCACGAGGGTTGTCATTATCTCGTAGCTCGTTCTGATGTCTCGTGCGCCAGCTGTTCAGTGGTAGAGCTATGATTACTTTCTCAGGATATGCTGAGAGTATTTTGAAAGGATAACTCCAATTTGAAGTAGATGGTTGCTTTAAGTACGGAAAGTCAGTTTGAAGATGATGTATTATATTTCGACTTTTGGGGAGCCGAATTTGAAGTACTAGCAACCGCACGTATGGTAAAAAGTTTCCGGTAGCCTTCGCCCCAAATGTACTTTCCGAGGCCTTTGCCCCAAATGTTTAAAAATATTAACTTTCTAATTTGACAGTTTCCTTAAATACTATATATTTATGTTTGCCTCGGCTGCGTCAGTATTATTGTTAGAGACATGTTGTGGTGCGACTGAAGAATGTAGGCTTACACAGATTATAATTTTACTTCACTCCTTTTATTAATGCTTGACACAATTTAAATAACACTTCACTGATATAGAGAGAGCTGTGAGATTTTTTTAATTAATTACTTGCACTTTTTAACACGTAAACTATTTTCGTCTCACACGAATACGTATTAAATTTCTCGAGGACGTATCTGGCGTCAGGAACACTGTCTACAACCAATGCGTCCAGTTATGAGTGCTGTCTACAAGCAACTGACCTCTAGATTTTAAATTTTTGTATTCCAATTTCTGATTGGCTAATCCTAGTCCAATAGAATATCTTCATTTAACTTAAGCTTGTTCTGGTTGTTGATTGGCTATTTTATAAACTGTCTCAAAAATTATATTACTGCTGCTCCAAGAATGACTAATAGCATTATTACACTTTCTTACTCATTATTGCCCCATTGTTACCTCATTATTCGCAACTCTTAACCTATTATTCTCACAGCTCCTACATTATTAAATTACGTAATACATTCACATAACATTGTTACATACGTACAATAATATAAACATATACAATGACTCTAATATACACTTTTGTATATTGTTACATATACATATTGCTTTCAGGCGGGCTGTTATTGAATTAATATGTTATATAATATTACTGAAATCATCTAAGTGTTAAAAACACTGTCTCCAGTTTAACTTGACTGAGAAATTTAATTTGATCTAGTATTTGAGCTATTGGAGCAAATTGTCGACCGTTTGAAGATAAAGAATGAAACTGATTATCAATAATAGCACTCGAAATTGTAACGATTGAACTATTATACGTGATAACTTCTGCAGTATCGATTTTACGGTTTCAAATAACTGTTTCCACAATAACAGAAGTCCGTAGCATAACTTGCGGTGCGTCGCTAAAATGCTTACCGGCAAAACCCTTTGCGGTGGCCGCCAAATCTTACTCACACAAGCCCTTAAAGTAACACAGGAGTAAGTCACATGAAACTGAACAGGTCTCAAGCGAGAGTGTCTCTGATTTACAATGCACGCCTATTTCTTAACTCTAGCTCCGCCCACTTTAGAACTACACCACCAACGTGCGCTGACCAATACTTAAAAATCCTACGTGTGCGTCTCGTACCTTGATATTAAGGGTACCTCCACGAATCTCAGAATTACATTCCGTTTCTCTTCCACATAATTCTGGCCTACGTGACTCTGCAAACATACTGAGGTTATAATCTGTCTCCCAAGAATCTTCAAGCTAATACTTTCACTACTTCGGCTGTCGCTAATGACTTTGTTCAGCATGTCTTGCTAAAGACCTTTCCCTTGGACAAATATTTTCAACTCAAGGTTATTACATAATACCTTGATTTAATATAGTTAAATTATTTATTGCAATTATTTCTCTATGTTACCATTATTTCGTATTTACGAGGGTCGTCAAATAAGTAAGCTTCCGTATTTTATAAAAAAAACCATTATGCATAATTTATCATGTTGAATTAATTTTATTTATGTTGTACAATCCTTCTGTTACTTTTCTACATAGTCAACATGTATTTCCAAGCATTTCTGGGGACGTGACACGAGTTTTTTCAAACAAGTGTTGTACCAGGTCGGATCCTGTGCTCGCAACCTGCTGTTCACATCTGATTGATCTTCGTTTCGTAGTTAAACTGCTTACCTGCAAGGGAAAGATGTGAAAATCACTTGGGAAAATCACTAGTGAATGCGGAAGATGCGAGAAAACTTCTCATTTAAATCTTCTGAGCTCCGCCTGGGTCAAGTTTCTCGTATGCTCCGTATTCACCGGAACTTGCCCCAAGTGATTCTCACATGTTCCTCCAACTCAAAGGTAACCACTTTTAACACCGAAGATGAAGTCAAATCAGTGAACAGCTGGTTGCGAGCAGAGGAACCGACCTGGTACAACACTGTCTTGGCAAAACTTATGTCACGTCCCCAAAAATGATTGGAAAAACATGATGACTATGTAGATAGGTAACAGAAGAATTGCACAATATAAATAAAATTAACTCAACATGATAAATTCTGTGTAATGTTTTTTATAAAATAGGGAAACTTACTTATTGGACCCCCTCGTAATTATTTATATCTTCCTGTCGATAATTACGGTATCACACGTGCCGAAGCTGCCACCTACCCGACATGTATAGAAGCAGAGGTGCACCTGCCTAGCACTAAGGCCATGGACACATTGCGAAGCAAACTTTTGTGGTATAGGGATGAGACTTAGAAGGCTAACTGTCCGAGGTATCTTCTAACAACCCGTTGCGATATGACTATATAATTAAAGCTACTTAAATACAGTATAACTATAGAAAAAAATCTGATGTGTTACACTCACATGACTTTCTCTACTCTTGTACAATCTAATTTTACAAACGCTTATTCTCCATATGCTTCATGTTAATCGAGATATCGAGATGTCAATCTTATTGGTAATTTTCTTGTAGATGCAAGGGAAATATGGTAGCTTTTAAGCGATAGTCAAATATTTTAACCCTGGTTGCTATGTGGCGCATTCCATTCTCTTTGCATGTCCAGGACATAAAAAATATGAATAACGAATTTGAGAAAAAGTAAAGTATTGTAAAATTTAAGGAAATAACAAGCAATATCTCGAAAACGGTTCTCTCAACAAAAGAAATGTATATGACATAAGTTGTGTATTTTAACGCGATCTACATTTTTTGTGTAGTAAAATTTTGTCTATCTCTTATGGTTTACCTGTTATGCAAAAGTCGTTCACAATGAAGAATACTTTTGGAGACATTCCCAGAAAATTCAAGATATACATTTCATTTCTCATGACATTATCTTAAACATATGATATTTTCATCAAAATCGTTAGAGCCATTTTTAAGAAAATTAAAATTTTCGAAAAATCTTCCATGTAAAGGGTAGTCTGGGGTGGGGGGATTTTCTTGAAAACCTTCGTGTCGCATCTCTGGAAGATACTGAACCTAAATACCAAGTTTGGTGCTTATCCGACTGTTCGTTTTTGAGTTATGCTGTTCACAGACAGACACACACACACAGACACACAAGACACACACACACAGACACACACACACACACACACAGACACACACACGGACATGTTTCCAAAAATGCTTTTTTTGGATTCAGGAGGTCTCAAAACATGTATTTCCGGTGAAATCTCGGTATCGAATTTTTGGGTGGAATACAATACTTCCCCTACTTACTATACGTAGTAGAGAAAGTAAAAAAGATTAAGACAGAAGAAGATTTTTTTAGAGAAGTTTGTAAGAAGTAAGCAGAGAAATCGTGTGAATGCAACATATAGGATATTTAATATCTCCTGCGTTGTTTACCGTCGATCCCCATCAAATACGCGGTGTTCTAGGAAGGTCTATAGGTTCGAATCTCGACAGCTGACTCTGCTGCATCAGTTGGTAATCCTTACACGAAGTGGGTGGCTATTTAACTATCTCAGCTGCTCCTGCAAGCTTAGCATACAGATTGGATCGAACTGTTTTCACTCCAGCTGTTAGTTCACTGGCTTGAGTTGCATTCCCTCCCGTTTAAAGTGACTTATAATTTATTCAAGGACTTTAGAGAGAACATCCATTATAGGCTCAAACCGGAGTGAGGACTGCCACTGTGCAAGTATTTTACATCAATAAATCATGAAATGTAAACCCATAGCCACTTTACACGCATGTCGTTCCTACAAACATACCTGTGTATTCGACCAATAGCGACCTGCCTTCAAGTCTCTTTGTGGAGATGAGATTTATTTTTAATATTTCACTGCAACTTCCACTGCTTTCACTATTGACGGACACGTCCTTCCTGATGTATATAGGCTGTAAAATACACCGAAATGAATAAAACACTACAAAATCTACATTCACGTGACTTTATTTACCTACTCTTTTACAAACTATACTTACAAAAGTTTATTCTTATATCTACTTATTGTTATTTGAGATAAATGTTTGATGAACATTACTCTAATCTCAAAGTAAGGACCATTAGATTCTATAGTCCTGATCTACGTTTCAGCGAGGTTTTCTATCCCGCAACGGTACCAGTTTCTGGTTTTTGATGCGAAGAATTTGTTGAAACTCGGTTCAACTGCTTCAAAGTTTTCAAAACCTCTTCCACGTAGGAAATGGGCAATGGATCTAAACGGATTGTAATCTGATGACGCAAGATTAGCGCTATATGTTGGATGTGGTAGCAGTTCGTTTCCTTCCAATTCCTGAATTTTGTCCATTATTCTTTGAGATGTATGAGGTGTTGAAGCTGGTTATCGAGACCCAGGAGAAATAATAATAATAATAATAATAATAATAATAATAATAATAATAATAATAATAATAATAATATACGATCGAACATAGCGACGAAAATGTGCTGAATTCATATTAGGAATGGGTTTTGGAGGAAAGGCAGAGGAACAAAGTTTGCTTCCTCGAAGCAGAGGTATTTTACCTGCGATGGTCAACGAACCTGCATACCGGAAGTCTCGCCTTTATACTTTTGGCTCGGACAGGGTTTACAACGGTTTTCAAGGCTTAAAAGGGTGAGGAAGTAGACGTGCCTTATCTACGATCTAAGAATGTTCGGGAGAAGATTTTAAAACTCAAAATAAGCTGTGAGAAGCAGATGTGAAAGATGTCACGTGGGGGTAGCCAACAACAAAAAAAATCATGAAACAAAAATTATAGCCAATCGAAAGATCGCGTAGGCATCACATGATACGTTTGAACTTAAAACAGAACGAAACTTAAGAAATGGAGAGGGGAAAATTCCAGAGTTTGGCGAAAGGCGTGAAGGAGGAAAGACACGCCGAGACAGTCGGGGACAAACTAACCATGACAGTGGCCGAGGCACATTCCGGTACAAATTAACCACGAGGACGTCGACGAAACGAAATTAGAAGAAAATAATCAGAAAGTTGATAGTGTAAAAATAAAGTTATGAAATCTAGGCAATTCGAGGGCTAGTCGGAGAAACACATAAGTAGCGACTTCGAAAGTGATAAGAATAACCGTGGCTTCGACGACGAAGGTGGCGGGTTGACCAGATAGGAATCTACGTAACAAAAATAAAGACATAACCCAAACTTCTCCGGCAGTATTATTAATATCATCAAGGCAGTGTCATCACCCCTGAAAAACAAGAACCTCATGCTCTACCGAATCAAACCCCAAATCCCTGCCATCCAACCAACGAACCCAGGACTCTGAGTCCATTGAAGCAACTGCCAGGAACACCACAGCTGATGAGTCAGAGGTCAGCGTCATTTGGCGCCCACTACGTTGGGGCTCGAAATACTGCCAGCGGATAACGCACCCGGAGAACCGACAACGGAAGGAAGACGACGCCGATGACGACATCAGCAACCACCAGCAGCAGAGTGTACCGATAGACGTGGGGCAACAAGCGACATCGACGCCGCTCCATTACAACAAGGAAGCAGACATTCAGCGCAGACATCATCAGTGTTCAAAAAGTGTGTAAGTGTAGTGAAGTGTTTTGTGAACTATTACAACACTTCGCAACAGCTCAACCCAGCACCGAGTAAGTGTTAACTGCATGATACATAAGTTAATGAAATTTTGGAAGGGAGTGTATATGCAATAGATATAAGTAAACTGGGGTATGTATG
The DNA here is from genome assembly GCA_030765065.1 of Deroplatys truncata. Classification (NCBI taxonomy): domain Eukaryota; kingdom Metazoa; phylum Arthropoda; class Insecta; order Mantodea; family Mantidae; genus Deroplatys; species Deroplatys truncata. The sequence continues at coordinate 30,333,147 of CM060981.1, read as the reverse complement.
TTTGTAAATGCTGTTAAGAAGCAAGAAATTAACCGGAAACGTTATGGAAGGTAATAGCAATGAACAAGGGGAAATTTTCAGTAACAATAGCACGCGGGTAGGTGTAGAAAATGGAGATAACGAAACATTAGAACACCAAGTTACCGGATCACTTAACGCGAGCGAAATGCTGCAACAAATGTTGGCTCAATTGAGCCTCCTAAACACTAAAATATCAGAACAAGAGCAAACATTTGGGCAAACACTGACTCAACGATTATCAGAACAAGAGCAAACACTTGGGCAAACACTGACTCAACGATTATCAGAACAAGAGCAAACACTTGGGCAAACACTGACTCAACGATTTTCAGAACAAGAGCAAACACTTGGGCAAACACTGACTCAACGATTAACAATACAGGAACAAACATTGCAGCAGCAGATAGCCTCACAATTAAGCATCCAACATAAGGAAATCAGTCAGGGCTTAGAAAATAAAATACAGGGTGTCTTGTCAGAAATTAGAGCAAGTCAAAATGTAATCTACGAGGATGTAGAATACATAAGAAACGAACTAAAAGCAACACAGACTAGTGTAGAGGTAGTAAGGAAGGAACTTGTCGTGGAAATAGATGCCATCAGGGCCCAACAAGTTGTAAACAATGAAAACTTAATATGTACAATTAGTGATAAGGCAAGGGAAGAAGCAATGACAGTCTGTATAGCATTACAGAACAAGCAACAGGCACTTGAAGCAGGGGTTGACAAATTAAGGGAGGAGCTGACACAGACCGTCAATGCTCGTAGGGACGCGGTAGAACAAATCGAACCGCGATCTCAAGGAGCCACGGACGCGCGAATTACCTCTCAGGTTTCCGCGCTTTCGTCGTTCCAGTGTAACAACCCGAGTAGCGAACCGAGGTCGAACGAACCTGCCTGCACTCCTTCGGCCTCACCGCACCCGGCAAGTGAAATGTCAAGCACCGTAGGGCCCCTGCAACAATGCAATATACCTATACAATTTTTGAATGAACTACCAATCCCCAAGTTCAACAGTGAAGTCGATAATGCGAAGCAGTTCATTAATGACCTCGAATCTTATTTCGCGCTTAGGGGAATTCCCGACCGTTTCAAAATGGTAATTATAAAAAGGAGCTTGATAGGCCCGTCCCTGAGTTGGTTTCGATTGACGGTAGGCGAGCATGCACAATATGAACATTTTAGGTCTGCATTTTTGGAAAAATATTGGAGTGGCGTTGCACAGTACAGGGTGCGCGCAGAAATAAATAATGGCCGATACAGGGAAGAGAAGCGTGAGTCGATGGTTGACTACTTCTTGCGACTCGGCCAATTAAGCCAACTCCTGGACCCACCGATGCCCGAAGGTGAATTTGTATCCCTCCTGACACGACACTTCCCAGACGTTATACGTCATCACCTCGTGGTAGCACGTCCGAGGACGCTGAGCGAAGCCATTGAACTACTTACCGCTCTGCAGGGGTACGGAACGCGGAAAGAAGATAGGCCCAGAATCAGGACTGAAGGCAGACACATTGATCGGATAAATTCGCATCGTAATGATGGGACGAGGGCACAAGGTGCGTTGAACGACTACTCCACAGTCCGACAGCGTTATCAAGAGCCATTTGCAAGAAATCGGGAGAGAAGCTATAGGCCCTGGAACCAAACGGGCACGGGTAGGCCACCGAGGCAACATGAGGAGTATCCCGTTCACTACATGAGATTCTCCAGGTACCCGGCGAATGGTAGGCAACACCGGGGAAATAACCTCCACGGTGGAACAGCGGATAGGCCAAGAACGCCTCCGAACCGCCCAGAAACTCCCCCGAAACGACCTGGAAACACCCCGGGCAGGCCTAGGACACCTCCGAACAGGCCAAGAACGCCTCCGAATTGCCCAGAAACTCCCCGGAACAGGCCAAGGACACCTCCGAACAGGCCAAGAACACCTCCAAGCCGGCCAGCGACCCCACGACGTAGAGATGAGGACCATGAGCTCTCAAGCATGCCTACGTACAGCTACGCATGGAGGCCGAGCGCGTATCTATCACAGACACGACAGCCGCAAAATGTCCACCGCGAAATGGATGACGCGATAGGTCACCGAAGCGGGGCAATGGCAGGACGAAGCATAGGCCAAGGGACAGGCCCCAGTCAAGGATCGTGGCCACGACGGTCGGAAAACTAGAGACAGGAAGAGTCGTAGCGTTCCCAGGCTCAACCTCAGAGAATGCGAGCAGGTTCTCGCATTACACAGGGAACGAAAACAAAAATACAAGAAGAACAATTTTTTTATTAACTATTTGCACATTGGGAAAAGGCATTAATGTGGTTAGAATTTTTACGCAACAATTGTGCGAAGGGAGAGATCTTAACGACACGCCACTGCAGTCAGCTGATGAGTCAGAAGTAGGTCAAGCACCCCAGTATTGTGGGTTAAACACAGAAAATGAAAATGTTTATTTTGGTGAGAGACCGGACGACTCGCAGGTAGTGGGTAAACAAAACATGTCCCTATCAGGTATACGCGAATATGTAGCATCAACAGACTGCTTAAACCACCAAGAGAAAGAAGGAATACAGACGATGCATATGTGTTGGAAAGGTCCTTATCGGATATCACAAACCTTCGGGGACAGGGTATTTCAACTCCGACAATTGAGGACCGAGAAAATAATCGGTAGGTACCAGTTATCATTGATTCGTCCATTCAAGCAGGACCAAAGAAATTTAGTAGAGTCGGATAGGGAAAATGTACAAACGCACTCGGAACACGAGTAAGGAAAGTCATATATGCGAACATTGTTTACAAACAAATTGGTAGCTTTGGGATAGCAATGTCCTGTTAAAACAGTGTGCTTGACATTCACGATGTTAATGACATAGAGTAAGAAAACCGGACAGAATGTATACCTGGCAAAAAAAAAAAAGGTATCAAAAGGTGTCTTGAGTGTGGAGGCTGCTAATAGCTTCAAGAAAAACAGTATTGTATGTAACGTGCAAGAGAGAGAGAGAGAGAGAGAGAGAGAGAGAGAGAGAGAGAGATGGAACTAAGATGTGTAATTAAATAAAAAAAAAATTGTTTGAAGAATGTATTGTGTGTATAAACAGATTTCTTAAATGTAAATGTTTTGTAGCCTGGTTGTTGACGGCCAGATATTATGTAGATTGTTGTTCTTTTACTTGGTGAAAATACTTGTGTAAATTTGAAATTGTATTGTGCACAGTGATTGAAATGTATTGTGAACAGAATAAATGTGTAACGGTGGGCTCGCCATCAAATCGTCGTAAGCCACTGACTAAATAAATGAATGAATAAATAAATAAAATGATAAATGAAAGGAATAGAGGGAGAGAGGGACTTTAGATTAGCTTAGATGGGACATTAACGATAAACCCATCATCCAACCTAAAGGTCCGATGATAAGTTTACCGTCAGGGCATATGAAGCTGGTTATCGAGACCCAGGAGAAATAATAATAATAATAATAATAATAATAATAATAATAATAATAATAATAATAATAATAATAATAATAATAATATACGATCGAACATAGCGACGAAAATGTGCTGAATTCATATTAGGAATGGGTTTTGGAGGAAAGGCAGAGGAACAAAGTTTGCTTCCTCGAAGCAGAGGTATTTTACCTGCGATGGTCAACGAACCTGCATACCGGAAGTCTCGCCTTTATACTTTTGGCTCGGACAGGGTTTACAACGGTTTTCAAGGCTTAAAAGGGTGAGGAAGTAGACGTGCCTTATCTACGATCTAAGAATGTTCGGGAGAAGATTTTAAAACTCAAAATAAGCTGTGAGAAGCAGATGTGAAAGATGTCACGTGGGGGTAGCCAACAACAAAAAAAATCATGAAACAAAAATTATAGCCAATCGAAAGATCGCGTAGGCATCACATGATACGTTTGAACTTAAAACAGAACGAAACTTAAGAAATGGAGAGGGGAAAATTCCAGAGTTTGGCGAAAGGCGTGAAGGAGGAAAGACACGCCGAGACAGTCGGGGACAAACTAACCATGACAGTGGCCGAGGCACATTCCGGTACAAATTAACCACGAGGACGTCGACGAAACGAAATTAGAAGAAAATAATCAGAAAGTTGATAGTGTAAAAATAAAGTTATGAAATCTAGGCAATTCGAGGGCTAGTCGGAGAAACACATAAGTAGCGACTTCGAAAGTGATAAGAATAACCGTGGCTTCGACGACGAAGGTGGCGGGTTGACCAGATAGGAATCTACGTAACAAAAATAAAGACATAACCCAAACTTCTCCGGCAGTATTATTAATATCATCAAGGCAGTGTCATCACCCCTGAAAAACAAGAACCTCATGCTCTACCGAATCAAACCCCAAATCCCTGCCATCCAACCAACGAACCCAGGACTCTGAGTCCATTGAAGCAACTGCCAGGAACACCACAGCTGATGAGTCAGAGGTCAGCGTCAGTGTCACATTGTCTTGTTTCTATTAAAGAATGATGGGTAACTCTGCCTGAAAACTTGATAAACTCGTTCCAGATGTTGAGAATAAAGATCCGCATCGAATGCACATCCAATTGGAAGAAATTCCTAGTTTATTTATTTATGGACGCTCTTTAACTACTATAGTTCTTAGCGTCCTATCCTATATTGGGCTTGAAGACCAGGATTTTGCTCAGAGGATCTTTTATCAGGCTTGAGGTTCTTTTACGGACCGTAAATCTACGACACGGGAACAAATTCTCAGTGAATCACACCTTCAAAATTCCACCAGACACATATCTAGGGGCCGAACGACAACGTTTGCAGGTTGACGGGTATCGAGCCAGTGTTTCGATGTGTCAGGGTTGGGATAATACACCCACTTTTCGTCACATGTGACAATTCTCCTGATAAATCAATCATCCCAGGGATCAGCGATAAGCTGACGACAGATATCGACTCTACGTTGTAAGTCGTCCTCCGTGGTGTAGTGGTTACCATGCTAGCCTATAGTTCCCGAGGTCGAGGGTTCAAACTCGGCGGAGGGCGATGGATTTTTTGGGCGCAAAAATCATTAGCATTGCTTCCTTTGGAAGGGAAGCAAAGCCGTTGTTCCCGTGTCGTGGATTTACGGAACGTAAAAGAACTTCAATCCTGATAAAGAGGCCTGTGAGTAAAATTACCGGTATTTCACGTCCAATATGTTGCTGTTGTTGTTCAGCAATGGCACTGGGGATTAATTGATCTGCATCATTTTCCCTCTGGCTTCCAAATATAAAGTCTGTATGTTATCACCTTTAAGGCCTTTGCATTTGGCGAGATGTTTGTTCAGGATGACATCTTCTTCACATCTTGGGTAGGTAGGCATCGTATCTTGTAGACGTGTTCTGCGAGGCAGTCGTGGCTAGTTGCCATTCTAAATAAGGTCACTGCTGCCTTCCTTGGCATTTTTTCATACCCAATATAGAATGGTATACTAAGGACGACAGCATTTATATAGCATCCATAAATAACACTCAATTAAACATAACTCTATGTTGAACTTGATCAGGTATCCATTCATGTGGCACAAACTTGCAGCATCTGAACGATTTTTAAGTGTCTTAATATGTCAATGTATGGTACCTTTCGAAAGCACCAAGCTCTTCTGACAACCTGCGAATGCTTGTTTTGTTGATTGTCTTCCAAAACTCTGCGTGATTCTCAATATTCCATAACTTCTGTCTTCTACAACGATGTAAATCTTTGTTTTCGTCCCCATTATTGAAACGCTGCAACCATCGTTGTGTTGCTCGCCCACTAACGACAACTCCACCTGTTTTTCAAGTCGCGGCAGCAACTTTATAATCTTGTTCACAGCAGTGCTTCAGAAGGACACTAACCTAAAACTTTGTTGCCTTATTTTAAAATCTTGTATTACGAGTGGTACTATTTATATTTTGACCCTTGGCAACCCTGAATGTTGTAGGTGCCATCTGACGTTTCCAATGGAAAGTTTGACATTTTTGAACATAGTCCACTTCAAACATTTTGTCAATAAAGCGTCATTTGTTTTGTTGACACTAACTTGAAAATTGTGTGTCAACAAAAACATGGAATTAACTCGTGAAAATGTTCGTGCAATAATTTATTACGACTTTCGATGTAGATTATCAAGACAAGAGTGCACTGATGAACCAGCTTCCACATTTGGCGACGAAGCTCCATCCTTTGCCACTGCGAAACGCTGGTATAACGAATTTAAACGTGGCCGCCGTTCGCTTAATGATGAAGTTCGTGAAAGTCGTCCAAAATCAGTTGAGGTGCCAGAAAACTTTGGTGCTGTGCAAAAACTAATAATGAAAGATCGTCATGCAATATATTGTGAGATTGAGGCAACCCTAGACATTAGTTTCACCAGCATATATAAAATATAGCATGATTATTTAGCCGTGAAAAAGGTTTGCTTTCGTTGGATCCCACATAATTTGACACAATCTCAAAAATATGCTCGTGTCGATTGGTGAGCAAAAATGCTCAAGAAACACAATGGCGGTGCCTAAAAAGACGTATATAAAATTGTAACAGGTGACGAATCATGGATCTATGCGTATGAGCCGGAACGTAAACAGCAGTCGACTGTATGGCTGTTTCAAGATGAAGCAAATCCAACAAAAGTTGTTCGCACTCGAAGCACTTCGAAACAAATGGTCGCCTGCTTTTTCAGCAAAACTGGCGATGCGGCAACAGTGCCTTTAGAGGAACGTAAAACGGTCAATGCCTAATGGTACACAACCATTTGTTTGCCAAAAGACTTGGTGAAGTAAGGAAATCCACAAGAACCGTAGGATCGCTCTTCATCAAGACAATGCGAGCGCACACACATCTCGTCTAACAACACAGTATTTGAAGGCTCAAAAAAATGGAATTGATGGGTCATCCGCCATACAGCCCTGATTTGGCATTCAATGACTTCTTTTTGTTCCCGAACATCAAGAATAAGTTGTGTGGACAACGATTTTCGTTGGCAGAAGAAGCCGTTCATGCCTTCAAAAACATGTTTTGGAGGTGTCTTAAGAATACTAAAACAAATGCTTTGACAAATGATTCAAACGGATGGAAAAGTGTATTGATTATAAAAAAGAATATTTTGAAAAACAGTAAAGCAGTTTTCAATCAGGAATTACTTTTTTTTAATTGTTAGGCTCAAAATGTAAATAGTGCCTCTCGTACCAACTGCTGGTTGCCAGCATGTTGATAATACGGAACAATAACCATAGAACTCTATAAACAATATTGACAAAAATAAATGTATATACACGTACTATATAAACCCAATTTAAAATACCGACATTGCTTATGAGACAACCTAATTCATCTCGTTCAAAGTACAAGAGGAAAGCAGGAGGATGAAGGGCTAGTGAATAAAAAATCATGTGTTAAACGCTGATTCTGAAATGCCGTGTTCCCTCCATGACATCCAGAGAAACAACTAAATGAAGAAGCATTTAAAAATAAAGTTTGAGTTAGATTCACATGACATTCTCTACCCTCTATCGCGTATTATTGCGCATAAAAGTTATTCTTACGAAAGTTTATTTTTCTATCTACTTCATTATAAACGACACAAACCTTTCCGGAAACAGCTGCATTGCACATTTCGTTATAGATAAAAGGGAATAGCGAAGGTCAAATGTTTTAGAACTGGACGGTATGCGCGGGCCTTAAAATTCCATACTCTTTCCAAAACAGCTGAAAATCGACAGGACTAAAGAATGGCTCGAACAACTTGAAGCATTAATAACGGATGTTATGGCTGATGCCACGAAGGAAGTATTTGAAATAGATTATGTGCTTTAAAGTGATCTACGTTATCGCTTAATGTTTACAAATTAATCATGGTATTATAAAATTCCTTCCGAATGCAGGGGACCTCATAGGCTATTCCCAGAAAAGTCAAGATATACATTTTATTTGTCATGTCAATGTCGTGAAGCCGGAATTATGAAGGCAATAATTATCATAATATTCTGAGAAGGATAGAGATATAAAATAAGTAATAATATATTTAAAATCAGTGTATGTATAAAAAGGAGAAGCATTGTGAAAATTGTTGACTGTAAAAGCGACAGAAAGACAAGACAGGCACAGTTTTGTTAATTGGGGACCAGCCTCAGGTAGAAAGGGTAAATACCATTGAAGCAAGTTTTTCCTAATAAACAGCCGTGTACACCTGCACTTAGCCTGGTGAAGGCCACTCTAAGCATCATGACGCTAAGTTTGGTGACGAGCGTTTGAGGGGAGAGAGGGGAAGTTTAGGCGTTGGTTTTCCTTGTGCAGCGTGGGTAAGTCAGTCTGCCTGAGAGCCTGGTGAGTGCAGGACGACTTTCTCGTCGTGTGGAGAAGAATGGTGGCGAACATGCTAGAGGGTAGAACGCTTAGCTTTGGTAAAGACAAAGTATCCTCGTAGGCATTTAATAGTGATCGGCAAACCTAAAGTATTATTTTAAATAGTGAATAAAAGTGTTCCAAGACAGCGCTTGTGTGTTTCTCTGTACACACCCACGCATACCCTGAGGTTATGGTTTCGTGTTGGAGTAGCCGTGGAAAAAGAAGAACCAACTGGGAGGAGACAAACAGCAACCGTGAGGCAAAGGTAGTGCTTCAGTGTTGGAGGCGTAGTGTGGCTGCGTCATATTGCGCCTAAACGTGGGGCTGAAAGAATTACCTGCGTCATATGACACCCAAACGTGGGGCAGAAAGAATTACCTGCGTCAGTCGTTAATAAGGCGGTATTTTAATCAATGTTCCATGTAAAGTAGTTTGAGATGGAGGGATTTTCTTGAAAATCTCCGTACCGCATCTTTGGAAAGTACTGAACCTAAATACCAGTACTTGGTATTTATCCGTCATTTTGTTTTGAGTTTTGCTGTTCACAGACACACATACATACAGAAATACATACATACATGCACGTTTTTTAAAAATGTTTTTATTTGGATTCTTGGAGCCTCAAAATGTGTGTTTCCGGTATAAAAGGTACAAGTAAAGTTCTGTATGATGGAGGAGTCCGCAGAACAGGGGCAGAGACGGTCGGCCCCTTGTGCTTCCAACGCGACCCCTGGGAGGGAAGGATGACGGGAGAAACTGGAAGGGCGACCAGATCCGAATGCCGACGGGCGCAAGCATGGACGGGATCCCTAACGTTTCCAGATAGAATACATCGCACAGTCCCAGCCCAGAAGCCACCAAACTCCAGGTTTCCCCGGAGCCCCACGCTGAGAGACCGCAGCGACACCCGGGAAGAAACGTTTACAGAGCGCAAGCCACCGCCCAGCCGCAACCCGCCGAACACCGTCGCCTGGTCCTACAACCCTGAAACAGATGACAAGGAAGATAATGGGTACAGGAAATGAGAGGAAGGAGAGTCGTGGTAGTACAAGATGACCCAGCATTCACCTGCGACGCGGGGAAACCACAAAAACCCATGGACCAGAGTGGACGATGGCCAGGGATCGATCCCGGGACCCCCCAAATGCGGGCCACACACGTAACCACCTGAGTCATCCCGCTCCGTGTATTTCCGGTGAGAATTCGATATGGAACTTTTGGGTGGAATGCAATACCTTCTCTACCTACTGTGTACCTGGTAGAAAAAGTAAAAATCTGATGTGGTACATTAATATGACCTCTTTTATTCATATTATAGGTTCAACAACATTTTATTCATGTTAACGTTAGCAGAAATAGCTTCATTCACATTTCGTTGTAGATGCAAGCGGGAATAGAGGAAACCAAAGGGATACTCAAATTTTAAAAGCTGGATCACTATTTCATTGCCATAGTATACCAACGGATTCTGCAGTAAAGTAGCAAAGTAAAATGTTAGCAGCACCTCGTGAGGTAATCCACGAGGTATACAAAACATTATTACGTATGATTCTTTTCTCTCTGCTTCATAATAACGCCCGTCTTTATGCTGCTGAGCTGAATATATCTTCAGAACTCCATGTCGAATTTTCATCAAATACTGTGACACTGTTCTAATTTTTCCTTTAACTGCCACTTCTCTCAGTTCTCACTGTCACTGTTCTACCCAGTTCAACTCCACTGGAAGTTCACTTGGTTTATAGCGTTACTTCACTAAGGTGAACTAGTTCAGCTCTACGTCGCTTCACTTCACCTTCCTTCATGACGTAGCCCCTTCACGCCAGACGGTTCACTTCACTTGGGAGTGAACACAAGGCCCCCAAAACACTTCGCTCCGCAGTAGCACTCGCACCAACTCGCTTGGAGAATCCCTCTTGATGTCACACCAGAAACTCACCGTCTGCCTCCCGCGGGAGCGCTCGCTTATACAGTCAATGGAATCTTTCTACAAGGTTCTCAAACGTTCTAGAACTATTTCGACAGACGTTCTGGAGGAAGGAGGGATAAGATACTTTCAGAAGGTTTTGTTTATCTGCCAATACTGCGAACGGTGTTTACGCTGGCAAGCCATCGTTATTCTTGTTTACCCCGACCGCCCGGCCCCGACTTCCATAACGTTGAGCCATAGCCGCTGCGACACAATATACACTTTTTGAGATTCATCTCAATAAAACAAACGAAAAAATCTGATATATCGCATTCACATGACTTTCTCTACCTACTATTTCGTAAACTATTCTTACAAAGGCTTATTCCTTTGTCTACATCTGGATAATGAAAATTAACTTTCATTACACTTTACACATTAAGAAGGCTAAAACGATAGTCAAGTTTTTAAAAAAACGGATCGCTAAACGGTGGCTTTGAAATTCCTCTTTGCATGATTACGAGCAACCAATAGGATCCTACAGTTTAAACAAATATGAAGATTTGATAATTCAAATTAATAATAAAGAATTTCTCAGAAACGATTATTGCCACCAAAGCATTCACTAGCTTGTGCCAAAAATGCGACTCAAAGATTTTAAACAATATCCCCCCTCCCCAAAAATACCCCTTGTATGAAACAATCGTTATTTTTGAGTTCGTCAAAAGGCTAAAAATATTTTTATTAAAATACCACATTTTAATATATTTATATTAGAAATAAAATATATATCTAAATTTCTTGCTAATAGCCTCTGCAGTCCTCTTTATTCTGAATGAATTTTGTATAATTGGAAACCGTAAGACACAGAGAAAACCTTACTACACAAAAAATGTATATCTGATTAAACACACAATTTATGTAAAAAAATCTGATGTGTTACACTCACATGACTTTCTCTACTCTTGTACAAACTATTTTTACAAACGCTTATTCTCCATCTACTTCATGTTAATCGAGATAAACATTTGCAGAGTCTATCTTATTGCTAATTTTCTTGTAGATGTAAGGGAATATATATTTACAAGGGCAATATAGAAATACAGTAGCCTGTAAGCACATACATATCTCTTAATAGCTGGTTGCTAGATGCAGCACCATTCCCTTTGCCACAGATTAATACTCTTTGCATATCCAAGACAAAAAAATCTGATGTGTTACACTCACATGACTTTCACTACTCTTGTACAATCTAATTTTACAAACGCCTATTCTCCATATGCTTCATGTTAATCGAGATATCGAGATGTCAATCTTATTGGTAATTTTCTTGTAGATGCAAGGGAAATATCGTAGCTTTTAAGCGATACTCAAATATTTTAACGCTGGTTGCTGTGTGGCGCATTCCATTCTCTTTGCATGTCCAGGACATAAAAAAAATGAATAACGAATTTGAGAAAAGGTATAAGTATTGGAAAATTTAAGGGAATAACAAGCAATATCTCGAAAACGGTTCACTCAACAAAAGAAATGTATATGACATAAGTTGTGTATTTTAACGCGATCTACATTGTTTGTGTAGTAAAATTTTGTATATCTCTTATGGTTTACCAGTTATGCGAAAGTCGTTCACAATGAAGAATACTTTTGGAGACATTCCCAGAAAATTCGAGATATACATTTCATTTCTCATGACATTATCTTAAACATATGATATTTACATCAAAATCGTTAGAGCTATTTTTGAGAAAATTAAAATTTTCGAAAAATCTTCCATGTAAAGGGTAGTCTGGGGTGGGGGGATTTTCTTGAAAACCTTCGTGTCGTATCTCTGGAAGATACTGAACCTAAATACCAAGTTTGGTGTTTATCCGACTGTTCGTTTTTGAGTTATGCTGTTCACAGACACACACACACAGACACACACAGACACACACACACAGACACACACACAGACACACACACGGACATGTTTCCAAAAATGCTTTTTTTGGATTCAGGAGGTCTCAAAACATGTATTTCCTGTGAAATCTCGGTATCGAATTTTTGGGTGGAATGCAATACTTCCCTTACTTACTATACGTAGTAGAGAAAGTAAAAATGAATAACGAATTCCCATTTGAGAAAATAAGTATCAAACAATTTAAGGGAATAACAGGCAATATCTTGAAAATGGCTCACTCAACAACAAAAATGTATATGTCATAAATTGTGTATTTTAACACAATCTACATTTTTTGTGTAGTAAAATTTTGTCTATCTCTTATGGTTTATCAGTTATGCAAAAGTCGTTCACAATGAAGAATACTTTTGGAGACATTCCCAGGAAATTCAAGTTATACATTCTATTTGTCATAAAAATATCTTAAACATATGATATTTTGATCAAAATCGTTAGAGCCATTTTTGAGAAAATTAAAATTTTCGAAAAATGTTCAATGTAAAGGGTACTCCGGGGTGGGGGGATTTTCTTGAAAACCTTCGTGTCGCATCTCTGGAAGGTACTGAACCTAAATACCAAGTTTGGTGTTTATCCGACTGTTCGTTTCTGAGTTATGCTGTTCACAGACAGACACACACACGGACATGTTTCCAAAAATGCTTTCTTTGGATTCAGTGGGCCTCAAAACATGTATTTCCGGTGAAATCTCGGCATCGAATTTTTGGGTGGAATACAATACTTCCCCTACTTACTATACGTAGTAGAGAAAGTAAAAAACCTATGTGATATATTCACATTACTTTCTCTATCCTCTATTGTTTATTAGTGGGTATACAAACTATTCCCACTAAAGCTTATTTATCTATCCACTTCATTTTAATCTAAATAAACGTTTGCAGAAACAGCTACATTACACATTTCGTTATAGATACAAAGATAACAGCGATGGTCTAATGTTTAGGAACTGGACATTATATGCTGACCTTAAAATTCCATACAGTTTCCAGCAATCGCAAGAAACAACTGAATATCGACAGGACTTACAGTGACCCAGCATTGAACAATTCGAACCATTAATAACGGATATCTCATAAATGGCTGGTGCTACAAAAAATCTGTTTGAAGTAAATTGTGTGTTTTAAAGATATCTATATTTTTTGTGCAGTGCGTTTTCGCTTGTCGTTTAATTTTCACCAGACATACAGAATTATACAAACTTCTTTTCGAATGAAGAGGACTTCTGATGTTGTTCCCAGAAAATTCAAAACATATATTTTATTTGTCATGTAAGTATCTTTAATAAATGGTGTTTTAATCAAAATCGTTAAAACCATTTTTTAGAAAATAAAAAATTCGTTTATCAATGGAGCACTTTGCAAGGTTCCATGTAAAGGGTAGTTTGGGGTGAGGAGATTTTCCTGAAAATATTTGTACCACATCTTTGGAAGGTACTGAATCTAAATACCATAGTTTCTGTTTTTTTTAAATTTATTTTTCTTACATTACAATTTAATTATATATATATACACATATACACACACCAGGTGAGTCAGCTGTCCCTAGGTAGTCGTATCTATACAACTCGCCGTTTAAAGCCCAATGTGAAAACATTGACCCTCTTAGCAAAAAAAAGAAAAAAAAGAAACTGTTATTGTATCTCTACCCGTCTATTCGATATTATACGCAAATACCATTAATGATTAAAGGCCTGAATGAGAATCAAAGAGCTGTAATAGCCTTAAAACAGACGGCGTTTCATAGATATACTGATTGTAAGGAGATACAGGAATATTTTCCCGAAAAGCGGAATAGACTACATGTGTCTGTCCGAGTAGGTTAGCTGTCGGAATGTGCTGAAGCAAAGGTTAGCTTTGAAGGTTCGAATCTGATACAAACATCTTTTTATATATTCTCCTTGTGTATATTTTCTGTGTTTTAGTGTACTAATTTGTTTATTTTTGTTATTGGCTCTCCTGTGAGCCATAAACACAAGAATTTTAATCAGATAATCGTATATCATGTTTACCTTAATAATCTGTACCGTATCTGATGTTTCTCTTGCGCGCATCATATCGACGATATTAAATATATCAGCTGTTGTTTTATATTTAAACCTTATGTTTTACTTCTTCTAGTCATAAAGGAGTTGTAAATGTGTTAAGTTCACAGGTAAACAGAATAATAAATTGTTACATAGCGTGGACTTCATCAATGAAGTAAATGCTCAAAATGACGACCCCCTTTATCATTGCACATTTGTGTACGTTGCCGGAGAGACCTTCTTGCATGCCGTAACATGCGCGGTGTAATCTGCCTGCATTCTTCACCTATGAGTGTGCCCGTAGATGATTTGGGCTTTGCGGTTCTTCTTCTTTGTGGTGGAAAACATGGTGATTATTCTATTTTTTACACCCTTATAATGTTATAAAAATGTTATTTATATCACAATAGCTTGAATTTAATCTGAGAGATTTCAACCAGAAGTCAAGTAGCACAGTGTTAAAGCAATCCTGATAATACCATTCGATCAATGCTTCCTTGAGAGCTGAGGTTCCTATACGAATTATTAATCGCAGAACTAGACCCCACCTCGAATATTTACACGATTTTTGCAACGTCATACAGTGTTTTTAGCTTGGTTTGGTAGTTTTAATTCAAACAAATAAAGTGCGTCAGTCATTACAATTACTGTATGATCTGAAATACGCCATAGTTTGTGACATAAGTGAAATTATCTACCTAATACTTAGCATTTTTTGACAAGGGTGTACAACGTTGACTGACGTCTTAAATTCAATTGGTCGCACTGCGTAGATATGGCATTTTGTTTTCAAATGGTTTTGTAAACCAATGCATGTGATAGGTTGTTCCTTCAGGGGCGATTTCAAAGGTGTGCATGAACGTATGCTAAATAATAAAAGTTTGTAAAACTGGCTAAAACTGTTACTGCGGCTCCCAGTGTCGGGGTGGGATGTTTTTTATATCGACATACATAGTGATTGCATTCTGTGCCGTAAAACGCTTATGCACTGAGTTGTGTATCTCTCCTGTATAAAGTGTTATGCAAATCAACCATTTGAAGACATTCAAGAAAGGCCTAAGTCAAATATGTCGTTTAGCACGTTGCATAAATTCAAGTAAATAGGGGCAGCTGACTCATCTGGTATATACTCACTATATACATTTTTTAAGAAATGCTGTTCACATACACACAGACCTTTTTCTAAAAACTTTTTTTAACTCAATGGATGTCATAAAATGTATTTCCGGTTAAATCTCGGTGTCAAAGTTTTAGGTGCAATGCAATGCTTTCTCTACCTGCTATGTACACACGGTAGAGAAAATAATACAGCCTTTTTGGTGCCATTTCCGTGACATTGGTTTGAATTTTTGAATGGTTATACTTTTTAAGTGGTAAGTCGCTATTCGTTTTTTCTCGTGCAAAGAGCATGGAATCTTAAAGCCATCACACATCGACCCGCTTTTTAAAAATCTTACTATCGCTTTATCGTACTGTGTCTTTTGAGGCAGTATTTTAAACACTTGAATAATTTCAATTAAATTATATAATATGTAAATTCAATAACAGCCCTCCTGGAAGCAATATGTGTATGTAATAATTTGTAAAATATATGTAACAGTCATTGCACGTGCTTATATTATTGTAAACATGTTCAATAATGTTATGTGAATGCATTACGTAATTTAATAATGTAAGAGCTGTGAGAATAATAAGTTTCAAGTTGCTAACAGTGAGGTAACAATGGATTAACCTTGAGGCAATAATGAGTTTGAGGGTTTAAATGCTACAAGTCATGATTAGGGCAGCAATACTGTAAATTTTGTGACAGTTTAAAAATAGTCAATTAACAGCTAGCAAAAGCTTTAGTAAAATGCAGGTATCCTATTGGACTAGGATTAGTCAATCAAAGACTTGAAATACAGAAAGTTAAAAGTTTATACGGTTGAAATCTATTCAGTTGCTGGCAGACCTTGATAGCAACCGGATGGAAGATGTGTTCTCTAAGAAATATTACGTATTCATGTGAGACGTAAAAATAAGTATACGCGATAAAAGAAGTGCAAGTATTAAATCAAAGAATCTCACAGCTCTTGATATCAGTGTAGTGCTATTTAATTTGTGTCAAGGATAAATAAAAAGAAGTGAATTTAAGCTTAAAATCTGTGTAAGCCTACATTCATGTCGCACCACGCCCTGATTAAGAGAAACGTGTCTCTAAAGTAAGACTGACGCAGCCGAGGCAAACATAAATATAAATACTATCTATAGAAGCAGATTAATAACAAAGTTAATATTTATGTTTAAACTTGGAGTGTAACAACAAAAATGCATCTTCAAATAGGCTTTACATACGTAGTAGCATATTACGTAAACAACAACTTGCACATACGTGGAGCTAAATAATTAAATAAACTCCAAGAACAATTCCTACTTCAAATTGACGCCCAAAGCGTGGTGAAAAATAAACAACTCATTCAACATCAAAACATAAACAACATTCTACTTCACCTTATACACACAACTAAATGCGTATTAAAAATTTATATCGATTAACAAAAATGGGCAGAAGAATAAAGCTTTATATGTTTGCACGTCCGCCTAAAGGAAGTAAATGGTCCTATGCCTCAAAACCCGAGGTGTAATCATAACAGAATGAGCCGTATGCGAGGAAGCTAATGATCTGCGCGGACTGTACGAATCCCCAACGTGAAATAACACAGGATGGCCAACATTGCTTATCGGAATATTTGTGGTCTCGTTGGGGCCGGCCTGTCAGACCCACTGTGCCCCGCCAGAGACAGTAAACAATCGCAACATCATCCTTCCTTTTCGCTGTTGATGGATTTAGCGATTAGATTTCACGCCCTGTTAAATGCTGGCTCACATTGATTACACATCACCAGGCGCTGATTTGAGGATGGCCACAGCATTGATTTGTACGCATCTGCTTGTGGCTCCGACCGAGATATGTGTGTGTCCAGTTCATTAGGACAAGCTGCGTCGTCTGTAACAAAAACACCTGCACACAACATGTGGCATTAGGTCACATGCGCGTTTAATTCATATCTCCACCGACTGGGCATCGCTTTCACAGACTCTGTTCCTATACAGGGTATATAAACCAGCGGCCTACTACATCGCGTCTCACGCTTAAAAGACACTCCAGGTTAAATGGGGCGCACTCTTGCCACATGTGCAGAGAGAGCCAACTACCAAGTATTTATGATCATAGAGGGAGAACCTAGAAAGAGACGAAATGCTGCTGAAATAGGAATATTGATAAAGAATGTGTTTGATTGTTATTCAGATAAAATGAGAGTTGGTAGGGCAGCAAAAGAAACAGCTAAGGCTGCCCGCTTGTTCATAAATAGTAAGGTATAGCGTAAAAAATATCTGATGTGTTACACTCATATGACTTTCTCTCATCATGTATAAACTAAGCTTTTACAAACACTTATTCTCTTTCTTATAGGTACTGGGAGAATATGGTAAACTTTAAGCTATAGTCAAATCTTTTAAGAGCTGGTTGCTAGGTAGAGCATTCCATTCTCATTGCAGGTCCAGGATATAAAAAAATAACGAATTCCCATTTTAGAAAAAGTATGCATTGGAAAATTCTGACAAATAACAAGGAATATCCCTAAAATGCTTTACTCTAAAAAAAATGTGTTTTAACGAAACCTTCCCTTTTTTGTAGCAAACTTTTGTCTCGTTATAGTTTACCAGTTATGCAAAATTCATTCAGAATGAAGAGAACTTTTGAGGACATTCTCAGAAAATTCAAGATATACATTTCAGTTGCCATGAAAGTATCTTAAACATATGATATTTTAATCAAAACCGTTACAGCTATCAAAATGTTTTAAAAACGTTCATGTAAAGGGTAGTCTGGGGTTGGAGATTTTCTTGAAAATCTTCGTGTCGCATTTTTGAAAAAAAATACTAAACTCAAATAGTCAGTTTGGTATGTATCCGACTTATCATTTTTGAGTTATGCTGTTCACAGATACACAGACACACATCCACGCAGACACACACACGGACTGTGTGTGGATTCAGGTGCCTCAAAACATGTATTTCCGGTGAAATCTTATATCAAATTTTAGAGTATAATGCAATATTTCCCCTACTTACTATACGTAGTAGAGAAAGTAAAAAGGAACGCATGAAAGGACCTCTAAGGACATATAAAAGAATGTAAAAACAGGATGGGTGAAACGAAAGCACGCTAGGTTAGTGCAATAATATGGAATAGCACAAAGCAAAATGTGGCACATCATCATTCTTTCCTGTTTGAACATATTCCACACACTTTAAATGTGATTTTTCTCAAGGATAAATAGTGATGGTATCCAACTAAATTATAACTTTTATCATTTTGTATCTCCAAGTTTCTTTGATAATATATATATATATGTATATATACATATATATATATATTGTTATGCCTGCAAAATCGTATTTCAAAGTAACGGAAATACAAAGAGGAGACATCAATTGCAGGGGATAATTAAATATCTTAAGATTGCCTTAAAACCAGTGCAGATATTTCACTATTTGGTAATATATAATTCACAATATGACATTAAATCGTAATATTGGTCGCAGTTTGGCGCCAAATTTGCGAGCAATCCAGGGAGAGCGAAGAAACTACGAACCGGGAGCGCGGTGTTTTTCCTGCTCGCGTCCTCGGCGCTCATTGCGGTCTGCCGCTTTCATAGAAAGGCGCGGATGAAAACATACTACATTTTTAAAACTACTTTTAAAGGCTTTACTTTATGAAAGGAAATGCTGAAACTGGCCACCGTCGTTGTCCATACATTTTTACTACCTCTTTAGGAAACTATCCATCACTCGCCGTAGTTTATGTTGAAAAATACTGACAATTTCCTGGCGAATATTTTGTTTTAATTCTTCCAGGGTGTGTGGGATTGCCTTCCACACTTACCCCAGAGATAGAAATCGCAGTGGGTTAGGTCGGGAGACCGAGGGGGCCACAATTCCCTACCAATAATTCTGTCTTCAAACGCACTTTCAATTGTTACCGAAATATTGGCGTATAAGCTGGTACAGAGTCTTGTTGAAAAAAGGCAAAATCACTCTCCCTGGCCATTAATTCTCTCTAAAAAAGGGAGGGCAAAATTGTATTCACATATATACGGGCGTCAACTGTTCTCTCAAAATATCTTACGTGCATTACCATATAGCAACGCTAGGCCTTAATGGGTTAAGGTATATTCAGAAATGTGGTAATTTATCTAAGTAATCTGTTTCTATTGAGTTAGATTAATTTATGTAATTTGTGACCGCAAACAGTAATGACAAAAAGGCATGCTATACTACGGTTGCTACCCAGCTCTCAGTTTATATTTAGTATGTTTTCAATTTTATAGCACTCTGCAAGTAACTTTACAAACTCTTTTTATGTTTTACTTGTTATCTTATTCCCCATTCGTTATTTGTTATCACTAAGGCCCGGATGGAATAAACCTTCATTTTAGGTTTCTCATATGCTTAAAATAGGTTTTTTTTTAGGTTTTTCTTGATTAAAATAGTTTCTTTTATGTTTTGCTTGTGGATTAATAGAGGTATCAATAATTTTGCTTTCCTGGTACTTAGTTGTAAGATTTATTTTTTGGCATTATAGTAGATAGTTACATGCATTCCCAAATTTTCTGTCGTAAACGATTTCCTATTATCACGTAACACATTCTTGTATGAAGAAAAGATTCTTTCAACGGAACATGACGTCATTGGGGCGTAGAACATTGAGGCAGTATTTTTAACACTTAAATGATTAGAGTTTAATTATATAATATAAAATATAATAACAGCCCGCCTTAAAGCAATATGTGTATGATATAATATATAAAATGCATGTAACAGTCATTGTATTAATGTTTATATTATTATGTACATGTTCAATAATGTAATGTGAATGTATTACGTAATTTAATAACGTAGGAGCTGTGAGAATAATAGGTGAAAAGTTGCTAACAATGAAGTAACAACGAGGTAGCCTTGAGGTAATAATGGATTGGAAGGTTTAATAATGCTACTATTCATTCTTGGAAACAATAATGAAATTTTTTATACAGTTTATAAAATAGCCAATCAGCAACCAGAAAGAAGCTTAAGTTAAATGAAAGTATTCTATTGGAGTAGGATTAGCCAATCAGAAACTAAAATGGAGCAAAATTTACAAATTCAGTTGCCAGTTCCTTGTAGACAGTGTTTCTAACCGGACGCGAGATGTGTCCTCGAGATATTTAATACATATTTTGTGTGAGACAAAAATAGTTTACCTGTTAAAAACTGCAAGTAATTAATTAAAGAATCTGACAGCTCTCTATCAGTGAAGTGTTATTTAAATCGTGTCAAGCGTTAATAAAAGGAGTGAAGTAAAATTATAATCTGTGTAAGCCTACATTCTTCAGTCGCACTACAACCCTGCCAAGACATCCATGTCTCTAACAATATAAACACTGACGCAGCCGAGGCAAACATAAATATATATTATTTAAAGAAACAGTCAAAAATTACAAAGGTAATATTCTTTTAAACTTGGGGCAAAGGCCACCGGAAAGTACATTTGGGGCGAAGGCTACGGAAACTTTTTACCATACGTGCGGTTGCAGTTACTTCAAGTTCGGCTCCCCAACAGTCGAAATATAATACATCTTCTTCAAACTGGCTTTCCATACGTAGCAGCAACAAACCTTCTTCAACATAGGGCCAGTGCAGAAGGTTCTGGTAGTTTTCCTGTATACCTTTCTCCCTGCAATACTGAATAGATTTTCATATCTTCAAAAGCAGGATTTCGTTGAAGAATCTGCTGCAACTTCGAAGAACATGCAACTCCCACTGGTCCAGGTATTTCTTTACTGGAAACATTGCCAGTGATATCTAGAGCATCCTTCATTGGCAAAGTTGTACCTTCCAACCGGAGAGTAGCTTTTCTATAAAACAAAAATCTGATGTGTTACACTCACATGACTTTCTCTACTCTTGTACAAACTATTTTTACAAACGCTTATTCTCCATCTACTTCATTTTAATCGAGATAAACATTTGCAGAGTCTATCTTATTGCTAATTTTCTTATAGATGTAAGGGGAATATATATTTACAAGGGCAATATAGAAATAAAGTAGCCTTTAAGCACATGCATATCTCTTAATAGCTGGTTGCTAGGTGCAGTACCATTCTCTTTCCCACAGATTAATACTCTTTGCATATCCAAGACAAAAAAAAAATGAATAACGAATTCCCATTTGAGAAAATAAGTATTGAAAAATTTAAGGGAATAACAAGTAATATCTCGAAAATGGTTCACTCAACAAAAAAAATGTATATGACATAAATTGTGTATTCTAACGCGATCTACATTTTTTGTGTAGTAAAATTTTGTCTATCTCTTATGGTTTACAAGTTATACAAACGTCGTTCACAGTAAAGAATACTTTTGGAGACATTCCTAGAAAATTCAAGATATACATTTTGTTTGTCATAAAAATATCTTAAACATATGTTTTAATCAAAATCATTAGAGCCATGTTTGAGAAAATTAAAATTTTAGAAAAATCTTCCATGTAAAGGGTACTCTGGGGTGGGGGGATTTTCTTGAAAACCTTCGTGTCGCATCCTTGGAAGATACTGATCCTAAATACCAAGTTTGGTGTTTATCCGACTGTTCGTGTCTGAGTTATGCTGTTCACAGACACACACACGGACATGTTTCCAAAAATGCTTTTTTTGGATTAAGGGGGTCTCAAAACATGTATTTCCGGTGAAATCTCGGTATCGAATTTTTGGGTGGAATACAATACTTCCCCTTCTTACTATACGTAGTAGAGAAAGTAAAAATCTGTCTTAATATACGTAAGGGAGGTGGCAAGAGTGGGGCACTCGAGTGATTTCTTAGCCTTGGCAATGCAGGAAGCTTCTGTTTTATCCAATTCGTTGACGACATTTTTAACGTCTTTTAAGTTCTCGACATAGTAAATGGCAGCAGATAGGCAAGTAACGGATCAGCTGGAAGAGGGGTTACCGGTACTTTCTCTTTGAACAATTGTATACGTGCTGGGGCTTTAAAGAAAAAACCTTCTTGACCAAAGGTATCAGACTGCTCACATCATCGAACTGGCTTCTAATCTCTTCTGCAAGGTGGTGTAGGTCATGGGCCAAACACGTAATGTGTAGCATAGTCGGGTGGAAGGACTGTAGAACCCCCGCCGGGCCTTCAACATGTAGGTGACTACGAAAAAATGAAGTGTTGATCTGCAACAATCCACTTTTTCAATAAATATGATTTAGGCATTGTTTCACTATACAACAATTACATTAGAAAAGTACTCTCATTGTACTCTGTTGTACTCTTGGAGAATGATTGGAGGTGATCCCGTAACGCAGGTTACGCTCTTTCTGACCTTTGCGGCGATCACCTCCTCATCCGTTGCTGTAGCTTACCTTGATGCTTCTCCCGTTGCTTCCAGAAGTTCTCAGCGTGTTGGTTCTTCAATTTATCCTCGGCTAGCTGCAGTAATTTTCCTTAAATTATATGGGAGCATGGACTTATCCTCGGTAAAGGAAAACGTAGATCTCGGGTGGTGATATAGGAAGACATAGACTTGCTTTGTTTATGAAAAGATGACACTGCCGTTTCTTTTTATTTAATTTAACACTCGTAGTATACAAAACTGGTATTGCCGCTGTAAAATACTGTCCACCGCTGTTAGACTATGGCGTGGATATGTCACGAAATATAACTATTCTTATTGTCGCTTTCAGAGTAGCGGATCTTAGGTGTGTTTCTAAAACTATTTTGATTCCCTGTTTTGGCGCGATATCTCACACATCCTGCAGCATCTCTCCCTGACCACACATTACGAAAACTCTCGAATAAAATGCAATACTAAGCTGACATGACAAATTTGACTTGATTCCCTTTTTGGCGCGATATCTCACACATCCTGCAGCATCTCTCCCTGACCACACATGACATAAACTGCCCCGAATTTTCCCTAAACAGATCCATTTATAGTCTCAGGCTCCTGAGGCTGCTTCCTTTCCTATTGGTCCATTTTTAGCGCGACTCGACGCGTCTAACTATTTCGAATAAACTTCCAGGGATTTCATTGGTCCAATTTTAATATAAATCGCGGCTTTTCCTACATTTACCGTTAAGGTTGTCTTTCTCACTCACTTGGTCACGGCGAATTATCAAATAATGGGACAAAGGCTCTACACCCTCGCTGTAGGAATAATAGCACAGCGACCGGAGAGAGGTAATAAAACTAGGTTTTCTGCCTTCGAAAACACTATTCCTGTAGCTAAAACTTTCCCTCGTGGACAGTATTTTAACATAGCGCTTAAATTATTTACATTAAACCATTTATAACTCTACTAATATTAATAACCTAGATAGATACATAATGTTAAATCACCCTTCTTAAAATATACAAGCAGTATGAGAAAAAGATATTTACATAATACGATTTAACATCACTAAAAGTTAATTAATAAGTTATCTGTAATTATAGTTCTTGGGCTCGGCCTAGAGTTGCCGTTTCAAATTGCCCTGTTCTGGAAAAGAATAAATTTTTCAACACTTGATACAATTTTCTTTTACAGAATAATTCCTCTGATTATGGCCTTTGTTCGTTTGTTTTGTTGACAGAGACCCTTCGCTATACCTGCTCCTTCACAAGGGCTCTGACAAACCGGTGATGTTTATATTTGGGTCATTCACTCTACACTCTCCCTTTAAAAACAGGTTTCCGAGAGACATTCTTATACACAATACATTTCCCGCACACGAATAACTTGTGACGCATACAAATACTCTAATACCCAATTTAAGTTCTAAAATTAAATCTATTTACATACATATTGGTACATAATTATTATGCCTTTATTTATTTCTTTACATCCTTATTTATCGGGTGTATTACCTTTACTATTTGTTCACAGGGGTGTTACCTCATTTCGAGTAAAACTAACCTGATTCTTTTCATTATATTCTTCACCCTTCTCATTCTCTAAACATTTGTACGGTTTGAGCAACTGTTTATGGTATCTCCCTACGATCTTGGAATTCTTTATTTCTTGTAACTCAAATGTATCCGAGCCAAAAATGTTAATCACCCGGTATGGACCTTTAAATAAATTTTCCATTCTATGATACCTTTTGTTCAGAATGCTAGACTTTTTCTTGTCCCGTACCAATACTAAGTCTCCCAATTTGATCAACCAGTGTTTTCGTTTCTTTTTCTTAAACTTTTCTTTTCTTTTCTGCGCCTTATTGGCCATTCTTTCAAAAGCTTTCTTAAACATCTCTTCTTCCGTTAGTGCTTTCGGATCTTTAGCTTCTAGTGTCTGTGGTAATTCCCCTTCAAGTGTTTCCATTAATTTCCCCTTCATCAGCTCGATGGGCTTATAACCGGTAGTAGGGCTCACACTTTCATTTAAAATACTTTCGATGCGCTGATAGTGATTTGCCCAATCACTGTGTTTTTTATTGGCCAAAATTCTCAAATAAACCGAAATGTCCCGTATTATTCTTTCGCAGGGATTGCTTTGTGGGTGGTATTTTGAGCAATGATACAACGTGATTTCGTTTTCTTTTAAGGTGTCTACAAATTTTCTGCTGGTAAATATTGAAGCATTATCACATAAAATTGCCTTCATCTTTCCAAATTGTGGAACATACGACTTCATTATCTTCCTTAGGCATGTTTCACTTGTAATCTTCCTGACTGGGTAAATTTTCACAAATTTTGAAAATACATCTATTAACACCACTATATACCTAAATCCAAATTTACTACAAGGCATCTCACCATGACAGTCCAAGGTCACTAACATGCCTGGTTTTTCCCTTAGTATGGAGTTTGTCTCGTATTCATATTGTATATTCAATGGCTTTGCTTTTTGACATTGTAAGCATGTCGAAATTATTCTCCTTACTTTATGGTGTAATTTTGGAATATACAGATTTTCTTGGATCATTAAAGCTGTGCGTTCTGAGCCAGAATGTGCTAGAGCTTGATGGAACGTGCTTATGAGTTCATTCTCCATGTTCTTAGGTATATATGTCTTCCATTTCTGTATTTCGCTGCCATGTAGTTTATATAACACGCCCCCTTTTACCCCTATGTTTCCCTTGATATTTTCATCTATTTCTGGGGCCCTTTTTATTAATTTATTTAACTTCTCATCTCGTCGCTGCTGGTCCCCTATTCCTTTTAATTCTTTTATCAATCCTTTACTCAAGGGTATTTCAATACTCATTAATGTTACTTCATTTTTAGGGCGTTCTATTCTCTCCGGTATTTCACTGTTGTTATGTAACCTAGACAGCAAATCGCTAAAAACATTTGTTTTTCCTGGAATGTGTTTCACCTCAACATCATACGAAAGAATCTCATGGATGTACCTAGATAATTTAGTACTCGTAAGCCGACAACGTTTCATAAATGAAAGACTCACATGATCTGTGTATATAATAACCTTCTGTAGATATATATATGATCTAAATTTCTGTAGTGCGTAATACACAGCACAGATCTCTAATTCGGTGACCGAAGCATTTTTCTCTATTTGACTTAAACCTCTTGAAGCGGTACTTATCACGTGCAGTTGATTTTCCTCATCTGATTGGGCTAGGACACACCCATACCCGTGACCTGAAGCATCCACGTAAATTACATATGGTAGGTTGTCCTTGGGTCTCTCTAGTAGAATTGATTTCGCAAATAGTTCTTTTATCTTTTCAAAAGCTTTCTGGTGTACCTCGTCCCATTTCCATCGCACTTTCTTTTTAAGTAATTCGCGCAAAGGCGCTATTTCTGCGGCGTACCTCAGGATAAATTTGCTTTGATAATTTAGCACTCCAAGAAAGGACCTAACCTGCTTAACACTCTTGGGCGCTGGTATTCTTCTCACAGCCGCTACTCTTTCTTCGTTTGGCTTCATTCCTCTATCATTAATTACATAGCCTAGAAATTCCACCTCACGGATGCAAAATTTGGATTTATTAATGTTCACCGTCATACCGTTTTCTCTCAGCTTTCTAAGCACATAATTCACATGTTTAATATGCTCATCAAAATTTTCATCAACTATTAGAAAATCGTCGATATATTGGATCAAAAATTCGTCGGCTGAGTCGCCAAATATTTTATCGATGGCTCTTAATAGTCCACTACATGACGTAAGCATACCAAAAGGCATTCTCAAAAATTCGAACTGTTTCCCAAAAAATAAAAAAGAAGTATACTTTCTAACATCCTCGTGAAGCTCAATCTGCCAGTATGACGCCGTTAAATCAATAGTGGAGAAATACTTGCCTTTGGTTATTTTTGACAGCAATTTTTCTACACTTTCGCTCCGAAATCTGTCTGGTTGTGTATATTTATTTATCCTTCGAGCATCTATTGTCATCCTAAGTTCGCCATTGCGTTTCGTCACCCAACATAATGGACTGCTGTACGGAGAATTTGACGTTTGTATTATTCGGTCTCTCAACATCTTATCGATCACCTGTTTGGCTCTCTCCCTTAATGCAATCGGAATATCCCGATACTTGTGTGTGAAGGGTGCAATATCTTGTACCTTAAAACTGTGTTTGTATGCTTTGCACTTGCCTGGGACGTCCGAAAATACCGCTTTGTTTTCTTGTAACATTCGCCTTAATAGATGCCTTTGTGTCTCTGTGAGGTTCTCGGCAAGGGTCACTTTCTCCTCTACTGCTTCTACCTGGCTGCCGGTATCTTGGAATTCTTTATTTCGGGCGTAACCATAATCTTTCTCATTGTGCTCCGTATACCCGTTGTAAAACCTGTCAGCGAACGCATGCATCTCATCGGTTTCTTCCCCTTGTACTATAGCAATTAATTTCTCACTCCTACCTGTTTGTAATAATTGTACGAAAAATCTTTCTTCGGCTATATCTTCTTCTCCTTGGGTTTTGTTATAAGTATCCTGCTTCATACCCTCTACAAAAGGGATTTCTAATGTTTTTCTGTTCTTCTCTATTTTCAAAACTTTATCAGCAAAATCAACCCTAGCTCTTAATTCAAACAAAACGTCACACCCAATCAAAATGTCACAAATCAAATTATTGATTACCAGAAAAATAAACTCAAAATTTTCTTCTCCTATTTTCATGTTCAACATTACTTGCATTTTTATTCGGGTAACCTCTTTGTTAACTGCTACCCGGCATACCGTGTTCCTTATGGGTAATGTCATTAGCTTAATTCCTTTATTTACCAGGTTCTGATATAACCTCAGGCTGCATACACTCACATTGGCTCCAGAGTCTATTAAAGCGTTATATTCTTCATCCAATAATACTACTTTTATGCTAGGGGAATCTGTCAGATCCTTTTCCGAGTGATTTTGAATAGTAGTTATCAGTTCTCCCAGTATAAATTCATTTTTGAGCCCTGTTTCACATTTTCTGTTTATTTGAGAATTTTGCGCGCTTAGAATCCGCTCCGAGCTCTTGAATGGATCCTGTCTTAGTTTTCCGGGTTATCGACACTATTTGGTGCTCCGCTAGTCTCTTCCACATTTCCCTCTCTCTGCATTTGCCTATAGTTTCCTCTGCTTCCTCTAAAATGTCCCCGGGAATGTCTCTCTCTCCTTTCGTTTCTTTCTGGATAATTTTCGTCATACCTTTCTCCTACATCACTTTCCCCTCGGTCAGAAAAATAATGTTCTCTGGATCTGTTTTCATTGTTTCTGCCTCTCCTATAATTAAAACGGCCACTATATCTTGGTCTGGTTTGTATAGCATTTATGTGATATTGGTTATCACCTTCCCTCCTGAAACGGTTATTTTGACAGTTTCTGTTCCCGGATTGAGGTACGTCGTTCCAGTATCTCTCTCTGGGGTTATAGTTCCCTCTCGCGTTTCCTCTCCAATTCGCATTCCTTGAATTATCCGGTAATGTTCGAACTGTATAGTTTTGTACGTGGTTCCTACTACTTGTCTCGAATGATGATACCAACTCAATCAATTCGGGAATAGAATTTGGCTTCGCAATGAGTAGGTAATGGTGTATACGTTCTGGATAATGTGGTACAATCATATTAATGAAATCCCTCTCGCTTATGGGTGGCTCGATTAGTCTACTACTCTGTGCTTTAGTTAGCAAATAATCTACCATGCTTAGGTTTCCGCGTTCATCGTACTTGCCATTAACTAGGATAGATCTCACCTGGTTCTGAGTATTAGTACTCCAGTACTTATTCAAAAATGCCCTTCTGAAATATTCAAAATTATTATTCTCCCCCAAAGTCAATCTTACCCATTGGAGAACCCTTTGACGTAAACCTTTACGAACGATTAACATCTTTAGCTCGTCCGGAATCTGCTTCAAACGGAAATACTCCTCAAGGTCATTTAGGTATTGTTTAGGATTATCAGCCGAATTTTCCTCGAAAGTAGGTACCCCTATCTCATTTAATAAATGGTAGTTTGCATTACTTGCATGGTTAGATGTACATTGGTGCCCTGAATTAAAATTATATGGGTCGGCAGCTGGACTTTGGCCTCCATTTACCTCCCTAAAAGTGGTGCTAGTTTCACTGGGTGAGCTATCATCACTCTGTCTCACACTTATCCCTAGTCTACCAATAGAGCGTTTTAACTCCTTTACACAATTTTCATGCTCTTCCACCCTCTTCACAATTTCATGATGATTTGAGAGCTGTTCAGTCATTTTTGACGAAAGTTCATTCATCTTTCCCTGATCCTTTTCTAACACTGTTCTAAATTCTCTGAACTCCCTTTGAATGTTAGATTCTAATGTACTTTGTTTTTTTTCTAAAGAAACATTTACAGCTCTTAAGTCATCATCCAATTGCTCCTTTATGGCTAAGCTGGTAACACTTAATTCTGTTTCTACATCCTTCCTTAGTTTTTCTACATCGTTTCTTAGACATAGTTGTCCTGCCTGAATTTCTTGCACTACCTTCCCTTGCTGACTGAATTTGGAGTCCAATTGACTTTGTAATCGGGTGACCTGTTCACCTAAATATTCCCTCATCTCCTGAGCTAATTCCCCTCTCATCTTCCTGTTTTCCTCTCTGACATATTCACCTATATGTATACTCTGCTCATTTAATTTCCCTTCTAAATTTTTACTTTGTTCACTTAATTTTTCTAAGTTTTTACTGTGCTCACCTAATTTCCCCTCTAAATTCTTACTTTGCTCACTTAATTTTTCCAAGTTTTTACTCTGCTCACCTAATTTCCCCTCTAAATTTTTATTTTGTTCACGTGAGTCCTTCCTCTGCTCATTTAAGTCCTTACCCATCTCGTCTATCTTTGTGCTCAAATGTTGAAGCAATATTAGCAGCTGGTTTTGACCTGCGTCAATGACCTGCTCCATCGGTGATTGCCTTTCTAGCCTAACTTCTACTTCTGCTGCACCCATATTTTTTCCATCTGTTGTTATGCTGACAATAGCCTCCCCATCCAGTTCTTCTGAACCTTCCCTTGACCTACTCATGGTTCCGTTAGCAAGTTCTACCTCCCTAGTAATGACTTTACCCCCTCTCAATAGCATGTGTTCACCAAAACTGAGTCACTACTCTGCATGCCTTTTTGTTTGTTTTTGAATAAATGTTCTAACCTGTATTTTTTTTTATGTTAACCGATGCGTTCCGGGTTCGAATCCTGGTGAAGTTCTAGAAGCGATGCTCTCAGCTGTTTTGTTGTCCCACGTAGGTAGACTAGAAGTTCGCGTTGTAATTTTGTTCTGCTGTGCCCCTTTCCTCTGAAGATTCTTCGTCTGTTCGTTGTTTCCTAGTCCTCCGTTTGTGTCGTTCTTCCCTTCGAGCCCCACGTTATGGCGCCAGTTTGCGGCGATCCCCTCCTCATCCGTTGCTGTAGCTTACCTTGATGCTTCTCCCGTTGCTTCCAGAAGTTCTCAGCGTGTTGGTTCTTCAATTTATCCTCGGCTAGCTGCAGTAATTTTCCTTAAATTATATGGGAGCATGGACTTATCCTCGGTAAAGGAAAACGTAGATCTCGGGTGGTGATATAGGAAGACATAGACTTGCTTTGTTTATGAAAAGATGACACTGCCGTTTCTTTTTATTTAATTTAACACTCGTAGTATACAAAACTGGTATTGCCGCTGTAAAATACTGTCCACCGCTGTTAGACTATGGCGTGGATATGTCACGAAATATAACTATTCTTATTGTCGCTTTCAGAGTAGCGGATCTTAGGTGTGTTTCTAAAACTATTTTGATTCCCTGTTTTGGCGCGATATCTCACACATCCTGCAGCATCTCTCCCTGACCACACATTACGAAAACTCTCGAATAAAATGCAATACTAAGCTGACATGACAAATTTGACTTGATTCCCTTTTTGGCGCGATATCTCACACATCCTGCAGCATCTCTCCCTGACCACACATGACATAAACTGCCCCGAATTTTCCCTAAACAGATCCATTTATAGTCTCAGGCTCCTGAGGCTGCTTCCTTTCCTATTGGTCCATTTTTAGCGCGACTCGACGCGTCTAACTATTTCGAATAAACTTCCAGGGATTTCATTGGTCCAATTTTAATATAAATCGCGGCTTTTCCTACATTTACCGTTAAGGTTGTCTTTCTCACTCACTTGGTCACGGCGAATTATCAAATAATGGGACAAAGGCTCTACACCCTCGCTGTAGGAATAATAGCACAGCGACCGGAGAGAGGTAATAAAACTAGGTTTTCTGCCTTCGAAAACACTATTCCTGTAGCTAAAACTTTCCCTCGTGGACAGTATTTTAACATAGCGCTTAAATTATTTACATTAAACCATTTATAACTCTACTAATATTAATAACCTAGATAGATACATAATGTTAAATCACCCTTCTTAAAATATACAAGCAGTATGAGAAAAAGATATTTACATAATACGATTTAACATCACTAAAAGTTAATTAATAAGTTATCTGTAATTATAGTTCTTGGGCTCGGCCTAGAGTTGCCGTTTCACCTTCTACGATGGGCACTATTTATATTTTGAGCCTACTAATTAAAACAAAGTAATTTCTGATTGAAAACTGTTTTATTGTTTTTCAAAATGTTCTCCTTTATGACCAATACACTTTTGCATCCGTTTGAACCATTCGTCAAAACATTTATTCCAGTCTTCTTGAGACACCTCCAAAACATGGTTTTTGAAGGCATCAACGGCTTCTTCTGCCAACGAAGATCGTTGTCCACGCAATTTATTCTTGATTTTCGGGAACAAAAAGAAGTCATTGGGTGCCAAATCAGTACTGTATGGCGGATGACCCATTAATTTGATTTCTTGAGCCTTCAAATACTCTGCTGTTAGACGAGATGTGTGTGCGCTCGCATTGTTTTGATGAACAACGATCCTATGGTTCTTGTTGGTTTTGCTTACTTCACCGAAGACTTCCAGCAAACAAATGGTTGTGTACCATTCGGCATTGACCATTTTACATTCCTCTAAAGGCACTGTTGCCACATGACCAGTTTTGCTGAAAAAGCAGGCGACTATTTGCTTCGAAGTGCTTCGAGTGCGAACAATTTTTGTCGGATTTGCTTCATCTTGAAATACCCATACAGTCGACTGCTGTTTACGTTCCGGCTCATACGCATAGCTCCACGATTCGTCACCTGTTAAAACTTTGTATACGTCTTTTTAAGTACCGTTATTGTATTTCTTGAGCATTTTTGTACACCAATCGACACGAGCCTCTTTTTGAGATTGTGTCAAATTATGTGGGATCCAACGAGAGCAAACCTTATTCACGGCTAAATAATATTTTATATATGCTGGTGGAACTAATACCCAGGGTTGCGTCAATCTCAGAATATGTTGCATGACGATATTTCATTATTAGTTTTGCACAGCATCAATGTTTTCTGGCACAACAACTGATTTTGGACGACCTTCACGAACTTCATCACTGAGTGAGCGGCGGCCACGATTAAATTCGTTATACCAGCGTTTCGCAGTGGCAAAGGATGGAGCTTCGTCGCCAAATGTGGAAGTTAGTTGATCGATGCAGTTCAGTATTTTCCAGAGATGCGACACGAAGGTTTTCAAGAAAATCCCCCCACCCAAGATCACCACTTACATGGAACATTTTTCGAAAATTTTAATTTTATCAGAAACAGCTCCAAAGATTTTGATTAAAATATCGTATGTTTAAGATATTTTCATGGTATAGTAAGTAGAGGAAGTCTTGTATTCCACCAAAAAATTGGATACCGAGATTTCACCGCAAATACATGTTTTGAGACCCCTGAATCCAAAAAAAGCATTTTTGGAAACATGTCCGTGTGTCTGTGGACAGCATAATTCAGAAACGAACAGTCGCATAAACACCAAACTTGATATTTAGATTCAGTGTCTTCCAGTGATGCGAATCAAAGGTTTTCAATGGAACGTTTTTCGAAAATTTTAATTTTCTCAAAAATGGCTTTTAACGGTTTTGATTAAAATACCATATATTTAAGATATTTTCATGAAAAATAAAACGTATATCTTGAGTTTTCTCGGAATGTCTGCAAAAGTATTCTTTATTGTGAACTGGTAAACCATAAGAGATAGACAAATTTTTACAACACAAAAAATGTAGATCGCGTTAGAATACACAATTTATGTCATATACATTTTTGTTGTTCAGTGAACCATTTTCGATATATTGCTTGTTATTCCCTTAAACTTTCCAATTTTTATACATTTTCTCAAATGGGAATTCGTTATTAATTTTTTGTCTTGGATATGCAAAGAGTAT
This sequence comes from Deroplatys truncata, assembly GCA_030765065.1. Lineage (NCBI taxonomy): Eukaryota > Metazoa > Arthropoda > Insecta > Mantodea > Mantidae > Deroplatys > Deroplatys truncata. The sequence continues at coordinate 30,300,130 of CM060981.1, read as the reverse complement.
TAATCTGTGGCAAAGAGAATGGTGCTGCACCTAGCAACCAGCTATTAAGAGATATGTCTATGCTTAAACGCTGCTGTATTTCTATATTGCCCTTGCAAGAACAAAACAAGGGGAACATAGTACGCTTTAAGCGACAGTCAAATATTTTTAGAACTGGTCGCTATGTGTAAAATTTAATTCCTTTGCATGTCAAAGGATAGTTTCCGCAAATGTTTATCTCGATTAATATGAAGCATATTAACAATACGAATTTGTAAAAATAGTTTGTACAAGAGTAGAGAAAGTCATGTGAGTGTAACACTTCAGATTTTTATATGATATAATTAGACTGATATCAGTTAAGCAATAAAAAATAATGACTCAACTGAAAAGGTTGGAGTATGGTGCGTGTTGTCAGCTTCCACGATTGTTGGCCACATTGTCTTTGATACGACTATAAACACTACAGTTTATACGGGCATCTTCATCACATTTGTGGAGCAGCTGGATGATACCGAATTGACAGCAGGTTGTTTCCAGCAAGATGGAGCAACGTGTCATACTTCTAACTCCTGCATGCGACTTGTAACCAGTTTGATAATAATGGAATAATCTCAAAAGTCTGTGGCCCCCAGATTACCTCTCGCCGGACTAAGAATAGACGCCGGACAATTGTTAAATTCTGTGAAGCCATTAGTAACGAAATAATCAACATTGGCGAGGACACTCCTTGTAGAACGCCACAGAATATTGTGAAACGAGTGCAGATATGTATAGATGCTGGTGAAGGACACTTCCAACATTTGCTTTGAGGAACAATAAACAGTGTAATCTCCCAGTTGTGTATTACATTCTTCCAAAGTAGTACATGTGTTCTATTTTTGGTTCAAGAGTTATGGCGCATTAAAATAGTTCATGTTTATATGGATTTCACTTGAGGCAGTATTTTTAACACTTAAATTATATCAGTCTAAATAACATAAAATATAATAACAACCCGCCTTAAAGCAATGTGTGTATAATATATAAAGTGTATGTAACAGACATTGTATTATGTTTATATTATTATGCACATGTATAATAATGTTATGTGAATGTATTACGTAGTTTAACAATATAGGAGCTGTGAGAATAGAAGCAAGCTGTCTTCCGTAGCAAACATAATTAAATTAGAAGCTGAAAGTTGCTAACAATGAGGTAACCTTGAGACAACAAACAGTTTATAAATAGCCAATCAGAAACTGGAAAAATCTTAAGTTAAATAAAATTGTTCTATTGGAGTAGGCTTAGCCAATCAGAGGCTTGAAATAGGGAAATGTACAGATTCAGGCGGGAGAAGCTACAAGACACCGTTCCCAACCAGTCCAGTTTAGATTGCGTACCCAATCGGTACGGTACGTGTTCAATGTGAGACATGAAAATTCTTTGCGGTGAGAATAATATAAAGTTTACATATTAAAAAGTACAATTAACAATAATCTCACAGCTCTATAGTAGGATATATCAGTGAAGTGTCATTTAATCGTGTGAAGGATTAATAAACAAAGTACAATACAATTATAATTTGTGTAAGCCTTGTTCTTTAGCCACACCAGCCCTGCTAAGAGATACGTGTCCTGAAAATTACTATTGACGCAGTCGAGGCATACATATATAATATTTTAATAAACATTAAAATACAAAGTTGATTTTTTAACGTCGGGGTGAAGGCCACCGGAAAATTTGTACCTTACGTGGGGCGAATACTCCAAGAAACATATCTCCCGCAACAGGACACCACAACAACTAAACCCCTTCAAATTGGCGCCCAAAGCGTGGTGCTAATAACGTAAAGATAATCTACATCACACTGTAGTGTAATGGCGTTTAGTACATGGAAAACTACATTTGACAGAAGTAAGCATACAACTTTCAAAATTGAAACGCTGCAGAGGGACATACACTGCGTGATCAAAAGTATCCGGACACCTGGCTGAAAATGACGTACAAGTTCGTGGCACTCTCCATCGGTAATGCTGGAAGTCAATATGGTGTTGGCCCTCCCTTAGCCTTGATTACAGCGTTCACTCTCGCAGGTATACTTTCAATCAGGTGCTGGAAGGTTTTGGGGAATGGCAGGCCATTCATCAGGGAGTGCGGAACTGAGGAGAGGTATCGATGTAGGTCGGTGAGGCCTGGCATGAAGTCGGCGTTCCAAAACATCCCAAAAGTGTTCTATACGATTCAAGTCAGGACTCTGTGCAGGCCAGTCCATTACAGGGATGTTATTGTCGTGTAACCACTCCGCCACGGCCCGTGCAGTATGAACAGGTGTTCGATCGTGTTGAAAGATGCAATCGCCATCCCCGAATTGCTTTTAAACAGTGGGAAGCAAGAAGGTGCTTAAAATATCAATGTAGGTCTGCGCTGTTTTCGTGCCACGCAAAACAACAAGGGGCAAAACCCCCTCCAGGAAAATACGACCACACCATAACACCACCACCTCCGAATTTCACTGTTGGCTCTACACACGCTGGCAGATGAAGTTCACTGGGTATTCGCTATACCCACACCCTGCCAACCGTGATTCGTCACTCCACACAATGTTTTGCCACTGTTCAATCGTGTAATGTTGACGCTCCTTACACCAAGCGGGGCGTCGTTTGGCATTTTCCTGCGTGATGTGTGGCTTATGAGCAGCCGCTCGAGCATGGAATCCAAGGTTTCTCACCTCACGCCTAACTGTCATAGTACTTGGGGTGGATCGTGATGCAGTTTGGAATCCCTGTGTGATGGTCTGGATAGATGTCTGCCTATTACTGTTTACGACCCTCTTCAAATGTCGACGGTCTCTGTCAGTCAACAGACGACGTCGGCCCGTACGCTTTTGTGCTGTACATGTCCCTTCACGTTGCCACTTCACTATCACATCAGAAGCAGTGGACCTAGGGATGTTTAGGAGTGTGGAAATCTCGCGTACAGACTTCTGACACAAGTGACACCCAATCACCTGACCACGTTCGAAGTCCGTGAGTTCCACGGAGCGTCCCATTCTGCTGTTTCACGATATCTAATGACTACTAAGTCCGCAGATAATGAGTACCAGGCAGTAGGTTGCAGCATAATGCACCTAAGATAAAAAACGTATGTTTGTGGGGTTGTTCGGATACTTTTGATCACATAGTGTAGTTCATGAATTACGATGAATGCTAGGAATGTCTCCTTGAAGACTGGGCGAAGTAGGCATAGCCACAATGACAGTATAAGGAACGCACTGTATAAACAAGTTGTAGAGGAAGTAATTCATCCGATCATCACCAGATTTTTGTACTGAAAGAGGGGGAGTCGTATATTGTCACGTGACTCACCGACATTGATATTTCTCTGTCCATCATCAGCTTTCAACTGTGGTCAGTTTTTCGGTTCGTTTCGAAACCTGATCCATTTCCAATCGCTGATTAAACTCATCACGTTGCAAAAACTGTTAGCTAAAATTTGAAACCACAGAATTGGGGGTCGAGGGGTGGGAGGCTGATATCAATATATCCTTCCTTTCTCGAACGAGAAATTAAAACAAGGGTTAAATGTCATGGCTTTGAGGACATGTACACAAATTCCCTGCTCAAATGATAAAACCAATGGAACAATATATATATTAGAATACAATAGCGGCATACGATAATAAAAACATCACGTACAATCTGATACGGGCTCCAGTGTCACGGATTAGTGCTTTCCAAAATTATCTGAACCGCATTTGTTTGGGTATTGTTGTATCTATGGGTATAGTAATTTAATCGCCATGTGTATGTTCCTATAATTTAGCTGTGATTTACTTGACATTGGTTTCAATCCTGGAATTTTATTTTCCGCACTACACAATCTAGAATTTCATAACTACCTGTGAAAAGTATTCAACATGGTGGTTGAGGCAAAAATGCTATATGGGATAGAAGTATGGGGATTAGAAGGAGTATGGGAAGTCATAGATGAGGTGCATAGGAAATTTTGCAAAGAAATACTTGGACTACCAAAATGCAACTGCTAGACAGGTGGCACAAATAGAGCTGGGTAGACTGCCAAGCAAGGGAAAGAACTTGAAAAGGGCATTGAAATATTGGTATAGAATATTGAAATTGGAAGAAAGGAATTTTTTGAAAATGTGTTTAGTATATCAAGAGAAAAGTTTAAAGAGTAAGGGATGGTACACTGTCTCAGAAATAACTTGGAAAGTAGTGGGCTAGGGGAAATGTGGAGAAGAAGAGAAAATAATGTGAATAACTTCTGGAACTTGGCAAAGAAAAGATTTGAGGACATAGAAATACAAAAAATATTTAGTGAGATAACTGATATGAGATCTTTAGTCTTGTATATAACAATGAAAGACACATGGGGAAGGGAAAAGTATATAGAAGTAACAAATAAAGACGAGCGGGAAGGAATCACATGGCTGAAAGCAGGTGTATGGAGATTAAAAGGCTTAAGGAAAGGTATTTCACAAAACCAATGTCCTATATGTGGCAGAAAGGAGGATGTGGAACACATTTTATTTGAATGTACGGGGACTGAAGTGTGGAGAAAAGAGTATATTAATAAAAAATGGTTTAAAATAGATAGAAATGTAGCGGTAGTTGACATGGTTAAAAAAGACAGTAAGAAGATGGGATAATTTTTACACAAAGTGAGAAATAAATGGATATGAACAGTAAATAAACTAATGGAGAAATAAACTAGAATTAATAAACTATTGTAAAATATGAGTATGACCGGTAAAGACCAGGGCTGAACACCGGACATATTCACCTGTATATAGATTAGCAGAAATAAATAAATAAGAACTAATTGTGAATAGCATAAACCAAAAATGGAAATTTGTACAAACACAAACTTGGTATTTCGGTTTAGTATTTTTTGAAGATGCAATACCAAGGCTTTCAAGAAAATGCCACCACCCAAAATACCCTTTAAATGGAAGGTTTTTCGAAAATTTTTATTTTTTAAAAAAAATTGCTCCAACGATTTTTATTAAAATAACATACATTAAAGATATTTACATGAAAAATAAAATGTATATCCTGAATTTTCTGGAAATAATTTTTGAAGTCCTCTTCACTCGGAAGGTGCATAAATTGTAAACGTTAAGCGATAAACGAAAACGTACTACACAATAAATGCATATCTCTTTCAGACACACAATTTATTAAGAATAACTTTTTACTTTCTACTACGTAAAGTAAGTAGGGGAAGTATTGCATTCCACCCAAAAATTCGATACCGAGATTTCACCGGAAATACATGTTTTGAGACCTCCTGAATCCAAAAAAAGCATTTTTGGAAACATGTCCGTGTGTGTGTCTGTGTGTCTGTGAACAACATAGCTCAGAAATGAACATTCGGATAAACACCAAACTTGGTATTTAGGTTCAGTATCTTCCAGGGATGCGACGCGAAGGTTTTCAGAGAATCCCCCCCACCACAAACTACCCTTTACATGGAACATTTTTCGAAAATTTTAATTTTCTCAAAAATGGCTCTAACGATTTTGATTAAAATATCATATGTTTAAGATATTTTTATGAGAAATGAAACGTATATCTCGAATTTTCTGAGAATGTCTCCAAAACTATTCTTCATTGGGAACGACTTTTGCATAACTGGTAAACCATAAGAGATAGACTATTTTACTACACATAAAATGTAGATCGCGTTAAAATACACAATTTATGTCATATACAGTTTTTTTGTTGAGTGAACCATTTTCGAGATATTGCTAGTTATTCCTTTAGATTTTCCAATACTTATACTTTTTCTCAAATTCGTTATTCACTTTTTATGCCCTGTACATGCAAATAGAATGGAATACTCCACATAGCAACCAGCGCTTAAAATATTTGACTATCGCTTAAAACCTACCAATTCCCCTTGCATCTACAAGAAAATTAGCAATTAGATTAACATATCGATATCTCGATTAACACGAAACGTATGGAGAATAACGTTAGTAAAAATATTTTGTACAAGAGTAGAGTAAGTCATGTAAGTGTAACACATCAGATTTTTTGTAGAATCAGCCATTTTCCAGATATCCTTATTAATGTTTCGAATTTTTCAGTATTTATTCATTCTTTAAAGCTCTTTCAACATTCAGATGTTTCTTATGACTGCACGGAAAGAGTATGGAATTTTAAGGCCGCTAGCATGTAGCGTCGACTTCTAAAGCATTGGGCTATGTGTAATTATCTATAGTTTTTTGTAGTTGAGCATTTATTTCCTTTAAGTAGCCACTATTTTATTATTACACGAAACATTACTACTACTGACGTTAGGAAAGGAATGGCGGTATTACAAACTTCCTCAAGCTCGTTGTCAACAGTGACTCATGAAATATTAATTGCAATACTAAGGTTAACGTCACATTAATAAATAACCGCCAACAAGAAAAATAATAAAATTACGACATTAAAAAGACTTGAGAAAAATTCTAATTACATGCCTTTCTCTACCCTCTATCGTTTATTAGCAAGTATACAATCTATAATTACATAAGTTTATTTTTCTATCTACTTCATTTTAATCAAAATAAACCCTTAAAGAAATGGCTATAGTATACTTTTATTTATAGATACAAAGAGAACAGCGATAGTCAAATGTTTAACAACTGGACGCTATATGCTGGCCTTAAAATTCCATACTGTTTCCATGACATCGCGAGAACAACTGAATGTTGAAAGGACTTTTAAGGGAATGAACAGTTCGAAACATTAATAACGGATATCTCGGGAATGGCTTATGCCACAGAAAAAGTTATTTGTAATAAGTTGTGTATTTTAAAGAGATCTACATAATAATAAATATTAGTAATAAATAACCACCAATAAGACAAATAATGACATTACCACAGTAAAAAGACTTGAGAAAGATTCTCATTACATAACTTTCTCTACCCTCTATCGCTTATTAGTGGGTATACAAATTATTCCTACAAAAGTTTATTTTTCTATGTACTTCATTTTAATCGAGATAAACCTTTACAGAAATAGCTACATTACACATTGTCAAATGTTTAACAACTGGACGCTATATGCTGGCCTCAGAATTCCATACAGTTTCCATGACATCGCGAGAAACAACTGAATGTTGAAAGGACTTTAAAGGAATGGTAATATTGAATAGTTCGAACCATTAATAACGGATATCTCGGGAATGGCTTGTGCCAAAGAAAAAGTTATTTCGAATAAATCCTCTATTTTAAAGATATCTACATTCTCTGTGTAGTAGTGTATTTTCGTCTATCGCTCGTTTACCAGTTATAGGTCAAGATTGTATAAAATTCATTCCGAATGAAATGAACTTCACAGGTTGTTTTCAGAAAATCAAAATCTTCCATTAAAGGGCAGTTTGTGGTGAGTGGACTTTCTTGAAGATCATGTCGCATTTTTGGAAGACACTCAATGCGCATTTTGGTTTTTGAGTTATGCTATTCACAGTCACACACACGCCCTTTTTGCTAAAAGTGTTTTTTGAATTCAGGGGGCCTCAAAGCATGTATCTATGATGAAATTTCGATATCAAATTTTTGGGTGGAAGGCAATACCTTCTATACCTACTACGCACGTAGTAGAGAGAGTAAAAACGTTCATAATAGGTCTTTAAGCTACGAAAAGGTCACACGCTGAGGCAGTATTTTTAACACTTAAATGATTTCAGTCTAATTATACAATATATAATTCAATAACAGCCCGCCTTAAAGCAATATGTGTATGTAACAATATATAAAAAATGTATATTAAAGTCATGCAAATGTTTATATTATTATATGCATGTGTAATAATGTTATGTGAATGTATTATATAATTTAATAATGTAGGAGCTGTGAGAATAATAGGTTAAAAGTTGCTAACAATGAGGTAAGTGAGGTAACCTTGAGGCAATAATGAATTTGAAAGTTTAACAATACTACTTGTAATTCTTGGAAGCAATAATGTAATTTTTGTGACAGTTCATAAAATAGCCAATCAACAACCAGAAAGAAGTTTAAGTTAAATGAAGGTATTCTATTGGATTAAGAATAGCCAATCAGACACTTGAAATACAGAAATTTACAAATTTAGGCGGTAGAAATCCAATCAGTTGCTTGTAGACAGCGCTCATAACTGGACGCGTTGCTTGTAGACAGTGTTCCTAACCGGACGCGAGATGTGTCCTCGAGAAATTTAATACGTATTCAGTGTGAGATGAAAATAGTTTACGTGTTAAAAAGTGCAAGTAATGAATTAAAAAAATCTCACATTTCTCTCTCTATATCAGTGAAGTGTTATTTAAATCGTGTCAAGCATTAATAAAAGGAGTGAAGTAAAATTATAATCTGTGTAAGTCTACATTCTTGTTGCAACACTCCCAGCAAAGAGAAACGTGTCTCTAACAATAATATGACGCAGCCGGGGCAAAAATAAATATATAATATTTAAAGAAACAGTCAAATTACAAAGTTAATATTTTTTAAACATTTGGGGCAAAGGCTACCGGAAACTTTTTACAATCCGTGTGGTTGCAACTACTTCAAGTTCGGCTCCCCAACAGTCGAAATATAATACACGTTCTTCAAACTGGCTTTACCATATAACAAACAAACCTTCTTCAAATTGGCTTCCGAAACGTAGGGCAAATAACAATACAATAAAATAACTACTTCAACACTATGAAAATAGACAATTATAGGCATTTTAAAATTAGTTATTTTACTCCAGTAAGCATGAAACATATATTCACAAAGCTACGATTCTAAACAAAGGAATAAAATAAGTAAATATAGAGCTCTATGTTTTGTAGAAGAACGGCAAGAGAAAGTAGTGTGAATGTAGCACATAACCCCTCACTCTTACTGACTGGCAGACCACAAATAGCCCTTGTGCCTGTCGAGAGCCATTTTGAAGTAATCAGAAGTGCAGTGGACGGATCTGGAGAACGTCTTGCTACCCCAGGACTGTTCAATGTAGCGCCGTCAGTTGGGAATTTAGATAATGAGATAGCTGCAGCTGCTAGCCCTCCAGTTAATGCGCTATGGATTTACCTATAACGGGATTTAATTAAGTCCTAGCGCCCCCTGCGATGGACGATATTGCTTTTTGCTCTGCCCAGACCTTTAATAATAATTAAAATGCCTGCAACTGTGTGCTCAATACGCCCTACCTTTGCAATGGTTAATTAAACCACAGTTAAAGGTTATAGGCTCTCGTATTTGGTCACAACACCATTACATTCCAACACGTTTCTCTAAATCTTCGCTTATCGGTAAAGTCTCTTTCGCTTGTGGTGTAATTTGTACGAGACACTGAAGTAACTATATCTCCGCTTTGATCAGCACCTACCTACCGCCTCAAACTTAATATCTAGTTAGGCAGTGTATTATTGGATATTTGTATGTCAATTCTTTTATTGTCACCTTGTTAGTTATTAATATTTTTGTATTCATGTACGAGGGTGGATTGATAAACCCATGGCTTTGACGAGAGATAGCGTGCTAATCACAGGTTTCTTGTTTGCACCCAAGAAATTCGTCGTCATTTGTTTCTTAGAACATTGTTGAGAGCTTCGCAGAAAATGGAGAAAAGTGAAATTCGTGTTCTGATAAAGAACTACCTTTGGCGTCGTAAGACGGTTAAGGAAACAGAAGAAAAGTTGAACAAGTATCATGGGGACTCTGCTCCATCACATGACATGGTTCACAAGTGGTTTTCAGAATTTCGATGTGGCCGTGCGCACAGGACGGTCGGTTGAGGTCACAACACAAGAAATGGTGAAGAAAGTTCACGATATTGTGTTGGAAGACCGCCGAGTGAAAATCCGTGAGATAGCCAAGACCGTAAATATCTCAAGTGAATGGATGTATAACATTCTGTACGAATTTTTGGGTATGAGAAAGCTGTCATGAAGATAGGTGCCGTGACTGCTCACAGTTGAGAACAAGTGGAATCGTGTGACCATTTCACAGGGATGTTTGAACATATTCCAGCGCAACCCAAATGAGTTTTTTCGGCGTTATATCACGGTTGATGAAACTTGGATCCATTACTATCAAGCTGAAACCAAACAACAATCAAAGCAGTGGATTTCCTTCGGCGAACTTGCTCCAAAGAAAGCGAAAACCATTTCGTCGGCAGGAAAAATCATGGCAGCTGTCTTTTGGGATTCACGAGGGGTGAAAGACATCCACTAGCTGGAAAAGGGTAAAACGATCAAGGTTCATATTATGCCGCAATGTTGGATCAGTTTTACAAGGAATTGTTAAAGAAACGACCCTATTTGGGGAAGAAAAAGTTTCTCTTTTACCAGGATAATACACCCGCACACAAGTCAGCCATTGCCATCGCAAAATTTGTGAATTGGACTACGGACTGCTACCTCACCCACCATATTCTCCATATTTGGCTCCGAGCTGCCTCTTCCTCTTAACAAACCTGAAAAATTGGCTCGCTGGGAAGAAATTCACGTCCAGTGAACACATCATGGCAGAAACAACCTCATATTTTGCAGACTTCGAAAAATCATATTCCTTGGAAGGGTTTAAAAAATTGGAGAAGCATTGGACAACGTGTATTGAATTGAAAGGAAACTATGTTGAGAAATAAAATTTATTTTTTTGAAAAAAAAAATATTTTCTTGAAAATGTCACTGACTTATCGACCCGCCCTCGTATTTTGCTTCCATGTATAAGATGTTCCTGGCTAGGCTCGTTTAACATTGTTAGAAAGTGGATTATTGGTAGAATTTTGCTCATTTTATGGTCCAAGATGCCTGCAATGTTTTGTTCGATCTTGCGAGGGGATATTTCTATTCTTTTGTTATCCAAGGACATACGCCATAGTAGGCGGCGGAGTAGAGACAAGCCAAACGCAGTGGAAAATCCCTGCTTGACGTGAGAAAGTTTATCACGTGACTCACTTAAGAAACGTATAAGATGACAGCATTCAAAACCACACGTTCAAGACCGCGAAATATTATCCAATGAGAGGTAGATTACTTGTTAGCTTAGACTAGGAATAGTTCGTATAAAAGCAGTGTGGATTTGGATTCTAAGCAGTCAAAATCTCACTTAAGTGAATCCACGACGTCAGAATTGCCGTCAAAGCAATGTTGGTGTTAATTGTAATAGTTTCCCGGAAGTTAAGTGTTTAATCGCATCAACAGCAGTCGAACTCAGCTACCGGCCAAACCTTGCAATACAGGCTATTCAAAAAGAAGGAACAGTCTTTAAATATTAATTTCTAATGAACGACAATAGATGGCGACACATGCAATACATCATTGAACAAAGAAAAGTTCAAAATTTTACTTTATATGTTCAAAACGAGTACCATTTGTTATGAGAGGACTACTATTGCTTTTCCGTTTACATAAGCAATCATCTTTTACAAATTTATTGCATCAATTGTAAATTTTTTATGACGAGGCGGCTCGTTGTTGAACTTACAACGAAATGCACGCTGCAACGAAACAGTGGATTCACTCTTTACATAATGCAGCACACAAAACGACTTTTCCTGTGGCGTCGCCATTCTCCCGTAAACAAACACAGCGCCGCTGTAGGCAACGAATGGAATTAATAGGTGGAGCTTATAACTTTGCAGTTTCCTCTACTCAATGATGTGTCGTATGTGTCGTTATCCATTGTCGTTCATTAGAATTGAATATTTAAAATATGTTCCTTCTTTTTGAATAACGCTGTATATAAATAAGCGCCGATTTATGATACAAGTGTGATAGACACGAGAAGATTCCCGCGAAGTTACAAAGATACATTTTAGAGAAGAAGCGTCGTGTGAGTGAGAAATGTTGCCGGCAAATTCGAACAAGGAATAAAATCCGATAGTTCTGTACACAAGAGTTTGCGTAAAGGTCCGGTATTTGAATTTAGCGCCAGTCCGATACTCTGGTAATTTTGATAGACAATAAATTCAGTGATAGTGTCTTCCCTAGTTTACATCATCTAATTCCCGCTTGAGGGCATATCTCTAGTCCATCCTTCACCGCCGAGCACTCCAGAGCAATAACAGCAGGTAAATCACAACAAAATCTAGAATTACTAAGCAGATTCGTGCCAACATATCGCCGGAGACAGGCGAAGAAGCAGAAGGCACCATTGGGGATCGGGTCCAGCAGTTTTCTTCTCCTCCCGGTTAGAGTTTGTTGCCGAGCGAGATGGATATGTGGTAATGTGTGCGGCTTACATTCGGGAGGTCCCGGGTTCAAGTACAGGTGGCCGCCCACTCTTTTTGTGGTTTTTCTCTGGACACCAAGGCGAAAGCTGGAGTGGTGTATTCTACCACGCTTTCTCCTTTCCCCTGTTTCCTCCAATTTCATCTCCATTTCATGTTTCAGGTCCTGTGGTGTTGGCGGTGCCGGGCAGATGGCATAAATGCATGTGAGTTGGAAAGATATCTCTCCATGAGCTGACGTGCATGTTAGGACGCTGCGTCGTCCTGTTGGGATTCCTTGGTTGTTTAAACTGGAAATGTTAGGGACTTGTGCGCGTCTCTGTGGGCCCGTTTGCCTGCGGATTGGGATCCCTTACGAGTCCTACATCTCCTCCCTGACTCACGTGGAGTATAATCACAATACATCAAGATGGTCGCAGTGTGCAAGGTGCCCCCCCCCCCCCCCGCGATAAACACATCCTATATCCTACCTAGCGGAATGGCTCGCATTCGTAACGTGCTGATTTTGTCCTCGCTTGTACCTGTCACTTTAGCTTTCGCTTTGTCGTGGTTTTCCCATGTCGGTAGGTGTATACTCTCGACATGCCTATAGAAGACTGGTATGTTGTATGTAACTTGTCTGTGAGTATGGGACATTGAAGAGGTGACCGGGAATATTCAATCCCGAAAAGTTAAGACCACGGTGTACCGTTCAACCTCTATAATTTTGATTTTTTACTTTCTCTACTACGTATAGTAAGTAGGCGTAGTATTGTATTCCACCCAAAAATTCGATACCGAAATTTCACCGCAAATACATGTTTTGAGACTCCCTGAATCCAAAAAAAAGCATTTTTGCAACATGTCCGTGTGTGTATCTGTGAACAGCACAAATCAGAAACGAACAGTCGGATAAACACCAAACTTGGTATTTAGGTTCCATATCTTCCAAAGATGCGATACGAAGGTTTTCAAGAAAATCCTCCATCCCAGATTACCCTTTACATGGAACATTTTTCGAAAATTTTAATTTTCTCAAAAATGGCTCTAACGATTTTGATTAAAATGTCATATGTTTAAGTTATTTTCATGACAAATAAAATGTATATCTTGAATTTTCTGGGAATGTCTCCAAAAGTATTCTTCATTGTGAACAACTTTTGCATAACTGGTGAACCATAAGAGATAGACAACATTTTACTACACATAAAATGTAGATGGCATTAAAATACACAGTATATGTCATATACTTTTTTTTTGTTGAGTGAACCATTTTCGAGATATTGCTTGTTATTCCCTTAAATTTTCCAATACTTTTTTTCAAATGGGAATTCGTTATTCATTTTTTATGTCCTGGACATACAAAGAGAATGGAATACTCCGCATAGCAAACAGCTCTTTAAATATTTGACTATAGTTTAAAGCCTAGCAATTCCCCTTGCATCTACAAGAAAATTAGCAATAAGATTAACATCTCGATTAACATGAAGCATATGGAGAATAAGCGTTTGTAAAAATAGTTTGTACAAGAGTAGAGAAAGTCATGTGAGTGTAAAACATCAGATTTCTTTATATATATAACACTTAAATCCAGATAAACTCTTTGCAGAAATAGCTACATTACACATTTCGTTATAGATACAAAGAGAACAGCGACAGTCAAATGTTTAAGAACTGGACGCTATATGCTGGCCTTAGAATTCCATACTGTTTCCATGACATCGCGCGAAACAACTACAAATCAACTGGACTTAAAAAGAATGACAAAGAATTGGACAAATGGAACCACTTATAGGGCATATCTCAGAAATGGCTGATGCCATAAAAGAAGTAATCTGAAATAAATTGTGTCTTAAAGAGATCTACATTTTTACTTTCTCTATCACGTGCACACTAGGTAGAGAAGGTATTGCACTCCACCAAAAATTGTTATCTAGAGTTAAGCGGAAACACATAGGTATTTAGAGTACCCATGAATGCAAAAAAACATTTGTAGAAAAAGATCCGTGTGTGAGCGTCTGTGAACAGCATAACTCAAAAACGAAAAGTCAGATAAATACCAAACTTGGTATTTTGGTTTGGTACCTTCCAAAGCTGCGACACGAAGATTTTCAAGAAAATCCTCCACCCCAACTACTCTTTACATGGAACACCTTTTAAAAAAATCGATTCCTTAAAAAATGACTCAAACGATTTTCATTAAAATATCATATATTAAAAGTATTTACATGAAAAATAAGATGTATATCTTGAGTTTTCTGTGAATAGCCTTCAAATCCTCTTCATAAGGAAGGAATTTTGTATAATCTTGTATAAATGGTAAACGTTAAGCGATAGACGAAAACGTGCCATACAAAAAATGTAAATCTCTTCAAAGCACACAATTTACTTAAAACAAGTTTTTCTGTGACATAAGCTGTTTCTGAGATATCCGTTATTAAAAGTTCGAATTGTCCATGCTTGTCCGTGTTTCATCGATTTTCAGTTGTTTCTCGCGATGTCATGGAAACAGTATGGAATTTTAAGGAAGCATATGGCGTCCAGTTGTTAAACATTTGACTATCGCTGTTCTCTTTGTATCTATAACGAAATGTGTAATGTAGCTGTTTCTGCAAAAGTTTATTTGGATTAAAATGTACTAGATAGAACACAATATATGTTGTTCTCAGATGACTTTCTCTACTCTTGTACAAACCATTTTTACAAACACTTATCCTCCATGTGCTTCATGTTAATCGAGATGTTAAACTGATTGCTAATTTTCTTGTAGGTGCAAGGGGAATATGGTAGGTTATAAGCGATAGTCAAATGTTTTAAGAGCTGGTTGCTATGTGGCGCATTCCAATCCCTTTGCATGTCCAGGACATAAAAAAACAATAACGAATTCCAATTTGAGAAAAAGTATTAGGAAATGCAAACAAATAACAAAGAATATTTCGGAAATGATTCACTTGAAAAATAAATGTATAATAAATCGTTTGTGTGTTTTAACGTGATATACTTTTTTGTGCAGTAAACCTTTGTCTGTCTCTTACGGTTTACCAGTTATGCAAAGCTCATTCAGAATGAAGAGAACTTTTGGAACATTGAGGCACTATTTTAACACTTAAATGATTTCAGTCAAATTATATAATATGTAAATTCAATAACAGCCCGCCTTGAAACAATATGTGTATGTAACAATATATAGAAAGTGTATATTTCAGTCATTATATATGTTTATATTATTGTATCCATGTGTAATAATGTTATGTGAATGTAGTATCACGTAATTTAATAATGTAGGAGCTATGAGAAATAGGTTTAAAGTTGCTAGCAATGAGGTAACGTTGAGGCAATAATGAGTAAGAAAGTTTAAATGCTACTAGTCATTATTAGATCAGCAATAATGTAAATTTTAAGACAGTTTAAAAATAGCCAATCTACAACCAGAAAAAGTTTAGTTAAATGAAGGTATTCTATTGGAGTAGCATTAGCCAATCAGAAACTTGAAATACAGAAATTTTCAAGTTTAGACGGTTGAAATCAGTTCAGTTGCCTGTGGACAGTGTTTGTAACCGGATGCGTGATGTGTCCTCAAGAAATTAAATACGTATTCGTGTGAGACGAAAATAGTATACGTGTTAAAAAGTGCAAGTATTAAATAAAAGAATCTCACAGCTCTCGATATCAGTGACGTGCTATTTAATTTGTGTCAAGGCTTAATAAAAAGGAGTGAATTAAAACTTAAAACCTGTGTAAGCCTACATTCTTTGTCGCATCACGCCCTGCCAAGATATCCATGTCTCTAAAATAATACTGACGCAGCCGAGGCAAACATAAATATATAATATTTAAAGAAACAGTAAAATTACAAAGCTATTAATTTTTTTTAAACTTGGGGCAAAGACCAACTGAAAATACATTTGGGTCGAAGGCTACCGGAAACTGTTTACTATACGTGCGGTTGCAACTACTTCAGGTGTTCGGCTCCCCAACAGTTGAAATATAATACAGCTTCTACAAACTGACTTTCAATACGTAGCAGCAAGTAACTACTTCAAATTGACGCCCAAATCGTGGTGCAAATAACGTAACAAACCAACTACTTCAACATTCACAGAAAATTCAAGATGTACATTTCATTAGCCACGAATATATGATAAACATATGGTATTCTAGTCATAATCGTTAGAGCCATTTTTGTGAAAATAAAAATTTTCTAAAGGTGGTCCATGTAAACGGAAATTGGGTTTGGGAAATTTGTTCAAAATGTTCGTGTCATATTTTTGGAAGATGCTGAACTGAAATACCAAGTTTGGTATTTATCTGACTTTTCGTTTTTGAGTTAGGCTGTTCACAAACATATGGAAATGTTTCCAAAATCGCTTTATTTGGCTTCAGGGCGCCTCAAAACATGTATTTTCGGTGGAATTTTGGTAGAGAAAGTAAAGTTTCAGTAAACTTAATTTGTATTTTCACTAATAAACAATAAAGGGTAGAGAAAGTCATGTGAATGAATCACCTCAGATTGCTGTTATTCAGAATATTAGTATAGATTTTATTTGTGAAATAATCTAGCTAACGTAACTCGTAATTTTAACTGCCTTTGTGACGTAAAATTGACTGATAACCTGAAAATCACTAGTGATGTTGCATGATATGATACTTTCAAGTTACTTAGGGTGATGTGTTTCAGTTACAGATTGACGCTGCAAGAGGAAAGTTGACGATGAATTACGTTGTGCCCCGAGCTCACTCGATCTGATGTGGTCAATAAACACGTGAGATATATAGCAACACAAATTAACTATTAACACGCAACATTTGGGCGTTGGGAGAGTCTTTGATTTGTCATCTCCATAACTTGCGGACTGGCAGCTCCATTTGCTGCAGCGATAAACTCCTATTAGATCAAAATTGGTCATCAACAAATTATAAACGTATCCTGAACATAAAATTTACGCAAAACCGTAACTAGGAAGTATCGGTACACTCAAATTATTGGCTTTTAACGCACGACAGTCCGGGTACTTAGAAATATACGATAAACCCGTACATAACGACGTGCATTATCAGCTAATGTGCCTATGAACTGGTGATCAGCAACAGAATACTTGGATATACCAAGAACCATAGTAGAGCGGCTTTCTACTCTTATAAGGAGTAGGACCAGGTACAGGGGGGGGGGGAGCTTGGCACTTCGACCTACAAGATCGTTTGTGCCTAGTCCTCTGAGGGGGCTCCCCAGTGAGGGATGAGGTAGAGGAGACAGAGGACAGCCAGAAAAATTTACTGATTGGAGGCTGGTGTAGCCGGCTCCACACCCCTCCTCGTAAGGAAGGGTTCCGGCCCCTCCAGCTGACATGGTGCAGACTGAGCACTCGTGATACTTCTGACGTTACTAGATATACGCTGGACCAAATGTCCGAGCCCCAACCGTGTGTGGATTGTGTTGGACTCGGCAGGGCAGTGGTTCCCGAAACTCATGGGAGATTGGGTAAGTCTGGGTGGTTTTCCGTCCAGGCGGGGTTGTGAGACGCTGCGCCTCAATGTCCTCAGATATCCATCCGGAGAGCCGGTAGATTGCTGCCGGCACCACCGAGGTTGTTCGCTAGCCTTTGGGGACACGTAAGCGGCGTGTCCTTTTCCGGTTTAAATTTTCAAATTTATATACTTCAAATAAGTTTTTCTGTGGCATAAACCGTTTCCAAGATATCTGTTATTAAACGTTCCAATCGTTCTTGAGAAAGATATTGTCTTTACGTTGGAGTTGTTTATTTATTTAGTTCCATTTCACTTAAATTCTTATCAATATGTGAAGAAGTGGTTTTCTTTACGTTGTTTGCACCGCATATGGACGCCAATTTGAGAAAGAATGTAGTTGTATTGTATTTCAACTGTTGGGGAACCGAACTTAAAATTCGTTGCAACAGCACGTATAGTAAACAGTTTCCGGTAGCCTTCGCCCCAAATGTATTTTTAGGTAGCCTTTGCCCCAAGTTTAAAAAAATTATTTTTGTACTTTGATTGTTTCTTTAAGTATTAAATATTTATGTTTGCCTCGGCTGCGTCATTATTATTGTTAGAGACATTGAAGTCTTGTCAGGGTTGTGATACGACAAGAATGTAGGCTTACACAGATTTTAAGTTTTAAATTCACTCCCTTTTATTAAACCTTGAAAAGATTAAAATAACACTTCACTGATATAGAGAGCTGTGAGATTGTTTCTATTAATTAATTACACTTTTTAACACGTAAACTTACTTTTCGTCTCACACGAATACGTACTATATTTCTTGGGGACACTTTGCGTCTGGCTAGTAATGCTTTCTGCAGGCAACTGAATTGATTTCAACCGTCTAAACTTGTAAATTTCTGTATTTCAAGTCTCTGATTGGCTAATCCTACTGCAATAGAATACCTTCATTTAACTAAAACCCCCTCCGGTTGTTGATTGACTATTTTATAAACTGTCACTAAAATCATATTATTGCTTACAAGAATCACGAGTAATATTTAAACTCTCAAACTCATTATTGATTCAGGGTTACCTCATTGTTATCTAATTGTTAGCAACTTTAAACCTACTTCTCACAGCTCCTACATTACTAAATTACGTAATGCATTCACATAACATTATTGAGCATGTTTACAATAATATAAGCATGTGCAATGTCTGTTGCATACATTTTACAAATTATTACATACACATATTGCTTCAAGGCGGGCTGTTGTTCAATTTACATATCATATAATTTGACTAAAATCATTTAAGTGTAAAAAATACTGCCTCATTCTATACTTGTCAAAGTCTCATTGATTTTCAGCTGTTTCTCGCGATGTCATGGAAACAGTATTGGAATTTTAAGGCCAGCATATAGCGTCCAGTTGTTAAACATTTGACTGTCGCTGTTCTCTTTGTATCTATAACCAAATGTGTAATGTAGCTGTTTCTGCAAAGTTTTATTTGGATTAAAATGAAGTAGATAGAAAAACAAGCTTTATTGAGAATAGTTTGTATACCCACTATTACAGATAAAGGGTAGAGAAAGTCGTGTGAATGTATCACATCAGATCTTTAAATTTCTAATGACAATGTAATTAAATAGAACTCCCATGCTACTCATAATAATGGACCAAATATTCACTAATATTCACAGAAAAGGAAATGAAATATCAGCAGATTTTGTATTTATCTTAGTCTCCCTCCACTTCCTACCCCACAACAATCTTCTAAACTCTGGAATTGCTATATAGGCTGTAAAAGGCTAAGGGTGAAAAATGATCCAAAAGTTTGAGTCAGTTTTACATACGATGAAAATTTATGAAACATTAAATATCATGCAAAACAATAATATCAAAAAAATACTTAATCATTAACAAGATGTTCCACGAACCAATTACCTGAAAATTTAATCTGAAATAAATCAATGTTATAAGAACATTTCATCCAATTTTTACTTTCTCCACTACGTATAGTAAGTAGGGAAGTATTGTATTCCACCCAAAAATTCAATACCGAGATTTCACCGGAAATATATGTTTTGACGCACGGTGAATCCAAATAAAGCATTTTTGGAAACATGTCCGTGTGTCTGTCTGTAAACAGCATTGCTCAAAAACGAAAAATCAGATAAATACCAAGCTTGGTATTTGAGTTTACTATCTTCCAAGGATGCGACACGAAGGTTTTCAAGGAAATTCCCCCACTACCCTTTACACATAAAACATTTTATGAAAATTTTAATTTTCTCTAAAATGTCTCTAATATTTTGATTAAAATATCATATGTTTAAGATATTTTAATAGAAAACGAAATGTATATCTTGAATTTTCTGAGAATGTTTCCAAAAGTCCTCTTCATTCTGAATGGCTTTCGCATAACTGGTAAACCGAACGAGATGGATAAAATTTTACTACACAAAAATTGTAGATCTCATTAAAACACACAATTTATGTTGTGTACGTTAGCTTTGTCGAGTGAACCATTTCCGGGATATTCCTTGTTATTTGTTTGCGTTTTCCAATACTTAATATTTTTTTTCAAGTGAGAATTCCTTATTGTTTTCTTATGTCCTGGACATGCAAAAAGAATGGAATGCTCCACACAGCAACCAGCTCTTAAAGCATGTGACTATCGCTTAGATCCTACTATATTCCCCTTGCACCTACAAAAAATCTGATGTGTTACATTCACATGACTTTCTCTACTCTAGTACAAACTATTTTTACGAACGCTTATTCTCCATATGCTTCATGTAAATCGAGATATCGAGATGTTAATCTTATTGCTAATTTTCTTGTAGGTGCAAGGGAAATTGCTAGGCTTTAACCGATAGTCAAATATTTTAAGAGCTGGTTGCTATGTGGAGTATTCCATACTCTTTGTATTACTACGACAAAAGAAAATGAATAACGAATTTGAGAAAAAGTATAAGTATTGGAAAATATAAGGGAATAACAAGCAATATCTCGAAAATGCTTCACTCAACAACAAAAATGTGTATGACATAAATTATGTATTTTAACGCGATCTACATTTTTTATGTACTAAAATTTTGTCTATCTCTTATGGTTTACCAGTTATGCAAAAGTCGTTCACAATGAAGAATACTTTTGGAGACATTCCCAGAAAATTCGAGGTATACGTTTCATTTTTCATGAAAATATCTTAAACATATTATGTTTTAGTCAAAATCGCAAGAGCCTTTTTTGAGAAATGTAACATTTTCGAAAAATGAAACATGTAAAGGGTAATCTGGGTTGAGGGTATTTTCTTGAAAACCTTCGTGTAGCATCTCTGGAAGATACTGAACCTAAATACCAAGTTTGGTGTTTATCCGACTGTTCGTTTCTGAGTTATGCTGTTCAGAGCCACACCCACAGATACACACACAGACATACCCACGGACATGTTTCCAGAAATGCTTCTTTTGGATTCAGGGGGTCTCAAAACATGTATTTCCGGTGAAATCTCGGTATCGAATTTTTTGGGTGGAATACAATACTTCCCGTACTTACTATACGTAGTAGAGAAAGTAAAAATTAGCAATGAGGTGATTATCTCGATTAATATGGAGTAGATGCAGAATATAGCGTTTGTAAAAATCAGTTTGTACCAGAGTAGGGAAAGTCATGTGAGTGCAAACATGGGATTTTTCCAGTATGTAATCATTAATTCCAGGATAATTTTGGTATATCCAGTATGTTAAGAAAAGAAAATCAAGAATATTTTAAGTATCAATAGGTAATGGAATATGAACCCAACGCTTCTATTTTGAAACCGGAAGAATTAAGAAGCATGTACAATATTTGTAGAGCTTTCTTCACCTTGCAGGCACCAGTCCCTCATTCAGCTAAAACGTCTGGCTCTTCAGTTAGATAAACAGTAGCCGACCGACCTGGCCACAAAAACACATGGCCACCATTAGGAAGTATAGTTACCTCTCTAGAGATATTGGCAAAAACACGGCGACGTCAGTGCGGGACTGTACCACACAGACTGATGTGATGCATTCACACGAGTTTCTCGATCTATAAACTCACATAGAAGTGCTAGGTGGCTGTCCGATGTTATACGGTTAAATTTTTAAACTCCAATGACGACTAATTTCATTAACCTTTTCCACCCTCCGTTCTTAAAGAATTTATTGTTTAATGATCTGTAAGCTTTTATAATGAATCCCCTCCTTTGCCACCTATAATTGTAATTTCATACAGTTCCGTTATTCGTAATAGCGTATGAAAGTTCACTATATTTACGCAACAGGAACCATGGGCGGAACGACTGACTTCCATAACCTCCCTCCGACACTCTTCCAAGTTCTACTGTATAACTTATAAGTACCCTTTGATGGTTTGTGGTGGGTATCGTTGGGTCAAGCTGCCTTAAGCCTGAGCCCTCCTCTGGTCATCTGGGCGTCCTGGGTTCGACATCTGTCCGCTGCTCGTCCTCTTGTTCTCGGAGATGCTGCAAGTCAAACCTAGCCCTATCTCATAGATGTGGCTGAAGACAAATCATTACCACGTGTTAAGATATACATTTTACTTATCATGTAACTGTCTTTAATATGTGATATTTTAATCAAAATGTTTAGAGGCGTGTTTTTAAAAAAAGCAAAACAAAACAAAAAAATCTGATGTGTTACACTCACATGACTTTCTCTACTCTTGTACAAATTATTTTTACAAACACTTATTCTCCATCTACTTCATGTTAAACGAGATAAACATTTGTAGATTCTATCTTATTTTCTTGTGGATGTAAGGGGAATATATATTTGCAAGGGCAATATAGAAATACAGTAGCCTTTAAGCACATACATATCTCTTAATAGCTGGTTGCTAGGTGCAGCACCATTCCCTTTCCCACAGGTTAATACTCTTTGCATATCCAAGACAAACAAATGAATAACGAATTCCTATTTGAGAAAAAGTATAAGTATTGGAAAATTTAAGGAAATAACAAGCAATATCTCGAAAATGGTTCACCCAACAAAAAAAAGTATATGACATAAATTGTGTATTTTAACGCGATCTACATTTTTTGTACAGTAAAATTTTGTCTATCTCTTATGGTTTACCAGTTATGCAAAAGTCGTTCACAATGAAGAATACTTTTGGAGACATTCCCAGAAAATTCGAGATATAGATTTTATTTGTCATAAAAGTATTTTAAACTAATGGTATTTTATTCAAAATTGTTAGAGCCATTTTTGAGAAAATTAAAATTTTCGCGAAATATTCCATATAAAGGGTAATCTTGGGTGGGAGGCTTTTCTATAAAACCTTCGTGTCGTATCTCTGGAAGATACTGAACCTAAATACCAAATTTGGTGTTTATCCGACTGTTCGTTTCTGAGTTATGCTGTTCACGGACACACAGACACACACACACGGACATGTTTCCAAAAGACTCTTTTTGGATTCAGGAGGCCTCAAAACATGTATTACCAGTGAAATCTCGGTATAGAATTCTTGGGTGGAATGCAATTCGCCCCTACTTACTGTACGTAGTAGAGAAAGTAGTACATAAGTACTGCCTTTTTAATAGTTTTGTAAGATCCAAACCAGAAAAGCGTTGTGTAATTTGTTCATATTATTATAAATTCCATTTAGCACAAATTGTGAAAATACAGAAAAAATTCTTAAAATTCCATTATGTTCAATAATTAAAGATACATCCTAATTTCATTGAGGATATAGAGCTATTAAGATAATATAAAATATTTCATTAGAAAATCCTAGGAAAATACAGATACAGTTATTCCTCTATAAAATCGTTGATGCTATTATAGACAGTGATGGATTTCTAACAGAATAGTAGACAAGTAGACCTGCGTTTCGCAGACAATCCTACGAGCAAAATAAAACTACTTTTAACACGTGTGGCATTGCTGTTTTTTAGAGAGCGCTCGATTTGTAAAATATCAATAATATTATACTGATTCCTGAAACTAACAGAGATCACGTTTAGAACGCGTTCTTGAAACAAGTGAAATGACGTAAAAAGAGACATACCAGATGTCTTATTCATTCACTAGCAGTCATTTTCAGTGAAATTATTTTCAACATGTTCTACTTTACTCCAGACAATGAAGAGTTTAAATCTGTTTCATATTGCTTAAGGATTTTTTGCTGCTTCTGTAATTTCGCCTGGCTCTTCCACTTCAGTTTCTTCTGAATTCATAATTTCCGCTATTTAATTTTTATCTAGGTTAGATATACTAGATAAAAGAACAACGTTTTAGATAAAGGAAAACAGAAGACTTCCAGTATAACGTATAGGTTAACTCCACAGCGAATTGCGACAAATTGAAGTATGAAAATTTGTACTATGAACTGCTAATACGAGCGCCATAGAAATTATTCATGTAAAAAGACATAATGAAAAGTAAAACCTAATTAAACCAAGTCGAGTTATTAAACATGTGCAAATAGAAAGGGTAATTGCCATGTGATTGGACTTGGAACCAAAGTTGGTCACAATGAAGCGACAATCTAAAGGTTTTAGCTCGTGTGCACTGTGTTTCAAGTTCTATTTTTAGGCCATGCTGTCTAAAAATAAAGTTAAACACTGGAAATTCAAGCCTTAGATCACGTTGCTTACTTTATTAAAATACATTAAATACATTATTTAATTAAAATAATAAAGATGGTAACTCAGTACAAGATCTTAATACCGCTTGGATTTCAGCAGTTCGTATCACAAATATAAGAGACAACTTTTAAATGCATTGAATTAGTGAATCTTAATGTACTGTAATGCCACTTTATAATTCATGTTTTGCAAGAGTGTGTAATTTCCAATACTTATGTACTGAAATTTTTATTTTCAGATATTTATAATTATCTTAATATGCTTATAATTACATTTTTACTATTCTTGGTCTCAAATATTCAATACTTAATTATTTCATGTATGTTTAGTTTCTCTATTACGTATAGTCAGTAATGGAAGTATTGTATTGCATCCCAAAAAAGCATGTTTAGAAAAAGGTCGTTGTGTGTCTGTGTGTCTGTGAATAACATAACTCTAACAAGAAAAGTTGGATAAATACTAAACTTAGTATTTAGGTTCAGGATCTTTTAAAGATGCGATACGAAAATTCTCAAGAAAATCTCCCCACCTCAGACTACGCTTTCGATGTAACATTTTTCGAACCTTTTGATTTTTTCAAAAATGGCTCTAAAGATATACATTAAAATATCATATATTTAACATATTTGTATGAGAAATAAAATGCATATCTTGAATTTTCTGGGAATGTCCCCAAAAGTCCTCTTAATTTTGAATCACTTTCGTATAGCTGATAAACGGTAGGAGATACACAAAATTTTACTACACAAAAAATGAAGATCGCTTAAAACACACAATTTAAGTGAGGTACATTTTGTTTGTGGAATGAACCATTTCCGAGATATTCCTTGTTATTTGTTTGAATTTTCCTATCCTTATACTTTTTCTCAAGTTCGTTATTCATTTTTTGTCTAGGTAATGCAAAGAAATGGAATACTCCATATAGCAACCAGTTCTTAAAATATTTGATTATCGCTTAAAGCCTACCAATTCCCCTTGCATCTACAAGAAAATTAGCAATAAGATTAACATGAAGTAAATAGAGAATAAGCGTTTGTAAAAATAGTTTATACAAGAATAGATAGAAGCCATGTGAGTGTAACACATCAGATTTTTTAATTTCAGACAGTTTCAAAGTTTTTTCCCTTTCTTATATAAGCACTAATCATCTATTACTTAAAATAGAAAGATACATAAATTATTTCTTATCGTAACAGTTTTCCAATTTTTCTGATTTGTACTTTTTACTTTCTCCACTACGTATGGTAAGTAGGGAAAGCATTTAACCAAAAATTCGATACCCAGATTTCGCCAGAAATAATTGTTTTGAGGTGCCCCGAAATCAAATAAAGAATTTTTGGAAACATGTCCGTGTATGCGTCCATCTGTCTATGTATCGGTCTGTCTGTGAACAGCATAACTCAAAATACCAAACTTGGTATTTAGATTTAATATCTTCTAAAGATGCGACACAAAAATGTTCGGGAAATCCCTCCACCTACCTTTTACTGGAACACTGCCCGAAAATTTAGATTTTCTGAAAAATGCGTCTAACGATTTTGATTAAAATATAATAGATTTAAGACTTTTTCATGAGAAATAAAGTGTATATCTTAAATTTTCTGGGAATGTCCCCAAAAATCTTCTTTTTTCTGAATCGGTTTTACATATCTGATAAACTGTAAGAGATGGACAAAATTTTACTACACAAACTTTAAGTCCTAGATACACAAAGAGAATGGAATGCTCCACATAGCAACCAGCTCTTAAAATATTTGACTATCGCTTAAAATCTACCAATTCCCCTTGTATCTACAAGAAAATTAGCAATAAGATTAACATCTCGATTAACATGAAGCATATGAAGAATAAGCGTTTGTAAAAATAGTTTGTACAAGAGTAGAAAAAGTCATGTGAGTGCAACACATCAGAATATTAATATATGTATTGAATGTAGGGATGTAAGGGGGAGTGAAATGTCTCCAATGGCCTCTCCTACCCAAATCCCATCCTCTTTGAAGTAGGTTGTTGCTTCACGTATAGAAAGCCAATTTTATATAGGAGTTGTATTGTAGTTCAACTGTTGGGGAGCGAACTTGAAGTAGTTGCAACCGCACTATGGTACCCGGTAGCCTTTGTCCCAAGTTTAAAAATATTAACTTTTTAATTAGACTGTTTCTTTAAATATTATATATTAATGTTTACCTCGGCTGCGTCAGTAATATTGTTAGAGACATGGATTTCTTTGCAAGGCGTGGTGCGGCTAAAGAATGTAGGCTTACATAGATTATAATTTTTACTTCACTACATTTATTAATCCTTGTCACAATTTAAACAACACTTCACTGATATAGAGAGCTGTGAGATTTTTTTATTAATACTTGCAATTTTTAACACGTAAACTATTTTCGTCTCACACTGAATACTATTAAATTTCTTAAGGACGTATCTCGCGTCTGGTTAGGAACACTGTCTACAACTAACGTCCAGTTATGAGCGGTGTCTAAAAGCAACTGAACTGATTTCTAGCGCCTAAATTTGTACAATTTGCCCTATTTCCGTTCCTGATTGGTTAATCCTAGTCCAATGGAATACCTTCATTTAACTAAAGCTTTTTCTGGTTGTTGACTGACTATTTTATAAACTGTCTCAAAATTTACATTATTGCTTCCAAGAATCACCAGTAGTATTGTTACTTTCTAATTCATTATTTCCTCAAGGTTACCTCATTGTTACCTCATTGTTATGAACGTTTGACCTATTTATTACAGCTCCTACATTATTAAATTACATAATGTATTCACATACCATTATTGAACATGTATACAATAATATAAAGATATACAATGACTGATATATACATTTTATAAATTATTACATACACATATTTCTTTAAGGCGGGCTGTTATTGAATTTACATATTATATAATTAGACTGAAATTATTTAAGTGTTAAAAATACTGCCTCATCTTCCTTCTCGTGGTGCACCGTACTGAAACATCATATCTAGAAGAAATGCTACATCCCATCACTTATGCCTCCCTGGGCTAGTAATCCATTGGGCAGTAATAATGAATTGCTTTCAGTTCTCAGAAGAAGCTGCGGATGGACCGGTATGATTCTTATGAAAACCATGGCAAGCCTAAGGAAATCGATCTCGTCTAAGGCTATACAAAACCTTAGCAAGGACTGTCCTATGCTATGGCAGTGAGGCTTGGGCCCTAAAGAAAAGAGAAACGGAGATGAAATTCATGAAAAGGACTGCTACATACATTACCAAAGCAACCGGAGACAACACTGCATAAGGTGGGTCCAGAAGGCATTCCCAAAGAGGGAAAGAGATCACTCGGCCTTCCCTAGAAGAGATGGAGGGAAAATGTCTTAGAGGGATCGTAACAGGCATGTTGGCCTAGCACTTGGTTGCATGAAGAAGAAAATCTGATGTGTTACACTCACATGGCTTTCTCTAATCTTGTACAAACTATTTTTACAAACGCTTATTCTCCATATGCTTCATGTTAATCGAGATGTTAATCTTATTGCAAATTTTCTTGTAGATGCAAGGGGAATTGGTAGGCTTTAAGCGATAGTCAAATGTTTTAAGTCCTGGTTGCTATGTGGAATATTCCATTATCTTTGTATTACCAGGACAAAAAAAAAATAAATAACGAATTCCCGTTTGAGAAAAAGTATAAGTATTGGAAAATTTAAGGGAATAACAAGCAATATCTCGAAAATAGTTCACTCAAAAAAAAAAATGTATATGACATAAATTTTTTGTGTAGTTAAATGTTGTCTATCTCTTATGGTTTACCAGTTATGCAAAAGTCGTTCACAATGAAGAATACTTTTGGAGACATTCCCAGAAAATTCAAGATATACATTTCATTTGTCATTAAAATGTCTTAAACATATGATATTTTAATCAAAATCGTTAGAGCAATTTGTGAGAAAATTAAAATTTTCAAAAAAATGTTCCATGTAAAGGGTAATCTGCGGTGGGAGGATTTTTTGAAAACCTTCGTGTCGCAACTCTGGAGGATATTGAACCTAAATACCAAGTTTGGTGTTTATCCAACTGTACGTTTCTGAGTTATGCTGTTCACAGGCACACACAGACACACGTATGGACATGTTTCCAAAAATACTTTTTTTGGATTCAGGGGGTCTCAAAACATATATTTCCGGGGAAATCTTCGTATCGTATTTTTGGGTGGAATACAATACTTCCCCTACTTACTATACGTAGTAGAGAAAGTAAAGAAGGCGTATTCGATGTAACTGACTGCATACGCTGCTATAATTGGAGCGATACTCTGTAACAGTAAATGAAAATAAATAAATAAATAAGATAAGGAGATCCTGCCAACATTAAATAATAAAAGGACTGTAGGAAATCAAAAGCATCGGTACGTTTCTGTGCACTCGGACGCCACATGGTAGAGAAAGTGATAAAGGCGAATGAATGACCCTTTGTGAAGTAAAGCCGTTTAATACGTTTTAAAGTAAATTAACGCTGTATCCCTCTCAAAGAGGATACCTATTGTTATATAAAATCCTTAGGGATGCTGCTGATCCGGTGATCTCTGTAAGATGTTATGCAGATCATCACTGGTAAATGCAGGTGTATACAGCCTCTGGTTTTCGTGTGTGTGTGTGTGTATTTAAATGCTGCTATGCTTTATGTATGTTATATCTGTTTGGCTTCGGCTAGTTACGAAGGCTGTCCAGAAAGTAACCTCCGTTCATGCATAGCACGGAAAGTGGTGGGGGTAGTGCCGCCATTTTGACATCAGCGTGCACAGTGACTCACCACGCTTCCAGCTGTGAGATGTGAAAAGGCTAAGCAGAGCAATTCAAAGCAAGAGTCGTGGTCTTCTGACAACTGGTGTTAAGTTTTTGCATGGCAACGCTCGCCCTCACACAGCAAACAACACAAATGAACTTTTGGCCAAGTTCAAATGGGACGTTTTTGACCATCCCCCTAAGAGCCCGGACTTGGCCCTTAGCGACTTCCATCTATTCCCGTACATTAAAAAGTGACTTGCAGCTCAGCGCTTTGGCAATGACGAAGAGCCTCAAAACACCGTGACAGGTTGGCTTAGTTCATAGCGATAGAATTTTATGCAGAGGGTATTTCAAAGACTGTGAAAAGATATGACAAGTGCTTGAATCTGTTTGGCGACTATGTAGAAAAATAGAGAAGACCTGTAGTTTTCAGACGTATATAATAAAACGTTTGTATGTATACTGCTTTCATGTTTATTTCAAAACGGAGGTTAATTTATGGACAGCCCTCATATAATCTTGAGGTAGGCATTGTGCTCTTAGCAGGGTGTGTTATAATGACTTAGAATAATGTAGTAGTAGTTTGCGATACGAATATTTAGTTACGATGTGTGAATTGTACAGCGTTTCATGTGCTTTAGATACATAATTTCGATTTTTTATTTATTTTGGTACATTATATTTTTATTTGAGATGCAGTATTAAAAATCACTGAAGCAATACACTACATTGATACATAGTTTGATATGTGTGTGTTGTGGGCCATGCATGGTTTCATAGACGATTTGTTTGTTAGGTTTTGTTTAAAACACAAGAACATGAGTACTAGGTGAATTAATTAAACTTTGAAAAATCAGCTCTGACGAAGATAATTCTGTTATGGATGGTTTAATTCCTAATAAATCCCGAATTTATTATTATTAATAAATAAAAGTTTATAATTTATGTATGGTTCACAATACGCAACCAGTTTCGTGATAAGAATTACATTATGAAAATCCTTGCGTAATAGAAATTTCATTAATAAACTAGTTGCGTAATGAGGTACCATTACGAAACTAGTTAGTGAACAGGTTTACTTTTTTTTAGTATTGTAAAATCGATATTGCGTAACTGAAGTAGATAAATAATTTAGCACACACGATTCAAAGTACTATTAATTAACTATATTGAAACTCTGTAGGTCACTTTCACATACAACACTGATATAAACTGATAAACTTATTTGCATTGGCAGAGTACGAGGCCCTCCAGAAGTAAGCTTCCCTGCTTTTATAAAACAAAGAAAACATAGTTACATAAAAAACTTTATTGACAACAGGTACAGCAAAATTTTTCGACATAGTCACCACAAGAATTGAGACACTTTTCATGTCGTGAGTAAAACTTTTGCATTCCTGTGTCGTAGAAGTCTGTCGCCTGTGAAAGCAACAAACGAATGACAGCCGACTTCAACTCTTCGTCGTTATCAAATGCTGACCGGACGATTTTATGGTGGATGCAAACAGCTCCCAGCAGAACTCCTGCAGAACAGTTGCTGTGGGCCGAGCCGTATGTGAACGAGCATTGTCATGGAGTAGCACAACACCTGCAGTAAGCTTTCTACGCCTCTTGTTTTGAATGATACGCCGCAATTTCCGCTGTTTCACAGTAACGGTCAGGGTTCACTGTTTCACCTCTGGGCAGGAAGTCAAAGAACAGAATGCCCTTCCTGTCCCAGAACACCGTGCACATCACTTTCTGCACCGACCAGTTTGTTTAAATTTCATCTTGACCGGAGATCCACTGTGACGCCAACGCATTGATGCTGCTTGGTTTCCGAGGTAAACTGCGAAATCCACGTCTCATCGCCCGTGACGATCCTGTCGAGGAACTCGTCGCCGTCATCATGATACCTCTGCAGACATGCCAGTGCTGCTTCTAGGCGTTTCGTTTTGTGTTCCAGTGTCAGGTTTTCGGCAACCACCTGGCACACAATTTCCTGAACAGCAGGTGCTTAGTGACAATTTCATGCAACAAGGATCGCGACATATGTGAAAAATGGCTGCTGAGCTCCGTAATCGTGAAGCGACGGTTCTCCACAATGCTCTACCGTACCAACTCAACAAGTTCATCATTGATGAGGGACGGACGCCCACTGTTCTCTTCATCATGAACACTTTGACGACCTTCGGAAATGTGTCTACACCAGCAACGCACACCATCTGTTTGCTCATGATGTTCGGCCCGTATACCTGACACAGCTGACGATGAATTTCGATCGCCGCTGTTTTGTTCAGTAAGCAACTTTATCACTGACCGAACTGCTGCCGCGCTACTGGCACCAGGCGGGAATTGTACGGCCGGCATATAATTGATACGTCATAGATCTGTTACGCATGTGCAATTTTCCCAGATAAATACGCTTACTTTCAAGGAAACAACATCGAGAATCTTATTTCTGGATGCGCCTCGTATTTTGCGTTCACATGTAATAGGTATTCACTGCTCTTGTTAATTACTAGTATTATTAGCACAATTATTAAATCACCTGATAGATAATGCTGTTCTTGTTATTGATCTGAGGTAATAACTATACTTCTGTATGATTGTGGCATTTCTTTAACCATATTTTACAAAGCATCACGTGTAGCTTCTGCACCATGCTAGCGCGGTACGAAGAACTGGTGAATTTTCCAACAAATTCCATAGCGTCGCGTCTATCTATGCATAAGAGCGCAAGAGCTTGGATTTTATTGGCTACTATAGCGACATATCATAAGTACAAACCTATATTCAAAATGGTGGGCGGCGGGGCTAAAACGGAAATTATCAAAAATAGGTTTAAACGATATATGGCAAAGGGGTAATGAAAATACACACAGTGACGTGAAAAAGTTAAAAGACGACTATGTGATACAAACAGGCAGGAAATAGAATCTGAATGTAGACAAAGATCAACATTGGAGCTACAAAATGAAATAAAAACTACGTGGGGTAAAGAAACATATATTTTGGAATTAGGTACAACACAGAGGACTGGAATAGCATGGCTTAGGTTGGGAGAGTGGAAAGCTCGCAAGATTGTTGACGGTGCTGGCAGGAGGATTTGCCCATTATGCGGGGAACAAGAAGACTGGACGCATATTTTGGCAGCATGCGTGTAGACGGAGAGTATTAGGAACAAATTATTACCGGAAGTATTTTTGGCTTCCAACAGACGGAGGACAGCATGCTGGGACTTGATTCTAAACATTCAAAACTGGCCAAGCTTGGGCACATACTTAATGGAAGTACGTGTACTAAGAGATAAGGCGTTTATGTAAATTTTCTTTAAATATATGTGGTGCTTGAGCACTTGTGTGCGTGTGTGTGTTTGCGTGTGTGATTCAGAGTGTTTTTCAATTTTATATGTATGTATATAGTATGGTGATTATAAACATAGTTGTTTCTGGTCGATTCTGTAAGTCACGTATACAGACCAGGTATTTTTCTTGAGAGCATGTACGGTCTTATGACCCACGTGACTGTGTTATGTAATTAATGTAATACTAAGTACTTAATAAATAACACCACTACTACTACTACTACTACTACTACTACTACTACTACTACTACTACTATGAAATGCTCTGTACCATGGACACCTTATAGAAACGTTTGCTGGCTTTAAAACTACTATCGAATATTCTAGAAGCTTAGCTAGTGTTCATATTAAATTCACAGTGTTACAATTTTTACGTATGTCATCTAGTTGCAAACTCAAAATACTTCTGGCTTTGGTTTTAAATATTAACATATATGTATTGTCGTAACATATAACTATATAAATTATCAACTTTATGTTGTAGGAGGTAATATAACTGTATTTGTCGTGAATGTACAATTAACAGTACTTAAAATATTTCAACTTTGTTAGTTGAGGCAGTGTTATTAACACTAAAATTATTTCAGTCTAATTATATAATATATAAATTCTATAACAGCCCGCCTTAAAGCAATATGTGTATGTAACGGTATATAAAAAGTGTATATTACAGTCATTGTATATGTTTATATTATTGTATTCATGTGTAATAATGTTACGTGAATGTATTACGTAATTTAATATTGTAGGAGCTGTGAGAATAATAGGCTAATAGTTGCTAAAAAAAAGAGGTAACAATGAGGTAACCTTGAGGCAAAATGAGTTTGAGAGTTTAATAATGTTATTAGTCATTATTGGAGCAACAATAATGTAAATTTTGAGACAGTTTAAAAAAATACCCAATCAACAACCAGAAAAAGCTTTTGTTGAATGACGGTATTCTATTCGATTAGGAATAGCCAATCAGAGACTTGAAATATAGAAATTTACAAGTTTAGAGGGTTGAAATCAATTCCGTTGCTAAAAAAATGGTAACAATGAGGTAACCTTGAGGCAAAATGAGTTTGAGGGTTTAATAATGTTATTAGTCATTATTGGAGCAACAGTGATGTAAATTTTGAGACAGTTTAAAAAAATACCCAATCAACAACCAGAAAAAGCTTTTGCTAAATGACGGTATTCTATTGGATTAGGAATAGCCAATCAAAGACTTGAAATACAGAAATTTTCAAGTTTTGACGGTTGAAAACAATTCAGTTGCCTGCAGACAGTGATTGTAACCAGATGCGTGATGTGTCCTCGAAAGATTTTATACGTATTTTGAGCGAGACAAAAATAGTTTACGTATTAAAAGGTGCAAATATTTAATAAAAAGATCTCACAGCTCTCTCTCTCTCTCTCTCTCTCTCTCTCTCTATATATATATATATATATATATATATATATATATATCACTGAATTGTTATTTAAATCGTATCAAGCATTAATAAAAGGAGTGAAGTAAAATTATAATCTTTGTAAGCCTACATTCTTGTCGCATGACAACCCTGCTAAGAGAAACGTGTGTCTAACAATAATACTGACGCAGCCGAGGCAAACATAAATATATAATATTTAAAGAAACAGTCAAATTACAAAGTTATTATTTTTTTCAAACTTGGAGCAAAGGCCACCTGAAAGTACATTTGGGGCAAAGGCCACCTGAAAGTACATTTGGGGCAAAGGCCACCTAAAGGTACATTTGGGGCGAAGACTACCGGAAACTGTTTACTATACGTGTGGTTGCAACTACTACAAGTTCGGCTCCCCAACAGTTAAAATATAATACAACTCCTTCAATACAAACTAGTTCAAATTGACGCCCAAAGCGTGGTAAAAATAACGTAACAAACCATCTTCTTCAAATTGGCGTCCATACGTGGAGCTAATAAAATACCACTTCTCAGATTGACGCCCAAAGCGTGGTGCAAACTCCTACTACAATATAACATCTTCATAGTCGGGGCTAAGCGTTTTTGGATTAGTAGTGGATGCCGTCTCAAAATTCTATACAATTACTCCCAACTTGGGGTCTACTGACAGAATCTGTTCTCGGTCACTTCTGGAAACTTCAGAAATCTCTTTGGTAGGGAACTCGAAGCCATGAGGCGGAAATTAAAACTTTTTGTCTTTGTATTCTCATTGCCTCTTAGCAAGGGACACTACACACCATCAGCTCTTTTGATTCTGTTTCACGTTGTTTGAAGTAGACCACGGCACAGGTCGAGAACAAGTGCCTGCACAACTTTGATTTACGTGTTCCTCTACAAGTGAGGCTCTGTATACATACGAGTCAAAGCCGCCTTTAACAAGTGCTTTGCGTAACAGCGTCCTCGTTACTTCTCGACAACTCTCACGAATACCTATAAGGATGGAAGTTCCATTCATTTTGAAGTTATCCATTGACGTACCCATAGCTGAAATTTGGTTAAAATTAAAACAAAAAAATCAATGTCCAGAAAATACAAGTGACCATTTAAACGTCCAAGGGCATACAGCCTAATGTTGAGATGTGAGAAAAGTAAAACATTATATTTATTTTCGAATTTATGCAACATGACTTACGCCTTTCTTGAATCCTTCTAATGGCTGATTTGCATAACACTTTATGGAGGAAAGATAGATAACTCAGTGCATAAGTGTTGTACAAAACAGAATGCAATCGCTATGTATGTCGATACAAAAAGCATTTTCCTCTGTCACTGGGAGCTGCAGTAGCACTTTTAGCCAATTTTAAAACTTTTATTATTTAGCATACATTCATCACACCTTTAAAAAGCCCTTAAGGAACAACCTATTACATGCATCGGTTGACAAAACCATTTGAAAACAAAATGGCAGATATATGCAGTGCGACAAATTCGATTTAAGCCGTCAGTCAACGTTGTACAGCCTTGTCAAAAATGCTATGTATTAGGTAGATAATTTCACTTATGTCACAAACTATGGCTTATTTCAGATCATACAGTAATTCTAATGACTGATGCACTTTAATTATTTGAATTAAAAGTACCAAACCAAGCTCAAAACACTGTATGACGCTGCAAAAAGCGTGTAAAGATTCAAGGTGGGGTCTAGTCTGCTATTACTAATTCGTACAAGAACCTTATCCCCCCAAGGTAGCATTGGAAGAATGGATTATCATGACTACTTTAATATTGTGCCACCTCAGTTCGTATTCAAAACCCTCGGATTAAGTTCACACTTTTATATTACCTTTTGTTTTATCTCTTTGGGTCTATAATTTTATATTATAATATAAATAGCATTTTTAATAATGTTATAATTGTGTACAAAATAGAATAATTGCCATGTTTTCCACACAAAACAAGAAGAACCGCAAAGCCCAAATCATCTACGGGCACTCATACGTGAAGAATGCAGGCAGATTACACCACACATGTTACATCATGCAAGAAGGTCTCTCCGGCAAGTACACAAATGTGCATTGATGAAGGGGGTCGTCATTATGAACATTTACTTCGTTGATGAAATTCACGCTCTTTAACAATTTATTATTCTGTTTACCCTTGAACTTAGCACATTTACAACTCTTTTGTCAATAGAACAAGTGAAGGTTTAAACATGAAACAAAAACTGTAAGAATTAATATCGACGATATGCGCCCAATGGAATGAAAGCTAACGTAACACGGTTTACAACAGCAGATAAGGTACGGACTATTAGGGTAAACATGATACACAATTATCTGATTATAAATCTTGTGTCTTCGGCTCACAGGAGAGCCAATAGCAAAAATAAATAAATTAGTTCACTAAAAATATAGAAAATAAACACATTGTGAGAAAAAAGGGGACAAAAACAATTTGATGCTTGAATCAGATTCGATCTTTCGAAGCTAACCTTTGCTTTACCACATTCCGGAAGCAAACCCACTCGGCCAGAACCCAAGTGATCTTCGGGAAAAGATTCCTCTATCTCCTTGCAAGCATTATATCCCGAAACGCCGTCTATTTTTAAGGCTTTCCCAGCTCTTTGGTTCTCATTCAGGCCTTTAATCATTAATGGGAAATGCGTATATCACCAAATAGAAGGGCTGAGCTACAATAACAGTTTTTTTTTTGCCAAAAGGGACAATGTTTTCACATTAGACTTTAAACTGCGGTTTGCATAGATACGAACACCTAGGGGCAGCTGAGTCACCTTGTATATATATATATATATATAAGTGATTAATGCACACATCTGAGGCAGTATTTTTAACACTAAAATGATATCAGTCTAATTATATAGTATAACATATAATAACAACCCGCCTTAAAGCAATATATGTATACTATAATATATATAAAGTGTATGTAGCAGTCATTGTATTATGTTTATATTATTGAGTACATGTATAATAATGTTAAGTGAATGTATTACGTAATTTAATAATGCAGGAGCTGTGAGAATAGAAGCTGAAAGTTGCTAACAATGAGGTAACCTTGAAGCAATAATGAATTGGAAAGTTTAATAAGCTACTAGTAATTCTTGGAACAATAATGTAATATTTTAAAGGGTTTATAAATAGCCAATCAAAAACTAGAAAAGCTGAACGTTAAATAAAAGTATTCTATTGGAGTAGGATTAGCCAATCTGAGACTTGTAATAGATGAAATTTGCAAATTCAGGTGGTAAACGCCAGTCGCTAGTAGACAGCGTTCCCAACTGGACGCTAGATGGCAGCGTACCTGAGCAGTTCATTCGCTCGGTACGTATTCAGTGTGAGACGAACATTCATTACGTGCGAGAATATTATAAGGTTTACGTGTTAAAAAGTGTAAGTAGTTAATAAATAATCTCACAGCTCTCTATATCAGTGAAGTGTTATTTAATCGTGTGAACGATTAGTAAAAGGAGTGTAAAAATTTTAATTTGTGTAAGCCTACATTCTTTAACCGCATCACCCCCTGCTAAGAGATACGTGTTTCTGCAAATTAATACTGACGCAACCGAGGCATACAAATATTATATTTAAAGAAACATTAAAATACAAAGTTGATTCCTAAACGTTGGGGCGAAGGCCACCGGAAACTTTGTACTATACGTGGGGCATTACTTCATCAAGTTTGGCTCCCCAACAGTTGAACTACAATACAACAACTACCTCAAATTGGCTTTCCATACGTGGGGCTACAACCAAACACAACCATTATCCTACTTCACATCTCAGAGAAGTTTGCTGCAATATAAGCGGAAAGGATGGGAGTTAACAATAAGTGATATTTCAGACTTCAATCGCGTAGCATGGCAGCACTATCGTGCATAGCAGGCAAAATGGTGGTCATGCCACAGCAGCGCACTCAGTTATTAGAGACGGTACCTACTGTGGTTGTCTCAGGAGAATGGTTTTGTCCTTGAACTGCAGGCGTGCAGTGGACTAGGGAGCTTCTTGTCTAGGATGCAAATAGCGTTCCGAAGTATTGTCAACAAGTACAGTTTCATATGCGTACGGTCATAATTATATTGTTTTACCTCGTATAATATATTACTGATGCTACTTCGCGTAGTATTTATTGTTCCAGGAAAGAAAGGATAACTATCTTTGGAACAGGGTGTAAAACAATAGAGCGAGAGGGAGGAACAATACAAGTACGTTTACCGCTAACTACAAGGTCATAGATAAACTCCTGAGTTACCCACAGTAACTGAGCCGTCTCGCAACGGCTCTGAAACGGCGTTTCAGAGTTATGGTCCCATAACTCTGGTACGGATAACAATAAAGGAGATGATGGATACAGGAAATGATGGGCAGGAAAGTCGTGATAGAGGATGAACCACCCCAGCATTCAACTGCTGACCCGGGGAAACCCGAAGAACCAACGAGTCAGAGTGATGAACCCGGGACCTCCAAAGGGTGCCATGCGATTGAACTTGAAATGAAAGTTAGTAAAAATGAAATGGCGTAAATATTTTTACCGCACTAGTGCGATAAAGTAGAACTCTTAATTCCTGTGTTTTGTTTTAAAATTCTAATTTTTAATTCCAAATGCGTAAACAAAAAAGAAAGAAAACAAAGAAAACAAACTATTTTCTACTATCTGTTATTTTATGTTAGGAGAGAATCTAAAACAAAGATTCTTTCTGCTTCCTTTTAGGTATCGAATTTTGGAAATCCTTACCCACGATTAGCAATGATCACATCATGTTATGCCAATTGTCGCGATGTTTTAAGATTCTTCCGGCTTTTAGATATTGTACTTTGATAGAGAAACAAAAGTCGTACAAGTTCCGGTGGGATAGGGGTCCACACCAATTGTTTGTAACTTGCCAAGATCGGATATCGCGTTTCCTTGATATCCGGCATATGGTTACAGAAAGCGAACACGGTTGGACAGCTGTATAAAAGAATAGGAGGAAATGAATACGTGTTCGGTGCTATCGGCCGGAAAAACAACAGAAAGGGGAAATAATGTTATTGGTGACGCTTTACCGCAATCATGATGCTTATAGAATAAAACATCTGATGCGTTACACTCACATGACTTTCTCTGCTCTTGTACAAACTATTTTTACAAACGCTTATTCTCCATATACTTCATGTTAATCGAGATGTTAATCTTATTGCTAATTTTCTTGTAGATGCAAGGGGAATATGGTAGGCTTTAAGCGATAGTCAAATATTTTAAGAGCTGGTTGCTATGTGCAGCATTCCATTCTCTTTGCATGTCCAGGACATAAGAAAAGACAAATAACGAATTCCTATTTGAAAAAAAGTATAACTATTGGAAAAATTAAACAAAAACAACGAATTGACCTAATAGTGGTTGAAACTATGAAGCCCGGGACTTAAAGTAGTTACAACATTGTAAGTCGCCATTGGGGTGTGTCATCTCAATACAATTTGAGTTCTCCTTGTGGTTTACCGGAAAAAATGCAAATCAGTTGGAGAATTTAATCGTGCCGGCATTTTGCCATGGCAGCTCAGTGGTTAGAGCAATCGGACGGAGACCGGGAGATCCGTGATTCAAATTCCGCCTATGACATTGACTTTTTCAGTCGTCTGATTCTACGTTTCCACATAACAAAGAATATCTCGGAATTGGTTCACTCCATAAAAAATGTATGTGCTATAAGTTGTGTGTTTTAACGAGAACTACATTTTTTGAGTAGTAAACCTTTGTCTCTCTCTTACGGTTTACCAGTTATGCAAAAGTCCTTAGGAATGAAGAGGGTTTTTGCAGATATTCCCAGAAAATTCAAGATATACATTTCATTTGCCATAAAAATAATACAAACATATGATATTTTAATTAAAATCTTTAGAGTGATTTTTGAGAAAATAGAAATTTTCGAAAAATTTTGTATTTAAATGGTAGGCTGGATAGGAGGTTTTCTTGACAATCTTCGTGTCCCATCTTTGAAAGATACGCTATCTAATTAGCCGGTTTGGTATTTATCGAAATTTTCGTTTTTGAGTTATGCTGTTCACAGACGCACCTTTTACTAAAAATGCTTTTTTTATTCACGGGGCCTCAAAACATGTATTTCCGGTGAAACATCGATATAGAAATTT
The DNA here is from genome assembly GCA_030765065.1 of Deroplatys truncata. Lineage (NCBI taxonomy): Eukaryota > Metazoa > Arthropoda > Insecta > Mantodea > Mantidae > Deroplatys > Deroplatys truncata. The sequence goes on along the minus strand of CM060981.1, from coordinate 30,260,224 downwards.
TGGGTGCAATGCAATACATTCCCCTACACGTAGTAGGTAAAGTAAAAATATTTACATACAAAATAAAAGTTATATATTGAATTTTCTGGTAATAGCTTGTGAAGTCCTCTTCATTAGGAAGGAATTTTGTATAATCTTCTATAATTGGTAAACGTTAAGCAATAGACGATAACGTACTTCACAAGAAATACAGATCTCTTTAAAACACACAACTTATTTCAAAGCATTTCCAAGATATCTTGAACTATTCATTACTTAGTCATTCTCTTAAAGTCCTGTCATCATTGAGTTATTTCTCGCGTTGTCTTGGAAACGGCAAGGAATTTTAATAGCGTCCAGTTGTTAAACATTTGACTATCGCTGTTCCCTTTGTATCTATAACGAAATGTGAAATGTAGCTATTTCTACAAAGAGTTACTTGGATTAAAATGCAGTAGAGAGACAAGGAAGCTTATATGACCGTTAATATATCACACAGGGTAGAGAAAGTGTTGTGAATGTAACACGTAATGATTTTCATAATGGTATATTTATTTAGACGCACGTCATTCGTAAATGGCAAACTATTTTAAAATGGATAGTATAAATATGGACACCTTATCATTTGCAGTTGACCAAGCAGTTATAGCATCTATTGAAGATAATTTACAAAGAGCGATTTATAATTTAAGTATAGCGGCTATTGAACATTGAAGAAGTTATATTGTTGTAGGAGTTGTATTTGACCCACGTATGGAAAGTTAGTTTGAAGATGATGTATTGTTACCTTATTTTTTTATTTAGCTCCGCGTATGGACGCCAATTTGAAGTAGAATTGTTCTTTACGCTGTTGCTTCTACGTATGGAAAGCCAGTTTGAAGAAGATAGTATCTTTGCGTTATTTGCACCACCCTTTGTGCGTCAATTTGAAGAAGGTGTATTGAAGGAGTATTATTATATTTCAACTGTTGGGGAGCCGAACTTGTAGTAATTGCAACGCAACTGTGTTTGCGGTAGCCTTCGCCCCAAATGTACTTTCAGATGGCCTTTGCCCCAAGTTTAAAAAAAATATTAACTGCGTAATTTGACTGTTTCTTTAAATATTATATTTATCTTTGCCTCCGCGGTGTCAGTACTTGTTTTAGAGACACTTTTCTCTTAGCAAGGTGTGACTAAGAATATAGGATTACAGAGATTATAATTTTACTTCACTCCTTTTATTAATGCTTGATACGATTTAAATAACACTTCACTGATATAGAGAGAGAGCTGTGAGAAGTTTTTATTTAATACTTGCACTTTTTAACACGTATACTATTTTCGTCTCACACCAATACGTAACTAATTTCTCGAGCACACATCTCGCGTCTGGTTATGAGCACTGTCTAAAAGCAACACTGTTTTGAGGCAACTGAATTGATTTCAACCGTCTAAACTTGTAAATTTCTGTATTTAAAGTCTCTGATTGGCTAATCCTAGTCAAATAGAATACGTTCATTTAACTAAAGCGTTTTTTGGTTGTTGATTGGCTATTATTTTAAACTGTCTCAAAATTACATTATTGCTCACAAGTAACATTTAAACTCTCAAACTCATTATTGCCTCTAGGTTACCTCATTGCTAGCAACTTTTGACCTATTTCTCACAGCTCCTACATTATTAAATTACGTAATACATTCACATAACATTATTGAACATGTCTACAATAATATAAGCATATGCAATAACTGTTACTTACATTTTACAAATTATTACATACACATATTGCTTCATATTATTGAATTTATATATTATATAATTTGACTGAATACATTTAAGTGTTAAAAACACTGCCTCAACATAATCCGGAAATTTCATAATGGCATTTTATGGAAAAGATCCTGTCAGAGACAAAATTGTGATTGATAACACCCCTGCTGAACACGTTATAGACTTTTAACTATTTAGGAGTTTTCGTTGGCAAAGACAGAACAAAAGATGTAAATAGAAATCGAAATTTATTCCAATAAATATGTGCAACAACCATAAGAGATTTATCAAGAAAAGTCCGCAAAAAATCTCTACTGAAATGTTCCAAGGGTTTAGCAGTTTCTGCACTATTGTATGGGTTTGAATGTTGGAATTTAAATAAAGACACTTTGAGACGGATAGAAGTTCCGGAAATAAAATTATTAAGGTTTGTAGCAGGTTATACTCTAATGTACAAACGGAGAAGTGAAGATATCAGAGAACAACTGGGAATATTTAAACTAAGGAACAAAATAGCAGAATACAGGAAAAACTGGTGCAATCATGTCTGCAGAATGGAATATGATAGGATTCCCCGAACAGCACTAAATTATAAACCAAGAGGACAACGTAGTCTGGGAAAACCTGCTAGAAGATGGATGGAGCAGCTTTAGTTTTGAGGCAGTATTTTTAACACTTAAATAATTTCAGTCAAATTATATAATATATAAATTCAATAACAACCCGCCTTGAAGCAATATGTGTATGTAATAATTTGTAAAATGTATGTAACAGTCACTGCATATGCTTATATTATTGTATCCATGTGTAATAATGTTATGTGAGTATATTACGTAATTTAATAATGTAGGAGCTGTGAGAATAATATGTTAAAAGTTGCTAACAATGAGGTAACAATGAGGTAACCTTGAGGCAATAATGAGTAAGAAAGTTTAACAGTACTACTTCTGATTCTTGGAAGCAATAATGTAAATTTAGCGACAGTTTATAAAATAGCCAATCAACAACCAGAAAAAGCTTTAGTTAAATGAAGGTATTCTATTGGAGTAGGATTAGCCAATCAGAAACAAAAGGAGAACATTTTACAAATTTAGAGTTCAGTTGCCTGCAAACAGTGTTCCTAACCGGACACGAGACACGTCCTCGAGAGATTTAATACGTATTCGTGTGATACGGAAGTAGTTTTACGTGTGTTAAAAAGTGCAAGTATTTAATAAAAGAATCTCAAGGCTCTCTCTTTATATCAGTGAAGTGTTATTTAAACTGTATCAAGTAGTAATAAAAGGAGTGAAGTAAAATTATAATCTGTGTAAGCCTATATTCTTGTTGCACCACAACCCTGCTAAGAGAAACGTGTCTCTAACAATAATACTGGCGCAGGCCAGGCAAACGTAAATATTTAATACTTAAATAAACAGTGAAATTACAAAGTTAATAATTTTTATTAAAGTTGGGGCAAAGGCCACCTGAAAGTACATTTGGGGCGAAGGCTACCGGAAACTGTTTACTATACGTGCGGTTGCAACTACTACAAATTCGGCTCCCCAACAGTTGAAATACAATAAACTCCTTCTTCAAATCGGGTTTTCCATACGTAAAAAAAACAATTTTCTCAGTTTGGGGTCGGAACAGATCACCAGTGGGCTAATCCTTGTTTGGATGATGATGATAATGGTCTGTTGGCTTTATAGAGTATTGCTGGAGGCCAGTGCGACACTGAAGTCTTAGAGGGGTGGTAGTTTGAAGTGCACGGGACACTCGGTCTCTTCTTCTTCCCCTTCTTCTGTCTTACTTGACGGATGTGACTTCCTTTCCGTTTTTGTAAACTCTGTCTTAGAGGAAAGTGTGTCCATATTTTACTACTCTCGACAAAGCAAACAGTTGCAGTCGACTTCCTCACATTCATTATCAGGACCTGCCTTCTGGTTTTTGCACTGCTAAAAATTGAATCTGGAGTGGTGCTAGGATTTGCTGATGCATCTTCCTTTACTTCAGATAATATCGCCAAGTGTGTTCACTCCTTTCGTCTCTGTTCCTTGTTTCCTATTAATATCTTAACGCATACAGGGTGTATCTTTATTGGTAGCATACCTTTGGGGGACGTGTTCTTGACATCAAAACAGTGAAAGAGGTTAATGTGAACATGGGTCTGAAAATAATTTATTTCTGAGTTACAACACAAAATCGAAAGTTACAAAAATTGCATGCAGTAGGCCTGCGTTCCATCCTCTGGGGTACTCTGTTAAAAATTCCTGGTGTGTTTCGTATTTGGTCAAATCTAGTTTGGATACGTCCTCTCAAAATGTCAACATCAGGTACAGGAGTCGCATAAACCAAAGACTTCAAATGTCCCCAGACGAAGAGATCTATTGGACTCAAATCAGACGATCGACCAATCCTTCTTTGCGGAAATCGACCATTCAAAAACTTACGAACTATCATACTGAAATGATTTGGTAGTCGTTGGAGGATGTCCAAAGGCACATTATCAGTTAAGTAATGCAACTATTTCTGAACAATCGGAGACGCCGAGGGAAGACGTATTGACCAATAAGGTGATCATGAATGATTCTACCCCAAACGTTGAGAGAGAACTTCTGTTGACGGTTGTCCTGTCGTATACATTAGGATTTTCAAATGCCTAGTTGTGAGTGTTATGAAAGTTGAAGATGCCGTTGAGAGTAAATCCAGTCTCATCCGTGAATAAGATACAGGCTAGGAAATTGATGAACACAGCGCACTGCTGTAACATGGGTTGATAGAAACATCTTCTTGGCTCAAAGTCCGCCTTAATTAATCATTGCACACGTTGAAGGTGATACAGGTACATAAGATTTTCATGCAAAAGTCTCCAGATAGTCATATGACTAACACTTTCCCTTACAGCTATACGTCTTGTGCTTTTTGATAGCCTACATTCACAGCACGAAGAACTCGTTCTTCAAGCTCAATGCCTCGTACAGCTCTTGGTCTCCCAATATCTCTAGTACTCCTCTCAAATGCGCCATTCCCTTTCAAGCGTTTGTGAATTCGTGCGAATGTTCTTGCACACGGTAACTGCTTGTCAGGGTATCTTTCTGCATAAAGTTCACGTGCTCGTGCTGCATTGCCGTCTGCACGGCCATACGTGTAGTGCATATTCGTCTATTCACTCATGGAATACATCTTCTTTGACCTATAACAACGAAAGAGTTCATTTTCAGACCCATGTTCATATGAACTTTGTTTACTTTTTTGGAGTCAGGAAAACGTCCCCCAAATATATGACACAAATAAAGATACATTCTGTATAGTGACTTCAGAATGTATTGGTCTTCACTTAAAAAAAAAACTAATACTCTGACGTGCTACATTCACATAAATGTCACTACCCACTATGTTTTATTACTCTCTCTACTACGTGCATAATAGGTAAAGGAGGAATTGCACTCCATCCAAAAATTGGATACCGCGGTTTCACCAGAAATATATGTTTCGAAGTTGAATGAATGAAAAAGAACACTTTTGAAATGTGGTCCGTGTGTATGTGTGCATGTGGACAGCATAACTCAAGAAGGAAAATTCGGATAAATGCGAAACCTAATATTTAGGTTCAGTATCTTCCAAAGATGCGACGCGAAGATTTTCAAGAAAATTCTCCCCAAAACACCCTTCACATGGAACATTTTTAGAAACCTTTGATTGTCTAAAGAATTGTTTAAGAAGTTTTTAATAAAACACAATATATTAAAGATAACTTACATGACAAATAAAATGTATATTTTGCATTTTATGCGAATAGTCTGTGAAGACCTCTTCATTCGGAAAGAATGTTGTATGACGTTAAGCGTTAGACGAAAACGTACCACACAAAAATGTAGATATCTTTAAAAAACACAGTTTACTTCACATAAGTTTTTCTGTGGCATGAGCCATTTCTGAGATATCCGTTATTTAAGGTTTGAATTGTTCAATACTTATTCTTTTAAAGTGTTATCGATTTTCAGTTGTTTCTCGCGATGTCATGGAAACAGTATGGAATTTTAAGGCCAGCATATAGCGTTCAGTTGTTAAACATTTGACTATCGCTGTTCTCTTTGTATCTGTAACGAAATGTGTAGTGTAGCTGTTTCTGTAAAAAAATATTTATATTAAAATGTAGTACCTAAAACAATAAACTTTAGTAAGAGTAGATTGCATTGAGACAGTATTTTGAACACTTGAATAATTTCAATTAAATTATATAGTATGTAAATTCAATAACAGCCCGCCTTGAAGCAATATGTGTGTAATAATTTGTAAAATGTATGTAACAGTCTTTGCGTATGCTTAAATTATTGTAAACATGTTCAATAATGTTATGTGAATACATTACGTACTTTAATAATGTAAAAGCTATGAGAATAATAAGTTTAAGGTTGCTAACAACGAGGTAATAATGAGGTAACCTTGAGGCAATAATCAGTTTGAGAGTTTAAATGTTACTAGTCATGATTAGAGCAACGATAATGTAAATTTTGTGACAGTTTAAAAATAGCCAATCAACAGCCAGAAAAAGGTTTAATAAAACGCAGGTATTCTATTGGACTAGCATTAGCCAATCAAAGACTTGAAATACAAACGTTTACGGGTTTGGACGGTTGAAATATGTTCATTTGCCTGCAGACCTTGATAACAACCGGATGGAACATGCGTTCTCCAGAGAAATATTACGTATTCGTGTGAAAGGAAAATTATGTATACGCGTTAACAAAATGCAAATATTAAATAAAAGATTCTCACAGATCTTGATATCAGTGTAGTGCTATTTAATTTGTGTCAAGGATTAATAAAAAGAGAGTGAATTTAAACTTAAAATCTGTGGAAGCCTACATTCTTGTCGCACCACGCCCTGACTAAGAGAAACGCGTCTCTAAAGTAATATGTCGCAGCCGAGGCAAACATAAACATAAATACTATCTATAGAACCAGTTTAATAACAAAGTTAATATAATATTTTTAAACTTGGAGTGTAACAACATTAAAAATTACATCTTCAAATCAGCTTCTTATATGTAGTAGCATATTACGTAACAAACATACGCGGAGAGAAATAAATAAACTATACCATCAACTCCGGAAACAATAACAATCAACTACCTTTTACAAATTGACGTCTATATGCAGAGCAGAAATAAACAAACAACTCCAACTAAATACTTCCTTCAATATTATTGGATTGTGTTTTTAAAATGAAACAACGTTCACCAAAACCTTTATTTCTATCTTTTATATTCTCCTCAGAAATGAACGACAGACTTCCTCGTCAACCTCTTTCAGCACTTGCTTGATGGTGTTTCTCTGGCTGTTCGGTTCTCTTTTCACTTTTAGCTCGGCAAGTGCTTGACCAGCTGTTTCCTGGACGGTGGATTGGACGAGGAAGACCAGTACGTTGGCCGGCCCGATCTCCTGACTTAACAACAAACGACTTTATCTTATGGGGAGAATTAAAGACATTGTCTATCAGGTGCGTCCTACAACTAGACAGAAGGAATTCGAGCAGCCTGTGCGTTTCTCAGCAGTGATGAACTTCACCGTGCCATCAGTGAAGTTACGAGTAGATTACAGCGTTGTGTAGCACAGGTAATGGATATTTTGAACATTCAGAGTGAGTGTTCACAGTTATTACCATCGCTACTCAACATTTCTCAGAAGATGTCATTAATTTGTTTACTTTTGTCTTTCAGCAGAGATGCGGACTTTTATCTACAAAATGAAATTTGGTACAATATTCTGAAACAAGCCGTTCTGCAGCTATACGCACTTAAAAACGACAAAATTAATTAATAAGATACATTTGTTGTTCAATAACGTGAAAACCTTAGGGTTTAGGGTTTTAGATTTTATTTGATAAATGTGCTTTCCTTAGCAGCGCTTGTTAATAGCAGAAATAATAATGGAAAAAAAATGCGATGTTTTTTGCCATTCGATTTCACAAGGTATGTAAACAAAATTCGAATATACGAGGTGTGATCAAAACGTTTCCGGAAATGACTTCACAACAATGCTGACGCTGAGATTTCTTTAATTATTACCCAGAATGTACATGCAGCATTCCTTCTCGACAAAAATGAGAGGTCACATGACTTCCTGTAACCATGCAGTGACGAGGTAGACGTTCTGAAGTGAACACGTGTTTTGCATGTGCTGCGTAGCAAAAATGTCAGATTACGAAGAACAAAGAAAGAATATCAAATTTTGCTTTATACTCGGTAAAACTGCAACAGAAGCCTACTAAATGTTAAGAACAGCTTACGGGGAGGAAGTTATGGGCAAAACTCAAGCATTTGAGTAGTTTTCGAAATTTAAAAGTGGTGTGACATCAGTTGAAGATGGAGATCGTTCGAGGCGACCCTGTTCCAGCAAAACTGATGAAAATACCAATCAGGTGAGGGAAATGGTCTTAAATGATAGGCGCATTACAATAAAAGAACTTTCTGGCTCATTAGGACTCTCATTTGGAAGTGTTCAAAGCAATTTGAAAGACAATTTGGACATGTTCCTGCATCATGACAATGCACCCACGCACAAAGCCCTTTCTGTTCCCCAATTTTTGGATAAAAATAGCATGAATACTGTTCCCCATCCCGCCAATTCTCCAGATTTGGCACCAGCGGAATTTTTCTTTTCCCGCGACTTAAAACGCGGCTCCGAGGACACCGTTTTGAGGACATTGATGTCATCCATCGCGAATCGCAGAAGGCTCTGAACATGTTGAAAGAAGAGGACTTCCAGAGGTGCTTCCAGCAGTGGCAGAAGCGCTGGGACAAGTGTATCAACTCCCAAGGAGACTACTTCGAGGGTGACAGTGCAGATTAGACAAAACAAACTGTTGTGTAGTATTTATGACGTCATTCTGGAAACCTTTTGATCACACCTCGTATTTCAAAATTTCCAGTAATTCCAGTATCAGCATACACCTTGCATTTCCATATTCCGGGTCCTCACAGTCAAGTTCTCCAACTTTACCTGTTTTATTACTCTTTTGCTGCTTTCTACCATAGAGGCTATTGAGTAAACATAAATATTTAATAAAATGCTACTAATCTCAGTATTAGAATCGGTATCAGCTATTATTTACAAGCTGAGATAGTGTTTTCTATCTGTAAACACCAGCATTACACAATTTTACGAGTGTGTTCTGACCTCACACAACTATTTATACCGTTCTGCTATTCTCTAAAATGATCTGATTTCTCTTATTAAAACCTTTCGACATTATTATAAAATTATGTAAAATACACATAGTCACAGAGGCAGAATAAGAAACACGTGGTCAACACAATAAAGCATGAACTCACAAAGAAACAAAGGAAATACACTTGGCATTGGTTTCAATAGGATAGTCAAAACTGAAAACTCCCCTAGATAATAAACTTCTCAACAGAAAAGGAACTAACCATAACAAAATAAAAAAAATTGTGTGTAATATGACCAGAGTATGAAAAAATGACGTGTTCGCCATCTGTCGTTGGAAATTTAAATTTATTTTAAAGCTACCTTAGGATGAAACCATAGATTGTAATAAAAAAAATCTGATGTAATGCACTCAAATGACTTTCTCTACTCTTATACAAGCTATTTTTACAAACGCTTATCTGCATCTACTCATTTTAATCGAGATAAATGTTTGCAGAAACTGTCTTTTTGCTAATTTTCTTGTAAGTGCAACGGCAATATGGTAGGCTTTAAGCGATAGACAAATCTTTTAAGAGCTGGTTGCTATGTGCGGTATCCCATTCTGTTTGTATGTCCAGGACATAAAAAACAAAGAAAGAAAGAAAACAAGAACACTAACAAATTCCCAATAAGTATAAAGGTATAAGTATTCGAAAATTAAAACAAATAACAAGGATTATCTCGGAACTCGGCAAAAATTGTTTATGTCATGAATTGTGCGTTTTAACGCGATCTACATTTTTTTTTGTGGAAAACATTTTTGTCTATCTCTTACCGTTTATCAGTTACAGAAAATCATTCAGAATGAAGAAGACTTTTGCATACATTCCCAAATAATTCAAGATACACATTGCATTTGCCATAAAATATCTTAAACAGATCGTATTTTAATCAAAGTCGCTAGAACCATTTTTGGGAAATCAAAAGCTGGTAAGTAACTTCATGAATAATATGGGGATTTTCGGTGGCCAGTATCTATGTTTCTGAGTAGAAATGTAACTTGATTGATGATAAAACCACGCTACAATCAGTGAAGAACGTTAAAAATGCGGTAGCCTAAGCGCTACTCTCTGCCGACAGGCGCGCCACTCCTCACCCAGTCGAACGATGCCACGGAACGGTACGGCCGAACTACAAACGCACGGTACCTACTACGAAATGTGTAATGAAGGTTTACGTTGATTAACATGACGCAGATAAAAGAATACACTTTTGTAAGAAATGTTGTAGAAGAATGAACAGAGAAAGTCTGGCCTTTGTAACAACACATTTTTACTTTCTCTACTACGTATAGTAACGCATATTTGGAAACATGTCCGTGTGTGTGTTTGTCTGTTTGTGAACAGCATAACTCAGAAACGAACAGTCGGATAAACGCCAAACTTGGAATTTATCTTCAGTATCTTGCAGAGATGCGACACGAAGGTTTTCAAGAAAATCCCCCCACACCAGATTAGCCTATACATGGAACATTTTACGAAAATTTTAATTTTCTCAAAAATGGCTCTAACGATTTTGATTAAAATATCATATATTTAAGATACTTTCATGACAAATAAAATGTATATCTTGAATTTTCTGGGAATGGCTCGAAAAGTGTTCTTCATTGTGAGCGACTTTTGCATAACTGGTAAACCATAAGAGATAGACAAAATTGTACTACACAAAACATGTAGATCGCGTTAAAATATACAATTATGTCATATATATTTTTTGTTGAGTGAACAATTTTCGAGATATTGCTTGTTATTCCCTTAAATTTTCCAATACTTATACTTTTTCTCAAATGGAAATTCGTTATTCATTTTTTTATCCTGGTAATGCAAAGAGAATGAAATACTCCACATAGCAACTAACTCTTAAAATACTTGACTATAGCTTAAAGCCTACCAATTCCCCTTGCACCTATAAGAAAATTAGCAATAAGATTCACATCTCGATTAACATGAAGCATATGGAGAATAAGCGTTTATAAGAATAGTTTGTACAAGAGTAGAGAAGGTCATGTGAGTGTAACACATCAGATTTTTTTATATTAAAATAAATATATTCATTATTTTTAACAACTCTACACAAAGCTCTTCCACTATAATTTAATACCCAGTGTTCCGGAACGTCTGTTATGTACTGGTCCATATATTAGACAACTGACTGAAGAACTTAGCGGTTTAGGTCAACGACAGCAGAAAATTATGCTAACGGGAAGCGACATGGGCTGAACTGCGTCATCAATTGTGTAATTCTAGATCCAGTTTTAGTAGTTTTCGCGCGAGAACAAAGCCTATTCAGGTTCGCACTTCATAGCTTCTGTGGGAACATGCACGTAATAAGTAAAACTCGAGGGTTCCCTCCCCATTGTGTGCTGCATGCCATTCTAATGACGGTAATACTCCGGCCAGAATTCCTATCAAGACAAAGCTCCATCTCTGTACAATATATTCACTGGAGTTTGTCCATCCAGGTACAACAACTTCTCCAGCCAAATATGTCCAACTCTATATTATTGCAAGTTTACCTCACAGAATATCGACACCATTTATTCCTTACTTGATATAAATCCCTAAGCAAAAGTTCATTCCGGTTTAACTAAAGGGATCACATACTTTTTTCCACAACGTCAGAAATGCAAACAATTCTAAAAATATGAGAATAAAAATATAATACAGTAGAATAAGATTACGCAATCACTAAAAACTAATAAACAATAAAACAGTGTTTTTTATTTTATTTTTACTTTCTCTACTACGTATAGTAAGTAGGGGAAGTATTGTATAGACTTTAAGCGATAGTCAAATATTTTAAGAGCTGGTTGCTATGTGAAGTATTCCATTCTCTTTGCATGTCCAGGACATAAAAAAAAATTATTTTCCATTTGAGAAAAAGTATAAGTATTGGAAAATTTAAGGGAATAACAAGCAATATCTCGAAAATTGTCCATTCAACAAAAAAATGTATATGACATAAATTGTGTATTTAACGCGATCTAAATTTTTTGTGTAGTAAAATTTTGTCTATCTCTTATGGTTTACCAGTTATGCAAATGTCGTTCACAATGAAGAATACCTTTGGAGACATTCCCAGAAAATTCAAGATACACGTTTTATTTGTCATGAACATATCTTAAACATATGATATTTTAATCAAAGTCATTAGAGCCATTTTTGAGAAAATTAAAATTTTCGAAAAATGTTCCATGTAATCTGAGGTTGGAGGATTTTCTAGAAAACCTTCGTGTCGCATCTCTGGAAGATACTGAACCTAAATACCAAGTTTGGTGTTTATCCGACTCTTCGTTTCTGAGTTATGCTATTCACAGTCACACAGACACACGCACACACACACGGCAATGTTTCCAAAAATGCGTTTTTTGGATCAGCGGGTTTCAAAACATATATTTCCGGTGAAATCTCCGTAATTAAAAGTAATACAGTAGAATATAGCAATCAGTAAAAACTATAGACAATAAAATAGCATTGTTTTTTCTTTTCTTTTTACTTCACTACTACGTATAGTAAGTAGGGGAAGTTTTGCATTCCACCCAAAAATTAGATACCGAGATTTTACCGGAAATACATGTTTTGAGGCCTCCTGAATCCATAAAAATCATGTTTAGATAAACGTAGGTTTATGTGTCAGTGAATAGCATAACTCAAAAACAGAAATCGGATAAGTACCAAACTTGGTATTGAGGTACAGTACTTTTTACCCTTTACATCCACATTTTTTGTGTAGTATATCTTCGTCTATCGCTTAACTTTACCAACTATACAAAATTACAGAAATTTCCTTCCAAATGAAGAGAACTTGAAGGGATATTCTGGAAATAATAAACATTTTGTTTGTAACTAAATATCTTTAATATTTGAAAAAAATGTTCCACAAAAGGGTAGTTTTGGGTGGGAAATATTATTGAAAATCTTCTTGGTAGGTAGTGGACCTTAATACCAATTTTGGTATCATTTTTGGGTTATGCTGTTCACAGATACACATACAGACAGACATCCATACAAACGTTTTTCTTAAAATGCCTTTTTTGGATTCAGGGCCCTCAAAACATATATTTCCGGTGAAATCTAGGTGTCGAATTCTTGGGTGGAATACAATACTTCTCTACCTATTAGCATGTAGTAGAGGAAGTAATAACATAATAGAGATAGTGTGGTTAAACACATATTATATATTAGAGAAGAAAATATGATTTTCGTATTACTTTCACACAGCTTTTTCCAACAACGACAAATTATTTGTTTTAGATATATTATGCCCAATAAGATGGTTTCGCGGTAACGTGTGAGATTCAAACTCGAGAGGTACCAGGTTCGATTCCCGTTGACTCTTACTTTGGGTTTTTCATGGTTTTCCCTGGTCGGTAGGCAAATGTTGGCGTGGTTTCTCATCCACCACGATTTCCTTTCAATCATTTCCCTTTCATTCTGTTTTATTCTTACCTTTCAGGTATACTTCTAGGTTTCGTGGTGTATGGCGGTGTAGCACATAGGCAGCTCCAGTTGTGGGACAGGTCTAGAGCCTGGAACTGTTAAAGAATTCGGCGTGTCTCTGTAGTGTGTCCGCCTGCGGCCTGTAACATACAATAGATTTATGAGGTCGCAGACCACGACGTGTCCCCCCTCCGTTTTAAGGTTCCCTTGTAATACATAGTTATACCAAATGAATCAAATAATCGACTATTCACAGAATTTTTTACTTTCTCTATTACGTGTAGTAAGTAGGGGAAGTATTGCATTCCACCCAAAAATTCGATACCGAGATTTCACCGGAAATACATGTTTTGAGACCCCCTGAATCCAAAAAAAGCATTTTTGGAAACATGTCTGTGTGTGTGTGTGTGTCTGTGTCTGTGAACAGCATAACTCCGGAACGAGCAGTCGGATAAACACCAAACTTGGTATTTAGGTTCAGTATCTTCCAGAGATGCGACTCGAAGGTTTTAAAGAAAATTCCCCCACCCCAGACTATCCTTTACATAGAACATTTTTCGAAAATTTTAATTTCCTCAAAAATGGCTCTAACGATTTTGATTAAAATATCATATGTTTAAGATATTTTCATAACAAATAAAATGTATATCTTGAATTTTCTGGGAATGTCGCCAAACGTATTGTTCATTGTGAAAGACTTTTGCATAACTGGTAAACCATAAGAGATAGACAAAGGTTTACTGCACAAAAAATGTAGATCCCGTTAAAATACACAATTTATGTCATATAATTTTTTGTTGTTGAGTGAGCCATTTTCGAGATATTGCTTGTTATTCCCTTAACTTTTCCAATACCTTTTCTCAAATGGGAATTCGTTATTCATCTTTTTACGTACTGGACATGCAAAGAGACTGGAACGCGCCCATAGCAACCATCTCTTAAAAGATTTGACTGTCGCTTAAAGTCTACATAAGCGTTTGTAGAAATAGTTTGTACAAGAATAGAGAAAGTCATGTGAGTGTAACACATCAGATTTTTTTATGTCCTGTACATGCAAAGAGAATGGAATACTCCACATAGCAACCAGCTCTTAAAATATTTGACTATCGCTTAAAGCCTACCATATTCCCCTTGCACCTACAAGAAAATTAGCAATGCAATAAGATAACATCTTAAGAGAATAAGCGTTTGTAAAAATAGTTTGTACAAGAGTAGAGAAAGTCATGTGAGTGTAACAGATCAGATTTTTTTTAAGTTTTCTTGTTTTACCCAGTTAATCTCACTGTGTTTTTACTGTTTTCGTTACCGCTTATTACACAATTATACAAAACACAGACACACACAAATACCCATCCTCATGGCGGGACTCGAACCCGCGACCCTCAGCTTGGCGGAGCGCCGGAGCTATACCCTCCAGTGACTACGGCTACGAGGGTTGGCCAAAATTAAACACAAATTTAAAAAATAATAAAAACTCGAAAAACTTTGCAGGTATGGGGTAGTTTGGGGTAGGAGTATTTATATACTTATTTGTTTTTGAAAACCTTCCTATCGCACCTATAGAATATACTGAGCATAAATACCAATTTTGGTATCTATCGGACATTTCGTTTTGGAGTAAATGGCGTTCACATAAACACACATACACAGACTTTTTTCTAAAAGTACTTTTCTGTTTGATGCAGGGTGCCTCAAAACGTGCATTTCCGGTGAAATATGGATATCGGCCTTTTGGATGAATATAATTTCTCCACCTACTTAGTACGTGGTAGAGAAAGTAAATATGTTTTCTTTCGTTTCATTACAAGTGAATTCGAAACGGTAGAGAAAGACGTGTGATTCTTAAACATAAGTTCTGTTTATGTTCTATGAAGCACTTTTAAACACTAATGTGTGAAAAAAATGGCGACCGGAATGTTAAAAGGTGTTGTGTACGCACAAAGATTTCGCCACAGAGATAAGGCTGTGCGGTGGATGAAGACAAAAGCTGCATGTTCCCGGCAGACGTAACATTAGCATACGAAGGGAGCCTGGTCCGACATAAAGCCAGCGAACTGCGCTGCTAAAACGGTTAGCATGTTAATTCATCAACTTACTGGACACTGGAGTTCCTTCCTCAACATCTGTTGTGGTGAAGTTAGCCAGTATTGTGCTCGGTCATTGAGTTAGTACTATCCTAAATGTAATACCACGATTAGATGTGACAATAAAATCTTACATCTCCCCAAGTTTGTATGTTTACGTATAAAATCTGATGTTAGTTAAACGTGACTTTCTCCACCCTCTATTGCTTATTAGTGGGTATATAAATTATTCTTACGGAGGTTTATTTTTCCTAACTACTTCATTATAATCCAGATAAACTTTTGTAGAAATAGCTACATTACACATTTCGTTATAGATACAAAGGGAACACCGATAGTCAAATGTTTAAGAACTGGACGCTATGTGCTGGCTTTAAAATTTGACGCAGTAATTTGTATCACAAATTATGTAAATGTCAAAGTGATTGTAGTGTGAATATGCATTGTTGTGTGACATTGATTTGAGATGTTTGTTGATTGTAATTATTGTCGAGAAGTGGGTTTATACGGCCTTACTGAAACTGACAATAATAGCGTGCAATAATGTAGCGAGGGGGTGAGCTGTTTATCATTATTAGAGACGAGTAAATGACGTCAGAGTGGCGCGTTTTTCTTAGAATTTGCTGGAACATTTCTCTCCAGAGCATATGTTTTCGTAATTTTCATTGGATATAAATATAGACACTAATGTTGGCGCGTTTTATTAACCAATAGCAGCTCGGTTATAATCTTTAGGCATATTGGGGCGAGGAAGTATAAATTCAGTGTCAGGGTCAAGTTTCACGCAGTCCAACAGAAGCATTCGCGTATAAGACATCGATGAGTTCAACGGAGGCAGTCATGGTGAATACATCGCACAGTTTATCGATTTGCAGGTTATGCGTAGCAAAGTTATGAAAAATCTCTCGTGTCGTAAAGTTAATTACACAAAAAGTTGAAGTACGCGAATTAATAATGGGCAGTAAAGAAGTTATTATAACAGTTTCAGTTTGGCGAGTGTCAAGATTAATAGGTGAAAGTGAATAATGTGTTATGACAATAAAAGTATAAAACAAATTCTTTTATCAGTGTTATCTTTGGATAAAAACTCCTTTCCGTTTACACACCTGTACAAGATAAGTGCTTGACCGAGAAACTATAGCTAGCCGGAGGACAGTGAACCCAAAATTAAATACAATAACAGGCGCCCAGTAAAAGATAACACGAAGTGACCGCGACAAACTGTCTTTTATACGTGCTGCAAATAAACAGTAGCATCTTTCGACTACAAACATTAATACCACTACATATTGTTTTCACAACGTGGGGGAAAACAAACCAAAAATGTTACTTCAAATTCCATACTGTTTCCATGACATCGTAAGTAACAACTGAAAATCGACAGGACCTAAGAATGGCTAAGTATTGAACAATTCAAAATATTAATAACGGATATCACGGAAACGCTGATACTACAAAAAAGTTATTTGAAATAAATTGTGTGTTTTAAAGAGGTGTACGTTTTTGTGTAGTACTATCGCTTAACTATTACCAGTTATACAAATTATACAAAGTTCCTTTCGAATGAAAGGACTTCACAGGCTGTTCCTTCAAATTTAAAGATATACATTTTATTTTTAAGTAAATATATTTAATATATGGTGTTTTAATCACAACCGTGAGTCCCTTTTTTGGAAAACAAAATCTAAATATTTACATGTAAATTCCTTTTTTTTTGTTGCATCCCTGGAATGTACTGATTCTAAATGCCAAGTTTGGTATTTATCCGACACGCACACACGCGTGGAAATTTTATAAAAAGGCTGCTTTTGGATTCAGAGGGCCTCAAAACATGTATTTCAATTAAAATCTCAGTATTAAATTTTTGGGTGGATTATACTACCTTCTCTACCTAAGGTACGTGGTAGAGGAAGTAAAAAGCTGTTTGGTTTATTGGTACTAATAAAATAGCTTGAAGCCGATTACATAGGCAAGTGCGAGGTTTTACCTATAATAAACGTATTAGCGTCGCTGTTTCCTTACATTCTACTCCTGACCCTCTGCTCTTACAGAACAATCCACGAATCGTTAAATTTATAAAGTTGATAATTTCAAATTATATAGGCCTTTCATAAGTAAGCAATAACGCAAATGAAAGTAAAATTAACTCTTTTTTATGTTCTTTACTACATACCTAATAGGTAGAAAAGGCATTGCTTTCTACCCAAAACTTCGATACCGAGATTTCATTGGAAATACATGTTTTAAGGCTTCTTGATTCCAAAAACGTGAGGCAGTATTTTTAACACTTAAATGGTTTGAGTCTAATTATATAATATAAAATATAATAACAGCCCGCCTTAAAGCAATATGTGTATACTACAATATATAAAAAGTGTATATTACAGTCATTGTATATGTTCATATTATTATGCACATGTATAACAATGTTATGTGAATGTATTAGGTAATTTAATAATATAGGAGCTGTGAGAATAGAAGCCGAAAGTTGCTAACAATGAGGTAACCTTGAGGCAATAATGAATTGGAAAGTTTAATAATGCTATTAGTAATTCTTGGAACAATAATGTAATATTTAAGACCCTTTATAAATAGCCAATCAACAACTAGAAAAAGTTTAAGTTAAATAAAAGTATTCTATTGGAGTAAAATTAGCCAATCAGAGACTTGAAATAGAAAAATTTACAAATTTAAGCGGTAAACGGCAGTCGCTAGAAGGCAACGTACCTGAGCAGTTCGTTCGCTCGGTACGTATTCAGTGTGAGATATATAAAATTCATTACGGCGAGAATATTATAAAGTTTACGTGTTAAAAAGTACAAGTAATTAATAAATAATCTCACAGCTCTCTATACCAGCGAAGTGTTATTTAAGCGTGTGAAGGGTTAATAAAGGGAGTGAAGTAAAATTATAATTTGTGTAACCCTACATTCTTTAGCCGAATCACCCCCTGCAAAGAGATACATGTTTCTACAAATTAATACTGACGCAGCCGAGGCAAATATAAATATATATAATATTTAAAGAAACATTAAAATACAAAGTTGAATCCTAAAACGTTGGGGCGAAGGCCACCGGAGATTGAACGTTGGGGCGAAGGCCACCGGAAAGTGAACGTTGGGACCATGGCCACCGGAAATTGAACGTTGGGGCGAAGGCCACCGGAAATTGAGTTTTGGGCCGAAGGCCACCGGAAATTGAACGTTGTGGCGAAGGCCACCGGAAATTGAACGTTAGGGCGAAGGCCACTGGAAAGTCAACTATTGGGCGAAGGCCACCGGAAATTGAACGTTGGGGCGAAGGCCACCGGAAAGTGAACGTTGGGACGAAGGCCACCGGAAAGTGATCTTTGGGGCGAAGCCCACCGGAAATTGAACGTTGGGGCGAAGACAGCCGGAAACTTTGTACCATACGTGGGGCAGTTACTTCATCATGTTTGGCTCCCCAACAGTGGAAATACAATACAACTCCTCTCTCAAATTGGCTTTCCAACAGTGAGGCATACAACCTCTTTCAAAAGGCATCTTGAGAGAAAGATCCCTGCGAGTTTTGTATGTATGTGTATGTGTGTGTGTGTGTGTGTGTGTGTGTGTGTGTGTGTGTACAACATAACTCAAATTGCGAAAACTCGGATAAATACTAAACTTGGTATTTAAGTTCAATATTTTTAAAAAATACGAAACCAAGATTTTCAAGAAAACCCTCCCACTCCAAACTCCTTTATATGGAAGGAACACTTTTCGAAATGTTTTATTTGTAAAAAATGGCTCTAATGATTAAAAATGTTTACATGGCAAATAAAATGTATATCTCTAATTTTCTGACTTTGAAGTCCTCTTCATTCGGAAGGAATTTCGTATAATCTTGTATAACTGGTAAACGTTAAACGATAGACGAAAACGTACTACACAAAAAATGTAGATCTCTTTAAAACACACAATTTGTTTCAGACAACGTTTTTTTGTGTCATCAGCCATTTTTAAGATATGCATTTTGAAGAAGTATTGTTCTTCAACTGTAGTAGTTAGTAGTAGTAGTAGTAGTAGTAGTAGTAGTAGTAGTAGTAGTAGTAGTAGTAGTAGTAGTAGTAGTAGTAGTAGTAGTAGTAGTAGTAGTAGTAGTAGTAGTAGTAGTAGTAGTAGTTATTGAAGGTTTGCCTCAGGTTTTGGTAAGTCAATTTGAAGTGAATTGTTTGTTACGTAATATGCTGCTACGTATGTAAAGTCGATGTGAAGATGTATTTTTTTATTGTTACACAAGTTTAAGATATTATATATTTTAGCTTTGTTATTAAACAGCTTCTATAGATAGTATTTATGTTTATGTTTGCCTCGGCTGCGTCAGTCTTATTTTAGAGTCACGTATCTCTTAATCAGGGCGTGTTGCAACAATAATATAGGCTTACACAGATTTTGTGTTTAAATTCACTTCTTTTTATTTACCCTTGGCACAAATTAAATAACACTACACTGATATTAAGAGCTATGAGATTCTTTAATTTAAAGCTTGCACTTTGTTAACGCGTATACTTAATTTTCGTTACACACGAATAGGTAATATTTCTTTATAGAACACATCTTCCATCCGGTCACTCCCAAGGTCTGCAGGCAACTGAACATATTTGAACCGTCAAAACCCGTAAGCTTCTGTATTTTAAGTCTGTGATTGGCTAATCCTAGTCCAATAGAATACCTGAAATTAATTAAAGCTTTTTCTAACTGTTGATTTGCTAATTTTTAAACTTTCACAGAATTTACGTTAACATTGCTCTAATAATGACTAGTAGCATTTAAACTCTCAAACTCATTATTGCCTCAAGGTTACCTCATTGTTACCTCATTGTTAGCAACGTTAAACTTATTATTCTCACAGCTCTTGCATTATTAAATTACACAATGCATTCACATAACATTATTAAACATGTTTATAATAACATAAGCATATGCAATGACTGTTATATACATTTTAAAAAAACATTACATACATATTGCTTCAAGGCGGGCTGTTATTGAATTTACATAGGTATTATATAATTTAATTGAAATTATTCAAGTATTAAAAATACTGCCTCAATTTTCAATGATTCCAGTTGTTCAATATTTAGCCTCCTTTTAATCCTATTGATTTTCAGTTGTTTATGGCGATGTAATGGAAATAGTATGGAATTTTAAGTCTAGCGTATAGCGTCCAGTTCTTAAATACTTGACTGTTGTCGTTCCCTTTGTATCTATAACGAAATGTGAAATATAGCTATTTCCGAAAGATTTAGCTCGATTAAAATGAAGCAGTTAGAAAAATAAAATTTGGTAAGAATAATTTTTACGCACTTATAAATACTAAAGCGTAGAAGAAATCATGTGAATTTAACAGGTCAGCTTCTTTAAAAAGCATTTTTATTCAATGTGTATTTCCGGTTAAGAATGTGTATAGAATTTTCGGGTGGATTGCAATACTTCTGCTTACTATAGGTACGTGATAGAGAAATTAAAAACCCCATTTCATTAGCGAAGAG
Organism: Deroplatys truncata; assembly: GCA_030765065.1. Taxonomy (NCBI): domain Eukaryota; kingdom Metazoa; phylum Arthropoda; class Insecta; order Mantodea; family Mantidae; genus Deroplatys; species Deroplatys truncata. Next base: position 30,239,264 of record CM060981.1, on the reverse strand, counting down.
AAACAAAACACAGCCGTTTGAACCGGTGTCATTTTTGTGGTTGCCATAGCGGCCACAATCAAAGTACTTGCGGTAGACAGATAATTAAGACGAAGCACTTCATTTGGGCAGTACTGCGGGAAGGTTCATTTGAAACTGTAAACCGGCTTCCCCCCTTCAGCAAATATGTGGCTTCTTCCGGCACCTTTGCTTCCGGTATGACTCCCTGCTGTTCTTACGTGTGTTGTTAGTGACCACAAATACTAAATCTTGTTTCGAAGCAACTTATTTCTGACTTTTTCCTAGTATTAAATACATCACTATTTTAGTAAGGTTTTTAAATATTGTTACCACTTGTTTGCATCAATAATATATTAAAATTAATTTTTAAAATAATGTATGCAGTCTACGCCCAACATACAGTCCTAGTACTCAGTAACATAAATATTCATATGCTGATAAGGAATAACCAGCTTTATTATACGTGACGCAACCCACAGGCCGGCACCTCCGCGACGCTCCTAACTCAATCTACTCGTGCAGAGGCGGAGGCGATTCTCTCGTGTACAAAAGAAGAAGCAATATGAATATGGCAGGTTTATTATATCTGACGCAACTAACAGCAGAACTTCTGCGGCACTAGTAGTTTAATCTACTCGTAATGTAGCGGAGAACTGTTCCGAAATTTCTCTCTTATTTAATGTACGAAATAGGAAGCAATATAAATATACAGGTTTGTTATGTGTGACGCAACCAACAGCCCGGAACTTCTACGACATTCATAGATTAATCTGCTCCCGCAGTAGCGTAGGACTGGCTTGGTGTTTCACTCCTGATTAATGTACAAAATAAGAAGCAATATGAATATACCAGGTTTATTATATGTGACGCAATCGACAGCCCAGAATTTCTGCAGCACTCGAAGTTTAATTTACTAGTTCAGTAGCGGGGAACTAACCTGGTGTTTCTCCCCGATTAATGTATAAAATAGGAATCAATGAGAATATACCAGGTTTATTATATGTGACACAACTGAAGATCTAAACCCCATCCCAAGAGTCCTAGCTTAATCTACTCGAGGTAGCGGAGGACTTACCTGATGTTTCTCTCTTGAAATCTGTACAAACTAAGAAGCCTTATGTATATGCCAGGCTTATTATATGTGACGCAACCGAGAGCCTGCAACTTCTTCGGCACTCATAGCTTAATCTCTCCGTGCAGTAGCGGGGACTAACATGGTGTTTCTCGCCGATTAATGTGTAAAATAAAAAGCAATATGAATATACCTGGTTTATTATATGTGACGCACCCGACATCCCGTAACTCTCGCGACAATTCTAGCTTAATTTACTCGCGCAGTAGCGGACGGGCCAGGCGTTTCTTTCCTCATTAATCCTCAAAATAGGAAGTATATGAATTTACCGTGTTTATTATGTCCAACATTAGCAGTAATATAAGTATACCATATCTATTATATGTGACACAACTGACTGCCCCAACTCCCGCGACACTCCTAGCTTAATCTACTCGTGCAGTAGCGGAGGATTTACCTGGCGTTTCTCTCTTCAATAATATACAAATTAAGAAGCAATATGTCGTCTTCCATGGTCTAGGATACGTTGACTGGGACTCTAGTTCCCGGGGTTGCAGGTTCAAACCGGGTGGAGGTCGATGGATTTTTTCGTCCGTAAAAATCCTTATCATAGCTTCCTTCCTTTGAGTAACATTTCCGGTTTTTCACGACCAATATAGAATGGGACAGTAAGGATCACAGTAGTTAAAGAGCGTCCATAGATAAAACTCAATTTAATATCTTAAGAAGCAGTTTGAATATACCAGGTTTATTATATGTGACGCAACCGACATCCCAGAATTTTTGCGGCACTCGTAGCTTAATCTACTCGTACGATAGCGGGGAACTGACTGGAGTTTCTGCCCTGATAAATGTAAAAAATAAGAAGCTATATGAATATACGAAGTTTATTATATGTGACGCAACTGATATCCCACTACTTCCGCGGGACTCCTAGCTTCATCTATCTGCGCAGTTGCTGTGGGCTGAGCTGGTGTTTCTCCCGTAACTAATGTTTAAAATAAGAAGCAATATGAATGTATCAGGTTTATTATATGTAACGCAACTGCTAGCCCGCAACTTCCGCGACACTCCTAGCTTAATCTACCCGAGCAGTTGCTGGGGACTGACCAGGTGTTTCTCTCCAAATTAATGTTTAAAATAAGAAGTAATATGAATGTATCAGGTTTATTATATGTGACGCCACTGATAGCCCCTACTTCCGCGGGACTCTTAGCTTAATCTACCCGTGCAGTAGGCGGAGGAATGGCCTGGTGTTTCTCCCCTGATTAATGTATAAAATATGATTGAATATGAATATACCAGGATTATTATATGTGACGTAAGCGACAACCCGCAACTTTCTTGGAGTTCTTGGCTTAATCTGCCCGTACAGTAGCGACGGATTGGAGTTATTACTTTCTCTACTACGTATTGTAAGTAGGGGAAGTATTGCATTCCACCCAAAAATTCGATACCGAGATTTCACCGGAAATACATGTTTTGAGACTCCCTGAATCCAAAAAAAGCATTTTTGGAAACATGTCCGTGTGTGTGTCTGTGTGTGTGTGTGTGTCTGTGTGTGTCTGTGAACAGCATAACTCAAAAACGAACAGTCGGATAAGCACCAAGCTTGGTATTTAGGTTCAGTATCTTCCAGAGATGCGACACGAAGGTTTTCAAGAAAATCCCCCCACCCCAGACTACCCTTTACATGGAACATTTTTCGAAAATTTTAATTTTCTCAGAAATGGCTCTAACGATTTTGATTAAAATATCATATGTTTAAGATAATGTCATGAGAAATGAAATGTATATCTCAAATTTTCTGGGAATGTCTCCAAAAGTATTCTTCATTGTGAACGACTTTTGCATAACTGGTAAACCATAAGAGATAGACAAAATTTTGCTGCACAAAAAATGTAGATCGCGTTAAAATACACAACTTATGTCATATACATTTCTTTTGTTGAGTTAACCGTTTTCGAGATATTGCTTGTTATTTCCTTAAATTTTCCAATACTTATACTTTTTCTCAAATTCGTTATTCATTTTTTTATGTCCTGGACATGCAAAGAGAATGGAATGCGCCACATAGCAACCAGCGATAAAATATTTGACTATCGCTTAAAAGCTACCATATTCCCCTTCCATCTACAAGAAAATTACAAATAAGATTGACATCTCGATTAATATGAAGCATATGGTGAATAGGCGTTTGTAAAAATAGATTGTACAAGAGTAGAGAAAGTCATGTGAGTGTAACACATCAGATTTTTTTTTATGTCCTGGACATGCAAAGAGAATGGAATGCCCCACATAGCAACCAGCGTTGAAATATTTGACTATCGCTTAAAACCTAACGTATTCCCCTTGCATCTACAAGAAAATTACCAATAAGATTGACATCTCGATATCTCGATTAACGTGAAGCATATGGAAAATAAGCGTTTGTAAAAGTCATGTGAGTGTAACACATCAGAATTTTTTTTCTTCTTCGCAGAGTTAATGAAAATTTAAATCTCTTTTTTATTTATTCTATGAGGCGACAGACAAGTATTATACTTTTAAAACTATTCAATTGATACTTGAGACTACACGGTAGGACGTGTAATACAGTCCTATATATGATGGAGTGGTAGAGTCTATATTTGGAGAACACCGAACGCGAGAGAGAGAGAGAGAGAGGTGATATTATCTCGAAAGCTCACAAAACCGTAATGTATGGCTGGACCGATTAGAGCGCCCTGGTTCTAAAATAACGTACAGACCATAAAACTGGGCGATATGGCGCAGACCTTCCACATGTCCAGCATTTTACACGGGTGGCGTGCATATCATAAACAACACTCATTTGTTCAATATGCGACCTACAGAGTGCTCTGTCTGCGTCTCTCTTCTCTTGCAAAAATGTTTCTCAGTTGTTTGTGACGCCATGGCGAATAAAGATGAGATATTAAAACAAATCCGTTAGAGAAGCCGTGAGCGGACATTATTGCTACAGAATTTGTCTCCAATGGTTCAAAACTTCTTATTAAAACTATTCCGAAAATAACATTTAATAAATTAAGTAAATAATAGCTCTAATTATAAAATCTACCGATCTACTTGCATTCGGGGAGGTCCCGGCTTCTATTCGGGGCGACCGCCCTCTCTGAGCTGGAGTTTTTCGTGGTTTTCCCTGATCGATAGGCGACAGCTGGAGTAGTGTCTTATCTAGTATGATTTCCATTCCTTCATTTCCCTTTCAATCTGTTTCGTTCTCATATTCCAGCTTTTAGAAATAGATCCATGCTTGTGTGTATATGTCTATATGTATGGTCTGTGAAGAACTTAACTCAAAAACAAAAAGTCGGTATTTAAGTTCAGCATCTTACGACACGATAATTTTCAAGAAAATTCCCCTATCCCAAGCCATTCTTTTACATGGAGAATTTTTCGAAAATGCTGCTTTTCCCAAAAATGGCTCTAACGGTTTTGGTTAAAATATGATATTGTGTTGAAAATTTTAATCACAAATAAAACGTATATCTTAAAATTTGTAGTGAAGCCGTTCCGGTGCGACAACTTTAAATATCGTTCCCTCCTTCAAATTTTTGTAACATTTAATGCTACCTGATCTGCTGTGCGCCAGCTGCTCTAGTGGTATGGCTACGAGTTCTTTATCTCAGGGTATGCGTGACTGTATTTTGAAAGGATGACACCAATTTGATTAGCTGATAAACTTTAATGTTGACTAAAATGTAGCCGACAGTTGTATTAAACAATTACATTACTTCTACTACAACAATTAAGTGAAGGGTCAGTTGCCGTAAGTCGTAAAAGTGTTACACGGAAAGATCCGTCTCAATAGCCACTAAACCTTTCTAACGCCGGCACGTTCATGTGCACTATACAACTTAAAAATTACACATGAGAGTCAAGAATCTCAGGAGAGTCACGAATGTAGCAGAATGTGGCTCTGATTTAGAACGCATGCTTTTTTCTTCACTTAAGCTCCGCTCCCTATCAGCTAAGCTCCCCCCTACCAGCGTTCCTTCATTCGCGAACCAATCTAAAACTCTACGCATGTATATCTGAAGTTGTTGCTATGCGGTACCTCCTTGAATCTCAGAACTTCATTACCTTTCTAATTTACAGAATTTCTGCCTACGTGACTTTAAACGTGCTGAACTTAACTCTCACTGCATTCCAGAAACCTTTATACAAATGCATTTCCTTACCTGGACCCGCTAATGACTTTTTGATCCGGACAAATTCTTTTAACTCAATCTTAATGGCTTATACATTTATTCAATACACAAAAATTATTTATTGCAATTATTTCTCCTTCTTACTACGAGGGTTGCCCTATAAGTAAGCTTTGGTGTTTTATAAAAAACATTACACACAATTGATTATGTTGAATTAATTTTATTTATTCTGAACAATCCTTCTTTTGCTTTTTTACATAGCCAACAAGTTTTTCCAAGCCAGTGTTGTATCAGGTCGAGCTCTGTGCTCGCAACCAGTTGCTCACTGATTTCACTTCATCATCGGAGAAGATGAATCAGATGAAGTAACAGTTGAATCAGAAGTCAACCAATCGGGTCCTGTGCTCGTAACCAGCTGTTCACTTCTGGTTCATCTTCGTCACGGTGTTGAAGTGCTTATCTCCAAGATGATCTTTGAGTAAGGGGAACACGTGAAAATCACTTGAGAAAAGATCTGGTGAATATGGAGTATGCGAGAAAACTTCCCAGTTGAATCTTCTCAGCTCCGCCTGGGTCAAGATTCAACTTGGAAGTTTTCTCGTATCCTCCGTATTCACGGAGCTTGCCCCAAGTGATTTTCACATGTTCCTCCAACTCAAAGGTAAGCACTTTTAACACCGATAATGAAGTCAAATCAGTGAACAGCTGGTTGCGAGCAAAGGACCCGACCTGGTACACACTGGCTTGGAAAAACCTGTCACGTCCCCAAAAATGCTTGGAAAGACATGTTGACTATGTAAAAAAGTAACAGAAGGATTGTACCATATAAATAAAATTAATTCAACATGATAAATTGTGTGTAATGTTTTATATAAAATAGGGAATCTTATTTATTGGACGCCACTCATATAATTGTTTTATTTAATTATTTATATCTTCTTGTCAATAATTAATATTGAACCTTCAAAAACAATATTCCCCTATTCCCACTGTACCTACAATAAAATCTGGAATAAAACAATTTATACACAATAGGTTTATTGAAGAATGGATAGAGATGGTGAGGCAGTATTTTTAACACTTAAATTATTTCAGTCTAAATATATAATATATATATTCAATAACAGCCCGCCTTAAAGCAATATGTGTATGTAACAATATATAAAAAGTGTATATTACAGACATTGTAAATGTTGATATTATTATATACATGTGTAATAATGTTATGTGAATGTATTACATAATTTAATAATGTAGGAGCTGTGAGAAAAATAGGTTAAAATTTGCTAACAAGTAGGTAACAATGAGGTAACCTTGAGGAAATAATGAATTAGAAAGTAATAATACAAGTGGTGATTCTTGGAAGCAATAATGTAATTTTTGTGACAGTTTATAAAATAGTCAATCAACAACCAGAAAAATCTTGTTAAATGAAGGTGTTCTATTGGATTAGGAATAGCCAATCAGAGACTTGAAATACAGAAATTTACAACTTTAGGCGGAAGAAATCAAGTCAATTGCTTGTAGACAGTGTTCCTAAACGGACGCGAGATGCGTCCTCGAGAAATTTAATATGTATTCAGTGTGAGACGAAAATAGTTTACGTGTTTAAAAAGTGCAAGTATTTAATAAAAGAACTTTACAGCTCTCTATTACAGTGAAGTGTTATTTAAATCGTGTCAAGAATTAATAAAAAGGAGTGAATTAAAAATTATAATCTGTGTAAGCCTACATTCTTCAAGGCGCACCACGCCTTGCAAAGAAATCCATGTCTCTAACAATAATACTGACGCAGCGAGGCAAACATAAATATATAATATTTAAAGAAACGGTCAAATTACAAAGTTAATATTTTTTTAAACATTTTTTGGGGCGAAGGCTACCGAAAACTTTTTACCATACGTGCGGTTGCAACTACTTCAAATCGGCTTTCCATACGCGAAGCAACAAACCTTCTTCTTCAAATTGGCTCTCAAAGCGTGGGGCAAATAACATAAACACAATAACTTTAAAGGTGATGTGAATGTAACACTTTTTTTTAGTTAGAGAATTACTGCTATTTTTTAGAGTAAGTGAATTAGCCAGAAAGTTTCTTAATGAATGCTAATTAAGATTTCCTAAGAGCTAAATTTAATTTGTATTAAGTCGAAACCTAAGTAATGTAACGTAACAATGATAGCCGAGCAAGAAGCCGAATGGAGGGAAGGGAGTCTGCACCCTTAGTTCATTCCATAAAGTGCTTCTTGTTCTTCTTCCCCACCAGGTCAGCTTCTCTATCAAATTATCTCCCCTAAACATAATTTTTGTTGTGCTGCCATTTAAACAGTTTAACTTTCAGCAAACATTAGCGAACACCCCCCATACCGCCCCATTTACTTATGGCAGCAGTTAACAAAGGTCGGAAGTGACGTCTACAGGGACTTGGTCTAACAAGCTCTCTTGTAACTTGCTGAAGATTGGAATATCAAGGGGATGGTTCTTTAATATCATTCTTGTAGTAATTACCCTAAAATATCCTATATGTTGTGCTCATACGATTTTCTCTACCCATTGTAACTTTACATTATAACTTTTGAGAAAGGATTTTTTTAGCACCACGTATGGAGGCCAATTTGAAGTTGTTTATTTATTTAGCTTCTCGTTTTGGGAGCCAATTTGAGAAAGTTGTAATTTTAGAAGGAGTTGTATCGTATTTAAACTGTTGGGGAGCCAAAATTGCAGTAGTTGCAATCGCACGTATAATAAACAGTTTCCGGTAGCCTTCGCCCCAAATGTACTTTCAGGTGGCCTTTGCCCCAAGTTTAAAAAAAAATATTAACTTTGTAATTTAACTGTTTCTTGAAATATTATATATTTATGTGTGCCTCGACTGCGTCAGTATTATTGTTACAGATACGTTTCTCTTAGTAGGGTTGTGGTGTGACTAAGAATGTAGGCTTACACAGATTATAATTTACTTCACTCCTTTTACTAATGCTTGATACGATTTAAATAACACTTCATCGATATAGAGAGCTGTGAGATTCTTTTATTAATTACTGCACTTTTTGACAGGTAAAACTATTTTTCGTCTCACACGAATACATATTAAATTTCTTGAGGACACTTTTTGCGTCTGGTTAGTAACGCTGTCTGCAACCAACTGGCAAGATTTCTAGCGCCTAAACTTGTAAATTTCTGTATTTCAAGTCTCTGATTAGCTATGTCTATTCCAATTGAATAACTTCATTTAACTAGATATTTTTCTAATTTTTGATTGGCTATTTTATAAACTGTCACTAAAGCTGCATTATTACTTCCAAGAATCACAAGTAGTATTGTTAAACTCTCAAACTCATTATTGCCTCAAGGTTACCTCATTGTTAGGAACGTTTAACCTATTATTCTCACAGCTCCTACATTATTAAATTACGTAATACATTCAGATAACATTATTGAACATGGATAATATAACATATACAATGACTGTTACATACAGTTTTTATATCTTGTTACATACACATATTGCTTTAAGGTGGGCTGTTATTGAATTTATATATTATATAATTAGACTGACATCATTTTAGTGTTAAAAACACTGCCTCACTTTCCGTGTTATTAATTTACAAAAATGAGGTATATATCTAAATATATCATGAATTGTCATTCATCCTGAAGCCGTTCGTGATGCTACACTTTGCTTCAAATTTTGAGGCTGCTACCTCTTGTCCGCCAACTGCTTCAGTGGTATAGCTATGAGGGAGTTAGCTGTTTAGTTAGCTGATAAATTTTAATGTTGACTACAACGTTCTATAGAAGAGAGTCGCGGACTGTTAAATTAAAGAAATAAATTATTTCTAGAATAATAATTATGCCGTAAGACGCATAAATGTTACTCGGAACGATCCCTCGCAATAGCCGCTAAACCATCCTGACTGGGCGCGACACAACTTGAAAATGAAACTAAAACTCACAAGAATCGTCACAAGAGTAAATCACACGACTAAGTAAGTAAGAAAACGTCAGTCCTACGTTCCTACTCAAGCGGTCCAATCTTAAAACTCTATGTATGCGTACCTGACACTGTTACAATGTGGTGCCTCGTTCGAAGCTAAGCATTTCATTCCCTTTCTAATTAACAGAATTCCTGCCTACGTGATTTTGCAAACGTACTGCATTCAACCTCTAACTGCAGTCCAAGAATGTTGAGAAGTTGTTTTGTTGTAGGAGTTTATTTGTTTAGCACCACGTATGGAAGCCAATTTGAAGATATTATTTTTGTTTACGTTGTTTGCTGCTACGTATGAAAAGACGATTTGAAGTAGAAGTTGTATTATTTTTCAACTGTTGGGGAGCCGAACTTGTAGTAGTTGCAACCGCACATATAGTAAACAGTTTCCGGTAGCCTTCGTCCAAAATGTACTTTCAGGTGGCCTTTGCCCCAAGTTTAAAAAAAAATTATTAACTTTCTAATTAAACTGTTTCTTTAAATATTTAATATTTATGTTTGCCTCGGCTGCGTCAGTATTTATTTTAGAGACATGGATATCATGGCAGGGTTGTGATGCGACAAGAATGTAGGTTTATACAGATTATAATTTTTACTTTACTCCTTTTATTAATACTTGATACGATTTAAATAACACTTCACTCATTCTGTGAGATTCTTTTTTTAATTAATTACACTTTTTAACACGTAAACTTGTTATATTTCTTGAGGTTACTTTTTGCGTCTGGTTAATAGCTCTGTCTGCAGGCAACTGAACTCTAAATTTGTAAAAGTTTCTCCTTTTCAGTTTTTGATTGGCTAATCCTACTCCAATAGAATGCCTTCTTTTAACTAAAGCTTTTTCTGGTTGTTGATTGGCTATTTTTTAAACTGTCACTAAAATTACATTATTGTTACTTCAAGAATCACAAGCATTATTGTTAAACTTTCTTAGTTATTATTGACTCAAGGTTACCTCATTGTTACCTCATTGTTAGCAACTTTAAACTTATTATTCTCACAGCTCCTACATTATTAAATTACGTAATATATGCACATAACATTATTACACATGGATACAATAATATAAGCATACGCAATGACTGTTATATACATTTTACAAATTATTACATACACATATTGCTTCAAGGTGGGCTGTTATTGAATTTACATATTATATAATTAGACTGAAATCATTTAAGTGTTAAAATACTGCCTCAATCTAAGAATTTCATTCCCTTCCTAATTAATAGAATTTCTGTCTACGTGATTTTGCAAACGTACTGAATTCAACCTCTAACTGAATTCTTGAAATGTTTATGCCAATGTGTTCGCTACTCGGCTATTACTAATGCTTTTCCGTGATATAACTCGCTAATGACATTTTTCTTTGGACAAATGTTTCAAACCAAGCTTACAACATTATACTTTGATTTAATATGAATGAATGAACAGCCGATTTGTCACTCAAGCTCTAAGATCTCCTCTTGAGAGCGATAGCTAGATATGACTCATGCTGGGAGCTAGTCCACATAAAGGGTGTTTTTCGTTGCGTTCTTTCTTCCGCACTTCGCACTATTGTTCATTGACTTCTTTGCGATCAGCACTTCATGATCTTATTTGGGATTCCTCACTTCGCACACTTCTTCCCTTAATTCCGATCCGACACTACGTGGTTGTGTTTAGCACTTCCTGTCTTCTTCGGATGTGTCTCCAGCTGCTGCGGTCGTGTGCAGTCCTGGTCCAGTGTGCTCCGACTGCTTTCTTGAAGGTATCCTCCCATCTTGTTCCGGGTCTGCCTTGTCTCTTGCCGCTGTAGGGTGTCCACATTGTATGTCCATCTGTTGTTCTAGAGCCTCGCCACTTCCATTTCAAACTGGTGGCTCGTTGGGATACATCTTCCAGTTTTGTTATTTCCCTTAACCTGGTGTTGGGCACTCTTGTCTTTGAGGGTTAGACCTAATACCTTCCGCTACATTTTTTTCTGGCAAACTTGATAACGTTTCTTTTGTGTTTCTGTCAAATTCCAAGTTTGGCAGCCGGATAGTAGTGATGGGAAGATACAGGAGTCTAGTGTTTTGATTTTTATTTTTTCGTTTGGGTTTCCTATTCAGTAGAATGAATTTTAGGACCCAAAATGATTTCCAGACTATTGCTATTCTGCATTTCAGTTCTTCGTCCATGTTGTTCAGCATTTTTACTAGTTGTCCTAGGTGTAGGTACATATTCTGGTACATACTGTAGTACTTTTGTGTCAATTGTGATTGGTACAGAATTGAGATTGTTTCTCTATCTTACTATTACTTCTTTATTTAATTATTTATATCTTCCTGGCCATAATTACTGTACCAATATCCAATGCAATCCATATAATAAAGGTTTTCGTGAACCCATATACCTATGTATGGCAGCTGTTGTATAAGAACACCTTAACGTTTGACACCTTGTGGATATATTGGTTATGTCTTCTTTGAATGGTATCAAAGTAACATATATGTGTTAATTTAAAATATACGGCCTTTAAATCTGCCGCGCTACCCCCCAAAACTCAATAAATCGGTAGCACATCTTGATTTGTGCACGTTTTAAGGAAATTCTGGTATGTGCAAAAGCAATGACCTAATTATCTCATGAGTCAAAATACATACGGTTCGTGCACACTTGAAGACGTGCAATGGGACTTATCGTTCCCATACTTTTTCTACAACCTTATGCCACACACACAAACACTAACACTTAAAGAGCTTCTTACGTTCTCTATTGCTTACGTATGGTAATGTAGGGGAAGTAATGCATTTCACTCAAAAAATTGTGGCAGTATTTTATATCACAACAATGTAAATGCCAGAGTGATTGTAGTGTAAATAAGCATTATTGTATGACATTGATTTGAGATGTTTGTTAATTATAAGCATTGTTAGGAAATAAGTTAACACGGCCTCACTGAAACTGACAATAGGAGCGGGTAACAATGAGCGAGGGGGTGAGTTGTTTATTAATTAGATGAGGCAAACAGATGACGTCAGATTAGAGCGCTTTTTTTTTAGAAATGCAGGGAATTTTTTCCCTAAGCATATGTGTTCGTAATTTTGATTGGATATAAATATAGACACTAATGTTGGCGCGTTTTATTAACCAATAGCAGCTCGGTTATAATCTTTAGGCATATCGGGTGAGGGAGTATAAATTCCGTGCCAGAGACGGGTAACGCGTAGTTTGACAGAAAAATTCACAAGGCAAACGTCGTTCAGTCCAACAGAAGCATTCGCGGGTTACACGTCGCACAGTTTAACAGAATCTCTGGCGTCGTAAAGTTAGTTATAAATATGAAATACGCGAATTAATAATGTGCAGCAAATAAGTGATTATAGTAACATAAAAAATATAACAGTTTCAGTCGGGCGTGTATCAAGAGTCAATATGTGAAATGAATAAAGTGTGGCGGCAATAAAAGTGTAAAAACAAACGTTTTTATCAGTGTTATCTTTCAGTAATAAATCCTTTCCGTTTACACACCCTGTTTAAGAGATATGCTCGACTGAGAAATAATAGCTAGCCGGAGGACAAAGAACTCAAAATTCGAACTTGTAATACAATAACAGGCGCTCAGCAACGAGATAACACGAATTTACCGCGACAAATTGGATCCCATACGTGGGGCAGATAAACATGAAGCATCTTCCAACTAAAAAAAAAAATTCTACTTCAAATTCCATATCAAGATTTCATCGGAAATACACATTTTGAGACTCTCAGAATATATAAATAAATAAATAAATAAATAAATAAATAAAAGCATTTTAGATAAAGGTCTGAGTCAGTCTGTAAACAGCATAACTCAGAAGTAGGTTAAAAACCAAACTTGATATTTAAGCTCAGTGTCTTACAAAGGTGTGACACGAAAATTTTCAAGAAAATTCCCCAACACCACATCCCTTTATAAAGGGATTCTTTTGAAAGTTGTGTGTTTGTGTGTGTCTGTGAACAACGTAACTTAAAACGAAAACTCGGTTAAAAAACAAACTAACTTTGAAAGATCCGACACGAAGATTTTAAAAAAGATTCCCCAACCCCATACAGCCGTTTACATGGAACATTTTTCGAAATTTTGGTTTTTCTAAAAAAAAAGGCTCTAAAACTTTCCTTAAACTACCATCTATTGAAGATATTTACACGAAAAATAAAATGTATATTTTAAGTTTTCTGGGAATAACCTGTGAAGTCCTCTTCAATCCGAAGTAATTTTATAAAATCTTGTATAACAGGTAAACGATAACTTACTTCACAAGACACACAATTTATTTCAAATAACTTCATTGTAGCATTAGCCTTTTTTGAAATATGTCCAAATTGTCCATACTTAGTCTTAGACTGTGAACATTCAGTTGTTTCTCGCGATGTCATGGAAACAGTATGGAATTTTAAGGCCAGCATACAGCGTCCAGTTGTTAAACATTTGATTATCGCTGTCTTAACGAAATGTGTAATGTAGCTATATTTGCAAAACTTTCGTAGTAATAGTTTGTATAGACATCAATAAACGATAGTGGGTAGAGAAAGTCGTATGAATGGAACATATAAGATTTTTCTAATTATGAAACAGAGAAAGTAACAAAGGATAACTGATTAAGCGTCCAAAGGCCAACTAGGACCATAAGTTAGAATGTGTGAAGGCGATTGTGATAAACATTCCTGAGAGGGTTCAGCTGTCGATTGTTATGACCGAGGTGTTGGAGGAATGTTTCAAACTGTTATCCAATGAGCACAACTGAACGCATGCCACAAATGTTTGCTTCTTTATCAGCACCCATCCCACACCAAGCTGGGGTGGACTAGTTCACTTCACTGAAATGAAATCACTGCAGTCCAACCCTTTTGAGTCAACTCTCGATTAATTCATGCAGAACTTCATTCGTGTTACACTTCCCAGTAATTTAGTTATTGGAAAACTCGTGCTAAATTATTTGAATAAGGCAGGATTAAATCATTTAATGAGGGGCACTAATTTAGGTCAGTGATGGGATGACACCAGTATTTCTCGACACTCGATACCGATTTCTGAGCATACATACTCAATATTCGATATCCACTTTATAAAAAATTCTGATGTGTTACACTCACATGACATTCTCTACTCTTGTACAAACTATTTTTACAAACACTTATTCTCCATATGCTTCATGTTCATCGAGATGTTAATCTTATTGCTAATTTTCTTTTAGATGCAAGGGGAATTAGTAGGCTTTAAGTGATAGACAAGCATTTTAAGAGCTGGTTGCTATGTGGCGCATTCCATTCTCTTTGCATACCCAGGACAAAAAAAATAAATAACGAATTTGAGAAAAATTATAAGTATTGGAGAATTTAAGGAAATAACAAGCAATATCTCGAAAATGGTTCACTAAATAAAAAAATGTAAATGAAATAAATTGTGTATTTTAACGCAATCTACCTTTTTTGTGTAGTAACATTTTGTCTATCTCTTAAGGTTTACCAGTTATGCGAAAGTCGTTCACAATGAAGAATACTTTTGGAAACATTCCCAGAAAATTCGAGGTATACATTTCATTTGCCATGAAAATATCACAAACATATGATAGTTTAATAAAAATTGTTAGAGCTATTTCTAAGAAAATTACAATTTTCAAAAATGTTTCATGTAAAGGGTAATCTGGGGTGGAGGGATTTTCTTGAAAACCTTCGTATCGCACGTCTGGAAGATACTGAATCTAAGTACCAAATTTGGTGTTTATTCGACTGTTCGTTTCTGAGTTATGCTGTTCACAGACACACACACACACACACACACACAAAAACACACACGGACATGTTTCCAAAAATGCTTTTTTATTGGATTCAGGGGGTCTCAAAACATGTATTTCCGGTGAAATCTCGGTATCGTATTTTTGGGTGGATTACAATACTTCCCCTACTTACTATACCTAGTAAAGAAACTATAAACTATGAACGTTTTAGATTTTTGAATCCATTATGTTCTTATGAATAGCTTTCTGTTTACAAACACACGTAACCAATATTGTATTATATGCTAACTCTGAAATTATTTTTGTTTGAGGTTCTCCAATTGGCAGCATTTTTACTTTCTCTACTACGTACGGCATTCCACCCAAAAATTCGATATCGAGACTTCACTGCAAATAACGTTTAGGTCCCTGATTACAGATACTGTAAGAACAGTTTTTAGAAAAGTGGGCTGATGTCATGTAAATGGATTTGTTTTTATTTAAATATTCAGTAAAGGTGCTTTAGAAAGATGTGCAATTATGCTATACCGAAAATAAGAACGCCTCGTACCAAAAGGAACATATGTTATATATAAGTGTATGAGGTGGCTGTGTCCAGTTATTTAGGCTGCCGCTGCGACGACGTAGCTCCAGCATAAATTACCATTTGCATTAAAAATGCTAAATTGTTGCAATGGCGTATACATAATAAAACATGTAGATTAATTGTTTTTCTATAATTTTCTTAAATTAGAGTATCTTTGTATTCCATGTGTGGTAATAATGCGACGAAAACTCTGAAACTGTTTCTTCTGCTGCTGCAACAAGCGTTCGCAGATTAAAATGATATTATAATTTTTCATTCACTTTTACTTTCTCTACTACGTACAGTAAGTAGGGGAAGTATTGTATTCCACCCAAAAATTCGATACCGAGATTTCACCGGAAATACATGTTTTGAGACCCCCTGAATCCAAGAAAAACATTTTTGGAAGCATGTCCGTGTGTATGTCTGTGAACAGCATAACTCAGAAACGAACAGTCGGATAAACACCAAACTTGGTATTTAGGTTCAGTATCTTCCAGAGATGCGACACGAAGGTTTTCAAGAAAATCTCCCCACCCCAGATTACCCTTTACATGGAACATTTTTCGAAGATTTTAATTTTCTCAAAAATGGCTCTAACGATTTTGATTACAATATATGTTCAAGATATTTTCATGACAAACGAAATGTATATCTCGAATTTTCTAGGAATGTGTCCGAAAGTATTCTTCATTATGTCATATACATTTTTGTTGTTGACTGAACCATTTTTGAATTATTACTTGTTATTCCCTTAAATTTTTCAATACTTATTTTCTCAAATGGGAATTCGTTATTCATTTTTTTGTCTTGGATATGCAAAGAGTATTAATCTGTGGGAAAGGGAATGGTGCTGCACCTAGCAACCAGTTATTAAGAGATATGTATGTGCTTAAAGGCTACTGTATTTCTATATTGCCCTTGTAAATATACATTCCCCTTACATCTACAAGAAAATTAGCAATAAGATAGAGTCTGCAAATGTTTATCTCGATTAACATGAAGTAGATAGAGAATAAGCGTTTGTTAAAATAGTTTGTACAAGAGTAGAGAAAGTCATGTGAGTGTAACACATAAGATTTTTTGCCTAGAGGCACATCCTAAATGGAACGAAATATATATTCTTTCTTCCCGGTGTACTATGAATGTACTTTAGGACCTTCATTATAGAAGCTACTCTGTAATGAAACTTTGATAAGTAGTGTCTGTTTAGTTTCAGAAGGTAATTTCGTCATCTATAAATACAAATCAAGATTAGATTACCTTGTCGCATGTTACAACACATGTTATGATCGATTTTAATCACTAGAGCCTTAATAGCAAGAGACCAGGCTACCGTGTACTTTCATTTTTTCCAAAAACGCCCCAGCTCTGTGTCAGGTCTACAATAAGGCTTCTTCGCTGTGGCGAGGGGATATCTTAGTTCATTTTATGGTTTTACCCAGAACCTGTTAACGATAGCTTGGAGGGGAATTAAAATGAATTGCCAGTGTCTGGCAATACCAAGCACCTTAGTATATATTTCATTGCTCAAAACTTTGTTCCCAAAGGCTGGTTTTGTTATGTTTATAATTCAAGCTATTTTCTTCTATGGCATAGTCGGTTCATTTGAAACGGATTTTGATTTAAATAAAAGAATCTGATGTGTTACACTCACATGACTTTCTCTACTCTTGTACAAACTATTTTTACAAACGCTTATTCTCCATATGCTTCATGTTAATCGAGTTGTTAATCTTACTGTTAACTTTCTTGTAGATGCAAGGGGAATTGGTAGGCTTTAAGCGATAGTCAAATATTTTAAGAGCTGGTTGCTATGTGGAGTATTCCATTCTTTTTGCATGTCCAGGACATTAAAAAAAATGAATAACGAATTTGAGAAAAAGTACAAGAATTGGAAAATTTAAAGGAATAACAAGCAATATCGAAAATGGTTCACTCAACAAAAAAATGTATATGACATAAATTGTGTATTTTAACGCGATCTACATCTTTTGTGTAGTAAAATTTTGTCTATTTCTTATGGTTTACCAGTTATGCAAAAGTCGTTCACAATGAAGAATACTTTTGGAGACATTCTTAGGAATTTCGAGATATACATTTCATTTGTCATGAAAATATCTTAAACATATGATATATTAATCAAAATCGTTAGAGCCATTTTTGAGAAAATTAAAATTTTCGAAAAATGTTCCATGTAAAGGTAATATGGAGTGGGGGCTTTTCTTGAAAACCTTCGTGTCGCATCTCTGGAAGATACTGAACCTAAATACCAAGTTTGGTGTTTATCCGACTGTTCGTTTCTGAGTGATGCTGTTCACAGACACACACAAGGACATGTTTCCAAAGATGCTTTTTTTGGATTCAGGGTGTCTCAAAACATGTATTTACGGTGTAATCTTGGTATCAAATTTTTGGGTGGAATATAATACTTCCCCTACTTACGATACGTAGTAGAGAAAGTAAAAAGGTATTTCAAATACATTGTATGTTTTAAAAATATTACATTTTTACCTTCTCTATCATATACCTAGCAGGTAGAGAATTTATAGCATTCCACCCAAAAATTCGTAGCTATATTTCAACTGAAATGCGTGTTTTGAATTCAAATAAAACATTTTTGGAAACATGTCCGCACGCGTGTGTCTGAGTTGGTGTTTGAGTTCAGTATCTTCCAAGGAAACGACATAAAGGTTTTCAAGAAAATTACTCACCCCAACTACCCTTTACATCGTACATTATCCCCAAAATTGTTATTTTATAAAAAAATATCTCTAACGATTTTTATTAAAATACCATATATAAAAGACACTTACATGACAAATAAAATGTATATCTTGAATTTTCTGGGAATAGCCTAGGAAGTCCTCTTCATTCGGAAGGAAGTTTATATAATCTTGCATAACTGGTAAACGTTTAGCAATAGACGAAAAATACCACACGAAATATGTAGATCTCTTTAAAACACGCAATTTATTTAAAATAATTTTTTTCGCAGCATAAACCGTTTCTGAGATATTCGTTATTAAATGTTCCAATTCTTCAATATTTGTCATTCTTTATAAGTCCCATCGATTTTCAACTGTTTCTCGCGATTGCATGGCAACAGTATGAAGGTTTAAGGCCAGCATACAGCGTCCAATGTTAAAACATTTGACTAACGCTGTTCTCTTTGTATCTACAACGAAATTAGTAATGCAGCTATGTTTGCAATGGTTTAATGGTTTAAAATGCAGTAGACAGAGAAATAAGCTTCAGTTGGAATAATTTGTATATGCACTAATAAAACTATAGAGTAGAGAAGGATCAGTTTTTTTGCGTAGTACGTTTTGTTCTATCGCTTAACGTTTACCAGTTATACAAGATTATACAAAATTCCTTCCAAATGAATAAGGTTTCATAGGCTTTTATGTTGCATACAAATATCTTTAATATATTTTATTGTAATAAAAATCGTGAATTTAGAAAAAATAAGAAAATTTATAAAAATGTTGCATATAAAGGCTAGTTGCATTGGGGGATTTTCTTGAAATATTGAATTTTTTAAATAAATGCCAAGTTTGGTACTTATCTGTTATCGAACAAACACACTGACACATACCGGATCTTCTTCTAAAAATGCTGCTTTTTTCGAGTTAAGGGTCTCAAAACATATATTTTAGGTGAAATCTAGATATCGAATTTTTGGTATGGAATGTAGTATCTTTTCTACCTACTAGGTTCGTGGTAGACAAATTATAAATGCTCTTTTGGTTCCCGGGGGCCTCAAAACTTGTATTTCCAGTGAAATTTGAGGCAGTATTTTTAACACTTAAATGATATCAGTGCAATTATATAATATAAAATATAATAACAGCCCGCCTTAAAGCAATGTGTATAATATAATATATAAAATGTATGTAACCGTCATTGTATTAGGTCTTTATTATTGTATACATGTATAATAATGTTACGTGAATGTATTACGTAATTCAACAATGTAGGAGCTGTGAGAATAGAAGCTGAAAGTTGCTAATAATGAGGTAACCTTGCGACAACAATAAATTAGAAATTTTAATAAAGGCTAACTAGTAATTCTTGGAACAATTATGTAATATTTAAAACTTTTGATAAATAGCCAATCAACAACTAGAAAGGCTAAAAGTTAAATAAAAGTATTCTGTTGAAGTAGGATTAGCCAATCAGAAATTCCAATAGTGGAAATATACAAATTTAGGCCGTAGATGCCAGACGCTAGAAGACAGTGTACCCAACCATACGCTACTAGACAGCGTTCCCGAGCAGTTCGATGCGTACTCAGTGTCAGACATAAAAACTGCGTTACGGCGTGAGTAATATAAAGTTTACGTGTTAGAAAGTACAAGTAACAATAATCTCACAGCTTTACATTAGGATACATCAGTGAAGTGTTATTTAATCGTGAGAAGGAATGATAAAAGTAGTGAAGTAAAAAAATTATAATTTGTATAAGCCTTCATTCTTCAGCCGCACCAACACCTGCTTAGAGATACCTGTTTCTAATTACTACTGACACAGCCCAGAAACATACATATATAATGTTTAAATAAGTATTAAAATACAAAGTTGGTTTTTTCTAAAAGTGGGGCGAAGGCCACCGGAAAGTTTGTACCGTACGTGGGTCGAACACTCCAAGAAACATATCTCCCGAATACGTGGTGCAAACAGCAGTAATAACCTTCTCAAGTATGGCTCTCCAACAGCAGCAATACGTCACTCTCAAATTTCGGCATCAAATTTTTGGGTGGAATGCAATATTGATTTTCAAGGAGGTAAATTTGCGATAAATTTTCTTCTGTTCTATATAGAATTGCAATAATGTATTTGCATCGATAGGCAAGTGATTCACTTGTTCGTTTAATGCTCTCCGTTGCCTAGTAACTCAAAGGCAAATGACTATAGCATTTTCCGGCCTACTCAGTAAAAGACGCAACTTTGATAATAAAAACGTTTGTTTTTAAACAAAAGAACGCCTTTACCAGGCCATAATATATAAACCTTGGTTGTCAACAGGCGAAAGAAAAACTTTTACCAAGAACAACAAAAGTAAGGCATCCCAGTTAATCCATTACGACCATGATGAATTATTTTCAATTTCTTTATAGCTAGAACCACATAATTCTTCTTCCCCTTATCCGGAACTCTTCCTTTCTTAATTTTTCTTGTTCTTCTAGGCATTATCCCCTGTTCCTTTTTGTGTGCTGCGCCTCGGGCTGCAAATCATGTGTAGCGCCTTAGCGGTGACAAAAAGATTCCAGAGTTATAAATATATATTCCAGGAGTTGCGACGTATAAATATATTTCTTAGGGAGTTTACCGGCGGTCCAGGCTTCCCGGTGATGTGGATTATTCACAAGTTCTAAGATGTGACGCAAAACAGATGGCGGTAATGTACCTAAACTAATGAACTAGCCACGGAGGCGAGCTTTCACGTTTCATATCCAGATGCTGTATGTACTCGACTCTTCAAAGGCTGTCATTGGTGCATGGAGAGATTCATATGCTACTGAAAATATCACATGACTCGGTTTTGCGAACGTGCTAATGTCCAGAATCACTGGACGGATTGGTTTGTCAATTTCAAAAACTGTACGAGGGGCACTATTTATATTTTGAGCCTAATAATTAAAACAAAGTAATTTCTGATTGAAAACTGATTTATTGTTTATCAAAATATTATCCTGTATGATCAATACACTTTTGCATCCGTTTGAACCATTTGCAAAAGCAATTATTACAGTCTTCTTGAGACCCCTCCAAAACATGGTTTTAGAATGCACCAACGACTTCTGGCAACGAAAATTGTTGTTCACGCAATTTATTCTTGATATTCGGGAACAAAAAGAAGTCGTTGGGTGCCAAATCAGGACTGTATGGCGGATGACCCATCAACTCGATTTTTTGAGCCTTCAAATACTCTGTTGTTAGACGAGATGTGAGTGCGCCTGCATTGTCTTGTTGAAGAACGATCCTATGGTTCTTGCTGGTTTTCCTTACTTCACCGAAGACTTTCAGAAAGCAAATGGTTGTGTACCATTCGGCATATCGTTTTACGTTCCTCTAAAGGCACTGTTGCTACATGGCCAATTTTGCTGTAAAAGCAGGCGACCATTTGCTTCGAAGTGCTTCGAGTGCGAACAACTTTTGTTGGATTTGCTTCATCTTGAAACACCCATACAGTCGACTGCTGTTTACGTTCCGGCTCATACGCATAGATCCATGATTCGTTACCTGTTACAATCTTATAGGTATACGTCTTTTGAGGCACCGCCATTGTATTTCTTGAGCATTTTTGTACTCCAATCGACACGAGCATCTTTTTGAGATTGCGTCATATTATGTGGGAACCAACGAGAGTAAACCTTTTTCACGGCTAAATAATCATGCAATATTTTATATATGATGGTGGAACTAATGCCTAGGGTTGCCTCAATCTCACAGTATGTCGCATGACGATCTTTCATTATTAGATTTTGCACAGCACTAATGTTTTCTGGCACAACAACTGATTTTGGACGACCTTCACGAACTTCATCATTGAGCGAACGGCGGCAACGATTAAATTCGTTATACCAGCGTTTCACAGTGGCAAAGAATGGAGCTTCGTCGCCAAATGTGGAAGTTAGTTGATCGATGCACTATTGTCTTGATAATCCACGTCGATAGTCGTAATAAATCACTGCACGAACATTTTTCGAGTTAATTCCATGTATTTGTTGACACACAATTTTCTAGTTGGTGTAAACAAAACAAATGACGTTCTATTGAAAAAATGTTTGAAGTAGATTATGTTCAAAAATGTCAAACTTTCCATTGGAAACGTAAGATGGCACCTACAACATTCAGGGTTGCCAAGGCTCAAAATATAAATAGTGCCCCTCGTATGTGCCTGTAATGTTGAATTTCTAAACTTAAACTCTATATTAGAATCTTAGATGTACAAGGGCTAAAAGGTTTGAAACTTTTAAATGCTACTGCTTTTATAAAATTGGAATTTTTAACCTATGATTACATTCTCAACGTACTTAGGGTAAGTAGGGGAAGTATGCACTGGAAAAGCATGTTTTAAGGGACACTGTAACGGAATTTTCTAACTTTTAACTTTCTTTACCACGTACATAGTAGATAGGCATTATATTCCACCCAAAAATTCACCACAAATAATTGTTTTGAAGGCCCCAGAATCCCAAAAAAGTTTATAAAAAGGTCCGTGTGTGTCTGTCTATGTATCTGTGAACAGCATAAGTTAAAACCAAGAATGCGACAGGAATTTGATTTTGTAAAAATGGCTGTAACGATTTTGATTAAAACACCATATTTACATGAAAAATAAATTGTATATCTTGAATTTTCTGGGAATCATCCGCGAAGTCTTTTTCTTTCGGAGGGAATTTTGTATAATCCTGTATTACTAGCAAACGTTAAACAAGAGACGAAAACGTAGTTGACAAAAAATGCAGATCTGTGTCAAACACGCAATTTACTTCAATTAAGTTTTTTGTGGCGTAAGCCATTTCTGGAAAATCCCTTATTAATGGTTCGAATTGTTTATTACTGGGGCATTCTGTTAAGTATTTTCAACATTCAGTTGTTTTTCGCGATTGCACGGATATAGTATGGAATTTTAAGGTCCAGTACTTAAACATTTGACTATTGCTGTTCCTTTGTATGTATTACAAAATGTGTAGTGTAGCTGTTTCTGCAAGGGTTTATTTTGGATTAAAATGGAGTAGAAGGAAAAATAAGCTTTAGTAAGAATAGTTTGTACCCCCAATAATAAAGTTAGAGGGTAGAGAAAGTTAATGTGAAACAAAAGATTTTTTTTCAGATTTAAAGATATTCATTTGAAAATTCGCACAATTTATATGAATAAATAAATAAGCGCCTGTGCAGAAGCAGTAATGCACTTAAATATTTTTAATTAGAAAAAAATGAAACTTTTTAAAACTACAATGTGATTTCAAATTTCTCAGATAACTATGATAGTGACATTTTCTGATACTTTAGTTCAGTGAAAATAAATGCAGGGTTTGATGGAAGTTCATGCTACTAGTTGTAGAGAAACAGTTTTTACTTTCTCTACTACGTATAGTAAGTAGGGGAAGTATTGTATTCCACCCAAAAATTCGAGACCAAATTTTCACCGGAAATACATGTTTTGAGATCCCCTGAATCCAAAAAAAGCATTTTTGGAAACATGTCCGTGTGTGTGTCTGTCTGTGAACAGCATAACTCAGAAACGAATAGTCGGATAAACACCAAACTTTGTATTTAGGTTTAGTATCTTCCAAGGATGCGACACGAAGGTTTTCAAGAAAATCCCCCCACCCCAGATTACCCTTTACATGGAAGATTTTTCGAAAATTTTAATTTTCTCAAAAATGGCTCTAACGATTTTGATTAAAATGTCATATGTTTAAGATATTTTTATGACAAATAAAATGTATATCTTGAATTTTCTAGGAATGTCTCCAAAAGTATTCTTCATTGTGAACGAGTTTTGCACAACTGGTAAACCATAAGAGATAGACAGAATTTTACTACACAAAAATGTAGATCGCGTTAAAATACACAATTTATGTCATATACATTTTTTTTTGTTGAGTGAACTATTTTCAAAATATTGCTTGTTATTCCCTTAATTTTTTTTCAATACTTATTTTCTCAAATGGGAATTCGTTATTCATGTTTTTGTCTTGGATATGTAAAGAGCATTAATCTGTGGGAAAGAGAATGGTGCTGCACCTAGCAACTAGCTATTAAGAGATATGTATGTGCTTAAAGGCTACTGTATTTCTATACTGCCCTTGTAAATATATATTCCCCTTACATCTACAAGAAAATTAGCAATAAGATAGAATCTGCAAATGTTTATCTTGATTAACATGAAGCATATGGAGAATAAGCGTTTGTAAAAATAGTTTGTACAAGAGTAGAGAAAGTTATGTGAGTGTAACACATCAGATAAGACGCTGGTGTATTAATTTTCCTTGTTTTTCAGTGTAAATTAATATTTTGTTACCCAATGAATAAAGCAATAATAAAATACACACTTGAATCTTTAGATAACACACTTGTGATTATGTATGCAAATTTACATGTGAGGCAACGTTTAAATGTACGAATTAAATTTCATGCGCAAAAATGTAAAACTGAGAAAAAACACATGCAGAAAGAAATGAGCGGGTCCATTAGGGTTAAAAGGGATTGCATGGGCGATTTAAACACGCGGATCATGAAATATGTTTGGGAAAAAATGCTTCATACGTGTCTATAGGATATTTATGTGATATAATGAAAAAATCTGATGTGTTACACTCACATGACTTTCTCTACTCTTGTACAAACTATTTATACAAACGCTTATTCTCCATCTACTTCATGTTAATCGAGATAAACATTTGCAGAGTCTATCTTATTGCTAATTTTCTTGTAGATGTAAGGGGAATGTATATTTACAAGGGCAATATAGAAATACAGCAGCCTTTAAGCACATACATATCTCTTAATAGCTGGTTGCTAGGTGCAGCACCATTCCCTTTGCCACAGATTAATACTCTTTGCATATCCAAGACAAAAAAATGAATAACGAATTCCCATTTGAGAAAATAAGTATTGAAAAAAATTTAAGGGAATAACAAGCAATATCTCGAAAATGGTTCACTCAACAACAAAAATGTATATGACATAAATTGTGTATTTTAACGTGATCTACATTTGTTGTGCAGTAAAATTTTGTCTATCTCTTATGGTTTACCAGTTATGCAAAAGTCGTTCACAATGAAGAATACTTTTGGAGACATTCCTAGAATTCAAGATATACATTTTATTTGTCATACAAATATCTTAAACATATGATATTTTAATCAAAATCGTTAGAGCCATTTTTGAGAAAATTAAAATTTTCAAAAAATCTTCCATGTAAAGGGTACTCTGGGGTGAGGGGATTTTCTTGGAAACCGTCTTGTCGCATCCTTGGAAGATACTGAACCTAAATACCAAGTTATGCTGTTCACAGACAGACACGCAGACTCACAGACAGACACACACACGGACATGTTTCCAAAAATGCTTTTTTTGGATTCAGGGGGTCTCAAAACATGTATTTCCGATGAAATCTCGGTATCGAATTTTTGGGTGGAATACAATACTTCCCCTACTTACTATACGTAGTAGAGAAAGTAACGTAGTGGAGAAAGTAAAAATCGAAAATGTCATTTTCACTCACAAACTTAATCTCATGTCTCTAAAGACTCCGTAAATCCGAAAAATGTAGTTTTAGAAAAAGGCTCATGGGTGTGTGAGTGTGTGTGTGTGAGAGAGAGAGAGAGAACAGCGTAACTCAAAGACGAAAAGTCGGTTAAAAACTAAGCATGATATTTAAGTACGCTAATTTCTGATACCGTAATTATTGACAGGAAGATATACATAATTACATAAAAGAAATGATAGTAAGTAAATGTTTAATGACTATAAATAATTTCCGTATCTTATATCAAGGTGTAACGTAATAAGCTGCAATTGAAAACATTTGTCCGGAGAAATGATCATTAGAGTGTCATGTTAAGGAAAGTAATTAGCAACAGCCGAAGTAGCGAACGCGTTGGTATAATAGTTCTTGGAATGCAGTTAAGGGGCGAGTTCAGTACGTTTGAACAGATACGTATACCAGAATTCTGTAAAAGAGAAAAGGAATGAAATTCTGAGATTCAGGGAGGCACTCCATAGCAACACGTAAGAAGATCTGATTTCACAATCGGCGAGTCGTTTGTTTGCTTTGAAAACTTTGAAACGCTCTAGAACAGGAAAACAGAAAGTGACGATTGCTCACAGCTGCGTCTGACTTCCTAATGAATGGAGTGATCGCGCCTACTCAAAATCGCGACTACAGCGCTAGAGCAGCAAAATATTAAAACGATATTTACTTTAAAAACACGCTCGTAATAAACCCCAAGACATAGCCAAAATCTTACTGCACAAAAAATGGAGAGAAATTAAACTACATAATTTATGTGAAATAAAACTTTTTTCGGCGTTAAGCATTTGCGATAGATTCTTTATTATTTGCTTGTGTTTTCAAATACTTTTATCACATAAAGACCCACTTTTTAAAAATTCTATCGTTTTAACGTAGTTTATTCTTCTTAAAGCTACACAGAACTATATAAATGTGTAATAAAAGTTCATTTGGATTAATAAGAAATAGATGAATAAAGTTTCGTAAGAATGGTTTGTAGAAGAATGAGTAGAGAAAGTCGTGTGAATGTAATGCTTCAGATTGATTGTGGTTCAGTTATTTGTCAATAAAAAGGGAGAGAATGTTTTGAAACATAATTTGATGAGTTGGTGGACAGGATTACCAACAGCAGACATTGTCCCTGTTTGTTGTTCACGTGTTGAGAGGCATTTCAGAGAGGTTGTAGGATTAAAACACTAATCTTAGTGCTGTATAAGAATGCTGATGGCATTGAGCTTTATTGCGATATCCCCTCGGCTGGTGTCGAGTTACACCATGTCTCATATTACATGTGGGACATCTGATTGGATTCCAGCTCCTTCCTTTTCTCTTTCTTTACTTTTTTTTTTGGTCTTTCAATCGTGCCAACTGCAAAGACAAGGGTGACAAAAATCTTGGCACGCCATGCTAATCTTTTCCTTCGAGTCTTCTTGGACTTCTAGATTCCCTTTCACGTTGGTAATCCTCCTGTTTTAATCCCTTAAGTGAGAAATATCCTATAATAAATCCTTTAAAATATGCGACACTTGAATCACAGCGAAGTTCAACGTACGCGCGGAGTTATATTTCAGTACGTTCGTTCCATGTCAGAAACAAGGGGAGAGGCATTTGTTAGATTCTGACTTCGCCAGTTTGAGAGAAAACGGTGAAGTTTGGAAATTCTCTGTGTTTCTTAAGGAATTATTGCAATCCACTCAAGAATTCAATACCACATCCTAGAAATTCCAGTATAAATACACGTTTTGATTGCACTTAAGCCACAAATCTTTTTTAGAATAAGGTTCGTGGTTTTGTCTCTATGTGAAGAGCATAACTAAAAAAAATCTTATGTGATACATTTACATGACTTTCTCTACTCTGTATAATTTATTAGTGGGTTACAAACTATTGTTTAAAGGTTTATGGAAAGAAGTGAGGGACAGAGTGGAAGATATAGAGAAACAAGAATTATTTCATAGTCTGGAAGGAAAGAAAAATTTGGAATTATATAGACAATTAAAGGCGGACTGGGAAAGGTAGCAGTATGTGGATGTAGGTAATAGGTTAGTGAGAGCAGGGTGGGCCTGGTCTAGATTAAGTGCACATAGGCTAAGGGGAGTTAGGAAGGGAGCGAATTTGGATAGGTGGAGAGGCAGATAATGATTTGCATTATATAATTGAATGTGAAGAAACTAAGTTGTGGAGAGATCAGTTTTTACCTAAAGAATGGGAGAATGCTAACAAATAAGTATTAAAGGTTAGGATAATGAAAATACAAAAGGAGAGGGATATGAAAAGAATAGGAAAATATATGGGGAGAGTAAGAGAAAAATTGTTTAGTAAAATAAAGCAATATGAATGTGTTATCACCCACCATGCATAAATAACCACGTGTTAAAATGCATGATGGACTAAAAAAATTGGCTACAGCAGAAATAGCTACATTACACATTTCGTTATAGACACAAAGAGAACAGCGATAGTCAAATGTTTAACAACTGGACGCTATATGCTGCCTTAAAATTCCATACTGTTTCCATGACATCGCGAGAAACAACTGAATGTTGAAAGGACTCTAAAGAATGGCCAAATAATAAACAATTCGAGGCTTTAGCAACGGATATCTAAGAAATGGTTTATGCCACAAAAATACTTAGATATTTGTAGTAAATAGCATGTTGTAAAGAGATGTAAATTTTTTGTGTAGTACAAAATCTTGCTACATAAAAATGTAGATCTCATTAAAATAGGCTATTTATTACAAGTAAATTTTTAATGGCATTAACCGTTTCCGAGATATTCCTCTTTATTGGTTTGAATTATCAGTTGACGTCAGTTCAAATTGTTGGGCTCATGATGGGAGCTAGAGGAACTATTCCATATGCGTTCGTACAATTTAGAAGAAACTAATTTTAAAAAATCTGATGTGTTACACTCACACGACTTTACCTACTCTTGTACAAACTATTTTTATAAACCCTTATTCTCCATCTATTTCATATTAATCGAGATAAACATTTTCAAAAAAGATCTTTTGACATGCAAAGAGAATTACATTTTACACATAGCGACCAGTTCTAAAAATATTTGACTATCGCTTAAGGCCTACTATGTTCCCCTTGTTTTGTATTTGCAAAGGCAATATAGAAATACAGTAGTCTTTAAGCATAGACATATTTCTTAATTGCTGGTTGCTAGGTGCAGCACCATTCTCTTTGCCACAGATTAATAATCTTTGCATATCCAAGACAAAAAAATTAATAACGAATTCCCATTTGAGTAAATAAGTATTGAAAAATTTAAGGGAATAACAAGCAATATCTCGAAAATGATTCACTCAACAAAAAAAATGTATATGACATAAATTGTGTATTTTAACGCCATCTACATTTTTTGTGTAGTAAAATTTTGTCGTTCACAATGAAGAATACTTTTGGAGACATTTCCAGAAAATTCAAGGTATACATTTTATTTGTCATGAAAATATCTGAAACATATGATATTTTAATCAAAATCGTTAGAGCCATTTTTGAGAAAATTAAAGTTTTCGAAAAATGTTCCACGTAAAGGATAATCTAGGTTGGGGGAATTTTCTTGAAATTCTTCGTGTCGCATCTCTGGAAGATATTGAACCTAAATACCAAGTTTGGTGTTTATCCCACTGTTAGTATCTGAGTTATTCTGTTCACAGACACACACACACACACACACACACACACACACACACTCGTGCACATGTTTCCAAAAATGATTTTTTTTGGATTCAGGGGGTCTCAAAACATGTATTTCCGGTGAAATCTCGGTATCGAATTTTTGGGTGGAATACAATACTTCCCCTATTTACTATACGTAGTAGAGAAAGTAAAAACCAACCGCACGATATTTATAGTATCTCAAAATGTTAAAAAAAATGTTGTCTATTCCTAGCGATTAATTTTCTAATTTTTGTTTTGTTGTTTAAATTAAACTATGTGTTTGAAGTTATAAAAAATTGTATATGGCATATCCGCTATTTAATTTGAATCTGTAAACATATTTATTTTTACGGTGTTTGACATTTTAATGTTTTGTATCCTGGTAAGCTTGGTACACAGCAGCCTTCAGTTGAAGGAAGCAGAATTTTTCAATAAATTCTTTCTCTTATATCAGCAACAAAATGTGTAAATGTATAATGAAATGTTTATCTCGATTAATAAGACGTAAATAAGAAGAATAGCTTTTTATACGAATAGTTAATAGAAGAAGAAGTATAAAAAGTACTGTGAATGCAACGCATACGTTTTTTGACATGTGTTTTTAATATATTCTATTATAAAGTTCAAGTTTTCAGATCAGTTCTGCGTTAGTTTCTGATAGAAAAAGTATTTTGTGGATTTAAATGTTTGCAGATAAAACATGCCTTACTTTATAAAACTATTTCAAAAGTGTTAACATCTTGATTATTATGCTTTTTGATTTATAAAAATATGTGTACTTCATCTTCCTTACTTTCCTGAAAATTTCAAAGATAACTTTAACTTATTGTGATCTTAAGATTTCTTGCTAAAAATTGAACAATAATTGAATACAGACAGCTGAGATTTTTACTGCAAAACTGCACTCCCTGTTGGCTGGCACATCAAATAATTCAATGTCCGTACCATTATATACCCATTCCTAATAAAAAACATTAATGTTTATGCTGCACAAAATCATTGATTTTGAAAATTTTCGACAAGTTGCCCCATTGAAAGGCATTGCTTTGAAATTATGTGTGCATGGGTGATAATATATACGAGGGTAAGTCAATAAGTGCAAATGCATACTATTTTTAATTTTTTGTAGTTTGGCTGTATCGGTTTGTGCATTCTGCGGTGGTTTCATTTTGTTATATTTAATTTGTTGAGCCCCACTTTTGTGAGCCAATTTGCGACGTATACTTCTGTTATATTTATATTTGTTGTGTATTTGTGTTTACTCCACGTGGTGAAGCTTGTGACGTGATTCTTTGTTAGGTTTGTTAGCTCCATCTGGTGTTAGCAATTTGCGGCAGTATTAGTGTTTGTTTGAAAGAATGCTAATGTTATTTTATTTAATTTTGGTTCACTGTCCTCCGGCTAGCTATGATCTTTTTGGTCGAGCACTTCTCTTTATACAGGTTGTGTAAACGGAAAGGAGTCTTTTATCTAAAGATAACACTGATGAAAGAATTTGTTTTACACTTTTATTGTCGAACACATTCACTATCACATTTACACTTTGATCTTGACACTCGCCAAACTAAACTGTTATAATAACTTCATTACTGATCATTCTTAATTCGCGTACTTCAACTTTTTGTATAATTAACTTTACAACACTTTAGATTTTTCATAACTCTGCTACGCGTAACTTGGGAATCGATAGCCGACGTGTAACGTACAAATATTTCTGCTGGACTGAAGGAGACATGTAACGTACAAATGTTTTCGGTGAACTGACGGACTGAAGGACTTTACCTCTAACCTAGCCCTTTTTATACTCCTACACCCCGATATGCCTAAAGATTATAACTGAGCTGCTATTGGCTAATAAAACGCGCCAACATTAGCGTCTATTTTTACATCCAATGAAAATTATGAATACATATGCTCTAGGGGAAATGTTCCAGCAAATTCTAAAAAAAAAAAACGCGCCAACATTACGTAACTTCCTCGTCTCCAATAATGATAAACAGCTCACCCCCTCGCTGCATTATTGCATGCTATTATTGTCAGTTTCAGTAAGGCAGTATAAACTTACTTCTCAACAATAATTACAATCAACAAACATCTCAAATCAATGTCACATAAAAATGCATATTCATATTATAATCATTCTTTACATTTAAATAATTTATGATACAAATTACTGCATCAATTCGCACGTCGACTTGTTGTTCCTTTGTCTCCGCTTGTGGAATGTTTAAACGTTATCGCTCCACTGAGTGTTCCATTGTTGCATAATAAGCATGGCTGCACCCCTCACCGTTTGTACTAAAGAAGAACAGCGTGCGGTTATCATGTTTTGTCGTCTAAAGGTGTAACAGGAGACGAAATCCCTCGAAGGCTTTTCCCACAATATGGGGGAAAGCTTTACCCCGGCGAAATGTGTACGAATGGGTTGAAAAATTCAAAAACAATCGGACAACTGTGAAGAACAAGGAAAGAGCAGGACGCCTATCCTTATCCACTAGTAACACCAATAACAAGCAAGTCTGTTTCCTGATTCAGAGAACCGAAGAGTCATTTCGATGAAATGGCAAACCGTTTTGTTTTTTTGTTTTTTTTTTTGATCCACTTAAAAATACCTTAAGGAGCCGTCGCTTCACCACAGACCAAGAAATTAAAGAAACATGTAGTTTTCTTTTTAAAAGCTCTTTTGCTTTCTCTGCCACCTACCTATAGTAAGTAGGAGAAGTATTATATTTCACCCAAAATTTCAATATCGAATTAATCGAATTAATATTGCCGCTGTTACTTTTATTAATATTTACTCAAGCTATTAATAATTAAGTAATTAATTTTAAAAATCTGATGTGTTACACTCACATAACTTTCTCTATTCTTGTACAAACTATGTTTACAAACGCTTATTCTCCAAATGCTTCCTGTTAATCCAGATGTTAATCTAATTGCTAATTTTCTTGTAGATGCAAGAGGAATTGCTAGACTTTAAGCGATAGTCAAATATTTTAAGAGCTGGTTGCTATGTGGAGTATTTCATTCTCTTTGTATGTCCAGGATATAATAAGAATAAATAACGAATTCTCATTTGAGAAAAAGTATTGGAATATTTAAGAGAATAACAAGCAATATCTCGAAAATGGTTCACTCAACAACAAAAATGTATATGACATAAATTGTTTATTTTAACGCGATCAACATTTTTTGTATAGCAAAATTTTCTCTATCTCATATGGCTTACCTGTTATGCAAAAGTCCTTCACAATGAAGAATACTTTTGGTGACATTCCCAGAAAATTCAAAATATACATTTCATTTGTCATGAAAATATCTTAAACGTATGATATTTTAATCAAAATCGCTAGAGCCATTTTTGAGAAAATTAAAATTTTCGAAAAATGTTCCATGTAAAGGGTAATCTGGGATGGGGGGATTTCTTTGAAAACATTCGTGTCGCATCTCTGGAAGATGCTGAACGTAAATACCAAATTTGGTGTTTATCCGACTGTTCGTTTTTGAGTTATGCTGTTCACGGGCACACACACAGACACACACAGACATGTTTCCAAAAATGTTTTTTTTTTGGATTCAGGGGGTCTCAAAACATATATTTCCGGTGAAATCTCGGTATCGAATTTTTGGGTGGAATACAATACTTCTCCTACTTACTATATGTAGTAGAGAATGTAAAAACTCAAGTAATTAATAATTACTCAATTACTCTTGTTCTAAAACTCGCATAGTTTGAAGTTGAATTTAATTGTGAGTTTTTAAAAATTATTGAAGTAAAATATATGATTTGAAGTTCCCTGAAACCAAAGGAGGAAAGAATTTATAAAAAAAACTGTGTATGTGTGTGTTTGTATGTGTGTGTGTGTGTGTGTGTGTGTGTGTGTGTGTGAACATCATAACTCAGAACTCAAATGTTTGAAAAATAACAATGAGCAACGCAGAATATCTCTAATGATTTTTTTAATATACAATATATGTAAGATATTGGTATGCAAATAAAACATATCTCGAATTTTCTGCTAGATCTGAGGAGACTTTCATCTAAATTTTCATTCTAAACGAATTGTGTATAACTCATAAACAACAAGAAAACATAAAGAAGAAATCTTAAAACATACCTTAAGAAATTCATTAGCATTACTCATTTACTAGATATTCGTTTTTATTGCTTTGAATTTCCAATATTGACTTTTTAAGTTCCTAAATCGCCATGCATTTGTTTCTGCTCTTCATACTATCGCTTCAGTCTCCTGTTATGAAGAAGCAACGAAATGCTTAAATAAGGCAGTAACTGAAACAGATAGAAAAGAATTTAATGTGGTTCATTCACATAACTTTCACTACCCTCTACCTTTATCAGTGGATATATAAACTATTCTTACTCGAACTTATTTTCTTATCCACTACATTTCCATCCAAATAAACCTTTGCAGAAACAGCTACATTACCCATTTCGTTGTATATACAAAGAGAACAGCAATTGTCAAATGTTTAACTGGACGCTATATGCTGGTCTTAAAATTCCATACTGTTTCCATGACATCGCGAGAAACAACTGAAAATCGAAAGGACTTTAAAAGAATGACTAAGTATTGAACAATTGGAACCATTAATAGGGATATCTTAGAAATGGCTTATGCTACAAAAAAGCTTATTTGAAGTAAATTGTGTGTTTTAAAGAGATCTACATTTTTTGTATATTACGTCTTCGCCTATCGCTTAACGTTTACAAGTTATATAAGATTTTCTTTATAACGTACTGAGCCTAAATACAAAGTTTGGTATTTATCCAACTTTTCGTTTTTAATTTATGCTGTTCACACACACATGTGACGCTTATACAGACCCACACACGGAAGTTTTTCTAAAAATGCCTTTTTTAATCCATGGCACTCAAAACATGTGTTTCCGGTGAAATCTCTGTATCGAAATTTTGGGCATAATGCAATAAATACCCTAGTATGTACGTGGTAGAGAAAATAATAAGCATTTACAAGATAAGTTTGCAAAAGAATGGGTAGAGAAGGTCACATGAATGCAATGCAGCAGAGTTGTTAAAATGTATTTGTATTCTTGTTTAAAAGTGGAATAACAATAGTTTTATCGGACACTGTAAGGAATAGATAAAAATAATGCTTAGTATTAAAGAAGTTCTTAGTATAAGTATCAAGAGGTTCTTTCCAAAAGCTTCCAGTAAGCTTGGTTGAAAAAAAATTATATAAATTTAATTTAAATTCATTAAAAATCCTGTAATTTAATAGTTGATTAAATTGGCAGTTCCCCAGGCGTGTAAGTGTTCCTGCATTTTATCCCTACTTACTTCCTGTAGGAATGGAAAAGTCTGTACACCCCTGGCTGTTAGTGTCAAAGTTCGAAGCTTGAGTCACTATTCAGTCAAGTAATTGCCCATCACAACCCTTCTGAATGAGAGTGTCATATTTCACATCCTTAATCATTACATTCAAGATGTGAGTTCCATTCCATTCAGAGACAGTGGATAATGAGGGAATTTAATGCTCATAAGGGCATGTAATTATGAGGACGTTATTTTAAAGTAAATTAGGAGCAAGTATATTAAAACACAATCTTGGCAGTACTGGCTAACTCTGACTGGGCACGAACAACAAGAATGTGATGTTTCACATTCACATTACTTTCTCCGCCAACATTTATTTGATTTTCTACACTCAAATCCTTAAAACCCGGGTTACTCTGTGCTTCACTATTTGCATGACATCACAGAAACAAAAGAATGTTGATTCAGCATTCTAAAACTACTGGACATTACAAATCTACAGCAACGAATATCTCAGAGGTGCTTAACTTGGCAGGTCAACACAGTAAATCCCAGATATGTACGAGACCCAACTTAGCAGAGTCATTTCGGAGAGAATAAAAAGTAACGAAAAATGTTGCACATAAAAATGGTTTGGTTTTGGGGGCAGGGGCATATTCTTGTGAATCTGCGTATCGTATCTTTAAAATATGCTGAACTTAAATAGGTACCGCACCATGCAAACTTCCGATTTAAGTTTCTTTCAAGGGTGCATGACAAAGACTTTCATTTCTTTTATATGGTTTATTTTTCACGTGATCATCAGAATTGGTAAATTTCTGTAATTGGATTTTAGAAAATTTCCATGATAGAATAATTGACCCACGCTTAATACTCTTCTCTGTTTTGTCGCAAAATAACGTATATTAGAGCACGAAGATAACCGATTTTACACACAAGATTCCCTTGCATGACGCGGAAATTGGTTTGCGTAAATGTATACAGAATAATAGAACCTATATTTTTGGAGCAAAAAATAAATGCAGCTTGATAAATAAACGTCATATTCACACTATTTTTCGAACGGCTGACAACGACGTCAAGTCTATATTTTTCCAACAACACGCTGCCACCACGCATACCGCTGATGAGTTGTTAAATTTAATTCAGGAAAATTTTTAAGATAGGTTAATGCGTAAAGGGTTATGCACCCGGGATCCCATGATATAAGTTTGTGATATTTTTACTTTCCCCCAAAAATTGAATACCGAGATTTCATCGAAAATACATGTTTTGAGGTACCCTAAATACAAAAAAGGCATTTTAGGAAAAGGTCCGTGTGTGCGTCTGTCTGTGTATCTGTGAACAGTATAACTCAAAAAAAAAGCTTCGGATAAATACCAGGCTAGGTATTTAAGTTCAGTACCTTCAAAAGAAGCGACATGAAGACTTTAAAGAAAACCCCCTAACCCAAACTCTGCTTTACATGGAAGATTGTTTGAAAATTTTGATTTTCTAAAAAATTACTCTAACGATTTTGAATAAAATACGATATGTTAAAAATATAAAATGTATTTCTTGAATTTTCTGGAAATAGCGTTTGAAGTCTCCATTCGTAAGGAATTTTGTATAATGTTGATGTTGTATAACAAGTAAATGTTAAGTAATAAACGAAAACGTACTACATAGGAAATGTTGATCTCCTTAAAACACACAATTCATTTCAAATAATACATTTGACTGTCGCTGTTCTCTTTGTATCTATAACGAAATGTGTAATGTAGCTA
This sequence comes from Deroplatys truncata, assembly GCA_030765065.1. Taxonomy (NCBI): domain Eukaryota; kingdom Metazoa; phylum Arthropoda; class Insecta; order Mantodea; family Mantidae; genus Deroplatys; species Deroplatys truncata. Next base: position 30,202,732 of record CM060981.1, on the reverse strand, counting down.
TTTCTGCGAAAGTTTATTTGGATTAACATGAAGTAGATATGAAAATAAGCTTTAGTAAGAATAGTTTGCACATCGTCAATTAAAACGATAGAGGGTAGAGAAAGTCGTATATCACATCAGATTTTTCTGACTAACTTCATACATTGAAAGAACCAAAAGAAAACATCAGACGAGATATTCACTAAATGTGGGATATTAAATTCTTCAGTGTAAATGAAAATTTCCTGAGAGGATGCCCGAAGAACAATAAGTTCAGTATATGCTTTTTAGTGGTTTAATAATTTATGAAACGCAATTACAAGCTGTTTTATAGCCTATGTCCGTCAGAAACGACAAAGCTTTTCAATGGTGGAAGTATTATCGATGTCGTTTGAGTGATTTTGGAGGTTACCCTACATATATAAATTACGTACCCGCTGATAATCAACGAGTTTTCTTCATGATTACGTCATAATTACTATAACCGCTGGAGTGTTTGAAAACACCAGAAGGAAGAAGAAGAAGAAGCATTCCAATCACTTTCATTAAGTGTCATGTCTTTCATCAATTCATTTTGCTCTGTTCTCCCCCTTCTCCTTTGTTCTGACGGGAGGGTAGCAGGTTGTCTGCCGTCTTTGCATATTATTCACTTGCAGTACAAACATCGCCCGCCCGGTGTCTGACGGCGCCTCTTGTACGACTGCTAACACACACACGCACTTGACAAATTAAGACATATCCCATCCCGTTTGTCTTTTGTTGCCGCCGCTTCAGTCGTCGACAACATTTTCACTTTGCCTTTAGTTCAACTTCTTGATACGCGTGTTCATTCTTGGTGTTTGTAGTGGAATAGGACAAAGGTTTTGTATTGTCAGTGCTTGATAACAGCACTTTCAAAATTAAGATGTTAACGTGATTGATTACAGTATCTATAAAACTATTGTTACGTAAGAAAACATGGTGTATAGGGTAATTTCCTGGAACACTTCACTGAAAAGCTCTGTACTTCCTGACGGACATTCTCCATCAAGATTTCACCACGGTTAAATCTGACCGGCTTGTTTTCGTCGTTTTTCTTCCACTACACGTCTAATGTTAAAATGCCGGAACAGAAGAGGTTGGAATTTTCAACCAAAAGAAACACTCGAATTTCACCAATAAACGCATATTGTCACGAACGTGACTGAGGAGATTCATATTGTAATTATTATTTTATTAACCTGTCACAAGTTTCTGAATTCCTATATAGAATAACATTTTATATTCTTAATTCTGCTCAAGTCTTAGTAAATTGTGTATATGACAGGAAACAGTGGTTTTGTCATTTCCTTTGACATTTCAAAGGGATGTTACTATGCCATGATTTTCTGAGGAGTACGTGTATTTCTGCAGGCTCTTAGTTGCACCTTAAACGCGTTACGTCACATAGAACGTTCTAGAACATTGACGTATCGAGTTATGATTGGCCGCTATATTTCAAACCCAGGACGGTGGCAGTAGCTGCCACGGTATTAGAATGAACCCCTCCAGGGCATTCAACTCTATATAAACAAGCGCTTAAGCTCTGCTCGGGGGACTTTGTGTTGTAACGTGGTCGGGACCGCTATGGTACCCGTCGACAGCCGCTGCACGGTTTTGGCACCACTAGCGGCTTGCCGAAGCCGTGTTGAGTATTGGCTCTCCTCATCCACGACGAGACGTTTCTCAAGGTAGGCATTATAAAATAAATTGTTAATAATAATGTTAGCTAGTACCATCATCATCCCTGATAATGTAAACCCAACTATCGCACGGTAGAAATGTAACTCTTTAGAATATAGTCAGATCATTTTAATAATTGTCTCTATCTCTGCAATCCCATATTTAGCTACACCCCACCCGTGTCACAACTTAACGTGACAGTTACGTCTATCTACCGAGAGAGGTGACTCAGGCGGCATTCGATTCACGATAACTGTCCACTCTCACCGTGGGGTTTTTCGTGATTTTCCCCCTGGTTGCCTAGGCGAATGCCGGGGTGGCGTATTCTATCACGAAATTTCTCCCTCCCCCATTTTCTCTCATTTCATCTATCCCTTTCACCTTTTAGGTTCCCTTCGTCATTCTCTCTTTGTATTCTTCTGCTCTAATGGTGCGGGAATTCAAACTGGAAATATTAGGCATTTCTGGGCGTGGCTGCGGACCTGTCTGCCTGCACCTGCGACCTCCCAAGGTTCCTTCACCTCATACCTGCCTCTCTGTGGTGTAGCCACAATAGATCAAGCTAGTCGCAGTGGCGAATTGTCTCCCTCGGTAAACACATCCTACATTCTACGGTCTGTCTGGAAGTCGTTTTTGCGACAGGTACCTGAGACGTAACGAAAATCCACACAATCACAGAGTTACATACCATAATAATGTTAGCGTAGTTCTAAGGACAATACAGAAATAAGGGGAGTAATGAACGGATTTAGTGCAATCAGTACATTTTCAGGCATGTTAGAACACATTAATTGCACATATGTAAGAATCCGGTTACCTAACGTAGTAAGAGCCAAAGTATGAAGGGGTCAAGGTAGTCTGAACACTGGAAATTACACCTTAAGTGTGTTAATTTACCACTGCTCTTAAAGTTCTCAGTGGTTTTTCGTGAAATTTTTATGAATTTTTTTATAAATCATGACAATTATTTCAAGTGGTTGCTTGCATTGATAGCTTATGTAGTTGAGTCCGCAAAAATTATTTCATTCAATAGAAAAATAAAAAATTTACTGTTACGAGGTTGAGGCAGTATTTTATATCACAACACTGTGAATGCCAGAGTGATTGTAGTGTAAATTAACATTATTGTATGACAATGATTTGAGATGTTTGTTAATTATAAGCATTATTAGGAAATAAGTTTACACGGCCTCACTGAAACTGACAATAGGAGCGGGTAACAATGAAGCGAGGGGGTGAGTTGTTTATCAATTAGAAGAGACAAACAAATGACGTCAGGGTAGCGTGCCTTTCTTTAGAAATGGAGGGAATATCTTCCCTAGAGCATATGTGTTTGTAATTTTTATTGGCTTATAAAACAGACGCTAATGTTGGCGCGATTTATTAACCAATAGCAGCTCTATTATAATGTTTAAGCATATCGGGGTGAGGGAGTATAAATTCTTGAGTCGGAGTCGAAGTATCGCACAGTTCTACAGAATCATTCACAAGGCAAACGTCGCGCAGTTCTAAGAAATCTCTCTCACGAGTTACACGGAAGCATTCATGAAGTACACATTACGCAATTCTACAGAATCTCTCGCGTCGTAAAGTTAGTTACAAAAATGTGAAATACGCGAATTAATAGTGCGCGGCAAATAAGTGACTGTAGTTACATTCGAAAATATAACAGTTTCAGTCAGGCGTGTATCAAGATTAAATATGTGAAATTAATTAAGTGTGACGGCAATAAAAGTGTAAAAACAAATTCTTTTATCAGAGTTATCTTTTAGTAACAACTCGTTTCCGTTTACACACCCTGCTCAAGAGATATTTGCTCGACTGAGTAATAATAGCTAGCCGGAGGACAAAGAACCCAAAAATCAAAATAGTAAAATAATAACAGGCGCCAAGTAAAAAAAAGATAACAGGAACAGATTACCGTGACAAGGTGTGAATTCGTGTACCTTTTTCCCTGATACTACTTGTAATACAGAATCACAATTTTAATGCTTGTTCTTAGCTATCTTCTGAATCGAAATTATTTAGTTATGTGTATCAGTTCACTAGAAATTGAAAAAATATTATTTGCAAAGTCAAAAAAGCAAAAATGTGGAAAATGTGCAATGTTGTTGCTTTCTTAATATCACTAATATACATTGTAAAATTATGATTGTGGTTCAGAAAGTTTAACTACGTGTACATGTACTGAACATTTCAGCTCTCTACCTCTCATACTTTCTGAGAAAAAGCTATATAAGTGTCTAGAAATGTTGTTTTGAGAAAACTGAATTTAAAATTCTAACATTAAAATTCTAACACACTTCAGTACATTCCAGAGTCATAATCATTTGAACCTTCATTCTTGGATTACTGTAGCTTTTCTGATTGCCTTCGCTTGGTCTTGGCCTCTTTTGTTACTTGTTGAACTGTTCACTGGGCATGATATAGTCTTTCGTTGTTGAAAGATACAAAAATGTTCCAAAAGGGGCGTTGCATGACAGATTTAAAGGAATGCAGAGTGATCTTTAAATGGTATTTAAATGTCTTAAAAGCCACTTAACCACCAAAAGGTATGTATTTTCTGAAACTGGAAATAATAGAGATTTTATTATAACCATTTCAGAGTACCTTGTCCCCTGAAGTCGTCATTGTGGTGTAGGGGTAACTTGTTGGAGCTACAACTCCTGCCTATGGGGGAATATACATAAGAATAATCATCACAGGTGAAATGAGTAGAATAAAGTAAGGTAGACGAGATAAAGAACTGAAAAATACATATTTAACAAGTAAAATACTAACGTAATAAATGAAGTAACACGTAAGGGGAGAGAAAGGGACAACAAAAAGACATTAACGAATAAGAAAAGCAAATAGTATGTAGGAAATAAGAGAATTAATATGAAGAAAATTAAAAACATTGTAAAACAGATAGAAGAGGGTAATTCTGCAATATGAGATGGTCTCATAAAACGGGCAAAGTTAGCAAGCTGTGACGACAGGCACGAAGGAATCTCACTAAGAATATTAACAACATACAAAGCAAATGGTGGTAATAGGCGAAAGCTCGTAGCAGGATGCTTCGAAGCTAGACAATACTTGGAAATCCCACGTGCACTTATACGAAAATAAAGCGCAGCGAAGCAGTAATAATACAGTAATGTTAGACGCTAGACATGCGAACATACGACATTTTAGAGACAACAAGAGTAAAGAGAAAATAATGGAAATAACAAATAAGAAGTTTAAAAATCACGTGCCTAGAAAAAGGGCTGTGTTCAAATAGAATATTGGGTGTGAAATAGAAATTTTTCTATGAGCGGAGTACAGTTTCAGACAGGGATAACTTCGTGTCGATCATTTGTAAGAGAAGGTGCGTCAGAAATGTTAGAGAAAATTTCAGTGTTAAATTAAAGTCTTTAGTAATAATGTTACATTATGGAATTCAGGAAGGGAAGGCACGTAAACATTGTAGGCAGATTCAGATATTAGATCTTGTGTGAAGGGAAGTCATAAAGCTGTATGTGTTAATTACGCTCGTGTGGATTTAATGCATAAAGGGCAAAGCGAAGGAGAACACGTCTTTCATTTTTTTCCGTCCACACTCCCTTGAGATATCTATCCTCTACCTGAGCCGACCAAAGTCAACTCCTTTATACTAATCCTCATCCTCAGCAAGCTGCATACCGTCACTAGAATCGCTAGTGTGTGCATCCTATATTCAAGACGTTCTGAGTTAAAATCTTGTCTAGGATAACTTTTTTTCCCTTTCTTCTTTTTTCTGTGAAAGAATGACGAATGTGGACTATGCTCAAGGAAACTTTAATCAACGGAAAAGAAAGTGTAGCGGGAAATCGTCGTTGGGCGACGTTTGTAGCGTGAAACGTGAAACGACAACTCTAGGCCGAGCCCGTGAACTGTAATTATAAATAATTTATTAATTAATTTTTATTGATGTTAAATCATACTATGTACATATATTTTTACTTATACTGCTTGTGTAGTTTAAGAAGGGTGATTTAACGTTATGTATGTATCTAGGTTACTAATATTAGAAGAGTTATAAATGGTTTAATGTAAATAATTTAAGCGCTATGTTAAAATACTGTCCATGACGAAATGTTTTAGCTACAGGAACAGTGTCTTCGAAGGCAGAAAATCTAGTTTTACGATGTCTCTCTGGTCGCAGGATCATTCTTCATACAGCGAGGGTGTAAAGTTTTTGTCCTTTTATTCGATAATTCGCCGTGACCAAGTGAGAGAGACAGCTAGCTTAACGGTTAATTTAGGAAAAGCCGCGATTTATGTTAAACTTGGACCGATGAGATCCCTGTAAGTTTATACGAAATAGTGAGACGCGTCGAGTGGCGCTAAAAAATCAACCAATAGGAAAGGAAGCAGCCCCAGAAGCCTGCGACTATAAATGAATCTGTTAGGAACAAATTCGAGGCATTTCATTTTGGCATTTTGTCATTTGTGGGCAGAGAGAGATGCTGCAGGATGTGTGAGAGATATCGCGCCAAAAAGGGAATAAAGACAGTTTTCGAAACACACCTAAGAACCGCTACTCGTAAAGAGATAATAAGCATATTTAAACTTCGTGTCATATCCGCGCCGCGTTTTAACAGCGGTGGACAGTATTTTAACGGTGGTAATATCAGTGTTGTGCACTACGTGGAGTAGTTAAATAAAAGAAATTGCAGTGTCATCTTTTTGTAACCAAAGCACGTCTATTTCTCCTTTTTACCACGACCCGAGGTCTACGCTTCCTTTACCAAGGATAAGTCCGTGCTCCCACCTAGTTTTAAAGAAAATTACTGCAGCTAGCCGAGGACAAAATTGCAGAGAACCAGCACACTGCGAACATCTGGAGCCAACATGGAGGATGCAGCAAGGTAAGCCGCGAGCAACGGACAGGAGGAGGTGACTGCCGCAAACGTTGCTGTGCGCTATTTGTAGCGCGAAATCCTCGGTCCTTGTGTTGTTGTTGTTGCCTGTTGCGGTGTTCTTCTTCCTCGGCTATTGGTGCTCGTCGGATGTTGCGTATACCATTCCTAACTATATCTAATTATTAATTCTCAGGTTATAGTGGTGAGGCAAGTTTAAGAAATGCAGTGCAATTTTCCCTTAATAAATGAAGTTTATTCACTATTGAAATAATTATGGGGAGCTAGCTTTTCCCATTATTATAATCCCACCACTTTAAATTAGTCAGGAGCCTAGCTATCTGCACACGCACACTCCCACCCTTGTTCATCTGTAGGACCTCGTGTCGACGTGAGTTCTTGAAGATCAGTTAGCGAGAGAGAGTGGGCTCTGAGGCCTTGCCTGCCCTTATATACGGGAGCCTAGTGACGTTCACCTCTGCCTTTAAAATGTAACGAGGTTTCCTATTGGCCCTCAGACCGCGTTACCTTAACATGTATGAGAATGTGTGGCTTCAGATCCGTGCGCTTAAGCGCCATCTTAGAGCGTTGTGAAGCTAGTTCCATATCTCCATCTCTTTCTTCTCTCTATCTGTCTCTTTCTATTTCTCCGTATCGTTACCGCTTCCCTGCCTGTTGGCTTGGTGAAAGGTACGCTCTTTATGTTTTCCTGGAATTTTTGCTAGCTCGCCCGTTTCTTACAATCAGCTCTGTACAAATATTAGATGTTGAATATTTTAACATGTTAGTGACTTAAATTATTACTGTACAATTCGTATATATATGGTTCCCCTTTCATATGTACAATTCCTATATATGTATAATGTATCCCCTTTCAAAAGAAAAGAAAAAGATTCATAATAGTTTTAAATCTTTTTATCTTAAGCTTAATAACATATCTATTTCATCTCTAGGGAAATTTCGAACCACCTACGCTTTCCTCTATTGCAAGTTGAACAAATATGTGTATGTGTGCTTCAACAACGAGGTAGAACAAGCGAAAAAGAGACGACGTGATGAACCTCCGGGTGCGTTCAGTTGAGTTTACCTGCAATGAGCGCAGCGCTCAACCAAGACGAGCATCTGCCAGGTAAAACTGCGGTGAACACTGGTGCATCACAGTGTCATGATTACCCTGGTCAAATTCTTACTGCGGTAAGATGAAGGTCCTAAGGGAGAATGGTGTAGTACACGCCATAAAATGGTTTGCACTAGAATACGAACACATTGAACTTAACTTGCGAAAAAGGCGTTGATTTCTCTTTGAAAAAGGAGTTTCATTAGCTCCACGTATGGATGCCAATTTGAGAAGATGTTTTGTTATGTTATTTATTAGCACCACGCTTTGGGCGTCAATTTGAAGTAGTTTGTAATAAAGGAGTTGTATTATATTTTAACTGTTGGGGAGCCGAACTTGTAGTAGTTGCAACCACACGTATAGTAAACAGTTTCCGGTAGCCTTCGCCCAAAATGTACTTTCAGGTGGCCTTTGCCCCAAGTGTAAAAAAATATTAACTTTGTAATTAAACTGTTTCTTTAAATATTTAATATTTATGTTTGCCCTGGCTGCGTCAGTATTTGTTAGAGACACGTTTCTCTTGGCAGAGTTGTGATACAACAAGAATGTAGGCTTACACACATTATAATTCTTACTTCACTCCTTTTGTTAATACTTGATACGATTTAAATAACACTTCACTGATATAGAGAGCTGTGAGATTATTTTTAATTAATTACACTTTTTTAACACGTAAACGCACACAATGCCGGCAACTGAATTGATTTTAACCGTCTAAACTTGTAAATTTCTGTATATCAATTCTCTGATTGGCTATTCTAATCCAACAGAATACCTTCATTTAACTAAAGCTTTTTCTGGTTGTTGATTGGCTATTTTATAAACTCTCACTAAAATTACATTATTGCTACTCCAATAATCAGAATTAGTATTATTAGACTCTCAAACTCATTATTGCTTCAAGGTTACCTCATTGTTACCTCATTGTTAGCATCTTTTAACTTATTATTCTCATAGCTCCTACATTATTAAATTACGTAATATATTCACATACCTTTATTACACATGGATACAATAATATAAGCATATGCAATGACCGTTACATACATTTTACAAATTATTACATACACATATTGCTTCAAGGCGGGCTATTATTGAATTTATATATTATATAATTTGACTGAAATCATTTAAATGTTAAAAATACTGCCTTATCTTTGCGAATGTATGAATGGAAAGAAGTAGTTACTTCACAGAAAATACATGTACAAAATCTAATGCGTTATATGTATACATGACATTCTCCATTCTCCCTTCTGTAACTATTCCTATAGAAGTTGATTACTTTCTTTAACACGAATATAGTAGGTATTAGTACTGCATTCCACACAAAAATTCCATACCGAGATTTCACCAGAAATGCGTATTTTGAGGACCCCTGAATAAAAAAAAAGCATTTTTAGAAAAAATTCCGTACATGTGTGTGATTATGTGTATGTTTGTGAGCAGCATAACTCAAAAACTAAAAGTGGTACAGTTACCAAACTTGGTATTTTGTTAAGTCCCTTGTGGAGATACAACACAATTTTTAAGAAAATCCCCCCAAAATACTCTTTACATGGAGCCTTCTTTCGAAACATTTTATTTTTACTTTACTACGTATTGTAGGTAGATGTATTGCATTGCACTCAAAAATTGGGTACCGAGATTTCACCGGAAATACATGTTTTGGGGTGCCCTGAATCCAAATAAAGCATTTTTGGAAACATGTCCGTGTATGTGTCCGTGTGTCTATCGGGCTGTCAACACCATAACTCAAAAACGAAAAGTCGGATAAATACCAAACTTGGTTTTTGAATTTAGTATCTTCCAAGGATGCGACACGAAGATTTTCAAGAAAATCCCCCAGCCCAGATTACCCTTTACATAAAATACTTTTTTAAAATTTTGATTTTCTCAAAAGTGGCTCTAACAATTTTGAATAAAATATCATATGTTTAATATATTTTCTGCGCAAATGAAATGTATATCTTGAATTTTCTGGGAATGTTCCCAAAAGTCCTCTTCATTCTGAGTGTCTTTTGCATAACTGGTAAACCGTAAATGAAAGATAAATTTTACTACACAAAAATGTAGATCTCGTTAAAACACACAATTTGTCTGTGTGTATAAGACAGTTTCTGCAAATATTTATCTCGATTAACATGACGTAGATGAAGAATAAGCGTTTGTAAAAATAGCTTGCACAAGAGTAAGGAAAGCCACATGAGTGCTATACATTAGATTTTTTATAAAAAATAAAATGTATATCTTGAATATTCTGGGAATAACTGTGAAGTCCTCTTCATACGGAAGGAACCCTTTATTATTTTGTATAAGATAAACGTTAAACGATAGACGAAAACGTACTATGCTAAAAGTGTGCATCTCCTTAATAACTACAATTTTTTTTAAATAACTTTTTATGTGGCATCAACCATTTCCGAGATCTTCGCTATTAGTGGTTCGACTTGTTCAATACTTAGCCAATACTTAGTTCAATACTTAGTCCTCGCGGTTTTAAGCTTTCTCGCGGTTTCATTGAAAGAGTGTGGAATTTATGACCGGCATACAACATCCAATTCTCAAACAGTTCACTATCGCTTTGTTTGCTAAAATGAAGTAGAAAGAAAAATAAACTTCCGTAAGAAAAAGTTGTATACACACTTATAAGCGCTAGAGGGTAAAGCAAGTCATGTGAAAATAACACAACAGATTTTTTTTTGTGTAGTAGAAATACGAAATTGGTATAAAAGTAGAACATTATTATTATTATTATTATTATTATTATTATTATTATTATTATTATTATTATTATTTAAGTCCCAACAGTCCCTGCTGCCACACAGAAGCCCAACAACTCCACCACAAGCATTCCCCCATTTCTTTTTCTCCTCGTCTTAGCCTCGACCTTTTCACCCAGGTCGAGCTCGCTGGGAGAGAATCTGGCGACCACATTGCTGGGGAGAAGGAGGCGGGTTTGGCGATTTGAAACATAATCCCACTTCTTTCATCTTCTTTCCAAACGAAACATCCCGCCTCTGGGAGGTCTGCACGGCGTACGTTATTTATTTCTCCACTCTATTTCCAATTCCGCTTCCGACTGTCTCAAACAACGTAATTAATGACATTCCTGATTAAGTGTTCAGTGACTGCGTGTCCTATAACCCGATGTATTGACTCTGTGCTGACGTAACAAACATAATACAGAAACAAATATACATTACAAAATATGTGTTATACTCACATGACTTTCTCTACTCTGTATCATTTATAGTGGATATACAAACTATTCTTACGAAAGTTTATCTTCCTATCTACTTCATTTTAATCGAGATAAACTTCTACGGAATAAACTACATTTCGTTATAGATACAAAGAGAACAGCGATAGTCAAATGTTTTAACAACTGGACGCTATATGCTGGCCTTAAAATTCCATACTGTTTCCATGACATCGCGAAAACAACGGAATATTAATAGGATTTTAAAAGAATGGGTAAGTATTGAATAATCCGAAGCATTAATAACGGATATCTCAGAAATGGCTAATGTCAAAAAAAAAGAAGTTGGCGATATGAAATACTAGGTGTGTGATTTTTTTAAACAGGTCTACATATTTTTATGTACGTTATCATCTATCGCTTAAAGTTTACCAGCTATACAAGATTATAGAAAACTCCTTTGGAATGAAGAGGAAATTCAAGATATACACTTTGTTTGTCATGTAAATGTCTTTAATATATGGCATTTTAATCAAAATCCTTAGAACATTATTTATAACACCAGAAACTTCGAAAAATGTTACATGCAAAAGTAGTTTTGGGTGGGGGATTTTCTTGAAAATTTTTGTCGCATCTTTGGAAGTTCAGTAACTTAAATACCAAGTTTGGTACTTATTCAGAAACACGTACCCTTTTCTAAACATCTGATGTGATACATTCACATGATTTATCTACCCTTTATCGTTTATTAGTGTGTATAGAAATTATTGTATACATTTTAATAAAGAGAAAGCCTTTACAGAAATAGCTATATTACACATTTCGTTATAGATACAAAGAGAACAGCGATAGTGAAATGTTTAACACCTGGACGCTATATACTGGCCTTAAAATTCCACACTGTTTCCATGACATCGCGAGAAACAACTGAGTGTAGAAACGACTTCAGATAATGACCAAAAAGTGAACATTTCGAACCTTTAATAAAGGATACCTCAGAAACGGCTTATGCTACAAAAATATTTTAAATAAATTGTATGTAATACAAAATTTCTTCCGAATGAAGATGACTTCACAACGTATTCCCCCAAAGTTTAAGATATACATTTTATTTGTCATGTAAATATCTTCCATATATGGTATTTTAATGAAAATGATCAGAGCTATTTTGGGAAATAAAAAATTTAAAAAAATTTCCATGCGAAGGGTAGTTTGAGGTGGAGAGATTTCTTTGAAAATCTTCATGTAGCATCTTTGGAAGATTGAGCTATTCTGTTTCTCTAAAATGCTTTTAATAAATTCAGGGGGCCTTAACACATATATTTCTGGTGAAATCTGGATATAGAATTTTTGGGTGGAATACAATACCTTCTGTAATTTCTATGCCGTGGTAGAGAAGGTAAAAATCGCTATTTGGTGCCTTTGAAATTCCATGTTCTTACATCACGAGAAAAAGCAAATAGCGACTTACTACTTGAAAAAATTCTTATGTGGTACCTTCACATGACTTTCCGTACTCATACTTCTAAACAACTACTCTTTCAAGGACTTACTTTCCTTCTAATTCTGTTAATAGAGATAAACTTTCATGACTCATTTTCACATTTCGTTATAGGTATAAAGGCAGGATAGAGACGCCGCTACCGGGGCGAGTATCGCACGTAGCTCCCGGCCCTTTGTGCTTCTACCCTGTCCTCTAAAAGGGAGGGATGAGAGGAGAGACCCGGAAAGCAACCAGATCTGGATGACGACGTGCACGGGGTCCCTAACGGTTCCAGTTCGAACTCATCAGACACTGCTTAACTGCACTTACAAGCCCCTAACTACCTGGGGTCCCCCGATAGGACCTACATTGGAAACGAGTCGTATGACCCAGCTGTCACAACCGACGCCAGGAAGAAACATTCACAAAGCACACATCTACGCCCAACACGTCGCCTGGTCCTACAGTCCTGTAATAGATGATAGTGAAGGAAATAATGGGTACAGGAAAGTCGTGGTAGAAGAGGAGCCACGCAAGCATTCCTCTGCCGAACACAAAAAATCTGATGTGTTACACTCACATGACTTTCTCTACACTTGTACAAGCTATTTTTACCAACTCTTATTCTCCATATGCTTCACCTTAATCGAGATGTTAATCTTATTGCTAATTTTCTTGTAGATGCAAGGGGAATATGATAGGCTTTAAGCTATAGTCAAATATTTTAAGAGGTGGTTGCTATGTGGAGTATTTCATTCTCTTTGCATTACCAGGACGAACAAAAATGAACAACGAATTTGAGAAAAAGCATAAGTATTGGAAAATTTAAGGTAATAACAAGCAATATCTCGATAATGGTTCACTCAACAACAAAAATGTTGTGTATTTTAACGCGATCTACATTTTTTTGTGCAGTAAAATTTTGTCTATATCTTATGGCTTACCAGTTATGCAAAAGTCGTTCACAATGAAGAATACTTTTGGAGGCATTCCCAGAAAATTCAAGATATGCATTTTATTTGTGATGAAAATATTTTAAACATATGATATTTTAATAAAAATCGTTAGAGCCATTTGTGAGAAAATTAAAATTTTCGAAATATGTTCCATAAAGGGTAATCTGGGTTGGGGGGATTTTTTTGAAAACCTTCGTGTCGCATCTCTGGAAGATACTGAACCAAGATACCAAGTTTGGTTTTATCCGACTGTTCGTTTCTGAGTTATGCTGTTCACAGACACACACACACACACAGACATGTTTCCATAAATGCTTTTTTTGGATTCAGGGGGTCTCAAAACATATATTTCCGGTGAAATCTCGGTATCGAATTTTTGGGTGGAATACAATACTTCCGTACTTACTATACGTAGTAGAGAAAGTAAAAAAATATTTATTACATGTAATAAGCGAATCTGTGGGCTCAACCACGGAAGTACCCTACGCATTGCCACAATCCATTGTCATGTTTAATAGTGCCGTACAACTTGCTTCAGCGTCTACACAACTGTATTGCGTATGGTGTGAACAAGGCACTGTGCCGTCCGTGTAGGCATTCAAGACATAACTCATTTTATTGTCCACGTGTGTACACATCTATTAAAATGAAATAGATAGAAGAATAAGGATCTGTAACAATATTTTGTAGAAGTGTGAGCAGAGAAGGTAATATGAATGCAATGCATAAGATTTTTAATGTTCCCCTTGCAAACTTTTAGCGTTTGAATCTATGTTACTGCAATATTTTCAAAAATATTTCTATATTACTCTCATATTTTCACGTTTGATACAAATCTGGCAGTTATAATCCATGTTGATGTTTTCAACCCTCATAATATCGCCCTGTCTAATGAACGTTCTCTGCCACAGACAGAATTTACATTCTTTTTGATCGCTCTGATTAAAAATGTCGCATGCCAATCCTCTTACAAGCAGATTATGACGAGCTTAAAGTTCTCGGATTGAAATGAGCGCACAAAGTTACAAAAAAAGCGAGGACTTTGGGGGGGGGGGGGTGAGATTATCTGGGGTTGGGCCCAAGAAGAGACTTTGATCGAAATCCGGATACTTTCGTTTCCCCCATTTCATGATAATGTCAGCAACTTTGTAACTACGTCGATATGCAACCCCCAGACGCAGCTTCTTGCTTCAGCTGTTTCTTTGGAACGTTTTTGGGCTTTTTGCGTGTCTTCCCCATTCATTCGTTAGGTCCATGTCTCTCCCTTTGTTGTATTCCTTTTCTTCTCTCACAAATAAATTTCCCTCAGGGTTCCGAATAGTCATTTGCAGAACAAAGCAAGGACGGGCTGCGAGATATTCCTTGCTGCCAAAATGCGTCATCAGTTTTCCTGTATTATAAACCATATGTAATTACTACAAGACACAATTTGAAGTTATTTGAATCCTAGTTAACTTTCTTCAGCGTTACATAATTACCTTTATAAATTATTTTACGATGATCTTAGAACAATAATTTCGTAAAATAATCATCAAGTTACTCATAACATACGAAAAAATCTTATGTGTTGCATTCACATGACCTTCTCTACTCACTATTCCACAAACTAACCTTGCTTATACTTATTCTTTGTGTACTGCTGTGATATACCCTGCGATATGGCTCTTGGTATCGTGTAAGCCTCGTATTCGGAAGGGCCAGTGTTCGATTCCCGTCGATCACCCACCCTGACCTTTGGTTTTTAGTAATTTTCCCCTGCGGAGGTGGTTTCTCATCTCCCAGGATTTCCTTTCCTTTATTTCCCTTTCATTCCCTTTCCTTTACATCCTTCAGGTGTACCTCTAGGCTTACGCAAAGGATTTCCCGTAGACGCTAGAGGGCTGCTTGGTCGAAGGTCGTTCATTGCCCTCTCTAGGCAGCTCCAGCAGTAGGATGAGTCTTTGAGCCTGGAATTTTTAGGGACATCCGCGCGTCTTTGTGGCATATCTGACTGCAGGTAATCAAGCTGGAAAATTAATCTGAGCACTTTTTGTTGTACCAGCTAAAACAACCGTGGTTCCTTCACTTCAACCCTTCCTCCTGGAGGTGGTAGTCACAACAGATCTATGTAGGTCGCGAGGTGTCCCTCTCTGTTGTATAAGCTATACTGTAGCCTCCTGTGGTTCCTTCACTTCATCCCTTTCTCCTGGGGATGTTAGCCAGAATAGATCTATGTAGGTCGCGAGGTGTTCCAGTCCGTTATATAACCAATACCTAAACATACATCTATACTTCTTAGTATAGAAAATCCTTCACTACACATTTACACATTTAGATGTAGATATAAGAAGGATACAGTAGGCTAAAGCGATGGTCAGATCGCTGCCTGATGCGTTTGAAAACTCCATGAAATTTTCATGACCACAAAGAAGAATAGCGACTTACAACTTGAGAAAAGTATATCAAAACTTGAACGAACACTTTTATCTCTGAAATTGTTAACGC
Organism: Deroplatys truncata; assembly: GCA_030765065.1. NCBI lineage: Eukaryota > Metazoa > Arthropoda > Insecta > Mantodea > Mantidae > Deroplatys > Deroplatys truncata. The sequence goes on along the minus strand of CM060981.1, from coordinate 30,186,945 downwards.
CACATTTCTTTTACTCTCTCTACTACGTATAGTAAGTAGAGAATCTATTGCATTCCACCTAAAAGTTCAATACCGAGATTTCAGCAGAACTTCATGCTTTAAGTTGTGTAAATTCAAATAAAGTATGTTTAGAAAACATGTCAGTGTGCTTTGTCTGTGTGTCTGTTTGTATGTGAACAACGCAAAAGCGAAGAGAGGATAAATACCAAACTTGGAATTTGAGTTTAGTATCTTCCAAGAATGCGACACGAAAATTTTCAAGAAAATACCCCCACCTTAGTTACCTTTTACATGAATTATTTTTCCAATATTTTGATTTTCTCAAAAATGGCTCTAACTATTTTGATTAAAATATCATAACTTTAATATATTTTCATTGCAATAAAATCTCTATCTTGAATTTTCTGCGAATGTCTCCAAAAGTCCTTTTCATTCTGAATGACTTTTGTATAACTGGTAAACCGTAAGAGATATATAAAGATTTACTACACAAAAATTTAGATCTCCTTAAAACACAAAATTTATGTTGCATACATTTTTTTTCAGTGAAACATTTCCAAAATATTCCTTGTTATTTGTTTGAATATTCCAATACTTATACGTTTTCTCAGATGGGAATTCGTTATTCGTTTTTTTTTGTCCTGGACATACAAAGAGAATGGAATGCTCTACATAGCAACCAGCTCTTAAAAGATTTGACTATCACTTAAATCCTACCATAATCCTCTTGCACATACAAGAAAATTAGCAATAAGAGAAAGTCACGTGAGTGCAACACTTCAGAATTCTTTTAGGGGTGAATGTTTTATGGCGCCTTTGTTATCTGAATTTATATTTGCTTTACTTTTGGAACAATTCCTCGTCGGAAAATATTTTGGGTTTGTTTGCAATGGATTTTCTTTATAATCATTAAACTCACCCACACATTTACACTCTCGTTCATACTTCCTGACTCTAGCGAGACTCTGGCTGAACAAAAACTCCCGTCCTGCAACTGGGAATTGAACCCGCGATATCTGGATTTGGAAGCTAAGCACGGGGGCAGTCACAAAGAACTGTGGGCTCTAACGAGATCTACAGCTTTTGTGTAGTAAATTTTGTCTATCTCTTAAAGTTTACCAGTTATACAAAATTCATTCAGAATGAAAAGGACCTCACAAGCTATTCCCAGAAAATTTAATTTTGACGGACTATAGACTAATTTAGCAAATTCTCTAACCTTTCCATACTTCAAGTCATGACTAACGGAAAGAGGTATACCCGCTAGACATGCGAAACTGCGGATTGCAGCTTACCGTATTACGGGATCATTATGGAGATAGACAAAAGAAGTTATTTCAAATTTGACAACTTATAACTTTAACAACAAAAAGATCTATTAGCTTAAAGTCCACACGTTAGAATATGTGAAAACATTACAAAAACATTCTCAACCCAACCGCCTTCTTGCCGTAAAGGGCACAATACTCTGTTCAGTTTACCATGGTTCCCAATTAAAGAAGATCGAGTTATACCGTCCCATTCGTCTTATCATCACTCATCCCCACTACTAATTCCTGCCAATGAGTCACCCTAAGCTACCTGAATATTTATATACTTCTAGAAACAATTCTTTCTCGACAGGGCTAAACTGAGTCTTCCGGTATAGGCTACCAACCACTCCGGGAGAATTGAGTCACACCAGGTCTAACAAACTAAATTTCCATGTGCTCGCCACAATATATAAATTTTATTTATCAAGAAAATATCCTAAATATATAGTACTTTAAGCAAGATCTTAGAGCCATTTTGTATAAAATCAAGATTAGCAAAAGGTTTTCCCTGAAAAGTAGTTTGAGCTGAGGTTTTTTTTTTAAAAAATCTTAGTGTCATATTCTTGGAAGACGCTGAACTTAAATACCAAGATTGGTATTTAACCCAAATTTAGTTTTTGAGTTATACTGTTTACACATACACACACGTTTTCTAAAAATGGGTTTATGTTTTTTTATTAATTAAAAATGCGTATTTAGAGTGAAATCACGGTATGAAATTTTTGGGTGGAATGCTTTAAAGGACCTGAAAACCACAATTTAGAATTCTGAGTAATGTAACACTTTTTGTACCTAATAGGTATAAAAATTAAAAATATAAAATTACCTTTAAAAGGCCCTTATTCGATTTTCTATGTTATAATCCTCTGTAGCTGTACTTTGAGCTTCTATTCCAAGGGGGGATATCATTTGTGTTAAATTTACCAACCTTGCTGAACTCTGGCGGCTTTCAAAAATAAAAAAAGATCATGTGATCTTCGAGCTACTCCCCCTGAAGACGTCAACATTTTACATGTCTGGAGCTTGGGTTTCACATTTAATTTATGAAGGCAGATGTCAAGCATATTCGTTATACCGATCCGTCTCGTTCCCTATGCACTCTTGCATGCAAGCAAACTGCACTTGTATTTTTATGGCGTTAAGCTGATTCGAGGGCATTCCGTCTGAAAATGTATATATTTAAAAGGTAACAATGTTATATAAGTATGTAAGCTTACATTATTTTATTTATATACAATAAAACTACGAAAACAACTATAATATCTCTAAGAATGATTTCATGTATGAATTAAAATTAAATTGTTGATACCGACCAATGGTCGTCACTTTTTTAAGCCGTACCCTTTGCTTCACTTTCTCCTATTGATTCTGCTGCCGGCTGCTACAATGGTTGGCTATGATATCTTTCTCTCAGGGTATGCGGGAGTGTATTTTGAAAGGATAACACCAGAATATTTAGCTGAGAGCTTTTAATGTTGCCTAAAATGTTCAGTTTGAGAAGAGTCGCCGAATGTTGAAATAATGAATTTATTACTTCTATAACAATAGTACTAGTCTGCATTTTAAAACTTTTTGTCAGATGATTTCTTAAAAGTAGGTGTTCTTAAATCAAGTTTTTATGCTGATTATCCGTTTTTTTTCTATGACGCCAGGTTCAATATTTTGACAATTTTACTAATGAGCATAGAAAAGTATTCAATACCATTTCACACAAGGTAAGTTTTTATTGAAGAAACATTTTAAGAATACTCTCAAGAACTCCCCTAATTTATTTCATGACTACATTTTAACAAAACAAGAAGCCAAAGTGTTTCATTTAATTTTTTCAAACCTTCCCTTCTTTGACTTCCTTGCAGATCCTTGAAGATGACTGTCCCTCCTCAACATCCAACAGTAGTCGGCCATCAGAGTTTCATTCCATCTCCCTGGTACCTACTCTCCATTTCCTTAATATCTTGCTGAAAACGTTCACCCTGCTCTTCACTGTCCCAGATTTTCTGGAAAGTAGTCGATATTTGAATGCAGAAAATGCACCTTTACACTCATGTTACAACCCATCTTCTTGAAATTTTCCAACATTATTTCGACAATCGCCTTGGAATTAGGATCTTTGTTATTGCCTAAGAAGTTTTCAGTAACTGATCGGAAGGCGGTCCATGCTTCTATTTCTCTCTCATTCATTTCTTCTCAAATTCTTCATCCTTCATCGATTTCTTTATTTGAGGACCAACAACCCAATTTGTCTTGTGTAATGAAGGGAAATTTCTTGGAAAGGTACTTGAAGCATGGTCCATCCTGTGGTAGAGCCCTTACAAATTGCTTCATCAAGCCCAATTTTATGTGTAGTGGCGGAAGCAATAACTTTATATCTCTATATCTTTGAAGTGAAATTGTGAAAAAAAAAATTGTACGTAATAGAAAAAAAAAATAAAGGCAGTTCTGGAATCAGCATAAAAGGTGAGTCAGAATCACTTATTAGTTTTCAGTCATCCGATATCATGCAGACTAGTGTAATTGAACGAAGTGTCAGTTGCCGTAAGTCGCAGAAATGTTCCACGGAAAGATTCCTCTCAATAGCCGCTAAATCTTACTCACTCAAGCGCGTCACTACACAACATAAGATAAAACTTTCACACACGTAGTCACAATGTTTGTCTTCACGAGATTAAGCCACGTGATTAAGTAAATAATTCTCAAGCGAGGGTGTTTCTCTGATTTAGAATGTACATCCTTTTGTTAACTTAAGTCCGCCCACTTTAAAACTACCCCACCAAAGTTCATTCTCGCGCGGCCAGTGCTTAAACTCCTACGTATGGAATATTCCATTTCAAATCGAAATAGATGGAAAATTGTCCTTCTACTTTCTTTAAACGGAACGAAACTTTTTGAAGACAAACCCAATACAATTCTTTGTTCAAACACCTAAAATTCAGAACATCGTCGTTTTGCCATTAAAATTGTTCAAATTTATCGTATCCTCCTAAGATTCCCAACTTCAAGGTGTTATAACTCTGAAACCTTCAAATCTAATTATTTAAATCGAACTTTATTTTCATTCCCTAAACTTTAATTTCATACCGATAACTAAACATGTTCATATTTTTATTTAAGCAAAGAAATTTAGACTTTTTAAGGTGTAGGTGTATGGTAAGATTCCATACTTTAAACACATTCAAACATTTATTTTACTTAAATGGTTAGTGAGAGGGTTTGGTCTACAATAATTAAAGAAGTAAATACTTTGCACGCTCATGGTCGCTCTCATGCTTGTTTTGAACTGAAGGTGTGCCTAAAGTTAAACAATGAGATAGCTTACTAAGCGGTATTATACAGATTGACATACCTTAACTTGTTAATAGCTTCCTTAAATTTTAATTTCCCTACCTTGATGAAGGACTCTCAGAAACGTATCACTAACCAAAACATAATTAATAATTACCTGCACTTAAATCTTAACATTTCTATTAACCTTGCTAGCGCACGGAAAGACTGAAGCAAAAATGAAATAAAGGCGAAGTGCTAGTTTGTATTGTGCAAGTGCTGAATCAGTACCTTTCTTGCATCAAATATGTTGTCCTGCTACACAGTGCTTGGTGCAGCAACCATGTAAATCGCTACGTTTATTCACTTTTTGTGTTATAACCACGAACACCCTAACATGACCCCTTTACCAACATTGCCAGCTTCTCTTAATGACACTATTAATTATTCTGAATTCGGAGACATTTAAAAAAGTAAAAACTGTATACAGATTTTTTGTGAACATTATAAAAATAATTAGTATATGCCTTAATAAAATTCGGGCCTTTATCCACAAAGTGGGACTTGGTGCAGTATTCTGAAATAAAGGGTTCCGGAGGTATGCCCACTTAAAATGCGACAAAATGAATTAATACGATACATTATCATACATTAACGTGACAACAGTTGGGTTTTAGATGCTAATATTTGATAAACATGCTTTCTTTAACACCCCTTATTAATAGGAGGGATTACAAAGCAAACAAGAAATGCAAGGGTTTCTTGTCGTTCTATTTCACCTGGAGTATTCCGTATGCTTCTGTTGTCTTGTTACTATGCGACACCTCCCCGAATCCAAGAATCTCATTTACCTTTCTCTTTTACATAATTTCTGTCTATGTGACTCTGCAAACGTAGTAAACTTAACTGTAAAAAGCATTCCAAGTATCTTTATGGCAACGCGTTCGCTCCTCGACTAATACCTTTTTCTATCCGGACAAATCTTCGGCTCAAGCTTGTTACATTATACAGTGACTTAATATACGGAAATTATTTATTACAATTATTACTTTCTCTACTACGTATAGAAAGTAGGGGAAGTATTATGTATTCCATCCAAAAATTCGATACCGAGATTTCACCGGAAATACATGTTTTGAGTCCCCCTGAATCCAAAAAAAAACATTTTTGGAAACATCTCCGTGTGTGTGTGTGTGTCTCTGTGTCTGTCTGTGAACAGCATAACTCAGAAACGAACAGTCGGATAAACACCAAACTGGGTATTTAGGTTCAGTATGTTCCAGAGATGCGGCACGAAGGTTTTCAAGAAAATCCCCCACCCCAGATTATCCTTTACATGGAACATTTTTTCAAAATTTTAAATTTCTCAAAAATGGCTGTAACGATTTTGATTAAAGTATCATATGTTTAAGATATTTTCATGACAAATAAAATGTATATCTTTAATTTTCTGGGAATGTCTACAAAAGTATTCTTCATTGTGAACGACTTTTGCATAGCTGGTAAACCATAAGAGATAGACAAAATTTTATTACACGAAAATGTAGATCGAGTTAAAATACACAATTTATGTCATATACTTTTTTTGGTTGAGTGAACCATTTTCGAGATATTGCTTGTTATTCCCTTAAATTTTTCAATACTTATTTTCTCAAAAGGGAATTCGTTAGTCATTTTTTTGTCTTGGATATACAAAGAGTTATAATCTGTGGCAAAGAGAATAGTGCTGCACCTAGCAACCAGCTATTAAGAGATATGTATGTGCTTAAAGGCTACTGTATTTTTATATTGCCCTTGTAAATATATATTATCCCCTTACATCTACAAGAAAATTAGCAACAAGATAGAGTCTGCAGATGTTTATCTCGATTAACATGAAGTAGATGGAGAATAAATTTGTTAAAATAGATTGTCCAAGAGTAGAGAAAGCCATGTATCGTAATTGGCAATTTTCACTGCCACCAAAGTCCATGAAGCAGGCTAAAGCAGTAAGCTAAGATAAATGGTGCGGAATTGCTTCTTAAGGCCCTCCACTGATAGAAGTATATTATATAATACCAAAACCGTGTTCTAAGGTCATATATTCGCAATTAGGTCAACTATTTAGAAATTCAACGTAATGTGTACACAAAACTTGCATTAATTTGAAGTCAAATTCTTTATTTCGTTCTTTATTACCTTCTACACTACTTACCTGTTGTAAGTATAGGAAGTATTGTATTCTAGCCAAAAATTCGGTACCGGGATTTCACTGAAAACTGAGGTAGAATATAGAGGTTGCTGAACTCATAAAAGGGCAATTTTAGAAAAAGGTTTTTGTGCGTTGTGTATGTGCGTGTTTGCGATGTGATACATACACCTGACTTTCTCTGTCCTGTCTCATATATTAGTGGGTATACAAATTATTCTTACTCAAGTTTAATGTTCTATACTACTACATTTTAATCTAAGCAAACCTTTACAGAAATAGCTCCATTACACATTTCGTTACAAAGAGAACATCGATAGTCAAATGTTTAACAACTGGACGCTATATGCTGCCTTAAAATTCCCTACTGTTTCCATGACATCGCGAGAAACAACTGAATGTTGACAGGACTTCGAGAATGGCCATGAAATGAACAATTCAAACTTTGAATTACGGATAGAAACGGCTTATGTCACTAAAAGTTTGTGTTAAATAAATTGTATGTTTTAAAGAAATCTACATTTGTTTGTGTAATACGTTTTCGTCTATTGTTTAACGTTTACCAGTTATACTCGTACCTACAAGATTATACAGTACTCTTTTTGAATGAAGAGGACATCATAGGCCATTTCCGAATATTCGAGATATGCATCTCATTTTTCAAGTAAGTATGTGTCATATACGGTATTTTAACAAAATTGTTATTGTTTTTTTTAGAAAACCAAAAATTTCGAAAAATGTACGACGTAAGGGATAGCTTGGGGTGGGTGATTTTGTATGTATCCGACTTTTCTTTTGGAGTTATGCTGTTCATAGACACACAAACAGACACAGACACGGACATGTTTTCAAAAATTTTTATTTGGATTTAGGGGCCTCAAAACATGGTAAGATTTCCAGTGAAATCTCGGTATCGAATTTTTGGGTGAAATACAATGCTTTCCCTATTTACTATACGTAGTATACAGAAAGTAAGAAAATGTAAGTTAAATACCAAACTTGATATTTAATCTCAATTTGGTTGTAACCGTTTTTGTTGAACTAGTATATGTTAAAGATATTTTGATGTCAAATGAAATGTTTAACTTGAATTTTCTGTGAATGGCCTGTCAAGTCCTCTTCATTCAGAAATACTTTTGTATAATTGGTAAGACATAAGAGATAGACAAAATCTTACTACACAAAAAATGTACATCTCGTAAAAGCACACAATTTATATGAAATAAGATTTTTTGTGTCTCAAATGGTAAGTAGTGGTCGTAATTTTACTTTCTCTACTACGTATAGTTAGTAGGGAAAGTGTTGTATTCCACCCAAAACATTAGTATCGAGATTTCACCGGAAATACATGTTTTGAGACCCCCTAAATCCAAAAAAAGCCTTTTTAGAAAAAGGCCCGTGCGTGTGTGTGTGTGTGTGTGTGTGTGTGTGTGTTTGTGTCTGTGAACAGCATAACTGAAACTCGAAAAGTCGAATAAATACCAAACTTTGTATTTAGGTTCAGTATCTTTCAAAGATGCGACACGAAGATTTTCAGAAAAATTCCTACACTCCAGATTACCCTTTACATGGAACGTTTTTAAAAAAATCTGATGTGTTACACTCACATGGCTTTCTCTAATCTTGTAGGTACCAACTATTTTTACAAACGCTTATTCTCCATCTACTTCATGTTAATCGAGATAAACACTTGCAGACTCTATGTTATTGCTCGTTTTCTTGTAGATGTAAGGGGAATATATATTTACAAGGGCAAAATAGAAATACAGTAGTCTTTAAGCACATACATATCTCTTAATAGCTGGCTGCTAGGTGCAGCACCATTCCCTTTGCCACAGATTAATACTCCTTGCATATCCGAGACAAAACAAATTAATAACGAATTCCCATTTGAGAAAATAAGTATTGAAAAATTTAAGGGAATAACAAGCAATATCTCGAAAATGGTTCACTCAACAAAAAAAATGTATATGACATAAATTGTGTATTTTAACGCGATCTACATGTTTTGTGTAGTAAAAGTTTGTATATCTCTTATGGTTTACCAGTTATGCAAAAGTCGTTCACCATGAAGAATGCTTTTGGAAACATTCCCAGAAAATTCAAGGTATACATTTTATTTGTCATGAAAATATCTTAAACATATGATATTTTAATCAAAATCGTTAGAAACATTTTTGAGAAAATTAAAATTTTCGAAAAATGTTCCATGTAAAGGGTAATTTGGGGTGGGGGGATTTTCTTGAATACCTTCGTGCCACATCTCTGGAAGATTCTGAACCTAAATACCAAGTTTGGTGTTTGTCCGACTGTTCGTTTCGGAGTTATGCTGTTCACAGACACACACATACGGACATGTTTCAAAAAATGCTTTTCTTGGATTCAGGGGGTCTGAAAACATGTATTTCCGATGAAATCTCGGTATCGAATTTTTGGGTGGAATACAATACTTCCCCTTCTTACTGTACGTAGTAGAGAAAGTAAAAATTTGAGTTTCTTAAAAATTGCTCTAATGATTTTGATTAAAACATTATATATTTAAGATAGTTTCATGACAAATGAAATGCATATCTTGAATTTTCTATGAATGTCCGCAAAAGACCTTTTCATTCTGTATGTTTTTTGCATAACAGTTAACCCGTAAGAGATAGACAAAATTTGTCTAGGTAGAAAATATAGAGCTCGTTAAAGCAGGCAATTTATGTTATACACATTTTTTGTGCGGAATGAACCGTTTTAGAGATATTCTTTGTTATTGGTTTGTATTATCATATGCTTATACTGTTCTCAAATGGGAAGTCATTCGTATTTTTCTCTTGGTCATACAAAGAGAATTAGCCATCACATTGGCTGTTGCTTAAACCTAGTATACTCTCCTATTTCTATTGTACTTACAAGGAAATATACAACCATTTCCACAAATGTTTATCTGACTAGCATGAACCAAATAGAATAACAAGCTAGTCTTTTAGGAAAATGGACAGAGAAATTTATGTGAATGTAACCCACAGTATTAGCTTACAAAAACAGAGAATTTGCAATTTTCAACTGTATTCGACCTTGATGGAACAGTGTTTTGTTAATATCTTTAACTGTATATACAAACCTGCAAGTGAAGACGATTTGAAACACGTGCAGACCCTACCCTCGGAGTAGGGGGAAAAAAACGTCCCCATATGCCGTAACCCATCTCATCTTCCATCCACTATACTTCCTTGTAGAGTCCTTCCGCAGCAAATCACCCTCGTCCTTTTCCAGTGCACTTACTTGAAACCCTTCACCCTCTATTTTATGCCAGAGAGTCGGTCGGAATTCCCTAATTGTTTCCGTCTGTGCTGGCGAAGACCCTTCTTTCGGCTCTTTTATTTTCTACAAGTTCAGCAGAAAACGAGCAGAATTTTGTCAAATTTCTCATGAACTGACTAATCACCTTTTCTTTGTTCTGCCTTCGAGAAGAAAAATGTACAGGCGCGTAAGAGCCAGCTATTGTCATCCATACGTGAAGACATCTACCATCAAGGTTGCCAAAACATGCTACTGGAACAAAAATCCGCAACTTTCCTAGCAAAGCTTACAGATATTAGTAAAGCTAGATTTTTTTTTTAAAATTATGTATATAATCTTGTGGTGATAAACAAATAATGCTTTTCTTATGTGAACAATACAATTATAGAACAGTTATAATTATAATACAATTGTTAAATTGTATTATACGGTTGTATATTTTGTAAGAGCATTATAACCTTTTTATGCATTGTTGAATTATTAAGACAGCTAATATTATTTGAGATGTTATATATAGAGTTATTCAAAAAGAAGGAACAGGTTTTAAATACTCATTTTTAATGAACGACAATAGATAGCATCACATGCGTCATATCGTTAAATAGAGGAAAGTTCAAAGTTTTAAGCCCCATCTATTAATTCCATTCAGTGCCTACAGCGGCGCTGGGTCTGTTTACGAGAAAATGGCGACGCCACAGAAAAAGTCGTTTTGTGTGCTGCATTATGCAAAGAGTGAATCCATTGTGTCATTGCAGCGTGCATTTCGTTGTAAGTTCAACAACGAGCCGCCTCGTCATAAAAAATGTACAATTGATACTATAAATTCGTAGAAGATGTTTGCGTATGCAAACGGAAAAGCACTGGTCGTCCTCGCATAACAAATGGTGCTCATTATAAAAACGTAAAATAAAATGTTGAACATTTCTCTATTCAGTTATGTATTGCATATGTCGCCATCTTTTGTCATTAATTAGAAATAAATATTTAAAGTCTGTTCTTTCTTTTTGAATAACCTGTACTTTCCTGTGTGGGTTATATTGATGGCATTCTGCGAGTACATGGGAAACTGTCAATGGAGTTTTGTATGTTGAACACTGCGGCTGGTGATCAGATAGGAGTGCGTCATCTTTGTATGTCCAGTTCTTAAGCGGGTAATGATAACTTGATGTTTCCTGCTTAAGTTTGTAAAAATACATTTGAAGAGCCTATTATAGTAAGTAGCTTGTTTCCCTGATTTTGAGACTATTTTTTTTCCATGAAGTAATAATTTTGGTTCGGATGTATAGGGCTAATTTGAGGCAGTATTTTTAACACTTAAACGATTTCAATCTAATTATATAATATATAATTCAACAACAACCCGCCTTAAAGCAATATGTATATGTAACAATATATAAAAAGTGTATATTACAGGCATTGTAAATGTTTATATTATTGTATATATGTTCAATAATGTTATGTGAATGTATTACGTAATTTAATAATGTAGGAGCTGTGAGAATAATAGGTTACAGATTTCTAACAATGAGGTAACCTTGAGGCAATAATGAAAAAGAAAGTTAATAATGCTACTAGTCATTATTGGAGCAACAATAATTTAAATTTTGTGACAGTTTATAAAATAGCCAATCAACAACCAGAAAAACTTAAGTTAACTAAAAATATTCTATTGGATTAGGAATAACCAATCAGAGACTTGAAATACAGAAATTTAGAAATTTAGACGCTAGAAATCAAGCCAGTTGCTTGTAGACAGCGCTCATAACTGGACGCGGTGGTTGAAGACAGTGTTCCTAATCGGACGCGAGATGTGTCCTCGAGAAATTTAATATATATTCGTGTGAGACGAAAATTGTTTACGTATTAAAAAGTGCAAGTAATTAATAAAAGAATCTCACATCTCTCTATATCAGTGAAGTGTTATTTAAATCGTGTCAAGCATTAATAAAAAAGAGTGAACTAAAAATTATAATCTGTGTAAGCCTACATTCTTAGCCCACTACGCCCTGCTAAGAAATTCATGTCTCTAAAAATAAATTGTGACGCAGCCCAGGCAAACATAAATATATAATATTTAAAAGAAACAATCAAATTACAAAGTTAATATTTTTAACTTTGGGACGAAGGCTACCGGGTACCATACGTGTGGTTGCAACTACTTCAAGTTCGGCTCCCCAACAATTGAACTACAATACAACTACATCTTCAATCTGACTTTCCATACGTAGCAGCAACAAACATTCTTCAAAGTCTGAATGGCTTGTTATCTCGCATTAAATGATGGTTTTTCGATGGCCGCTTCAAAGGCTATATTTGGTTGAGAAATTGAATTGTTGTTTGTAGGTGCACGGCGATGCTCAAAGCGATGAGATATTCCTCTTTTTGCTCAGAGATGTGGCTTGCAGAAAATAACTTGTGATAGGTTACCATAAATAAATAAAATATTCATCAAATTTAATTGTATTTTGCATTTTAGAATTACATACACATAATGTTGCAATACTTTTACTTTCTCTACGACGCACATAGTCGATAGAGAAGGTATTGCATTCCATTCAAAAATTCCATACCGAGATTTCACCGGAAACACATGTTTTGAGAACCCTTGAATCCAAAAGAAGCAATTTTGGAAACATGTCCGTGTGTGTGTGTGTGTGTGTGTGTGTGTGTGTCTTTGAACAGCATAACTCAGAAATGAACTGTCGGATAAACACCAAACTTGGTATTTAGGTTCAGTATCTTCCAGAGTTGCGACACGAAGGTTTTCAAGAAAATCCCCCCACCCAATATTACCCCTTACATGGAACATTTTTCGAGAATTTTAATTTTCTCAAAAGTGGCTCTAACGATTTTGATTAAAATATCATCTGTTTAAGATATTTTCATGACAAATGAAATGTATATCTCGAATTTTCTAGGAATGTCTCCAAAAGTATTCTTCATTGTAAACGACTTTTGCATAGCTGGTAAACCATAAGAGATAGACAAAGTGTTACTGAACAAAAAATGTAGATCGCGTTAAAATACACAATTTATGTCATATACATTTGTTTTATTTAGTGAACCATTTTCGAGATAATGCTTGTTATTCCCTTAAATTTTTCAATACTTTTTCTGAAATGGGAATTCGTTATTAATTTTTTTTGTCCTGGACATACAAAGAGAATCGAATACTCCACATAGCAACCAAGTCTTAGAACATTTGACTATCGCTTAAAGCCTACCATATTCCCCTTGCATCTACAAGAAAATTATCAATAAGATTGACATCTCGATTAACATGAAACATATGGAGAATAAGCGGTTGTAAAAATAGTTTGTACAAGAGTAGAGAAAGTCATGTGAGTGTAACACATCAGATTGTTTTACTATAACATTTCAGTACCTGGAACTACATACCAAGAAAGTTTCCCTGAAATTGTCTAACCTTCTACATGATTCGCTTTTTACGTATTCTTTGTTCAAGCGTGAATTTTTCGGTTGGTATTTCAGTGGCCTAATAATATTCTAATGCAGTTCACACAGAACACATGCGCCTTGAATATATCTTCACTTTTGAGGTGCACAGTGAACAAACTCTAGTCTTTACAGCTCGAACATAAGGCAGCAACTGACATAGTATAACACAGATATAAAGCTAGTCTTCGTGATGAAACAATGGTGGCACAATTTTGATGCCATTGTTGCCGTGATCTCGTAGGCTGCTCCAGTGGTAGACTATGAGATCTTTCTCTCAGGGTACGCGTGGACGGATTCTTAAAGGATAACACTAGTTTAAATTGATTGAAAAATTTATTCTGAACTAGCATTTTAGTTCTTGAATGGATTATGAATGACAGCACTCGTTTTTTAAACAACTGATCTATTTTACTGCTAACTTATGTAGTATCAAAGCTTCGGTTTGACATAACTGTTTCCGCAATAAAAGCAACTGAGATTTAAATTGCCCTAAATCGCTAAAATGCTTATCGGCGAGACCTCTCGCAATGGCCGCGAAATCTTACTCACACAGGCGCATCACTAAGCTCTTAAAATATTACACGAGCAGTACATTATTTTACGCCGGGATCAATATTCAACTCGCTTCATGTGTGTCTGACCTTGTCGCTAACTGAACCTGACTAAAATCTCGTAAATAATTTCACTTCTCTTTTTCAGAATTTTGGCCTACGTGACTGTGTAAGCGTACCGAACTTATAACCTAATTGCGTTCCCAGAAATCCTTAAGCTAATGTGCTGGCTACTTCGTCTCTCGCTTACGACTTTGGCTAACCTGACTACCTAATTACCTTTGTCTTTCCTGACAAAATCGTTTAACCCAATTTTGTTACATTATACATTTATTTAATATAAAAAAATTATTTATTTCAATTATTTCTCTATCTTACTATTATTTCTTTATTTAAGTTTTTATAATTTTCCGTCCATATTTGGGGTATCAGCTGATAAACGTAGCCTTAATTGGGTCAATCGCCGCTAGTGCGCTGTGGAACATACCGAGGTCACTAGAGTGCAAGCGAGCTAGGCATATATGCGATCTAAAGCCCTTCTATAAATGAAACGGATGGTACGAGGGCTGTCTCAGAAGTACCCGACCTAACAAAGAAGATACAAACATTGTGGGGAACAAATCTTTATTTCACTATATAGTCTCCTTTCAGCTCGATACACTTTTCCCAGCGATGTTCAATAGCTTCGATACCCTGTTTATAGTGAGAACCGTCGAGTTCTGCAAAATGGCCATCAACTACAAATTCCACCTTTTCATTGTTGGCAAATCTTTTACCACCGAGCCATTTCTTCAACTTTGAAAACAGAAAATAATCACAGGGGGCTAAGTCTGGCAAATAGGGTGCATGAGGAAACAATTTAAACTTTAACTCATTGATTTTGGCCATTGCGATAATGGGTGTATGAACGAGTGCACTGTCTTGATGAAACAAAACTTTCTTTTTCGCTAAATGCGGCCGTTTTTGCTAGATTCCATCATTCAAACGGTGCAATAAGATTGCATAATACTCGCCATTATTTGCTTTCCTTTTTGAAGATAATCAATGAAAATTAACTCACGCGCATCCCAAAAAAAATTACGCCATGACCTTTCCTGCAGATGGAACTGTCTTCGCTTTCTTTGGAGCCGATTCTTCCCTCTCTATCCACTGTTTTGACTGTTCCTTCGTCTCAGGTGTGAAGTGCTGGACCCACGTTTCATCCATAGTTATGAATCGACACCAAAAATCGGATTATTGCAGCGAAACATCACTAAACACTCGTCTGAAACATCTTCACGACGCTGTTTTAATTCCATTGTGAGTAAACGCGGCGCCCATCTTGCGCACAGCTTTCTCATGTCTTAATTTTCAGTTAGTATGCGATATACAGCACTTTTTGAAATGCTCACGCACTTTAAGTCGATGATCATCCAATACCATTTTGTGGATTTTCTTTCACAATTTGTGGTGTGGTCACCTCATTTGGTCAACACCGCGATGTTCGTCTTGGCAGCTCGTACGGCCTCGCTTAAACTCTGCTACCCAATATTTTACTGTTGTAAACGAAGGAGCAGACTCGCCCAGAGTAGAATCTAGCTCAGCTTTAATATTAGTTGGACTAAGACCTTTCAAATGAAAGTATCGTATCACATAACGATGACAAGTTTTATTCATGTTTACAAATTCGCTGAGAGACTTCCCTATTAATGGCTGCCAAACAACATAGCATCGTCAAACTTCAAACTTAAGCTTTATAAGGGTGGTACTTTCTACCATAGTCATTTGTTTGAAACAACAACCGCTATATATACATCAGGTCGGGTACTTCTGGGACTGCCCTAGTATGTATGTCCATTTTTTTTTCTTCAAAATTTTCGTGTCGCATCTTTGGACACTGTATCTAATTACCAAGTTTGGTATGTAGTTTTAGTTTTTGATTTCTGTGCACAGCCAGACACAGAGCCAGGAATGTTAAACTAAGAGTATTTCTTTTTTTTTTTTTGCATTTATAGTACCTCGTAACTTGTTTTTTCAATGAAAACTTCATACAAAATGTTTGGGTTGAATGTAACATTTCACCTTATAGCATAATCGGAACAAGATCAACGCACGAAAGACTATATGTTACATTTTCCGTGCTGTACTACTATATCTGCCTTTATTATGAAATCCAAAGCCACCTGATATTTATTTTCTTTATGCGACAGTTGAATATCTGACTGTAGAAGAACCTTCAACTATTCCCTTTCCGGTCCTGCAGTTCGCTGTTTCAGTATGCAGCGCGCAATTTTCCAGAAAGCCCAGCACTGTCTGCCCGCAGCTCCCTCTCCCCTCGTGTTTAAAAAATGTAGTATCTCACCCTTCTGCCGCGGGGTGCGGGAATTTAGTGTCCGAGTGAGCTCTAACTTAATGTTCCCGAGGTTGGCTATCGTAAAGGGGTAGGTTATTTCATTACTGACTCTCCTATATGTTAATTGGAATTATTATGTATAGATCTAATCAAGCGAAGATAATGTTCTGCGTAAAGCAATACCATGTGTTACATTCACGCGACTTTCTCTACTCATTATTATTTATTTTCATATATTTAATGAATATCTTCTTTAAAAAAAATGCCATGCCATATATTCACATGGCTTTCTCTACCCTCTATCGTTTATTAGTGTGTATACAAACTATTCTTACTAAAGCTTATTACTTTTTCTACTACGTATAGTAAGTAGGGGAAGTATTGTATTCCACCCAAAAATTCGATACCGAGATTACACCGGAAATACATGTTTTGAGAACCGCTGAATCCAAAAAAATCTGATGTGTTACACTCACATGACTTTCTCTCCTCTTGTACAAACTATTTTTACAAACGCTTATTCTCCATCTACTTCATGTTAATCGAGATAAACATTTGCAGACTCTATCTTATTGCTAATTTTCTTGTAGATGTAAGGGGAATATATATTTACAAGGGCAATTTAGAAATACAGTAGCCTTTAAACATAGACTTATCTCTTAATAGCTGGTTGCTATCTGCAGCACCATTCTCTTTGCCACAGATTAATACTCTTTGCATATCCAAGACAAAAAAGTGAATAACGAATTCCCATTTGAGGAAATAAGTATTGAAAAATTTAAGGGAATAACAAGCAATATCTGAAAAATGCTTCATTCAACAAAAAATGTATATGACATAAATTGTGTATTTTAACGCGATCTACATTTTTTGTTTAATAAAATTTTGTCTATCTCTTATGGTTTACCAGTTATGCAAAAGTCTTTCACAATGAAGAATACTTTTGGAGACATTCCCAGAAAATTCAAGATATACATTTTATTTGTCATGAAAATATCTTAAACATATGATATTTTAATCAAAATCGTTAGAGCCATTTTCGAAAAATATTCCATGTAAAGGGTAATCTTGGAGGGGGGATTTTCTTGAAAACCGTCGTGTCGCATCTCTGGAAGATACTGAACCTAAATACCAAGTTTGGAGTTTATCCGACTGTTCGTTTCTGAGTTATGCTGTTCACAGACAGACACACACACACGGACATGTTTCCGAAAATGCTTCTTTTTTGGATTCAGGGGGTCTCAAAACATGTATTTCCGGTGAAATCTCGGTATCGAATTTTTGGGTGGAATACAATACTTCCTCTACTTACTATACGTAGTAGAGAAAGTAATAAGTTATCGTAGGGATAGTTTGCATATTCACTAATAAGTGGTAGAGGGTAGAAAAGGTCATGTATATGTAACACATCAGATTTTTTCCTGTGCGTTTATTGGAAAGCGTTGCACTCTTGAGCCCATACCGCTGTCATCAAGATACCGTTGCTAACGGTTGTGAAAGTTTGCCAAGAGAAGTGTCATTTACTTGCTGCGACTGTGAAAAACTACCCTTGTTGCATGAAGGGGAGTGAAATTGCACTCGGGTCCAAATAAAAGTGCAAATGAAATCGTTCATTAGGGGCCCACCATCCATCCGTCCCTCCAATACTTTCACCCCTTCATTTTAGCAAGACGAAAGCAAAGAAATTTACATTTTTAGCCCACGAGCGAAATACTAATACACTTTAAAACTTTACCGAAAGCTTTCAAGTGTGCTGTGTGTAAATGATTTTGCGAGAAAATTTCTAATCCACATGATTACCTCAAGACCATACTGCATTCTTAATTAATACATTTAGAGCATAAAGCTGGTTATCAAGACGCAAAAGAGAAAACAATAATAATGATATAATACGATCTAAACCGTAAATATAAACTATACGAGAACACAATATTAATATAAAGAAAAAAATCTGATGTGTTTTACTCACATGACTCTCTCTACTCTTGTGCAAACTATTTTTAGAAACGCCTATTCTCCATATGCTTCATGTAAATTCAGAGGTTAATCTTATTGCTAATTTTCTTGTAGATGCAAGGGGAATTGGTAGGCTTTAAGCTATAGTCAAATATTTTAAGAGCTGGTTGCTATGTGAAGTATTCCATGCTCTTTGCATTACCAGGACAAAAAGAATCTGATGTGTTACACTAACATGACATTCTCTACTCTTGTACAAAATAATTTTAGAAACTCTTACTCTCCATCTATTTCATTTTATCCAAGACAAAAAATAAATAACGAATTCCCATTTGAGAAAATAAGTATTGAAAATTTAAGGGAATAACAAGCAATAACTTGAAAGTGGTTCACTCAACAAAAAAATGTATATGACATAAATTGTGTATTTTAACACAATTTACATTTTTTTTGTAGTAAAATGTTGTCTATCCCTTATGGTTTACCAGTTATGCAAAAGTCGTTTACAATGAACAATACTTTTGGATACATTCCCAGAAAATTCGAGATATACATTTCATTGGCATGAATATATCTTAAGTATATGATATTTTATCAGAATCGTTTGAGCCATTTTTGACAAAATTAAAATTTTCGAAAAATGGTCCATGTAAAGCGTAATCTGGGTTGGGGGATTTTCTTGGAAACGTTTGTGTCGCATCTCTGGAAGATACTAAACCTAAATACGAAGGTTGGTGTTTATCCGACTGTTCGTTTCTGAGTTATGCTGTTCACAGATACATACACAGACGCACAGACACACGGACCTGTTTCCAAAAATGCTTTTTTTTGGATTCAGAGGGTCTTAAAACATATATTTCCGGTGAAATTTCGGTATCGAATTTTTGGGTGGAATACAATACTTCCCCTACTTAATATACGTAGTAGAGAAAGTAAAAACATAATCAAACATAACGACAAATAATGCTGGACAACGAGATAATGGGTATAAAGGGAATCAAAACAAAAAAAAGCTCCCGCTCTGTTTATTCATACTAGGAATGGGTTTTGTTTAAAAGGCAGAAAATCAATTTTTGTTTTTCCTGGAAAGGAAGGCAGATGGCACACATACCTGCTCTGGGCGCTTAGAAGTATACCGAAAGTTTCGGTTTTGTACTTTGGCTCAGACGTGAAGTTAACCATGGCCTCAAAGCTTAGCAGGGTCAGAAAGCATACGATCTAAGAACATTCGTGGGAAGATTTTAAACTCAAAATAAGTTGTAAGAAGCAGAACGTGAAAGTGTCAAAGTGGGGGCAGCCAATAATAAAATCATGAAACGAAAATGATAGCCAATAAAAGATCGCGTATACATCACATGATACTTTTGAACTCAAAATGGAACGAAACATAACAAGGGTGGGGGAACATTCCAAGTTTGGTGAAAGGCGTGGAACAAAAAGAGAAAAAAGCGCCAAGAATCATTTGGGTTAAATCTAACCACGAGGACGGTTGATGAAACAACAAAAAAAAATCAGGAAATTTGAAGTGTGGCAATTAAGTGTCGAATTCTAGGCAATTTGAGGGCTAGTCGGAGGAACATATAAGTAGCGACTTCGTGAAAGTTATGACAATAACAGTAGTTTTGAGGACGAAGGTGGCGGGTCGACCATATAGGAATCTTCTTAACAAAATAAAGAAATAATAACTTAAACTTCGCCTACAACATTATCTATATTATCAAGGCAGTGTCTCCCCCTGAAAACCAGAACCTCAGCTCTACCAGAACAGTTCCCTAATCCCTGCCATCCAACAATCGAACCCAGGAACAGCAAGAAACAACACAGATGCGGCAAAGGTCAGCATCAAACATCAGCACGTTACAGTTTTCATTACTGAGCGAGGTGGCCAAATCTGATCTTGATTTTTTCATAGTTTTCATGAGGCAGTATTTTTTAACACTTAAAAGATTTCAGTCTAATTATATAATATAAAATATAATAACAGCCCGCCTTAATCCAATATGTGTATAAATAACATATATAATGTATGTAACAGTCATTGTATTAATGTTTATATTATTATGTACATGTATAATAATGTTATGTGAATGTATTACGTAAAATAACAATTTAGGAGCTGTGATAATAGAAGCCGAAAGTTGCTAACAGTGAGGTAAGAATGAGGTAACCTTGAGGCAATAATGAATTGAAAAGTTTAATAATGCTACTAGTAATTCTTGGAACAATAATGTAATATTTTAAAGCAGTTTATAAATAGCCAATTAAAAACTAGAAAACCTGAAAGTTAAATAAAAGTATTCTATTTGAGTAAAATTAGCCAATCAGAGACTTCAAATATAGAAATTTACAAATTTAAGCGGTAAATGCCAGTCGCTAGAAGGCAACGTTCCTAAGCAGATCCTTTGCTGTTTACGTATTCAGTGTGAGACATAAAATTCACAACGGCGAGAATATTATAAATTTTACGTGTTAAAAAGTGCAAGTAATTAATAAATAATCTCACAGCTCTCTATATCAGTTAAGGTGTGAAGAATTAATAAAAGGAGTGAAGTAAAAATTATAATTTGTGTAAGCATACATTCTTTAGCCGCATTACCCCCTGATAAGAGATACATGTTTCTACAAATTAATACTGACGCAGCAGAGGCAAACATATATATATATATATATTTAAAGAAACATTAAAATACAAAGTTGATTCCTAAACGTTGGGGTGAAGGCCACTGAAAAGTAAACTTGTGGCGAAGGCCACCGGAGACTTGGTATCGTACGTGGGGCGAACACTCCAAGAAACTATCTCAAGTTTTTGGCTCCCCAACAGTAGAACTAGAATGCAATACTCCTACTTCAAATTGATTCCCAAAGCGAGGTGCAAATAACTAAACAGTACACATTCTTCTTCCCTAGTCGGTAGGCAAACGCTGGAATAGTTCATCTTCCAGGATTTTCTTTCCATAATTTCCCTTTCATTTCGTTTCCTTCTCACGTTGCAGGATGCTTCTAGGTTTAGTGGCACATGGCGGTGCCAGACAGATAGCGCGGATGTTTCCCCAAAGGAAAGTGTCACCGTGGAAACTAGAGGCTGCTTGTTCGACGCCCACTTTAGGCAGCTCCAGCAGTGAAACGGGACTTCCAGCTGTAACTTTTAGGGAATTAAGCACGTGTCTGTGGCACACCTGAAACAGGAATGAAAGGCAATGAGGAAAAGGGAAAAACCACGAAAAGCCCAGGGTAGAGTGGACGATGGAGTACACAAACCCGGGACCTACAGAAAGAGAGCTTCAAACGTTACCGCAGAGCCAGCTCGCTCTGTAAAAGGAAAAGGTATTTTGGGATATAATGTTTTAATTTTTTGAAGCATGACGATGGTCGTCGGCACTTTTGGTGTCGTTTGCTTTACCTCTTTCGTTGTTGATCTGCTGTCGAGGTCTCGTAGATCGTTCTGTTTCTCACGCGCCAGCTGCTCCGGTGGTAAGCTATGAGATCTTTCTGTCAGGAAATGCGTGGATGCATTGTAAAGGAGTACACCAGTTTAAATTGAATCAGAAATTTAATAATACTTGAACTTTTGAAGCAAATTGCCAACCGTATGAATATAAATAATGAAACTGGTCATGAATCGCAGCACTCGAAATTGTAATAAAACAAACTAGTAGCTTAACTTACCGTGAGTTGCTAAACAGCTTATCGGCGAGACCTCTCGCAACAGCCGCGAAATTTTACTCACATAGCGCGCCACTAAGCGCTTAAAATATCACACGAGCAGTAGGTACCAGAGTCAGATGTGACTTAAATTGCACGCCTTTATTACTTTTAGCGCCCTCTACTTCATTACTCCCCACCAACGTTACTTTTATGCGCAGCAAATACGTAAAAATCCTACGTGTGCTTCTTCACTTTGTTGCCATGGGGCTTGACTAAAATCCTGGAATCTAAGTACCTTTCTCTTTTCCAGAATTCTGCCTACGTGACCTTGCAAACGCACTGAGCTCATAACCTAACTGAATTCCCAGAATGTTTAAGCTATTGCGTTCGCTGCTTCGGCTTATACTAATGAATTTCTCTCACCTGGCTTCCTAATTACGTTCGTCTTTCAACTCATGCTGCTTACATTATACATTGATTTAATATACGGATATTATTTATTGAAATTAATTCTCATTTTACCATAATTTGTTTATTTATATGTATCTGACGGGCACTAATTCCAGTGTGAGGCAGTAGTTTTAATACTTAAATTATTTAAATTAAATTATATAATATATAAATTCAATAACAGCCCGCCTTGAAGCAATATGTGTATGTAATAATGTTTAAAATGTATGTAACAGTCATTGCATATGCTTATATTATTGTAAACATGTTTAAAATGTTATGTGAATGCATTCCGTAATTTAATAATGTAAGAGCAGTGAGAATAATAAGATTAAAGTTGGTAACAATGAGGTAACCTTGAGGCAATAATGAGTTTGAGAGTTTGAATGCTACTAGTCATGATTAGGGCAGCAACAATGTAAATTTTGTGACAGTTTAAAATTAGCCAATCAACAACCAGAAAAAGCTTTAATTAAATGCAGGTATTCTATTGGACTAGGATTAGCCAATCAGAGACTTGAAATACAGACGTTTACGGTTTGGGACGGTTGAAATATGTTCAGTTGCCTGCAACTTGGTAGTGACCGGATGGAAGATGTGTTCTCTAAAGAAATATTACGTATTCGTGTGAAACGAAAATTATGTATACGCGTTAACAAAGTGCAAGTATTAAATAAAAGAATCTCACAGCTCTTGATATCAGTGTAGTGCTATTTAACTTGTGTCAAAGATTAATAAAAAGAAGTGAATTTAAACTTAAAATCTGTGTAAGCCTAAATACCACGCCCTGTCTAAGAGACTCTAAAACAATACTGACGCAGCCGAGGCAAAAGCAAACATAAACATAAATACTAGCTATAGAAGCAGTTTAATAACAAAGTTATTATACTTTTTTTTAAACCTGAAGTGTAACAACAAAAATACATCTTCAAATTGGCTTCTCATACGTAGCAGCATATTACGTAACAATCTACTTCAAATTAACGCCCAAAGCGTGGTGAAAACTTCAACAACAAAACATCTTCAAATTGACGTCCATACGTGGAGAGAAATAAATAGACAACTCCATCAACTCCAAAAACATCAAAAAACTCCTAAAGACAATACCTTTTTCAAGTGTCAGTTTTTAAAACTGGTTTTATCCAGAAGTGGTGTGGGACGGGTATACTTCATCTAGCTTAAGTATCTAAACGTTAAGAAACCAAAAATTCATTTATAGCTTGTTGTATTGCGATATTTAGAAACCTTATAGTTTTTTACAGTTAAAATTTCTTTTTGATAACGTGAAACGTAAGTATAGATTTTTATTAAATCTATTACAAAAGGTATATTTAAAAGAAAATAGATCTTAACACAGAATTTTGTAAAATTTCCTCAATAACTGCAATAATGTATGTAAAACTAAAACAGATTTGTATAGTTTCTAGGGAAGCACGGTGAAAACGTACTGCTCTATTTCGCTGCCAGAGCGTTCATTAACCGCCGCATTTCCCCTTCCGTTTTTCCCACAAACGTTTCCTTAAAAGGGATGGGTAATGAGACAGACTTAAGAGGAAGGACTCAGTTTTATTACGATGTTAACCTATATTTCCATGTCAATTAAGAAAATTGTAACTGATATCAGCAAAGTGCACCCGCTATTCGCAAATGCAACCTTTTATACTTTAGTACGTTACTGCTTATAGAAATCTGATGTTATACATTCACATGACTTTCTCTACCCTCCGTCGTTTATTAGTGGGTATACAAACCATTCTTACTAAAACTTATTTTTCTTTCTACTACATTTTAATCCAAACAAACGTTTGAAAAAATAGCTACATTACACATTTCGTTATAGATACAAAGGGAACAGCGATAGTCAAATATTTAAGAACTGGACGCTATATGCTGGCCTTAAAATTCCATACTGTGATGCAGTAATTTGTATCACAAATTACTTAAATGTAAATAATGATTGTAATATGAATATGCATTTTCATGTGACATTGATTTGAGATGTTTATTGATTGTAATTATTGTTGAAAAGAAGTTTATACCGCCTTACTGAAACTGACAATAATAGCGTGCAATAATGCAGCGAGGGGGTGAGCTGTTTATCATTATTGGAAACGAGGAAGTTACGTAATGTTGGCGCGTTTTTCCTTGAGAATCTTCTGGAACGTTTCCCTAGAGCATATGTATTCATAATTTTCATTGGATATAAAAATAGACGCTAATGTTGGCGCGTTTTATTAGCCAATTGCAGCTCAGTTATAATCTTTAGGCATATCTGGGTGTAGGAGTATAAAAAGCCAAGTCAGAGGTAGATCGCTCTCAGTTCATCGAAAATATTTGTAAAGTACACGTCGCCTTCAGTCAGTCAGTTCATCAAAATTTTTTGTACATTACACGTCGCCTTCAGTCGGTCAGTTCATCAAAATTCTTTGTATACTACACGTCGCATTCCCGTCAGTTCGTCGAAAATATTTTGTATGATACACGTCGTCTTCAGTCCAGCATAAATATTACTAGTCGGCTATTGATTCGCCAGTTACGCGTATAAGAGTTATGAAAAATCTCAAGTATTGTAAAGTTAATTATACAAAAGGTTGAAGTACGTGGATTAAAAGTGATCAGTAAGAGGTTATTATAACAGTTTCAGTTTGGCGGGTGTCAAGATCAATGTGTAAATGTGATAGTGACTGTGTTCGACAATAAAAGTGTAAAACAAATTTCTTCATCAGTGTTATCTTTGGATAAAAGATTCCTTTCCGTTTACACAACCTGTATAAAGAGAAGTGCTCGACCCAAAAAAATAATAGCTAGCCGGAGGACAGTAAACCAAAATTGAATAAAATAACAGTCGCATTTTTTCAAACAAACATTAATACTACCGCAAATTGCTAACACCAGATGGAGCTAACAAACCGAACAAATGAATCACGTCACAAGATGGCTTCAACGCGTGAAGTAAACACAAATACACAAACATTATAAATTTAAAACTCGAAAATTGGCGCCCAACGTGGGGCCACAACAAATTATAAATACACAAACATGTCACTACAATACACTCGCAACTGTTTCCATGACATTGCGAGAAACAACTGAATGTTGATGGGACTTAGGAGAATGACCAGAAGCGAACAATGCGTAACTTTAATAACAGTGTTTCAGAAATATCCTATGCTACAAAGAAAACATTTGAAATAAACTGTGTGTTTAAAAGAGATCTACATTGTTTGTGTAGTACTTTTCGTCTATCGCTTAAGTTTTACCAGTTAGACAACATTATATAAATGTTTTTCCAAAGGAAGTCCACTTCACAGGCTATCCTCAGAAAATTGAAGATATATGCTTTATTTGTCATGTAAATATGTTTGATATATGGTATTTTAATCAAAATCGTTAAAGATATTTTGTAGAAAGTCAAAAATTTTGAGAAAAATTTCCATGTAAAGGGTAGTTCGGGGTGAGGAAATCTTTGGAACATATAATATTTCAACGTGGAATATTTCGAAAATGGCTAACACTACGAACGGAATATTTGATAAAAAAATGTTAATTTAATATTCTCTACCTAAACTCTACACAACATTCATGGGGATCTTAGAGGCTATACACATGAATGTTCAAGATTTCCACCTTATTTATTATGAAAATATCTTAGCATATGCCATTTAATCAAAATTGTTAGAGTCATTTGAGAAAATTCAGAAATAACGAAAAATTCTCCATCTAAGGGTAATTTGGGATGAGCAGGTTTCTTGAAAGCCTTCCCGATTCATCTTTGGAAGTTAATAAACTGAAATGCCCTGTTAGGCATTCATGGACTTTTAGTTTTGGTGTTTTGTTGTTCACAGACACACACACACTCACGTCAATGCACACATGCAGTATTACACACTGCAATGGAACAATAATGGTTTTAAAGAAAAATATGGGTGTTTTGTGTTTTAGGAGCCTCAAAACATGTATTTGCAGTGAAATTTCAATACTGATTTTTTTAGTTAGAATACAAAACTTCCTGTACTTACTATATGTAGCAGAGAGAAAGAAAAAAAAAACATTTCAACCACTAATAACGAATATCTCGGTAATAGCTTTTGCCAGAAAAAGTTATTTGAAATAAAGTATGCACTTTAAAGAGATCTATAAGCTTATTTTAAAGTTCCCATTTTGAAATAGCTATATCTTCTTTACATATTGGCAATTTGGTTTCATATTTTATCATTACTGGTTATGGGGTTATTTAACAGAAAAAGTATTTCTTACCAAACCCGCAACACGTGAAGAACTGAAACCGTCAATATTGGATGAACCGAGCGGGATGGCTAAGGCATAAAGTTTGTGCCCCGCATTTGGGAGGTCACGGGTTCAAATCCCGTGGGCTGACCAATCTGGATCAGGTTTTTTCGTGGTTTTCCTCAGTCGCCAAGGTAAATGCCGGATTGGATATTTAATACCACGACCAAAAGTTCCACCTTGAGTCTAAAACAATAGTAAAATGAAGAATAAGTGGTAATAGCGAAAGCTATGCCATCTATCTACAGACAATCGAAGCAGTTAGACTGGACGGCACGAAGCAGAAGATCCGGCTACCATACGCTGACGGTCTCTGTGGGCATGTGACGAAGCAAGACGCATTTTGCAGGGATGAGACCTAGAAGGCTAACTGTCCGCCTTTCTGTGTGGGGGTGGCGGTTGGATGGACGGGCACCCTAACGCCGTCTGCACGGCACGGAGCAGAAGATTCGTTAGATGTGCGCTAGGGTCTCTGTGACACGTGACGGAGCGGATGGTTACAGGGATGAGACCTAGAAGACTAACTGTCCATCACATATCGTTCTAAGATTTATCCACAATGAGACAGTATTTTTAGCACTTAAATAATTTCAGTCTAATTATATAATATGTAAATTCAATAACAGCCCACCTTGAAGCAATATGTGTATGTAATAATTTGTAAAAACTATGTAACAGTCATTGCATATGCTTATATTATTGTATATATGTTCAATAAAGTTATATGAATGTATTTCGTAATTTAATAATGTAGGAGCTGTGAGAAATAGGTCAAAAGTTGTTAACAATGAGGTAACCTTGAGGCAATAATAAATTTTAAAGTTTAAGTGCTACTAGTTTTATTGGAGCAACAATAATGTAAATGTTAGTGATAGTTTATAAAATAGCCAATCAACAACCATAAAAAGCTTTAGTTAAATGAAGGTATTCTATTGGATTAGGAATAGCCAATCACAGACTTGAAATACAGAAATTTACAAGTTTAGACGGTTGAAATCAATTGAGTTGCCTGCAGACCGTGATTGTAACCGGATGCGTGATGCGTCCTCGAGAGATTTTATACGTATTTTGTGTGAGCAAAAACAGTTTACGTATTAAAAAGTGCAAGTATTTAATAAAACATCCCAAAGCTCTCCCTCTCTATATCAGTGAAGTGTTATTTAAATCGTGTCAAGCATTAATAAAAGGAGTGAAGTAAAATTATAATCTGTGTAAGCCCTCATTCTTAGTTGCACCACAACCCTGCTAAGAGAAACGTGACTCTAACAATAATAATGACGCAGCCGAGGCCAACATAAATATAATATTTAAAGAAACAGTCAAATTACAAAGTTAATATGTTTTTTAAATTTGGGGCAAAGGTCACCTGAAAGTACATTTGGGGCGAAGGCTACCGTAAAGTGTTTACTATACGTGCGGTTGCAACTACTACAAATTCGGCTCCTCAACAGTTGAAATATAATACAACTCCTTCAATACAAACTACTTCAAATTGGCGTCTATACATGGAGCTAATAAAATCCTACTTCAACCAACAGATCCGTCGCGATATGACCAGGGTGTTAAAGCGACGTAAAATAAAATAGAGTAAAAAAAATATTGGATGCCATTGAGAACGCTTCTAATGCTGTTTATAGCATAGAAGAAACAATATTGCTTATTGAATAACACGGTGTTGTTCATATTTAGTTTTATCTTGTTTTAATAAAATACCATATGTTTACGAAAAAATTTGGTGTTTTTATTTGGTTAGAATCTAAAAATTTGACTAAAATATTACTATTTCAAACTGAGAACTTACTTTAGAATAACCTGATACATTTTCTGTGTAGTAAATTACTTTCTATCTTATACAGCTTACTAGTTGTTCAGATTTATATAGAATTACCTACAATGAAAAGGAATTTACAGTCTATGCCTAGAAAATTAAGATGTGTGTGTGTGTGTGTGTGTGTGAATAAGTTATCAATATGTACAAAATTATGTAATACTGTGTACATACAGTGTAAATAGGTTATGTGATGCTTGTTAATGTCCAAGATTTATACAGAATTACCTACGAATGAAGAGGAATATAAAGATTTTATATATACCTCACGAGTCTTCTCATCATGGGGATTTGTAACTAGGCAACCTTAGTTTTACAGTCGATGCGAAATTCAGGTGCTGACACCGCAATCACCAGCCTGCACATTAGAGCTACGGTGGTGCTCGTTGTTAACGTACTCTAGTAGTGCAATAGTTAACATACTGGAAAGTAATGGTGAAGGTCGGAAGTTCCAATCCCGTCTCCAGATTAATGATTTTTTACTTTCTCTACTACGTATAGTAAGTAGGGGAAGTATTGTATTCCACCCAAAAATTCGATACCGAGATTTCACCGGAAATATATGTTTTGAGACTCACTGAATCCAAAAAAAGCATTTTTGGAAACATGTCCGTGTGTGTGTCTGTGTGTCTCTCTGTGTGTCTGTGTGTCTGTGAACAGCATAACTCAAAAACGAAGAGTCGGATAAACACCAAACTTGGTATTTAGGTTCAGTATCTTTCAGAGATGCGACACGAAGGTTTTGAAGAAAATCCCCCCACCCCAGACTACCCTTTACATGGAACATTTTTCGAAACTTTTAATTTTCTCAAAAACGGCTCTAACGATTTTGATTAAAATATCATATGTTTAAGATATTGTCATGACAAATAAAATGTATATCTCGAATTTTCTGGGAATGTCTCCAAAAGTATTCTTCGTTATGAACGACTTTTTCATAACTGGTAAACCATAAGAGATAGACAAACTTTTACTACACGAAAAATGTAGATCGCGTTAAAATACACAATTTATGTCATATACATTTCTTTTGTTGAGTGAACCGTTTGCTAGATATTGCTTGTTATTCCCTTAAATTTTCCAATACTTATACTTTTTCTCAAATTCGTTATTCATTTTTTTTATGTCCTGGACATGCAAAGAGAATGCAATGCGCCACATAGCAACCAGCGTTAAAATATTTCACTATCGCTTAAAAGCTACCATATTCCCCTTGCATCTACAAGAAAATTATCAATAAGATTGACATCTCGATATCTCGATTAACATGAAGCATAGGGAGAATAAGCGTTTGTAAAAATAGTTTGTACAAGAGTAGAGAAAGTTATGTGAGTGTAACACATCAGATTTTTTTATTCATTTCTGTTCATGTTTCGAGAATGTTATAGCAAATAATGATTTCTTTTCAAATACATTAGAATGTGGTTTTGTATATTCTAACAAGTAACAATTTGCGTTTTAATGTAATTCACATAATTAAACTAATTAAGTGAAACGTCACTTCCGGCCAAACTATCAGTTCTCGTTAAATTTACTAAACATAAAAAGTACCGTCAAGTGGCAGTGTTTGAACCTGGGACATTCACCACGAAGGCCAACGCGCACACTGAGTGCAAGCCACTGTTCGCGCATTGCTGCAAAATAGTCATTTCGGCAGAAATTGTAACGACGCGACGCAGCGGACAGTGTTAGCCTATACAACACCGGAACTGGATAACTTCTCAATCCTCAGGCTTATATATCCGCACATACAGAGTGAATTATCTAAAACTTGCACCGCAAATACTTTGGAAACGGAAAGTGCTATTCATGTGCAGTTTTCACAGCATTGGTTGGTAGTCAGGGGCCCGTACATTTAGCCTATAAACAGATTTTAATAATACTGAGAAAGTGTATTTTTGGAGTAAACATACAATTTTTTAAATGGAACAATGCCTAGTTACATCAACAGAATAAAGGTAGAATGTCAGTGGCGTTCATTGCAAGATTCTATGGTTTATGAGAAATCGTATTTGGAAAATTTTACGCAAGGACACTTGTACAACCTGTGGTAGCACAAACTAAAGAAAAACAAAAGGAAAATACAATACTTCTGTGGATTCTTACAAGTAAAGAGAACATAGCCCTTCAAAGGTTGTGTTCAAAATGACCACCGGCAGCTTCAATACACGCTTCCAGTCTGCTATGGAAAGACCGCTGCACATGTTCTAGCATTTCAGCGGAAATTTCAGATCAGGCAGCAGTAATACGTCGTTTCATATCGTCCTGTGTAGTTAGTACATTGTCTTTCAGCATTCCCCACAGAAAAAGGTCCAAAGAGGTCATTCTTCCTACACTCTCCATACACCATGATCATGTCGGCTTTTGCTGCATTAGTAAACCCCATCTTCCACTCACGACTTACTGCTTGAACTGTCACAAACTAGCTGACCAGAAAGTCGCAATACAATCAATGAACAGAAAACACAATGCAAACAAACATAACATCGTACCTAGCAACTAAGTAGGTTGAATGGAACAAACAATTGTCGGGGTGGAAACTTTTCAAAATACGATTTCTCGTAAACCAATTGCAGTAGAACCCTGCAACAAAGACCATTGACATTCTAATTTACCCTACATTTATTCTGTTGATGTAACTAGGCATTGTTCCATTTAAAAACTGTATTTTTGCTCAAAAATACAGTTTCTCAGTATTATTAAAATATGTTTATAGGCTAAATGAACGAGCCCCTGACTACCAATGAATACTGCGAAAACTGCACATCAATAGCACTTTCCATTTCCGAAATATTTGCGGTGCAACTTTTGGGTAATTCACCCTGTATATGTAATTAATGTTCCAGGAATGTTCCTCTAGGAAAGAAGAGGATTTCATCGTCAATGCCTAGAAAATTGAAGATATGGATATATATGGATATTGTTATGCAAATATCTTAAACAAATGGTATTTTAATAAAAAACTAACAAAAATGCCATGTAAAGTGTGGTTCAGGGGAAGGATTTTCTTTCAAATCTTCATGAGCATTCCTGGACGACGCCGAACTTAAATACCAAGTTTGGTATTAGTGGTATAGGTATAGGTCTTTACACACTGCAATCTAAATATAATCTTTTGTGGCTAGCAGCCTCGGGAGGAAGGGAGGAAGTGAAGGAACTACAGGGGACTACAGAGATGCGCGGAAGACCCTAACATTTCCAGACTTGAAGACCCGTCCTACTGCTGGAGCTGCCTAGAGAGGGCGGTGAACGACCCGTCTAGTGTTCAAAGAGAGCACTCGTTCGTTTGAACAAGCATCCGCGTCTTTTGTCCGGCACCGCCATACGCCACGAAACTTAGATTCACACATGAAAGATGAGAAGGAAACGTAATGAAAGAGAAATGATGGAAAAGAGATGAGAAACCACTCCAGAATTGCCTACCGACCAGGAAAACCGCGAAAAATACTAGGACAGAGTGGGCGGTTGTATCGGCGGCCTCCCGAATGCGGGCCTCACACGTTACTGCGGAGCCATCACGCCTTGAGTGGTATTAAATCGACTTTTAATTAAACACCGGTGCACACTCAAGTTCAGGGATCCCAAACTGTATTTCACGTAAAATATTGATATGATATGATTGATTGATTTTCGGGTGGAATACAGTAAGTATTTCCTCCTACCTATTATAATACCCCTAGAGAAAGTAAGAATTTGGTAGCATTTGAAAAAACTGGTACTTGTTATTACATGAGGAGGTTGAGAAAATCGCATGAACTCACTAGTGAGTTTACGCACGTGTTCACTACCAACAGCGAAGTTCTGATAAAGAAGAACGGGCTGTAACTAAGCGCCGCGTGAAGAACCCGTAATATTCGCCGCTAATTATAAGGAAAGCGCCAGAGAAGACGCCGACGACGTAGAGGCGTCCCGGCGTCACTGTAAACTTGTACCAAGTAACTCATCCCCGTCTCTAAGCGTTTTATGGATTAATTTACTGCTAGCGAAGAAAAGTTGGCGCCGGCACTCAGCTAAACTTGCTGGCCAATAAACGGCGAGTAGCGGGGCCGACCGTATATGTGCCGCTTGAGGAATTATTAATAACACAGTCGCGGAATTCTCTGCCTTGACGACATCTTTGGTGAAACCGCCGTCAAGGTATGCACACTTACATATCTCAAACTCTCTTGTTCACGTCAAAAATATTTCTGGAACTGATGCCTATATTCGTATAAATACACGACTTTTTCTACCCATGACAGATTCACATCCATATATAGTCAAATAGCAAGCCGGTATGTAACATTCATATGATTATTACTTTCTCTACTATGCATGTAAGTATGGGGAGTATTGTATTCCGCCCAAAAGCTCAATGTGCAGGTTTTACCAGAAACACGTATGTGCTTTGAGATAGATAATTTTTTTCAAATTGTAGTTTGTAACAGTATTTGCTCCACGTATGGGCGCCAAACTTGAGAAGGTGTTTTGTTTACGTAATTTATTGTTACGTAAATTATTAGCCTCACGCTTTGGAAGCCAATTAAATTACTTATTGTCTTGGAGTTTATTTATTTAATCAGCTCCGTATGGAAGTTAATTTTGAAGTGGATTCTTTATTACGTAATATGTTGCTACGTATGAGAAGCCGATTTTTGAAGATGTATTTTTGTTGTTACGCTCCAAGTTTTTTTTAAAACATATTAACTTAAATTTGTTATTAAACTGCTTCTATAGATATTATTTGTTTCTTTTTGCCTCGGCTGCGTCAGTCTTACTTTAGGGACATGTTTCTCTTAGACAGGGCGTGGTACGACAAGAATGTAGGCTTAGACGGATTTTAAGTTTAAATTCACTTCTTTTTATTAATCTTTGGCACAAATTAAATAGCACTACACTGATATTAAGAGCTGTGAGATTCTTTAATTTAAAACTTGCACTTTGTTAACGCGTATACTTAATTTTCGCTACGTAATATTCCTTTAGGGAACACATCTTCCATCCGGTCACTACCAAGATCTACAGGCAACTGAACATATTTCAACCATCCAAACACGTAAGCTTCTGTATTTCAAGTCTCTGATTGGCTAATCCTAGACCAATTGAATACCTGAATTTAATTAAAGCTTTTTCTAGCGTTGATTGACTATTTTTAAACTGTCACAGAATTTACATTATCGTTGCTCTAATCATGACTAGTAGTATTTAAACTCTCAAACTCATTATTGCCTCAAGGTTACCTCATTGTTAGCAACTTTAAACTTATTATTCTCACAGCTCGTGCATTATTAAATTACATAATGTATTCACATAACATTATTGAACATGTTTACAATAATATAAGCATATGCAATGACTGTTACATGCATATTCTTTCAAGGTGGGCTGTTATTGAATTTACATATTATATAATTCAATTGAAACTATTCAAGTATTAACATACTGCCTCCTGATACCGTAATTATTCAGGAATATATAAATAATGAAATAAAGAATAATAGTAAGATAGTGAAATAATTAGAATAAATATTTCTGAAATTATTTCGGAAATAATAAAATCATCAACAAATACTAGAATCTAAGAAGCTTCACATCTAACGCGCGACAGTCTCACGCACTCTTTCTTATTTCATGATTAGGAAATGCTTATGTATAATTTAATTAAGAAAAATCTCTCTTAAGTGCAAATAGGGTGCATGGTAAATAGGGTGCATGAGGAAGCGATTCGAACTTTAATTCATTGATTTTGGCCATAGCGATAATGGATGTGTGAACTGGTGCCTTTTCTTAATGAAACAGAACTTTCTTTTTCGCTAAATGCCGCCGTTTTTGCTTGATTTCATCATTCAAACGCTGAAATAAGTTTGCATAATACTCACCATTGATTGATTTTCCGTTTCGAAGATAATCAATGAAAATTATCGTACGCGCATCCCAAAAAATTGATGCCATGTTCTTGCCTGCAGATGGAACTGTCTTTGTCATCTTTTGAGCCGATACGCCAGTTTAAATCTACTGCTTTGACTGCTCTTTCGTCTCAGGTGTGTAGTGATGGATTCATGTTTCATCCATGGCTATGAATCGACGCAAGAACTCGCCTTTATTGCAGCGAAACATCGCCAAACACTCGACTGAAGCATCCTCACGACTCTGCTTTTGTTCCATTGTGAGTAAACCGGCACCCATCTTGCGCACAGTTTTCCCTTGTCTAAATTTTCTGTCAGTATGCGATTAATAGCACTTTTTAAAATGCCTACGATGTCTGCTAACTCGCGCATCTTCAGTCCATGGTCATCTAGTACCATCCCTGCGATGTTCGTCTTAGCAGCTCGTACGGCCTCGCTTAAACTCTGCCACCCAATGTTTTACTGTTGTAAACGAAGGAGCAGACTCCCCCAGAGTAGAATCTAGCTCAGCTTTAATATTAGTTGGACTAAGACCTTTCAAATGAAAGTATTGTAGCACATAACGATGACCAGTTTTATCCATGTTTACAAATTCGCTGAGAGGGTTCACTATTGATGGCTGCCAAACAATTAATAAACAACGTAGCATCGTCAAACTTCATACTTAAGCTTTATAAGGGTGGTACTTTCTACTGTAGTCATTTGTTTGAAACAACCGGGTACTTCTGGAATTGCCCTCGTAACTTGAATTTTTCATCCAAAAATCTTATCAATGATTGAAGTTCGTCTGAGTTGAAGTTAATTTTGAAATCACCACTCATAATCATTGGCATTTTGTCCAGATGTTTTTCCATCAATGCTGCACCTTCAATAGTGTAGGCCAATAAGACTTTATGAACGAGTTCAATGATGTAATTAACTC
The DNA here is from genome assembly GCA_030765065.1 of Deroplatys truncata. NCBI lineage: Eukaryota > Metazoa > Arthropoda > Insecta > Mantodea > Mantidae > Deroplatys > Deroplatys truncata. The sequence goes on along the minus strand of CM060981.1, from coordinate 30,151,583 downwards.
GTGCATTCTTTGATATGTAGTTGGCCACCATCATAATCATGTGACCATTCATTTTCCAATTGACATTTGGCTGTACAAATCTCACCAATTCCCGTACCCAGTAAGGTCAGTGCATCGGCTTGATGTACATGTGTATCTACATTACGAGTCACGATATTCAACTGCCGGTTGGAGTCTCTCGATTAGGCCAATTCATGCGTTTCCCTTTTTGTCTGATGCAGGTCAATTTGCCCAACCGCGCCTAAGGAAGTTTCATAAAATTTTCCACGTAAAGACTTGCTTTAGCGGGAGCAACTTTCTGGAAAATCTTAGTGTCACATATTCGTAGGTTACTGAACTTAAATACCAAGTTTGGTATTTAACCACATTTCATTTTTTGAGTTATGCTGTCTACAGATGAACAGACAGCCTGATAGATGCACAGAAATACAGATAGGCACAAGGATAGACAGGCCTTTTTCTAATCTATTGGGGAGGGTTCGTTCGTGAGACCTCAGAAGTAGTATCTCCGGTGAAAAGAAATCGAATTTTTGGATGAAATGCAACACTTCTTCTACCTACAGAAAATGGGAGGAATTTTACAAAAATGTTTGTGTCGCATCCTTGTCAAATTTTGGATTTGAATATGAACATTTGACAAGGATACGATGCAAATATCTTTGCGAGAGTAAAAAGAAGATTTGCTTACATCCGTTTTTGAAACATGCTCTCTCTATATTACAGAAGAGCCCTCGAAACCCGGACAGAGCACCATAAGTAGGTCGTTTAGCTTCGAACGTGGAAGAGAGAGATGAAGGAAGAGGTCCGAAGGGCGACCGGATGCGGGTGATGACGAGAGTTCTCTAACGTCTCCAGTTCGAACGCACCTGTTGCCCACAATGCTTCAAGAGCACCCTCAGGAGGGACTTAGCTGAGCAGTTCGACCGACATCAGGGAGAAACCTACAAAAAGTGCAGGTCCAACGCCCTACCGCAACACGCCGAGCACCGTCATCTGGACCTACAACCCTGAAACAGATAAGTGCAGGAAATGAGGGATAGGATAGTCGTGGTAGAAGAGGAACCACACCAGCATTCGCCTACCCACCCAGTGAAACCACGAAAAACCCATGGTCAGGGTGGATGGTCACTGGGAATCGAACCCAGAATCTCCCGACTGCAAGAATTAAAACGTTGCCGCAGAGCCATTTCGCTCGGTCCACACAATGTCCGTGTATATATGTGTGTGTCTGGCAGCATACTTCAAAAACAAAATGTCTAATAATACTAAAATTTTCACTTAAATTCAACATCTTCCATGATTTTCAAAAGTGTCCTTTACAGGAAACATTTTTACTTTCTCTGCCAGGTACATAGTAGGTAGACGTGATATTACCTTCCACTCAAAAAATCGATACCGAAATTTCACCGGAAATGTTTTGAGTCCCCTGAATCGAAATAAAGCATTTTTGGAAACAAGTCCGTGTGGTGTCTGTGAATAGTATAACTCAAAAACGAAAGTATTTAAGTGCAGTATCTTCCAAGGATGCGACTCAAAGGTTTTCAAGAAAATCCCCCACCCTAACTTCCCTTTATGTGAAGCACTTTTAGAAAGTTCTGATTTAAAAAAAAATGGTTGTAATGATTTTGATTAAAATAACGTATATTTAACATATTTCCGGGGCAATAAAATGTATATCTTAAATTTTCTGGGAGAAGCCTGTGAAGTCCTCTTCATTCAGAAGGAATTTTGTATAATATTGTATAACTGGTAAACGTTAAGCGATAGACGAAAACATACTTCACAAAAATTGTAGATCTCTTTGAAACACACAATTTATTTCAAATAAGCTTTTTATGGCATAAGCAATTTCTAAGACATCCGTTATTAATGGTTCGAATTGTTCATTTCTGGCTCTCATTCTGAGGGACCGGGGTTCGATTCCCGGCTTTGCTGTGGCAATTTTAATTTGGCTCTATCCATACCTCCACCTCTGACTTACTCAGGTATTCCCATGCCCAACGTGGTTCGGAGTCGGGTAAAAGCTGTAGGTCCATTCATTCCAACGCCATCCTCACCATCACTTGGTGGAATGACGTATATTCGGGGCCATATTATATGAGGAACGTTAGAGACCATCACATTTTCCAAAATATTCGTTGTTATTGGTTTGAAATGTTCAAATACTTTATGTATTTTAAGTGCTTAGTCGCCACTCGTTTGTTTTTAATCTTGGAAAGAGTATGGATTTCAACGTCAGCTTATAAAGGTTTGGCTATCGCTTCACCAAGTATAAAAGCAATGTAACAAAATTATTTCTGTAAATGTTTATCAATGTATTATTATTCGATGCTTTTGAGAAAGGTATTTTAGAAGGAGTTGTATCGTATTTCGACTGTTGGAGAGCCGAACATGAAGTTGTTGCAACCGCACGTATGGTACCCGGTTTCCGGTAGCCTTCACTCCAAATGTACTTTCAGGTGGCGTTTGCCCCAAGTTTAAAAAAAAATTAACTTTGCAATTTGACTGTTTCTTAAATATTATATATTTATGTTTGCCTCGGCTGCGTCAGTATTATTGTTAGAGATATGGATGTCTTGGCAGGGTTGTGGTGCAACAAGAATGTAGGCTTACACAGATTTTAAGTTTTGATTCACTTTTTTTATTAATCCTTGACACAAATTAAATAGCAGTTCACTGATATAGAGAGCTGTAAGATTCTTTTATTTAATACTTGCACTTTTTAACACGTAAACTATTTTTGTCTCACACGAATACGTATTTAATTTCTCGAGGACACATCTCGCGTTCTGGTTATGAGCACTGTCTAGAAGCAACTGAACTGTTTTCCCCTGCATAAATTTATAGATTTTTGTATTTCAAGTTTCTGATTGGCTAATCCTAGTCCAATAGAATACCTTCATTTAACTAAAGCTTTTTCTGGTTGTTAATTGGCTATTTTATAAACTCTCACTAAAATCACATTATTGTTACTCCAAGAATCAGAGGTAGTATTATTAAACTCTCAAACGCATTATTGCCTCAAGGTTACCTCATTGTTAGCAACTTTTAACTTATTATTCCCACAGCTCCTACATTATTAAATTACCTAATATATTCACATAACATTATTGAACATGTATAAAATAATATAAGCATATGCAGTGACTGTTACATACATTTTACAAATTATTACATACACATATTGCTTTAAGGCAGGCTGTTATTGAATTTACATATTATATAATTAGACTGAAATTATTTAAGTGGTAAATATACTGCCTCACCTTTGAGATTTCACTTACTTCTTTATTCATTTCTGGTTACTTTCGCTTCACAGACGTTTATTTAACTTTGGTCCTGTTATTATATTTCACACATTTAGGGCGTATACGAATGTCAATATTTGAATAGGCCCATTCATTTTCTGCGTTACTCCATCAAATCGCTTCTCTATGTTCATATTGCTTTCATGGCCTGTTAAAATGCCTATATAGATGTTATCACGTTATGAGACGCTTGCTTGATATTGTTTTTGCTTTGTAACCGATAACGACCGAAGCAGTAGCGCTGTCGATAATGCAGCACTCTGACATTATTATCCCCTTGCCGATCGAGCCCACTGTTTTCCAATTAGTCTAACGGAGTCTCGCTTATAGTTCATGCATAATGGAGTCATTTTATGATTTTATCTTTAGAAGCAAGGAACAAAAGGCTACCTGTTGTATAATAAATATGAGATGGGCCGTATTTGGAACACCTGCTTACTTTCAAAAAACATGAGTATCTGGAAGTCTTTATATCTTACACGCTAGACCAGTTCTGAAGTATCTAAAGGAAAAATTGGGCGAATAAATCCTTCTGAAATGCAAGGAAACACAAAGCTGTGCTTGGCAACAAATTTTCTATACAAAAATTAAGGTTTTAATCCTCATTTTAAGGATATTATTCTCAATTTAACAGAAATTTCCTTAGAAAAAGATCGCATGAACACAAAACGGTATTTTTTTTTAATCTAGGAAAACGCGTTTTCCTGACCAAACATTTTCATTAGTTTTTATTTTCTCAAAACAGCTATAATGATTTTGATTAAAACATCACAGGTTTAAGATATTTGTATCACAAATAAAATCTACACCTTAAATTTTTTTTGAGAATGGCCTATAAAGTCCTGTTTATTCTGAATGACTATTGTATAATTGTTAAATCGTAAGAAATGGAGAAAACATACTTCATAAAAATGTAGATCTCTTTAAGAAAAAACACCCTTACTTCCTGGTATCAGACATTTCCAAAATCTCCGCTATTATTGGTATGAACTTTTAATAGTTTTTCATTTTTACTCTCTCATTCACGTACCTACTAGGTCGAGAAGGTATTCCATTCCACCCAAAATACCCATCGGTATTTCACCGGAAATACATGATTTGAGGTTCCCTAAATACAAATAAAACATTTTTAGAAAAATGTCTGCGTATATGTTTGTGTGTGTGCGTGCGCCTGTGAACAGCATAGCCCAAAAACGAAAAGTCAAATCAGCACAAAACTTGGTATTTTAGTTCATCCAAAGATGATACACAAGGATTTTAAAGAAAATTCCCCACTCCAAATACCCTTTACATGGAACACTTTTCGAACTTCTTGATTTTCTAAAAAATTGCTCTAACGATGTTGATTGAAATACCGTATATTAAATATATTTGCATGACAAATAAAACGTATATCTTGAACATTCTGGGAATGGCCCCTCTTTATTCGGAAGGGATTTTATGTAATCTGATATAACTAGCAAACGTTAAGCGATAGACGAAAATAACTACACAAAGTATATAGCTCTCCTTAAAACACACAATTTATTTCAGTTTTTTTTGTCGCATCAGGTATTTTCCGAGATATTTATCGAAGTTTAAAATACTTAGCCGTTCTTTTAATGTCCTGTGATTTAAAATTGTTTCTCACGATGTCATGGAAAGAATATGGAGCTTTAAGATCAGGATATAGCGTCCAGTTCTAAAACATTGGACTATCACTACTCCCTTTGTATCTACACTACCGCTCAAAAGTTTTTGAACAGCCTGTTTTGCTGCAATTAACAAGTGTATAATGCCAAACACAGCCAATATCATACTATAAATGGTAGAAATCCATGGAGATATAATTGAAATTTACTATGGTACCTTTTGTTCGTCAATTACGTGCATTTTGAAAATGTAGCATTTGTTGGCCCTTATAGGAACAATTACCTTAATGTTGTTTTGGATGTCATAGTATGTCTGTAATTCCCTAGATGTCGTTCACAGACATCTATACATAGGTATTGGCTGCGAACAGCACTTCAGTGCTTTATATGCAGGTGAATGGTACACATTGTTATTGTGCAGCTGCAAAGTCTGAAATGGGTAAAAGAAGGGAGCTTTCAGCAGAAAAACGTGCTGCAATAGTCAGCTTAGATGAAGCAGGCCACACCATGCGTCAAGAACACGTTTGCTTGGGAATTGTCCATTACACTGTAAAGAGGTATGTAACTACAAATAGCAATAAGGATCGTTATCGAAAGGGGAGGCCTAGGGTGACCTCGAAAAGTGAGGATAAGCATTTAATAGTGACCAGCAAACGTGATCGTTTCAAAACAGCACCCATGCTGACAGCAGAACTGAACCAGTGGAGGGATGAATCTGTGAGTGTTTCTACAGTGAAGAGACGACTTCAGGATGCACATCTGAAAGGTTGCATTGTGGCAAAGAAACCTCTATTGAGAGCTGTCAATAAACGGAAAAGATTACAATGGGCCAAGCGACATGTAAGCTGGACTGTTGATCAGTGGAAAAAGGTATTATTTACTGATGAATCTAAGTTTGAGATATTTGGCTCAAAACGTCGCCAGTTTGTTCGACGTGCGAAAGCTGAACGCATGGCACCTCAGTGCATATCCCCTACAGTCAAGCATGGAGGTGGTTCGGTGATGGTATGGAGTTGTTTTGGTGGCAATAGGACAGGCGATATTGTGAAAATAGAATGAGCATTATCACAATATTCTCCAACGCCATGCCAAACCATCTGGGATGCTGTTAATTGGCAAGGGGTTCATTCTGCAGCAGGACAATGATCCCAAGCATACATCTATACTCTGTAGAAGATACGTTGAACGATTGGAAGAGACACAAGTCTTGAAGAACATGGTTTGGCCCCCTCAAAGTCCTGACTGCAATCCTATTGAACTACTTTGGGATCATGTGGACAGAGAGGTAAGAAAGAAGCACCCACTAATGTAAGTGTATTGTGGAGTCATGTGGAGGGATAGTTCTGAAGACACACTGGCGCACTTAATAGAAAGAATGCCCAGAGTTTGCGAAGCTGTAATTAAAGCAAGGGGCGGTTACTTTGAAGAAAGCAAAATCTAACATGTATTGCTGATTTTCATTAAATATACTGCTGTGATTACAAATTATGTCTCTTTTATTCTATTGTTTCAATAAATCCTAAAAATGAGGTGTGTTCAACAACTTTTGAGCAGTAGTGTATAAGTATGTAATGTAGCTATTTCCGTATTGGCTTGCATTGTTTAAATCAAATGGATGGGAAAATAAGTTTTCATAAGAATAACTTGTGTACCCACTAGTAAACGCTAGAGGGTAGAGAAAGTCGTCAAAATGTAGGGAATCAGAAAATCTTTTACTGTATAAGAATCACTTTGAACAAAATTTACTATTAATCATACAATTATAAATTTTGTTGAAAACAAAACTGACATTAGAATAAAATTAATCTCCCAATGAGTAAATTAATATTTAACAACATTTAACTATACAATTTCTATTAAGGTAAAAAATAAGAAAACTTGATTTACTACGTACTTCAAATTTTATGTAGAAGTCTTCAAGGTTCAACCAAAATTTCTGATAAATGTCAACTTTCTCTGTAACTTTCACTGAAACTCAGTGTTGTTCAGCATCTTCTAAAAATCCCACGCAATGATTTTCAAAAAATATTCCACACCCCAAGCTAACCTTTTTCTTATTTTTGATTTTCTCGAAAAATAGCTGTAGCAAACTTATTTTCAGGATGTTTACATGACAAATAGAATGTATATCTTGAATTTTCTGGGAATAGTTTATGAAGTCCTCTTCATTCGAAAACAATTTTATATAATCTTTCATAACTGATAAACATAACGAAAACGTGCTACACAAACATTTAGTAGATCTCTTTAAAACACACAGTTTAATTCAAATAACATTTCTTATGAAATGACCATTTCTGAGATATCCGTTATCAAGGTTCAATTTGTTCAATACTTGGACATTCCCTTGAAGTTCTGTCAACGTTCAGTTGTTTCTCGCGATGTCATGGAAACAGTATGGAATTTTAAGGCCAGCATATAGCGTCCAGCTGTTAAACATTTGACTATCGTTGTTCTCTTTGTATCTATACCGAAATGCGTAATGTAGCTATTTCTGCAGAGCTTTATAAGGATTAAAATGTAGTAGATAGCAAACTAAGATTTAGTAAGAATAGTTTCTATACCCAGTAGTAAAGGATAGTGCAAAGATATTCATGTGAATCTCTATATTTTCACATGAAAATAAGTTCTGTATCCTTTAATATATTTTTTTCTGCAAAGTATTATTAAAACTCTAATGTTCTGCATTCACATCGCCTTCTCTACTCTCTATTGCTTATTCGTGGATGTTCAAAGTATTCTTACTAAATCTTATTTTTCTCTACTTCGTTTTCATCGAAATAAATCTTTGAAGAAATCTTTGCATTTGGTTATAGATACAAAGAGAACAGCGATAGTCAAATGTTTAAGAACTGGACGCTATATGCCCTTAAAATTCCGTACTGTTTCCATGACATCAACAGAAACACGAAAGTATTTAACAATTCGAAACATTAATAAGGATATCTCAGAATTAGCTTATGTCACAAAATAAGCATGTCCCAGAATGATGTCGAAAGCTTGTGGCCGGTAGAGAAAAGGTCACCGATGAGGATAGCAGTAACCGAGAGCTTTGAAAACAGTTCGCGTGGAGGGGCTGATTCAGGGCAACATTCGTTCGGAAACAGTCGTTACATTGTTCACGATATTCTGCTGTACTGAGTAGTTTGTTTCCGATGGGTTCCACGAAATCTATCCAACACAAAGAGAGGCGCATGGGGGCATGTTTGCAACTTTTGCAACGATTCTCCACAGAAGGGAACAGTTTTGTTCACCACATTGTCACGGGTAACGAAATATGGATCTACCAGTACAACCACAGGTGTAAGCGGTCGTCGATGGAGCGGAAACAGCCCTACTCTCCAGAGACAAAGATGTTTGAGGGGATGCCATCTGCCGGGAAGGTGATGGTTACAGTGTCATACTCAAAGTTTTTGGAAAGAGAACACACAGTGTCCGCTGACCGATAGACCTTGATACGATTGCGCGAAGCAGTCAGAAGGAAACGGCTAGGACGTCATCTTCCTTCAGGAAAATGCGCGACCTCATAAGCCCAGAAGACCTACACGCCGTTGAAGCAGTTTCGCTGGGACCTAATCGACCACCCTCCCTAGAGCCCACACCTCTCTCCAAGCGTCTTTCACCTTTTTTCCTCGCTTGAAGGAGCACCTAGGAGGCTAAAGATTTGCTTCAGATGAGGAGGTAAAATATTTCGCGATAACATGGCATAACACGCAAGGACAGGATTTTTACCAGGAGGGAATATTCAAATTCATTCCATGAAGCGAAAAGTGCCTAAACCGATGTGAAGATTATGTCAAAAATTCTGATGTGTTACACTCACATGACTTTCTCTACTGTAGTACAGACTATTTTTACAAATGCTTATTCTCCATATACTTCATGTTAATCGAGATATCGAGATGTTAATCTTATTGCTACTTTCTTGTAGATGCAAGGGGAATTGGTAGGCTTTAAGCGATAGTCAAATATTTTAAGAGCTGGTTGCTATGTGGAGTATTCCATTCTCTATGCATTACCAGGACGAAAAAAAAGTGAATAACAAATTTCCATTTGAGAAAAAGTATAAAAATTGGAAAATTTAAGAGAATGAAAAGCAATATCTCGAAAATGCTTCACTCAACCCTAAAAAATATGACATTAATTGTGTATTTGAATGCGATCTAAAATTTTGTGTTGTAAAATTTTGTCTATCTCGTATGGTTTACCAGTTATGCAAAAATCGTTCACAATGAAGAATGCTTTTGGAGACATTCCCAGAAAATTCAAGGTATACATTTTATTTGTCATGAAAGTATCTCAAAATATACGACAATTTTAATCAAAATTGTTAGAGCCATTTTTGTAAAAATTAAATTTTTGAAAAATGCTCCATGTAAAGGGTAATCTGGGGTAGGGGGGATTTTCTTGAAAACCTTCGTGTCGCATCTCTAGGAGATACTGAACCAAAATACCAGTTTGGTGTGTATCCGACAATTCGTTTCTGAGTTATGCTGTTCACAGACACACACACGGACATATTTCCAAAAATGCTTTTTTTTGGATTCAGGGGGTCTCAAAAAATATATTTCCGGTGAAATCGCGGTTTCGAATTTTTGGGTGGAATACAATACTTCCCCTACTTACTATACGTAGTAGAGAAAGTAAAAATAACCTAATGTATGTAATATCACTTGGCTGTATTGGTTGTGTGAAATAAAATATACACAGCAGGCTTTGTTACCTTAGTTACTGATTACCCCTCGTATAATGTGGTATTTTAATCAAAAATTTTAGAGCAATTTTTTTAGAAAATAAAAATTTTTCAAGAATATTGCTTTGGTTTGGGAGGATTTTATTAAAAATCTTCGTGGAAGATCTTTAGAAGATACTGAACCTAAATACTAAGTTTTGTATTTATCTGAATTTTCGTTTTTGAGTTATAGTGTTTACATAAACACATCACACCTATTCTCGGTATCGAATTTTTTGGTGGAATGCAATACCTTCTCTACCTGCTAATGTATGTGGTAGAGAATGTAGAGATAGTGGTATTACCGTTGAATAAAGTAGGTTTAAAGTATGTCTCAGTGCTGTAGTTGGTACAATATTTGGGATCATGTGTTTACAAATTACGTATTTCATGTTAACACGTGATATGTTAATATAACACATGAGTGTGTATAATGGCATGTTAAACACAAAACGTGCAACAGAAGCAACCCTATTTGGCAAATCGTAGAGTTTTGACGCTAATACAAATGGTGTTTGGTTCTCGCAAATAGTTGCAGGCCGGGAGATTTTTCTCTGGTGATGAATGTCCGGGGATAACTTGACTGTTGTCAAACACTGCGCTCCCGTTATTGTGGTTTTGGGATTCCCCTTTTGGTGTGCAAATGACACAACGATGGGGGCACGATCAATTAGTGGGATTGTCACCAAAGTACACTGCTGCCAACACAACAAAAAATGCTTGCCCATGCGAATTGTCACGTTTTATTTTTATGTTGAACGTTCCAAAACAAACTTGATAGTTACGCAGGGAAAATTATAATCTGAGCGGGGGTGCATCTAGAATGAGCTCACATTGATTTTGTTTCATCCCTCTCTTATTTTCATTACCACGTTTGGTGGGCCTTTAAAAACCTGTCGATGTTTTTTCTTGTTATACGGTTTTACTTTCTCTACTACGATAGTAAGTAGGGGAAGTATTGTATTCCACCCAAAAATTCGATACAGAGATTTCACCGGAAATATATGTTTTGAGACCCCCTGATTCCAAAAAAAAAGCATTTTTAGTAACATGTCTGATAAACACCAAACTTGGTATTTAGGTATTAACTTCCAGAGATGCAACACGAAGGTTTTCAAGAAAATCCCCCACACCAGATTACCCTTTACATGGAACTTCTTTCGAAAATTTTAATTTTCTCAACAATGGATGTAAAGATTTTGATTAAAATATCATATGATTAAGATATTTTCATGACAAATAAAATGTATATCTTGAATTTTCTGTGAATGTCTCCAAAAGTATTCTTCATTGTGAACGACTTTTGCATAACTGGTAAACCATAAGAGATAGACAAAATTTTACTACAAAAAAATGTAGATCACGTTAAAATACACAATTTATGTCATATACATTTTTTTTGTTGAGTGAACAATATTGCTTGTTATTCCCTTAAATTTTTCAATACTTATGCTTTTTCTCAAATGGGAATTCGTTATTAATTTTTTTTGGTCCTTGTAATGCAAAGAGAATCAAATTTTTTTAAATGCTCCAGTTACACCTTACAATCCCTCCTTTCGAGCAGTTATGTAACACTTGAAATTATTTTCATAATGTGCCTTTATATACTGACCTAGCTGTCACAGTCGGTGTCTCTGGGTGACATTTTAAATGTCAAATACTGATACATAATTCATTTTGTTTACCCCCCCCCCCCCATTCTACAGTCTATGAAATTATTGTACTATAGTTACTAATACATTTTATTTTCTCTAGCATAAACCAGAGAAGGTATGCATTCCCCAAAAATTCAAAATCGAAATTTCACCGGATATATGTTTTGAGGTCACGTAAATCCAAAATTTATTTTTACTAAAATGTCCGCGTGTTTATCTGTATCTGTGAAAAGCATAACCCAAAAACGAAAATTTGGATAAATACCAAACTTGGTTATTTCAACTCAGCATCTTCCAAAGATACGACTCGAAGTTTTTGTAGAACTCCCCCTTCACCAAAATCTGCATCTCATAAATACTCTGACAATTTTATTAAAATAGAAGATATTACAGATAAATGGCCATGTATTTAATTCCAATGCCTTTTACTCGAATTTGTCTTTCTTGCATTTTTGTACCTTAAAATTGCTCCACACCATGTAGTTTATAACCAAAGTTGCTCAAATTTTCAGCAGAAACTTAGAAAGATTGAACTTAAAAGAACTATTTTTACAAACTTACTCTCCATTTACTTCATTTTAATCTTATTGCTAAGTTTCTTGTAGGTGCAAGGGGAATATGGTAGGCTTTAAGCGATAGTCAAATATTTTAAGCGCTGGTTGCTATGTGGAGTATTCCATTCACTTTGCATTACCAGAACAAAAAAAAAGGTGAATGACGAATTCCCATTTCAGATAAAGTATAAGTATTGGTAAATTTAAGGGAATAACAAGCAATATCTCGAAAATGGTTCACTCAACAAAAAAAAATGTATATGACATAAATTGTGTATTTTAACGCGATCTACATTTTTTGTGTAGTAAAATTCTGTCTATCTCTTATGGTTTACCAGTTATGCAAAAGTCGTTAACAATGAAGAATACTTTTGGTGACATTCCCAGAAAATTCAAGATATACATTTTATTTGTCATGAAAGTATCTTAAACATATGATATTTTAATCAAAATCGTTAGAGCCGTTTTTGAGAAAATTAAAATGTTCGAAAATTTTTCCATGTAAAGAGTAATCTGGAGTGGGAGGACTTTTTTGAAAACCTTTGCGTCACATCTCTGGAAGATACTGAGCCTAAATACCAAGTTTGGTGTTTATCCGACAGTTCGTTTCTAAGTTATGCTGTTCACAGTCACACACCCGGACATGTTTCCAAAAATGCTTTTTTTGGATTCAGGCTGTCTCAAAGCATGTATTTCCGGTGAAATGTCGGTATCGAATTTTTTGGGTGGAATACAATACTTCCCTACCCACTGTACGTAGTAGAGAAAGTAAAAATAAACAGATTGTAAAGAGGGAATTTGTATAAGAAAGATTTCTACTTATCCAGGATCACATTCACGTGAATTATCTCATCGTCCCAGACCATGCTTTGTTTTTAACCTCGCCTTAATGAGAGGGTGTTTACCGCAGTCAAATATTTGGAATGGATTTACCGATAAATTGTTAGAGGTACTCTGTAATTGGCTACCTCGCCAAATCTCACATCACCATGTGTACATCGACAGTGTATTGTTTAATTGTGTGTTCATTAAATCACATGGCGGAATATGTACTTCCATACAGCGTTCACAGCAGAAATAATAAAAACATCATTATAATGTGTCCCTTGTTGATCTAACAAATACATTTTAATTGGCTGGTACCAATTAATTCAGCTTTTGGATGTTTGTTTTTGTCTATAATGTATGGAACAGTGCACAAGTTTCGTGGAAATTCTCCTGTATGGAGGACAGGTTAATGAAACAGTTCAGAGTTCTATAAACTTTTCGAATCTTGGAAGCAAATGCTTCATCTATAAGGACTGTATACCATATATAACCTTTTATATATACATATAATATACATATTATATACACTGCCGTTTGTGAAAATTATAACACCAAGAAGGAAACGCATGAATTCAATACGACAGGTTAGGTACATGACAAGTAACAAGTGATAAACTTTTCAAATCTATACATGACGTTTGAGCCCTAATATTCGGCATTTGGTGTGGTCTCCATGCGCTGCAATTACAGCTGCTATACGCCGTGGCATTGAATTAAAAAGGTTCTTAATAAGTTTCTGAGAGATTTCTCTCCATGTTGTTTGTTTTCGAGCCCACAAACCCGTGACACTGGTTACTGGAGGATAGTGACGCACCAGGTGCCGACCAACCATATCCCAGACATGTTCGATGGGCGACATGTCAGGCGAACGTGCAGCAATGGTACCCGTCGCTCTTCGAAGAAGGCTTGTACATTCCTCACAATATGATGCCGGGTATTGTCCTGTTGAAATGTAGCCTGTGTAGATGCCTGAAGCAGTGAGAGTACCTCAGGCTCTACAACCACCGTTAGGTACCGGTTGCTGTTCAAAGTGCCCTCAATTCGTAGGAGGCGAGAACGGTCGTTATAACCAGTGGCGCCCCAAAGAATCACACCTGTTGTTTGTCCGCTATGCCGCTCAACAATGCACCCTCCAGGTACCGCCGGACATCTATGCGGCCATCCCTGTAGGACACGTTGAAGCGGGACTCCTCCGAAAAGATTACATTTGACCACTCAGTACCCCAGTGACGGTGTTCACGTGCCCATTGCAGTCGGAGAAGCTTGTGGTTTCTGGACAATGGAAGACGACGTAATGGCATGCATGCAACCAGTCCAACCTGCAGCAGACGGCGACGAACCGTTGATGTAGTGCTCCAGCGTCGAGCCAACACTGTGGATGAAGCTGTACGGACCGTTATGGCCATGCGGACAAGATGACGGTCATCCCGTGCTGTGGTCCAGTACCCGCTCTTCGCTGCGTACGACCTTCATCTATCCACTGTCGTAGCAGCATGTCCCGTAGAGTCGAAATGTCACGGTATGACAAACTCGCTTCCCGGAGACCGATCATTCTGCCCCTTTCGAACTCACTCACATGGCGATATAGCTCCCTTTGATGTCGACGAGGCATACTGGCACTCTCTTTATTGTTTCCACCTTGTTTGACAGTTCTGCACTGATTACACTGGGCGTAACACTGACCTTGTCAGACCGACACGAGAGAACTCGGCCTACGTGTACCCCATCTCTCTGCAAACCTAATCACTTATTGCTTGCACACTCTTCTACACTGGCACCAAGTTTGGAGTTATTCGGGAAATTCTTTCTTGGTGTTGCAATTTTCACGAACGGCAGTGTATAAATGTGCCGGCTGACTATTCTTAGACTGCCGATTCAGAAGTTACGCAACCCCGACGTCGTCAAGCTATGTCGTAAACACCTGAAGGTGCTTTTTATGTTTAGCAAATTTAACGAGAACTGATAGTATGGCATGGAAGTGTCGTTTCACTTAATTAGTATATTAGAACACAAATTCTTACTTGTTAGTGCATGCTTTAATGAACATCATAAATAAATATTTTAATTACAACTTACAAACATAAGCTACCATTAAATGATATTTTACTATTTAAAGCTATTCTTTCATACAAAATAAAGCCAATAAATTGTTCTGAGAGTTGCAGTATGTGCATACAAAACTTGATAACGTTTGCAAGCCCATATTATGATCCTCTCTGGTTCCTAAAGTAGTGCATTTAACAATGACTATGACATCGTGCCGGACCATCACACAGACAAACCTTTACAATTTACCCGTCTCCACCATGTGGTTGTAATAGGTGCTCGAACTACCCACGATGCCGGCAGATGCAAGATCTCAGTCTATCACAGCCAGCCTAAACCGGCACAACATGGTCGGTGTGATGTCATGGCAAGCTAAGACGATGCATTTATTTAGAGTGTAAATATCATTAATATACGCTGTTTTAATCAAAATTCTTAGGACGATACTTTTTAGAAAATTACAAATTTAGAAAACTTTTCCATGTAAAGGGTAGTTGCCGGTGGCGGGACTTCGTCAAAGGTACTGAACCTAAATACCAAGTTGATATTTATCTGACTGTTGGTTTGCATGTGCCATGCTGAAACCACAGACAGACACACACACGCCGATTTTTTTTCCGATGTGTTACACTCACATGACTTTCTCTACTCCTGTACAAATTATTTTTACAAACGCTTATTCTCCATATGCTTCATGTTAATCGAGATGTTAATCTTATTGCTAATTTTCTTGTAGGTGCAAGGGGAATTGGTAGGCTTTAAGCGATAGTCAAATATTTTAAGAGCTGGTTGCTTTGTGGAGTATTCCATTCTCTTTGCATGTCCAGGGCATACTGTTACACTCACATGACTTTCTCTACACTTATACAAACTATTTTTACAAACTCTTATTCTCAATCTATTCCACAATAATCCAGATAAACATTTGCAGAAACGATCTTTTGACATGCAAAGAGAATTACATTTTACACATAGCGACCATTCTAAAAATATTTCACTATCGCTTAAGGCCATGTTCCCCTTGCTTTGTATTTGCAAGGGCAAAATAAGCACAGACATTACTCTTAATATCTGGTTACTATGTACAGCCCCATTCTCTTTGCCACAGATTAATACTCTTTGCATATCCAACACAAAAAAAATGAGTAACGAATGAATTCCTTTTGAGAAAATAAGTATTGAAAAAATTAAAAAGAATAACAAGAAATATCTCGAAAATGGTTCATTCAACATAAAATGTATATGACATAAATTGTGTATTTTAGCGCGATCTACATTTTTTGTGTAGTAAAATTTTGTCTATCTCTTATGGTTTAACAGTTATGCAAAAGTCGTTCACGATGAAGAATACTTTTGGAGACATTCCCAGAAAATTCAAGTTATACATTTTATTTATCATGAAAATATCTTAAACATATGATGCTTTAATTACAATCGTTAGAGCCGTTTTTGAGAAAATTAAAATTTTCGAAAAATGTTCCATGTAAAGGGTAATCTGGAGTGGGGGATTATCTTGAAAACCTTTGTGACGCATCTCTGGAAGATACTGAACCTAAATACCAATTTTGGTGTTTATCTGACTGTTCGTTTCTGAGTTAAGCTGTTCACGGACACACACACGTACATGTTTCCAAAAATGCGTTTTATGGATTCAGGGGGTCTCAAAACATGTATTTCTGGTGAAATCTCGGTATGA
This sequence comes from Deroplatys truncata, assembly GCA_030765065.1. Taxonomy (NCBI): domain Eukaryota; kingdom Metazoa; phylum Arthropoda; class Insecta; order Mantodea; family Mantidae; genus Deroplatys; species Deroplatys truncata. Next base: position 30,135,133 of record CM060981.1, on the reverse strand, counting down.
AATTTTTGGGTGGAGTACAATAGTTCGCCTACTTGGTATACGTAGTAGAGAAAGTAAAAAGAAACAATAACGAATTCCGTTTGACAAAAAGTATAAGTATGGAGAATAAAATAATAAGGTATATCTCGGAAATGGTTCAACCCACAAAAAGAAGTGTATAGAACATAAATTGTGTGTTTTAAGAGCTGTAAATTATTTGTTTTTAAACAAATTTGTTTATCTCTTACGGTTTATCAGTTGTGCAAGAGCCATTCACGAAGAAGTGGATTTTTGGAGACATTCCCAGAGAATTCAAGATATACATTTCGTTTCTAACGAAAACATTTTAAATATATGACATTTTAATCAAAATCGTTAGAGCCATTTTTGAGAAAGTCGAAATTTTCGAAAAATGTTCCATGTAAAGGGTAGTCTGTTTGGGGGGATTTTCTTGAAAATCTTCGTGTCACATCTTTGTAGCATACTGAACCTAAATACTAAGTTTGATATTTTCGTTTTTGAGTTATGCTATTCAGAGACACATACACGGATCTTTTTCCAAAATGGCTTGTTTTGGATTCAGGGGACCTCAAAACATGTATTTCCGGTGAAATCTCTATATAGAATTTATGGTGGAGTGCAATTCTTCCCCTACTTACTATACGTAGCAGAGAAAGCATATATATCACTGAAATAACTAACGTTTCTAATATTGAAATCCTATATATTACGGTCCATGCAAAAAATCAGTGATTTTGGCCCTCAGTTTGTCATTATTTTATATTTTGGTCGTCGTATGGCCACATACGTGAATTTCAGTGGGGAAGCGGTAGGATATTTATGAACATAATTTCCCCTTTTAGCTGTGGAAATATATTGCTACTTGTACGGCAGTTTATTGCTATCCGTTTCCTGTCATATCTTTAACTTCACGACAGTGCTGCTGAGCAATATTCGTTTTTATTCCAAAAACAAACTCTTTCTTCATGGGAAACCGTATTTCTTACATCACTAGGGTGATGCTTCCGCATATATTTCATAAAGTTCTCCTACGCTACAGTGGATGCGATAGTGTTATGGCGGTTAGCTGACGTAAACAATACTTTTAAATTTCCTTTTCAGAACAAAACAGCAATAATATACCACCCATCCTAAACTACCATATTTGTGGTTTATCAAAGCGATTAAACAGTACATTGGGAATTTAGTGCTAAAATGTTTACATAAAACTACAAATAACAATGCAGAATTAAATTAGGAGTAAAATTCTGATCTGTTATATTCGTATGTCATTTTCTACTCGCTGTGTGTATCGCTTTTTCTATAACTATAGAAGGTAATCGGAAGTATTCCAGTCCGAAAATACATGTTTTAATGCCGCTGAATAAAAAATTAAGGCATATTTAGAAACAATGAGGAGTTTTACATTCACAAGATTTTCTCTACACACTAACGTTTACTCTTGCTTATACGAACTATTCTTGTAAAAGCTTTTTTTTTTATTTACTTCATGTTAATCGAAATACAGTTTGCATAAACAGTAACATTACACATCTAGTAAAATTTGCAAGGTGGATACCAGAAATCGGAAGCGACAGTCAAATATTTAAAAGCGGGTAAACTATATACTGGACTTGAAAGTCGATACCCTTTGCTTGACATCGCGAGAAACACCCGAATAAAAAAACAAACGTATTGAGGTATTCAAAAAAATTAAAAACATATATCTCCGCAATATCCGTTACTGCAAAAGTTTTATGTGTAGTAAGTTTTTGTATATAGCTTATGATTTACCAGTTATACAAAATTATACACAATACCTTCCGAATAAATATGAATTGACGGGTTATTCCCAGAAAATTAAATACACACATTTCATTTTTTCCAGTAAATATCTTAAGTATATGGTGTTTTGATCAAAATCAGAAATTCGTTTTTTGAGAAAACAAAAATATTCCAAAAAAATTTCTGAAAAATTTCTTGTCAAAGGGTACTTACGGGTGGGGAGATTTTCTTCAAAATCTGTGTTACATCTTTGATAGACGGTGAACTTACATGCCAAGTGTGGCTTTTATCCAAAAGTTCGCTTTTGAGTTATGCTGATCACATACACACACAAAATTGGAAGTATGTGAGCCTTCTTTGAATTTTCGTAGAAAAATGCTTAGTTCTTACATATGCTATAAGAATTGCATCATGTCCCTCACATAAAATGATATGTTACATTTTCCCACTACAAATCCCTAACAGAGTGCCCTCAAAACAACATGAAAGTCACAGAATTCATCAGAACTCTGCACTACTCCCAACATATTAACCTAAAATGCCTTTCATCTACACTATGTGATGAAAAGTATCCGGACATCCCCACAAACATACGTTTTTCATCTGAGGTGCATTGTGCTGCCACTTACTGCCTGGTACTCATTATCCGCCACCTCAGTAGTCATTAGACATCGTGAAACAGCAGAATGCGACGCTCCGTGGAACTCACGGACTTTGAACGTGGTCAGGTGATTGGGTGTCTCTTGTTTCAAAGTCTGTACTCGAAATTTCCACATTCTTAAACATCCCTAGGTCCACTGTTTCTGATGTGATAGTGAAATGGAAACGTGAAGGGACATGTACAGCACAAAAGCTCGTCTGTTGACTGACAGAGACCGCCGAACTGTATCAGGATCCACTCCAAGTACTATGACAGTTAGGCGTGAGGTGAGAAACCTTGGATTCCATGGTCGAGCGGCTGCTCATAAGCTACACATCACGCAGGAAAATACCAAACGACGCCTTGCTTGGTGTAAGGAGCGTCAACATTACACGTTTTAACAGTGGCAAAACGTTGTGTGGAGTGACGAATCACGGTACACAATGTGGCGATCCGATGGCAGGGTGTGGGTATGGCGAATGCCCGGTGAACGTCATCTGCCAGGGTGTGTAGTGCCAACAGTGAAATTCGGAGGTGGTGGTGTTATGGGCAAGAAGAGGAGTCAACGCCGTCTTGCCGAGCTTTCCTGCAGCCACAGTCGTCGCCACACCAACCGCTAGCTTCAGCGCTGCCCATGGAACCATTCCAGCCACCACCAAGCCAGCTGCGCCTCAAGGGAGGCTCAGTTTTCTCATCACTGGGATCCCAAGAGTCCTTCGAGCCAGGTTCCTGACCACCGCAGCGCGCCAGCAGTGGCCTCAGGATCATCGCTCTGCGAGGACCCACCTGATCAGTCCGGCTGCACCTCAAAGAACCTGGGGACTACAAAGCGACCTTGACAGCGGGCCTGCCCTTATTAGGGCGGTGTTTACTCATCGAGGCTAGCCGTAAATCGCCAGATGTGCTTACAGGAAAAGAGCAGACACCTGCTCTTCACAGCCGAGATGCCTCTAAAGCAGCACTGACGCCCTCACTGCCTAGTGCACTAGGCATGACATTCGCCGCCGCCGTCCCTACTGTGGCACATGTGGTCGGAGGACACAGTGCCCTCTTTACCCGAAGAGCAGGCAAACACCGCAGCATCATCAACCGGGCACCATCAACAAAGCAACAGCAGAAGCCTCAACTGGGTTGGCGATTCGGAAGGTTGTGCGGGATCTCCACGAGGAAGTACTGAATATCGCGCCCGATTAGCAGCTCTGAAAGAGACCCTGAACACCCACATCTCCGAGAAACTCCAGGACCTGCAGACCATGAGAAAAGTGTTGTACTTGGTGTTTTTGCACCACGCGTTGGGCGTTAATTTGAAGTGGATTGTTTGTTGTTACACTACAAGTTTTTTTTAAAAAAAGTTATTAACTTTGTTACTAAACTGCTTCTATAGATAGTATTTATGTTTATGTTTGCCTCGGCTGCGTCAGTATTACTTTAGACACACGTTTCTCTTAATCAGGGCGTGGTGCGACTAGAATGTAGGCTTACACAGATTTTAAGTTTAAATTCATTTCTTTTTATTAATCCTTGACACAAATTAAATAGCACTACACTAATATTAATAGCTGTGAGATTCCTTTATTTAATACTTGCACTTTGTTAACGCGTATACATAATTTTCCTTTCACACGAATACGTAATATTTCTCTAGGGAACACATCTTCCATCGGTTGCTATCAAGGTCTGCAGGCAACTGAACATATTTCAACCGTCCAAACCCGTGAACTTCTGTATTTCAAGTCTCTGATTGGCTAATCCTAGGAGTGGAGGAGTTTTTAGTGGGTATGGCCGTCAATTGGTCATACTATCTGTCCCGAATCCCATCGGGAAGAAGTGCCGGACGGCATTTTCTCCTCAACTCAAAAACAAAAAACAAAAACTTACCTTGTAAGGACGTTCTAGATCAAGTAAAAAGTTGTGTACGCGATGCGATATTCAGATTTTCACCAAAATTCCCCCAACCCATAGAACTCTTCACCTGTAAAACTTTCCTTTATTTTTTATGTCTCAAAAATGACGAACGATTTTGTTTTAAAATATTTATGACTAACCCATAAAGTCCTTAGCAATCAGAATGGTTGTCAATAACCGTTTAAATAAGAGATAGACAAAAGCTTACACGCAAATAAATGTAGATCTCTATTAAAAAAACAATTTATTGCAAATAATATTTTAGTAGCGCCAGCTATTTCCAAGATATTAGCTGTTATTGGTTTGTTTTTTACTTTCTATACTACGTATAGTAAGTAGGGGAAGTATTGTATTCCACCCAAAAATTGGATACCGAGATTTCACTGGATATATGTTTTGAGACCCCCTGAATCCAAAAAAAGCATTTTTGGAAACATGTCCGTGTGTGTCTGTGATCAGCATAACTCAGAAACGAACAGTCGGATGAACACCAAACTTGGTATTTAGGTTCAGTATCTTCCAGAGATGCGACACGAAGGTTTTCAAGAAAATCCCTCCACCCCAATTTACCCTTTACATGGAACATTTTTCGAAAATTTCAATTTTCTCAAAAATGGCTCTAACGATTTTGATTAAAATATCATATGTTTAAGACATTTTCATGACAAATGAAATGTATATCTAGAATTTTCTGGGAATGTCTCTGAAAGTATTCTTCATTGTGAACGACTTTTGCATAACTGGTAAAGCATAACAGATAGACAAAATGTTACTACACGAAAATGTAGATCGACGTTAAAATACACAATTTATGTCATATACATTTTTCTTGTTGAGTGAACATTTTCGAGATATTGCTTGTTATTCCCTTAAATTTTTCAATAGGTACTTATTTTCTCAAATGGGAATTTGTTATTAATTTTTTGTCTTGGATATGCAAAGAGTATTAATCTGTGGGAAAGGGAATGGTGCTGCACCTAGCAACCAGCTATTAACAGATATGTATATGCTTAATGGCTACTGTTTTTCTATATTGCCCGTGCAATTACAAAACATGGGGAACATAGTACGCTTTAAGCGATAGTCAAATATTTTTAGAACTGGTCGCTATGTGTAAAATGTAATTCTCTTTGCATGTCGAAAGATCGTTTCTGCAAATGTTTATCTCGATTAATATGAAACAGATGGAGAATAAGAGTTTGTAAAAATAGTTTGTTACAAGAGTACAGAAAGTCATGTGAGTGTAACACATCAGATTTTTTCATGATGTCATACAAAGGGTATAGAATTTTAAAGCCAGCATGCAGTGACTCAACCATAAAGATCTGACAATCGATTCATTTTCCTGTACCACTATTGTTCCTACAAAGAAATATAATGAAACCATTTCTGTAAACATTTATCTCGTTTAATATGAAGCACGAGTCTTGATGTGATGCATTCACATAATTTTCTCTACCCTCTATCTTTATTACTAGGCACACAAACTAATATTACTAAAGCTTATCTTTATATCTACCTACCGCAACAAACACCTAAAATCTACCAGACTTAAAATGAATGACAAGTATTCAACAATTCGAACCTTTAACAAGGGATATCTCAGAAACGGCTCATGTCGCAAAAAATAATTCACATAAATTTTGTGTTACAAGGGATCTACATTTCTTGTGTAGTGCGTTTTCGTCTGTCGCTAAACGTTTACCAGTTGATGAAGATTGTACAAAATTCCTTCAGAACGAAGAGGAACTCGTAGGCTATTCCCAAAATACTGAAGATATACATTTTATTTTATATACATTTTTTAATTTTAAGAAAAGCAACATTTTCAAAAAATGTTCCATGTAAAGGATAATTGGTGTGGGGGGTATGTTCTTACAAATCTTCATGTCGCATTCTTGAAAGATACTAAGCTCAAATACCAAGATTGGTGTTTATCCGACTTTTCGTTTTTAAGTTATGCTGTTCACAGACACACGCACACACGAATATGTTTCCAAAATGCTTTATTTAGATTCAAGAGGCCTCAAAACACCGTAAACTCAATATAGAAGTTTAGGGTGGAATACAATACCTTCTCTACCTACTAGGTACGCGGTGGATAGAGAAAATAATGCGAATGTAACATATTCTTTTAATAAAGGACTAAATTTCAGTTTAACATATTCGTATTACAGTACATTATTATTAGAGACAGACAAAATATTATGAAAATCATTTATCAAAATATGAACTTCTTTACTAGAAAATGCAAATATGAAAGAAAACATCCGATGTGTTACACTTACACGACTTTCTCTACTCTTGTACAAAGTATTTTTACAAACGCTTATTCTCCATATGCTTCATGTTAATCGAGATGTTAATCTTATTGCTAATTTTCTTGTAGATGCAAGGGGAATATGGTAGCTTTTAAGCGATAGTCAAATGTTTTAAGAGCTAGTTGCTATGTGGAGTATTCCATTCTCTTTGCATTACCAGAACCAAAAAAATGAATAACGAATTTGAGAAAAAGTACAAGTATTGGAAAATTTAAGGGAATAACAAGCAATATCTCGAAACTGGTTCACTCAACAAAAAAGTGTATATGAATAAATTGTGTATTTTAACGGGATCTACATTTTTTGTGTAGTAATGTTTTGTCTATCTCTTATGGTTTACCAGTTATACAAAGGTCGTTCACAATGAAGAATACTTTTGTAGACATTCCCAGAAAATTTGAGATATACAATTCATTTGCCATAAGAATGTCTTAAGCTTGTGGTAGTTTATTCAAAATCGTTAGAGCCATTTTTGAGAAAATTAAAATTTTCGAAAAATGTTCCATGTAAAGGGTAATCTGGGTTGGGTGGATTTTCTTGAAAACCTTCGTGTCGCATCTATGGAAGATACTGAACCTAAATACCAAGTTTGGTGTTTATCCGACTGTTCGTATCTGAGTTATGCTGTTCACAGGCACACACAAACACAGGACATGTTTCCAAAAATGCATTTTTTGGATTCAGGGGGTCTCAAAACATATATCTCCGGTGAAATCTCGGTATCCAATTTTTGGGTGGAATACAATACTTCCCCTACTTACTATACGTAGGCTAAAACATTTTATACTTTAAGCGTTTGCAGCATATTCTTTTATTAGTTAGTAAAATGGACATTATACACTGCTGTCCAGGTTTAATAATAAAATATTAAATGAAAGAGAAATTACATAGAGCTTATCAATTTTAATCATTGTGAAAAACCTTAAAGTTAGGAAAAATAAAAAGGAATTTAATGGCTACTTTGTTCTTGCTTAATAATTATAATAATTTTTAACAATTTACAGTTTTTTATACAAAAATGAGGACCCTCGAAGAAAGAAACAGAGGATGTTAATTTTGCAGGTGAAGCCACATATAGGAAAGGTTACACCTGAGCTAAAGTGAAGCAGGTTTTTCTAGATGTGTCTGCTGAAACGTGAGATGGATTTGGTTTTATATTATTTGCACCACTCTTTGGGCGCCAAACTTGAAGTGTTTAGTTGATTGTAGCGGTTGCACCACGTGTTGCGGGAAATATGTTTCTTGGAGTGATCGCCCCACGTACAGTACAAAGTTTCCGGTGGTCTTCGTTGCATTCATTCATTATCTGTTTAACCTCCTCTTATGTAGGATTTACACCCCCCTGGACTTACAGGCGGGTGCCTGGGGTCAGAGGCCCGTCGAGGAGCAGTACGGCTAAAGAATGAAGGCTTACACAAGTTATAATGGTATTTAACTTCGTTTTATTAATATTTCACACGATTAAATAACAATTCACTGATATGTACTACTGTTGAGCTGTGAGATTATTGTTACACGTAAATTTTATATTATTCTCTCCGTAATGAATTTTTACTTTCTCTACTACGTATAGTAAGTAGGGGAAGTATTGTATTCCACCCAAAAATTCGATACCGAGATTTCACCGGAAATACATGTTTTGAGAATCACTGAATCCAAAAAAAGCATTTTTGGAAACATGTCCGTGTGTGTGTCTGTCTGTGTGTCTGTGTGTCTGTCTGTGTGTCTGTGTGTCTGTGTGTCTGTGTGTCTGTGTGTCTGTGAACAGCATAACTCAAAAACGAACAGTCGGATAAACACCAAACTTGGTATTTAGGTTCAGTATCTTCCAGAGATGCGACACGAAGGTTTTCAAGAAAATCCCCCCACCCCAGACTACCCTTTACATGGAACATTTTTCGAAAATTTTAATTTTCTCAAAAACGGCTCTAACGATATTGATTAAAATATCATATGTTTAAGATATTGTCATGACAAATAAAATGTATATCTCGAATTTTCTGGGAATGTCTCCAAAAATATTCTTCATTGTGAACGACTTTTGCATAACTGGTAAACCATAAGAGATAGACAAAATTTTACTACACAAAAAATGTAGATCGCGTTAAAATACACAACTTATGTCATATACGTTTCTTTTGTTGAGTGAACCGTTTTCGAGATATTGCTTGTTATTTCCTTAAATTTTCCAATACTTATACTTTTTCTCAAATTCGTTATTCATTTTTTTATGTCCTGAACATGCAAAGAGAATGGAATTCGCCACATAGCAACCAGCGTTAAAATATTTGACTATTGCTTAAAAGCTACCATATTCCCCTTGCATCTACAAGAAAATTACCAATAAGATTGACATCTCGATATCTCGATTAACATGAAGCATATGGAGAATAGGCGTTTGTAAAATTAGATTGTATAAGAGTAGAGAAAGTTATGTGAGTGTAACACATCAGATTTTTTTATGTCTGGCGTCTACCGCTTAAATTTGAACATTTCCTCTATTTCAAGTCTCTGATTGGCCAAGTCTGCTCCAATAGAATACTTTTATTTAACTTAAAGCTTTTTCTAGTGGCTGTTTTAAGTATTACATTATTGTTCCAAGAATTATTAGCAGCATTATTAAACTTTCTAATTTATTGTTGATTCAAAGTTACCTCATTGTTAGCAACATTCGGCTTCTATTCTGACAGCTCCTACATTGTTAAATTACGTAATATATTCACATAACATTATTATGCATGTACATAATAAAAATAAACATAAACACAATGACTGTTACATACATTTTACATACTATTACATACACATATTGCTTTAAAGCGGGCTGTTATTGTATTTTATACACTACGTGATCAAAAGTATACGAACACCTGCCTGAAAATGACGTAGAATATCGTGGCGCCCTCCATCGGTAATGCTGGAAGTCAATATGGTGTTCGCCCACCCTTAGTCTTGATGACAGCGTTCACTCTCGCAGGCATACTTTCAATCAGGTGTTGGAAGATTTCTTGGGGAATGGCAGCCCATTCTTCACGGAGTGCGGAACTGAGGAGAGGTATCGATGTAGGTCGGTGAGCCCTGGCACGAAGTCGGCGTTCCAAAACATCCCAAAGGTGTTCTATAGGATTCAAGTCAGGACTCTGTGCTGGCCAGTCCATTACAGGGATGTTATTGTCGTATAACCATTCCCCCTCAGCCCGTGCAGGATGAACAGGTGCTCGATCGTGTTGAAAGATGCAATCGCCAACCCCGAATTCCTCTTCAACAGTGGGAAGCAAGAAGGTACTTAAAATATCAATGTAGGTCTTCGCTGTGATCGTGCCACGCAAAACAACAAGGGGTGCAAGCCCCCTCCAGGAAAAACACGACCATACCATAACACCACTACCTCCGAATTTCACTGTTGGCACTACACACGCTGGCAGATGATGTTCACCGGGTATTCGTCATACCCACACCCTGCCGTCGGATCGCCATATTGTGTACCGTGATTCGTCACTCCACATAACGTTTTGCCACTGTTCAATCGTGTAATGTTGACACTCCTTACACCAAGCGAGGCGTCGTTTGGCATCTTCCTGTGTGATGTGTGGCTTATGAGCAGCCGCTTGACCATGGAATCCAAGGTTTCTCACCTGACGCCTAACTGTCATAGTACTTTGAGTGGATCCTGATGCAGTTTGAAGTTCCTGTGTGATGATCTGGATAGATGTCTGCTTATTACTCTTTACGACCCTCCTCAAATGTCGGCGGTCTCTGCCAGTCAACAGACGAGGTCGGCCGGCATGCTTTAGTGCTGTACATGCCCCTTCACGTTTCCACTTCACTATCAGATCATAAACAGTGGACCTAGGGATGTTTAGGATTGTGGAAATCTCGCGTACAGACTTCTGACACAAGTGACACCCAATCACCTCACCACGTTGAAAGTCCGTGAGTTCCACGGAGCGTCCCATTCTACTGTTTCACTATGTCTAATGACTACTGAGGTCGCGGATAATAAGTACCAGGCGGTAGGTGGCAGCATAATGCACCTAAGATAAAAAACGTATGTTTGTGCGGGTGTTCGGATACTTTTGATCACATAGTGTATCATATAATTAGACTGATATCATTTAAGTGTTAAAAATACTGCCTCAAAGGGTTCTTTGGACTTTAAAATATGTTTCACAAAAAACTGCCCGAATAGAGCTGTAATGTCCAGTTAATTGCTAACCGAAATTATTTTAAAAGCGAAACATCGTAAATGTTGCAAAATATAATGACGTCACCAAAATATTATGATATATAAAATCTTTTGTCACCTGCCTTTAATTCTAGACACTGCAAATCGTAACGATGGCAGCAAGCATGATTTACTATATTTTGACTGTATTTTGACTGTCTCTAATTACTATTAACCCTGTGTCCTGTAGTAAACAGAAGAATAACGAACGAAAAAGCTTAAGTTAAGAAACAGCAGAATAACGCATTTTAAACAGGAAGAGAAGTGGTTGCCAGGAAACGCACCTGCGCTATATTTTATGTGGGCAACGGAAACCATAGAAACACGCTGTTATATTTGTTCTGGGGTAGCGTAGTGGTTAAAAACATATGCAGTGTACACGCGGAAACCCTACATTTAATGAGATGGGCACCGCAAATGGCTACCAGCTGTTTTGGATATCATTTTCACTGAAACCAAAAACCGCTGCCCCAGATCTTAAAAGTAAATTACCACCTCGTTTTCAAAGCCACTTGAAAGGTTGCGTAAATGGATTTTAAATCGATACGTGGTTGCCTTTCGTTTTATGAGATCAATTTATGGTTTGTGCTAATGGGTTCAAATCCTGGAGCTAAAATTCTAAATAAATAATCCCGGCCATACACAGCGGTAATGTTTAAAGTGCAAAATATACGCCCTTTCGAAAGCTCTTTCTAATTTTCGGATAAGATTCACGTAACCATTATAATTAAAGGGAATTTTTCCTTTTTTGTCTACTCTACCCCTTACTTAAGGTAGGTAGAAGAGAGTATTTCAGTCCAGCCAAACATTCCGTATCGGGATTTTACGTTGTGATGTCTCTAAATCGAAAATAAAAGCATCTTTATTTCTTAGCACTTAAATATTAGTTAGAAGAAGTAGTCCATTCTACCCCCAACAAATCTGATGTCTTACACTCACATGACTTTCCTTACTCTTGTGCAAACTATTTTTACAAACGCTTATTCTCCATCTAGTTCATGTTAATCGAGATGTTAATCTTATTGCTAGTTTTCTTGCAGATGCAAGGGGAATATGGTAGGCTTTAAGCGATAGTCAAATATTTTAAGAGCTGGTTGAAATGTGGAGCATTCCATTCTCTAGAAATGAGTAACGAATTCCCATTTGAGAAAAAGTACACGTATTGGAAAATTGAAGCAAATAACAAGGAATACCTCGGAAATGTTTCTCTCGACAAAAGAAGTGTAAATCACATAATTTGTGTGTTTTAACGAGATCTACATTTTTATTCAGTACAATTTTGTGTATCTCAGTTTACCACTTATACGAAAGTCATTCAGAATGGGGACATTCCCACAAAATTCTAGATATACATTTTATTTGCCACAAAAATATCTTAAGCACATCATATTTTAATCAAAATCCTTATAGCTATTTTTGAGAAAATCAAAACTTTCGAAAAACATTCCACGTAAGGTACTCTGGATTGGACGATTTGCTTGAAGATCCTTGTGTCGCGTCCTTGGTAGATACTAATTCAAAAATAAGTTTGTTATTTATTTCACTTTTCGTTTTTGAGTTACGCTGTTCACAGACAGACACACATACGGATATGTTTTCAAAAATCTTTATTTGGATTCAGGGCACCTCAAAGCATGTATTTTCGGTGAAATCTCGGTATCAATTTTGAATGGAATGCAATACTTCCCCTACTTACTATACGAACTAGAAAAAGTAATTATGTATCAGTATTTCCGCAGAGATACATGTTTTGCGGTACTAATAACATAAAAAAAAAGGTTTTAGAGAAAGTTTCAACCTGAATGCAAAGTTTCCACATGTGTGGAAATTTCTACGAACAACCTGTGAAGTTCTGTTCATTCTGAACAAATTTTGTATACTTTTGTATAAGTGGTGAATCATAAGAGATAGACAAAAACTTACTGTAGAAGAAAGTAAGATGTCTTCATAACATAATTTACTTGTTATTTGCTGCTGTTCAACATTTTCTGAGGTGCTATCGAGATTCAAATGTTTCATGCGATGTCATTTATAAACATTTGACTATCGCTTCAGCCTCCAGATCCCCATTGTTCCTATTCTGAGGTGTGTAATGAAGCCATTTCTGCAAGTTTTCATCTCGATTAACATAAAATGAATAAACATGAAGTTGTAAGAGAACTATTTAGGAATAATACAAAAATAGAAGATGGTGAATAGAGAAAGTAATGTAAATGTGACGTACTGTGACACTTCGGCTATGACCCAAGGTTTTTCGGGAGTTCGGCGCCGGGCAGTCGGAGTAAACAATGATAACTGCCTGTCGCCAGCGTAAACACCACTATTAGCAGATAGCTAGAACATTTTAGAAGCTTCTTCTCCCCCCTCCTACAGGAAGTGTTTCGAAATAGTTATAGAACCTGTAGAAAGATTTCACTGACTATATAAGCGACGTTGTTGCGGGAGTTGAGTCAGCGTGCGAACGAGTTATCGACCGCGTTTCTGGTGCAACATCAAGGGCGATTCTCCTAGCAAGTTGGTGGCAACTGTTGTGACGTGCAGCGAGTGCTACTACGGAGCGGGTTATGGAGTTGGGAACTGTGTACGTTTTATATTATTAAATTACTACGAGACCAAATTGAAGGAACACATGTTTAACATTTCGTTCTACTGTAAATATGTAACAAGTCGGGGGGGGTGTAGCGGGAACAATGGTGCATCAATGTAAATACCTGCACTAATGTACATAATATTATACAACTATAAATATGCTATATGTTAAATGTAATTGAAACTAGCTAGCCACGCGGTACAAAGCGGAGATACCTCTAGGGTGGCCCAAAGCACAGGGTATCGGCTGAATATGTGCAGCAGAGACGCTTGTGTGAGAGAGACGAGTAGAGATAGCGAGAAGACGGTACAGAAAACAGAAAGTCCGAATTCGTCATGAAGAAAGATACGAGAGCACATGTTCTGATACGACGCTAATGCGATCAGCCAATCACAACATTGCGTTAAAATAGTTGTGGGGAAAGATAGCGTCTTTAGTAGGGTGTATAAACAAAGCAGTGTCCAGGAATTTGTACTTTATACGATTTCCTCGGGGGGGAGGGTGAATTGCATGCCACTCAGATGGCTAGGCGCGTGAAGAAGCTGCTAGCAATTTAGAAGAATAATATAGAGTGGAAGGTATAGCTGGATAGATAGGTCCCCATAACCCAGTCAAATAATTGTGGGATAGAACTCATGGCTAGTTGCGAACAAGTGTGTAAATAAATTACAGTTAAAGTGAATTTAAACTTTTTTCATTTTGTCTCCTGTGCCACTCCATAGATAAGAACTAAGAGCGTAGGCCAACGCAGAGTGTTGTAGGAGTATTTTCTTACAGGAATACAACACCTACACCAGGAAACAGCCGGAGAGGGAGGTCTGTCGCAAGATTAAGGTAGTCGGACGTTGCACCGATATTTCACTGCCTTTTGCGTAAATATAAGGGATTGCTTTATCCTTATTAGGAATAGGGGGCTGTACGAAATTACAATTACAAGGTATCTCTACAAACATTTATACAGAATAATACAAAACAAACAATAAATAAGAATAGTCTCTCGATCTATGTGACTTTAATCTAGATAGTTGGACACAGATCCGCGGTAACATGTGAAGCTCGCATTTGGCAGATCCAGGATTCAGATTTCCAATTAGGTTTTTCTTGGTTTCTCTGTCGGTAGGGGAGTTCTGTAGGGGTTTCTTAGTTGCTACGATTTCCTTTACACCACTTCCCTTTCGTCCACTTCCAGGTGTGCTCCTAGGTTTCGTGGCATATGGCGGTGCAGGAAAGATGGCGCGGATGTTTGCTCAAAGCAGAGTATACTCCCCGTGAACACAAGGGGCTGCTTGGGCAATGAGACCTTCACGTTATCCCTTACCCTTGGGGAGTGACTAAGCGTGGTGGCTCAGGCGGCAACGTCTGTGGCCCATTTTCGGGAAGTCCCGACTTCTATTCCCGGCGACCGTACACTCTGGCCCATGGGTTTTTCGTGGTTTTCCCTGGTCGACAGTGGGATGGTTTATCTTCTACCACGACTCTCTTCCTTTTCATTTCCTGTACCCATCGTCTTCCTTGTCATCTGTCTCAGGGTTATAGGACCAGGCGATGGTGTTCGGCGGGTTGCGGTTGGGCTTTGTAGATGTTTCTTCCCTGGTGACGTTGTGGGACCCTCCTCTCAGTGGGCCACACCAGGGGGAACCGCCAGAGGTTAGGAGGCTTGTAGGGGTTTCAGGGGGCGTCGGATGTGTTCTCTCTGGAAACGTTAGGGACCCTGTCCATGCTTGTGCCTATCGTCGAACCCGATGGTAGCCACAGTAGATCTATGTACTTTGCAGAGCGCGTGATGCCCCCCCTCCCCCGTTGTATACCCTATATACATAATTGCTCACTATATACTGGCTTTGAAGTTCCACTCTTTGCATGTCTATGATGCAACAAACGAATGGCGTTTTAGCACTTCAAAAAGATATGTCGTCCTTCTCTTCATTTTCTGGATTTTAACACCTTCTTGAACCTAACTCTGGTTTTGAACGTCTCCTAAGGAAACGAAGAAGGAAGGCGTGTTATGAACCTATCTAATGTTAGATAGCTTACATTGCCTGGGCCTAGAAATGAATGAACCTGTGGTATTACACCCACGGTGTATAATAAGCCGCTTCCTCCCCCCTCTTAAGTAAATGTTTTCCTTAACGTCGCATCCCCCCCCCCCGACAGTTTAATGGCAAGTCTGCTGTCAAATGCATCATGGCGGCGACGGCCCCAATATTGCTAGCAGTAAAAACTCGCATTTCCTACCAGCGACTCACGACTTAATGAGAGACACAAATCCCTGCCTCCTAGATTTACGTCTTTTTAGGGTAATGCATCTGTGAAACTTGAAAAAACTACTACATATAAGATATCTTATTGAAATTTGTACCACAAATACAACAATATTTTTGCCATGTTTCAAAATGTTAACTTCAGGCGGTATTTTTAACATTTAAATGATTTCAGTCTAATTATATAATATGTAAAATCAATAAGAGCCCGCCTTAAAGCAATGTGTATATGTAACAATATATAAAAAGTGTATATTACAGTCATTGTAAATGTTTATATTATTGTATACATGTTCAGTAATGTTATGTGAATGTATTACGTCATTTAATGATGCAGGAGCTGTGAGAATAATAGGTTAAAAGTTGCTAACAATGAGGTAACAATGAGGTAACCTTGAGGCAATAATGAGTAAGAATGTTTAATAATGCTACTAGTCATTATTGTAGCAAAAATAATGTAAATTTTGAGACAGTTTATAAAATAGCCAATCAACAACCAGAAAAAGCTGATGAAAGTATTCTATGGGACTAGGATTAGACAATCAGAAACTAATATGAAGCAAATTGTGTTCCTGACGCGAGATGTGTCCTCGAGAAATTTAATACGTATTTTGTGTGAGACAAAAACAGATTACGTGTTAAAAAAATGCAAGCAATTAATTTAAAAAAACATCTCACAACTCTCTCTATATCAGTGAAGTGTTATTTAAATAGTGTCAAGCATTAATAAATGGAGTGAAGTTAAATTATAATCTGTGTAAGCCTACATTCTTCAGTCGCACCACTCCCTGCTAAGAGAAACATGTCTCTAACAATAATACTGATGCAGCCGAGGCAAACATAAATATAAATATTTAAAGAAACAGTCAAAATTACAAAGTTAATGTTTTTTAAACATTTTGGGGGAAAGGCCACCGGAAAGTACATTTGGGACGAAGGCTACCGGAAACTGTTTACTATACGTGCGGTTGCAACTACTACAAGTTCGGCTCCCCAACAGTTGAAATATAATACAACTCCTTCAGTACAAACTACTTCAAATTGGCGCTCAAAGCGTGGTGCAAATAACAACGTAACAAACCATCTTCTCAAATGTGTGCCAGAAATGCAATAACAACAATATTTTTGCCATGTTTCAAAATTTTAACTTACATAGTGAATTAGATATTAATCTTTTATAATGCAAATTTATTGCTCTAGTTAAAATGCTCCACACCATACATTTTTAAAAATATCACTTATCCTCCTGAGAGCCAGGGTACAGTACGTTGTATACTGGCGTGCATAAAATGTGGCCCTTACCAGCGTAACCACCTCTTGTTCTCGTATAATTCTAACCAGAGGATTGGCAGGGTACTTGACCTCCCCCAAAGCACAGCCGAACTGCCAAAGGGTAACATTACAATTTAAGCCTTATGTTTTTATGGTACACTACTGCCGTTTAGTAGCAGCAAAAACTTTAACCCTCGTCTCCATGTCGCTGATGAAAGCTCTCATACATATAACTGTCGTTCAGTTTAATTTGAGGCAGTATTTTTAACACTTAAAGTGATTTCAGTATAATTATATAATATGTAAATTCAATAACAGCCCTCCGTGAAGCAATGTGTGTATATAATAATTTGTAAAATGTATGTAACAGTCATTACATACGGTTATATTATTGTAAATATATTCAATAATGTTATGTAAATGCATTATGTAATTTAATAATGTAAGAGCTGTGAGAATAATAAGTTAAAAGTTGCTAACAATGAGGTAACAATAGGTTACCTCGAGGCAATAATGAGTTTGAGAGTTTAAATGCTACTAGTCATTATTAGAGCAGCAATAATGTAAATTTTGAGACAGTTTAAAAATAGCCAATCAACAGCCAGAAAAAGCTTTAGTTAATTAGACTGAAATCATTTGTGCTAAAAATACTGCCTCAAACTACAGAAAGAAATCAACACGGCGTACGTGGCCAAACCGCATTTATTTCCGTTTCTGTGGTACTTCATAATGTTATGACTTCATTTTATTGGCTGATGCTGTCACCTTGTAGGAGCTATCCCGCCTTGTGCTGTATATCGGACCAATAAGTATACCTATGCTAGTTCTGTCGACTCACTGGCAAAATACGCGATGCTCAGTGGAACATTTGTTAACTACGAACATAAAGAAGATCAAAGAGGCCCTTACTGTGGCATGCTCAGAATGGTCATGAAAATATCCTCTTCAAAGGTGAGCAAATCTTCACAGCGGAGAAGAAGTACAATAAGCAAAATGATAAAATGTATGCAAGGAGCTCAGAGGAAGCTAAAATATCAGTCCCCCGTGTCCAGAGAGGGCACCACAGCATCAGTGATGGTTTGGTCGGGTGTGTCACATCTCTCCATTTCTGCAAACAAGGAGTAAAACCAGGAGCCAGACGGTACCAACAGGACATCCTAGAGAGAGTTGTGAGACCCTTGAACACCACACTCTTCAGTGGAAGCCATTGGATCCTTCAGCAAGACTAAGCCCCAGCTCACAAGACTAGAACAACTCGAGCATGGCTGAGGGATAATGTTCCAGAATTCATTGTATGGTCATCGCAGCCTTCGGATCCCCAAGCGGCGACCTTTGTGCAGTAGCCAAACACTTGTTCCCTACCCTCCCTAACCGCAAGCACCATAAAATCTTAGTGACATCCATGTGCATATGCGCGTTGTTGCCAAAATTAAAAATAGTATTTAAAAGCAAAACCTTGCAGGTGATTTCCACATGTACAGAATACAATCATGCAGTTTGTCTGCTTGCTTTACACACAAAATAACTATGTAAATAACTATGAATCGCATAGTAATTACATTTAAGTTGCAAACGCTTTAAAATATGACTGAACTAATGAATGATCTGAACTAATATACTGCGCTACAAGAATAGAAATGCATGTTAACATCCGAGAGAAACTTAGAAACATGTTCCGAATAAACTATACATTGTTGGACTATCATTAAATAATTAAAATATATAAATATTAATTTATTTTGAAAGGAACTCTTACTCCCAAATCAAAGCATCATTTTTGATTATGCTGTGCGCGGAGCTATGGTAAAAAGTTTTTTATCACTTGTATCACAACAATGTTTTATTAATATAAAGCTAATACAAGAAGTTGTGTATTGTTTAAGGTGTAAGATTTATAAGCATGACATCTTCTGTTTACTTAAATGAATAGCTTTATTATAAAATGCAGGATAAGTAAAAATACGAAGGCAAAAGAAAGAAAATAAAAAAAAAATCTTATGTATTATATTCACAAGATTATCTCTACTCACTCTTCTACAAACTATTTTCACAAAAGCTTATTCTATCTACTTCTTAAATAATAAGATAAAATTTCATTGCACATATCGTTGTAAATATAAGGATACATAGGCTAAAGCGATAGTCAGATTTTTAAAATACAGATGTCTATATGATGACTTTGAAATTCCATGCTCTTAGCATGACCACGAGGAAAATACAAACAGAGACTTCCAACTTGTATTTCAAAATTCAAACCAAGAACAAAAAATTTCTCGGAAATGGTTAACACAATTTGACCTAAAATTTGTCCTTTACCGAGATTGCATTTTACGCAGAGTAAGATTTTGTCTCTCTCTTAGAATTTACCAGTAGTACAACAAGTTGAGAACGAGGAAAATTTTACAAGTTATTCCCAGAATATAAAATTCATGATACAAATTTTATTTTTCCTGCAAATATCTTAAACTTGCGGTATTTTACTAAAAATCGTTAAGCTGTTTTTGAGAAATTCAAAACAATAACAAACATTTTTCCACATAAAAGGTTCTTTTCTACATGTTCTTGAACATTACACATAAAAATCTGGCTTTGCTTATTCAGTTTTTGTAGCCCTTTTCTTCGTGGTCTTGGCATTACTGATATTCGGCAGAGGGTCACTTGCTGGTGCGACCGGAGGAAATCAACTTGGTTCGTTTCCCAAGGTCTCCACATCTTAATTAAACTATTAAACGCTAATAACTATTAAACACTGCTAAACTTACAAAACTGCACTAAGTAAAACACTATATAACTTCTCTGAAGAAGTAATATAGAAGCTTAGCTGAACATGGAAGAAAAGCACGAGCGAACAGTCACAGCTGCTAAAATAAAACCGAAGAAACAGCAGAAATGACATTGCAACAACGCTTTGCTTTGGTGGAGCTGGAGAAAGGACCACGTGTTGTGTTTAAGGGATGGGAAGACCCTACTAATCGTTTACTGATGGGTTTATGGTCAGGCTTCAAAGCTTTCCGTTCGCTTTGAAGCCGGTTGGGGATAGGATGCCCGGGACTAGTTTTTTTTTATAGCACAAGACTGGCCTCTGGCAGCCCAGACCTGAAACCACTGGAGTATAGGCTTTGGGATATCTTGCAGAGTAAGGCCTGTACTAAACCTCACTCCAGTTTGGAACCTCTAAAGCGAGATCTCGTAAAGGCAGCGCAGGGAATTCCTCTAGATGTCATCCATGCTGCAGTAGTAGACTGGCCTAACACATTAAGATCGTGTGTAAAGACCAGAGGTGATCATTTTGAATGAATTATAGTGTAAGAAATGTTCAATAGTCACTGAATTAAAATATATATTTTATACCTTTTTGTGTCTTTTATTCTAAGACCTAATCATAGGACAGAACTTATGACTGGACTGTGTCTAGGTGATGAATGGACACCTCCCTCAACCAGAAAAGAGCAGGAGGGGAAACTTATATCTTCTTTTATCGATTACATCTGTCTTTCGCGAGATTAATGGCGAATATACAGCAAATTCCTGTTTGGAAATACTAGATAATATGACCCTCAAACATCATATGTATTTCCTCTTGTAAGTTAGCATTTACATTTTCAACAGGCAAGCCATAGTACCTTGCTCCCACCCTCATAAGGGTGAAGGAGGCGCCAGCCGACATCTTAAGCCACGCCCTATTAGCGCCTTACAGACGATCATAAATGGGATGTAGTTTACTTCTTGTTGGAATTGTACAAACTATTCTTACAAAGGCTTATTCTACTCTCTACTCCATGTTAATCGGAGTAAACATTTGTACAAATCGTCATATTGTTTCCTTTAGGTACAACGGGATTAGGACCGAGCGAGTTGGCGCCGCGGTAACATATGCAACTCACATTCGGGAGGTCTCGGGTTCGATCTGATTTCTCCGGATCGGTAGGTGAAAGCTGGGGTGATTCATTTTCTACCATGAAGTATTCGGCGGGTTGCAGCTGGGCGGTGGATGTGATATCTGTGGAAGTTTCATCCTGACGTGGTCCAGGGACAGTTTGGCTGGAACCTACTTCTGGATGCTTTCGGACCGGACTCTTTCGGAGTACCCCGGAGGCTTTAGGCCCTATAAAGTGGACGTTGGAGGCGTTCAATCTGGAAACATTAGGGACTCCGTCTGTGCTTGCGCCCGTCGCATCCGTATCTGGTGGCCTTTCGCGTCTCTACCCTCATCCCTTCCTCCCGGTGTCACGGTAGAAGCACAAGGGGTCAGCGGGCGTGCTGCGCTGTTCTATCCCGGTCTCGGGGCCCCCTCCGTTCGTCCGTAACTTTTCTTTTACAGGGGACTTAAGGGAGGCTTAAGCGATAGTCAAGTCCTATAAAGGCCGGTCGCTATGCGATGGCTTTGAAATTCCCTTCACTTTGCGTGACCAAGAGAATATATAAAAAAATAAAGAAAGAAAAAAGGTGGAAGAAGAAATAACCACGTTCCATTTCAGAAAAGTATAGGTATTTTAAAATGCAAACCAATAACAATAACGTGAAAATATTTTAAGCACATGGTATTTTAATCAAATCGTTTGTCATTTTTGAGGAGATCAAAATGTTTGAGAAAAGAATTCTCCATGTAAAGGTTAGTTTGGGGTAGCGGATTTATTTGAAAATTTTCATGTCATGTTTTTGAAATGGCAAGTTTGGTGTTTATCCAACATTTCCTTTTGATCATGCTGTTCAGAGACAGAAAGATAAAGGTATACGGGGGCATTGCACCGCAAGTAGACCATAATGACCCTGTTTTGCTTCAAACGTGACCCCTGGGAGGAGGGATGAGGGGAGAGACCCAAGTTCGACCAGATCCGGATGAGGATGGGCGGGGTACCTAACGCTTCCAGACAGAACGCATGCCACGTACCCTGCCCCCACAAGCCTCTCACCCCCTGGCGGTCCTCCCTGGGGGGCCCACTGAGGGTTCTAACTGAGAAATCCCGCAACGACGCCAGGGAAGAAACCGGTATAAACCGCACATCCAACTTCCAGCATCAACCGCCGCCTGGCCAAATAACCCGAAACAGATGAAAAGAAAGATGAGGTGTAGAAGAGAAACCACCCTAGCATTCGCCTGCTGATTCGGAGAAACAAAGAAAAACGCATGGGTGAGAGTGTACGGTCGCCGGGGATCGAACCCGGGACTCCCAGAGTTAGTGTCGATTTGTTTCATTCATAATACTTTCTTTATTAAGATTTATATTTAGTGTATATTGTGTTATAAATTACTTGCACACGTTATCACGACACCACCTCGCTCGGGATAGACAGACACACATACATACGCACCCACAGATTCTGTTCTAATTTTTTTCAGAGAGTCTCAAAACGTGCATTTCCGGGGAAATCTCGGTATCGAATTTTGGGAAGAGTACAATGCTTCCTCTACTTACCATAGACAAGTAGTAGAGCAAGTATTTCTTTTTATTTTGAATTCAAAGGTCCTCAAAACATTAATTTGGGATGAAACTTAAATATGAATGTTTGGGTGTAAGGCAAGACTTCCTCTACTGGAATACTGGGGTGCATAAAAAGTGGTCATCATGGAACTCGGTTAATTATTCTTTTTTATTTAGTTAATTATGTTGATAATGACAAATTTAGCCCCGCCCTCTGTCAGCGTGAGCTGCTTTGTTCCTCGAGCATAATTTCTAGCCGCTGGATTACCAGGATACTCCTCCAAAGTACGGCCGAACTGCTGAAGGGTGACAACATATTCTTACTGGCGGAGAAGCGTTTAACGTTTATAGCGGCAAAAATGAAATATAATATAATAAAACCTATAAATAAACAAACCTTTGCCTTCGTTTGCATTTCTCTGATGAAAGCTCTCAGATAAATGGCGACGGCTGTCGTTTAGACCTTCCTCTAGAAGGCTGACTTAGGTCGTATTGGTCTAACATTACGTTTTGTACCAATCGTTGTGAAATGCCTTCATAGAAGTGGTATTGGAACCACCCCTTCATTTCACATTGATTCTTATAACATTGCTCACTGGTTCGTTTTTACTTTCTCTACCACTTACATAGTAGGTAGAGAAGGTATTGCATTCCATCCAACAATTCGATACCGGGACTTCACCAGAAATACATGTTTTGAGGCACCCGAATTCAAAAAAAAACTAGAAAAATGTCCGTGTATGTGTGTGTGTTTCTGCGTGTCTGTGAACACTATAACTTAAAAACGATAGATTCAGTGCCTTCTAAAGATGCGACGAGAAAGTTTTAAAAAAAATTCGCCCGCTCCAAACTATCTTTTATTCATTAACATATCATATATTAAACATAGTTATATGCCAAACAAAGTGTATATATTGAGTTTTCGGAGAATAGCCTGTGAAGTTCTCTTCACTCAGAAAGAATTTTGTACAATATTGTATACCTGGTTAACATTAAGCGATAGACGAAAACGTACTACATAAAAAAATGTAGATGTCTTTAAAACGCACAATTTATTTCCAATAAGTTTTTTTGTGGCTCAAGCCATTTCCGAGATATCCATTATTAAAGGTTCAAATTGCTCATTTCTCGGTCATGCTCTTAATGTCCTGTCAATATACAGTTGTTTCTCGCGATGTCATGGAAACAGTATGGAATTTTAAGGCCAGCATACAGCGTCCAGTTATTAAACATTTGACTATCGCTGTTCTCTTTGTATCTATAACGAAATGTGTAATGTAGCTATTTCTGTAAAGGTTTATTTGGATTAAAATATAGTAGTCATGTCATGTAACTGTATCACATCTGAGACACCGGCTGGGTGGAGTCAGAGGTTGGTTACCTGAAGGTGCGAAACTTATGGAGGGAATAACACTACTGGATCTAGGGGAATGGACCACTTTTTACCCACGTCAGTGTACGTGGTAGAGAAAGTAATAACAGTGATATTAAAATGAAATAGCATCACTGTTAATTCCACTGTGTATCTTCAGAAATACAGCGGCAGGTTTTCCAGTGAAGTAAAAGACCTTTACGAAACACATAGCTCTGAACAAATACTATTAAAAGTTGAAGATATATGCAGAATTTCTGGCAGTAAAATATTATTTTAACGCTGTTATCTTCCGCTTGTGCTCCGTTCTATCTGGATATTTGCTTTACCGCGACTTCTCTGTTTACTCAAGTAAAGAACGGGCTCGCTAACACATTCAAAATTTCATTGCCTTTATTTTCTGTAATAACACATCCTTCTACTCCATCAACTTAATTCGTCTGCATGCGATCGTAACGCGCGACGCAGGCAAAGCCAACATTTTCAGTTCATAACATAAGCTAGATTTGAGTGCTGCCAATAAATATCACGTTCCAGACGGCTTTTTGGAAACGTTTCGGACGCCGTCAAGCACTTCTTGGTCTAGTCTTCTAGCTAGGTATTACTCGACTTTAACGAGAAACTATACAATAAGTATAGATGGAACGATATCGCTATTTTTCGATACTCTATAAAATATTATAAAAGTGATAGCGTGTTTACTGAATTATGTTCTTATTATTAGTTTTCTGTGTATAAACTCATGTAACCAATTTTGTATTATATGCTAATTTCGATATTAATACAATAATTTTTACTTTCCCTACTATGCATTTCACCAGAAATGCATACTATGAGGTGCCCTGAGTCCAAATTGAAGAAGCTATATTGTTGTAGAAGTTGTATTGTGCCCCAAGTTTAAAAAAAGTATTAGCTTTGTAATTAAACTGTTTCTTTAAATATTTAATATTTACGTTTGCCTCGGCTGCGTCAGTATTATTTTAGAGACACGGATATCTTGGCAGGGTTGTGATGCCACAAGAATGTAGGCTTACACAGATTTTAAATTTTAATTCACTCCTTTTTTATTAATCCTTGACACAAATTATATATCTCTTCACTGATATCGAGAGCTGTGAGATTCTTTTATTTAATACTTGCACCTTTTAACACTTAAACTATTTTCGTCTCACACGAATACGTATTATATTTCTCGAGGACGCAACACGCATCCAGTTACAAACACTGTCCGCAGGCAACTGAACTGATTTCAATCGTCTAAACTTGTAAATTTCTGTATTTCAAGTCTCTGACTAGCTATTCCTAATCCAATAAAATACTTTAATATAACTTAAGCTTTTTCTGGTTGTTGATTGACTATTTTTATAAACTGTCACTAAAATTACATTATTGCTACTCCAAGAATCACAAGTATTACTGTTAAACTTTCTTGCTCATTATCGACTCAAGGTTACCTCATTGTTACTTCTTTGTTAGCAACTTTTGACCTATTTCTCACAGCTCCTACATTATTAAATTACGTAATATATTCACATAACATTATTACACATGGATACAATAATATAAGCATATGCAATGACTGTTACATACATTTTACAAATTATTACATACACATATTGCTTCAATTTACATATTATATAATTTGACTGAAATCATTTAAGTGTTAAAACTACTGCCTCAAAATAAAGCATTTCTGGAAACATGTCCGTGTGTGTCTGTGACTGTGAACAGCGTAACTCAAAAACGAAAACTCGCATAAATACCAAACTTGGCATTTGAGTTTAGTATCCTCCAACGATGAGTCACGAAGATTTTCAAGAAAATCAATCCACCCTATACTACCCTTTACATGGAACAATTTTCGAACACTTTGATTATAATATCGTATGTTTGTGATATTCTCATGGCAAATTAAATGTATATCTTGACTTTTCTGGGAATGTCTCCAAAAGTATTCTTAATTCTGGATGACTTTCGCATAACTGGTAAACCGTAAGTGATACACAACATTTTAGTACACAGAAAATGTAGATCGCGTTAAAACACTCAATTTATGCCATGTACATTTTTTAGTCTAGTGAACCATTTCCGAGGTATTCCTTGTTATTTGCTTGAATTTTCCAATACTTATACTTCTTCTCAAATGAGAATTCATTATGCGTTTTTTTATGTCCTGGATATGCAAATAGAAGGGAATGCTCCACAGAGCAACCAGTTCTTAAAACATTTGACTATCGCTTAAAGCCTACCATATTCCCCTTACATCTACAAGAAAATTACTAATAATGTAGTTTCTGCAAATGTTAATCTCGATTAACATGAGATAGATGGAGAACAAGCGTTTGTAAGAATAGTTTATACAGATTAAACAAAGTCATTTGAGTGCAACACATCAGAATTTGTTTTTACCTTGATAGCACTATGTAACTATACTTTCTGCTAGAATTCTTCTTTTAAAAGATTTTCTATTATATTACGGAAATTAGTCGTACGGTATAGCTGGCGCAAAACTTCTGGAATCATGATCTGATTGCCACCCCAGCTGCCGAGGCTAGGAATGGTTTATGTTTAGCTTAATCAACAAAAGCGATATAATACCTTTGCTTAGTTACAGTGCATAACACATACAGTCTGCATAGAAGGTGTCCGCGTCTTGTTGTAATTTCAAAGAGAGCAGTACCTAAATAGTGCTTATGTTATATTAATTGTTATATTTATAACCATGGCCCCTACGTTTTCAAAGTTAAGTGTAAGATATTACATAGTGAAAGCGGGGAAATAATTGCAAATGTCCTTAACTTCATGAAGCAAGAAGCAAAGATGAAGGAAGAAAATATATGTTCACCCGAGTTCCACAAAAGCCTTAAGAGAGTGAAAGAAAGAGTAGCCAAAGCAACTGGGGTTTCACTGAGTTCCATTTTCAGAGTTTTCAGAGATAAGAAAGAAACATATGGATGAAAGAGTATAATTGGACACACCTGGGAAGAAACAAAAGGTCCCTAAACGTATTACAGAAATACACGATTTCGAAAAATGAGTCATTCGGCGCATGATTCACAATTTCTATGTGAAAAAAAAAACTTGTAGACCGAGCGGGATGCCTCAGGCGGTAAAGTCTGTAGTCCGCATTCGGGAGGTCCCGGGTTCAAATCCCGTGGGCCGATCAATCTGTGTGAGGTTTTTCGAGGTTTTCCTCAGTCGCCAGTCCATCTTAGGTCTAAAACAATAGTAAAATGAAAAATAAGTGGTAATAGCGAATGCTATGCCATCTATCTACAGACAATGTAAGCAGTTAGACTGGACGGCACTCTAATGACATCTGCACGGCATGAAGCAGGTGGTTACAGGGATGAGACCTAGAAGACGCCTTTCTGTGTGAGGGCGTCGGTTGGTCACGCCCTAATGCCGTCTGCACGGCACGAATCAGAAGATTCGGTAGCTATGCGCTAGGGTCCCTGTGACACGTGACGGAGCGGGTGGTTACAGGGATGAGACCTAGAAGGCTAACTGTCCATCACATATCGTTCTAAGAGTTATCCACCAACAGATCCGTCGAGATATGACCAGGGAGTTAAAGCGACGTAAAATAAAATAGAGTAAAAGGTTATGTGATATATAAACATTCTTGATGAATACATTTCTGCTTTCAACAAACAGTTTTACTTCCCTGCTAAAGCTGCGGTTAGCCATCAGTTTCTACACTAGGGACTGAAAATGCGAGACACCGCAGGGAATGCAAACTAACAACCAACTAGAGAGGGGGGACACATAAGCTATTTTTAAAGACAATAAAGTTTATGAAGCCCCACCACGATGAAATAGCCAAGCAATGCACGTTCATTTGACGACAAATAAATAGGATATTTTAAAACTCGTCTATGGTCCCTAAGACAAGAACAGATTTTGGAGTGAGTTACGTGACGTGGCTTGTAAAAACCACATAGAGAATAACTAACATTTTTATAGCCGCTATAACTACAGACCAAGCTTTTTAATGAACCGGGCCACCAACGAACAATCGAAAACCTGACAAAACCTCCTTGGGAATGAAGAGATAAATCAGTCGTCGGGATCATTAAATACGCATCCACGAGAAGAACTGGTTTATTTCAGGGCTTTTACAACTTCCGTTACGTCTTGACGTTGATTTAGGCCTTTCTTGGTGACCCGTCTCCAATTCACGTAAAGATATTTGTCATAATTAACTGGGAATAAGACGTTCCTATCGATATCTCGAAGATAGCTTTCTTGGTGACAGACTTTAACCTTAGTGTTCCTGAATTCTCTGATATTATTTTCTATAGCACTACATAGTAGAAGGTTACGTGTGTGTCTGCCAGCATAATTCAAAAACGAAAAGTCGGATAAATACCAAATGTAGTATTTATGTCAAGTATCTTCCAAAGATGCAATACGAAAACTTTAAAGAAAATTCTCCCAACCCAAACTATACTTAACTTAAACTTTATATTTTCTCAAAAAGGCTCTAATTATTCTGATTAAATTACTATATATTAAAGATATTCATATGACAAATAAAATGTATAACTTTCATTTATCTGGGAACAGCCCGTGAAGTCCTTTTCATTCGGAAGGAATCTTATATAATCTTGGAACTGGGAAACTAGACAAAAATGCACTACACAATAACTTTTGTGGCATACAGCCATTTCCAAGATACTCCAATTTTTGCTTCGAATTGTTCAATACTTCGTCATTCTTTTAATGTCCTATCAATTTTCAGTTGCTTCTCGTGATGTCATGGAAACAGTATAGAATTTTAAGGCCAGCATAGAAGAAAGGAGTTTTCTTTACGTTGTTTACACCACGTATGGAGGCCAATTTGAGAAAGAATGTTTCTTTGTTACGTTATTTGTTAACACCACGGTTTGGGTGTCAATTTGAAGATAGAAGTGTTATTTACGTTGTTTGCTGCTACGTATGAAAAGTCAGTTTGAAGTAGGTTGTATTGAAGGAGTTGTATTATATTTCAACTGTTGGGGAGCCGAACTTGTAGTAGTTGCAACCGCACGTATAGTAAACAGTTTGCGGTAGCCTTCGCCCCAAATGTACTTTCAGGTGGCCTTTGCCCCAAGTTTAAAAAAAATATTAACTTTGTAATTTAACTGTTTCTTTAAATATTATATTTATGTTTGCCTCGGCTGCGTCAGTGTTTGTTAGAGACACGTTTCTCTTAGCAGGGCATGAGGCTTACACAGACTATTATTTTACTTCACTCCTTTTATTAATACTTGATACGATTTAAATAACCCTTCACTGATATAGAGAGCTGTGAGATTCTTTTAATTAATTAATTACTTTTTTTAACACGTAAACTATTTTTCGTTTCACACGAATACGTATTAAATCTCTCAAGGATGTGTCTTGCGTCCGGTTAGGAACACTGCTTGCAGGCAACTGAATAGATTTCAACCGTCTAAATTTGTAAATTTCTGTATTTCAAGTCTCTGATTGGCTAATCCTACTCCAATAGAATACCTGTATTTAACTAAAGCTTTTTCTGGTTGTTGATTGGCTATTTTTATAAACTCTCACTAAAATTACATTATCGTTACTCCAAGAATCACAAGTAGTATTGTTAAACTCTCAAACTCATTATTGCCTCAAGGCTACCTCATTGTTAGAAACTTTTAACTTATTATTCTCACAGCTCCTACATTATTAAACATGTATACAATAATATAAGCATATGCAATGACTGTTACATATATTTTACAAATTATTACATACACATATTGCTTCAAGTCGGGTTGTTATTGAATTTACATATTATATAATTAGACTGAAATTATTTAAGTGTTAAAAATACTGCCTCAGCATATAGCGTTCAGTTGTTAAACATTTGACTATCGCTGTCTTCTTTGTATCTATAACAAAATCTGTAATGTAGCTGTTTCTGCAAACATTAAAATGAAGTTTATGGTAAATACACCTTCGCAAGTATACTTTCCATAGCCACTATTAAATGATAGAGGGTAAAAGAATACGCAGGTGGCTCCCGAAACCGGGCAGAGCACCGTAGCAGGTCAGTCTGCCCCTCGCGCTTTTACCATAACTCCACGAAGGAGAGATGAGGGGAGGGACCCGAAGGGCAACCAGATCCGGATAACGATGGGCGCAAGCGCACACGGGGTTTCTAATGTTTTCAGATTGAATGCCTCCAACGCCGCCTCGGCCCACCCTATAGGGCCCCGAGTCTATGGGGGTCCCCCGAAGTAACAATCGTCCGAAAGCAGGCAAAAGTGGGTTCCAACTGAGCAGTTCCAGGACGACGTAAAGATGAAAGTTCCACAGAATGCATAGCCGCAACGTTTGCCTGAAACAGATTACAAGGAAGATGATGGGTACAGGATAGGGGAGGCAGGAGAGTTGTGGTATAAGATGAACCACCCTAACATTCGCCTGTCGACCAGGGAAAACCACGAAAAACCAGGTCACAGTGAGCGCTTTCTGGGATTCGTACCCAGGACCTCCCGAATGTAAGTAGAACATGTTACTGCAGCGCTGTCTCGCTCGGTAAAAATAGAGGGTAGAGAAAGTCATGTCTTTGAAACACATCGGATTTTTTGTATATTGTTATTAATCTAAGGAAATCGGTTTCTCGGTAACGTGTGAGGCTGGCATTCCCGTTATGGCCACCAATTTCACCTTGGGTTTCCCCCTGATTAGTACGCAAACGCTGGGATGTATCGTAAAATGTCGCGAATTTTCCTGTCCACAATTTTCTCACATTTCATTTCATTGTTATGTTTCAGGCTCGAAGAATCATACGAGTGGCCAGAGTAAAGCGTGGTAGTGTGTGTGACGGGACTTTAGGGACCCTCTGTGTCCGAGCCTACTGCCCCAGAGTGGTCGCTTTATTTGCCCTTTGCTTCTGTCCTTCCACCTGGGTTTTCAGAAACACAATATGTCTTCATGTGCGCTTAAGTATCGAAATGCTTTTCCAAACCCTTTTAACAATAACCTAGAAGGTATATTCCACAAAAAATCTGATGTGTTACACTTTCTCTACTCTTGTACAAACTATTTTTACAAATGCTTATTCTCCATATGCTTCATGTTAATCGAGATGTTAATCTTATTGCTAATTTTCTTGTAGATGCAAGGGAATATGGTAGGCTTTAAGCGATAGTCAAATATTTTAAGAGCTGGTTGCTATGTGGCGCATTCCATTCTCTTTGCATTTACAGAACATAAAAAATGAATAACAAAATTCCCATTTGAGAAGATGTATTGAAAAATTTAAGGGAATAACAAGCAATATCTCGAAAATGATTCACTCAACAACAAAAAATGTATATGACATAAATTGTGTATTTTAACACGATCTACAATGGTTTACAAGTTATGCAAAAGTCCTTCACAATAAAGAATACTTTTAAAGACATTCCCAGAAAATTCGAGATATACATTTCATTTGTCATGAACATATCTTAAACACATATTTTAATCAAAATCGTTAGAGCCATTTTTGAGAAAATTACAATTTTCGAAAAATGTTCCATGTAAAGGGTAATCTGGTGTGGGGGTATTTTCTTGAAAACCTTCGTGTCGCATCTCTGGAAGATAGTAAACCTAAATATTAAGTTTGGTGTTTATCCGACTGTTCGTTTCTGAGTTATGCTGTTCACAGTCACACACATGGACATGTTTCCAAAAATGCTATTTTTGTATACAGGGGGTCTCAAAACATGTATTTCCGGTGAAATGTCGGTATCGAATTTTTGGGTGGAATACAATACTTCCCCTACTTACTATATGTAGTACAGAAAGTAAAACCTGATGTGTTACATTCACATTGTTTCCCTCTCCTCTATCGCCTATTATTAGGTATACAAATTATTCTGACGAAAGCTAATATTTCTGTCTACTTCGTTTTAATCGAGATAAACCTTTGCAGAAATAGCTACATTACATTAAGAACTAGACGCTATATGCTGAGCTTAAAATCCCATACTATTTCCATGGCATCGCGAAAAACAACTGAAAGTTGTTGAGGCTTTACCACGCCAAAAATAGCAATGGAAACCTTTAGCGGCATAATAGACAAAATCCAGATGTAAGCGGCCAGTCATACGAACCTTAACTTTAACTTCGACTGTTTTTTACTTTCTCTACCAATATATATATATATATATATATATATATATATATATATATTATAGGTAGCAAAGGTATTGTATTTCTTAAAACTTCGATATCGAGATTTCACCGGAAATACATGTTTTGTCCTCCCCTGAATCCAAAAAGGTATTTTTGAAATACCGCGTTTGCCTGTGTGTCTATGTGTGTGTATGTCTGTGAGCGTAATTCAAAAACGAAAAGTCGGATAAATATCAAACTTGGTATTTTGGATTCAGTATTCGAGACGAGGATTTTCAAGAAAATGCTCCCGCTCCTACTACACTTCACATGGTACATTTTTCGAAAATTTGATTTTTTAAAACATGGCTGTTAACGATTTTGTTTAAATCATCGTATATTAAAGATATTTGCATGACAAAGTAAAATATGTATCTTGAGTATACCAGCAATAGCCTTTGAAGTGCCCTTTAAATTTTGTATAATCTGGTATAGTTAACTGTTAAAGTTTAAGCGATAGACAAAGACGTATGATATAAAAAAAAATCTGATGTGTTACACTCACATGTTTTTCTGTACTCTTGTACAAACTATTTTTATAAACGCTTATTCTCCATATGCTTCATGTTAATCGAGATATCGTGATTTCAATCTTATTGGTAATTTTCTTGTAGATGCAAGGGGAATATGGTAGGTTTTAAGCGATAGTCAAATATTTTAACGCTGGTTGCTATGTGGCGCATTCCATTCTCTTTGCATGTCCAGGACAAAAAAATGAATAAGGAATTTGAGAAAAAGTATAAGTATTTGAAAATTTAAGGGAATAACAAGCAATATTTCGAAAACGGTTCACTCAACAAAAGAAATGTATATGACATAAATTGTGTATTTTAATGCGATCTACATTTTTTGTGTAGTAAAATTTTGTCTATCTCTTATGGTTTACCAGTTATGCAAAAGTCATTCACAATGAAGAATACTTTTGGAGACATTCCCAGAAAATTATAGATATACATTTCATTTCTCATGACAATATCTTAGACATATGATATTTTAATCAAAATCGTTAGAGCCATGTTTGAGAAAATTAACATTTTCGAAAAATGTTCCATGTAAAGGGTAATCTGGGGTGGGGGGATTTTCTTGAAAACCTTTGTGTCGCATCTCTGGAAGATACTGAACCTAAATACCAAGTTTGGTGTTTATCCGACTGTTCGTTTCTGAGTTATGCTGTTCACAGACAGACACACAGACAGACACACAAACGGACATGTTTCCAAAAATGCTTTTTTTGGATTCAGGGGGTCTCAAAACATGTATTTACGGTGAAATCTCGGTATCGAATTTTTGGGTGGAATACAATAATTCCCCTACTTACTATACGTAGTAGAGAAAGTAATATACATCTTTTTAACCTACACAATTTATTTCAAATAACGTTTTTGTATCGTCAGCCATTTCGAAGATATGCATTATTAAAGGTTCGAATGTTCTTTACTTTTCATTCTTAAGTCCCATCAATTTTCAGTTGTTTCTCGCGATTGCATGGAAACAGTAGGAATTTTAAGGCAGCATATAGTTCTTATCCGGTTCTTAAACATTTGACTATTGCTGTTCTCTTTGTATCTATGACGAAGTTTGTAATGTAGCTGTTTCTGCAAAGGTTTATTGGATTAAAATGAAGTAAACAGAAAGATAAGCTTTTTTTAAGAATAGTTTGTATACTACACATTAACAAACGATCGAGGGTAGAGAAAATCTTGTAAATGTATCACATCAGATTTTTCCCTCCTTGTATCCCTCAGAATCACGCGTCAGAAAAGCGATTACCTACATTACAAAAATGTTTGATATCAATATTTTCTCTTAAATATAAAGTAGTTTTAAGCATTGAATGTTTGGACCATAGTGAGGAAGCTTTCAGTGTTACATTTTCGTTCACAAGAGAAACACCGCTTACCTCGCACTAGTGTTTATATGCAATATATTCCTTATACTGCTGGCAATAGTTCTGATTCAACGTTTCTGGCTCGAATTGAAATTTCTTCGAGATTTGCATCCATATTTTCAGTCACAAACTTGTTGTTTAGAAACGAACCCTCAGTAGAAACACTGCAATATACTTCCGTATCTCATGTTATGGTCAACGCTTCCTAGAAGGCGTTTGTACGGTTCATAGCGTAGGACTCGGTGGCTGTGAGAGTATTTCAATAAATTACTAACTATGGCTTTCATGTTTATACAGCACTAATATTACACTAACGTACGCAGTAGCTTTAGCGGGCTCATCCAATTTTGCTAACTTGATACATAAATAGCTATTTTTAGGGACCCCTATTCTTCCTCTTCCTTATGCAAGCGGCAGAGAAAGTTAAAGTAGTCGTTCATATTTTGAACCTCAAGGTGCATTATGAGATATTTTATCGGCATAACTTTAATTATATCAATTTTACGCTTGTGCCCTTTGCCGGCGCTAATATTTTCCGCACCCTCACGAACTTCAAAACCCAACCCCTCGTGTGGTAAATGTACCACAACCTCTTCAGCTCCCCTACTCTTGTAAGCCGAGCGTGTTCTCAATAGCTCTTTATGTTTTTCGAAGATGTGACTAAAAATAAAGCATACATCATATCCACTCAAATAATATGTAACCCAAAATGTTGTGATAATTTTTAAGTACTTTCTCTGTATGTATAGTATGAGGCAGTATTTTTAACACTTGAATGATTTTAGTCAAATTATATAATATGTAAATTCAATAACAGCCCGCCTTAAACCAATGTGTATGTAATAATTAAGCCCCGGATTCTTAGGTTCTGACCTATTTTATTCCTAACCTCCTACACTTCAAACTTCGGTTTATGATGTTTTAGTTACCAACGAGTAATATACTTCAATTTTGTAGATGCTAAATTGACCTAATTTTACGTTAGGACTTAATAAAGCCTATTTTTCGTGATAGAACCTAAAAGTACCTAATTCGGTTATTTAAGCAAATAAGAGTAGGTTTATGAATATAAAAGTATTTTTAAAACGAAGGGAGACCGTTCGAATAAGGAAACTATTAAATAATTAGATTATGAAATCTTGCGCAATACCTTACATTAATAAACTTTACTTAAACCGTCCGCCACAATAATAAAGTAATTAAAAACATTTGCCCCCTTCAGTTATCATTTTCTAGCTATAGTCGAAAGAGGTGGTCAGTGGCACGCGGCATTTCTGAAATGTGATGTTTACATGCCGCAACAATAGGTGAAAATTAGAGGCAAACATTTTAATAGCGCTGTTGAGTAGTATGCATTATTGCTTCTTCCGTTATAGGGAGTTTCTAACACGACACTTCTGAATTTGGTACTTTCAAATACATACTAAAGTTACAGTGAATTTAACTTTTTACAATTTAAAGTTAGTGTTTTGATTTGCATGAATATATATGTGCCAAGGATCCTATAAATTCCTAAATTCAACATATAAGATCCTATAAAATCCTAATACACTGATACATAGAACTTAATTTTAACTTTTTAGAACCTAAAAATCCGGGACTTAGTAATAATTTGTAAAATGTATGTAACATGTTTAATATTACATTATTGTAAACATGTCCAATAATGTTATGTGAATGCATTACGTAATTTAACAATGTAGGAGCTGTGAGAATAATGAGTTAAAAGTTCCTAACAAAGAGATATCAATGAGGTAACCTTGAGACAATAATGAGTTTGAGAGTTTAAATGCTACTTGAGATTCTTGGAAGCATTATGTAATTTTAGTGACGGTTTATAAAAAATAGTCAATCAAGAACCAGAAAAAGCTTTAGTTAAATGCAGGTATTCTATTGGAGTAAAAATAGCCAATCACAGACTTGTAATACAGAAGTTTTCAAGTTAAGACGGTTGAAATCTATTCAGTTGCCTGCAGACAGTGCTCATAACTGGATGCGTTGCTTGTGCGTCCTCGAGAGATTCAATACGTATTCGTGTGAGTCGAAAAATAGTTTACGTGTTAAAAAGTGTAATTAATTAATAAAAAGAATCCCACAGCTCTGGATATCAGTGAAGTGCTATTTAATTTGGGTCAAGCATTAATAAAAAGAAGTGAAGTAAAATTATAATCTGTGTATGCCTACATTCTTGTCGCATCACAACCCTGCCAAGACATCATGTCTCTAACAATAATACTGACGCAGCCGAGGCAAACATAAATATTTAAAGAAACATTTTAATTAGAAAGCTAATATTTTTTAAACTTGGGGCAAAGGCCACCTGAAAGTACATTTGGGACGAAGGCTACCGGAAACTGTTTACTATATGTGCTGTTTCAACTACTACAAATATTTTCTTCAAGTAGGTAGAGATGTTTGTATTCCACCCAAAAACTATATACAGAAATTTCACTGTAAATATGTTTTGAGACCCCCTGAATCCCAAAAAGGGTATTTTTGGAAAACTTTCCGCGCGTGTGGGTATGTGTCAATGTACAGCAAATCTCAAAAACGAATAGTTTAAAAAATACCAAACTTAGTATTTAAGTTCAGTATCATCTAAAAATGCGACCCGAAGATTTTGAGATGTTTCTTCCACCCTAACTACCCTTTACATGGAACATTTTTGGGATTTTTTTCTCAAAAATGGCTCTGAAGGTTTTAATTTAAATACCATATGTTAAATATTTACATGTCACATAAAATGTATATCATGGATTTTCTTGGCCTGGCCTGTGAACAGCTCTTTATGCTGAATTTATTGCTTATAATTTTGAAAAACGGACAAACCATG
The DNA here is from genome assembly GCA_030765065.1 of Deroplatys truncata. Taxonomy (NCBI): domain Eukaryota; kingdom Metazoa; phylum Arthropoda; class Insecta; order Mantodea; family Mantidae; genus Deroplatys; species Deroplatys truncata. Next base: position 30,098,476 of record CM060981.1, on the reverse strand, counting down.
ACACTCACAAAAAGGAGTACTGCACAGTAGTGTAGCTCTCTTTAAAATAGGTGTCATTAGCTATATCCAAGTTATTGGTTTTTACTAGTTTGAATTTTTCAATATTTTTTTGTCAGTTTTGAGTGCTGTTTCTCGTTATTCATGGACGGCGTATGGACTTTCAAAGCCATAAAGAGACTAGATTTTTAAACAGTTGACTATCACTTCAGCCTCCTACATTTCTCTCCCACGTTCAACGAAATATGTAACGAAACTATTTCTGTAAACGTGTATCTCGATTAATATGAAGTAGTAGACAAAACATTATGTTACTTTCACATGATTTTAATATTTTACTAAAGCTTATCTTTCTGTTCTACTTTGTTATAATCCAGAAAAGCTCCAGAAATAGCTATATTACGTATTTCATTATAGATACAAAACGAATAGGGATAGTCAAATGTTTTAGAACTGGACGTTTTGTACTGGTCTTAATATCCATACTGTATCCATGACCTAGCGAGAAACAACTGAGCGTCGACAGGACTTTAAAAGAATGACAAAGTGCTGAAGATTCCAACCATTAATAACGAATACCCCGGAAATGGCTTATGCTACAAAAATTATTTAATATAAATTGTGTGCGTTAAAGAGATCTACATTTTTTTTGTAGCACGTTTTCGTCTATCGTTTAACGTTTACCAGTTATACAAGGTTATACAAAATTCCTTCAGAATAAAGAGGACTTCAAATTCTGCTATTCCCATAAAATGCAAGATATAGATTTTATTTGTCTTATAAATATCTTTAATATATGGCATCTATGTAGCACATTGGTGGAAGCAAGGATGTTATACTTGGCAGAGATATGGGGGATGAAAAAATGTGGATACTATACACAGGAATTTTTGTAAAATAACCCTGGAATTGCCAAAAAGAGTAGCACAAGCAGAACTAGGAAGGGTGGGAGTTAAAGGCAAAATGGTAGAAAGGTCAATCAAATATTGGTTCAGAATAAAACTACTAGAGGAAAATGAAATACTAAAGCGATGCTTGGTTATACAGGAGAAAATGGGGAAACAAGAAAATTAGATGCACAGTGAGGCAGTATTTTATATCACTACACTGTGAATGCCAGAGTGATTGTAGTGTAAATTAACATTATTGTATGATAATGATTTGAGATGTTTGTTAATTATAAGCATTGTTAGGAAATAAGTTTACACGGCCTCACTGAAACTGACAATAGGAGCGGATAACAATGAAACGAGGGGGTGAGTTGTTTATCAATTAGAAGAGACAAACAAATGACGTCATAATAGCGTGCCTTTCTTTAGAAATGGAGGGAATATCTTCCCTAGAGCATATGTGTTCGTAATTTTGATTGGATATAAAAATAGACGCTAATGTTGGCGCGCTTAGTTAACCAATAGCAGCTCTGTTATAATATTTAGGCATATCGGGGTGAGGCAGTATAAATTCTGAAGCCAAAGACAAGTAACGCGCAGTTCAACAGAATCATTCACGGGTTACACGTCGCGCAGTTCTACAAAATCATTCACGAAGTACACGTTACGCAATTCTACGGAATCTCTCGCGTCGTAAAGTTAGTTACAAAATGTGAAATACGTGAATTAATAATGCGCGGCAAATAAGTGATTGTAGTTACATTCGAAAATATAACAGTTTCAGTCTGGCGTGTATCAAGATTAAATATGTGAAATTAATTCTGTGTGACGGCAATAAAAGTGTAAAAACAAATTCTTTTATCACTGTTATCTTTTAGTAACAACTCCTTTCCGTTTACACACCGTGTTCAAGAGATTTGCTCGACTGAGTAATAATAGCTAGCCGGAGGACAAAGAACACAATATTCAAAATAATAAAACAATAACAGGCGCTCAGCAAATAAGATAACACGAACGATACCACGACAACAGGATGTAGACAAGATTGGAAGAAATAGAAATGGGGGAAACATGGGCAGAAACAAATAACAAAAGTAAGGGTTTCTGGAAAGAAATTAGAACAAGAGTGGAGGATATTGAAAAGCAAAAATTATAAGTAGTTTCAAGGAAAAAAGGTCATTAATAGACTAAAAATATTTTAAAACGGAATGGGAAAAATAAATATACATCAAAGTATGCCACAAAGAGGCCAGAACAGGCGAGGACAAGTGTAATGAATTTCAGTGATCTTACAGGGAGATGAAGGCGGGAGATGTACTAAATGTAATGCATTACATGACAATTGGCATTATATCCTGGACACTGATAAAGGAAGAGAGAATTTATTACTTGAGAAATGGAAAAATTTAAACCAAAGGTTAGAAAGATTTTTAATACAAAATCAAATGAATATATGGAGAAAGCAGGAAAATATTTAGCAAAAATTAGGTTAAAGTGGTTAAAACAGACGTGAAACAAATTGTAGAACATACGGAAAAAGGGTAACAACGCAAAAAAGTAAATAGTGGAAAATTATACTTCCCCATTATATATACAACAGAATGTTTAATATAAGGGGAGGACAAATAATAAGCAACTCCATTGTATTGTAAACATTGTATAAATTGCATCTAAGTTCAAAGTAGACAATAAGCCATAATGTGGCGTATTCATAATTTGTGGGTTTCATAGCCATTATCAGACATATTGTTGTGTTCGTCTCTCAGTCAAGTTTTGCTAGTCACGAGTGGTGGGGATATAGCGTCTGTCTTACTTAGGATTCCGAGAGAAGCGGATCGCGCGTGCAAGCCGGCTGTTGGATCGGTGGACATCTTCCCTCTCCTTTTGTACTTAATAATGTAGGAACCCCAAACGGTTGGGAAATAAATCTAGGAATGTGTGAGTAGATTTGTGTTATGGATTTTGTACAGTGTAAACCCACACCTTCCTCTTAAACTCCACACCACGTTTCGGTCATCCGCGGCCAAGTGAGTTTATGTCCCTTCAATGCACGTGCCGGGTATTAGAATTTAATTTAATTTTTGAAGTGAACGTTTAAGCCTCTACCCTGCATGTAACTATATGATATCGTTAGAGCTATTTATGGGAAAATAAAAATTACGAAAAGTTTTCCATGTAAAGGGTTGTTGGATTGAAGGAATTTTCTTTGAAATCTTCATACCGTATCTTTAGAAAATTTTGAACTTTATTACTAAGTTTGGTATTTTTTCGATTTTTCGTTTCTAAGTTATGCTGTTCACAAATACACACGCGCACATGGATCTTTTTCTAAAAAATGCCTTTTTTTGAATTCAGAGGACATAGAAGAGCGGGTAGAGAAACTTATGTGAATACAACACATGGGATTTTTTAAGCATGAATCTACTTTCCTGCCACAAATATACTTGAATTCCTTTCAGAGGTATGTAACATATCCTGACTGGGAATCAAGTCCAGTCTCCCTGTATTGCAGACAGGTAACTGAAAGTTTGTCTAATAATGACGAACAGAATATACTTAGACAGCGTACATGGAGCTACAGGCAGGTGGTTTTGATGAGCCCGCACGCAAAGAGGAAACCAAAGAATGTCTACATGCAACGGAAGACAAAAACTACATCCTCGACATCTGCCTCTCTTCTGATGTAGGTACCCACCCTTGTCCTTATGGCCAGTAAGGATAATTAAACTGTCTGCACCGGCAGGGTGAAGGTGCCCTTCATGTACCCACACAACAGGCAATTTAATTACAATGTGCTATAACATCCTATAGCAAAAGTATTAACCGACTTAGGAATATTGCATAAGTTCTAGTCCATAAAAACGTTACGTAATATATCGTTTCGCTACATTACTCTAGTCTACATTGTGAACAGTGACAAGAAAATTACGGATAATGTTCTCTGCCCTCATGAGTTACATTTATCCATTTTAACTTCCTCTACCACGCACATAGTAGGTAAAGAAGGTATTGCACACCATTCAGAAATTCAATAACGGGATTTTACTGCAATTACTGATGTGTTACACTCACTATTTTTACAAACGCTTATTCTCCATCTACTTCATGTTAATCGAGATAAACATTTGCAGACTCTATCTTATTGCTAATTTTCTTGTAGATGTAAGGGGAATATATATTTACAAGGGCAATATAGAAATACAGTAGCATTTAAGCACATACATATCTCTTAATAGTTGGTTGCTAGGTGCAGCACCATTCTCTTTGCCACAGATTAATACTCTTTGCATATCAAAGACAAAAAAATGAATAACGAATTCCCATTTGAGAAAATAAGTATTGAAAAATTTAAGGGAATAACAAGCAATATCTCGAAAATGGTTCACTCAACAACAAAAAATGTATATGACATAAATTGCGTATTTTAATGCGATCTACATTCTTTGTGTAGTAAAACTTTGTCTATCTCTTATGGTTTACCAGTTTACCAAAAGTCGTTCACAATGAAGAATACTTTTGGAGACATTCCCAGAAAATTCGAGATATACATTTCATTTGTCATAAAAATATCTTAAACATATGATACTTTAATCAAAATCGTTAGAGCCGTTTTTGAGAAAATTAAAATTTTCGAAAAATGTTCCATGTAAAGGATAGTCTGGGGTGGGGGGATTTTCTTGAAAACCTTCGTGTCGCATCCTTGGAAGATACTGAACCTAAATACCAAGTTTGGTGTTTATCCGACTGTTCGTTTCTGAGTTATGCTGTTCACAGACACACACACACACACACACCACACACACACACAGACACACAGACGGACATGTTTCCAAAAATGCTTTTTTTGGATTCAGGGGGTCTCAAAACATATATTTCCGGTGAAATCTAGGTATGGAATTTTTGGGTGGAATACAATACTTCCCCTACTTACTATATGTAGAAGAGAAAGTAAAAAATTAAAAATATCAGATGTCAAATTTGGTATTTACTTTAAGTACCATCCTAACATATGACATGAGGATTTTCAAGATAATTCCCCCATCCCCAACGAAAATTGGCATCAAATGCTGTAGGTCTCCTTATAACACACAATTTATTTCAAATAACGTTTTTGTGACATCAGCCACTCCCGAGATATCCGTTTTTAATTGTTCGAATTGTTCAATACTTTATCATTCTTTATAAGTCCTGTGAATTTTAAGTCGTTTCTCGCGATGTCATGGAAACAGTATGGAATTTTAAGGCCAGCATATAGCGTCCAGTTGTTAAACATGTGACTATCGCTGTTCTCTTTGTATCTATAACGAAATGTGTAATGTAGCTATTTCTGCAAAGGTTTACTTGAATTAGGGTGAAATAGATAAGAAACTGAGCTCCAGTAATAATAATATACCCACTAATAAACGATTAGTGTTGTGAATGTATCACATCAGATTTTTTTTGTTTTTTTTTTTTGTTTTGTTTTTTGTTTTTGCATCAGCTACTTTCGATATATCGTTAAGTAATTATTGGTTTGAATTTTTCGAATGCTGTCACCATTCAGTTGTTTCTCGCGATATTATGGAAAGGGTATGGAATTTAAAGGCCACATAGCATTCCGCTTTGAAACATTTGACTGTCCTATATCGCTGTGTACCTCATGCAAAATGTCTAATTAAACGTTTATATAGATCAAATTTAATTAGAATTTTTACGAACATTCTGTATAAGCTATATAATAACAAACGATACTGGGTAGAGAAAGTCAGTGAATGTAACACACCAAAGTTTTCCTCTAACAGTTCAATATATGTTTGTGTTCGTAATCTTATAAACGCCAACAGCGGAGTATGGAGCCTTGCGTATTCTCATCTGAGAATGTATGAAAGGAATCAGGCCTTGGTTTTAAACAAAGGCGAGTACAGAACAAGCGCACAGATTGGATTCTCTGCATGACATAATAACAAAGGGCCTGACCTCCATCCTCGTAATGGGAATTCCTGTATTAAAATATCGATCACGTGGATATAGGTAGAGCAAAAAATGCTTTCTTAATTTAAATGTAAATTTGTTGGACAAGGAATATGAGGTAAATTCATTCAGGACCAACAAGTGCTCAATACCCATTAAGTGGACAAATTTCTTGTACAGAAAACCTGATGTGAAACACCCAAATTATTTTCTCTACCCTTTATCCTTTATTAGTGGGTATACAAGTTATTCTTATCAAAGTTTATTTTTCTATCTACTTCATTTTATTCGAGATAAACCTTTCCAGAAACAGCTGTACTACACGTTTCGTTATAGATACAAAGGGAATAGCGATAGCCAAATGTGAAGTACGTTATTGTCTACGTAGTTTGCCCCGAGCTTTGGGAGCCAATTTGAAGAAGTTCTTATTTCAGTAGGAGTTGTACTGTAGTTCAACTGTTGGGGAGCCGAACTTGAAGTAGTTGCAACCGCACATATGGTAACCGGTAGCCTTCGTCCAAAATTTAAAAATATTAAATTATTACTTTTGATTGTTTCTTTATATATTTATGTTTGCCTCGGCTGCGTCAGTATTATTGTTAGAGACATGGATTATGTAGGCTTACACAGATTATAATTTTTACTTCACTACATTTATTAATCCTTGACACAATTTAAATAACACTTCACTGACATAGAGAGAGAGAGAGCTAAGAGATTTTTTATTAATTACTTGCACTTTTTAACACGTAAACTATTTTTGTATCACACGAGGACGTGTCTCACGTCCGGTTAGGAACACTGTCTGCAAACAACGCGTCCAGTTATGAGCACTGTCTACAAGCAGCTGAACTCTAAATTTGTAAATTTTGCTATATTTCAGTTTCTTATTGGCTAATCCTACTCCAATACAATACGTTTATTTAACTAAAGCTTCTACTGGTTGTTGATTGGCTATTTATAAACTGTCTCAAAATTTACATTATTGTTGGTCTAATAATGACTCGTAGCATTATTAAACTTTCTTACTCATTATTGCCTCAAGGTTACCTCATTGTTAACTCATTGTTCGCAACTTTTAACCTATTATTCTCACAGCTCCTATATTGTTAAATTACGTATAACATTCACATAACACTATTGAACATGTATACAATAATATAAACATATACAATGACTGTAATACACACTTTTTATATATTGTTACATACACATATTACTTTAAGCAGGGTTGTTATTATATTTTTTTTATATAATTTGACTGAAATCATTTATGTGTTAAAATACTGCCTCAAATGTTTAAGAACTGGACGTATACCCTAGCTTAAATTCCATACTCTGTCCATCCAATCACGAGAAACAGATGAAACTCGATGGAACTTGAAAAGAATGACAAAGTATTGAATTATACGAACCATTACGAACGTATATCTCCAAAATGTCTGATGCCACAATAAAAGTTATTTGAAATAAATTGTGTGTTATAAGGAGACCTACATTCTTTGTGCAGTGCGTTTTCGTCTATCGCTTAACATTTACCAGCTACACAAGATTATAGTTACCTTTAAAATGATGTGGACTTCACAAGCTGTTCCCAGAAAACTCAAGATATACAGCTTATGTCCATGTAAATATCTTAAACACATAGTATGTTATTCAAAATTGTTAGAGTCATTTTTCAAAAAATCAAAGAATTTGAAAAGTACTACATGTAAACGGTATTTTGGGGTGGGGGGATTTACTTGAAAATTTTCTTGTCGCATTTTTGGAGGGTAGTGAACTTAAATACCAAGTTTAGTATTTACCTGACATTTCGATTTTGAGTTATACTGTTCAGACACACAATACACGGGAATTTTTCTAAAAATGCGTTTTTTTGGATTCAGGGTGTCTCAAAACAAGTATTTCCGATGAAATCTCGATATCGAATTTTTGGACGCAATGATCACAAAAATATCTGTCTAAGGATGGTTTAAAATTTCGCTATAAGTACTTCGCTGCATTAATTCCTCGATGGATATGCACACTGTTTATATTTACAAGTCCATTTATATTTTTTATGACCTAATACAAAAAACAACTATAGAAACAAAAATATGTGAAGCCATGTTAATCCAGATAAACATTTGAAGAAATACTTTTGCTATACTTTTGTTGTGAGCAGAAGGGAATACAGGAGGCTGAAACGATACACAAATATTTAAAAAGACCGGTCGGTTTATGCTACATTGAAATCCTATAATGTTTGAATGACATTAAAAACGAATCTACAGTTTAAAAAATTGATATTACTGAAACATTAAAACCAATAGATAAAAACCTTTATAAAATGTATTAGACACAAATCATGTCTTTTAAAGAGATATACATAATTTTGTACTAAGATTTTCGCTATTTATTATGATTTAGCTATTATAAGGATTATATAAAATGTATTTCAAATGAAGAAGACTTTACAGGCCTTCGCAGATAATTCAGGTCAAATATCTTATTTGTCTTGCAAATGTCTTAAATATATGGTATTTTAATCAAACCCGTATAGAGACTTTTTGAGCAAATTGAGGAACTTTTTCCATGTAAAGAACGGTTTTGGGCGGTGGGGCTTTTTTTTCCTAATGTGCGCGTCGCATCCTTCGTATCTGATGAAATTAAACACAAAGTTTGGTATGTAGACGATATTTCATTCTAGAAGTAATCTGTTCAAACATCTATGTGGAACTGTTTTGATATACACACATTTTTATTTGTAACTAATCATTTTTGCTGCTAATAGAAAACACTCTTTGTACCATATAATGCATTATATGTCCCAAGTGTTTATTTTCAACTTAAAAAGTCACTCCTGTGCTGTTACTGAATAATATTAATGTGCTAGAACTAAATTGCCTTATATGCGTAATAGCACTTTCAATTTTGTAAAAGTAAACTTACTGAAAATAGTTGAATACAACAAACCATGAAGTATTTCAATACCTACATAGAGACTGTTAACTACTTAATATCTGAAACCCTCCTGAAAATTGAAGTTAGGAAAATTATAAACTGATATATAAAAAGGATTTTTAATAGTGAAAGGTGCTCAGAAAAACATAATTAAAGAGAACTGTAGTTTCCTAAAAGCTCGTTTGAAGCTTTAAAAAGATCTGATTATTAAGAGCATAAAATGTAGCTTGAAAGTACAATGAATGTGAACCAAACGAAAATCAAGGTTTTAATTTTGCTAAACTTCACATATGATAGTGTTCTTGATTAAGATTAAGGCGATCTAGCCGCAAGCCTTAAGTATCTCAAACGGTAAAGTGGCGCCCAACGTGAGGCTACAAATACAAATCGGAACTTCCAAACTGAATTGATTTATGTGACATGGAACTATCAGTGATTGCTATTAGCACTTGCAAAATCACCAAAAGTGCTACTTAATTATATAGTACTATACACAGAAAAACGAATGTGGCACACGTTTCCTAGGTTTCAAGTTAGCAAAAACTGCTTATTTGGCATGAAGGGTAACGCCCGGATGAAACCCGGCAGTGAACCTCTTTTTCTTACTTTGCCTGTTTTATGTGCAAGGGGAGACAGCTCCAGGGCTTCTCTGACAGGATCAACAGTCTTTTACGTCGAGTAGCGGTTCCTTGATTCCTTCTGCTACACATTGCCAAGTCTGTCTTCATCATAGAAGAGACGTTACAGAACTGAAGTGGCATAAGTGCAAAACCGCAGACTTCGTCATTCCTTCATCTGCTTCTTGCAGTCACATTCGGGCTTATAAGGCAGAAAAAGTTTTATAGATGCTTAAAATCCATACTAGGTATTGCTGTTTTAACTGAATATTTTGCTATAAATTTAGTTCTGGGCTTGGAAAAATAAATACAGAAGCTTCTTATGAAATTAATGTATTTCAAAAGAGAATGTAAAGTAAATATTGTGCAAGATATTTGAAAATTTCAATGTTTACTTTTTTAAAACTTGTGTGTGGTAGGTAATGCAAATCCGATTTTAAGCTTTCATTAGCAATAAGCATTTTATTTTCTCCTCAATCTCTTCCAGAAAAAGCATGTTAGAAAAGGTGTGTGTTTGTATGTATTGTGTGGTTTTTAATTTATGTATTACCTACGTATGGTAAGTAGAGGAAGTATTGCATTTTACCAACATTTCGATACGGAAATTTTGCTGAAATACATGTTTTAAGTTCCCATGAATAAAAAAATCTGATGTGTTACACTCACATGAATTTCTCTGCTCTTGGGCAAACTATTTTTACAAACGCTTATTCTCCATATGCTTCATGTTAATCGAGATGTTAATCTTATTGCTAATTTTCTTGTAGATGCAAGGGGAATTGCTAGGCTTTAAGCGATAGTCAAATCTTTTAAGAGCTGGTTGCTATGTGCAGTATTCCATTCTCTTTGCATTACCAGCACAAAAAAAAGAATAACGAATTTGAGAAAAAGTATAAGTATTGAAAAATTTAAGGGAATAACAAGCAATATCTCGAAAATGGTTCACTCAACAACAAAAAATGTATATGACATAAATTGTGTATTTTAACGCGATCTACATTTTTGTATAGTAAAATTTTGTCTTCTCTCATGGTTTACCAGTTATGCAAAGTCGTTCAAAATGAAGAATACTTTTGGAGACATTCCAAGAACATTCGAGATAAACATTTCATTTGTCATGAAAATATCTTAAACATATGGTATTTTAAGGAAAACCGTTAGAGACATTTTTGAGAAAATTAAAATTTTCGAAAAACCTTCCATGTAAAGGGTAATCTGGGGTGAGGGATTTTCTTGAAAACCTTCGTGTCGCATCTCTGGAAGATACTGAACCTAAATACCAAGTTTGGTGTTTATCCGACTGTTCGTTTTTGAGTTATGCTGTTCACAGACACACACACAGAAACACACACACACACACACGGACATGTTTCCAAAAAAAAATTTGGGGGATTCAGGGGGTCTCAAAACATATATTTCCGGTGAAATCTCGGTATCGAATTTTTGGGTGGAATACAATACTTCCCCTACTTACTATACGTAGTAGAGAAAGTAAAGATTATATAAATCAACAACAAGTAGATAGAAGAAGTGTTTGTAAAAATAGTTTGTAGACCTTACCGTTAATTGTATAAGTGGTTTCTTTACAAATTTCGTTTTAGGTACAAATGGGACTGACAATCAAATGTTTAAAAATCAGTGGCTATATCCTGACCTTGCAAGTCCAGCTCTCTTCACGATATCTCGAGAAACAATTGAAGGTTGGCGTTCTTCAGAAAATTACATGACGAAGTGATCTAGATTTTTTTGTGCAGTATGTTGTTGTCTATCTCTTAAAGCTAATGGGTTATAGAAAATTGTACGAAATTCCTTCCGAATGAATAGGTCCATACATTAATAATAAATTATGCAACGAAACTATAATGGTAGTAATTAAAACGCGAGGTTAATAATTATCATACGAGCGTTTTAATCACCATTATAGTCAAGTTTCATACGACTGTTTATGCTCGACCGTGTATCTAAATTAAAGGTTTCATAAATATCCGTTTCTGGTTTGAGTGATGTGTTACAATCGTTGTTCCTTTATCTATGGTTATAATACAATGACATTGTAGCACCTGTGTCAAACAAAGTTGCTAGCGTTGTGAGACGTACTACGCAGAATAATCGATACTTGCGCCTTCACAATGTTACATGGCCACTTCTGATTGGTCGAATACCAATACTTTAATGAACAGGTGTACTTTAATGAGGCCCAGTCATATAAATACTACATTTTTGCATGGTCGAGCATAAAATGTATTAATGTATGGATGTGAAACATGGATAACTACAAAAAAGACTGAAAGTAGAATGGAGGGCTGTGAAATTAAATTTCAAGGAAAAACTAAATATACAAGATTAGATCAAATAAACAGTAATATTATAAGAACCGAAGTTGCATAAATGAAGAAATACAATGCTACTGAAAAAACCTAATGTGTTACACTTACATGCCTTTCTCTACTCTTGTACAAACTACTTTTACAAACGCTTACTCTCCATCTATTTCATATTAATCGAGATAAGCATTTGCAGAAACGATCTTTTGACATGCAAAGAGAATTACATTTTACACACAGCAACCAGTTCTAAAATATTTTACTATCTCTTAAGGCGTACTATGTTCCCCTTGTTTTGTATTTGCAAGGGCAATATAGAAATACAGTAGCCTTTAAGCATAGACATATATCTTAATAGCTGGTTGCTATGTGCAGCACCATTCTATTTGCCACAGATTAATACTCTTTGCATATCCAAGACAAAAAAATGAATAACGAATTCCCATTTAAGAAAATCTCTAAGTATTGGAAAATTTAAGGGAATAACAAGCAATATATCGAAAATGGTTCACTCAACAACAAAAATGTATATGACATAAATTGTGTATTTTAACGCGATCTACATCTTTTGTGCAGTAAAATTTTGTCTACCTCTCATGGTTTACCAGTTATGCAAAAGTCGTTCACAATGAGGAATACTTTTGGAGACATTCCCAGAAAATTCGAGATATACATTTCATTTGTCTTGAAAAATCTTAAACATATGATATTTTAATCAAAATCGTTAGCCATTTTTGAGAAAATTAAAAGTTTCGAAAAATGTTCCATGTAAAGAGTAATCTGCGGTGGGGGAATTTTCTTGAAAACCTTCGTGTCGCATCTCTAGAAGATACTGAATGTAAATACCAAGTTTGGTGTTTATCCGACTGTTCGTTTCTGAGTTAAGCTGTTCACAGACACACAGAGACACACACACAGGCTCACACACGGACATGTTTCCAAAAATGCGTTTTTTGGATTCAGGGGGTCCCAAAACATGTATTTCTGGTGAAATCTTGGTATCGAATTTTTGGGTGCAATACAATACTTCCCCTACTTACTATACGTAGTAGAGAAAGTAAAAGAGGTTTTCACATGTAGAAGGAATGGATAATGAGAGACTTACAAAACTGGCATTGAATTATAGACCTGTAGGAAAACCTGTAGGCTGCAAAGGAGATAAAAAGACTTACTATGAAGGCAGAACAGATGGTCTAAACCGTGAAGTAAAGAAGAAGAAGATGGTTAGGTTTTTATAGACTATTCCCTGGAAATTCAGTATTATTATTATAAAGCGACATATTGAAAAGCATGCAAAATATTCTTTTTTTAAACAAAACAGATATTTGTTTATTATTGTTATTATCAATCACAAAGTGCGTAATAACAATAATAGCGGTTCAAATGTCAGTGGGTGTAATCCCTAACGTTAAACAACAGTGTAAACACAATTTACACAATAGGTATGTGCGGATACTGATAGGTCAAACATGGACATTTTAATTATTTCTCAATATGAAACGTGAACTAATTCCCTCGAAAATAAAGTCTCTGTAACTGAAGTGGAAAATGTTCTAAGACTGTTTCGGTCGGTTTATACTGTTCTTGTCTATCATCACGGAATGTACACTCTAGTGCAAGCCTGGAAACTGGTTCTCAAGAGCGCATTCGTTAATGGTCTTCGTTGATAAGTAAGAGGAGTAGAACGAAAATCGCTCACGTTATTGCGCCAGTCTCCCACTGACCTTTGTTTGCTTGATTTGCGCCGTTAAATTCTGCAACACTTAACGCACGAAGGGATATGTACACATGTGAAATACGGCGCGGTTAGGCCACTTGACATATATATATATATATATATATATATATATGTGTGTGTGTATAGACGCATAATATATTATCACATGTAAATATCTCATACATTCACTATTTTAATCAATATCGTTAGAGGCGTTTTTGAGAAAATCAAAACCCACGCAAATCTTTCCATGTAAGGGTTAGTTTGGGGTGAGGGGGTTATCTTGAAGTCTTCGTGTCGTGCCATTCTTGGAAGATATACCAAGTTTGGTACCTCACCGATTTAACACACACACACACAAACATGGGCCTGTTTCTAAAAGTCTGATGTGTTACACTCACATGCCTTTCTCTACCCACTGTAATTTTATTTTATGTAACTTCTACAAACTATTCTTATGATACCGAGCGGTAGAGTCTGTGGCCAGCATTCGGGAGGCCCTGGGTTCAAATCCCGTGGACCGACCAAGCTGTCTGAGGTTTTTTCGTGGTTTATCTCAGTCGCCAAGCTAAAATCCGGATTGGATATTTATTACCACCACCCAAAGTTCCACCTAAAGTCTAAAACAATAGTAGAATGAAAAATAAGTTGTAATAGCGAATGCTATGCCATCTTTCCACAGACAATGTAAGCAGTTAGACTGCACGGCACGAAGCAGAAGACCCGGCTGCCATGCGCTGGGGTCTCTGTGGACACGTGTCGAAGCAAGATGGCATTTCCAGGGATGAGACCTAGAACGCTAACTGTCCGCCTTTGTATGGGAGCGGCGGTTGGACTGGACGGAACCCTAATGCCGTCTGCACAGCATGAAGCTGGTGGTTGCAGGGATGGGACCTAGAAGGCTAACAGTCCACCTTTATATGGGAGCGGCGGTTGGACTGGACGGCACCCTAATGACATCTGCACGGCACGGCTATGCGCTAGGGTCTCTGTGACATGTGACGGAGCGGGTGGTTACAGAGATGAGATCTAGAAGGCTAACTGTCTATCACATATCGTTCTATGAGTTATCCATCAACGGATTCGTTGTGATATGACCAAGGAGTTAAAGCGACGTAAAGTAAAACTGAGTAAAAAAATAAAGCTCTTTTTTTATCTAGTTCATAACATTTTTAGAAATACTTTCATTTAGTTCTAAAGAGGTGGAGTGGAAATCGTAGCGATAGTCGGATGTTTAAAAGTACTCGCTATTTGAAATAAAGTATTTTGTTTTTAAAAAGATCTAGCTTTGGCTCCGTACGTTTTGGTCCATTTCTTTTGGTTTACTACATTCCTTCAGAAAGAATAATACACAGTTTCTGCGCAGAAAATTCAAGATATACATTTTATTTGCCACTCAAATATCTTAAAATATGACACTGTATAGCAGGGATTATGGCCCAAGGTTATCAGGGGGTCGGTGCTGGGAACTCTGAGATAAACAAGGATAAGTAGCACTGGCAGAGCTATCGTCAGATAACCAGAAAATTCTGAATGTTTCCCCTTCCGGAACGTTCTGGAAAAATTTCCAACTGCTTTATAAGCTAGTGCTCTCGCAAGTGAATTGGTTAGTGAGAGAGTTTGGAGAAGTCTTGTGTTCGACTCCCCTGCGAGTTGAAACGGCAACTCTAGGCCGGGCCCGAGAACAGTAATTCTAGATAACTTATTAATTAACTTTTAGTGATGTTAAATCGTATTATGTAAATATCTTTTTCTCATACTGCTTGTATATTTTAAGAAGGGTGATTTAACATTATGTATCTATCTAGGTTACTAATATTAGTAGAGTTATAAATGGTTTAATGTAAATAATTTAAGCGCTATGTTAAAATACTGTCCACGGTGGAATGTTTTAGCTACAGGAATAGTGCTTTCGAAGGCAGAAAACCTAGTTTTATTACCTCTCTTCGGTCGCCGTGCTATTATTCCTACAGCGAGGGTGTAGAGCCTTTGTCCCATTATTTGATAATTCGCCGTGACCAAGTGAGTGAGACAGACAACCTTAACGGTAAATGTAGGAAAAGCCGCGATTTATATTAAAATTGGACCAATGAAATCCCTGGAAGTTTATTCGAAATAGTTAGACGCGTCGAGTCGCGCTAAAAATGTACCAATAGGAAAGGAAGCAGCCTCAGGAGCCTGAGACTATAAATGGATCTGTTTAGGGAAAATTCGGGACAGTTTTTGTCATGTGTGGTCAGGGAGAGATGCTGCAGGATGTGTGAGATATCGCGCCAAAAAGGGAATCAAGTTAAATTCGTCATGTCAGCTTAGTATTGCATTTTACTCGAGAGTTTTCGTAATGTGTGGTCAGGGAGATATTTCGTGCCATATCCACGCCATAGTTTAACAGCAGTGGACAGTATTTTACAGCGGCAATACCAGTTTTGTATACTACGAGTGTTAATTAAATAAAAAGAAACGGCAGTGTCATCTTTTCATAACAAAGCAAGTCTATGTCTTCCTATATCACCACCCGAGATCTACGTTTCCCTTACCGAGGATAAGTCCATGCTCCCATAGAATTTAAGAACAATTACTGAGGCTAGCCGAGGATAAATTGAAGAGAACCAACCCACTGAGAACTTTTGGAAGCAACGGGAGAAGCATCCAGGTAAGCCTAACAGCAACGGATGAGGAGGTGATCGCCGCAGAGTGATCCGTCCGGAAGTAAAGGCCACGTCGCGTCATTATGTCGTTACGTAACCAAGATAGTGAAGTGACAGTGATTAGTTGAACTATATCACATTAACCAAATGACAGTGAGAGAAAATTAAAAAATCTGATGTGTTACACTCACATGACTTTCTCTACTCTTGTACAAACTATTTTTACAAACGCTTATTCTCCATATGCTTCATGTTAATGGAGATATCGAGATGTCAATCTTATTGATAATTTTCTTGTAGATGCAAGGGGAATATGGTAGGTTTTAAGCGATAGTCAAATGTTTTAACGCTGGTTGCTATGTGGCGCATTCCAATCTCTTTGCATGTCCAGGACATAAAAAAAATGAATAACGAATTTGAGAAAAAGTATAAGTATTGGAAAATTTAAGGGAATAACAAGCAATATCTCGCAAACGGTTCACTCAACAAAAGAAATGTATATAGCATAAATTGTGTATTTTAACGCGATTGTGTATCTACATTTTTCGTGTAGTAAACTTTTGTCTATCTCTCATGCAAAAGTCGTTCACAATGAGGAATACTTTTGGAGACATTCCCAGAAAATTCGAGATATATGATATTTGTCATGACAATATCTTAAACATTCATTCATTATCTGTTTACCCTCCTCTTATGTAGGACTTACACCCCCCAGGACTTACAAGCAGGTGCCCGTCGAGGAGCAGACACTCATGGATCAGACAGAGCATCCAGGATGGGTGATCAGCCCGATGCCTGGTATGGGATGAAGGAAGTAGATGAAACGAAATGTTGGTGAAATGGATGAAAGGAAAGGTGATGATGGAGCAGTTGGTGGAATGAATGGCGGGGGAAACCGGAGAACCCGGAGAAAACCCGCCCAGACGCCGCTTCGTCCACCACAAATCCCACATGCAATCCCTGGGATTGAACCCGGGTCGCCTCGGTGGGAGGCGAGCGGTCTAACCACTCGGCCGCGGCGCCGCCTTATCTTAAACATATGATATTTTAATCAAAATCGTTAGAGCCGTTTTTGAGAAATTTAAAATTTTCGAAAAATGTTTCATGTAAAGTGTAGTCTGGGGTGGGGGGATTTTCTTGAAAACCTTCGTGTCGCATCTCTGAAAGATACTGAACCTAAATACCAAGTTTGGTGTTTATCCGACTCTTCGTTTTTGAGTTAAGGTGTTCACAGACACACAGACACACAGAAACACACACGGACATGTTTCCAAAAATGCTTTTTTTGGAGTCAGTGAGTCTCAAAACATGTATTTCCGGTGAAATCTCGGTATCGAAAGTTTGGGTGGAATACAATACTTCCCCTACTTATATACGTAGTAGAGAAAGTAAAAAACATCGAAAAATGTTCCATACAAAGAATAGTTACAAGTGGGAGGAATTTCTGGTAAATCATCGTGTCCCATCCTTAGAAGATACAGAACTAATTACGGTACTTATCCCATATTTCGTTTTTATTTTCTCTACCGCTTCCCTAGTTGGAAGAGAAAATATTACATTCTATTAAAAAACTTGATACCGAGATTTCGCGGAAGTATATGTTTTGAGGCACCTTTAACCCCAAACAAGCATGTGTGCGTGCGCGCGCTTGTGAACATAAAAAACAAAAAGTTGTATAAATACGAAACTTGGTATTTAGGTTCAGTACCTTCCACAGATGCAACAGAAAGATTTATAAGAAATTCCCCCCACCCCAATCTACCCTTTACATGAAACATTGTTCTAAATTTTTTATTTTCTAAAAATATTTCTAACGATTTTTATTAAAATACAATAAACCAAAGACATTTTAAATGACAAATGAAATGTATATCTTAAACTTCTACGAATGTCCTGTGAAGTCTTCTTCATTTGGAAAGGAATTTTGTATAATCTTGTATAATTGGTAAACGTGAAGCGATAGGCGAAAACATACAACACAAAACATGTAGATCTCTGTAAACTATAACAATTTATTACAAACCGCATTTTTATTCCCATAATCATATCAGGAATATCCGTCATTAATGGTCCGAATAGTTATTCTTTTATAGTGCTGTCGAACTTCGCTTGTTTCTCGCGAGTTTTCATATAGAATTTTAAGGCAAACGTATAGCGTCCAGTTCTTAACCTTTGACTACATTTATATCTACAATGAAATGTGTAATGTAACTATTTCCAGAAATGTTAATATCGATTAAAATGAAGTAGACAGGAAAATAAACTTATGTAATAATAATTTTTATACCCACTTATAAGCCATAGAGGGTAAAGAAAGCTGTGTGAGTTCAGAAGATCAGATTTTATAGTCATTCTTTTCGCAGACACACACATCGATCTTTTTGGATTCAGCAGTCTCAAAACATGTATTTCCGGTGTGATCTGATATAGAATGTTTGTATGGAATGTAATACTGTATCTATGTACTAGGTACGGATAGAGAAATATATATTAAGAAGCACATAGTTTCACTTCAACTTAATTTCTTAAACGATCTCGCTAGTCAATATATCCGAAGGTCAAGTCCAGCAATTTGAGAATGAATTTCAGGCTGGTACTTAGGCCCTTTTACAGCTCAACTTAATCATTTCTATATCCCATTCAAGCAAGGACCAGCTACAGACAAGAGGTCAAGGAGGTGAAAAGGGGTGCCCACCCTCTGCTACCGCTGAAAAGCAAACAGGGCTTGGAAGCAAATATAATAGACAGAAAAACGTCATATTATTGAGAGTGAAGAAGGCAGGTGCTTAAGCGCATTATTCCTTTGGTCCGTTTTTTTCACCTGCCGTACTCAATGTGGGCGTAACAAACACACATGTGCTGTAAGACAAACCAAACTTCTTTACTATCTAACCTATGTATTTTTACTTACCTACCACGGACATAGCAGGAAAATTCGATACCGACATTTCACCGGAAATACATGTTTTGAGGCACCTTGAATCCAAAAAGGTATTTTTAGAAAAATATCATTGTGCACGCGTATCTATGAACTGCATAACTTAAAATCGAAAAGTTGGTCAAACACCAAACATCGCATTTAAGTTCAATACCTTCCAAAGATGGCGTATGAAGCTTTTCAAGAAATTTCCCCATCCCAAAATATTCTTTACATGCAACATTTTTCAAAAACTTTTATTTTATAAAACAATGGCTCCAACGATATTGTTTGAAATGCCATAAATTAAAGATATTTAGATTATGCATGAAATGTATATACCGCGTGCGCCAAAAAATGTCTCTGCTTTTAATGTTTAATATTTCGATAAGTTGTAACACATTTTTCTTCTGTTTTCAGCTAATTGTTGTGCAAGTTTAGGAGAAACTTCTATGGTTTTCACCACGGCTGAGAATTAAAATTGCTACATTTTATTTCCAATCAAAATCACTGGTACAAGGTATATATTGTAATGAATTTAATTGTTGAATAGCATCATCGCCAAAGACAATACTGCGTATTGTAATAAAATTTAATGAACAATGGACTTTTGTGAACACGAATAAAGGAAATTCAGGTAGACTGAGATCGGCGAGGACGCAAGAAAACATTGCAGCTGTACCGTTGTCCGTCAATCTGAGCCCCCCCCCCAAAAAAAAAACTGATGTGTTGCAATCACATGACTTTCTCTACTCTTGTACAAACTATTTTTACAAACGCTTATTCTCCATATGCTTCATGTTAATCGAGATGTTAATCTTATTGCTAATTTTCTTGTAGATGCAAGGGGAATTGGTAGGCTTTAAGCGATAGTCAAATATTTTAAGAGCTGGTTGCTATGTGGAGTATTCTATTCTCTTTGTATGTCCAGGACATAAAAAACGAATAACGAATTCCCATTTTTGAAAAAGTATAAGCATTGGAAAATTAAAAAAAATAACAAGAAATATCTCCGAAATGGTTCAATCCACAAAAAAAATGCATATGACATAAATTCTGTTTTTTAATGAGCTCTACGTTTTTTGTATCACTTACGGTTTACCAGTTATGAAAAGACCATTCAGAAAGAAGACTTTTGGGGACATTCCCAGAAAATTCAAGATATACATTTCATTTGTAATTTTTCAGAACTGTTCTGCGTGCAGTTTCACACATTTCTTATTTCTTAACGCCTTGACTTCTAGCTACCTGAACTTTGAGCTAATGGCTTTCCTGTTGACTTGAGTTCCCCGGAGCCGAATTGTCTCAGCCGTTTTACCTTCTCGCTAATTGCTTTTCCTCAAATATGTAGGTAAGGACTTGCTTATTCACTTACAAAGCTGTAACTCTTTCTTCTTGCATTCTGCATTGATTTAATACATGGAATATGTTTATTGTAGTTATTTATCTATGACCCTATGATGTCTTCATAAAATTATTAATCACACTAGTTAATAATTCGTGTATCAAAGGAGAGTTTGGATTTGAGGGCTTTTCTTGAAAAGGTTCATGTCACATGCTTGGAAGATACTGAAAATTAAATACCAAGTTTGGTATTTAAGCAAATTTTATTTTTTCGTTATGCTGTTCTAATGTGCACACACCCAAACACACACACACACACACACACATAGAGATCTGTTTATAATATATACATAATTATATTCCAGGACTCTCAAGGCGTGTATTTCCGGTGAAGTCTTGAATAAACTTGAGTGGAATAGAGTACTTCCTTTTACCTACTATAGGTAGGTGGCAAAAATAACTAAAAAAGTAGATAAAAAACAGATTTACAAGGAAATCAAGCCTTAAAAGGTTTAACTGTCTATATACGTCTTTTCAAGCAGTTTTTAAATACCGAACATGTCAAAATACAATTAAATATTAGTTCTTCACTGATGGAGGATTTTTTGTATAACCTTAGTTTTTAGCAAATGTTGAAGAAAATTAGGTATGAATACCCCGTAAACTAGACGATCAACAATAATTGCAGGTTATTAGCAAATATCAGAACCAAGTACAACAAAAACAGAATAGGAAGGAACTGCGACGTACCTAGTATAGCTAATTGACCTGGCGCCTAGTGCAGTCAACATGCTCCTCCCATCCCCCATACTCCTGGGGATCTTATCTGTACATAACAGATCATTTGGTGCAAATTGACTTCATTTACCAATTTAACGGTGCGAGGCAGAACGGAAACAGTCATCGCTTGGCGACATCGGGGACGAATCTGGGTCGAACACACCCGTCCTTCCGATACCAAGCTCTCCTGGTACTACATTATTTTGTAAACACTAGTTACCGCTTATTGCGCAAAACTATATAAGGGTGAAAAGTTTTTAATAACAGAAGAGCGGAAAATTTAAAATACGAGACGAAGTTAGAGTTATGTTAATTCTGCTAGCATCTAGTTTCCAAAATCGTGGCTTCAAGTCCGGCGGAGGGCGATGGATTTATTCCGGCGTAAAAATGCTTAGTATAACTTCCTTTTGAAAGGAAATAGTGGTCCCATGTCGTAGATTTACGGCACTTAAAAGAACCTCAGGTCTGATAAAGAGAACCTCTGAGCAAAATTTGCAGTATTTCACGCCTAATTTACAAGGGGACGCTAAGAACCACAGTAGTAATAGAGCGTCCATAAAGAATCTGATGTGATACATCCACATGACTATCTCTACCCCCTATCGTTTATAAGTGGATATATAAATTATTCTTACTAAAGCTTATTTCTCTATATATTACATTTTAATCCAAAAAACCTTTGCAGAAATAGCTACATTACACATTTCGTTATATATACAAAGAGAACAGCGATAGTGAAATGTTTAACAACTGGACGCTATATGCTGGCCATAACATTCCACACTGTTTCCACGATATCGCGAGAAATAACAGAATGTTGACATGAGTTTAAAGAATGACTAAGAAATGAACAATTCAAAACTATAATAATGGATATCTCGAAACGGCTTATGTCCAAAAAAAAGCTGTTTTTTGAAAAGAACCACATTTTTACTTTCTCTACTACGTAGAGTAAGTAGGGGAAGTATTGTATTCCAACCAAAAATTCGATACCGAGATTTCATCGGAAATACATGTTTTGAGATCCCCTGAATCCAAAAAAAGCATTTTTGGAAACATGTTCGTGTGTGTGTCTGTGTGTCTGTCTGTCTGTGAACAGCATAACTCAGAAACGAACAGTCGGATAAACACCAAACTTGGTATTTGGGTTCAGTATCTACCAGAGATGCGACACGAAGGTTTTCAAGAAAATCCCCCACCACAGAGTACCCTTTACATGGAACATTTTTTGAAAATTTTAATTTTCTCAAAAATGGCTCTAACGATTTTGATTAAAATATCATAGGTTTAAGATATTTTCATGACAAATAAAATGTATATCTTGAATTTTCTAGGAATGTCTCCAAAATTATTCTTCATTGTGAACGACTTTTGCATAACTGGTAAACCATAAGATATAGACAAAATTTTACTACACAAAAAATGTAGATCGCGTTAAAATACACAATTTATGTCATATACATTTTTGTTGAGTGAACCATTTTCGAGATATTGCTTGTTATTCCCTTAAATTTTTCAATACTTATTTTATTAAATGGGAATTCGTTATTCATTTTTTTTGTCTTGGATATGCAAAGAGTATTAATCTGTGGCAAAGGGAATGGTGCTGCACCTAGCAACCAGCTATTAAGAGATATGTATGTGCTTAAAGGCTACTGTATTTCTATATTACCCTTGTAAATATATATTCCCCTTACATCTACAAGAAAATTAGCAATAAGATAGAGTCTGCAAATGTTTATCTCGATTAACATGAAGTAGATGGAGAATAAGCGTTTGTAAAAATAGTTGTACAAGAGTAGAGAAAGTCATGTAAGTGTAACATATCAGATTTTTTTGTGTAGTACGTTTTCGTCTATTGGTTAACGTTTACCAGTTACGCACGATTACACAAAGTTTCTTCGAAATTAAGTGGACTTCACAGGCAATACCCAGAAAATTCAAGTTATACATTTTATTCTACATGTAAATATCTTTAATATATGATATTTAAATCAAAATCATTAGTCTTTTTTAGAAAATCAAAATTTTCGAAAAATCTTTCACGTAAAGGGAAAATCTTCCTGTCACATCTTTGGAACGTTCTGAACTTAAATATCAAATTTGGTATTTTGGATTCAGGAGCTTCAAAACATATATTTCCGATGAAATCTCGGTATCGAATTTTTGGGTGGATTACAATACTTCTCCTACTTACTATACGTAGTAGAGAAAGTAAAAAAGATTCAGTTTAATTTAGTTGCTCATTAACACCTGGTTGAAGTATCCAAATACCGAACAGGATACATCAGCTGGTAACCTCTGTTGCCCGCATTTGTGAGGTCCCGGGTTCCAATCCCGCCGGTCGACAAATCTAACTGAGGTTTTTTGGGTTTCCCTCAGCCGCCAAAGTAAATGAGGGGATTGGATATTTAATACCATGACCCAAAGTTCCACCTAAGTCTAAAACAATAGTACAAATGAAAATAGGCGGCAATAGCGAATGATCTGTCATCTATCCTCAGATAATGAAATCAGGTAGCCTGGAGGCAACCTAATACTATCTGCTAGGCACGTGTAGAAGCAAATATACCTTGGCCTAGCACTAAGGCATATGTGGACACGTGACGACGCACGATGGCATGGTACAAGAATGAGACCTAGAAGACTAACTGTCCGCCACACACCGAGCCACGAGGTATCTCCTAACAGATCCGTCGCGATATGACCACGTACTTAAAGCGAAATAAAATAGAGAGAGAAAAAAGGGTATAAAATGGCAGGCCTGTGCGAACCTTTAAAGTACTACATATGAATGCCTGTTCCATAACCAACATTATTTTCAAATATATTCCAAATTCGAGCCACGAAAGTGCATTGCCATTGTCTGTTTCTTCTGCCTGGTGTTAGGAAAACTTGAAGAAATTGCTATCATAGAGGAAATTGAAGGGACATGACAAAGAGGATGTGCTTCTTTGGTTGAAAATAAATACAAATCAAATTATAATAGAGCAAATAATATACTAAAAAAATGTATTTCTTACATTCGAATGACTTTTGTGCCTATTATAGTTTATGAGTATTACTTTCTCTACTGCGTATAGTAACTAGGGGACACATTGTATTTCACCCAAAGATTCGACAGTATATGTGTGTGTTTGTGAACCGCATAACTCAAAAACGAAAAGTCGGATAAATACCAAACTTGAATAAAATCCTACCAAAGCAAACTGCCCTTTACATAGAAACGTTTTCGAAAATTTTGATGATCCAAAAACTTGGTTTTAAGAAATTTGATAAAATACCATATGTGAAAGAAAAAGGTAAAATGTATATCTTAAATTTTCTGGGAATAGCCTAGGAAGTCTTCAATGAAAGGAACTTTGGATAACCTTGAATAACTTATAAACATTAAGCGACAGACGAAAATGTTTTACACAAAAACTGTAGATCTGTTTAAAACACACCATTTACTTCAAAGAAGTTTTTTGTGGTATAAACCATTTCCGAGATTTCCGTTATTAGAAGTGCAAATAAGGCCCACCGATTTTATTTTCTTGCGTTTTCTTGGGAAGAGTGTGGAATTTAAGGCCAGGTTACAGTGTCCAATTCTTAAACATTTGACTATCGCTGTTCTCTTTGTATATATAACGAAATGTGTAATATCGAGAGTCGTCCAATGAGTAAGTTTCCCTATTTTATAAAAAAACATTACACACTGTCTGTTGAATTAATTTGATTTATATTTTACAATTCTTTTGTTACTTTTATACATAGTCAAAATGTCTTTCCAAGCATTTTTGGGGACGTGACACAAGTTTTTCCAAGCCAGTGTTGTACCAGGTCGGGTTCTGCGCTCGCAAACACCTGTTCACTGATTTTACTTCATCATCGGTGTTAAAAGAGCTTACCTTTGTGTTGGAGGAACATGTGAAAATCACTTGGGGCAAGCTCCAGTGAATACGGAGGATACGAGAAAACTTCCAAATTGAATCTTGACGCAGGTAGAGTTCAGAGGATTCAACTGGGAAGTTTTCTCGCATCCTCCATATTCACCAGATCTTTTCCCAAGTGATTTTCACATGTTCCCCTGACTCGGGGAAGTCGGGTCCTGTGCTCGTAACCAGCTGTTCACTTCTGATTGATCTTCGTCCCGGTGTTAAAAGTGCTTACCTCCAAGATGAACTTTGAGTCAGAGGAACATGTGAAAATCACTTGGGAAAGGATCTGGTGAGTATGGAGGATGCCAGAAAACTTCCCAGTTGAATCTCTGAGCTTCGCCTGGGTCAAGATTCAACTTGGTAGTTTTGGAAGTGATTTTCACATGTTCCTCCAGTCCAAAGGTAAGCACTTTTAACATCGAAGATGAAGTCAAATCACTACAGCTGGTTGCGAGCACAGGACCCGACCTGGTACAACACTGGCTTGAAAAAACTTGTGTCACGTCCCCCAAAATGCTTGGAAAAACATTTTGACTATGTAGGCAAGTAACAGAAGTTTAGAGTATAAATAAATTGAATTCAACATGATTAATTGAGTGAAATGTTTTTTTATAAAATAGGACGCCCCTCGTAGCTATTTATGCAAAGGTTTATTTGGATTAAGATGTAATAGATACGCTTTAGTAAGATGGTTTGTGTACCACTAATAAAGATAGAGGGTAGCGACACACACACACATGGATATTTTCCTAAAAATGTTCTGTCGATTCGGTGGATCTCAAAACATGTATTTCCGGTGAAATCTCGATAGCAAATTTTTTGTTTGGAAAGCAGTACCTTCTCTACCTATTATTTATGTGGTAGACATAGTAAAAATTGTATCCTAAGGAGGTTTATTTGTAAAAATAGCTTAAAGTTGGTTCTTAAACGCATAATCTAGGAACAACAAACTTTAGTATATGCTTCTTTATGCGAAAATTCAAAACCTGCATAGAATACTTTGGGTTTAGTAAAATTCACAGGTAGTCTCCTTAAGATTAGCTCTAGATAGTAATATTTTTGAACAGGTAGGCATGTAACTATGGCAACAGATGTACGTCATCACACACGTGTAGAGCTGCGCCACGCACTGTAATTTGCCTTATTTACACCGTGAATACGTTACTGTAGGCCCCAATTCCATCACTTTGTAAGAGTCGATGTCGTTGAATTGCTCGTCAGCATGAATACGTAGTTAGCGTGGCAGTAGAGGACGTAACGAGCGGGGCATTCATAATTATAACGCAAAGTATCTCCAAACAGGTACTTAATTAGAAACGGAGCCGTCCATTGCAAGGAAGAGAAAGCGCGTGTGTCTGTATGTCCAATAGCTATGTGTGTAATGAGATACATTCATTCGATTTTTGTTAGCAATGGAACGCAGCACTGATTTCAGGTTTGCTGTTGGGAGTTAGGAGTAGGGCCGGCAGTAACCAGAGTACAGGTCGAACGGAATGGCTCAGGCTACCCGGGAGGTCCTGGCTTCGATTCCCGGTGACCGCTCACTCTGATCATGGGGTTTTTTCGTGGTTTTCCCTGGTCCCTAGGCGAATACTGGAGTAGTGTAGTCCTCACGATTTCGCCTTTCCACTATTTCCTCTCATTTCACCTCTTCTTTTCACGTTTCAGACGTGCCTTCGAGTCCTATGGTGTTGGCAGTGTCGGGCAGATGGCGTGGAAGCTTGCGCCTTGTAAAGAGTTTCTCCTCATGAACGCTGGGGTGCGTTGTCCCCCCTCTCTCGGAATTCTTCGCCTCTATTGGTGCACGGGCATTCTAACTGGAAATATTAGGGACTCCTACGGACCCTACGGATCGTTCACTTCCCGGGTTGGTGTCGCCACAATAGATCAAGTTAGTCGCAGTGCGGAGGTGTCACCCTCCGATAAACACAGCCTACATCTTAATTGGAGCACAGCACACAATTAGGCTATAGTGAACTCTTATTTGCTTCAAACGAGGCACTTGGGAGGAAGGGGAGACCCGAAGGGGTTCCAGATCCGAAGACGGTGTGGGTATCTAGGACGGGATCCCTAACGATTCCAACATGGTGCCAACCCTACCTCTTCCCCTCCCGGGGTAATTGGGAAAGCTCCCAGGAAGGGCCTCCTAATGGTCTCGCCAACCGCAAGTGAGAAATCTTTACAGAATACTTATCCCAACCTCCAACCGCAGCACACCCACCGCCGTCGTCTTGTCCTTGCAACCCTGAAACGGATGAAAGGAAGTAAATGTAGCAGATTTAACATTGGTGGGATAAAACACTTGCCAGCGTTTATGCACATACTGTGGTGAAGTATCACAGTAATAAAAAAATTATGATGCGTTACATTCACATGACTTTCCCTACTCTCTACGTTTATTAGGAGTATACAAATTATTCGTACTCAGACTTGCTTTTCTATCCACCACATTTTAATCCAAATAAATCTTTGCAGGAACAGCTACATTACGTATTTCGTTATAGATACAAAGAGAACATCGATAGTCAAATGTTTAACAACTGGACGCTATATGCTGGCCTTAAAATTCCATACTGTTTCCATGACATCGCGAGAAACAACTGAATGTTGAAAGGGCTTTAAGAAAATGACTAAGTAATGAACAATTCGAGCATACAATAACGGATATGTTGGAAATGGCTTAGATCACAAAATACTTATTTATGCAACGATCCTATAATATGAGTTAAGACGCGAGTGGCGAGTAACTTTGGACGCAAGCGAGCGTTTTAATAACCATAATATGAGAGTTGCATACAATAGTTTTTCTACGACATTTAGATATACAATAAATATTTAGTATTTAGATGCATACGAAAGAAAATATGAATGTGGTAAATCAATTTCTCGATCCGTATTTTAGATGCGCTTCGATAACAAGTGCATATCGATTCAAGGTCGTAGATGTTGATTTTACAAGATGGATATAGAAATGTTTATTCGTGAATTTGAAGAGGTGGAATTTAGTTCCACACCTTCTGATATCCTGTAGAAGCCGAGGAATATAAGCAAGAATTTACTTTTTGAAAATCTAAGAAAATGTATGAAAAGTTGTATAACTTAATGGTTTGGCGAGTAAGAAAACATGTAACTTCATTGTTAGAAAATGTGCTCATAGTCAACTTTGAAGAAATGTCGAAAACAATGAAATCCCCAACCTTGTGGAAAAATTACTCAAAACTGAAGAATACTCTAAATGTAAAACATGGAAATGATATATCCAAGTATGAAAAGTTGTATCACCCGTTAAAACGGAAATCGGTCGGGTACATATGGAAAAAAGCAAAAACGTTTTGGACAAATGAAATTAAAACTCTCATTAATGAAATCGAAAGTCGAAAAAAAGGTTATTCGAAATGAATTGTGTGTTTTAAAGAGATCCACATTTTGTGTAGTACGTTTTCGTCTATGTCTCAACGTCTACCGGTGATACAAGATTGTGCAAAATTCCTTCCGAGTGGAGAGGGATTTAAAGGTTATTCCCAAAAACTTCAACATCCGTCATAATATCAGTATAATTTACCAATATACGTTGTAAATCACCCAAAATTAAAGAATAAGTCAGATGAAGGACCACAGAAAAATGCACGTCCCAAGAGAAATTGTGAATTTTAATATGTAGTTTAGCTGTACCAATAAGTTGCACAGGTGTTCCTGATACAGAAATACCCGAAGCATGTTGAGGTTTGAAACGGCAACTCTAGGCCGGGCCAAGAACTGTAATTATAGATAATTTATTAATTAACTTTTATTGATGTTAAATCATACTATGTAAATATCTTTTTCCCATACTGCTTGTATATTTTAACAAGGGTGATTTAACGTTATGTATCTATCTAGGTTACTAATATTAGTAGAGTTATAAATGGTTTAATGTAAATAATTTAAGCGCTATGTTAAAATACTGTCTACGACGAAATGTTTTAGCTACAGGAATAGTGCTTTCGAAGGCAGAAAACCTAGTTTTATGACCTCTCTTTGGTCGCAGTGCCATTATTCCTACAGCGAGGGTGTAGCGCCTTTGTTCCTTTATTTGATAATTCGCCGTGACCAAGTGAGAGAGACAGATAGCTTAACGGTAAACTTGGGAAAAGCCGCGATTTATATTAAATTTGGACCAATGAGATCCCTGGAAGTTTATACGAAATAGTTAGACGCGTCGAGTGGCGCTAAAAATGGACCAATAGGAAAGGAAGCAGCCTCAGAAGCCTGAGACTATAAATGGATCTGTTTGGAGCAAATTCGAGACAGTTTTGTCATATCAGTTTAGCATTGCAGTTTGTTTGACAGTTTTGTCATATCAGTTTAGCATTGCAGTTTCTTTGACAGTTTTGTCATGTCAGTTTAGCATTGCAGTTTGTTAGACAGTTTTTGTCATGTGTGGTCAGGGAGAGATGCTGCAGGATGTGTGAGATAGCGCGCCAAAACAGGGAATCAAGATAGTTTTAGAAACACACCTAAGATCCGCTACTCGTGAAGAGATAATAAGCATATTTAAACTTCGTGTCATATCCGCGCCGCATTTTAACAGCGGTGGGCAGTATTTTACGGCTACAATACCAGTGTTGTATACTACGAGTGTTAATTAAATAAAGAGAAACGGCAGTGTCATCTTTTCATAAACAAAGCACGTCTATGTCTTCCTATATCACCACCCGAGATCTACGCTTTCCTTTACCGAGTCCATGCTCCTATATAGTTTAAAGAAAACTACTGCAGCTGGCCGAGAATAAAATTGAAGAGAACCAGCACACTGAGAACTTCTGGAATTAACATGGGGGAGGCATCAAGGTAAGCCTACAGCAACGGACGAAGGAGGTGACGGCCGCAGGTTGAAAGGAACATCGTAACGACAATCGTAATGTATTCAAAATTCTAAATTTACCAAATTCAGTGCCAGAATCTAATAAAGTGGAAACAGTTTGTGAACCTCAAAGAACTGGAATTACTGGAAGAGAAACAAAGGGCACACCGTAATAGAGGAACGAATTGTCGAGGTAATAGTCAAGACGGACGAAATTCCGTCCAAGCACAATTAGTAATAGTATGTCCCAGTTTTTGACAAAATGCACAACGTGAAACTGTAGACAGCGGAAAATTACTAGAATTATCACCAGAATTTATAGAAGCCAGAGGTATTAGTCCCTATAAGATGTTAAAGAGATACTGTTTTCATCAAACTATTTACAGGCATGTTGTGTGAATAAAAGTTACGAAAACGTTTCCATATAAACATAGTTTAGGGTGGGGGTATTATCTTGAAAATCTTTGTGGCGCTTCTTCGAAAGATACTGAACTTAAACACCAAATTTGGTATTTAACTGACGTCTTATTTCTGAAATACGCTGTTCAAAAACAAACACACAGAGACGAAAGAGAAAATAAAATTGAATGCTGGTGTTTGGAGTAGGTTACGTCAATTAATTGGTAATTATTTTGAGACCTGGTCCCCCCTTGTGAGCGACGCCGGTAGGACTGAGTAAAAAAGCGGTTCCTCTGTGAAGGTAATAATCACATTATCTGGACTTACTCATTACACTGGGTGCGTACCTGCAAGTAAATACTCCACGCATATTGTTCATTGTTCTTGGCAAGCAACCAAGTAAGTGAATTTGGCTTGGTGGTGTAATTAATTTCATTACTCAGGTATTATACCAATCAGCGGTGCGTTACTTAACGTCTCGGTACATGAACCCTTTTACACCACCAGTATAATTGTTCTTTGTTTACTTCCTGCAGCCTCATCGCTATATCGCTGTTTCGAAGTTCTCTCTATTAGGAAGGAATATTGTGTATAACACGTAAACCATAAGATAGAGACGAAACATAATACATGGGATATGTAGATCTCTTTAAAACACAAATTTATTTCAAATAACCCTTTCTTTGACATGAGCCATTCACAGTATGGGGTGCGCCAGTGCACCCTATCAGCCGTTTTTCTCTAAGAATGTAAGACTCTTGTTCGTAAAAACAAGTTGAAAACCAAAACCTTGAAGTAGATTTGTTTTTAGAAGTAGGAGTTGTATCGTATTTCAACTGTTGGGGAGCCGAACTTGTAGTAGTTGCAACCGCACGTATAGTAAACAATTTCCGGTAGCCTTCGCCCCAAATGTATTTTCAGGTGGCCTTTGCCCCAAATTTAAAAAATAATATTACTGTTTCTTTATGTTTGCCTCGGCTGCCTTAGTATGTGTTAGAGACACGTTTATCTTAGCAGGGCGTGATGGGACAAGAATGTAGGCTTACACAGACTACTATTTTACTTCACTCCTTTTATTAATACTTGATGCGATTAAAATAACACTTCACTATTTTGTCTCACTCAGAATACGTATAAAATTTCTCGAGGACACATCTCGCATCTGGTTACAAACACTGTCTGCAGGCAACTGAATTGATTTCAACCGTCTAAACTTGTAAATTTCTGCATTTCAATTCTCTGATTGGCTAATCCTACTCCAATAGAATACCTGCATTTAACTAAAGTTTTTCTGGTTGTTGATTGGCTATTTTTATAAACTGTCACTAAAATTACATTACTGTTACTGTGGTGGTGTTACACAAGTGGTACTGTTAAACTTTCTTACTCATTATTGACTCAAAGCTACCTCATTGTTAGCAACTTTTAACTTATTATTCTCACAGCTCCTACATTATTAAATTACGTAATATATTCACATAACATTATTACACATGGATACAATAATATAAGCATATGCAATTACTGTTACATACATTTTACAAATTATTACATACACACATTGCTTCAAGGTGGACTGTTATTGAATCTATATATTATATAATTAGACTGAAATCATTTAAGTGTTAAAAATACTGCCTCAACCTATATAAAGAATCTATTGATGGTATTACCATTTTAGGGAACAAACACGAAATGGGATACTCGTGGTCAACTTCGAAATTTTAAATAGGAACATGAGTTGTTTAAGGTATCATTGGATAGTACTTTTAAAATGAAACAACTTTTACCAAAACTTTTTTCTATCCTCTAATGTTTGCACATAAATAAACGATAGACTTTTTTCGTATTGCTAATTTTCTTGTAGGTACAAAGAGCGCTAAAGAAAATCTCACTGCACCTCCAGTTTATCTCACATTATTTATGGTTGTACGTGGCCTTGCGAAGCCATGGTCATTTCATTGTTTGCTTTAGGCCACGGTGCAAGGGTGCACCACTCCTTCTGCTAAATAGTTACACCAATAACCACAACAATACTTACACAATGGCGTAGAAACGAAATATATGTTTACGCTCTCGAATGTATTAGCTAAAAGAGAAAGAGATAGAGTGCGTGCATTCAGTTTGTCATGCAGACCTCTATTGTGATTGGTAGCCCATACCTTATCGACTAGTGCAGGAGACGTCTCTAACAAGGGTTAAAAGCTAAGGGGAAAACCTGATGAGCGCCCAGGTTAGCGAAATGTAGAATATGTAGTGTAAGTAGATTTTCAGGGAGTCCAAGTTAAAGCTTGGATAGTACAACAGGATTATAGACAAAAATATGACACAATGTTATTACCATAATGTGTATGTCATATTCGGTAAACTATATACATTTACATATTTATCTGTAGTTTCTAAACATGATCGGTGAATTATAACAAAAGAGTAATTTACATTTAGTAAACGAATATCATTCTGCGGATGTTTTACGGGGAGTGCCCACTTTCTGACGAGAATGTCGACCGTCTTCCCCACTTTCCCGGAATATTTTTATCCAGTAATTTATTATAAACCCTCTTACGCCCTGCCGTTGCAATTGCTGTAACAGTGCGACCAGCCTACCACATACCCACAATACCTCCACGAATAATTTCGCTAGTATACGGCATGACTGGTTCTGAGACAATAAACATGTTTTGGTTTCAATAACATCAGAAAAAGCAAAGGCATCGAGCTCCTCACTTGTTCCCTTTATTGCTGTGTTATCAAGCCACCTCGCTCTGCGATAGGTAAGGTGAAGGACACTCCTCAAATATCCCAGAAAAGATACAAATCCAAACATTTTCTTTGGCGGTGTTTGTACAAGAGGAATATGCTAGGCTTTAAGCGATAGTCAAAACTTTTAAGCGCTGGTTGCTATGTGGAGCATTCCGTTCTCTTTGTATGTCCAGGACATAAACAAGAATAACGAATTCTTATTTGAGAAAATTCAAACGCATAACAAGGAATATCTCGAAAATGGTTCACTCGATAAAAAAATATAAATAACATAAATTTTGTGATTTAGTGAGATCTGCATTTTTTGTGTAGAAAAATATTGTCTATCTCTTAGGTTTACCAGTTATACAAAAGCCATTCAGAAAGAAGAGGACTTTTGGAGACATTCCCAGAGAATTCAAGATATACATTTTATTTGTTATGAAAATATCTTAAATATATCATATTTTAATCAAAATATTTTTGAGTAAACCAAAATTTTGGAAACGTTTTCCATCTAAAGAGTAGTTTGGGTAAGGGATTTTGTTTAAATTTTCGTGTCGCGACTTTAAAAGACACTGAACCTAAATACCAAGTTTGGTATTTATTCGAATTTTCGTTTTTGAGTAATGCATTCCAAACAAAACTTCAGTATCGAGGTTTCACTCGAAATACATGTTTTGAGGTCTTCTGATTCCAAAAAAATCATTTATGGAAAATGGTCCATGTGTGTATCTGTGTGTCTGTGAAGAGTATGGCTCAAAACCAAAAGTTGAATAAATACTATACTTGGTATTTAGATTCAATATCTTTCAAGGATGCGACTCGAAGATTTTCAAGAAAATCCCCCACCCCAGATTTTCTCAAAAATGGCTCTAAGAATTCGATTAAAATATCATATGTTTAAGATAGTTTCATGGCAAATGAAATGTATAATTTGAATTTTGTAGGAATGTCCCCAAAACTCCTCTTCATCACGAATGAATTTTGCATAACTTTTAAACCGTAAGAGGTAGAAAAAATGTTACTACACAAAATATATAGATCTCGTTAAAGCACACAATTTATGTCATATACATTCTTTTTGTCAAGTGAACCATTTCCGAGATATCTCTTGTTATTTGTTTGAAGTTTCTAATACATATACGTTTTCTCAAATGGGAATTCGTTATTTGTTTGCACATCCAGCTCTTAAAACATTTGACTATCGCTAGTTTGCACAAGAGTAGAGAAAGTGATGTGAGTGTAACACATCAGAATTTTTTGGATTCTGCGGACCTAAAAAGATATATTTCCTGGTGAAATCTCGATATCGAATTTTTGGTTGGAATGTAATACTTTCCCTACTTACTATTTGTAGTAGAAAAAGTAATAAACGTTGAGGCAATATTTTATATCATAACATACTGTGAATGCCAGAGTGATTGTAGTGTAAATTAATATTATTGTATGTACAGGATTTTAGATGTTTGTTAGCCATAAGTATTGTTAGGAAATAAGTTTACACGGCCTCACTGAAACTGACAATAGAAGTGGTAACAATAAAACTAGGGGGTGAGTTGTTTATCACTAAGAAGAGATAAACAAATGACGTCAGGGTAGTGATTGGCTGACCAAAACAGACGCTAAAGTGGACGCGATTTGGTAACCAATAGCAGTTCTATTATAATGTTTAGGCAATTCGAGGTGAAGGAGTATATATTCTCGAGCCATAAGCAAATTTCGCAGTTTTGAAGAATCTCTCACGAGGTGCACGTCGCAGAGTTAGTTACAAAAAAATGTAAAGTACGTGAAGTAATTGATGCGCGGCAACTAAAACGACTGTGGTTACATTCGGAAATATCACAGTTTCAGTCAGGCGTGTATAAAGATTAAATATGTCAATTATTAATTAAGTGTGACGGGACTAAAAGTGTAGAAATAAATTTTTTAGCAGTGTAATCTTTTAGCAACAACTCCTTGCCGTTTACACGCCCTGCTTAGAGACACTTGCTCGACTGAGTTATAATAGCTAGCCGGAGGACGAAGAACCCAAATTTAAAATAACAAAACACGAGGCGCCCAACAAATTAGATAACACAAGCCATGAGAACTGCGACAACGTATTAAGAATAATTTGTAGAAGGGAGATAAAAGTAAGGTGATGTGAATGCAAAAGATAATGAGTTCTCCTAAACAATGCTACCAACAACAACGCCCTCAATTTCCAAGACATAATAAACGTTGATATTTCGTATTGAGTGTAAAGTTAGATTATACGGGGATGGTTGTAAAAAGGGATGATGAATGTAGGTGGATGTAAGTCAGAGGAAAAGCTGGACGAATTATCAGAGACTCCTATGCCCAGCAGCTCTTTTGCCTAATCCGTGTAACAAATGACCAGGGCGATAACATCGCAGATAGATTGCTGTTCCACTAAGCCCTGTGCTCCATAACTCACTCTTGTTCTGGGGCCCCAAGTTTCGTTTGAAACGGCAGGCAGCGAAAGTTGACTTGTGTATTTCCCTGTTTGTGAATAACATTCAGACATGAACTCGATATCGCTACGAAAGAAACAAAAGTGAGTGTTTATACGTGCACGGCAAGTTGTCTTCTCCTGAGGCAATAGTGCCTTTGTGGTGGCGTAACCCTTTTTATTCTATACAACAGTGGCGGACTGGCTCATTATATGTATATAGCTGTCCCCCTAAACAGTGATTAAATACATTCACACGATTTTCTCTGCCAGTTAAAATTCTGAGCGATGTGACATCGCAGTAACGTGTGATACTCTCATTCGGGAGGTTCCGGGTTCGATTCCCCCATTTTCTCTCATTTCATTTCCCTTTCATGTATCCCCGGTCCCATTAGAGGGATGTCTCCAAGGGAACCTCCTGTGGTCAGGTGGTCAAGTCTGAAACTGTTAGGGAACTCTGCGGGTCTCTGTCGACTTGCGTCGGTCTCGCTCTGCAACTTATAAGTTCCCCCACCTCCTGTCCTTTTTTATCTCGTGCAAACAGTTCCTTTGTGGCGGTGTAACCCTTTTGATCCTATGCAACAGTAGCGGAATGCCACTTTCTATGGTGAATAGCGGCCTCTCCAAAGACTGATTAAATACGTTCAAAAAATTTTCTCTGCCTATGAAAGTTACGAGCGAGATGACTCCGCGGTAACGCGTGAGGCCCGCATTTGGGAGGTTCCGAGTTTGATCACTGGCTTCCTCCACTCTAACCAAGGGGTTTTCGTGGTTTCCTCGCGACGGTAGGCGAATCCTGGAGTGGTTCCTCTTCTACTACGATTTCCCTCTCCATAATTTCCTTCATAATCATCTGTTTCAGGTTGAAAACCAGGCGACGTGTCCGGTGTGTTGTGTTTAGGCGGTGCTGGTGCGCTTTGTGAAGGTTTCTCTCTTTGAACTGCTGACGGACCGGACCTCTGGGTGCTCTTGGAGCAGACTTACCTTGAGGGCGGGCTTGAGTGGCGTTGGAAGCGCTCAATCTGGAAACGTTAGAGACCCCGTCCATGTTTGCGTACCTTGTTTCCCGGATCTGCTCGCTCCTCCGTTCCTTTGCCCCCTGGGGGTCCAGTTTGAAGCACAAAGCACCACATTGGCATAGGTGGGTTGCTCTGACCCGGTTTCGGGTGCCCCTCAGTGATATGTACTACTACCTTTTACCAATTAAAATCTACACCATGCATTCATTAGTATACTATATTGTAGTACTCGTGTAAAAGGTAATTCTTCCAACCTCTCTATGTCACTTACTATATA
This sequence comes from Deroplatys truncata, assembly GCA_030765065.1. NCBI lineage: Eukaryota > Metazoa > Arthropoda > Insecta > Mantodea > Mantidae > Deroplatys > Deroplatys truncata. The sequence continues at coordinate 30,061,694 of CM060981.1, read as the reverse complement.
TTACTTTCTCTACCACGTACAGTAAGTAGGGGAACTATTGCATTCCACCCAAAAATTCGATACCGATGTTTCACCGGAAATATATGTTTTGAGAACCCCTGAATCCAAAAAACCCATTTTTGGAAACATGTCCGTGTGTGTCTGTGAACAGCATAACTCAGAAACGAACAGTCGGATAAACACCAAACTTGGTATTTAGCTTCAGTATCTTCCAGAGATACGACACGAAGGTTTTCAAGAAAATCCTCTCACCCCAGATTACCCTTTATGTGGAACATTTTTTGAAAATTTAATTTTCTCCAAAATGGCTCTAACGATTTTGATTAAAATATCATATGACCAATAAAATGTATATGTTGAATTTTCTGGGAATGTCTCCAAAAGTATTCTTCATTGTGATCGACTTTTGCATAACTGGTAAACCATAAGAGATAGACAAAATTTTACGGCACATAAAATGTAGATCACGTTAAAATACACAGTTTATGTCATATACATTTTTTTTGTTGAGTGAACCATTTTCGAGATATTGCTTGTTATTCCCTCAAATTTTTCAATACTTATTTTCTCAAATGGGAATTCGTTATTCATTTTTTTTTGTCTTGGATATGCAAAGAGTATTAATCTGTGGCAAAGAGAATGGTGCTGCACCTAGCAAGAGATATGTCTATGCTTAAAGGCTACTGTATTTCTATATTGCCCTTGCAAACACAAAACAAGGGGAACATAGTACGCCTTAAGCGATAGTCAAATATTTTTAGAACTGGTCGCTATGTGTAAAATGTAATTCTCTTTCCATGTCAAAAGATCGTTTCTGCAAACGTTTATCTCGATCAATATGAAATAGATGTAAAATAAGCGTTTGTAAAAATAGTTTGTGCAAGAGTAGAGAAAGTCATGTGAGTGTAACACATCAGATTTGTTTTGCTTAGGAATAATTGCTCCAAATTAAGCAAAGCGTTTCTAACACCTGGAATCAGCATTCAAATGTTTAGTCATGGTGGAATGCTCTTGCAATGGAAAGAAACGAAACCGGGAAAAAAGGCCTGATGTGTTATATTCACATGAGCTTCTCTGCTCACCCTTCTACAAATTATTATTAAAAAATCTGATTTGATACATTCCCAACACATTCTTTATCCTGTGTCGTTTATTTGTGGGTACACAAACTAGTCTTACTAAAGTTTATTTTTCTATGTACTTCATTTTAATCTAAATAAACCTTTGCAGAAATAGCTACATTACACATTTGGTTATAGATACAAAGAGAACAGCGATAGTCAAATGTTTTACAACTGGACGCTATATGCTGGCCTTAAAATTCCATACTGTTTCCATGACATCGCAAGAAACAAGTGAATGTTGAAAGGACAAACTAAGATTTTTATGATTCTAGCTTCACTTTTTCACCAGAAGATGTTTCAGAGACTGTTGTTTTCATCATCAGACTGGATTCGCTGCCGTGCTTCCTCTTGTGATTCATAGATGGCATTCTCTGTTTGGACGTACTGTGTAATGAGATCCTTTTCATGTGTGACATCAAAGTTTAATATATGTGCTTCTACTTATGAATGAATAACTTTACCCAAATGGAGAGTTCTATTGCTTTTCTAAACGTCTTTTAAAATGCTTTGGTTTTTCTTCTATTTGATGGTTTTGTGAACCAAAAATGCTATACAACCATTGATTTTTCTATTTTTTTATTTCACATTTCTCACTTTTTCTTTAAACCTTGTGTCTATATTCCTCTTTGTCTTCCCTATGTGCACCTTCTTGACATCCAATTTCATAAACACCAGAAGCTTTTCCCACTGCAATTCTTATCATTTGTATTAATGCTGAGTATTTTTTATGGAATATTTGTTAACAGAGCCTAAGGTTATATCCTACTCTTTGAATATTTTTGTCAATTTTGAGAAGGCCTTCTAATATTGCTTAGTGTAGTGATTTCCTTTATTTCTTTTTTCTTTTGGATTTTATTAACTTCCCATCTACTCATCCTAATTTGTGCATTTGTAAACGCTTCACTGTGATTCCCAAAATATTTTTAAAAATGTTAAAGATCCTTAAAGGCTAACTAAGAAATGAACAATTCGAACCATTAATAATGAATATCTCAGAAATGGCTTATGCAACGCAAAAACGCCCAAAAGTTTCACAAGAGTTGAAGTAAGTTATTTTGTTGTATTGTTATTTTAGCCCCACGCTGGGCGCCAATTTGAGTAAGTTAATATTATTTACGTTGTTTGCACCACGCTTTGAGCGTCAATTTCAAGAAGGTAGTTTCTGCCCCACGTATGGAAGCCAATTTGAAGAAGTTTAATTATAGGAGGAGTTGTATTTTATTTCGACTGTTGGGGAGCCGAACTTGAAGTAGTTGCAACCGCACGTATGGTAAAAAGTTTCCGGTAGTCTTCGCCCCAAAAATGTTTAAAAAATATTAGCTTTGTAATTTTGACTGTTTCTTTAAATATTATATATTTATGTTTGCCTCGGCTGCGTCAGTATTTATTTTTTTAGAGACATGATTGTCTTAGCAGGGAGTTGTGCGACTGAAGAATGTAGGGTTACACAGATTATAATTTTACTTCACTCCTTTTGTTAATGCTTTATATGATTTAAATAACACTTCACTGATATAGAGAGAGAACTGTGAGTCTTTTTTTATTAATTACTTGGACTTTTTAACACGTAAACTGTTTTTGTATCACATAAAATACGTATTAAATTTCTCGAGAACACATCTCGCGTCCGGTTAGGAACACTGTCTGCTAGCAACTCCATTTTAGTTCCTGATTGGTTAATCCTAGTCCAGTAGAATACCTTCATTTAACTAAAGCTTTTTCTGGTTGTTGATTGGCTATTTTATACACTGTCAAAAAAATTACATTATTTCTTCCAAGAATCACAAGTAGCGTTATTTAACTTTCAAATTAATTATTCCCTCAAGATTACCTCATTGTTACCTCATTGTTAGCAACTTTTAGCCTATTATTCTCACAGCTCCTACATTATTAAATTACGTAATACATGCACATAACATTATTACACATTGATACAATAATATAAACATATACAATGACTGTAATATAAACTTTTTATGTTTTGTTACATACACATATTGCTTAAGGCGGGGTGTTATTGAATTTATATATTATATAATTAGCCTGAAAGCATTTAAGTGTTAAAAACACTGCCTCAGATTATACAAAATTACTTCCGAAGGAAGTGGACTTCAAAGGCTCTACTCAGAAAATTCAAGATATACATTTTATTTGTCATGAAAATATTTGTAATATATGGCGTTTAATAAAAATTTGTTACATCCATTTTTTAGAAAATCAAAATCTTAGAAAAATGTTCCATGTAAAGGGTAGTTGTGAAGTAGTTATTATCTTTACGTTGTTTTTTTAAGCACCTTGCTTGGGAGCCAATTTGAAGTAGTTGTTTTGCTTCACGTATGGAAAGCCAAATTGAAGAAGGTATTTTGTTGTAACTTGTTTGCAACACGCTTCGGGCGTCAATTTGAAGTAGGTCGTATTGAAGGAGTTGTATTATGTTTCAACTGTTGGGGAGCCGAACTTGTTCCAGTTGCAACTGCACGTATAGTACCCGCTTTCCGGTAGCCTTCGCCCTAAGTTTAAAAATATTATTAACTGTTTCTTTAAATACTATATATTTATGATTGACTCGGCTGCGTCAGCACTATTGTTAGAGACAGGTTTCTGTTAGCAGGGTTTTGGTGCGACAAGAATGTAGGCTTACACAGATTTTAAGTTTTTCTTCACTCCATTTATTAATGTTCGTCTCACACGAATACGTATTAAATCTCTCGAGGACGCATCTCGCATCCCGTTACAATCAATGTCTGCAGGCAACTAAACTGATTTCAACCGCCTAAACTTGTAAATTTCTGTATTTCAAATTTCTGATTGGGTATTCTTAATCCAATAGAATACCTTCATTTAACTAAAGGTTTTTCTGGTTGTTGATTGGCTATTTTATAAAATGTCACTAAAATTACATTATTGCTTTCAAGAATCACAGCTAATATTGTTAAACTTTCAAATTTATTATTGCCTTAATGTTACCTCATTGTTAGCAACTTTTAACCAATTATTCTCACAGTTCCTACAATATTAAATTACGTGTTATATTCACATAACATTATTACACATGTATACAATAGTATAAACATATATAATGACTGTAATATACACTTTTTATATATTGTTACATACACATATTGCTTTAAGGCGGGCTGTTATTGAATTTATATGAAATCATTTTAGTGTTAAAAACACTGCCTCGTTTGGAGGTAGGAGTATTTTCTTGAAAATCTTCGTATCACATCCTTGGAAGATGCTGAACGTAAATACCAAGTTTGATACTTATCCGCATTTTCGTTTTTGAGTTATGCTGTTCGCAGACACACTTCCACACATACATACAGATCCACACACGGACTTTTTCTAAAATGATTTTTTTGGGAATCAGGAGGCCTCAAACATGTATTTCCGCTGAATTCTCGCAATCGAATTTTTGGGTGGATTGCAGAATTACCCCTACTTATTATACGTAGTAGGAGAAGTAAAAACGAATAGCGACTTTCTAATTCAAGAAAGCATAAGTATTTGAAAACTCAAAGCAATACAAATAAATACCTCGGAAACCATAAGGCAACAAAAAACTTTAAACTGACAAATGTGGTGCTTTTACAATATTTAAATTTTTTGAGTAGTAAGATTTTATGTAACATCTACATTTTACCAATTATTATACAAAATTAATTAAAATGTAGCTGATTTCACAATCTGTTCACAGAAAATTTAACATATAAATTAAATTTGTCACACAGATTAAGAGAACACTGTACTTTAATCAAAATCGTTTGTCATTTTTGAGAAAATCAAACAAAGAAACGTTTTCCATGTAGAGTTTTATGTGGGGGAATTTTATTAAAAAAACTATTTTTACAAACGCTTATTCTCCATATGCTTCATGTTAATCGAGATATCGAGATGTCAATCTTATTGATAATTTTCATGTAGATGCAAGGGGAATATGGTAGGTTTTAAGCGATAGTCAAATATTTTAACGCTGGTTGCTATGTGGCGCATTCCATTCTCTTTGCATATCCAGGATATAAAAAAACGAATAACGAATTTCAGAAAAAGTATAAATGTTGGAAAATTTAAGTGAGTAACAAGCAATATCTCGAAAACGGCTCACTCAACAAAAGAAATGTATATGACATAAATTGTGTATTTTAATGCGATCTACATTTATTGTGTAGTAAAATTTTGTCCATCTCTTATGGTTTACCAGTAATGCAAAAGTCGTTCACAATGAAGAATACTTTTGGAGACATTCCCAGAAAATTCGAGATATACATTTCATTTCTCATGACATTGTCTTAAACATATGATATTTTCATCAAAATCGTTAGAGCCATTTTTGAGAAAATTAAAACTTTCGAAAAATGTTCCATGTAAAGGGTAGCCTGGGGTGGGAGGATTTTCTTGAAAACCTTCGTGTCGCATCTCTGGAAGATACTGAACCTAAATACCAAGTTTGGTGCTTATCCGACTGTTCGTTTTTGAGTTATGCTGTTCACAGACACACAGACACACAGACAGACACACAGACAGACACAGACACAAAGACACACAGACACACAGACAGACACACACACGGATATGTTTCCAAAAATGCTTTTTTTGGATTCAGGAGGTCTCAAAACATGTATTTCCGGTGAAATCTCGGTATCGAATTTTTGGGTGGAATGCAATACTTCCCCTACTTACTATACGTAGTAGAGAAAGTAAAAATGAATAACGAATTTGAGAAAAAGTATAAGTGTTGGAAAATTTAAGGGAGTAACAAGCAATATCTCGAAAACGGCTCACTCAACAAAAGAAATGTATATGACATAAATTGTGTATTTTAATGCGATCTACATTTATTGTGTAGTAAAATTTTGTCCATCTCTTATGGTTTACCAGTAATGCAAAAGTCGTTCACAATGAAGAATACTTTTGGAGACATTCCCAGAAAATTCGAGATATACATTTCATTTCCCATGACAATAACTTAAACATATGATATTTTAATCAAAATCGTTAGAGCAATTTTTGAGAAAATTAAAATTTTCGAAAAATATTCCATGTAAAGGGTAGTCTGGGGTGGGAGAACTTTCTTGAAAACCTACGTGTCGCATCCTTGGAAGATACTGAACCTAAGTACCAAGTTTGGTGTTTATCCGACTGTTCGTTTCTGAGTTATGCTGTTCACACCCAGACACACACACACACACACACACACACACCCAGACACACACACACTCACACAGACACACACACGGACATGTTTCCAAAAATGCTTTTTTTGGATTCAGGGGGCTCAAAACATATATTTCCGGTGAAATCTTGTTATCGAAATTTGGGTGGAATACAATACTTCCCCTACTTACTATACGTAGTAGAGAAAGTAAAAAAGCATTATGTCGCGTGCTTGACAGATCCTGAGCTTAAGTACCAAGTTTGGTGTTTATCCAAGTTTTGTTTTTCATTTATACTGCTCACAGTCGAACACACAGATACGCAACCTGTTTCTACAATGATTTCAGGGAGGTTAAAACGTGCATTTCCGTGAAATCTCTATATCGGATTTTTTGGGTGGAATGCAATACTTCCTCTACTTACTATATTTGAGTGGCAGAGAAAGTAAAATGTATGTGTTGCATTCGCATTACTTTTTCTACTCACTCATCTACAAACTATTCTTATAAAAGTTTATTCTTCTGTCTACTTCTTATAATCGAGTTAAACTTTCATTATACAAGGATAGTCGGATGTTTAAAAAGCAGGTTGCTATGTGATTGCCTTGGAATTCACGATAAAAATGAATATGAACTTCCCACTTGAAAAAAAATTAAACCAATAAAGAATTGAAGAAGTTATTGTGTTGTATTGTTATTTGCCCTAAGCTTTGGGAGCCAATTTGAAGTATTCTTGCTGATAGGTATGGTAAAAAGTTTCCGGTAGCCTTCGCCCCAAGTTTAAAAATATTAAATTTGTAATTTGACAGTTTCTTTAGATATTATATATTTATGTTTGCCTCGGCTGTGTCAGTATTGTTTTTTAGAGACATGAATTTCTTTGCAGGGTTGTGGTGCGACTGAAGAATGTAGGCTTACACAGATTACAATTTTACTTCACTCCTTTTATTAATGCTTGACACTATTTAAATAACACTTCACTGATATAGAGAGAGAGCTGTGAGATTATTTATTAATTACTTGCACTTTTTAACACGTAAACTATTTTTGTCTCACACGAAAACGTATTAAATTTCTCGAGGACGCGTCTCGCTTCTGGTTAGGAACGCTGTCTACAAGCAACCGACTTCTGAATTTGTACAATTTTCCCTATTGCAGTTTCTGAATGAATAATCCTACTCCAATAGAACACTTTCATTTAACTTAAGCTTTTTTCTGTTTGTTGATTGGCTATTTATAAACTGTTTCAAAATTTACATTATTGTTGCTCCAAGAATTACCAGTAGAATTATTAAACTTTCTTACTCATTATTGCCTCAAGGTTAACTAATTGTTACCTCATTGTTAGCAACTTTTAACCTATTATTCTTACAGTTCCTACATTATTAAATTACGTAATACATTCACATAATATTATTATACATGTATACAATAATATAAACATTAATACAATGACTGTTACATACATTTTTATATATTGTAGTATACACATATAGCTTTAAGGCGCGCTGTTATTATATTTTATATTATATAATTTAACTGAAATCATTTAATTGTTAAAAATACTGCCTCAGAATACCTCGGAAATGGTTAATGCCACAAAAAATGTTATATTCACATAAGTTGTGTGCTTTAATGTGATCTACATTTTTATGTAGTAAGATTCTGCCTACCTCTTACAGCTTACCAGTTATACAACAGTCATTCAGAATGAAGAGGTCCTCAAAGTATATTCATAGAAAATTCTACAATTTGTCGCACAAATATCTCAAACGTATGAGATTTTAAACAAACTCAATAGAGCCCGTTTTTAGAAACTCAAATATTTTTTGAAAAATGTTTGACGTAAAGTGTATCTTAGGGTTGGGGAGATTTTGCTGGAAATCTTCGTTTCGTGTCTTTAGAAGACGCTGAATTTAAATATCAAGTTTGCTATCTCTCAAACACTTCGTTTAGAGTTATTCTGTTTATGGACACAAAGGGAGACACACAAACCTTTTTATAAAAATATATTTTTAATTCAAGGGACTCAAAACGTTTATTTCTAGTGAAATTTGCTGTTGAATTTTTGGGACACCTCGTGCACTTGATCAACATAGATCTATTGCGAGGAGGTGATGAAGTGAAAGAACCACAGGAGCTACAGGCCGCAGGCAGACAGACCACAGAGACGAGTGGAGGTCTCTGACAGTTCCAGGCTCGAAGACTCATCTCAATATTGGAGCTGTCTAGAAATGTTAAACAGGTCTACCGTGGAATCTATCCTCTCCTCCGAACTGGCTCACATACTTCACCTAGACTCGGACTTACATTGTACAAAACGCTAATTCGACCTAGACGTACCTACGCCGCCCCAGTCTGGGGCTACGCAGCCGCAACCCACATTAAACAGTTAAACAGCTTCCAAAACAAGGTACTACGAATCATCACCGGAGTACAGAATAGCACCTGCGTGCAAATTACACGAAGAACTACACATGCATCTCGTTGAAAAATGTATCAAGAAGCTAACCTCTGACCTTTACACCAAAACCTCTCGAAACTCCAACGCACTCATCTCAAACTTAGGCAACTATGACCTGGACTTACAGAGGCACAAAACCCCACTCCACCTATTTGAACGATCCGTAAACAATGACCAACTCAACCATCGACTCTGCAATCCACTTGTTTAGACTCGTAAACCATGACTAACACCATAGACCTTCCTCACCTTACTGAACACACCGAAACCAGGTCCACGAAGGAACAACAGCGACAACAAGCTCTGCAGACCTCTAAACTACAGGAATTTCACAAAACTCAGACTCCTGCCCCCACCATCCTATTCACTCAGCATCACATGTAGACGATCTTATTTCACACTAACATCATACCTGCATAACCTACCACACCCCTTCTAACCAAACTACTAAACTAACCACTAACCTACCAACAACACCTTCTATCACCCTGGGTGCTACACATACTTAGCTATGTGCTAACTTCCAGGACACAATTCACGTGCTCGCATGCACGGCATGCCAGCTAGGAACTAACATTTACTAACCGTGGTGCTAATGCGGAACCCGACCACTAACTGCATGGAATCCCTCTTACTAACATAGCACCCTGTCTCCCTAGACACGCATGATTAGTTTACTAACAGCATGTGCATGGGGAGACGATGTAGCCTATGAGGATGATCGTCACCGGGGGTGGCGGGCATGTGCCTTAGCCCAGCCCCCCTCCTGAAACCACGGCTAGCGCCACCGAGAGCCTCTCTAACCGTTGGGGGTTTCCCATGAGGCGAATACCTTGAGTCTAAAAAGCCCCACCCCGCTATCGCGCGATTGGAAGTGGATACGCCACTTACGCGCGTACCCTTAAAAACCTCGGTAGGGCCGACAGCAATCTAGCATGCCGTCTACCAACTCACACTCGTGGTTGGTGCCGGAGAATGCCGAGGCGTCTAACAACCCCGCCTGGGCGGAAAACCAGCCAGAAGTACCCAATCACCCATGACTATCAGGACACTGCCCCGCCGAGTCCAACCCAATTCAAACAAATCCCTATCGGAACGGGTTCGAATGTTCAGCCCAACGTACTTCTAGTGACGTCGAACGAACCGCCAACCAAGCAGCCGTCTAGTGTTTACATGGAGTACTCTTTTCTTTGAGCAAGCATCGTTCGGCCCTGCCATACGCCAAGAAACCTAGAAGTACACCTGAAGTATGTGGAGGAAACGGAATGAACGGAAAATAATGGATATGAAATCGTAGTACCTGAGAAATCACTCCAGCATTCGCCTACCGACCAGGTAAAACCACAAAAACCAATAGTTCAGAGTGGATTGCCACCGGGATCGACACTACTGTAGGTAAGTATTAGAGAAAGTAAAAACCATATGTGTTACACTCACATGACTTTCTCTACTCTTGTACAAACTATTTTTTACAAACTCTTATTCTCCATCTATTTCATATTAATCGAGATAGACATTTGCAGAAACGATCTTTTGACATGCAAAGAGAATTACATTTTACACATAGCGACCAGTTCTAAAAATATTTGACTATCGCTTAAGGCGTACTATGTTCCCCTTGTTTTGTAATTGCAAGGGCAATATAGAAATACACTAGCCTTTAAGCACATACATATCTCTTAATAGCTGGTTGCTAGGTGCAACACCATTCTCTTTGCCACAGATTAATACTCTTTGCATATCCAAGATAAAAAAAAATGAATAACGAATTCCCATTTGAGAAAATGTATAAAAATTGGAAAGTTTAAGGGAATAACAAGCAATATCTCGAAAATGGTTCACTCAACAAAAAAAATGTATATAACATAAATTGTGTATTTTAACGCGATCTACATTTTTTGTGTAGTAAAACTTTGTCTGTCTCTTATGGTTTACTAGTTATGCAAAAGTCGTTCACAATGAAGAATACTTTTGGAGACATTCCCGGAAAATTCAAGGTATACATTTTATTTGTCATGAAAATATCATAAATATATGATATAGTAATCAAAATCGTTAGAGCCATTTTTGAGAAAATTAAAATTTTCGAAAAATGCTCCCTGTAAAGGGTAATCTGGGGTGGGGGATTTTCTTGAAAACCTTCGTGTCGTATCTCTGGAAGATTACTGAACCTAAATACCAAGTTTGGTGTTTATCCAGGTGTTCGTTTCTGAGTTTTGCTGTTCATACACACACGCAAGTACATGTTTCCAAAAATAATTTTTCAAAACATGTATTTCCGATAAAATCTCGGTATCGAAATATTTGAGGGAATGCAATATACGTAGTAGAGAAAGTAAAAATGAGTTAAGTTTATTTCTATTCGTATTTTTCGCCAGTTATGACATTTTTGTGACCGCAGGTGCATATTTTAGCCTTTTCGACTCTGACAAAAACACTCCGCCTTTTTATACTCTTATTCAAGATGTTTCACGGGGAAAGGTTGTATTGAAGCACCTGAATAAAGGACTAGGGGAGACCCACAAAAACCACCTAATCGTTAGTTTTGTAAAGCCCCCCAGCAGACAGCTGGTCGGACTTCATCAAACACACATTGTATCCGACACTCGCCTTCCTTACAAACCTAACGTTGGGGAGGACGACCTTGTTGTTATTCACTCGTGCACCGCGCTGCGCCGGAGAGACGAACCAACGAAATTAATTTATATGTGGAAATGTGCTTGGGGAGAGTGCGAATGTCATTGGTCCTTCAATTATTGCTCTATGACTGCCTTTGACGTGCTACATCTATGCAAATGTCCGCCATCGGCGTTTTAAACAACAACCACTTCTGCTTTTTGAGACAGGTTTCATGTGAAAATGCTATACCTCGTAATAACAAGAGAACCAAAACTAAAATGTCATTGTAATGCACCAAAATTATGCGAAAACCTTCCAGGAACCCAAAATGTTTTTAATCACTTTCTCTTCTAGGTGTAGTAAGTAGGGGAAGTATTGTATTCCACCCAAAAATTCGATACCGAGATTTCACCGAAAATATATATTTTGAGACCCCCTGAAACCAAAAAAGCATTTTTGGAAACATGTCCGTGTGTGTGTGCTTTGAACAGATAACTCAGAAACGAACAGTCAGATAAACACCAAACTTGATATTTAGGTTCATAATCTTCCAGAGATGCGACACGAAGGTTTTCAAGAAAATTCCCCACCCCAGATTACCCTTTACATGGTACATTTTTCGAAAATTTTTATTTTCTCAAAAACGGCTCTAACGATTTTGATGAAAGTATCATATGTTTAAGATATTTTCATGAGAAATGAAATGTATATCTCGAATTTTCTGGGAATATCTCCAAAAGTATTCTTCATTGTGAACGACTTTTGCATAACTGGTAAACCATAAGAGATAGACCAAATTTTACTACACACAAAATGTAGATCGCGTTAAAATACACAATTTATGTCATATACATTTTTACTTTCTCTACTACGTATAGTAAGTAGGGGAAGTATTGCATTCCACCCAAAAATTCGATACCGAGATTTCACCGGAAATACATGTTTTGAGACCTCCTGAATCCAAAAAAAGCATTTTTGGAAACATGTCCGTGTGTGTGTCTGTGAACAGCATAACTCAAAAACAAACAGTCGGATAAGCACCAAACTTGGTATTTAGGTTCAGTATCTTCCAGAGATGCGACACGAAGGTTTTCAAGAAAATCCCCCCACCCCAGACTACCCTTTACATGGAACATTTTTCGAAAATTTTAATTTTCCGAAAAATGGCTCTAACGATTTTGATGAAAAAATCATATGTTTAAGATAATGTCATGAGAAATGAAATGTATATCTCGAATTTTCTGGGAATGTCTCCAAAAGTATTCTTCATTGTGAACGATTTTTGCATAACTGGTAAACCATAAGAGATAGACAACATTTTACTACACAAAAAATGTAGATCGCGTTAAAATACACAACTTATGTCATATACATTTCTTTTGTTGAGTGAACCGTTTTCGAGATATTGCTTGTTATTTCCTTAAATTTTCCAATACTTATACTTTTTCTCAAATTCGTTATTCATTTTTTATGTCCTGGACATGCAAAGAGAATGGAATGCGCCGCATAGCAACCAGCGTTAAAATATTTTACCATCGCTTAAAAGCTACCATATATTACCAATAAGATTGACATCTCGATATCTCGATTAACATGAAGCATATGGAGAATAAGCGTTTGTAAAATTAGATTGTACAGGAGTAGAGAAAGTCATGTGAGTGTAACACATCAGATTTTTTTACTTTCTCTACTACTTATAGTAAGTAGAGGAAGTATTGTATTCCACCCAAAATTCGATACCAAGATTTCACCGGAAATACATGTTTTGAGACCCCTGAATCCAAAAAAGCCTTTTTGGAAACATGTCCGTGTTTCTCAAAAGGGAATTCGTTATTTATTTTTTATGTCCTGGACATGCAAGAGAATGGAATGCGCCACATAGCAACCAGTTCTTAAAATATTTGACTATTGCTTAAAGTCTACCATATTCCCCTTGCATCTACAAGAAAATTAGCAATAAGATTAACATCTCGATTAACATGAAGCATATGGAGAATAAGCGTTTGTAAAAATAGCTTGTACAAGAGTAGAGAAAGTCATGTGAGTGTAACACATCAAATTTTTTATTGTTATTTTTACGCTCTATACTTGAATTCAGGGTTTTCTCACATTGGTGGCTCGTATAAAGTACTACAGGTGAGTACATACTATTGTTATTAAAGTTTATTTTTCTATATACTACATTTTAATCCAAATAAACCTTTACAGAAATAGTTACATTACACATTTGGTTATAGATACAAAGAGAACAGCGATAGTCAAATGTTTAACAACTGAACGCTATATGCTGGCTTTAAAATTCCATAATGTTTCCATGACATCCCGGGAAACAACTGAATGTTGATAGGACCTTAAGAGTATGATGAAGTAATGAACAATACGAACTATTAATGTCTGATATCTCAGAAATGAGATATGCCACAAGTTCCCAGAAAATTCAAGATATACATTTTATTTGTCATGCAGGTATCTTCAACAAAATCACTAGAGCAAATTTTAATAAAATCAAAATCAACGAAAAATTTTCCATTTAAACTGTAGTTTAGAGTGGTGGGTTTGAAAATCTTCCTGTCGCAAAGTTGGGGGCGCACTAAACATAAATACTAGGTTTGATATTTAGACAATTTTTACTTTCTCAACTACGTATAGTAAGTGGGGGAAGTATTGCATTTCACCCAAAAATTCTATATAGAGAAAACATGTCCGTGTATGCGTGTCTGGTGTTTTTGAACAGTATAACGAAACCAAAAGGCAGATAAATACCAGACTTCCTATTTAGGGTCAATATTTTTTAAAGCTACGCCACGATTTCCAAAAAATTCCCATACTAGCCTTTAAATAGAACATTTTTAAAAACCTTTTGTTTTCTAAAAAATAGCTTACTATTTTGATTTAAATACAATATAATTAAAATTAATTTACATGACAAATAAAACGCATAGCTTGAATTTTCGTGGAATAATCTATGAAGTCCTTTTGTATAATCTTGTACAGCTTGTAAACCTTAAGCGATAAAGAAATCGTTTATACAAACAATATTGAGCTCTTTAAAACAAATCGTTTATTTGAAATAAGTTTTTTTGTGGCATAAGCCGTTTTTGAGGTATCCGTTATTAATAGTTCGAATTGTTCATTTCTTGATCATTCTCTTAAAGTACTTTCAACATTCAGTTGTTTCTCGCGATGTCATGGAAAGAGTATGGAATTTTAAGGCCAGCGTATAGCGTCCAGTTGTTAAACATTTGACTATCGCTGTTCTCTTTGTATCTATAACGAAATGTGTAATGTAGCTGTTTCTGTAAAGGTTTATTTGAATTAAAACGTAGTAGATAAAAAAATAAGCTTGAATAGCTATAATTCGTATACCCAGTAATAAACGATAGACAGTAGAGAAATTCATATAATGTATCACATCAGATTCTTTCTATCTGTTTCATTTTAATTGAGATAAACCTTTGTAGAAGGAGCTACATTTCTCATTTCGTTATAGATACAAAGAGAACAGCGATAGTCAAATATTTAACAACTGGACGCTATTTGCTGGCCTTAAAATTCCATACTGTTTCCATGACATCGCGAGAAACAATTGTATGTCGACAGGACTTTAAAAGAATGACAAAAGTATTGAACCACTCGAACCATTAATAATAGGTATCTCAGAAATCACATATGGTACAAAAACGTTTTTGAAATAAATTGTGTGCTTTAAAGAGATCTTCTTTCTTTGTGTAGTACGTTTTCTCAATCGCTTAATATTTACCAGTTATACAAGATTCTACAAAATACCTTCCGAATTATGAGGCCTTCAAGTTTATTCACAGAAAATTAAACATATACATGTAAATATATGGTATTTTAACCAAAATTATAACAGACACATTTGAAAAATAAAAATAAAGAATAATGAACGTTTTCTATGTAAAGGAGAGTTGGAAGGGGTGGAATTTCTGGAAAATCTTGGCGTCGCATCCAGATGCTGACCTTGAATACAAGTTTAGTATTTAGCTAATATTACGCTTTTAATTTACGCTGTTCATAGACAGTAGTACGTTTTCGTGTATCGCTTGACGTTTACTAGTTATACAAGATTAAACAAAAACTCTTTCCGAATGTAGAGCACTTCACAGGCTAGTATCAAAAAATTTAAGTTATACATTTTATTTGTCATGTAAATATCTTTAGTATATGGTATTTTGATCAAAATTTGAGGCAGTATCTTTAAACACTTAAATGATTTCAGTCAAATTATATAATATATAAATTCAATAACAGCCCGCCTTAAAGCAATATGTGTATGTAACAATATATAAAAAGTGTATATTACAGTCATTGTAAATGTTTATATTATTGTATACATGTTCAAAAGGTTATGTGAATGTATTACGTAATTTAATAATGTAGGAGCTGTGAGAATAATAGGTTAAAAGTTGCTAACAATGAGGTAACAATGAGGGAACTTTGAGGCAATAATGAGTAAGAATGTTTAATAATGCTACTAGTCATTATTGGAGCAAGAATAATGTAAATTTTTAGACAGTTTATAAAATAGCCAATCAACAACCAAAAAAAGGCTTAAGTTAAATAAAAGTATTCTATTTTATTAGGAATAGCCAATCAGAGACTTGAAAAACAGAAATTTACAAATGTGGCGGTAGAAATCAGGTCAGTTGCTTGCAGACAGCGCTCATAACTGGACGCGTTGCTTGTAGACAGAGTTTCTAACCGTATAAACTGAGGGTCGCGGGTTCGAGTCCCGTTACGGGCACTGGTGTTTGTGTGTGTATGTGTGTGTGTGTATGTGTTGCGGAAATAAGCGGTATGAAAACAGTAAAACACAGTAGCATAAGCTTGGTACAACAAGAGAGAAAAAAGAACCGGACGCTAGATACATCCTCGAGAAATTTAATACGTATTCGTGTGAGACAAAAATAGTTTACGTGTTAAAAAGTGCAAGTAATTAATAAAAAAAATCTCACAGCTTTCCATATCAGTGAAGTGTTATTTAAATAGTGTCAAACATTAATAAAAGGAGTGAAGTAAACTTATAATCTGTGTAAGCCCACATTCTTCAGTCGCACCACTCCCTGCTAAGAGATTCATGTCTCTAACAATAATACTGACGCAACAGATGCGAACATAAATATATAATATTTAAAGAAACAGTCCAATTACAAAGTTAATATTTTTAAATTTGGGACGAAGGCTACCGGGTACCATACGTGCGGTTGCAGCTACTTCAAGTTCGGCTCCCCAACAGTTGAACTACAATATAACTACAACAAAATAACTTCTTCAAATTGGCTCCCAAGTGTGGGTCAAATAACGTAAAGATACTAACTTCTTCAAATTGTAGTAGGCATTTTTTAGAAATAAAAATAAAAAATAATGGCCTTTTTTATGTAAAGGATATTTCGGGGTGGGGATTCTAAGAACTGTTTTTGGGGATTAGCGGACCTAAAAACGTGTATTTCTGTTGAAATCTTGCTGTCGATCATAGGTAAGCAGTAGATAAAGGAAAATTTGTTGCGTGTTTATTTGGTTGTTAGTTGAATTTGAAATGTAATATCTGAAGAAAGCAAATAATTATGGAAATGTTATCGCATAAATGCAATTCAGACATAAGAATGCACTTGGCACGCCGGGTTAAGACGACTTGTGCCGTAGATTTTTGTAGAAATTTTTAGAATTTTTGTAGAAAGTTTTAAGATGTTATTTGAGTTGATGAAGGCCACTAGAATTGAAATACGCTTGTAACTCAAGAACCCTTGTTCAAGAAATAGCCTATGTTGGGAATAAATCCGTTACAAGAATGGAGGGGGGGAGGGTAATTGTGTAACTCCAGGCCCTAAGAATCCTCAACAAAAGATGCCTGCTCATGTTTGTGGACCACAAGGGGACTCCCAATTTGCCGTTTTCACAGTCATTCTTGACAAACCTATTCTTTAAGACAGGCCTCTTGCATGCCTTTTGTGTTCCTCTTGGCCGAGAGAACATATAACTTCTTTTGAAGTGCGGACCTGTGCCATTCTTACGTCATGTTACTGTTTGATGGGGAAAAGATAAACTTAAAGATGTGATCTTTTGTGTAAGGGTATCAGCTGTTTGATGGCCTTTACATGCCGAGCTTTAGAGCTTACGAAAAGAACATCTGGCGGCGAGCGATTTAGTCAGGCAGCTTTCCTACACACTGTCTATGTAGATGTTCTTTGCATTTAACTAGACACAAAACTTGTTATATTCCCGTGGCTTTGTAAGGTGCACTTTTGGAAATATTTAACAAAGAAAACACTTTGTGTGCCACAAAATCTTATATGTAACACTCACAGACTTTCTTTACCTATTCTCCTATAAAGTATTCTTATAAAACCTTATTTTTACTTTCTCTACTACGTATAGTAAGTAGGGGAGTATTGTATTCTACCCAAAATTTCGATACCAAGATTTCACCGCAAATACATGTTTTGAGGCCCCCTGAATACAAAAAAAAAGCATTTTTGGAAAAATGTCCGTGTGTGTGTCTGTGAACAGCGTAACTCAGAAACGAACAGTCGGATAAACACCAAACTAGGTATTTAAACTTTTTTTCCAGAGATGCGACACGAAGGTTTTCAAGAAAGTCCCCACACCTCAGATTACAGTTTACATGGAACATTTTTCGAAAATGTTAATTTTCTCAGAAATGGCTCTAACGATTTTGATTAAAATATCATATGTTTAAGATACTTTCATGACAAATAAAATGTATATCTTGAATTTTCTGGGAATGTCTCCAAAAGTATTCTTCATTGTGAACGACTTTTGCATAACTGGTAAACCATAAGAGATAGACAAGCTTTTACTACACGAAAAATGTAGATCGCGTTAAAATACACAATTTGTCATATACATTTTTTATGAGTAACTCATTTTCGAGATATTGCTTGTTATTCCCTTAAATTTTCCAGTACTTATACTTTTTCTAAAATGGGAATTCGTTATTAATTTTTTTTATGTCCTGGACATACAAAGAGAATGGAATACTCCACATAGCAACCAGCTCTTATAATATTTGACCATCGCTTAAAGTCTACCATATTCCCGTTGCACCTACAAGAAAATTAGCAATAAGATTAACATCTCGACTAACATGAAGCATATGGAGAATAAGGGTTTGTAAAAATAGTTTTACAAGAGAGAGAAAGTCATGTGAGTGTAACACATCAGATTTTTCTACCTACTTCTTGTCAAAGAAGTTAAAACATTCATTACATACAGTGTTTCACAAGTAGGAATAATGCAAATGAAACTAAATTTACCTATTTTTACTTTCTCTACTACGTAGAGTAAGTAGGGGAAGTATTGTATTCCACCCAAAAGTTCGATACCGAGATTTCACCGGAAATACATGTTTTGAGACCCACTGAATCTAAAAAAAAGCATTTTTGGAAACATGTCCGTGTGTGTGTCTGTGTGTCTGTCTGTCTGTCTGTGTGTGTGTCTGTGTGTCTGTCTGTGAACAGCATAACTCAGAAACGAACAGTCGGATAAACACCAAACTTGGAATTTAGGTTCAGTATCCTCCAGAGATGCGACACGAAGGTTTTCAAGAAAATCCCCACCCCAGACTACCCTTTACATGGAACATTTTTCGAAAATTTTAATTTTCTCAAAAATGGCTTTAACGATTTTGATTAAAATATCATATATTTAAGATACTTTCATGACAAATAAAATGTATATCTTGAATTTCCTGGGAATGTCTCCAAAAGTATTCTTCATTGTGAACGACTTTTGCATAACTGGTAAACCATAAGAGATAGACAAAATTTTACTACACAAAAAATGTGATCGCTTTCAAATACACAATTTATGTCATATACATTTTTTTTTGTTGAGTGAACCATTTTCGAGAATTGGCTTGTTATTCCCTGAAATATTTCAATACTTATTTTCTCAAATGGGAATTCGTTATTCATTTTTTTGTCTTGGATATGCAAAGAGTATTAATCTGTGGCAAAGGGAATGGTGCTGCACCTAGCAACCAGCTATTAAGAGATATGTATGTGCTTAAAGACTACTGTATTTCCAAATTTCCCTTGTAAATATATATATATATATATATATATATATATATATATATTCCCCTTACATCTACAAGAAAATTAGCAATAAGATAGACTCTGCAAATGTTTATCTCGATTAACATGAATTAGATGGAGAACAAGCGTTTGTATAAATAGTTTGTACAAGAGTAGAGAAAGTCATGTGAGTGTAACACATCAGATTCTTTTAAAAAGTGCTCGTACACATCAAATTTAATATATGGAAATAAAATTTTGTAAAAAGAATTTTTTGCCATTATTGTACAGGTGTGACGTCATCATCAAAAATTTTAAATAGCCACATTTTAGGTACATGGTAGGTATAGAAACTACTGTATTCCACCCCAAAATTCTGAGATTTCATTGGAAATATGTTTTGAAGTCCCCTATATGAAAATGGATTTTTAGACGAAAAAAAATGCTTGTATCTGTGTGCGCCTGAACAGCATAACACAGATACGAAAAGTCGAATAGATACCAACCTTCATATTTAAGTTCAGTACCTTCCAAATATGCGATACAACAATTTTCAATAAACCCCCCCACAACCCGAACTACCCTTAAATGCAACAGTTTTCAAAATTTCTGATTTACTCGAAAATGGCTCTATGCATTTTGGTTAAAGAACCACATAATAAAGATATTTACACAATAAATAAAATGTATATCTTATAGCCTGTGAAGTTTTCTACATTCGGAAAGAGTTTTGTTTAATCTTATATAACCACTAAAGTATAAGCGAAAGACAAAAACCTACTACACAAAAGTGTAGATCTGTTTAAAACCCACAATTTAATTCAAATAACCTTTTCTGCGGATGAGCCATTTATTAATGGTTCGAATTGTTCAATACTTAGCCATTCTTTTAAAGTCAACATTCAGTTGTTTCTCGCGATGTCATGGAAACAGTAAAGACCAGCATATAGCGTCCAGATGTTAAACATTTGACTATCGATGTTCCCTTTGTATCTATAACGAAATGTGTAATGTAGCTGTTTCTGTAATGGTTTATTAGGATTAAAATGAAGTAGATAGGAAAATAAAATTTCGTAAGAATAATTTGTTTACCCATTCAGTAGAGAAAGTTATGTGAATGTAACATCGGATTTTTATAGTGTTCACACAGTGTTTTTTCCTAAAATTTCTGTTATTTTTTAGGTTCATTAGTTTCCTAAGAGAGGTAGTAGTGTGGATGTTTTAACTCCCCCCTTCTATTTTCGCTCTTGACGAGGACATTTTATGGCCATGTTATTTTTGTGCAGTGGTAAACCCCTCGCTGTGTCTCCATCCCCTTGTGAAACCTTCACAAGGTCTGTAAAACTTTCATAACGGTCTCCTTTTGCAAAGAAACCGGTTCTTATGTATAAAAGCAACTGACAAAGCCTTGAGAGCGTATAGGTTTACAGAAATTCCTAAGGACACAATGACGTACTTAGTAATTGCAAGCTGAGTATGGCCCGTCTTGGTCTGTCGCTCTGTTCTTTCAGGTCGCTGGTGATGCTGTCAAACTGAAGAAGGGAAGATATTTGTGTTTACCCTCTAGTGGTAGAAAACAGCAATTACTGACACGCGGTGACCTCATTTTTATGTAGGAAAATAAAATCTTCAACATAAAAGCATTCACCTTATCAGACGCCTACATCTTATTGCTCATGTTCTTGTAGATGTAAGGGGAATATATATTTACAAGGGCAACTTGGAAATACAGTAGCCTTTAAGTACATACATATCTCTTAATAGCTGGTTGCTAGGTGCAGCACCTTTCCCTTTCCCAAAGATTAATACTCTTTGCATATCCAAAACAAAAAAATGAATAACGAATTCCCATTTGAGAAAATGTATTGAAAAATTTAAGGAAATAACAAGCAATATCTCGAAAATGGTTCACTCAACAAAAAAAATGTATATGACATAAATTGTGTATTTTAACGTGATCTACATTTTTTGTGTCGTAAAACTTTGGCTATCTCTTATGGTTTACCAGTTATGCAAAAGTCGTCCACAATGAAGAATACTTTCGGAGACATTCCCAGAAAATTCAAGATATACATTCTATTTGTCATAAAAATATCTTAAACATATAATATTTTAATCAAAATCGTTAGAGCCATTTTTGAGAAAATTAAAATTTTCGAAAAATGTTTCATGTAAAGGGTAATCGGGGGTGGGGGATTTTCTTGAAAACCTTCGTGTCGCATCCTTGGAAGATACTGAACCTAAATACCAAGTTTAGTGTTTATCCCACTGTTCGTTTTTGAGTTACGCTGTTCAGACAGACACACACACACACACACACACACACACAGACAGACACACACACGGACATGTTTCCAAAAATACTTTTTTTGGATTCAGGGGGTCTTAAAACATGTATTTCCGGTGAAATCTCGGTATCGAATTTTTGGGTGGAAAACAACACTTCCGCTACTTACTATACGTAGTAGAGAAAGTAAAAATGAATAACGAATTCCCATTTTAGAAAATAAGTATTGAAAAATTTAAGGGAATAACAAGCAATATCTCGAAAATGGTTCACTCAAGAAAAAAAATGTATATGACATAAATTGTGTATTTTAACGTGATCTACATTTTTTGTTTAGCAAAATTTTGTCTATCTCTTATGGTTTACCAGTTATGCAAAACTCGTCCACAATGAAGAATACTTTTGGAGACATTCCCAGAAAATTCAAGATATACATTTTATTTGTTATGAAAATATCTTAAACATATGATATTTTAATCAAAATCGTTAAGCCAATTTTGAGAAAATTAAAGTTTTCGAAAAATGTTCCATGTAAAGGTAATCTGTGGTGGGGGATTTTCTTGAAAACCTTCGTGTCGCATGTCTGGAAGATACTGATGGTAAATACCAAGTTTGGTGTTTATCCGATTGTTCGTTTCCGAGTTATGCTGTTCACAGACAGACACACACACACAGACAGACACACAGACACACACACGGACATGTTTCCAAAAATGCTTTTTTGGATTCAGGGGGTCTCAAAACATTTATTTCCGGTGAAATCTCAGTATCGAATTTTAGGGTGGAATACAATACTTCCCCTACTTACTATACGTAGTAGAGAAAGTAATATAGTATACGTAGTTTTTTAAGGTGTACATCATCCTATAATTCTTGCCAAGTCCTAAAGTTGAAGAAGGTGGTTTTGTTGTATTGTTATTTGCCCCACGCTTTGGGCGTCAATTTGAAGTAGTTTGTCTTAGCTTCACGTATGGACGCCAATTTGAGAAGTAGATTGTATTGAAGGAGTTGTATTATATTTCAATTGTTGGGGAGCCGCACTTGAAGTAGTTGCAACCGCACGTATGGTAAACAGCTTCCGGTGGCCTTTGCCCCAATGTTTTAAAATATTAACTTTGTTGTTTGACTGTTTCTTTAAGTATTAGATATTTATGTTTGCCTCAGCTGCGTCAGTATTAAAGTTAGAGAGACGTTACTCTTAGCAGGGTTGTGATGCGACAAGAATGTAGGCTTACACAGATTATAATTTTAATTCACTCCTTTTTAAAGTTATTGACACGAGTTAAATAACACTTCACTGATAGAGAGAGTTGTGAGATTATTTTTTTAATTAATTACACTTTTTATCACGTGAATTTATTTTTCGTCTCACACAAATACATATTAAATCCGTCGAGGACACTTTTTGCGTCTGGTTAGTAACGCTGTCTGCAGGCAACTGAACTCTAAACTTGTAAAATTTTCTCCTTTTCAGTTTCTGATTGGCTAATCCTACTCCAATAGAATACCTTCATTTAAGTAAACCTTTTTTTGGTTATTGATAGGCTATTTTTATAAACTGTCACTAAAATTACATTATTGTTACTCCAAGAATCAGAAGTAGTATTGTTAAACTCTCAAACTCATTATTGCCTCAAGGTTACCTCATTGTTAGCAACTTTTAACCTATTATTCTCACAGCTCCTACATTATTAAATTACGTAATACATTCACATAACATTATTAAACATGTATACAATAATACAAACATATACAATGACTTACATAATTTTTTATATATTGTTACATACACATATTGCTTTACGGTGGGTGGTTATTGAATTCCTATATTATATAATTTGACTGAAATCATTTAAGTGTTAAAAATAGTGCATCAAATTCCAAACGCACAAATTTGTGCCTTGGATTACCAAGCAATATAGTTTTATCTATAAGAGGATGAAAAGAAAGTAAGGATAACTTTAAAAATTTTTAAATAATACTTAATTCAATATAAGGATTAGATGGTTTTTGGAAGTTGTAAAGAAACCTATGATTTTCACCAATGCCTAATGTACAGAATGATTTATGAAGAACTGACAAACTTCTTTCTTTAATTATTCTGTTCGAATTTCACTCAATGCCCCAATTTCAACACCAAATTAAGCAGAATGTACTGGAGTTTCGATTGTCTGTCACTAGATGCGCAGATGTTCATATTTTATTCGTAATTGTTAGGGAAGATTCTTTTTGAGATGTTGTTCTAGTCAACGTGAAAATGGAGTACACATTAAATGAGCGACTCTTCCTTCTATAACAATACTGGATTACGAATTCAATTACAGCTACTCAAAGGGCATACCAGAGAGAATTTGGTGTTCGGAATCCTCCCCAAAGAAACACAATACTGGGAGTGGTAAATAAATTGGAAACAACTGGATCTCTGGTGAATGAAATAGCAAAACTTGTTCGTCTAGGCTTCCCACGGTTGTTGTTGACGTAAGAGCACGACTGGATTAGTCACTCAAAAAATTATTAAGAAGTTTGTCGCAGGAGACAGGGTACAGCTACTCAATGTGTCAGAGAGCTGTGAAAAGTGCAGGCCTAAAGCCGTATAGGATTACCATTGCCTATCAGTTACAGGAACCAGATAAGGATAGACGACTGAATTATTGTCGTTGCTTTCAGGCGTTCATTGTGCAAACTCCTGCCATATTATCCATCACATGGTTCACAGATGAAGCATGGTTCCATTTATCCGGCTATGTGAACTCAAATAACTCATGCTATTGGGCCAGCGAAAATCCACGTGTTATTCATGAAGCACCTATGCACTCAGTTGAATTATTTTTTTTTGCGCAATATCTGCACAGTTTTTTTCTTTAAAACAATGTGAACACTGCAGAGTACCGAAGGATTTTCGTGGACTTGGCTAGCAACTAGACGATGTAGAGCCGAGTCAAGAATATTCTCATAGGACGACGCTACATGCCATACATAAATGAATCCACGGCAATAACTGCAAGTTTCTTTGACGACCGGACAATTTCCAAGAACCTGTGGCCACCGCCGGACTTCTTTCTATGCGGATTCTTAAAAGACAGGGTTTATGCCACACGTCCCCAGACATTTGACGATCTGAAGCACAACATTACACAGGAGATTCAAGTATTGACAACAGAGTCCTCCAACGAGTGGCCAGCAACCTGGAACGACGTGTTGAGTTGTGTCTTATGCAGGATGGAGGACATTTTCAACATTTGTATAGAGGTAAATAATCTCCCAAAATTCCTTTGCATTTCAGGTATAATAAGATGTCGCTAGCATAACTCGTTTTGAAACAATTAAAGAAATAAATGTGTCAGTTCAGCATAAATCACCCTGTATAACTATGCAATATTTTGACCATATTGTTTAAACAGTGAGTAAAAACATGGCAGGAGTAGTTTTTAGGATTCTAAGATGGCCTATAATTTCCGTTGCGACCTGTAGTATAACCGTCTAAAGTTTCATCTAGATAGGTCAAAAAATGTTGAGGAGAGAAGGAGGATCAGAATCGCAAACTTTCAAACACGCCCGTTAGGTGACGCTTGGGAAAAGTCTAAACTTGCAGCATGGAATATCTCGAAAACGGCTAAAGCTACGAAAATAAGTATTTAGCATAAATAGAATATTTTAACGTGTGAAAGACAAAATCTTGCTACACAAATATGTTGTGGATCTCCATTAACCATTTTCGAAATTTTCTTTGTTATGAGTTTCAATTTTCAAATACTTAATACTTTTTTCAAGTGCTAAATCGCTAGCTAGGGTGAATTTATTATAAATAGAAATTTAACTAATTAGGGTAGGTATATAATTATATAAACACCTCAAAAGGAATAAAAGAAAATAAATTTAAATATCTAAACAATTAAAGCAGACAAGGTCAAAAAATTATCCATAAATGAATTATTATGGATTGTTTATTCTTTGTTTATTATAGTGTTAGTTTTGTATTGGAGGTGCTGTATAACAGTACCTAAGTTGTCGGCTTCCGTCGTATTTTAAGTTATTTAGTTAGAATCTATTTAGATTGTTTAGTTAGATAGCTGGCTACCTGTAAGTTATTTTTACTGGATACCAGTAGAATGTAATTGCTGTGTGTTTATTTTAATTTAGTGATTGCTAAAAATTTTATTTTAGTTACTTTACTATTACTTTTTTGTATTTTCTTTCTTTCTCTCTTTAGTTATAGTTAATTATCTGTACAATGATAATGTAAGTGTATTGTATTAATAAACTGAAAACGTTTGTTAACACACGTGCCGGTTTAGGTAACAAGGTGCCGGGCTGTAGTATTACACATTTTATTTATTCCTTATTTATTTATTTTTTTCTCGTGGTCATGCAAGGAACATAGAATTTCAAAGCCATCGCATAACGATCCGATTTTTTAAAAAAAAAATGTCTATCGCTTTAGCCTATCTTCTCTACCTTTGATATAATGTATACATGTTTAATGAAAGTTTATCTGTGTTAACGAGAAGAGCGTTTTTCAAGTACAGCTTGTAGAAGAGTGATTAGAGAAAGTCGTGTGTGTTTAATACATCGATATCTTTCTTTGTTTAATCTTTGGCCAACTTTTACCAATGCATTGCCTTATAATTGATCTGTAATTATTGACTGGAATAAATATAATTAAATAAAGAAATGATAGTAAGGTAGAGAAATAATTGAAATAAATAATTTCCGTATATTAAATCAACGTATAATGTAACCGCTTGAGTTGAAATGTATGTCCAGAAAGATGAAGGTAACAATTAGGAAGTCAGGTTAGCGAAACTCATTAGTACCAGCTGAAGCAGCGAACGCATTAGCCAATTTTGTAAATTAGAGAGGAGAAGAAACTCTGAGAAACGTGAAAGTCTCGGTTAGCAACAAAGAAGAGATATGTGTGTTTGGTTACGAGTGAAAAATAATGTTGGAGGGGATTAAAGAAGTAGGCAAAGCTAAACTTAGTAAATGTTCGTGTAATCAAAATCAGGGAATTCTCTCTCTGGTACCGTCACCGGTACGTATTGCTCATATGATATTTTAAGCGCCTAGTGACGCGTATGTGTGAGTAAGATTTCGCGGCTATTGCGAGAGGTCTCCCCGATAAGAATGTTAGCGACTCAGGGCAAATTAAGCTACTAGTTTCTTTTACTGCGGAAACAGTTATTTCAAACTGTAACTTTGAAGACTGAAAAATTCAATGCCATAGCCGGGATTTGAACCACGGCATACCCCAATGGCGACCTACACTATTGTAAGTACTTTAAGACCCTGGCTTCATCTCAATACAATTTGAGATCTCCTCGTGGTTTACCGGGAAACATGTTGGGAAATTTAATGTCCTACCGGCATGTTGCCATGGCAGCTCAGTGGTTAGAGCAACCGGACGGAGACCGGGAGATCCGTGGTTCAAATTCCGACTATGGCATTGAATTGTTCAGCCATCTGATTCTAATTAATTCCATGTAAAACCTTGATATTGAAGAAGCTAGCAGGTACGATAATTCATTTATTACAATTTCGAGTGATAAGATCCATAACCAGTTTCATTCTTTATCTTCAAACGGTCAGCAACTCGCTTCAGTAGTTCAAGTATTAAATCACATTAAATTCCTCAGTCACTTTAACTAGAGTTATCCTTTCAAAATACGCCCACGCATACCCTGAGAGAAATACCTCATAGCTCTACCACTGGAGCAGCTGGCGCAAGAGACGACAGTACAAGATCACGACAGCAGATTCAACAACGAAGCAGATAAAGTAAACGGCTTTAATGCGAAAACCATCGTTTGAAGATGTTATTTTTGTTGTATTATTATTTGCCCCAAGTTTTGGGAGCCAATTTGACGAAGATAATTGTCTTTAAGTTGGAGTTGTTTATTTATTTAGCTCCACGTATGGACGTCAAATTGAAGTAGTTAGTTGCTGCTACGTATTGCTGTATTATATTTCAACTGTTTGAGCGTATAGTAAACAGTTTCCGGTAGCCTTCGCCCTAAATGTATTTTCAGTTGGCCTTTACCCCAAGTTTAAAAAAAATTAACTTTGTAATTAAACTGTTTCTTTAAGTATTAAATATTTATGTTTGCCTCGGCTGCGACAGTATTATTGTTAGAGACATGGATATCTTGGTAGGGCGTGATGCAATAAAAATGTAGGCTTACGCAGATTTTTTAAGTTTTAATTCACTCCTTTTATTAATCCTTGACACAAATTAAATAGCACTTCACTGATATAGAGAGCTGTGAGATTCTTTTATTTAATACTTGCACTTTTTAACACATATACTATTTTTCGTCTCACACGAATACGTATTAAATCTCTCGAGTACGCACAAGCATCCGGTTACAATCACTGTCTGCAGGCAACTGACCAGATTTCAACCGTCTAAACTTGTAAATTTCTGTATTTTAAGTCTCTGATTGGCTAATCCTACTCCAATAGAATATCTGCATTTAACTTAAGCTTTTTCTGGTTGTTGATTGGGTATTTTTATAAACTGTCACTAAAATTACATTATTGCTTCCAGGAATCACAAGTAACATTTAAACTCTCAAACTCATTATTGCCTCAAGGTTACCTCATTGTTAGAAACGTTTAAATTATTATTCTCCTCGCAGCTCCTACATTATTAAATTACGTAATATATTCACATAACATTATTACACATGGATACAATAATATAAGGATATACAATGACTGTTAATTACATTTTACAAATTATTAAATACACATATTGCTTCAAGGCGGGCTGTTATTGAATTTACATATTATAAACAATGTTTCAGAAATACTTTTACAAACTTCGGGTATGGGTTCTTTACACCACAAAAGGAAAAAAGTTCATATGAACATATGTCCCATAATCCTTTGTTTTCTCGTTAGGCGGTGTTCAACACAGTGGTACACTTATAATACACAAAACTCACAATAAATGCTCGAAAAGTCCTCCTCTTGCTTCTATGCATGCCTGTACTCGTCGAATCATGGAATGTCGCACCCTGTCAAAAACTCCGGGATGGTGTCGAATGGTTTCGCAGGCTTCCATGAAGCGTTTCCGCATCGGGGATGGCTGCTCCATAAACCAATGATTTAAGATGCCCCCAGAGGTAAAAATCCACAGGATTGAGGTCGGGAGAACGTGCAGACCATGGAACTGGTCCTTCTTTGCCTTTCCACCGGTCATGGTAGATTCATATTCACGAAATAAATATCCAGCCATGGTGGAACGAAACACGTGCAGTTAACGCACTACATGTACACAATTGAAACGTTGAAGACAGGCTAATGACAAACGTAAACAAGTCTCCATGGCAACACTTCGCCATCTACCGTATGTAGTACAATGGGTCAACGCCTTCTATGAAAGCATAGAGAAATGAAGTTTTGAGGATGGACCCCGAAGGCCGTTGAACTCACACTTTCATTGTGACAGGAATAACGCGAAAACCAAGGATTATGGGACATATGTTCAATGAACTTTTTTCCTTGTAAAAGTATTTCTGAAAGACCCGGTATAATTTGACTGAAATCATTTAAGTGTTAGTGATACTGCCTCATGTTGCCGTATCATAACTAAGGTGAGCAGCGCACCAGTGCGGTAAAAGGGACGAAAGAATAAGGTAGATTAGGTTGGTAGCTCTGAATGCAGGAAACCCGTAACTCATTAATGTCGACGGGAAGGCCACGAAAAGCGCGATGGTCCAAAAATAACATTTGCAAAGTAATGGCAATAATATTTCGGTTGGTACGTCCTGCTGGTCGCTATGATAACCCTAAGTGTTTATTTCCAAATGACATCGCTTTGTCCCCCACCTGTAGAGGTATTCTCCCTATTAAGAGGGTTTTGCTCGGCGACACCCACAACAGATAGCGAGATGAGAAATTGCGGCTTCCACTTAACGTTATCTCGTGTAACCTAATGCAGTTTTAATAGGGGAGGTTTTCTTCCTAAGAGGTTTTTATACTACCTTGAACCGCCCACAAAAACTAGGCTTTATTGGTAATTTTACTTTCACTGTCTCTCCCTTCCTTCCCATCCAGATGCTTTTTAATTTTCTTTTTATCTACACTAGTATTATAAAGAAAGAAACACCGCGTGTATACGATACGGTAATTTAGAAAATCGGTTAGCTACATGCGAGCACCTTTCAGGCAATTTTTATGCCTTATTCAAGAATCACAATCAAATTTAACCGATAGTTTTATACTATGATGCTCAAAAACGATAGCTCCGTTTCCCCTACGTTTATTTTTACTTTCTCTACTACGTATAGTGAGTAGGGGAAGTATTATATTTCACCCAAAAATTCGATACCGAGATTTCACCGGAAATACATGTTTTGAGACCCCCTGAATCCAAAAAAAGCATTTTTTGAAACATGTCCGTGTGTGTGTCTGTGAACAGTATAACTCAGAAAGAACAGTCGGATAAACACCAAAATTTTAATTTTCTCAAAAATGCCTCTAACGATTTTGATTAAAATATCATATGCTTAAGATATTTTCATGACAAATAAAATGTATTTCTTGAATTTTCTGGGAATGTCTCCAAAAGTATTCTTCATTGTGAACGACTTTTGCATAACTGGTAAACCATAAGAGATAGACAAAATTTTACTACACAAAAAATTTAGATCGCGTTAAAATACACAATTTATGTCATATACATTTTTTTTGTTGAGTGAACCATTTTCGAGATATTTTGTGTGTTATTTCCTTAAATTTTCCAATACTTAAAGCTTTTTCTCAAATTCATTATTCATTTTTTTTATCCTGGTAATGCAAAGAGAATGGAATACTCCACATAGCAACCAGCTCTTAATATATTTGACTATCGCTTAAAGCCTACCAATTCCCCTTACATCTACAAGAAAATTAGCAATAAGATTAACATCTCGATTAACATGAAGCATATTGCTAATTTTCTTGTAGCTGCAAGGGGAATATGGTAGGCTTTAAGTGATAGTCAAATGTTTTAAGTGCTGGTTGCTATGTGGAGTATTCCATTCTCTTTGTATGTCCAGGACATAGAAAAACGAATAACGAACTCGCATTTGAGAAAAAGAGAATTGGAAAATTCAAAAAAATAACAAGAATATCTCGGAAATGGTTCACTCCACAAAAAAACGTATATGACATAAATTGTGTGTTGTAACTAGATCTACATTTTTGTGTAGTAACATTTTGTCTATCTCTTACGGTTTACCAGTTACGCAAAAGCAATTCAGAATGAAGAGGAGTTTTGAGGACATTACCAGAAAATTAAAAAATATACATTTTATTTGTCATGAAAATATTTTAATATATGATATTGTAATCAAAATCGTTATAGCCATTTTTGAGAAAATGAAAATTTTAGAAAAATTTTCCATGTAATGGGTAGGTGGAGGTCGGGAATTTTCTTGAAAATCCTCCTGTCGCATGCTTGGAAGATACTAAACTCAAATACCAAGTTTGGTATTTATCGGAATTTGCCTTTTTGAGTTGTGCTGTCCACAGACAGGTAGACTCGCAGACAGCCACACTCAAGGAAATGTTTCCAAAAATGCATTATTTGGTTTCAGGGCACCTCGTAACATGTATTTCCGTGTATGAGTATTAGATATACTCACTTATTAACGATAGAGGGCAGAGAAAGTCATGTGGATGTATCACATAAAATTTTGTCCAAATGTTCATGCAAAGAACGAATTTCAACGCCATCACATAGCGACCGGCTTTGAAAAGATTTGACTATTGCTTTAGCCTATTGTAGTCTTTTTATACCTACAACCAAATGTGTAAATGAGTAATAAATATTTATTCTCTTAATAAGAAGTAGATAACGGATTAAGGTTTTTACTTTTTCTACCACGTATAGTAAGTAGGGGAAGTATTGTATTCCACCCAAAAATTCGATACCGAGATTTCATCGGAAATACATGTTTTGAGACCATCTTAATGTACGTGTGTGTCTGTGTGTCTGTGAACAGCATAACTCAGAAATGAACAGTCAGATAAACACCAAACTTGGTATTTAGGTTCAGTATCTTCCAGAGATGCAACATGAAGGTTTTCAAAAAAATTCCCCCACTCCAGATTACCCTTTACATGGAAAATGTTTAGAAAATTTTAATTTTCTCAAAAATGGCTCTAACGATTTTGATTAAAATATCATATGTTTAAGATATTTTTATGACAAATGAAATGTATATCTCGAATTTTTTGCGAATGTCTTCACAAGCATTCTTCATTGTGAACGACTTTTGCTAAACTTGTAAACCATAAGAGATAGACAAAATTTTGCTACACAAAAAATGTAGATCGCGTTAATATTCAAAATTTATGTCATATACATTTTTGTTGTTGAGTGAACCATTTTCGAGATATTGCTTGTTATTCCCTTAAATTTTCCATACTTATACTTTTTACTTTCTCTACTACGTATAGTAAGTAGGGGAAGTATTGCATTCCACCCAAAAATTCGATACCGAGATTTCACCGGAAATACATGTTTTGAGACCTCCTGAATCCAAAAAAAGCATTTTTGGAAACATGTCCGTGTGTGTGTCTGTGTGTGTGTGTGTGTCTGTGTGTGTGTCTGTGTGTGTGTGTGTGTGTGTGTGTGTGTCTGTGTGTGTGTCTGTGAACAGCATAACTCAAAAACGAACAGTCGGATAAGCACCAAACTTGGTATTTAGGTTCAGTATCTTCCAGAGATGCGACACGAAGGTTTTCAAGAAAATCCCCCCACCCCAGACTACCCTTTACATGGAAGATTTTTCGAAAATTTTAATTTTCTCAAAAATGGCTCTAACGATTTTGATGAAAATATCATATGTTTAAGATAATGTCATGAGAAATGAAATGTATATCTCGAATTTTCTGGGAATGTCTCCAAAAGTATTCTTCATTGTGAACGACTTTTGCATAACTGGTAAACCATAAGAGATAGACAAAATTTACTACACAAAAAATGTAGATCGCGTTAAAATACACAACTTATGTCATATACATTTCTTTTGTTGAGTGAACCGTTTTCGAGATATTGCTTGTTATTTCCTTAAATTTTACAATACTTATACTTTTTCTCAAATTCGTTATTCATTTTTTTATGTCCTGGACATGCAAAGAGAATGGAATGCGCCACATAGCAACCAGCGTTAAAATATTTGACTATCGCTTAAAAGCTACCATATATTACCAATAAAATTGACATCTCGATATCTCGATTAACATGAAGCATATGGAGAATAAGCGTTTGTAAAATTAGATTGTACACGAGTAGAGAAAGTCATGTGAGTGTAACACATCAGATTTTTTCAAATTGAAGTCGTTATTCATTTTTTTGTCTTGGTAATGCAAACAGAATGGAATACTCCACATCGCAACCAGCTCTTAAAATATTTGACTATCACTTATAACATACCATATTCCCCTTGCATCTAGAAGAAAATTAGCAATAAGATTAACATCTCGATTAACATGAAGCATATGGGAATAAGCGTGTGTAAAAAATAGTTTGTACAAGAGAAGAGAAAGTCATGTGAGTGTAACACATCAGATTTTTTTAAGAACTGTTTATAGAGAGTAAGTAGAGAAAGGTATGGGAATGTAAACACATCAGATGTTTGAAAGAGCTGTAATATTCAGTTGCTTCTTGCGATGTCATGGAAAGAGTATGGAATTTTAAGTGCAGTCTGACTGTTGAACCGTTTGTATTTCCCTTGTACCTTCAACGAATTGTGTAATGAAGGTGTTTCTGCAAACATTTATCTCGCGTAATAGATAAAGTATCTCATTGGTTTCAAATTATTAAAGTTATTACACAAGTATTTAGTGCATGGGTTATTGACCGTACATGCCTATTTAAGATACAAGGTATGGTGTCAAAATAAACAACAGTAAAATAAACAAAACAAAAAAGAACAAGAAAAAGGAAAATAGAGATAAATTACCTTTGTCTAACTGAACAAATTTGACCCAGCTTCGCGCACTTTAGCCAACAAGTTGCCCATGTTTTGCCAATTCCTCTGGTCAGCCAATAGATCCCAACATGCCAATCTCTTTCTTGAGAGACTTAAGAATGTTTCTTTGAGCTTAATTGTTCGCTGGTTCTCCCACTGTACACATTCCCAGGTCTCATCCAAATCACAGAATGGGCACATTCTCCTGCCGGAATCGTCAGTCATTTTCTGTGCCCTCTAGTCCCCCAGTCTAAACCATGCCATTCATGATCTTGGCTTAAGTATACATGCCTCTTTAACCCAATTCAGTTTTATTTCATTTGCTAGACTTAGAGAAGGTTTAATTTTACAATGCGGTTCTATTTCCTGTTGGTTGATGTCTCTTAGTCTTCTTTTGACACCTTTCCATATGTTTTTGTCATTTGTTTCAGCTCTTTGCCATACTGACCCCATTCCAACTCTCCTTAAACCCCTTTCCAAATTAGCTGCCCAAAACTTAGGAGACAGGTTTTCTCGCTGGTGTTTATAACATTTGGACCGTATTGTGGAATTATCTCCCTTAAATTGAGTTTTATTTATGGACGCTCTTTAACTACTACGGTCCTTAGCGTCCCATTCTATATTGGGCGTGAAGGGCCGGTAATTTTGTTCAGAGGCCTCTTTATCAGGCTTGAGGTTCTTTTACGTGCCGTAAATCTACGACACGGGACCACCGGCTTTACTTCCCTTCCGAAGGAAGCCATGGCAAGGATTTTTACGCTCGAAGTAATCCATCGCCTTCCGCCGAGTATGAACCTGCGACCTTGGGAACTGGAGGCTAGCATGGTACCACTAATCCACTGTTATCTCCCTGCATTAGCCTCAGCCAGTACTTCACTGCTCTTATTTTACAATGTGTTATGTCTTCATAACATCCCACCTCCCTCAATACCCCCTAATGAAGTGGCTAAAAAAGAAAGATTCGAAAAATGTTTTGTAGATGTGATAGAAATAAACGATAATGGGTAGAGAAAGTAATGTGAATGTATTTCCGGTGAAGTTCCAACTCTGAATTTTTGTGTGAAATATTCCTCGCAGCGCCATGTAATACTTTTACAACAGATCCTACAGGAGTCAAATCACTGCCTGCGTTGCCTAGCAACAAGGGTTTGTTGAAATCCTTTTTCTTATTGAATTAACGAGAAACTGTCACTTAAAAGGGAAAAAGATCTTGTAACAGATTAATATCACCATTAGAGTAAATTTGTTTGTCGCCATTTCGTTGGTGAAAGGATTCCACATTCTTAGCGAAGATGTTACTGCTGATTGATGAGCCCAGGTTGACGTTGATTAAATGAGTGAGAACGTCGAAATATTCCCCCCCCCCTTGATGTGCTCTGCATCGCCCATTCTTAACCGAGAGTGACGAAGATAACGCTTTCACAAAGGAACCAATGTTTCCTGCTATCTGGAGGTAATTTATGTAAGGCGGCTTGATGGAAAAGGAAATTAAACGCGTTAAGTTGGCTGCTACTTTCTTGACTCGCATGAGCGACACAACACGTTCGACAGACAGACGAATTTAGGGGGCCTTGACTAGATGCTAAAACTAACCGCAAATGGAAGGTCTTTTGTGACATTCATTTATCATTGTGTTACTAAGCAACGATAGGAGAATTTTAATGTTTAAGGATACTCTTCTGTGAATCCTAAACAATTCACCATTTCCGGTCGATTTTTACTTTCTCTACTACGTATACTAAGTAGGGGAAGTATTGTATTCCAACCAAAAATTCGATACCGAGATTTCACCGGAAATACATGTTTTGAGACCCCTGAATAAAAAAAAGCATTTTTGGAAACATGTCCGTGTGTGTGTCTGAGTGTGTGTGTGTGTCTGTGTGTCTGTAAACAGCATAACTCAGAAACGAACAGTCGGATAAACACCAAACTTGGTATTTAGGTTCAGAATCTTCCAGAGATGCGACACAAAGGTTTTCAAGAAAAAACCCACTCCAGACTACCCTTTACATGGAGCATTTTTCGAAAATTTTAATTTTCTCAAAAATGGCTCTAATGATTTTAATTAAAATATCATATGTTTAAGATATTGTCATGAGAAATGAAATATATATCTCGAATTTTCTGGGAATGTCTCCAAAAGTATTCTCCATTGTGAACGACTTTTGCATAACTGGTAAATCATAAGAGATAGACAAAATTTTACTGCACGAAATATGTAGATTGCGTTTAAATACACAATTTATGTCATACAATTTTTGTTGTTGAGTGAACCGTCTTCGAGATATTGCTTGTTATTCGCTTAAATTTTCCAATACTTATACTTTTTCTCAAATTCGTTATTCATTTTTACTTTCTCTACTACGTATAGTAAGTAGGGGAAGTATTGCATTCCACCCAAAAATTCGATACCGAGATTTCACCGGAAATACATGTTTTGAGACTCACTGAATCCAAAAAAAGCATTTTTGGAAACATGTCCGTGTGTGTGTCTGTCTGTGTGTCTGTGTGTCTGTGTGTCTGTGTGTCCGTGTGTCTGTGTGTCTGTGAACAGCATAACTCAGAAACGAACAGTCGTATAAACACCAAACTTGGTATTTAGGTTCAGTATCTTCCAGAGATGCGACACGAAGGTTTTCAAGAAAATCCCCCACCCCAGACTACCCTTTGCATGGAAGATTTTTCGAAAATTTTAATTTTCTCAAAAATGGCTCTAACGATTTTGATTAAAATATCATATGTTTAAGATATTTTTATGACAAATAAAATGTATATCTTGAATTTCCTGGGAATGTCTCCAAAAGTATTCTTTATTGTGAACGACTTTTGCATAACTGGTAAACCATAAGAGATAGACAAAATGTTACTGCATGAAATATGTAGATCGCGTTAAAATACACAATTTATGTCATATACATTTTTTTAGTTGAGTGAACCATTTTCGAGATATTGCTTGTTATTTCCTTAAATTTTCCAATATTTATACTATTTCTCAAATTCGTTATTCAATTTTTTATGTCCTGGATATGCAAACAGAATAGAATGCGCCACATAGCAACCAGCGCTTAAAAGATTTGACTATCGCTTATAACCTACCATGTTCCCCTTGCATCTACAAGAAAATTAGCAGTAAGATTGACATCTCGATATCTCGATATCTCGATTAACATGAAGCATACGGAGAATAAACGTTTGTAAAAATAGTTCGTACAAGAGTAGAGAAAGTCATGTGAGTGTAGCACATCAGATTTTTTTTTATGTCCTGGACATACAAAGAGAATGGAATACGCCACATAGCAACCAGCGTTAAAATATTTGACTATCGCTTAAAACCTACCATATTCCCCTTGCACCTGCAAGAAAATTAGCAATAAGGATTAACATGAAGCATATGAAGAATGAGCGTGACGCTGACCTCTGACGCATCTGTATTGTTCCTGGCAGTTGTTTCAGTGTACTCAGAGTCCTGGGTTCGTGGTTTGGATGGCAGGGATTTGGGATTTGATTCGGTAGAGCTGAGGTTCTTGTTTTTCAGGGGTGGTGACACTGCCTTGATGAGATTAATAATACTGCCGGAGAAGTTTGGGTGATATCTTTATTTTGTTACGTAGATTCCTATCTGGTCAACCCGCCACCTTCGTCGTCGAAACCACTGTTATTCTTATTACTCTCGAAGTCGCTACTTATGTGTTTCTCCGACTAGCCCTCGAATTGCCTAGATTTCACAACTTCACTTTTACGCTATAAATCTTCTGATTATTTTGTTCTAATTCTGTTTCGTCGCGTCCTCGTGGTTAATTTGTACCGGAATGTGCCTCGGCCGTTGTCATGCTTAGTTTGTACCCCACAAGTCTCGGCGTGTCTTTCCTCCTTCACGCCTTTCGCCAAACTGTAGAATTTTCCCCTCTCCCTTTCTTAAGTTTCGTTCTGTTTTAAGTTCAAAACGTACCATGTGATGCCTACGCGATCTTTCGATTGGCTATAATTTTTGTTTCATGATTTTTTTGTTATTGGCTTCCCCCACGTGACAACTTTCACATCTGCTTCTCACAGCTTATTTTGAGTTTTAAAATCTTCCCCCGAACATTCTTAGATCGTAGATAAGGCACATCTACTTCCTCACCCTTTTAAGTCTTGAGAACCGTTGTAAACCCTGTCCGAGCCAAAAGTATAAAGGCGAGACTTCCGGTATGCAGGTTCGTTGACCATCGCAGGTAAAATACCTCTGCTTCGAGGGAACAAACTTTGTTTCTCTGTCTTCCCGACAAAACCCATTCCTAATATGAATTCAGCACATTTTCGTCGCTATGTTCGATCGTATATTATTATTATTATTATTATTATTATTATTATTATTATTATTATTATTATTATTTCTCCTGGGTCTCGATAACCAGCTTCATATGCCCTGACGGTAAACTTATCATCGGACCTTTAGGTTGGATGATGGGTTTATCGTTAATGTCCCATCTAAGCTAATCTAAAGTCCCTCTCTCCCTCTATTCCTTTCATTTATCATTTTATTTATTTATTCATTCATTTATTTAGTCAGTGGCTTACGACGATTTGATGGCGAGCCCACCGTTACACATTTCTTCTGTTCACAATACATTTCAATCACTGTACACAATACAATTTCAAATTTACACAAGTATTTTCACCAAGTAAAAGAAAAACAATCTACATAGTATCTGGCCGTCAACAACCAGGCTACAAAACATTTACATTTAGGAAATCTGTTTATACACACAATACATTCTTCAAACAATAATTTTTTTTTTTTAATTACACATCTTAGTTCCATCTTTCTCTCTCTCTCTCTCTCTCTCTCTCTCTCTCTCTCTCTCTCTTGCACTTTACATACAATACTGGTTTTCTGGAAGCTATTAGCAGCCTCCACACTCAAGACACCTTTTGGTACCTTTTTTTGCCAGGTATACATTCTGTCCGGTTTTCTTACTCTATGTCATTAACATCGTGAATGTCAAGCACACTGTTTTAACAGGACATTGCTATCCCGAAGCTACCAATTTGTTTGTAAA
This sequence comes from Deroplatys truncata, assembly GCA_030765065.1. NCBI lineage: Eukaryota > Metazoa > Arthropoda > Insecta > Mantodea > Mantidae > Deroplatys > Deroplatys truncata. Next base: position 30,022,982 of record CM060981.1, on the reverse strand, counting down.
CAATGTTCGCATACTATGACTTTTCTTACTGGTGTTCCGAGTGCGTTTGTACATTTTCCCTATCCGACTCTACTAAATTTCCTTGATCCTGCTTGAATGGACGAATCAATGATAGATGGTACCTACCGATTATTTTCCCGGTCCTTAACTGTTGGAGTTGAAATACCCTGTCCCCGAAGGTTTGTGATATCCGATAAGGACCTTTCCAACACATATGCATACGTCTGTATTCCTTCTTTCTCTTGATGGTTTAAGCAGTCTGTTGATGCTACATATTCGTGTATACCTGATAGGGTCATGTTTTGATCACTGACTACCTGCAAGTCGTCCGGTCTCTCACCGAAATAAACATTTTCATTTTCTGTGTTTAACTCACAATACTGGGGTGCTTGACCTACTTCCGATTCATCAGCTGACTGCAGAGGCGTGTCGTTAAGATCTCTCCCTTCGCATAGTTGTTGCGTGAAAATTCTTACCACGTTAATGCCTTTTCCCAATGTGCAAATATTCAATAAAAATGGTTCTTCTGGTATTTTTGTTCTCGTTCCCTGTGTAATGCGAGAACCTGCGCGCATTCTCCGAGGTTGAGCCTGGGAACGCTACAATTCTTCCTGTCTCCAGTTTTCCGACCGTCGTGGCCACGATCCTTGACTGGGGCCTCTCCCTTGGCCTATGCTTTGTCCTGCCATTGCCCCGCTTAGGTGACCTATCGCGTCATCCATTTCGCGATGGACATTTTGCGGCTGTCGTGTCTGTGATGGGTACCCGCTCGGCGCCAAAGCGTGACTGTACGTCGGCATGCTTAAGAGTTCGTGGTTCTCATCCCTACGGGGTGGGGTCGCTGGCCGGCTTGGAGGTGTTCTTGGCCTGTTCGGGGGTGTCCTTGGCCTGCCCGGGGTGTTTCCAGGTCGGTTCGGGGGAGTTTCTGGGCGATTCGGAGGCGTTCTTGGCCTCTCCGCTGTTCCACCGTGAAGGTTATTTCCCCGGTGTTGCCTACCATTCGCCGGGTACCTGGAGAGTCTCATGTACTGAACGGGATACTCCTCATGTTGCCTCGGTGGCCTACCCGTGCCCTTTTGGTTCCAGGGCCTATAGCTTCTCTCCCGATTTCTTGCAAATGGCTCTTGATAACGCTGTCGGACTGTGGGGTAGTTGTTCAACGCACCTTGTGCCCTCGTCCCATCATTACGATGCGAATTTATCCGATCACTGTGTCTGCCTTCAGTCCTGATTCTGGGCCTATCTTCTTCCCGCGTTCCGTACCCCTGCAGAGCGGTAAGTAGTTCAATGGCTTCGCTCAGCGTCCTCGGGCGTGCTACCACGAGGTGATGACGTATAACGTCTGGGAAGTGTCGTGTCAGGAGGGATACAAATTCACCTTCGGGCATCGGTGGGTCCAGGAGTTGGCTTAATTGGCCGAGTCGCAAGAAGTAGTCAACCATCGACTCACGCTTCTCATCCCTGTATCGGCCATTATTTATTTCTGCGCGCACTCTGTACTGTGCAACGCCACTCCAATATTTTTCCAAAAATGCAGACCTAAAATGTTCATATTGTGCATGCTCGCCTACCGTCAATCGAAACCAACTCAGGGACGGGCCTATCAAGCTCCTTTTTATAATTACCATTTTGAAACGGTCGGGAATTCCCCTAAGCGCGAAATAAGATTCGAGGTCATTAATGAACTGCTTCGCATTATCGACTTCACTGTTGAACTTGGGGATTGGCAGTTCATTCAAAAATTGTATAGGTATATTGCATTGTTGCAGAGGCCCTACGGTGCTTGACATTTCACTTGCCGGGTGCGGTGAGGCCGAAGGAGTGCAGGCAGGTTCGTTCGACCTCGGTTCACTACTCGGGTTGTTACACTGGAACGACGAAAGCGCGGAAACCTGAGAGGTAATTCGCGCGTCCGTGGCTCCCTGAGATCGCGGTTCGATTTGTTCTACCGCGTCCCTGCGAGCATTGACGGTCTGTGTCAGTTCCTCCCTTAATTTGTTAATTTCATCATTAACCCCTGCTTCAAGTGCCTGCTGCTTATTCTGTAATGATACACAGACTGTCATTGCTTCTTCCCTTGCCTTATCACTAATTGTACATATTAAGTTTTCATTGTTTACAATTTGTTGGGCCCTGATGGCGTCCATTTCCACGACAAGTTCCTTCCTCACTACTTCTACACTATTCTGTGTTGCTTTTAGTTCGTTTCTTATATATTCTACATCCTCGTAGATTACATTTTGACTTGCTCTAATTTCTAACAAGACACCCTGTATTTTATTTTCTAAGCCCTGACTGATTTCCTTATGTTGGATGCTTAATTGTGAGGCTATCTGCTGCTGCAATGTTTGTTCTTGGGTGGACAATTGTTGTTTTAGTGTTTGCTCCTGTACCGTTAATCGCTGAGTTAGTGTTTGCTCTTGTTCTGATAATCGTTGAGTCAGTGTTTGCCCAAGTGTTTGCTCTTGTTCTGATAATCGTTGAGTCAGAGTTTGCCCAAGTGTTTGCTCTTGTTCTGATAATCGTTGAGTCAGAGTTTGCCCTATTGTTCGCTCTTGTTCTGATAATCGTTGAGTCAGAGTTTGCCCTATTGTTTGCTCTTGTTCTGATATTTTAGTGTTGAGGAGGCTCAATTGAGCCAACATTTGTTGCATCATTTCGCTCGTGTTAAGTGATCCGGTAACTTGGTTTCCTAATGTTTCGCTAACTCCGTTTTCTACACCTACCCGCGTGCTATTGTTAGTGAAATTTTCCCCTTGTTCATTGCTATTACCTTCCATATCGTTGCCGGTTAATTTCTTGCTTCTTAACAGCATTTACGTACATACATAACCCAGTTTACTTATATCTCTTGCATATACACTCCCTTCCAAAATTTTATTAACCTATGTATCATGCAGTTAACACTTACTCGGTGCTGGGTTGAGCTGCTGCGAAGTGTTGTAATAGTTCACAAAACACTTCACTACACTTACACACTTTTGAACACTGATGATGTCTGCGCTGAATGTCTGCTTCCTTGTTGTACTGGAGCGGCGTCGATGTCGCTTGTTGCCCCACGTCTATCGGTACACTCTGCTGCTGGTGGTTGCTGATGTCGTCATCGGCGTCGTCTTCCTTCCGTTGTCGGTTCTCCGGGTGCGTTATCCGCTGGCAGTATTTCGAGCCCCAACGTAGTGGGCGCCAAATGACGCTGACCTCTGACGCATCTGTATTGTTCCTGGCAGTTGTTTCAGTGTACTCAGAGTCCTGGGTTCGTGGTTTGGATGGCAGGGATTTGGGATTTGATTCGGTAGAGCTGAGGTTCTTGTTTTTCAGGGGTGGTGACACTGCCTTGATGAGATTAATAATACTGCCGGAGAAGTTTGGGTGATATCTTTATTTTGTTACGTAGATTCCTATCTGGTCAACCCGCCACCTTCGTCGTCGAAACCACTGTTATTCTTATTACTCTCGAAGTCGCTACTTATGTGTTTCTCCGACTAGCCCTCGAATTGCCTAGATTTCACAACTTCACTTTTACGCTATAAATCTTCTGATTATTTTGTTCTAATTCTGTTTCGTCGCGTCCTCGTGGTTAATTTGTACCGGAATGTGCCTCGGCCGTTGTCATGCTTAGTTTGTACCCCACAAGTCTCGGCGTGTCTTTCCTCCTTCACGCCTTTCGCCAAACTGTAGAATTTTCCCCTCTCCCTTTCTTAAGTTTCGTTCTGTTTTAAGTTCAAAACGTACCATGTGATGCCTACGCGATCTTTCGATTGGCTATAATTTTTGTTTCATGATTTTTTTGTTATTGGCTTCCCCCACGTGACAACTTTCACATCTGCTTCTCACAGCTTATTTTGAGTTTTAAAATCTTCCCCCGAACATTCTTAGATCGTAGATAAGGCACATCTACTTCCTCACCCTTTTAAGTCTTGAGAACCGTTGTAAACCCTGTCCGAGCCAAAAGTATAAAGGCGAGACTTCCGGTATGCAGGTTCGTTGACCATCGCAGGTAAAATACCTCTGCTTCGAGGGAACAAACTTTGTTTCTCTGTCTTCCCGACAAAACCCATTCCTAATATGAATTCAGCACATTTTCGTCGCTATGTTCGATCGTATATTATTATTATTATTATTATTATTATTATTATTATTATTATTATTATTATTATTTCTCCTGGGTCTCGATAACCAGCTTCAAGCGTTTGTAAAAATAGTTTGTACAAGAGTAGGGAAAGTCATGTGAGTGTAACACATCAGATTTTTTGAAATTCTAATACAGCTATAAGAGTTTAATATAAACTGGGTATAGGTATAAGTTATTCAACGGAGGGGGACACCTCGAGCACACCGACCTACTCGGATGTATTGTTGCTACCACCCTTCAGAAGGAAGGGATGAAGTAATGGAACCATAGGAGGCTACAAGTCATATGCAGACATGCCACAGAGACGCGCGGAAATGCCTAACATTTCCAAGCTCGCAGACTCGTCCCGCTAGAGAGGGCAATAAACGACCCACCAAACAAGAGCCTTCCGGTGTCCACGGTAGCAAGTATTGTGCACGCATCCACCCATTTGACCGGCAGGAATGAAAGGGAAACGACGGAAGGGCCTACCAACCCCGGGAAAACCACGAAAAACCGATGGGTTAGAGTGGGCGGTCGCCGGGAGTCGAACACGGGACCTCCCAAATGCGAGTCGCATAGTTAACCGCTGCTTCGCGTTGCTCGGTAAGTTTAATATATAAAAGTATATCAACTGTTACATACATTTTTAAATTATGTATACACCACGTGGCCCAAACTTCCCATCTTTACATAGGTGCAAAATAAGTTGCCAAATCGCTGCTGTTCAAAAGGGCAGTGCAGGTAGAAAGCGAAATGTTACTGAGGCAGTACTAATATCTGCATGTGTTTATGTGGTAGTTTCGTGCTGATAAGTGTTGCGTGGTCGCCTGCTTGCAGTTCGAGCCAAGCATTTAGACAAAAAGGTAACGTTCACCAGTAACAAACACACGAATATGGTTACGAAGAAGACCACCAAAATTCAGCTGAGGCTCAAAGGATGTATTTTGAGCATTTTCAGATTCTGAATTTTCTTCTGCGCACGTTTTTGCTTTCTTTGACGCACAGAAATAATATTAAGAAATGATTGATCATTCCAGATACAACGTACGCCCTTGCATCAAATCTTCCATCAGGGTGGCATGGTTTTGCACATGCTTATTATGAGTAATGCACTAATAGAAAACAATTTAATTCAAACGCACCTTTGAGGGTAACTATATAAATATAATAAAGATAGAATATTGTTTAATGTTGTTAACTTTGCGGCACAGCTAAGACAAAACTAGCGTCACCTGCAGGGTGTATAAAAGGCACTACCTATAGGTTCTCGCGTCTGATTCTCTGATTTTCTTATTTGCGTAAGGGATGAAATTCACGCCACTATAATGGCGGAGAACACAAAAGTGTTGTAGGATACAGTTTCAGCTCATCAATGATAAAACACCAACAAGGAAGGAAGGAAGTCGATGAGCAGCCGAGAGGTCTGTCGCAGCTTGTTAAGAATTCCTAGATGATCAGAGGATGTTTGAAAGAAGTCGAAACCCGCTGCAGAGAGAGTGCAGTATTGTACCCTGAGAATGTTCTATGGTTATTTTTTACGTTGTTTGCCCCACGCTTTGGGAGCCAATTTGAAGAAGATTTGTTGCTGCTACGTATGGAAAGCCAGTTTGAAGAAGATGTATTATATTTCGACTGTTGGGGCCGAACTTGAAGTTCGTTGCAACCGCACGTTTAGTACCCGCTTTCCGGTAGCCTTCGGCCCAAATGTACTTTCCGGTAGCCTTCGCCCCAAATGTACTTTCCGGTAGCCTTTGCCCCCCCCCAAAAGTTTAAAAATATTATCTTTGTAATTTGATTGTTTCTTTAAATATTATATATTTATGTTTGCCTCGGTTACGTCAGTATTATTGTTAGAGACATGTTTCTCATTGCAGGGTTATGGTGTGACTGAAGAATGTAGGCTTACACAGATTATAATTTTACTTCACTCCTTTTATTAATCCTTGACACTATTTAAATAACACAGCACTGATATAGAGAGAGCTGTGAGATTTATTTATTAGTTACTTGCACTTTTTAATACGTGAACTATTTTCGTCTCACACGAATACGTATTTAAATTTCTCGAGGACGCATCTCGCGTTCGGTTAAGAACACTGCCTACAACCAACACGTCCAGTTATGCGCGCTGTCTACAAGCAACTGACTTGATTGTTACGGCCTAAATTTGTAAATTTTGTATTTCAAGTCTCTGATTGGCTATTCCTAATCCAATAGAATGCTTTTATTTAACTTAAGCTTTTTCTGGTTGTTGATTGGCTATTTATAGACTGTCTCAGAATTTACATTATTGTTGCTAGTAGCTTTATTAAGCTTTCCTACTCATTATTGCCTCAAGGTTACCTCATTGTTAGCAACTTTTAACCTATTATTCTCACAGCTGCTACATTATTAAATTACGTAATACATTCACATAACATTATTACATGTATACAACGACTGTAATATACACTTTTTATATATTTTACATACACATATTTCTATAAGGCGGGCTTTTATTGTATTATATATATGTATATATAATTTGACTTAAATCATTTGTGTTAAAAATACTGACTCAACCCAGATGCAAGGACGACGCTTTGAATACCTCCTTTAACAGGAATACTGTACAGTATTCATAATACGTAAGTTAGTAAAATAGAATTGTATTCCTTGCTAAATTAAGCTGTGAGTGAATTTTCAGGCAACTTAGAATGGCAATTTTTAAACGAAAACTTTACTTTTCAAATTCATTTGTACTTATTAGGACGACGTTACTTAATGAAGTCAGTGGCGCCTTGTAATCACACATTTGCAATTATCTCGCACATGCCTCGTTTGCGGAATGTAACGTTTTTAATTGTACTATCGTATACTTTCAACCATTTCAGTTTGCGTTTTTAATTATGATACGTCCTGTTTAAGAACATGTCTTAAAAAGGATGGTGAGCGGATCATAGGCTTTCTAACTGTTCATATCGACTCTTAAAGTGTGTAATATATGTTTTTCATTCTTTAAATCATCTTTTCTTCTGTGTTTCAATTACAGGTTATTTAACAAACCATTACCAGAGAATGTAATAGACAGAAAAGTGACTACGCAACTAACATAGGGGACTACGTGTATAGGGGGAAGGACTCTAATTTGAACCGCCTCTTAAATTGAACCGCTCCGATATTTCCCAAACTATTCGATAGATGTCACTATAATCCTAGCAGAAGCGTGGCGTGTACACCTATGAATGCTTGGAGTTGTTGACTTTGCATTCTGAGCTGTGGTTTCAGTTTATGAAGTATTGTGTGTTTTTGCTGCTTCAGAGTCCCACACTCTCAGTCCCGACTTCCATCGGGGCTGGGGTAAGTGATTAAATCATTTTCTCCTCCACTCGAAAAAAAAAGTAATGTTTGACTCATCTAGATAAGCTTATACGACCAATTAGGTAAGTTTGAGATGATTTATATATATTGCATGTTATGAAGTGTTTATTTAGCAACAATATTCATGCACGCGTTTTTTCAAGCAGCGTCTCTCCTTGTCACATCACAAATTACTTAAATGTAAAGAATGATTACAGTATGAATATGCATTTTTATGTGACATTGATTTGAGATGTTTGTTGATTGTAATTATTGTTGAGAAGTAAGTTTATACTGCCTTACTGAAACTGACAATAATAGCGTGCAATAATGCAGCGAGGGGGTGAGCTGTTTATCATTATTAGAGACGAGGAAGTTACGTAATGTTGGCGCGTTTTCCTTTAGAATTTGCTGGAACATTATACCTAGAGCATATGTATTCATAATTTTCATTGGATATAAAAATAGACGCTAATGTTGGCGCGTTTTATTAGCCAATTACAGCTCAGTTATAATCTTTAGGCATATCGGGGTGTAGGAGTATAAAAAGGGCTAGGTTAGAGATAGACCCCGTCAGTTCACCGAAAATATTTGTATGCTACACGTCGCCTTCAGTCGGTCAGTTCGTCGAAAACATTTTTGCGTTACACGTCGCCCTCAGTCGAGCAGAAATATTTGTAAAGTACACGTCGGCTATCGATTCGCAGGTTACGCGTAGCAGAGTTATGAAAAATCAAAAGTGTTGTAAAGTTAATTATACAAAAAATTGAAGTACGCGAATTAGGAATGATCAGTAATGAAGTTATTATAACAGTTTTAGTTCGGCGAGTGTTAAGATCAAAGTGTAAATGTGATAGTGAATGTGTTCGACAATAAAAGTGTAAAACAAATTCCTTCATCAGTGTTATCTTTGGATAAAAGATTCCTTTCCGTTTACACAACCTGTATAAAGAGAAGTGCTCCACCAAAAAGGTCATAGCTAGCCGGAGGACAGTGAACCAAAAGTAAATAAAATCACAGTAGTATTTTTTTAAACAAACACTAATACTACCGCAAATTGCTAACAACAGATAGAGCTAACAAACCTAACAAAGAATCACGTCACAAAATGGCTTCACCACGTGGAGTAAATACAAATAAATAACATTACAAAAGTATACCACTTCATGGTCCAATTTAGGAAACCTAATGAAGTTCTAGGATTGCTCAACTGCGAATAGTATATCTTGTGAATAAATATCCACATAATGTGCTAAGTTAAAAAAATCATGTTAAAAACAGTGGCTGACATGAATATGAATTGTCTGGAATGATAGACATGATCCATTGTTTGAGTTGTTGGATTTGGCTTCACCAAAAGTGTACAAAATTTAGTGCCAAGAAGAAAGTGTTTTATTGTGAAGACTGTGTATAATTGGACTCTTCCGTATGAGAGTAAAAATAAGTAAAAGATCTATATTTGCAAATAATATCTATTCCAAAATTCAAGTGATTGTCTTTATATAAAAATCAAAATATTCAAGGAAATTGCTATTCTTATTACAATTTTGGAGTCTACTTTTGTTCATTCATTCATTCATTCATTATCTGTTTACCCTCCTCTTATGTAGGACTTACACCCCCCAGGACTTACAAGCGGGTGCCTGGGGTCAGAGGCCCGTCGAGGAGCAGACACTCATGGATCAGACAGAGCATCCAGGATGGGTGATCAGCCCGATGCCTGGTATGGGGTGAAGGAAGTAGATGAAACGAAATGTTGGTGAAATGGATGAAAGGAAAGGTGATGATGGAGCAGTTGGTGGAATGAATGGCGGGGGAAACCGGAGAACCCGGAGAAAACCCGCCCAGACGCCGCTTCGTCCACCACAAATCCCACATGCAATCCCTGGGATTGAACCCGGGTCGCCTCGGTGGGAGGCGAGCGGTCTAACCACTCGACCACGGCGCCGCCCTCTACTTTTGTTGCTGATAGCATATTTGTTTTGAATGTACAATAAAATATGTGTATTTTGTATTAATAAAAATACTTTTAAACTTAAAACACGGGTGGTTCAATTTACGGACCACGTTCCTAATTTGAACCGATTTACACCATCTCACTTTTTAAATGGTATTTAATTGGTAATTGTATTAATTTTAAATTGTGTTGAGGATATTTATAGCGCAAGGATATGTCACTTTAACGCTTATGTTTCTGAAAATTTTGATTTGAAATTATAATTAATATTTACTATTTAGGCTCAAGTGGTTCAATATAGGGACCTTTTCCCTACTCAAAGAACAGCAAGTAGTGCCATGATCTTAAAGCCCACATTCCGGAAACGAAGGAGATTGTGAGAAAATAAAGTTTTAAACATTTCACCGGTTCTTCACACACCTCCATTTAAACACACTGGGAATTTAACTGAACAGTACTGCAAAACCGCAATCTGACCGAGATTGTACAATTTTTAAGACAGTAATACTTTAAAAGTTTTCCCGGATGTTCAGTATAAAAGACTATTAAGGAACTCAGTAATACAACATCAGTCGATTTTTCACTTCCATTTCCGTGAATATAACGATATTGTTTTCATCCGTTGTTAGGTTATCTCTAGGGCAGGAAATGTATACTCTAATGTTCCTTTTAATATGTACACATCTATGAATTGAAAGTATGCATAATATGCCCACAAATATGCCCATATAACACTAGATTATGATACAACGGGTAATATGGTAGACTTTAAGCGATAGTCAAATGTTATAAGCGCTGGTTGCTATGTCGAGTATTCAATTCTCTTCACATGTTCAGGACATAAAAAAAATTCTGATGTGTTATACTCACATGACTTTCTCTACTCTTGTACAAACTATTTTTACAAACGCTTATTCTCCATTTGCTTCATGTTACTCGAGATAAACATCTGCAGACTATGTTATTGCTAACTTTCTTGTAGATGTAAGGGGGTTATATATATTTATTTACAAGGGAAATATAGAAATACAGTAGCCTTTAAGTACATATCTCTTAATAGCTGGATGCTAGGTGCAGCACCATTCCCTTTCCCACAGATTAATACTTTTTGCATATCCAAGACAAAAAAATGAATAACGAATTCCCATTTGATAAAATAAGTATTGAAAAATTTAAGGGAATAACAAGCAATATCTCGAAAATGGTTCACTCAACAAAAAAAATGTATATGACATAAATTGTGTATCTTAATGCGTTCTACACTTTTTGTGTAGTAAAATTTTGTCTATCTCTTATGGTTTACCAGTTATGCAAAAGTCGTCCACAATGAAGAATACGTTTGAAGACATTCCCAGAAAATTCAAGATATACATTTTATTTGTCATGAAAATATCTTAAACATATGATATTTTAATCAAAATCTTTATAGCCATTTTTTGAGAAAATTAAAATGTTCGATAAATGTTCCATGTAAAGGGTAATCTGGGGTAGGGGGATTTTCTTGAAAACCTTAGTGTCGCATCTCTGGAAGATACTGAACCTATATACCAAGTTTGGTGTTTATCCGACTGTTCGATTCTGAGTTATGCTGTTCACAGACAGACACGCAGACACACACACACGGACATGTTTCCAAAAATGCTTTTTTTTGGATTCAGGGGGTCTCAAAGCATGTATTTCCGGTAAAATCTCGGTATCGAATTTTTGGGTGGAATACAATACTTCCCCTACTTACTATACGTAGTAGAGAAAGTAAAAAAGAATAACGAATTCCCATTTGAGAAACAGTATACGTATTGGAAAATTCAAACAAATAACAAGGAATATCTCGGACATGGTTCACTCCACCAAAAAAATGTGTATGACATAAATTGTATGTTTTAAACAAATCTACATTTCCTATGCAGTTAAATTTTGTCTAGCTCTTACGGTTTACCAGTTATGCAAAAGTTGTTCAGAATAAAGAGGACTTTTGGTGAGATTCCCGGAAAATTTAAGATATATATTTAATTTTCCATGAAAATGTCTTAAACATATAGTATTTTAATTTAAATCGTTAGAGTCATTTTTCAGAAAATCAAAAGTTTCGAAAAATGTTCAATTTAGGCGTTGTTGGGGTGGGGGATTTTCTTAAAAATCTTAGTGTCGCATCCCTGGAAGATACTAAACTGAAATATCAAGTTTGGTATTTATCCGACTTTTCGTTTTTAAATTATGTTGTTCACAGACAGATACTCACACGGGGATAAAATGCTTTATTTGGATTCAGGGCACCTTAAAACACGTCTTTCCGGTGAAATCTCCGTACTGAATTAAGTTTGAAATTCAATAGCTGGAAAACTAATAAAGGTATCGAAAGGAATTTTAAATCCGTTGAATATTTAAGTGAGTAAGACAATTTTCAGATTAAATTTTCAGGCATATTTGACTTAAACCCTTAGAAAACAGCATTTTAAGTGGCTCGTCCACCTTAAAGGCCACCCTAGTAATGCTAACATAGTTACTGCTGCCTGTTCTTAGCCGACCTCTTAATGTTTGTGCTGGTAAATCCAGAGAACATATGGTTTCTGTACACTCTGACATATACACACACGTTGCATGGCCTGCTGTATGACTTTACACAATGGGGGCCTGGCAGCAATAGTCAATCCGTCCCTCCATACGTCACTCTGAATTATTATGTTGTAATTAACCTTAATTCCGACAAAGTCAACCCAATACACACTACAATCCGTCTACATACGTAAGTCTGCCTCAGATTCATCAATCACCCCTCGCACACAATTCACTCCCGCAAATACAAAAGACCCTTCCCCCAGAAATATTAATTCCAATCTGCACACCGTGTTGTTCATCTCTGCTTGATTTATTCGTTCCAGACATAGAATAATCTCTCCTGAAAGATATTCTTACAAAATCATATTAATTCCTCTACTAGTATAATAATAGCGAAAATATTATATTCCACCAAAAAATTCGTTACCTATTTTTCACTCGAAATGTATGTTTGAGGCCCCCCGAACCTTCCCCAAATATTTTTATAAAAAGGTCCGTGTGCATGTATGTGTGTCTGTCTGTGAACAGCATAACTCAAAAACGTTCTATATCTTCCAAAGGTGCAACACGAAAATCTCCCAAACCCAAACTAACCTTTACATGGAACATATTACGATTTTTTAATTTTTTTTAAGAAAGCCCTAAAGATTTGTGTTAAAATACCGTATATTAAGGATATTTCCATGAATAATAAAATTTATATCTTGATTTTTCTGTGAATAGCCTGTAAAGTCCCTTTCATTCTGAAAGGGGATATATTATACATATATAGAAATTGTACATATGAAAGGGAAACCATAATATAAAAATTGTACAGTAATAATTTAATTCACTAACATGTTAAAATATTCAACATCTAACATTTGTACAGAGCTGATTGTAAGAAACGGGCGAGCTAGCAAAAATTCCAGGAAAACATTAAGAGCGTACCTTTCACCAAGCCAACAGGCAGGGAACCGGTAACGGTACGGAGAATCACAAAAAGACACATAGAGAAAAGAAAGAGACAGAGATATGGAACTAGCCTCACAATGCTCCAAGATGACGCGTATGCGCACGGACTTGAAAAAACACATTCTCATATATATTAAGGTAACGCGGTCTGAGGACCAAGGGAAAACGTCGTTACATTTTAAACGCAGAGGTGAGCGTCACTAGGCTCCCGTATATAAGACCAGACAAGGCCTCAGAGCCCACTCTCTCTCTAACTGATCTTCAAGTATTCACGTCGACACGAGGTGCTACAGATGCACGTGGGTGGGAGTGCTTGTGCAGATAGCTAGACTCCTGACTAATTTAAAGTGGTGAGATTATAATAATGGGAAAAGCTATCCGCCCATAATTATTCCAAATGTGAATAATCTTCACTGATTAAGAGAAACTTGCAGTGTATTTTTTAACTTGCCTCACCCACTATAACCTGAGAATTAATAATTAGATATAGTTAGGAATGGAATACGCAACAACCGACGAGCATCAATAGCCGAGCAAGAACACTGCAGAAGACCACAAGAACCCTGGAACGACAATTTTCCGCTACAAATGTCACCCAACGACGATTTCCCGCATTAATTCGGAATCTTGCATGACTGGTAAACGTTACGTGACAGACGAAAACGTAGATCTCTTTAAAATATACATTTCAAATACCATTTTTGTGACATTAGCCATTTCCGAAATATCCGTTATTATGGTTCGAATTGTTTTTTACTTAGTAAAGTCCTGTCGATTTTCAGTTTTTTCTCGCGATTTCATGGAGAGAGTATGGAATTTGAAAGCCACCATATTATAGCATTCAGTTCTTATACATTTGACTATCGCTGTTCTCTTTGTATCCATAACGAAATGTGTAATATATCTATTTCTGTAAAGGTTTATCTCGATTAAATGTGCGAGTATATTATTTATTATGTTTATTTATTTAACATTATTGTAGCCCCACGTTGTGGTAGCCAATTTGCGAGTGTATTATTTATAATGTTTGTGTATTTGTGTTTACTTCACGCGTTGAAGCCATCTTGTGACGTCATTCATTTGTTAGGTTTGTTAGCTCCATCTGGTGTTAGCAATTTGCGGCAGTATTAGTTTTTTTTGTTTACTAAAAAAAATGCTACTGTTATTTTATTTAATTTTGGTTCTTTGTCCTCCGGCTAGCTATTATCCTTTTGGTCAAGCACTTCTCTATATACAGGTTGTGTAAACGGAAAGGAATCTTTTATCCAAAGATAACACTGATGAAGAAATTTGTTTTACACTTTTATTGTCGAACACGTTAAATATCACATTTACACATTGATCTTGACACTCGCCAAACTGAAACTGTTATAATAACTTCATTACTGATATTTCTTAATTCGCGTACTTCAACTTTTTGTATAATTAACTTTATAACACTTGAGATTTTTCATAACTCTGTTACGCGTAACCTGCAAATTGATATCCGAAGTGTGCCGTACAAATACTTTCGACGAACTGACGGGAATGCGACGTGTAGTGTACAAAGAATTTTGATGAACTGACGGGGTCTACCTCTAACCTACTCTTTTTATACTCCTTCACATAGATATGCCTAAAGATTATAACTGAACTGCAATTGGCTAATAAAACGCGCCAACATTAGCGTCTATTTTTATATCCAATGAAAATTATGAATACATATGCTCTAGGGAAATGTTCCAGCAAATTCTAAGAAAAACGCGCCAACATTACGTAACTTCCTCGTTTCCAATAATGATAAACAGCTCACCCCCTCGCTGCATTATTGCACGCTATTATTGTCAGTTTCAGTAAGGTCGTATAAACTTACTTCTCAACAATAATTACAGTCAACAAACATCTCAAATCAATGTCACATAATAATGCATATTCATAGTACAATCATTATTTACATTTAAGTAATTTGTGATACAAATTACTGCATCAAATGGAGCAGACAGGAAAATAAGCTTTAGTAAGAATAATTTGTATATCTACCAATACACGATAATTTAGAGATTGTCATGTAACACATCAAATTTTTAGAAAAAGGTCCGTATCTGTGTGTGTACGAGGTGTGATTAAAAAGCTTCCGGAATGGCTTCACAACAATGCTGACGCTGAGATTTCTTTAATTCTTACCCAGACTGTACATGCAGCGTTCCTTCCCGATAAAAATGAGAGGTTACGTGACTTCCTGTGACCATGCAAGTCCTGTGACGAGGTAGACCTCTGAAGCGAACACGTGTTTTTCACGTGCTGGGATTTTTCCGCGTAGCAAAAATGTCAGATTACGAAGAACAAAGAACGAACATCAAATTTTGCTTTAAACTCGGTAAAACTACAACGGAAGCCTATGTAATGTTAAGAACAGCTTATGGGAAGGACGTTATGGGCAAAACTCATGCATTTGAGTGGTGTTCGAAATTTAAAGGTGGTGTGACATGAGTTAAAGATGCAGATCGTTCGAGGCGGCCCTGTTCCAGCAAAACTGATGAAAATATTATTCACGTGAGGGAAATGGTCTTAAATGATAGGCGCATTACAACAAGAGAATTTTCTGGCTCATTAGGACTCTCCTTTGGAAGTGTTCAAAGTTCGATCCAAAGTGAAGTCAATGTTGACTGTGTTTTTTGACATTAAAGGCATTGTACCTAAGGAATTTGTGCCACAGGGTCAAACAGTGAATCAAGTGTTTTACAAACAAGTGCTGCAAAGATTAAGGGAGAATGTGCGACGCAAACGGCCGGAGAAATAGAGGAGTGGTGACTGGTTCCTACATCATGACAATGCGCCCGCGCACAAAGCCCTTTCTGTTCGCCAATTTTTGGATAAAAATAGGATGAATACTGTTCCCCATCCCGCCTATACTCCATATTTGGCACTAGCGTTTTTTTTTCTTTTCTCGTGACTTAAAATGTGGCTCCGAGGACACCGTTTTGAGGACATTGATGTCATCCATCGCGAATCGCAGAAGGCTCTGAACATGTTGAAAGAAGAGGACTTCTTCCTGCAGAGGCAGAAGCGCTGGGACAAGTGTATCAACTCCCAAGGAGACTACTTCGAGGGTGACAGTGCAGATTAGACAAAACAAACTGTTGTGTAGTGTTTATGACATCATTCCGGAAACTTTTTGATCACACCTCGTATGTGTTTGTGTGTCTATAAACAACTTAGACAATACTAACGAAAAGTCGGCGAAATACCAAAAATTTTTGTATTTAACTTCAGCACCTTACAAGGGTGGGACACGATTTTCAAAAATAGCTCTAACGATTTTGCATAAAATAATTTATATTAAAGACATTTACATGAGAAGAAAAGTGTATATCTTGTATTTTCTGGGAATAGCTTGTGAAGTCCTTTTCATTTGAAAGGAATTTTATATAATTTTGCATAATTGGTAAACGTTAAGCCATATACGAAAATATACTATAGCAAAAATTTTAGATTTTTTAAAAATATGTTTTGTGGTAACAGCCATTTCCGAGATATCCGTTGTTAATGATTCGAATTGTCACAAATAATTATGATTTCCATGTAAAGTGTAGTTTGGTATGCGGGGATTTTCTTCAAAAAAAATCTGATGTGTTGCACTCGCATGACTGTCTCATCTCTTGTACAAACTATTTTTACAAACGCTTATTTTCCATTTACTTCATGCTATTCGAGATAAACATTTGCAGAAACTTATTGCTCATTTTCTTGTAGGTGCAAGGGGAATATGGTAGGCTTTAAGCGATAGTCAAATGTTTTAAGAGCTGGTTGCTATGTGGAGCATTCCATTCTCTTTGTATGTCCAGGACATAAATTCAAACAAATAACAAGGAATATCTCAGAAATGGTTCACTCGGCAAGAGAGTTATATATGACATAAATTGAGTGTTTTAAAGAGATCTAATTTTTACTTTCTCTACTACGTACAGTAAGTAGGGGAAGTATTGTATTCCACCCAAAAATTCGATACCGAGATTTCACCGGAAATACATGTTTTGAGACCCCCTGAATCCAAAAAAGATTTTTTTGAATCATGTCCGTTGGTGTGTGTGTGAGTGTATGTCTGTGTGTGTGTCTGTGAACAGCATAACTCAGAAACGAACAGTCGGATAAACACCAAACTTGGGATTTAGGTTCAGTATCTTCCAGAGATGCGACACGAAGGTTTTCAAGAAAAGTCCCCCACCCCAGATTACCCTTTACATGGAACATTTTTCGAAAATTTTAATTTTCTCAAAAATGGCTGTAACGATTTTTATTGGAGTATCATATGTTTAAGATAGTGTTATGACAAATAAAATGTATATATTGAATTTTCTGGGAATATCTCCAAAAGTATTCTTCATTGTGAGCGACTTTTGCATAACTGGTAAACCATAAGAGATAAACAAAATTTTACTGCACAAAAAATGTAGATCGCCTTAAAATACACAATTTATGTCATATACATGTTTGTTGTTGAGTGAACCATTTTCAAGATATTGCTTGTTATTCCCTTAAATGTTTCAATACTTATTTTCTCAAATGGGAATTCGTTATTTATTTTTTGTTGTCTTGGATATGCAAAGAGTATTAATCTGTGGGAAAGAGAATGGTGCTGCACCTAGCAACCAGCTATTAAGAGATATGTCTATGCTTAAAGGCTAATGTGTTTCTATGTTGCCCTTGCAAATACAAAACAAGGGGAACATAGTACGCCTTAAGCGATAGTCAAATATTTTTAGAACTGGTCGCTATGTGTAAAATGTAATTCTCTTTGCATGTCAAAAGATCGTTTCTACAAATGTTTATCTCGATTAATATGAAATAGATCGAGAATAAGAGTTTGTAAAAATAGTTTGTACAAAAGTAGAGAAAGTCATGTGAGTGTAACACATCAGACTTTTTTGTATTCACGGGGCCTCAAAACATATTTCGGGTGAAATCTCGGTATCTAATTTTTGGGTGGAATACAATACCTCGCCTACTTACTATACGTAGTAGAGAAAGTAAAAAGAATAATAGGGCAGAATAATTTATTGTTAAGAAAATGAGATCGTTGTTATGGGGATGAGTACATATGACAGCGAGTCTTCATAAGCAACAGTAAGAAGTGTAACACAGTATACACATTTTATTCATGACGCAATTGTTGAAACATCTGCCCAGGTTTACCACCCTCTGTTTCTAAGTCACAGAAATAACACATAGTCATTAGTATAGACCCCATTAACAGCTGCTACCTTCCATCCACATTTCATTCACGCACTGATGACCTATCCCACATCACTCCTCCCCTTCAGTAGGAAAATAACAGTTACAGCCTTTAAATGTGATGGTCGACTTCAACTGAGAAATTTACACCTTGTAAAATATTTCATAAATAATCAAATTTTATACTCAGGTATATATTTTATCCCAACGTATTTTCATATATAACGAAATGGAAACTTCCCTCTCCATGAAAATTTTATTGTTATTACTTTCTAAGTAGGTGAAGTATTGCATTCCAGCCAAAAAGTGCGATGCCGAGATTTCACCAGAAATACATGTTTTGAGGGCCCCTGAATTCAAATAAAGCATTTTTGGAAACATGTCCTTGTGTGTGTGCGCCTGTGAACAACATAACTCAAAAAAGAAAAGTCAGCTAAATATCAAACTTCCAAAGATGCCACACATAGATTTAAGAAAATCCCCCCATCCCAAACTATCCTTTACATGGAACATTTTACGAAAATTTTGGTTTTTCAAAAATGATTCTAAGGATTTACATCAAAGATGTTTACGTGACAAAATGTATATCTTGAATTTTTGGGGAATATCTTATAAAGTGGTCTCCTTTGGGAAGGAATATTGTATAGTGTTGGATAACTGGTAAACTTCAGGGTTGGAAGTTTCGGCGATGGTGTTTCGGTGCGGCGTGGCAGGAAAAAACGAATGCTCTCTGAGGAACCTTCTGCGTCCCCTAGTTTTCGACTGTCTGCCGGTGTATACGGATTGCCCCGTCGGAGTCGGATGTTGAACCATCTGTGCGAGGCGTGGGTTCCCGGTCTGCCTGTCCGACTCTCCGGGCGTCTGAATCTGGAAAATGAAGGGATCCTGTCATTGCTGTGCCTTCACGTTTCGGCTAGTGTCTCCTCTCACCTGCTCCTCTCTCCCGGGGGCGCCCCCTTGTGGGGGCATAGATACAACATCCTGACTCGAACAGTGCCGAGTTCCCTCTGCTAATTAGAAAACACATTGAAGTAGATAGAGAAATAAGCTTTCTTAAAAATAGTTTGTATAGCCACTAATAAACGATATAGAGTAGAGAAACTCAGGTGGATCAGATTTTTAAAAATACTTTTAAGGGGACAGGATAGTCTGAACAAATGTAAATTATGCCTTACCACTGTTCTTAAAGTTCTCAATGCTTTATCCCAAAATTTTTGTGAATTATTCTATAAATAGTGAAAATTATTTAAAATTGATGTTTGCAGTGATAGCTTATGCAGTTGAGTTCGTAAAAATATTTCATTCAGCAGAAAAATAACAAAATTTATTCTTAAAACATTTGAACTCCTGTACCTTTTTCTCTGATACTACTTGCAATACAGAATCACACTTTTGCATGCCTATTCTTAGTATAATCAGCTATCTTCTGAACCTCAATTATTTAGTTATGTATATCAGTTCATCAGAAATTGAAAAAAAGAATTGTTTGCAAAATCAAAAAGGTAAAAATGTGAAAAATGTGTTTTATACGTGTACTGAAAATTTCACGTCCCTACCTCTCATACTTTCTGAGAAAAAGGTACATAAGCATCCAAAAATATTGTATTGAAAAAACTGAATTTAAAGTTTGAACATTAAAATTCTGACACACTTCAGTACATTCCAGGGACATAATCATCTGAAAGTTCATTCCTGGATTACTACAGCTTTTTTTATTGTCTTCTCTTGGTCCTGGACTCTCTTGTTAATTGCTGAACTGCTCGCTGGACATGATATAGTCGTTCGTTGTTGAAAGATACAAAAATGTTCTAAAACGGGGCGTTGCATGACAGCTTTAAAGGAATGCAGACTAGCATTTAAATTGTATTTAAATGTCTCAGAAGCCTCTTAAACCCCAGAAAGTATATATTTTCTGAAACTGGAAATGATGGAGATTTTATTAGTGGCTAAAACAAAAAACGTGATTTTTTACCATCTCAGAGTGCCTTGTCCCCTTAAACGCTCAAGTTGATAAAATATCCTTATCAAATTAAAGAGGAAATTCCAGTTAATAAGTTTGCATAAAAGATTAAAAATGTAATTTTTGGGCAATTTTTTCCAATCAGCTTCCCCTTAACGTGAGTAAAGACAACTGAATAGAAGAATCCTTTATATATGACTACTGTACGGATTAAAGTTGTAAAGGTGACGAGCTTTGCCAACACGATGTGCGCAAAGTTTGACGACATTCCATTCACGGCAGTTTTGACGTCATCATCAATATCTGCTGCCGCCTGCTACATTGATTGGCTATCAGATCTTTCTTTTAGGATATGCTTGAGAGGGATGAAGATAGAAAACACCAATTAAATTGATTGAGAAGTATAATCATAGTGAAGTGATTTTATGCTTTAGCTATTGAAGCGAGTTGCGGAACGTTTGAGATGATGAATTAAAGTGATTCTGAGCCTTAGCACGTAAAAATTGAGGCAGTATTTTTAACATTTAAATGATTTCAGACTAATTATATAATATAAAATATAATAACAGCCCGCCTTAAAGCAATGTGTATGTAACAAGATATAAAAGTTGTATATTACAGTCATTGTAAATGCTTATATTATTGTATACATGTTCAATAACGTTATGTGAATGTATTACGTAATATAATAATGTAGGAGCTGTGAGAATAATAGGTTAAAAGTTGCTAAAATGAGGTACCTTGAGGCAATAATGAGTAAGAAAGTTTAATAATGCTACTAGTCATTATTGGAGCAACAATAATGTAAATTTTGAGACAGTTTAAAAATAGTCAATCAATAACCAGAAAAAAGCATTAGTTAAATGAAGATAGTCTATTGGAGTTGAATTAGCCAATCAGAAACTTAAATATAGCAAAATTTACAAATCTACAAGTCAGTTGCTTGTAGACAGTACTCATAACTGGACACGTTGCTTGCAGACAGTGTTTGTAACCGGACGCGAGATGTGTCCTCGAGAAATTTAATACGTATTTTTGTGTGAGAAAATAGTTTACGTGTTTAAAACGTGCAAGTATTTAATAAAAGAATCTTACAGCTCTCTATATCAGTGAAGTGTTATTTAATTAATAAAAGGACTGAAGTAAAATTAAAATCTGTGTAAGCCTACATTCTTCAGTCGCACCACAACCTTGCAAAGAGAAACATGTCTCTAACAAGCCGGCCCTCGTAGCCGTGGTCGCTGGAGTGGTCGCTCCGGCGCTCCGCCAAGCTGAGGGTCGCGGGTTCGAGTCCCGCTTCGGGCATGGGTGTTTGTGTGTGTGTGTGTGTGTGTGTGTGTTGCGGAAATAAGCGTTATAAAACAGAAAACAGAGTAGTATAATCTGGGAACGACAAGGGAACTTTAAAAAGAAAAAAAATATATAAAAGAAGTAAAAACAAAAAAACAATAATACTGACGCAGCGGAGGAAAACATAAATATATATTTATAGAAACAGTCAAATTATAAAGTTAATATTGTTTAAACATTTGGGGCAAAGACCACCGGAAAGTGCATTTGGAGTGGAGGCTACCGGGTACCATAGTGCGGTTGCATCTACTTCAAGTTCGGCTCCCCAACAGTTATCATATTTGCTATCTTCTGATGTATCAAATTTACGGTTTATAATAACTGTTCTCCTTCACATGACTTTCTCTACCCTCTATCGTTTGTTAGTGGCTATGCAAGTTATTCTAACAAAAGCCTATTTTTCTACCTACTTTATTTTAATCCGAATAAACTTTTGCAGAAATAACTTCATTACACATTTCGGTGTAGATACAAAGAGAACAGCGATAGTCAAGTGTTTAAGAACTGGACGCTATATACTGGTCTGAAAATTCCATACTGTTTCCATGCAATCACGAGAAACAACCGATAATTGACTGAACTTAGAAAGAATGACAAAGTATTGTACAAATAGAATCATTAATAGCAGGTATATTGGAAACGGCTGATGCCACAAAAACGTTATTTAAATAAATTGTGGGTTTCAAAGGGATCTACATTTTTTGTGCAGTACGTTTTAGTTTATCGCTTGACGTTTACTACTTATTCAAGGTTATAAAAAATCCTTCCGAATGAAGAGGATTTTAGGGCTATTCCTAGAAAATTAAACATATACATTTTATTTGTCATGTAAATATCTTAATGTACGAGAGCTGCTCAACAAAGACTGAGACTGGTTCTTTTTCACAGATGTTTATTATTCCAATTCAATGTTTACATGATCTTTTTCAAAGTAGTCCCCTCCTGCTTCAATGCACTTTTTATAGCACCTTGCCAGTCCTTGAACACGTGCTGCAGACCATTCTTTGTCAGGTCCTTGAGAATCGCCTCACTTTTCTTGAGCAATGCTTCAGAGTTCTCAAATCGAATACCCCTAAGCTTTGCCTTTAGTGATGGGAATAAAAGAAAGTCACAGGATGCAAGATCGGGGCTATAAGGTGGATGTGGTACCTAGGTAATGTTGAATCGAGTCAGAAACTGCATGACTTGATTTGCGACGTAAGGGCGTGCATTGTCATGATTAAGTCGCCACCCAGTCCGTGAAAGCTCTGGTCGTTTCTTTGCAATGTGCTTCCTCAGTGTAGCCAATACTGATGTGTAGATTGCTGCTGTGACGGGAAACTGCATGCTGGTAAATCATTCCATTACAGTCAAAAAATGTGATCACCATCACTTTCCCTGCAGATGGAACAACTTTTGCCTTTTTTTGGTGTTGGAGAACCTGGCAATTTCCACACTGTGCTGACTTGTTTTCCTTCAGGATCATAATGATGCAGCCATGACTTATCACCGGTGATAATCTATTTAAAAAATGCATCACCTCCATTGTCTGGTATGCGAAATGCATGTAGGGTCTATAAAATAGAGCATTACTACCAACCTACCAATACGAGGGTTTGTCCGCCTACCAACATTATACATAAAAACCCGCTCTTTTCAAATATTTATGTTACAGATACGAAACTATCGCGGAAGCTACAGGAAAAAATCAGTCTCAGTCTTTTTTGATCAGCTCTCGTATATAATATTTTATTCAAAATCGTTACTCATTGCTTAGAAAGTCAAACATTTATAAAAATGTTCCATGTAAATGGTAGTTTGAGATAGGAGGATTTTCTTGAAAAATCTTCGTTTCACATCTTTGGAAGGTATTAAATCTGAATAACAAATTTTGTATTTACCCTATTTTTCGTTTTTTAGTTATGCTGTCCCCCACATATACATAGACCCGGACATATTTCTAAAGATACCTTATTTTTTAATTCAGGGGATTTAATACATGTATTTCCGGTTAAATCTCGGTATCGAGGTTTTGGTTGGAAAACAGTACCTCTTCTGCTTAATATGAACGTAGTAGAGAAAGTAACTATATTTAAGCAACTTAGAAAAAACCCTTTGGGAGGCGTAACTCACCAGGTCATGTATTCCCCCTGTCTAACTGCCCTTCGCGGGCATGCTTCCGAGTCGCTGCTTAACCACCACAAGCCATAATTTGGCCTAGCCCATGTTTTACTTTATTTTATTCTCACAAAATCGTTTATCACACCACTGTTGTAACTATCCAACTGTAGAGGCAGGACTAAAGACACAGGAGCATTACAACGAAAATGCTGTGTGACAGGCCACGCAAAGAGCAAGGTGCAGCGGGTGTTAAAGCAAGTGTTTGCATATAACTAGCGACAGCATTTCAAAAGCGACTTTAATGTTTTTACAGGAAGACCAATCACACATCATCGTCATCTCGAAACTATGTTCTTCAACATACCTATTACAGAACTTGAAGCTGAAATAATAATAATAATAATAATAATAATAATAATAATAATAATAATAATAATAATAATAATAATATACGATCGAACATAACGACAAAAATGTGCTGAATTCATATTAGGAATGGGTTTTGTAGGAAAGACAGAAAAACAAGTTTTGTTTTTCTCGAAGCAGATGTATCTACCTGCTATGGGCGACAACAAGCCTACCGGAAGTTTCGCCTTTGTACTTTGGCTCGGACGGGTAGTTTACAACGGTTTCAAAGCTTAGCAGGGTCAGAAAGTATACGTGCCTTATCTACTATCTAAGAATATTCGTGGGAAGATTTTAAAACTCAAAATAAGCTCTAAGAAGCAGATGTGAAAGTTGTCAAGCGGGGGTAGCCAATTATAAAAATCATGAAACAAAATGATAGTCAATCAAAAGATCGCGTATACATCACATGATACGTTTGAACGTAAAACAGAACGAAACATAAGAAAGGTGGGGGAAAATTCTAAGTTTGGCGAAAGGCGTGAAAAAAGGAAAAGAAACGCCGAGACACATTCCGGTACAAACTAACCACGAGGACGGTTGACGAAACAAAATAAGAAGAAAATAATCAGAGGTTTATAGTGTAAAAATGAAGTTGTGAAATCTAGGCAATTCGAGGGCTAGTCGGAGGAACACATGAGTAGCGACTTCGAAAGTGACGACCAAAAATAACAGTGGTTTCGACGACGAAGGTGGCGGGCTGGCCAGATAGGAATCTTCGTAACCAAATAAAGAAATAACTCAAACTTCGCCGGCAGTATTATTAATATCATCAAGGCAGTGTCACCACCCCTGAAAACCAGAACCTCAGCTCTACCAAAACAAATTCCAAATGCCTGCCATCCAACCATCGAACCCGGGACTCTGAGTTTCCTGAAGCAACTGCCCGGAACAACACAGATGTGTCAGAGGTCAACGTCAAACTGGAATAAGGATTTTAATTTTTGAGTTAAGACGATGTAAACAAAATCCTATTAAATTCTTCTACACTATCAAATAGCTGCGTTTGCAATCGTCACGTGAATCCTGTTTCCGGGTATCAGCCCACTTCCTCTTTAAGACACCTCATTGGATAAGTGAGTAGCTAAAGGCAACAGAAAAGTGGAGTGGGGGCGATTTATCCCTCCTGAATACTCGCACAGCCCGTAGACCAAGGGATTTTACTAAGTTGTTGCTATACTATAGAAGCGTAAAGTGCCGTAAATCGCTGAAATGCTGTACAGAAAAAGCTCCTTCGGCAGCCGTCAAGTACGTGATAACCAACCGCAGCCTTTAGGAGCAACGGACTGCGATAACCGTAAAATACTGTAAGACCCTAAGGCTGTACACGAAAGAAAGACGAGAGACGCTAATTTCAGAAATGTATGCTATTTGTCGCGGTATCTTCGTGTTATCTTATTGCTGAGCGCCTGTTATTGTTTTACTATTTTTAATTTTGAGTTCTTTATCCTCCGGCTAGCTATTATTATTATTCAGTCGAGCAAATCTCGTGAACAGGGTGTGTAAACGGAAAGGAGTTGTTACTAAAAGATAACACTGATAAAAGAATTTGTTTTTACACTTTTATTGCCGTGACACTTCCTTAATTTCAGGTATGTACTCTTGATACACGCCCGACTGAAACTGTTATATTTTCGAATGTAACTATAATCACTTATTTGCCGCACGTTATTAATTCGCGTATTTCACATATTTTATCTAACTTTACGACGCGAGAGATTCTGTAGAACTGCGCGACGTGTAACCCGTGAATGATTATGTAGAACTGCGCGACGTTTGCCTTGTGAATATTTCTATTAAACTGCGCGACGTGTAACGCGTGAATGATTCTCTTAAACTGCGCGACGTTTGCCTTGTGAATGATTCTGTAAAACTGCGCGTTACCCGTCTCTGGCTTTAGAATTTATACTCCCACACCCCGATATGCCTAAACATTATAACAGAGCTGCTATTGGTTAATAAAGCGCGCCAAAATTAGCGTCTATTTTTATATCCAATCAAAATTACGAACACATATGCTCTAGGGAAAATATTCCCTCCATTTCTACAAAAAAGTGCGCTACTCTGACGTCATTTGTTTGTCTCTTCTAATTGATAAACAACTCAACCCCTCGTTTCATTGTTAATCGTTCCTATTGTCAGCTTCAGTGAGGCCGTGTAAACTTATTTCCTAACAATGCTTATAATTAACAAACATCTCACATCATTGTCATACAATAATTTTAATTTACACTACAATCACTCTTGCATTCACAGTGTTGTGATATAAAATACTGCCACATCTTTTATTAACTTAAGTCCCGCCTACTTCAGCTACTCCACCGAAGTTCCTACATTCAACTTTGCCAAATCTTCCGCATCTGAAATACAACGTTTACTCTTTGACTAGCTAAATTCTAGAAATTCTTTCTTCTTCTAGTTATCAGAACTGGCCTACATGCACTTTCACACCTCTCTTGTATCTTAACGTCCTGATTTCTAGTTACTTGAAGCTTGAGCTACTGGATTTCTTGTTAATCGAGTTCGCCGGAACAGCTACTTGCCTTAGCTACTCTACCTTCAACATAATTGTTTTTCCTGAACGTGTAACTTGCCTGCTAATGACTTCCACATTCACTTACGAAATTTTAACTGTTTCTTCTTCCATTATGCGTTGATGTCATGTCTTTCTAAAATTATTAATCCTACGAGTTACTAACTCCGATAGCAAAGGGTAAAGGTAATCATAAGCGTGTGACAATTACACCTCTTTTTACTTTCTCTATACGTATAGTAAGTAGGGGAAGTATTGTATTCTACCCAAAAATTCGATACCGAGATTTCACCGGAAATATATATTTTGAGACCCCCTGAATCCAAAACAAGCATTTTTGAAAACATGTCCCTGTGCGTGTGATTGTGAACAGCATAACTCAGAAACGAACAGACGGATAAACAGCAAACTTGGTATTTAGGTTCAGTATCTTCCAGAGATGCGACACGAAGGTTTTCAAGAAAATCCCCCCACCACAGATTACCCTTTACATGGAACATTTTTGAAAATTTTAATTTTCTCAAAAATGGCTCTAACGATTTTGACTAAAATACCATATGTTTAAGATATTTTTATGACAAATGAAATGTATATCTAGAATTTTCTGGGAATGTCTCCAAAAGTGAACGACTTTTGCATAACTGGTAAACCATAAAAGATAGACAAACTTTTACTACACCAAAAATGTACATCGCGTTAAAATACACAATTTATGTCATATACATTTGTTTTGTTGAGTGAACCATTTTCGAGATATTGCTTGTTATTCCCTTAAATTTTCCAATACTTATACTTTTTCTCAAATGGGAATTCGTTATTCATTTCTGTTATTTTTTGTCCTGGTAATGCAAAGAGAATGGAATACTCCACATAGCAACCGGTTCTTAAAATATTTGACTATCTCTTAAAGCCTACCAATTCCCCTTGCACTTACAAGAAAATTAACAATAAGATTAACATCTCGATTAACATGAGCATGTGGAGAATAAGCGTTTGTAAAAATAGGTTTAAAAGAGTAGAGAAAGTCATATGAGTGTAACATATCAGATTTTTTGGTCATATTTTCACATGTTTCCCCCGTTAGTAACAATAATCTGAGGGAAACAATTACAATATTTACGGTTTTAAACGACAGGCAACATATGTAGTTTAATATTGTAAACAATGCTTGTTAGAATTATGATATATATATGGGTAGAACATAATGAACTTAACACAAAATTTTGTAGCTACACTAATATTATAAAGAAAGTAATTTGCGTGTGTGTGTGCTTGTGTACATAGCGTAATCTCAAAAACAACTCAACCGATTTTGATAACTTTTTCACCATTGAAAAATTCGTTCAGAAGGATATGGGGCTACAATGCATCTTCTAATTTAATTTTATAACTTACTAAAAGATTAAAAAGTTTTTATAAATTCCTTGTACTTGAATACGAACACATTGGAGTTATAAAATAACATGCTTGCAAATAAGGCCTTGACCTTTGGTTGAAAATGCCGTGGAGTACAATAAATAGTTGCCTATCTCCGCAGTGTATGAAAACAATACATTTTATTGCGAGGAATATACATAGATAGCCATGACGTACCACTTCAATAAACATATTTTAAAAATCTGATTTGTTGCACTCACATGACTTTCTCTACTCTTGTACAAAGTATTTTCACAAAACCTTATTCTCCATCTACTTCATGTTAATCCAGATAAACATTTGCAGAAACTATCTTATTGCTAATTTTCTTGTAGATGTAAGGGGAATTGCTAGGCTTT
The DNA here is from genome assembly GCA_030765065.1 of Deroplatys truncata. NCBI lineage: Eukaryota > Metazoa > Arthropoda > Insecta > Mantodea > Mantidae > Deroplatys > Deroplatys truncata. The sequence continues at coordinate 29,994,728 of CM060981.1, read as the reverse complement.
AAGCGATAGTCAAATATTTTAAGAGTTGGTTGCTATGTGGAGCATTCCATTCTCTTTCAATGTTGTGTGTTGTTCTGAGTATTGAAACGGCAACTAAAGGCCGAGCCCCAGAACTGTAATTATAGATAATTTGATTAATTAATTTTTATTGATGTTAATTCATGCTATGTACATATCTTTTTTTTTGTTACTGCTTGTACAGTTTAAGAAGGGTGATTTAACGATATGTTCGTATTTAGGTTGCTAATATTAGAAGAGTTATAAATTGTTTAATGTAAATAATTTAAGCGCTATGTTAAAATACTGTCCACGACGAAATGTTTTAGCTACAGGAATAGTATCTTCGAAGGCAGAAAATCTAGTTTTACGATGTCTCTCTGGTCGCAGGGGCATTGTTCATACAGCGAGGGTGTAAAGTCTTTGTTCCTTTATACGATAATTCGCCGTGACCAAGTGAGAGAGACAACAAGCTTAACGGTAAATTTAGGAAAAGCCGCGATTTATGTTAAACTTGGACCAATGAGATCCCTAGAATTTTATATGAAATAGTGAGACGCGTCGAGTGGCGCTAAAAATGGACCAATAGGAAAGGAAGCAGCCCCAGAAGCCTGCGACTATAAATGGATCTGTTAGGAACAAATTCGGGGCATTTTTGTTATTTGTGGGTCATTTTTCATGTGGTCAGGGAACATTTTGCTAAACTACAGGCAGGGAGAGATGCTGCAGGATGTTTGAGAGATATCGCGCCAAAAGTGAATGAAGACAGTTTTCGAAACACACATAAGAATCGCTACTCGTAAAGAGATAATAAGCATATTTAAACTTAGCGGCATATCCGCGCCGGGTTTCAACAGCGGTGAACAGTATTTTAACGGCGGCAATATCAGTGTTGTGTACTACGTGGATTAGCTAAATAAAAGAAACTGCAGTGTCATCTTTTCGTAATCAAAGCACGTCTATTTCTCCTTTTACCACCACCCGAGATCTACGCCTCCTTTACCAAGGATAAGTCCATGCTCCCACATAGTTTAAAGAAACTTACTGCAGCTAGCCGAGGATAAAAATTTGCAGAGAACCAGCACACTGCGAACATCTGGAGCCAACATGGAGGATGCAGCAAGGTAAGCCGCGAGCAACGGGCATTAAAGAACACCCACAAGATCGGGCAGGAGGTGACTGCCGCGGTATCTAAATATAAAATGATAACTATAGGGAAAATAATGATTAATAAGTGTAGGAATGGCATTATTAAATAAGACAGGGAGGTGAGCATTTCATGTACAGATGAATATGGGTTGAAAAGACAGTGCCAGCAGCAGGCAGGAAACGGGGGTTGGATTTTCCTTTCGGTTGTAGCTAAGTGAGAGCAGAATACGCTTTGTTTGTGTACCGTTAGGTCGCCTGAAAAGCAAATGTGTAGAAAAAGAGCAATACTCTCGTAGCCCCAGGCATCCAATAAGAAAGAATGTAAAAATCATGTGATAGTGAAATGGGAAGTTAAGATATTTGACATAAAGAAACAGGAAAGTTTAGTAAACACTTCTCTGTGGAATATCCTTGGAGGTGGTTCTGAAAACAAATGAGAGTGCCGGAAGATAGGGACGATAGTATGATCCCAGCAGTAAAGAAATGCGCGTGTGTTTGTGGCGAGGTAATATAAGGAGTCAGATTTTAAAACGGTAACGGGAAATAAACAGACAGGAAAGTGAATCAATCGTATTAACCACTAACCATAGATCCAAGATCCATGCGCGTCTGAGCTAGCATCGAACCAGGAACCATTCCATACCGCCAAATTGGCGGAAATCACCTCCCATATGGTACCGCCCCAATGTCCAGGACATAAAAAACGAATAGCGAATTCCTATTTGAGAAAAAGTATACGCATTGGAAAATTCAAACAAATAACAAGGAATATCTCGGAAATGGTTAACTTCACAAAAAATAAATATGACATAATTTGTGTGTTTTAATGAGCTGTACACTTTTTGTGAAGAAAAATGTTATCTACCTCTTACGGTTTACAATTTATGCATACTCATTTGAAATGCAGAGGTTTCTGAGGACATTCTCAGAAAATTCAAGATGCACATTTCATTTGCCTATACAATATTTTAAACATATAATATTTTAATCAAAATTGTGTGAGCTATTTTTGAGAACATCAAAATGTTCGAGAAATGTTCCATGTAAAGGGTAGTCTGAGGTGGGGATTTTCTTCAAAATCTTGGTCTTATTCTTGGAAGGTACTAAACTCAAATACCTAGTTAGGTATTTATCCGAGATTTGGTTTTTGAGTTATGATGTTCACAGACAGACACACACACACGCTCACTAACAAAGACACATACATGGACCTTGTTTTTTTTTAAAAAAAAAATTGGATTCAGCATACCTCAAAACACGTATTTCCGGTGAAATTTGAGGCAGTATTTTTTAACACTTAAATGATTTTAGTCAAATTATATAATAAAAAAATATAATAACAACCCGCCTTGAAGTAATATGTGTGTGTAACAATATATAAAAAGTGTATATTACATTCATTATATATGTTTATATTATTGTATACATGAGTAATAATGTTATGTGAATGTATTACATAATTTAATAATGTAGGAGCTGTGAGAATAATAGGTTAAAAGTTGCTAACAATGAGGTAACAATGAGGTAGCTTTCAGGCAATAATGAATTAGAAGGTTTAATAATGCTACTAGTCATTCTTGGAGCAACAATAATGTAATTTTTGTGATAGCCAATCAACAACCAGAAAAAGCTTTAGTTAAATAAAAGTATTCTACTGGACTAGGGTTAGCCAATCAGATATTTCAAATACAGAAATTTACAAATTTAGGCTCTAGAAATCAAGTCAGTTGCTTGTAGACAGTGCTCATAACTGGACGCGTTGCTAGCAGACACTGTTACTAACCAGACGCGAGACACGTCCTCGAGAAATTTAATACGTATTCAGTGTGAGACGAAAATAGTTTACATGTTAAAAAGTGCAATTATTTAATTAAAAAGAGTTTCACAGATCTCTATATCAGTGAAGTGTTATTTAAATCGTGTCTAGAATTAATAAAAAGGAGTGAATTAAAAATTATAATCTGTGTAAGCCTACATTCTTAGCCGCACCACGCCCTGCTAAGACATTCATGTCTCTAAAAATAAATACTGACGCAGCCGAGGCAAACATAAATATATAATATTTAAGGAAACAGTCAAAATTACATTTGGTACGAAGGCAACCGGAAACTTTTTACTATACGTGCGGTTGCAAATACTTAAAGTTCGGCTCCCCAACTGACTTCAAACTGACTTTCCATACGTAGTAGCAACAAACCTTTCTCAAATTGGCTCCCAAAACGTGTGGCAAACAATAATACAACAAAACAAAACTTCTTCAAATTTCGGTATCTAATTTTTGGGTGGAATGCAGTACTTCCCCTACTTGCTATAAGTAGTAGAGAAAGCAAAAAGTGACAATTGAAGAAGTTTTAAATTTTAGGAGTTGTATATCGAATCCTGGGGAGCCAAACTTGCTTGAAGTAGTTGCAAACGCACGTATGTTATCTGGTGGCCTTCGCCCGAAGTTTAGGAACCAACTTTTTATTTTGAGTGTTTCTTTAAATAATATATATATATATATATATGTGTGTGTGTGTGTGTGTGTGTGTTTGCCTCGGCTGCGTCAGTATGAATTTCTTAACAGGGTGTGGTGCGGCTGAAGGATGTAGGCTTACACAGATTATAATGTTTACTTCAATCCTTTTATTAATCCTTGACATTATTAAATAACACTTCAGTGATATAGAGAGCTGTGAGATTCTTTTATTAATTACTTGCAATTTTTAACACGTAAACTTTATAATATTCGCGTAATGAAGTTTCGTCTCACACTGAATACGTATTAAACTTCTCGAGGACGCGTGTCACGTCCGGTTAGTAACACTGTCTGCTAGCAACTGACTTCTGAATTTGTAAATTTTGCTCCATTTCAGTTTCTGATTGGCTAATCCTACTCCAATAGAATTCTTTTATTTAGCTTAAGCTTTTTTCTGGTTGTTGATTGGCTATATATAAACTCTCTCATAAATTACATTATTGTTGCTCCAAGAATAACTAGTAGCATTATTAAACTTCCTAATTTATTATTGCCTCAAGGTTACCTCATAGTTAGCAACTTTTAACCTATTATTCTCACAGCTCCTAAATTATTAAATCACGAAATACATTCACATAACATTATTGAACATGTATACAATAATATAAACATTAATACAATGACTGAAATATACACTTTTTATATATTGTTACATATTGTTTTAAGGCGGGCTGTTATTATATTTATATTATATAATTTGACCGAAATCATTTAAATGTTAAAAATACTACCTCACAATCCATACTATGTTATATTTGTTTACTTAATTGCCATTTATCTAATACTGCAGATGTGTGTATTTAATGAAACAATGTCAAAATCTGTATGCACTAAGTTTTCGAATGCCAAAACTTTCTACTAATGCTCATGTAAGAATATTTGGCTTTATTTTCTTTGTATTTATGTTGTAAACGCACAATTTGTTTCCAATAACTTTTTACTTTCCCTACTATGTATAGTAAGTATGGGAGGTATTGTATTCCACTCAACAATCCCATATCGAGATTTCACTGGAAATATATTTATAGGACCCCTGAACCCCCCAAAAAATCATATTTAAAAAAAGGTCCGGGTTTCTGTGTGTGTGTGTGTTTGTGCGTGTGTGTGTGTGTGTGTGTGTGTGTGTGTGTGTGTGTGTGAATGTCTATGAGTAGCATAAGTCAAAAACGAAAAGTCGGAGAAAAACCAAACATGGTATTTATGTTCAGTATTTTCCAAGAATACGACACAAAGATTCTCAAGAAAAACACCCCACACCCGACTAACCCTTTACATGGAACATTTGTCGAAAATTTTGATTTTCTAAAAAATGGCTGCAACGATTTTTATTAAAATACTATATATGAAGGATGTTTACATGATAGGTAAACTGTTTATCTTGAATTTTCTGGGAATAGGCTATGAAGTCCTCAATATTCGGAAGGAATTTTGTATAATCTTGTATAACTGGTAAACTTTAAGCGATAGACAAAAGGTACCACACAAAAAAATGTAGATCTCTAAAACACACAATATGTTGCAAATATTTTTTTAAGACATAAGCCGTTACGGAGATATCCGTTATTAATGGTACAAATTGTACATTTCTTTAAAGATCTTTCAACTTTCAGGTGTTTCTCGCGATTGCATGTAAACAGTATTGAATTTTAAGCCTAGCTTCTTAAACATTTGATGCAGTAATTTGTATCACAAATCATTTAAATGTAAAGAGTGATTATAGTATGAATATGCATTTTTGTGTGACATTGATTTGAGATGTTTGTTGATTGTAATTATTGTTGAGAAGTGGGTTTATACTGCCTTACTGAAACTAACAATAATAGCGTGCAATAATGCAGCGAGGGGGTGAGCTGTTTACCATTATTACAGACGAGGAAGTTACGTAATGTTGGCCCGTTTTTCTGTAGAATTTGCTGGAACATTTTTCCTAAAGCATATGTATTCATAATTTTCATTGGATATAAAAATAGACGCTAATGTTGGCGCGTTTTATTAGTCAATAGCAAATCAGTTATAATCTTTAGGCATATCGGGGTGTAGGAGTATAAAAAGGGCTAGGTTAGAGGTAAAGTCCTACAGTCCGTCAGTTCGTCGAAAACATTTGTACGTTACACGTCGCCTTCAGTCCAGCAGAAATATTTGTACAGTACACGTCGGCTATCGATTCGCAAGTTACGCGTAGCAAAGTTAGGAAGATTCTCAAGTGTTGTAAAGTTAATTATACAAAAAGTTGAAGTACGCGAATTAAGAGTGATCAGTAATGAAGTTATTATAACAGTTTCAGTTTGGCGAGTTTCAAGATCAATGTGTAAATGTGATAGTGAATGTGTTCGACAATAAAAAGTGTAAAACAAATTCTTTCATCAGTGTTATCTTTGGATAATAGACTCCTTTCCGTTTACACAACCTGTATAAAGAGATGTGCTCGACCAAAAAGATCATAGCTAGCCGGAGGACAGTAAACAAAAATTAAATAAAATAACAGTAGCATTCTTTCAAACAAACACTAATACTACCGCAAATTGCTAACACCAGATGGAGCTACAAACCTAACAAAGAATTACGTCACAAAATGGCTTCACCACGCGGAGTAAACACACATACACAAACATTATAAGTCATACCGTCGCAAATTGGCTCCCAGAACGTGGGGCTAAAAAAAATGTTAAATATAAATAACATTAAACTACTTTCACATTTGACTATCACAGTTCTCTTTGTATCTATAATGAAATTTATAATGTAGCTGTTTCTGTAAAGGGTTATTTGGATTCAAACGTTGTAGATATAAAAATATGCTTTAGAAAGAGTGGTGTGTGTATAATTACTAATAAACGATAGAGGTTAGAGAAAGCCTTATGAATGTATCACATCGGACTTTTTGTGGCATCAGCCATTTCCGAGATATCCGTTATTAATGGTTCGAATGGTTTAATATTTAGCTTTTCTTTTGAAGTTATGCCAACATTCAGGTGTTTCACGTGATGTTGTCATTGGAGGAATTGTTTATGTGGTTTAGGACGGAAAATGAACCGAGTTATGGTGGTGTTAGATGCATGGAGATGTGTATTTGTTATTGTTAGTAATAGGAGGGGAATTTTGAGTTTATGTAGGTTGGAGGTAGAGTTAGTGTTGGAATAAAATGGAGATGTGAGGGAAGTGAAATGTTGTGGGGTAAAGTGAGTAGATATTTGGTGATAGAAGAAAGAAGGTTCAGTGTTTGGTTAAAAGAGGTAAAAGTTTTATATATATATAGTGATGAAATTTAAAAATTGATATATAAAATAAATTACAAGAGAGCTAATAGAAAATTAAAATTGAGATCAAATAAAAGTATATAAGGCAAATAAACAAACACAAACGCATAAACAAGGATATAAATGAATTAAATATAGTATTAAACTACTATAAATTAAACAATTACTATGAGAACAATGGAATGTAATAAATATATAGCATTAACTTTATAAAAAAATTAATTAAGGAGAATTTTAAATAACATATAATAATAGATGAACTTATTAAAAAGATTAGTAATTTAATAGAATGTCTTGTGCTGTTTACCAGTTCATTTTCGCGTGAATATAGTTACATAGGATTAGATAGTAGCTGATTACCAGCAAGTGTAGATAAATATAGAATTTAGAATTGCAATTAAGTTTTTTTTACGCCTTTACTCTAATCTGATAATTTCTGTTTTTCTTTCTTTCTTTTATTTATTATTATATTATTATTTTGTAGACATTGTGTATTTTATAGTTATTTTATCTGAAAAAAGTTTGATGTAATCTAAAATGTAAATGTGTTTGTAAGAATAAATGCAAAGTTTGAATCTATGTCCCGGTATAGTAACCAAGGTGTGGGGATAGCATGTGCAGGTTTTATTTATTTATTTTTTTGTTTATTTCAGGCGGTCATGCAGTTCTAAGGCCAGCATATAGCGCCCAGTTCTATCGCTATTGCGTTTGTATCTATAACGAAGTGTGTCATATAGTTTTTTCCGAAAAGCAAAAGTCTGTCTCGAATAAAAGGAAAACAAACCTTCGTAATATTAATTTATATACCAACTAATAAGCGATAGATTGTAGAGAAAGTCATTCTATGGGTTGAAAGCAACAGAAACATTTTAATTCAAATGCGTACATGCCCCTATATGCCAAGTTGAAATTTTAACAAGCTCTGCATGTCATTAAAAAGTAAAACAGAATTAATTGATTTTAAATTACCCCAATTTTTTGTACAGGAATTGTAGTTATTCCTTTTTGAATGTCTACAAGTGCACACAGATCAACTGTAAATATTAATAAAAAATAACAAGGGAAACAGATCGGAATTCTGTCTGTAAAGTATTAGCAAATATTCGATCTACATCGGCACATAATTGCTTTTTAAAATTAATTGTTGTACTGCATCCTGTAATCAGAAATAATTGCTAAAACAATTGAAGCGTTCAGCACTATGACGTAAAGGTGGACCAGTGCATCGCATCTCAATTTCCGATCAGGGCGGGTCAATTAATTGGGCACGAATTCGTTGATCACAGCGCAATGCAAATCACGACTCACAATTAGATGGGTCCAGTATACAGAAATTCATAATGGATGGGTATTTAAATGCGGTCGGTTTAATCAATAATGGCTCTGTAGTGAACAACCAGGGCCTTTGATTAGGTCTTCCACGTGTTTAATAATTTAATATACCTTAAGGTATCTAAATAACTCATAATATGTCGCGTTAGATTATTGCTCTCTCTAATACCTAGCACAAAATTTCACCAAAAATGTCGATACGAAGATTACAACCGAAATCACGTTTTTTGGTTCCTTGAACATGAAAAATATATTTTAGAAAGTCTGTATGACTGTCTCTGAACAGCATAACTGAAAAATGAAAAGTCGGGTATATAACTAACTTGGTATTTAAGCGACACTTTTAAAGATATCCACTTGAAAATTGACACGCTTAACAAGAGTAAATAAAGAAATACCTGTGCAAAATTTCAAAGATTTAGCTAAAATTGCTTCTCATATACTACAATTGAATATTTTTTCTTCCTCTACTACGCATATTAAGTAGGGGAAGTATTGCATTCCACCCAAAAATTCGATACCGAGATTTCACCGGAAATACATGTTTTGAGGTGCACTGAATGCACGTAAAGCATTTTTGGAAGCATATGCTGGTGTCTGTGTGTCTGTGAACAGCATAACTCAGAAACGAACAGTCGGATAAACACCACACTTGGTATCTAGGTTCAGTATCTTCCAGAGATGCGACACGAAGGTTTTCAAGAAAATCCCCCCTCAGATTACACTTTACATAGAACATTTTTCGAAAATTTTATTTTTTTCAAAAATGGCTCAAACGATTTTGAATAAAATATCATAAGTTTAAGACATTTTTATGGCAAATGAGTTGTATATCTTGAGTTTTTTGGGAATGTCTCCAAAAGTATTCTTCATTGTGAATGACTTTCGCATAACTGGTAAACCATAAGAGATAGACAAAATTTAACTATACAAAAGATGCAGATCGCGTTAAAACACACAATTTATATCATATACGTTTTTGTTGTTGAGTGAACCATTTTCGAGATATTGCTTGTTATTCCCTTAAATTTTCCAATACTTATACTTCTTCTCAAAATCGTTATTTATTTTTTCCCTCGGTAATGGAAAGAGAATGGAAAACTCAACACAGAAACCAACTTTTACAATATTTGACTATCACTTAAAGCCTACCAATTCCCCTTGCATCTACAAGAAAATTAGCAATAAGATTAACATCTCGATTAACATGAAGCATATGGAGAATAAGCGTTTGTAAAAATAGTTTGTACAAGAGTAGTAGAGAAAGTCATGTGAGTGTAACCAAAAATGGTTCACTCAACAAAACAAATTATATGACAAATTGTGTATTTTAACGCGATCTACATTTTTTGTATAATAAAATTTTGTCTATCTCTTATGGCTTACCAGTTATGCAAAAGTCGTTCACAATGAAGAATACTTTAGGAGACATTCCCAGATAATTCAGGATATACATTTTATTTGTCATGAAAATATTTTAACCAGAGATATTTAATCAAAATTGTTAGAGCCATTTTTGAGAAAATTAAAATTTTCGAAAAATGTTCCAAGAAAGGGTAATCTGGGGTGAGGGGATTTTCTTGAAAACCTTTGTGACGCATCTCTGGAAGAAACTGAACCTAAATACCAAGTTTGGTGTTTATCCGACTGTTCGTTTCTGAGTTATGACAAAATTTTACTACACAAAAAATGTAGATCGCGTTAAAATACACAATTTATGTCATATACATTTTTTTTGTTGAGGGAACCATTTTCGAGATATTGCTTGTTATTCCCTTAAATTTTTCAATACTTATTTCCTAAAATGGGAATTCGTTATTCATTTTTTTGTCTTGGATATGCAGAGTATTAATCTGTGGCAAAGGGAATGGTGCTGCACCTAGCAACCAGCTATTAAGAGATATGTCTATGCTTAAAGGCTACTGTTTTTCTAAATTGCCCTTGTAAATATATATTCCCCTTACATCTACAAGAAAATTAGCAATAAGATAGAGTCTGCAAATGTTTATCTCGATTAACATGAAGTAGATGGAGAATAAGCGTTTGCAAAAATAGTTTGTACAAGAGTAGAGAAAGTCATGTGAGTGTAACACATCAGATTTCTTCTAAAATGCTGTAACGATTTTTATTATAATCTATATGTATAACATGGGTATTCGAATAACATGAAATATATAATTTGAATTTATGAGTGGAAAGCTACACTTCGTGTACCTGCTGTTACACGGTAGAGAAGGTGTGGCATTCCAGCCAAAAATTGCATATCCAGATTTCACATAAAATGCTTGTTTTGAGGTTCCTTCAATACAAAATAAAACATTTTCAGAAAACGATACAAGTGTGTGTATGTGTGTGTTTGTGTGCAGCGTGACTCAAAAACTAAGTGGCGGATAAATACCAACATTGGTATTGTTGCAGAGATGTGACACGAAGATTTTAAAGAAAATTCTTCACCACAACTACCCTTTACAGGGAACATTACTCGAAATTTTTTATTGTTGTAAAAATAGGCTTATCCCTTTTGTTTAAAATACGTTATATGAAAGATATTTCACGACAAATAAAATGTATACAGGATGTTTCAGAAATACTTTTACAAACTTCGGGTATGGGTTCCTTACACCACAAGAAGGAAAAAAGGTCATATGAGCATATGTCCCATAATTCTTTATTTTCTCGTTAGGAGGTGTTCAACACAGTGGTACACTTATAACTCACAAAACTCATAATAAATGCTCGAAATGTCCTCCTCTTGCTTCTATGCATGCCTGTACTCTCGAATCATGGAATGTCGCACCCTGTCAAAAACTCCGGGATGGTGTCGAATGGTTTCGCAGGCTTCCATGACACGTCGATGAAGCGTTTCTGCATCCGGGATGGCTGCTCCATAAACCAATGATTTAAGATGCCACCAGAGGTAAAACTCCACAGAATTGAGGTCGGGAGAACGTGCAGGCCATGGAACTGGTCCTTCTCTGCCTATCCATCGGTCATGGTAGATACCAGTCAGTGCATCTCAAACAATGCGGCTAAAATGTGCCGGAGCCCCATCATGCATAAATCACATGTTTTTTTCTTATTTGCAGGGGCCCATTTTTGTGAAATAAGTCGGGAAGAGTGTGCTGGATAAAGTCCCTGTAGACAGCACCAGTAAGACGTGCTGGTAAAACGTATGGACCTACCAGACAGTCGCCTACAATGCCAGGCCACACATTCAGACTAAACTGTTGCTGATGTCTAGCCTGAAGTACAGCATGAGGATTACGATCTGCCCATACGTGAGCGTTGTGGAAATTAGTAACTCCATCTCTCCCAAACGTTGCCTCGTCTGTAAACAAAACTGACGAGACAAACAATGGATTGGCTGTTTGTGCTACAAACCATCGTCAAAAGTTATCCCGTGCTGGATAATCGGCAGGCGAAAGGCCCTGCATACGTTGAATACGATATGGGCTGCTCGTGAAATACCCTCCATGCTGTCACGTGTGATGTACCAGATGCCACAGTCAATTGTCTTGTACTGATACCTGGATCGTCTTCGACACACTTTAACATTGTTCCGGCGTACGAACAACTCTTGGTCTTCCTCGATCAATAGTCCGTGGTGCAACGGTTCCTGTCTCAGCGACAAAGTTGGATGACTCCGTTGTCTTCGGTCTGGTAACTCCAATTGATAGAGTCGTGCAGCCTCACGTCCATTACTATTCGCGCGAACATGCATAAAAATCGTGTCTGCCTGTTCACGAAATGAATATCCAGCTATGGTGGAATTAAACACGTGCAGTTAACTCACTACATGTATACAATTGAAACGTTGAAGACAGACTAATGACAAATGGCAAACGTAAACAAGTCTCCATGGCAACACTTCGCCATCTACCGTATGTAGTACAATGGGTCAACGCCTTCTATGAATGCATAGAGAAATAAAGTTTTGAGGTTGGACCCCGAAAGCGGTTGAACTCACTTTCATTGTGACAGGAATAACGCGAAAACCAAGGATTATGGGACATATGTTCATATGAACTTCTTTCCTTCTTTTGGTGTGAGGAACGGATACTGAAATTTGTAAAAGTATTTCTGAAACATTCTGTATATTGAATTTTGTGGGAATAGCTTGCGAAGTCCTCTTCAGATGGAAGGAATTTTGTATAGTCTTGTATAACTGCTAAACGTTAAGCGTTGGACCAAAACTTACTGCACAAAAAGTTTATATCTCTTTAAAGTACACAATATATTTCACACAATTTCTGGTGGTATCATCCATTTCCAAGATATCTGTTATTAGTGGTTCAATTTGTTCAATATAAGTCATATTGATTTTCACTTGTTTCTCGCGATGTCATGGAAACAGTAAGAAATTTTAAGGCCAGCAAATGTTAAACATTTGACTATCGTTGTTCCCTTTCTATCTAAAATGAAATGTGTAACACAGCTATTTAGAGAAAGGTTTATCTGAACTAAAATAAACTAGGTAGGAAATAAACTTTCGTAACAATAGTTTGTATAACCACTAATAAACTTAGAGTGTAGTGAAAGTTGTGTGAATGAAATAGATTTTTTTTTACTTTGCCTATTACGTATAGGACGCAGGGGAAATATTGCATTCCACCCACAAATTCAATACCGAGATTTTACCGGAAATACATGTTTTGAGGCCTGCTGAATCCAATAAAAGCACTTTTGGTAAAAGGTCCATCTGTGTGTCTGCGTGTCTGGTGCGTCTGTGAATGGCATAACTCAAAAACGAAAAGTCGGATAAATATCAAACTTGGTGTTTAGTTAATTATTTTCCAAAGGTGTAACACGAAAATTTTCAAGAAAACCGCCCTACTACAAACTACACTTTACATGGAACATCTTTCGAAAATGTTGAGTTTCTCAAAAATGGCTCAAACGATACTGATCAGAATATCGTATATTTAAGATATTTTTATGGCAAATAAAATGTATATTATGAATTTCCTGGGAATGTCCCCAAAAGTCCTCCTCTTTCTGAATTGTTCATAGAGACCATTTTTCTACACCAAAAATGTAGGCCTTGTTAAAATACACAATTTATGTAATAAAAACTTTTTTGTGGAGTGAACTATTTCCGAATATTCCTTGTTATTTGTTTAAATTTTCCAATACTTTTTCTCAAACAGGAATTCGTTATTATTTTTTTTGTCCTGGTAATGCAAAGGGAATGGAATGCGCCACATAACAACCAGCTCTTAAAACATTTGACTTTCGCTAAAAGCCTACCATATTCCTGTTGCACCTACAAGAAAACTAGCAATAAGATTTTCTGAAAATGTTCATCTCGATTAACCTGAACTAGATGAGGAATAATCGTTTGTAAAAATGGATTATACAAGATTAAAGAAAGTCTTGTGAAGTAACACATCAGATATTTACTTTCTCTACTACGTATAGTAAGTAGGGAAAGTATTGTATTCCACCCAAAAATTCGATACCGAGATTTCACCGGAAATACATGTTTTGAGACTCCCTGAATCCAAAAAAAGCATTTTTGGAAACATGTCCGTGTGTGTGTGTCCGTGTGTGTGTCTGTGTGTGTGTCTGTGTGTGTGTGTGTGTGTGTCTGTCTGTGAACAGCATAACTCAGAAACGAACAGTCGGATAAACACCAAACTTGGTATTTAGGTTCAGTATCTTCCAGAAATGCGACAGGAAGGTTTTCAAGAAAATCCCCCCACCCCAAATTACCCTTTACTTGGAACATTTTTCGAAAATTTTAATTTTCTCAAAAATGGCTAACGATTTCGATTCAAGTATCATATGTTTAAGCTATTTTCATGACAAATGAAATGTATATCTCGAATTTTCTGGGAATGTCTCCAAAAGTATTCTTCATTGTGAACGACTTTTGCATAACTGGTAAACCATAAGAGATAGACAAACCTTTACTACACAAAAAATCTGATGTGTTACACTCACATGACTTTCTCTACTCTTGTACAAACTTTTTTACAAACGCTTATTCTCCATCTACTTCATGTTACACGAGATAAACATTTACAGACTCTATCTTATTGCTAATTTTCTTGTAGATGTGAGGGGAATATATATTTACCACGGCAATATAGAAATGCCTTTAAGCACATACATATCCCTTAATAGCTGGTTGCTAGGTGCAGCACCATTCTCTTTCCCACAGATTAATACTCTTTGCATATCCAAGACAAAAAAATCTGATGTGTTACACTCACATGATTTTCTCTACTTTTGTACAAACTATTTTTACAAACTCTTATTCTCCATATATTTCATATTAATCGAGAAAAACACTTGGAGAAACGTTCTTTTGACATGCAAAAATAATTACATTTTACACATAGCGACCAGTTCTAAAAATATTTGACTATCGCTTAATGCCTACTATGTTCTCCTTGTCTTGTATTTGCAACGGCAATATATAAATGCAGTAGCCTTTAAGCATATATATATCTTAATAGCTGGTTGCTATGTGCAGCACCATTTTCTTTGCCACAGATTAATACTCTTTGCATATCCAAGATAAACAAACAATATCTCGAAAATGGTTCACTTAAAAAAAAATCTGATGTGTCACACTCACATGACTCTCTACTTTTGTACAAACTATTTTTATAAACGCTTATTCTCCATATGCTTCATGTTAATCGAGATATCGAGATGTTAATCTTATTGCTAATTTTCTTGTATATTCAAGGGGAAGTAAAAATGTAGATCGCGTTAAAATACACAATTTATGTCATATATACTTTTTTTTGTCGAGTGAACCATTTTCGAGATATTGCTTATTTCCTTAAATTTTCCAATACTTATACTTTTTCTAAAATTCGTTATTCATTTTTACTTTCTGTACTACGTATAGTAAGTAGGGGAAGTATTGCATTCCACCCAAAAATTCGATACCGAGATTTCACCGGAAATACATGTTTTGAGACCTCCTGAATCAAAAAAAAGCATTTTTGGAAACATGTCCGTGTGTGTCTGTGTGTGTGTGTGTGTCTGTGTGTGTGTGTCTGTGAACAGCATAACTCAAAAACTAACAGTCGGATAAACAACAAACTT
Organism: Deroplatys truncata; assembly: GCA_030765065.1. Classification (NCBI taxonomy): domain Eukaryota; kingdom Metazoa; phylum Arthropoda; class Insecta; order Mantodea; family Mantidae; genus Deroplatys; species Deroplatys truncata. The sequence goes on along the minus strand of CM060981.1, from coordinate 29,979,413 downwards.
GGTATTTACGTTCAGTATCTTCCAGAGATGCGACACGAAGGTTTTCAAGAAAATCCCCCCACCCCAGACTACCCTTTACATGGAACATTTTTCGAAAATTTTAATTTTCTCAAAGTGGCTCTAACGATTTTGATGAAAGTATCATATTTTTAAGATACGGTCATGAGAAATGAAATGTATATCTCGAAATTTCTGGGAATGTCTCCAAAAGTATTCTTCATTATGAACGACTTTTGCATAACTGGTAAACTATAAGAGATAGACAAAATGTTACTACACAAAAAATGTAGATCGCGTTAAAATACACAACTTATGTCATATACATTTCTTTTGTTGAGTGAACCGTTTTCGAGATATTGTTTGTTATTTCCTTAAATTTTCCAATACACTTTTTCTCAAATTCGTTATTCATTTTTTTTATGTCCTGGACATGCAAAGAGAATGGAATGCTCCACATAGCAACCAGCGCTTAAAATATTTGACTATCGCTTAAAACTTACCATATTCGCATTGCATCTACAAGAAAATTAGCAATAAGATAGTTTCTGAAAATGTTCATCTCGATTAACCTAGTAGATGGAGAATAATCGTTTGTAAAAATGGATTGTACAAGAGTAAAGAAGGTCTTGTGAAGCAACACATCAGATTTTTTACTTTTAAGTAGCCCATGACACGTTTTATTATCAAGTATTCATCTAAAACCGAAATTCAAGTGCTTTAAGTACCTCCTATTATACCCTAAAGCAGGCAAAAATAAGATGTATCATAATAAATGATGGCGGTAAGTTTCAAAGATATTTAAATGTTTTCTATCATTCTTGTCTGACATTTTCTCGCATGAGGTATTATTTCATACAAAACATAAACTGGTTTGATCTTCATGAAGATATACGAGAAACATCAGCTATCTGATTCATCTTCGTTTCTGTCATGATTCTGTAAAGCACACAAAAACCTCGGATGATTAAACAATGGACCAGCAAATTACAGAGCACCTGCGACCGCGCGTCCTTATCGCTTATGGCACTGGGATGAATAATTCAGCACGCTGGGCACCGCAAATGTCGGTGACGTTTATTAGAGCTTTTTATTTCATTAGCATGAAAAATGTATAGGCGTCAGTCTGTCACACTGAATATACAGATGTGTGCCCCAGGCATGAATTAGTTTGTTTCCCTGCCACTGTAGCGTTAAGGATTTATACCTGATCTACAATTAAAGACGCGTTTCCAAATACTGAAACATTTACTGTGAAGAGAGATTAGGGTTGGTTGTAATTAAGTTAACCTTAGGGTTGAAATCCCCTGACTAAATTACACCACAGATTAGCTTCTGGGTAGATGCAAATTTTAAAATAATGGTTGTTCACTAAACATGACAATATAGTTATATACGTAACTCAATGAAAAAATCTGATATCTTGCACTTGCACGACTTTCTCTGCTCCTCCAGATAAACATTTGCAGAAACTATCTTACTGCTAATTTTCTTGTAGGTGCAAGGGGAATTGGTAGGCTTTAAGGGATAGTCAAATCTTTTAAGAGCTGGTTGCTATGTGGAGCATTCCATTCCTTTTTGCATGCCCAGGACATAAAAAATTCAAACAAATAACAACAAATATCTCGGAAATGGTTTACTCTACAAATAATGTATATAAGACATAAACTGTGTGTTTTAACGAGATCTACATTTTTATTTTCTCTACTACGTATAGTAAGTAGGGGAAGTATTGTATTCCACCCAAAAATTCGATACCGAGATTTCACCGGAAATACATGTTTTGAGACTCCCTGAATCCAAAAGCAGCATTTTTGGAAACATGTCCGCGCGCGCGTGTGTGTGTGTGTGTGTGTCTGTGAACAGCATAACTCAGAAACGAACAGTCGGATAAACACCAAACTTGGTATTTAGGTTCAGTATCTTCCAGAGATGCGACACGAAGGTTTTCAAGAAAATCCCCCCACCCCAGATTACGCTTTACATGGAACATTTTTCGAAAGTTTTAATTTTCTCAAAAATGGCTCTAACAATTTTGATTAAAATATCATATGTTTAAGATATTTTCATGACTAAATAAAATGTATATCTCGAATTTTCTGGGAATGTCTCCAAAAGCATTCTTCATTGTGGACGACTGGTAAACCATAAGAGATAGACAAAATTTTACTACACACAAAAACGTAGATCGCCTTAAAATACACAATTTATGTAATATACATTTTTTGTTGTTGAGTGAACCATTTTTGAGATATTGCTTGTTATTCCCTTAAATTTTCTAATACTTACACTTTTTCTCAAATTCGTTATTCTTTTTTTTCTCCTGGTAATACAAAGAGAATGGAATACTGCACATAGCAACCAGCTCTTAAAATATTTGACTATAGCTTAAAGCCTACCAATTCCCCTTGCATCTACAAGAAAATTAGCAATAAGATTAACATCTCGATTAACATGAAGCATATGGACAATAAGCGTTTGTAAAAATAGTTTGTACAAGAGTAGAGAAAGTCATGTGAATGTAACACTTCATATTTTTCTTGTGAAAACATATTGACAGGCAAATACATTAATGGAAACACACGAGCGTTTCGAAGACAATTCAATGTGCATAATGTTCCAACAAGGGCAATAGTTTTATAGATGGCAAAACGTATGAGCAGGAGCGGAGGAGTACATGGAACCGCGATCTAAGGAGATATTTTGTGTTTAAGCCCCTAACGAGGCGCCCCGGGAGCGAGAGGTGAGATTAAGAGGTATAACCAGTTCTCCTGCAGTTGCACATTCCACTGGAGAGTCCAGGACTCGGAGACCGCCCCATTCCGGGGGATGAAGTAGTGTGCGTCCAACACCGTGCCGACGCTGCTGCCTATACGGGCATACCGCCGCGTCATGTGACCCGCACCCCGCTGCCACTACTGTGGCAATGGGACCATCACCTCCGACTGCAGGGCACACGACCTGACACGCCGCCGCCGCTTCTGCGCCTCCTGCGGGGGCAAGGGTCACTTCACTGGCCAGGCCTTCTGCCCACTCTACCCACGTAGAGCTACGCCGCACATCGCAGACACACCACAGAACATCACAACTGTACCGCAGAACTTCACTTCATCGAACGACTCATCGCAGATCCAAGCACAGATAGCAGCTACAAACCAGCCCATCATCGATGCCATCCAGGACCTGCATGCTGAGGTGCTTAACCTAGCTTGCAGGTTCAGCGCGCTGGAGGAGCAACTCAGTGAGCAGTTTACTGGAGTCACCGACACCATTGACAAGTCACACGACGTGACCTAGGAACACATCCTAAACATCAGCAGTCACTTCACTGAGCACCAAGAATGCTTGGAGCAAATAAACAACAAATGCACAACCCTGGATAACCTCAAGTATTACTTCAAATTGGTCCACACCTCTATGGACAGCTATTACCAAGATCTGAGCGCACGCTTCGACGAAATACGAAACCACCCACCTCTTCCAGCACATCATCAACGACAAACCAACCCCCGGAGGTAACAGGCCCGGGATTGGAGCATGCATCTCCTGTTAAGACAGTTAAGTCACCACCATTCACAGGTCCCTGTCAGGGCCATCGCCATGGCAGATACCTGACCACCACAGCGGAGAATCCCGCCACTTCGAGTATTCGCCCACAATCAGCGGGTTTGCTCCAGCTACTACCCCCCCCCATTAAATAGTGCCACAACAGAATAAGATCCTTCTTTTCCTCTTCCTTTTTCCTTTCTACTACCTATATATTTCTGTTTTTCCTTAGACCTTTATTCCTGTTCCCCCCAAAAAATAAAAGTGTGACAGAGAGCATCCTTTTTCCCTGCCATGCAAAACCAAGACTCCCGCCGACACTTGCAACCCCGAAACAACCAAGCAGATGAAAGATGAGGTTAAATGAGAATGGAGGAACAGGAAATTCTTGGGATGTAATTAACCTTCCCAGCATTGGCCTAGCGACCGGGAAAACTTCCAATAAAACTCATGGGTCAGGAATATGGCCCCGGGAATAGAACCCACGACCTCCCGAATCGAGTCTCACACGCTACCGCCTGGGCCACCTCGCTTGGTTAGCGATGGTAAGAAAACTGGAGACAACTGGCTCTCTCAGCTTCGAGACTGGAAAAAAAAGACAATAACGCGTTGATAATGTTCGAGAAGCTATGTCTATGGACGCTCTGTGGACCCCAGGCTCATTTCAGCTTTGTTTCACCAATGTGGCTAGATAACTAAGGTGAGCCACTCCGGGGTGGGAGCTGCCATTGGCTGTCCGCCTGTGACGTAAGTGAGAGTGAAGACGAGCGCGCGGAATACAAACACAGCGCAGTGAGCACACTAAATTCCTCCCGATTAACTCCCAATTGTTTATTATTAGCACTTCTTCCAGTTTTTTTAAAAGGTATACTATTTCAGGGCATTCTACAAACATTGTGGGCTAGACATAAAGCAAAACGAATGGAAACTGCATTACATTAGTAATATATTTACGTATAAACAAAACTACTGGAACACATCCAGGACTTCAACGTAAACTGTAGGCGCTACAAGAGATTCAAACATACATTACTTTAGTATTAAAGGAAAATTTACAACTACTATAAAGGAATCGCTAAATGGCTATGCTGGTGTATTTTTTTTACCGTAAGAAATGAAAACAATAATTCCAGAATGCATTATTCTGTTACAGGATGTAAAAATGAAAAAGACATACCTGCAACATTCCACTTGTACTTGGACCTTCACTAAGTGCATATCCATGCCAATCGGGAATGAACTGCTACGGAACTGCATTTGGGAGCAGAATTTTCTTAACCGGCAAACCTAAAAGTTCACTCTTCAAATCCCGTTTATAGTTACTAGGAAGAAAGTGCACTGAACATACACGTGAATTATCAACGTTAAATTTGTCAGTACGCTTACAGCGAGACACCCACACGCGCTTTAATTGCTCGTTTTTTTTTTTTTTTTTGGAAATGTGTGATAATTCACACCAACCGTTTTAAAACCGTAATTACGGTATTGTGCTACAGCACAATACATTCTACTCTTAACGTTCTTACTCATTGCACGCCGACTTAAACACTTCACCAAAGCAGAGAAAACTGAATCTATACTCAAGATTCTAGTTTATATATGTGTGTGCAACTTATTTGTTGAAGTGGGGGGTATATGACTGAGTGATAAGGAACAATGTACTTTCGTACATCTGTTGTTAAGTTGTGAAGTTTCCGCCAACATAGCGAGATAAAGTAGGATAATTGTACGTGACTTTTAAAGCGAAGAGAAGCTCAGATTAATATCTGTTGCCTTTTACGCAGTTGAGCGGCATAATTATTTCAACGGAAATGCTGTTTGCTCTTACAGCCAAAGTTTAACAACCTTTTTCCGTTCACTGTGGTTCTGTAAAGGATTATATACCTGGAAAAACTTGCCATTTTCAGGGAAAAATACCTTTGGCCCGCATTACATCTGTTTTCATGTTATGAGTCGGCCTACCTGCCAAAAAGTAAGTTCTTTATATTCCTCAGGAATGCGTATTAAACAGTATATTATTGTGAGCAGAAGCTATTTGAAGACCAAGTATCATATAAGCATGATCCGGATTCAGATGACATGCCATCTTTTAATTCTTGCAATAAAGGTATTGCTTAAGCGTACATAAATCCTTATCACGGGTCCCATATTAAGAAATATATATATATATATATATATATATATATATATATTAGGTCATTTTGCTAGTTTCAAGTTTTCTATTTTGGATAATCTTTTTTTCGATATTACATCATTAATTTGTAATTTCTTTGTCCTTTGCCGCTTTATTTGGTAACTTCCTTGCATAAGTCTAGAGTATATAAAGATTATTGGTTGGTCTGGAAAGAGTTGCTTGTGGGTGGAGAGATGGTTATTGTCAGGGAAACAGGTATAACTACTGTTATGAATTCATGTTCAAAATTAGGGATGAGGAGGTCAGTTTTCCCTTTTTTGCTTAATAAGTGGGTAATTGCTCTTATTTATGTATGACATGGACTGTGAAATCCTCTTCATTTGCAATAAACATTGCATATTCTGAGTTCTCAAAAGAGTTAATGCTACACTTTTGTAAGACCTGTTTAAAAACACAATAAGTTAGAAAATTAATTGAAAATATATTTGTTCTATGTTCTTGTTTGGAGAATCTGAAAAGCAAAGAAAATAATGTTCTTACTTGTTTGAAGAATCTGAAAAGGAAAGTAAGAAAATTTTCTTTTCTTTTCAGATTCTTTGAACAAGAACATTTTCACTGCTCTTTTACTTATTTTTTCTTCTTGTATAGGAGTTATATCAATATATAAATTAATTTATAACTTTCTGTACACTAATTTTAGTAAATCAAATAAATCTCATTTTAGATAATTTTTTGTAATTACAAAGTCATTTTGAAACAAACGTAGTCATTTTAAAAAAAAAATTAGTCATCAAAATCCGCGCCCTGCTTATAAAACACCGCTCTGACATTTTCTCTCATGTATTTACGTTCATCTCCTCTGTATTTGCTCACATAATATTGATTTGTTTCGTAAAGCCTCTCCTGCCAGTTTGGCGTGAAATGTGTCCATGTTTTATACAAAATAACGAAAACTAAGATACGAGTAAGTTATTGCACTTTCCTTGCATAAATACTAAATAATATAGGCACCTAATTACAATTGGCAAGTTCCTTAGATCTACCTCCTTTTAAAAAGATCAGTGTAATATGTTTCAGTGATCGCCAGTGCAATACACTAATACACCACCTTTTAACAACACCCACTTTCCCGTGGGTGAAAGCATTACATTTGTGTGCTTTTAAGGGTATTGGTTGCGAGCGTATACTAAAGCATACAGGAAAGGTTGTTCTAAAATTAATATCTCCAAAATATTAAGGCTAGACGCATCCTTGTTCTTACTCTTTCAAGTAAGAAGGATCAAATGGGAACTATGTAAATTAATTATTCATTAATTAAAAAATAAAACAACTTTATACCAGAAATAATTAAGAAACTAGGTTTATATAAGCACATTCTCAGCCTAAATAATGAAGCCAAAATATCCAAATTCTGAACACATCATTCGAATGTACACTACTCTGTAAATTCGGTTTATTTGAAAATTGGAGGATATTTGCAAGACTTGCTGTGCAGATAACTGTTTTTCAGCATGTGTCCATTATCTTCTTCAAGTAGTCGAATGTTATGTGAATTTAATTCATTTTGTGGAGTTACTCTCTTCTGCCAAAATAGTTATATTAATAAAATTCTTTTTAAAAAAATTATTTTAAATATGCATGTCGATTATTCATGCTTTTACCTGGACGCGAAAAAAAAGTCTCGGAAAACATGCACATATATCAAGTTTTCAGCTATCACGACTTTTAAAACTGCTATGTTTAAGTAATATTACATAATAGCATGATCAACATACAGTTTCTCTCATTAAGCTGCGTTTTTCACAATCCATAAACAAACAATACAATTTAATTTCGAATCAAAGTTTAAGACCCGATAGCGTATAACGTTGAATTTTATATAGCGTATAACGTATTTTATTTTCGTTGCTAAAATTGGCCGAATAATGTGTTATTGGTTTTCTTTAACATTATATAATTAAAGTCAAGCAATAGCATAAACTAAGAAAATGGTTTTAAAGCTTGCAACTTAGAGCTTCTGAACAACTTTAATATAACAAACATCTGCTTTATATCTACATATCTCTCTTTCTTTGAATAACATGTATGCTGTAAGTCATCCCTCAAGACCAAATTTCATATATCGACAGCGTTTTAGTGAATATTTCAAGGAGAAATGAAATTGGCGCCAGTTGGGTATTTAGCTGTAAAAATACAGGTTTGTGTTTATTATTTCCAAGACTAAGTCTAGTTATAGATGCGACTTTGTTTCAAATAGTATAGGGTCGAAACAGATCGTATAACGAGAATATTATACGAACTTTCATGCCATAAAGTACGGTGCAGAATACTGGCTAGCTAAAACTTCACTCTCGATGACGTCATGCAGCAGGCGGACCGAAAACAGTACAAGCGAAAACGATGTGGGAAGAGACCCCCCTGTTGTTTCACAAATTTCATTCATTCATCGTCCGATATGACCTACACAGTTAAATGATATTAAACTCAACAAAAATACCTTCAAAAGCTTCAGTTTTATATGGATGGAGAAGCACGTACTGACGAGCCTTTATATTCATATGTCTGAAACCGTTAACTCACATCCTATGCCGCTATGTAAAATCTATTGTACATTATAGGAATTTAAAACACAGTGTAAGTACACAAAAACAAACTTGTACTTCTTCCTATATTTACTGTTTATAATGGTAATTGCTTTACGTACACGAATATTAGTGATGAAAAATTGTTATAAATTATAAAGTTTTCATCTTATCGCAATTTTGTTAGTAACAAAACCTGTTAGAACAGCTATACAAGTACAGGTTATACAACGGAGGGGGACACCACCCGTACTGCGACCTAATAGGTCTATTGTGACTACCAGCTCTAGGAGGAAGGGATGAAGTGAAGGAACCACAGGAGGCTACAGTATAGATTATATAACGGAGGGGGTCACCTCCCGTACTGCGACCTACATAGATCTATTGTGACTACCACCTCCAGGAGGAAGGGATGAAGTGAAGGAACCACAGGAGGCTACAGTATAGATTATACAACGGAGGGGGTCACCTCCCGTACTGCTACCTACATAGATCTATTGTGACTACCAGCTCTAGGAGGAAGGGATGAAGTGAAGGAACCACAGGAGGCTACAGTATAGATTATACAACGGAGGGGGTCACCTCCCGTACTGCTACCTACATAGATCTATTGTGACTACCACCTCTAGGAGGAAGGGATGAAGTGAAGGAACCACAGGAGGCTACAGTATAGGTTATACAGCGGAGGGGGTCACCTCCCGTACTGCTACCTACATAGATCTATTGTGACTACCACCTCTAGGAGGAAGGGATGAAGTGAAGGAACCACAGGAGGCTACAGTATAGGTTATACAGCGGAGGGGGTCACCTCCCGTACTGCGACCTATATAGATCTAATGTGACTACCACCTCCAGGAGGAAGGGATGAAGTGAAGGAACACAGGAGACTACGGTATAGGTTATACAACAGAGAGGGACACCTCGCGACCTACATAGATCTATTGTGACTACCACCACCAGGAGGAAGTGATGAAGTGAAGGAACACAGGAGGCTACAGTATAGGTTATACAGCGGAGGGGGTCACCTCCCGTACTGCGACCTATATAGATCTAATGTGACTACCACCACCAGGAGGAAGGGATGAAGTGAAGGAACACAGGAGACTACGGTATAGGTTATACAACAGAGAGGGACACCTCGCGACCTACATAGATCTATTGTGACTACCACCAACACCAGGAGGAAGTGATGAAGTGAAGGAACACAGGAGGCTACAGTATAGGTTATATAACAGAGGGGGACACCTCGCGACCTACATAGATCTATTGTGACTACCACCACCAGGAGGAAGTGATGAAGTGAAGGAACACAGGAGGCTACAGTATAGGTTATATAACAGAGGGGGACACCTCGCGACGTACATAGATCTATTGTGACTGTCACCTCCAGCAGGAAGGGATGAAGTGAAGGAACCACAGGAGGCTACAGTATAGGTTATATAACAGAGGGGGACACCTCGCGACCTACATAGATCTATTGTAACTACCACCACCACCAGGAGGAAGTGATGAAGTGAAGGAACACAGGAGGCTACAGTATAGGTTATATAACAGAGGGGGACACCTCGCGACCTACATAGATCTATTGTGACTACCACCACCAGGAGGAAGTGATGAAGTGAAGGAACACAGGAGGCTACAGTATAGGTTATATAACAGAGGGGGACACCTCGCGACGTACATAGATCTATTGTGACTGTCACCACCAGCAGGAAGGGATGAAGTGAAGGAACCACAGGAGGCTACAGTATAGGTTATATAACAGAGGGGGACACCTCGCGACCTACATAGATCTATTGTGACTGTCACCACCAGCAGGAAGGGATGAAGTGAAGGAACCACAGGAGGCTACAGTATAGGTTATACAACAGAGAGGGACACCTCGCGACCTACATAGATCTATTGTGACTAACACCTCCAGGAGGAAGAGATGAAGTGAAGGAACCACAGGAGGCTACAGTATAGGTTATACGGGGGAGGGGTCACCTCCCGTACTGCGACCTATATAGATCTAATGTGACTACCACCTCTAGGAGGAAGGGATGAAGTGAAGGAACCACAGGAGGCTACAGTATAGGTTATATAACAGAGAGGGACACCTCGCGATCTACATAGATCTATTGTGACTACCACCACCAGGAGGAAGGGATGAAGTAAAGGAACCACAGGAGGCTACAGTATAGGTTATATAACAGAGAGGGACACCTCGCGATCTACATAGATCTATTGTGACTACCACCACCAGGAGGAAGGGATGAAGTAAAGGAACCACAGGAGGCTACAGTAGAGGTTATACAACGGAGGGGGACACCTCGCGACCTACATAGATCTATTGTGACTACCACCACCAGCAGGAAGGGATGAAGTGAAGGAACCACAGGAGGCTACAGTAGAGATTATACAACGGAGGGGGACACCTGGCGACCTACATAGATCTATTGTAACTACCACCACCAGGAGGATGGGATGAAGTGAAGGAACCACAGGAGGCTACAGTATAGGTTATACAGCGGAGGGAGACACCTCCCGTGCTGCTACCTACATAGATCTAATGTGACTACCACCTCTAGGAGGAAGGGATGAAGTGAAGGAACCACAGGAGGCTACAGTATAGGTTATACAGCGGAGGGGGACACCTCCCGTACTGCTACCTACATAGATCTATTGTGACTACCACCTCTAGGAGGAAGGGATGAAGTGAAGGAACCACAGGAGGCTACAGTATAGGTTATACAGCGGAGGGGGACACCTCCCGTACTGCTACCTACATAGGTCTAATGTGACTACCACCTCTAGGAGGAAGGGATGAAGTGAAGGAACCACAGGAGGCTACAGTATAGGTTATACAGCGGAGGGGGTCACCTCCCGTACTGCGACCTATATAGATCTAATGTGACTACCACCTCCAGGAGGAAGGGATGAACGGAAAACAGGAGGCTACAGTATAGGTTATACAGCGGAGGGGGACACCTCCCGTACTGCGACCTATATAGGTCTAATGTGACTACCACCTCTAGGAGGAAGGGATGAAGTGAAGGAACCACAGGAGGCTACAGTATAGGTTATACAGCGGAGGGGGACACCTCCCGTACTGCTACCTATATAGGTCTAATGTGACTACCACCTCTAGGAGGAAGGGATGAACGGAAAACAGGAGGCTATAGGCAACTTAGACGCGCGGAAGTTCCTAATATTTTCATGCTTGAAGACCTTGGGGCTGCCTAGAGAGGGCAATGAAGGACCCTTGGACCAAGCAGACCTCTAGTGTCCACGGGGAGTACTGCTTGCGTTGAACAAACATCCACGCTATCTATAGAAGGAAACGGAACGAAAAGGAAATGATAGAAAGGATATTGTGTTATATGAGAAACCACCCAAGTATTCGCTTATAAGCCGGAGAAACCACGAAAACACCAAGGTCAAATTGGGCGGTCGACGAGAATCGAACCCGAGACCTCCCGTTACTGCTGAGCCATTTGATTCGGTAGAGTACCTATAGCAAGTAGAGTGGATATTATATGCTACAAGAATATTTTATATGCAGATTACATTTAAAATACACTTTTTGAGGATCCATAAAATAAAAAGGAATTAAAAATGCCCAGGCGCGTATGTGAACAGCATCAGATAAACACTAAAGGTGGTGTTTACCCGCCTCAAACCACCATTTATATCGAAAAATTTCCGTTATTTTTTGTTTTCTCAAAATGGTACTAACGATTGTGATTAAAATACAATGGTTTAACACATCTGAATGAAAAACAAAATGTTTATCTTGAGTTTTCTGTCTTCATTCAGAAGAAATGTTGCATAAGTTGTAAACCGTAAGGGATACATAAAATCTTACTACGCAAAAAATGTAGATCTCATTAAAGGGTAAAGTTTATCTCGAATAAAAACCTAAATTCATACTCCGTGGTATTTTCAGCGCGAATTTGATTTTAACTCCTGCTAAGAATTTAAACAGTCTTTGAACTTAAGAGGTTTGAAGTTGAAATATGGGCGTAGAAGTATACTCACATTAATCTAAGTCTCGGTATCCCTCCCCGCCACTACTCAAGTATGACGATAGTGGCGAGCGCGTTTAAAAGCTTCGCCCGCCAGTTGCTGCCGCTTTATCAGACTAACAAACACCAGACAACCCTTAAAAATATGGAGGCTGCTACTTCCCTCTAAGTAACTTGGGCTGTTTCTCTTAACTTTGCCCTAATCTTATCGAGTTTCCAGCCAGGTTCAGCAAGCTAATGACTGGGGGAAGCTTCTGCAAACGGAACACACAATAACCTGCTTCCTTAATGTTATATCCATTTGCACCAATCAGACTACGGTATTTCTCTTTTTATCTGTGCAGGGAAACGGCAGGATGGCTTACAGTTTCATCGTTAGTCGCCTAAATTGCACCACTGGTCAAAATAACCAAAGTGCTCAACGGTTTCTGTAACCTTGATATTTATCTTCACAACTATTACACGAAATGTTCATACAAACTTATAATAATATTATAAAGAGAGAAAATTTGGCGTGTGTGTATTAAGCAATCTCTAAACGCACTCATCTATTTTTTTTATTTCTTTCACCATTGAAAAGTCCAATTTGTTCTGACCGATATAGCAACTTCTAATTTGTTTTCATAAATTACTACGAAGACTGTCCAGAAATAAACATCCGATTTGAAACAAACATGAAACCGGTATACATACAAAAGTTTTATTACATAAATTTGTAAACTACACCTTTTCTCCATTTCTACTTAGGGGAAGTATTGTATTCCACCCAAAAATTCATAACCGAGAATTCACCGGAAATATATGTTTTGAGACCCCCTGAATCCATCTGTGTGTGTCTGTGAACAGCATAACTCAGAAACGAACAGTCGGATAAACACCAAACTTGGTATTTAGGTTCAGTTTCTTCCAGAGATGCGAGATGAAGGTTTTTATGAAAATCCCCCACTCCAGATTACCCTTTACAAGGAACATTTTTCGAAAATTTTAATTTTCTCAAAAATGGCTCTAACGATTTTGATTAAAATATCATACGTTTAAAATATTTTCATGAGAAATGAAATGTATATCTCGAATTTTCTGGGAATGTCTCCAAAAGTATTCTTCATTGTGAACGACTTTTGCATAACTGGTAAACCATAAGTGATAGACAACATTTTACTACACAAAGAATGTAGACCGCGTTTAAATATACAATTTATGACATACATTTTTTGTTGGGTGAACCATTTTCGAGATATTGCTTGTTATTCACTTAAATTATTCAAACTTATACTTTTTCTCAAACGGGAATTCATTATTCATTTTTTTGTCTTGGATATGCAAAGAGTATTAATCTGTGGGAAAGGGAATGGTGCTGCACCTAGCAACCAGCTATTAAGAGATATGTATGTGCTTAAAGGCTACTGTATTTATATATGGCCCTTGCAAATACAAAACAAAAGGAACATAGTACGCCTTAAGCGATAGTCAAATATTTTTAGAACTGGTCGCTATGTGTGAAATGTAATTCTCTTTGCATGTCATAATTTCGTTTCTGCAAATGTTTATCTCGATTAATATGAAATAGATGGAGAATAAGAGTTTGTAAAAATAGTTTGTACAAGAGTAGAGAAAGTCATGTGAGTGAAACACATCAGATATTTCTACATAGTCTGCAAACAGATTCAAGCACTTATCATACCTTTTCACAGTCTTTAAAATACCCTCTGCATAAAATTCTATCGCCTGTGAACTAAGCCAAACTGTCACGCCGTTTTGAAGTTCTTCGTCATAGCCAAAGCGCTGAGCTGCAAGTCACTTTTTCATTGACAGATGGAAGTCGCTAGGGTCTGAGTCCGGGCTGTACGGAAGATGGTCAAAAAGGTCCCATTAGAACTTGGCCAAAAGTTCATGCAAAAACACAACCACGATGCTTATTTTAGATTGCACTTCTTAGCCTTTTCACACTTCACACTTGGCGGGAATGTTGTTAGGTTTAAACTAGTAAACACGTGACAGTACGATACTCCACCTTGCACAGCTGGAATCGTACTCGGCAACTGTGTACGCTGATATTGAAATGGTGGCGCTACCCCGACTACTTCTCGTGCTATGCATGAACGGAGGTTACTTTCTGGACAGTCCTCGCAAAAGATTAAAAAGAAGTTACAAAATCCTTGTACTTGAATACAAACATATTGCAGTTATAAAATGTCATGGTTACTGTTTGCACCACGTATGGGCGCCAATTTGAAATAGAAATACTGTTGTTGCCCCACTGTTGGAGAGCCAAACCTAAGAGGGTTAATGCCCCACGTATGGTACAAATTTTCCGGTGGTCTTCGCCCCACGTTTAAAAAATCAACTTTGTAATTTTAATGTTTATTTTAATATGATATATGTATGCCTCGGCTGCGTCAGCATTTTTTTAAACACGTATCTCTTAGCAGGGGTAGTGTGGCTAAAGACTTATAAAAACTATAATTGTGTTGTACTTTGTTTTTATTAATCCTTCACACGAATAAATAACACTTCACTGGTGTATCCTACTGTAGAGCTGCGAGATTTTTGTTAATTACACCTTTTTAACAATTAAACTTTATATTATTAATACTGCAATGAATTTTTTATGTTTCACACTGAACACATATCGTACCAATCAGGTACGCAATCCTGTAGTGTCTGGTTGTGAACGCTGTCTTGTACCGTCTTTCGCCTGAATTTAAAAATTTCCTCTTTTTCAAGTATCTTATTGGCTAAGCCTACTCCAATAGTATACTTTTATTTAACTTAAGCTTATTTTAGTTGTTTATTGGCTATTTATAAACTGTTTTAAATATTACATTATTTTTCCAAGAATTACTAGTAGCATTATTAAACGTTCTAATATATTGTTGTCTCAAGGTTACCTCATTGTTAGTAACTTTCAGTTTCCATTCTCACAGCTCCTCCATTGTTAAAGTATCTAATACATTTACATAACATTATTACACATGTACATAATAATATAAACATAATACAATGACTGTTACATACATTTTATATATTATATACATATTGCTGTTATTAAATTTTATATTATATTATTAGACTGATATCATTTAAGTGATAAAAATACTGCCTGAAACACAGCATGCTTGCGAGGAAAACTTTCACTTTTAGTTAAGAATACCACGAGTAGAAAAAATAAGATGTTCTCACTGCACGGAATATACAGAATTCTTTATCTCCGCAGAGCATAACAACAAAAGCTGGTTACATTTTACTGCAA
This sequence comes from Deroplatys truncata, assembly GCA_030765065.1. Lineage (NCBI taxonomy): Eukaryota > Metazoa > Arthropoda > Insecta > Mantodea > Mantidae > Deroplatys > Deroplatys truncata. Next base: position 29,963,897 of record CM060981.1, on the reverse strand, counting down.
GGAATATACATAGTCGGCCATGATGTAACACTTCAACAAACAGAAAACAGCGTTTAAAAATCCGATGTGATACATTCATCACACGACTTTCTCTACGCTTTATCGTTTATCAGTGGGTATACAAACTATTCTTATTATAGCTTATTTTTGTATAACTACTCTTGTATCCAAATAAGTCTTTGAAGAAATAGCTATATTACAGATTTCATTATGGACACAAAGAGAACAGCGATAGTCAAATGTTTTAAACCTGGACGCTATATGCTGGCCTTAAAATTCCATACAGTTTTCAGAACATCGCGAGGAACAACCCAAAATGGATAGGACATAAAAAATGACAAAGTTTTCTTTTTTTATTTATAGACGCTCTTTAACTGCTGTGGTCCTTTGCGTCCCATTCTATATCGAGCGTGAAAGACCGGTAATTTGCTCAGACGCCTCTTTATCAGGCTTGAGGTTCTTATACGTGCTGTAAATCTAGGATACGGGACCACCGGCTTTACTTTCCTTCCGAAGGAAGCCATGTTAAGAATGTTTACGCCCGAAATTAATCCATCGCCCTCCGCCGGGTTTAAACCCACGACCTCGGGAACTAGAGGCTAGCATGGTAACCACTACACCACGGCGGACGACTAACGAAGTATTGAGCAAATAGAACCATTACTAATGGATATCTTGGAAATGCCTGATGCTACAAAAAAGTTATTTGATATAAATTGTGTGTTTTAAAGGGATCTAAATTTTTTGTGTTTGGTATGCTTTTGTCTATCGTTTAACTTTACTCTTTACACAAGATTATAATGAATGAAGAAGACTTCACAGCCTATTCCCAGAACATTCAAGATATATATTTTAGTTGTTATGCAAATATCTTCAATATATGGTATTTTAAGCAAAATCATTAAAGCCTTTTTTTAAGAGAATGTAAATTGATAAAAAAAAACCGTTTTCATGAAAAGGGTAGTTTGGGATAGGGGAATTTTTTTTAAAAATCTTCGTCAAGCAACTTTGGAAGATACTGAACCTAAATGCACACACATAGAGAAATTTTTTATTCAGTGGGCCTCAAAACATCTAATTATGGTAAAATCTAGACATCGAATTTTTTATTGAAACCTTCTCTTCCTACTAGGTACGTGGTGAAGAAAGTAAAAATGCGAAACTAAAAGTGAGATTTCTTGATTGTATGAAACATAACAATAATAAAATAACAAATGAAGCTGTGGCAATCCTTTCACGACCGTAAACAAATGCTTTACTACGCTTCCCCTTCATTTCTTGAGCGTTGTTACTTTTGGAACACACTATACATGCCCGTCAGCAGGTAATCCATACCGACATTTGAGTGATAATGCTTGTCTTCATTAGATATGTTTATTTCTTTATTAACATAATGTTCCTAAAATAACAGAAGACAGATGAAGACCTGAATAACCATCTGAGTTATCGATTTTCGGGAAGATGAAAGAGCGGAAGATTACAATCTAATTCGGTTGTGTCTTAGAGCGGAGACTGTTCCGTGGAATGGATTATGGCTTGGCTTTGGCTTCCAAGCGAATCATAAAAAGAAGGTTTTACTTTTTTAAGGCTCGCTAATTAAAACCGATGGGCCAGATAAGAGTAGAGGAGAGAGCGCGCTGGTGAAAGCCGGACGAGAAAATCTACCAGCCTCCACGTGAATAGGGCAGGCGTTTATATTCGAGTATCTACGCTTTTTCACGATCTTGTGTTTTCTTGGTCCTACATTCTACACACTGCAAGTGGATTTTCTAAATTCATGCAAGCTCAAGAGTTGCAAGTAAAATAACTTTCTGAATTTTACATTTTTGTTCAATTACCGAGCGGGATGGCTCAGGATGCAACGTCTGAGACCCGCATTTGGGAGATTCCGGGTTCAAATACAGACGTTTCTCTCAGTCGCAAGGCAAATACCGGATTCATTATTTTAAAGTGCGACGCAAAGTTTCTCCTTAGGACTAAAACAGTAGCAAATATGAAAATAGATGGTAACAGCGAATGCTCTGCCATTTATCCACAAATAATGAAAGCAGGGAAGCTGGACTGTACCCTAATGACATGTGCTGGTACATGTAGAAGGAGAAGTACAGTTGCCTAACACTAAGGTCTATGGACACTTGTCGAAGCTATCATCTACCTGTCATAAAAGCAGATGTGCAATTGCCTAACACTAAGGTCTATGAACACTTGTCGAAGCTGTCATCTAGCTGTCATAAGCAGATGTGCAATTGCCTAACACTAAGGTCTATGGACACTTGTCGAAGCTGCCATCTACCTGTCATAAAAGCAGATGTGCAATTGCCTAACACTAAGGTCTATGGACACTTGTCGAAGCTGCCATCTACCTGTCATAAAAGCAGATGTGCAATTGCCTAACACTAAGGTCTATGTACACTTGCAGAAGCTGGCATCTACCTGTCATAAACGGATGTGCAATTGCCTAACACTAAGGTCTATTAACACTTGTCGAAGCTGTCATCTACCTGTCATAAAAGCAGATGTGCAATTGCCTAACACTAAGGTCTATGGACACTTGTCGAAGCTGTCATCTACCTGTCATAAAAGCAGATGTGCAATTGCCTAACACTAAGGTCTATGAACACTTGTCGAAGCTGTCATTTACCTGTCATAAAAGCAGATATGTAATTGCCTAACATTAAGGTCTATTAACACTTGTCGAAGCTGCCATTTACCTGTCATAAAAGCAGATGTGCAATTGCCTAACACTAAGGTCTATTAACACTTGTCGAAGCTGCCATTTACCTGTCATAAAAACAGATGTGCAATTGCCTAACACTAAGGTCTATTAACACTTGTCGAAGCTGCCATCTACCTGTCATAAAAGCAGATGTGAAATTGCCTAACACTGAGGTCTATTAACACTTGTGGAAGCTGCCATTTACCTGCCATAAAAGCAGATGTGCAATTGCCTAACACTAAGATCTATTAACACTTGTCGAAGCTGCCATCTACCTATCACAGAAGCAGAGATGCAGTTACCTATCACTAAGACCTCTGTGGGCACGTGACGAAGTAATATGATATAGTATAGGGATAAGATCTAGATAGCTAACTGTCCGCCAAACACCGAGCACGATGTATCTTCTAACAGATTCGTGGCGATATGACAACGTAGATAAAGTACACAAAATAAGGTAAAAAAAAACAGAAAAAATCTGTGTTACACTCACATGACTTTCTCTGCTCTTGTACAAACTATTTATACAAACGCTTATTCTCCATCTACTTCATGTTAATCGAGATAAACATTTGCAGACTCTATCTTATTGCTAATTTTCTTGTAGATGTAAGGGGAATATGTATTTACAAGGGAAATTTGGAAATACAGTAGCTTTTAAGCACATACATATCTCTTAATAGCTGGTTGCTAGGTGCAGCACCATTCCCTTTCCCACAGATTAATACTCTTTGCATATCCAAGACAAAAAAATGAATAACGCATTCCCATTTGAGAAAATAAGTATTGAACAATTTAAGCAATATCTCGAAAATGGTTCATTCAACAAAAAAAAATGTGCATGACATAAATTGTGTATTTTATCGCGATCTACATTTTTTTGTGTAGTAAAATTTTGTCTATCTCTTATGGTTTACCAGTTATGCAAAAGTCATTCACAATGAAGAATACTTTTGGAGACATTCCCAGAAAATTCAAGATATTGCATTTTATTTGTCATGAAAATATCTTAAACTTATGATTTTTTAATCAAAATCGTTGTAGGCATTTTTGAGAAAATTAAAATTTTCGAAAAATGTTCCAAGTAAAGCGTAATCTGGGGTGGGGGGATTTTCTTGAAAACCTTCGTGTCGCATCCTTGGAAGATACTGAACCTAAATACCAAGTTTGGTGTTTATCCGACTGTTCGTTTCCGAGTTATGCGGTTCACAGACAGACAGACACAGACACACACACGGAATGTTTCCAAAAATTTTTTTTTGCATTCAGGGGATCTCAAAACATGTATTTCCGGTGAAATCTCGGTATCGAATTTTTGGGTGGAATACAATACTTCCCCTACTTACTATACGTAGTAGAGAAAGTAAAATTGTTGAAATGTTTTGAAGTTTACACTTATCAGCTAAACTACGCACAAAATTAGTCTCTGCCATTATTGCTTCTGCAGAAATTTATTATTTTATGAGAGAGTTAAATAAATGCAAATTTTAAGACGAAATTTATATTAAAATCATTGCTTTTCAATTCAGGAAGAGACAACAAATTTATTTACGGGATTATTAACACAGTGCTTTGGGAAATTTGATAGAAGTTACAAATAATTAGATCGTTTTAATTAATTTTTCTATTACGTATACTTAGCATAATTCAAATAACTGTTCTTTTACCTGGTAGGCCATGGCGGTCGATGAATAAATGAAATAGGTGAAGTAATGCTCAAATGAGCCCGAGGTCTATAGAGCTTGTAGTTACACTATATTCACCGAGTGGCATGGCTCAGGTTTTAAAGTCTATAGTCCACATTCGGGAGTTCATGGGTTTGATTCCAATGGCCAACCTTCCCTAGAATTTCCTGTTCCTCCATTTCACCTCCATTCTTATTTCATTCACCTTTCATCCGTTTGGTCTCTTTCAGGGTTGTACGTGTCGTGGGATATCTCAGCATGTGCAAGGTAGGGAAAAAGGTGCTCTGTGGAAACCTTCGTCCCTTGGAATGGCGGTCTCCGTGTTCCGGCCCTCCCAGGAGATGTGTAGGCTGACAGGGGCGAGGGGAGCCGACTGCAACATTGCCCATTACGGAGGTTTAAATCTGAAGTAGTAGAGACCCTGCCCTCTGCCTACCGCGGCCACCCTTTGTCTCCTTTCACCTCATCCCTTCTTTCCGGGGGCATAGGTACAAAAGATCTATGTAACTCGACGTGCTAAGTCCCCTACATATTGAATCCTATTCCTAGTCCTACACGATAGTCACCTTTCACGATGAGGGAAAACACTAGGAAAAAGAAAACTTACCCGAATAACTCAGCCTAACCGAGATTCTAACTCGCGATCTCTTGAATACGAGGCAGACATGCTATTCCCACAACATGGAGGTGGGCGAGGACATACTGTATTCTATCCAAATATTCGATATTAATATTTCACTGAAAATGCAGGTTTTGAGGTCGCCTAAAGCCATAAGTAATACTTTTAGAAACATTGTTCGTTTGTATAGGGTTATTCAAAAAGAAGGTACGGATTTTAAATGTTAATTTTCAATGAACGACAACAGATAGCGACACATACGAAACATCATTGAATAGGGGAAAGTTCAAAGTTTTAAGCCCCCAACCTTTTAGTTCCATTTGGTGCTTACAGCGGAATTGGGTTTGTTTACGAGAAAATGTCAACGCCACAGGTCAAGTCGTATTGTGTGATGCATTATGCAAAGAGTGAATCCATTGTTTCATTGCAGCGTGCATTTCGTTGTGAGTTCAACAAAGAACCGCCTCGTCATAAAAATTTACGATTGATACAATAAATTCGTAGAAAATTGTTGCGTATGCAAACAGAAAAGCACTGGTCATCCTCGCATAACAAATGGTGCTCATTTTGAACCACAAAATAAAATTTTGAACTTTTCGCATGTGTCGCCATCTATTGTCGTTCATTAGAAATAAATATTTAAAGTTCGTTCCTTCTTTTTGAATAAACCTGTATTTGTGTATGAATAGCATCAAGTGACACAAATACCGCACTTTGTATTCGGAGTTTTCCAGGAATGCAATACAGATTTTCAAGAACCCTCCCCAACGCAAATGCGCCTTATATGGAATATCTTTGGATATTTGATCTTCTCAAAAATGGAATCTGGGAACCGGGAAACAGCACCGAAAGTAGGCCATAAGGGACATTTTTGCTTCTAACGTGACCACTGGGAGGGAAGGATGAGGGGAGAGATCCGAATGCCGACGTGCGCAAGCACGGACGGGATCCCTAACGATTCCGGCACCGCCCGGTGCTAACTACAAGTCACCCCAACAGTCCCCTTTTGGAAGGAGCTCCTCGGGGAGGCGCCTAGCTGAGTATCCTCGCAGCGACGCAGAAAAGAAATCTTTACAGAGCGCAAGCTCCCTCCAGCCACAAACCGCCTGGTCCTACAACCGTGCAACAGATAATAAGGAAGACACTGAGTTCAAAAAATAAGGGGCAGAAATGTCGTGGTAGAAGATGGACATTCACCTGCCCACCCGGGGAAACCACGAAATACCCATGGATCTGAGTGTGCGGTCTCCGGGAACGAACACGGGAACTCCCAAACGCAGACCACAGACGTTAGTAGGATATATAGGTTCATCCTGGGCCAGTTTTTGCGTTTATATGGGAAAAGATAGGGAAAACGAGTGTATATGCGGCGGTTCACGGAGGAAAATGCGTTTATATGGGGAAGATAGGGACTACGAGGATCGATGCTAGGCTAGATAGAGGTTGAAGGAATGAGGATTTGCTTTATATGAGAGATACGTGGAATACGAGGAGAAGTGTTGGACTAGATAGGGGTTGAGATGTGGAATATACATTTATATGGGAAAGATAGGGAAAACGTGAACACAGGCTAGGATGGACAGATGCTGAAGCAGGGAGAATATGAACATATTTACAGGAGAGATAGGGGATACGTGGAGAGGTAATAGACTATTCAGGGTTTGAAGGGTAGAGTATGACTTTTTATATGAAGAGACGAGGAAAACGAGGGTATATGCTAGGTTGAGAGAACCTTCAAGGAGGAAAAACTGCGTTTATATGGGAGAGATAGGGAAAACGAGGAGAGTTCTGAGGTAGAGCAGGGACTGAAGGAGGGAGAGATATGCTTTATACGACAGAGATAGGGCATACGAGGGGAGGTGCTAGTGCAGACAGAGATTAAGGAGTACGGTATACGTTTATATGGGGAATATATGGAAAATGGGGGCAGGTGGTATGATAGACAGAAGCTGGGCCACTTTTACGTTTATATGGGAAAGGATAGGGAAAACGAGGGTAGATGCGACAGTTCAAGGAGGAAAATGCGTTTATAGGGGAGAGATAGGGAATACGAGGGCTGACGCTGGGCTAGTCAGATACTAAAGGAGGGAGGGATACGCTTTATACGAGAGAGATAGGGGATACAAGGAAAGATGTTATACTAAACAGGACTTGAAGGGTAGAATATGGCGTTTTATATGAGCGAGATAGCGAACCGAGGAGAGGTATTAGGCTAGGAGTTTTGAATGATAGAGTAGGCGTTTATATGCGAGAGATAGGGTATACGAGGGTCGATGCTAGGCTAGACAGGGTTGAAGTAGGGAATGCGTCTTATATGAGAGAGGTAGGGGAATATGAGGAGAAGTGCTAGGCTAGACAGGAAGGTCTGAATGACAGAGTATGCGTTTATGTGGGAAAAGATAGGAAAAACGAAGGTAGGTGCTAGGTTGAGAGAGTCTTCAAGGGGGAAAATGCATTTATATGAGATCGGTAGGACATATGAGGAGAGGTGCTAGTCTAGACATGGGTTGAGGAGCAGAGTATACGTTTATATGGGAGAAATATGGAAAACGGGAGAGATACAAGGATAAACAGGGGTTGAAGGAGGAGGAATGTAGAGTTATACGGTAATATAGAGAGTAATTCGATTATAAAACTTTTATCATCCAGCCCTGCAACACTTTTATATACTTATTTTCTAAACCTTACAAACTTTATATATGTTAAACTAGGGTGCGAAACGCAGAGAGACAAACTGTATATCGGTTTACAGCGAAGTATACGTCTTAACCTATTGCCACCATGTTTGCTCTGGATCTTCTAATTGTCTATTCATTCCTAACATCATCTAACGTAACCAACAATAACCACGTAACACAACGTAACATAACAGCATGACAAGACGTCGCACTAACTAACATAAGCACGTATCCTCGTAACATCACGTGACATCTCTTAACCAGAAACGTTACAAGACGTAACAACACGTACCAACCATGCAACCACGTAACAAAACGTAAGAACAACACGTAACCAACCCATTGCTAAGGCAATCTAAACTAATTCATCCTTCATAACTTAGACAATAAGTACGAGAGCCTAGCCTAGATTAACCCGACCAATCCTAAACGTTCCTCTCATCATCTATTCTACTCAGTCATCGACTAACCTAATCTGGCTAACCAAAGATAGCCTCAACTTTCTTTTAGTGAAATTGCAATGTTTTATTCAGGTTTTATTATTCGAGAGTTTTAATTGAAAAGTTTACGTCAACATACCTTTATTTTAGTTCGTTGTAGGCGTCTCTCCCCTTTTTATCTAGGCTTGAGACTAGCACTAGGATTGCTCCTAATGGCAGGGTTACCACCTTCCCTTCCATCTTCTTCTTTCTTCATCGGTCGTCAGCTAGCTGCATATAGAGCACACGGATACCTTCATTTTTTTAAGATTGTAGACTCACGAGAAAATCTTCATATTCGACTCACATTCTCTTATGCACTACTTGTAATGCTGTAATGTCCATAGGCGTATGTCGTTATACCGTCCTCAGCAATAATTCTTTTATCGTCGTATGGTGTCAATGTAATTTTATTCACTTGTACTGTGGCAAGAGCATGCTGTCGCGACAGGATCAGATTCATGGGCGTTCTGATAATTTCTCTGGTTTTAAGGCAATCAGTATAGCTCTCGAACGTGACGTACTGCTTAATAGCACTACGTTTTATACCTTTAATCTTTTTTATCATTGAACCGTCGATATCTAGGGCATACATTTTAGGTCGTAGCCCTACAAAGCGTTGAATGATTTTACCATTAGCCTCATCTTTAAATTTCCCAAGTACCTTCTTGTTTAGAGGTGAATAGCATATATGGCTTGTAGGATAATCAGCAGTATCTAGGTGCTCAAGAAAACGTAGCTTATCCTGGTACACATCTTCAGTTGTAGCACGATGAATGAACGAATCAGTGTCCATATACATAAGCTTCAGGTTTTCAGCTCCATAATACGGTAGCAACACATCATAGTGATACCGGTACATTAATGTCTTGGAGATATCCAACGCACTCATACCGATGTATATGGGCTTGTTGAACACGATCTGTCGGGAGGCCATATGTACAGCAGCTAGATTAGAAGCATATATAGTCCTGTCGATAAACGTTGGCTTTGCAATTAACTTTTCCAGAGTCTTCTCATTTGTCACCAGCCGTATATCCATACGATTACGCAGGTTCTCCATAGTTTTTCCGAACATAGCATTGTTGAACAATTTGTAGAGATCCTTCTCAAAATCATTTGCGGCCTGTTGTCGTAATCTGTTGTTAAATTCCACATACGGTTTTAACCATTGAGACTGTTGGAATTGTAGCACACGATGGATTTTTGTTAACCGTAGTCCATGATCAAGAGCTTGCTTCAACGCCATATAATGTAGTACATACTTATTTCGAGGTCCTAGATGAGGTATCAGTTTCTTTGTAGGAGAGTCCTTAGGCGTCATACACTCAGGCAGGAAAGGTAGATCGTTGTGTAGATCGTGAAGTTCTGCAGGATACTCGATGTCGACTTCTAATATGTAGCCGTAAGGATCATCTTCTTGTAGTCTTTCTAAGTCAATTTTTCAGGTGATACCCACTCAAATCCACCATAAGGCAGAGCGTGACTCATTGCCCACCCATATTGGTTGTTGGCATCCTCATAGGTAATAAATTGGGTTGGCTCGACGGATCATACTTCTCCATGTAGGTGTTATTAGCCTCTGCATAGCGGTGGGAAACTTGACATAAACCTCCTCTTATGACAGATTCCACCATGAGTAATTGATCATAATCCTGTAACAATTCCAGCTGAATTCCAGTGTACAGTAACATGGCATCCCATGTAAGTCCTGGAGAGGTGAAATAATGTGCAGAGTCGACTTTGTGTGTTTTGAGTGTTTGCTCCCTAAATGTCTCAAAAACATCAGCTAGGAGAAGCACATCAGAGATTAAGTAGAGGTCGCTGTACTCGCCCAGGTTTCTGACATTAAACAGCTCCCATACATTGTTAGCATGATCGTAGTCAGTATCACTAATTTCCTCTTCATTTAATTTATTGTAGAAGGAGTCCTTAGGAGGTAAGCAGGTTTCGTTCAAGACGTCCCATGAAGTGATGTAATCATAGGGAAATACACCCTTACGGGTCATCAACTTCAACTTGTCTTCTCCGAAGTACTTCAATGTTTCAGGGTACGATGTTAGATTTTTTACCAGCTTATCCAAGCTTGTACTCAGGAACCGAAAACTATCCACAAACCGGAGCTTTATATCTCCAACATACTTGGAGAATGATATATAGCTTTCTTCAGAGCTAGGAATTACTTCCACCCGCTCACTTGTACATCCCAGCTCCTTAACAATGAAGTGTGAGTCATATCCACTGAGGTTGTGCATGAAGACAGGGATATATTTAGGTGTTTTGCAGGCTAAATTGCATTAATTATGCAGACTCCCCCGATATTCACCACTGATGTGATCATGGTCGCGTACTTTATAGTTCTCTTCAGTAAAGGTTTTTCCACACAAGTAGCATACTGTAGAGGCGTTAAAATCCATCTGCTGTTTAACTGTAAGTTTCAGGGGTATGACAGATTTGTATATATTATTAATCTCCTTTGCAAGGAATGACAGGTATTCCATAAACTTCTGAGCAGCATCAACACCACGATATACATAGGGATGCTTAGGAAGACCAGTTTCCAGATGTTCAACGTTGGTTGATGGTTTAACGTAAACACAGAAGCTCATTGCTGTGTGCTCTTGATAAGGGGTTGTATAGGAAGTTTCAGGACTGGGAATACACGTATGACATGGAGTGAGAATACTCTCAAAATCCGCATAGATGACATAAGGTACTTTCAGCATCCTCTCCACATTTTTAAACTGTACAATTGATTTCTCTTTTGTAGGCATAACTACCCTTGCAACACCATGCTGATTACAGATGGCTGCATGTTCTTCCAGTTTTTCCAGCCCACTTCGTCCATATCGATTGTCAAAATGTGTAAAGCACCGCATACAGGTATATATCACTCTACCATGCTTAGTTTTTTGACATCGAACGAGCTTCTCAAAATTCTTGATATATACATAGTGATGTCTTCCACTACTGTCACTCAATAGCAGGAGGTCACAGTGGTCAGACAGTTCAGTGTCAGCAACCTTTATCGGATACACTTCATGCTTCTCATCCAGGCCGAAAACGTTGATAGACATCCTATTAAGCTTCTCAAATTTAGGTATTTGAGAAAGTGGAATAGGATAGGAAACACAGCTGAAGTCGTACTTATCTTGAAGTTTCTTATATTTGCTCACCCGTTGAGGCATGACGCTGACAAATTTGGCTAATATAGAGTACATAAAGCATAGCTCATCAGTTAAATTCTGGATGTTAATGCAGGCTTTTCTTGCTTCAACAGATGGCGGTAGAGGTATGTAGCTATTTCCTCGTAACGGGTTGTACTTGTTAATACGAAGGCGCACCCCTTCCACAGCAAGCAGAGCCCAGTTGCTTCCCTTTAGTTGTGATTCCTCCATTTCAGTAACCAATTTCTTCATTTTGGTTTCCAGCATAGAGTCCAGATCCGTTTCTAGGAAAACAGCTTGATTTCTGGTTTTAAATGTCTTGTCACAGGTTTCTCCGATACTGTTAACAAATCTACACTCAGCTAACAGATTAATTTTCAAACTCTTGTGAATACCAAGTTCTTTATGCACAGCCTGGATTATCCGCTGTTTTGCTTCATGCAGGTATATATTCAGGTCCTTAGTTGATTCACATCGTATAAAATACGATTTCAAGAGTCCATGGAATGAAGTTTCATATTCTTTCATGTCACACGCCTCCATTGTAGATAACAACTCTTGTTTTGTCGGTTCTAATCTACGTTTCTTCTCAGATCTGTTTATTTCACACGCATCATCGTGTCGACGACCCTTATAACTGTCTTTGAAGGCTACATTACAATATTTACACTTGAAGAGCTTTTTACAACGTAGCTCATGTCGTCTTTTATCATATCCACGGAGGAACCACAAGAATATCCTGAGACACTAGGAATGATATCCTTATACACCGAGCGATGAAGAGGGGAAGTGAGGGGAAATACATACGTTTACAGAGCTTTCTATTTGACGGTTATCCGTGTGCTGTATATGCAGCTAGCTGACGACCGATGAAGAAAGAAGAAGATGGAAGGGAAGGTGGTAACCCTGCCATTAGGAGCAATCCTAGTGCTAGTCTCAAGCCTAGATAAAAAGGGGAGAGACGCCTACAACGAACTAAAATAAAGGTATGTTGACGTAAACTTTTCAATTAAAACTCTCGAATAATAAAACCTGAATAAAACATTACAATTTCACTAAAAGAAAGTTGAGGTTATCTTTGGTTAGCCAGATTAGGTTAGTCGATGACTGAGTAGAATAGATGATGAGAGGAACGTTTAGGATTGGTCGGGTTAATCTAGGCTAGGCTCTCGTACTTATTGTCTAAGTTATGAAGGATGAATTAGTTTAGATTGCCTTAGCAATGGGTTGGTTACGTGTTGTTCATACGTTTTGTTACGTGGTTGCATGGTTGGTACGTGTTGTTACGTCGTGTAACGTTTCTGGTTACGAGATGTCACGTGATGTTACGAGGATACGTGCTTATGTTAGTTAGTGCGACGTCTTGTCATGCTGTTATGTTACGTTGTGTTACGTGGTTATTGTTGGTTACGTTAGATGATGTTAGGAATGAATAGACAATTAGAAGATCCAGAGCAAACATGGTGGCAATAGGTTAAGAGTATACTTCGCTGTAAACCGATATACAGTTTGTCTCTCTCCGTTTCGCGCACTAGTTTAACATATATAAAGTTTGTAAGGTTTAGAAAATAAGTATATAAAAGTGTTGCAGGGCTGGATGATAAAAGTTTTATAATCGAATTACTCTCTATATTACCGTATAACCCTACATTCCTTCTCCTTCAACCCCTGTTTATCCTTGTATCTCTCCCGTTTTCCATATTTCTCCCATATAAACGTATACTCTGCTCCTCAACCCATGTCTAGACTAGCACCTCTCCTCATATGTCCTACCGATCTCATATAAATGCATTTTCCCCCTTGAAGACTCTCTCAACCTAGCACCTACCTTCGTTTTCCCTATCTTTTCCCACATAAACGCATACTCTGTCATTCAGACCTTCCTGTCTAGCCTAGCACTTCTCCTCATATTTCCCTACCTCTCTCATATAAGACGCATTCCCTACTTCAACCCTGTCTAGCCTAGCATCGACCCTCGTATACCCTATCTCTCGCATATAAACGCCTACTCTATCATTCAAAACTCCTAGCCTAATACCTCTCCTCGCTTCGCTATCTCGCTCATATAAAACGCCATATTCTACCCTTCAACTCCTGTTTAGTATAACATCTTTCCTTGTATTCCCTATCTCTCTCGTATAAAGCGTATCCCTCCCTCCTTTAGTATCTCACTAGCCCAGCATCAGCCCTGGTATTCCCTATCTCTCCCCTATAAACGCATTTTCCTCCTTGAACTGTCGCAACTACCCTCGTTTTCCCTATCCTTTCCCATATAAACGTAAAAGTGGCCCAGCTTCTGTCTATCATACCGCCTGCCCCGGTTTTCCATGGACCTATATATCCTACTGACGTTGCCAGCAGAGCCATCCCGCTTGGTTCCATGGAGAGTACTCTTTGCAAGAGGAAGCAAGCATCGGCGCCATCTGTCCGGCACTGCCAAACACCACAAAACTGTAAACACACCTGAAAGACGAGAAGGAAAAGGAATTAAAGAGAAATGATGTAAAGGAAATCGTGGTAGATGAACCACAACAACATCCGTCTACCGACCAGGGAAAACCATAAAAAACCCAAGGTCAGGGTGGGCAGTCGACGGGACTCGATCCCGGACCACCCGAATGCGTGTCTCGCACGTTACCCGCTTAGCCATCTCGACATAAGTAGAACAATAAAGTAAAAAGTCTTATGTGCAGACCAAAAGGGCTCGCGCATGACCCCTTTAGGTCAGCTAGTCGAACATAGGGAAGAAAATGCTAACGCCACACGTTAGTGAATCTGGAATGGCCCTGAAAATGACTTGTAACAATTTTACCTCAGGGGCCGGTTTTCCTTATCTGCGATGTAATTCAATAAGCAGTTTTGTCACATCTCTCGCCCTTCCGAGCAGTCACCAGAGGATAATTTCGTTACGTGGTGGACGTCAACGCCACACAATGACCTCTGCTCTTGTTCATTTTCTGTGTCGAGGCTTGTGCATTCTAACGAGATGGTTTTATAGCCTTTGTCTTGCATAATTATTCTTAGTTTATTGTAAACCTCCTGGGAGTCACTCAGCCCTTCCTCGCTTTCTGACATTTGTTAATGAAGTGTTACATTCACATGCCTTTCTCAACCCCCTCGTCTTCAAGCTATTCTTATAAAACCCTCTTTTTCTGCCTACTTCATGTTAATCGAGATAAACATGTACAGAAATAGTTTGATTAAACATTCCGTTACAGTAAAGTAACAGTAAAATGTATAAAATAGGTCTAATGTCTTACATTTACATAAATTTCTATACCTTCTATCTTTTATTAGTCTCCCTACTATGTATATTAAGTAAGGCAAATATTGCTTTCAACCCAAAAATTTGTTAGGTACAAAGATCTGACCGAAAATGCATGTTTTGAGCCCTCTGAATAAAAAAAAACATTTTAAGAAAAAGTCCATGTGTGTGGGTGTGTGTCTCTGAACAGCTAACTCAAAAATGAAAGGTAGGATAGATACCAAACCTGGTATTTAGGTTCAGGGCCTTCCAATGATGCGACATTAAGATTTTCAAGAAATTCCTCTCACCACGACTACCCTTTAAGTGCAACATTTTTCGAATTTTTTTATTTTCTAAAAATCCCTCTAACGATTTAGATTAAAATACCATATATTAAAGATATTCACATGACAAATAAAAAGTACATTTATCTTGAATTTTTTAGGAAGAGAATATGAATATATAATTCATAAGCGTTAAGCGATAGACGAAATCGTACTACACAAAAAAAATACAGATCTTTTTAAAACACACAATTTATTTCAAACAACCTTTTTTGTTGCATGAGCCATTTCTGAGGTATCCGTTACTAAAGGAGTTAAACACTTGTTACTCTTTCAAATTTCTATCGATTTTCAGTTGTTTCTCGCGATGTCATGGAAAGACTATGGAATTTTAAGGTCAGCATATAGCGTCCAGTTGTTAAACATTTGACTATCGCTGTTCTCTTTGTATCTATAACGAAATGTGTAATGTAACTATTTCTGCAAAGATTTATTTGGATTAAAATGTAATGGATAGAACAATAAGCTTTAGTAGAATAGTATACCCACTAATAAACGATAGGGAGTAGAGACTTTTTAGTTTCTCTACTACGTATAAGTAGAGGAAGTATTGCATTCCACCCAAAAATTCTGTTTCGAGATTCATCTTAAATACATGTTTTGAGGCCTCTTGAATCCGAAAAAAAGCATCTTTAGAAAAAGCTCTGTGTGCGTCTGAATAGCATAACTCAAAAACCAAAAGCCGGATAAATACTAAAGTTGGTATTTAGATTCAATATCTCTCAAAGATGCGTCACGAGGATTTTCAAGAGTACCCACAGAGTACCCTTTACATGGAACATTTTCCGAAAATGTTGATTTTCTCAAAGATGCCTGTAACGATTTTGATTAAAACATCACATATTTAAGATATTTGTATGACATAAAAGTTTTAAATCTTGAATTTTCTGGGAATTTATCCAGAAGTCCTCTTCTTCGTGAATGGCATTTCCATAACTTGTAAACCCTAAGAGGCAGACAGCATTTTTCTACACAAAAAAACGTAGATCTCGTTAAAAGACACAATTTATGTCGTATACATTTTTGGTGGAGTGAGCCATTTCCGAGGTATTCCTTGTTATCTCTTTGAATTTTCTAATACTTATACTTTTTTATGTCCTGGACATACAAAGAGAATGGAATACTCCACATAGCAACCAAGTCTTAAAATATTTGAATATCGCTTAAAGCCTACTATATTCTCCTTGCACCTACAAGAAACTTATCATATGGAGAATAAGCGTTTGTAAAAATAGTCTGTTAAAGTGTAGAGAAGGTCATGTGAGTGTAACATATCAGAATTTTTTTATTCAGATGTCATCAAAACTGTATTACCGGTGAAATATTGATATCTAATTTTTAGGTGTAATATAAAACTTGTTCCTTCTGAAGAGAGGTGCTTACAGACATATAATTAGGCATAAGAATAAATATTACAATGCAAAAATTTTCAGGGCTGGTTTAGTTTTGTGAAATGTAACAATAAAATAAATGTCCTGTCGGGTTACAGCAGTCCAGGCTTCATAACTTCTGCAGCAATGAACCAACATTTGTGGAGAGAAATATAATTGTAATGGACAGTTTTTATTCCAGTATGAATGACAGCGACACGGAATATCGAATTATTGATGCGCCCGTGTCGTGATTTTTTGTGTACATGCAATAAAGTGTATTCCATATTCATTGGGAACAGCGACATCTGACTGAACGGTAATATTTGATGTGGAGCACGCAAAGTATAGTACTTGGCAAACTAGGATGAATTATTTGGATATAATTCTAATTACCTTCTCTGCCGATTATTTATTCCAAGTAAAGGAATTATTTAATTCTGACAATAGTGCTATATGCAGTTTTCAACATAACTGCAAGTTTTAAGGTCCCCTGTGCGGCGGTATTTATTTTGTATTTATTTATTTATTTAACATTATTGTAGCCCCACGTTTGGGAGCCAATTTGTGACGGTATTATTTATAATGTTTGTGTATTTGTGTTTACTCCACGTAATGAATCCATCTTGTGACGTGATTCATTTGTTAGACTTGTTAGCTCCATCTGGTGTTAGCAATTTGCGGCAGTATTAGTGTTCATTTGAAAGAATGCTACTGTTATTTTATTTAATTTTGGTTCTCTGTCCTCCGGCTAGCTACGATCTTTTTGGTCAAGCACTTCTCTTTATACAGGTTGTGTAAACGGAAGGGAGTCTCTTATCCAAAGATAACACTGATGAAAGAATTTGTTTTACACTTTTATTGTCGAACACATTTACTATTACATTTACACTTTGATCTTGACACTCGCCAAACTGAAACTGTTATAATAACTTCATTACTGATCACTCTTAATTCGCGTACTTCAACCTTTGTATAATTAACTTTACAACACTTTAGATTTTTCATAATTCTGCTACGCGTAACTTGTGAATCGATAGGCGACGTGTAATATTTCTGCTGGTCTGAAGGCGACGTGTATCATACATATATTTTCGACGAACTGACGGGAATGCGACGTGTAGTGTACAAAGAATTTTGATGAACTGACGGGGTCTTTACCTCTAACCTACCTTTTATACTCCTTCACCCAGATATGCCTAAAGGTTATAACTGAGCTGCAATTGGCTAATAAAACGCGCCAACATTAGCGTCTATTTTTATATCCAATGAAAATTATGAATACATATGCTCTAGGGAAATGTTCCAGAAGATTCTAAAGGAAAACGCGCCAATATTACGTAACTTCCTCGTTTCCAATAATGATAAACAGCTCACCCCCTCGCTGCATTATTGCACGCTATTAGTGTCAGTTTCAGTAAGGCAGTATAAACTTACTTCCCAACAATAATTACAATGAACAAACATCTCAAATCAATGTCACATAATAATGCATATTCATACTATAATCACTCTTTACATTTAAATAATTTGTGATACAAATTACTGCATCACCTGGCACAAAAGAAAACTATTTTTCTAAGAAATATAGATTTATTACAAAAGAAGTAGACAACTTTGAAGTCCTTTGAAAAAATCTGTTACACTCACATGACTTTCTCTACTCTTGTACAAACTATTTTTACAAAAGCTTATTCTCCATATGGGGCGGCGCCGTGGGCGAGTGGTTAGACCGCTCGTCTCCCACCGAGGCGGACCGGGTTCGATCCCAGGGACCTGCATGTGGGATTTGTGGTGGACAAAGCGGCGTCTGGGCGGGTTTTCTCCGGGTTCTCCGGTTTCCCCCGCCATTCATTCCACCAACTGCTCCATCATCACCTTTCCTTTCATCCATTTCACCAACATTTCGTTTCATCTACTTCCTTCATCCCATACCAGGCATCGGGCTGATCACCCATCCTGGATGCTCTGTCTGATCCATGAGTGTCTGCTCCTCGACGGGCCTCTGACCCCAGGCACCCGCTTGTAAGTCCTGGGGGGTGTAAGTTCTACTTAAGAGGAGGGTAAACAGATAATGAATGAATGAAAGAATATTCTCCATATGCTAACTTTCTTGTAGGTGCAAGGAGAATATGGTAGGCTTTAAGCGATATTCAAATATTTTAAGAGCTAGTTGCTATGTGGCGCATTCCATTCTCTTTGTATGTCCAAGACATAAAAAAAGGAATAACGAATTCCCATTTAAGAAAAAGTATTGGAAAACTTAAGGGAATAACAAGCAATATCTCGAAAATGGTTCACTCAACAAAAAATGTATATGATATAAATTGTGTATTTTAACGCGATCTACATTTTTTGTGTGGTAACATTTTGTTTATCTCTTATGGTTTACAAGTTATGCAAAAGTCGTTCATAATGAAAATACTTTTAGACACATTCCCAGAAAATTCGAGATATACATTTCATTTGTCATGAAAATATGTTAAACATATGATATTTTAATCAAGATCGTTAGAGCAATTTTTGAGAAAATTAAAATTTTCGAAAAATGTTCCATGTAAAGGGTAATCTGAGGTGGGGGAATTTTCTTGAAAACCTTCGTGTCGCATCTCTGGAATATACTGAACCTAAACGCCAAGTTTGGTGTTTATCCGACTGTTCATTTATGAATTATGCTGTTCAGACACACACACACACACGCACATGTTTCCAAAAATGCTATCTTTTGGATTCAGGGGATCTCAAAATATATATTTCCGGTAAAATATCGATATTAAATTTTTGGGTGGAATACAATAGTTCCCCTACTTACTATACGTAGTAGAGAAAGTAAAAAGTTTGATATCACATAAATTTTGCGGTGTTATGTTGGGAAGCTCTGGAAGTTTGCATTGGTAGTTTTGTAGTTGGTAATCATGTAAGTTATTGTTGTTGCAGAAATGGCGAATCCTGTGGAAATGCACATTGTGTGGTGGAACTTGCTAAAACAAATTCTGCAAACACTGTCCAACGACATTTCAGAACACATTTCGGAAACCAGCACCGACTAGACAGTCGATCTATGGTTGGCACAGAAAGTTTTAGACAACAGACAAAGAAAGAGCCCGGGAAGATCACGCGTATCAGAAGAGGGTGTTGAACGTGTTCGTGAAGTTTTCGCAAGAAGTCCACAGAAACAAACAAAAAGGGCAAGCTTGGAGTTACGAATTCCACAACCAACTGTATGGAAAATTTTCCGAAGGCGACTAAAACTGACACCTTGTAGGTTGCAGTTCTTGAAGCAGCTACATGAAGACGACAAAGTCAAACCTCAAGATTTCTGCATAGAAATGTTGCGACGTAATGAAGAAGACGATAGTAAACGAATAGTTTTCAGTGGTGAGTCAACTTTCCACTTGAGTGGAAAAGTGAATAAACAAAATGTTCTAATATGGGGAACTGAAAAACCAAGGGCTGTGGTGAACATGTGCGGGACTCTCCCAAAATTAATGTGTTTTGTGCGGTATCCCACACCAAGGTGTATGGCCCCCCTTTTTGCAGAAGAAACAGTAACAGGACCTACATATCTCGATAAGTTACAGATTTGGTTGATGCCCTAACTGTACGAGGAAATGGAAAGGAAAACCTTTATCTTCCAACAAGATGGAGCACTGCCTCACTGGCACACAGATTTTAGACTTTACTTGGGTGAAATTCTACCACAGCGTTGAATTGGCCGTGCTGCAGATGACAATAACGCTTTGTTATGTTCTGCACCGAGGAGGCCGTTGACATTTTCCGTTGGGAATTTCTCAAAGACAGAGTTTTCGTTCCTCCACTTCCACGAGATTTAGATGACATGAAGGAACCGGGCAAGTGTCGATGCAGATATGTTACATCGCGTTTGGAATGAACTTGATTATCGTCTTGATGTGTGTCATTGAACATTTGTAAGTTCACAAACTAAACTTCAAGACTTCCTCTATACCACAGTATAAACAAATCCATTATAAAATTAACAGTTATGGATTTATAACCCATTCAGTTGGTCTATTTCTTTTGTAATAACCTTGTATTTACCTGTGTACCAGACCAGCGTTTCTTTTTTGAGTGGTAGTTGAGTGCAATTCCATCTTTAATGGATTCATCACAGAAATTGTCACGAATCCCTGCTAAAATATCATTCATTTTTAGAAAAACACCTATAAAGGCATTTATTAACATACTAAACCTCATTCCAATAAAGGTAAACATGCATATTTCTTACAGGCCCAGAAAATGGGGCAGCGCACCGAATTTATGCCGCAATGACACTGTTTGCCTCGAACGTGACCCCTGGGAGGGAAGGAACGCCGCTCAAACCCCAACAAGTTCCTGGCTCCCCCCGGTGGCACCCTGAAGGGGAGCCTGCTCCAAGAGTACACGGAGATGGACCTAGCTGAGCAGTCCTACCGTCGCCAGGGAAAAAGCTTCACAAAGCGCATCTCCACCGCCCTGCCGCAAGACAATCGTCTGGTCTTTCAACTCTAAAACAGGTAATGATGAAGGAATGATGGACAGAAAAGTCGTGGTAGAAGAGGAACCACAACAGCTTTCGCCTACCCACTCGGGGAAACCACGAAATCCCATGGTCAGAGTGGGCAGTCTCCGGGAATCGAACCCGGGATATTCCTAATGAAAGCCACACACGTTACCGCGAGCTGGCTGCTCGATTTTCCGTACAAAGATAAAGGTACATAACACGGAGGGGCCCCCAGAACCGAGACAGAACACCGCAAGCAGGCCGTACCAGCCTTTTTTGCATGCCGACGGGGTTTCCACTGTCGGATGGAACCCACTCAGGGGAGAGACCTCCGCAACGTGCCAGGGAAGAAACCTCTAAAAGCGCGAGCGACCGTCCTGTCGCAACAAGCCGAACACTGTCTTCTGGAACGGATGAAGATGGGCATGATGGGTACAGGAAACGAGGAACAGGAAAGTCGTGGTAAAAGAGGAACTACCGAAGCAGTCGCGTACCGACTCTGGGGAACCATGAAAAACCCATGATTAGAGTAGGCAGTCGCCGAGAATCAAACCTGGGACGTCCCGAATACGTTAGCGCGGAGTCATTTCGCTCGGTTAATCCATAAAACGTTTCCCCGTATCTGTTAACTGTCACGTGCACTAGTCACCTCTCATTGGCAGTAGTGTGGAACAGTTTGTGCGTTGTAACCAGTTACACATTTAACGTGATTATACATCTTAATATATTCAAATTTACATTTTCATAACCATGTGAGTAAAAAATATATTACTTAACAAAGTTAATGCATCTGGAATGCACGTCAACTCTTATCAAGGAATAGGTAGGAGGATCCTTAGGTTAAAACCTGCCTCTCAGGATGCCGAAAGCACTTGCATCTGTAATGACAGGGTGTTTATGTCGCTTTTATCGCCTGACCTCGCATTGCGCAAAGCTTGTACATCGTCTTCAAATGTTTACATTAGCTATGCAGCTGAAAGGGAAAAGTAAAGGAGCGCAACAAGAATACATGTCAGCAAGACAACAGACTTGAGATACGAGGGCGGTATTGCAGCTGGAATGTTGCAATTTCACATAGATATAGTTCGAAGTTTTCACTACACATGGCATTTTTTGTTTCATGTGCAGCTCTAGCAAGCGTGAACTGCGCAAAAAAGATGGTATATGTTACTGTCGTCCACATGTGAAGAGCAGAGAGGCGTGGTTCGATATTTGTGGGCCAAAGGGCACAAACCGGGTGATATTCACAGGGGCATGCGTGGCGTGTATGGATATGATTTTATAACCGTAGCAATGTCTCCAGGTGTAGTACATTCTTCCTAGAGGGCCTTGTGAACCTTAGTGAATCGCCACGCTCCGGGAGGCCGGTAACAGCTTAAACCCCGCAGAATGTCAGAGGCGGCAATTTTGAACGACCGGCGTGTGCAACTGCGAAACTTATCGGAACAGTTCAACATTTCCTATGGCGCAGTGTACGATATTGTTCATGACACATTGAAATTTCATAAAGCTAGTGCTCGCTGGGTGCCTAAGAACCTGACAGACAGCCACAAGTGCCAGCGAATGATGACGAGCTTGGATCACCTAGCGCGGTCGTAAAAGGGCATGACTTTCTGAAAGGAATCGTCACTGGTGATGAGCCGTGGATATACACTACACGCACGAAACCAAGCAGGCAAGTATGGAGTGGAAACATGATGGTTCCCCAGTGAAGAAAAAATTCAAAGGAAAGTGCTTGTGACAGTGTTGGGATATGCATGGTGTTGTATTGGTGAGCTTTGCTAACACGGGACCGCTGAGAATGCTGCAGTCTACATGAAAACCTTGGTGAAATTGTGTCCTGCCCTTCGTGACAAACGCCACAACATGAATGCTGACGATGTCAAAATTCTTCATGACAATGCTCGCCCCCAAGTTGCTGCTGTTCGTCAGAAAATCACCAAATTTGGGTTGGGAGGTGCTCCAGCATCCACCACACAGTCCGGACCTTGCACCATCGGACTTTCATCTGTTTGGTCCCATGAAGAAATTCCTGGCCGGCGAACGCCTTGCGACAGATGGGGAAGTGAAATCAGCAGTCCACAGTTGGCTATACTCCAAGGAAATGGACTTCTACGAACAGGGCATATTGAAACTGACATCAGGATAGGAGAAATGTTGAGAAAGTTTGTGTAAGTTCGTTTGTGATTTTTGTTGTTGTTTTAACTATCATACCTTTTTGTAAAAAAACATTATTGTGCGTTACTTTTCGATCTGCCCTCGTATTTGCATAACTAATTAAATCTTTATCTTTTCTGCAAAAACTTGTGAAGTCCATTTCATTTTGAATGAATTTTGCATAAATAGGAAAAAATAAACATATAGAAAACTTAGAAGGTAGAACTTTTTAGGATCCACCGGAAGCACACGCTTTGAGGCTTTTTTTCTCTGACGTCGCTGCGGGGAATAGTCGGATATCTCCTCCGATTGAGTTTCACCCCTTGGGGGACTGCCGGGAGCTCGGTGGCTTGTAGGTAGGACCGGGCGGCGCCGGATGCGTTCAATCTGGAAGCGTTACGGACCCCGTTCCTGCTTCCGGGGCCCCTCCGTGATTCGTACCTTTACCAACATTAACAGGTGTGTTTCGTTATGGGCTACCCTTAATGCACGCCAGTGGGCATCATGTTTCTGTCCAGAACGTTTCAAGTAAACCAGACGAGCCTCGCAAGGCTATTCCCAGAAGCCAGTTATGAAACATTAATGCCCGTCTACACTAACATATCAAATCTTGATAACCTGGGGGAATGTCACCAGAACAAACAGTCTACTGCTGCCCCTCGTTACCTTTATATTAATGAAGGGATTCCCTTCATGCTTTGCTTATCTCCTCCTACGTTTACATAACAGTTAATAGCCTTTTAAATGAAGCAAGGGGCAGCCAAGAGGTGAGGTGTTTTATTTACTAATTTCCGTGTCCTTCTTACTGGAGGGCGAGTACCGTTAATGATGCATTACTTGAAGCACGTAACTCTATTGGCTTCCTCGTTTCTCTAACCCTTGTTTAAACTAAACAAAGTGTTTAGTTCGAGATAGAGGAAAGGGGGCCAGATGCACCAGGACTGCCTTGTCTATTCTATTCATTTTCTACTTTTTCTATAATTACCTGCAGTAGGCAGAAACGTTTTTAAAAAAGTGCGTGTGTGCATGTTTACGCTAGCGCTTATATGAACGGCCGAAATGTCCACCTCAGCGTCTACGGATATTTTATAAAAAAGAATCCCCACCAGCAAACTATCTTTACATGGAAGCATTTTCGTTATATTTTATTTTCTCAAAAATACCTTTAACGATTTTGATTAAAATGCCACATATTTAAGATACTTGTATGACAAATAATGTCCTTTGTGGTCTAGGGGCTAGCCTCGAGTTCTCAAAATCGCGGGTTCAAACCCGGCGGAAGGGGTAAAAATCCTGTGGTTCCTTTGGTAGGGAAGTAAAGCCGGTGGTCCAGTGCCGTAGATTTACGGCAAAGAACCGCAAGCCTTATAAAAATGTTCTGAGAGCAAAATTTCCGGTCTTTCACGCTGAATATCTGGGGTAGTTAAATTATATTCGAACCCACTCGTGGTCTCTCTGTACTGTGCGAGACAGCCGGCAGCCGCCGAGGAAATTACGTCGGCAGAGGCGGACTAAAATCCTTATCTTATAATAGATGTTGGAAATGTTGACCATCTGCTCTCAAACAGGCAACATATCTCGTGTAAATATTCTCGCTCACTCGCTTACACGAGATATGCTTATATACACGAATATAATTTAACTACCCTATAGAATGGGACGCTACGAACTATAGGTTAAAGAGCGTCTATAAAATAAAACTCAAATTAGATAAAATTTAAATCTTAAATTTTCTGGGATGAGCCTGTAAAGGCCTCTTCATTAGGAGGCCAGTTTATATGATTTTGTATAGCTGGTAAGCCATATTTTCAGTCACAAGCTTGTTGTTTAGAAATGAGCGATGAGAATAAGCACTGGTATCTACGTCCGCATCTCGTATTCTTACCGGAAACATGAGCGGTATGGCTCAAACGGTAACGTCCGGGATTTTCTGGGGTTTCTTGGATCGCTAGGCGAATGCTAGGATTTTTCATTATCTCGCCAAATTTCCTGTCCTTCTATTTCACCTCCATTCACATTTCAATCCACCTTTAATTTGCTTGAACTGTTTCAGGGTTGAAAGTGTCGGCGAGAGTCTCGGCATTGCACGGCAGGATGCTCTAAGTGACACGTCGTCCCGGAATGGGGGTCATCCAAAACCCGCTCCCCAGTGGATATGCAAATCTGCAGGAGGGAGCCGGTTGCATCAACTGCATCCGGGATGTTTCAATCTGTAAAAGGTAGGGAGCCTGACATCTGCACTGTCTCCTCTCACCTCACTCCCCTCCCGGGTGCATCCTGTCAGGGACTAGGGCACAAAAGTCGAGGTGCTAAGTCCCCTTCCATACCTAGTCCTACTCCTACGGTGTACGCTTCCTAGGAGGTGTTGGTACGGTAGGATTCAGGCGGTTGAATTAGTTGAATGTGTCAAATAATGACTGACTGCCTTTTATATTTATGCAGTAATTATGTTACATTGAGAAAGATGTATTGTTGTATTGTTATTAAATTATTTGCCCCACGCTTTGGGCGTCAATTTAAAGTAGGTTGTATTGAATGAGTTGTATTATATTTCAACTGTTGGGGAGCCGAACTTGAAGTAGTTGCAACCGCACGTATGGTACCGGTAGCCTTCGACCCAAAATATACTTTCAGGTGGCCTTTGCCCAAAGTTTAAAAAAAAATATATATTAATTTTGTAATTTGACTGTTTCTTTAAGTATTATATATTTATGTTTGCCTCGGCTGCGTCAGTATTATTGTTAGAGACACGTTTCTCTTAGCAGGGTTGTGATGTGACTAAGAATGTAGGCTTACACAGATTATAATTTTACTTTACTCCTTTTATTAATACTAGATACGATTTAAATAACATTTCACTGATATAGAGAGCTGTGAGATTCTTTAATTAATTACGTGCACTTTTTAACAGATAAAACTAAGTTCGTCTCACACGAATACCTATTAAATTTCTTGAGGACACTTTTTGCGTCTGGTTAGTAACGCTGTTTGCAGGCAACTGAACTCTAAATTTGTAAAATTTTCTCCTTTTCAGTTTCAGATTCGCTAATCCTAAACAGAATATCTTCATTTAACTAAAGCTTTTTCTGGTTGTTGATTGGCTATTTTTATAAACTGTCACTAAAATTACATTCTTGCTTCCAAGAATCACAAGTAGTATTGTTAAACTCTCAAACTCATTATTGCCTCAAGGTTACCTCATTGTTAGCAACTTTTAACTTATTATTCTCACAGCTCCTACATTATTAAATTACGTATTACATTCACATAACGTTATTAAGCATAGATACAATAATATAAACATTTACAATGACTGTAATATACACTTTATATATATATATATATATATATATATATATATATATATAGTTACATACACATATTGCTTTAAGGTGGGCTGTTATTGAATTATATATTATATAATTAGACTGAAACCATTTAAGTGTTAAAAATACTGCCTCAACATTCATTTTATCTAATATAATTTAGAGAGCAAACTATTGTATGCACCACATACGCAAAAACTTTAGCTTACGCCCTATCTGAAATACTTAATTCGATTTCAAAAGCCCTATTACACGTACTTGATACTTAAATAGGTGTTTTTAAGCCTTTATCTAGATTAATATGAGGCATATTTTATTTTTGAAGAGTACATTCTTGGAGTATTTTACCTTCTGAGAGTCCAGGAATTCATCCGTCGGTTTGTCATCTTGAGCCAACTCCCTAATGTAGTTATTCAAGCTTATTTTTGTCTGAGACTATAACGGGCGGAGGATAAAGATGCAAACCGGCGATTAACTGAATGGGAGAATATATCGAGAGAGAAGGCGAAGAAAATTGACGATAGAAGAAGAATAACTGTCCATCTAAGTACATGTTATATCTGTGTGATTATACGCTTTAGTGTTGAGCGTCGCCGTCTTTTGTCTATCATTATGACTGTTTCCGTAACGCGTCAGAGAGCTCAATTAAAATCGATTGTAGTATAGGCCATGATTATCTTTTATTCGGGTCACACCAAAACCTTCCTGGTCCAAGTGGAATGTGTGTTTTCAGCTTTGATCAAGGGCTTTACAGAATCAGGGCTGTTACAACGAGTGTGATGCTAGGGTTTGTAGGAGGTTGTGGCTTCAGATCCCGAGTACTAGCCTATCCGACGGGGAGGAGTGGGAGCACACAGACGGAGGGGCCTCTAGAAACTGGAGCACACCACAAGTAGGTCAAAGCAGGGCCGTCCATTGGGGGAAATCACTGCTAAAGTTTATACCATCAGTAATATTTTTGGAGCGGAATTCAAAATTTGTGGGGAATAAAAAAATATTGAAGTAATTTAACATAAGCAATATAAAACCATTTGTTACAATTTTTATTTTCTCTACCAGGTACAGTCGGGTGCAAAAACACGTGCCGATATGAGGAACCGCGGTTTAAGTTGGCAATCAATAATTAACCTCCTTGCCGCGCCTTCCATCCCTCACTTGGTTACAGAGGTTATTGCTTGAATGCCGAACCAATAAGAACCGGACTCCTTCAGGGGCTAGTATGGACAGTCTTAGTAAGATGTTTTGTTTCAACCATTCAAGTGACATCCCTTTCATCGCCCAGCTAGGGTAGTGCTAGCGTGTCGGACTGCAGCTAAAACAAATTATACGATAGCTCACCTAAGCCTGCGGTACCTAAATGTTGAGGAGATTCTGCCAACATTCAAGAATGAACATTAAATGTATTTTTTTTGGGCACTCCACTGTACATACAACGAAAAAAAGGTATTTCATTCGACCCAATAATTCCAAACAAAATATTCCACCGGGAATATATGTTTTGAAGCACCTGAATCCAACAAAATACTTTTAGAAAAAGGTACGTGATTATGTGTATCTGTGTATCTGTGTGCTTTGAGCAGCACAACTCAAAAACGAAAAGTCGGATAAATATCTAACTTCGTATATAGGCTTCATATCTTCC
The DNA here is from genome assembly GCA_030765065.1 of Deroplatys truncata. Classification (NCBI taxonomy): domain Eukaryota; kingdom Metazoa; phylum Arthropoda; class Insecta; order Mantodea; family Mantidae; genus Deroplatys; species Deroplatys truncata. Next base: position 29,935,966 of record CM060981.1, on the reverse strand, counting down.
AAAGATGCGACAAAATTTTTTTCAAGAGAATCCCCTTACCCCAAACTACCCTCTACATGAAGTATTTTTTCCAGATTTTTTTATTTTCTAAAAAAGGCTCTAATGATCTTAATGAAAATACAGCATATTAAAGATATTTAAATGACAAATAAAATGTATATCTTGAATTTTCTGGAAATATCCTGTGAAGGCCTCTTTATTCGGAAGGAATTTTGTGCAATCTTGTATAACTGGTAAAAGTTAAACCACAGACGAAAATGTGTCCTGGTGGTTACCATGCTAGCCTCTAGTTCCCGAGGTCGCGGGTTCTAATCCGGCGGAGGGCGATGGATTTTTTTCGGCCGTAAAAATCCTTAGCATGGTTTCCTACGGCAGGGAAGTAAAGCCGGTGGTCCCGTGTCGTAATTTACGGTACATAAAAGAACCTCAAGCCTGATAAAGAGACCTCTGAGCAAAATTACCAGCCTTTCACGTCCAATATAGACTGGACACTAAGTAGTGCAGCTGTTAAAGAGCGTCCATAAACAAAACTCAATTTAATTTATAGACGAAAACGTACTACACAAAAAGTGTTGATCTCTTTAAAACACAATTTTTTGTGGTATAAGCCATTTCTGAGATACTCGTTATTAAAGGTTCGAATCGCTGTTTTGGTGGTCATTCTTTTAAAGTCCTTTCAACATTTAGTTGTTTCTCGCGATGTCATGGAAACGGTATGGAATTTTAAGGCCAGCATATAGCGTCCAGTTGTTAAACATTTGACTATCGCTGTTCTCTTTGTATCTAAATGTGTAATGTAGCTATTTCTGCAAAGGTTTATTTGAATTGACATGTAGTAGATAGTAAAATAATGCTTAATAATAATAGTTTGTACACACACTAAAACAATAGAGTGTGGGGAAACTCATGTGAATGTACCACAACAGATATTTTAATTTGTAATTTGTTGCTGTAATATTACGACTTTTTATTTATTTATACTTTCCAATTATTTTTACAAGCTTTAATTGTGTATGGTATCACAATGTGTATTATAGTAACTATAAGACAGCTCCAGCTTTTCGTCGGCATAAAACAGGAACTATATGGTTGAAATTGGGTTCTCAGAAAATTGGGAAGGCAGAGGAGGATTGTTTTGGAGGATGCGCCATAGTTTTAGGGCGATGGGTACCTCTGGGCCACAGTGACACCTTTTTCTTCTAGCTACCCTCTGGGAGGGAGAGGTGAGGGAGAGAACCGAAAAGCTAGAGCTTGCAAAGACGGTGTCCCTAATTGATTCCAGATGGAGCACATCCTGACGCAGTCTAGCCATGCCCCCTGGGAGCCCCAGAAGATCAACCAAACCTTTCCAAAGTACCGTCCTGTCGCAACACACCGACCGCCATCGCCTAGCCCTTCAATCCTGAAAGAGATAAATGCTAATGATAGAGAGGAAATTCGTGAGAGAAGAAGAATCACCACCCCAGTATTTGCCTACCGATCTAGGGAAACCACGAATAAACACATTGCCAGAGTAACTTACCTGACGGAAATGGAACCTCCTAAACTGTGTGTAATTTTAAAGCCAGCATATACTCTCCAGTTCTTAAACATTTGACTATCGCTGTTCTCTTTGTATCTATAAGAAATGTGTAATGTGGCTATTTCTGCAAAGGTTTATTTGGATTAAAATGTAGTAGATAAAATAATTTTTAGTAAGTTTGTATACTCACTAATCAACGATAGAGGGTAGAGAAAGACATGTGAATGTATCACTTTTTGTATTTTTTAGTTCAGGAGGTCTCATATCGTGTATTTCCGATGAAATCTCGACATGAATTTTTGGGTGAAATAGAATACTTCACCGTACGTAGTAGGGAAAGTCATGTGAATTCTCTCGGTTGTGCTGGTTACGTATGCCACACGTGAAACTGTCACCAGAGAGGTTAAGGCCACGGCTAGGCTGTTCAATGTCCACCCGACCGTCAGGAGATTAGCAGTTAACTCTACAGTGATTCTCGATTAGTTCCAAGTATCATTCTGATGTGTCAAAGGATTTTCCAGCAAACTGCCTCTCGTAGCCTATTGCTAATTCTCTTGCGAAACTCAATCGCAGCTCTGCAGTGCAAATGGTCAAAATTACGTGCAATTCGCTCTCACTTGGGATTCCCAAACTGAGAAATAATTAATGTAATTTCTGCCAACCAACCTACATAGTACCTACTTAAAATCAGAAGTGAAAGAAAACCTAAAGGGTAGGCGGTGTCATAGTTTTGGACCATCACAAATCTACCATTAAAGTAAAGCGAATCTGTCAAAAGCATTAAAGCCATGTTTAGGTAAAATTTCGTATTTACTTTCTCCACAACATACCCACATAGGTATTGCATTTCACCCAAAAACACTATACCAATATTTTACAACATATAAATGTTTTGAGGCTCCCGGAATCCAATAAACAATTTTTAGAAAAAGATCCGTATGTATTGTGAACAGTATAACTCGAAAGTTCGGAGAAATACAAAGCTTAGTATTTAAGTTCAATATCTTCCAAGAACCGACACGAAGATTTTAAAGAAAATCCCCCACCCCAGCCACCCATTACAGGAACATTCGTCGAAATTTTGGATTTTGCAAAATTGGCTCTAACAATTTTGACTAAAATACCGTATATTAAAGATACTTCATGACAAATAAAATGTAAATCTTGAATTTTCTGCGAAAAGTTATGAATTTCTCTTCATTTGAAAGGAATTTTGCACAATCTTGTATAACTGATGAACGAAGAAAGAAAATTATACAACAAATATAAAACAATTGTAAATCGTTTTAAGACACAATTTATTAAAAATACTTTTTTGTGGCATATACCATTTCCGAGATATCCGTTATTAGTGGTTCGAATGGTTGATTATCTTTTGTTTTAATGTGCTATCGATTTTCAGTTGTTTCTCGTGATTGCAGGAAACGATATGGAATTTTAAGACCAGTGTATAGTTCTAAGACTCTCGAATTCCATCAAGATGATAAGCAGCTGACGGACACCCTTTCTTGGATAATCTTTACCACGTATTTTTGAATAATCAGAGTTGGAGACTCGGCAAATCTACAGGCTTAATCCGGAAAGAACGCTGGGAGATGGACAAACTGACCTCTTTGTCCTTGGATCTCCTGCATATACAGAGACACTAGGTGCCAGACGTAGAATTCAAAACTCGAAATGTTTGAGCAGTATTTAAAAATCATAGCACATTTTTCTATTTACGATTATAATATTTCTATTATATATATCAGAATGTATAAAAAACGGAAATATAGAAACTGAAAAAAATGATTTCATTGTTATCTCAAAAAAATTGACTATCGCTATTGCCTTTGTATTTATAACGAAAAGTGTAATGTAGCTGTTTCTGCAGAGGTTTATCTCGAATGAATAGACAGAAAAAGAATAGATTTTATAGCCATTAGTAAACGATTGTGGGTAGAGAAAGTCATGTGAATGTAAGACAATTATATATATACTTTTTCTTAGTTACGCTGTTCACAGACACACAGATACAGGAGCTTTTGCTTTTATTTTAAACGTGTATCTATGGTTAAACGTCGGTATAGATTTTTGTGTGGAATGTAAGTAAGCAGTAGAGGAAATGTTTAAAAACAATTAAAAATTTGGTTAAATACCTAACTACGTATTTAATTCCAGGATCTTTCAAGAACAAATCCTTCCAGTCTAAACCGAGCGAAAACGCTACGCAGTAATGTGTGTGGCTCGTATTCGGGAGGTCCCGGGTTTCATTCCCGTGAAACACCCAATTTGACCCTGGGTTTTTCGTGGTTTTCCTTAATCGGTAGGCGAATCTTGTGTGATTTCTCACGATTTCCATAATTCCACTTTCATTCTGTTTCCTTCTCATCTTTTAGGCATGCTTCTAGGTTGCGTGGCGTAGGACAAATGGCGCGGATACTTCCTCAAAGAAAAGACTACTCCCCGTAGACACTAGAAGGCTGTTTGATTAACGGGTCATTTATCACCCTCTTTCACTGCTTCATCAGTGGGGATGTTTGTGCTTGGAACTGTTAAGGCGCGCGTCTCTTTGGCTTTTCTGCTTGCGACCTGAAGCCCCCTGTGGTTTCTTCATTTGGGGCGTTTTCCTTTGGGCTGCCCGGCTCAGATATGACCTCCTGCGTTTATTCTTGGGCCAGGTAGCGTACTCAGGTTTGGCCCAACACTCGGCGTCGCATGTGCCGTAATGTTAAGCTGGGGCACTGGAATGAGCACATGTGGGTTGGTTATCTTTGAAACCGCTTCCTGACTGCTGTCTCCTGCAAGATTATGACTTCTGGTTAATTAGTCTCGCGTGATTTTACACTCACTCCTGTGTGTCTCAAACCGGGACTCTCAACTGACACAATTCCTGACAAAAATACTCCCGACTCGGCTTTCCTTACACTCATGATAATTGTCACTTCGTCTCGTGTGTCTCTTTTTTTTCGAGTTGCGGCGATCACCTCCTCATCCGTTGCTGTAGCTTACCTTGATGCTTCTCCCGTTGGTTCCAGAAGTTCTCAGCGTGTTGGTTCTCTTCAATTTATCCTCGGCTAGCTGCAGTAATTTTCCTTAAACTATATGGGAGCATGGACTTATCCTCGGTAAAGGAAAACGTAGATCTCGGGTGGTGATATAGGAAGACATAGACTTGCTTTGTTTATGAAAAGATGACACTGCCGTTTCTTTTTATTTAATTAACCCTCGTAGTATACAAAACTGGTATTGCCGCTGTAAAATACTGTCCACCGCTGTTAAACTATGGCGTGGATATGGCACGAAATATAACTATTCTTATTGTCGCTTTCAGAGTAGCGGATCTTAGGTGTGTTGCTAAAACTATTTTGATTCCCTGTTTTGGCGCGATATCTCACACATCCTGCAGCATCTCTCCCTGACCACACATGACAAAAACTGTCTAATAAAATGCAATGCTAACTTGACATGACAAAGCTGACTTGATTCCCTTTTTGGCGCGATATCTCACCCATCCTGCAGCATCTCTCCCTGACCACACATTACCAAAACTGTCACGAATTTTCCCCAAACAGATCCATTTATAGTCTCAGGCTTCTGAGGTTGCTTCCTTTCCTATTGGTCCATTTTTAGCGCGACTCGACGCGTCTAACTATTTCGAATAAACTTTCAGGGATCTCATTGGTCCAAATTTAATATAAATCGCGGCTTTTCCTACATTTACCGTTAGGTTGTCTTTCTCGCTCACTTGGTCACGGCGAATTATCCAATAATGGGACAAAGGCTCTACACCCTCGCTGTAGGAATAATAGCACTGCGACTGAAGAGAGGTAATAAAACTAGGTTTTCTGCCTTCGAAAGCACTATTCCTGTAGCTAAATCATTCCATCGTGGACAGTATTTTAACCTAGCGCTTAAATTATTTACATTAAAGCATTTATAACTCTACTAATATTAGTAACCTAGATAGATACATAACGTTAAATCACCCTTCTTAAAATATACAAGCAGTATGAGATAAAGATATTTACATAGTACGATTTAACATCAATAAAAGTTAATTAATAAATTATCTGTAATTACAGTTCTTGGGCTCGGCCTAGAGTTGCCGTTTCAGAGTGGAGGAGAAAATGATTTAATCACTGACCCCAGCCCCGATGGGAGTCGGGACTGAGAGTGTGGGACTCACCAATAGTCGGCATACCCATTAAAAACTCCTCCACCGGTGGAAAAAGGAAGAAGGAAAAAGTAGAATGGCGTTGCTTTTTGCGGTCCCGCATAGCACCCGCGTTAGTATGTGAGAGATGGATGTCTCCGCCCTATGGGCTGGAGCGGGTAAAGGTAGCTACTAGGTTGCTGCCATGAAACCTGACTGCAACGCTAGTGAAAATGGCGTGGGTTTAGGAAGGAATTTGAATGGTGATTGTAGAGATGGGTTGGTGGAGAACTTACTTCTGTTGAAGATGTAGTGCTCGGTTTCGGAATTCCTCTGCGTATGATGTGCTGCTCGGAGGCCTTCGGCGGTTGCTTGGGGCCTCCGGTTTGGCTGGCTGCTGGAAGTGGGCCCGAAGTTCACGCTGCTGCGCTTCCAGAGATCTGATGGTCGTTTCGATGGTATCTAGGTGTTGAGTAATGGTGTCCGATGCTGAAGATGAGGTCTGGATGGAGTTGTCGATGGTGCTGAGTCTAGAAGTGATGGTCTCGAACTGCCCAGTTAGGAAAACTTGCTGAGCAGCTGAGGTGTCTTGATGGTCCCTGATGAGTTCCTCCATGGCTGTCAGCTTCGTCGTCATGTTCAGGAACTCCGCGTGAAGATCCTGAACGGCGTCGCGTAGGCCCTGGACTTCCTCAATGATCGGTGCTGAAGATGTTGGAGTCGGCGCTGGTGTCGGCGTCTGTGGAGGTGCTGCTGGCTGTGATGAAGGTGCTGGTGGCTTCGGCGTTGCCTTCCTGCGAGGATGCAGGGGGCAGAGCGCTTGACCGGTGAGAGGACTCGAGCCTCCACAGGTCGCACAGTAGCGGCGTCGGCGGCGAAGGTCGTGCTGCGTGCACGAAGACGTAGTGCTGGAAGCGCCACAGTAGTGGCACCTTGGTTTCGCCGTGCAGGAGCTCTCGTTGTGCCCGTACGCACAGCAGCGTCGGCAGGGAAACTGGCGTTCCACTCGGCTGGCCTCGATGCGTAAGCACCGCCCTAACAAGGGCAGGCCCGCCCTCAAGGCCGCTTCCTGGTCACCAGGGTCTGCAAACTCGATCCTGACGAGCGATGTGAGTCCCTGTGCTCCGTGGATCCGAGCGGCCTTCAAGGTTGAAGGCTACGGTCGGTGTGCTGCGCTGATGAGGAACCTGACTGGCAGGTTCCTCGGGACCCCTCGGATCACAGCAGTGTACCTCCCATGAGGCACAGGCTGTATCTGCGCTGGCTGGACAGTATCCAGGATCGGCGGCGTTGGCTGCGGTGAAGCTGGTGGCAACTGCGGAAGCAGTCCCGGCGAAGCTGCGCTGGCACGTGGCGAAGCGCGGTCGATGCGTAGGTTGCCCTAGGCTGAGGCGGCTGCGGCGAAGTCTCCTCGGCGGGTACCGGAGGAGATGAAGAGGTTCCTGCCTTAGCAGGAGCAGCGACAGAGCGACCCTTCTTCCTCGCCATCTCGGAGCTGAGTGTGAGTGTGAAAAATGTATGTGGTGTGTCTCGCTTACCCTCTGTGAAGTCACCGCTTCTTAGTCCACAAGTTCTCTTCTGCGCGGCACTTTGCCACTCTTAGGGTTTCACCAAACGCGATTAAACTCCAGAATAGTAACTCCAGAGTAACATTACCGCGGTAGTTGTTACTCCCGAGTGCCATGTATTCGTTTCACCATGCTTGTGTGGAGGTTAAAGTACTTCAATAATTATAACAGAAGTTTTTAGTGCGAGTAAACGAAAGATTTTAAAGGTTTAAGCTACAGAGAAAGAAGTAAACGAAAGCACTGGTAAGTAGAAATACACGGTAATAGCTAATATTTTCGAAAAAATGTAACTTAAACTTTCGCTATAATGAAATTATCCTGTTAACTTGATATACTTTTTGTGTGTTAAATTTACACAATCATATCAGACGAAGGAAAGCGAAAGAGAACACCAAATTTGCATTCTTCTGAAAATCTCCTACGGCTTTCTGTGGTAAAAGAATTTGTGTGTTTAGAGAACAAGAGAACAGATGATCAACTATGCTCCAGAAGAAGGATACATGGGAGAAGGCTGCAGAAAAATATAATGCTGGCACCACTATGGGACACAGAACTGCAGCTAATACAAAGACAGAGTGGGAGCTGCTAAAAAACTGCAAAGAAGGATTTAGCCAATAAAAGAATAGCTTCAACTAAGACAGGTGATACATTTGTTTTCTTTTTAACATGAATATGTAGTGTAAGCGTTTGTTCTATTCTTTCTTCTAATTTGTAGGTGGTGGACCTTCAAGGTCAGATCATAGTAATGATTCAGTATTCACCAAAGTGTCGTCCTCCGTGGACTAGTGCCACCATGCTAGCCTCTAGATCCCAAGGTCGTGGGTACAAACCCGGCGATGGATTTCTTTGGGCGTAAAACTCCTTAGCATGGCTTCCTTCGGAAGGGAAGTAAAGCCGGTGGTCCCGTGTCGTAGATTTACGGCAAGTAAAAGAACATCAAGCCTAATAAAGAGACCTCTGAGCAAAATTACAGGTCTTTTACACCCAATATAGAATGGGACGCTAAGAACCACAGTAGTTAAAGAGCGTGCAAAAGTAAAACTCAGTTTTAATTTATTCACCAAAGAACTCAGTCTCATTGGTAAAAATCCTTATTTTCATCGCCAGAACTGTCCTCAAAAACAATTATCATCAAGCTTGCAGCGTTGCAGAGATTGTAAAATGCTAGCTAGCAGTTAGTCTGTGCTTTATTCCACAATATTTCACCGAGTACCGTTACTCTCTGATTTACTCTTGCATACGCAATTTAATCCAGAGCAAGTTGTTGGTGAAACGCTCAAAGTGCTCGCGTTTGGTGAAACCGACCCTTAGACAATTACCGATACCTAAGATTAATAAGGTAATGCTCATGCTAACTATTTGCTTATGTGCCACAATTATTCCTCGCACTATTTAAAGTTATTTCAGTTACTGCGCCTCGCGGTCGTGGGTCGCAAATAGTCTGTGCTACTGAGACTGTCGGAGTGGAGACCAGTCTTGATAACATCTCGTATCGAGTCAAGTTTCTCTTCTATCTTAGTGGTTTATGTCCTTTCTGCTAACTTCGAGTGCTTCCTTATTGGTTCTAGTTTAAAAGTTTGAACTTTAAGTATATTTTTCCCCAACCTCCGACAGACGCTATCTAATACACTTTCAGGCATTTCTTCTTCTTTATGTGTTTAACCTCCTCTTATGTAGGACTTACACCCCCCAGGACTTACAGGCGGGTGCCTGTGGTCAGAGGCTCTCGAGGAGCAGACACCCATGGATCACATAGAATATCCAGGATGGGTGATCAGCCCGATGCTTGGTATGGGAGGAAGGAAGTAGATGAAGCGAAATGTTGGTGAAATGGATGAAAGGAAAGGTGATGATGGAGCAGTCGGTGGAATGAATGGCGGGGGAAACCGGAGAACCCGGAGAAAACCCGCAAATCCCACATGCAGGACCCTGGGATTGAACCCGGGCCGCCTCGGTGAAAGGCGAGCGGTCTAACCACTCGGCCACGGCGCCGCCCTTTCAGGCATTTCTCCTTCCCCAAATACAAAGGGGTTGCGTGATATTTTACACCAGAGGTGGCGAAAACGGGACTCGGGAGTCATTTTGATTCGTAGGCGCCGTTCCCTCTCTGCCACTGTCTCTTTGTTTTTCACATGCTGCTGAGTGATGCAGTGCGTGTTGCATATTTGGTGACTCGCAGAAGCAAGGCGTTTTTGCCACCCTTGTTTTACACCTTCAAGTTTGCAGTCGTTGTTTCTATGCGTCTATTTTGCAGAAATGTTGCAAAAAGCAATACTCATATAATGGAATTAATTGACCTAATAGTGGTCGATACTATAAAGCTTGGGACTTAAATTACTTACAACATTGTAAGTTGCCATTGGGATATATCACTTCATTCAATTTGAGATCTCCTTGTGGTTTACCGGGAAAAGTAAGACTTATTTGATGAACTTAATGTCCTTCCGGCAAGTTTCTATGGTAGCTCAGTGGATAGAGCAATCGGACGGACACCGGTAGATCCGTGGTTCAAGTCTCGGCTATAGCATTGAAATTTTCAGTCCTCTGATTATACCTTTCCAATACTTATATCAATTGAACCACTTATAAAGTTTCCTAAGGACATTAGGATGGTTGCTTTTGAGTTGATGGGAACAAAAATGCAGAAAGTGATTAAGTTTGACATGGATTAATTGGCAATAACTGAATAACGCACATTAATTAAATCTTTCGCTAAAGTTGGAATTATCGTTACACGCTTCATTCCTTCCTCCCGGGGTGTGGTAGTCACAATAGAACTATACAGTGTGTTTTAGAAATACTTTTACAAACTTTGAGTATGGGTTCCTTACACCACAAGAAGGAAAAAAGTTCATATGAACATACGTCCCATAATCCTTTGTTTTCTCGTTAGGAGGTGTTCAACACAGTGGTGCACTTATAACACACAAAACTCATAATAAATGCTCGAAATGTCCTCCTCTCGCTTCTAATTTTCTCTAAAAATTGCCTCAACAATGTTGACTAAAATACCACATACTAAAGATATTTATAAGACAAAACGTATATCTTGAATTTTTGGGAAATAGCCTGTGAAGTCCTCTTCATTCGGGAGAAAATTTGTATAATCCTGTATAGCTGGTAAACGTTAAGCGTTATACGAAAACGTACTGCATAAAAAATGTGGACATCTTTAAAACACAATTTATTTCAAATAAGTTTTTTGTGGCATTAGCGGTTTATGAGATAAACGTTATTAATTGTTCATTTCTTGGTCATTATGTCCTTTCAACATTCAGTTGTTTCTAGCGATGTCATGGAAACAGTATGGAATTTTAAGGCCAGCATATAGCGTCCAGTTGTTAAACATTTGACTGTCGCTGTTCTCTTTGTATCTATAACGAAATGTGTAATGTAGCTGCTTCTGTAAAGGTTTATTTGGATTAAAATGTAGCAGACACAAAAATAAGCTTGAGTAAGTGTAATTATTAATAATAAAGATACAGGGTAGAGAAAGTCAAGTTGTGGCAATATTTTTAACACTTAAAGTATTTCAGTCTAATTATATAATATATAAATTCAATAACAGCCCGCCTTGAAGCAATATGTATGTAATAATTTATAAAAATGTATGTAACAGTCATTGCAAATGCTTATATTATTATAAACATGTTCAAAATGCTATTGTATACATTACATACTTTAATAATGCAAGAGCTGTGCGAATAATAAGTTTAACGTTGCAAACAATGAGGTAACATTGAGGCAATAATGAGTTTGAGAGTTTGAATACTACTACTCATGGTTAGAGCAACGATAATGTAACTTTTGTGACAGTTTAAAAATAGCCAATCAACAGCCAGGAAAAGCTTTAATTAAATGCACGTGTCCTATTGGACTAGGATTAGCCAATCAGAGACATGAAATACAGAAATTTACAAGTTTAGGCGGTTGAAATCAGTTCAGTTGCCTCCAAACAGTGTTCATAACCAGACGCGAGATGTGTCCTCGAGAAATTAATTACGTATTCGTGTGAGACGAAAATAGTGTTCGTGTTAAAACAAAATCTGATCTGTTACACTCACATGACTTTCTCTACTCTTGTACAAAGTATTTTTACAAACGCTTATTCTCCATCTACTTCATGTTAATCGAGATAAACATTTGCAGACTCTATCTTAATGCTAGATGTAAGAGGAACATATATTTACAAGGGCAATATAGAAATACAGTAGCCTTTAAGCACATACATATCTCTTAATAGCTGATTGCTAGGTACAGCACCATTCCCTTTGCAACAGATTAATACTCTTTGCATATCCAAGACAAAAAAATGAATAACGAATTCCCATTTGAGAGAATAAGTATTGAAAAATTTAAGAGAATAACAAGCAATATCTCGAAAATGGTTCAATCAACAAAAAAAAAAAAATGCATATAACATAAATTGTGTATTTTAACATCATCTACATTTCTTGTGTAGTAATATTTTGTCTATCTCTTATGGTTTACCAGTTATGCAAAAGTCGTTCACAATGAAGAATGCTTTTGGAGACATTCCCAGAAAATTCAAGATATACATTTTATTTGTCATAAAAGCATCTTAAATATATTATATTTTAATCAAAAGCGTTAGAGCCGTTTTTGAGAAAATTAAAATTTTCGAAAAATGTTCCATGTAAACGGTAATCTGGGGTGGGGGGATTTTCTTGACAACCTTCGTGTCGCATCTCTGGAAGATATTGAACCCAAATACCAAGTTTGGTGTTTATCCGACTGTTCGTTTCTGAGTTACGCTGTTCACAGACAGACACACAGACACACACACATGGACGTGCTTCCAAAAATGCTTTTTTTTATTCAGGGGATCTCAAAACATGTATTTCCGGTGAAATCTCGGTATCGAATTTTTGGGTGGAATATAATACTTCCCCTACTTACTATACGTAGTAGAGAAAGTAAAAATGAATAACGAATTTGAGAAAAAGTATAAGTTTTGGAAAATTTAAAGAAATAACAAGCAATATCTCGAAAATGGTTCACTCTCTCCAAAAAATGTATAGTACATAAATTGTGTATTTTAACGCGATCTTAACTTTTTGTGCAGTAAAATTTTGTGTATCTCTTATGGTTTCCAGTTACGCCAAAGTCGTTCACAATGAGGAACACTTTTGGAGACATTCCCAGAAAATTCGAGATATACATTTCATTTGTCATGAAAATATCTTAAACACATGATATTTTAATCAAAATCGTTAGAGCCATTTTTGAGAAAATTAAAATTTTCGAAAAATTTTCCATGTAAAGGGTAGTCTGGGGTGGGGGGATTTTCTTGAAAACCTTCGTGTCGCATCTCTGGAAGATACTGAATCTAAATACTAAGTTTGATGTTTATCCGACTGTTCGTTTCTGAGTTATGCTGTTCACAGACACACAGACACACACACAGACATGTTTCCAAAAATGCTTTTTTTGGATTCAGGGAGTCTCAAAACATGTATTTCCGGTGAAATCTCGGTATCGAATTTTTGGGTGGAATACAACACTTCCCCTACTTACTATACGTAGTAGAGAAAGTAAAAATGGATGTATTAAATGAAAGAATCTCACAGCTGTCTATATCAGTGAAGTCGTATTTAATTTGTGTCAAGTATTAATAAAAGGAGTGAATTGAAACTTAAAATCTGTGTAAGCCTACATTCTTGTCGCACCATGCCCTGCCATGTCTCTAACAAATACTATGCAGCCGAGGCAAACGTAAATATAATTTAAATATTTAAAGAAACAGTTTAATTACAAAGTTAATATTTATTTTAAACGTGGTGCAAACAACGTAACAACAGTAGAAACTATCTACTTCAAAGTGAATGTATCACATATTGTTTTGGTTGCAGTACAATGCTTCCTTATCTGCTATGTGTTGACTTCTCTATTTCTACAGTGTTGATACAAACGGATGGCAATAGTGCGCCTATGTATCCAGCACAGAGCCTAATAATAATGTCATGAAGAGGGTGTGGTTTATTCGTTAAATCAAGGGATTACCGTGTGGTCGGAGGGGATGAGCTGCAGGATTTGTGTATGACGGCACAGGGAGGGTTGTCTAAGATAGATGGAGTCAGGGATATAAATTAAGGGAAGGAGGAATGTTTTTGATTCTAATAAGAGAGACGATTGCCCTTGGCATCTTTCGAGAAAATGAGCACGGATAGCTAATTCTTTCGTATAATGAAGTATCTTTCTCACCCCTTCCTCGAGGAAAGAGAAGGGTATAATTGTCGACGACAAGTTTTGGTCAAGCTGCTCGGAAACTCTCTGGCAGACATCCAACTCTAGCGATGATTTAAGAGTAAGATTCACTTTGTTATAAATCTTATAAGGTATAAATTCTTTCCCTCCAACATATACGGTGCGTTCATAGATCGGCCGGACCGTTTCGCGGCGTTTTTGGACTAAGCGAGGATTGGCGCAAAATTACCGTACTGACTTACATTAGGCTTTGATGCAGTAATTTGTATCACAGATTACTTAAATGTAAAGAATGATTGTAATATGAATATGCATTTTTATGTGACATTGATTTGAGATGTATAATGATTGTAATTATTGTTGAGAAGTAAGTTTATACGGCCTTATTGAAACTGACAATAATAGCGTGCAATAATGCAGCGAGGGGGTGAGCTATTTATCATTATTAGAGACGAGGAAGTTACGTAATGTTGGCGCGTTTTCCTTTAGAATTTGCTGGAACATTATACCTAGAGCATATGTATTCATAATTTTCATTGGATATAAAAATAGACGCTAATGTTGGCGCGTTTTATTAGCCAATAACAACTCACTTATAATCTTTAGGCATATCGGGGTGTAGGAGTATAAAAAGGGCTAGGTTAGAGATAGACCCCGTCAGTTCGTCGAAAAAATTTGTAAGTTACACGTCGCCTTCAGTCCAGCAGAAATATTACAGTCGGCTATCGATTCGCAATTTACGCGTATCAGAGTTATGAAAAATCTCAAGTATTGTAAAGTTAATGATACAAAAAGTTGAAGTACGTGAATTAAGAATGATCACTAAATGTTATTATAACAGTTTCAGTTTGACGAGGGTCTAGATCAATGTGTAAATGTGATAGTGAAAGTGTTCGACAATAAAAGTGTAAAAGAAATTCTTTCATCAGTGTTATCTTTGGATAAAAGATTCCTTTCCGTTTACACAACCTGTATAAAGAGATGTGCTGGACCAAAAAAGATCATAGCTAGCCGGAGGACAGTGAACCAAAATAAAATAAAATAACAGTAGCATTCTTTCAAACAAACACTAATACTACCGCAAATTGCTAACACCAGATGGAGCTACAAACCTAACAAAGAATCACGTCACAAAATGGCTTCACCACGTGGAGTAAACACACATACACAAACATTATAAGTAATACCGTCGCAAATTTAAACATACATAAACATACATTATAAGTACCTAATACCATCGCAAATTGGCTCCCAAACGTGGGGCTCAACAAATTAAAATATAACTTAACAGGTATAACATCGCAGCTTACCTGCATCACAACACATGTCCTTCAACGCTAACACATTCCCTATATCTCCGAAAGAAATGCTGGTTTTTAGTCACAAACTTCATGTTGAGTGATTGCCTGTATTTCTCTCGTCATGTTATCCTTCAAATCTTGTAACGTGTGCGGATTTGATGCGTAAACATTATTCTTTAAGGTTACCCATAAATAAAAATCTGATGAGTTGCACTCACATAATTTTCTCTACTCTTGTACAAACTAGTTTTACAAACACTTATTCTCCATATGCTTCATGTTAATCGAGATGTTAATCTTATTGCTAATTTTCTTGTAGATGAAAGGGGAATATGGTAGACTTTAAGCGATAGTCAAATCTTTTAAGAGTTGGTTGCTATGTGGGGTGTTCCAGTTTCTTTGCATTACCAGGACAATAAAAAAAACAAGTTTGGTGTTTATCCGACTGTTCGTTTCTGAGATATGCTGTTCACAGACAGACACACACACACACACACACACACACACAGACACACTGACCCACAGACACACAGCCACACAGACACACACACGGACATGTTTCCAAAAATGCTATTTTTGGAATCAGGGGGTCTCAAAACATGTATTTCCGGTGAAATCTAGGTATCGAAATTTTGGGTGGAATACAATACTTCCCCTACTTACTATACGTAGTAGAGAAAGTAAAATGAATAACGAATTTGAGAAAAAGTATAAGTATTGAAAAACTTAAGGGACTAATAAGCAATATCTCGAAAATGGTTCACTCAACAAAAAATGTATATGACATAAATTGTATATTTTAACGCGATCTACATTTTTTGTGTAGTAAAATTTTGTCTATATCTTATGGTTTACCAGTTATGCAAAAGTCATTCGCAATGAAGAATACTTTTGGAGACACCCCCAGAAAATTCAAAATATACATTTTATTAGTCATAAAACTATCTTAAGCATATGGTATTTTAATCAAAATCGTTAGAGCCAATTTTGAGAAAATTAAAATTTTCGAAAAATGTTCCATGTAAAAGGTAGTTTGGGGAGGGGGGAATTTCTTGAAAACCTTCGTGTCGCATCTCTGGAAGATACTGAACATAAATACCAAGTTTGGTGTTTATCTGACTGTTCGTTTCTGAGTTATGCTGTTCACAGACACAGTCACACACACGGACGTTTCCAAAAATGATTTTTACTTTCTCTACTACGTATAGTAAATAGGGGAAGTATTGTATTTCACCCAAAAATTCGATACCGAGATTTCACCGGAAATGCATGTTTTGAGATCCCCTGAATCCGAAAAAAGCATTTTTGGAAACATGTCCGTGTGTGTGTCTGTCTGTGTGTCTGTATGTCTGTGTGTCTGTCTGTGAACAGCATAACTCAGAAACGAACAGTCGGATAAACACCAAACTTGGTATTTAGGTTCAGTGTCTTCCAGAGATGCGACACGAAGGTTTCCAAGAATACCCCTGCCCCAGAGTACCCTTTACATGGAACATTTTTCGAAAATTTTAATTTTCTCAAAAATGGCTCTAACGATTTTGATTGAAATATTATATGTTTAAGATATTTTCATGGCAAATAAAATGTATATCTTGAATTTTCTGGGAATGTCTCCAAAAGTATTCTTCATTGTGAACAACTTTTGGTAAACTGGTAAACCATAAGAGATAGACAAAATTTTACTACACAAAAGATGTAGATCGCGTTAAAATGCACAATTTATGTCATATACATTTTTGTTGTTGAGTGAACCATTTCGAGATATTGCTTGTTATTCTCTTAAATTTTTCAATACTTATTTTTTTAAATGGGAATTCGTTATTCATCTTTTTGTCTTGGATATGCAAAGAGTATTAATCTGTGGGAAAGGGAATGGTGCTGCACCTAGCAACCAGCTTAAAGGCTACTGTATTTCTATATTGCCCTTGTAAATATATATTCCCCTTATATCTACAAGAAAATTAGCAATAAGATAGAGTCTGCATATGTTTATCTCGATTAACATGAAGTAGATGGAGAATAAGCGTTTGTAAAAATAGTTTGTACAAGAGTAGAGAAAGTCATGTGAGTGTAACACACCAGATTTTTTGCATTACCGGTGAAACCTCGGTATCGAATTTTTGGGTGGAATACATTACTTTCCATACTTACTGTACGTAATAGAGAAAGTAAAGAATTCTATATGCTAGTTTGTGTAACAGTATTACAATAATATGCCTCTTAATCTTATAAGTATGTTTTCTTTTGTGACCGGGTAACTACCCCACTACACAGCCGTCACCCTGGAGGGCACATTCCTTGCAAAATTTGGCAACACTGTTTTTACGTATCGATACTGCCATCCGCAGGGTAGCAGAAATGCATAGTGAAAGCGCACAGGTCCCACAGTACTTTCTTTATTGCTCTGGAGGTGAGCGTAGTGAAAAGTGTGTTCGTCTATTATTGGAAACAGAGTTAAGTCAAGAAGAGCAGAGAGGTGTAGCTCGTTTCTTGGTGGCTAAGGGTGTTGGAACATCGAAATTTATCGTCGCATGTCTGCTGTGTATGGCGAACACTGCATGTCCCTTGCAAGTGTGAACGAGTGCCAGAAGAGATTCCGCGAAGGACATCACTGCAAGACGATCCGCACTGGGGACAGCCCCATCGAGCCATTACGCCGGACGTGATTGCGCGGATTGATGGTCTGATCTGGGAAAACCGACGAGAGGAAGATGTTCGTGTTCAGGTCAACATTAGCCATGGCTCCGTGCATGCCATTATCAAAGATTACCTGCACTTTCTAAAACTTTGTCTGCAGTGGGCTCCGCATAAACTGACGGAGCGACAAACGATTGACTGAATGGCTGCATGTCTGATTCATTTGTAGCGGTTGACGCTGACCTTTGACATATCTGGGTTGTTCCTTGCTGTCGCTTAAGGAGACTCAGAGCCCCGAGTTCGATTATTGGATCGTAGGGATTTAGGAATGTGTTTTGGTAGAGCTGAGGTTCTGGTTTTCAGGGGTGGTGACACTGTCGTGATGATATTAATAATACTGCGGCGAAGATTGAGTTATTTCTTTATGTTGTTACGCAGATTCCTATCTGGTCGACCCGCCACCTTCGTCGTCGAAACCACTGTTATTCTTATCACTTTCGAAGTCGCTACTTATGTGTTCCTCCGACTATCCCTCGAATTGCCTAGATTTCACAACTTCATTTTTACACTATAAACTTCTGATTATTTCCTTCTTATTTTGTTTCATCAACCGTCCTCGTGGTTAGTCTGTACCGGAATGTGTCTCGGCGTTTCTTTTCCCTTTTCACGCCTTTCGCCAAACTTAGAATTTTCCCCCCACCTTTCTTATGTTTCGTTCTGTTTTACGTTCAAACGTATCATGTGATGTATACGCGATCTTTTGATTGCCTATCATTTTGTTTCATGATTTTTATTATTGGCTACCCACACTTGACAACTTTCACGTCTGCTTCTTACAGCTTATTTTGAGTTTTAAAATCTTCCCACGAATATTCTTAGATCGTAGATAAGACACGTATACTTTCTGACCCTGCTAAGCTTTGAAACCATTGTAAACTACACATCCGAGCCAAAGTATAAAAGCGAAACTTCCGGTAGACTTGTCGCCGATAGCAGGTAGATACATCTGCTTTCGTTTCGAGGAAAACAAAAATTGTTTTTCTGCCTTTGCAACACCCATTCCTAATCTGAATTTACAGAGCGGGCGTCTTTTTATTTTATAAATTGATTCTGTTTATATCCTTTATCTCTTTTCGGCATGTTTTCGTCGTTATGTTCGATAACCGGCTTCACGGTACCACGAGGAAGAGTAGGAGTTTCTGTCACGTATCGTCACAGGGGACGAAACTTGGTGCCACCATTTTGAGCCCAAGAGGAAACGGCAAAGCCAACAATGGAATCACGCCAAATCTCCTCCGCCAAAGAAATCCAAAGTTCTCCATACGAGTTCCGGTAAAGCCATGAACTGCTTCTTCTTCGACTGCAGGGCCCCTCTGCTTGTCCACTTCCAAGAGCGTGGAGTCACAATCAGTGAGCAGCGCTATGCAGACACGTTGCAGAAACTGCGATGCACCATAAACGCAAAACTGTCGGACGAATCATCCTTTTGCATGATCATGTCCATCCCCATTCTGGTGAGGGAAACCCTTCAACATCCTCCGTGCAGCTCAGATCTTCCCCTTGTGACCTTCACATTTTTGGCGACCTGAAGAAAGGCTATCGTGGTCGTCGGTTTCATTAGGACGAGGAAATGCAAGAATGGGCGAGGTTGTGGATCCGTCAGCGACCTCCCTCTTTCTACAAGATTGAAATTGATCGTCTCGTACCCCAGTTGGAGAAATGTAGTAACACTTATGTCAATTCCATTGTCAGTTTGTAGCGGGTGTTCGGTTTTCATTTGACTGCCCCTCATATCTTCTCTTACATGTGAGGCTATCTTGCCCAAATGCCCGATGAGTAACTCTTATACGCAGCGTAACTTGGTTTACCACATTGGAATGAAGACTACGATTTGCGTTGATTCACAGTTTATTGATGACTCACTTTACAGGCAAGAATGTTTCTCGGAGCAAAGGCTATCTGAGGGCTTTACGGGAATAGTGGCGTAAGTTTATTTTCCCGTTCATTAAATGAAACAAAACTCACTCCTAATTATCACGGCAATTCAAATATTCAAATGCTCCCGGCATATTAGTATCTTTACTTAATTTATCACGCTCACATTTTGAACATGCGTCAATGGATACGAAAGCTGATCAACAAAGACAGACTGATTTTGTTTCACAGATGTTTATTACTCCAATTCAATGTTTACATGATCTTTTTCAAAGTAGTCCCCTCCTACTTCAATGCACTTTTTATGGCGTCTCTGTCAGTCCTTGAACACGTGCTGCAGACCATTCTTTGTCAGGTCCTTGAGAATCGCCTCACTTTTCTTGAGCACTGCTTCAGAGTTCTCAAAACGAATACCCCTAAGCTTTGCCTTTAGTGATGGGAATAAAAAAGTCACAGGGTGCAAGATCGGGGCTATAAAGTGGATGTGGTACACAGGTAATGTTGAATCGAGCCAGAAACTGTATGACTTGATTTGCGACGTGAGGCCGTGCATTGTCATGATGAAGTCGCCACCCAGTCCGACAAAGCTCTGATCGTTTGTTTGCAATGTACTTCCTCAGTGTAGCCAATACTGACGTGTAGTATGCTGCTGTAACGGTAGTGTGAGGGGGAACTGCATGCTGGTAAATCATTCCATTACAGTCAAAAAATGTGATCACCATCACTTTCCCTGCAGATGGAACAACTTTTGCCTTTTTTTGGTGTTGGAGAACCTGGCGATTTCCACACTGTGCTAGCTTGTTTTCCTTTAGGATCATAATGATGCAGCCATGACTCATCACCGGTGATAATCGATTTAAAAAATGGATCACCTCCATTGTCTTGTATGCGAAATGCACGTAGGGTCTACAAAATACAGCATTACTACCAACTTACCAATAGGAGAGTGCTGCCGCCTACCAACATTATACATAAAAACCCGCTCTTTTCAAATATTTATGTTACAGATACGAAACTATCACGGAAGCTACAGGAAAAATCAGTCTCAGTCTTTGCTGATCAGCCCTCGTATATGTATACTCGCCGAAGTCAACCAAATACTAGAGAACGAACTTGTTTCTCCTCAATTAATACCAATTTTTACCCCCGCGCTACGGGGTTTACATTTAGACTCGAACCCAGCCGGTATGGCGCTGTGCAGAGCTTGGCTTCTCTTTTGTGTAGCGAGTGGTAACCGCGCCAAGGGTGTCCGAAAGCTTGACTTACACCTTCCGAATTCACGTAAATCCGCAGTTAGCCTCATTCAGAATCTAACTGATATTATAAGCTTCAGAAGGTTGCCTGCTACAGCTTAGGAGGACCATCTACCCCGCGGATTTTGGTCCTTTCCGGATATTTTATTTCCCCGGTCCACTCATATCTGGGAGGCATTCCTCTATCCGCCATATAACTCGTAAAGGACCTATTGCTTGTAACGGGAGAAGCATTTAAATAATTTGAGATGGTGGAATAGTTGCTTTAGTTTAGTTTAACTGCCCCACGTATGGGAGCCAACTTGAGATTAGGTGTTTAGCTACACACTTTGGAAGCTAACTTGAGAAAGTGTTTTGTTTACGTAATTTATTGTTACGTAAGTTATTAGCCTCACGCTTGGGAAGCCAACTTGAAGAAGTATTGTTCTTGGAGTTTAGTTTGTTTAAGAAGTTTGCAACACGTTTTGAGCGTCGGTTTGAAGCTATTGATTACGTAATAGTTACTGTTGTTACGCAATATGCTGCTACGTATGAGAAGTTGATTTAAAGATGCATTTTTTGTTGTTACACTCCAAGTTTTATAATATAATATTTAACTTTGTTATTAAAACTGCTTCTTATTTATGTTTGAATTTGCCTCGGCTGCATCAGTGTTGTTTTAAAGTCACGTATCTCTTGGGCAGGGCTTCGTGCAACAAGAATGTACGCTTACACAGATTTTAAGTTTAAATTCACTTCTTTTTATTAATCTTTGACACAAATTAAATAGCACTAAACTGATATCAAGAGCTGTGAAAATTCTTTAATTTAATACTTGCACTTTGTTAACGCGTATACATAATTTTTGTTTCACACGAATACGTAATATTTCTCTAGGTAACACATCTTCCATCCGGTTGCTATCAAGGTCTGCCGGCAACTAAACATATTTCAACCGTCCAAACCCATATACTTCTGTATTTCAACTCTCTGATTGGCTAATCCTAGTCCAATAGAATACCTGCCTTTTCTTTTTCTGGCTATTGATTGGCTAATTTTAAACTGTCACACAATTTACAGTATCGTTACTCCAATCATGACTAGTAGCATTTAAACTCTCAAGCTCATTATTGCCTCAAGGTTACGTCATTGTTACCTCACTGTTAGCAACGCTAAACTTATTATTCTCACAGCTCTTACATTATTAAATTACGTAATGCATTCACAAAACATTTTTGAACATGGATGCAATAATATAAGCATTTGCAATTACTGTTTTATAAATTATTACATACATATTGTTTCATTTCATATTATATAACTTAATTGAAACTATTGAAGTGTTACAAACACTGCCCCAAATTTGGTAGTGCTTTTATTTTTTCCCAAATTAAGAATTCTACATTGTGTGGAACACCTAATTAGTTAGTATTATAATGAAAGAAAAATTATATTTTTTATATAATATATCAAATATATTTGCATGAATTATAATAGAGCAGCATTTTGAAAACATTTAGATAAAAACTGCAAAATTTATAAATTTCACCGATGGGTAGCCACAAATGAACAAATTATTATTCAGACTGGGTGGCTTAAACTTAAAAGCCTGTACGTTTAGAGACATGAAATAGAACCGTATCGTAGACAAGCTTTAGAAAGAAGTTATTTCTAACACAATGTGTGTATTTTTGTTGGGAATGACACGCTTCAGTCCTCACAGCGGGAAAACTCGAATAGCTGTCATCAGGGATAGACCGACTGGAGAAAAGAAGAGCAAAAGAAAAATGCTACTTTTAAAGCTGCAAGGGTGGTTGGGGGGATGAAGTGACAAAAAACATTTTAAAGCGCAACTCCTGCAGATGACAAGTGCAGTCCCATTGAAGTTACTGTGACATATTGTCTGTCTTCTCCATGTTTCTTCTTTTTCTTCTTCGCACCTTAATTAAGATAAATTGAAACAGAAACTCAAGGCGTGCAAGTTTCGCTCTAAGGTTTCCGGTTTCTGAACAACAGCTGGGAGGTTCACTAAGTTAAATCCCCGAGGTTACTTCGCTCAAAAGAACTGTCGACTTTCAGTAAGTTTCATCGTTTTACGTACGTCTCGCTTAAGGTTATTCGGATGTGCAACGCTGCAATGTATTCACAGATAATAGTAATACATTTTAAGTACCGTATTGCTTTTTCTACCATCTACTTATAGTAGAAGATGAAGTATTGCTTTCCAAACAAAAATGTATATAAAAGCTTCTAAAGAAATACAGTTCTGAGGTTTGCTAAAGCGGAATAAACTATTTTAAGAAGAGCTTTTATGTGTGTATGTATGTATTCTAAGAACACAACAGCATCAAAAATCCACCAACCTCAAACTGCCCTCTACATGGAAAATTTTCATGTATTTAAGTTTCTTAAAGGTCCCCGCAACAGTTTTTTTTTATTAAAAAGCATACCTTGAAGATATTTGCACGACAATTTAAATGTACCAGGTGTCCCACACAAGCCGTCCTTGGTTGAAGGTTATACTGGATAGAGTGGATGCCAATACGTTTGCATAAGCAGAACTGCATAAGGGACTCCATACCGACAGAGAGGAGATTGCTAAATAAAAACACCAATGCTTGAATCACTAACTGATATTACTGATCCCACAACTCATTCGGTAGAGAAACTGCCTGCTACATATGTTCTGCGTTCGATTCCCGGCTGGGCTTTAGAAAGTTGACTTTAAACAAAAACATTTCACATGCCCAGAGTCTGGTGTTTGAACTTGAGAGTAACTGTGTGCGTTTGTGAAAAGCATAACTCAGAAACGAAAAGTCGGATAAACACCAAACTTGGTATTTAGGTTCAGTATCTTCCAGAGATGCGACATGAAGGTTTTCAAGAAAATCCCTCCACCCCAGATTACCCTTTACATGGAACATTTTTCGAAAATTTTAATTTTCTCAAAATTGGCTCTAACGATTTTGATGAAAATATCATATGTTTAAGATAAGGTCATGAGAAATGAAATGTATATCTCGAATTTTCTGGGAATGTCTCCAAAAGTATTCTTCATTCTGAACGACTTTTGCATAACTGGTAAACTATAAGAGATAGACAAAATTTTACTACACAAAAAATGTAGATCGTGTTAAAATACACAACTTATGTCATATACATTTCTTTTGTTGAGTGAACCGTTTTCGAGATATTGCTTGTTATTTCCTTAAATTTTCCAATACTTACTTTTTCTCAAATTCGTTATTCATTTTTTTATGTCCTGGACATGCAAAGAGAATGGAATGCGCCACATAGCAACCAGCGTTAAAATATTTGACTATCGCTTAAAAGCTACCATATTCCCCCTTGCATCTACAAGAAAATTACAAATAAGATTGACATCTCGATATCTCGATTAATATGAAGCATGTGGAGAATAGGCGTTTGTAAAAATAGATTGTACAAGAGTAGAGAAAGTCATGTGAGTGTAACACATCAGATTTTTTTAAAACTAACACTTGTTTTATTTTCTAAAAATTTTCAGTTTTGGTCTCGTATTAACATAGTATTAGCAATTATGTTAATATTATCGTAAATATACATGAATAAACTGTGTTTACTTGTAACCAGAATATTGAAATCTAGGTATATAAGAGCCCCATGTATTGCTCCCAGCTTCACACAACAAGCATTGCGACAGACGTAGATATTCTCCCCGTGTTCTAGAATGCATAAAGTCTCGTTAATCATAGCGACCGTAATTGACACGAATAACGCATTTAGCCGGCTGCCAGTATTGGGTTATGGTACAACAATAGAGTTCTAACACACGTGCACGTGATAAATTTGTCACTTTACATGCAAGTTTACAGAAACAACGCAACCTGCTGCGGTAATGTAGAACTCTGCCCGTTCAACATGGCACATTGCAAGCCGGATAACGTTCTCTGCCGTATTATACAAAATACTAGTGGCTAATCTCAGCTATAGCTGCGAATTCAAGACTAATTGTTGAAAGCTGAAATGTATTTATCACGAATGTTTATAAACTTGATTGCACATAAATTAAACCGCAATATTTTGAATCAATTTCCACTCTGCAATACGGTTTTCATTTTTAATAGTGTTTTTGCTGTTGATGAATCCCTTAGCACTCTAACACGCCGCCGTGGACGTCCTCTTAAATGACTCATTATTAAAAACACAAAACAAAATTTCGGTAGTCGTTGCCCCACGTATGGGAGCCAAACTTATGGGAGATTATTTCCTGGAGTGTTCGCCCCCACGTACGATATAAAATTTCCGGTAGCCTTCGCCCCACGTTTACTTTTTCGGTGACCTTCGCCCCCACGTTTAAAAAATCAACTTTGAATTTTTATGTTTATTTATATATGTATGTATGTATGTATGTATGTATGTATGTATGTATGTATGTATGTATGTATACCTCAGCTGCGTTATTAGTAATTTGTAAAACACGTATCTCTTAGCAGGGGGTGGTGTGGCTAAAGAATGAAAGCTTACACAAATTATAATGGTATTTAACTTTGTTTTATTAATCCTTCACATGATTAAATAACACTTCACTGACGTATCCTACTGTAGAGCTGTGAGATTATTGTTAATTGTACTTTTGTAACACGTAAACGTTATATTATTCTCACCGCAATGATTTTTTTTGTCTCACACTGAACACTTATCATACCGAACTGCTGGTGTACGCAATCTTGTAGCGTCTACCGCCTGAATTTGAATATTTGCTCTATTTCAAGTCTGTGATTGGCTAAGTCTACTCCAATATACTGCTTTTAACTTACGCTTTTTCTAGTTTTTGATTGGCTATTTATAAACTGTTTTAAATATTACATTATTATTGTTCGAACAATTATTAGTAGCCTTTGTTAAACTTCCTAATTTATTGTTGTCTCAAGGTTACCTCATTTTTAGCAAGTTTCGGCTTTTACTTTGTAATTCTGTTTGCTACGGAAAGCAGCTTGCTTCTATTCTCACAACTCCTAC
Source organism: Deroplatys truncata (assembly GCA_030765065.1). Lineage (NCBI taxonomy): Eukaryota > Metazoa > Arthropoda > Insecta > Mantodea > Mantidae > Deroplatys > Deroplatys truncata. The sequence goes on along the minus strand of CM060981.1, from coordinate 29,910,407 downwards.
ATTGTTAAACTACGTAATGCATTCATATAACATTGTTATACATGTACATAATAATATAAACGTAATACATTGGCTGTTACATACGCTCCATATATTATACTATACACATATTGCTTTAAGCTAGGCTGATACTATATTTTTAGTATTATATAATTAGACTGTTATCATTTAAGTGTTTTAGAAAATACTGCCTCAAAATGAACACAAAATAAATCACGTAGTCCGGTATAACACATTCAATAGAGCAATATAATGCCGTATCTACACGAATCTAATGCGGCAATGCACACTCCAAATTTGAAAAAACTCGAAATAAAAAAAAAGTTTGTTTGGCGAATGTAATGCGCATCAACGGTAGGATAAATGCATTTGGATTTATTTTTACAACAGGGATTTGTGCATTACAATTCAGAACATACCTATGTATTTATTTATTTATTTACATAATGCTATACAAACAGCTTACAATTTTTAATACATTACTTTGAGTTCCTCTGTTGTTTTCTTTAGTCCATCATGCATTTTAACACCATGGTTATTTATGCACGGTGGCTCATAACAAATTCATATTGCTTTATTTTTCCATACCATTTTTCTCTTACTCTCCCCATATATTCTCCTGTTCTTTTTATATCCCTCTCCTTTTGTATTTTCATTATCCTAACTTTTAATACTTCTTTGTTAACATTCTCCCATTCTTTAGGTAAAAACTGATCTCTCCACAACTTAGTTTCTTCACATTCAATTATATAATGCAAATCATTATCTGCCTCTCCACAAAGAGGACACCTATTCAAATTCACTCCCTATCTCCCCTTAGCTTATGTGCACTTAATCTAGACCAAGCCCACCCTTCTCTCACTACCTATTACCTACATCCACATACTTCTCCCTTCCCCAGTCCACCTTTAATTGTCTATATAGTTCCAAACTTTTCTTTCCTTCCAGACTTTGAAATAATTCTTGTTTCTCTATATCTTCTACTCTGTTCTTCACTTCTTTCCAGAAACCCTTAACTAACCTCGCTCTCTTCTCCCATAAGTTACCCATTCCTATTTCCTGTAAAATTCTCCTTATTCCTTGAGCCCAGTTCATCCCATCATTGGATTTTTCTAGGATTATTAAACATTGCCTCAAGATATTATGCTCGTCCAATGATTTCAATCTATACCAATATTTAAGTATCCTTTCTACTATCATGCCCTTGCTACCTACTCTTCCCAACTCCAACATTGCTGCTCCATTAGGTGATGAAATAGATAAACCTAACATACATTTACAGAACGATCTATGTACTTTATCAATCATCTCCCAACCTTTGTCACTTCCCCAAATTTCTGATCCATAGACCATTTTTGCTTCAACTACAGCTTTGTAAATAATTTGCAACCATTTAATTTGTATATCTGGTATTTTCTTTAAGCATATTCTTATAGCAGTCATTGCTAGTCTTCCCTTAGCTAAGATATCTAGTATTTGTAAGTATACCATTGTTACGTTACACGGTGAATGTTAAAGAAATTACCACTACATTTAAAGTGAACATAAAACACCATACATTTGAAATAAATAAATACTATTTCCGAATTACAAGTGCCTTTCTGCTTGTACCGTATATGTATTAAGTTTCATAGTGGAAGACTAAGTGATAATCTCTTGTAAATGACGAAGGGTAATAACCAGAAATAACTATAAATATATTTAAGTATTTACCTTCCAAACTCACCTTGCGGTGCACTGAGCCAATTACCCTAAAGGTGTAAAATCTTAAAGGCGTAACACAGTAGTTTGTAGTTAAAAAAGGGCTGGATTTTATGCCCAAACAATGCGACCTTAAAGATCTATTGCGCATCCCCCCTTTCGTCAGTTAAGTAGTCCGTTGCTCGTTATGAACTTAACCAGACTGCTAACCGAGGCTTTCGATAGTTCATCTATCTTTGGAAAGTGATTGCCAAAAATACTTTCTCTTTGATTCGCAAGAGCAGGGCAATCGCATAGTAACAGTCTCATCTCCTTCTAGGCATCTACTACAGATTAGGGCTGTTAAACAATCCCATTCTGTATAGATTAAACTTTAGGGCACAGTGTCCTGTAATGAATCCTGTTGCCCATGCAAGTCTTCTACTAAGACCGCGCAGGTACTTTGCCCTGCTGTTATCCAGGTCTGTAATAAACAACTTGGAATGTCTGCAACCCTCAATGGAGTTCCAGTAGTTCTTGTGTTCTGCTTGAGCCCAGCACTTGATAGCCTGCTTCACTGGTCTGTAGGACACCCCCAGTACAGGCTCCGGACCCAAAAATGGGATTTCACTGCCAATCTTGGCTGCTTCATTGCTTTCTCATTGCCTGGTATACCTATATGTCCTGGCACCCACATTAAGTTGAACCTTATTGTGTTCAACCAGTATCATTAAGGATTCCTGGCATTCTGAGACAAGCTTTGATTTTATTGATGATGATTCAAGTGCTTTAAGAGCAGCTTGACTGTCTGAGAGGATAAGAACACTTCTATTCTTATATCTCTTTTTAATGCTTTCCTGACACTGGCTAGGATTGCATCAACCTCAGCCTGTAACAGTGTAGCGTAGGTTATCCAGACTATAGAAATCTTAGTGTCATTACCGTAAAGCCCAGCCCCCGTTCCTGATTTGGGTCTAGAACTATCAGTATACCAGATTGGGCCTGTGATATTATGAGGTTTTACCAGTCTTTCCCATTCACCCTGCTGTGGACAGAAGACCGTAAATTTCAATTCAAACTTGGATCTTGGTTCAAGAATGTCAGTCCTCATGTTGAAGGCGTAACAGAGAATATTACATAATGAATTACTGTCAAATAATACCATTAATAAACTCAACTCTTACAAGTTTCACTATGTAATGTAAATCGCCCTCGATACTAACAATCGTATAACATGGCACGAGTGCATTCGTAAAAGTGTATGTAACAACGTGCCGCTCAGCATTTGGCTACAAATTTAAATTTATATAACCACAATTTAAATATATTAACAATTATTAAACGTTTTAAAGATATTCGAATACTTTCAAAATTATTTTCTTTCTGTTACTAGCTTTAATTTGACACAATTAGAATTATAATACTTCCATATAATGTTCATAAGCTTCCCCCTAACATCGAGTAGGCAGTCGAAACAGTCAATTTAGAAAAGTTAATGTACTATGAATGAAATGAAGCCGAAACAAAAATTTTGCAAGGTTAATATCTACTCGCTCTGAATATCCACGATCTGCTTGCTCTGTCTATCTCCCAGCCACTTTCACATGCACGACGGAACCGGCTGGAGGAGAGATATGGCGCTTACGTCACCTCAGGGGATCGGCGCAGAAGGGCTCGGCGCACCCTTCAGCAGGCTTACCCTACTTCTTGAAGAGCATGTTCACGAAGTTCCTTGTTTTTATCTTGTTGAACTTACGCCGTCGTATGAAACGGGAAGTACAAAATGGTACAATACTCCTCCCCCTCCAGTCGAAGCTGACATCTGTGTCAGATTTGGTTGCAAATAATGCCAATTTATATTGCCACCATAAACGAACGCTGCTCTCGGCTACATTGAACTGTCTTCCTGCCTTTCGTTAGCAGTTTTTTAGCATAAAGAATCATTTTACCCTTGAAAGTTCTTCCAAGATTCTGTACTCCCTGTTTCCTCAAATGAACGCGTCTATCTTTAGAGATTTTTTGTCAATTATTATTTTTTGCTTCTGATATTTTCTCATAAACTCTGCCTGTGTTCTAAGTTCTACTTTATATTCTATGTCCTTTGTGTTTAGCCATTTTAGCTATTGTACTTCCTTCCGTATTTCCCCATTCCAGTAATAATACCTATTCTCTTTTGGACTGTCACATTTTTTCACCAATAGTTTGTTTTGGGCTTTTTTTAATATTTCCTTCCCCCTCCCCAATAAACCGGAAGTTGGCCCGTCGCATCAACTTCCAACCTAGAGGGCCAGGTGATTTTTAAACAAGGTTTTCTTCCCTTAGCCTTTGATAAACCCATATCTCTCTACAAGGCAGTAGATGCTTGTTTTGGCCCGCCCCGAGTATATTATTGGCCCGGTACCCGCCATACCTGCCGAGCGTTCCACTATAGGCAACTCAGGGAGGCATCCGATGGGAAACTAGCAATTCCACAGGGAAGAATGTTATTGGCAACAGAAATGGGTTACTGGAGGAGATCTGCTAGGATATCTAAAAGAGAAAAAATTAGAAATGAGATTATAAAAGAAACATTTTTCAAAATTCAATTTTAGTTTTTATTCAACAGAAACAATTAGATTGGTATGGGCATGTTAAATGGACAGCAGATGAAAGATTATCTAAAAAATCTGATGTGCTACACTCACATGACTTTCTCTACTCTTGTAAAACTATTTTTACAAACGCTTATTCTCCATATGCTTCATGTTAATCGAGATATCGAGATGTCAATCTTATTGGTAATTTTCATGTAGATTCAAGGGGAATATGGTAGGTTTTAAGCAATAGTCAAATATTTTAACGCTGGTTGCTATGTGGCGCATCCCATTCTCTTTGCATGTCCAGTACATAAAAAAAAATCTGATGTGTTACACTCACATGACTTTCTCTACTCTTGTACAAACTATTTTTACAAACGCTTATTCTCCATATGCTTCATGTTAATCGAGATATCGAGATGTCAATCTTATTGGTAATTTTCATGTAGATGCAAGGGGAATATGGTAGGTTTAAAGCAATAGTCAAATATTTTAACGCTGGTTGCTATGTGGCGCATTCCATTCTCTTTGCATGTCGAGGACATAAAAAAATGAATAACGAATTTGAGAAAAAGTATAAGTATTGGAAAATTTAAGGAAATAACAAGCAATATCTCGAAAACCGTTCACTCAACAAAAGAAATGTATATGACATAAGTTGTGTATTTTAACGCGATCTACATTTTTTGTGTAGTAAAATTTTGTCTATCTCTTATGGTTTACCAGTTATGCAAAAGTCGTTCACAATGAAGAATACTTTTGGAGACATTCCCAGAAAATTCGAGATATACATTTCATTTCCCATGACATTATCTTAAACATATGTTATTTTAATCAAAATCGTTAGAGCCATTTTTGAGAAAATTAAAATTTTCGAAAAATGTTCCATGTAAAGGGTTGTCTGGGGTGGGGGGATTTTCTTGAAAACCTTCGTGTCGCATCTCTGGAAGATACCGAACGTAAATACCAAGTTTGGTGTTTATCCGACTGTTCGTTTCTGAGTTATGCTGCTCACAGACACACACACAGACAGACACACACACAGACAGACACACACACACGGACATGTTTCCAAAAATGCTTTTTTCGGATTCAGGGGGTCTCAAAACATGTATTTCCGGTGAAATCTCGGTATCGAAATTTTGGGTGGAATACAATACCTCCCCTACTTACTATACGTAGTAGAGAAAGTAAAAATAATGGAGTGGACGCCACCAGGAAGGACGATAAAAGAAGGAAGACTGTACAGCACGTGGATTCAAGGAATTAGAGGGGCAATGATGGATTGGGAAACTGAGGAAGATTTGTAGTCTAACAGACAAGAATGGAAGAAAGTAATAAGTAGATGTTAAAAACTGTAGTCTTGAGTGCCGGAAAAACGTTTGTAAGTTCTAAAACCGAATATATATTCCTGAAAGTATTCAAGATTATTTTTAATGTAAGAGGGTGGATTGATAAGCCCATGACTTTGACGAGCGATGGCATTCTAATCACAGTTTCTTGTTTGCATCCAAATTTAACATCTATTCTGGGTATAATCGCAGAAATTCGTCGTCATTTAAAGCGTCTAAAATAAGCAGATGTGTGTTGCTTCGTAGAAAATGAAGAAAAGTGAATTTCGTGTTGTGATAAAGCATTCCTTTTTTTTACATCCACTACCTGGAAAAGCGTAAAACGGTTATAGATTCATATTATGCCGCAATGCTGGATCATTTTCACAAGGAATTGTTAAAGAAACGACCCCGTTTGGTGAAGAAAAAAGTTTCCTTTCACCAGGATAATTGCACTCGCACACAAGTCAGCCATTGCTATCGCAAAATTTGTGGAATTGGACTACGATATGCTACCTCACCCACCATATTCTCCAGATTTGGCTCCGAACGGCTTCTTCCTCTTCGCAAATCTGAAAAATTGACTTGCTGGAAAGAAATTCACGTCCAGTAAACACATCATGGCAGAAACAACTCATGTTTTTCAGACTTCGAAAAATGATATTTTTGGAAAGGTTAAAAAATGTTGAGAAGCGTTATATAACGTGTATTGAATTGAAATGAGACTATGTTGAGAAATATAATTGATGTTTTTAGAGAAAAAAAATTATTTTCTTTAAAAAGTCACTGGCTTAATATCCACCCTCGTATGTAAATCAATATAACAAAATATCAGAACAAAGTAATTTGGTTTTAAGCTTATAGCACCGTATTCTTTTTAGCGGGTAAACATTGGTGATATGTTACCAACGCTATGAACAACGCCTTCTTCTCTTGTTTCCAACAAATGATGGCTATGAAATTAAAATAGCCAATTGTTTTGAGATCGACGCATATTTTGAAATATTTTTCCAATTAACGATGTAATTTTGGAATTTAATATTTTTCCAACTTTGTAGAGACTGAGCCGTTTCGATTGGTAGCTGCTCTTAGTCCGTACTTTCAGGATTAATGCGTAAATTCATATATTGTGATTCTTCACACAATTAGAGAGAATGGTTGTTTCGGAATTCAGGTTTGTACATTCTTGAAGTTGAGATCAATGATCTCGAAAACAAAAATACGATTTATTACGTTTACATGACTTTCCCATAATATTTATTACCACTGGTTAGAGAAGGTATGTATTGCATTCCACCCAAAAACAAGACGTAAAGACTTCACTGGAAGGACATACTTTGGGAGCCTCAGAAGCCAATAAAGGCATTTTTACTTTCTCTACTACGTGTAGTAAGTAGGGGAAGTATTGTATTACACCCAAAAATTCGATACCGAGATTTCACCGGAAATATATCTTTTGAGGCCCCCTGAATTAAAAAAAAAAGCATTTTTGGAAACATGTCCGTGTGTGTGTCTGTGAACAGCATTACTCAGAAACGAACAGTCGGATAAACACCAAACTTGGTATTTAGGTTCAGTATCTTCCAGAGATGCGACACGAAGGTTTTTAAGAAAATCCCATCACCACAGATTACCCTTTACATGGAACATTTTTCGACAATTTTAATTTTCTCAAAAATGACCTCTAACGATTTTGATTAAAAAATGATATGTTTAAGATATTTGCATGACAAACAAAATGTATATCTTGAATTTTCTGGCAATGTCTCCAAAAGTATTCTTCATTGTGAACGATTTTTGCATAACTGGTAAACCATAAGAAATAGACAAAATTTTACTACACTAAAAATGTAGATCGCGTACAAATACACAATTTTTGTCATATACATTTTATGTTGAACCATTTTCGAGATATTGCTTGTTAATCCCTTAAAATTTTCAATACTTATTTTCTCAAATGGGAATTCGTTATTCATTGTTTGTCTTGGATATGCAAAGAGTATTAATCTGTGGCAAAGAGAATGGTGCTGCACCTAGCAACCAGCTATTAAGAGATATGTACATGCTTAAAGGCTATTGTATTTCTATATTGACCTTGCAAATACAAAACAAGGGCAACATAGTACGCCTTAAGCCATAGTCAAATATTTTTAGAACTGGTCGCTATGTGTAAAATGTAATTCTCTTTACATGTCAAAATATCGTTTCTACAAATGTTTATCTCGATTAATATGAAATAGATGGAGAATAAGAGTTTTTAAAAATCGTTTGCACAAGAGTAGAGAAAGTCATGTGAGTGTAACACATCAGATTTTTTAATACCTAGCCTTTCTTTTAAAGTCCTTTCAACATTCAGTTGTTTCTCGCGATGTCATGGAAACAGTATGGAATTTCAAGGCCAGCATATATATGCAAAGGTTTATTTGGATTAAAATGAAGTGGATAGGAAAATAAACTTTCGTAAGAATAAGTTCTATACCCACTAATAAGCGATAGAGGGTGGATAAAGTAATGTGAATGTAACACGTGACATTTTCTTTATATCTTCTATACAAGCTAATCTAACAAAGGTTTATTTTTCTATCTACTTTATTTTAATTGAGATACAGAATTGTGGAAACAGTTCATTACATATTTCGTTCAAGGCAAAAGAGAATCGAGGAGGCTGAGAGAGAGAGAGTCAAGCCTTCGGGTTCGATTCTCATCAACCTTGGATTTTTCGTGGTTTTCCCTGGCCGGTATACGAACCCTAGTGTGATTCTTCATCTACCACGATTTCCTTTCTATTATTTCCTTTTCATTCCGTTTCCTTTTTATGTTCCAAGTACGCCGTGCCGGATGATAGGCATATGTTTAATAAACTTGTTATATCCATTTATACGAGGACTGATCAACAAAGACAGACTGATTATTTTCACAGATATTTATTACTCCAACTCAATGCTCATAATATGATCATTTTCAAAGTAATTCCCTCCTACTTCAATGTACTTTTTGTAACGTCTTTGCCAGTCTTCGAACACATGGTGCAGGATTTCCTTTGTGAGGTCCTTGAAAATCGCTTCACTTTTCTTGAGCACCGCTTCAGAGTTCTCTAATCGAATGCCCTGGAGCTTTGCCTTTAATACTGCGAATAAAGAAAAATACAGCCAAAATCTGCCTGTCTTGATTTGCTACGTGAGGCCGCGCTTTCTCATGATGAAGTTGCCACCTAGTCCGATGCGGTTCTGGTCGTTTCCTTGCAATGTGTTTCCTCAGTCAATACCTACGTATAGTATACTGCTGTAACAGTAGTGTGAGGGGGAAGTGCATGCTGGTAAATCATTTTGTAGTATGCGAAATGCAAGCAGGTTCTACAAAACATACCAACTTACCGATACGATAGTGCTACCGCCTATGGGCATTATAATAAAACTCCGCTCTTTTCAATGGTAGAGACAGAAAACTATCAAGGAAGCTCTCAGGAAAAAGGTAGTCTCAGTGTTTGTTAATCAGCGCTCGTATATGAAGTAGACAAAATAAGAATTTCGGACGAGGTGTTAGCCGAGACAGGAATACTCCGAGTCTACTAAGGCTTTTACATACATGGTACATAAATAGTGTTTAGTAAAAGCTCTCTAAATTAAATTAAATAAAATAAATGTCATATAGCTTCTGTATAAATAAACTCCGATTTGACACATTCACATGACATTCTCTATCCTCTATCGTTTAGTGTGAATACAAAGAACTCTTACTAAAGCTTATTTTTCTGTCTACTACATTATATCCATATAAACCTTTACAGAAATAGCTACATTACACATTTCGTTATAGATACAAAGAGAACAGTGATAGTCAAATGTTTAACAACTGGACGCTATATGCTGGCCTTAAAATTCCATACTGTTTCCAGGACATCCCGAGAAACAACTGAATGTTGGTAGTACTTTAAAACAATTGCTTAAGTATTGAGCCATTAATAACGGTTTGGAGAATGGAAATAGAGAATTTCCATTCTCGGAAATGGCTGGTAGCACAAAAAATATATTTGAAATAAATTGTGTGTTTTTAAGAGATCTATAGTTCTTGTGCAATACGTTTTCGTCTATGGCTTAACGGTTACCAATTATACAAGATCATACAGAATTCTTCCTTGAAGAGGATTTCAAAGCCTATTCCCATAAAATTCAAGATATATATTTTATCTGTACTGTAAATATCTTTAATATATGGTGTTTTATTCAAAAGCGTTGGAGCCAATGTTTAGAAAATAAGGAAATTCGAAAAATTTTCCATCTAAAGTGTGGTTTCCTGTGTAAGGATTTACTTAGAAATTTGTATCGCATCTTTGAAAGGTACTTAACTCAAATACCAAGTTTGGTGCTTATGCCACCTTTCATTTTTGTGTTATGTTGTTCACACATACACACACGGCCCTTTTTCTAAAAATGCTTTTGGAGGGGATTCAGAGAGTCTCAAACTACGTATTTCTGGTGAAATCTCGGTATCGATTTTTTGGGTGGAATGCAGTACTTTGTATACCTATTATATACGTGGTAGAGAAAATAGTAATGTTGGCTTATATTTCTTGTTTGGGATCAAGTATTTTGTTTAAAGCCTGTTAAAGCTGCTATGGCTGGTCACTGTCATCTGGATATAGTTTTAAAGTAGTATTTTTCAGTTTGTTAACAGCGCGACAAGCAGGTGTTTTCGTACAGAAGAATAGCCATTTTTGCGAAAATCAGAACTAGCAAACATGTACACATGTAAAAGGTAGTATAGGTTGGGTGAATTTTCTTGGAAATCCTTCTGTCGCATCCTTGCAGGATGCTAAACCTAAATACTAAGTTTAGTAATAAACGACCTGTGGCTTTATGTAAATGTCTTTTTGGATTCAGGATGACGGCTGAGGCAGTATTTTAATGTAACAGTAATTGTATTAATCTTTATATTATTATGTACATGTTCAATAATGTTATGTGAATGTATTATGTAACTTAATAATGTAGGAGCTGTGAGAATAATACGTTAAAAGTTGCTAACTATGAGGTAACCTTGAGGCAATAATGAATTAGAGGGTTTAATAATCCTACTAGTCATTCTTGGAAACAATAATTAATTTTTGAGACGGTTTATAAAATAGCCAGTCAACAACCAGAAAGAAGCTTAAGTTAAATGAAAGTATTCTATTGGAGTAGGATTAGCCAATCAGAAACTGAAATAGGGCAAACTGTTCAAATTCAGAAGTCAGTTGCTTGTAGACGGTGTTCCTAACCGGATGCGAAATCCGTCCTCGAGAAGTTTAATACGTATTCAGTGTGAGACAAAAATAGTTTACGTGTTAAAAAGTGCAAGTAATTAATAAAAGAATCTCACAGGTCTCTATATCAGTGAAGTGTTATTTTAATCGTTTAAAGAATTAATAAATGGAGTGAAGTACAAATTATAATCTGTGTAAGCCTACATTCTTCAGCCGCACTACGCCTTGTTAAGATATTCAGGTCTCTACAAATTAAGGCTGACGCAGCCGAGGCAAACATGTATTCAAAATAGAACGTTAATATTTTTAAACTTGGGGCGAAGGCCACCGGGTACCACACGTGCAGTTTGGCTCCCCAAGAGTCGAAACACAATGCAACTCCTAAAATTCTCCTTCTTCAAATTGGCCTCCATACTTAGGGCAAAACGTAAAGACAATACACCTTCATCAAGACATGAGAATGTCTGCTTTAGAAGAAATATCGATAGGTAAATAGATATTTTTTTACTATCATAGGATTTTTATTTGCCCATATGTAACTCTGAGGTTCGTGTAAAAAGCTACGGACACAAGGTTATTTCAGTGACGCTGTCAATAGAAAGCAAATTACACAGGCTGCGAACGTACGGTAATGTTTTCACCCGCTCTTTGATGGGTGTATGCACCAGGTGTTCAAATGCTTGATTTTCACAAGCCAATAGAGTAAGCTCGCGGCTAAGTACAGCTCAACTCTTTCCCCCACCACTCTCCCCTGGTTACCTAGGAGACCAACACGCACAATGCAATAGAATATTTTATCTCCTACATAAAGTTAACTCTTCTCTTTCATGGTGATATTGGATATCGATCTCCTGCACGATAAGCGGTCTCCCAGATGTAGACTGAGGGAAAAAGTATGAAAATGCACTTCATAGTTTACATTTGGAAGGTGCTTTCTTACTTATTTTGTGTTTATTCACTACAGTTGCTCTGTGGCTGTAACATTACCTCACTTGTACAGGTCAATTTTACATGTGCCTATAATTAACATTGATACTATACAGGGTTATTCAAAAAGAAGGAACAGACTTTAAATATTTATTTCTAATGAACGACAACAGATGGCGAAACATGCGATACATCAGAGAATAGACAAAAGTTTAAAATTTTATTTTATGTGTTCAAAATAAGCATCATTTGCTATGCAAGGACGACCAGTGCTTTTCCATTTGCATACGTAACCATCTTCTACAAATTTATAGCATCAATTGTAATTTTTTTATGAGAGGCGGCTCGTTGTAGAGTTTACAACAAAATGCACGCTGCAATGAAACAATGGATTCACTCTGCGTAATACAGCACACAAAACGACTTATCCTGCGACTTCACCATTTTCTCGTAAACACACACAGCGCCGATGTAGGCACTGAATGGAATTAATAGGGGCATTCACTCTTTGCATAATGCAGCACACAAAACGACTTATCCTGTGACGTCGCCATTTTCTCGTAAACACACACAGTACCGCTGTAGGCACTGAGTGGAATTAATAGGTGCATTCACTCTTTGCATAATGCAGCACACAAAACGACTTATCCTGCGACTTCACCATTTTCTCGTAAACACACACAGTGCCGCTGTAGGCACTGAATGGAATTAATAGGTGCATTCACTCTTTGCATAATGCAGCACACAAAACGACTTATCCTGTGACTTCACCATTTTCTCGTAAACACACACAGTGCCGCTGTAGGCACTGAATGGAATTAATAGGTGCATTCACTCTTTGCATAATGCAGCACACAAAACGACTTATCCTGTGACGTCGTCATTTTCTCGTAAACACACACAGTGCCGCTGTAGGCACTGAATGGAATTAATAGGTGCATTCACTCTTTGCATAATGCAGCACACAAAACGACTTATCCTGTGACGTCGGCATTTTCTCGTAAACACACACAGTGCCGCTGTAGGCACTGAATGGAATTAATAGGTGCATTCACTCTTTGCATAATGCAGCACACAAAACGACTTATCCTGTGACGTCGCCATCTTCTCGTAAACACACACAGTGCCGCTGTAGGCACTGAATGGAATTAATAGGTGCATTCACTCTTTGCATAATGCAGCACACAAAACGACTTATCCTGTGACGTCGCCATCTTCTCGTAAACACACACAGTGCCGCTGTAGGCACTGAATGGAATTAATAGGTGCATTCACTCTTTGCATAATGCAGCACACAAAACGACTTATCCTGTGACGTCGCCATTTTCTCATAAACACACACAGTGCCGCTGTAGGCACTGAATGGGATTAATAGGTGCATTCACTCTTTGCATAATGCAGCACACAAAACGACTTATCCTGTGACTTAACCATTTTCTCGTAAACACACACAGTGCCGCTGTAGGCACTGAATGGAATTAATAAGTGGTGCTTAAAACTTTGAACTTTCCTCTGTTCAATGATGTGTCGTATGTGTCGCTATCTATTGTCGTACATTAAAAATGAGCATTTAAAATCTGTTCCTTCTTTTTGATTAACCCTGTACTTGTAGGCTTGTAAGCCCATGTACGGGTCTGCAGCCCGCAGAACAGCTTACCTAGGTATTGTCTGCTTTTCTTCGCTGGTTTAAAAGTTATTAGTGTTCAATTATGTACATATTATACCGGGTGTATCATAATAACACATACTGAAACGTTGAAACTATGCGATAAAAGAAGCAAAAAAAAAAGATCCAGTAAACATGGGTTGGCAAATATGCTGCGTGCGAGATTTATTACTGTGAATGTGTGGTTATGAGCCGCCACTGACTTGAATTGCTTAAGGAAGTTCCCCTTGAGCAATGTCGGATTATGTGGTACATGCATGATGGAGCACCGGCACATTTTGCTGCTACTGTAAGAAGACACCTAACGTGAAGATACGTTCCAAGATGGATAGGTTGAGGGGGACCTGCACCTTGGCCTTTACGATCACCTGACCCCAATCCTTTGGATTTTGTTGTATGGGGTCACCTCAAAACTGTACTGTACAGCACTCCCGTTGATACCGTTGAAGTACTGGAGCAGAGAATTGTACGTGCTTGTCAAGAATTCGTAGATGATCCAGGAGGTGTTTGAAATAATTCGAAACTCGCTGTAGAGACGAAAGCAGTATTGCTTCCTTATGGAAGGACGACACTTTGAACTTCTCATTTAACAGGGAAGGGTTTATATTAATAATTTGTAACTAAAGTATTGCTTGTTACGTTAAGCTATGAGTGAATTTTGAGGCAGCTTAGAATGACAATTATTAAATGAAAAATCAATTTTTTTAAATTCATTTGTATTAATTAGGACGATGTTGCTTAAAGTCAGTGGTGACTTGTAATCACACATTTCAATTATCACGCACATGGCTCGTTTGCAGACCCATATTTACTGGAACGTTTTTGTTTCTATAGTTTTCAACCGTTTCAGTTTGCGCTATTACTTATGACACACCCTGTGTTTTACACATACAGTGATATTTACAAAATACAATATAATTACAAGATATAATCATGTTCCCTCCTTAGCTTCCCCGTGTTTCATTTACAATATTTACAGTCCTGAGTTTATATTTAATACCTTTTACTTTCTCTACTACGTATAGTAAGTAGCGGAAGTATTGCATTCCACCCAAAAATTCGATACCGAGATTTCACCGGAAATATATGTGTTGAGTCCCCCTGAATCCAAAAAAAGCATTTTTGGAAACATGTCTGTGTGTGTCTGTGTATCTGTCTGTGAACAGCATAAATCAGAAACGAACAGTCGGATAAACACCAAACTTGATATTTAGGTTCAGTATCTTCCAGAGATGCGACACAAAGGTTTTCAAGACAATGGCCCCCACCCCTGATTACCCTTTACATGGAACATTTTCGAAAATTTTAATTTTCTCAAAAATGGCTCTAACGATTTTGATTAAAATATCATATGTTTAAGATATTTTCATGACAAATAAAATGTATATCTGGAATTTTCTGGGAATGTCTCCAAAGGTATTCTTCATTGTGAACGACTTTTGCATAACTGGTAAACCATAAGAGATAGACAAAATTTTACTACACAAAAATATAGATCGCGTTAAAATACACAATTTATGTCATATACATTTTTTTTTGTTGAGTGAACCATTTTCGAGATATTGCTTGTTATTCCCTTAAATTTTTCAATATTTATTTTCTCAAATGGGAATTCGTTATTCATTTTTTTGTCTTGGATATACAAAGAGTATTAATCTGTGGCAAAGGGAATGGTGCTGCACCTTGCAACCAGCTATTAAGAGATATGTATGTGCTTAAAGGCTACTGTATTTCTATATTGCCCTTGTAAATATATATTCCCCTTACATCTACAAGAAAATTAGCAATAAGACAGAGTGTGCAAACGTTTATCTCGATTAACATGAAGTAGTTGGAGAATAAGCTTTTGTAAAAATAGTTTGTACAAGAGTGGAGAAAGTCATGTGAGTGTAACACATGAGATTTTTGATTCTCTAGTGTTTTCGATGACGCGGTTCGCCAGTGCCCATATTTCTTACAAATGAATATGTGTGCGCACGGATTTTATTCCATGGAGACTTGTCTCCATCATCAATTGGTTACTGTATAGATTTAATTTTAATTCCTTGTCATAGGTATAAGGTAGATGTCAAGATAGAGGCTCTGAATGTTTTTCTGTGAGTAATGTTTTGGATGGATTGATAACGGTTGGTAAAGATTTGAATGACAGACAATGCATAGAATACGCGTAGAGCAGGAAGTATTCAATGAAGGATTTATACAAGATTGGATTTTATTTGGTTTGAATTGTGTGGCTGCGGAAGACTCAACTCCACATTTTTGCTCTTAAGTTTTCCTTTATCGACGATTTGTTTGTATATGTATACACTCCAGTTTGCTTTTCTGTCGCTAGTTATCCCAAGATATCTTACCTCAATACGACATTGCTGTTTTTTTCCAGCTGCAATGATTTCTATTTTGGGTTGTATGAGGGTTTTTGAGAATGCTATTAGTTAACTTTTTTCTGCAGTGATTTTGATTTACCAGCGGTCAGCCTAGTTATAGCAATTATAGCACCTTGTGGAACTTCTGCTGCCATCTGGTGGATACTTGAACTTTCTACCTGGACATAGAAGAAGCGTTTTTCAAGGTACTTTTGTATGCTTAGTAGATATGGCCATAAGATGGGTGTTTGTTGGTGGAGTTCTTGATTAATTCATTGTGTCAACATTTGTCAAAGGCTTCTACGTCCAGGAATAGCGTCAAGGTGCCTTCATTGTCATTAAATTTAGCCGTTACGTCATCAATATATTTCAGTGTGAAGCTCCGTCGAGTGTGCTTTCCGGAAACCAAATTGACATTCTCGAAGCGTTGTGTTTTTAGTTGCAATTCTTAGCAAGCGCAGCAAAATTAACCTTTCAAGACTTTGCCTAAATTGGAAAGAAGGCTTATGGGACAGTAGTTTTTCGCTTCTCGGGGAGAACCTCTTCACATTTGGGAGGCCCTGGATTCAAACACTGTGGGCCGACCAATCTGACTGAGGTTTAATCGTGATTTCCTTCAGTCGCCAAGTAAATACCGGATTGCACTTATATTAAATAGCACGACCTAAAGTTCCAACATGAGTCTAAAGCAATAGTAAATATGAAAATAGATGGTAGTGGCGAATGCTCTGTTGTCTTTTTACAGATAATGAAAGCAGGTGGACTGGACGGTACCCTAATGCCATCTTCCCGTCACGTATAGAAGCAGACATACAGTTGCCTAGCACTAAGACCTCAGTGTAGATACACGTGACGAAGCAAGATGGTATGGTGTAGAGATGAGACCTAGAAGGCTAACTGTCCACCACACAGTGAGTCACAAGGTATCTCCTAACAGATTCGTCGCAGTGTGACTACATGTTAAAACTACGTAAAATAAATAGAGAAAAAAATGAGACTAGAGAAAATTAAAGATATATTTGGGCAAATTTTGTCAATTAGTCTCCCCTTAAACAGAAGAATGTATAATTGCATAATCGGGATTTAAAATAATTATAATCCAT
This sequence comes from Deroplatys truncata, assembly GCA_030765065.1. Classification (NCBI taxonomy): domain Eukaryota; kingdom Metazoa; phylum Arthropoda; class Insecta; order Mantodea; family Mantidae; genus Deroplatys; species Deroplatys truncata. The sequence continues at coordinate 29,893,519 of CM060981.1, read as the reverse complement.
AGATCGCTAAGTAACATATATACGAAACAGTCACAACACTTGCAGTAGTATAGTAACGCAGTGTAAACGTGAAGTATACCTACTTAACGATTCCCATTCTATCTTCAGCCGGGCTTGCTGCAAACAATCAAAACAAGGACAAAAGAGAACACAGGGGTAAATTGGAAGAGGGTAAAACAAACAGCTGACGAAGACCAAACAGAATTGCGATGTCTGATCAGCAGCACGGGGTCTCTAATTGCTGGTCCTTTGGGGCCCTTAACAGTAATGTGCGACCAATAAACCAGGTCTACAGCGCTTATGATTTATGGAGGGGCTTGATGACTAAGGTGTGTTGTTGTGGGGGTGGGAGATGTGCAGCAGTACCAGGGACACATCCTACTAGTATTATAAAAACAGAAAATGTATCCTATTATGTATACAAAGTAATCTCAAATAAAATCTAATCAATCTCCTATGGACACAGACTACAAGATAGCTTCTAATTTAAAGCCCTAACCGAAAAAACTTTTGTGATACATTCACATCACTTTCTCTATCCTCTATCGTTTACTACTCGGTACACAAATTATTCTTACTCAAGTTTATTGTTCTATTTACTACATTTTAATCCAAAGACTAACGTTCACCAGTTATACAGTTTACAAATTTCTAAAATTCCCTTCTAATGAAGAAGGCTTTATAAGGCTATTTCCCGAAAATTCAAGATATTCATTTTATTTGTCATGTAAATATTTTTCATATATACTATTTTAGTCAAAATCGTTAGCCCTTTTTATAAAATAAAAAAAATCGAAAAATGTTCCATCTAAAGGCTAGTTTGAGGTAGAGGATTTTATTGAAAATCTTCGTCTCGCATCTTTGAAAGATATTGAACCTATATACCAAGTATGGTATTTATCCGACTTTTCGTTTTTGAGTTATGCTGTTCACAGACACACACAGGTAAATGTTTCCAAAAATGCTTTATTTGGATTCAGGGAGCACCAAAGCATGTATTTCCGGTGAACTCTCGGTGAAGTTTTTGAGTGAAATACAATACTTTCCCTACTTACTATACGTAGTAGCAGAGAAAGTAAAAATCTCATGCGTTAGATACATATTCGTTATAGGTAAAGAAGGGTTGTAAGCATTTGAAAATTTAAACCAATAACAAAGAATATCTCAGAAATGGTTAATGCCACAACAAATTATTTCATATAAAGTGTGTGCTTTATGTGTTGTAAGATTCTGTCTATCTCTTAGCGTGGATATCACAGGCTATACTAAAAAGTTCAAGATATACATTTTATTTGTTTTTGAATATCTTATACATATGGTATTTTAATCTAAATCGTTACACCTATTTTACGGAAAATAAAAATTCATGGAAAACAGTGAACTTAAGTAACAAGTTTGCTACTTATCCGAGAGGTCGCGGGTTCGATCCTCGGATACCGTCCATAGGTTTTTTCGGAGATTTTCCTGGCTCGTCAGGCGAATGCTGGAGTGGTTTCTTTCAACCCCAAATTTCCTGTCCCTCAATTTCGTTCTATTCATCATTTCATCCTCTATTGATCTCTTTTAGCGTCAGAAGTGTCCGTGTAGCGTGGTAGCGGAAAAGGATGCTCTTCGTCAACTCTCTCCGACCCTCGGTTTTAGGTTTGCTGCCAGGGTATCCGAACTCGCTCCCCAAAAGGGGCTTGGACCCCTCTGTATGGGCGAGGTCCCCAGTCTACTGTTTATGTTTCTACTTCTGGAAACTTAGGGATCCTATTATTGCTGAACCGTCGCTCCTGGATCCGGCCGCATTATCCTTCCTTACAGGGACGCCCCTTTGTGTGGAGTAGATACACTATCTCCTCTGGGTCGGCGCTGAGTCCCCTCCGTTAAGGAAGATGTTTAAGTTCAGCATCTTCCAAAGATGTAATAAAGATTTTCAAGAAAATTACCCCAGCGTAAATTACACTTTACATGAAGAATTTTTAGGAAATTGTGATTTTCTCAAAAATGGCTCTAAGGATTTTAATTAATTTACCATAAGAACATAATTTTTTGCGTGTCAAATAAAATTTGTACATTAAATTTCCTGAGAATAGGCTGTGAAGTCCTCTTCATTCGAAAAGAATTTTGTATAACATAAAAAAATGTATATATAAATGTAGAGCCTTTAAGACATACAGTTTATTTCAATTTCATGTCAAATCAACCATTCTGAGATATCCGTTATTATTAGCCTGAATTTTTCAATACTTCTGTCGTCTAGGCCAGCATACAGTGACTGGGATTTTAAACAGCTGACCTAATTTTGGTGTGCTGAATTCAGATCTGCTTTCCATTTTTACTTTCTCTACTACGTATAGTAAGTAGGGGAAGTATTGTATTCCACCCAAAAATTCGATACCGAGATTTCACCGGAAATATATGTTTTGAGAATCACTGAATCTTAAAAAAGCCTTTTTGGCAAACATGTCCGTGTGTGTGTCTCTGTGAACAGCATAACTCAGAAACGAACAGTCGGATAAACACCAAACCTGGTATTTAGGTTCAGTATCTTCCAGAGATGCGACACTAAGGTTTTCAAGAAAATCCCCCCACCCCAGACTACCCTTTACATGGAACATTTTTCGAAAATTTTAATTTTCTCAAAAATGGCTATAACGATTTTGATTAAAATATCATATGTTTAAGATATTGTCATGAGCAATGAAATGTATATCTCGAATTTTCTGGTAATGTCTCCAAAAGTATTCTTCATTGTGAACGACTTTTGCATAACTGGTAAACCATAAGAGATAGACAAAAGTTTACTACACAAAAAATGTAGATCGCGTTAAAATACACAATTTATGTCATATACATTTGTTTTGTTGAGTGAACCGTTTTCGAGATATTGCTTGTAATTCCCTTAAATGTTGCAATACTTATACTTTTTCTCAAATTCGTTATAATTTTTTTATGTCCTGGACATTCAAAGAGAATGGAATGCGCCACATAGCAACCAGCTCTTAAAACATTTGACTGTCGCTTAAAGCCTACCAATTCCCCTTTCACCTACAAGAAAATTAGCAATACGATTAACTTGAAGCATATGGAGAATAAGCGTTTGTAAAAATAGTTAGTAAAGGAGTAGAGAAAGTCATGTGAGTGTAACACATCAGATTTTTTTCGTATCACGTACCGTTTTTTTTGACACGCAGTATGGAAATATGTAATATTTGCTTCTATTTCTAGTTTTTAAGTACAATTTAAAATGCGTGAAATCATGCAAAACTAGGAAACAATCTCAATTTCACAGATGCAGTAGTTTACATTGAACTAGGAAATTTCAAACATGCCTTAGGATTTTATTTTCTCCTCCGCTTTGTTGAAAACGAACGCTGAGTTGACTTGCGTTTGTAGTCTTACGAGGGTTATCTCTAATTAAACACCAACAGTAGTCGGCCATCATGGTGACGTCCCATCTCCTTTATGTCCTGGTGGAATCTTTCTCCCTGTTCTTCACTTAGTGCACCCAAGTTTTCAGGAAAAAATTCAAGATGCGAATGCAGAAAATGCAATTTTAAACCATGTTGCATTCCGAGTGCCTTTCACTTTTCGAGCATGATTTTAACGTTGGAGAAGATGGTTTGTTACGTTATTTGCACCACACTTTGGTCGTCAATTTGTTGGGGAGCCAACTTGAAGTTGGTTGTAACCGCACGTATAGTAAACAGTTTCCGATAGCCTTCACCCCAAATATACCTTCTAGTGGCCTTTGCCCCAAATTTAAAAAGAATATTAACTTTGTAATTTGACTGTTTCTTTAAATATTATATATTTATGTTTGCCTCGGCTGCGTCAGTATTATTGTTAGAGACACGTTTCTCTTAGCAGGGTTGTGGTGCAACAAGAATGGAGTCGTACACAGATTATAATTATACTTTACTCCCTTTCTTAATACTTGATACGATTTAAATAAAACTTCACTGATATAGAGAGCTGTGAGAATCTTTTTATTAATTAATTACACATTTTTAACACGTAGACTTATTTTTCGTCTCACACGAATACATATTAAATTTCTTGAGGACACTTTTTGCGTCTGGTTAGTAACTCTGTCTGCAGGCAACTGAACTCTAAATTTGTAAAATTTTCTCATTTTCAGTTTCTGATTTGCTAATCCTACTCCAATAGAATACCTTCATTTAGCTAAAGGTTTTTCTGGTTGTTGATTGGCTATTTTATAAAATGTCACTAAAATTACATTATTGTTGCTCCAGTAATGACTAAAATGACTAACGATAAACTCCTGATAATTGCGGCAATGCTTCTTTTCTGCTGCTTTATCAATAAAGCCCGGATTTTTAGGTTTTAACCCATATTTTCCCTCGCTATTTAATTAACACATTTCAAGATATCTACTCGTTTCACCTTCCTGGGGTAGAATATGCGAATTTCATTACACCTAAAAAAATTAAATGAGGAATTGTCATCCAAAATATCCTAAATAGCTTTTTTTCCTAAATAAAGAATGTTATTTTCGGATTGAAACTCATTGTAAAATTATTTCCACCACTTATAGCCAGTAGACAGTTCAAGCTACTAGAGTTAAACGTAGCACATGTGACGTGGTGACACCTGGTTGCAACTGATAGAAAGTCAGGTCTTGGCTGTCTGCTGCCATTTACTATGCCGAGCACTTAAAAGACGTTAAAATGTTGTCAATGAATTGAATGAAACAGAAGCTTCCTGCATTGCCAAGGCTAAGAAATCACTCGAGTGCCCCACTTTTGCCGTTTCCCTTGCATACATTAAGACACATTTTTGTTTTATACCAGAAGCTACTCTCCGGTTGGAAAGTACAACTTTGCCACTGAAAGATGCTCTAGATATCATTGGCAATGTTTCCAGTAAAGAAATACCTGGATCAGTGGGAGTTGCATGTTCTTCGAAGTTGCAGAAAATTCTTCAACGAAATCCTACTTTTGAAGATATGAGAATCATCAATTCAGTATTGCAGGGAGAAAATTATACAGAAGAACTACCCCTAGAGCCTGCTACACTGGCATCTATATTCTACACTCCAATGACGTTTTGTTCCGTTGAAAGAACATTTTCTTCATACAAGAATGTGTTACGTGATAATAGGAAATCGTTTACACCAGAAAATTTGAGAATGTATGTATCTACTGCAATGCTAAAAAATAAACCTTACAACTAAGTACCTGTATTGATCCACAAAGCAAAACATAAAAAAACTATTTTAAACAAGAAAAACCAAAAAAACCTAGTTTAAGCACATAAGAAACCTAAAATGAAGGTTTATTCCACCTAGAAATCCGGGCCCTATTTATCACACAACACGTAAGCACAGACATAACAGAAATTATTATGATTTTTCAGCCCATCCTAGATATACCACTCAAACTTGCCATTTTTTTCCACAAATAAAATTCACAACAAATACGACTTCATAAGAGACGCGCCGAGAAGGAGTTTAAATCTGCACTGAGGTATCTAACATAGGTTCCCGTTGATATCTTAGGCAAAAAATGTTTATGAGATAGACTCAACATTACCTGTAAACAGAGTCAAATATACTATCAATAAAGTAAATGTACAGTTTTCGGGGGTCACTGCGTTCCGTGAGTCGGGGGTATGAAAACTAAATCGACCGTGGTGTTAGATGTATACTGTCGTGATCGCTATTTTAACCTGTCACTCACTTCGAAGATTTTTATGGCAAAACATGAACTAAATATTACAAACAAGTTACAAGCTGAGTTATTAACTACATGGCGTTGGCAAGAAAACGGAAAACACGTAGAATGATGATTTTAATAGAACCAACCTTTATGTTATATATAATAACAATAAGAGTCTTTAAATAAGAGTGCTGTATCTTTGAACTTAAATAAAACACGTTCTATAAACGATAGAGGTTTATTTTTTTTTTTTTGGAACATAACTAATGTCATTTCGTGTAAACGATAACATCAGTTAAGGGACCGCCGCGACTTCGTTGGGTTGCGCGTATACGGTTGATCCAATTTCCAGTGACAGAAGAACGTAAATTAGGTACAACTTCACGAATAACACGCGTGATGTTATTCATAAGATCATTTAATGTTTCTGGATGTTGACATAAACTCGAGATTTAACGTAACCCCACAAGAAGTAATCCGACGGCGTTAAATCACATGACCTGGAAGCCAGTCAGCATCACCACCACGGGAAATGATGAAACCTCTGAACTTCTCGTTCAAAAGATCGATTGTTTCGAGAGCGTATGACATGTGGCACCATCTTGCTTGAACCAAATGTTTCTGAGATCCATACCATCCAATTGAGGCCACAAATAGTCCCTTATAGCCCGGTATCTTTCTCCATTGACAGTTAGAGCTTCTGCATCTTCATCTTGGAAAAAATATGGACCAATGATTTCACCATACCAAAATCCACACCACACAGTAACCTTTTGGGGATGAATTGGTCGTTCTTGAATCTGCAATTGATTGTGATTGCTCCAATAGCGGCAATTTTGCTTGTAAACACAACCATCCATCCAAAATTGGGCTTCGTCGCTGAAGATGATTTTTCGACAAAATTCTGGGTCAGCTACCAATTGCTCCATAGCCCAGTTAGCAAATACACGGCGCAACCTATGGTCGTTGGGCTTTAGTTCTTGAATTAACACCATTTTGTAAGCGTGAAACGTCAAGTCCAGATGCAGAATTCGCCAAGTTGTGGTCGGCGAAAACCCCAATTCTTGCGCACGACGAGCAATTGATTTTTGTTTCCGTTCTTGCGTACACTCTCACGAACGGCGCCTATGTTTTCGTTGGAGCGCTGATATGGATTACGTAAGGCGTTCTTTGATCGCTGACAAAACCACTTCTTTCAAATTTATCGATCAAACTCCGAATCGTTCTCTGGCAAGGACGATTATACACACCGTAAACTTCACGCAATACACGGAAGTTTTGGCGAACTGATGATCCATTTTGATAATAAATTTTCACAATTTCTACGCTTTGCTGAATGCTGTAACATTCCATGGCTATTTGGCAATAACAACTGTAACGACACGACAAAAAGGACTGCTGTAACTCAATAACAACGGCAGCTATCACATGTTAAAGATAAGACACTCTTGTTGAAAGACCCTTTATAACCCACATCATTTCACCCGCTGTCGTAGCTCATTGGTAAAACACACGCTGTGCCGAGGTTCACGGTTCGAAGTCCAGCATGTGGTTATACTTTATATTCCTGGCGTAGGGACGTGGCGCCTCCATCCATATTATTGAGATTAGGAGGAAATGCCTAACTCCACCTAAAGATCTAAGGACACCAAATTGGATTCTTGTAAACCAATAATAGCAATGGAAAAAACAAAATTGGAAACTAGTACCCTAGTTGGTAGATCAGTTAGTCTGGGCAATCCACCCTCTATGGAGGCAAGCCCCGCGGATTCTGGAGAGGGGCAACCATTGCTTGAAAAGGATCCCTTTAAAAGGAGTTCCTTGTTAGCCAAATCTCCACCAAAGATGGAGACGAAAAATAGTGACATTCTTGAGGAAGAAAATGAAAAACTTAAAACAAAACTAAATGAATTATATGCTCTATGTAGAGAGCTAGAAATGAAATTACAGAACTTAAGGAAGAAAATCTAAAGCTTAAGAGATCTTACGCTAAGGTCAGAGAAGAATTGAATAAGGCTATTGTTGATAAAAATGAGTATGAAGAGGAGTTAACCAGAGAAACAGATTGGATCCTTAAAAAGAATAGGCCAAACAAAGAAAGGAAAGCTGAATATTCACCAGAAGTTGTTAATTCCAAATCCAATGATAACAGATCAAAGGGAAGTGGAGAAAATATAATCAAACCTAAGGAGATCCAGCCACCACCAATTAATGCGGTTGGAATAAATTATTACAAAAAGTTGCGGCTGTTAATGAATTCAGTCACTGACAAAGAATATATGGTAGTTACTATGAATAACAATGTATTTAAAATTAATGTTTCAGATCCTGATACCTACACAGCCCTGGCACAAAATCTCAGGACTGAAAATATCCAATGGTATACGTATGAAAACAAACAGGAAAGACCAATTCGTGTCATTGCTCGAGGAATTCATGCATCATGTGATGTAGAAGAAATCAAGGAAGACTTATCAAAGAGAGGCTATAAAGCCCTTGATGCCGTTAATATACTCACTAGTGAAAAAAAGGTAAATGAAAAAGGTGAACAAACCGTTGTTAAACGTGGACTTCCACTTCTTATGTTAACATTTGATAATACAGAAATTACGAAAAAAATATATGGAATCACATCTATTCTTAAGATAGTGGTAAAAATAAAGCCACTGAGAAAAAATTCCAAATTGATTCCACAATGTAAAAGGTGTCAAAGGTTTAATCATACTCAAGCTTATTGTCAGAAAGAAGCATACTGCGTAAAATGTGTTAGTAAGCACCACACTAGAGACTGCAGAGTAAGCAGAAGAACTGCCCCAAAATGTATTAACTGTAAGGGAACACACCCAGCAAATTATAGGGGACGTGAGGTTGCTAAAGAGCTTCAAAAAAGACGCAATAGGATTGTAGTACAGAATCAAAGATCACAAAAAATATCCAAAATTTATTACAACAGAGAAGACAAAACTGAAGTAATAGAAAGTAAACCAGGTACTTCTGGACAAAGAGAACAAAATTACGTACAAGAAATAGAAACAAACCAAAACGAAAATGAGAGTACATTTACTGAAAAACTTAGTCTGATCCTTAGTAGGTTAGACAAACAAAATGAAACAAATAAATTGATAACTAAAAGATTGGAAAGAATAGAGAAACAGGTGGAAACAACAAAGTAAGTAGGAAAAAATGAATTTTTGTTTAAGGATTGCAACATGGAATGCAAATGGGCTTCTGCATAAGATGCATGAACTGGAAGTTTTCCTATGGAACGAAAAAATTGATATTTGTTTAATATCTGAAACTCATTCCACTAAACAATCCTATATCAAAATACTGGGATTTAAAATGTATCATAGAATTCATCCTTCTAACAGCTAGAGGAGGTTCAGCTGCTATAATTAAAAAATCAATTAAACACACTGAAACTATACAAATATTTCTAGAATTCATGCAAGCGACCACTGTTAGCGTGCAAATCAAGTGTTCAAAAATAAACATAACAGCAATATATTGTCCCCCACGATATGGATTAGAAAAGGATAATTATCTAGACATGTTTAAATCGCTTGGTAGGAAATTCATTATCGGAGGAGATTTTAATGCAAAACATACTTATTGGGGATCAAGGTTGATAACCCCTAAAGGTAGACTACTCCATGAAGCAGGGATGAAAGCGAATTGTGACATTTACTCTACAGAATACCCATATACTGGCCTTCTGATCGAAAAAATCTGATGTGTTACACTCACATGACTTTCTCTACTCTTGTACAAACTATTTTAACAAACTCTTATTCTCCATATGCTTCATGTTAATTGAGATATCGAGATGTTAATCTTATTGCTAATTTTCTTGTAGATGTAAGGGGAATTGGTAGGTTTTAAGCGATAGTCAAATGTTTTAAGCGCTGGTTGCTATGTGGCGCATTCCATTCTCTTTGCATGTCCAAGACATAAATAAATCTGATGTGTTACACTCACATGACTTTCTCTACTCTTGTACAATCTATTTTTACAAACGCCTATTCTCCGTATGCTTCATGTTAATCGAGATATCGAGATGTCAATCTTATTGGTAATTTTCTTGTAGATGCAAGGGGATATGGTAGCTTTTAAGCGATAGTCAAATATTTTAACGCTGGTTACTATGAGGCGCATTCCATTCTCTTTGCATGTCAAGGACATAAAAAAAATGAATAACGAATTTGAGAAAAAGTATAAGTATTGAAAAATTTAAGGAAATAACAAGCAATATCTTGAAAACGGTTCACTCAACAAAAGAAATGTATATGACATAAGTTGTATATTTTAACGCGATCTACATTTTTTGTGTAGTAAAATTTTGTCTATCTCTTATGGTTTACCAGTTATGCAAAAGTCGCAAACAATGAAGAATACGTTTGGAGACATTCCCAGAAAATTCGAGATATACATTTCATTTCTCATGACATTATCTTAAATATATGATATTTTTATCAAAATCGTTAGAGCCATTTTTGAGAAAATTAAAATTTTCGAAAAATGTTCCTTGTAAAGGGTAGTCTGGCGTGGGGGGATTTTCTTGAAAATCTTCGTGTCCCATCTCTGGAAGATACTGAACCTAAATACCAAGTTTGGTGTTTATCCGACTGTTCGTTTTTGAGTTATGTTGTTCACAGTCACACAGACACACAGACACACACACAGACACACACACACACAGACACACACACGGACATGTTTCCAAAAATGCTTTTTTTAGGATTCAGGAGGTCTCAAAGCATGTATTTTCGGTGAAATCTCGGTATCGAATTTTTGGGTGGAATGCAATACTTCCCCTACTTACTATACGTAGTAGAGAAAGTAAAAAAGGAATAACGAGTGTAAGAAAATATACAAGTATTGGAAAATTTAAGGGAATAACAAGCAACATCTCGAAAACGGTTCACTCAACAAAAAAAATGTATATGACATAAATTGTGTATTTTAACGCAATCTACATTTGTTGTGTAGTAAAATTTTGTCTATCTCCTATGATTTACCAGTTATGCAAAAGTCGTTCATAATGAAGAATACCTTTGGAGACATTCCCAGGAAATTCGAGATATACATTTCATTTCTCATGACAATATCTTAAACATATATTATTTTAATCAAAATCGTTGGAACCATTTTTGAAAATATTAAAATTTTTGAAAAATGTTCCATGTAAAGGGTAGTCTGGGGTGGAGGGATTTTCTTGAAAAGCTTCGTGTCGCATCTCTGGAAATACCAAGTTTAGTGTTTATCCGACTGTTCGTTTCTGAGTTATGCTGTTCACAGACACACACACACACACACATACACACACACACACAGACACACACACACGGACATGTTTCTAAAAATCCTTTTTTTTTATTCAGGGGGTCTCAGAACATGTATTTCCGGTGAAATCTCGGTATCGAATTTTTGGGTGGAATACAATACTTCCCCTACTTACTATACGTAGTAGAGAAAGTAAAAAGTGCCAGATATTGACTTCTTTGTTCTTAAGGGTCTATCCAAGCATTTTATACAGGTAGATCATTGTGATGATCTTTCATCTGATCACACACCTATAATTTTGACTATTAATGAAAAGGTGATACAAAAGGAAGCACCAGTTAAATTAAGTAGTCAAAAAACAAACTGGAAAGGATTTAAAGGTAAACTCGAAAGTCTTATTAAACTGCAAATGCCACTTAAAACCTCAGAACAGACAGAACAAGAAATTGATGTGTTAATTGTGAACATCCAGCACTCAGCTTGGACGAATACACCAGTTAAGTCTAATATACATGGCAAAATCAAAATAAACTATCCTCTTGAGGTAGGAGAGTTAGTTAATGAAAAAGGAAAAGCTCGTAAAAAATGGCAAAACAGTCGATCTCCCTCAGATAAAACAATAGTAAATCGGCTAAGCAATAAACTCAAAACAATGATAAAAGAAATAAGCAATTATCTCCATGAACTGACAGCAGATAAAGATACTGACTATTCACTTTGGAAAGCAACTAAGGGTCTTAAAAGGCCAACAACGCAAGCACCGCCCATTAGGAAAAATAATAATGACTGGGCAAGAGGTGATAAAGAAAAAGCAGATGTATTTGTTGAGTATCTGGAGGAGATCTTTAAATCATTCTCTAGAGAAACAGCTGATGAAAATATAGTAGCAAGTCACCCGGATGATATTCCAGAAATTAAGGTAGTAACTCTGAAAGAGCTGAAACAGGAATACAAAAAAAGCCCCAGGGCATGACATAATTACAGGACAGGTGCTCAAAGAGTTACCTAATAAAGCATTAGTGAAAATACTACATATAAATGCTGTTATCCGACTGAGATACGTCCCTAGACAGTGCAAAGTGGCAGAAGTCATTATGATTCTAAAGCCAGGGAGAGACCCTAATTATAATAAATCATATAGACCTATATCTCTGTTACCAGAATTATCTAAAGTATTTGAAAGATTGCTGCTTAGCCGTTTAAAATCTATATTGCAAGATAAATGTTTAATTCCAAATCATCAATTTGGATTTAGGAGCAAACATTCAACCATTGATCAGGTACATAGAATAACCCGAATAATAGAACAGTCACTGGAAGAAAACAAGATATGTTCTAGTATATTTCATGATGTGATCCAAGCTTTTGATAACGTATGGCATGCTGGGCTCAACCACAAGCTGCAACGTCATCTACCAAAGCAATACTGTGAAATATTACAATCGTATCTTTCAGATAGGTTGTTCCGCATTAAATATGGAAGTGAATATTCAGGCTTCAAGGAAATAAGTGCGGGAGTCCCGCAGGGAAGTGTACTTAGACCGATACTGTATATGCTGTATACAAGTGATATTCCACAATATCCGGAAACGATAATGGCGAGTGTTATCTTGTAATGTTTGTGTATTTGTGTTTACTTCACGCGTTGAAGCCATCTTGTGACGTCATTCATTTGTTCGGTTTGTAGCTCCATCTGGTGTTAGCAATTTGCGGCAGTATTAGTTTTTGTTTGAAAGAATTTTACTTTTATTTTTTATTTAATTCTGTTTCACTGTCCTCCGGCTAGCTATTATCTTATTTTGGGTCGAGTACTTCTCTTAATACAGGTTATGTAAACGGAAAGGAATCTTTTATCCAAATATAACACTGATGAAAAAATTTGTTTTACACTTTTATTGTCGAACACGTTAACTATCACATTTACACATTGATCTTAACACTCGCCAACTGAAACTGTTATAACAACTTCTTACTAATCACTTTTAATCCACGTACTTCAACCTTTTGTATAATTAACTTTACCATACTTGAGAATTTTCATAACTCTGTTACGCGTAACCTGCAAATTGATATCCGAAGTGTGCCGTACAAATACTTTCGACGAACTGATGGGAATGCGACGTGTATTGTACAAAGAATTTTGATGAACTGGCTGACTGAAGACGACGTGTAATGTACAAAGAATTTTGATGAACTGACGGGGTCTACCTCTAACCTACTCTTTTTATACAGCTTCACCCAGATATGCCTAAAGATTATAACTGAACTGCAATTGGCTAATAAAACGCGCCAACATTAGCGTCTATTTTTATATCCAATGAAAATTATGAATACATATGCTCTAGGGAAACGTTCCAGAAGATTCTCAAGGAAAAAACGCGCCAACATTACGTAACTTCCTCGTTCCCAATAATGATAACCGCTCACCCCCTCGCTGCATTATTGCGCGCTATTATTGTCAGTTTCAGTAAGGCCGTATAAACTTACTTCTCAACAAAAATTACAATCAATATACATCTCAAATCAATGTCACATAAAAATGCATATTCATATTACAATCATTATTTACATTTAAGTAATTTGTGATACAAATTACTGCATCATATGCCCCACTAGAAACATAATTATAAATATTTACAACTTGTTTGGAAATTTTATAATTGGGGTTTTAGTCTCCTAAATCTTCGAACACACACTATCACTTTCACTTAACACATCACACGCATTTAACACACGACATATGTTTTTTTTTTTTTTTTTTTTCTCTCGCCACTACTTACTGGCTCTGGTTTAATGTTTTTAGACATTAATCTGACATCACAATTTTTTATAGCAAATACTGTACCCTGAAGTATTCAGTTACTGTTACAAAATTGTTTACTTTCTTATATCGTTGACAACAATTTATACATTTAAAAATTTTTGTAATTATTAAACATATTTACCAAAAATATTCACCCTCTACATATATTTAAATCTCTTAAATCTAAGTACTGTTTCACATTTTCTGTTTGCTACATAAATATTTGTTTTAATTATTTTTTACCCATTTTTGTTGTTTTGTACTGTATATTCACAATACTCTTGGAATTATATCTACGTACTTTACTAACATCATGCTTTATTTCAAATGCTGTTACAGTTACAAATAAAATGTTATTTTCCTTTTAAACATTTAGTTATGTCCAAAATTTATTTCTCGTTTCTTATGACATACATACATAATTAACCCTCTTACGTTCCATTACATTGCTCTTCATTTCGTCTTTAACTATCCAGCATTTACTATTTATCATCTTCTATCTATCATCTTTGTCTTCTGTTTCACCTTTATCGCCATTGTTGTATGGTTTCAGCATCTCAATATGGAACTTTCCAATGCTTTTTCGAGTTATTGGATTACATAACTCATATGTATTTGTTCCATATACTTCAACAACTTCATATGGTCCATGGTATTTGAGAGACATTCGCCAATAAAGTTTATTTGCTTTATCCGACAATTTCTTGGTTTTAACCAAAACTAAATCTCCTATTTTTATCCTCCATTCCTTTCTCTTCTTTTCTTCATGTTTAATTTTTCTTTTTATGGCCTTTTTCTTCATCCTCTCGAATGCTTTTCGGAACATCTCTTCTTCTGTTTGTGGTATCGAGTGTGCATCTGGAATGGCTTCTGGAATTTTCTTACACATTGTATTGATCTTCTTTCCCAACTTAAGTTCACATGGTTTGTATCCTGTCACATTGTTTACGGTTTCATTTAGTAGATTCTGAACGAAATTCACGTATCCATACCATTGTGTTTGTTTTCGATGACACAGCACCCTTAAATAATTTGAAATTTCCTTAATTTCTCTCTCCACTGGGTTGGAGTTCGGTCTGTATCTTGACGAAAAATATTGTTTAATGCCATTTTCTTTCAGTCCGTCCATAAATTTTTTTCCTGTGAAGTACGAAGCATTATCGCTCAATACAGATTGAATAGGTCCTTCTTCTATCACATATGACTTGAGTAGTCTATTCAAACATGCTAAACCTGTAGGTTTTCTCAAAGGGTAAATTCTTACATATTTGCTGAATATATCATAACAGACAAATATATATTTATTTCCAAACTGACTTGGAGGCATCGGACCATGAATATCGATACTAATTACACATCTCGGCTTATCCCTTATAACCGAATTAGTTTCAAATGCATATGCTGCATTTATTTGCTTTGCCTTCTGACACAGGTTGCAGCATGATATAAATTTCCGAACTTTCTGACGCAATTTGGATATGTATAAATTTTCTAAAATCATAGAAGTTGTCCGGTCCGTCCCTGAGTGTGCTAACCCTTCGTGAAAATTCTTAATTAGTTCCTTTTCCATGCTTTTCGGAACCATTACCTTCCAACTAGGCACTTCTTTTCCATGCTTCTTGTATAATGTCCCATCCCGAATTGCTACAATTTCTTTCTTTGCCTCTTCAATTAGTGGTGTCTTTTCTTTAAGTTGTAATAATGTTTCATCCTCATTTTGAATTTCCCCTATATTTTTCAATTTTCTAATCATTTCTTTGCTTAAAGGAATTTTAATTGTCAATATTTTGACTTCATTTCTAGGCCTTTCAATATTTTCGGGAATTTGTGGGTTGTAGTTCAATCTTGATAGCAAATCACTGAAGGTATTATTTTTGCCAGGAATGTGTATAATCTCAATATCGAATGCAGATATTGCATGAATGTATCTAGCAAGTTTTCCACTACATAATCTACACCGTTGTATGAAAGTTAAGCTGATATGGTCTGAATATACTTTCACCTTTTGCTGATAAATATAGGTTTTAAAACAAATTAATGAGAAATATAGTGCTCCAATTTCTAGCTGAGTCACTGAAGAATTCCGCTCAATATTTGTAAGTCCTCTAGAAGCTGTACTAATGACGTGAAAGTCATTGTTGATGTCTCGCTGTCCTAAAATTCCGGCGTATCCTTGCATTGATGCGTCGACATAAATCTCATATTCCAAATCTTCTCTGGGCCTCTCGAGTAATATGGACTTGGCAAAGAGTTCTTTTACTCTCTCAAAACATTTTTGATGATCCTCTGTCCATTTCCACTTATTGTTCTTTCGGAGTAGCTGCCGTAGTGGTTCTATTTCAGCCGAATATCTTGGTACGAACTTACTCTGAAAGTTCAATATCCCTAAGAGACGTCTAATTTGTTTTACGTTCCTTGGTGGTGGAATTTTCATTATTGCTTCTATTCTCTTCTGATCAGGTCTTATACCTTGTTCATCCACTACATAACCCAGAAAATTTATTTCCTTGACACAAAATTTTGATTTTTGTATGTTTACAGTCATACCATGTTGTTGCAGTTTGTTTAACACATAATGGACATTATTCATGTGTTCTTCAAATGTTTGACTAATGATTAGAAAGTCGTCAATATACTTTATTAAGAAGTCATCTGCAGAATTTCCAAAGATACTGTGAATGGCTCTCAAAAATCCACTTCCTGAGTTCTTTAAACCAAAAGGATTTACACAAAAACGATACTGGATCCCCGAGTATTGAAATGAAGTGTAATCACGCACTTGTGGATCTAATTCCACTTGCCAATATGAAGCAGTGAGGTCAATGGATGTCAGAAATCTCCCTCTTGAAAGTTTCGTAATTAGTTGTTCAATTCCCTCACTTTGAAAATGATCTGGCTTCATATACTTGTTGACATATCTGCCGTCTAAAGTTAATCTCAAAATACCATCTCGTTTAATACTCCAGCAGATTGAATTTATATACTGAGAATTACTTTGCTCAATAATCCCATTTTCTAACATGCTATTTATTAGTTGTCTAGCTTTGTCATGAAGACTTATAGGTAAATTGTCATACTTGTGCCTATATGGTGGTACGTCTTCTACTTGAAATGTACGCTGATATACATTACATCTGCCTGGGATATTACTAAATACTGAACTATTGTTTATCAAAACATCATGAAGGATTTGTTTTTGCGTTATCGTAATATTATAAGCTTCTTCACACTTGTGTATTATTTCCTCATTTCTCTTCTCTTCCCAGCTGTTGTCTGTCTCGCTCACATGGTCGTCTTTTGTTTGGATTGTAAGTTTCCCTACTTTCTCTGGCATTTCTGCTAGCTGTTGAAAATATGGCGTGGTATTCCCTTCATATTCTGTGAGTACCTGCTTTAACTGACTATTTGTATCAGTCTCTGTTATTTGCACAAAAAACTCTTGGTCACAAAGATTTTTCTCATCCTTTGTCATCTCAATCACAGAAACTTTCTCTTTTATAAAAGGTACCTTTATTTCTCTATCTTCTTTTGTTATTTTTAACTCTTCATGTTTAAAATCTATACGTGCTTCATATTCATGTAGGAAGTCACATCCTATAATTATGTCACAAATCAAATGGTTTACAATTAGAAACATAACCTCAAAATTCTCTCCGCCGATAAGTATGTTAAGTAGAGCTTGTGTTTTTATGACCTGTGTCGTTCTTCCTATTGCAACACGACAAACTAAATTACTAGTGGGAAGAGCCAAAATTTTGTTACCTTCATTAATCAAATTTATGTAAAATTTCTGTGAACAAATTGAAGCTGACGAAGCTGACATTGGTTCTATTTAAATCAACATTCCACGTGTTATCCTTTTTCTTGCCAATGCCATGTAGTTAATAGCTCAGCTGCGAGAGAATTGCAACATGTTTCGCCATACGGGGTTAATATAGCCATAGAAATCCTGGAAGTGAGTGACAGGCTAAAATAGCGACCACGATAGTACAGATCCACGACCACTGTCAATTTAGATTTCATACCTTCCACTGACGGAACTGAATGATACTGAGCCGCGAAAAGTGTACATTTACTTTCTTGAAAAATAGTACGTTGTTATAAGCTTTCCTAGGAATAGTTTGTAGAACCAATATAAAACAAAGAATAGTCCGTAGAGAAAGTAATTTGAATGTAATACATCATAATCTTTCTATATTTTTCTCCCTTTTTACTTTCTCTACTACGTATAGTAAGTAGGGGAAGTATTGTATTTGTAAATATGTCCGTGTGTGTGAATGTGTGTGTGTCTGTGAACAGCATAACACAGAAACGAAAAGTCGGATAAACACCAAACTTGGTATTTAGGTTTAGTATCTTCCAGAGATGCGACACGAAGGTTTTCAAGAAAATCCCCCCACCCCAGATTACTCTTCACATTGAATAGTTTTCGAAAATTTTAAATTTTCTCTAAAATGGCTCTAACCGATTTTGATTAAAATACCATATGTTTAAGATACTTTCATGAAAAATAATATGTATATCTTGAATTTTCTGGGAATGTCTCCAAAAGTAGTCATTGTGAACGACTTTTGCATAACTGGTAAACCATAAGAGATAGACAAAGTTTTACTACACAAAAATGTAGATCGCGTTAAAATACACAATTTATGCCATGCACATTTTTGTTGTTGAGTGAACCATTTTCGAGATATTGTTTGTTATTCCCTTAAATGTTTCAATACTTATTTTCTCAAATGGGAATTCGTTATTCATTTTTTTTGTCTTGGATATGCAAGGAGTATTAATCTGTAGCAAAGGGAATGGTGCTGCACCTAGCAACCAGCTATTAAGAGATATGTATATGCTTAAAGGCTACTTTATTTCTATATTGTCCTTGTAAAAATATATTGTGACGTACAAGTATTGTTGCGTACGTGACTTGGCTGTCCAGATCGGGTATTGCGTAAGAGTGGTAGGGATAAACGAGTTTTAGATAGCATCATCACGCTGAGATAGCGTGGGTTGAGTCAGTCAGTAGACGAAAGTCGTGGCTAGTTACTGGAAGAGGCAGGTTGTGTAATGTGCGCTGCCCATACCAACAGTATGGCGTCTCCCACCGACAGACAAGGAAACAAGGAGGTACTGTATCCCCTTTTATTAATAAACCCGCTTACCATCCACTTCTATTTAATGTAAATTATCATAGTAGATAGATCCCTTCTCTCATCTACACCATGCAGTAATCCTTTTACTAGGTATTTCCTAATATTTTTTCAGATTTCTCTTAGCTGCGTCCCTCGTCGTGACCTCGCATAATGTAAATTATTAATTTTTAGATTCTTCGGTACCCGAGTTGCGAGTCGCTCTACCCCCATTGAGCTGGTGTGTTTAGAGGTTACGACAATATTGAACTTACATTTACAAGAAACTTAGCAATAAGATAGAGTCTGTAAATGTTTGTCTCGATTAACATGAAGGATGTGGAGAATAAGCGTTTTATAAAAATAGTTTGTACAAGAGTAGTGAAAGTCATGTGAGTGTAACACATCACATTTTTACTTTCTCTAATACGTACCTATAGTAAGTAGGGGAAGTATTGTATTCCACTAAAAAATTCGATACCGAGATTTCACCGGAAATACATGTTTTGAGACCCCTGAATCCAAAAATAGCTTTTTTGGAAACATGTCGGTGTGTGTGTGTCTGTATGTGTATCTGCCTGTGAACAGCATAACTCAGGAACCAACAGTCGGATAAACACCAAACTTGGTATTTAGGTTCAGTATCTTCCAGAGATGCGACACGAAGGTTTTCAAGAAAATCCATCCACCCCAGATTACCCTTTACATAGAACATTTTTCGCAAATTTTAATTTTCTCAAAAATGGCTCTAACGATTTTGATTAAAATATCATCTGTTTAAGTTATTTTCATGGTAAATAAAATGTATATCTTGAATTTTCTGGGAATGTCTCCAAAAGTATTCTTCATTGTGGACGACTTTTGCATAACTGGTAAACCATAAGAGATACACAAAGAATGTAGATCGCGTTAAAATACACAATTCATGCCATGCACATTTTTTTTGTTGAGTGAACCATTTTCGAGATATTGTTTGTTATTCCCTTAAATTTTCCAATACTTATACTTTTTCTCAAATGGGAATTCGTTATTAATTTTTTTATGTCCTGGGCATTCAAAGAGAATGGAATACTCCACATAGCAACCAGCTGTTAAAATATTTGACTGTCGCTTAAAACCTACCAATTCCTCTTGCATCTACAAGAAAATTAGCAATAAAATTAACATCTCGATTAACATGAAGCATATGGAGAATAAGTGTTTGTAAAAATAGTTTGTACAAGAGTAGAGATAGTCATGTGAGTGTAACATATCAGATTTTTTTAAGTGTGAACATTTATTGGGTTTGACGTTCTTGCATTTCAGGTTATGCTGACTGTTAAAAGTTCGACGTGCATCAAGAAAACAATTTACGAGCAGCTAAAGCAATTCTCAAAATCAGCGGAGGACTTTACTCGTAAGGTATAATTAGGAACAATTTTAACCCCATTTTGCATTAGAACTACAATTACTAAAAGTCCCATTTTGTGGGTAATAATATACCCAAAACACACTGGTACCTATTTAAATGTCAAGTAATTTCCAAATGTATTTCAAACCTCCTTAAAGGCAACTTTGGGTTTTGGAAATGCTGTAGAATCAATAACTACCAGGAAGGAATAAATCGTTCTGCATGCGAGGTAATAATCGTAATCGATTTTAAAGTTTTCGAGAGTTGCACATATTATCGGTGAATTTATTTGATTGTGAAGTTAATTTTCTTGCCACTGGAGCTGGGGGTTGTTCAAACTTTACTAACAGTAATCATATACTGTGTTGAGGGTAACGTTTTTGTCTTTTACGCTGGGACTCGAATTCGAATCACGATGTAGTCAAACTGTCATTTTTATTGTCTCCCACCCTTTAGAGTAAGTATTTTAAAGGTTTAGAACTTAATATCCACGATCACATTTGAATATATATTTCATAATTTTATTTATGACCCGAAAAATGTTTCAGTTAAATTACAAAATATAAATAAAATAATGAATACACATAACATCTTAGACTAGCTTACCTTTAAGAAAATGGAAGAGAAAGCCTAACACGTAAAAAGAATGAATGAAGCACCACTGGTATTTTAAGTTATGTCTATACGTATAAGGGTGGAACATTTAAGTTGAGACTGTACAATATCTCCAAAACTAAGCGTTGTAGAAAGAAATGTCTTTGGTAAACGTTGTTTGATATGGGGAGAAAGTAAATGCCAGTAGTCGTGTTTTATTTGGAGGACGTTGTGACGATCATTTTAGGATCAATGATAAAAAACTAAACCGCATTTGTATAAAGCACTTTGCAATTATTCCTAAACCTACGTAAATAACAATGAAAATTCTGAATGGCTGCGAACGAAGACCACAATGAATGATTGGATAATCCATGGATGGACATTTGAGGGTTAAGTTACGTTTCGTAACTGAGAACCAACATTTTTTATTTTCTTATTCCTTATGAGAAAACCAATATACTTTTATAAAACATTTTCTAATGAGAAAACAATTTACAACAACCAAACGGGATGGCTCTGGCGATAAAGTCCGCATTCGGGAGGTCCCGGGTTCAAAACCCGTGGGCCAACCAATCTGTCTGAGGTTTTACGTAGTTTTCCTCAGTCGCCAAGATAAATAGCGGATTGGATATTTAATACCACGACCCAAAGTTCCGCCTTAAGTCTAAAACAATAGTAAAATGAAAATAAATGGTAATAGCGTATGCTATGCAATCTACCAACAGACAATGTAAGCAGTTAGACTGGACGGCACGAAGCAGAAGATCCGGCTGCTAGGATCTCTGTGGACACGTGAGGAAGCAAAATGGTATTTACAGGGATGAGACCTAGAAGGCTAACATCCGCCTTTCTTTGTGAGGGCGGCGGTTAGACTGGACGGCACCCTAATGCCATCTGCACGGCATGAAGCAGATGGTTACAGGAATGAGACCTAGAAGGCTAACTGTCCGCCTTTCTGTGTGAGGGCGGCGATTAGACTGGACGGCACCCTAGTGCCATCTCCACGGTATGAAGCAGGTGGTTACAGGAATGAGACCTATAAGGGTAACTGACCGCCTTTCTGTGTGAGGGTGGCGATTCCACTGGACGGCACCCTAATGCCATCTGCACGGCATGAAACAGGTGGTTACAGGAATGAGACCTATAAGGGTAACTGTCCGGCTTTCTGTGCGAGGGCGGCGGTTAGACTGGACGGCACCCTAATGCCATCTGCACAACGTGAAACAGGTGGTTACAGGAATGAGACCTATAAGGGTAACCTTCCGCCTTTCTGTGTGAGGGCGGCGGTTAGACTGGACGGTACCCTAAAGCCATCAGCACAACATGAAACAGGTGGTTACAGGAATGAGAGCTATAAGGGTAACTGTTCGGCTTTCTGTGCGAGGGCGGCGGTTAGACTGGACGGCACCCTATTGCCATCTGCACAACATGAAACAGGTGGTTACAGGAATGAGACCTATAAGGGTAACCTTTCGCCTTTCTGTGTGAGGGCGGCGGTTAGACTGGACGGTACCCTAAAGCCATCAGCACAACATGAAACAGGTGGTTACAGGAATGAGACCTATAAGGGTAACTGTCCGGCTTTCTGTGCGAGGGCGGCGGTTAGACTGCACGGCACCCTAATGCCATCTGCACGGCATGAAGCAGGTGGTTACAGGAATGAGACCTATAAGGGTAACTCTCCGGCTTTCTGTGTGAGGGCGGCGATTCCACTGGACGGCACCCTAATGCTATCTGCACGGCATGAAGCAGGTGGTTACAGGAATGAGACCTATAAGGATAACTGTCCGCCTTTCTGTGTGAGGGCGGCGATTCCACTGGACGGCACCCTAATGCTATCTGCACGGCATGAAACAGGTGGTTACAGGAATGAGACCTATAAGGGTAACTGTCCGGCTTTCTGTGTGAGGGCGGCGGTTAGACTGGACGGCACCCTAATGCCATCTGCACGGCATGAAACAGGTGGTTACAGGAATGAGACCTATAAGGGTAACTGTCCGGCTTTCTGTGCGAGGGCGGCGGTTAGACTGTACGGCACACTAATGCCATCTGCACAGCATGAAACAGGTGGATACAGGAATGAGACCTATAAGGGTAACTGTCCGCCTTTCTGTGCGAGGTCGGCGGTTAGACTGGACGACACCCTAATGCCATCAGCACAGCATGAAACAGGTGGTTACAGGAATGAGACCTATAAGGGTAACTGTCCGCCTTTCTGTGCGAGGGCGGCGGTTAGACTGGACGGCATCCTAATGCCATCTGCATAGCATGAAACAGGTGGTTACAGGGATGAGACCTAGAAGGCTAACTGTCCGCCATTCTGTTTGAGGGTGGCGATTAGACTAGACGGCACACTAATGCCATCTGCACGGAATGAAGCAGGTGGTTACAGGAATGAGACGTATAGGGGTAATTGTCCGTCTTTCTGTGAGAGGGCGGTGATTCCACTGGACGGCACAATAATGCTATCTGCACGGCAAAAAGCAGGTGGTTACAGGAATGAGACCTATAAGGGTAACTGTCCGTCTTTCTGTGTGAGGGCGGCGATTAGACTGGACGGCACACTAATGCCATCTGCACGGCATGAAGCTGGTGGTTACAGGAATGAGACCTATAAGGGTAACTGTCCGCCTTTGTGTGTGAGGGCGGCGATTAGACTGGACGGCACCCTAATGCCATCTGCACAGCATGAAGCAGGTGGTTACAGGTATGAGACGTATAAGGGAAAGTTTCCGTATTTCTGTGTGAGGGCGGTGGTTAGACTGGACGGCACCTTAATGCCATCTGCACGGCATAAAACAGGTGTTACAGGGATGAAACCTAGAAGGCTATCTGTTCGCCTTTATATGGGAGCTGCGGTTAGACTCGACGGCACCCTAATGTCGTCTGCACGGCAAGAAGTTTAGGATTCGGTAGCTATGCGCTAGGGTCTCTGTGACACGTGACGGAGCGGGTGGTTTCCGGGGTGAGACCTAGAAAACTAACCGTCCATCACATATCGTTCTAAGAGTTTTCCACCAACAGATCCTTCGCGATATGACCAAGGAGTTAAAGGGACGTAAAATAAAATAGATTAACTCACAAAATGTGGGTTCCCATTTAAAAAAATCTGATGTGTTACACTCACATGACTTTTTCTACTCTTGTACAAAATATTTTTACAAACGCTTATTCTCTATCTACTTCATGTTAATCGAGATAAACATTTGCAGACTCTATCTTATTGCTAATTTTCTCGTAGATGTAAGGGGAATATATATTTACAAGGGCAATATAGAAATACAGTAGCCTTTAAGCACATACATATCTCTTAATAGCTGGTTGCTAGGTGCAGCACCATTCTGTTTGCCACAAATTAATACTCTTTGCATATTCAAGACAAAAAAATGAATAACGAATTCCCATTTAGAAAATAAGTATTGAAAAAATTAAGGGAATAACAAGTAATATCTCGAAAATGGTTCACTCAACAAAAAAATGTATATGACATAAATTGTGTATTTTAACGCGATCTACATTTTTTTGTGTTGTAAAATTTTGTCTATCTCTTATGGTTTACCAGTTATGCACAAGTCGTTCACAATGAAGAATACTTTTGGAGACATTCCCAGGAAATTCAAGATATACATTTTATTTGTCATAAAAATATCTTAAACATATGATATTTTAATCAAATTCGTTAGAGCCATTTTTGAGAAAATTAAAATTTTCGAAAAATCTTCCATGTAAAGGGTACTCTGGGGTGGGGGGATTTTCTTGAAAACCTTCGTGTCGCATCCTTGGAAGATATTGAACTTAAATACCAAGTTTGGTGTGTATCCGACAGTTCGTTTCTGAGTTATGCTGTTCACAGACACACACAGACACACAGATACACACACAAACACACACACACGGACATGTTTCCAAAAATGCTTTTTTTTGGATTCAGGGGGCCTCAAAACATGTATTTCCGGTGAAATATCGGTATCGAAATTTTGGGTGGAATACAATACTTCCCCTGCTTACTATACGTAGTAGAGAAAGTAAAAATTAAATACACGCTAAAATTTCCATCACATCCTCCAGATAAAACTGGACTAATTGCATTTAGTTTTACGCATAATATTAAGCACCTTTTATTACAGACTTTCTTTCTACATTGCATAATTTTGGAGATATTGTAGTCTCAACTAAAATGGTCCACTCTGTATATGCTGAGTGGAATGGTTCAGACCACAACTTCTATGGCCCGCATTTAGAAGGTAATGGGTGCGATTTCATGGGTGTTTTTAGGTCGCTAGCCGAATGCTGGGAAGGTTCTTTACATCCCCCGAATTTCCTATCCCTCCATTTCACCTACATTCTCATTTCGCTTCACCCTTCATCTGCTTAGCTGTTTCAAGGTTGCAAGTGTCGGCGGGAGTCTCGGCATTGCATGGCATGGAAGAAGAATGCTCTAACTAACACATCGCCCCCCGGAATGGGGTGGTCTCCGAGTCCCGGGAGACGTGACATGTGGAAGCCTCTGGGCTGGAGTGGAGCCAGAGTGGAGCTGCTATCTGGGAGTTTCAATATAAAAAAGGTAGGGACCCTGGCCTCTGCTGTGTCCTGCCGTCCTTTGTCTCCACTCATCTTCATAGGTCGGAGTGGTAATCCCCTTCCTCTTCTAGGCCTAGTCTTATATGTATAAAATGCAATACCTCTAAGACGAGGGTAAAACAAATGTAGAATTTTTACTTACTATACCCTGTAGTTAGCACACAGAGGAGGTATTGCAATCCGCCAAAAATTGCATACCGAGATATCACCGGAAATGCATGTTTTGAGACCTGAATAAAAAATATAATCTTTTAGAAAAAGGTCAGTGCGGGCGCCCGCGTATCTGATAAATACTAAAATTTATACTTACTGTACTAAAAAAAAAAATAAAATCTGTAATAATAAACCCTGGCATCTAATTTATTAAACCAGGGCTAATATTACCAAACTTTGTAAGTTATTGAATTTCAAAAACATTTACAATTTTAAATACAATAATTGTACAGATTAACTATAAAATAATGTAATACAATAATAAATAAAAAATTTAAAAATTTTTATTAAATTTTAAATTTTTGTTTAAATTTTTATATCTAAATCCTGTAAAAGTAACTTTGTAGTTAAATAATTTTGCAAAAATTTATAAAATAATTATAATAAAATCTATAGTTTAAAAATTTATTTAGTTTTTACAAAATACCAAATTTACTTTAATCAAAATAATAATAAAACAATTTACAATTAAAATTCTAATAAATTTTAATCCAAATTGTTACATTTCAAATTTATTTTAATTATTGAATTTAATCAATTTTCATTTAATATTTCAAAATACAATGAATTAATAGATATTATTTAAACATTAAACACCCAAATCAATTACTGTTATCCAGCGACAAAATAACTGGTGTCCAGTTATTAACTAATTAACATTAATCTAAATCTGCTTTACCCTAAACACTGTTATCCGGCGGCACCTATTAGTACTGGTATCCAGCATTTATCTAAATTCCCATGCTAACATTTAAAGGGCAATTTATATATATATGTATATATATATTCACAAGTGATTTAAAGTGTCCTAAAATGTGCACAATTATACTACTTTTCATTACACTTCACATTAATTTCTCCTCATTACTTACTGTGCTAGAGAAAGTAAATGGGGACGAAAGGCGAACTTCTATCGCTGCTTTGTAAGTGTACACATGATGACGTAGAGCAGAGCACGTGTCCCCGACACATTCACAACTGTCAGAGCTGAGAGTTCCGCCGGCCAGCTCGAAATGTGACCAGAAACTGTATACAGCAATTAATCCTGAGCGAGATAAAGCTTACAACTTGATGATCAACAAGGCGAAGGGCGTAAAATTGTGTAACGCTTTCAGATCCTTACAGAGCAAACCACTTTACACCATTTCTTTGAAGTATGTGGTAGTGGGGGCAATGGATGTGCCAACTGCTCGTAAAACAACAGAGAGATAGTGTGACGTTAATGAATATTAGTATCAACAAAGTTCAAAATCTGATGTGTTGCATTCAAGTAGCTTTCCCTACCCACTTTTCCACAAACACAAATGTTTATCTATTCTATTTCGTATAAAACGAGATAAACGCTTTAGAAATCGTTTCATTAAACAACGCTTTTCCTCCACAGTGAGGCCAGAACAGGCCTACTGGCGTGTCGGTCGGCCTACTCCCGCGAAACAGCAATAATATCCCCGCAAGCTTAACAAGTTCTCATAGCTACAATTACAATAATAATAAGAACACACCTTACCATAAAAATCTGATGTGTTACACTCACATGACTTTCCCTACTTTTGTACAAACTATTTTTACAAACGCTTATTCTCCATATGCTTCATGTTAATCGAGATATCGAGATGTCAATCTTATTGGTAATTTTCTTGTAGATGCAAGGGGAATATGGTAGCTTTTAAGCGATGGTCAAATATTTTAACGCTGGTTGCTATGTGGCGCATTCCATTCTCTTTGCATGTCCAGGACAAAAAAGTGAATAACGAATTTGAGAAAAAGTGTAAGTATTGGAAAATT
Organism: Deroplatys truncata; assembly: GCA_030765065.1. Classification (NCBI taxonomy): domain Eukaryota; kingdom Metazoa; phylum Arthropoda; class Insecta; order Mantodea; family Mantidae; genus Deroplatys; species Deroplatys truncata. The sequence goes on along the minus strand of CM060981.1, from coordinate 29,866,078 downwards.
TAAGGAAATAACAAGCAATATCTCGAAAACGGTTCACTCAACAAAAGAAATGTATATGACATAAGTTGTGTATTTTAACGCAATCTACATTTTTTGTGTAGTAAAATTTTGTCTATCTCTTATGGTTTACCAGTTATGCAAAAGTCGTTCACAATGAAGAATACTTTTGGAGACATTCCCAGAAAATTCGAGATATACATTTCATTTCTCATGACATTATCTTAAACATATGATATTTTAATCAAAATCGTTAGAGCCATTTTTGAGAAAATTAAAATTTTCGAAAAATGTTCCATGTAAAGGGTAGTCTGGGGTGGGGGGATTTTCTTGAAAACCTTCGTGTCGCATCTCTGGAAGATACTGAACCTAAATGCTAAGTTTGGTGTTTATCCGACTGTTCGTTTTTGAGTTATGCTGTTCACAGACACACACACACACACACACAAAGACACACAGACACACACACAGACACACAGACACACACACGGACATGTTTCCAAAACTGCTTTTTTTGGATTCAGGAGGCCTCAAAACATGTATTTCCGGTGAAATCTCGGTATCGAATTTTTGGGTGGAATGCAATACTACCCCTACTTACTATACGTAGTAGAGAAAGTAAAAATTGTTAGAAATGTTGTCCTTTTGTATCCAAAAATTTCTGACATCTCAGCAAATTTTCATTCACACTCGACAGTTCAATATCTAAAATTGAGTGAATTCTTTTTCTCAAGTCCTTTCCTTTTGGCATCATTCCCTCCTTATTTCACCTAATCAAACACAGTTTAACACCCTTAAAATTATTTACCCTTATCAATGCGTAGAAAACATTTAATTCTTATACCTTCATATTTACTTTCCCTACTACGTACAGTAAGTAGAGAAGATAGTAGCATACCGAGATTTCAGCGGAAATAGATATTTTGAACCTCCTGAATACAAAAAAAAGTATTTTGGAAATATATCCGTGTGTGTGAACAGCATAACTCAGAAACGAACAGTCGGATAAACACCAAACTTGGTATTTAGGTTCAGTATCCTCCAGAGAGGATACACGAAGGTTTTCAAGAAAGTCTTCCCACACCAGATTACTCTTTACATGAAACATACTTCGAAAATTTTAATTTTCTCAAAAATGGCTGTAACGATTTTGATTAAAATATCATATGTTTAAGATATTTTTATGGCAAATAAAATGTATATCTTGAATTTTCTGGGAATGTCTCTAAAAGTATTCTTCATTGTAAACGACTTTTGCATAGCTGGTAAACCATAAGAGATAGACAAAATTGTACTGCACAAAAAATGTAGATCGCGTTAAAATACACAACTTATGTCATATACATTTTTTTTGTTGAGTGAACCGTTTTCGAGATATTGTTAGTTATTCCCTTAAATTTTCCAATACTTATACTTTTTCTCGAATTCGTTATTCATTTGTTTTATGTCCTGGACATGCAAAGAGAATGGAACACTCCACATCGCAACCAGCTCTTAAAATATTTGGCTATCGCTTAAAGCCTACCAATTCCTCTTGTATCTACAAGAAAATTAGCAATAAGATTAACATCTCGATTAACATGAAGCATAAGGAGAATAAGCGTTTGTAAAAATAGTTTGTACAAGAGTTGAGAAAGTCATGTGAGTGTAACACATCATGACATGTTTTACAGATCTCTGTAAATAATATAATATAAATAATCATTATTAACACTTAAGAAGACCAAAGTAACTATGGAATATGAATTGTAATATGATTACCTGAATATGAATACGTTTCAGACACCTACGGTGCTAGCTGTAAGTAAATACAAATGACGACTCGTTTGGAAAATGGTCTCGCGAAGAAATCCGCTATCAAGTGGTAGAGGTTTACGGAAAGACTGTAATGTAATCTCAGCAATTCTAAGAATGGAGTCCAAAGCTTGTGGCTGGTAGAGGAAACGTCACCGACGAGAATCGCATTTGGCGACCCAGGGCGGTGTCAACAGATTTGAATACAGCTCGCGTGGAGGAGCTGATTCAGGACGACAGAAGCATCACATTACGGAATAGGACGGTAGAATTGCGAATGTCATTCGGAAGTGTTCGTAACATTGTTCACGATATTCTGCAGTACCCATGGGTTCCACAAAATCTTGTCCAAACAACACAAGGATTAACAATCATGAGGCAAGTCTGCAACTTTTGCAGCATTTACAGCAGTAACTATATGCCAGTAGTAAGCGGTCTTCAATGTAGTGGAAATAACCTTCCCCTCCAAGAATAAAAAAGTTTAAGATGAGGCCATCTGCCGGGAAGGTGATGGCCACAGTGTTTTGCGAGAGCACGGGTGTCATATTCATGGAGTTGCCTTGGAAAGAGGGCACAAAGTGACCTCTGAACAATATTGCGAGACCTTGACAGGATTGCGCGAAGCAATCAGGAGGAAATGCCAGGACTTGTCATCGAGTGCACCATCTTCCTTCACGACAACCCGCGACCTGATTTGGCCCAGAAGACCGCCGCGCTGTTGAAGCATTTCACTGATAGATCTTCGACCACTCTCCCTACAGCCCGGCCTTTCTCCAAGTGTCACGTTTTTCTTCACTTGAAGGAGCACCTAGGAGGTGAAACACTTCACGACAACGCGGCTGAACACGCAAGGAGAGGATTTTTACCAGGTTTTCATCCCACAAAGCGACAAGTGCCTAAACCGATATAGAGACTATGTCGAAAAATAAACTAATGTATGTACTACCAGTTGGTTGTATGAGATAAAATGTACACTGCAGGCTTTGTAACCTTAGTTTATAATCACTCCTCGTAGTTAGTGATAAAAATCATCGGAGTTACTGAGTAGGAGATCCTGTGGTAGTCGTCCCTTTAGGCGTGACGGCCGGTGGGTGCGTACACCAATGTTAGACGTCACAGCTTCTGGAACATATGGGAAGTGCGAGAAGAAGCGAGAGGCGATCTTACGTATAAACTGAACAGGAAGGAGACCGAGTTCTTGATGTAACTGCTGGTTACTCACAAACCAAGCAGCATTGGAGCGATCCTCAGGAACCTTTAGAGCACCTGTAGGTACGAGGTGAGGATGGGCTTGAGTGAGGATGGGTCAAACATGAGGTTTGTAATGTAGAAGAGAGTATTCAAGACCAAGAGGTGTGTGTTTATGAAACTGTGGATAACGTTTAGAAAATCTTCCGGATGCTAATGAAATGAGGCAATCGATATGGGCACTCCAAATGAGTTTGGTGTCCAGCGTTACTGCAAGATACTTGACAGGAGTTGTAGAAGGTAGCCAGAGGATTTGTTTTAACACTTGAGTGATTTCAGTCAAAATATATAATATGTAAATTCAATAACAGCCCAACTTGAAGCAATATGTTTATGTAATAATTTGTAAAATGTATGTAACAGTCATTCCATATGCTTATATTATTGTAAATATGTTCAATAATGTTATATGAATGTGCTACGTAATTTAATAATGTAGGAGCTGTGAGAATAATAAGTTAAAAGTTGCTAGCAATGAGGTAACCTTGAGGCAATAATGAGTAAGGAAGTTTAAATGCTACTGTCATTATTAGAGCAGCAATGATGTAAATTTTGAGACAGTTTTAAAATAGCCAATCAACAACCAGAAAAAGCTTTAGTTAAATGAAGGTATTCTATTGGAGTTGGATTAGCCAATCAGAGACTTGAAATACAGAAATTTACAAGTTTAGACGGTTGAAATCTATTCAGTTTCCTCCAAACAGTGCTCATAACCAGACGTGTTGCCTGCAGAATGTGCTCATAACTGGATGCATTGCTTGTGCGTCCTTGAGAGATTTAATGCGCATTCGTGTGAGACGAAAATAGTATACGTGTTAAAAAATGAAAGTATTAAATAAAAGAATCTCATAGCTCTCGATATCAGTGAAGTGCTATTTAATTTGTGTCAAGGATTAATAAAAAGGAGTGAATTAAAACTTAAAATCTGTGTAAGCCTACATTCTTATTTATACCAAAACCCTGCCAAAAGAAATGTGTCTCTAAAAATACTGACGCAGCCGAGGCAAACATAAATATAATATCCAAAGAAACAGTCAAATTACAAAGCTAATATTTTTAAACTCGGGGCAAAGGCTACCGGAAACCGTGTACTATACGTGCGGTTGGAACTACAAGTTCGGCTCCCCAACAGTTGAAATATAATACAACTTCTTCAAACTGACTTTCAATACGTAGCAGCAACAATCATTTCTTCAGTTTATTATGAATCTGCAGGGCAGATGAGTTAGTGATAATATCTTATCAGTTTTTTTGGTGTTAGGAAGTATTCTCCTTGCGTGAAACCGCATATAAACCTATGGAAGTGCAGGCCAAATTAGGAAGATCGTAGGTGTAGATGCTGAACAAGATTGGGGCGAGTATTGACGCAGTAATTTGTATCACAAAAATGTAAATGTCAGAGTGATTGTAGTGTGAATATGCATTGTTGTGTGACATTGATTTGAGATGTTTGTTGATTGTAATCATTGTCGAGAAGTGGGTTTATACGGCCTTACTGAAACTGACAATAATAGCGTGCAATAATGTAGCGAGGGGGTGAGCTGTTTATCATTATTAGAGACGAGCAAATGACGTCAGAGTGGCGTGTTTTTCTTAGAATTTGCGGGAACATTTTCCCTAGAGCATATGTTTTCGTAATTTTCATTGGATATAAATATAGACGCTAATGTTGGCGCGTTTTATTAACCAATAGCAGCTCGGTTATAAATCTTTAGGCATATCGGGCGAAAGAGTATAAATTCGTGTCAGAGTCAAGTTTCACAGAATCCAACAGAAGCATTCGCGTATAAGTCATCGATGAGTTCAACAGAAGCAGTCATGGTGAATACATCGCACAGTTTATCGATTTGCAGGTTACGCGTAGCAAATTTGTGAAAAATCTCTCGTGTCGTAAAGTTAATTCCACAAAAAGTTGAAGTACGCGAATTAATAATAATGGGCCGTAAAGAAGTTATTATAACAGTTTCAGTTTGGCGAGTGTCAAGATTAATAGGTGAAAGTGAATAATGTGTTACGACAATAAAAGTGTAAAACAAATTCTTTCATCAGTGTTATCTTTGGATAAAAACTCCTTTCCGTTTACACACCCTGTACAAGAGAAGTGCTTGACCGAGAAATCATAGCTAACCGGAGGACAGTGAACCCAAAATTAAATACAATAACAGGTGCTCAGTAAAGGATAACACGAAGTGACCGCGACAAATTGTATTCCATACGTACGGCAGATAAACAGTAGCATCTTTCGAACACAAACATTAATACCGCCGCAAATTGGCGCCCAACGTGGGGCTAACAAACAAATATACCACTACGGTATCGAGCCCTGTGAAACCCCTGCTTTAATGTTTTAAAAACCGGTTCGCTATATGCTTTACCCTTTCCACGACAACGCTAAAAACAATAAATAGAGATAGCAGCTACACAAAAATTACACAGTATTGAAAAATTTAAGCCAACAGAAACGGATCTCTCGGAAATGGCTGCTGACACATAAAAGTTACTCGAAATAAGTTATTTTTTTTTAAATTCGGAATGAAGAATAATTCACAGGCTATTCCCAGGAAATTTAATATATATATTTTATTTTCCATGTAAATATATTAAACATGTGGTAATTTGGGGCAAGGTGTTTCTAAAAAATATTTATGTAGTGTCTTTGGAGGATGCTGATACTAAATACCAAGTTTGGTATCTATCGCACATTTCGCTTTCGAGTTATGTTGTTTACAAACGCAGAGACAGACACACACGCTCGGAGTTCTTTTCTGAAAGTCTTTTTTTAGATCCAGCGGCCTCAGCCATGTATTCTGAAATCTCGACTTCAAAATTTTGAGTGGAATAGAATATACTTTAGGCAGGTGGCAGAGAAATGAAATTCACATGTTCGTTGTAGCACTCAAACGTTGACCAGAAGCGTGTTAATTGTATGCGGCCGGCTGTAATGGGATGTGTTGCATTGTTGACTCGAATCCAATTAAGTCTCTCTCTATCTTCATAGCCCTTCCATTTAGCAAACAACACTAACTGTAACCTTCAATGGGCTTTATTATTCATGTTTTACTTTCTCCAATACGTATAGTATTTAGGGGAACTATTCCATCCAAAATCTCGATATTGAGATTTCACCGCAAATACACGTTTTGAGGCCCCCTGATTCAAAATAAGCATTTTTAGAAAACGTGGGATAAATATAAAATGGTATTTAGGTTCAGTATATTCCAAATATTTGACACGAAGATTTTAAAGAAAATCCCCCACCTCACACTACCGTTTACAGGAAGATTTTACAAATTTATATTTTTTAAAAATGACTATAACACTTTACATTAAAATACAATATATTAAATATATTTACATGAAAAATAAAAAAATATATCTTGAATTTTCTGGGAATAGCCTATGAAGTCCACTTCATTTGAAAGAAATTTTGTAGGCTAAAACGTACTACACAAAAAATGCAGACCTCTTTAAAACACACACTTTATTTCAAACAATTTCTTTTGTGGCATAAAGCATTTCGGAAATATTCGTTATTAAAGCTTCGATTTTTCCAGCACTTGGTCATTCCCTTAAAGTCTTGTCAACATTCAGTTGTTTCTCGCGATGTCATGGAAACAGTATGGAATTGTAAGGCCAGCATATAGCGTCCAGTTGCTAAACATTTGACTATCGCTGTTCTCTTTGTATCTATAACGAAATGTGTAATGTAGGTATTTCTGCAAAGGTTTATTTGAATTAAAATGTAGTAGATGGAAAAATAAGCTTGAGTAAGAATAGTGTCTATACCTACTAATATACAAATCGGGGTAAAAAAGGTTATGTGAATCACATTAAAGTTTCCGCAAACAGTTGCAACAGAACTAAAAATGTATTGCATTGAAATCCGAAATCTATTTATCAACTACCCTAGATTGAGGCAGTATTTTTATGATTTCAGTCTAATTATGTAATATGTAAATTCAATAACAGCCCGTCTTGAAGCAATATGTGTGAGTAATAATTTGTAAAATGTATGTAACAGTCATTGCATATGCTTATATTATTGTAAACATGTTCAATAAAGTTATGTGAATGTATTACGTAATTTAATAATGTAGGAGCTGTGAGAATAATACGTTAAAAGTTGCTAACAATGAAGCAACAATGAGGTAACCTTGAGTCAATAATGAGTAAGAAAGTTTAACAGTACTACTTGTGATTCTTGGAGTAACAATAATGTTATTTTAGTGACAGTTTATAAAAATAGACAATCAACAACCTGAAAAAGCTTTAGTTAAATGAAGATATTCTATTGGATTAGGAATAGCCAATCGGAGACTTAAATACAGAAATTTACAAATTTTAGACGCTAGAAATCTATTCAGTTGGTTGCAGACAGCGTTACTAACCAGACGCAAAAAGTGTTCAAGAAATATAATATGTATTCGTGTGAGACGAAGAAAAGGTTTACGTGTTAAAAAGTGTAATTAATTAATTAATAAAAGAATCTCACAGCTCTCTATATCAGCGAACTGTTATTTCAATTGTGTCAAGGGTTAATAAAAGGAGTGAAGTAAAGTTATAATCTGTGTAAGCCTAGATTCTTTTGTTGTACCACAACCCTGCTAAGAGAAACATGTCTCAACAATAATACTGACGCAGCCGAGGCAAACATAAATATTTTATATTTAAAGAAACAGTTAAATTACAAAGTTAAGATTTTATTTAAACTTGGGGCAAAGGCCACCTGAAAGTACATTTGGGGCGAAGGCTACGGGAAACTGTTTACTATAGGTGCGGTTGCAACAACTACAATTTTGGCTCCCCAACAGTTGACATACAATACAATACAACAAAATACCATCTTCAAGATAAAGGTATCATAGTTTGGGTTTTGGCGCAGATATAAAGCAATACAGTTCATCTCTGTATTGCGGTATGTGTAAACTAATTATTGGCCTACTTATATAGAAGGTTTGGTTCTTCTGTTCTTTATCATTATCAGCGCGGTTTCCACATTTCGTTGCCTGAAGCTTCAATGGATCCGATGGCAGATGGTAACCTCGAGGCTTCCTGCAGGCTGAGACCGAACGATGTATTGTCCCCAAGTAAAACAATCATTAATTTGCCTTTAGGAGCGAACATTTTGTGCAAATTATAATGGATAAATATTGATGTTTATATATCTGTGTAACACAATCGCAGAATAGGAAAGGCTTTAAAATATGAAAATTAATGCTATCCCGGATAATAGTATATTATCATATCACACATTCAGCAACGAACCACTTCAACCAAAATAGTGTGCAAATATTTACTAACATTACGTAATAGTGTAGTGAAATTATGAAATTCTAAGGATAGACTAAATGGAGAAAGTTGCCAAGAATTGCATAGTTTTTGTGGAGTCTTGTGGACTAGACGTGTGCAGGTATCCCTTCCTGGGTTAAAAGAGTTGCAGAACTCAACGGGGCAATTCTAAGTAAGCCCAGGTCATTGGGGAACTGGCGCATTAGTTCCCAAACACGACCTCGAGGAAAGTGCAGTGGCTGGGAAATTGAACTGGTGAAGTGTCAGTGTGCACTAAGTGAAGTAGCAGTGAAAGTTGAAGTGGATTACAACAGTGACAGTTAAAAATCTGATGTGTTACACTTACGTGACTTTCTCTACTCTTGTACAAACTAGTTTTACAAACGCTTATTCTCCATATGCTTATGTTAATCGAGATGTTAATCTTATTGCTAATTTTCTTGTAGATGCAAGGGGAATTGGTAGCCTTTAAGCGATAGTCAAATATTTCATGAGGTGGTTGCTATGTGGAGTATTCCATTCGCTTTGCATTACCAGGACAAAAAAAAAAGATGAATAATGAATTTGAGAAAAAGTATAAGTATTGGAAAATTAAAGGGAATAACAAGCAATATCTCGAAAATGATTCACCCAACCAAAAAGAAATGTATTTGACATAAATTGTGTATTTTAACGCGATCTATATTTTTGGTGTAGTAAAAGTTTGTCTATCTCTTATGGTTTAGCAGTTATGCAAAAGTCGTTCAGAATGATGAGCAATTTTGGAGGCATTCCCAGAAATTCGAGATATACATTTCATTTGTCATGAAAATATCTTAAACATATGATATTTTAATTAAAATCGTTTGAGCCATTTTTGAGAAAATTAAAATTTTCTTCAAATGTTCCATGTAAAGGGTAATCTGTGGTGGGGGATTTTCTTGAAAACCTTCGTGTTGCATCTCTGGAAGATACTCTATTACACACAGACGCACACACGGACATGTTTCCAAAAATGCTTTTTAGGATTCAGGGGGTCTCAAAACATGTATTTCCGGTGAAATCTCGGTATCAAATTTTTGGGTGGAATACCATACTTCCCCTACTTACATACTAGTAGAGAATGTAAAAATGAGTAACGAATTTGAGAAAAAGTATAAGTATTGAAAATTTAAGGGAATAACAAGCAATATCTCGAAAATGGTTCACTCAACCAAAAAAATGTATATGACAGAAATTGTATATTTTAACGCGATCTGCATTTTTATGTAGTAAAATTTTGTCTATCTCTTATGGTTTACCAGTTATGCAAAAGTCGTTCACAATGAAGAATACTTTTGGAGAAATTCCCGAGAATTCACCATATACATTTCATTTGTCATGAAAATATCTTAAACATATGATATGTTAATCAAAATTGTTAGAGCCGTATTTCAGAAAATTAAAATTTTCGAAAAGTGTTCCATGTAAAGGTTAATCTATGGTGGGAGAATTTTCTTGAAAACCTTCCTGTCGCATCTCTGGAAGATACTGTACCTAAATACCAAGTTTGGTGTTTATTCAACCGTTCGTTTCTGAGTTATGCTGTTCACAGATGCACACACACACACACACAGACGCACACGGACATGTTTCCAAAAATGCATTTTTTTATTCAGGATGTCTCAAAACATATTTCGAGTGAAATCTCGGTATGGAATTTTTGGGTGGAATACAATACTTCCCCTTCTTACTATACTTAGTAGAGAATGTAAAAATCGGGTAAATACCAAGGTTAACATCTAATTTCGGAATTCTCCAAAAATGCGGTATGACGGCTTATAAACAAATTGCCCCACAGCAAACTACAATTTACGTAGTAAATTTTTGTGTTTTTGAAAAAAATTGCTGTCTTTGTCTTACTCTAAAACACATGTTTCTGCTTCTATTTTACCGACTCCCTCAAGTTCCAGGAATTGGACCACTGTTTCTCTCTCTTACTATTCTCAGACCCTCTTTCCATTTTCTAAGGTTTATCTGAACGCTATGCGCATTAGCGTGTATCCGCCTGTGGACTTTCATCCCTATTTGCTAGCTCGCCTGTTCACTAATTTACAGCTGTGTTAAAAGCTGATTTTACATTCAAGTTGTTCTCATTATTTTAACATGAATTCTCAATCATATTACTTCCAATATTTACATAATCACAATTTCCCCATACTTACTTCCTATCGGGTGTGTCCCGTTACATTACCAAGATAGTTAATATGCCATGAACCGCATCCTTCCTCAAAGCCATCCTTATCAATTTCCTGTTGAAGGCTTCAAAATGCGAAATATCAAGAAAAACAGTTTTCCTAATGAAGTCAGAGTGCTTTGAAACACACACGGAGCAACACATTTGATTCTTATAGAAGTTTTCTGTGACAAGGTAACGTTTTTTCATTGTTTTGTATCATATATATCATACCGATAAGGATTAACACTAGAAGTGAGTGTCATAGAAGATTTTATGAAATTTAGTAACGACAAAAAGTAAAAACTAACACTACAACTGCTGCTGTGTTATTGTATTTTGTTTAGTAAGTGAAAACAACACAAATATACACAAGCGCATGTTAATACAGATGTTGGTGACACATCTGTTTCGACTACAGAATATCTCATGTTTTTGCCATCACAATGTAACACTAAAACCAACAGCTTTTTACTTTCTCTACCACCTGCCTATGGTAGGTAACACAAAATATTATATAGCATCCACAAATTTGATATCGAGATTTCAACGGAAATATATGTTTTGCGACCCCCTGAATAAAAAAAACATTTTTGGAAACATGTCCGTGTAGCATAACTCAGAAACGAACAGTCGGATAAACACCAAACTTGGTATTTAGGTTCAGCATCTTCCAGAGATGCGACACGAAGGTTTTCAAGAAAATCCCCCACCCCAGATTACCCTTTACATGGGCCATTTTTTCAAATGTTTGGTTTTTTAAGAAATGGCTTTAACGATTTTGATTAAAATATCACATATTAAGGCATTTATATGACAAAGAACATGTATATTGAATTTTTTCGGAATAGCCAGCAAAGTCCTCTTCATTCGGAAGGAATTTTGTATAACTGGTAAACGTTAAGGGGTAGAGAAAACGTACTATACAAAAAGTGAAAATCCCCTTAAAACACACAATTTATTTCAAATAACTTTTTTGTAGCATCAGCCATTTCCGAGATATCCGTAATTCAAGGTTCGATTTCTCCAGTGCTTTGTGTTTATTTTTAAGTTCCGTCGATTTTCAGTTGTTTCACACTATTGCATGGACACAGTATGGAATTTTAAGGTCAGCATGTAGCGTCCAGTTCTTAAACATGTGAGTATCGCCAATCCCCTGTTTACTGTAACGAAATGTGTAACATGACTATTTCTGCAAACGTTTATTTGTTTAAAATGAGGTAGGTATAAAAATTAGTTTCGTATGAATAACTAGCATACCCACTAATAAATGATAGGGAGTAGAGAAACTTATGTGAATGTAACGCATTAGAATCTTATTTTCTCTACCAGCTGCATGTAGTAGGAAAAGGGAAGTATTGTATTCAAACCAAAATTCGATGTCGAGATTTCACCGGATAGATGCTTTGATGGTTCCTGAAAAAATAAACAAACAAAGCATTTATAGAAAAAGCTGTGTGTGTATGTGAACAAGATAACCAAAAAATCTGATAGTTACAATCACACGACATTCTCTATTTTGTACAAACTATTTTTACAGACGCTTATTCTCCATCTACTTCATGTTAATCGAGATAAACTTTTGCATACACTTTAAGCGATAATCAAATCTTTTTAAGAGCTGGTTACTATGTGGCGCATTCCATTCTCTTTGTGTGTCCTGGACATAAAAAAAATAATGAATTCCCATTTGAGAAAAAGTATAAGTATTGGAAAATTCAAACAAATAACAATGAATAACTTGGAAATGTTTCACTCTACAAACAAAAAGTGCGTTTTAACGAGCTCTACATTTTTTTTTGTAGAAAAGGTTTGTCTATCTCTTACGGTTTACCTGTTATGCAAAAGTCATCCAGGAAGAAGAGGACTTTTGGGGGCTTTCCCAGAAAATACAAGGTTTATATTTTACTTTCCATAAAAATATCTAAAATATACGATGTTTTAATCAAAATCACTAAAGTAATTTTTGAGAAAATTAAAATTTTTGAAAAATGTTCTATACAAGGGTAGTCTGGGGTGGAGAGATTTTCTTGAAAACCTTCGTGTCGCATTTTTGAAATATATTAAACCTAAATACGAGGTTAGGTATTTATTCGGCTTTTCGTTTTTGAGTTATGCTGTTCACAGGCACACACACACGGAACGTTTTCTAAAAGTGCTTTTCTTGGATTTAGGAGGCGCTCAAAGCATGTATTTTCGGTGAAATATCGTTATCGAATTTTTGGGTGGAACGTGGGGCAGTCACCTCCTCCTGCCCGTTGCTCGCGGCTTACCTTGATGCATCTTCCATGTTGGTTCCAGAAGTTCGCAGTGTGCTGGTTCTCTGCAATTTTATCCTCGGCTAGCTGCATTAATTTTCTTTAAACTATATGGGAGCATGGACTTATCCTTGGTAAAGGAAGCGTCGATCTCGGGTGGTGATATAAGAAGACATAGACGTGCTTTGGTTATGAAAAGATGACACTGCCGTTTCTTTTATTTAACTAACCCACGTAGTACACAACACTGATATTGCCGCCGTTAAAATACTGTCCGCCGCTGTTGAAACACGGCGCGGATAGGACGCGAAGTTTAGATATGCTCCTTATCTCTTTACTAGTAGCGATTCTAATGTCTGTTTCGAAAACTGTGTCTATTCCCTTTTGGCGCGATATCTCTTAAACATTCTGCAGCATCTCTCCCTGCCCACACATGACAAAATGCCCCCAATTTCTTTCTAGCTGACCCATTTATAGTCGCAGGCTTCTGGGGCTGCTTCCTTTCCTATTGGTTCATTTTTTAGCGCCACTCGACGCGTCTCACTATTTCGTATAAACTTACAGGGATCTCATTGGTCCAAGTTTAACATAAATCGCGGTTTTTCCTAAATTTACCGTTAAGCTAGTTGTCTCTCTCACTTGGTCACGGCGACTTATCGAATAATAGGACAAAAACTTTACACCCTCGCTGTATGAACAATGGCCCTGCGACCAGAGAGACGTCATAAAACTAGATTTTCTGCCTTCGAAGACACTATTTCTGTATCTAAAACATTTCGTCGTGGACAGTATTTTAACACAGCGCTTAAATTATTTACATTAAACCATTTATAACTCTTCTAATATTAGTAACCTAGATACATACATAACGTTAAACCACCCTTCTTAAACTATACAAGCAGTATAAGAAAAATATATGTACATATATATGTAATATATGATTTAACATCAATAAAAAGTAATTAATAAATTATCTATAATTACAGTTCTCGGGCTCGGCCTAGAGTTGCCGTTTCAAACGCAATGCTTCCCCTACTTACTATACGTAGTAGAGAAAGTAAAAATGAAATGTCTGATTAATGCCAAAGTTGGGATTTAGACTAAGATACAAACTAGATTTTCTCAAAAAATAGCTCTAACAATTTTAATAAAATACCATATGTTTCACTTTACATCCTCTTTAAGCTTTGGAGATATCTTATGTCAACCTCTAATCCCTTTAGTGGCATGTAAAGGGCTCATAAATTTGATGAGTTCGAGCACTATTTGGGTTTTAAAAAAACACTGTGACTGCTCGCACTAACTTACACGCGGACTTCGGTGCGAGCGCCTTCCGACTCATTTACCCGCTGCGGGTGTTTCCAATGGCCGGTCCGCTCCAGAAGAATAGCGGTGCAGAGCAATATAACAATAACCACTGGGAAATGCTAATCCATTATGTGCCGCTTATCTGTTCCGGATCATTCGTTTCGGCATGTTCTCGTAGGTTCCTCTTCTGGAAAGTTCAGCTTTGTATGCAGGTCGTATATAAGGAACTGTTTTGCCTAGATAGGCGGTTCTGTTAGTCACGAAGTGTAAAGTGAACAGTGGATAGTGTCCGTGCAGTTCAGTTGTGAGTTGTGATTCGACGGATCAGTTGGGTTGTGTTCCGAGTGTGTACGCGCTGAGTGCATAAGTGATACATAAAGCGAGTTTCGCAGCAACTGGTATTCTCATATCCAAACTTCTCCTTCTTCTCCGCCTCAGGAAAGGAAAATTCAATCGAGTCACACACTTTTAAATATATAACAACTTGCAATTACTTAAACTTTGCAACGGATCTTTCGGCTGCTTGTCGTCTTCCTTACTCCCAGGTGTGGGCGTTGATGTGCTGTAGTAGATGGTCCCTACAACACCTTTGTGTTGACCTATACTCTTATCTTTTCCTAGGGAGTGGAAACACGAGACGAAATAAAATTCAGGTTTATTTTAACTTACGTTTATTAAAGCTTATTTGCCGCTAATCGTGATTCCTATCTCACAAATACTGCAGGTTTATAGGACCTATTTGTAAAGTTGTACCTCCCATTCTAACTCTATATCTTTCCTAAAATTCCTATCAGCTTCTGCACACGCTTCGCCATCAAAGTGGCGTGAAGTTCACCCCCTGACACAAGTAAGTCAGACGGGAGAATCTCTGGGCACTGCGTTTTATACATCCTGCAAGTCACGCTGCATTTTCCTTAGGTATTTTAAAGCGCTAAGTTGGTTGGCTCTCACCTTTGCGTTGTATGGGAGAATTTGCCTCACATCTCTACCTGTGACTCTTCTGAACTTTCCGCTACTGTCCAAGCCTCTCGCTGTCTCTTTCTAACCTGTAACTATATCACATTCACTCTAGCGTCTCTGTAAGTCATGTTTAGCCTAGGTCCTGCGCTCTCTGCAGCCCTGGAGATGTCTTGGACTGGTACCGTTAGGCATCTTGTACTGGCGTTTCCTTCCCGCATAGCCAGCTAGTGCCATTAACATTTCACATACACATATTTACAACTTGATCAGGTTATATTAATATTTACATTTATGTGCCATTGCTCCCGCTACAGTTTGTATACTAAATCTGCTTGACTGTGAGGCAGTATTTTTAACACTTTAATGATTTCAGTCTAATTATATAATATAAATTAAATAACAGCCTGCCTTAAAGCAATATGTGTATGTAACAATATATAAAAAGTGTATATTACAATCATTATATGTACTTATATTATTGTATACATGTTCACTAATGTTATGTGGATGTATTACGTAATTTAATAATGTAGGAGCTGTGAGAATAATAGGTTAAAAGTTGCTAACAATGAGGTAACTTTGAGGCAATAATCAGTAAGAAAGTTTAATAATGCTAATAGTCATTTTTGGAGGAACAATAATGTAAATTTTGAGACAGTTTATAAATAGCCAATCAACAACCATAAAAAAGCTTAACTTAATTGAAAGTATTCTATTGGAGTAGGATTAGCCAATCAGAAACTGAAATAGAGCAAATTGTACAAATTCAGAAGTCAGTTGCTTGTAGACAGTGTTCCTAACCGGATGCGAGATCCGTCCTTGAGAAGTGTTCTAACACTTCGTGTTAGACAAAAATAGTTTACGTGTTAAAAAGTGCAAGTAATTAATTAAAAACTCTCACAGTTCTCTCTATATCAGTGAAGTGTTATTTAAATCGAGTCAAGCATTAATAAATGGAGTGAAGAAAAACTTAAAATCTGTGTAAGCCTACATTCTTCAGCCACATCACGCCCTATTAAGAGAAACATGTCTCTAACAATAATACTGACGCAGCCGAGGCAAACATAAATATATAATATTTAAAGAAACAGTCAAATTAAAAAGTTAATATTTGTTAAACATTTGGGGCAACGGCTACCGGTGTGTGGTTGCAACAAATTTCCAGATAGGCTCCCCAACAGTCGAAATATAATACAAGTCCTACTTCAAATTGACTTTCCATACGTAGCAGCAACAAACATTGTTCAAATTGGCTCCCAAAACGTGAGGAGACAGGCAGTCGGAAATAAAAGGTAGGGCGAGCTCTCGCCCGGCATATACACCAGAAGCGCTATCGGCAGATAACCAAATCTTCTGGAGGTATCTTTCCCCCACCTCCAGAACGTGTGTCCAAATAGTGCTAGAATGTTCTGCCTATATAAGGGAGCGTTCTTGTGAGAGGAGTTAGTCAGTGAGTGGGAGTGCGAGATAGTGAATACATTTCTGGTGCAACGAAAAGTGCTGTTCTCCGAGCGAGGTTGTAACGATTGCCGTGATGTGTAGTCAGTATTAATACTGCAGGAGAGATTGGAGACGTCCTATGTTCGACTCTCCAGCGAGTGAAGGGAAGCATCGGAAGAAGAACTGCATCATGCCTATTTCATTAAGACGTTACGTTTCGAAGAAAGTGAAGTGGCTGGGAAATTGAACTGGTGAAGTGTCAGTGTGAACTAAGTGAAGTAGCAGTGAAGGTTGAAGTGGATTAAAACAGTGACAGTGAAAACCAGGAAAGTGACAGTTAAAAATCTGATGTGTTAATCCAAATCGTTAGAGCCATTTTTGAGAATATTAGAATTTTCTAAAAGCATTCCATGTAAAGGGTAATCTGGGGTGGGTGTTTTTCTTGAAAACCTTCGTGTCGCATCTCTGGAAGATACTGGATCTAAATACCAAGTTGGTGTTTACCCGACTGTTCGTTTCTGAGTTATGCTGTTCACAGACACACACACGGACATGTTTCCAAAAATGCTTTTTTTTTGGATTCAGGGGGCCTCAAAACATATATTTCCTGTGAAATCTCGGTATCAAATTTTTGGGTGGAATACAATACTTCCTCTACTTTCTCTAGAGAAAGTAATAACTGGACAAAGTCACTATATTTTGTTATTGTAGGCACAAGTGTAGAAATAATACAATATTCTAAATAATTTTTTTCTGCTCAATTATACTGTGAATTCTGCATCACTTTATACAAAAAAGAAAACCGCTACATACTATGGAGTAGAGTGGTGAATTTTACTCCATACTTAGGCGAAATGTTTTTCTACAAATCTGTTTGGTTGGCAGTTTTTGTGTATTCAAGCCAAGTGGTCCCTTTCTTTGTAAATCTCGTACATTCGAGTTTGTTTTCTCCATTTTTTCATTGAACAGCTTTTTCTATGAAACACATTTACTGGTATAAATGAACGTATTCTTAGAAAGTATTTGAGATAATTAAATAACATTTTTGGAGGATAAATGCAACCCCTAACGCTGTTGTGGAAAAGTTTGTGTTCATAACACGGTTGGTTGTTTAAAAAGAAAGCTGGTAAACGGTAATCAACATATCGTATAATTAATAAAATAAAACTCCCTTCCTTAATAAACGAAGTTTTCGTATGAAAGTGCATCAGTGAACTTAGAAGCCATAAATCTGCATCATTTGATGTTTTCATTGTGATATCTTAAATTGTTTTTGAGATAATTTGTCATGAATTTAGCAGATTAAACATTGGCGGGATAAGGGTATTAATCCCCATCCAATCTTCCCTTCAACGTCATATTTGATTTCTTAGCGCTATCATTTTTCAAGTCTTTATGTAGCGTTCGTATACCTCATATTTTAATGTCTCAAAACAGAGTTCGCATTTCGTTTTCTCCATTTCTATCTTCATTTCAGTTCCCATCCGCACTATGCCAGATTGCAGCGTTTTCACTTTAGGTCCCATCTTATCCATTCCGGATTTCACTGCAGTCTCCAATTTTTCTATTCCAGACAATAACTTTTTAAGCATTTTCTCCATCAGTCTTTTATATCCCATTCTTGATACTAACGTAGGTTCATTCGACTGTCACTGCCACTTCACTAATGTGATTTAGTTCAGTCTTTAATGTCGCTTCAATAATCAACTTAGTTCAGCTTTCAGTCTAACTTCACTGATGTGATCCAATTTAGTTTTCAGTAATTTCTCACTAATGTTATTTAGTTCATTTTTCACGCCAACTTCAATGATTTACTTAGTTCAGTATTCAAAGCCACTTCACTAATCTGATTTAGTTTAATTTCCATTTTCATATCAAACTTAGTTCAGTATTCAGTGTCAGTTCACTAATGTGATTTACTTCAGTTCTTAGTGTCATCTCACTAATGATATTTAGATCAGTTTAAACTGGTATCTCCCTAATATGATGTATTTCGGTTTTCACTGTCACTTCATTAACTTACAGTTCACCTTTTAGCATCATTTAACTAATGTGATTTTGTTCAGTTTTCAGTGTCACTTCACTAATTGATTTAGTTCAGTTTTCATTGTCACTTCACTACTGTGATTTACTTCAGTTATCATTGCCACTTCAATAATTTACTTAGTTCAGTCTTCAGTATCACTTCAATAATGTGATTTACTTCAGTTTTCACTGTCACTTCAATAATTTACTTAGTTCAGTCCTCAGTGTCACTTCAATAATGTGATTTAGTTCAGTTTTCACTGTCACTTCAATAATTTACTTAGTTCAGTATTCAGTATCACTTCAATGATGTGATTTACTTCAGTTTTCACTGTCACTTCAAAAATTTATTTAGTTCAGTCTTCAGTGTCACTTCAATAATGTGATTTACTTCAGTTTTCACTGTCACTTCAATAATTTATTTAGTTCAGTCTTCATTGTCACTTCACTAATGTGATTTAGTTCAGTTTTCAGTGTCACTTCACTAATTGATTTAGTTCAGTCTTCATTGTCACTTCACTAATGTGATTTACTTCAGTTTTCACTGTCACTTCAATAATTTACTTAGTTCAGTTTTCAGTGTCACTTCAATAATGTGATTTATTTCAGTTTTCACTGTCACTTCAATAATTTACTTAGTTCAGTCTTCAGTATCACTTCAATAATGTGATTTACTTCAGTTTTCACTGTCACTTCAATAATTTATTTAGTTCAGTCTTCAGTGTCACTTCAATAATGTGATTTACTTCAGTTTTCACTGTCACTTCAATAATTTATTTAGTTCAGTCTTCATTGTCACTTCACTAATGTGATTTAGTTCAGTTTTCAGTGTCACTTCACTAATTGATTTAGTTCAGTCTTCATTGTCACTAGACTAATGTGATTTACTTCAGTTTTCACTGTCACTTCAATAATTTGCTTAGTTCAGTGTTCAGTGTCACTTCACTAATGTGATTTACTTCAGTTTTCACTGTCACTTCAATAATTTACTTAGTTCAGTTTTCAGTGTCACTCTAATAATGTGATTTATTTCAGTTTTCACTGTCACTTCAATAATTTACTTAGTTCAGTCTTCAGTATCACTTCAATAATGTGATTTATTTCAGTTTTCACTGTCACTTCAATAATTTATTTAGTTCAGTCTTCAGTGTTACTTCAATAATATGATTTAGTTCAGGTTTAGTGTCACTTCAATAATTTACTTAGTTCAGTTTTCAGTGTCACTTCAATAATGTGATATAGTTCAGCTTTCACTGTCACTTCAATAATTTACTTAGTTCAGCCTTCAGTGTCACTTCAATAATGTGATTTCGTTCAGTTTTCACTGTCACTTCAATAATTTATTTAGTTCAGTATTCATTGTCACTTCACTAATGAGATTTACTTCAGTTTTCACTGTCACTTCAATAATTTACTTAGTTCAGTCTTCATTGTCACTTCACTAATGTGATTTACTTCAGTTTTTACTGTCACTTCAATAATTTGTTTAGTTCAGTCTTCAGTGTCACTTCAATAATGTGATTTACTTCAGTTTTCACTGTCACTTCAATAATTTATTTAGTTCAGTCTTCAGTGTCAGTTCAATAAAGTGATTTACTTCAGTTTTCACTGTCACTTCAATAATTTATTTAGTTCAGTCTTCATTGTCACTTCACTAATGTGATTTACTTCAGTTTTCACTGTCACTTCAATAATTTGCTTAGTTCAGTGTTCAGTGTCACTTCACTAATGTGATTTACTTCAGTTTTCACTGTCACTTCAATAATTTACTTAGTTCAGTCTTCAGTGTCACTTCAATAATGTGATTTAGTTCTGGTTTCACTGTCACTTCAATAATTTACTTAGTTCAGTCTTCAGTGTAACTTCAATAATGTGATTTAGTTCAGTTTTAGTGTCACTTCAATAATTTACTTAGTTCAGTCTTCAGTATCACTTCACTAATGTGATTAAGTTCAGTTATCATTGCCACTTCACAGACGTGATTTACTTAAGTTTTTCGTATCAGCTCACTAATGAAATTTAGATCAGCTTTCAAATTGTGCTCTTGTGGCATATATATATGCCTAAAGCTTAAAATGCTAAAGTTATATTAATGCAATATTATGTTCTACATATCCAGTCATAAAATTAACAATATGGAATAATAGTAACTATTGTGATATTTAAACTGAGGAGCTTATGAGCGATAGCGGTACCTTCCTAACCTCTCGGCCAACAAAATGTTTTTCCCTACTCTGCTCTCGTAGCTTATAGGAGTCACACCGTGTTAAGGTGACCATTGTGCTCACAGAGCAGAGGTCATTCCGTAGTTTTCTGCGTCTGCATTGTGAACACGGCTGTTACGAAGGTACACGAATTCCTCCGATCGTCACAATCTGCGGATGACTAATTGTTTGTCCACGGGTGTACAACAAAGAGCACCCTCCCGGATTTCAATCAGCAAATACCGGAATGCATAAGACTGTATTCCCGGAATCAGGAAACTTACATCCGCCACTACTTTTGCGTGGCAGTTTTCGACGAGATCCAATACCCGGTGTCTTCATCCCAAGAGTGTGAATTTCTGTGGAGGCACATGCTATGTATACAGCTTCTCCCCACGCTGGATACATAACATCTTTTGCTTTTAATTTCATAATATTTCTCGGGCCCTATCGCGTTACTCTACGACGGCATTACTACACTGAATTCTGATAGGTTGTCCTGCATCACATGACTTTCCCTTACTTAACGCAATAGTTTCCTCAAATACCTGAGAACTTCGCCTCCTACGCCTACTACTGTACATACTCAAGCTCGTACAAAGGGACAATGACGTTATATCCTGGGCAAAAACATGTGAATTCTCAAAGAAGCTGCAATTTATAAGCTATGAATATACGTCTGACCAGGAATATCTAAGACACCATAAATATTACACTAGAATATATTTACGTTTTACAGCTGTTCTCTATATACTACACACAACATACATACACATGAAATTAATCCTCGTAAAATGGCACAAAATGAAGTTATTCCGGGCCGATGGCTTTATTCTACCTGAAACCTTGCGGTATACTCGTGGAGGGAGAGTATAACTCGCAGTATGTCCGATATATAAATATATGATTTAATATATGAACTATGGTGATACAGATAATTATCTTGTGTTTTAGTTGTTACTCTTACAGTTTATCTTTATTTCTTGCCACGGCTGCTGTTATTTGGGTTTCTGGTAGAGCTTGTATAACTTTGCAGGGTGTGATACGGGAAGGAAGGTAATAAGTAACAACTCTAACAATAGATCAAGTTATTGAAGAACACTATACTTTAATGGCACACGCATTGACTGTCTTAGCAATAATCTACACAGTTCTTAAGTTAGTTGGAGCTGTAGAACGGTAGAGCCCTACCACGTTCGTAAGCCAAACTTGCGGTCGCTGAGCAATCAAGTATTTTATACGTGCTCTAGAAATAATTGTAGTATTTATCACACGTTCCTATAGACCTTTAAATCGATAACCTTTCACCGTTCCTACTACATTATAAGAATTAAATAATATCGCCTGCTTCTGAGAGCTTACATGTGTCTTATTCACATCGCAGCACTTTATACTCAACCGCCCTGGCTGATGGAGACGCTAGAACTAACATTTCTCCCCTTGAAGATTTTAAACATATTCTTCCTTAAAATTTCATTGCCTGTCTTCGTTCAGCTTGGAACCTTCCAGAAGACTTACCCGGCTGTTGTTCTACGTTTGCAAACATGTGGCCTCTCTACAAACATATGTTGTTTTCGCTTGTCGCATTTCCTATTTCACAAAGACTCAAGGTCTGGCTTTCATGACTTTCCCGTACAAGTCCTGTTTGCCTGGGCCCTAATTCTAACACAAAAATATGTTTGTCGGCTTTTAACAAGGGTTCCACAGCTCCAGCTACATTTGCACATACATAGAACTTATGCCTTAACTTCTATTTATACAAGTATTTTTCTTATTAATTCCGTTTCACATTATAATTCACATTATTATATACATGGCACATATATAACCATAGTTACTGTCTCAATCTTACCATCTAAATCCTCAAATACAAATTTCATCAAAACCTGTGAGCAAATTTGGGGAACCGGCGATAACATTGGTAACTTAAACTTTTCGTATAGATTTGGTGATTATAGGAACATATGACCCAACTAAGGACCAAACTGAAGGTTGAGCACTTTGAACAATTAAAATCATTTACGTATGTGTGTAAGGTTAATGAAGAACTCTTAATGGCAGGCATAAATAGACTTCAAAAATAGTTTCGTTATAGCGATAGTGCTTCTACGAGTTAGGTTGGATAATAGCGCCGCCCTCCTTGTCTCTCAAACCAACCAGGACACCGCCATGCACGCAATCAGCTTCGTTACAATATATAGTGGATGTGTAAGCTTTGTCGTGTAAATAAATGTCACCAGGTTTTTACCTTCCGAACTACTTACATACAGCAAGCAGAGAAATATAGACAGAGAGAGAGTGTGTGTGTGTCTCCAAACATCAAATATCAAAACGAAATGTCGGATCAATAACAATATTGAAATTTAATTTCTATATTTTCTTAAAATATGACAAATAGATTTTCAAAAGCTCCTTAGAAACCAAGTACTATTTACACGGACATTTATTGGTAATTTCTCGTCTTCCAAAAATTGGGTCTAAATATTTTGATTAAGTAACAAACTCACAAGATATTTACCTGAAAAGTTATGTAGCTATATATTATATATTTTCTACGAATGGCCTGTAAAAACCTCTTTATATGAATAAAATTTCGTATCACTGATAAATCGTAAGAGATAAGCAAGTTTACTACAAAAATAAATGCAGATCACTGTTTGTCAAATAGACTTTTTTGTGTTCAATTACCAATTCCGAGATATTCTTTGTCATTGGTTTGAATCTAAACATACTTATATTATTTACAAGTATTAATTCACTATTGCTAATCCTCTTATTTTCTCCCCTCTTATCATAAAAACAATGGAATACTAAACAAATGACATAAGGAACCTTCAAAGCATTGACAACCGCTTCAACCTATTCACTACATCTTGTACAAAATGATAAAAAAAACCAACCAATTGGATATTTATGAAACTAAAAGAAAAACATCGTTAGTACAAATAACCTGCTGAAGGTAAAAAGAAACGATAGTAGATAGAGAATCTCTTGTGAATATAAGCTCATTTTTCACTTTATATTTAGGTCTAACACAATTTATTCTACACACCTGTTGTTTGTTTAATAAAAGGACGTCGGAAGTGTTATACTACTTGCTGAGAGCAAGCATTGAGAGCTCAGTCACATCTGCAACAATATTTGTAAATGTACAGTGACAACACGCATTGTTTGTTTTATAGGATGATGTTGGGAGTGTTATACTACTTGCTGACAACAAGAATTGAGAGCTCAGTCACATGTTTAACAATGTTCGTAACTTTACAATAACAACATGTATTGCTTGTTTTATAGGATGATGTCGGGAGTGTTATACTACTTGCTGACAACAAGAATTGTGAGCTCAGTCACATGTTTAACAATGTGTCCTGAAGAATGTAACTTTACAATGATCACACGTGTTGTTTGTTTTATAGGATGATGTCGGGAGTGTTATACTACTTGATGGCAGCAAGAATTGAGAGCTCAGTCACATGTTTAACAATGTGTCCTGAAGAATGTAACTTTACAATGATCACACGTGTTGTTTGTTTTATAGGATGATGTCGGGAGTGTTATACTACCTGATGGCAGCAAGAATTGAGAGCTCAGTCACATGTTTAACAATGTGTCCTGAAGAATGTAACTTTACAATGATCACACGTGTTGTTTGTTTTACAGGAAGATGTCAGGAGTGTTATACTACTTGCTGACAACAAGAATTGTGAGCTCAGTCACATGTTTAACAATGTGTCCTAAAGAATGTAACTTTACAATGATCACACGTGTTGTTTGTTTTATAGGATGATGTCGGGAGTGTTATACTACTTGATGGCAGCAAGAATTGAGAGCTCAGTCACATGTTTAACAATGTGTCCTGAAGAATGTAACTTTACAATGATCACACGTGTTGTTTGTTTTATAGAATGATGTCGGGAGTGTTATTCTACTTGATGGCAGCAAGAATTGAGAGCTCAGTCACATGTTTAACAATATGTCCTGAAGAATGTAACTTTACAATGATCACACGTGTTGTTTGTTTTACAGGATGATGTCGGGAGTGTTATACTACTTGCTGACAACAAGAATTGTGAGCTCAGTCACATGTTTAACAATGTGTCCTGAACAATGTAACTTTACAATGATCACACGTGTTGTTTGTTTTACAGGATGATGTCGGGAGTGTTATAATACTTGATGGCAGCAAGAATTGAGAGCTCAGTCACATGTTTAACAATGTGTCCTGAAGAATGTAACTTTACAATGATCACACGTGTTGTTTGTTTTACAGGATGATGTCGGGAGTGTTATACTACTTGATGGCAGCAAGAATTGAGAGCTCAGTCACATCTTTAACAATGTGTCCTGAACAATGTAACTTTACAATGATCACACGTGTTGTTTGTTTTATAGGATGATGTCGGGAGTGTTATACTACTTGATGGCAGCAAGAATTGTGAGCGCCAGCACATGTTCAGCGATGTGTCCTGAAGAATGTAACTTTAAAATGATCACACGTGTTGTTTGTTTTACAGGATGATGTCGGGAGTGTTATACTACTTGATGGCAGCAAGAATTGAGAGCTCAGTCACATGTTTAACAATGTGTCCTGAAGAATGTAACTTTACAATGATCACACGTGTTGTTTGTTTTACAGGATGATGTTGGGAGTGTTGTACTACTTGATGGCAGCAAGAATTGAGAGCCGAGTCACATGTTTAACAATGTGTCCTGAAGAATGTAACTTTACAAAGATCACACGTGTTGTTTGTTTTACAGGATGATGTTGGGAGTGTTATACTACTTGCTGACAGCAAGAATTGTGAGCTCAGTCACATGTTTAACAATGTGTCCTGAAGAATGTAACTTTACAATGATCACACGTGTTGTTTGTTTTACAGGATGATGTCGGGAGTGTTATACTACTTGCTGACAGCAAGAATTGTGAGCTCAGTCACATGTTTAACAATGTGTCCTGAAGAATGTAACTTTACAATGATCACACGTGTTGTTTGTTTTACAGGATGATGTTGGGAGTGTTGTACTACTTGATGGCAGCAAGAATTGAGAGCTCAGTCACATGTTTAACAATGTGTCCTGAAGAATGTAACTTTACAATGATCACACGTGTTGTTTGTTTTACAGGATGATGTCGGCAGTGTTATACTACTTGATGGCAGCAAGAATTGAGAGCTCAGTCACATGTTTAACAATGTGTCCTGAAGAATGTAACTTTACAACGATCACACGTGTTGTTTGTTTTACAGGATGATGTCGGGAGTGTTATACTACTTGATGGCAGCAAGAATTGAGAGCTCAGTCACATGGTTAACAATGTGTCCTGAAGAATGTAACTTTACAATGATCACACGTGTTGTTTGTTTTACAGGATGATGTCGGGAGTGTTATACTACTTGATGGCAGCAAGAATTGAGAGCTCAGTCACATGTTTAACAATGTGTCCTGAAGAATGTAACTTTACAATGATCACACGTGTTGTTTGTTTTACAGGATGATGTCGGGAGTGTTATACTACTTGATGGCAGCAAGAATTGAGAGCTCAGTCACATGTTTAACAATGTGTCCTGAAGAACGTAACTTTACAATGATCACACGTGTTGTTTGTTTTACAGGATGATGTCGGGAGTGTTATAATACTTGCTGACAGCAAGAATTGTGAGCTCAGTCACATGTTTAACAATGTGTCCTGAAGAATATAACTTTAAAATGATCACACGTGTTGTTTGTTTTACAGGATGATGTTGGGAGTGTTGTACCACTTGATGGCAGCAAGAATTGAGAGCTCAGTCACATGTTTAACAATGTGTCCTGAAGAATGTAACTTTACAATGATCACACGTGTTGCTTGTTTTACAGGATGATGTCGGGAGTGTTATACTACTTGATGGCAGCAAGAATTGAGAGCTCAGTCACATGTTTAACAATGTGTCCTGAAGAATGTAACTTTACAACGATCACACGTGTTGTTTGTTTTACAGGATGATGTCGGGAGTGTTATACTACTTGATGGCAGCAAGAATTGAGAGCTCAGTCACATGTTTAACAATGTGTCCTGAAGAATGTAACTTTACAATGATCACACGTGTTGTTTGTTTTACAGGATGATGTCGGGAGTGTTATACTACTTGATGGCAGCAAGAATTGAGAGCTCAGTCACATGTTTAACAATGTGTCCTGAAGAATGTAACTTTAAAATGATCACACGTGTTGTTTGTTTTACAGGATGATGTCGGGAGTGTTATACTACTTGATGGCAGCAAGAATTGAGAGCTCAGTCACATGTTTAACAATGTGTCCTGAAGAATGTAACTTTACAATGATCACACGTGTTGTTTGTTTTACAGGATGATGTCGGGAGTGTTATACTACTTGATGGCAGCAAGAATTGTGAGCGCCAGCACATGTTCAGAGATGTGTCCTGAAGAATGTAACTTTACAATGATCACACGTGTTGTTTGTTTTACAGGATGATGTCGGGAGTGTTATACTACTTGATGGCAGCAAGAATTGAGAGCTCAGTCACATGTTTAACAATGTGTCCTGAAGAATGTAACTTTACAAAGATCACACGTGTTGTTTGTTTTACAGGATGATGTCGGGAGTGTTATACTACTTGATGGCAGCAACAATTGAGAGCTCAGTCACATGTTTAACAATGTGTCCTGAAGAATGTAACTTTACAATGATCACACGTGTTGTTTGTTTTACAGGATGATGTCGGGAGTGTTATACTACTTGATGGCAGCAAGAATTGAGAGCTCAGTCACATGTTTAACAATGTGTCCTGAAGAATGTAACTTTACAATGATCACACGTGTTGTTTGTTTTATAGGATGATGTCGGGAGTGTTATACTACTTGATGGCAGCAAGAATTGAGAGCTCAGTCACATGTTTAACAATGTGTCCTGAAGAATGTAACTTTACAATGATCACACGTGTTGTTTGTTTTACAGGATGATGTCGGGAGTGTTATACTACTTGATGGCAGCAAGAATTGAGAGCTCAGTCACATGTTTAACAATGTGTCCTGAAGAATGTAACTTTACAATGATCACACGTGTTGTTTGTTTTATAGGATGATGTTGGGAGTGTTATACTACTTGATGGCAACAAGAATTGAGAGCTCAGTCACATGTTTAACAATGTGTCCTGAAGAATGTAACTTTACAATGATCACACGTGTTGTTTGTTTTATAGGATGATTTTGGGAGTGTTATACTACTTGATGGCAGCAAGAATTGAGAGCTCAGTCACATGTTTAACAATGTGTCCTGAAGAATGTAACTTTACAATGATCACACGTGTTGTTTGTTTTATAGGATGATGTCGGGAGTGTTATACTACTTGATGGCAGCAAGAATTGAGAGCTCAGTCACATGTTTAACAATGTGTCCTGAAGAATGTAACTTTACAATGATCACATGTTTTGTTTGTTTTACAGGATGATGTCGGGAGTGTTATACTACTTGATGGCAGCAAGAATTGAGAGCTCAGTCACATGTTTAACAATGCGTCCTGAAGAATGTAACTTTACAATGATCACACGTGTTGTTTGTTTTACAGGATGATGTCGGGAGTGTTATACTACTTGATGGCAGCAAGAATTGAGAGCTCAGTCACATGTTTAACAATGTGTCCTGAAGAATGTAACTTTACAATGATCACATGTGTTGTTTGTTTTATAGGATGATGTCGGGAGTGTTATACTACTTGATCTCAGCAAGAATTGTGAGCTCAGTCACATGATTAACAATGTGTCCTGAAGAATGTAACTTTACAATGATCACACGTGTTGTTTGTTTTACAGGATGATGTCGGGAGTGTTATACTACTTGATGGCAGCAAGAATTGAGAGCTCAGTCACATGTTTAACAATGTGTCCTGAAGAATGTAACTTTACAATGATCACACGTGTTGTTTGTTTTACAGGATGATGTCGGGAGTGTTATACTACTTGATGGCAGCAAGAATTGAGAGCTCAGTCACATGTTTAACAATGTGTCCTGAAGAATGTAACTTTACAATGATCACATGTTTTGTTTGTTTTACAGGATGATGTTGGGAGTGTTATGCTACTTGATGGCAGCAAGAATTGAGAGCTCAGTCACATGTTTAACAATGTGTCCTGAAGAATGTAACTTTACAATGATCACACGTGTTGTTTGTTTTACAGGATGATGTCGGGAGTGTTATACTACTTGATGGCAGAAATAATTGAGAGCTCAGTCACATGTTTAACAATGTGTCCTGAAGAATGTAACTTTACAACGATCACACGTGTTGTTTGTTTTATAGGATGATGTCGGGAGTGTTATACTACTTGATGGCAGCAAGTATTGTGAGCGCCACCACATGTTTAACAATATGTCCTGAAGAATGTAACTACAATGATCACACGTGTTGTTTGTTTTATAGGATGATGTCGGGAGTGTTATACTACTTGATGGCAGGAAGAATAGTGAGCTCAGTCACATGTTTAACAATGTGTCCTGAAGAATGTAACTTTACAATGATCACATGTTTTGTTTGTTTTACAGGATGATGTCGGGAGTGTTATACTACTTGATGGCAGCAAGAATTGAGAGCTCAGTCACATGTTTAACAATGTGTCCTGAAGAATGTAACTTTACAATGATCACACGTGTTGTTTGTTTTACAGGATGATGTCGGGAGTGTTATACTACTTGATGGCAGCAAGAATTGAGAGCTCAGTCACATGTTTAACAATGTGTCCTGAAGAATGTAACTTTACAATGATCACACGTGTTGTTTGTTTTATAGGATGATGTCGGGAGTGTTATACTACTTGATGGCAGCAAGTATTGTGAGCGCCACCACATGTTTAACAATATGTCCTGAAGAATGTAACTTTACAATGATCACACGTGTTGTTTATTTTATAGGATGATGTCGGGAGTGTTATACTACTTGATGGCAGGAAGAATTGTGAGCTCAGTCACATGTTTAACAATGTGTCCTGAAGAATGTAACTTTACAATGATCACATGTTTTGTTTGTTTTACAGGATGATGTGGGGAGTGTTATACTACTTGATGGCAGCAAGAATTGAGAGCTTAGTCACATGTTTAACAATGTGTCCTGAAGAATGTAACTTTACAATGATCACACGTGTTGTTTGTTTTATAGGATGATGTCGGGAGTGTTATACTACTTGATGGCAGCAAGAATTGAGAGCTCAGTCACATGTTTAACAATGTGTCCTGAAGAATGTAACTTTACAATGATCACATGTTTTGTTTGTTTTACAGGATGATGTCGGGAGTGTTATACTACTTGATGGCAGCAAGAATTGAGAGCTCAGTCACATGTTTAACAATGTGTCCTGAAGAATGTAACTTTACAATGATCATACGTGTTGTTTGTTTTACAGGATGATGTCGGGAGTGTTATACTACTTGATGGCAGCAAGAATTGAGAGCTCAGTCACATGTTTAACAATGTGTCCTGAAGAATGTAACTTTACAATGATCACATGTGTTGTTTGTTTTATAGGATGATGTCGGGAGTGTTATACTACTTGATGGCAGCAAGAATCGTGAGCTCAGTCACATGTTTAACAATGTGTCCTGAAGAATGTAACTTTACAATGATCACATGTTTTGTTTGTTTTACAGGATGATGTCGGGAGTGTTATACTACTTGATGGCAGCAAGAATTGAGAGCTCAGTCACATGTTTAACAATGTGTCCTGAAGAATGTAACTTTACAATGATCACACGTGTTGTTTGTTTTACAGGATGATGTCGGGAGTGTTATACTACTTGATGGCAGCAAGAATTGAGAGCTCAGTCACATGTTTAACAATGTGTCTTGAAGAATGTAACTTTACAATGATCACATGTTTTGTTTGTTTTACAGGATGATGTTGGGAGTGTTATACTACTTGATGGCAGCAAGAATTGAGAGCTCAGTCACATGTTTAACAATGTGTCCTGAAGAATGTAACTTTACAATGATCACACGTGTTGTTTGTTTTACAGGATGATGTCGGGAGTGTTATACTACTTGATGGCAGCAAGAATTGAGAGCTCAGTCACATGTTTAACAATGTGTCCTGAAGAATGTAACTTTACAATGATCACACGTGTTGTTTGTTTTATAGGATGATGTCGGGAGTGTTATACTACTTGATGGCAGCAAGTATTGTGAGCGCCACCACATGTTTAACAATATGTCCTGAAGAATGTAACTTTACAATGATCACACGTGTTGTTTGTTTTATAGGATGATGTCGGGAGTGTTATACTACTTGATGGCAGGAAGAATTGTGAGCTCAGTCACATGTTTAACAATGTGTCCTGAAGAATGTAACTTTACAATGATCACATGTTTTGTTTGTTTTACAGGATGATGTCGGGAGTGTTATACTACTTGATGGCAGCAAGAATTGAGAGCTTAGTCACATGTTTAACAATGTGTCCTGAAGAATGTAACTTTACAATGATCACACGTGTTGTTTGTTTTACAGGATGATGTCGGGAGTGTTATACTACTTGATGGCAGCAAGAATTGAGAGCTCAGTCACATGTTTAACAATGTGTCCTGAAGAATGTAACTTTACAATGATCACACGTGTTGTTTGTTTTACAGGATGATGTCGGGAGTGTTATACTACTTGATGGCAGCAAGTATTGTGAGCGCCAGCACATGTTCAGCGATGTGTCCTGAAGAATGTAACTTTACAATGATCACACGTGTTGTTTGTTTTACAGGATGATGTCGGGAGTGTTATACTACTTGATGGCAGCAAGAATTGTGAGCGCCAGCACATGTTCAGCGATGTGTCCTGAAGAATGTAACTTTACAATGATCACACGTGTTGTTTGTTTTACAGGATGATGTCGGGAGTGTTATACTACTTGATGGCAGCAAGTATTGTGAGCGCCAGCACATGTTCAGCGATGTGTCCTGAAGAATGTAACTTTACAGTGATCACACGTGTTATTTGTTTTACAGGATGATGTCGGGAGTGTTATTCTACTTGATGGCAGCAAGTATTGTGAGCGCCAGCACATGTTCAGCGATGTGTCCTGAAGAATGTAACTTTACAATGATCACACGTGTTATTTGTTTTACAGGATGATGTCGGGAGTGTTATTCTACTTGATGGCAGCAAGTATTGTGAGCGCCAGCACATGTTCAGCGATGTGTCCTGAAGAATGTAACTTTACAATGATCACACGTGTTATTTGTTTTACAGGGTGATGTCGGGAGTGTTATACTACTTGATGGCAGCAAGTATTGTGAGCCCCAGCACATGTTCAGCGATGTGTCCTGAAGGTTTTCACCGCTTTCTGTTCCTCACATGTAAGGAAATGTCCCTGGTCCGCTTAGCCCCTGTAGCATTTAAGCTCCCTAATGCTACCTTGGAGAAAGCACTGCTGCTTTCGAAGAATAACATACGTGTAGCAGATCCAAAGGTCTTCTTAGGTTTAATTGCCCTGGTAAAACTGGGTTTTATTGAAAACGAAATAAGAGAACTACCAGTAGAATCGCTGTTTGATCCGATTGAGAACACGATTCAGTTCCATCTAAATGATCTCCAACTTTCTACGTTAAAT
This sequence comes from Deroplatys truncata, assembly GCA_030765065.1. Lineage (NCBI taxonomy): Eukaryota > Metazoa > Arthropoda > Insecta > Mantodea > Mantidae > Deroplatys > Deroplatys truncata. The sequence continues at coordinate 29,833,778 of CM060981.1, read as the reverse complement.
GTTCATCTATTTAGTAACTTAAAAAAGCTTTTGTATCTCGAATTATGCTGCAATTATTTAACAGAAATTCCTCCAAACATTTTTGTATCATTAAATAAGCTTTCTGTACTCAGTTTGTACAAGAACAAAATATCCAGCATAACAAAGGACAGCTTCAGAGGACTACACAACCTCCAGTATCATAAATTAAATGTCAACCAACTTGGAGAAATTGATGAAGATGTTTTTGACCACTTACATTCACTACAAAACCTGAGTTTAAGTAACAATCGCATTTCTTACCTTCATGGAGATGTCTTTGCTGGATTACCTGAACTTCAATTTCTCTGGTTATATGGTAATAGACTTACTATGATTACAGACACACTTTTTGCTAGTTCCGCAAAGCTTAAGCTGCTAGCTCTCTACCATAATTCCATTGTTGAGATATCTAAGAAAGCATTCCTGAGTTTGCAAAGCCTTGAATATCTTTATCTACACGACAACAGACTACACAATCTGGATGTAGGAGTCTTTATGGCACTGGAAAATCTTCGTGTACTGAGCCTTCACAACAACAGACTACACAATCTTGATTTTGGAGTCTTTATGTGCTTGAAAAAACTTGCTGGACTGAATCTTAGTGCCAACAATCTAACAACCATTGAATTACAAGTATTCGAACCGCTGATAAATCTTGAGCTTATATACATCTCAGAAAATCCTCTGAACTGCACCTGTTCCTTAAAAGACTCCTTGCTATGGTGGCATGAACAAGGTATTGATGTAGACGTATCTTGTATTGTTCCAGAACACAGCAGTGAATATTCAAGCACAGAGAAGCCCAAAGAAGAAAGTGATTTCTCAACCACAAAGCCTGTTAAAGAAGAAGGTGATTCTTCAACCACAAACATTCCTAAAGAAGAAAGAGTTTCCTCAAGCACAAGGAACCCCAAGAAAGAAAAGGATTCTTCAAGCACAAACAAGCCCAAAGAAGAAAGTGATTCTTCAAGCACAAAGAATCCCAAGGAAGAAAGTGATTCTTCAAGCACAAAGAAGCCCAAAGAAGAAAGTGATTCTTCAGGTACAAAGAAGCCCAAAGAAGAAAGTGATTCCTCAGGTACAAAGAATCCCAAAGAACAAAGTCATTCTTCAAGCACAAAGAATCCTAACGAAGAAAGTGATTGCTCTAGCTCAAAGAGGCCCATAGGAGAAAGTGGCTCTTCAAGCACAAAGATGAAAGAAGCTGTTGTACTCATATTATTTTGTATTTTGTTACAATCCTTCTTCAGCCTGTAAGATGGTGGTTTGTGTTGCAGTAGCTGAAACCAGACCTCCAGTTCTCTGTTGTTCTGAAACAACATTTAGAATAGAAGACACAGAATCTATAACTATGCATGCCTAATACAAAATGAGACAATCAACCACTACTTTTGTTGTGGCCCTCACAATTACTGAGCTTGGGTGTCACCTAGCATGTAAAGCCTATAAGCTGAACCATTTATGAAGAATATAGCATAATTTACACAAGCAGGACTCGGTGAAGCAAGTTAGAGAGAGTAAGTTTAAATTATTTCACAGTTAACAGTAGCGTAGGACAAATTTTCATGGGCTTACTTCAAATTAGAAGCAATTTTGTATCCCTCTGATTCATATCCTACACTAATAATTAATTTGTATATTTTATCAGTGTTTCTGAAATATTAAAAACTAAAAGTAATCCAGGACAAATACAATATAGCAATAATATTTTCTTAAAATACAAAACATTACTAACAACGACATTCTTGACTTGCCCATGTTATGTATAAGTGATATTAGTGTTCTGATTTTATATGCTTATTATTCTTACATAAATTAAAACAAGTATGATTGTAAATGAAATAACTCAAAGAAGTTCATATGTATTATAATAATTTAACTGTAATGTATGTAATGCTTTTTGATTTTGGAAGAATAAATAATACTAAAGCGTGTCATGAAATTTAAGAGTTAATTTGGCACTATTTATTTAAAAAAATTTAATTTATAACATTTCAGAAACTGTATTAAGTAATTTACAAGCTGCAAAATAAGTATCCGGTAAAAGGTCGTTACTAAATTATGGGTTAGTGAAGCATAAACATCCGCTGATAGTTACTTATATACAGGGTAAATCACCTTAAACTTGCACCGCATAATATTTTGGAAATGGAAATTGCTATTGATGTGCAGTTTTCACAGCATTTATTGGTAATCAGGGGCTCGTACGTGTATCCTATAAACAGATTTTAAAAATTCTGAGAAATGGTAATTTTTGAGCAAAAATACAATTTTTTAAATGGAACAATGCCTAGTTACATCAACAGAATAAAGGGAGGGTAAATTAGAATGTCAGTGGCGTTTGTTGCAAGATTCTAGTGCAAGTGGTTTACGAGAAATCTTATTTTAAATCTTTTACGCACCGACACTTGTACAACCTGTGGTAGCACAAACTAAAGAAAAACAAAAGGGAATTACAATACTTCTGTGGATTCTTACAAGTAAAGAGAACATAGTCCTTCAAAGGTTGAGTTCAAAATGACCATTGGCAGCTTCGATACACGCTTCCAGTTTGCTATGGAAAGACTGCTGCACACGTTCTAGCATTTCAACGGAAATTTCAGATCAGGCAGCAGCAATACATCGTTTCATATCATCTGGTGTAGTTGGTACATCCTTGTAGACAGTGTCTTTCAGCCTTCCCCATAGATAACGGTGTAAAGGGGTCAGATCCGGTGAACGGGTCGGCCAAGGTACAGGCCTTCTTCGTCCAATCCAACGAGTTGGAAACAATCCGTTAAGACAAGGTGTAGTACTTCGTGCACTATGGGCTGGACAGCCACCATGTTGGTACCACATGTCTCTCCTAGTCTGCAAAGGAACGTCTTCTACCATCTGTGGCAGATTGTCTGTGAGGAGGCTGCGATACTTGTGCGAGTTCATTGTTCCTTCTATGAACAATGAGCCTATGAGCTAATGGTTCACTATCCCACACCACACGTTTAAACTCCATGGACGCCGACGTTCCACCTGACGAAGCCAACGGGGATTGTCAACAGACAAATAGTGCAGGTCTGTGGATTACCTGTCCATGATTAGTAAGTGCTACCTCATCACTAAACAAGATACATGATGAATCTGGAGTATCATGTCTTAATGTCCATGTACAAAAGTTAACACGTTATCGTTTCCATGCAGCTCTTGATGGAGAGAGATGTGATAGGGATAAAAACTATGTCGATGGAAAATGCGCAGTACACTTGCTCGACTTATGCCACTTCCACGTGTGATTGTGCCGGAACTAATTTGCAGATCTACTGCAACAGCAGCCAAAAATGAATTTCTGCCTCTTCTCCGGTCACTTGTTTGTTTCTGTTTTCTAGATGTTGCAGTACCACTTTCACGTAATTGGGTGAAGAGGTTGATAAATAATTGCCGAGATGGTTGACGTCTATTGAGATATGTTTCCGCATACACCGTAAATTAACGAACTACATTCTTCCTACATTCTCCATACACTACGAGCATGTGGGCTTTTTCTGCATTAGTAAACCCCATCTTATACTCACGACTTACTGCTTGAACTGTCAGAAACTAATTGACCAGAAAGTCGCAATGCAATCAATGAACAGAAAACACAATGCAAACAAACATAACAACATCGTACCTAGCAACTAAGCAGGTTAAATGGAACAAACAATTGTCGGGGTGGAAACTTTTCAAAATACGCTAAATACCTAAATATGGTTTAGGTGATTCACCCTGTATAAGATGTCAAAGGTTCCTCTCAGAAAACAGTCTATAACCTCTCATGTTAATTACCACAAATCGAGGGTTCTACTGTGACCAAAATAAACGTTACATGCACATAAATTGCTGTAACATTTATTACAGATAAGAACAAATATTGCATTACAGCTACAAATTCTGTGTTACATTCACACGGCTTTTATTATGCATTCTTAAATAAACTATTATGATAAAAAGCTTTTTTCCACTTTGCACTTCATATTTATCGAAATAAGTATTTGTAGAAATGGTTATAATACATATTTCCTTGTAGATACAAGGGGAGTAGGGGAATACAATAGATACAGTAGCGATAGCGTAATCTTTTAACAGGTGGTCCCTATGTGATGTCTTTGAAATTCCATTCTCTTTGCATGGCCAAGAGAAAAATTTGAAGTGATACATTCACATTACTTTCTCTACCCTATATCATTCATTAGTGAGTATACAAACTGTTCCAATTGAAGCTGTTGTTTATATGTAACACGCCTTAATCCTAATAAACATTTACAGAAATAGCTACATTACACATTTCGTTATAGATACAAAGAGAACAGGGATAGTCGAATGTTTAAAAACTGGACGCTATATGCTGCCTTAAAATTCCATACTGCTTCCATGACATCGCGAGAAACAACTGAATGTTGGAGCAACTTTAAAAGAATGACTAAAAAAATTAACTAACGAGCCGTTAATAACGGAATACTCAGAAATGGCTAATGACCCAAAAAGACTTATTTCTAATAAGTTATGTGTTCTAATGAATATACATACGTTGTGTAGTACATTTTCGTGTATCACTTAACGTTTGCCACATATCAGTAGTCGTAAGCTTTCACGCCGGAGTCCAAATTATAACTAGAAGAATTTTCCGGGCTGAGAAGCCGTGGTCTCCTGGAGTTTTCAGGTCCAGACGTTTCGTTCACGACTACGGTGAACATCTTCAGTGGCGTGGTCTAAGTCTTCTCGGTGAAGGTTCGGTCGCAACGGTGGCAGCTGTTCTCTCATCTATGCCTTATTAGCATGCTAGATTACAACGTGAAGCAATAGGAATTTACAAACATCCGAATAACTTTAATAGGAAAGAAGAGACACAAAAACTAAGCAAAAACTAGCATCCGCTACTTGAGAACATCAAACAGGCACAAACTCAACGAGATCATCCGAACCAATCAGGAATCAAAAGCACCGGAGTGGCTAACCCCTCCCTCCACCACCACCGCACATGCACCTCCAGCCGAACCAATCGCATGAGAGCAGCCTGAGTATAAATACTGCCGCTTTGCTCGTGAGATTAAAGAGAATACAGCATAGACTACCAAGGCATGCGCAACCGCCACTGACATATAACGGCGAAAGGACCGAATGGAAGAACCAGGTTACATACCTTGGCGTAGCTATGGACCAAGGCCTCTCCTGGAAACAACACATAAATAGCGTAAGGGCAAAGGCCAATGGCCAGCTTAACAAACTCTACCCGGTGATTAACATTAATAGCCAACTTTAATTAAACATGGGTCTCACGATATATAAAACTCTAATAAGACCCATCATGACGTACGCAGCCCCGGTTTGGGTCTATGCTGCGAAATTGCACCTACACAGGCTACAAACCCTTCAAAACAGAATATTAAGAATAATAGCGAAACTCCCGCAGGTCACACCTGCACACCTCATACACGACGAGTTGAAATTGCACTCGATTGAGGAATTCATAAAGCTTCAAAGCTTCAATTTATATACTAGAAAGGGCACTAACTATAACTCTCTCATCCGCGATTTAGGAACCTACAACAACGAGAGGGACAAACACAAAAGACCTCTATCGCTATTCGATAGAAACATTGGCCTGGGGGAACCAGAGGTAAATATTCAGGCATACTTAGACGCCTTATTGGTAACGTAACCAACGATTTTATCAGTGAACTGGCCATTGCAATGGCGCCCTCTATCTAACTAGACTACAGTGGCCCTTGAAATCCTTGCACATTTTTTTTTGTCAAGGCGGTCCCGGGGGAGGGGGCCCCCTACCAGGGTGACGTCTGAGTGCAGCTGGGCCAGGATTGGTTGGGCTGCGCTGCAGGCGGGCACCCAAAGATCAACGAAGGCATTGCTAATGGAATTGACTACAAACATCACTCTATTCCTAAACACTGACACGGCTCACAGCCTAGATAAATACTAAGTACTAATGTAAACGTAATGCTAAGCAATATTATTGATCATTGACGAGGCCTTGCAGCCTAAGAATAACATAATCACTAAGTACTAATATAAACTTAATGCACATCAATTTATTGATCATTGACGAGGCTTTGCAGCCAAAAGAATAACAATCACCCAAGTAATTTCTTACAGGTTGACGACGGGATTGAAGGCCGCCAAGAACGGTTAGCCGGTGTTGACGGCCTGAGGTCCAAGCAATTAATATAAATTCAATGCTACCACTTAGCACTAATGACATTGCCCTAAATTTCAGGACAGCAGACCAGTGCACATTAATTCAAGTGAAGTAGACGAGGTATCCATCCGGAGACACAGTGCTTCAATCCTCAACTCCTCGCTCCAAACTCCCTAGGGCGCAAGTAGGGCCTAGGTCATGCATGCGTCCTGGCTCCATTCTACACCTGGCTTAGGCCCTTGTGGCCGGCCAATATATCCTCTCCACGACTGCGCTGGTGCAATAGCGGTACAGCACACCATCACTCCCGAATAAATCTTTATCCTTCTTCCTTATTTCTTCCGGTGGAGGAGCTTTTAGTGGGTATGCTGACTATTGGTGAGTCCCACACTCTCAGTCCCGACTCCCATCGGGGCTGGGGTAAGTGATTAAATCATTTTCTCCTCCACTCGAAAAAAAAGTGAGATGGAACGAAGGGAAATACGCGCTCTCTCCGCTTGCAGAACTAGAATCAAACCACGGCCTGGAGTCTTCAGAAATAACGGGACACTCTGACGTCAAGAACCGCGCTCACCTCAGGGACTGGCACAAGCCCCGCAGCCACCCGCAGCACCAAGGCCCGGTCGATACTTCGGTACCTATCGCCAGCGACTCAACTTCAACACCGGCAACAGGGACCGCCAACGCAGCTACACCGAACATCGCTGCCGGCGATTACAGCGCCAGAACGTCACCGCAGATGGCCTCATCCGACAACACTGGTGTTTCTCTGGACATCACCCCCGACCAAGAAGGCCGCTTCAGCGCCGTTGCGGTCGGAGTGCAGAGGAACCTGGCGAAACAGATGCTCCTTGAACAGCTCCAGCAACGCTGGCCTTCAATGGAGAAGGCGTACAGGATTGTCTCAAGGAATGAACCGTCTCCACTGGTGCGCCTTGTTTTCCTCAACAAGGCGCAATACGACGCCGCTCTTCAGACGGACGTGGAGCTTCTCGGTGCCACGATCTGCTTTGAAGCCAGCCGCACACAATTGACACCACCGTGCCGTCGATGCTGCCAGTATGGTCACACGGCGGGACATTGCAGCAATTCATCACACTGCCACTACTGTGGCTCACCGGCTTTTACGACCACCTGAAAGCAGCATGATCTTTCTCGCCGTAGAAGATTCTGCGCCACCTGCTGCAGGATGGGCACTTTACAGGCCAAGCTTGCTGCCCGCTTTACCCAAGAAGGGCAGTATCACAACAGACGAAACAAGACGCACCACGCACTCGCCGGTACAGAAACAACGCAGACATCACCAACACGCACACAACCACCACGCTGACTGCCATAGAAGCATCAATTACCAAACTTCTAGCGGCCTCAGCCACCATACAGGCAGAGGTCGCCAAACTGAACCAGAAACTGGAAACGCTTCTGCAGGCCGCCAACAGCAGTTTGGAGGCATTGAAGCGAAACAGCGCAATTCAAACCGGACCTAAGCCAGCGCCACAGGAAGTCTCAACAGACTCAGGGCTTCAATTGATGAGCTATCCCACTACGATGATCCAGATCCTCTGCCATTGATCCAGCGAAAGCTGTACCGCATCGATAGCTATCTGGAAGAAGACCACGCTACCGACACCACCGACGACTGGGCCGAGCGGTTGACGGCAATTGAGGCCTCAATCGCCGGCATCAGAGAACAATAACTACGGACCAATACAGATATCGCCAACAGCCTCCGCCGCTAGAGGACAGCCACAAGCTGGATAAGGGATACCAACCAATACGCAACTTCATGGAGCAACATGTCCTACAATAACCCTCTCAACAAAACAGACGCCGCAACAGATAGACGCCACATCTCCACCAACACAGCACAACAACCACTGCCTGGAGGTAACAGGCCCGGGCACAGAAACCAAAATCAAAGCAAAATACTTTTATAGCACCACTGTTCCTAGGTTACTGTCAGGGCCTTGGCCATGATTTTTTACCTATTTCCCACTGAGGAGTTCGTACATTTTGGAGTTCTCCTTTCGTAGTAATCACCCACGAATCGCAGGTTTGCTCCGGCGGTACCAGCCAACATGACACCAATTGTGCCTGAAATACACAGAGACACCACAGTACAACATCCTTTCTATTCCTCTTCCTTTCTCCTCTCAAACATCCTATATATCTTGTTTTTCCTAAATCCTTTATTCCTGTTTCCTCCCCCCCCCAAAAAAAAGCCGAGTCAGTTACGACCAAACCTTCACCGAGAAGACTTAGACCACGCCACTGAAGATGTTCACCGTAGTCGTGAACGAAACGACTGGGCCTGAAAACTCCAGCAGACCACGGCTTCCAGCCCGGAAAATTCTTCTAGTTATAATTTGCGACTTATACAAGATTATTTAAAATTTCTTTGGAATGAAGAGGACTTCGTGGACAATGACCACAAAATTCAATAGAATATCGCAAGAAACAACTGAATATCAATAACACTTCAAAAAATAAAAATGTATTGCAAAACTGATAGCAAGAATAAGGGATATCTTCGAAATATTTGGTGTAAAAAAGTATTTGAAATTGTCTGTTTCACACAGATCCACCTTTTTGTGTAGTAAGGTTCTTTCTGTTTTTATTGTTTACTAGTTAAAGAAAAGTATACAAAATCCCTTCCAACAACCTGTGACTTTCAAAGGTCATTCTCAGAATGTTGAAATTATAAAGCCTTTTTTAGACAGCAAGAACGAAACGTTGAACTTTTAATATGGTCCACACACTTTAGATTGTTGCAGTAGTCGATAATCTACATTACAAGCATTTTTGGTTTCAAGTCCAGTAACATGGAAGCTACCCTTAAAAGAAGATTAACGAATGTTGTAATTCCCATGTGGACATTTTGAGAAAGGGTTGTTTGGAATGGAGAAACCAGTTTTGGGGAAATGCTAATATCGATCCCTATTGCTATATCACCAACGCCTCAGTGTGCATACCTATACAGGTTTTATCGTTATTGGTGTCATATATTTGCGGGACGTGTTCTTGACATCAAAACAGTAAAAATGTCTATATGAATATGGGTCTCAAAATCATTTATTTCAGAGTTACGACACAAAACCGAAAGTTACAAAAATTGCTTTAAGTTGCTTCCTTTTGCTTCGTAAGCCTGTCACACTTTCTTGAAAATTCCTGGTGTGTTTCGTAGTTTGTCAAATCCAGCCAATATCAGGTACAGGAGTAGCATAAACCAAGGACTTCAAATGTCCCAGACGAAGAAATCCATTGCAATCGAGCAGGCCATGCAATGGTTCCCCCTCGACCTATCCATCTTTGCGGAAATCGATCATTCAAAAACTTATGAACTATCATACTGAAATGAGCTGGATCACCATCCTGTAAAAACCACATTTGTTGGATGACGTCCAGAGGCACATTATCAGATAAGTTATGCAACTCATTTCTGAGAAACTGGAGATATATTTGTCCATTCAGACACGGAAGAAGTAGGGACCAGTAGGGTGATCATCAATGATTCCACCCCAAACGTTGAGAGAGAACCTCTGTTGATGGTTGTCCTGTCGTACTTCATTAGGATTTTCAAATGCTCAGTTATGAGTGTTATGAAAATTGAAGATGCCGTCGCGAGTAAAACCAGCCTCATCCGTGTGTAAGATACAGGCTAGGGAATTGATGAACACAGCGCACTGCTGTAACATTCGTTGATAGAAACGTCTTCTTGGTTCAAAGTCCGCCTCATTTAATCCTTGCACACGTTGAAGGTGATACGGGTACAGAAGATTTTCATGCAGAATTCTCCAAACAGTCAATTGACTAACTCTTTCACTTACAGCCAAACGTCTTGTGTTTTGTGATGGGTCTGCATTCGCAGCACGAAGAATTAGTGCGAATGTTCTTGCACACCGTAACGGCCTGTCACGGTATCTTTCTCCATAAAGTTCATGTGCTCGTGCTGCATTGCCCTCGTAATTATTGTCCGTCTGTTCACTCATGGAATAAACTTCTTTGGCCTATAACAACGAAACGGTTGATTATAAGACCCATGTACATATGCACATTTTTTACTGTTTTGATGTCAGGAACACGTCCCCCAAATATATGACACCAATAAAGCCACATCCTGTATATAGATCCAAGTATCTGAATGTTGGAACGATTACTGTTTTAATAAAGAAAATTGTATTAAAGTATCCATATCTTGGTTAATTTCGTTTCATAAGAATATTCTTCATGCGCTAAATTGTGGGCAAGGAACTATTCTAGGTGCAAAAGCTAATGGAAATGAAGAAAAAACAAATACGGTATATCGGTACCAAGGGTGTTATTGGCACGGGTGCGTTAGATGCATTCGAGAAGCATAAGCAATGGAAGGCAAGAATCCATGGGCGATCTACATTAGAAGACTTGGAAAGAAGAAAAACATTACGGGAAGCCGATAAAATGTAATTGAAATGTGGGAATGCGAACGGGTTAATTCAAAGACTTATAACACTACGAAGAACAATCAACAACTGCCCGAAATCGTCGAACATCTCAATCCAAGACATGGGTTCTTTGATGGTAGAACGACTGCTATTAGCCTGAGAGCTACGGTAGATGGAATAAACACAAAGATAAGCTGTATCCCACAATTCAGTTCTACGATTATTATCCTGTTTATGACTTTATGGCAACAGTTGGTATCGCTTAATAAAATGTAAATTAATTGCACCCCGTAAACTTTATCACCTGTATTTTCCTTAAAAACAAATGACAATCTCTTTTACTCTATTTTTATTTTACGTCGCTTTAAATCCTTGGTCATATCGCGACGGATCTGTTGGTGGATAACTCTTACGACGATCTGATGGACCGTAGGCCTTCTAGGTCTCATCCCTGCAACTACCCGCTCCGTCACATGTCACAAAGAACCTAGTGCATATTTACCGAATCTTCTGCTTCATACCGTGCAGACGGCATTAGGGTACAGTCCATTCCAACCGCTGCCCTCACACAGAAAGGCGGACAATTAGCCTTCTAGGTCTCATCCTTGTAACCACCTGCTTCATGCCGTGCAGATGGTATTAGGGTGCTGTCCAGTCCAACCGCCGCCCCCACACAGAAGGGCGGCCAGTTATCCTTCTATGTCTCATCCCTGGAAATGCCATCTTGCTTCGTCATGTGCCCACAGAGATCCCCAGCACATGATAGCCGGATCTTCTGCTTCGTGCCGTACGGATGGCGTTAGGGTGCCGTCCATTCTAGCTGCTTACATTGTCTGTAGATAGAAGGCATAGTATTCGCTATTACCATATATTTTTCATTTTACTATTGTTTTAGACTTAAGGTGGAACTTTGGATCATGGTATTAAGTATCCAATCCGGTAATTATTTTGGCAACTGAGGAAAACCACGAAAAAACCTCAAACAGATTATTCAGCTCACGGGATTTGAACCTGGGATCTCCCGAATGCTGGCCACAGACCTTACCGTCTGAGCCATCCCGCTCGATCAAAAATGATAAATTGTTGTTTCTATTGTACTTGAAATGCGCAGAAGAACAGAGTAGAAAGTGTAATGGATACGCTAGCTCTCACCCAAAACATAAAAGCATGAGGAGGTCAGCGAAGCCAAGTAGCCGCTTAGGAAGGCTTGTCTGAGGCAGGGAACCTCGGCCAGACGAAAAGGGGAGCCCTAACGAGTGCCGTAGGGGATAAGAATCCTAAGATGAAAACCAAAGCTCCGAATCTAACACAGGAATAAAGAAAGGCGCAGAAAGTATCTCCCAGTATAGACAAAGATAAAATTCTTAAAATAACTTTCACTGATTTATTTTACCAAACAGAAGCCATCAACCATCGCTTTTCACAAAACAACAAAATATAACAAGGAAATACTAAAGTTATAAAAACAAAATGGAAACAAATTTTTTCAAACTAATAACAGGCTTAACTTCAAACACTTAGAATTGGAAAGAATTAATCAAGCCTTAAGTTAAACAAAATTGAACTTTCAATTCATAAGTACTAAGCCAGAAATTTCATAAATATAATACTAGCGACAAGTTTTCAGAAGGTACTTAATCGTAATAATAAAACAAACTTTAACTGACCAAAACTGTAAAGCAACATTAATATTGATAACTTTTTTGGGAAGTTATAGGTAAGGATATTCATGAGGTGTTGAGTAGGAGTTAGAAGGAGTTATGGGTAAAGGTAGGGGAGTACTGCGTTAGCCCCTCCGTTAGTAAAGTGTTGGTACAAGCTGCCGGTCCGTGCCGGGAGCGGTTTGTAGGACCTGGAGTAGAGCCATGGCACAAGTCTCTGGCTGCCACCGGGGGGTTAATGTGAAGCAAGGTAGGAGTATTAATTGATCTTTAATCATAGTTAAATTGTCTCAGCGATTGCTGCGCCGATGATTTGGTCGTACAAGTGGCAGATTTGGTAGTTTGGCAAGTGACGTGTGTGATTCCATGTAGGCTCTGCAAAGGATGTAGCCTTCATGCAGCTGCTGTTGGTTGTTCTGCAGTACTTGAAGCTTCTGTAGAATGGTAGTCTTGGTGTCCCGGTGCTGCTCTCGAAGCCCAGCAACTGAGGCCTCAAGGGCACTCAGCCGCGTGGGTCGGTCGTCGCAGTCACTGTCCGTGGAGTTGTCTGGTAACGTGAGGTTGTGCTCGATGCGCATCAGCTTGCGCTGGGACGATACGAGCACCTCCGAGCAGTTGTCGTCCTGGACTGTCTGATGAAGTCGCAGGAACTGGGTGGCGAGTGTTGAGAGGTATCGAATGGTGGTGCGGTGCTTGGCCTCCAATGCCGCAAGGCGCGCAAAGGAAGTCCGGTGTGCAGGAAAGCCCATGTTGTTGCAATGTGTGTGTAGTTGATGTGCTCGGTTCCTGATAGTTCGGCGTGGTGGTGTTCTCGTTTGTGGTGATCTGCGCTGCTGGTTCTGGACGGTTGAGTCGCGGTTCAGGAGGCGGAGTTGACTGATGGCAAAGTTGCTGTGACCTTGGGTAGCGTGAGCACGATGCCTGGTCGGTGAAGTGGTCACCACCACCGCAGGTAGCACAGTAGCGGTGCCGAGAAGCCAGGTTGTGCCCGGTGCAGCTTGCGGTGAGCGAGGGCAAGCCGCAGTAGTGACACCTTGCTTGAGCCTTATATGTGGCCGCTGCGTGGGACATGCCGGTCGCTGCGGATTGCCTCGATGCGGTGCGACTGGTCTAGAAGTGCGAGGCCAGTCGTGATGGCTGCGCTGTAGTGCGCCCGGTCCATGAAGGTCAGGCGCAACAATGGCGTCGGTCCTCTGTCGGACGAGATCCTCGAGACGCGGATGAGAGAAGGCCAGAGCTCTTGGGCGGCCTCCATGACGATCCGCTCCGGTAAGAGGCGGTGGACACCGCAGACGACAGCGCTAAAAGCTCCAAAACGGTCCGTAGTGTCTCCCGGTGGCGAGGCAGCAACCTCGGCGTAGGACTGCCGGTGCTGCTGCGGTGGATGCGGAGCTTCAAGAGTTGGTGTTCTTGGTGGCGGTGCAGTGCAGACTGTTGTGGTCAGCTCCTGTGGCGCCGGCTTCGCTGGCAGCCCGGACAGCAGAGGTCAGCGTCGATCTGCGCCGGTTCAGGCGGTGGAGCGCTGCCGGCAGCTGCGGTGGTTGACTCCGGCGTTGCAACTGTGTCGAGGCGGTGTCTCTTCTTCCTCCCCATTTTCTCACCTCGGAGTCCTGCGTGCGAATGATAACTTCAACCTAAAGATGGTTGTAATAGTAACAGAACCAAAGCTTTAACTGACCCAAAAGCTTTAAAACAAATTTAAATATAACAAAATTTGAGTGAAAAATTAAAGTTCAACAAACAAAAAGAAAATACCAACTTTAAACCAACAGATTTCCCTTATGGGTGATATTTAAATATCTGGATATTTTAGAGATCCGGTGCAGCATAAATGTAATAATTATAAATGCAATTTAAAGGCACCCAGAAAATTTAAGTTTCTTCTAAATTTTGAAAATGTTATAAATCAAAAAACCATAAAACAACTGTGGCAAGATCACCCCCCAACAGAGTGAGAAATAATTTAGCTGCTTTTAACAATCACAAGATTATTAACAATATAGCATTAATGCTTTATCCTGAAAAATGAAACTATTTGACATTAAACCTATGCAAACGAACGTTTTACCAAAAGTACACTTCGAACTATAAAAAACTCATGCACTAAAGAGCAAGCAGGTATTCAAAATTCTTTCAACCCGAGATGTAAGTAAGGAAGGAGCTACAAACAAAGCGATCAAAATGGCAAACTGGCTCAATACATAAAACAGGCGAGATTATGGCAGCCAAAGTAATTCAACTATTGGGTGGAAACAAAATATCGTGCCGAATAGTGCACGAATGAATTCCGAGATATCGATTATTTGTTGCAGTATCGTTCGTGTTATCTTATTTGCTGAGCGCCTGTTATTGTTTTACTATTTTGAATTTTGGGTTCTTTGTCCTCCGGCTAGCTATTATTACTCAGTCGAGCAAATCTCTTAAACAGGGTGTGTAAACGGAAAGGAGTTTTTACTAAAATATAACACTGATAAAAGAATTTGTTTTTACACTTTTATTGCGGTCACACTATATCAATTTCACATAATTACTCTTGATACACGCCTGACTGAAACGGTTATATTTTCGAATGTAACTATAATCATTTACCGCACATTATTAATTCGCGTATTTCACATTTTTTAACTAACTTTACGACGCGAGAGATTCTGTAGAACTGCGTAACGTGTACTTCGTGAATGATTCTGTTGAACTGCGGGTTACCTGTCTTTGGCTTCAGAATTTATACTCCCTCACCCCGATATGCCTAAACATTATAACAGAGCTGCTGTTGGTTAATAAAGCACGCCAACATTAGCGTCTATTTTTATATCCAATCAAAATTACGAACACATATGCTCTAGGGAAGATACTCCCTCCATTTCTATAGAAAGGCACGCTACTCTGACGTCATTTGTTTGTCTCTTCTAATTGATAAACAACTCACCCCCTTGTCTCACCCCCCCCGCTCCATTGTCAGTTTCAGTGAGACCGTGTAAACTTATTTCCTAACAATGCTTATAATTAACAAACATCTAAAATCATTGTCATACAATAATGTTAGTTTACACTACTATCACACTGGCATTCACAGTGTTGTGATATAAAATACTGCTTCATATTAATAGTTCGAATTGCACAACACATTGTCATTCTTGTCAAGTCTTTTAGATCTTCAGTTGTTTCTCGCGACTGCACGCAAGGAACATGGAATTTTACGGCCAGAACACGGTGACCAATTCTTAAATGTTTGACTATCGCTGTCCCCTTTGTACTTTAACGAAAGGTGTAATGTAGCTATTCCCGTAAAACTTTTATCTCGATTAAAATAAATAAAATAGGAAAATAAACCTTAGTGGGAATAATAATTGTACAATTTGCATCATCATTGGCATCGCGAGAAACAACACAACAGCGACAGCACTCTTAAAAAATGACAAAGCACTGAAAAACTAAAACCAACAACGACGTATGCCTTTGGAAATGCCTAATGACACAAATAACATTATTTGAAATAAATTTTATATTTTAAACAGATCTACATTTTTTAAATAATTTATTACTCTCCCTACTTCGTAAAGTAATTACGGCAAGTACTGAATTGCACCCAACAATTCTATGAGAAGATTTCACCTAAAATACATGCTTTAAGCTGCCGTAAATGTAACAAAAATTTATAGAAAAAGCTACATTTGTGTCTGAGATCAGCATAATTCAAAAACGAAGGGTCGGATAAATAACAAAAATGGTACACTACCGCTCAAAAGTTTTTGAACAGTCTGTTTTGCTGCAATTAACAAGTGTATAACGCCAAACAAAGCCAATGTGATGTTATAAATAGTAGAAATCCATGGAGACGTAATTGAAATTTACTATGCTACCTTTTTTTTGTCAATTACGTGCATTTTGAAAATGTAGCATTTGTTGGCCCTTATAGGAACAATTACCTTAATGTTGTTTTGGATGTTATAGTATGTCTGTGATTCCCTAGATGTCGTTCACAGACATCTGTACATAGGTATTGGCTGCGAACAGCACTTCAGTGCTTTATAAGCAGGTGAATGGTACACATTGTTATTGTGCAGTTGCAAAGTCTGAAATGAGTAAAAGAAGGGAGCTTTCAGCAGAAAAACGTGCTGCAATAGTCAGCTTACATGAAGCAGGCCACACCATGCGTCAAGAACACGTTTCCTTGGGAAGTGTCCATTACACTGTAAAGAGGTATGTAACTACAATAAGGATCGTTATCGAAAGGGGAGGCCCAGGGTGACCTCGAAAAGTGAGGATAAACATTTAATAGTGACCAGCAAACGTGCTTGTTTCAAAACAGCACCCATGCTGACAGCAGAACTGAACCAGTGGAGGGATGAATCTGTGAGTGTTTCTACAGTGAAGAGACGACTTCAGGATGCACATCTGAAAGGTTGCATTGCGGCAAAGAAACCTCTATTGAGAGCTGTCAATAAACGGAAAAGATTACAATGGGCCAAGCGACATGTAAGCTGGACTGTTGATCAGTGGAAATAGGTATTATTTACTGATGAATCTAAGTTTGAGCTATTTGGCTCAAAACGTCGCCAGTTTGTTCGACGTGCAAAAGCTGAACGCATGGCACCTCAGTGCATATCCCCTGCAGTCAAGAATGGAGGTGGTTCGGTGCTGGTATGGGGTTGTTTTGGTGTCAATAGGACAGACGATATTGTGAAAATAGAAGAAGCATTATCACAATATTCTCCAACGCCATGCCAAACCATCTGGGATGCTGTTAATTGGCAAGGGGTTCATTCTGCAGCAGGACAATGATCCCAAGCATACATCTATACTCTGTAGAAGATACGTTGAACGATTGGAAGAGACACAAGTCTTGAAGAACATGGTTTGGCCCCTCAAAGTCTTGACTGCAATCCTATTGAACTACTTTGGGATCATGTGGACAGAGAGGTAAGAAAGAAGCAGCCACTAATGTAAATGTATTGTGGAGTCATGTGGAGGGATAGTTCTGAAGATACACTGGAGCACTTAATAGAAAGAATGATCAGAGTTTGCGAAGCTGTAATTAAAGCAAGGGGCGGTTACTTTGAAGAAAGCAAAATCTAACATGTATTGCTGATTTTCATTAAATATACTGTTGTAACTACAAATTATGTCTCTTTTATTCTATTGTTTCAATAAATCCTAAAAATGAGGTGTGTTCAAAATCTTTTGAGCAGCAGTGCTCGTCACCTCTCACTACACCTTACATGGAACATTTTTTCGAAATCTTTGATTTTCTAAAGAATGGTGTTTTGATTTCTTATTAGTAAGGAATATTTAAATGAAAAAATGTATATCTTCAATTTTCTGGGAAGACAGAACGAATTTTGTATAACCGTTAAATCTTATGATACAGACAAAAACGAACAACAGAGGAAATTAGAAAGGTAGAATCGGGCGACTGAAAAATTAAATGCCATCGCTGGGATTTGAACCACGATTTGCCCGGCCTCCGTCCGGTTGCTCTAATGACTGAGCTACCATGGCAACATGCCGGCACGACACCAAATTCTCCAGCTGATTCGCATTTTTCCCGGTAAACCACAAGGAGATCTCAAATTGTATTGAGATGACATGATATTTTTCAGTTGCCTGATTCTACCCTTCCAACCCTGGCTTGTGTGGATGAACATTTAATTACAGAAAATTAGGTTTTTTTTTAAAACACGCCTTTTTTGGCAAGAGCCTTTTTGGAGATATAAATTATTATTTCCTTGAATCTTTCAACACTTATAATTTTTAAACTACCGTCGTTACTCAGTTGTTTCTCTCGAAGTCATGGAAAAATGAAATTTCAAGGTCAGCATAACAGCATGACATCTGACTGTCGATTCTGTATCTTTATCCATGTGTATCTACCATTAATTTAAAAAAATATGAAATGTTTATTTTGATTAGCATGCAATAAAGTTTGGTAGCAACGCATAATCAAAAGATGCTGTATAGAAATAAACAACAGTGCATAGAGAAAGTCATGTGAATGTAATACATCAGGTATGTTAATCGCGAGACCTCCTAACATGCATTTATGGTGAATGCTCTAAATCGAATTTTGGATGGAATGTAATACATTTTCTATCGAGAAAAGTTAATAACAACTGCATTATTACAAACATAAATAAATAAAATTGAAACTAACACTTTCACTTCTTCAACTGAACTCAATTCCAGCTGAAACTCGATACCCAAATTCACTGAAATACAAATTTTGAGATCCCCTGACCCACAACTTCTATTTCTGCATTCCATTCAAAAATTCAGCAAGGATATTTCACCAAAAACATGTACGTTTTGAGAGTTCCTGACTCCAAAATGAAATTTTAGAAAAATCTCCGTTTGTGAAATGTCTGTTTTGAAGAGTCAAACTCAAACATGTAAAGTCGTTAAAGTACCAACTTGGTATTTAGGTTCTGCTTCTTCTAAGGACGCGGGCCAGAGAGTTTCAAGAAACCCTCCAACACAAACTACCCTTTCGTTTACCGAGGGACATGTCTCCGCGGTAACGTGTGTGTCTCGTATTCCGGAGGTCTCCAGTTCGATATTCGTTTGTTGGCCACTATGAACACGAATGCTGGGGTGGTTCCTTTTCTACGACGACTTTTTGGCCTCTGTCACTTCCTTTCATGTGTGTGAGGGTAGAAGGGCCAGGCAACGGCGCTCGCTGTGTTTCGGCAGAACGGTTGATATTTCGTTTTAGAAAGATTCCTCCCTAACGTTTTGTTGGACAGCAAAGTACCCCTTCCAGGGTGAGTCACATGTCACTGGGACCCTCAGGCGGTACGTGGGCTACGGCCTCAAAGTGTGCTCCATCGGGTATCGTAAGATCGTCATCGGGATAAAGCCGCCCAGCGGATCTGCCCATTCACCCCTACCTCACGGAGGGAACGTTAGAAGCAAAAATTTCTACTGGGGCTACTTGCTGTATGTGTTCCAGGCTTCTGGAGGCGCTTCCCAGCCAGGGTAGCGTTAGAAGCAAGAAGGGCTACAGTGGCTATCTTTGGTGTCTGCTCCAAGTTTCTACTGCCCTCCCCCACGCAGGGTAGCTTTAAAAGCAAGAAGGGCTACTGTGGCCCTTTTTGGTGTCTTCTCTAGGTTTCACAAGACTCTTTAACACAGGGTAGCGTTAGAGGCACGAAGGGCTACTGTGGCCTACTTTTGGTATCTGCTGCAGGTTTCTGGAGACCCTTCTCACCCAGGGTAACGTTAGAGGCACGAAGGGCTACTGTGGCCTAATTTTGGTATCTGCTGCAGGTTTCTGGAGACCCTTCTCACCCAGGGTAACGTTAGAGGCACGAAGGGCTACTGTGGGTTACTTTTGGTATCTGCTGCAGGTTTCTGGAGACCCTTCTCACCCAGGGTAACGTTAGACGCACGAAGGGCTACTGTGGCCTACTTTTGGTATCTGCTGCAGGTTTCTGGAGACCCTTCTCACACAGGGTAGCGTTAGAGGTAAGAAGGACTAATGTGGCCTACTTTTGGTATGTGCTGCAGATTTCTGGAGACCCTTCTCACCCAAAGTAGCGTTACAGGCAAGATGGGCTACTATGGCCTACTTTTGGTATCTGCTGCAGGTTTCTGGAGATGTTTCTCACCCAGGATAATGTTAGAGGCAAGAAGGGTTACTGTGACCTACTTTTGGTTTCTGCGGAAGGTTTCTGGACACCCTCCCAGCCAGGATAGCGTTAAAAGCAAGAAGGGCTACTGTGACCTACTTTAGGTGTCTGCTCCAGGTTTCTGGTGGCCCTTCCCACCCAGGATGGCGTTAGAAGGAAAAAGGTCTTCTGTGTCCTACTTATGGTTTCTGCTCCAGGTTTCTAGAGCCGTTTCCACCAGGTAGCGTTAGAAGCAAGAAGGTTACTGTGGACTACTTTTGGTGTCTGCTCCGGGTATCTGCAGTCCTCCCACTCAGGGTAGCGTTAGAAGCAAGAAGGCTTTTGTGACCTACTTTTTGTGTCTGCTCCAGGTATGTGGGATTCTCCCACTCAGGGTAGCGTTAGAAGCAGGAAGGCTTTTGTAACCTACTTTTGTGTCTGCTACAGGTTTCTGGGTCTCTCCCAGCCAGGGTAGCGTTAGAATCAAGAAGGGCTACTGTGACCTACTTTTGGTGTCTGTTCATGTTTCTTGGTTCCTCCCACTCATGGTAGCGTTAGAAGCAAGAAGGTTACTGTGACCTACTTTTGGTGTCTGCTACAGGATTCCTGGTTCCTCCCACTCATGGTAGCGTTAGAAGCAAGAAGGTTACTGTGACCTACTTTTGGTGTCTGCTACAGGATTCCTGGTTCCTCCCACTCATGGTAGCGTTAGAAGCAAGAAGGTTACTGTGACCTACTTTTGGTGTGTGCTACAGGATTCTTGGTTCCTCCCACTCATGGTAGCGTTAGAAGCAAGAAGGTTACTGTGACCTACTTTTGGTGTGTGCTACAGGATTCTTGGTTCCTCCCACTCATGGTAGCGTTAGAAGCAAGAAGGTTACTGTGACCTACTTTTGGTGTCTGCTACAGGATTCTTGGTTCCTCCCACTCATGGTAGCGTTAGAAGCAAGAAGGCTACTGTGACCTACTTTTGGTGTCTGCTACAGGATTCCTGGTTCCTCCCACTCATGGTAGCGTTAGAAGCAAGAAGGTTACTGTGACCTACTTTTGGTGTGTGCTACAGGATTCCAGGTTCCTCCCACTCATGGTAGCGTTAGAAGCAAGAAGGCTACTGTGGCCTGTTTTTTGGACTTTAGCAAGAA
This sequence comes from Deroplatys truncata, assembly GCA_030765065.1. Lineage (NCBI taxonomy): Eukaryota > Metazoa > Arthropoda > Insecta > Mantodea > Mantidae > Deroplatys > Deroplatys truncata. Next base: position 29,812,760 of record CM060981.1, on the reverse strand, counting down.
CATTTTGTAAACCAATTAATGAATCATATGGATAGAGATATAAAGACATCTGAAGTATTGCATTCAAATGGAATTCTCTACTCACTCTGTTACGTACTAATACCGAGTGGGATGCCTCAGGTTGTGTGGTATGTGACCCGCTTTCGGGAAGTCGTGGGATCGATTCCCTTGGCCGACCTTCCTGAGTCATGTAAATGTTTCGCATTAGATACTTTTCTATTGCGTTCATGATATTAGATATAAAATAGTTTCGTTATTCATTTCTTTATAGGTACAAGGAAGTAGATGATTAAAAGCTGCACGCTATATGCTGGCCTTAAAATTTGTTTTCCCTTTCACGACATTGCCAGAATTAACTGAATACCAATAACACATCAAAAAACTTACAATGTAATGAAAAACTGATGCCAGGTATAAGGAATATGTCGGAACAGTCTGTTGAAGAAAAATTGAAAATGTCTGTTTTATAGAGATTCACCTTTTTGGATCGTAAAGTTTTTGTGGTCTTTTATGATTTACCAGTTAAACGAAATTACACAAAATTCCTTCCGAATGAGCGGTTTTTACAGACTATTCCCAGAAAATTAAAGATATACATTTTATTTCTGTCACACACAGACCAACACGATTTTTATGTGAAACACAATACGTCATCTACTTACAACAAGTAAACAGCAGAAGAAGCCAAAACTGTTTCCTTCCTCATGGGAGTTCTTATCAGTCGTTTCCTGCTAAAGCCTAGGAAATGTTGAATATCCAGAAGAGCGGTTGTCCTGGTAAAACACTGTGCTTTGAAACAGACACAAAGCAACACATTTGGTTCTCCTATCAGTCTTCTGTGGCAAGGTAAGACTTCTTCATTGTTTTGTGTCATATATTACTTATAGTGATGGGACCTCGATACCTTGATACTCTCGTTACTCGGTGGTATCGAAGAGTGCCTAAAACATTAGCTTCGATACCTTCAAATCTTTAAGTTTTGGCATTACTGAGTTTCTGCGTTTAACTTTTTTGCTGGATAAGAAATCTAGACTCTACGTTATTGCCTCACACGTGTCCCCAAAGAGTTGCTGGACTAAAGTTCTTGATAAACCTTGACTGAGTTTCCTTTAGTTGAATCAATACAACAGTCCACAGACCCTTGTGTCCAAATGAAAAGATCGGGGGAAGCAGTAGAGGTACTGATGTAGCATGCAGCGTTAACTGAATTGTGTTTAAGCTGATGCACTAAATCACGTTTCTGCAACAGCCTGGCTTGGTGACTCAATCTCAGCCATTACATTTACTACTCCGGTGATCAAAGTCTGTGAGTGCCACAGAAACAAATCAGAACTGTGACGGGAGTTCACGTTGGCTGCCGCACCTCCTCGATCTCCGTTGTTTTCTAGACGTTCTTGCCTGCTGCCAGTCGGAGAGCTGAGAAAAGAATTCCTATCCTATCTGGTCAGATGATACCTCTGGGATTTTGTGGGCGAAGGCAAAATAATAACTGATTTTCCAAAAAACTTGATTTATTGAAGAATTACGTCTATTCAGGCGCCTAGCAATTTTCTCTTATGAAGTGCTTATACCTTAAACCTTCCCGCTATATGTGGACCTAGCGAATTCATTTCTTCCCACCCACATATGCAGCATCTTCCACCTGGATGCACAATTTAATTACATCACTGTTTCTAATATCGGTTGCTACGGTAGTAGCACGCAAACTAACGCCAAGAAAGTATCTAAGAGAATTGTCTAAACTCGGGGTTTTCATCCCTATTTATCTGCTTTCCTATGACGCCAAAATTCGCGACTTTATTTGTTACAATAATTTGCATTGGTCTGGAGTAGCGTTACATGCCATGTTATGACAATAAAATGTGCTAAATTTCTGAAATCACTCGCCCTGCTGACTTATCCGGTAAAACTCAATATCTCTGTCCTTCTCTTAAGTAAATGTTTACCAACTCCCTCGAGTTCCGGGAAATGGACCACTGTTTCTGTCTCTTTCTATTCTCTCTCTTCTCGTTCTATTTTCTGACGTTTTAGGCTGAATATTAGCACGCGTATTATTGGACCTTCACCTCTCGTTTGCTAACTCGCTGTTCTAATTACAGCTTTGTTTCAAGTTGGATTCACTTTTTAAGTTATTCATAATATTAACATTGATTCTTAATCCTATTTCCAGTATTTTATATGCTGTTATTTCCTATGGTTATTTGTTAACGGGTATGTCCCCTTGAGATAATACAGAGCATGGAAGTGCTGGCTCTTTCCTTCCACCTGCTAGTTTGTGTTTGGTCAAATTGGGTCACTAACGTAGCTTATAGGTATACCGTATCCTTTAAAACAAATATTTTAGCATAAAGTATAGTACAGAAAGTGGCAGCAAAGAAATAATAGTTATTATAGTACTATTCTTATTAACCTTGATTAGCAATAGGGCATACATTCCTAACCTGTGGCAATATCAAGATGAAAAAGATGCTGAGAATAGGAGAGTGTCAAACAAGAAAAATTTCAGAATTAGCTTACAATACAAAAATTGGTTAAAAGTCTTTATACACAGAACACTGCTAATGAGAAAATAATTCAGTGAAAGATGTATCCCCCTGAATCCAAATAAAGCATTCTTAGAAAAATGTCCTGTATCTGTGTGTCTGTGAACAGCATAAAGTTCTGATAAATACTGAAGAAAAAGATAATTATTAGCCCCACGCTTTGGGCGTCAATTTGAAGTAGTTGGTTTGTCACGTTATTGAAAGTCAGTTTGTAGATGCTGTAGTATATTTCAACTGTTGGGGAGCCCATCTTGAAGTAGGGGACTGTTTCTTTAAATATTATATATTTATGTTTGACTCGGCTGCGTCAGTAATATTTTAGAGACATGGATAGTTTGGCAGGGCATTATGCGACAAGAATGTAGGCTTACGCAGATTTTTTTAAGTTTTAATTCACTCCTTTTTATTGATCCATAACAAATATTAAATAGCACTTCACTGATATCGAGAGCTGTGAGATTCTTTTATTTAATACTTGCACTTTTAACACTTAAACTATTTTCGTCTCACACGAATACGTATTATATTTCTCGAGGACGCATCTCGCATCCAGTTACAATCACTGTCCGCAGGCAACTGAATAGATTTTAACCGTCTAAACTTGTAAATTGTCGTATTTCAAGTCTCTGATTGGCTAATCCTACTCCAATAGAATGCCTCCATTTAACTTAAGATTTTTTCTGGTTGTTGATTGGCTATTTTTATAAACTGTCACTAAAATTACATTATTGCTACTCCAAGAATCACAAGTAGTACTGTTAAACTTTCTTACTCATTATTGACTCAAGGTTACCTCATTGTTACTTCCTTGTTAGCAACTTTTGACCTATTTCTCACAGCTCCTACATTTTTTAATTACGTAATACATTCACATAATATTATTGAAAATATTTACAATAATATAAGCATATGTAATGACTGTCACATACCTACAATTTACAAATTATTACATACACATGTTGCTTCAAGCCGGGCTGTTATTGAATTTACATATTATATGATTTGACTGAAATCATTTAAGTGTTAAAAACACTGCCTCAATACCCAACTTGGTATTTAGGTTCATTGTCTTTCAAAGATGCGACAAAGTCTTTCCCGAAAGTCCCCCACTCCAAAATACCTTTTGTATGCAAAAATTTTCGAAATATTTTAATTTATAAAATATTGCTCTAACAACTTTTATTAAAATACCGTGTATCAAAGTATTTACATGATAAATAAACTGTAAATCTTGAACTTTCTGGGAATATCCTAAGAAGTCCTCTTCAGTCTGAAGGAATTTTTTATAGCCTTGTACTACTCGTAAACGTTAAGCCATAGATAAAGATCTCTTCAAAACACACAATTTATATTAAATAAGTTGGTTGTGGCATACGCAATGTCATAGATATCCATTATTAAATGTCTGAGTTCTTCACTTCTTGCTTATTCTTTTAAGTAGTTTCAACTTTCAGTTATTTCTCGCAATGTCATGGCAATAGTATAGCATTTTAAGGCCAGCATATAGCGTCCGGTTTCTAAACAATTGACTATCGTCGTTCTCTTTGTATTTATAACCAAATGTATAGCACAGCTATTTCAGGGTTGAGATTTGTTTATTTAGGGTTCAAATTTCTGCACCATACGCAAAGATACCCTCTACTTTAGTTTAAAAACGCTTTGTTTTGTAGTTTATTGTCAGATCTCTGATTCATAGGAAGTTGGTTGTTGCTTCACGTATGGAAAGCCAATTTGAAGTAGCAGTTGTATTGAAGTTCAACTGTTGGGGAGCCGAACTTGATGTAGTTGCAACCGCACATATGTTAAAAAGTTTCTAGTAGCCTTCGCCTAAATGTACTTTCCGGTGGCCTTTGCCCCAAAAATGTTTAAAAAGATTAACTTTGTAATTTGACCGTTTCTTTAAACATTATATATTTATGTTTGCCTCGGCTGCGTCAGTATTATTGTTAAAGACATGTTTCTCTTTGCAGGGTGTGGTGTGACTGAAGAATGTAGACTTACACAGATTTTAGTTTTTACTTAACTACACTTATTAATCCTTGACAAAAATTAAAAAAAACTTCACTGATAGAGAGCTGTTATATTCTTTTATTGATTACTTGCACTTTTTAACACAAACTATTTTTGTCTCACACAAAATACGTATTAAATTTCTCGAGGACGTATCTAGCGTCCAGTTATGAGCACTGTCTACAAGCAACTGACTTGATTTCTACCGCCTAAATTTGTAAATTTCTGTTTTCATGTCACTGATTGGCTATTTATAATCCGAAAGAACACTTTTATTTAACTTAAACTTTTTTCTGGTTGTTGATTGGCTATTTTATATACTGTCTCAAAATTTACATTATTGTTACTCCAATAATGACTAGTAGCATTACTAAACATTCTTACTCATTATTGCCTCAAGGTTACCTTATTGTTACCACATTGTTAGCAACATTTAACCTATTATTGTCACAACTCCTACATTATTAAGATATGTAATACATTCACATAACACTATTACATGTATACAATAATATAAACATATACAATGACTATAATATGCACTTTTTATATATTGTTACATACACATATTGCTTTAAGGCGTGCTGTTATTTAAATTTGTCTGGACATTTAACTATCCTGTGATACCTTTAAATCTTCTTCCTTCCCACCAGTACTCATTATATCTTTATTTGGTTTTACTTTCAACCGAAATATTCAAAATTACAAAATTATGGAGCATATATACTAAATCATCCCTGTCCTGTTCAATTATCATCTGGTCAACAGCAAATAGCATACTCTCCAAGAAATAATTGTTTTATTCACCCCCATTCCTCAATATACCTTATTCCAAATTCCCAAAAAGTCTTTTAAAAATACCTTGAGCAATGTTGGGAACATTCCACATTTTTGTCTTAAAGCTCTCGATACAGAAAACCTCGATAATACCTTTCACCTTAATAGTTTTCATATTTTATCAGTTGCTTTACAATTTATAAAGTGGATCTGATGTTTGGCAATATTACATAAAATTAGGGACTTCCGTTGTTTATGTATTGCTTACAGCTACATACGCTTTCTTCAAATCTTGTGATATATATATTACACCAAATAAGTGTTAGCACTAGAAGTGCTAAATTGTGTGTCTAGAAAACCCATTACGGTCTTTTGGAACCGAAGTGAGCACTGTAAACAATTTTGTCAAATTTAGTTATAGCAAAACATAACAACTGGCATTATAGCTGTTGCTCTTTTGTTATATTTGATTTAGTAAATTAATAGCATTAATAGCAGAAAAAATATCGAACACAAAATGCATACGTTGGTGATACAGAATACCCTATGTATTTGCTGTCATAAAGTTACATTATAACTAACACCCCCTTAGTTTCTCTATCATCTGCCTACAGTAGGTAAAAGGACGTACTTTGTTATAACGTTACATTATAACTAACACCCCCTTAGTTTCTCTACAACCTGCCTACAGTAGGTAAAAGGACGTACTTTATCATAGCGTTATATTATAACTAACACCCCCTTACTTTCTCTATCACCTGCCTACAGTAGGTAAAAGGACGTACTTTATCATAGCGTTATATTATAACTAACACCCCCTTACTTTCTCTATCACCTGCCTACAGTAGGTAAAAGGACGTACTTTATCATAACGTTATATTATAACTAACAGCCCCTTACTTTCTCTATCACCTGCCTACAGTAGGTAAAAGGACGTACTTTATCATAGCGTTATATTATAACTAACACCCCCTTACTTTCTCTATCACCTGCCTACAGTAGGTAAAAGGACGTACTTTATCATAACGTTATATTATAACTAACAGCCCCTTACTTTCTCTATCACCTGCCTACAGTAGGTAAAAGGACGTACTTTATCATAGCGTTATATTATAACTAACACCCCCTTAGTTTCTCTATCACCTGCCTGGAGTAGGTAAGAGGACGTACTTTATCATAACGTTATTTTATAACTAACACCCCCTTACTTTCTCTATCACATGCCTACAGTAGGTAAAAGGACGTATTTTATCATAACGTTATATTATAACTAACACCCCCTTACTTTCTCTATCACATGCCTACAGTAGGTAAAAGGACGTATTTTATCATAACGTTATATTATAACTAACACCCCCTTACTTTCTCTATCACATGCCTACAGTAGGTAAAAGGACGTATTTTATCATAACGTTATATTATAACTAACACTCCATTAGTGTCACTATCCCCTGCCTACTGTAGGTAAAAGGACGTACTTTATCATAACGTTATGTTATAACTAACACCCCCTTAGTTTCTCTATCACCTGCCTACAGTAGGTAAAAGGACGTATTTTATCATAACGTTATATTATAACTAACACTCCATTAGTGTCACTATCCCCTGCCTACTGTAGGTAAAAGGACGTACTTTATCATAACGTTATATTATAACTAACACCCCCTTAGTTTCTCTATCACCTGCCTGGAGTAGGTAAGAGGACGTACTTTATCATAACGTTATATTATAACTAACACCCCCTTAGTTTCTCTATCACCTGCCTACAGTAGGTAAAAGGACGTACTTTATCATAACGTTACATTATAACTATCACCCCCTTAGTTTCTCTATCACCTATTTGGAGTAGGTAAGAGGACGTACCTTATCATAATATTACAATATAACTAACACCCCCTTAGTTTCTATATCCCCTGTGTAGAGTAGGTAAGAGGACGTACCTTATCATAATATTACAATATAACTAACACCCCCTTAGTTTCTATATCCCCTGTGTAGAGTAGGTAAGAGGACGTATAATAACGTTACATTATAACTAACACCCCCTTAATTTCTCTATCAGCTGCTTAGAATAGGTAAGAGGACGTACCTTATCATAATATTACAATATAACTAACACCCCCTTAGTTTCTATATCCCCTGTGTAGAGTAGGTAAGAGGACGTATAATAACGTTACATTATAACTAACACCCCCTTAGTTTCTATATCCCCTGTGTAGAGTAGGTAAGAGGACGTACCTTATCATAATATTACAATATAACTAACACCCCCTTAGTTTCTATATCCCCTGTGTAGAGTAGGTAAGAGGACGTATAATAACGTTACATTATAACTAACACCCCCTTAATTTCTCTATCAGCTGCTTAGAATAGGTAAGAGGACGTACTGTATAATAACGTTACATTATATCCAACACCCCCTTAGTTTCTCTATCCCCTGCCTGTAGTAGGTAAGAGGACGAACTTTATAATAACGTTACATTATATCTAACACCCCCTTAGTTTCTCTATCACCTGCCTGTAGTAGGTAAGAGGACGAACTTTATAATAACGTTACATTATATCTAACACCCCCTTAGTTTCTCTATCCCCTGCCTGTAGTAGGTAAGAGGACGAACTTTATAATAACGTTACATTATATCTAACACCCCCTTAGTTTCTCTATCCCCTGCCTGTAGTAGGTAAGAGGACGAACTTTATAATAACGTTACATTATATCTAACACCCCCTTAGTTTCTCTATCACCTGCCTGTAGTAGGTAAGAGGACGAACTTTATAATAACGTTACATTATATCTAACACCCCCTTAGTTTCTCTATCCCCTGCCTGTAGTAGGTAAGAGGACGAACTTTATAATAACGTTACATTATATCTAACACCCCCTTAGTTTCTCTATCCCCTGCCTGTAGTAGGTAAGAGGACGAACTTTATAATAACGTTACATTATATCTAACACCCCCTTAGTTTCTCTATCCCCTGCCTGTAGTAGGTAAGAGGACGAACTTTATAATAACGTTACATTATAACTAACACCCCCTTAGTTTCTCTATCCCCTGCCTGTAGTAGGTAAGAGGACGAACTTTATAATAACGTTACATTATATCTAACACCCCCTTAGTTTCTCTATCCCCTGCCTGTAGTAGGTAAGAGGACGAACTTTATAATAACGTTACATTATAACTAACACCCCCTTAGTTTCTCTATCCCCTGCCTGTAGTAGGTAAGAGGACGAACTTTATAATAACGTTACATTATAACTAACACCCCCTTAGTTTCTCTATCCCCTGCCTGTAGTAGGTAAGAGGACGAACTTTATAATAACGTTACATTATAACTAACACCCCCTTAGTTTCTCTATCACCTGCCTGTAGTAGGTAACAGGACGTACTGTATAATAACGTTACATTATAACTAACACCCCCTTAGTTTCTCTATCACCTGTCTAGAGTAGGTAAGAGGACGTACTGTATAATAACGTTACATTATAACTAACACCCCCTTAGTTTCTCTATCCCCCGCCTAGAGTAGGTAAGAGGACCTACTGTATAATAACGTTACATTATAATTATCACCCCCTTAGTTTCTCTATCACCTGCCTAGAGTAGGTAAGAGGACCTTCTGTATAATAACGATACATTATAATTAACACCCCCTTAGTTTCTCTGTCACCTGCCTAGAGTATGTAAGAGAACCTACTGTATAATAACGTTACATTATAATTAACACCCCCTTAGTTTCTCTATCCCCTGTCTAGAGTAGGTAAGAGAACCTACTGTATAATAACGTTACATTTAATTAACACCCCGTTAGTTTCTCTATCACCTGCGTAGAGTAGGTAAGAGGACCTACTCTATAATAACGTTACTAATAATTAACACCCCCTTAGTTTCTCTATCACCTGCCGAGAGTAGGGAAGAGGACCTACTGTATAATAATTTTACATTATAATTACCACCCCCTTAGTTTCTCTATCGCCCGCCTAGAGTAGGTAAGAGAACCTACTGTATAATAACGTTACATTATAATTAACATCCCCTTAGTTTCTCTATCCCCTGTCTGGAGTAGGTAAGAGGACGTACTTTATAATAACGTTACATTATAACTAACATCCCCTTAGTTTCTCTATCCCCCGCCTGGAGTAGGTAAGAGAACCTACTGTATAATAACGTTACATTATAACTAACACCCCCTTAGTTTCTCTATCCCCCGCCTAGAGTAGGTAAGAGAACCTACTGTATAATAACGTTACATTATAATTAACATCCCCTTAGTTTCTCTATCCCCTGTCTGGAGTAGGTAAGAGGACGGACTTTATAATAACGTTACATTATAACTAACATCCCCTTAGTTTCTCTATCCCCCGCCTGGAGTAGGTAAGAGAACCTACTGTATAATAACGTTACATTATAACCAACACCCCCTTAGTTTCTCTATCCCTCGCCTAGAGTAGGTAAGAGAACCTACTGTATAATAACGTTACGTTATAATTAACACCCCCTTAGTTTCTCTATCGCCTGCCTCGAGTCGGTAAGAGGAGGTTGCGGGTTGAAACCCAGCAGAGGGTGATGGATTTTTCGGGCGTAAATATACTGAGCATTGCTTCCTTCAGAAGGGACGTAAACTTGTGATCCTGCGTCGTAGATTTACGGCTCGTAAACGAACTTCAATTCTGATAACGAGTACTGAACAAAATTACGTATCTTTCACGCCCAATATAGAATGGGACGATGAGGACCACAGCAGTTAAAGAACGTCGGTAAATGAAAATCGATTTAATTTAATTTAATCAACCTGCTCGTAGTCATTGAGGTGAGAGCAACCCCCGAAGTTGCTTATATATTCTCAGTCAGCATGAAAAAGTAATATCCTAGCGGCTCTGTACAAAACCCCAGTAGAGCATTTGGTAATAAACGTGTCGGAATTTTCATGCAATCTCTTAGAGAAAGTTCGCTATATATCTTGACTGCATTTGTTGTACTATATTCTGATTTTCTGGGGATAATCATTTGTGAACGTACTAACCAATGATCCGTAACACACTCTTGCATTCCTATATCATTTATTATATTGACACTTGCTACACCACTTGCTGACAGCTCAGCCAAATGCTAAACTATGTTTGTAACTGTACAATGATTACTCGTATTGCTTGCTTTATATGATGATGCTGTACTGTTTGTTCACAGCAAGCATTGTGAGCTCAGCCACATCTTCAACAATGCTTGAAACTGTGCAATGTTAACAAATATTGTTTGTTTTACAGGATGACTTCGGGTGTGCTGTACTGTCTGTTCACAGCAAGCATTGTGAGCTCAGTCACATCTTCAACAATGCTTGAAACTGTGCAATGTTAACAAATATTGTTTGTTTTACAGGATGACTTCGGGTGTGCTGTACTGTCTGTTCACAGCAAGCATTGTGAGCTCAGCTACATCTTCAACAATGTCCCAAACTGTGCAGTGTTAACAATTATTGTTTGTTTTACAGGATGACGTCGGGTGTGCTGTACTGTCTGTTCACAGCAAGCATTGTGAGCTCAGCTACATCTTCAACAATGCTTGAAACTCTGCAATGTTAACAAGTATTGTTTGTTTTACAGGATGACGTCGGGTGTGCTGTACTGTCTGTTCACAGCAAGCATTGTGAGCTCAGCTACATCTTCAACAACGCTTGAAACTCTGCAATGTTAACAAGTATTGTTTGTTTTACAGGATGACGTCGGGTGTGCTATACTGTCTGTTCACAGCAAGCATGGTGAGCTCAGCTACATCTTCAGTGTGTCCTAAAGGTTGCGACTGTACCAGGTTGTCATTCATCGTCTGTGACGAAGCCCCTCTGATGCACTTGACCTCTTCAACATTTAAGCTACCTAATGCTACGTTGGTAGAATCACTGCTGTTTTCTAAAAGTAACATATCTGTAATAGATCCAAATTTCTTCTCAGGCTTTACTGCCCTGGTAAATTTGGGGATTATAAAGAATGAAATAAGGGAACTTCCAGAAGGACTGTTTGACCCTGCTGAGAACCTGCGGTTTCTCTTACTCTTCGATAACAAACTTTCCACCTTAAATGGTGCAATATTTAGGAACCTAAAAAGGCTCTTTCATCTTGATTTTCACGGCAATTACTTCACACAAATTCCACCAAACACCTTTTTATCCCTATACATGCTTTTTGAACTGAACTTGTACAACAACAAAATATCTAACATAACAAAAGCGAGCTTCAGGGGACTGCACAATCTCCAGTCTCTGAAATTAGATGACAATCAACTTGAGGGAATTGATGAAGATGTTTTTGACCACTTACATTCACTACGAAACCTGAGTTTAAGTAACAATCGCATTTATTACCTTCATGAAGACGTTTCCGCTCGTTTACCTCAACTGCAGCTTCTCTGGTTATTTAATAACAGACTTACTAGGATTACAGGCAAGTCTTTTGCTGGTTCCTCAAAACTTAAGCTGTTGTCTCTCTACAATAATTCTATTGTTGAGATACATAAGAAAGCACTCCTTGGTTTGGAAAGCCTTGAATTACTTTATCTACACGACAACAGACTACACAATCTTGATGCAGGAGTCTTTATGGAACTGACAAAACTTGTTGTACTAACACTTGGTAACAACAGGCTACACAATCTTGATGGTGGTATTTTTATGGGATTGACAAATCTTGATGTACTGATTCTTGAGAATAACAGGCTAGAGATTCTTCATGCTGGTATTTTTATGGGATTGACAAAACTTCAGGTACTGACTTTAAATAACAACAGACTACAACATCTTGATGCAGGTATTTTTATGGAACTGACAAATCTTGAAGTACTGACTCTGAATAACAACAGACTACAACATCTTGATGCAGGTATATTTATGGCACTGACAAATCTTGAAGTACTGACTCTGAATAACAACAGACTACAACATCTTGATGCAGGCTTCTTTATGGGACTCACGAAACTTATGGAACTGACACTTGACAACAACAGTTTAACAACCATTGAAACGCTAACATTTGAACCGCTGATAAATGTTCAGAAAATATACCTCTCTGGAAATCCTCTGATCTGCACATGTTCCCTACAGGAATATTTGCTACGGTGGCATAAAAGAGGTGTTGAAGTAGACTTAACTTGTATTTCCGCAAAAGGAGAAGAGTTAACTGATTTTGGAAAAGCATCCTGTCAAAGCAGCGGTGATTCTTCAAGCAAAAAGAAGAAAGTAGTGCTTGTACTCATTTTAGTTTTTCTTTTGTTATAATTTTTCTTCAACGTATAACATGGCGTGTTTCTGTAACAGTAGGTGAAACAGGACTGCAGTTCTCTGTTGCTCTTACATAATATTTCAAACAAAGACACAGAATATATAAATATACATACGAAATACAAATGAGGCACAATTGTTGCAACTGTCCAAATTACTAGACGTGGCTGTCACTTACCAAGTAAAACCTGTAAACTGAACATTTGTGAAGAACGTGGTATAATTTACACAAGCAGGTCTCAGTGAATCAACTCAGAGACAATCAACCACTACTTTGTTGTGACTATCACAATTACTGGGCGTGGCTATCACTTAGCAAGTAAAACCTGTAAACTGAACATTTGTGAAGAACGTGGTATAATTTACACAAGCAGGACTCAGTGAATCAACTCAGAGACAATCAACCACTACTTTATTGTGACTGTCACAATTACTGGGCGTGGCTGTCACTTAGCAAGTAAAACCTGTAAACTGAACGTTTGTGAAGAACGTGGTATAATTTACACAAGCAGGACTCAGTGAATCAACTCAGAGACAATCAACCACTACTTTATTGTGACTGTCACAATTACTGGGCGTGGCTGTCACTTAGCAAGTAAAACCTGTAAACTGAACGTTTGTGAAGAACGTGGTGTAATTTACACAAGCAGGACTCAGTGAAACATTTTAAAGAACGTCACTTTAAAATCTGTCAGAATTAACTGTAACTTAAGGAGAAATTTTAATGCACTTATTTCACATTAGAAGCAACTTTGTATCCTTTCGATTCATTTGCTATAGCAATAATTAAACTCTGTATATTTTGCTGTTTCTGAAACATCAAATATTAAGAATATTCCAGGACACTTGCAATATAAGAGATATTTACTTCAGAATAGAACACATTATGTAACACGAATGGTATTACCCTCATTTTCCATTTATGTCTATGTGACATTAGTGTTGGATCTGATCTGGTTATTTTTCTTACATCAATTAAACCAAGCATGTCTGTAAAATGAAATAACTCAAAATAATTTTTATGTGTAATAATACTGTAACTGTAATGTTTGTAATGTTTATTTTATATGAATAAATAATACTGAAGTGTGTGATGACATTTAATAGAGAAATTTGTCACTTATTTATTTAATTAAATGAATGACAATTTATAAATTTGTAGAATCAATATTCAGCAATCTACAAGCTACAATACGAATACACTACAAAATCAGTTCCTAAGTGAACTGTTAATTTTAAACAAAGAATTAAAAGTTATAAAAGCGAAATCAAAGTACAGAATAAATCTATTAGATAAAATTATTCAAATTACAACAACTTTATAATATGAAATATTATATCAGCGACACTGTGTTTTGCTGCTCAAAACGCGAATTAAATTTTGGAGTATTCTTAACTTTGAACTGTTTCAAGTCGAAACAAAAATATTTTAAGAAATATAATTAAATGATTTACATCAGTCAGACAGTATTTTAATTTCTTATTGTTTTTATATGTGTACGTGGGTCTGTATACAGCGTGTAACACAAATGTACCGCACAAATTGCAGGACCCATTCCTCACACGTAGACGAAGAAGTTATGTTATATGTACGTGGGTCTGGAAACGCTTTGTAACCACGTTACAACTCATAAATCATGGGAAACACACAAGAATAGAACGTATCAGCATACCACATGCAACTCTTTCTCACAGGAGATGTTCAATATGCCCTCAGTGAGCACTGATACATGTATCAATCCAACGTCATAGTGAATCCCGCATGCGCTGATGTATCCCTGGAGTATTGCGAATGGTTTCGCAGCCTTGCATAATACGGCACGGCATGGAAACTCCGAAAATGTTACAGAGGTCCGATACACAAGAGCTTTCAAATCCCCCCCCATCAAATTAAAGTCCAGTGGGTTTAGGTCTAGGGAGCGTGGAGGCCAGGCAATTGGTTCACCTCTACCTATCTATCTGTCACCGAATCTGATATTTAGAAACCGACGGACATTAGCGCTAAAATGAGGAGGTGCTCCATCGTGCATGAGGTACATGTTTTGTCGCAAACCTAAAGCTGCATCTGCTAACATATCGGGTAGAACATTCTCTACGAAATTATGGTAACTTTGTTCGTTGAGCGTGGAAGAACGTGAGGCCCTCCAAACAGTCACCAAAAATGCCGGCCCAAACATTGGCAGAAAATCTTTGCTGATGACTTGTCTCAACAGTTTGATGCAGTAATTTGTATCATAAATTATTTAAATGTAAAGAATGATTATAGTATGAATATGCAATTTTATGTGACATTGATTTGAGATGTTTGTTTATTGTAATTATTGTTGAGAAGTAAGTTTATACTGCCTTACTGAAACTGACAATAATAGCGTGAAATAATGCAGCGAGGGGGTGAGCTGTTTATCATTATTAGAGACGAGGAAGTTACGTAATGTTGGCGCGTTTTTCTTTAGAATTTGCTGGAAAATTTTCCCTAGAGCATATGTATTCATAATTTTCATTGGATATAAAAATAGACGCTAATGTTGGCGCGTTTTATTAGCCAATAGCAACTCAGTTATAATCTTTAGGCATATCGGGGTGTAGGAGTATAAAAAGGGCTAGGTTAGAGGTAAAGTCCTTCAGTCCGTCAGTTCGTCGAAAACATTTGTACGTTACACGTCGCCTTCAGTCCAGCAGAAATATTTGTACAGTACACGTCCACTATCGATTCGCAGGTTACGCGTAGCAGAGTTATGAAAAATCTAAAGTGTTGTAAAGTTAATTATACAAAAAGTTGAAGTACGCGAATTAAGAATGCTCAGTAATGAAGTTATTATAACAGTTTCAGTTTGGCGAGTGTCAAGATCAAAGTGTAAATGTGATAGTGAATGTGTTCGACAATAAAAAGTGTAAAACAAATTCTTTCATCAGTGTTATCTTTGGATAAAAGACTCCTTTCCGTTTACACAACCTGTATAAACAGAAGTGCTCGACCAAAAAGATCATAGCTAGCCGGAGGACAGTGAACCAAAATTAAATAAAATAACAGTATTTTCTTTTAAACAAACACTAATACTGCCGCAAATTGCTAACACCAGATGGAGTTAACAAACCTAACAAAGAATCACGTCACAAAATGGCTTCACCATGTGGAGTAAACACAAATACACAAACATTATATGTAATACCGCCGCAAATTGGCTCCCAAACGTGGGGCTCAACAAACTAAATATAACATTTGAAGATACCATTTCAAGTTGCGTGAGGATTAATGTCTGCGCATACATGCCGATTGTGATAATTTACAATCTGATCTCGTAGAAACAACGCATCATCTGTGAACAGCGCCGTTGCACTAAAATAAGGGTGGACACTTTGTTTCATAAATCATTATGAAACGCACTGGTCATTGGAACAGTTGATGTTACCTGTAAACAAGCAATGACGTCAGTCCCATGGCAACAGGGACATGTAAAACACAACACTGGCGGTGCACTACGATAATAACAATGTAACCAAGAATGCATGTTCCCCATGATTCTAAAGTTCTGTTCGTGTGTGTTTCCCATGATTAATGAGTTGGAGAATCCGAGTTGTAACATGGAAATAAAGTGTTTCCAGACCCATGTTCATATAACATAAATTCTTCGTCTACGTGAGAGGAATGTGTTCTGCAATTTTGGCCCTACATTTTTGTTACACCTGTATAAGAATGACCAAACCTGTTGCTATGAAAGTTGATATATAAGCTATCAAAGGTTCCACTCACAAAACAGCCTATAACTTGCCATGTTAATTACTTACCTCTCATCGGGGGTTCTATCTG
The DNA here is from genome assembly GCA_030765065.1 of Deroplatys truncata. Classification (NCBI taxonomy): domain Eukaryota; kingdom Metazoa; phylum Arthropoda; class Insecta; order Mantodea; family Mantidae; genus Deroplatys; species Deroplatys truncata. The sequence continues at coordinate 29,796,356 of CM060981.1, read as the reverse complement.
CTGGAAATATACACTGCCATTTGTGAAAATTGCGACACAAAGAAAGAATTTCCAGAATAACTCCAAATTCGGTGGAAGTGTAGAAGGGTGTGCAAGCAATAAGTAATTGGTTTGCAGAGAGATGAGGAACACGTAGGTGGAGCAGAGCCCTCTTGTGTCGGTCCGACAAGGTCAGTGTTGCGGCCAGTGTAGTCAGTGCAGAGCTCTCAAACAAGGTGGAAACAATAAGGTAAGTGCCAGTATGCCTCGTCGACGTCAAAAAGTAGTGGTAGTGGTATTTATTAAGTACTTAGTATTACATTAATTGCATAACACAGTCGCATGGGTCATAAGACCGTACATGCTCTCAAGAAAAATATCTGGTCTGTATACGTGACTTGCAGAATCGACCAGAAAACAACTAGTTTCATAATCACCACATTGTATGCATACATACAAAATTGAAAAACACTCTGAATCGCACACGCAATTACACACACACACACACATACACAAGTTCTCAAGCACCACATATATTTAAAGAAAGTTTACATAAACACCCTATCTACACACATAAGTGCTCAAGCACCACATACATTTTTAAAGAAAATTTACATAAACACCTTATCTCTTAGTACACGTACTTCCATTAAGTATGTGCCCAAGCTTGGCCAGTTTTGGCTGTTTAGAATCAAGTCCCAGCATGCTGTCCTACGTCTGTTGGAAGCCAAAAATACTTCCGGTAATAGTTTTTTCCTAATACTCTCCGACTGCATGCATGCTGCCAAAATATGCGTCCAGTCTTCTTGTTCCCCGCATAATGGGCAAATCCTCCTGCCATCAACATCAACAATCTTGCGAGCTTTCCACCCTCCCAACCTAAGCCATGCTATTCCAGTCCTCTGTTTTATACCTAATTCTAAAATATGTTTCCTTACCCCACCTAGTTTTTATTTCATTTTGTAGCTCCAATGTTGATCTTTGTCTACATTTAGACTATTTTCTGCCTGTTTATATCACATTGTCGTCTTTTGACTTTTTTCACGGCACTGTGTGTATTTTCATTACCCCTTTGCCAGATATCGTTTAAGCCTGTTTTTGATAATTCCCGTTGTAACCCCGCCGCCCACCATTTTGGATACTCTATGTTGTTCATTTGATGACGATAACATATTGCTCTCAGAGTTGTTTGATCACCTTTAATTATTCGCAGCCAGTACCTAACTACGTTTAGTTTAGCAAATACAGCATCTCCCCAGCATCCTACCTCACGAAGAACTACGTAGTTTGAATTACACCTCCCCAACCCTAGAATGCGCTTCCAAAAATTACATTGTACCTTATTTACATTATCTACCCTCTCCCATCCCCACACTTCACTGCCGTATAGTAATGAGGACCTAACCATTGCTTCATACATGGTCTGTAGTGTTTTTCCTGGCATATCTGGTACCCGGGTCAATATCCTTAATACTTCAGAAAGCTGTCCAATCCCTTTGTGTTTTATAAACTCTATGTTCTTGTTCCATTTTCCACCCATATCAAACCTTAAGTGCCATATCGGCATGTGAGTGAGTTCAAACGCGGCAGAAGCGGGTTTGTCACACCGTGACATTTCGTCTCGTACAGGGCATGCCGCTACAACAGTGATGTGTGTGTGGAAGCAGTGTATAGATGAAGGTCGTACGCAGCGAAGAGCAGGTACTGGACCACTGCACGGGATGACCGTCGTCTTGTCCGCATGGCCATAACGACCGTACAGCTTCATCCACAGTGTTGGCTCGACGCTGGAGCACTGCAACAGGTGTGAACTTGTCTGCATTGATGGTTCGTCGCCGTCTGCTGCAGGTTGGAATAGTTGCATGCATGCCATTATGTCGGCTTCCGTTGTCCAGAAACCTCAAGCTCCTACGACTTCAATGGGCACGTGAATACCATCCCTGGGATGCTGAATGGCAAAATGTAATATTTTCGGCACCTGGTGCGTCACGGTCCTCCAATAACCAGTGTCACGGATTTGTGGGCTCGAATACAAACTACGTGAAGGGAAATCCCCCAGGAACTTATTAAGAACCTTTTTGATTCAATGCCACGGCGCATAGCAGCTCTAATTGCAGCGCATGGAGGCCACACCAAATACTGAATATTAGGGCTCAAAGGTCATGTATAGATTTGAAAAGTTTATCACTTGTTTCTTGTCATGTGCCTAATCTGGAGTATTAAATTCATGCGTTTCCTTCTTGGTGTTGCTCTTTTCACAAACAGCAGTGAATGTTAAATTCACATAACTTTTTCTAGCGTTTATTACAGATAAAAATAAGTAATAAAAATTCTGTGTGTTACGTTTATATGACCTTCATTCCCCGTTTTCAAAAACTATACCTATACAGGTTCTTACAGCTGTATAAATAGTTTTATTACATGTTACATTGTAGGTACAAAGGACATAAGGGAATGCAGTAGAGTTAAGCAATAGTAAATCTTTTAAGAAATGGTCGCCATGTGTAGGTTTGGAAATTCCATTTCCTTTGCATGGCCAAGAGAGAAATCTGAAGTGATACAGTCACATTACTTTCTCTAACCTGTATAATTTATTGGTGAGTATACAAACTGTCCCTACTGAAGCTCTTTTTTATATCGAACACGCTTTAATCCAAACAAACCTTTACAGAAACACCTACATTACACATTTGGTTATAGCTACAGAGAGAACAGCGACAGTCAAATGTTTGAGAACTGGACGAGATATGCCGGCCTTAAAATTCCATATTGTTTCAATGAAATCGCGAGAAACAACTGAATGTTGAAGGGTCTTAAAGAGAACGACTAAGAGATGAACAAATCGAGGCGTTAATAACGGAATACTCAGAAATGGCTAATGCCACAAAAAGACTTATTTGAAATAAATTATGTGTTTTAAGGAGATATATATTTTTTGTGTAGTACATTTTCGTGTATCACTTAACGTTTGCTACTTCTACAAGATTACTCAAAATTTCTTCGGAATGAAAATGACTTCACAGACTATCCCCACAAAATTCAATAGGATATCGCCAGAAACAACTGAATACCAACAGCACCTAAAAATGCAAATGCATTGAAAAACTGGTACCAAGAAAAAGTGATATCTTCGAAATATTTGGTGTAAAACAAAAGGCATTTGAAATTGTGTGTTTCATACAGATCTACCTTTTCGTGGAGTAGGGAGTTTTCTGTTTTGTTGTTTACTAGTTAAACAAAATTAAACAAAATCCCTTCCAACAACCTGTGGGTTTCCCAGGGTATTCCCAGAAAGTTCAACATATGATGCATTTTTTAGAAGCAGGGCCCGAAATTTGAAGTTATAACATCCCCACACACTTTATATTGTTGCAATAGTGCGATAATCAACATTGGGACCACCTTGGTTTCAAGTCTAGTCACATGGAGGCTACCTTTGTATTTGCACATGTTAAGTAACTCCACTTGGTTTGATTAGGTATTATTGCTTTCTCTACTACGTATAGTAAGTAGGGGAAGTATTGTATTCCACCCAAAAATTCAATACCGAGCTTTCACCGGAAATACACGTTTTGAGACCCCCTGAATCCAAAAAAAGCATTTTTGGAAACATGTGCGTGTTGTGTCTGTGAACAGCATAACTCAGAAACGAACAGTAGGATAAACACGAAACTTGGTATTTAGGTTTAGTATCTTCCAGAGATGCGACACGAAGGTTTTTAGGAAATTCCCCTACCCCAGATTACCCTTTACATGGAAAATGTTTCGAAAATTTTAATTTTCTCAAAAATGGCTCTAACGATTTTGATTAAAATATCATATGTTATAGATATTTTCATGACAAATAAAATGTATATCTTGAATTTTCTGGGAATGTCTCCAAAAGTATTCTCCATTGTGAACGACTTTTGCATAACTGGTAAACGATAGAGATAGACAGAATTTTACTACACAAAAAATGTAGATCGCGTTAAAATACACAATATATGTCATACGAAATTTTTTTTTGAGTAAACCATTCTCGAGATATTGCTTGTTATATCCTTAAATTTTCCAATACTTATAGTTATTCTCAAATGGGAATTCGTTATTCATTTTTTTGTCTTGGGGAAAAGAGAATAGTGCTGCACATAGCAACCAGGTATTAAGAGATATGTCTATGCTTAGAAGCTACTATATTTCTATATTGCCCTTGCAAATACAAAACAAGGGGAACATAGTACGCTTAAGCCATATTCAGATATTTTTAGAACTGGTCGCTATGCGTAAAATGTAATTCTCTTTGCATGTCAAAAGATCGTTTCTGCAAATGTTTATCTCGATTAATATGAAATAGATGGAGAATAAGAGTTTGTAAAAATAGTTTTACAAGAGTAGAGAAAGTCATGTGAGTGTAACACATCAGATTTTTTCATTGTGTTGTATACACGATTAATTTCTCATGGCGCTCGCATTATCTGTTCACAATAGAAATCGTCATACTTCAACTTGTCACAGTGCGTTGGAGAGTTAAGCTATGCAGCTTTCTTTGGTCTAAAACGTTATTCTTTTATCTAAACTATATAGAGATAAAATGATTGAAATTACGAATTCAGAAGAAACTGAAATGAAAGAACGAGGTGAAATTACAGAAGAAGCAGAAATAATTACAATAAAGTACTTTCTCAAAGAAATCTAGAAAGCAATATGATATAGCTTTTAATGACTTCATTACCTGGTGGAAGGCAAACCATTTTGAAAACAATTTCACTGAAAAGGACTGTTAGGTAATCAAAAATACATCAAAACATCGCCTTCTTAACGTAATTTCTCTTGTTTCAAGAACCGTGTTCTATATGTCGTTTCTGCTAGTTTAAGGAATTAATATAATATTATTGATATCCTACAAACTGGAGCGCTGTCTAAAAAATCTGATGTGTTACACTCACATGACTTTCTCTACTCTTGTACAATCTAATTTTACAATCGCCTATTCTCCATATGCTTCATGTTAACCGAGATATCAAGATGTCAATCTTATTGGTAATTTTGTTGTAGATGCAAGGGAAATATGGTAGCTTTTAAGCGATAGTCAAATATTTTAACGCTGGTTGCTATGTGGCGCATTCCATTCTCTTTGCATGTCCAGGAGATAAAAAAAATGAATAACGCATTTGAGAAAAAGTATAAGTATTGGAAAATTTAAGGAAATAACAAGCAATATCTCGAAAACGCTTCACTCAACAAAAGAAATGTATATGACATAAGTTGTGTATTTTAACGCGATCTACATTATTTGTGTAGTAAAATTTTGTCTATCTCTTATGGTTAACCAGTTATGCAAAAGTCGTTCATAATAAGAATACTTTTGGAGACATTCCCAGAAAATTGGAGATATACATTTCATTTCTCATGACATTATGTTAAACATATGATATTTTCATCAAAATCGTTAGCCATTTTTGAGAAAATTAAAATTTTCGAATAATATTCCATGTAAATGGTAGTCTGGGGTGGGGGGATTTTCTTGAAAACCTTCGTGTCGCATCTCTGGAAGATACTGAACCTAAATACCAAGTTTGGTGTTTATCCGACTGTTCGTTTTTGAGTTATGCTGTTCACAGACACACACACACACAGACACACACACGGACATGTTTCCAAAAATGCTTTTTTTGGATTCAGGAGGTCTCAAAACATGTATTTCCGGCGAAATCTCGGTATCGAATTTTTGGGTGGAATGCAATACTTCCCCTACTTACTATACGTAGTAGAGAAAGTAAAAACAGTGTATGCCACACGTGTTAGAAGGGATTTTAGTTTGCTAGTATGATTAGGAAACTCGGCGCACGGCCTTCGTTCAGCAAACATTCCTACCTGCAGAATAAAACTCTACTTTTACTCCTTGTATCACAATCTACTGTTATTTCTCTATCATAAACCTGAGACCTATGGTATTGTAATCAAAATCGTTATACCCACTTTTCAGTATATCAAAAATAAATAAAGCCTCTCCTTGTCGGTTGGGATGGGTGGAAATATTCGCGTTTTAACCTTGGAAGACACTGAAATTGTCGCGGTAACTTTCGTGTTATCTTATTTATTGAGCGCCTGTTATTGTTTTACTATTTTGAATTTTGGGTTCTTTGTCCTCCGGCTAGCTATTATTACCACTCAGTCGAGCAAATCTCTTGAACAGGGCGTGTAAACGGAAAGGAGTTGTTACTAAAAGATAACACTGATAAAAGAATTTGTTTTTACACTTTTATTGCCGTCACACTTCATTAAGTTCCCATATTTATCTCTTGATACACGCCCGACTGAAACTGTTATATTTTCGAATGTAACTATAATCACTTATTTGTCGCACATTATTAATTCTAGTATTTCACATTTTTGTAACTAGCTTTACGACGCGAGAGATTCTGTAGAATTGCGCGACGTGTAACCCGTGAATGATTCTATGCGTTACTTGTCTCTGGCTTCATAATTTATACTCCCTCACGCCGATATGCCTTATTATAACAGAGCTGCTATTGGTTAATAAAGCGCGCCAACATTAGCGTCTATTTTTATATCCAATCAAAATTAAGAACACATATGCTCTAGGGAAGATATTCCCTCCATTTCTAAAGAAAAGCGCGTTACTCTGATGTCATTTGTTTGTATCTTCTAATTGATAAACAACTCACCCCCTCGTTTCATTGTTATCCGCTCCTATTGTCAGTTTCAGTGAGGCCGTGAAAAACTTATTTCCTAACAATGCTTATAATTAACAAACATCTCAAATCATTGTCATACAATAATGCTAATTTAGACTACAATCACTCGTGCATTTACAGTGTTGTGATACAAAATACTGCCTGAAAATTAAACTGTTAGTTTTGTATTTAATCAACAATTCTTTTTGAGTTATGCTGTACACACACAAATACTTCCTCTCCTTGTTTTAAGTACGTAGCAGAGAAAGGAAGAGTAATCAATATTCCATATCTACTTCCTTCCTCAAATTTTCTGTTATCAATTTCCTGTTAGGGGCTCCAAAATGTCAAATATCAACAGTTTTCCTGGTAAATCAGAGTGCCTTGTAACAGACACGCAGCAACACATTTGGACGTCATATCAGTCTTCTGTGGCAAGGTAACGGTTTTTCGTTGCTTTTTATCATATACTCATACCAAATAAGGTTTAGCGCTAGAAGCACCATATAAATTGTATACCTAGAAGTGATGGGGTCATTTGAACCCAAGTTGAGTATTCTATAAAGTTTGGTGAAATTTAGTCATGATCAACTGCTGCTGTGTTACTATAATTTATTTTGTAACTAAATAGAATTATTTATACATAAAAACAATAATTAATGTCATTAACACCACAAATAAATCAAGATCATGCTAATACAGAAGTTGGTTATACGTGTATTTCAACTACAGAATATCTCATACATTTGCTATCATAATGTAACATTATAAAAAATCTGTATAAAAAATCTCTTAATAGCTGGTTGCTAGGTGCAGCACCATTCTCTTTGCCACAGATTAATACTCTTTGCATATCCAAGACAAAAAAGTGAATAACGAATTCCCATTTGAGAAAATAAGTATTGAAAAGTTTAAGGGAATAAGAAGCAATACCTCCAAAATGGTTCACACAACAAAAACATTTATATAATATAAATTGTGTGTTTTAACGCGATCTACATTTTAATGTAGTAAACTTTTGTCTATCTCTTATGGTTTACCAGTTATGCAAAAGTCGTTCACAATGAGAATGCTTTTGGAGACATTCCCAGAAGATTCAAGATATACATTTTATTTGTCATGAAAATATCTTAAACATATGATCATTTTAATCGAAATCGTTAGAGCCATTTTTGAGAAATTTAAAACTTTCGAAAAGTGTTCCATCTAATGTTAATCTGGGGTGGGAGGATTTTCTTGAAAAGCTTCGTGTCGCATCTCTGGAAGATACTGAACCTAAATACCAAGTTTGGTGTTTATCCGACTGTTGGTTTCTGAGTTATGATGTTCACAGACACACACGCCCATGTTTCCAATAATCTGATGTGTTACACTCACATGACTTTCTCTACTCATGTACAAACTATTTTTACAAACGCTTATTCCCCATCTACTTCATGTTAATCGAGATAAACATTTGCGGACTCTATCTTATTGCTAATTTTCCTGTAGATGTAAGGGGAAAATATATTTACAAGGGCAATATACAAATACAGTAGCCTTTAAGCACATACATGTCTCTTAATAGCTGGTTGCTAGGTGCAGCACCATTCCCTTTGCTACAGATTAATACTCTTTGCATATCCAAGACAAAAAAATCTGATGTGTTACACTCACATGACTTTCTCTACTCTTGTACAAAGTATTTTTACAAACGCTTATTCTCCATCTACTTCATGTTAATCGAGAAAAACATTTACAGACTCTATTTTATTGCTAATTTTCTTGTAGATGTAAGGGGAATATATATTTACAAGGGCAATATAGAAATACAGTAGCCTTTAAACACATACATATCTCTTAATAGCACTATTCCCTTTGCCACAGATTAATACTCTTTGCATATCCAAGATAAAAAAATCTGATGTGTTACACTCACATGACTTTCTCTACTCTTGTACAAAGTATTTTTACAAACGCTTATTCTCCATCTACTTCATGTTAATCGAGAAAAACATTTACAGACTCTATTTTATTGCTAATTTTCTTGTAGATGTAAGGGGAATATATATTTACAAGGACAATATAAAAAAACAGTAGCCTTTAAGCACATACATATCTCTTAATAGCTGGTTGCTAGGTGCAACACCATTCCCTTTGCCACAGATTATAACTCTTTGCATATCTAAGACAAATAAATGAAGAACGAATTCCCATTTGAGATGATAAGTATTGAAAAATTTAAGGGAATAACAAGCAATATCTCGAAAATGGTTCACTCAACAAAAAAATGTATATGACATAAATTGTGTATTTTAACGCGATCTACATTGTTTGTGTAGTAAAATTGTGTCTATCTCTTATGGTTTACCAGTTATGCAAAAGTCGTTCACAATGGAGAATACTTTTGGAGACATTCCCAGAAAATTCAAGATATACATATTATTTTTCATGAAAATATCTTAAACATATGATATTTTAATCAAAATCGTTAAAGCCATTTTGAGAAAATTAAAATTTTCGAAAAATCTTCCATGTAAAGTGTAATCTTTGGTAGGGGGATTTACTTGAAAACCTTCGTGTCGCATCTCTGAAAGGTACTGAACCTAAATACTAAGTTTGGTGTTTATCCGACTGTTCGGTTCTGAGCTATGCTGTTCACAGACAGACACACAGACACACACACGGACATGTTTCCAAAAATGCTGTTTTTAGATTCAGGGATCTCAAAACATGTATTTCCGGTGAAATCTCGGTATCGAATCTTTGAGTGGAATACAATAGTTCCCGTACTTACTATAAGTAGTAGAGAAAGTAAAAAAGAATTGTATAATATTGTGTTACTGGTGAAACGTAGTTTATTGTCATAGTAGTTTCTTCTCGAGATATCATTAAAGAGCATGGAATTTCTAGGACAACATCTGAATATCGTTTCAGTTTTGTCTCCCCCTTGTACCCTCAACAAAATGTGGAAGTATTTCTGCAAATCTCATCTCGATCATAATGTTGTAGATAGAAACAGAAGCTTTCGTAAGAATGGTTTATAAATATCGTATCAAAATAAAGGATAAGGGATTCAGAACGTTATATTGCATGCAATACATATTACGGATGCCATTTGTTACCCATTCTGGAGAATTTGATCTGTGTACACAAAGGTGGCGTGCCATTACTATACCAGTTGATTTTTGTAAACAAATTCTACCAACTGATAACACTTCACAATGGTTTTATTATATTTTGTGGAAGTAACTAACCTCTTGTTAGTAATTCGAGATCTGTATACCTTTTCCTTGAAGCCCCTTGGTTGTCACCAATGCATGTAAAGTTAAACAATGTATGAATAGGACATCTCCAGATATGTGTACCTTGCAACAATATGCTGCAATAACGCAATCGACAAGGCAAGATGTCGCATCAGTTGAAATCTAGGACTGATAATTAAATGGGTCAAAATCAACGCAACGGGCTCTTGAAAGAAAAAGGTGGAGCTAATTAAAATGTATAGTTTGTGTCAAACTTTCTCGTAGCATTAGCCGGTATGAAATATTCCATGTTCCATGTTTGGACCTCTGCTAAGCTTCACCTAACACACATACTTGAAGTGTTAACTATGTGAAGTTGAAGAGATTAAAACAGTGGCAGTGAAAGCTATTGATGTTGCAGTTAAAAACTGGACAAAGTCACAATATTTTATTGTGGTAGTCATTGTACTTATATTTAAATCATATCTTTGTGCCGGATTGTGTTGTGTATTCTGAATGACTTCACAGAGGGAAGAAAACCTTTACTCACTTATGTGTAGAATGACATCCCATATTTAAGGAAGGTTTTTCTCTATAAATTGGCATTACTGTTTAGTGTGGCAGGTTTTGTACTAAAGTTGTATGGTTTCTTTCTTTGTAAATATGTGGGAGCTTGTTTCGTCCATGTTGACATTGAACGGATTTTCTGTGAATTGCAGTTACTTATACAAATAAGCAGCTTTTTCGGGAACAATTGAACATAGCTAAGTTAAATTATAGGACCATAAACACAACCGCTAATGCTGCTGTTGGTCTACTTGGTACTGATAACGTGGTTGTTCTTAGAAAGAATGCTCATAAATGGTTATCAAGTATAGTATAATTAATAAAATAATACACTCTTCCTTAATAATCAAAGCTATACTTAAAAAATAGATCAGTGAACTTAGAAGCCGCGCATCTAAGGCCTGTTAAAGTTCCAGCCTGATATCTTAAAATTTTTAAATATAATTCTTAATGAATTTAGCAAATTAAACACTGGCTTTTAAACACCCATTAATCTACTCTCCCACGTCACATTTGATTTTTTTCTAAGTCCTTAGCATGTCGTCTTTCAGTTTTGAGCGTAGGGTTGGTATATGTCAGATTTTACAGTCAGTCTCAAAAACCAGCTCTGAATTCTTTTCTCCATTTCGTACTCAATGTCACGACCAAATTCGGATTTCGTTTTCTCCGTATCCTTCTTCATTTCACCTCACATTCCAGACTGCACCGTCCTCATTTCAGTCTCATTTTATCCATTTCGGATTTCTTTAACCTCTTCAATTTCTCCATTTCGAACAATAATGTTTAAGCATTTTCTCCATCGGATTTTATGTCCCCCTCCTGATACCAATGTAACTTTATTCACCTTTCACTTTCACTTCACTAATGTGATTTAGTTCAATTTTCAATGGCACTTCAATAATTTAATTACTTCAGTTTTTGTGCTACCTTACTAATGTGACTGAGTTCAATTTTCAGTGTCACTTCAATAATTTAATTACTTCAGTTTTTGTGCTACCTTACTAATGTGATTTAGTTGAATTTTCAGTGTCACTTCGATAATTTAATCACTTCACTTTTTGTGTCAGTTTACTAATGTGAGAGTTCAATTTTCACTCACACTTCAATAATTTAATTACTTCATTTTTTGTGTCAGTTTACTAATGTGACTGAGTTCAATTTTCACTGACACTTCAATAATTTAATTACTTCAGTTTTTGTGTCAGTTTTCTAATGGCACTGAGTTTTATTTTCAGTGTCACTTCAATAAATTAATTACTTTAGTTTTTGTGTCAGTTTACTAATGTGACTGAGTTCACTTTTCAGTGCCACCTCACTAGAGAGATTTAGCACAGTTTTCAGTATCACTTCATTAATGCCACTCAGTTCAGTTTTCAATGCCACTTCACTAATTTGATTTAGTTCAGTTTCACTGTCACTTCACTAATGTAACATAGTTCAGCTTCACTGTTACTTCACAAATGCAACACAGTTCAATTTTCACTGTCACTTCACTAATGTAACACAGTTCAGTTTTCACAGTCACTTCACTAATTAACACAGTTCAGTTTTCACTCTCACTTCACTAATGTAACACAGTTCAATTTTCACTGTCACTTCACTAATGTAACACAGTTCAGTTTTCACTGTCACTTCACTAATGTAACACAGTTCAGTTTTCAGTGTTATTTCACCTTTCCTCCCACTTAGCACTGTAAAGAAGCACGCGAGAAGCAGTCTCTTGAGCCATTAACTTCACTTGCTGGAGTATCGAACAGAGAACTTCAGGAAAAGCAGTTTACCTAGCACCTATACGTCACACTAATCTACTCACTCATAGAACACACTGAGTAACGCGCATTTAATATTGCCTCAACAACTAACCTTCGCGAGCATGTTTACCGAGATATAGTTGCAGGAGTTTCGAGAGAGTTCGCGGGAGGTGGGTTAAAGAACCCTTTATACTTTTAAAAGCACATCTGTTATTAACAGATATAGCATTGTAATCCCAATTGTTGTAGCGATTCTATACAAACACTCGGAAGAGGTATCAGAAAGTTAGCAATATGCCGGCAGAAGCTGACTCGGGGTAGACTAGGAAGTGGCCTAGGTGTCTTCAGTCACAAACAAAAACCAATACTGTGTACAAATAACCTGGTACAGTTTTCAGAAGGTTAACAACCTGTTGGTAGAAGTTGCTCTGAAGGAAGACATATAAGTTACCTAGGTGTTCTCGGTCCAAATGAAACAGTAACGCCGCTGTGCAAAGATCAGGGTACAACTATTAGAAAGATAGCACCATGCTGGCAGATGATAAACTAACGGCAGACGCTTCATACAAAACCCTGTCGCAACTATTAGAAAGAATGCAACTTGCTGGCAGACGTTGAACTAGGACAGAGCAGGCAGTTGTTCAGGTGTTTTCAGTCCGCATACCATATCGGCTTTGTCCAAAGATCTCGATGCAGTTATTAGAAGGTTAGCAACGTGGTAGCAGGCCTAAACTCAGAGCAGGCCAGGAAGTTGCCGTGGGCACGAAAAAGCGTAGCGTCTCTGTACTGAGATCATGGTACAGCTATTAGAAAGAAGGCAACTTACGTTGAGATCACGCCATGAATACGTTTAGTAATGCGCTGAGGTGCATTCAATCAGCAAAACTGATATAACATATGCGATTTCAAGAGAGACACTCCAAGAGAGAGACACCCCAAGACCAGGTTCTTTCGCTGAAGTGATTAGCATAAGCCTTTGGGCCGATAGTAGAAGGAACCAACAACTTTGTATATGGTCGGACGCTAGCTACCTTTCCCGCCATCTGCACTCACTAATGCCTATACACTTCTCTGTTACGAGGTAATAAGATTTAATAACCCGGGTCGCTACAAAATTACAGCTCAAGTTCCTTAATCTAACCGCATTCTTATGATATTATTGATAGTCCTACACACATATGATATTGCCTTATTCCTCAATAGTTAATAGGTTCGTTTTATTGCTCTTCTTAAAGACTGATGTTAGCCAATGTACTGACCAATTTCCTCTCCTGATTTAAAATCCTTTGTTTCACATTTGTCACCCGAGCGCCTGAATTCCATAGTCACTCTCCTGGGACTGGTTCCCAAACACAGCGAGCTCAGTCACATCATTGACAATGTTTGTAATTGTACAATAATAACATGTATTGTTTGTTTTATAGGATGATGTTGGGAGTGTTATACTACTTGTTGACAGCAAGCATTGTGAGCTCAGTCACATCTCCAACAATGTTTGTAACTGTACAATAATAACATGTATTGTTTGTTTTATAGGATGATGTTGGGAGTGTTATACTACTTGCTGACAGCAAGCACTGTGAGCTCAGTAACATCTTCAACAATGTTTGTAACTGTACAATAATAACATGTATTGTTTGTTTTATAGGATGATGTTGGGAGTGTTATACTACTTGCTGACAGCAAGCACTGTGAGCTCAGTAACATCTTCAACAATGTTTGTAACTGTACAATAATAACATGTATTGTTTGTTTTATAGGATGATGTTGGGAGTGTTATACTACTTGCTGACAGCAAGCATTGTGAGCTCAGTCACATCTCCAACAATGTTTGTAACTGTACACTAATAACATGTATTGTTTGTTTTATAGGATGATGTTGGGAGTGTTATACTACTTGCTGACAGCAAGCACTGTGAGCTCAGTAACATCTTCAACAATGTATGTAACTGTACAATAATAACATGTATTGTTTGTTTTATAGGATGATGTTGGGAGTGTTATACTACTTGCTGACAGCACGTACTGTCTGTTTAGTCACATCTTCAACAATGTTTGTAACTGTACAATAACAACACGTATTGTTTGTTTTATAGGATGATGTTGGTAGTGTTATACTACTTGCTGACAGCAAGTATTGTGAGCTCAGTCACATCTTCAACAATGTTTGTAACTGTACAATAATAACATGTATTGTTTGTTTTATAGGATGATGTTGGGAGTGTTATACTACTTGCTGACAGCAAGCATTGTGAGCTCAGTAACATCTTCAACAATGTTTGTAACTGGACAATAACAACACGTATTGTTTGTTTTATAGGATGATGTTGGGAGTGTTATACTACTTGCTGACAGCAAGTATTGTGAGCTCAGTCACATCTTCAACAATGTTTGTAACTGTACAATAATAACATGTATTGTTTGTTTTATAGGATGATGTTGGGAGTGTTATACTACTTGCTGACAGCAAGCATTGAGAGCTCAGTCACATCTTCAACAATGTTTGTAACTTTACAATAATAACATGTATTGTTTGTTTTATAGGATGATGTTGGGAGTGTTATACTACTTGCTGACAGCAAGTATTGAGAGCTCAGTCACATCTTCAACAATGTTTGTAACTGTACAATAATAACATGTATTGTTTGTTTTATAGGATGATGTTGGGAGTGTTATACTACTTGCTGACAGCAAGCATTGAGAGCTCAGTCACATCTTCAACAATGTTTGTAACTGTACAATAATAACATGTATTGTTTGTTTTATAGGATGATGTTGGGAGTGTTATACTACTTGCTGACAGCAAGCATTGAGAGCTCAGTCACATCTTCAACAATGTTTGTAACTGTACAATAATAACATGTATTGTTTGTTTTATAGGATGATGTTGGGAGTGTTATACTACTTGCTGACAGCAAGCATTGAGAGCTCAGTCACATCTTCAACAATGTTTGTAACTGTACAATAATAACATGTATTGTTTGTTTTATAGGATGATGTTGGGAGTGTTATACTACTTGCTGACAGCAAGCATTGAGAGCTCAGTCACATCTTCAACAATGTTTGTAACTGTACAATAATAACATGTATTGTTTGTTTTATAGGATGATGTTGGGAGTGTTATACTACTTGCTGACAGCAAGTATTGAGAGCTCAGTCACATCTTCAACAATGTTTGTAACTTTACAATAATAACATGTATTGTTTGTTTTATAGGATAATGTTGGGAGTGTTATACTACTTGCTGACAGCAAGCATTGAGAGCTCAGTCACATCTTCAACAATGTTTGTAACTGTACAATAATAACATGTATTGTTTGTTTTATAGGATGATGTTGGGAGTGTTATACTACTTGCTGACAGCAAGTATTGAGAGCTCAGTAACATCTTCAACAATGTTTGTAACTGTACAATAATAACATGTATTGTTTGTTTTATAGGATGATGTTGGGAGTGTTATACTACTTGCTGACAGCAAGTATTGACAGCTCAGTCACATCTTCAACAATGTTTGTAACTGTACAATAATAACATGTATTGTTTGTTATATAGGATGATGTTGGGAGTGTTATACTACTTGCTGACAGCAAGTATTGACAGCTCAGTCACATCTTCAACAATGTTTGTAACTGTACAATAATAACATGTATTGTTTGTTTTATAGGATGATGTTGGGAGTGTTATACTACTTGCTGACAGCAAGTATTGAGAGCTCAGTCACATCTTCAACAATGTTTGTAACTGTACAATAATAACATGTATTGTTTGTTTTATAGGATGATGTTGGGAGTGTTATACTACTTGCTGACAGCAAGTATTGACAGCTCAGTCACATCTTCAACAATGTTTGTAACTGTACAATAATAACATGTATTGTTTGTTTTATAGGATGATGTTGGGAGTGTTATACTACTTGCTGACAGCAAGTATTGTGAGCTCAGTAACATCTTCAACAATGTTTGTAACTGTACAATAATAACATGTATTGTTTGTTTTATAGGATGATGTTGGGAGTGTTATACTACTTGCTGACAGCAAGCACTGTGAGCTCAGTAACATCTTCAACAATGTTTGTAACTGTACAATAATAACATGTATTGTTTGTTTTATAGGATGATGTTGGGAGTGTTATACTACTTGCTGACAGCAAGCACTGTGAGCTCAGTAACATCTTCAACAATGTTTGTAACTGTACAAAAATAACATGTATTGTTTGTTTTATAGGATGATGTAGGGAGTGTTATACTACTTGCTGACAGCAAGCATTGTGAGCTCAGTAACATCTTCAACAATGTTTGTAACTGTACAATAATAACATGTATTGTTTGTTTTATAGGATGATGTTGGAAGTGTTCTGCTACTTGCTGACAGCAAGCCTTGTGAGCTCAGTCACATCTTCAACAATGGTTGTAACTGTACAATAATAACATGTATTGTTTGTTTTATAGGATGATGTTGGGAGTGTTATACTACTTGATGACAGCAAGTATTGTGAGTTCAGTAACATCTTCAACAATGTTTGTAACTGTACAATAATAACATGTATTGTTTGTTTTATAGGATGATGTTGGAAGTGTTCTGCTACTTGCTGACAGCAAGCCTTGTGAGCTCAGTCACATCTTCAACAATGGTTGTAACTGTACAATAATAACATGTATTGTTTGTTTTATAGGATGATGTTGGGAGTGTTATACTACTTGATGACAGCAAGTATTGTGAGTTCAGTAACATCTTCAACAATGTTTGTAACTGTACAATAATAACATGTATTGTTTGTTTTATAGGATGATGTTGGGAGTGTTATACTACTTGCTGACAGCAAGCATTGTGAGCTCAGTCACATCTTCAACAATGTTTGTAACTGTACAATAATAACATTTATTGTTTATTTTATAGGATGGTGTTAGGAATGCTATGCTACTTGCTGGCGGCAAGCATTGTGAGCTCAGACACATCCTCAACGTGCCCTGAAGGTTGTGACTGTTCCAGGATGACAAAGATCAATTGTAAAAAGCTCCTCTGGCCAACTTGTCCTCTTCAACATTTAGGTTACCAAATGCTGCTTTGGTAGAATCACTACTGTTTTGTAAATGCAACATATCTGTGATAGATCCAGATGTTTTCTCAGGCTTAACTGCACTGGAGCAATTGGGTATAACTGAAAATGAAATAATAGAACTTCCAGAAGGACTGTTTGACCCTGTTGAGAACCTGCAGTATCTCTTTCTCAGTGATATCAAACTTTCTAAATTAAGTGGTGATCTATTTGGAGGCTTTAGAGGGCTGTTGTATCTGGATTTACATCGAAATTATTTAACAGAAGTTCCACCATACACTTTTGTATCACTATATATGCTCTCTCTTCTCCATTTGAGCAATAACAAAATATCTAACATTACAAAAGCCAGCTTCAGTGGTCTGTATAACCTCGAGAATCTTGAATTATTTGACAACCAACTTGAGGAAATTGATGATGATGTCTTTGACCGCTTGCATTCACTCTGAAACCTGAGATTAAATAACAATCGCATTTCTTACCTTCATGGAGACAATTTTTTCTCGTTTATCTGATCTCTGCATTTTTCTGGTTAGATGGTAATAGACTTACTATGATTACAGACACTGCTTTTGCTGGTTCCCTATCACTTAAACTGTTATCTCTCTACAATAATTCTATTACTGAGATATCTAAGAGGGCATTCCTGGGTTTGCAAAGCCTTGAATTCCTTTATCTACACTACAACAGGCTACTTAGTCTTGATGCAGGTATCTTTATGGGACTGACAAATCTTAAAACACTGACTATTGATTACAACAGGTTAGACAATCTTGATGCAGGTATCTTTATGGGACTGACATGTCTTACGTCACTGGATCTCCAGAACAACAGCTTACACAATCTTGATGAAGGTATTTTTATGGGACTGACGGAACTTAAAGGACTGAATCTTAGTTTCAACGAACTACAAACTCTTGAGGCAGGTATCTTTATGGGAATGACGAGACTTGAGGCGCTGTCTCTTCATAACAACAAGCTACACAATCTTGATGCAGGTATCTTTATGAGGCAGACGAATCTTGAAATACTGACTCTTTTTAACAATAGGCTGCATAATCTTTGTGCCAACATCTTTTTGGGACTGACAAATCTTAAAACACTATTTCTTCATAACAACAGGATACACAACCTTGATGCAGATGTTTTAATGGACTGACAAATCTTGAGCTACTGTCTCTTTTTAACAACGATTTAACAACCATTGAAACGCTAACATTTGAACCGTTGATAAATCTTCAGCGTATATATATCTCAGCAAATCGTCTGCGGTGCACCTGCTCCGTACAGAAGTCCTTGATGCGGTGGCATGAGAAAGGTATTGAAGTAGACCTAAATTGTACTTCTGAAAATGCAGGTAAATTAACTGATCTCGGAAATTTGTCAACGTGTCAACACAGCAGTGATTCATCAAGCACACAGAATAAAGGGCTAGTGTTCATTTTACCTTTGTACTTTGTTACAATCCTTTTTCAACCTATAAGATGGTGTTTTTGTGTAACAGTAAGTGAAACCAGACTTCCAGTTCTCTGTTGCTCTGAAATACAGAGACACAGAATTTATAACTATACTTACAGAATATAAAAAATCTGATGTGTTACACTCACATGACTTTCTCCACTCTTGCACAAACTATTCTTACAAACACTTATTCTCCATCTACTTCATGTTAATCGAGATAAACATTTGCAGAGTCTATCTTATTGCTAATTTTCTTGTAGATGTAAGGGGAAAATATATTTACAAGGGCAATATAGAAATACAGTAGCCTTTAAGCACATACATATCTCTTAATAGCTGGTTGCTAGGTGCAGCACCATTCCCTTTCCCACAGATTAATACTCTTTGCATATCCAAGACAAAAAAATGAATAACGAATTCCCATTTAAGAAAATAAGTATTGAAAAGTTTAAGAGAATAACAAGCAATATCTCGAAAATGGTTCACTCAACAAAAAAAATGTATATGACATAAATTGTGTATTTGAACGCGATATACATTTTTTGTGTAGTAAAATTTTCTCTATCTCTTATGGTTTAGCGGTTATGCAAAAGTCTTTGGAGACATTCCCAGAAAATTCAAGATATACATTTTATTTGTCATAAAAATATCTTAAACATATGATATTTTAATCAAAATCGTTGCAGCCATTTTTGAGAAAATTAAAATTTTCGAAAACTCTTCCATGTAAAGGGTACTCTGGGGTGGGGGGATTTGCTTGAAAACCTTTGTGTCGCATGTGTGGACTGAACCTAAATACCAAGTTTGGTGTTCATCCGACTATTTGTTTCTGAGTTATGCTGTTCACAGTCAGACACACACACGGACATGTTTTCAATTTTTTTTTTGGATTCAGGGGATCTCAAAACATGTATTTCCGGTGAAATCTCAGTATCGAATTTTTGGGTGGAATACAATACTTCCCCTACTTACTATGCGTAGTAGAGAAAGTAAAAATATTACTGTAATTTTTACTTTCTCTACTACATATAGTAAGACATGGAAGATTTTTCGATAATTTTAATTTTCTCAAAAATGGCTCTAAAGATTTTGATTAAAATATCATATGTTTAAGATATTGTTATGACAAATAAAATGTATATCTTGAATTTTCTGGGAATGTCTTCAAAAGTATTCTTTATTGTGAACGACTTTTGCATAACTGGTAAACCATAAGAGATAGGCAAAATTTTACTACACAAAAAATGTAGATCGCTTTAAAATACACAATTTATGTCATATACATTTTTTTTGTTGAGTGAACCATTTTCGAGATATTGGTTGTTATTCCCTTAAATTTTTCAATACTTATTTTCTCAAATGAGAATTCGTTATTCATTTTTTTTGTCTTGTATATGCAAAGAGTTACAATCTGTGGCAAAGGGAATGGTGCTGCACCTAGCAACCAGCTATTAAGAGATATGTATGTTCTTAAAGGCTACTGTATTTCTATATTGCCCTTGTAAATATATTTTCCCCTTACATCTACAAGAAAATTAGCAATAAGATAGAGTTTGCAAATGTTTATCTCGATTAGCATGAACTAGATGGAGAATAAGTGTTTGTAAAAATACTTTGTACAAAAGTAGAGAAAGCCATGTGAGTGTAACACATCAGATTTTTTTGTATTAACTTTTGGCTTTAGACGAATAAATAATACTAAAGTGTGTGATCACAATTTAAACAATACAAGTGTTTTTAATTGTTTCATATATCTAGTTGTGTGTGAGCGCATTAAGAATGACCAAACTTGTGAAAGTTGGTAAATGAAGTATCTTAGATCCCACTTAGCAGTCTGTTAATTTCTTTCACATTTCGGGGATTCTATTGCGACGAAAATCAACGTTGCATTTTCATAATCTTTTCGGCCGTTCATTTATTAAGATTTTTCCGGAATAATACGAGGGTTGCGGCAAAAGTCATGGTAACTATTTATTTTCTTGAAGGTACCAGTCCGGTTGGAAAATGTGACATATACAGACGAAAGGACAAGGTGTTAGCTACATGTGTGGACAAAAAATAGCACTGAAATATCGTAACACACAAATTTATTACGGTAGTAACATGGCAATATGACCTTTACGGTGCAAAAGAATAACAACACAGTACACATACGGTTGGCACGACAAACCTGGGCCTAAAGACCCTCAAAGTAGTCCCCTGCTACTGTACTGCACGCTGCCAACGATGTGGGAGACGCTGACTACCATCTGCCTCAGCATTTGCCACACCATGTGTGAATCGGGTCACCTGTTCGTGCACAGCATTAGCAATGTCCTCTCGTGTTTCAAACCACCCACCTGTAGTGGTTCCTTAATCTCTCGAATGAGATCAAAGTCACAGGGCGAAATGTCGGGAGAGTACGGTGGGTGCTCCAATTCTTCCCAACCCCAACGTCGCAGTAGCTGCCCTACACACTCTCCTTTATGTGGTTTTGCATTATCGTGCAGGATTATTGCACTGTCCACAAGATCCGGACGTTTCTCCCGAATGCCACGTCGTACCTGTCGCACCAGGAAGTCCCTGTAGTACTGTGCGGTCACTGTTCTCCCATGTAGAACAAAGTGGCAAACAATGACAACCCCTGACGTCATACGCGACGATAACCATCAATTTGACTGGGGAAGGATTCTGACGGAACTTCTGCCTCCTTGGTGATCCAGCATGTCGCCACTCCGCGGACTGACGATTCGGTTCTGGTTCGTATGCCCTGGCCCAAAATTCATCGATGATGATTATTCGTGACAAGAATTGATTGCCGACCTGGTCGGAGCATATTGCACAGCGCACCCACCTTTGAATTTGCGTCAGTGCATGCGGTACCCACCGCGATGCGATTTTGCGTAGTTGCAGCTCATTACGCAATATCCTGTGGACGGTGCGTTTCTTGATGACACTTGCCATCTCTAACTCCAGTAGCGTCCATCGTTGTCTTCATCCAGGAGCTGCTCGATGGCGGCACGTGCCACGTGGTCCCGAACATTGCTCATCACTGATTGACACACGTCCTTGCTGAAACCTTCCTACCCACCGTACTACTGTACGGTATGGTAGGACATTATTCCCAAGGGCTTCCACTAATTCACTGTGACATTCCATCGCATTTCTCCCTCGGAGAACAGCTATTTTGATATAAGCGCGCTGCTCAACACGGGTTACTTCCATCTCGCACGACACTCACTGATTTCACAGCCCTCGCTGTCCTACTACCAGATATCACAGAGCCATCTCTTGTTCTGCATACACACTATGCCTGCAGAACTTCCACACGACACATATGCGTTTCTCATCCGTTCACATATTTACAAGTAAAAAAATAAAATGTGTTACACTCACATGACTTTCTCTACTTTTGTACAAACTATTTTTACAAACGCTTATTCCCCGTTTGCTTCATGTTAATCGAGATGTTAATCTTATTGCTAATTTTCTTGTAGGTGCAAGGGGAATATGGTAGGTTTTAAGCGATAGTCAAATATTTTAAGAGCTGGTTGCTATATGGAGTATTCCATTCTCTTTGCATTACCAGGACAAAAAAATGATGCGTTACACTCACATGACTTTCTCTACCCTTGTACAAACTATTTTTACAAACGCTTATTCTCCATCTACTTCATGTTAATCGAGATCAACATTTGCAGACTCTATCTTATTGCTAATTTTCTTGTAGATTTAAAGGGAATATATATTTACAAGGGCAATATAGAAATACAGTAGCCTTTAAGCACATACATATCTCTTAATACCTGGTTGCTAGGTGCAGCACCATTCCCTTTCCCACAGATTAATACTCTTTGCATATCCAAGACAAAAAAATGAATAACGAATTCCCATTTGAGAAAATAAGTATTGAAAAAGTTAAGGGAATAACAAGCAATATCTCGAAAATGGTTCACCCAACAACAAAAAAAATGTATATGACATAAATTGTGTGCTTTAACGCGATATACATTTTATGTGTAGTAAAATGTTGTCTATCTCTTATGGTTTACCAGTCATGCAAAACCCGCTCACAATGTAGAATACTGTTGGATACATTCCCAGAAAATTCAAGATGTACATTTTATTTGTCTTAAAATATCTTAAACATATGATATTTTAATCAAAATTGAGAAGATTCCAAAAATGTTCCATGTAAAGGGTAATCTGAGGTGGGGGAAATTTCTTGAAAACCTTCGTGTCGCATCTCTGGAAGATACTGAACGTAAATATCAAGTTTGGTGTTTATCCGTCTGTTCTTTTCTGAATTATGCTGTTCAAACACACACACACGGACGTGTTTCCAAAAATATTCTTTTTGTATTCGGGGGGCCTCAAATCATATATTTCCGGTGAAATCTCGGTATCGAATTTTTGGGTGGAATACAATACTTTCCCTACTTACTATACGTAGTACAGAAAGTAAAATTAGTTGCCATGACTTTTGCCCCAACCCTCGTATAATGAGGGAAAAAAGAAGAAAGAAAAACAGAAAAGAGTATGTGTGTGTGTGTGTGTGTGTGTGTGTTTTTTTGGAGTGAAGCCCCCTGAATCCCAATAAGCATTTTCTGGAAAACGTCCGCGTGTGTGTGCCTTTATGTGGTCTGGGAATCTGTGTCCAGCATAACTCAAACACCAAAACTCGGATAAATACCAAACTTGTATTTAAGTTCGGTATCTTCCAAGCATGTATCAAGAAGATTATCAGGAAAATTCCCCCACCCGAAACTAACCTTCACATGGACAATTTTCCGAGAAGTTTGGTATTCTCAAAAATGTTTCTAATGATTTAGTTTAAACTATCATATGCTTATTTTTATTTTTATCACAAAAAACTATATCTTGAATTTTCTGGGAATAGCCTGTGAATTCCTCTTCATTTTGAATAATTTTGTATAGTTTCTGTATAACTGGTAAATCTTAATGTATAAAAAGAAACGTACTGCATAGAAAATTAGGTTTCATTTAAACACACCCTCAATTTCAAATAGCATTTTTTGTAGTATAAGAGAAAGTATTCTATTCCATCCGAAATTCCATTTCGAGTCTTTTCCATAAATGCATGTTATGAGGCCTTGCGGGTTAAAAATTTGATGTCTTACATGCACATGGCTTTTTCTATACATTATGATTTATTTATATATAGAACTATAAACATTCACAGAAAGTATTTCATTAAATAAGCTGCCGTTTGTGAGAATTTAGCACCAAGAAAGAATTTCCCGAATAATTCCAAACTTAGTAGAAGAGTAGAAGAGTGATGAGGTACACGTAGGCCGAGCAGAGCCCTCTCGTGCCGGTCCGACGAGGTCAGTATTGCGCCCAGTGTAGTCCGTGCAGGTGGAAACAATAAAGTGAGTGCCATTATGCCTCGTCGACGTCAAATTGAGCCATATCGGCATGTGAGGGAGTTCGAACGGGACAGAACGATCGGTCTCCGGGAAGTGGGTTTGTCATACCGTGACATTTCGGCTCGTACACGCATGCTGCATGTGTGGAAGCAGTGGACAGATGAAGGTCGTACGCAGCGAAGAGCGGGTACTGGACGACGGAACATGACCACAGCACGGGATGACCGTCATCTTGCCCGCATGCCCATAACGGACCGTACTTCATACACAGTGTTGGCTCGACGCTGGAGCACTGCAACAGGAGTCAACTTGTCTGCATCAACGGTTCGTCAACGCCTGCTGCAAGTTGGACTGCTTGCATGCATACCATTACGTCGGCTTCCATTTTCCATAAATCACAAGCTCCTCCGACTACAATGGACACGTGAACACCGTCACTGGGGTTCTGAGTGGCAAAATGTAGTCTTTTCGGACAATTTCCGCTTCAAAGTGTCCTACAGTGATGGCCACATATGTGTCCGGCTGTACCGTGGTGAGAGCAACCTGGAGGGCTGCATTGTTGAGCGGCATAGCGGACAAACGCCAGGTGTTATTGTGGGGGTGCGCCATTGGTTACAACAACCGACCTCGCCTCGTACGAATTGAGAGCACTTTGAACAGCAACCGGTACCCAACGGCGGTTGTAGAACCTGAGGTATTCCCCCTGCTTCAGGCATCCCCACAGGCCACATTTCAACAGGACAATGCCCGGCCACATATTGCGAGGAATACACAAGCCTTCTTCGAATGGCGACGGGTACCATTGCTTCCCTGGCCTGACATATCGCCCATCGAACATGTCTGGGATATGGTTGGTCGGCGTCACGGTCCTCCAGTAACCAGTTTCACGGATTTATGGGCTAGAATACAAACTGCTGGAGGGAAGTCCCTCAGGAACTCATTTAAACCTTTTTGATTCAATGCCACGGCGTATAGCAGTTCTAATTGCAGCGCATGGTGGCCACACCAAATACTGAATATTAGGGCTCAAGGTCATGTATAGATTTGAAAAACTTATCATAGGTTACTTGTCATGTAATTAACCTGTGGTATTAAATTTGATGCGTTTCCTTCCTGGTGTTGCAATGTTCACAAACGGCAGTGTATTGTGCTGATTGTCTGTAATAATGATGTGTAACAGTGATTTTCGTACCGCCTTGTATTTCCGACCTCGGTGTCCCCTTACTCCCGTAACTCTCGTCTGCCTGCCTTTTTGGATTTTGGACGTGGTTCGCTGAGCGTTTGGTGGAGGTCAGGTGCCTGGCTTCTTGGTTGTTTGGGCACGTCAGTAAGACGAGCGAGACGAGGAGTTTCTTTGCCTTATCGGTGCGAGTGAGATAGCTCATTTATTCAAGATTTTCCTCGTGTTGTAATTTTGTGAAGCTTTCTTCAATATACCTTTTATGCTTGATGCAAAGTTGCTAAATGGGTTAACTGCCGTTCAAAAGCCTGGTCTCAATAATATGAGTTTCTGCTGCAACGTATTTGAAGGTAAGAACCGTTGATCAGCTCATTTCTTTGTTAAAGTCAATGCGAGTAAGTCACCGATCAAGGCTATCGTAAATGACTGTTTCGTTGGTTTAGCACATAGAATAATTTTGGGGCCGATCTTGTTTGTATGCACTTATTTTAAAAGGTATGAAGGTATATATAGTTAATGTTTTCAACTCATTACATCTTCAATGTAAATCTAAAAAAACAAAAATTATTACTGAGAAAACCCTAGTTTATATTTTGGCCTACAATTTATAAATAATGAAAGTGTGAGGCTTGGTAAATTAAAGCTATAAGCGATTCCTGCTATTAATCTTTGGATCAGTCACATTAATAGCCTGCATTTGGGCAATACGTAAAATTTGCCCCATTTGAAAGTGGCAATAATCGTTTGTGACATCATCACGTGCACTATAGAACAAACTTATTTCGCAAGGATACCTTTCCAAATTTCTTTTGTTGTGTGAACGTTACTTCCACGTTCGACTTAAAATTTCGGTCATTGGCGATTTGTCTTTATTGGGTTCTTGAAGTCATTGCACATTTGACTCCCTTGTGTTTGTTCTTGAGTGAAATTTCGCCCAGCTTTACTCGGATCCATAATTAAAAAATCT
The DNA here is from genome assembly GCA_030765065.1 of Deroplatys truncata. Taxonomy (NCBI): domain Eukaryota; kingdom Metazoa; phylum Arthropoda; class Insecta; order Mantodea; family Mantidae; genus Deroplatys; species Deroplatys truncata. The sequence goes on along the minus strand of CM060981.1, from coordinate 29,770,122 downwards.
GATGTGTTACACTCACATGACTTTCTCTACTCTTGTACAATCTATTTTTACAAACGCCTATTCTCCATATGCTTCATGTTAATCGAGATATCAATCTTATTTGTAATTTTCTTGTACATGCAAGGGGAATATGGTAGCTTTTAAGCGATAGTCAAATATTTTATCGCTGGTTGCTATGTGGCGCATTCCATTCTCTTTGCATGTCCAGGACATAAAAAAATGAATAACGAATTTGAGAAAGAGTATTGGAAAATTTAAGGAAATAACAAGCAACATCTCGGAAACGGTTCACTCAACAAAAGAAATGTATATGACATAAGTTGTGTATTTTAACGCGATCTACATTTTTTGTGTAGTAACATTTTGTCTATCTCTTATGGTTTACCAGTTATGCAAAAGTCGTTCACAATGAAGAATACTTTTGGAGACATTCCCAGAAAATTCGAGATATACATTTCATTTCTCATAACATTATCTTAAACATATGATATTTTCATCAAAATCGTTACAGCCATTTTTGAGAAAATTAAAATTTTCGAAAAATCTTCCATGTAAAGGGTAGTCTGGGGTGAGGGGATTTTCTTGAAAACCTTCGTGTTGCATCTCTGAAAGATACTAAACCTAAATACCAAGTTTGGTGCTTATCCGACTGCTCGTTTTAGAGTTATGCTGTTCACACACACACACCACACACACACAGACACACACACGGGCATGTTTCCAAAAATGCTTTTTTTGGATTCAGGGGTCTCAAAACATGTATTTCCGGTGAAATCTCAATATCGAATTTTTGGGTGGAATGCAATACTTCCCTTACTTACTATACGTAGTAGAGAAAGTAAAAATTTGATGTGTTACACTCACATGACTTTCTCTACTCTTGTACAATCTATTTTTACAAACGCCTATTCTCCATATGCTTCATGTTAATCGAGATATCGAGATGTCAATCTTATTGGTAATTTTCTTGTAGATGTAAGGGGAATATGGTAGCTTTTAAGCGATAGTCAAATATTTTAACGCTGGTTGCTATGTGGCGCATTCCATTCTCTTTGCATGTCCAGGACATAAAAAAATGAATAACGAATTTGAGAAAAAGTATAAGTATTGGAAAATTTAAGGAAATAACAAGCAATATCTCGAAAACGGTTCACTCAACAAAAGAAATGTATATGACATAAGTTGTGTATGTTAACGCGATCTACATTTTTTGTGTAGTAAAATTTTGTCTATCTCTTATGGTTTACCAGTTATGCAAAAGTCGTTCACAATGAAGAATACTTTTGGAGACATTCCCAGAAAACTCGAGATATACATTTCATTTCTCATGACATTATCTTAAACATATGTTATTTTAATCAAAATCGTTAGAGCCATTTTTGAGAAAATTAAAATTTTCGAAAAGTGTTCCATGTAAAGGGTAGTCTGGTTGGGGGAATTTTCTTGAAAACCTTCGTGTCGCATCTCTGGAAGATACTGAACCTAAATACGAAGTTTGGTGTTTATCCGACTGTTCGTTTTTGAGTTATGCTGTTCACAGACACACACACAGACACACAGACACACACACACACACACACACACAGACACACACACGGACATGTTTCCAAAAATGCTTTTTTTGGATTCAGGGGGTCTCAAAACATGTATTTCCGGTGAAATCTCGGTATCGAATTTTTGGGTGGAATGCAATACTTCCCCTACTTACTATACGTAGTAGAGAAAGTAAAAATGAATAACGAATTTGAGAAAAAGTATAAGTATTGGAAAATTTAAGGAAATAACAAGTAATATCTCGAAAACGGTTCACTCAACAAAAAAATGTATATGATATAAGTTGTGTATTTTAACGCGATCTACATTTTTTGTGTAGTAAAATTTTGTCTATCTCTTATGGTTTACCAGTTATGCAAAAGTCGTTCATAATGAAGAATACTTTTGGAGACATTCCCAGAAATTTCGAGATATACATTTCATTTCTCATGACATTATCTTAAACATATGATATTTTCATCAAAATCGGTAGAGCCATTTTTGAGAAAATTAAAATTTTCGAAAAATGTTCCATGTGAAGGGTAGCCTGGGTTGGGGGAATTTTCTTGAAAATCTTCGTGTCGCATCTCTGGAAGATACTGAACGTAAATACCAAGTTTGGTGTTTATCCGACTGTTAGTTGTTGAGTTATGCTGTTCACAGACACACACACACACACACACACACACACATACACACAGACACACACACGGACATGTTTCCAAAAATGCTTTTTTTGGATTCAGGGGGTCTCAAAACATGTATTTCCGGTGAAATCTCGGTATCGAATTTTTGGGTGGAATGCAATACTTCCTCTACTTACTATACGTAGTAGAGAAAGTAAAAAAGATTTCTGTAATGCATGTGTTGGTCATGCTTTATGCCTGGCTTTAAGTGTTTCATTTCTTGCTGTTTGTTCATGTTATTCTTTTCTTTTTCAGTTATAGTATTTGAGTTATTTCAGGGTCTGGGTTTATGTAAACTTTTCATCTCGTTTTGCTAGTTTTGTTTATAATGTTGGCTTTATAATTGCAGATTTACCTTTTTCTAAACTGTTAAAGAACCTTTGCTGAGTATATTCCTTCTTACCCATTCTACAAAGTTAGTTTGCTCTTGTTATATAAGTAAACAGGTTAAAAGGGCCCTGAAATGACTATTAAATCTTGTGCTTTCGTGTTGTTTTGCTATTAAATTTTCTTCCTGAGCGCAGCATTTATTATAAATTCACTTTAATTTCTGGTTTCATATTTTTGTTGTGTTCTCAAGATTAAATATTGGCTTCATATTTAAATCATTATTGAGCTCCATAGGTAATACTTGTTTATTTTAAATTTGTTGGTTTTCTTTAAAACTTTGTGTTAGTGTATTATTTTGTTCATCCTAGAGTATTAGACTGTGGGCTTTATCTGTCAGCGGTTAAGTTAATGGGGCAGGTTTGATCTTAGAAAATAAAGTAAGTTAATAGGTAGTTTTGTTTGTTTGATTTATGCTTAGATTTTCCCTTGGTCCAGTATGTTTCTTGTTTTTAATTAGGTTATTCCAAATAGGTGTTTTTTTTTCTTGAATTGTCCCCTACGACAGTCGTCAGGTCCGTCCTTTTCGGCTTGTCGGTGACCCCAGCGCCTGACAAAATTTATCGTAAGCGGCTGCGTCGGTCACGATGGGTTCCCCATGCGGAATTGCCTGGTGAATCCATCCAGATCCGTTGCAGATTTCGTTGTAGGCACAAAGTGGATACAGAAAACAAAATTGATATGTTATGCTGTTCTTAAATTCTATTATCGTGCTATGATTTCGCGAGAAACAACGACGGTAGCTGTAAAAATGGCAAGCAATGAGGAATTGAAACCAATGATAACGGATTTCTACTTAATCTGATTTTTAAATTTCTTTTAGTTCTTCCTATGTATAAGCCTTGACAGTCTTGACATGATATCTGATAAGTTGCTGATTTTTTTAATTTGTCAGTTGTATTTCTTAAAGGTGTATTTAACACATTTTTCAAACTGAAAACATTCTGAGGTGCTAATTGAATTTGGTATTTTCTGAATAGCTTTTAAAACTTTTTGAACAAGTTTTGAACAGTTATACATAGGAAGAACTAAAAGAAATTTAAAAATCAGATTAAGTGAACATCAAAGAAATATAAAATTGAAACAAACAGATAGATCAGCAGTAGCTAATCATTTTTGGAATAGCAACCATAAGATTGGACAAGAGATAAAACTACTCAAATCTATTCAGATACCATCACATTTGGAAATATGGGAAAAGATCTTCATTCACTTCAACATTGAGAAGGTTTTGAATTTTGAGATACCACCGACAGACCACTTAATGCAGTTGATCCATTTAAACAACAAAAGAAAAAATAGAAGTTCCCAAGGTTCCCCACAGAGGGCAGCAAACTCAAGAGCAAGTGTTTTCAAGACTTTTCAACAGAATGCAGACCAATTACATCACAAGAGAGAACAAAGAAGCATGATGAGTGACCAACAGACAACACAGAGGGCAGCAACAGCTTTAAGTTCCAAGGTTTCCCAACAGAGGGCAGAAATAACATTTAATGAAAAGCTTCATGGGGAGAGGGGAGAGGGGAGAGGGGAGAGGGAGATCGGTCAGTCGGATTCTCAGCTGAAGATGGAAGAAACATCTCTCGAAAGCGCTCCTGCGATAACATCTAGCGCACATATGTGATGGGAATTTACATTTTCCGACTCAAAAAATTTTAAATGTTACATAACATCACTATAAATAATACTTCTGGTTTATCATAAAATATTGCAATTCCAACTAAAAAATCGATATACAAATTTCACCAGGAATACACATTCTGAGATCCCCTGAATCCACAGCATTCGTTTTTACATTCCATCCAAAAATTCAATAGCGAAAATGCTATACACCGGGCTGAGGCCAACACGTTTGCCGCTAAAATGTTAAATTTAGTTACCCCGGAATAAACATTGGGGAGCGTAGCTACAGAGGCAAACGAAAGGTACTAGGAACTTCCTGCACAAAGGTAAAGCAGGCGTGGGATATTGATAAATAATACATAAATAAATTCACATTTAACTCTTGTTTATTATAAAGTTACTTTGGTGCAGCTACATAATTTCCAAAATGTTACGGACAAACATTGGAAGGAGATGCCCCACGCACACACACAGAAACACGCATTCCTACATACAACCACACACTCTGAAGATATCCACTTGACTTATTTCATAAAAAATGTGCACGTTTTGAGAGTCCTGAATCAAAAGTGAAATTTTAGAAAAAACGTGCATGTGTGGAACGTATGTATGTGTTTATCTGTGCGCGTGTGCGTGTTTGTGAGAGCAGTCTGACTCAAAAACAAAAAGTCGGTGAAACAACAATCTAGGTATTGAAGTTCTGCTTCCTCTTCTTCTAAGGACGCAACGGAAACTTTCAAGTAATCCTCACCATAAACCACCCTTTAGTATAACAAGGGAGATGACTGGCAGTAACGCGAATGTCGTATTCAGGAGGTCCCTGTATCGATACTCGCCGGTCTGGCCACACAGATCATTGTTCGGTATGCAGGCGAATGCTGGGGTGGTTCTTCGTCTACCACGAACTTCCTGTACCCTGTATCATCTCTTTCAGGATTGAGGGACCAAGACTCGGCGGTCGGTGTGTTGCGGTAGGACATGGATAGTTCGTTTTGGAAAGATTTCCTCGTTTGGTTGGACCGTCAAGGACCGCTTTCTGGGTGTGGTGGGTTAGTTCTCTGGATCCCTCAGGGCGGAATGCGAGCTAAGGCGTGAGTAGACGTCGACATGATGTGCCCCATCATGTGCTTAAAGAGCCATTTCTGGCTACTTGTGTGCCTGATCCAGGTTTCTGGATGTCTGTTCCACCCAGGGGTCACGCTAGAAGCTTAAAGATCCATTTCTGGCTACTTGTGTGCCTGATCCAGTTTTCTGGAGACCTCTTCCACCCAGGGGTCACATTAGAAGCTTAAAGAGCCATTTCTGGCTACCTGTGTGCCTGGTCCAGGTTTCTGGAGGCCTGTTCCACCCAGGGGTCACATTAGAAGCTTAAAGAGCCATTTCTGGCTACCTGTGTGCCTGATCCAGTTTTCTGGAGACCTCTTCCACCCAGGGGTCACATTAGAAGCTTAAAGAGCCATTTCTGGCTACCTGTGTGCCTGGTCCAGGTTTCTGGAGGCCTGTTCCACCCAGGGGTCACATTAGAAGCTTAAAGATCCATTTCTGGCTACTTGTGTGCCTGGTCCAGTTTTCTGGAGACCTCTTCCACCCAGGGGTCACATTAGAAACTTAAAGAGCCATTTCTGGCTACCTGTGTGCCTGGTCCAGGTTTCTGGAGGCCTGTTCCACCCAGGGGTCACATTAGAAGCTTAAAGAGCCATTTCTGGCTACCTGTGTGCCTGATCCAGTTTTCTGGAGACCTCTTCCACCCAGGGGTCACATTAGAAGCTTAAAGAGCCATTTCTGGCTACCTGTGTGCCTGGTCCAGGTTTCTGGAGGCCTGTTCCACCCAGGGGTCACATTAGAAGCTTAAAGATCCATTTCTGGCTACTTGTGTGCCTGGTCCAGTTTTCTGGAGACCTCTTCCACCCAGGGGTCACATTAGAAGCTTAAAAAGCCATTTCTGGCTACTTGCGTGTCTCGTCCATGTTTTTGGAGGCCTTTACGTATCTGTGTCCCTAAGGTTTCTAACTTTGATTTTCTCAAAATATCTGTAACAATGTTGATTAAAACATTACATGGCCAATGTACTTGCATGACAACAAAAAGCACATACTGAAATTCCTGATACTGTGTGAAGTCCTTTTTCCTTCTAAATACTCCTATATAACTGGTAAACAAAGGAATTTGTATAATCTTGTATAACTGGTAAACGATAGCATTAGGCGAAAAGGTACTAAACAGGAAATGTAAATCTGTCTAAAAATACAGAATTTACTTCAAATAAATTATTTGTAGCATAAAGTATTTCCTTCTTCTTAGTATTGCACTAGCTTTGGTTATTCACCCATAGGCTGGCCTTGAAGACATTGCCATAAGAGAGACACCGCTCTTACTTAAGTTCAAATATTGAGCTTTTACATGCACAAACAGAGATTTTTATTACCTCAGCGATATATCCGTTGTTAATGGTTCTAATTGTTCAATACTTATGCATTCGTTTTAGCCCAGTTGATTTTCTGCTGTTTCTCGCGATGTCATGGAAACTGTATGGAATTTTGCGGCCAGCATATAGCGTCCAGTTGTTAAACATTTGACTATCGCTGTTCCCTTTGTATCTATAACGAAATGTGTAATGTAACACATAAAGGGGTTTAATTGGTGTTGCGGTTGCTATTGAAGCTGTTTAAGACCAGGCACGTAATGGATGCCAATTTGCGGGAGAGATGTTTCTAGGAGTGTTCGCCCCACGTACGGTACAAACTTTCCGGTGGGCTTCGCCCACGTTTAAGAATCAACTTTTTATTTTAATATTTATTTAAATATTGTATATATATATACTTCGTCTTTGTCAGTGGTAATTTTCAGAGCACGTATCTCTTAGCAGGGCTGATGCAGCTAAAGAACAAGGCTTACACAAATTATAATTGTATTGTACTTTGTTTATTAATCCTTCACGCGATTAAATAACACTTCAATGATGTATCCTCTATAGAGCTGTGAGATTATTGTTATTTGCATGTTAATAGGTAAAGTTTATATTATTCTCATCGCAATAAATTTTTATGTCTCACACTGAACCCGTACCGAAACGAACTGCTTGGGTACGCTATCTTGTAGCGTCTACCGCTTGAATTTGTACATTTTCTCTATTTCAAGGCTAATCCTACTCCAATAGAATATCTTTATTTAACTTTAAGCTTTTCTATTTTTTGATTGGCTATTGATAAACTGTTTTAAATAGTACATTATTATTGTTCCAAGAACTATTAACAGCCTTTTTAAACTTTCTAATTTATAGTTGTCTCAAGGTTACCTTATTGTTAGCAACTTTCGGCTTTTACTTTGTAATTCTGTTTGCTACGAAAAACAGCTTACTTCTATTCTCACAGCTCCTACATTGCTAAACTGCGTAATACATTCACATAACATTTTTATACATGTACATAATAAAATAAGCATAATACAATGACTGTAATATACATTTTATACGTCATATTATACATATATTGCTTTAAGGTGGGCTGTTATTTTTTTAATATTATATAATTAGACTGATATCACTTAAGTGTTAAAATTACTACCTCACATATAAGATTTTCAACACAGCGACGTAAAGCTCACGTCATTTGCCATCTCCTGGCAACAGAACGCAACATTTTTGGTACAAGTAACATTTTGCATGAATACAAGACAAGCCAAGAGATATCTAAATAATGCAAAAGAGCGGCTTTGAGACGGCGCGCCGTGTGGAGTACTAATAATAAGGTTAGACAACCCTTCTGTCAGGCACGCGCATATACAGAAACAAAGATCAAGTCATGCAACTCGAGGGGGGGAGTGGCACAAGAATATCTCATACAATGAAAAAACCAAACACTCTTTGTGCTGATGGGAACACACAGCTGTTCACTTTCTTGTCTCTTGTCCCGCCCCCCCCCCCGCAATGATTTAAAAATTGTGAGAATCGAACCATCGGTCCCCGTAGCTTCTTTATCATAAAAATCCCTCATATCGCGTTAAAAATACATATTAGAAACACGCCCTACTGTTATGAAAACTCTAGGAGACGTAAGAGGGCCAAAATAATTGAAAACGTCTTTAGAACATCAAGAAGGCGTAACAACTATTTCTGAGAAAGCTGATTTTTCTATCTACTTCATTTGAAAAAAGATAAAGGTTCGCAGAAATATTTTCATCGCACTTTTTGTTGTGGAAACAAGAGGTCTATGTAAGAATAAAGTAATATTAAAAGCATTAAAAGCGGGTCACTATACTCCGGAATTAATATTCAGACACTTTGCATGCTGAGGCAGTATTTTTAACACTTAAATGATATCAGTCTAATGATATAATATAGCATATAATAACAGACCGCCTTAAAGCAATATGTGTATGCAATAATATATAAAGTGTAACAGTCAATGTATTATGTTTATATTAATATGTACATGTGAAGTGAACCAGAAGTTGCGACGGTATTACTTATAATGTTTGTGTATGTGTGTTTACTCCACGTGATGAAGCCATTTTGTGACGTGATTCTTTGTTAGGTTTGTAGCTCCATCTGGTGTTAGCAATTTGCGGCAGTATTAGTGTTTGTTTTAAAGAATTGCTACTGTTATTTTATTTAATTTTGGTTCACTGTCCTCCGGCTAGCTATGATCTTTTTGGTCGAGCACTTCTCTTTATACAGGTTGTGTAAACGGAAAGGAGTCTTTTATCCAAAGATAACACTGATGAAAGAATTTCTTTTACACTTTTATTGTCGAACACTTTCACTATCACATTTACACATTGATCTAGACACTCGCCAAACTGAAACTGTTATAATAACTTATTTACTGATCATTCTTAATTCGAGTACTTCAACTTTCTGTGTAATTAACTTAAAACACTTGAGATTTTTCATAACTCTGCTGGACTGAAGGCGACGTGTAACGTACAAATATTTTCGATGAACTGACGGACTGAAGACGACGTGTAGCATACAAATATTTTCGGTGAACTGACGGAGTCTATCTCTAACCTAGCCCTTTTTATACTCCTACACCCCGATTAGCCTAAAGATTATAACTGAGCTGCAATTGGCTAATAAAACGCGCCAACATTAGCGTTTATTTTTATATCCAATGAAAATTATGAATACATATGCTCTAGGTATAATGTTCCAGCAAATTCTAAAGGAAAACGCGCCAACATTACGTAACTTCCTCGTCTCTAATAATGATAAACAGCTCACCCCCTCGCTGCATTATTGCACGCTATTATTGTCAGTTTCAGTAAGGCAGTATAAACTTACTTCTCAACAATAATTACAATCAACAAACATCTCAAATCAATGTCACATAAAAATGCATATTCATATTACAATCATTCTTTACATTTAAGTAATTTGTGATACAAATTACTGCATCAAAGTCGGGTCCTGTGCTCGTAACCAAATGCTTACTTCTGATTGATCTTCGTCATGGTGTTAAAGTGCTAACCTCCATGATGGCCTTTGAGTCAGGGGAACACGTGAAAATCACTTGGGAAAAGATCTGGTGAATATGGAGGATGCAAGAAAACTTCCCAGTTGAATCTTCTGAGCTCCGCCTGGGTCAAGTTTTCTCGTATCCTCCGTATTCACCGGAGCTTGCCCCAATTATTTTCACAGGTTCCTCCAACTCAAAGGTAAGCGCTTTTACCACCAATGATGAAGTCAAATCAGTGAATAGCTAGTTGCGAGCACCCGAGCTGGTATAACACTGGTTTGGAGAAACTCGTGTCACGTCCCCAAAAATGCTTAGAAGAGCATGTTGACTATGTAGAAAAATAACAGAAGGATCGTACAATATAAATACAATTAATTCAACATAATCAATTGTGTGTAATGTTTTTTTATAAAATAGGGAAACTTACTTCTGGACGCTCCTCGTAGTAGGGTTTGAGGTTATCTGTTTGTAAGGTACGCAACTGTTGTTTTATGCTACGATTTCGTAGAATTAGCAACCTCAAAAATGGAAGACAAATGGCTGCTTTGAGCGGATGAATCAGAACATTATCAGCTTCACCGTTCCTCTCTCAAGAACCCAAACCAGTCCACCCTCTTTGTCACATTACAACATTCAGTTTAAATAAACAGGGTAACGTTCTCGTTACCAACCACTGTTGCAGGGCCATATTCTGAAAGCAAAACTCCAAGCGTTGGATGGGGGACGTGGCGGTGCCTTCGGCTGGCAGCATCTTTCTATGTAGTTTCTGAGTACCATCCAGATGTCAGCCTACAGGTGGTGGAAATCCGTTGTTCCAATTTCTGGGCAGATTGCACATTGATTAGATTATGTTTGTCCATGTCGCCGGATATTTCTGCTGACGCTATGGTGTCGTTTGTAGCGGGAAACGCCTGTTGGGCGACATTTGTAGTGGGAAATTGTTGGGTCAGTAGCCTCTGGTAAGCGTCGTTCCTCTGGTTGATGCTATCTGCTGCAGTGTTCTTCCTCGGCTATGGATACTCATCGGATGCTGTGTTTTCCAGTCCTAACCTTTCCCTATTTAGCTAATTCTTGTTCTCAGAATTATCGTTGGTGAGGCAAATTAAAAATATACTGCATTTCCCTTAATAAATGTGGTTTATTAACAATTTAAGTATTTATAAACGGCTAGCTTTTCTCATTATACCAATCCCACCATTTGAATAAACCAGGAGTCTAAACTAACTGCACACGTCCTCCCACCCATATTCACACACATGCATCTGTCGTCCACAGCATAGCACTTCGTGTCGACGAAATTCTATAAGAGAGAGTGAAAATCTGGGGTCTTGTTCGCCTTTATATACCTGAGTCTAGTGACGCTCACCTCTGCGTTTCAAAATGTAACGACGTTTCTAATTGGTCCTCAGACCGCGTTGCCTTAACATGTATGAGAATATTCTACCTCAAAGTCTTGCGCTTACGCGTCACCATGACTGTTGGGAAGCTGGTTCAACATCTACATTTCTTTCTTTTCTCTATCTGTCTCTTTCTACTTCTCCTTACTGTTACGGTCTCCCTGCTCATTAGCTTGGTGAAAGGTGGGCTCTATTTAGAATTATCCTTTACCTGGAATTTTGCTAGCTCGCTCGTTTTTTAGAATCTGGTTTGTACAATTCTTGGTTGTTGAATATTTTAACATGCTTCTTGGTGAATTATATTATTACTATGTACAATTCTTACATACGTATGGTATATCCCCATTCACGTTTAAGACTTTATAGGTCGTCTCTTGCCAATCGGTTAGAACATCTTCCATCCCCGACTATGTTTCTCTTCAATACTGGAGGCTGTAGCGGGAAATCGTCGATCCTTGGGTTGATGTGGTCTTCGGCAGTGTTCTTCCTCGGCTATTGGTGCTCGTCGGTTGTTGCGTATTCCATTCCTAACTATATCTAATTATTAATTCTCAGGTTATAGTGGGTGAGGCAAGTTTAAGAAATACACAGAAGTTTTCTCTTAATAAATGAAGTTTATTCACTATTGAAATAATTATGGGCGGCTAGCTTTTCCCATTATTATAATCCCACCACTTTAAATAAGTCAGGAGCCTAGCTGTCTGCACACGCATTTGCAGCACCTCGTGTCGACGTGAATTATTGGAGATTAATGATAGAAAGAGTGTGGGCTCCGGTGCCTTACCTGCCCTTATATAGGGAGCCTAGTGACGCTCACCTCTGCGCTTAAAATATAACGACGTTTCCTAATGGCCCTCAGACCGCGTTACCTTAACATGTATGAGAATGTGTGGCTTCAAATCCGTGCGCTTAACCGCCATCTTGGAGCGTTGTGAAGCTAGTTCCATATCTCCTTCTCTTTCTTTTCTCTATCTGTCTCTTTCTATTTCTCCGTACCGTTACCGGTTCACTGCCTGTTGGCTTGGTGAAAGGTACGCTCTTTATGTTTTCTTGGGATTCTGCTGTATAAATGTTAGATGTTGAATGTTTTAACATGCTAGTGAATTATATTATTAGTGTACAATTCCTCTATATGTATTATATATCCCCTTCAAGGTAAAGGAAACCAACAACGGGTGATATTGGTTCCGGGTACGGTCGAACGCTGAAATCTCTTCACTTGTGTCCATAATACAGAACCCATTATATATGGAATGACATATCCACACAATGCCTAGACCGCAGTTTTTCCCGGCGATCATCATTCTCTGTCAAAATTGTTTACCATTTTTACTTTCTCTACTACGTATAGTAAGTAGGGGAAGTATTGCATTCCACCCAAAAATTCGATACCGAGATTTCACCGGAAATATATGTTTTGAGACCTCCAGAATCCAAAAAAAGCACTTTTGGAAACATGTCCGTGTGTGTGTCTGTGTGTGTGTGTGTCTGTGTGTCTGTGAACAGCATAACTCAAAAACGAACAGTCGGATAAACACCAAACTTGGTATTTAGGTTCTGTATCTTCCAGAGATGCGACACGAAGGTTTTTAAGAAAATCCCCCCACCCCAGACTACCCTTTACATGGAACATTTTTCGAAAATTCTAATTTTCTAAAAAATGGCTCTAACGATTTTGATGAAAATATCATACGTTTAAGATAATGTCATGGGAAATGAAATGTATATCTCGAATTTTCTGGAAATGTCTCCAAAAGTGTTCTTTATTGTGAACGACTTTTACATAACTGGTAAACTATAAGAGATAGACAAAATTTTACTACACAAAAAGTGTAGATCGCGTTAAAATACACAACTTATGTCATATACATTTCTTTTGTTGAGTGAACCGTTTTGGAGATATTGCTTGATATTTCCTTTAATTTTCCAATACTTATACTTTTTCTCAAATTCCTTATTCATTTTTTACCTTCTCTACTACGTATAGTAAGTAGGGGAAGTATTGCATTCCACCCAAAAATTCGATACCGAAATTTCACCGGAAATACATGTTTTGAGATCCACTGAATCCAAAAAAAGCATTTTTGGAAACATGTCCGTGTGTGTGTCTGTGTGTGTGTGTGTGTCTGTGAACAGCATAACTCAAAAACGAACAGTCGGATAAACACCAAACTTGGTATTTAGGTTCAGTATCTTCCAGAAATGCGACACGAAGGTTTTCAAGAAAATTCCCCCACCCCAGACTACCCTTTACTTGGAACATTTTTCGAAAATTTTAATTTTCTCAAAAATGGCTCTAACGATTTTGATGAAAATATCATATGTTTAAGATAATGCCATGAGAAATGAAATGTATATCTCGAATTTTCTAGGAATGTCTTCAAAAATATTCTTCATTGTGAACGACTTTTGCATAACTGGTAAACCGTAAGAGATAGACAGAATTTTACTACACAAAAAATGTAGATCGCGTTAAAATACACAACTTATGTCATATACATTTCTTTTTTTGAGTGAACCGTTTTCGAGATATTGATTGTCATTTCCGGATAAACATCAAACTTGGTATTTAGGTTCAGTATCTTTCAGAGATACGACACGAAGGTTTTCAAGAAAATCCCCCCACCCCAGACTACCCTTTACATGGAACAGTTTTCGAAAATTTTAATTTTTTGAATAACGGCTCTTAACGATTTTGATTAAAATATCATATGTTTAAGATATTGTCATGACAAATAAAATGTATTTCTCGAATTTTCTGGGAATGTCTCCAAAAGTATTCTTCATAATGAACGACGTTTTCATAACTGGTAAACCATAACAGATAGGCAAAATTTTACTACACGAAAAATGTAGATTGCGTTTAAATACACAATTTATGTCATATACATTTCTTTTGTTGAGTGAACCGTTTGCGAGATATTGCTTGTTATTTCCTTTAATTTTCCAATACTTATACTTTTTCTCAAATTCGTTATTCATTTTTTTTGTCCTGGATATGCAAAGAGAATGGAATGCGCCACATAGCAACCAGCGTTAAAATATTTGACTATCGCTTAAAACCTACCATATTCCCCTTGCGCCTACAAGAAAATTATCAATAAGATTGACATCTCGATATCTCCACTAACATGAAGCATATGGAGAATAAGCGTTTGTAAAAATAGTTTGTACAAGAGTAGAGAAAGTCATGTGAGCGTAACACATCAGATTTTTTTGTTGAGTGAACCATTTTCGGGATATTGCTTTCCCTTAAATATTTAAATACTTTTCTCAAATGGGAATTTGTTATTCATTTTTACTTTCTCTGCTACGTATAGTAATTAGGGGAAGTAATGTATTCCACTCAAAAATTCGATACTGAGATTTCACCGGAAATACATATTTTGAGACCCCCTGAATCCAAAAAAAGCATTTTTGGAAACATGTCCGTGTGTGTGTCTGTGAACAGCATAACTCAGAAACGAAGAGTCGGATAAACACCAAACTTGGTATTTAGGTTCAATATCTTCCAGGGATGCGACACGAAGATTTTCAGCAAAATCCCCCCAACCCAGGATAACCTTTACATGGAAGATTTTTCGAAAAATTTAATTTTCTCAAAAATGGCTCTAACGATTTTGATGAAAATATCACAGGTTTAATATATTGTCATGACAAATAAAATGTATATCTTGAATTTTCTGGGAATGTCTTCAAAAGTGTTCTTCATTGTGAACGACATTTGCATAACCGGTAAACCATAAGAGATAGAGAAAATGTTACTACACAAAAAATATAGATCGCGTTAAAATACACAATTCATGTCATATACATTTTTTTTGTTGAGTGAACCATTTTCGAGATATTACTTGTTATTCTGTTATATTTTTCAATACTTATTTTCTTAAATGGGAATTCGTTATTCATGTTTACTTTCTCTACCACGTAAAGTAAGTAGGGGAAGTATTGCATTCCACCCAAAAATTTGATACCGAGATTTCGCCGGAAATACATGTTTTGAGACCTCGTGAATCCAAAAGAAGCATTTTTGGAAACATGTCCGTGTGTGTGTCTGTGTGTGTGTGTGTGTCTGTGTGTGTGTGTGTGTGTGTGTGTGTGTGTGTGTGTTTGTCTGTGTGTCTGTGTCTGTGAACAGCATAACTCAAAAACGAACAGTCGGATAAGCACCAAACTTGGTATTTAGTTTCAGTATCTTCCAGAGATGCGAAACGAAGGTTTTCAAGAAAATCCCCCAACCCCAGACTACCCCTTACATAGAACATTTTTCGAAAATTTTAATTTTCTCAAAAATGGCTCTAACGATATTGATGAAAATATCATATGTTTAAGATAATGTCATGAGAAATGAAATGTATATCTCGAATTTTCTGGGAATGTCTTCAAAAGTATTCCTTCATTGTGAACGACTTTTGCATAACTGGTAAGCCATAAGAGATAGACAAAATTTTACTACACATAAAATGTAGATCGCGTTAAAATACACAACTTATGTCATATACATTTCTTTTGTTGAGTGAACCGTTTTCGAGATATTGCTTGTTATTTCCTTAAATTTTCCAATACTTATACTTTTTCTTGAATGCGTTATTCATTTTTTTATGTCCTGGACATGCAAAGAGAATGGAATGCGCCACATAGCAACCAGCGTTAAAATATTTGACTATCGCTTAAAAACTACCATATTTCCCTTGGATCTACAAGAAAATTACCAATAAGCTTGACATCTCGATATCTCGATTAATATGAAGCATATGGAGAATAGGCGTTTGTAAAATTAGATTGTACAAGAGTAGAGAAAGTCATGTGAGTGTAACACATCAGATTTTTTTGTCTTGGATATGCAAAGAGTATTAATCTGTGGCAAAGGGAATGGTGCTGCACTTAGCAACCAGCTATTAAGAGATATGCATGTGCTTAAAGGCTACTGTATTTCCAAATTGCCCTTTAAATATATTATCCCCTTACATCTACAAGAATCTTAGCAATAAGATAGTCTGCAAATGTTTATCTCGATTAACTTGAAGTAGATGGAGAATAAGCGTTTTAAAAATAGTTTGTACAAGAGTAGAGAAAGTCATGTGAGTGTAACACATCAAATTTTTTGTCTTGGATATGCAAAGAGTATTAATCTGTGGCAAAGGGAATGGTGCTGCACTTAGCAACCAGCTATTAAGAGATATGTTTGTGTTTAAAGGCTACTGTATTTCCAAATTGTCCTTGTAAATATATATTCCCGTTGCATCTACAAGAAAATTAGCAATAAGATAGAGTCTGCAATGTTTATCTCGATTAACATGAAGTAGATGGAGAATAAGCGTTTATAAAAATAGTTTGTACAAGAGTAGAGAAAGTGATGTCAGTGTAACACATCAGATTTTTCGAATCCTTTCCGCGAAGTATTGAAGCAGTTTGCTAGTTCCTTCCGTACTTTATTCTTTTTCACGGTTATAACTTGAGTTTTATTATTTTATACTGTCTCTTTCCTATCGGCAACAAGCCTTACAGACAAGTATTTCTCGTGTGTAGAATACATGGACCCTCGTTTCCTTATTAACGATTTTTTTTTTTCATTTTGTTGCAATAGCCTATAAGTATTATATGAATCACAGTCTAATTGGCGGTCGTTTTTTATTACATTCTCTACCACGTAACAAATAGATAGAGAAGGTACTGCATTCCAACCAAAAGCTCATACCGAGATTTCACCGGAAATACATGTTTTGAGGCTCCTGAATAAAAAAATCTGATGTGTTACACTCACATGACTTT
Source organism: Deroplatys truncata (assembly GCA_030765065.1). NCBI lineage: Eukaryota > Metazoa > Arthropoda > Insecta > Mantodea > Mantidae > Deroplatys > Deroplatys truncata. The sequence goes on along the minus strand of CM060981.1, from coordinate 29,753,268 downwards.
CTCTACTCTTGTACGAACTATTTTTACAAACGCTTATTCTCCATCTACTTCATGTTAATCGAGATAAACATTTGCAGACTCTATCTTATTGCTAATTTTCTTGTAGATGTAAAGGGAATATATATTTACAAGGGCAATATATAAATACAGTAGCCTTTAAGCACATACATATCTCTTAATAGCTGGTTGCTAGGTGCAGCACCATTCCCTTTCCCACAGATTAATACTCTTTGCATATCCAAGACAAAAAATGAATAACGAATTCCCATTTGAGAAAATAAGTATTGAAAAGTTTAAGGGAATAACAAGCAATATCCTGAAAATGGCTCACTCAACAACAAAAATGTATATGACATAAATTGTGTATTTTAACGCGATCTACATTTTTTGTGTAGTAAAATTTTGTCTATCTCTTATGGTTTAACAGTTATGCAAAAGTCGTTCACAATGGAGAGACTTTTGGAGGCATTCCCAGAAAATTCAAGATATACATTTTATTTGTCATGAAAATATCTTAAACATTTTTGTGATATTTTAATCAAAATCGTTAGAGCCATTTTTGAAAAAATTATAATTTTCGAAAAATCTTTCATGTAAAGGGTAATCTGGGGTGGGGGAATTTTCTGGAAGACCTTCGTGTCGCATCCTTGGAAGATACTGAACCTAACTACCAAGTTTGGTGTTTATGCCACTGTTCGTTTCTGAGTTATGCTCTTCACAGACAGACACACACACAGACACACACACGAAAATGTTTCCAAAAATGCTTTTTTTGGATTCAGGAGGTCTCAAAACATGTATTTCCGGTGAAATCTCGGTATCGAATTTTTGTGTGGAATACAATACTTCCCCTACTTACTATACGTAGTAGAGAAAATAAAACAGAGCTTTTTAGAAGAAACTCCATGTGTACGCTGTGTGTGAATGCGTCTGTGAATAACATAACTCAAAAACGAAAAATCAGATAAATAGCAAGCTTTTTACGTTCCAAATTGCGACATTAAGATTTCGAAGGATTCCATTCATTCTGAACTACTCTTTACATGGAACATTCTTCGAAATTTTTTATTTTCTAAAAATTGGCTATAACGATTTTGAATAAAATACATATTAAAAGACGTTTACACAACATTTTAGATGTATATCTTGAATTTTCTGGATATAGCCTGTCCTCTTCCTGCGGAAGGGATTTTGTATAATTTTGCACAACTGGTAAGCTTTAAACGACAGACAAAAACAAACTACACAAAAAATGTACACCTCTTTAAAACATAGGATTTATTACAAATAATTTTTCTGTGAATAAACCATTTCTGAGACATCCGTTACTTAAAGTTCAAATTCCTCAATATTTGTCCATTCTCTTGAAGTCCTGTCAATATTTATCTGTTTCTCGCGGTTGCATAGAAACCTTATGGAATTTTAAGGCCAGATATAGCGTCCAGTTCTTAAACATTTGACTATCGCTGTTCTCTTTGTATCTATATCACGAAATGTGTAACGTAGCTATTTTTGCAAAGATTTATTTGTATTAAACGTAGTAGACAGAAAAATAAGGTTTAGTATGAATGGCTTGTATACCCACTAATAAACGATAGAGGGTAGAGAAAGTCATGTGAATGTATGACATCAGATTTTTGCTTTCCGAAATACTACTGGTTTATCCAAGTCAATTTTAATTTTCTAAAAAGCTTTGAAAAGAAAAAAACCAACGTGTTACACTCACATGACCTTCTCTACTCTTGTACAAGCTATTTTTACAAACGCTTATTCTCCATATGCTTCATGTTAATCGAGATGTTAATCTTATTGCTAATTTTCTTGTAGATGCAAGGGGAATTGGTAGTCTTTAAGCGATAGTCAAATATTTTAAGAGCTGGTTGCATGGCCAGGACATAAAAAAATTAATAACAAATTCCCGTTTGACAAAAAGTATAAGTATTGGAAAATTTAAGGGAATAAAAAGCAATATCCCAAAAATGGTTCACTCAACAAAAAAAATGTATATGATATAAATTGTGTATTTTAACGCGATCTACATATTTTTTGCAGTAAAATTTTGTCTATCACTTATGGTTTACCAGTTATGCAAAAGTCGTTCACAATGATGAATACTTTTGGAGACATTCCCAGAAAATTCGAGATATACATTTCATTTGTCATGAAAATATCTTAAATATATGATATTTTAATTAAAATCGTTGGTGTCATTTTTGAGAAAATTAAAAATTTCGAAAAATGTTCCATGTAAAGGGTAATCTAGGGTGGGGGAATTTTCTTGAAAACCTTCGTGTCGCATCTTTGGAAGATACTGAACCTAAGTACCAAGTTTGGTGTTTATCCAATTGTTCGTTTCTGAGTTATGCTGTTCACAGGCACACACGGACATGTTTCCAAAAATGTTTTTTTTTGGATTCAGGGGTGTCTCAAAACATATATATCCGGTGAAATCTCGGTATCGAATTTTTGGGTGGAATACAATACTTTCCCTAATTACTATGCGTAGTAGAGTAAGTAAAAATTAAATTCGAATAACTAAAGCTCAAATACCAAGAAAAAGAACTACTTATTTACTGTATTTTCAAGTTTCAATTCTGAGGGGTCTTCAAAACCTTCTGCGTTAAATTCTTAAAACGTATTTAATATCTTGGAAAATTAAATTTTTTTACTTAAGTGGTTTTTGTGCCTGGAAACATATTTGCAAATTTTAAACCTAAGTAGCTGCAGAGGTCTAAACCTACCGCTTCAGCTAACTTGCACTAACACCCTTATCAGCATGACACCTGCATGTCCAATGCATTCCATGTTATTGCTAATACAAGGATTTGAAAAGAACCTACACACGTTACGTTACCGATGTTCTGAAACGCTATATCTAAACACAAAGACGTCTTCGTTTTTCCTCAGGCCTCGCACATTTCTAAGCGTTCTCTCCTTTCCCTCTTCCAAAAAAGGTTTTCAATCAAAGAAATCACTTATGCTATACTAACAATATTACACTTTACTTCGTGGGGAACTTCAAAAGCACCTATCGAATTGCAAACTCAAAGAGGCAGGGAAATATTTTGAACAAAGGAGAATAAGAAAAATAGCACGTGGCCTCGGCGTTACATTTTCCCACGCACGTTTTAAGGCGTGAAGAAGGACGGAGAATAAAAACATTTTGAGATAACAGAGCAGTAAAAACCACGTTTTGAGTAAAATTTAATGGAATCATCAGCAGCTAGCTAAGAAGTAACCGGGGTCGAACATCTATATGAACAACATAGTAAATGTACGTATAACGTTGTTTTCAGGCACGTTCGCACTTTCACGTCTTGGGTTCTGGTATTCAGTTAACAATTCAGAGAAAAAACCCTATTAATGTTACATTGTTAGCAGGCGTATCATACAAAATATTGCTAAAATTCTCTGCCAAAATTCAATATCGATGGGTTATTTAGGGGTTCAATCTATCAATTTTCCAAAAGCCAGTGCTTAATTGACCCCTTTGAACTGAATAACTGTAGTTATAAAGTTTGCACATTTATATGAAGTCACACCTGTAAATGCATTTTACGACACAAATTTAAGCTTTTATAAAAACTATGATGTGTTACACTCACATGACTTTCTCTACTATTGTACAAACTATTTTTACAAACGCTTATTCTCCATCTACTGCATGTTAATCGAGATGTTAATCTTTATTGCTAATTTTCTTCTAAATGCAAGGGGAATTGGTAGTCTTTAAGCTATAGTCAAATATTTTAAGAGCTGGTGGAGTATTCCATTATATTTGCATTACAGGAAAAAAAATTAATAACGAATTCCCATTTGAGAAAAAGTACAAGCATTGGAAAATTTAAGGGAATAACAAGCAATATCTCGAAAATGGTTCGCTCAACAACAAAAAATGTAACTTATATAAATTGTGCATTTTAACGCGGTCTACATATTTTGTGCAGTAAGATTTTGTCTATCTCTTATGGTTTACCGGTTATGCAAAAGTCGTTCACAATGAAGAATACTTTTGGAGACATTCCGAAAATTCGAGATATACATTTTATTTGTCATGAAAGTATCTTAAATATGTGATATTTTTTTAATCAAAATCGTTAGAGCCATTTTTGAGAAAATTAAAATTTTCGAAAAAATATTCCACGTAAAGGGTAATCTGGGATGGGGGGACTTTCTTGAAGACCTTCGTGTCGCATCTCTGGAAAATACTGAACCTAAATACCAAGTTTGGTGTTTATCCGACTGTTCGTTTGTGAGTTATGCTGTTCACACACAGGCACACACACACACATACAGTCACACACGCGGACATATTTCCAAAAAAAAAAAAATTGGATTCAGGGGGTATCAAAACATGTATTTCCGGTGAAATCTCGGTATCGAATTTTTGGGTGGAATACAATACTTCCCCTACTTACTATACGTAGTAAAAGTAAAAATGTTCCTTACGATACAATTTTCATAATTGTAATTCATTTCAGATACATATTCATTACTGAGGTAAAAAACAAGTTTGCTAAGAAGTATACCTTTAAATTCATTTACTTTTACCAAGCGAGATGGTTCGCGGCAACGTGTGGGCTCGCATTCGTGAGGTCTTAGGTTCGATTACCGTCTACCGCCCATTGACGTTGTGGTTTTCCCTGGTTGGCAAGCGAATACTGAAACGGCAACTCTAGGCCGGGCCCGAGAACAGTAATTCTAGATAATTTATTAATTAACTTTTATTGATATTAAATCTTACTATGTAAATATCTTTTTCTCATACTGCTTGTATATTTTAAGAAGGGTGATTTAACATTATGTATCTATCTAGGTTACTAATATTAGTAGAGTTATAAATGATTGAATGTAAATAATTTAAGCGCTATGTTAAAATACTGTCCACGGTGGAATGTTTTAGCTACAGGAATAGTGCTTTCGAAGGCAGAAAACCTAGTTTTATTACCTCTCTTCGGTCGCAGTGCTATTATTCCTACAGCGAGGGTGTAGAGCCTTTGTCCCATTATTTGATAATTCGCCGTGACCAAGTGAGTGAGAAGGACAATCTAACGGTACATGTAGGAAAAGCCGCGATTTATATTAAAATTGGACCAATGAAATCCCTGAAAGTTTATTCGAAATAGTTAGACGCGTCGAGTCGCGCTAAAAATGGACCAATAGGAAAGGAAGCAGCCTCAGAAGCCTGAGACTATAAATGGATCTGTTTGTGGAAAATTCGGGCAGTTTGGTAATGTGAGGTCAGGGAGAGATGCTGCAGGATGTGTGAGACATCACGCCAAAAAGGTAATAAAGACAGTTTTATCATGGATTTTTTAGCGACAGTTTATGTCATGTGTGGTCAGGGAGAGATGCTGCAGGATGTGTGAGATATCGCGCCAAAAAGGGAATCAAGTCAAATTTGTCATGTCAGCTTAGTATTGCATTTTATTCGAGAGTTTTCGTAATGTGTGGTCAGGGAGAGATGCTGCAGGATGTGTGAGATATCGCGCCAAAACAGGGAATCAAAATAGTTTTAGCAACACACCTAAGATCCGCTACTCTGAAAGCGACAATAAGAATAGTTATATTTCGTGCCATATCCACGCCATAGTTTAACAGCAGTGGACAGTATTTTACAGCGGCAATACCAGTTTTGTATACTACGAGTGTTAATTAAATAAAAAGAAACGGCAGTGTCATCTTTTCATAAACAAAGCAAGTCTATGTCTTCCTATATCACCACCCGAGATCTACGTTTTCCTTTACCGAGGATAAGTCCATGCTCCCATATAGTTTAAGAAAAATTACTGCAGCTAGCCGAGGATAAATAGAAGACAACCAACCCACTGAGAACTTCTGAAAGCAACGGGAGAAGCATCAAGGTAAGCCTAACAGCACGGACTAGGAAGGTGATCGCCGCAAACTGGCTCCCAAACGTGGGGCTAACAAACGTTAAGATCGCCGCAAACTGGCGCCATAACGTGGAGCTCGAAGGGAAGAACGACACAAACGGAGGACTAGGAAACAACGAACAGACGAAGAATCTTCAGAGGAAAGGGGCACAGCAGAACAAAATTACAACGCGAACTTCTAGTCTACCTACGTGGGACAACAAAACAGCTGAGAACATCGCTTCTAGAACTTCACCAGGATTCGAACCCGGAACGCATCAGTTAACATTGAAAAAAATACAGGTTAGAACATTTATTCAAAAACAAACAAAAAGGCATGCAGAGTAGTGATTCAGTTTTGTGAACACATGTTATTGAGAGGGGGTAAAGTCATTACTAGGGAGGTAGAACTTGCTAACGGAACCATGAGTAGGTCAAGGGAAGATTTGAAAGAACCGAATGGGGAGGCTATTGTCAGCATAACAACAGATGGAGAAAATATGGGTGCAGCAGAGGTAGAAGTTAGGCAACCACCGATTGAGCAGGTCATTGACGCAGGTCAGAACCAGCTGATGATATTCCTCCAACATTTGAGCACAAAGATAGACGAGATGGGTAAGAACTTAGAAAGCAAATTAGATGAGCAGAGTAAGGAGTCAAAAAGAAATTTCAATGAACATAGTAAGAACTTAGAAAGCATATTCAATGAACATAGTAAGAACTTAGAAAGCATATTCAATGAACCTAGTAAAGACTTAGAAAGAGTCGTAAGGGAACAAGACAAGAATTTAGAAGGGGAATCAAATGAGAATAATGAATACTTAGAAAGAATCGTAAGTAAGCAGAGTAATGACTTAGAAAGAATCGTAAGTGAACAAGATAAGAATGTAGAAGGAGAATTAAAGGAGCAGAGTAAGGGCTTAGAAAGAATCGTAAGTGAGCAGAGTAAAGACTTAGAAAGAATCGTAGGTGAACAAGATAAGAATGTAGAAGGTGAATCAAATGAGCAGAGTAAAGACTTAGAAAGAATCGTAAGGGAACAAGATAAAAATCTAGAAGGGAAATCAAACGAGCAGAGTAAGGACTTAGAAAGAATCGTAAATGAGCAGAGTAAGGACTTAGAAAGAAAACTGAGTGAACAGAAAAAGGATTTCGAAGGGAAATTAAGTAAGCAGAATAAGGACTTAGAAAGAAACTTAAGTGAACAAGATAAGAATGTAGAGGGGAAATTAGTTGAGCTGATGAAGGGGAAGTTGATAGAAACACTTGAAGGGAAATTACTACAGATACTAGAAACTAAGGATCCGAAAACACTAACGGGAGAAGAGACGTTAAAGAAAGCTTTTGAAAGAATGTCAAAGAGGGCGCAGAAAAGAAAGCAGGAATTTAAAACAAGGAAGCGAAAGAAATGGTTGATCGAACTTAGAGAATTAGTATGGGTATAAAAAAAAGAAAAGAAAAAGAAAGACATAATATCATTGATCATGATTCTACAGTGCCTGGAAAGGAGAGTTTTCACATCTGAATTAATGAATTATCTTAAGCAGTTGTGCAGAACATTTTTTTTTCATTACTAAAGAGACTTGAGTATTAAATGCTCATTAGTGATAGTGAAGAAGAACAAGAAACACCTTTGCCATTAATATGTTTCAGTTTCTTTCTGCTTGAATAAGTTTGTCTTAAGGTTGAAACAGCTTTTATTGTCAGAATATTTATTATTTTTTTGATATTTAGCAATATTTGTAAATTATTAATTGGTTGGTATGCTAGCAATATGCTGACAGTTTTCTTTAAACATATAAATTAGTTTTGTTAATTATAAAAAAAAAAGAGGTATCAAAGAAAGGAAAATTTATTTAAAGGTCCATACAGGGTGATTAATATTGTTGGCTCGGATACATTTGAGTTACAAGAAATAAAGAATTCCAAGATCGTAGGGAGATATCATAAACAGTTGCTCAAACCATACAAATGTTTAGAGAATGAGAAGGGTGAAGAATGTAATGAAAAGAATCAGGTTAGTTTTACTCGAAATGAGGTAGCAACCCTGTGAACAAATAGTAAAGGTAATACACCCGATAAATAAGTATGTAAAGAAATGAATAAAGGCATAATAATTATGTACCAATATGTATGTAAATAGATTTAATTTTAGAACTTAAATTAGGTATTAGAGTATTTGTTGCGTTACAAGTTATTCGTGTGCGCGAAATGTATTGTGTATAGGAATGTCTCTCGGAAACCTGTTTTTAAATGGTGAGAGGGGATCAACCATAACAAATGTAGAGTGAACGACCCAAATGTAAACACCACTGGTTTGGCAGAACCCTTGTGAAGGAACCGGTATAGCGAAGGGTCTATGTCAACAAAACAAACGAACAAAGGCCATAATGAGAGGAATTATTCTGTAAAAGAAAATTGTATCAAGTGTTGAAAAATTTATTCTTTTCCAGAACAGGGCAATTTGAAACGGCAACTCTAGGCCGGGCCCGAGAACAGTAATTCTAGATAATTTATTAATTAACTTTTATTGATATTAAATCTTACTATGTAAATATCTTTTTCTCATACTGCTTGTATATTTTAAGAAGGGTGATTTAACATTATGTATCTATCTAGGTTACTAATATTAGTAGAGTTATAAATGATTGAATGTAAATAATTTAAGCGCTATGTTAAAATACTGTCCACGGTGGAATGTTTTAGCTACAGGAATAGTGCTTTCGAAGGCAGAAAACCTAGTTTTATTACCTCTCTTCGGTCGCAGTGCTATTATTCCTACAGCGAGGGTGTAGAGCCTTTGTCCCATTATTTGATAATTCGCCGTGACCAAGTGAGTGAGAAGGACAATCTAACGGTACATGTAGGAAAAGCCGCGATTTATATTAAAATTGGACCAATGAAATCCCTGAAAGTTTATTCGAAATAGTTAGACGCGTCGAGTCGCGCTAAAAATGGACCAATAGGAAAGGAAGCAGCCTCAGAAGCCTGAGACTATAAATGGATCTGTTTGTGGAAAATTCGGGCAGTTTGGTAATGTGAGGTCAGGGAGAGATGCTGCAGGATGTGTGAGACATCGCGCCAAAAAGGTAATAAAGACAGTTTTATCATGGATTTTTAGCGACAGTTTATGTCATGTGTGGTCAGGGAGAGATGCTGCAGGATGTGTGAGATATCGCGCCAAAAAGGGAATCAAGTCAAATTTGTCATGTCAGCTTAGTATTGCATTTTATTCGAGAGTTTTCGTAATGTGTGGTCAGGGAGAGATGCTGCAGGATGTGTGAGATATCGCGCCAAAACAGGGAATCAAAATAGTTTTAGCAACACACCTAAGATCCGCTACTCTGAAAGCGACAATAAGAATAGTTATATTTCGTGCCATATCCACGCCATAGTTTAACAGCAGTGGACAGTATTTTACAGCGGCAATACCAGTTTTGTATACTACGAGTGTTAATTAAATAAAAAGAAACGGCAGTGTCATCTTTTCATAAACAAAGCAAGTCTATGTCTTCCTATATCACCACCCGAGATCTACGTTTTCCTTTACCGAGGATAAGTCCATGCTCCCATATAGTTTAAGAAAAATTACTGCAGCTAGCCGAGGATAAATAGAAGACAACCAACCCACTGAGAACTTCTGAAAGCAACGGGAGAAGCATCAAGGTAAGCCTAACAGCACGGACTAGGGAGGTGATCGCCGCAAACTGGCTCCCAAACGTGGGGCTAACAAACGTTAAGATCGCCGCAAACTGGCGCCATAACGTGGAGCTCGAAGGGAAGAACGACACAAACGGAGGACTAGGAAACAACGAACAGACGAAGAATCTTCAGAGGAAAGGGGCACAGCAGAACAAAATTACAACGCGAACTTCTAGTCTACCTACGTGGGACAACAAAACAGCTGAGAACATCGCTTCTAGAACTTCACCAGGATTCGAACCCGGAACGCATCAGTTAACATTGAAAAAAATACAGGTTAGAACATTTATTCAAAAACAAACAAAAAGGCATGCAGAGTAGTGATTCAGTTTTGTGAACACATGTTATTGAGAGGGGGTAAAGTCATTACTAGGGAGGTAGAACTTGCTAACGGAACCATGAGTAGGTCAAGGGAAGATTTGAAAGAACCGAATGGGGAGGCTATTGTCAGCATAACAACAGATGGAGAAAATATGGGTGCAGCAGAGGTAGAAGTTAGGCAACCACCGATTGAGCAGGTCATTGACGCAGGTCAGAACCAGCTGATGATATTCCTCCAACATTTGAGCACAAAGATAGACGAGATGGGTAAGAACTTAGAAAGCAAATTAGATGAGCAGAGTAAGGAGTCAAAAAGAAATTTCAATGAACATAGTAAGAACTTAGAAAGCATATTCAATGAACATAGTAAGAACTTAGAAAGCATATTCAATGAACCTAGTAAAGACTTAGAAAGAGTCGTAAGGGAACAAGACAAGAATTTAGAAGGGGAATCAAATGAGAATAATGAATACTTAGAAAGAATCGTAAGTAAGCAGAGTAATGACTTAGAAAGAATCGTAAGTGAACAAGATAAGAATGTAGAAGGAGAATTAAAGGAGCAGAGTAAGGGCTTAGAAAGAATCGTAAGTGAGCAGAGTAAAGACTTAGAAAGAATCGTAGGTGAACAAGATAAGAATGTAGAAGGTGAATCAAATGAGCAGAGTAAAGACTTAGAAAGAATCGTAAGGGAACAAGATAAAAATCTAGAAGGGAAATCAAACGAGCAGAGTAAGGACTTAGAAAGAATCGTAAATGAGCAGAGTAAGGACTTAGAAAGAAAACTGAGTGAACAGAAAAAGGATTTCGAAGGGAAATTAAGTAAGCAGAATAAGGACTTAGAAAGAAACTTAAGTGAACAAGATAAGAATGTAGAGGGGAAATTAGTTGAGCTGATGAAGGGGAAGTTGATAGAAACACTTGAAGGGAAATTACTACAGATACTAGAAACTAAGGATCCGAAAACACTAACGGGAGAAGAGACGTTAAAGAAAGCTTTTGAAAGAATGTCAAAGAGGGCGCAGAAAAGAAAGCAGGAATTTAAAACAAGGAAGCGAAAGAAATGGTTGATCGAACTTAGAGAATTAGTATGGGTATAAAAAAAAGAAAAGAAAAAGAAAGACATAATATCATTGATCATGATTCTACAGTGCCTGGAAAGGAGAGTTTTCACATCTGAATTAATGAATTATCTTAAGCAGTTGTGCAGAACATTTTTTTTTCATTACTAAAGAGACTTGAGTATTAAATGCTCATTAGTGATAGTGAAGAAGAACAAGAAACACCTTTGCCATTAATATGTTTCAGTTTCTTTCTGCTTGAATAAGTTTGTCTTAAGGTTGAAACAGCTTTTATTGTCAGAATATTTATTATTTTTTTTGATATTTAGCAATATTTGTAAATTATTAATTGGTTGGTATGCTAGCAATATGCTGACAGTTTTCTTTAAACATATAAATTGGTTTTGTTAATTATAAAAAAAAAGAGGTATCAAAGAAAGGAAAATTTATTTAAAGGTCCATACAGGGTGATTAATATTGTTGGCTCGGATACATTTGAGTTACAAGAAATAAAGAATTCCAAGATCGTAGGGAGATATCATAAACAGTTGCTCAAACCATACAAATGTTTAGAGAATGAGAAGGGTGAAGAATGTAATGAAAAGAATCAGGTTAGTTTTACTCGAAATGAGGTAGCAACCCTGTGAACAAATAGTAAAGGTAATACACCCGATAAATAAGTATGTAAAGAAATGAATAAAGGCATAATAATTATGTACCAATATGTATGTAAATAGATTTAATTTTAGAACTTAAATTGGGTATTAGAGTATTTGTTGCGTTACAAGTTATTCGTGTGCGCGAAATGTATTGTGTATAGGAATGTCTCTCGGAAACCTGTTTTTAAATGGTGAGAGGGGATCAACCATAACAAATGTAGAGTGAACGACCCAAATGTAAACACCACTGGTTTGGCAGAACCCTTGTGAAGGAACCGGTATAGCGAAGGGTCTATGTCAACAAAACAAACGAACAAAGGCCATAATCAGAGGAATTATTCTGTAAAAGCAAATTGTATCAAGTGTTGAAAAATTTATTCTTTTCCAGAACAGGGCAATTTGAAACGGCAACTCTAGGCCGGGCCCGAGAACAGTAATTCTAGATAATTTATTAATTAACTTTTATTGATATTAAATCTTACTATGTAAATATCTTTTTCTCATACTGCTTGTATATTTTAAGAAGGGTGATTTAACATTATGTATCTATCTAGGTTACTAATATTAGTAGAGTTATAAATGATTGAATGTAAATAATTTAAGCGCTATGTTAAAATACTGTCCACGGTGGAATGTTTTAGCTACAGGAATAGTGCTTTCGAAGGCAGAAAACCTAGTTTTATTACCTCTCTTCGGTCGCAGTGCTATTATTCCTACAGCGAGGGTGTAGAGCCTTTGTCCCATTATTTGATAATTCGCCGTGACCAAGTGAGTGAGAAGGACAATCTAACGGTACATGTAGGAAAAGCCGCGATTTATATTAAAATTGGACCAATGAAATCCCTGAAAGTTTATTCGAAACAGTTAGACGCGTCGAGTCGCGCTAAAAATGGACCAATAGGAAAGGAAGCAGCCTCAGAAGCCTGAGACTATAAATGGATCTGTTTGTGGAAAATTCGGGCAGTTTGGTAATGTGAGGTCAGGGAGAGATGCTGCAGGATGTGTGAGACATCGCGCCAAAAAGGGAATAAAGACAGTTTTATCATGGATTTTTTAGCGACAGTTTATGTCATGTGTGGTCAGGGAGAGATGCTGCAGGATGTGTGAGATATCGCGCCAAAAAGGGAATCAAGTCAAATTTGTCATATCAGCTTAGTATTGCATTTTATTCGAGAGTTTTCGTAATGTGTGGTCAGGGAGAGATGCTGCAGGATGTGTGAGATATCGCGCCAAAACAGGGAATCAAAATAGTTTTAGCAACACACCTAAGATCCGCTACTCTGAAAGCGACAATAAGAATAGTTATATTTCGTGCCATATCCACGCCATAGTTTAACAGCAGTGGACAGTATTTTACAGCGGCAATACCAGTTTTGTATACTACGAGTGTTAATTAAATAAAAAGAAACGGCAGTGTCATCTTTTCATAAACAAAGCAAGTCTATGTCTTCCTATATCACCACCCGAGATCTACGTTTTCCTTTACCGAGGATAAGTCCATGCTCCCATATAGTTTAAGAAAAATTACTGCAGCTAGCCGAGGATAAATAGAAGACAACCAACCCACTGAGAACTTCTGAAAGCAACGGGAGAAGCATCAAGGTAAGCCTAACAGCACGGACTAGGGAGGTGATCGCCGCAAACTGGCTCCCAAACGTGGGGCTAACAAACGTTAAGATCGCCGCAATACTGAGGTAGTTTCTCATTTCCCTTTCACTCTTTCGGATGTGCTTCTTGGTATCGTGGCGTATGGCGATGCAGGGCAGATGTGGATGCTTGTTTAAAGGAACGAGCATTCCTCGTGAACACTAGAGAGCTGCTTGGTCGACGGGTCGTTCATCGTTCTCTCTAGGGAGCTCCAGAAGTGGGATGAATCTTTCTAGTTAGGGTTCTGCACGTCTCAATGGCCTATCTACCTGCGGCCTGTAGCCTTCTGTGGTTCCCTCAATTAATCCCTTCCTTCCGGGAGGTGATAGCCACAATAGATCTCAAGTAAGTCGTAGTGTGCGAGGTGTACCTCTCCGTTGTATAACCTAACTTACTTTTTTCCCAAAAAAGTTTTTTGTTCAATTCTGAGTTTCTGGTTTTGAAAAAAGCATATACTTATCAAACTTGGATGAGCCTGTGGCGTAACACATTTGCCTCACACTAATAACTACATACTCTATGTGATCAAAAGTATCCGGATACCCCACAAACATATGTTTGTCATTTTGGGTGCATTGTGCTGCCACCTGGTACTCATTATCCGCGACCTCAGTAGTCATTAGAAATCGTGAAACAGCAGAATCGGACGCTCCGTGGAACTCACCGTTTCGAACGTGGTCAGGTGATTGGGTGTCACTTGTGTCAGAAGTCTATACGCGAGATTTCCACACTCCTAAATATCCCTAGGTCCACTGTTTCTGATGTGATAGTGAAGTAGAAACGTGAAGGGACATGTACAGCACAAGAGCGTACAGGCCGACCTCGTCTGTTGACTGACAGAGACCGCCGACCTTTGAAGAGGGTCGTAAAGAGTAATAGGCAGACATCTATCCAGACCATTACACAGAAATTCCAAACTGCATCAGGATCCACTCCAAGTACTATGACAGTTAGGCTGAGATGAGTCTCTATGGATTCCATGGTCGAGCGGCTGTTTATAAGCCACACATCACTCAGAAAAATGCCAAACGACGCCTCGCTTGGTGTAAGGAGCATCAACATTACACGATTGAACAGTGGCAAAACGTTGTGTGGAGTGACGAATCACGGTACACAATGTTGCGATCCGATGGCAGGGTGTGGGTATGGAGAATGACCGGTGAACGTCATCTGCCAGCGTGTGTGCCAACAGTGAAATTCGGAGGTGGTGGTTTTATGGTGTGGTCATGTTTTTCCTGGAGGGAGCTCGCACCTCTTGTTGTTTTGCGTGGCAAGGTCACAGCACAGACCTACATTGATATTTTAAGCACCTTCTTGCTTCCCACGGTTGAAGAGCAATTCGGGGATGGCGACTGCATCTTTCAACACGTTCGAGCACCTGTTCATACTGCACGGGCTGTGGCGGAGTGGTTACACGACAATAACATCCCTGTTATGGACTGGCCTGCACAGAGTCCTGACTTGAATCCTATAGAATACCTTTGGGATGTTTTGGAACGCCGACTTCGTGCCAGGCCTCACCGATACCTCGCCTCAGTTCCGCACTCCGTGAAGAATGGGCTGCCATTCTCCAAGAAACCTTCCAGCACCTGATTGAAAGTATGCCTGCGAGAGTGAGTGCTAACATCAAGGCTAAGGGTGGGTCAACATGATATTGACTTCCAGCATTACCGATGTAGGGCGCCGCGAACTTGTACGTTATTTTCAGCCAGGTATCTGGATACTTTTGATCATGTAGTGTATGTGCACCAAATTTTGCAATACACTTCCAGAAGATTTGGACTAAAATCTAAGAAATATATTAAAAATAGCCTCAATTCTTATGTCACACACTATATTTAAAGTTATTTAAGTCATCATGTAAGTTTCTCATTACCGTGGTAACGAATAAGGCCTGCATTTGAAAGCCCCCGTGTTCATTTCCCGTCTACCGCCCACTCTGATCTTTGGTTTTTCGTGGTTTTCCATGATCGATAGGCGAATGCTGGGGTGGTTTCTCATCCACCGTGATTTCTTTCCATCGTTTGCCTTTCATTCCGTTTCCCGATCATCATTAGATGTGCTTCTAGGTTTCGTGGCGTATGGCGGTGCCGGATAGATGGTGCGGATGCTTACTCAAAGGAAAGAGGGTCTTCGTGGGGAATAGAGGGCTGCCGGGTGGACAGATCGTACATTGTCCTCTCTAGGCAGTTCCAGTAGTGGGACGGGTCTTCGAGCCTGGAATTGTTAAGTACTTCCGCGCGATTCTGTGGTCTGTGACCTCGTGTTGTTCCTTCACTTCAAACCTTCCTCCTGAATAGCGTAGTTTTAACCACAATAGATCTTTCTAAATCGCAGTGCGCGAGATGTCCACCTCCGTTGTATAAACTATACCTAAGTCCCTAATTGTCCCTACGATATCAAAAATGTTTGCACAAAAATATTCCTAGAGAGTGGATTTAATAACAATTTAAAAAGTGTAAATTGAAATTTTTACTTTCTCTACTAGGTATAGTAAGTAGGGGAAGTATTGTATTCCATCCAAAAATTCGATTCCGAGATTTCACCGGAAATATATGTTTTGAGACACCCCTGAATCCAAAAAAAACATTTTTGGAAACATGTCCGTGTGTGTGTCTGTCTGTGAACAGCGTAACTCAGAAACGAACAGTCGGATAAACACCAAACTTGGTATTTAGGTGCAGTATCTTCCAGAGATGCGACACGAAGGTTTTCAATAAAATCCCCAAACCCAGATTACCCTTTATATGGAACATTTTTCTAAAGTTTTAATTTTCTCAAAAATAGCTCAAACGAGTTTGATTAAAATGTGATATGCTTAAGATATTTTCATGACAAATAAAATGTATATCTCGAATTTTCTGGGAATGTCTCCAAAAGTATTCTTCATTGTGAACGACTTTTGCATAACTGGTAAACCATAAGATATAGACAAAATTTTACTACACAAAAAATGTAGATTAAAATACATAATTTATGTCATGCACTTTTTTTTGAATGAACCATTTTCGAGATATTGCTAGTTATTCCCTTAAATTTTTCAATACTTATTTTCTGAAATGGGAATTCGTTATTATTTTTTTTGTCTTGGATTTGCAAAGAGTATTAATCTGTGGCAAAGGAATGGTGCTGCACCTAGCAACCAGCTATTAAGAGATATGTCGATGCTTAAAGGCTACTGTATTTTATATTGCCCTTGCAAATACAAAACAAAGGGGAACATACTACGCCTTAAGCGATAGTCAAATATTTTTAGAACTGGTCGCTATGTGAAAATATAATTTTCTTTTCATGTCAAAAATCGTTTCTGCAAATGTTTATCTCGATTAATATGAAATAGATGGAGATTAAGAGTTTGTAAAAATAGTTTGTACAAGAGTAGAGAAAGTCATGTGAGTGTAACAGATCAGCATTTCTTATGTCCTAGAGAGAGAATGGAATACTCCACATAGCAACCAGCTCTTAAAACATTTGACTATCGCTTAAAACCTACCATATTCCCTTGCATCTACAAGAAAATTAGCAATAAGATTAACATCTCCATATCTCGATTAACACGAAGCATATGGAGAATAAGCGTTTGTAAAAATAATTTGTACAAGAGTAGAGAAAGTCATATGAGGTAAACACATTAGATTTTTTACATTTTTACCCAATTTTAATTGATCTATTTCTTAAACACACACAAAAATACTTCTACTCTAGTTGTATGTATCGTTTACAGTTGTACGACCTTTGAAAGCAATTTATTATCTGTGAAAATTCAAAACAAAAAATTTATTGCTTTGACTTTTTTTTTATCATATGCTCAGAACATAAATCACATACCACAGCATTTTAACGAGGTATATCAAACCTTTAACTTTTGATGTGGCAATAAGAAATGCTCTTTAGACTCTAAGGTTTATCACATTGCTTCCAGATTTTTAATTTGATCTTAGTATATAGAGATAGGAAATTATCGTGCAGTAATTTCCTAATTTTGATTAGTTTAAGAGAAAAAAAACTTGTTTATACGTTACTGATTTTTTCAAAATTTTCAATGTGGGTTATGCAAAATAATTAACTTCAGCTGAACTATTTAATAGGTTTGAACTCATGCAGAAAAGTTCAAAATCCATAAAAATTCCTAAAGCTCTCCTGAATACGAACGAGTATTTCAAGCTACTAGATTTCAGACCTAAGATTAGGGTATATCTCCCCGACATTTATCAGTTATGAGATTAATAGTAAATTATGATACAAATGCTAAAATAATTTTTTTTTTTTTTTTGCGAATAGGAATGTTTGCGAAAAGGCCTTCGTTTCACAATTCTACGAGCAACATAAAACCACTTTATCACGTGTGGCGTATCTCTAAGTCTAGCAAATGAAATAAAATTGAACAGGGGTAAAGAGGCATATATATATATATATATATATATATATATATATATGGAATGACATGGTTTAGACTGGGTGGCTGGAGGGCACAGAAAATGACTGACGATTCTAGCAGGATAATCTGCCCATTCTATGATTTGGATGAGGACTGGGTACATATTTTGGTGGAATGTGCACAGTGGGAAAACCAGCGAACAATTGAACTCAAAGAAACATGCTTAAGTTCATCAAGAAAGAGATTGGCATGTTGGGAGCTACTGGCTGGCTAGAGGAACTGGCAAAAAATGGGCAATTTTTTGGCTAAAGTGACGAAGCTAGGTCAAACATGTTCAGTAAGACAAAGGTAATTTATCTCTATTTTCCTTTTTCTTGTTCTTTTTTGTTTTGTTTACTTTTTCTGTTGTTTATTTGTCACCATACTTGTATCTTAAATATTTACGTACGGTCAATGACCCATGCACTAAATACTTGTGTAATAACTTTAATAATTTGAAACCAATAAAGACACCTTATCTACTATTTTTAGACAGCGCTTAAATTTGTAAAATATCAATAAATCAATATTATATTGATTCCTGAATCTAAGAGAAATCACGTTAGAACGAGATCCACTCACGTATGTAGCAAGTCTTGAAACAAGCCAAATGACGTTAAAAACGAGATAAATTCTCTCGTGCGTAGCGAGATGTCACGTGTTGTAATGTTTTGTTGATTCGCTAGCAATCATTTTCAGTGAAATTATTTTCAACATGTTTTACCTTACAGCAGTCAATGAAGCGATTAAATGCTGTATCATTTTGCTTTCTGGACTGTTCGGGTAAGTACTTCTAGTACTATTCTTTCTGCTGCTTCTATAATTACACCTGGTTCTTCCATTTCAGTTTCTTCTGAATTCATAATTTCCGCCATTTAATCTTTATGTAGGTTATACTAGATAAAAGAATAACGTTTTCGATAAAAGAAAACACAAGGTTGCCAATACAAGGTATAGGTTAACTCCACAATGAATTGCTATAAATTTAAGTATGAGATTTGTTCTGTGAACAGCTAATGCAAGTGGCATGAGAAATTAATCATGTAAAAAGACAAATTGAAAAGTAAAACCTAAGCAAACCAAATCGAGTTATTATACATGTGCAAATACAGGGTGATTGCCATGTGATGGACATGAAAGCAAGTTGATCACAATGAAGTGATATAAACATTTTATCGCGTAGTGCGATAATGTAGAGTTAGTTCGTGTGCTTTAGTTAACACATCTACTTTAAGCCATGCTGTCTAAACACAGTTGATTTACTCAGGTGTCCTCAAAACATGTACTTCCAGAGAGATACCGACACCGAATTTTTGGAATTTTCTCTGCCTACTAGGTACGTGGTAGAGAAAGTAAAAATATGATGATAAATTAACAAGAATTCCATCATGGAGAGCATTCTAAGGTGCCAAAACTGTAAGAAAACATTACGTGAAAAGTAGCTTTTAAAACTTCGCGTCCTATTTGCACACACATGCGCACACCATTTAAACGTCACCTTTAGGCATTTTTGCCAACTAGATTACTATAATCGAGAGCTGTTCGTTACTTTCCATTTTGCCCTCCTATATGCTGAAAGCAACAAAAGATTTTTCCGGCAGTGTACATCCTGTTTCCCACTCTCACCTGACAATGTTATTATTGTACTCCTATGGGAAATGCACTTTCAATTTCAAAGGATATTTCGCCAGTGCCCGCTTTTTTACCGACTTTCTTCGCGTGAGTTTAGCATCGTAAAGTGTTCGCTAATTCCCGTTTCACACATAACCCTTAAGGCAGCGGTGGCGGCTGCTGGCAAGATCGTCGTCGTCTCGGCGGAGTTATTAACAATTGTTTGTGGAGTCATTTCATTCTGCTTTTGCAACAAAACCATTTGATGCTGATTAAATTTTTTGGTAGATGTAGTTTTGCCCTTGAAAATGGTTTTGCGTGCATGGTCTGACTTCAAGCCGTACACGTCTTCTTTGAAAATATGAGGTGGGTAAAATTCACAAATTTCCATAGACATTGCCTTTGCAAGGTCTACAATTTCTTAATCTTTCTACCTTCTGTGTACTCAATTATAGTAAGTAGAGGAAGTATTGCAAATCACATAAGAATTAAAAATCTGATGTGTTACACTCACGTGACTTTCTCTACTCTTGTAGAAACTATTTATACAAACGCTTATTCTCTATCTACTTCATGTTAATCGAGATAAACATTTGCAGAGTCTATCTTATTGCTAATTTTCTTGTAGACGTAAGGGGATAATATATTTATAAGGGCAGTATCGAAATACCGGAGCCTTTAAGCACATACATATCTCTTAATAGCTGGTTGCTAGGTGCAGCACCATTCTCTTTGCCACAGATTATAACTCTTTGCATATCCAAGACAAAACTGAATAACGAATTCCCATTTTAGAAAATAAGTATTGAAAAATTTAAGGGAATAACAAGTAATATCTCGAAAATGGTTCACTCAACAAAAGAAATATATATGTCATAAATTGTGTATTTTAACGCGGTCTACATTTTTTGTGTAGTAAAATTTTGTCCATCTCTTATGGTTTACCAGTTATGCAAAAGTCGTTCACAATGAAGAATACTTTTGGAGACATTCCCAGGAAATTTAAGATATACATTTTATTTGTCATAAACATATCTTAAAACATATATTTTAATCAAAATCGTTAGAGCCATTTTTGAGAAAATTAAAATTTTCGAAAAATCTTCCATGTAAAGGATACTCTGGGGTGGGGGTATTTTCTTGAAAGCCATAGTGTCGCATTTCTGGAAGATACTGAACCTAAATACCAAGTTTGGTGTTTATCCGACTGTTCGTTTCTGAGTTATGCTGTTCACAGACAGACACACACACAGACAGACACACAGACACACACACGGACATGTTTCCAAAAATGCTTTTTTGGATTCAGGGGGTCTCAAAACATGTATTCTTGGTGAAATCTCGGTATCGAATATTTGGGTGGAATACAATACTTCGCCTACTTACTATACGTAGTAGAGAAAGTAAAAATCTAGATTTCATCGGAAACACGCTTGGGGGACCCCAAAATTAGAAAGTTAGGAGAAATTCATTTGCGTGTGTGTGTAAACGAGGGCGATACTTTAAGCTTTTAGAATGCCATATTTATAAAAACAAATGAAATTTGTTTATATTTGACAGCTACTTTATAATGTTTTGCGAATTGATTGCCGTGTAGTTTGTTCGATTTGCTGTAATACCTTTTAATTATCGTCATTTAAAGATTTTGTGTTCACTCAAAAATAAATTTGACTACAGAACATTTCCGTGCTAAGGTAACAATTTCTAATAGCTACAGCGAATTCAAACGAGATTGGTATTTTCTTGGTAATGAATTTCGTGAAGGACGTACAAGAACTGCTGTTGCTGATAAAAATATTGCCGCTGTTCGAGCAATGCTTGAAGAAGATCAACGGACATCTATATTTATTCGGGCGACATTGGGCATTGGTAAGAGTCAAATTCAAAATATTTTAAATCAACAGTTAGACGTGAGAAAACTATCTTGTCGATGGATTCCACATAACCTGACTCACGATCCAAAACAACGCCGATGCAGTAAAAGTCTGGAAAAATTCCAAGGTGACACTTCAAATTTTTTTTGTAATATCGTTACTGGTGACAAATCTCGGATTTATTGTTATCATCCTGAAAATAAAAGTCAATGAGTCTTTCGAAAAAACTCTAAGCCTACAAAAGACCGACGAATTCGCAGTGAAAGTAAGAAGATCGTTGCTAGTTTTTACTTTCTCTACCTCGTATAGTAAGTAGGGGAAGTGTTGCATTCCACCCAAAAATTCGATACCGAGATTTCACCGGAAATACATGTTTTGAGACTCCGTGAATCCAAAAAAAAAGCATTTTTGGAAACATGTCCGTGTGTTTGTGTCTGTGTAGCTGTGAACAGCATAACTCAGAAACGAACAATCGGACAAACACCAAACTTGATATTTAGGTTTAGTATCTTCCCGAGATGCGACACGAAGGTTTTCAAGAAAAGTACCATTTATATGGAACATTTTTGGAAAATTTTAATTTTTACAAAAATGGCTCTAAGGATTTTGATTAAAATATCGTATATTTAAGATAGTTTCACGACAAATAAAATGTATATCTTGAATTTTCTGGGAATGTCTCCAAAAGCATTCTTCATTTTCAACGACTTTTGTATAACTGGTAAACCATAAGAGATAGACAAAATTTTACTACACAAAAAATGTTGATCGCCTTAAAATACACAATTTATGTCCTATACATTTTTTTGTTGAGTGAACCATTTTGGAGATATTGCTTGTTATTCCTTTCAATTTTCCAAAACTTATACTTTTTCTCAAATGGAAATTCGTTATTAAATTTTTTTTTGTCCTCGACATGCAAAGAGAATGGAATACTCCACATAGCAACCAGCTATTAAAACATTTGACTATCGCTTAAAGCCTACCAATGCCCGAGATTTCACCGAAAATATATGTTTTGAGGTCCCCTGAATCCAAAAAAAGCATTTTTGGAAACATGTCCGCGTGTGTGTCTGTCTGTGTGTGTGTCTGTCTGTGTGTCTGTGAACAGCATAACTCAGAAACCAACAGTCGGATAAACACCAAACTTGTTATTTAGGTTCAGTATCTTCCGGAGATGCGACACGAAGGTTTTCAAGAAAATACCCCCACCCCAGACTACCCTTTACATGGAACATTTTTCGAAAATTTTAATTTTCTCAAAAATGGCTCTAACGATTTTGATTAAAATATCATATGTGTAAGATATTGTCATGAGAAATGAAATGTATGTCTCGAATTTTCTGGGAATGTCTCCAAAAGTATTCTTCATTGTGAACAACTTTTGCATAACTGGTAATCCATAAGAGATAGACAAACTTTTACTACACAAAAAAATGTAGATCGCGTTAAAATACACAATTTATGTCATATACATTTCTTTTGTTGAGTGAACCGTTTTAGAGATATTGCTTGTTATTCCCTCAAATTGTCCAATACTTGTACTTTTTCTCAAATTCGTTATTAATTTTTTATGCCCTGGACATACAAAGAGAATGGAATGGGCCACATAGCAACCAGCGTTAAAATATTTGACAATCGCTTAAAACCTACCAATTCCTTGCATTTACAAGAAAATTACCAATAAGATTAACATCTCGATTAACATGAAGCATATGGAGAATAAGCGTTTGTAAAAATAGGTTTTACAAGAGTAGGGAAAGTTATGTGAGTGTAACACATCAGATATTTTTTATGTAGAGAACTTATTTATAATTTGAATGTTTTATTCTGTCGGTGATGTCAGGGTAGTTATTGTTTTTATTGTTTCAGTTTCAATAAATAAATTGCTTTGAATTTTTATGAAATGATGTCGCTATTCAGCTGTTTCTCGCGATGTCATGCACAGTCTATGAAATTGGAAGGTAAATATAACGATTCGCTTTTCATACATAGGGCTATGGTTTTGGTTTCCTCTATCCCCCTTGTACCAAAAAACAAAATGTGTATCAAAACTATTTCTGCAAAGTTTTAAATGGATTAAAACGAAATAGAAGAATAAGCGTTTGTAAGAATAGATTGTAGACGAATGAGTAGAAAAGGTGTACAGAAATTGTTCTTTATTTTGTATTTTAGTGCAGATACATGTAGGTCTTTATATCATAATGGTCAAAGCGACTTTGAGAGAATAACCAAATAACGAAATTTTCGAGATATAAAGAGTGTTTGGGGTGTAAATAAGCTCATGAAAGTATTTGCTTGAAAGCTTAGAAAACAGTCAGAAAGCGTCTATCTTCAAGAAATTATGATGGTTGTTAGGAATATCGGGTTTTTTCGAAAACGTGCGGATTCTGTGCCTTCAGGAACCAACTCCATACATAAATTTCATGGCAGCGTTACGGTCTCCGACAGGTGCTCATTTCATGCCCAGGTCTCTCATTGTAAGGAGCCCGCAATGCGAATTTCACATGCAGGAGGGTAGATCTGTGAAACACAAGGGGTTTCCGTCCCCTCCAAGGGTTTACAAACGGATGCATTTCGCTTCATATCCTTCCTGTTACATACATGATCCTGACCATTGTTCGCAAACGGCGGGTCAATATTCCTGGTGCAGAGGGATTCGAATTAGGTTCCCCGCCCGCGCAGACACAGCTAAGTAAGAAACCGTGTTCTTCGTCATCTCCTGGAACGGATTTAGTTTGCAACGCTGCGTGCCTGCATTTAAAACTACCCCCCCCCCCCATCCAGAGCAAAAAACTTCACCAACAACTTTGACTAAACAACAAGACCAAAAGGCAAAAAGAGAAACAAACGGGCGATACGTGTCTTGCTTTTAAGTTTGTCAAAGAATTAACATGTCCATGGAGTTAAAATACTTTACTTCTCTTGTGTGTTTATGGCAATCTCTCCTACTTCCCTAGTAGGAAAAAAATATTACTAGTAGATAGATAATGTAACCTTATTAGCGTCAAACTATTAGTTACCCGATGTTGCATGGCTAGCTTTCTGAACTCCAATGACGAACTAGTAAATTTATTTCTATGTCCGATTACTCAATGTAACAGATGAAAAATGATTCGATATTCACACAGAAAGACCTGAAACATCGGCGGAACATCTGACTTCATTAACCTTGAGGCAGTATTTTATATCATAACATGCTGTAAATGCCAGAGAGATTGTAGTGTAAATTAATATTATTGTATGTACATGATTTTAGGTGCTTGTTAGCCATAAGTATTGTTAGGAAATAAGTTTACACGGTCTCACTGAAACTGACAATAGAAGTGATTAACAAGAAACCACGGGGGTGAGTTGTTTATCACTAAGAAAAGATAAACAAATGGCGTCAGGGTAGCGTGCCTTTTTTAGAAATGGAGGAAATATCTTCCCTAGAGTATATATGTTAGTAGTAGTGATTGGCTGACCAAAACAGACGCTAAAATGGGCGCGATTTGGTAACCAATAGGAGTTCTATTATAATGTTTAGGCAATTTGAGGCGAAGAAGTATATATTCTCGAGCCATAAGGAAGTGTCGCAAGGTTCTGAAGAATCTCTCACGAGGTGCACGTCGCAGAATTAGTTATAAAAATGCAAAGTACGCGAAGTAATTGATGCGCGGCAACTAAAACGACTGTACTTACATTCAGCAATATCACAGTTTCAGTCAGGCGTGTAAAAAGATTAAATATGTCAATTATTAATTAAGTGTAACGGCTATAAAACTCTAGATTAAAAATATTTTATCAGTGTTATTTTTTAGCAACAACTCCTTTCCGTTTACACACCCTGCTTAGAGACACGTGCTCGACTGAGTTATAATAGCTAGCCGGTGGAGAAAGAACCCAAATTGAAAATATAATTAAACAACAAGCGCCCAACAAATGAGATAACACAAGATATGAGAGCTGCGACAACCTCCCCTATAGTCTTCCAAGTTTTGGAAATGCTGCATAACCCATAAGTACACTTCGGCGGTAGCAGAATCCCCGGTCACAATGATCCTGTAACATTTTTACGTAATTATATTAGATTAGCTTTTAAACATTTTTACCCTAGTTTTGGTTCCATAGTTATTTAATAGCAGAAAAACTACATAATTTTTACATACTGCAGAAATCCTTAACACATACAAAGAAATAAGATTTCGCACTATCAGACTACCAGGTTTGGAAAAGACATAGTCTTCAACCATTAAGAGAATTCATCTCTGTCAGTATAAAATAGTTCACTGATTTCTAATGTTAGTAGTTTTCTCTATTTATACAATTATTTAGCACGTCCTGATAACGAACATTATTACACAAAAATGCAATGTGTATTTTAGAACATTTTGGCATTCAGAAACTTCAGTGCATACATCTATAGGATTAGAATATAGATTCCTCAGAGGTTTTAACACTGTTTCATTGCACACACAGTTACAGTATTTGATAAATGGCAATTAAGGAAACAAAAAAAGTCCGATATGTTACATTCACATGACTTTCTCTACTCTTGTACAAACTATTTTTACAAAGGCTTATTCTCCATATGATTCATATTAATCGAGATGTTAATCTTATTGCTAATTTTCTTGTAGATGCAACGGGAATTGGTAGACTATAAGCGATATTCAAATCTTTTAAAAGCTGGTTGCTATTTGGAGTATTCCATTGTCTTTGCATTTCCAGGACAAAAACAATGAATAACGAATTTGAGAAAAACTATAAGTATTGGAAAATGTAAAGGGATAACAAGCAATATCTCGAAAATGGTTCACACAACAACAAAAATGTATATGACATAAATTGTGTATTTTAACGGGCTCTACATTTTTTGTGTCGTAAAAGTTTGTCTACCTCTTATGGTTTACCAGTTATGCAAAGTCGTTCAGAATGAAGAATACTTTTGGAAACATTCCCAGAAAATTCGAAATATACATTTCAGCTGTCATAAAAATATCTTAAACATGCAATATTTTAATCAAAATCGTTAGAGCCATTTTTGAGAAAATTAAAATTTTCGAAAAATCTTCCATGTAAACGGTACTCTGGGGTGGGGGGATTTTCTTTAAAACCTTCGTGTCGCATCTCTGGAAGATATTAAACCTAAATACCAACTTTGGTGTATATCCGACTGTTCGTTTCTGAGTTATGCTCTTCAAGGACACACATACGGACATGTTTACAAAAATGCTTTTTTTGGATTCAGGGGGTCTCAAAACATGTATTTCCGGTGAAATCTCGGTATCGAATTTTTGGGTGGAATACAATACTTCCGCTACTTACTATACGTAGTATAGATAGTAAAAATAGGATCGATTGTCACTTTTTAAATTCTGTCTTCTGTTTGTTTAAGAGCTACAGCCATTTAAGTATATTCCTTTCAATAAAGCGTAACCAGCTTTCACTTTTAAACTCTGCTGATATATACTATGTCATCAAAAGTAACCGGACACTCCAACAAACATACGTTTTTCATCTTAGGTGCATTGTGCTGCCACCTGGTATTCATTATCCGCGACCTCACTAGTCATTAGAAATAGTGAAACAGCAGAATAGGACGCTCCGTGGAACTCACGGTTTCGAACGTGGTCAGGTGATTGGGTGTCACTTGTGGCAGAAGTCTGTACGCGAGATTTCCACACACTAAACATCCCTAGGTCCACTGTTTCTGATGTGATAGTGAAGTGGAAACGTGAAGGGACATGTACAGCACAAAAGCGTATGTTGAGTGACAGAGACCGCCACATTTGAAGAGGGTCGTAAAGAGTAATAGGCAGATATCTATCCAGACCATCATACAGGAATTCCAAACTGCATCAGGATCCACTCCAAGTACTATGACAGTTAGGCGTGAGGTGAAAAACTCTGGATTCCGTGGTCGAGCGGCTGCTCATAAGCCACACATCACGCAGGAAAATGCCAAACA
Source organism: Deroplatys truncata (assembly GCA_030765065.1). NCBI lineage: Eukaryota > Metazoa > Arthropoda > Insecta > Mantodea > Mantidae > Deroplatys > Deroplatys truncata. The sequence goes on along the minus strand of CM060981.1, from coordinate 29,726,153 downwards.
ACGCATTGGAGTAAGGAGCGTCAACATTACACAATTGAACAGTGGCAAAACGTTATGTGGAGTGACAATCACGGCACACAATGTAGCGATCCGATGGCAGGGTGTGGGTATGGCGAATGCCCGGTGAACGTCATCTGCCAGCGTGTGTAATGCCAACAGTGAATTTCGGAGGTGGTGGTGTTATGGTGTAGTCGTGTATTCCCTGGAGGGGGCTTGCACCCCTTGTTTTGCGTGGCACGATCACAGCACAGACCTACATTGATATTTTAAGCACCTTCGTGCTTCGCACTGTTGAAGAGCAATTCGGGGATGGCGATTGCATCTTTCAACACAATCGAGCACCTGTTCATACTGCACGGGCTGTGGCGGAGTGGTTACAGGACAATAACATCCCTGTAATGGACTGGCCTGTACAGAGTCCTGACTTGAATCCTATAGAACACCTTAGGGATGTTTTGGAACGCCGACTTCGTGCCAGGCCTCACCGATCTACATCGATACCTCTCCTCAGTTGCGCACTACGTGAAGAATGGGCTGTCATTCCCCAAGAAACCTTCCAGCACCTGATTGAAAGTATGCCTGCGAGAGTTAACGCTGTCATCAAGGCTAAGGGTGGGCCAAAACTATATTGACTTTCAGCATTACCGATGGAGGGCGCCACAAACTTGTACGTCACTTTCGGCCAGGTGTCCGGATACCTTTGATCACGTAGTGTAAGTAACTATTTATATTCTGTGGAGTAACAACAACTGTTTTTTCTACTCTATGGCATGCTCAACTAAAGGTCAAGCCCTTTTTCGTAAACATGTTCTTTTATAACTCCAATGTTAGTATTCAAGTACAAGGGCTTTTTAAATCGTTTTTAATCCTTTAATAATTTATAAAATAAAATTAGGAAGTGTTTCATAGCCCCAAGTCATTCATAACGGACTGAGCTTCTCAGTGGAAAGAATTATCAATATCAGTTGAATGGTTTTTGGGATTACTCTTAACACAGAACACAGTGATAACGTTTTACGTCATCCGAATTTTAAAGCCGCGCGTTGTTGCGACAGTTTTAAAGCAGTATAATTTACCTGCTTCTGATGTAGTTATCTCGCAGCTCGTTCTATTGTCCATTGCGCCAGCTGCTCCAGTGGTAGAACTACGAGAACTGTTTCAGGGTATGCGTGAGTGTATTGTGAAAGGATAACACTAGTTTAAATTGACTGAGAAATTTAATGTGATCTAATACTTGGGTTTTGAAGCGACCGTTTGAAGATAAAGAATAACATTAATTACACTGGGGAACAGGAATTTTGGTGCCTTACAATTCTGATCTATTTCTGACTATATTTGGGTCACTGATTCCAAAAATGCTGTTATTTTTACTTTCTCTACTACGTATAGTAAGTAGGCGAAGTATTGTATTCCACCCAAAAATTGGATACCGAAATTTAATCGGAAATATATGTTTTGAGACCCCCTGAATCCAAAAAAAGGATTTTTGGAAACATGTCCGTGTGTGTGTCTTTCTGTGCCTGTGTGTCTGTGAACAGCATAACTCAGAAACGAACAGTCGGATAAACACCAAACTTGGTATTTGGGTTCAGTATCTTCCAAGGATGCGACACGAAGGTTTTCAAGAAAATCCCCCCACCCCAGAGTACCCTTTACATGGAAGATTTTTCGAAAATTTTAATTTTCTCAAAAATGGCTGTAGCGATTTTGATTAAAATATCATATGTTTAAGATATTTTTATGACAAATAAAATGTATATTTTTAATTTCCTTGGAATCTCTCCAAAAGTATTCTTTATTGTGAACGACTTTTGAATAACTAGTAAACCATAAGAGATAGACAAAATTTTACTACACAAAAATGTAGATCGCGTTAAAATACACAATTTATATCATATACATTTTATTTGTTGAGTGACCCATTTTCGAGATATTACTTGTTATTCCCTTAAATTTTTGAATACTTATTTTCTCAAATGGGAATTCGTTATTCATTTATTTGTCTTGGATATGCAAAGAGGCAAAGGGAATGGTGCTGCACCTAGCAACCAGCTATTAAGAGATAGGTATGTGCTTAAAGGCTACTGTATTTCTATATTGCCCTTGTAAATATATATTCCCCTTACAGCTACAAGAAAATTAGCAATAAGATAGAGTCTGCAAATGTTTATCTCGATTAATATGAAGTAGATAGAGAATAAGCGTTTGTAAAAATAGAGTGTACAAGAGTAGAGAAAGTCATGTGAGTGTAACACATCAGATTTTTTCTCCAACGATCATGCTTTCTGTAAGAGGCCACTCTCTTGTCACATAATGTTGATCTTTAGCTCTAGAGTTCCATGGGCTTATAAAGCATGGGTATTTGATGTACCAACCTTGTTATCCTAGAAGAAAGTTCATCATGTTTATGTCGACACAGATAACCCATTGGTGATCACGGCATGAGATCTTCTCTAGAACTGTAGCTATTGTAGCTTGATTTTCATGTATAGTAATTGAGTGAGCAATTGGTATTGACCTGTATTTGTTCTCATTATGCAAAAGAACACATTTTAAGCTGTGTTTGGAGCTATCAATAAATGTCTACCACTCTGTTAGTGTGTATTTTCTTATACCCGGTTTCATTAACAGTCCTTATACATGGATGCAAAAAAACAAATTGTTTTTCTGTTGTGAAGAACGGCAGGAAATTTTGCTCTCTTTTGTGATAGACTCACTTTTGAACAGACATTGTTTCTCTGTCAGCCCAGAAGCCAACAATCCTGACGACTCCTTTGGAAGATCAGATCTCTAATGAGGTCATTCGATTCTGCTTGATTAAAACCAGACACAACAAAATCACTGTCATTTTGCTCAGCATAGCTTTCAGCTGATTGATCCACTTCTTCTGCTGAATCTGGAAGACTGATAAATACTGGAACAGGTATCTCCTCTGAATGTGGGACGGGACGTCTTGCAGAGCGTACATCGGGATATTTCCACGTATTCCAGGTTTTACTATTATGCCCTTTACATTTACTGAACAAATGTGGTTTATTGGTTCTTGCCATATCATTGGTTCCCCAAATTTTTCCAGTGTCGCAGATGCTCTGTGCATGTTTTACATACGATGTGAGGTGCCCAAGCCTTGGTCTCCAAGTTTTACTTTGAAATAGGCCAAATAAGCTCTTTTTACAAAATCGGTTATGGGTTTCTGTGCTGGATAAATGTGTATTCCCCACAGATAAAACAAAACACATCAGGATTATTAAACATTTTCTTCGCGATGAAGCCATATCAGTGCCTATGAAAATGAGACAAATGTCAGATTAGTTAAAGTACATCTGCAAACAACATGAAGAGTCCTTCGATAAAATAAATTAGTATAATGCAAATAATATAATCAAGTTACAAATGGTGCTGTAAAACAAAGTAATCATAAGAGCAATTTATAAAGATATAATCAGTATCTCATAAATTAGAGCTGCTTGGATGAAATGGAAGACATTTTTGGAATCAGCAGCATCAAACTACCCAGAATCAGGTGGAAAATTCTAGGCAACACGAAAAATACTTTTTTTATTCCCCAGTGTTACGAATCGTAGTACTCTAAAGTATAACACTTGTTTTGTTATACCGCTTACTTCTGTAGTATAAATTTTACAGCTGAAATAACTGTTTCCGTAATAAAGAAACTAGAAACGTAAATTGCCGCGAGTCGCTAAAATACTTAACAGCAAAGCCCCTCGCAATACCAGCTGGTGCCAAATCAGAAAGTCCTCTTAATGCGTCTATCGTTTAAGACCATTTCCCTCACCTGATTCATATTTTCATCAGTTTTACTGGAACAGGGTCGTGCCGAACAATATGCATGTTTAACTGATGTCACACCATTTTTAAACTTCGAAAACCACTCAAATGCTTGAGTTTTGCCCATAACTCCCCCCCATAAGCTGTTCTTAACATTTCATAGGCTTCTGTTTCAGTTTTACTGAGTTTAAAGCAAAATTTGATGTTCGTTCTTTGTTCTCCGCAATCTGACATTTTTGCTACGCGGAAAAATCGCAGCACGTGCAAAACACGTTTTCTCTTCAGAGCGTCTACCTCGTCACTGCACGGTCATAGGAAGTCACGTGATCTCTTATTTTAATCGGAAAGGAACGCTGCATGTACAGTCTGGGTAATAACTAAAGAAATCTCAGCGTCAGCATTGTTGTGAAGCTATTCCAGAAACTTTTTTGTCACACCTCGTATTCCTTGTTAATATTTTTTAATTTTTAAAAACTTACACTTTGTTCAACTGGTAACTCGCTATTCGTTTTTTTCTTGCTTTTTAAAAATATGACTATCGCTTTAGTCGATTTTGTTCTTTCCATGACGAAATGTATAAATATGTAGTGAAAATCTACCTCAATTAACAAGAAGTAGATAGTAGACGAGTAGGGAAAGTTATGCGAATGCAACACACCCGAATGTTTAACTTGCTTATATTGGTTAGAAATTAGTCATAGCCGAAATAAGAAAATTTTAATATAATTTATTTTGGAGGGATTTTAGTTCATTTCAACTAATGCAGCAGCACCATGTCCTTTTAATACCTTTTGGAATTGCACGTTATTTAATTTTATTTGACCTTATGCAGTAAATAGTTTATTTCCATTTCTCCTCTCTTTATTTTCCTGTTCCTTTTCGTTTCACTTCTTCCTGTTCGCATTAACGATTCATGGATACGCAGGCTTACGAAGCTCGTAATAGGATTCTCAAGTTGAGTGATCTGTCAAATGAAGGACTGCTATAAAAGGAAGATAACTCCCTTTGAAAAGCAGGTCGCGTTAAATCCATAAGCATTTACTGCCAAATGAGAAACGTATCAAGACCCTTTGACCTACATAAGAAACAGTTTCATTCATTTTACTACTTCTGTCACATACTAAGAAGATATAGAAAAAGTTCAGTACTGAGATAACACCGGAAATATGTGTTTCGAGGTCCCTGAATCCACTGAGGCTTTTTAGAAAACAAATCTTATGTGTTACACTCACATGCCTTTCTCTACTCTTGTACAAACTATTTTTACAAATGCTTATTCTCCATATGCTTCATGTTAATCCAGATGTTAATCTTATTGCTAATTTTCTTGTAGATGCAAGGGGAATTGGTAGACTTTAAGCGATACTCAAATGTTTTAACGCTGGTTGCTATGTGGAGTATTCCATTTTCTTTGCATTACCAGGACAAAAAAATTTAATAACCAATTTGAGATAAAGTATAAGTATTGGAAAATTTAAGGGAATAACAGGCATTATCTCAAAAATGGTTCACTCAACAAAAAAATTGTATATGACATAACTTGTGTATTTTAGTGTGATCTATATTTTTGTGTAGTAATATTTTGTCTATCTCTTATGGTTTATCAGTTTACCAACAGTCGTTCACAATGAAGAATACTTTTGGAGACATTCCCAGAAAATTCAAGATATACGTTTTATTTGTCATTAAAATATCTTAAACATATGATGTTTTAATCAAAATCGTTAGAGCCGTTTTTGAGAAAATTAAAGTTTTCGAAAAATCTTCCATGTAAAGGGTACTCTGGGGGGGTGGATTTTCTTGAAAACTTCGTTTCGCATCTTTGGAAGATACTGAACCTAAATACCAAGTTTGGTGTTTATCCGACTGTTCGTTTCTGAGTTATGCTGCTCACAGACACACACACACACACGAACATGTTTCCAAAAATGCTTTTTGGATCCAGGGGGTCTCAAAACATGTATTTCCGGTGAAATCTCGGTATCGAATTTTTGGGTAGAGAAAGTAGTAAAGAAAGTAAAAAGCATTTTTGGAAACATGTCCGTGTGTGTGTTTGTGTGTGTGTGTGTGTGTGAATAAGCGTTTGTAAAAATGGTTTGTGCAAGAGTAGAGAAAGTTATGTGAGTGTAACACATCAGATTTTTTTTAGTGGAATGCAATACCTTCTGTGCCTACTGTGTACGTGGTAGAAAATTAAAAATGCTTTGTTTCGATTCAGGGGATGTCAAAAGTGTATCTTTAGTAAAATATTGACATTAAAACCTTTAGGCAGAATAGAATATAGGCTTTATTTACTGTAAAGAGACTGTAGAGAAAGGAAAAATGTGATATTTTGGCCGTTTTTTGCCATTTAATCTCCCCTTAACAAATTTCGAGGTTTGAAAGGAGTGAAATGATGTAACTCTATAACACTAATCATGGCCTCCTGACGTTTGTAGCGATATTTCCGCCTGGTTAAGAATACATAAAAAGGAACTCTGTAATAATTATAGTTTAGGAATTATTAATAATTAAATAGGCGGCGCCGTGTCCAAGTGGTTGGACCGCTCGCCTCCCACCGAGGCGGCCCGGGTTCAATCCCAGGGACCTGCATGTGGGATTTGTGGTGGACGAAGCGGCGTCTGGGGGAGTTTTCTCCGGGTTCTCCGGTTTTCCCCGCCATTCATTCCACCAACTGCTCCATCATCACCTTTCCTTTCATCCATTTCACCAACATTTCGTTTCATCTACTTCCTTCTTCATCACCCATCCCGGATGCTCTGTCTGATCCATGAGTGTCTGCTCCTCGACGGGCCTCTGACCCCAGGCACCCGCTTGTAAGTCTTGGGGGGTGTAAGTCCTACATAAGAGGAGGGTAAACAAATAATGAATGAATGAATTAATAATTAAATAACATTCATTTAATAAATTTCCATAATTTTAAAGCAATAGAATTAAAAAGCTGTATCAATCGAAAGCCCTTCAGAAACTGTAAATATGTTCTAAGTTTCAATAATATTGTTAAATATATAAAGGTGTAATTTCATAAGAAAAGGTGCAAGATTTAGGCAAACATAACAGTAGCTTCGTTTTAGACTGTCCATTATGTTTTCCGAGCGTGGGACCATAAAATTCGTAAGTTTCTTTTGTACTTCGTGGGGATGAGGCAAGTTTTAAGAGTAAACAGGCGCTATGAGGCAACGGACATCTCTAACAGTTAGGCTTTGAATTTTCAACCAGGGAACCAATAAACGTAGAGAATAACTGAGGACCAACAGAAACACACGAAGACGCAGTGACATGTATAAAATTTGGCGGCGAGCAGCCGTTATGATTTGTGAACACGAGCGTGGTTTTAGGGCAGTTTGTCATGATTCTTCGTTAAGGTAACACCTAGCACTCCAGGTCAGAAAAGGACGCTAAGTTCCGAAAGTTGCTAAGTACCGCGTAATTATGCAATTATGAATTGATTTAGGTGAAATATTTACACCGGGTGTTACAGAAATACTTTTACAAACTTCGGGTATAGGTTCCTCACACCAAAAGAAGGAGAAAAGATGTAACGGTAGTACAAATAATGTTGTGTGTTTACTTCACGCGTTGCCATCTTGTGACGTCACTCCTTTGTCTGGTTCGTAGCTCCCTCTGGCGTAGCAATTTGTATCAATTAGTTTCCGAAAGAATTTAAAGTTTTGTATATTGTCCTCCGGCTAGCTGTTTAGGTCGACATTTAACTCTTGCAGGGTGTGAATCGGAAAGGAATCTTTTATCCAGAAATTATACTTAATGAAGAAATTGGTTTTATAACTTTTATTGTCGAACACGTTCACAAACACTTTTACATATGGATCTGGATACTCGCCAAACTGAAACTGTTTGTAATAACTTCTTATTTATCACTTTTAACTCGCATACTTCAACTTTATGTAATTTTTTAAATGTATAATACTTTATAATAATTCTCGTAATTCTGCTGCGTGTAGCTTGGCGAAATAAATGAACTGAGAGACCGACGTGTAGAGTACTGAGAATTCTGTTGAACTGGGGGACAAGCTACCTCGAACCTACACTATTTATAGGCCTGCATCAAGATACGCCTAAAGATTATAAATGAACTGCTATTGGCTAATAAAACGCGCCAACATTAGCGTCTATTTTAATATCCAATGAAAACCACTAATACATATTACTTTAGGAAATGTTCTAGAAGCTTCTAAACGGAAAAAACGCGCGAAACATTACGTAACTTCCTTGTTCCCGGTAATGATAAACAACTCACCCCATCGCTGCATTATTGCGTTATTGTTGACAGTTTCAGTAAAGCCGTATATTATTATTTACCAATAATAATTACAATTAATAAACCTCTGAAATCAATGTCACATAAAAATACATATTCATATTACTATCATTAATTACATCTGAGTAATTTGTGATACAAATTACCGTATCAAAGATCATATGAACATATGCCCCATAATCCTTGGTTTTTGCGTTATTCCTGTCACAGTGAAAGTGTGAGTTCAACGGCCTTCGGGGTCCAACCTCAAAACTTAATTTCTCTATGCATTCATAGAAAGCCTTGACCCATTGCAATACATACGGTAGATGGCGAAGTGTTGCCATGGAGACTTGTTTACGTTTGTCATTTGTCTGTCTTCAATGTTTCAATTGTGTACATGTAGTGAGTTAACTGCACGTGTTTCGTTCCACCATGGCTGGATATTCATTTCGTGAACATGAATCTACCGTGACCGATGGATAGGTAAGGAGGACCAGTTCCATGGCCTGCACGTTCTCCCGACCTCAATTCTGTGGATTTTTACCTCTGGGGGCATCTTAAATCATTGGTTTATGGAGCAGCCATCCCGGACGCAGAAACGCTTCATTGCGTGTCATGCAGGCCTGCGAAACCATTCGACACCATCCCGGAGTTTTTGACAGGGTGCGACATTCCATGATTCGACGAGTACAGGCATACATAGAAGCAAGAGGAGGACATTTCGAGCATTTATTACGAGTTTTGTGTGTTATAAGTGTACCACTGTGTTGAACACCTCCTAACGAGAAAACAAAGGATTATGGGACGTATGTCCATATGAACTTTTTTCCTTCTTGCGGTGTAAGGAACCCATACCCGAAGTTTGTAAACGTATTTCTGAAACAGCCTGTATAATGTGCTAACTGTATTCTTCGATGTAATTATATCCAAGCTCATAAACGAGTTAATGTTAGTCAAGTGACTATTTCAAGTTCGCGCGAATCTAAAGAACGGTGATAGAGCACCGAGATATTAAATAACTAGCCGGAGCAAACTTTTGTGTTCTAAGAGACAATAGTGGGAAGACAGTGTTAAAAGAACCGCACGTGTTGGACAATATCAATGAATCTGGCAGGATTTCTAGTATAAAGAGCGAGAAAAGTGAAAACGGTATTTCTTTCAAGACAATATCCTGGTGTCACCCCTCCCGCAATCCTACCCTGACAACTGCAGGGAATTTCAGGACAATTCGCCGACAGTTGACCCTGAGATCGACGAGAAGAGCTTCACGACTGACATCGGCGATTTCGAGTCCTGAAGACAACAACGCAGAGACCAGAATGACTGCGAGGTAGGGTACACACAACGAAGTAGCGGGCAAAACGCTACACGTTACCGACCAAAGAGCTATGACCGTTCCCCATTTATATTCTCTTCCCCATCAAATTACGAATCGATCCAACTTATATATCATTTTCTCTCCTTGCAACCCTCGATCGCATGTTAACAAGTTCTCCAGAACGTTCAAAAGAAAGTGGAATGACACTTGTAAAGTAACAACATGGCTTATATAGCCTTGGGACATAGAACCTTCCCCTGGCAGCAAAAAAAATAATATGGAAACATGCAACAAATCGTCTTAAGAGAGACGACGTCGTTAGAAACTTCGGAAACAGATAAGTAGTTATGTGGGGAGGGAAAATGTCACAAAGAGAGAAGGAGGGGTTTGCCTTCAAAAGGAATGAAGTGGAAAAGATAATTGCTTCGACTATAATGGAAAGCGAAGCGAATTAAAAAGCGAATTTTGACCCCTTCTCCGAGAAGTAGGGCTGTAAAAATGAGAATAAAAACACCTGGAAACAGTTTTGTTCCTTTCACCTTGAACTTGAAGACTTCAAGCCTTACTTAACGAGAAAACGTTGTATCCTTTCAGGAAGGAAAGGGGTTGAAATATCGCTTGCACAATTGCAAGTAACACCAGGCTGCTTCATTCTCGTCAAGATCAGGAACATCCCGACTTGAGCAAGCTATAGGGACGTCTGTTTCCCCTTACTCCTCTACAAGGTAAAGTTATTGTTTATTGCATAATATGAGACTAGCATAAACAAACAGGAAACGAATATATTCCTTAAAACTAATAATTCCCTTATTAAAAATAATATTCATTATAATGTATTCTGTTCATTCCTAATACAGGCATTCTAAGCGTGTATAAAGACGTATCTCGCTAATGTTAAAGTAAAACAATTGAATACCCATACCTTTACAGTTAATTAATGAGAAACAATAAAGTTTTATCCACTAGAACGATACTAATTATTACTTTCTCTACTACGTATAGTAAGTAGGGGAAGTATTGTATTCCACCCAAAAATTCGATACAGAGATTTCACCGGAAATATATGTTTTGAGACTCCCTGAATCCAAAAAAAGCATTTTTAGAAACATGTCTGTGTGTATGTCTGTGTGTATGTGTCTATGAACAGCATAACTCAGAAACGAACAGTCGGATAAACACCAAACTTGGTATTTAGGTTCAGTATCTTCCAGAGATGCGACACGAAGGTTTACAAGAAAATCCCCCACCCGGATGGGACATTTACATGGAACATTTTTGAAAAATTTTAATTTTCTCTAAAATGGCTCTAACGATTTGGATTAAAATATCATATATTTAAGATATTTTCAAGACAAATGAAATGTATATCTCGAATTTTCTGGAAAAGTCTCCAAAAGTATTCTTCAATGTTAACGGCTTTTGCATAACTGGTAAACCATAAGAGATAGACAAAATTTTACTAAACAAGAAATGTAGATCGCGTTAAAATACACAATTTATGTCATATGCATTTTTTTTTGTTGAGTGAACTATTTTCGAGATATTTCTTGTTATTCCCTTAAATTTCCAATAGTTTTTCTCAAATGGAAATTTGTTATTCATTTTTTTTGTCTTGGAGATACAAAGAGAATAGATTCTCCACATAGCAACCAGCTCTTAAAACATTCGACTATCGCTTAAATCCTACCATATTCCCCTTGCACCTACAAGAAAATTAGCAATAAGATTAACATGAAGCATATGGAGAATAAGCGTTTGTAAAAATAGTTTGTACAAGAGTAGAGAAAGTCATGTGAGTGTAACACATCAGATTTTTTTTCTGTCTATTTCATTTTAATCGAAATAAACTTTGCAGAAACAGCTACATTACACATTTCGTTATAAATATAAAGAGAACAGCGATAGTCAAATGTTTAACAACTGGACGCTATATGCTGGCCTCAAAATTCCATACTGTTTCCATGACATTACGAGAAACAACTAAAAACCGGGGTGATGAGAAGGAAGGTGCGTGAGGGGTAGCCCAAGAATTTCATTGAGAGGGTTACCAGGTGCAGGGAGCTGGAGGGGTGGTGAACTATTAGAACTGTAATTCAGATTCCAAGAGAGGAATCTACTTTGAGAGAGCTAGACAGCTTTTGAGTTTACCTGGTAGGCGAAAGACATCTGGCGTTGCATCTTCATCGTGCCTAAAGCCTGTGCCTATGTTTTAACTAACACAAAATAAATAGTAGGCGCATCCAGAAAGTAGGTTTCCCTATTTTTTTAAAACAAGCAACACATAGCAACACAATGAAAACATTTATTGGCAACAGTTGCAACAAAGTGTCAGCTGTTTTTCAACGTAGTCACCACAAGAATTGAGACACTTGTCACATCGTGGGATCAACTTTTGTATTCCTGTGTCGTAGAAGTCTGTCGCCTGTAAATGGAACCAGCGTGTGACAGCCGTCTTCAGCTCTTAGTCGTTGTCAAAACGCTGAGCGTAGGACAGGTATTTCTGGAGGTGCAAGAAAAGATGGAAATCGCTGGGAGCAAGATCAGGACTGTATGACGGGTGAGCAAACAGCTCCCAGCCGAACTCCTGCAGAACAGTTGCTGTGCGCCGAGCCGTGTGTGGACGAGCATGGTCACGGAGTAGCACGACACCAGCAGTAACGGCCAGCGTTTACTGTTTCACCTCTGAGGAGGAAGTCAATGAGCAAAATGCCCTTCCTGTCCCAGAACTGCGTGCACATTATGAATTTCGCCTTGACTGAAGATCCACTGTGACGCACGCATTGACTGTTGCTTGGTTTCCGGGGTAAAGTGCAAAATCTACGTCCCATCACTCGTGACGATCCTGTCGAGGAACTCGTCGTCGTTATCATGATACCGCAGCAGAAATGTCAATCCTGCTCCTAAGCGTTTCGTTTTGTGCTCGAGTGCGAGGTTTTTTGGCACCCAAGTGACACACCATTATCTGAACAGCACTGCTTAGTGAAAATTTCAGGCAACAAGCATCGCGATATCTGCGGAAAATGGCTGCTGAGCTCCGTAATCGTTCTCCATGATGCGCTGCCGCACCAGGTCAATAAGGTCATCATTGTTGAGGGACGACCTTAGAAAAACTGCCTACACTAGCGACGCACCATCTGTCTGCTCTAGACCTGACAGAGTTGATGAATTTCGATCGGCGCCATGTTTTCTGCAGTAAGGAACTTTATCACTGAGCGTACCTCGCAGGCGGAGGGAGAACGAATAAGATCTGCCACTGCTGCCGACTACTGGCACCAGGCGGGACCTGTCCGGCTGGCATATGGTTGATACGCCATAGATCTGTTACGCATTAGCAGTTTTTTACGGCTAAATACGTTTGCTTTAAAGGAAACAAAATCGTGAAGCCTAGTTTCTCGATGCGCTTCGTATAAAGGGCCGACCATCACAGAGTCCTGTTAGGCGAGTGATAAACCCAGCACGGGTCGTCCAAAAACTATAAGTTTAATACCCGAGAAGCATGCTGACTATGTGCTTTAGACAGCACTGATGTAAGCGGGTCTCCGCATGATTTGCATAATCTCTCACGTGCCGAACCTTCCATGAATCTCAGGTGATTATTTCGTCCAAAAATCATACGATCTAACCCCTGCTTACCTAAGCATACAACTTAGTGGCGTTACTTAAATAAATATTGTCCTAGATATCTCGAAATTTGTAAAATTAGATGTCATTCTTGTAAAACGAATCTATAACCGTCACAATAGCAATAGACACCTTAAGTAGTGTTGGATATTTTAAATTCCTCAATTTATAAAACACTTTCTCTTTGAGCTAACAATCTAACATAAGTTTAAACCTTGTTAAACTCTCTGTAACAGCAACAGATGGAAGTTTATTAAATTATCTAATGCCAGCATATCTAGAACCTTTTGAGATTTATACAATTTCTCTGCCTGGTATAGTAAGAGTGAATGTTATTTCTCATGTTGAAATTATCATAACTTTCTTTAATATATATTACTAAGAATAAAATATAAAGTAAAGTTTATTTTACACCCTTGTTCATTTCTTCGTATTGTTAGATTATGAAAAGTTGGATGAATACTAATCTAGGTGTTTAGGCCCAGTACGTTTGAAAGATACAACATAAAGACTTTCAAGCAAGAGCCCACACGAAACTACCCTTTACATGCAACATTTTTCGAAATTTATTATCTCAAGAATTGTTCAAAAAGTTTAATTAAAATACGATATATCAGAGATATTTACATGACAAATAAAATGTATATCTTGAATTTTCTAGGAATACCTTTTGAAGCCGTCTTCATTTCGAAGGAATTTTGTATTATCTTGTATAGCTGGTAAACGTTAACCGATAGACAAAAACATACCACAGAAAAATATAGATCACTTTAAAACACATGATTTATTACAAATCAGTTTTTCCGGTGGTATAAGCCATTTTTGATGTATCAGATAATAAATGTACGAATTGTTCATTTCTTTGTCACTCTCTTACAGTACTCTCAATATTCAGTTGTTTCTCGCGATGTCATGGAAACAGTATGGAATTTTAAGGCAGCATATAGCGTTCAGTTGTTAAACATTTGACTATCGCTGTTCTCTTTGTATCTATAACGAAATGTGTAATGTAGCTATTTCAGCAAAGGTTTATTTGGACTAAAATGAAGTAGATAGAAAAAATGTAATGTGTTATAGTCACATAACTTCCTTCACTCTTGTATAAACTATTTTTACAAACGCTTATTCCCGATCTACTTCATCTTAACCCGGATAAACTTTTGCAGAAACTATCTTATTGCTAATTTTCTTGTAGGTACAAGGGAAATATGGTATGTTTTAAGCGATAGTCTAATATTTTAATAGAAGGTTTTATATGGAGCATTTCATTCTCTTTACATGTTCAGGAAAACAAAACCTATAACGAATTCTAATTTGGGAAAAAGTATAAGTATTGGTAAATTCAAACATGCAACAAGGAATATTTCGGAAATGGCTCACTGGACAAAAAAATGTATATGGCAATCGTGTCTTCCAAGAGATTTGCGTTTTTTGTGTAATAAAAGTTTGTCTATCTCTTACGTTTTACCAGTTATGCAAAACCATTCAGAATGAAGGGGACTTATGGAGAAATTCCCATAAAATTCAATGTATACGTTTAATTTGTCATTAACAGATCTTAAATATATCAGATTTTAATTAAATGCGTTAGAGCCATTTTTAAGAGAATCGAAATTTTCAAAAACGTTTCCATGCAAAGGGTAGTCTTGTGTAAGGGGATTTTCTTGAAAATCTTCGTCTCGCAGCTTTGAAAGATACTGAACCTAATTACCAAGTTTGGTGTCTATCCCACTTTTCGTTTTTTGTGCTATGCTGTTCACAGACACACACACGGACCTTTTTATATAATGATTTTTTCTTGGATTCAGGGTGCCTGAAAATACGTATTTCTGGTGAAATCTCGGTATCGAATTTAAGTGGAATGGAATACCTTCCCTACTTACTATACATAGTAGAGAAAGTAAGAATAATTTGTATATCCACTAATAAACGATAGAGGGTAGAGAAAGTCATGTGAATGTAACATGATTTTTTTGTCTTATGGGATCCTCAAATTTCGATTCAAATCATGAAGTAGAATATATTTACTCTATTTATCGTAATGGATACAGAAAATCGTGTGACTGTTCCACAATGTATACCTTGTTGCTCTGTCAAAGAGGGCAGTGCATGGAAATGTCTGCATCACTCTAGTGGGCGTGTATCTCTTTGTTCCGATCTTAACGAAGGAAGGTATAAAGCTAGAGAAAGGAAGTTCACGTAACACCTTATAAGGTATTTTGCTTGTAGTCCCCCGCCCAGAATGTGGTATATCGGGATTCCTCACTGTAAATGGGAGCATCTAGCTTGTCTGCAACATTCAATTGTTCGTACTGACTCGCTCGCGTCATTCTTCTTCTTAACTGTGCAGCGCTATCTTCGCTCTTTTTGTGCCTTTCTACCTGCACCACTCTAATACATTCAGGAGAGTAGGTAAAAGATGTGCTACACTCCCATGATTTTCTCTACCCACTCTACTACAAATTATTCATCCAAAAAACTTATTACATTCCACCCCAAAAATTCCATACCGAGATTTTACCGGAAATACATGTTTTGAGGCCGCCTGAATACAAATAAAGCATTTTTGTAAACATGTCCCTGTGTGTGTCTCTGAACAGCATAACTCTCAAACGAACAGTCGGATAAACACCAAACTTAGTATTTGGGTTCAGTGTCTTCCAGAGATGCGACACGAAGGTTTTCATGAAAATCCCCCACCCCAGATTACCCTTTACATTGAAAATTTTTCGCCCTTCATCAGTTATGCTGGAAGTCAATATGGTGTTGCCCACCCTTAGCCTTGATGACAGCGTTCACTCTCGCAGGCATACTTTCAATCACCTGCTGGAAGGTTTCTTGGGGAATGGCAGACCATTCTTCACAGAGTGCGGAACTGAGGAGAGGTATCGATGTAGGTCGGTGAGGCCTGGCACGAAGTCGGCGTTCCAAAACATCACAAAACTGTTCTAATGGATTCAAGTCAGGACTCTGTGCAGGCCAATCCATTTCAGAGATGTTATTGTCGTGTAACCACTCCGCCAAAGCCCGTGCAGTATGAACAGGTGCTCGATGCAATCGCCATCCCGAATTGTTATTCAACAATGGGAAGCAAGAAGGTGCTTAAAATATCAATGTAGGTCTGTGCTGTGATCTTGCCGCGCAAAACAACAAGAGGTGCGTGCTCCCTCCAGGAAAAACATTACCACACCATAACACCACCACCTCCGAATTTCACTGTTGGCACTACACACGCTGGCAGATGACGTTCACCGGTCATTCGCCATACCCACATCCTGCCATCGGATCGCAACATTGTGTACCGTGATTCGTCACTCCACACAACGTTTTGCCATTGTTCAATTGTGTAATGTTGACGCTCCTTACACCAAGCGAGACGTTATTTGGCATTTTCCTGCGTGATGCGTGGCTTATGAGCAGCCACTTGACCATGGAATCAAAAGTGTCTCACCTCACGCCTAACTGTCATAGTACTTGGAGTGGATCCTGATGCAGTTTGGAATTCCTGTGTGATGGTCTGGATAGATATCTGCCTATTACTCTTTACGACCCTCTTCAAATGTCAGCGGTCTCTGTCAGTCAACAGACGAGGTCAGCCTGTACGCTTTTGAGCTGTACATGTCCCTTCACGTTTCCACTTCACTATCACATCAGAAACAGTGGACCTAGGGATGTTTAGGAGTGTGGAAATCTCGTGTACAGACTTCTGACAGAAGTGACACCCAATCACCTGACCACGTTCGAATTCCGTGAGTTCCACGGAGCGTCCCATTCTGCTGTTTCACGATGTCTAATGACTACTGAGGTCGCGGATAATGAGTACTAGGCAGTAGGTGGCAGCACAATACACCTAAGATGAAAAACGTACGTTTTTGGGGGTGTGCGAATACTTTTGATCACATAGCGTATGCACTAAATGATTTTTAATCTGCCTAAAGCCAGAAAGAGCGCTATTTTAGTGTTCTAATCATTAAACACCTTTTTTCTAAGGTTTTCATTTTAGACACATTCTGATTTTAAAATTGTTTCAAACGAAGTACTTTTCGGTATAATTGAATAAGATTTTCTATATCTCCTTATAATAACATAAATAAATTTATTCAATATAACAAATGGGGCCTACAAGTAAATATGTATAAATCCAAATATATGGCCAATTGGAAATGTTTATTAAAAGTTGATACTGGAAGATGAAATAGGGATAGAAAACACACAGGGGAATATAGATACCTGGGAGTAAATTACACAGGATGGAAAACAAGATAATGAAATAAGATCAAAGATAAACTCAGGAAAGTTTGCTATATCTACTTTGAATGGTATATTATGTGCAGAACAGGTCTCAAAAGAAACTAAAATTGCAATTTTTAAAACAATAATTATTAGGATTATAAGCTATGGCTCCGACCTGTGGACTCTCAACTATCAGTTGAAAATAAATTGTTTGCAATAGAAATGAATTATTGGAGAAGATCTGTTAGGATATCTAAAAGATAAAAAAACATTAAAAATGAGATTATAAATGAAAAAATCTGATGTGCTACACTCATATGTCTCTCTCTACTCTTGTACAAACAATTTTTACAAACGCTTATTCTCCATATGCTTCATGTTAATCAAGATGTTAATCTTATTGCTAATTTTCTTGTAGGTGCAAGGGGAATATGATAGACTTTAAGCGATAGTCAAATATTTTAAGAGCTGGTTGCTATGTTGAGTATTCCATTCTCTTTGTATGTCCAGGACATAAAAAAATGAGTAACGAGTTCATATTTAAGAAAAAGTATAAGTATTGGAAAATTTAAGGGAATAACAAGCAATATCTCGAAAATGGTTCACTGAACAGAAGAAATATATATGACATAAATTGTGTATTTTAAGGTGATCTACATTTCTTGTGTAGTAAAATTGTGTGTATCTCTTATGGTTTACCAGTTATGCAAAAGTCGTTCACAATGAAGAATACTTTTGGAGACATTCCAGAAAATTCAAGATATACATTTTATTTGTCATGAAAGTATCTTAAACTTATGATATTTTAATAAAAATCGTTAGAGACATTTTTGAGAAAATTAAAATGTTCGAAAAATTTTCCATGTAAAGCGTAATCTGGGGTGGGTGGATTTTCTTGAAAACCTTCGTGTCGCATCTCTGGAAAATACTGAACCTAAATACCAAGTTTGGTGTATATCCGATTGTTAGTTTCTGAGTTATGCTGTTCACATACACACAGACACACACGGACATGTTTCCAAAAATGCTTTTTCTTGGATTCAGGAGGCTTCAAAACATGTATTTCCGGTGAAATCTCGGTATCGAATATTTGGGTGGAATACCATACTTCCCCTACTTACTGTACGTAGTAGAGAAAGTAAAAATGTAGCAATAACTTTGCATGTAATGGTTAGTTTGGGATTTTCTTTTGACCTTTCGTTTTTGAGTGCTGTTATTCAAACCGAGCGAGAATTGGCGCCGCGGTAACTTGTGAGAATCGAAGGGGAAGTCCTGGATGTTACCGCCCACTTGGACCAATATGTCTTTGTGATTTCTCCGTGTGCACAGGCAAAGCTTGGGTGGTTACTTTCCTGTCCCTCACATCCTGTACCCACCACCTTCCTTCTCTCCTTTTCAGGATTGTAAGACCTGGCGAGGGTGTTTCTCTTTTTTCCCTCCTTGTTTATTATTACTGCATTTTATCTGGCTTATTTTACCGCGTTATACTGCAATTGCTGCTACGCATGAATACAAACAACAATCCCATAGCGGAACTCGAGCCCACCACTGTCAGCTTGGCGGAGCACTGAAGCTACACGCTCCAGCGACCATGGCTACGAGGGCCGGGATAGAAAGACTTTGTTAACGACGCTGTCATTTGCCAGCATCATATCAGCGCTACCGGCATGCCTCAATTTCGTCCCGCAGGAGTTGTGTTACATTCTTGTAAATTTTACTGACATGAAGCTGTCGCTTTTAAGCACACGTATGGGCGTTCGACGCGGCTGGGCGGTGGCTGTATACTCTGTAGGGGTTACTTCCCCAAGTCCCAGCAGAACTGCTTAGTTGGGACCCGCCTCCGGGTGATCTCGGGCGGGCGCGCCTTCGTGGGACCCCTAGCGGCGTAGGATGTATTTGATCTGGAAACGTTACGGCCCCATCTAGGCTTGCACCGTTCGTCTGGGTCTCTCCCCACATCCCTTCCTTTTAAGGGGTCATTGTAGAAGCGAAAAGGGCCGTGTGGCCTACTTGAGGTTCCCTGCCCCGTTTTGGGGGCCCTCCACGCACACATACACACACGAATAAATTTCTAAAATATCTATTTTCGTTTTTGGTAGGTTCAAAATGTGTATTTCAGGTAAAATCTCTATCATATGAGGAGTAGTGGAGAAAGTAAGATTTGCCAACACAAGTGTGACGTCACCTGACGCCTTTCCTTATTACTGGTTTGGACGGAGCACTCCCTCTGCATCATCAACTTTCATTGTTTGCTTTATGATCTACTCCAGGAAAGATTTAAGAGCCAATACAAAGGAACTGCCTAGTCACGTGTTTACTATCAAATGTAGTTGATAGTTTAACGGACTGAAATGAGATAAAGAAACAGTTTATGATTGCCATTTAGCAGAGTCTTGAGCGGCCCAGATACTAAACTTGGCACATTTAAACTGCCATTAATACCTTATAGTTGCCGGCGCCGAAAATAAAGGAAACGCGACGTTCAGACTTTCTCCAGATTACTGCAGAGTAAGCAATTTTAATGATTAAAGACGTAGTAGGCGTATAGGATAAACGTTTCAAGATTTTATTCAGTATTTAAATAAATCATTTTGTTTTAAAGATAACTGCAAACACTATTTTTGTATACGCCACTCTGCTCGCGTTATTCCATTAAACGCGGAGATTCTTATATCTTCCCCTTTCACACTTTCTCTCGCTTTCTCTCCGTATTTCTATCTCCTCCCCTCCTTTTAATTTCTCTATGGTTTCCTTTTCTTATTGTCTATCCGTTTTCACTCTCTCAGCTTCCATCGCCCTCACCTCCTATCTTTTTCTATCGTTTAACTTCATACGGTTTTTTACAAACTATTCTTATAAAGTAATTATGAGGCAGTATTTTTAACACTTAAATGATTTTCGTCAAATTATATAATATATAAATTAAATAACAGTCCACGTTAAAGCAATATGTGTATTTAACAATATATAAAAAGTGTATATTACAGTCATTGTATATGCTTATATTATTGTATACATGTTTAATAATGTTAAGTGAATATATTACGTAATTTAATAATGTAGGAGCTGTGAGAATAATAAGTTAAAAGTTGCTAACAATGAGGTAACAATGAGGTGATTCTTGGAAGCAATAATGTAATTTTAGTGACAGTTTATAAAATAACCAATCAACAACCAGAAAAAGCTTTAGTTAAATAAAAGTATTCTATTGGATTAGGAATAGCCAATCAGAGACTTGAAATACAGAAATTTACAAATTTTAGACGGTAGAAATCTATTCAGTTGGTTGCAGACAGCGTTACTAACCAGACGCAAAAGGTGTCCTCGAGAAATTTAATACGTATTCGTGTGAGACAAAAATAGTTTACGTGTTAAAAAGTGCATGTAATTAATAAAAACATCTCACACCTCTCTATATCAGTGACGTGTTATTTAAATCGTGTCAAGCATTAATAAAAGGAGTGAAGTAAAATTATAATCTGTGTAAGCCTACATTCTTGTCGCAGCACAACCCTGCTAAGGGAAACGTGTCTAACAATCATACTGACGCAGCCGAGGCAAACATAAATATATAATATTAAAATAAACAGTCAAATTACAAAGTTAATGTTTTTTAATTTTGGGGGCGAAGGCTCCCAAAACATGGTGCACACAACGTAAAGATACTACCAACTTCAAATTGGCTTCCAAAGTGTGGTGCTAATAAATAACGTAATAATTATCTACTTCAATTTGTTTACCTACTTCTTGTCAATTGATATAAAGGTTTATAAAATAATTGCATTAAGTATTTTGCCAGAGGTACTAAAGGGCCCTTAAAATTCTATATTCTTTCTATGACAATAATTCTGTTTTAAAGAGATATTCAGTTTCTGTATAATGTTTTGCCTGTCCCTCGTGGTTTACCAGTTATACAATGTTATAAGACAATTGTTTCCAAATGAAGAGACTTTAGAAGCTATTTATTGAAAATTTTCGCTGTATTTTTGGACGCTCTTTATTTGGACCCTGTAGAGATATTTCCGCCTATTTACGTATACGGAACAAGGAACTCTGTAATAATTATAGTTTAGGAATTATTGATAATTAATTAACTTGTAATTTGATAATTTTCCATAATTTTGAAGCAATCTGATTCAAATCTGCATCAATAAAAAGCTCTCCAGAAGCTGTAAATATCGTTTAACTTTCAATAATATTGTTAAATAAATAAAGGCGTAATTGCCTAAGCAAAATTACAAGATTTAGAAAAAATAACAGCAGCTTCGATTCAGACTGTCTAGTATGTTTTCCGAGCGTGGGAGCCTTAAAATTCGAAAGCTTCTTTTGTGCTTCGTGGGGATGAGGCAAGTTTTAAGAGTAAACAAACGCTATAAGGCAACGAACATTTCTTACAGTTAGACTTTGAATTTTCAACTAGGGAACCAATAAACGTAGAGGATAAAATTAGAACCAATGAACAGATAGGAAGACGTAGTGACGTACAAAATTTGGAGGCAAGCAGCGACTGATGTATGTGAACGCGAGCGTGGATTTCGGACTGTTTGTCATGATTCTTCGTTAAGGTAACACGTAGCACTGCGGCCCAGAAAAGGACGCTAAGTTCCGAAATTTGCTAAGTGCCGTGCAATTATAAAGTGATGTAGGTGAAATATTTATATAATGTGCTAACGGTATTCTTTGACATAATTATATGCAAGATCATAAACGAGTTAATGTTAGTCAAGTGACTACTTCAAGCTCGCGCGAATCTAAAGTACGGTGATAGAGCACCGAGATATTAAATAACTAGCCGAAGCAAACTTTAGCATTCCAAGAGACAATAGTGAGAAGACAGTGTTAAAAATATCACGCGTGTTAGGGAATACCAATGAATCTTGCAGGAATTCTAGCATAAAGAGTGAGAAAAGTGAAAACAGTGTTTCTTTCAAGACACCCTGGTGTCGCCACTCCCGCAAAACTACCCTGACAACAACTGTGGGGAATTTCAGGCCGATTCGCCAACAGTGACCCTGAGATCGACGAGAAGTGCTTCCCGACTGACATCGGCAATTTCGAGTCCTGTAGAC
Organism: Deroplatys truncata; assembly: GCA_030765065.1. Lineage (NCBI taxonomy): Eukaryota > Metazoa > Arthropoda > Insecta > Mantodea > Mantidae > Deroplatys > Deroplatys truncata. The sequence goes on along the minus strand of CM060981.1, from coordinate 29,703,862 downwards.
TTCACTCACAACGACGTAGAGACGGGAACGACGCAGATCAGATACCATACAACGGAAGTAGCGGGCAAAACCTCCATTCTATATTGGGTGTGAAAGACCGGAAATATTACTCGGAGGCCTTTTTATTAGGCTTGAGGTTGTTTATGTGCCGTAAATCTACGACACGGGATTACCGGCTTTACTTCCCTTCTGAAAGAAGTTTGAATCTGCAACCTCGGGAACTAGAGGCTAGCATGGTACTCCTAGACAACGGAAGACGACAAAAATTTTCGTGCCACATCTTTGGAACATACTGAACTTAAATACCAGGTTTGGTATTTATCACACATTTCGTTTTTACTTTCTCTACTACGTATAGTAAGTAGGGGAAGTATTGCATTCCACCCAAAAATTCGATACCGAGATTTCACCGGAAATACATATTTTGAGGCCCTCAGAATCCATATAAAGCATTTTTGGAAATATGTCCGTGTGTGTCTATGAACACGAGAACGAAAAGTCGGATAAATACTAAACTTGGTTTTTAGCTTCCATTTGTTTCAAAGATGCGACACGAAGATTTTAAAAAAAATCCCCTCACCTCAAACTACTGTTTAGATGGAATATTTTTCGAAATGCTTTTATTTTCTAAAAAAAATAGTTAACGAATTTCATTAAAATACCACATATAAAATATACATAGCAATAAAATTTGCATCTTGAATTTTCGGGAAATAACCTACGAAATCGTCTTCATTCGGAAGCAATTTTGTGTAATATTGTATAACTGGCAAACGTTAAGCAATTGACGAAAACGTACTGGATAAAAAATGTAGATCCCTTTAAAACAGATTTATTTCAAATATTTTTTTCCTGGCATAAGCCTTTTCTGAGATAGCCGCTATTAAACGTTCGAATTGTTCATTTCTTGGTCATTTCCTCAAAGTCCTTTCAACATTCAGTTGTTTCTCGCGATGTCATGGAAACAGTATGGAATTTTAAGGCAGCATATAGCGTCCAGTTGTTAAACATTTGACTATCGCTGTTCCCTTTGTATCTATAACGAAATGTGCAATGTAGCTATTTCTGTAAAGGTTTATTTGGATTAAAATTTATTAGATAGGAAAATATGCTTTAGTAAGCATACTCGTACTTTGTATACACACACTGAGAAACTATAGAGGGTAGAGAAAGTCATGTGAATGTATCACATCGAATTTTTGGTGGAATACAGAGAGGGTAATAAACGATAGTGGATAGAGAAAGTCATGTAAATGTAAGTCATCAGATATTTACTGTGATACTCATAATTACAAACTGAAAATGGGCCTTCTCTTAAATTGTTACATTTTAAATTTTCTAAGTCTTTAAGAAAGGCTCTTATTGATTTTACAGCTGCGTTCAAAACGTTGGTGATGTATTCAGAGCTGGTAAGTTATAATTTATTTATATGTAACACAGTATTATGTTCGAACTCAATATATATTTATATTGTTTAAGCTTTTTAAAGGATTTTTTGAAAGACTATATGCGTATTGATGTCAACCTGTTGGGTATAGGAATTGTGCAGATATTGAGAGCCCATATTTGATACGAAGAGTCAGTACTTGATATCCCTGAGAAAGGAATAATAGGGACAGGGACGCGTGTCATAAGGGTGTTTTTCAACTGCGTGTTTCTATGGAAACTTGGGCGACATCCTTGATACAGGCGACCTTTGTAACTTTCGTCCTTTCTCAAGTTATTTTTGATTCATCCTTTTCATCATTCTCGTGTCTCTTTTGTGGCTCTCCTGTTTCTGTTACACGCTTCTTTTCATCCATCACGCGGGGTTTGCCACCCCTTACACCGAGTTTTCCATTCCATCCATGTACCTCCTTTCAGCGCTGCAAAACACTTTGCATAATATTCCCATTAGAAAGGCCGGGATGTTTCCGATCTCAACCGCACAGTGATGTATACAGGGTGTGTACAGGAAGAGGGGTGTGTTACCCGGATCTGTTACTCCAAATATTCCTCCCCCTGTATTGCTACAGTGTATTGACAGTGCAGGTGTCAAGATATTAGGTACGTATAGCCAAACAGAAACGTGATTAGTGCTTGTAACGGTTACAAGAGAAATGACAGAAAATAACCAGCTATTTAGTAACAGTTAAACCCCAACCGGCATATAAAATAACTGATTAAATGTTACTTATTACTTAAATAACAGTTACCAAATTAACGAAAACAGAAAGCGTTATTACTTAGTAACGAGTATGAAACTAACAGGGACAGAAAAATAGATAGTTACGAAGGTAACAGTAACAGAAAATAATTAGCTACTCATAAACGGTTACAAAAGTAACAGTAACAAGGTAATTAGTTACTCAGTAACAGTTGAAAAACTAACAGTAACAGAAGATAATTAGCTACTCATAAACGGTTACAAAAGTAACAGTAACAAAGTAATTAGATACTCAGTAACAGTTGAAAAACTAACAGTAACAGAAGATAATTAGTTACTCATAAACAGTTACAAAAGCAACAGTAACAAAGTAATTAGTTACTCAGTAACAGTTGAAAAGCTAACAATAACAGAAAATAATTAGCTACTCATAAACGGTTACAAAAGTAACAGTAACAAAGTAATTAGTTACTCAGTAACAGTTGAAAAACTAACAGTAACAGAAAATAATTAGCTACTCATAAACGGTTACAAAAGTAACAGTAACAAAGTAATTAGTTACTCAGTAACAGTTGAAAAACTAACAGTAACAGAAAATAATTAGTTACTCATAAACAGTTGCAAAAGTAACAGGAATAGAAAGAAATTATTTACTCAGAAACAGTTATAAAAATAACAGTCAGACGAAGTAATTGGTTACTCATAAACAGCTAGAAAAGTAACAGGCTGCGTCAGTATTATTTTAGAGACATGGATATCTTGGCAGGGCGTGATGCGACAAGAATGTAGACTTTCACAGATTTTAGTTTTAATTCAATCCTTTTTATTAATCCTGAAACAGATTAAACAGCACTCCACTGATATAGAGAACTGTGAGAATCTTTTTTTATTAATTAATTACACTTTTTAACACGTAAACTTAATTTTTCGTCTCAAACGAATACATATTAAATCTATCGAGGACGCACAAGCAACGCATCCAGTTATGATAACCGTCTGCAGGCAACTGAATAGATTTCAACCGTCTAAGCTTGTAAATTTCTGAATTTCAAGTCCCTGATTGGCTAATCCTACTCCAACAGAATACCTTCATTTTACTAAAACCCCTCCGGTTGTTGATTGGCTATTTTATAAACTGTCACTAAAATCACATTATTGCTTACAAGAATCACAAGCAACATTTAAACTCTCAAACTCATTATTGCCTCAAGGTTATCTCATTGTTACTTCATTGTTAGCAACGTTTAACTTGTTATTCTCACAGCTCCTACTTTATTAAATTACGTAATATATTCACATAACATTATTGAAAACATGGATACAATAATATAAGCATATGCAATGACTGTTACATACATTTTACAAATTATTACATACACATGTTGCTTCAAGGCGGGCTGTTATTGAATTTATATTTATATAATTTGACTGAAATCATTCAAGTGTTTCCTACATCCTCGTATTGTTTCGTTATATTTTTATTTAGGAATTATTTCAAATTAAATAAGTAGATTTCAACATGAGGAAACAGCACTCAAATGTTTGTTCTTAGTAAAAAGCTCTTGCAATGAAAAGAAAAGAACGATGGGGATGGAAGAATCGCGAGCTTTCAAGCATGTCCTTAGGAGACGCTTAGGAAACGTCTAAACTTGCAACACGTAACATTTAGATAACTGCTAACGAAAAGATACTTTTGCTTGACACTAATTGTGTGTTTTAACGAACTCTGGATTATACCTGTTTTAAGTTTTTGTCTATTTTTAAGATTTCCTTGTTACAATTCAATCAAATAAAGCCAAGTTTACAATATATTCACAGGAAATCACAAATATACATTGTATTTCTAAAGTCAATTTATTTAAAGTATAGGATATTTCTAAAGTAAGCTCAAGAGTTAAACCGCTATAACTATTGTAATATTTGAATTAGGAAAAAACAAAAACAAGACAGTGTTGGGCAAACAACGGAGTTTACAAAACACTGGGAATATTTTCGCCACTCTCTTGTTCAATGTATAATATTCTGTCTGCGACACAATGCACCGCGTTTTCCAAATAATGTCTTGGAATATTGGGAATTTCTTGTGAGATTGCATCTTTCAGTTGCAGTGGGGTTGTTGAATGTGTCAGGAAAACGATTTGAGGTTACCCCACAAACAAAAGCCGCCGGATTGAGATCTGGAGATCGCATGGTGAGGCAGTATTTTCAATACTTAAATAATTTCAGTCTAATTATATAATATATAAATTCAATAACAAACCACCTTAAAGCAATATGTGTATGTAACAATATATAAAAAACTGTATATTACATTTATTGAAAATGTTTATATTGATACATGCGTAATAATGTTATGTGAATATATTACGTAATTTAATAATGTAGGAGCTGTGAGAATAATAGGTTAAAAGTTGCTAATAATGAGGTAACAATGAGGAAACATTGAAGCAATAATAAATTAGAAAGTTTAAATGCTACTGGTAATTCTTGGAGCAACAATAATGTAATTTTTAGACAGTTTATAAAAATAGCCAATCAACAACCAGAAAAACTTTAGTTACATGAAGGTATTCTATTGGATTAGGAATAGCCAATCAGAGACTTTAAATACAGAAATTTACAAGTTTAGGCGGTTGAAATCAGTTCAGTTGGTTGCAGACAGCGTTACTAACCGGACGCAAAATGTGTCCTCAAGAAATTTAATACGTATTCGTGTGAGACAAAAATAGTTTTACGTGTTAAAAAGTGCAAGCAATTAATTAAAGTATCTTACAGCTCTCTATCAGTGAAGTGTTATTTAAATCGTGTCAAACATTAGTAAGAGGACTGAAGTAAAATTATAATCTGTGTAAGCCTACATTCTTGTCGCACCACAACCCTGCTAAGAGAAACGTGTCTCTAACAATAATACCGACGCAGCCCAGGCAAACATAAATATATAATATCTAAAGAAACAGTAAAAATACATTTGGAGCGAAGGCTACCGGAAACTGTTTACTATACGTGCGGGCTGCAACTACTACAATTTCGGCTCCCCAACAGTTGAAATATAATACAACTCCTACAACAAAATAACGTAACAAACCATCTTCAATAAAATATAACATCTTCAATAGGCTACATTGTTGGAAAGTGCCTACTGATGACACGATAGTCAAAATTAATTGTTTTGCAGGGTGTAGAAATGAGGTAGTGCGCCATCTTGTATGAAGATTTTGTTTTCCATATAGAGCTTCCTCAGTCTAGGAATAACAAAATTCTGTAATATACTGAAGTAGGTTCCACGTTTACCGCAACTTATTCCATAATTGTCTTCTTCGAAGAAATATGGGCCGATTATGAATTCTGAAGTGAAGCCACACCATACAGTAACTTTTAAACCATGCAGATCTTGTTAAATTAAAGTCTGAGAGTCATTTTCTGACCAAAGTCTGAAGTGCTTCGTCTGTCAAGAAAACGTTGCCCAACCAATGAACATTAATTTCAATCTCTGCTAGACCAATAAAGCAAAATCATATATTTCCCACTTGTCACTTCCTTCGAGCTCAAACGTTGCTTTTAGTTTATATGGACACAGACAAAGATGTTTTCTTAGAATTCTCCAAAATGTGCAACTCATCTGAAGCTGCCTGTACAACTCAGTAGTATTACTAATACCACAATAATTATTTCATTATTTGCTTGAAGTTACCCCAGGAACAGTGACATCATTGATTACCTTTGGTCTTAAAGATTTCACCTTATCAGCAAGGGAACCAGTTTCTTCAAAATTCCTGATTAAATTCCCAGAATTACGAGTACAACAAGGACATGCTTTTAAACTGTTAAAGAACTCTAATAATAGAACCATGAAATGCAAAACGAAGAGAGAAAAACCAAACTCCATTGTTTGTACAACAATGAGATACCGGGCGGGATGGCTCAGGCGGTAAAGTCTGTAGGTCGGGAGGTCCCGGGTTCAAATCGCGTGGGTCGACCAATCTGTCTGCGGATTTTTCGTGGTTTTCCTCAGTCGCCAAGGTAAATACCGGATTGGATATTTACTACCACGAAGCAAAGCTCCACCTTAAGTCTAAAACAATAGTACAATGAAAAATAAGTAGTAATAGCGAATGCTATGCCAACTATCCGCAGACAGTGTAAGCAGTAGACTGCACGGCACTCTAACGCCATCTGCACGGCACGAAGCAGAAGATCCGGCTGTCATGCGCTGGAGGTCTCTATGGGCACGTGACGAAGCAAGATGCCATTTCCAGGGATGAGACCTAGAAGACCAACTGTTCGCCTTTCTGTGTGAGGGCAGCGGTTAGACTGGACGGCTCCCTAATTCCATCTGCACGGCATGAAGCAGGTGGTTACAGGGATGAGACCTAGAAGGCTAACTGTCCATCACATATCGTTATAAGAGTTATCCACCAACAGATCCGTCGCCATATGACCAAGGAGTTAAAGCGACGTAACATAAAATAGAATTTAAAAAAAACAATATTTACGACGGCTTTATGTTTGAACTTAACTTTGAAAGACCCCATATAATATTATATCAAAACTCTTTTTCGAGGAAATAAAAAGTAAATAGAATGTTCCAGGTAAAGTGTAGTTTCAAGTGCGGCTATTTTCTTTAAAATCTTCGTGTCGCATCCCAGAAAGATGCTAAAATTATACAGAGGGTTTTATATTTAACCGCCTCTTTGTTTTCTCTTTCTCTACTACGTATAGTAAGTAGGGGAAGTATTGTATTCCACCCAAAAATTCCATACCGAGATTTCACCGGAAATATATGCTTTGACGCGCACTGAATGCATATAAAGCAGTTTTGGAAACATGTCCGTGTGTGTGTCTGTGTGTCTGTGAACAGCATAACTCAGAAACGAACAGTCATATAAACACCAAACTTGGTATTTAGGTTCAGTATCTTCCAGACATGCGACACGAACGTTTTCAAGAAAATCCCCCACCCCAGATTACCCTTTACATGGAACATTTTTCGAAAATTTTAATTTTCTCAGAAATGGCTGTAACGATTTTGATTAAAATATCATATGTTTAAGATATTTTTATGACAAATAAAATGTATATCTTGAATTTTCTGGGAATGTCTCCAAAAGTATTCTTCATTGTGAACGACTTTTGCATAACTGGTAAACCATAAGAGATAGACAAAATTTTACTACACAAAAAATGTAGATCACGTTAAAATACGCAATTTATGTCATATACATTTTTTTTGTTGAGTGAACCATTTTCGAAAAATTGCTTGTTATTCCCTAAAACTTTCCAATAATTATAGCTTTCACAAATGGGAATTCTTCTTAAAATATTTGACTATCGCTTAAAGCCTACCAATTCCCCTTGCATCTACAAGAAAATTAGCAATAAGTTTAACATCTCGATTAACATGAAGCATATGCAGAATAAGCGTTTGTAAAAATAGTTTGTACAAGAGTAGAGAAAGTCATGTGAGTGTAACACATTGGACTTTTTTTAGTTATGTTGTTCATAGAAAGACAAAGGAGGACTTCTTAATGCATGTTTTTGAGCCCAGGGAATCCCAAATGCATGACTGTGGTGAAATTTTGATGGAGACTTTTTTAATAGAATACTATTTTCTCTTACCCAGTAGAGATGGGTGCTAGATAAAGTAAAATGAGCAATTAACGTAGCTTTTACTTTTAAAATAGTTTACGCAGACCAACAGATATATTTTATCCTCTCAGGAAACGTGTTCCAGGTTCTCACTGGCCACGAGGCAAGTATTCCAAATGCAATAACCCTTCCTTTGGTACCCGTATCGCGTCTCTGATCCGATTTCTTGAATTGAGCGCATTTGTCTCGATTGGGAAGAAACAAGATTCCGAAACTCTGGGGAATGAATCGTTTTCCATGCCTCGTTATCCTTAGAATCCAATTCAGAATTTTCTGTGCACTGGGACGTGGTCAATACAGCATTTCCTGCGTTTCTTGATATCACCAATATGGTGTGCGTATTTATTAGACATAATTTCCTTTCTCACAGCTGAGTTTAAAAGCAATAAGTCTTTGAAAAACAAATCCTACAAAAAGCTGATGTGTAGCATTCACATGACGTTCCCTACTTCTATAAAAGCTTATTCTTCTATCTACTTCTTGCTAACACAGATAAACTTTCATTATACGATTTGAGGCAGAATTTTTAACACTTAAATGATATCAGACTAATTATATACTATAAAATACAATAAGAACCCGCCTTAAAACAATATGTGTATAATATAACATATAAAGTATATGTTCCATTCATTGTATTATGTTTATATTATTATGCACGTGTCTAATAATGTTATAATATGAATGTATTCCGTAGTTCAACAATGTAGGAGCTGTGAGAATAGAAGCAAGCTGCTTCCCGTAGCAAACAGAATTACAAAGTAGAAGCCGAAACTTGCTAAAAATGAGGTAACCTTGAGGCAACAATAAATTAGAAAGTTTAAAAAGGACTAGTAATAATTTTTGGAACAATAATAATGTAATATTTAAAAGTTTATAAATAGCCAATCAACAACTAGAAAGGCTAAAAGTTGAATAAAGGTGTTCTATTGGAGTAGGTTTAGCCAATCAGAGACTAAATAGAGAAAATGTACTGATTCAGGAGGGAGATGCTACAAGCAAGCGTAACCAAACAGATCGGTACGGTATAGGTTTAGTGTTTGGTATGAAATGAAGAAAAGCATTTATTGTGGTGAGAATAATATAAAGCTTTCCTGTTAAAAAGTGCAAATCACAATAATCTCACAGCTCTATAGTAGGATGAACTGTTATTTAATCGTGTGAAGGATTAATAAACACATGACTTTCTCTAACATTGTACTAAATATTTTTACGAACGCTTATTCTCCATATGCTTCATGTTAATCGAGATATCGAGATGTCAATCTTATTGCTAATTTCTTGTAGATGCAAGGGGAATTGGTAGGCTTTAAGCGATAGTCAAATATTTTAAGAGCTGGATGCTATGTGGAGCATTCCATTCTCTTTGCATTACCAGGACAAAAAAAAATGAATAACGAATTCCCATTTTAGAAAAAGTATAAGTATTGGCAAATTTAAGGGAATAACACGCAATATCTCGAAAATGATTCACTCAACAACAAAAATGTATATGTGTTTGTCATTGAAGAATTCTTTTGGAGACATTCCCAGAAAATTAGAGATATACAATTAATTTGCCAAACAAATGTCCTAAAGTTATGGTAGTTTATTCAAAATCGTTAGAAAAGTGTTCCATTAAGTGGTAATCTCGGGTGGGGAGATTTTCTTGAAAACCTTTGTGTCGCATCTCTGGAAGATGCTGAACCTAAATACCAAGGTTGGTGTTTATCCGACTGTTCGTTTCTGAGTTATGCTGTTCACAGACACACACACGGACATGTTTCCAAAAATCCCATTTATGCATTCAGTGCACTTCAAAACATGTATTTTCTGTGAAATCTCGGTATCGAATTTTTGAGTGGAATGCAGTACTTTACCTACTTACTATACGTAGTAGAGAAGAGTAAAAATATTTCATTTTTGTGTCAATTACAACACTAGCATTTTGTTTAAAACTTTGAAGCTGATTAAAATATGACGATCCAGTTATTGAATAATGCAAACTATTAAATAAATAGGTTTTCTAATTGCCTTTTCTTGCCTGTTTTAGTATTCAAAATGCGTTTTTCCTGCCGATTTTGGCTATTTATAATGTCTTTTGAGAACATGGTTTGTTACGTTATTTGCACCACGCTTTGGGCGTCAATTTGATATAATTTGTATTGAAGGATTTGTATTATATTTCAACTGTTGGGGAGCCGGACTTGCAGTAGTTGTAACCGCACGTATAGTAAACAGTTTCCGGTAGCTTTCGCCACAAATGTACTTTCAGGTGGCCCTTACCCCAAGTTTAAAAAAAATATTAACTTTGTAATTTGACTGTTTCTTTAAATATTATATACTTATGTTTGCCTCGGCTGCGTCAGTATTATTGTTAGAGACACGTTTCTCTTAGCAGCGTTGTGATGCAACTAAGAATGTAGGCTTACAGAGATTATAATTTTACTTCACTCCTTTTATTTATGCTTGACACGATTTAAATAACACTTTGCTTATATATAGAGAGAGCTGTGAGATGTTTTTATTAATTACATGCACTTTTTAACACGTAAACTATTTTTGTGTCACACGAATACGTATTATACTTCTCAAAGATACTTTTTGCGTCTAGTTAGTAACGCTTTCTGCACCAACTCACTTCTGAATTTGTAAATATTTCTCCTTTTCTGTTTCTGATTGGCTAATCCTAGTCCAATAGAATACCTTAATTGAACTATAGATTTTTCTGGTTGTTGATCGGCTATTTTATAAACTGTCACTAAAATTACATTATTGCTTCCAAGAATCAGAAGTAGTATTGTTAAACTCTCAAACTCATTATCGCCTCAAGGCTACGTCATTGTTAGCAACGTTTAACCTATTATTCTCACAGCTCCTACATTATTAAATCTTTTTATGTATAGTTACATACACATATTGCTTTAAGGCGGCCTGTTATTGAATTATATATTATATAATTAGACTGAAATCATTTAAGTGTTAAAAATACTGCCTCACTTTTTACCTGCCTATTTTAATGATTTATAATGCCTGAACCCCCTGACTCTGGCGATGACATTTTTTTAACAAGAAGTATATCAGAAGAACAAGCTTTCTAAAAGTACTTTTGTATAAGAGGGAATGGAGAAGGACACGTGTATGCACAACTCAATGTTTTGTTCATTTTATCAAGGTGTATTTCCCGGTGAAGTACTGTTTCAAAGTTATCGACAGACATGAACTTTTCAAAGCCATAACGCCACTACTGAACGCTTCCATGTGAATATGTGCTGTTCTCTTCGCCCGTCCTCGTCTCGACATACTCCATTCAAGATTTATGTATCCTGTATTTCATTCATTGGCCGCGTATCGGATTCTTTTTACCTTCTTTTTTTACCCTTTTTTCAATGGATGATAAAGGCTCCATCTTGAAAGCCAAACAGGGAGAAGGAAAGAAAGAAAAAGGAAGGCAAGTTTAATTGCTGCGCTCGCAAGAGTTTAGTGGATTGTCATGTTAGTCAAGACGAAATAAAAAACAGATAACTCTCAACTAGCGAACCGTACCCTAAAAGCTCAGACGGTCTGCATCCGTGTTATCGATCGCTATGCACAAGTGGAGAAGGTTATGGGCGTCCTGGTCTTATATCCCACTGTTATGTTTGCAAATAAGTCATCTTGTATGACATAAATTCCTCCATCAGTAGAGTACTTGGAATAATGGGAGAAGTGAACAAAAAGCTGTCAAAGGAATGGAAGCGGGGATTCAAGACCAGGCTGCTTGATTGTTAAGATTCTAGCGTGTCTTTGCACCGCCGCAATTCTCAATATTGTGTCTTCCGAAAATTGAATACACAAAAAGTGCAAACCCTGAAGATTTCAGTAACACACATTGGAAATTTGTATCAATTTTAACTAAATCTCAGACACCAAAAACTAAAATGGATAAAGACAATTTAACAATTCATAAATTGAATGAAAAGCGAGTCGCAATATTTACCTTCCAATTTCATAGACTGTGCATGACTTCGCGAGAAACAGCTGAATAGCGACATCATTTCATAAAAATTCAGAGCAATTTGAAACTGAAACAATAACAATAATAACTACCCGTATTTACGGGCTGCCAATACCGACAGAATAAAGCATTCAAATTATAAATAGATTCCCTACATCAAAAAGAAATAATATATATTTTTCAAGAATTTCTTCCAAAATTAATGGTTTGCCCCACTATGAGACTCAGTAATGATTATAAAAGTTGAAGCACAACTAAATATCTGACACGTTGCACTAACATGACTTTCTCTACTCTTGTACAAACTATTTATACAAACGCTTATTCTCCATCTACTTCATGTTAATCGAGATAAGCATTTGCAGAAACTATCTTATTGCTAATTATCTTGTAGATGTAAGGGGAATGTGGTAGGCTTTAAGCGATAGTCAAATGCTTTAAGCGCTGGTTGCTATGTGGCGCACTCCGTTCTCTTTGTATGTCCAGGACATAAAAAACCAATAACGAATTCCCATTTGAGTAAAAGTATAAGTATTGGAAAATTCAAACAAATAACAAGCAATATCTGGAAATGGTTAACTTCACAAAAAGAAGAAGAAAAAAGTATATAACATAAATTGTGTGTTTTAACGGATCTACATTCTTTGTGCAGTAAACTTTTTGTCTCTCTTACAGTTTCGCATTATTCAAAATTATTCAGAATGAAGAGAATTTTGAAGGTATTCCCAGAAAACTGAAGTTATACATTTCATTTGCCATAAAATAGCTTAAACTTCTGGTATTTTAATCAAAATCGTTAGAGACATTTTTGAAAAAATCAAAATTTTGGAAATATGTTCCAGTAATGGGTTTTTGGGGTGGAGGATTTTATTGAAAATCTTCGTGTCACATCCTTGGAAGACACTAAACTGGAGTACCAAGTTTGGTATTTATCCAACTTTTCATTTTTGAGTTCTACTGTTCATAGACAGACATACACAAGGACATGTTTCCAAAAATGTTTTATTTGCATTCAGGGTGCCTCAAATCACGTATTTCCAATGAAATCTCGGTATCGAATTTTTGGGTGGAACACATACATCCCCTGCTTATTATAAGTAATAGAGAAAACAAAAATGAAGTTAAAAAGAAGAGTGATAAAACAGCAACTGGGAATAGAAAGATCATTCTGAAATCTTGAGAGAAGAAATTTCTGAACCTCTTATCTGCTGACAGAAATCCAATATTTCATAAAGTACCAGGTAGGGTTAAAAATTAATTATCTACTTCTAATATTATTAAGATATATTAACTGTTACACAATGTATGTCCTCAGAAAACAAGAGAAAGTTTCATTTTCACAGAATATAAATCTTGTCATTTGCGGCGGTACTTCTGGTCGGTGATTGTGGTTGCCCCACTTTGGCAGCTAATTTGCAGCGGTACTTCTGGTTGTTTTACGGTACAGGATTTTTTTAGGGATGGTCCCGGGTTCGATACTAGCTCAGGGTTCTTTGCATGGATCTTGGATCTCGGGTTAGTGGTGAACACGACTGTTGGTTTTTCTGCTCGATTATTTACCGTCATCGTTTTAACATTTGATCCCTGTTATTTCTTCGACACACACACACGCATTTTCTATTTGTTAAATGTGTCATATCATCGCGCCTGTTCGCTGCCTTCTAAACTTTTCTGGCAAGGATCTCCCCAGACTTACTACAACCAAGTGTTCATTCTCAAATCTCACGACCAAGTGTGCATTTTGAAATCTTCCGTTCTCTGTTTCAAACGTTCTATATCTCCTCATTCCATTATCACCCGATTCCAAGCTTCTCTCATTGGAGGACTAAGGCTATCTGGCTTTTGGCGAACATTGACCCTTTTCTACTAGCCTGCGTTCCCAGCAACCTAACGGGACGCTTGACAATGGAGGGAACAACGACCCGTTTCCGGACGCTGATGGTCCTGTCTCTCAACTCTTATTTCAACTTACAGTAACATTCGCTTGCCAGTTTTATTTAACACTATCCTCGCCGTTAATGATGTTTATTTTCCCTATGATTGTAATTAATTTTATTTTACTACTCAAAATATACTGCTTCATATTGTTTTACACATATATACCACTTTCTCTGCTACGCACAGTAGTAGATTTGATACCAAAATTTCAATGGAAATACACGTTAATAAAGCATTTTTGAAAACGTCCATATGTGCGTCTGTATGCTTATGACAGGGCGGCTGGCGATTCTGGATCTTTGGTGGTTCACAAAGTCGTAGGTAGCCCTAGTTTCAATTTGTTAAAGCAATAAACACTGCAGCATGTCATCGGAATGCTATTATACGAGGTGTGATCAAAAAGTTTCCGGAATGACGTCATAAATACTACACAACAGTTTGTTTTGTCTAATCAGCACTGTCACCCTCGAAGTAGACTCCTTGGGTGTTGATACACTTGTTCCAGCTGGAAGCACCTCTGGAAGTCCTCTTCTTTCAACATGTTCAGAGTCTTCTGCGATTCGCGATGGATGACATCAATTTCCTCAAAACGGTGTCCTCGGACCCGCATTTTAAGTCGCGGGGAAAGAAGAAAGTCCGCTGGTACCAAATCTGGAGAATAGGTGGGATGGGAAACAGTATTCCTATTTTTAAACAAAAATTGACGAACAGAAAGGATTTGTGCGCGAGCTCATTGTCCTGATGCAGGAACCAGTCACCACTCCTCCATTTCTTCGGCCGTTTCCGTCGCATATTCTCTCTTAATCTTTGCAGCACTTGTTTGTAGAACATTTGATTCACTGTTTGACCCTGTGGCACAAATTCCTTATGTACAATGCTTTTAATGTCAAAAAAACACAATCATCATTGACTTCACTTTGGTTCGAACTTGTCTGGCCTTTTTCGAGCGTGGAGATGAAGGACTCTTCCGTTGTTAAGATTGTTGCTTCGTTTCTGGATCATACCCATAAATCCATGTTTCATCACGAGTAATAATTTTCTGCATAAACTGTGAGGCATTTGTAGCTGTTCTTTAAGATCTGTGCAGGCAATCACACGACATTCCTATTGGTCATTTAAAAGCAAGTGGGCACGAACTTGGCGGCAATTCTTCTCGTGTCCAAATTGTCTTTCAAATGCTTTGAACACTTCCAAATGAGAGTCCTAATGAATCAGAAAGTTCTTTTATTGTAATGCGCCTATCATTTAAGACCATTTCCCTCACCTGATTGATATTTTCATCAGCTTTGCTGGAACAGGGTCGCCCCGAACGATCTGCATCTTTAACTGATGCCACACCACTTTTAAATTTCGAAAACTACTCAAATATTTAAGGTTTGCCCATAAACTCCTCTTCATAAGCTGTTCTTAACATTTCATAGGCTTCTGATGCAGTTTTACTGAGTTTAAAGCAAAATTTGATGTTCGTTCTTTGTTCTTCGTAATCTACATTTTTGCTACGCGGAAAAATCGCAGCACAGGCAAAACACGTGTTCACTTCAGAGCGTCTACCTCGTCACTGCATGGTCACAGGAAGTCACGTGATCTCTCATTTTTATCGGGAAGGAACGCTGCATGTACAGTCTGGGTAAGAATTAAAGAAATCTCAGCGTCAGCATTGTTGTGAAGCCATTCCGGAAACTTTTTGATCACACCTCGTAAGCCATGTTTATTGGGCGAAGTTATGAAGATACTACAAATCATACACACCATGTTTTATTCAACGTTGCTCTTCAGCACTAGATAAAACTCAAGGAAAGAAAATGGGCCTTTTTAACATCACAGCCGGTTATATTCTATATAAGATTGCTGCTATTAAAACTCCCATTAAAAAACTCGTTTTTGTTTTAACAGCTCAGTGATACCTAGATTTGGTGTGGGTCTACCAACACTAAGTTTCTTTTTCCTTTCAGGTTTAGTGTTGTAAATGGTGGTGCTAAAATTCATTGTTTCTCCATATACAGCTCGTGTAAAACGTCGTGACACTCCATATGTGCAAGAGAGGAAAAATGTGGAGAAGTGGTGAAGGTGGGGGGGGAGCAAGGGACCAGAAGTATATCAGAACTCGGAGGCAGTTGCTGACCCCCTATCCTACCTACCAGTGGCTAAACTCTAACAAGGGTAGGTACACTTAAATAACACTTCTTCGGGCTGCCCTCAGCCTGCCAACATACTTCGGGCTGAACCCCGCCTCTCTTATTATGCAGGTGGGCTGGTCAGCGCTATTGCGCAGCTATGCTTCAGGAGCGTGAGACTGCCACGACGTTTTACACAAGCTGTACCATTATTGTATTTCACTGATTCACGAATTGAAACCCAGCACAACCACGTGCAACGCAAGGTTCAGTATATATATATATATCGGAAGTGAGGCAAACATATACTATAAAATCAATAGATGGCGCTGTTTAGGCGACGAAAGTCATGGCGATCATCCTATTCCATGGATCCTAACTATTAGGTTAACTAACAACATAGGGTCTTATGCCCCACACTTCCCCACTACGCATCTCTATGCTCCATTGGTTCGTATCTCTTATACCTAGCCGTGTGGTTTGCAGCCGGAAGAGCACTATTTGACACCTGCAAACTATATATCGCTTGCTGAACTCCACTACACAAGATAAGGTTGTCGTCCTCCGTGGTGTAGTGGTTACCTACTAGCCTATAGTTTCCGAGGTCGCGGGTTCAAACCCAGCGGAGGGCAATGGATTTTTTCGGATGTAAAAATCCTTGGCATGACTTCATTCGGAAGGGAAGTAAAGCCGGTGGTCCCGTGTCGTAGATTTACAGCACGTAAAAGAACCTCAAGCCTGATAAAGACGCCTCTGAGCAAAATTGCCGGTCTTTCAAGTCCAGTATAGAATGAGACGCTAAGGAGTAAGTTAAAGAGCGCCCATACCAAAAAAGGTTCGGAATGAACGTATAAATAGTATCATTATTTACATTAAAGGGAAATACAAGATATGGCTGTAGCACAAATGTGCTACCATATTAAGAAGTCGCCCCTGGTTTATGAACACCATAACTCAAAAACGAAAAGTCGGATAATTACCAAACTTGGTATTTAGATTCAATATCTTCCAAAGAAGCGACAAAAAGATTTTCAATAAAATCCTCTCACCTCAAACTATGTTTACATAGGAAACGTTCCGCATTTTATGATGTCCTAAAAATAGCTCCAATAATTTTGATTAAAATGTATTATATGACATGTAATCATAAATAATTAATAATGATTATATGGATACATTACATATTATATTAAATATAGTTACATGACAAATACAATGTATATCTTGAATTTTCTGGGAATAACCTATGAAGTCGTCTTCATTCGGAATGAATTTTGTATAAGCTTGTATAACTGGTAACGTTAAGCAATAGACGAGAACGTAACAAACAAAAAATGTAGATAGCTTTAAAGCACACAATTTATTTCAAATAAGTTTTTTAAGGCATAAGTCGTTTCTGAGATATCCGTTATTAAAGTTTCCAATTGTCATCTCTTCGTCATTCTCATAAAACGTTTCAAATTTCAGTTGTTTCTCGCGATGTCATGGAAACAGTAGGCCAGCATATAGCGTCCAGTTCTTAAACATTTGACTGTCGCTGTTCCATTTGTATCTATAGCGAAATGTGTAAGATGTAAAATGGAGTAGACATAAAAAATCTGATGTATTACACTCACATGACTTTCTCTACTTTTGTACAAAGTATTTTTATAAACGCTTATTCTCCATATGCTTCATGTTAATCGAGATGTTAATCTTGTTGCTAATTTTCTTGTAGGTGCAAGGGGAATATGGTATGCTTTAAGTGATAGTCAAATATTTTAAGAGCTGGTTGCTATGTGGCGCATCCGATTCTCTTTGCATGTCCAGTATATAAAAAAAATGAATAACGATTTCCCATTTGAGAAAAACTATAAGGATTGGAAAATTTAAGGGAATAACAAGCAATATTTCGAAAATGATTCACTCAACAACAACAAAAAAAAAAAACGCATATGACATAAATTGTGTATTTTAGCGCGATCTACATTCTTTGTGTAGTAAAATTTTGTCTATCTCTTATGGTTTACCAGTTATGTAAAAGTCGTTCACAATGAAGAATACTTTTGGAGACATTCCCAGAAAATTCAAGATATACATTTTATTTGTCATGAAAATATCTCAAATATATGATATTTTAATCAAAATCGTTAGAGCCATTTTTGAGAAAATTAAAATTTTCGAAAAATATTTCTTGTAAAGGGTACTCTGTGGTGGGGGGATTTTCTTGAAAACCTTCGTGTCGCATCTCTGGAAGATACTGAACTTAACTATCAGGTTTGGTGTTTATCCCACTGTTCGTTTTTTGAGTTATGCTGTTCACAGACACACACACACGGACATGTTTCCAAAAATGTTTCTTTTTGGATTCAATGGGCCTCAAAATATATATTTCGGTGAAATTTCGGTATCAAGTTTTGGGTGGAATACAGTTTTAATGTGTTTTCTACACACTTTGTATAAATAGTGCAGACGTATGGGCACAGGAGCTTATGATTTCAGAAAGGGAAAGTCTAGGTAAGGTACTATACCTGAAGAATAGTAAAGTAGGAGAGATGCTGAAGGCGAAGATTAAGGAGAAAAGGAAAGAATGTAAGAGAGGATTGTAGTTGGGCACTAACATAAGGTCCCATATGGAGAAGATGGTCGTTTGTCTCTTGTTATAGTTCTTTTGTCTCGCAGAAGAGTCGTACCTGGACATTCCGCACAGAAGACTAATGGCACACGTCCACCGAAATGACCCTAATGTTCCTCGCAATGTCACCTGGTCGATTTATTTCGGACATTGGAAACCCCTTACACACCTGTGAGTCAAACAGTCACACCTGCTGCACTGCCTAATCTTAAAGTCTGGCGCTGTTTCTCTTCAATGTAATGCTTGATTACAGCTGAGTACCTTGCATTTCTCTTTTTCTCTCTCTCACTCCATTTGTCCTGCCATTCCCTTCCTGTCTCTCTCGAAACTCAATGCCTTTCTCCCTCATTTCTCATTTTATTCTCTCCTTTGTGTCCCTTTCAAACATTCACTGTCTCTCTATCTCTATTCTCCTTCCATTCTCTCTTCCTGTCTCTTTCTCCAACCCTCTTCTTCTCTCTCCGTACATCTGTCCACTCGTTCTCACCTCCTCCTTACTTCTCTCCCTCTTTATTTCTACTACTTGCTCAGTCTCCTAGCCGTCTCTCTGTTTCCGCATTATTCTAACATTTCCTCCTCTCTCTTTCTCCCTCAGGGCTTCACCTTCTTTCTACCATTTGCGGATTGACCACTTCATCCACCTCAAAATGAATCTCCATTCTCTCTTTCCCACTATATCTCCCTACTTTCCTCCCTCTCTCCGCTTTATCTCCCCCTAATTCCCTGTTTTACTGTATACCCTCTTCTTTCTTTCACTCTCCTAGAATCCCCTCCTTTCTACTTCATCCTTTGCTTCTTTACGTTCCCTTCCACCCTCCCGCACTCACTGACACTTTTCTCCCGTTCCGTCTTCCTTTCTCAGTCCCTTCCATCCATCCCTCTCCTCCTTTTCTCTCCTCTTTATATTTCATTCTAATCCTCATCTCTTTCCCTCTCAGTCCTCTGGTTTTCTCTCATCCTCTCACTTGTCCTTACCGCCCTCCATTCCCTCTGTCCATTGTCTCTCTACTAACCTTCCCCTCCCTTTGCCTCTGGTTATGTCTGGCTTAACCAAAAGACAACATTTACCAACACCTTATAATAGAATATTCCGACAGTTACCAAAAATTTTGGTCCCTTAAATATTCAGCATATCGAAATTTAGTCAGAGCTATACTCCTGAGAAAAGTCTGATGTGTTACATTCACATGACTTTCTCTACGCATCATCGCATATTTTCGTATTTCTTTTACAAACTATTTTCACAGAATTATTTTTCTATCTACTTCAAGTTAATCGAGATAAATGTTTACAGATATAGTGTCATTTGACATTTCATTGTAGAAACAAGGAGGATGGAGGAGGCGCAGTATAGTTATGTTAGTAGTGTTTAACACCCATAGTCACTTCAACTAGCACTACAGGCCATGGACACTGATAATACGTAAACTGAAATGACACTTGGAAAATAAATTTTGGAAAGACAAAGGTCCAGGCCTATACGGAGTGGAATCGACACCGATCTAGGAATTAGCTTACTGTACCGACGCCCCACGAGGGGGCACCTCCGGGAGGAAGGGATATTGAAGGGAGACACCGGGCGGCCGAAACCAGAAGTGACGACACCACAATGACAGGGTCCCTACAATGTCCAGATATAAACACCCCGGCACACCGGGGACCCCGCCCACAGGGGGGTCCAACGCTTCCGCCGGGGTTGTACCCTAGTCCTTATACCTCGGCAACCAGCCGAAGGTCGAGGGAGGAGAAACTTCACAGAGAGCATCCTTTTCCCCTGCCACGCGGCACCTAAACGCCATCACCGACACTTCCAACCCTGAAACAGACCAAACGTGGTGAAAGATGAATGAAATGATTAATGAAACGAAATGGAAGGACAGGACATTCGGGGAATGTATACCAGCATTCGCTTGACGACCCCGAAAAACCCCCAAAGAACCCACAAGTCAGAGTGGGCGATCGCCAGGGATCAATCCCAGTCCTCCGGAATGCGGGCCACAGACATTCCGGTCGATTTCCAGGCCTAGGTTTAGTGTACCTCAGCTGCATTCGCCAGTTATGAGGACTAAGGAAAATGTAGAAGAATCTCAGTCGAGGAGGACGGGCCTGGCGGGATTTGACCTCCAGCATGTATGAGCGCCAGGGTAGCGCAATGGTTTCGTTTGCGGCACTCATTCTAGGGTCAGGGGGTTGATTCCCGAATTGGGGGTGGCGATTATAATTTTGTCTTATCTAAGTACTCGTCCTGACTTGCTCATGTGAAGTGTCCCCAAGGTCCTACGTGGCTCGGAGTCCTCTCACGTCATTGCCATCCTCACAATCAGAGGCGATATACGCCGCCCTCCATCGCTTGGTGGAGTTAGGTAATTCTCGAAAGTAACAGGCCATAATATATTGTTTATTATTTGTTTATTATAGTGTTAGTTTTGTATTGGATGTTCTGGATACCAGTACGAGAAAGGTCCCTAATTTGAACCGTCTCTTAAATTGAACCGCCCCGATATTTTCTAAACTGTTCGACAGATGTCACCATAATCCTAGCAGAAGCGTAGCGTGTACAGCTATGAATGCTTGGAGTTGTTGACTTTGCATTCTGAGCTGTGGTTTCAGTTGTATGAAGTGTTGTGTGTTTTTGGTGCTTCAGAAGTAATATTTGACTCGACTAGCTAAGCTTATACAAACAATTAGATAAGTTTGAGATAATCTATATATTTTATATGCTATGAAGTGTTTATTTAGCAACAATATTCATGCACACGTTTTTTCAAGCAGCGTCTCTCCTTGTCACATAGATGCTAAAGCTTCCAAAATGGCGTGGCTCGTAAATTGTACCACTGTTTCAAGCCTATATTGAACTGGTCCAATTTAGGAAACCTAATCAAGTTCTAGGATTGCTCAACTGCGAATAGTATATCTTGTGAATAAATATGAATATAATATGCTAAGTTAAAAAAAATCATGTTAAAAACAGTGGCTGACATGAATATGTGAATTGTCAAAAATGATGAACATGATCCAGTGTGTGAGTTGTAGGATATGGCTTCACCAAAAGTGTGCAAAATTTAGTGCCAAGAAGAAAGTGTTTTATTGTGAAGACTGTGTATAATTGGACTCTTCTGTATGAGAGTAAAAATTAGTAAAAACTCTATATTTGCAAATAATACCTATTCCAAAAACCAAGGGATTGTCATTATATAAAAGTTCAAAATGTTCAAGGAAACTGCTATTCTTATCACAATTTTGGACTCTACTTTTGTTGTTGATAGCATATTTGTTTTGAATGTACAATAAAATATGTGTGTTTTGTATTAATAAAAATACTTTTAAACCTAAAAGTATGTGGTTCATTTTAAGACACGGGTGGTTCAATTTAAGGACCACGTTCCTAATTTATAGCGCAACAATTTGTCACTTTAACGCTTGTGTTTCCGAAAACTTTGATTTGAAAATATAATTATTATTTACTAATTAGGCTCAAGTGGTTCAATATAGGGACCTTTCCCCTACTTTCCCAACTTACTATACGTAATAGAGAAAGTAATAAATGTATTACATTAACATTACACTGTCTATGCACTCTATTACAAACTATTCTTACAAAAGCGCTTTTTATTTTCTCCAACACGTACATAGTAGACAGACAAGGTATGGCATTGCACCTAAAATTTCGATACCGATCTTTTTGCGGAAACACATGTTTTGAGGCCTCCTTAAAGAAAAAGGTACGTGTCAGTGTGTTCAGCATAGCTCGAAAACGAAAATTCGATCAACACCAAACTTGATATTTATGTTCAGTATCTTCGAAAGATGCGAAACGAGAATTTCAACAAAATCCCCCACCCCAAACCACCCAATACCTGGAAGAGTTTTGAAATTTATTTTCTAATTAAAGCCTCTACAAATTTTGATTAATATACATTTTATTAAACATATTTACATGATAAATAAAACATATATCTTGAATTTTCTAGGAATATCACTGGTAAACGTTAAGCGATAGCTAAAGACTTTCTTCACAAACCCCTCAGGGGCTCACCTTATGTGAGTACGGGTTTTTGGCGCACCCGGGGGTTCCCGAGCCAATCATCGCCATATTCATCCCCTCACCCCCATCCGGTCGAGGTGGGTTCTTCAAGTGACCGGTGGACCCAAGGTAGGCTCTCGTGCGTTCTTTGCATTCCATTCATACCGCACCTCACCATCGTTTCTTTCTTCCCTTATCACTTCCCGGCCATTTCGCACCACGACATTCGCATATCTCTTTTTCTTCCCCGCCGGCCTACCTTGCGTGCGAAACGCCCACACAGTTTTAGTTTCTTTTATCTTTTTATTTAAATCCTCCGTGGACACAGCCTGACGGATACCCGCGCACCGCGTGCGCAGCTGGGTGAGTGGGTAATGGCGTCATCCCCACCACCCGGGGTCGTCATGTAGGGTTTGTGTTCGTATCCGCTGTTCAACTGCAGTCTCGCGGGGGGGCCATTGCATGAGCTGCTGACTTCTGACGGCGATTGGGTCCCTCTGTCTATGTTCTGGGAGGTGTGACCCTGGGGTGAGTTGGTATAGATAGGCCACTCACCCAAGCCGGGGTAACGCCCGAGAAGTCAGAGCCCGAGGTCGGAGACGGCTGCAATGGTGGAGGATTTATCTCGCTATGGAGCACCCTTCCTCCATTAATACAAACAAGCGCCGAAAAGTTATTGTAACAGAAGTAGCACCGCCGTCATCTGGTTGTTACTTGGTCATTTCGAGAACAGAAGAAGGACAAAACTTTGAGAAGGTGAACCCTTTTATAATTCAGAAGGGCATAGATGCTATTGCTGGTGCGGTTCAATCATGCACTCGTCTACGGAATGGTTCCTTATTGGCACAAACTAAGTCCGATCAGCAAAGTAAGACCTTGTTGCGCGCTACGCTTCTCCACGGTTACCCCATCCGTGTTGAGAAGCACCGCACATTGAACTCCTGTCGGGGCGTCGTTACCACCCATAGCCTCGATGGTATATCGGAAGAGGATCTCGTAAAATATCTATCCGATCAAAAGGTGACTGCAGTGCATCGAGTGCAGGCCAAACGCGACGGCGTATTGGTACCCACTCGTACCCTGTTTATTACATTTGATGGCGTCGATCTGCCCACGAGCATTTCCGCAGGGTACGAACGGATTTCTGTGAGGCCTTATATTCCTAGACCTCTGCGTTGTTTTAAATGCCAACGTTTTGGGCATACGCAAGTCTCCTGTAAGAGTGCCGTTAACATCTGTGCAACATGTAGCCAGCCCTCACACGAAGGTACCTGTTCAACAGCCCCCGTCTGCGTTAATTGTAAAGGGTCACATTCTGCTTCGTTTGCCGACTGTCCGCGGTATTTGGACGAGAAGGCGATCCAGGAGATCCGGGTAAAGAAAAAACTCTCCTTCGCTGAAGCCCGGAGGCGTTTCCATGCGCGCCAACCTTCACTCCTGCGATCTGGCACATTTAGTTCTGTTGTTGCCTCGCCAGTACCACTAGTAGATGCCGAAACTCAGATCTGGACCTTGACTGGATTAACCGCCACTACCATCCGGCCGTCTATTAAGACTACAGTTACCAAGCCGTATAAACCTGGTCCCAAGTCAATGAAGTCGCAAGCCGTTGAAAAGAAGCCCAAGCAGAAACTTCGTAGGGAAGATTTTTTGAAAGACCCTCCGCGTGCGCGCGGTAACAAAAGTTCACCTTCTCCTCCTCGGAGGTCGCTGTCCCAGGATGGTCCTGGGACAAGCCGCGCTCAGCGGCACCCTTCACCCATCGCCACCCAGAACCGATTCACGGTGCTTGAATCGGTTTCTGGCACTGAGCGCGTGGGCCCTCCCTCCGAGGAAGCTATGGAGTCTGACCAACTCCATACAAAAAGCCCGAGCCCAAAGGTTAAACAAAAGGTAATTTTAAGCCGCCCTTCTAAATAGACAGTTTATCCCCTTATTCTTCATGGCTATCCTGACCTGGAATGTACGTGGTGTACGATCGCATAGGGCGAAACTGCAACGTTTATTGCGTTCCCATTCGCCTATGGTCGTATGTTTGCAGGAGACTAAGCTTCGCCCTCACGATCCTTTTGATCTCCGAGGATATACTCCGGTTCGCTACGACCTTGAACCGGAGGAGGGTACTCCTGCTCATGGTGGTGTCATGATTTTGGTGCGTAATGACGTTCATTTTCAAACTATCACACTTACGTCCGACTTGCAAGCTGTTGCCATTAGACTGCAGTTACCCGGTTTTTTCTTTTCTGTTTGTTCTGTGTATACACCTCCATCGTCTCCCCTCGCTCCCGCGGACATTCGATCTCTACTGTCCGCTCTCCCAACACCATTTCTTCTGTTGGGAGATTTTAATGCCCATCACCCACTATGGGGTTCGCCAAGGGCTTGTGCGAGGGGAACTCTTCTTTCCGACATTTTGTATCAGTTCAATCTTTCCATCCTCAATACAGGTGCACCTACTTTTATTTCTGATTCTTCTGGTACATTTTCTCACCTGGACCTTGCCATTTGCTCACTCCAGCTTGCACGTCGTCTTCAGTGGAACGTCGTCGCTGACACCTACTCCAGCGACCATTACCCCTGCATCGTTTCTCTTCTGTCGCACCACGTACAGCATTCCAGAGTACCTACCTGGATATTCGCAAAAGCCGACTGGAGCTTGTATTCCAGCCTCGTGATTTTTGACGACCAGCCCTTCTCCGACATTAACCAACTAGTGCAGCACCTTACGTCTATTATTTTCTCTGCCGCCGAACGCGCAATACCCCGTTCATCCTCCCAACCTCGGCGGCCACCTGTTCCGTGGTGGAACGAGGATTGTCGGGACGCCGTTCGTGCCCGTAGGACTGCACTTAGGGTGTTTCGGCGACACCCTACACTTGATAATTTGGTGACTTTTAAACAATCGCGCGCCAGGGCTCGTCGCATTATTCAGGATAGCAAGAAGGCATCTTGGGCTCGTTTTGTCGAGTCTTTTAATCGTTTTACGCCTTCATCCGTTGTTTGGGATAAACTTCGTCGCTTCTCAGGTAAAGTGTCACATTGTACTGTTTCTGGCCTTCAGGTTTCTAATGCCACCATAGTGTATCCGGCTGCCATCGCTAACACTCTGGGTGCTGCCTTTGAGGCGGTTTCCAGTTCAGACCATTATTCCGCCGGCTTTCGCTCTATCAAAGACCGGCTGGATTCCGACACCCTTAATTTTCGATCAGCTAATATTGAGTGTTATAATGAACTTTTCACAATGAGGGAGCTGGAGCACGCTCTTCGTTGCTCTCGGCACTCCGCTCCCGGGCCGGACGGCATTCATGTCCTGATGTTAAAGAACCTTTCAGCCGACAGTAAACTCTTTCTCTTACAGGTCTATAACCGTATTTGGCAAGACGGCATTTTTCCTTCCGTTTGGCGCGAAGCCACCATTGTCCCTATACTTAAGCCTGGGAAGGATCGCCAACTACCTTCCAGCTACCGCCCTATCTCCCTCACCAGTTGCATTTGCAAGGTGATGGAGCGCATGATCAACCGGCGGTTGACATGGTGGCTTGAGTCTCAGAAACTTCTAGCGAACGCTCAGTGCGGGTTTCGTCGCTATCGCTCTACCGTCGACCATCTGGTGTCCTTGTCGACGCATATTATGAATGGATTTCTGAGAAAGTGTCAAACCGTGGCTGTATTTTTTGACCTGGAGAAAGCTTATGACACTTGTTGGAGGGGCGGCATTTTACGTAGACTTCACGATTGGAATATCCGCGGTCGTCTTCCCATATTTCTTCGGGAGTTTATGACGGACCGCTTCTTTCGTGTACGTGTGGGCTCGGTTTTATCTCGTCGTTTTATTCAAGAGAATGGAGTACCGCAGGGGTCTGTACTCAGTGTCACACTTTTTGCGATTGCTATCAATCCCATTGTTCATTGTATTCCACCTGGCATTTCATCGTCCCTTTTTGTTGACGATTTCGCTATTTATTGCAGTTCACGGCGGACCTGTCTACTCGAACGCCGTCTCCAGAGCTGTATCGACCGTCTCAACGCCTGGAGTAACGCCAACGGCTTTAATTTCTCCGCCGAGAAATCCGTCTGCATCAACCTTTGGCGCCGGAAGTATTTCCCTCCGCCCTCTCTCCACTTTGGGCCAGGTATACTTCCGTTTGCAGACGAGGCGAAATTTTTGGGGTTGATTTTTGACAGAAAGTTGTGTTGGACCTCGCACGTTTCCTTTTTAAAAGCAAAGTGTGACCGTTCTCTTAATATTTTACGTGTTTTAAGTGACACATCCTGGGGAGCTGATCGGACCGTCCTTCTTCGCCTTTATCGCTCTTTGGTCCGATCCAAGCTTGATTACGGGTGTATTGTTTATTCGTCGGCACGTCCAACTGTGTTACGTCGATTGAATGCCATTCACCATCGTGGCATAAGAGTCGCTACAGGGGCCTTTCCAACCAGCCCTGTTTTTAGCCTGTATGTTGAAGCTGCAGAGCCTCCGCTGTCCTTCAGGCGTGAGATGCTTTTGTGCAGCTATGCTTGTCGACTCTCAAGCTTGCCTAACCACCCGTCTTTCGAGTTATTTTTCGAGGAGTCACTTGATCGTCACTATTTTATTCGCTCCTCTGCTTTGCTCGCACCAGGGGTTCGCTTTCGACAGCTCCTTCGGCATTTAGACGTTCCGCCAGCGCCGGCCCTTCCACGGGGGGAAACGCGTTTTCCTCCATGGTCTCGCGCTGAGGCCCACTGTCACCTTGGGCTAACGTCGATGCCGAAGACTGAGACCCCTGCTTCAGTCTTTAGATCGGCTTTTTTAGAAGTACGGGCTCAATTCGGAGACTTCCATTTTATCTTCACCGATGGATCTAAGACTGAAGCTGGAGTTGGATGTGCCTTTGTTTCTGGTCACTGTAGTTTTAAGTTTCGTTTACCTGGACAATGTTCAATTTTTACTGCCGAACTTTTTAGCATTTATCAATCTATTTTATACATTCAGCGGCACGCCTTACAGCACTGTTTTATTTGTACGGACTCTCTGAGTGCCCTTCAGACTATTACTGCGCTGTACCATTACCACCCGCTTGTACAGCGCATACATGACCTGCTCCACTCGCTTGGTGTCACTGGCATCAGCGTGTCCTTCATGTGGATTCCAGGTCATGTGGGCATCTCAGGTAATGAGTCTGCCGACGCCGCTGCGAAATCGGCGATTTTATTACCCAGATTTTTTACCTCTGTTGTTCCCTCGTCAGATTCGTGTGTTATTTTACGTCGCCGCATCCTCTCGCGCTGGCGCGATGAGTGGACGGCCCTCCGGGGGAACAAGTTGCGGGAGGTTAAGCCGCTCCCGTTAATCTGGGGTACCTCTTCTCGTTCTTCACGTCGGGAAGAGGTACTTTTAGCCCGTTTACGAATTGGACATTGTCGTTTTAGTCATAGTTACCTGCTCAGTGGTGATCCCGCTCCGCTGTGTCAGCAGTGTGACGTGCCCTTAACGGTGCGTCACATTTTAACTGAGTGTCAAGTTTTAGCTCCACTGCGCGTTCGCCTGGGTCTGCCTGTTGGCATAGCCAACGTTTTGGCAGACGACGCGCATGCTGTAGAATGTCTTTTACGTTTTATAAGTGACATTGGTTTTAATCGTCGCATTTGATGCGCTGAGCGTCTTTTAGCTTTGTTATTTTATTCTGTATGTTTTAATAGGGACTTACTCCCCAGTGACATATGGCGCTCATGTCCCTCGCATTCTACAGTTCTTGACACGTTTTAATCTTTTATTGGCTATGCTTGTAGTGTGTTGGTTTTTGAGACATATTTATTGTTATTGTTACTATTGTTGTTATTGTTATAATTGTTATTGTTTTTATTGTTATTGTTATCGTTATTCTATTGTTATTTTGAACTTTTTTGACATCGCGGGTTTGTGTCCCGTTTTTTAATTATGCGGTTTTTTACCTGTCTTTTATTTTTTGACTTTATATTTTATACCTTGTAAGGGCGCTGATGACCTCAGCAGTTTAGCGCCCTTAAGCCTCATATCATCATCATCATCATTTCTTCACAAGAAATGTAGATCTCTTTAAACCACACAATTTACTTTAAATAACATTTTTGTGGCATCAAACATTCCCGAGATTTACCTTGAAAATAGTTCGAATTTTTCATTTCTTGGTCATTCTCTTGAAATCCTGTCAACATTCAGTTGTTTCTCGTGATGTCATGGAAACAGTATGGAATTTTAAGGCCAGCATATAGCGTCCAGTTGTTAAATGTTTGACTATCGCTATTCTCTTTGTATCTATAACGAAATGTGTAATGTAGCTATTTCTGTAAAGATTTATTTGTATTAAAATGTAGTAAATAGAAAAATAAGTTTTAATAGGAATAGTTTCTATACCCACAAGAAAATGATAGAGGGTGGAGAAAGTCATGTGAACGTATCACATCAGAATTTTTTTCTACTCTATTTAAGTCAAGATAGGCTACAGCAACAATCATTTAATTACACACTTAATTCTAGGTATAATACATATGAGAATTAGAAAATCCGCAGTATGCCAGATGGCTTATTGAAATTTCTGCCCGTGTTTTTACGTACAATAAGAGTAATGTTTACGCCAAGCATCAAACTATAGCTTGTAACGTTATTTAATTATTTGTTATGTAAATTCATTGTTCTAATAAAAATAGTCCACACGATGCATTTTTAAAAATATACGTATAAGAATTCAAATTTTACAGCAACTGAGTTTAATATATATACAAGCTGGACCATTTAGGTTGAGACTGTGCAATATCTCCAAAACTAAGCGTTGTAGAAAGAAATGTCTCCAATAAACGTTGACTGATATTATGGGGAAAAGTAAAGGCCATTAGTCGTGTTTTGTTTGGAGAAGGTTGTGATGGTCATTTGAGAATCAATTTAATTTTTTACATTCTCTACTACGTATAAAATTCGGTACATGTTTTGGGACCCCCTGAATCCAAAAAAAGCATTTTTGGAAACATGCCCATGTGCGTTTCTGTGTGTCTGTCTGTGTGTCTGTGAACAGCATAACTCAGACACGCACAGTCGGATAAACACCAAACTTGGTATTTAGGTTCAGTATCTTTCAGAGATACGACACGAAGGTTTTCAAGAAAATTCCCCCACCCCAGACTACCCTTTACATGGAAGATTATTAGAAAATTTTAATTTTCTCAAAAATGGTTCTAACGATTTTGATTAAAATATCATATGTTTAAGATATTGTCATGAGAAATGAAATGTATATCTCGAATTTTCTGGAAATGCCTCCAAAAGAATTCTTCATTATGAACGACTTTTACATAACTGGTAAGCCATAAGAGATACACAAAATTTTACTTCACAAAAAATGTAGATCGCGTTAAAACACACAATTTATGTCATATACATTTCTTTTGTTGAGTGAACCGTTTTCGAGATATTGCTTGTTATTCCCTTAAATTTTCCAATACCTATACTTTTTCTCAAATTCGTTATTCACTTTTTTTATATCCTGGACATGCAAAGAGAATGGAATGCTCCACATAGCAACCAGCTCTTAAAATATTTGACTATCGCTTAAAGTCTACCATATTTCCCTTGCATCTACAAGAAAATTAGCAATAAGATTAACATCTCGACTAACATGAAGCATATGGAGAATAAGCGTTTGTAAAAATAGTTTGTACAAGAGTAGAGAAAGTCATGTGAGTGTAACACATCAGATTTTTTAAATAGGAACCTACCTTTTTATGTTTTTTTCTCACTCCGCATACAAAAAATTCTATAAAGCAATTTGCAATTGTTCTTACATCAACGTAAATAACAACGAAAGTTTTGAAAGGCTGTGTACGAAAAGTGCAATGAATGGTTGGACCATCCATGGATGGTCATTTGAGGATCAAATTACGTTTCGTAATTGGGAACCAACATATTTACTTTCTCTACTACGTATAGTAAGTAGGGGAAGTATTGTATTCCACCCAAAAATTCGATACCGAGATTTCACCGGAAATACATGGTTTGAGACCTCCTGAATCCAAAAAAAGTTTTTGGGGACATGTCATTGTGTATGTCTGTGTGTCTGTGTGTGTGTGTGTGTCTGTGAACAGCATAACTCAGAAACGAATAGTCGAATAAACACCAAAATTGGTATTTAGGTTCAGTATCTTCCAGAGATGCGACACGAAGGTTTTCAAGAAAATCCCCACAACCTAGATTACCCTTTACATGGAACATTTTTCGAAAATTTTTATTTTCTCAAAAATGGCTCTAACGATTTTGATTAAAATATCATATGTTTAAGATATTTTCATGACATATGAAATGTATATCTCGAATTTTCTGGGAATGTCTAACAAATTATTTCTCATTGTGAACGACTTTTGCATAACTGGTAAACCGTAAGAGATAGACAAAATTCTACTACACAAAAAATGTAAATCGTTTTAAATTTCACAATTTATGTCATATATATTTTTTTTTTGAGTGAACCATTTTAGAGATATTGCTTGTTATTCCCTTAAGTTTTCCAATACTTTTACTTTTCTCAAATGGGAATTAGTTATTCATTTTTATTGTCTTGGATATGCAAAGAGTATTAATC
This sequence comes from Deroplatys truncata, assembly GCA_030765065.1. NCBI lineage: Eukaryota > Metazoa > Arthropoda > Insecta > Mantodea > Mantidae > Deroplatys > Deroplatys truncata. The sequence goes on along the minus strand of CM060981.1, from coordinate 29,672,813 downwards.
TGTGGCAAAGAGAATGGTGCTGCACCTAGCAACCAGCTATTAAGAGATATGTCTATGCTTAAAAGCTACTGTATTTCTATATTGCCCTTGCAAATACAAAACAAGGGGAACATAGTACGCATTAAGCGATAGTCAAATATTTTAGAACTGGTCGCTATGTGTAAATTGTAATTCTCCTTGCATTTCAAGAACATAAGAAAGTATTCTATGGGCGTAAGAGAAATCAGAACGTAATAACAGTCAAAATTATATTTGTAATACAAGCAAGGATATCGAAAACCAAAACACAGAGCAAGATATGATTATATACGAACTTAAGTACTGATGTGTGTGGATAAAGCAAGGTGTGATTATAAACTAGCGGAAGTCCACTCGGATAAGTCTAAAATTGAGGTACAAGTGAGGAAGCATGTGTTTCTAGCAAAGTAGTAAACTAGAAAAAAAAATTCTTATGTGATCCATTCACATTACTTTCCCTACCCACTATCGTTTATTAATGGGTATATACAGTATTTTTACTTAAGCTTATTACTTCCTCTAATACGCATAGTAAGTATAAATGTTGCATTTCACCTAAAAATTCGATATTGATATTTCACCGCAATACATGTTTTGTAGCCCCATAATGCAAATAGCATTTTTAAAAAAAAGGTCCGTCTGTGTGTCTGTGAACAGCGTAACTCAAAAACGAGAAGTGGGATAAACACCAAACTTGGTATTTAGGTTCAATATCTTTAAAATATGCGACACGAAGATTTTCAAGAAAACTACTCTCTACAGTGAACATTTTTTTTTCTCTCAGAAATGGCACTAACGATTTTGATCAAAATATCATACTTTATGATACTTTCATGCCAAATGAAAGGCATATCTAGAATTTTCTGGGAATGTCCCCAAAAGTCGTCTTCATTCTGAATGAATTTTGCATAACTGGTAAACCGTAAGTGATGGACAAAGTTTTACCACAAAATACACAATTTATGCCATATACGTTTTTTGTGCGCAGTGAACCATTTCCGACATATTGCTTGGGGTTTGTTTAAATTTTACAATATTTAATACTTTTTCTCAAATGGGGATTCGTTATTCGTTTTGTTTTCCTTTCTTTTCTTTTTGTATGTCCTGGGCATGCAAAGAGAATGGAATACTCCACATAGCAACCAGGTCTTAAAATATTTGACTATCGCTTAAAACCTACCAATTCCCCTTGCACCTACAAGAAAATTAGCAATAAGATCGTTGGGCGTTCATCTAAAAATATTTTTATTTTATTCTGGAAACTTTAAAACGTGCATTTCCGGTGAAATCTCAGTATCAGATTTTTTGGGTGGAATGGAATTCCTCCTTTACTTACTATAGGAAAGCAGTAGATAAAGTAATTATGGATTTGTTACATTTTGAAAGGAAACTGGATGGAAAATGGAATTGGGCAGTCGGAAAGAACGAGCACAGAGCCATCTGACAAGCTCTGTTCATCTCATTCCAATGCTGCTGCTGGTCGGCGAACCTGTACACAGAAAGTTGCCTTGTTGAAGACAGATTTATTGCCGTCGCATCTTCTCCCGAGCTTGTATCTCTGTTTCCCGTTACCTTTTACAGGTGAGCTCTGTTTCGATGCCGAAAAGACTCGAGAGACCTTGAACAAGTAAAGAAATGCAGACGGCCAGTCCTTTTAATTGCGAAGACTTTGTAATTAATTCTACCATGACAACGGGAAAGCAGACACACGCTCTGCTCTTTCATCTGTTTATCGTCAGCATTAAAACTAGATTAGTACTAATATTATAAACAAGAAAGAAAATCTAATGCTTTAAACTCTCACTGTTCCTTCCGATGAACATAGGCTATAAAATGCCTTCTAATTTAAATTTATAAATGAATATAAAATTAAAAATCTAAAGTGATGCATTCACATGACGTTCTCTACACTCCATAGTTTATTAGTGGGTATCCAAACTATTACTAAAGCTTATTTTTCTATCTACTACATTTTAATACAGAGAAATCCTTGCAGAAATAGTTACATTACACATTTTGTAATGGATAAAAAGCGAATAGCCATAGTAATGAATTTTAAGGCCAGCATATAGCGTTCAGCTCTTAAACATTTAACAGTTTCCATTACATTGCAAGAAACAATTGAATGTTTAAAGGATTTTAAGAGAATGACCACGAAATGAACAATTTGAAGCCTTAATAACACATACCTAAAAATCTGATGTGTTACACTCACATGACTTTCTCTACTCTTGTACAAACTATTTTTACAAACGCTTATTCTCCATCTACTTCATGTTAATCGAGATAAACATTTGCAGAAACTATCTTATTGCTAATTTTCTTGTAGATATAAGGGGAATGTATATTTACAAGGGCAATATAGAAATACAGTAGCCTTTAAGCACATACATATCTCTTAATAGCTGGTTGCTAGGTGCAGCACCATTCCTTTCCCACAGATTAATACTCTTTGCATATGCAAGATAAAAAAAATGAATATCGAATTCCCATTTGAGAAAATAAGTATTGAAAAATTAAAGGGATAACAAGCAATATCTCGAAAATGGTTCACTCAACAAAAAAAATGTATATGACATAAATTGTTTATTTTAACGCAATCTACATTTTGTGTGTAGTAAAATTTTGTCTATCTCTTATGGTTTACCAGTTATGCAAAAGTCGTTAACAATGAATACGTTTGGACACATTCCCAGAAAATTCAAGATATACATTTTATTTGTCATAAAAATATCTTAAACATATGATATTTTAATCAAAATTGTTATAGCCATTTTTGAGAAAATTAAAATTTTCGAGAAATCTTCCATGTAAAGGGTAATCTGGGGTGGGGGTATTTTCTTGAAAACCTTCGTGTCGCATCGTTGGAAGATACTGAACCTAAATACCAGGTTTGGTGTTTATCCGACTGTTCGTTTCTGAGTTATGCTGTTCACACACACACACGCACACACAGACACACAGACAGACAGACACACAGACACACACACACACGCACCAGCACACACACACACGACAGACAGACACACAGACACACATACGGACATGTTTCCAAAAATGCTTTTTTTGGATTCAGGGGTCTCAAAACATATATTTCCAGTGAAATCTCGGTATCGAATTTTTGGGTGGAATACAATACTTCCCCTACTTACTATACGTAGTAGAGAAAGTAAAAATGGCTTATGCCACAAAAACCTATTTGTAATAAATTGTGTGTACATTTTGAGGCAGTATTTTTAACACTTAAATCATTTCAGTCAAATTATATAATATGTAAGTTCAGTAACAGCCCACCTTAAAGCAATATATGCATGTAATAAATTGTAAAATGCATATATAACAGTCATTGCATGTGGTTATGTTATTGTATTCATGTGTAATAATGTTATGTGTATGTATTACGTAATTTAATAATGTAGGAGCTGTGAGAATAATAAGTTCTAAGTTGTTAACAGTGAGGTAACAATGAGGTAACCTTGAGTCAATAATGAGTAAGAAAGTTTAACACCACTACTTATGATTCTTGCAGTAACAATAATGGAATTTTAGTGACAGTTTATAAAAATAGCCAATCAACAACCAGGAAAACCTTTAGTTAAATGAAAGTATTCTGTTGGATTAGGATTAGCCAATCAGAGACTTGAAATACAGAAATTTAAAAGTTTCTACGGTTGAAATCAATTCAGTTGCCTGCAAACAGTTTTAGTAACCAGACGCAAAAAGTGTCCTCAAGATATTTAATATGTATTCGTGTGAGACGAAAAATAGCTTACGTGTTAAAAAGTGTAAGTAATTCATAAAAGAATCTCACAGCTCTGTATATCGGTGAAGTTTTATTTAAATCGTATCAAGCATTAATAAAAGGAGTGAAGTAAAAGTATAATCTGTGTAAGCCTACATTCTTCAGTCGCACCACTCCCTGCTAAGACATTCATGTCTCTAAACTAAATACTGACGCAGCCGAGGCAAACATAAATATTAAATGTTTAAAGAAACAGTTTAAGTACAAAGTTAATATTTTTTTTAAACATTGGGCAAAGGCCACCTGAAAGTACATTTGGGGCGAAGGCTACCGGAAACTGTTTACCATACGTGCGGTTGCAACTACTTCAAGTTCGGCTCCCCAACAGTTGAAATATAATACATCTTCTTCAAACTGGCTTTCCATACGTAGCAGCAACAAATATTTCTCAAATTGACGCCCAAAGCGTGGTGCAAATAACAACGTAAGAAACATTTTCTTAATTTTCTGTGTATTACGTTTTCGTCTATCCCATGACGTTTACCAGTTATGCAAGGTTATACAAAATTCCTTCCGAATGAAGACGGCTTCAAGGTTATTACCAGAAAACTCAAGATAGGCCCTTTATTTGCCATATAAATATCTTTTATATAAGGAATTTTAATCAAACTCGTTAGAGCAATGCTTTCGAAAATCAAAAGTTTCGAAAAATGCTGCATGTAAATGATAATTGAAGATGGGAAGATTTTCAGAGAATCTTAGTATCGCATCTTTGGAAGATAACTGAACTTAAATACCAAGTTTGGTATTTAACCACCTTTCATCGTTGAGTTATGTTGTTTCCAGACACACAGGACATTTTTCTAACAATGTTTCATTTGGATTTATTAGACCACAAAACATGTATTTCTTATAAAATCTCGGTTTCTAATTTTTGGGTGGAATACAGTACTTCAACTGCTTAATATACGTAGTAGAGAAAGTAAAAAGGAGTAAAGATAGTCAAATGTTTTAGAACTGGACATTATATGCTGGCCCAAAATTTCCTTACTCTTTCATTGCAATCACCAGAAACAACTGAAAATCCACAGGACTTTAAAAGAATGTATTGTACAATTCGAAACATTAATAACGAAATGTCGGAACTGCTAATGCCACAAAAAAGGTTATTTGAAATAAATTGTTTGTTTTAAAGAAATCAATATTTTTTGTGTAGTACATATTGTCTATCACTTCACGTTTACCAGTTATACAAGATTATACAAAATGCAAGTGTATTTCACAATCTATTTCTAGACAATTCAAGATATACATCTTATGTACCATATACATAAATGACTTTGATATATGGTATTTTAAATAAAATCGACAGCATTTTTTTTAAATCAAAAACTTTAAAAAATGTTCCATGTAAAGGATTGTTTGGAGATTGCTTTCCTTGAAAATGTTTGTGTCGCATCTTTGAAAGATACTGAACTTAAATACCGAGTTTGATACTGATCTTTTTCGTTTTTGAATTATGCTGTTCATAGACATACATAAACAGGACCCAACTCTTCCTAAAACTGTTTTTTACTCTATCTACTACGTATAGTAAGTAGGGGAAGTATTGTATTCCACCCAAAAATTCGATACCGAGATTTCACCGGAAATACATGTTTTGAGACCCCCGAAATCCAAAAATATCATTTTTGGAAACATGTCCGTGTGTGTGTCTGTCTGTCTGTGAACAGCATAACTCAGAAACGAACAGTCGGCAAACACCAAACTTGGTATTTAGGTTTAGTATCTTCCAGAGATGCGACACAAAGGTTTTCAAGAAAATCCCCCCACCCCAGATAACCCTTTACATGGAACATTTTTTCGAAAATTTTAATTTTCTCAAAAACGGCTCTAATGATTTTGATTAAAATATCATATGTTTAAGATATTTACATAACAAATGAAATGTATATCTCGAATTTTCTGGAAATGTCTCCAAAAGTATTCTTCATTGTGAACGACTTTTGCATAACTGGTAAACCTTAAGAGACTGTCAAAACTTTTACTACACAAAAATGTAGATCGCGTTAAAATATACAATTTATGTCATATATAATTTTTTTTTGTTGAGTGAACCATTTTCGAGATATTGCTTATTATTTCCTTAAATTCTCCAGCATACTTTTTCTCAAATGGGAATTCGTTATTCATTTTTTTTATATCCTGGACATGCAAATGAGAATGGAATACTTCACATAGCAATCAGCTCATAAAATATTTGACTATCGCTTAAAACCTACCATATTCCCCTTACACCTACAAGAAAATTCCAATAATTGACATCTGGATATCTCGATTATCATGAAGCATATGGAGAATAAGCGTTTGTAAAAATAGTTTGTACAAGAGTAGAGAAAGTCATGTGAGTGTAATACATCACATTTTTTGTTGATTGAACCATTTTAGATATATTGTTTGTTATTCCCTTAAATTTTCCAATACTTACACGTTTTCTCAAATTCGTTATTCATTTTTTTTATGTCCTGGACATGCAAAGAGAATGGAATTCGCCACATAGCAACCAGCGTTAAAATATTTGACTATCGCTTAAATTCTACCTTATTCCCCTTGCATCTACAAGAAAATTAGCAATAAGATTAACATATCGATTAACATGAAGCATATGGAGAATAAGCGCTTGTAAGAATAGTTTGTACAAGAGTAGAGAAAGTCATGTGAGTGAAACATATCAGATTTTTATTTTTTATTCACGGAGCCTTAAAACAAGTATTTCTGGTGAAATCTAGTACCCAATTTTTGGATGGAACCAATACCTTCCTTCTCTACTTATTATGTATGTGGTAGAGAATGTTATAAGTTGTTGGGAAAAGAAATTGAGTTTTATTTATGGACGTTCATTAACTACTATGGTTCTTAGTGCTCCATTCTATATTGGGCGTGTAAGGCCGGAAATTTTGCTTAGAGGCCTCTTTAACAGGTTGGAGGCTCTTTTACATGCCGTAAATCGACGGCTTTGCTATACTTTTCTTCTGAAGGAAGCCATGCTAAGGATTTTTTACGCCCGAAAAAAATCTATCGCCCTCCACCGGGTTTGAACCCGCGACCTAGGAACAAACTATTGGAAGAATAACTTGTAGAAGAGATATTAAAATAATCGATAGCGGTAGGAATAAGTCTAATGAATTTAGGCATTAGGTTTTTGTTAACATTTCTGAATTGAACTATAATTCTTCGTTAGGTAGACGGTGGAGAACACCGCATAAGGTAAATAATGCGGAAGCAGCTGTCTCTGATTAACGTGCCACTTTTTCCTGAGCTTTTCTTAGTCCCCAAGTAATTTCCCGCTCTGTGAGTATTCCCCTGAGGTGAAGACGCCAGAAATTGAGTAGATGCTACAGGAAAGGGAACTTTGCAACTAAACCTATCTGCTGCGAAGTTTTGGTGATTAGAAACACACAGATGTCGCGCTAATTGCTAGCCCAGGAAGCGGTAGGCGCTGGAAGCTATGCTGCTGACATCTGTTAGCGTAACAAACACCTTGAAAAACTTGCTCTTATAAGGAAGGTTTGTTGTACTGCGCTACGAGTGTGGAAAGTGCATAATTACAGGATCAAGGAATAGTTTGAAAAGAAGAGATGAATATATATATTTGACTATCACACCCAGGAGGAAGAGATGAAGTCAAGGAACCACAGGAGGCTGCAGGCGGAAGGCAAACATGCCACAGAGACGCGTGGATCAAGTACTGATCCTGCTGCTTGAGGCAGTATTTTTAACACTAAAAATGATTTCAGTCTAATTATATAATATATATATATATAATTCAATAACAGCCCGCCTTAAAGCAATATGTATATGTAACAATATATAAAAATGTATGTAACAGTCATTGTATATGTTTGTATTATTGTACCCATGTGTAATCATGTTATGTGAATGTATTACGTAATTTAATAATGTAGGAGCTGTGAGAATATTAGGTTAAAAGTTGCTAACAATGAGGTAAACTTGAGGCTATAATGAGTTGAGAGTTTAATAACGTTACTTATGATTCTTGGAAGCAATAATGTAATTTTGAGACAGTTTATAAAAATAGCCAATCAACAACCAGAAAAAGCTAGTTAAATGAAGGTATTCTATTGGATTAGGATTAGCCAATCATAGACTTGAAATACAGAAATTTAAAAGTTTAGGCGGTTGAAATCAATTCAGTTGCCTCCAAACAGTGTTCCTAACCGGACGTGAGACACGTCCTCGAGAGATTTAATACGTATTCATGTCAGACTAAAATAGTTTACGTGTTAATAAGTGCAAGTAATTAATAAAAGAATCTAACAGCTCTCTCTCTATCAGTGAAGTGTTACTTAAATCGTGTCAAGCATTAATAAAAGGAGTGAAGTAGAATTACAATCTATGTAAGCCTACATTCTTAGTCGCACCACAACCCTGCTAAGAGAAACGTGACTAACAATAATACTGACGCAGCCGAGGCAAACATAAATATATAATATTTAAAGAAACAGTCAAATTACAAAGTTAATATTATTTTTAAACTTGGGGCAAAGGTCACCTGAAAGTACATTTGGGGCGAAGGCTATCGGAAACTGTTTTACTATATGTGCGGTTGCAACAATTTCAAGTTTGGTTCCCCAACAGTTGAAATATAATACAACTCCTTCAATACTTCAAATTGACGCCCAAAGGGTGATGCAAATAACGTAACAAACCATCTTCTTCAAATTGGCGTCCATATGTGGAGCTAAAAAATATCCTCTCATGCTAGAGCTTCCTAGAGAGGACGATGAACGACCCGACGGCCAAGCAGCCTCTAGTATCCACGGGGAGCAATCTTTTCTTAAAGCAAGCATCCACGCCATTTGTCCGACACCGCCATACGCCACGAAACCTAGTAGTGCACCTGGAAGATAAGAAGGAAACGGAACGAGAGGAAATCGGTGGATGAGAAACCACCCCAGCATTTGTCTTCCGACCAGGGAAAACAACGGAAAACCCAAAACCACAGTGGTTGTTCAACGGGAATCGAACCGGGGGCCTCTAATTGCGAGGCTCACACAATTATATTAAGTGAGGAATTGTTGTGTTCTACCCAAAAATTCAGTACCAGATTTCACTGCAAATACAATTTTCGAGACCGCCAGAATAAATTCCAAAAAAAAGCATTTTTAGGAAAAGGTGTCTACGTTCAGCGTCCGGCATTTTGATTAAAGTAACATATATTAAAGATATTTACATGACAACTAAAATGTATATCTTGAATTTTCAGGGAATAGCCTGTGAAGTCATACTCTTACACAAACTATTTTAACAAAGGCTTATGCTCCATCTACTTTATGTTAATCGAGATAAACATTTGCAAAAACTATTTTATTGCTAATTTTCTTGTAGGTGCAAAGGGAATATGGTAGGCTTTAAGCGATAGTCAAACATTTTAAGAGCTGGTAGCTATGTGGAGTATTCCATTCTCTTTTCTTTGAGAAAAAGTATAAGTACTGGAAAATTCAAACAAATATCTCGGAAATGGTTCACTAAACAAAAACTTGTAAATGATATAAATTGTGTGTTTTAACAAGATCTACATTTTTTGTGCAGAAAAATGTGTCTATCTCTTATGGTTTAACAGTAATACAAAAGCCATTCAGAAATAAGAGAACTTCTGAGACATTCCCAGAAAATTCGGGATATACATTTCATTTGCCGTTAAAGTATCTTAAAGATACGATCTTTTAATCAAAATTACTAGAGGCATTTTTGAGAAAATCAAAATTTTGGAAAAGTTTTTCATTTAAAGTATAGTCTGAGGTCCTGAAAAGTTTGCCACATCCTTGGAAGATACTTTAACTCTAACACAAAACTTGGTGTTTATCCGACTTTTCGTTTTTGAGTTATGCTGTTCACGCGCAGACACACAGAGATTTTCTTTTTGTTCTATTTATGAACGCTCTATAACTGATGTGGTCCTTAGCGTCTCATTCTATATTGTGCGCGAAAGAGCGGGAATTTTGCTCAGAGGTATCTTTATCAGGCTTGAGATTCTTTTGCGTGCCGTAAATCACGGGATCACCGGCTTTACTTCCCTTCCAAAAGAAACCATGCTACGGATTTTTACGCCCGAAAAAAATCCATCGACCTCCACCGGGTTTGAACTGGACCTTGGAAACTAGAGGGACACACAAACGGACATGTTTCCAAAAAACGTTTATTTCGATTTAGGGCGCCTCAAAACAGGTATTTCCAGTGAAATCTCGGTATCGAATTTTTGGGTGGAATACAATACTTACCCTGCTTACTATACGTAGTAGAGAAAGCAACAAAAAAAATGTATATTCCATTAAGACGGTTTGCTTCAAACGACGTTTTTGTGGCATAAGCCATTTCCGAGATATCCATTACATGAAATGGATATTACATGTTTCGAATGGTTCAATACTTTCATTCTTTTTAAGCCTCTTCGATATGCAGTTGTTTCATGTGATTACAATTTAAGGCCAGCATATACAGGTCTAATTAAATATTTGACTATCGCTGTTCCATTTGTATTTCTAACGATATGTGTAATGTAGCTGTTTCTGTAAAGGTTTATTTGGATTAAAATGTAGTAGATAGAAAAAAATCTGATGCATAACACTCACATGACTTTCTCTACTCTTGTACAAACTATTTTTACAAACGCTTATCCTCCATATGCTTCATGTTAATCTTATTGCTAATTTTCTTGCAGATGCAAGGCGGGTTGGTAGGCTTTAAGCGATAGTCAAATATTTTAAGAGCTGGTTGCTATGTGGAGTATCCCATTCTCTTTGCATTATCAGGACAAAAAAAATGAATAACGAATTTCCATTTGAGAAAATGTATAAGCATTGGAAAATTTAAGGGAATAACACGCAATATCTCGAAAATGGCTCACTCAACAATAATAATGTATATGGCATAGATTGTGTATTTTAATGCGACTACATTTTTGTGTAGTAGATTTTTGTCTATCTCTTATGCTTTACCAGTTATACAAAAGTCGTTCACAAAGAAGAATACTTTTGGAGACATTCCCAAAAAATTCGAGATATACATTTCATTTGTCATAAAAATATCTTAAACATATGATATTTTACTCAAAATCGTTATTACCATTTTTTATAAAATTAAAATTTCCGAAAAATGTTCCATGTAAAAGGTAATCTGGTGTGGGGGGATTCTCTTGAAAACCTTCGTGTCGCATCTCTGGAAGATACTGAACCTAAATACTAAGTTTGGTGTTTATCCGACTGTTCGTTTCCGAGTTATGCTGTTCACAGACACACGCACGGACATGTTTCCAAAAGTGCTTCTTTTTTGGATTTAGGTGGTCTCAAAACATATATTTGCGGTGAAATCTCGGTATCGAATTTTTGGGTGGAATACAATACTTCCCTACTTAATTAATATACGTAGTAGAGAAAGTAATAAGCTTTAGTAAGGGTAGTTTGAACAGCTACTAACAGAAAGAGGGTAGAGAATTACATGATAATCAGTCGAGTAGTATTTATGTCTGCTATCTCTTATTTTCTATAACCAACTCATTCATGCACGTGTTCATTTCAAAGCCGTAACGTTCGCTTTGAGTGTTTCAATGTTGGTAATTCATAACCTGGTCTATTACTAATCCTAATTTAGTATCAACATAGAGATGCATCCAGGTTTACCAACTAATGAACATATGTAGCAGGGTATATTTTGTTGCATCTCCGTGTGTTGGCACTCAGCACGAATGCCATAACTCTGGCACCCTCACAGTTGCTTAATTCAAATGCAGCATTCACCCCCAGCAACACCACCGAGGGGAAACTGGGAAGGCTTTGAATATTATAATACGTTGGAGAGGTGGAGAAAGTGTGGCGTAAATAATGGTCCAATTAATGTGCTGCATCAGTCTTTTTGGGTCCTGCCCCTTTCGAAATTAAAGGTTCTTTTCCTAGCCTCATATTACAAAAAGACTCTTCATCAAAGTTAATTGTTCCGTACCTGCAAACAAAACCTGTTTACGCTCGTCCCTCTCATTGAAGTCTGATGTACAGAGGGTATACGACTTTTTACTTTCCCTACTACGTACTTGCAGTGAGTAGAGGAATTCTGAATCCAAAAAGCATTTTTACAATAAGATCAGTGTACGTGTGTCTGTGAACAACATAATTCAAAAACGAAATATTTGATAAATACGGAACTTGGCATTTAGAGCCAATATTTTTCAAAGATACGACACGAAGATTTTCAAGAAAACTCCTTCATCCTAAACTACACATTTATTTCAATATTTTGGAGCTTCTCAAATACAGCTCCAACGATTTTTATTAAAATACAATTAATATAAAAGTATTTATATTAAAAAATATGATGTGTTACACTCACATGACTTTCTCTACTCTTGTACAAACTACTTTTACAAACGCTTATTCTCCATCTACTTCATGTTAATCGAGATAAACATTTGCAGAGTCTATCTTATTGCTAATTTTCTTGTAGATGTAAGGGGAATATATATTTACAAGGGCAATATAGAAATACAGTAGCCTTTAAGCACACACATATCTCTTAATAGCTGGTTGCTAGGTGGAGCACCATTCCCTTTGCCACAGATTAATACTCTTTGCATATCCAACACAAAAAAATGAATAACGAATTCCCATTTGAGAAAATAAGTATTGAAAAAATTAAGGGAATAACAAGCAATATTTCGAAAATGATTCACTCAACAACAAAAATGTATATGATTTAAATTGTGTATTTTAACGCGATCTACATCTTTTGTGTAGTAAAATTTTGTCTATCTCTTATGGTTTACCAGTTATGCAAACGTCGTTCACAATGAAGAATACTTTTGGAGACATTCCCAGAAAATTCAAGATATACATTTTATTTGTCATGAAAATATCTTAAACATAGGATATATTAATCAAAATCGTTAGAGCCATTTTTGAGAAAATTAAAATTTTCGAAAAATGCTCCATGTAAAGGGTACTCTGGGTGGGGGGATTTTCTTGAAAACCTTCGTGTTGCATCTCTGGAAGATACTGAACCTAAATACCAAGCTTGGTGTTTATCCGACTGTGCGTTTCTGAGTTATGCTGTTCACAGACAGACACACAGACACACACACGGACATGTTTCCAAAAATGCTTTTCTTGGATGTAGGGGATCTCAAAACATGTATTTCCGGTGAAATCTCGGTATCGAACTTTTGGGTGGAATACAATACTTTCCCTACTTACTATACGTAGTAGAGGAAGTAATAAAGTATATATTTTAAATGTTACTGCGAACAGCCTGCAAAACGTCTTCTTTATAAAGGAATTTTGTATAGCTTGTTTTATCTGGTGACCCATAAGAGATAGAGAAAGTATTACAACACAAAAAACCCTAATTGTAGGCTCCCGCTTTAAAAAGTTAAATTGACTCTAAAATGACAATCATAAGGTCCTCCAAAACAAAACACGACTAAAGGCATTTACTTTACCCCGAAATATCAAGAAACTTGTATTCAAGGCATTTCTTTCTACAACGCTTAGCTTTGGAGATATTTTTCAGTCTTAACTTAAATTGTCCACCCTGTATAAAGGGAAGGTTAAATAACCGCAGATAACTAACATGAAACATATTAACAAATCTCAAGGTATACAGATAAATGTAAGCGTGTGAATCCTTAGCTAAGACCTAAATATAACAAGTTAAATAGATGAAATGTTCTTGAATAATGCCTCAGAATAGGTCTTTGCTGTATAAATGCATAATGCAATACCATGTTGCACAAAATGCAGATAAAATATTAAAGAAAGAAGCACATTACCCACTACTTGATGCAGTAATTTGTATCATAAATTATTTAAGTGTAATGAACGATTATAGTATGAATATGCATTTTATGTGACATTGATTTGAGATGTTTGTTGATTGTAATTATTGTTGAGAAGTTGGTTTATACTGCCTTACTGAAACTGACAATAATAGCGTGCAATAATGCAGCGAGGGGGTGAGCTGTTTATCATTATTAGAGACGAGGAAGTTACGTAATGTTGGCGCGTTTTTCTTAGAATTTGCTGGAACATTTTTCCTAAAGCATATGTATTCATAATTTTCATTGGATATTAAAATAGAAGCTAATGTTGGCGCGTTTTATTAGCCAATAGAAACTCAGTTATAATCTTTAGGCATATCTGGGTGTAGGAGTATAAAAAGGGCTAGGTTAGAGATAGACGCTGTCAGTTCACCGAAAATATTTGTATGCTACACGTCGCCTTCAGTCCAGCAGAAATATTACACGTCGGCTATCGATTCGCAGGTTACGCGTATCAGAGTTATGAAAAATCTCAAGTATTGTAAAGTTAATGATACAAAAAGTTGAAGTACGTGAATTAAGAATGATCAGTAAATAAGTTATTATAACAGTTTCAGTTTGGCGAGTGTCAAGATCAAAGTGTAAATGTGATAGTGAATGTGTTCGACAATAAAAAGTGTAAAACAAATTCTTTCATCAGTGTTATCTTTGGATAAAAGACTCCTTTCCGTTTACACAACCTGTATAAAGAGAAGTGCTCGACCAAAAGGATAATAGCTAGCCGGAGGACAGTGAACTAAAATTAAATAAAATAACAGTAGCATTCTACCAAACAAACACTAATACCGCCACTAACACTAACATTCCTAACACTAGATGGTGCTAACAAGTCCAACAAAGAATCACGTCACAAAATAGCTTCACCACGTGGAGTAAACACACATATACAAAATCATTATAAGTAATACCGCCGCAAATTGCCTCCCAAACGTGGGGCTCAACAACAAACTAATATAACTTAACAAGCATACCATCGCAAACTGAGTAGTGCATATCCATAATAAAATAAAGCTTAAAATATGAAATGATTGAATATGCCAAGATTACTTGAGACAGAAAATATTACTTGAATTCAAGCTGGGCATAGTGAATGGAAGCCAAACTTCCACAATCAACGGCGACATACCCAATTTACATGCCACATGTACATACATTAGCTGCTGTGTCTGCCAAAGTCGTGTGGAGAGATGATACCGATGTGTGCAATAAAGCTGGCGATAGAAGAATGTCGAAGTTTGTCCTGTTTGCTCCGAGCCAACTTGTTCTGAGACAATGGTGGGAGAAATCAACCCTGCACATGCACTGACATCAGCGCGACAGTTGAAACCGCGGTAACATAATATTGCAATAAAATAGCAGTAGTACATAGAGAAAGCCATGCTAATGTAGCATAAGATTTTTACTCCTGTTCCACAAGGGTTGTGCAAAATAGAATCAGAAAATTGAATGCCATAGCCGGGATCTGAACCACGGATCTTCCGGAAACCGTCCAGCTGAGCTACCATGGCAACACGCCGGCATCACCTGCGACTCAGCTGAGGAACTTAATGTCGTACCGGCAAAATAGGGGCTAATAGGGGGCGGAGGGGGGGGATGTTCTTGAAAATCGTGTGGAAGATACTGAGCTTAAATACCAAGTTCGATATTAAACCGACTTTCCGCTTTTAAATTATATTGTTCACAAGCACATACACACGCGGGCGCGTGTATCGTTTTCGCAAAATCCTGTGAAATATCGGTATGTAACTTTTGGGCGGAAAGCTATACTTTCTGCACTTATTATAGATAACTGGTGGAAAAAGTAGAATGTCCGCTCCAGTGACTAATTAATTATCTACATCTACCTCACCCTTCTCTATAAAATTATTGCGCAATGTCTAGACGGTTTTTATAGTAAATCTACCTTGCAATAAAATGTAACAAGCTGTTGTTTTAATACTCTGTGGAAGGCAGCAACTATTTATATTCTATGGAGTAACAACAACCATTTTTCTACTCCGTGGCACTCGCAACTAAAAATCCATACCATCTTTCTAAACATGCTGTTTTATAATTCAAGGTGTTCGTATTCAAGTGTAAGAGCTTTGTAACTCCTTTTTACTTTCTCTACTACGTAGAGAAAGTAGGGGAAGTATTGTATTCCACCCAAAAATTCGATACCGAGATTTCACCGGAAATACATGTTTTGAGACCCCCTGAATCCAAAAAAAAGCATTTTTGGAAGCATGTCCGTGTGTGTGTCTGTGAACAGCATAACTCAGAAACGAACAGTCGGATAAACACCAAACTTGGTATTTAGGTTCAGTATCTTCCAGAGATGCGACACGAAGGTTTTCAAGAAAATCCCCCCACCCCAGATTACCAATTACATGGAACATTTTTCGAAAATTTTAATTTTCTCAAAAATGGCTATAACGATTTTGATTAAAATATCACATGTTTAAGATCTTTTCATGGCAAATGAAATGTATATCTCGAATTTTCTGGGAATGTCTCCTAAAGTATTCTTCATTGTGAACGACTTTTGCATAACTGGTAAACCATAAGAGATAGACAAAATTTTACTACACAAAAAATGTAGATCGCGTTAAAATACACAATTTATGTCCTATACATTTTTTTGTTGAGGGAACCATTTTGGAGATATTGCTTGTGTTTCCCTTAAATTTTTCAATACTTATTTTCTCAAATGGGAATTCGATATTCATTTTTTTGTCTTGGATATGCAAAGAGTATTAATCTGTGGCAAAGGGAATGGTGCTGCACCTAGCAACCAGCTATTAAGAGATATGTATGTGCTTAAAGGCTACGGTATTTTATATTGCCCTTGCAAATACAAAACAAGGGGAACATAGTACGCCTTAAGCGATAGTCAAATATTTTCAGAACTGGTTGCTATGTGTAAAATGTAATTCCTCTTTGCATGTCAAAAGATCGTTTCTGCAAATGTTTATCTCGATTAATATGAAATAGATAGACAATAAGAGTTTGTAAAAATAGTTTGTACAAGAGCAGAGAAGGTCATGTGAGTGTATCACATCAGATTTTTAACCGTCTTTTGCATAGCGTTGCCATTTGGTATCAAAGATGTTTAGGCAAAGTTTTAGAATATATTCATAATGTGTTCTTTACTTTCTCTACTACGAATAGTAAGTAGGGGAAGTATTGCATTCCACTCAAAAAATCGATACCGAAATTTCACCGGAAGTATGTTTTGAGGCCTCCTGAATCGAAAAAACTCTGATGTGTTGCACTCACATAACTTTCTCTTCTCTTGTACAAACTATATTTACAAACGCTTATTCTGCATATGCTTCATGTTAATCGAGATGTTAATCTTATTGCTAATTTTCTTGTAGGTGCAAGGGGAATTGGTAGGCTTTAAGCGATAGTCAAATGTTTTAAGAGCTGGTTGCTACGTGGAGTATTCCATTCTCTTTGCATTACCAGGACAAAAAAATTAATACCGAATTTGAGAAAGAGTTTAAGTATTGGAAAATCTAAGGGAATAACAAGCAATATCAGGAAAATGGTTCACTGAACAAAAAAATGTATAGGACATAAATTGTGTATTTTAACGCCATCTACGTTTTTGTGTAGTAAAATTTTGTCTATGTTTTATGGTTTACCAGTTATGTAAAAGTCGTTCACAATGAAGAATACTTTTGGAGACATTCCCAGAAAATTCAAGATAAAATTTCGTTTCTAATGAAAATATCTTAAGAAATGATATATTAATCAAAATCGTTAGAGCCATTTTTGAGAGAATTAAAATTTTCAAAGAATGTTCCATGTAAAGGTAACCTAGGGTGTGAGATTTTCTTGAAAACCTTCGTGTCGCATCTCTGGAAGATACTGAAATTAAATACCAAGTTTGGTGTTTATCCGACTGTTCGTTTCTGAGTTATGCTGTTCATAAACACACACACGGACATGTTTCCAAAAATCATATTTTGAATTCAGGGGCTTCAAAACATGTATTTCCGCTGAAATCTCGGTATCAAAATCTTGGATGGAATACAATACTTCCCCTACTTACTATACGTGGTAGAGAAACTAAAAATGTATACGACATAAATTGAGTGTCTTAACATTACATTTTTTGTGTAGTAAACATTGCCTATCTCTTACGGTTTACCAGTTATGCAAAATTCATTCAGAATGAAAACTACTTTTGGGGACATTCCCAGAAAATTCAAGATATAAATTTCATGTACCATAAAATTATTTTAAACATACGATATTTTAATCAAAATCTTTAGAGGCATTTTTGAGAAAATCCATCTTTTCAAGAACTGTTCAATGTAAAAGGTAGTCTGGGGCGGGCGATTTTCTTTAAAATCTTCGTGTCGCATCTTAGATAGTGAACCTAAATACGACGTTTGGTACTTATCCTACTTTTCGTTTTTGAGTAATTCTGTTCACAGAAACACACACACGGACCTTTTTCTAAAAATGCTTTTGTTTTATTCAGGGGACTCAAAGTATGTATTTCCGGTGAAATCTCTATATGGAATTTTTTTGTGGAATTCAATACTTCCGCTACTTACTATACGTAGTAGAGAAAGTGCAAATTGAAAGTTGTTTGCATTTGGTTGCTATGTTTAGTGAAATAAACCTTTATCTTCTTTACAAACTATTTGCAATGAACATTTTTACATTGGATACAAATAACGATTGGCAATATTAATTCCATATTTTACACATTTGCATTTTAAATTTCAATTTTAAATGACTATTTGCAGTTTTGTTGTGTATTTCTTTCTTTAAAGGTTATCTTTTCGTTCGTTAGCATAAGTATTTTCCTTTCTATGGCCATTTTATTGTCTTCTACTTATTTTTTCATATAAAATATATTAATTTATAATATACACTTCTTTGAAGGCATTTAAAATCTTTTAACACAATACTTCCTAGTAATTCAAAATATAATAATGTTAACACAATAACCTATAATCTTATAAATATGAACTCTTAAATTTAAAGTTAGTATATATCGGGCCATTTTAATTTCATATGCTCTTACATTTTTAACAAATTGGTGTTAATTTTGATCATAGAAGGGTTTACATTCCCCCTCTCCCAAAAATGGACCTCATTATTTTCCCTTGTAATTTCTGTCCAGGATTTCCTTTAAATAATGAGTTTGTTTTGATTCATCGCCGGATGTGATCTGGTTGTTGAGGAAAGGGGCTTGAAGACGGGTAGGGAAGAAATATGAAGAAAAATGAGCAGAACTGGGAAAGGAATGTAAATCAAGAGCACACAACAAGCTCATGAATGTCGAGCAAACAAAAAAATGGAACAGGTTTTTAAAAGTACAACTATGATCAGAGTCGATAAGCAAATTGATGATGCTAAGACTTTTGTCTCAATTCCTTCTCCGTGGGGGGTCCAGTGCTATTGTACATCTTCTTATGCCAATTAAACACGCAAGTCCTGACCGAGCTTTTCGTATCCAAGTAATTTGGTACACTGTGACAAAGATGAATGACGCAGTTGTCTATAGCCCTCCAGGTGGTCTCCTATCTCGGCTATCAACACATATCTGTTTGTGCGTACGCGTTATTTCAAGAAACACTGAACAAATTCGTCAGATTTTCTCACCCTCATATGTGGCAAGTAACAGGCTTGTTGCGCCTAGATAATTAATGTACATACACTATGTGATCAAAAGTATCCGGACACCCCACACATACGTTTTTCATGTTAGGTGCATTGTGCTGCCACCTACTGCCTGGTACTCATTTTCCGCGACCTCAGTAGTCATTAGACATCGTGAAACAGCAGAATGGGACGCTCCGTGGAACTCACGGACTTCGAATGTGGTCAGGTGATTGGGTGTCACTTGTGTCAGAAGTCTGTACGCGAGATTTCCACACTCCTAAACATCCCTAGGTCCACTGTTTCTGATGTGATAGTGAAGTGGAAATGTGAAGGGACATGTAGAGCACAAAAGCGTACAGGCCGACCTCGTCTGTTGACTGACAGACACCGCCGACATTTGTAGAGGATCGTAAAGATTAATAGGCAGAAATCTATCCAGATCATCACA
The DNA here is from genome assembly GCA_030765065.1 of Deroplatys truncata. NCBI lineage: Eukaryota > Metazoa > Arthropoda > Insecta > Mantodea > Mantidae > Deroplatys > Deroplatys truncata. The sequence goes on along the minus strand of CM060981.1, from coordinate 29,653,112 downwards.
CACGAATTCCAAACTGCATTAGGATACACTCCAAGTACTATGGCAGTTAGGCATGAGGTGAGAAACCTTGGATTCCATGGTCGAGCGGCTGCTCATAAGCCACATATCACGCAGGAAAATGACAAACGACACCTCGCTTGGTGTAAGGAGCGTCAACATTATACGATTGAACAGTGGCAAAACGTTGTATAGAGTGACGAATCACGGTACACAATGAGGCGATCCGACGGCAGGGTGTGGGTATGGCGAATGCCCGGTGAACGTCATCTGCCAGCGTGTGTAGTGCCAACAGTGAAATTCAGAGGTGGTGGTGTTATGGTTTGGTCGTGTTTTCCCTGGAGGGGGCTTGCATCCCTTGTTGTTTTGCGTGGCACGATCACAGGGCAGACCTACATTGATATGTTAAGCGACTTTTTGCTTCCCACTGTTGAAGAGCAATTCGGGGATGGCGATTGCATCTTTCAACACGATCGAGCACCTGTTCATACTGCACGGGTTGTGGCGGAGTGGTAACACGACAATAACATCCCTGTAATGGACTGGCCTGCACAGAGTCCTGACTTGGACCCTATAGAAGACCTTTGGGATGTTTTGAAACGCCGACTTCGTGCCAGGCCTCACCGATACATCGATACCTCTCCTCAGTTCCGCACTCCGTGAAGAATGGGCTGTCATTCCCCAAAAAACCTTCCAGCACCTGATTTAAAGTATGCCTGCGAGACTGAACGCTATCATCAAGGCTAAGGATGGGCCAACACCATATTGACTTCCAGCATTACCGATGGAGGACGCCCCGAACTTCTACGTCATTTTCAGCCAGGAGTCCGGATACTTTTGATCACATAGCGTATATTTAAGGCAGTAGCTACATCTGTGAAAATAAAAACCTTCATAATTTTTACTTTTTCTACTACGTATAGTAAGTAGGAAAAGTATTGTATTCCACCCAAAAATTCGATACCGAGATTTCACCGGAAATATATGTTTTGAGACCCCCTGAATACAAAAAGAGCATTTTTGGAAACATGTGCGCGCGTGTGTATCTGTCTATCTGTTTATGAACAGCATTCTAAAACGAAAAGTCGAATAAATACCAAACTTGATATTGGAGTTTAGTATCTTCCAAGCATGCGACACAAAGATTTTCAAGATAATCCTCCCACCCCAACTATCCTTTACACGGAACAGTTTTCTAAAACCTTGATTTTCTAAAAAATGGCTCTAACGATTTTGACAAAATTACTGTAAATACAATTTACATTACACATTTCGTTATAGATACAAAAAGAACAGCGATAGTCAAATGTTTAACAACTGAACGCTATATGCTGGCCTTAAAATTCCATACTGTTTCCATGACATCGCGAGAAAAACTGAAAATCGATGGTACTTTAAAAGAATGACCAATATTGAACAATTCGAATCTTTAATAACGAATATCTCAGAAACATATTATGCCACAAAAAAGCTTATTTTAAGTAAATTGTATGTTTTAAGGAGATCCACATTTTTTGTGGAGATTTTTTGTATCCGTTAACGTTTACAGGTTATACAAGATTATACAATATCCTTCCAAAGTCATGTAAATATCTGAAACATATGATATTTTAATCAAAATCGTTAGAGCCACTTTTGAGAAAATAAAAACTTTTGAGATGGTGGCTCGCATCGTTGGAAGATACTAAATTCAAATACCAAGTTTGGCACTTAACCAACTCGTTTTTGAGTTAGGCTGTTCACATTCAGACAGACACACACATGGAAGTTTTTACAAATATGCTTTATTTGGATTCTGGACGCCTCAAAACATTTACTTTCGGTGAAATTTCTATATCTAATTTTTGGGTGGAATACGAATTCCCGTACTTACTATACGTAGTAGAAAACATAAAACTGGTTCACTATAGATCCTTCTCTGATTTAGCCCTCCTAGTCTTGTATCAGCCAACATGAGTATCAACAGGCACCTTATTACTAAACTATTTTAGGGTCAATTGCTATTTTCTGAACTTAAATACCAATTTTTCGCTTGAGTTACGCTATTCACAGGCAGAAGGACAGACGCGCACCCACGGGCACAAGCCCGCCCTTTTCTAAAAGCGGGAATTTTGGGGCTAAGGGATAAAAATAACTTTGCTTGCGATAAAAGCTCAGTATCAAATTAAGGGTGAAATATAATACTTCATCTAATATATAGGTAAGTATTAAAAAAAGTAAAAAACCTAATGTTTTACATTCACATGACATTCTCTACAAGCTATTCTTACAAAAGCGTATTTTCTACTTAATTTTTGTTAATCGAGATTAACCCTCACTACAGAATTATACATTTCGTTGTAGGTATAGAAAGAATAAAGTAGACTAAAGTGATAAGATGCCACCAGGAAGCCAAGGCTTCGCAAGGGACCCAGGGGGGAGGGCGTCAGCCAAGTGACACTTCCAATCCCGGTACCTGAAAATTTTAATCGCCCCCCATCAAAGGGGAGGTAGTGGATATGCCACTTACGGGCGTCAACTCCAAAAAAGGGGAAGACTGCTGAAAAACCTCGGTAGCGCCGACAATAAACCTATCACACTGTCTACCGTCTATCCAGGGTGGTACCGAAGGACCTTGAGGAGTCTCACAACCCCGCCTGGATATCACCGCTCAGCCGTATCCAATCTCTATTGGTTATCGGAAACCACTGCCCCGCCGAGTCCAACCCAATCCGAACAACTCCCAATACTTCTAGTAACGTCAGAAGTACCACGAGTACTAGGGTTCGCAATGGCCTGAAGGTTTCGAAACCCCCCTCCTACGGGAGGCTAAAGTGATAGATTTTTAAAAAGCGGGCCTGGGATGACTTTGAAATTCCTTGCTCTTTTCACGAACCAGAGAAAAAAAATCTGATGTGTTAGACTCACATGACTCTCTCTACTCTTGTATAAACTATTTTTACAAACGCTTATTCTCCATATGCTTCATGTTAATCGAGATATCAAGATGTTAATCTGATTGCTAATTTTCTTGTAGATGCAAGGGGAATTGGTAGGTTTTAAGCGATAGTCAAATGTTTTAACAGGTGGTTGCTATGTGCAGTATTCCATTCTCTTTGCATTACCAGAAACAAAAAAACAAAAAAATAATAACGAATTTGAGAAAAAGTATAAGTATTGGAAAGGTTAAAGGAATAACAAGCAATATCTCGAAAATGGTTCACCCAAACAAAAAAAAATGTATATCACGTAAATTGTGTACTTTGACGCGATCTACATTTTTTGTGTAGTAAAAGTTTGTGTATCTCTTATGGTTTACCAGTTATGCAAAAGTCATCACAATGAAGAATACTTTTGGAGACATTCCCAGAAAATTCGAGATATACATTTCATTTGTCATGAAAATATCTTAAATATATGATATTTTAATCAAAATCGTTAGAGCCATTTTTGAGAAAATTAAAATTTTCGAAAAATGTTCCATGTAAAGGGTAGCCTGGGGTGGGGGGATTTTGTTGAAAACCTTCGTGTCGCATCTCTGGAAGATACTGAACCTAAATACCAAGCTTGGTGTGTATCCGACTGTTCGTTTCTGAGTTATGCTGTTCACACACACACACGGACATGTTTCCAAAAATGCCGTTTTTGGATTCAGGGGGTCTCAAAACATGTATTTCCGGTGGAACCTCGGTGTCGAATTTTTGGGTGAAATATAATACTTCCCCTACTTACTATTCGTAGTAGAGAAAGTAAAAAATAGGAAACAGCGGGCGTACCACTTTAAACATTAAGGACGTGTTTGAAAATACAAACCAATAACAAGGAATATTTCGGAATTGGTTTACAGCACTAAAACACTGACTTAAATTGTGTGCTTTACTGCGATTTTTTGTGCAGATTTTCTCTCTCTCTCTCTCTTACGTTGGCGCAACAGCCCGTATCCGGGCAAGACCTACCCCTCGGTCGCTGCGTCTCCCACTTCTGCTTACAACAAGCGTCATGACTGAGGTGCAGTACTGGAGGGTGGGACGTGGTCAGCGCCTCGGGGCCTCCCTAGGGCCTTCTTAACCTGGAATCACTATTTGAAATCAAGTAGCGCCTCAAATGGCTCCTCATGACCTAACGAGGCTGAGTGCACCCTGGACGAGGTCTCTCAGCGGAAGAAAAGTCCCCACTTCGGTACCGGGAATCGAACCCGGGTCTCTTACTTGGAAAGCAGCCGCACTATCAATGCGCTAAGGAGACGACCTCTCTTATAGTTTTCTAACTTTAATAAAGTAAATCAGAATGAAGAGGACTTCAGGCTATTTCCAGAAATCTCAAGATTTACTTACATATTATTTGTCAAGCAAATATCTTATACAAATGGCATTTTACTAAAAATTGTTAGAGCCTTTTTTGATAAAATTAAAAACTACAAAACGTTTCCATATAAAGAAAAAATGAGCGAGGTGACACCGCGGTAACTTGTTCGATTCCTGGCGACCGTTCGTCCTGGCCCATGGGTTTTTTTTTTATGGTTTCCCGTCGAATATTGATTTCTCCTCTACCACGATTTCCTTTCCATTACGTTTCCTTTTAAATTTTCAGGTGTGGTTCTAGGTTTCATGGTGTATGCTAGTGCGGGATAAATGGCCCGGATGCATACCAAATGGAAAAACTATTCCCCGTGGAAGCAGAGGGCTGCCTAATTGGAGGGTCGTTCATCGCCTCTCTCGGCGGCTCCAGCAATGGACGGGTCTGTTTTCCTGCGGTTCTTTCATCTCATCCCATTCTCCTGGGGGTGGTAGACACAATAGATCTGTGCAGGTCTCATTGCACGAGGTCACACCCCCTCTTCTTTGAAAAATCTATACATAGTTTAGGGGAATTTGGGGTGAGTGAATTCTTGTGTATCTTCATCTAATCTATGGAAGATGCCAAATTTGAATACCAAGTTTGGTATTTATCCAACATTTCGTTTTGAGCTATGTAGTTCACAGACACACGCGTGTTTTAAAAAAACACCCCTTTTATGGTGAGGCAGTATTTCTAACACTTAAATAATTTCAGTCTAATTATAGAATATATAAATTCAATAACAGCCCGCCTTAAAGCAATATGTGTATGTAATAATTTGTAAAATGTATAATGCAGTCATTGTAAATGTTTATATTATTGTATACATTGTATTAATGTAATGTGAATGTTATACGTAATGTAGGAGCTGTGAGAATAATAGGTTAAAAGTTGCTAACAATGGGGTAACAATGAGGTAACCTTCAGGCAATAATGAATTTTAAAGTTTAACAATACTACTTGTAACTCTTGGAGCAACAATAATGTAATTTTTGTGACAGTTTATAAAATAGCCCATCAAAAACCAGAAAAAGCTTTATTTAAATAAAGGTGTTCTATTGGAGTAGGATTAACCAATCAGAAACCGAAATATAGCAAAATATACAAATTCAGAATTCAGTTGCTTGTAGACAGCGTTATAACTGGACGCGCTGCTTGTAGACAGTGTTACTAATCCGACGCGAGATGTGTCCTCGAGAAGTTTAATATGTATTCAGTGTGAGACGAAAATAGTTTACGAGTTTAAAAAGTGCAATTAATTAATAAAAGAATCTTACAGCTCTCTATATCAGTGAAGTGTTATTTAAATCATGTCAAAAATTTATAAAAGGAGTGAAGTAAAAATTATAATCTGCGGGCGAATGCTACCGGGTACCATACGTGCGGTTGCAACTACTTCAAGTTCGGCTCCCCAACAGTTGAACTAGAATACAACTACATTATTCAATGGGTTCAGGGGTCTCAAAATGTCTATTTCTGGTGAAATATTCATTTATTTAATGCAGTATCTACTTTCTCTACCCACTATATGCTCATTGTAGAGGACGTTACAATCTTAACGTATTCTTTAACCCCTTCTTTCATATTTTTGTATAAAGACTTTTCATGCGCTATGATTTAATGCAAATCGTTCAATACTTAACAACCTCCGAGAGGCGGAGATGAAGAGGGAACGTATGAAAGCGGCGACGGTTATTGTCTTCAAAAAGGCACATTAGAAACAATAGAATGTGAGACGACCGACCATCTTATTCCAATTGGTCTATAATTTTTTTCTCGTGACCCTCTCCACTCCGGACCGGCTCTGCCTCTTGACTTATTCATCTCAAACATCTGACTGTCGAGTCCCCATTCCCTCTTTTTTTGTTCCACTTCTTTATAGCGTGCATTTTATCAGCTTAATTTATGTCTTTCTTTTTCCACGTCGCTTGCAGACGATCTCGAGTATTTTTCCGATAGATTAGAGCGGAGGAACACTCGAAGTGCATCTGGTTCGAAATCTTGAATAGTCTTTGGAAACCCAAGAATTTGACCCCCTGAAACAGTAAAGACTTCAAATATAATCTGTTATATTGCATCAAGTGCTAAATGTAAGATAGTGGTTTGTTACGTTATTTTTACCACGCTTTGGACGTCAATTTGAAGTAGTTTGTATTGAAGGAGTTGTATTATATTTCAACTGCTGGCGAGCCGAACTTGAAGTAGTTGTAACCGCGTGTATAGTAAACAGCTTCCGGTAGACTTCGCCCCAAATGTACTTTCAGGTGCCCTATGCCCCAAGATTAAAAAAATATTAACTTTAAAATTAAACTGTTTCTTTAAATATTACATATTTATGTTTGCCTCGGCTGCGTCAGTGTTATTGTTAAAGACACGTTTCTCTTAGCAGGGTTGTGGTGTCACTAAAGAATGTAGGTTAATAATAAAATATTAATTTTGGGAATTAATGATGAGTTTTCTTTCCTTTGAAGTTTTAAAAGTTATTTATTCTTATTTTTGGTTTACAAGACCAGATTATAATTTTACTTCGTCCTTTTATTAATGCTTGACACGATTTAAATAACACTTCACTGATATAGGGAGCTGTGAGATTATTTTATTAATTGCACTTTTTAACACGTAAACTATTTTCGTCTCACACGAATACGTATTAAATCTCTCGAGGACACTTTTTGCGTCTGATTAGGAACAGTGTTTGCAGACAACTGAATTGATTTCAACCGCCTAAACTTGTAAACTTCTGTATTTCTAGTCTGTGATTGGCTATTCCTAATCCAATAGAATACCTTCATTTAACTAAACTTTTCTGGTTTTTGAGTGGCTATTTTATAAACTGACACTAAAATTACATTATTGCTTCCAAGAATAACCAGTAACATTGTTAATCTCTCAAACTCATTATTGCTTCAAGGTTACATCATTGTTACCTCTTTGTTAGCAACTTTTAACTTATTTCTCACAGCTCCTAATTATTAAATTACGCAATACATTCACATAACATTATTAAACATGGATAAAATAATATAAACATTTACAATGACTGTAATATACACCTTTATATATTTTTACATACATATATTCCTTTAAGGCGGGCTGTTATTGAATTTATATATTATATAATTAAACTGAAATTACTTAAGTGTTAAAAATACTGCCTCAAATGTTGGCCTTAAAATACAATACAATCGCAAGAAACAACTGAAAATCGACAAGACTTCAAAACAATGAAAAGTATTGATTTCGAACCATATCTTGGAAATGAGTTAAGCCACATAAGAGTTATTTGAAATAAACTGTATGTCTTAATATAAATATCATAAAGTGTGGAATTTTAATCAAAATCCTTATAAGCTATTTTGAAAAAAAATATCTGATGCGATGCATTCACATAAGCTTCTCTATCCTCTGTCACTTATTAGTGGGTATACAAACTATTCTTACTAAATATTATTTTTATATCTACTATAAACAGAAGAAACTGGTATTGGCGAAGGGGAAAGGGGAATGTCAGCGATTAGAGGGTGCAAATATAGAATACCAGATATAAATGTTATATGGCTAGAGAAAATATATAACACAGTAGTTGAAGCAAAAATGTTATATGGAAGTGAAATATGGGGAGTAGGAGGAGGCTGGGAAGAGATAGATATGGTACATACGAGTTTTTGTAGAGAAGTTTCAGGCTGCTAAATGCCACAGTTAAGGAATATACTCTAATTGAAATGCAGAGAGTGGAGAGAAAAGGGGTAATAATAAAGAGAGCTCTTAAATATTGGTACAGACTATGAAATTTAGAAGAGAAGAACTTGTTGAGGCAGTGTTTGGAATTTCAAGAAAGGAGCTTAAAGAAAAATGGGTGGAGCTGTAGTATATAAACTAATTTGGAAAATAGTTGTCTGGGAGAAATTTGGAGAAGGAGGGAAAATAATGTTAAGGGTTTTTGGAAAGAAGCTAGGTGGAGGTTTGAAGATATAGGGATACAAAATTTATTTAGTAACATTGGGAAGAAAAGTTCCTTGGAATGATATATATATATATATATATATTTATATATTAATAAAAATGTATGTGTATAACTCAAATAAGGAACAAAGAGAAAGTATAGCCTGGGTACGAGCAGGTGTATGGAGACTAATAGGAATAAGAAATGGGTTCCCACAGAACCAGTGTCCAATATGTGGGGAAAGAGAAGATTTAGAACATATCGTTTTTGACTGTAAAGGTACACACCATTGGAGAAAGCAAGCTATAAATGGGAAATGGTTAAAACTGGACAGGAAAGTAGTCTTAAGCAAGATCTTTTAACAAGGAGAGAATAAAGGTAGGAGAGTACCTGTCCAAAGTAAAAAAGAAATGGTTATGGACAATAAAAATGTGATGTTAAGTTATGTAATTATATTACTATTACTATTATTATTATTATTATTATTATTATTATTATTATTATTATATTAGTATTATAAGTTTTACTTTCTCTACTACGTACACTAAGTAGGGGAAGACTTGTATTCCACCCAAAAGTTCGATACCGAGATTTCATCGGAAATATATGTTTTGAGACTCTCTGTATCCAAAAAAATCTGATGTGTTACACTCACATGACTTTCTCTACTCTTGTACAATCTGATTTTACAAACGCTTATTCTCCATATGCTTCATGTTAATCGAGATATCGAGATGTCAATCTTATTTGTAATTTTCTTGTAGATGCAAGGGAAATATGGTAGCTTTTAAGCGATAGTCAAATATTTTAACGCTGGTTGCTATGTGGCGCATTCCATTCTCTTTGCATGTCCAGGACATAAAAAATTGAATAACGAATTTGAGAAAAAGTATAAGTATTGGAAAATTTAAGGAAATAACAAGCAATATCTCGAAAACGGTTCACTCTACAAAAGAAATGTATATGACATAAGTTGTGTATTTTAACGCGATCTACAGTTTTTGTGTAGTAACATTTTGTCTATCTCTTATGGTTTACCAGTTATGCAAAAGTCGTTCACAGTGAAGAATACTTTTGGAGACATTCCCAGAAAATTCGAGATATACATTTCATTTCTCATGACATTGTCTTAAACATACGATATTTTCATCAAAATCGTTAGAGCCATTTTTGAGAAAATTAAAATTTTCGAAAAATCTTCCATGTAAAGGGTAGTCTGGGGTGGGGGGATTTTCTTGGAAACCTTCGTGTCGCATCTCTGGAAGATACTGAACCTAAATACCAAGTTTGGTGTTTATCCGACTGTTCGTTTTTGAGTTATGCTGTTCACAGACACACACACAGACACACACACACACAGACACACACACAGACACACACACACACAGACACACACACGGACATGTTTCCAAAAATGCTTTTTTTGGATTCAGGAGGTCTCAAAACATGTATTTCCGGCGAAATCTCGGTATCGAATTTTTGGGTGGAATGCAATACTTCCCCTACTTACTATACGTAGTAGAGAAAGTAAAAAGGGTTTTTGGAAACATGTCCGTGTGTGTCTGTCTGTGAACAGCATAACTCAGAAACGAAAAGTCGGATAAACACCAAACTTGGTATTTTGGTTCAGTATCTTTCAGAGATGAGACACGAAGGTTTTCAAGAAAATACCCTCACCCCAGATTACCCTTTACATGGAACATTTTTCGAAAATTTTAATTTTTTTCAAAAATGGCTAACGATTTTGATTAAAATATTATATGTTTAAGATAATTTTATGACAAATAAAATGTATATTTTGAATTTTCTGAGAATGTCTCCAAAAGTATTCTCCATTGTGAATTGCCGCGGTAACTTTCGTGTTATCTTATTTGCTGAGCGCCTGTTATTGTTTTACTATTTTGAATTTTGGGTTCTTTGTCCTCCGGCTAGCTATTATTACTCAGTCGAGCAAATCTCTTGAACAGGATGTGTAAACGGAAAGGAGTTGTTACTAAAAGATAACACTGATAAAAGAATTTGTTTTTACATTTTTATTGCCGTCACACTGAATTAATTTCATATATTTAATCTTGATACACGTCTGACTGAAACTGTTATATTTTCGAATATAACTACAGTCACTTCTTTGCCACGCACTATTAATTCGCGTAGTTCACATTTGTAACTAACTTTACGACGCAAGAGATTCTGTAGAATTGCGTAACGTGAACTTCGTGAATGATTCTGTTGAACCGCGCGACATGTAACTGGTGGATGATTCTGTTGAAGTGCGCAATACTTGCATTTGGCTTCAGAATTTACACTCCCTCGCCCCGATATGACTAAACATTATAACAGTGTTGCTATTGGTTAATAAAGTGCGCCAACATTAGCGTCTATTTCGTCAGGCAATAAAAATTACTAATACATATGCTCTAGGGAAGATATTCCCTCCATTTCTAAAGAAAGGCACGCTACTCTGACGTCATTTGTTTGTCTCTTCTAATTGATAAACAACTCACCCCCTCGCTACATTGTTACCCGCTCCTATTGTCAGTTTCAGTGAAGTCGTGTAAACTTATTTCCTAACAATGCTTATAATTAACCAACATCTCAAATCATTGTCATACAATAATGTTAATTTACACTACAATCACTCTAGCATTCACAGTGTTGTGATATAAAATACTGCCTCAGAATGACTTTTGCATAAATTGTAAACCATAAGAGATGGACAAAATTTTACTACAAAAGAATGTAGATTGCGTTAAAATACACAATTTATGTCATATACATTTTTTTGTTGAGTGAACCGTTTTCAAGATATTGCTTGATATTCCCTTAAGTTTTTCAATACTTATTTTCTCAAATGGGAATTCGTTATTCATTTTTTGTCTTGTGTATGCAAAGAGTATTAATCTGTGGCAAAGAGAATGGTGCTGCACATAGCAACCAGCAATTATGCTTAAAGGCTACTGTATTTCTATATTGCCCTGGTAAATATATATTCCCCTTACATCTACACGAAAATTAGCAATAAGATAGAATCTGCAAAGGTTTATCTCGATTAACATGAAGTATTTGGAAAATAAGCGTTTGTAAACATAGTTTGTACAAGAGTAGAGAAAGTCATGTGAGTGTAACACATCAGATTTTTTTACGTTATAATTAAAGAAAGCAGTATTGGTAAAATAAGGCAAGATAACAGTTTGGGCTGACGTATAGCCATATTCTAAGGAAGAATGCTAATACAAATAAATAAAATAAATAATTCAGCATTAAAAAAAACTTTAATCCAAATAAACCTTAGCAGAAATAGCTGCATTACATATTTTGTTTTTGTGTTATGCTGTTCACAGACACTCACACATATCGAACGTTTTCTAATTGTTTACATTTTGTAATACGTAGTAAGTAGGGGAAGTATTGTATTCCACCCAAAAATTCGATACCGAGATTTCACCGGAAATATATGTTTTGAGACCTCCTGAATCGAAATAAAGCATATTTGGAAACATGTCCGTGTGTGTGAACAGCATAACTCGAAAACGTAAAGCCGATTAAGCACCAATCTTCGTATTTAAGTTCAGTATCCTCCAAGGATGCGACATGAGGATTTTCAAGAAAATCTCTCAAGAAAGTATCGTTTACATGGAATATTTTACGAAAATTTTTATTTTCTAAGAAATGTTTGTAACGATTTTGATTAAAATACCATATATTAAAGATACTTCCACGGCATATAAAATGTGTATCTTGAATTTTCTGGGAATTGCCTGTGAAGTCCTCTTCATTCGAAAGGATTTTGATATAATCTTATATAACTGGCAAAGCGAGAGGCAAAAACGTACTACAAAAAAATATGAGCTTTTATAACACACAATTTGTTTAAAATAAGTTGTTTTGTGGAATAAGCCATTACTAATGGTTCAAATTATTCATTTTTTGGTAATTAATTTAAAGTCCTTTTAACATACAGTTGTTTGTCGCGATGTCATGGAAACAGTTTGAAATTTTAAGGCCAGCATATAGCTTGAGGCAGTATTTTTAACACTTAAATAATTTCAGTAAAATTATATAATATAAAATATAATAACAGCCCGCCTTAAAGCAATATGTGTATGTACGAATATATATAAATAGTGTAAATTACAGTTATTGTATATATGTTTATATTATTGTCTGCATGTGTAATAATGTTATGTGAATGTATTACGTAATTTAATAATGTAGGAGCTGTGAGAATAATAGGCTAAAAGTTGTTAACAATGAGGTAACATTGAGGCAGTAATGAATATGAAAGTTTAACAATACTACTTATAATTCTTGGAGCAACAGTAATGTAATTTTTGTGACAGTTTATAAAATAGCCAATCAACAAACAGAAAAAGCTTAAGTTAAATGAAGGTATTCTATTGGAGTAGGATTAGCCAATCAGAAATTGAAATACAGTAATTTACAAATTTAGGCGGTAGAAATCAAGTCAATTGCTTGTAGACAGTGCTCATAACTGGACGCGTTGGTTGTAGACAGTGTTCCTGACGCGAGATGTGTCCTCAAGAAATCTAATACGTATTCGTGTGTGAGAAAATAGTTTACGTGTTAAAACGTGTAAGTAATTAACAAAAGAAACTCACAGCTCTATATATCAGTGAAGTGTTATTAAAACCGTGTCAGGAATTAATATAAAGCAGTGAATTAAGAATTATAATCTGTGTAAGCCTACATTCTTCAGTCGCACTACACCCCTGCAAAGAGAAACATGTCTCTAAGAACAATACTGACGCAGCCGAGGCAAACATAAATATATAATATTTAACGAAACAGTCAAATTATAAAATTTAATACTTTTAAATTGGGTCAAGGCCACCGGAAAGCACATTTTGGGCAAAGGCTACCGGAAACCGGGTACCACACGTGCGGTTGCAACTACTTCAAGTTCGGCTCCCCAACAGTTGAACTACAATACAACTCCTACTTCAAATTGGCTTTCCATACGTGAAGCAACAACCTACTTCAGATTGGCTCCCGAAGCGTGGGGGCAAATAACGAAACAAACAATCTACTTCAAGCGTCCAGTTCCTGAACATTTGACTATCGCTATTGTCTTTGTATCTGTAACGAAATGTGTAGTGCAGCTATTTCTGCAAAGATTTATTTGAAAAAATCTGATGTGTTACACTCACATGACTTTCTCTACTCTTGTACAAACTATTTTTACATACGCTTATTCTCCATATGCTTCATGTTAATCGAGATATCGAGATGTTAATCTTAGTGCTAATTTTCTTCTAGATGCAAGGGGAATTGGCTTTAATCGTTTAAGATCTGGTTGCTATGTGGAGTATCCCATTCTCTTTGCATTACCAGGAAAAAAAATTAATAACGAATTTGAGAAAAAGTAAAATCTGATGTGTTACACTCACATGACTTTCTCTATTCTTGTACAAACTATTTTTACAAACGCTTATTCTCTATACGCTTCATGTTTATCGAGATGTTAATCTTATTGCTAATGTTCTTGTAGATGCAAGGACAATATGGTAGTATTTAAGTGATAGTCAAATCTTTTAAGCGCTGGTTGCTATGTGGTGCATTCCATTCTCTTTCTATGTCCAGGACATAAAAAGAATGAATAACGAATTTGAGAAAAAGTGTAAGTATTGGAAAATTTAATGGAATAACAGGCAATATCTCGAAAATGCTTCACTCAACAAAAAAATGTATATGACATAAATTGTGTATTTTAACGTGATCAACATTATTTGTGTAGTAAAGGTTTGTCTATCCCTTATGGTTTACCAGTTATGCAAAAGTCGTTCGCAATGAAGAATACCTTTGGAGACATTCCAGGAAAATTCGAGATATACATTTTATTTGTCATGAAAATATCATAAAGATATGATATTTTAATCAAAATCGTTAGAGCCATTTTTCAGAAAATTAAAATTTTCGAAAAATGTTCCATGTAAAGGGTAATCTGGGGTTGGCGGATTTTCTTGAAAACCTTCGTGTCGCATCTTTGGAAGATACTGAACCTAAATACCAAGTTTGGTGTTTATCCAACTGTTCGTTTCTGAGTTATGCTGTTCACAGACACACACAGACACTCACATGGACCGGTTTCCAAAAATGCTTTTTTTGATTCAGAGGGTCTCAAAACATGTATTTCCGGTGAAATCTCGGTATCAAATTTTTGGGTGGAATACAATACTTCTACTTACTATACGTAGTAGAGAAAGTAATAAATTGTGGTTGATAGAAAAAGAAGCTTTATTAAGAATAGTTTGTATACCCGCTAAAATAGATAGAGGGTAGAGAATGTCATGTGAATGTATCGCATCAGCTTTTTTCGGGGTGCTACAAAATATGTATTTCCAGTGAAATTTAACGGAAAAATACAGACGAAAGCGGACAAATCGAATAAAGTATGGATAGCCAAAAAGTAACAAACATGTTAAGGATGTACGAGTCAGAGGGACGCCGTAGAGAACATTGGAAATGATTAAACATGCATGAGTGTTGAAGACAAAACAGGTAGAGCTGCCCAATTCGTGTAGCAAAGACGGCATTTCATCATGCCCAATGCCACGAGCACAGTTCTGAGCGTCCATGGCCTCCTAGCAATCCAAAGCCGCCAGCGACATGACCACAGCCCCCTAAAACATACATTTTTCCACCTCTAATTTCTCCCTGAGCTTGCAGCTCCTCCTATAAGCGATTTTTCACACAAATCTATGTGTGCCATCGATAACAGCTAAAACTATTAAATGCGCCTCCCTTCCCCTAAACGGGCCAATGAATAATCTCGGTCATGTTGTCATAATGTCGGACACAACGACGGAGAGGTTTTTACTGGCCGTTAATGACGACGTCCCCTTCCTAGATCGGCCGGTATGAGGTGAATAATTCACCGGCTAAACAATGGGGGGGAAAGTTTTTTGTCAGCACTCCAAGCCCAATGTGAGAAACAATAAAACACGACGGCATTAGAACCCCTTTCCCTTCATTTTTACTCCACGAGTGTGCAGTTTAACCCTTGATTTTCACTTTCAGCAAGCGCTGGGTTAATGTGCTTTAACTAGAGTGGCATTTGTTTTAAGTAGATCATAAAATCTGCAGATCTCTGGCCACTGACGAAACTCTATGCAATTACTATAGGCGTTCTTACTCTCTCTACCCCTTACATATACGAGGGGTACTATTTGTATTTTGAGCCTAATAATTAAAACAAAGTAATTCACAATTGAAAACTGCTTTATTGTTTTTCAAAATACTGAAGTGGGATATTGTCTTTACGTTGTTTATCTGCCCCACTTATGGGAGCCAACTTGAGAAAGTTATTGTCCTTGGAGTTTATTTATTTATTTATTTAGCTCCATGTATGGACGTAAATTTTGAAGAAGTGATTGTTTACGTAGGAGTTACAGTTGTTGGAGTCAGCACCACGCTTTGGGCGTTAATTTGAAGTAGATTGTTTGTTAATATGCTGCTACGTATGAAAAGCTGATTTTTAAGATGTATTTTTGTTGTTACGCTCCAAGTTTCAAAAAATATATTTTAACTTTGTCATTAAACTGCTTTTATAGATAGTATTTATGTTTATATTTACCTCGGCTGCTTCAGTATTACTTTAGAGACACGTTTCTCTTAATCAGGGCGTGGTGCGACAAGAATGTAGGCCTACACAGATTTTAAGTTTTAAATTAACTTATTTTTATTAACCCTTTAACAGAAATTAAATAGCACTACACAGATATTAAGAGCTGAGAGATTCTTTAATACTGGCACTTTGTTAATGCGTATACTTATTTTACGAATCACACGAATACGTAATATTTCTTTACAGAACACATCTTTCATCCGGTCACCACCAAGGTCTGCAGGCAACTGAACATATTTCAACCGTCCAAACCCGTAAACTTCTGTATTTAAAGTCTCTGATTGGCTAATCCTAGTCCAATAGATTACCTGCATTTTACTAAAGCTTTTTCTAGCTATTGGTTGGCTAATTTTAAACTGTCACAAACATTTACATTATTGCTACCCTAATCATGAGCTGTAGCATTCAAACTCTCAAACTCATTATTGCCTCAAGGTTACCTTATTGTTAGCAACGTTAAACTTATTATTCTCACAGCTCTTACATTATTAAATCAGCTAATGCATTCAAAAACATTGTTGAACATGTTTACAATAATATTAGCATATGCAATGGCTGTTACATACATTTTTTACAAATTATTACATACATATTGCTTTAAGGCGGGCTGTTATTGAATTTATATATTATATTATTTAATTGAAATTACTCAAGTGTTAAAAATACTGCCTCAATATTCTCCTTTATGATCAACACACTTTTGCATCCGTTTGAACCATTTGTCAAAGCATTTATTCCAGTCTTCTTGAGACACCTCCAAAACATGTTTTTTGAAGGCATCAACGGATTCTTCTGCCAACGAAAATCGTTGTCCAGGCAATTTATTCTTGATGTTCGGGAACAAAGAGAAGCCATTGTGTAACAAATCAGGACTGTATGGCGGATGACCCATCAATTTGATTTTTTGAACCTTCAAATACTCTGTTGTTAGACGAGATGTGTGTGCGCTCGCATTGTCTTGATGAAGAACGATCCTACGGTTCTTGTTGGTTTTCCTTACTTCACCGAAGACTTCCGGCAACATATGGTTGTGTACCATTCGGCACTGACGGTTTTACGTTCCTTTAAAGGCACTGTTGCACATGGCCAGTTTTGCTGAAAAAGCAGGCAACCATTTGCTTCGAAGTGCTTCGAGTGCGAACAACTTTTGTTGGATTTGCTTCATCTTGAAACACCCATACAGTCGACTGCTGTTTACGTTCCGGATCATACGCATAGATCCATTATTCATCACCTGTTACAAACTTATATACGTCTTTTGAGGCAACGCCATTGTATTTCTTGAGAATTTTTGTACACCAATCGACACGAGCATCTTTTTGAGATTGCGTCAAATTTTGTGCGAGCCAACGAGAACAAACCTTTTTCACGGCTAAATAATCATGCAATATTGTATATATGCTGATGGAACTAATGCCTAGGGTTGCCTGAATCTCACAATATGTCGCATGACGATCTTTCATTATTAGTTTTTGCACAGCATCAATATTTTCTGGCACAACAACTGATTTTGGACGACCTTCACGAACTTCATCATTGAGCGAACGGCGGCCACGATTAAATTCGTTATACCAGCGTTTCACAGTGACAAAGGATGGAGTTTCGTTGCCAAATGTGGAAGTTAGTTGATCAATGCACTCTTGTCTTGATAATTCACATCGAAAGTGGTAATAAATCATTGCAGGAATATTTTTAGTTAATTCCCTGTTTTTGTTGACACACAATTTTCAAGTTAGTCTAAACAAAACAAATTACGCTCTATTGACAAAATGTTTGAAGTAGATTATGGTCAAAAATGTCAAACTTTCCATTGGAAACGTCAGATGGCACCTACAACATTCAGGGTTGCCAAGTCTCAAAATATAAATAGTTTCCCTCGTATAGTAGAACCCCGTTTAACCTAACTGTAGGGGCAGAGCCGTTTCGGATAACGCATTTTTTCGGGTAATCCATGATGATACCGTAATAGTTGATAGGAAGATATAATAATTATATACAGAAATAATTGCAATAAATAATTTCCGTTTGCTAAATCAATGTATAATATAATAAGCTGGATTTGAAAAAATTAGCCCGGATAAAAAGATAATTAGGGAACAAAGTCAATTCTATTATACTGCTACTTTGTTTACAAGCGAACGGAGAGGGGAGAGGCAGTAGTCTCGTGCGCTACTGAGTTTTTGCTGTGCTGAGTAGTGTGTACGCTATAGGTATAGGTGGGTACAGAAGTAAGTATATAATTCTGTAGTAAACTTAAGTTTTTACTACAAAGTATAAATAAGATAAACAAAATAATAAATCTGAACTGTGGCAGATGAAATAATCACCTTCATGTGTGATTTACATGCCTTGACAACTATTATATTGGATTACAATATATTTTCTGAATGTATCAAAAGCAAAAAGTCTTCTCAAACTCAAAAAACGTTTATAACGTGAAAAGCTCCATTCCACATCACATGATGCTACTAGTGCAAAACGAAACTGACGAACGTCACACACCTCGGGAAACATATGTATTTTCATTATTTAGAATAATGTCATTCTTTGAGACAGTATTTTTAACATTAAATGATTTCAGTCTAATTATATAATATCTAAATTCAGTAACAGCCCGCCTTAAAGCAATATGTGTATGTAACAATATATAAAAATGTATATTACAGTCATTGTATATGTTTATATTATTGTATACATGTGTAATAATGTTATGTGAATGTATTACATAATTTAATAATGTAGGAGCTGTCAGAATAATAGGTTAAAAGTTGCTAACGATGAGTTAACCTTGAGACAATAATGAATTTGAAAGTTTAATAATGCTACTTGTGATTCTTGGAAGCAATAATGTAATTTGTGAGAGTTTCTAAAATAGCCAATCAACAACCAGAAAAAGCTTTAGTTAAATGAAGGTATTCTATTGGACTAGGATTAGCCAATCAGAAACCAAAATGGAGCAAAATTTACAAATTCAGAAGTCAATTGCTTGTAGACAGTGTTTTGTCAAGTTATCGATAAGTTTAAAGAACTCTGGTATTGCCATCTATGACATACACCATTTGCGTAAAGTAGACTCACAAGGAAGTTTCATAACTGTGCAGTTCTCCAGAAACGTTTTAAAAGCAGAATTTTGCGGCTTATTAAATGGGATATTTGTGCTTACCATCATGTCAGATGAATCCCTTTAAGCTTCGGTTTAGCTACATGAGGTCATGGTTTGTGATGTGGATAATATACCCTCACCACTTCATTTGTAGGAAGCAACGTAATATTATCCGAGTTTATTTTTTTTTAGACTTACAGTGCCTTGCGATAACAACCCTTCTCCCCCCTTGATTTCAATGTGGCATACTTTACAAAATATATTTTGTCCTCTTACTTAAAAATACTCATGTCGATTTTTGTTTTGCATGTTTTGTCAGCTATCAAAAGCCGGACTTCGTAACTTCAGAACAGGCTGTATCTACAGGGTGTTTCAGAAATACTTTTACAAACTTCGGGCACAGGTTCCTCACAACAAAAAAGGAAAACACGAAAAAAGTCCATATGAACATATGTCCCATAATCCTTGGTTTTCGTGTTATTTCTGTCACAATGAAAGTGTGAGTTCAACGGCCTTCGGGGTCCAACTTAAAAACTTCATTTCTCTATGCATTCATAGAAGGCGTTGACCCATTGTACTACATACGGTAGATGGCGAAGTGTTGCCATGGAGACTTGTTTACGTTTGTCATTTGTCATTAGTCTGTCTTCAACGTTTCAATTGTGTACATGTAGTGAGTTAACTGCACGTGTTTCGTTCCACCATGGCTGGATATTCATTTCGTGAACAGGCAGACATGATTTTTATGTATGGTCGCGCGAATGGTAATGGACGCGAGGCTGCACGGCTCTATCAAATGGAGTTTCCAGGCCGAAGACAACCGAGTCATCCAACCTTTGTCGCTGTTTATTTTCGCCTTGCGCCTTTGGGGGCACCTTAAGTCATTGGTTTATGGAGCAGTCACGGACTATTGATCGAGGAAGACCAACAGTTGTTCGTATGCCGGAACGCGAAGAAAAGATGTTAAAGTGTGTCGAAGACGATCCAGGTATCAGTACAAGACTATTGGCTGTGGCGTCTGGTACATCACATGTGACAGCATGGAGGAAACTTCACGAGCAGCCCATATCATATTCAACGTGTGCAGGGCCTTTCGCCTGCCGATTATCCACCACGGGATAACTTTGGCCAATGGTTTGTAGCACAAACAGCCAATCCATTGTTTGTCTCGTCAGTTTTGTTTACAGACGAGGCAACGTTTGGGAGAGATGGAGTTACTAATTTCCACAACATACACGTATGGACAGATCGTAATCCTCATGCTGTACTTCAGGCTAGACATCAGCAACAGTTTAGTCTGAATGTGTTGGCTGGCATTGTAGGTGACTGTCTGGTAGGTCCATACGTTTTACCAGCACATCTTACTGGTGCTGTCTACAGGGACTTTATCCAGCACACTCTTCCCGACTTACCTCACGAAGCTGTGCCCTGCAAATAAGAAAAAGCATGTGGTTTATGCATGATGGGGCTCCGGCACATTTTAGTCACATTTTTCGAGATGCACCGACTGGTATCTACCATGACCGATAGATAGGCAGAGGAGGACCAGTTCCATGGCCTGCACGTTCTCCCGACCTCAATACTGTGGATTTTTACCTTTGGGGGCACCTTAAGTCATTGGTTTATGGAGCAGTCATCCCGGATGCAGAAACGCTTCGTCGACGTGTCATGGAAGCCTGCGAAACCATTCGACACCATCCCGGAGTTTTTGATAGGGTGCAACATTCCATGATTCGACGAGTACAGGCAGCATAGAAGCAAGATGAGGACATTTCGAGCATTTCTTATGAGTTTTGTGTGTTATAAGTGTACCACTGTGTTGAACACCTCCATACGAGAAAACAAAGGATTATGGGACATATGTTCATATGAACGTTTTTCCTTCTTGTGGTGTAAGGAACTCATACCCGAAGTTTGTAAAAGTACTGTTTATCATTCAAAGTACAACGAAACAGCAACCGTGTCCGAAACATAGTCATTAGTAATAGTTGAGGAGTGAACGCATTAGCACAAATATTCCTGAAGTGCAGTTATGGATTTAGTTCAGTGCGTTTGAACAGTCACGTACACCAGAATTCCATAAAAGAGGAAGGTAAATGAAATTCTTATATTCGGGAGGTACGGTTTAGCAACAAGATAACAAACGCATACGGGAGATTTTATGTGAAATCAAACAGCAGAAAACCTCCCAATTTTTGTTTGCGTTGTAACTTTTCCTATTAAAGAGGTAAGGTAGTATGAACACACAGACATTACACCTTAAATGTGTTAAATTACCACTGCTCTTAAAGTTCTCAATGCTTTATCCTTAAATTTTTACGAATTATTCTATAAATCATGACAATTATTCAAAGTGGTTGTTTACATTGATAGCTTATGTAGATGAGTCCGTAAAAATTATTTCATTCAGCAGAAAAATAATAATATTTACTTTTAAAACATGTGGATTCATGTAACTTTTTCTCCGATACTACTTGCAATACAGAATCATACTTTTGCAAGCTTGTTCTTAGTATAATTAGCTATCTTCTAAACTTCAATTATTTAGTTATGTGTATCAGTTCACTATAAATTGAAAAACCAATTGTTTGCTATGTCAAAAAAGTAAAAATACGCACAATTTGCAACATTGTTGCTTTCTTAATATCTCTAATATACATTGTAAAATTATGATTTTGGTTCAGAAAGTTTAGCTATGTATTGTTTACATGTACTGAAAACTTCAGCTCTCTACCTATCATACTTTGAGAAAAAGGTACATAAGTATCCAAAAATGTTGTTTTAAGAAAACTGAATTTAAAGTTTGAACGTTAACACTCTGACACACTTCAGTACATTCCGGGGTCACAATCATCTGCACCTTCATTCCTGGATTGCTTCAGATTTTCTGATTGCCTTCTCTTGGTCCTGGTCTCTTTTGTTAATTGCTGAACTGCTCGCTGGGCATGATATAGTCGATCATTGTTGAAAGATACAAAAATGTTCTAAAAGGGGGCGTTGCATGACAGCTTTAAAGGAATACAGACTAGCATTGAAATATGTAGATAAATGTCTTCAAAACCTCTTAACCCCCCAAAAGTATATATTTTCTGAAACTATAAATAAGAGAGATTTTATTAGTGCCTAAAACAAAAAAGTATGATTTTTTACCATTTAGGTAAGAGTACCTTCTCCTCTTAATAAGGGGTGTTAAGGAAAACATATTTATCAAATATTTGCATCTAAAACCCAACGGTTATCACGTTATTGAGCGATAAATGTATCGTATTAATTCATTTTGTCACATTTTAAGTGCGCATAGTTCGGAACCCTTTATTTAAGAATATTGTACCAAATCTCATTTTTTAGATAAAAGTCCGCATTTCATTACCACATATACTAATTATTTTTATAGTATTCACAAAAATAATATACAGTTTTTACTTATTTTAAGCTACTTCGGATTCTTATAAAATTCACTGAGAATAACCCATAGTGTCGCTAAGGGAAATCGGCAATGTTAGTAAAGTGGTTATGTTTGGGTATTCGTAGTTATAACACAAAAAGTGAATAAACGCAGCGATTTACGTAGTTGATGCACGATGAACGCCAAGCGCTCTGTGAATCTGTGAGGAAATACTCAGAACCGCATACAGCAGCTAGCTTGATCATCGGCTCAAAACAAACGTAGGAGAGCGACCATGAGCGCGTAAAATAATTCACATGTTTAATTATTTTAGACGCAGTCTTGTCATTAACTATTACAGTAAAATATATGTTTGATTGTGTTTAAATTATGGAATCTTACCATGTATAATACAATTATTTTTCTTAATCCTTAACAGCCTACACTTGAAAAAAATGGAAAATGTTTCATTTTAATAAAAATAAGAACATGTTTAATTATCAGTATGAAATTAAAGTTTAGGGAATCGAAATAAAGTGCGATTTAAATATTTAAGTTTAAACATTTCAGACTTATAACCGCTTGAAGTTGGAAATTTTAGGAAGCTACGATAAATTTCAACAATCTTAATTGCAAAACTATGTTCTAAATTTTATGAGTTTGCATAAAGCATTGTATTAAACTTGTCTACAATTACAAAAAGTTTCGTTTCGTTTAAAAAATATAAGGTCGATTTTCCTTCTATTTCAGACGCTTTGAAATGGAATGTCCGATACGTAGGACTTTAAGATTGGTCCCGCGCGAGAGGGAACCTTGGTGGGATAGTTCTAAGGTAGGCGGAGCTTAAGTATTACAAGAGCGCGTATTGCTAACATTGTCGTCTTATCTTACCTTTCTTTTCTTCGTGTACAGCCTTAGGGGCTACAGTCTTTTACGCTGATCGCCAGTTCCTAGCGCGTAAGGTCACGCTAGGTTATCAGTTACTTAGTCGCGAGAGGTTTTGCCGGTAAGAATTTAGCGACTCATGGCATGTTACCCTGCTGGTTTCTTTGATTGCGGAAACAGTAAACTTAAACCTTAAAATTGATACAACAGAAGCTAGCAGGTATAATAATTCAATTGTTATAGTTGCGAGTGCTACGATTCATAATCAGTTTCATTCTTTATCTTCAAACGGTCAGCAAATCGCTTCAATAGCTCAATTATTAGATCACATTAATTTCCCCAGTCAATTTAAAATGTTGTTATCCTTTCACACGCATACTCTGAGAGAAAGGTCTCATAGCCAACCAGTGTAGCAGCCGGCAGCAGAATTAACAGTTAATACTGGAGGCAGCAGAATATTGGAGACGTCAAAGGATGACCCGGGAATCCGTTGATAAACTTGGCGACCACCGCCGAGCTGGAAACGGCTTTAATGCTAACAATCTTAAGTATATAAAGGAGGAAATGAACTGCGTATTCCAAATGCATGTAAGAGTGTTTTTTACTTTCTCTACTACACATAGTAAGTGGGGGAAGTATTGTATTCCACCCAAAAGTTCGATACCGAGATTTTACCGGAAATATTTTTTTTGAGACCTCCGGAATCCCAAAAGAGCATTTTTAGATACATGTCCTTGTGTGTGTGTCTGTGAACAGCATAACTCAAAAACGAACAGTCGGATAAACACCAAACTTGGTGTTTAGGTTCAGCATCTTCCAGAGATGCGACAGGAAGGTTTTCAAGAAAATCCCCCCACCCCAGATTAACCTTTACATGGAACATTTTCGAAAATTTTAATTTTCTCAAAAACGGCTCTAACGATTTTGATTAAAATATCATATGTTTAAGATATTTTCATGACAAATAAAATGTATATCTTGAATTTTCTGGGAATGTCTCCAAAACTATTCTTCATTATGAATGACTTTAACATAACCATGAGTGAACCATTTTCGAGATATTGCTTGTTATTCCCTTAAATTTTCCAATACTTATACTTTTTCTCAAATTCGTTATTCATTTCTTTTTCCTGATAATGCTAAGAGATTGGAATACTCCATATAGGAACCAGTTCTTAAAACATTTGACTATCGCTTAAAGCCTACCAATTCCCCTTGCAACTACAAGAAAATTAGCAATAAGATTAACATCTCGATTAACATGAAGCATATGGAGAATAAGCGTTTGTAAAAATAGTTTGTACAAGAGTAGAGAAAGTCATGTGAGTGTAACACATCAGATTTTTTTATTAAATTTCCACTATGTAAACCAAACGATACGGCTCCAAGGTAGCATGTGAGGCTAGCTGACCTTGGGTTTTTCGTGGTTTTCCCTGGACAGTAGGCGAATGCTGGAGTGGGTTCTCATCTTGCACGACTTCTTTTCCATAATTTTCCTTTAATTTCATTTCCTTCTCATCTTTCCTGTGTGCTTGTAGGTTTCGTGGCGTATGGCGGTTCCGGACAGATGTCGCGGATGCGGTGCTAGTGTTTTGTTTCTCGTATTGTGCAAACAATAAGGAGTTTCAAACCCAGGACATAGCCACCAGTTTTTTTTAAACATTTACTGTTGCCTCAGCCTCCTGTATCATTCATTTGCTTACAACGAAATGTGTAACGAAACCATTTCTGCAAACGTTTATCTCGATTAACAGGAGTTATACAGAAAAATATAATCGGATGTGACTTTTTCTACCTGCTACAAAACAATGTAATCTATGATATTTTGTAATAACTTACGTGTAGGTACTGCCCGTGTTTACCAGTTGTTCATAATTAATTCAGAATTGAGGCAGTATTTTTAACACTTAAATGATTTCGGTCAAATTATATAATATGTAACTTCAATAACAGCCCGCCTTGAAGCAATATGTGTATGTAATAATATATAAAAAGTGTATATTACAGTCATTGTATATGTTTATATTATTGTATACATGTGTAATAATGTTATGTGAATGTATTACGTAATTTAATAATGTAGGAGCTGTGAGAATAATAAGTTAAAATTTGCTAACAATGAGGTAAACTTGAGGAAATAATGAGGAAGAAAGTGTAATAATGCTACAAGTAATTCTTGGAGCAACAAGAATGTAAATTTTGAGACAGTTTATAAAATAGCCAGTCAACAACCAGAAATAAGCTTTAGTTAAATGATGGTATTCTATTGGACTAGGATTAGCCAATCAAAGACTTGAAATACAGAAAGTTACAAATTTAGGCGGTAGAAATTAAGTCAGTTGCTAGCAGACAGTGTTACTAATCAGACGCGAGATGCGTCCTCGAGAAATTTAACACGTATTTTGTGAGATGAAAATAGTTTACGTGTTTAAAAAGTGCAAGTAATTAACAAAAGAATCTCACAGCTCTCTCTCTATATCAGTGAAGTGTTATTTAAATCGTGTCAAGCATTAATAAATGGGGTGAAGTAAAATTATAATCCGTGTAAGCCTACATTCTTAAGTCGCACCACTCCCTGCTAAGAGAAACATATCTCTAACAATAATACTGACGCAGCCGAGGCAAACATAAATATATAATATTTAAAGAAACAGTTAAATGACAAAGTTAATATTTTTAAATTTGGGAGACGAAGGCTACCGGGTACCATATGTGCGGTTGCTACTACTTCAAGTTCGGCTCCCGAACAGTTGAATTACAACAAACATTCTTCTTCAGGATGAAGAGGAATTTACAGAGTGTTCACAGAAAATACAAGGTAAAACTTTTATCAATTGGGCAAATATCACAAACACGTGGCATTTTAATCAAAATTATTTTTTTCCTGATAATCCCAGGCGACTCCACTGATCCAGTGAGGATATTGTAGCTAATCCCCACAATTGGGTGCTCCCGGGAGGGAGGGAGGGAGGGAGGGAGGGAGGGAGGGATGGAGGGAGGGAGGGAAGGGAGATGAGAGGGTCCAATGCCCTGTTCCAAAGGGGCAGTCCTGCCTAGGAACGAAGAAAGCTCCACAGACAGGATATTTTTTTCGCTGCCACGCCGCACCGAAACACCATCGTTGACACTTCCAACCCCGAAACATACCTAACGGGATGAAAGATGAACGAAATGAAGAATAGAAAGAATGGAGGGACAGGAAATTCCCGACCTCAAAAAAAACTACTCCAACATTTGCCTGACGATCCGGGGGTGGACGAAAAAACTTATTGATCAGAGTGGACGCTTGTTGGAAAACGAACCCGGGACCTCCCGAATGCAAGTCGCAGGTGTTATTCGCTCGGTGTCAAATGATCCAAGTAAAGTGTACTATGGGTTTGGTTTTAACAGATATTGCGTTGTTTCTTTCTACTTTCTCTACTACGTATAGTAAGTAGGGGAAGTATTGTATTCCACCCAAAAATTCGATACCGAGATTTCACCGGAAATACATGTTTTGAGACCCCTGAATCCAAAAAAAGCATTTTTGGAAACATGTCCGTGTGTGTGTCTGTGTGTCTGAGAAAAGCATAACTCAGAAACGAACAGTCGGATAAACACCAAACTTGGTATTTAGTATCAGTATCTTCCAGAGATGCGATACGAAGGTTTTCAAGAAAATCCCCCACCCTAGAATACCCTTTACATGGAACATTTTTCGAAAATTTTAATTTTCTCAAAATTGGCTCTAACGATTTTGATTAAAATATCATATGTTTAAGATATTGTCATGAGAAATGAAATGTATATCTCGAATTTTCTGGGAATGTCTCCAAAAGTATTCTTTATTTGTGAACGACTTTTGCATAACTGGTAAACCATAAGAGATAGACAAAATTTTACTACACAAAAAATGTAGCTCGTGTAAATACACAATTTATATCATATTCTTTTTTTTTTTTGTAGAGTGAACCATTTTCGAGATATTGCTTGTTATTCCCTTAAATTTTCCAATACTTATACTTTTTTTCGAATTCGTTATTCAATTTTTTATGTCCTGGACATGCAAAGAGAATGGAATGCGCCACATAGAAACCAGCGCTTAAAATATTTGACAATAGCTTAAAACCTACCATATTCCCCCTTGCATCTACAAGAAAATTAGCAATAAGAGTGACATCTCAATTAACATGAAGCATATGGAGAATAAACGTTTATAAAAATAGTTTTACAAGAGTAGAGAATGTCATGTGAGTGTAGCACATCAGATTTTTTAAATTTTGTAATGCAGAAAATCCGAAACTGTGTATTTTCGATGTAGAATGTTTGGATGAAATACAGTACTTCTTCTGTTACTATAGACAAGTCGTCGAGAAAGTAAAAACGTGGGGTATATTTAGTAATATTCCTGATTAAATATATTTTTATGAGAACACTCAAGAGAAATTTTAGCTTTTACACCAATCTGAGTGTCAGAAAGAGAGGGAGATACTGATCAGGTTTGAGTAGAAAGTTTAAAGCACATTAATTACTTTGCAGCAGGCGATTGAAATCTGTGTGCGCGTCATTTTGTTTCACGTTGTTATCTATAGCTGTTATGATCACGTGAACCTCCCCCAGTCCCTACAAAATACTTCCCAATTTCCTGAAAGTTTCATAAATCCTCGGAATATTACGAACCATATATTAAAAATTCTAATTACTGATAAAATTAATGGGTTATAGACTGTGTGCTGTATCAGTAAATCAATGAAAGAGGTGCATGAAACTGTAGGTGAAACGTTGTTTAAAAGGAATCCATTTGCATATTCAGTAATGATTCTCGCGAGTTTCATTTCGCTTATAAATTATTTTCGAACTGAACTTGATTTATTTTAATATCCAACAAAAAAGAAACATTAATAGATATACTATATACGCAACTGGATCATGGAATATAGTGTCCGAATATTAGATACTAAAAGTGAATTAAATATCGTATTATTGATTTTTATTTATTATCCTAATTCAACGTTTAATCACAGTTGTCTGCCTCAACATAGACCCAGCCTCCTCCATTCCTCTATACTTTTCCACTTTAATCCTTATCGGCGCATATGAGCCAATCATTTTAATATTTTCTATCATTTGATATCTTCTGCAAGAAAACGTTTTCTGTTCACCATTACGTGGTACTATTAGATTTTACTCATCCGAATACTTAATCTACTTCTTTTCGTGTTCTACCCTTCTTACCACGTAAACAGTAGGTAGAGAGGGTGTTGCAATCCACCCAAAAATTCATATCGAGATTTCACCGGAAATATATGTTTTGAGACCCCCTGAATCCAAAAAACGCATTTTTGGAAACATGTCTGTGGGTGTGTTTATGGGTGTCTTGGTATTTAGGTTCAGCATCTTCCAGAGATCCAGCACGAGGGTTTCAAGAAAAATCCCCCACTCCAGATTACCCTTTACATGGAAAAGTTTTCGAAAATTTTATTTTTCTCAAAAATGGCTCTAACGATTTTGATTAAAATATCATATGTTTAAGATATTTTCATGACAAATAAAATTTATATCTGGAATTTTCTGGGAATGTCTCCAAAAGTATTCTTCATTGTGAACGACTTTTGCATAACTGGTAAACCATAAGAGATAGACAAAATTTTACTACACAAAAAATGTAGATCGCGTTAAAATACACAATTTATGTCATATACATTTTTACGTTCTCTACTACGTATAGTAAGTAGGGGAAGTATTGCATTCCACCCAAAAATTCGATACCGAGATTTCACCGGAAATACATGTTTTGAGACCTCCTGAATCCAAAAAAAAGCATTTTTGGAAACATGTCCGTGTGTGTGTCTGTGTGTGTCTGTCTGTGTGTGTGTGTCTGTGAACAGCATAACTCAAAAACTAACAGTCGGATAAACACCAAACTTGGTATTTACGTTCAGTATCTTCCAGAGATGCGACACGAAGATTTTCAAGAAAATCCCCCCACCCCAGACTACCCTTTACATGGAACATTTTTCGACAATTTTAATTTTCTCAAAAATGGCTCTAACGATTTTGATGAAAATATCATATGTTTAAGACAATGTCATGAGAAATGAAATGTATATCTCGAAATTTCTGGGAATGTCTCCAAAAGTATTCTTCATTATGAACGACTTTTGCATAACTGGTAAACCATAAGAGATAGACAAAATTTTACTACACAAAAAATGTAGATCGCGTTAAAATACACAACTTATATCATATACATTTTTTTGTTGAGTGAACCGTTTTCGAGATATTGCTTGTTATTTCCTTAAATTTTCCAATACTTATACTTTTTCTCAAATTCGTTATTCATTTTTTTTATGTCCTGGACATGCAAAGAGAATGGAATGCGCCACATAGCAACCAGCATTAAAATATTTGACTATCGCTTAAAACTTACCATATTCCCCTTGCATCTACAAGAAAATTATCAATAAGATCGACATTTCGATATCTCGATTAACATGAAGATTATGGAGATTAAGCGTTTGTAAAAATAGTTTGTACAAGAGTAGAGAAAGTCATGTGAGTGTAACACATCAGATTTTTTTAGTTGAGTGAACTATTTTCGAAATATTGCTTGTTATCCGGTTAAATATTCCAATACTTATACTTTTCTCAAATGAGAATTCCGTATTCCTTTTTACTTTCTCTACTACGTATAGTAAGTAGGGGAAGTATTGTATTCCACCCAAAATTTCGATACCGAGATCTCACCGGAAATACATGTTTTGAGACCCCCTGAATCCAAAAAAAGCATTTTTGGAAACATGTCTGTGTGTGTGTGTCTGTGAACAGCATAACTCAGAAACGAACAGTCGGATAAACACCAAACTTGGTATTTAGGTTCAGTATCTTCCAGCGATGCGACACGAAGGTTTTCAAGAAAATCCCCTCATCCCAGAGTACCCTTTACATGGAAGATTTTTCGAAAATTTTAATTTTCTCAAAAATGGCTCTAACGATTTTGATTAAAATATCATATGTTTAAGATATTTTTATGATAAATAAAATGTATATCTTGAATTTCCTGGGAATGTCTCCAAAAGTATTCTTTATTTGTGAACGACTTTTGCATAACTGGTAAACCATAAGAGATAGACAAAATTTTACTACACAAAAAATGTAGATCGCGTTAAAATACACAATTTATGTTATATACATTTTTTTAGTTGAGTGAACCATTTTCGAGATATTGCTTGTTATTTGCTTAAATTTTCCAATACTTATTCTTTTTCTCAAATTCGTTATTCAATTTTTTATGTCCTGGATATGCAAAGATAATGGCTTGCGCCACATAGCAACCAGCGTTAAAATATTTGACTATTGCTTAAAACCTACCATATTCCCCTTGCATCTACATGAAAATACCAATAAGATTGACATCTCGATATCTCGATTAACATGAAGCATATGGAGAATAAACGTTTGTAAAAATAGTTTGTACAAGAGTAGAGAAAGTCATGTGAGTGTAACACATCAGATTTTTTCCTGGTAATTCAAAGAGAATGAATACTTCACATAGCAACCAGCTCTTAAAATATTTGACTATTGCTTAAAGCCTACCATATTCCCCTTGCATCTACAAAAAAATTAGCAATAAGATTAACATCTCGATTAACATGAAGCATATGGAGAATAAGCGTTTGTAAAAATAGTTTGTACAAGAGTAAAGAAAGTCATGTGAGTGTAACACATCAGACTTTTAGAAAAAGTTCCGTGTGTGTGCCTGTGAACATCATAACTCAAAAAGGAAAATTCAGATACTTACCAAGCTGGGTATTTAAGTTTAACATCTTCCAAAAATGCGACTCGGTTTTCAAGAAAACTTCCCACCCCAACCTACCATTACATGGAACTTTTTTTTGAATTTTTTTATTTTATAAAAAAATGGTCCTAATAATTTAGATTAAAATACCATATATCAAAGATACTTGCATAAATAAAATACATATATTTAATTTTTTTGGAAAGAGCTTTTGTTCTCTTCTTTCGGAAGGAATTTGGTATAATCTTATATAACTGTTAAGTATTAAACGATATAGGAAAATGTAGTTTTACAGAAAATGTATCTCTCTTTAAAACACACAATTTATTTTAAATAATCTTTTTCATAGCATCAACCGTTTCCGAGATACCGGTTACTAATGGTTCGAATTGTTCAATACTTAGCCATTCTGTTAATGTCCTGATTTTCAATTGTTCGTGATGTCATGGAAACAGCATGGAATTTTGAAGCCAGCGTATAGCGTCCAGTTCTAAAACATTTGACTATTGCTGTTCATTTTGTGTCTGTAATGATGTGTGTAATACACCTATTTCCGGAAAGATTTATCTCGATTAAAATGAAGTAGATGGCAAAATTTGCTTTGGTACGAATAATTTGTAGACCCACTCGTAAGCAATAGAGGGTAGAAAAGTCATGTGTATGTATCACGTAAGATTTTGATAACATCGTCAATACGTAGCGGGAATACTGGTTTATAAATGTAAATAATATAAGTGTAAAATATGTTACTTGATAAATGTAAAGCTAGCTAGCCGTGCAACATTGTAATTTAGATGCTGCGGCTACACGGTACAGTAACAGCAGTTCTTGGGCGTCCTTCACGAAATTCATCACTAAGAAAAAAAACTATCTCTTTTGAATTCGCTGTCCAAATTATAAATTATTGCCTTAGACGGGGCTTCTTTGCCAAACGCATTTCTAAGCCGATCATCAGATTGTTTAGGCGCTAATGAGGACTTAACGTGGTAAAAAATCGTAGCCCAGAAATGATCTCTAGTGAAATTGATGTTTGGGTCAACACAAAATGTTTAAATGCTGGTAATTAACAAACTATTACAGTAAATCTAACAAACTCGCATTAGAAAGTAGCTGTGAAACATAAATAAATATCATTTAGTTTTATAAACAATGGCATTCTAAAAAAATTCAGAATCGCCCTCGTACATCGCCCCACATTTTAAAGAATTTTGATATCGTTTCAGCCTCTATATCCGTCTTGCAGCGTCAAGAAAATATACCATTAAATCATTTCAGAAAATATTTTTCTCGATTAATAAGAATTTTGTAGAAGGATCGTTTCTGGAAGAGTGAGTACAGAAAGGCATGTGATGCAACACGTTAGGTTTGTTTTCTCATGAGCTCAACACTACATAATTCGACGTGTTTATAAGCAGTGTAGAACAATAGAGTACTCAACTGTAACCCTTTCTATGTATCTAGATAAAATGAAGCCTGCTTGTAATGTAAAAATCTGATGTGTTATACTCATATGACTTTCTCTATTGTTGTACAAACTATTTTTACAAACGCTTATTCTCCATATGCTTCATGTTAATCGAGATGTTAATCTTATTGCTAATTTTCTTGTAGATGCAAGGGGAATTGGTAAAATGAAAATTGCTAAAAAAATGAATGAGGAATTTAAGAAAAGTATAAAAGTATTGGAAAATTTAAGGAAATAACAAGCAATAACTCGAAAATGGTTCACTCAAAAACAAAAATGTATACAACATAAATTATGTATTTTAACGCGATCTACATTTTTTGTGTAGTAAAATTTTATCTATCTCTTATGGTTTACCAGTTATGCAAAAGTCGTTCAGAATGAAGAACACTTTTGGAGACATTCCCAGAAAATTCAAGATATACATTTCATTTGTCATGAAAATATCTTAAACATATGATATTTTAACCAAAATCGTTAGAGCAATTTTTGACAAAATAATTCATTCATTCATTATCTGTTTACCCTCCTCTTATGTAGGACTTACACCCCCCAGGACTTACAAGCGGGTGCCTGGGGTCAGAGGCCCGTCGAGGAGCAGACACTCATGGATCAGACAGAGCATCCAGGATGGGTGATCAGCCCGATGCCTGGTATGAGATGAAGGAAGTAGATGAAACGAAATGTTGGTGAAATGGATGAAAGGAAAGGTGATGATGGAGCAGTTGGTGGAATGAATGGCGGGGGAAACCGGAGAACCCGGAGAAAACCCGCCCAGACGCCGCTTCGTCCACCACAAATCCCACATGCAGGTCCCTGGGATTGAACTCGGACGGTCTAACGACTCGGCCACGGCGCAGCCGACAAATTTGCGAAAAATGTTGCATGTAAAGGGTAATCTGGGTTGGGGGGATTTTCTTGAAAACTTCGTGTCGCATCTCTGGAAGATACAGAACCTAAATACCAAGTTTGGTGTTTATCCGACTGTTCGTTTCTGAGTTATGCTGTTCACAGACACACACACACACACGGACATGTTTCCAAAAATACTTGTTTTGGATTCAGGGGGTCTCAAAACGTATATTTCCGGTGAAATCTCGGTATCGAAGTTTTGGGTGGAATACAATACTTCCCCTACTTATTATACGTAGTAGAGAAAGTAAAAAGTTCCAGCATCTAGTGCAGATACCACAAACTTGACCGTTTGAGGAACATTTTGCTGAATATTTGTTTTTGGTGAGAAGCAAGTTTGGACGGTTATTTTTCCACACCGAGTAGACTTTGGTTTGGTACAAAAGTCACGTGACTGATGGTGACGTTACCGTGATGTATGGCACGCACTTCTATATTGACAGTAATGTCCCTACGACTCGGTCCTGCTTTTAGGCAGCCAGTGCCTTGACCAGGGCCGTCCATTATAGGACGCCCCAAAACAAAACAAAATCTGAAGTGTTACCTTCACACGACCTTCTCTACACAATCGCCTATTAGTGGGTATAGAAATTATTCTTAAGAAAGTTTAATTTTCTATGTACTTCGTTTTAATATAGATAAACCCTTCCGAAAATAGCTGCAATAAACGGAAAATTAAATAAAACAAAATAAAAGCTGAATATTCAACCCCAGGCATCTAGGTTACTATACCGGGTCATATATCCAAATTTTCTATTTATTGACTAATTTTTCAATTGATATACACATTTATTTTAAAGATTAAGTCTATAACTACTACCTGACTGCAAACAAAGAAAACAATGATAGAAGGCGTAAATAAAGAAAATAAATAATAGATAGTAAACGTGTAAATAAATAATGATTACAACATCTATACTAATACTGGTAACCAGCATAAAACCAACTGTATCCAGCTAGTGAAGTAACAAAACTTAATACAAAGCTAAAAACTGTTCCACTGGTATGCATTACTATTTACCAAAAGTCTTCTAGCTTACATCAACTTTATTTTCGTTTTTTTTCTTGTATAGTATTTACAGTTTAATATACAATACAGTTTACTTACATACATTATTATAATAATAATTCACAAATATACCTACTTGTATTTTTAGATTTATACTTTCACAGTAAAATAATTATATACAAGTTAACAATATTTCCTACATTTATGTTTTTATTTATTAATTTCGTGTACATTACCAAAGAAAACTGGAATCATCTACCTTATTTATATATGTTTATAGATTTTTATAAGACATTTGTTTTATAATTTAAATTTCTTTTCGTACTATGTATATCTACATGCCTTTACGTAATTAATTCTCAAATTCTATTATTTATTCCCCTTTAAACTGCTTAAAACGTTTCCTACCTATGTTCACACTTACTATTTAATGTGAAATATATATTTAAACACAAATACACATATATAAAATCATTTTAGTTTAATAACCTATACGCATAAACTTATAGACTTATATATATATATATATATATCACTTTATTCATTCATTAATCACAGTATTTCCTATTTATTACTTTCTCTATTACGTATAGTAAGTAGGGGAAGTATTGTATTCCACCCAAAAATTCGATACCGAGATTTCAGCGGAAATACATGTTTTGAGACCCCCTAAATCCAAAAAAATCCTTTTTGGAAACATGTCCGTGTGTGTCTGTGTGTCTGTCTGTGAACAGCATAACTCAGAAACGAACAGTCGGATAAACACCAAACTTGGTATTCAGGTTCAGTATCTTCCAAGGATGCGACACGAAGGTTTTCAAGAAAATCCCCCAACCCAGATTACCCTTTACATGGAAGATTTTTCGAAAATTTTAATTTTCTGAAAAATGGCTCTAACGATTTTGATTAAAATATCATATGTTTAAGACATTTTTATGACAAATAAGGTGTATATCTTGAATTTCCTGGGAATGTCTCTAAAAGTATTCTTCACTGTGAACGACTTTTGCATAAATGGTAAACCATAAGAGATAGACAAAGTTTTACTACGCAAGAAATGTAGATCGCGTTAAAATACACAATTTATGTCATATACATTTTTTTATTGAGTGAACCATTTTCGAGGTATTGCTTTTTATTCCCTTAAATTTATCAATATTTATTTTCTCAAATGGGAATTCGTTATTCATTTTTTGTCTTGGATATGCAAAGAGTATTAATCTTTGGGAAAGGGAATGGTGCTGCACCTAGCAACCAGCTATTAAGAGATATGTATGTGCTTAAAGGGTACTGTATTTCTACATTGCCCTTGTAAATATATACTCCCCTTACATCTACAAGAAAATTAGCAATAAGATAGTTTCTGCAAATGTTTATCTCGATTAACATGAAGTATATGGAGAATAAGCGTTTGTAAGAATAGTTTGTACAAGAGTAGTGAAAGTCATGTGAGTGTAACACAACAGATTTTTTTTCTATTCAATAAGTTAACATTAAAAATATTTAATCCAATTGTAGCTAAATATGTTGTTGAGCGAAGGTCTACCAAGGCAAGAGCCTTAGCCTAAGCCCCCATCCAGAAACCAGGGCTAGCGCCAGACGAGTGGCTCTCCAACCGTAGGGTTTCCCATGAAGCCAATACCTTGAGACTATAAAGGCCCCCACCCGCTTACTCGAGGAGGAAGTGGATACACCACTTACGTGCATCATCCCGAAATGGGGCGAGTACCGTTAACCTTGGTGATTTGTGCCGGAGAGCATCGGGGCGTCTCACAACCCCGCCTGGGTATCGGGAACCACAGCCCCGCCGAGTTCAACCCAATCCGAACAACTCCTCAACGGGAGGGGCTCGAGTGTTCGGCCCAGCGTACTTGTAGTAAAGTCAGAAGTACCACGGGTGCTGAGGATCCTTAGCGTCCGCACCTGGATAGCTGAAGGGGTCGGAACACCTCCCTTACGGCAGGACTTGAAAAGAGTGGCTATGTATTGAACAATTCGAACCATTAATAATAGATATCTTGCAAATGGCTTATGCCACAATAACTTATTTGAAATAAATTGCTTGTTTTAAAAGAGATCTACATTTTTTGTGTAGTACGTTTTCGTCTATCGCTTAACGTTCACCAGTTATACAAGATTATAAGCATTTTCTTTCCATTGAAGAAGATTTCACAGGTTATTCCCAAAAAGTTCAAGATATACGTTTTATTTATTATGTGAATATCTTTAATATATGATATTTTAAACAATTGTTGGGAAAATCAAAAAGTTTGAAAAATTTTCTAGTAAAGGGTAGTTGAGTTATGCTGCTGATACACACAGCAGACAGACACACTATCTTTTTTTTTTCACTATTACGTATTGGTTCCACCCAAAAATTCGGTACCGAGATTTCACCGGAATTATATGTTTTGAGATTCCTGTATCCAAATAAAGCATTTTGTGTGTGTGTGTGTGTGT
Source organism: Deroplatys truncata (assembly GCA_030765065.1). NCBI lineage: Eukaryota > Metazoa > Arthropoda > Insecta > Mantodea > Mantidae > Deroplatys > Deroplatys truncata. The sequence continues at coordinate 29,616,214 of CM060981.1, read as the reverse complement.
GTGTGTGTGTGTGTGTGTGTGTGTGTGAACAGCATAACTCAAAAACATAAACTCGAATAAATACCAAACTTGGTATTTGAATTTAGCATCTTCCAAGGACGGTACCCACAAGATTTTCAATACAATCCTCGCAACCTAGACTACCCTTTACATGAAATATTTTTCAAAAATTTTTATTTTCTCAAAACTGGCGCTAAAGATTTTGATTAAAATATCACACGTTTAAGATATTTTATGCCAAAAGAAATGTATATCTTGAATTTTCTAGGAATGTCCCCAAAAGTCCTCTTCATTCTGAATGACTTGCATAGCTAGTAAACCGTAAGAGATAGACAAAATGTTACTACCCAAAAAATGTAGATCTCATTAAAACACACAATTTATGTCATATACATTTCATTTGTCCATTGAACCATTTCCGAGATATTCCTTGTTATTTGTTTGAATTCTCCAATACTTATACCTTTTCTCAAATGGGAATTCGTTATTCGTTTTTTTTAACGTCCTGGACATCGGTATAATGCCATTGTGCAACAGCGGCGCAGGACGTGACAAGGATACGTTTATCAGCTGTGAGCTCTCTCAGACGTTGCTTTGTCTTCGTGTTGTGAAGTGTTTCGGCAATGCGTGTAATACGTGTGATTTCCTCAGGAATGCAATTCTCTTATTAGCCCACGGAAATGCTGCAACAAATCACGATTAAACAGCGTATTTATATGTGCGATACTTACATGAAAAATGAATCATGTAGAAAGGTGAGTGAACAATTTCTGCGGGAATTTCCTGGTTATCCAGTTTCGGGTAGAGGCACTGGGAGATGTTTTATAAACGCTAAAACTTAAGTTATAGGAACAATCCACACACCATAGACGAACTTAAGGAAAGTATAAAAGCAGAAATTATGAACATTACACAAAAAGATCTTATGGGGTATGGTAATTTCATCCTACGATGTCAAGAATGTCTTCGCGCAGATGGACACTACTTTCAACAACACTTATAACAAGGTTAGTACTCGTTACATGTATGTTACTAACACTCGTGGTAACCCGGGAGTTACGGAACGGAAAACTCCGCAATGTAGTAGACTATGAGCGCAGAAGCATTCGCGCGATCCGCGGCCTCGGCATAAAACGAAGGCATAATCAAAATCGTTAGAACTATTTTTCAGAAAATCAATAAAGATAACATTCTGCGTGTAAAGGATACTTTGCTTGGGGAAATTTTGTACAATATCTTGTAGTCGTATTTTTGGAAGTTGTTGAAATTAAATATCAATTTCGGCATTCATGCAAAACTCCGCTTTTAAGTTATGCTGTTCATAAACAATCATCCCGAACCATTACAAGAAATTGTTAAAGACCTCGTAACACGAATTTCCGATGAAACCCAATATTTAATTTTTTATGGAATACAATACATCCTCTACCTTCTATAGCTACCTGGTAGAGAAGGTAAAAGTTACACATAACGCAGTGGACTCCGAAACCGTGTGCAAGTTGGTGTAAAGGGACATACGCAATAACAAATAAGTATAGGAAATAACAGCATATAAAATATTGGAAATAGAATTAAGATAATTGGGGATAATTTAAAACGTGAGCCCACTTGTAACATAGCCATAATTAGAATAGGCGAGCTAGCAAACGAGAGGTGAAAGTCCACTAACACGCGTGCTAATGGGCACAGGGTTCGGGCTAAAATAGAAAGAGAGGGCAGAGAATAGAAAGAGACAGAAACAGTGGTCATTTCCCGGTATTCGAGGGAGCCGGTAAAATACAAAAAAGGAAACATGTGTTTAAGAGATGGACAGAGACGTTAGATTTTGTCAGATATGTCAGCAGAACATGTGACTTCAGAATTGGCACATTTTATTGTCATATGAAGAAGGTGTATGATATTTCGACTGTTGGGTAGCCGAACTTGAAATATTTGCAACCGCACGTATGGTAAAATTTTCCGGTAGCCTTCGCCCTAAATGTATTTTGCTGTGGCCTTTGCCCCAAATATTTAAAAAAATCTTATGTGTTACACTCACATGACTTTCTCTACTCTTGTACAATCTAATTTTACAAACGCCTATTCTCCATATGCTTCATGTTAATCGAGATATCAATCTTATTGGTAATTTTCTTGTAGATGCAAGGGGAACATGGTAGCTTTTAAACGATGGTCAAATATTTTAACGCTGGTTGCTATGTGGCGCATTCCATTCTCTTTGCAAGTCCAGGACATAAAAAAAATGAATAACGCATTTGAGAAAAAGTATAAGTATTGGAAAATTTAAGGGAATAACAAGCAATATCTCGAAAATGGTTCACTCAACAAAAGAAATGTATATGACATAAGTTGCGTATTTTAACGCGATCTACATTTTTTGTGTAGTAAAATTTTGTCTATCTCTTATGGTTTACCAGTTATGCAAAAGTCGTTCACAATGAAGAATACTTTTGGAGACATTCCCAGAAAATTCGAGATATACATTTAATTTCTCATGACATTATCTTAAACATATGATATTTTCATCAAAATCGTTAGAGCCATTTTTGAGAAAATTAAAATTTTCGAAAAATCTTCCATGTAAAGGGTAGTCTGGGGTGGGGGGATTTTCTTGAAAACCTTTGTGTCGCATCTCTGGAAGGTACTGAACCTAAATACCAAGTTTGGTGCTTATCCGACTGTTCGTTTTTGAGTTATGCTGTTCACAGACACACAGACACACACACACACACACACACACACACACACACAGACACACACACGGACATGTTTCCAAAAATGCTTTTTTTGGATTCAGGAGGTCTCAAAACATGTATTTCCGGCGAAATCTCGGTATCCAATTTTTGGGTGGAATGCAATACTTCCCCTACTTACTATACGTAGTAGAGAAAGTAAAAATATTAACTTTGTAATTTTTTAACTGTTTCGTTAACATATATTTATGTTTTTCTCGGATACGTCAGTATTTATATTTTTTTTAGAGACATGAATGTCTTAACAGGGAGTAGTGCCACTGAAGAATGTAGGCTTACACAGATTATAATGTTACTTCACTCCTTTTATTAATGCTTGATACGATTTTAGTAACACTTCACTGATATATAGAGAGAGCTGTGAGATGTTTTATTAATTACTTGCACTTTTTAACACGTAAACCATTTTCGTCTGACACAAATACGTATAAAATTTCTCGAGGACGCATCTCGCGTCCGGTTAGGAACACTGTCTACAATCAACTGACTTCTGAATTTGTAAATTTTGCTATATTTCAGTTTCTGATTGGCTAATTTATAAACTGTCACAAAAATTACATTATTGCTTCCAAGAATCACAAGTAGCATTAAACTTTCAAATTCATTATTGCCTCAAGGCTACCTAATTGTTATTTCATTGTTAGCAACTTTTAACTTATTATTCTCACAGCTCCTACATTATTAAATTACGCAATACATTCAGAAAACATTATTACATGTATACAATAATATAAACATATAAAATGATTAATATACACGTTTTATATATTGTTACATACACATATTGCTTTAAGGCGGGCTGTTATTATACTTTTTATTATATAATTTAACTGAAATCATTTAAGTGTTAAAATACAGCCTCACATAGCATTCCATGTAGGTAACGCTACTCAAGAAGCAATGGAAATTGTTGCAACAAATAAAGGCTTCATAGGTAAGCAGATAAATAGAGAGGGAAGCCGCGAGTTTAGACCATTCTCTCAGATACTCTCTTGGCGTTAGTTTGCGTGCTACTACCTAGCAACCGATATTAGAATCAGTGGTGGAATTAAACTGCGCAAATGAGTGGAAGATGCTGGTTATGTGGATGTGAAGATCGTGTGACGAATTAGCGGGAAGTTTTAAGCTATAAGCACTTCATAAGGGAAAATTGCTAGCGGAATGAATAGACGCAATTCTTCAATAACTCAAGTTTATGGGAAAATCAGTTGTTATTTTGCCTTCACCCACAAAATCCCAGTGATGTCATCCGACTAGATAGGATAGAAACTCTTTCCTCAGCTCTTCGTCTTCGGCAAGAGCGTCTGGAAAACAACGGAGATCCAGGAGGAACGCGAGCCAACGTGAACCCCCGCCACATAGACCGAAACGGTCCTGTTTGCTTCTACCATGTCACGACTCCTGGGTGGAAGGGATCCAGGAAGAGTACGTATTCGATGCCGACCGACCCCACCCACGAGACCCTACCCCCTAGTGGGGCCCACGACGGAGGCGGTTCCCAACTGAGCAGTCCCGATCAACGCCAGGAAGGAACCTTGACAAAGCACACATCCACCGCCCAGCTGCAACACACCGAATACCGTCGCCTGGTACTACAACCCAGAAGCGGACGATGGGTAGAGGAAATGAGGGTCAGTAAAGTCGCGGTAGAAGATGAACCACCCTAGCATTCGCCTGGGAACTCGGGGAAACCACGAAAAAATCCATGGGTTAGAGTGGGCGGTGGCTGGGGATGGAATCCAGCACCTCTCGAATGCAAGTCGCACGCGCTATCGCGGCGCCACTTTGCTCGGATGGAGGAGGTAAAAATCAATTTTTTGACTAAAACGACTAATGCCTAAATTAATTGCTTCCTTAAAATATTCCCTTGTGCTTCATTTTGAGGCAGTATTTTTAACACTTAATTTCAGTCTAATTATATAATATGTAATTTCAATAACAGCCCGCCTTGAAGCAATATGTGTATGTAATAATTTGTAAAATGTATGTAACAGTCATTGTATATGCCTATATTATTGTATCCATGTATAATAATGTTATGTGAATGTATTACGTAATTTAATAATGTAGGAGCTGTAAAAATAATAAGTTAAAAGTTGCTAACAATGAAGTAACAATGAGGTAACCTTGAGTCAATAATGAGTAAGAAAGTTAAACAATACTACTTGTGATTCTTGGAGTAACAATAATGTAATTTTAGTGACTGTTTATAAAATAGCCAATCAACAACCAGAAAAAGCTTTATTTAAATGAAGGTATTCTATTGGAGTAGTATTAGCCAATCAGAAACTGAAAAGGAGAAAATTTTACAAATTTAGAGTTCAGTTGTCTGCAGACAGCGTTACTAACCAGACGCAAAAAGTGTCCTCAAGGAATATAATATGTATTTGTGAGAGACGAAAATATTTTACATGTTAGAAAGTGCAAGTAATTAATTACAGAATCTCACAGCTCTCTGGATATCAGTGAAGTGTTATTTAAATTGTGTCAAGTATTAATAAATGTAGTGAAGTAAAATTATAATCTGTGTAAGCCTACATTCTTAGTCACACCACAACCTTGCTAAGAGAAACGTCTCTCTATGAAAAATACTGACGCAGCCGAGGCAAACATAAATATATAATATTTAAAAATAACAGTCAAATTACAAAGTAAATATTTGTTTTTAATCTTGGGGCAAAGGCCACCTGAAAGTACATTTGGGGTGAAGGCTACTGGAAAGCGGGTACGTGCGGTTGCAACTACTTCAAGTTCGGCTCCCCAACAGTCGAAATATAATACAACACCTTCAATACAACCTACTACAAACTGAACCCCAAAGCGTGGTGCAAACAACGTAAAGACAACACCTATACTAATTTTCAGTGCCAGACAGTAGAAAATGTTGGTATATTGTACTAAATCAGCTTCCATCGAGATTGATGTTTGGGACCATGGGTGTATTTTCTATTAATAAAATTAGCTCCGAGCTCAAACTCTCGATAAACATACAAGGCCTTAATCTAAATGAGGTTCTCCATTGTTATTTGAATACTGCACAAATAAACGCTTGGGCTGCTCTTTTAATTAGTAAACGGATCTATAGTTCCCTTTAATCCTCCTAAAATCAGGCTGCAATCGGTTCTATATTCATCATTTATTATTTATAACATCCTATTAAATACACAGACATCCATATCACAGCTTAGCGTTTCCATAAAGCATGGCATGTACTGAACAGATTTGGTGTTTGATGTTGTACAACTACCTGCAAAAAATCTTGCACCAATAAGTTGCTAATTTTGATGCGTAATCACAGTGGCGTAACTAACATTTTCATGATACTCAATATTTAATTAAACTTTTATTCATTCATTCATTCATTCATTCATTATCTGTTTACCCTCCTCTATGTAGGACTTACACCCCCCAAGACTTACAAGCGGGTGCCAAGGGTCAGAGGCCCGTCGAGGAGCAGACACTCATGGATCAGACAGAGCAGCCAGGATGGGTGATCAGCCCGATGCCTGGTATGGGATGAAGGAAGTAGATGAAACGAAATGTTGGTGAAATGGATGAAAGGAAAGGTGATGATGGAGCAGTTGGTGGAATGAATGGCGGGGGAAACCGGAGAACCCGGAGAAAACCCAACCAGACGCCGCTTCGTCCACCACAAATCCCACATGCAGGTCCCTGGGATTGAACGCGGGCCGCCTCGGTGGGAGGCGAGCGGTCTAACCACTCGGCCACGGCGCCGCCTCTAATTAAACTTTTAATGAAATTTTAATGTCGAAATTTTCAGCACGTTATTTCCTCTAAACATAATTTGAGAATGACCAGGTGATAATAGGTTCTTCACAGGATAGTTTCTAAAAGCAGTATATATACTGAATGATATAGCTATATGAGGACTATTTTAAAGACTTACAAATTTGATGTTATACATTCACATGCCTTTCTCTACCCTCATTAGTTTATTAATGAGTGCACAAACTATTCTTATTAAAGATTATTTTTATACCTACTACTTTTTAATCCAAATCAATCTCTCAGAAATAGCTACATTACGCATTTCGTTATAGATACAAAGAGAACAGCGATAGTCAAATGTTTAACAACTGGACGCTATATGCTGCCTTAAAATTCCATACTGTTTCCATGATATCGCGAGAAACAATTGAATACTGAAAGGACTTGAAAGAATGACTAAGAAATGAACAATTCGAATCTCAGAAACGGCTTATGCCATAAAAAAAACTTATTCGAAATAAATTGAGTGTTTTAAAGAGATCTACAAGTTTTGTTTAGTACGTTTTCGCCTATTGGTTATCGTTTACCAATTATGCAAGATTATACAAATTTCTTTCTGAATGAAGATGACTTCCTAAGCTCTTCCCAGAAAATTCAAGATGTAAATTTTATTTGTAACGTAAATACACTACGTGATCAAAAGTTTCCGGATATCTGGCTGAAAATGAAGTGTAAGTTAGTGGCGCCCGCCATCGGTAATGCTGGAAGTCAATATGATATTGGCCCACATTTTGCCTTGATGATAGCGTTCACTCTCGCAGGCATACTTTCAATCAGGTGCTGGAAGGTTTCTTGGGGAATGGCAGCCCATTCTTCGAGCGGAACTGAGGAGAGGTATCGATGTAGGTCGGTGAGGCCTGGCACGAAGTGGGCGTTCCGAAACATCCCAAAGGTGTTCTATAGGATTCAAGTCAGGACTCTGTGCAAGCCAGTCCATTACAGGAATGTTATTGTCGTGTAACCACTCCACCACAGCCCGTGCATATGAACAGGTGCTCGATCGTGTTGAAAGATGCAATCGCCATCCCCGAATTGCTCTTCAACGGTGGGAAGCAAGAAGGTGCTTAAAATATCAATGTATGTCTGCGCTGTGATGATCGTGCCACGCAAAACAAGCCTCCTCCAGGAAAAACACGACCACACCATAACATCGCCACCTCCGAATTTCACAGTTGGTACTACACACCCTGACAGACGACGTTCACCGGGCGTTCGCCATACCCACACTCTGCCATCGGATCGCCATATTGTGTACCATGTTTTGTCACTCCACACAACGTTTTGCCACTGTTCAATCGTGTAATGTTGACGCTCCTTACACCACGCGAGGCGTCGTTTGGCATTTTCCTGCGTGATGTGTGGCTTATGAGCAGCCTCTCGGCCATGGAATCCCAGGTTTCTCACCTCACGCCTAACTGTAATAGTACTTGGAGTGGATCCTGATGCAGTTTTGAATTCCTGTGTGATGGTCTGGATAGATGTGTGCCTATTACCCTTTACGACTCTCTTCAAATGTCGGCGGTCTCTGGCAGTCAACAAACGAGGTCGGCCTGTACACTTTTGTGCTGTACATGTCCCTTCACGTTTGCACTTCACTATCACATCGGAAACATTATATTTTGAGGCAATATTTTATATCATAACATGCTGTGAATAACAGAGTGGTTGTAGTGTAAATTAATATTATTGTATGTACATGATTTTAGATGTTTGTTAGCCATAAGGATTGTTAGCAAATAAGTTGCACGGCCTAACTGAAACTGACAATAGAAATGGGTAACAATAAAACGAGGGGGTGAGTTGTTTGTCACTAAGAAGAGAAAGCCGAAATTGACGTCAGGGCAATGTGCCTTCTTTAGAAATGGAGGGAATATCTTTCTTAGCGCATATATGTAGTAGTAGTGATTGGCTGACCAAAACAAACGCTAAAGTTGGCGCAATTTGGTAACTAATAGGAACTATATTATAATGTTTAGGCAATTCGAGGTGAAGTATAGCACAGTTCTGAAGAATCTCTCACGAGGTGCACGTCGCAAAGTTAGTTACAAAAATGTAAAGTACGCGAAGTAATTGGTGCGCGGTAACTAAAACGACTGTAGTTACATTTGGAAATATCACAGTTTCAGTCAGGCGTGTATAAAGATTAAATATGTCAATTATTAATTAAGCGTGACGGCAATAAAAGTCTAGATTCAGATTTTTATCAGTGTTATCTTATAGCAACAACTCCTTTACGTTTACACGCCCTGCTTAGAGACACGTGCTCGACTGAGTTATAATAGCTAGCCGGAGGACAAAGAACCCAAATTTAAAAAAAATAATTAAGCTATAAGCACCCAACAAATAGGATAACAAAAGTCATCTGAGAACTGCGAGAATTAGTACAGAAAGTTTCCAAAATTTTTTGGATAAAGTGCGAAAGAAATGTGGAGCATATATTTACAGACCCCAGTACAAGGAAATATCACAACAGTTCAGATGATTGTTGAACACCCTGTAGAGGAGGAACCGTAACACATCAGTTGTACGGCGGGGTCACCGAACGCAATCCGTCCCTCCCACTTCATCAACGTGATTCTTGTTTCGGTAATACTCCACCCCCCCTACAGTCCGAAGTTGAAGAAACACGCCGTTACTGCCAGCCTCTTTGTTTACAAAGGTAAACAATTAATACCATTATGTGGGTCCACAAACACAAGTGGGTCTTCATTAAGCGAGATAAGTACACATTCATTACCGTGCGTGCCACTACCGAGTTATGAATGTCCGGTGATTATCTTGATAAACGTTAAACGTGCTCTTAGGGTCACCCAACATGCAGTAGAATTTTGTGTCTTCATTTTTACTTTTTCCGCCACCATCCTATAGTGGGTAGAGAAAGTTGTGATTCCACCGAAAAAATACATTCACATGACTTTCTCTATCCTATCTTTATTAGTGGGTATACAAACTATTCTTACTAAAGCTTATTTTTCTATCTACTACATTTTAATCCAAATAAACCTTTGCAGAAACAGCTACATTACAGATTTAGTTATAGATACAAAGGGAACAGCGATAGTCAAATGTTTAACAACTGGACACTATATGCTGGCCTTAAAATTCCATGCTGTTTCCATGACATCGCGAGAAACAACTGAAAAGCGATGGGACTTTAAAAGAATAAATATTAAACAATTCGAACCTTCAATAACCCATATCTGAGAAACGACTTATGGCAGAATTTTTTTTTTAAGTATATTGGATTATAGAAAATTCCTTCCGGATGTGAGGACTTCTAGGCTACTCCCAGAAAATTCAAGATATACATTTTATTTGTCGTGTAAATATCTTTAATATACGGCATTTTCATAAAAACCGTGAGAGCCATTTTTTAGAAAATCAAAATTTTCTAAAAATGTTCCATGTAAAGAGTACTTAGGGTAGGGGGATTTTCTTGAAAATGTTCCTTGTAGGATACTAAACTCAAATGCAATGTTTGGTATTTATCCGAATTTTCGCTTTTGATTTATGCTGCTTATAGACACACAGACATACACACAGACGTTTTTCCAAACATGTTTTAATTGGATTCAGGGTGCCTCAAAACATGTATTTCGGGTGAAATCTTGACTTCGAATTCTTAGGTGCAATGCAATACTTCCTCTACTTACTATACGTAATACAGAAACCAATTAAATGCATAGATTTCACCAAAAATACACCTACTAAAGTGCTCTGAATACAAAAAAAAATTCTTGCATCTACCACTTCCGAAAAATAAATTTGAAATTTCAAAATGATATCGTTTCAAGTGTTAAGTCACCATCAATATGTTTCTCATGATCTTAAACCAAAAGGAAACATTTGTTATGCATTTACTTTTACATAACTTGAGAAAGGAGTTGTATTGTATTTTGATGCAGTAATTTGTATCACAAATTATTTAAATGTAAAGAGTGATTATAGTATGAATATGCATTTTTATGTGACATTGATTTGAGATGTTTGTTGATTGTAATTATTGTTGAGAAGTAAGTTTATACGGCCTTACTGAAACTAACAATAATAGCGTGCAATAATGCAGCGAGGGGGTGAGCTGTTTATCATTATTGGAAACGAGGAAGTTACGTAATATTGGCGCGTTTTTCTTTTAGAATCTTCTGGAACATTTCCCTAGAGCATATGTATTAATGATTTTCATTGGATATAAAAATAGACGCTAATGTTGGCGCGTTTTATTAGCCAATTGCAGCTCAGTTATAATCTTTAGGCATATCTGGATGAAGGAGTATAAAAGGTAGGTTAGAGGTAAAGACCCCGTCAGTTCATCTAAAATCTTTGTACACTACACGTCGTCTTCAGTCCGCGAGTTCGTCGAAAATATTTGTATGATACACGTCGCCTTCAGTCCAGCAGAAATATTAACCGTCGGCTATCGATTCGCAAGTTACGCGTATAAGATTTAAAAAATCTCAAGTATGGTAAAGTTAATTATACAAAAGGTTGAAGTACGTGAATTAAAAGTGATCAGTAAGAAGTTGTTATAACAGTTTCAGTTTGGCGAGTGTCTAGATCAATGTGTAAATGTGATAGTGACTGTGTTTCGACAATAAAAGTGTAAAACAAATTTCTTCATCAGTGTTATCTTTGGATAAAAGATTCCTTTCCGTTTACACAACCTGCATAAAGAGAAGTGCTTGACCAAAAGATCATAGCTAGCCGGAGGATAGAGAACCAAAATTAAATAAAATAACAGTAGCATTCTTTCAAACGAACACTAATACTGCCTCAAATTGCTAACAGCAGATGGAGCTAACAAGCCTAACAAATGAATCACGTCACAAGATAGCTTCACCATGTTGAGTAAACAAATACACAAATAACATTATAAATTTACCATCGCAAATTGGCTCCCAAACGTGGGGCTAACAAACAAACCATAAAACACTTCAAATTGGCTACCACAACGTGGGGCTACAATAATGTTAAATAAATAACATTAATAATACCACTTTAAAATTGGCGCCCAACGTGGGGCTACAATAATTTTAATAAATAACAGAAGTATACCACTCTCAATTTCAACTGTTGGGGAGCCGAAATTGAAGTAGTTGCAACCGCACGTACGATGAAAGTTTCCGGTAGCCTTCGCTCCAAATATACTTTTCGGTGACCTTTGCTCCAAATGCACTTTCCGGTGGACTTTGCCCCCAAAAATGTTTAAAAATTATTAACTTTGTAATTTTTGACTGTTTTTTAAATATTATATATTTATCTTTGCCTCGGCTGCGTCAGTATTTATATATATTTTTAGAAACATGAATATCTTAGCAGGGAGTGGTGTAACTGAAGAATGTAGGCCTACACAGATTATAATTTTACTTCACTCCTTTTATTAATGCTTGATACGACTTAAATAGCACTTCACTGATATAGAGAGAGAGGGCTGTGAGATCTTTTTTATTAATTACTTGCACTTTTTAACACGTAAACTATTTTCGTCTCACACGAATACGAATTTCTCGAGGACGCATCTCGCATTCGGTTAGGAACACTGTCTACAAGCAACTGATAACTGAATTTGTAAATTTTGCTTCATTTTAGTTTCTGATTGGCTTATCCTAGTCCAATAGAATACCTTCATTTAACTAAAGATTTTTCTGGTTGTTGATTGGCTATTTTATACATTAATCTTTCCAAGAATTACAAGTAGAATTGTTAAACTTTAAAATTCATTATTGCCTCAAGGTTACCTTATTGTTACCTCACTGTTAGCAACTTTTAACCTATTATTCTCACAGCTCCCGCATTATTAAATTACGTATTACATTTACATAACATTATTACACATGTATACCATAATAAAACATATACAAAGACTGTAATATACACTTTTTATATATTGTTACACACATATTGCTTTAAGTTGGGCTGTTATTGAATTTGTATATTATATAATTAGACTGAAATCATTTAAGACTTAAAAATACTGCCTCAAACTTTCTCTATCCTCTATCGTTTATTATTGTGTATACTAACTATTATTACAAAATTTTATTTTCCTGCCTACTTCACTTTATTCGAGATAAACATTTCCAGAAATAGCTCCATTACACATTTCGTTATACATACAAAGAGAACAGTGACAGTCATATGTTTTAACAACTGGACGCTATAGTCTTTCCATGCAACCGCGAGAAGCAGCTGAAAAGGACTTTAAAACAATTCGAACCACTAACAGATATCTCAGAACTGGTTTGTGCCACAAAAAGGTTATTTGAAACCAATCGTGTGTTTTAAAGAGATTACATTTTTCTGTATAGTAGTTTTAGTCTATTGGTTAATGTTTAGTATTTATATAAGACTATATAAAATTCCTTTCGAATGAAGAGTTATTTACGAATGGAAAGGAATGCTTCCAGAATATCCAAGATTTACCTTTTATTTGTCACGTAAATATCTCCAGTACATAATAATTTAAGGGGAGTCGTCAAGTCCTATCTCACTAATGAAAAATTAGCTATGTAAGGCCCGTTATCTGATAACCCACTGACTTAGAAATGTAATATTTTCACATGATGTTTATTAATTTCTTCTAAGTAGACTGATTCATTTTCATGTTAAAATACTCACTGGAAAAGAATTACTATTATGTTTATAAGCCTCTTAAAAGTTTACTAATTAAGCCACTACAACTAAAAGAATTCCACATGATAATGGTATTGTTTATACAATGTGGTGAAATTTTTTACAGACACAGCTTGTAGTTTCAGAGAAAACGGGTTATTTATGTTGAAAAATGTTTTGAGTAATTTCATATTCAAAGTAAAACTGTCTACAAAACTCACTTAATCATAATATATTTACAGATTAGTTTATAAAAGTAAATATTTGCATATTTTAATAAACCAATCACCAAATTAAGCAGAATTAAACCATTTTCATTAAACGCAAAAAAATCAAAAATATTTTTTTTCCTTCTTGGCTTGACGACTCTCCTTAATCAAAATTGATATAGGTATTTTTAGGAAAATAAAACATCTGATGTGTTACACTCACATGACTTTCTCTACTCTTGTACAAACTATTTTTACAAACGCTTATTCTCATCTACTTCATATTAATCGAGATAAACATTTGCAGACTCTATCTTATTGCTAATTTTCTAGTAGATGTAAGGGGAATATATATTTACAAGGGCAATATAGAAATACAGTAGCCTTTAAGCACATACATATCTCTTAATAGCTGGTTGCTAGGTGCAACACCATTCCCTATGCCACAGATTAATACTCTTTGCATATCCAAGACAAAAAATGAATAACGAATTCCCATTTGAGAAAATAAGTATTGAAAAATTTAAGGGAATAACAAGCAATATCTCGAAAATGGTTCACTGAACAAAAACAATGTATATGATATAAATTGTGTATTTTAACGCGATCTACATTTTTGTGTAGTAAAATTTTGTCTATCTCTTATCGTTTACCAGTTATGCAAAGGTCATTCACAATAAAGCATACTTTTGGAGACATTCTCAGAAAATTCAAGATGTACATTTTAATTGTCATGAAAATATCTTAAACATATGATATTTTAATCAAAATCGTTAGAGCCATTTTTGAGAAAATTAAAATTTTCGAAAATGTTCCATATAAAGAATAATCTGTGGTGGGGGTATTTTCTTGAAAACCTTCGTGTCACATCTCTACAAGATACTGAACCTAAATACCAAGTTTGGTGTTTATTCGACTTTTCGTTTTTGAGTTGTGCTGTTCGCAAACACACGCACACACACGGAATTGTTCTAAAAATAATTTTTTGAATTCAGGGATCTCAAAACATGTATTTCTGGTGAAATCTTAGTAATAAGTTTTTGAGTGAAATTTTCTACCTAGTATGTACGTGACAGAGGCGGTAATAAATGAAGTATTGCAATGTAATGGCACCAAACATTTTGGAAACAGCTAATCACACCAAAATATTTGTTTGTCATAACCTGTGTTTTATTTTTATTTATTTATTTATTTACTAGTAAAAGTGCTAATAAAAAACTACAATTCTCTACAATTTATGCGAAATATATTGTGTTTGTGCCGTTAACCATTGCCGAGGTATTTCTTGTTACTCGTTTGAATTTTTAAATACTCACATGCAACACGCTGATTAAAAATCTGACTATGGCTGTACCTGCTGTATCCTGTAACGAAATGCACAAATGTAAATTGAACAATGTGAATTTTCAAGAACAAATACATATAATAAGGTTTTTTAAGAATCGATTGTAGAAGAGTGAGTATAAATGTCATGTGAATATAAATCGAATATGCAGGAAAACGTTCATGTACGTGTCTGTGAAGAGCATAACTCAAAAACGAAAAGCCGGGGCATAAAACTTGGTATTTAAATTGAGCATCTTGCAAAGCTGCGACACTAAGATTTTCACCAAAATTTCCCCAGCCTACACTCCCTTCTATGTGGAATAATTTTCTATGTGTTTGAGTTTTACTTTCTCTATTACGTAAGTAATAGGTAAGAAGCTATTGTATTCCACTGAAAAATTTGATACCGAAATTTCACGGGAAATACGTGTTTTGAGGCATTCTGAACACAAATAAAACATGTAAGAACGTAGGCTTTCACGGCCGGTGTCACAATTATAACTAATATAATTTTCCGGGCTGTTATGCCGTGGTCCGCTGAAGAAAGATTTCCCAGACGTTTCGTCCACAACTGCGGTGGATATATTCAGTGGCGTGGACGAAGTCTTCTCGGTGAAAGTATCGCAGCGTCTGATGCGTTGGCCGTTAGTGCCGCTCTCTTTATAGTGTGGGCGCTCTCTGCTGATTGGCCCGCTGGTATGAGGGGGCTGGCGCCGGCTGTGTTGTTGCTCTCTTCTGATTGGCTCGCAGTGTTTTTCGGTTTTGTATGACCTTTCTTGTTTTTGATGACTAGATGCCAGTTACTGTTGAGTTTCAATGCTTCTTCTTTCCTATTGAAATTATTGAGATGTTTGTAAATCTCTATTGCTTCGCGTTGTAGCCGGGTATGGTAATGTTTTATGGAGGAAAGAATGTTGGTGTCCTGAAATCTAATAATGTGTTCGCCCTCGGCTTCAATGGCAAGTTCGGCGACTGCCGATTTTTCTGTATGGCCCAGGCGGCAGTTTCTTTTGTGTTCGCTGAGTCTGGTGTTAGCGCTCCGCTGTGTGGTACCAATGTACACTGAACCACAGGAACAAGGAATACGGTAAACACCGGCCGATGACAGGGGATCTCGGGGGTCTTTGGAAGAGCGCAGTAGGCTATTTAATTGTCTTGTAGGTTTGAATACTGTTTTGACGTTATGACGTTGAAGTATATGTTCAATACGGTCAGTGACGTTTCTGAAATATGGCAGAAAGACAATGGACATTTTTGGAAACATGTACGTGTGTGTGTGTGTGTGTGTGTATCTGTGATCACCATAACATAAAAACGAAAAGTCGGATGAATACCCAACTGGTATGGCTGATGCAACCAGTATAAAGTACGTCACAATGCTTCAGAGATGACGTCATTCATCGATAGAGAAAGCTAACATCTAAAGCTTCGAAGAAGATATCGCCAAGAGTGACGTACATCACTCCACAATGTACAGCATCGCGGACAGTCATTATTTGCTGGCTTGCTTCACGCCACTAACGCCAGCGCCATCATGCTCGTGGAATCTCCAGCAACTCCTGGGTAGCCAGGCATCAACAGTCGCTCTTCGGCCAGGGACCGAGCCACTAACAACCAGACATCGTGACAGCGAGATTTTTGGCACAATTCACCAAGAGTGATTATTTCGGCCTTTCCAAATTATCTTTAAACTTGTTTGGTAAGCTTCGAAATTCAACCCTATAACTCTTGGTGCTTTATAAATTCCTTTACGGGAGAAGCATTTATAATTTCGCATTTCATGTAACTTTATTGTGTTCATTGCTCTTCCATAAGATCTTTAAACTTATATAGCAATTTTAAATGTAGAAAAGAGAAAGAGTATATCACATTATATTTGAGTATATTATTTTGTAAAATGATAAGGCAAGATGACCAAAGAATTGTTAACGAATGTATCCATTTAAAATAAATTGTTAACCTACGTGCCGATGAAATTTCCAATCTCCTGCGCAATACTCCCTTTTCACGGCAACTCATCCCTCTGGGTATGGATAAAAAAAAACCAGTGGTGCAGTATTTACGTTCAATACCTTCTAAAGATGCGACATGAAGATTTTTAATAAAATTACCAACCATTTTGATTAAAATATCACGTATTAAATATATTTGTATGACAAATAAAATGGAAATTCCCTGTCAAGTCCTCTTCATTCGGTATGAATTTTGTATAACCTTGTATAACTGGTAAACGTTAAGCGATAGACGAAAACGTACTACACAAAAAAAGTAGATCTCTTCTAAACATACAATTTATTTCAAATAAGTTTTACTTTCTCTACTACGTATAGTAAGTAGGGGAAGTATTGTATTCCACCCAAAAATTCGTTACCGAGATTTCACCGCAAATACATGTTTTGAGACCCCCTAAATCCAAAAAAAGCATTTTTGGAAACATGTTAGTGTGTGTGTGTCTGTGTGTCTGTGAACAGCATAACTCAGAAACGAACAGTCGGATAAACACCAAACTTGGTATTTAGGTTCAGTATCTTCCAGAGATGCGACACAAAGGTTTTCAAGAAAATCCCCCCACCCCAGATTACCCTTTACAAGGAACATTTTTCGAAACTTTTAATTTTCTCAAAAATGGCTAACGATTTTGATTAAAATATCACATGTTTAAGATATTTTTATTACAAACGAAATGTATATCTCGAATTTTCTGGGAATGTCTCCAAAAGTATTCTTCATTGTGAACGAATTTTGCATAACTGGTAAACCATAAGAGATAGACAAAAGTTTACTACAAAAAATGTAGATCGCGTTAGAATACACAATTTATGTCATATGTATTTTTTTATGAGTGAACCATTTTCAAGATATTGCTTGTTATTCCCTTAAATTTTCCAATACTTTTTCTCAAGTGGAAATTCGTTATTTATTGTTTTAGTCCTGGACATGCAAAGAGAATGAAATGCACCACATAGCAACCAGCTCTTAAAATATTTGACTATCGCTTAAAGCCTAGCAATTCCCCTTGCATCTACAAGAAAATTAGCAATAAGATTAACATCTCGATTAATATGAAGCATATGGAGAATAAGCGTTTGTAAAAATAGTTTGTAAAAGAGTAGAGAAAATCATGTGAGTGTAACAATGATTTATTTTAAGTCCTATCGATTTTCAGTTGTTTCTCGCGATGTCATGGAAACAGTATGGAATTTTAAGGCCAGCACATAGCGTCCAGTTCTTAAACATTTGACTATCGCTGTTCTCTTTGTATCTATGTAGCTATTATTGCAAAGGTTTATTTGGATTAAAATGTTGTAGTTAGAAGAATATTCTTTATTAAGAATAGATTGTATGCCCAGTAATAAGAATAGAGGCTGGAGAAAATCATGCGAATTCATCGCTTCAGATTTTTAAGGTTGTGTAACTGTTCCTCTTTTTTTCTCCCGATGTCATGGAAAGAGTAGGGAATTTGAAGACCGTTTATGATGAACCATTTTGTAAATATTTGATTATTTTTGTTACCTTTGTGCCTATAACGAAATGAGTATAATGAAATTATTTATGCAAAGTTTTATGTGAAGTAGTAAGGAAACTAGCTTTGGTAAGAACAGTTTTTGAAGCATAAAATTAATGAATTGCGAAAGCCATGTGAATATAACACATTAGAAATTTCTTTTCTGTGTCGATAGTTTGACAGTAGCATAAGTAGGCAGTGGATATTCACTGCAGTTAGGTGATATCCTATGCTCTGTTTCCCTTAAATACTCCAGTTATTCAGCTATCACATACCCTTGCATCCTTTATGATAGTATTTCGCCAATTCGGCACGTTATGGTTTGAATGGGGAATGCCAATTTGGATGTGAAAACCGCTAATGGCCTTCGCTTTCCTATAAACTGTAAATCTAGCGTCAAATCCCATCAGCAAATTCTATACACGGGGGATGAGATGATGCCTTGTTGACGGAAATGAGATTTTTGTTGAGATATCCGAGGGGCGAGAGAGAATTCAATTAACTTGTTTGTTATTTCGATATGAAAGGATCAGATTAAACTTGCTGTATAGCACATAAAGACCTGGTCTATAGCTTTACTTGAGCCACGGCAAAAATACGTCACCGCTATATAAAATGCAAGTTACACTCACATGACTTTCACTACTGTTGTACCAGCTATTTTTACAAAGGCTTATACTCAATATGCTTCATGTTAATCGAGATGTTATCTTATTGCTAATTTTCTTTTAGATGCAAGGGGAATTGGTAGCTTTAAGCGATAGTATTGAAGTATCTAAGGGAATAACTAGCAATATCTCGAAAATGCACTCAACCAAATAAGATGTATATGGAATTAATTGTGTATTTTAACGCGATCTACATTGTTGGTGCAGTAAAATTTTGTGCATCTCTTATGGTTTACCAGATATGCAAAAATCGTTCACAATGAAGAATACTTTTGGAGACATTCCCAGAAAATTCGAGATATACATTTCATTTGTCATGAAAATATCTTAAACATGTGATGTTTTAATCAAAATTGTTAGAAATTTTTGAGAAAATTAAAATTTTCAAAACATGTTCCATGTAAAGGGTAATCTGTGGTGGAGGGTTTTCTTGAAAACCTTCGTGTCGCACCTCTGGAAGATACTGAACCTAAATACCAAGTTTGGTGTTTATCGGTGTTTATGTTGTTCACAGACACACACACACACACACGGACATGTTCCCAAAAATACTTTTTTTGAATTCAGGGGGTCTCAAAACATGTATTTCCGGTGAAATCTCGGTATCGAATTTTTGGGTGAAATACAATACATCCCCTACTTACTATACGTAGTAGAGAAACTAATAAACTCCCCCACCCCAAACTACCCTTTACATGGAACATTTTTTGAAAGTTTTGATTTTAATAAAAACGGCTCTGGGATTGTAATTGATGTACCCCACATTAAAGACATTTATATGACCAATAAAATGTATATCTTCAATTTTCTAGATTACCTGTGAAGTCCTCTGCATTCCGAAGGAATTCTGTATAATCTTATATAACTGGTAAACGTTAAGCAATAGGCGGAAACCTACTAGATCGCTTTAAGAGACATAAATAATTTTCAAATAATTTTTGTGTGGCATATATTTAAACGAGATCTACTTATTGATAGAAAGCCTTTGTGTATCTCTTACGGTTTATCCACTAAAGAAGAGGGCTTCACAGTTTATACACAAACATTTAAGATATACAATTGACTTCTCAAATAACGTATATTTAAGTCAAAATCGTTATAGCTAATGTTTAAAAAAATAAATGTTACAAAAGAGGTTTCGATACAAAAGGTAGTTAGGAGTGGAGAGATTGTCTTGAAAACATTTGTGTCTCTTCTTTAGAAGAAGCTGAAAAGTACAGGTTTGGTATTTCTGCGACATTTCGTTTTTAAGTTGTACTGTTCATATAGACATATTACTAAAAATAGTCTTTAGTATACTAATTAGTAGCGAGGAAGGTGGCAACGCGGTAACATGTAGGTTCGCATTCGGGAGGTCATGGGTTTCACCCTGAGGCAGTGTTTTTAACACTTTAATGATTTTCAGTCTAAGTATATAATGTATAAATTCAATAACATCCCGCCTTAAAGCAATATGTGTATGTAACGATATATAAAAACTCATTGTATATTTTTATATTATTGTATACATGTGTAGTAATGTTATGTGAATATATTACGTAATTTAATAATGTAGGAGCTGTGAGAATAATAGGTTAATATTTGCTAACACTGAGGTGACCTTGAGGCAATAATGAAATTGAAAGTTTAATAACGTTACTTATAATGTAATTTTAGTGACAGTTTATAAAATAGCCAATCAACAACCAGAAAACGCTTTAGTTAAATAAAGGTATTTTATTGGAGTAGCAATAGCCAATCAGAAACCGAAAAGGAGAAACATTTACAAATTCAGAAGTCAGTTGCTTGTAGACAGTGCTCATAATTGGACGTGTTGCTTGCAGACAGTATTTGTAACTGGATGCGGGATGTGTCCTCGAGAAATTTAATACGTATTCGTGTGAGACGAAAATAGTTGACGTGTTAAAAAGAGCAAGTAATTAATAAAAAAATCTCACAGATCTCTCTCTTTCTATATCAGTGAACTGTTATTTAAATCGTGTCAAGCATTAATAAAAGGAGTGAAGTAAAAATTATAATCTGTGTAAGTCTACATTCTTCAGTCGCACCACAACCCTGCCAAGATATCCATATCTCTAAAATAAATGCTAAACGCAGCCGAGGCAAACTTAAATATTAACTATTTAAAGAAACAGTTTAATTACAAAGTTAATATTGTTTAAACATTTTTGGGGGCAAAGGCCATCAAAAGGTATATTTGGGGCAAAGGCTACCTGGTGCCATACGTGCGGTTTGCAACAAACTTCAAGTTCGGCTCCCCAACAGTTGAAATATAATACAACTCCTTCAATACAAACTACTTCAAATTGACGCCCAAAGCGTGGTGCAAATAACGTAATAATAACAATCTACTACAATCCGCGGTTACCACTCACTTTGACCCATGGATTTTACGTGGTTTCCCCAGGTCGGCAGGCGATTGCTGGAGTGGTTCAGTTTCTACCAGGACTCTCCTGCCCCTATTTTTCTGTACCTATCATCTTCCTTGTCATCTGTTTCAGGTTGTGGAACCTGACGACGGTTTTCTGCACGCTGCGGCTGGGCGGTGGCTGTGCACACTGTAGATGTTTCTTTCTGACGCGTCCAGGGTCTACTCGGTTGGATACCCCCTCCGGATGCTATCGGGCCGGAGGCTCGGGGCCTAATGTGTGGGCTCGGACTACGTTAGAGGCATTCTATCTCGAAACATTAGGGAACCCTGTCCGTGCTTGCACCCTTCGGATCTCTCCTCGCATCGTTCCCTCTCATGTCATGTAGAAGCACAAGGACCGGTTAGCTAGCGGACAGTGCTTTGGCCCGATATCGGGAACCTTCTTTTCGTCTGTATCGTTATCTTTGAGGCAGTATTTTTAACAGTTAAGTTACATGATTTCAGTCTAATTATATAATATATATATACAATAACAGCCCGCCAAATACAATATATGTATATAACAATATATAAAAAGTGTATATTACAGACATTGTATATGTTTATATTATTGTATCCATGTGTAATAATGTTATGTGAATGTATTACGTAATTTAATAATGTAGGAGCTGTGAGAATAATAGGTTAAGAGTTGCTAACAATGAGGTAATCCCGAGGCAATAATAAATTTGAAAGTGTAAATGTTACTAGTCATTATTGGAGCAACAATAATGTAATTTTAGTGACAGTTTATAAAAATAGCCAATCAACAACAAGAAAAAGCTTTAGTTAAATGAAGGTATTTTATTGGATTGGGAATAGCCAATCAGAGACTAGCAATACAGAAATTTACAAGTTTAGGCGGTTGAAATCAGTTCAGTTGCCGGCAGACAGCGTTACTAACCAGACGCAAAAAGTGTCCTCATGAAATTTAATACGTATTCGTGTGAGACGAAAAATACGTTTACGTGTTAAAAAGTACAAGTAATTAATAAAAGAATCTCACAGCTCTCTCTATATCAGTGAAGTTTTATTTAAATCGTATCAAGTATTAATAAAAGGAGTGAAGTAAAATTATAATCTGTGTAAGCCTACATTCTTAGTCGCACCTCAAACCTGCTAAGAGATACGTGTCTCTAACAATAATACTGACGCAGCCGAGGCAAACATAAATATAAAATATTTAAAGAAACAGTCAAAATATAAAGTTAATTTTTTTTAAACTTGGGGCAAAGACCACCTAAAAGACATTTGGGGCGGAGCCTACCGGAAACTGTTTACCATATGTGCAGTTGCAACTATTACAAGTTCGGCTCCCCAACAGTTGAAGTGCAATACTAGTACTTCAAATCGGCTTTTTACTTGAAACAATAATCTTCTCACCTTTAGTACTAGGTAAATAATGAGGAGAAAGCGTAAACGACTTATGGGGTTCAAGGACCTCCAAAGATATATTTCCTGTAAAATCTGGTTATTGAATTCTTCGTTGGAATAGAATATTTACTCTGCCTACTATAGGTTAATGCTGGATAAAGTGTGAATGAATGCCCAGGAAACGGAAGGGACACCTCGACCTAACGTGGATCTTTTGCGCTTACCACCCTCAGAAAGAATGTAGATAAATAAGATACCTTTATGGGTTTCAAATCATTGAAGTTATTACAAAAGTATTTACTGCATGGGTCATTGACCGTACATGCATATTTAAGATACAAGGTATGGTGACAAAAGAAACAACAGAAAATGCAGATTAATTACCTTTGACTAACTGAACAAATTTCACCTAGCTTCGCGTACTTTAGCCAAGAAATTGCCCATATTTTGACAATTCCTCTGGTCAGCCAGTAGCTCCCAACATGCCAATCTCTTTCTTGACGGACTTCAGAATTTTTCTTTGAGTTTAGTCCTTCGCTGGTTCTCCCACTGCGCGCATTCCGCCAAAAATATGTACCCAGTCCTCATCCAAATCACAGAATGGGCAGATTCTCCTGCCAGAATCGTCAGTCATTTTCTGTGCCCTCCAGCCCCCCCCCCAGTCTAAACCATGTCATTCCTGATCTTTCCTTTCTTCCTAAGTTAAGTATATATGCGTCTTTACCCCAGTTCAATTTTATTTCATTTGCTAGACTTAGAGAAGATTTAATTTTACAATTCGATTCTATTTCCTGTTGGTTGATGTCTCTTAGTCTTCATTTGACACCTTTCCAAATGTTTTGTCATTTGTTTCAGCTCTTTGTCATACTGACCACAATCCTAGGTGAAGGCAACGTAAGAGGCTATAGGACGCATGCAGGCCGACAAAGACGCGCAGAGTCGTCGTCCGTGGTATGGTGGTTACCATGCTAGCCTCTAGTTCCCAAGGTCGTGGGTTCAAACCCGGCAGAGGGCGATGGATTTTTTTGGGCGTAAAAATCCTTACCATGGCTTCCTTCGGAAGGGAAGTAAAGCCGGTGGTCCCGTGTCGTTGATTTACGACACATAAGAACCTCAAGCTTGATAAAGAGGCCTCTGAGCAAAATTACCAGTTTTTCACGCCCATCATAGAATGGGACGCTAAGGACCTCAGTAGTTAAAGAGCGTCCATAAATAAAACTCAATTTTCAATTTAAAGACGCGCAGAGATCCCTAAGGATTCCTAGCTTGATGACTCGGTCACACCGGCGGGGGGCTCAGAAAAGACTGTTATCTGGCAGTTCCAAGAAGAGCTTTCCAACCAGCATACATGTGCGCCATCTTCCGACACCGACCGACAGTGCACATCCGCTACTCCTTCAGCTGTCGTGGTGCGGGCACTGCGGAACCTTAGCACTCGTAGTACTTCTGATGTCGGGCCGAACATTCGCCCCTCCCGTCTGGGAGCTGTTCGGATTGGGTTGGTCTCGACGGAGCAGTGGTTTCCGATACTCGTGGGAGATTGGGTACGACTGCATGGGTTTCCACGCAGTGAGACGCCTCAATGTCCTCCGGTACCGCCCTGGATAACCGGTAGACGGCATGCTAGATTGCTGTCGGCCCTACCGAGGTTATCGGTAGTTGCCCTTCGGGGATGACGCGCATAAGTGGCGTATCCACTTCCATCTCCGCGCAAGCGGGGTGGGTCCTTTTAGACTCCAGATATTTGTCTCATGGGAAAACCCCAAGGATGGAGAGTCACTCCGCTGGCGCTATCCCTGGGCTTAGAAGGGCGGTTTGGGCTTTGGCTCTTACCCTGGTAGACCTTTGCTCAACATCAACACAGTGCACATCCCCTATGCTTACCTGAAACATGAAAGATGAAACGAAATGTGGAAATAAGGGAAAGGAAATTCGTGATGGAAGAGAGACCACCCTAGCATTCCCCTAGCCATCCAGGGAAAACCATGAAAAACCAATGGCCAGTGTCCGAGACCAGAAATCGAACCCAGAACGTCGTAAATGCGAGCCTCGCTTGTTACCGCGAAGCCATCTCGCTTGGTTGGATAAAGTAGGTAGGTATGGGTTTGAAACGGATTTCCCAAAACCATTCTGTAACCAGTCAGTAAATTAGTTGGGAGTCTAATGCATGCTGATGTATGTAGATGATGAACCTTACATATCTTCCCTGTGGTATACAAGGTTCGGCGTGCAGCAATTTATCCATGCATTGTAAGAAATCTGTGCTCCGCGCCGCCTGTCGACGTAATGTCCACACCGGAGATGGTAAATCGACAACACTCCCCCTCCAAATGGAATATTATTTGCATGAATGCGGCTGACAGTTGTGCATTTTGTTCGCTTGTCGCCTTCAAGAATATTCGGATACCGCTTTCGATCAATTCCGAAAGAGGAAAAGAAAATCGTTTTAGATATTGGAAAGGCAGGAATATCAAAACCAGATTTACATTTTTCATCCGCTAGAGCTCTTGTTGTTGATGCTTTTTTGTCCCCCTTTTGGTACAGACTGACGAACAATAGAGTGGATTCTGTCTCCAGCACCATATTGAGTTGTATTTATGTTTTCAGCCTACATCAACTAAGAAGAAAAATAATCCCATCCGCTATATTATATTGCAAGAAATGAGAACACTGCGAAACACACTTCATTTGTCACTTATGCACTCAGTGTAACACTAACCTAACACTTGAGTCATTTTAGCACACACTCGGAACACAACACAACTGAACCATCGAATCACAACTCACAACTGAACTGCCATGTCCAGGCAAGATGATGATGAGTATTGTTTTAGGGCGCTCAACTATTGGGTCGTAAGCGCCCTTCTAAAACAGATGAGGGCAAAGGCCTGAATTGCAGTGGTTGCAGCCCCACGTTGGGAGTCAAACTTGAAGGGGTTTATTTTTGTTGCGGATGCACCACATTTAAGGCACCAATTTGAAGATGTTTTAGACCACGCACGTAATGAATGCCAATTTGCGGGAGATTGTGTTTCTAGGAGTGTTCGCCCCACGTACGCTACAAAATTTCCGGTTGCCTTCGCCCCACGTTTACTTCTCCGGTGGCCTTCGTCCCACGTTTAAGAACAAACTTTTTATTTTAATATTTATTTATTATATATATGCATGTATACCTCGGCTGCGTCAGTAGAAATTTGCAGAGCACGTATCTCTTAGCAGAGCTGGTACGGCTAAAGAACAAATCTTACACAAATTAGAATTGTATTCTACTTTGTTTTATTAATCCTTCACACGATTAAATAACACTTCACTGATGTATCCTACTGTAGAGCTGTGAGATTATTGTTATTTGCACTTTTTTAACAGGTAAACTTTATATTGTTCTCTCCACAATGAATTTTCATGTCTCACACTGAACACGTACCGTACCGCAACTGCTTGGTTACGCTTCCTTTTAGCGTCTACCGCTTGAATATGTATATTTTATCGATTACTAGTCTCTGATTGGCTAAGCCTACTCCAATAGAATGCCTTTATTTAACCTTTAGTTTTTTAGTTGTTGATTTGCTATTTATAAACTGTTTTAAATATTACATTATTGTTCCAAAAACTATTAGTAATCTTATTAAACTTTATAATTTATTGCTGTCTCAAGGTTACCTTATTATTAGAAACTTTCGGCATTTACTTTGCAATTCTGCTTGCTACGGAAAGCAGTTTACTTCCATTCTCAGAGCTTCTACATTGTTAAACTACGTAATACGCTCACATAACATTTTTATACATAAAAATAAACATAATACAATGATTGTTACATGCAGTTTATAGTTTATATTAAACACATATTGCTTTAAGGCGGGATGTTAGTTTTTTAATATTATATAATTAGATTGTTAAAAATACTGCGGCAGAGTAAAGACAAAATTTAAAAATCACGGCAAAGGCCAGCGATATGGATCAAAATAAACACATAGTAAAAGTTAGAAGTAAATAGGAAGATATAATAAACTAAAAAGGGAAGTATGACACACCTGAGATCAATATGATTAAAAATGCAATTGAAAATTTACCTCCGAAAACCCTAACAACCGCGTGAGTAGTGTCCGCCAAAACTTCTACAACACTTGCCGGCAGTTGCAGTGTCCCGAACTGTGCAAGAGAAGAGAAGAAGATAGGTGTGTGGAAAATTGCAGTGGACAATACGCAAACAAGCTAAAATCACTTCCTCAAGACGAGATACACTAGAAGAAGTAACTCAGGTAATCGGAATGTGCTTCACTACTCTAAGCTTATTACCGCCTAGAGCCTACCACTCCTCGCGCCAGTACGAGAAGACCGTTCTCCGCACAAGCCGAAAGTCATCCGATGTTACGCGAGATACAACACTAGATTCGATGGTCGCCGCCTTAGCTCCAAATCCGCCACTTCGTTCCCCGGCAAGCCAACGTGGCCAGGTAGCCAATTAGTCCGTGCAACAGCAGCTTCTTATATAGGACCCGCATATAAAGCGGAATATTCTAGAAAGGGAAGCTAATAGAAGGGGCTCTGAGGCCCCCTGAATAAAAAAAAGCATTTTTGGAAACGTTTGTGTGTGTGAACAGCATAACTCAAAAACGAAAAGTCAGATAAATACCAAACTTTGTATTTGAGTTCAGTATTTTCCAAGAATGCGAGATGAATATTTTCAGGAAAATCCCCTTAACCCCAACTACACTTTACAAGGTAATTTTTTTGGAAAATTCTGCTTTTTTACAAAAAAATGGTTAACGGTTTTGATTAAAATACAATATTTATAACAGATATTTACATGAAAAATAAAATGTGTATCTTAAATTTTCTGGGAATAGGCTGTGAAGTCCTCTTCATTCAGAAGGAATTTTGTATAATCTTGTATAACTGGTAAACATTAAGCGACAGAAGAAAATATATCAAACAAAAAATGTAGATCTCTTTAAAACACACGATTTACTTCAGATAAGTTTTATTGTGGCATAAGCCGTTTCTGAGATAAGGCCAACATATAGCGTCCAATTCTTAAATATTTGACTATCGCTGTTCTCTCTGTATCTATAACGAAATATAGTAAGTAGGGGAAGTATTGTATTCCACCCAAAAATTCAATACCGAGATTTCACCGGAAATACATGTTTTGAGACCCCCTAAATCCAAAAAAAGCATTTTTGGAAACATGTCCGTGTATGTGTCTGTGCGTCTGTCTGTGTGTCTATGTGTCTGTCTGTGAACAGCATAACTTAGAAACGAACAGTCGGATAAACACCAAACTTGGTATTTAGGTTCAGTATCTTCAAGAGATGCGACACGAGGGTTTTCAAGAAAATCCCCCCACCCCAGATTACCCTTTACATGGAACATTTTTCGAAAATTTTAATTTTCTCAAAAATGGCTCTAACGATTTTGATTAAAATATCATATGTTTAAGATATTTATGACAAATGAAATGTATATCTTGAATTTTCTGGGAGTGTCTCCAAAAGTATTCTTCATTGTGAACGACCTTTGCATAACTGGTAAACCATAAGAGATAGACAAATTTTACTACACAAAAAATGTAGATTGCGTTAAAATACACAATTTATGTCATATACATTTTTTGTTGTTGAGTGAACCATTTTCGAGATATTGCTTGTTATTCCCTTAAATTTTTCAATTCTTATTTTCTCAAATGGGAATTCGTTATTCAATTTTTTTCTTGGATATGCAAAGAATTATAATCTGTGGGAAAGGGAATGGTGCTGCACCTAGCAACCAGCTATTAAGAGATATGTATGTGCTTAAAGGCTACTGTTTTTCTATATTGCCCTTGTAAATATATTTTCCCTTGCATCTACAAGAAAATTAGCAATAAGATTAACATCTCGATTAACATGAAGCATATGGAGAATAAGCGTTTGTATGATGTAGTAGATAGAACAATAAGCTTTAGTAGGAATACTTTGCATACCAATTAATAAAGAAATAGGGTAGAGAAAGTCATGTATATTTATGACGTCAGATTTTTTAATTTCTCTGCTACGTATAGTAAGTAGAGGAAATATTGCATTCTACGCAAAAAGGTGCGTGTGAACAACATAACTCTAAAAGCAAAAGTGGGGTAAGCACCAAACTTGGTTTTAAGTTCAGTATCTTCCAAGGATGCGACAAGAAGATTTACAAGAAAAATCCTGCCACGCCCAACTGTCCTTTACATGGGATATATGAAAGATATTTACATGACAAACAAAATGTATATCTTGAATTTTCTGGTAATATCCTGTTAAGTCCTCTTCATTCGGAAAGAATTTTGTATAACTGGTAAACGCTAAGTGATAACGAACAATTTGAAGTGTTACTCTCACATGACTTTATCTACTCTTGTACAAACTATTTTTACAAACGCTTATTCTCCATATGCTTCATGTTAATCGAGATGTTAATCTTATTGCTAATTTTCTTGTAGATGCAAGGGAAATTGGTAAGCTTTAAGCGATAGTCAAATGTTTTAAGTGCTGGTTGCTATGTGGCGCATTCCATTGTCTTTGCATTACCAGGACAAAAAACTCTGATGTGTTGCACTCACATGACTTTCTCTACTCTTGTACAAACTATTCTTACAAACTCTTATTCTTCATCTATTTCATATTAATCGAGATAAACATTTGCAGAAACGATCTTTTACATGCAGAGTGAATTACCTTTTACACATAGCGACCAGTTGTAAAAATACTTGACTATCGCCTAAGGCCTACTATGTTCCCCTTGTTTTGTATCTGCAAGGAAAATATAGAAAGACAGTAGCCTTTAAGCATAGATATATCTCTTAATAGCTGGTTGCTATGTGCAGCACCATTCTCTTTGCCACAGATTAATACTCTCTGCACATCCCAGACAAAAAAATGAATAACGAATTCCCATTTGAGAAAATATGTATTGAAAAATTTAAGGGAATAACAAGCAATATCTCGAAAATGGTTCACTCAACAAAAAAAAATGTATATGACATAAATTGTGTATTTTAACGCGATCTACATTTTTGTTAGTAAAATTTTGTCTATCTCTTATGGTTTACCAGTTATGCAAAAGTCGTTCCCAATGAAGAATACTTTTGGAGACATTCCTATAAAATTCGAGATATACATTTCATTTTTCATAAAAATATCTTAAATATTTTATATTTTAATCACAATCGTTAGAGCCATTTTTGAGAAGATTAAAATGTTCGTAAAATGTTCCATGTAAAGGGTAATCTGGGGTGGGAGGATTTTTTAGAAAACCTTCGTTTCGCATCTCTGGAAGATACTGAACCTAAATACCAACTTTGGTGTTTATTCGACTGTTCATTTCTGACTTATGCTGTTCACAGACAGATACACACACAGACACACACACAGACAAGTTTCCAAAAATTCTTTTTTTGGATTCAGGGGGCCTCAAAGCATATATTTCCGGTGAAATCTCGGTATCGAATTTTTGTGTGGAATACAATACTTCCCCTACTTACTATACGTAGTAGAGAAAGTAAAAATATAGATAACTTTAAAACACACCATTTATTTCAAATAAAGTTTTCTGTGGTATGAGATATTTGCGAGATATCTGTTATTAATGGTTTCAATTATGCAATAATTAGCCATTCTGTTGATTTTTTGCTGTTTCTCGCGATGTCATGGAAACAATGTTACGCATTAGATTTTTCTCCTGGTCATGTAGAAGAATCATAGTTCAAAGTCATCACATAGCGAGCAGCTCTTAAAAGATATGACCATTGCTTAAAGGCTACTGTATTTGTGCCTACAAGAAAATATGCAACAAAACAAATTTCAAATCTTTATCTCAGAATGACGCTGACCTCTGACACATCTGTGTTGTTCCTGGCAGTTGCTTCAGGAGACTCAAGAGTCCCAGGTTCGATGGTTGGGTGGCAAGGATTTGGAATTTGTTGTGGTAGAGCTGAGGTTCTGGTTTTCAGGGGTGGTGACACTGCCTTGATGATATTAATAATACTGCCGGCGAAGTTTGAGTTATTTCTTTATTTTGTTACGTAGATTCCTATCTGGTCGACCCGCCACCTTCGTCGTCGAAACCACTGTTATTTTTGTCGTCACTTTCGAAGTCGCTACTCATGTGTTCCTCTGACTAGCTCTCGAATTGCCTAGATTTCACAACTTCATTTTCACACTATAAACTTTCTGATTATTTTCTTCTTATTTTGTTTCGTCAACCGTCCTCGTGGTTAGTTTGTACCGGAATGTGTCTCGGCGTTTCTTTTCCTTTTTCACGCCTTTCGCCAAACTTAGAATTTTCCCCCACCTTTCTTATGTTTCGTTCCGTTTTAAGTTCAAACGTATCATGTGATGTGTACGCGATCTTTTGATTGGCTATCATTTTTGTTTCATGATTTTATTATTGGCTACCTCCACTTGACAACTTTCACATCTGCTTCTTACAGCTTATTTTGAGTTTTAAAATCTTCCCACGAATATTCTTAGATCGTAGATAAGGCACGTATACTTTCTGACCCTGCTAAGCTTTGAAACCATTGTAAACTACACGTCCAAGCCAAAGTACAAAAGCGAAACTTCCCGTAGACTTGTTGTCGCCCATAGCAGGTAGATACATCTGCTTTCGTTTCGAGGAAAACAAAAATTGTTTTTCTGCCTTTTCAACAACCCATTCCTAATATGAATTTACAGAGCGTTTTATTTTATAAATTGATTCTGTTTATATCCATTATTTCTTCTCGGCATGTTTTCGTCGTTATGTTCGATTTCGATATATTATTATTATTATTATTATTATTATTATTATTATTATCATCATTATCATTATTATCTCTCCTGGGTCTCGATAACTGGCTTCAAGAAGAATAAGCGTTTGTAAGAAATTTGTTGAAGAATTCAGAAATTCATATGAATGTAACACATTAAATTTTTAAATATTTCATGTTTTCCAAACATTATTTTTAATTCTTCCCTAGACTACCCTGACGTGCCACATTCCTGTAATGAACTTTTCCATGTAGTTCCGCATTTGCAGAATCTGTGCTGTAGTCTTTTGCTGATCCAGTGAGGGATTCATTCTGGTCCGTTACAGTAAAGGGCAAATAAATGTTGTAGCTAATGGCCTTTTGGGGCACAAAAACTTGAGGAGAGAAAGTAGCACCATTTACTGGGGGAAGCTAGCAGTTTCCTCCTCTCATTCTTTGTTTTCTTACGTTCTTCTGAAGAACTGTTTTGTACTGGAAAAGGAAAGAGCTTGTCGCTATGTAATGGGTTTGAAACCCGCAACATACAGGCGCGATTGTTCCGAATAAATGATGCTAAAAGCTCACGTTGTTTCCTTTATTCCTCTTCTTCTTCCTTTAATACTCTCTTTTCGCTCCCTAGTTCTTTCTTAAAGGTAACAAAAGTTTCGTAATGGGAGAGAAAACAAACACACGTGTGCAGAAATATCCTCCACTACGGGTTTCGTACAGTTTACTCCATACTTGCTGTTGATAGGAATTACAGTTAACGATACAGTAATTAAAACAAATCTGGTGTGTTACATTCACATGGCATTCTCTACCCTCTATCACTTAGTAATAAGTGAGTATACAAATTTTTCTTACAAACATATATTTTCCTATATAATTCATTTTAAACGACATAAATCTGTCCAGAAATAGATACAGATTTCTTTATAGATACAAATAGAATAGTGATAGTCAAGTGTTTAACAACTAGACGCTATATGCTGGTCTTAAAACTCCATTCTGCTTCCATGCAATCGCGAGAAGGAACTGAAAATCGACAGGACTTTTAAAGAATAAGTATTGAACAATTCGAACGTTAATAATGAATATTTCGGAAATGGATTATGCCACAAAAAGGATATTTGAAATAAATTGTGTGTTTAAAATATATCTACTGTTTTTGAACGATACGTTTTAGTCTATGACTTAAGGTTTACCAGTTATACAAGATCATACAAAATTCCTACTGAATAAAGAGGACTTAAGAAGTTACTCAGAAAATCCAAATCCTAAAAATCTAAAAATCCAAAAATCACTGAAAATCGACAGGATTTTAAAAGAATAACCAGTATTGAATAATCCGAACCATTAATAACGATTATCTCGGAAATGGACAATGCCACAAAAAGGATATTTGAAATAAATTGAGTGTTAAAGAGAAATACAGTTTTTGTGTAATACTTTTGGTCTATCGCTTAACGTTTATCCCTTATTCAGTATAATATAAAATTTGTTCTGAATGGAGAAGACTTTAAAAGCTATTCCATGAGAATTTAAGATATGCATTATATTTGTTGTATAAATATCTTTAATGTACAACATTTTACCACGATTAGAGCCATTTTTCAGAAAACCCAAAATCCTAAAAATAGTCCAAGTAAGGGGTAGTTTGGAATGGGGAGATTTTCTTGAAAATCTTCGTGTCGCATCTTTGGAAGATACTTGGTATTTATCTGACATTTCACATTTAAGTTACACTATACACACACACACACACACACACACACACACACACACATATACATACGCGCACTCGAATCTTTTTCTCGAGATGTTTCATTTGGATTCAATGGGTCTCAAAAACATATATTTCCAGTGAAATCTCGGTATCGAACTTTTGCGTGGAATGCGATAACTTCTCAAAGTTTTTAAAAATCTGATGTGTTATATTCATATCACACTATTCTGCTCTACCTATTCTTTAACAAGGTGTTGTTACAAAAGCTTATTCTTGTATATACTTGCTAACAGAGATATAAACATTTGCAGAAATTGTCTTATTATACATTTCCTTATGGGTACAATGCTATTTAAGCGATGATCACACCTTTAAAAATCTGATGTGTTACATTCACATGACTTTCTTTACTCTTGTACAAATTATTTTTACAAACGCTTATTCTCCATATGCTTCATGTTAATCTTATTGCTAATTTTCTTGTAGATGCAAGGGGAATTGCTAGGCTTTAAGCGATAGTCAAATGTTTTAAGAGCTGGTTGAAATGTTATTTAATCAAAATCGTTAGAGACATTTTTGAGAAAATAAAACATAAGTGAACTTTTTCCATGAAAGGGGTAGTTTCGCATGTTTGGAAGATGCTGAACTTGAATATCAATTTTCGTTGACATAGATATACATACACATACGCGTTTCTATAGGTCTGGTTTGTATTCAGGTAGTCTCAAACATATTGCTGATGAAATGTGGGTATGTAATTTGAGGCAGTATTTTTAACACTTGAATAATTTGAATTAAAGTATATAATACGTAAATTCAAAAACAGCCCGACTTGAAGCAATATGTATGTAATATTTTTTTTAAATGTATGTAACAGTCATTGCACAAACTTATATTATTGTAAATATGTTTAATAATGTTATGTGAATGCATTACGTAATTTAATAATGTAGGAGCTGTGAGAATAATAAGTTTAAAGTTGCTAACAATGAGGTAACGATGGAGTAACCTTGAGGCAATAATGCGTTTGAGACTTTAAATGTTATTAGTCATGATAAGAGCAACGATAATGTAAATTTCTGTGGCAGTTTAAAATTGCCAATCAACAGCCAGAAATAGCTTTAATTAAATGCAGGTATATTATTGGACTAGGATTAGCCAATCAAAGTCTTGAAATGCAGAAGTTTACGGGTTTGAACGGTTGAAATATGTTCAGTTGCCTGCAGACCTTGATAGCAACCGGATGGAAGATGTGTTCTCTAGAGAAATATTACGTATTCGTGTGAAACGAAAATTAAGTATAGTGTAAAAAAGTGCAAGTATTAAATAAAATAACCTCAAAGCTCTCGTTATCAGTGTAGTGCTATTTAATTTGTGTCAATAATTAATAAAAAAAAGTGAATTTATACTTAAAATTTGTGTAAGCCTACATTCTTGTCGCACCACGCCCTGATTAAGAGAAACGTGTCTCTATAGGAATCCTGACGCAGCCGAGGCAAATCCAAACATATATACTATCTTCAAATAGGCTTTACATACGTAGCAGCATAATATATATATATATATATATATATATATATATATATATATAACAGTCTTCTTCAATTGACGTCCATACGTGGAGTTAAATTACATAAACAACGTAAAGAACAATTCTACTTCAAATATAGACAGCAATACATTATTTTTGGAATTATATCTTAAAATGTTTTCCTAATACCAGAACACAAGACAAAGGTTTAGAATCTTGTTGTGTTCCATGTATTTTCTCGAGCCCTCTTGGCCAATTCGTAGTTTATGTTTGGAATTTCTCCACTGCGAACAGAAGCCGTAAGTAACACAAAACATATCTGTTTTCCTCACCAACAGCCTAAAGCTTGTATTACGATTTACGAGGTAGAGCTCTTGGCTTAATCAAAGAAGAATCTTCCAGAATAGCACAAAGAGGCTGCAGACTGAAACGGTCTGTCTGCATGATGAATGTGCTATAAGGTTCTTAGACATGGTGTGAAATCAAAAGACAGCGAAAAACATCTTTCATTTCGT
The DNA here is from genome assembly GCA_030765065.1 of Deroplatys truncata. NCBI lineage: Eukaryota > Metazoa > Arthropoda > Insecta > Mantodea > Mantidae > Deroplatys > Deroplatys truncata. The sequence continues at coordinate 29,581,056 of CM060981.1, read as the reverse complement.
GAGCATGCCACACGCAATTCGTCACACACACACACGCCACACTTGTTCCAGAAATGTGTATTATTTTTGTCTTGTTTACTTCTTCAGGGGAGCCAACTGCCTGGTGATAAATAATTTAAGCTTGAGAAGAAGCAAAGTGAAAATAAAATAGGTAAAGAATAATGGGAAAGAAAAAAATCGACACTAATAGTGTTAGAATCTAAGAGCGTATTTTACGATCTTTGTAACTATAGTTCCCAGTGTCATATTTCTCTCGGCGTGGAATTAATTATCACTGGGGCACAGGTCATACAAGCAATTTTTAATGTGAAAGGAAGCTTTGACCTTTTGGAAGCGTTCGTTGGAGGTTATTAATGTTTAGTTATTAGGTATTTCCATGCAGCGTGGCGACCTTTGACTCACTAGTTAAGTTTCAAATAACATAACTAATGAAAATAGCTGCAGTGGAAATACGTATATACTAGTCCGCTTTATAACCCTACAATGCCTATTTAATTAACTCCAACTAACCCCTCTACCCCTTAGAGCCACAATGTTTTTATCCCCAAGATATTCGAATACTACACGAAAAATCTTCTGGTATTCACGAGAGCGGAATTAAATTAAAGGATGACATCTTGCATTCACATGATTTTCTATAACCCTCCTCTACAAGGTATTATTACAATATTAATCGAGGTAAACATTTTGCAGAAATGCTTCTACTACACATTTCGTTTTGGATACAATGGAAAAATTCTGATGTGTTACACTCACATGACTTTCTCTACTCTTGTACAAACTATTTTTACAAACGCTTATTCTCCATATGCTTCATGTTAATCAAGATGTTAATCTTATTGCTAATTTTCTTGTATATGCAAGGGGAATATAGTAGGCTTTAAGCGATAGTCAAATGTTTTAACAGCTGGTTGCTATGTGGAGTATTCCATTCCCTTTGTATAACAAGGACAATAAAATGAATAACGAATTCCCATTTAAGAAAAAGTATAAGTTTTGGAAATTTTAAGGGAATAACAAGCAATATCTCGAAAATGTTCACTAAACAAAAAAAATGTATATGACATAAAATGTGTATTTTAACGCGATCTACATTTTTTTGTGTGTAGTAAAAGTTTGTTTATCTCTTATGGTTTACCAGTTATGCAAAAGTCGTTCACAATGAAGAATACTTTTGGAGACATTCCCAGAAAATTTAAGATATACATTTTATTTATCATGAAAATATCTTAAACATATGATATTTAATCACAATCTTAGAGCCATTTTTGAGAAAATTAAAATTTTCGAAAAATGTTCCATGTAAAGGGTAATCTGGTGTGGGGGGATTTTCTTGAAAACCTTCGTGTCGCATCTCTGGAAGATACTGAACCTAAATACCAAGTTTGGTGATTATCCGACTGTTCGTTTCTGAGTTATGCTGTTCACACTCACACGCGCACACACACACACACACACACACACACACACACACACGGACATGTTTCCAAAAAATTTCTTTTTTATTCAGCGGGTCTCAAAACATATATTTCCGGTGAAATCTAGGTATCGAATTTTTGGATGGAATACAATACTTCCCCTACTTACTATACGTAGTAGAGAAAGTAAAAATAGGTCTTCAGCGATAGTCAAATGTTTTACAAGCGGGTCACTATGTGATGGCTTTGAAATTCCGTTTTCTTTTTGCATCAACACGAGGAAAACGAAAATAGGTGTTACGTTCACATGAGTTTCTCTACCCGCTATCGACTATAAGTGGGTACAGAAGTTGTTCATATGAAAGCTTATTGCTTTCTGTCATGTACCTAATAAGTAGAGAAGAATAAAAAAGGCATTTTTAGAAAAACGTCTGTCTGCATGCGTCTGTGAACAGCATAACTCAAAAACGAAAAGTCATAAATACCAAACTTGGTACCTAACTTCAGCATCCTCCAAAGGTGCGACACAAAGATTTTTAAGAAAATTCCCCACCCCAAACTACCATTTACATGGAAATTTTTTCGAAATGTTTAATTTTCTAAAAAACGGCTTTAACAGTTTTGATTAAAATACCATATATGAAAGATATTTATATGACAAGTAACAAGTATATCTTGAATTTTCCGGGAATAGTCTTATGATTTTTGTACGAGGGGCGTCCAATAAGCAAGTTTCCCTATTTTATAAAAAAGCGTTACACACAATTCATCATGTTGAGTTAATTTCGTTTATATTGTACAATCCTGCTGTTACTTTTCTACATAGTCAACATGTTTTAACAAGCATTTTTGGGGACATGACACATGTTGGAGGAACATGTGAAAATCACTTGGGGTAAGCTCCGGTGAATACGGAGGTTACGAGAAAACTTCCAAGTTGAATCTTGACCCAGACGGAGCTCAGAAGATTCAACTGGGAAGTATTCTCGCATCCTCCATATTCACCGGAGCTTACCCCAAGTGATTTTCACATGTTCCCCTGACTCAAAGGTCATCTTGGGGGTGGCGAAGATTAATCAGAAGTGAACAGCTGGTTGCGAGCACAGGAACCGACTGGCTTGGAAAAAATTGTGTCACGTCCCCAAAAATGCTTGGAAAAACATGTTGACTATGTAGAAAAATAACAGAAGGATTGTATAACATAAATAAAATTAATTCAACATGATCAATTGTGTGTAATGCTTTTTTATAAAATATAGAAACTTACTTATTGCACGACCTTCATATAATCCTACATAACTAGTAAACGTTAAGTGGTAGACGAAAACGTACTACACAAAAATGTAGATCTCTTTATAAGAGAGAATTTATTTCAAATAACCTTTTTTATGGTACCAGCCATTTCGGAAATATCCGTTATTAATGGTGCGAATTGATCAATACTTAGCCATTCTTTTAAGGTCCGCCGATTTTCAGCTTTCCCTTGATGTCATGGAAACAGTATGGAATTTTAAGGCCAGCATATAGCGTCCAGTTGTTAAACATTTGATTATCGCTGTTCTCTTTGTGTCTATAACGAAATGTGTAATGTAGGTGTTTCTGCAAAGGTTTATCTCGATTAAATTAAAGTAGGAAAATAAACTTTCGTAAGAATAATTTGTATAGCCACTAATAAACTATAGAGATTAGAGAAGGTAATGTGAATGTAATACATCAGGTTTGTTAGTATTGTATTTATTTAGAAAATTGAAATTAGAAGGTGTATTATAACCCAAGTCAGTTGAGTTTTTTCAATAGTGAGAGTACAGGATTACTCAAAAAGAAGGAACAGACTTTAAATATTTATTTCTAATGCTTGGCAACAGAGAGCGACACGTGCTATACCTCACTGAATAGAGGAAAGTACAACATTTTATTTTGTGTGTTCAAAATGAGCAACATTTGCTATGCGAGGAAGACCAGTGCTTTTCCGTTTTTTTTAAGCTCCCTTGTTGTACCCAGTTTATGCTACTGTGTTTTACTATTTTCATACCGCTTATTTACGCAACACACATGCCCGGACACGAATCTGCGACCCTCAGCTTGGCGGAGCGCCGGAGCGACCACTCCAGCGACCATGGCTATGAGGGCCGGCTTCCGTTTGCATAGGCAACCATATTCTACGAATTCAAGGTATCAATTGTAAATTTTTTATAACGAGGTGGCTCTTTGTTGAACTTACAACGAAATGCACGCTGCAATGAAACAAGTGATTCACACTTTGCATAACGCAGCACACGAAACGACTTTTCCTGTGGCGTCGTCATTTTCTCGTAAACAAACACAGCGCCCCTGTTGGAATGGAACTAATAGGTAGGGCTTAAAACTTTGAACTACCCTCTAGTCGGTGATGTTATGTATGTGTCGCTATCTATTGTCGTTGATTAGAAATGAATATTTAAAATATGTTCATTCTTTTTGAATGACCCTGTATTATCTCTCACAGTACATGTAAGTCAATAGCGAAAGCGCATTCCACTGCAAGGAACGACTCCGAGCTATTATAACTCAGTTTGAGATGGCCCTTGTTTCAATAATCCTATGCCGCCGCCACCCACCGCTCTCTTGGCATGTCTGCCACAACTCATTGACCCTCCTTTCCAAAACACGACCTTTGCTGCTCATCTGGAAGGTTACTCGAGGGCTGGACGTAATAGATTAAATCCACTATTTCAGACTAAGATGTTCATTACAATGGCCAGCATAAATCACAATTTTAATTACGTCTCTGAGATGAAAAGAAAGGGCCGACCGCTGGCAGAGTAGTCCTTATTTGTCCGGATTGTTAATGTGTGTAATATGTTCTCATTGTTGTAAGTAAGGCATCACGTGAACCTCGCATTAAAATACCTATCAGAAGGGGCGTGGCCAGGTATTATTGTACTGGTGTAGTTGGCAGCCTCCACAGACAAGTACCCGAGGTTACATCTTGTAGCCTAGCGTGCTACATTCACTTGAGGTTCTCAACCCACTCTTCTAGAAATTGTACTAAACCCTATTCTTCTATCTACCTCATAGCCAATTTTGATAAGGCACGATCCTTTCTACATTCTTAGACAGTCATTAGGTGAGCGACCATCATTTTGTGTTTTCCTGTTGTTAAAGCGTTTCGAAATTTTCAAAATAATCGAGCGACCCGCCGACTGTGAATGTCAATTGTGCATCGCGAATTCTGTGAGAAACAATGAGTGATAATGTCCGGCCACACACAGCCAAGCAAACTCAAGAACTGGTCGCATCATTTGGTTGGGAACAATTCGACCAACCTCCCTACAGTCCGGATTTGGTACCAAGCGATTTCTTCATGTGAAGAAGTTCCTTGGTGGAAAACATTTAACGACTATGGTGTTTAGAAACAAGAAGTGCACAGACTTGGTTTTCATCAGAGGTGGCACCATTCTTTGATGAAGGCATACAAATCTGGTTTCCCGTCACGACAAATGCCTGAATAACGGTGGTCACTATGTAGAGAAGTAGTGTAAGGTATAAGATAATGAATGATAATATATTATCTGTCTGTGAACTGCATAACTCAAAAATGAACAGTCGGATAAACACCAAACTTGGTATTTAGGTTCAGTATCTTCCAGGGATGCGACACGAAGGTTTTCAAGAAAATCCCCCCACCCCAGATTACCCTTTACATGGAACATTTTTTGAAAATTTTAATTTTCTCAAAAATGACTAACGATTTTGATTAAAATATCACATTTTTAAGATATTTTCATGAAAAATAAAATGTATATTTGAATTTTCTGGGAATGTCTCCAAAAGTATTCTTCATTGTGAAAACGACTTTTGCATAACTGGTAAACCATAAGAGATACACAAAATTTTACTACACAAAAATGTAGATCGCGTTAAAATACACAATTTATGTGATATACATTTTTTTTGTTGAGTGAACCATTTTCGAGATATTGCTTGTTATTTCCTTAAATTTTTCAATATTTATTTTCTCAAATGGGAATTCGTTATTCATGTTTTGTCTTGGATATGCAAAGAGTATTAATCTGTGGCAAAGAGAATGGTGCTGCACATAGCAACCAGCTATTACCAGATATGTCTATGCTTAAAGGCTACTGTATTTCTATATTGCCCTTGCAAATACAAAACAAGGGGAACATAGTACGCCTTAAGCGATAGTCAAATATTTTAGAACTGGTCACTATGTGTAAAATGTAATTCTCTTTGCATGTCAAAAGATCGTTTCTTAAATGTTTATCTATATGAAATAGATGGAGAATAAGAGTTTGTAAAAATATTTTGTACAAGAGTAGAGAAAGTAATGTGAGTGTGACACATCAGATTTTTTTTAAATTATTCACATTTTTAAAAACACGCCTTGTAGGTATAAGAGGAATACAGGAGCCTGAAGCGATACTTAGGTGTTAAAAATCTGACGTTATGCATCCACCAATGAAGAGTCTCATATTTTTATTATACATTGTACAATTCAAAAAAAGTTATTTTGTATTTTCGTTATGTTATGATGTATTTGTTACAAATTCCAAGTATATTTATACACCTTGCACACATATACCTACATTGTGGCTAACACCCCCAGGAGGAAGAGATGAACTGAAGGAACCACAGGAGGCTACAGGCCACAGGCAGGCTGGCCACAGAGACGCGGGAAAGTCCCTAACAATTCCAGACTCGAAGATTCGACCCACTTTTGTAGCTACTTAGAGAGAGAGAGATAAACGACCCGTTGACAAAGCAGCCCTCTAGTGACCACGAGGAGTACACTTTCTTAAGAGGAAGCTTCCGTGTCATCTGTCCGGCACCGCCATACGCCACGAAACCTAGAAGCACACCTTAAGATTACAAGGAAACTGAGTAAAAGGGAAAGAGCTGGAAAATCGTTGTGGATAAGAAACGGCCCAGGTATTCACCTACCAATCAGGGAAAACCACGGAAAGCCCAAGCTCAGAGTGGGCGGTCGACGGGAATCGAACTTGGGACCTCCCACTTACGAGCCTCACGAGCCTCATCTCGCTCAGTTTGTTTCAACTTAAGTAATAAGGTTTCAACATGTGGAGACAGCTTTAAAATGTTTATTCGTAGTAATAAACTCTTGTGATGATAATAAATAGGGAGGAAGGGAACGGGCGGGGAAGAACAAGAACCACAAGCCTTCAAGCATGTCCTTTAGGTCTGAAATTTCAACGTGGAACATTTCGAACATGGCTAACAGTACCACAAAATTTAATCGAAACGAATAGTGTGTTTAATAAACTATACATTTTTGCATAATTAAGTTTCTGTCTGTCTGTCTGTCGTGCCCAGTCCAGCTCGCCCAGAATCATTAACGTCGTGGAAATATCTCAAGGTGTCCCAAATGCAGCAGTTAAAACTAGGCTCGGGATCCTGACCAATTAAAATATCTGCCTTTCACAATCTGTTATATTTAATAAGAATATTGTATGACACCCTAAAAACCTCAAGAAAACTCCAAGTTACTTAGAAATTTAGCAAAATACATAAAAGCACAATTACGACGTGAAGCGTGGCAAGAAATTACAATATAGAACAAAAAACACCAAAGCTTTTCAAGATTCAAAACAGTTTTGCGAATTCCTAATTGTGAAGTATTTCTCACGGAATAACATACCCGAAATTCAGATAAAGGCACGCTTCACGACAACAGCAGCAGGAATAAGTAGTCTGTAACTTGGAGTTTTCGCAACATAAATTAATACAAATATTGTCACCGTTTCGAAACACAACACACGCAGCGAATTCTAAACTGGGCTTGCAGATTACAAAAGTACCAATAATAATTTATGACTCGAAGCTAAAAGAGAGCACTATGTGTTGAAAAAATTTGTAAAATTTAAAGGAATTTCCAACAAGAACCAAATAAAAAACTTTTAAAGTTTCAACCTTCACAACCAAACACAAACAAAGAACGCCAAAGAAAATCTCACTGCACCTCGCGTCTATGTCACATTATTTATCGTTTTGCGTGGCCTTGCGAAGCCATGGTCATTTCATTGGTTGCTATAGGACACGGTGCAAGGGTGCGCCACTCCTTCTGTTAAATAGTTACACCAAAAACCACAACAAAGGTTACCAAATGCCGTAGAAACGAAATATATGTTTACGCTCTCTCGATCGTATTGGCTAAAAGAGAAAGAGATAGAGTGAGTTGCATTCAGTTAGTCATACAGACCTCTTATCGTGATTGGTAGTACATACCTTATCGGCTAGTGCATGACATGCCTTTTAAAGGGTTAAAAATTAAGGTGAAAACTTGATGAGCAAAATGTAAAATGTGTAGTGTGAGAAAATTTCAGGGGCTGAAAATTAAAACTTATATGGTATTCATTAATACATAGCAAGGCAGCACTTTATAACAAAAAATAAACTGAACTGTATTCTCACAGTGATATCAATGCTTGTTGCTGCACATAAGCGAACGTAACTAAATAATAAACAAATAAGGCAGCCTCTTTCCCTCTAATTCAAACTATGATTGGTTAATATACCTTTATTGCTGATCATAGGAATACAACAGGATTATAGTAAAACATATAACCCAATTTTATTGCCATAATATGTATGTCATATTCGATAAACCATATACATATTTATTTATAGTTTCTAAACATGATCAGCCAGTTAAAATAAAAGATTAATTTTCGTTTACTAAACGAATATCATCTGCGGATGTTTTACGGGAAGTGCTCACTTTCTGACGAGTATGTGGACCGTCTTTCCCACTTTTCTAGAATATTTTTATCCAGTAATTTACTATAAAACACTGCCATTGCAATTGCTGTAACAGTGCGACCAGCCTCCCACATACCCACGATATGTCCACGAGTAATTTCACTAGTATACGGCATGACTGGTTCTGAGACACTAAACATGTTTTGGTTTCAATAACACCAGAAAAAGCCAAGGTATCAACCTCCCCTCTTTTCCCCCTTATTGCTGTGTTATCAAGCCACCACGCTCTGCGATAATTAAGGTGAAGGACGCGCCTCAAAAGACGCGATATAAAATCCGCCAAAGATTTTCTTTGGAGCCCTGTGTATCTGTGTCTGCAACACCACAATACACATCATAAAAAAATCTGATGTGTTGCACTCACATGACTTTCTCTACTCTTGTACAAACTATTTTTACAAACGCTTATTCTCCATATGCTTCATGTTAATCGAGATGTTAATCTTATTGGTAATTTTCTTGTAGGTGCAAGGGGAATTGGTAGACTTTCAGCGATAGTCAAATATTTTAACGCTGGTTGCTATGTGGCGCATTCCATTCCCTTTGCAAGTCCAGGACATAAAAAAATGAATAACGAAATGAGAAAAAGTGTAAGTATTGGAAAATTTAAGGGAATAACAAGCAATATCTCGAAAACGGTTCACTCAACAAAAGAAATGTATATCACATAAATTGTGTATTTTAACGCGATCTACATTTTTTGTGTGGTAAAATTTTGTCTATCTCTTATGGTTTACCAGTTACGCAAAAGTCGTTCACAATGAGGAATACTTTTGGAGACATTCCCAGAAAATTCGGGATATACATTTCATTTGTCATGAAAATATCTTAAACATATGATATTTTAATTAAAATCGTTAGAGCCATTTTTTGAGAAAATTAAAATTTTCGAAAAATGTTCATTGTAAAGGGTAGTATGGGGTGGGGGGATTTTCTTGAAAACCTTCGTGCCGCATCTCTGGTAGATACTGAACCTAAATACCAAGTTTGGTGTTTATCCGACTGTTCGTTTTTGAGTTATGCTGTTCAAAGACACACACACGGACATGTTTCCAAAAATGCTTTTTTTGGATTCAGGGAGTCTCAAAACATATATTTGCGGTGAAATCTCGGTATGGAATTTTTGGGTGGAATACAATACTTCCCTTACTTACTATACGTAGTAGAGAAAGTAAAGATAAGACACCTTAGCTGCCTCGTCGCACGACTCAAACTACTTAGCTCTCTCTGGCTAGACTAAAACAAGAGGCATTATAAGTGACAAAAATATCCCTTTAACTTTCGATATATCGAACATCCAGAGGGGGGTGGGGGGAACCGACACACTGTTAATAGTTCCTTGATAGGTATACAAAATTATGCACATTTAATCACGTAAAGGGAAGTTAACATGATAGCCGCAAGAAATTCAACACATATATTTTATTTCCATTAAAATACTTAAAATATGTTACTTTAATCAAAATGTTTAGAGCACTAAGGTGCTCCTGCCGCATTCTTGGAGGACGGAACCTATATACTAAGTTCACAGACAAACAGACAGGAAGGTATTATCTTTTTTACTTTCTCTACTACGTATAGTAAGTAGGGGAAGTATTGTATTCCACCCAAAAATACGATACCGAGATTTCACCTTAAATATATGTTTTGAGACTCCCTAAATCCAAAACAAAGTATTTTTGGAAACATGTCTGTGTGTGTGCGTCTGTGAACAGCATAACTCAGAAACGAACAGTCGGATAAACACCAAACTTAATATTTAGGTTCAGATCTTCCAGAGATTCGACACGAAGGTTTTCAGGAAAATCCCCCCATCCCAGATTACCCTTTGCATGGAAAATTTTTGAAAAGTTTAATTTTCTCAGAAATGGCTCTAACGATTTTGATTAAAATATCATATCACAGAAATCTCGGTATCAAATTTTTGAGTGGAATACAACACTTCCCCTACTTACTATACTAGTAGATAAAGTAATAGTTTTTAAAAGAGTAGAGAAAGTCATGTGAGTGTAACACATAAGATTTTTTTAGTTTAGGGTATCCCAAAGGTGTGTTTTTTGTGAAATTTGGATACAAAACATTTAGGCACAGTCAAGAAAATCTTCCCATCTCAAATATGCCTTAGATTTTCATAAAATTAGGATTTACATTCAGTACTATATATTCAACATATTTAAATGACCATTCTTATCTTGAGCTTTCTGCAAACAGTCTCTGAAGACCTTCATCCCGAACGATTTTTTGTAACCTTCTATAAGCACTAAACCAATCCAGACTGAAAAGAAATTAACTTCAGTAGAGTTTTATATCTGTAAGACACAAAATTTGTAGTTAGTAACTGTGTTTGTAGAGTTAACAATTTTGGAATTATTCATTCTTGTTGGTATGCATTTTGTAATACTTAAATATTTTCTGAAACACTGAGTCACGGTTGTTTTGTTTCTCATACAAGGTGTATAGAATTTCAAAACCAGCATATATCTCCCACTTTTAGAAGATTTCACCAGTTCTCTGTATTCCTCTTGTACTCACAAAACTATTCCTATAAACGGTTATCTCAATTAACATGAAGTAGATAGAAAAATAATAAAGTGTTGTAGAAGATTGTGTATAGAATGTGTTTGTTACTTTCTCTACTACGTATAGTAAGTAGGGGAAGTATTGCATTCCAACTAAAATTTACTATTCTAGATTTCAATGAAAATACATGTTTTGATGTCCCTTGAATCCAAATTAAGCATTTTTGGAAACATGTCCGTGTGTGTCTGTTTGTGAACAGAACTCAAAAAACGAAAAATTGGATAAAGTCCAAACTTGGTATTTGAGTTTTAGTATCTTCCAAGGATGCGACACGAAGATTTTCAAAAAAACTCCCCACCTCAGCTACCCTTTACATGGAACATTTTTAGAAAATTTTGATTTTCTCAATAACGGCTCTAACGACGTTCATTAATAATCATATGTTTAATATATTTTTATGGCTAATGAAATGTATATCTTGAATTTTCTGGCAATGTCCCCAAAAGTCTTCATTCTGAATGACTTTTACATAACTTGTAAACCGTAAGAGATACACAAACATTTAGCCCAACAAAAATATATATCTCGTTGAAACACACAGTTTATTCATATACACCTTTTTTCTATGAACTATTTTCGAGATTTTTACTTTCTCTACTACGTATAGTAAGTAGGGGAAGTATTGCATTCCACCCAAAAATTCGATACCGAGATTTCACTGGAAATACATGTTTTGAGACCTCCTGAATCCAAAAAAAGCATTTTAGGAAACATGTCCGTGTGTGTGTCTGTGTGTGTGTGTGTGTGTCTGTGTGTGTGTGTCTGTGTGTGTGTGTCTGTGTGTGTGTGTCTGTGTGTGTGTGAACAGCATAACTCAAAAACGAACAGTCGGATAAACACCAAACTTGGTATTTAGGTTCAGTATCTTTCAGAGATGCGACACGAAGGTTTTCAAGAAAATCCCCCACCCCAGACTACTCTTTACATGGAACAGTTTTCGAAAAGTTTAATTTTCTCAAAAATGGCTCTAACGATTTTGATGAAAACATCGTATGTTTAAGATAATGTCATGAGAAATGAAATGTATATCTCGAATTTTCTGGGAATGTCTCCGAAAGTATTCTTCATTGTGAACGACTTTTGCATAACTGGTAAACCATAAGAGATAGACAAAATTTTACTACACCAAAAATGTAGATCGCGTTAATATACACAACTTATGTCATATACATTTCTTTTGTTGAGTGAACCGTTTTCTAGATATTGTTTGATATTTCCTTAAATTTTCCAATACTTATACTTTTTCTCAAATTTGTTATTCATTTTTACTTTCTCTACTACGTATAGTAAGTAGGGGAAGTATTGCATTCCACCCAAAAATTCGATACCGAGATTTCACCGGAAATACACGTTTTGAGACCTCCTGAATCCAAAAAAAGCATTTTTAGAAACATGTCCGTGTGTGTGTCTGTGTGTGTGTGTGTGTGTCTGTGTGTGTGTCTGTGTGTGTCTGTGAACAGCATAACTCAAAAACGAACAATCGGATAAGCACCAAACTTGGTATTTAGGTTCAGTATCTTCCAGGGATGCGACACGAAGGTTTTCAAGAAAATCCCCCCACCCCAGACTACCCTTTACATGGAAGATTTTTCGAAAATTTTAATTTTCTCAAAAATGGCTCTAACGATTTTGGTGAAAACATCATATGTTTAGGGTAATGTAATGAGAAATGAAATGTATATCTCGAATTTTCTGGGAATGTCTCCAAAAGTATTCTTCATTGTGAACGACTTTTGCATAACTGGTAAACCAAAAGAGATAGACAAAATTTTACTACACAAAAAATGTAGATCGCGTTAAAATACACAACTTATGTCATATACATTTCTTTTGTTGAGTGAACCGTTTTCGAGATATTGCTTGTTATTTCCTTAAATTTTCCAATACTTATACTTTTTCTCAAATGCGTTATTCATTTTTTTTATGTCCCGGACATGCAAAGAGAATGGAATGCGTCACATAGCAACCAGCGTTAAAATATTTGACTATCGCTTAAAAGCTACCATATTCCCCTTGCATCTACAAGAAAATTAGCAATAAGATTGACATCTCGATATCTCCATTAACATGAAGCATATGAGAATAAGCGTTTGTAAAAATAGTTTGTACAAGAGTAGAGAAAGTCATGTGAGTGTAACACATCAGATTTTTTTATGAAATTTCAATCATTGCAAACACAAAAACTGATTTCCACGGATAATTAACGTGCGGAAAAGTGAAGCTGTGTATCAATAACTCATTGTCTGGTCAAGCTTTGCCGTTAAGTATTTCATTTTAACTTTTTACCGTTTTTCAGACAGGCGAGATATTTATTGCCAGTAGGAAAGACGCTAATGAAAATTGAGAAAAACCAAGAACATGGAAGGCCACCTAGCAAGAGTAGCAATTATAGCTACAAATTCAAACCAAAAGAAAATTAAGAGCAAAAGAATTAAGCAAAGTTGAAGGAATAGATATAACAAGAAGAGTATCGACATTCCAGATGCATGAGCAACGAGCTACTAAAACCGGTGTTGATTGCTTTATCTGAAGAAAGATGGATTGGTTATATTAATTAACTGTTCTAATTGAACACGGATGTTAAGATTCCATAGTTTTTATATAGGTTAAGAGACTCGCACCGCACGTAAATTCTTTGAAGTGCGAGTTTCAATTGCTTATAATTGATATGCTGACCCAAAAAAAACAAATCTGATGTGATACATTCACATGACCGTCTCTATCCTCTGTCGTACATTAGTGGATTTACAAACAATTTTTTTTATGTCCTGGACATGCAAAGAGAATGGAATGCGCCGCATAGCAACCAGCGTTAAAATATTTGACCATCGCTTAAAGCCTACCATATTCCCCTTGCTCTACAAGAAAATTACCAATAAGATTGACATCTCGATATCTCGATTAACATGAAGCATATGGAGAGTAGGCGTTTCTAAAATTAGATTGTACAAGAGTAGAGAAAGTCATGTGAGTGTAACACATCAGATTTTTGTTGTTATTTGTTTGAATTCTTTAATACTTATACTTTTTCTCAAATGGGAATTTGAGAAAAAAGTTTTGCAAAAATTATTCGTTTTTTTATGTCCTGGACATACAAAGAGAATGTAATGCTCCACATAGCAACCAGCTCTTAAAAGATTTGACTGTCTGTTAAAGTCTACCATATTCCCTTTGCATCTGCAAGAAAATTAGCAATAAGTGTCTGCAAATGTTTACCTGGATTAACACGTTAGATGGAGGATAAGCGTTTGTAAAAATAGTTCATACAAGAGTAGGGAAAGTCATGTGAGTGCAGCACATCAGATTTTTCCTAATGTTGTTAGCTTGTTAGATATGTCAATCACACACACATACATAACTAAGCCAATGTTTCATATCTCAATTTGTTTATCTGTTTTAAAGGTCGATTAGATCTGAATAACAGGAGTAAGCATGGACGGGGTCACTAACGTTTCCAGATAGAACGTTTCCGACACCGCCCGGGACCTTTCGAATGCGCGTTGCACACATTACTGCGATGCACCTAACTTGGTCCTTTGTGTGCTTTTGGTGAAAGCTTTTAAGTGTCTTTTGTGGCCAATATAATGAAATATAATTAGAGTTAAGAGGAGTTAGTAAACAGATTAAAGAATACTTGGATCGTAAATGGCGTTATAGCTACCTAAATGAATGGTAACTTTTCCATGAGATACCTACAATATTACCAACGAAGAAGCTAGCGCAAGGGAATGGAGAATAGAAATGAAGTTAAGAATCCTATTTCACGCATGGAGTGTCTGAAGAGAACTCTGAAATCGCTGGAATTAATCATCCTAATGGAAGAAGCAGCTTAAGGAATTCGAATAAAAATGAAGCGGATTTGTCTCGACTTAAACGTTGTAAGATAAAAGCGAGAAAATAAAAAAGGGAACCTCTCCACTCCTGTATTATTACAACTACAGAGGCAGGCTTCAATTTCAGACTTTACAGTGTGTAAAACATACCCAAGTGTTCTATGATTAACAATTTTAATCTCCAAGCAAGACTATTGTGCATTTCACCCAGTAGCGAAATGGCTCAGGCGGAAACGTCTGTGGCCCGGGTTCGATTCCTGGCGAGCGCCCACTGTGAAATATGGGGGCTTTCCCGGGTCGTGAGGCAAATGCTGGCGAGGTTTCAGTACCCGAATTTCCTATCCCTCCATTTCATTTCATTTATCCTTCAGCCGTTAGGTCTGTTACAGGGTTGGAAGTATCGGGGTGGTGCTTCGGTGCGGCGTGGCAACGAAAAAGAAAGTTCTGTGTGGAACTTTCTAGGTCTCTCGGGCGTCAGCTGGTTCGGGGTATCTGCCTGTCCGACTGCCGGGGTGTCTCAATCTGAAAACATAGGGACCCTGTCATTGTTGTGCCGTCACTCCTGGGGACGCCCCAAGATGAAGGATGAAGAAGATGGTTTGTTGCTGCTACGTATGGAAAGCCAGTTTGAAGTTGTATTATATTTCGACTGTTGGGGAGCCGAAATTGAAGTAGTTGCAACCGCACGTATGATAAAATGTTTCCGGTAGCCTTCGCCACAAATGTTTAAAAAATATTAACTTTGTAACTTTTGACTGTTTCTTTAAATATTATATGTTTATGTTTGCCTCGGCTGGGTCAGTATTTATATTTTTTTTTACAGATATGAATGTCTTATCAGGGAGTGGTGCGACTGAAGAATGTAGGCTTACATAGATTATAATTTTACTTCACTCCTTTTATTAATGCTTGACACGATATAAATAACACTTCACTGATATAGAGAGAGCTGTGAGATTTTTTATTAATTACTTGCACTTTTTAACACGTAAACTATTTTTTATCTCACACAAAAAACTATTAAATTTATGGAGGAAGCATCTTGTGTCTGGTTACGAAAGCTGTCTACAAGCAACTGACTTCTGAATTTGTACAATTTGCCCTATTTCAATTTCTGATTGGCTAATCCTACTCCAATAGAATACTTTCATTTAACTTAAGTTTTTTTCTGGTTGTTGATTGGCTGTTTATATACTGTCTCAAAATTTACATTATTGTTGCTCCAATAATGAACTAGTAGCATTATTAAACTTTTGTATTCATTATTGCCTCAAGGTTACTTCATTGTTAACCCATTGTTAGCAAGTTTTAACCTATTATTCTCACAGCTCCTACATTATTAAATTACGTCATACAGTTTTTATATATTGTTACATACACATATTGCTTTAAGGCGGGCTGTTATTGAATTTATATATTATATAATTAGAACTGAAATTATTTAAGTGTAAAAATACTGCTCCAAGCATGATGCGAGAGGAGACACCGGGAGGCCGGATCCAGGAGGGACGATACAGCAATGACAGCGTTGCTAATTTTGCAGAAGTAGACACCTCGGCAGACGAACAAGCAGACGGGGGATCCCATCTCACACAGAAGGGGGCCAAAGATCCTCATGGGGGTTCGGGTATCCCGGCAGCAAGTCGAAAACCCGAGGGATGGAGAAAGTTCAGAGACCATTCTTTTCTTCTGCTGATGATTGAAATGCTGACTGGAATGACATGGAGGGACAGAAAATTCGGGAGCCGAAAGAAAGCATTCCAGCATTCACCTGACGACCCAGGAAAACCCTAGAAGAAATCCATTGTCAAAGTAGGTGCTCACCGCACCTTCCAAATGCCGGCACAGAATTTGCCGCTCGGTGAGCACGCCACTACGCATGTCCCAATGTATGCAGCTATTTCCACAAAAAATTCAATTAGATACTTCCTAATTTAATATACAGGACTGTCTAAACAACAGTAGTATATGACGTGTTTTATTTTACTTGTAGCATTGCCAGATTCGGCTTTCAGCCCTGTTCCGTAAGCATTTTTACTCACAAAATAAAACCTTTATCTCATATGTAACTATTAAAATCTTGTATACAATCCTAGCATGGAACCATAATGGTTGCTTAACAACAGTGACGTAATAAACATTTGCATTTATCATCGATTCTATTATAATCCCATCTTACGCTGCAAAATTCTAAAGCCTTCTGTCATATGGCGTTTTACTTTCTCTATCACTACATAGATATTGCATTCTACCCAAAAATTCCATACCAAAATTTCACCGGAATGCTTTGAAGCCCCTGAATAAAAAAACAGTTTTAGAAATAGGTCCCTGTATGTATGTATGTGTGTGTGTGTGTGTGTGTGTGTGTGTGTGTGTGTGTGTATGTATGTATGTATGTGAACCGCAAAAACGAAATGTTGGATAGATCCAAACTTGGTATTTAAGTTCAGCACTTTCTAAAGATGCGACACGAAGATGTTCAAGGAAATCCTTCACCCCAAACTACTCCTTCTATGGAAAAGTTTTCGACTTTATTTTCTAAAAATGGTCCTAACGATTTTGATTAAAATATCATAGATTAAATGTATTTACATGACAAATAAAACGTATATTTTGAATTTTCTGGTAATAACCTGTGAAGTCTTCTTCATTCAGAAGGAATTTTGTATAATCTTATATAACTGGTAAACGTTAAGTGATAGACGAAAACGTACAACACAAAAAGTTTATTTCACTTTAAAACACACAATTTATTACAAATAACTTTTTTGTGTGACTTCAGCCACTTCCGAGGTATCCGTTATTAAGGGTTCGATTTGTTCAATTGTTTGTCATTATTTTCCAATCTCGTCGATTTTCAGTTGTTTTTCGCTATGTCATAGAAGGAGTATAACAGCTAAGCATACAACTTCTCAGGTGAAGTGAATCGACCCCTTGCAAAATTAAAAGGAATCAGCCTACAAGAAGAATCCCAGTAATTATACCTATTGCCTCTCAAACTAGGAAATATTTTATTCATAGATACGTGACAGTGTATTAAGCATTCAAAATAATATGTATACTAAACTCAACAGTTTACCACACAATATTTCATGCCACTACATGACTGGGCAAGTATGATCGCATAAACCTGGCACACTGTGAAAGTAACCATCTGAAAAATGAACAGTTATCGGTCTGCAGAAAAATCCCAGTAATTATATTTATTCCCACCATTATTCCGTATGCTTCAAGGATCTTTTCAGTGATCAAGATCTTTTGAATAAGGATCTCAATGGCGGATATTTTAAATGGATCTTTGAAAGAATCGGATCTTTGATGAACCGGATCTTTTTTATGATGAACGATTTTAACACACTTTTTAAACATTTGAAACACTTGTAAGCACCTTTTAAATACTTCAACACACTGTAACACATTACAATACAACAAAATCATATGTTCTCTAACAAAAGATGTTTTAGCCCGAGGTACTATGGGAGATTTTCTTGTATTCCCAACTTTGTAAATATAAACACAGCCGAGATACATTTTCAAGTGGCGCAGACACCTGAAGCGGAATAGACAGATTAGCTTGGTTTCTAATTCACTACTTATTTAAGCTTTGGTTTCTGATTCACGAGAGGTTAGGTTAGGTTAAGTTAAGTTTTTTTTATATAAGCTTAGGTTGGTTAATCGGTGGTTTCACCAAATCATGCGAGCGAAGCGAGAGCTCTTTAAAGACGTTTATGATTCACTACG
Organism: Deroplatys truncata; assembly: GCA_030765065.1. Lineage (NCBI taxonomy): Eukaryota > Metazoa > Arthropoda > Insecta > Mantodea > Mantidae > Deroplatys > Deroplatys truncata. Next base: position 29,562,707 of record CM060981.1, on the reverse strand, counting down.
TATTTAAGCTTTGGTTTCCGATTCAGCAAAGGTTAAGTTAAGTTTAGTTCTTTTCTCTTCTATAAGCTGAGGTTAGACTTGGAGTACCCTTTAAGAAGAAAATACATAAAGAATGGCTGGACAGCTCTACAAGTAAACTTCATGATGTACGTGGAACTTCAACTCAAGAATATCCAATAAGACAGCTACAGCGACGAAACCAAATTGTAATATCCCGGCTACGAATTGGGCATACCAAACTGACACACTCTTTATTTGTTAAATATAAGCTCTCCACCAATTTGTGAAACATGTAAAACAGCATTAACAGTAGTACATATTATACTAACATGTTCAAAATTTGAAAATCAACGTAGTTAGGATGGTATGTCCAGAAATATTTCTGCAGCACTCAATGATGCAACTTTCATTCAGAAAGTAATTATTTTTTATATGAATTAATATCCATGAATACATTTAACCAAATTTTAACCTGTACGTATACATAATCTGTAAGTATTATACTGTAATCCAATAATGTAAACAATTGTACATGGAAGGTAAAAAAAATGGTTCTCACACCCGGTACAAGACATTTTGTAACTTTTAAAGTCAAATTAAGGTTACTGAACCTTACGGTAAACCTTTCCGCGTTTCCTAACTTCCTTTTCCTATAAACGGTAGTTAAATTATATTCGAACCCAATCGTGGCCTCTCTCTACTGCGCGAGACAGCCGGCAGTCGCCGGGGAAATTACGCCGGCAGAGGCGGACTAAAACCCTCATCTTATAATAGATGCTGGAAATGTTGATCTGCTCTCAAACAGGCAGCATATCTCGTATAAATATTGTCGCTCACTCTCCAAAGCTCAGTAGCAGGAATTCTTGCGATTTCTTGCACAATGTTTTCTCTAATTCTTGTAGTGTGCGAGGGAACGATACTTTGTCTTTTAAAGAACCCCATAAATAAAAATCACAATTCGTTAGGTCAGGATAACGAGGAGGCCTCAAATCAACACTAATTATTCTGTCATCGAACACCTCTCTTATTGCATGTAATGATTCGGCAGGCGTATGAGTTATTGCAGATTCTTGCTGGAACCAACCCTACTATTTATCTTCTTCTGTCAAGCGATTGCAAAATGAATATTTACACGAGATATGCTGCCTGTTTGAGGGGAGGTCAACATTTCCAGCATCTATTATAAGGTAAGGATTTTAGTCCGCCTCTACCGGGGTAATTTCCCCGGCGACTGCCGGCTAACTCGCGCAGTAGAAAGAGGCCGCGAGTGAGTTCGAATATAATTTAACTACCCTATATTTACTTACACTCGTTGGATTACTTCGCTAAATTTCGCATTATTAAGTTGCCAGAACTACATCCAAATATCGCCAAATTCGCCTATATAAAAATCAGTCTCACAGGGTGGGTGAGCTGGGCACATTCCATTAGTAGAGACATCTCTTAATATGAATCGATTCCGTGAGTATAATGCACCTTGCATCCCTGTTGAAATATACCGAACTTTATCCTTTATTCCTTCTCATAAGCCATAAAATATATAATTCATAGACATGTAAAACTGTGTTAAGCATTTGAAATAGTTTACATACTATACTCAACAGTTACCACACAATATTCCATGCCACTATATGACTAGGCAGGTATGATTGTATAAACCTGACATACTGTTAATGTAAACTGAACCTAACCTTCTGAAAAAATGAACAGCTGTCAGTGTGCAGGAATATTCCAGTAATTATATCTGTTTCCTACCATGAACAAGGTTACGTATTTTTAAGCTTCAACAAAATTACCTGGGGCAATAAACCCGAACACAGGGTAATATTAAGGCCCCATTGCCCCATTAAACTGATAACAGGAATATCAACCACACACCCATATATTGTAAGAGACAAATTCCTGGAAACCAGTTGAACAATTTACCCCAAAAATTAAGGCTTAAAAATAGCATGTCATAAAATTGAACACAACACAAAAGTTTTGTCCCATTAAATTACCCCAGCGCACAGAGAGATTCACCCCACAGGAAAATCATTAATAGTTCATACTAGTATACCTAGAAAAGTTCACTATAATCACACAATTTACTAGGCCTAATCCCCATTTTCATGAAAACCAAACAAATCCAAACACGGTGAATTACCTCAGGAAGGCAGACAACGAACGTCCCACGCCGTTCCACACACTTAGAACTTGCCACAGAGCCAGTCCAAAGTCCACACCACGAGCTACACAGGCGGTCGTCTTTCTCAACACACCTCCCACAAAACAAAAGCTACCATAAAGGCGAGAGGTCATACCAACCCAAAACGTTCTGATGTGTTACACTCACATGACTTTCTCTACTCTTGTGCAAACTATTTTCACAAACACTTATTCTCCATCTACTTCATGTTAATCGAGATAAACATTTGCAGAAACTACCTTATTGTTAATTTTCTTGTAGATGCAAGGGGAATATGGTAAGCTTTAAGCGATAGTCAAATGTTTTAAGACCTGGTTGCTATGTGGCGCATTCCACTCTCTTTCCAAGTCTAGGACATAAATAATAAATAAAATAAAAAAGGAATAATGAATTCCCACTTGAGAAAAAGTATAAGTATAGAAAAATTCAAATAAGCAACATAAAATATCTCGGAAATGGTTCACTCCACAAAACAAGTGTAAATGGCAGATTGTGTGTGTCAACGAGATCAACATTTTTTGTGTAGTAAAATTTTGTCCATCCCTTACGGTTTACCAGTTATGCAAACGTTATCTAGAATGATGAGGACTTTTGGGGACATACCCAGAAAATTCAAGATATACCTACAATTTGTCATGAAAATATCCTAAAGTATATGGCATTTTAATAAAGATCGTTACAGACATTTTTGAGAAAATAAAGGGTAGCCTAAGGTGGGAAGATTTCTGTGAAAAACCTTTGAGTCGCATCTTTGAAAGATACTGAGCCTAAATACCGAGTTTGGTATTTATCCGACTTTTCGTTTTTGAGTTTAGCTGTTCACAAGCACATACACACACACAAACACGGATCTTTTATCTAAAAATGCTTTTTTTATTATTCAGGGCACCTCAAAATATGTATTTCCGGTGAAATCTCGATATGGAATTTTTGAGTGGAATACAATACTTCCCCTACTTACTTTTACGTAGTAGAGAAAGTAGGAACAACTGGATTAGAGATTTTAGCCACACTATTGAAAAAATCTGATGTATTACACTCACATGACTTTCTCTACTCTTGTACAAACTATTTTTACAAACGCTTATTCTCCATATGCTTCATATTAATCGAGATGTTAATCTTATTGCTAATTTTCTTGTAGGTGCAAGGGGAATTGGTAGGTTTTAAGCGATAGTCAAATGTTTTAAGAGCTTGTTGCTAAGTGGCGCGTTCCATTCTCTTTGCATTACCAGGACAAAAAAAATTAATAACGAATTTCAATGTGAGAAGAAGTATAAGTATTGGAAAATTTAAGGGAATAACAAGCAATATCTCGAAAATGGTTCACTCAACAAAAAAATGTATATCACATAAATTGTGTATTTTACCGCGATCTACAATTTTTGTTTAGTAAAATTTTGTCTATCTCTTATGGTTTACCAGTTATGTAAAAGTCGTTTACAATGAAGAATGCTTTTGGAGACATTCCCAGAAAATTCGAGATATACATTTCATTTGTCATGAAAGTATGTTAAACATATGATATTTTAATCAAAATCGTTAGAGCCATTTTTTAGAAAATTAAAATTTTCGAAAAATGTTCCATGTGAAGGTAATCTGGGGTGGGGGATTTTCTTGAAAACCTTCGTGTCGCATCTCTGTAAAATACTGAACCTTAATACCAAGCTTGGTGTTCATCCGACTGTTCGTTTCTGAGTTATGCTGTTCACAGACACACACAGCCACACACGCAGACATGTTTCTAAAAATGCTATTTTTGGATTCAGGGTGTCTCAAAACATGTATTTCCGGTGACATCTCGGTATCGAATTTTTGGGTGGAATACAATACTTCCCCTACTTACTATAAGTAGTAGAGAAAGTAAACAGGTCCATGTGTGTGTGTGTGTTTGTGTGTGTGTGTGTGTGTCTGTGAACAGCATAACTCAAAAACGAAAACTCTGTTAAATAGTAAACTGGTTATTCAAGTACAGGACCTTCCAAGGCTGCGACTCGAAGATTTTTAAGAAAATTCTCCCACCTCAAACCACCCTCTAATTGGTACATTTTTCGTTGTATTATATTTTCTCAAAAATACTTCTAACGATTTGGATTATAACAGTAGGTATTTGTTTAAGCTATTTTTATGTCAATTAATATATTTATCTTGAATTTTATGAAGTCCACTTTATTCCGAATTACTTTTGTATATCTGGTAAACCGCAAAGGATAAACTAAATCTTACCACACGGAATGTAGATCTCGTCGAAGCACACAATTTATGTGAAGTAAGATTTGTTGTGGCATTAACCATTTCAGGGATATGCTTTGTTTTTTGTTTGAATTTCTCGATACTTCACGCTTTTTACTTTCTCTACCACGTACATAGAATGTATTGCATTCAACCCAAAAATTCATCTCGAGATTTTAACGAAAATTCATGTTTTGAAGCCCCGTGAATAAAAAAAAAGCATTTTTAGAGAAAGGTCCGTGTGTGTATGTGCGTTTATGTGTCTGCAAAGAAAACTAAAAGTCAGTACCAAACTTGGTATTTAGATTCAGTACCTTCCAAAGATACGATACATACATTTTCAAGAAAATCTCCCAACCCAACCTACCCTTTGCATGGAATATTTGTCGGAATATAGTTTGTTCAAACATATTTTAAGGATGTTTTATTAAAATAGCATATGTTTATGACATTTGCATGATAAATGAAATTGATATTTTTAATTTTCTGGGAATACCCTGCTTTTCATCCGAAACGAACATTTGTATAACTTGTAAATGTTAAGTGATAGACGAAAGCTCACTGCACAAAGAATTTACTTAAATTAACGATTTTCATGGCATGAGCCATTTACAAGGTATCCGTTATTAAATGTTTCGAATGGTGCAATACTTTGAGGCAATATTTTTAACACTTAAATGATACCAGTCTCATTATATAATATAAAATATAATAACAGCCCACCTTAAAGCAATATGTGTATGTAACAATATATAAAATGTATATTACAGTCATTGTATTATGTTTATTTTATTATGTACATGTATAATAATGTTATGAGAATGTATTACGTAGTTTAACAATGTAGGAGCTGTGAGAATAGAAGCAAGCTGTCTTCCGTAGCAAACAGAATTATAAAGTAGAAGCCGAAAGTTGCTAATAATGAGGTAACCTTGAGACAACAATAAATTAGAAAGTTTAAAAAGGCTACTAATAGTTCTTGGAACAATAATAATGTAATATTTAAAACAGCTTATAAATAGCCAATCAAATCTAGAAAAGCTAAAAGTTAAATAAAGGTATTCTATTAGAGTAGGGTTTGCCAATCAGAGGCTAAAAATAAAGAAAAAGTACACATTCAGGCGGGAGACGCTACAAGAAAGCGTAACCATGAAGTTTTAGGTACGTACGGTTCAGTGTGGGACATGAACATTTATTTCGGTGAGAATAAGTGTTAAAAGGTGCAATTAACATTAATCTCACAGCTCTATAGTAGTATATATCAGTGAAGTGTTATTTATTCGTGTGAAGGATTAATAAAAAAGTACAATACAGTTATAATCTGTGTAAGCCTGCATTCTTTAGCCGACCAGCCCTGCTAAGAGATACGTGTTCTCTATAAATTACAAATGACGCAGCCGAGGTATACATATATAATATTTAAATAAACATTAAAATAAAAAGTTGGTTCTTAAACGTGGGGCGAAGCCCACCGGAAAGTTTGTAACGTACGTGGGGCGAACACTCCCAGAAATATATCTCCCGCAAGACGTGGTGCAACCGCTACAACAATTAAACACCTTCGAGTTCCTCAGTGTAAGCCCTGTCGATATTCAATTGTTTCTCTCGATATCATGTAAACAGTATGGAATTTTAAGACCAGTGTATACTGCCCAGTGCTTAAACATTTAACTATTGCTGTTCTCTTTGTATGTATAACGAAATGTGTAATGTAGCTATTTCTGTAAAGATTTGTCTGGATTAAAATGAAGTAGATTGAAAAATAGGACTTTGCAAGAAATTTTTATACGCACTAATAAGCGATGGAGGGTAGAGAAGGTCATGGGAATATAACATATAAGCCTTTTTTAATATTGTCATTGGTAGAGACAAATATGTTTTTCAATTCTTTAGACAAACCTCGTGAGATATAAGACTCTTACGCTGTAAGATGGTATTATTTGTCTGCAGAATTGCACAGCACGCTGAATATGAGAAGAAGAAGAAGACCCCTTGCTGTCTGAACCCGTAAACACGCTGCCTGTTCGCTGGTCCAAAAACGAAAGTGAAAAGCATAACAAGGGCCGGGCTGGGCCGTCCCGTGAGAAAGAAAGAAGGCTTGCATCATTGAATCAGCAAAGTAAACAAACATGGTCCTAAAACCATCACAATCCATTACTGCTATAACACAGGAGCCCACCAACAGGGCGAAGTACCCATGTCGACTCCACGGGTGTTCATAGGCGTGCCTTGTGTGGTCTCGTGATGGATTCCCATCTGGAGCGTTTAACGATATCATCTCCAGCCTCGACAATTAAACTTGGTGTTTACTTGCTGGGATCCGAACATAACTTATGTAGCCATTAGTACACTGTTATGCGTTTATTACCTTCTCTACCACCTGCCTAGAGTAGGTAGAGGAAGTGCTGTGCTTCACTCATAATGTCACTGTCGATATTTCACCGAAATTGCGTGTTTTCAGGTCCCCTAAACCCACCTAGAGAGACCCCTCCGCGGTAACGTGTGAGATTCACAATCCGGAGGTCCTGGGTTCAAATCCCATCAACCGCCCATTCTGACCTTGGGTTTTTTGTGGTTTTCCCTTGTCGGTAGGTGAATGCTGGAGTAGTTTCTCATCTACTATGACTTCCTTTACATGATTTCCTTTCTATGCGTTTTCCTTTGAAGTGGTTTATTTGTGTTGGTAGTTGGTAGATGCTTCATGTTTATCTGCACCACGTATGGGAGCCAATTTGTCGCGGTCACTTCGTGTTATCTTTTGCTGGGCGCCTGTTATTGTATTACTACTTTGAATGTTGGGTTCATTGTCCTCCGGCTAGCTATTATTATTTCTCAGTCGAGCATATCTCTTAATCAAGGTGTGTAAACGGAAAGGATTTGTTACTCAAAGATAACACTGATAAAAGAATTTGTTTTTACACTTTTATTACCGTCACAATTAATTAAGTTCACATATTGACTCTTGATACACGCCAAACTGAAACTGTTATATTTTCTAATATCACTATAATCACTTATTTACTGCACATTATTAATTCGCGCATTTCACATTTATAACAAACTTTAAGACGCGAGAGATTCTGTAGAATTGCGACGTGTAACTCGCGAACGATTCTGATGAACTAAGCGACGTTTAACTTCTGAATGATTCTGTTGGACTCAGCGACGTGTAACGCGTGGATGATTTTGTTGAACTGGACGATACTTGCCTCTGGCTTTAGCTTTTTATACTCCCACACCCTAATATGCCTAAAGATTATAACCGAGCTGCTATTGGTTAATAAAACGTGCCAACATTAGCGCCTATTTTTATATCCAATCAAAATTACGAAAACATATGCTCTAAGGAAGATATTCCCTCCATTTCTACAGAAAAGCGCGCCAATATGACGTCATTTGTTTGCCTCATCTAATTAATAAACAACTCACCCCCTCGCTCATTGTTACCCGCTATTATTGTCAGTTTCAGTGAGGCCGTGTAAACTTATTTCCTAACAATGCTTATAATTAACAAACATCTCAAATCAATGTCATACAATAATGCTTATTTACACTACAATCACTCTGGCATTTACATATTTGTGATACAAATTACTGCCACACCTTTTCATGTTTCAAGTTTGCTTATACGTTTTGTGGCATAGGGCGATGGCGCAGATACTTGCCCCAAGGAAAGGGTATTCCTCGAGGACACTATAAGATGGGTTTTCGACTTCTGAGCGTCTCTGTGACCTGTGAGAAAGGAGTTATATTGTATTTCAACTGTCGTGGAGCCGAACTTGAAGTAGTTGCAACCGCACGTATGGTAAATTTTCCAATAGCCTTCCTTTGTATAGAATGGACATTTAACCTTACATTAATGGCAGAAAATCAATTTTGATATTTTTTACTCAAATTAGCTTACAACCTTCCCTTAAGTGTGCCGTTAGGAAATGCCTCATGGAACAGAAGATGCACCTTGTGATCAGCGCCTTCACACAGAGGTACAGACAGACAAGCTCTGGCACATATTATGTTGAAGCCCTTGTTAGAAAAACTAGGAGTGGTGGTTGGATGCAGCGATCAGCTCAAGTGCTTGTTCGATGGTTGGTATGCCATCCACTTGTGGAAGGAGGTTAAGTGGCCAGCAAACTCGCTCACGTCTTCCCAAAGATCGAAAAGGACTCTTTAAAAGTTAGACGGGCAGAAGCCTTGTGGAGCCTGTATTCTCTTCAACAAGTTAAAGTGAAAACTCAAGTATCGCAGCTAAAATGCACAAATCCTAGGGGCGCCAAGCTGTGAACGTTTACTTAAATAACGGGCTTTGTTGCCTCGGGAGATAAAACATCGCATGTGTTACATTCATATGACTTTCTCTACCCACTCTCGCTTATTAGCTATCATAGAAATTATTCTTATTAAAGCTTATTTTTCTAATTTTAATTCAAATGAAGTTTTGTAGAAACACTTTACATACACAAAGGAAACAGCGATAGTCAAATCTGGACGCCATACACAGCCTAAAAATTACATACAGTTTCCATGCAATCGCGAGTAACAACTGAATGTTGACAGAGAATGATCAAGAAATGAACAGTTGGAACCTTTAATAACGGATATCTCAGAAATGGCTTATGCCACAAAAAACTTATTTTAAATAAATTATGTGTTTTAAACAGGTCTATAGATTTTGTGTATATGTTTCCGTCTATCGCTTAATGTTTACCAGTTACACAAGATTATATCAAAATCCTTCCTAATGAAAAGGACTTCATAGGGTATTCCCAGGAAATTCAAGACATACATTTTATTTGCCATGTAAATATCTTAAATATATGATATTTTAATCAAAATCCTTAGTCACCTTTTAGATATTTGATATATTACAGATTTACTTTATTTTATTTATTCGCACCACTTTCTCTACCCATTTTACTATCTACTGCATTTAAATCGAGGTAAACGTTTGCTGAAATGGTTTCATTATAGGTGTTGGGAGTCTTTACATGACATCTCGAGAAACAAAAGAATGGCAACTAGCAGTTTAAAAATGTAAGGTAACTGCAATTATTTTGACTTGGGGACCGATCCGTAAATTTTTCAAAACCCAAAGTACGCTACTGAACTACCTAAAACTTTTACCATATCTTACGACGGTGCATATAAGTGAACTTGCAAACGTTGGTACATGTATTATACAGGGTGGACCATTTAAGTTGAGACTGTACAAGTTGTATAAAGAAATGTACTTAATAAAAGTTGCTGAATATTATGGGAGAAATTAAATGCCATTAGTCGTGTTTTGTTTAGAGAACGGTAGTGTGGTCATTTTAGGGTCAATTTAATTTTTTTAAATGGGAACCCACATTTTGTATGTTCCTTTCTCGTTAGAAAATGGTTTATAAGAAGCTGTTGATTTTGTGATGAGGAATAAGGAAACAAAATAAAAAATGTTGGTTCCCAATTACGAAACATAACTTCACCCTCAAATGGCCATCCATAGAATTTTCGTTGTTATTTACGTTGGTCTAAGAAAAATTGCAAAGTGCTTTATACAAATGCTGTTTAGCTTTTTATGAGGGGTGAGAAAACAATATAAAGAAGGTAGGTTCCCATTTAAAAAAATTAACTTGACCCTAAAATGACCATCACAACGTCCTCCAAATAAAACAGGACTAATGGAATTCACTTTCCCCCAAAATATAAAGCAACTTTTATTCAGGACATTTCTTTCTACAACGCTTAGTTTTGGAGACATTGTACAGAAAACTTAAATGGTCCATTCTATATATAAGGTCTTCGTGTATTATTCCTTTTTAAAACACAAATCTAAGGTATTTTACAAAAATGGTCCTTACGATGAAAGTTTTAGAATTTCTAAACATCATATTTTCTACTATTGTTCCTTATTCACTAGAAAATAATGTTGCCTAGAAATATAGTTTAAAATTTATCGCTTTTTTTAAGCTACCCTCTAATTTACAACCTCTCGCTTATTAGTGGATATACAAATTACTTCTACTAAAGTTTATTTTTCTATCTACTTCATTTTAATACAGATAAATCTTGGTAGAAACAGCTACATTATACATTGCCTTATACATACAAAGAGAACAGCAACAGTCAAATGTTTACTGGACGCTATATGCTGGCCTTAAAATTCAATACTGTTTCCTTGACATCACGGGAAACAACTGAATATCAAGGACTTTAAAAGAATGGCTAAGTAGTGAATAATTCGAACAATTGATAACGGATATCTTGGAGATGGCTGATGCTGCGAAAACCTTATTTGAAATAAATTGTGTGTTTTAAAAGCATCTACAGTTCTTGTGTGGTAAGCTTTCGTTTATCGTTTAAAGTTTACGAGTTATACAAGATTATACACAATTCCTTCTGAATTCCAGAAAATTCAAGATATACATATTATTTTTCATACCCATATGTTGAATATATAATATTTTATTCAAAACTTTTAGAGCCATTTTTTATATAAAACCTTTCGAAAAATGCTGCATGCAAATGGTAGTTTGGGGTCGGGAATTTTGTTCAAAAAGTCGTGGTGCATCTTAAATACCAAATGTTTTGAGACACACACGGACACACACGACCTTTGTCTAATTTTTTTTATTCAAGGATCCTCAAAACATGTATTTCCGATGAAACTCTAGTTAACGAATTTTTGGGTGGAATGCAATACCTTCTCTTTCTATTATGTACGTGGTAGAAGAAGTAAAAATAACCGTTATATTTTTGAGTAACTTTTGGGTATTCACTTTTCAATGTATACATTTGGGTAGTTAAATTGTATTCGAACCCACTCGCAGCCTCTCTCTACGGCGCGATACAGCCGGCAGTCGCCGGGGAAATTACGCCGGCAGAGGCGTACTAAAATCCTTACCTTATAATAAATGCTGGAAATGTTGACCTGCTCCCAAACAGGCAGTATATTTCGTGTAAATAATCTCGCTCACTCTCCGAAGTTTAGCAGCAAGAATTCTTGTGATGAATATATATACATATATATACACACACACACACACACACACACAAATGAATCCTCCCTAGAATCTGGAAGTATTATTGAGAGAGTAAATGTGTGTGTTAGAATTTAATGTTTATAAAGTAAACCTAAAGTAAGCGAATCCAAAGATTAACACAAGACAAAAACAAGCGAACATCATTGCCAATGAGCAATAGTTCCAAAATCAAAGCCAACGACATGGCCTTAGATGTTAAAAGCAGCATAAAAATAAAAAAATTCCGAAGTGTTACACTCACATGACTTTCTCTACTCTTGTACAAACTATTTTTACAAACGCTTATTCTCCATCTACTTCATGTTAATCGAGATAAACATTTGCAGAGTCTATCTTATTGCTAATTTTCTTGTAGATATAAGGGGAATATATATTTACAAGGGTAATATAGTAACACAGCAGCCTTTAAGCATAGATATTACTCTTAATAGCTGGTTGCTAGGTTCAGTACCATTCCCTTTTCCACAGATTAATACTCTTTGCATATACAAGACAAAAAAATGAATAACGAATTCCCATTTGAGAAAATAAGTATTGAAAAATTTAAGGGAATAACAAGCAATATCTCGAAAACGGTTCACTCAACAAAAAAAATGTGTATGGGACACCCTGGATTCAGGGTGTCTCAAAACATATATTTCCGGTGATATCTCGGTATTGAATTTTTGGATGGAATACAATACTTCCCTTACTTACTATACGTAGTAGGGAAAGTAATAAATTTTCCTGGAACTACTTTCAGATCATTAACCACCCTACTCTAAAACCTTCCAGTTTCTGGCAAGTATAAGGTGATATTTCGCCTGCGAAGCGAATAAACACTTCCAGCTTGTCAAGAACACCATGTTTGTTGCCTAAACAGTTGGTAAAGTCGAGATCCTGATTTTAAACAACTTTACTGTCATGCACTCGAAACCAGGACTTCGTGTGGAAGGGAATGGTTGAACCGTGTCACAGCTAGAACAATATTAAGCCGCGAAACCGAAAGAAAAAAGAATATTTAATGAAATGGAAATGATAAAATTGATGAGGAGAGAAAATTCGGTGTCCCACCAGGAAGCCGAGCACACCAGGGGAAACGACAAACCGCAAAACAACATCCGTTCTGAGCGTGGGCTTGAATATATGGCGCTATAAATTAATGTGTGCGATTCCGGCTAATGAGGAAGATGCTGGGAATCACATCCAGGAATTAATGTTACCGTGACAGCTGACCACGTGACCTGTTTTTCTGTCAGCTGCAATTAGTGGTCATAACGTAATAATCATCCCTGTCACACTAACGTCTGTTGCATTACAGTGATGTTACTTGAGACATTCTGGTCCAACAGTGCCTCTTCATTCTGAGTGACTTTTGGATAACTGGTAAACCGTAAGACATAGACAAAATGTTAGTGCATAAAAATGAACATCTCGCTAAAACACGCAATTTATGGCATATACCTTTTTTATGGAGTAAACTATTTCCGAAATGTTCCTTGTTATTTGAATTTTCCAATACTTATACTTTTTCTCAAGTAGGAATTTTTTTACTTTCTCTACTACGTATAGTAGAGTATAGTTTCCACATTTTTGGAAACATGTCCGTGTGTGTGTCTGTGTGTGTGTCTGTGAACAGCATAACTCAGAAACGAACATTCGGATAAACACAAAACTTGATATTTAGGTTCAGTATCTTCCAGAGATGCGACACGAAGGTTTTCAAGAAAATTCCCCCACTCCAGATAACCCTTTACATGGAAGATTTTTCGAAAACTTTAATTTTCACAAAAATGGGTCCAACGATTTTCATTAAAATATCATATGTTTAACATATTTTAATGGCAAATAATATGTATATCTTGAATTTTCTGGGAATGTCTCCAAAAGTATTCTTCATTGTGAACGACTTTCTCATAACTGGTAAACCATAAGAGATAGACAAAATTTTACTACACAAAAAATGTAGATCGCATTAAAATACACTATTGCTTGTTATTCCCTTAAATTTTCCAATACTTATACTTTCTCTCAAATGGAAATTCGTTATTTATTTTTTATGCCCTGGTAATGCAAAGAGAATGGAATACTCCACATAGCAACCAGCTCTTAAAATATTTGAATATCGCTTAAAACCTACCAATTCCCCTTGCATCTACAAGAAAATTAGCAATAAGATTAACATGTCGATTAACATGAAGCATATGGAGAATAAGCGTCTGTAAAAATAGTTTGTACAAGAGTAGAGAAAGTCATATGAGTGTAACACATCAGATTTTTTACAATCGTTTTACTGTAATTGCGTTAAATAGTATACTTTTTTGTTACTTCATTTTAATTATGAATATAACTACAATATTGACAAAAGTTGTGGTTATAAAATTAAACTAAGTATGAAACATCCTCCCGAGCGATAAATTGATGTCATGGTTGACGGACTACTAAATAAACGCCACATACCTAAACATCTGATGTGTTACATTCACATAAATTTCTCTATCCTCTATCGTTTCTTATTGCGTATACAAATTAAGTTTATTTTTGTATCCACTTCATTTTAATGGAGATAATCCTTTGCAGAAATAGCTACATTACACATTTCGTTATAGATACAGAGAGAACAGCGATAGTCAAATGTTTAACAACTGGACGCTATATGCTGGCCTTAAAATTCCATACTGTTTCCATGACATCGCGAGAAACAACTGATTGTTGAAAGCACTTGACGCAAGTATTTCTTTCTCTTTAGGCGCAATATGACGCAACCACGCTCCGTCCTCCAAAAATGAAGCAATACCTTTGCCTCACGGTTGCTGCTTGTCTCCTCCCAGTTGGTTCTTCTTTTGCCACGGCCTGAAATGTTAACCTCAGGGTATGCGTGAGTGTGTACAGAGAAACACACAAACGCTGTCTTGGAACACTTTTATTCACTATTTAAAATAATACTTTAGGTTTGCCGATCACTATTAAATGCATAGGATGATACTTTGTCTTTACCAAGACCGAAGAATATTAGCCACAGCTAAGCGTTCTACCCTCTAGCATATTCGCCACCATTCTTCTCCACACGACGAGAAAGTCGTCCTGTACTCACCAGGCACTCAGGCAGACTGATCTACCCACGCTAATACAAGGAAACCCAACGCCTAAACTTCCCCTCTCCCCTCAAACGCTCTCGTTAAACTTGGCGTCATTATGCTTATAGAGTGGCCTTCACCAGGTTAAGTGCAGCTGCACTCGGCTGGTGCCAGGAAAAACTTGCTTCAATGGTATTTACTCTTTCTACCTGAGACTGGTCCCTAATTAACAAAACTGTGCCTGTCTGGTCTTTCTGTCGCTTTTACAGTCAACAATTTTCACAATGCTTCTCCTTTTTATACATACACTGATTTTAAATGTATTATTACTTATTTTATATCGCTATCCTTCTTAGAATATTATGATAATTGTTGCCTTTATAATTCCGGCTTCACACTTTAAGCTATGATAAAGTATTGATCAAATCAAAGATCTGATAATGAATATCTCAGAAATGGCTTGTTCTACAAAAACTTTTGTTAGAGATAAATCGTGTGTTTTAAGGAGATATGCATTTTTTTTATTTTGTAGGACGAATTCGTCTAACACTTCACTGTTTCCAGTTATATTAGTTAATATAAAATTTCTTACATATGAATAGAACTTCACAGGCTATTCCCAGGAAATTCAAGATATAAATTTAATTTGTCGTGTAAATGTCTTTAATATAAGATATTTTATTCAAAATCGTTGGAGCAACTTTTTATAAAATTGAAGTAGATAGCTTCTGCCCCACGTATGGAAAGCCAATTTGAAGTAGATAATTTCTTTACGTTATTTGCACCACACTTCGGGCGTCAATTTTGAAGTAGGTTGTATCGAAGGAGTTGTATTATATTTCAACTATTGGTGAGTCGAACATGAAGTAGTTGCAACCGCACGGTACCCGGTAGCCTTCGCTCCAAATGTACTTTGCGGTGGCCTTTGCCCGAAATGTTTAAAAATATATTAACTTTGTAATTTCCACTGTTTCTTTAAATATTATATTTTTATGTTTGCCTCGACTGCGTCAGTATTATTTTTAAAGACACGTTTCTCTTAGGAGGGAGTGGTGCGACTGAAGAATGTAGGCTTACACAGGTTTTAAGTTTTTCTTAACTCCATTTATTAATGCTTGACACGATTTAAATAACACTTCACTGATATATATATAGAGACAAAAAAATAGTTAACGTGTTAAAAAGTGCAAGTAATTAATATAAAGAATCTCACAGCTCTCTCTCTCTCTCTCTCTCTCTCTCTCTATATATATATATATATATAAAAATAGTTAACGTGTTAAAAAGTGCAAGTAATTAATATAAAGAATCTCACAGCTCTCTCTCTCTCTCTCTCTCTCTCTATATATATATATATATATATATAGAGAGAGAGAGAGAGAGAGAGAGAGAGAGAGCTGTGAGATTCTTTATATTAATTACTTGCACTTTTTAACACGTTAACTATTTTTTTGTCTCACACAAAATACGTATTATACTTCTCGAAGACGTGTCTCTCGTCCAGTTATGAGCACTGTCCTCAAGCAACTGAACTCTAAATTTGTAGATTTTGCTATATTTCAGTTTCTGATTGGCTAATCCTAATCCAATAAAATACTTTTATTTAATATAAGCTTTTTCTGGTTGATGATTGGCTATTTTATAAACTCTATCAAAATCTACATTATTGTTGCATAAATAATGACTAGTAGCATTTAAATTTTCAACTTCATTATTGCCTCAAGGTTACCTCATTTTTAGCAACTTTTAACCTATTATTCTCACGGCTCCTACATTATTAAATTATGTAATGCATTCACATAACATTATTGAACATGTATATAATAACATAAACATATATAATGACTGTAATGCACACTTTTTATATATTGTTACATACACATATTGCTTTAAGGGGTGCTGGAATTGAATTATATATTATATAGTTTGACTGAAATCATTTAAGTGTTAAAAATACTGCCTCAAAATAACCAATTTCGAAAAACTGTTTCATGCCAAGGGTAGTTTGGGGTGAGTGGATTTTCTTGAAAATCCTTGTATCTCATATTTCAAAGGTAGTGAATCTAAATACCAAGTTTAGTACTTATACGACTATACTGTTCATAGACACACACACACACACTCACACAGAAGGACTTTTTCTAAAACTCTCTTTTCTTTTTTCGATTCAGGGGACTTCATAACACCTCTTACCAGTGAAATCTCGATTTCAAATTTTTGAGTGGAATGTAATACTTTCTCTACCTATTATATACATGCAAGAGAAAGTAAAAAGGATATTTTTGTTTCCTTTACTATACATTAGAAATCCAGTATACAAATTTTGACCCAAATTGGTAAACAATTACATCGTGTGGAGCGGTATGAGTATGGAGAAATGCTGAAAAAAGTTTTGGGAGTAAATAAGGTTTAAAGTTGGGCGTGTCAATTAAGCATGCACCGGTCCATTATAGCTTCGGTTAATATTGTTAGTTTAAATGCAACACCCAGAAAAAAGTCTGGTATGACACATTCACACGACTTGCACTACCTTCTATTGTTTATTAGCAGGTATATATGCTGTTTTTATTCAATCTTATTACTTTCTCTACTACGTATAGTAAAGTAGGGGAAGTATTGTATTCCAACCAAAAATTCGACACCGAGATTTCAACGGAAATATATATTTTGAGACCCCCTGAATCCAGAAAAAGAATTTTTGGAAACATGTCCGTGTGTGTGTCTGTGAATAGCATAACTCAGAAACGAACAGTCAGATAAACACCAAACTTGGTATTTAGGTTCAGTATCTTCTAGAGATGCGACACGAAGGTTTTCAAGAAAATTCCCCCACCCCAGATTACCCTTTACATGGAACATTTTTCGAAAATTTTAATTTTCTCAAAAATGGCTCTAACGAATATAATTAATATATTATATGTTTAAGATATTTTTATGACAAATAAAATGTATATCTTGAATTTCCTGGGAATGTCTCCAAAAGTATTCTTCATTGTGAACGACTTTTGCATAGCTGGTAAACCATAAGATATAGACAAAGTATTACTGCACAGAAAGTGTAGATCGCGTTAAAATACACAATTTATATCATATACATTTACTTTGTTGAGTGAACCATTTTCGATATATTGATTGTTATTCCCTTAAATTTTCCAATACTTTTAATTTTTCTCAAATTCGTTATTCAATTTTTTTATCCTGGTAATGCAAAGAAAATGGAATGAGCCACATAGCAACCAGCTCTTAAAATATTTGACTATCGCTTAAAACCTACCAATTCCCCTTAAATCTACAAGAAAATTAGCAATAAGATTAACATAAGAGTATTAATCTGAGGCAAAGAGAATGGTGCTGCACCTAGCAACCAGCTATTAAGAGATATGTATGTGCTTAAAGGCTGCTGTATTTGTATATTGCCCTTGCAAATACAAACAAGGGGAACATAGTACGCCTTAAGCGATAGTCAAATATTTTTAGAACTGGTCGCTATGTGTAAAATGTAATTCTCTTTGCATGTCAAAAGATCGTTTCTGCAAATGTTTATCTCGATTAATATGAAATATTTGGAGAATAAGAGTTTGTAAAAATAGTTTGTACATGAGTGGAGAAAGTCATGTGAGTGTAACACATCAGATCTTTTTCTATCTACTACATTTTAATCCAAATAAACCTTTGCAGAAATGGCTACATTACACATTGTGATATAGATACAAAGAGAACAGTGACAGTCAAATGTTTAAAAACATGGCGCTACATGCTGGGTTTAAAATTTAATACTGTTTCCACGAATCGCGAGAAACAACTCAATTCGACATGACTTTAAAAGAATGACCAAGTATTGAATAATTCAAACCATAAGTGACGAATATCTCACCAATGGCTAATGCAACAAAAATGATTTGTAATGAACTGTGTATTTTAAACAGATATATATTTTTGTGCAGTACGTTTTCGTCTATCGCTTAACGTTTACCAGTTATACAAGATTATACAAAATTCCTTCCGAATGAAGAGGACTTCACAGGCTATTCCAGAAAATTCAAAATATACATTTTACCTGTCATGTGAATAGCTTTAATATACGGTATTTTAACCAAAATTGTGAGAGCCATTTTTATAAAATAATAAATTTCAAAAAAATGTTCCATATATAGATTAGTTACAGGTGGGGAATTCTTTCGTAAAATCTTCGTGCTGATTTTTGGAAGATATTGAAGTTAAATACCAAGTTAAGTATTTATATGACTTTTTGCTTGAGTAATGCTGTTTACAGACAGGCACACAGGGCGTTTTTAATGTTTTTTTTTTTTTTTTTTGGTTTTAGGAGCAAAAAAGTTATTTATCTTAAAGTTTAGAATTCATATTATTTATTATGAAAAAAAGAAGTTTTCGCAATTTTGACCTAATTTCTTAGATGCGTTGCTTAAACTGTATAATGAACGTTTTAATTAATGAAAACAATGGGCTGTAAGGAACTGTATTTAGTATAACATGTATAATACGAAACAAGTTGCTGGAAATATGGGGCGAGCATAAAGTAAAGGAAAACAAAACACGAGCTTGTATAACCAAAATCCAGTGTCGGTGTTAATGAATAAAACAGATGCTCTCAGCGAAGCCCATGTACAAGATAAATATTCAGGCGTTTCCATAACGCACATTTTTCTCTTAGGACTGTACACCTATCATTAACATTCCACCCTCTAGGGCAGGGTTAGGGCGTATGTCGCACAGGGTTTAGAGATTTTCGCACATAGAATCCCTCCCCATTTGGTGGCGCGGCGGTGATTCAAATTCAAATGAAGGATTATCACTAATACTGTGCGCCATGTACAGCTGTTCCCGTGAATATCACCGTGACAATAATACCGTCACTTTATCACTGTTAACGAGGGAAGCCGCAAGCTGACACAATTTTAAAAGTCGTTCATTATCTCTCGCTTCGTTTAATTTGGTTGCTTCATTAAAAAACTAGAGGCAAAGGACACTTTTTTATATGAAGGGTATAGGGTGTTTCTAAGAAACCTCAAGCCTGTTGTCAGCAGCGGCTCGTGAGTACTGTACATTTTGGGTGTTCCAAAATTTTAGATTCAGACAGCCCTGAAGATGTGAAATCGCATCTGTTGATAATGGTTGTGGTTATAAAATTTGGGATCGTTGAACTAATGCCTTTCTTTGAGTGTACACATAACCATTGTGATACTCGAAAGATGACCTTAGTTGCGTAGTCAACTACTGTATGATCTATTTATTTTGTTCTGTAAGTGGAATTATGGCTCATAGTATTGAATATGCAATTCGGTCGCTGTGCCTAGTGGTTGGATGGTGTTTTGGTTCTCATCCAGAATTCGTACGCTACCTTGCGTGTACAGGACTAGTGCCTACTATGATAGCAGTCTGTATGTTATAAAAACCCATATTTCGGTTGGGGGAAGCTTGGTGCTGACCATATAATCTTACTGTATAATCATTGACCTTGTGGACGTGGGATTCGCATAGGCGCTCTCGTGCCACGGATTTATTACTTCTCTAGCATATATGTAGGTACATGGTAGGTAGAGAAGGTATTGCATTCCACCTAGAAATTAGATACCGAGATTTCACCGGAAATACAGCTTTTGAGAACCCTTAAATTCAAAAAAGCATTTTTAGAAAAAAGCTGTGCTTGTGTCTGTGAAAAATGAAATGTCGGATAAACACTAAACTTAGTATTTACGTTCAGTACCTTTCAAAGATACAACACAAACATTTTCAAGCAAATCCCCCTGGCCCAAACTACCCTTTAGATGGATCATTTTTCGAAACAGTAAGTGATAAACGAAAACATACTACACAAAAAATGTAGATCTCTTTAAAACACATAATTTATTTCAAATTACTTTTTGTAGCATGAGCCTTTTCTGAGATATCCGTAATAATAGTTCCATTTATTCAATACTTTCTCAACTTTTTCCAGTCTCGTTGATTTTCAGTTGTTTCTCGCGATGTCATGGAAACAGTATGCATTTTAAGACCAGCATACAGCGTCCAGTTGTTAAACATTTGACTGTCGCTGTTCTCTTTGTATCTATAACGAAATGTGTAATGTAGCTGTTTCTGCAAAGGTTTTTTTGGGACTAAAATGAAGTAGATAGAAAAGCAAAGTTTCGAAAGAATAATTTGCATACACATTAATAAGCAAGAGAGGGTGGAGAAAGTTATGTGAATTTAACATCTTAACAACGTCATAAGAATCAAAATAAACCAAAGATCCAGTCAGGAATGTAGGGGTACGACAAGGTTGTCCCTTTATCACTTGCTTTGTTTAATTTGTATTTAGATGAAGTCACAAATGATCAGGCAGTTTTGACGGATTCAGGAGATAATATGCAAAGAGAAATTTATATATTGAGCAATGTAACAAGCAAATATAATCTCAAAATATCAATAAATAGAGGATTGTAACCTGTTAGAGCTAAAATCTTAATAAATTACAAAATAATACAAATAAATACTTTTAACTACCCAGGATGTAACCAGCTAGGAATAAAGATATAGACATGAAGCTAGCCAAATTGTGTACCATGAAGAAAATGTTAATAGGTAGGGTTAGGCTAGTGACTGTCCTTAAAAGTTACAAAGTGATCATTCTATGGATCTGAAACGTAAACAATGACAGAGCAACAGAAGCGGAGAATGGAGGCTGCAGACATAAGACTTTTGGTGGTATATTCTCTATTAGACTATTATAGAAATGATGATATAAGGACCTAGTTGAAAATAGAAAGTGTAATAGGGGTTATAAATAGATGTTTAAACAACAAAGGAGACCATTTAATGAGAATGGAACTACGTCACACACCAAGAGGTCACAGAAATCCAGATGGATGACGACGAATGGCCGTTGTCACCTTTAGACGCCGTCTCCAATATCTGCTGTTGATTCTGTTGCCGGCTGCTACAGTGGTTGGCTTTAAGATCTTTCTCTTACAGGATATGTATTGTGAAAGAATAACCCCAGGGTAAACTGACCGAGAAATTTAATGTGATTTAATACTTGAGTTTATGAAGCTAGTTGCCGACCGTTATTGCGAAAATAACTGTTTCCAGAATAAAAGAAACTGCAAGCGTAACTTGCTATGAGTCGCTAAATTGTTTATCTGAAAAACCTCCCGGGTACCCCTAAGTAACCGATAACTGCTGATTGCCGTAAAAGACTACACGAAAGAAAAGAAAGACGCTAAAGTTAGCAATGCACCCTCTTTTATTAACTTAAGTCCCCGCATACTTCAGAACTACTACATCAAACTTCCTGCATTATACTTTGCCAATATTACACACCTGAAACACAAATTTTACTCTTTGACTACCAAATTCTAAGAATTCTTCCACTTTCTCAATTTTTCCAAACTGGCCTAAGTGCAATTTCGTATATCTTATTTCTTAGCGTCTTGAATTCCAGCTATCTGAACCTTGAACTGATGGTTTTCTTGTTGACTTGAGTTCGCCGGAACACTTGATTACCTTAGCTGCTCTACACTTTAACTAATTACTTTTCCTGAACCTGTAATCTGCCTGGTACTGACTTCCTTATTCACTTACTAAGTTGTAACACCTTCTACTTCCATTATGTATTGATTCAGTATATATATTTACTAAAATTATTTATCTATTTTATTATGAATTCTATATAAAATTACTAATCATACGAATTAATAATATTAGGTATATAGATCCAGGAAAGATGGAGAGACCAATTTGATATAGAGATGGAACACACCAGTAGGCCTAAACATTTATCTAACTGAAAGAAACCACGAGAAAAAAACAACAAAAATACGACAGTGAGATTGGTCGAAGGGATGTCAACCCGCAACTTCTCGAACCACGGCCTGTGCCATTCACTCAGTGCGCTACGAATTTGTAAAACTAGAACTCCAGAAAACACATATTTCACAAAGATGTACCGTGTGATATTTTAGTCCCTCCACAGTACCGCAAGTCAATAGCCTTCAGTAAACTCCCAAAAGGGTTGGTTACAAGTCATAGTTTAGTGCCTATCAAGAACAGATCGGTCGCATTCCGTGTCCAAAGCAACATTCCTATTATAACAGGGGTTATAACTGTCTCTGCCAATGTGCAAGTGTGTTTTCACTTAAGTTGAAAATGTTTTCTATTGAACAGCATGTGTTTTTAGTGGAGAATATCTTAGAGAAGGTCATAAATATACAGGAAAACAAACATTTATACAGCAGCTTCCAAATTCCAGAATTACAGTTCGGGATATGAGGGCGACGCTGAAAAATTTTTAGAAAATAAAACACGGATTAATTTTAAAAAATTTAAATTATTTTGTTGTTTTTCAAAATATTCCCCTTTAACGTCAGTACATTTCTGCATTCGATGAAACCAGTCCTCTAAGCTATTATGCCACTTTTGCTGAGGCACTTCAGAAATGAGGTTTATATAATGTTATACTGGTTTATCTTATGACGAAAGAGTAATTCCACGTTTTTAATCTGTAATTTTTGGAAATAAAAAGAAATCACAAAGTGCTAGGCCAGGACTGTATGGTGGAGAGTCAATCGTGCTGATCTTTAGGGCTGTTGCGACGATGCGTTGTCATACTGTAACATTATTTTTCCTTTTGGAGGTTTTTCACGAAATGTTTTTAAAAAACTGCGGTAGAGACATTTGCGCACTAACCCGGAAGTAACAGTACATCGATCTAATGCTATAGTAGCAATATGTCCGGCCCGTTTTAGAAGAAAAAACACTAGCAACCATCTTACCAGTATGCAAATTCGTCAGACTTTTATAGGCTTAGATTCTGTTCGAAAGACCCATTGAGCACATTGAAGAAGATATTGTTTTTACAGTGTTTATTTAGCCCCTCGCTGGGCGCCAATTTGAAGAAGCTGTTTTGTTGAAGGAGTTTGCACCACGCTTTGGGCGTCAATTTGAAGATGTTATTTTTCTTTACGTTGTTTTCTGCTACGTATTAAAAGCCGATTTGAAGTAGGAGTATTATATTTCAACTGTTGGGGAGCCGAACACTTGAAGCAGTTGCAACCGCACGTATAGCAAACACTTTCCGGTAGCCTTCGCCCCAAATGTACTTTCAGGTGGCCTTTGCCCCATGTTTTAAAAAAAATATTAACTTTGTTACTAAACTGTTTCTTTAAATATTTATGTTTGCCTCGGCTGCGTCAGTATTATTGTTAGAGACACGTTTCTCTTAGGCAGGGTTTTGGTACGACTAAGAATGTAGGCTTACACAGATTTTAAGTTTTAATTCACTCCTTTTTATTAATCCTTGACTCAAATTAAATAGCACTTCACTGATATAGAGAGCTGTGGGATTATTTTATTTAATACTTGTACTTTTTTACGCTTATACTTATTTTTCGTCTCACACGAATACCTATTCTATTTCTCTAGAGGACGCATCTTGCATCCGGTTACTATCATGGTCTGCAGGCAACTGAATATATTTCAACCGTCTAAACTTGTGAATCTCTGTATTTCAAGTCTCTAATTGGCTAATCGTAGTCCAATAGAATACCTGCATTTAAGTAAAGCTTTTTTCTGGCTTTTGATTGGCTATTTTTAAACTGTCTCAAAACTTACATTATTGCTGCTCTAATAATGACTAGTAGCATTTAAACTTCCTTAATGATTATTGCCTCAAGGTTACCTCATTGTTTGCAACTTTTAACTTATTATTCTCACAGCTCCTACATTATTAAATTACGTAATATATTCACATAAAATTATTACACATGGATACAATAATATAAGCATATTGTCGTAGCCTCCAATCAAACACGCTCAAGGGGCAGAGCACTCGCTAGAGAGCTATCGGGTAGTTAACAAATTGTAATAATTTAAATAAGGCGAGGCTACGACTAGGGACGCAGCTACAATGAAAGTGCAGAAATATTATTAAAACTGGCAAAAGGACACTTACATGGCTCAAAATAGGTAGAAGGAGCTTTACACTGTCATAAATAAGACAATAAGGATCTGGATGGCACAGTGTTTATTTGATAAAACTTAATACTTTACCCCCATCTCCTTAGTTCCATGCCTGTCGGGCGAGGCCGCCATGCATTCCTGCATGGAGAGAGCGAACACACGTCTGGTCTGGTTGACTTCTACTCACTGACTCTCTTCCCAAGCACACCACAAATAGCGTGGGGGACGCCAACTAAACTACTCCCACCTAAACTGCTACCCCCACCTAAACTACAACCGCCATCTCGAATCTAGGTGACCAAAGAGACGTATGCGCATACGTCACATCATGCAATGACTGTTACATACATATTACAAATTGTTACATACACATATTGTTTCAAGGTGGGCTGTTATTGAATTTACTTATTATATAATTAGACTGAAATTATTTAAGTGTTAAAAATACTGCCTCAAGATTGACTTTTCTTTTGAAGATCATAACAATAAATCCAAGATTTTTTACCAGATACGTTGTTCCAAACCAAATTTGAAGTGTCGTCTTGGAATTTTTCCAGAGTTTTTCTGCACCAATCAATGCGTTGTTGTTTTATAGCGGGAGTATCCATCAACAACAAAATTTTGTCACGTCTAACTGTTGATGTAAAATGTTTTGGATTTGACTCATACCAATGCCCAACTTCGCCTAAATAAATTCATAAGACGTCCTTCGATCTTCTTCAAGCATTGTTCGAACAGCGGCAATATTTTCATCAGTAACAGCAGTTCTTGGGCGTCCTTCACGAAATTCATCATTAAGAAAAACCGATCTGGCTTGAATTCGCTGTACCAATTATAAATTGCCTCTTAGATGGAGATTCTTCGCCAAGTGCGTTTCCAAGCCGATCTTCATATTGTTTAGGCGTTCGATTTAGAATCGTAAAAAATCACAGCCCGGATAAGTTCTCTACTCAAATTTATTTTTTGGTGAACATATTTAAAAGATGATAATTAACAAAATGTTAGCGCAAATTGAAAAAATTACACGACAATCAACTCGCAAAACATTACAAAGTAGTAGTCAAATACAAAGAAATTTTATTTAGTTTTAGAAGCATGGCATTCTAAAAATGTCAGTATCGCCCTCGTAGTGTTTACGATTTAATAAATGAATTTTGCGAGACTGGATCTGTCTATCCTGCTGAAGGAAGTGGTAGACCATTATTATTTGGGGGGGGGGTACTACAAGCAACTCAGCGACAAATGAAAGTTTAATCAAAGTGTTTAGCAATAAAATTAAGGGTGTGAATCTATCTTCAATAGAATAAGGGGGTATATTTAACATCTCCTGTGAATGGGTAAGTTAACTGTTATTTTTATTTGATTGTTTTCCCTTTCCACTGCTTTGTCCTAATTCGCTCCAAGCACTGTAGCATCACACATGCAAGGCTACTTCCACATTCACATATCTCGTTTATTCCACTACTGTGGAGGGACTTAAAGATCGCACTGTGCCACGACATGCTGTATGATGCAACTTGTATGACCGCTGAGCCTAGAATTTAATCTACCAGTACTTCCTCAGAGGCGTATAAATAGGAAAAGTTGCCTAGCAAGCACAGCGTTCAGTTTGAACGCGAGAGACTTCCATCACGGTAAAAGACGACGTTCTGTACGTGTCCTGCAAAAACCTGTTTCGCAATGTGTTTTGTTTGGTCGATATCGAAGTCGAAAACTTTGTAAGGGACTCATTATCATCGCTAGCGTGGGGCAACATGAATTTGCTAACAGAAAGAATGTGCTGCAGCTCCCTTCTGCAAATGAAAATAAGAGCATTATCTGAGCGAAATTAATGGACTTCGGTAGCGAATACAAGAAAGATGAACTTTTTTTTTTACGGTTTTTCGTGTGACACTGCGAGGCGCGATATTTGGTCTACGTTGTATGATTGATGTCGTTACCGCATTCATACTCTTCGGATTGCATTCCGTGCTTGCTAGGTAACCTCTTCGCAACACGTGAACTATGTTACATCCTTCCCTTTAGAACTGACATTCGTTTAAAAATGTTGACTCAAAGCAATGACGTCATGACACACTTTGAAATGAACACCATAAACTAGTATGATTTGATATTAATAGGTTAGGAATTTGATTAAAATAGGTTAGAAAATTAAAATGATTGAATGCGAATATTTCGGAAAAGACTGATGCTACGAAAAGCTTAATGTGTAAAAACTGTATATTTTAATGTACTTGGTATTAAGGTTTTGTCCGTCCTTTATGGCATCCCCGTTATATTAAATGTAATAAAAATTAAAAGGCCTCTACAAGCTATTTGCAGAGAGTGCATACCGGAATCACTAGTGCGGTAACTGTGTGATTTTGAATACGAGATAAAACGTAATGCTATTCTGTATTGACATATTTCATTGTATCCCATGGAACGTTTATCTATCAGTTTTCATCATAAATGGAACACACCCGCTCGCAAAGCTAACATCGATTTGAAAGCGAGAGTAAATCTGCATGATTTATTTTTTTGCGTTAAGTAGATGCAAATCGCTTGGAGCTGCTATGCTGGTTGCAGAATAAACAGGCCTGAGATCACCTTGTCTGATACAATGTAAACCTGTCTATTACACGTAATTCCACTGCAGTGTATTTATCCTAACTGCCGTTTTCCGGTTGGTCGACCGAAAACGAAATGCGATGCACTTCGCTTGTGTGCATTTGGATTTACCCTGGACAAGGGGGGTTAGAGTTCCCGATATCTGATTTCACACTACGTAGCCTGTGGCATAAGGGAGCACAAAATCTGATCTTCTGGTCACTTAAAGGATACTCCCATCTGTGAAAAAAGTATCTGATGTGATACATTCACATGACTTTCTCTACGCTATCCTTTATTACTGGATCTAAAGACTATTGCTAAAGCTTTCTATCTATTACATTTTAATTTAAACAAATCTTTGCAAACCGAGCGGGATGGCTCAGGCAATAACGTCTTTGACACGCATTTGGGAGGTTCCGGATTCAAATCCCGTGGTCCGATCAATTTGACTGAGGTTTTTCATGGCTTCCCTCAGCCGCTAAGGGAAATGCCGGATTGGATATCTAATACCACAACCAAAAATTCCAGCTTAAGTCTAAAACAACAGTAAAAATGAAAAATAGTTGGTAATAGTGAATGCTCTGCCATCTATCTACAGAAATGAAAGCAGGTAGACTAGAGGGCACCCTTCTGCACGGCACGAAGCAGAAGATCCGGCTGCTATGCGCTAGGGTATCTGTGGACACGACGAAGCAAGATGGCATGGTTACAGTGATGAGACCTAGAAGGCTAACTGCCTTTCTCTATATGAAAGCAGTTACACTGGACGGCACCCTAATTCCATCTGCTGGGAACGAAACAGAAGATCTGATTGCTATACGCTAGGGTCGTTGTGGACACATGAGACCTAGAAGACTAATTGTCCGCCACACATCGATCTAAGAGTTATCCACTAACAGATCCGTGCGATATGAGCTTGTAGTTAAAGAATTGCAAAATAAATACAGTAATAATAATAATAATAATAATAATAATAATAATAAACCTTTGAAAAAATAGCTATATAACACATTTAGTACAGAGAGAACGGTGATAGTCAAATGTTTAACAACTGGACGCTATACGCTGGCCTTAAAATTCAATACTGTTTCCATGACATCACGAGAAACAACTGAATGCTGACACGACTTTAATAGAGCGACAAAGAAATGAACAATTCGAACCTTTGCTAACGAATATCTATGGATTATGCCACAGAACAACTTATTTAAAATAAATTGTGTGTTTTAAAGTGGTCTAACCTTTTGTGTAATGCATTCTATCGCTTAACTTTTACCAGCTATAGAAGATTATACAACATTTTTTCCGAGTGAAGTGGACATCAGAGGATATTCTAGAAAATTCAAAATATGCATTTTATTTGTGATGTGAATATCTTTCATATATGGTATTTTAATCAAAATAGTTACAACCATTTTTTAGAAAATCAAAAAATTCGAAAAATATTCCATGCAAAGGGCAGTTTGGGGTGGGGATTTTCTTAGACATCTTCGTGTTACATGTTTGGAAGATACTGAAAATAAATACTAATTTTGGTGTTTATCCGACTTTTCGTTTTTGAGTTATGCTGTTCACAGACAGACAGACACACACACAGACACACACGGACATGTTTCCAAAAATGTTTTTTTTTGGATTCAGGGGGTCTCAAAACATGTATTTCCGGTGAAATCTCGGTATCGAATTTTTGGGTGGAATACAATACTTCCCCTACTTACTATACGTAGTAGAGAAAGTAAAAATGAATAAGGAATTCCCATTTGAGAAAAAGTATAAGTATTGGAAAATTTAAGGGAATAACAAGCAATATCTCGAAAATGGTTCACTCCATAAAAAAACTGCATATGACATAAATTGTGTATTTTAATGCTATCTACATTTTTTGTGAAGTAAAATTTTGTCTATCTGTGATGGTTTACCAGTTATGTAAAAGTCGTTCACTATGAAGAATACTTTCGGAGACATTCCCAGAAAATTCAAGATATACATTTTACTAGTCATGAAAATATTTTAAACATATGATATTTTAATCAAAATCGTTAGAGCCATTTTTGAGAAAATTAAAATTTTCGAAAAATGTTCCATGTAAAGTGTAATCTGGGGTGGGGGGATTTTCTTGAAAACCGTCGTGTCGTATCTCTGGAGACACTGAATCTAAATACCAAGTTAGGTATTTATCCGACAATTTATTGGCTCCCTTTTGTATGAAAGAATAGCTTTAAATAGCAAAAATTATTTAATGATGCCTTATGTTTGCAAGCTATAATTACATTGTTATATGTTTTATTTATGATGTTCACTAAAGCATATTCTAACAGGTAACAATTTGTGTTTTAATGAATTTCATATAATTAAACTAATTAAATGAAACGACACTTCCATGCCAAACTATCAGTTCTCGTTAAATATGCTAAACATAAAAGGCACCTTCAAGTGTGAACCTGGGTTCTTCACCACTGAGGGCCAACGCCTACTCTGTTGCGCTACGAGTGCAAGTCACTGCATGCACAGCGACGCAAAGCAGTCATTTCGGCCGAAATTGATACGCGATGCAGTGTGCAGTGTTTACGACATAGTCTGTACAATGCAAGAACTGCATAACTTCTCAATCCGCAGGGTGAGAACACTCGTCCGGTATACACGGGTTATTCAAAAATAAGGAACGGAATTTAAATATTTATTTCTAATGAACGATGAGGCAGTATTTTTAACACAAATGATTTCAGTCAAATTATATAATATATAAATTCAATAACAGCCCGCCTTAAAGCAATATATGTATGTAACAATATATAAAAAGTGTATATTACAGTCATTGTATATGTTTATATTATTGTATCCATGTGTAATAATGCTATGTGAATATATTACGTAATTTAATAATGCAGGAGCTGTGAGAATAATAGGTTAAAGGTTGCTAACAATGAGGTAACAATGAGGTAACCTTGAGGCAATAATGAATTTGAAAGTTTAAATGCTACTAGTCATTATTGGAGCAACAATAATTTAATTTTAGTGAGAGTTTATAAAATAGCCAATGAACAACCAGAAAAAGCTTTAGTTAAATGAAGGTATTCTATTGGATTAGGAATAGCCAAACAGAGACTTGAAATATAGAAATTTACAAGTTTAGGCGGTTGAAATCAGTTCAGTTGGTTGCAGACAGCATTACTAACCAGACGCAAAAAGTGTCCTCTAGAGATTTAATACGTTTTCGTGTAAGACGAAAAATAAGTTTACGTGTTAAAAAGTGTAATTAATTAAAATAATCTCACAGCTGTCTATATCAGTGACGTGTTATTTTAATCGTATCAAGTATTAATAAATGGAGTGAAGAAAAACTTAAAATCTGTGTAAGCCTACATTCTTCAGTCGCACCACAACCCTGCAAAGAGAAACGTGTCTCTAACAATAATACTGACGCAGCCGAGGCAAACATAAATATATCATATTTAAAGAAACAGTCAAATTACAAAGTTAATATTTTTTTTAAACTTGGGGCAAAGGCCACCTGAAAGTACATTTGTGGCGAAGGCTATCGGAAACTGTGTACTATACGTGTGGTTGCAACTTCAAAGTTTTAAGCCCCACCTATTAGTTCCATTCAGTGCCTACTGCGGCGCTGTGTTTGTTTACGAACGCCACAGGAAAAGTCGTTTTGGTGCTGCATTATGCAAAGTTTGAATCCATTGTTTCATTACAGCGTGCATTTCGTTGTAAGTTCAACAACGAGCCGCCTTGTCATAAAAGAATTTACAATTGATACAATAAATTGGTGGAAGATGGTTGCTCATTTTGAACACATAAAATAAAATTTTAAACTTTTCTCTATTCAGTGATGTATCGCATGTGTCGCCATCTATTGTCGTTCAAAAGAAATAAATATATAAAGTCTGTTCCTTCTTTTTGAATAACCCTGTATATACTATAATTTCCTGAGAATAGCCTGTAAAGTTCACTGCGTTCTGAATTACTTTCCCCTGATCATGCAAAAGGCATAGAACTTCAAAGCCATTATATAGCGACCCGCTTTTTAACAATTTGACTATCGCTTTAGCTACTGTATTCTTATTATACTGCAGCAAAATGTATAATGAAAGTCTATATCGATTAAAAAGAAGTAGAGAGGTGAGTAGAGAATGCCATGTGAGTTCAACAAAATTGATGTACTTAGTTATGTAAAGGGAAATCATAAGGAAGAATAGATTCGTAATACGAGTATGTAAAGAAAGGAATAGAACACAGAAGAAGAAGAAGAAGAAGAAGAAGAAGAAGAAGAATGAAGTTAAAGAAGAACGGGGCTTAAAGAGCGCAGAGACGGAACAAACGAGTGATTCAGAGAGAATTTATTGTCAGCAGTGATTAAGAAATCAGCAATAAAAATAAATCACAACAAAGATCATCTCATGTTATTCAAAGTTATATGCTGTGTGTTCATCAACCAGAAACACAAAAACATGTAGACCAGGGCAGGGAGGAGTGGTGGGGGGTTGCTCTTACTGGAGCGGTTATTACAGAACGCTTTCAAAAGCTCATTTCCAATTCGCAAAAGAAAGTCATTAGCAAACAGAGAGAGCAATACCACAAACAGGGATTGGACCTCCGAAACTCCCAGAATGAGATGCCTGCATTCACCAACTGCGGCACACGCAACTATTAAAACTTTCCGTGCTTTTCAATATGGCATTACGAGAGAGATGCTAATGCATATCAAAGAGATGCACTGCAAGCCCCGGATCATTAACTTTCACGTAATGAAAGCGTAGCATTGGCTATTTCCTTTTTATTCGGCTCTAACATATGTAGAAGATGCCTAAACCGTTAGGCAAATGTTAAATTAGATAAAGAAAATCTGATGCGATACATACACATGACCTTCTCTGTCCTTTTTCGTTTATTATGGGTATACGAACTATTCTTACTATAGATTATTTTTCTATCTACTTCATTTCAATCCAAATAAGTCTGCTGAAACAGCTACATTACACATATCGTTATAGATACAAAGGGAACAGCGATAGTCAAATGTTTAACAACTGGACGCTATATGCTGGCTTTAAAATTCCATACTGTTTCCATTGAGGCAGTATTTTTAACACTTAAATTATTTCAGTCAAATTATATAACATGTAAATTCAACAACCCACCTTGAAGCAATATGTGTATGTAATAATTTGTAAAATGTATGTAACAGTCATTGCATATGCTTATATTGTTGTATCCATGTTCAATAATGTTATATAAATGTATTACGTAGTTTAATAATGTAGGAGCTGAGAAAATAATAAGTTAAAAGTTCCTAACAATGACGTAACAATGAAGTAACTTTGATGCAACAATGAGTAAAATAGTTTAATAATGCTATTAGTCATTATTGGAGCAACAATAATGTAATTTTAGTGACAGTTTATAAAAATAGCCAATCAACAACCAGAAAAAGCTTTAGTTAAATGAAGCTATTCTATTGGAGTAGGAAAAGCCAATCAGAAACTTAAATATAGCAAACTTTACAAATTTAGAGTCAGTTGCCTGTAAACAGTGTTCATAACCGCATGCGAGACACGTCCTTGGGAAGTATAATACGAATTCGTGTGAGACGAAAATAGTTTATATATTAAAAAGTGCAAGTATTTAATAAAACCATCTCACAGCTCTCTCTCTCTCTCTCTATATATATATATATATATATATATATATATATCAGTGAAGTGTTATTTAAATCGTATCAAGCATTAATAAAAGCAATGAAGTAAACTTATAATCTGTGTAAGCCTACATTCTTGTTGCACCACAACCCTGCTAAAAGAAACGTGTTTCTAACAATAATACTGACACAGCCGAGGTAAACATAAATACATAATATCTAAAGAAACAGTCAAATTACAAAGTTAATATTTTTAAACATTTTTGGGGCAAAGTCCAACGGAAGGTACATTTGGGGCGAAGGCTACGGGAAACTGTTTACTATACGTGCGGTTGCAATTACTTCAAGTGTTCGGCTCCCCAACAGTTGAAGTATAATACAACTCCTTCGATACAAACTACTTCAAATTTACTCCAAAGCGTGGTGCAAATAAGGTAAAAGAAAACTTCAAATTGGTGCCCAAAACGTGGGGCTAATAAATTATTTTCTCACCATAGCATCGCGAGAAACAACTGAAGTAGAAATATGTTTAAAGAATGACAAAGAAATGAAGAATTTCAAGCATTAATAACGAACATCTCAGAAATGGCCTATGCCACAAGAGAATTATTTTAAATAAATTCTATGTTTTAAACAGATCGACATTACGTTTTCCTTTATCGCTAAACATTTACCAGTTATACAAAATTCCTTCCGAGTGAAAAGGACAGCAAAGGTTATTCTGCGAAAATTCAGTATATACATTTTATTTTTCATGAAAATATCTTTTATATACAGTATTTTAATCAAAATCGTTAGAGCCATTTTTTAGAAATTCGAAACTTTTGAAGAATGTTGCATGTAAAGGATAGTTGGGGGTTTGAGGACTTTTTACTTTCTCTTATTACGTATAGTAAGTAGGGGAAGTGTTGTATTCCACCCAAAAATTCTATACCGAGATTTCACAGGAAATACATGTTTTGAGACCCCCTGAATCCAAAAAAGCATTTTTGGAAACATGTCCGTGTGTGTGTCTGTATGTGTCTGTCTGTGAACAGCATAACTCAGAAACGAACAGTTGGATAAACACCAAACTTGGTATTTAGGTTCAGTATCTTCCAGAGATGCGACACGAAGGTCTGCAAGAAAATCCCCCCACCCCAGATTACCCTTTACATGGAAGATTTTCGAAAAGTTTAATTTTCTCAAAAATGGCTCTAACGATTTTGATTAAAATATCATATGTTTAAGATATTTTCATGACAAATGAAATGTATATCTCAGATTTTGGAAATGTCTCCAAAAGTTTCTTCATTGTGAATGACGTTTGCATAACTGGTAAACCATAACAGATACACAAAAGTTTACTACACAAAAATGTAGATCGCGTTAAAATACATCATTTATGTCATACACATTTTTTTTGTTGAGAGAACCATTTTCGAGATATTGCTTGTTATTCCCTTAAATTTTCCAATACTTATTCTTTTTCTCAAATGGGAATTCGTTATTCATTTTTTGTCTTGGATATGCAAAGAGTATTAATATGTGGGAAAGAGAATGGTGCTGCACCTAGCAACCAGCTATTAAGAGATATGTTTATTCTTAAAGGCTACTGTGTTTCTATATTGCCCTTGCAAATACAAAACAAGGGGAACATAGTATGACTTAAGCGATAGTCAAATATTTTTAGAACTGGTCGCTATGTGTGAAATGTAATTCTCTTTGCATGTCAAAAGATCGTTTCTGCAAATGTTTATCTCGATTAACATGAAACAGATGGAGTATAAGAGTTTGTAAAAATAGTTTTACAGGAGTAGAGAAGGTCATGTGAGTGTAACACATTAGAATTTTTTTTATTGTTCAAAACCGCTTTAAAGATTTTGGCTAAAATACCATTTTTTGAAGGTGTTCACACAACTAGTGGAATAAATATATTGAATTTTCAGTAAATGTACCATGAAATCGTGTTCTTTTATGGTTATAATTTGTATAGGTGGTAAATAACAAGAAACAGACAACATTTAGCACTAGAACAACATTGATCATTTTAAAACACACAGTTTATGTTAATAAATATTTTTCCATGATCGGAGCTAAATATCGTTGTAGATATAGGTTCTTCAAAGGAGAGGGACACCTTGGCACCGCGACCTACAGATCTATTGTGTCTACCACCTCTCAAGAGGAAGGGAAGGAACCACAGAGCAGGCTACTGTGGCCACAAACTCAGAGACGCGCCGAAGTTCCCTAATATTTCCACCGGAGCCGCCGATGAACGTCCCACCAGTGGAGCAACCCCCTGACGTCCACAGGGAATATTTCCAGTGAGCATGCACCTCTGCCATATGTCCGACACCGCCATACACTACGAAACCTAGAATCACACCGAAAAGCTGAGAAGGAAATGACGGAAGTCGTGGTAGATGAGAAACCACCCCAACACCAAGGGGGGTGGTTAGGTGGGAATGTCCATAGCTCCCATTCGGGAGGTCCCAGATTTTTTTCGGGTTTTTTCCTGGATCATCAAGGGAATGCTGGGATGGTTTCCTTCATCCCCCGAATTTCCTGTCCCTTATTTCGTTCCATTAATCATTTCACTCATTCTTCATCCCATTTGCTCTATTTTAGGATTGAAAATGTCGGTGATGGTGCTTCGGTGCAGCGTGCCAGGATATAAGGATGCTCACTGTGCACTTTCTTCGTTTCCTCGGCCTTCGGATCGTTGCCTCCTCTGTGAGGGGCGGTGTCCCCAGTTTGTCCGACTGTCGGGGGTCTATATTTAAAAAACTTTAGGGACCATGTTATTGCTGTGCCGTCACTCCTGTTACCGACCGCCCGCTGTCTCCCTTCATCTCATCCGTCCTTCCCGAGGGCTCCCCTCTGCTTCCCAATTCAATCACTCTAAAATTTGCCTGTCGATCCCGGGGAAACCATGAGTTATAGTGGGCAGTGGCAGGGGTGCGAGCTCGGGACCTCCCAAATACGGGCCACTGAGCCATCCCGCTCGGTATTTTGAATTTAAATTCACAATTTAAACAATGCTATCGTTATAAAAAAAATCTGATGTGTTACACTCACATGACTTTCTCTACTCTTGTACAATCTATTTTTACAAACGCCTATTCTCCATATGCTTTATGTTAATCGAGATATCGAGATGTCAATCTTATTGCTAATTTTCTTGTAGATGCAAGGGGAATATGGTAGCTTTTAAGCGATGGTCAAATATTTTAACGCTGGTTGCTATGTGTCGAATTCCATTCTCTTTGCAAGTCCAGGACATAAAAAAATGAATAACGAATTTGAGAAAAAGTATAAGTATTGGAAAATTTAAGGGAATAACAAGCAATATCTCGAAAACGGTTCACTCAACAAAAGAAATGTATATAACATAAGTTGTGTATTTTAACGAGATCAACATTTTTTGTGTAGTAAAATTTTGTCTATCTCTTATGGTTTACCAGTTATGCAAAAGTCGTTCACAATGAAGAATACTTTTGGAGACATTCCCAGAAAATTCGAGATATACATTTCATTTCTCATGGCATTATCTTAAACATATGATATTTTAAACAAAATCGTTAGAGCCATTTTTGAGAAAATTAAAATTTTCGAAAAATGTTCCATGTAAAGGGTAGTCTGGGGTGGGGGGATTTTCTTGAAAACCTTCGTGTCGCATCTCTGGAAGATACTGAACCTAAATACCAAGTTTGGTGTTTATCCGACTGTTCGTTTTTGAGTTATGCTGTTCACACACACACAGACACACACACAGACACACACACACACACACAGACACACAGACACACACACGGACATGTTTCCAAAAATGCTTTTTTTGGATTCAGGAGGTCTCAAAACATGTATTTCCGGTGAAATCTCGGTATCGAATTTTTGGGTGGAATGCAATACTTCCCCTACTTACTATACGTAGTAGAGAAAGTAAAAACGTTGCTACGCATATTCTTTCATCAAGACCTCTTGCCAGTGATTCCAAAGCACATAAATGAAATAGTTCCAGCGAATTCCAATAAAAACAAACAAAATCGGACATTTTAAATCCGGTCGTGAAAAAGAAAACTATACACCACGGGATCGAAACATATTTCCCCTCAGTACATTTGTCAATAACATACCTCATCTGTTTCTGTCCCTTAAAGTATAACATACTATACTCTTATCCCTCTCACCAGGTGGCAGATGGGCATTCGTTCCGCACTCCTCCTCACATAACCCTCTCCAATGATTTTCCCCTCTCAGGGCAAACACACCATCGCTCTGTAGCATGCTACCTTTTGAGTTTTCTCAAACAATTGTGGGTAAACTTATGTGTGATTTACTTACGCATAATGACGTCAAATTTGGCTGGTATTAGACGAGTCGAAGGATATGATTTATAACGTGTATAACTTTTTTAAAGTTCTGGAAAACCCAGAGAAAGACTTTGTGATTTTTTTATAGATACGCAAAAAGTAACTGCAGACGCATGTCAAATGTCCGTAAGATCAGTGCAACGTACGACGGCAGTCCCAGAAGTACCCGACCTGATGTATAGATAGTGTTTGTTGTTTCAAACAAATGACTTTGGTAGAAAGTACCAACCTTATAAAGCTTAAGTTTGAAGTTTGACGATGCTACTTTGTTTAGTAATTCTTTGGCAGCCATTAAAAGTAAACTCTCTCAGCGAATTTGTAAACATGGATAAAACTGGGCATCTTATGTGATACAATACTTTCATTTAAAAGGTCTTAGTCCAACTAATATTAAAGCTGAGCTAGATTCTACTCTGGGGGAGTCTGCCCCTTCGTTTACAAGAGTAAAATATTGGGTGGCAGAGTTTAAGCGAGGCCTTACGAGTTGCCAAGAGGAACATAGCAGTGTCGACCAAATGAGGTGACCACGCCAGAAATTGTGAAGAAAATCCACAAAATGGTATTATATGACCGTCGACTGAAAGTGCGCGAGCTATCAGACATCGTAGACATTTCAAAAAGTGCTGTACATTGCACACTAACTGAAAATTTAGACATGAGAAAGCTATGCGCAAGATGAGTGTCGCGTTTACTCATAATGGAACATAATCAGCGTTGTGAGGATGTTTCAGTCGAGTGTTTGGCGATGTTTCGCTGCAATAAAGCCGAGTTTTTGTATTGATTCATAACCATGGATTGAAACATGGGTCCATCACTTCACACCTGAGACGAAGGAACAGTCAAAACAGTGGATTGAAAGGGGAGAATCGGCTCCAAAGAAGGCGAATACAGTGCCATCTGCAGGTAAGGTCATGGTGTCAGTTTTTGGAATGCGCTTGGGATTATTTACATTGATTATCTTCAAAAAGGAAAAACAAACAATGGCGAGTATTGTGCAAACTTATTGCAGGGTTTGAATGATGAAATCAAACAAAACCGGCCACATTTAGCAAAAAAGAAAGTTCTGTTTCATCAAGACAATGCACCAGTTCACACATCCATTATCACCATGGCCAAAATCAACGAGTTGAAGTTTAAATTGCTTCCTCATGCACCCTATTCGCCAGACGTAGCCCTCCCTTTGATTATTTTCTGTTTTCAAAGTTGAAGAAATGGCTTGGTGGTAAAAGATTTGCCAACACTGAAGAGGTGGAGTTTGCAGTTGATGGTTGATGGCTATTTTGCAGAACTCGATGGTTCTCAGCATAAATAGGGTATCGAAGCTATTGAACATCGCTGGAAAAAGTGTATCGAGCTGAAAGGAGACTATATAGAGAAATAAAGATGTTTTTCCCGAAATGTTTATGTTTTCTTTGGTAGGTCAGGTACTTCTGGGACAGCCCTCGTATATATGAGGTAGCCCAGAAAAGTGTAATGAAAATTTAGAGACCCCAGGGCCATAGTTTTCCTCTCCAAGAAAAAAATATTACACGTCATAAATCAGTCACATAGACGATTTTCACAAAGGGTAATCAGTCACTCAGTACATGATCGTGGTGAGTACCCTATGCTTAAAAAACTCAAAGTGGTTTTAAAAGACAAAGCAAATTATACAGGGAGTATTATTTATTTACACATAATTTTGAGAAAGTTTACTTTAGATATCGAAAGTGGAACGAAGGGCCATGGTTTTGATGGAGAGAAAATATATAGTTGCGGCGATGGCCTCATTTTTGAGAATAGTGTATGACAAAAAGAAACAATGGCGAAACTTAGGTAAACCAAAGCCATTGAAATGGGATACACCATATATATAAAAGAATTGAACATAGTAATAATATAATTCACCAAGAAACATGTTAAAATATTCAACAACCAAGAATTGTACAAAGCAGATTGTAAGAGACGGGCGAGCTAGCAAATTCCAGGTAAAAGATATTCTAGGTAGAACCCACCTTTCACCAAGCTAATGAACAGGGAGCCGGTAGCGGTAAGGAGAAATACAAACAGACAGCTAGAGAAAAGAAAGAACCGGAAATATTGAATCCGCTTCATGGCGCGCCATGGGAACGTGGAAGCGCATAACTTTGGAGTAGAATATTCTCATACATGTTAAGGTAACGTGGTCTGTGGACCAATTAGAAATGTCGTTACACTTTGAGGCGCGGAGCTGAGCGTCACTCTCAGGTATATAAACGGAAAGAAAGCCCCAGATTTTCACTCTCTTCTAGAATTTCGTCGACACAAGTGCTACGCACTTGACGACAGATGCACGTGTGTGCATATGGGTGGGAAGACGTGTGCAGTTAGTTTAGGGTCATGATTTATTGTAATGATGGGAATTGGTAAAATGGGAAAAGCTAACCGCCTATAAATATTTGAATTGAAAATAAACCACATTTATTAAGGGAAATGCAGTATATTTTTAATTTGCCTCACCCACGATAACCCTGAGAACCAAGAATTAGCTATATAGGGAAAGATTAGGAATGGAAAACAAAGCCGCCGACGAGCAGCAATAGCCGAGGACAAGAAGACAGCAGCAGATAGCATCAACCAGAGGAACGACGCTTTCCAGATGCTACTGATTAACGATTTCCCGCTATACACCATGTTTAAAGTTTTATTTGGCAGGATTCTAATAGAAACGGTGGTATAAGAGTCCGCTAGGTAAAGGATCACGTCTAATAATCGACCATAGATGGGGCAGATAGTGTTCCAATCAAAAAGTGAGGTGATGTCATAAAGACATGATTAATGTAGTGTTTAGAGAATGGTTTACCGATCTCCTTAGAAGACTGGTGTAAGGTTGTGTGATAGTGATGGATGAGTAGTGAATGTATCTCTAGGGCCGTAAACGTGCTAAATTGTGCGATGTTGATGATAATGATGATGAGATAGGATTTAAGGGCGCTAAACATCTAGGGCCATCAGGGCCTTTACAATGTATAGAATTTAAAATCCAAGAACTAAAACTCGGGACACAAACCCGCGATGTCGAAAAAACTAAAAAACAAAAAACACCAAATTCTAAAAACCAACACGCTAAATTATGGTCAATAAAAAAATAAAACAACGTGTCAAGAACTGTAGAATTCAAGGGGCATGAGCGCCATATGTCCGTCGGGGAGAAGAGCCCCAATAAAACAGACTATATAAAACCACAAAGCTAAAAGACGCTCAGCGCATCAAAAGCGCCGATTGAAACCACTGTCACTGATAAAACGTAAAAGACATTCTACAGCACGCGCGTCGTGTGCCAAAATGTTGGCTATGCCAACAGGCAGAGACACAAGAAGGCGCAGTGGAGCTAAAACTTGACACTCTGCTAAAATGTGACGCACCGTTAAGGGCGCATCACACTGCTCACAGAGTGGTGAAGGGTCACCACTG
The DNA here is from genome assembly GCA_030765065.1 of Deroplatys truncata. Classification (NCBI taxonomy): domain Eukaryota; kingdom Metazoa; phylum Arthropoda; class Insecta; order Mantodea; family Mantidae; genus Deroplatys; species Deroplatys truncata. The sequence continues at coordinate 29,522,232 of CM060981.1, read as the reverse complement.
AGCAGGTATCTATGACTAAAAAGGCAATGTCCGATTTGTAGACGAGCTGAAAGTACCTCTTCCCCAACGAGAAGAGGTACTCCAGACGAACGGGAGAGGTTTAACCTCCCGCAACTTGTTCGCCCGGAGGCCGTCCACTCATCGCGCCAAAGTGAGAGGTTGCGGTGACGTAAAATAACACCCAAATCTGAAGAGAGAACAACAGAGGTAAAAATATGGGTGATAAAATTGCCGATTTGGCAGCGGCGTCGGCAGACTCGTTCCCTGAGATGCCCACATGACCTGTAATCCACACGAAGGAGCCGCTGATGCCAGAGGCACCAAACGAATGGAGCAGGTCATGTAAAAACAAACCCCTTATGTTTAGTAATAAACTAATTATTTTTAAAAAGCTGACAAAGCTTATTATTGTTTGTAACTCATTGTTAGTGCATAAATTCACGTATCAGCTGTGACAAGTCGATTGTGCTTGCATAGAAGGGAGAGTAAGTAGAGTGGGGATGAAGCGATGTGGCCTTGATCCGCCTGGTGGATGCGAAATAACGATACTCGTATTAATTTGTGCCATTAAGTATTTTCTAGATATTCAGGGCTCTTGTTTGAATATTCCAATACCCTATCACACGTTTTTAAGTATTAAGTTACCATTATTTTGTTTCTCGTAAGATCATTTAAAAGAGTATGGAATTTCAAAGCCAGCAGATAACGTCACGCTTTTTAAAGATTTGAGTATGTATTTAGTGTCCTGTGTCGCTCTTGTACTTATATGAAAATGAAGTGGATATAAAAATAAACAATATTTGGTAGAGAAAGTCTTGGGAATGCGGGATACGAGACATTTTTCGCTAAGCATTGTAACAACTGAGATTAAGGCATTTGATTCTGTGTGGTCTATTTCCTCGAATGTTCACCTAGAAACCGCAGAAATGTGCCACACGGTGCTATGTACTCGGCAGATTTCATTAAACGCCGTAAATAAGGGGCTTGTTCTGTTAAATGCGTCTGACAGCTCCCTCTAGTTTATGTTTAAGCACTGCTCCATTATACCTTATTTACGTTCCGCTAAATTTAACGAGTTCCAGAATCGCAAGGCCTCCCGAACAGCATCTGTGTTTACGCTCGATCGTTCAAGTTGTAGGAAACGGCTAAATTTCAGTGTTACGAAGCAGTGGTAATAATAATAATAATAATAATAATAATAATAATAATAATTTCATCTTATTTTCTAGGTCTATAGAAATCTACATTTCCACATTAATGTATAGTCTTTCCCTATTAGTACCGAGTGGGATGGCTCAGGGGGCAACGTCTATACAAAAATAAATAAATGTATTGTTAGTTAACGACGCTGTCAATTGCCAGGATCATATCAGTCGCTCCAGTGCGCCGGAATTTCGTCCCGGAGGAGTTCTTTTACATACTAGCAAACCTATTGACATGGGGCTGTCGCTGGTTTTGAACCCGCGACCTTGGGATAAAAATCTTATGTGTTACACTCACATGACTTTCTCTACTCTTGTACAAACTATTTTTAGAAAAGCTTATTCTCCATATGCTTCATGTTAATCGAGATGTTAATCTTATTGCTAATTTTCTTGTAGATGCAAGGGGAATTGGTAGGCTTTAAGTTTCCAATTTTCTCAAAACTGGCTCCAACGATTTTGATTAAAGTATCGTACGTTTAAGATATTTTCATGATAAATGAAATGCATATCTCGAATTTTCTGGGAATGTCTCCAAAAGTATTCTCCATTGTGAACGACTTTTGCATAACTGGTAAACCATAAGAGATAGACAAACTTTTACTACACAAAAAATGTAGATCACGTTAAAATACACAATTTATGTCATATACATTTTTTTTGTTGAGTGAACCATTTTCGAGATATTCCTTGTTATTCCTTTAAATTTTCCAATACTTTTTCTTAATGGGAATTCGTTATTCATTTTTTTATGTCCTGGACATACAAAGAGAATGGAATGCGCCACATAGCAACCAGCTCTTAAAACATTTGACTATCGCTTAAAACCTACCATATTCCACTTGTACCTACAAGAAAATTAGCAATAAGGTTAACATCTCAATTAACATGAAGCATATGGAGAATAAGCGTTTGTTAAAATAGTTTGTACAAGAGTGGAAAAGTCATGTGAGCGCAACACATCAATTTTTGTTGCATAAGCCATTGCTCAAGAGATATACGATGTTAAAGCTTCGAATTGTTCATTTCTTGGTCAATCTGCATAAGTCCAGTCAATTCAGTTGTTTCTCGCGGGTGCACAGTATGGAATTTTAAGGGCAGCACATAGCGTCCAGTTATTAAACATTTGACTATCGCTGTTCTCTTTGTATCTATAAAGAAATGTGAAATGTAGCTGTTTCTATAAAGGTTTATCCCGATTAAAATGTACTAGATGGAAAAATAAGCTTTAGTAAGACTAACTTATACCCACTAATAAAGATAGAGGGTAGAAAAGTAATGTGAATGTATCCCATCAGATTTTTAGAAAAAAGTTCGTGCGTGTGTGTTTGTGTGTATGGGTGTCTGTGAATAGCACAGCTCAAAAACGAAAAGTTGGATAAATACTAAACTTGGCATTTAGGTTCAGTATCTTCATAAGATGCGACACGAGGATTTCAAAGAATATTCCCTACCTCAAACTTCCCTTTACATTGAAATATTTTTATTTTTTGTTTTCTAAGAAAATCCCTAATGGTTTTGATTGAGATATCACCTAAAACTTGCACCGCAAATGTTTCGGAAATGGAAAGTGCTATTAATGTGCAGTTTTCACAGCATTGATTAGTAGTCAGGGCTTCGTACATTTAAAAATATTTTAATAATACTGAGAAAGTGTATTTTCTGAGCAAACATACAATTTTTTAAATGGAGCAATGCCCAGTTACAGAATAAAGGTAGGGTAAATTAGAATTTCAATGATCTTTGTTGCAGGATTCCATTGCAAATGGTTTACGAGAAATCGTATTTTAAAAACTTTCCACCCCGACAATTGTTTGTGCCATTCAACCTGCTTAATTGCTAGGTACGATGTTGTTATGTTTGTTTCCATTGTGTTTTCTGTTCATTGATTGCATTGCACTCTCTGGTCAGTTTGTGACAGTTCAAGAAGTTAGTCGTGAGTGGAAGATGGGGTTTACTAATGCAGAAAAAGCCGACATGCTCATGGTGTATGGAGAGTGTAGGAAGAATGTAGTTGCTTCCTGTACGGTGTATGCTGAAACGTATCCCAATAGATGTCAACTATCTCGGCAATTATTTATCAACCTCTTCAACCAATTACGTGAAAGTGGTACTGTTACATCTAGAAAACGTAACAGAAACAAACAAGTGGCTGGAGAAGAGGCAGAAATTAATTTTTTTGACTACCGTTGTAGTAGATCCGTAAATTAGTTCCCGAACAATCGCACGTGGAAGTGGCATAAGTCAGGCAAATGTATTGCGCATTCTCCATCGACATGGGTTCCATCCCTATCACATCTCTCCCAATCAAGAGCTGCATGGAAACGATTTTGAGAATCGTGTTAACTTTTGTACATGGGCATTAAGACATGATACTCGAGATTCATTATGTATCTTGTTTAGTGATGAGGCCAGGTAAACAGCAGAAACATGCACTATTGGTGTGTTGACATTCCCCGTTGGCTTCCTCAGGTGGAACGTCAGCGTCCATGGAGTTTAAACGTGTGGTGTGGGATAGTGAATCAACATCTCATAGGCCCTTTGTTCATAGAAGGAACAATTAACTCGTACAAGTATCGCAGCCTCCTGAAAGAACATCTGCCACAGATGCTAGAAGACGTTCCTTTGCAGACTAGGAGGAACCTGTGGTACCAACATGGTGGCTGTCCAGCCCATAGTGCACGAAGTACTACAGCTTGTCTTAACGAATTGTTTCCAAATCGTTGGATTGGACGAAGAGGACCTGTACCTTAGCCTGGCCGTTCACCGGATCTGACCTCATTAGACTTTTTCTGTGGGAGGCTGAAAGACACTGTCTACAAGGATGTGCCAACTACACCAGACGATATGAAATGACGTATTACTGCTACCTGCTCTAAAATTTCCGCTGAAATTCTAGAACGTGTGCAGCAGTCTTTCCATAGCAGACTGGAAGCGTGTATTGAAGCTGCCGGTGGTCATTTTGAACACAACCTTTGAAGGGTTATGTTCTCTTTACTTGTAAGAATCCACAGAAGTATTGTAATTCCCTTTTGTTTTTCTTTAGTTTGTGCTACCACATGTTGTACAAGTGGCGGTGCGTAAAAGTTTCAAAATAAGAGTTCTTGTAAACCACTTGCAGTAGAATTTTGCAACAAAAGCCACTGACATTCTAATTTACCCTACCTTTATTCTGTTGATATAACTAGGTATTCATCCATTTAAAAAATTGTATGTTTACTGAAAAATACACTTTCTCAGTATTATTAAAATCTTTTTAAATGTACGAACCCCTGACTACCAATCAATGCTGTGAAAACTGCACTTCAATAGCACTTTCCATTTCCGAAATATTTGCGGTGCCAATTTTAGGTGATTCACCCTTTAAATTTAATTATATTTCTATAACTAATGGAAACATTGCATTTTCTGCAAATGTCCTGTGAAGCTCTCGTCATTCTGAACTACTTTTGCACAATTTTGTCTGACATGTAAACGTAAGAGATAGACAAAACATACTACACAGCCGAGCGGGATGGCTTAGGCGGTAACGTCTGTAGTCTGCAATCGAGAGGTCGGGTTCAATTCCCGCGGCCGACCTTCCTGACCTCGGGATTTTTCGGGGGTTTCTCTGTGTCACTAGGCGAATAATTGGAAGATTCGTTACATCCCCGAATTTTCTCTCCCTCCATTTCAGCTCCATTCTCATTTCATTTCAACTTTAATTTGCTTGGATGTAGGATGCGTTTATCTGTGGGGGACATTTGGTGCACTGCGACCAGCTTGATCTGTTGTGGTTAAAAAAAAACCGGGATGAGGTGACGGAGCCGTAAGAGGTCACAGATCCGCAGGTAGACAGGTCCGCAGAAGTCCAGTATTTCCAGTTTCAACAAACGCGCAGCAGTAAGAGCGATAGAAGGCGAGATAGCGACAAAGCTAAACTAATGGGTGGATCAGTGTACTCTGGCGTTTACGGAGAGAAAGCTTTCTAACGCGGAAGTATCTATGCCGTCGGTCCGACACCGCCGCCAGCAGTACAGGACCTGAAACGTGAAAGTGAGGGATGAAATAAGAGGAAATGGGTGTAAAGAGAAATCGTGGTAGAACACACCACCTAGGCGTTCGCTTAGACGATCAGGGGAAAATCACGAAAAACACAATGGTCAGCGTGGACGGTTACGGTAAGCAAACCTGGGAACTCCCGAACTCGGGCCTCAGACGTTGGTACCTTAGCCATCCTGCTCGATTTATTTGGTTGTTTCAGTGTTGCAAGTGTCGGCGGGAATCTCGGCGTTGCATGGCAGGGAAAAACGATGCCCTTTGCAACTCATTGTCGCCAGGAATTGAGGCGGTCTCAGAGTCCCCCCAGTGAACATTCTGGAAAATGTAGGGACCCTGCCCTTTGCTCTGTAGTGCGGGCTTAGGCACAAAAGGTCTTCATAGCCGAGGTGCTAAGTCCCCCTCCAGCCCTAATCATAGTCCTGCTACACAAAAAGTGTGTACCTTACTAAAACACACAAATTATTCCAAATGAAGTTTTTGTGGCATTAACCACTTCCGAGGTATTACTTGTTCGCTTATAGTCTACATTCGATGTTTTCTGTGGTCATGCAAACAGTGGCATTTCAAAGCCAGCATATAAGGATCCGCGTTTTAAACATTTGACCATCGCTTCAGCGAAATGTCGACTAACAAGAAGGTTTTGTGGGAACAGTTTGTGGAAAAGTGGGTAGAGAATGCCATGAGAACGCACAAGTTACTAATCTTGTAAGATGTGACAGTGCCTTTATTGGGCCCCAGTTTGTAGACTCGCGCTGCGTGTAATTGCAACAGAATGCGACGAGGGGGTGAGATGAGAAAATTAGGTGAAGCGAATCAGCTTCTGGCGATTCTCGGAGTGACACACAAATAATTGCTGTAACATGAAGTTCGGGGGATGTGCTGATTGTATGCTAATAACGAGAGAGGCCAGGCAGCATCTGGGGGAGAAAACTGTAATAAGAACATCGCCCCGGGAGGTGTTGTTTAAAAACGTGCTGGCTTCAACACTTTAGGCGTATTAATATACCCTCTCAGCTCCAGGCTACTGCAGCTATTGTGAAGGGGATAAAGGTGTTCCAGTTTTATGTCAGCAGTGCTTACAGGTATGCTATACAGAGCTGAAGAGGTATTCATTTCAACACAAGGCTGCTTAGGGTATAGGGATGTGAAGTGGTTGGACCAGTCACTTGCTTATGCCGCGTGGCACGGATTAATTCCTTAAGAAGACAAGGTACTCTGAAATGGTCAAAAATCACATTTTTTGTATTAGGCACTAAAGATCTTTTAAGACATTTAAATACCATTTAATTGCGAGTCTGCATTCCTTTAAAGCTGTCATGCAATGCCCCTTTTTAGAGCATTTTTGTATCTTTCAACAACAAACGACTATATCATGCCCAGCGAACAGTTCAGTAATTAACAAAAGAGGCCAGGACCAAGAGTAGGCAATCAGAAAAGCTGAAGCAACCCAGGAATGAAGGTACAGATGATTATGATCCTGGAATGTGAGAAATGTTTGTTGCTGCTACGTATGTGGTCATGTCAGTTTGAAGATGATGTATTGAAGGAGTTGTATTATATTTCTACTGTTGGGGAACCGAACTTGAAATTGTTGCAACCGCATGTATAGTAAACAATTTTCCGTAGCCTTCGCCCCAAATGTACTTTCAGGTGGCCTTTGCACCAAATTTAAAAAAATTATTAACTTTGGAATTAAACGGTTTCTTTCAATATTTAATATTTATGTTTACCTCGGCTGCATCAGTATTTATTTTAGAGGCATGGATATCTTGGCAGGGTTGTGATGCGACAATAATGTAGGTTTACACAGACTATAATTTTACTTCACACATTTTATAACACTTGATACGATTTAAAGAACACTTCACTGATATAGAGAAAGCTGTGAGATGTTTTTATTAAATACTTGCACTTTTATCACGTAAACTATTTTTTTCTCACTCGAATACGTATTAAATCTCTCAAGGATGTGTCTCGTGTCCAGTTAGTAACACTGTTTGCAGGCAACTGACATCTAGATTTGTAAATTTTGCTATGTTTCAGTTTCTGATTGGCTAATCCTACTCCAATAGAATACCTTCATTTAAATAAAGCTTTTTCTGGTTGTTGATTGGCTATTTTATAAACCGTCACTAAAATTACATTATTGTTACTCCAAGAATCACTAGTAGTACTGTTAAACTTTCTTACTCATTATTGACTCAAGGTTACCTCATTGTTAGCAACTTTTAACCTATTATTCTCACAGCTCCTACATTATTAAGTTACGTAATATGTTCACATAACATTATTACACATGGATACAATAATATAAGCATATGCAATGACTGTTACATACATTTTACAAATTATTACGTACACATATTGCTTCAAGGCAATGTTTGTTATTTAATTTACATATTATATAATTAGACTGAAATTATTTAAGTGTTAAAAATACTGCCTCAATGTACTGAAGTGTGTCAGAATTTTAATGTTCAAACTTAAAATTCAGTTTTCTCAAAACAATATTTTTGGATACTTATGTACCTTTTTCTCAGAAAGTATGAGAGGTAGAGAGCTGAAATTTTCAGTGCATGTATACAAGACATAGATAAACTTTCCGTACTACAATCATAACTTTGTAATATATATATTAGTGATATTAAGAAATGAACATCATTGCAAATTTTCCACATTTTGACTTTTTTGACTTTAATATATATTTTTTCAATTTATAATGAACTGATGTACATAACTAAATAATTTACGTTCAGAAGATAGCTGATTGTACTAAGAACGTGCATGCAAAAGCGTGATTCTGTATTACAAGTCGTATCAGAGAAAAAGGTACATGAATTCAAATGTTTTAAGTGTAAATTTTATTATTTTTCTGCTCAATGAAATAATGTTTACGGACTCACCTACATCAGCTATCAATGCAAACAACTACTTAAAATAATTGTCATGATTTACAGAAAAATTCGTAAATGTTTCAGGAAAAACTATTGAGAACTTTAAGAGCAGTGGTAATTTAACACACTTAAGGCGATATTTCTATGTGTTCAGACTACCTTGTCCCCTTAAATAAGACGTCGAAGAAGACAGTAGCGTAAGCAACCATAACGTTAGATTAGCCAGCTGTGGTACGTTTGTATATTAGGGTTTGAAAATAATGGACAATGATAGCGTTTTAAGATTTCAGGGCACTACACCACTGAAAATATTATTTGGTGTACTTTTAGTAAGCTAGAGAATGACTTAATGTATTTGTTACGTCCAATAGCACACGGCGATCTCCATAAAAACCAACATTTTAAACACTTATACCTTCTAAACCAATGATCACAAACATGAGAAATCTGTTATGCAAGGCAGAGTGACTTAATGGGATTCCTCAGAGCAAATGATTAAAATGAAGCAAACCAATATGGGAACATAATTGAAATGTCCATTCACAATTTTGTGTTTACTTTACCCATAGTAGACAGAGAAGGTATTGCATTCCACACAAAAATTTGATACCCAGATTTCACCCGAAATACATGTTTCGAGACCCGCTGAATCCAAAACAGAAAGCATTTTTAGAAAAAAGATCCGTGTTTGTGACTGTAAACAGTATAACTGAAAAACGAAAAGTCAGATAAACACCAAACTTAGTATTTAGATTCAGTAACTTTCAAAGATAGGGAACAAAGATTTTGAAGAAAATCCCTCCACTCAAAACTAGCCTTTACATGGAACACTTTTAGAAATTTTTTGTTTTCTCAAAAATGGCTCTAACGATTTGGTTTAAAATGCAATATGTTTAAGATATTTTCATGGCAAATGAGATGTGTATCTTCAATTTTCTGGGAATTGCTCCAAACATCCCCTTCATACTGAATACATTAAAATGTCACATACATTTTTACTTCCTCTACTACGTATAGTAAGTAGGGGAAGTATTGCATTCCACCCAAAAATTCGATACCGAGCTTTCACCGGAAATATATATGCTTTGAGATCCCCTGAATCCAAAAAAAAACATTTTTAGAAACATGTCCGTGTGTGTGTCTGTGCGTCTGTGAACTGCATAACTCAGAAACGAGCACTCGGATAAACACCAAACTTGGTATTTAGGTTCAGTATCTTCCAGAGATGCGACACGAAGATTTTCAAGAAAATCTCCCCACCCCAGATTACCCTTTACATGGAAGATTTTTCGAAAATTTTAATTTTCTCAAAAATGGCTCTAACGATTTTGAATAAAATATCAAATGTTTAAGATATTAGTATCTTCCAGAGATGCGACACGAAGATTTTCAAGAAAATCTCCCCACCCCAGATTACCCTTTACATGGAAGATTTTTCGAAAATTTTAATTTTCTCAAAAATGGCTCTAATGATTTTGAATAAAATATCAAATGTTTAAGATATTTTCATGACAAATGAAATGTATATATCGAATTTTCTGGGAATGTCTCCAAAAGTATTCTTCATTGTGAACGACTTTTGCATAACTGGTAAACCATAAGAGATAGAGAAAATTTTACTACACAAAAAATGTAGATCGCGTTAAAATACACAATTTATGTCATATACATTTTTTTTGTTGGGTGAAACATTTTCGAGATATTGCTTGTTATTCCCTTAAATTTTCCAATGGTTATACTTTTTCTCAAATTCGTTATTCATTTGTTTTGTCCTGGTAATATAAAGAGAATGGAATACTCCACATAGCAACCAGCTCTTAAAATATTTGACTATCGCTTAAAGCCTACCATATTCCCCTTGCATCTACAAGAAAATTAGCAATAAGATTAACATCTCGATATCTCGTTTAACATGAAGCATATGGAGAACAAGCGTTTCTAAAAATATTTGGTACAAGAGTAGAGAAAGTCATATGAGTGTAACACATCAGATTTTTTACAATCGTTTTACTGTAATTGCGTTAAATAGTATACTTTTTTGTTACTTCATTTTAATTATGAATATAACTACAATATTGACAAAAGTTGTGGTTATAAAATTAAACTAAGTATGAAACATCCTCCCGAGCGATAAATTGATGTCATGGTTGACGGACTACTAAATAAACGCCACATACCTAAACATCTGATGTGTTACATTCACATAAATTTCTCTATCCTCTATCGTTTCTTATTGCGTATACAAATTAAGTTTATTTTTGTATCCACTTCATTTTAATGGAGATAATCCTTTGCAGAAATAGCTACATTACACATTTCGTTATAGATACAGAGAGAACAGCGATTGTCAAATGTTTAACAACTGGACGCTATATGCTGGCCTTAAAATTTCATACTGTTTCCATGACATTGCGAGAAACAACTGAATGTTGAGGCAGTATTTTTAACACTTAAATGATTTCAGTATAATTATATATATATATTATATATGTATATAATTCAATAACAGACCGCATTAAAGCAAATGTGTATGTAACAATATATAAAAACTGTATGTTACAGTTATTGGAAATGTTTATATTATAGTACACATGTAATAATGCTATCGGAATGTATTACGTAATTTAATAATGTAGGAGCTGTGAGAATAATAGGTTAAAAGTTGCTAACAATGAGGTAACCTTGAGGCAATAATGAGTAAGAATGTGTAATAATGCTACTAGTCATTCTTGGAGCAACAATAATGTAATTTATATGACAGTTTATAAAATAGCCAATCAACAACTAGAAAAAAGCTTAAGTTAAATAAAAGTATTCTGTTTGATTAGGATTAGACAATCAGAGACTTTAAATACAGACATTTACAAATTTAGGCGGTAGAAATCAAATCAGTTGCTTGTAGGTAGCGATCATAACTGGACGCGTTGCTAGCAGGCAGTGTTACTAATCAGACGCGAGATGTGTCCTCGAGAAATTTAATACGCATTTTGTGTGAGAAATTATTTTACGTGTTTAAAAAGTGCAAGAATTTAATAAAATAAACTTACAGCTCTCTATATCAGTGAAGTGTTGTTTAAATCATGTCAAGCATTAATAAAAAGGAATGAAGTAAAATTATAATCTGTGTAAGCCTACATTCTTCAGCCGCTTCACGCCCTGCTAAAGCATTCATGTCTCTAAAAAAATATAAATACTGACGCAGCCGAGGCAGACATAAAAATATAATATTTAAAGAAACAGTCAAATTACCAAGTTAATATCTTTACATTGTTAGACGAAGGCTACCGGGTACCATACGTGCGGTTACAACTACCTCAAGTTCGGCTCCCCAACAGTTGAACTACAATACAACTACTACAACTTCAAATTGGCTTCCATAGGTGGGGCAGAAACTACCTACTTCAATGTTGAGAAAACTTTAAGGAATTAGAAGAAATGCACAAATCGAACTTCAATAAGAATATCTCAGAAATGGCTTATGCCACAAAAAACTTATTTGAAATAAATTGTGTGTTTGAAAGAGATCTACATTGGTTGGGTATTAGTTTTGTCTATCGCTTAACGTTTACCAGTTAAATAAGGTTATTCAAGATATACATTTTATTTGATTTATAAGTAGGTATCTTTAATATATGGTAATTTAATCAAAATCGTTAGTCGTTTTTTAGAAAATCGAAAATTTCGTAAAATGTTCCATATAAATGTTAGTTTGAAGTAGAGGGATTTTCTTGAAAATGTTGGTGTCGTATCTCTGAAGGATGCTGAACTCAAATACCAAGTTTGGTACTTATCCGACTTTTCATTTTTGAGTTATGCTGTTCACAGGCACGCACACACACACACGGACGTTTTTCTAAAAATGGGGGTTTAGGGGGTCTCAAAACATGTATTTTCTTTGAAAGCTCGGTATTTAATTTTCGGGTGGAATGCCATACCCCCTTTACCTAGTATATACGTGGTAGAGAAAGTAAAATGTCGCTTACATATATACCAAAGTCGTTATTTAAGTTCAGCGGCTTCTAAGGTTGCGACACGAATTTTTTAAAAAACTCCTCCACCCAAGGCTAACTTTTGTATGAAAAAAACCCCGTTATTTTCTATTTTCTCAAAAATTCCTTAAACGATTTTATTAAAATACCATATACGAGGTACGTCCAGAAAGTAAGTTCCGTTTGGTAATAAAATTAAATTGTGTACAGATACAGAAAAATTATTTATTGCACAAAATTCTACAACTCTTAAACTACTTTTCCACATAACTGCCGAAATTTTGCGGGCATTTGTCATAGCGTGGCACAAGTTTTTGTATACCTTCTTCATAGAAGTTTGCCGCCTGCGTCTTCAACTAGTTGGAAACATTTTCTTTCAGCTCTTCGTCATTGTTGAAGTATTGACCGCCAAGGAAAGACCTGAGATGTAAGAACAGATGAAAGTCGCTAGGAGCGAGGTCAGGGCTGTACGGAGGATGGTCAAACACGTCCCAGCCAAATCCCTATAGGAAGTTTTGCGTCACATTTGCAGTGTGTGGTCGTGCGTTGTCGTGAAGAAAAACAACACCTTTTGACAGCAATCCTCGGCGCTTATTCTGAATTGCGCGGCGGAATATCCTAAGTGTCTCGCAATAAACATCTGCTTTGATTGTTTGATCACGCGGTAAGAAATCAATGAGTAAGATGCGTTTCCAGTCCCACGAAGTACGCCGGGCCGAACATCTGAGCCCCTCCCGAAAGGGAGTTGTTCGGATTGGGTTGGACTCGGCGGGGCAGTGGTTCCCGATACCCATGGGTGATTGGGTACGCCTGGCTAGGTTAATTCCGCCCAGGCGGGGTTGTGAGACGCCTCGATACTCTCCGGCACCAGCCATGAGGGATAGCTGGTAGACGGTAGCTAGAAACTGTCGGCCCCACCGAGGTTGTTCGGTAGTCTCCCCCAGTAGGGTTCGTCCTGCTGGCCTGACGCGCGTTAGTGGCGTATCCACTTCCGTCCCTGCTTGGAAGGGTCGGTGCGGGAGGTGTCCTTGCTCGATTTCGACCAGGCAGGGGGGGCGGTATATAAAATAGGCACCGCTCCTAATGGAAAGGCCCACGAGTTTCTCCTGGGTTGCGAGAGTGTGGTCCTGCGTTGGCGGACCCGGTCCCGTATTTAGTCCCAGAACACTGTGCAACTGTAAACCGTAAAATACAAACTATTAATATAGATAAATGTAGATGTTAAAACACACACTTTGTGTCAAAATAGATATTTTGTAGCATTAACCATTCCCGATTTATACTTTGTTACTGATTGGAATTGTCAAATACTTAATACTCTTTTCAACTGCTAAGTCGTTATTCGTTTTTTTCGCGTGGTGATGCAAACAGAACTAATGTCATAATTTCTGGTGTACATACAACGAAATCTCTAATAAAATCAATCGATTAAACATATAGATAAATAAACCTGTGTAAGAATAGTTTATAGAAAAGTGAGTAGAGAAAGTGATGTAAAATAACACATTCGATTTCTATTGGAAGGGATGACTTGTCCTGTGTGAGGTCAGGTGGACTGTTGTTACATCTTGCCCGCTGAGGGGCAGCACGTGGCGAAATCAGTAAATTACCAAGGTCCGCTGCAACAGTTAACACATTTGCCGGCACTTTGTTAGCGTTGGCCATGTCACAGGAAATGTCTGATCGTTTAGAATGATGGACAGCTCAACAGCAATTTTCCATTAATTATTGCCAGCGCCTATAAAATGTGTCTGCCAAAATCTGCGCTGCCTTGCCCGTCCCCTTCCTAATTGCAATTAAATATGGTGCCGCGGGGCCCTTCTGTACGGTTCGGGTTATCTCGCGCGCCGAAACAACAGACAGGGAATATTCTCGCCGCGTAATATTCTCCATAATTCATAGCTGATGTTCGTGAATCGCGGAATTTAATATTTTGAGGAACATCAAATTCTATGAGCCCAAGGCGGCAGTAGCGTCGAAGAGATATGCGTGGGCAAGTTCATAAGTAATGGCAAATTATTTCTTTAAGATGGAATATCCTTACGCAGCAAGTCAGGGAAGTCTTATACCGAAGAATGAAGCGATAGTTAACTTTTGCTTTCTCTACTACTTATAGTAAGTAGGAAAAGATTGTATTCCACCCAAAAATTCGATACCGAAATTTCAACGGAAATACATGTTTTTGGAAACATGTCCGTGTGTGAGTGTATCTGTGTGTGTTTGTGAACAGCATAACTCAGAAACGAACAGTCGGATAAACACCAAACTTGGTATTTAGGTTCAGTATCTTCCAGAGATGCGACACGAAGGTTTTCAACAAAATCCCTCCACCCCAGATTACCCTTTACATATAACATTTTTCGAAAATTTTAATTTTCTCAAAAATAACTCTAACGATTTTGAATAAAATATCAAATGTTTAAGATATTTTCATGACAAATTAAATGTATATCTCGAATTTTTTGTGAATGTCTCCAAAAGTATTCTTCATTGTGAACGTCTTTTGCATAACTGGTAAACCATAAGAGATAGACAAAACTTTACTACACAAAAAATGTAGATAGCGTTAAAATACACAATTTATGTCATTTACATTTTTTTTGTAGAGCGAACCATTTTCGAGATATTGCCTGTTATTCCCTTAAATTTTTCGATGCTTATACTTTTTCTCAAATTCGTTATTCATTTTTTTGTCCTGGACATGCAAAGAGAATGGAATACTCCACATAGCAACCAGCTCTTAAAATATTTGACTATCGCTTAAAGCTTAGCAATTCCCCTTGCGTCTGCAAGAAAATTAGCAATAAGATTAATATCTCGATATCTAGATTAACATGAAGCATATGGAGAATAAGCTTTTGTAGAAATAATTTGTACAAGAGTAGAGAAAGTCATGTGAGTGTAACACATCGGATTATTTAAAAATCTTTTTGCTATATGCTGGACTTGCTTGACAACGAGAAACAGAAGAATGGCATCTTAGTATAGAGTATTCAGAATTTCAAACCGATAAGAATATATACCTCGAAATTGTGAATGTAACAAGATAATTTTTTTGACTTACGTAACGAGATGTATAATGAGGTACATAGCATGTGGCCCATAATGGAACGCTGCTATATTAGTTGGTACTGACAAATTTAGCCCCACTCCCTGCCAGCACGACCATTTCTATTCCTTGCCTATAATACTTACCAATAGCAAATGAAGTGAGAGACGCTCTTGCAATGAGAGAATCGGGGCTCGATTCTATTGGGCCCGAGGCCTACTGCGGGGAATCATCTAGAACTGTCAAGTATGAGATAACTCACCTTCGGCGAGGGCACTTCTTGAAATCTAGAGTAAACAAACAACCGCCAGGAAAACCCATGCCTTTATATTGGTGCTTGATGAGAACGTGGACGAGTTCCTCCTGAACATGTTTTACGTGGGCAGTCCCAGAGGAACCCGACCTGATGTATAGATAGCGGTCGTTGTTTCAAACAAATGACTATGGTAGAAAGTACCACCCTTATAAAGCTTAAGTTTGAAGTTTGACAATACTACGTTGTTTAGTAATTGTTTGTCAGCCATCAATAGTGAACTCTCTCCGCGAATATGTAAACATGGATAAAACTGGCCATCATTATGTAATACAATACTTTCATTTGAAAGGTGTTAGACCAACTAATATTAAAGCTGAGCTAGATTCTACTCTGGGGGAGTCTGCTCCTTCGTTTACAATAGTAAGATATTGGATGGCAGAGTTTAAGCGAGGCCGTACGAGCTGCCAAGACAAACATCACAGTGGTCGACCAAATGAGGTGACCACGCCAGAAATTGTGAAAAAAATCCACAAAATGGTATTGGATGACCTGGACTGAAAGTGCGCGTGTTAGCAGACATTGTAGGCATTTAAAAAGTGCTACACATCACACACTAACTGAAAATTTAGACATGAGAAAGCTGTGCGCAAAACGGGTGCCACGTTTACTCATAATGTAACAAAAGCAGCACCGTGAGGATGTTTCAGTCGAGTGTTTGGCGATGTTTTGCTGCAATAAAGCCGAGTTTTTGTGTCAATTCATAAGAATGGATGAAACATGGTTCCATCACTTCACACCTGAGACGAAGGAACAGTCAAAACATGGATTGAAAGGTGATAATCGGCTCCAAAGAAGGTGAGACAGTTCCATCTGCAGGCAAGTACAAGGCGTCCGTTTTTTGGAATGTGTGTGGAATATGTTCATTGGTTATCTTAAAATAAGAAAAACAATCAATGGCAAGTATTATGCAAACACAGTGCAGCATTTGAATGATGAAATCAAGCAAAAACGGCCGCGTTTAGTGGAAAAGAAGGTTTTGTTTCATCAAGACAATGCACCAGTTCACACATTCATTATCGTCATGGCCAAAATGAATGAGTTAAAGTTCGAATTGCTTCCTCATGCGCCCTATTCGCCAGATTTAGCCCCCCTCTAATTGTTTTCTATTTCTAAAGTTAATTGAAGAAATCGTTTGGTGCTAAAAGATTTGCCAACTGCGAAGAGTGGAGAATGCAGTTGATGGCTATTTTGCAGAACTCGATGGTTCTCAATATAATCAGGATGTCGAAGCTATTGAACATCGCTGGGAAAAGTGTATCAGCTGAAAGGTGACTATGTAGAGAAATAAACATGTTTTCTCCCAAAATGTCTGTGTTTTCTTTGTTGGTTCGGGTAATTCTGGGTCAGCCTCGTAGATCTAAACTCAATGGTGTTGGGGGCTATGTTACAGGCCACAACACTTTGCGCAGACATTTACATTAAATAGGCTTACACAAGACCCTTTATGTCGGAAATGTGTGAGGGGTTTGAGACCTCGCTGCATATACTACGTGAATGCAAAGATTTAGCTGTGCATGAATGGGTTTCCCCAAGGTCCTAGATTTTGGAATCTGAGATCAGAAGGGCGGGTATCAAGGACGTGGTTCGTTTCATTCAGATCATTGGACTTGAGTAATGCTCAGGACACAAAGGGCTTCAAGGGCCTACGTGCAGGCCTCCTAAAGGAGGCCACTCAGGGTTCAGCATCATAATGCTAGCCACTGGATTGGCAAGGTACTTTTACTCCCCCAAAGTATGACCGAACTACCCAAGGGTAACCTTATACGTTACATGTTCTCACCGATAGTACAGTTAGTACAATGCTTTATTTTGTTTTGGCCCCAAAATATAAAATAATATAGGCGTATAAATAGTGTCGTTGATGAAAGCTCTCATGAAAATGTCGTAAATGTAGCCCAGTTCAACGAAACATGCAAATAATCCTTAAGCCCCTCCTGTACAAGGCCGTATTTTGTTGTATTGGTTAAGCTTTTCTTAATGCACCAATCCTAGCGAAATACATTCATAGAGACGGTATCCGTTCCACCCCTTCATTTCACATCGATTATAACAGTTCATTGGTTAGTTGTTATGTCTCTGAATTGTTTTTCAGGCCAGTCACATAGAGAACTAATACTGGAGTCACGGTTGGTTATCTTTAGATGAAAACCTATGGAGGGATAAACATAATTGCGATTTTGGGGAATAAGCCAGTTTTATTCACATCAGTGTACATTGCATGTATATTATGTTTTTGTCTATCTCTTAATCTTTACCAGACATACAAAATTACAAAACATTCACTCAAAACAAAGAGGACCCCACAGGTTATTCGGAAATGTAAAGATATCGATTTTATTTGCCATATAAATATTTTATAATGATGGTACATTATTATAGCCATTTTTAAAGAAAAAATCTGATGTGTTACACTCACATGACTTTCTCTACTCTTGTACAAGCTCTTATTCTCCATCTACTTCATATTAATCGAGATAAACATTTGCAGAAACGATCTTTTGACATGCAAAGAGAATTACATTTTACACATAGTGATCAGCTCTAAAAATATTTGACTATCGCTTAAGGCGTACTATGTTCCCCTTGTTTTGTATTTGAAAGGGCAATATAGAAATACAGTAGCCTGCTTTTTTACTTTCTCTACTACGTATAGTAAGTAGGGGAAGTATTGTATTCCACCCAAAAATTCGATACCGAGATTTCACCGGAAATAGATGTTTTGAGATCCCCTGAATCCAAAAAAAAAACATTTTTGGAAACATGTCCGTGTGTGTCTGTGTGTCTGTCTGTGAACATCATAACTCAGAAACGAACAGCCGGATAAACACCAAACTTGGTATTTAGGTTCAGTATCTTCCAGAGATGCGACACAAAGGTTTTCAAGAAAATCCCCCACCCCAGATTATCCTTTACATGGAAGATTTTTCGAAAATTTTAATTTTCTCAAAAGTGGCTCTAACGATTTTGATTAAAACATCATGTGTTTAAGATATTTTCATGACAAATTAAATGTATATCTTGAATTTTCTGGGAATGTCTCCAAAGGTATTCTTCATTGTGAACGACTTTTGCATAACTGGTAAACCATAAGAGATAGACAAAATTTTACTACACAAAAAATGTAGATTGCGTAAAAATACACAACTTATGTCATATACATTTTTTGTTGGGTGAACCATTTTCGAGATATTTCTAGTTATTCCCTTAAATTTTCCAATACTTTGAAGCAGAATATTTGTTGGTACTTGGAAGATGCTTCATGTTTATCTGCACCACGTATGGGAGCCAACTTGTCGCAATAACTCGTGTTATCTACTTCTGAGCGCCTGTTATTGTTTTACTACTTTGAATGTTGGGTTCTTTGTCCTCCGGCTAGCTATTATTACTACTCAGGCGAGCATATCTCATGAACAAGGTATGTAAATGAAAAGGATTTATTACTGAAAGATAACACTGATAAAAGAATTTGTTTTTACCCTTTTATTGCCGTCACTTTTAATTTATTTCACATATTGACTCTTGACACACGGCCGACTGAAACTGTTATATTTTCTAATGTCACTATAATCACTTATTTGCTTCACATTATTAATTCGCGTATTTCACATTTATAACAAACTTTACGACGCGAGAGATTTTGTAGAATTGCGCGACGTATAACGCGTGAACGATTCTCTTAAACAGTGTGACGTATAACCTTTGTATGATACTTTTGGACTGAACGACGTATTACCCGCGAATCCTTCTGTTGGACTGAACGTTACCCATCTCTGGCTTTAGTTTTTATACTCCCTCACCCCGATATGTTTAAAGATTATAACAGAGCTGCTATTGGTTAATAAAGCGCGCCAACATTAGCGTCTATTTTTAAATCCAATCAAAATTACGAACACATATGCTCTAGGGAAGAAATTCCCTCCATTTCTACAGAAAAGCGCGCTAATCTGACGTCATTTGCTTGCCTCTTCTAATTAATAAACAACTCACGCCCTCGCACATTATTATCCGCTCTTATTGTCAGTTTCAGTGAGGTCGTGTAAACTTATTTCCTAACAATGCTTATAATTAACAAACATCTCAATCATTGTCATACAATAATGCTAATTTACACTACAATCACTCTGGCATTTACATTGTTGTGATATAAAATACTGACACAACTTTGACTTTTTCTCAAATGGGAATTTGTTATTCATTTTTGTTTTCCTGGACATACAAAGAAAATGGAATACTCCACATAGCAACCAGTTCTTAAAATATTTGACTATCGCTTAAAACCTACCAATTCCCCTTGCATCTACACGAAAATTAGCAATAAGATTAACATCTCGATTAATATGAAGCATATGGAGAATAGGCGTTTGTAAAAATAGTTTGTACAAGAGTAGAGAAAGTCACGTGAGTGTAAGGCATCAGATTTTTTCTGTTATATTAAGGACGATCTTCTCTGCATCCATTTCATTTCCTATGTAAGTAATTCTTATATGCTGTAATCTAGGTACTCTTCGCATTCCATTCCGCGTTTTTGCTTTCTGTACCACACATCTAATAGGTAGAGAAGGTATTGCATTCCGACCAAAAATTCCATACCGAGATTTCACTTGAAACACATATTTTGGAAACCTAAATACAAAAATCTGATGTGTTACAGTCACATGACTTTCTCTACTCTTGTACAAACTATTTTTACAAACGCTTATTCTCCATATGCTTCATGTTAATCGAGATGTTAATGTTATTGCTAATTTTCTTGTAGATGCAAGGGGAATTGCTAGACTTTAAGCGATAGTCAAATGTTGTAAGAGCTGGTGGAGTATTCCATTCTCTTTGCATTACCAGGACATAAAAAAATGAATAACGAATTCCCATTTGAGAAAAAGTATTGGAAAATTTAAGGGAATAACAAGCAATATTTCGAAAATGGTTCACTAAATAAAAAAAGTATATGACATAAATTGTGTATTTTAACGCGATCTACATTTTTTGTGTAGTAAAATTTTGTCTATCTCTTATGGTTTACCAGTTATGCAAAAGTCGTTCACAATGTAGAATACTTTTGGAGACATTTCCAGTAAATTCAAGATAAACATTTTATTTGTTATAAAAGTATCTTAAATATATGATACCTTAACCAAAACCGTTAGAGCCATTTTTGGGAAAATTAAAATTTCCGAAAAATGTTCCATGTAAAGGTAGTCTGGGGTGGGGAGATTTTCTTGAAAACCTTCGTGTCGCATCTCTGGAAGATACTGAACCTAAATACCAAGGTTAGTGTTTATCCGAGTGCTCGTTTCTGAGTTATGCTGTTCAAAGACACACAGATACACACACGGACATGTTTCCAAAAATACCTTTTTTTTGGATTCAGGAGGTCTCGAAACATATATTTCCGGTGAAATATCGGTATTGAATTTTTGTATGGAATACAATACTTCCCCTTCTTACTATGCGCATTAGAGAAAGTAAAAATCATTTTTAGGCAAACGTAAGTGTGTGTATGTGTTTAAGTGAACTGAAAGACAAAAGGTTGAATAAACATCTAACTCGCTATTTAGGTTCAGTATCTTCCAAAGATGCAACACGAAGATTTTCAAGAAAATTCTCCACCCTAAACTACCCTTTATTTGGAGCACTTTTTCAGTTTGTTTTATTTTCTAAAATACTGCTCTAACAATTTTGATTAAAACACCATATATTAAAATTAACATATAGGTAGAGAATGTGTAAAATTTAGGTAGAGAAAGTATTGCATCCCACCCAAAAATTCTATACCGAGATTTCTTCGGTAATACATGTTTTGAGACCGCTTGAATAAAGAAATCAATTTTAGATATCATTAAATTTAGTATTTACCAAAGATGCGACACAAGGTTTTCAAGAAAATCCCCCCACATCTATTTGTGTGGATTATTTTTAGAAAAATTTATATTTTTCTGAAAAATGACCAAGAAGTTTGGTTAAAATACCATATATAAAAGATGTTTAGATGCCAAATAGAATGTATATTTTGAATTTTTATCAAAAGCCTGAGAATTCGCCTTTATTAGGAAGGATTTTTAAGGCTGAATAATTAGTAACCTTGATAGATGAATACGTACTACACAAAGAATATAGATCTCTTTAAAATACACAATTTATCCTAGATAACTTTTTCTGTGGCATCAGAAATTTCCGAGGTATGCGTTACTAATGGTTTGATTTGTTCAATACTTTTGTCATTCTCTTTAACTTCTATTGATTTTCAGTCGCTTCTCGCGATGTCATGGAAACAGTATGGAATGTTAAGGCCAGCATATAGCGTCCAGTTGTTAAACATTTGACTGTCGCTGTTCTCTTTGTATCTATAACGAAATGTGTAATATATCTATTTCTGCAAAGGTTTATTTGAATTAAAATGTAGTAGATAAGAAAATAAAACTTCATAAGAATAAATTTTATACCTCTTAATAAGCGATAGAGAGTAGGGAAAGTAATCTGAGTGTAACACATCAGATTTCTTGTTGTAATTGCGCAAAGAGCATAGATTTTCAAAATGATCACATAGTGACACCGTCTTTAAACATCTGACCATCGCTTTACCTGCTGTATCGTACAACGAAATGTGTATATTCGAATTGAAGAATGAATACAGAAATTGATGTGAATGCAACACACCAAGTTTTTTTCTTCAGTTTGTTGGGATTATAATGAAACGTCAGAACGCAACTTCCGGAGCACAGTGTGTTGCCCCCTCCTGTTTCTTGCTGACGCAATCCACATCGGCTTCCCCTAACGAGGGTTCCCCCGGAACCTGACACCCGAAACGTGCAGATGAATTATGTCACCGTCTTTTCAGCCTCATTCTGGATTCAAAGAAGATTTTCCTTTCTCTTAGATGACAATCTTTAAATGTCTAGACTGGTAGTCTGTCGTCTTAAGCCGTCGTTGTGCGGGGCAGTGTCTAAATTTGGTGGGTGTTGTATCAGAAAGTCATTAGTTCCCAATGTAAACACGTGGAGCATCTCTCCTCTTTCGTTTTTTATTTTGGAACTTCAAGACTCTCGCTGCTTCATTCTAGTTGCTTTACCAACTCCGAATGTTTGTTCATAAGATCGTTTTAATATTCGCGCGTTTAAACTCAAAAAGTTTGTGTTAAAGTCATACAGTTCCCAAGATGCCACACGAAGATTTTCGGGAAAATTCCCCACCACAAACATTTTTCCAAAGTATTTATTTTCTGTAAAATGGCTGCAACGATTCTAAATAAAATACCATATATTAAAGATATTTTGAGGTAGGGTTAATTTTAGGAGGTGTTGTATTGTATTGCTGCTGTTGGGGAGCCGAACTTGAAGTAGTTGTAACCAAGTATGGTACCCGGTGGCCTTCGACCCAATGTTTAAAAATACTAAGTTTGTAATTTGACTGTTTCTTTTGAAGTAGTAATGACCCACGCATGGGTGTCAGCTTGAAGTTGTTATATTGTTTACGTAATTTATTTACGTAATTTATTAGCCACACGCTTGGGAAGCCAACGTGAAGTAGTTATTGTGTTTAGCAGTTTGTTGATGTTTTTGGAGTTGATGAAGTGGTTTATTTATTTCTCTTCAATTGGAAAACCAATTTGAGAATGTGTTTGTTATGTAATATGATGCTACGTATGTAAAGCAGATTTGAAGATGTATTTTTGTTGTTACGCTCCAAGTTTAAAAAACACGTTTTTAACTTTGTTATTTGAAGTGTGATATTTGTTGGTAGTTGGAAGATGTTTCATTTTTACCTGCCGCACGTATGAAAGACAATTTGTCGCGGTCACTTCGTGTTATCTTTATTGAGCGCCTGTTATTGTATTTAATTTTGGGTTCACTGTCCTCCGGCTAGCTATGATTTCTCGGTCAAGCACTTATCTTGTACAGGGTGTGTAAACGGAAAGGAGTTTTTATCCAAAGATAACACTGATAAAAGAATTTGTTTTACACTTTTATTGTCGTAACACATTATTCACTTTCACCTATTAATCTTGACACTCGCCAAACTGAAACTGTTATAATAACTTCTTTACTGCCCATTATTAATTCGCGTATTTCAACTTTTTGTGTAATTAACTTTACGACTCGAGAGATTTTTCATAAATTTGCTACGCGTAACCTTGATGAACTGCGTGCGACGCATACTCCATGAATGCCTTCGTTGAACTACGTGAAACTTGATTCTGACACTGAATTTATATTCCCTCACCCCGATATGCCTAAAGATTATAACCGAGCTGATATTGGTTAATAAAACGCGCCAACATTAGCGTCTATATTTATATCCAATGAAAATTACGAAAACATATGCTCTAGGGAAAATGTTCCCGAAAATTCTAAGAAAAACACGTCACTCTGACGTCATTTGCTCGTCTCTAATAATGATAAACAGCTCACCCCCTCGCTACATTATTGCACGCTATTGTTGTCAGTTTCAGTAAGGCAGTATAAACCCACTTCTCGACAATGATTACAATCAACAAACATCTTAAATCAATGTCACACAACAATGCATATTCACACTACAATCACTCTGACATTTACATTTTTGTGATACAAATTACTGCGTCATATTAAACTGGTTCTATGGATATTATTTATGTTTGTTTTTGCCTCGGCTGCGTCAGTATTGTTTTAGAGTCACGTATCTCTTAGACAGGGCGTGGTGTGACAAGAATATAGGCTTACACAGATTTTAAGTTTAAATTCACTTTTATTTTATTAATCCTTGACACAAAATAAAGTACCACTACAATATTAAGAACTTTGAGATTCTTTAATTTAATACTTGCACTTTGTTAACGCGTATACATACTTTTCGTTTCACACGAATACGTAATATTTCTCTAGAGAACACATGTTCCATCTGGTCACTACAAACGTCTGCAGGCAACGGTATATATTTCAACCGTCAAAACTCGTAAGCTTCTGTATTTCAAGTCTCTAACTGGCTAATCCTAGTCCAATAGAATACCTGCATTTAATTAAAGGTTTCTTTTGTCTGTTGATTGACTATTTTTAAACTGTCACAAAATTTACATTATCGTTGCTCTAAACATGACTAGTAACATTTAAACTCTCAAACGCATTATTGCCTCAAGGTTACCTCATTGTTAGCGACGTTAAACTTATTATTCTCACAGCTCTTACATTATTAAATTACATAATGCATTCACATGTAATTATTAAACATTCATTCATTCATTCATTATCTGTTTACCCTCCTCTTATGTAGGACTTACACCCCCCAGGACTTACAAGCGGGTGCCTGGGGTCAGAGGCCCGTCGAGGAGCAGACACTCATGGATCAGACAGAGCATCCAGGATGGGTGATCAGCCCGATGCCTGGTATGGGATGAAGGAAGTAGATGAAACGAAATGTTGGTGAAGTGGATGAAAGGAAAGGTGATGATGGAGTAGTTGGTGGAATGAATGGCGGGGGAAACCGGAGAACCCGGAGAAAACCCGCCCAGACGCCGCTTCGTCCACCACAAATCCCACATGCAGGTCCCTGGGATTGAACCCGGGCCGCCTAGATGGGAGGCGAGCGGTCTAACCACCCGACCACGGCGCCGCCCTAATTATTAAACATGTTTATAACAATATAAGCATATTCAATGACTGTTACATACATTTTTTTTATAAATTATTACATACATATTGCTTCAAGGCGGGCTGTTATTGAATTTACATATAATATAATTTAATTGAAATTATTCAAGTATTAAAATTACTGCCTCATTTTAAATATTATATTTATGTTTGCCTCGGCTGCATCAGCATTTATTTTTAGAGACATGAATTTCTTAACAGGGTGTAGTGCGGCTGAAGAATGTAGGCTTACACAGATTATAATTTTTACTTCACTCCTTTTATTAATTCTTGACATGATATAATAGCACTTCACTGATATAGAGAGCTGTCAGATTATTTATTAATTACTTGCACGTTTTAACACCTAAACTATTTTCGTCTCATTCGAATACGTACTAAACTTGTGATGACGCGTCTTGCGTCCAGTTAGGAACACTGTCTACTAGCAACTGACTTCTGAATTTGTAAATTTTGCTCCATTTCCGTTTCTGATTGGCTAATCCTACTCCAATAGAATACCTTTATTTAACTTTAGCTTTTTTCTGGTTGTTGATTGGCTATTTTATAAAGTCTCAAAAATTACATCATTGTTTCCAAGAATGACTAGTAGCATTATTAAATTTTCTAATTCATTGCTACCTCATTGTTAGCAACTTTTAACCTATTATTCTCACAGCTCCTACATTATTAATTTACGTAATACATTCACATAACATTATTAAACATGTACATAATATAAACATTAATACAATGGGTGTTACATACATTTTTATGTTATTTTATACACACATTGCTTTAAGGCGGGCTGTTATTGAATTTTATATTATATAATTTTACTAACATCATTTGTGTTAAAAATAACTGCCTCAAATGTATATCCTGAATTTTTGGGGAATACCCAGTCTGTGAAGTCCTCTTCATTCGGAAGGAATTTTGTATAATCGTATATAAATGGTACACGTTACGCATTAGACGAAAATGTTCTACCGAAAAAAATTTAGATCTCTTTAAAGAACACAATTTACTTCAAATACAATTTTTTGTGTCATAAGCTACTTCTGAGATATCCGTTATTAATGATTCGGACTCTTAATACTTGTCATTCTCTTAAAGTCCTATGGATTTTCAGCTGTTTCTCGCGATGTCATGGAAACAGTATGGAATTTTAAGGCCAGCATATAGAGTCCAGTTGTTAAACATTTGACTCTCGCTGTTCTCTTTGTATCTATAACGAAATGTGTAATGTAGCTATTTCTGTAAAGATTTATTCGGATTAAAATGTAGTAAATAGAAAAAAAAATACTTTCGTAAGAGTAATTTGTATACCCACTAATAAACTATAAGACACATCAGAAAATTATATTCATTGCGTGCTAATCGAGAAAAATATTTGCAGAAATAGTTAAGTAGACATTTTATTTTAAATAGAAGGGAGATAGAGGAAACCAAATATATAATCAGATATTTAAAAGCCGGCCGTTATATGCTGACCTTAAAATTTCATATCCTTTCATGCAATCGGGAGAAACAAGTGAATGTCCGCAGCGCGCTTTTAAGAACGAGTATTAAAGAATTCGAACGTTTAATAACGGATACCTCGGAAGTGGCTTATACCACAAAAATGTGTTTGTAATAACCTGTATGTTTTACATAAATCCACGTTTTTGTCTAGTACGTTTACGTCTATCGTTTCACATTTACCAGTTATACAAGATTATATAAAATTCCTTTCGAATAAATAGGGCTTCACAGATTATTTCCAAAAAATTCAATATATACATTTTATTTGTCATTTTAGCATCTTTAATATATGGTATTTTAATAAAAATCCTTAGTCATTTTTCAGAAAAAATGCTGAACGTTTAGGGATTTTCTTAATTAATTGAGTTTTATTTATGGCTACTCTTTAACTGCTGTCGTTCTTTATTGGTCGTGAAAGACCAGTAATTTTGCTGAGATGCCTCTTTATCAGGCTTGAGGTTCTTTTACGTGCCGTAAATCTACGATAAAGGACCACCGACTTTACTTTCCTTCCAAAGGAAGCCATGCTAAGGATTTTTACTTCGAAAAAAATCCAACGCCGCCCACCGGGTTTGCACCCGCGACCTCGGGAACTAGAGGCTAGTATGGAGGGGGGATTTTCTTGAAAACCCTGTGTCGCATCTTTGGTAAACACTGAACTTAAATACCAAGTTAGATAATGATTCAGCTTTCCATTTTTGATTTATGCTGTTCACAAACACACACGGACCTTTCCCTAAAATTGCTTTTTTTTACTTTCTCTACTACGCACAATTTATGTAATACATTTTGTTTTGTTGAATGAACCATTTTCGAGATATTGCCTTAAGCGATAGTCAAATATTTTTAGAACTGGTCGCTATGTGTAAAATGTAATTCTCTTTGCATGTCAAAAGATCGTTTCTGCAAATGTTTATCTCGATTAATATGAAATAGATGGAGAATAAGAGTTTGTAAAAATAATTTGTACAAGAGTAGAGAAAGTAATGTGAGTGTAACACATCAGATTTGTTTATTCAGGGTTCTCAAAACATGTATTACGGATAAAATCTCGGTATCAAATTTTTGGGTCAAATGCAACACCTTCTCTAACTACTGGATACGTCGTAGAGAAAGTACAAACGTAATGGAATATAGAATTACGAAGAAAAAGCTTAAAGAGTTAAACCTATGTATTAATTCAGTTAATCCCCGCTAGGGTACACTAGCTTTAAGTTGCTGTCAGTGCAGTAAGGTGAAGCTTACATATTTTAATTTTGTACAGGGACACGTCGCCACTGTCAGGACATGCACGTCGTGGGCCGTGACAGGCAACGTGACGTAACACTCACAGACTTCGACATCAAGCCCCCACCCCAGGATGTTAATGAAGCTGTCGCGTGAGACGACGTCTATCACAAAAAAAGTACGTACATTCGCGCCCGTCAAGTTGGCTGCACCCAAACTTAAGTCTCCTGTCAGTTAGGCCTCCAGCTTTACGTTTCCTGATTTCACACACTGTCTCTCACTTGGGCGGGCAAGGGTACTTAAGACGGGTAGTTTGAAGATGCGGACGTTTAAAACAGAATTCCACACAATGGGTGCATTTAGCGGGCCAAGTGTTGTAGCAGCAGGGAATGAAACAAGCAGCAGACTAGCAGCAGAAGAAATAAAAATTGCGGAGTGTATGAGACGATATTTAAGGGGGTACACTAACGATATCTTTGACAATGAGGAGCTTCCTTAACGGATGGATGCAGACAGGACTTTTTTTAACCTTAGGACTATTTAATAGATTATTAAACCCCTTCCTCTATAGTATTTATGCAGCAGTAACAGTATAAACAGTTGTTTCCGAGACCACCTGTAGGTACTACAGAACCCTAATAGGAACCACTTTTAAGCGTTTCTGTTCGCGAGTATCTAGAAATACAACGATGTATGTTTATATTTAAACTGATCGTCATTAGTATTACCCTACAGAATACAAATATTTTACCCATTTCCGCTTTTATGTTCCTAATTATGCGTTGCTTTGGCTTACATTAAATGTGTTACATTCACTTGAGTTTGTTAATCCTCTATGGTTCCCTAGTGAGTATACAAATTATTCTAATGAACACTTATTACTTTCTCTACTACGTATAGTAAGTAGGGGAAGTATTGTATTCCACCCAAAAATTCGATACCGAGATTTCACCGGAAATACATGTTTTGAGATCCCCTGAATCCAAAAAAAAGCATTTGGAAACATGTCCGTGTGTGTGTGTGTCTGTGTGTCTGTGAACAGCATAACTCAGAAACGAACAGTCAGATAAACACCAAACTTGGTATTTAGCTTCAGTATCTTCCAGATATGCGACACGAAGGTTTTAAAGAAAATCCCCCTACCCCAGATTACTCTTTACATGGAATATTTTCCGAAAAGTTTAATTTTCTCAAAAATGGCTGTAACGATTTTGATTAAAATATCATATGTTTAAGATATTTTCATGAAAAATAAAATGTATATCTTGAATTTTCTGGGAATGTCTCCAAAAGTATTCTTTATTGTGAACGACTTTTGCATAACTGGTAAGCCATAAGAGATAGACAAAATTTTACTACACAAAAAATGTAGATCGCGATAAAATACACAATTTATGTCATATACATTTTTTTTTGTTGAGTGAACCATTTTCGAGATATTACTTGTTATTCCCTTAAATTTTTCAATACTTATTTTCTCAAATGGGAATTCGTTATTCCTTTTTTTGTCTTTGATATGCAAAGAGTATTAATCTGTGGCAAAGGGAATGGTGCTGCACCTAGCAATCAGCTATTAAGAGATATGTATATGCTTAAAGGCTACTGTATTTCTATATTGCCCTTGTAAATATATATTCCCCTTGCATCTACAAGAAAATTAGCAATAAGATAGAGTCTGCAAATGTTTATCTCGATTAACATGAAGTAGATGGAGAATGAGCGTTTGTAAAAATAGTTTGTACAAGAGCCGAGAAAGTCATGGGAGTGTAACACATCAGATTTTTCATGGAGAATTTGTGCAAAACAGGGTGTTATATATACACACAGGGTGTATCTTTATTGGTGTCATATATTTGGGGGACATGTTCCTGACATCAAAACAGTAAAAAGAGGTTCATAATTATATACATGTGTCTGGAAATCAACCGTTTCGTTGTTATAGGTCAAAGAAATTATATTCCATGAGTGAACAGACGGATATGCACTACACGTATGACCGTACATTCGGCAATGCAGCACGAGCAGAAGGTACCCTGACAGGCCGTGTGCAAGAACATTCGCACGAATTCACCAACGCTTGAGAGAGAATGGCGCATTTGAGAGGAGCACTATGGATGTTGGAGGACCAAGAGAGGTACGAGGCATTGATCTTGAAGAACGAGTTTTTCGTGCTGTGGATGCAGACCTATCACAAATCACGATGGTGCTCCAGCTCAGTTCGTATGCTAGTTCGTAAGCTTTGAATGATCGATTTCCGTAAAGATGGATTGGCCGAGGGGGACCCATTACATGGACTGCTCGATCGCCTCATTTGAATCCAATGAATTTCTTCGTCTGGGGACATTAGAAGTCCTTGGTTTATGCGACTCCTGTACCTGATGTTGAGATTTTGAGAGGACGTATCCAAACTGGATTTGATAAAATAGGAAACACACCAGGAATGTTCAGCAGAGTAGGCCAGAGCAAGGAACACAGGCTTACTGCATGCATTGAAGCAAGAGGAAACCACTTCGGGCAAATTTGTAACTTTCGAATATTGCGTTTTAACTCTGAAATAAATGATTATCAGACCCATTTTCATATGAACTTGTTTTACTGTTTTGATATCAGGAACGCGTCTCCCAAATGTATGACACCAATAAAGATACAACCTATATAATTTGAAGTAGAATATTTGTTAGTAGTTGGAAGTTGTTTCATGTTTATCTGCACAACGTATGGGAGCCAATTTGTCGCAGTAACTTCTTGTTATCTTATTTCTGAGCGCCCGTTATTGTTTTACTACTTTGAATGCTGGGTTCTTTGTCCTCCGGCTAGCTATTATTACTATTCAGTCGAGCATATCTCTTGAACAGGGTGTGTAAACGGAAAGGATTTGTTACTGAAAGATAACACCTATAAAAGAATTTGTTTTTACACTTTTATTACCGTCACAATTAATTAATTTCACATATTGACTCTTGATACACGCCATACTGAAACTGTTATATTTTCTAATATCACTATAATCACTTATTTGCTGCACATTATTAATTCGCGTATTTCACATTTATAACTAACTTTACGACACAAGAGATTCTGTAGAATTGTGCGACGTGTAACCCGCGAACGATTCTGATGAACTGAGCGACGTATAACCTTTGTATGGTTCTGTTGGACTGACCGACGTATTACCCGCGAATGCTTCTGTTGGACAGAGCGACGTTTACCTCGTGAATTATTATGTCAAACTGCGCGTTATCCGTCTCTGGCACGGAATTTATACTCCCTCACCCCAATATGCCTAAAGATTATATCCGAGCTGCTATTGGTTAATAAAACGCGCCAACATTAGCGTCTATATTTATAACCAATCAAAATTACGAACACATATGCTCTAGGGAAAATATTCCCCCTTTTTCTAAGAAAAGCGCGCTAATCTGACGTCATTTGTTTGTCTCTTATAATTGATAAACAACTCACCCCCTCGCTCATTGTTACCCGCTCCTATTGTCAGTTTCAGTGAGGCCGTGTAAACTTATTTCCTAACAATGCTTATAATTAACAAACATTTCAAATCAATGTCATACAATAATGCTTATTTACACTACAATCACTCTGGCATTTACATTGTTGTGATATAAAATACTGCCACAATATTACACATCCACAAATGCATTACATACAAATTTTTCCTTTTTATATTAGTATACATCACTCAAAGTTGAGTTGTTCAAAAATCAATCACCATTGTGTCAGCTGTCAGATCACAGCGTACTAAATGGATGAACAATCGAATGTGCTACAGAACACTAACAAATGCTACCAACTGCGGGAATGACAAAAACAGTTAACCTCAAAATTAAGATAAGCTAAAATGGGAACACAATAAGGACACATTTCTTTTCAAGAGCATATTTAATTTACGAACTTACACTACACCTCGCGCACTGCGACCTACACAGATCTACTGTGGCTACCACTCCAGGAGGAGAGGAAGAAGTGAAGGAACCACAGGAGGCTAAACGTCACAGAGACGCGCGGAAGTATCTAACAATGCCAGGCTCGAACCCGTCCCACGCCTGGAGCGGGCGATGAAGGGTACGTCGACCAAGCAGCCCTCCAGTGTCCACGAGGAGTACACTTTCTTTTAAATAAACATACGCGATATTTGTCTGGTAGCGCCATACGCCACAAAACCTAGAAGCATATCTGAAACATGCGATGGAAGCATTATGAAAGAAAATTGTGGCATATGAGAAACTACCCCAGCATTTTCCTACCGACCAGGGAAAACCAAGAAAAGGTCAGAGTGGACGGTCAATGGCGTCGAACCTGCGACCTCCTGAATGCGAGTTTCTCACGTTACTGCTTGCTATCACTTGATAGTAATTTGATCTTTTTGACCCTCTCATTTGTAACTTTTCTGGGCATCCCTTCTATGATTTTTTAATCCAGCGAAACTGATAAAGAGGAAGAAGAAAAAGAGGTATTGCAGAATGTAATGTGTATTTCCGTTGAAATATCTAGATCGGGATGAGGGTAGACACCTGAAGGGAGACCAGATCCGGGTGACCATGGGCGAAACCATGACCGGGGTCCCTAACATTTTCATCCAACGCCGTTCGGGTTCACCCACAAGCCTCCTAACTCGCAGCGGTGCTTTCCTATGGGGGCCAGAGACCTTACTGAGCAGTCCCGCAACAACGTCAGGGAAGAAATCTCTACAAAGTCCACATCGCCCTTCCAGCAGCAACCCCGAACACCGGTGCTGATCCTACAACCCTGAAACAGTTGTCAACGAAGATGCTGGGTACTTAGTAGAAAAGGAATTACCGCAGCATTCGCCTTCCGATCCGGGGAAACCATGAAAAACCCTGGAGTCAGAGTGGCGATCGCCGGGTTTAGAATTTGTAAGTGGTAGTTAAAATAAACATTATTATAAGTGTTTAAATATTCGTTCTACCAGACTATATAATGAAAGCGTATGATTCAATAACGACTATAATTTAAAGACTAGAGCATAAAGAATAAGAATAACAAGCAGGTCTCCTGTGAGATTTAAAACGAACTTGTCGTTGTTTCTCGTTGAATTTAAAATAAAAAAGGATGTCACTTGAGAGACAATCGAATTGGGGAACGACCTGGTCGCCTCGAGCAGAACTCTCGTACCAAATAGAATTAAAGGGGAACGTATACACACATGTTTTGATCAAATTGTGGCAATTTGTTTCCTGTGCAGCTATTGTTACAGGCACGGTCGCTTTTCTTCTCGCCTTACACGTGCATGAATGTCGTTAACTCGGGTCTGTTTCCTGGAGGATACTATCCCCGCGTTAATGACCGCCCGGACACTGTCCAGGCCTCTCATTAACCCATAACTTCACCAGCGTCCCCGCGTCTTTCTATGGTTGCCAAGTTCAAGCTTTGTTTGAAATATTTCTGTGTAACACACTCACACGACTTTTTCTGCTCATTGCTAATTCGTAAACATCCATCTTGTTCGCTTCATTGTAGCATTTATAATCCTAAAATTATTCACTTTACTTTTCCTACCACGTACATAGTAAACAGCTATCGCATACCACCCAAAAATTCCATACTGAGATTTAATCGAAATACATATTTTGACGTCGCCTAATCCAAAAGAAAAAGAAAAGAAAAAATCTGATGTGTTACACTCACATGACTTTCTCTACTCTTGTACAAACTATTTTTACAAACTCTTATTCTCCATATGCTTCATGTTAATCAAGATAAACATTTTCAGAAGCGATCTTTTGACATTCAAAGAGAATTACATTATACACATAGCGAGCAGTTCTAAAAATATTTGACTATCGCTTAAGGCCTACTATGTTCCCCTTGTTTTGTATTTGCAAGGGCAATATAGAAATACAGTAGCCTTTAAGCATAGGCATATCTCTTAATAGCTGGTTGCTAGGTGCACCACCATTCTCTTTGCCACAGATTAATACTCTTGCATATCCAAGACAAAAAGTGAATAACGAATTCCCATTAGAGAATATAAGTATTGAAAAATTTAAGGGAATAACAAGCAATATCTCGAAAATGGTTCACTCAACAACAACAAAAATATGACATAAATTGTATATTTTAACGCGATCTACATTTTTGTGTAGTAAAATTTTGTCTATCTCTTATGGTTTACAGTTACGCAAAAGTCATTCACAATGAAGAATACTTTTGGAGACATTCCCAGAAAATTCGAGATATACATTTTATTTGTCATGAAAATATCTTAAACATATGATGATATTTTAATCAAAATCTTTAGAGCTATTTTTGAGAAAATTAAAATTTTCGAAGAATGTTCCATGTAAAGGCAATCCGGGGTGGGGGGATTTTCTTGAATACCTGCGTGTGGCATCTCTGGAAGATACTGAACCTAAATACCAAGTTTGGTGTTTATCCGACTGTTCGTTTCTGAGTTATGCCGTTCACAGACACAGACACAGACACACACACACGGACATGTTTCCAAAATGCTTTTTTTTGGATTCAGGGGGTCTCAAAACATATATTTCCTGTGAAATTTCGGTATCGAATTTTTGGGTGGAATACAATACTTACCCTACTTACTATGCGTAGTAGAGAAAGTAATAAGTGAGCTTTTATTTTTGAACGCTCTTTAACTGCTATGGTTCTTAGCATCCCACTCTCAATTGGGCGTGAAAGTCCGGAAATTTTGCTCAAAGGCATGTTTATCAGCCTCTTTTACGTGCCGTAAACCTACGACACGGAACTACCGGCTTTACTTCTCTTCCTCGGAAATTAGAGACTAGCATGGTATCGCTAGACACGGAGGACGTCATTTGGAAAGAGTCTTATACAGGATGGACCATTTAAGTTGAGACTGTACAATATCTCCAAAACTAAGCGTTGTAGAAAAAAATGTCTTTGATAAAATTTGCTTGATATTATGGGAGAAATTAAATGCCATTTAAAAACTTACGTTGATCCTAAGAACACTAACATAAGGTCCTCAAATCAAAACACGCTTAGTTTCGGATATATTTTACAGTCTCAACTTAAGTGGTCCACCCAATATAAAATTGTACAACTGATAAACATTTAGCGATAGCGGAAATTGCACTGCACAAAAATAGTATATATCTTTAAAACCCAAGATTTGTTTCAAATAATTTTTTGTGGTATAAGCCGTTGCTGAGATATCCATTATTAAAGGTTGGAATTCTTCAAAACTTGTCAAAGTCTCATTGATTTTCAGTTGTTTCTCGCGATGTCATGGAAACAGTACGGAATTTTAAGGCCAGCATATAGCGTCCAGTTCTTAAACATTTGACTATCGTTGTTCTGTTTGTATCTATAACGAAATGTGATGTAGCTGTTTCTGCAAAGGTATTTGTATTATAATGTAGTAGATAGAAAAACAATCTTTAGTAAGAATGGTTTATATAACCTTTAATAAACGTTAGAGGGGATAGAAGGTATTGTAAATATATCACATTAGATTTGTTTTTTCATTCCGGATGAAAAGACTTTACAGGTTTTTCTCTGAAAATTCAAAATATGTATTATACTTATCATGTAAATACCTTTAACATGTGATATTTTAATCAGAATCGTCACAGCAATTTTTAGAATATAAAAAATGCCGAGAAATGTTGTATGTAAGGAGCTCGTACCAGGTTTGGTATTTATCCGAGTTTTTGTTTTCGAGTTATGCTGTTCACAGACATACACACACGGGTCTTTTTACAAATAACCCTTATTTTTTATTTAGATGGCTTCAAAACATAAATTTCATGAAATATAATTTTGGGTGGAATGCAATATACCTTCTCCACGTTGATGCCGCTCCGTTTTGCTTCGAAATTAGATAGCAATTAACGTTTCTTGCTTTGTTGAGTTCTTTGAAGGTGCCATCTCGTAGCGTGTTCTGCGTTGTATCGTGTATCAGCTGCTCTAGTGGTATAGCTATGAGTTCTTTACCGAGTATGCGTGAGTGTATTTTGAAAGGATGACACCAGTTTAGTTAGCTGAGGAATTTTAATGTTGACTAAAGTGTCCAGTTTAAGAACAGTCGCCAACTGTTGAATTTACGAATTAATTACTTCTATAACAATAATTAGGCGAAACCTCACTTGCATGTAAGTCTAATCGGAAAGGTCCCTCGCAATAGCCGCTAAGTTTTTCTCACTCGAGCGCGTCACTATGCGCTACACATTTTAAAATTAAAACTAAAATTGATAAACGTCATCACAAGAGTAAGTCGCATAATTAATTGCCCCAAGTGTCCCTGATTTTGAATGCGTGCTCTTTTCTTAACTTAAACTCCGCACACATATCAACACCCCTCCCAAAGTTACTTCTTACGCGCGCCAATCTTAAAACTCTTATGTATACATATCTGACACTGTTACTAAGCTTGAGAAAAGTTAGTTGTTTCATATATGGAAAAACCGATTTGAGAAGATGTTTTGTTACGTTATTTATTAGCACAGCGCTTTGGGCGTCAATTTGAAAAGTCCTTGTATTGAAGGAATTATATTGTATTCCAACTGTTGAGGAGCCGAACTTGTAGTTGTTGCAACCGCACGTATAGTAAACAGTTTCCGGTAGCCTTCGCCCCAAATGTATTTTGAAGTGGCCTTTGTCCAAAGGTTAAAAAAAAAATATTAACTTTGTAATTTGAATGTTTCTTTAAATATTATATATTTATGTTTGCCTCGGCTGCGTCAGTATTATTTTAGAGACACGGATGTCTTGCCAGGGTTGTGATACGACTAAGAATGTAGGCTTACACAGATTATAATTTTACTTCACTCCTTTTATTAATACTTGAAACGATTTTAATAACGCTTCACTGATATAGAGAGCTGTGAGATTCTTTTTATTAATTAATTACACCTTTTAACAGTATACTATTTTTCGTTTCACACGAATACGTATTAAATTTCTCGAGGACGCATCTTTCATCCGGTTACTATCACTGTCTGCAGGCAACACGTCTGGTTATGAGCACTGTTTGGAGGCAACTAACTAATTTTCAACCGTCTAAACTTGTAAATTTCTGTATTTCAAGTCTCTGATTGGCTAATCCTACTTTAATGGAATACCTGCATTTAACTAAAGCTTTTTCTGGTTGTTGATTGGCTATTTTTAAACTGTCACTAAAATTACATTATTGTTGCTCCAAGAATCACAAGTAGTACTGTTAAACTTTCGTATTCATTATTGACTCAAGGTTAGCTCATTGTTACCACTTTGTTAGCAACTTTTGACCTATTTCTCACAGTCCCTACATTATTAAATTACGTAATATATTCACATAATATTATTACACAAGAATACAATAATATAAACATATACAATGACTATTACATACATTTTACAAACTATCACATACACATATTGCTTCAAGGTGGGCTGTTATTGAATTTACATAGTATATAAGTAGACTGAAATTACTTAAGTGTTAAAAATACTGCCCCAAGCTGTGCATCTCATATTTTCATTTACCTCTCCCTTTTATAGAATTTCTGTCTACGTGGCTTTGTAACGTACTGAAAATATAACCTAGCTGCATTCCAGGAATCTTTATGCCTAAAGCGTTCGCTCCTCACGCTGTTACTAATGACGTTTCCCAACATGACTCGCGAATTACTTTTTACTCCGGAAAAATCTTTTCAGCTCAGGCTTGTTACATTATACGTTGATTTACTATACAGACATTATTTATTGCAATTATTTCTCTATCTTTCTATAATTTCTTTATTTAATTATTTGTTTTCTAGTCAATAATTATGGTGCACGCCTAACGTGTACGTGGTAGAGAAAGTAAAAACGGGATAGCGATTATCTTATTGAGAAAATTTTAAGTATTTGAGAATGCAAACCAATAACAAAAATACCGCGGAAATGGGTAACGCAACAAAAAAAATCTACATTTTTTTTGTGGTAAGACTTTCTCTATCTCTTACGACTTATCGGAGAGGACATTCGAAATGAAGCCCACTTCACAGGCTATTACAAGATAGTTGAAGATATACGTTTTTTATTCGTTACACAAGTATCCTAAACAGATTTTGCTTGTAAAGGGTAGTTTGGAATGCTAGTTTGAAATAGACACACAGGGGGCCTCAAAACATGCATTACCTTTGAAATCTCGACGTCGAAGTTTTGGGCGGGATACAATAATTCCCGTTATTTACTAAAGTAGGGTCGCAAGCAAAATAATAAATGATAGTGGGTAGAGAAAGTCATGTGAATGTAACACATGTGCGAAAGGCGCACACGGGGTTGTGATGGAATATTTGTTAAGTCTCTCTATAGACCAGTGGATCTGTACCAGATAGAGGCAGATGATTTATTGGGCTGTAACAAACAGAAAGTCAAGTGCCATTGTTGTGTGAGGTCAGGAAGTGGCTCTGTTACACTAATGGCATCTGCTGGGGATTCACGTCAACTGGTCAGGATTAACGGATAATAAACGTCTTCCTAGGCCCTGCTATTATGTGTTTATGCATTGTACCCTGGGCGCCAGGTAGCGCTTACATCTTCCACTCCTTTCATCGAGCTTGTATTGCCTTAATTCTGTTGTCTATTCAAAACTAAATCTGGACCAGAACCTGCTCATTCTCTGAGGACGATGTTCAAGCTTTTCAACAAAGGTAATGTGACGGTCTCTTGTTTCTTTAACTATAAAATCCAAAATGGTTTGCATTTACAAAAGGCTTTCATATCATTTGAGAGGAGAACGAAACCAAAGGACCATTTTCTATTCACAGACCAGTGGTCCCCTCCCCCACGTGTTCTCGGGTTCCATTTTGGAAATCTTTGTAAAGCAAGAATGCTTTATCAGGAATTCTGAACCGAAAATGGTTATGGTATTTCTAACCCACATATCTTTTATTGACAGAAAGATTATTTCACTTATGTTTCTAGCATCATTTAGAAATATCTTGTTTCTTATAAACACCGAGCAGGCTAGGGCTGTGGTCCGCAATCTGGAGGTCCCGGGTTCGATTCCTTGTGAGCGTCCACTCCAAACATGGGGTTGCCCTGGGTTTCCTTTTGGTCGCCTAGGTGAATGTTGCGGTGGTGTATTCTACCACCATTCCTCCTTTACCCAATTTCATGCCATTTCAGCTCTCTCCCTTTCAGCAAGCATCTCCTGGTTCTGTAGTGCAACTACTGTCCGGCAGATGGCACAGTTGCTGCGTTTTGTAAACATATTTCTCTCCGTAAACGCCAGGGTGCTTTGACCTGCCTTTTAGGTTCGCTTCGACGCTCTCTCGCAGGATTCTACGCCTCTGCTGATGAAAGGGCTGTTTCAAACTGAAAATGATAAGGATTTCCGTCCGTCCCAGTGGAGCTGTCTGTCACCGGGCTTGCGATCTCCTGCGGTTGCTTCACTTCATCCCTGTCTCCCGGGGGGTGTAGGCACAATACTTTTGTGACGTTATGATGGTCACTTTATGGACAATTTAAATTGAGCATAATTGTAGGTTCTCACTTTAAAAAATCTGATGTGTTACACTCACATGACTTTTTCTACTCTTGTACAAACTATTTTTACAAACGCATATTCTCCATCTACTTCATGTTAATCGAGGCTTCAAGCGATAGTCAAATCTTTTCAGAACTGGTTGCTATGTGGCGCACTCCATTCTATTTGTATGTCTAGGACATAGAACAAATGAATAACGAATTCCCATTTGAGAAAAAGTATTGGAAAATTTAAGGGAATAACAAGCAATATCTCGAAAATGGTTCACTCAACAAAACAAATGTATATGACATAAATTGTGTATTTAAACGCGATCTACATTTTTTGTGTAGTAAAAGTTTGTCTAACTCTTATGGTTTACCAGTTATGCAAAAGTCGTTCACAATGAAGAATACTTTTAGAGACATTCCCAGAAAATTCAAGATATACATTTTATTTGTCATGAAAGTATCTTAAATGTATGATATTTTAATCAAAATCGTTAGTCATCTTTGAGAAAATTACAACTTTCGAAAAATGTTCCATGTAAAGGGTAATCTGTGGTGGGGGAATTTTCTTGAAAACCTTCGTGTCGCATCTCTGGTAGATACTGAACCTAAATACCAAGTTTGGTGTTTATCCGACTGTTCGTTTCTGAGTTATGCTGTTCACAGACAGACACAGACACACACACGGATATGTTTCCAATTGAACAGACCATAAAATGACCACCATGACGTCCTTCAAACAAAACACGACTAATGGCATTTACTTTCTCCCATAATATCAAGCAACTTTTATCAAAGACATTTCTTTCTACAATGCTTAGTTTCGGAGATATTGTACAGTCTCAACACTAATGGTCCACCCTATACATCACCTGAAATTAGTGAATACAGTCCGCAGAGGTTACCACCTATAATTGAAAAAAAATTGCTGCTGCTTACAGAGAATAAACAAACATAGTGAGCATATTAAAATTAAGAATTATTAACTAGGAATAACAGCAACTTGCCAATACGTTGTAATTTTTCAAACACGCTGTCAACTTTCAATTGTTTTTCGCGATGTCATGGAAACGGTAGAATTTAAAGACAGATATATAGAGTATCGCTTTTAAACATTTTAATATAGCTTCGGTTTCCCCTGTCCCCCTTGAACGTATAAGGAAGGATGTAATGAAACTACTTCTACAAGCGTTGCCGAACGAATGTGGCCTAGTAACTGGAGTAGTACACCGCAAGTAGGTCGTAGCGGCCCTTGTTGCTTCTACTGTGATCCTTGAGAGGGAGAGATGGGAGTAGAGACCTGAAGGGTGACCAAATCTGGATGACGATGGGGGCAAGAATGAAAAGGGTCCCTAACGTTTCCAGTTCGAACGCATCCGTCGCCATCCAGGCTAATCCACAAGCCTCATTACTCCCGTTGGGCTGTCCCCAGAGGGGCCTACTCGTTGGCGGGTCGTAATTGAGCAGTGCCGCAGCATCAGGCAAGGAACCCGTACAAAGCGCCCAGCCGCAACACGACGCCACTTCGATCAGTTGTTGACAATTTACGAATAGTTTGTAGAGGATATAAACAAATAAAACGACACTGGCTAGAAAATTCATGTGAGTGTAACTTCAAATTACTTTATTTATGCTGTTCATACAGAAGATAAATTGGATGGAATGCAACACTTGCTCTATGTAACTATAAGTGATTGCTAGAGAAAGAAAGGCTTGTGATATAAAAGCTGAATGG
The DNA here is from genome assembly GCA_030765065.1 of Deroplatys truncata. Taxonomy (NCBI): domain Eukaryota; kingdom Metazoa; phylum Arthropoda; class Insecta; order Mantodea; family Mantidae; genus Deroplatys; species Deroplatys truncata. The sequence goes on along the minus strand of CM060981.1, from coordinate 29,481,193 downwards.
TGTTGCGAGATTGCCTGTGGAAATGGCTAGCTCACACAGAGTATTTGCATGTTGTATGTGGACAGAGAATTTAATCCATTCCACTCAAAGCGGGTATTACATGCATATTCCAGACACAGACATCATTACCTGATCCTGTTACACGAAAAGAGGATAGAAGCTCTTCGGCAAGTCTTCTATCGTATTAATTCACTTGGAACAGTAGCTTCTTTGTCATAAAGGGTTTTAGTTTATTTCGAGTTATTAAGAATTATAAGCCGCTTTACTGTACGTCACAAAGGGAAAAAACAAATTAAATTCCCTACATAAAAATGTGAGCCGGACGTTTCGTTTGTAGCCTCTCTCTTTGAGGCTTGGTTCGAAATTTTATTATAACTAATTTTCTGCACACAGATGCCGCTTTGCTTCACAGAATTGCTAAGCTGTTATTTTCCAGAGCATATGACTTCATGCACCACTCAATGTAACAGTCTGCACTCGGAATAAACACGCGTTCATCTGGAGGTTTTTAACGCTTCATAAACAGAATAAAACCGAGACACCGAACGGGATGGCTCTGGCGGTAACGCCTGTAGCCACATTTGAGTTCCAATCCCATAGGTCGACCAATCTGACTGGTGTGCTTTCCTGGTTTCCCTCAGTCGCCAATAACACTGATGCAGTAATTTGTATCACAAATTATTTAAATGTAAAGAGTGATTATAGTATGAATATGCATTATTATGTGACATTGATTTGAAATGTTTGTTGATTGTAAATATTGTTGGGAAGTAAGTTTATACTGCCTTACTGAAACTGACAATAATAGCGTGCAATAATGCAGCGAGGGGGTGAGCTGTTTATCATTATTGGAAACGAGGAAGTTACGTAATGTTGGCGCGTTTTCCTTTAGAATCTTCTGGAACATTTACCTAGAGCATATGTATTCATAATTTTCATTGGATATAAAAATAGACGCTAATGTTGGCGCGTTTTATTAGCCAATTGCAGCTCAGTTATAATCTTTAGGCATATCGGGGTGTATGAGTATAAAAGAGCTAGGTTAGAGGTAGAGTCCGTCAGTTCATCGAAAATCTTTGTACACGACACGTCTTCAGTCCGTCAGTTCGTCGAAAATATTTGTATGCTACACGTCGCCCTCAGTCCAGCAGAAATATTTGTAAAGTATACGTCGGCTATAGATTCGCAAGTTACGCGTAGCAGAGTTAGGAAAATTCTCAAGTGTTGTAAAATTAATTATACAAAAGGTTGAAGTACGTGAATTAAAAGTGATCAGTAAGAAGTTGTTATAACAGTTTCAGTTTGGCGAGTGTCTAGATCAATGTGTAAATGTGATAGTAAATGTGTTCGACAATAAAAGTGTAAAACAAATTCTTTCATCAGTGTTATCTTTGGATAAAAGACTCCTTTCCGTCTACACAACCTGTATAAAGAGATGTGCTCGACCAAAAAGATCATAGCTAGCCGGAGGACAGTAAACAAAAATTAAATAAAATAATAGTCGCATTCTTTCAAAGAAACACTAATACTACCGCAAATTGCTAACACCAGATGGAGCTACAAACCTAACAAAGAATCACATCACAAAATGGCTCCACCACGTGAAGTACACACACATTCAAATAACATTATAAATTTACCATCGCAAATTGGCTCCGAAACGTGGGGCTCAACAAATTAAATAATATTACAAGTATACCACTTCAACACCTAATACTACGACCCCGGAGTTCCATCTCTAGTCTAAAACAATAGTGAAACATTTCCTACAACATATCCCTAGCAGAATGCCCTCAAAATAACATGAAGGTCCATTCTACATCAAAATTCTGCAATTCTAAAAATCCGCCAATTGATATTCAAGTTTCATCTGTAACGGGAAAACGTTGGGCGTCTCGGTTGAAGTCCTCTGCTGCAGTATTCTGGTCTCCGGCTACCTCTGCTCAACAGCTGATATCTCCATTCTTAATAAATTAACTATCTAACTAATTTCACTGGGCTGAGGGCTTTCGTAGGTGAGGCAAATTAAAATACACTGCATTTCCCTTAAATTGTGGTTGAGAAAGGTTTGTTGCTGCTACGTATGGAAAGTTAGTTTGAAGAAGATGTATTATATTTCAACTGTTGGGGAGCCGAACTTGTAGTAGTTGCAACCGCACGTATAGTAAACAGTTTCCTGTAGCCTTCGCCCCAAGTTTAAAAAAATTAACTTTGTAATTTCACTGTTTCTTTAAATATTATATATTTATGTTTGCCTGGGCTGCGTCAGTATTATTGTTAGAGACATGTTTCTCTTAGCAGGATTGTGATGCGACAAGAATGGAGGCTTACACAGATTATAATTTTACTTCACTCCTTTTATTAATGCTTGACACGATTTAAATAACACTTCACTGACATAGAGGGAGCTGTGAGATGTTTTTATTAATTACTTGCACTTTTTAATACGTAAAACTATTTTCGTCTCACACGAATACGTATTAAATCTCTCAAGGACGCATCACGCATCCGGTTATGAACACTGTTTGCAGGCAACTGACTTCTGAATTTGTAAATGTTTCTCCTTTTCAGTTTCTGATTGGCTAATCCTACTCCAATAGAATACCTTCATTTAACTAAAGATTTTTCTGGTTGTTGATTGGCTATTTTATAACCTGTTACTAAAATTACATTATTGTTACTCCAGGAATCAGAAGTACTACTCTTAAACTTTCTTACTCATTATTGACTCAAGGTTACCTCATTGTTAGCAACTTTTAACTTATTATTCTCACTACTCCTACATTATTAAATTACGTAATATATTCTCATAACATTATTACACATGGATATAATAGTACACAGTAATATAAACATATATAATGACTGTTATATACATTTTACAAATTATTACATACACATATTGCTTCAAGGCGGGCTGTTATTGAATTTATATATTTTATAATTAGACTGAAATTATTTAAGTGTTAAAATACTGACTCATGGTTTATTATCAATAAAATACTTATGGGCGGCTAGCTTTTCCCACCACGATAATAAATTAGGAGCCTAATCTAACTGCACACGCTTCCCACCCATATGCGCAATCGTGCATCCGTCATCCAGAGAGCATCACTGTGTGTTGACGAGATTCTATAAGAGAGTGAAAATCTGGGGCTTTCTTCCCACTTTTATACCCAAACCTAGTGACGCTCACCTTCGCGCCTTAAAATGTAACGACATTTCTAATTGGTCTTCAGATCGTTATCTTATTATGTATGAAAGTATTTGCTCCAAAACTTTTCGCACACGCGTCCCAGTGACGCATCCGGAAGCAGTTTCAATATCTCTGCCTCTTTCCTTTCTATGTCTGTCTCTTTCTATTTCTTGTTATTGCTTCAAGTTCCTTGCTCTTTAGCTTGGTGAAAGGTGGTGGTCTCTATCTGAAATTAGCAGCTTGCCCGTCCCTTACTTATCTAAGTTAAATCTGCTTTGTACATTTCTTGGTTGCTAACTATTCTAACACATTTCTTGCTGAATTATATTATTATGTACAATTATTGTTTGATATTGATTTATATGTCTATATGTGTGGCAAATCCCCTTCACATTCCATGCAAAACTCCAAAAACACCTCCTCTTCTTGAACAAATATCCAGTCATCTACTAGATAAGTAACACAACAAAATCTTTACCGACGGTTCAGCATTTAAAGAAGGACGTGGCTGCGCAATGCTATATCCCGACTATAAAATGTTCTATGCCTTACCGAACTCCTGCCTGTGTTTTCTAGTGAATCCTTCCAATAAAATAAGCTTTTTTATGTATAGATAAGTGTCCCAAAAAGCCCACTTTGCCACTTTCAGTGATTCCTTAAGTGTGACTCTAGCAACACAGAAATCTGAACGCTCTCGTGCGATGATACAAGATATTTGCTCCTTGCGTTCTAAACTCAACAACACAGGGAACAAGGTATTCTTGATACGGATTCCCTCCCATATAGGTATAGATGGCAATGAAATAGTCAACCTAAGAGCTCAAGAAGCATCCAGACATCCCGTAACGTAATCAACTTCATGCAAGGAATATGCAAACATGGAAGACAGAGTGGTTATTACTTGGTAGCAAACTTCATGAAGCGCGTTCAAGCTGTACCAACTCTATCTAACATCTACAAACACTCAACCCCACTGAAAACTAATGCACATTTTTCTTCTAACCAAAGAGCAGCCAACAAACTGTTCCAGCTGCAACAAACCATTAACCATCTAGCAGATCATTGTGGACGGCCCATTGCACACTAAATGTAGATAACAAGGTAGCATGTTGAATTTCCTCAGTGTCGACCAATCCAATCGTAGTTTGCAGACTCAGTGCAGCCGGAAGAGCTGTTATCAAGTGTAGCTACCCAACCACTTGTTAATGGGATGAGGTGATACAGGGTGGTGGGTGAGATTAAGGTTGATGAAGTGAAAGGAAAGCACATTTGCTCTTCGATGACTGAAGTCAGGCTGCAACGGCCCTTGTGCACAGCTGCAGTGTAGTGGTTTCTTAAACTACACTACTTAAACCACTGCCTGTTGAGTCTCTCCTGCTGGGTCGTGTTTCCCCGATCCCACTAGAGGTACGTCTCAGAGCGACCCTCCGGTTGCCGGGTGGTGAAGCTTTGGAACTGTTAGGAAACGCTGCGCGTCTCTGTCGACTTGCGCAAGCCTCACTCTGCAGCCCACACGTCTCAATGGTTCCCTCGCCTGATCCTTTCCTCCCAGGGGTGTACGCACAAAATATCCATTGGAGCTTGAGGTGAAAGATATCCCCTTCTTTAAACTAGTTCTATCCTATCCTATACTGTTCACAGACATACAATAAAAATCGGATATTTTGCATTCACATGACTTTATTTAGTCACTCTTAGAAAAGTTTATTCTTTTGTCTACTTCTGGTTAAACTTTCATTGCATATTTAGACATTCCGTTGCAGGTATAAGAAGAATACAGTAGCTAAAGCGGTAGTCAGATTTTAAAAGCGGTGGCTCTATGATGGCTTTTTAATTCCATCCAATTATTGAGAGGTGACGCGTTCTCGATGCGACAACTTTAAAGCCACTTCCTGCTTTAAATTTTTATAACATTTAATGTTACCTGCTCTGTTGAAAAGCTTTGTATTGTCACCTCGTAGCTCATTCTACGTTGTCTCGTGCGCCAGCTGACCTAGTGCTAAAGCTATGACTTCTCAGAGTATGCGTGAGTGTATTTTGAAAGGATAACATCAGTTTAGTTAGCTGATGAATTTAAATGTTCTCTACAATATTCAGTTTGAGAAGAGTCGCCGCCTGTGAATTTACGAATTAATACTTCTATAACAATAATTAATCAAACTGTTAGTTAACGTAAATCACAGAAATGCTCCTCGGAAAGATACTTTTAATAGCGACGCGTTCATGTGCGCTACACGACTTAAAAATTACACACGAGAGTCAAGAATCTCAGAAGAGACACCAATATGTCTCTTATTTAGAATGTTGCTAAGCCGTAACTCCTCGAATTTCAGAGTTTCATTCCCTATCTAATTTACAGAATTTTTGCCTACGTGACTTTCCTGAACTCAAATCTCAGTGCATTCCAGGAACATTTATGTTAATGTATTTCCTTAACATGAATTGCCAATTACTTTTTTCTTCGGACAAATCTTTCAAGTCAGGCTTATCAAAGTATACATTGTAGCGGGAACAATGACAACGCAATGCAAATATTAAGGAAAGTAATGTTATTAATTGTAAATACATGTATGTTAAATATTAAGGAAGACTAGCTAGCCGTGCAGGAGGGAGAAGTCTGGTACAAGACGCAAAACGGTGACATTCAGAGACATCTTCGGGGTGCGGAGAACACAAGGCCTAGGCTAAACATACTTGCAGAGACGCTGGAGTGAGTTAGATAGTTATAAGTTAGAAATAGATAACGAGAGGCTTGGGCGGCAACGGGAAATCGAGATGTGTCAAAGTAGAGATGTGAGAGCAAATATTCTCATACAACGCTAAGAGGAGAGACAATGACATTAAAGCTTTTAAACAGTTAAGGAAAACGTAGCGACAGCTATAGGGTGTATAAAAGACAGTGTTCAGAGGCTCTCGCGCCTGCGTTTCTTACTTGCGTCAGGGGCTGAAATTCACGCCACTTTTATGGCGGAGCGTATGCAGAAGCTGATAGGAATTTAAGAAGATAAATACTTAGACTGGGAGGTACAACTTTGTAGATGATTCTGAAATATTTGAGAGATGAAAATCCCGGCTAGCGGAAAAAAACGTGAGCTTGAATTTTATTTCTGTCCTGCTTCCACGCCATAGGGAAAGTTAAGAGTTTAGACCAACACAAAAGTGTTGTAGGATACAATTTCAGCTCATCAACGCCCACCAGCACACCAACGCCTACACCTGGGAGGAAGGAAGGAAGTCGAGGAGTAGCGAGAGGTCCGTCGCAACATTGATTTAATATATCCAAATTATTTGTTGCTATTATTACTCTTTTCTTACTATAATTTATTTATTTAATTGTTTATATCTTCCTGTCAAGAGTTAAAGTATCAAAGACCATTCAGAATTAAGAGGACATCACAGAATATTCCCAGAAAATTCAAGATACTCCTTTAATTTGTCATGTAAATGTCCTATGTGATATTTTAATCAAAATTGCTATTCCTGAGAAAATAAAAACCAGCAAAGCTTTTTTCCATGTAAAGGATAGTTTGGGGTGGAAAGATTTTCTTTAAAATCCTCTTGTCGCATCTTTGCAAGGTGTTCAGCTTGAATACCAGATTTCATATTTAACCGACTTTTGGTTTTTGAATTATGCTGTTCACATACACACACAGACGCGCGCGCAGGACTTTGTTTTTTTTTTTTAAAAAAAAAGGGCTGTTTTATTCAAGAGACCTCAAAACGTGTATTTACGGTGAAATGTCGACTTAGAATTTGTTCATCGAATATAATATTTCCTCTCCTGCTAGAGAAACTAAAATTTTAAGGTTTATCAGTACAAGGGATTTGAACTCGAAACCTCAGAAAGCTTGAGTCTTTGTCTCGGTATTTCTTTTTATCTATTTATTATTTTTCGGCGCTTTAACTACGTGGTCATGTGGGGATGGATCTGTTAAAAAAGATACTTTGTGAATCGGTGTGTGGCGGACAGTTAGTCTTCTAGGTCTCATCTCTGTACCATACCATCTTGCTTTGTCACATATCCATAGAGCCATGTATGGAGTAAGTGTAAATCTGTTTTGTGATGGGCAGATGTATTTATGTGCAGTATCTTTCAAACATGCGACAGGAAGAAAACTCACTCGAGACTTTTATATGGAATTTTTCGAAAATTTTGATTTTCTCAAAAAATGTCTCTATTTATTTAAAATATTATATGTTGAATATATTTTTATGGCAAATGAAGTGTATAGCTCGAATTTTCTGGGAATGTCCTCAAAAGTCATCTTTATTCTCAATGACTTTTGCACACTGGTAAACTGTAAGAGATAGACAAAATTTTACTACAAAAAAATGTAGACCTCGGTAAAACATGAAATGTGCTTTTTTTCCTTTTTTTACGTCCTGTTCACACAAAGAGAATAGAATGCTCCACATAGCAACCAGCTCTTAAAACATTTCACTATCACTTCAAACCTACCATATTCCCTTTCCTCAACAAGAAAACTAGCAATAAGATTAACTTCTCGATTAACATGAAGCATATGGAGAATAAGCGTTTGTAAAAATAGTTTGTACAAGAGTAGAGAAAGTCAAGTGAGTGTAACACATCAGATTTTTTTGTGTAGTATGTTTTTGTCTATCGTTTAACGTTTACCAGTTATACAAGATTATACAAAATTCCTTTCAATTGAAGAGGACTTCAAATGCTGTCCCCAGAAAATTCAAGATATACATTTTATTTGTCATGTAAATATCATATATTCTACTTTGTTTATTCTATTTTATTTTACGTCGCTTTAACTCCTTGGTCATATCACGACGGATCTGTTGGAACAAGATGTGATGGACAGTTAGCCTTCTAGGTCTCATCCCTGTAACCGTCCGCTCCATCACGTGTCAAGAGACCATAGCGCATAGCCATCGAAACTTCTGCTTCGTGCCGTGTAGAGGGCATTAGGGTACCGTCCAGTCTAACGGCCGCCCTCACACAGAAAGGTGGACAGTTAGTCTTCTAGGTCTCATCGCTGCAACCCCTGCTTCATGCCGTGCAGATGGCATTACGGTGCCGTCCCGTCTAACCGCCGCCCTCACAGAGAAAAGCGGACCTTTAGCTTTCTAGGTCTCATCCCTGTAACCCCTGGTTCATGCCGTGCAAATGGAATTAGGGTGCCGTACAGTCTAACCGTCGCCTCCACACAGAAAGGCGGCTAGCCTTCTAGGTCTCATCCCTAGAAATGCCATCTTGCTTCGTCACGTGCCCACAGAGACCCCCAGCGCAGGCGGATCTTTTGTTTCGTGCTGTGCAGATGGTGTTAGGGTGCCGTCCAGTCTAAAAGCTTACATTGTGTGTAGATAGATGGCATAGCATTCGCTATTACCACTTATTATGTTCTCTACTACGTATAGTAAGTAGGGGAAGTATTGTATTCCATCCAAAAATTCGATACCGAGATTTCACCGCAAATACATGTTTTGAGACCCCCTGAATCCAAAAAAGCATTTTTGGAAACATGTCCGTGTGCGTGCCTGTGTGTCTGTGAACAGCATAACTCAGAAACAAACAGTCGTATAAACACCAAACTTGGTATTTACGTTCAGTATCCTCCAGAGATGCGACACGAAGGTTTTCAAGAAAATCACCCCACCCCAGACTACCCTTTACATGGAACATTTTTCGAAAATTTTCATTTTCTCAAAAATGGCTCTAACGATGTTGATTAAAATATCAGGTGTTTAAGGGATTGTCATGAGAAATGAAACGTATATCTCGAATTTTCTGGGAATGTCTCCAAAAGTATTCTTCATTGTGAACGACTTTTGCATAACTGGTAAACCATAAGAGATAGACAAAATTGTACTACACAAAAACTGTAGATCGCGTTAAAATACACAATTTATGTCATATACATTTTTGTTGTTGAGTGAATCGTTTTCAAGTATTTGCTTGTTATTCCCTTAAATTTTGCAATACTTATACGTTTTCTTAAATTCGTTATTCATTTCTTGTCCTGGTAATGCAAAGAGAATGGATTGCTCTACATAGTCACCAGCTCTTAAAACATTTGACTATCGCTTAAAGTCTACCAATTCCTTGCATCTACAAGAAAATTAGCAATAACATTAACATCTCGATTAACATGAAGCATATGGAGAATAAGCGTTTGTAAAAATAGTTTGTACAAGAGTAGAGAAAGTCAGGTGAGTGTAACACATCAGATTTTTTTGTAGTATATTTTCGTCTATCGTTTAACGTTTACCAGTTATACAAGATTATACAAAATTCCTTTCAATTGAAGAGGACTTCAAATGCTGTCCCCAGAAAATTCAAGATATACATTTTATTTGTCATGTAAATATCATATATTCTACTTTGTTTATTCTATTTTATTTTACGTCGCTTTAACTCCTTGGTCATATCACGACGGATCTGTTGGAACAAGATGTGATGGACAGTTAGCCTTCTAGGGCTCATCCCTGTAACCATCCGCTCCATCACGTGTCAAGAGACCATAGCGCATAGGCATCGAAACTTCTGCTTCGTGCCGTGTAGAGGGCATTAGGGTGCCGTCCAGTCTAACGGCCGCCCTCACACAGAAAGGTGGACAGTTAGTCTTCTAGGTCTCATCGCTGCAACCCCTGGTTCATGCCGTGCAGATGGCATTACGGTGCCGTCCCGTCTAACCGCCGCCCTCACAGAGAAAAGCGGACCTTTAGCTTTCTAGGTCTCATCCCTGTAACCCCTGGTTCATGCCGTGCAAATGGAATTAGGGTGCCGTACAGTCTAACCGTCGCCTCCACACAGAAAGGCGGCTAGCCTTCTAGGTCTCATCCCTAGAAATGCCATCTTGCTTCGTCACGTGCCCACAGAGACCCCCAGCGCAGGCGGATCTTTTGTTTCGTGCTGTGCAGATGGTGTTAGGGTGCCGTCCAGTCTAAAAGCTTACATTGTGTGTAGATAGATGGCATAGCATTCGCTATTACCACTTATTATGTTCTCTACTACGTATAGTAAGTAGGGGAAGTATTGTATTCCATCCAAAAATTCGATACCGAGATTTCACCGCAAATACATGTTTTGAGACCCCCTGAATCCAAAAAAGCATTTTTGGAAACATGTCCGTGTGCGTGCCTGTGTGTCTGTGAACAGCATAACTCAGAAACAAACAGTCGTATAAACACCAAACTTGGTATTTACGTTCAGTATCTTCCAGAGATGCGAAACGAAGGTTTTCAAGAAAATCACCCCACACCAGACTACCCTTTACATGGAACATTTTTCGAAAATTTTCATTTTCTCAAAAATGGCTCTAACGATGTTGATTAAAATATCATGTGTTTAAGGGATTGTCATGAGAAATGAAACGTATATCTCGAATTTTCTGGGAATGTCTCCAAAAGTATTCTTCATTGTGAACGACTTTTGCATAACTGGTAAACCATAAGAGATAGACAAAATTGTACTACACAAAAACTGTAGATCGCGTTAAAATACACAATTTATGTCATATACATTTTTGTTGTTGAGTGAATCATTTTCAGGATATTGCTTGTTATTCCCTTAAATTTTGCAATACTTATACGTTTTCTTAAATTCGTTATTCATCTTTACTTTCTCTACTACGTATAGTAAGTAGGGGAAGTATTGCATTCCACCCAAAAATTCGATACCGAGATTTCGCCGGAAATACATGTTTTGAGACCTCCTGAATCCAAAAAAAGCATTTTTGGAAACATGTCCGTGTGTGTGTCTGTGTGTGTGTGTGTGTGTGTGTCTGTGTGTCTGTGTGTGTGTGTCTGTGAACAGCATAACTCAAAAACGAACAGTCGGATAAGCACCAAACTTGTATTTAGGTTCAGTATCTTCCAGAGATGCGACACGAAGGTTTTCAAGAAAATCTCCCCATCCCAGACTACCCTTTACATGGAAGATTTTTCGAAAATTTTAATTTTCTCAAAAATGGCTCTAACGATTTTGATGAAAATATCATATGTTTAAGATAATGTCATGAGAAATGAAATGTATATCTCGAAATTTCTGGGAATGTCTCCAAAAGTATTCTTCATTGTGAACGACTTTTGCATAACTGGTAAACCATAAGAGATAGACAAAATTTTCCTACACAAAAAATGTAGATCGCGCTAAAATACACAACTTATGTCATATACATTTCTTTTGTTGAGTGAACCGTTTTCGAGATATTGCTTGTTATTTCCTTAAATTTTCCAATACTTATACTTTTTCTCAAATGCGTTATTCATTTTTTTTATGTCCTGGACATGCAAAGAGAATGGAATGCGCCACATAGCAACCAGCGTTAAAATATTTGACTATCGCTTAAAAGCTACCATATTTCCCTTGCATCTACAAGAAAATTACCAATAAGATTGACATCTCGATAAACATGAAGCATATGGAGAATAGGCGTTTGTAAAATTAGATTGTACAAGAGTAGAGAAAGTCATGTGAGTGTAACACATCAGATTTTTTGTCCTGGTAATGCAAAGATAATGGAATGCTCCACATAGTCACCAGCTCTTAAAACATTTGACTATCGCTTAAAGCCTACCATATTCCCCTTGTATCTACAAGAAAATTAGCAATAACATTAACATCTCGATTAACATGAAGCATATGGAGAATAAGCGTTTGTAAAAATAGTTTGTACAAGAGTAGAGAAAGTCATGTGAGTGTAACACATCAGATTTTTTTGTTCTAGAATTAAAATGAAACTTTGGGTTGTGGTATTATATATCCAGTTCGTATTTACCTTGGCGATTGAGGAAAACTACGAAAAATCCTCAGTCATATTGGTCGGTCCATGGTATTTGAACATGGGATCTCCCGAATGCAATATCATTGCTATATGGTATTGTAATCAAAATTGTTAAAGCCATTTTTTAGAAAATTAAAAGATTTCAAAAAATGTTCCATGTAAAGGGTAGTTTGGGGTGGGGGGATTTTCGCTGAAATCTTAGTGGAATGCAATACTTTCTCTACCTCCTAAGTGCGTGGTAGAGAAAGTAGAAAGAGACTTTTAACGAACTCTGTGTTTGGAGCTTTTGGGTAGAAAGATCAGCAACCCAATTTCGCTGTTGCCATATTGTGTTCGATCGTAAAGCCGCGCTCATAAACTAAACATATCATGACGTGGAAGCGAATAAATCCATAAACTCGCGGCGTATACTGTCAGATATAAAGCGTAACTTACGCTCCATGGTATCTTCAACTCAGGTTTTGACATGTTTGGAACAATGGCAAGGAAACGCTACACTGTCACCTTAAATTGGACTCATGAGTCATGTGATGGGGTGGATATAGGGGCGGTTGGGACAATATTCATCTGTCACTCAGCTCCGAGATATCTCCGGAAGCTGAGCTACAGACAAACAAATAGCGAGGGGAGAAGACATTTTCATTCAGGAAATATGTCGCCATCTTGTGTTCCCAGAATCACATGCTCTTTTAATTTCTTTTGGACGCATTAAAACGTGAGGACGCTATAATAATATGTAAATGACATGTTTTACATTTAATCTCTTGAATTTATTTACCATGTTTTAAGTCCTCTGCTTTTGTAGCTTGCTTTTTTATCGCTTTGTTACGAGCAAGGCATTCTTCATGCACGAGAAATTATGTCTTAGTCTTTTGCTTTTTATACAAACAGCGACTTCCTTGGAGGCCAATTTCTCTAAATGCTTTTAAAAACAATTTTCTTTTCGCTGCATAAAGCCCTAATCTAAAATTATGTTTTAAATTGAGTTTTATATTCGAAAATAGCAAACTCTCCAGTTCCCTCCTGCTAATGTGTTAACTGCGTAGATTCGACTCTCCCTCCACTCTCACCCTCTCCAACCCCTTCCACATCTTATCATTCTCCTACTTTTCAAGGCAGGGCATATGTCCTTTGTTTTTTTTAAATCACTAAAATTAAACTGTGATATTAATAAAAATCCGATGTGATACATTCACATGACTATCTGCAATCTCTGCCGTTTATTTTTACGAAACCATATTTTCCTATCTGCTTCGTTATAATCCAGATAAACCTTTACAGAAACAGCTACATGACACATTTCGTTATAGATACAAAGAGAACAGCGATAGTCAAATGTTTAACAACTGGACGTCTTAAAATTCCATACTGTTTCCATGACATCTCGAGAAACATCTGAAAATCGACAAGACTTTAAAAGAATGGCTAAGTATTGAATAATTCCAGTCATTAATAATGGATATCTTGAAAACGACTTATGCTACCAAAATGTTATTACACACAATTGTGTGTTTTAAAGAGATCTACATTTCTCATGTTGAGGCAGTATTTTTAACACTTAAATGATTTCAGTCAAATTATACAATATAAAATATAATAGCCCGCCTTAAAGCATTATGTGTATAATATAATATAATATATAAAATACATGTAACAGTCATTGTATTAATGTTTATATTATTGTATACATGTTCAATAATGTTATGTGAATGTATTACGTAATTTAATAATGTAGGAGCTGTGAGAATAATAGGTTAAAAGTTGCTAACAATGAGGTAACAATGAGGCAATAGTGAGTAAGAAAGTTTAATAATGCTGCTAGTCATTGTTGGAGTTACAATAATTAAATTTTGAGACAGTTTATAAATAGCCAATCAACAACCAGATACAAGCTTAAGTTAAATGAAAGTATTCTATTGGAGCAGGATTAGCCAATCAGAAATTGAAATAAGGTAAATTGTACAAATTCAGAAGTCAGTTGCTAGTAGACAGCGTTGCTAACTGGACGCGAGACACGTTCTTAGAAGTTTAATACGTATTCAGTGTGAGACGAAAATAGTTTAGGTGTTAAAAGGTGCAAGTAATTAATAAAAAAAAAATGTCACAGCTCTCTATATCAGTGAAGTGCTATTTAAATGGTGTCAAGGATTAATAAATAGAGTGAAGTACAAATTTAATCTGTATAAGTCTACATTCTTGACCGCACTACATCCTGCAAAGAAATTAATCTCTCTACAAATTAATACTGACGCAGCCGAGGCAAACATAAATATATAATATTTAAGGAAACAGTCAAATTACAAAGTTAATATTTTTAAACTTTGGATGAAGGCCACCGAAAACTTTTTACCAAACGTGCGGCTACAACTATTTCAAGTTCGTCTACCCAACAGTCGAAATACAATAAAACACCACCATAAAATTAACCTTCTTCAATGTAGTATGTTTTCGTTTATAGCTTAACGTTTACAAGTTATACAATACTATACAAGTTCGTTTGCAATGATGAGGCCTTTACAGGCTATTCCCAGAAAATTCAAGATATGCTTTTATTTTTTATGTAAATATGTTTAATATATACTGTCTTAATCAAAATCGTTACAGCTATCTTTTAGAAAACAAGAAAGTTTTTATAAATATTCCATGTAAAGGGTAGTTTGGCTTTGAGCAAACATCTTTAAAAATCTTCGTGTCCCATCTTTCAGAGGTATTGAACCTAATTACTTAGTTTGGTACTTAACCGATTTTTCGTTTCTTAATTGTCCTGTTCAGAGACACACACATAGTAATTTTTTCTAAAAATGCCTTTATTACTTTCTCTACTACGTATAGTAAGCAGGGGAAGTATTGTATTCCAACCAAAAATTCGACACCGAGATTTCACCGGAAATATATGTTTTGAGACCCTGTGAATCCAAAAAAAGCATTTTTGGAAACATGTCCGTGTGTGTGTGTGTGTGTGTGTGTGTGTGTGTGTGTCTTGTATCTGTGAACAGCATAACTCAGAAACGAAGTCAGATAAACACCAAACCCGGTATTTAGGTTCAGTATCTTCCAGAGATGCAACACGAAGGTTTTCAAGAAAATCTCCCAACCCCAAATTACCCTTTACATGGAATATTTTTCAAAAATTATAATTTTCTCAAAAATGGCTGTAACGATTTTGATTAATATATTATATATTTAAGATACTTTCATGACAAATGATATGTATATCTAGAATTTTCTGGGAATGTCTCCAAAAGTATTCTTCATTGTGAACGACTTTTGCACAACTTGTAAACCATAAGAGATAGACAAAAGTTTACTACACACAAAATGTAGATCGCGTTAAAATACATAATTTATGTCATATACATTGTTTTTGTTGAGTGAACCATTCACGAGATATTGCTTGTTATTCCCTTAAATTTTCCAATACTTACTTTTCTCAAATTCGTTATTCATTTTTTTTGTCTTGGTAATGCAAAGAGAATGGAATGCGGCACATAGCAACCAGCTCTTAAAACATTTGACTATCGCTTAAAGCCTACCAATTCCCCTTGCATCTACAAGAAAATTAGCAATAAGATTAACATCTCGATTAAAATGAAGCATATGGAGAATAAGCGTTTGTAAAAATATTTTGTACAAGAGTAGAGAAATTCATGTAAGTGTAACACATCAGATTTTTCTCGATTCCGGTACCTTCCAAACGTATATTTCCAATTAAATCCCGGTATCAATTTTTGGGTGGATTGGAACACCTTTTCTACCTACTATGTGCATTGTAGAGAAAGTAAAAATCTGAAGTTCCATGTAAAGGGTACTTGGGATGGGGAAATTTTCTGAAAATCTTTGGAAAGTACTGAAGCTAAATACCTAGTGTCATATTTATCCTACTTTTCGTTTTAAGATATGCTGTTCGCAGACACACACACACGGTCATGTTTCCATAAATGCTATATTTGGATCCTCAAAACATGTATTTCGGTGAAATCTTGGTATCGAGGTTTTGGGTGGAATGCAATACTTCCCGGTTACTATATGTAGTAGAGCAAGTAAAAATACTCACACAGCAGAAGCCATATGAGAGGGCCACGCAGCGAAAAGACGCGTATGTAGCACGGGTAGCAGATACAGCCGGGCGAACACAGAAAACGTCACGACATCAAATAAAAGGGGGAGAAATACAGCGGACATTCTCTCCTCCCCCTCCCTCTTCCGCTGCATTACTCACAGTTGGGCAAACATACTCGTCCAGGCTCATCATCTAGGGGTAGAGATGAACTTCGTTACCACGGCGTATTGAGTTTCTGTGTGAATAATACAGTATCGTCGCTATTGTTAAGAGATGGGGGGGACTCCGGTTCTTGGGTTCATTTCTGGAAGACAGTGTTCCTCGACTTCCCAAGAAAGAGGAGAAAATTTGGGTTTCCTTTCTGCATAAGCAGCAGTCGTAATCAAAGTTGAAATAAGACAATATTAACAGTGAAGAGTCAATTGATAAAATAAATGAGTCGAAATGATATTAAAAGCCTTCACTTACATCATGGTGGTGAAAGATGGACGAACGTTTCGAGCCTTGAAGGTCTCATCATCGGCACAGAAGTCGACTGAATCCTGCTTCACAACACAAATAAATAAATTTGTTAAATAAGCCAAATATCAATGACAAAGATAAGAAAACTCCTTCTGGTATATACAAACTTCGATCACTGTGACAAGTTCTACATCTGAAGAATAAAACGGAACCACTCAATCCGTCTTAAAGAACACCAAAGAAATATTAAATTAAAACAAACTGACAAATCAGCTGCGTCCCACTATTTTTGGAATACACATCATGAAATTGGTCAAGAAATTGAACTATTAAAACCCATACATAATGCTTATATGTTGGAAGCTTGGGAAAAAAATCTGATGTTACACTCACATGACTTTCTCTACTCTGGTACAAACCTAATTTTACAAACGCTTATTGTCCATATGCTTCATGTTAATCGAGATGTTAATCTTATTGCTAATTTTCTTGTAGATACAAGAGGAATTGCTAGGCTTTAAGCGACAGTCAAATGTTTTAAGAGCTGGTTGCTATGTGTATTCCATTCTCTTTGCATCACCACGACAAAAAATGAATAATGAATTTGACAAAAGGTATAAGGATTGGAAAATTTAAGGGAACAACAAGCAATATCTCGAAAATGGTTCACTCAACAACAAAAATGTATATGACATAAATTGTGTATTTTAACGCGATCTACATTTTTTGTGTAGTAAAATTTTGTCTGTCTCTTATGGTTTACCAGTTATACAAAAGTCGTTCACAATGAAGAATACTTTTGGAGACATTCCCAAAAAATTCAAGATATACATTTCATTTGTCATGAAAATATTTTAAACATATATTTTAATCAAAATGGTTAGAGCCATTTTTTGAGAAAATTAAAATTTTCGAAAAATGTTACATGTAAAGGGTGGAGAGATTTTTTTGAAAACCTTCCTGTTGCATCTCTGAAAGATACTAAATTTAAATCCCAAGTTTGGTGTTTATCCGTCTGTTCGTTTCTAAGTTATGCTGTTCACAGACATACAGACACACACACGGACATGCTTCCAAAAATGCTTTTTTTTGGATTCAGGGGGTCTAATAACATGTATTTCCGGTGAAATCTCGGTATCGAATTTTTGGGTGGAATACAATACTTGCCCTGCTTACTATACGTAGTAGAGAAAGTAAAAATATTCATTATTAAAAATAATTTACAAGTTATAAATTTTGAATTTCCGACGTTGGATGACATCACCCGCCTTCTAGTTCACCTTCAGAAGAAAACAGTTCAAGACGGAGCCCATCCTACTTCTAGTTCCACTACACTACAAGAGATTTCAGGACGGCAGCCTTCTGGTTCACCTTCAGCAGTTATGAAAACTACCACCTGAGATCCTTCCAATATCGTCCACATGGGTCAGATACATTTTGTGTTGCGAAGCAATATTCAGTCGTCTTCTGTGCCGATGATGAGACCTTGAAGTATCGAAACGATCGTCCTTCTTTCACCACTATGATGTAAGTGAAGGCTTTTAATATCATTCGACTCATTTATTTTATCAGCAGTCGTAATATCTAGGTATTTTAGGAAAAATTTCCTGTAATAAATAAGGTCAAAATAGAAATAAATGTGATGTTAAACATTCACACGATTTTTTCTGCTGTTTCTATATCACTACTCTCTTTCAAATTTTATGGTATCCATATAAACATGTGATGTGTTACATAAACACGTCATACTTTCTCTAGCTGTAGACAGACAGCCACAGAGTCGCGCGGAAGTCCTTAACAGACCAAGCAGCCCTATACTGTCCACGGGGAGTACTCTTTCCTTTGAGCAGGCAACCGCGCAAAGAAAATAAAATTATGAATTGGAAAATCGTGGTAGATATGAAACCATTCCAAAATTTGCCTACCGATCAGGAAAACCACGAGAAATCCAAGATCGAATCCCTCGTTCCCTGATTTAATCTCTTGCAATGTTTATCATTAAAAGAGAAACTTGACAAAATAAATGCACACACTTTAGATGCACTTAAAAATAACACTGCTTAAGGAATTTCTGCTTTTTCCCAGAAAGAACTGCCGAGTGTAATGGGCAATTTCCTAAGTAGGTACCAGAAATGCTTAAACACAAAAAGGGGGGAAAGTTCCAACGTCGCCTTGCTTGATGTCCGTGAGTAATATTTTTCTTTTTAAGCGACAAAGTCTTTTACACGACAAACCGTACTATATTTCCTGCGGGCTTCTTGTCACCCGCACCGCCGTCATAGCAAGCGGTCTCGCCGGCACGCCGCTATCCGGTCCCACCAAGGATTGTTCACCCCACATTTATGTAAATATTTATCTCGACAACATGGTACAGATGCAAAAATACAGGATAGTGGGTAGAGAAATTCACGTTAATGTAAAGCATCCGATGTTTATTTGTTTGTTTCTTCACATTTAATTTGTATCTTATATTGAACACAGCTACTAAGTGTTTGTACCTATAATAATAACTTTAATAATTTATCACCTTTTTAAATACCTGATATATTTATATAAGTAAAAAGGATAAAACTGTTTGAAAATATTATATTTTATTGATTGTACTTAGCTAATAAACTGCTTTACTAGCCAGGATTGAACCACTCCGGTATCCCGTCCCTGACACCGTTTTTTACAGACCGCCTCAATGAGTTACATCTGCAGCACGTCAAGATTCACTTAGCTCACTCAAGACTAGCGTTGAATGACGGGCCTTCACTCGCTAAATCTATGCAAACCATTTTCATCCTTCACGCTCTGTAGATTCGCAGCTTAATGGATCTTTTTTTTCTCTTCCAAAAATAGAAGAAATGGCTAAAGAACTAGTAAGCGGAACAGAAAGAGCCAGAGAGAAAGAAATGCTCTGTTGGGGAGAAGCTGAATCACATTCAAATATTGACACGTCTGCTTTAAAACAAAAGTGTCTGCCCACAAAAGGAATCTCCTTGCAGCAGTCAGGAATTATTTGCTTTGCAGATTCAAGTGCGTATATTTACACTTTCCTTTATAAAGGACTATTATTTCTTTAAGCCCTTTGTACCTCAAATATGAGGAGTCACTCAAAAAATATGAGGTGTACATTGTGGGGAATATTTTCATTTCTCTATATTTATTTATTTTGTTTATTTATTTTCCATAATCAGTTAACGTAGTGCATCTGTGAGCTTTAGAAAACCCAAGGTATTTAATAAATACGAGGGCGATACTAAAAACGTTTACAATGACATGTTTCTATAAACAAATTTAATTTATTTATATTTTATAGCAAAATGATAAGGTTTTGCGAGGTAATTCTTGTGTAGTTTGTTTGATTTGCTGAAACAATTCGTTAATTATCCTCATTTCAAAACTTTTTGTTCACCCAAAAATGAATTTAACTAGAAAATATTTCCGAGCTATGATGTTGTACGATTTAAAATTGTCGTTAACGCCAAAATAAGGTAAAGATCGCTTAGAAATGCATTATAAGATCGAAATGCCCAACTAAGACAAATTATAATTAGTACAGTAAATTTAAAACAGATCGACTCTTTCGTGGTAATGAATTTCCTGAAGGACGCCCTAGTGCTGCTGTTAGTGATGAAAATATTGCCGCTGTTCGAACAATGCTTATGAGTTGTTCGATGTATTCCACATAAACAGACTCCCGATCAAAAACAACAACGCATTGATTGACACAAAATACCCTAGAAAATTTCAAGCCGGCATTTAAAATTTGGTTTGGAATATCACTACTGGTGATCTATATTGTATGTATTGTTATCATTCTGAAAAGATACTTACATGAAAAATAAAATGTGTCTTGAAGTACTCTTCGTTCGGAAGGAATTTTGTATAATCTTGAATAACTGGTAAACGTTAAGCGATAGGTGACTCCATGCTAGAGAAAAAATCTGATGTGTTACACTCACATGACTTTCTCTACTCTTGTACAAACTATTTTTACAAATGATTATTCTCCATGTACTTCATGTTAATCGAGATGTTAATCTTATTGCTAATTTTCTTGTAGATGCAAGGGGAATTGGTAGGCTTTAAGCAACAGTCAAGTGTTCTAAGAGCTGGTTGCTATGTGCAGTATTCCATTCTCTTTGTATTACCAGGACAAAACAATTCTTTGAGAAAAAGTATACGTATTGGAAAATTTAAGGGAATAACAAGCAATATCTCAAAAACGGTTCCTGAACAAAAAAAATATATATTACATAAATTGTGTATTTTAATGCGATCTACATTTTTTGTATAGTAACATTTTGTCTATCTCTTATGGTTTACCAGTTATGCAAAAGTCGTTCACAACGAAGAATTCTTTTGGAGACATTCCCAGAAAATTCGAGATATACATTTCATTTCTCATGAAAATATCTTAAACATATGATATTTTAATAAAAATCGTTAGAGCCATTTTTGAGAAAATTAAAATTTTCGAAAACTGTTTCGTGTAAAGGATAATCTGGGGTGGGGGAATTTTCTTGAAAACCTTCGGGTCGCATCTTTGGAAGATGCTGAACTTAAATCCCAAGTTTGGTGTTTATCCAACTGTTCTTTTCTGAGTTATGTTGTCCACACACACACACGGACATGTTTCCAAAAATGCTTTTTTGGGATTCAGGGGGTCTCAAAACATATATTTCCGGTGAAATCTCGGTATCGAATTTTTGCGTAGAATACAATACTTCCCCTACTTACTATACGTAGTAGGGAAAGTAAAAAAATGTATATCTCTTTAAAACACACAATTTATTTCATATAGGTACGTTGGTGACATAAGTCATTTCGGGATATCCATTATTAATGGTTCCAGTTGATCATTTCTTGTTCATTAAGTCCTTTCAACGTTCAGTTGTTTCTCTCGATGTCATGGAAACAGTATGGATTTTAAGGCCAGCATATATCGTCCAGTACTTGAAAATTTGACTATTGCTGTAGTAGATAGAAAAAAGACTATGATATGATACATTGAAATGACCTTTTCTACCCTCTATCGCTCATAGTATTCAAACTATTCTTACTGAAGCTTATTTTTATATCTACTACATTTTAATCCAAATAAACCTTCGTAAAAATAGCTACATTACACATTTCGTTATAGATACAAAGAGAACAGCGATAGTCAAATGTTTAACAACTGGACGCTATATGCTGGCCTTAAAATTCCATACTGTTTCCATGACATCGCGAGAAACAACTGAAAAACGATGGGACTTTGAAAGAACGACAAGTATTGAACAACTTGAACTTCTAATAACAGATATCTTAGAAATGGTATATGCCGCAAAAAAGCTTGTTTGAAATAAATTGTGTGTTTTAAAGAGGGATAAATTTTTGTGTAGTACGTTTTCGCCTATCGCTTGAAGTTTACCAGATATACAAGTTCTTACAAAATTAATTCCGAATGAAAATGACCATAAAATTCAGGATATGCATGCTATTTGTCATGTAATATCCTAGTATATGATATTTTAATCAAAATCATTAGGGTCATTGTTTAGAAAACCAAAATATTTGAAGAATGTCCCACGTAAAGTCTAGTTGGGTTGGGGAGGTTTTTAAATCATCTTATCGTATCCTTGGAAGATACTAAATTGAAATACCAAGTTTGGTATCTCTCAAAATTTTCTGTTGTTCACAGACACACACATATGGACATGTTTCCAAAAATGTTTTTTTTTATTCGGGAGGGCCTCAAAACTTGTATTTCCGGTGAAATCTCGGTATCGAATTTTTGGGTGGAATGAAATACCTCCCCAACTTTTTATACGTAGTAGAGAAAGTAATAGGATTTATTAAGAATAGTTTGTATACCCACTAATAAACATAGAGGGTAGAGGTATCATACCAGATTTTTTAAAAAGTGAAAAACCTGGGTTTCATCCCCACAGGGATGTATATCACTCTTACATTATGCAGGAGGGCGGTATGGCGCCTGCATCAAATTTGTGGTTATGAAGGAAAGTGCTGAAGACAGATAGGGACATTGTGAAATACTACCTCGGGGCAAAAATGATCAATAGACAGTTTTTTCCTCTTTAAAAGAAATCTCTATTCTTCCACACGCTGCAAGGACTCATTTGTCTCCTCAAGTATGTGTGCACTAGTTGCTGAGCAGATCCCGTCCTCAAGGGAAGAATTAAATTCTCTTTTATATCCAGCACTCTCGGCGGGCGGCACATTCAATACTACAACCTGTTTCAAAACACAATGCATTCTAATGCCACTTCGTAAATTTCTAAAAAGGGTTTACAAGTCCTGTAGACTGCAGTAAAAAGAAAAACAACAGAGTTGCGAAGAAGGTTTTAGGTTTTGTTTGAAAATACCGTGGAGTAGAAAACAGCTTTTGTTACTCCACAGAAAGTACATGTAAAAGAAATCTTATATTTACATTTACATTACTTTCTCTACCCACTTTTGTAAAAAATATTATCAAAGCTTCTCTTCCAATCTCGTTCATGTTAATCGAAGTAAAAATTCGCTTTTAAAATTGGATGGCTGTTTGACGGTATCGAAATGTCGTCCTGTTTGCATAAACGTGAGAAAATACGAATACAGACTTAATATTTTAAAAATCTGAGGTGTGGCGTTCAGAAGACTTTCTCTACTCTTGTACAAACTATTTTTACAAACGCTTGCTTCTCATCTGCTTCATGTTAATCGAGATAAACGTTTGCAGACTCTATGGCTTTAAGCGATAGTCAAATGTTTTAAGACCTGGTTGCTGTGTGGAGCATTTCATTCTCTTTGCATGTCCAGGACATAAAAAAGAATAACGAATTCCTATTTGAGAAAATGTATAGGTATAGGAACATTCAATCAAATAACAAGAAATACCTCGGAAATGGTTCACTCGACAAAAAAGTGTATATGACATAAATTGTATGTTTGAACAAGATCTACGTAGCTCTTATGGTTTACCAGTTATACAAAATCCTTTCAAAATGAAGATAACTTTTGGAAACATTACCAGAAAATTTAAAATATACTTTTTATTTTATCATGAAAATATCTTAAACTTACGATATTTCAATCGAAATCGTTAAGAAAAATGTTCCATGTAAAGGTTTGTCTGGGGAGTGGTGATTTTCTTGAAAATCCCCGTGTCGCAGGCTTGAAAGATACTGAACCCAATTACCAAGTTTGGTATTTATCCCACTTTTCGATTTTAGTTATGTTGTTCACAGACAAATACACAGGCATGGACATTTTTCTCAAAATGATTTTTTTTTTGGTTCTGGAACCTCAAAACAGATAATTCCGGTGAAATTTCGACATTACATTTTTGGTTGGAATGCAATACTTCTTCTACCTAGTAGAGAAAGCAAAAAGGGATCTCTATGTGATAACTTTGAAATGTCGTTCTCTTTGCAAGTCACCGAAAGAAAATGAAAAGCTACTTAAAAAATCTGATGTGTTACATTCACATGACTTTCTCTACTCTTGTACAATCTATTTTTACAAACGACTATTCTCCATATGCTTCATGTTAATCGAGATATCGAGATGTCAATCTTATTGATAATTTTCTTGTAGATGCAAGGGGAATATGGTAGCTTTTAAGCGATAGTCAAATATTTTAACGCTGGTTGCTATGTGGCGCATTCCATTCTCTTTGCATGTCCAGGACATAAAAAAATTGAATAACGAATTTGAGAAAAAGTATAGTATTGGAAAATTTAAGGAAATAACAAGCAATATCTCGAAAACGGTTCACTCAACAAAAGAAATGTATATGACATAAGTTGTGTATTTTAACGCGGTCTACATTTTTTGTGTAGTAAACTTTTGTCTATCTCTTATGGTTTACCAGTTATGCAAAAGTCGTTCACAATGAAGAATACTTTTGGAGACATTCCCAGAAAATTCGAGATATACATTTCATTTCTCATGACATTATCTTAAACATATGATATTTACATCAAAATCGTTAGAGCCATTTTTGAGAAAATTAAAATTTTCGAAAAATTTCCATGTAAAGGGTAGTCTGGGGTGGGGGGATTTTCTTGAAAACCTTCGTGTCGCATCTCTGGAAGATACTGAACCTAAATACCAAGTTTGGTGTTTATCCGACTGTTCGTTTTTGAGTTATGCTGTTCACAGACACACACACACACACACACACACACACACACACAGACACACACACACAGACACACACACACAGACACACACACGGACATGTTTCCAAAAATGCTTTTTTTGGATTCAGGGGGTCTCAAAACATGTATATCCGGTGAAATCTCGGTATCGAAATTTTGGGTGGAATGCAATACTTCCCCTACTTACTATACGTAGTAGAGAAAGTAAAAATGAAAAAAATAGCACAAGGTATATGATATTCGAACCAATACCAAAGAATATCTCGGAGGTGGTTAGAGACGCATAAAATTGGTTTTACATATATTTTTTGTTTTAAAGATATTATATTTGTTTATAGTTTTTACTCTCTGTGAGGTAGTATTTTTAACATTTAAATGATTTCAGTCCAATCATATAATGTATAAATTCAATAACAGCCCGCCTTAAAGCATTATGTGTATTTAACAACATATAAAAAGTGTATATTACAGTCATTGTATATATTTATATTATTGTATAACTGTTTAATAAGGTTATGTGAATGTATTACGTAATTTAATAATGTAGGAGCTGTAAGAATATGCGGGGGTATTATGGTTTGTTCGCCCCACGTTGTGGAAACAATATGTAGTGGTATTAATGTTTGTAGTCGAAAGATGCTACTATTTATCTGCCGCACGTATGAAAGACAATTTGTCGCGGTCACTTCCTGTTATCTTTTACTGGGCGCCTGTTATTGTATTTACTTTTGGGTTCACTGTCCTCCGGCTAGCTATGATTTCTCGGTCAAGCACTTATCTTGTACAGGTGTGTAAACGGAAAGGAGTTTTTATCCAAAGATAACATTGATAAAAGAATTTGTTTTACACTTTTATTGTCGTAACACATTATTCACTTTCACCTATTAATCTTGACACTCGCCAAACTGAAACTGTTATAATAACTTCTTTACTGTCCATTATTAATTCGCGTACTTCAACTTTTTGTGTAATTAACTTTACGACACGAGAGATTATTCATAAATTTGCTACGCGTAACCTTGATGAGCTTCGTGCGATGTATACTCCATGAATGCCTCCGTTGAACTACGTGAAACTTGATTCTGACACTGAATTTATACTTCCTCGCCCCAATATGCCTAAAGATTATAACCGAGCTGCTATTGGTTAATAAAACGCGCCAACATTAGCGTCTATATTTATATCCAATGAAAATTATGAAAACATATGCTCTAAGGAAAATGTTCCAGCAAATTCTAAGAAAAACACGCCACTCTGACGTCATTTGCTCGTCTCTAATAATGATAAACAGCTCACCCCCTCGCTACATTATTGCACGCTATTATTGTCAGTTTCAGTAAGGCCGTATAAAACCACTTCTCGACAATAATTACAAGCAACAAACATCTCAAATCAATGTCACACAACAATGCATATTCACACTACAATCACTCTGACATTTACATTTTTGTGATACAAATTACTGCGTCAAATAATAGGTTAAGAGTTGCTAACAATGAGGTAAAAATGAATCAATCTTGAGGTAATAATGAATTTGAAAGTTTAACAATACTATTTGTAATTCTTGGAAACAATAATGTAGTTTTTGTGACAGTTTATAAAATAGCCAATCAACAACCAGAAAAAGCTTTAGTTAAATGAAGGTATTCTATTGGACTAGGATTAGCCAATCAGAAACTAAAATGTAGCAAAATTTACAACTTCAGAAGTTAGTTGCTTCTAGACTGTGTTTTATCACGACGCGAGATGCGTCCTCGAGAAATTTAATACCTAATTTGTGTGAGGCAAAAATGGTTTTCATGTTAAAAAGTGCAAGTAATTAATAAAACAATCGCTCAGCTCTCTCCCTCTATATCAGTGAAGTGTTATTTAAATCGTGTCAAGCATTAATAAAAGGAGTGAAGTAAAAATATAATCTGTGTAAACCTACATTCTTCAGGCGCACCACTCCCTGCTAAGACATTCATGTATATAAAAAAAATATAAATACTGACGCAGCCGAGGCAAACATAAATATATAATATTTAAAGAAACGGTTAAAATTACAAAATTAACATTTTTTAATAATTTGGGGCAAAGGCCACTGGAAAGTACATTTTTTGGGGCGAAGCCTACCGGAAACTT
Organism: Deroplatys truncata; assembly: GCA_030765065.1. Classification (NCBI taxonomy): domain Eukaryota; kingdom Metazoa; phylum Arthropoda; class Insecta; order Mantodea; family Mantidae; genus Deroplatys; species Deroplatys truncata. The sequence continues at coordinate 29,454,463 of CM060981.1, read as the reverse complement.
TTTACAATACGTGTGGTTGCAACTACTTCAAGTTCGGCTCCCCAACAGTCGAAATATAATACATCTTCTTCAAACTGACTTTCTATACGTAGCAGCAATAAACCTTCTTCAAATTGGCTCCAAAAGCGTGAGGCAAATAGCAATACAACAAAATAACTTCATCTGTACCAGTACATTTTAGGTAGAGAAGGTATTGCATTCCACCTAAAAGTTCGATACCAAGATTTTACCAGAATGCATGTTTTCTGGCCCCCTGAATCAAAATAAAGCATTTTCGGAAACGTGTCCTCATGTATGTGTGTGAAAAGCATAACCCAAAAATGTAAAGTGATATATTCACATGACTTTCTCTACCCTCTATCTCAAATGTTTAACAACTGGACGCTATATGCTGGGCTTAAAATTCCATACTGTTTCCACGACATCGCGAGAAACAACTGAATGTTCACAGGAATTTAAAAGAATGACTAAGGAATGAACAATTCGGACCTTTAATAACGGATATCCCACAAACGGCTTATCCCATAAGAAAAGCTTATAGGTAGAAAACTGTGTTCTGAAGAGATCTAAATTTGTTATGTGGTAAGCATATGCCTGTCGCTTAACGTTTACAAGTTATACAACATTTGAGGCAGTATTTTATATCACAACACTGTGAATGCCAGAGTGATTGTAGTGTAAATTAACATTATTGTATGACAATGATTTTAGATGTTTGTTGGCTATAAGTATTGTTAGGAAATAAGTTTACAAGGCCTCACTGAAACTGACAATAGGAGTGGGTAACAATGAAGCGATGGGGTGAGTTGTTTATCAATTAGAAGAGACAAACAAATGACGTCAGGGTAACGTGCCTTTCTTTAGAAATGGAGGGAATATCTTCCCTAGAGCATATGTTTTAGTAATTATGATTGGCTTATAAAATAGACGCTAGTGTTGGCGCGATTTATTAACCAATAGCAGCTCTATTATAATGTTTAGGCATATCGGGGTGAGGGAGTATAAATTCTTGAGCCAAAGGCAAGTATCGCGCAGTTCTACAGAATCATTCACAAGGTAAACGTCGCGCAGTTCTAAGAAATCTCTGTCGCGAGTTACACGTCAGGCAGTTCTAAGGAAGCATTCATGAGGTGCACATTACGCAATTCTACAGAATCTCTCGCGTCGTAAAGTTAGTTACAAAAAGTGAAATACGCGAATTAATAGTGCGCGGCAAATATGTGATCGTAGTTACATTCGAAAATATAACAGTTTCAGTCTGGTGTGTATCAAGATTAAATATGTGACATTAAGGAAGTGTCACGGCAATAAAAGTGTAAAATTCTTTTATCAGTGTTATCTTTTAGTAACAACTCCTTTCCGCTTACACGCCCTGATCAAGAGATATTTGCTCGACTGAGTAATAATAGCTAGCCGGAGGACAAATAACCCAAAATTCAAATTAGTAAAACAATAACAGACGCTCAGAAATAAAGATAACACGAACAGATTACTGCGACAAATTATACAATATTCCTTCCCAATGAAGACTTCTTGGGGTATTCCCAGAAAGTTAAAGATATAAATTTTATTTGTCATGTAAACATCTTTCATATATTCATAATTTTAATCAAAATCATTTGAGCCATTTTTTAGAAAATCAAAATTTTTCATAAAATGTTCATGCAAAGGGTTGGTGGGGATGGGGGATTTTCTTAAAAATCTCCGTGTAGAATCCTTGGACGATACTTGACTCAAATACGAAGTTTGGTGTTTATCGGACTTTTCGTTTTTGAGTTATGTTGTTTACAGCACACACACACCTCCATACGAGGGGCACTATTTATATTTTGAGCCTTGGCAACCCTGAAGCTTGTAGGTGCTATCTAACGTTTCCAATGGAAAGTGTGACATTTTTGACCATAATCTACTTCAAACATTTTGTCAATAGAGCGCCATTTGTTTTTTTTTTACACTAACTTGAAATTGTGCGTCAACAAAAACATAGAATTAACTTGTGAAAATGTTCGTGCAATGATTTATTACGACTTTCGATGTGGATTATCAAGACAACAGTGCATCGATCAAATAACTTTCACATTTGGTGACGAAGCTCCATCATTTGCCACTCTGAAACGCTGGTATAACGAATTTAATCGTGGCCGCCGTACGCTCAATGATGAAGTTCGTGAAGGTCGTCCAAAATCAGTTGTTGTGCCATAAAACATTGATGCTGTTCAAAAGCTAATAATGAAAGATCACCAGGCGACATATTGAGGTTGAGGCAACCCTGGGCATTAGTTACACCAGAATATATAAAATATTGCATGATTATTTACCCGTGAAAAAGGTTTGCTCTCGTTGGATCCATATAATTTGACGAAATCTCAAAAAGATGCTCGTGTCGATTGGTGTACAAAAATGCTCGAGAAATACAATGGCAGTGCCTCAAAAGACGTATATAAGATTGTAACAGGTGACGAATTATGGATCTATGCGTATGAGCCGGAACGTAAACACAGTCGACTGTATGGGTGTTTCAAGATGAAGCAAATCCAACAGCACTTCGAAGCAAATGGTTGCCTGCTTTTTCAGCAAAACCGGCCATGTGGCAACAGTGCCTTTAGAGGAACGTAAAAGGTCAATGCCGGATGGTACCCAACCATTTGTTTGACGGGAGTCTTCGGCGAAGTAAGAACCGTAGGATCGTTCTTCATCAAGACAATGCGAGCGCACACACATCTCGTCTAACAACAGAGTATTTGAAGGCTCAAAAATTGGAATTGATGGGTCATCCGGCATACAGTCCTGATTTGGCACCCAATGACTTTTTGTTGCTGGGCATCAAGAATAAATTGCATGGACAACGATTTTCGTTGGCAGAAGAAGCCGTTGATACCTTCAAAAACCATACTTTGGAGGTGTCTCAAGAAGACCTGAATAAATGCTTTGACAAATGGTTCAAACGGATGCAAAAGTGTATTGGTCATAAAGGAGAGTAGTTTGTAAAACAATAAATCATAGAGACTGACATACGGATAGACAGACAGATACGCGCGCGCGCACGCACGCGCACACACACACTCAAGGACGTTTTTTTTAAAAATGCCGTTTTTGGTTCCAAGTGGCCTCAAAACACGTGTTTTCGGTGAAATCTCGGTATCGAATTTTTGGGTGGAATGCAATACTTCCCCTACGTAGTAGAGAAAGTAAAAACGAAAGGTAGGTTAAATACCAAACTTGGTATTTGAGTTAAGTATCTTCCAAGGATGCGACACGAAGGTTTTCAAAAAGGTCACTCTATCCCAACTACCCTATATATGGATCATTTTTCGAAAATTTTGTTTTTCTAAAGAATAACTCAACGATTTTGATTACAATACTACATATTAAAGATATTTACATGACAAATAAAATGTATATTTTTAATTTTATGATCATAGCCTAGGAAGTCCTCTTTATTCCAAGAAGTTTTGTACAATCTTGTATTATTGATAAGCCGCACAACAGATAGCCATACGATGTAATACATCAGTTTTCTGTTCTACATGTAAAGGAAATTTAACACAGAGGGATGGTTTAAAAGGAAACGCTACCGGTACTGAGTGGAGCTTTCTTAGATATCAAATGGGCAGTTCACCCCCAAAGTATTCATTTTTTAAATTATTAAGGACGCTTTTTAAACCCTTGACATGAAGTTTCACCACAAGACCAGCCTATCTTTCTTTTTTAAATGAATAGCGCAGTTTAACCGTCACTATGGTAGATGATAAATCGACGCTTTACCCCCCCCCCCTGAAGAAGAAGAACATACGTGAATACGAAGGGAAGGAATTTCTCATTCATGCTCGTGTTTTATTTTCTTGCAGCGTCAACCCTTCCCCGCCCCTCCCCTTCTGTTCCGTAAGTAATAAACATATTCATTGAAAAGTGAAACCGTTTTTTTGAAAAATGAACGGGAGCAGCAATTTATCTCCGTCAAGGTTCTCCTTTTGAACTAGGCTACACCCATTACTCAACCATCTCAATGCAAAACTTATTGATTACTAATTTGCAAGTCAAGAAGGTTTGAAAACGTTGAAATGTTCAACCACCCGGATGCCATCCCAGAATCCCTCTAACTGCTTCCTCACCCTCCTTCCTTAACGATCACGAGGAAATGATTAGCTACCCTCTCAAAAACACGATCATATATTTTATACCTAAATAAAGTGCGTTAATGATCCACTCTCCCCTTTGATAGAAACTGAATTGTCCTTGAAAATTATTCTCTTTTCTTCTTTCGCTTCGACTCTTGCATCTTCTCAACTTTCTATAGTGATCTCAACAAAATAAAACTTGTTTTGTACGTAATAGATGGCGACATTGAAATTTTTTACAGAAACAAACAAAGACTAGTTTTAGAAGTTTAAATCATTTTAACATTTTTTAAAACATTCCTCTTTAACATTAATAAACTTTTGCATTTGGAGAAACCAGTCCTTAAAGCTATGATGCCAATCTTCCTGAGGCACTTCATAAACCAGGTGTTTATAATGTTCCACTGTTTCATTCATGACGACAAAGTGATTCCACGCATTTCATATTTAATTTTTGTAACAAAAAGCAATCACAAAGTGCTAGGTGAGGCAGTATTTTTAACACTTAAATGATATCAGTCTAATTATATAATATAAAATATAATAACAGCCCGCCTTAAAGCAATATTTGTATAATATAATATATAAAGTGCATGTTACAGTCATTGTATTGTGTTTATTTTATTATGTACACGTATAGTAATGTTTTGTGATTCTATTACGTAGTTTAACAACGTAGGAGCTGTGAGAATAGAAGCAAACTACCTTTCGTAGCAAACAGAATTACAATGTAAAAGCCGAAAGTTGCTAACAATGAGGTAACAATGAGGTTGAGACAACAATAAATTAGAAAGTTTAATAAAGGCTAGTAATAATTCTTGGAATAATAATGTAATATATAAAACAGTTTTTATACAGCAAATCAAAAACTAGAAAAAGCTTAAGTTAAATGAAAGTATTCTATTGGAGTAGGCTTAGCCAATCAGAGATTTGAAATGAAGGAAATGGACAGATTCAAGCGGTAGACGCTAAAAGATTGCGTACCCGAACGGAACGGTACGGTACGTGTTCAGTGGGAGACATTAAAATTCATTGCGGTGAGAATAATATAAAGATTAAGTGTTAAAAAGTGCAATTAAAAATAATCTCACATCTCTATAGTAGGATATATCAGTGAAGTGTTATTTAATCGTGTGAAGGATTAATAAACAAAGTACAATACAATTATAATTTGTGTGAGCCTTGTGTATATATACATAATATTTAAATAAACATTAAAATACAAAGTTTTTTTTTTAAATGTGGGGTGAAGGCCAAATGAAAAGTAAACGTGGGGCGAAGGCCATCGGAAACTTTGTACCACGTGGGACGAACACTCCTAGAATCATATCTCCCGCAATACGCGGTGCAACAACAATTAAACCCCTTCAAGTTTGGCTCCTATACGTGGGGCAGCAACTACTTCATAGGTTAGGGTTGTATGATGAGGGTCCATGGTGCTGACCTTTATGCACCCAGATACTCAGTTGTTAGTTTTGCTGTATCGACGATGCGTTGTCATGATGTAACATCATTTTTCTTTGAGCGTTTTCCACGAACTTTTTCAAACATTTGCGGTGAACAGATATTTGTGTGCAAATCGGCAGTCACGGTACGTCTATCTTCTAATGCTATAATAGCAATATGGCCCGTTTTAGAAAAAAAAAATAGCAAGCATCTTCTTACCAGCATTACGAATTCGTCGGACTTTTGTAAGCTTATATTCTGTTCAACAGATACATTGAGCCGACTGACTTTTATTTGCAGGATCATAACAACAAATCCAAGTAACTTGGATCAAAAACTTGGATAACAAAGGCGGACAGTTAGCCCTCTAGGTCTCATCCCTGTAACCATGCCACCATGCTTCGTCACGTGTCCACAGATACACTAGCGCATAGCAACCGGATCTTTTGCTTCGTGCCGTGCACATGTCATTAGGGTGCCTTCCAGTCTACCTGCTTTCATTGTCTGTAGATAGATGGCATAGCATTCGCTATTATCAGCTATTTTTTCATTCTTACTAATGTTTTAGACTTAAGGTAGAGCTTTGAATCATGGTATTATATATCTATTCTGGTATTTACATTGGTGACTGAGAGAAACCAAGAAAAAACCTCATCAGTTTATGTGGAATACAACGACAACAAAGTTTTCTCACGTCTAACTGTTGATGTAAAATGTTTTGGATTTGACTCATACCAATGCCCAATGTCGCCCGAATAAATTCATAAGATGTTGAAGAAAGATGGTTTGTTCGTTGTATGCCCCACGTTTAGGCGCCAGTTTGATGAAGTTATTGTCTTTACGTTGTTTTGTTAGGTAGATTGCCCCAAGTTTAAAAATATTTAACTTTGTAATCAAACTTTTTCTTTAAATATTTATGTTTGCCTCGTCTGCGTCAGTATTTATTTTAGAGACATGGATATCTTGGCAGGGTTGTGATACGACAAGAATGTAGGCTTACACAGATTTTAAGCTTTAATGCACTCCTTTTTATTAATCCTTGACGCAAATTAAACAGCACTTCACTGATATCGAGAGCTGTGAGATTCTTTTATTTAATACTTGCATTTTTTAACACGTATACTATTTTCGTCTCACACGAATACGTAATTAATTTCTCGAGGACACATCTCGCGCCTGGTTTTTAACTCTGTCTGCAGGCAACTGACTTGATTTCAACCGTCTAAACTTGTAAATTTCTGTATTTTAAGTCTCTGATTGGCTATTTTTACTGCAATAGAATACCTGCATTTAACTAAAGCTTTTTCTGGTTTTTGATTGGCTATTTATATAGACTGGAATCAAAGAATCACAAATAACATTTAAACTCTCAAACTCATTATTGCCTCAAGGTTACCTCATTGTTAGCAACGTTTAACTTATTATTCTCACAGCTCCTACATTATTAAATTACGTAATACATTCACATAACATTATTACACATGGATACAATAATATAAGCATATGCAATGACTGTTACACAATTTTACAAAGTATTACATACGCATATTGCTTTAAGGCGGGCTGTTATTGAATTTATATATTATATAATCAGCCTGAAATTATTTATGTGTTAAAAGTACTGCCTCATTACAGAGAAATAAAACACACCTTGAATTTTCTGAGAATAGCCTATGAAGTTATCTTCGTTTGAATGACTTTTGTATACGGTTTACGTTAAACAAAATCTTGCTACACAAAAAAGTAGAAGTCGTAATAGAACACAACTTATATCAATTTTTTTTGGGGGGGAAGATAACTATTGCCGAGATATTCTGTTTTTGATTTGAATTCTCAAATGGGAAATTTTTATTCGATTTTTACTCGTGGTCTTGCAAAGAGTATGGAATTTCAACGGCGATCCGTTCTTAAAAGATTTGAGTATTGCCTATTCTATCGAGCGTGGTAGCGCAGTGATAAGGATTGCGTCTCGCATTCGAGAGGTGCCAGGTTCGATCCTGGCGAGCGCCCACTCTGGGCCAAGGATTTTTCGTTGTTTCTCCAGGTCTGCAGGTGAATCCTGGGATGGTTCCTCTTCTACACGGAGTTTTCTGCCCCTCATTTCCTGTACCTATTACCTATCTCCTTCATTGTTATCTGCTTTAGGATTGCGGGACCACTGGGAGGAGGGCTCCAACCGAGTAGCTCTCCCACCCCGAAGGCTTTTCCAGTAGGCCGGCACCTGAAAATTGTAATCCGGCCCCCGTTACAGTGTGAAAGTGGATACGCTGCTTACGCGCGCCAACCCTCAAAGGGGAAGGCTATTGAACAAACTCAGTGGGGCCGACAGTCACTAGTGGGCCGTCTACTGCCTCTCACAGAGCCCCACCGAGACTAACCCAATCCAAATAACACTCTCATGGATGCTTGACTCAGCGTACTTCTAGTAACGTCAGAAGTACCAGGGTCCTCAGCGCTTGCACCACGACAGCTGAAGGGATCGGGATCCCACCTTCCGAGGTGGGTGGAGGTGCCCTTTGTAGATGTTTCTTCCCGGCGTTGCAGAATTCATTTAGGACACGCCTCCGTGTGGTCCGTACCAGGAGTGACCGTTGGAGGCTTATGAATGCGGTCGGAAGGTTGTGCCTTTCGACATCCGGATCTGATCGCCCTGCGGATCTCCTTCCCCTTCCAACATTTATCGCCTATTCCCCTTGTACCTATGGAATAAAACATTTCTATAGACGTTTGTTTCAGTCAGTATAAAGTAGGCAGAAGAATTAGCTTTCGTAAGAATAGTGGTTTGAAGAATTGGCAGAGAAAGTTATGTGAAGGTAAGAGATTTTTCTTTTCTTATTCAGGTGGACTAAAACCTTCTATTTCTGTTCAAGTCCGAATATCGAATTATGCTAGAGAAACTACAACCATCTTATTAGTGATTGTAGAATTGCATGAGTAGGTGTAAATGAAAGTGGTGAAACGGCAGGTAAACTCTTGGTATTTAAGTGTTATTATCATAAAAATCTGATGTGTTACACTCACATCACTTTCTCTACTCTTTTACAAACTATTTTTACAAACGCTTATTCTCCATATGCTTCATGTTAATCGAGATGTTAATCGTATTGCTAATTTTCTTGTAGATACAAGGGGAATTGGTAGAAGTATAAGTATTGGAAAATTTAAGAGAATAACAAGCAATACCTCGAAAATGGTTCACCCAACAACAAAAAATGTGTGTAAATTGTGTATTTTAATGCGATCTACATTTTTTGTGTAGTAAACTTTTGTCTGTCTGTTATAGTTTACCAGTTGTGCAAAAGTTGTTCACAATGAAGAATACTTTTGGAGACATTCCCAGAAAATTCGAGATATACATTTTATTTGTCATGAAAATATCTTAAACATACGATCTTTTAATCAAAGTCGTTAGAGCCATTTTTGAGAAAATTAAAATTTTCGACTAAAGTTCCATGTAAAGGGTAATCTGGGGTGGGTGGATTTTCTTGAAAAGCTTCGTGTCGCATCTCTGGAAGATACTGAACCTAAATACCAAGTTTGGTGTTTATCCGACTGTTCGTTTCTTAGTTATGCTGTTCACAGACACACAGACACGGACATGTTCCCAAAAATGTTATTTTTGGATTCAGGGGGTCTCAAAACATGTATTTCCGGTGAAATCTCAGTATCGAATTTTTGGGTGAAATACAATACTACCCCTACTTACTATACGTAGTAGAGAAAGTAAAAAGGTATTACACGTTAAGTAAACACTTGGTGAGCGTGCGAGCCTCGAGTCAAGTATCTTGTTTGTTGGATGCGAAGGCCACCCCATCCGTCCCTCTTATGCTCCGTCTGCATGCAGGGCACGGCGGAACACTACGTTACGGACCGCCACAGCGCGCCGTGATCCGTAAAGTAGACTGTTTTTATCCCATGCAAAAGTTTAGCTTTTCTTTAAGCCCTACTTCGACAAGAAGGCGAAGATAAAATGTAGGATGGGGGAGTCTCGGAAAAGTCAGTGAACACAGATAGAAGCAACAGGGGTATCGCATCCACTTCATAAACATAGACCGACGGGGTTGAAAACGGACTGGCATGTTACATTCACACGACTTTCTACACCAACTCTTCTACAAACTTTCTTACAAGGGTTTATTCCTTTATCTACCTCTTGTTAAACTTTCGCAGAAATAGTGCACGTACAAGGGCTTAAACTACAGTCATATGTTTTAAAAGCTGGTCGCTACTTGATATCTAATTTGTGTGACTACGAAAAGCAATTGAATTCAGCAGCTAAAATATGTTGCAAAATTCAAACTAATAGCAACAAATGTCTTGTGCTTAGAGGCGTAAGAAAATTTATTTTGGCATGAATTGTTGTCTACCACCCAAATTTTCGATACCGACATTTCACCAGAAATGCACATTTTGACACCCTGAAGAAGAGAAAAACAATCATTCTTAGAAAAAGAGCCATGCACCTGTAGGCAGCATAATTCAAAAGTAAAAAGTTGGTTAAATACCAAAGTTGGCATTTTAGTTCAACAACTTCCAAGGACGTAACCCCTAACATTTTCAAGGGAATTTTGATTTTCTCAAATATGGCGCTAACGATTTTGATTAAAATGCTGTATGTTTAAGATATTTTAGGACAGCATGGCCTAAAACTAGAACTTTTAACAAAAAAACACACGAACCAATAGTTTTACATTAACGCACTAGTGCGATAACATTTTTATACGACTCCATTGTGACCAACTTTGGTTTCAAGTCCAATCACATGGCAATTGCCTTCGTATTTGCACATGTTAAATAACTTGATTTGGTTTGATTACGTTTTACTTTTCATCATTCCTTTTACAAAATTCATTTCTTATGGCGCTCGCATTACATTTTCAAAATACAAATTGGCATACTTCAATGTATCACATTTCTTGTGGAGTTAATCTGTGCCGTATATTGGCAGCTTTGTGTTTTCTGTTATCTAAAACGTTAGTCTTTTATCTAGTATGAAATGAAGGAGCCAGGTGCAATTACAGACTCAGCATAAACTTGCCCTTGCCCAAAAAATCCAGAAAGGAATATGATATAGCATTTAATCCCTTCATTGCCTGGTGTAAGGCAAAACATATTGAAAATAATTTCACTGAAAATGATTGCTAGCGAATCATAAAACACCTGACATCTCGCTGCATACGAGAGTTGATCTCGTTCTAAACATGGTTTATCTTAGTTTCAAGAATCAATATAAGATTATTTTATTCTTATTGTACAAATTGGAGGGCTGTCTAAAAAATCTGATGTGTTACACTCTCATAACTTACTCCACTCTTGTACAAACTATTTTTACAAACTCTTATTCTCCATCTATTTCATATTACTCCAGATAAACATTTGCAGAAACGATCTTTTGACATGCAAAGAGAATTACATTTTTCTAAAAATATTTGACTATCGCTTAAGCCCTACTATGTCCCCCTTGTTTTGTATTTGCAAGGGCAATATAAGCACGGACATATATCTTAATAGCTGGTTGATATGTGCAGCACCATTCTCTTTACCACAGATTAATGCTCCTTTCATATCCAAGACAAAAAAATGAATAACGAATTCCCATTTGAGAAAACAAGTATTGAAAAATGTAAGGGACTAACAAGCAATATCTCGATAATGGTTCGCTCAACAACAAAAATGTATGACATAAATTGTGTATTTTAACGCGATCTATATTTTTGTGTAGTAACATTTTGTCTATCTCATACGGTTTACCAGTTATGCAAAAGGCGTTCACAATTAAGAATACTTTTGGGGACATTTCCAGAAAATTTAAGATACACAATTTATTTGCCATAAACATATCTAAAAATTATGGTATCTTATTCACAATCGTTAGTGCCAATTTTGAGAAAATACAAGTTTTCGGAAAATGTTCCATGTAAAGTGTAATCTGGGGTGGGAGGATTTTCTTGAAAACCTTCGTGTCGCATCTCTGGAAGATACTGAACCTAAATACCAAGTTTGGTGTTTATCTGACTGTTTCCGAGTTATGCTGTTCACAGACAAACAGACAGATACACACAGACACACACGGACATGTTTCCAAAAATGCTTTTTTTGGATTCAGGGGGTCTCAAAACATATATTTCCGGTGAAATCTCATTATCGAATTTTTGGGTGGAATACAATACTTACCCTACTTACTATACGTAGTAGAGAAAGTAAAAAAGTATATGCCACACGTGTTAAAAGTGGTCTCATTTTACTTGTGGGATTGCCTTCGTTTCGCAAACATTCCTACTCGTAAAATAAAACCACACTTTTGACATTTGTATCATAATCTGCTACTCATGACAAATGGAATGTATATCTTGAATTTTTACTTATTATTATCACCATCATCATCATCATTATAATTATTACGCTACAAGTAGACTATTTACCCAGAGTAAGTTAACAGTTTCAGAAATCTTTATGTTTGTAGACCTGACGGTGTGAGAAAACAAAAGAAAAAGCGGCAGTTTGTTTGCGTTATTTTAGTGCGCGTTGCCAACACAATCTGCGGCGGCGCCACAAACACAAGATACACACTGCAGATGTCGTACATTTGGTTTCCACGTTTCTCCTGGCGAACTTGTTTTGTTTACATACGTAACCTTCACAGCGGGACTGTTTCCCAGCAAACAGAAATCTGAGCATTCATTTGTTATTCTCTAGGCCGCTGTTTTCTTTATAACCATTCGTAAACATATCCCCGTTCTTTCGCAACACAGCTTTTTAATTTTTACTTTCTCTACTCCATAGCTGTTTTAACCAAAGCAAGTATTGCATTCCAACCAGAAATTCAATACGAAGATTTCGTCTGTGTCTGTGAACAGCATAACTCAAAAACAAATGGCTGGATAAATGCTGAACTTGGTATTTAGAAGATTCAGTACCTTCAAAGGATGCGACACGAAGATTTTCAAGAAAATCCCTCCATCCCAAACTACCCTTTACATAGAGCATTTTTTCGAAATTTTTTATTTTCTCAAAAGTCTAACAATGTAAATTAAAATACCATATATTAACGATACTTACATGACAAATAAAATACATATCTTAAATTTTCTAGGAATAGCCTGTGAAGTCCTCTTTATCCCGAAGGACTCTTATAATCTTGTATAACTGGTAAACGTGAAGCGATAGACGAAAACGTACGGTACAATTTCTTCGTCGTGACAGGTGAGATAAGGTGACATCACTACGGTTCCGAGCGAAATTAAATTAAATTGACTTTAATTTATGGACGCTCTTTAACTACTATGGTCCTTACCCATTCTAAACTGGGTGTGAAAAATCGGTAATTTTACTCTGAGACCTCTTTACTAGGTTTGAGGTTCTTTTAGGTGCTCTAAATCTACGATATGGGACCATGAAGGAAGTCATGTAACAATTCTTACGCCTGAAAAAAATCCATCGCCCTCCGCCGGGTTTAAACCCGCGACCTCGGGAACTAAAGGCTAGCCTGGTATCCCTAGATCGTGGAGGACGATGGTTGAGAGTGAATGTTTGTTCCACACAAGGGGAATACTGCCCTATACTAGAGTACCTTCTCCTCCTCTGGTTTCTGCTTTTTCACGACGAAAAAATACCAACCTGTGCTATACAATAAAGGTAGACCTCTTTAAAACACACAATTTCAAATAACTTCTTTTGTTGCATTAGCCATTTGTAAGAAATCTTTTATTAATGATCTGACTTCTTCAATACATTCTTTTTAAGTCCCATCGATTTTCAGTTGTTTCCCGCGATGTCATGGAAACAGTGTTGAATTTTAAGGCCAGCATATAGCGTCCAGTTGTTAAACATTTGACTATCGCTGTTCTCTTTGTATCTATAACGAAATGTGTACTGTAGCTGTTTCTGTAAAGATTTATTTAGATTAAAATAAATACATATAAACATAAACTTTCGTAAGAATAAGTTGTATACTCAATAATAAACGACAGAGGTAGAGAAAGTCTTGTAAGACATCCGATTTTAATAGACAGAAACAACGAATATGAAGTAGGTGTCGTATTGTAGTAGTTGTATTATATGTCAACTGTTGGGGAGCCGAACTTGTAGTAGTTGCAACCGCACATATAGTATCCGGTAGCTTTTGCCCAAATTTTTAAAAAAAATATTAACTCTGTAATTTTGACTGTTTATTTAAATATTTTATATTTATGTTTGCTTCGGCTGCGTCAGTATTATTGTTAGAGACATGGATGTCTTAGCAGGGAGTGGTGCGACTGAAGAATGTAGGCTTACACAGATTATAATTTTACTTCACTCCTTTTATTAATGCTTGATACGATTTAAATAACACTTCACTGATATAGACAGGCTGTGAGATTCTTTTTATTAAATACTTGCACTTTTAGCAAGTAAACTATTTTTGTCTCACACAAAATACATATAAAATCTCTCGAGGACGCATCATGCATCCGGTTACAACCACGTCCGCAGGTAACTAACTTCTGAATTTGTAAATGTTTCTCCTTTTCAGCTTCCGATTGGCTAATCCTACTCCAATAGAATACCTTTATTTTACTAAAGCGTTTTCTGGTTGTTGATTGGCTATTTTATAAACTGTCACTAAAATTACATTATTGTTACTCCAAGAATCACAAGTAGTACTGTTAAACTTTCTTACTCATTATTGACTCAAGGTTACCTCATTGTTAGCAACTTTTAACTTATTATTCTCACAGCTCCTACATTATTAAATTACGTAATATGTTCACATAACCTTATTACACATGGATACAATAATATAAGCATATGCAATGACTGTTACATACATTTTACAAATTATTACATACACGTATTGCTTCAAGGCGGGCTGTTATTGAATTTTTATATTATATAATTAGACTGAAATTATTTAGGTGTTAAAAATACTGCCTCCATAGTATTACAATTTACTTCTTTTGGCAGATTCCAATGTCGGGCACATTATTAGTTTTACAATTGTTCGAAAAACATACCGATTTTTAAACTTTTTCTCTACATGAAATAGAGAATTAATTTCATGCATTAAATACAGCAATATTTTTGTGCGATACCTGATTTTGCGGTGAACATAAAAGTTTTCATTTGTAGGAATAATAAAATTTAAATTCAGGGATTTTCAACGTTTTTCCTGAACGTTTTAACGCCTCCAATTTTACTTCACAGAATTGTTTCTCTGCCAGTTTAAATCATACGTCGATGAAAATATCAGGTAGTATACACAAAAGATATTGCTATTAAGTGCATATAAAATCGCTTTGTAAACGCCACAGATAAAAAGGATGAAAAATCGTTGAAATTTTCAAAACATTATAACACTAATAAAAACGCAACAACGCGTAAAATGTATCACCACGTCTTGTTTCTGTGTTTTAAAAAATGAATTTTATCCCCATTAATTTGGCTGTTGGAATTTTTTAAATTGAAGACGAATACTTGTCTCTTCTGTATATTAAACATATTTATATGACAAATAAAATGTATATCTTGAATTTTCTGGGAATAGTCTTTGAAGTCCTCTTCATTCGAAAGGAATTGTATATAACCCTGTGCAACTGGCGAACATTAAGTGAAAAACTAAAATGTAATACACAAACAATGTAGATCTCATTAGAAGACAATGAATTTCAAATAACGTTTTTCTGCATCAGTCATCTCCAAGATATTCGTTATTATTGAACTTTCAATACTTAGTCACTTTGTTTAAAGTTATTTATTGCTTTATTTATTTTACGTCGCTTTAACTACACGGTCATATCGCTGCCTATCTGATAATGGGTAACTCTTAGATCGAAGTGTGGTGGACAGTTAGCCTTTTAGGTTTCATCCCTGTAACCACCTGCTTCGTCGTATCCACAGAAATCCTAGCGCATAGCAACCAGATCTTCTGCTTTGAGCCGTGCAGATGGCATTAAAGTGCCGTCCAGTCTAACTGCTGCTTTCATATACAAAGGCGGGCAGTTAGCTTTCTAGGTCTCATCCCTGAAACCGTGCCATCTTGCTTGGTCATGTGCCTACAGAGACCCCAGTGCATAGCAGGCATATCTTCTGCTTCGTGCCGTGCAGATGAAATTAGAGTGCCGTCCAATGTAACCCTGCTTTCATATAGAAAAGCGGACTGTTAGCCTTCTAGGTCTCATCCCCGTAACCACCCGCTACGTCATGTGTCTACAGAGACCCTAGCGCATAGCAACTGGAGCTTCTGCTTCGTTCCGTGCAGATGGCATTAGGGTGCCGTCCAGTCTACCTACTGCTTACATATAGAAAGGCGGACAGTTAGCCTTCTAGGTCTCATCCATGTAACCACCTGCTTCGTCGTGTCCACAGAGACCCTAGTGCATAGCAACTGGATCTTCTGCTTTGTGCGTGCAGATGGCATTAGGGTGCCGTCAGTCTAACTGCTGCTTTCATATAGAAAGGCGGACATTTAGCCTTCTAGGTCTCATCCGTGTAACCACTCGCTTCGTCGTGTCCACAGAGACCCTAGTGCAGCAACCGGGTCTTCTGCTCATGCTGTGCAGATGGCATTATGATGCCGCCCAGTCTACATTGTCTCTGGATGCAGGGCACACCATTCCTTATTACCAGCTATTTTTCATTTTTACTATCGCCTTAGACTTAAGCTGGAACTATGAGTCGTGTTATTAAATATCCAATCCGGTATTTACCTTTGGGGCTGAGGAAAACCACGCCTGTAAATTGGTCGATCGACGGAATTTGAACCTGCAACCCCTCGAATGCGGGCCATAGACGTTACCCGCTTAGCCATCCCACTTGGTTTTGTTTAAAGTGCTGCCGTTATTCGTCATTCAGTTGTTTCTCGCGATGTCATGGAAACAGTATGGAATTTTAAGGCCAGCATATAGCGTCCAGTTGTTAAACATTTGACTATCGCTGTTCTCTTTGTATCTATAACGAAATGTGTGATGTAGCTGTTTCTGCAAAGGTTTATTTGGATTAAAATGTGGTACATAAAAAAGTTAACTTGCGTAAGAAGGTTTGTATACACACAAATATATGAATAGACGGATAGAAATTTATATGAATGTAATATTAATACAGACTTTTTATAAGATTATTATTTTTCCAGGACATCTGAGATTGCGAGAAGTGTTTTTATTCTCCGGGTCAGCACCCTTTTGGTCTTTCATGTCGTATGCAGTAAAGTTTCTGCTGCTGGGAATACCTATTTCTGTTTGACTACAGAAAGGAAAAAGGAACATGAAAGAAGATGTATAAAAATGTTGTTAGAACCCCCACAAGTTTCATCCATGGCACTCCAAGTTTGTTTAGCAGATATCATGTTTCCAGAAGGATGAATCGGAAAACCAATAAGATCGGTAGCTAGTGAAAGTGGGATCTATCAGCACGCGGTTCAGTGATTTCGACCTTTGAATGCGTGAACTTTACATAAAGTACGACGCCGCGCGTCGTCAAGGGGGGGACTTCCAACAAAAGGACAAATCCTACGTCATCTGATACCTTCAATACGCAGCAACAAATGAACACCGCAGGCCGGGGAGAACAAGTGCGTGCGCGAGTCTTTGTATTCTTTTCACGTGTTTGAAAGTGTACAGAAACTAGAGAGAATATAAGAAATCGTATTAATGAACGTAACGTACAGTCACGGAAAGTAAATATTGCTCACATAAGGATGACACGTGTCAAATTGTGATCAAAAACGAAATTTAGTTAAAGCACAGAATAAAATATGACATGACACACTCACACGATTCTCTCTACCAATGGCGAGTTCTGAAGAAGTTGTTTGTTTTGTTGTATTGTTATTTGCCCCACGTTTTGGGCGTCAATTTGAAGTAGTTTGTATTGAAGGAGTTGTATTATAGTTCAACTGTTGGGGAGCCGAACACTTGAAGTAGTTGCAACCGCACGTATGGTAAACAGTTTCCGGTAGCCTTCGCTCCAAATGTACCTTCAGGTAGTCTTTGCCCCAAGTTCAAAAAAATATTAACTTTGTAATTTGATTGTTTCTTTAAATATTAAATATTTATGTTTGCCTCGGCTGCGTCCGTATTTGTTAGAGACATGTTTCTCTTAACAGGGTTGTGATGTGACAAGAATGTAGGCTTACACAGATTATAATTTTACTGCACTCCTTTTATTAATGCTTGACACGATTTAAATAACACTTCACTGATATAGATAGCTGTGAGATTCTTTTTATTAATTAATTACATTTTTAACACGTAAACTTATTTTTCGTCTCACACGAATACATATTATATTCTTGAGGACACCTTTTGCGTCTGGTTAGGAACACTGTCTGCAGGCAACTGAACTGATTTCAACCTCCTAAACTTGTAAATTTCTGTATTTCAAGTCTCTAATTGGCTATTCCTAATCCAATAGAATACCTTTTTTTGACTAAAGCTTTTACTGGTTATTGATTGGCTATTTTATAAACTGTCACTAAAATTACATTATTATTACTCCAATAATCAGAAGTAGTATTACTAAACTCTCAAACTCATTATTACCTCAAGTTTACCTCATTGTTACCTCATTGTTAGCAACTTTTAACTTATTATTCTCACAGCTCCTACATTATTAAATTACGTAATACATCACATAACATTATTACACATGGATACACAATTATAAGCATATGCAATGACTGTTACATACATTTTACAAATTATTACATACACATATTGCTTTAAGGCGGACTGTTATTGAATTTACATATTATATAATTTGACAGAAATCATTTAAGTGTTAAAAATACTGCCTCAGTTCACATATATCGGTTATACAGGGCGATTCATATAAACCTGAACACTTGAAGACATAATTTTCTCTGGAAAGTAATACAAGGTTCAAATTAAGTATTATTATCTCAGTGGCGCCGTCCCACACAAGCCGTCCTTAGTTGAAGTTAGTTTATACGGATGCCAAAAGGTTTGCCTAAGCAGAAATGCAAAGGGGACTATACCGACAGAGAGGAGACCGCTAAATGCCAGACCAATACTTGAAAATGAACACTTTAGCGGCTACTACTGGTCTCAAAACTCATTCGATAGAGAAGCAGGTGTTCCCGGTTCGATTCCCGGCTGCGCTCCAGAAAGTTGTCTTTAAGCAAAAACATTGCACGGTATGCCTAGGGTCTGGTGGTTGAATGTGAGAGTAGACATGTGTGTACCGAGCGGTATGGCTAGTCTGTGGCCCGCATTCGGGAGGTCCCGTGATCAATCCCAGGCGCCGCCCATTCTGGCCCATGGTTTTTTCGTGGTTTCTCCGGGTCGCTAGGCGAATGATTCTACTATGACTCTCCTCCCTCTCATTTCCTGTAACCATCATCTTTCCTGTCATCTGTTTCAGGGTTGTAGGACCAGGCGGCGGTGTTTTGCACGTTGCGGCTGGGCGGTGGCTTGCGCTCTGTAAAGGTTTCTTCCCTGACGTCGGTGCGGTTCCACTCATTTAGGTCTCTCCTCAGCGTGGGGCTCCGTTCCGGAGACCCTTGGGGTTGATGGCTTGTGAGCAGGGACCGGGTGTCGGACGCGTTCTATCTGGAAACGCTAGGGACCCCGCCCATGCTTCCGCCCTTCGGCATCCGAATATGGTCAACCTTCGGGTCTCTCCACTTATCCCTCCCTACCACGGGTCACGTTGGAAGCACAATGGGCGACTGGCCTGCGTGCGGTGCTCTGCCCCGTTTCCGGGGCCCCCTTCGTGATACTTGTTTGTGTGTGTGTGTTATCGGTTATTAATAAGCAATGCGCTCATTAACAAGAATTCAGAAATTAACAAGAAACACAAACCTGAGCACACGTGTTAAGTCATTTAGTTCCATGACAGTTAATCTAACTCAATGCAACACTAATTGGTGCCGCAAAGTGAACGAGATTAAATAAAATTGTATTTTTATTACATTTATGTACCCTTAAAAGTACGCTAGAATTAAATTATTATCTATTGGTGCATTATTAATAATAAACATGCGGAAAAACATGCCCGCATCAGTGGACGACTTGATGTATGGGTCTCTCAGGCCCAGCTCTACCACAAATGATACATAATTTCTTAATATTATTTCTGTACGCCAAAAAAAGTACGCCGAATACAGATATCGCGTCCGAAAATGTTCAGAGCACAGCCTTCGAGCCTCAGCTACACTTTGGTGCGTCTCTGCACAGAGTGTAACCATAACTCTGTGTTCGTTATTGGTGAACGTTACCTTTCTGTATGAATAACCGGGCTCGGACTGCAGGCAGACGACCACGCGACGCTTATCAGCACGAAACTACCACGTAAACACCTGCAGACAGCAGCACTACCTCAGTGACCTTTCGCTTTGTACCTGCACTGCCCTTTGAAGAGCAGCGATGCGGCAACTTCTTTTGCACCTATGTATGCGGGAAACGTAAAACTGGAAAAGACGGCTTGTTTAGGCCTTCTGGTAACAGCTTAACGCTCTTTAACTGGTAGGGCATATCGGGCAATGAATGAAATAAATAAAATGATGCTTAAATGAGCCCGGTATACAGAGAGATAAGTTACCCGACACTCGTCTTCTCAGACAATTCACTTTGCGTAATGTTCCAACAAGGGCAACAGTTTTATCGATAGTAAGAAAGCTGGAGACAAATTGGTTCTTCTCTCCTTAGCGAGACTGAAAAAAGAAAAGCCTCCTGTCGTCCTCCGTGGTGCCATGCTAGCCTCTAATTCCCGAGGTCGCGGGTTCAAACCCGGCGAAGGGCGATTTTTTCGGGCGTAAAAATCCTTCGGAAGGGAAGTGAAGGCGGTCGTCCCATGTCGTAAATTTGCGGCACGTAAAAGAACCTCAAGCCCGATAAAGAGGCTCTGAGGAAAATTACCGGTCTTTCACGCCCAATATAGAATGGGACGCTAAGGACCACAGAAGTTAAAGAGCGTCCATAAATAAAACGCAATTTAATTTGAAAAGCCACCTGCAGTAACTCAAGCACTAGTTGATGATGTTGAAATTTTGTTTTCTCGGAACTCCCGTTGTGTTGGAATCAAATAATTGTCCGCCAATATGTTTTCACAAGAAAAACACAGAAACTGCCGAATTGAGAAATGCATGTTCGTTTATGATTGAAAATTAGAGACCGAAAACTACTTACCAGTAGACAATAATAGTTATAAAGCAACGATGGATGGTAGGGGTATCAACATCAATACCAATATTGCCCACCTCTATGTTGTCTACTTCATGTAGCATGTCTACTTCACATTCAAGAGATCCCTACTCAAATCTTGGTTAGAGAGAGTGAATTCATTCATTATCCGATGACCTAAGCAGTTAAAGGACGTTTAACTTAAAAAAAAGTATTAATATCGATACTCCCCGAGTAACTGAGATAATTAAATCTAAATTTTAATATTTTGCTACATTCCAGAGGAAAATTATGTCTTGAAAAGGTTCCAGATTTATATGAATCGCCCTGTATTATACAGGGTGGACCATTTAAGTTGAGACTGTAAAATATCTCCATAACTAAGCGTTGTAGAAAGAAATGTCTTTGATAAAAGCTGCTTGATGTTATGGAGAAAAGTAAATGACATTAGTCGTGTTTTATTTGGAGGACGTTGTGGTGATCATTTTAGGGCCAATTTAATGTTTTTAAATGGGAACCTACATTGTAAAGGTTTATTTTGACTAAACTTTAGTAGATAGAAATATAAACTTAGTAAGAATGATTTGTATACCCACTAATATATGATACGAGTAGAGAAAGTCATTTGAATGTATCACATCAAGTTTTTACTTTCTCTACTACGTATAGTAAGTAGGGGAAGTATTGTATTCCATCCAAAAATTCAATACCGAGATTTCACCGGAAATACATGTTTTGAGATCCCCTGAATCCAAAAAAACCTTTTTGGAAACATGTCCGTGTGTGTGTGTGTGTGTGTGTGTCTGAGAACAGCATAACTCAGAAACGAACAGTTGGATAAACACCAAACTTGGCATTTAGGTTCATTATTTTTCAGAGATGCGACACGAAGGTTTTCAAGAAAGTCCCCCCCACCCCTTTACATGGAACATTTTTCGAAAATTTTAATTTTCTCAAAAATGGCTCTAACGATTTTGATTAAAATATCATATGTTTAAGATATTGTCATGACAAATAACATTTATATCTTGGATTTTCTGGGAATGTCTCCAAAAGTATTCTTAATTGTGAACGACTTTTTCATAACTGGTAAATGCATAAGAGATAGACAAAATTTTACTACACGAAAAATGTAGATCGCGTTAAAATACACAATTTATGTCAAATTTTCTCAAATTCATTATTTATTTTTTTATGTCCTGTATATACAAAGAGGATGGGATGTTCCACATAGCAACCAGCTCTTAAAACATTTGACTATCGCTTAAAACCTACCATATTCCCGTTGCACCTACAAGAAAATTACCAATAAGATTAACATCTCGATTAACATGAAGCATATGTAAAATAAGCCTTTGTAAAAATAGTTTGTACAAGAGTAGAGAAAGTAATTTGAATGTATCACATCAGGTTTTTTTTAGTTATGCTCTTCACATATGGAACATTTTTTAAAAATGCTTTATTAATTCAGGGTACCTCAGGACGTGAATTTCGGTAGATTCTCGATTCGGTAGAACACAAGTTAAAATCGTTTCTTCCATTTTAAAAATAATTTTTCTGTGTCCCATTTTCCTTTTCACTAGTTCTATTCGACAAAGTACTACAGTCGTTGACTGTACAGTTCCAGTATATAAAATCAGATCAAAGCTACCGCTAAATACGTGAAGGAAGACTTTTACAACGTCACTTGCTCCGTGTTCCTTCCTGAAAGGCCTACAGGAAGCCCATAGGCCAGCAATTCTCTCTCGCTCTTCCCCTATAAATGGAGTCATAACAAGAGCTGATAAGGGGGACCGGGGTGCATTGGACTGGAACAGCTAAGTAGACGTCATCCCTGCAACTTTTTCTTAAGACATCGCTCGAGGCTATGTAACCCTTTGAATGTCGGCGTCGCCTTTGATAGGGACATTCCCTCCCTAGAAATGCAATTATTGGACATTTTCATCGCCTTGTGCTTATGTTTCTCTGTGTATGTGCATTATATCTTACAGGATCTACATTACAAGACATCAATCAGAATCATGTTCCTTCAGGTATTAATCGATCACAATTTACTTTCTCGACCGCGTCACATACACATTTTGGACACAGTAATGCAATAATTCTAGAATTGATTTCACTGGTAATGAATGATTTTAGAATATTACAAGGATAGAATACGAATACTTCCAAGATGAACCCTCCCTCCTCATACTACCCTTTCAATGGAAATGTTTTTTATTACTTTCTCTATTATTTGCCTAAAGGGGTAAGTAGAGGAAGTATTGCATTCCACCCAAAAATTCGATACCAAAATTTCTCCCGAAATTTATATTTTGATGCCCCCTGAATAAAAAATCTGATGTGTTACACTCACATGACTTTCTCTACTCTTGTACAATCTATTTTTACAAACACCTATTCTCCATATCCTTCATATTAATCGAGATATCGAGATGTCAATCTTATTGCAATTTTCTTGTAGATGCAAGGGGAATATGGTAGCTTTTAAGCGATAGTCAAATATTTTATCGCTGGTTGCTATGTGGCGCATTCCATTCGCTTTGCATGTCCAGGACATAAAAAAATGAATAACGAATTTGAGAAAAAGTACAAGTATTGGAAAATTTAAGGAAATAACAAGCAATATCTCGAAACCGGTTCACTCAACAAAAAAAATGTATATGATATAAGTTGTGTATTTTAACGCGATCTACATTTTTTGTGTAGTAAAATTTTGTCTATCTCTTATGGTTTACCAGTTATGCAAAAGTCGTTCATAATGAAGAATACTTTCGGAGACATTCCCAGAAATTTCGAGATATACATTTCATTTCTCATAACATTATCTTAAACATATGATATTTTCATCAAAATCGTTAGAGCCATTTTTGAGAAAATTAAAATTTTCGAAAAATCTTAAATGTAAAGGGTAGTTTGGGGTGGGGGGATTATCTTGAAAACCTTCGTGTCGCATCTCTGGAAGATACTGAACCTAAATACCAAGTTTGGTGCTTATCCGATTGTTCGTTTATGAGTTATGCTGTTCACAGACACACACACACACACACACACAGACACACACACACACACACAGACACACACGGACATGTTTCCAAAAATGCTTTTTTTTGGATTCAGGAGGTCTCAAAACATGTATTTCCGGTGAAATCTCGGTATCGAATTTTTGGGTGGAATGCAATACTTCCCCTACTTACTATACGTAGTAGAGAAAGTAAAAAGTATAAGTATTGGAAAATTTAAGGAAATAACAAGCAATATCTCGAAAACGGTTCACTCAACAAAAGAAATGTATATGACATAAGTTGTGTATTTTAACGCGATCTACACTATTTGTGTAGTAAAATTTTGTCTATCTCTTATGGTTTACCAGTTATGCAAAAGTCGTTCACAATGAAGAATACTTTTGGAGACATTCCCAGAAAATTCGAGATATACATTTCATTTCTCATGACATTATGTTAAACATATACGTAGTAGAGAAAGTAATACGAATTCCCATTTGAGAAAAGCTATTGGAAAATTTAAGGGAATAACAAGCAATATCTCGAAAATGGTTCAGTCAACAAAAAAAATATATGACAAATTGTGTATTTTAACGCGATCTACATTTTTCTGTAGTAAAATTTTGTTTATCTCTTTATGGTTTACCAGTTATGCAAAAGTTGTTCACAATGAAGAATACTTTTGGAGACATTCCCAGAAAATTCAAGATATACATTTCATTTGTCATGACATTACCCTAAACATATTGTATTTTCATCAAAATCGTTAGAGCCATTTTTGAGAAAATTAAAATTTTCGAAAAATCTTCCATGTAAAGGGTAGTCTGGGGTGAGGGGATTTTCTTGAAAACCTTCGTGTCGCATCTCTGGAAGATACTGAACCTAAATACCAAGTTTGGTGTTTATCCGATTGTTCGTTTTTGAGTTATGCTGTTCACAGACACACACACAGACACACACACGACACACACAGACACACACACGGACATGTTTCTAAAAATGCTTTTTTTGGATTCAGGAGGTCTCAAAACGTGTATTTCCGGTGAAATCTCGGTATCGAATTTTTGGGTGGAATGCAATACTTCCCCTACTTACTATACGTAGTAGAGAAAGTAAAAACAGAATTTTAGAAAACGATCCCTGTATGTATCTGTGAACATAAATCGTATAAATACCAAACTTGGTATTTAGGTTCACTACCTTCCAGAATGCGACACAAGTACTTTTAAGATAATCTCACAGCCGCAAACGACCCTTTACAAGCAACATTTTTCCAAAATTTTAATTTTCTAAAAAATACCAAACGATTTTGATTAAAATACCATAAATTAAACATAATTACATGATAATTATAATGCATACCTTGAATTATCTGGGAATAGCCTGTAAAGTACTCTTCATTCTTAAGGAATTTTGTATAATCTTGTATAACTTGTGAACGCTAAAGTGATAGACCAAAACGCACTACATAGAAAACGTAGATCTCTTTAAAACAAACAAATCATTTCAAACGAAATTTTTTGTGGCATCAACTATTTCCGAGATATTCGTTATTGATGGTTCGAATTCTTCAATACGGTTTCTGTAAAGGTTTATTTGTATAAAATAATTTTTTTACTTTCTCTACTACGTATAGTAAGTACAAGAAGTATTGTATTCCAGCCAAAAATTTGATGCCGAGATAAATATATGTTTTGAGACCCCCTGCATCCAAAATTGTTTTTTGGAAACATGTCTGTGTGTGTGTGTCTGTGAGCAGCAAAACTCAGAAACGAATAGTTGGATAAATGCCAAATTTGATATTTAGGTTCAGTATCTTCCAGAGATGCGACACGAAGGTTTTCAAGAAAATCCCTCCTCCCCAGATTACCCTTTACATAGAACATTTTTCGAAAATTTTAATTTTCTCAAAAATGGCTCTAACGATTTTGATTAAAATATCATATGTTTAAGATATTTTCATGACAAATGAAGTGTATAACTCGAATTTTCTGGGAATGTCTCCAAAAGTATTCTTCATTGTGAACGATTTTGCATAACTGGTAAACCATAAGAGATAGACAAAATGTTACTACACAAAAAAATGTAGATCGCGTTGAAATACACAATTTATGTCATATACATATTTTTTCTTGAGCAAACATTTTCGAGATATTGCTTGTTATTCCCTTAAATGTTTCAATGTTTTTTTGTCCTGGTAATGCAAAGAGAATGGAATACTCCACATAGCAACCAGCGTTAAAAGATTTGACTATCGCTTAAAGCCTACCAATTCCTCTTACATCTACAAGAAAAGTAGCAATAAGATTGGCATCTCGATTAACATGAAGTGTAAAAATAGTTTGTACAAGAGTAGAGATAGTCATGTGAGTGTAACACATCATATTTGTTTTATTCAGGAAGTCTAGAAACGTGTATTTTGTGGTGAAATTGCAGAATGGAACTTTTGGCTGCAATGCAATATTTCCTACATTTACTATTTTCGTAACTAATACTCGTATGAATTGTTGTAGATATAGATATCCCCATCCCCCATACTCACCATGTAGCGTGTTTAAAACTCTTTAGAGGTTGCCAGCAGCATCATGTAACAGGGTTTCACTTGAAGAACCCTATTTGAAAAGAGCATAAGGGTGAACATGTGGGGGTAGATTGCGTTGACAGCCTCCCTTCTGCTCTTAACAACCCCCTATAGTGGAGAAAAGTGATTGTAATTAAAATTCATGTGACAACTCGTTTAATTACACTGTACACAAGGTTGGCGGAAGTAAACAACAGATCTATTATAACGGTAACCCCCCGCCATAGGGGTGTCATGTCATCAAGCGGCACGGTGCCCGCTCAAAAAACAAGAAGGGGTGGAGGGAGAGATCGACGTGGAGATCACGTCGTGTTAATTCCAAACGTCTATCTGAATACGGGACACAGTGCATGCATGTTGGTGGACTAGGCATGAAGCACGTTGGAAACAAATTCGTGATAAGTAGTATTCATGGATGTTTATTTTACTAGCTGAAATATCTGGCGTTGTCCGTGGTTTGGCACTTATTCTACAAGACTTAGGGTTGGATTCACCAAACGCGAGTAACTTTTACTCTCGAATAAAACGTAGTTTACTCGCGAGTAAGCCCTTTGAGCGTTTCACCAACAACTTACTCTGGAATAAATTGCGTATGCGAGAGTAAATCAGAGAGTAACGTTACTCGGTGAAATATTGTGGAATAAAGTACAGACTAACTACTAGATAGCAAGCTTGATGATAATTGTTTATGAGGACAGTTCTTGCGATGAAGATGAGGATTTTTACCAATGAGACTTAGTACTTTGGTGAATAAATTTAAATTGAGTTTTATTTATGAACGCTCTTTAACTGCTGTGGTTCTTAGCGTCCCATTCTATATTGAGCGTGAAAGACTGGTAATTTTGCTCAGAGGCCTCTTTATCAGGCTTGAGGTTCTTTTACGTGTCGTAAATCTACGACATGGGACCACCGGCTTTACTTCCCTTCCGAAGGAAGCCATGCTAAGGATTTTTACGCCCGAAAAAATCCATCGCCCTCCGCCGGGTTTCAACCCGCAACCTTGGGAGCTTGAGCGTAGCATGGTACCACTAGACGACACTTTGGTGAATACTGGATCATCACTATGATCCACCACCACCTACAAATAAGAAGAAAGAATAGAACAAACGCTTACACTGCATATTCATATTAAAAAGAAAACAAATGTATCACCTGTCTTGTTTGCAGCTATTCTTTTATTAGATAAATGCTTCTTTGCAGTTTTTTAGCAGCTCCCACTCTGTCTTTATATTAGCTGCAGTTCTGTGTCCCATAGTGGTGCCGGAATTATATTTTTCTGCACCTTCTTCCATGTATCCTTTTTCTGGAGCATAGTTGAACCATCTGTTCTGTTGTTCTCTAACACACTTAAATTCTTCTACCACAGAAAGCGGTAGGAGTTTTTCATAAGAATGCCAATTTGGTCTTTTCTTTTGCTTTTCTTCGTCTGACATGATTCTGTAAATTTAACACACAAAAAGTATAAGTTAACGGGATAATTTCATTATAACGAAAGTTTAAGTTACATTTTTTTCGAAAATATTAGCTATTACCGTGTATTTCTACTTACCAGTGCTTTCGTTTACTTCTTTCTCCGTAGCTTTAACCTCCAAAAACTATCGTTTACTCGCACTAAAAACTTCTGGTATAATTATTGGAGTACATTAACCTCCACACAAGCATGGTGAAACGAATACATGCCACTCGGGAGTAACAACTACCGGGTTAATGTTACTCTGGAGTTACTTATCTGGAATTTAAGCGCGTTTGGTGAATCCGGCCCTTAGGCGTAAGTTGCACTTACCCAATAGCTTATAATATATACAACATATTTAAACAGAGAGTTAATTAAAACTCTCAGGGCTCTATAAAGAACAATAAATAAACAAAACTAAAATGCTACAAAACCCTATACAAAAGCACAACCGAACCACAGTTTGTAATGAATGTAGCCGAGTGACTTCCACGCTGTCACATTCGGAATGCCTTGTTGATATTTATAGGGACATTTCTAGGTTGGGACAAAATAATAGCAGTTTAAGTAACATGAAGCTAAACTACTAAGTAAAGATACTAGAGAAAATAAACTGAAGGTTAAAATGAATATATAAAGAAAAGAAGGGGAAGTATTGCATTCCACCCAAAAATTCGATACCGAGATTTAACCGGAAATATACGTTTTGGAACCCCCTGAATCCAAAAAAACCATTTTTGAAAACATGTCTGTGTGTGTCTGGCTCTGTGAACAGCATAACTCAGAAACGAACAGTCGGATAAACACCAACTTGGTATTTAGGTTCAGTATCTTCCAGAGATGCGACGCGAAGGTTTTAAAGAAAATCCCCCCACCCCAGACTACCCTTTACATGGAACATTTTTCGAAAATTTTAATTTACTCAAAAATGGCTCTAACGATTTTCATTAAAATATCATACGTTTAGTATATTTTCATGACAAATAAAATGTATATCTTGAATTTTCTGGAAATGTCTCTAAAATTATTCTTCATTGTGAACGACTTTTACATAACTGGTAAACCATAAGAGATAGACAAAACTTTACTACACAAAAATGTAGATCGCGTTAAAATACACAATTTATGTCATATACATTTTTACGTTCTCTACTACGTATAGTAAGTAGGGGAAGTATTGTATTCCACCCAAAAATTCGATACCGAGATTTAACCGGAAATATATGTTTTGAGACCCCCTGAATCCAAGAAAAGCATTTTTGAAAACATGTCTGTGTGTGTGTCTGTCTGTGAACAGCATAAATCAGAAACGAACAGTCGGATAAACACCAAACTTGGTATTCAGGTTCAGTATCTTCCAGAGATGCGACACGAAGGTTTACAAGAAACCCCCCTTACCCCAGATTACCTTTTACATGGAACATTTTTCGAAAATTTTAATTCTCTCAAAAATGTCTAACGATTTTGATTAAAATATCATATATTTAAGATATTTTCATGACAAATAAAACGTATGTCTTGAATATTCTGGGAATGTCTCCAAAAGTATTCTTCATTGTGAACGACTTTTGCATAACTGGTAAACCATAAGAGATAGACAAAATTTTACTACACAAAACTATAGATCGCGTTAAAATACACAATTTATTTTATATACATTTTTTTTTGAGTGAACCATTTGTGAGAAATTGCTTGTTATTCCCTTAAATTTTTCAATACTTATTTTCTCAAATGAGCATTCGTTATTCATTTTTTGGTCTTGGATATGCAAAGAGTATTAATCTGTGGCAAAGTCAATGGTGCTGCACCTAGCAACCAGCTATTAAAAGATATGTCGATGCTTAAAGGCTAGTGTATTTCTATATTGCCCTTGCAAATACGAAACAAGGGGAACATAGTAGGCCTTAAGCGATAGTCAAATATTTTTAGAACTGGTCGATATGTGTAAAATGTAATTCTCTTTGCATATTAAAAGATCGTTTCTGCAAGTGTTTATCTCGATTAATATGAAATAGTTGGAGAATAAGAGTTTGTAAAAATAATTTGTACAAGAGTAGAGAAAGTGATGTGAGTGTAGCATATCAGATTTTTTAGTTATGCTGTTCACAGACAGACAGACACGCGCGCACACACACACATGGACATGCTTCTAAAATGCTTTGTTTGGATACAGGGAAACCCAAAACATGTATTTCCGATGTAATCTTGGTATCGAATTTTTGGGTGGAATACAATACTTCCCCTGCTTACTATACGTAGTAGAGAAAGTAAATTTAACTGAACTGTGATAACAGCAACAGCATTCAACCAGTCGAAATACTATTTTTTGTTACTATTCCTCTTTCTTTGTATATTAATTTTGGTCTCCGTTGTATCTCGTCTTTCTGTGTTTTGATACACTTCCTCCCGGCAGAGATTTTCTCTACAAATAGCCAAGGTGAACCCGAATGTAGCAAAGTGGAAATCACTCTACCGTATTCACGAGAAATCACCATTTAGACTATGTTATTTGTGGTTATTAAGCAGTGCTTTTGCATAGTGCTTTCTGAATAAATTATTATTAATTATTATTATTGTTATTGTATTCTTTATAAACCCCAGATAATATTAATTAGCTGGTTTAAACATCTTTTGTAATATTTTTAAATCCTGAATTAGGTTTATTTTAGCTGCTGTATTGTATTTCGACTGTTGGGGAGCCGAACTTGAAGTAGTTGCAACCGCACGTATGGTAAAACGTTTCCGGTAGCCTTCGCCCCAAAAATGTACTTTCCGGTGGCCTTTGCCCCAAGTTTAAAAATATTAACTTTATAATTTTGACTGTTTCTTTAAATACTATATATTTATGTTTGCCTCGGCCACGTCAGTATTTATTTTTGGAGACATGGGTGTCTTAGCAGGGAGTGGTGCGACTGAGGAATGTAGGCTTACACAGATTATAATTTTACTCCACTCCTTTTATTAATCCTTGACACGATTTAAATAGCACTTCACTGATATAGAGAGAGAGAGCTGTGAGATTTTTTTTATTAAATACTTGCACTTTTTAACACGTAAACTATTTTTTGTCTCACACTGAATAGGTATTAAATTTCTGGAGGACGCATCTCGCGTTCGGTTAGGAACCCTGTCTACAAGTAACTGAACTCTGAATTTGTAAATTTTGCTATATTTCAGCTTTTGATTGGCTAATCCTACTCTAATAGAATGACTTCATTTCACTAAAGCTTTTTCTGGTTGTTGATTGGCTATTTATTAAACTGTCTCAAAATTATATTATTGTTGCTGTAAGAATTACCAGTAGCATTTAAACGTTAGTGCCTCAAGGTTACCTCATTGTTACCTCATTGTTACCTCATTGTTAGCAACGTTTAACTTATTTTTCTCACAGCTCCTACACTATTAAATTAAGTAATACATTCAGATAACATTATTGAACATGTATACAATAATACAAAAATATACAATGACTGTAATACGCATTTTTATGTATTCTTACAACACATATTGCTTTAAGGCGGGCTGTTATTGAATTTTATATAACATATAATTAACTGAAACCATTTAAGGTTTAAAAATACTGCCTCAATGCCTCCAAGGCTATTGGATAAGTGCAACATCAGGTTAAATGTTGTAGGGATAAATTGTCAAACCATGGGCAATGCTTGATATCTCAGCCAGTATAGAAATAAATTTAACATGTAAAGTAGATGTCTGCTGAAGTCTCCGGGGCCAAATTTCTTTAGACAGCCATATTTATTGTAACATTCTTTACACTATATAATAATTATTCCTCGAATTAAAATAAAACTCCATAGAGCTCATTGGTCAGTCAATATACTTTACTGCCTTTCATGAATGTTACTCGAACACAGAACTGTCTTCTTGGCCCTCCTGTCTGTCTGCAATACCCACACGCACAACTCACCATCTGCCGAGTTTTGTAATTCGCCGATAACAGGAGACCTGATTCTTTATATGAAAACCACAATTTCCCCTCATAGCGTGACGTGAACATACGCCTTATGACAGGTGCTCTTTTGAATTACAAAACCTTATTACTTCCTTTACCACGTACACTTGCGTATGCATTGCATTCCACTCAAACATTTTATACCTAAGATTCATCGAAAAAAATGTATATTTTGAGGCTCCTTGAATACAAAAAAAAAAATCTGATCTGTTACACTCACACCACTTTCTCTACTCTTGTACCAACTATTTTTACAAACGCTTATTCTCCATATGCTTCATGTTAATCGAGATATCGAGATGTCAATCTTATTGCTAACTTTCTTGTAGGTGCAAGGGGAATATGATAGGATTTAAGCGATAGTCAAATGTTTTAAGCGCTGGTTGCTATATGGAGTATTTTATTTTCTTTGCATTACCAGGACAAAAAAAACGAATAACGAATTCCCATTTGTGAAAAAGTAGAAGTATTGGAAAATTTAAGGAAATAAAAAGCAATACCTCGAAAATGGTTCAATGGTTCAATCGGCGAAAATGTATATGACATAAATTGTTTATTTTAACGCAATCTAAATTTTTGTGCAGTAAAATACTGTCTATCTCTTATGGTTTACCAGTTATGCAAAATTCGTTCACAACGAATACTTTTGGAGACATTCCCAGAAAATTCGAGATATGCATTTCATTTGTAATGAAACTATCTTAAACATATGCTATTTTAAACAATATCGTTAGAGCCATTTTTGATAAAATTAAAATTGTCGAAAAATGTTCAATATAAAGGGTAGTCTGGGGTGGGGGGATTTTCTTGAAAACTTTCGTGTCGCATCTCTGAAAGATACTGAACCTAAATACCAAGTTTGGTGTTTATCCGACTGTTCGTTTCTGAGTTATGCTGTTCACAGTCACACAGACACACACACACACACACACACACACACACACACACACACACACACACATGGTCATGTTTCCAAAAATGCTTACTATACGTAGCAGAGAAAGTAAAAAATGAATAACGAATTTCTATTTGAGAAAATGGAGAATTATTGGAAAATTCAAACAAATAACAAGGAATATCTCGGAAACGGTTCACTCCAAAAAAATGTATATGTCATAAATTTTCTGTTTTAACAAGATCTACATTTGTTGTGAAGTACGATTTTGTTTATCTCTTATGGTTTACCAGTTGTGCGAAAGTCATTAAGAATGAAGAGGACTTTTAGGGACATTCCCAGAAAATCTTCGAAAATTTTAGAAAAGTGTTCCACGTAAAGGGGAGTCTGTGGTTGGGGGATTTTCTTTAAAATGTTCGTGTCACATCCTTGGAAGATTCTAAACTGAAACACCAAGTTTGGTGTTTATACGACTTTTTATTTGCACTTCTGCTGTTCACAGAGACAGGCAGACAGATCACAGAATGCTTTATTTGGATTCAGGGCACCTTAAAACATGTATTTCCCGTGAAATTTCGGTGTTGAAATTTTGGGTGGAACGTAATACTTCCCCCACTTACTGTACGTAGTAAAGAAAGTAAAAATACTTAAGCAGATACTCAAGCGAGTTTTTATGAGTAAATTTTACGGCACAGTATTCTCGACTATAGTATTCTAGACATTTTTCATCATTTAAAATGCTCCGTACGATGCAATTTTTAAGTTATAAGGGAGAAAGTGCAGAAACAGTTTCCCCAATATATGAATGCAACTTGGTATGAAGGTATTAATATAAGACAAATATGGTACGACACCAAAATCATCCAAGTTTGACATGTTTTTATTGCAAAACAAAAAGTTACTATTGAACAAAAATTATTCTTTTTAAAAACAAGCAATTTTAAATTATGTTTCTTACTAAATTCATTTTCTAGTTAAAAAAGGAACATAAATCTGGAAATTTCTTTAAACTTTATGAAAATTCTATCTTAAGGAGTATTTTTTACTTTCTCTACTACGTATAATAAGTAGGGGAAGTATTGTATTCCACCCAAAAACTGGATACCGAGATTTCACCGCAAATACACGTTTTGAGGCCCCCGAATTAAAAAAAAGCATTTTTGGAAACTTGCCTGTGAACAGCATAACTCAGAAACGAACTGTCGGATAAACAGCTAACTTGGTATTTAGAATCAGTAACTTCCAGAAATGCGACACAAAGGTTTTCAAGAAAATTGCCCCCACACCAGATTACCCTTTACATGGAACATTTTTCGAAAATTTTAATTTTCGCAAAAATGGCTGTAACGATTTTGATTAAAATATTTTATTTTTTATGACATTTTCATGACCAATAAAATGTATATCTCGAATTTTCTGGGAATGTCTCCAAAAGTATTCTTCATTGTGAACGACTTTTGCATAACTCGTAAACCATAAGAGATAGACAAAATTTTACTACACAAAAAATCTGATGTGTTACACTCACATGACTATCTACTCTTGCACAAACTATTTTTGCAAACGCTTATTCTCCATATGCATCATGTTAATCGAGATGTTAATCTTATTGCTAATTTTCTTGTAGATGCAAGGGGAAATGTTAGACTTTAAGCGATAGTCAAATATTTTAAGAGCTGGTTGCTATGTGGCTCATTCCATTCTCTTTGCATTACCAGGACAAAAAAAATGAATAACGAATTTGAGAAAAAGCATAAGTATTGGAAAAGTTAAGGGAATAACAAGCAATATCTCGAAAAGGGTTCACTCACTAAGAAAAATGTATATGACATAAATTGTGTATTTTGATGCGATCTACATTTTTTGTGTAGTAACATTTTGTCTATCTCTTATGGTTTAGCAGCTATGCAAAAGTCGTTCACAATGAAGAATACTTTTGGAGACATTCCCAGAAAATTCGAAATATACATTTCATTTGTCATGAAAATATTTTAAACATGTGATCTTTTAATCAAAATCGTTAGAGCCATTTTTGAGAAAATTAAATTTTTCGAAAAATGTTCCATGTAAAGGGTAATTTGAGGAGGATTTTCTTGAAAAGCTTCGTGTCTTATCTCTGGAAGATACTGAATCTAAATATCAAGTCTGGTGTTTATCCGACTGTTCGTTTCTGAGGTATGCTGTTCACAGTCTCACACACACACACACACACACACACACACACACACACACACAAACATATACATGTTTTGAAAAATGCTTTTTTTGGATTAAGGGTGTCTCAAAACATGTATTTCCGTTGAAATCTCGGTATCGAACTTTTGGGTGGAATACAATACTTCCCCTACTTACTATACGTAGTAGAGAAAGTAAAAATGTGTATCGTGTTAAAATACACAATTTATGTCATATAATTTTTTTTTTGTTGAGTGAACCATTTTCGAGATATTGCTTGTTATTCCCTTAAATTTTCCAATACTTTTTCTCAAATGGGAATTCGTTATTCATTTTTATGTCCTGGACATACAAAGAGAATGCAATGCGCCACATAGCAACCAGCTCTTAAAATATTTGACTATCGCTTAAAGCCTACCATATTCCCCTTGCACTTACAAGAAAATTAGCAATAAGATTAATATGAAGTAGATGGAGAATAAGCGTTTGTAAAAATAGTTTGTTCAAGAGTAGAGAAAGTCATGTGAGTGTAACACTAGATTTTTTTGTAAAAAAAGGTTAAATTTGGTTTTGAAATGCATAATCCAGGAATATTAAAATGCTCAGAAAAATACTCGGTCACCTTAAAAACGTATTTACTGAAATACATTAAGAAGAAATGTTCTAAAAATGTTTTGGGCTATTTCACTTCGTTGGTATATATATTTCACTCCCCGTATCGTAAATAATAAATACAACAGGGAGCTGGGATCATGTCTAGTATGCACTATGACCGCTAGATAGCGTTGAGTGTTGAACCACATGGATGATATGGCGAGTTTGTAAGTGGGCTGCTAAAAATTCATAAGCTGAGCGGCTGTGCTCTGATGATCGGCTTAAATACTGTGTTACAAGCGATTATAGTGACGCAGACGTTGTGACTCACGGGGCTTGAAGAGCTCTCGGCAGCTCAATAGGTGGTTAATAGCCTCGCCAAGGGTACATTCTAATAAGTAAGAAAAGGGTCGCTCATCTGAAAGAGTTAGTATTAAAGACTCGGGGTTCCAGCGACCGCATGCTACATATGTATAGATCAATACTGGGTATGTTACTTTGGGTAACCGTCCCAGTGACTGTACCCTTTCCTCTAGCTTCTTCGCTGCCCCAGGCAGATCGTGTGTCTGAATAGTATAACTCAAAACAGAAAAGTGCGTTAAACACCAAAGTTGGTATTTAATTACAGCCTCTTCCAAGTATGCAACAAAATCCCCTCACTCAAAATTACCTTTCACATAGACAAATGTTCGTTATTTTTTATTTTCTCCAAATTGGCTGTGATTATTTTGTTTAAAAATATCCTAAATTTAAGATATTTCCATGAGAAATAAAATGTGTGTCCTGAATTTTCTGGGAATAGTCTATTCAAGTCCTATAGACCTCCATATATGAAGTAAATTTTCTTCGTAGCTTTCACCACTTCCGAGATAGTTTTTGTTCTTGGTTGAATTTTCAAGTACGTATATTTTTTTCAACCTTAATGGTATTTCGCTATTCATTTTATCTAGCGGCCATGCAAGAAGCATGGAACTTCAAAGCTCTTTAAAACTCTTACTATCGCTTTAGCCAATGTGTTCTACTTATATATCTAAAACGAAATGTAAGAATTTCGTAAGAATGGTTTGCAGAAGAATGAGTAGAGAAAGTCATATAAGTTTTTAGCAAGAATTCACCCTTCCATATTTTTTTTTTATTTTCTCTGAAGTGCCTTTAAAAGCTATTTTTAAAATTAAAATACTATATGTTTAGGAGATTTCTCACACTAAGAAAATGTATATTTAATTTTCTGTGAATAGTCTGTGAAGTCCTCTATACCTTCTCTGAAATATATTTTTTCGTTGCTTTAGTGATTTTTTAAATGTTCCTTGTTGCACATTTGCTGTTTCCCAAGTATGTCATCTAACAGACATGCTTGAAAGTTTGCGATTCTTCATTTTCCTCTCTATCGTAAGAGCCGCTTTTAAAAGCTGTTTTCGTATGTTAAATCTAACTAAGGACTTGCTTACGCTTTTTATATCAATACTATAATGCATAACGTATGTATTTAAGGTTTTTATAGCTATAAAATGACATTTGAATGTTTGCATCACATTTTAGACACAAAACGTTTGATATTAAAATTTATAGAAATGAAAAGGTTTTTAAATGGCGTTTTATGTAAAATTCCAGATAAATATGTTATTTATGTGTGGTTATACCAAACTTATAATTTCATTGAAATCTTCAGGTTCATTTTCAACAGAAATCTTAGTAGATATATCTGTTTTCAAGCTCACTTCTCAAGAAATGTCTCAGTTAAATACAAAACTGAGTATTTTTACACCTTTCACTTCGAGTTATACTGGCGGACGCACAGACAAGCTCTAAATATGAGCTTTAAGGTCACAAAGATATTCTAAATAATTGTTTCAGTTTATCTTGGTCGTTGTGCTACAGAAAACACCAACATAGCCCATTGATTAAGTCCTCTGCAACGAATCAATAAATATTCACGAAGGCTTACGCTTGGAAACAAAAGAAAATCCGCGAACAATAGTCAAGGATCAGAACCGCGATAGAATTCACAGCAATACAGCTGGCTACGTCTATTCCAAGGGTTTAGTTATTCTTTGTTTTCTACTGTTATTGTCTTTTTACTGTTTCTTTTCTTCTTCATAGAGATTCAGGCAGCTTTTCGGCAGATGAGAATAAATTTATTCTGAAATAAATGTGCGAGACCCAATTCTTTAGGTGGGCACCAGGAGAAGTGTGAATATAGAAGTTAAAATAAGGACCTATATCTGAGAGGTAAACTCTACTTTCGATCCCAAGAGATCGAGGATTTATGGAAAATACAACATAAATGATTATACTATTTTACAGGGAGGACCGTTTAAGTTGATACTGTACAATATCTCCAAAACCAAACGTTGTAGAAAAAAATAAGGGTGGCTTGATATTATGGGGGAAGGTAAATGCTATTAATCGTGTTTTATTTGGAGGACGTTGTGATGGTCATTTTAGGATCACTTTAATTTGACCCTGATTGTAGGTTCCCATTTAAAAAAGAATTTGTGATTTTTGGAGCTAAGTGTTTTGACCCCTTAGGTATTATAGTTAGGTTTCTAAGCGAAAATGGGGGCTTAGCACCAGCAGATATTTTGTGCCTATGTCTCGGCGGGGCGCCCCCAGGAGGAAAGGATAAGGTGAGAAGAGACAGAGGGCGGCGGATAAGGAGACACGAGAGGATCCTACCATTTTCAGATTTAAAGTCCCGGATGGGCACTGGAGCTGCCGGGTCCTCTCCCCTCAGTGGGGATTACACATCCTCTGGTGGTCCAGGACCCAGAGACCAGGGAAAAAAGGCTTCCACAGAGCATCTTTTTTCCCTGTCATACACACGGCGAGACCTCCTGCCGACACTTGCAACCCCGAAAGAGACGAAAGAGATGAAAAGTGAAATGAAACGAGAATGGAGGTGAAATGTAGGGACAGGAAATTCGTGATCATTCCCACCATTCGCCTAGCGACACAAGGAAAGCCCTGGTCAGGAAGGTCGGCCGCGGAGATCGAACCCACGACCTCCTGAATACAGACTACAGACGTTACCGCCTGAGCCTTCCCACTCGGTACGCCCTAGGTATAAGAATATGTAGCAATAATTAAGAGAACACAATAAACCAAAGAGTTATCTGGATTAAAATGCAGTATATAGGAAACAAAGTTTCGTAAGAATAATCTGTATATTCAATAGTAAGCCCTAAAGGGTAGAGAAAGTCACGTGAATGTAACTTAAGATTTTTTTATTGTAACACTAAGGTATCCGAAATATAAGTGTCAAGTTCCCACTATTTTGTTTCCAAACAATGACTAACATATATCTACGAGGGCTGATTGATAAAGACTGAGACTGATTTTTTTCACAGATATTTATTACTCCATTTCAATGTTGACATGATCTTTTTCAAAGTAGTCCCCTCCTAACTGAATGCACTTTTTATACGTCTCTGCCAGTCCTCAAACACATGGTGCAGGCCATTCTTTGTCAGGTCTTTGAGAATCGCCTCACTTTTCCTTAGCACTGCTTCAGTGCTCTCAAATCGAATGCCCTGGAGCTTTGCCTTTAGTAATGGGAATAAAAAGAAATCACAGGGGGTAAGACCGGGGCTTTAAGGTGGATGCGGCACACAGGTAATGTTGAATTTAACCAAAAATTCTTGGACTTGATTTGCGACGTGAGGCCGCGCGTTGTCGTGATGAAGTCGCCACCCATTCCGATGATGTTCTGGACGTTTCCTTGTAATGTGCTTCCTCAGTGTAGCCAATACTGACGTGTAGAGCTGCTGTAACAGTAGTGTGAGGGGGGAAACTTCATGCTGGTAAATCATTCCATTCCGAAACACCAGGTCCACCTTGCTTAGCACAGAGGACTCACCCTACTTTGAAGTCCTTGAACCACCTAAATACCGTTGCACGAGGTAGTGCATCTTCACCGTATGCTTGCTTCAGCTTTTCGAAAGTTTCAAGGCTGTATGATTTAAACGAAAATAAGCTTTTATTGCGCTGTATTGCTCCTCTCGTGTCACCTCCATTTTGTGGTATGCGAAATTCAAGTAGGGTGAACAATATACAGCATTACTACCAACCTAGAGTGCTGTCGCTTATGGACATTATACATGAAACCCTGCTCTTTTCAAGTATTCGTGGTAGAGACATAAAACTATCAAGGAAACTACAGAAAAAAATCAGTCTCAGTCTTTATTGATCGGCCCTCGTATGTGCAGATAAGATTGACGTACAGAGATTTTGTTGAAATTCTTCACGTCACAGTTTTTCCAACGCTCTTTTCGCGCGCATGCACGCACACACACATAGTGTTTTTTCCTAAAAGAAATTTTTTGGTCGGTTCAGGGGCCTCAAAACATGTATTATCCGTGAAATCTGGATATAGAAATTTTAGATGGAATACAACATTTCCTCTGCTAAACATAGGTGGTAGAGAATGCGCAAAAATGTTGTCCTCGAATGCTTTAAGTGTTTCTGGAACGGGTTTTAACACGCAATATATGTATTTACAGAACCTCGCCAAAACACACAACAGGTAGGGAAGAAGTGAAGGTTAATACGACCCTAGCACACAGTTTCTTCCGAGCCGAGTTTGTATCTCAAAAGTGCAAGTCACTAGTTACATTACCCTACATGCATACGCTGCCCTCCTCAAAAAAATGTCATCGGTGCTCACAGTGTGACCTCCATTAGCTACATTGAGCTGAACAAATGTAAGCCGATAATTAGCGCCTTGCTCTTGAAACTAACCTCAAAGAGCATGAATCATGCAATAAAATCATCACTAACACGCGTACTCATCGCACAAGCACCAAAGAATGCAGCTACAATCATTTAGAGTATCTAGTGTCGTGTATAGGTTAACATTTCATTTAACGAACTTGGTTTCTTTATTTCCTTCTCAAAAAGGGGCTGTCGACAAACAGTTCAATGTAGTTTGTCGTAGTTATCAGATGACTTGTGTTATCTTATTTGTTGGGCGCTTACTGTTTAATTATTTTTTTTAAATTTGAGTTCTTTGTCCTCCGGCTAGCTATTATAACTCAGTCGAGCACGTGTCTCTAAGCAGGGCGTATAAACGGAAAGGAGTTGTTGCTAAAAGATAACACTGATAATAAAATCTGAATCTAGACCTTTATTGCCGTCACGCTTAATTAATAATTGACATATTTAATCTTTATACACGCCTGACTGAAACTATGATATTTGTGAATGTAACTACAGTCGTTTTAGTTGCCGCGCACCAATTACTTCACGTACTTTATTGTTACCCACTTCTATTATCAGTTTCAGTGAGGACGTGCAAACTTATTTCCTAACAATACTTATGGCTAACAAACATCTAAAATCCTGTGCATACAATAATATTAATTTACACTACAATCACTCTGGCATTCACAGCATGTTATGATATAAAATATTGCCTCAAGTTTATTAGGGAATTTAATGGTAAGGGACAAATAATTAACACGAAAAAAATTCAATAATACTCACACGACATTCTCTACTCATTAACGCTTTAGGTAATCCATTAAATACTACAGTGACTATATAAAAAGTGACTCTTCTGCCCTTATTACCTAACCAGGATATACTTTTGACTATAAGTAATTTCATATAAATCAACATAGCCTTGGAAGTGCCACACGACAGTTCAACGTGATAACAGTTAAGACTGTTACAGCCAATATTTCTAAAAACAACTTTTTGAGGAAATAAAGATTCGACACGAGTACGCGAGGTCGTTTAGGCACGGACTCGTGAACGTGAGGTTTGCGGTTCTTATACAGCCAGGGCTATTCTCCATGACTTACGGTTTTCCCAGGTTTTCCTTAGGTCTCAAATGCCTGGAAGATTTCCTTCCAAAACGGCATTTCATTTCATGTAACAACAGTGTTCACCGCCTGTGGTGACGTACGCAGTAAGAACGGACGTTAAGCACTACTACTAAAAACTCTGATTGTTACATTCACATGAAGTTTCTACACACTATCGTTTATTTTAATAAAATATTTGAAAGGGGATATACCACACAAATATATACCCATGCACGCACACACACACACACACGCACACATGCACTGCCGATTGTGAAAATTGCAATACTAAGAAAGAATTTCCCGAATAACTCCAAGCTTGGTGGAAGTGTAGAAGAGGTGCAAGCAATAAGTGATTAGGTTTGCAGAGAGATGGGATACACGTAGGCCGAGTAGAGCCCTCTCATGTTTGTCCGACAAGGTCGGTGCTGCGCCCAGTGTAGTCAGTGCAGAGCTACCAGTATGCCTCGTCGACGTCAAAGGGAACCATATCGGCATGTGAGCGAGTTCGAACGGGGCAGAATGATCGCTCCCCGGGAAGCGGGTTTGTCATACCGTGACATGCATACTGCTACGACAGTGATGCGTGTGTGGAAGCAGTGGATAGATGAAGTCCCAGTACCAGTGCCTTTATTATTTTATTTATGGACGCTCTTTAACTACTATGGTTCTTAGCGTCCCAGTCTACATTGGTCAGAAAGACCGGAAATGTTGCTGAGGGCCTATTTATCAGGCTTGAGGTTCTTTTACGTGGCGTAAATCTACGACACGGAACCACCGGCTTTACTTCTATTTCGAAAAAATCCATTTGAACGTGCAACCTCGGGAACTAGAGAATAGCATGGTAGGTACCAGTGCGGGTACTAAAGTCAGAGTAACTCTCTAATCTGATGCGTTTATTAGTTTTAGCTCCGCCTACATATTGTTACCCCTTCCAACTTTACATCTTGCCAGGGCCAATGTCAAACTCTCTTCATTGCGTCTCTGACTATTACTAACTAAGCTTTCATTCTTCTTAGATTTCTTTTGCCTAGGTGACTGCAAACGTACCGAGCTTATAACCTGAATCTTTAAGCTAATGTGTTCTCTATTCTTGACCTATATTAGTGACTTTCGCGAACCTGATTTCCTAATTACCTTCGCCTTTCCGGACAAACGTTGAAACTCAAGCTTATTGCATTAGACACTGATTTAATATATATATATATACAAATTATTTATTACAACTATTTCTATAACTTACTATTGTTTCTTTCTTTAATTATTTATATCTGCCCGTCAATAATTACGGTATAAATGCAATCGCGAGAAAAAGCTGAAAATTGACAGGATTTGAAAGAATGAGAAAGTATTAAACCTTTCATTGTGGATATCTTGGAAATAACTATTGCTAAGCAAAAAAATCTTTGAAATAAATTGTGTATTTTAAAGACTCTGATAGATTTTCAGTTGTTTCTCGTGATTGCATGGAAAGACTATG
This sequence comes from Deroplatys truncata, assembly GCA_030765065.1. Lineage (NCBI taxonomy): Eukaryota > Metazoa > Arthropoda > Insecta > Mantodea > Mantidae > Deroplatys > Deroplatys truncata. Next base: position 29,411,823 of record CM060981.1, on the reverse strand, counting down.
GAATTTTAAGGCCAGGATATAGCGTCTAGTTCTTCAACATTGAGTTTCGCTGTTCCCCTTGTATCTATAACGAAATGTGTAATTTAGCTAAAGGTTCATGTCGATTTTAAATAAAGTAGATAGAAAAAGAAGCTTTCTTGAGAAAGTTTGTATACTCTTAAACGATAGAGGGTAGAGACGGTCATATGTTGTGTTCTAATTGAGACCTAAGGAATGTTATCTAGGAAGTTTCATAGAAATCGATTCGGTCATTTTTTGTGTGAAATAGTACACGCATTTTAAAATTTATTATATCTGCCTTTAAGGTTGCACGTTTCAGCCTGGTTATCAAGTACTAATCCAAAGGGAAAATTATTGGAAACATTTGGGTACAGTTTCATTAATCAAGCTGGCCTGATGTTAATACACGATATTCTATTTAAGTTAAAGAGTGGTACAGGAGAAGGGGTGTGAGCCCCTCTGTTCCCAGTTTAACCGATACTGCTATTGACGTTTAAAGCTAGTCTGAATACCGTGATCATCATCCCGCTCAAGTAGAGTGCATAAAGAACGGTTTTGCTCTATTGTTCTGCCTTCGCTTGTTGAAACGCAGATGTTACAGCTTGGCCACAACATGCAAGAGGGAGAGAGGACTTGTTAAGTACTGCCAACCGCAGAGGACTAAATGATCTCCCTGCTTCTATCTCCTTCATCAGTCTCTTCCAGTTTTCCTTCTTCAACTGGATTTTTCTTTTCAAAGTCAGCTTTCATGCTTCGAAATAATAACGGAGAAATATTTATGTCAATTTAGAAGTATACCGGTGAAAAATCTGTTGAAATTCGACAGAAAATATAATTTCTGCATAATTAAACATAATTTTAATTTATAGAATATTACACCATTGATTGTGAAGGGACGCCATTACCTTCAAAGTCCTTCAGCCGTTCCAGGCTAGACAACTTCCAAAAGTTAGCTATAAGACATTTGGCTTGCCCAGTTATTAAGTGTATGTCCCTTAACTATATACAGTTTGGATATATTCTTTTATAAATCTGAGTTGACCGAGAAAATGAAAAGAATTTCCCTTTCATCTCCAAAATCCTCAAGTCTTTAGCACTCGTATTCAGTAGTACACTGCATTCCAAATAAACCTGAAAAATATTTACTTTCTGTGCCACGTATACTAAGCCGGCGAAGTATTGTATTCCACCCAAAAAATCCATACCGAGATTTCACCGGAAATACATGTTTTGAGACCCCCCGAATCCAAAAAAAAGCATTTTTGGAAACATGTCCGTGTCTTTGTATGTCTGTGAACAGCATAACTCAGAAACGAACAGTTGGATAACCACCAAACTTGGTGTTTAGATTCAGTATCTTCCAAGGATGCGACACGAAGGTTTTCAAGAAAATCCCCCCACTCCAGATTACCCTTTACACGGAACATGGCTCTAACGATTTTGATTAAAATATCATTTATTTAAGATATTTTCATGACAAATGAAATGTATATCTCGAATTTTCTGGGAATGTCTCCAAAAGTATTCTTCATTGTGAACGACTTTTGCAAACTGGTAAACCATAAGAGATAGACAAAATTTTACTACACAAAAACTGTTGATCGCGTTAAAATACACAATTTATGTCATATACATTTTTTTCGACATATTGGTTGTTATTCCCTTAAATTTTTCAATACTTATTTTCTCAAATGCGAATTCATTATTCATTTTTGTGTCTTGGATATGCAAAGAGTATTAATCTGTGGCAAAGAGAATGATGCTGCACCTAGCAACCAGCTATTAAGAGATATGTCGATGCTTAAAGGCTACTGTATTTCTATATTGCCCTTGTAAATACAAAATAAGGGGAACATAGTTCGCCTTAAGCGATAGTCAAATATTTTTAGAACTTGTCGCTATGTGTAAAATGTAATTCTCTTTGCATGTCAAAAGATCGTTTCTGCAAATATTTATCTCGATTAATATGAAATAGATGGAGAATAAGAGTTTGTAAAAATAGTTTGTACAGGAGTACAGAAAGTCATGTGAGTGTAACACATTAGATGTTTAGAAAAGCTTCCGTGTTTGTGTGTGTGAACAGCGTAACTAAAGCACAATACCTACCAGGGCCACTTTTACAGGGGTTTCTAGGTTTCAACCCCCCCCCCGAAACTGACAGTTTTATTTATTTAAATTCATAGCAAACCAATATGGCAAAATGTCGTCAGATAACAGAGACTGTATTGCTGGTAGCACATTTACAAGAAAATGGGAAACGTAATATTGTTTCCTTACATACTGGGCAAGGTGACCATACATACCGGTTTTCGAAGCAGTCTCCATGTTTTGTGTTGTAAGGTGGAATATCCTCATTATGGTGAGTTTTTCTTGTCTATATAATGTCTCCAAGCAATTTTCTTATCCATGTAACGTCTATATACTACGGAGTAGGTACATGGTAACTGTGTGGGGTACTGTTAAGTTTAGATCTACTTGTGGAAAACCCTCCCCGAAATGTTTTTCTGGGTACGGGCATGGTACCTACCAGAGATACGATACGAATGTTTTCAAGAAAATCCCACCACCCAAAACTACACTTTACAAGGAAGATTTTTCGAAGCTTTTTATTTTCTGAGAAATGGCTATTAACGATTTTAATTAAAATACTATACACTAAAAATATTTACATGAAGAATAAAATGCACACCTAGAATTTTCTATGAATTCCTCTTCACACTGAGTGCATTTCATATACCTAATACTTACGCTATGGATTAGAAACAGAGGTCGATTTCAGCACTGCGGACAAGTTTTGCAAGGTCTATTGCGTCTCTAAACTTTCGGGAGGAAGGAATGCGTGAGAGAGGACGAAGTGCGGCCAGATATGATGCCTGCAGACTCAGCGCAGCAGGATCCCTAACGTTTCCAGGTTCCCCATGGTCAAAAGGGAAGAAACAGGTGTCTCTTTAAGCACATCTGTCGCATGTGGCACATACCACCAACCACCGTGCCAGGCGCTGCAGCGCTGAAGGATAAAAGTTAATGAAATGAGAGCAAATCTGCGGACCGGGAAAACAACGAAAACATCTAAGGTCATAATTGTCGGTTCAACGGGAAATGACCTCGTGAAGATTGTGGTATGCGGCGTGAGGGTCGTAATGGTACGTGACATGGGCTAACACTGCATTATAGAAGATCGTGGGATTGGTACTGAGTTCGGGTCTTGTCGAGTTTTCATCTCAGGAAGCATGGATCTTTTCTCGGGGGTTGTATGTAGCTCGAATGTGGTATTTTACTCATCTTTGTTTTACCACCACCTTTCTTCCTGCATTGACGTCGCCTCACTCACGCGCATCGCCCTGCGCACCATTGTTACTGCCCCTTTCTCGGTACACATCTAACACGTTTGCCCGAGCATTTGTTCCCTCTCCTGTGAATGACTTGTCTTTTGTCTTAGCAACTCGTTATCGACGTGTTCTAATAATTTTATTTTTGGAGACTTCACCGTTTCATATTTTACCGACGTGTCAGCAACGTCTGTGCTCTCTGGTGTTTCTGCAACGTGTTTTCCAAAATTATCTCCTTTCACTTGAATTGTGAAGCCGCTTGCCGTTGTGACACGTGACTGATCCTTATATCATATTGGTCACTTTTGAAATTGCCATTCACGACAGCTTAGTACTTGGAAAGAAGCATTGTTTCCCTGCATCGTGCGATTTACCAAGTAACAGGAATTTTCTTTGACCCAAGACATATGTTAAACAGAACGCCGGAAATATACCTAACGGGACTTCAGTTCAATGTCCTATCCTTCTGCACCCCTTTATATCTATAACGGCCAGGTTTTGTTCCAAAGCATTCTCAATAATAACCAGAATGTACACAAATGTGCCGATATAATGAACTGCGTGTTAAGTTGGCAAGGGAAAAGCAGCTCCTCTCCATTCACGGCTCCGGCCCTCCCCTTATCTAGTTCTAGCAACCCAAGTTCATTGGCGAGTTTTACGCGATGGCGGATGTGCACCAACGGTTAGGATCCAAGGCAGTTTTAGTTTCGTTGAGAAAACAATCAATTCCGTTTTATTGTTCCGAAGGCTAGAAAGGTAGAATCACAATGAAAAGGCATGCAAGTTGACATTGGGATACATTATATCAGGAGAAGCTAAGAAACAAAGAGTTACATGAATTTGATATAGACATCGTCTCAAACGGCGGAGCAGCGGTACGTGAAGCTGAAGATAGACGATTCAAATCACGACTATGACATTGACTTTATTCACTCTTATTTCACATTTCCATAGTTAATTCGGAATTAGTATTATTTAGATAAACTTTATTATCAGAGTTTTGCAAGGAAAGGAATATAAAGAAGGTTGCCAACCCTTTTCAAGTAATGCGAAATTTTACGTATTTTTGGAATGTTTTTTCCTTTTACATGGTTCATTTCGTATAACTCAGTTCTTTAAGATGCTTGTTTGTAATATTTAAATAATTTAAAATCAATATGTGTTGGTTTTGTTGCTTTGCAATTATTATTAGTAGAAGGTAATATTATTTATAATTAATAATAACCCTATAATGCTCCAAAATTTTAAATGAGTTATTTAAAGTAAAATGCTCTTTTTATCCCTCCTGAAAACTTTATTTATTCAACTGTTTTCTTCATGTGTCCTTAAATTAGGTTTTGTATCCCATTGTGATATGTTTTTGAAGCTTCTGGTGCCATGCGGTACCTGAATTATGCATTTATACTTAAAAAACGCCACCTAGTTTGCGAGTCCAGTAAACAAATTCGTGGTATTTCTTACGTCAGTTTGACGCTCCTGGAGTACTGCATAGCTCTGCAGCCCTCTCTGCACTATAACCTTGTTCATTAAGAGCAATAATTTTCGATTTGTTGTCTATATACTTTGTTCCTTTGCAATGACATATATAGGGTGGTCCATTTAAGTTCAAAGTGCACAATATATCCAAAACTAAGTGTTGTAAAAATAAATGTCTTCAATAAAAAGTTGCTTGATATTATGAAGCAAAGTAAATGCCATTAGTAGAGTTTAGTTTGGAAAAGTAATGATGGTTATTTTAGGGTGAATTTAATTTTTTTTAAATGGGAACCCACAATTAGAGTCGATTTATATTAACCCTAACATGACCATCATCACACTCTCCAAATAAAACACTAGTAATGGCATTTACTTTCCCCAATAATATGAAGTAACTTTTATTCAAGAAATTTCTTTCTACAAAATTATTTTTTGAAGACATTGTATAGCTTTAACTTACATGGTATAATAAAGAGGACATTGTTTACAAGTCAATTTCATCCAACCATTTCACTGCATTAATTACTACTAATTAAACCGAGTCCTTATGATTTGCATGTACTTAATTTTAAGTTGTAAGTTTCTGTAACATTTTTACTTTCTCTACTACGTATAGTAAGTAGGGGAAGTATTGTATTCCACCCAAAAATTCGATTCCGAAATTTCAGCGGAAATACATGTTTAGAGACCCCCTGAATCCAAAAAAAGCATTTTTGGAAACATGTCTATGTGTATGTCTGTGTGTGTGTGTGTGCCTGTGAACAGCATAACTCAGGAACGAACAGTCGGATAAACACCAAACTTGGTATTTAGGTTCAGTATCTTCCAGAGATGCGACACGAAGGTTTACAAGAAAATCCCCCGCCTCAGACTACCCTTTACTTGGAACATTTTTCGAAAATTGTAATTTTCTCAAAAATGGCTCTAACGATTTTGATTAAAACATCATATGTTTAAGATATTGTCATGACAAATAAAGTGTATATGTTGAATTTTCTGGGAATGTCTCCAAAATTATTCTTCATTGTGAACGACTTTTGCATAACTGGTAAACCATAAGAGATAGATAAAATTTTACTACACAAAATATGTATATCGCGTTAAAATATACAATTTATGTCATATACATTTTTTTTGTAGAGTGAAGCATTTTCCAGATATTGCTTGTTATTCCCTTAAATTTTTAATACTCATTTTCTCAAATGGGAATTCGTTATTCATTTTTTTGTCTTGGATATGCAAAGAGTATTAATCTGTAGCAAAGGGAATGGTGCTGCACCTAGCAACCAGCTATTAAGAGATATGTATGTGCTTAAACGCTACTGTATTTCTATATTGCCCTTGTAAATATATATTCCCGTTACATCCACAAGAAAATTAGCAATAAGATAGAGTCTGCAAATGTTTATCTCGATTAACATGAAGTAGATGGAGAATAAGCGTTTGTAAAAATAGTTTCTACAAGAGTAGGGAAAGTCATGTGAGTGTAACACATCAGATTTTTTTGCTTGCAAGTTCTACAAGATAAAAACAAATATTTGTCTGTTTATCACACAATGTTTTTCATACCCCCTCGCCCGGCTTCCTTCGCTCGTGAGCCAGAAATCGAACCCTTTTCATTGGTTAGAGTTAGTGCCAGACTTTTGTCATCAAACCAATAAGAGAGGGACAAATTTGACGAATGTCTGGTGAATACCGCGCAGCCATTCAGATAAATTGCTTCCAGTTTCTCACCCCTGTCGCTGTTCTCTTCGTTCAAACCAATAAGAGTTTAGCACATCCAGGTAGGTGTGGAAGACAAGTAATAAGAGGATTCTGCCAACACTAAATAAAGAAAAACACTGTAGGAAACCAAAAGCACCGGCAGGTTTATTTATTTATTTTTTGATAAACAGGCAAAACCTTCTACACAAAGCATGTTGTATACGGTGAGGTACGCAATTTCAGTCAAATGACTTTTTCTATAGTATTAGACATTTTTAAAGTATTCGCTTTTACTTGGCTAAGTTTTCCCATGTTGAACTGCGAAGTGGCATCTATAGAGCATCTTATGTGATTCTTATGTTTTCCCATATGGGTTAATTAGCCACAAAAACTGAACTACGATATAGAAATAACGCGTAGGCGCGTGCAGACAAGCAACAGCTTAGGTCTGTGTTGCTGGGAAGAACAGCAGAAGAGCTGTCGGTCTGTACCTACTTCTTGACACTTATGACGTGCATATGAAGTGTCTGACGTAACAGCCTTGAAGAGAAAAGCTTCTTGTGTTCATAAGTAGGCACTCTTTAACTTTTTGCTTTACTCTAATGCCTTACTTCCACAGCAAAGTATTTAATACCCAGTCATTAATGTGTCAACATGTTTAGCACATCATTGGGTCGCATTTAAAGTTCTAACATTGCTGCAGAGTTTTTCATTGTTCGCGTCTCGTACTTGAAGTTTTTATGATTCATATCAGGTAACTGAAAATTACAAATACATTTTAATTCATTTGTTGTTTATTAATTATTTTCATTGTGTAATAACTAGGGCGTGGATTTTTAGGTTTTAACCCATATTAATTTCTCTACTACGTATAGTATGTATTCCACCCAAAAATTCGATACCGAGATTTCACCGGAAATACATGTTTTGAGACCCCCTGAATCCAAAAAAAGCATTTTTGGAAACATGTCCGTGTGTGTCTGTGTGTGTGTGTGTGTGTGAACAGCATAAATCAGAAACGAACAGTCGGATAAACACCAAAGTTGGTATTTCGGTTCAGTATCTTCCAGAGATGCGACACGAAGGTTTTCAAGAAAATACCTCACCCCAGATTACCCTTTACGTGGAACATTTTTCGAAACTTTTAATTTTCTCAAAAATCGCACTAACGATTTTGATTAAAATATCATATGTTTAAGATATTGTCATGACAAATAAAGTGTATATCTTGAATTTTCTGGGAATGTCTCCAAAAGTATTCTTCATTGTGAACGACTTTTGCATAACTGGTAAACTATAAGAGATAGACAAAATTTTACTACACAAAAAATGTAGTTCGCCTTAAAATACACAATTTATGTCATATATATTTGTTTTCTTGAGTGAACCGTTTTCGAGATATTGCTTGTTATTCACTTAAATTTTCCAATACTTATACTTTTTCTCAAATTCGTTATTCATTTTTTTATGTCTGGACATGCAAAGAGAATGGAATGCGCCACATAGCAATCAGCGTTAAAATATTTGACTATCGCTTAAAACCTACCATATTTCCTTTGCATCTACAAGATAATTAGCAATAAGATTGACATCCCGATATCTCGATTAACATGAAACATATGGAGAATAAGCGTTTGTAAAAATAGACTGTACAAGAGTAGAGAAAGTCATGTGAGTGTAACACATCAGATTTTTTTGTCTTGGATATGCAAAGAGTATTAATCTGAGGCAAGGAGAATGGTGCTGCACCTAGCAAACAGCTATTAAGAGATATGTATGTGCTTAAAGGCTACTGTATTTCTATATTGCGTTGTAAATATATATTCCCCTTACATTTACAAGAAAATTAGCAATAAGATTAACATGAAGTAGATGGAGAATAACCGTTTGTAAAAATTGTTTGTAAAAGAGTAGGGAAAGTCATGTGAGTGCAACACATCGGAATTTTTCGAGTGGTAAGTCGATGTTCTTTACTTGCGGTCATACATAGAGCATGGACCTCGTAGCGACAATATTTTCCTCCATTCACACACTTGATCAGAGAGATGTAAACAAGCACATGTGTGTCGCAGTTGCAGGTGAACTGCATTTGCTCCATTATGGATCCCATGCATATTCAGTTAGCTTTATCATTGCATAATAGATTAACCATTATCTGGTAATGTCATCTACGCAGTGTACACATTCAATAGGCCTGTTGCTTGGATGAATGTTGCAATCCTTTGATCATGGGATATTAGCCTTTCATCTTCAACATCAAACACGGGAGGGCCAGTAATAATCACGTTAGCTTCAGATGCGTGTCTTAAGATCAAGATAACCTGATTCTGGGGCAGTCGCTTTGTGGTGTCAGCTATCAGATTTGTTTTATTTGACCGCAGAGTTCTTGCATTATACTAATCCAAAACGTATTTCTATCTCTTCTACCTACCCCTACAGCAACAAAGAAGTACTGCATCACCCAAAGATTTTAATACCGACATTTCGTTTTGATGCTTCCAAAATTTAAAAAAAAATCCTGTGATACATTCACACGACTTTCTATACCCGTATATTTGTGGGTATACAAACTATTCTTACTGAAGCTTATTTTTCTATCTACTACATTTTAATTTAAATAAACCTTGGCAAAAATTGCCGTATTACACATTTCTTTACAGCTACAACGAGAACAGCGATAGTCAAATGTTTAAGAACTAGACGCTATACGCTGGCCTTAAAATTCCATGTTGCTTCCACGACATCGCGAGAAACAACTGAATGTTGACAGGACTTCAAGAGAATACTAAGTATTGAACAATTCGGACCAGTAATAGCTGATATCCCAGAAATGGCTTATGAAAAAACATTTTGAAATAAATTGTGTGTTTTAAAAGATCTACATTTTTTGTGTAGAATTTCTGGAAATAGCCTCCGAGATCCTGATTCGGAAGTAATTTTACATAATTGTGTAACAACCAAACCTTAACAGATAGGGAAAAAGTTCGTGGACGCAAAGGGTTGATCTGTTTAAAATACAAAATTAATTTAAGTAGATTTTTTGTGGGTTCAGCCTTTTCCATGGTCAGTTACTATTGATTTTAATTTTCCAATACTTTGTCATTTTTACTTTCTCTATTACGTACAGTAAGCTGGTGAAGTATTGCATTCCATTAAAAAATTTGATATTCGAGATTTCACTGGATGTTTTGAGGCCTCCTGAATCCAGAAAAAGTATTTTTGGAAACATGTCCATGTGTGTGTGTGTCTGTGTGTATGTATGTCTGTGAACAGCATAATTCAGAAACAAACAGTCCGATAAACACCAAACTTGGTATTTAGGCTCAGTACCTTCTGTTGCAGTAATTTGTATCACAATAATGTAAATGTCAGAGTGATTGTAGTGTAAATAATCATTATTGTATGACATTGATTTGAGGTGTTTGTTAATTATATGCATTGTTAGGAAATAAGTTTGCACGACCTCACTGAAACTGACAATACGAGTGAATAACAATGAGCGAGGGGGTGAGTTGAATATTAATTAGAAGAGACAAACAAATGACGTCAGATTGGCGCACTTTTCTTAGAAATGGCGGGAAGTTTTTCCCTAGAGCATATGTTTTAGTAATCTTTGATTAGATATAAAAACAGACGCTAATGTTGGCGCGTTTTATTAACCAATAGCAGCTCGGTTATAATCTTTAGGCATATCGGGGTGTGGGAGTATAAAAAGCTAAAGTCAGAGGCAGATTTCATCAGTCCAACAGAAGCATTCGCGTGTAATACGTCGATCAGTTCAACATAAGTATGCGTGAGTTATACGTCGCGTAGTTCAACGGAAGCATACATAAAGTACACGTTACGCAATTCTACAGAATCTCTCGCGTCGTAATGTTTGTTATAAATGTGAAACACGCGAATTAATAATGTGCAGTAAATAAGTGATTATAGTGATATTAGAAAATATAACAGTTTCAGTCGGGCGTGTATCAAGAGTCAATATGTGAACTTAATTAATTGTGACGGTAATAAAAGTGTAAAAACAAATTCTTTTATCGGTGTTATCTGTGAGTAACAAAACCTTTCCGTTTACACACCCTGTTTAAGAGATTTGCTCGACTGAATAATAATAATAATAGCTAGCCGGAGCACAATGAACCCAAAATGCAAAATAATAAAACAATAACAGGCGCTCAGCAATAGATAACACGAAGTGACCGCGACAAATTGGCTTTCATACGTTGTGCAGATAAACATGAAGCATCTTCCAACTACTACAAACCATACTACTTCACTTCGAGAGATGCGACACGAAGGTTTTCAAGAAAATCCCCTTACCCCAGAGTACCCTTTACATGGAATATTTTTCGAAAATTTTAACTGTCTCAAAAATGGCCCTAACGAGTTTGAATAATATACCAAAAGTTTAAGGCATTTTTATGGCAAATGATTTGTATATCTCGAATTTTCTGAGAATGTCTCCAAAAGTATTCTTCATTGGGAACGACTTTTGCATAACTGGTAAACCATAAGAGATAGACAAAATTTTACTACACAAAAACTGTAGATCGCGTTAAACTACACCTTTTTGTAATATAAACTTTCTTTTGAGTGAACCATTTTCGAGATATTGGTTGTTATTCCCTTAAGTTTTCCAATACTTACACTTTTTCTCAAATGGGAATTCGTTATTCATTTTTTGTCTTGGATATGCAAAGACAATTAATCTATGGGAAAGGGAATGGTGATGCACCTAGCAACCAGCTATTAAGAGATATGTATGTGCATAAGGGTTACTGTATTTCTATATTGCCCTTGTGATAGTCAAATATTTTTAGAAGTGTGTAAAATGCATGTCTTTGCATGTCTAGAACATAAAAAAATATTCTGTGGGCGTAAGAGAAATGAGAGCGTAATAACAGTCAAAATGACACTTGTAATACAAGCAAGGATACCGAAAACCAAAACAAAGAGCAAGATATGATTATATACGAACAGAAGTGCACTCGGATAAGGCTAAAATTGAGGTACAAGCGAGGCAGCGTGTGTTTCCAGCAAAGCAGTGAACTAGAACAAAAGGAATCTGATGTGATACATTCACATTACTTTCCCTACCCTCTATCATTTATTAGTGGGTATACAAAGTAGTTTTACTTAAGCTTATTACTTTCTCCAATACGTGTAGTAAGTAGAAATATTACATTTCACTTAAAAATTCGATATTGAGATTTCACCGGAAATACATGTTTTGAAGCCCTATAATGCAAAAAAACATTTTTTAAAAAAAGACCCGTCAGTGTGCCTTTGAACAGCGTAACTCAAAAACGAAAAGTCGGATAAATACCAAAATTGGTATTAGGTTTACTTTCTTAAAAAGATGCGACACAAAAATTTTCAAGAAAATCCCCCCCCCATTCTAGAGTAACCTTTACATGGAACATTTTTCAAAGTTCTTTTTTTCTCTCAGAAAGGGCACTAACGATTTTGATCAAAATATCATATTTTAAGACACTTTCATGGCAAATGAAAGGCATATCTAGAATTTTCTGGGAATGTCCCCAAAAGTCGTCTTCATTCTGAATGAATTTGCATAACTGGTAAACTGTAAGAGATAGTCAAAATTTTAATTCAAAGCACACAATTTATTCATACATTTTTTGTGTGCAGTGAACCATTTCCGACATATTCCTTGTTATTTGTTTAAATTTTCTAATACTTAATACTTTTTCTCAAATGGGAATTCGTTGTTCATTTTTTTATGTCCTGGACATACAAAGAGAATGGAATGTGCCACATAGCAACCAGCTCTTAAAACATTTGACTATCGCTTAAAGTCTACCATATTCCCCTTGCATCTACAAGAAAATTAGCAATAAGGGTTTCTAATAATAGTTTGTACAAGAGTAGAGAAAGTCATGTGAGTGTAACACATGAGATATTTTTTGTTGAAAACAAAAATCTTCGAAAAATGTTCCATGTAAAGGGTAGTTGGGGTGGGGGGACTTTCCTGAAAATCTTCTGTCCCGTCCCTTAAGATACGGAACTTAAATATCGAATTTGGTACTTATCCTTCTTGTGGTTTCCGAGTTATGCTGTTCACAGTCAGGCGTACACACGGACATGTTTCCAAAAATGCTCTAAACACCTATTTCCGGTGAAATCCCTGTATCGAAGTTTTGGGTGGAATTTAGCACCTTGTCTACCTGTTATGTACGTCATAGAAAAAGACCTACGCGATGGAGCAGTGGGCTGAAGCATGAAGCTCTGGTTCCCGTGCACGGAATGTGCCCGGATTCAATCCAACCCAAGGGGGTGCAGATTTAAGTCCCGGTTATGGGAGCGGTGCCCACTCAGCATGGTGAGGAAATTGAGGAGCTGCGATAGGCAGCGATGTGGGCCACGGATGTCAAAATTGCAACTGAGGGATGCGTGATGCTGACCACATCACCTCCCCGTATCCATTGGATGATCGTGCACCTCTGCCGTGCGTGCGTGGGCATGTGGCTGGCAGTCGGTTTGTTAGGAATAGGTCCTCAATGGGCCGTAGCACCACGGATTATTATTATTATTATTATTATTATTATTATACAAAAATTGGTACGCTATAGAGTTTTAGAAAATACTCTATGTGTGTGTGAGTTACTTAAAGTCATAAATAAAATGTGGGATATATGTTAAACTTGGTAGTTTAATCATTTAAATGAAATCAGTCTAATTATATAATATAAAATATAATAACAGCCCGCCTTAAAGGAATATGTGTATGTAATGACATATAAAGTGTATGTAAAAGTCTTGTATTATGTTTATATTATTATGTACATATATAATAATGTTATGTGAATGTAGTATGTAGTTTAACAATATAGGAGCTGTAAGAATAGAAGCAAGCTGCTTTCCGTGGCAAACAGAATTACAAAGTAAAAAGCCGAAAGTTGCTAACAATGAGGTAACCTTGAGGCAATAATAAATTAGAAAGTTTAATAAGGCTGCTAATATTTCTTGGAACAATAATAATCTAACATTTAATACAGTCTATAAATAGCCCATCAAAAACTAAAAAACAGGCATAAGTTAAATAAAAGTATTCTATTGGAGTAGGCTTAGCCAATCAGAGACTTGAAATAGAGGAAATGTACAGATTCAGGTGGTAGACGCCACAAGATTGCGAACCCGAGCAGTTCGGTTTGGTACGGGTTCAGTGTGTGGCATGAAAATATATTGCGGTGAGAATAATACAAAGTTTACCTGTTGAAAAGTATAATTAACAATAATCGCACAGCTATATAGTAGAATACATAAGTGAAGTATTAATTGTGTGAAGGATTAATAAATACAATTATAATTTGTGTAAGCCTTGTTCTTTGGCCACACCAGCCCTGCTAAGAGATGCGTGCTCTAAAAACTACTGCTGACGAAGCCGAGGCATACATATATAATATTTAAATAAATAACATTAAAATAGTTATTACACATGAAGTAAATGTGGGGGGAAGGCCACCGGAAATGTAAACGTGGGCGGAAACCTTGTACTGTACGTGGGGTGAACACTCCTAGAAACATATCTCCCGCAAATTGACATCCATTACGTGCGTGGTCTAAAACAGCTTCCAAATTGGTGCCTAAAAGTGTTGCAGCCGCTACATCAATTAAACATCTTCACATTTCAGTGCAAGTATCTTAATTAAAATCTTCCGCTCAAAAGTAACGAAGTATTTCACGTAAACGTTTCCTTAGATTGCGGCAATTTCATGAAAATGCTTGTCTAGCATCTCTGAAATATGCTGAGGAGCAGGCTTTGGACCAGGTACGGAGGGGAACTTAGTACCTCGACTTACAACCTCTTTTGTGCCTAAACCCCTGATGTGATACCACAGGGAGGGACGGGATAGCTGAGAGAAGACAGATGGCTGCTAGACTAGGAGGTATGACAGGTCAGAGGGTAGGATCCCTGCCTTTCACAGATTTTACTCCCTTACCCCTTCCTGCAGACTTGCACATCCCACTAAGGGGCCCGGATCTCGGAGACCGTCCTCATTTTGGGGTACGAAGCGTTACGTAGAGCATCCTTTTCCCCTGCCATACAACGCAGCGACTACTGATGACACTTGCAACCCTGAAACAGATCATCGAATGAAATAGAAGTGAAATGAGAATGGAGGTGAAATGGAGGGACAGGAAATCAAGTGGAGAAAACCCCGAAAAACCCATTGGTCATGAAGGTTGGCCACTGGAATCGAACCCATGACCTCCGAATGCGGATAACAGGCGTTACTGCCTGAGCGAGATGCTCGCTTAAAAAAGCTGAACTTCAAGCCAAATACACCCCCCTACTTTAGGTAAACTTTGAAGAACTTAAAAAAGAAAACAGTGAACGGACAATGGTGGATACTGGATACACGAGTGGAAAAAGTTGACAGTTGTGGGGCGATGCTGCGACCACTAGCAAGTTATAATGAAGGTGGGGGCCCCCAAGGAGAAGACAGTTATCCCGCTACATGCACCGGTATGGTAATTTGGAGGGAACAGCCTTCCTCTCAACAGATGTTGCTCGCCAAAAGTTTGTTTCTGGCAACACTTGCTTCATGTAAAGTAAACAAATTATCCTCGACCTACCTCACCTCCACAACTGCACATTCACAGGGTTAAAAATATGTGGAACCTACACTCACCTGACTTTCTCTACCCGCTAACATTTATTAATGGGTATACAACTATTCTTATTAAAGGTTAATACTTTTTCTACCACGTACACAGAAAGTGAACGGCATAACTGAAAAAGGAAAAGTTAGATAAAAACAATACTTGGTAATTAGGTCCAGTGCCTTCTGAAAATGCGACAGGAAGATTTTAAATTCAATCCCCATAATAAACTATCTTTTACATGGAAAACTTTCGAAACTATTGATTTTCTAAAAATGGCTCTGTTGATTTTGATTAAAATAGCATATTAAACGTATTTTCATGAAAATAAAATGTATATCTTGAGCTTTCCGGGAATAGCCTGTGAAGTCCTCTTCATTTAGAAGGAATTTTCTATAATGTTGTATAACCGGAAAACGATAGGCAAAAGTGTTCTACACACAAAATATACATCTATTTAAAACGCACAATATTTACTTTTCTACTACATATACTAAGTAGGGGAAGTATTGTAACATGTCCGTGTGTGTGTGTGTGAACAGCATAACTCAGAAACGAACAGTGGGATAAATATCAAACTTGGTATTTAGGTTCAGTATCTTCCAGAGATGCGGCACGAGGGTTTTCAAGAAAATCCCCCCCCCGCAGATTACTCTTTACATGGAACATTTTTCGAAAATTTTAGTTTTCTCAAAAATGGCTAACGATTTTGATTAAAATATCATATGTTTAAGATATTTTCATGACAAATAGAATGTATACCCTGAATTTTCTGGGAATGTCTCCAAAAGTATTCTTCAATGTGAACGACTTTTGCATAAGTGCTACACCATAAGAGATAGACAAAATTTTACTACACACAAAATGTAGATCACATTAAAATACACAATTTAGGTCGTATACTTTTTTTGTTGAGTGAACCATTTTCGAGATATTGCTTGTTATTCCCTTCAATTTTTCAATACTCATATTCTTAAATGGGAATTCGTTATTCATTTTTTGTCTTGGTTATGCAAAGAGTATTAACCTGTGGCAAAGAGAATGGTGCTGCACATAGCAACCAGCTATTAAGAGATATGTATGTGCTTAAAGGCTACTGTATTTCTATATTGCCCTTGAAAATACAAAACAAGGGGAACATAGTAGGCCTTAAGCGATAGTCAAATATTTTTAGAACAGGTCGCTATGTGTAAAATGTAATTCTCTTTGCATATCAAAAGATCGTTTCTGCAAATGTTTATCTCGATTAATATGAAATAGATGGAGAAAAAGAGTTTGTAAAAATAGTTTGTACAAGAGTAGAGAAAGTCATGTGAGTGTAACACATAAGATTTTTTTAAATAAGTTTTCTGTGGCATAACCCGTTTCTGTGATATCCGTTATCAAATATTACAATTGCTCATTTTTAGGTTATTCTCTTAAAGTTCTTTCAACATTCAATTGTTTCTCGCGATGTCGTGGAAACTATGAAATTTTTAGGCCAGCATATAGCGCCCAGTTCTTAAACATTTGACTGTTACCGTTCCCTTTGTATCTACAATGCTTTCGTTTTATGCCAAGGCCGCGTATCGTGAGAATGCGTGCTCCGCACACAATCTACTACACTGCCGGATTTTCCGTTCCGTAACTCCCGCGTTACTTATTCAAGAGTGTTAGTAGCATAAATGTAATGAGCACTAACCTTGCTATAAGTGTTGAAAGTGGTGTCCATCTGCGCGAAGACATTCTTGACATCGTCGGATGAAATTAAAATTCAGAATATAAGTTCTTCTTGCGTAATTTTCATAATTTCAGCTTTTATATTGTCCTTAAGCTCGTCTATGTTGTGGGATTGTTCAAATAAATTTATTTTTTAGCATTTAGCGATCCCATTTTGCTAAATTTATTGACCAAACATCTCACAATGTCTCTAGCAGGAACTGGATAACCAGGAAATTGCTGCTGAAATTGTCTACATGATTCAGTTTTCACGTATGTATCATACATAAAAATACTCTGCTCAAGCGTGAATTTTTTGGCAGGAATTTCCGTGAAAAAAGGAGAATAATATTCCTGAAGATATCATACACAACACACGTATTGTCGAAATACTTCACAACACGAAGACAAAGCAACTACTGAAACAGCTCACAGCTGATAAATGTACCCTTGACACGTCTGCGCAGTGGCATAATACCGAGGTCACTGCCGTCTCTGCCGATACACATATAAGGCGGTTGTGACCTTGGCATAATAAGAAGACAGTGTATAACGAAATGTGTAATGTAGTTATTTCTGCAAAGGTTTATTTGTATTAAAATGTAGTAGATAGAAAAAAATCTGATGCGTTACACTCACATGACTTTCTCTACTCTTGTACAAACTATTTTTACAAACGCTTATTCTCCATATGCTTCATGTTAATCGAGATGTTAATCTTATTGCTAATTTTCTTGTACATGCAAGGGGAATATGGTAGGCTTTAAGTGACAGTCAAATATTTTAAGAGCTGGTTGCTATGTGGAGCATTCCATTTGTTTTGTATGTCCAGGACATAAAAAATGAATAACGAATTCCAATTTGGGAAAAAGTACAAGTATTGGAAAATTCAAGGGAATAACAAGCAATATCTCGAAAATGATTCACTCAACAAAAATTTGTATATGACAAATATTTTAACGCGGTCTACATTTTTTGTGTAGTAAAATGTTGTCTATCTCTTATGGTTTACCAGTTATACAAAAGTTGTTCACAATGAAGAATGGTTTTGGAGACATTCCCAGAAAATTCGAGATATACACTTCATTTGTCATTAAAATATCTTAAACATGTGATATTTTAATCAAAATCGTTAGAGCCATTTTTGAGAAAATTAAAATACTCGAACAATGTTCCATGTAAAGGGTAATCTGGGGTGGGGGGATTTTCTTGAAAACATTCGTGTCGCATCTCTGGTAGATACTGAACCTGAATACCAAGTTTGGTGTTTATTCGTTTCTGCGTTATGCTGTTCACAGACACACACACACACACACACACACACGCACGGATATGTTTCCAAAAATTTTTTGGGATTCAGGGGGTCTCAAAACATGTATTTCCGGTGAAATCTCGGTATCGAATTTTTGGGTGGAATACAATACTTCCCCTACTTACTATACGTAGTAGAGAAAGTAAACATTTTGCAAACGTTGTGTTTCTTTGTTTAAGTATTTTTGGCATATTCTTGGGAAAGTTTCATTCACATTCGAGAATTCAGTGTACGAAATTGAGTGAATTTTTCAAGTTTACCCTAGATAAAAATCGCATACATTTAAATTGGAGGATCGTAAAAGCCACAATTCTCTACTAAATATCCAATCTTCAAAAACTTTCTTAATTAAATTTACTGACTCGTCAGCTGTAAACGTGATATGAAAGTCTTGTTGGAAAAAATCAGACTGGCATTTAACATAGGTCAGAATTTCAGAAAATGGTGTAAATAAGATATTCCCGTACCTTTCTGCATTTGTTGTTTGTTCACAAAATGTTGGTCCTTTTATACTGTATGTATTTATACACACATATGTTTGTGTCATGCAAGGGAATCTTGTGTGTAAAATCGCGTTTCTCTGTGCACCAATATCTGTTATTAGACGAC
Source organism: Deroplatys truncata (assembly GCA_030765065.1). Classification (NCBI taxonomy): domain Eukaryota; kingdom Metazoa; phylum Arthropoda; class Insecta; order Mantodea; family Mantidae; genus Deroplatys; species Deroplatys truncata. Next base: position 29,393,070 of record CM060981.1, on the reverse strand, counting down.
GAAAGATAGGCATAATAATGGAAAAAATTGAGCTTCATTTATGGACGCTCTTGAACGGCATCACATTCTATATTGGGCGCGAAAAACCGGAAATTTTGCTCAGAGGCCTCTTTATCAGGCTTGAGGTTCTTTTACGTGCCGTACTAAGGATGTTTACGCCCGAAATAATCCATCGTCCTCCGCCGGATTTGAGCCCGCGACCTCGGGAATTAGCGACTAGTATGGTACCATTAAACCACGGAGGATGACATATAAATGGAACAATGCTTCGTCAGAAAAGGATTTTAAATGCGGGTCAATTACTCATTTGCAAAATCTAATTACAGAAATTTACCAGGCGCTGATGATCACATGAAAAAAATATCTGATGTGATACATTTACATGTATTTCTCAACTCCCTATCGTTTATTAGTAGGTATACAAACTATTTTAATAAAGCTTATTTTTCTATCTACTTCATTTTAATCCAAATAAACTTTTGCAGAAATAGCTACATTACACATTTCGTTATAGATACGAAGAGAACAGCGACAGTCAAATGTTTAACAACTGGACGCTATATGCTGGCCTTAAAATACAATCTTGCAATCGCGAGAAACATATGAATATTGAAAGGCCTTTAAGAGAATAACCAAGTAATGAACAATACGAACTATTAATAACAAATATCTCGGAAATGGCTTATGTCACAGAAAATTTTTTTTCAAATAAATTGTGTGTTTTAAAGAGATTACATTTCTTGTATACTACGTTTTCGTCTATTACTTAACATTTACTAGTTATACGAGATTATACAAAATTCCTTTCGAATGAAGAGGACATCAAAGGCTATTCCCAGAAAATTCAAGATATACACTTTATTTGTCATGTTAATATCATAAATATATGGCATTTTAATCAAAATCATTAGTCGGTTTAAAGAGAATCTAAAATTTCGAAAAATTTTCGATGTAAAGGGTAGTTTAGAGTGGGGGGATCTTCTTCAAAATGTTCGTTTTGCATCTTTATGAGGTACTGAACCTAAATATTACGTTTGGTATTTATTCAACATTTCGTTTTTGATTTATACTGTTCACAGCCAAAAAAAAAACACACACACTACGGGCGTTTTTCTAAATATGCTGTTTTCTTATTCGGGGCCCATATGTTTGGTAAAATCTCCGTAGTGAATTTTCGCATACTTGTAAGAACTAAAAGAAAACACCAGGCGAGAAATTTACTCAATTTTGGATATTGAGCTCACGAGTGTGAATGAAAATTTGCTGAGAAGCAGCCAGAAATGTATGGATAGAGAAGGACATCTCTTATGATAAAGTATGTGCTTATTATCACTGTAATTGTAACTATGAGAACGTGAGGCGGTAGCGAGGATATTATAACTGTTTTGGCAGGAGTTTGGGCTACAACTGCCGAGCCGCGAGTGACTGTGCACCGGCCACATTATTAAGGAAAAGCACTGTATAATACATAAGTTGCCTAATTTATAATGGTCAGAGAAAGTTATGTGAATGTCACACACCAGATTTTGTTTTACAGTACCATCCTTCCCCTCCCTAACAGAAATTAATACATGCGTTATGGATGATAAGCTCTTACGAACTTGTATATCTTATTCAAACCACCCTACAAACGAAAGAAGAGAAAGTCGAGGGAAAAGGGTGAGTTTCACATATCATCCCTTCTACCCCTCTATAAGCTCTTCTTTACTGTCATTCCTATGAAGAAAAAGAATTTTTAAGTTTCAACGTGTTTGGGGCCGAAGGGATATATTCATAAATATTTATGTGGAATATTGTTTAAGATTTCCTTTCACCCCCTCGGTAACATCTGCGAGGGGTGAACTTTTAGAGCATTGGCCTGGATGTAATCCTTAGACGAGATTCAGAGTAACTCAAAGTTTACATCAGCCCTTATTTGATAATTCAGTTGTTTGTGTTCCATTTTAACCTCCAAGGGCATACTAGTGGCCTTTCTTTGGAAACAATTGCTCATCTAATTGTTGAGATTTTAGATTCTCTACCACCTCCTAAGGGGGAAGTGTGTGAAATTGATATTTCTATAGTATTTGTGGTAGGAGTTTCATTTTTGGCATTTAAACCTTCCATAGCTTAGTAATAAAGCTATTAAAATTTCATCTCACAGGGATTGATAATTTTTGAATTATTAATCATTTTTATTAAAAACATGCATTTTTTTCAAAATCTCTCTCTTCTACAAATTTTGAGGAAAACCTTCTTTTAAATGCTGCATAGGTAGCATTCACTAAAGAATTTAGATTTTTAATAATTGGTACTGAGATAACAATTAAAAAAAATTGATGTGTTACATTCACATGAGTATCTCTACCCCGTATCGTTTATTAGTGTTTATACAAACTATACTTACGAAGGCTTATTTTTCTATCTGCTACATTTTAATCCAAATAAACCTTTACAGAAACAGCTACATTACACATTTCGTTATAGATACAAAGAGAACAGCGATAGTCAAATGTTTAACAACTGGACGCTATATGCTGCCTTAAAATTCCATACTGTTTCCATGACATCGCGAGAAACAACTGAATGTTGAAAGTACTTTAAGGGATGACGAAGTAATGAACAATTCCAGCCATTAATACCGGATATCTTATCAATGGCTGATGCCACACATAAAGTTACTTACTAGGACAGAGCAGAGTAACGGCCTTTTTTCCAACGTGACCCCTGGGAGGGAGCGAGGAAGGGAGAGACCCCGCAGCGACGCTAGTGAAGCTCTACGGAGCGCAAGCCATTGCCCAGCCGCAGCCAGTCAAACACTGTCGCCTGATCCGACAGCCCTGAAGCAGATGACAAGGAAAATGATGGGTACAGGAAATGAGAGGGAGAAGAGTCGTGGTACATGAGGAAACAACCTAACATTCCCCTACCGACAAGGGAAAATCACGAAAAACCTATGGTTTGAGTGCGAGATCGACGGGTAAAGGTGATCAAAAGTATCCGGACGCCCCACAAACATACGTTTTTCATCTTAGGTGCATTATGCTGCCACCTACTGCCTGGTACTCATTATCCGCGACCTCAGTAGTCATTAGACATCGTGAAACAGCACAATGGGACACTCAGTGGAACTCACGGACTTCGAACGTGGTCAGGTGATTGGGTGTCACTTGTGTCAGAAGTCTGTACCCGAGATATCCACACTCCTAAACATCCCTAGGTCCACTGTTTCTGATGTGACAGTGAAGTGGAAACGTGAAGGGACATGTACAGCACAAAAGCGTACAGACCGACATCGTCTGTTGACTGACAGAGACCACCGACATTTGAAGAGGGTCGTAAAGACTAATAGGAGACATCTATCCAGGCCATCACACATGAATTCCCAACTGCATCAGGATCCACTCCAAGTACTATGACGGCGTGAGGTAAGAAACCTTCGATTCCACGGTCGAACGGCTGCTCATAAGCCACACATCACGCAGGAAAATGCCAAACGACGCCTCGCTTGGTGTAAGGAGCGTCAACATTACACGATTGAACAGTGGAAATCCGTTGTGTGGAGTGACGAATCACGGTACACAATGTAGCGATCCGATGGCAGGGTGTGGGTATAGCGAATGCCCGGTGAACGTCATCTGCCAGCGTGTGTAGTGCCAACAGTGAAATTCGGAGGTGGTGGTGTTATGGTGTGGTCGTGTTTTTCCTGGAGGGGGCTTGCACCCCATGTTGTTTTGGGTAGCACAATCACAGCACAAATCTACATTGATATTTTAAGCACCTTCTTGCGTCTCACTGTTGAAGAGCAATTCGCGGATGGCGATTGCATCTAGCAACACGATGGAGCACCTGCTCATACTGCACGGGCTGTGGCGGAGTGGTTACACGACAATAACATTCCTGTAATGGACTGGCCTGCACAGAGTCCCGACTTGAATTTTATAGAACACCTTTGGGATGTTTTGGAACGCAGACTTCGTGCCAGGCCTCACCGACCTACATCGATACCTCTCCTCAGTTCCGCACTCCGTGGTGAATGGGTTGCCATTCCCAAGAAACCTTCCAGCCCCTTTTTAAAAGTATGCCTGCGAGAGTGAACGCTATCATTAAGGCTAAGTGTGGGCCAACACCATATTGACTTCCAGCATTACTGATGGAGGGCGCCACGAAGTTGTACGTCATTTTCAGACAGGATACTTTTGATCACGTAGTGTATCACGGTACCGGGAAGAGCATCGCAAATAAGCCGTAACGACTCTTTTTTACTCCAACGGGACCTTTGGGAGGGAGGGATGAGGGGAAGGACCTGGATGAAGACATGCGCGGGGTCCTAACGTTTTCAGATTCAACTAACACTGCGCCGTCCGGACCGACTGGCCACCGAATCGCCGGCAGTCCCCTATCGGGTGGAGTGCACTGGGGGAGAGAGACCCCGCAGCAAAGCCTGGGAAGAAATCTCTACAGAGGGCAAACCTCGCCCAGCCGCAACGGGTCCAATACCGGCCCACGTCTGAAGCAGATGACAAGGAAGATGATGGGTACAGGATATGAGAGGCAGGAGAGGCGTGGTAGAAGATGAAGAACCCAGCATTCGCCTGTCGACCAGGGGAAACCACGAAAAACACAGAGTAGGCGGGACCTCCCAAAACGAGCCGCGGAAGTACCTCGCTAGCTAGTCACCAGGTTTTTACATGACAAATAAAATATATATTTGAATTTTTTGGGAATAGCTTGTGACGTCCTCTTCACTCAGGAAGAAGTTTGTATAATTTTATGTATTACGGATAACTATAACATCATATGGTTTTGGATTTAGAGGACTTAAAAACAAGTATTTCTGACGAAATATCGAGCGTATGAGATGTAGGTAAACAGTTCAGTATAGTCTCAACCTCCTACGGTAAGGAAGTGTCTAGTACCTTACCTTCATATATAGGGCGAGTGTTAACACGAGTGACTTGAGGCGTCATGACATTTTCACTCCCTTACTACGATGAAGACGTGGAGAAAAAGCGGAGAGAGAGAGAGAGAGAGAGAGAGAGAGAGAGAGAGAGAAAACTTCGATTTTTCGCATGTCAATACCACGTGCGTTAAACATCTAACCGATTTTCAGCCTCCCACATCCTTCCTTCCGCATTTCCATTTCTCAGCGATTTTGCTGTCATCTGGTGTTAAGTACATGCAGGAGAGGGAGACATCAAACTTGTGGGGTAAAGTTTCCTTGGGGGAGGGTGCAGTCAACGTCTTCCTCGCAGAGACAAACTGTTAACACTCGGCTTAGCCCTTATTAGCCCTGAGCCTAGGGCTACTTCACGGTGACATGTTATATCTGACTCTGAAAACAGATGTCTCTGGCTAAACTTGGGCTTGTTTCACGAGAAATACCGTCTTCTTTTTTTATTGCGACAGAAGCCATCTCTGTGTCCCTTTGTTTCTGTACGGTATACCAAAATACAGTGCCAATCTTACTGGCTACACTGCTCAATTCTGTAACTTTCAATCAAGTTATAGATTTTTCCAATCCAATTATCATATGAACTCCTGCTAAAGCAAGTTAAAAGCAAAATAATTGTAAAGAATCTCATTCATCAAATTCACATTATCTTCTCTACTCTCTATCACGTGTTAGTGGATATGCAAACTATTCTTACTAAAGCTTATTTTTCTATCTACTACATTTTTATCCAAATAAACATTTACAGAAACAGCTACATTACACATTTCGTTATAGATACAAAGAGAACAGCGATAGTGAAATGTTTAACAACTGGACGCTATATGCTGGCCTTAAAATTCCATACTATTTCCATGACATCGCGAGAAACAACTGAATGTTGACGGAGTTTAATGAAGAGTTCGAACAATTATTACCGGACATCTCTTACTTGAAATAAATTTTTAAAAGTGTTTTAAAAAGATCTACATTTTTTGTGCGGCACATTTACGTCTTTTGCTTAATGTTTACCAGTTATACAAGATTGTACAAAATTCCTTCTAGATGAACCGGATTTTCTATGCTATTCTCAGAAAATTCAAGATATAGCTTTTATTTGTCATGTAGCTAACTTTACTGTATGGTATTTTAATCAAAACCGTTACAGCCAACTTTTAGAAAATAAAAATTTTCGAAAAATATTCCATACAAACAATAGCTGCGGGTTGGAGGATTTTCTTGAAACTCCGTTTGTCGTATCCCTGGAGGATACTGAAACTAAATAGGGGAAACGTCCCCTATATTGAACCACTTGAGCCTAAATATTAAATAATAATTATAATTTCAAATGAACATTTTCGAAAAGACCAGCGTTAAAGTGACAAATCCTTGCGCTATCAATATCCTCAACACAATTTAAAATTAATACAATTATCAAGTAAATAACATTTAAAAAGTGAGATGATGTAAACTGGTTCAAATTAGGAACCTGGTTCTTAAATTGAACCACCCGTGTCTTAAAATGAACCACATACTTTTAAGTTTAAAAGTATCTTTATTAATACAAAACACACATATTTTATTGTACGAGTACATTCAAAACAAATGTGCTGTCAGCAACAAAAGTAGAGTCCCTAATTGTGATAAGATTAGCAATTTCCTTTAGCATTTTGAATTTTTATATAATGACAATCACTTGGTTTTTGGAATAGGTATTATTTGAAAAAATATAGAGGTTTTACCAATTTTTACTCTGATAAAAAAGGAGTCCAATTATACACATTCTTCACAATAAAACACTTTCTTCTTGGCACTAACTTTTGCGCACTTTTGGTGAAGCCATATCCTACAACTAACACACTGGATCATCTCCAGAAGTTCAAACAATTCACATTCACATATTCATGTCAGCCACTGCTTTAACATGATTTTTTTAACTTAACACATTATGTGGATATTTATTCATACGGTATACTATTCGCAGTTGAGCAATCCTAGAACTTCCAATAGGTTTGCTAAATTGGACCAGTTCAATATAGGGTTCAAACAGTGGTTCAATTTACGAGCCACGCCATTTTGGAAGCTTTAGCATCTATGTGACAATGAGAGACGCTGCTTGAAAAAACGTGTGCATGAATATTGTTGCTAAATACACACTTCATAACATGTAATATATATAGATCATCTCAAACTTGTCTAATTGGTCCTATAAGCTTAACTAGAAGAGTCAAATATTACTTCTGAAGAACACAACACTACATACAACTGAAACCACAGCTCAGAATGCAAAGTCAAAAACTCCAAGCATTCATAGCTGTACACGCTACGCCTCTGCTAGGATTATGGTGCCATCTGTCGAACAGTTTGGAAAATATCGGAGCGGTTCAGTTTAAGAGGCGCTTCAAATTAAGGACCTTTCCCCTACCAAGTTTGGTACTTATCCGACTATTCATTTTTGAGTTATGTTGTTCACAGAAAGACACACAAGAACCTTTTATCTAAAAATGTTGTTTTTGGATTCGAGGACCTCAAAACATGTATTTTCAGTGAAATCTCTGTATCGAATTTTTGGGTAAAATCCGATACATTCTCTACCTGTTACGTACGTGATAGAGAGAGTAAAAATATGATGTGTTGCATTCTCATGACTTATTCTACTATAATTTATTAAACCAAATAAACCTTTACAGAAACAGCTACATTACACATTTCGTTATAGATACAAAGAGAACAGCGATAGTCAAATGTTTAACAACTGGACGCTATATGCTGCCTTAAAATTCCATACTGTTTCCATGACATCTTGAGGAACAACTGAACGTTGATAGGACTTCAAACGAATGACAAATATTGAGCAATTAGAAACATTAATAAGGGTTATCACGGAAAAAGTTGATGCCAAAACAATGTTATTTGAAATAAAGGGTGTGTTTTAAAGAGATTACATTTTTACTTTATCTATTACGTATAGTAAGTAGGGGAAGTATTGTGTTCCACCGAAAAATTCCATACCGAGATTTCACCGGAAATACATGTTCTGAGACACCCCTGAATTTAAAGAACTCATTTTTTGAAACATGTCCGTGTTTGCGTCTGTGTATGTGTGTGTCTTTGAACAGCATAACTCAGAAACGAACAGTCGGATAAACACCAAACTTGGTATTTAGGTTCAGTATCTTCCAGAGATGCGACACGAAGGTTTTCAAGAACATCCCCCCAACCCAGATTACCCTTTACATGGAGGATTTTTCAAAAACTTTAATTTTCTCAAAAATGGCTCTAACGATTTTGATTAAAGTATCATATGTTTAAGATATTTTCATGACAAATGAAATGTATATCTCGAATTTTCTGGGAACGTCTCCAAAAGTACTGTTCATTGTGAACGACTTTTGCATAAGTGGTGAACCATAAGAGATAGACAACATTTTACTACACAAAAGATGTAGATCGCGTTAAAATACATAGTTTATGTTATATACATTTTTGTTGTTGAGTGAACCATTTTCTAGATATTGCTTGTTATTCCTTTATAGTTTCCAATACTTATACTTTTTCTCAAATTCGTTATTCATTTCTTTTGTCCTAGTAATGCAAAGAGAATGGAATACTCCACATAGCAACCAGCTCGTGAAACATTTGACTATCGCTTAAAGCCTACCAATTCCCCTTACATCTACAAGAAAATTAGCAATAAGATTGACATCTCGATATCTCGATTGACATGAAGCATATGAAGAATAAGCATTTGTAAAAATATTTTGTACAAGAGTAGAGAAAGTCATATCAGTGTAACACATCAGATTTTTTGTGTAGTACGTTTTTGTTTATCACTTAAATTGCACCAGTTACACTAGATTATACAAAATTTGTTCCCAATGAAGTGGAGTTCACTGGCTATTCCCAGAAAACTTAAGATAAGCGTTTTATTTTAATATAATTATATTTAACACATGGTAGTTTAATCCAAATCGTTAGAGCCATTCTTTTAAAATCAAAGTTTTCGAAAAATGTTCCATGTATATTTATTTTGTGGTGGGGAGATTATTCTTGGAAGTTACTGAACGTAAATACCACGTTTGGTATTTATTCGATTTTTTGATTTTAAGTTACAGACACACAGAAACCTTTTTTTTTTGTAGTAATGCTTTTTTATTTAAGGTACCTCAAAACACGTATTTCTGGCCAGTCCTTGGTATGAAATTTTTGTGTGGAATGCAATACTTTATCTACCTAATATGTACGTGGTACAGAAAGTAAAAATTGAACAATCCAAGTCATTAATAAGTTATATCTCGGGAACCGCTGATGACACAAAAAAAATATTTGAAATAAACTGTGTGTTTTAAAAAAATTTCCGCTTAACGTTTACCAGCGATATAAGATTATATAAAATTCCTTGCGAATGGAGAGGACTTCATGCTATGGTATATTAATCATAACTGTTGGACCGAGTTTTGAGAAAATAAATATTTTCGAAAAATGTTTCATGTAAAGGGTAGTTGGAGGAGGGTGAATTTCTTGAAAACCTTCATGTCGCAATTTTGAAAGTTATTGAACTTAAATACAATAGCGATGTCACAGTGAACATTGGACAGTCACAACAACTGAGGCGTCACTGATGTTTGGGAAAAATAATACGTGAAATAAAAACTTTAAATTTAAATTACAATAAACATAATCAAAAACTCATCATTATAGCTCTAATTTAGGGAAAACGTTTATGGTGCATAGCATCATAGTGTTATTTGGGTTGTCATTAATACGATCAACTGAGGAATATTGCGTTACGGTGCCTTCCATTCAATATATTTTGATACCATAATTATTGCCAGGGAGTTATAAATAAAGAAATTATAGTAAAATACTCGTGTGGTGGTTAGTTTCATTTTAAGGTGTTTTGCGTTTGAGTGACGTACTTGAGTGAGAAAGGTTTAGCGGCAATTGTGAGGGATCTTTCCGAGTAATATTTTTGCGACTCACGGCAATTAACACTTTGCATAATTATTATTTTAAAAAGAATTTAATTCTTTAATTCAATATTCGGCGACTCTTTTGAAACCGAATATTTGATTCAACATTAAAATTTATAAACTTTTGTTATACCGAGCGGGATGGCTCAGGAGGTAACGTCTGTGGGTCGCATTCAGGAGGTCGTGAGTTTGATTCCCGTGGCCGACCTACCTGATCCATGGTTTTTTCAGGGGTTTCCACAGGTCGCCAGACGGATGCTGGGAAGAATCATTACATCTCCCGAATTTCCTGTCCCTCCGTTTCATCTCCATTCTCATTTCACTTCACCTTCCATCTTTGGTTTTTTTCAGGGTTGCAAGTGTTGGCGGGAGGTCTTGGTGTGTGCATGGCAGAGGAAAATAAATATCTGCGGAAACCTTTGTCCCCCGGACTGCGAGTGGTCTCCGGGGCCCGGGCCCCCAGATGATCTGCAAATGGTAGGAACCCTGCCCTCTGCCTGTGGTGCCTCCTGGTCCGGTCGCCCTCTGTCTTCCCTCACCTCATCCCTCCCTCCCGCTTCGAATCCTATCCTATATCTGGTGCTATCCTTTCAGACTACACTCACGCATACCCTGAGACAAAGAATTCAGAGCTATACCACTGTAGCAGCTGGCGGACCAGACAACGCAGAACGAGCTAGGAGATGACAACATCGTAGATCTCAAAAAAAAGCACGTAACATTAAACGTTATCTAAACTAATGCAACTTTAAAATTGTCGCTCCACGAACGGCTTCAATTCTATTAAAGCAACTAAGAATTACAGTACATTTTTGTTCAGTTAAAAACAAGCGGCGAGCATCACAGAAGGACTCCAAGCCCACTGTTGAAAAAGTTTGATCAACACCTGGCATCCCTTGATGCTCTTAAAAACAATCCATTCTTGTGCTGCTAATTCCGTGTCGAAGTTTTATCGTAACTCCCGACGGACTAATCCTACTTTGAAAGTAAAATTATGAGAGAAGTAGGAGAAGGAGCTTACTCCCAACAGTTCATGAAAGAGAGACGCCGCCCGACACGGTTCTTTATCGTGTTCAACACCACAGCTTTTATCACCAACCACAAGTTAGAAATCCCATTTGATTCTTGTGGCAATTCAGTGAAACAAACCTCATATAATACCCGTCTCTTAAACGCTAGGAATTAAGACGTGGCTAACGAGATAGACCGGCTACGGCGCGAACCGAAATCACCTGATATTTCTAGTCCAGTCACGGCCCGATAAAGTGAAATTACAGTCCCCTAATGTATCCATTTCTAAATTGCTCGTTATATCATGAAGCCATTCAATGTTACCTACGCTTAAGACCACCATTACTACGTAACCCTGATTCGCGCGGTAACCTGTCTATCTCGTTATGAAGAAGTTTTTTTATTGAAGCAGTTGTATTGTACTTCAACTGTTGGGGAGCCGAACTTGAAGTAGTTGCAACCGCACGCATGGTAAAAAGCTTCCAGTAGCCTTCGCCCCAAATGTACTTTCGGTGGCCTTTGTCCCCTCCCAAAAAGGTTTAAAAGATATTAACTTTGTAATTTTGACTGTTTCTTTAAATATTATATATTTATGTTTGCCTCGGCTGCGTCAGTATTTATATTTTTTAGAGACATGAATGTCTTAGCAGGGAGTGGTACGACTGAAGAATGTAGGCTTACACAGATTATAATTTTACTTCACTAATTTTATTAATGCTTGACTTAATTTCAATACCACTTCACTGATATAGAGAGTTGAGAGATGCTTTTGTTAATTACTTGCAATTTTTAACACGTAAACTATTTTCGTCTCAAACTGAATACGTATTAAAGTTCTCGAGGACGCATCTCGCGTCCGGTTAGGTACACCGTCTACAAGCAACTGAGTTCTGAATTTGTAAATTTTTCTGCATTTCAGTTTCTGATTGGGTAATCCTAGTCCAATAGAATACCTTCATTTAACTAAAGCTTTTTCTGGTTGTTGATTGGCTATTTTATAAACTGTCACAAAAAATACATTATGGCTTCCAAGAATCACAAGTAGCATTATTAAGCTTTCTAATTCATTATTGCCTCAAGGTCATCTCAGTGTTACCTCATTGTTAGCAGCTATTAACCTATTATTCTCACAGTTCCTATATTATTAAATTACGTAATACATTCACATAATATTACTGAACATGTATACAATAATATAAACATATACAATGACTGTAATATACACCTTTTATATAGTGTTACATACACATATTGCTTTAAGGCGAGGTTTTATTGAACTTATATATTATATAATTAGACTGAAATCACTTAAGTGTTAAAAATACTGCCTCAGATAGCCACGAATTAAGATAGCTGACGTTAATCAGCTAAAAAGGATCACTGCTAAGTTAACACAAGCAGTAGATTACCAAGTAGAATGGCGCAGGCGGTAACGTCTGTGGCCTGCCTGCAGCAGGTATCGGGTTCAAATATCGCGGGCTGATCAATATGAAAGTTTTTTCTTCTGGAGGGGGGTTCCTTCTCAGTCAGAAGATAAGTACCGGATTGGATATTTAATATCGCGACATAAAGTTCCACCTCAGGTATAAAACAACAGTGAAAATCTGATGTGATGTATTCTCATGACTTTCTCTAGTATAGCGTTTGTTAGTGAGTATACAAACTGTCGACACTAAAACTTATTGCTTTCTCCACTACGCATAGTAAGTATTGTATTCCACCCAAAATTTCGATACCGAGATTTCACCGGAAATACATGCTTTGAGACCCCCTGAATCCAAAAAAATAAAAAACCTCTGTGTGTGGGTGTGTCTGTGAACTCAAAAACTAAAATTTGGATAAATACCAAACTTGGTATTTAGGTTGAGTAGCTTTCAAGGAAGCGACACGAAAATTTAAAAAAATCCCCCACCCCTGACTACCCATTACATGCAACATTTTTCGAAAGTTTTGATTTCCTCAAAAAATGGCTCTAAAGATTTAGATTAAAATACAATGTGTTTAAGATATTTTCATGACAAATAAAATGCATGTCTTGAATTTTCTGGGAATGTCCCCAAAAGTCATTTTCATTGTGATGACTGTTGTATAACTGGTAAACCCTTAGAAATAGACAAAATTGTTGTACACAAAAAATGTGGATCTCGTTAAAACACACAATTTATGTCACATACATTTTTTTATGTCGAGTGAACCATTTCCGAGATATTCCTTGTTGTTTGTTTGAATTTTCCAGTGCTTATACTTTTTGTCAAATGGGAATTGCTTATTCGTTTTTTTTTATCCTGCACATGCAAAGAGAATGGAATGCGCCACATAGCAACCAGCACTTAAAATATTTGACTATCGCTTAAAGCCTACTATATTCCCCTTGCATCTACAAGAAAATTAGCAATAAGATTAACATCTCGATTAACATGAAGCATATGGAGAATAAGCGTTTGTAAAAATAGTTTGTACAAGAGTAGAGAAATTCGTGTGAGTGTAACACAAGTTTTTTTTAAGTAATTTGAGAAAACTCAACATATTGTAATAAATTCGATTTCAAATATTTTCCTATCCCACATGTAGAAAACAAAAATTGTTAAAATATAAAAGGCTCACCACGACAACAATAAAGGAAAATTTGGAACGAAATATTTATTTATCTGTATTCAAGTATAATTTAGAAACCTGAGAATAAATAACGTTCCAAAAGACCGCAGCATTCTACATCTGGTCCAAACTGATAGTGTATTTAATTTTTTTTAATTAAATAAGGAAATAATACTAAGATAGAGAAATAATTTTAAAAAATAATTTGCATATATTAAATCCGTGTATAATGTTACAAGCTTAGGTTGAAAGATTATGTCCGGAGAGACGGGAGTAATCAAGACTCAGGTTAACCAAGGTCATTAATTAGCCAAATACAGAAAGCATTAGCGATCAAATTTCCTGGAAGGCTGTTAAGTCACGAGTTCAGTACGCTTTCACAGTCACGTAGGCAGAAATTCTGAAAAAGAGAAGTGAAAGGGATTTCCGAGATTTTTAGCTTAGGGCGGCGTGCACCAACCTAGAGTAAGCTCTGGTTTCGTAGTAAATTACTATTCAAGTCTACATTCGGCGACTTGCATACGAGAGTAAACTACTTCCGAAGTATTTTACTCCTTTCAGATACTCCCAGATTAAATTACCGCGGAAGTAAATGTCGGAGAGCACCGACATGTAGTTTGTTACTACTGAATTAATTAGAGCACAAATATAGGTTAGAATTTACTCTTGCGACCTGGATGGAGTAACCAACCTATCGATTGAACTACTCAATGCCCTAATTGTAGCACCAAATTAAGCAGAATGTTCTGGAGTTTGGATTGCCTGTCACTAGATGCGCAGATGTTCATGTGTTATTCGTAATTGTTAGTTTTATTGGCAGCAACTGTTTTTGAGATTTTGTTCTAGTCAACGTGAAAATGGAGTACACATTAAATGAACGACTCTTCCTTGTGAAACAACACTGGATTATGAATTTAATTACAGTTACTCAAAGCGAATTTGGTGTTCGAAATCCTCCCTAAAGAAACAAAATACTAGGACTGGTAAACAAATTGGAAACAACTGGATCTCTGGTGAGTGAAAAAGGCAAAACTCGTTCATCTAGACTTCCCACGGTTGTTGACGTCAGAGCACGACTGGATCAGTCACCCAAAAAATCATTAAGACGTTTGTCGCAGGAGACAGGGTACAGCTACTCAATGTGTCAGAGAGCTGTGAAAAGTGCAGGCCTAAAGCCGTATAGGATTACGGTTGTCCATCAGTTACAGGAACCAGATAAGGATAGAGGACTGAATTATTGTCATTGGTTTCAGGCGTTGATGGTGCAAAATTCTGCCATATTGTCCATCACATGGTTCACAGATGAAGCATGGTTCCATTTATCCGGCTATGTGAACTCAAATAACTCACGCTATTGGGCCAGCGAAAATCCACATGTTATTCATGAAGCACCTATGCACCCGGTTAAAATCGCAGTTTGGTGCGCAATATCCGCACAGAAAATAGTGGGACCAGATTTTTTTTTTTGAAAACAATGTAAACACCGCAGAGTAATGACGGATTTTCATGGAAACTAGACGATGTAGAGCTGAGTCAAGTATACTTTCAGCAGGACGACGCTACATGCCATACATCAAATGAATCCATGTCACTATTTGCAATTTCTTCGATGACCGGATAATTTCCAAGGACCTGTGGACACCGAGATCTCCGGATTTGCCATCGCCGGACTTCTTGACAGGGTTTACGCCACACGTCCCCAGACATTGGACGATCAGAAGCACAACATTACACAGGAGAATCAAGCTATTGTCAACAGAGTCCTCCAAGGAGTGGCCAGTAACATGGAACGACATGTTGAGTTATGCCTTATGCAGGATGGAGGACGTTTTCAACATTTGCTACAGAGATAAATAATCTCCCAAAATTTCTCTGCATTTCAGGTATAATAAGCTGTCGGTAGCATAACTCGTTTTGAAACAATTAAAGAAATAAGTCAGTCAGTTATTCATAAATCATCCTGTAGAATACGATATCGTATTTGGAGGAAGATATTTTGAAATGTTCACGTATTATTTAGATTACAATGATGATCTCGACGAAAACAACGGGAAAGCTACAGTGGTATGCGAGAACCATATGATACTTATACAGAGAGAGGGAGAGTTCAACGAACGTTACGGTATTAGGAAAGAATCTTTTAAATGCATTTTTAGCCTGCATTTACAACAAGACTCGGACAGGAATTCAGCTCTATAGCTCAAATTACAATTATAGTTATACCTCCTACGAGTGTTTCGTATCGGTACATTTCAGCGACATTTCGATCAATTTAACGTAACGTGACAGTTTAACACTCTATTAAATGATATTTAGGACTAACCTAACGCGGCGTGACTTAAGAGCTTGGCAATGTCAAACATTTCCTTCCCGTTACATCCAGTTTGATGTAACATGGTAATTAGAACCAATCAGCATGAAGCACTAGCTCGAAGTAATAAAAGAACTATCAATCAAAAGTCATTCCCATTCCCATTCCCATGACGTAGTGCATGTCAGTTAGACCTTTATTTTACACTACAGCATTTCTTAACTTCATGTCACGTAATCCCAGCATTACAGGCGATCTTGTAAATAATGCGTCTGCTGGTCATGTGTTTCACCGCGTTGTTGGAGCACTTTTGTGGTCAAAAGCAAGGTACACATCTACGTACATAAATAAACACCAGTGTTCAGAAAATAAAAGGAAATTCTTATTCACTTTTGCAGATTTCCCACACATTACTATTGTGACCATCCGTGAATATGGTCAACTTTTCCAAAATCAGAAAGGGTATTTCTCTATCAACATGCAAGTGATCTGCGATGCATAAATGAAGATTAGAAAGATTGTTTCCAGAATTTTAAGCTGCTCTTCAATAAGTTTCCCGTCTCTCTAAACATTAAACTCGCCCATCACCACTTTCCAGCATCTTTATAACACGTTTTTTGCTCTCATATTGTTTAAATGAATTTTCTTGATCTCCACCAACAAACATTTATCTCTTTAGCTGACGTGTTGTTGATCGAATGTGCAAGATTTTGATCCATTAATTCTTCCCGTGCTAGCCAATATAAATCTTCCCATCTGGTACAGCTTTCCTCAATTCTGGGCATTCTAGTAGGTATTCTCCATTTAGAATCTTGTCGGCAATGCAAATTTTACATTATTTGTCATTCATAAAACCAAACTTATGTAGATGTTCCATTAGACAGTCTTGTCTAGTGGCTAATCTGAAGTGAGTAACGGCTTCTTTCCTTGGGATATTTTTTGTTGGAGTAATTTTTACTTTCTCTATTACGTATAGTAAGTAGGGTAAGTATTGTATTCCACCCAAAAATTCCATACCGAGATTTCACCGGAAATACATGTTTTGAGACTCCCTGAATCCAAAAAAAGCATTTTTGGAAACATGTCCGTGTGTGTGTCTGTGTGTCTGTGAACAGCATAACTCAGAAACGAACATTCGGATAAACACCAAACTTGGTATTTAGGTTCAGTATCTTCCATAGATGCGACACGATGGTTTTCAAGAGAATCCCCCCACCCCAGACTACCCTTTACATGGAACATTTTTCGAAAATTTTAATTTTCTCAGAAATAGCCCTAACGATTTTGATTAAAACATCATATGTTTAAGATATTTTCATGACAAATAAAATGTATATCCCGAATTTTCTGGGAAATGTCTCTAAAAGTATTCTTTATTGTGAACGACTTTTGCATAACTGGTAAACCATAAGAGATATACAAAGTTTTACTACCCAAAAAATGTACATCGCGTTAAAGTACACAATTTATGTCATATACATTTTTTTATTGAGTGAATCATTTTCGAGATATTGCTTGTTATTCCCTTAAATTTTCAATACTTATACTTTTTATCAAATTCGTTATTATTTTTTTGTGTCCTGGACATGCAAAAAGAATGGAATGCGCCACATAGCAACCAGCTCTTAAAACATTTGACTATCGCTTAAAGCCTAGCAATTCCCCTTGCACCTACAAGAAAATTAGCAATAAGATTAACATCTCGAAATCTTGATGAACATGAAGCATACGGAGAATAAGCATTTGTAAAAATAGTTTGTACAACAGTTTAAGAAAGTCATGAGAGTGTAACACATCAGATTTTTTTGTACTATTTGTTGTATGTTGTAATTTTTATTAGTAATTTCCTTTTGAATATTATGTTGGTATCCTTGTTCTATATTAAATTTGGCAGTTTTAGTTTCATATCTAGTCCACAAGACTTTATAGGTTTTGTGTATAACCCTGCACCCTTTTTGGCCAGAAAGTCCGCAGTCTCGTTACCATTCACTCCCACATGTGCTGGTACCCACTGTAATACTCTCTGTTGAAATTTTGTTTGGAGTAATCTATAATAAGATCTCACAACCTTAATATTATAAGATTCATCTGAACTATCAAAACTTTCTATTGCTTGAATGGTAGAAGCTTTCGCTGACGTTTCCCCAGCTTTTTCCTATCGCACACAATCTTATCATGATCGCGTCAAGTAAATCGCGCAAGTAAACCAATACCTCCGGGAGTAACGTGCTCTTACTTCCATAGCACTAAAAGTGTAAATTGCAACGTGCTCTCCAACGTTAGTTCCGGAGTAAATTGCTCCCGTAGCGACCTACTTCCTTAGTATGGACTTGTTTAGTAAACGTTACTTCCGAAGTAATTTACTCCAACATAGTGAACTCTGCCCTTAGGATCTGAAGCATTGGTTGCGCGTAAAAAATAAGTTGGTGGGAAGTAATGAAGTAGGCGTGGCTAAAAGTAATAAGAAGATGCGAAGTTTGATGAAAGCTATTCTCTCTCTCTGGTACCATCAGTGGTACTGACTCGGTGATATTTTAAGGGCTTAGTGACGCGCATGTGCTATTAAGATTCCGCGGCTGCCGTGAGGGATCCTGCCGGTAATTATTTTAGCGTTTCACGGCGGTTTACGAGTCTAGTTTCTTTTATTGCGGAAACGGTTATTTCAAAGTGTGAAGTTTATAACTTAGCAGGTATAGTAATTCAAATGTTATAGTTTCGAGTGCTGCGTTTCAACTTATTTCTTCAGCTGGAACGATTGGCAACTCACTTCAGTAACTCAAACATTAGTTCACACTAAATTTCTCAGTCAATTTAAACTGGTGTTGTCCTTCACAATACATCCACGCATACCTTGATGGAAAATACTCACAACCCAACCATTGGAGCAGCCGGCAGTAGAATCAACAGCAGATATTGGAGACAAGGAGGCACCATTGAGCCAAAGAAATAGCTTCAAAACATATGGTACAAGGGCAGTCCAGAAGTACCCGATCTGCGTAAATATAGCGGTTGCTGTTTCAAACAAATGATTATGGTAGAAGTTTGACGATGCTACGTTGTTTAGTAATTGTTTGGCAGTCATCAACAGCGAACGCTCTCAGCGAATTTGTAAACATGGATAAAACTGGTCATGGTTATGTGATACAATACTTTCATCTGAAAATTCTTAGTTCAACTAATATTAAAGCTTAGCTAGACAGCCCTCGTACTGCACAAAAGTTTAGATCCCTTTAAACACCCATTGTATTTTAAATAACTTTTTTAGGCACTAACCATTTCTGAGATATGTTATATTTTACTTGAAATTTTCAATACTTCTGTTCATTTCTAAGGTTCTGTCCCTATTCAGTTGTTTCTTATGTCGTCATGAATGGGTATGGAATTTCAAGGCCAGTACATAGCGACCCGCTTTTAAACATATGAATTTGACTCCGTTTCTTCTTGTAACTACAATAAAATATGTTGTACGACTATTCATGCAAGCTTTTATCTGAATTGACATGGAATAGATAGATACATAAGCTTTCGTAGAAATAGTTTGTAGAAGTTATATAAAATTAAAGTCCTGTGCCGTGGCGCAGTGGACTGGAGCCTACTGCTCTGGTTCCCGGCCTCGGAATGCGCCTGGGTTCGATCCCACCCACGGGGGTGCGGATTTTGGGTCCCAGGTATAGGACCGGTGCCCAGTGAGCATTGTGAGGAAAGTGGGGAGCTGCGATAGGTAGCGGTCCTGACCTCGCGAGCCAAATTTCCGGCTGGAGGATGCGTGATGCTGGCCACATCACCTCCCCGTATCCGTTGGATGATCGCCTACCTCTGCCGAGCGTACGTGGACGTGAGGCCGGCAGTCGGTTTGGCAGGCCCAGTCCCTTCGCGGGCCGTAGCGTTACAGGATTACTTTTATATAAAAATAAAGTATGATGGGTAGAGAAACTCATGAGTGTAACACATAGCTATTTCTTTAAATTGCCGTTCTCAGAGAAGCAGAAATGTGCTTTTTGGTTTATATTCAGGGACTTATACGTTTTGGATACATTAATGTAATACTTCTTCTACCTAACATAGATAAGCGGCAGAGAAAGGCTGATTCAAGGCTACTGACTTGGGTGCTACGCTTAAGGCATAGAGGATTTTTTTCTTTACTGAATATCAACACGTATTGTTCTCAAAAAAGAGACAATGCTACAAAAAACAGGCATACATTCTTTAGTGTCAACGAAAGTGGAAATTTTAATTCCAGCAAAATTCACAAAGGGCTGGATGCTTCAAAAAATTTGCGAGATAAAAGTTGGTTGCAGAAGAAGCATCCGAAATATTTGGGCCGCACAAAGGGTGACACCCGCCCACGAGCAGGAGCATGGTAATTTCGGGAAACTGGCTCCCATCATCCACTTCTGGTTTCTCCCAAGCGACCGTCTTTGAAAGGCCGCCCGCTTGGAATTGCATTAAATAATTCAACGATTTTCCGTTGGAGGCATTCCTTTAAGCGAAGCGGAAGCAATTACTGTATCACAAACGGTACGCGAAATGGGAATCTATAACGCGTGCTGCAGAGCAACTGGGTTACAACGTTAATACCCAACAAAAGTGAAAGCTCGGAAACAAAAAGGCTTCCATCAGATTAAATCCTTACCTTTATCCAAACATTCCCACTATCTCTTCTACAAACTATTCTTATAAAGGCTTATTACTTCCTCACCACGTAAATAGAGAAGGCATTGCATTCCACCCAAAAATTCGATACAGAGATTTACCAGGAAATAGTGTTTTGTGGCTCTCGAACCCAAAAGCCACTTTCAAAAATATGTGTCTGAACAGCATAACTCAAAAACGAAACGTCAAATCAAATGCCAAACCTTGTATTTACACTCAGTGTCCTTCAATGGTATAAACACGAAGATGTTCAAAGAAATTCCCCCACCCCAAGCTAACGTTTACACCGAAACTTTTTCCAAATATTAATTTTCTCAAAAATGGATCTAACGATTTTCATTGAAATACGAGAGCTGTCCCAGAATTACCCGATCTAACAAAGAAAACACAAAATTTTGGGAAAAAAACATCTTTATTTCTCTACATAGTTTCCTTTCAGCTCGATACACTTTTCCCAACAATGTTCAATAGCTTCGATACCCTGTTTATAGTGAGAACCGTCGAGTTCTGAAAAATAGCCATCAACTGCAAACTCCACCACTTCATTGTTGGCCAATTTTTACCACCCTTTCTTCAGCTTTAGAAACAGAAAATAATCAGAGGGGGCTAAGTCTGGCGAATAGGGTGCATGAGGAAGTCATTTGAACTTTAACTAATTGATTTTGGCCATGACGATAATGGATGCGTGAACTGGTGTATCGTCTTGTTGAAACAGAACTTTCTTTTTTGCTAAATGCGGCCGTTTTTGCTTGATTTCATCATTCAAACGCTGCAATAAGTTTGCATAATACTCGCCACTGATTCCGTTTCCTTTTAGAAATAATGAAAATTATTACACGCGCATCCCAAAAAACTGACGCAATCACCTTGCCTGCAGATGTAACTATATTCCCTTTTTTTTAGAGCCAATTTTCCCCTATCAATCTACTGTTTTGACCGTTCCTTCGTCTCAGATGTGAAATGATGGACCCATGTTTCACCCATGGTTATGAATCGACGCAAAAACTCTGCTTTATTGCAGCAAAACATTGCCAAACACTTGATTGAAACTTCCTCATGATGCTGATTTTCGTCCATTGTGAGTAAACGCAGCACCCATCGTGCGCACAGCTTTCTAAAGTCCAAATTTTCAATTAGTGTCCAATGTACAGCACTTTTTCAAATGCCTACGATGTCTGCTGTCTCGCGCACTTTCAGTCGACGGTCATCCGATACCATTTTGTGGATTTTCTTCACAATTTCCGGCGTGGTCACCTCATTTGGTCGATCATTGCGATGTTCGTCTTGGCAGCTCGTACCGCCTCGCTTAAAGTCTGCCACCCAATATTTTACTGTTGTAAACGAAGGAGCAGACTCCCCCAGAGTAGAATCTAGCTCGGTTTTAATATTAGTTGGACTAAGACCTTTCAAATGAAAGTATTGTGTCACATAACGATGGCCGGTTTTATCCATGTTTACAAGTTCGCCGAGAGAGTTACTATTAATGGCTGCCAAACAATTACTAAACAAGGTAGAATCGTCAAACTTCAAACTTAAGCTTTATAAGGGTGGTACGTTATACCATAGTCATTTGTTTGAAACAACAACCGGTATATATACATCAGGTTGGGTACTTCTGGGACTTCTTATCAATCCTTATGGTTTACTCGTTAAAATGTTTTGCAAATTCCCTCCGATTGAACAATCTATTTCCAGAAAATTCGAGTTGTATATGTTATTTGTAATGTAAACGTTACATCGTCCTCCGTGGCGTTGTGATTATCATGATAGCCACTAGTTTGCGGGACGCGAGTTTAAACTCGGCCAAGGGCGATCGTTTTTTTTTGGGGGGGGGCGTAAAAATCCTTAGCATGGCTTCCTTCTGAAGGGAAGTGAAGGCGGTGGTCCCGTGTCGTAGATTTACGGCACGTAAAAGAACCCCAAGCCTGATAAACAGGCCTCTCAGCAAAATTCCCAGTCTTTCACGCCCAATATACAATGGGACGCTAAGGACCATAGTAGTTAAACAGCGTCCATAAAAAACTAAATTTTTATGTAAATGTTACCGACAATAATATATATTAGAAAATAAAAGTTAATGCTTGGGCATTTACATAATTTTCCATTACTATTAGTTATTTATGGCCTATAATGTCAATAACCGGCAATTTATGCACAGACCAAAGAACTTAGGGAATTATTGCATACTTTATATGAAATAAGGACATTCACACGTTGCCCATACAATGACCTGAACGAGAGTTATAATTAGCCATTGTTGATAAATATAGAAAATAAACACATTATTATAATCTCAAAATATACTATTTATTTCCTTTCATGTTAAACATAACGTTTTAATACTTGTTTTCACAACACGAACTTCTGTGACACTTTGAATTTTATAGAATGTTAGGTGCATGACACTTACACTTTGTACTTCTATATTTAGTTTTGCAGTTACATCTCTGATAAGTTTGTGATCCTGATACTGTTATACCAGGTGGCCTAGTCTTGCCCTATTTCAAGTGTGCAGATAACCCTTCGTGTATTACAAGAGCTGCAGAACTCAAAACTCAAGGGGGCAATTCCAAACCAACACAGTTCAGTGGGGAATGGCGCATTAGCGCCCTAAAAACCTACTACTCCTGCTACTGCTACTACAGCCGTTCCCAGAAACATCCATATGAATACATGGAGACGGGTTGAACGTGTATCAATCATGGGGCAAAATATTGAACACCTACTCAGTGAGAGCGTAGTCAGCAAAACAGTACGGTTTTATGGTAATAATAATAATAATAATAATAATAATAATAATAATAATAATAATAATAATAACAACATTTATAATAGCAAGCCAAAAAAGTAACAAAGCCTGTGTAACTAAAGTGGAAAATATTCTAAGACATTTTCGGTATATTTTTGTCTATCATCACGGACTGTGCACACTATTGAAGGTCTGGAAAGTGTCTCTCAACGAGTGAGATCCACTTATCGTCTACGCTGATAAGCAAGAGGAGCAGGATGAACCCCCGCGGCTCCGTAACTCAGTCGGGAGAGCACCTGTCTGCTGAGCGAAGGGTCCCAATTCGATTCCAGGCTAAGAGATGGGAATGTTTCTTTAGTCAAGATTATACTCTATTCTCCCCAGAGTATTGAAGTATGAATGAGAGTGAGAATGTGTGCGCGACCTAATGGTTAAAGTCCGAAGTTTACTAAAAACCCCAAGACATGCGAGTTGTTCTCCGTTGTTTGGGGGTACCATGCCAGCCTCTAGTTCCCTAGGTCGCGGTTCAAACACGGCGGAAGGCGATGTGTTTTCTGGGCGTAAAAATCCTTAACATGGATTCCTACGGAAGGGAAGTAGTCGGTGTCGTAGATTTACGGCACATAAAAGTACCTCAAGCCTGAAAGAGGCCCCTGAGAAAAATTTCCGGACTTTAACGCCTAATATAGAATAGGGCACTAAGAATCATAGTAGTTAAACAGCGTTCATAAATAAAATTCAATTTCAGTTTTGTGTGATCCACAGAGAAGCTCTAGATTCTAAAATTTTACCTGAGAAACTGAACACTGCACTGAAAGTGGCAAGCAGTGTAATTACTTTAATAAGTCAAGTGCTGTAAACACTCGCCTTTTCCGAGTCCCACGAGTCCTATCTCATTGCTGAACACAAATATTTAATCTTCCAAACGCAAGTCCGGTGGCTTTAGAAAGGCAATATGTTTAGCAGGTTGTATAAGTTGAATCAGAGGTAGGACTACTTCTTTCGAGTCAAAGAGAAAGCTGAGCTTCAACATTCATTACTGATTACAGATTTCTACAGAATGAGTTATGAAGAACTGACACATTTATTTCTTTAATTGTTTCAAAACGAGTTATGCTAGCGACAACTTATTACACCTGAAATACAAGGAACTTTGGGAGGTTATTTACATCTATAGCAAGTGTTGAAAATGCACTCCATCTTGCATAAGGCACAACTCAACCCGTGTTACTGGCCACTCGTTGGAGGACTCTAATGTCAATAGCTTGAATCTCCTGTGTAATGTTGTGCTTCAGATCGTCCAATGTCTGGGGATGTGTGGCATAAACCCTGTCTTTTAAGTAACCCTATAGAAAGAAGTCCGGCGATGTCAAATCCGGAGATCTCGGTGGCCACAGGTTCTTGGAACTTATGCGGTCCTCAAAGAAACTTGCAATTAGTGCCATGGATTCACTTGATGTATGGCATGTAGCGCCGTCCTGCTGAAAATATCCTTTACTCAGCTCTACATCGTCTAATTGCTCAGAAAACTCCATGAAAATCCGTTGGTATACTCTATTTTCTGTTCGGATATTGCGCACCAAACTCCGATTTTAACCGGTTGCATAGGTGCTTCATGAATTACATGTGGATTTTCGCTTGCCCAATAGCGTGAGTTATTTGAGTTCACATAGCCGGATAAATGGAACCATGTGATGAACCATATGGCAGGATCCTGCAGAATGAACGCCTGTAATCAAGTACAATAATTCAGTCGTCTATCCTGGTTCCAGTAACTAATGGACAACCGTAATCCTATACGGCTTTAGGCCTGCACTTTTAACAGCTCTCTGACACATTTAGTAGCTGTACCCTGCCTCCTGCGACAAACGTCTTAATGATTTTTTAGGCGACTGATCCAATCGTGCTCTTATGCAAAAACAACCTAGATGAACGAGTATTGCCTTTTTCAGTCACCAGAGATCCAGTTGTTTCCAATTTGTTTATCAGTCCCAGTATTGTGTTTCTTTGGGGAAGATTCCGAACATCAAATTCTCTCTGGTATGCCCTTTGAGTAGCTGTAATTGAATTCGTAATCCTGTATGACTTTACAAGGAAGAGTCGTTCATTTAATGTGTACTTCATTTTCACGTTGACTAGAACAAAATCTCAAAGAAACAGTTTCCGACAGTAAAACTAACAATTAAGAATAAACCATGAACATCTGCGCATCTAGTGACAGGCAACCGAAGCTCCAGAACATTCTACTTAATTTGGTGCTAAAATTGAGACAGTGAGTGAATTTCGAACAGAATAATTAAGGAAAAAAATGTGTCAGTTCTTCATAAATCATCGTGTATTTTTCCCATCATATCTTGTAGACTTCTATGAAACCACAAGTAATCTCAATATGAACTACGAGTACAAGATAGAAACACGACAATAATGGATGTTAATGATGCCATAATGGCCTTCTTGGAAAATACGCAACTATGGAAGCATCGCCTGAATGCTTCCATTACTAACCTTTCGTCATTCCTTCGATACATGAACTTCTAGATAGGCAGTAGTGTGATGTCACAAGAGGAGAGTTATCATTTGTTGCGGTATCGTTCGTGTTATCTTATTGATGAGCGCCTGTTATTGTTTACTATTTTTAATTTTTGAGTTCTTTGTCCTCCGGCTAGCTATTATTACCCAGTCGAGCAAAAAATTGCCGTGACAATTCCTTAATTTCACATAATTACTCTTGATACACGCCCGACTGAAACTGTTATATTTTCGAATGTAACTATAATCACTTATTTGCCGCACATTATTAATTGAAGTATTTCACATTTTAAAACTAACCTTACGACGCAAGAGATTCTGTAGAATTGCGCGACGTGTAACCCGTGGATGATTCTGTTGAACTGTGTGACGTGTAGCTCGCGAATTATTCTGTTGAATTGAGCGACGTGTAATTTGTGAATGATTCTGTAGAACTGAGCGTTACTTGTCTCTGGGTTTAGAATTTATACTCCCTCACCCCTACTGCCTAAACATTATAACCGAGCTGCTATTGGTTAATAAAGCGCGCCAACATTAGCGTCTATTTTATATCCAATCAAAATTACGAACACATATGCTCTAGGGAAGATATTCCCTCCATTTCTACAGAAAAGCGCGCTACTCTGACGTCATTTGCTTGTCTCTTCTAATTAATAAACAACTCACCCCATCGCTCATTGTTACCCGCTTCTATTGTCAGTTACAGTGAGGCCGTGTAAACTTATTTCCTAACAATGCTTATAATTAACAAACATCTCAAATCATTGACATACAATAATGTTAATTTACACTACAATCACTCTGGCATTTACAGTGTTGTGATATAAAATACTGCGTCACAGTGAATACCTGGAACGGCTTCAAGAAGAGTTTAAGCTTTGTTTTCCTGATTTGTCTTCAGAAGACTGGCAGTGCAAATTAGCAAGACCACCCTTCACAATTGATGCGCATGCACTTTCTGATGAAATACAAGAGGATGCTATTGAATTGAACTGTGACTCGAGTGCTAAAGAAGAGTTTCAACAAATGGGGTTGGAAGAATTTTGGGCCAGTTGACTTCCTATTTATCCAAGAGTAGTAAAGGAGACCTTGAATGTCCTGGTACAGTTCTCATCTACATGCCTATGCGAAACCGGATTCTCTACAGTAGCCATCATGAAAACAAAACACAGCAATCGCCTGAAAGTGGAGAGCGACCTTAGATGTGCTTTAAACTAGTCACAAGTTTCTTGTGACTTCCATCACATAAAAATGTTAGATGTGAAAAGTGCTATTTAAGTGAAAACAATATTATTATGTATTTAGGGGGACAAGGCAGTCTGAACACATGGAAATTACACCTTATGTGTGTTAAATTACCACTGTTCTTAAAGTTCTCAATGACGTTTCCTGAAAATTTTACGAATTATTCTATAAATTATAAAAATTATTTCAAGTTGTTGTTTGCATTGATAGCTTACGCAGTTGAGTCCATAAAAATTATTTAGTTTAACAGAAATATAATAACATTTACTCTTAAAACATATGAATTCATGTACCTTTTTCTCTGATACTACTTGCAATACAGAATTGAAGTCGATAGGTGTGTAGTATTGTTATTTGCCCACACGTTTTGGGAGCCAATTTGAAGGTTTGTTTTTGCTACGTATGGAAAGTCAGTTTGAAGAAAATGTATTATATTTCGACTGTTGGGGAGCCGAACTTGAAGCAGTTGCAACCACACGTAGGGTACCCGGTAGCTTTCGCCCCCCCCAAATTTAAAAATATTAACTTTGTATTTTGACTGTTTTTTTAAATATTATATATTTATGTTTGCCTTGGCAGCGTCAATATATATATTGTTAGAGACATGTTTCTCTTAGCAGGGAGTGGTGCGACTGAAGAATGTAGGCTTACACAGATTATAATTTTACTTCACTCCATTTATTAATGCTTGACACGATTGAAATGACGCTTCACTGATATAGAGAGAGCTGTGAGAGTTTTTTATTAAATACTTGCACTTTTTATCACGTAAAACTATTTTCGTCTCACACGAATACGTATTAAATTTCTGGAGGACATATCTCGCGTCCGGCTACGAACACTGTCTACAACCAACGCGTCCAGTTATAAGCGCTGTCTACAAGCAACTGGCTTGATTTCAACTGCCTAAATTTGTAAATTTCTATATTTCAAGTTTCTGATTGTCTAATCCTAGTCCAATAGAATACCTTCATTTAACTTAGACTTTTTTCTGGTTGTTGATTGGCTATTTTATAAAATTTCATTATTGTTGCTCCAAAAATGACTAGTAGCATTATTACAATTTCTTACTCATTGTTTCAAGGTTACCTCATTGTTAGCAACTTTTAGCCTATTATTCTCACAGCTCTTACATTATTAAATTACCTAATGCATTCATATAATATTATTGAACATGTTTACAATAATATAAACATTTACAATGACTGTAATATACGGGTTTTATATATTGTTACATACATATATTGCTTTAAGGCGGGCTGTTAGTGAATTATATGTATTATATAATTAGACGGAAATCATTTAAGTGTGAAAAATACTGCCTCAGAATCGCACTTTTGCATGCTTGTTCTTAGTATAATCAGCCATCCTATGAACCTCAAATATTTAGTTGTATATATCATTTACTGGAAATTGTAAAAACGAGTTGTTTGCAAAGCCAAAAAATAAAAACGTGGAAAATTTGCAATGTTGTTGCTTTTATAATTATAAAATTACATTATACAGAATGTTTCAGAAATACTTTTACAAACTTCGGGTTTGGGTTCCTCACAACAAAAGAAGGAAAAAAGTCCATATGAACATATGTCCCATAATCCTTGGTTTTCGCGTTATTCCTGTCACAATGAAAGTGTGAGTTCAACGGCCTTCGGGGTCCAACCTCAAAACTTCATTTCTCTATGCATTCATAGAAGGCGTTGACCCATTGTACTACATAGGTAGATGGCGAAGTGTTGCCATAGAGACTTGTTTACGTTTGTCATTTGTCATTACTCTGTCTTCAACGTTTCAATTGTGTACATGTAGTGAGTTAACTGCACGTGTTTCGTTCCACCATGGCTGGATATTCATTTCGTGATCAGGCAGACATGATTTTTATGTATGGTCGCGCGAATGGTAATGGACGCGAGGCTGCACGGCTCTATCAGATGGAGTTTCCAGACCGAAGACAACCGAGTCATCCAACCTTTGTCGCTGTTTATTGTCGCCTTGCTGAGACAGGAACCGTTGCACCACGGACTATTGATCGAGGAAGACCAAGAGTTGTTCGTTCGCCGGAACGCGAAGAACAGATGTTAAAGTGTGTCGAAGACGATCCAGGTATCAATACTAGACAATTGGCTGTGCCATCTGGTACATTACACGTGACAGCATGGAGGGTACTTCACGAGCAGCTCCTGTATCCATATCATATTCAGCGTGTGCAGGGCCTTTCGCCTGCCGATTATCCACCACGGGATAACTTTTGCCGATGGTTCGTAGCACAAACAGCCAATCCATTGTTTGTCTCGTCAGTTTTGTTTACAGACGAGGCAACGTTTGGGAGAGATGGAGTTACTAATTTCCACAACGTACTCGTATGGGCAAATCGTAATCCTCATGCTGTACTTCAGGCCAGCCATCAGCAACAGTTTAGTCTGAATGTGTGGGCTGGCATTATAGGTGACTGTCTGGTAGGTCCATACGTTTTACCAGCACGTCTTACTGGTGCTGTCTACAGGGACTTTATCCAGCACACTCTTCCCGACATAATTCACGAAGATGTGCTCCTGCAAATAAGAAAAAACATGTGGTTTATGCATGATGGGTCTCCGACACCTTTTAGTCGCATTGTTCGAGATGCACTGACTGCTATCTACCATGACCAATGGATAGACAGAGGAGGACCAGTTCCATGACCAGCACGTTTTCCCGACCTCAATTCTGTGGATTTTTACCTCTGGGGGCATCTTAAATCGTTGGTTTATGGAGCAGCCATCCCGGATGCAGAAACGCTACATCGACGTGTCATGGAAGCCTGCGAAACCATTCGACACCATCCCGGAGGTTTTGACAGGTTGCGACATTCCATGACTCGACGAGTACAGGCATGCATAGAAGCAAGAGGAGGACATTTCGAGCATTTATTACGAGTTATAAGTGTACCACTGTGTTGATCACCTCCTAACGAGAACACAAAGGATTATGGGACATATGTTCATATGAACGTTTTTGCTTCTTGTGGTGTAAGGAACCCATACCCGAAGTTTGTAAAAGTATTTCTGAAGCACCCTGTACATTACATTATAAAACTACAATTGTTGTTCAGAAAGTTTAACTATGAGTTGCAAACATGTACTGAAAATTTCAGCGCCCTACTTTCTTAGAAAAAGGTACATAAGTATCCAAGAAGGTTGTTTTGAAAAAACTGAGTTTAATGTTTGAACATTAAAATTCTGACACACTTCAGTACATTCCAAGCTCACAAATATCTGCACCTTCATTCCTGGATTGCTTCAGTTTTTCTGATTGCCTTCTGTTGGTCCTGCCCTCTTTTGTTAATTGCTGAACTGCTCACTGGGTATGATATAGTCGTTCGTTGTTGAAAGATACAAGACCAAAAACGTTCTAAAAATGCATGACAGCTTTAAAAGAATGCAGACTAGCATTTAAATGGTATTTGAATGCCTTAAAAGCCACTTAACCCCCCAAAAGTATATCTTTTCTGAAACTGGAAATAGAGATTTTATTAGTGCCTAAAACAAAAAAAAATGAGATTTTTTACCATTTCAGAGTACCTTGTCCCCTTAAATAAGACAAAGACAGTTCTATTTCATCTAACAAGTCCTTGAAAATACTATAATTTTGTACTACTTAATTTGATAACATTTTACTACATTCTGAAATTTAGGTTACTGTCAAATACAGTTATTCCAAAGAAGAAAACATGATAGATAAATAAATAAACAAACATAGTAAGCACGATATATTCTGGGTTTTAAAAGGGCGGCTTCAGGTAGAAAAGGTTGGGAACTACTGTGATAGACAGTGTACGAGTGAGGGAGAAATGTGAAAATAGTGGGGGTGACGAAATGGCAACGCATAGTTAATAACAGGCTGTGATCCTCTGGAGAGCAAATCTCTTCCCGTTTGAAAGGTGCTGTGAATGCGAAGTCGTCCTTGTCTACCATAGATGTTTTTTGCAGTTTCTTAATATTTTTGTGAACAAAATTTGGGTCGTGATATTGAATTTACAATCCTGTTTTTACCTGGCGACCGAGAGATATCACAAAAAACAATTTAAACTATAGGGTTGTCTCATAAGTTGGTTCGCTTTTTGTTACGTTTCAATCACTAAGAACGCCTGGGAACACACCTCACCCGCAGCACAGCTACGACAGTGTAGTTGCCGAATCCGTTTACAAACTTTAAACACAAGGTCGTTAGAAAATAAATAATTAGGGCAGTTAAGTTTTGTAAACAAACTATTTATTTCCTGTAGTATACACCATTATTGTCGACAATATATTGCCAAGTTCCTGGCTACAGTAGCACGAGCTAAATTGAGCTCCAACACCAACACCCGAGTTGTAATCCGTGGATTATCGACTACCGTTTTATGAATTCTTTCCACGTCTGTAACCATTGGCCGTTCAGACCGAGGTTTGTCTTTTAGGGAGAAATTCCCAACTCGAAATCGACTAAACCACTTTTGACATGCTCGCTTCGTTACTGCATCTTCCCCGTAGACAGCACAAATTTTCTTCCGGCATTGTGATGCGGTTTTACCCTTACCATAGTAAAACAGCATAAGATGTCGGAAATGTTCCTTTTTGCTTTCCGTAGTTTGTCAACACAAGTTCACGCCAACGTCAGTCACAAACACACACTGACATATCCAATAGTGAGTCTGGTTGTTCTCAAAGTCGTAGGGGTGGTTAGACAACTAGGATAACTTGAGTGTACAGAGGGTTCAGGGTTTTCAGGCGCAATAGATGGCACTTGCGAGCAAAACGAACTTAATGAGACAACCCAATAATGACCTCCCGATTGAGAACCACAGAGCTTATTCCTGACGTTGCTATTCGAGAAAAGTGATTATTTTACTACTTTGGGCGTATAATAGTGACGAAGAAGCAGATAATCCAGAAAGCTGAAAAACAAATTCGAGCCACAAAACAAAGCTTGCAACCCGATAGCTTTTGTTTCCGATACGAATGCATAAAATGCTTTCTGTGCTATTTTCTTGCGAGCCGATACTGAAAGAAGCGTATTCTGTATCGGAAAATTAATGCAGGGTCTGTGTTATCGTTTCCATAGAGGCTGACCGTCCAAATATCGATTCTCTTTGCTAGCATTCCTACCTGCTTATTTCCCAGGAGAACGAAAAGACCTTTTAATATTCAAAAGGGACTGTTGTTTTTTGTTTGTCGTGGATTTTAAGAGAGTACGGTTATATTTTGTGCTATTTTTCAATTCAAAGGGCATTTATTACAGATAAACAGAGGCGTACCGTTCTGTCTGTTCTACGTCTGAGTCTACCCCACACAAAAAAATTATTACTTTGTTGTACATTTATTTATAATTAATCTACTTTTACTCGCTCTACTAAGTACTGTAAGTAGAGATTTCACGGAAATACATGTTTTGAGGCCCCTGAATCATATAAAACATTTTTATAAAAGCGTCTGTGTATGTCTGTGAACAGCATATCTCAAAAATGAAAAGTCAGATAAATACCAAACATGGTATTTTAAGTTCAAAACATTTAAGAGATGCGACACAAAGATTTTCAAAAAATTACAGCGCACCCAAATACCCTTTACATGAGCATTTTTCACAATTTCTGATTTTCTGAAAAATGGCTCTAATGATTTCGATTAAAATGCCATATGTTAAGCACATGTACATGGCAAAAAAAAAATGCATATCTTGAATTTTCTGGGAATAGCCTTTGAAGTCCTTTTCATTCGGAAGGAATTTCGTATAACCAAGTAAAACCGTTTAACTTCTTCTTCTTTATCCCTTTAACCTCTTCTTATGTAGGACTTACACCCCCAGGACTTACAGGCGGGTGCTTGGGGACAGAGGCCCGTTGAGGAGCACACATGGTATGGGAGGAAGGAAGTAGATGAAACGAAATGATGCTGAAATGGATGAAAGGAAA
Source organism: Deroplatys truncata (assembly GCA_030765065.1). Taxonomy (NCBI): domain Eukaryota; kingdom Metazoa; phylum Arthropoda; class Insecta; order Mantodea; family Mantidae; genus Deroplatys; species Deroplatys truncata. Next base: position 29,360,166 of record CM060981.1, on the reverse strand, counting down.
GGTGATGATGGAGCAGTTGATGGAATGAATGGCGGGAGAAACCGGAGAAAACCCGCCCAGACGCCACTTTGTCCACTACAAATCCCACATGAAGGTCCTTGGGATTGAACCAGGGCCGCCTCGGTGAGAGGCGAGCGGTCTAACCACTCGGCCAAGGCGCCGGCTGTAAAACCATTTAACGTTAAGCGATAAACGAAAGCACACTATAAAAAATGTAGTTTATTTTGTGGCATAAGCCATTTTCGAGATATGTGTCATTAATAGATCTAACTGTTCAATACCCACTCATTCTTTTACAGTCCTGTAGACATTCAGTTGTTTCTCGTTATGCATGGAAAGAGCATCCAGTTCTTAAACATTTGACTATCGCTGTTTTCTTTGTATCTGTAACGAAACGTGTAATGTAACTATTTCTGCAAACGTTTGTTTGAATCGAAATGTATTACACATAAAATGTTTTTGTGCCCATCAATAAATGATACCGGGTAGAGAAAGGCATGCGAGTGTAACACATCAGATTTTTAATTACATCTGATCTGATTTCTATTAACTTATAGCACTGCGCTGTCTACATGATCATCTCTACACGATCGTGTGCTTTCAACGCTTTCCCTACGGTATTCACATGGAAGGTAATTTAGCATTCCAACACAATGAATTCGTTTCGAAGGAAATTCATATCTACCAACGTAAATTTGGTGGCTGTAATAACATACAATATACGCTTATCCGGGAAGTAAAATACAACCAAACTTTCTTAGCGTCTTCATAATCCACATCTCTGATTTCAAATCCTTCTTAAGATACTGAATCTCTATGATCATCCATATTATTTTCACACAACCCGTCTTGAGACATGGCATCAACCATCGCACCATTGACTCAAAGCCTGCTACATTATATTATCTTACTACATTGGTTTGATACCGGAATTATTAACTCGTATGATTTTATACAGTAATTTTATAGACACGATACGGAAATATATAAATAATTACAATAAACATGTCCATATATCGAATCAATGCATAATGGAAGAAGAAAGGGTTACAACTTTATATGAGAATAAGGAACTCAGTACCAAGCAAATAACGGGATCAGGAAAAGCAATTAGTTCAAATGTAGGCCAGATAAGGTACGAGAAGTATCCGACCTACAAAGAAAATGCAAACATTTTGGGAAATAACATCTTTATTTCTCTACAAAGTCTCTTTTCAGCTCGATACACTTTTCCCAGAGATGTTCAATAGCTTCGATACCCTGTATATAGTGAGATCTGCAAACTCGACCTCTTCAGTTTGCAAATCTTTTACCACCAAGCCATTTCTTCAACTTTGGAAACAGAAAATAATCAGAGATCACCCTAAGTCTGGCGAATAGGGTGCATAGGGAAGCATTTTGAACTTCACCTCATTGATTTTGGCCACGGCGATAATGGATACGTGAACTGGTGTATTGTCTTGATGAAACAAAAGCTTATTTTTCGTTAAATGCGACAGTTTTGGCATCATTTCATCATTCAAACGCTGCAATAGGTTTGCATAATAATTGCCAGTGATTGCTTTCCCTTTGTGAAGATAATCAATGAAAATTATCCACGCGCATCCCAAAAAATCTGACGCCATGTCCTAGCCTACAGATGGTACTGTCTTCGCCTTCTTTGGAACCGTTTCTCCCCTTTCAAACCACTGTTTTGACTGTTCCTTCGTCTCAGGTGTGAAGTGATGGACCCATGTTTCATCCATTGTTTAGAATAGACGCAAAAAAATCGGCTTTATTGCAGCGAAACATCGCCAAACATTCGACTGAAACATCCTCACAACGCTGATTACCTTCATTGTGAGTAAACGCAGCACCCAACTTCCGCATAGCCTTCTAAAGCCCAAATTTTCAGTCAGTATGCAATGTACAGCACTTTTTGAAAGGGCATGATGTCTGCTAGCTCGCGCATTTTCAGTCGACGGTCATCCAATATCCTTTTGTGGATTTTCTTCACAATTTCTGGCGTGGTCACCACTGCGATGTTCGTCTTGGTAGCTCGTACGGCCTCGTTTAAACCCTGCCATACAATATTTTACTGTTGTAAACAAAGGAGCAGACTACCCCAGAGTAGAATCTAGCTCAGCTTTAATATTAGTTGGACTAAGACCTTTCAAATGAAAGTATTCTATCACATAACGATGACCAGTTTTATCCATGTTTACAAATTGGTTGAGAGAGTTCTCTATTGATGGCTGCCAAACAATTGCTAAGCAACGTAGCATCGTCAAACTTCAGCTTTATAAGGGTGGTACTTTCTACAATAGTCATTTGTTTGAAACAACCGCTATATATACGTCAGGTCGGATACTTCTGGGATTGCCCTCGTAATTTAATAAAGGAGCATCTATTTCTAGAATTAGCGTCTTTCTTTTCTTGTTCAACCTTACGGGCTCAGACTTTAAAGGTGATCGGTGGTTGGTAATTCTAAGACCACGCTGGGTTATCAGTTACTTAATGATAACCGTGTGCGGTTTCGCCGGTAAGTGTTTTAGCGACTGACGACAAAATAGGCTTCTAGCTTCTTTTATTACGGAAACAGCTATTTCAAACCGTAAAATTGATACTGCGGAGGTTAGCAAGCATAATATTTCAATTGTTATAGTTTGGATTGATGCGATTCATAATAAGTTTCATTATTTATCACCAAACGGTCGGCAACTCGCATCAACAGCTCAAGCATACCTTGAGAGAAAGAACTCAAATCCAGCCACTGTAGCAGACAGCAGACAGATTCAACAGCAGATATTTGAGACGTCAAAACGTATCACAGGGGAATATCTCGTCAGCTCTTCGTGCGCAATGCAGTAATGATATTTCGCTTCGAGGTGCATGTGCGTTGGCCTGACGACCAAGTGGTAGAGCTTGTGTCAACTTTTCATTGTAGGAAGAGGTGACTGATAGCCGCAGACTCTACTGCTATGATTTAAACTGCTAGGATGATGCAAAAGATTTTAGCATCAAACTACTTAGGCGATTCCATTAATCAAATTCTGTAAGGGGCTCCAATCCCTCAAGATCTGAGTGTAGATCTCGCAAGGTATATATTCGTCTTAGACACATCAGTGAATTCTGAGATTAATGTCACAATATCATCTATGAAGGAGGTTCTATACTTCTCGTAGACACACCAGTGAATTCTGAGATTAATGTCACAATATCTTCTATGAAAGAGGCTCAATACTTCTGGTAAAAACACTACTGAAATCTAAGGTAAATATTACAATGTCATCTGTGAAAGAGTTTGGACATTTCTGGTAGACACAACAGTGAATTCTGAGGTAAATGTAGTCGTCCTCCTTGGTCTAGCCGTGCCATGTTAACCTCTAGTTCCCGAAATCGTGAGTAAAGACCGGCGGAAGTGCGATGGCTACTATGTTATGGCGTAAAAATTCTTAGGTATCTCTTCCTTTGGAAGGGAAGTAAAGCCGGTGGCCCCGTATCGTAGATTTACGTCACATAAAAGAACCTCAAGCATGATAAACATGCCTCTGAGCAAAATTTCCCGTCTTTCACGCCCACTATAGAATGGGACGCTTAGAACCACAGTAGTTAAAGAGCGTCCATAAATAAAACAGCTCAATTTTTATTTGTTCCTATGAACTTATAATTCTTTAGATGCGATATCATGATATATTGCTCTTTCTAGCTCATACATGGTTAGTAGTAAAGGTATTGAATTCCAACCAAAAATTCGATACTGAGCTTTCACCGCAAATAAATTGTTGACGCTCCTTGAATCCCAAAAGTACATTAAAAGAAAAGACCCGCTCGGGCTCATGTGAGGCGCTTGAACAGCGTAACTAAAATGCAAAAATCTAATAAATACCAAACCTGGAACTTAACGTCAGCATATCTCAAATACACGCCACGAAGATTTTCAAGACAACCCCCCCACCACATATTACCCTTTACATGGAACATTTTTCGAAAATTTTAATTTTCTCAAAATGGCTAACGATTTTGATTAAAATATCATATGTTTAAGATATTCTCATGACAAATGAAATGATTATCTCGAATTTTCTGGAAATGTCTCTAAAAGTATTCCTCATTTTGAACGACTTTTGCATAGCTGGTAAACCATAAGAGATAGACAAAACTTTTACTACACAATTTGTCATATACATGTTTTTTGTTGAGTGAACCATTTCCGAGATATTGCTTGTTATTCCCTTAAATTTTCAATACTTAAACGTTTTCTCAAATGGGAATTCGTTATTCATTTTTTCCCTGGTAATTCAAAGAGAATGAAATGCTCCACATAGCAACCAGCTATTAAAATATTTGACTATCGCTTTAAGCCTACCAATTCCCCTTGCATCTACAAGAAAATTAGCAATAAGATTAACATGAAGCATATGGAGAATAGGCGTTTGTAAAAATAGTTTGTACAAGAGTAGACAAAGTCATGTGAGTGTAACATCAGATTTTTTTCCGGTGTAAGCTATTTTCGATATCATTATTAATGGTTTGGATAAATAACGTTTTCGTTGTTTTGAAGTCCTGTTGATATTTAGTTGTTTCTCGCGATTGCATGTAAACATTAGGGGAATTTTAAGGCAGTGTATGCTTTGCAGTTCTTAAACATTTGATTATCGCTGTTCTCTTTGTATCTATTACGAAATGTGTAATTTAGGTGTTATTGCAAAGGTTTATCTCGATTATCAGGAATGAGAGGGAAAACAATCTGTTCTCATACATTCACACGACTTTCTCTAACCTGGTTTATTAGTGGGTGCACATACTCTTCTTACTAAAGCTTATTTATCTGTGTCTGCTACATTTTTGTCAAAATAAACCTTTACAGAAATAGCTACATTACACATTTCGTTATAGACACAAAGAGAACAGCGATAGTCAAATGTTTAACAACTGGACGCTACATGCTGGCCTTAAAACTCCATACTGTTTCCATGACAACACGAGAAACAACTGAATGTTGACAGGACTTAAGGAGCACATCAGTAAATGACAATTCGAACCATTAATAAGTGATATCTCACGAATGCCTTATGGCATAAAAAACTTAATTTAAATAAATTGTGGGTTTTAAAGAGATCTACATTGTTGAGTACTTTTTCGTCTATAGCTTAATATTTACCAGTTACACAAGATTCTACAAAAAAGTTTCCGAATGAAGAGGGCTTCATAGGCTATTCCCAGACAATTCGCGATATACATTTTAATTGCCATATAGATATCTTTAATACGTGGTATTTTAATCAAAATTGTGATAACCATTTTTTTAGAAAATACAAAATGTCAAAAAACTTACATGTAATGGTTAGTCTGTGGTGGAGGGTTTTCTAGAAAATCTAGTCGCATCTTTGGAAGGTGCTGAACGTAAATACCAAGTTTGGTGTTTATCGGACTTTTGTTATTTAGTTATTTGGTTCATAGGCACATGCACGCGCACACACACATACACACATACGTGAACCTTTTTCTAAAAATGCTCTTTCTGGATTCAGTGGACCTCAAAACATGCCTTTGCGATGAAGTATTTATATCATATTTTTGGTGGAATACAATAGTTCCCCTACTTAACAATACGTTGTAGGGATATTAAAACGCTTTTGCAAGAATATTTTATGAAATATTTTGTGAATGTAATAGGTCAAATTTTATATTAATTTGAAATAGGTGAGGAATCAAAGAGATTTATAAATATTTAGAAAGAAGCATAGTAGTAGCTGTTTCTGTAACGTGGTATGTTTGGTTAGGAAAACACCAAGTTGGAGTTTAATATTTGTACATGTGGTAACGCAATGTTTGCCATTAATTACCATCTTGACGTGCAGCATCGTCTGGGGACTTAGAGATTTCAAAACGGGCAGACATTTCAAATTGAAATCCCATACTCCACATTTGGCCAAGCAACCAGCAGCGCAGAGGATGATTTGGGACCTTTAATAACGATTTTATCGGTTTCAAATACTCGCGAGACGGGGAATTATCGGCTATAGCTAGCAAATAAATAGTTTAGAAAAAAAACTTGGTGTTCTCGCTTTGATTCCCAAACCAGGTTGGGTTTAAAGCACAAAATCGGCTGTGGTTATTTGGTATTTATATCGTGATATTAACGTAATATCGCCAACAGCCGCGCGTGGTCGCTTCGTATTTTTCTTTTGTTACCTGCGTTCGCCAATATGTACAGCATACTCGGGCTTTATATGGCTATTTATACTTTTTATACCACGTCCCATTACAAAAGCATATTACTTTATCTACCACATACAAGTAGGTAGAAAAGATGTTGCATTCTACCCAAAAATTGCATTCCGAGATTTTACCGGAAATACGTGTTTTGAGTTTCGCTGAATCCAGAAAAATAATTTCAGAAAAAAGTCCGTGATGCGACACGAAGATTTTGTCACGGTAATTTTCGTGTTATCTTATTTGCTGAGCGCCTGTTATTGTATTACTAGTTTCAATTTTGGGTTCTTTGTCCTCCGGCTAGCTATTATTACTCATTCGAGCAAATCTCTTAAACAGGGTGTGTAAACAGAAAGGAGTTGTTATTAAAAGATAACACTGATAAAATAATTTGTTTTTACACTTTTATTGTCGTCACAATTAATTAATTTCACATAATTACTCTTATTACACGCCCGACTGAAACTGTTATATTTTCGAATGTAACTATAATCACTTATTTGCCGCACATTATTAATTCGCGTATTTCACATTTTTGTAACTAACTTTACGACGCGAGAGATTCTGTAAAACTGCGCGACGTGTAGCCGGTGAATGATTCTGTTGAATTGTGCGTTACCCGTCTCTGGCACGGAATTTATACTCCCTCACCCCGATATGCCTAAACATTATAACAGAGCTGCTATTGGTTAATAAAACGCGCCAACATTAGCGTCTATTTTTATATCCAATCAAAATTACGAACACATATGCTCTAGGGAAGATATTCCCTCGATTTCTAAAGAAAAGCACGCTAATCTGACGTCATTTATTTGTCTCTTCTAATTGATAAACAACTCACCCCCTCGCTCACTGTTATCCGCTCCTATTGTCAGTTTCAGTGAGGCCGTGTAAACTTATTTCTTAACAATGCTTATAATTAACAAACATCTCAAATCATTGTCTATACAATAATGTTAATTTACACTACAATCACTCTGGCATTCACAGTGTTGTGAAATAAAATCCCTGCACTCCCGACTACCCTGCACATGGAACATTCTTCGAAATTTTTGAATTCCTCAAAAATATTCAAAGGCTTTTGATTAAAATACCTCATATTAAATATATTTACATGGCAAATAAAATGTATATCTTAAATTTTCTGAGAATTACCTGTGAATTCCTTTACACTAGGAAGGAATTTTGTATAATCTTGTCTAACTGCTAAACGTTAACCAATAGACGAAAATTTACTACAAATAAAATGCAGATCTCTTTAAACCATACAATTTATTACAAATAACTTTTTATTTATGGCATCAGCCATTTTCGAGATATGTCTGTGAATTGTTCAAACTGTTCAATCTTAGTCAATCTTTTCAAGTCCTGTTGCTTTTCAATTGTTTCTTGTGATGTCGTGGAAAGAGTATGAGATTTTAAGGCGAGAGTATAAGGTCCGGTTTTAAAAAATTTGAAAACACTATTCTCTTTGAATCTGTAATAAAGGCATTTCCAAAAACATTTATCTGGATTAAAATGAAGTAGATAGGACAATAAACCTGGGTAAGAATAATTTGTATACCCACCAGTAAGCGATGGAGGGTAGAAAAAGTCATGTGAATGTAACACAACATATAAATTTTACTTTCTCTACTACGTATAGTAAGTAGGGGAAGTACTGTATTCCACCCAAAAATTCGATACCGAGATTTCACCGGAAATATATGTTTTCAGACCCCCTGAATCCAAAACAAAGCACTTTTGGAAACATGTCCGTGTGTGCGTCTGTGTGTCTGTGATCAGCATAACTCAGAAACGAAAAGTCGGATAAACACCAAACTTGGTATTTAGGTTCAGTATCTTCCAGGGATGCGATACGAAGGTTTTCAAGAAAATCCCCCACCCCAGATTACCCTTTACATGGAACATTTTTCGAAAATTTTAATTCTCAAAAATGGCTAACGATTTTGATTCAACTATCATATGTTTAAGATATTTTCAAGACAAATAAAATGTATATCTTGAATTTTCCGGGAATGTCTCCAAAAGTATTCTTCATTGTGAACGACTTTTCCATAACTGGTAAACCATAAGCGATAGACAAAATTTTACTACACAAAAATGTAGATCGCGTTAAAATACACAATTTATATCATATACATTTTTTTTTGTTGAGTGAACCATTTTCGAGACATTGCTTGTTATTCGCTTAAATTTTTCAATATTAATTTTCTCAAATGTGAATTCGCTATTCATTTTTTTGTCTTGTATATGCAAAGAGTATTAATCTGTGGCAAAGGGAATGGTGCTGCACCTAGCAACCAGCTATTAAGCGATATGTATGTGCTTAAAGGCTACTCTATTTCCATATTGCCCTTGTAAATATATATTCCCCTTAAATCTACAAGAAAATTAGCAATAAGATAGAGTTTGCAAATGTTTATCTTGATTAACATGAAGTAGATGGAGAATAAGCGTTTGGAAAAATAGTTTGTAGAAGAGTAGAGAAAGTCATGTGAGTAACTCATCAGATTTTTTCTATTTACTTCGTGTTAATCGAGAAAAGCTTTTGCAGAGATAGTTTCATTATATTTAATTTTAAATAGGTACGAGTGGTATAGAGGAGGCTGAAGCAACAATCAAATGTTTAAACATTTGATGTGTTACACTCGCATGACTTTCTCTATTCTTGTACAAACTATTTTTACAAACGCTTATTCTCCATATGCTCCATGTTAATCCAGATGTTATCTTATTGCTAGTTTTCTTGTAGGTGCAAGGGGAATATGGTAGACTTTAAGCGATAGTCAAATGTTTTAAGAGCTGGTTGCTATGTGGAGTATTCCATTTTCTTTGCACGTAAAGGACATAAAAATCAATAATGAATTCCCATTTGAGAAAAAGTATAAGTATTGGAAAATATAAGGAAATAAGAAACAATATCTCGAAAATGGTTCACTCAACAACAAAAATGTATATGACATAAATTGTGTGTTTTAACGGAATCTACATTTTTTGTGCACTAAAAGTTTGTCTATCTCTTATGGTTTACCAGTTATGCAAAACTCGTTCACAATGAAGAATAATTTTGGAGACATTCTCAGAAAATTCTAGATATACATTTTATTTTTCGTAAAAATGTCTTAAACATATGATATTTTAATCAAAACCGTTGGAGCCATTTTTGAACAAAATTAAAATTTTCGAAAAATGTTCTATGTAGAGGGTAATCAGGGGTGAAGGGATTTTCTTGAAAACTTTCGCGTCACATTTCTGGAAGATACGGAACCTAAATACCAAGTTTGGTGTTTATCCGACTTTTCGTTTCTGAGTTATGCTGTTCAGAGGCACACATGGCGTTGTTTCCAAAAACGCTTTTTTTTGGATTCAGGGGTTCTCAAAACATGTATTTCCGTTGAAATATAGGAATGGAAGTTTTGGGTGGAATACAGAACCTCCCCTACTTACTATACGTAGAAGAGAAAGTAAAAAAATCTGATGTGTTACACTCACATAGCTTTCTCTACTCTTGTACAAACTATTTTTACAAACTCTTATTCTCCATCTACTTCATGTTAATCGAGATAAACATTTACAGACTCTATCTTATTGCTAATTTTCTTGTAGATGTAAGGGGAATATATATTTACAAGGGCAATTTGGAAATACAGTAGCCTTTAACAACATACATATCTCTTAATAGCTGGTTGCTAGGTGCAGCACCATTCCCTTTGCCACAGATTATAACTCTTTGCATATTCAAGAGAAAAAAAATGAATAACGAATTCCCATTTGAGAAAAAATGTATTGAAAAATGTAAGGGAATAACAAGCAATATCTCGAAAATGGTTCACTCAACAACAAAAAAAAGGTATATGACAAATTGTGTATTTTAACGCGATCTACGTTTTTTGTGTAGTAAAATTTTGTCTCTCTCACGGTTTACCAGTTATGCGAAAGTCGTTCAGAATAGGAATGACTTTTGGAAACATTCCCAGAAAATTCAAGATATACACTTTATTTGCCATGAAAATATCTTAACCATATGATATTTTAATCAAAATCGTTACAGCCATTTTTGGGAAAATCAAAATGTTCGAAAATCTTCGTGCGGCATCCTTGGAAGATAGTAAACTCAAGTACCAAATTTGGTATTTATCCGACTGTTTGCTTTGGAAGTTATGCTGTTCACTGGGAGACACACATATACGGACATATTTCCAAAAATGCTTTTTTTGGATTCAGGACACCTCAAAACATGTATTTCCGGTGAAATCTCGGTATCGAATTTTTGGATGGAATGCAATACTTCCCCAACTTACTATACGTAGTAGAGAAGATTAAAGGCAGAAATCATCTTTAAAAGTATATATAGTGTAAGGGTATCTGCCCTAAGGCCTTAAATGATCCATTTAAATATGTTGGCGCGCTGGGTTACGCCCACCTAGCTGGCGGAGCCAATATATGATACTTTTTTCTTTAAATGCAATTATCCGTTACTTAAAATTTCTCAAACTTAGGTGCACTTTTCCTCAAAACTGCTGAACCTCTTTTCAAATTTTACTGTAGTTGCTAAAGTCTATATTCTACAAACTTAACCTATTGTTTTTAGAAAAATATAAAATTAAGAAAAGATAATTTCTGTAAAAAAAAATAAGAAACCTTTACCAAAGTTCAGAATTATTTCTCTTGAATACAGTTAGAAACATTTAAGTAAATTCGGGTTTAAGAATTGACATTGCTTAATGCCTAAAAATATTCAAGGAATATGCTAGAATACTGAAGTAAACTCCCCGCAAGTATTAGATACACAAAAAACGTGTAATCAATTATGACATATCTTGGGCTCATTTTAAATAACTATGTAGCTGTTGTTTATATCAATCGAATCACAATCACGGTGCATTCATACCAAATTTCATTTTAATCTGTGATGTATAAGTTGACGCAGGTAATACTTTCTTACCACGTTTAGGCGCAATATGATGCCGCCATACTACGCCTCAAACAATGAAGCAATACCTTTGCCTTACGGTTGCTGCTTGTCTCCTCCCAGTTGGTTCTTCTTTTGCTACGGCTGCTTCAGCATGAAACCTTTACCTCAGGGTATGCGTGGGTGTGTACAGAGAAACACACAAACGCTGTCTTAGAACACTTTTATTCACTATTTAAAATAATACTGCGGTTTGTCGATCACTATTAAATGCATACGAAGTTATTTTGTCTTTACCAAGACCGAGGAAGATTAACTACAGCTAAGCGTTCTACCCTCTAGCATGTTTGCCGCCAATGTTCACAACTCGACGAGAATGTCGTCCCGTCCTCGCCAGGCATTCAGACTGATCTACCCACGGTAATACAAGGAAAACCAAGCTAAGCTTCCCCTCTCTCCCCTCAAACGTTCGTCACCAAACTTAGCGTCATGGAGCCGGGAGTGACCTTCACCAGGCTAAGTGCAGCTGCACTCGGCTGGTTACCGGGAAAAACTTGCTTCAATGGTATTTACCCTTTCTACCTGAGGCTGGTCCCTAATTAACAAAACTGTGTCTGTCTTATCTTTCTGTCGCTTTTACAGTCAATTTTCACAATGCTTCTCCTTTTTATACATACACTGATTTTAAATATACTATTTCTTATTTTATATCGCTATCCTTTTCAGATTATTATGATAATTATTGCCTTTATAATTACGGCTTCAAAGTCTAGAAATGTTCAACTAAAGTTATGTGTTAAAATACTGGAATTGTAGAAGAAACAGTACCCAGTCCCTTAAAGAAATCAATAACTTGCAGCTCGTACATAGCTGCCGTATGAATTAAATCGCAAGTAAATATTAACGGACAGAAATTAAATAAAGACCCGTGTAAGACTTAAATGGTAAAATTAAACTATCAAATATTATTATATTCCATGTCTGCAATAATAAATATACCACATTTAGGGGGGTTAATATAGTGCATGCACATACGTGCAGGGAAATAGATGAAGCACACACATAGGTTAGGTTACCAGCACTGAATGCAAGTAATTCAAGTTTCCACCATGGCAGCATGAACAGGAATGGATCAAAAACACTATCGTCTAAAAACTAAATATAAACACATACTTGCTTAAGATGTATTATAATATCACCCTTTATGTTTTGGATGACCAAGAACACTATATTATGCAATAAGATTATAATGTTAGTAATTAAGCCGGGAATATGTTTATGAAACAGCGGTAGCAGGTTTCAGAATTTTCATACCGGCGTCTTAATTTGCGGCGGTTAAATTTGTACAACGGTCGCACGACGTATGGGTACCAAATTTGCGCTGGTCTTTGCCCTACGTTTAGAAACCAAATTTGCGCCGGTGTCGTGTATTTATAAAGTTTGTGTGTAATACTTGTTTTAATGTTTATTTATTTATTATTTATGCCTCGGCTGCGTCAGTAATATCTGGTAGAGCAAGTATCTCTAAACAGGGCATGTTTACACACGTTACATAAATTATAAAGAAGTTTTTACTTCTTTATTGATCCTTCTCGGCAGTTGAATAACAATTTGCTGACGTATCTTAATGTGGAACTGTGAGATATTATTCCGAATTGCACTAAATTCTGACGTCTGCACACTCTGACACACAACCACTGAACCGAACTGCTTGGGCACGCTACTTCCTAGCGTCCACGGTTTAAACTTTTACATTTTTACTTTCTCTACTACGTATAGTAAGTAGGGGAAGTATTGTATTCCACCCAAAAATTCCATACCGAGATTTCACCGGAAATATATGTTTTGAGACCCCCTGAATCCAAAAAAAAGCATTTTTGGAAACATGTCCGTGTGTGTGTCTGCCTGTGAACAGCATAACTCAAAAACGAACAGTCAAATAAAGACCAAACTTGGTATTTAGGTTCAGTATCTTCCAAGGATGCGACACGAAGGTTTTTGAGAAAATCCCCCCACCCCAGATTACCCTTTACATGGAATATGTTTCGAAAATTTTAATTTTCTCAAAAATGGCTCTAACGATTTTGATTAACATATCATATGTTTAAGATATTTTTATGACAAATAAAATGTATATCTTGAATTTTCTGGGAATGTCTCCAGAAGTATTCTTCATTGTGAACGACTTTTCCATAACTGGTAAACCATAAGAGATAGACAAAATTTTACTACACAAGAAATGTAGATCACGTTAAAATACACAATGTATGTCATATACATATTTTTGTTGAGTGAACCATTTTCGAGATATTGCTTGTTATTCCCTTAAATTTTTCAATACTTATTTTCTCAAATGGAAATTCGTTATTCAGTATTTTGTCTTGGATATGCAAAGAGTAGTAATCTGTGGCAAAGGGAATGGTGCTGCACCTAGCAACCAGCTATTAAGAGATATGTATGTGCTTAAAGGCTACTGTATTTCCAAATTGCCCTTGTAAATATATTATCCCCTTACATCTACAAGAAAATTACCAATAAGATAGACTCTGCAAATGTTTATCTCGATTAACATGATGTAGATGGAGGATAAGCGTTTGTAAAAATAGTTTGTACAAGAGTAGAGAAAGTCATGTGAGTGTAACATCAGATTTTTGTATTTCTAGTTTCTGATTGGCTAAGCCTACTCCAATAGAATATCTTTATTTTTACTTTGGCTTCCTATCTGCACCCACGTGACCATTTACAATCTGTTTTGAATGTTACACTAGTATTGTTCCATGGACTATGTGTAGCTTTTTTTTTTAACTTTCCAAGTTATTGTTGTCTCAAGGTTACCTTATTGTTAGCAACCTTCGGCTTCTACTTTGCGACTTCTTTTTGCTACGAAAAGCAGCTTGCCTCTATCCTCACAGCTCCTACATTGTTAAACTAAGAAATATATTCACATAACATTTTATACATATACATAATAAAATAAACATAATACAATGACTGTAATATACACTTTATATACTATAATATACGCATGTTGCTTATAGGCGGGCTATTATACTTTTTATACTATATAATTAGACTGATATCATTTGTGATAAAAAATACTGCCTGAAATTATCACTATAGTACAGTTGCATGCGATGGTTTTTGGTAGACCACACCATAATTTCAAAACTTTGGGTTTTTACAAAAAGATCTCACCTTGTTAATTATGTGCAACTAAATGGTAATGGCCTGGCCATCTTACAGTACTTGGGTGTAGCACAACAGATGGCAGTACTACTGAGTTCATGCCGAGTTATAGATTTTTTTTAGCTAACGGCGAAGAAATTAAATGAAAGGAAATGGACTCAATTTATAAGAATATTACAACGAATAAAACTCATTTTAATTTAAATACACACATTTCATTGTTTACCTGGTAATGGATCCCAGCTGCTTTCAAGGTGTTAAGCTATGGGAGAGCTGCCGCGCGTAGCGTAGGATCATATTGAGTCGCTCAAGTAGTAAACGTTCAGTTACGTCACATGTAATTAGCGCATTTCAGTGTAGTCGACCAAAAACATTATTAAAGTATATTTCAACCTCATCCTCTTAGAATTACTGTTGATTTTGTTACATTTTTTAAAATTCTTAATAAGGTATTCGAATGGTAGCTTAAATGATCAAGCTAGATCATTTTTTACAGATAATACGCGTACATTTGTTAGTAAAGAGACGATAAATCATTAACATTTAAATCCTGTGAAACTGGTCAACTGACTAGGAAGCAAATAGCAATATCTTATCCTGAACTATATCAGGAAAACAAACAAATGAAAAATAATTAATCACCCAGCTACACCCCAGCATGGACCGCGGTCCTTTCCTCTAATCCGAGGATTATGAGCCACATTTATCACTGTGTGTGTATATGCATTGTTGCCTTACCACAAAATCTCAACTTTTTGAACAAACATTCTCCCTCTGTCCTGGTTTTACCCACTGCATTAAACTGTTTCACCTTAGCAAAAGCATTATGCAATTATCGTAATGCATCTGTGAAAATTTGACCAAAAAATAATATAATACGAATTCTAAACTAAAAAAACATTGCGTATTTAAACTACCAATCAACTGAAGCTGTAAATGCTTATTAATAGACGCCCAAATTGAGGCAGTATTTTTAACACTTAAATGATTTCAGTCTAATTACATAATATATAAATTCAATAACAGCCCGCCTTAAAGCAATGTGTGTATGTAAAAAGGTATAAAAAGTGTATATTACGGTCATTGTATATGTTTATATTATCGTATACATGTTTAATAATGTTATATGAATGTATTACCTAATTTAATAATGTAGGAGCTGTGAGCAATAGGATAAAAGTTGCTAACAATGAGGTAACAATGAGGCAACCTTGAGGCAATAATGAATTAGAATGTTTAATAATGCTACTGATAACTCTTGGAGCAGCAATAATGTAATTTTTGAGACAGTTTATAAAATAGCCAATCATCAACCAGAAAAAAGTTGAAGTTAAATAAATGTATTCTATTGGACTAGAAATAGCCAATAAGATAATTAAAATACAGAAATTT
Organism: Deroplatys truncata; assembly: GCA_030765065.1. Classification (NCBI taxonomy): domain Eukaryota; kingdom Metazoa; phylum Arthropoda; class Insecta; order Mantodea; family Mantidae; genus Deroplatys; species Deroplatys truncata. The sequence goes on along the minus strand of CM060981.1, from coordinate 29,344,475 downwards.
ACAAATTTAGGCAGTAGAAATCAGAAGTCAGTTGCTTGTAGACAGCGTTTCTAACCGGACGCTAGATGCGTCCTTGAGAAATTTAATACGTATTTTGTGTGAGACAAAAATAGTTTACATGTTTAAAAGTGCAAGTAATTGAATAAAAAAAATCTTACAGCTCTCTCTATATCAGTGAAGTGTTATTTAAATCGAGTCAAGCATTAATAATAGGAGTGAAGTAAAATTATAATCTGTGTAAGCCATTCTTCAGTCGCACCACTCCCTGCTAAGACATCCATGTCCCTAAAAATAAATACTGAGGCAGCCGAAGCAAACATAAATATATAATATTTAAGGAAACAGTCAAAATTACAGTGTTAATATTTTTTAAACTTGGGGCAAAGGCCACCGGAAAGTACATTTTTTGGGGCGAAGGCTACCGGAAACATTTTACCATACGTGCGGTTGCAACTACTTCAAGTGTTCGGCTGCCCAACAGTCGAAATACAATACAACAAACCATCTTCTCAAAATGTACACTTTTTTTTATCGCAAACTTTTTTTTCAGCATTCTCCACATTGCTGCAAAGGATACAACTTGTTTTCTAATATGTATAAGCGCTTTTGTACTGCCTCTCAAAAGTAAATAGGGTTACCTCATGCATTTTTAAGTTAATGACGGATTTTGAGAAATGAGTTATTAACTTTTGAAAAATCAAGAATTTCCGAGAGTACAAGTAATGTTTTCCAAAATAATTAAAGATCACTATACACAATCTTATATTTACTGTAAAACCTGAATTTTTAATTGAGTTTTTACTTTATCTACGACGTACATAGTAGAAAGAGAAGTATTGCATTGCATTAAAAAATTCGTTACACAGATTTAACCGGAAATACACGTTTTGATGACCCTGAATCCAATAAAGCATTTTTAGAAAACTTCCTTGTGTGCGTGCGTGTGAGTACTGGGTATATGTTGGCTATGAATTGTATATCAAATCTTATAAATCAATCTGGCGTTTATTTGAAAATAAAGTTGACCATTGAACAACCCTTCATTTGTGACGCAGCTACGCACCTAAGTCAATTGATAGCAGCCAAGAGCCATCAATTGACTGGCGTTTACCGGCCTGCTAGTAAGAGATAAGGGAGTGATAAATAGCGCTCTCGCCCAGCGAAAGACCAGAAAAGCTATCGAGAGATAACCAGAATCTTCTGGAAGTTTTCCCTTCTCTCCGACACTTGAACATTCTGGAACTCTGTGGAAAATTCCAATAAGGGAGCGTTCTCAAGAGTGCGTTTCTAGTAAGAGTAAAAGTGCTGTTCTCCGAGTGCGTTTGCGACGACTATGGTGACCTGCAGTGAGTGCTCCTTACTGCAAGAGATTAGAGGTCTCGTGTTCACTCCCCGGTGGGTGGATGAAGAGGCTAGTCATGCGTATTTCATTACGACGCTACATCACGAGGACAGAAGATAGAGCTATATCACAAAAGTGAAGTGACAGTGGAAACTGCACAAAGTCACAATATGCAGTACTTCTAAAGTTAGTAGTGGCCAACCATTTTGACACCTCAATCAACTGTTAATCAGCGACTAAGAAGACATCATCGATCGTCCAAGAAGTAGTAAGCTATGTAGATGTGTTAAATGTAAAGGGTATTTCAAAAGTGTGTCCTAGTTTTAACATAGCTGCCGTTGTTATTGAGTTACAGCAGTACATTTTTTCATGTGGTTACAGTTGTTATTGACAAATATCCATGAAACGTTACAGCATTCAGCAACGCGTAGAAATTGTGAACATTTATTATCAAAATGGATCATCTGTTCGCCAAACCTTCCGTGTATTGCGTGAAGTTTACGGTGTGCATAATCGTCCCTGCGAGAGAACGATTCGGCGTTTAATCGATAAATTTGAAAGAAGTGGTTCTGTCAGCGATCAAAGAACGCCTGTACGTAATCGACGTAAGCGCTCCAACGAAAACATAGGCGCCGTTCGTGAGAGTGTACGCAAGAACTGAAACAAATCAATTGCTTGTCGAGTGCAAGAATTGGGACTTTCGCCGACCACAACTTGATGAATTCTGCATCTGGACTTGAAGTATCACGCTCACAAAATAGTGTTAACTAAAAAGCTACAGCCCAACGACAATAGGGGGAGCCCTGCATTCGCTGACTGGGCTTAGACGCAATTGGAAGTTGACCCGGATTTTTGTCCAAAAATCATCTTCAGCGACAAAGCCCACTTTTGGAAGGACGGTTGTGTTAACAAACAAAATTGCCGCTATTGGAGCAATCACAATCCAATGCAGATTCAACAACGACCACTTCCTCCCCAAAAGGTTACTGTGTGGTGTGGATTTTGTTATGGTGGAATCATTGGTCCACATTTTTTCCAAGAAGAAGATGGAGAAGCTCTAACTGTCAATGGAGAAAGATACCGGGCTATAAGGGACTATTTTTGGCCTCAATTGGATGGTATGGATCTCAGAAACATCTGGTTCCAGCAAGATGGTACCACATGTCATACTGCTCTTGAAACAATCGATCTTTTGAAGGAGAAGTTCAGAGGTTTCATCATTTCCCGTGGTGGCCCCCGAGGTCATGTGATTTAACGCCGTTGGATTACTTCTTGTGAGGTTATGTTAAATCTCGAGTTTATGTCAACAAGCCAGAAACAGTAAATGATCTTATGAAAACATCACGCGTGTTATTCGTGAAGCTGGACCTAATTTACGTTCTTTTGTCATTGAAAATTGGGTCAAACGTATACGCGCAAACCAACGAAGTCGCGGCGGTCACTTAACTGATGTTCTCTTCCACACGTAATGACATTATGTTCCAAAATAAAAAAAGAAATAAACCTCTATCATTTATAGGACATGTTTTATTTAAGATCAAAGATAAGACACTCTTTTTGAATGAACCTATATAACAGAATCTCCATATTGCTTCTTATTTTCAAACTTTTCCGGGATTCGGTTATAAACCACTTACCACCTTATATGGCAGTACACCATGTAGAAATTACATTTGAATTGCATATTAGGATATGAGTTGAAAAATTCTTCCTGAACTTAGTTTAATAATCCCTTGAGTAACATGAAACTAAAGCTATGTAACTATATGTGAATATTCTTATATTGTATTATTGTAATAATTGTATTATGAATATGTAATCTGCTATGCGCCGCAATACTCCACTAGCGATTATAACATTCTTACTTTCTCTACCACATACCTAGTAAATAGAGAAGGTATGTATTCCACCCAAAAACTCGATACCGGGAATATATATTTTGAAGCTACTGATTAAACAAAAATTAAAAAAGATCCGTGTGTATGTGTGAAAACAGCATAACACAAAAACAAAAAAGTCTCATAAACACCAAACGTGGTATTTAAGTTTATTACGTTCCAAAGATGCAACAAAGATTTTTAAAAAATCTCCAACCCCCAAACGGCTATTTAGATGAACATTATCAGAATTTTTTTATTTTCTAAAAATGCCTATAACGATTTTGTTTAGAATACCATACATTAAAAGTATTTACATGACAAATAAAATTTTTACATTGAATTTTCTGGAAATAGACCTTGAAGTTTTCTTAGTTCAGAACGAATTTTGCATAATCTTGTAAAACTGGTAAAGGTCAAGCAATAGACGAAAACGTACTACAGAAGAGCTGTAGATCTCTTTAAAACGCACAATTTATATAAATAACGTTTAGATGTGGCATTAGTCTTTCGGAGGTATCCATTATTAATAGTTTGAATTGTTGCATTCTTTGTCATTGTTTAAAGTCCTGCGGACTTGCAGATGTTTCTCGCGGTCATGGAAAGAGTACGAAATTTTAAGCCCAGCGTGTAGCATTCAGTTCCTAAACATTTGATATTGCTATTCCCTTAAGGGTTTATTTCAATTGAAATGAAGTAGATAGTAAAATAAGCTTTCGTATCAATAATTTGTATATCCACTAATAGAGGGAAGGGAAAATAATGGGAATGTAAAATATAAGACTTTTTACTTATGTGTTAGTAAACTGTAGCATGGAAAATACGTTGCCGTTTGTGAAAATTGTGAATAGCTTGGTGGAAGTGTAGAAGAGTGTGCAAGCAGTAATTGATTAGGATTGCAGAGAGATGGGGTACACGTAGACCGAGCAGAGCCTACTCGTGTCGGTCCGACAAGGCCAGTGTTGCGCCCAGTATGCCTCGTCGACGTCAAAGAGAGCCATCTTGGCAAGTGAGTGAGTTCAAACGGGGCAGAATGATCCATCTTCGGGAAGTGGGTCTGTCATACTGTGACATTTCGGCTCGTACAAGCCATGCTGCTACGATAGTGATGCGTGTGTGGAAGCAGTGGACAGATGAAGGTCGTACGTAGCGAAGAGCGGATACTGGACCACGGAACATGACCACAGCACGGGATGACCGTCATCTTGTCCGCATGGCCATAACGGACCGTACAGCTTCATCCACAGTTTTGGCGACAGTGTGAACTTGACTGCGTCAACGGTTCGTCGCCGTCTGCTGCAGGTTGGACTGGTTGCATGCATGCCATTACGTCGACATTGATTGTCCAGAAACCAAAAGCTCCTCCGACTGCAATAGGCACGTGAACACCGTCACTGGGGTGTTGAGTGGCAAAATGAGGTCTTTTCAGACGAGTCCCGCTTCAACGTGTCCTACAGTGATGGCCGCATATGTGCCCGGCAGTACCATGGGGAGCTCAACCTAGAGGGCTGCATTGTTGAGCGGCATAGCGGATAAACCCCAGGTGTGATGGTTTAGGGGGCCATTGGCTGTAAGAACCGATCTCGCCTCCTACGAATTGAGGGCACCTTAAACAGCAAACGGTACCTAACGGTGGTTGTAGAGCCTGAGGTACACCCCTGCTTCAGGCATCCCCACAGGCCACATTTCAACAGGACAATGCCCGGGAGGAGTGTACAAGCCTTCTTCGAAGAGCGACGGGTACCATTGCTTCCCTGGCCTGCACGTTCGCCTCACATGTCGCCCATCGAAAGTGTCTGGTCGGCACCTGGTGCGTCACGGTCCTCCAGTAACCGGTGTCACGGATTTGTGGGCTCGAATACAAACTGCGTGGAGGGAACTTCCTCAGGAACTAATTCAGAACCTTTTTAATCAATGCCCACGACGTATAGCAGTTCTAATTGCAGTGCATGTAGGCCACACCAAATACTGAATATTAGGGCTCAAAAGTCACGTATAGATTTGAAAAGTTTATCCTTTGTTACTTGTCGTGTACCTAACATGTGATATTTAATTCATTCAATTTATATGTTTCCTTCTTGGTGTTGCAATTTTCACAAACGGCAGTGTAGTTACAGAGGTGTTCGCTTCTACGCACTGTCCTCATTTTTGAAAATTAGCGCTTTTTGACATAGTGTGACACAAAACCATACAAGAATAACTAATAAATTAATATTATGTCATTTATTTACAATACGCACGAATATAAATAAAGTAATTTTACATACAAAAACACCTAAACATGTATAAAGATACGAAACAGAACTTGATAAATTTATTTCCGTTTCGGTCTAAACGGAAGCTTTTCTTCGTTTCTTTGATGACAATGGACATACTGTGATCTTTCGTAAAACCATCTGAGTTTCTTCTTAGGGATAGTCTTTATCTTCCAGGGCACCTCAGGCGGACGCTCCCGGGGCACTGGATTGTCAAGGGTGACATTGAATGTTCCTCTCAAAATAGAATCCCCATACAGGGGATTAATCTGCAACAAAGACATAGAGCGATACTCAAAACGGAATTAGCTCAATACTGAACTTTTAATTTATTCCAGAATCGTTCAAGGATTAAACAAGACGATTCTGGAAATTTTCCCAAAACCAACTACATTTTACATGTAAACTTTTATTTCTCCGAAAAGGCTATTATGAATTTTGTATACTGTGAGGAAGGTAGGTCTCCATTTCGTGGTTAGCGAACGTGTCCTTGAGCGCTAGCCGGCAAATGATTGGTTGGAGAGAGAAGGGGACCCCCTCGGCTCAGGATGCATCCAGAAGGCTTATCGAAAAGATAAGGCTTCTATCCTGACATTTCCTCGGCGGCGTTTCTCGAAAACCTTTGCGGCTATAAAGAGGATTCGTACTCGCCGTGGTTCAAGGTTGTAGCTATGATGTTCTGAGCTAGTTACTCAGCGAGCCTTGCAAACGTCGGCCAGAAGAGGAGTCCTGTGTTCCACATTCCAGTGAGCGACCGGGAGACGAGTCCTGCGTTCGAAACTGAAGTAAGCGATCGCGGAAGAAATAAGAGAAGTCCTGTGCTCGACATTCCAGCGAGTAATCGAAAGAGAGTCGTCCTGTGCCCGACATTCAAGTGAACGACTGGAGGAGAGGAGTTCTGTGTTTGACAATGAAGTCAGCAATCGCGGGAGAGAGAGAAGATGGGTCCTATGTTCCAGGATTCCTTTGCTTGACATCAAAATGAGCGACCGGAAGAGTTCTGTGTTCGACACATTGAGTAACAAAAAAAGAAGGGGCAGCATCTGGAGATGCTTATTACAATGCTGCGGTAAAGAAGAAAGTGAAGAGTGAATGGAAAAACTAGGCCAGTCGTAATACCTTACGTTTGAGTTATCGAAAACAGAAGCCATCGCCCTCCTCCGGGTTTGATCCCGAAGTCGAGAGTTCAACCTAGTGGAGGGCACTGTGTTTTTTCGGGCGTAAAGAAGAAGTCTCTGAGCAAAATTTTCGGTGTTTAAAGAGCGTCCACAAAAAAAATTGATGCCTTCTCCAGACAAATTTTGTAGCATTTTTTAACTTAGAGCTCATTAAAGTAAAACAATTGTAATGTGTTACACTCTACTCTTTGTGTAGTGCGCTAACTTCCATTTATACCGTTCCTGTAGCTTTGGGAGGCATTCTACTGGCCTTCACAGGTGGAGTATGTATAACAAGTAGCAGGTGCGTGTATCTGTTTACCTTTTCGCGAATGCAGTAGCGTCCTGTTTTACGTGCACAGTTTTAGAATCATCACATGTGTGTATATATAACTAAGAAACAGCTGTGCTCGTCAACACTTATAACAACCATGTTAAAATAATATATAACTAAATAAAACCATGCTTTCTATATCTCTACGAAAAAATATTTTAATGGCACCATAATTTAAATTGAAATATATCACACTTTTTACCCTCAAAGATGACGCACTTATTCCACATTGCTTTAATACTCTGTCGAACCTCCGTTTTGGTACAACAGCTATTTAGCTGCCTAAGCACCTAATCACAAAGGTGTTGCAAGAACTCTGGCTTTAAACGCACATGTTCCCACATTTCGTGACAGTGTTCCCAGAAACGATGAGTGATTCAGTTAGAGATTTGGGTTCAAAAATTCATATTTTATTTTTTGTTTATGAGCTATATAGTGAAGATATTTATGCAATTTGCTTTGTTATTTGGAGCTTTAAAGGGCTGGTATGGTCCAGAGATGTTATAATATTATTGGTACGTAAGAATGTGCTCAGCTTGTTCTTTTGTCATTTCCCTTAACGTAAGATACAATTCTTTCGAAGTCTATTTAGAAATTTGAATATTTTTGGGATGTGCAGAATGCTTAGCCGCATTTAATAGGTTAAATATTGCGATACTGAATTACCTGTTTTCTACGAAAAAATTACGAGTATAAAAATTTAGAACAAAAAAGTTAATTTCTTCTGGGCATTTTTACTTTGTCTACTACGTATAGTAAGTAGGGGAAGTATTGTATTCCACCAAAAAATTCGATACCCAGATTTCACCGGAAATACACGTTTTGAGACCCCCTGAATCCAAAAAAGTATTTTTGGAAACGTGTCCGTGTAACAGCATAATTCAGAAACGAACAGTCGGATAAACAGCAAACTTGGTATTTAGGCTCAGTATCTTCCAGAGATGCGACACGAAGGTTTTCAAGAAAATCCCCGCACCATAGATTACACTTTACATGAAACATTTTTCGAAAATTTTAATTTTCTCAAAAATGGCTCTAACGATTTTGATTAAAATATCATATTTAAGGTACTTTCATGACAAATAAAATGTATATCTCTAATTTTCTGGGAATGTCTCCAAAAGTATACATACACATGTTGGACACAGTAATGCAATAATTCTAGAATTGATTTCACTGGTAATGAATGATTTTAGAATATTACAAGGATAGAACACGAATATTTCCAAGAAAAACCCTCCCTCCTCATTATACCCTTTCAATGGAAATGTTTTTTATTACCTTCTCTTTTATTTGCCTAAAGTGGTAAGTAGGGAAAGTATTGCATTCCACCCAAAAATTCCATACCAAAATTTCTCCTGAAATTGGTATTTTGATGCCCCCTAAATAAAAAACAGAATGCTAGAAAATTATCCCTGTGTATCTGTGAACATAAATCGTATAAATACCAAACTTGGTATTTAGGTTCACTACCTTCCAGGATGCGACAAAAATATTTTTAAGATAATCCCACAGCCGACAACGACCTTTACATGCAACATTTTTCCAAAATTTTAATTTTCTAAAAAATGCCTAACGATTTTGATTAAAATACCATAAATTAAACATAATTACATGATAATTATAATGCATACTTAAATTATCTGGGAATAGCCTGTAAAGTGTTCTTCATTCTTAAGGAATTTTGTATAATCTTGTAGAACTGGTAAACGCTAAGCGATAGACCAAAACGCACTACACTGAAAACATAGATCTCTTTAAAACAAACAACTTATTTCAAACGAAGTTTTATGTGTCATCAACTATTTCCGAGACACTCGTTATTGATGGTTCGAATTCTTCAATACTTAGCCATTCTATTGATCTATTGTCATGGAAACAGTATGGAATTTTAAGGCCAGCATAGAGCGTCCAGTTCTTAAACATTTGACTTTCGCTGTTCTATTTGTACTCGTATCTATAACGAAATGTGTAATGTAGCTATTTCTGCAAAGGTTTATTTGTATAACATATTTGTTTTACTTTCTCTACTACGTATAATAAGTAGAAGTATTGTATTCAACCCAAAAATTCGATACCTTGATTTCAACGTAAATATATGTTTTGCGACCCCCTGCATCCAAAAAAAAACATTTTTGAAAACATGTCCGTGTGTGTGTGTGTGAACAGCATAACTCAGAAACGAATAGCCGGATAAACACCAAATTTGGTATTTAGGTTCAGTATCTTCCAGAGATGCGAAACGAAGGTTTTCAAGAAAATTCCCCCAACCCAGATTACTCTTTACATGGAACATTTATGAAAGTTTTAATTTTCTCAAAAATGGCTAACGATTTTGATTAAAATATCATATGTTTAAGATATTTTCATGAGAAATGAAATGTATAACTCGAATTTTCTGAGAATGTCTCCAAAAGTATTCTTCATTGTGAACGACTTTTGCATAATTCGTAAACCATAAGAGATAGATAAAGGTTTACTATATCGCGTTAAACTACACAATTTATGTCTCATACATTTATTTTGTTGAGTGAACCATTTTCGAGATATTGCTTGTTATTCCCTTAAATTTTCCAATGCTTATACTTTTTCCCAAATGGGAAGTCGTTATTCATATTTTTATGTCCTGGTAATGCAAAGAGAATGGAATACTCCACATAGCAACCAGCTTTTAAAATATTTGACTATCGCTTAAAGTCTAGCAATTTCCCTTGCATCTACAAGAAAATTAGCAATAAGATTTAACATCTCGATATCTCGATTAATATGAAGCATATGGAGTATAAGCGTTTGTAAAAATAGTTTGTACAAGAGTAGAGAGTCATGTAAATGTAAAACATCACATTTTTTTTTATTAAATTAGTCCTTCAAATGGATAGTTAACCGGTAATCTTAAGCCGGTTATAAAAACTCAGAATAAAAATTTGTCAGAATTTTGATCCTTTTACTTTCATTTATAGGTAGGTACACATTGTTTTGAAAATAATTTCTTTAAAAAATGTTTTTCGATATTTAAGTATTTTTATAATCAAAAGATTTAAAGCTAGCTAAAAGATCTTGATACCAATACACTCAGAAAAAGTTCTTTGAGGAGAAAAAAAGGTTCATTGTCCTGGATTGTAGTCCTAGAGAATACTAACTTTCTTTAAATTGCGAAAAAGCGTATGTAAACCTTGCGATATCTGCTAAGTGTATTTATGGGGAGGATTCACATGTAAATTCCTATAGATCGCTGTACAATAATTTATAAACAAATCCAGTGTGTTACACTCGCATGACTTTCCCTACTCTTGTACAAGCAATTTATACAAATGCATATTGTCCATCTACTTCATATTAATCGAGATAAACATATGGTAGGCTTTAAGTGATAGTCAAATATTTTAACGCTGGTTGCTATGTGAAGCATTCCATTCTCTTTGCATGTCCAGGACATAAAAAAATGAATAACGAATTTGAGAAAAAGTATAAGTATTGGAAAATTCAAACAAATAACAAGGGATATCTCGGTAATGGTTCAGTCCACAATAAACCTGTGTAGGACATAAAGTTTGTTTTAACGAGATCTTCAATTTTTGTATAGAAACATTTTGTCCATCTCTTACGGTTTACCAGTTATGCAAAAGCAATTCCGAATGAAGGGGACTTTTGCAGACATTCCCAGAAAATTCAAGATATACATTTCATTTGTCATAAAAGTATCTTAAATATATGATATTTTAACCAAAATCGTTATAGTCATTTTTTATTAAATCAGAATGTCCGAAAAATGTTCCATGTAAACGGTAGTCTGGCGTGGGGGGTTTCTTTGAAAATCTTTGTCACACATCCTTGAAAGATACTGAACCTAAATACCCTTTGTGGTATTTATCTGACTTTTCGTTTTTGAGTTATGCTGTTCACACACGCACACACACAAGGTTTTTTTTTGTAAAAATGTTTTGATTTTTTATTCAAGGGCCTCAAAACATGTATTTCCGGTGACATATTGATATTTAATTTTTTGGTGGAATGCAATACTTCCTCTACTTACTATACGTAGTACACAAAGTAAACAGAATTACTTCGTTATTGTAGTTCAAAAAAACTAACCCTCCAACATCGGGTAGGCCGAGCAGTGTGTAGTAAAACCATTTATGTAAACATTTATCTCGATCAAGTTGTAGTAAATATAAGATCAAGCTTTTGTGGGAACAGTTTGTAAAACAGGGTTACGTAAAGGTAACACAATACGTTTTTCTTTACCTCATCCCATAGAATATGCGTGCGTTACACTACAGTTTATTCATCCACGAAGTTATAAGTCAATGTAGCGGAGGTGTAAGGCGTCGCACAACCAATTTAAAAATAATAACAGTAAAGTTATGGTCACATGTCAGTGAGGAAAGAAAAAGGGGACTCCCGTGACTATGGCTGGGAAGGTGGAGCCACGAGAAGAGAAAAAGAAAAGGAAATAATACAAATAAATATTAAAGAGTCAATTCAAGACAAGACGGGAGCGAATTCAAGACGCTCGCTGGGGAGAGGGATAGTTGAGTAAGGGTTAACAGTGAGCTATACTCCCAGATGGAAGAGGGAAAATCATGAAAACTTGATAAAGTTGGAGAAGGTGGAAGTAGAGGCAGTGCTATAAGCGGGGATTAAACTCCTGAATAAGTAACGAAAAGGGGGAGTGGAGAAGATTGGACCAAATGTTGTGTAGGTACGTCAGAAGGGTCAACTATCATCCTCAGCTCAGAGTATCTACCCTAGTAAACATTTAAAATAATAACGCACGTGCACGTCTGGTTACTTGTTTCTGATAAAGCTGATATTGTATTGTGAGAGATAGAATGCTCGTGAAACCATGAATTAAACACACACATGCTATTTTACTGCTTTTCAGCGAGTGTTAGCTGGCAGCAGCAGCAGGCTAGTGCAGTATAACGTCAATACAAGTAAATTGCAAATTCATATTAAAATCAATATTATAAAATTCGCCTATGTTATATACAATTTAACATCAATGTACTGCGCAATGATCTTTTATAAGAATTTAAGGACACAGTTCATAGCCTAGATGGTAAAGTATTATAGAATTTATATGCCATGTATACAAATCTGATGTGTTGCACTAACATGACTTTCTCTACACTTCTACAAACTATTTTTACAAACGCTTATTCTCCATATGCTTCATGTTGATCTTATTGCTAATTTTCTTATAGGTGCAAGGGGAATTGGTAGGTTTTAAGGGATAGTCAAATATTTTAAGAGCTGGTTACTATCTGGAGTATTCCATTCTCTTTGCTTTACCAGGACCAAAAAAAAAAATGAATAACGAATTTGAAAAAAGTATAAGTATTGGAAAATTTACGGGAATAACAAGCAATATCACGAAAATGGTTTACTCAACCAAAAAACAAATGTATATGACATAAATAGTGTATTTTATCGCGATCTACATTTTTTGTATAGTAATATTTTGTCTTTCTCTTATGGTTTACCAGTTATGTAAAAGTCGTTAACAATGAAGAATACTTTTGGAGACATTCCCAGAAAATTCTAGATATACATTTCATTTGTCATTAAAATATCTTAAACATATCATATTTTAGTCAAATTCGTTAGAGCCGTTTTTGACGTTTTCGAAAAATATTCCATGTAAAGAGTAATCTGGGGTGGGGGGATTTTCTTGTAAACCTCCTTGTCGCATCTCTGGAAGATACTGAACCTAAATACCAAGTTTGGTGTTTATCCGACTGTTCATTTCTGAGTTGTGCTTTTCACAGACACAGACAGACACAAACACGGACATGTTTCCAAAAATGCTTTTTTTGGATTCAGGGGATCTCAAAACATGTATTTCCGGTGAAATCTCGGTATCGAATTTTTGGGTGGAATACAATACTTCCCCTACTTACTATACGTAGCAGAGAAGGTAAAAATCTGATGTGTTAGATTCCATCTTCTTCTCTATCCTTTATTAACGAGTACGCAAACTCTTCTTATTAAATCTTATTTTTTTTATCTACTTCATTTTTATCCAAATAAACCTTTGCAGAGACAGTTGCATTACACATTTCGTTATAAAAACAAAGAGAACAGCGATAGTCAAATGTTTAAGAACTGGACGCTATATGCTGGCCTTAAAATTCCATACTACCATGGCATCGCCAGAAATCATGACAGGACTTGAAAAGGATGACAAAGTATTTGAGGCAGTATTTTTATCACTGAAATAATATCAGTCTAATTATATAAAATAAAATATAACAACAACCCGCCTTAAAGCAATATGTGTTTAATATAATATATAAGGTGTATGTAACAATCATTGTATTATGTTTATATTATGTACATGTAAAATAATGTTATGTGAATGTATTACGTAAATTAACAATGTAGGAGATGTGAGAATAGAAGCCGAAAGTTGCTAACAATGAGGTAACCTTGAGACAACAATAAATTAGAAACTTTAATAATGCTACTAATAATTCTTGGAACAATAATATAATATTTAAAACAGTTTAAAATTAGCTAATCAACACCTAGAAATGCTTTAAGTTAAATAAAAGTATTCTATTGGGGTAGGATTAACCAATCAGAGATTTTAAATAGAGTAAATGTATGAATTTAGTGGGTAGACGCTACAAGGCAGCGTTCCCGAGGTGTTCGATTTTATACGTATTCAGTGTGAGACATAAAATTTCATTACGGCGAGAATAATACAAAGTTTACTGTTAAAAAGTGCAAATAACAATTATCTCACAGCTCGATAGTATGATATATCAGTGAAGTGTTATTTAATCGTAGGAAGGATTAATAAAACGAGTGAAGTAAAAAAATTATAATTTGTGTAAGCCTTCATTCTTTAGCCGTACTACCCCTGCTAAGAGCTATGTGTTTCTGTAAATTACTAGTGACGCAGTCGAGGCATACATATATAATATTTAAATCAACATTAAAAATACAAAGTTGATTTTTAAACGTGGGGCGAAGGCCACCGGAAACTTTGTACCGTACGTGGGGCGAACACTCCAAGAAACATATCTCCCGCAATACGTGGTGCAACCACTACAGCAAATAATTCTCTTCAATTGGACATTTCGAATCATTACTAAAGGATATCTAGGAAATGGCTTATGCCACAAAAAGTTACTGGAAGTAAACTGTGTGCTTTAAAGAAATCTACATTCTTTAGTGAAATCCGTTTTCGACTATAACTTAACGTTCAGCAGGTAAAGGTAAAGATACGTAAGAGGGACTCTTGGAACAGGGGCAGAGCACCGCAAGTAGGACGTAACAGCCCTTTTGCTTCCAACGTGACCCAAATAAGGGACGAGGGGAGATACTCGAAGGGCGACTAGATCCGGATGGCGGCCCGTGTGGATGGGGTAGCTAACCTTTCCAGATTGAACGCACCCGGTGCCGCCCGTTCCTACCCATATGCCACCCGGCAATCCCCAATCGGGTGGAGCCCACTCAGGAGAGAGAGACCTAAGAATCCCCACAGCGACGCTAGGGAAGAAACTTTTACAGAGTGCAAGCCACCGCCCAGCCGCAAGCCGCGGGACACCGTCGCCTGGTCCTACAACCCTGAAACAGATAAGGAAGATTATGGTACAGGAAATGAAAGGGAGGATATAAACCAAACTAGCATTCGCCTGTCGATCCGGGCAAACCACGAAAAACCCAAGGGTCAGAGCGTGCGGGCGCCGAGGGTCAAACCCGGTACCTTTCGAATACGGGCCGCAGACGTTAGCGCCTGAGCCACCCCGCTCTGTGATAGCTCCCTATAGCACTTAACACAACATAAGAAACACATCTGTTGGCTGGAGTAACGTAATTCGAAGCGCAAGGTTAAGGTGGCACTGAACGTAGCGTAAAGCTAAGCTTCTCTGATCTTTGCATTCTGAATTATTCATGGGTAGTAGGTCCGTTTCATCTTCCCCTGAAATAATAATAATAATAAAAAGTTATGGTTCAAACCTTTTAAGCTCTATTACAGCTTAAACAACAGCCAAGTTAAAAGATAAAAGGATGCGCCGGGAACACTTCCTGTGTATATACACAGTCTGGAAATTGCTCTCAGGATATATGCTACTGGCGTTACTACACCGGAAACTCTCTACAGCAAAACGTGGAGCGAGCCAGGGAAAAAACTTGCACTGCTATCTCTAAAACTATGTGGTAGTGTTCACTTCAAGATTAGCACTAACATTTGCTCATGCTATATCGCATATAACCCGACCACCAAAGTACCTTATCTAAGTCCAGCGTTCTTCAGAGATCTAATGCAAAGAGTTTCACGATATTCCTGCCACCTCAAACAAAATTTGATACGGAAAAAATAATTTTTAATTTATTTAAGCCGCTATTACCAAATAGTAATAGATAATCGCGAACCCATAATAATTCTAAAAGGTGTCAGACAAGGTTGTCCAATGTCAACCACTCTGTTTACTTTCTCTACTACGTATAGTAAGTAGGGGAAATATTGAATTCCACGCAAGAATTCAATAACGGGATTTCACCGGAAATATATGTTTTGAGACCCCCTGAATCCAAAAAAAAGCATTTTTAGAAACTTGTCCATGTGTGTGTCTGTCTGTGAACAGCATAACTCAGAAACGAACAGTCGGATAAACATCAAACTTGGTATTTAGGTTCAGTATCTTCCAGAGATGCGACATGAAGGTTTTCAAGAAAATCCCCCACCCCAGACTACCCTTTACATGGAATATTTTTCGAAAATTTTAATTTTCTCAAAAATGGCTCTAACGATTTTGATGAAAATATCATATGTTTAAGATAATGTCATGAGAAATGAAATGTATATCTCGAAAATTCTGGGAATGTCTCCAAAAGTATTCTTCATTGTGAACGACTTTTGCATAACTGGTAAACCATAAGAGATAGACAAAATTTTACTACACAAAAAATGTAGATCGCGTTAAAATACACAACTTATATCATATACATTTTTTTTGTTGAGTGAACCGTTTTCGAGATATTGCTTGTTATTTCCTTAAATTTTCCAAAACATACTTTTTCTCAAATTCGTTATTCATTTTTTTATGTCCTGGACATGCAAAGAGAATGGAATGCGCCACATAGCAACCAGCGATAAAATATTTGACTATCGCTTAAAAGCTACCATATTCCCCTTGCGTCTACAAGAAAATTACAAATAAGATTGACATCTCGATATCTCGATTAATATGAAGCATATGGAGAATAGGCGTTTGTAAAAATAGATTGTACAAGAGTAGAGAAAGTCATGTGAGTGTAACACATCAGATTTTTTGTGAACCATTTTCGAGATATAGCTTTTTATTCCCTTAAATTTTCCAATACTATTTCTCAAATGGGAATTCGTTATTCATTTTTTTGTCCTGGTAATGCAAAGAGAATGGAATACACCACATAGCAACCAGCTTTTAAAATATTTGACTATCGCTTAAAGTCTACCATATTCACCTTGCACCTACAAGAAAATTAGCAATAAGATTAACATCTGGATTAACATGAAGCATATGGAGAATAAGCGTTTGTAAAAATAGTTTGTACAAGAGTGGAGAAAGTCATGTGAGTGTAAAACATGTTTTTTTCTAGTTTATTTCCTCTTTTAAATACCATAACTATTGATGTATTTATATGTACTTTAATTCCCAATTGTTCGCAGAATTCATGTATTCCATTGATTGCTTTCTGCAGCCCAATTATCGTTATAGCCCCGACCATAAGATCATCCGCGTATAGTAAACCTGGTATCTCTGTATTTGCTGTTATGAGTCAGTGCTGATTTTTTTCTTTCACTCTTTCTGATATGTAATCTATGAATATATTAACTAATATAAGGCTCAATTTCCTTCACTACATAGTTAAGTTAACAATAAGCACGGCGTATTGTATCTTCCCTTTCCATTTCCTGCTCTAAATGACTTTTCAGCTCTTAACACTAAACCTCTAAGTTACATAGCTGATGATTTAGTTCAGCAATGTTCACCATGGCTTGTGCTAGATCTTAACACGACAGTGAAAGTGATTTATGCTAGTGAACGTGATAAATTGAGTGCAAAGCAGATCATGAAGGTGGTCAAGACTCAGTTTACGAGATTTTAAAGAAGAAAACAGAAATTCTGAAGCTAATGGAAAATTGCGCTAATGGAAAAATAAAGACAGAACTTTGCGGCGGTCAAATTTTTACATCGGTGGCATCACGTATGGGCGCCAAATTTGCGGATGTTTGGTCCTTGTATGGGTACAAATTTGCGCTGGTCTTCGCCCCAAGTTTAGGAACCAACTTTTGCGGCGGTGTTAATAAAGTTTGTGTAATAATTCTTTTAATGTTTATTTATTTATTTATTATTTATGCCTCGGCTGCGTCAGTAATATCTGGTAGAGCAAGTATCTCTAAATAGGGCTGGTACGGCATGTTTACACACGTTACATAAATTATAACTGAGGATTTGCTTTTAATTAATCCTTCACGGCAGTTGAATAAAAATTTACTGACGTGTCTTAATGTGGAGCTGTGAGATATTATCCCTAATTACTCTTTTAAAATGTCAACATTTATCTATTATCCGCACTGCACTAAATTCTCACGTCTGCACACTGACATACAACCACTGAACCGAACTGCTTGGGCACGCTACTTCCTAGCGTCTAGGAGATAAACTTGTACATTTTTATATTTATAGTTTCTGATTGGCTAAGCCTACTCCAATAGACTACCTTTATTTTTAATTTGGCTTGCTTTCTGCACCCACGTGACCATTTACAAGCTGATTTAAATATTACATTGGTATTGTTCCATAGACTGTTGGTAGCCTTTTTTTAGCTTTCTAAGCTATTGTTGCCTCACGGTTACCTCATCGTTAGCAACCTTCAGCTTCAACTTTGCTACTCTGTTTTGCTACGAAAAGCAGCTTGCTTCAATTCTCACAGCTACCACATTATTAAACCAAGAAATACATTCACATAACATTTTATAGATATACATAATAAAATAAACATAATACAATGGCTATAATATACATTTTATATAAAATGCGTATTTTGCTTATAGGCGGGCTATTATTTTTTATATTATATAATTAGAGTGATATCATTTAAGCGATAAAAAATACTGCCTCAACTTAAGAAAACTGAAAATCAGGACATTAATGAAATAGTGTGGGAGTGGTTCGTTAGTGTTAGGGCAAAAAATCACCGCATATCGGGTCCTATGTTACAGGAATATTCTAAAAAGGCTGCTGAAAAACAGGGTAAGACTAAATTCAAAGCATCTAATGGATGGTTGGAGAGTTTCCGTAAAAGACACCAGATAGTTTTTAACGAACTTTGTGGTGAATCAAATGAGGTTAATATTAAAACTATAGCTGATTGGATTGCTAAACTAGCTTAATCATCTAAGGATACGAAACTGAAAACAGCAAACGGCGACGATATGGGCTATTATTCCGCCCGTTACCGAACAAATCATTATGTTTAAAAGGTGAGAACAGGTTATGGTTTAATTTTGTTAACAGCATAGGCCTACCCTAGTTAAACGGAAACCTATCTTTGAGGCAGTATTTTTTAACACTTAAATGATTTAAGTCAAATTATATAATATGTAAATTCAATAACAGCCCGCCTTGAGGCAATATATGGATGTAATCATTTGTAAAATGTATGTAACAGTCATTGCATATGCTTATATTATTGTATACATGTTCAATAATGTTATATGAATGTATTACGTAATTTAATAATGTAGGAGCTGTGAGAATAATAAGTTAAAAGTTGCTAACAATGAGGTAACCTTGAGGCAATAATGAATTTGAGAGTTTAACAATACTACTTGTGATTCTTTGAGTAACATTAAGTATTAATGTGATTTTAGTGACAGTTTATAAAAATAGCCAATCAACAACCAGAAAAAGCTTTAGTTAAATGCAGGTATTCTATTGGAGTAAAAATAGCCAATCAGAGACTTCAAATTCAGAAATTTACAAGTTTAGGCGGTTGAAATCAGTTCAGTTGCCTGCAGACAGGGTTACTAACTAGACGCGAGATGTGTCCTCGAGAAATTAATTACGTATTCGTGCGAGACGAAAATAGTATACTTGTTAAAAAGTGCAAGTATTAAATAAAACAATCTCATAGCTCTCTATATCAGTGAAGTGCTATTTAATTTGTGTTAAGGATTAATAAAAAGGAGTGAATTAAAACTTAAAATCTGTGTAAGCATACATTCTTGTTGCATCACGCCCTGCCAAGATTTCCATGCCTCTAAAATAATAATGACGTAGCCGAGGCAAACATAAATATTAAATATTTAAAGAAACAGTTTAATTACAAAGTTAATATTTTTTTAAACTTGGGGCTAAGAAAATATCTTTCTCAAATTGACGCCCAAAGCGTGATGCAAATAACGTAACGAAACATTCTACTTCAAATTGCCGTACCTACGTGGAGCTAACAAAACACCCAACTTCAAATTGGCGCCCATACGTGGGGCAAACAACGTAAAGAAATACAATACAAACTACTTCAAATTGGCGCCCAGTACGTGGGGCAAACAAAACGAAGCAACTATCTTCATCTTTAACGGGAATGTCCGCCAAAGACAGTTTTACTGTACATACATAACATCATTTGGCAATAAACAGATAGTCTTTGTATGTGATCAAGAACAAGAATTATGTTACAATTGTTTTAAATTTCATTATACAGTTGTATATTTTGTAAGAACATTATAATCTTTTTACACATTGTTGAATCATGAAGACAAGTAATATTATTTGGGGTGTTATATATTTTCCTGTGTAGCATTCTGTGAGTACATGGGGAACTGTCAATGGAGTTTTGTATGTTGAACACTACCACTGAGTGATCAGATGGGAGTGCGTCATCTTTGTATGTCCAGTTCTTAAGCGGGTAATGATAACTTGATGTTTCCTGTTTAAGTTGATAAAAATGGATATGAAGATCCTATTACAGTAAGTAGCTTGTTTCCCTGATTTTGAGACCATGATTTGAGGCAGTATTTTTAACACCTAAATGATTTTATTCAAATTATATAATAAAAAATATAATAACAGCCCGCCTTAAAGCAATATGTGTATGTAACAATATATAAAAGTGTATATTACAGTCATTGTGCATGTTTATATTATTGTATACTTGTTCAATAATGTTATGTGAATGTATTATGTAATTTAATAATGTAGGAGCTGTGAGCATAATAGGTTAAAAGCTGCTAACAATGAGGTAACCTTGAGGCAATAATGAATTAGAAGTTTTAATAATGCTACTAGTCATTCTTGGCGCAACAATAATGTAATTTTTGTGACAGTTTATAAAATAGCCAATCAGCAACCAGAAAAAAGCTTAAGTTAACTAAAAATATTCTATTGGATTAGGAATAGCCAATCAGAGACTTTAAATACAGAAATTTACAAATTTAGGCGGTATAAATCAAGTCGGTTACAGACAGCGCTCATAACTGCACGCGTTGGTTGTAGACAGTGTTCCTAACCGGACGCGGGATGCGTCCTCCAGAAATTGAATACGTATTCGTGCGAGACGAAAATAGTTTACGTGTTTAAAAAGTGCAAGTAATTAATAAAAGAATCTTACAACTCTCTATATCAGTGAAGTGTTATTTAAATCGTGTCAAGAGTTAATAAAAAGGAGTGAATAAAAACATTGAAATCTGTGTAAGTCTACATTCTTCAGCCGCACAACGCCTTGCAAAGAAATCCATGTCCCTAACAATAATACCGACGCAGCCGAGGGAAACATAAATATATAATATGTAAAGAAACAGTCAAATTACAAGGTTAATATGTTTAAATTTTTGGGGCGAAGGCTACCGGAAACTTTTTACCATACGTCCGGTTGCAACTACTTCAAGTTCGGCTCCCCAACAGTTGAACAACAATACAACTCCTACTTCAAATTGGCTTTCCATAGGTGGTGCAAACAACGTAAAAATAACAATACAACAACAATCCTTCTACTTCAGATGTTACTTTCTCTACTACGTATAGTAAGTAGGGAAAACATTGCATTACACCGAGAAACTTGATATCGAGGTTTCACCGGAAATACACGTTTTGAGTCCCCCTGAATAAAAAGAACATTTTTATAAAAAAGTCCGCGCGCGCGCGCGTGTGTGTGTGTGTGTATCTGTGAAAAGCATAACTCAAAAACGAAAAGTCGGATGAACACCGAACTTGGTATTTAGGTTCAGTATCTTTCAAAGATGCGACACAAAGATTTTAAAGAAAATCCCCCATCCCAGAGGTACCCTTTATGTGGAGCATTTTTTGAAAACTTTTTATTTTCTCAAAAATGGCTAACGATTTTGATTAAAATGTCATACTTCTACGATGAAATGTATATCACGAGTCCTCTTCATTCTGAATGAGTTTTGCGTAACTGGAAAACCATAAGAGATGGACAACATTTCACTGCACAATGATCTGTGTTAACTTTGAATTGCTCAGTTGAGTTCTGCAACCCTTTTAACGCACGAAGGGTTAACTGCACACGTCAAATACGGCGCGGTTGGACCACCTGGTATACTGGTTTTGAAATTTATAACTCTTTGCACATCACGAGAAACAACAGAATGGTGACTTACCATTTCAAAAATATATTATAAAATGCTCCAAAATCAAACCAGTAATATCAAATTTCTCGGAAGCAGTTATGTCGTAAAATAGTTGACAAAAATTGTATGTTCTAACGAGGTATACATTTTAAGTTTTTGTTTTCTCTAATCTTACCAACTTGGCAAAATCCATTCATTATAAACAGGACTTCAGAGACTATTTAGAGAAAATCCAACACTTAGTTTTTCATACAAATGTCCTAAACATATGTCAGTTTAATCCAAAACGTTGAAGAAATGTTCGAAAAAATTAAAAATAAAGTTTCATCGTGTCGCATTTTTGGAAGATGCCGAAATTAAATACCAATTATGATATACACCTTTTCGATTCCGAGTTATGTTGTTCGCGCACACGCACATACGGGTCTTTTTGTAAGTTTCGTTTTTAATCAGGGAATAAAAAAAACACGAATTTTGGAGAAATTTCAATCCCAACTTTTTGGATGCAATACAATTCTTGCTGTATGCACGGCATGTTAGAGAAACTAATGAAGGCACGTACCATGGGAGTAGCCAGCCATAGGCACGCTGCGTCTGGAAAGGCACGCACCAAGAAAGATTTACTCGACAGCCTACGTAATCCACAGCAGTTGCAGAAATTACCACATGGGGAGCTGCAAGCGCCTGACGTAAAATTTTCAGCAAGATGAATGCATGTCATCTGTGGTGGCAGCGGGTCACGAGACATGACATACTTCTGGGAGCAATAAAAGAGACCTAGTTCGCAGGCAAGACTACAAGACGTGCACCGCCGTCTACCGGACATTAACTTTCCTCAAACTGGCTATATAATTCAGGGATGGAAGTACGAGAAACCAAGTGGACAGAAATCAGGAAATATCTTTGAAACAACAAGAATAAGAAATTGAAACGGACGAAGACATGAATTAAACGAAAATGGGAATACTACGGGGTTTATTATTTGAGATGCAATTGACAGCCCGCAACTCCCGCGACATTTCTAGCTTAGTCTACCCGTGCAGTAGTGGAGGACTGGCCTGGTGTTTCCTAATTAATGTACAAAATAAGAAGTAATATGAATATACCAGGTTTATTATATGTGAGGTAACTGATAGTCCGCAACTCCCGCGACACTCCTAGCTTAATCTACCCGTGCAGTAGTGGAGGACTGGCCTGGTGTTTCTCTCCTGATTAATGTACAAAATAAGAAGTAATATGAATACACCAGGTTTATTGTATGTGACGCAACTGACGGCCCGCAATTCCCGCGACACTCCTAGCTTAATCTACCCGTGCAGTAGTGGAGGACTGGCCTGGTGTTTCTCTACTGATTAGTGTACAAAATAAGAAGTAATATGAATACACAAGGTTTAGGAAGTAACATGAATACACACAAGGTTTATTATTAGTGTGCAACTGACGGCCCGCAACTCCCGCGACACGTCTAGCTTAATCTACCTGTGCAATAGCGGAGAACTGGCCTGGCGTTTCTCTCCTGATTAATGTACAAATAAGAAGTAATATGTATGTATCCAGCATAGATTTTATCATACAAGTTGTTCGGGGTTATGTTTATGGATAATATTTGCATCTGGTGAATACATCACTTAACACCACGAATTTCAGCAAATTAAATTGAGTTTATTTATGCACGCTCTTTAACTACTGTGGTCCTTAGCGTCCCATTTTATATTGGGCGTGCAAGACCGGTAATTTTGCTCAGAGGCCTGTTTATCAGGCTTGAGGTTCTTTTACGTGGCGTAAATCTACGACACGGGACCACCGGCTTTATTTCCCTTCCGAAGGAAACCATGCTAAGGATTTTTACGCCTGAAAAAAATCCATCGCCCTGCGCCGGGTTCGAATTTCAGCAGATAAAATATTAGAGTATATAGTTTTATTTTCTAATTGGTTCTGCCAAGGGTCATCCCATGAAAATAAACTTATATTTGATCATTTTCTACACATGACAATCACACCATTTAAAATTTGGAAGTGAACAGAAAATTCAGTTATTTAGTTGGTCCTGGCAAACACCGAATTTTGAATGCGCTGACTTGTTAAAAACTAAATTCCAAATAACGGAATAAGCCTAATTATTTATACAGAAATCTTAGCATAACTTTATTATCTGAGGGATAAAAATAATCATATGGTTAGCTATACCTTCGTCATTTAATACGCATATTTCTAAGCTGAAAGTAAGTAAAAACTGGACCACAAATGTACCCACAATGTGAAATTTAGGGTGTAAGTATATGACAACATTAATACACTATAATTATTATAAATATGATAAGTAATTACAAAAATTTACAAATTTTCAGCCGACTTTCCGCATTGATTTTGCAACCATTTTAACCAGTATTGACGTTGTGTGTCAATGTTTCTAGGCTTGGTTAGCACAATAAAAAGCAGTTTTCCTGAAAACTAATACAGATATTTGTCATAAATCAAAATCATACCCATAGGTTGAGGCAGTATTTTTAACACTTAAATGATTTCAGTCTAATTATATAATATGTAAATTCAATAACAGCCCGCCTTAAAGCAATATGTGTATGTAACAATATATAAAGGTGTATATTACAGTCATTGTATATGTTTATATTATTTTATACATGTTCAGTAATGTTATGTGAATGTATTACGTAATTTAATAATGTAGGAGCTGTGAGAATAATAAGTTAAAAATTGCTAACAATGAGGTAACAATGAGGTAACCTTGAGGCAATAATGAATTTGAAGGTTTAATGCTACTTGTAATTCTTGGAAGTAAAAATGTAATTTTTGTGTCAGTTTAATAAATACCAATCAACAACGAGAATAAAAATTTAGTTAAATGAATGTATTCTATTGATTAGAAATAGCCAATCAGAGACTTGAAATACAGAAATTTACAAATTGAGGCGGTAGAAATCAAGTCAGTTGCTTGTAGACAGTGTTCCTAATCCGACGCGAGATGCGTCCTCGAGAAATTTCATACGTATTCAGTGTGAGACAAAAATAGTTTACGTGCTGAAAAGTGCAAGTGTTTAATAAAAAACAAATATCTCTCTCTCTCTCTATTAGTGAAGTGTTATTTAAATCGTGTCAAGCATTAATGAATGGACTGAAGAAAAACTTAAAATCTGCGTAAGCCTTACATTCTTCAGCCGCACCACTCCCTGCAAAGAAATCTATGTCTCCAATAATAATACTGACGCAGCCGAGGCAAACATAAATATATAATATTTAAAGAAACAGTCAAATTACAAAGTTAATATTTTTAAATTTCTGGGGCGGAGGCAACCGATTACCATACATGCGGTTGCAACTACTACAAGTTCGGCTCCCCAACAGTTGAAATACGATACAACTCCTACTTCAAATCGGCTTTCCATACGTGAAGCAACAAGCTAACTTCAGGGTACACTCAGAAGGAAGGAGCATATTCAGATTTGTATTTCAAACAAACTCTGAAAGTCAAAAACGCATTCCACTATCACTGGATAGTTCAAGCTTTTCAAAAGTGGTTTTGCAACTTCTATGAAGTGGCATAAAACCAGTGCTGTTTGTTTGTGCTGCGACACATTCACACGGCTTTCTCTACCAACGACAAATTCAAATATAGGGAGAGCCAAAAAACTACGATTCGGCTACGCGGTGTGTTTCCTTTCCGCGTCCTCGGCGCTCGTTGCCGTCTGCCGCTATCATAGAAAGACGCGGATGAAACCTTACAACGTTTTAAAACTAGTTTTAAAGCATTTACTTAACAACTTTACATGTGTTTGATGACTGATTATTAGTAGAGATTTGTGGGCCCCTTGGTCCCCCGACCTACTCCCCCTGCGATTTATATCTCTGGGGTAACTTAAAACAAAGTGTAAAAGACAAATCCACACACCCTGGAAGAATTAAAGCAAAACATCTGAGAGGAAATTGCCAGCATTTCTCAACGTGAACTACAGCAAGTAGTTTCCTAAAGAGGTGCCAAAATTGTGTGGACGACGGTAGTATTTTTAATACTGTAATAATATCAATTAAATTACATAATATGTAAATTTAAAAACAACCCGCCTTGAAGCAATATGTATGTAATAATTTATAAAAAATGTATGTAACAGTCATTGCAAATGCTTATATTATTGTAAACATGTTTAATAATGTTATGTGAATATATTACGTACATAAATAATGTAAGAGCTGTGAGAATAATAGGTTTAACGTTGCTAACAATGAGGTAACAATGAGGTAACCTTGAGGCAATAATGTGTTTGAATGCTACTAGTCATGATTAGAACAACGATAATGTAAATGTTGCGACAGTTTAAAAATAGCCAATCAATAGCTAGAAAAAGCTTTAGTAAAATGCACATATTCTATTGGACTAGAATTAGCCAATCAGAGACTTGAAATACAGAATATTACGGGTTTTGACGGTTGAAATATGTTCAGTTGCCTGCAGACCTTGTTAGTGACCGGATGGAAGATGTGTTCTCTAAAGAAATATTACGTATTCGTGTTAATCGCAAAATATGTTAACGCGTTAACAAAGTGCAAGTTTTAAATTAAAGAATCTCACAGCTCTTAATATCAGTGTAGTGCTATTTAATTTGTGCCAAGGTTTAATAAAAAGAAGTGAATTTAAACCTAAAATTTTGTGTAAGCCTACATTCTTGTCGCACCACGCCCTGTCTAAGAGATACGTGTCTCTAAAGTAAGACTGGCGCAACTGAGGCAAAAACAAACAAATAATATTTAGAGAAGCAGTTTAATAACAAAGTTAATATTTTTTTAAAGTTGGAGCGTAACAAACATCTTTAAAATTGACGTCCATATGTGGAACTAAAACATAAATAAACAACTCCAACGTAAAGAATATATCTTCTTCAAATTAACGCCCAAAGTGTGATGGAAACTTCAACAAAAAACAACTACTATCTTCAAATTGGTTTCCCAAACGTGAGGCAAACCTTCAATAACAATAAACTACAAGATTTGAAAAATAATAACTTTTCAAGTTGGCTCCCATATTGGGATCTACTTCAGTATTCGTTATATGCTATTGTATTCATGTACAAAGTGATTATTCTATGTGTTGCGGATAGAGTATGGCACTACAGGGCAGCATATAGGCGGAGTGTTTCAACATTTGACCATTGCTATTCCCTTTGTACCAATAACGAAAAGAGTTATGGCAACTAACCTTATCTTCCTTAACTGAGGGGACTCAACACCGATCCAAAGGCGATATTGTACATATGCCCCACGAGGGGACGTCCCCGGGAGGAAGGATAAAGCAACAGGAGACACCGAGCGGCCGGATTTAGGAGTAACGTACAGCAATAACAGGATCACTAAGTTTCCAGAAGTAGACCCCCAGACCGACCTGGGGCCCTGTGTCACACAGAGAGGGTCCAACGCCCCTCAAGGAGGTTAGGATACTCCGGCAGCCAGCCGAGAGAAGGAGAGAGTTCACAGAGAGCGTCCTTTTCTCCTGCCACGCTGCACCGACACACCTGAAAGAGACTAAGGGGATGGAGGATGAATGCAAGAATGTAACGAAATGAAGGGACAGGAACATCGGGGTCTGAAAGCAACCACTCCAGGATTGGCTTGACGACGCGGGAAAACCCCAGAAAAACTCATGGGTCAAAGTTAGCGGCAGCCGGGGATCGAACCCCGGACCTGAACGCGGGCCAAGACTATCTGCCTGGGTCATCCCGCTCGACATGTGTGCCATAGTTTATCTAAATTAATTTGAAATAGGCAAAAGAAAGAACCTTAGAAATAATAGTTTATAAAAGCTATAAGCAAATTCTAATGCATTACATTCATAAGAGCTTCTCTACCCATTCAACGAAAGCTTGCTTTCTTCTATCTGCTTCATGTTAATCCAGATAAAGATTTGCAGAAATAGTTTTATTACGTATTCCCTTGTGTGAGTGACACTAGGAAAAAAAATCTGATGTGTTACACTCACATGACTTTCTCTACTCTTGTGCACACTATTCTTACAAACGCCTAATCTCCATATGCCTCATGTTAATCGCGATATCGAGATGTCAATCTTATTGGTAATTTTCTTGTAGATGCAAGGGAAATATGGTAGCTTTTAAGCAATAGTCAAATATTTTAACGCTGGTTGCTATGTGGCGCATTCCATTCTCTTTGCATGTCCAGGACATAAAAAATCTGATGTGTTACACTCACATGACTTTCTCTACTGTTGTACAAACCATTTTTACAAACGCTTATTCTCCATATGCTTCGTGTTAATCGAGATATCGAGATGTCAACCTTATTGGTAATTTTCATGTAGATGCAAGGGGAATATGGAAGGTTTTAAGCGATAGTCAAATATTTTAACGCTGGTTGCTATGTGGCGCATTCCATTCTCTTTGCATGTCCAGGACATAAAAAAAAAAAGAATAACGAATTTGAGAAAAAGTATAAGTATTGGAAAATTTAAGGGAATAACAAGCAATATCTCGAAAACGGTTCACTCAACAAAAAAATATGTATGACATAAATTGTGTATTTTAACGCGATCTACATTTTTTGTGTAGTAAAATTTTGTCTATCTCTTATGGTTTACCAGTTATGCAAAAGTCGTTCACAATGAAAATACTTTTGGAGACATTCCCAAAAAATTCGAGATATACGTTTGATTTCTCATGACAATATCTTAAACATATGATATTTTAATCAAAATCGTTAGAGCCATTTTCGAGAAAATTAAAATTTTCGAAAAATGTTCCATGTAAAGGGTAGTCTGGGGTGTGGGGATTTTCTTGAAAACCTTCGTGTCGCATCTCTGGAAGATACTGAACCTAAATACCAAGTTTGGTGTTTATACGACTGTTCGTTTCTGAGTTATGCTGTTCACAGACACACAGATACACAGACAGACACACAGACAGACACACACACGGACATGTTTCCAAAAATGCTTTTTTTGGATTCAGGGGGTCTCAAAACATATATTTCCGGTGAAATCTTGGTATCGAATTTTTGGGTGGAATACAATACTTCCCCTACTTACTATACGTAGTAGAGAAAGTAAAAAAATCTGATGTGTTACACTCACATGACTTTCTCTACTCTTGTACAAACTATTTTTACAAACGCTTATTCTCCATATGCTTCATGTTAATCGAGATATCAATCTTATTGATAATTTTCTTGTAGATGCAAGGGGAATATGGTAGGTTTTAAGCGATAGTCAAATATTTTAACGCTGGTTGCTATGTGGCGCATTCCATTCTCTTTGCATGTCCAGGACATAAAAAAAATGAATAACGAATTTGAGAAAAAGTATAAGTATTGGAAAATTTAAGGGAATAACAAGCAATATCTCGCAAACGATTCACTCAACAAAAGAAATGTATATGACATAAATTGTGTATTTTAACGCGATCTACATTTTTCGTGTAGTAAAATTTTGTCTATCTCTTATGGTTTACCAGTTATGAAAAAGTCGTTCATAACGAAGAATACTTTTGGAGACATTCCCAGAAAATTCGAGATATACATTTTATTTGTCATGACAATATCTTAAACATATGATATTTTAATCAAAATCGTTAGAGCCGTTTTTGAGAAAATTAAAATTTTCGAAAAATGTTCCATGTAAAGGGTAGTCTGGGGTGGGGGGATTTTGTTGAAAACCTTCGTGTCGCATCTCTGAAAGATACTAAACCTAAATACCAAGTTTGGTGTTTATCCGACTCTTCGTTTTTGAGTTATGCTGTTCACAGACACACAGACAGACACACACACACACACGGACATGTTTCCAAAAATGCTTTTTTAGGATTCAGTGAGTCTCAAAACATGTATTTCCGGGGAAATCTCGGTATCGAAATTTTGGGTGGAATGCAATACTTCCCCTACTTACTATACGTAGTAGAGAAAGTAAAAAGGAAGAGGGAATTTTTAATTGAAAAAGGTGAAGTATTCGACAATTCAAAGCAATAGTAAAGAATCTCCCCCAAATAGTTGATGCCATAAAAACTATATTAAACTTTTTATGATACAAAGAGATGTACATTTTTTTCGTGTAGTAACATTTTGTCTCTCTTAAGGTTTTAAAGACATAAAAAAATGCTTCCGAATGAAGAGGGCTTCACATACTATTTTCAGAAAATTTAAGATATACGTTTTATTTGTCATATAAATATCCTTCATTTATGGAATCTTAATCAAAAATGTTAGCCATTTTTCAGAGTGTAAAAATTCCAGAAAATGTTTTCATGTAAAGAGTAGTTTCAGGTGGAATTGTAGCATCTTTGGAGGATGCAGAACTAAAATACCAAATTTGGTATTTAAAGGACTTTTCGTTTTTGAGTTATAGTGTTCACAGGCACACACTCAAGCACACACGTGGATATTTTTATAAAAATGTTTTTCTTGGATTCAGAGATTCTCAAAACATGTACGAGGGCTGATCAACAAAGACGGAGACTGATTTTTTTTTCACAGACGTTTATTACTCCAATTCAATGTTTACATGATTTTTTTCAAAGTAGTCCCCTCCTACTTCAATGCACTTTTTATACCGTCTCTGCCATTCCTTGAACTCGTGCTGCAGACTATTCTTTGTCAGGTCCTTGAGAATCGCCTCACTTTTCTTGAGCAATTCTTCAGAGTTCTCAAATCGAATACCCCTAAGCTTTGCCTTTAGTGATGGGGAAAAAATTCACAGGGTGCAAGATCGGGACTATAAGGTGGATGTGGTACACAGGTAATGTTGAATCGAGCCAGAAACTGCATGACTTGATTAGCGACGTGAGGGCGTGCATTGTCATGATAAAGTCGCCACCCAGTCCGAGAAAGCTCTGGTCGTTTCTTTGCAATGTGCTTCCTCAGTGTAGCCAATACTGACGTGTAGCATGCTGCTGTGACAGTAGTGTGAGGGGGAACTGCATGCTGGTAAATCATTCCATTACAGTCAAAAAATGTGATCACCACCACTTTCCCTGCAGATGGAACAACTTTTGCCTTTTTTGGTGTTGGAGAACCTGGCGATTTCCACACTGTGCTGGCTTGTTTTCCTTCAGGATCATAATGATGCAACCATGACTCATCACCGGTGATAATCGATTTAAAAAATGCATCAACTCCATTGTCTGGTATGTGAAATGCACGTAGGGTCTACAAAATAGAGCATTACTAACAACCTAGCAATACGAGAGTGCTGCCGCCTACCAACATTATACATAAAAACCCGCTCTTTTCAAATATTTATGTTACAGATACGAAACTATCACGGAAGCTACAGGAAAAAATCAGTCTCAGTCTTTGTTGATCAGCCCTCGTATATCCGATGAAATACTCGTATTGAATTTTTATGTGGAATGAAATACATCCTCTACTTGCTATAGGTAAGTAGTGGAGAGAATAGTAAACTGTGTGAATATGATACATCAGACTTATTTCCTACATAGTATGTAGAGAAGGTATTGCATTCCACTCAAAAATTCGATACCGAGATTTCACCGGAATTATACGTTTTGAGACCCCCTGAATCCAATAAAAGCATTTTTAGAAGCATCTCCGTGTGTGTGTCTGAGTGACTCCGTGTGTAGAGTGTGTATGTCTCTGTGAACAGCATAACTCAGAAACGAACAGTCGGATAAACACCAAACCTGGTATTTAGGTTCAGTATCTTCCAGAGATGCGACACGAAGGTTTTCAAGAAAATGCCGCCACCCAGGATTACCCTTTACATGGAACATTTTTCGAAAATTTTAATTTTCTCAAAATTGGCTCCAACGATTTTGATTAAAACATCACATGTTTAAGATATTTTCATGACAAATGAAATGTACATGTCGAATTTTCTGGTAATGTCTCCAAAAGTATTCTTCATTGTGAACGACTTTTGCGTAACTGGTAAACCATAAGAGATAGACAACATTTTACTACACAAAAAATGTAGATAGCGTTAAAATACACAATTTATGTCATATACATTTTTTTTTGTTGAGTGAGCAATTTGCGAGATATTGCTTGTTATTCCGTTAAATTTTACAATGCTTATACTTTTTCTCAAATGGGAATTCGATATTCATTTTTTTTTGTCCTGGTAATGCAAAGAGAATGGAATGCTCCACATAGCAACCAGCTCTTAAAACATTTGACTATCGCTTAAAGTCTACCATATTCCCCTTGCATATACAAGAAAATTAGCAATAAGATTAACATCTCGATTAACATGAAGCATATGGAGAATAAGCGTTTATAAAAATAGTTTGTACAAGAGTAGAGAAAGTTATGTGAATGTAACACGTCAGATTTTTTATTAATCCTTCACATGATTAAATAACTTCACTGATGTATCCTTCTGTAGAGCTGTGAGATTGTTATTTGCACTTTTTAACACGTAAAAATTATATTATTCTGATCGCAATAAATTTTCATGTCTCTCAATAACTCCGTAGAGTACCAAAACTGCTTGGGTACGTTTTCCTGTAGCGTCTACCGCCTGAATTTGTACATTTCCTCTATTTCAAGTCTCTGATTAGCTAATCCTACTCCAGTTAAACACCTTTATTTAACTTTTAGCTTTTCTAGTTTTTAATGGCTATTTATGAACTGTTTTAAATATTACTTTATTATTATTATTATTATTATTATTATTATTATTATTATTATTATTATTATTCCAAATCCTATTAGTAGTCTTATTAAATTTTCTTATTTATTGTTGTCTCAAGGTTACCTCATTGTTAGCAACTTTCGGCTTCTACTTTGTAATTCTGTTTGTTACGGAAACAACTTGCTTCTATTCTCACAGCCCGTACATTACTAAACTACGTAATACATTCACATAACATGTTTATACATGTACATAATAACACAACACAATGACCGTAATGTACACTTTATATATTATATTATACACATATTGCTTTAAGGCGGGCTGTTATTATTTTTTATATTATATAATAGACTGATAACATTTAAACTATAAAATACTGCCTCATTTTCTAAAAAATGCCGCTAACGATTTTAACTTAAGGACGTTAACTTGATAAATGAAAGGTATGTCTTGAACGGTCTTCATTCCGGAGGAATTTTGTATAATCTTGTAAATCTGGCAAATGTTTAGCGATAGACGAAATCGTTCTACACAAAAAAATGTTTCTCTTAAACACACAATTCATTTGATATAACCTTTTTTTGAGGCATAAGCCATTTCAGAGGTATCCGTTATTAATGTTTCGAATTTATGTATTTGTTTTATTTTATTTCCGTTTATACCCCGCCTTTAACTTATCGGCGGCCTTTCCGTTGGAACTTATTGCCTATGGGCAATGGTGTTTACTCATGTCTTGTCGTTGAGTTTCTTGCACTTTTGGTTTTTAATCATTAGATCATACACACATTCACACTCTCATTCATACTTCCAGACTCTGGACAGGATAGAACTTAATCTTGGCTAGAGAAAAATGCCCACTCTTCAATCGGGAATCGAACCCGTGACACCGCTCACAGCAAGAAGTTGCCCTACCGACTGAGCTCCTGGGCTAGCTGGTTCGTATTGTTCAATACTCTCATTCTTTAAGGTCCTCTCGACATTCAGTGGTTTCTCGCGATTGCATAGAAGCAGTATGGGGTTTAAGACTAGTCTGTACCTTTCAGTTATTAAAAAGCTGGCTACTGCTGTTCCCCTTGTACCCCAACGAAACTAATAGAGCTGTTTCTGAGGATGTTGATCTAGATTAAAATAGAAAAATAAGCTTTCGTAAGAAAAATTTGTATACCATTAATAAACGATACAGGATAGAGAAACACGTAGCAAATGTTTGAAACCATCTGCGTGAAAGGGAAACATTTAGAAATTTTGCCTGTGGTTACATTTAACATTTTGCATATTTTAAGAAATAGGCACGCTAGTTTGAACCTTAATCAATAGAGTAGGTAGGTATGCATGTATAATTTCGTTGCTGAAGGATGTTTACACGAGCTAAAGACCTGGGTGTCGAAACGCTCTCGGAACTCCGGTTATACAACCTCGTATAGGGAGAAATTAATTATGAGCAGTCATTTACCCGAGCAACCGTCAGAGTGCGTTAATTATAAATAAATAAACATGCCGAAAAATATTACTAAAGAGCATGGCACGAGAAGTCTGCCTAAAGCTGACGTAATTCGTTGCCTATAGCCCAAAATTTGAGATCTAATTTGAATTTCGCATGAAAATTCTCTGCTGGGATACATTCACATGATATTCTCTACCCTCTAACCTTATTAGTACATGTACAAACTATTCTCCTACTACCCGAGAATTCGATGGCGAGATTTCAGTGAAAATACATGCTTTGAAACCCCCTTAAACCAAATAAAGCATTTTTTTAAAACATGTCCGCGCGTGTGTGCGTGTACAGCATGACTCAGAAACGAAAAGTCGGATAAGAACCAAACTCGGCATTTAAGTTCAGTATATTCCACGGATGCGACACCAAGATTTTCAAGAAATCCTACACTTGAACTAACCTTCACATGGAACATTTTTCAAAAGTTCTGATTTTCTATAAAAAAAAGTTCTAACGATTTTGATTAAAATAACATATTAAGATATTTACAAAACAAATATTATGTATGTCTTTAATATTCTGGGAATAGCCCCTGAAGTACACTTCATTCGGAAGGAATTTTATATAATCTTCTATAACTCGAAAGCATACTACATTAAACATGTGATCCGTTACACTCACATGACCTTCTCTACTCTTGTACAACCTATTTTTACAAATGCTTATTCTCCATATGCTTCATGTTAATCGAGATGATAATCTTATTGCTAGTTTTCTTGTAGATGGAAGGGGAATATGGTAGACTTTAAGCGATAGTCAAATGTTTTAAGACCTGGTTGCTATGTGGAGTATTCCATTCTGTTTACGTTACCAGGACAAAAAAATGAATAACGAATTTGAGAAAAAAAAGTGTTGGAAAGTTTAAGGGAATAACAAGCAATATCTCGTAAATGGTTCACTCAACAAATAAAATGTATATGACATAATTGTGTATTTTAACGCGATCTACATTTTTTGTGGAGTAAAATGTTCTCTATCTATTATGGTTTACCAGTTATGCAAATGTCGTTCAAAATGAACACTTTTGGGGCCATTCCCAGAAAATTCAAGATAAACATTTATCTGTTATGAAGGTATCTTAAACATATGATATTTTAATCAAAATCGTTAGCGCCATTTTTGAGAAAGTTAAAATTTTCGAAAAATTTTCCATGTAAAGTGTAATCTGGGGTGGGGGATTTTCTTGGAAAATTTTGTGTCGCATCTCTGGAAGATACTGAACCTAAATACCAAGTTTGGTGTTTATCCGACTATTCGTTCCTGAGTTATGCTTTTCACAGGCACACACAGACATGTTTCCAAAAATGCTATTTTTGGATTCAGGGGGTCTCAAAACATGTATTTCCGGTGAAATCTCGGTATCGAATCTTTGGGTGGAATACAATACTTCCCCTACTTACTATACGTAGTAGAGAAGGTAATTAATCATGTAAAAATAGTAATGAAAAGTAAAACCTAATCAAACCCAGCGAGTTATTATGCATATGCAAATACATAGGGTAATTTCCATATGATTTGACTTGAAACTAAAGTTGGTCACAATAGAGCGTTATACAAATTGTATCATCTAGTGCGGTAATTTAAAGCTGCTAGTTGGTGTACACTGTTATAACTTCTACTTTTAGGCCATGCTGCCTAAAAAAACATATTTAAGTGTTGAATTTTCTGGAAATAGCCTGTGAAGTCCTCTTCATTGTAAATAACTTTTGTATAACCGGTAAATCATAAGAGATAGACAAACTCTTACTGCACAAAGATGTAGATCTCGTTAAGGCACACAATTTATGCCAAACATTTTGTGGCATTAACCATTTCCGACATATTCTTTGTCACTGGTTTGAATTTTCAAAACTTATATTTATCTCAAGTGTTAACGTCACTATACGTTTATTTCTCCTGGTCATGCAAAGAGCATTGAATTTCAAAGCCATTACATAGCGACACGCTTTTTCAAAATCTGACTATCGCTAACGAAATCTGTAATGAAAATTTATCCCGATTAACAAGAAGTAGAAAGAAAATAAGGTTTTGTAGCAGTTTGTAGAAGAGTAGCTAAAGAAACATACGTGAATGTAACAATCAGATTGTTATGTCTGACTGACAAATTCCAAATAATTATTTTATTGCGTAATAGACTCATATTCTCCACTCTAATTTTACCATACTCTCTGTTTCTGATTCTATTACTTCTGTAACACAATTCGGGCTACTTGATTGTCCAAATGGTTAGATTCTGTGATAAATCTGATGCTCAAAAACTTGTTTAGAGATAATTTCTTCAAATAGACGCAGTATTTTGCTCCAGACAGTTGCAGTTTTGCTTTAATTTTAGGATCCTATAACGTAAAAAGTCTTAAGATATAGATGGGCATCCTTGAAATATGAAAGTCGTCCTCCGTGGTGTGGTGGTTCCTTCGGAAGGGAAGTAAAGCCGCTGGTCCCGTGTCGTAGATTTACGGCGCGTAAAAGAACCTCAAGCCTGATAAAGAGGTCCCTAAGCAAAATTGTCTTTCACGCCCAATATAAAATGGAACGCTAAGCAGATAAAGAGCGTCCATAAATAAAACTCAATTTAATTTTTGAAATATGAAAGCTCACGTGAGAAAAAAAATAATTTTGAAAAATTTTCAAATGCCCCACACTACCCCTTAAATGGAAAAATGTTTATTATTTATTTTCACAAAAATGGTCAAGATGTTTCGTGTTTTGTTGGACATTTAAAAACGTAACTTCAAATTTTTCTTTCGTGATGGTTAGAGAATGTCGTGTGAGTGGAAAATTAGAATTTGTAGGCACAAAGCTGGTCTCAGATTGCAGGCACTATTGTTCCACTTTCTGGGTACAATGTATATAAACAATCATCACTGCTTATTGTTCGAGATTATGGCGGTGATTGTAGTAGAACGTTCTGACGTATTCATTTCTTGTTTGCAGTATCCGGCGATATGGGCTCGTATAGCTAAGTTTGTGCTGATCAAATCTCAGCCAATTTTTAGTTTCAGAGAAGAGATAAAGTAATTACGTCTTGCTTTACATCAGAGGAACTCTTTCATTTGATGGCCTGCAGGACCAGGAAGGAAGTTTCCTTGCCTTAGATTCCCATCGTGCACATTCAGCGATTGACAGTTATGTTTCCGAAGGCCGTTTTGATCATACTGGCCGAGGATTGAAAACAACATTTCTAGTGGAGCCGTACAAAAACATTCCCTTCCTCACACGCGCTTTTATGGACCTCGGCCCCATAAAACTTGACGAAAACTCAGATGAACGTATGAAGTCCGTGCTGAGATAATGATGAGCAAGAGAAGTAATAAAACCGTCGAGGGGAACAGCACAATCGGAATGTGAGGGATTCTTCTTTCTTTTTCACGTCAGCAGCAGAACACGACTTTGTAGGGGGTTGTAGTATTGGTTTTAATTAAGCCAGGATTTCTGAACGTCGTACATTGTCTTTCTGAACAAAAACTTCCGCAATATGAATTCCTTTCAAAGATACCACAAAGGAAAAGAAATGAAACGAGATCGAAAATTATTATTTGTACTTCATTCGCACAGATCGGGTAGAACAAGATTAGCTTTGATGTTAATAAAAGCGCCAGATTTAATGTAACAACGATATTACTTACCCAAACTTTTAATAACCAAAAATAAACAAAACCGCACTGTATGTGCAATAATCATACGAATTTCACACACCATTGTATTTTATTTGTGTATATATACCAATACAACGGTCGTGTGTGTGTGTTACAATTACATACAAAACTTATATACAGTGCGTTTTAAACGCCTCGCATGTATTTTGCTACAGCTAAATGGAAATGTTTTTCGAAAATCACTCGTAAACATGAAACATTGTATTTTAATACAGACGCTTTTTCACAGAAATAAACCATTTCAATATCATTCTAGAGATGTGAGAGTCTGTAAACAGCAAAACTGAGGCAGTATTTTTAACACTTAAATAATTTCAATCTAATTATATAATATAAATTCAATAACATCCCGCCTTGAAGAATACGTATATGTAATAATTTGTAAAATATATGTAACAGTCATTGCATAAGCTTATAATGTAGGAGCTGTGAGAAATAGGTCAAACGTTGCTAACAATGAGGTAACCTTGAGGCAATAATGAGTAAGAATGTTTAATAATGCTACCAGTCGTTATTGGAGCAACAATAATGTAATTTTAGTGACAGTTTATAAAATAGCCAATCAACAACCATAAAAACCTTTAGTTAAATGAAGGTATTCTATTGGAGTAGGATTAGCCAATCAGAAACTGAAAAGAAGAAAATTTTACAAATTCAGAGTTCAGTTGCCTGCAGACAGTGATTGTAACCGGATGGGAGATGCGTCCTCGAGAGATTTAATACGTATTCGTGTGAGACGAAAAATAAGTTTACGTGTTAAAAGTGCAAGTATTTAATAAAAGAATCTCACAACTCTCTATATCAGTGAAGTGTTATGTAAATCGTATCAAGCATTAATAAAAAGTAGTGAAGTAAAATTATAATCTGTGTAAGGCTACATTCTTGTTCGCACCACAATCCTGCAAAAACACTCATGTCTCTAAAACAATAATACTGACGCAGCCGAGGCAAACAAACATATAATACTTAAAGAAACAATCAAATTACAAAGTTAATATTTTTAAAAAAAGTTGAGGCAAAGGCTGCCGGGTACCATACGTGCGGTTGCAACTATTTCAAGTTCGGCTCCCCAACAGTTGAAATATAATACAACTCCTTCAAATTGACTTTCCATACGTAGCAGCAATATAAACTATTTCAAATTAACGCCCAAAGCGTGTTGCAAACAAGTTAAAAGAAAACACGTTCTTCAAATTTGGCTCCCAAAGCGTGGGGCAAAAACTATCTACTTCAACCTGACGCCCAAAGCTGAGTGCAAATAACGTAACAAACCACCTACTTCAAACGTGAAGCGATAAACTAAAACGTATCACACAAAAATGTAGATTTCTTTAAAGCATACAATTTAATTGTTCATTACTTGGTAATTCTTTTAAAGCCCTGTCAACGTTCAGTTGTTTCTCGCGATGTCATGGAAACAGTATGGAGTTTTAAGGCCAGCATATAGCGTCCAGTTTTTAAACATTTGACTATCGCTGTTCCCTTTGTATCTATAACGAAATGTGTAATGTAGCTATTTCTGTAAAGGTTTATTTGGATTAAAATATAGTAGGTATAAAAATAAGGTTAAGTACGAATAGTTTGTATATTGACTAATAAACGATAGGAGTAGAGAAAGCCATATGAATGCACATTTTTACTTTCTCTACTACGTATAGTAAGTAGGGGAAGTAATGCATTCCACCCAAAAATTCGATACCGAGGTTTCACCGGAAATACATGTTTTGAGAACCCCTGAATCAAAAAAAAAACATTTTTGGAAACATGTCCGTGTGTGTGTCTGTGTATGTGGGTGTGTGGATGTCTGTGTACAGCATAACTCAGAAACGAACAGTCGGATAAACACCAAACTTGGTATTTAGGTTCAGTATCTTCCAAGGATGCGACACGAAGGTTTTCAAGAAAATCCCCCTATCCAGATTACCCTTTACATGGAACATTTTTCGAAAATTTTAATTTTCTCAAAAATGGCTCTAACGATTTTGATTAAAATATCATATGTTTAAGATATTGTCATGAAAAATGAAATGTATATCTCAAATTTTCTGGGAATGTCTCCAAAAGTGTTTTTCATTGTGAACGACTTTTGCATAACTGGTAAACCATAAGAGATAGACAAAATTTTACTACACACAAAATGTAGATCGCGTTAAAATACACAATTTATGTCATATACATTGTTGTTGTTGAGTGAACCATTTTAGATATATTGCTTGTTATTCCCTTAAAGTTTTCAATACTTTTTTTCTCAAATGGGAATTCGTTATTCATTTTTTTTGTCTTGTATATGCAAAGAGTATTAATCTGTGGGAAAGGGAATGGTGCTGCACCTAGCAACCAGCTATTAAGAGATATGTATGTGCTTAAAGGCTGCTGTATTTCTATATTGCCCTTGTAAATATATATTTCCCTTACTTCTACAAGAAAATTAGCAATAAGATAGAGTCTGCAAATGTTTATCTCGATTAACATGAACTATATGGAGAGTAAGCGTTTGTAGAAATAGTTTGTACAAGAGTAGAGAAAGTCATGTGAGTGTAACACATCAGATTTTTTTATGGTGAGAGATACCACTATTTCCCGATACTAATTTTCGAGGACCGATATTTAATACCCACTTTACAAACAAAACATAAATGTGACAGTTTGTTCACTGAATTATGCTCATATTAGTAGTTTTCTGTGTATAAATGCAAGTAAATCAATTTTGCATTGCATGCTATTCAGAAATTTTTCGTGTTTGACATTTTCCAATTGGAAGTCATATTTTTATATATTGATAATACCACAGGTTATATATCCCCTAATTGTTAGTAAAGTATAATAATACAATAATAATAATAATAATAATAATAATAATTTCTATGCCTGTCTTTTCATGTAACACATTTTGTATTGAGAACTTTCTTTCAAAGAGTTTGCTATCCACATAAAAACAAATACTAGATTCTTCTTTGTTCTGCAATCTTGAAAATATAAAATATACAGGATGATTTATGCAGTACTGACACATTTCTTTCTTTAATCATTGTTTGAAGTTCACTCACTGTCCCAATTTTAGCACTAAAATAAGTAGAATGTTCTGGAGTTTCGATTGCCTGTCACTAGATTGGCAGATATTCATGTTTTATTCGTAATTGTTAGTTTTAGTGTCGGCAGCTCTTTTTGAGACTGTTCTAGGCTACGTGAAAACGGACTGCACATTAAATGAACGACTCTCCCTGTAAAGCAATACTGGATTACTAATTCAATTACAGCTACAGCCAGAGCGAATTTGTTGTTTAGAATCTTCCCCAAAGAAACACAATACTCGGACTGGTAAACAAATTGGAAACAACTGTATCTCTGGTGAGTGAGAAAGGCAAAACTCGTTCATCTAGGCTTCCCACGGTTGTTGACGTAAGAGCACAACTGGATCAGTCACCCAAAAAGTCATTAAGACGTTTGTCGCAGGAGACAGAGTACAGCTACTCAAAGTGTCAATGAGTCTGTGAAAAGTGCAGGCCTAAAGCCGTATAGGATTACAATTGTCCAGAGACCAGATAAGGATAGACGACTGAATTAATGGTGTTGATTTCAGGTGTTCATTGTGCAATATTGTCCATCACATGGTTCACAGATGAAGCATGGTTCCATTTATCCGGCTATGTGAACTCAAATAACTCACGCTATTGGGCCAGCGAAAATCCACATATTTTTCATGAAGCACCTATGACACAGTTAAAATCGGAGTTTGGTGCGCAATATCGACATAGAGAATAGTGGGACCAAGTTTGTTTTAAAACAATGTGAACACTGCACGGATTTTCATGGAGTTTGCTGAGCAACCAGACGATGTAGAGCTGAATATTGCCAGGACTTAATGACCAAGTAATGAACAATTCCAACTACTAATAACGAATATCTCAGAAATGGCTTATGCCACAAAAACAACTTATTTGAAATAAATTGTGTGCTTTAAATAGATCTACATTTGTAGTCTATCGCTTAACGTTTACGTGTTATACAGGATTATACAAAATTCCTTCTGAATGAAGAGGGCTTCACGGCTATTCCCAGAAAATTAAAGATATAGGGGAAGGAGGGGCAAGTGAGTCAGGTGGGGCAAGAGCGTCATCTTCATTTTCTTCCACAATACACATTTTTTGGGACCTGGTAGGAGGCCATCAGTAAGAGCTTTGCTGCCCGGAAGTTTTGACAATAGAGAAAGTGACGCTCCAGGAAAAACTGCAGTTTTGGCAGGTAAATATTGTTTTTGGTGATTTTGATGTAAGAACTGCTATTTCTAAGAGCAGGTGTATTGTATTCTAACAAGTTAATTTCATGGCAGATTTTAATGCTCCTTAAATGGCATTGTTTGAAGCATATTCTGGTGCAGTGGTGGCAGAATACCTAAGGTAGCCTCTATGACAGGTACCAATTTATTCCGAGTAGTAGTGGCTGGGCAAGTGACTCCACTAGAATACTGGCAGTGACGCACTTGCCCCACCATTCCTGTGTGCAAAACTACAAGTCTATATTAAATTTATTTAGAAGATTTAGTAACTACTGCCACCTTTTGACAATATAATAAAGAAGTTATGTCTAAAGCATAGTTTAATTATATTGAAACTCTTATTGCAGGTATGGTCCGGAACTATAAAAGGAAAACTGATAGAGGGAAAGGGTGGACAGAAGATGATGCTCAAGTGGCATTAAACGAGATCAGATCTGGTTTAATACCAAGTTTCGAAGAGTCGATTAGCTGCATTAAGTGCAAGCAGTGGATGCATGAGGAATGCACAGATAATGAAACTGGCAGTAACAGTTTTGTATGTGATACCTGCCGTTAAAACAAGTGACTATTCTTTTATTTGTCTTTCTTTCCGTGGTTCATGCTATTTTATGCAATGTTTACAACTAAGAACATCAGCAATCTTGCGAAGTTAATCCAAGTGAATATCTACTGAGCTTAAGATGTGACAATAGCAGTTGAACTATGGACCTCAGTAAATATTTTATTTATAAGTGATCAGTACATGTTATATTTTATTGGGTTAGACCTGCCATGTGTTATAGCTTCAGAAAAAAATTAATTTTAAATAAAAATCGTTGCATTTCTTTGCTAGAATTGTTTAACATGTTTAAAGACTTACTTGCCCCAAGGGGTGTCTCACTTGCCCCACTCATTTCTAAGTTTATTTTTCTATTTTAGGAAATTGTAAACAGGAAAAAAATATTTTAACATAGGTATTTAAGTTTCTGAATGTATTAGCTGTAATTTAACGTATTCCTAAAACTTAAACACCATGTACATTAGAAAGAAGAAACGAAAGGTAGGACTCACTTGCCCCATCCTCCCCTATATTTTGTATGTCATGCAAATAGCTTTAATATATGGTATTTTAAACAAAATCGATAAAACCATTTTTAGAGAATAAAAAATTTCGAAAAAGGTTCCATGTAAAGTGTAGTTTGGGATGGGGAATTATCTTGAAAATCTTCATCTCGCATATTAAACTTAAATACCGAGTTTTGTATTTGTCTGATTGTGTTTGTCACACTCGCGGACCTTTTTGTAAGAATGCCTTTCTTCTTATGTGGGTCTTAAACCTGTATTTTCAGTGAAATCTTGTATGATATTTTTGGGTGGAACATTATACTTCCTCTAGAGAAAATAATAATTTGCACTGGCTCGTTGACGAGGCAACACAAGATATAAAGACGACTCCCTAGGAAGAAGGGAAAGCCATTTGATCGTACATATATAGGGGGAAGGAGGACCCCATTATTGAGACATTTGCGTAGCCCCAGACCAATGAGAGGCATCTTTCAAGCACTCCCCCCATTCTGTCCGCCGCCACCCAATTTCTTGGTCACCCATTTGCTCGACAATTGGGACAAAGGGCCGGCAAAGGAATGCGAGATTGGCTCCCCAGCAAGCAATCAAGAGGAAATATCTTCCTTGTGAAACTCGCAGCCATCAGTTGTAATTCAATTACAACAACACACGTCACAAACACAAGATTTGCTTCTTGTATAACGTTCCGCTGCTGGGGCGTGCGAGGGCTGCAGTATATCTGTTTATATTTCATGGATATGTACTTGTGAGTATATACACATGACAACCCCTGCGAATAATTAGCACAGCCTTCATATATATCTAAATATACCATAAACTGTCACGCACCCCCAGTCCAATTCAAACAAAAGGTT
Organism: Deroplatys truncata; assembly: GCA_030765065.1. Lineage (NCBI taxonomy): Eukaryota > Metazoa > Arthropoda > Insecta > Mantodea > Mantidae > Deroplatys > Deroplatys truncata. The sequence goes on along the minus strand of CM060981.1, from coordinate 29,300,959 downwards.
TTAATGAACCTATGTGCCTATGTGTATTTTATATTTTACAAGCTGATACCGTAATTATATGGGAAGATATAAATAATTAAATAAATAAAGATAGAAAAACATCAATAAATAATCTTCGTATATTAAATCAATGTATACGAGGGGCACAATTCATATTTTGAGCCTAATAATTAAAATATACTAATTTCTAATTGAAAACTGCTTTATTGTTTTTCAAAATATTCCCCTTTATGATCAATACACTTTTGCATCCGTTTGAACCATTTGCCAAAGCATTTATTCCAGTCTTCTTAAGACACCCCCAAAACATGGTTTTTGAAGGCATCAACGGCTTCTGCCGACGAAAATCGTTGTCCACGCAATTTATTCTTGATGTTCGGGAACAAAAAGAAGTCATTGGGTGCCAAATCAGGACTGTATGGCGGATGACCCATCTATTCGATTTTTTGAGCCTTCAAATAATCTGTGTGCGCGCTCGCATTGTCTTGATGAAGAACGATCCTACGGTTCTTGTTGGTTTTCCTTACTTCACCGAAGACTTCCGGCAAACAAATGGTTGTGTACCATTCGGCATTGACCGTTTTACGTTGCTCTAAAGGCAGTGTTGCCACTTGGCCAGTTTTGCTGAAAAAGCAGGAGAAGTGCTTCGAGTGCGAACAACTTTTGTTGGATTTGCTTCATTTTGAAACACCCACACAGTCGACTGCTGTTTACGTTCTGGCTCATACGCATAGATCCATGATTCCTCACCTGTTACAATCTTATATACGTCTTGAGCACCGCCATTGTATTTCTTAAGCATTTTTGTACACCAATGGACACGAACATCTTTTTGAGATTGCGTCAAATTATGTATCATCCAACGAGAGCAAACCTTTTTCACGGCTAAACAATCATGCAATATTTTATATATGCTGGTGGAACTAATGCCTAGGGTTGCCTCAATCTCACAATATGTCGCATGACGATCTTTCCGTATTAGTTTTTGCACAGCATCATTTTTCTGGCACAACAACTGATTTTAGACGACCTTCATCATTGGGCGAACGGCGGCCACGATTAAATTCGTTATACCAGCGCTTCACAGTGGCAAAGGATGGATTTTCGTCGCCAAATGTGGAAGTTAGTTGACCGATGCACTCTTGTCTTGATAATCCACGTCGAAAATCGTAATAAATCATTACAGGAACATCTTCACGGGTTAATAACATGTTTTTGTTGACTCACAATTTTCAAGTTAGTGTAAACAAAACAAATGACGCTCTATTGACAAAATGTTTGAAGTCGATTGTGGTAAAAAGCGTCAAAATTTCCATTGGAAACGCCAGATGGCCCTATAACATTCAGGTTTGCCAAGGCTCAAAATATAAGTAGTGCCCCTCGTAATGTAACAAGCTTGAGCTTAAAGGGTTTCTCCGGAGAAAAAGGTCATTAGCGAGTCATGTTAAGCAAAGACATTAGTAAGAGCTGAGTAGCGAATGTGTTAGGCACAAAGTTTCTTGGAATTCACTTAAGTTTTGGGTTCAGCACGTTTCCAAAGGCACGTAGATAGAAATTCTGTAAAAGAGAAAGGTAAAGGAAATCCATAGATTCGGGGAGGTACCGCTAGTAACTGCAACATACGCATACTTAGATGTTGGAGCGCATACGAAGTAACGTTGGTCGAGAAGTGATAGGTAGGCCGAGCTTAAATTACTAAAAGAGCGTGTATCGCGCTGGGTTATCAGTTGCTTAGCGGTAGTAGCAAGGGGTTTTGCGGGTAAGCATTTTAGCATTACGCTTCTAGTTTCAAACCGTAAAATTGATACTGCAGAAGTTAATAGGTATAATAATTTAGTTCTTATAATTTAGAGTGCTACAATTCATAATCAGTTTTATTCTTTATCTCAAATGGTCGGCAACTCGCTTCAAAAGCTCAAGTATTAGATCACATTCAACTGGTGCTATCCTTTCACACAATGCTTTATTTAATTTTAACGGTGGCATTTGAGGCTTTATTTCGCTGCGTAGCGAAATGGGGACAGATGTGTATAAATATTTATATAGTAGATTGTTTATCACCATTATTGTAATCCTTTCATGCTAATTTTGTTAGGTTAAGACTGGTACAAGGGATATTAACATTAGATGATAGTGTATACAGAATGTTTCAGAAATACTTTTACAAACTTCGGGTATGGGTTCCTTACATCACAAGAAGGAAAATGTGCATATGAACATATGTCCCATAATTCTTTGTTTTCTCGTTAGGAGGTGTTCAACACAGTGGTACAATTATAACACATAAAACTCATAAGAAATGCTCGAAATATCCTCCTCTTGCTTCTATGCATGCCTGTACTCGTCGAATCATGGAATGTCGCACTCTGTCAAAACCTCCGGGATGGTGTCGAATGGTTTCGCATGCTTCCATGACACGTCGATGAAGCGTTTCTGCATCCGGGATGGCTGCTCCATAAACCAATGATTTAAGATGCCCCCAGAGGTAAACATCCACAACATTGAGGTTGGGAGAACGTGCAGGCCATGGAAATGGTCCTCCTCTACCTATACATCGGTCATGGTAGATGCCAGTCAGTGCATCTCTAATAATGCGATAAAATGTGCCGGAGCCCCATCATGCATAAACCACATGTTTTTTCTTATTTGCAGGGCACAGCTTCGTGAAGTAAGTCGGGAAGAGAGTGCTGGATAAAGTCCCTAGAGACAGCACCAGTAAGACGTGCTGGTAAAACGTATGGACCTACCAGACAGTCACCTACAATGCCAGCCCACACATTCAGTCTAAACTGTTGCTGATGTCTAGCCTGAAGTACAGCATGAGGATTACGATCTGCCCATACGTGTATGTTGTGGAAATTACTAACTCCATCTCTCCCAAACGTTGCCTCGTCTGTAAACAAAACTGGCGAGACAAACAGTGGATTGACTGTTTGTGCTACAAACCATCGGCAAAAGTTATCCCGTGGCGGATAATCGGCAGGCGAAAGGTCCAGCACACGTTGAATATGATATGGATACAGGAGCTGCTCGTGAAGTACCCTCCATGCTGTCACGTGTGATGTAACAGATGCCAATTGTCTTGTACTGATACCTGGATCGTCTTCGACACACTTTAACATCTTTTCTTCGCGTCCCGGCGTACGAACAACTCTTGGTGTTCCTCGATCAATAGTCCGTGGTGCAACGGTTCCTGTCTCAGCAAGGCGATGACAAACAGCGACAAAGGTTGCATGACTCGGTTGCCTTCGGTCTGGAAACTCCATCTGATAGAGCCGCGCAGCCTCGCGTCCGTTACCATTCGCGCGACCATACATAAAAATCATGTCTGCCTGTTCACGAAATGAATATCCAGCCATGGTGGAACGAAACACGTGCAGTTAACTCACTACATGTACACAATTGAAACGTTGAAGACAGACTAATGACAAACGTAAACAAGTCTCCATGGCCAACACTTCGCCATCTACCGAATGTAGTACAATGGGTCAACGTCTATGAATGCATAGAGAAATGAAGTTTTGAGATTGGACCTCGAAGGCCGTTGAACTCACACTTTCATTGTGACAGGAATAACGCGAAAACCAAGGATTATGGGACATATGTTCATATGAACTTTGTTCCTTCTTTTGTTGTGAGGAGCCCATACCCGAAGCTTGTAAAAGTATTTCTGAAACAACCTGTATATTTGTAAGATAATACAAGGAAACTGTCCGGAATCACCAGGTTTTGTGTACAGCAAAGTTGCATTCAGCTAGGAAAGCTGATATTTTGTGACGCTAGCTAGCAAGATAATCCTTTGCAATCTTGGTCGTCCTCCGTGGTGTAGTGGTTACCATGCTACCCTATAGTTCTCGAGGAAGCGGGTTCAAACCCGGCGGAGAGCGATGGATGTTTTCGGGCGTAAAAATGCTTAGCATGGCTCCCTTCGGAAGGGAAGTAAAACCGGTGGTCCCGTGTCGTAGATTTAAGGCGCGTAAAAGAACCTCAAGCCTCATAATGAGACCTCTGAGCAAAATTACAATCTTTCACGCCCAATAAAGAATGGGACGCTAAGAACCACAGTAGCTTTTTCCAATCTTGCAAAAGGTTTTCTTTTGTACATTTTTTCAGATATTTTCCGTGACCAAGTTCAAGAGGGGAGGATATGTGCAGCTTATATTTCGGGGGATAACCATCTGCATGTTAAAAATTAGCCACGTGATGTTAGGATCAGCCAATAAGTGTGTAGAACGGAAATACACAAGAACTAGACGTTCAAGAGCGCGAAAATTTTATCGAACAAGGGAGTAGAGAGATTCGTATAAATTTCGTGTGAAACAAAAGACTAAAGGCATTCTCAAAGGATCACCGTCTATGCATATATATATTCTGCCCGAGGAGAAAAAATTGCTGGGAAGGGTTGAAAAGTGTGGAATAACAGTTACGTGCAGTAACTAAAGTATGCCGACGTTTTCAGTATTTATCGTTGCGAAGGATGTATATTTTTAACGTGTTAGAAGTACAAACTCTAAATTATTCCCGCCGCCTTAGACAAGAACGGAAAATACTGCGCGATTGGTTGAGAGAGAACTGAAAGCAAAGTGTTCACAGTAAAGTAGCAGTATAAAGGCTGAGAAGATAGTTTACGGATTAGAATTTCAGTGTTTTAAGCGGTAATGTGAATAAAGGCAAGTTAGGTGAAACCGTGCCGAAATTCTTGGTCCGTCACACGCCTTGTAGATCTAGGAGCCAGAATACATACACATCCTATAATCCAGAACCCTATAGTAATACAGCCTAGCCGAAGCACGAGCAGAACAGCTTACTATACCTAGTAGAGAAAGTAAACATTCAGAGGACCACAAATCATGCTAATTTCTGTGAAATATCAATATAGAATTTTTGGGTGGAATACAATAATTCTTCCCCTAACTGCTATAGGTAGATGGTAGAGTAGGTAGAGATTTCACCGCAAAAATACTTAGAGATATAGTCAATACATTTACATGGCTGTTAAAATGCATTCGCAATTTTCTGCGAATAGTCCATAATAGTTTTGTGTGCTTGATAAACCATAAAGGATAGACTAAGCTTACCAAACATAAAATGTAGATGTGTTTGAAACACCCGATTTGCTTCAAATGATGTTTTGTGCTGTCATTAAAATTTTTCACGCGATTTCAGGGAAACATTACGGAATTTCAAAGGCAGCATATAGCAACACAATTTTTGAATATTTGAGACATAAGATGTTTTGTAGTAAGATTAGTGGTATAGTGGGTAACCTATGGCCATCCGTACTGCAAGAATAGTCTTTCACAAGAAGATTCGGAGAAAGTCCTAAACATGTCTGGATAAGAAGTAAAAATCTCTAGAATCGTAATGAAATGCACTGGGTCGAGAAAATCGTGTGTTCTTCACAAATCTCCCTCCCTCTATACTGCGTCGCTTTAACCACGTGGTCATATCGCGACGGTTATGTTAGGAGATACCTCGTGGCTCGGCGTTACGGAGGTACTGGGTATTGAGCGACAATTTTGCGGCACGGGATTTGCAGGAATGGTCCCGGGTTCAATGCTAGCTCAGGGATTTGCATTGATCTTGGATCTAGGGTTAGTGGTTAATACGACTGATTCATTTTCCTGCCCGTTTATTTCCCGTCACCGTTTTAACATTCGACTCCTGATGTTACCTCGCCACACGCATACACGCATTTCTTTATTGCTTGCTTCATACTATCGCCCCGATCCGCCGATACATTTGTCTTCCGAACAACCTCCAGTGAACTACCACGAAGAAGAAATGCGTCTTCTAAACTCTCCTGTTTCTTTATTTCAAAATTCCCATCTCCCCATTTCACTATCACATGATTTCTGCCTTCTTAATTATTGGAAGCCTGAAGCTATCGGAGAGCATTGACCGTTTTCTACACATGTGAGTTTTAGGCGACCTAACGGTACACTAAAAAAGCGTCTTCTCTTCTCACTTCACTAGAATTGAGAGAAGAACCACTCCATTTTGAGGCAGTATTTTTAACACTCAAATGATTTCAGTCTAATTATATAATATATAAATTCAGTAACAGCCCACCTTAAAGCAATATGTGTGTGTAAAAAATATATAAAATGTGTATATTACAGTCATTGTATATGTTTATATTATTGTATACATGTATAATAATGTTATGTGAATGTATTATGTAATTTAATAATGTAGGCGCTGTGAGAATAATAGGTTAAAAGTTGCTAACAATGAGGTAACCTTGAGGCAATAATGAATTTGAAACATTAATAATGCTACCAGTGATTCCTGGAAGCAATAATGTAATTTTTGTGACAGTTTATAAAATAGCCAATCAACAACCAGAAAATCTTTAGTTAAATGAAAGTATTCTATTGGACTAGGCTCTCCCCCTCCCTGTACCTCTCTCTAAAGTGTTATTTAAATCGTGTCCAGCATTAATAAAAGGAGTGAAGTAAAATTATAATCTGTGTAAGCCTACATTCTTCAGTCGTACCACTCCCTGCTAAGGCATTCATGTCTGTAAAAATAAATATGACGCAGCTGAGGCAAACATAGCTATATAATAAAGAAAGAATTACAAAGTTAATATTTTTTTAAACATTTGGGGCGAAGGCAACCGGAAACTTTTTACCATACGTTCGGTTGCAACTGCTTCAAGTTCGGCACCCCAACAGTCGAAATATAATACACCTTCTTCAAACTTGCTTTCCATACGTAGCAGCAACAAACCTTCAAATTAGCTCCCAAAGTGTGGGGCAAGTAAAAATACAACAAAATAATATCTTCAATTTCCGGACTGCTGCTGGCACTGTCTGTTCAATCCATATTCACCTGTAGATGTAATATTCACTTCCCAGTGTTATTTAATAACACTATTCCTACTGTTATTAATATTTATTTTACCTATGGTTATAACTTTATATTTAGCTACTCAGGACCTGGACATTTAGCCTTCTAGGTCTCATCCGTACCATACCATCCTGCTTCGTCACGTGTCCACAGAGACATGTGCATAACAACTGTACCTCTACTTCTGTGACAGGCAGATGGTACTTCGACACGTGTCCACAAAGGCATGTATATAGCATCTGTACGTCTGTTTCTACACGTGGCGGGCAGATGGCAACTTCGACACGTGTCGACAGAGGCCTTAGTGCTATGCAACTGTACCTCTGCTTCTTCACGTGCCGGACAGATGACATTAGGTTGCCGTCCAGTCGACCTGCCTTAATTATATGTGGATAGATGGTGGTAGAGTATTCGCTATTACCATTTAATTTCATTTTAGCATTGTTGGAACTTGGTATTAAATATCCAATGCTGTATTTACTTGGCGATTGAGGGGATTCAAACAAACCCCAGCCTGATTGGTCAGCCCATGGAATTTGAACCCGAGAGCTCCCGAATCTGGGCCACAGACTTTACCGCTTGAGCCATCTGCCTGGATCTTTCAAAACTGTTTCATATTGTATGAGAGTTTTGTTAATATGCTGCCTCTCTGGTGGTTTATGTCAAATGGCACATGGCCAACACTACTTTTTCTTTGTCGACACAAACATCAGTTTCCGCGTGTTTAATAGCACATTCCCGAAAAGGAGTACATTTCAGACCGTACTTGGCTTTATTATTTCTGGCGTTCTATCGGCGACGCTGCGGTGAGATTTCTTCAACTAAAAACCTCCACTGGGACATTATTGTGGTTCCGAAAAGAAGCCAAGTTTTATTTTCCTTCTTCTTCACGAACACAAAATATATTCATTGCGTGGAAGGAAGTTTTTGCCCTGTCATGCCAAGGGAAGTAGAAGTTTTTCTCCTTAGTGCAGCAAACGAAGCAAGGGGTGGGGGTTGAGGTTCCGATGGAGTGAGCCGCCCATATTCAATTGAGACTCGTGGACTTAACCCCAAGTTTCCAAAGTGAAACTTTTTTTTTCTTGGGATCTCTTTCTCCAAATCGCTTGCTCCTTAATTTTACTTGCAATTAGTTCCTTAGCTCAATAAAACATGAGAAGACAGAAACTCAGGTTAGGCTCAGAAATGTTAGTAACTCGGAAAACTCGCCGCTTATCTTTAGCGAAGGGCCATTTTGACTTTCTCTACCACGCATATACAGGAAGTATTGTTTTTCACCCAAAAATATGATACCGATACATCATCAAAAAGACATAATGAGACTTCATCCCGAGAGGGTGTCTTTTAAAAAGAGCCCGCGCGCGTGCGTGCGTATGTGTGTGTGCGTGCGTGCGTGCGTGTGTGTGTGTGTGAGAGAGAGAGAGAGAGAGAACAGCATAACTCAAAAACGAAAAGTCGCTTTATTACCAGACTAGGAATTTTAAGTTCAGCGTGTACCTCACGAAAATGTTCAAGAAAATTATAATTATTCGTGGAACACTTTATGTTTTTATTTTTTTTCAAAAATGCCTCTAAAGATTTTTATTAAGATATTTGCATCACAAATAAGAGTATAAGTATAATTTTCTGAGATTAGTCTGTGAAGGCCCCATCTTTCTAAATCATCTATCGGCGACGCTGCTGCGAGAATTCAGCTATAAACCTCCACTGGAACACTATTGTGGTTTCGAAAAGAAGCAAAGTTGTTTTTTACTTTCTCTACTACGTATAGTAAGTAGTAGAGAAAGTAAAAAGTCATCAGATTTTTTTTTTTAGAATTTTATACCAACAATATTGAGTTTTATTTATGGCCGCTCTAACTACTATGGTTCCAAGCATCCCATCTATATTGGGCATGAAAGACACGTAATTTTCTGAGGCATCTTTATCAGGCTTGAGGTTCTTTTATGTGCCGTAAATCTACGACGCGGGACCACCGGCTTTACTTCCCTTCCGAAGGAGGCCATGCTAATAACTTTTACGCCCCAAAAAATTCATCGCCCTCCGCCGGGTTTGAACCCGCGAACTCGGGAACATGTTGTTATAGAGAGAGATAGAACCTTTTTCTTAAAACTAAGTAGACACAAAAGTAAACTTTTGTAAGTAAACGATATTGGGTAGAGAAGGTATATGAATATATCGTATGAGATATCTTTTTGGCTGAGGTTATCCCAAAACATGCATTTCCGGTGAAATATTGATATTGAAATACACTACATCCTCTCCCTAGTTTAATATGTGCTAGAGGAAGTGAAAATATGCTTTTGTATGTATAAATTGTAGAATATAAATGATGATGTATAGGAAAATTTGTGTGCATGTTACACATTTGACCCTTTAACACTTCGAAATATCAGAGAAGTATATACAAGTTATTGCTGCAGCTATAAAAAAAATCTGATGTGTTACACTCAATGACTTTCTCTACTCTTGTACAAACTATTTTTACAATCGCTTATTCTCCATCTACTTCATGTTAATCGAGATATCGAGATGTCAATCTTATTGGTAATATTCATGTAGATGCAAGGGGAATATGGTAGGTTTTAAGCGATAATCAAATATTTTAACGTTGGTTGCTATGTGGCGCACTCCATTCTCTTTGCATGTCCAGGACATAAAAAAATGAGTAACGAATTTGAGAAAAAGTATAAGTATTGGAAAATTTAAGGGAATAACAAGCAATATCTTGAAAACGGTTCACTCAACAAAAGAAATGTGTATGACAGAAATTGTGTGTTTTAACGCGTTCTACATTTTTTGTGTAGTAAAAGTTTGTCCGTCTCTTATGGTTTACCAGTTATGCAAAAGTCATTCACAATGAAGAATACTTTTGGAGACATTCCCAGAAAATTCGAGATATACATTTCATTTCTCATGACAATATCTTAAACATGATATTTTAATCAAAATCATTAGAGCCATTTTTGAGAAAATTAAAATTTACGAAACATGTTCCATGTAAAGAGTAGTCTGGGTTGGGAGGATTTTCTTGAAACCTTCGTGTCGCATCCTTGGAAGATACTGAACCTAAATACCAAGTTTGGTGTTTATCGGCCTGTTCGTTTCTGAGTTCTGCTGTTCACAGACACACACACGGACATGTTTCCAAAAATGCTTTTTTTGGATTCAGGGAGTCTCAAAATATGTATTTCCGGTGAAATCTCGGTATCGAATTTTTGGGTGGAATGCAATACTTCCCCTACTTACAATACGTAGTAGAGAAAGTAAAAATGAATAATGAATTCCCATTTGAAAAAATAAGTATGTAAAATTTAAGGAAATAAGAAGCAATATCTCGTAAATGGTTCACTCAATAACAAAAATGTACATAACATAAATTGTGTATTTAAACGCGATCTGCATTTTTGTGAAGCAAAAGTTTGTTTATCTCTTATGGTTTACCAGTTATGCAAAAGTCGTTCACAATGAAGAATACTTGTAGAGACATTCCCAGAAAATTCAAGATATACATTTCATTTGTCATGAAAATATCTTAAACATATGATATTTTAATCAAAATCGTTAGCCATTTTTGAGAAAATTAAAATTTTCGAAAAATGTTCCATGTAAAGGGCAATGTGGCGTAGGGAGATTTTCTTGTAAACCTTAGTGTCGGATCTCTGGAAGATGCTGAACCTAAATACCAAGTTTGGTGTTTATCTGACTGTTCGTTTCTGAGTTTTGCAGTTCACAGACACACACACGGACATGTTTCCAAAAATGCTTTTTTTGGATTCAGGGGTCTCAAAACATGTATTTCTGGTGAAATTTCGGTATCGAATTTTTGGGTGGAATACAATACTTCCCCTACTTAACTATACGTAGTAGAGAAAGTAAAAATATTTTGAGGAGCACATAACCCGAGATGGAATTCGCAAGAATAAAATTTCTGCGATACATTCCCACCCTCTGGTCTGCATCGTGCTTCCCTGGTCACTCAGCTATGGTTCACTTTATCTGTCTGCACCCTTATACAGCCTAGCAGCACGAGATCTGCTTTCGTTTGTACAGTCTAATTCTTGATTACTGTCTCAGTGGTTTATCCAGACCATAATAATGGAATAAGATTTTTCTGCACACTTCTGGGATAGATCTGTAGATTATGAAGCCGGTCTCGGTGTTACAAACTTGATGCCACTGCCTGCTTGAAATTTTATAGCATTTAGGCCCGATTTTACTAACAGATGTTAAATTTTAGCACAATGTTAAACTGTTCTAACACTGAAATGAACAGATATTCTATTTCATTAGACAGTGTTAACTTTAATAAAGTGTTAATGTCGTTGTTAAGGCATTTAACAAATGTTAAAGGTTGGGTGTTGATGCGCGTTTGCTACAATTGGCATTTTCGAATGTCATTCCTAAAAGAAGGGTAGTCGTACGTCATAATAAATTTGAAACCCTGTAAAAGGAGGACTTTTTAAAGCAATATGCATAGACTGTTCAAGTGGTCATGAAGTACGAGAGGTTAGAATACTACAAGCAGAAGTAGTCCTCTTTCTCATATGCTAAGTGTTAATTAGATACTTAGATTTTCTGCTACTAATATTTTTACTTTCTCTACTACGTATTGTAAGTAGGGGAAGTACTGTATTCCACCCAAAAATTCGATACCGAGATTTCACCAGAAATACATGTTTTGAGACCCCCTGAATCCAAAAAAACCATTTTTGGAAACTTGTCCGTGTGTGTGTCTGTGAACTGCAATACTCAGAAACGAACACTCGGATAAACACCAAATTTGGTATTTAGGTTCAGCATCTTCCAGAGGTGCGACACTATGGTTTTCAAGAAAATATCCCTACGCCAGATTGCCCTTTACATGGAACATTTTTCGAAAATTTTAATTTTTTGAAAAATGGCTCTAACGATTCTGATTAAAATATCGTATGTTTAAGATATTGTCATGAGAAATGAAATGTATATCTTGAATTTTCTGGAAATGTCTCCAAAAGTCTTCTTCATTGTGAACGACTTTTGCATAACTGGTAAACCATAAGAGATAGAACAAAATTTTAATGCACAAAAATGTAGATCGCGTTAAAATACACAATTTATGTGATATACATTTTTTGTTGAGTGCACCATTTTACAGATATTGCTTGTCCTGGTAATGCAAACAGAATGGAATACTCCACATAGCAACCAGGTCTTAAAATATTTGACTATCGCTTAAAGCTTAGCAATTCCCCTTGTATCTACAAGAAAATTAGCAATAAGATTAACATCTCGATTAACATGAAGCATATGGAGAATAAGTGTTTGTAAAAATAGTTTGTACAAGAGTAGAAAAAGTCATGCGAGTGCAACACATCATATCCTTATTAAAATCATTAACACCATTTTTACGAAAATAAAAAATAACGAAGGCTTTTCCAAGTAAAGGGAGAAAAACGATAAAAAATTAATTTATTTACATTTTTTGGTCCGCGATGTTGAATAGCGCAAACAATCGCAGCTTGCACACATCCATAGTAGCAGTAATGTTAGTAGTAATAAATAAATGCTAACTTCGGCCAATTAAGGATAACGTTACAACAGCACGGCAGCTACAAACTCCGTCCACTCACAACCAGGACGACCTGGCAGTAACGGAGCAGTATGTGGTCAATAAGACAGTATGTCGTCAACATGCCGTTTACTACATGCGAATTCCAGGAGCCGCCTCCACTATTTCTGCATAGTGGCTCCTAATTGGTACCAAGGACCTCAGTGCATCGCTTACCAGGCCTCCCAGGAGTGGAAAAAATTGCCATGTTGGTAGCGGAAATCGAATCCTAGTCCCTTCATACCTCAGGCAGTTGCGGTTTGTGGAATAATTATAATAATAATAAATAATAATAATAATAAGAAGAAGAAGAAGAATAACACTAGTGGGCATAATGACTGAAAACTAATAAGCGATTCTGACTCACCTTTTATGCTGATTCCAGAACTGCCTTTATTTTTTTTTTCTATTACGTACAATTTTTTTTTCACAATTTCACTTCAAAGATATAGAGATATAAAGTTATTGCTTCCGCCACTACACATAAAATTGGGCTTGATGAAGCAATTTGTAAGGGCTCTATCACAGGATGGACCCCGCTTCAAGTACCTTTCCAAGAAATTTCCCTTCATTACACAACACAAATTAAAGCCTGGAATTTTTGTTGGTCCTCAAATAAAGAAATTGATGAAGGATGACGATTTTGAGAAGACAATGAATGGGAGAGAAATAGAAGCATGGACCGCCTTCCGATCAGTTACTGACAACTTCTTTGGCAATAACAAAGATCCTAATTACAAGGCCATTGTCGAAACAATGTTGGAAAATTTCAAGAAGATGGGTTGTAACATGTGTGTAAATGTGCATTTTCTGCATTCAAATATCGACTACTTTCCAGAAAATCTGGGACAGTGAAGAGCAGGGTGTACGTTTTCACGAAAATATTAAGGAAATGGAGAGGAGGTACCAGGGGAGATGAAATGAAACTATGATGGCCGACTACTGTTGGATGTTGAAGAGCGACAGTGATCTTCAAGGATCTGCAAGGAAGTCAAAGAAGAGAAAGTTTGAAAAAAATTAAATGAAACACTTTGGCTTCTTGTTTTGTTAAAATGTAGTCATGAAATAAATTAAGGGAGTTCTTGAGAGTATTCTTAAAATGTTGCATGAATAAAAACTAACCTTGTGTGAAATGATATTTGGATACTTTTCTACGCTCATTAGTAAAGTTGTCAAAACATAACTTATTTTGTGTAAAAACCTACGTGATAGAAACAAACGGAAGTTATTTCTGGAATCAGGATAAAAACTTGATTCAAGAAGATCTACTTTTAAGAAATAATCTGACACAAAGTTTGAAAATACAGAATAGTGTAATAATAATAATAACCAAATTAGACAATCGGGAAGAGCTGGGTAGTATATTAAGCTGTTCTTGGACTGGGACTGTTCTTGGACTCTGGTACGGACCTACTGTACAGTTGTGAAAAACCGGAGTGTACGAAAGTGCAGCAAGCTCACCCTCGCCCTTCACAGTGAAGCATTGCAAACGACGTATTGAAATGTGGCATCGTTTCCAAGTCGTTAGGAATGGCATTACTTCCAGCCAAAGGATGGATATCCTACACTAATGAAGAGGGATCCCATCCCACCTGTCCGGCACGGAGATTAAAAAGGAATATCGGAGAGAATCCCAAATTCATAATCCTAAAAGCCTGCTTATTATTTGCTCAGGATTCCGAAATGCAGCATCCCGTTATTAGCTTTGAGATTATAGCAGAATCAGGAGAGTCCTGCTTCTTTTGTCTTTCAGTTATCCACTGCGCATCTCAAGAATATTAACACGGTTTAGATTAATATAAACAAGGCGTTCGGACCCTGTCATTTTAGTAATTTTGGTTTGGTACACAATTTCCTTATTTCTTTAGTTACTACCGTAATACTGTGATTTGTAGGTCTGTTAAGACAAGCTTATTGGAAAAAAATCTGATGAGCTATACTCACATGACTTTCTCTACCCTCTAACGTTTATTAATGAGTATACAAATTATTCCTACTAAACCTAATTTTAATACTGAGGCAGTATTTTTAACACTTACATGATTTTAATAAAATTATATAATAAAAAATATAATAACAGCCCGCCTTAAAGCAATATGTGTATGTAATAATATATAAAAAGTGTATATTAGTCATTGTAAATGTTTATATTATTGTATACATTTTCAATAATGCTATGTGAATGTATTACGTAATTTAATAATGTAGGAGCTGTGAGAATAATAGGTTAAAAGTTGCTAACAATGAGGTAACCTTGAGGCAATAATGAATTTTAAAGTTTAAATGCTACTAGTCATTATTGAGCAACAGTAATGTAAATTATGAGACAGTTTAATAAATAGCCAATCCACAACCAGAAAGAGCTTTAGTTAAATGAAGGTATTCTATTGGATTAGGAATAACCAATCAGAGACTTGAAATACATTTACAAATTTAGGCGGTAGAAATAAATTCAGTTGCTTGTAGACAGCGCTCATAACTGGACGTGTTGGTTGTAGACAGTGTTCCTGATGCGATGTGTCCTCGAGAAATTTAATACGTATTCGTGTCAAACGAAAAATAGTTTACGTGTTAAAAATTGCAAGTAATTAACAAAAGAATCTCACAGCTCTCTATATCAGTAAAGTGTTATTTAAATCGTGTCAAGCATTAATAAATGTAGTGAAGTAAAAATTATAATCTGTGTAAGCCCACAACCCTGCAAAGAGAAACATGTCTCTAACAATAATACTGACGCAGCCGAGGCAAACATAAATATATAATATTTAAAGAAACAGTCAAATTACAAAGTTAATATTTTTAAACACTTTTGGGGGGGCAAAGGCCACCGGAAAGTACATTTGGGGCGAAAGCTACCGGAAACCGGGTACTATACGTGCGGTTGCAACGAACTTCAAGTTCGGCTCCCAACAGTTAAAATATAATACAACTCTTTCAATACTATCTACTTCAAATTGACGCACAAAGCGTGGTGCAAATAACGTAAAGATATTATCTACTTCAATACCACATTTTATTCTAAATAAACCTTTGCAGATATATATTACACATTTCGTTATAGATACAAAGGGAATAGCGATAGTCAAATGTTTAAGAACTGGACGCTATATGCTGGCCTTAAAATTCCATACTGTTTCCACGACATCGCGAGAAACAACTGAACGTTGAAGGGACTTTAAGAGAATGACCAAGAAATGAACAATTCGAACCTTTAATAGCGCATGTCTCAGAAACGGCTTATACCACAAAAAGTTTAATTTCAATAAATTGTGGGTTTTAATCAGATCTACATTTTTGGTGTAACACGTTCTCGTCTGTCGCGTAAGTTTACCAGTTATATAAGATTATACAAAATTTCTTCCAATGGAGTGGACTTCGCAGGCTATTTCATGAAAATTCAAAACAGTCATTTTATTTGTCTCGTAAATATCTTCAAAATACGGTAATTTAATCAAAATTATTATAACCATGCTTTATAAAATCACAAATTTTGAAAAATAGTCCATGTAAAGGATAGTCTGGGGCGGGGGGATTTTCTTGAAAATCGTGTCGTATCTTAGCAAGGTACTAACGCGCGAAACTTTTTTTAGATTCAGGGGGACTCAAAACATGTTTTTCCGATAAACTCTCGATATGCAATTTTTGGGTGGAATACAGTACTTTCCCTACTTACTATACGTAGTAGAGAACGTAAAAAAAACAATAAAAACCCACATTACTTTCTCTACTCACTCTTCTGCAAGCTATTCTTACAATAGTTTATTCTTCTTCTGTCTAGTTCTTGTTAATAGAGAGAAACCTTTAATTCACATTTACATATTTCGTTTTACGATGCAGTACGTAAAGAGATAGCTGTGAAATTCCGAACCAATAACAAAGAATATCTTTGGAAATGGTTAATGCCGCAAAAAATTATTTTACATAAATTGTGTACTTTAACGAGATGCATATTTTTTGTGTAGTAAGATTTTGTCTATCTCTAACAGTTTACCAGTTGTACAAAAGTCAAATCAGAATGAAATGCACTTCACAGGTATTTCCAGAAAATTCAAAATATACATTTTGTTTGTCATGTAAATATCTTAAGCATATGGTAGTTTAATCAAAATCGTTTCAGCCATTTTTAAGAGAGCACATATTTCGAAAATGTGTCATGTAAAGGGTAGCTTTTGTCTTCGTGTTACATCCTTGGAAGATATTAAGTTTGGTATTTATCGGACTTTTCGTTTGAGATTTATTATTTTCTCACTCACAAAAGTGCGGACATTTTCTAAAAATGTTTGTTTCAGGTTTAGGGAGCCTCGAAGTATTTCCGGTGAAATCTCGACATCGAATTCTTCGTGTAGAATACAATACTTCCACTGCTTGCTGTAAGGACGTAGTAGAGAAGGTAAAACTCAATTGTATGCAATCTTGGTATTACGTATAAACACCTTACTACGAGTATAGTGGTCAAAATCACACAGGGATACAATGTGGTTTGCTTAGCAACAATAAAGTAATAAACCTGTTGAGACGTATACATTTATAAACGATACCATTCAGGTTCGCTGTTAACACGCAACATTTTAAAGCATTCTGCATTACTGCCTTTTTTATTTCTCTTTATTTAATTGCCAATGAAAAAGGATTGCGTTTTGTCTGGCTACTCAACTCAGAGAAGTCGGGTTCGATTCCCAGCTGGGGCGGGGAATATATTTTAAACCAAAATCAACCGCTATCCCTTACATAATCTGGAAACATGAATAAGGGGCGAATGTGAGGGAGTTTCATAGTTTAAAAAATGTAATGTGTTACACTCACATGACCTTCACTACTCTAGTACGAACAAACTATTTTTACAAGGGCTTATTCTCCAATTTACTTCATGTTAATCGATAAAAACATTTGCAGAAACTTATTGCTAAATTACTTGTAGGTGCATGGGGAATATGGTAGGCTTTAAGCGATAGTGAAATGTTTTAAGAGCTGGTTGCTATGTGGAGCATTCCATTCTCTTTATATGTCAAAAACAAAAAAAATCTGATGTGTTACACTCACATGAATTTCTGTACTCTTGTACAAACTAGTTTTACAAACTCTTATTCTCCATCTATTTCATGCTAATCGAGATAAATATTTGCAGAAACGATCTTTTGACATGCAAAGAGAATTACATTTTACACATAGCGACCAGTTCTAAAAATATTTGACTATCGCTTAAGGCTTACTATGTTTCACTTGCTTTGTATTTGCAAGGGCAATATAGAAATACAGTAGCCTTTAAACATAGACATATCTCTTAATACCTGGTTGCTAGGTGCAGCACCATTCGCTTTGCCACAATTAATATTCTTTGCATATCGAAGACATAAAAACTTGATGTGTTACACTCACATGACTTTCTCTACTCTTGTACAAACTATTTTTACAAACGCTTATTCTCCATACGCTTCATGTTAATCGAGATAAACATTTGCAGAGTCTATCTTATTGCTAATTTTCTTGTAGGTGTAAGGGGAATATATATTTACAAGGGCAATATAGAAAAACAGTAGCCTTTAAGCACATACATATCTCTTAATAGCTGGTTGCTGGGTGCAGCATCATTCCCTTTCCCACCGAATAATAGTCTTTGCGTATCCAAGACAAAAAATGAATAACGAATTCCCATTTAAGAAAATAAGTATTGAAAAATTTAAGGGAATAACAAGCAATATATCGAAAATGGTTCACTCAACAAAAAATGTATATGACATAAATTATGTATTTTATAGCGATCTACATTTTTTGTGTAGTAAAATTTTGTCTATCTCTTATGGTTTACCAGTTATGCAAAAGTCGTTCACAATAAAGAACACTTTTGGAGACATTCCCAGGAAATTCAAAACATACATTTTATTTGTCATAAAAATATCTAAAACATTTCATATTTTAATCAAAATCGTTAGAGCCATTTTTGAAAAAATTAAAATTTTCGAAAAATCTTCCATGTAAAGGGTACTCTGGGGTGGGGGGATTTTCTTGAAAACCTTCGTGTCGCATCCTTGGAAGATACTGAACCCAAATACCAAGTTTGGTGTTTATCCGACTGTTCGTTTCTGAGTTATGCTGTTCACAGACACACACACTGACATACAGACACACACACGGACTTGTTTCCAAAAATGCTTTTTACTTTTTCTACTACGTATAGTAAGTAGGGGAAGTATTGCATTCAACCCAAAAATTCGATACCGAGATTTCGCCGGAAATACATGTTTTGAGACCTCCTGAATCCAAAAAAAGCATTTTTGGAAACATGTCCGTGTGTGTGTCTGTGTGTGTGTGTGTGTGTCTGTGTGTGTGTGTGTGTGTGTCTGTGTGTCTGTGAACAGCATAACTCAAAAACGAACAGTCGGATAAGCACCAAACTTGGTATTTAGGCTCAGTATCTTCCAGAGATGCGACACGAAGGTTTTCAAGAAAAAAACCCCACCCCAGACTACCCTTTACTTGGAAGATTTTTCGAAAATTTTAATTTTCTCAAATATGGCTAACGATTTTGATGAAAATATCATATGTTTAAGATAATATCATGAGAAATGAAATGTATATCTTGAATTTTCTGGGAATGTCTCCAAAAGTATTCTTCATTGTGAACGACTTTTGCATAACTGGTAAACCATAAGAGATAGACAAAATTTTAGTACACAAAAAATGTAGATCGCGTTAAAATACACAATTTATGTCATATACATTTCTTTTGTTGAGTGAACCGTTTTCGAGATATTGCTTGTTATTTCCTTAAATTTTCCAATACTTGTACTTTTTCTCAAATTCGTTATTCATTTTTTTTATGTCCTGGACATGCAAAGAGAATGGAATGCGCCACATAGCAACCAGCGTTAAAATATTTGACTATCGCTTAAAACCTTCCATATTTCCCTTGCATCTACAAGAAAATGACCGAATAAGATTGACATCTCGATATCTCGATTAACATGAAGCATATGGAGAACAGGCGTTTGTAAAAATAAATTGTACAAGAGTAGAGAAAGTCATGGGAGTGTAACACATCAGATCTTTTTTGGATTCAGGGGGTCTCAAAACATGTATTTCCGGTGAAATCTCGGTATCGAAATTTTGGGTGGAATACAATACTTCCCCTACTTACTATACGTAGTAGAGAAAGTAAAAATGTTTAACGAATTCCCATTCGAGAAAAAAAGTATTGAGAATTTAAGGGAATAACAAGCAATATCTCGAAAATGGTTCACTCAACAAAAGAAATGTATGTGACATAAATTGTGTATTTTAACGCGATCTACATTTTTTGTGTAGTAAAATTTTGTCTATCTCTTATGGTTTACCAGTTATGCAAAAGTCGTTCACAATGAAGAATACTTTTGGATACATAGAAAATTCAAGATATGCATTTCATTTGCCATTAAAGTATCTTTAACATATGATGTTTTAATGAAAATCGTTAGAGCCATTTTTTTCAGAAAAACGAACACTTTAAAAAATGTTCCATGTAAAGTGTAGTTTTGAGTGCAGAGATTCTTCTGAAATCGCTAAGTGTGGCATCCTTAGCAGATACTGAACCTAAATACCAATTTGGTTTTTGTACGACTTTTCGTTTTTAGTTAGGTGTTCGTAGATACGCACACACGGAAATTTTTCTAAAACTTATTTTTTTTTGGATTCAGGGGGCCTCAAAACACATATTTCCGTTGCAATCTGGAATTTTTGAGTGGAATGGAATACCTTCTCTACTTTTTAGGTGCCTGGAAGAGAAAGTAAAAAGGCAATAAATGCAGAGAACCACTAGAACGACTTACACCATTTTTTGAACTGTTGACCGACGTTGAAAGTCAGTTTGGATTTTTGCAACAACACTTTACTACGGTGCATACAACCGATAAGTCATTAAATTTAATTCAGGAAATTTGTGAAGATAGGATAATTAATAAGGAATTGTGGCTCTCACGATCCCCTGATTCAAGTGCAGGTGATGTTTATCTATAGGGGAACCTGAAAAATAAGATGTAGGTAACAAGTCCCATACATTGAAAGAACTAAAAGAAAACAAACCAGGAATACTCTCAATTTCGGGTATTGAACTCTCGAGTATGAATGAAAATTTACTGAGGAGATTCCACAAATATGTGAATAGAGAATGACAACATCTCTTACGATAAGGTATGTACTTATTATCATTGTAATTGTAATTGTAATTGCGAGAACGTGAGGCGGTTGTGGGGATATTATAACTGTTTTGGTGGGAGTCCGAGCTTTCGGCAGCCTCAGCGTGAGCCGTGTGGTGGCCACAGAGTGAATAACATATTCGATTGTTTATTCATTTAGGATGCCATGACCTGACAGCTGACATAATGGCAATTTAATTTTAAACAAGTAAAGTAGTTATTATTAATGTAATCTGTAAAATTTTACTCTTGGAATTAGGATTACGCTACGGATGGGACACCTACCACCTCTACCCACACAGACATATTTTGTGCAAACACACCGGGAGGAACGGATGAGATGAAGGTGACGTATGGGCTATAGACACAGCCGACAGAGCTCCTTAACAGTTACAGACTTGACCCCCTAGCCGGAGAGTGGCTCACAGGCTTCCCTCCTGCGGAGACTCGAGATGTCTCCATCTGAGGGGGCCGAGAAGAGCTTCCAACACGCACGCCACCTGCACCATCTGCCCGCAGTCGTTCGACACACAGCCCTGTAACATGAAAGATGAGATGAAGTGAGAGGGAATGAGGGAGAGAGAAATTAGCGGGAGACAATGATCCTTCCCAGCATTCGGGAAAACCCCGAAAAAAAACCCATGGGTTAGGAAGGTCGACCGCGGGAATCGAACCCACGACCTCCCGGATGTGGGCCACAGACACACCCGCCTCAACTATCTCGCTTGGTTTATTCTTGGAATAGTCTTAATAAATCCCGTTCGAGTTACGAGGTTCATCAGATACATTCGTAATCTCTCGTGGAATTTCCTGTGATGTAACACAGAGAAACATACTAGTGTGTTGACCCAGTAATGTTATACTATTCCTATAAAAATGTGTCATCTACTAACCAAAACTAAATTCAAATTACGCCATCCTTCACCTACTCCTTCACTACTGTGGCGCTGCAGCCTGCGCGGGGCCTGTGCCGGCCTCACGCCCACTTACGCATGGCAGAGGTGGACGATCATACAACCCATATGGTGAGGTGATGTGGCCATGAGGCTAGGACTGCTGCCTAGGACACTTTCTTCACGATGCCGGTCGTATACCCGGGACATAAAACCCGCTCCCTCATGGGACCCGGACACATTCACTCCACACTCTAGCGCACAGCACCACAGCGCAGAACTCAAACTACGCCATATGGAGATAAATTATTTCCTTCATAGTTATATACAAGATGCAGAAGTGAGTCAACCATTTATTTCAAAAGCCGATAGAGTTTACCAAGTTTCAGTCTGACATTAGCTCGTATTAAAGCAAGGAAAATCGCGACCTGCAGCTTTCAACCCGTGTAAAATTAGACATAAGATAACCGAGCATTCGAGAAGACCTGGAATTATACGCCGAGGTGATCCACTATGAGTACACCCTTGGTTTCTCCTGGTCGCTTGGCGAATGCTGGGAGGATTCCTATGTACCACAAATTTTCCTGTCCGTTCTCTCTCACTTTATTTCCCTCTTCCTATTCCAGGGCTACAAGACCAGCAACAGTGGACGGTGGTGTACAGAACTGCTCTGGGGTAAGTATTGCATGGGAATCTTCTACTTGAACCTGTCCTTGAGGATGGGATGGAAATATCATCTACAAATGTTAGGAACACCGCCGCGTTGTACCTGCCGCCACCACATCTGATAAGCCCTCACTCACACCATCCTCCTGATGGTGTAGTCTCTTTCTTCCGTCACCCAAATAATAATATTATACTTACATAATAGGCCGCTGGACCTGGACCAAAAGGTTTGTCCTTAAACCTCGGAGTCGTGGAGATTACGGTACTCATGTCCCTCTTCTCTATTGCTTTCGTAACAGGCGTATAATTTGTAGGACCTGAAACAAAAACAATTCCATCAGATACTAACGACGTTCAGTCAACGCTACAGAGTACAAAAACTTTCGTCAACCGCTAAATTATGTATTAAAACTCGTATAGTTATGTACCACTCGTTTCTTTTATAGCTGGGCCACAGAACGCATATATGTGTAGTCCGCTTTCACTGTAGTGACCTGTGTATTTTTCTACAGCGCGCTAGCGGTGAATGAACCGCTCAAGGCTACGTTCATCAACTGTGTTACACTTATCAGTTGCTGCCTTCAGTTCGAGCTGTAAAGACTAGTGTTTGTTCATTGTGCATCTCAATAGTGAAAGTCTATTCAAGACATCTGTGTTGTGTGTGAATTACGTTAGGTTATTCTTATTAGTCTACTGAAATCACTACTGAAAAATTCTCGTTTGAACAAAGAATTTTTAGGAATGAACGACTTATTGTCTAGTTTTAATTTACATATAATTTATACAATGTTTACAATACAATGGAGTTACTTATCATTTCTCTTCCCCTTATGTTTAACATTGTATATACAGAATGTTTCAGAAATACTTTTACAAACTTCGGATATGGGTTCCTTGCGACACAAGAAGGAAAAATGTTCATATGGACTTATGTCCCATAATTGTTTGTTTTCTCTTTAGGAGGTGTTCAACACAGTGGTGCACTTACAACACACAAAACTCATAATAAATGCTTGAAATGTCCTCCTCTTGCTTCTATGCATGCCTGTACTTGTCGAATCGTGGAATGTCGCACCCTCTCAAAAACTTCGGGATGGTGTCGAATGGTTTCGCAGGCTTCCATGACTCGTCGATGAAGCGTTTCTGTATCCGGGATGGCTGCTCCATAAACCAATGATTTAAGATGCCCCCAGAGGTAAAACTCCACAGGATTGAGGTCGGGAGAACGTGCAGGCCATAGAAATGGTCCTCCTCTGCCTATACATCGGTCATGGTAGATACCAGTCAGTACATCTTGAACAATGCGACTAAAATGTGCCGGAGACCCATCATGCATAAACCACATGTTTTTTTTCTTATTTGCAGGGGCACATCTTCGTGAAGTAAGTCGGGAGGTGTGTGCTGGATAAAGTCCCTGTACACAGCACCAGTAAGACGTGCTGGTAAAACGTATGGACCTACCAGACAGTCACCTACAATACCAGCCCACACATTCAGACTAAACTGTTGCTGATGTCTAGCCTGAAGTACAGCATGAGGATTACGATCTGCCCATACGTGTACGTTGTGGAAACTAGTAACTCCATCTCTCCCTAACGTTGCCTCGTCTGTAAACAAAACTGACCATACAAACAATGGACTGGCTGTTTGTTCTACAAACCATCGGCAAAAGTTATCCCGTGGTGCATAATCGTCAGGCAAAAGGTCCTGCACACGTTGAATATGACATGGCTACAGGAGCTGCTCGTGAAGTTTCCTCCATGCTGTCACGTGTGATGTACCAGATGCCACAGCCAATTGTCTTGTACTGATACCTGGATCGTCTTCGACACACTTTAACATCTGTTCTTCACGTTCCGGCGTACGAACAACTCTTGGTCTTCCTCGATCAATAGTCCGTGGTGTAACGGTTCCTGTCTCAGCCAGGCGACGATAAACAGCGACAAAGGTTGGATGACTCGGTTGTCTTCGGTCTGGAAGCTCCATCTGATAGAGCCGTGTAGCATGGCGTCTATACATAAAAATCATGTCTGCCTGTTCACGAAATGAATATCCAGCCATGGTGGAACGAAACACGTGCAGTTAACTCACTACATGTACACAATTGAAACGTTGAAGACAGACTAATGACAAACGTAAACAAGTCTCCATGGCAACACTTCGCCAAGTACCGTATGTAGTACAATGGGTCAACGCCTTCTATGAATGCATAGAGAAATGAAGTTTTGAGGTTGGACCCCGAAGGCCATTGAACTCACACTTTCATTGTGACAGGAATAACGCGAAAACCAAGGAGTATGGGACATATGTTCATATGAACTTTTTTCCTTCTTTTGTTGTGAGGAACCCAAACCCGAAGTTTGTAAAAGTATTTCCGAAACATCCTGTATATAATGGGAAGTATAATTTTCCACTATTTACTTTTTTGTCTTGTTACCCTTTTTCCGTATCCTCTCCAATTTGCCTCATATTCCTTTAAACACTTTATCCTAATTTTTCCTAAATATTTTCCTGGTTTCTCCACATATTCATTTGATCTTGTATTAAAAATCCTCCTATTGGTAAATTTTTTCCATTTCTCTGGTATTAAATTCTCTCTTCCTTTATCGTCGTCCTCCGTGGTGTAGTGGTTACCATGCTACCTTCTAGTTCCCGAGGTCGCTGTTCAAACCGCCATGGATTTTTTCGGGAAAAATCCTTAGTATGGCTTCCTTCGGAAGGGAAGTAAAGCCGGTGGTCCCGTGTCGTAGATTTACGGCGCGTAAAAGAACCTGAAGCCGATAAAGACGCCTCTGAGTAAAATTATCGTCTTTCACGCCCAATATAGAATGGGACGCTAAGGACCACAGCAGTTAAAGAGCGTCCATAAATAAAACTCAATTTCACTTCCTTTAACCGTATATTCGCATACCGGAGTATAATGCCAATTGTCATGTAATCCATTACATGTAGTATTCTCGCAGTAATCTCTCGTGTTATCTTTTTTCTGAGCGCCTGTTATTGTTTTACTATTTTGAATTTTGGGTTCTTTGTCCTCCGGTTAGCTATTATTACTCAGTCGAGCAAATATCTCTTGAACAGGGTGTGTAAACGGAAAGGAGTTGTTACTAAAAGGTAACACTGATAAAAGAATTTGTTTTTTTTTTACACTTTTATTGTCGTCACACTTAATTTCACATATTTAATCTTGATACACACCTGACAAACTGTTATATTTTTTTAATGTAACTACAATCACTTATTTGCCGCGCACTATTAAATCGCGTATTTCACATTTTATAACCAACTATACAACGCGAGAGGTTCTGTAGAATTGCGTAATGTGTACTTTGTTAATGCTTCCTTATAACTGCCTGACGTGTAACTCGCGAGAGAGATTTCTTAGAACTGCACGACGTTTACCTTGTGAATGATTGTGTAGAACTGCGCGATACTTGCCTATGGCTTAAGAATTTATATTCCCTCACCCCGATATGCCTAAACATTATAATAGAGCTGCTATTGGTTAATAAATCGCGCCAACATTAGCGTCTGTTTTATAAGCCAATAAAAATTACAAACACATATGCTCTGGGGAAGATATTCCCTCCATTTCTAAAGAAAGGCACGCTAACCTGACGTCATTTGTTTGTCTCTTCTAATTGATAAACAACTCACCTCCTCCCTTAATTGTTACCCGCTCCTATCGTCAGTTTCAGTGAGGCCGTGTAAACTTATTTCCTAACAATGCTTATAGTTAACGAACATCTCAAATCATTGTCATACAGTAATGTTAATTTACACTACAATCACTCTCGCATTCACAGTGTTGTGATATAAAATACTGCCTCAGTATATCTCTCCCCCATTTTTCTCCTTTTTATACCATTAACTTCATTACACCTGTCCTCGCCCTTGCATACCCCTTTCTGGCCTCCTTGTGGCATGCTTCGTGTATCTTTCATTTTCCCATTCCATTTTAACATATTTATAATCTGTTAACGATAATTTTCCTTGAAACTACCTATAATTTATTTCTTTTCAATATCCTCCACTCTTGTTCCAATTTAATTCCAGCAGGCCTTACTTTTGTTGTTTCTTTCTGTCCATGAAGAATTTTTAAGTGCGATAGATATTTGTGAAACGGAATTATGTGAACAATTTTAGGAGAACTTTCGTGGTATTCTAGCTTCAGGTAGAGAAACTGTTAGATGTCTGGTTAATAACTTTTGGACAACGGGATCGCTAAACCTAAGAAGCGATAAAGAAATATTCTAATGTACAGTACCTTCGTTGTATGCCAAGGCCGCGGATGGCGCGAATACGTGCTTCGCACACAGCCTACCACACTGCAGGGTTTTCAGTTGCGTAACTCCGCCGTTACTTACTCACGCGTGTTAGTAACGTGTTTTATTTATTTTTTATTTATTTTTTTAAGTCTAGGTACCTCGAAACCGCATTTCTCGTGAAATCTCCGTATCGAGTTTTTGCATGGAATAAAATACTTCTACCTTTTTAAATCCTTGAAAGATAAGTAGGAGAGAAAGTAGAAATGTTTTAAATTTCAGGGACCTCAAAACATGTATTTATAGAGAAATCTCGAGTATAGAAATTTTTGATGGAATACAATACTTCCTCTATTTACTATTGGTAAGTGCCAGAAGAAATAGCTTTTTTTTTAAATCTGGGGACCCCTAAACATGTATTTCCGTTAAGTCTCGATATCGAGTTTGCAATTAAATGCTTGCTCTGTATACCATAGATAAGTGGAAGGGTCAGTCCAGTGAATGCCTCAGGCAGTAAGCGCGCCTTGTTATCACGCACCTCTCGCAGTTACCATGCCAACATTTCCTGATTTTCTTTTCTCTTGAGAGACTTCCTTCAATATCAATAAAAACAGAAATGTCTCTACTGGAGTTCTGTTTGCCAGGCTATAATAGTTTTATTGTTATTTTTATCCCATTCTAACCCCTGCCTGATATCCAGAGAAGCTCTTAAAATGCTTTTCCAATTTTTTTTCTTCCTACAGGAAACTTTACAGTGGTATCGAATTGGTGTGCAATAGATATCGGAAAAGATAAAAATTGTATTAGAGTGCCTCATCGCGGAAGTAAATTGTCAGTGCATAACCCTGGGCTAATGTCCAAAACTGAGTCAGCAGCGTTATGATTTTTTTTTCTGACGTTAGAGAGAGTTTTGGGCTCTAGGATGAAAAGAAAGAAATATGGGAGAGGGGATCCTCGTGGCGTAGAGCCATTTTTAGAAAAAAAAAAAGTTCCCATTTATCATCAACTTTGTGGCTTTCATTCGCAGGATGAGAATAATTCCGAGTAGTGCTGGGAGGGGGACGGACAGAGTGGATGAGCTCTGGAGTGATCGGCGAACGTCGACCGAGGAGTGGGAACACAGACCGGGAATAATGGAAACATAAATTGATCGGTGATTAAGCTTATCGTGGTATCTTTAGTTTTTTGATGTTTCATTGCGATACCATGCGACTATCTCGCTGTTAATATGATTAATAGCTCGACAGTGATAGCTGGACCGGACAAATGCTCGTTTTGTGGCTCTGGAATTAAATTGTTTCCAAGTAGACGCAGATTTTTGTTTGGTTGTCTTTCTCGTGCAACAACTTTGTAGTTTAGATTAATTTGTAGTCGAGTGGTCAGCGTCATAGATTCTCAAACAAGATGCCCCGGGTTTGATATCCAAGTGGGCGGGAATCGGCAGCAAATATCATAACGTAACAACTACATTGTAACGGTTTCCTTAATGTAGGGGTTACATAAGTAATGGTGACAATCAGTAACTAGTTACCTAGCCATTAACGGTTACAAAAGTGACGAATAAAAAGTAACTAGTTACCGAATAGCGGTTACCAAAGTAACGAATTAAAAGCAACTAGTTACACAAAATCCGTTATCAAAGCAACGAATACAAAGCAACTGGTTACCCAATAACGGTTATCAAAGTAACTAGTTACCCAACAGCGGTTATCAAAGTAACTAGTTTCCCAATAACCGTTATCAAAGCAACTAGTTACCGAATAGCAGTTACCAAAATAACGAATAAAAAGCAACTAGTTACCCAATAACCGATATCAAAACAACTAGTTACCCAATAACGGTTATCAAAGAAACTAGTTACCCAATAACGGTTATCAAAGTATCTAGTTACCCAATAACCGTTATTAAAATAACGAATAAAAAGTAACTAATTACCCAATAACCGTTACAAAAGTAACGAATAAAAAACTAGTTTCCCAATAACGGTTATCATAGTAACGAATAAAAAGCAACTAGTCACCCTTAACGGTTACAAAAGTAACGAATACAAAGTAACTAGTTTCCCAATAACCGTTATTAAAATAACGAATACAAAGTACCTAATTACCCAATAACGGTTATCAAAAAAGTAAATAATTGCTCAATAACAGTTACAAAAGTAACGAATACAAAGCAACTAGTCACCCATTAGCAATAAGGTATATTCTGTAAATGTTTATCCCATTAGCATGAAGCAGGTGGAGTGTGTACAAAAGTAGAGAAAGACATGTGAGGGTAACATCAGATTTTTTCCAATGGGAAGATTTTTTTCTCTCTCTCCCCCCCCCCTCTCTCTCTCTCTCTCTCTCGGTCATGTAAAAGAACGGAATTTCAAAGCAACCAATAGCATTTGAAAAAATCTGATTATCTCTTTGGCCTACTACTGTATCCTCTTTATAGCTACAATGAAAAGTGTAATGAAAGTTCGATTTACAAGAAGCAGATGGAAGTATAGGGGTTTAAAAGAATAGTTTGTAGTAGAGTGGGTAGAGAATCTCATTTAATACAACCCATCTGATTTTTTCTGTAGTAAATTCCCTCTTTACCAATTGCATACAAAAGTCGTTCCGAATGAAGAGCACTTCACAAGCTATTCCCAGAAAAGTCGAGATATACATTTTGTTTGTAATGCAAGTATGTTATGAATATGGTATAAATAGTAGAGTTATTTTTGAGAAAATAAAAAAGGGGTAGTTTAGGGTGTGGGAAGTTCTATCTAGCATCCTTGGAAGACTAGTAACCTCAGTAAGTTCGGTGTATAAGCGATGTTTTTCTAAAACTCTTTCTTGGATACAGGAAATCCCAAATCACATATTTCCAGTAATATCTTAGTAACGAAGTTTTGAGTGAAGTGCACTTCCACTATTTATAACTTATAAGCAATAGAGGAAGTAAAAATGGGTAGAGAAAGTCATGTGATACAAATCAGGTTTTTTACTCCTTCACATCTCAGATAAATGTCATTTCTAACGCTCCCCCTATCACCTATGACCTTCGGGGATACCTCATTCCACCAAGCGATGAAACGGGACCCATGTCTGAGATGGAGGCAACCGTTGCCTCCGATGGTAAGGTATGAGGATGGCGGTGGAACGAGAAGACCTTGAACAAGTTGTATTGTTGTATTGATATTTGCCCCATACTTTGGGAGCCAATTTGAAGTAGGTTGTACTGTAGTTCAACTGTTGGGGAGCCGAACTTGAAGTAGTTGCAACCGCACGTATGGTAAAAAGTCTCCGGTAGCCTTCGTCCAAAATTTAAACATTAACTTTGTAATTTGACTGTTTCTTTAAATATTATATATTTATGTTTGCCTCGGCTGCGTCAGTATTATGAAATTCTTAACAGGGCGTGATACGGCTGAAGAATGTAGGCTTACACAGATTATATGTTTTTTAATTCATTCCTTTTTATTAATTCTTGACACAATTTAAATAACACTTCACTAATATAGAGAGCTGCGAGATTCTTTTATTAATTACTTGCACTTTTTAAACACGTAAACTATTTTCTCACACAAAACACGTATTAAATTTCTCGAGGACACATCTAGCGTCCGGTTAGGAACACTGTCTACAACCAACGCGTCCAGTTATGAGCGCTGACTACAAGCAACTGAACTCTAAATTTGTAAATTTTGCTATATTTCAGTTTCTGATTGGCTAATCCTAGTCCAATAGAATACCTTCATTTAACTAACTGGTTGTTGATTGGCTATTTTATAAACTGTCATATAATTTACATTATTGCTGCTCCAGGAATGACTAGTAGCATTATTAAACTTTCTCTCTCATTATTGCGTCAAGGTTACCTCATTGTTAGCAACTTTTAACCTATTATTCTCACAGCTCCTACATTATTAAATTACGTAATACATTCACATAACATTATTACGTGTATACAATAATATAAACATATACAATGACTGTATTGTACACTTTTTATATATTGTTACCTACACATATTGCTTTAAGGCGGGCTGTTATTATTTTTTTTATTATATAATTTGACTAAAATCATTTAAGTGTTAAAAATACTGCCTCAACCTAGTTTTTACTATGGACTCCGAATCACGTTGGGCCTTGGGGATGCTTCATTTAAGCAAGTCAGAAGGAAGATGTAGATAGAACCGACTTAAAATCGGCGGGAATAGAACCCCTGTCGCTGAGTACAAGTGCTGGAAACGAAACAACTGCGCTACCCTGGCGCCCTCTAGATAATGTTTTGGGAAGTAACCGACAACATAGGAGCCTCTTAATGCAGACTGCAGACACATTTTTGAAACAGAGGTTTTCAAAAGGATACTTGTGAGGTAAATGTCAGGTGGAGTGAGGGGTACGAGTGAACACTGTTGTACATGATATAGCGCTGCTGGTAACAGGACGCGAGAGGGGGGGGGGGTTAAAACCACTCCA
Organism: Deroplatys truncata; assembly: GCA_030765065.1. NCBI lineage: Eukaryota > Metazoa > Arthropoda > Insecta > Mantodea > Mantidae > Deroplatys > Deroplatys truncata. The sequence continues at coordinate 29,270,068 of CM060981.1, read as the reverse complement.
CCATGCCCCTCCCGTCCCACACATTGAGAGTAATAAATGACATGACTCTTTTTTATGCTTATCTGTCCCAAATCAGGTTTGTATGATTGGGTAACAACTCCATTGGTACTGACAGCGTTCAATTAATGCTGATTATACAAGCGATTTTGCTTTTGTCTAGATGAACAATTCATACAATGTTTTGGTGGCAGCTTTTGTCTTTTCTTTTATTTCATTTTTAAAGCTCGAATTGTCCAGCCTTTAATTAAGCCAATTTGCTCTAATTAGCATACGAGTTCTGTAATTTTCATATTTCACTAATTGTTCCAGTTGAACGTAAATGACAGATTAAATACAAAGTCACCATGTGCAGCAAAATACTGTATTTAACATTGCAGTGAATGTGCAGAATGTTATATTTCATATTGTTTAAATATATCAGAATCCGCAGCTCTGCTCGGGTTCGATCCCCGGCGACCACCCACTCTGATCCATGGGTTTTTCGTGGTTTCCCCGGGGTCCACAGGCGAATGCTGGGGTGGTCTAATTATATAGTATGTAAATTCAATGTATATAACAGTCATTGCATATGCTTATATTATTGTAAACATGGTCAATAATGTTATGTGAATGCATTACGTAATTTAATAATGTAGGAGCTGTGAGAATAATAAGTTAAAAGTTGCTAACCTTGAGGCAATAATGAGTAAGAAAGCTTAACAGTACTACTACTGATTCTTGGAGTGAGAATAATGTAATTTTAGTTACAGTTTATAAAATAGCCAATCAACAACCAGAAAAAGCTTTAGTTAAATGCAGGTATTCTATTGGAGTAGGATTTGCCAATCAGAGACCTGAAATACAGAAATTTACAAGTTTAGACGGTTGAAATCTGTTAGTTTGCCTGCAGACAGTGATTGTAACCGGATGCAAGATGCGTCCTCGAGAGATTTAATACGTATTCGTGCGAGACGAAAAATAGTTTTACATGTTAAAGAGAGTAATTAATTAATAAAAAGAATCTCACATCTCTCTATATCAGTGAAGTGTTATTTAAATCTTGTCAAGCAGTAATAAAAGGAGTGAATTAAAATTATAATCTTTCTAAGCCTACATTCTTGTCGTACCAAAACCCTGCTAAGACAAAACGTGTCTCTAACAAATACTGACGCAGCCGAGGCAAACATAAATATATAATATCTAAAGAAATAGTCAAATTACAAAGCTATTATTTTTAAACTTGGGGCAAAGGCCACCTGAAAGGCTACCGGAAACTGTTTACTATACGTGCGGTTGCAACTACAAGTTCGGCTCCCCAACAGTTGAAATATAATACAAATCCTTCAATACAACCTACTACAAATTGACGCCCAAGGCGTTGTGCAAACAACGTAAAGACAATACCTCATTCTCTACCATATTTCCTTTAATTCAGTTTTCTTCTCATCCTTAGGTGCATTTCTAGCCTTTGTGAGTACGGCGATGCCGGATAGAAGACACGAATGCTTGCTCACTACAGCAGTGGGACAGATATGCCAGCTTGGAAATGTTCGAGACCTCCGCACACTTCTGGGGCCTGTCTGCCTACAGCCTGTGGCCTTCTGTGTTGTTCCAGCTTTTTAGAAATTGTAGTGGCTATTTTTATGCAATTGGCACATGGTTTTAAAGTTTACCGATTTTTTTTAGAATGTCTGAGGTTTTTATCCTAAGCCATTTTCTATTTACTTCATTTTAATCGAGATAAAGCTTTAGAGAAACAGCTACATTACACATTTCGTTATAGATACAAAGGGAACAGCGATAGTCAAACGTTTAAGAAACAATCATTCCAATGAATCGCGAGAGACAACGAAAATCGACAGGATTTTAAAACCATGACAAGACCTTAAACAATTCGAATCATTAATAACGGATATCTCAGCAATAGCTGATGCAACAGAAATAGTTATTTGAAATGTATGCAGTGTTTCAAAGAGATCTACATTTCTTGCGTAGTGTCTTTTCGTCTGTCGCCCAGTGTCTATCAGTTATACAAAATTCTTTCCAATGAAGATAACTTAAATGGCTACTCCCAGGAAATTCAAGATATATATTTTATTTTACATGTAAATATTCTTGATATATGGTATTCTAATCAAAATTGCGAAAGGTGTTCCATGTAAAGGGTAGCTGGAAAGGGAGGATTTTATTAAAAATTTTCATGTTGCATCCTTGGAAGATACTGAAGGTAAATACAAACTTTGGCACTTTTACGACTTTTCGTTTTTGAGTTATGCTGTTCAAAGAGAGAGACACACAAACGCTCGAGCGCGGACCTTTTTCTACGTAGTAGAGAAAGTCAAAATGATTTGCAAGACCAGGACATTAGGGTGAGAGTATGTTTCAGTCGTTATACTTAGTTATTCACACATCTAGTGTATTAGTATGGCTTCCGGTGTTCCCGTGTCGTAGATTTACAGCACGTAAAACAGCCTCAAGCCTTATAAAGAGGTTTCTAAGCAAAATTACCGGTCTTTGACGCCCAATATAGAATGGGACGCTAAGGATCATAGTAGTTAATAAATGTCAATTAATCATCGCGGGTATAATAAGCATCATTATGTCCTGAGGAAAGCTTGTGTTTTCCCAAAAGGCATAATTACAAATAATTGCTGTTGCATGTTCAATAACACTAGTCTGCATGATATCGGTTGACTGAAAAATAAACAGTGATTCTGACTCACTTTTTGATGCTGATTTCAGAACTGATTTTAATTTTTTAATTTCTCTACTACGTATAGTAAGTAGGGGAAGTATTGTATTCCACCCAAAAAGTCGATACCGAGATTTCACCGGAAATATATGTTTTGAGACCCCCTGAATCCAAAAAAAGGTCTTTTTTGGAAACATGTCGGTGTGTGTGTGTCTGAACAGCATAACTCAGAAATGAACAGTCGGATAAACACCAACTTGGTATTTTGGTTCAGTATCTTCCAGAGATGCGACACGAAGGTTTTAAACAAAATCCCCCCACCACAGATTACCCTTTACATGAAACATTTTTCGACAATTTTAATTGTCTCAAAAATGGCTCTAATGATTTTGATTAAAATATCACATGTTTAAGATATTTTTATGACAAATTAAATGTATATCTCGAATTTTCTGGGAATGTCTCCAAAAGTATTTTTCATTGTGAACGACTTTTAATAACTGGTAAACGATAAAAGATAGACAAAATATTCCTACACAGAAAATGTAGGTCGCGTTTAAATACACTATTTATGTCATATAAATTTTTTTTGTTTAGTGAACCATTTTCGAGATATTTAGTGTAGTGGTGGTATTTATTAAATATTTAGTATTACATTAATTGCATAACACAGTCGCATGGGTCATAAGACCGTACATGCTCTCTAGATAAATACCTGGTCTGTATACGTGACTTGCAGTATCAACCAGAAAACATCTATTTTTTTACAATCACCGCACTATATACATGCATACATATAAAATTGAAAAAAAAAACACACTGAATCACACACTCAAACACACATACACACACACACACACAAACACACACACACACAGTCGCGCACAAGTACTCAAGCACCACATATGTTTAAAGAAAAATTACATAAACACCTTATCTCTTAGTACACGTACTTCCATTAAGTATGTGCCCAAGCTTGGCCAGTTTTGGCTGTTTAGAATCAAGTCCCAGCATGCTGTTCTCCGTCTGTTGGAAGCCAAAAATACTTCCGGTAATAGTTTTTTCCTAATACTCTCTGTCTGCACGCATGCTGCCAAAATATGCGTCCAGTCTTCTTGTTCCCCGCATAATGGGCAAATCCTCCTGCCATCGTCATCAACAATCTTGCGAGCTTTCCACCCTCCCAACCTAAGCCATGCTATTCCAGTCCTCTGTTTTATACTCAATTCCAAAATATGTGTTTCCTTACCCCACCTAGTTTTTATTTCATTTTGTAGCTCCAATGTTGATCTTTGTCTACATTCAGATTCTATTTTCTGCCTGTTTATATCGCATAGTCGTCTTTTGACCTTTCTTACAGCACTGTGTGTATTTTCATTACCCCTTTGCCAGATATCATTTAAGCCAATTTTTGATAATTCGCGTTGCAACCCCGATGCCCACCATTTTGGATGCCCTATGTTGTTTATTTGATGACGATAACATATTGCTCTCAGAGTTGTTTGATCGCCTTTAATTATTCGCAGCCAGTACCTAACTACGTTTAGTTTAGCAAATACAGCATCCTCCCAGCATCCTACCTCCCGAAGAACTCCGTAGTTTGAAGTACCCCTCCCCAACCCTAGAATGCGCTTCCAGAAATTGCATTGTATTTTATTTACATTATCCACCCTCTCCCATCCCCACACTTCACTGCCGTATAGTAATGAGGACCTAACCATTGCTTCATACATGGTCTGTAATGTTTTTACTGGCATATCTGGTACCCGGGTCAATATCCTTAATACTTCAGAAAGTTGTCCAATCCCTTTGTGTTTTATAAACTCCATGTTCTTGTTCCATTTTCCGCCCATATCAAACCTGCTTGTTATTCCCTTAAATCTTACAATACTTATACTTTTTCTCAAATGGAAATTCGTTATTCATTTTTTGGTCCTGGAAATGCAAAGAGAATAGAATACTCGACATAGCAACCAGCTCTTAAAAATTTGACTATCGCTTAAAACCTACCAATTCCCCTTGCATCTACAAGAAAATTAGCAATAAGATTAACATCTCGATATAGCGATTAACATGAAGGATATGGAGAATAAGCGTTTGTAAAAGAGTAGAGAAGGTCATTTGAGTGTAACACATTAGATTTTTTTCAATCACGTACAGGTAATTCACAATTTCACTTCATAAATATAGAGATATATGGATATTGCTTCCGCCACTACACATAAAATTGGGCTTGATGAAGCTATTTGTAAGGGCTCTACCACAGGATGGACCCCGCTTCAAGTACCTTTCCAAGAAATTTCCCTTCATTACACAAGACAAATTAAAGGCTGGAATTTTTGTTGGTCCTCAAATAAAGAAATTGATGAAGGATGAAGATTTTGAGAAGACAATGAATCAGAGAGAAATAGAAGCATGGACCGCCTTCCATGAGTTACTGAAAACTCCTTAAGCAATAACAAAGATGCTAATTACAAGGCCGTTGTCGAAACAATGTTGGAAAATTTCAAGAAAATGGGTTGTAACATGAGTGTAAAGGTGCATTTTCTGCATTCACATATCGACTACTTTCCAGAAAATCTGGGACATTATAGCGAAGAACAGGGTGAACGTTTTCACCAAGATATTAAGGAAATGGAGAGGAGGTACCAGGGAAGATGGAATGAAACTCTGATGGCCGACTACTGTTGGATGTTGAGGAACAGTCATCTTCAAGGATCTGCAAGGAAGTCACAGAAGAGAAAGTTTGAAAAAAATTAAATGAAACACTTTGGCTTCTTGTTATGTTAAAATGTAGTCATGAAATAAAGTAGAGGAGTTCTTGAGAGTATTATTAAAATATTTCTTGAATAAAAACTTACCTTGTGTGAAATGGTATTTGAATATTTTTCTACGCTCATTAGCAAAATTTTCAAAACATTACTTGTTATTTTGTGCAAAAGCTTAACATGATAGAAAAAAACGGAAGTTACTTCTGGAATCAGCATAAAAACTTTATTCAAGAATACCTACTTTTAAGAAATCATCTGACAAAAAGTTTGAAAATACAGACTGGTGTACATTATGCAGTACTGGTTTTGTTACTGAGTGAAAAGATAAACTGCAGAAAAGCTTAAATGAGAAAATTATATTTGCGCTTTGTAGTTTCCTCTAGAAATGGTATTTATAATATCTGCATTCAGTAAACATGGCGGGTTCATTTAAACCAGTGAAGGATTCTGCAGAAATTCCTCAAATTGTAATTAAGACTAAAAAATTCTGATGTGCTACACTCACATGACATTCTCTACTCTTGTACAAACTATTTTTACAAACTCTAATTCTCCATCTATTTCATATTAATCCAAATAAATATTTGCAAAAACGATCTTTTGACATGCAAAGAGAATTACATTTTACACATAGCGACCAGTTCTAAAAATATTTGATTATCTCTTAAGGCGTACTATGTTCCCCTTGTTTTGTATTTGCAAGGGCAATATAGAAATACAGTAGCCTTTAACCATATACATATCTCTTAATAGCTGGTTGCTAGGTGCAGCACCATTCTCTTTGCCTCAGATTAATACTCTTTGCATATCCAAGACAAAAAAAATTAATAACGAATTCCAATTTGAGAAAATAAGTATTGAAAAATTTAAGTGAATAACGAGCAATATCTCGAAAATGGTTCACTGAACAACAACAAAATGTATATGACATATATTGTATATTTTAAGGTGACCTACATTTTTTGTGTAGTAAAATTTTGTCTATCTCTTATGGTTTACCAGTTATGCAAAAGTCGTTCACAATGAATAATTTTGGAGACATACCCAGAATATTCGAAATATACATTTCATTTGTCATGAAAATATCTTAAAGATATGATATTTTAATCAAAATCGTTTCAGCCATTATTCGAGAAATGAAAATTTTCGAAAAATGTTCCATGTAAAGGGTAATCTGGGGTTGGGGAATTTTCTTGAAAACCTTCGTGTCGCATCTCTGGAAGATACTGAACCTAAATACCAAGTTTGGTGTTTATCCGACTGTTCGTTTCTGAGTTATGCTGTTCACAGAAACACACAGACACACACACACACACACACACACACACACACACACACACACACGTTTCCAAAGATGCTTTTTTGGATTCAGGGGGTCTCAAAACACGTATTTCCGGTGAAATCTCGGTATCGAATTTTTGGGTGGAATACAATACTTCCCCTTCTTACTATGCGTAGTAGAGAAAGTAAAAATCTTCAGATAAGCTGCTGCCATTGAAAACATATTTACTGGATTTAAACCCTGTTATTTGTCTCTATAAATGAAGCAAACGATTCAGGATTTACTATATCCCCATCAGCGGTTCACGTAATTATTGCAATTTCTATCTCAGCTCTAATTAATTAAATTTAATTAGAGGGCTCAGTGCATATGTTTATACCGAGGGCGATAGTATTAATTATTTTTTAAAACTAATTAAATGTTTAGATTTTTTATCACAAGGGTTTCGTAAAATTATTTGAACTCTAAGTATTAAAATAGTTTGTCATTTTTGTGTTATTACGGCAAATATTAAAGTCCCTGGAGGTTATACAATTCCTATACCGTATTTCGTATCTAAGCAAAAAATGTTTAACAAAAAGACTATTGTTTCATAAATGAACATGGTTTGGCTCTGGGTAATCCATTATCTCCTCTCCTGGCAGACCTTTATATGAGCTCCTTGGAATAAGCTGTTACTACTTTATATCCACATATTTTCAAGATTTGGCATAGATATGTAGACGACATTTTTGCTATTATTCCTCAAGATTGCATAAAATTATCACTGGATATTTTGAATGAACAAGACATACATATCAAATTTACTATGGAAACGGAAACCAATAATTCATTACCCTTCTTGGATGTGCTGGTAAGAAGAAAAGAAAATAATATAAAGTTTGGCATTTATAGAAAACCTACACATGTGGATAACTATATAAAAACAATCTGATCTGTTACACTCGCATAAGTTTCTCTACTCTTGTGCAAACTATTTATACAAACGCTTATTCTCCATCCACTTCATGTTAATCGAAATAAACGTTTGCAGACTCTATCTTATTGCTAATTTTCTTGTAGATGTAAGGGAAATATATATTTACAAGGGCAATATAGATATACAGTAGCCTTTAAGCACATACATATCTCTTAATAGCTGGTTGCTAGGTGCAGCACCATTCCCTTTGTCACAGATTAATACTCTTTGCATATCCAAGACAAAAAAAATGAATAACCAATTCCTATTTGAGAAAATAAGTATTGAACAATTTAAGGGAATAACAAGCAATATCTCGAAAACGGTTCACTCAACAAAAGAAATGTATATGATATAAGTTGTGTATTTTAACGCGATTTACATTTTTTGTGTAGTAAAATTTTGTCTATCTCTTATGGTTTACCAGTTATGCAAAAGTCGTTCACAATGAAGAATACTTTTGGAGACATTCCCAGAAATTTCGAGATATACATTTCATTTCTCATGACATTATCTTAAACATATGATATTTTAATCAAAATCGTTAGAGCCATTTTTGAGAGAATTAAAATTTTCGAAAAATGTTCCATGTAAAGGGTAATCTGGGGTGGGGAATTTTCTTGAAAACCTTCGTGTCGCATCCTTGGAAAATACTGAACCTAAATACCAAGTTTGGTGTTTATCCGACTGTTCGTTTCTGAGTTATGCTGTTCATAGACAGACACACAGACGGACATGTTTCCAAAAATGCTTTTTTGGATTCAGGGGGTCTCAAAACATATTTCCGGTGAAATCTCGGCATCGAATTTTTGGGTGGAATACAATACTTCCGCTACTTACTATATGTAGTAGAGAAAGTAATAAGTTCCATAACTCTACTTCACATCAAAATGCTGTTTTTCGAAGTTTGGTTTACAGATTGGTCAATGTACCATTGGAAAAAGAAGACTATATCACTGAATTAAATTATATTAAGAATGTTGCTATTGAAAATGGTTTAATACCTCAACTTATCAATAAATTAATTACTAGATATAAAAAGGAACATAGCTTACATATGATTAAATCCGAATAAGACGGGTTTAATATACAAGAAGTTTACATACCACCCAGTGATGTTCGAAGTTTTTGAAAAATTATTCAGAATATATCAGATCTAATTGGCACCTCAGAATAGTTACAGTTTAAGAAATATGCTGAATACACCTTTAACTAATACAACTGATAATCTAAAAAAATCAAGAATTTACCAGATCTCATGTCAGGATTGCCAAGGCTCATATATATGTAAAACTAAAAGGAATTTAAAAATAAGATTAAGTGAACACCAAAGAAATATAAAACTGAAACAAATAGATAAATCAGCAGTGGCCAACCATTTTTGGAACAGTAACCATGAAATAGGACAAGAGATAAAACTACTAAAAATCTTCACAGATACCTTCACATTTGGAAATTTGGGAAAAGATGTTTATTCATCTCAACATTAAGAATGCTTTGAAATTTTATATACCGCCTACAGACTACTTAATGCAGCTGATCCAATCAGATTACAAGAGAGAAGAAAGAAGACAGACGAGTTCCCAACCTTCACCACAGATGGCAACAAATCCAACACGACTAGTTTCCAATTCTTAACAGAGGGCAGAAGAATTGCCTAATGAAATACTTCTTGGGGTTAGGAGTGAGAACGGTCAGGTAGTCGGCCGTAGCTGATGATGGGGGAAACATATCTCCCGAAAGCGCTCCTTAGTTAACATCTAGCACTAATGTGATGGGAATTAATAAGTAACGACTCAGTTTAAATTATAATAAATGAACAAACTCACAAAAATCTTCTCATAGCAATACCAGGTGGCCCAACAGCGCCATATTTCACATGTGCAGATATCCCTTCGCGCGTTGAAAGAGTTGCAGAACTGAACGGGGCAATTCCAGGTAAACGCAGCTCAATGGGGTACTGGCGCATAAGCGTGGGAGATCATCGTTCTGTCCCTCTTGCTTATCAGCGAGGACGATTAGCGGATCGCGCTCGTTGATAGGGAGTAATGCTAGACAAGAGCGTGTAAATACAATTTTAAAAAATCTGAGGTGATACACTCACATGACTTTCTCTACAATGCATCTTTTATTATTGGGTACGCAAACTATTCTTACTAATGCTTATTTTTATATCTACTTCATTTTAACCCAAACAAACATTTCCAGATTACATTATACATTTCGTTACAGATGCAAAGGGAGACGATTGTCAAATGTTTAAGAACTAGACGCTATATGCTGACCTTAAAGTTGCATAATGTTTCCATGCAATCGCGAGAAACTACTGAATGTTAACAGAACGTTAAGAGAATGACCAAGAAATGAACAATTCGAACCCTCAACAACCGATATCTCAGAAACAGCTTATGACACGAAAAAATTATTTTAAATAAATTATGTGTTTTAAAGAGATCTACATTTTCTGTGTAGTACATTTTCGTGTATGGCTTAATGTATATCAGTTATACAAGATTGTACAAAATTCCTTCTGAATGAAGAGGACTTCATAGGCTATCAAGTTAAAAAAATTACTACTTTGTCTACTGCGTATAGTAAGTAGGGGAAGTATTGTATTCCACCCAAACATTTGATACCGAGATTTCACCGGAAATACATGTTTTGAGACCACCTGAATAAAAAAAAACAATTTTTTGGAAACATGTCCGTGTGTGTGTGTGTGTGTGTCTGTCTGTGTGTCTGAACAGCATAACTCATAAACGAACAGTCGGATAAACACCAAACTTGTTATTTAGGTTCAGTATCTTCCAGAGATGCGACAAGAAGGTTTTCAAGAAAAGCCCCTACCCCAGATTACACTTTACATGGAACATTTTTCGAAAAATGTAATTTTCTCAAAAATGGCTAACGATTTTAATTAAAATATCATATGTTTAAGATATTTTCATAACAAATAAAATGTTTATCTCGAAGTATCTGGGAATGTCTCCAAAACTGATCTTCATTGTGAACGACTTTTGCATAACTGGTAAACCATAAGAGATAGACAAAATATGACCACCCAAGAAATGTAGATCGCGTTAAAATACACAATTTAAGTCATACATTTTTGTTGTTGGGTGAACCATTTTCGAGATATTGCTCGTTATTCTCTTAAATTTTCCAATACTTATACTTTTTCTCAAATTCGTTATTCCCTTTTTTGTCCTGCTAATGCAGAGAGAATGGAATACTCCACATAGCAACCACCTCTTAAAATATTTGACTATCGCTTAAAGTCTACCAATTCCCCTTGCATCTACAAGAAAATTAGCAATAAGATTAATATCTCGACATCTCCATTAACATGAAGCATATGGAGAATAAGCGTTTGTAAAAAAAGTTTATAAAAGGGTAGGGAAAGTCATGCGAGTGTAAAACATCAGACTTTTTTTTATCTAGTATTACCTACAAAAAGATTAAGTGGCAGAAATTATGAATTAAGAAGAAACTGAAATGAAGTGAAATTACAGAAGCAGCAGAAAGAATAACTCTAGAAGTACTTACCGAAAAAATCAGAAAGCAATATGATATTCCGCTTAATCCCTTTATTGCCTGGTGTAACGCAAAACATGTTGAAAATAATTTCAATTGAAAATGACTGCTAGCGAATAAATAAAACATTGACACAACTGACATCTCGCTTTTTTAACGGCATTTCTCTTGTTTCAATAATTTCGCTCTAAACGTGAGTTATCTTGGTTTCAGGAATAAATATACTCGTAACATTATTAATATTTTACAAATTCGAGCGCTGTATAAAACATAGTATATGCCCCACGGCCTTCGTTTCGCAAATATTCCTACTCGTAAAATAAAAGCCAACTTTTAACACTTGTATCATAATCTACTATTACTAATCCTTACGTAAGAAAGGCTCGTTGCATTTACTCCTTATGTTGCAATCAAGTTAATTACCTGTGTGAAGTAATTCAGTATATGAAGAGAGGAAACCATATACAACATACATAACATCAGAAATTATTCAGCCGATGTTTATAATTAACAACTGAACTCTTTGCACAGTTATAAAACATGCAAGATTTCCAAAATGTTTAAATGCATATCCTAGAGTAAGAATCTTCCTTTATGTTATTAAATACGAGGGCAGTTCAAGAAGTGCCCGACCTGATGTATATAGTGGTTGTTGTTTCTAACAAATGACTACGGTATAAAGCTTAAGTTTCAACTTTGACGATGCTACGTTGTTTAGTAATTGTTTGGCAGCCATCAATAGTGAACTCTCTCAGCGAATTTGTAAACATGGATAAAACTGGCCATCGTTATGTGATACAATACTTTCATTTGAAAGGTCTTAGTCCAACTAATATTATAGCTGAGCTAGATTCTACTCTGGGGGAGCCTGTTCCTTCGCTTAAAACAGTAAAGTATTGGGTGGCAGAGTTTAAGCGAGGCCGTACGAGCTGCCAAGACGAACATCGCAGTGGTCGACCAAATGAGGGGACCACGCCAGAAATAGTGAGGAAAATCCACAAAATGGTATTGGATTACCGTCGACTGAGTGCGCGAGCTAGCAGACATCGTAGGCATTTCTAAAAGTGATGTACACCGCACACTAACTGAAAATTTAGACATGAGAAAGCTGTGCGCAAGATGGGTGCCGCGTTTACAAACAATGGAACGCATCGTTGTGAAGATGTTTCAGTCGAGTGTTTGGCGATGTTTCGCTACGATAAAGCCGAATTTTTGCGTCGATTCATAACCATGAATGAATCATGGGTCCATCACTTCACACCTGAGACGAAGGAACAGTCAAAACAGTGGACTGAAAGGGGAGAATCGGCTCCAAAGAAGGCGAAGACAGTTCCATCTGCAGGCAAGGTCATGGTGTCAGTTTTTTGGGATGCGCGTGGGATAATTTACATTGATTATCTTTAAAAAGGAAAAAAAAATCAATGGCGAGTGTTATGCAAACTTATTGCAGCGTTTGAATGATGAAAGCAAACAAAAACGGCCGAATTTAGCGAAAAAGAACGTTGTGTTTCATCAAGACAAAGCACCAGTTCAAACATCCATTATCGCCATGGCCAAAATCAATGAGTTAAAGTTCGAAATGCTTCGCCATGTATCGTATTTGGCAGATTTTAGCCCCCTCTGATTATTTACTGTTTCCACAGTTGTAGAAATTTATTGGTGGTAAAAGATTTGCCAACAATGAGGAGGTGTAGTTTTCAGTTGATGGCTATTTTGCAGAACTCGACGGTTCTCAGTATAAACAGGGTATCAAGCTATTGAACATTGGTGGGAAAAGTGTATCGAGTTGAAAGGAGACTATGTAGAGAAATACATAGTATTTTTACTAAAATGTTTGTATTTTCTTTGTTAGGTCGGTTACTTCTGGGTCAGTCCTCGTAACCACTAGAGCAAAGAGAAGTTAGAAAAAATTGAAATTTAATCCACTTGGATTATCTTTAAATCTCTCCAGCTTTTTAAAAATGGCTTCATTTCTAATAAATTCTTATAGGCTGTAAAGTATTTCCAGAACTTGGAGGAGGGATGTGGGAAATCGTGAATATAAATTCAAACAATATTTTATAAAATTGTTTTGTGAATATCAGCAATTTTTCGTCCACTTGTTTCATAAAATTAAACTGTAAGGCATCAAGGGAAGTACTCCATAAAAAGAGTTTACACACTATTTTCTAAGAACAAGAGGGGAAGTAATTGAAATTAAATACTTATTTCAGGTTTGAAATGTCACTCGTGAAATTTAGAATAAGCCAACTAGTTATTTATTAAAAATTCACTTACTAGGAGCATCTTTGGAAGGTCCTTTGTAGAGTACATTTGTCAAGGGCCCGAACCGAGACAGGTAACTGGTCACCTGGCCCGCTTTGTATGCGCACTTGTTTCGAATCTTCGCGTCTGCTTCGAGATCATTGTAGGTTCCCAATGGTGGAATACCCTGCAAACGAAAATGTTATATGAGAAAAGGGAAATGTAAACGGTATGCAATATATCTATTGCTAGTTTGATATTTTAATAACCTCAACTATAACAGAAGAATATGCATATTGTAAATAAACTGAAAAAATACACTGTTCTAACGGAATAAAATAAATAACAGATATCCTAATAATCTCAATGTGTGCAGTTATGCATCATATAGCGAACCGTTTTTTACTCTCTCTGCTAGTATAATAAGTAGGGAAAGTATTGCATTACAAACAAAAATTCGATACCGAGATTTCCCTGACAATACATGCTCTGAGGCCCCCTGAATAAAAAACACTTTTAGAAAAACGTGAACGCGCGCGAGTGTAAACAGCATAACTCAAAAGCGGAAAGTCAGAAAAACACCATACTTAGTATTTAAGTTCAGTACCTTTCAAAGATGCGACATGAAAGTTTTCAAGAAAATCCCTTCACTCCAAACATACATTTACATGGAACATTATTAGAAATTTTTTATCTTCTCAAAAGTTACTCCAACGATTTTGATTAAAATACCACATATAAAAAGATATTTACACGAAAAGTATCTTGTATTTTCTGTGAATAGCCTATGCAGCCCTGATCTTTCGGAAGAAATTTTGTATAATGTATAACTGGTAAACGTTAAGCGATAGACGAAAACGTACTACACAAAAATGTAGATCACTTTAAAACACACAATTTATTTCAAATAAATTTTATGCCGCATCAACCACTTCCGAGATATCCGTCATTAAAGGTTCGAATTTTTCATTTCTTGATCATTCTCTTAAAGTGCTTATTCAGTTGTTTCTCGCGATTGCATGCAAACAGTATGGAATTTTAAGGTCAGCGTATAGCGTTCAGTTCTTAAACACTTGACTGTGGCTGTTCTCTTTGTATGTATGACGAAATGTGTAATGTAGCTAATTCTGCAAATGTTTGTTTGGATTAAAATGTAGTAGCCAGAGAAATCAGCTTTCGTAATTAAGTTTTGATACCATCAATAAATGATACAGGATAGAGAAAGTCATGTGAATGTAAAACAAGGTTTTTAAAGAGATGACAATTACTTCACCCTGCTGTGTTATCTGTGTACTACAATGAAATATGATATGAAGCTATTTTGCAAACGTTTATTCCATTAATGTTAAGTATATAGAAAAATTAGCTTTACAAAAAATATCTTGTAGAAGTGGCTGAGAAAGGAGGTGAAGATAACGAAAGTAACTTTCCTAGCAATACATTATATTGAAATTAGATTAAATCACTGAAACATGCATATTGTTAAAACTTCTAATTCTTCTGAAATAAAATTTATGGGCATTTAAAAAAATGTGAGGTGTTACATTAACGTAACCTTCTCTAACCATTATCGTATATTCTTAAACATATTCTGCAAACAATTCTTATAGAAGCCCATTCTTTATTTGCTTCTTGTTAATCGAACCTAAAAGGCTGAAAGAGAAAACCGAATCGATAGTCAGATGTTTGAAAATCGGGTCGCTATATGGTGGCCTATAAATACCATAGTTCTCCCACCACTTAGCGAGAAACAACTGAATAGTGACAGCACTTTTATTTTCCTATAATTTCATGGTTTACCAGTTTACAATATTATATAAAAGAGGACTTCACATTCTATTACCCGAAATTTTGAAATATACACTTGTTTGTCATGTAAATATCTCAAAATTGTATTTTAATTCAAAACCGTTGGAGCCATTTTTTGAGAAAGTAAAATGTTTGAAAAAGTATTCCATTTAAAGGGTAGCTTGGGGTGCGGGGATTTTTTTAAATCTTCGTTTCGCATCTTTGGAAGATGAACCTAAATACTAAATTTGACCTTATAACCTTGTCCAGTTTTTACTGTCATTTATCGGTTCAACCGGTCAGTAGGACGACACCTTCTGACGATAACTGAGGCCTATAGCTGCGTCGCATAATTTTACCGGATATTTCATTTTTGAGTTATGCTGTTCACACACGACTTTTTCTTACGTATAGTACTACTACGTATAGTAAGTAGAGGAAGTATTGCATTCCACCCAAAAATTTGATACCGAGATTTCACCGGAAATATATGTTTTGAGACTTTTTTGGAAACATGTCCGTGTGTGTGTCTATGTGTGTGTGTGTGTATGTGTGTGAACAACATTAACTCAGAAACGAACAGTCGGATAAACACCAAACTTGGCATTTAGGTTCAGTATCTTTCAGAGATGCGAACCGAAGGTTTTCAAGAAAATCCTCCCACCCCAGATTACCCTTTATATGGAACATTTTTCGAAAAGCTTAATTTTCTCAAAAATGGCTTTAATGATTTTGAATAAAGCCACATAAGTTTAAGACATTTTTATGGCAAATGAATTGTAAATCTAAAATTTTCTGGGAATGACTCCAAAAGTATTCTTCGTCGTGAACGACTTTTGCATAACTGGTAAACCATAAGAGATAGACAAAATTTTACTACATAGAAAATGTAGATCGCGTTACAATACACAATTTATGTTATATACATTTTTGTTGTTGAGTGAACCATTTTCGAGATATTGCTTGTTATTCCCTTAAATTTTTCAATAGGTACTTATTTTCTCAAATGAGAATTCCTTATTCATTTTTTTGTCTTGGATAAGCAAAGAGTATTAATCTGTGGCAAAGAGAATGGTGCTGCACCTAGCAACCAGCTATTAAGAGATATGTATGTGCTTAAAGGCTACTGTATTTCGATTCTGCCCTTGCAAATACAAAACAAGGGGAACATAGTGCGCCTTAAGCGATAGTCAAATATTTTTAGAACTGGTCGCTATGTGTAAAATGTAACTCTCCTTGCATGTCAAAAGATCGTTTCTGCAAATGTTTATCTCGATTAATGTGAAATAGATGGAGAATAAGAGTTTGTAAAACTAGTTTGTACAAGAGTAGAGTAAGTCATATGAGTGTAACACAGATTTTTTTGTCCTGGAAATGCAAAGAGAATGGAATACCCACATAACAACCAGCTCTTAAAACATTTGACTATCGCTTAAAGCCTATTAACTCCCCTTGCACCTACAAGAAAATTAGCAATAGGATTAACATCTCGATTAACATGAAGCACATGGAGAATAAACTTATGTAAAAATAGTTTGTACAAGAGTAGAGAAAGTCGCGTGAGTGTAACACATTAGATTTTTTTACATTCAGGGTGCCCCAAAGCACGTTTTTCCGCTAAAATCTCGATATAGAAATTTTGGGCGAAGAAATACCTTTTAGGTACGAGGTAACGTACATAAACAAAGTGGCCCAGTCCCCTAAATCACAATATTTTTTTCCCGTAAGGTTTCCACCTTTGACTTCACCCATCCGGTCCCTATGTGACTGACCTGTAAAACAACCCAGACAAGAAAAAAGCAATGAACGATGTATAATCAATGTAAACTGAAGGGGTGGTCCAGATACCACCTTTAAGAAAGAGTTTCGCTACGATTGGTACACAAGGAAGTGCTAGACCAATACAACATTATTCCCCTTCAACAAGGAGATGTGAAGAATTATTTGTAATTAAACTGAACCACAACTACAGTATTTATATGAGAGCTTTCATCAGCGACATGGAGAAGAAGACAAGCTTTACATTTTTATTTCTACGTTTTTATTATACAGTACGTTCGCTTCCCCCTGTGGCCGGGCAATTGCATGCAAGCGTGGAGCAGCAGTAACATTGTCTATACGTGCTGCCTCACCGTGCTGGTGTCAGTTTACGCTTGTCTATGCAGTGTAGAAGACGTTTCAAAGGTTTATTTTAAAATCCATTAATATGACAATCGAGAAAATCACGCTTGAACAAACTTTTCATGTATGACACTTATGTAAAAACCCGAGTCGTGCAGAACGGTAGGTAGGCAATTTCAAGACAAATTCCATACCGCTCCTGTTCAAAATACAGAGACTGTCAGGCGTCTTGTTAATAAATTAAGAACAACGGGATGTCCGACACCAAAGGGAAGGGTTGAGGAAAAACCCATTCACTCGCTCTCCAACTAACATGCATAGCAAGTATGTGTTTCAAAGACCTTAGTCCATACGCTACTAAAATTTTAAAACTGAAACCATACAAAGTAACTATGTTGATAACCATAGACAAACAACAAATGAGTAAGCTTGAGGGTTGATACACGTCGCTATCAAATGCTCCACGGAATCGCTCGCCCGGCCGGCCGCAGAGGGATACGAACACACTGTATTTTATTTTCCGCCTAAACTCAACGATGCATTGTTTTAACAGCACTTATAGATGTATTCGTTTTAGACGTGGCGAATGACCTTGCTCGAATCTGCGAGAGTGACCCCGTGCAAATTGATGATGGGGGTAACATCTCTGCTTTCTACTTGAAATAAAACGAGAGACTGCTGATAATGCGAGCGGGGTTTTGAAGAAATGTTATGTTGTTTGCACCACACTTTGGGCGTCAATTTGAATAAGATATTTTGTTGTTGGAGTTCGCACCACGCTTTGGGTGTGAATTTAAGTAGGTTGTATTGAAGGAGTTGTATTATATTTCAACTGTTGGGAGCCGAACTTTAAGTTTGTTTGCAACCGCACGTATGTTGAACATTTTCCGGCAGCCTTCGCCCCAAATGTACTTTCAGGTGGCCTTTGCCCCAAGTTTAAAAATATATTAACCATGTATTTTTACTGTTTCTTTAAATATTATATTTTTTTGCCTCTGCTGCGTCAGTATTTATTTTAGAGGCATGTATGTCTTGGCAGGATTGTGGTGCGACTTAAGAATGTAGGCTTACACAGAATATAATTTTATTTTACTCCTTTTATTAATGCTTGATACAAATTAAATAACACTTCACTGATATAGAGCTGTAAGATTCTTTTATGAAATACTTGCACATTTTAACACGCAAACTATTTTCGTCTCACACGAATACGTATTATACTTCTCGAGGACACATCTCGTGTTAGAAACACTGTTTGCAGGAAACGCCTCCAGTTATGAGCACTGTGTACAAGAAACTGACTTGAGTTCTCCCGCCTAAATTTGTAAATTTCTGTATTTCAAGTCTCTGATTGGCTAATCCTAGTCCAATAGAATACCTTCATTTAACTAAAGCTTTTTCTGGTTGTTGACTGGCTATTTTTAAACTCTCAAAATTTACATTATTGTTGCTCCAATAAGGACTAGTGGCATTAAACATTCTTGCTCATTGTTGCCTCATTGTTACCTCATTATTAGCAACTTTAACCTATTATTCTCACAGCTCCTACATTATTAAATTACGTAATACATTCACATAACATCATTACATGTATACAATAATATAAACATATACAATGACTGTAATATACACTTTTTATATATTTTTACATACACATATTGCTTTAAGGCAGGCTGTTATTGAATTACATATATTATATACTTAGACTGAAATCATACACCGCCAAGGTCACACAGCTCTCGCCAACTCCGACCACCACAACCATCGACAACCGGTTCCAGGCCCTAGAGGGAACTGCACCGCAGGAAGACTTTCCTGCTCTGGCATCCACCAGCCAGAAAAGGAGGAAGTGCTCCACACCACCACCCCTTCCCGCTCCCGAGTCTATGGAAGAAGAGGCTCCTCCCGTACCAACCAACCACCAATCCCAACCAAAACCCACACAGACACAACCTGAACCACCCCGGGCACGATGCCCTACTCCTATATTTTTGAAAAATCCCTCCGACGCCCGTAAGCTCGGGATCTGTGTTCCTGCTGGTTCCCAGGCGAGCTACAGTTTAAAAAATCTCCGGGGCACTGTAGCTCTCCTACCGGAAACCCCAGCCGACCACCGTCTCCTGCGCAAGCGCATGGAGGAAAATAAAATTGAAGGAGTCACCACTCTTCTCCCAGAGGAGCGCTACTTACACATAACTCTAAAGGACGTACACGTCTTCGTCACTGAGGACGAAGTCAGAGAGGTACTCCTTCAAAAGGGCTACAAGGTAGAGCGAGTAGCCCAGCTCACCTCCAGGGGTCCGAACCCACAACCACTGCCTACCTTCCGTGTGGCCCTCCAGAAGACCGACACTGTACGAAGCATCTATCAGGAGCACAGGACGTTTCACGCCATGGTGCGCGTGGAGGCCTACCGACCACCACCTCGACCACAACAGTGCACCAACTGCCAGCAGTTCGCACACAATGCTGCCGGGTGCCTGCTCCAGCCAGTGTGCGCCTTCTGTGGCGAAGCTGGTCATAAGCGTGCGAGCTGCCAGAGGCTTGCCATCCCAGGAGCAGCTCCACGCTGCTACAACTGCGGCGATGCGCACTCGTGCCGTTATGCCAAGTGCCCGGTGTGGCGGGAGGCACGGCTCTAGCTGCTGAGCTCCAGGAACGGGCAAATGTCCAAATAAAATGCCAGGCCCCGAGTTCCTCACAACGTGGACCTTCCACGTGAGGCCTTCTCCGGAACGAGGTACCCTGGACAGCCCCCACGGCAGCCCATACAATACCCCAGCTACGCAGCTGCTGCGGCAGCTACTACTCCAAACCCAGAGCCGAGAACAGCGGTCCCAAATGCCGGGATTGCAGAGCCGCAGCATCAAACACCTGCACCGCCCACCGGACCTCCCGCATCCAGAAAGCCCACAGCACAGCCACAGCAGTTGGTTCCTAACTGGGGCCCACCCAGAGGTGGGAACCCCGTCAACAGCACCCTCCTCGTCAGCAGGGCCATCCTCGACAGCAGCAGCCACAGCCCTCTCCTAGGCAGCAACCGTCACCTCCCCTCACCCCCGAAAACCCCAACCCACTTATCCCCATCCCTGATCAGGCCTTTCTCAACACGATGAACCAAATCCCCGTCCCCCTCCAGCCCGAGTTCGCAGCATTCCTAGCTGAAGCTCTGCGAACCCGTCCTTCCCAAATCCATGCCTACACCATCTTTACACACGCCGTACTCAACTTCATGATCCATCATGGCTGTTACAACCGGCGGTGTAACAGATCTCCTCTCCCTCAAGGTTTGCTGCTGGAATGCAAACGGCCTCCGTCGAAAACTCCGGGAGACTGCAAATTAGTGACAACCAAGGGCGTCCAGGTGCTCTTGGTGCAGGAGACGCAGCTCTCGCCACCCATCAAAGCAACAATACCTGGTACGCTCTGCTACAGGACAGACAGGGCAGACGGTTATGGAGGAACTGCCATCTATGTCAGCCGTAACGTTCATCACCATCAGCTCCACTCCACTCCTACTCCCAACCTGGAGGTCACCGGGGTGCAGCTGGAGACCAACAAGGGGCCGTTGAGGCTTTACTCTGTATACATACCCCCTGGAAAACCAATCCTCCGCCGCGAGCTGGATGAGATGTTTACATGAAACCTCGCCACGATTGCCATGGGGGACTACAACGCCAAGAGCCCAGCTTGGAACTCCACTGTGCTGAACCACCGAGGAGCTATATTGGAACGTTTAGTGCACGACAACAACCTAGTGGTGCTCTCGCCATCCTCTCCTACCATTACTCATGGGGATCGTCGACCCCCGGACTGGCTAGACATTGCTCTAGTCAAAAATGTCCGGTGCCATCCCCAGGTATTCTCCCTTCCCGAGCTCTCCTCGGACCATTACCCCATCCTCTTTCTGTTTGCCTCCCGCCCCTCCTTCAAAACTCAACGACTCCTTCCCAATCCCAGGCACATACCCTGGCGAGAGTTAACAATAATCATGGCAGCAACGCCAGCAGCCTTGAAGCCCTGCCCCAAGGAGCAGGAAGCCGACGTGCTGGCCAGGAAAATCACCGCCTCCATAGCCTCTGCAATCCAGCAGGCATCACCTCCTGCACGACGGAAGTCCCACACCACACGGAAGCCACCACGCCATCTTCGGGAGCTCATCTCATCAAAAACAGGGCGCGCCGTCGTGCCCAGCACACCGGCTCCCCCAGGACAGAAGGGAGTACAACCGACTGCAGCGGAACCTCAAATTGGAGCTGATGGACCACGCCAACGAGGAGTGGGAGCGCCGGCACTCGTCCCTCGACACAGAGACCAATCCCTCTGGCGAATGTCCAAAGCCGTTTTGCGCATTCCCTCACAGGACAAGCCCCTCCTCCTGGGCACCCGCCTGGCTCAGTCCGCTAGGGAAAAAGTGGAGTTGATGGCGGAATACCTGGAGACTACATTTCACCCGGCGGAAACCTGCAATGTCGACCACATTCACCAGGTCTACACAGAAGTCCAGCATTTCCTGTCCAGGCCATTTCCCCCGGACGCTGTAGCCCCCACTACAGTGGAAGAACTTCGCCACCTGCTCTCCACCGTCGCCCCATACAAGGCGACAGGTTATGATAACATCCCCTATGCGGCGCTACAGGCCCTTCCGCGGGAATGGCTGGAGTTGCTAGCACACCTTTTCAATACACTGCTGCGATTGGCGTACTTCCCCACACCTTGGAAGCACGGCAAAATCATCGTATTGCCGAAGCGCGGGAAGAACGCCTCCTCGCCAGAAGGCTACCGCCCCATCAGCCTCCTCCCGGCCATCAGCAAAATTTTTGAGAAGGTTGTGCAACAATCGCTGGACACACTACAAGTGCTGAGACCAGAGCAGTTTTGTTTTCGCCGACGGCATTCCACCGTCTACCAACTTCTACGGCTGGTGGAAAACATCACGGCATTCAGCAACAGGCACTTTGTGGTGGCAATATTTTTTGACATAACGCGCGCCTTTGACACTGTCTGGCATGAGGGTCTCCTGCATCGCCTAATACACTATAATATCCCATCCCCTCTAATCCACTTAATCCATTCCTACCTCGCAAACCGACCCTTAAGTGTCTCCAAAGAGGAAGCTACATCTGCCTCGCGTCCCATCCATGCAGGGGTCCCTCAAGGCAGTGTCCTCGGCCCGCTTCTCTTTTTGGTATTTATCAACACATTGCCATCTTACCCAGGATGCTCCTTGTTCCAATTCGCCGACGAAACCACCATCGCCTCCGCTTCCCTAAAGCATAGGGTAGCGGTACACCGACTTCAAAGCTATGCCGACAACCTCACCACGTGGTTCAACATGTAGCGCCTAAAAGTAAACGCAACTAAATCACAGGCCGTCACCTTCACTCGAAGGCAACAACTGGATGACACGCCCGAACTCCAGCTAGCCGGTGGAACCGTGAGATAGACAACCCAGGCTAAATACCTAGGCGTCACGCTGGACCACAAACTAACATGGAAACCATACGTAGAGGAACTGGCATCCAAACTCAACCGTAGGATGGCAAAGATGTACCCTCTATACATTAGAAATTCTGTAATGTCTATGCGCAACAAAGTACTCCTGTACAAGCAGGTGCTCCACCCTGCTCTCACATACGCCTGCCAGGTCTGGGGTATTGCAGCTAAAACCCACCTCCAACGCCTTCAAACCCTCCAGAACCGCTTCCTCCGTACCGCTGTCAATGCCGACTGGTACATCCCCAATAACGATATCCATCGAGACCTACATATCCCCACCCTAACAGACTATATCCTCTCCCTCTCCCAAAAGTTCTATGACTCCCTTCCAAATAGCTTTAATGCCTTCATCCGCGGCCTCGGGGAGTATGACATCGACCCCGGGGAGCGCTACAAGCGGCCCAGACTTGTGCTTGGCAGACACTAAATACACTTCAAAAACAATGTATATACATACATATAATCATGCTATAGATCCTACCCTAAAACTCCTAAACAAACACCAAACCCCATATCCTATACTTAGAATCCACCCGCTACACCCAAGACAATCCTAAATTCTCAAAACACACCACCGTTCACCCATAGTCCCTTCCACTAACCCCATCATCCAACCAGCAAAGGACTCTGTCCTGGTATGGTACCAGTCGGGAGACGCCATCTGGAACTCAGGTGACTCCATCTCCCAACGACAACCTCCTGAAGTTCTGAAGTTAGAGAGATACTAACCTGACACGCCTATACTTTACGTTACAAACCCTCGCCGTCCTATGGCTTCGTGTCTACGAGGAAATCCGAATGAGTACGATGCACAGATCCTTCCTCCGTGGAGGAATTGCTGAATATCTATCCATAATTTTAGTCACTCTCAGGTAATGTAACTGTAATTATCCGCTTAAATTTGACTATTTATAAAATTAAAGCTTGCACTGCCACTTCTCACTTACAGCCATTTATTGACACAAGAAAATAATCGTACGCATATCTTCCTATGAGCTTCAAATTATGAATGTATATTCAGTTATATACATGCAGTCTTTATAAGCTTGAGAAAAATGGTTCACTGAAATTAATATTATTTACAAAAAACAAAAATAAACACACACGCGTATTCCTCTCTAAAAAAATACCTTTCCTCTTGATTTGATAATTATGTACAACTAGTTGCTGCTCGCTCTCGGCAAAGAAACTGCGATGTTCTGAGCTTCCGTTATATCTGGTTTAAAGAGTATGAAAAATAAAAATAGCTGCTGGCCAGGGGTAGAAAAAATTATGGAGAAGATAGGAATGGGAGATATTTGGAGAGCTGGAGAAAGAAATAGCAATGGTTTATGGATAACAGCAAGAAACAGAGTGGAGGACACAGAAAGACAAGAGATTTGGGGAAGCTTAGAGAATAAAAAGTCACTAGGGTTCTATAGATTAGTAAAAAGGAAATTGGGAAGAGAAGGGTATGTGGATTATTGTAATAGAGCAGAAAAAGAAGCGTTTGCATGGATGAGAACAGGATCATGTATCTGAGAGGGCTAAGAGGCAAAAAAAAAAAAAAAAAAACGGAATTTGTGAACTATGCGGAGATAGTGAAAGCACAGAGCATTATATGACAGAATACAAAGAATTATCAAATTGGAGATAAGAAGTATAGGAGGAAAAATGGGTAAACATGGAAGGAAAAATAGTAGCAATTAAAACGTTAAAAAGAAAGGAGAAAAGCAAAATAATAATATGGGGGAGTTCTTAAAGAAAGTAAAAGAGAAATGGATCAGAAAAGTAAGGGAGGTAAGAAAGGTAGAAAGGCAAACGGAGGAAGGAGAGGATGGGCAATAGGGATTAAGGGTAGCAAGGGATGCTCAGATGAGCCAGAAGGCCAGGGTGCCGGGCAAAAAGAGCAGCATAGCTGGCAAGAAAATTTGTACATAGGTTAAGTTAGTTTATAAGTGGAATATTGTAAAAAGAATTGTGTATAAAAATGTACAAATAAAGTTATCTATCTATAACTGGTTTTGCAAGAAGAATGTGATGGGACGTTCTCTTCTTTTTGGTAGAAAACAGTCTTCTCTGGAGCACAATTTTTCTGATTTTTGATATGTCTTCGATTTTGGGCATGACTACTTATTCATTTTGGTTCCGAACTGCTGTTAAAATAAGTTTCTTTGCTGCAAGAGAGAGAGAGAGATAGAGAGAGTAACTTGTTGTGAATAATTATCAAATCAAGAGCAAAGTGATAGTTTAAAGAGGAAGTGTGTGTATGTGTTTATGTTTTTATTTTTATAAATAATATTAATTTAATGAACCATAGTCTACCAGTCTATTCAATTAAACAGTCACTGCGAGGTACCGTAAGTAAAATTATTCACTTAAATTATATTATTTACAAAATTAAATTGTACACTACCACTTACTGCCACTTCTCTCTCTTGCAGCCATTTATTGACACAATTAAATACTGTACACATCTTCCTATGAGCTTCAAATAATAAATGTATATTCAGTTATATACACTCAGTTTGTCTTTATGAGTTTGAGAACAATGTTTCACTGAAATTAATATTAACCCTACGGACCCGGCAGAAGAAAGGCAACTGTGCGTCGTAACCATTCAACCTGTAATTTTGTCAGTCCTACGCTCTCATAAATACAAGGGTGGATCGAAAAGTAACACACAATAATTTTTTCTGACTTAGTATTGCAGCTGGAATGTTGCAATTTCACACAGACATATTTTGAAGTTTTCAACACAGAGGGTATTTTTTGTTTCATGTGCAGCTCTAGCGAGAGAATTACCATGCAAAAAAGATGACAGGCATGTTACTGTCGTTCACGTGTGAAGAGCCGCAAAGTGTGGTTCGATATTTGTGGGCCAAAGGGCATAAACCGAGTGATATTCACAGGGACATGCGTGACGTTATAGGGATGATTGTATATGGAACGTAGCAATGCCTTCAAATGGTGTGCCTTCTTCCTAGAGGGCCATGTGAATCTTAGTGATTCGCCACACTTCGGGAGGCCGGTAACAGCTGCAACCCCGCAGAATGTCACAGGTATTGAGGCGGCAATTATGAACAACCGGCGTATACAACTCGAAACTTATCGCAACAGTTCAACATTTCCTATGATGCAGTGTACGACATTGTTCATGACACGTTGAAATTTCGTAAAGTTAGTGCTCACTGGGTGCCTAAGAACCTGACAGACAACCACAAGGGCCAGCAAATGATGAACTTGGATCAACTAACGCGATACACCGCAGAAGGGCATGACTTTCTGAAACGAATCGTCACTGGTGATGAGTCGTGGGCATACCACTTACACGCCCGAAACCAAGCAGGCAAGTACGAGTGGAAACATGCTGGTTCCCCAGTGAAGAAAAAATTCAAAGTGACTCAATCTGCTAGGAAAGTGCTTCTGACTGTGTTCTGGGATATGCATGTTGTATTGGCGGACTTTGCTGAACACGGGACCACTGCGAATGCTGCAGCCTACATGAAAACTTTGGTGAAATTGCGTCGTGCCCTTCGTGGCAAACGCCACAACATGAATGCTGACGATGCCAAAATTCTTCATGACAATGCTCGCCACAAGTTGCTGCTGCTGTTTGTCAGAAAATCACCAAATTTGGTTTGGAAGGTGCAGCAGCATCCACCACACAGTCCGAACCTTGCACCGTTGGACTTTCATTTGTATGGACCCTTGAAGAAATTTCTGGCCGGCCAACGCTTTGCGACAGATGCGAAGTGAAATCAGCAGTCCGCAGATGGCTATACTCCAAGGAAACGTACTTCTACGAACACGGCATATTGAAACTGGTATCACGATCTGAGAAATGTGTTGAGAAACTTGGTGACTATGTCAAAAAGTAGTAGAAAGGTGTGAGTTCATTTGCGATTTTTTTTGTTCTTTTAACTATTAAACTCTTTTGTAAAAAAATCTGATGTGTTATACTCTCATGACTTTCCCTACTCTTGTACAAGCTATTTTTACAAACGCTTATTCTCAATATGCTTCATGTTAATCGAGATGTTAACCTTATTGCTAATTTTCTTATAGATGCAAGGGGAACTGGTAGGCTTTAAGCGATAGTCAAATATTTTACGAGCTGGTTGCTATGTGGAGTATTCCATTCTCTTTGTATTACCAGGACAAAAAAAATGAATAACGAATTCCCATTTGAGAAAAAGTATAAGTATTGGAAAATTTAAGGGAAGAACAAGCAATACCTTAAAAATGGTTCACTCAATAAAAAAAATGTGTACGACATACATTGTGTATTTTTACGCGATCTACATTTTTTGTGTAGTAAAATTTTTTCTATCTCTTATGGTTTACCAGTTATGCAAAAGTCGTTCACAATGAAGAATACTTTTGGAGACATTCCAAGAAAAATCAAGATATACATTTTATTTGTCATGAAAGTATCTTAAATATACCATATTTTAAACAAAATCGTTAAGGCCATTTTTGAGAAAATTAAAATTTTCGAAAAATGTTCCATGTAAAGGTTAATCTGGAGCGGGGGTATTTTTTTGAAAATCGCATATCTGAGAGATACTGAAACCTAAATACCAAGTTTGGTGTTTATCCGACTGTTCGTTTCTGAGTTATGCTGTTCACAGACACACACACACGAACATGTTTCCAAAAATGCCTTTTTTTTGGATTCAGGGGTCTCAAAACATGTATTTCCGGTGAAATCTCGGTATCGAATTTTTGGGTGGAATACAATCCTTCCCCTACTTACTATACGTAGTAGAGAAAGTCTAAATACATCTAAACTTTGCTAGTGAGAATATGTAGCGTGTTGGGCCACATTTGGGTGGAGTAAAAATACCCTGCAAATCCAGTGACTAGAAATTATGCTCGAAGAAGAGAGCAGCAGACATTCGTCATTAGCTTGCTTGCATTATTGGCCACTTTACGCACCTCAGTATACGTGGAATTTATAATAGCTGGAGTATAAGTCTATCACATCAGACATTTTAAAACTTTTCATGCATTCAACAAAACTCGCTCCCCTGCCTTGTATTATTCAGCAGAGATAAGGAAAGTTAAGATGGTCCTGTCTTCCCCAGAACTGGACGGTCATATGATTCAGACATCCCACGCTCAGGAAAAAGAGAAATCAAAGGGTTTCCCAAATATAAACAGAGGGAGAGGGGAGCGTTTCAGGCCATTTGCTGCGGGGTGGTCCCTTCACGGTTAAAGGGTTAACAAAAAAGCGAGCGTATTTGAAGAGCCGGC
This sequence comes from Deroplatys truncata, assembly GCA_030765065.1. NCBI lineage: Eukaryota > Metazoa > Arthropoda > Insecta > Mantodea > Mantidae > Deroplatys > Deroplatys truncata. The sequence continues at coordinate 29,241,962 of CM060981.1, read as the reverse complement.
ACTGTTCATGACGCGCTGATGATGCAAACGCCAGACACACCTGGGTCCGGTTAATGAATGATTCGTGTCTGTATGGGATTCTCTTGTGTAATAACTCATCATTAGTTTATAGCGGCGTGTTGTCTGTCTGGGATGAGAGACTATGCACCAAATAGTCGTTACTTTGTGTACAAACACACTATGGGCTGCTTCAGTAGATAGAGTATGATTCAATGGGACTTCATTTTTACTTCTCTACTACGTATAGTAGGTAGGGGAAGTCTTGCATTACACCCAAAAATTCGATACCGAGATTTCACTGGAAATACACGTTTTGAGATCCTCAGAATAAAAAAAGCCGTTTTGGAAACATGTCCGTGTTTGTTTGTGTGTGTGTGTGTGTGTGTGTGTGGTGTGTACAGCATAACTCAGAAACGAACAGTCGGATAAACACCAAACTTGGTATTTAGTTTCAGTATCTTCCAGAGATGCGACACGAAGGTTTCCAAGAAAATCCCCCACCCCAGATTACCCTTTACATGGAACATTCTTTGAAAATTGTAATTTTCTCAAAAATGGCTCTAATGATTTTGATTAAAATATCATATGTTTAAGATATTTTCATGACAAATGAAATGTTTATCTCGAAGTATCTGGGAATGTCTCCAAAAGTATTCTTCATTGTGAACGACGTTTGCATAACTAGTAAACCATAAGAGATAGACAAAATTTTACTACACAAAAAATGTAGATCACGTTAAAATACCCAATTTACGTCATATACATTTTTGTTGTTGAGTGAACCATTTTCGAGATATTGCTTGTTATTCCCTTAAATTTTTCAATACTTATTTTCTCAAATGGGAATTCGTTATTCATTTTTTTGTCTTGGATATGCAAAGAGTATTAATCTGTGGCAAAGGGAATGGTGCTGCAGATAGCAACCAGCTATTAAGAGATATGTTTATGCTTAAAGGCTACTGTATTTCTATATTGCCCTTATAAATATATATTCCCCTTACATCTACAAGAAAATTAGCATGAAGATAGAGTCTGCAAATGTTTATCTCGATTAACATGAAGTACATGGAGAATAAGCGTTTGTAAAAATAGTTTCTACAAGAGTAGACAAAGTCATGTGAATGTAACACATCAGATTTTCTTGTGTAGTACGTCTTTGTCTATCCCTTAATGCTTAACCCGTTATATTATACAAAACTCCTTCCGAATGCAACACTCCAAAGGGTTATCCCCAATAAATTCAAGATATACATTTTATTAGTCATGTAAATATCTTTAGTATACGTAGTTTAGGCAAAACCGTCAATGTCATTTTTTAGAAATCAAAATTTTTGACAAATTTTCCATGTATATTGTAGTTGGAGTGGCAGTATTGTCGCATCGTTGGAAGATGCTGAACTTAAAAAAAGTTTGGTACTTACCCGACGTTTCATTTCTGATTTATCGTGTTAACAGACAAAACGGACACGTTTCCAAAAATGATTTATTTACACTCAGAGGCCCTCAAAACATGTACTTGCAGTGAAATCTCAGTGTCGAACTTTTGAGTGGAATGCAATACTTTCCCCACTTACTGTACTTAGTAGAGAAAGTAAAACGTATAAATATTTCAAAATTTAAACCAATAACAAAGAATATCTCGGAAATTATTAATGACGTACATTTTAATGTGATGAACTGCTTTGGTGTCTTACGAAAAAAAATTATATTTTCCCTGTCCAGTTTAATTCTTGGAATACTAGTTTGTACCTTAAAATGCTTTACAAGTACCTCTTCTTAATGCAACTGTACCAGAAGTAACTGCTATGCTACTATAATCTGGCTCAACAGACCATTATCTGCTTTTCAGTTAAGCAGTTAAACACAACATATTAAGAATGGAGAGGAATTCACAGTTTATTCCCCAAAAATGCAATATATACCTACATGTTATTTTTATTGAAAATATCTTAAATCAGGGTATCTACTGCCTTGAAGGTTTAAAATTCCAGGCTGCATCGAGTCATATTGCAGTAAAAATGTAGCAGTATTCAAATGTGTGTTGTGGCTAGGTTAACATATTTACGTTGTTGCACCGGTGGATTTTTAAACCTCAAATGATTTAATTAAATTCATTCTGAACTATTTATGAAATTATTATATAATGACCTAGAATATTTTATGTCGATTTCTCCCCTTCATTTCTTAAAAACGTAATTTCATAAAACTCCCATCTAGTCATAATGGATCAAAAATTCACTGATATTCACAGAAATGGGAATGAAATATCAGCATAATTTGTATTTATTATCTTATCCTCCCGTACGCCTTTCCCCACAACAATCTTCAACATTCTGGAATGTTATATAGTCTGCAGAAAGCGTTAGGGTCGAAAGATTATCCAAATGCTTGAATCATTTTTACATAAGACGAAAAATCAGATGTGGTACACTCACATGACTTTCTCTACTCTTGTACAGACTATTTTTACAAACGCTTATTCTCCATATGCTTCATGTTAATCGAGATGTTAATCTTATTGCTAATTTTCTTGTAGATGCAAGGGGAATTGGTAGGCTTTAAGCGATAGTCAAATATTTTAAGAGCTGGTTGCTATGTGGAGTATTTTATTCTCGTTGCATGTCCAGGACAAAAAGAAAGAAAAACAAAACGAATAACGAATTCCCATTTGAGAAAAAGAATTAAGTATTGGAAAATTCAAACAAATAACAAGGAATATCATCGGAAATGTTGCACTGCACGCAAAAAATGTATATGACATAATTGTGTGTTTTAACGAGCTCTACGTTTTTTGTGTAGTAACATTTTACAGTTATCTGTTAGAAAGCCATTCCGAATGAAGAGGACTTTTGGGGACATTCCCAGAAAATTCAAGCAAGCATTTCATTTGCCATAAAAATATCTTAAACATATATTTTAAACAAAATCGTTAGTCAAACTTTTCGAAAACCTTTCCATGTAAAGGTAGTCTGGGGGGGGGTTTCCTTGAAAATCGTGTCGCATCCTTGGAAGATGCTGAACTCAAATGCCAAGTTTCGTATTTATCAGACTTTTCGTTATTGAATTATTCTGTTCACAAGCAGACAGACATATTAACAAAAATGTTTTATTTGGATTCAGAACACCTCAAAACATGCATTTCAGTGAATCGGGATCGAATTCTTGGGTGGAATGCAATACTTTCCCTACTTAGTATACGTGGAAGAGAAGGTAAATAAAAAAAAAAGATTTGTGAACATACTGTAGTGATGGTAACAAATTTAAAGCTATTCAAACAAAATTGTCGCGCAACTGCTCGTTAATTTTGGCTCACGCAATTAGTTTTAAAGAACAAATATATATTCATTAAAAAAAATCCCAATTTGTTGGAATTGCTCAGCTGTTAAAACGAGAGAGAATTGAAATTGTCAAACAAAGGTTTGTTCCACGTGTAAAAATCACCTCTAATTTCCAGGTCGGTGATATGTACATTGCCTCAGATTACTAAAAGCACCCACTCTCGTTACGCCAGTAAGATCACTTGAAATCTTCCCTCGCTATTATTCTTTTGTCCCGTATTGTTTACTCTGTGATGAACACATGTCATGTGGTCGTGATGTTTTCCTTTTTAAAAGCAAAACAAAAACTAAACGTAAAGAGGGTTGGGCCACGTCCCGCATGTACCTGCATTCTGCCGCCGCCGCCGCCGCGCGCGCGCGCGTGTACACGAGGCAACATGCGGCTTGTGGCACTAAATACTGGCTAAACATTCAACAGCGTTGCTGAGAGCAAATGTCTAAAACTGCTCCAAAACATGAACATAACAAGGCTTACCACTAAACTTCAGATGTGCTCGTTATAAGGGGACAAGGTGCTCTGAAATAGCCAAAAACCACATTTTGGCACTAATAAATTCTCTATTATTTCCAGGTTCAGAAAATATATACCTTTTGGGAGTAAAAGGTTTTTAATACATTTAAATACCATTTAAATGCTAGTCTGCATTCCTTTAAATCTGTCATGCAACGTCTCTTTTTAGAACATATTTATCTTTCATTAACGAACGAATATATCATGCCCAGCGAGCAGTTCAGCAATTAACAAAAGAGTCCAGGACCAAGAGAAGGCAATCAGAAAAGCTGAAGCAATCCAGGAATGAAGGTGTATATGATAATGACCCTGGAATGCACCTAAGTGTGTCACAATTTTAATGTTCAAACGTTAAATTCAGTTATCTCAAAACAACATTTTTGGATACTTATGTACCTTTTTCTCTGAAAGTATGAAAGGTATAGAGCTGAAATTTTCACAGTTAAACTTTCTGAACCACAATTATAATTTTATAATGTATATTAGTGATATTAAGAAAGCAACAACATTGCAAATTTTCCACGTTTACTTTTCTTACTTTGCAAGTAATTTTTTTTCAATATCTAGTGTACATAACTAAATAACTGAGGAGCTGATTATACTAAGAACAAGCATGAAAAAGTGTGATTCTGTATTACAAGTAGTATCAGAGAAAAAGGTACATGAATTCACATGTTTTAGGAGTAAATTTTATTATTTTTCTGCCGAACTAAATTTTTACGGACTCAACTACATAAGCTATCAATTCAAACAACCAATTGATATAACTGCCATGATTTATAAAAAATCTCATGAGTTACACTCAAATGACTTTCTCTACTCTTGTACAAACTATTTTTACAAACGCTTATTCTACATATGCTTCATGTTAATCGAGATAAACGTTTGCAGACTCCATCTTATTGCTAATTTTCTTGTAGACGTAAGGGGAATATATATTTCCAAGGGCAATATAGAAATGCAGTAGCCTTTAAGCATATACATATCTCTTAATAGCTGGTTGCTAGGTGCAGCACCATTCCCTTTCCCACAGATTAATACTCTTTGCATATCCAAGACAAAAAATGAATAACGAATTCCCATTTAAGAAAATAAGCATTGAAAAATTTAAGGGAATAACAAGCAATATCTCGAAAATGGTACACTCAACAAAAAAATGTATATGACATAAATTGTGTATTTTAACGCGATCTACATTTTTTGTGTAGCAAAATTTTGTCTATCTCTTATGGTTTACCAGTTATGCAAACGTCGTTCACAATGAAGAATACTTTTGGAGACATTCCCAGAAAATTCAAGATATACATTTTATTTGTCATGAAAATATCTTAAACATACGATATTTTAATCCAAATCGTTAGAGCCATTTTGAGAAAATTAAAATTTTCGAAAAAATCTTCCATGTAAAGGTTAATCTGGGGTGGGGGGATTTTCTTGAAAACCTTCGTGTCGCATCTCTGGAAGATACTGAACATAAATGCCAAGTTTGGTGTTTATCCGACTGTTCGTTTCTGAGTTATGCTGTTCACAAACACAGAGACAGACAGACACACAGACGGACAGACACACAGAAACACACACGGACATGTTTTCAAAAATGCTTCTTTTGGATTCAGGGGGTCTGAAAACATGTATTTCCGGTGAAATCTCGGTATCAAATTTTTGGGTGGAATACAATACCTACCCTACTTACTATACGTAGTAGAGAAAGTAAAAAATTCATAAAGTTTTCAGGAAAAACCATTGAGAACTATAAGAGCAGTGGTAATTTAACACACCTAAGGTGTAATTTCCATGTGTTCAGAGTAACTTGTCCCCTTACCTCTAGGCCTGAGAATGAAAACAAAATTTTTAAATCAAAATTTTTCTTTCTCTACCGCGTACATAATAGGTAGAGAAGGTATTGCATTCCACCCAAAAATTCGATACTAAGATTTCACGGGATATACATGTTTTTTGACCACCTGAATCCAAAAAAAAAACACTTTTAGAAAAAGGTCCGTGTGTGTGTCTGTGAACAGTATAACTCAAAAACGAATATTCGGATCAACACCAAACTTCGCACTTTAGTCCATTATCTCCAAAGATGAGACATAAAAATTTAGAAGAAAATTTAGACATGCTGAACAGGATGGAAGAAGATGATAGTTTTCTTAATAAGATTGTGTTCAGTGACGAGGCAACTTTTCACCTTAGTGGTACAGTTAATCGCCACAATGTAAGAATATGGGCTACACAGAAACCGACGGAATGCCTGGAACATACACGTGACTAACCAAAACTGAATGTGTTTTGTGCGCTAAGCTCCGTGAAAGTGTATGGACCATTCATTTTTTACGAGAAGACTGGTACTGGCATCACATTTCTAGATATGTTAGAAAAATAGCTGATGCCACAGCTGCAAGAAGATATGAGTGTAATTTCAGTTTTCAACAAGATGGAGCACCTCCTCATTACCGCCATGAGGTCACTACGTACCTATCCCACACCACTCCCGCTTGGATTGGTCGTGGCGGGAACATAGCTTGGCCTCCACGATCTCCCGATTTAACACTGACGGATTTTAGTCTGTGGAGTTACATTAAATATAACGTGTACAACCCTCCACTGCCGACCAATCTCGAGCTTCGTCAACGAATTAACGTAGCGGTAGCTCGGGTAGATGCGGACATGATCACGCGTATCTGAGATGAACTGTCGTACAGGTGGGATATCTGCCGAGTGACAAAAGGGAGTCACATTTAACATTTGTAAACATTGCAAATAAAACTTAATGTTAATGTCAGTGTATGTAATGGAAATGGAAATAAACTACGTAAGATAACTATGTATAATTTAGCTTTATTATCAGGTAACTAATTTAGAATAACTCTGTATATATTTCTTGGAATGGACCATTTAACTTGAAATTGTAGAATATCTACAAAACTAAACGTTGTAGAAAGAAATATATTTAATAAAAGTTGCTTGATATTACAGAGCAAAGTAAATGCTATTAGTTCGTGTTGTGTTTGGAGGACATTGTGATGGTCATTTTAGGGTCAATTTAATTTTTTTTAATTGAGAACCTACAATTAGGGCCAAATTAAACTAACCATCACAACGTCCTCCAAATAAAACACGCGTAATAGCATTTAATTTCCTCCATAATATCAAGAAACTTTTATTCAAGTAATTTATTTCCACAAGTTTTGGAGATATTGTACAGTCTCAACTTAAATGGTCCATCCTGTATATATTGTATAGTTGGTCACAATTTAACATTTGAGAAAACAGAAGAAGCAGTCACTCCAAAAGATATTCAAAGACAATCAGAACCGCTTATAACGATACGATATGTGTCATCATTATGTGAAAATATTTTTAAGTTCATTGCTACTGTATGCTAAAGTATTATATAAAGAGAAAATTGTGCCCACAATAACACCAGAAATTGCACAACTGCACTGGTGTGCAAAACCTAAGGACGAGATGGGTAAAGTAACATAACAAATGAACTACTTGGTGGAAGTAGATGAAGGTGCCAGAGCATGTTGCCAGAGGTCTCTCACACGTACACAGAAAGTTGGACGTCACATGGCGTGAGTGTAGCGAGCCTATAGTGCGGTCCCGCAACACGGGGCAGTTGACAAAGCAGGACAAGACGGTGTGTTGCAATTAGCGAACTGTTACGGTGCACTGTAGCGGTGTTCTTCATTGCAACATGGCCCGTAGACACCATTTGGATGACTTCACACGGGGAAGAATCATCGGGAAACTGGAAGAAGAGCGAAGTGTGACGAGTGTTGTTCAGGAGTTTAGAATTGCTCACAGCATTGTTTCACGTGCATGGAGAACCTTCCAAACCACAGGTACTGCTGTCTCAAGGAGAGATGGTGGTCGACCATGCTCAACTACAGCAGCAGATGACCACTACATTGTGCAACAGGCAAGAAGTGATCCACGCCAAACAGCGGGTTCAATTGTAACCACATTTAACAGGACAACTAGGCACGCAATCTCACGATACACAGTGGCACGGAGACTACACAGAGGTGGTCTCTTTGTCCGACGGCCAGTGCGTTGTGTTTCATTGACATCCCCACATCGGTGGCACCGTTTGCGATGGTCCCAAGAACATCAAAATTGTACCAACGAGGAATGGGGTCGCGTGCTCTTCTCGGATGAGAGCAGATTCAGTGTAAGTAGTGAGTCTTGACGTACCCTCATCTGGCGAGAGGTGGGAACACGTAATGAACCCAGGAACATCCTTGAACATGATTATTAATGGTCCGGGTGTTATGGTTTGGGGAGGTATAATGTTGCATGGGCGCACAGACCTCCACACCTTTGAACATGGTACGCTCACTGGTCAACGTGATACTGTACTCCTTCCCCGTGTGCGTCTTTTCAGGGGTGTAGTCGGCCCTGACTTCATTTTTATGCATGACAATGCGCGACCGCATCGAACAGAGCAGGTGGAGGATCTCTTGGAACGAGACAATATTCGGCGAGTGGACTGGCCTGCCCAATCCCCCGATTTAAATCCCAACGAACACGTGTGGGATGCTTTGGGGATACGCATTGCAGCACATCCACATGCACCAACGACCATCCAACAGTTGTCAACAGCGCTGGTGGGGGAATGGAACGCCCTACCACAAGAACTGCTTACCAACCTTGTGGCCAGCATGGGAGCACAATGCAGAGAATGCATTGCTGTCCGTGGTGATCATACACCCTTTTAAGCACCATGTATCTGTTTCTGTAAATCTAGAGAGCCATCATATGTCGTATTGACTTTAGTGTAGCTTATGGTCTATGAATAAAAGTGGCATTTCTGTTCGTCTCATATTTCGTTTAGTTGGCTACTGTAGCAGTTCCCTCTATATATGATTCAAGTTTCATCGAGCTATGTGTCACAGCATGCGAAGATTACTTTCTTCCTTAGGTTTTGCACACCAGTGTACTATGAACGGACGGACAAATGGAAGGGCAAGTTATTATTTGGAGGTAATTTATATTATAAGGGCTGGTTAGAAAAATACTATAGAAATGACACGCATGGTAAAAGTAGTTTTAAAAAGTATAATTCACAAAATAAAATGTCACTTAAAGCGGGTAAGAATAAATATTAAGCAACGTAGATAGCGGAAATTTATTAATTCAACATTTTGTGACATAATTTAATAAAAATAAATTTCCGAACTTTAGAACGCCAGGGGCGGACTGGACTATCTGCCATAAGGTTTGTCTTTTAATATCACACTAACCTGCATGTCGTTTCCGTAGAGTAGAAGGTTATACTTGGTGTCCGTCTCGTGAATGACCGGGATTCGCTACCTCAGCACGGTAGTTGCATAAATGGTTAATCGTATTTTCATTCATTAGTCATTTTGTAGTATACTATATTATATAACCCTTTCTATTTACATTATATTGCAATAACATGCACCCAGGTATGTCGGAAGTACCTGGACAGCACCTAAGATCTCTACTTAACGCAGTTATACCTTTAAAAGTAAATACAACACTGTGGAATATTGTAGATTTACTAAACATCTTATCACTCGACCCAGCTGTGAAACCCTCACACGGACAGATACGCTTAGAAAATATAAAATACACGTAGGTTAACCAAAAACATTTTTACTTGTGTTGGACCGAGACGGTCCCGAATACGGATCTCAGTTGGTCGCCTTCTTGGCTGTGTGCACGCGCGCGTTCCTGTAGGGACATTTGCTGTTTGAATGGCGTCCAATTTGAATATACAGTGCGGACCGTTTCAAACCTACCGGTGTACTAACGGCCGTGCGGCACGTGTTTACTGGTGAGAACTGACCGCTTCCTCACGGGAAGAGTATCAATCGACACGCATTCCACTCAGTGGCATTTTAACGTTTTGTTGAAAACACACGAGTTTACACTTGTTTGCAATAGTGCGGTACATTGTCGAGCGATGGATATTGTGATTTTTATCTGTAGGGGGGCAATTTGAAACCGATCCATATGTAAACAATCAACACTCCTTCAAGTGTTTGAGACTGAAATCAGGCGAGTGCTCAGTGAACTTACAGATAGGACGTTTCATTTTCTAGTTCGTTGTAATTTTTGCATACAGAAAGATGGGCACCATTTTCAACATATGCTTTGATAAAAAGTAAGATCAACGTGATGTTTTCTTATTACCTCCTACTGGCGCATTATTTGTATGGAGCGGTAGATCTAATCTCTACATTCGCCACCCATAGATTTGGTGTCGTGCGCAGAGCGCTTGCATCTACCTAGCAACGCCCGCTAGAAAGTGTAAGGTCCGTTAGAACGCTGGCAGATTTAAATGATCCACACTGCATTTAAACATACAGGCTGGACCATTTAAGTTGAGGCTGTACAATATCTCCGAAACTAAGTGTTGTATAAATAAATATCTTCAATAATAGTTACTTGAGATTATGGTGGAAAGTAAATGTCATTAGTCGTGTTTTGTTTGGAGGATTTTATGATGGTCATTTTAAGTTCATAACGAGCAACAGACTACCTAACTGATGAAAGGGGGGATGCGCAATAGATCTTTAAGGTCGCAGTGCTTGGGCATAAAACCCACCCCTTTTTCAAACTACTAACAACTATGGGGAAAGCTTAATGTAGAATGTGTAGTGTGAGGTTTTTAAGGGGGTGAAAATTAAAGATTGAATGGTATTCATTAAATACATAATACATTATAACAAAAAATAAACAGAATTGTATTCTCAGTGATATTAATGTCTGTTGCTGCATAGAAGCAAACATAAATAAATAATAAATAAATAAAGCAGCAGTTTTCCCCCTATTCAAACTAAAACTAGTTAATATACCTTTACTAACATATTGCTGAGTATAAGAATACAACAGGATTATAGACAAAAATATAACCCAATTTTATTGCTATAATACGCATGTCATATTCGGTAAACCATACATATTTATCTCTAGTTTCTAAACATATTCAGTCAATTATAACGAAAGAGTAATTTGCATTTAGTAAACGAATATCAAGGGGAGTACCCACTTTCTAACAAGTATATGTAGACCGTCTTCCCCACTTTTCTTGGAATATTTTTATCCAGTAATTTCCTATAAAAACACTTTTATGCACTGCCGTTGAATTGCCTCACACATATCCACGATACGTCTACGAGTAATTTTGCTAGTATACGGCATGACTGGTTCTGAGATAATAAACATGTTTTGGTATAACACCAGAAAAAGCAAAGGCATTAACTTTCCCCCTTTTTCCACTTATTGCTGTTATCAAGCCAGCACGCTCTACTATAGGCAAGGTGATGGACACGCCACAAGAGACCCCAGAAAAATGATACAAAATCCGCCGAAGATTTTCTTTGGCGCTGTTTGTACGACGGACACACTCCTCCCTCTCCAACAGAAGATTTCGTTGCGACTGTTCCATTTATTCGCTGCATATAGGCCAATGGAGAAGTGTGGCAGTATGCCTAAGGCAGAGTTTATACACCAAAATTAGAATCATTTGTGTACGGATGTGGCAGGGAACACTTTAGCACAAAGCAGCATGTGCTATTATTAGAAAGGAAAAATGAGGAAGTCAACCTTCAACCCGCTCAGCCTCAAACTACAAATCAGAATTTTTAGAGGATGTGTTTCATATACTGGTTAGAGCTGATATTGCTTTAAAAATATATAGCTTCAAAACTTTCATAAACAAATTGCATATCACCATTAGCTACATGTATTGCTTTTTCCTTCAAATACTCAATTCTGGTCTATCTTGAAGCAGTATGTTCTGAGTAGCTAAATATAAAATTATAACCATAGGTAAAATAAATATTAATAACACTAGGAATAGTGTTATTAAATAAGACTGGGAAGTGAGCATTACATCTACAGGTGAATATGGGTTAAACAGACAGTGCCATCAGCGGCCGGAAATGGAGTGGGTTTTCCCTTATTCTAACCGAGTGAGAAGAGAATACGCTTTGTTAGTGTATCGTTAGGTCGCCTGAAAGTCACATGTGTAGAAAACGGTCATTGATGCCCGATAGCTCAAGGCATCAAATAACAAAGAAGGTATAAATCATGCGATAGTGAAATGGGGAGATGGGAATTTTGAAATAAAGAAACAGGAGAGTTTAGAAGACACCCTTCTTCGTGGTAGTTCCTTAGAGGTGGTTCTTAAACCAATGTGTTGACGCTTAGGGGCGACAGTATGAAGCACAGCAATAAAGAAATGCGCGCGTTTGTGTGGCGAGGTAACATCAGGAGACAGATGTTAAAACGGTGACGGGAAATAAACGGGCAGGAAAATGAATCAGTCCTATTAACCACTAACGCTGGATCCAACAACCATGCAAATCCCTGAGCTAGCATCGAACCCAGGACCATTCCTGCAAATCCCGTGCCGCAAATTGGCGCCCAGAGTACCGGCGCAACCTTCGAAGTAGGGTGCACTGCCAGAGCACTGCAAGGTCACAAGCGCTTCCAGCTTACCTCGCCACCGTCCCTGGGTGCGTTCCTAAATTGATGGTTTACTTACCAAAACCCCTCTACTTGCTCATAAGAGATTTAAATTCAAACCAGGGATTAATAAATGGTACGAGGCTACTTGTCCGGCAGTTAAACAGGTACAATATTACTGACAAAAGTATTGTCATCATATCTACCCCAACTGACCAGACGATGCCTTAGCAATGACAATCAATAAGCCCGAGAACAATTGCCAATTACCCAGACCAGTGTTTTCTCAAGTTCAACTATATACAGCGTTTACAGGAATAAAACCATTCAACAATGTAAATTCAGGAACTCCGCTCCCAGAAAAATTAACTGCAGACCCCATTAATACGTCCCACTTTATGTACATAGAAATTCTGTAAAATATATCCGTGTCCTGATGCATACATTTAAACGTATTTAGCTTTGTGCCAACGATAAATTGATAAACACGTTCCCAACAACACCTTGTTCCTCTTTGCTTTCTCTGCCGCTTACCTATGTAAGTACAGTAAGTATTTATTGTATTTCATCCAAAGAACTTCCAATACCGAGATTTCCCCCGGAAATACAGGTTTTGAATAAAAAAACTTACATTCACATGATTTTCTCTACCCGCTATCGTTTATTAGTGGGTATTCAAACTACTCCTACGAAGGTTTATTTTTCTACCTACTTTATTTTAATCCAAATAAACCTTTACAGAAATAGTTACATAACACATTTCGTTATAGATACAAAGAGGACAGCGATAGTCAAATGTTTAACAACTGGACGCTATATGCTGGTCTTAAAATTCCATACTGTTTCCGTGACATCGCGAGAAACAACTGAAAATCAACAGGAGTCGAAAAGATTGACTTAATGATTCGAACCATTACTAAAAGACATTTCGGAAATGGCTGATGCCACAGAAGAAGTTATTTTAAATATATTGTGTTTTTAGGAGATCTGCCCCTTTTGTGTAGTATGTTTTCTCTATCGCTTTAACGTTTACCAATTATATGAGACTATATAAAATTCCTTGCGAATGAAGAGGACTTCACGAGGCTATTCCAAGAAAAGTCAAGATATACGTTTTATTTGTCACGTAAATATCTTTAATACATGGAGTTTTAATCACAATCGTGACAGCAATTTTACAGAAAATCTAAGATTTCGTAAAATCTTCCACGTAAAACGCAGTTTGGAGTTGTAGAATTTTCTTAAGAGCCGAGTCACATTTCTGTAAGCTAACTTAAATACCAACTTTGGCATTTAAACGTTTTCGTTTTTGAGTTATGCTGTTCACCGATACAGTTACGTAGAAAGACAAACACACACACACACACACACACACACACACACACGTACATGCACATACCGCTCTTTTTCTAATAAAACTTTTTATTATACAGGGTGCCTCAAAGCATGTACTTCTGGTGAAATATTGACATCAAATTTGTGTAGGATTCAACGCCTTCTGTATCTACTATGTACGTGATGCAGAAAGTAAACATTTTCGTGCCCGTACATGTAACTCAAAAACGAAAAGTCGGTTGAATACAAACTTGGTATTTAAACTGAGAGTCTTCAAAGAGCGATACGAAGGTTTTCAGGACAGTCCCTCCAAACCAAAGTAACCTTTACATGTGAACATATTGTCTATTCCTTTTATTTTCTAAAAAAAAAGTTCTTGCCATCTGGATTAAAACACCCTACGTTTAGGGTATTTTCAATAAGGATGAAATGTATATCCTGAATTTTTGGGGGAATAGCCTGTAAGGTCTTCTTCATTCCGAATGACTTTTGTATAATTGGTAAACCGTAAGAGGTATACAACATCCTACTACACTAAATCTGTAAATCTTGGAAAAGTATACAATTTATGCCAAACTTTTCGTGGCGTGAGCCACTTCCGAGAGATTCGTAGTCATTGGTTTGAATTTTCAAACACTTTTCTCAAGCGGTGATCCCTATTCGTTCCTTCTCGTGGTCATACAAAGAGAATGGCATTTCAGAATCATCATACGGTGATCACCTATTTTACTTTCTCTACTACGTATAGTAAGTAGGGAAAGTATTGTATTCCACCCAAAAATTCGATACCGAGATTTCACCGGAAATATATGTTTTGAGGCCCCATGAATACGAAAAGCATTTTTAGAAAAATGTTCGTGTGTGTGTGTGTGTGTTTGTGTGTGTGTGTGTGTGTGTGTGTGTGTGTGACAGCATAACTCAAAACAAAAAATAGGATAAATACTAAACTTGATATTTAGGTTCAATACTCTCCAAAGATTACACAAGAAGATTTTAAAGAAACTCCTCCACCCTGAGGCAGTAGTTTTAATACTTAAATGATTTCAGTCTAATTGTATAATATGTAAATTCAATAACAGCCCGCCTTAAAGCAATATGTGTATGTAATAATTTGTAAAATGTATATAACAGTCATTGCATACGTTTATATTATTGTATACATGTTCAATAATGTTATGTGAATGTATTACGTAATTTAATAATGTAGGAGCTGTGAGAATAATAAGTTAAAAGTTGCTAACAATGAGGTAACCTTGAGGCAATAATGAATTTGAGAGTTTAAATGTTACTTGTGATTCTTGTAAGAAATAATGTGATTTTAGTAACAGTTTATAAAATAGCCAATCAACAACCGGAGGGGGTTTTAGTTAAATGAAGGTATTCTATTGGAGTAGGATTAGTCAATCAGAGACTTGAAATACAGAAATATGAGGTTTAGACGATTGAAATCTATTCAGTTGCCTGCAGAGTGTGCTCATAACTGGATGCCTTGCTTGTGCGTCCTGGAGAGATTTAATACGTGTTCATGTGAGACGAAAATAGTATATCTGTTAAAAAAAATGCAAGTATTAAATAAAAGAATCTCACAGCTCTCTATATCAGTGAAGTGCTATTTAATTTGTGTCAAGGATTAATAAAAAAGGAGCGAATTAAAACTTAAAATCTGTGTAAGCCTACATTCTAGTTGCATCACGCCCTGCCAAGATATCCATGTCTCTAAAATAATACTGACGCAGCCGAGGCAAACAAAAATTTAATACTTAAAGAAACAGTCAAATTACAAAGTTAATATTTTTTTTAAACTTGGGGAAAAGGCCACCAGAAACTGTTTACTATACGTGCGGTTGCAACTACTTCAACTTCGGCTCTCCAACAGTTGAAATGCAATATAACTCCTTTAATACAACTTCTTCAATACGAACTACTTAAAATTGACGCCCAAAGCGTGGTGCAAATAACTCCAACAATAAGAACTATAATACAATACCTACTTCAACCCCAAACTACCATTCACGTGGAACATTTTTTATTATTTTTTATTTTCTAACAAAATGGCTCTAACAATTTTTACTAAAATACCATACATTAAAGACATGTACATGACAAATAAAATGTATATCTCGAATTTTCTGGGAATAGTCTGTGAAGCCCTCTTTATTCGGTAGGAATTTTGTATAATCTTATATAACTGGTAAACTTAAAGGTAGATGAAATTGTAGATCTCCTTAAAAAAACACAACTTCAAACGAGCTTTTTTGGTAGTATGAGCCATTTTTAAGATATCCGTTATTAAAGTTTCGAATTGTTCTATACTTGTCATTCTTTTTAAGTCCCAAGATTTACAGTTGTTTCTCGCGATTTTATGGAAACAGTGTGGAAGTTTAAGGCCAGCATATACCGTCCAGTATCTATTGCTGCCCTCTTTGTATCTATAACGAAAATGTGTAATGTAGCTATTTCTGCGAAAGTTTATCTAGATTAAAATAAAGTAGACTGAAAAATAAACTTTCGTAACAAAATTTACATCTATTAATAAATAATAGAGAGTAGAGAAAGTTATGTGAACGTAACACAGGACCTTTTTAATGGGATTTCGGCTCGTTTCATTACGTTCTCTAGTATTAGATTATTTCTACAAACGATTTATTAATGGCGCTGTATAGACCAATAACAGAAGTAAGATATTAGACATTTTACGATCTTTGTACATTTTTACGTGGAAGGAAGAACGAAATGCACAAATGTTTAACTTTTCGAGAGGAGTTTTATGACCGTTTAATATCCAGCAGCAACCCTGGACGTTAATAATTCTTTCCACCGCAGTTTTGCTCGCGCTGTGTCACTTTTTCCGGCTTGTTGCCGCGGTCGATGACTTTTTTTTTTAAATCACATGTCCTAATCTCGCTGGCTTTTATTCCGAGAGCGCAGGGGTAGCAGGAAGCGTCGGTGTGAACGGAAATGATGTAATGGCATGTTCCCATTCTGCGGAAAAATGTAAAACTGTTGCCCCCAAAATAAATCACGCGGATCTGCTAGGGTACGCACCGGTTTTTGCAGGTTAAATTACATTACACGCATTATGTATTGTACCGAATATTGATTCTTGCGCAGACAATTCAAAGTACCGCGACCCTTTTACTCTCGCAAAGCAATATCCGATCTCCATTATTATATCCGTTTCCACTCATTGTTGGCTTGTCTTTTGCCGGACTGATGTGCTATTATACAGAATGAAATGTGATATCCTGGATTTTCATAATGAAAAATGCACTTATCCGCCAAGTGTAATCCATTTACATGAAAGCGACACGATATTAATTGGAAAGCAATGGCAGTACGCATCATCGCATATGTAAATTCTGATAATTGCACCTATCCCAGATATCGATCGCTCCGGGTATATGTACGCGTTCATTCAGGGCCCTCTTTCAATTTTACAAGCATATCCTATGCGATAAACCAATCAACAAGGTGAGAAACAAACAAACAAAAATCTAATGTGTTACACTCACATGACTTTCTCTACTCTTGTACAAACTATTTTTACAAACGCTTATTCTCCATCTACTTCATGTTAATCAAGATAAACATTTGCAGACTCTATCTTATTGCTAATTTTCTTGTAGATGTAAGGGGAATATATATTTACAAGGACAATATAGAAATACAGTAGCCTTTAAGCACATACATATCTCTTAATAGCTGGTTGCCAGGTGTAGAACCATTCTCTTTGACACAGATTAATACTCTTTGCATATCCAAGACAAAAAGATGAATAACGAATTTCCATTTGAGAAAATAAGTATTGAAAAATTTAAGGGAACAACAAGCAATATCTCGAAAATTGTTCACACAAAAAAAATGTATGAGACATAAATTGTGTATTTTAACGCGATCTACATTTATGTTATGCTGAGTTATGCTGTTCACAGACAGACACACACACGGACACGGACATGTATCCAAAAATGCTTTTTTTTGGAATTAGGGGGTCTCAAAACATGTATTTCCTGTGAAATCTCGGTATCGAATTTTTGGGTGGAATACAATACTTCCCCTAATTACTATACGTAGTAGAGAAAGTAATATGTGTTGCGTTCACATGACGTTATCTACCCTCTATCGCTTATTAGTGGGTATACAAATTATGAAGTAGCATTTGTTCTTCAATTTGCAGTTTGTATATTAAGCTTACGTAAATATTATTACGTATATTTGCAAAAGTGTGCTGTTATGTAATTATTTAGCACCACGTTGAGGACGCCAATTTGAAGAATGAAATTGATCCTCGTTGCATTTGTTGCCAACTTTGAAAAAGTTGTTTAGCTGAATGCTGGATATGAGGTGTGAGAATTCCCGTGTATGTGCGTCACTTACGAAGAAGTATTTAACTTACGTAATGAAGATACACTTTGATGTTGTTTGATGCTTGGGACGCCAAACTTTATAGTGAACATGATGCTTGTTTTACGTAATATTATTAAAGTTATTTGCCTCGGCTGCTTTCAGTCGCACTATAGAGACACAAGTTCTTTTAAGGTTGTGATAAGAAAGGATTAAAATAAGTCACAGAATTTGCTTTTTAATTTCACTTCTTTTTCTCTTTATACCTGCACATTTATCACACAACACTTTATAAAAGAAAACTGAACACTATATATTCTAGCGGAGAACACAATGTTTACCATCCGTACTCTACAACATCTTACACGCGACTTTTACCTTTACTTTCCATAACATCTTGCCCGCGACTGACTGAAATCAACGGTAAAAATCTTATAGCTTCGGTAAAGCCAGTCTCTTATTGGCTAATTCTAGTCCAATACAATTTAAGTATTAAAATTAAAACTTTTCTTTAGTGTTGATTGGCTAATTCGAAACTGTAAGCGAAATTGCGTTATTACCGAGCTTTTCATAACCAGTATTTTTTTTTAATTCGAGACACATTATTGTCACCAAAATTACATTATCTCATTATTAACATCCTAAAACATATTATTCTCACAGTTTTTGCACTATTAGAGTATATAGACATTTTCATAATATTAATAAATAATTTACAATAAAAATAAGTATTTACAATGACTTTACATACAATATAAATAATAATTATATACATATTGTTTTTAAGGTGGGCTGTTATTGAAATTAATTATAATAAAAATACAATTAATGTCATTTAGGCATTAAAATACTGCCTCAAATATTCTTACGAAAGTTTGGCTTTGTATATTGAGATAAACCATTCTAGAAATAGCTACATTACACATTTCGTTGTAGATACAAAGAGAACAGCGATATTCAAGTGTTTAAGAACTGGAGGTTATATACTGGCCTTAAAATTCCATACTCTTTCCACGACATCCCTAGAAACAACTAAAAATCGACAGGACTTTAAAAGAATCACAAGTTTTTAACAATTCGAACCATTTATTACGGATATCTAGGAAATAGCTAATGCCACAATAAAGTTATTATTTTAAATAAACTGTGTTTTAAACATACCTACACTTTTTGTGTAGTAAATTTTTATCCCTCGCTTAACGTTTACCAGTTATGCAAGATTATATACATTTCCTTCTTAATGAAGGGAAATTAACAAGATATGTTAAGTTGCCTGTCACTAAATGCGCAGATGTTCATGTTTTATTCGTAATTGTTAGTTTTATTGTCGACAAATGTTTCAGATTTTGTTCTTGTCATTATGAAAATGGAGTTAACATTAAATGAATGACTCTTCCTTGTAAAGCAATACTGGATTACGAATTCAATTATAGCTACTCAAAGGGCACACCAGAGAGAATTTGGTGTTCGGAATCCCCCCCTCAAAGAAACACAATACTCGGACTGGTAAGCAAATTTGAAACAACTGGATCTCTGCTGATAGAAAAAGGCAAAACTCGTTCATCTAGGATTCCCACGGTTGTTGACGTAAGAGCACGACTGGATCAGTCACCCAAAAAAATCATTAAGACGTTTGTCGCTGGAGACAGGGTACAGCTACACAATGTGTCAGAGAGCTGTGAAAACTGCAGGCGTAAAGCCGTATAGGATTACGGTTGTCCATCAGTTACAGGAACCAGATAAGGATAGACGACTGAATTATTGTCGTTGCTTTCAGCCGTTCATTGTGAAAAATCCCGCCATATTACCCATCACATGGTTCACAGATGAAGCATTGTTCCATTTGTCCGGCTATGTGAACTCAAATAACTCACGCTATTGGGTCAGCGAAAATCCACATGTTATTCATGACGCACCTATGCACCCGGTAAAAATCGGAGTTTGGTGCGGAATATTCACACAGAGAATAGTGGGACTAATTCTTTTTAAACAATGTGATCACTGCAGAGTACCGACGGATTTTCATGGAGTTTGCTGAGCAATTAGACGATGTATAGGTGAGTCAAAGATATTTTCAGCAGCACGGCGCTACATGCCATACATCAAATGAATCCATGGCACTAATTGCAAGTTTCTTTGACGATCGGATAATTTCCAAGAACCTGTGGCCACCGAGATCTCCGGATTTGACATTGCCGCAGTTCTTTCTATGGGGTTACTTAAAAGACAGGGTTTATGCCACACGTCGCCAGACATTGGATGATCTGGAGCACAACATTACACAGGAGATTCAAGCTATTGACAACAGAGTTCTCCAACGAGTGGCCAGTAACATGGAACGACGTGTTGAGTTGTGCCTTATGCAGGGTAGAGGACGTTTTCAACATTTGCTATAGAAGTAAAATAATCTCCCAAAATTCCACGGCATTTCAGGTATAAATTTTTGCTAGCATAACTCGTTTTGAAACAATTAAAGAAATAAATGTATGAGTTCTTCATAAATCACCCTGTAGATTGGGACGCTAAGGACCACAGCAGTAAAAGAGCGTCCAAAAATAAAACCCAATGTTTAATTGAATCTTTAATAATGGATATCTGAGAAATGGCTTATGCCACAGAAAATTTATTTTAAGTAAATTGTGTGTTTTAAAGACACGTACAATTTCTGTGTGGTACGTTTTCGTCTATTGCTTAACGTTTACAAGGTATTACAAAATTCGTTCCAAATAAAGAGGTTTCCTAAGCAATTTCCAGACAATTCAAGATAAACGTTTTATTTGTTATGTAAATTTCTTTAATATATAATCTATTAATCAAAATTGTTAAGAACCATTTTTTAGGAAATCAAAAATTTTGAATAAAGCTCCATGTAAAGGGTAGTGAGTAGTGGAATTTTCCTGAACACCTTTGTGTCGCATTCTTGGAAGATACTAAACTCAACTACCAAGTCTGGTATTCTTCTGACTTTTCGTTTTCGAGTTATGCTGCTCACAGACACACGCATGGACATGTTTCCAAAAATCTCATGTGTTACACTCACATGACTCTCTACTCTTGTACAAATTATTTTTACAAACGCTTTTTCTCCATATGCTTCATATTAATCGAGATATCCATCTTATTGCTAATTTTCTTGTAGATGCAAGGGGAATTGCTAGGCTTTAAGCGATAGTCAAATGTTTTAAGAGCTGGTTGCTATGTGGAGCATTCCATTCTCTTTGTATTACCAGAACAAAAAAAATGATAACGAATTTGAGAAAAAGTATAAGTATTGGAAATTTAAGGGAATAACAAGCAATATGTCGAAAATGGTTCACTCAACAAACAAAATGTATATGACAAATTGTGTATTTTAATGCGATCTACATTTTTTGTGTAGTAAAATTTTGTCTCTCTTATGGTTTACCAGTTATGCAAAAGTCGTTCACAATGAAGAATACTTTGGATGAATTCCCAGAAAACTGAAGATAGACATTTTATTTGTCATGAAAATATCTTAAACATATGATATCTTAGTCAAAATCGTTTGAGCTATTTTTGAGAAAATTAAAATTTTCGTAAAATTTTCCATATAAAGGGTAATCTGGGGTGGGGGGATTATGTTGAAAACCTTCGTGTCGCACTATGGAAAATACTGAACCTAAATACCAAGTTTGGTGTTTATCCGACTGTTGATTTCTGAGATATGCTGTTCAGACAGACACACATATGGACATGTTTCCAAAAATGCTTTTTTGGGATTCAGGGGGTCTCAAAACATATATTTCCGGTGAAATCTCGGTATCGAATATTTGGGTAGAATACAATACTTCCCCTACTTACTATACGTAGTAGAGAAGGTAAACATTTAGGGTTTCCCATAACACGTATTTCCAAAATCTCAGTATAGAATTTTTTAGTGGAATGCAATACTTCCCTACTTACTATACATCGTAGAGAAAGTAAAAAGTGACTCCACACATTTTATGTTTAACTTTTCGAAACAAAAGGAAATCACAAGGTGCTAAATTAGGGCTGTATGGTGGAGGGTCCATGGTGCGGACCTTTAGGGCATCCAGAAACTCAATTGTTAGTTTTGCTGTATGCGACGATGCGTTGTCATGATGTAACCTTGTTTTTCCTTTTGGCGTTTTTCACGAGATTTTTCAAAATGTTGCGGTAAACAGATATTTGTGTACCAATCGGCAGTAATAGTACGTCTATGTTCTAATGCTATATTTGCAATATGGACGGTTTAAAAAAAACTATCAATCATCTACATACCAGCACTACGAATTCTCGGGTCTTTGTAGGCTTAGGTTCTTTTCGAAAGACATATTAAACCGATGGACGTTTCAAGATCATAACAGTAAACCCAAGATTCATCACAGTAACAATATTCCAAACCAAATTTGAAGAGCCGCCTTGGAATTTTTCCAGAATTTTTATGCATCAACTGTTACGTTGTTGTTTTTGATCTGGAGTCAGTTTATGTGGAATACATCGACAACAAAGCTTTCTCACATCTAACCGTTGAAGTAAAATGTTTTGGATTTGACTCATACCAATGCACAAGGTTGCCCGAATAAATTCATAAAATGTCCGTCGATCTTCTTAAAGTATTGCTCGAACAGTGGCAATATTTTCATTCAGTAACAGCAGTTCTTGGGCGTCCTTCACGAAATTCATCACTAAATAACTAAACATCACTAAACAGATTACTTTTGATTTCGCTGTACCAATTATAAATTGTTGCCTTAGATGGGGATTCTTCGCCAAAAGAGTTTCTAAGCTGATCTTCACATTGTTTAAACGTTAATGAGGATTTAAAATGGTCAGCACAACGTCCTCCAAATAAAACACGACTAATGGCATTTACTTTCCCCCGTAATATAAGCAACTTTTATTCAAGACATTTATTTCTACAAGGCTCAGTTTTGGAGGTATTGTACAGTCTCAACTTAACTGTTACACAGAGCGCCAAAGAAAATTTTCGGCGGATTTTGTATCATTTTCTGGGATCCTTTGAGGCGTGTCCTTCACCTTACCTATAGCAGAGAGAGGTGGCTTGATAAGACAGCAATAAGGGGGAAAGGGGAGGTTGATGCCTTTGCGTTTTCTGGTGTTATTGAAACCAAAACATGTTTATTGTCTCAGAACCACTCATGCCGTATACTAGTGAAATTACTCGTGGACGTATCGTGGGTATGTGGGTGGCTGGTCGCACTTACAGTAATTGCAATGGCAGTGTATAAAGGTGTTTTTATAGTAAACTATTGGATTAAAATATTCCAGGAAAGTGGGTGGTGGAAGGTGTTTAAGGGCCCGTCGACAACTAGGTCATTTCGGCCCCAAATAAAAAATATGACTTGTTACACTCACATGACTTTCTCTACTCTTGTACAAACTATTTTTTACAAACGCTTATTCTCCATCTACTTCATGTTAATCCAGATAAACATTTGCAGAGTCTATCTTATTGCTAATTTTCCTGTAGATGTAAGGGGAAAATATATTTACAAGGGCAATATACAAATACAGTAGCCTTTAAGCACATACATATCTCTTAATAGCTGGTTGCTAGGTGCAGCACCATTCCCTTTGCCACAGATTATAACTCTTTGCATATCCAAGCCAAAAAAATA
This sequence comes from Deroplatys truncata, assembly GCA_030765065.1. Classification (NCBI taxonomy): domain Eukaryota; kingdom Metazoa; phylum Arthropoda; class Insecta; order Mantodea; family Mantidae; genus Deroplatys; species Deroplatys truncata. Next base: position 29,218,362 of record CM060981.1, on the reverse strand, counting down.
ATTAACTAATTCCCATTTTAGAAAATAAGTATTGAAAAATTTAAAGGAATAACAAGCAATATCTCGAAAATGGTTCACTCAACAACAAAAATGTATATGACATAAATTGTGTATTTTAACGTGATCTACATTTCTGTGTAGTAAAATTTTGTCTATCTTATGGTTTACCAGTTATGCAAAAGTCGTTCACAATGAAGAATACTTTTGCAGGCATTCCCAGGAAATTCAAGATAGACATTTTATTTGTCATGAAACTATCTTAAATATATGATATCTTAATCAAAATCGTTAGCTATTTTTGAGAAAATTAAAATTTTCGTAAAATGTTCCTTGTAAAGGGTAATTTGGGTTGGGGGATTTTCTTGAAAACCTTCGTATCGCATCCTTAGAAGATACTGAACCTAAATACCAAGTTTGGTGTTTATCCGACTGTTCGTTTCTGAGTTATGCTGTTCACAGACAGACACACAGACAGACACACACACATAGACAGACATGTATCCAAAAATGCTTTTTTTGGATTCAGGGGGTTACAAAACATGTATTTCCGGTGAAATCTCGACATCGAATTTTTAGGGTGGAATACAATACTTCCCCTACTTACTATTCGTAGTAGAGAAAGTAAAAACAGGCAAAACTTAAAACAGTCGAGCTAAAGCACAGAAGAATAAGTTAAAAACGAAATGGCTATAAAAGCGCAAATGAGGTTAAAATAAAATAAAAAAATGCAGGACTAAAACCTGATGGTAAAATGGAATAAAATCTAGTCTAAAAGACTAAAAAACCTCCAAAACTGAAAGACAAGTTATACTTGTGTAAAAAAAAGGATTTTGTCAATGAATCGCAGGATCTGCCTTACAGCCACTGGGTCATCGCCTAAAACTGAGGGCAGTGTAGAACCCAGGCCAAAAAACTGACGATCAGGGATGTGTCTCGGACAAACAAAGAGAACATGTGATACGTAAGTGGCACGTCACACGCCGAACAGACAGGGGCCGGGGCACCACGTGTGTGACGCGCATTGGCCCGATTCTTAGGCGGGCCAGAACTACTTCTGACCGCCACGATTCCCTGCAGGAAGTGGACAAGGGCTGTACGGTGTCTGGGTGTCCGCAGTTGAGTGCAAACAAGAGCCTCCCATGATTGTTGCCAAGCTGAAAACAGAGGAGGATGGAAGTACCGCCGAACATCCATAGAAGACACAGTTACGGTTGAAAACTCCGGCAAACGGCATGCGGCCGCCTGCTCATTGCCAGGAATTCCCACATGGCCTGGAGCCCATGTAAAAACGAACTGGTATCCGCGACAGAGCAGCTGAGATAAAAGGGTTTGTATTTTTAAAATCAAGGTGGTTGATCCGATGAACTGTTGCAGGCCCTGGATGGCGCTCAGAGAGTTGGAACAAATAATAAAACGGCCTGGGACAAACTTGGGGATAAAAAGCAAGAAAGAAAAGATAGGAAAGTGGGGAAGACATACTCGTCAGAGTGTAGGCACCCGTAAAACATCCGCAGATGATGATATTCGTTTAATAAATGTAAATTATTCTTTTGTTATAATTGGCTGATCATGTGTAGAAACTAGAGATAAATATGTATATGTATATGGTTTACCGAATACTACATACATATTTCCGCAATAAAATTGGGTTATATTTTTGTATATAATCCTGTTGTATTGCTATGATCAGCAGTGTGTTAGCATAGATATATTAACCAATTATAGTTTGAATTAGAAGGAAAACATGCCGTTTTATTTATTTATTATTTAGTTAATTTTGCTTCTATACAGCAAAAAGCATTGATATCACTGTGAGAATACAGTTCTGTTTACTTTTGTTATAAAGTGCCGCCTTGCTACGTAACACCGTAATGAACACCGTTCAAGCTTTAATTTGCACCCCCTGATAATCTTCTCACACTACACATTCCACATTTCGCTAACCTGGGTGCTCATCAAGTTTTCTCCTTAGCTTTTAAGCCTTTCAAAGGCATGTCTTGCACTAGCCGATAAGAGGTTTGTATGACAAACTGAATGCACTCACTCTACCTCTTTCTCTTTCAGACAACAAAATCGACAGCGTAAAACCACATTTCGTTTCTACGCATTTTGCAACCTTTGTTGTGGTTATTGGTGTAACTATTTAGCAAAAGGAGTGGCGCACCCTTGCACCGTGGCCTAAAGCAACCAATGAAATGGCCATGTCTTCGCAAGGCCACGTACAACGATAAATAATGTGACATAGACGCGAGGTGCAGTGAGATTTTCTTTGGCGCTCATTGTAGATCTTGTAGAATGGGGCGCTAAGAACCACAGTAGTTAAAGAGCGTCCATAAATAAAAAACTGAATTTAATTCACTTTAAAACACAACTATTTGTGTCACCAGTCATTTCCGAGGTGTCCGTTTTTGTTGGTTTGAACTCAACGCAGTGACCCTTTTAAGTACTGTCGTTATTCAGTTGTTTCTCTCGATATTAATGGAAAGAGAGCGGAATTTCAAGGCAGCATATTTAAACATGTGACTATCGATTCGATTAAATTCTATCCCCCTTGAATCCATAACGAAATGCGTGATGAAACTACTTCTGCAAAGGTTTATCTCGATTAACATGAAACAGCTTTCGTAAAATTTCAAATCATGTTTCTACCGCTGTCAGCGTCGCCAGTGTGTAGCTTTATCACGTATTTCCATAACGCTCTGTTAGATCCTGACAAAAGTTTAAAAACCTGCGGTTTGTATTAGTCGTATATTTTCCAATATTTCGCAAATTTTCGACACGCATGTTTCGTATCTGCCGCGCCGTGAAAAACGTGGTAGAGGAATCCCATTGTGTGTCACTTTACAGGCAGAAGGACGTGTACATCGATTCAGTCGCCGTGTTTACCCCTTTCACTTGAGTTCTCCCGGAACCTGCTTTTCAACAGGAGCCCAAACAATTGAAAGTGTGATGTGGGGAGAGGTGTCCGTTAACAATATAACTAGAGTCTCATTGCGTCGTCCCTTGTTTACAGAAATGAAACTGAACGCACCGCGCACAGGAATCCATTGTCTTCCTTCCTCGCCACAAACGGATGTTTATTGTTCAGCATCGCCGCGAGAAACAAGCGCCGCTCGCTCCTGCAGTTTGAAAACACCGCGATTTATGTCCCGCGGTGAAAAGTATTAACACGTCTTGCGAAAATGAAAACGTGCCTCTCCTAATAAGTATTGTACAACGTGCAAAATGACTCTAACCAACTCTTAACTTTGGATTGTGAAAAACATAACCCTAGAGCTTTATAGTAAAATGGGGAACATTGGCGGGTACTTACAGCATTTTTACTTTCTGTACTGCGCACGTAGTTGGATCACTTATTGTATTCCACTCAAACACTCATTACCAAGATTTCAGCGCAAATAGGGGAAAGGTCCCTATATTCAACCACTTAAGCCTAAATACTAAATAATAATTATAATTTCAAATCAACATTTTCAGAAACACAAGCGTTAAAGTGGCAAATCTTTGCGCTATCAATAACATCAACACAATTTAAAATTAATACAATTATCAATTAAATAACATTTAAAAGTGAGATGGTGTAAATCGGTTCAAATTAGGAACGTGGTCATTAAATTGAACCACCCGTGTCTTAAAATGAACCACATACTTTAAAGCTTAAATGTATTTTTATTAAAACAAAATACACATACTTTGTTACATTCAAAACAAATATGCTATCAGCAACAAAAGTAGATTCCAAAATTGTGATAAGAATAGCAATTTCCTTGAACATTTTGAATTTTTATATAATGACAATCCCTTGGTTTTTGAAATAGGTATTATTTGCAAATATAGAGTTTTTACTAATTTTTACTCTCATACAGAAGAGTCCAATTATACACAGTCTTCACAATAAAACACTTTATTCTTGGCACTAACTTTTGGTGAAGCCATATCCTACAACTCACACACTGGATCATGTCCATAAGTTCAAACAATTCACATTCACATATTCATGTCAGCTACTGTTCTTAACATAATTTTTTTTAACTTAACATATTATATCGATATTCACAATTCGCAGTTGAACAATCCTAGAACTTCAGCAGGTTTCCTAAATTGGACCAGTTCAATATAGGGTTCAAACAGTGGTTCAATTTACGAGCCACGCCATTTTGGAAGCTTTAGCATCTATGTGACTAGGAAAATTGAAATTGAGTTTTATTTATGGACGCTCTTTAACTGCTGTGGTCCTTAGCGTCCCATTCTATATTGGGCGTGAAAGACCGGTAATTTTGCTCAGAGGCCTCTTTATCAGGCTTGCGGTTCTTTTACGTACCGTAAATCTACGACACGGGACCACCGGTTTTACTTCCCTTCCGAAGGAAGCCATGCTAAGGATTTTTACGGCCTCCGCCGAGTTTGAACCCGCGACCTTGGGAACTAGAGGCACGGTACCACTAGTCCACGGAGGGCGACATGTGACTAGGAGAGACGCTGCTTGAAGAAGCGTGTGCATGAATATTGTTGCTAAATAAACACTTCATAACATGCAATATATCATCTCAAACTTGCCTAATTGATCGTATAAGCTTAGCTGGATAAGTCAAATATTACTTCTGAAGCACCAAAAACACACAACACTTCATACAACTGAAACCACAGCTCACAATGCAAAGTCACCAACTCCAAGCATTCTTAGCTGTATACGCTACGCTTCTGCTAGGATTATGGTGACATCTGTCGAATAGTTTAATTGAACCGCCCCAATTAAATTCAAGAGGCGATTCAAATTAAGGACTTTTCCCCTACATGTTTTGAGGCCACCTGAATACCCACCAAAAACATTTTTACCTTCTGTATCACATACCTAAAGGTGAACAAGGTATGTATTGCACCCAGATATTCGTTATCGAGAATTCAATGTAAATACACGTTTTAAGGCCCCTGAATACAAAAAAGTAATTTTTACTTTCTCTACCAGGAATATCACAGAAATGGCCGATGCCACATAAAAGTGACTTAAAATAAATTGTGTTTGAAAGATCTATATTTTTGTGCAGTACGATTTCGTCTATCGGTTACAGTTATACAAAATTTACAGGGTATTTCCAGAAAATTCAAGACATACATTTTGTTTGTAAAGTTAATACTTTACAGATTAGGTACTCTAATCAAAATCGTTAAACACTTTTTTAGAAAATATAAAATTTCTAAAACTTCCATGTAAGGGTAATTTGGAAAGGAATTTTCTTTAAAATCTTTGTGTTGCAACTTTAGAAGATACTGAACTTAAATACCAAGTTTGATGTTTGATGTTTGATACCGTTTTTGAGTTCTGCTGTTCACACACACAAGCGCGCGCACACGCACCTTTTCCTAAAAAAAGGCTTTTTTATCCAAGGTGCCTCAAAACATGTATTTACTGTGATATCTCTCCGGTTAATTTTTGGATGGAATTCAATACCTTATCTACCTACTGTGTACGTGGTAAAGAAATTAAAAAAAGTTAAGAAAACCTACAATTCAAAGAATAATATGCAACACCCAAGTAAAAGCCCCCCAATATGACCATAGAAGCTAAACGGGGCTATACAAGTAAAGTATTTCCTTCATTTACTGTAAGTGCTAAGAAGAAAATCTTTATGAAGGATAGTGTTTTATTAAAATACTATATATTAACTATATTTACATGACAAAATCAAAGGGTATATCTTGATTTTTCTGGGAACAACCTGTGGAGTACACTCTATTCGGAAGGAAGTTTGTATAATCTTGTATAACTGGTAAACGTTAAGTGATAATCGAAAAAGTATAACACAAAAATGTAGATTCTCTTTAAAATACACAATTTGTTTCAAATAAATTTTTATGGCATCAACCATTTCAGAGCTATCCATTATTAATGGTTCGAATTGTTCAGCAATTTGTCATTCTTTTAAAGTCCTGTCAATTTTCAATTGTTTCTCACGATGTCATGGAAACAGTATGGAATTTTAAGGCCTGCATATAGCGTTCAGTTGTTTAAACATTTGACTATCCATGTTCCCTTTGTATCTAGAGAAAGTCGTGTATATGTAATACATAATATTTTTACTTTCTCTACTACGTATAGTAAGTAGGGGAAATATTGTATACCACCAAAAATTCGATACCGATATTTCACCGGAAATATGTTTTTAGACCCCCTGAATCCAAAAAAAGCATTTTTGGAAACATTTCCGTGTGTGCGCATGCCTGTGTGTGTGTGTGTGTGTGTGTGTGTGTGTGTGTGTGTGTGTGTGTGTGTGTGTGTGAACAGCATAACTCAGAAAAGAACAGTCGGATAAACACCAAACTTGATATTTAGGTTCAGTATCTTCCAGAGATACGATACGAAGGTTTTCAAGTAAATCCCCCATCCCAGATTACCTTTACATGGAACATTTTTCGAAAATTTTAATTTTCTCAAAAATAACCCTAACGGTTTTGATTAAAATAACATATGTTTAAGATATTTTCATGACAAATGAAATGTATATCTCTTCTGGGAATGTCTCCAAAAGTATTCATTATTGTGAACGACTTCTGCATAACTGGTAAACCAAAGAGATAGACAAAATTTTGCTGTACCAAAAATGTAGATCGCGTTAAAATACACAATTTATACCATATACATTTTTTTTGTTGAGTGAACCATTTTCGAGATATTGCTTGTTATTCCCTTAAATTTTCCAATACTTATAATTTTTCTCGAATGGGAATTCGTTATTCGTTTCTTTTTTTTGGTCCTGGACATACAAAGAGAATGGAATACTCCACATAGCAACCAGCTCTTAAAACATTTGACTATCGCTTAAAGTCTAGCAATTCCCCTTGTTCCTACAAGAAAATTAGCAATAAGATTAACATCTCGATATCTCGATTAAAAAATAGTTTGTACAAGAGTAGAGAAAGTCATGTGAGTGTAACGCATCAAATTTTTTAAAATATATCTTAAGCTATACTAATATCAACCAATTCAAACCGCTCAATAAACATGAAGAAATCGAAGGTTACAGATCTATTGTTGCAGTATTTTGTTTCGTCACAAAAGGATTTTAAATGTGGCCGTCCTCAAAGGGTTGAGTATCTGCCAATCCTGAGCGTACGTATCGACTGATATGTTAACTCTGGGCCATCCCTGGGGATGGAAAGCTACCTTCTCTTGTGGGCGATAATGGCGGCGGACTTTCCCTAACTCCATTACCTGCACGTGGTCGATCTTACACAAGGCTCCTCTCCTTAGGCGATCAAAGACCCCTTTGACCTCGCAGCTATTCCGTTTGTTACACTTTATGACCCTTGGCATCACTTAAGTCAGTTGGGAAACTCGAGGAAAATGTTGGCATACCGCAAGTTAGCGACCGCAGAAACAGAAAACTGTTCCACTTAACGAAGCGATCTCTGTAGCAACTCTGTAGCATTAAGGGGAGATGGAGGCAAATTCTGTCCAAAAATCTCATCTTTTTCTAACATTTTCATTTGATAGATTAGACTGTGGAGCACATGTTCCAAGGGTATTTTGTTTGTTTTTCCTCCTCTAAATTAATTTAAACATTTAAAAGCCTTAGAATTGCAAAGTGCCACGCCCCTTTATCAAACCGGCACCAACTTTGTTTGTTAATTTGAGTTTATATTGTAATTTATTCCAATCAAATTGCAAATTCTCTTAAATAATGTAAGTAGTTTATTACAAGTAACCCCCAAAAGCAATATTACTTAAAAATTCTGATGCGATTCATTCACATGACTTTCTCTACTCTCTATCGCTTATTAGAGGGTATACAAGCAATTCTTACTAAAGCTTATTCTTCTATCTACTAAGTTTTATTCCAAAATATACCTTTACAGAAATAGCTACATTACATATTTCGTTATAGATACAAAGAGAACAGCGATAGTCAAATGTTTAACAACTGGACGATATATGCTGGTCTTAAAATTCCATACTGTTTCCATGGCATCGCGAAAAACAACTGAAAATCGATGGGACTGAAAAAGTGAGGCAGTATTTTAATACCTAAAGAATTTCAATTGTATTTTATAATAAATAAATTCAATAACAGCCCGCCTTGAAACAATATGTATGTAATAATTATTTAAATTGTATGTAACAATCGTTGCAAATGCTTATTTTTATTTTGAAAACATACTTTAATAATGCATGAGCTGTGAATATGTTTTTTTGTTGCTAACAATGAGGTAATAATAAGATAACCTTGTGGAAATAATGAGTTTTAGAGTTTAAAACAATTACTAGCAATGATTAGAGCAACGGTAATGTAATTTCAGTAACAGTTTAAAATGATCCAATCAACAGCAAAGAAAAGTTTTAAGTAAAATGCAGATATTCTATTGGACTAGACTTGAAATACCGAAGCTTACGAGTTTTGACCGTTGAAAGTTGCTCAGTTGCTGGCAAGCCTTGGTAGTGAACAGATGGAAGATGTGTTCTCTACGTGTGAATCGTAAAATATGTATACGTGCTAAGTGAAAGTATTGAAGATTCTCACAGTTCTTAAACACTGTAGTGCTTTATAAAAATGTGCAAGAATTAATAAAGGAAGTGAATTTAAAAATTAATTCTGTGATGTCTACAATCATTGTCATAGCGCGCCCTCTTAAGACACGTGACTCTACAAACAAGACTGACGCAGCCGAGGCAAATTCAAACAAATAATATATAGAAACAGTGTTAATAACAAAGTTAAATATTATAGTGTAAAAATTGGAGTGTAATAACAAAATAACATCTTGAAATCAGCTTCTCGTACGTAGCAGCATATTGCGTAATAACATAACTATTACGTAATCAACAAAAATTCAAACCGACGCCCAAAGCGTGTTACGGGAATTCCTTAAATGCAACTAAGTAAATATTACGTAAAATACAATTACGTAAGCATACATCTTAAAGTTTAAACCAAAGCAGCAAAACAATGACTTCAAGTTGGTTCCCAACTGCGGAGCAGATAAAATAATTTACGTAATTTATTACGTAACAAACACTCTACTTCAAAAGAATAACAAAGTATTGGAGAAATCGAACCATTATTAGTGGATATATCAGAAACGGCTGATGCCACAAAAACGTTATTAGAAATAAATTGTGTGGTTTAAAAGGATCTACACTTTTGTGGAGTACGTTTTCGTCTATCACTTAACGTTTACCAGTTATACAAGATTATACCAAATTCCTTCCTAATGAAGAGGACTTCACAGGCTATTCCAAGAAAATTCAAGATATACATTTTATTTGTCATGTAAATATCTTTCATGTATTAGTGCTTTAATTAAAATCGTTAGACATTTTTAGAAAATAAAACATTTCCAAAAATGTACCGTGTAGAGGATAGTTGTGGTTGGGTGTTTCTTGAAAATCTTTGTGCCGTATCCTTTGGAGGATACTAAACTCAAACACCAAGTTTGGTATTTATCCAACTGTTCGTTTTTGAGTTATGTTGCTTACAGACAGACACACACACGAATGTATTTCCAAAAATGATTTTGATTCAGAGCGCTTCAAAACGTGCACTTCCGGTGAATTATCGGTATTTAATTTTTGGGTGGAATACAATACTTCCCCTACTTACAATACGTATTAGAAAAAGTAAAAAGTATTTGAGAATTCAAACGTATAATAACGAATATCTCGGAAATCGTTAATGCCATAAAAGTTTTGTTTGTCATAAATTGTGTGACTTATTGAATCTACATGTTTTGTGTAGTAAGTATTTGTAAGTCTCCTACAGTTTGAAAGTTATAACAAGTAATTTACAAGGAAGAGGACTTCATAAGTTACTCCCAGGAAATTCAGATATACGTTTTATTTTTTATAAAAATGTCTTAAACATATGGTATTTCAATCAAAATGGCTAGAACCATTTTTGAGAAAATGAAAAAATAACGAAACATATTCAATATAAAGGGTAGTTTGGGATAAGAGAGCTTTCTTGAAAATCTTCGTAACACATCCTTGGAGGACGCTGAATATAAACACCAAGTTTGGTATTTAACCGACTTTTTGTTTTTGAGTTATGGCGTTCAAAGGCACACGGACGGGCACTCATACACCCACTGACCTTTTTCTATACTTTTTACTTTCTCTACTACGTATAATAAGTAGGGGAATTATTGCATTCCACCCAGAAATTCGATACCGAGATTTCACAGGAAATATATGCTTTGAGGCCCCCTGAATCCAAACAAAGCATTTTTGGAAACATGTTCGTGCATGTGTCTGTCTGTGAACAGCATAACTCAGAAACGAACTGTCGGATAAACACCAAACTTGGTATTTAGCTTCAGTATCTTCCAGATATGCGACACGAAGGTTTTCAAGAAACACCTCCTCCCCGGACCAGCCTTTACATGGAACATTTCTTAAAATTTGATTTTCTCAAAAATGGCTCTAATGGTTTTGATTAAAACATCATATGTTTAAGATATTTTTATGGCAAGTGAAATGTATATCTTGAATTTTCTAGGCATGTCCCCAAACGTCCTCATTCTGAATGACTTTCGCATAACTGGTAAAGGTAAAAGATACAGTTTTACTGCACTCCCATGAATTATACTTTTCCTCAAATGGGAATTCGTTATTCGTTTTTTTTATATCTTGGACATACAAAGAGAATGGAATACTCCACATAGCAACCAGCTCTTAAAACATTTGACTATCGCTTAAAGCCTAGCAATTCCCCTTGCAGCTATAAGAAAATTAGCAATAAGATTAACATCTCGATTAACATGAAGCATATGGAGAACAAGCGTTTGTAAAAATAGATTGTACAAGAGTAGACAGATGAACTTCGTGACATTCCAGCAAAAAGACGGGAAACATCGACGGAATCTGACTTCCTCAACCTCTCCTTGACAGTCTTCAAGATCTGAAAATACTACATAGCCTGTAAGTACCTACCCCTTTGGCAGTGGAAGAATCCTCGGTTGGAATGACGGAGTAATTTTTACTTTCTCTACTACGTATAGTAAGTAGGGGAAGTATTGTATTCCACCCAAAAATTCGATACCGAGATTTCACCGGAAATACATGTTTTGAGACCTCCTGAATTAAAAAAAAAGCATTTTTGGAAACATGTCCGTGTGTGTGTCTGTGTGTGTGTCTGTGAACAGCATAACTCAAAAACGAACAGTCGGATAAACACCAAACTTGGTATTTAGGTTCACTATCTTCCAGAGATGCGACACGAAGGTTTTCAAGAAAATCCCCCCACCCCAGACTACCCTTTACATGGAACATTTTTCGAAAATTTTAATTTTCTCAAAAATGGCTCTAACGATTTTGATGAAAATATCATATGTTTAAGATAATGTCATGAGAAATGAAATGTATATCTCGAATTTTCTGGGAATGTCTCCAAAAGTATTCTTCATTGTGAACGACTTTTGCATAACTGGTAAACCATAAGAGATAGACAAAATTTTACTACACAAAAAATGTAGATCGCGTTAAAATACACAACTTATGTCATATACATTTCTTTTGTTGAGTGAACCGTTTTTGATATATTGCTTGTTATTTCCTTAATATTTCCAATACGTATACTTTTTCTCAAATTCGTTATTCATTTTTTTTGTCCTGGACATGCAAAGAGAATGGAATGCGCCACATAGCAACCAGCGTTAAAATATTTGACTATCGCTCAAAGCCTACCATATTCCCCTTGCATCTACAAGAAAATTACCAATAAGATTGACATCTCGATATCTCGATTAACATGAAGCATATGGAGAATAGGCGTTTGTAAAAATAGTTTGTACAAGAGTAGAGAAAGTCATGTGAGTGTAACACATCAGATTTTTTTATGTCCTGGACATGCAAAAAGAATGGAATGAGCCACATAGCAACCAGCTCTTAAAATATTTGACTATCGCTTAAAGCCTACCAATTCCCCTTGCATCTACAAGAAAATTAGCAATAAGATTGACATCTCGATTAACATGAAGCATATGGAGAACAAGCGTTTGTAGAAAGAGTTTGTACAAGAGTAGAGAAAGTTATGCGAGTGTAACGCGTCAGATTTTTTAGATAACTATAGTAGGTTAAATTATATACTGTTCTATTTTCTTTTTGTTTCGATAGCTATTTAATAATAAAAGGTACATCAGTTTCGACGTTAACATTAAAATATGTTCTCTGCATTCCCAGGCCACTAAGTTAACCTCTTTGATAAGAGACATAGTCTGCGACCATCGAGATAAATAATCTTCTCAGTTAATTTAAAATATTTGTTTACTGATTCCTAATGTTATAAGTTTTCTCTGTTTGTGTTATTATTTAGTATTACCTGCTAACAAACTCGATTACAACGTAAATACAAAGAAATTAAAACAAAAATGTCTTGCATGAGGGTTATTAGAAGCTTATGGCATCCAGAAACTTCAGTGTATATATCTACAGAATTAGAATAAAGGTTATTCAGAGCCTTTGGCATTGTTTCTTGACACACACATCTGCAGCATTTCATAAATGGCAATTAAATAATAGTAATTTACGTTATGTGTATCGTACAATGTTTCATCGACTTTAGTTACGTAGTATCGACTTTTTTATTTACTCTCGTAAATTACATTTTTATTTCAGATGTAGTATCAGGAATCACTGAAACAGTACACTACATTGGTACGTAGTGGATACGTGTGTGTAGTGGGCCATGCATGGTTTGATAGACGATTTGTTTATTAGGTTTTTGTTTAAAGCAGAAGAACTTGAGTGCATTAGGTGAATTAAATAAACTTGGAAAAATGAGTTTTGACTAAGATATTTCAAACACTACTAATTCTGTTACAGATAGTTTAATCCCTAATAAATCCCAACTTCGTATTATTTATGTATGGTTCACAATACGCAACCTTTTTCGTGATAAGAATTACATTACGAAAATCGTTGCGTAATAGAAGCTTCGTTACGAAACTAGTTTCGTAATGAGATACCATTACGAAACTAGTTAGGTAGTGAATAGGTTCGCAACTTTTTCTTTTTAGTGTTGTAAAATCGATATTACGTAACTTCAGTAGATAAATATAACACAGGATCAATTGTCACTTTTTAAACTCTTGTCTTCTGCTTGTTGAAGTGTTACATCATGCCCATCTATGTATATTCCTTGCAATTAAATGTAACCGGCTTTTGTTTTTATACTCTGCGGAGTGTAGCAACTATTTATATTCAGTGGAGCCACAACAGCTATATATTCTAATCCATAGCATTTTCAACTTTCTTCGTATGTTCTTTTATAACTCCAAACTGCTCGTATTCAAGTACAAGGGCTTTGTAAATCGTTTTTAATCTTATAGGTAGTTACGAAATTAAATTAGGTGTTTTATAGCTCATGTCCATCAGAAGGAATTGGGCTTTTCAATGGTGAAAGAATTATGAAAATCGACGAGTGGTTTTTGAGATTACCCCACAAACAAAAGCACACAATTTTTTTTCGCTTTATAATATTAGTGCAGGTAAATACAAAATAAAGGGTATTTTATATGGACAACCCCATAACACAATAGGAATTATTTCCTAGAATACTCGTAAAATACCAGAATGCAAGACAAAATGTTCCAAACTCACCTAGAATCTAACGCTGGGTGTGTCTGCTTTTCCACCATTCCCTTCAAATGCTTTTTTCATTTTTCCATAGCTTATTTTGTTTGGTCATAAAATTTTTGTTATAAATGTTGCATTTATCGGATGAAAACATAACTTTGCGCTTGGCACGATTTCAAAAAATCTACAGTTAATAGTCGGAGTATTCAACATTCATAAATTCAGATTAACTTCAATTACATTATATGCTCTCCGCTTGTTTATTCCTGCAGTGGGGATAAAGTTTCATGGAATCGCTCCAGAATAAAAGTTCAGCACGGGGCCGCTTTAAAGCACAAAGCGGGAAGCGCTTGATTGGATCTGGTCCAAAACCTCGATAGAGTGTATCATCTCTAGATAATATTGAGACTGTCGCTTTTTATGGAGCAGGGCGACTCAATGTTCAAACCAGATTTACAGTCATACCGAATGTCCCATTTAATGCTGTTACATTCACAAGCCTTTCTTCACCCAATCTCTTACAAACCATTCAGAACAAAGCTCATTACTTTCTCTGCTACTGACCTATAGTAGGCAAGAGGAAGAATTGTATTACACCCAAAATTCTATGTCATTATTTCACTGAAAAACATGTTTGAGGACCTGTGAATAAAAATATCTTATGTTTTACACTCACATGACTTTCTCTACTCTTGTACAAACTAGTTTTACAAACGTTTATTCTCCATATACTTCAAGTTAATCGAAATGTTAATCTTATTGCTAATTTTCTTGTGGGTGCAAGGGAAACTGGTAGGCTTTAAGCGATACTCAAATATGTTAAGAGCTGGTTGCTATGTGGAGTATTCCATTCTCTTTGCTTTACCAGCACAAATAAATGAATAACAAATTTGAGAAAAAGTATAAGTATTGAAAAAGTTAAGGGAATAACAAGCAATATCTCGAAAATGGCTCACTCAACAAAAAAATGTATATGACATAAATTGTGTATTTTAACGCGATCTACATTTTTTGTGTAGTAAAATTTTGTCTATCTTTTATGGTTTACCAGTTATGCAAAAGTCGTTCACAATGAAGAATACTTTTGGAGACATTCCCAGAAAATTCAAGATATACATTTCATTTTTCATGAAAATATCTTAAACATATAATATTTTAATTAAAATCGTTAGTCATTTTTGAGAAAATTAAAATTTTCGAAAAATGTTCCATGAAAAGGGTAATCTGGGGTGGGGGATTTTATTGAAGCCCTTCGTGTCGCATCTATGGAAGGTCCTGAACCTAAATACAAAGTTTGGTGTTTATCCGACTGTTCGTTTCTGAGTTATGCTGTTCACACACATACACACACACACACACACGGATGTTACAAAAAATGCTTTTGTTTTGGAATCAGGGGGTCTCAAAACATATATTTCCGGTGAAATCTCGGTATCAAATTTTTGGGTGGAATAGAATACTTACCCTACTTACTATACGTAGTAGAGAAAGTAAAAAAGCATTTAGAAAAGTCTCCGAATGTGTGTCTGTGAAGAGCATAACTAACACGAAGTGTACGATAAACACCAAACTTGCCATTTAACTTCAGTATCTTCCAAAGATGCGATCAGAAAATTTTCAAGAAAAATCACCCTCCCCGGAAATAACTTCCTTGATATGGAATAATGTTCGATATTTCTTATTTTCTCAAAAACGGCTCACGCCATTTTAATTAAAATAGCATATATGTAAGATACTTACACGACAAATAATAAGTATACCCTGAATTTTCTGAGAAAAGTCTGAAGTATTTATTCGAAGGATTATACAGGATGTAACAAAAATGTATGCCACAAATTGCAGGACACATTCCTCACACGTAGACGAAGAAATTATGTTATATAAACATGGGTCTAGAAACGCTTTGTTACTATGTTACAATTCATTTATCCAACTCATTAATCATGGGGAAACATGCACACTTGGTTACGTCTGGTTACGTTGTCATTATCGTAGGTGCACCGCCAGTGTTTTGTTTTACATGTCCCTGTTGTCATGCGACTTACATCATTACTTGTTTACAGGTAACATCAACTGTTCCAGTGAGCAGTACGACCTTGGCAAGCACACGGGTTACTACATACTACTGTCCATTCCAAACCAGAGTTCCCTCTGATGTTAACAGAAGCACGTGCTTCGGCTTGTCACGAACCCAAGAATATACTCTTACGCCAACGTAAATAGTTCCTTAATGCATGTGTTATATTATGAAATATTAGAGCAGGAAAGGTATAGAACTGCACATTTTTTTGCGGTTATCATAAGAACTAATCCTTAAAGGTAATGGATACATACAAGCTGTTAAGATATTACAAAATATGATTTTCGCCTGCCATTGCGCTAACGCCGAGAGCATCTTGCTTGTTAATACCAACCGTATGCACGACTGCCACTCTCTTACATACACAAGAAACGCAGTAATGAATTCCCAGGGGTGCTATCTGAGTACCGAATAAACATTTTGCGTAACACAGGATATATAATAAACGAACAGTCATTCATAATACACTAACGCACATATGCTCAGCTCAGGTCAAATCTTGTGATTTAGTCAGTTGGTATTTGAGTTCACATGGCAGAGGAAGGTGCGTGTAGCGAGAATAAACTGTTCAAACACAGAAGCGGGAAACTGTTAAAAAGTGGCTAAAAAAAAACAATACTTCATATATTCAACTCACTATTACAAAAATACCCGACACTTGCAGTATTACATATTATGAAACTAATATCGGATTTTACAGGCGTTTCAGTGATAAGTGTAACGAAAGCGAGCAGGGAATATAAACAGACGTAATAGAACACAGAAGAGGATAAAATGTGGGAACTTGTTTTAAGTGCAACAGTGCTGTGGATAAGCTTGTAATTATTTTGAAGAGTAGTTCTGATTCTGATATGGTAGCTGAGTCATCTTCGGAGGATTCGGATTTGGGTGTTCCACTTTTGCCCAAGGATTGTGATTAACGTAAGTAAAATGTTCATTGCCGCATACTTATAAAATCGATTGTTACCTCAGGTTGCATTGTGAACTATGATCCTCACGCAGGGCGCCTTTTTTATAGATTAAATAGTGTTCAACAAGCACGTGGGAGGGAAACAAGCAGTCATTATGGGCGGTGATTGCGAATTACTTTCGCGCGGATAACACAAAGAGCTTGTATTCAGTGAAAGGCACTCTGGTTTGGAATGGACAGTAGTAGAGTTGATCACAGACTTGGCTCGTGGAATGGCAGTGTACACAAATGCAGAGGTAGCAGAAACCCATTTGATGTATGTATTAGCAGACGGCAATGGCGCTTGCGCTCAACATTTGTACCGGGAGAGATTTCCAGGACGAAGGTGCCCTAACAGGAAAACGTTTGAAGCCATTGATCGTCGTCTTAGGGAACATGGGATATTTCAGCCTGTTACTCGCGACCAGGGGAGGCCCAGAAGGTCGAGTACACCGCAACGGGAGGAGGAAATTCTTCAAGTAGTTGACGACGACCCTAGTGTCAGTACAAGACAAGTAGTTGCAACAATGAATGTTGACCACATGACTGTCTGGCGAATGTTACACGAGGTCCAGCTGTATCCATACCATTTACAGCATGTGCAGACAGTATCAGCAGCTGTTATTGCTGCAAGGGTACGCTTCTGCGAATGGTTTATGCAAAAAAGTGTCAACCCTGATTATAGTGCAACGGTGCTGTTCACAGATGAGACGTCATTTCAACGAGATCAGATTGTAAATTATCACAATAGGCATGTTTGGGCTGACGTCAATCCTGTGTTGAAGCAGGTCATCAACACAGATTTTCTGTCAATGTTTGGACCGGCATTGTTGGTGACTGTTTGGTAGGGTCTCACGGACTTACACCAGGCTCAATGGACAAAGTTATCATAATTTCGTAGAGAATGTTCTAAGCAGATGTGTCTTAAGCTGTGCGACAAAACATGTGCTACATGCAGGATAGAGCACATCCTCATTTTAGTGTCAATGTCCGTCGGCTTCTAAATAACAGATGGATAGGTAGAGGTAGAGCGATTGCATGGCCTCCACGCTCACTAAACTCACTGGACCTGTATTTGTGGGGACATTTGGAATCTTTTGTGTATCGAACCCCAGTACCAGATGTACATTGTTTCCTTGCCCATATATTGGAAGGCTGCAAAACATACGCTATACTACAGGGATACATCAGCGCATCCGAGATTCACTACGACGGCGGGTTGATGCATGTATCAATGCTCACGGATGGCATGTTGAACATCTCCTGTGAGGAAGAGTTGTATGTGGTATGCTGTTACGTTCTCCTCTTGTGTGTTTCCCAAGAATAATGAGTTGTAACATGGAAACAAAGCACTTCCAGACGAATGTTCATATAACATTATTTCTTCATCTACGTGTGAGGAATATGTCCTGCAATTTGTGCCGTACATTTTTGTTACACTCGGTATATATTGTACAATTTTATATAAGGGGTAACCATGAGAGATGGATAAAAACCTACTACCAACAACTTTTTTGTGACACCAACCATTTCTGAGATATGCGTAATCTTACTACACAAGCAGATCAAGTTTGTGGCAGGGTGATATTTATTTAAAAGAGCTCTGAAACTGGAGTTAAGATTATAACTAATATGATTTTCCGGGCTGTTATGCCGTGGTCTGCTGAAGAAAGATTTCCCAGACGTTTCGTCCACAACTGCGGTGGACATCTTCAGTGGCGCGGACGAGTCTTCTCGGTGAAAGTATCGCAGCGTCTGATGCGTTGGCCGTTAGTGCCGCTCTCTTTATAGTGTGGGCGCTCTCTGCTGATTGGCCCGCTGGTATGAGGGGGCTGGCGCCGGCTGTGTTGTTGCTCTTTTCTGATTGGCTCGCAGTGTTTTTTGGTTTTGTATGACCTTTCTTGTTTTTGATGACTAGATGCCAGTTACTGTTGAGTTTCAATGCTTCTTCTTTCCTATTGAAATTATTGGGATGTTTATAAATCTCTATTGCTTCGCGTTGTAGCCGGGTATGGTAATGCTTTATGGAGGAAAGAATGTTGGTGTCCTGAAATCTAATAATGTGTTCGCCCTCGGCTTCAATGGCATGTTCGGCGACTGCCGACTTTTCTGTATGGCCCAGGCGGCAGTTTCTTTTGTGTTCGCTCAGTCTGGTGTTAGCGCTCCGCTGTGTGGTACCAATGTACACTGAACCACACGAACAAGGAATACGGTAAACACCGGCCGATGACAGGGGGTCTCGGGGGTCTTTGGAAGAGCGCAGTAGGCTGTTTAATTGGCTTGTAGGTTTGAATACTGTTTTGACGTTATGACGTTGAAGTATATGTTCAATACGGTCAGTGACATTTCTGAAATATGGCAGAAAGACGATGGACTTGCTTTTGGGTTGGTCCTGAGTAGCCGGTCATCAAAAACAAGAAAGGTCATACAAAACCGAAAAACACTGCGAGCCAATCAGAAGAGAGCAACAACACAGCCGGCGCCAGCCCCCTCATACCAGCGGGCCAATCAGCAGAGAGCGCCCACACTATAAAGAGAGCGGCACTAAACCTAACCTAACCTAACCTAACCTAACCAATGCATCAGACGCTGCGATACTTTCACCGAGAAGACTTCGTCCGCGCCACTGAAGATGTCCACCGCAGTTGTGGACGAAACGTCTGGGAAATCTTTCTTCAGCAGACCACGGCATAACAGCCCGGAAAATCATATTAGTTATAATTGTGACACCGGCCGTGAAAACCTACGTTCTTACATGGAGTTAAGATGTTAACATGCGATCATACGAATCGACAGCGAAGAAACTCAAGCCACATTGAGGTAAAACAAAGTTGTAGTGGCTGAGGGAGGTCCAACGTCAGCACCGCACTGACGGAGATCAACAACCTCAGAATTTTCACTGCAGACTTTCGGTACCTGTGGCTCTGCTTGAGTCTTTCCTATCAGCAGACTTGCAGTCTATTTACCAAATAAACACATGGTAACCGCAAAAGCTATCAGTTGATTTTGGTAACATTTTCAAACGATTGTAAAATAAATGAATAAACGTAATACACGGGCATAAATGCTTTATATGACTTATGTCTAAGAAAGACAGAAACAAAGAAGAAATCACAATATAAACGAAGAAATATTATTGTTAATGCACTACAGAAGAAGAAGTGCGAGGTCTTTAATGATCTTGCATTGAGTCCAGATGTCCTTGCGACTTGTGAACAACATAACTCAAAAACAAAAAATCTAATCTTTCAAGGATGCTAAACAAGGATTTTCAAGAACTTACGTCCACCCCAAATATCCTTAGATCTGAACATTTTCATTATTTTACAAGTTCTCAAAAATTGCTCTATGATTTTCATTATAATGCTATAAGTTTAAAGTTATTAACACCACAAAATATATATCTTGAATTTCCTGGGAATACTCCATGAAGTCCTCTTCATTCTGAATGACTTCTGTATAACTGTAAATCATAAGAGATGCACAAAATATTACTGCAAAAAAAAACAACTGATGTGATACATTCACATCACCTTCTCTACCTTTATCATGTACTAGTGGGTATACAAACTATTATTAATAAAGATTATCTATCTACTACATTTAATCCAAATAAACCTTTACAGAAATAGCTACATTACAAATTTCGTTACAGATACAAAGAGAACAGCGATAGTCAAATGTTTAACAACTGGACGCTATAAGCTGGCCATAAAATTCCATACTGTTTCCATGACATCGCGAGAAACAACTGAATATGAAATGACTTTAAAGAACGACCAAGAAATGAACAATTGGAACCATTAGTAATGGATATCTCGGAAATGGCTGATACCACAAGTTATTTGAAATAAATTAAATTGCGTTTTATTTATGGACGCTCTTTAATTTTATGGTCCTTAGCATCCCATTCTATATTTGGCGTGAAGACCGGTAATTTTTCTCAGAGGCCTCTTTATCAGGCTTGAGATCTACGACACGGACCACTGGCTTTACTTCCCTTCCGAAGGAGACCATGCTAAGGATTTTTACGCCCGAAAACAATCCATCGCCCTCCGTTGGGTTTCAACCCGCGACCTAGGGAACTAGCATGTTAAATAAATTACGTGTTTTAAATAGATATACATGTTTTACTTTCTCTACTACGAACAGTAAGTAGGGGAAGTATTGCATTCCACCCAAAATTTCGATACCGAGATTTCACCGGAAATACATGTTTTGAGACCCCCTGAATCCAAAAAAAGCATTTTTGGAAACATGTCCGTGTGTGTGTCTGTGAACAGCATAACTCAGAAACGAACAGTCGGATAAACACCAAACTTGGTATTTAGGTTCAGTATCTTATAAGGATGCGACACGAAGGTTTTCAAGAAAATCCCCCCACCCCTTTACATGAAAAATTTTAATTTTCTCAAAAATGGCTCTAACGATTTTGATTAAAATATCGTATGTTTAAGATATTTTTATGACAAATAAAATGTATATCTTGAATTTTCTGGGAATGTCTCCTAAAGTATTCTTTATTGTGAACGACTTTTGCATAACTGGTAAACCATAAGAGATAGACAAAATTTTACTACACAAAAAATGTATATCGCGTTAAAATACACAATTTATGTCATACATTTTTTTGTTGAGTGAACCCTTTTCGAGATATTACTTGTTATTCCCTTAAATTTTTCAATACTTATTTTCTCAAATGGGAATTCGTTATTCATTTTTTTGTCTTGGATATGCAATGAGTATTAATCTGTGGGAAAGGGAATGGTGCTGCACCTAGCAACCAGCTATTAAGAGAGATGTATGTGCTTAAAGGCTACTGTTTTTCTATATTCTATGTAAAGATATATTCCCCTTACATCTACAAGAAAATTAGCAATAAGATAGAGTCTGCAAATGTTTATCTCGATTTACATGAAGCATATGGAGAATAAGCGTTTGTAAAAATAGTTTGTACAGGAGTAGAGAAAGTCATGTGAGCGTAACACATCAGATTTTTTTATCTTGTATATGCAAAGAATATTAATCTGTGGCAAAGGGAATGGTGCTGCACCTAACAACCAGCTATTAAGAGATATGTATATGCTTAAAGGCTACTGTATTTCTATATTGCCCTTGTAAATATATATTCCCCTTACATCTACAAGACACTTATCAATAAGATAGAGTCTGCAAATGTTTATCTCGATTAACATGAAGTAGATGGAGAATAAGCGTTTCTAAAAATAGTTTTTACAAGAGTAGAAAAAGTCATTAGAGTGTAACACATCAGATTTTTATGTAGTAAGTTTTCGTCTGTCGCTTAACGTTTACCAGTTATACAGGATTATACAAAATTTCTTCCAAATGAAGTGGACTCCACAGGCTAAAGCCAGAAAATTCAAGATACACATTTTATTTGTCATGCAAATATCATTTATATATGGTATTTTAATCAAAATCGTTACAGCCATGTTTTAGAAAATCAAAAATAGAACAATGTTCCATGTAGACGGTTATTTGGGGTGGGGGATATTCTTGAAAATATCCGTGTTGCATCTTTGGCAAATACTTAACCTAAATACCAAATTTGGTATTTATCCGACTTTTTGTTTTTGAGTTATGCTGTGCCTAAACACACACACATGAATATTTTACTGAAAATGATTTATTTGGAATCAAAGGGTATCAAAATATGCATTTCCGGTGAAATTTCGGTATCGAAAGTACCTCCTCTACCTATTAGGTACATGATAGAGACAGTAAAAAGGAAAGGGCCCAGAACAGAACCCTGCGGTACTGTACTAGCGACAATAGCTACATCAGAAAAATTAGCATTAAAAACATATTTTGTGGGCGATTTTGTAAATATGATTTAAGCAGATTCCATTTTTGTTGCCTTTTTTCAGCAGAACTGAAGTTTGGAAATCAATATATGGCAAGAGACGCAGTCGAAGGCTTTAGAAAGGTCAGGTAAGATTACAAGAGTGCTGTCATAGTTCTCAAAACCAGCTATTACTCAAGAAATGAGTATATCACTGGTAGATAATCCTGCCCTAAAACGATACCGGTAGCTACTAAATAAATTGTTGCTTTCAAAATAAGAAGTTGGTTGCTTTTTTGTGATAATTTAGGAAAATACAGACAGAGCAGATAGGTTTATACAGAGGTCTGTAATTACGTACAGGGCAGGGATTACGTGACGCTGGCCAGCTTTGTAGTTAATGCTTGTGCCGCGGTATCATATTAAGAACCGAGAAACCAATATTCGAAGGAAGGAACCAAGAGCACTTGCTCCTCTCTTGGCGTTGGCGCCTACTAAAAAGATTAAAACGTCAAGCGAAAGGTCCCGCGCGCGCCGCCAGCTGGGATTCCCGCGAGTACTCGAATTTTAAATCGATATCTCGTTATGCGCCGCCACCGTGCAATCCCCCAAAACACACAAGTCATCCCATTGTTCTTTCCCTTGCAACAATATCGAGGGAGAAACCGTAGCAATTCAAACCGCCTTTTCTTTCCCGCACCAATTAATTGAAACTAAATGAAACTCGGCGAGAGACATCTGTACTGTCAGTGTAGCAAGCAAGTAGATCCCTGCATCTTCCCCCTCACCCCCCTCAACCAGCAGAAAGTTCGTAGTATAACAAAGTTTAAACGTAAGATATAAACTTAGGCACACTATACCTTAGTAACAAATCTGAAACTCAATATTCAATTGTTTCAAAAATTTAATAGCTGCAACAATAATGCATGTCAAGGCTTTAAGAAGGGTGTTTCTTCCACGTAAAGGACAGTAATGTAGTATATAAACATGGGTCTGAAAACATTTGTTCTTGACAGCCTTTCTCTGCAAATCTGCTTATATTGCATAATGTGGTATACAGTAAACCTCGCTTAACGAAACGGCGGAGGAAGAAAAAGAAGGTAGCAAAGAATGAATAAAAACATGCGAGATGCTCAAATGTACGTTCGCAACGTTGCTGTGACAGCTTTTTATTTATTTTATACTTTCTCTACTACGCATAGTAAGTAGGGGAAGTATTGTATTCCACCCAAAAGTTCGATATCAAGATTTCACCGGAAATACATGTTTTGAGATCCCCTGAATAAAAAAAACATTTTTGTAAACATGTCCGTGTGTGTGTCTGTGAACAGCATAACTCAGCAAATCACTCCACCCCAGATTACCCTTTAAATGGAACATTTTTCCAAAGTTTTAATTTTCTCAAAAATGGCTCTAACGATTTTGATTAAAATATCATATGTTTAAGATATTTTCATGACAAATGAAATGTATATCTTGAATTTTCTGGGAATGTCTACAAAAGTATTCTTCATTGTGAACGACTTTTGCATAACTGGTAAACCATAAGAGATAGACAATATTTTACTACACAAAAAATGCAGATCGCGTTAAAATACACAATTTATGTCATACACGTTTGTTTTTTTTGGGTGAACCATTTTCGAGATATTTCTTGTTATTCCCTTAAATTTTCCAATACTTTCGCTTAAAGCCTAGCATATTCCCCTTGCACCTACAAGAAAATTAGCAATAAGATTAACATCTCGATATCTCGAATAAGCGTTTGTAAAAATAGTTTGTACAAGAGTAGAGAGTCATGTGAGTGGAACACATCAGATTTTTATTATCGTTTTATTTTTTTGCCCCAATCCTAAATTGGGGCAAAAACGATTGAACGACTGGGGCAAAATCGATGAACGGAAACTGACTTTACTGGTACTATTTGACATGACTAAGGCTTCTAATTCTGTAGATAGAGACGTATTGGTTGCTGCTGCGAAAGGCAGCAGTGTGTCGTTTCTGGGAATCTCTCATCATCATGGCGTTTCGTAAAGGCATGAGTTCCACAGGGAAGTGTTTTGGGTCCTTTATTATTTGCACTTTATATAAACGATATTTCTCGCTCTATTCGCTACTGCAAGTATCACCTTTACTGCAACTATTCAAGAAAAATATGATGTTGAAAATTAACCACGATCTCGACTCTTGTTTATTTATGGGCACGCGGTTGAGGCCTTGGTGTCAATCCCTCAAAATCACTGGCATTGCTGGTGGGACATCCAAGTTTGTTAGGCACTATAGACATGCGTTCTATTCCATTGGTTGAAATTAATAATTCTGTATCCCTTTGACGGAATCAACAAAAAATTTTGGTGTTATTTTTGACAGTATACTTAGTTGGGACAATCATATTACTGAAATCTGTAGGTAAGTAAATTCTTTAATCCACATTTTCAAGCATGTAAATACGCGCGTGCCATGGAACCTAAGGAAGAGTTTGGTACAAAACAATGATGCCCCAATTTGACTGTTGTGATTCCCTCCTCATAGGCTTAAGATCTGATCTGCCACGTAAATTACAGCTAGCTCACAATACAGTGATATGTACGTTACATCTGCAATGTACGTCGTTACGACCATATAACACCATCTCTCCACGAGTTGACATGGTTCCATCTAGTTGACCGCAGAAAAATTAATTATTCTCGCTTTAGAAGTTTGTCATCGTCTCTCAACCTTCATACATGCTCGGAAAATCCTCACATTCTTTCAATACCCTTCATCGAACCTCTCTGTACTCATCGTCTTTTACTGTGAAGGTTGCTAGGCTCTGGAATTCAATTCTATAAGATGCCAGGGGCTGTCATACTTTATATGCTTTTCGTCACAGGTTGCAGGTTTTAGTTAAAAACAATTGTTAACCTATAAGAAATATCATTTTCATTGTATATATAGTGTATGTATGTCATAGTTTTACTTTCTCTATTACGTATAGCAAGTAGGGGAAGCATTGTATTCCACCCCAAAAAAAAGCATTTTTGGAAACATGTCCGTGTGTGTGTCTGTGTGTGAACATCATAACTCAGAAACGAACAGTCGGATAAACACCAAACTTGGTATTTAGGTTCAGTATTTTTCAGAGATGCGACACAAAGGTTTTCAAGAAAATCCCCCCGCCCAAGATTACTCTTTACATGGAAAATTTTTGCGAAAATTTTAATTTTCTCAAAAATGGCTAACGATTTTGTTTAAAATATTAATGTTTAAGATATTTTCATGTGAAATGAGATGTGTATCTTCAATTTTCTGGGAATGTCTCCAAAAGTATTCTTCATTGTGAACGTCCTTGCATGACTGGTAAACCATAAGAGATAGAAAAAAAGTTTACTACACAAAAAATGTAGATCGCGTTAAATTACACAATTGTCATATACATTTTTGTTGAGTGAACCATTTTCGAGATATTGCTTGTTATTCCCTTAAATTTTTCAATACTTATACTTTTTCTCAAATGGGAATTCGTTATTCATTTTTTGCTTTGGATATGCAAAGAGTATTAATCTGTGGCAAAGGGAATGGTGCTGCACCTAGCAACCAGCTATTACGAGATATGTCTATGCTTAAAGGCTACTGTATTTCTATATTGCCCTTGCAAATACAAAACAAGAGGAACATAGTAGGTCTTAAGCGATAGTCAAATATTTTTAGAACTGGTCCCTATGTGTAAAATGTAATTCTCTTTGCATGTCAAAAGATCGTTTCTGCAAATGTTTATCTCGATTAATATGAAATAGATGGAGAATAAGAGTTTATAAAAATAGTTTGTACCAGAGTAGACAAAGTCATGTGAGTGTAACACACCAGAGTTTTAAGATATTCATTACCATTAACTCAGTATATTTATATTTTCAATCAACTTAACTGTTCCTCTAATATTTGTGCGATTTCTGTTTTAGGTATTATTTGTGTACCATCAATGTGATCGTAATACTGTATTCAGGCTTGTTCTGTGGTTCAGCGGAAGAGAAGCCCAAGTGGCATTGGCTCTGCTACAGTAAATAAATAAATAAATAAATAATAAATAAATAAATTCCAATACAGGTTCCCGGTATTGTATGCAGTTAATTCTCTCCCACCAACCCACATTCCCAGAAATATTGTACCATTATTAACAAGTGCTAATTGCTTGCATATGGAGGACATTGATATTTTACTGCTGGTGTTGCTCAGTGTGGTTTAAAACGTCAGTGTAAAGAAGGCGTATTATAAGAATCACCGAAGAGAAACTTGAAGCCGACTGCATATTCACAGCGTTAGAGATAAGATACTACAAATTCGTATTCAAATCTTAACGAGAAATATTGATTTACAGCACTATCAATTGTTCTTATTTTGTTGTATTGTTATTTGCCCCACGCTTTGGGAGCCAATTTGAGAAAGGAGTTTGTTCTTCACGTATGGAAAGCCGATTTGAAGTAGTTGCAACCGTACGTATGGTACCCGGTAGCCTTCGTCCCAAATTTAAAAATATTAACTTTGTAATTTGACTGTTTCTTTAAATACTATATATTTGTGTTTACCTCGGCTGCGTCAGTATTATTGTTAGAGACATGGATTTCTTTGCAAGCCGTGGTGCGGCTGAAGAATATACGCTTACACAGATTATAATTTTTAATTCACTTCTTTTTATTAATTCTTGACACGATTTAAATAACACTTCACTGATATCGAGAGCTGTAAGATTCTTTTATTAAATACTTGCACTTTTTAGCGCGTAAACTATTTTCGTCTCACACTGAATACGTATTAAATTTCTCGAGGATGCATCTCGCGTCCGGTTAGGAACAATGTCTACAACCAGCGCGTCCAGTTATGAGCGCTGTCTACAAGCAACCGACTTGATTTCTACCGCCTAAATTTGTAAATTTCTGTATTTCAGTTTCTGATTGGCTAATCCTAGGCCAATAGAATACCTTCATTTAACTAAAGCTTTTTCTGGTGTTGACTGGCTATTTTATAAACTGCCACTAAATTACATTATTGCCTCAAGGCTACCTCATTGTTAGCTCGTTGTTAGCAACTTTTAACCTATTTTTCTCACAGCTCCTACCTTATTAAATTATGTAATACATTCACATAACATTATTACATGTATACAATAATATAAGCATATACAATGACTGTAATATACATTTTTATATCGTGTTATATACACATATTGCTTTAAGGCGGGCTGTTATTGAATTTACATATTATATAATCTGACTGAAGTTATTTAAGTGTTATAAACACTCCCTCACAATACCACCGTTTACTTTCTTTACAACGTACGCAGTAGCTAGAAGAGGTATTGTATTTCACCCAAAAATTTGATATCGAGATTTCTCCGCAAATACATGTTTTGAGACCACCTGAATAAATAAAAAAAAACATTAGAAAAAGGTCTGTGTGTAAGGTGCCCGTGATTTTCTAAGAAGTGCCGCTAATGACTTTGATTAAAGTACCATATATTAAGAATATTTACCTAACAAATAAAATGTGTATCCTGAATATTTTGGAAATAGCTTGTGAAGTCTTCATCAATCGGAAGATATTTCATATAATCTTGTACAATTGGTAAACGTTAAGTGATAGACGAAAACGTACTATACACAAAATGTAGAGCTCTTTAAAACACACAATTTATTTAAAATAAGTTTTTGTGGCATACGCTATTTCTGAAATATCCGTTACTAAATGGTTCGAATTGTTCATTACTTAAGGTCCTGTCAACATTCAGTTGTTTCCCGCGATGTCATGGAAACAGTATGGAATTTTAAGGCCAGCATATAGCGTCCAGTTGTTAAACATTTGACTATCGCTGTTCTCTTTGTATCTATAACGAAATGTGTAATGTAGCTATTTCTGCAAAGGTTTATTTGGATTAAAATTAAGTAGATAGACAAATAAACCTTAGTAAGAACACTTTGTATACCCACTAATAAAGAGAGAGGGCACAGAAAGTCTTGTGAATATGCCATACATGATTTTCTGCTTTTTAGGTTCTGCTTACGTTTTGTGGCATACCTGAAAGATAGGAATAAAAGGGAATGATGGAAAGGAAATTTTGGTAAATGGGAAACCGCCACAGCATTCGCTTACCGACCAGGAAAAACCGCGAAAACCCAAGGTCGGAGTGGACGGTCGACGTGAATTGGACCCACGACCTCGCGAATGCGGGCTTCACACGTTACCGCGGATCGATCTCGCTGGAGTAGAGATGGTAAGTGGATCGCGGAAAATTCCGAAAGTACGAAACGAAGTCGAGATTCTGTTATAAATATAGTCCATGTGTATTACATACTAGTTTTGGTAATTGATGACCATTATATTCGGTGTAATGTAGTCTACTTAGTTGCTCATTAGTAGCTGGTTCAACTATCAAAACGGCTGGCCAATACCAACCTTAAAAATACTGCATATGAATGCCTGTTCCATAACTAATTTTATTTTCAAATAAACGATAGATCAATTACATTGAAGTCGAGCCCGAAAGTTCATTGCCATTGATTACTTTCCCCTGGTGTTAGGAAAACATTAAGAAGTTGCGAAAACTTTGAGTTGGAAATCTAAGAGCTATTACAAATATGATGTGCTTCTGTGGTTCCTTTTAAGGCCAAATCTAGGTACGATAGAACATATGCTAAACTTAAAATGGGTTAGGTGAGAAGAATGAGATGAACAAGAAGAATTACATCATTCGGATACTTTCTCCTGATATGTTTATGTGAAAATTAACATGATGCGCGAATTAATTTATATTATGAAATAAAAATCTGATGTGATACATACACATGACATTCTCTACATTGTCTCTACATTGTCTCTGGGTAGACAAATTATTCTTACTAAAGCTTATTTTTGTATCTACTACATTTTAATCCAATTAAACATTTGCAGAAACAGCTCATTACAAATTTCGTTATAGACACAAAGAGAACAGTGATAGTCAAATGTTTAACAACTGGACGCTGGTCTTAAAATTCCATTAATGCTTCCATACAATCGCGAGAAAACAACTGAACGTTGACAGGGCTTAGGAGAATGACCAAGAAACGAACAATTGGAACCTTAAATAATTGAAGTAGGTTTAATTTTAGGAGGAGTTCTATTGTATTATATTAACTTTGTATTTTGACCGTTTCTTTAAATATTATATATTTATGTTTGCCTCGGCTGCGTCAGTATTATTGTTGGAGACATGAATATCTTAACAAGGCGTGGTACGGCTGAAGAATGTAGGCTTACACAGATTATAATTCGTACTTCACTCCATTCCTTAAACGATTAAAATAAAACTTCACTCATATATATATATATATAGAGAGAGAGAGAGAGAGAGAGAGAGAGAGAGAGCTGTGACATAATTTATTAATTACTTCCACTTTTTAACACAAACTATTTTTGTCTCACACTCAATACGTATTAAACTTCTCGAGGACGCGTCTCGCATCCGGTTAGGAACACTGTCTAAAGCAACTGAACTCTGATATTGTACATTTTTCTCAATTTAAATTTCTGATTGGCTAATCTTACTCTAATAGAATACTTATATTTAACTTAAATTTTTTTCTGGTTGTTGACTGGCTATTTATAAACTGTCTCAAAAATTAAATTATTGTTACTCCAATAATGCCTAGTAGCATTATTAAAATTTCTTACTCATTATTGCCTCAAGGTTACCTCATTGTTAACAACTTTTAACCTATTATTCTCACAACTCCTACATTATTAAATTACCTAATACATTCACATAACATTATTGACCATGTACATAATAATATAAACATTAATACATGCATTTTATATATTATATTATACACATATTGCTTTAAGGCGGGCTGTTATTATATTTTATATTATATAATTTGACTGAAATACCTTAAGTGTTCAAAATACTGCCTCATAATGAATATCTCACAAATGGCTTATGCCAGAAAAAACTTTTGAAATAAATTGTGCGATTTAAATTTCTTTGTGTAGTACGTTTTCGTCTATCGCGAGGTTTACCTGGTATATAAAACTCCTTCCAAACCAAGTGAACTTCATAGGCTCTTCCCATAAAATTCAAGATATACATTTTATTTGTAATGTAAATATATGTAATATGATTTTTTAATCAAATCGTTAGCTATTTTTTTAGCAAATCAAAAATTTCGAAAACCTTCCATATAAAGGGCAGTCTTTGGGATTTTCTTTAAAATCTTCGTGCTGCATCTTTGAAAGGTGCCAATTCTAATTACCAAGTTTGGTGTTCATTGGACTTTTCGTTTTTGAGTTATGATGTTCATAGACACATACATGCATACACACACATACATATGGGCTGTTTCTAAAAAAAATAAATTATTCAAGAGGCCTCAAAAGATGCATTCCTCGTGAAATTTCGGCATCGGATTTTTGGCTGGAATACAATACTTCCTCCGCTTACTCTACGTAGTAGAGAAAGTAACAATTTCAACTTTCGATGTAAAAGTAAACAGAATGTAACTCAGATATATGTATATTAATACCTTAATTAAGTCACGAGGTAATTTTATTCTGCACTATCAACAGCTAAACATATATTGCTTTTTTTTTTCCTTCTAATACTCTAATTCTGGTCTACCTACTATCAAAGTAGTGTTCTGCCTTCAAACTATACATCATATTTGTTTATAGAGAACACTACAAGGTCACAAGCACTTCCACCTTCTCTCATTACCAACCCTCGGTGCGTCCCTTCCTAACTTGTTTACTTACTAAAACCCCTCTTCCTCGAGGAGATTTAGATGTCGAGAGATACGGTTTTCTAAGCATTGATAATGCTTTTGTTTACAACATGAATAGGAAATGCTTACATTAGGACTATTGAAGTATTTTGACAACAAGAAATTTCACTACATGCATCTGTAGAATTAGATTAAAGATTACTACAAGGTTTTAAACCGACCTCCAATAGTAGCTGGTGAGTAATTTTGAGTGATCGCAGATGCAGACAACCCTGAAAATGTGAAACAGCACCTGCTGCCTAATAATTATGATTATGAACAAATTGATACAACTGCAGACGTTCCTAATAAATAATAATAATGTGTCTGACGAAAGAAAGGGTTGTTTTTGTGGATGTTTGTTGTGTAAATAATTAACTGTAAATTAAATTGTAGTCGAGAGTATGGATTGTATGGGGAAACCGGGAGAAGTTTCGTGCCCGTGCACGTTACCTACTTCTGCCGTAGTGTGCTACCACCTAGTGGCGTTAACGTAAAATTGTAGCGAGAGTGTAGAAACACAGCGCGGGAGACGGTCCGCGTGCTAAAGTACGCCTTTGAGTGTGCTCGATCAGTATAATGTAATTCACCCAGTTGCACATGCGTAAAACTCCTTAAAAAGTGCACAAGTCAATATCTGCTAGCGACCCTGTTGCCATGTTTCATCGAGCTTAGTAGAGCGGTGGAGTTAAATGCCGAACATCTTAAACTACTGCATATACGTTACGCATTCGAAGAAAAAAGAACCAAAAATGCGCAAGGTGTCATAAGTTAGGGTGTTGATGTGCTCCTATGCAGCACCGTCACTGCACGTATATGCAGTATTTGATAAAATGTTAATTAAGGAAGTAGATATCACAGACACACAGCACCGTTATAAGCAGGATCCGATTGTCTTTTTTTTTTAATTTGCTTAGCATCTACTGCATCGGCTTTTGTTTTACATATTTTCCATTGGTATAACCACAACAACGAACACTCAAAACTATCTTTGTATGTAGTTTTACGGCTCAAACGTGTTAGATTCCAATATCCAGGCTCGTAAATTCTTTATAGTCCTTCAGACATTTAGAAGTTGTCTCATAGCCTATGTCCGCTGGGAAGATCAGTGCTTTTCAATTGTGAAAGAATTATCAAAATGGGTTGAATGGTCCTTGACATCGTCCTGAACACATACACCCACGCACTTTTTCTCTAAGTATTAATACAGATAAGCACACGACCTCTTCACTTTTATCCCTTGCTTGGTAATTTTCTTATCCACTCGAGCCGTTTTCTCCGTGCGAACAGATCCCGGCACTTGAGAGCATCCCAACAACGGAATTGCTATAATTGAATTTCTATGTAGTACTGCATTCAGCCACCAGGCGCCTGCCTTGTCTCATTGAGAGCTTCCTCTGGGAAGACGCCTCTTGTGGAATTCATTAAAAATAGAAATCCAAAACCAGTAGGAGTAAAATAAATAAAAAATAATGTGAACTGGAACAAGTGAACCCGCTGTTGCGTCGATAGAGACGGCAGTTCGTGAATCTCCTGATAATATTGTAGCGAGTTGTATACAATACATCGCAAGTAAGAGAAAGGTCCTAAACTGGAGTACTCTCGTTTCAAGAAACATTTATTCATATCACTCTCTCTACCCACAAATGTTTATTTTATATCCCTAAAAACTATTCTTCTAAAACATTATTATATTACTTTCTCTACCATCTACATAGCAGGTAGAAAAGGTATTGATTGCATTCCACCCAAAAAAATTCGATACAGAGGTTTCACTGGAAATGCATGTTTTCAGGCCACCTAATCCAAAAAGGGTATTTTTAGAAAAACTGAATAGCATAACTCAAAAACGAAAAGTCGGATAAACAACAAAGTTGGTATTTAGATTTAGTACTTTCGAAAGATGAGACAAATATTTTCAATAAAATCTCGCCTCCCAAACTACCCTTTAACATGGAATATAATTTTTAGAAATTTTTATTTTACAAAAAATGGCTAACTATTTTGATTAATCTACTATACATTAAAGATACTTATAGCATAAATAAATTGTATATCTTGAATTTTCTGGGAATAGCCTGTGAAGTCCTGTTTATTTGGAATGAATTTTGTATAATCTTGTGTAACTGGTAAATGCTATGTGAGGTAGATGTAAACGTACTTCACAAGAAATGTAAATCCCGATAAAACACACAATTTATTTCAAATCTTTTTTACGGCATAGCCATTTTTGAGATATGCGTTATTAATGGTTGGAATGTTCAGTTCTTGGTCATTCTTTAAAGTCGTTTCAACATTCAGTTGTATCTCGCGATGTCATGGAAACAGTATGGAATTTTAAGGCCAACATATAGCGTCCAGTTAAACATTTGACTATCGCTGTTCTCTTTGTATCTATAATGTAATGTGTAATGTAGCTGTTTCTGTAAAGGTTTATTTGGATTAAAATGTAGTAGACAGATAAATAAACCTTAGTAAGACAAGTTTGTATACCCAAAAATAAACGATAGAGAGTAGAGAATGCCATTGAATTTTTAAAAGTTGAGTTATTTTTAGCTTTATTTGCATTATTCATTAGGTATGAAAGACCCTATGTGGGTAGGCGTGAGTTAAAGTAAAACTGCATTAAGGACAGTTTAGAATGCTGCTCCCCCATCCAAGAATTATAAAACGGATTTCTAACTCCTGTTTTTACTTCTATTTTGAGAAAAGAACGAAATAACCGTGCGATAAGGAAGGAAATGTCAGGCGACGTGAAATTTGCCGTAATGTTTATGCAACTTCTGTTAAGCGGGTACAGGACAACAGGCGCTGCTGAAATTTCGTAAAAGGATTTCAAATTGTGCTCTCATTAGACCTGAGAAGCAAACACTCCATTCTCTAGTAATTATTATGCAGCTATTTATGATGAATAGTGAACAAAATTTTTAACGTATAACTGTCACAATTTTTAGCAATTTTGTTAGCGATTCAATAAAAACCTTTTCTTTTTTGTACATGTTACGACTATAGAAAAGGTAAACTTCACTATTTAAGGGCATAATTCTTTCTGTGACAAGTTCTGTCTGTATTTTGATACCGTAATTGACAGGAAGATATAAATAATTAAATAAAGAAGTAATAATAAGATAGACAAATAATTGCAATAAAAATCTGATGTGTTACACTCACATGACTTTCTCTACTCTTGTACAAACTATTTTTACAAACGCTTATCCTTCATATGCTTCATGATAATCGAGATGTTAATCTTATTGCTAATTTTCTTGTAGGTGCAAGGGGAATATGGTAGGCTTTAAGCGATAGTCAAATATTTTAAGTGCTGGTTGCTAATGTGGAGTATTCCATTCTCTTTGAATTACTGGACAAAAAAAAATTAATAACGAATTCCCATTTGAGAAAAAGTATTGAAAAATTTAAGGGAATAACAAGCAATATCTTGAAAATAGTTCACTCAAAAAAAATATGTATATGACATAAATTGTGTATTTTAACGCAATCTACTTTTTTGTGTAGTAAAATTTTGTCTATCTCTTATGGTTTACCAGTTATGCAAAAGTCGTTCACAATGAAGAACACTTTTGGAGACATTCCCAGAAAATTCAAGATATACATTTCATTTGTCATGAAAGTATCTTAAATATATCATATTTTAATCAAAATCGTTAGAGCCATTTTTTTAAAAAATTAAAATTTTCGAAAAATGTTCCATGTAAAGGGTAATCTGGGGTGGAGGGGATTTTCTTGGAAACCATCATGTCGCATCTCTTGAAGATACTGAACCTTTATACCAAGTTTGGTGTTTATACGACTGTTCGTTTCTGAGTTATGCTGTTCACAGACACACACACGGACATGTTTCCAAAAATACATTTTTTGGATTCAGGAGGCCTCAAAACATGTATTTTCGGTGAAATCTTGGCATCAAATTTTTAGGTGGAATGCAATTCTTCCCCTACTTACTGTACGTAGTAGAGAAAGTAAAAATGTTCCGTAGATTAAATCAAGGTACAAGGTAATAAGCTTGATTTGAAAAGATTTGTACAAGGAAAAAGGTCATTAGCGAGCCAAGTTAAGGAAATGCATTAGTAACAGCCCAGTAGAGAAAGCATTAGCGTAAAGGTTCCTGAAATGCAATTAGATTTGAGTTCAGTGCGTTTACGTCACGTAGACAAATTCTGTAAATAGATGATGAACAGAAATTCTTCGATTCTAATAAGGTACAGCATAGAAACAGTTTCAGATACACTTACGTAGAGTTTTAGGATTGGTCCGCGTAAGTAGGAACGTTGGTAGGTATAGATTAGGTTACACAACGGAGGAGGATATCTCGCGCATTGGGACCTACATAGATCTGTTCTGCCTAACATCCCCCAGGAAGAAAGCTGAAGTGAAGTAACCACAGGAGGCTACAGGTCGCAGGCAGAGAGACCATAGAGACGCGCGGAAGTCCTTAACAGTTCCAGGCTAGAAGATCCGTACCACTGTTGGAGCTGCCTAGAGAGGGCTCTGGATGACCCGTCAACCAAGCAACCCTCCAATGTTCACGGGGAGTATTCTTTCCCTTGAGAAAGTATCCGCACCATCTGTCCGACTCTGCCATACGCCACGAAACTAAAAGCACACCTGAAAGATGAGAAAGAAACGGAATGAAAGGGAAATTATGGAAAGCAAATGGTGGTCGGTGAGAAACCATCCCAGCATTCGCCTACCGACCAGGGAAAATCATGAAAACGCCCCAAGGTCAGAGTGGGGGTGATTGACGGGAATCGACCTATAGACTTTCGCTTAAGCTACTGTATTCTTTTATACAAGAAAAGAAGTGTACCTATAATAAAAGTTCATCTCGATTGACAAGAAGCAGATGGAGGAGTAAACTATAACGAGAATTGAGTAGAAAAAGTATTGTGAATCAGCACATCATTTAATTTCATTTAACTTTGCGAAACGTATAGTCGTACTCATTACGATGATAGAGTGACTTATGAAGAACTGACACATTTATTCCTTTAATTGTTTCAAAACGAGTTATGCTAGCGACAACTTATTATACCTGAAATGCAGAGGAATTTTGGGAGATAATTTACCTCTATAGCAAATGTTGAAAGTGTGCTCCATCCTGCATAAGTCACAACTCAACACGTCGTTCCATGTTACTGGCCACTCGTTGGAGGACTCTGTTGTCAATAGCTTGAATCTCCTGTGTAATGTTGTGCTTCAGATCGTCCAATGTCTGGGGGCGTGTGGCATAAACCCAGTCTTTTAAGTAACCCCATAGAAAGAAGTCCGGCGATGTCAAATCCGGAGATCTCGGTGGCCACAGGTTCTTGGAAATTATCCGGTCGTCAAAGAGACTTGCAATGTGCCATGATTCATGTGATGTATGGCATGTAGCGCCTTCCTGCTGAAAATATACTTGACTCAGCTCTTCATCGTCTAGTTGCTCAGTAAACTCCATGAAAATCCGTCGGAACTGAGCAATATTCACACTGTTTTAAAACAAAATTGCTACCACTATTCTCTGTACGGATATTGGGCACCAAAGTCCAATTTTAACCGGGTGCATAGGTGCTTCATGATTAACATGTGGATTTTCGCTGACCCAAAGTCGAGTTATTTGAGTTCACATAGCCGGAACCATGCTCAATCTGTGCACCATGTGATGGACAATATGGCAGGATCTTACACAATGAACACCTGAAACCAACGACAATAATTCAGTCTATCCTTATCTGGTTCCTGTAACTGATGGACAACCGTAATCCTATACGGCTTTAGGCCTGCACTTTTCACAGCTCTGACACATTGAGTAGCTGTACCTTGTCTCCTGCGACAAACGTCTTAATGGTGTTTTGGGTGACCGATCCAATCGTGCTCTTACGTCAACCGTGGGAATTCTAGTTGAACGACTTTTGCCTTTTTCACTCACCACAGATCCAGTTGTTTCTTTGGGGAGGATTCCGACCGCCAAATTCACTCTGGTATGCGCTTTGAGTAGCTGTAATTGAATTCGTATTCCAGTATTGCTTTACAAAGAAGAGTCGTGCACTCCATTTTCACGTTGACTAGAACAAAATCTCAAAAACAGTTGCCGACAATAACACTAACAATTACGAATAAAACATGAATATCTGCGCATCCAGTGACAGGCAATCGAAACTCCAGAAAATTCTGCTTAATTTGGTGTTAAAATTGGAGCATTGAATGAATTTCAAACAGAATAATTAAAGAAATAAGAGTGTCCGTTCTTCATAAATCATCCTGTAGAACATATGCAGGGATTGTAGAACGTACACTCAGTCATCTCGACAGTCCTGGTATAGGCTAGCAGGCTATTGAAGAGCTGGAACATTTACACGCCAGACTCTTCATATATTGAGGAATCTTCCTTTCTAAACGAAAATTTCTCGAATCCGGCCAGGAACCGAACCCGGGACCTTGGAACAGCAAGTAGATGCTCTACTAATTGAACCAAGAGTCCGGTTCTTATACTACAACACTTGTTTATTTTTACTTTCCCTACTACGTATAATAAGTAGGGGAAGTACTGTGTGTGTATGTGTGTGGGTGTGTGTGTCTGTGAACAGCATAACTCAGAAACGAACAGTCGCATAAACACCAAACCTGGTATTTAGGTTCAGTATCTTCCAGAGGTGCGACATGAAGGTTTTCAAGAAAATCCCCCCATCCCAGATTACCCTTTACATGGAACAATTTTCTCAAAAATGTCTTAACGATTTTAATTAAAATATCGCATGTGTAAGATATTTTCATGACAAATAAAATGTATATCTTGAATTTTCTGGGAATGTCTCCAAAAGTATTCTTCATTGTGAACGACTTTTGCATAACTGGTAAACCATGAGATAGACAAAATTTTGCTACACAAAAAATATAGATCGCGTTACAATACACAATCTATGTCATACATTTTTTTTTGTTGAGTGAACCATTTTCGAGATATTGCTTGTTATTCCCTTAAATTTTTCAATACTTATTTTCTCAAATGGGAATTCGTTATTCATATTTTTTGTCTTGGATACGTAAAGAGTATTAATCTGTGGCAAAGAGAATGGTGCTGCACCTAGCAACCAGCTATTAAGAGATATGTATATTCTTAAAGGCTACTGCATTTCTATATTGCCCTTGCAATTACAAAACAAGGGGAACATAGTAGGCCTTAAGCGATAGTCAAATATTTTTAGAACTGGTCGATATGTGTAAAATGTAATTCTCTTTGCATGTCAAAAGATCGTTTCTGCAAATGTTTATCTCGATTAATATGAAATAGATGGAGAATAAGCGTTTGTAAAAATAGTTTGTACAAGAGTAGAGCAGGTCGTGTGAGTGTAACACATCAGATTTTTTTTTTCTTGTTTCTTTTCAAGGGTTTCAAATCTTATATCAACGAGAACATCGGGGTAATGAATTTTGGGATCGAATACAGCACTCCCTCCACCTTAGGTAAGCGGTAGAGTAAATTAATAGATTTCTAATGTATTTAGAATAAAAGCATTGAAATATGTCTCCGTTTTAGCCATATTAACCCCTATATTTGCACTTCGTATCTCCTAAGAGAGAGATTAATATTCCCAGAGCGTCTCAAGTGGGGCTACTTGGGTGCCGACGTCTATGTGTGCGTTGTTAGGACGGACATTGTCGTCGAGCATGGCAAAAGCTGCTCAAAACAAACTTGCCCAGGTTATATTGGGAGTAGCTGTGTATATTTTGTTGCTTATAGAACTGCAAGTCTATGTAGTTTATTCAACACTAACTTACATAGCCAATATGAAACAGCTACACGCGCGGACGCGTGTTTGAAGAGAGCTTCATTTCCAAGAAAAGGGTACTGTGAATCTTCACCCAATTCTTAATCAATTTCGTCCCACAACAAGGCATTGTCCCTTCTAATACTTGAGAACCTTTCTCAGGGTTTAGGAACGGTGTCAACTGCACGTGCTACACTCTTACGTTTTGCAAACGAGTTCGTCGGGGTAATGCAGTGGTTTCGTCACCGGCTGTCGTACTGAGGGTCCGGGGGTTCGATTCCCGGCGACATTAAGTCGGCCCTCTCCACGCATTCACCTCTGACATGCTCATGTGAAGTTTCCCCAGGGGCCAAGGTTCGGAGTCCACAGTAAAAGCTGTAGGTCCTCTTATTCCACCGCCATCATCATCATCACCCTACCATCAGAGGTAACCGATTCTGCCCTCTGGGAGCCTCCACTCAAGAAATGGATCCAGTCATCGCTTGCTATTGAGATGACCCCAGAAGGTCTTGGCCACATGGAGAGCGTTAGAAACGATGACGTTTCGCAAACGCTAATAGTTGTGGACAGAACGTAGCGGCCTTCCTCAATAACTCACTCATCCCCCATCCTGCAGGACACGCACCAAGGATCATAATGCGTGTCTCAACAGAGCTGTCACGTCTTTTGTTTTTCTCTCAACTGCTCTAACTAACCGACTTCTCACACTGTTGGTTAACGTAGCACATTTGTATTTCGTTTTAAAGAGGCGTGGAAATATTAATAAGGTGATGACCAGGCATAAAAATTTATTGGTAAGCTTTAAAGCCAGAACGAAAGGAAATGAAGTTGAACTGTTACTGGACGTAGTGGCGTCGCAGGTTACAAATCACTCCCATCCCTCGTACGTCTGTTGGCTTTGCAGACAGCAGTGACTGACCGTTGTTGTTTACATTCTTTGTATTGACAAATGGTTTGAATGTAGATAATTCGAAGACAACTGCTTAAGAATTTCTATGTCTATTGGTAATAATAATAGTCCATTTCTATCAAACCTGTTCGTGATAATTTTCGAAAGGGTAAATAATTGAGCTCAAGTTGCATTAGTTAATGATTAATTATTATGATTACGATATACTGAACCCATTAGTATGAAACCTTGTATGCTCGTAGAGTAGGGTATTTGTCTGAATTACTTTCACAAAGGAATTGTAAATTTTGACTGGATTTGTTTTTTAAAAATATGAATATTTGATGAATTGCTTCATTAAGTGAATAAAGGACCAGGGTTTTGATACGCTTAGATACCATGTTCGTGAGACGTTTCGCCACCTAACCGCAGCCGAAATATAAGAGACAATGCTACTGGAAGCACCTTTCCTAGAATTCAAATCTTTTATAGAAAGTACAAAGAAGAATTGCAATTTTTCAAACATGTCCGTCGGTTACCTTTTTTTGTACAAGTGTGAAAATGCGACATGAAATAATTGGAAGAAGACTAACGCTACGGAAAAAAACTGTATTATAAGGATAGATGATGCTGAATTTTCGATAGGATCTTGAATAATAATAATAATAATAATAATAATACATTTAAAATTTTAATAGAAAAATAGTCATAATTAAACTAGGGTGTACTTTAATAACGTCTGAACGTGAACACTGAAAAGCTATTTTTAGGGATTAAACTTAGAGCCGTAATTAATTAATTTATATATATATATATATATATATTATGATATAAGTTTTTACCTGGCAGAGAAAATGTAGTTTTAAATTAATTTGTGGGAAGCATAATCTCATAAGAAAAAATCAGAACCTTGATATTCCAACTTAAAAGGTAAATAAGATGGGAACTGATTATTTAATTATGGGCGTAAACTTATATAATAAAATTCCATTAAATTATCCCAAATTTTTTTAAAAAGAATTATGATTGGATAATTTTAAATAATTTTTGAGCTTTAGTCGTGTGTGTAAATAAGGTTAATATATTATAATTAAGCATTATATAACTAATATATATATATATAAAGTTATAAAATGCTGCAAAATAAAACTGAAAAATCTGATGTGTTACATTCACATGACTTTCTCTACTCTTGTACAAACTACTTTTACAAACGCTTATTCTCCATATGCTTCATGTTAATCGAGATATCGAGATGTCAATCTTATTGGTAATTTTCATGTAGATGCAAGGGGAATATGGTAGGCTTTAAGCGATAGTCAAATATTTTAACGCTGGTTGCTATGTGACGCATTCCATTCTCTTTGCATGTCCAGGACAAAAAAATGAGTAACGAATTTGAGAAAAAGTATAACTATTGGAAAATTTAAGGGAATAACAAGCAATATCTCGAAAACGGTTCACTCAACAAAAAAAAATGTATATGACAAATTGTGTATTGTAACGCGATCTACATTTTTTGTGTAATAACATTTTGTCTATTTCTTATGGTTTACCAGTTATGCAAAAGTCGTTCAGAATGAAGAACACTTTTGGAGACATTCCCAGAAAATTCGAGATATACATTTCATTTGTCATGAAAATACCTTAAACATATGATATTTTAATCAAAATCGTTAGAGCCATTTTTGAGAAAATTAAAATTTTCGAAAAATGTTCCATGTAAAGGGTAGTCTGGGGTGGGGGGATTTTCTTGAAAACCTTCCTGTCGCATCTCTGGAAGATACTGAACCTAAATACCAAGTTTGGTGTTTATCCGACTGTTCGTTTCTGAGTTATGCTGTTCACAGACACACACACACACACACACACACACACACACAGACACGGACATGTTTCCAAAAATGCTTTTTTTGGATTCAGGGGGCCTTAAAACATGTATTTCCGGTGAAATCTCGGTATCGAATTTTTGGGTGG
Source organism: Deroplatys truncata (assembly GCA_030765065.1). NCBI lineage: Eukaryota > Metazoa > Arthropoda > Insecta > Mantodea > Mantidae > Deroplatys > Deroplatys truncata. The sequence goes on along the minus strand of CM060981.1, from coordinate 29,176,557 downwards.
AATGCAATACTTCCCCTACTTACTATACGTAGTAGAGAAAGTAAAAATGTTACAATAGGACATTTAAATGGGATATAAATATGTGTGAAAAAAACACATGACATTTTAGAACATGATTTTCCTCATATCTTGTTTTCTTACATTTTGACGCCCTCGTGGCACAGTTTGTTATTTTTCTTTGAAATCTTTAATCCACGTTTCCTAAAGGTGCATAAAGAGAATGTTATTGATATAAAGCACAATGTTTAGAGTTTGTGTGGTTGAATGCACGATTCCATTTGAGAAAATTAAACTCTTCACAAGACTTATTACTTTTTTCCAATAAAAGTTTTACTGTTACGCAAAATTTAACCCTTGAATGTAAAGAAATATAATAACCGAATATGTGAAATGGGCTTATTTCACATATGAACTTGATTTTAAACTTCATAAAAACATTTTCTTGGAAAGTTGGTTACATGCTTGACCAAATTTACTTTATTATCACAGTTAAGTTGAATACTTTTGACAAAAAAATTTAAATTTAATTGATTTAAATTTGCAGAAATTAGGAACCAAAGCATTGTGTGACCTTAATGAGCTCTACATTTTTGCTGGAGTAAGGCTCTGTCTACCTTTTATGATTTTACAATTATACTAGATTATGCAAAATTAAATCAAAGACTTCACAAAAAGTGCAAGATTCCTATTTAGTTTGGCACGTTAATGCTGTCATTTCTGGGAGAATGAAAAAGAAATAAATAAATATAATATAAAGGGTAATTAGGGGTTAGGGAATTTTCTTAAAAATATTTGCTTGGCATGATAGGTACTCAAATATGAAATTTTGTATAGTTCTGACATTTCGTTTCTGTGTTTATGCTATTCACAGACACGCGCGAGCAGAACTTTTTCAATTTGGCGGGGTGGGGTTTACAACACTGGCTTGGAAAAACTTGCGTCACGTCCCCAAAAATGCTTGGAAAAACATGTTGACTTTATAGAAAAGTAACAGAAGGATTGTACAATATAAATAAAACTAATTCAACAAGATCAATTGTGTGTAATGTTTTTTTATAAAATAGGGAATCTTACTTATTGGACGCCCCTCGTATTCCCTTGTGTGTTTAATTATCCCCATTTCGTCTTCCAGTAATTTTGACGAACATCTCCAATGACCATATATTTGCATTTATCCAAATTTACTCTTAGGATCCATTTGTTGTATTCTTGGGCCAGAAGTAACTGATCATCTGCAAATCGCAGGCAGTACATTGTTGAGCCATCAGCTATTGTAATTTCCACATGTTTCCAACATTCGAGAACGTTTGCGGTGTAAATTTTATATAATGTAGGAGGTATACCATCATTGTAGTAATACTTTATTAATATGAAATCCGCTTGACAAATATTTTCTCATTTTTACTTTTACATAAGCATGTTAGTATAAATTTTGAATTGCTCTTATCAAAATAGGTCTCATTTCCGTCAATTTTAAAGCTAACCATAATGGTGATAATGGCAATTATCAGCAATTAGAGGGGTTGATGAATAGTAGGAGATAACTGCTATAAATAAGTTTATTCAAAATTTCTGTGTAATACATAAAGCGAATTTAAGCAAACTTTTGTCGTAGTGTAGGGAGTGAGTATAAAAAAAAGTAAAACCCTATAAGGCCTTTACTGTTTGAGACAGTATTTTTAACACTTAAATGATTTCAGTCTAATTATATTATATTCAATAACAGCCCGCCTTAAACCAATAAGTGTGTATAACTTGATATATATAAAGTGTATATTACAGTCATTGTATATGTTTATATTATTGTATACATATAATAATGTTATCTGAATATATTACGTAATTTAATAATGTAGGAGCTGTGAGAATAATATGTTAAAAGTTGCTAACAATGAGGTAACCTTGAGACAATAATGAATTTGAAAGTTTAACAATACTACTTGTAATTCTTGGAAGCAATAATGTAAATTTTGTGACAGTTCATAAAATAGCCAATCAACAACCAGAAAAAGCTCTAGTTACATGAAGGTATTCTATTGGAGTAGGATTAGTCAAACAGAAACTGAAAAATAGCAAAATTTACAAATCTAGAAGTCAGTTGCTTGTAGGCAGCGCTCATAACTGGACGTGTTGGTTGTAGACAGTGTTTCTAACCGGAAGTGAGATGCGTCCTCGAGAAATTTAATACGTATTCGTGAGAGACGAAAATAGTTTACGTTGATGCAGTAATTTGTATCATAAATTATTTAAATGTAAAGAATGATTATAGTATGAATATGCATTTTTATGTGGCATTGGTTTGAGATATTTGTTGATTGTAATTATTATTGAGAAGTAAGTTTATACCGCCTTACTGAAACTGACAATAATAGCGTGCAATAATGCAGCGAGGGGGTGAGCTGTTTATCATTATTAGAGACGAGGAAGTTACGTAATGTTCGCGCGTTTTTCTTTAGAATTTGCTGGAACATTTTCCCTAGAGCATATGTATTCATAATTTTCATTGGATATAAAAATAGACGCTAATGTTGGCGCGTTTTATTAGCCAATAGCAGCTCAGTTATAATCTTTAGGCATATCGGGGTGTAGGAGTATAAAAAGGGCTAGGTTAGAGGTAAAGTCCTTCAGTCCGTCAGTTCATCGAAAATCTTTGTACACTACACGTCCTCTTCACGTCAGTTCGTCAAAAACATTTGTACGTTACACGTCGCCTTCAGTCCAGCAGAAATATTCGTACCGTACACGTCGGCTATCGATTCGCAAGTTACGCGTAGCAGAGTTATGAAAAATCTCAAGTGTTGTAAATTTAATTACACAAAAAGTTGAAGTACGCGAATTAAGAATGATCAGTAATGAAGTTATTATAACAGTTTCAGTTTGGCGAGTGTCAAGATCAAAGTGTAAATGTGATAGTGAATGTGTTCGACAATAAAAAGTGTAAAACAAATTCTTTCATCAGTGTTATTTTTGGATAACAGACTCCTTTCCGTTTACACGACCTGTATAAAGAGAAGTGCTCGACCAAAAAGATCATAGCTAGCCGGAGGACAGGGAACCAAAATTAAATAAAATCACAGTAGCATTTTTTCAAACAAACATTAATACTGCCGCAAATTCCTAACACCAGATGGAGCTAACAAACCTAACAAAGAATCACGTCACAAAATGGCTTCACCACGTGGAGTAAACACAAATACACAAACATTATAAGTAATACTGCCGCAACGTGTTGAAAAGTGCAACTATTTAATAAAAGAATCTCACAGCTCTGTATATCAGTGAAGTACTATTTAAATTGTATCAAGGATTAATAAATATAGAGAAGTAAAAATTATAATCTGTGTAAGCCTACATTCTTCAGCCGCACTACGCCTTGCAAAGAAATCCATGTCTCTAAGAATAATACTGGCGCAGCCGAGGCAAACATAAATATACAATATTTAAAGAAACAGTCAAATTACAAAGCCAGTGTTTTTTTAAACATTTGGGGCGAAGGCTGCCGGCCCCCAAAAGTCGGCTCCCCAACAGTCGAAATATAATACAACTCATCCTTCAATACAGCCTACTTCAAATTGTCTCCCAAAGCGTGGGGCAAATAACATTACAACAAAATAACTACTTCATGTTTCTTAAGTGTAAATTCACTATAGAGGGTAATTTTATTTGGTTCGGAGTTTGTGAAAGCGCCTTTCCTTTTAGTTTACTGCAACTGCCGACAGGTAGCAATAGCGACCGGAACATAACACCATGCCGGAGATGCGGCATATTCTGAAACTGCTAGTAGGCGAAGAGGTTTCAATGCCGACTACCAGATGGCACTTGCGTACAGAGAGAGAGTTGGAGTTGGTCGTGTTTATCAACATTGACAGAGCGTTTAAGCGAACGAGGTGCTACGAAACGGTCAAACATCACATTTTTTGTTTTAGGCACTAATAACATCTCTCTTATATCCAGTTTCAGAAAGATATACTTTTTTAGGGTTAAGAGGTTTCTAAGACATTTAAATACCATTTAAATGCTAGTTTGCATTGCTTTAAAGCTGTCATGCAACGCCCCTTTTTAGAACGTTTTTTTATCTTTCAACAACGAGCGACTATATCACGCCCAGTGAACGTTCAACGATTAACAAAAGAGGCAGGACCAAGAGAAGGCAATCAGAAAAGCTGAAGTAATCCAGGAATGAACGTGCAGATGATTATGAGCCTGGAATGTACTGAAGTGTGTCAGAATTTTAATGTTCAAACTTAAAATTCAGTTCTTTCAAAACAACCTTTTTGGATCCTTGTGTACCTTTTTCTCAGAAAGTATATGAAAGGTAGAGAGCTGAGGTTTTCAGTGCATTATACAATACATAGTTAAACTTTCTGAACCACAATCAAAATTTTATAATGTATATTAGTGATATTAAGAAAGGAACAACATTGCACATTTTCTGAGAATGTCTCCAAAAGTATTCTTCATTGTGAACGACTTTTGCATAACTGGTAAACCATAAGAGATAGACAAAATTTTACTGCACAAAAAATGTAGATCGCGCTAAAATACACAATTTATGCCACATACATTTTTACTTTCTCTACTACGTATAGTAAGTAGGGGAAGTATTGTATTGCACCCAAAATTCGATACCGAGATTTCACCGGAAATATATGTTTTGACACCCCCTGAATCCAAAAAAAAAAACATTTTTGGAAACATGTCCGTGTGTGTGTCTGTCTATGAACAGCATAACTCAGAAACGACAGTCGGATAAACAGCAAACTTGGTATTTAGGTTCAGTATCTTCCAGAGATGCGACACGAAGGTTTTCAAGAAAATCCCCCCACCCCAGATTACCCTGCTTCATGTTAATCGAGATATGGAGATGTCAATCTTATTGCTAATATTCTTGTAGATGCAAAGGGAATATGGTAGGGTTTAAGGGATAGTCAAATCTTTAAAGCGCTGATTGCTATGTGGCTCATTCCGTTCTCTTTGCATGTCCAAAACGTAAAAAAAAAAAATTCTGATGTGTTACACTCACGTGACTTTCTCTACTCTTGTACAAACTATTTTTACAAACTCTTATTCTCCATCTACTACATGTTAATCGAGATAAACATTTGCAGACTCTATCTTATTGCTAATTTTCTTGTAGATGTAAGGGGAATATATATTTACAAGGGCAATATAGAAATACAGTAGCGTTTAAGCACATACATATCTCTTAATAGCTGGTTGCTATGTGCAGCACCATTCTTTTTGCCATAGATTAATACTCTTTGCATATCCAAGACAAAAAGTGGATAAGGAATTCCCATTTGAAAAAATAAGTATTGAAAAATAAAATTTGATTTGTTACACTCACATGACTATCTCTACTCTTGTACAAACTATTTTTACAAACGCTCATTCACCATCTACTTCATGTTAATCGAGATAAACATTTGCAGACTCTATCTTATTGCTAATTTTCTTGTAGATGTAAGGGGAATATATATTTACAAGGGCAATATAGAAATACAGTAGCCTTTAATCACATACATATCTCTTAATAGCTGGTTGCTAGGGGCAGCACCATTCCCTTTGCCACAGATTAATACTCTTTGCATATCCAAGACAAAAAAATGAATAACGAATTCCCATTTGAGAAAATAAGTATTGAAAAAATTAAGGGAATAACAAGCAATATCTCGAAAATGGTTCACTCAACAAAAAAAATGTATAAGACATAAATTGTGTATTTTAACGCGATCTACATTTTTTGTGTAGTAAACGTTTGTCTATCTCTTATGGTTTACCAGTTATACATTTCATTTGCCATGAAAATATCAAACATACGATATTTTAATCAAAATCGTTAGCCAATTTTGAGCAAATTAAAATTTTCGAAAAATTTTCCATGTAAATGGTAATCTGGGGTGGGGGGACTTTCTTGAAAACCCTTGTGTCGCATCCCTGGAAGATGCTGAACCTAAATACCAAGTTTGGTGTTTATCCGAGTGTTGGTTTCTGAGTTATGCTGTTCACAGACACATACACACACACGGACATGTTTCCGAAAACGCTTTTTTTTTTTTTTTTTTTTTTTTTTGCATTCAGGGGATCTCAAAACATATATTTCCAGTGAAATCTCGGTATCGAATTTTTGGGTGGAATACAATACTTCCCCTACTTACTATAAGTAGTAGAGAAAGTAAAATGGTGTTATTTAATTGTGTGGGTAAATTGACAAATTGACCGACTACTTTTGAATGTGAGATTTCATTCGTTTAATGGTTTTTTTTCCTCCAAAAATTCTATTTCAAGATTTCACCGGTAATATACCTATGTTCTGAGGCCCCTTGAATGTAAGAAAGGCATTTTTGGAAAAAGATCCGCGCGCGTGTGTGTGTGCCTGAACAGCATTAACTCAAAAACGGAAAGTTGGATAAATAGCAAACTTTGTATTTAGGTTCAATGCTGTCCAAAGATGCGACACTAAGATTTAACGAGAACTTCCCCACCCCAACCTACCCTTAACATGGAAAATTTTTCGAAATGTTTTATTATCTAAAAGGTTGCTCTAGCAATTCTGATTACAATAGCGTATTATAAGATAACTGAGTTTTTAATTGAGTTTTTTGTTTATGGATCTCTCTAACTGCTATGGCTCTTAAGAGTCCCATTCTATATTGGGCGTGAAAGATCGTAAATTTTGCTCAAAGGTCCTCATCAGGTTTGAGGTTCGTTTACGTGCCCTAAATCTACGACATGGGACCAGCGGCTTTATTTTCCTTCCGAAGTAAGCCATGCTAAGTATTTTTAAGCCCGAAAAAAAAATTCATCGCCCTCCGTCGGGTTTGAACCGCGGCCTCGAGAACTATAGGCTAGTATTATAAGCTATATTTACACGTCAAATAAAATGTAAATGTTGAATTTTCGGGGAATAACCTCTGAAGTCCCCTTCTTTCGAAAGGAGTTTTGTATAATCTTGTATAACTGGTAAGAGTTAAGCGATACACGAAAACGTACCGTACGAAAAATGTAGATCTCTTTAAAACTCACAATTTATTTGAAATAGCCTTTTTTGTGGAATCAGCCACTTCCCAAATATCCGTTATTAATGGTTTGAATTGTTCAACACTTAACCATTAAAGTTGATGCACTAATTTGTATCACAAATTACTTAAATGTAAATAATGATTGTAATATGAATATGCATTTTTATGTGACATTGATTTGAGATGTATATTGATTGTAATTATTGTTGGGAAGTAAGTTTATACTGCCTTACTGAAACTGACAATAATAGCGTGCAATAATGCAGCGAGGGGGTGAGCTGTTTATCATTATTGGACACGAGGAAGTTACGTAATATTGGCGCGTTTTTTTTTTTAGAATCTTCTGGAACGTTTCCCTAGAGCATATGTATTCATAATTTTCATTGGATATAAAAATAGACGCTAATGTTGGCGCGTTTTATTAGCCAATTGCAGCTCAGTTATAATCTTTAGGCATATCAGAGTGTATGAGTATAAAAAGAGTAGGTTAGAGGTAGACCCCGCCAGTTCATCAAAATTCTTTGTACACTACACGTCGCATTCCCATCAGTTCGTCGAAAGCATTTGTACGGCACACTTCGGATATCGATTTGCAGGTTACGCGTAACGGAGTTATGAAAATTCTCAAGTATGGTAAAGTTAATTATACAAAAGGTTGAAGTACGTGGATTAAAAGTGATTAGTAAGAAGTTGTTATAACAGTTTCAGTTTGGCGAGAGTCAAGATCAATGTGTAAATGTGATAGTAAATGTGTTCGACAATAAAAGTGTAAAACAAATTCTTTCATCGGTGTTATTTTTGGATAAGAGACTCCCTTCCGTTTACACAACCTGTATAAAGAGAAGTGCTTGACCAAAAGGATAATAGCTAGCCGGAGGACAAAGAACCAAAATTAAATAAAATAACAGTAGCATTTTTTTAAACAAAAAAACTAATACTGCCGCAAATTGCTAACACCAGATGGAGCTAACAAACCTAACAAATGAATCACGTCACAAGATGGCTTCAACACGTTGAGTAAACACACATACACAATAATGTTAAATAAATAACATTAAATCGCTCTCAAATTGGCTCCCAAACGTGGGGCTAACAAAAGAACAATAATGTTATCGCAAATTAAAGTCAAAGTTTTTCAGTTGAGTATGCAATTTTAAGGCCAACGTTAAGCGTCCAATTCTAAAACATTTGACTATTGTAATTTCCTTTGTACTCGTGTCTACGAAGTGTGTAATGCAGCCATTTCCAGAAGTGTAATGCAGCCATTTCCAGAAAGGTTTACTCGATTAAAATGAAGTACGTAGGAAAATAAACTTTCGTAAGAATAATTTTTATACCCGCTAATAAGCAATTAAAGATTAGAGAAAGTCATGTGAATTTAACACGTCATAGTATTTTATAATAAATGCACATCTTTCATATACTCGTAAAATCTTGTTTGTCCATTTAAGTTTCATTACATGTGAAACATCCATTTCACTGGGGCTTTTGAAACGGTAATTATACATGAATGAAAACTATTTCAAGCTACATACGAGGTGTGATCAAAAAGTTTCCGGTATGACGTCATTAATACTACACAAAAGCTTGTTTTGTCTAATCTGCACTGTCACCCTCGAAGTAGTCTCCTTGGGAGTTGATATACTTGTCCCAGCACTTCTGCCACTGCTGAAAGCACCTCTGGAAGTCCTCTTCTTTCAACATGTTCAGAGCCTTCTGCGATTCGCGATGGATGACATCAGTGTCCTCAAAACGGTGTCCTCGGAGCCGAATTTTAAGTCGCGGGAAAAGAAAAAAGTCCGCTGGTCCCAAATATGGAGAATAGGCGGGATGGGTTACAGTATCCATCCTATTTTGATCCAAAAATTGGCGAACAGAAAGGGCTTTGTGCGCGCGGGTGCATTGTATGGTGCAGAAACATGTTCAAATTGTCTTTCAAAATGCTTTGAACACTTCCAAAGGAGAGTCTTAATGAGTTAGAAAGTTCCCTTTTTGTAATGCACCTATCATTTAAGAGCATTTGACTCACCTGATTGATATTTTAATCAGTTTTGCTGGAACAGGGTCGCCCCGAACGATCTGCATCTTTAACTGATGTCACACCACTTTTAAATTTCAAAACCACTCAAATGCTTGAGTTTTGCCCATAACTTCCTCTCCATAAGCTGTTCTTAACATTTCATAGGCTTCTGTTGCAGTTTTACCTAGTTTAAAGTAAAAGTTTATGTTCGTTCTTTGTTCTTCGTAATCTGACATTTTTGCTACGCGGAAAAATCGCAGCACATGCAAAACACGCGTTCACTTCAGAGCGTCTACCTCTTCACTGCATAGTCACAGGAAGTCATGTGACCTCTCATTTTTATTGGAAAGGAACGCTGCATATACAGTCTGGGTAAGAGTTTAAGAAATCTCAGCGTCAGCATTGTTGTGAAGCCATTCCAGAAACTTTTTGATCACACCTCGTATTGTATCCGTCAACTTCGCGAGTGTTTCCACGGCTTGTTATTTCAAGCTCATTCCCAAATGAGAAACGGGTTTCTGGTATGGTAGGGAAATTTGTTCCACAGTACGAGTATTTACGTTAACTTAATATTATTAGCAACGTTCCTTAAATTATTTATTGAGTATGTATTCAATTCACATCTCTAATCTTTTTAAATAATGAAAATGAATTAATATACTCACCTTCTCGATCTCTATGAAGCGCTCAATCTTTGATCTGAAAATTGCTAACCCAGGTCCCTTAGGATACGGCTTCTGTAACATCAATACAGTTACAAGGGTTAGTAAAAATTATGTGCTAATTCAATTGTCATTACTGCAATATTTATAACATTTTAAGGAGGGACTGAATGGCAAAAATTTCTAACAGAAAAAAAAATTGTGTTTTTAGATCTGTACAGCCTTATTAATTGGCATTTCCTCTTTAGTTTGATATACGGTACGTTTGAAAATTCAGTAAATTTTCTGCTACAGCTAAATGGAACTATTTTCCAAAAAACGCTCGGGCCCGTTAAACAGTATAATTTAAAAGATAATGTTTTACAATATTATTGTGTAAGTTGTGACGTCATCGGAAATATTACTTTTCCTACTACGTATAGTAAGTAGGGGAAGTACTGTATTCCACCCAAAAATTCAATACCGAGATTTCACCGAAAATATATATACTTTGAGACCCCCTGAATCCAAAAAAAAAAGCATTTATGGAAACATGCCCGCGTGTGTGTGTGTGTGTGTGTCTGAACAGCATAACTCAGAAACGAACAGTAGGATAAACACCAAAGTTGGTATTTAGATTCAGTATCTTCCAGAGATGCGATACGAAGATTTTTAAGAAAATCGCACTACCCTAGATTACCCTTTACATGGAACATTTTTCGAAAATTTTAATTTTCACAAAAATGGCGCTAACGATTTTGATTAAAATATCATATGTTTAAGATATTTTCCTGACAAATAAAATGTATATCTTGAATTTTCTGGGAATGTCTCCAAAAGTATTCTTCATTGTGAACGACTTTTGCATAACTGGTAAACCATAAGAGATAGACAAAATTTTACTACACAAAAAGTATAGATCGCGTTCAAATACACAATTTATGTCCTATATATATTTTTTGTTGAGAAGCATTTTCGAGATATTGCATGTAATTCCCTTAAATTTTTAATACTTATATTCTCAAATGAGAATTAGTTATTCATTTTTACTTTCTCTACTACGTATAGTAAGTAGCGGAAGTATTGCATTCCACTAAAAAATCCATTACCGAGATTTCACCGGAAATACATGCTTTGAGACCCCTGAATCGAAAAAAAAGCATTTTTGGAAACATGTCCGTGTGTGTGTCTGTGTACAGCATAACTCAGAAACGAACAGTCGGATAAACACCAAACTTGGTATTTAGGTTCAGTATCTTCCAAGGATGCGACACGAAGGTTTTCAAGAAAATCCCTCCACCCCAGATTACCCTTTACATGGAAGATTTTTCGAAAATTTTAACTGTCTCAAAAATGGCTAGCGATTTTGATTAAGATATTTTCATGAAAAATAAAATGTTTATCTTGAATTTTCTGGGAATGTCTCCAAAAGTATTCTTCATTGTGAACGACTTTTGCATAACTGGTAAACCATAAGAGATACACAAAGTTTTACTACACAAAAATGTAGATCGCGTTAAAATACACAATTTATGTCATATACATTTTTGTTGTTGAGTGAACCATTTACGAGATATTGCTTGTTATTCCCTTAAATTATTCAATTCTTATTTTTTCAAATGGGAATTCGTTATTCATTTTTTTATCTTGGATATACAAAAAGTATTAATCTGTGGCAAAGGGAATGGTGCTGCATCTAGCAACCAGCTATTCAGAGATATGTATGTGCTTAAAGGCTACTGTATTTCTATATTGCCGTTGCAAATATAATTCCCTTACATCTACAAGAAAATTAGCAATAAGATAGAGTCTGCAAATGTTTATCTCGATTAACATGAAGTAGATGGAGAATAAGCGTTTGTAAAAATAGTTTGTACAAGAGTAGAGAAAGTCATGTGAGTGTAACACATCAGATTTTTTTGACTTGGATATGCAAAGAGTATTGATCAGTGGCAGAGAGAATGGTGCAGCACATAGCAACCAGCTATTAAGAGATATGTCTGTGCTTATATTGCCCTTGCGAATACAAAACAAGGTGAACATAGTACGCCTTAAGCGATAGTCAAATATTTTTAAAACTGGTCGCTATGTGTAAAATGTAATTCTCTTAGCATGTCAAAAGATCGTTTCTACAAATGTTTATCTCGATTAATATGAAATAGATGGAGAGTAAGAGTTTGTAAAAATAGTTTGTACAAGAGTAGAGAAAGTCATGAGAGTCTAACACATCAGAATTTTTTTTAAATTACATCCTTCATTTTTTTGTATACCACCTCCAAGATTTTGTTAATGTATATGATTCAAGAAGCTGATACCGTAATTACTGACATGTAGATATAAATAGTTAAATAAAGGAATAATAGTAAGATAGAGAAATAATTGAAGTAATTAGCAAGTTATGTTAAGAAAATTCATTAGCAACAGCGAGGAGCGAACGCGCTAGGCAAAAAGATTCCTGGAATGCAGTTGGGTATAAGTTCAGTACATTTGCAAAGTCACATAGGCCAATTCTGTAAATTGGAAAAGTGAAAGGTTCCTAGATTCAGGCGAGCCGTAGCATAGCAACAAGGGGAGGTACGACAAAGTAACAATCAGAGAAGCACATGAACAGTGTTTATTTTGGCCCAGGTGAGAAAGAAAGTTGGTAGCAGTAGTTATATGTAAGTGGCGCTTCAGTTAATAGGGCTCACATTCTAAATCAGACACTCCCTCTTGAGATTTATTCAGTTCATTATGTGGCTTACTCGTGTGTTATTTTAAGCGCTCGGTGACGCGCTTGTATGGCCGAGACTTACGGCTATCGCGTGGGGTTTTGCCGGGGTGAATTTTAGCGACTCGGGGCAAATTACCCTTCTAGTTTCTTTTATAGCGTAAACAGTTATTTCAAATCTTAAAGCTGATAATGCATAAATTAACAGGTATAACAATTCAATTGTTACAGTTTGAGTTTTACGATTCATAACCAGTTTTATTCTTTATCTTCAAACGGTCGGAAACTCGCTTCAATAGCTCAAATATTAGATCACATTCAATTTATCAGTCAATTTAAACTGGTCTGGTTTCAAAGCTGTCACGTTGCTATGGTAATCAAATAAATAGTTGAAAATTCCTGATCTCATTGATGCTTTGTAGAAGTTAAAAAAAACAACAATGTTTTTAAGTGAAAGTGAAGGAAATGAGATTGTGATGATTGGATATGGTGATAGGAAACCTACATAAGAAACAACAAAATAAAAGATAATCATATGTTTATAAAGTTATGATTTGCATTTTAACTTGTTTATTTTAATGCTATTGTTTGATTGACATACAAACATTCTCTTTCAACTATTGATTGGTTTCTATAGCAATGTTTGTTGTATAAAATAACTGATAGCTTGTACAATGGCACACCATAGTAAACTATTTGGGCCGGTATACCAAACATCTGATGTGTTACACTTTCTCTACTCTTGTACAAACTATTTTTATAAACGCTTATTCTCCATATGCTTCATGTTAATCGAGATGTTAATCTTATTGCTAATTTTCTTGTAGATGCAAGGGGAATATGGTAGACTTTAAGCGATAGTCAAATGTTTTAAGAGCTGGTTGCTATGTGGAGTATTCCATTCTCTTTGTATGTTCAGGACAAAACAAAAAGAAATCAATAACGAATTCCCATTTTAGAAAAATTATAAGTATTGGAAGGTTTAAGGGAATAACAAGCAATATCTCGAAAACGGTTCACTCAAAAAAAAAATGTATATGGCATAAATTTTGTATTTTAATGCGATCTACATTTTTTGTGTAATAAAATTTTGTCTATCTCTTATGGTTTACCAGCTATGCAAAAGTCGTTCACAATGAAGAATACTTTTGGAGACATTCCCAGAAAATTCGAGATATACATTTCATTTGTCATGAAATTATCTTAAATACATGATATTTTAATCAAAATCGTTAGTCATTTTTGAGTAAATTAAAATTTTCGAAAAATGTTCAATGTAAAGGGTAATCTGGGGTGGGGCGATTTTCTTGAAAACCTTTGTGTCGCAACTTTGACAGATACTGAACCTAAATACCAAGTTTGGTGTTTATCCGACTGTTCGTTTCTGAGTTATGCTGTTCAGACACACACAGACACACACACACACACACAGACAGGATTCAGAGGGTCTCAAAACATATATTTCCGGTGAAATCTCGGTATCGAATTTTTTGATGGAATACAATACTTTCCCTACTTTCTATACGTAGTAGTGAAAGTAAAAATGATGAACGAATAAGGGTTTTGTAAATTGTAATTATCTATGTTATTGAAGTGTGAGTTTATTAAATGAAAGAAAATTAATTAATGGAATATATTTTCAAGTAGGAATCTGCCATTATTCCTAATTTAATCCACTTCCTCTTGGGTCAAAAGAGAACGTTTCACCCTATAGTTCCTCTACCTGCCACAGATATATGGTAGCGAAAGCAATAAGCGTTTCTACTAATCACCATTCACAGGACTAACATTCTTAGTAACCCTACTACGAAAGCTTTAATACTATCCAGCAGTGGTGGATTAAAAACTTGCCAGAAAGGGCAACCATAAAGCTACAACTCATACCCAACCCTTCTTCGTTTTAAAAGCAATTAAGCAAATGCACATGCTTACGGTCAGCATGATTTAGAGGGCCTATGCTTGTTCTAAACTGTCAGCAACACCATCCACATTAAGCTATTGCATTGCCTGGAGATATTATTTATGGCACTTCGTATTTCACAACCGATACGTTCTTTAAAACAGTACACAGCATATGTGTACAGGTCCTGCCAAATGTATAACAACCTCCTCACACGATCAACACTTTTTGTATTTAATGTGCTACATTCTGTTGAAAAAATCTAATATGTTACATTCGCATGACTTTTGAAGTAGATAGTTTCTGCCCCACGTATGGAAAGCCAATTTGAAGTAGATAATTTTGAAGTAGGTTATATTGAAGGAGTTGTATTACATTTCAACTGTTGGAGAGCCGAACATGAAGTAGTTGCAACCGCACGTATGGTACCCGGTGTCCTTTGCCCCAAATGTTTAAAAATATATTAACTTTGTAATTTTGACTGTTTCTTTAAATATTATATTTTATGTTGGCCTCGGCTGCGTCAGTATTATTGTTAGAGACTGTTTCTCTTTGCAGGGAGTGGTGCGACTGAAGAATGTAGGCTTACACAGGTTTTAAGTTTTTCTTCACTCCATTTATTAATGCTTGACACGATTTAAATAACACTTCACTGATATAGAGAACTGTGAGATTTTTTTATTAATTGCTTGCAGTTTTTTAACAGGTAAACTATTTTTTTGTCTCGCAAAAAATACCGTATTATATTTCTCGAGGACGTGTCTCGCGTCGAGTTATTAGCACTGTCTAAAAGCAACGGACTTCTAAGTTTGCAAATTTTGCTTCATTTTAGTTTCTGATTGGCTAATCCTAGTCCAATAGTACACCTTCATTTAACTATAGCTTTTTTCTGGTTGTTCATTGGCTATTTTATAAACTGTCACAAAACTACATTATTGCTTCCAAAAATCACAAGTAACATTGTTAAACTTTCAAATTCATTATTGCCTCAAGGTTATCTTATTGTTACCTCATTGTTAGCAACCTTTGACCTATTTCTCACAGCTCCTACATTATTAAATTACGTAATACATTCACATAACATTATTACACATGGATACAATAATATAAACATATACAATGCCTGTAATGTACACTTTTTATATATTGTTACATACACAATTTGCTTTAAGGCGGGCTGTTATTGAATTTATATATTATATAATCAGACTGAAATCATTTAAGTGTTAAAAATACTGCCTCACTTTCTCTTTTCTCTATCCCTTTTTAGTGGTATACAAATTATTCTTACAAAAGCTTACATTTCTATCTGCTTTATGTCAATCGGGATAAATATTTGGAGAAACCAAACTTAGTTACATATTTAAAAGCGGTTTGCCAAAGCTGGCCTTGAAATTCTATACTCTTTCCATCACATCACCAGAAACTACTGAATAGCGACAGCACTTTAAAAATTACAAAGTATTGATAAATTCAAACCATTCCCAGAAATGGTTGATGTCACAAATAAATTATATTAAATAATTTGGGCGTTTTATAGAGATCTACACTTTAATGGGTATATTTTACTCTATCTCTTGTGATTTATGCAAAATTACAATTTATAGAAAAAGGTACATTTATGTGTTTATGTGTGTGTTTGCGCGCCCATACGCCTGTTTACGAGCATAACTCAAACACAAAAATTCGGATAAATACCAACCCTGCTATTTAAGTTCAGTAGTTTCAAAGATACGACACAATCTATAAAAGTTTCAAAAATATCCCGATCGATGAAACTACCCTTTACATAAATTTTTCGAAACGTTTTATTTTCTAAAAAATGACTAACGATTTTGATTAAAGTACCATACATTAAAGATACTTACATGACAAACAAATTTATATATTCAATTTTCTAGGAATAGCATATGGAGTTCTCTTTTGTGGTATAAGTCATTTCCGAGATATCCGTAATTAATGGTTGGAATTATTCAATGCTTTTGTCACACATTTCAAGTCCTGTCGATTTTCAGTTGTTTTTGGTGATTGCATATAAAGGGTATGGCATTTTAAGCCAGCATATAGCGTGCAATTCTTAAACATTTGACTATCGCCGTTACCTTGGTATCCCAAAGAAATGTGTTACATAGTTACTTCTGCAAAAGTTTATCTCAATTAAAATGAAAGAAGAATAAATTCTTCTAAGAATAATTTGTTTACCCACTCATAAATGCTAGAGAGAAGAGAAGTTCATGTGAATGTAGCATATCCGATTCTTTTTAATCTTCCTGTTGCGTCTTTAGAATATACTGAACTTAAGTACCAAGTTTGGCATCTACTGAACATTCTGTTTTTATGTGAATATTCACAAAACCTTACGCAGAACTTTTTCTTAAAAAAAATTCTGATGTTTTCTCTACTCTTGTACAAACTATTTCTTACAAACTATTTCTTACAAACTCACATTCTCCATCTATTTCACATTAGTCGAGATAAACATTTGCAGAAACGATCTTTTGACATGCAAAGAGAATTACATTTTACACATAGCGACCAGTTCTAAAAATATTTGACTATCGCTTAAGGCGTACTATGTTCCACTTGCTTTGTATTTACAAGGGCAATATAGAAATACAGTAGCCTTTAAGCACATACATATCTCTTAATAGCTGGTTGCTAGGTGCAGCACCATTCTCTTTGCCACAGATTAGTACTCTTTGCATATCCAAGACAAAAAAATTAATAACGATTTCCCATTTGAGAAAATAATTGTTGAAAAATTTAAGGGAATAACAAGCAATATCTCGAAAATGGTTCACTCAATAAAAAAATGTAAATGACAAACTGTGTATTTTAACGCGATCTATACTTTGTTGTTGTAAAAGTTTGTCTATCTCTTATGATTTACCAGTTATGCAGAAGTCGTTCACAATGAAGAATACTTTTGGAGACATACCCAGAAAATTCAAGTTATACATTTTGAGTGTCATAAAAATATCTTAAACATATAATATTTTAATCAAAATCGTAGAGCCATTTTTGAGAAAATTAAAATTTTCGAAAAATGTTCCATGTAAAGGGTAATCTGGGGTGGGAGGCTTTTCTTGGTGTTTATTCGACTGTTCATTTCTGAGATATGCTGTTCTTGCACGCGCACGCACACACGCTTTTTTGGATTCAGGGGGTCTCAAAACAAACATTTCCGGTGAAATCGCGGTTTGAATTTTTGGGTGGAATACAATACTTCCCCTAGTTACTATACGTAGTAGAGAAAGTAAAAAAGAATTGAATGCAGTGGCCTTAAAGAAATAGAATTGGTGCATTCCACTCAAAAATTCGGTACCAAGATTTCACCGGAAATAAATGCGGCGCCCTGCATACAAATGAAGCATTTTTGAAAACATGTCCATGTGTGTGTCTGTGTACAGTATAACTCAAAAACGAAAAGTCGGATACATACTAAACTCGGTATTTGGTTTTCGTATCTTCCAAGGATGCAACACAAAGATTTTCAAGTAAGTCCCCCACCCGTTACTACCCCTTACATGTATCACTTTTCGAAAATTTTGATTTTATGCAAAATTGCTCTAATAATTTTGATTAAAATACCATATGTGAAAGAAACTTACATGACAAATAAATTGCATATATTGAATCTTCTGGGAATATCCTAGGAAGTCTACATTTGAAAGGAATGTTGTATAATATTCTATAACTTGTAAACGTTAAGCGATAGACGAAAAAGTAGCACATAAAATGTAAATATATTTAAAAAATATAATTTACTCAAAATAATCTTTTTTGTGGCATAAGCCGTTTGTGAGATATACATTAATAAAGGTGCAGGTTGTTTAATACTTGTCATTCTTTCAAAGTCCCGCCGATTTTCAGTTGTTTCTCGCGATGTCATGGAAACAGTACGGAATTTTAAGGCCAGCATATAGCGTCCATTTGACTATCGCTGTTCTCTTTGTATCTATAACAAAATGTGTAATGTAGCTATTTCTGCAAAGGTTTATTTAGATTAAATGCAGTAGATAGAAAATAGGCTTTCCTAAGAATAGTTTGTACAGCCACTAAAAAGGATAGAGGGTACAGAATGCCATATGAATGTACCACATCAGATTTTTACTTTCTCTCCTACGTATAGTAAGTAGGGGAACTATTGTATTCTACCCAAAAATTCGATACCGAGATTTCACAGGAAATACATGTTTTGAGGTGCATTGAATGCATATAAAGTATTTTTGGAAACATGTCCGTGTGTGTGTCTGTGAACAGCATAACTCAGAAACGAACAGTCGGATAAACACCAAACTTGGTATTTAGGTTCAGCATCTTCCAGAGATGCGACACGAATGTTTTCAAGAAAATTCCCCCACTCCAGATTACCCTTTACATGGAACATTTTTCGAAAAATTTAATTTTCTCAAAAACGGCTCCAACGATTTTGATTAAAATATCATATGTTTAAGATATTTTCATGATAAATGAAATGTATATCTCGAATTTTCTGGGAATGTCTCCAAAAGTATTCTTCATTGTGAACGACTTTTGCATAACTGGTAAACCAAGAGAGATAGACAAAATTTTACTGCATAAAAATGTAAATCGCGTTAAAATACATAATTTATGTCGTAAACTATTTTTTTTGTTGAGTGAACGATTTTCGAGATATTGCTTGTTATTCGCTTAAATTTTCCAATACTTTTTCTGAAATGGGAATTTTGATTACATTTTTTTATGTCCTGGACATAAAAAGAGAATGGAAGGCGCCACATAGCAACCAGCTCTTAAACATTTGACTATCGCTTAAAGCCTACCAATTCCCCTTGCATCTACACTAAAATTAGCAATAAGATTAACATATCGATTAACATGAAACATATGGAGAATAAGCGTTTGTAGAAATAGTTTGTACAAGAGTAGAGAAAGTCATGAGAGTGTAACAGATCAGATGTTTTTTTTCTTTTTTTTTTTACGTCTTTAAAGCAGTATTTATGATGAAAACTCGATAATGAATTTTTGGAATACTATAGGAGAAAGCAATAAGGTTTTATAGTAGAATCACTATGGATTGTAAATGGGTAGAGAAAGTCGTGTGAATATCTAAATGCATGCCTTGTGGATAGCAATTTCGACTGTGAAACAGCAGCAGGAACAGAGCAATAGAACCTCAACAGCTGTGGTTTATTGTTTGGTACCCATGTCCAATATCTACCTTTAATTTCCGCAACGAGGAAATTTGTTTTCGCGAATAAGGTGTGTTTGGTAAACCAAGAAGAGCTGTTTTCATGATTTCCTATCGACCCAGCAACCAGCGGAAGTTCGTTGACTGCGCCCGTTTTGTTTTCTAAACGCTGTCATCTATTTCGTAATGTGGTAGAGACCGTCTTTGTTGCTGCACTGTTTCTATTCATCTCGTGTCATTCATTCCAGTAGATGTCGAGCATAATCCGAGGTGATACATTCATATGACTTCTTCTGCCCATTCATCAACAAACTGTTACAACAGCTTATTATTCTATCTTTAATCGAGATAAACATTTGTAGAATTAGTTTTCATTATACATTTCCTTGTGAAGAAAATTTGAAGCCCCACGGTTAGGTGGCAATTTCAAGTAGATAGCTGTATTATTGCCCCTTATGGAAGCCAATTTGAAGAAGTATTGTTTCGTTATTTCGTTGTATTTTAGTTCTACTGTTGGGGAGCCAAAACTTGAAGTAACTGCCCCACGTGATACAAAGTTTCCGGTGGCCTTCGCCCCAACGTTTAGGAATAAACTTCGTATTTTAAAGTTCCTTTAAAGATTATATATTTATGTTTGCCTCGGCTGTGTCAGTATTAATTTTCAGAAATATGTATCTCTTATCAGGGGGTGATGGGGCTAAAGAATGTAGGCTTACACAAACTATAATTGTTACTTCACTCCCTTTATTAATCCTTCACACGACTAAATAACACTTCGCTTATATAGAGAGCTGTGAGATTATTTATTAATTGCACTTTTAAGCACGTAAACTTTATAATATTCTCGTCGTAATGAATTTTATATGTCTCACACTGAATACGTATTCAAGTGCTTGTGAACGCGTATATCGTTCGGTTGTGAACGCTGTCTACTAGCGACTGGCGCCTGAATTTATACAATTTACTCTATTTCAGTTTCTGATTGGCTAATCCTACTCCAATAGAATGCTTTTATTTAACTTGAGCTTTTTCTCGTTGTCGATTGGCTATTTATAAACTGTTTTAAATATTACATTATTGCTGCTCCAACATTTACTAGTAGCATTATTAAACATTTCCAATTCATTATTGCCTCAGGTTACCTCATTGTTACCTCATTGTTAGCAACCTTCGGCCTCTATTCTCACAGTTTCTACGTTATTAATTTACTTAATACATTCACATAAAATTATTATACATTACATAATAAAAATAAACATAACACAATGACTGTTACATGAATTTTATATATTATATTATACACATATTGCTTTAAGGCGGGCTGTTATTGAATTTATATATTATATTAATTAGACTGATATTATTTAAGTGTTAATAACACTGCCTCACTTGTAGCTACAAGGGAATTATGGAAATGCAATAGGCTTATTTGCTATTTGATATTTATTAACCTCTTTGCCATATAAGTACAGACAGAGTTGCGTAATAGAAGCTAGAATTAAAGAATAAAATGATTTAAACCTTATTTGGTAGTATTCCTTAAGGTCACAAAGTGCATTTACCTGCAGCGTTGAGCGATAGTCAGATATTTTAAGAGGGGGTCTCTATGTGATGACTTTGAAATTTCTTTCTCTTTGCACGACTAGGAGAAAAACTCTGACGCGATACAAAACACATGACTTTCTTTAGTCTCTTATCTTTATTGGTGGATATACAAATTGTTCTTTTTAAAGCTTATTTTTCTATCTACTACATTTTAATACAAATAAACCTTTGCAGAAACAGCTACATTATACACTTCGCTATAGATAGAAAGAGAACAGCGATAGTCAAGTGTTTTTCATTCCGAATTTATCCGAGTTATAGCGCGCGCGCGCACGCGCACACGCACATGCGCACACACACGTCTAAAAATTTGGATTCAGGAGGCCATTTCCGGTGAAATTTCGGTATCGAATTTTTGAGTGGAATGCAATACTTCCCCTACTTACTGTTATGGCAATATTTTTAACATTTAAATGATTTCAGTCTAATTATATAATATATAAATTAAATAACAGCCCGCCTTAAAGCAATATGTGTATGTAAGAATATATAAAAGGTGTATATTACAGTCATTGTATATATTTATATTATTGTATACATGCGTAATAATGTTGTGTAAATGTATTACGTAATTTATTAATGTAGGAGCTGTGAGAATAATAGGTTAAAAGCTGCTAACAATGAGATAACCTTGAGGCAATAATGAATTTAAAGGTTTAATAATGCTACTTGTGATTCTTGGGAGCAATAATGTAATTTTTGTGACAGTTTATAAAATAGCCAATCAACAACCAGAAAAAGCTTTAGTTAAATGAAGGTATTCTATTGGACTAGGATTAGCCAATCGGAAACTAAAATGGAGCAAAATTTACAAATTTAGAAGTTAGTTGCTTGTACACAGTGTTCCTAACCAGACGGGAGATGTGCGCTCGAGAAATTTAATAGATATTTTGTGTGAGACAAAAACAGTTTACGTGTTAAAAAGTGCAAGTAATTAATAAAATAATCTCACAGCTATAACAGAGAAGTGTTATTTAAATCGTGTCAAGCATTAATAAAATGAGTGAAGTAAAATTATAATCTGTGTAAGCCTACATTCTTCAGTCGCACCACAACCCTGCTAAGACATTCATGTCTCTAAAAAATATAAATACTGACGCAGCCGAGGCAAACATAAATATATAATACTTAAAGGAACAGTCAAATTACAAAGTTAATGTTTTTAAACTTGGGGCAAAGGCCACCGGAAACTTTTTACCATACGTGCGGTTGCAACTGCTTCAAGTTCGGCTCCCCAACAGTCGAAATACAATACATCTTCTTCAAACTGGCTTTCCATACGTAGCAGGAAGAAACCTTCAAATTGACGCCCAAAGCGTGATGCAAACAACGTAATATTACTTCTTCTCTGTACGTGGTAGAGACAGTGATAAGGTCCATATGAGAGTTTCTGTGAACCACATGACACAAAAACGAAAACAGCAAACTAGGTATTTAATTTCACTGCCACACCACGTACATTTTCAACATAATCGCCCCACATTAAACTAACCTTTACATGGAACATTTTTCGTTATTTATTTTCCCAAAAATGGCCCTCACGATTTTAATTAAAATACCACATTATAAGATATTTTATAACAAAATGTGCATCTTGAATTTTTAGTAATAGCCTGTGACGTCCTCTTAATTATAAATGAATTTTCTATAATTGATAAACCGTAAGAGGCGGAGAAAGTTTTAGTACGCAAGAAATGTATATCTCGTTAAAGCACACAATTTATATCAAACATGTTTGGTCGTTAACCATTACCGAGATATTTTTTGTTATTGGCTTGAATTTTCGAATCTTTACTTTTCTCAAACGGAAAATCGCTATTCATGTTTACGTTCTCTGCCATGTACATAGTAGGTAGAGGATGTATTGTACTTCTACCAAAAAATTCGATACAGAGAGTTCACCGAAAATACATGTATTGAGGCCGCCTGAATCCAAAAAAGGGCATTTTTAAAACCAGATCCGTGTGTGCGTCTATGAACAGAAGAACTCAAAAATGAAAAGTCGTATAAGTACCAAACTTGGTCTTCAAGTTCAGTATCTTTAAGGATGTGATAGAAACATTTTGAAGAAAATCTCCTCCCACATTCCTTTTACGTGGAACATTTTGGAAAAATTTTGGATATATAAAAAATGGTTGTACTAGTTGGATTAAAATACATTAAAGATATCTTCATGACAAATAAATTGAATATCTTCAATTTTCTGCGAAGAGCGCCCCTGTGGGGCTCGGAACTTGTGGGCAGGGCTGTTCGGTATCCGGATGCGGTTTCTCTGGAAGAGTTCATGCTGACGCACATCGGCGTCCGGATAGGTCGCCCTTCTTGTCTCCTTAAGCTTCCCCTCGCAGGTGTCCCTTTTGAGGCAGTATTTTTAATACTTAAATAATTTCAGTCTAATCATATAATAATAATAATAATAATTCAATAAAAGACCGCTTTAAAGCAATATGTGTATGAAACAATATTTAAAAAGTGTATATTACAGTCATTGTACATGTTTATATTATTGTATACATGTTCAATAATGTTATGTGAATGTATTACGTAATTTAATATTGTAGGAGCTGTGAGAAGAATAGGTTAAAAGTTGCTAACAATGAGGTAACCTTGAGGCAATAATGAGTAAGAAAGTTTAACAATACTACTTGTGATACTTGGAGTAACAATAATGTAATTTTTGTGACAGTTTATAAAATAGCCAATCAACAACCAGGAAAAGCTTTAGTTAAATAAAAGTATTCTATTGGATTAGGAATAGCCAATAAAAGACTTGATATACAGAAATTTACAAATTTAGGCGGTAGAAATCAAGTCAGTTGCTTGTAGACAGCGCTCATAACTGGACGCGTTGCTTCTAGACAGTGATCATAACCAGACGCGAGATGTGTCCTCGAGAAATTAATTACGTATTCGTGTGAGACGAAAATAGTTTACGTATTAAAAAGTGCAAGTATTAAATAAAAGAATCTCACAGCTCTCTATATCAGTGAAGTGCTATTTAATTTGTGTCAAGGATTAATAAAAAGGAGTGAACTAAAACTTAAAATCTGCGTAAGCCTACATTCTTAGTGGTATCACAACCCTGCCAAGACTTCCGTGTCTCAACAATAATACTGTCGCAGCCGAGGCAAACATAAATATTTAATACTTAAAGAAATAAACAAATTACAAAGTTAATTTTTTTTAAACTTGGGGCAAAGGCCACCTGAAAGTACATTTGGGGCTAAGGCTACCGGAAACTTTACTATACGTGCGGATGCAACTAGAAGTTCGGCTCCCCAACAGTTGAAATACGATACAACTCCTTCAATACAAACTACTTCAAATTGGCGCCCAGCGTGGGGCTAATATGATAATACTTCAGTGTGTACCACTGCTACTCCTTCCCCAATAAAAATTACTATTTAAATGACCAAGGAAGCTAGAATGTTTAAACTTTACTTCAATATTTGTTATTCTGAGTTTACTAACGGACATAAATTTCAACAAGACATGTTATATACTGTGGATTTTCCAAGCTCAACATGCTTTACCTCAGTAGACGAGGTTCCACATTCTGGAAAGCTCAGGAAACTAAAATTTCCAGCTATATTTAATAAAGATATAGTGAACATCGTGTTACGGATGACGTAAGTTGTATTAATTACCTTGTAATAACAACGGACTTGCCGTGACACAAGGCTCCTACATAAATTGTCCTGGTGTAATATTTACCTCGTGTATGTAGGCTCCTGGGCCTGGTATAAGAGGAGCATCTTTAATCACGAAGGTGAGCGGTCTTATAGCGGTGGAGCTGAATGCGCTCATTCTCCTGGAGTATATAGAGGGCATCTTTCGCTGGAGCTGCTCCTTCAATCCAGGGATATTGTAAGCATCGGGTCCTGGAAAACGAAAACCGTAGGCGTATAAAGTAGTGAATGAAGGGGTTACATATTTGGAAATCATTACGATAAATTGATTGTTACACTCGCATTACTTTGTATATCGCTATAATTTATTATTTCTATGACAATCCCACAAAATGTTGTTACTTCCTCTACCACGTACAGTCGGGTGCAAAAAAAAAAAAAAAACTTACCGATATGAGGAACCGCGGTTTAAGTTGACAATCAATAATTAACACGCCTCTACCGCGCCTTCCCTCCCTCATTCGGTTAGAGAGGTTAATGCATGAATGCCGAACCAATAAGAACCGGACTCATTCAGGTTCTAGTGTGGACCATCTTTAGGAGGTATATTGTTTCAACCATTCAGGTGACATATAGCGATTCTCCACCCCTTTCATCGCCCAGCTAGCCTGACCTCTCTTCGTCCTCCGTGGTATAGTGGTTACCATGCTAGCCTCTAGTTCCCGAGGTAACGGGTCAAACCCGGCGGAGGGCGATGGATTTTTTTCGGGCGTAAAAATCCTTAGCATGGCTTTCATCGGAAGGGAAGTAAAGCCGATGGTCGTAGATTTACGGCACGTAAAAGAGCCTTAAGCCTGATAAAGAGGCCCAATACAGAGTGGGACACTAAGGATCACAGCAGTTAAAGAACGTCCATAAATAAAACTCAATTTAATATTTCTGACCTCTCTTCATACGATAATGCTGGCGTATCGGACATCAGCTAAAAACAATTAGAGGTTAGCTCACCTATGGCGGGCGCGGAACTCAAATGAGCAGATTCTGCTAACATTCACAAATATAAAACACCAAAAGCATTGACATGTTTTTTTCACTCGACTGCGCAAAGGTATTGCATTCAAACAAAAAATTCCATACCGAGATTTCACCAGAAATACTAGTATTAAGGCCTCCTGAATCCAAATAAAGCACTTTTGGAAACATGTCCGTGCGTCTCTGTGTGTGTGTGTGTGTGTGTGTGTGTGTGTGTGTGTGTGTGTGTGTGTGAACAGCGTAACTCAAAAACGAAAAGTCGGATAAGCACCAAACTTGATATTCGAGTTCAGTATCTTCAAAGGATGCGACACGAAGATTTTCAAGAAATTTCCCATCTCCAGCTACCCTTTCCTTGGAACGTTATTTAAAAATTCTAACTTACAAAAAATTGCTCTAACGATTTTGATTAAAATACCACACATGAAAGATATTTACAGGAAACATAAAACGTATATCTTGAGATTTTTGGGAATAGCCTAAGAGGTCCTCTTCATTCGGAAGAAATTTTGTGTAATCTTGTACAACTGGAAACTTTAAGCGATAAACTTGTACCATACAAAAAATGTAGATCTCTTTAAAACAAACCATATATTTTAAATAAGTTTTTTGTAGCATAAGCCGTTTCCGAGATAGTCGTTATTAAAGCTTCAAATTGTTGAATACTTATTCCTTTTAAGTCCCATCGATTTTTAGTTGTTATTCATGATTGTATGGAAACAGTAATTTA
This sequence comes from Deroplatys truncata, assembly GCA_030765065.1. Classification (NCBI taxonomy): domain Eukaryota; kingdom Metazoa; phylum Arthropoda; class Insecta; order Mantodea; family Mantidae; genus Deroplatys; species Deroplatys truncata. The sequence continues at coordinate 29,150,095 of CM060981.1, read as the reverse complement.
AGGCCAGCACATGTCCACTTCTTAAACATCTGACTATCGATCAACCCAAATTGTTATTTAAGATACAAAGATCCGACACGAAGATTTTCATAAAAACCGAGGTACCCTAAACTGCCCTTTACATGAACATTTTTCGAAACTTTTGATCTTCTAAAAAATGGCTCTAACGATTTTTATTAAAGTACCACATATTAAAGATATTTACCTTGAAAAATGAGGTGTATATTTTGAATCCTCTAGGAATAGCCCTTAAAGTCCTCTTTATTGGGAAGGAATTTTGTTTAATCTTGAAAATATCTGGTAAATGTTTAGTTATAGATAAAAATGTACTACACAAAAATATATAGATCTCTTTCAGATGCACAATTCATTTAAAATAGTTTTTTTGTGGCATAAATCGTTTCCGAGGTATCCGTTATTAATGGTTCGAATTGTTCATTACTTAGCCATTCCTTCAAAGTCCTGTCGATACGAGTTGTTTCTTGCGATTGCATGGAAACAGTATGGAATTTTAATAAAATAAAACGATAAAGACTACAGAAAGTTATGGGAATGTAACATAAGATTTTTACTTTCTCTACTACGTACAGTAAGTAGACAAAGTATTGTATTCCACCCAAAAATTTGATACCGATATTTCACCGGAAATACACGTTTTGAAACCCCCTAAATCAAAAAAAGGTTTTTTATAAACATGTGCGTGTGTGGTGTGTGTGTCTGTGAACAGTATAACTCAGAAACATACAGTCGGATAAACACCAAACTTGGTATTTAGGTTCAGTATCTTCCAGAGATGCGACACGAAATTTTTTCAAGAAAATCTCCTCAAACCTAGATAGCCCTTTACATGGAGACTTTTTCGAAAATTTTAATGTTCTTAATTATGGCTTTAACGATTTTGATTAAAAAGTCGTATGTTTAAGATATTTTCATGACAAATGAAATGTGTATCTCGAATTTTCTGCGAATGTCTCCAAAAGTGTTCTTCATTGTGAACGACTTTTGCATAACTGCTAAACAATAAGAGAAAGACAAAAACTGTAGATCTCGTTAAAACACACAATTTATGTCATATACCATTCTTTTGTTGAGCGTACCATTTTCGAGATATTGCTTGTTATTCCCTTAAATTTTCCAATACTTTTTCTGAAATGGGAATTCGTTATGCATTTTTACTTTCTTTACTACGTATAGTAAGTATGGGAAGTATTGTATTCCACCCAAAATTTAGATACCGAGATTTCACCGGAAATACATGTTTTGAAACCCCCTGAATCAAAAAAAAGCATTTTTGGAAACATGTCCGTGTGTGTCTGTGTGTGTGTGTGTGTCTGTGTGAACAGCATAACTCAGAAACGAAAAGTCGGATAAACACCAAACTTGGTATTTGGGTTCAGTATCTTCCAAGGATGCGACACGAGGGTTTTCAAGAAAATTCCCCCACTCCAGAGTACCCTTTACATGGAAGATTTTTCGAAAATTTTAATTTTCTCAAAAATGGCTCTAACGATTTTGATTAAAATATCGTATGTTTAAGATATTTTTATGACAAAATGTATATCTTGAATTTCCTGGGAATGTCTCCAAAAGTATTCTTTATTACGAACGACTTTTGCATAACTGGTAAACCATAAGAGATAGACAAAATTTTACTACACAAAAAATGTAGATCGCGTTAAAATACACAATTTATATCATATACATTTTTTTGTTGAGTGAACCATTTTCGAGATATTACTTGTTATTCCCTTAAATTTTTCAATACTTTTCTCAAATGGGAATTCGTTATTTATTCTTTTGTCTTCGATATGCAAAGAATATTAATCTTTGGGAAAGGGAATGGTGCTGCACCTAGCAACCAGCTAATAAGAGATATGTATGTGCTTAAAGGCTACTTTATTTGTATATTGCTCTTGTAAATATATATTCCTCTTACATCTACAAGAAAATTAGCAATAAAATTAACATCTCGATTAACATGAAGGATATGGAGAATAAGCGTTTGTAAAAATAGGTTGTACAAGAGTAGAGAAAGTCATGTGAGTATAACACATAAGATTTTTTAGTTAACTGTTCACCAACACAAACGGAAGTTCAGGAGCTTCTCTTATATTTATTTAGGAGGATTTTAGGGGTCTTCAAAACGTATATTTCCGGTGGAATCTCGATTGCTAATTTTTGGGTTGACTGCAATACTTTCTTTCCCTACCATAGGGAGCCACGGCGAGAAGGAAACGTAAAGCTTGCAGGCTTCTGTTATGTGCAAGCTTGAGGAAATTCTTGTCACATTATAGGAGTGTGTATCATGGAAGGGAAAAGAGAACCAAATTTTGAGAAAATGGGCTGGAACTCGAAGGCTTGCATGTTTCTCGAGTAACAAAGAAAGAAATTAAGAGAGTTTTCTGTTTCCATTTGCTGATGAGGTGAAAACCGAGATGAAAGTCTCCCCTTCCAAACAAGGTAGGTTACGCGAAAGCAACAACATTTTTCAAAGCAGTGCTTTTGGTTGGGAAGCAATCGAAGTGGAATAAACAACGTTTCACAGAAAGGCTCCTTCTTTCAGAGAAACCTCTTTAAATTTCTTATGGTTTTTGCCACGCGAGCTTCGACCGCCGGAAACGTGTTTACACAGCTTTTCATTATACATTTATTACGAGGTAAACAGGAAGCTGTTGAAGGAAATTACGCCCCAAGAAGGTAACTGACCCCGAAGATTTGGGTGGGTTTGAGTAATGCATCCGGTCAACCCCTGTTAGTCAAGTAATACACGTGTTCTTAGCTTACCTGATTAATCTACATAATGCAATGAAGGCTAAGTTGTTATAACGTCTTTCTTTCTGTACCACATTCCAACAGAAATACACGTTTTCAGGTCCACTGAAACCCAAAAAATCTAATATGTTAAACTCACATGACTTTCTCTACTCTTGTACAAACTATTTTTACAAACCCTTATTCTCCATATGCTTCATGTTAATGGAGATGTTAATCTTATTGCTAATTTTCTTGTAGGTGCAAGGGGAATTGGTAGGCTTTAAGTGAAAGTCAAATATTTTAAGAGCTGGTTGCTATCTGGAGCATTCCATTCTCTTTGTATGTCCAGGACATAAAAAATGAATAACGAATTCCCATTTGAGAAAATAAGTATTGAAAAATTTAAGGGAATAACAAGCAATATCTCGAAAACGGTTCACTAAACAAAAAGAATGTATATGACAAATTGTGTATTTTAACGCGATCTACATTTTTTTGTAGTAAAATTTTGTCTATATCTTATGGTTTACCAGTTATGCAAAAGTCGTTCACAATGAAGAATTCTTTTGGAGACATTCCCAGAAAATTCAAGATATACATTTCATTTTTCATGAGAATATCTTAAACATATATTTTATTTAAAAATCCTTAGGCATTTTTGAGAAAATTAAAATTTTCGAAAAATGTTCCATGTAAAGGGTAATCTGGGGTGGGGGCATTTTCTTGAAAACCTTCGTGCCGCATCTCTGGAAGATGCTGAACCTAAATACCAAGTTTGGTGTTTATCCAACTGTTCGTTTCTGAGTTATGCTGTTCATAGACACACGGACATGTTTCCAAAAATGCTTTTTTTTAGATTCAGGGGGTCTCAAAACATGTATTTCCTGTGAAATCTCGGTATCGAATTTTTGGGTGGAATGCAATACTTCCCCTACTTACTCTACGTAGTAGAGAAAGTAAAAATGTAGGAGCTGTGAGAATAGAAGGCGAAAGTTGTTAACAATGAGGTAACCTTGGGGCAACAATAAATTAGAAAGTTTAATAATGCAACTAATAATTCTTGGAACATTAATAATAAAATAATACTTAAAACAGTTTATAAAAGTCAATCAAAAACTAGAACAAATTTAAGTTAAATAAAAGTATTTTATTGGAGTAAAATTAGTCAATAAGAGACTTTTAATATAGTAAAATGTACAAATTTAACAGATTCAGGCGGCAGATGGTAGAAGGCAGCGTTCCCGAGCAGTTTGCTCGGTACGTGTTCAGTGTGAGAGATAAAAAAATTCATTACGGCGAGAATAATATAAGTACAATTAATAAAAAAATCTTACAGGTCTACAGTAGGATACATCGGTGAAGTGTTATTTAATCGTGTGAAGGATTAATAAAAGGAGTGAAGTAAAGATTATAATTTGTGTAAGCCTTCATTCTTTAGCCACACCAGCCCTGCTAAGAGATACGTGTTTTTATAAATTATTACTGACGCAGCCGAGGCGTACATATATAATATTTAAATACACTTTAAAATTACAAAGCTGATTTTTTTTAATGGGGGGCAAAGGCCAACGGAAAGTGAACGTGGAGCGAAGGCCACCGGAAACTTTATATCGTATGTGGGGCGAACACACCAAGAAACATATCTCCCGCAACACATGGTGCAAACAGCAGTAATTACCAACTTCAGGTTTTGGCTCCCCAACAGTGGAACTACAATACACCTTCACTTTCACTTATCCGGCTGTGTACATCCCAAAAGCTTACTAATTTTGTCTTCAGACAATTCCAGTGCAATAAGACAAACACCATTGCATTCGCAATTGGTTGCCGTATTACGAGAAGGAACAATAGGGCCGATCTTTTCGACAATTCAGTTAATTCGCATTCTACTGCTCGAGATAATTTACAATCTTATTGCCGAGTTGAATGTAGACGAAATTGAACGTTCCTTGTTTCAACAAGATAGCGCCACAGCGCATACGTCAAACCAGTCGCTCCACATTTTAACTAAATTTTTTGGGGAAATAATAACTAAAGGTCTCTAAAGTTTTCTAAACTCTATCTAGAAAGCTAATGTAAGTAGTCGCGATATGACTATAAAGTTCAAGCTGTTTAAATAAAATAAATAAATAAAAATTTCGTAATGATATCGGAAAATGTGAATTCTACACTACATTTTCCTCACAGCTTATTTAAACAGAGGTATATGGAATTGAATTTTGAATAGGGTTATAGTGGGTAAGAGCTTACCAGGAGTATCCGTGAACTTGCAAATGAACCTAGGAGCCCTTGCGAACACCCCGCGCCGACTTTCAGAACGAGGTTTCTTGAGGCTGTCCAATGCAGTTCTGGGGTCAATCGTATCAGCAGGACCAGGACCTTTTTTCCCTCCGTATTTAAGTCTCTAGAAAAGAAAGTTGCAGTGAATTAATATATTACCCTGACAGAAACTGCATTGGTAGGTATCCCTTAATTTCCCTATCTACTAAGACACTACTTATTTATGGTAGGTAGTGGAACCTTGCATGTCTTTAGAGTTAGGATACCATGGTAAACGAACAAATCCATGTGAAATTGACTTTGAGTTAGCTTGCCACTCAGTTACCTTCAACCTTATGAAGACACTCGCGAACAAAGATTTAAGTTCGTATTTTTACTTGCTTTACATATAAGAAGTGAGGCAGTATTTTTAACACTTAAATGATTTCAGTCTAATTATATATTATATAATTCAATAATAGCCCGCCTTTAAGCAATATATGTATGTAACAATATATAAAAAGTGTATATTACAGTCTTAATTGTTTATATTATTGTATACATGTAATAGTGTTAGGTGAATGTATTACGTAATTCAATAATGTAGGAGCTGTGAGAATAATAGGTTATAAGTTGCTAACAATGAGGTAACAATGAGGTAGCCTAGAGGCAATAATGAATTAGAAGGTTTAATAATGCTACTAGTCATTCTTGGAAACAATAATGTAATTTATGAGATAGTTTATAAAATAGCCTATCAACAACCAGAAAAAAACTCAAGTTAAATAAAAGTATTCTATTGGATTAGGAATAGCCAATCAGAGACTTGAAACACAGAAATTCACAAATTTAGGCGATAGAAATCAACTCAGTTGCTTGTAGAACAGCGCTCATAACTGGACGCGTTGGTTGTAGACAGTGTTCCTAACCGGATGTGTCCTCCAGAAATTTAATACGTATTCGTGCGAGACAAAAACAGTTTGTGTGTTAAAAAAAGTTCAAATAATTAATAAAAAAATCTCACAGCTATATCAGGGAAGTGTTATTTAAATCGTGTCAAGCATTAATAAAAGGAGTGAAGTAAAATTATAATCTGTCTAAGCCTACATTCTTCAGTCGCACCACCTCCCCGCTAAGAAATTCATGTCTCTAAAAAAATAAATACTGACGCAGCCGAGTCAAACATAAATGTATAATATTTAAAGTCAAATTACAAAGTTAATATTCTTAAACATTTTGGGGGGGGCAAAGGCCACCGGAAAGTACATTTGGGGCGAAGATTACCGGAAAGCTGGTCTTATACTTGCGGTTGCAACGAACTTCAAGTTCGGTTCCCAACTGTTGAAATATAATACAGCTCTTCAATACAACCTACTTCATAAGTGGGGGAAGTATTTTATTCCACCCAAAATTTCGATATCGAGGTTTCACCAGAAGTATATGTTTTGAGACCCACTGAATCCAAAAAAGCTGATGTGTTACACTCACATGACTTTCTCTACTCTTGTACAAACTATTTCTACAAGCTCTTATTCTTCATCTATTTCATATTAATCGAGATAAACATTTGCAGAAACGATCTTTCGACATGCAAAGAGAATTAAATTTTACACATAGCGACCAGTTCTAAAAATATTTGACTATCGCTTAAGGCGTACTATGTTCCCCATGTTTTGTATTTACAAGGGCAATATAGAAATACAGCAGCCTTTAGGCATCGACATATCTCTTAATAGCTGGTTGCCAGGTGCAGCACCATTCCCTTTGCCACAGATTAATACTCTTTGCATATCCAAGACAAAAAAATAAATAACGAATTCCCATTTGAGAAAATAAGTGTTGAAAAATTTAAGGGAATAACAAGCAATATCTCGAAAATGGTTCACTCAACAGAAAAATGTATATGACAAATTGTGTATTTTAACGCGATCTACATTTTTTGTATAGTAAAATTTTGTCTATCTCTTATGGTTTACCAGTTATGCAAAAGTCGTTCCCAATGAAGAATACTTTTGGAGACATTCCCAGAAAATTCAAGATATACATTTCATTTGTCATGAAAGTGTCTTAAACATATGAGGTTTTAATCAAAATCGTTAGTCGTTTTTGAGAAAATCAAATTTTTTGAAAAATGTTCCATGTAAAAGATAGCTTGGTTTGAGGAGATTTTCTTGTCGCATCTCTGGAAGATACTGAATCTAAATACCAAGTTTGGTGTTTATCCGACTGTTCGTTTCTGAGTTATACTGTTCACAGACACACGGACATGTTTCCAAAAATGCTTTTTTTGGATTCAGGAGGTCTGAAAACATGTGTTTCCGGTGAAATCTCGGTATCGAATTTTTAGATGGAATACAATACTTCCCCTACTTACTATACGTAGTGGAGAAAGTAAAAAGACCAATGAGTAACAACAATCAGCATACAAGTATCAAAGGTACATAATGCTAGTAAAACACTTAAGTAAGACTACTGAAAGACCAACCAATATGAGAGATAAAAATCTGATGCAACATCTTCACATGACCTTCTCCAGCCTCTATCGTTTATTAGTGGTATACAAACTATTCTTACTAAAGCTTATTACTTTCTCTACTACGTATAGTAAGTAGGGGAAGTATTGCATACCACCCAAAAAGTTGATACAGAGATTTCACCGGAAATATATGTTTTGAGGTCACTGGAATCTAAAACAGGATTTTTAAAAAAGGTCCGCAAATGTACCTGTGAACAGCATAACTTGGTTTGATCAACACCAAATTTGGTCATTAAGTTCATACCTTCCAAAGAAGCGACACGAAGATTTTTAAGATCCCTCCACCCCAGACTCCCTTTACATGAAATATGTTTCGAAAATTTTGATCGTCTAAAAATAGATAACGATTTTGATTAAATCACAAGTTATTAAAGATATTTACATGCCAAATAAAATGTATTTCTTGAGTTTTCTAGAAGCAGCCTTTGAAGTGCAGTTCATTCGGAAGGAATTTTGTATAATCTTGAATAACTGGTAAATCTTAGGCAGAACAATAACGTGCTACACGAAAAATGAAGATCTCTTTTGTTTCTTGTGATGTCATGGAAACAGTATGGAATTTTAAGGCAGCATATAGCGTCCAGTTGTTAAACATTTGGCTATCGCTGTTTTCTTTGAATCTATAACAAAATGTGTAATGTAGCTATTTCTGTAAAGGTTTATTTGGATTAAAATGTAGTAGATAGAAAAATAAGCTTGAGTAAGAATAATTGGTATACCCACTAAAAAGAAAAAAAATTACAGAGGGCAAAGAAGCCATGTGAATGCTTCACGACAGAATTTTTTCTATCTACTTCATTTAATTAAACCTTTGCAGAAATAGCTACATTACACATTTCGTTATATATGCAAAGGGAACAGAGACAGTCAAGTATTTAAGAAATGGAAGCCATAAAAAGAATGACATAGTCTTCAACAAATCTCACCATTAATAACTGACATCTCGGAAATCGCTAATGCTACAAAATATTTATTTGAAATAAATTGTGTGTTTTACAGAGATCCACATTTTTTGTGCAGCACATTTTCATCTATCGCTTAACATTTACATGTCATAGGATTATACATAATATCTTCTAAATGAAGTGAAACTCGCAGGCTATTCAAGATATAAATTTTATTTGTTAGGTAAATACTCTTAAAATATGGTATTTTAATCAAAATCTTTGAGTCATCTTTTAAAAAATAAAAATTTTCGAAAAAGCTTCCATATAAAGAATAGTCTGGATGGGGGGTGCTTGAAAATTTTCATGCCGTATCTTTGAAAGGTACTAAACTTAAATACCAAGTTTGATGTTGATTCGCCTTTTCATTTTTGAGTTATGCTGTTCATAGGCACACAGGAGGGCCTTTTTCAATTTTTTTTATTTTACTCAGGCAGCCTCAAAAATACGTTTCCGATGAAATGTGAGTATCGAATTTTTGTTTGGAATAAAATACTTCGCCTACTTACTATACGTGGTAGGGAAAAGTAAAAACAAAACAAACCACACAAATGATTTAGACTTTTACGTGTAAAAGATTCAAGAGCAAGTGCCATCAGTAAATATGTAGTATTCAAAAGTAAGTAACATTATTAATACAACTATAAAAGGAAATGAACTATGCAAGTTGAGGCAGTATTTTTAACACAAATGATTTCAGTCTAATTATATAATATATAAATTCAATAACAACCCGCCTTAAAGCAATGTGTGTATATAACAATATATAAAAGTGTATATTACAGTCATTGTATATGTTTATATCATTGTATACATGTTCAATAATGTAATGTGAATGTATTACATAATTTAATAATGTAGGAGCTGTGAGAATAATAGGTTAAAGGTTGCTAACAATGAGGTAACAATGAGGTGAACTTGAGACAATAATGAGTAAGAAAGTTTAATAATGCTACTATCATTATTGGAGCAACAATAATGTACATTTTTAGACAGTTTATAAATAGCCAATCATCAACCAGAAAAAGCTTTAGTTAGATGAAGGTATTCTATTGGAGTAGGATTAGTCAATCAGAAACTCAAATGGAGCAAAATTTACAAATTCAAAGTCAGTTGCTTGTAGACAGTGTTCCTAACCAGACGCGAGAGGTGTCCTCGAGAAATTTAATATGTATTTTGTGTAAGACAAAAATAGTTTACGTGTTAAAAATTGCAATTAATTAATAAAAAATCTCACATCTCTCTCTCACCGCATCTCCGCCGTCACAGCTCATCATCAACATCCACTGCACGGAGGTAACAGGCCCGGGCACAGAACCAAATCACACTCTTACGACACCACTGTTCCTAGGTTACTGTTCAGGGCCTCGGCCATGACTCTTACCTATTCCCCACTGAGGAGTTTGTCCAATTTTTGGAATTCTCCGTGTTCAAGGAATCACCCACGAACCGCAGGTTTGCTACGGCGGTACCAGCCAACACAACACCAATTATGCCCCCAATAAATAGCGCCACAACAGCATGAGATCCTTCTTTTCCTCTTCCTTTTTCCTTTCTACGACCTATATATATCTCTGTTTTTCCTTAGACCTTTATTCCAGTTTTCCCTAAAAAAAAATAAAAAAAAATAAAGGTAGTGAAGTAAAGTTATAATCTGTGTAAGCCTACATTCTTCCGTACCACTCCCTGCTAAGACATTCATGTCTCTAGCAGTAATACTGACGCAGCCAAGGCAAACACAAATATATAATATTCAAAGGAACAGTCAAAATTACAAAGTTAATATTTTTTAAACATTTTTGGGGCAAAGGCCACCGGAAAGTACATTTAGGGCGAAGGCTACCGGAAACTTTTTACCATACGTGCGGTTGCAACTATAAGTTCGGCTCCCCAACATAAGAACTACAATACAACACCTAAAATAAACCTAATTCAAAGTAGTGGAGCATGTACAGGATATATATATTAAATAACGGAAAACTCTGTTTTTGCTCAAGTACAAGCACTTTGTAAATCCTTTTTAATCTTTTAGTAATATATGAAATTAGAAGGTGTTTCACAATAGCATCTGCGTCAGAAAGATTTGAGCTTTTAAATGGTGAAAAATCGGTTTAGCGGTTTTTTATATTACCCTACATTCACAAACAAATTTTCAGTCTTTATATTACTAATACAGAGGATAGTTTATTCCCCTGTTGTAAGTGAGTAACGGCGATGATGCATGTATCGCTGATTAACAAAGCGTTTTTATCTTGCGAGCTGCGGCTGCGATGCGGGAGAACTGAAAAACCAGTGGATGTTGTTGTATGATTTGGAGAAGCAGCTGAAATAACAGAACCTACCTTATCCGAGGAGAGAAACGCTGAACGCTGGAATATCGCCGGAGCTCTCCTTCCAAGTTTGTCCGGCAGATCGTATTGGCCGGGCCCGGGCAAGTCCTGCCAACAGCCAAACAAACACAAACTTGTATACGGAACACACAAATATATTAGAACAGAGCAAACATAGCAAATAAACAAATTTTCTGATGTTACATTCACATGAATTTCTCTACCCACTATCATTTATTACACTCTCTACCACGTACATGGTAAGTAGAGAAGGTATTGCATTACACCCAAAAATTCGATACCGGGATTTCACCGGAAATACATGCTTTGTGGCACCCCGAATCTAAAAATAAAACATTTTTAAAAATCGGTCTTTGTGTGTGTACATATAGTATAACTCAAAATCGAAAAGTGAATGAGTACCAAACATGGTATTTAAGTGCAGTACCTTCCAAGGATGCGACACGAAGATTTTCAAGAACACTCCTCCACCCTAACTACCCTTTACATGGAACGTTTCTCAAAAACTTTTATTTCCTAAAAAATGGTTCCAAGGATTTTGATTAAAACACCATAGGTTTATTAAATGTATATCTTGAATTTTCTGGAATAGCTCGTGAAGTCTTCATTCAAGGAATTTTGTAAAATTTTGTATAAGTTGTAAACGTTAAGCGATAGACGAAAAGGTACTGCATAAGAAACGTAGACCTTTCTAAAACAGTTTATTCAATACTACTTTTTTGTGGCTTCAGTAATTTCCACGATATCCCTTATCAATGGTTCGAATTGTTCATTATGACGTCCTGTCAACACTCGGTTGTTACTCGTAGTGTCTTGGAAACAGTATGGAATTTTAAGGCCAGCATATAGCGTCCAGTTGTTAAACATTTGGCTATCATTGTTCCCTTTGTATCTACAGGATGTTTCAGAAATACTTTTACGAACTTCAGGTATGGGTTCCTTACACCACAGGAAGGAAAAAAGTTCATATGAACATATGCCCCATAATCCTTTGTTTTCTCGTTAGGTGTTCAACACAGTGGTACACTTATAACACATAAAACTCATAACAAATGCTCATAAGAAATGAATCGTGGATTGTGGCAACCTGTCAAAAACTCCAGGATGGTGTCGAATGGTTTCGCAGGCTTCCATGGCACGTCGATGAAGCGTTTCTGCATCCGGGATGGCTGCTTCATAAACCAATGATTTAAGATGTCCTCGGAGGTAAAACTCCACAGGACTGAGGTCAGGAAAACGTGCAGGCCATGGAACTGGTCCTCCTCTGCCTATCCATCGGTCATGGTAGATACCAGTCAGTGCATCTCGAACAAAGCGACTAAAATGTGCCGGAGCCTCATCATGCATAAACCACATGTTTTTTCTTATTTGCAGGGGCACATCTTCGTGAATTAAGTCGGGAAGAGTGTGCTGGATAAAGTTCCTGTAGACAGCACCAGTAAGACTGGTAAAACGTATGGACCTACCAGACAGTCACCTACAATGCCAGCCCATACATTCAGACTAAACTGTTGCTGATGTCTAGCCTGAAGTACAGCATGAGGATTGCGATCTGTCCATACGTGTATGTTGTGGAAGTTAGTAATTCCATCTCTCCCAAACGTTGCCTCGTCTGTACACAAAACTGACGAGACAAACAATGGATTGGCTGTTTGTGCTACAAACCATCGGCAAAAGTTATCCCGTGGTGGATAATCGGCAGGCGAAAGGCCCTGCACACTTTGAATTTGATATGGATACAGGAGCTGCTCGTGAAGTACCCTCCATGCTGTGACGTGCGATGTACCAGATACCACAGCCAATTGTCTTGTACTGATACCCGGATCGTCCTCGACACACTTTAACATCTGTTCTTCGCGTTCCGGCGTACGAACAACTCTTGGTCTTCCTCGATCAATAGTCCGTGGTGCAACGGTTCCTGTCTCAGCAAGGCGACGATAAACAGCGACAAAGGTTGGATGACTCGCTTGTCTTCGGTCTGGAAACTCCATCTGATAGAGCCGTGCAGCCTCGCGTCCATTACCATTCGCGCGACCATACATAAAAATCATGTCTGCCTGTTCACGAAATGAATATCCAGCCATGGTGGAACGAAACACGTGCAGTTAACTCGCTACATGTTCACAATTGAAACGTTGAAGACAGACTAATGACAAATGACAAACGTAAACAAGTCTCCATGGCAACACTTCGCTATCTACCGTATGTAGTACAATGGGCCAACGCCTTCTATAAATGCATAGAGAAATAAAGTTTTGAGGTTGGACCTCGAAGGCCGTTGAACTCACTTTCATTGTGACAGGAATAACGCGAAAACCAAGGATTATGGGACATATGTTCATATGAACTTTCTTCCTTCTTGTGGTGTAAGGAACCCATACCCGAAGTTTGTAAAAGTATTTCTGAAACACACTGTATAACGAAATGTGTAATGTAGCTGTTTCTGCAAACGTTTATTTGGGTTAAAATGTAGTAGATAGAAAAGCAGGATTTAATAAGAATAGCTTGTATACCCACTAATAAACGATAGAGGCTAGGAAAAGTCATGTGAATGTATCACATCAGATGTTTTTCCTATCTGCTTCATCATGATCGATGTAAACATTTGTAGATAATAATGTTATTACAGATTTCGTTGTAGGTACGAGAGGGAAAGGGGAAACCGAATCGATGGCCAGGAGTTCGAAAAACAACTTAACTACAAACAGTTGAACAATGATTTGAAACCAATATCGATGGATAATTTGGAAATGGTTAATGCCACAAAAATAAGTTGTATGTCAAAGACATTTACACCTTCTGTGTAGTACGTTTGTGTCTATCTCTTAACGTTTACTAGTTAAACAAAATTATATAAAATTCCTTCCTCAAAGTTCAAAAAAAGCATTTTATTTGAAATGTAAATACCATTAAAATATATGATTATAATCAAAATCGTTACATACATTTTTGAGAAAATTAGAAATTTCGAAAAATGTTCCATGATAAAAGTTAGTTTGGGATGGCGGGGTTTTCTTGAGAATATTTTTGCCACATATTTGGAAGATTCCGAACCTAATTAGCAAGTTTGGTATTCATCCGCCACACACGCGAGCCTCCTCTTTTATTGAGGCGGCCTCAAAGGATGTATTTCAGGTTAAAACTAAATATTTAATTTTTTGTGGAATGCGATATTTTCTCTCTCAGTTGTTTCGAAAACGAGTTGTTACTCTCAAAGGTGGACATTATTTATGATCATTTTTCACTAAAGTTCGTTGATGAAAATCCTAGCTAAACTGATATGATTTGAATTCATAGCACAATAAAGATTAAGTAATGATATATAATATGTGTAGAAAGAAATTTTAAAATTTCAATCAATTTTTTTTATTTATGCAGTTTAACTAAAAGGTTTTGAAATAAAAAGTTAAAGCGTTTAAAAATCATTATTCCCCCCTGATTGTCGTAGGGGACTCGGCATTGTTCCAGTGAGGATATTGTACCTATGCCCCATAAGGGGGTGTCCCGGGAGGGGGGAAATGAGGAGACACCGGCGGCCGGAACCAGGAGTGGCGGTACAGCAATAACAGAGTCCTTCTAGTTTCCAGATTGAGACCACCCGACAGGCAGACCGGAAACCTCCGCTCCACACAGAGGGCCCTACACTTCTCTCCGAAGAGGCGGTCCGTATACCCCGCAACCAGACGAAAGCCAAGGGACGGAGAGAGCACCGAAACACCATCGCCAACACTTCTAACCCTGGAACAGATCTAACAGGGTGAAGGATGAATGAAATTATAAATGGAGGGACAGGAAATCCGGAGGCTGAAAGCCATCACCCTAGCTTTCGCCCGACGATCCGGAAAAACCTCCGAAGAAAACCATGCGTCAGAGTATACAGTCACCGGGAATCGAACCCGGGACCTCCGAAATGCGAGTCGCATGCGCTACCGCGGCGTCACTTCGTTTGATTAGAATTTGTTACTTTACTTTCTCTTCTACGTAGGTAGAGAACGCATTGAATTCCACCCAAACATTCTATATCGAGATACAAAACATTTCAAAAATGGTCTTTGTGCGAGTGTTTGGCATAATTTGAAAAAGAATAGGCGGATAAATACCAAATTTTAATGAAAATTCTCTTCTAAACCTACCCTTTACCTGTTTCTCGAACTGCTTTCATTAAAGTATCATACGTTCGAGATGAGGAATTAAATGCACATCGAGATTTCTCTGTGAATAGCACGTGAAGTCTTCTACATATTATTGTATTTTATGGAATTGGGAAATTATAAGAGAGACAGAATTTACTGATAAAAATTGTAGAACTCATTAAAATATGCATTACAATTATGGTTAATAACCTTTTCGCATAGAAGTTACAATATACGAGAGGTTATTAAAGTATAACATTGACATTTATCCACCATTAAGGGACAAGCCACTAGAATCTGGTGATATTCGGCTTGTTAGGTTCCATTCATACGCACCTGTTACATGTAATGTATCTGTTACGTGGCGCCTTGTTTTTATATTCTTCAAACTTTGCACGTCGACATTTAATCACCAACTGACGCACTGAATATAAGTTATAATACTATTCATATTACTTTAGTTACACAGGGTTATTCAAAAAGAAGGAACAGACTTTAAATGTTTATTTCTAATGAACGATAATAGATGGCGACGCATGCGATACATCACTGAATAGAGAAAAGTTCAAAGTTTTATTTTGTGTGTTCAAACTGAGCACAATTTGTTATTCGACGACGACCAGTGCTTTTCCGTCTGAATACGCAACCATCTTCTACGAATTTATTGTATCAATTGTAACTTTTTTATGACAAGGCGGCTCGTTATTGAACTTGCAACGAAATGCACGCTGCAGTGAAAAAATGGATTCACTCTTTGCATAACGCATCACATAAAACGACTTTTCCTGTGGCGTCGCCATTTTCTCGTAAAAAAACACAGCGCCGCTGTAGGCACTAAATAGAACTAATAGATGGGGCTTAAAACTTTCAACTTTCCTCTATTCAATGATGTGTCGTGTGTGTTGCTATCTATTGTCGTTCATTAAAACTGAATATTTAAAATCTGTTCCTTCTTTTTGAAAATCTTATATTAAGTTAATTATACGAGCATTTAATTATTAATTATTATTAGGTTAGGTTGTTATTAATCATTAGGTACTACCTTTCCGATTAACTGAAAGTTAGAATTTTTTTTTCAATTTTTGGTGTAACGTTTTCTGTTTGAATGGGTTTGTTTTTAGAGGAAGAGAATCTGATGTGTTAAACTCACATGACTTTCTCTACGCTTGTATAAACTATTTTTACAAACTCTTATTCTCCATATGCTTGATGTTAATTGAGAAGTTAATCCTATTGCTAATTTTCTTGTAGATGCAAGGGGAATATTGTAGGTTTTAAGCGATAGTTAAATCTTTTAAGAGCCGGTTGCTATGTGGCGCATTTCATTCTCTTTGTATATCCAGGACATAAAAAACAATGAATAACGAACTCCCATTTGAGAAACAGTATTGGAAAATTTAAGGGAATAACAAGCAAAATCTCGAAAACGGTTCACTCAACAAAAATAATATATATGACATAAATTGTGTATTTTAACGCGATCTACATTTTTTGTGCAGTAAAATTTTGTCTATCTCTTATGGTTTACCAGTTATGCAAAAGTCGTTCACAATGAAAATACTTTTGGAGACATTCCCAGAAAATACGAAATATACATTTCATTTGTCATAAAAATATCTTCAACATATGATATTTTAATAAAAATCGTTAGAGCCATTTTTGAGAAAATTAAAATCTTCGAAAAATGTTTCATGTAAAGGGTAATCTGGGGTGGGGGGATTTTTTTGAAAACCTTCGCGTCGCATCTCTGGAAGATACTGAACCTAAATACCAAGTTTAGTGTTTATCCGACTGTTCGTTTGAGTTATGCTGTTCACAGACACACACACGGACATGTTTCCAAAAATGCTTTTTTTGGATTCAAGGGGTCTCAAAACATATATTTCCGGTGGAATCTCGGTATCGAATTTTTGGGTGGAATACAATACTTCCCCTACTTACTGTACGTAGTAGAGAAAGTAAAAATTAATTGTTTGGGTTAGGTAAGTACGCCGAAAACACATTAAAACGTAATTATAAGTTGTTCATCATACTTATAAGTAGAGTAATTTGCAACGTTTAATAGCATACGCGTATTACACAAAGTCCATGGCCGGTTCAATGCTTAGTTTAACACTCGAAGTGCATCCAGGTTACAAGTAATCAGCGATTATGGCGAAGAAGGAAGGTGGTGACCGAAACATTGCACCAACAAAAAGAATACTACAGAGCAAGTTAATTGGTCTATCGCTTAACATTTACCAGTTATACAATTTTTTTTCGAGTGGAGGAGAAAATGATTTAATCACTGACCCCAGCCCCGATGGGAGTCGGGACTGGGAGTGTGGGACTCGCCAATAGTCTGCATAACCACTAAAAACTCCTCCACCAGTGGAAACAGGAAGAAGGTGAAAGTGGAATGGCGTGGCTTTTTGCGGTCCCGCATAGCACCCGCGTTAGTATGTGAGAGATGGATGTCTCCGCCCTATGGGCTGGAGCGGGATAGGTGGTTACTAGGTTGCAGCCTTGAAACCTGACTGCAACACAAGTGAAAAATGGCGTGGGTTTAGGTAAGAGTTGGAAAGGTGATTGTATGGAAGGTGTAGGTTGGCGTAGAACTTACTTCTTGTGAAGCTGCATCCTGCTCATGTATTCTTCGGCGAATGTTGCACTGGGCGGAGGCCTTCGGCGGTTGCTTGGGGCCTCCGGTTTGGCTGGCTGCTGGAAGTGGGCACGGAGCTCGTGTTGCTGCGCTTCCAGAGATCGGATGGTCATGTCGATGGAGTCTAGGTGTTGAGCAATGGTTTCCGATGCTGTAGATGAAGTCTGGATGGAGTTGTCGATGGAGTTGACTCTGGTAGTGATGATCTTGAACTGCCCAGTTAGGAAAACCTGCTGAGCAGCTGAGGTGTCTTGAAGGTCCCTGATGAGTTCCTCCAGGGCTGTCAGCTTCGTCGTCATGTTCAGGAACTCCGCGTGGAGATCCTGAACGGCGTCGCGTAGGCCCTGGACTTCCTCGATGATCGGTGCTGAAGATGTTGGTGTCGGTGCTGGTGATGGTGCTGGTGTCGGCGTCTGTGGAGGTGATGCTGGCTGCGATGACGGTGCTGGCGGCTTCGGCGTTGCCTTCCTGCGAGGATGCAGGGGGCAGAGCGCTTGGCCGGTGAAATGTGTTGACCCTCCACAGGTCGCACAGTAGCGGCGTCGGCGGCGAAGGTCGAGTTATACAACATTATATAAAAGTCCTTCCGAATGACGAGCAGTTTACAGGCTATTCCCAGGAAATTCAAGATATAGGTACATTTTATCTATCATTTAAGTATCTTTAATGCATAGTGTTTTAATCAAGAGCATTAAGTCGTTTTTCATAAAATAAAAAATTTAGAAAAAATGTTTCATATAAAGGGCAGTTTGGGGTGAGGGATTATCTTAAAGTCTTCGTGTCAAATCTTTGGAAGGTACTGACCCAAAATACGAAGTTTGGTATTTATCCGACTGTTAATTTTAGAGTTATGCTGTTCACAGACACCACAAATGTTTTTCTAAAATGCTTTTATGGGTTCAGGGGTCTCAAAACATGTGTTTTTGGTGAAATCTTGGTATCGAATTTGGGTAGAATGCAATACCTTCTCTACCTACAATGTATATGGTATAGAAATTAAAAATTAAAAAATTCATGTTAATCGAGATGTTAATCTTATTGCTAATTTTCTTGTAGGTACAAGGGGAATTGCTAGGCTTTAAGCGATAGTCAAATGTTTTAAGAGCTGGTTGGTGTGGAATATTCCATTCTCTTTGCATTACCAGGACAAAAACAAAATGAAAAACGAATTTGAGAAAAAGTATTAAGTATTGGAAAATTTAAGGGAATAACAAGCAATATCTCGAAAACGGTTCACTCGACAAAAAACATGTATGACATAAATTGTGTATTTTAACGCGATCGACATCTTTTGTGTAGTAAACTTTTGTCTCTCTCTTATGGTTTACCAGTTATTCAAAAGTCGTTCACAATGAAGAATACTTTTGGAGACATCCAGAAAATTCAAGATATACATTTTATTTGTCATAAAAATATCTTAAAAATATGATATTTCAATCAAAATCGTTAGCCATTTATAAGAAAGTTAAAATTTTCGAAAACTGTTCCATGTAAAAGGTAATCTGGGGTGGGGGATTTTCTTGAAAACCTTCGTGTCGCATCTTTGGAAGATACTGAACCTAAATACCAAGTTTGGTGTTTATCAGACTGTTCGTTTGAGTTATACTGTTCACAGACACACACACACAAGAAAATGTTTCCAAAAGTACTTTTTTTTGGATTCAGGGAGTCTCAAAACATGTATTTCCGGTGAAATCTCGGTATCGAATTTTTGGATCGAATACAATACTTCTTCTTACTATACGTAGTAGAGAAAGTAAAAAAAATCTGATGTGTTACACTCAATGACTTTCTCTACTCTTGTAAAAACTATTTTTACAAACTCTTATTCTCCATATGCTTCATATTAATCGAGATGTTAATCTTATTGCTCATTTTCTTGTAGATGCAAGGGGAATATGTTAAGCTTTAAACGATAGTCAAATATTTTAAGAGCTGGTTGCTATGTGGAGTATTCCATTCTCTTTGCATTACCAGGAAAAAAATATCTGATGTGTTACACTCACATGACTTTCTCTACTCTTGTGCAAACTATTTTTTCAAACGCTTATTCTCCATCTACTTCATGTTAATCGAGATAAACGTTTGCAGACTATCTTATTGCTAATATTCTTGTAAATGTAAGGGTAATATATATTTACAAGGGCAATATAGAAATACAGTAGCCTTTAAGCACATACATATCTCTTAATAGCTGGTTGCTAGGTGCAACACCATTCCCTTTGCCACAGATTAATACTCTGCATATACAAGACAAAAAATGAATAACCAATAGAAAATAAATATTGAAAAATTTAAGATAATAACAAGCAATATCTCGAAAACGGTTCACTCAACAAAAAAAAACGTATATGACATAAATTGTGTATTTTAACGCGATCGACATCTTTTGTATAGTAAAAGTTTGTCTCTCTCTTATGGTGTACCAGTTATTCAAAAGTCGTACCACAATGAAGAATACTTTTGGAGACATTCCCAGAAAATTCAAGATATACATTTTATTTGTCATAAAAATATCTTAACACACGATATTTTAATCAAAATCGTTAGCCATTTTTAAGAAAATTAAAATTTTCGAAAAATGTTCCATGTAAAGGGTAATCTGTGGTGGGAGATTTTCTTGAAAACCTTAGTGTCGCATCTCTGGAAGATACTGAACCTAAATACCAAGTTTGGTGTTTATCAGACTGTTCGTTTCTGAGTTACGCTGTTCAGACACTCACACACACACGGAAATGTTTCCAGAAGTACTTTTTTGGATTCAGGGGGTCTCAAAACATGTATTTCCGGTGAAATCTCAGTATCGAATTTTTGGGTGGAATGCAATACTTTCCCTACTTGCTATACGTAGTAGTGAAAATAATAATTGGTAGAGTGAGTAGAGAAAACCATGTGTTTCGGATTTTTTATGGGTCTTCTTCGTGGTATTTCAAAGCTAAAGTTGTAGTAGTGGCAAAGGAACTGCTCTATCCTATGATACCCATTGAAGAACAAGCAAATGAAATATAAATGTACCAGTTGAAAAACCGGCCATAACGTGACAAGAACCTGTATTACTCCTATTTGAAGAAATCTGTTGCATGTGTGTATTATGGCTTAGTCTCACGTGCATGCTGATCATCATTTCTAAGTGTTGTGATTCACAGTATTCGTGTGTCCTTTAAACGTTTCTTGTAGGAACCCGTCTATATTTTCAACATTAAGAACATTTAATCCAATTATTATTACAGTTAGAAGGGAATTCTAATCAATTTTTAGTTTGTGCAAAGACCTCGCGTGTTTGGAAGTTCACTGAAAACGATTCGAAGTAGGTGGAGTCGGGTAAACTGCCGAAACTTTCTTAAAACTGGCTTATAAAAAATAAATCACCAATTCCAGGCCAAAACTTGCGTGTGAGTGTTCTAGATAATTGAGTAGCCAAATCATGACGAGTCTCTTGAAATATAACTATTTTAAGCGGTTATTAAACGAAACGCTTATCGTTAAGCTTACAGTGGAAACAAAAAACAGAATGGGGTATAGAACAATGTATTTTGTTCAGAAACAGAGCCAGCAAACAAGGGCTTGCTTGGCTCAGGCTGAGATCATGGCAAGCGATCAAATTCATTAACGAACAAGGCATAAGAATCTGTCCTTGGTGTAGAGAGGTCGAAACTTGGCTTCATGTTCTGGCACATTATACGAGGGGCGTCCCATGAGTAAGTTTCCCTATTTTATAAAACTTGATCATGTTGAATTAATTTTATTTATATTGCACAATCCTCCTGTTATTTCTCTACATAGTCAACATGTTTCTCCAAGCGTTTTGGGGACGTTCACAAGTTTTTCCAAGCCAGTGTTGTACCAGGTCAAGTTCTGTGCTTGCAAACAGCTGTTCACTGATTTAATTTCATCATCTGTGTTACCTTTGAGTTGGAGGAACATGTGAAAATCACTTGGGGGCAAGCTCCGGTGAATACGGAGGATACGAGAAAACTTCCAGCTGGTCACGAGCACAGGACCCGACTTCTGGTTCACTTCGGATTGATCTTCGTCACGGTGTTAAAGTGCTTACCTCCATGATGACGTTCGAGTCAGGGGAACATGTGAAAACCACTTGGAAAAAGATCTGGTGAATATGGAAGATGCGAGAAATCTTCCCAGTTGAATCTCCTGAGCTCCGCCTGGGTCAAGATTCAACTTGGAAGTTTCCTCGTATCCTCAGTATTCACGGAGTTTCACATGTTCCTCCAAAGGTAAGCACTTTTAACACCGATGATGAAGTCAAATCAGTGAATACCTGGTTGCGAGCACAGGACCTGACCTGGTACAACACTGGCTTGGAAAAACGTGTGTCACGCCCCCAAAAATGCTTGGAAAAACATGTTGAATATGCAGAAAAGTAACAGAAGGATTGTAAAACATAAATAAAATAAATTCAACATGATAAATTGTGTGTAATGTTTTTTATAAAATAGTGAAACATACTTATTGAACACCCCTTTGTACAAAGAAAGGTTGAGAAAGTATCTGCCAGATTCCTTTGTTAACTCAAGGAGAGAGTTACAAGTTTGTTGGGCTCTGATGTTTGGGAGAGGGCAGGGGAAACAACTGGTACATTTTTGTAAAAGATTATACAGCTCAGAGCGGAGTGTAAGGAAGACGGTCAAGGATGGGAAGGGGAGGATTAGTGTCTTAGGGGTGGATATTTGTTGGTTTTGTGAACAATAGCGTGCGCTTGTGAATATGTTTTCTCCTCTTCTGTTTTGGTTGCGTTAAAATTAAAAATGAAATTTAAGTTTTATTTATGGACGCTCTTTAACGCTATGCTCCTTAGCGTCCCATTCTATATTGGGCGTGAAAGCCTTAAATTTTGCTCAGAGGCCTCTTTATCAGGCTTGAGATTCTTTTTACGTGCCGTAAATCTATGACACGGAAGCACCGGCTTTACTTCCCTTCCGAAGGAAGCCATGCTGAGGATTTTTACACCGGAAAAACATCCATTGCCCTTTACCGGATGCGAACCCGCGAACTTGGAAACTAGAGGCTAGCATAATAACCACTACACCACGGAGGACAAAGTTTTGTTTGTGTGATTTTCGTCGTTAATCGGTTTTTTTTCATTTATCGTAAATATCATCAACTTAAAAGTTCAGTGTGATGAATATAGTCTGCAACATATGACTACAGTGTATTATATAAGTACGTACTGTCTATCTGACCCGTGCTATGTACGAGTTTGAACATGTAAAATGTTTAAGACCAAATAAACACACCACTGTACTCTACTAATAGTTGTAAGTATGAAGCAGCATATAATTTAACTTTGGATACTTTTATAGGCGAACACCTACCCCATAATCAATATGCGCAAGCGATTGTAAGCAACATAATCACAGATATGTTAATAAAGAATAGGGAAACTAAGAGCAAAGAATACAAGTAAAAACCTGATGTGTTACACTCACATGACCTTCTCTACTCTTGTACAAACTATTTTTACAAACGCTTATTCTCCATATGCTTCATGTTAATCGAGATAAACAATTGCAGAATTTCAGATTTGCTAATTTTCTTGTAGATGTAAGGGGAATTGCTAGGCTTTAAGCGATAGTCAAATGTTTTAAGAGCTGGTTGCTATGTGGAGAATTCCATTCTCTTTGCATTAACAGGACAAAAAGAAAAACAGAACGAATAACGAATTCCCATTTGATTATAAGTATTGGACAAGGAATATGTCGGAAATGGTTCACTGCACACAAAAAATGTATGACAAATTGTGTGTTTTGTGGTAAAATTTTGTCTATCTCTTACGGTTAAACAGTTCTGCAAAATTCATTCAGAATGAAGACGACTTTTGGGGATGTTCCCAGAAAATTCTACATATGCCTTTGAGTCAGTATTATTAACACATAGATGATTTCAATCAAATTCTATAATATGTAAATTCAATAACGGCCCGCCTTGAAGCAATATGTGTATGTAATAATTTGTAAAATGTATGTAACAGTCATTGCATATGCTTATATTATTGTATACATGTTCAATAATGTTATATGAATGTATTTCGTAATTTAATAATATAGGAACTGTGAGAAATAGGTCAAAAGTTGCTAACTAAGAAGTAACAATGAGGTAACCTTGAAGAAATGAGAAAGAATATTTAATAATGCTACTAGTTATTATTGGAGCAACAATAATGTAAATATTGAGACAGTTTAAAAATAGCCAATCAACAACCAGAAAAAGCTTTAGTTAAATGAAGGTATTATATTGGAGTAGGATTAGCCAATCAGAGACTTTAAATACAGAAATTTACAAGTTTAGACGGTTGAAATCCATTCAGTTGCCTACAAACCGTGTTCCTAACCAGACGCAAAAGTGTCCTCAAGAAATTTAATACGTATTCGTGAGAGACGAAAAGTAAGTTTACGTGTTAAAAAGTGTAATTAATTCAAAAAAAAAAAAGAATCTCACAGCTCTCTATATCAGTGAAGTGTTATTTAAATCGTGTCAAACATTAATAAAACGAGTGAAGTAAAATTACAATCTGTGTAAGCCTACATTCTTGTCGCATCACGCCCTGCTAAGAGAAACGTGTCTCTAACAAATACTGACGAAGCCGAGGCAAACAAATATACTTTTTAAAAAAGAGTTAAATTAAAAAGTTAATATATTTTTTAAACTTGGGGCAAAGGCCACTTAAAAGTACATTTGGGGCGAAGGCTGCCGGAAACTGTTTACTATACGTGCAGTTGCAACTACTACAAGTTCGGCTCCCCAACAGTTGAAATATAATACAACTCCTTGAATACAAACTACCTCAAATTGATGCCCAAAGCGTGGTGCTAATAAACAACATAACAAAACATCTTCTCAAATTGGCATCCATACGTGGAGGTAATAAAACATCTTCACATTTCATTTGGCATGAAAGTGTCTTAAAATATGATATTTTGATCAAAATGATTAGTGCCATTTCGGAGAGAAAAAAAACTTCGAAAAATGTTCCATCTAAAGGGTAGTCTCGAATGGGGGGATTTTCTTGAAAATCTTCATGTCGCATCTTTTAAAGATACTAAACCTAAATACCAAGTTTGGTATATATCCGACTTTTCGTTTTTGAGTTACGCTGTTCAAAGGCACAGACACAAACACAAACACAAACACGGACCTTTTTTTAAAAATGCCTTTTTTGCATTATGGAACTTCAAAACATATATTTCCGGTGAAACCTCAATATCGAATTCTTAGGTGAAATGCAGTTTCTACTTACTATACGTATTACAGAAAGTAATAAGCTTAAGTAAAAATACTTTGTATATCCACTAATAAACGATAGGGGTAGGGAAAGTAATGTGAATGTATCACATCAGAATTTCTTTTCTTCTAGTTTAGACTTTTGCTGGAAACACGTGCTGCCTCACTTGTACCTCAATTTTAGCCTTATCCGAGTGCACTTCCGCTCGTTTACAATCACACCTTGCTTTATCCACTCACATCAGTACTTCCGTTCGTATATAATCATATCTTGCTCTGTGTTTTTGTTTTCGGTATCCTTGCTTGTATTACAAATTTTGACTGTTATTACGTTCTCATTTCTCTTACGCCCACAGAATATTTTTTTTGTGTTCTTAACGTGCAATGAGAATTACATTTTACACATAGCGACCAGTTCTAAAATACTTGACTATCGCTTAAGGCGTACTATGTTCCCCTTGTTTTGTATTTGGATGGACAATATAGAAATACAGTAGCCTTTAAGAATAGACATATCTAATAATAGCTGGTTGCTATGTGCAGGAGCATTCTCTTTGCCGGAGATTAATACTCTTTGCAAATCCAAGGCAAAAGAATGAATAACCAATTCCCATTTGAGAAAAAGTATGTTTTGGAAAGTTTAATGGAACAACAAGCAATATCTCGAAAATGGTTCACTCAACAACAAAAATCTATATGATATAAATTGTTTATTTTATCGCGATCTATATTTTATGTGTAGTAAAATTTTGTTTATTTCTTATGGTTTACCAGTTATGCAAAAGTCGTTCACAATGAAGAATACTTTTGGAGATATTCCCAGAAAATTGGAGATATACATTTCGTTTGTCATAAAAATGTCTTAAGCATATGATATTTTAATCAAAATCCTTAGAGCCATTTTTGAGAGAATTAAAGTTTTCGAAAAATGTTCCATGTAAAGGGTAATCTGGGGTGGGGGATATTCTTGAAAACCTTCGTGTCGCATCTCTGGAAGATACTGAACCTAAATACCAAGTTTGGTGTTTATCCGACAGTTCGTTTTTTCTGAGTTATGCTGTTTACAGACACACTGACACACACACACGGACATGTTTCCAAAAATGTCATGAGGATGTGTTACATCAGCGTTTTCTTCTATGAATGGTTTGTAGAGATTATGCAAAAACAAAAATAGTGAGTAGAGATGGTCATATGAATGTAACAAGAATATTTTTGATTCAATGGTTCTCATAACATGTAGAATACAATCCTTCCACTACCAAAAGTAAATGGTAGGGAAGGTAAAACTGTAATTTTGAACTTCGGGGTTGTCCATTACACACACTGCCAGTAACAGTACATACGTTAAATTCGCTATCAGCAAATAGTGTGATGGCTGTGAAAGCGTTACTTTGACACAAACAGAAAAACAACTTAAAGTAGGTTCCACAACTATTTTGGTGGGGCTAATATAGGTCATGATTTAATTTGCTGCCACACTCGTTTGTTACAGCCAGTAATAAAAGTAGAACACTCACATGGGGGTAAAGGAGTGTAAGGAAAAAAAAAGAACATATTTCTCCCCCGGATACCCGAGATTAAGAAAATGCAATGAAGCTGGTCGTAAACTCCGGACTCGGGATACAAGAAGCGTTTACATTCCCCAGATTGCATTACGTGAAGATCATAAATGTAAGGTAAATGTTCTTCTTTCTGCATAAGGTCCCACAGAGTTTTACGATCTACAGAAAGTCTAAAGTTTGTGCGTATTTCACTTCTTTCACTGAAGAGCTCGATAGGTATGATCTCAAAAAACACACCTCCCACCATATGCACAGGTGTACTTTGAGGCAGTATTTTTAACACTCAAATGATTTCAGTCTAATTTTATAATATGTAAATTCAACAACAGCCCGCCTTAAAGCAATATATGTATGTAACAATATATAAAAAGTGTATACTACAGTCATTGCATATATTTATATTATATTGCATATGTTTATATTATATTGTATATGTTTATATTATATTGTATATGTTTATATTGTATTGTATACATGTGTAATAATGTCATGTGAATGTATTACGTAATTGAATAATGTAAGAGCTGTGAGAATAATAGGTTAAAAGGTGCTAACAATGAGGTAACAATGAGGTAACCTTGAGGCAATGAGTAAGATAGGTTAATAATGCTCTTAGTCATTGGAGCAACAATAATGTAAATTTTGAGACAGTTTAAAAATAGCCAATAGCTTTAGTTAAATGAAGGTATTCTATTGGACTGGGATTAGCCAATCAAAGTGAAATATAGCAAAATTTACAAATTTAGAGTTCAGTTGGTTGTAGACAGTGTTTCTAATCAGACGCGAGATGCGTCCTCGAGAAATTTAATACGTATTTTGTGCGAGACGAAAATAGTTTACGTGTTAAAAAGTGCAATTAATTAATAAAAGAATCTCACAGCTCTCTAAGAGTTATTTAAATCGTGTCTGGCATTAATAAATGGAGTGAAGAAAAACTTAAAATCTGTGTAAGCCTATATTCTTCAGTAGCACCACTGCCTGCTAAGACATTCAAGTCTCTAACAATAATACTGACGCAGCCGAGGCAAACACAAATATATAATACTTAAAGAGACAGTAAAAATTACAAAGTTAATATTTTTAAGTTTGGGGCGAAGGCTACCGGAAACCTTTTTACCATACGTGCGGTTGCAACTACTTCAAGTTCGGCTCCCCAACATAAGAACTACTATACAACTCCTACTGTACACTGATAAAAGAATTTGTTTTTACACTTTTATTGCCGTCACACTTTATTGATTTCACATATTTACGCTTGATACACGCCCGACTGAAACTGTTATATTTTCGAATGTAAGTATAATCACTTATTTGCCGCACATTATTAATTCGCGTATTTTACATCTTTTAACTAACTTTATGACGCGAGAGATTCTGTAGAAGTGCGCGACGTGTAACCCGTGAATGATTCTATTAAACTGCGCGTTACCCGTCTCTGGCATGGAATTTATACTCCCTCGCCCCGATATGCCTAAACATTATAACAGAGCTGCCATTGGTTAATAAAACGCGCCAACATTAGCGTCTATTTTTATATCCAATCAAAATTACGAACACATATGCTCTAGGGAAGATATTCCCTCTATTTCTAAAGAAAAGCGCGCTACTCTGACGTCATTTGTTTGTCTCTTCTAATTGATAAACAACTCACATTGTTATCCCTCCTATTGTCAGTTTCAGTGAGGCCGTGTAAACTTATTTCCTACCAATGCTTATAATTAACGAACATCTCAAATCATTGTCACACAATAAGGCAAATGTACACTACAATCACTCTGGCGTTCAAAGTGTCGTGATATAAAATACTGCGTCAAAGTAATAAGCTTTAGTAAGAATAGTTTGTATACCCACTAATAAATGAAGGATAGAGAAGGTCACGTGAATGTATTATATCCGATATTTTCAAATCACATTCAAAACTTGCACCTAACTCCGATGTCACTCGCCACATCACCTAGTACTTTACTACATAGAAGCCTGAAGACGGAGAGGTGGACCGGAACTATACACAGTGATTTATTGCTCTCGGACAAAACAAACAATGCTGTTATTTGTGCCATTAGCATCTACGCTTGTCGCACTATTATAACACGCACACAGTGTTGACGCGATATCAAATTAACGGGAATTTTTTTTGGAGGGGAGGGGGTTAGCTGCGAAACTTTTCCATTTCAACCGACTATTTAATATATATGGCTGGACATTTTAAAACATCGGCTTATAGATGCGCCATTAAAATCTTCCGGGCCTAATCCATACACGTGACCGGATCACAATCATTCGAATAAATCAACTTCTTTACGCAGCGTTCGTCCCCTCGATGGTGAAGCGAAGTGTTTTTGTCAAAGTTATTCCTGTCGCACAAGTGGGAGCTGAAACGCAAATAGTGAACTTATTGAGGGATTTTTGAAATGTTAAGTCACCATCACTGAAAAATGAAATTAAATAGCGCTTTATTTCTTTATTTCCACGTTTTCTACTACGTACTTGCAGTAAGTAGGGGAAATTGGATATAGAGTTCTCACGGGAATACTAGTTTTGAGGTGCCCCTGAATCCAAATAAAACATTTTAGAAACATGCACGTGTTTACGTCTGTCTGAATACAATAACTTAGATTACCCTTTACATGGGATATTTTTAGAAAATTTTGATTTTCTAATAAATGCTCTAACGATTTTGATTAAAATATCATATGTTTAAGATATTTTAATGGCAAATGAAATGCATATCATGTATTTTCTGGAAACTTCCCCAAAATTCCTTCTCATTCTAAATCACTTTCGCATAACTGGTAAACCGTAAGAGACAGAGAAAGTGTTACTACACAACAAAAATTGTGGATCTCGTTAAAACACACAATCTATGTCATACAGTTTTTGTGGTATGAACCATTTCCGAGATATTCCTTGTTGTTTGTTTGAATTTTCCAATACTTATAATTTTTTCTCAAATGGGAATTCATTATTCCTTTTTTTATGTCCTGGACATGCAAAGAGCGTGGAATACTCCACATAGCAAGCAGCTCTTAAAATATTTGACTATCGCTTAAAGCCTACCATATTCCCCTTGCATCTACAAGAAAATTAGCAATAAGATTAACATCTCGATTAACATGAAGCATATGGAGAATAAGCGTTTGTAAAAATATTTTGTACAAGAGTAGAGAAAGCCATGCGAGTGCAACACTCAAGATGGTTTTTCCCGTAGTCATGCAAAGCAAACGTAATTTCACATAACGACCTTCTCCTTAAAGATCTGAATAATATCCCTTAAGTCCCCTGTACGCCTGTAATCCCCTTGAACCTACAGCGAAATGTGTAATAAAACCATATCTGCACATTTTCTACAGATTAACACGAGTTGATAGAAGAATATGCTTTTCTAAAAGGAGTTTGTGGAAGAGTGGATAGGTACAGTCATGTGAATATAATTAATGAGATTCAGCTGCCCATTTAACAACTCAGCGCTTCAGAAATGTTTAATAAAGTGACTAGAATGATGATATCCGTGACTTTTAGCCGAGATTTGCCCGATATTTTCTTTAGAGCATAAAGGAAAACCCTCGTAAAGGCTTAATCCAAGAAAATCTCAACCTTCACACCATAGCTGTGGGCTAAACTTTAACACTAGGTAGGTAGGTAGGTAGGTAGGTAGGTAGGTAGGTAGGTAGGTAGGTAGGTAGTATATTTCCATAATGCTATATAAAATTCTTACAATTTTTAATACATTACTTTGAGTTGCTATGTTTTTATCTTGCATTTTAACACGTGGTTATTTATGCATGGTGGGTCATTACAAATCCATACTGCTTTATTTTTCAAAACCATTTTTCTCCTACTCTCCCCATATACTCTCCTATTCCTTTTATATCCCTCTCCTTTTGTATTTTCATTATCTAACTTTTAATACTTCTTTGTTAATGTTTATCATTCTTTAGGTAAAAACTGATCTCTCCACAACTTAGTTTCTTCACATCCAATTATATAATGAAATCATTATCTGCCTCTCCACAAAGAATAAATCTATCCAAATTCGCTCCTTTCCTATCTCCCCTTAGCCTATATGCACTTAATCTAGACCAGGCCCACCCTTCTCTCATTAACCTATTACCTACATGCACATACTTCAACTTCCCCAGTCCACCTTTAGTTGTCTATATAGCTCCAAACTTTTCTTTCCTTCCAGACTTTGAAATAATTCTTGTTTCTCTATATCCTCTACTCTGTCCTCACTTCTTTCCAGAAACCTTTAACTAACCCCTCTCTCCCCTCCCATAAGTTAACCATTCCTATTTCCTATAAAATTCTCCTTATTCCTTGAGCCCAGTTCATCCCATCATTGGATTTTTCTAGGATTATTAAACATTGCCTCAAGATATTATGCTCGTCCAATGATTTCAATCTATACCAATATTTAAGTATCCTTTCTATTATCATGCCCTTGCTACCTACTCTTCCCAACTCCAACATTGCTGCTCCATTAGGTGATAAAATAGATAAACCTAACATAAATTTACAGAACGATCTATGTACTTTATCAATCATCTCCCATCCTTTGTCATTTCCCCAAATCTCTGATCCATAGACCAGTTTTTGCTTCAACTACAGCTTTGTAAACCATTTCCAACCATTTATTTTGTATATCTGGTATTTTATTTAAGCATATTCTTAAAGCAGTCATTGCTATCTTCCCTTAGCTAAGGCACTTATCTCGTGATCATTCCATCTCCCATTACTACTTATTCTCACTCCCAAATAGTCAAACTTTTTTACTATTTGCAACTCTTCTTCTTCTTCTTCCACATGCCACTTTTCCTCCTTCAATTTATAACTCTTTTTAAATACCATTATCTTTGATTTTTTAAAATTTATTCTTAAACCCCATTTCTTACAAAAGGAATATATGATATACAACACTTTTGTTAGACCTCCTACTGAAATAGAACCTACCACCAAATCATCTGCAAAAAGTAATCCTGAAATTTGTCTATTATTTACTGTGGGTAAATATAAGTTATCCTTATTCAACTCTTCTAAGATATCGTCAATAAATAAGTTAAACAGTATAGGGCTAAGCTTGCAACCTTGTCTTAACACCATACTACTATTAATTGTTCCCATAATTTCATCACCAAGATAATAGTAGTTATCCTCAGGAGGTTTGTGTATACGCAGTGGCCAGTTTCTGCTCCTTTTGATTTCGTCACAGGGTAACTAGTTTCTTTTCTGTACTCGTTGTTACTTTCTCTACTACGTATAGTAAGTAGGGGAAGAATTGTATTCCACCCAAAAATTCGATACCGAGATTTCACCGGAAATACATGTTTTGAGACCACCTGAATCCAAAAAAATAATTTTTGGAAACATGCCCGTGTGTGTGTCTGTCTGTGAGCAGCATAACTCAGAAACGAACAGTCGGATAAACACCAAGCTTGGTATTTAGGTTCATCATCTTCCAGAGATGCGCTGCGAAGGTTTTCAAGAAAATCCCCCAACCCAGACTGCCCTTTACATGGAGCATTTTTCGAAAATTTTAATTTTCTCAAAAATGGCTCTAACGATTTTGATTAAAATATCATATGCTTAAGATATTTTCATGACAAATGAAATATATATCTAGAATTTTCTGGGAATGGCTCCAAAAGTATTCTTCATTGTGAACGACTTTTGCATAACTAGCAAATCATAAGAGATAGACAAAAGTTTACTGCACAAAAAATGTAGATCGCGTTAAAATACACAATTTATGTCGTATACATTTTTACTTTCTCTACTACGTATAGTAAGTAGGGGAAGTATTGCATTTCACCCAAAAATTCGATACCGAGATTTCACCGGAAATACATGTTTTGAGACCTCCTGAATCCAAAAAAAGCATTTTTGGAAACATGTCCGTGTGTGTGTCTGTGTGTGTGTGTGTGTGTGTGTGTGTGTGTGTCTGTGTGTGTGTGTGTGTGTGTGTCTGAACAGCATAACTCAAAAACGAACAGTCGGATAAACACCAAACTTGGTATTTAGGTTCAGTATCTTCCAGAGATGCGACACGAAGGTTTTCAAGAAAATCCCCCCACCCCAGACTACCCTTTACATGGAACATTTCTCGAACATTTTAATTTTCTCAAAAATGGCTCTAACGATTTTGATGAAAATATCATATGTTTAAGATAATGTCATGAGAAATGAAATGTATATCTCGAATTTTCTGGGAATGTCTCCAAAAGTATTCTTCATTGTGAACGACTTTTGCATAACTGGTAAACCATAAGAGACAGACAAAATTTTACTACACAAAAAATGTAGATCTCGTTAAAATACACAACTTATGTCATATACATTTCTTTTGTTGAGTGAACCGTTTTCGAGATATTGCTTGTTATTCCCTTAAATTTTCCAATGCTTATGCTTTTTCTCAAATTCGTTATTCATTTTTTTTATGTCCTGGACTTGCAAAGAGAATGGAATGCGCCGCATAGCAACCAGCGTTAAAATATTTGACCATCGCTTAAAAGCTACCATATTCCCCTTGAATCTACAAGAAAATTAGCAATAAGATTGACATCTCGATATCTCGATTAACAAAGCATATGGAGAATAGGCGTTTGTAAAAATACATTGTACAAGAGTAGAGAAAGTCATGTGAGTGTAACACATCAGATTTTTTTTGTAGAGTGAACCATTTTCGAGATATTGCTTGTTATCCCCTTAAATTTTCCAATACTTATACTTTTTCTCAAATTCGTTATTCATTTTTTTATGTCCTGGACATGCAAAGAGAATGGAATGCTCCACATAGCAACCAGCTCTTAAAATATTTGACTATCGCTTAAAACCTACCATATTCCCCTTGCATCTACAAGAAAATTAGCAATAAGATTAACATCTCGATTAACATGAAGCATATGGAGAATAAGCGTTTGTAAAAATAGTTTGTACAAGAGTAGAGAAAGTCGTGTGAGCGTAACACATCAGATTATTTTTGTAATCGTTTCTGAGAAACTGCTTCCTGCTCCCTCTAATTTTCTAACCCTCACCTTTAATAATGAAACGATAAAAGAAGTCACTTTGTTTCTTTTTGATCCCTACCATAGGTATACGCATACGCAGTGAATACAGTTCTTGTATACAGAATGATTTTTAAGTTCATCCAAAATCTTCAGGAGGCAATCCGCTTATGGAAAAGGAGCACGAAAGTTCATATTATCTTGTGTCCGGAAATGCTTACCTTCATCGTATTTGGCACCGACGACATTACACAACATTTGGACCCACTTTTCGGCGGCCGCGAACTGTGCGTACTACGAGGGGCACTATTTGTGTTTTGAGCCTAATAATTAAAACAAAGTAATTTCTGATTGAAAACTGCTTTGTTGTTTTTCAAAATATTCTCCTTTGTGATCAATACACTTTTGCATCCGTTTGAACCGTTTGTCAAAGTATTTATTCCAGTCTTCTTGAGACACCTCCAAAACATGGTTTTTAAAGGCATCAACAGCTTCTTCTGCCAACGAAAATCGTTGTCCACGCAATTTATTCTTTATGTTCGGGAACAAAAAGACGACATTGGGTGCCAAATCAGGACTGTATGGCGGATGACCCATTAATTCGGTTTTTTGAGCTCCAAATACTCTGTTGTTAGACGAGATGTATGTGCACTCGCATTGTCTTGATGATGAACGAACCTACGATTCTTATTGGTTTTCCTTACTTCCGGCAAACACATGGTTGTGTACCATTCGTCAATGACCGATTTAAGTTCCTCTAGAGGCACTGTTGTCACACTGCCAGTTTTGCTGAAAAAGCAGGCGACCATTTGCTTCGAGTGCGAGCAACTTTTGTTGGATTTGCTTCATCTTGAAACACCCATACAGTCGACTGCTGTTTACGTTCCGGCTCATACGCATAGATCCATGATTCGTCACCTGTTACAAGCTTATATACGTCTTTTGAGGCACCACCATTGTATTTCGTGAGCATCTTTTTGAGATTGAGTCACATTATGGGGAATGCAACGAGAACAAACCTTTTTCACGGCTAAATAATCATGCAATATTTTATATATGCTGGTGGAACTAATGCCTAGGGTTGTCTCAATCTCACAATATGTCGCATGACGATCTTTCAATATTAGGTTTTGCACAGCATCAATGTTTTCTAGCACATCAACTGATTTTGGACGACCTTCACGAACTTTATCATTGAACGAACGGCGGCTACGATTAAATTCGTTATACCAGCGTTTCACTGCGGCAAAGGATGGAGCTTCGTCGCCAAATGTGGAAGTTAGTTGATCTATGCACTCTTGTCTTGATAATCCACGTCGAAAGTCGTAATAAATCATTGCACGAACATTTTCACGAGTTAATTCCACGTTTTTTTGAGACACAATTTTCAAGTTAGTGTAAACAAATCAAATGACGCTCTATTAACAAAAGGATTGAAGTGCATTATGGTAAAACATGTCTAACTTTCCACTGGAAACGTCAGATGGTACCTACAACATTCAAGGTTGTCAAGGTTCAAAATATAAATAGTGCCCCTGGTAAATGTGGAGAAGCATGTTCTCCATGATACTGAGAACAACTCAGTTCCAGGCAATTGGCCCATCAACGTAGTGTAAGCCAAAGGAAGGTTATCTGCATCCTACATGACAGCCGCTATTATCCCTATCCCTATCACCTCTATCGTGTACAGGCGCATTTTCCTTCACGGGAAAGGATTTTGTAGCTGGTATGTGCAACAGGCCAACACCATTATGGGATTTCTGTCTTCAGGCCTCTTCACTCGTGAAGTGACTTTTGGTAGAGATGACATCATTAACCTGAATAATTGTCATCGGTGGGCTACAGAAAATCCTCAGGTTGAATCGTCTCATCAGCAGCGGTTCAGCATCAATGTTTTGGCAGGGATTATTGGCGCCCTACTTGGACCAGATCATCCTTCACAACGCCTGAATGGAGTAACGTATCTGAACGTCCCCATTGCTGGAGAATGTGCCTTTGAGGCAATGTGGCTGCAGCACGATGGAGTGCCAGCCCATTTCCGCATTGATGTTCACCAACACCTCAAGATCTTCTCCAGACGTTGGGTAGGACGTGGAGGCTCTGTTGCATGGCCTGCTCTATCAACGATTAGGGCCCCCTGGATATTTACTTGTGGGGACATCTGAGCCTGTTTGCTGATGTTCAGACCCTTCAGCAGCGTGTTCACGTAGCCTGTGACGATATTCCGACATAGCCCGAAACACTCGAACGAGTGTGGAAATGCATAATGCGACGTGTAAACGAGTTCATTGCATCGCATGGAGGCAACATTGAACTGTTACGACATGGATTGGATTCCGGCCATGTGCTGTGAGCTAGGGCTCTTTGTTGATGTTCTTCAGTGTCCTCTAACTTGGGAACTATGCATTTCCAGTCAGGAATCACCCCCTAAATTTTGTCGATGGACTTCAAACTCATCCTGAAAACAGTAATATTCTATCACCATTACTTTTGTAACGTTACTGAACAATTAGTTGATATTCTGCACCCGCTATTTTTGTAACTATTATTGAGTAGTACTCAGTTATTTCATGTTCCCTTAATTTTGTAACCGTTGCCTATAATAATTTAACCGATACAAACCAACCATTACGTTTCTTTTTGATCCACAATATTTTAGTTAGAGAGATCCGGCATTACCAACAGGGACTACCGTAGATTTTAAAGAACACGAGAATTCTGACACTTCTTGAAGGGGCATGTTTCCATGGCAACGTCCCCTCCGCTGTGGTGACACACTATGCTTTCCCTTCGCAAGCAAGCTGAACTTGGAGTAACATGTTGCCATGTTGGCGCGGTTTACTACTGCTCACCAGCGTTACGTCCCAGTGACCTGCTTGCTATTCGGCGCGCCGCTAAACACCTGACACATGCTCTAATACAATGCACTTCTCAAACTTCTCCGCTTACAGTGAAATGTCAGCAGTCTCTTGGTTGTTTAAATAGCACTGTAGTAACGGTAAGACCGACCGAGCGAAATGGTTGTGTGAAGCTCTCATTTGGGAGACCCAAGTTTCGATTGCCCTTGGCCCGGCTACTTTGACCATGGGTTTTTTCCATTTTCCACCGGATCGGTAGACGAATGGTGGAGCGATTCCTCTTCTACCATGAATTTCCTGTCCATCATTTCCTATGGATTTCTGTTTCAGACTTGAGGGGCCAGGCAACTGAGTTCGGTGTGTTGCGGCTGGACGGCGGGATGTAAGCTTTGAAAAGTTTCTCCCTGGAGTACGGTTGTGCCACTAAGGTCCCCTTTCTGGGGGTGGCTCGGAGCTCTGGGACCCCTCCGGGCGGTACACGGGCTACGGCGTGGATAGTCTGCGTCAGGATGTGGAATCTAAGTGTCCCCGTTTTTGCTAGCGCACATCCTTGTCCGGATTTGGTCTCGCTTCGAGCCTCCCCCCTCATCCCTCCACCCACAGATCACGTTAGAAGCATAAAGGGCTGTTACACCTACTTAAGATCCTCTGTTCCACGTTTCTGGAGGCCCATCGATATGTCTACCCCTACTCATTCCAGTAAGTCCACTCATATGCGGTGAACATAGTTCTTGGGTAATGAGTAAAATTCTATCAACCTTACATTTGCACTCACTACTATTTGTTATTTCCTATTCCTATTACTTTTTAAACCTGAGCACGGAGGAACAGGAGCCTGCTAGCAACACAAGGACGAGGCTATCGCTATCTTGCTGGTAATTGATCGGGAATGTCTCGGGTAGCAAGGCTCATATTCGGGATCGATTTGCGTTGGATCAGCCATCCTATATCATGCCTTCTAGTTTAGTTTCCTATCATATAGGATCGAGTTTTTTTGTTATCGACGCCCTTTAACTACTATGGTCCTTAGCTTCCCATTCTATATTGGGCGTGAAAGACAGAGGCCTCTTTATCAGGCTTGAAGTTCTTTTACGTGCCGTAAATCTACGATACGGGACCACCGGTTTTACTTCCCTTCCGAAGGAAGCCATGCTAAGGATTTTTACGCCCGAAGAAAAATCCATCTCCCTCCTCCGGGTTCGAATCCGCGACCTCGGGAACCAGATCACCTTGGAGGGAAGTAGTTTTAGCCGCGGTGAACGGAGTGTGTCACATATGCAGTGGATGTGTTTTAGGGAGAGAAACGGTTCTTCCCTGGCATGTAACCTACTGTCTAAATCTGTCCTTGAGGAGGTCGGAGACTTTCAATCTGGAAACGTTTGGCACCCCGGCTTGGTCGATGTGCTGAAATCCTCCTCCGTTTTCCTATCATGCGTGTGAGTTCCAAGCTCCTCAACATTAAACAGTATAGGGAAGAGATGTAAGGCAGTGAACAATTGAAATCTAGCAACGACAGAAGTGAAACAAACTGAGGGAAACCGATGTCGGCGAGTGTACATTAACGCAGCTAATGAAACACAAAAGAGGGGATATTTGTATCTTGCAGTTTACACAGTTGGCAACTGCACTTTAGTGTGTTTACTCTGGTGAAGCAAAATCTTGGCTGCTGTGTGTCATTCTCGTAATCCCAAAGCTGTCTTTCTCCCTCTATCTCTTTCGGTTGATATTTTCTTTCGCCCAGTTTGTATTGAGCTTTAACCGAAGCGTCAAAGAGCTTTTATCGTTGACGCTTGGGTGACGTCTTTTGCCACTCTATACCCAGCACTACCACTTGTCTGGGGCGCTCTAGTTTCGGTTCAACAGCCTGACTACAAATATCACGCGTGTCTTTTACTGTCCTGACGTCACAAACATTCCGTCCACGACAAATGTGATCTCCAACAACTTCACGACTTAATTTCCCAACTGCATCAAGTACCACAGGAGAAAGTTTCATGTAATGATGGTTTACGATAAACTTTCATTACACCGTTTGTTGTGGATATAAACACGAACACTGTAGGCTAAAGCGAAAGTCAGGTTTTTAAAAAGTGGAAAGCTGTGGTGAAGACTTTGAAATGCTATGATCTTTGCACGCCACGAGAAAAAACGTATAGTGGCTTCCCAATTGAAATGTCAAAGCAATAACTGTAAATATCTCGTAAATAATAAAAGGTAATATTTTCTTGACATTATTTAGCGAGATCTACATTTTTGTATAGTAAAATTTGTCTAGCTCTTAAAGTTTACTAACTATACAAAAGTCATTCAGGATGAAGTGGAAATCAAGGGCTTTAGCTCAATATTTTATCATTCACACAAGTATTTCAAACATACAGCATTTTAATTCAAACCCTTAGAGCTATTTCTAAAAAGTTATGCGTTACATTCACATGACTTTCTCTACTCTTGTGCAAACTATTTTTACAAACGCTTATTCTCCATATGCTTCATGTTAATCGAGATATTAACCTTATTGCTAATTTTCTTGTAGGTGCAAGGGGAATTGGTAGGCTTTAAGCGACAGTCAAATATTTTAAGAGCTGGTTGCTATGTGGAGCCTTTCATTCTCTTTGCAGGTCCAGGACATAAATAAAATGAATAACAAATTTTCCATTTGAGAAAAAGTATAAGTATTGCAAAATTTAAGGGAATAACAAGCAATATCTCATAAATGGCTCACTCAACAAAAGAAAAATGTATATGACATAAATTGTGTATTGTAACGCGATCTACATTTGTTGTGCAGTAAACGTTTGTCTATCTCTTATGGTTTACCAGTTATGCAAAAGTCGTTCACAATACTTTTGGAGACATTGCCAGAAAATTCAAGATATACATTTTATTTGTCATGAAAATATCTTAAACATATATTTTAATCAACTTCGTTAGAGCCATTTTTGAGAAAATTAAAATTTTCGAAAGATGTTCCATGTAAAAGGTAATCTGGGGTGGGGGGGATTTTCTTGAAAACCTTCGTGTCGCATCTCTGGAAGATACGGAACCTAAATACCTAGTTTGGTGTTTATCCGACTGTTCGTTTCTGAGTTCTGCTGTTCACAGACATACACACGGACATGTTTCCAAAAATCCTTTTTTTGCATTCAGGGGGTCTCAAAACATATATTTCCGGTGAAATCCCGGTATTTAATCTTTGGGTGGAATACAATACTTCCCCTACTTACAATACGTAGTAGAGAAGGTGAAAAGAGCATAATTAAAAATTTGCTATGTAAAATATAGTTTCAGGGTGGGGCTATTTGTGTAGCTACTTCACAAAATGTTGAACTTAAATGCCAAGTTTGGTATTTATCTGAATTATCGTTTTTGAGTTATGTTGTTCTCTCTCAACATACACGGACGTTTATTCTTTTAGATCCTCTTTTAAGTTTTCAGGGGATATGAAAATCACTTCCACTGATATTTCGTATCGAATTTTTTGGGTTGAATACATTACTTCCTCTAATGATAAGAGTACAAATGAGATATTCCGAAGTCAAATAACGCAAATAAGATAAACAATTTACGCGAGGAACTTTACTTTGTGGTTCAGGTCATCCACTACTGAATGTTCGCGCCCATTGTGTGACAGACATAAGTCACCAGTGGTGCTTTTAAAATTTAAATCCCGTGCTATGCATTTTGTTGCAGTTCAGCGAAGGGGGGCCATGGTTGTGACGAAGGTTAGACACAGATAAGCTCTGGCCTTCATAGCACTGTATACCGTTCAGTCTGTGATCTTAAGTTACATAATACAATAACGTTTCATGCTATGTCGTGTCTGCTGAAAATCTATAACACTGAATATACCGCAAAAACGTCTGTTTTTATCGTAAATTCGTAAAAAGATCTCCACTCCCGTACATTTCACGGGCAAACCGTAAAAGTTGGCAAGCACGAGTTCAGGCAGTAGTTTTAACACTTAAATGATTTTAGTCAAATTCTATAATATGTAAATTCAATAATAGCCCGCCTTGAAGCAATATGTGTATGTAATAATTTGTAAAATGTATGTAACAGTCATTGCATATGCTTATATTATTGTAAACATGTTCAATAATGTTATGTGAATGCATTACATAATTTAATAATGTAGGAGCTGTGAGAAAAATAGGTTTAAAGTTGCTAACAATGAGGTAACCTTGAGGCAATAATGAATTTTAAAGTTTAAATGCTAATAGTCATTGGAGCAAAAATAATCTAAATTTTAAATCAGTTTTAAAATAGCCAATCAACAACCAGAAAAAGCTTTAGTTAAATGAAGGTATTCTATTGAACTAGGATTAGCCAATCAGAGATTTGAAATACAGAAATTTACAAATTTAGGCGGTGAAAAACAATTCAGTTGCCTCCAAACAGTGCTCATAACCAGAGTGTTGCTTCTATAAAGTGCTCATAACCAGACGCGAGATGTGTCCTCGAGAAATTAGTTACGTATTCGTGTGAGACAAAAATAGTTTACGTGTTAAAAAGTGCAAGTATTAAATAAAAGAATCTCACAGCTCTCTATATCAGTGAAGTGCTATTTAATATGTATCAAGGATTAATAAAAAAGGAGTGAATTAAAACTTAAAATCTGTGTAAGTCTACATTCTTGTTGCACCGCAACCCTGCTAAGAGAAAAGTGTCTAACAATACTGACGCAGCCGAGGCAAACAAATTTAGTACTTAAAGAAACAGTCAAATTACAAAGTTTTAAATTTTTTTAATACATTTGGGGCGAAGGCTACCGGAAAGCGGGTACTATACGTGTGGTTGCAACGAATTTCAAGTTCGGCTCCCCAACAGTTGAAATACGATACAACTCCTACTTCAAATCGGCTTTTTCATATGTAGCAGCAGCAACAACGTAAAGACAATATCTACTTCAAATTGACGCCCAAAGCGTGGTAAAAAAAATAACGTAACAAACCATCTTCTTCAAATTGGCGTCCATACGTGGAGCTAAATAAATAAACAACCCCAACAAAACACCTACTTCAGAGTATAGCATTCATTGACTTAGGGAATACTAATGTCCCTCACGAAACATTTAATAACAACCAGAGTGTTTCTATCGAAGTAGTAGTCTGTGCGGTCTGAGTTAGGGGATACTAATGTCCCACACAGTACATCATCTAATAACAACCAGAGTGTCTTGATTGAAGCAATAGTTTGTGCGGTCTGAGTTAGGGGATACTAATGTCCCACACAGTACATCATCTAATAACCAGAGAGTTTTGATTGAAGCAGTAGTCTGTGCGATCTGACTTGGGGAATACTAATGTCCCTCACGGTACATCATCTTCTAATAACAAGCAAACAGTTTTGGTAAAAGCACTAGTCTGTGCGATCTGACTTGGGGAATACTAATGTCCCTCACGGTACATCATCTTCTAATAACAAGCAAAGAGTTTTGATTGAAGCAGTAGTCTGTGCGATCTGACTTGGGGAATACTAATGTCCCTCACGGTACATCATCTTCTAATAACAAGCAAAGGGTTTTTATTGAAGCAGCAGTCGAAGATGTTGAAGGGTAACAGTTGGCCTTTAATCACCGCTGCAACAAGCCTCATTAACAACCGCGTTTTAAATCAACATAAAATTCCCAGATGAACAAAACTCATTAAGAGAAACCTGTTACTCGTTCTGGAAAATAATTACACCATGGATTTTTTGGACACACAGCTAATTACATTATGAGAAAGAGATAGAATTCTCCTTGTCATCCCGCATCATGAAACTGCAGTGGATGCTTGCGTATTCATAAAGGACCGGGGACGCAGCAACACTAATACCGCTGCTTTGGCGGCGATAATTTCATTTTTCTCTACGGCACAAATAAATATCCGACTGTTCCTCAGTCGCGCTTCTTTTCCTTAATCGTCTCTTTCGCTCCTTTTCCTTGCTTTGAAGTTGTGTATCTCTTCTTGGCGTGTTTTCACTTTTTGCTTAATCTATCATTTATCCCTTCAAAGGGGCGTTAAAACAAACACACTTTATGGTGTACTTCAGCGGCCCATCCCAGGTGCCATTTCTAATAGTTATTTTGATCCACTTCCTGTTAATGCTGCCTGCAGTATGGTAACGTAACCTGCCTACGTGTTTAGTCTATTTTACTGCACTCGTGTAGGTACACGAAATTCTCTAACGTTTGATATATGCACCCACTTACTACTGCAGACACGGAATGTGATCGTATTGGATAGTTGAACTTTTTCATTTAAATTTTACCTGGGCATTTACTTCCTTTTTTATTTCTTACCATTTCATTCGT
Organism: Deroplatys truncata; assembly: GCA_030765065.1. NCBI lineage: Eukaryota > Metazoa > Arthropoda > Insecta > Mantodea > Mantidae > Deroplatys > Deroplatys truncata. The sequence goes on along the minus strand of CM060981.1, from coordinate 29,107,519 downwards.
GCAGTAGCTACACTATGTGATCAAACGTATCCGGACACCCCACAAACATACGTTTTTCATCTTAGGTGCATTGTGCTGCCACCTACTGCCTGGTACTCACTATCTGCGACCTCAGTAGTCATTAGACATCATGAAACAGCAGAATGGGACGCTCCGTAAAACTCACGGACTTCGAACGTGGTCAGGTGATTGGGTGTCACTTGTGTCAGAAGTCTGCACGCGAGATTTCCACACTCCTAAACATCCCTAGGTCCACTGTTTCTGATGTGATAGTGAAGTGGAAACGTGAAGGGACATGTTCAGCACAAAAGCGTACAGGCCGACCTCATCTGTTGACTGACAGAGACCGCCAACGTTTGAAGAGGGTCGTAATGAGTAATAGGCAGAGATCTATCCAGACCATCACACATGAATTCCAAACTGCATCAGGATCCACTCCAAGTACTATGACAGTTAGGCGTGAGGTGAGAAACCTTGGATTCCATGGTCGAGCTGCTACTCATCAGCCACACATCACGCAGGAAAATGCCAAACGACGCCTCGTTTGGTGTAAGGAGCGTCAACATTACACAATTGAACAGTGGCAAAACGTTATGTGGAGTGACGAATCCGGTACACAATGTGGCGATCCGATGGCAGTGTGTGGGTATGGGGAATACCCGGTGAACGTCATCTGCCAGCGTGTGTAGTGCCAACAGTGAAATTCGGAGGTGGTGGTGTTATGGTGTGGTCGTGTTTTTCCTGAGGGGTCTTACACCCCTTGTTGTTTTCCATGGAAAGATCACAGCGCAGACCTACATTGATATTTTAAGCAGCTTCCTGCTTTCCACTTTTGAAGAGCAACTCGGGAATGGCAATTGCATCTTTCAACACGATGGAGCACCTGTTCATACTGCACGGGCTGTGGCGGAGTGGTTACATGACCGTAACATCCCTATAATGGACTGGTCTGCACAAAGTCCTGACTTGAATCCTATAGAACACCTTTGGGATGTTTTGGAACGCCGACTTCGTGCCAGGCCTCATCGACCTACATCGATACCTCTCCTCAGTTCCGCACTCCGTGAGGAATGGGCTGCCATTCCCCAAGAAAACTTCCAGCACCTGATTTAAAGTATGCCTGCGAGAGTGAACGCTGTCATCAAGATTAAGGGTGGGTCAACACCATATTGACCTCCAGCATTACCGATGGAGGGCGCCACGAACTTGTACGTCATTTTCAGCCAGGTGCCCGGATACTTTTGATCACGTAGTGTATGTATGCACCGCAAGTTGTTGATTATTTTAAGATCCAGAACCACACATTAAAATTCTAAAGCCAATTCTCTACTGATGTTAATGTTGGTGACCTTGCTACTGGCATCACCATGTTCTACAGCTGTTGGTAATTCATTTCCGCATATAGTTATAGATAGTTTAACTGAGGGGGACGCCTAGTGCACCGCGACTTACACAGGTCTATTGTACCTACCACCCTCAGGAGGAAGGAATAAAGTGAAGGAACCACACAGGAAGCTACAGGCTACAGTGACACGCCCAAGTCCCTAACGTATCCAAGCTTGCAGACACGTCCCACCGCCGTAGCCCCCAAGAGTGAGCGATGAACGACCCATAAATTGAGCAGCCCTTTGGTGTCCACAGGGAATATTGTTTCCAGTGAGCATGTATCCGCCGCGGACGCGGGAGGTCGTGGGTTCAATTCCTGCTACCGACCTTCCTGGGTTTTTTCAGGGTTTTCCCCGAGTCGCTAGGCGAATACTGGGAAGGTTCATTACATCCCCTGATGTTTCAGGTTTGAAAATGTCTGCGAGTGTCTGGGTGTTGCATGACAGGGGAAAAGGATGCTCTATGTAACCCTTCGTCCCCGGAATGGGGGCAGTCTCTGAGTCCCGGACCCCCAGTGGGATGTGCAAGCCTGCAAGGGGAGGTTGCCCGGTAGCACGAGCTGCTATCCGAGGAGTTTTAGCCTGGAAGCTGTAGGGACATTGCCCTCTGCCCGGTCGTGCTTCCAGGTCTGGCCACTCTCTGTCTCCCCTCACTTCACCCTCCCTACAGGGGGCTTAGGCACAAAAGATGTAGGTGGAGTTGTCAAGTCCCCCTCCGCAACCAGTACTACTCGTAGCTTTATTAGTTTCTGAGATAACTGGCAATTTATAAATGCTGTTCTTAGATATTAAACATTAAAGTTTAGCTAATAATTAAAGGCTTAGAAACATCCTGATTCACTTCCTTATTAGCGCCCAAGCATACTTAGATCCACGATAACATTGTTTGAACATTATCAACTTCAATATAATCAAATTTCTAACCTTATTTTACTTTTTGCAGCACTACAGTTTTAGCTACGGAATTGTACACAACCCTGGTCATTTTCACTAGCACTTGCACTAAAATCTAGATTAGCTTTGGTAAGCTGGTTGCCTCTAAACTTCCATTTTTTAAATTCGGTGCTTGTTTTGTCATTTTATAAAGTCGGGCATACATTCCGCTACACTAAATGAAAGCGTTTTTAAAAAACCGCTGGTTCACGAGAAACAGTATATTTTAACACACACTTTTTGCATGAACGAATCATTCTTAATATAATTGTTGTACAAGTACTGACGTCTTAGGGTGTCATTTTTAAATCTCAACGGTTTCATTATTGTCAATAATTGTAACAATCTATCAAATGTTTTATACACCAAGCGTTGCTATGGTAACCAAATAAATAATACGAGAACCATCATTTATGAATGTCAACCGAACAGTGACATTGCTAACATTAAAATAAATAGGTTACAAATGCAAATCATACCGTTAGAAGAACCGATTGTCTTATTTTGTTGTGACCAATACGTTACCTGTTATCGTATCCAATCATCATTAATATCTCAATTCTCTCAATTTCGCTTAAAACATTGTTCATTTCTACAAATAAACTGCATGAATAACCCTAGGAAACACAACATGCTTATATAAACCCGCTGATTTTTTATTCAATCATGTAAAAGCAAAACAAACAAAAACGCTATAGTACCCACTTCAGAATAAAACAAACCGCAGCCTTCTGCCACGCATGGTTTTTGACATATACCTATTTTGTTTCAATTCAAAAACTCATGTATTACACTCGCATGACTTTCTCTACTCTTGTACAAAACCATTTTTTACATACGCTTATTCTCCATATGTTTCATGTTAATCGAGATGTCAATCTTATTGCTAATTTTCTTGTAGATACAAGGGGAATTGGTAGGCTTTAAGCGATAGTCAAATATTTTAAGCGCTGGCTGTATGTGGAGTATTCCATTCTCGTTGCATTACCAGGACAAAAAAAAATGAATTTGAGAAAAAGTATTGGAAAATTTAAGGGAATAACAAGCAATATCTCGAAAATGGTTCACTCAACAAAAAAAAATGTATATGACAAATTGTGTATTTTAACGCGATCTACATTTTTTGTGTAGTAAAATTTTGTCTATCTCTTATGGTTTACCAGTTATGCAAAAGTCATTCACAATGAAGAATACTTTTGGAGACATTCCCAGAAAATTCGAGACATACATTTCATTTGTCATGAAAATATCTTAAACATATAATATTTTAATTAAAATCGTTAGAGCCATTTTTGAGAAAATTAAAATCTTCGAAAAATGTACCATGTAAATGGTAATCTGGGGTTGGGGGATTTTCTTGAAAACCTTCGTGTCGCGTCTCTGGAAGATACTGAACCTAAATACCAAGTTTGGTGTTTATCCGACTGTTCGTTTCCGAGTTATGCTGTTCACAGACACAGACACACACACACACGGACATGTTTCCAAAAATACTTTTTTTGAATTCAGGGGGTCTCAAAACATATATTTCCGGTGAAATCTCGGTATCGAAGTTTTGGGTGGAATACAATACTTAAAAATGTTAGGTTCAATAGCCACTTAAAAGTTTAAATAGTATAAAAATGATCCAATTTTAATAATTCACACATAAAATCTTCAAAAGTGTAGAAAGTATTCAGTGATAAAAACTTTTTTAATTGGACTTCTAGACTTATCTATAGGGTAATCTATATTAGTAGCCTTTCGTTCTTGGCTGAATCAATGAAAACCAAGGGAAAAACAGTACAAGCAAAAACAATTCTGTTGTGATACATTCATATGACTTTCTCTAATCTCTATAGTTGATTACAGGGTATACAAGCTAGTCTTCGTTTTAGATACAAAGAGAACAGCGATAGTCAAATGTTCAACAACTGGACGCTATATGCTAGCCTTAAAACTCAATACTGTTTCCATGACATCGCGAGAAACAACTGAATGTTGACAGGAGTTTAAAAGAATGGCTAAGCATTGAACACTTCGAACCATTAATAACGATATCTCGTAAATGGCCATAAAAATGTATTTGGAATAAATTGTGTTTTAGGGAGATCTGGATTTATTTGTGTAGTACACCTTCGTCTACCGCTTAGCGTTTAGGAGTTATACAAGAGCTAACCCCAGAATATTCAAGATATACATTTTATTTGTAATGTAAATATTTTTAATATACGGTATTTTATCAAAATTGTTAGTCATTTTTTATAAGTTCAAACCTTTCGGAAAATGTTCCATGTAAACGGTAATTTGGGGAAGCGTAATTTCTTTAAAAATTTATGTGCGTATCCTTGCAAAGTCGTAAACCTAAATATCAAGCTTTGTATTTATCCTGTTTTTGAATTGTGGTGTTCGCTCGCTCGCTCACGCGCGCGCGAGCGAGGCGCGCACACACACGCACGTGTGGGCGTTCGGACTTTTTTTCTAAAAATGCTTTTTTGAATTCAGGGGACTCATAACACCTATTTCCGGTGAAATGTGGTATCGAAACTTTCGGCGAAAGTACTTACTATGTACGTGGTAGTGAAAGTAATTAAAGATTGATTTTAAAACAAGGCAGTATTTTTAACACTTAAATGATTTCAGTCTAATTGTATAATATAAAATATTAATAACAGCCCGCCTTAAAGAAATATATGTATGTAATAATTTGTAAAATGTATGTAACAGTCATTGAATATGCTTGTATTATTGTAAACATGTTCAATAATGTTATGTGAATATATTACGTAATTTAATAATGTAGGAGCAGTGAGAATAATAAGTTAAAAGTTGCTAACAATGAGGTAACAATGAGGTAACCTTGAGTCGATAATGAGTAAGAAAGTTTAACAGTAATACTTGTGATTCTTGGAGTAACAATAATTTAATTTTAGTGACAGTTTATAAAATAGCCAATCAACAACCAGAAAAAGCTTTAGTTAAATGAAGGTATTCTATTGGAGTAGGATTAGCCAATCAGAAATTGAAAATGAGAAAATTTTACAAATTTAAGAGTTCAGTTGGTTGCAGACAGCGTTACTAACAAGACGCAAAAAGGTGTCCTCAGGAAATTTAATACCTATTCGTGAGAGACGAAAAATACTTTTACGTGTTAAGAAGTGCAAGTAATTAAAGAATCTCACAGCTCTATATATCAGTGAAGTGTTATTTAAATCGTATCAAGTATTAATAAAAAGGAGTGAATTAAAACTTAAAATCTGTGTAAGCCTACATTCTTAGTCGCTCCACAACCCTACCAAGACATCCATGTCTCTAACAATAGTACTGACGCAGCCGAGGCAAACATAAATATAATATTTAAAGAAACAGTTAAATTACAAAGTTAATTTTTTTTTAAACTTGGGGCAAAGACCACCTGAAAGTACATTTGAGGCGAAGACTACCGGAAACTGTTTACTATACGTGTGGTTGCAACTACTACAAGTTCGGCTCTCCAACAGTTGAACTATAATACAACTCCTCCTAAAATACTCCTTTCTCAAAATGGCTCCCAAAGCGTGGTACAAATAATTTAAAGACGATAACCATTCTCAAATTAGCGTCCAAACGTGGAGCTAATAAAACCACCTTTCTCAAAAACCACTAACAAATATAACAGAGCTATCAGAAGATAATGGTGAAAGTAATGTAGACGACATTTACCTCGAGATCGCCGATGATAGATTTTTCTTCATTAAATATAAAATAATATTTTTATTCTTATGCCGTAAGCAAATATGTATGAGTTGTATAAAAACGACAGGAGCAAATCAATACGGCTTCTGTGGACAAACAGCATTTCTTAGTTTCTAGGGTACTTCATGATGTTACGGCTTCATTTTATTGGGTGGTGTAACCTTGTAGGTGCTATCACGACTTGTGCTGTGTGTCGCACCAATAAGCATAGGCATAGTAGTTCTGTCAACTCGTCGGCAAATTACGAATAGGTATAAGTGAGGAATGGCGACAGATTTTGTCGATCTTTCGCGAGGTTAATTGCGAATATACAGCAAATGTCTGTTTGGAAATGCTTTTGAACATGAGGTAATTCTCGAGGTGTTAGAATTTTAGTGCTCAAACATCAGTTATAGGTCCTCATATAAATTAGCGTTTCCTCCTAAAAATGTTTTTAAACAGGCAAGCTATAGACCCTACTTTAAGGGTGAAGGAGATAAGTCAAGCCGTTACAGGCGATCTGAAATCCGATGTAGGTTACTCGTTGTGGGATGTGTAGGAGTATTTGCTGGTAACATTACATTTGTGTGTTATTCTTAAATTTAACTATTTTTAGTACAAAGTTCTGATATTATTATGATTCAAATCCACATTTATTCAATATAATAAACAATATTAATAATATAATTCAAGTATAATTATTAAACTACACTAGAATATCACGAAAGGAAGACTTAAATACTCAATACCGTAGGTTGAAATGGAGAGTACGAGGGCAGTCCCAGAAGTACGCAAACTGATGTATAGATAGTGGTGGTTGTTTCAAACAAATGACTATAGTAGAAAGTACCACTCTTATAAAGCATAAGTTTGATAATGCTACGTTATTTAGTAATTGTTTGACAGTCATTAATAGTGAACTCCCTCAGCCAATTTGTAAACATGGATAAAACTGGACATCGTTATGTGATACAATACTTTCATTTGAAAGGTCTTAGTCCAACTAATATTAAAGCTGAGCTATATTCTACTCTGGGGGAGTCTGCTCCTTCGTTTACAATAGTAAAAAGTTGGGTGGCAGAGTTAAAACGAGGCCGTACGAGCTGCCAAGACGAACATCGCAGTGGTCGACCAAATGAGGTGACCACGCCAGAAATTGTGAAGACAATCCACAAAATGGTATTGGATGACCGTCGACTGAAGATGCGCGAGCTAGCAGACATCGTAGGCATTTCAGAAAGTGCTGTACATCGCATGTTGACTGAAAATTTAGGCATGAGAAAGCTGTGCACAAAATGGGTGTCGCGTTTACTCACAATGGAACAAAAGAAGCATCGTGAGTCAGTCGAGTATTTGGCAATGTTTCGCTACAATAAAGCCAAGCTTTTGTGTCGATTCATAACCATGGATGAAACACGGGTCCATCGCTTCACACCTGAGACGAAAGAACAGTCAAAACAGTGGATTGAAAGGGGAGAATCGGCTCCAAAAAGGTGACAGTTCCATTTGCAGGCAAGGTCATTGCGTCAGATTTTTGGAATGTGTGGGATAATTTTCATTGCTTATCTTCAAAAAGGAAAAGCAATCAATGACGAGTATTATGCAAACTTATTGCAGCATTTGAATGATGAAATAAAGCAAAAACGGCCGAATTTAGTGGAAAACAAACTTTTGTTTCATCAAGACAATGCACCAGTTCACACAGCCATTATCGCTGGCCAAAATCAATGAGTTAAAAGTTCGAATTGCTTCCTGATGTACCATATTCGCCAGACTTGACCTCCTCTGATTATTTTCTATTTCCAAAGTTGAAGAAATACCTTGGTGCTAAAAGATTTGCCAACAGTGTTAAGAGCTGGAGTCTGCAGTTGATGGCTATTTTGCAGAACTCCACGGTTCTCACTATAAGCACGGTATCGAAGCTATTCAACACGGCTGGGAAACGTGTATCGAGCTGAAAGGAGACTATGTAGAGAAATAAAGTTTTTACTCAAAATTTTGTGTTTTCTTTGTTAGGTCGGGTACTTCTGGGACAGCCCTCGTATCTTAATGATTCAAGATATATTTTAAAGAGTTTTGTAAAATTCATTTTCTCAGCTTTAAAACATTCAGAGTTAGTCCGTTTTGTCCACATGGCTTGGATTTGAGTATCTAATTTTTGAGTTTATTATTAATTTATAATTATAGGATTGAATAATATAAATGCAACAAATGCATATCTTAATGATTATGGAAAAGTGAATGTTCAGTTTTCACGAGTGACATACTGTGATTATGCACGAATTGGACATGTTTTATGCAATCTTAGCATTATGTATTTTAGGAAATAAATCAAATAATTCGGCAGCAGGCCGAAGAAGCGAAAGCCTCTTCGTCTTAATATAGATATATAAAGGTCAATGTGTGTGTGTGTGTGTCATACACCTCTGCACCGATTTCGAACAAACTTAGCATAAATAACCTTTGACAAGGCCAAAATTACTGTCTAGCCTAGAATTCGAAATTCAGCTTCATTTCACAAGATTATTTAATTTTATGTTATGCCTACAAAAGCCTGGCCAGATAATTTGTATATGATGATAATTATAATTATTATTATTATTATTATTATTATTATTATTATTATTATTATTATTATTATTATTATTATTATTATTATTATTATTATTATTTAACGATGTCCTGAGATAGCTATGCTCTCTTTAACCGTGTTTTACCAACAATGTTACATAACCCATTAAATTATTCTTATTATATTCAATTTTTCAGGATCCATTCATTTGATATTCACATTAATTACTTCATCTATCTTCTACATCAGTAAAATTGTATTTTTTCTTCTTTTTTCTCAATTGTTTTACCACATTTTCTAATAAACCTGGGTTTTATGTTTCTTATGGATGCATAGCTTATTTTATTAAAGATGTATTTTGTTTTGTCTCAAATGGGTTTATGTTTCTTATATCACATTTCCACTTTAATAATTTCATTTTATCTTCAATAATTATTTTCACTTTTTTTCTTAGCTCATACAGATAAGAACTTTTAAAAGTTTTATTTTTTAATCCTACTAGCTTTAACGTTTTGTTTGAATCAAACAATCTTTTTTTTTTAATTTAAGACACCTTTCTGAGTTTTATCACTCCATCCTTTAACATACTTTGACTCATCTTTCTTTTTTGTGTAATATTGAATTTTATAAATTTGGAAAAGCAAACAAAATTAATCCAAACTATTTTTCTCTTCCAAATTGTTACAACTTCACTTTACGCCATTTTCTTCTTCTCCTTACCATCCGCATCTCTCTCGACGATATTGTAATAGCTTATTGCCAACATAAGAATAATAATTACTCAACAGTTTCACGGCCTCATAAAATAACAAAGCAACAGTGTGTTCATATAGTGTTCAATGATCTCTGTAACAATAACCATGCAGTAATAACACAGTCAAGATGTTCGAATATTATAATTTGTAGTTCCTCGTTTCTTGTAAACAGCGAGTTTCTCTATAGGAAGTTTGAGTTATGCTGTTCACAGACACACACATGGACATGTTTCCAAAAATGCTTTTTTTTGGATTCAGGGGGCTTCAAAACACATATTTCCGGTGAAATCTCGGTATCGAATTTTTGGGTAGAATACAATACTTCCCCTACTTGCTATACGCACTAGAGAAAGTAAAAAGCGAGTTATCAGATGTTTTGTTGATTCACTAGCAGTCATTTTCAGTGAAATTATTTTCGACATCTTCTACCTTACACGAGGCATTGAAGCGATTAAATGCTATATCATATAGCTTTTTGGATTGTTCGGGTAATACTTCTAGTACTATTGTTTATGCTGATTCTGTAATTTCACCTGGCTTTTCCATTTCAGTTTCTTAGACTTTAGACTATGTAGTTATACTAGATAAAAGAATAACGTTTTAGATCAAAGAAAGCACAAGTATGACGGTTTGTATTATGAACAGATAATGCGAGCGGCATGAGAAATTAATCATGTAAAAAGGCACAATTAAAAGTAAAGCCTAATGAAACCAAGTCGATTATTAAACGTGTGGACTATGTTAAAAGTTCTACTTTTTGGCCATATTAAGCAACGTACTACTTTTAAAGGACTGTATATCTGTTACACTAATAACTGTGTGTCGTCTCTGTTCCTCTCAGCAAGCTGTGCTATGTCAATGGTTTGCCGGTTGCCTTAATTTAAGCATGTGTGCTGTAAGGCAGTGAAGCGGTATGCCGGTGCACATAATAAAATAAAATCGCTTCCCAAGAAAAACGATTATCCGAGCTATTACCTCGAGGCGAGCTTTGTGATCGATTAGTTCAGATGTACGTGGCAGATAGGCGCTCCGTCGCCGTTGTTCCCTCACACGCTCTAATTGCAGTTGAAAGGGTGTTGGTCTCTTTTGGTCCACATCGTAATCTGCAGGTCCGGGGCTAATACCCTCCAACACCAGGCCTCTCTCACCCTTCATCTGACTCCAGAAGTTGCCGCGATAGAGCTCTGTGGCCAACACTCGGTCCTGCAAAAAACAGTAGAATATCGTCAGCTTTTCTTATGCAGCCAAATTAAACGGTTTAAAATAACCTTGCTCTTTCAAAACCTCCAATGTTTCATCCTATTTACTTCTATCTAAACCGAAAACATTTCTTTTACCGTTTTCTTTACCCATTACTAATTTACATGTAGTTCCTAATCCTTTTCATGTAAGAATCTGATGTGTTACATTCACATCACTTTCTCTGCCCTCTATCGTTAGTTAATGACCATACAAACTATTGTTACAAAACCTTATTTATAACTAAATTTTAATTAAAAACAAACTTTACAGAAATAGCTACATTACTTATTTCGTAACAGATACAAAGGGGACTGCGATAGTCAAATGTTTTAACAACTGAACGGTATATGCTGGCCTGAAAATTCTATACTGTTTCCATGACATCGCGAGAAACAACTGAATGTTGAAAGGACTTTAAAGAGTGACCGAACCATTAATAACGGATATCTCGGCAATGTCTTATGCCACAAAATATTATTTGAAATAAATTGTGTGCTTTAAGGAAATATAGGTTTCTTGTGTAGTAGCTTTCGTCTAACGCCTAACGCTTACTAGTTGTAGAAGATTATACAAAATTCCTTCCTAGTGAAGAGGACTTCAAAGGCTATTCCCAGAAAATTCAAGGTTTAGGTTGTCATGCAAATATCATTAACATTTGCATGTTAAAATCGTTAGTACCATTTTTTTACAATATCAAAAATTTCCAAAAATCTTCCATCTAGAGGGTAGTTTATGGTGGGAGTTTTCTTGGAAATCTGCATGTCGCATCTCTAGAAGGTACTGAATCTAAATACCAAGTTTGGTGTTTATCCCACATGTAAATTTAGTTGTCCTTGCTTAAGCGGCGTTAGATTTACATCGTTTCTGGCAATATAAAAGTATGTGGTACTTTTCACATTTTTCTGAGCACAAAACACAGTTGCATGTATCGCTAGGTTCGTGGAAAGTCCATTTGGGGTACATCTTAAAGTAGAAACCATGGACTGCCAAATTTGTAGTCACGCGACGCATTTCGATGAAGTTATACTGCGCACGCACGGGCACACCTTTTTCTAAGATGCTGATGCGTTACACTCGCATGACTTTCTCTACTCTTATACAAACTATTTTTACAAACGCTTATTCTCCATCTACTTCATGTTAATCGAGATAAACATTTGCAGAAACTATCTTATTGCTAATTTTATTGTAGGTTCAAGGGGAATATGGTAAGCTTTAAGCGATAGTCAAATCTTTTAAGAGGTGGTTGCTATGTGAAGCATTGATTTGGAAAATTCAAACAAATAACAAGAAATATCTCGGAAATGGTTCACTCGACAAAACAAATGTAGGAAAAATTGTGTGTTTTAACGAGATTTAGATTTTTTGTATAGTAAAATTTTCTCTTATCTCTAACGGTTTACCAGTTATGCAAAATTCATTTAGAATGAAAACGACTTTTGAGGATTCCCAGAAAATTCAAGATATACATTTCATTTGATGAATATATCTGAAAATTATGGTATTTTAATCAAAATCGTTAGAGCCATTTCTGAGATTTTCGCAATTTTCGAAAAATTTTCCATGTAAAGGGTAGTCTGGGGTGGGGGGAATTTCTTGAAAATCTTCGTATCGCTTCTTCGAAAGATACGAACCTAAATACGAAGTTTGGTATTTATCCGACTTTTCGTTTCTGAGTTATGTTGTTCACAGACACACAGAACACACACACGGACTTTATCTAATTTTTTTTTTGATTCAGGGGCATCAAAGCGTATTTTCGGTGAAAACTCAATATCGAATTTTTAGGTGGAATGCAATACTTTCCCTACTTAAGTACTTAGGGGAGAAAGTAAAAATGATGCTTTTTGGAATCAGGGTCCTCAAAACATGTATTTCCGTTGAACTTTCGATATCGAATTTTATAGTGGAATGTAATACCATCTCTACCTACTACACGAAATACATTTTCCTCTCTAAATTAGGCGATCACAAACTGGAAAGAAGATTTTGCACGTTGGGATTTCATTTGTTTGTATCCGGCCAATGATAGTTTTTCACCTGCTTGCATTTCAGCCAACATAATGCAGGTTAGCCAACATCAAAATCTAATAGAGCAATTATTTAAATGTAGAACCAATATATGTTCGATTCCTCTAGTAGAACCATGCTTTCGTTCCTTTATTTAATGTCGTAATTAAAGTCTTTTATTATTCTTTGTTAATTTCTACCGGTTGTTTGCTGTTCGATATAGTGTTTGCTGTTGCTTTTTAGGCAACAGCCGGTTTTGAGTTGCATATAAACAACATACAGATGGTCATTTCACTACAAGAACCAACGCTTAATGGATCTGCTGGTGGCAGGATCTGAGATTAGGACGCACATATGCTAGAATTTCTTCCAGTTTCATGTTTCCAGCTTGCGACTAGAGAGAGCACATGTCACGGCCGCCTAGACCAATCTCTATAGTGAAAAGTCTAGTATGCACGATATGGATCTGATATTCATGCCTAGAAACGAGAACGAGAAAGTTAAAAACTTGGCCAAGCCTTCCTTCCCGTTTCCAGGATCCTGGAGAGATTCCTGTCAATTGTGAACGCTCCCATTAAAATACATGTATTTAAACTTTCTCATTGCCTTTTGTGAACCAGCTCTTCGTGATTTTTGGAATAAGCAAGCCTCAAAATATACACGAGGGCAGTTTGACAAGTCCATAATGTTGACGAGAGATAGCGTTCTAATCGCAGGTTTCTTGTTTGCACCCAAGCCTTACATCTATTCTGGGTATAACCGCAAAAATTCGTCATTCGTTTCTTAGAACATTGTTGAAAGCGTCTGAAATAAGCAGATGTGTGTTGCTTCGTAGAAAATGGAGAAAAGTGAATTTCGTGTTCTGGTAAAGCACTACTTTTTGCGTCGGAAGACTTGAAGGAAACGGAAGAAAAGCTGAACAAGTATTAGGGGGACTCTGCTCCATAACATGGCTTGGTTCACAGAATTTCGATGTGGCCGTGCGCACAGAGCGGCCGGTTGAGGTCACAACAGAAGAAATGGTGAAAAAAGTTCAATATTGTGTTGGAAGACCGCCGATTGAATATCCACGAGATAGCTAAGACGTAAACATCTCGAGTGAACTGGTGTAAAACATTCTGCACGAATTTTTGGGTATAAGAAAGCTGTCAGCCAAATGGGTGTCGCGACTGCTCACAGTTGAGAACAAGCGGAATCGTGTGACCAATTCACAGGGATGTTTGAACATGTTCCAGCGCAACCCAAATGAGTTTTTTCGGCGTTGTATCACGGTTGATGAAACTTGGATCCATTACTAACAACCTGAAACTAAACAACAATCAAAGCAGTGGATTTCCTTCGGCGAACCTACTCCAAAGAAAGCGAAAATCATTCCGTCGGCAGGAAAAATCATGGCAAATGTCTTTTGGGATTCACAAGGGGCGATAGACATCCACTACCTGGAAAAGGGTGAAACGATCACAGGTTCATATTATGCCGCAATGCTGGATCAGTTTCACAAGGAATTGTTAAAGACCCATTTGGTGAAGAAAATGGTTCTCTTTCACCAGGATAATGCACCCGCAGACAAGTCAGCGATATGCCATCGCAAAATTTATGGAATTTGGCTACGAACTGCTACCTCACCCACCATATTCTCCATATTTGGTTCCAAGCGGCTTCTTCCTTTTCACAAACCTAAAAAATTGGCTTGTTGGGAAGAAATACACGTACATGAACACATAACAGAAACAACCTCATATTTTGCAGGCTTTATGGAAGGGTTAAAAAATGGTAGAAACGTTGGATAACGCGTATTGAACGAGGACAATGTTGATAAAATTTATTCTTTGAAAACAATTGTTTTTTGAAAAGTCACTGACTTATCAATCCGCCCTCGTATTTCCTCAAAAACTTCCGATACCAGACTTTTGGGTGAAGTGCCACATTTCCCGTATATCACTGAGAAACGCTGTTTCCTTTCACAAAAGCTTCATTTTTCAGATTTGATGGGAATATACCAATTTTAAGTTATTTATAAAATTGGTATACTAAATTTTTGTAACAAAAATTATTTTTACAGCTTTACCTTGAAGTCAGTTTCTAAAGAAACAGTTGCCTGACGACGAACGACCGGTGTCGTCTTTTAGCGTCGTCTCCAATTTCTGCTGCCGGCTGCTATTCAGATTAGCTATAGGACCTTTCTCTCGGGGTAAACAGTCCATTCACATTCATTTTGGCTACACAAACTGAAGTTGTAATATTTTTATTTACGTTGTTTGTCCCACGTATGGGCGCCAATTTGTAGTAGATTGTTTGTTGTACTGTTATTATAGTTCAACTGTTGGGGAGCCGAACTTGAAGTTCGTTGCAATCGCACGTATAGTACCCGCTTTCCGGGAGCCTTCGCCACAAATGTACTTTCCGGTGACCTTTGCCCCCCCTCCAAAATGTTTAAAAATATTAACTTTGTAATTTGACTGTTTCTTTAAATATTATACATTTATGTTTGTCTCGGCTGCGTCAGTATTATTGTTAGAGACATGTTTCTCTTTGCAGGGTTGTGGTGCGATTGAAGAATCTAGACTTACACAGATTATAATTTTGCTTCACTCCTTTTATTAATGCTTGACACGATTAAAACAATACTTCACTAATATAGAGAGCTGTGAGATTTTTTTTAAATTAATTACTTGCACTTTTTAACACGTTAACTATTTTCATCTCACACTGAATACGTATTAAATTTCTCGAGGACACATCTCGCGTCAGGAACACTGTCTACAACCAACATGTCCAGTTATGAGCGCTGTCTACAAGCAACTGACTGGATTTCTACCGCCACATTTGTAAATTTCTGTATTTCAAGTCTCTGATTGGCTATTCCTAATCCAATAGAATACTTTTATTTAACTTAAGCCCTTTTTTTTTGTTGATTGGCTATTTTATAAACTGTCTCAAAATTTACATTATTGTTTCCAAGAATGACTAGTAGCATTATTAAACATTCTTACTCATTATTGCCTCAAGATTACCTAATTTTTAGCAACTTTTAACCTATTATTCTCAAAGCTCCTGCATTATTAAATTACGTAAACATTCACATAACATTACTACACATGTATACAATATAAACATTTACAATGACTGTCATATACACTTTTTATATGTTGTTACATACACATACTGCTTTAAGGTGGGTTGTTATTGAATTTTATATTATATAATTTGACTGAAATTATTTAAGTGTTAAAAATACTGCCTCAAATCGTATCCTCCCCTGCGTTCCCCTACTTGCTGGCCGAAAAGAATGCGAATGGATTGTAAGTGGGTGTAATGTGAAAGGTTAACACCAGTTTAATGTGATCTAATACTTGAGTTATTGAAGCGAGCTGCTGACCGTTTGAAGATAAATAAGAAGCTGTTTATGAATCCAAGACTAACTATAAAAACTGAACAATTGTGGCCGCGCGCGGCATTACCTGTGGCCGACCGGCAGTGCCTCCCGGCAAGGTCCACCACGGGTCAAAATATTGGGTTTTAGTCATGAACGCTCTTTAACTACTGCGGTTCTTAGCCTCCAATTCTATATGGGACGTGAAAGACCAGACATTTTGCTCAATGGCCTCTATCAGGCTTGAGATTCTTTTACGTGCCGTAAAACTACGACACGGGACAACGGGCTTTACTTCCCTTCTGAAGGAAGTATGCCAAGGATTTTTACGCCCGAAAAAATTCACCGCCCTCCGTTTGGTTTGAATTCGCGACCTCGGGAGCTAGAGGCTAGCATGGTACCACTAGACCACGGAGGACGACTACCACGGGTCGTCGGAACAACAGCGAGTGTGGAATAAACAGCCCTCTGTTTGTCGCTTGCCTGTTCTGGAGGGTTGATTTTGGCATATTCTCGTGGGTTTCTTTTCTAGAACATTCCTCTTTGTATGCGGGATCTATAGGGTGAGCAGAAAGTGCCTTAACCTGGTTTCTATGGAGAAAAAAGATATGTTATACGAATATGAATTATCGAATGTGTAAGCGATTATCGATTAAGGCCGGTAGATCTGTCAACGCCATACCGGAAGCAATACGCAACAATACTCGCTCAAAATGGCTGGTAAATTTCTGGCCGATAGAAGTCCTTTTAGTGTGGAAGAGCGTTTGGTAGCTTCTGTGTGGGTCTACGAACGCCGGAAAAGCGGACATACAATGCAGGATATCCAGAACTTCGTGGTGCGTTTTGGGAAAGCACCACCGTCACGTTCAATGTTATTGCAGCGGAAGAAAAAGACTTTTGCCACGGGAAGTGTTCTCGATGAGCAATGCAGCGTGCGACCGAGCACTCGAGTTGAAACTTGTGCTGCTGTGGAAACGTCAATTGAACATTCTCCGGTGGAATCATTACGCAAACGTTCTACAGAGTCGAGCATTCCGACTTCGACAATGCGAGACCACATAAACAAAGATTTAAAACCGAAAAGTTTTGGTCCAACCACTGCCAGATGAGTTGCCCCCCCCCAACGACTGGACGAAATCTTTCCCAATCACTGGATTGGGCGTGGCTCAGTACAATCTCCGGTTCCATTATTGTGAAAGAAGAAGTCAGAGAACGCCGATACGTAAACGATGAGAAACTGAAAAACGCAGTTGGTGCGGGGTTTCAAATCATCTCCCCTAATATGCTGTTGCAGATGAACAATCGGACATGGAGGCGCATTAATTTACGCTACAAACACGGAGGAACACACAGATGCTTGGACACATAGGAGGTAAGCTGTAAATAACTATATAGTTTCAGAAGTAGTGAAAAGGAACTTTCCGCTCACTCTGTATATAAGGGAGGCTGCTCACGCCGGGTTGAGATAGTGTTGAGTCAAATTTTGAGTTCTGTTAGAAGTGATAATACAAGTAGATAGTGCAGTTTAATTGTGAGTTGTAGCTCAGCAGTCAGGGAGTCGTGATTTGATTCGACGGATCAGTTGTGTAGTATTCTATTTAAGTGCGTGACAGTGACTCAGTGTAACGTTTGTTATGTTGAGTGCTTTGTGATAAATAAAGGGTGTTTTTGCAGTTGTTACATTGGTGTCAGGAGTGGGATATAAAAGCCACGATGGGAGGAATGTTTCAAAAATTGTTGGCCAAAATGGAGAATATGGTGTCTAAAATGAAATCTGGAATACAGAAGATGGGAACGGAAAGGAAATCCGGATTAGAGAAGAAGGGAGGCAAAGGGAAATCCGGATTGGAGAAGAAGGGGGACAGAGGGAACTCCGGATTGGAGAAGAAGGGAGACAAAGGGAACTCCGGATTGGAGAAGAAGGGAGACAAAGGGAGCTCCGGATTGGAGAAGAAGGGAGACAAAGGGAGCTCCGGATTGCAGAAGAAGGGAGACAAAGGGAACTCCGGATTGCAGAAGAAGGGAGACAAAGGGAACTCCGGATTGCAGAAGAAGGGAGACAAAGGGAACTCCGGATTGCAGAAGAAGGGAGACAAAGGGAACTCCGGATTGCAGAAGAAGGGAGACAAAGGGAACTCCGGATTGCAGAAGAAGGGAGACAAAGGGAACTCCGGATTGGAGAAGAAGGGAGACAAAGGGAACTCCGGATTGGAGAAGAAGGGAGACAAAGGGAACTCCGGATTGGAGAAGAAGGGAGACAAAGGGAACTCCGGATTGGAGAAGAAGGGAGACAAAGGGAACTCCGGATTGGAGAAGAAGGGAGACAAAGGGAACTCCGATTTGGAGAAGAAGGGAGACAAAGGGAACTCCGATTTGGAGAAGAAGGGAGACAAAGGGAACTCCGATTTGGAGAAGAAGGGAGACAAAGGGAACTCCGGATTGGAGAAGAAGGGAGACAAAGGGAACTCCGGATTGGAGAAGAAGGGAGACGACGTGAATTCCGGATTGGAGAAGAAGGGAGACGACGTGAATTTCGGATTGGAGAAGATGGGAGACGACGTGAATTCCCGATTGGAGAAGATGGGAGACGACGTGAATTCCGGATTGGAGAAGATGGGAGACGACGTGAATACCGCATTGGAGAAGATGGGAGACGACGTGAATACCGCATTGGAGAAGATGGGAGACGACGTGAATACCGCATTGGAGAAGATGGGAGACGACGTGAATACCGCATTGGAGAAGAAGGGAGACAACGTGAATACTGGATTGGAGAAGAAGGGAGACAACGTGAATACTGGATTGGAGAAGAAGGGAGACAACGTGAATACTGGATTGGAGAAGAAGGGAGACAGCGTGAATACTGGATTGGAGAAGAAGGGAGACAGCGTGAATACTGGATTGGAGAAGATGGGAGACAACGTGAATACTGGATTGGAGAAGATGGGAGACAACGTGAATACTGGATTGGAGAAGATGGGAGACAACGTGAATACTGGATTGGAGAAGATGGGAGACAACGTGAATACTGGATTGGAGAAGAAGGGAGACAACGTGAATACTGGATTGGAGAAGAAGGGAGACAACGTGAATACCGCATTGGAGAAGATGGGAGACAACGTGAATACTGGTTTGGAGAAGCTGGGAGACAACGTGAATATTGGATTGGAGAAGATGGGAGACAACGTGAATATTGGATTGGAGAAGCTGGGAGACAACGTGAATACTGGATTGGAGAAGAAGGGAGACAACGTGAATACTGGATTGGAGAAGATGGGAGACAACGTGAATACCGGATTGGAGAAGATGGGAGACAACGTGAATACTGGATTGGAGAAGATGGGAGACAACGTGAATACTGGATTGGAGAGGAAGGGAGACAACGTGAATACTGGATTGGAGAAGATGGGAGACAACGTGAATACTGGATTGGAGAAGATGGGAGACAACGGGAATACCGGATTGGAGAAGATGGGAGACAACGGGAATACCGGATTGGAGAAGATGGGAGACAACGTGAATACCGGATTGGAGAAGATGGGAGACAGCGTGAATTCTGGTTTGGAGAAGATGGGAGACGGCGTGAATTCTAGATTGGAGAAGACAGAGAAAGTGAATTCTGGATTGGAGAAGACGACAGAGAAAGTGAATTCTGGATTGGAGAAGACAGAGAACGTGAATTCTGGATTGGAGAAGACAGAGAACGTGAATTCTGGATTGGAGAAGACAGAGAACGTGAATTCTGGATTGGAGAAGACAGACAGAGAACGTGAATTCTGGATTGGAGAAGACAGACAGAGAACGTGAATTCTGGATTGGAGAAGACAGACAGAGAACGTGAATTCTGGATTGGAGAAGACAGAGAACGTGAATTCTGGATTGGAGAAGACAGACAGAGAACGTGAATTCTGGATTGGAGAAGACAGACAGAGAACGTGAATTCTGGATTGGAGAAGATGAGAGAGAACGTGAATTCTGGATTGGAGAAGATGACAGAGAACGTGAATTCTGGATTGGAGAAGATGAGAAAGAAAGAGAATTCTGGATTGGAGAAGATGAGAGAACGTGAATTGTTGATTGGAGAAGATGAGAGAGAACGTGAATTCTTGATTGGAGAAGATGAGAGAGAACGTGAATTCTTGATTGGAGAAGATGAGAGAGAACGTGAATTCTTGATTGGAGAAGATGAGAGAGAACGTGAATTCTTGATTGGAAAAGATGAGAGAGAACGTGAATTCTGGATTGGAGAAGATGAGAGAGAACGTGAATTCTGGATTGGAGAAGATGAGAGAGAACGTGAATTCTGGATTGGAGAAGATGAGAGAGAACGTGAATTCTGGATTGGAGAAAATGAGAGAGAACGAGAATTCTTGATTGGAGAAGATGAGAGAACGTGAATTCTTGATTGGAGAAGATGAGAGAGAACGTGAATTCTTGATTGGAGAAGATGAGAGAGAACGTGATTTCTTGATTGGAGAAGATGAGAGAGAACGTGAATTCTTGATTGGAGAAGATGAGAGAGAACGTGAATACTTGATTGGAGAAGATGAGAGAGAACGTGAATTCTGGATTGGAGAAGATGAGAGAGAACGTGAATTCTGGATTGGAGAAGATGAGAGAGAACGTGAATTCTAGATTGGAAAAGATGAGAGAGAACGTTAATTCTGGATTGGAGAAGATGAGAGAGAACGTTAATTCTGGATTGGAGAAGATGAGAGAGAACGTGAATTCTGGATTGGAGAAGATGAGAGAGAACGTGAATTCTGGATTGGAGAAAATGAGAGAGAACGAGAATTCTTGATTGGAGAAGATGAGAGAACGTGAATTCTTGATTGGAGAAGATGAGAGAGAACGTGAATTCTTGATTGGAGAAGATGAGAGAGAACGTGATTTCTTGATTGGAGAAGATGAGAGAGAACGTGAATTCTTGATTGGAGAAGATGAGAGAGAACGTGAATACTTGATTGGAGAAGATGAGAGAGAACGTGAATTCTGGATTGGAGAAGATGAGAGAGAACGTGAATTCTGGATTGGAGAAGATGAGAGAGAACGTGAATTCTAGATTGGAAAAGATGAGAGAGAACGTTAATTCTGGATTGGAGAAGATGAGAGAGAACGTTAATTCTGGATTGGAGAAGATGAGAGAGAACGTTAATTCTTGCTTGGAGAAGATGAGAGAACGTGAATTCTGGATTGGAGAAAATGCAGACGGAAATGTCTAGAACGAAGGCGAAGCTTTCGACTAAAATTGACGACCGTTGGGCACGGAAAAAGGCATGGAGGAGCTTAGTGGAAAGATGAAAGACCTTGGCCAACGCGTTTCCACCCCGGAGAACGTCGGGGTACCGCTTAGCGCCCTGGAGGGAGGAGGTGACGGCAGCGTCAAAGAACTGAACACCATGGTGGAAAAATGCATAGCGGAAGTCTAAAGGACTTGAAGGTCGAGACACTACATCCACGCGCGTCAAGATACCCAAATACGACGAACTGTCAACTTTCCAAGTCATCGGACAATTCGCCGCCGTTGCTGCCCACAGCCGATGGTCAATAGGAGAGGAAGCCATTCTCAAGAAAGGGCAGCAGAAATTCTGAACGCGATTCCAACGTCGGCGAAGTCCGAAGATATCTGGGAGACCCTCGAAAACCGATTCGGAAACTATCCCTTGGCCTTAGCCAATTCAAGTCAAAGCTGCAACAGCCAGTGGAGATGTTGGAGTTGGTTCCGGCAGTTTAACAGCTGGTGGACCTCCTGCCCAGGTTCGTATTCCAGGAAGCTGCCTACTCTTACAGCAAAACTGCTCGCGGCTACTGTTAAGTAACTGCTAACCCAGCGCGATCTTACGCGCTATGAACTGCAGATCACAATAAAGACCATAAGCCCCTATGGCTGTACAGAAAATAAAGACTAATTATAGCAGTGCACTACCCCATCAACGTCCCTTCCCTTCTCGCGCAATAGAATGTTAAAAATCCTACGTATGCGTCTCCTACCTTGTTACTATGGGGTACCTCCTCGAATCTAAGAATTTCTTTTACCTTTCTCCTTTTCAGAATTTTTGTGTACACGATTGTTCAAACGTATTGAACTAAACCGTAACTGCATTTCAAGAATCCTTAATCCAATGTGTTCTATCCTCGCATGTTACTAATGTCTTCTTTACATGATTTGCTAATTAACTTTTTCTTTACAAAGGAAACTTTCAATTCAAGCTTGTTTCATTATATATTGATTTAATATACGGAATGGATTTATTGCAACTATTTCTCTTACTATTATTTCTTTATTTATTTAATTACTTATATCATGCCTGACTTACGTTAGGACAGTAAGTTTCAGGTCCTGGTCCATATTTCTTCGTACGATGTCCTTCTTTCAGGAGTGCATGTCTTTTAACAATGGGTATCTTAAACAGGTACACCTGCAAATAAAAACAGGTAACAAAGCAGTAAGACACGCGCTGATTTGAAATGAATTAAACATTACTTCTTTATTACAATTTAATGCAGAACATTGTCTTCAGATACCTTAATCTTCCGTTGAATGAAATTTGTCAAAATAAACATTTTTGACATGGATGTCAAAACAAGTAGATATTTAATACATTCGTAAACAGCTGTTACCATATCATCAGTCAGTTTTTTTACCTTCTCTACTACGTACTTAGACGCAGTACTGTATTTCATTCAAAAACTTGACGTGGAGACTTTACCGGAAATCCAAGTCTTGAGACACCCAATATCATAAAAAAATACTTTTATAAAAAGGTCCGCGCGCGCGAAACTTCCTATTTAGTTTTCGTAATTGTTTGCTTTCTGTAAAAATCTGATGTGTTACACTCACATGACTTTTTCCACTCTTGTACAAACTATTTTTACAAACGCTTATTCTCCATATGCTTCATGTTAATCGAAATGTTAATCTTATTGCTAATTTTCTTGTGGGTGCAAGGGGAATTGGTAGGTTTTAAGCAATAGTCAAATATTTTAACAGCTGGTTGCTATGTGGAGTATTCCATTCTCTTTGAATTACCAGGAAAAAAATATGAATAACAAATTTGAGAAAAATTACAAGTATTGGAAAATTTAAGGGAATAACAAGCAATATCTCGAAAATGGTTCACTCAACAACAAAAATCTATATGACATAAATTGTGTATTTTAACGCGATCTACATTTTTTGTGTAGTAAAATTTTGCCTATCTCTTATGGTTTACCAGTAATGCAAAAGTCGTTCACAATGAAGAATACTTTTGGAGACATTCCCAGAAAATTCGAGACATACATTTCATTTGTCATGAAAATATCTTAAACATGTCATATTTTAATCAAAATCGTTAGCCATTTTTGAGAAAATTAAAATTTTCGAAAAATGTTCCATGTAAAGGGTATTCTGGGGTGGGGGAATTTTTTTTAAAACCTTCGTGTCGCAACTCTGGAAGACACTGAACCTAAATACAAAGTTTGGTGTTTATCCGACTGTTCGTTTCTGAGTAATGCTGTTCACAGACACACACACGGACATGTTTCCAAAACTGCTTTTTTGGATTCAGCAGGTCTCAAAACATGTATTTCCGGTGAAATTTCTTTCTTAGAGAATGTATTAATTGAAATTGATGATGAAAAGAAATATTTCGTTTAATTAAGCCAGATTTTCTTTAGTCAAATTCCACATAACCATTTCCTAATCCTGAAATAATAAAATCGTCAACAAATGTTGGAACCTATGAAGTTTCGTTTCTAACGCACGACTGTTTCACGCATTCCTTTTTAACAATAACTTGTTGAGGAATGGGAAGAGAAGGTCATATGAATGTAACACATCAGAATTTAACATCTTATCAGTCACGGTAAAATCTTCAAGTCTGTTCATTGCATTGCTATCCTTATTGTCATCCTATCTCGGAGCAGGTAACGAGCACCGCCCGCTAGGTCCACTCGTGCCTTGCTGGAACAAGTGCTCACGTAGGCTGTAGACCTTATGGGGAGCGTTAGCAACAACGACATTTTAGACAAGAGCGGCTTTGACTTTGGAACAATCACTCCTAGGCAATGGTGTTCATTTGTTGTTCACTTGTGTTTTTCATTAGCGTTTGCCTTTGGTTTTCAAACATTAAGTGAACACACACATTCATTCATATTCGTATTTCCACACTCGAGGAAGGATTGAGAATATACCGGCTAAAGACAAGTTTCTAACCCCCAGGCGAGAAATGTACCCGGAACCTCCACATTTGAAGCTGCCAATACAAAGAAGCAACAAATGCAGCTTCTTTGTTACTAATGAACCTATGCAGGAAAAGTGAAGAATCGCATAAGATGCTTTATAGATGCCACATGACAGTTAAATCTGGGAAAACTTAGATATAACGAAAATTTCGAAAACGCTAATGCTACAGAAAAATGCTACTTGCTTACATTACATATTGCAATGAATTCAACATTTTTGTGTAGCACGTCTTTGTGTATCTGTTATGTGTTAGCAGTAGCGCAAAGTTAAAGAAAAGTCGTTCAAGAAGATCGCCTTACAAGCCGTTCAAACGTATGCTATTTTAATCCAAGTTGTTAGAGCCATATTTAGGAAATTGAAAACTACATAAAAATGTTCCATGCAGATGTTTTTGGTGAACAAATTCTCTTAAAAATCTTATATCTTACATTCACATGACTTCCTCTACCCTCCGTTGGTTATTAGTAGGTGTACAAACTATTCTTACGAAAGTTTATTTTCCTATCTACTTCAGAAACAGCTACATTACACATTTCGTTATAGATACAAAGAGAACAGCGATAGTCAAATCTTTAACAACTGAACGCTATATGCTGGCTTAAAATTCCATACCGTTTCCATGACATCGCGAGAAACAACTGAATGTTGACAGAGCTTTAAAGAATGAGCAAGTAATGAACAACTGGAACCATTAATAACGGATATCTCAGAAATGGCTTATGCCACAAAAGAACCCTTTTGAAATAAATTGCATGTTTTGAAGAGATCTAAATTTTTGGTTAGTACAAGATAATTCCTTTCGAGTGAAGAGGACTTCACAAGCTATTCCCAGAAAATTCAAGATAAACATTCTATTTGTCATGTGAATACCTTTAATGTATGATATTTTAATCAAAATAGTAAAATTTTTAGAAAATCAAAACTTCGAAAAATGTTTCATGCAAAGGGTAGTCTAGGGTGGGGGTATTTTCTTGAAAATATTCGTGTCGCATCTTTGAAAGATACTAAACCTAAATACCCAGTTTAGTACTTATCCGATTTTTCGGTTTTGAGCTATTCAAGACAACACATGGACATTTTTCTAAACATTTTTTGTTTTGTTCTTTTTTTTTGATTCAGTACGCCTTAAAACATGTATATCTAGTGAAATCTCGGTATCAAACATTTGGGTGGAATGCAATATCTTCTGTGCCCACTAGGTACGTGTAGAGAAATAAACATGTAAAACAACCTTATAATAATTAACCGTAAAGCTTGTCCTCTTTCATTTATTTAATTTCGTTTAACGACTTATGAGCCACAATAATAATAATAATAATAATAATAATAATAATAATAATAATAATAATAATAATAATAATAATAATATGCCAATAATTCTGAAAAACAGCTTTTATGTGAATTTACAGCTTTACAAAAATGATAAAATATAATTGCATGCTGGGGTGAGGCCAAAATTTCCCAGCAAATTACTAAATTTAGATCACTCCAACACGCACATGGTGGAGGTAGTTCACTTACGGCGAGAGGACTGGGACCCTGGTGTTTACATTCAGATTAAGGCGTGAAGTTTTTCCGACAAATATAAACAAATATCAAATCACACACATTACCTGTAATTTATTGATAAATCACTTGGCAGCTCTACATTACACATAGGGAAACAAAGGATGAGAGGAGATGCTTCGTTGTCTAGGACTGGTCACACGCAACTTGTTCCTTTCACTACTCACACACAAAGTGAGCTAACATTCAAGTAACGCTAACTATGTAACCTACTCTCCAACCCTGTCTAGCCAATTACCGGACGAAAATTCAAACAAAGCCTTCTCTCTCTGGCGTAGTCCTCGCCAAAGCAGGAAGTGTTATGCAGAAAGAAATAAAGTCACCCAATAATGCTGTCGACAATGCGACACAATAATGCGTCTGGTATGGCGAGGCTTACTGATACGCCACAGTATGAATTAAAGATCTTAAACTATTAAAGAAATCACTTAAATAAATACCTTTCCATGAACTTGTGCAGGTTTAGGTGGATATCCTTTCGCCATTTCCGGTGAATCCGCTGGCTTCGTCTTTTAATTGAAACAGAAAAATAAAACATTAATTTTAAATACATGTTGTTTATTTTACAGTAATGTCCATAAGTTTGGCCGAATAAACAGAGGGATAAGATTATAGAGCCATCTGGTGGTATCATCATCATGTAATGATGGAACGATAAAGATCAGTTTTGGAGGTAACAAAAATTATGTATAACATCCACAGGACTACTGTCTACCTTTGAAGCAATATACTGTACTAGCCATGGACAAACTGATGGGATGGCTTCTTAATGTAATATAACGTAATAAGATATAAACACATTAATAATTTATTTTTTTAAAATGCATTCTAAGTTTTACGTGTTATGAATTTTTTGTTAATATTGTACGTATAGTAATTAAGAGTATCTTAAAAACGTATATATTCATAATGTACACATCGTAGAAACGAGTATATAACGTTATAACATATAAAACATACTGCCGTGTGTGAAAATTGCAACACCAACAAGGAAACGCAGGAATTTAATACCACACGTTAGGTACGTGACAAGTAAACGATAAACTTTTCAAATCTATACATGACATTTCAGCCCTAATATTCAGTATTTGGTGTAGCCTCCATGCGTTGCAATTAGAGCTGCTATACGCCGTAGCATTGAATCAAATAGGTTCTGAATAAGTTCCTGAGGGATTTCCCTCCAAGCAGGTTGTATTCGAGCCCACACATCCGTGGCACTGGTTACTGGAGGACCGTGACGCACCAGGTGCCGATCAACCATATCCCAGACATGTTCGATGGGCGACATGTCAGGCGAACGCGCAGGCCAGGGAAGCAATGGTACCCGTCGCTCTTCGAAGAAGGGTTGTACATTCTTCGCAATATGTGGCCGGGCATTGTCCTGTTGAAATGTGGCCTGTGGAGATGCCTGAAGCAGAGGGAGTACCTCAGGCTCTACAGCCACCGTTAGGTACCGGTTGCTGTTCAAAGTGCCCTCAATTCGTAGGTGGCGAGATCGGCTGTTGTAACCAATGGCGCCCCAAACCATCACACCTGTGTTTGTCCGCTATGACGCTCAACAATGCAGCTCTCCAGGTTGCGCTCAACACGGTACCGCCGGACACGTATGTGGCTCTCACTGTAGGACAAGTTGAAGCGTGACTCGTCCGAAAAGACTACACTTTGCCACTCAGCGCCCCAGTGACGGTGTTCACGTGCAGTCGGAGAAGCTTGTGGTTTCTGAACAATGGAAGCCGACGTAATGGCATGCATGCAACCAGTCCAACCTGCAGCAGACGTCGACGAACCGTTGATGTAGACAAATTCACACCTATTTCAGTGCTCTAGCGTCGAGCCAACATTGTGGATGAAGCTGTAGGGTCGGTTATGGCCATGCGGACAAGATGACGGTCATCCCGTGCTGTGGTCATGTTCCGTGGTCCAGTACCCGCTGTTCGCTGCGTAGACCTTCATCTATCCACTGCTTCCACACACACGCATCACTGTTGTAGCAGCATGCCCTGTAGGAGCCGAAATGTCCCGGTATGACAAACCCGCTTCCGGAGACCGATCATTCTACCCCGTTCGAACTCACCTGCCGATATGGTTCCCTTTGACGTCTACGAGGCATACTAGCCTTCACTTTGTTTCCATCTTGTTTGACAGCTCTGCACTGAATACACTGGGCGCAACACTGACATTGTCGGACCGACACGAGAGGGCTCTGCTCGGCCTACGTGTACCCCATCTCTCTGCAAACCTAATCACTTATTGCTTGCACTCTTTTCTACACTTCCACCAAGTTTGGAGTTATTCGGGAAATTCATTCTTGGCGTTGCAATTTTCACAAACGGCAGTGTATAATATGAGAGGGTAAGGCTATTGTTAACTATATAGCCAGTAGTTAAAATTACGAGAAATGCAGTAGTATATACGTAAGCATGTAACGAAACTTGAATTCATAATTAAGACAATGGAAGTCTGTAAACATATGTGTGTAA
This sequence comes from Deroplatys truncata, assembly GCA_030765065.1. Taxonomy (NCBI): domain Eukaryota; kingdom Metazoa; phylum Arthropoda; class Insecta; order Mantodea; family Mantidae; genus Deroplatys; species Deroplatys truncata. The sequence goes on along the minus strand of CM060981.1, from coordinate 29,079,283 downwards.
CAAACTTATTGGATAGTAGCTCCAATCAGTACATTGATACATGCATATAATTCAAATACGCACGCTAAGAAAAGGGTTGAGGGGAACGCTACCAGCAGCTTGTCAGTGTTAGAGCAGGAAGGCAGTGTATAAACTCGTCTCTAAATAGACGAGAAAGCATTATTTAAAGTCTGCCAGTTATACATATTTTAACATGACGAAGATAATAGTGCTTTGTGAATATCTATATGAGGTTTATCTGAAATACAAGTGAAATAGTTAACAATACGTGTGTGTAAAATATTTTAACATTCTCTATACCTAACCCTCACAAGACAATTGTTGTCTGACTAAAAAATACAGCAGCCGTGGCATAATTATAAAATAATAATTACAACATACCAACACACACAAGAATATAGATATACGATCATCACATTCCATTCTAGGAGAACTTCATGATACATCACGGCAGTATAGGTATCAAGACGACCTACTGGTACGTAATACAGCATCCATCATGTCTCTAAGGTCCATCATCAACTTAGTGGGGACCTACCACGTAGGAACCGCTACACCTTTACAAATCCATGTGTACACTTACAACTTGTAATTAATTTATAAAGTGTTTCATATTCTAAGTTTGATCTACTCGCCTGGCAAAACTCTTCAGGATTGAGCTCCGGACCTTCATATCTTGGGGTCACATCCTTGATACACTTAAAACGCTCATCTGTGTAGTTGAGTGAACTGCCTCCCTTAAAAACAAATAAGAAAGTTTGAAATCTACTAGTTGTATAAAGTAAGGCACAGTAGAACCCTGTATGTTACAAACCTCGTTACATTAGATATATTTTCTTGGAATGGGACAAACTTCTATGTTTTTACATATCCAATAGTCCGTATGTATGTTGCAAACCCCCGAATCCTGGGCGCTAGACACCTGCTATGGTTCTATCTTGAGAATCCCTTACTTCTATACAGTATTTCTGCTATGTATGTACCTGTTAGGGTTAAGTGATATCCAAACATGTATTAGAGGTCCATGAAAATGATCCTTCTGCCACTCAAGAAGTGCTAGAGAAGGTTTTATCAACCGATGACAAGAATGAAGAAATGTCTTCAGATGATGATGCGGTTTCTGTGCCTTAAAATCCCTCCATACATCAACGAGCTCTTGAGCGCATTAACGAATTGGAGAACTGTGCGTTTCCGCATGGTCAGCCATAAATAATTAAGAATTTATTTGAGCTTGAACGAGACGTTGAGAAACAGTGGACATGGTCAAAAATTAAGAACACCAAGCAGAGTCTTTTAACAGACTTTTTCAAAACACAGTGGCAATTAGTCAATACATATGTACTGTATTTCAAGCCAATGTGATTTAAAATGTATGGAACCAACACAGCACATACGTTATTTTTGTAGAATTTTTGTAGTGTAAAAAAGTTGCTTGTCATTATGTAGCCTACACTCATTTCTTTTCCACCGAATGACCCGCAAATCTACCACCTCTTCGTTGGACTCCCCTTAGGTAGGACAATGTTTTATTGAACCATAGGTGTCCAGTTTAGAGGTTTTGTTGTACTATGGCATTTCTTCTGCTCCTCCTTTAACCCAAGAGATACACATTTAACGGCAGGTGTTATAGGACTATAGGGTATATAACAGAGGTAGTGCTGCAACCTACGAGTTCTATTGCGGCTACAGCAAGAGGAAGGGATGGAATTAAGAATCACAGAAGGCTACAGGGAGGCACAGAGGTCTCTAACAATTCCAGACTCGAAGACCCGCACCGCTACTGGAACTATCCTATGAACGATCCGTCGACCAAGCAGCCCTCTAGTGTCCACAGTTAGTATCCCTTTCCTTTGAGCAACCATCCGCGCTATCTGTCCAGCACCGCCATACTCCACGAAACCTAGAAGCACACCTGAAATCTGAAAACGAAAAGAAACGGAAATATTGAACAGGTAATCGTGGCAGATGAGAAACCACCCTAACCGCCTACCGACCAGGAAACACTAGGAAATATCAAAGGTCAGAGTGGACGTTCGAAGGTAATCGAACCGGGGACTTGCCAAATGTGAGCCTCACACACGTTACATCTCTCGGTTTACGGGTAGCTGTACTGAATATCCTTGAAAAAATCCGATTTGTTGCATTCACGTGAGCTTCTGCAATAACTCTTGAGAAATTATTCTTACAGAAGTATTTTACTTAGTGTTTTTTACTTTCTCTACCACGTACATAATAGGGAGAGAAGGTAGTGCATTCCACCCAAAATTCGATACCGAGATTTTACCGGAAATACATGTTACGAGTCTCCCTGAATATTAAAAAAATGATTTTTAGAAAAAGGTCCGTTAGTGTGTGTGTGTGTGTGTGTGTGTGTGTGTGTGTGTGTGAACGGCATAACTCAAAATCGAAGTCGAATAAATACCAAACTTAGTATTTTGGTTCAGTACTCCAAAGATGCTTCAAGCTTTTCAAGAAAATCATCCACCTCAAAATTCCCTTAACATGGAACATTTTTCGAAATGTTTTATTTTCTATAAAAATGGCTAACTATTTTGATCAAAGTACCATATGTTAGCGATATCTACATTACAAATAACACCCATATCTTGAATTTTCGGTGAATGGCCTGTGCAGTCCTCTATTTGGAAGTAATTTTGTATAATATTGTATAATTGCTAAGGGTTAAGCGATAGACGAAAATGTATCTCACAACAAATGCATACATGTTTAAAATACACAATTTGCTTCAAATAACTTTGTTTTGTGGCATCAGCCATTTCCAAGATAGGGTTATTTTCTGTTCGAATTGTTGAATACTTAGCCATCCTTTAAAGCCCTTCGCTTTTCAGTTGTTTCTAGCGGCTACATGGAAATAGTATGGAATTTTAAGGCAGCATATAGCACCCAGTTCTTAAACTTTGACCATCGCTATTCTCCTTTGTATCTTTAACGAAATGCCTAATGCAATTATTCCCGGAAAGGTTGTCTAAGATTACAATTCTGAATAATTTAAAGATTTTGAAATTATTTGCCATGGAATACAGTAATTCCTCTACTACTAAAGGTAAGTGGTATAGAAGGTTAAAAAATTCTGATGCGTTACATTCACACGACGTTCTCTACCCTTTATTGCCTATTAGTAGGTATATAAATTATTTTTACGAAAGTTTATTTTTCTATCTACTTAATTCTAAAACAAACCTTTGCAGAAATAGCTGCATTAAACATTTCGTTAGCGTACAAAAGGTACAAGGATAGTCAAATTTTTAACAACTGGACGTTATATGTTGGTTTTAAGCTTCCATACTGTTTCCATTCAACCGCAAGAAACAACCAAAAGACGACGGGACTTGAAAATGAGTAGTGAACAAATTGAAGCACTAATAACATATCTCAGAAATAGCTGATGCCACAAAAAAGTCATTTGAAATAAATCGTGTGCTTGAATAAGAACTGCATTTTTTTGTGTGGTACATTTTCGTTTGTCTCTTAACATTGAGGCAGTATTTTTAACACTTAAATAAATTCAGTCTAATTATATAATATGTAAATTCAATAACAGCCCGCCTTGAAGCAATATGTGTATGTAATAATTTGTAAAATGTATGTAACAGTTATTGCATATGCTTATATTATTGTAAACATGTTCAATAAAGTTATGTGAATGTATTACGCAATTTAATAATATAGGAGCTGTGAGAATAATAAAGTTAAATGTTGCTAACAATGAGGTAACAATGAGGTAACCTTGAGTCAATAATCAGTAAGAAAGTTTAACAGCACTACTTATGATTCTTGGAGTAACAATGTAATTTTAGTGACAGTTTATAAAATAGCCAATCAACAACCAGAAAAATCTTTAGTTAAATGAAGATGTTCTGAAATATAGCAAAATTTACAAATCTAGAAGTCAGTTGCCTGCAAACAGTGTTCCTAATCAAAAGCAAAAAGTGTCCTCAAGAGATTTAATACGTATTCGTGTGAGACGAAAAATAAGTTTACGTGTTAAAAAGTGCAAGTAATTAATAAAAAGAATCTCACAGCTCTCTATATCAGTGAAGTGTTATTTTAATCGTATCAAGCATTAATAAAAGGAGTGAAGTAAAATTATAATCTGTGTAAGCCTACATTCTTGTCCCACCAAAACCCTAAGAGAAAAGTGTAACAATAATACTGACGCAGCCGAGGCAAACATAAAATATATAATATTTGAAGAAACAGTTTAAATTACAAAGTTAATATTTTTAAACTTGGGGCAAAGCACAGTTGGGGCGAAGGCTACCGGAAACTGTTTACTATACGTGAGGTTGCAACTACTGCAAGTTCGGCTCCCCAACAGTTAAATACGATACAACTACTATAATACATCATCTTCAAACTGACTTTCCTTACGTAGCAACAACAAACATCAACATTTACTATTCATGCAAGATTTTACAAATTTCCTTCTTAATGAAGAGGAATTCAAAAGCTATTTCCATATAATTCAAACATATATTTTATTTGTAATTCTTTAATATATGGTTTTTAAGCAAAATCGTTAGGGCTATTTTTTAGAAAATAAAAAAAAAATCCAAAAATGTTCATGTGGCATATTTGGAAGATGCTGAATTTTAAATACTCTACTCTATACGAGTAGACAAAGTAAAAACAAATAAACTATAAATTAGTATGTAAAGGAAAATGTAACTCGAGAATTCAATTAAGTGTTGACTATCCTATTTTGATATAAGAGCGCAGTTAGGTACTCGTGTTGTAGCTGACAAACTCTTTGTTCTTAAGCATCTATGGGCTGTTGCATGGAAGCATTTGAAGACTAGTGCCACTACCACTGACCTCGGACCCCAAGTACGGCGTGTTATCTACATCCCTCGTCATCATAATCATCTGATTTTATTCTACCCCCTCTGGCCAGTGCACAGCACGATTGGAAGACTTGATGAGGAAGACTTTCAAAAAGAATTGTGAAAGTTACATCGTGTGTCCTCATCAAGAAAGCCTTGCCCAGGGCTCCAACAAGATAGAAAAAAAGGGAATATCTCGATTAAGCTCCTGACGCAAGAACTTGGACTTTGGTGGACAGGAAAACGTATGCTGCACGCTAGCATAAAGGCTTCTCAGAAAGGAATATAGATCGCGTTCTTTCTTTGGCCTCGTTCAACGGTACTAAAGCCTATCATTACAAAGCTGTGTTTCGTTTTTTGGGAGAGTATTGCACGGTTATAGCGGAATATACGTATTAAGGAAGCATAGACTATATATTAGAGAAATTATTTAACAACATTAAAACTATTTTTCCACTAATTGCATGTGTCAAACCAAACAAATAATTTAATTAGTGCCGTTTTCATATGTGAAGAGGAGAATAAATACAATTATTAATGATAGAGAAGGTTTCCAACGTACTTTCATGAACTTGAGTGATAGTTTAATATATATATATATATATATATATATATATATATATATTTATTAGTCCTATTCAGAAACTTATTTCTTATAGTATTATATAATATAATAGTTATGATACAAAGTGTAAAATGAAGAAGGTATTGTCTTTACGTTGGAGTTGTTTATTAGCCTCACGCTTGAGAAGCCAACTTGAAGTTGTTACTGTTGTCTATTGTTGTTGGGAGTTTGTTTGCACCACGCTTTGGGCGTTACGCTGCAAGTTTTAAAAAAATATTAACTTATTTTATTAAACTGGTTCTATAGATAGTATTTATGTTTATGTTTGCCTCGGCTGCGTCAGTCTTACTTTAGAGACACGTTTCTCTTAATCAGAGCGTGGTGCCACAAGAATGTAGGCTTACACAGATTATGTTTAAATTCACTTCTTTTTATTTATCCCTGACATAAATTAAATAGCACTACACTGATATCAAGAGCTGTGAGATTCGTTTTACTTAATATTTGCTCTTTGTTAACGCGTTTACTTAATTTTCGTTTCACAGAATACGTAATATTTCTTTAGAGAACCCATCTTCCATCTGGTTACTACCAAGGTCTGCAGGCAACTGAACATATTTCAACCGTACAAACCGGAAAAGTTTATATTTGAAGTCTCTGATTGGCTATTTTTAAACTGTCACAATATTTACATTATCGTTGTTCTAATCATGACTCTCAAACTCATTATTGCCTCAAGGTTACCTCATTAGCAACTTTACTTATTCTCACAGTTCCTACATTATTAAAGTACGTAATATATTCACATAACATTATTGAACATGTTTACAATAATATAAGCATATGCAATGACTGTTGCATACATTTTTTACAAATTATTACATACATATTGCTTCAAGGCGGGCTGTTATTGAATTTAAATATTATATAACTTAATTGAAATTATTCAAGTGTTAAAAATACTGCCTCAAAAAGTAAGGTTATTCTGCAAGAAGGAATGTTTGCCTACGAGCAAAATAAAACTACTCAACACGTGTGGCATATACTATTTTTAGACAGCGCTCGAATTTGTAAAATATCAATATTATTATATTTATTCTCAAAACTAAGATAATTCTATTTAGAACATGGTTCAAGAAACAAGAGAAATGACGTTAAAAAAGCGAGATTTCAGATGTTTTGTTGATTTGCTAGCAGTCATTTTCAGTGAAATTATTTAAAATGTTCTGCCTTACACCAGGCAATGAAGCAATAAAATGCTATATCATATTGGTTTCTGGATCTTTGGGCAAGCCTTCTAGTGTTATTCTTTCTGCTGCTTCTGTAATTTCGTTTCCATTTCAGTTTCTTCTGAATTCTTAATTTCGTCATTTAATCTTTATGCAAGTCCTACTAAAAGAATAACGTTTTAGATCAAATAAAGTACAAGGCTACCAATATAAGGTAAAGGTTATCTCCACAACGAATTGCGATAAATTGAAGTATGACGATAATAAGACCGGAACGGATAATGCATCCTATTCAAACAAAGTAGAGTTATTAAACATGTGCAAATAGAAAGGGTAGTTGCCATGTGATTGGACTTGAAACCAAAGCTGGTCACAATAAAGATCACCTATCTCAGGCTTTACCTCGTGTGCTCTGTATTGAAGCTCTACTTTTAGACCACGCTGTCTGGATTCTCGGCTGAGGGTGGGAATCGTTCTTTAGCTAGGGTTATTCCCTATCCTCTCTAGAGTCTGGAAGTATGAATAAGGATGTAAATGTGTCTGTTAATTTAGTGTACTAACCGAAAGTAATCAACCCAAAAATTAACACCACTGTAAGCGAGTGAATAACATTCCTGGTGAACAATTGTTTTAAAAATAAAAAGCCGCCGATATGACCTTAGAGGTTAAAGCGAAAATAAATTAAAAAATCTGATGTGTTACACTCACATGTCTTTCTCTACTCTTGTACAAACTATTTTTACAAATGCTTGTTCTCCGTCTACTTCATGTTAATCGAGATAAACATTTGCAGACTCTATCTTATTGCTAATTTTCTTGTAGATGTAAGGGGAATATATATATATTTACAAGGGCAATATAGAAATACAGTAGCATTTAAGCATATACATATCTCTTAATAGCTGGTTGCTAGGTGCAGCACCATCCTCTTTGCCACAGATTAATACTCTTTGCTTATCAAAGACAAAAAAATGAATAACGAATTCCCTTTTAAGAAAATAAGTATTGAAAAATTTAAGAGAATTACAAGCAATATCTCGAAAATGGTTCACTCAACAAAAAAAATGTATATGACAAATTGTGTATTTTAACGCGAAATACATTTCTCGTGTACTAAAATTTTGTCTACCTCTTATGGTTTACCAGTTATGCAAAAGTCGTTCACAATGAAGAATACTTTTGGAGACATTCCCAGAAAATTCAAGATATACATTTTATTTGTCATGAAAATATCTTAAACATCTGATGTTTTAATCAAAATCGTTAGAGCCATTTTTGAGAAAATTAAAATTTTCGAAAAATGTTCCATGTAAAGGGTAATCCAGGGTGGGGGGATTTTCTTGAAAACCTTCGTGTCGCATCTCTGGAAGATACTGCACCTAAATACCAAGTTTGGTGTTTATCCGACTGTTCGTTTCTGAGTTATGCTGTTCACAAAAAGACACACACACACACACACACACACACACACACACACACACACACACACACACACACACACACACACAGACATGTTTCCAAAAATGCCTTTTTTTGCATTCAGGGGGTCTCAAAACATTTATTTCCGGTGAAATCTCGGTATCGAATTTTTGGATGGAATACAATACTTGCCCTACTTACTATACGTAGTAGAGAAAGTAAAAACATAAGAAAATCCAATATGTTACATTCACCCGAGTTTCTATACTATCTATTGCTTATTAGTGGGTATACAAATCATTCTTACGACAGTTTATTTTCCTATCTGCTTAATTTTTAATCGAAATAAACCTCTGCAGAAATAGCTACATTACACATTTCGTTATAGATACAAAGGGAACAGCGATAGTCAAATGTTTAACAACTGGACGCTACATGCTGGCTTTAAAAATCCATACTGTTTCCTTGACATCGCGAGAAAAAACTGAATGTTGACAGGAATTTAAAAGAATTGCCGAGTATTGAACTGTCTGATCGATTAATAACCGATACCTCGGAAATCGGTGATGCCACAAAAAGTTTATTCGAAATAAATTGTGTTTTAAAGAGATCTACATTTTTTGTGTAGTACGTTTTCGTCTATCGCTTAACAGTTACCAGTTATACAAAATTCCTTCCGACTGAAGAGCACTTCACAGACTACTCCCAGAAAATTCAAAATATATATTTTAATTTACGTGCAAATATATTTAATATATGGTATTTCAATAAGAATCTTCAGCCATTTTATACAATTAAAAATGTCGAAAAATTTTGCATAAAATTAAATTTCATTTTACTAATGTAGCTCTTTAACTAAATTGGTTCTGAGCGTCCTATTCTATAAGGTAGTTAAATTATAATCGAACCCATTCGCGGCCTCTCTCTACTGTGCGAGTTAGCCGGCAGTCGCTGGGAAATTACGCCGGCAGAGGTGGACTAAAATCCCTACCTTATAACAGATGCTGGAAATGTTGACCTTCTGCTCTGAAACAGGCAGTATATCTCGTGTAAATATTCTTGCTCTCTCTCCGAACCTCAGCAGCAGGAATTCTTGTGATTTCTTGCACAATGTTTTCTCTAAGTTCCTGAAGTGTGCGAGGATTAGAACAATACACTTTGTCTTTTAAAGAACCCCATAAATAAAAATCACAACTCGTTAGGTCAGGAGAACGAGGGGGCCACACCTCTCTTATTGCATGTAATGATTCGGCAGTCGTATGTGCTGTTGCAGAATCTTGCTGGAACCAACCATACGATTTCTCTTCTTCTGTCAAGCGATTGCAAAATGGCCTCAGAATTAATCTCTGATATCGCTCTGCATTTATTGTTTCAGCAAAGAATATGTGCAATAAGAGAGGTGTTTGATGACAGAATAATTAGTGTTGATTTGTGGCCCCCTCGTTCTCCTGACCTAACGAGTTGTGATTTTTATTTATGGGGTTCTTTAAAAGACAAAGTGTATAGTCCCAATGCTCGCAAACTACAGGAACTTAGAGAAAACATTGTGCAAGAAATCACAATAATTCCTGCTGCTGAGCTTTGGAGAGTCAGCGAGAATATTTACACGAGATATATTGCCTGTTTGAGAGAAGAAGGTCAACATTCCCAGCATCTATTATAAGGTAAGGATTTTAGTCCACCTCTGCCGCCGTAATTTCCCCGGCGACTGCCGACTGTCTCGCGCAGTAGAGAGGCCGCGAGTGGGTTCGAATATAATTTAACTACCCTATATATTGGGTGTCAATGACCGAAAAGTTTGCTTAGAGGCCTCCTTATCAGGCTTGAGGTTCTTTTACGTGCCGTAAATCTACGACACGGGACCACCGGCTTTACTTCCCTTCCGAAGAAAGCCATGCTAAGGATTTTATGCCCCCCCAAAAAAAATCGTCCTCAGGAACTAGAGGCTGCCATGGTACCCTTAGACCATAGAGGATGGCAAAATGTTGCATGTAGAGGGTAGTTTGGTGTGGGGGATTTTCTTGAAAAGCTTCGTTTCGAATCTTTGGTAACTGCTAAATCCAAATACCAAGTTTGGTGTTTATCCAACTTTTCGTTTTTTGAGTTACATTGTTCATATACACGCGAACATTCAGGGGGCCTCAAAACATGTATTTCCGATGAAATTTCGATATCGAATTTTTTGGTGAAATGCAATACTTCTCTACTTATCTGTACGTGGTAGAGAAAGTAAAAAAGAGGAGGTAGGAGAGTAAGATTTTGTAAGAATAGTTTGTGGAAGTCATGTGCCTGTTACACATCCCAAACATAGAACAGTTATCTCGGAGACACAAGTTGCTGCCTCAAGATCTCTTCAGTCTGAAACTCATTAGCAAGTCTTCAAGTTCTTAATGTGTCGATAATGAGGCAGCGGCGATACCCCAAACTTCGGGAGCCCTCAAAATGTGGTGTCCCTTCAATGTTTTAATTATTCTGTAATTTATCACCTACGTGAACGTTTAATTAACTTATGCATTTTGATGAGAGGGACTCGACTTCTTATTCCTCTACATCACTTTCAGAAGAATGTTTGACTTTGTACAAGAGGCTAGGTCACTTCCAAACAGTGCACGAAATGACTCTCAGGCGACTTTGTCTGGGAACATGCTCCCGACATGGCAAACAACGTTAATAACGGGAATCATAAATAAAAATTCAAGATAAGATGTAATAATATAACAATACTCTAAAATAACTTGTAGCACAAAATGTAGAAATATGTAAAATAATTGTAACCAACTACGAAGAAGCGAGCACACAGCAGGACAAAAGTCCACCAACACACACTAATGGAGACAGGATTAGCCAAAATAGTGACGAGGAGAGATATTTCCGAGATGGACAGATAGGGCCACAATTCCGAGAAGTGTCACGGGTTCTAAAGGGAGTTGGATAAGAAGTCAGCAAATAGAAAGACAAACAGGAGTTGTGAGATGAAATGTAGTTTAAGGGCGTTAAACTGCAAAGGTCATCAGCACCCTTACAACGTAAAAAAATGAAATCCAAAATCTAAAACGAGACAGAAACCCGCGTAGTCTAAAACAATAAAAACCAACATATAAAAAATCAGCAGACTTAAATCATGGTAGATAAAACAATAAAAGCTTAAACTTGATGCAGTAATTTGTATCACAAATTACTTAAATGTAAAGAATGATTGTAATATGAATATGTATTTTTGTGTGTCATTGATTTAAGATGTTTGTTGATTGTAATTATTGTTGGGAAGTAAGTTTATACTGCCCTACTGAAACTGACAATAATAGCGTGCAATAATGCAGCGAGGGGGTTAGCTGTTTATCATTATTGGAAACGAGGAAGTTACGTAATGTTGGCGCGTTTTCCTTTAGAATCTTCTGGAACATTTCCCTAGAGCATATGTATTCATAATTTTCATTGGATATAAAAATATACGCTAATGTTGGCGCGTTTTATTAGCCAATTGCAGCTCAGTTATAATCCTTAGGCATATCAGGGTGTATGAGTATAAAAGAGCTAGGTTAGAGGTAGACCCCGTCAGTTCGTCGAAAATATTTGTATGATACAAGTCGCCTTCAGTCCTTCAGTCCAGCAGAAATATTACACGTCGGCTATCGATTCGCAAGTTACGCGTATCAGAGTTACGAAACATCCCAAGTGTTATAAAGTTAATTATACAAAAAGATTGAAGTACGCAAATTAAGAATGATCAGTAAATAAGTTGTTATAACAGTTTCAGTTTGGCGAGTGTCAAGATCAATGTGTAAATGTGATAGTGACTGTGTTCGACAATAAAAGTGTAAAACAAATTCCTTCATCAGTGTTATCTTTGGATAAAAGATTCCTTTCCGTTTACACAACCTGTATAAAGAGAAGTGCTCGACCCAAAGAAAGATAATAGCTAGCCGGAGGACAGTAATTAAATAAGATAACAATAGCGTTCTTTCAAACAAACACTAATACTATCGCAAATTGCTCACACCAGATGGAGCTACAAACCTAACAAAGAATTACGTCACAAAGTGGCATCATCACGTGAAGTAAACACACATACACAAACATTATAAGTAAAACCGCCGCAAATTGGCTTTCCAAACGTGGGGCTCAACAACAAATTAAATATAACATTTAAAGTAATACTACTACTTCAAACTACGTGTCAGGAACTGTAGAAGTCAAGGGACTAGAGCGCCATAAATCCCCAGGGGAAAAGAGCCCACCATTAAAACTGTCAATATAAAATCACAAAACTAAAAGACGCTCAGCTATTCAAATGCGCTTACTAAAACCGCTGTCGCTGATAAAACGTAAAATACATTCTACAGCATGCGCGTCGTCTGCCAAAACGCTGCCTATGCCAACAAGCAAACACACACGAACGCGCAATGGAGCTAAAACCTGACACACTGCTAAGATGTGACGCACCGTTAAGGGCGCATCACATTGCACACAGATTGGTGCGGGGTCACCACTGAGCAGGTACCTATGACTAAAAAGGCAATGTCCGAACCGTAAGCGAGCTAAAATTACCTCTTCCCGACGAGAAGAACGAGAAAAGGTACAACAGATTAACGGGAGAGGTTTAACCTCCCGTAACTTGTTCCCTCGGAGGGCCGTCAACTCATCGCGCCAAAACGAGAGATGCGGTGACGTAAAATAACGTAAGAATATGAGGAGGGAGCAACGCCGGTAAAACATCTGGGTGATAAAAGCGCCGATTTGGTAGCGGCGTCCGCAGACTCGTTACCTGAGATCCCACATGACCTGGAATCCACGCAACAGTTGAAGTAAAAGAAGCCTGAATGGAAAAAGTGAACGATTCCCTTCTATAGTACGCAAAATAACCAGTCAACCTGGATATTAGGTGAAAGGTCGCGAAAGTTAGCGTCATAGCAGCGGGATATATAAAAGAGGTCCGCCCCAGATTTCAACCTTATGCGGGCATATCCGGAGCACCTCTACCAGCACCTAAGGCTGAGCTCCTATACAATCCCTTCAAGAGTAGCTTGGACTTCAAAATTACTACCCCTACACTTTAAAAATACAAAAGTACTAACACCAGCAGTGCACAAGGGCCGTTGCACCATGACCACCAACCGTTGAGGAACAAAATTTGTTACCTCCTTTCTCTCCCCTACAAAAATATCAACCGCCACCTTACATCCCCCATATCCCGTCACTACGAGGTTAAGCCCTGATTAGGGCAAGTACACGCCTAACACACCACCCGTTGCCCTCAGCCCTCCAATATGTTATCGTCGTCGATTTCAACCTTGCTCATGTACTTCTGATAGTCATTCATGTAGCAGATTGCCTTAATGTGTGGTGTGGGGTGGGTCCACTGAAGTATTTAAAGTAGCGGGAAGATGGAAATTACAGTATACAAATAATAATTATTATTCAAAGGATAACAGTTGCTAACCGCTTCAACTATTTTGTTGATTTTGAATAAATTGAGGCAGTAATTTTAACATTTAAAATGATTTCAGTCTAATTATATAATATATAAAATATAATAACAGTCCTGTCAACATTCAGTTGTTTCTCACGATGACATGGAAACAGTATGGAATTTCAAGGCCAGCATATAGCGTTCAGTTCTTAAACATTTGACTATCGCTGATTCATTTGTATGTATAACGAAATGTGTAATGTAGCTGTTTCTGTAAATATTTGTCTCGTCTGAAATAAAGTAGACAGAAAAATAAACTTTAGCAAGAATATGTTTTATACCCATTAATAAATGATAGAGATTAGATAAAGTCATTTGAAAGTAACACATCACATTTTTGCCATCATTTTTTTCTGCTCAATGGCGTTGTGGGTTGTTGTGGTGTTTGAAGCCACAGAAAGCGCGTGAAGTCCAGCTTAGACATGGGAGTGCGAACTTTCGGTCCATATATAGCACTCAGCATCGTGAAGCATCAGAGGAGCTGTGGTAGGTAGCGGTCTGTCGGTCACGAAGGCCAACGTTCCGGATGGGGGAAACATGGTACTGGTCACATCTCCCCTGGACAACAGTTCGCCTCCGCCTTGCGTACCCGGTTGAGAGTTCGGCAGGTGGGTTGCTGGAACATAGCCTTCAAGAGCTGTTGCGGTAAACATCCATTTGCTGTATCATCATTTAAAAATTTTGTGTTCACCTATAAACAAATGAGTGGGAAAAATTTCCGGCTATAATTTTTTTATGATTTTAAATCGCCATTAACGCCTAAATAATGTGAAGAACGACTTAGAAACGCATTTGGCAAAGAAGCGCCATCTAAGACCATTTATAATTGGTACAGCGAATTCAAGAGATTGTTTTTTTCTTAGTGATGAATTTCGTGAAGGACGCCCAAGAACTGCTGTTACTGATGAAAATATTGTCGCTGTTCGAGCAATGCTTGAAGAAGATCGACGGACATCTTATGAATGTATTCGGGCGACATTAAACATCAAAAGTTAGACGTGAGAAAACTGTTTTTCGTTGGATTCCACATAAACTGATCCTGATCAAAAACAACCCACTGATTCGTGCAGAAAAACTCTAGAAAAATTCGAAGACGGCACTTCAAATTTGGTTTGGAATATTGTTGTTGATGAATCTTAAATTTATTGTTATGACCCTGAAAAGAAAATCCAATCGGACCCAATAGGTCTTCGAACAGAACCTAAGCCTACAAATGTCCGACAAATTTGCAGTGCTGGTATGAAGATGGTTGCTATTTTTTTTTTCTAAAATGGGCCAAATTGCTACTACGGCATTAGAATACAGAGTACCGTTACTGCCGATTGTTACACAAATGTTTGTGTTCTGAAAAAGTTCGTGAAAAACGCCCAAAATGAAAAATGTTACATCATCACAACGCATCGTCGCATACAGCAAAACTAACAACTGAGTATCTGGATGACGTAAGTTCAGCACTATGAACCCTCCAGCATACAGCCCTGACCTAGCACAATGTGATTTCTTTTTGTTTCCAAGCACTAAAAATAAAATGCGTGGAATCACTTTTTCATCATCAGATGAAGCAGTGGATCATTATAAAAACGTGGTTTCTGAAGTGCCTCACAAAGAGTGGCATCATTGCTTTAAGGATTGGTTTCATAGAATGAAAAAATTTATTGTTAAAGGGGAATGTTTTGATAAAGAGAAATTATTTAAATTTTTTAAAACTAATCCCCCTTTGATTTCCTAAAAATGTTCAGCGTCCTCTCGTATCACTGGTTAGTATTCTGCAATGCTTTCTATTGTCCATTTAGTATGCTGTGGTCTGACAGCTGTTACTATGCTGATTTGATTTTATACAATATAAGTAAGAAAGTAATTGTCCATATAATCTGCTATATTTTAATCATGAAGTAGTCTTAACAAATTTCATCAGGACAACTAGTTCATCAGATAAGTTCGTAACATCTCGCCTATGAGCCGCCGCTGATTGCCTACCGCGGATTTGGTTTACATTGTGTGCCACGCAAAAGGAAGTTGGCGGTGAACGAAGAACAATCGATTGCATCGTGACAAAGAAGTGTCACGGAAGCGTTTGCTACAAGACCAGACTGTGGAATTTTTTACGAGTTCCGCGTGCCACGGCCGAAGTACCAAAACTTCCGGTAGTTACGTAACAAAAATTGTATGCATCGCGTCCGCCCTCCATACATTTATGTATGTACTTGCTTATCGATCCAACTGCTACAATCAGTGTTCATTTGAAAGCATGGTCTACAGCAATTTTGTGGGCAAGTCCTATGCATCACATGTTGGCCATTGTTAAGTTGTTAAAACGATAAAGAATCTCGTTAAGTCCATTATAAGTATATTGTTTACGTTTTTCTGCCCCGTTGTTGGGAAATACTCCCAAATGGACAGGCTCGATTTCTTTTTGCTTTGTGTACCGTGTACAGCCTAATACAAAATAAATGAGTAACAGCCAGAAACGGAGATCAATCCCGGAAAACATCGGAAGCACTCACTGACGCTGCGTGCACAATACACGATTTAATACCACCCTGCGTTCATTTCAAAGCTATGCGATAAATATGAAGATGTCCTTAACTGCATTTGTATGCATGGTAGCCGAGCAGTGGAACGTGTCTTTTAATTGAAACAACCCGAGTTCCAATCTTTTGTGGTTTAGTTTTTACATTAGTAAACATTCTAAAGAGAGTAACTAAACATTTGACTTATATTGGATGTGTCTCATTGAGGCAGTATTTTATATCACAACACTGTGAATGCCAGAGTGATTGTAGCGTAAATTAGCATTATTGTATGACAATGATTTTAGATGTTTGTTAATTATAAGCATTGTTAGGAAATAAGTTTACACGGCCTCGCTGAAACTGACAATAAGAGCGGATAACAATGAAATGAGGGGGCGAGCTGTTTATTAATTAGAAGAGACAAGCAAATGACGTCAGATTAGCGTGCCTTTCTTTAGAAATGGAGGGAATATCTTCCCTAGAGCATATATGTTCGTAATTTTGATTGGATATAAAAATAGACGCTAATGTTGGCGCGCTTTATTAACCAATAGCAGCTCTGTTATAATGTTTAGGCATATCGGGGTGAGGGAGTATAAATTCTGAAGCCGGAGACAAGTAATGCGCAGTTTAATAGAATCATTCACAGGTTACACGTCGCGCAGTTAAACAGAATCATTCACGGGTTACACGTTACGGAATTCTACAGAATCTCTCGCGTCGTAAAGCTAGTTATAAAATGTGAAATACGTGAATTAATAATGTGCGGCAAATAAGTGATTACAGTTGCATTCGAAAATATAACAGTTTCATTCAGGCGTGTATCAAGAGTAATATATATGAAATTAATAAAGTATGATGGCAATAAAAGTGTAAACACAAATTCTTTTATCAGTGTTATCTTTTAGTAACAACTCCTTTCCGTTTACACACCCTGTTCAAGAGATTTGCTCGACTGAGTAATAATAGCTAACCGGAGGACAAAGAACCCAAGATTCAAAATAGTAAAACAATAACAGGCGCTCAGTAAATAAGATAACACGAACGATACCGCGACATCATTCTTCAGTTACGAATGGCACTGGCGTGATCATGCACGTGCACCTCATAGCCTTGCAGATCTGCACGATAATTTGAGGCAGTATTTTTCACATTTAAATGATTTCAATCTAATTATATAATATATAAATTCAATAACAATGTGTATGTAATCATATATAAAAGGTATATATTACAGTCATTGTATATGTTTATATTATTGTATACATGTGTAAATAATGCAGGAGTTGTGAGAATAATTAGTTAAAAGTTGCTAACAATGAGCTAACCTTGAGGCAATAATGAGTAAGAAAGTTTAATAATGCTACTAGTCATTATTGGAGCAACAATAATGTAAATTTTAGTGACAGTTTATAAAAATAGCCAATCAACAACCAGAAAAAGCTTTAGTTAAATGAAGGTATTCTATTGGAGTAGGATTAGCCAATCAGAAACTGAAATATAGCAAAATTTACAAATTCAGAAGTCGGTTGGTTGTAGACAGTGTTTCTAATCAGACGCGAGATGCGTCCTCGAGAAATTTAATATGTATTCGTGAGAGACGAAAATAGTTTACGTGTTAAAAAGTGCAAGTGATTAACAAAAGAACCCCACAGCTCTCTATATCAGTGAAGTGTTATTAAAATCGTGTCAAGAATTAACAAATAAGTGAAGTACAAATTATAATTTGTGTAAGCCTAAATTCTTCAGTCGCACCACAAAGCTTGTTAAGAAATTTATGTCTAAAATTAAATACTGACGCAGCCGAGGCAAACATAAATACATAATATTTAAAGAAACAGTCAAATTACAAAGTTAATATTTTTAAATTTTTGGGGCGAATGCTACCGGAAAGCGGGTACTATACGTGCGGTTGCAAACGCTGAGAACGATAGTAGTTAAAGAGCGTCCATAAATAACATTCAATTTCAGTTTCGGCTCCCAACAGTCGAAATACAATACTCCTAAAATTAACGTTTCTCAATGTTAGCAACCATACTGACTTTTGCTATGGCTCAGCGCACACAAAGACGAAGCTACGTTAGTGAATGTTGCTGGATACTCTTGTCCCAGGCTGCAAGAGTACTTGAAGTCCCTATACATACGGATACGAGGTGTGCTGTTATCCAGGGAAGGGATGATTCATCGTCGATGTGGTTCGGATCGAAAACGTTTGCCCACTCATCAGTAGGACACTGTACCGATAGAAGAGACAGACTGGAGTCCATTCCAGCACGTGCCTACAATTAAAAATAACTAATTTCCCGGGTCGAACCGCACAGCCTTGCGTCGCTGACTACAGGAGGGCTGTTTGCTGGATCGCCAGCTAAACAGCAGCGTACTTGCAGATGATCAGATTTTCTCGCCTCGCATTTGCAGAGGAAAACGCCAAACTAACTCGAATGGGTTACATTCACAGACGAGGTGACATTTTCGTCTACAAATGGGGGAAAGTAATTGTCTACCGCTCCCAGAGGAAAACGTTACGATGCAAAATACGTGCCGCAAATAGATCGCCAAGGTCGCGTTGGATGTCACGAGATGGCTAGGTGTGTTGTGGCAGCTTGATGGCGCATTAAATAGCCAGCAGTGTAAACACGTCCTCGAAAACACAATAGTTCCTTCTGTAAGTACTACCAGTCCTTACATTGAATTCCAGTAGGAAAATCAGCTATCTATAGAAGACGGTAGGTTTCAGAGTGGTTTTCACAAAGGCAAGATATTAGTGATTTATTGGACTCCTTGCTAAATAGATTTGAATCCTATTCGCGGGAAGAGGCGAAGAAAGTTTTGGAGTTAAATTCGTCTGCAAGACAAAATAGGTTTTGTGGGATCAAACACAGGATGCTTAGGAGGAGGTATCCTCTCGAGAATTTGACTGCATTTGACATCATGTGTGGCCATAGAATGAGAGCAGTAATAGAAGCAGAGGGTTTACACATTCGATATTAAGTTAATTTCTATTTGTTTTTCATTTAGGAATATATTTACTTATTTCATATTTAGTTTGAAAACGAAAAGGAGTGCGAGTTTTTGTGTGTGAACACATTCATTGAAATACTATAGGACTTAGCAATTTGAAATTATAATATGCGTAATAAACACTGCATTTTCTGAATAAAAAAACCCACAAAATTATACTCGAGATACTACATCAATAGTGCTCATTTGCATGTACCTGCCTACAACCGCTCGGCTGCCAGCGTATATTCAGAAGCCAGCACTCATATGAAAGTTGACAATAGAACGAAGCTAAAGGCACACGTTCCGAGACACCATTATAATAACAGATGTCTTGGAAATGGTTTATGCTACACAAATATACTTTGTGAAGTAAGTTTTCCTCTATAGCTAAACGTTTACCAGTTGTACAAGTTTATACGAAATTTCTTCTGAATGAAGAGCACTTCGCAGGCTATTCTCAAAAAAAAATCTGTGTTAGACTCACATGACTTTCTCTACTCTTGTACAAAGTATTTTTACAAACGATTATTCTCCATATGCTTCATGTTAATCGAGATGTTAATTTTATTGCTAATTTTCTTGTAGATGCAAGGGGAATTGCTAGGCTTTAAGCGATAGTCAAATGTTTTAAGAACTGGTTGCTATGTGGAGTATTCTATTCTTTTTGTATGTCCAGGACATAAAAAATGAATAACGAATTCTCATTTGAGAAAAAAATATAAGTATTGGAAAATTTAAGGGAATAGCAAGCAACATCTCGAAAATGTTTCACTCAACAAAAAGTGTATATCACATAACTTGTGTATTTTAACGCGAACTATATTTTTACTTTCTCTACTACGTATAGTAAGTAGGGGAAGTATTGCATTCCACCCAAAAATTCGATACCGAGATTTCACCGGAAATACATGTTTTGAGACCTCCTGAATCCAAAAAAAGCATTTTTGGAAACATGTCCGTGTGTGTGTCTGTGTGTGTGTGTGTGTGTCTGTGTGTGTGTGTGTGTGTGTGTGTGTGTTACTGTGAACAGCATAACTCAAAAACTAACAGTCGGATAAACACCAAACTTGGTATTTACGTTCAGTATCTTCCAGAGATGCGACACGAAGATTTTCAAGAAAATCCCCCCACCCCAGACTACCCTTTACATGGAACATTTTTCGAAAATTTTAATTTTCTCAAAAATGGCTAACGATTTTGATGAAAATATCATATGTTTAGGGTAATGTCATGACAAATGAAATGTATATCTCGAATTTTCTGGCAATGTCTCCAAAAGTGTTCTTCATTGTGAACGACTTTTGCATAACTGGTAAACCATAAGAGATAGACAAAATTTTACTACACAAAAAATGTAGATCGCGTTAAAATACACAACTTATGTCATATACATTTCTTTTGTTGAGTGAACCGTTTTCGAGATATTGCTTGTTATTTCCTTAAATTTTCCAATACTTATACTTTTTCTCAAATTCGTTATTCATTTTTTTTATGCCCTGGACATGCAAAGAGAATGGAATGCGTCACATAGCAACCAGCGTTAAAATATTTGACTATCGCTTAAAAGCTACCATATTTTCCTTGCATCTACAAGAAAATTACCAATAAGATTGACATCTCGATATCTCGATTAACATGGAGCATATGGAGAATAGGCGTTTGTAAAATTAGGTTGTACAAGAGTAGAGAAAGTTATGTGAATGTAACACATCAGATTTTTTCTGTTGTAAAATTTTGTCTATCTCTTATGGTTTACCAGTTATGCAAACGTCGCCCACAATGAAGAATACTTTTCGAGACATTCGCAGAAAATGTGAGATATACATTTCATTTGTCATGAAAATATCTTAAACATATGATATTTTAATCAAAATCGTTAGCCATTTTTGAGAAAACTAAAATTTTTGAAAAATGTTCCATGCAAAGAGTAATCTGGAGTGGGGAGATTTTCTTGAAAACCTTCGTGTCGCATCTCTGGAAGATACTGAACCTAAATACAAAGTTTGGTGTTTATCCGACTGTTCGTTTCTGAGTTATGCTGTTCACACACACACACACACACACACACACACACACACACACACACACCAGATACACACACGGAAATGTTTCCAAAAATGCAATACAATACAATACAATACTTCCCCTACTTACTATACGTAGTAGAGGAAGTAAAAATGCTTCTTTGGGTTCAGGTGTCTCAAAACTTGTATTACCGGTGAAATCTCGATATCGATTTATTTGTTTTGTTTTGTATTTGTTTTGTTTTGTTTGTTTTTTGTGGAATGCAATACTTTCTTCGCTTACTTTAAGTGCATAGTAGAGAAATAAAAAATACAGTTTTGCATTCAGGTCACCTCAAAACATATATTTCTGGCGAAATCTCATTATGGAATCTTTTTATATGCATAGAGAAAATCGCACGAATGTTGCTCATTAGATTTTAGTAAAATTGGCGGAAAATACTTTCCCGGGAATTCTGTTTCCCGTATCTTTCATTAAGCACAGCACTTGCATGCTACGTATCCAGAAGTTAACTTGTTTATATGTATCGCTTTCAGTTACTAGGAACACGTTTATACGGTAAACATACGGAGTTTACAAAACTAGTGTAAACATTGGAACGAGTTCCTGGAACTCGTTATTCTTACTCTGCACTTCCCACCAAGATAGAATAAAAACGTCTGTCATGGAATGACTGAATATGACCGTCTGATCCACCGACACCTAACTTACTTTAAGCAAATGTAAAGCTGGCTTTCTGTTGCAGATGTGATGGGGTCCAACAGACACCAAAGTCTCCGTAAACCGGTAAACCACCGTTTACCACATCACCAGATTATGCATAATGATTAGATGAATTAACCAGTGAATATGAAGATTTAAGTTTAGTCATTACGCTTAGTTTTCCCATTTTACTGGAAGATTATTATTATTATTATTATTATTATTATTATTATTATTATTATTATTATTATTATTATTATTATTATACCTGCCACGTTCTCGTTCGATTTCACTTCATAAATGATTACAATAAAATTTGTACCAAAAGGAAATCACGAGACTTTAGAAGCATACGGCAGATGTTACCACAGCTATCCTTCATCAAATATATGACCATGAAAAGACAGCGGTGGCCAATAGCTAAAGTGGACCCCAGGGATGTTCAGTATAGTAACTCGTGACGTTCAGGAATACGGTTTCACACGGATATTGCAGTACTTAAAAATAAATTAATTATAACTATGCATCAATATATCTTATATAGAAATAACATACCATCTAGTAAAAACAATAAATCCTGATGTAATATATTATTGCTGTAAGTTTAGTTGGCAATGCCAGTCCAAAAGTGCTGACCTAAATACGGGCGTTACTTCCACGCAGATATGTAATTTCAATTATGAAAATAGTGTAGTTGATATAGTTCAGAAATTACGATAAACTGATTAAGCAATAAGCTGATTGTATGAAGATAATTAGGTTGGCACAGGTCGTCCTAGAGTAATAACCTTTAATACCCGTGCAAAATATACTCTTAGCAGTTACTGAACAGTAGTAGCAAGCATACAAGCATAAAATGAAACGAATATAAAGAACAGGAATTACTATTAAAAATCTGATGTAATACATTCACATGACTTTCTCTACCCTCTATCGTTCATTAGCGAGTGTATAAATTATTCTTACGGAAGCTTATTTTTCTATCCACTATCCACACAAAGCTTCACAGAAACAGCTACATTACACATTTCGTTATAGATCAAAGAGAACAGCGATAGTCAGATGTTTAACAACTAGACGCTATATGCTGGCCTTAAAATTCAATACTATTTCCATACAGTAGCAAGAAACAACTGAAAATCAATGGGACTTAAAAAGAATGACAAGTACCTATTGAACATTTTGAACCTTTAATAACCGACATTATGAAACGGCTAAAGCCACAACGCGTAACGTTTAACAGTTATACAAGATTATACAAAATTCCTTCCGTATGAAGAGGACTTGACAGGCTATTTTCAGAAAATTCAAGATGATCATTTTATTCGTCATGTAAATATCTTTCTTGTGTTGTATTTTACACAAAATCGTTAAGAGCAATCTTTTAGAAAATTGAAACTTTCCGAAATATTTTCTATGTAAAGGGTAGTTGGGGAGATTTTCTTGAAAATCTTTGTGCCGCACCCTTCAAAGATACTAAACTCAAATATCAAGTTTGGTATTTATCGGATTTTTGTTTTCGAGTTATGCTGTTCACAGACACACTCGCGCACCCGTGTGTGCGTTATATGGAATCAGGGGACTTCAAACCATGGGTCTACGGTAAAATATTGATATATAATTTCTGGGTGGAATGAAATACCTTCTCTACGTGATAGAGAAAGCAAAAGTATAAACATTATAACTTTCAGCAATCATTCACAGACGTATAATAAACTAAATGCAATAACTCATACGAGTCACCAACAGAACTGTTTCAACTTATACAACATTTAAACACGCATTAAACATTCCTTAAATAAGCTCTGTTAAAGCACCTTTAATTTGGAAATAAGAAACGGCACTATGGAGAGAGAGAGAGTGTAATAAAACACAAATTTCTTTAACCGCACATTCTTTCACATTTTAAAATACTTTACTTTACCGATATAGGTGCCCAATGAGAGCACAACCCAAACCGGAGTAGCAAGTAATTAAAACTATACTTTACCAAATATGTGGATGCAGGCCAAAAACCAAATAACTGTCCTGGGCTCTCTTTAACTTCACATCGGCCTTGAGCGGACCACCCATGTGAAGCGCCGAGAAACGTTCACAGCGTGGAGGTTCTATACGAAAAGTCCCTGTATGAAAGTCGAGACCCGCAGGTCGTGAAGTACCAAAACAGAAGCCAAGAGCAACAGCCAATGGGCATTGAAGACGGTGGAGTGAAGTGGCTTGCTGAGTCAAAATGAAAAACACATATTTCCTCGGCGTAAAAAGAAAGAAACAAAAATTATGATGTTTAACACTCACATGACTTTCTCTACTCTTGTACAAACTATTTTTACAAACACTTATTCTCCATATGCTTCATGTTAATCGAGATGTTAATCTTATTGCTAATTTTCTTGTAGATGCAAGGGGAATTGCTAGGCTTTTAGCGATAGTCAAATCTTTTAAGAGCTGGTTGCTATGTGCGTATTCCATTCTCTTTGGATTACCAGGACAAAAAAAATGAGTAACGAATTCCCATTTGAGAAAAAGTATAAGCATTGGAAAATTTAAGGGAATAACAAGCAATATCTTGAAAATTGTTCACTCAACAACAAAAATGTATATGACATAAATTGTGTTATGCAAAAGTCGTTCAGAATGAAGAATACTTTTGGAGGTATTCCCAAAAAATTCAAGATATACATTTTATTTGTCATAAAAATATCTTAAACATATGATCTCTTAATCAAAATCGTTATAGTCATTTTTGAGAAAATTAAAACTTTCGAATAATGTTCCATGTAAAGGGTATTCTAGGGTTGGGGATTTTCTTGTAAACCTTCGTGTCGAATCTCTGGAAGATACTGAATCTAAATACCAAGTTTGGTGTTTATCCGACTGTTCGTTTCTGAGTTATGCTGTTCACAGACACACACATAGACATGTTTCCAAAAATGCTTTTTTTTTATTCAGGTACATTCATACGATTTTCCCCATCCACTATCGTCTATATTTATATAGTTTCTATAGAATATTCTTAGCAAAGCTCATATGTCTGTCTACTATTTGTTAATCAAGACAAACCTTTGCAGACATTGGAGTATATTTCGGATTAACTCAATATTTACCTATCGTTTGTTACGTAAATACATTAAACTTATGGCATTTTAATCAAAATCGTTTGAGCCATTTTGGAGAAAATCATAAATATGATGTTTCCTTAAAAGGGAGATTTCCTAGAAATATTCTGTCGCAGTTTTGGAACACACGGAAGTCCAGTACCAACTTTGGTATTTATCCGACTCTTCGTTTTGTGAGTTAAGCTGATCATAAACAGATACGTGCGCGCGAGGACCTTTTTCTATAAATGCCTTTTATAGATTCAAGGAATCTCATAACTTGTATTTACTGTGAAATCTTGGTCTCAAATTTTTGGGTGAAATGCAATTCTTCCACTACACTATATAGAGAAGATAAAAATGTCAGACCTTTCTTTACGTTATGTTACTCACGACATCCCTTTTTACTTTCTCTTCTACGTATAGTAAGTAGGGGAAGTATTGTATTCCACCCAAAAATTCGATACCGAGATTTCACCGGAAATATATGCTATGAGACTCCCTGAATCCAAAAAAAAAGCAGTTTTGGAAACATGTCCGTGTGTGTGTGTGTGTGTCTGTGAACAGCATAACTCAGAAACGAACAGTCGGATAAACACCAAACTTGGTATGTAGGTTCAGTATCTTCCAGAGATGCGACACGAAGGTTTTCAAGAAAATACCCCCACCCTAGATTACCTTTTACATGGAACATTTTTTGAAAATTTTAATTTTGTCAAAAGTGACTCTAACGATTTTCATTAAAATACCATATGTTTAAGATATTTTTATGAAAAATAAAATGTACATCTTGAATTTTCTGGTAATGTCTCCAAAAGTTTTCTTCATTGTGAACGACTTTTCATAACTAGTAAACCATAAGAGATAGACAAAATTTTACTGCACAAAAAATGTAGATCGCGCTAAAATACACAATTTATGTCATATACATTCTTTGTTGAGGAACCATTTTCGATATATTGCTTGTTATTCCCTTAAATTTTTCAATACTTATTTTCTCAAATGGTAATTCGTTACGCATTTTTTTGTCTTAATCTGTGGCAAAAGGAATGGTGCTGCACCTAGCAACCAGCTATTAAGAGATATGTATGTGCTTAAAGGCTACTGCATTTCTATATTGCTCTTGCAAATACAAAACAAGGGGAACTCTTTGCATGTCAAAAGATCGTTTCTGCAAATGTATATCTCGATTAATATGAAATAGATGGAGAATAAGAGTTTGTAAGAATAGTTTGTACAAGAGTAGAGAAAGTCATGTGAGTGTAACAAATCAGATTTTTTTAATCACGTCGTTGGTAGTACAAGAGGTCCAAAGCGAAAGCCAAATTGTTTAAAAGCAGATTAATATATGTTGGTCTTAAAATTTCATACTATTTGTATGATATCGCGAGGAATTAAAGAATGGTGACATAACACATGAATATATTGAAGTAGGGAAAAATGCAAGTCAATAACAATGAATGTATCGGACATGGTTAATACCACAATTTATTTCATGGAGATCTACAACTACGAGGCCGGAATGATAAGTTAGTGTCTTTTTAAAGAAAATAACAATTTTTTCCAAAATATGAACTTTATATCTCAACATAGTCTCCTTTCAATTCAATACACGTTGTTTTAACATTTCTCCAATTCTTTTAAGCCTTCCAAAAAATATGATTTTTCGAATTTCAAAATATCAAATTGTTTCTGCCATGATGTGTTCACTGGACATGAATTTCTTCCCAGCAAGCTAATTTTTCAGGTTTGCTAAGAGGAATAAATCGCTCGCAACCAAAACTGGAGAATACGGTGGGTGAGGTAGCAGTTCGTAGCACAGTTCCACAAATTTTGCGATGGCAATGGCTGACTTGTCTGCGGGTGCATTATCCTGGCGAAAGAGAACCTTTTTCTTCACCAAATGGGGTCTTTAACAACTCCTTATGAAACTGATCCAGTATTGCGGCATAATGTGACCTGTGATCGTTTTACCCATTACCAGATAGTGAATGTCTATCGCCCCTTGTAAATCCCAAAAATAACTGTCATGATTTTTCCTGCCGACGAAATGGTTTTCGTTTTATTTAGAGCACGTTCGCCGAATGAAATCTACTGCTTTGATTGTTGTTTAGTTTTAGGTGGATAGCAATGGATTCAAGTTTCATCACCCGTGATACAACGCCGCAAAAACTCATTTGGGTTGCGCTGGAACATGTTCAAACATCTCTATGAAATAGTCACACGATTCCGCTTGTTCTCAACTGTGAGCAGTCGCGGCACCCATCTTGCTGACAGCTTTCTCATACCCAAAAATTCGTGCAGAATGTTATACACCCCTTCACTCGAGATGTTTATGGTCTTGGGTATCTCACAGATTTTCACTCGGCGGTCTTCCAACATAATATCGTGAATTTGTTCAGTATTTCCTCTGTTATGACCCAACCCGCCCTCCTGTGCGCACGGAACCTCTTGTGCTCGAACGGCCACATTGAAATTCTGTGAACCACGTGTGATGGAGCAGAGTTCCCATAATACTTCTTCAGCTTTTATTTCGTTTCCTTCACCGTCTTATCACGCAAAAGTAGTGCTTTATCAGAACACGAAGTTCACGTTTCTCCATTTTCTACGAAGTAACACACATCTACTTATTTTAGACATTCTCAACAATGTTCTAAGAAACAAATGAAGACGAATTACTGCGATTATACCTAGAATATATGCACGACTGCATGCAAACAAGAAACCTGTGATTAGAATGCTATTTCTTATCAAAGTCAAGGACTTATCAATCCGCCGTCGTATACTGTACTAAATTT
The DNA here is from genome assembly GCA_030765065.1 of Deroplatys truncata. NCBI lineage: Eukaryota > Metazoa > Arthropoda > Insecta > Mantodea > Mantidae > Deroplatys > Deroplatys truncata. The sequence goes on along the minus strand of CM060981.1, from coordinate 29,051,620 downwards.
TTGTGTACCTCTAATGATTTACCAGCAATATAAAAATACACAAGATACATTCTAAAAGAACAGGGCTTCACAAGATGTATAGAAAGATTTGTATTTGATATTCTAATCAAAAGTTTAAGTTTTACTGTTCAAAGACACAAACATACACATGCAGCTTTTTATATAAACCCTTTCTACATACAAAAAGTGTGTAATTATCCATATCACATTTTTGGATGAAACACAATATCTTCTCCACTGAAGTCGTTCTCGGTGCAACACGTTTTGACGCAGTCTTCAGTATCTGCTGTTGATCCTACTGCCGGCTGCAGAGGTTAGTTGTGAGATCTTTTTCCCAGTGTATGCGATAGCGTATTTTGAAAGGATAGCAAAGCAATCTCTGATCCTCCCCTTTGTAGGACTTACAAACCAAATGCCTGTGGTCAGATGGCTGTCGGGGAGCTGAGAGTCTATGGAGCAGAGAGTGAATGGAATCAGTCCGACGCCCGGAATGAGAGCGAAGAAGGAGATGATAGATGAGATGCGAGAGATGAATGACAGGAAGGGTCAAGATGGAACACCGGTGGAAAGATGAATGGCGCGGAAAACCGGAGAAAACCCACCAAGACGCCGTTTTGTCCACCACAAATTCCAGAAGCTGGTCCCTTGGATCGAACCTTGAGTTGGAGGAACATGTGAAAATCACTTGGGGCAAGCTCCGTGAATACGGAGGATACGAGAAAACTTCCAAGTTGAATCTTGACCCAGGCAAAGCTGAGAAGATTCAACTGGGAAGTTTTCTCGCATCCTCCATATTCACCAGATCTTTCCTCTGACTCAAAGATCATCTTGGAGGCAAGCACTTTAAGGCCGTGACGAAGATAAATCAGAAGTGAACAGCTGGTTAAGAGCATAGGATCCGAACTGGTGCGACACTGGCTTGGAAAAAACTTGTGTCACGTTCCCAAAAATGCTTGAAAAAGCATATCAAGTATGTAGAAACAGAAGGATTGTACAATATAAATAAAATGAAATCAACATTATCAATTGTGTGTAATGTTTTTTTTATAAAATAGGGAAACTTACTTATTGAACGCCCCTCGTACTATACCTGCTAACTTCTACAATTCAATCCAATTCTAAAACTTCTGCAATAATCACTTTTACGGTTTGAAATAACGGTTTCCGAAATAAAAGAAACTAGAAGCGAAACTAGCCGTGAGTCGCTAAAATGCTTATCGGTAAGATCCCCCGCAATAGCCACTAAATCATACTTACACAAGCACGTCAATGGGCGCTTAAAATAACACAGAGGAAGTCACGTAATTAACTGAACAAGTTCTTAAGAGATAATGTCACGAATATATTACGAATGTGAAAATGTGTGTACCCGTCTTATTACGTCCCGCTTTAGAACTACCCCACCAAAGCTCCCGTCATACACGCTTCAATCTTGAAAACTATACGTGTGCGCCTATTACCTTGTTGCTATGGCTTAGCTCCATGAATCTAAGAATTCTTCTCACCTTTCTCATTTACAGAATTTCTGTCTACGTGATTTTGAACTCAAACCTTAACTGCATTCCAAGAATCTCTATATTATCACATTTGCTCCTCGGGTATTACTAATGACTGCTTAACATGACATGCTAATCACCTTTTCCTTGGGCACATCTTTCAACTCAGGGTTATTATATTATACGTTGATTTAATGTATGGAAAGTATTTACTACAAGTATTCCTCTATCTTAGTGTTATTTCTTTATTTAACTATTTATATATTCCAGTCAATAATTACGATATGACCGTAATGCATACCCTGTACAGAAATTAAAAAAAATCTGATGTGTTACACTCACATGACTTTCTCTACTCTTGTACAAAATATTTTTACAAACGCTTATTCTCCATATGCTTCATGTTAATCGAGATATCGAGATGTTAATCTTATTGCTAATTGACTTGTAGATGCAAGGGGAATTGGTAGACTTTAAGCGATAGTCAAATATTTTAAGAGGTGTTTGCTATGTGGAGTATTCCATTCTCTTTGCAATACCAGGACAAAAAACAAGGGCAATTTGGAAATACAGTAGCCTTTAAGCAAATACATATCTCTTAATAGCTGGTTGCTAGGTGCAGCACCATTCTCTTTCCCACAGATTAATACTCTTTGCATATCAAAGACAAAAAATGAATAACGAATTTCCATTCGAGAAAATAAGTATTGAAAAATTTAAGGGAATAACAAGTATTATCTCGAAAATGGTTCACTCCACAAAACAAATGTATATGACATAAATTGTGTATTTTAACGTGATATACATTTTTTGTGTAGCAAGCTTCTGTCTATCTCTTATGGTTTACCAGTTATGCAAAAGTTGTTCACAATGAAGAACACTTTTGGAGACATTCGCAGAAAATTCAAGATATACGTTTTATTTGTCATAAAAATATCTTAAGCATATGATATTTTATCAAAATCGATAGAGCCGTTTTTGAGAAAATTAAAATTTTCAAAAAATATTCCATGTAAAGGGTATCCTGGGGTGGGGGGATTTTGTTGAAAACCTTCGTGTCGCATCCCTGGAGGATATTGAACCTAAATACCAAGTTTGGTGTTTATCCGACTGTTCGTTTCTGAGTTATGCTGTTCACAGGCAGACACACACACAGACAGACACAGACACACACGGACATGTTTCCAAAAATGCTTTTTTTGGATTTAGGAGGTCTCAAAACATATATTTCCGGTGAAATCTCGTAATCGAATTTTTGGGTGGATTACAATACTTCCCCTACTTACTATACGTAGTAGAGAAAGTAAAAATGTATTACAATGGAAGTTTCCCAAAGGTTTAACTATTTAGAAAGTGAGAAGAATTGGGCTGTTGACTGCATACCTTGATGTGATCTAGCCGCTTTGGGTAATATGTGTTCGCGGCTGGTACGTCAGACCCGGCCCCATATTTCCTGGCGTCGCACAGGCTGAGGAAGGGAGCGTATCCCTCTGTAAATAGAAACATCCTCAAATACAACAATAAAATGTTTACAACACACTTTTTTGTAACTGAATATTTGCGAGATATGTTACACAATTTTTCTTATCTTCTTCCGGGCGTTTAGGATTTTTTACGCCCGCGCGGGCATAAAGGAATTACAATGGTAGCAAAAACAAACCATTTTAATACAATTGCACTAACCCAATGGATTAAAAAATAAACATATAATTACAGACATGGTCAAATTTATGAGTAAACATTCTAATTTGCCTAATTCTTGAAAATATGTTCATGTAACATAAATCGCTAATTATAATGATTAAAACATTTAGCTTGGTAAAATATTTACTCTTAGTGCTAGTATACCAGTACTACTTATGTACGTGATGATTTCGCGGGAAGGCTCAGGCGGTCTATTTGGGAGTATCCCTGGGTCGCCAGCAAAAGATCACTACATCCCCCAAATTTCCTGTACCTCCATTTCATTTCCATTCTCATTTCACCCTTCATCCGCTTGGTCTCCTCAAGGGTTGCAAGTGTCGGCGGGAGATCTCGGCGTATCATAACAGCTGGAAAAGGATGCTCTAAGGAACCTTTCGTCCTCCCGAGACGTCTCCGGGTCCAAATCTCTCCAGGAGATATGGATATGCTATGAGCAATAGCTTTTTTGCTTCACGACAGCCTACTGGCGCAAGGCACTGAGCTGATCAACCATGCTGGATATGCTATGAGTAATACATTTTTTTGCTTCTCGACAGACTACTGACTCAACGTATTGAGCTGATCACCCATCCTGGATATGCTATGAGTAATAGTTTCTTTTTGCTTCTCGACAGACTACTGACCCAAGGCACTGAGCTGATCACCCATCCTGGATATGCTATGAGTAATAGTTTCTTTTTGCTTCTCGACAGACTACTGACACAAGGCACTGAGCTGATTACCCATCCTGGATATGCTATGAGTAATAGTTTCTTTTTGCTTCTCGACAGACTACTGACCCAAGGCACTGAGCTGATTACCCATCCTGGATATGCTATGAGTAATAGTTTCTTTTTGCTTCTCGACAGACTACTGACCCATGGCACTGAGCTGATTACCCATCCTGGATATGCTATGAGTAATAGTTTCTTTTTGCTTCTCGACAGACTAGTGACCCAAGGCACTGAGCTGATTACCCATATGGATATGCTATGAGTAATAGTATTTTTGCTTCTCGACAGACTACTGACCCAAGGCACTGAGCTGATTACCCATATGGATATGCTATGAGTAATAGTTTCTTTTTGCTTCTCGACAGACTACTGACCCAAGGCACTGAGCTGATTACCCATATGGGTATGCTATGAGTAATAGTATTTTTGCTTCTCGACAGACTACTGACCCAAGGCATTGAGCTGATTACCCATATGAATATGCTATGAGTAATAGCATTTTTGCTTCTCGACAGACTACTGACCCAAGGCACTGAGCTGATTATCCATATGGATATGCTGTGAGTAATAGCATTTTTGCTTCTCGACAGACTACTGACCCAAGGCATTCAGCTGATCACTCATCCTGTATATGTTATGGGTAATAGCTTTTCTTGCTTCTCGACAGTTTACTGACCCAAGCTGATCACCAATCCTGGATATGCTATGAGTAATAGTTATTTCTGCTTCTCGACAGGCTACTGTCCCAAGGCATTGACTGATCACCAATCCTGGATATGCTATGAGTAATAGTATTTTCTGCTTCTCGACAGGCTACTGACCCAAGACATTCAGCTGATCACCCATCCAGGATATGCTGAGTAATATTTCTTTTGCTTCTTGACAGACTACTGACCCAAGGCATTGAGCTGATCACTCATCCTGGATATGTTATGGGTAATAGCTTTTCTTCCTTCTCGACAGTTTACTGAACCAAAGCATTGAGCTGATCACCCATCCTGGATATGGTATGAGTAATATTTTTTTTTGCTTCTCGATAGACTACTGACTCAAGACAATGAGGTGATTACCTATCCTGAATATGCTATGATCCACAGTTTGCTTGCTCCTCGACAGGTCTCCAAGACAGCTCATAAGTTCTTGGAGGTGTATGTCCTACTAGGACACGGATAATACGTTAAAAAGAAGAAATAATATCTAAAAATTTAGCTGTCTTCTGTGTACACCACAAACAGAATGGATATATTGAAACAGAAAGTGCTTTTTATAATGTCGAATTTTTGTTCCTATAATTTTTTTTACGTTTGAATTGTTTGCATAATATAATACAAAAATGTAATTGTTTTATGTTATACAACTTTACCTACAAGCTTGCAGTAACCAGAACGAAAACAAAATATTTGTTATAATGTCCCAAACACAACTTGGGAATTGCTTAAATGTATTTGCCACAAAACTTTGCACTACATAAGTACTAGTTTCACTTCTTTACCTAGAGTCCTGTCAAAGAGTTCAGGAAGATGGTAGGTGGTGGGTCCCACATTAGGAGGTGTTTCAGTTTTTATAGCAATAAATCGAGATCTTCTGTCAAACATGACTCGTAGAATTTTTTCGGATTATTTATCATTTTCCATAGATGAACCTCTGAAACAAATTTAAAAATGGTGTAGTGCAGCAGCCAGTGATTCTTCAACTACAATAACTGTAACATACCCAGATACCTTTTTTACCTCAGTAAATATAGAAAGTTCGGGGAACATCCTAATAAATGAAAACATTCAAATTCATTTATTTTTATGCATGTTAATGCTTAAGCTAGGGAAATTTCAGGCGATATAAAAAACTGGATAATATCTTGAAAGGTCCAAAGGTTTCTAAACATCTAATCTATGCATCTCTCTGAAAGTCAGTTTGAAAGTTTGTTTGTTCGTAAATTCCACACAATTACATCGATTCAGACAAGTTTCACAGGTATCATTTGACACAAGGCGAAAACGAATAGCTTTGAATTTTATATTCGGCCTCACATTTTTCTTTTTCTTTTGTTCCTCCTCTCTATTTTTCTATCAATAAAAACAAAAGCAAAGCCTGGGTATGCTATGATCCAGAGTTTGCTTGCTCCTCGACAGTCTACTGACCCAAGACATTGAGCTGATCACCCATCATGGATATCCTATGATCCAGAGTTTGCTTGCTCCTCGACAGTCTACTGACACAAGACATTGAGCTGATCACCCATCATGGATATCCTATGATCTAGAATTTGCTTGCTCCTCGACAGATTACTGACCCAAGACATTGAGCTGATCACCCATCATGGATATGCTATGATCCAGAGTTTCCTTGCTCCTCGACAGTCTACTGACACAAGACATTGAGCTGATCACCCATCATGGATATCCTATGATCTAGAATTTGCTTGCTCCTCGACAGATTACTGACCCAAGACATTGAGCTGATCACCCATCATGGGTATGCTATGATCCAGAGTTTGCTTGCTCCTCGACAGTCTACTGACCCAAGACATTGAGCTGATCACCCATCATGAATATCCTATGATCCAGAGTTTGCTTGCTCCTCGACAGTCTACTGACCCAAGACATTGAGCTGATCACCCATCATGGATATCCTATGATCCAGAGTTTGCTTGCTCCTCGACAGTCTACTGACACAACACATTGAGCTGATCACCCATCATGGATATCCTATGATCTAGAATTTGCTTGCTCCTCGACAGATTACTGACCCAAGACATTGAGCTGATCACCCATCATGGATATGCTATGATCCAGAGTTTCCTTTCTCCTCGACAGTCTACTGACACAAGACATTGAGCTGATCACCCATCATGGATATCCTATGATCTAGAATTTGCTTGCTCCTCGACAGATTACTGACCCAAGACATTGAGCTGATCACCCATCATGGGTATGCTATGATCCAGAGTTTGCTTGCTCCTCGACAGTCTACTGACCCAAGACATTGAGCTGATCACCCATCATGAATATCCTATGATCCAGAGTTTGCTTGCTCCTCGACAGTCTACTGACACAACACATTGAGCTGATCACCCATCATGGATATCCTATGATCCAGAGTTTGCTTGCTCCTCGACAGTCTACTGACCCAAGACATTGAGCTGATCACCCATCATGGATATCCTATGATCCAGAGTTTGCTTGCTCCTCGACAGTCTACTGACACAAGACATTGAGCTGATCACCCATCATGGATATGCTATGATCCAGAGTTTGCTTGCTCCTCGACAGGCTGCTGACCCAAGACATTGGGCTGATCACCCATCATGGATATCCTATGATCCAGAGTTTGCTTGCTCCTCGACAGGCTGCTGACCCAAGACATTGGGCTGATCACCCATCATGGATATCCTATGATCTAGAATTTGCTTGCTCCTCGACAGATTACTGACCCAAGACATTGAGCTGATCACGCATCATGGATATCCTATGATCTAGAATTTGCTTGCTCCTCGACAGGTTACTGAGGAGCAAGGAACGAGGAAAGCCCTAAACAAAATAGACAGCTGATAACGAAATACTTCTCCTCTGCACTCTTCTGTGTTATGTATTGAAATAAAATAAAATCAAGAATTCAATATAAGGCTATACTTAATTTGCCCTCCCATTGGGCGGAATCAAAAGTTGGTTATCTGCAAGTTGAAATTTTACGGAGGGAAAATACTAACACAATCTAGGGAATGAGCCACATTGTAAATCATCAGTTGTTTGCGCATATATATTTGTCAGCACTCTCGAAATCTCAATGTTATTCTTAATTTAAAACAGATATTTTTGAAGATTATTTGGAGACTGCTTTTGATAAAGCCGGGAAATTCCTGCAGACATTTTGTGTAATTTTTTGCTCCCTCAACCAAGACAAACAAAAACCAATGGCTACACTGTAAAGCTGACGAATGCTTAAAGCTTTTTGTGCATAATGAAATTTGTATCAAGTTCAATGCTTTATAAGACTTTCCAAGAGTTGTCACAACTTTTCTTGTCAAATTGCTTCCAGTAGTTTTAAAGTCTTTGGAAGACTTGAAAGCAAATAAGGATATGCTCTAACCGATCAAAGGTTTGGCATTGATTTGATGGGTATCGCCAATGAAATACGATTATTTACAGTTCCTCACGAAGTCTGCAACATGACTGAAAGCGAAAAGTAAACAAAAATGGCTACCTGGAAGCTGATTGGGCTGTAAGAAAACTGGCCATGTCTGTACATCGTGGGCTTCGTGGATTATCACAAGATGAAAGCGAGAGCATATGAAGAAAGTGTCGTGCAGATTTCCGAAGGTACAGTGATGCATTAATGCAATGCTATACATTGTAGGTAATCTATCAATTCGTGTTATTTCCATCCGATTTCATGGGCTATAATACGAGAAACTGTTACGTAATATTACGCACAGAGAGAAATATTCAATTCCAAATTGTTATAATGTGAACGCTAATAGTAATTTACTTTGCAGGCAATAAATTATTATGAATGTGTTCTGAAGAAGTGAAGTTTGGCAAAGAGACAATGTGTAAATATACATTCATGATGTGTTTTTACACGTTAGTACTTATAAGTCAGTATATCAGTTCTTCTTAAGTCAAATATTAAAACATATTTGACAATTTTTCTTGTAAACTTTTGAATTAAAAAAACGTTTGATCATCTACAAGAGGCTTAAGAAACTTATGCACTGCAGTCTCCAATGGCTTTTTACTAAGCGCGAGGAGTTGGATTTTCTAATTAATATGTACCGGGTGGTTATAAGTTAAAGTGATGTTCACGTGGTACACTCTAGACTGTAATGATGTAGGAAACTGAAACATCTTAGATATGCTAATTAAGCACTGCGCTCACGAATTAAGCCAAAAATATTGTTAGGTCCAAATTCTGCCACCAGGAGAAAATATAGTGCTCTAAGCAGCTGGAAAATGGCATAATCGCAAGAAACTAGCAGAAAAGAACAGGCATACAACGGCGATTCTGGCACGTTTATTGGGAACTATTGTTACACACACACTGCTCAACATGGTCTCCCAACTCAGCAACATTTTGCATGGTCGACAGTTACTTGTATATCTGATGAAAATCAGAGGAACATATCGTTGTATGCCAACCTTTATGTCCCTGATATCACGATCTTTCAAATATCCACACATCCACAAGTCACATGGTGGACACCTACTTGTAGCATATCTGGTGAATTCAGAGCAACATGTTGCGTGCTAGCCTTTATGTCCCTGATAGACACAATCTTTCAAATATCCACACATCCACAAGTCACATGGTGAACCGTTACTTGTAGCATATCTGGTGAAAACAGAGCGACATGTCGTTGTGTGCCAGCCTTTATGTCCCTGATAGTCACGACCTTTCAAATATTACCACAACCTGAAATCACATACTCGACAGTTGCTTGCAACATATCTGGTGAAATCAGAGCGACATGTCGTTATGTGCCAGACTTTATGTCTCTGATAGACATGAATTTTCAAATGTTCCCACAACCAAAAGTCACATGGTCGACAGTTGCTCGCAGCATATCTGGTAAAATCAGAGCGACATGTCGTTGTGTGCCAGCCTTTATGTTCCTGATAGACACGAATTTTCAAATATTCCCTCAACCAGAAATCACATGGATTTAGATCGGAGGATCCTGAAGGACACGCATCTGGAAACTACCTAATGGCGATGCAGTCATTGCTCAAGGTTTCTTGCAGCATTTCTCTCATCTGGCGAGCGACATGTGTTTTTGTCCCATCTTGCATGAAAATAATAGTGGGGTCACAGTTGTGATCTTGCCTAAAGCGCCGTATTTTCACATAGTGAAAAGATTTGGAATTAATTATTTTGGAATAATTCGCGAACACTTTGCTTAATTAGTATACCCACGAGGTTCAAAACTCATACGATCATTGTAGTCCGATCTGTGCCAGTTGAACACTGTCACCTTTATGATAACTACCCGGTATAATCTGGTTGTAATTTGTTTGCCTGAACGTTTGGTTGTTGAGAGTGAGGTACATAATATTTATAAACGAGGTTTTATTGCTACTGCTGCTGCTACCTATAGACGCGTAGTTCTGTTTTTGTTAAGCACTCCTTTGAAGATACTTCCTTTGAATCATGTAAGAAGTAACTGACTTCAGAATTTCTGTCGATAATTTCCATAAACTACAAAAGTATATATATTTTATTTTTCTTCTGTAGAATTCCCTGTGGTTTATGCATCAACTGCTCTCTAGTACAACAAACAGCATCTGTAATTCACTTTTAAGAGAGGCGAGGATGTTGTCCAGGACGACAGAAACAAGACAGGTATGTGTAGTTTTTATACATTTATTTTATAAAATGCTTACACCAGACATCAAAAAACCAGATTGAACTTTAATATATATTCTGGTTTCCATATCAATATAATAGATTATGGACGACTAAATACATGATCGATTATTCAATCGATTGTCAGTACAGCATCAAAATAACAAGCTAAGTATTACACATGTAACACAGGAGATGTGTCTTCTCTGTAACACACTGTATATTGTTATTATTTCAATGTAACAATGACGGTGCCATCAAAAATAAACAACAACTTTATATCACAAAGATATGACTAATATCCTTACAGCGTATTGCATATCATTATGTTGATATAGTGTTAGTATAGGGGATGATACTTGCAACAGGTGAAATATACATTATATTGAATGCAGTTCTTTTCTCTAAATAGCTATGTGAATATTTATGAGTATTATTAATATTTCTGGCAGTTACCATGAATCCTAAATTAATAGCAATGTACTACTGCAGAAAAATCTACCTAAAATAGACAACCAGTCTCAAAACACTATATAGGCTAATGGAACAGAAGATACAATCATGTTAACACAATGTTTTACCTCCAGAGTTATTTGGATATCGAAATGTTCAAGGAAAACAACCACGTCCATTGCGAAACCAGCGCAATTTATATTTTTAAAAACTTTTTCTCTTGAACATCTCGATAAAAACCTCAAAGAGAAACACTAAAAACATACAAGCGATGTTTATCTATTAATTAAAACTACATCTCTAGTGATACAAATAGCAACAAACTTATCCTGTTTGCTTCTTAAGAACAGAAAAACCACTACGTGAAAAGAAGGTGGAAAAGTGAAGAATGGGAGCCATTTACAACATACGTTTTTTTGGACCAAGTAGCATCGTAAACATCTTTGATATGCTGTAAATCATTGGATAGGCATAACCTGGTTATTATCATTTAACACACACGACGACATCTTCAGGAGTACCTGACACAACTACAATTTGAAAATCTCCTGGTCCCATCCACGTTGTAGCAATTATGTGCCGTAAGGCATTCATTTTAAGCAAACATGTTGAAGCAAATGCATCGATGTGATCAGGGCTCGGCAATTGGCCTTGGACAAACACTTTCTCAGTTGGCAGCATCGGAAACAAATTATTCTGAATTTACAGCAGATATCTTAACAACAGAGACACAGAAAGTGAATAAGAGAAAATAACGATATCACACTGAATCACAAAAAAATTGAATAAATAACACGTGTTAAAATGCCAGCAAATATGTTTTGAAACAATGAACAAAATATGTTGTAATTCTAAGCCACTAAAATGCTTCCTTATGTGTACAATACAAGGCATTCACAGAAGATAAATTGCATTAATTCAAGTTATGTACAAGTAATGTTTGTTTACACATTTCTTATTTGCGTTTGAGTTTACAAGTATTTGGGACATGTCATTTGCGTTTAAAAGAATGAGAAACCAAAGAGTATTATTAAATATAAATTTATTTTAGGTTTCACAAGCAAAGCATTTATAAACTTTCACTTAGCTGTAAGACGTTTTCAAATTGAAAAAAATCTGATGTTATATATTCACACGAATTTCTCTACCAATGCAAAATTCACATATTATGTGCGTTATAAGGGGCAATGTCAGATTAGAGGTTGCAAATATAGAATACCAGATATACATGTTAAATGGCTAGAGAAAATATATAACACAGTAGTTGAAGCAAAAATGTTATATGGAAGTGAAATATGGGGAATAGCAAAGAGGCTAGGAAGAGATAGATATGCTATATAGGAGTTTTTGTAGAGAAGTTTTGGGCCTGCAAAATGCCACAGTTAAGGAATTTGTCCTAATTGAAATGCATTGAGTGGGGAGAAAACGGGTAATAATGGAGAGAGCTCTTAAATATTGGTACAGGCTATTAAATCTAGAAGAGAAGAACTTTTTGAGGCAGTGTTTGGAATTTCAAGAAAGGAGCTTAAAGAAAAATGGGTGGAGTTATAGTATACAAACTAATTTGGAAAATAGCGGTCTAGGAGAAATTTGGAGAAGGATGTAAAATATGTTAAGGGTTTTTGGAAAGAAGCTAGGCGGAGATTTGAAGACATAGAGATAAAAAATTTATTTAGTAACATTGGGAAGAAAAGTTCCTTGGAATCATATATATTAATAAAAATGTATGGGCTAGAGAACAGTATGTGGATAACTCAAATAAGGAACAAAGAGAAAGTATAGCCTGGGTACGAGCAGGTGTATGGAGACTAATAGGAATGAGAAATGGGTTCCCACAGAACCAGCGTCCAATATGTGGGGAAAGAGAAATTTAGAACGTATCGTTTTTTATTGTAAAGGTACACAGCATTGGAGAAAGCAAGCTGTAAATGGGAAATGGATAAAACTGGACAGGAAAGTAGCCTTAAGCAAGATTTTTTAACAAGGATAGTAAAAAGGTAGGAGAGTACCTGTCCAAAGTAAAAAATAAATGGTTATAGACAATAAAAAGAGATGTGAATTAGTTTCATCATGTGATGTTAAGTTATGTAATTATATTATTATTATAATATTAGTATTATTAGATGATTATTTTAGTATTACTACTATTACTTTATTATTATCATCATCATTTTTATGTTATAATTAAAGAATGTAATATGGGTAGAATATGGCAAGATAACAGCTTGGGCTGATGTATAGCCATGTTCTAAGGAAGATGGCTAACAAAAATAAATAAAAAATATTATGCTATTCTGTAAAAAATGATTCTTCCATCCTCGCTACGTTGCTCACTGTATACTTTGGAATTGTTTTAAATTAAACAAGAAGGTTTCAACATGCGGAAATAGCATTCATATGTTTACTTGTGGTAACACATTCTAGCGATGGGAACAAAAGAAACGGGAGGGAAAGGGAGGAAGCGCAAACTTTCAAGCATGTCTGTTGGGTGGCGCTTAGGAAAGGTCGAAACTTGTAACATGAAATACTTCGAATAAGGCCAAATTTGTTGTATAACATGATATAAAATGAAATAAAATTAAGAAACGTTCACCGGGTATTTACAAACAATTATGTAGTTCATGTTAATATCGTTAACATGCGACATCAAAATCGTTACAACCATGTTTGAGAAAATACAAAATGTTTCCATGGGGGGGGGAGATATTTTCTTGAAGATGTTCGGGCCCCATCCTTGCAAGATTCTGTACTTAAATATACCGAGTTTGATGCTTGTTCGACTTTTTGTTTTTGAGTTACGCTGTTCACGGACAGACACGCGCGCCCAGAAACATTTCTAAAAGTGTTTTTGTGAACAGGAGGTTCAGGGGAGCCTAAAACATGTATTTTTGTGAAATCTCGTTATCGAATTTTTGGATGAAGCTATAATGCTTCCTCTAGGAGTATATCCGAGAAAGTAAGAATTATAAAACTTCAAAGTTTTCCTGCTGTCAGAACCATTTATTCAACAAAGAGGAAAGAAAAGGTAAGAAAAATTCAGAACTACCTTTACTACCTTTTATATGCCGCCTTTAACATCCAAAGTATATCGGTGACTTTGCCTTTGGAGCAATTGCTCATCGGCAATGATGTTCACTCCTGTATTATTGTTTAATCTTCGAGTTTTTATGCTGATTTTTTTATTAACTCTAAATTCACACATAAATTTACATCGGTTAAAAACTCCAGTCCTCCAACCGGGAATCAAACCCGGGGCCTCTGCAGTTGAAAGCTAACCACTAGACCACAGAGACGGACAGTAGTAATTTTAACAGAAGGGATTTAAACGTATGACTATTTTATAACCAGAATAAACAAAATTAGTATAATTATAAGTTCTTTCAAGTAACCGAGTATAGGCATTAAGTTGAAAATTTGAATCAAACTTGACTCACCATACCTTGAGCTTTATGTGCCGATGCTCTTGGCAGTTGAGCTACCGTGACGAGAAATCCGTACGCACACAAAAAGCCTACTTTGAGGTATGATATCCCTAATACTTGAGGTGCTCTTGAAGGTTTACTCAGATACTTGAACCAGAGTGGAAGGTTTAATGCGCGCACGGATTCTTACTGTGGTAGCCCAAACAGTAAGAGCATCGGTAGAGAGATCGAGATCTGCCCGTAGCATTGAATTTTTCAGCTCTGATTTAACTTTCTAAAATTGGTAGGTGTAATCCTTTTAAACATTTGTCACACCGAAATGTCTAAAATAGTATGCTGTTACACTCGTGTAGTAAACATGACTAGATTAATAGCACTTAAGAACGCACTCGCAACTTGGTCTCTTCCGGAATTTGCTTCCCATTGCGAGAGATTCAAATCAAAAGTTAACTTTAAGATCTAACTAGCTTGTTTTAATATTTTATCTGGCAATGTTGCTCATAAGCAACATCAGTTTATCATGTGATTTATGCAAGAACTAGTTTTTGTTCCTAATTTATATAAGAAATAATTGAAATATTTGATAACCATATAAAATTGCCCAGGAGACCTTATTTGCTTCAACCCCTATCCCAAAAAATGCTTTTCTTCATTTTTTTCATGAGTGAGAGATAAAGCGTTAAAAATCTGATGTTTACACTCACATGACTTTCTCTACTCTTGTACAAACTATTTTTATAAACGCTTATTCTGCATATGCTTCATGTTAATCGACATACTAATCTTATTGCTAATGTTCTTGTAGATGCAAGGGGAGTTGGTAGGCTTTAAGCGATAGTCAAATGTTTTAAGAGCTGGTTGCTATGTGGAGTACCCCATTCTCTTTGCATGTCCAGGACATAAAAAAAATGAATAACGAATTCCCATTTGAGAAAAAGTATTGGAAAATGTAAGGGAATAACAAGCAATATCCCGAAAATGGTTCACTCCAAAGAAAATATATATGACAAACTGTGTGTTTTAACGCGATCTATATTTTTTGTGTAGTAAAATTTTGTCTATCTCTTATGGTTTACCAGTTATGCAAAAGTCCTTCACAATGAAGAATACTTTTGGATACATTCCCAGAAAATTTGAGCGATACATTTAATTTGTCATAAAAATATCTTAAACATATGATATTTTAATCAAAATCTTAGAGCCATTTTTGAGAAAATTAAAATTTTCGAAAAATCTTCCATATAAAGGGTAATCTGGTGTGGGGGGATTTTCTTGAAAACCTTCGTGTCGCATCTCTGGAAGATACTGAACCTAAATACCAAGTTTCGTGTTTATCCGACTGTTAGTTTCTGACTTATGCTGTTCACAATCAGACGACACACGCACAGACACACACAGGACATGTTTCCAAAAATGCTTTTTTTTTGGATTCAGGGGGTCTCAAAACATATATTTCCGGTGAAATCTCGGTATCGAATTTTTGGGTGGAATACAATACTTCGCTTACTTACTCTACGCAGTAGAGTAAGTGAAAATAAATATTGTTTCATAAGTTTTGAGCCCTTTATTCCATTAGTGTAATATTTTACCTTCACTTTTGAAGTTAGGCATTATCATGATTTAACAGCTGGTACCAATGACGGAATATGTCTCATGTGTAAATATAAATTCTTTTTAGTGTATCTGTTAAATAACAAACGATTTTATTCGCGAAAATATAGTCTTAATAATGCGAAAACCTTTTGTGGTGTTACATGGCATCTGCTATGCGGCAACCATATTGCAAAATGTGTTATATTTGAACTATTATAGCTACGATCCATTGAAAAACGTTTGACATTATTTTTTCAGCGAGTACAGTACTTCCTGTTTTCTCTAAAACTAACCTAACCGGGGAATCTCTTTGTTGTAAACTTTTAGATCGTGGCTAATACCAGGTTCGGACAAACATGTTTGTATACCTTGAAATACCTTTGTATTGTATTTCCTTATGATATGATTTTAGCTGCTAGCATTAAGCATGCTTATGCATTTGTTTAGAACTTTGAAGCCAGATTACATTTGTTTCTAGCCCTTTTTCTTTCTTTTGTTTCTTTTAGTCACCTTTAACATGTATCTTAAATATACATGTACGGTCAGTGACTCATGCACTAAATACTTGTGTAATAACTTTAACAATTTGACATCAATAAAGATACCTTATCTATCTTTCTGTTTCTAAATATCGTTCGTGGTATTACTCGTGTTAAATTTCAGCCCTATGACATGTTTTTAAAAAAGCTGATTTGTTACATTCGTATAGCTTGCTCATTAGTGGAAAGTTAATTTTTTTATTTACTTGATTTTAATGGACATAAACCTTTACAGAAATAGCTACATTACACATTTCGTTATAGATACAAAGAGAACAGCGATAGTCAAATGTTTAACAACTGGACACTATATGCTGGCCTTAAAATTCCATACTGTTTCCATGACATCGCGAGAAACAACTGAATGTTGAAAGCACTTTAAAAGAATAGCTAAGTAATGAACAACAAGAATGGATATCTTGGAAATTATTTATGCCATAGAAAGAAGTTATTTTTAATAAATTGTGTGCTTTAAAGAGATCTACATTTTTTGTGTAGTATGTTTTCGTCTATCGCTTAACGTTTACCAGTTATACAAGATTATACAAAATTCCTTCTGAATGAAGAGGACTTCACAGGCTATTCCAAGTAAATTCAAGATATAAATTTTATTTTTAATGTAAATATATTTAATATATGGAATTTAAATCAAACCGTTATAGCAATTTTTGAGAAAATAGAAGATTTTGAAAAATGTTCCATGTAAAGGAATTTAGGGGTAGGAGTTTTCTTAAAAATCTTCGTATCGCTTTTTGGAAGTTAAATACCAATTTTGTATTTATCTGACTTTTCGTTTTTGACACACACACATAATTTTCTAAATATCTTTTTCATTCAGACCTTCAAAAAATGTTTTTACAGTGAAATCAAGACATCGCATTTTTGGGTGGAATACAATACTTCCTCTAGTATGCAACACGTGGTAGAGAAAGTAAATATCAGTAAATCAGATACTTTCACATTTTTTACTTTACATTGCCGAAAGTATTTACGATTCATACACTGCAAACTGGTTGTGATCAAAACTCGAATACTTCGTATAAGCAGGTCATGTTTCTTTTGACAAAAATTTCAGATCTCTATCCAATACATAATCCTTTATCAATATGGTATTCATTTACAAAATGATTCCTCCATTCACGTTACGTTATTCACGACATACTTTTTACTTGAAATAATCTCAAATTAAACAATGTGGATTTTATTATATGCACACTACGGAAATCAAAACACAACTATTCGCATATGCAACTCAATTGTTGGTACAGGGTGATGTATGAAGAACTGACATTTCTTTCTTTAATTATTTCATTCGAAATTTACTCAATGCCCCAATTTTAGCACGAAATTAAGTAGATGTTCTGGAGTTTCGATTTCCTGTAACTAGATGCGTAGATGTTCGTGTTTTATTCGTAATGTTAGTTTTATTGTCGGCAACTGTTTTTATGAGATTTTGTTCTAGCCAACGTGAAAATGGAGTACACATTAAGTGAAAGACTTTTCCTTGTAAAGCAATACTGGATTACGAATTGAATTACATCTACTTAAGGGCATACCAGAGAGAATCGGATCCTCCTCAAAGAATCACAATACTGGGACTGGTAAACAGCTGGATCTCTGGTGAGTAAAAAAGACAAATCTCGCTCATCTAGACTTTCCACGGTTGTTGTTACGTAATAGCAAGACTGGATCAGTCACCCCAAAGGTCATTAAGACGTTTGTAGCAGGCGACAGGGTACAGCTACTCAATGTGTCAGAGAATTATGCAAAGTGCAGGCCTAAAGTCGTACAGGATTACGGTTGTCCATCAGTTGCAGGAACCAGATAAGGATAGACGACTGAATTATTGTCGTTGCTTTCAGGCGTTCATTGTATAAAATCCTGCAATATTGTCCATCACATGGTTCACAGATAAAGCATGGTTCCATTTATCCGCCTTTGTGAACTCAAATAACTCACGCTGTTGTGCCAACGAATATCCACATGTTATTCATGAAGCACCTATGCACCAGGTTAAGTACACCAAGTTTGGTGCGCAATATACACACAGAGAATAGTGGGACCAATTTTTTTAAACAAAGTGAACACTACAGAGTACCGACGGACTTGCATGAAGTTTGCTGAACAACTAGACGAGGTAGAGCTGAGTCAAGTATATTTTCAGCAGGACGGCGCTGCATGCTATACATCAAATGAATCCACGGCACTCATTGCAAGCTTTTTTGACCACCAGATAATTTACAAAAACCTGTGGCCACCGAGATCTCCGGATTTGATAGCGCCAGACATCTTTGTATGCGGTTACTTAAAAGACAGGGTTAATGTCACACGTCCCCAGACATTGGAAGATCTGAAGCACAGCATTACACAGGAGATTCAAGCTATTGACAACAGAGTTCTCCAACGAGTGGCCAGTAACATGGAACGACGTGTTGAGTTGTGCCTTATGCAGTATGGAGGACATTTTCAACATTTGCTACAGAGGTAAATAATCTCCCAAAATTCCTCTGCATTTGAGGTATAATAAGTTGTCATTATCATAACTGCTTTGAAACAGTTAAAGAAATAAATGTGTCAATTCTTCTTAAAACTCCCTGTACTAATGAATACATTGAAGTCGGGGGCGTGGATTATGAAGACGCAGAGGCATGGAAAGTTGTGTTGTACAAGGTGGTTCAAATATCAACGGGAATGATTTTTTACGAGCGTAAAACCCCACCCAGCACGCCTTACTGACCCTGGAAGGGGGATATTGCTTCCCTCCACTCCCGCTCAGGCAGTTGTGAGCGTGTTCAGTCTTGTCTTACCTCTACAAGAGAGATGAGTGAACAGAAAGTGTCGGTCAGCGTGGAACAAGGCATTATTATCAAATTTCTTGCTGTAAATGGGGTTAAATCATCGGAAATTCTTCAGAGGCTCAAACAATAGTTTCGAAAAGCATATCTCTCGAGAACTCGAGAGTTCGAATAGTGTAAAGCCTTCAGAGAGGGAAGTAAGTGTGGAGAACACGCCACATAATCGTCGACCGTGAACATCAATCACCACATCCAATTGTGACCGTGCTGACGTGCTTATACGGGATAAGAGACGTATTATTTCAATATTTTGTCGGGAGAAGTAAAGAATAAGCTCCGTTCCAAGAGGAAAACAGAAGGAAATTTCATTTCCTTCAAGACAATGCGAGGCCCTCACACTGCCAGGAATACCATGGAAACCATCAGAAAGCTAAAGTGGTACCTCTTTCCCCATCCACCTTACATTCCAGACATAGCCACAAGTGTTTTTTTAAATTTAGGAGGCTTAAAAGTGATTGGAGGGAGTGTGATTCGAGGATAACAACGCAGTGATCGCATTTGTGCAGGAACGGGTGCGCACTCAACCAAAAACCTTTGGAAAAAGGGAGTAAAGCAGTTGTCAAAACGCTGGAAAAAAGGTATAGAAGCCAATGGGAAGAACTTTGAAAGATAAGATGTAAAGCTCAAGTTTTCATTACAGTATTCTCTATAAAAATCAGTCCTGTTAACATTTGAGCCAGCTTGTATTTTACTTCCCGTCCTGGCGTATATTGTATGTTAAAACAGACACTAACTTTATGCTGGTTGGCACGTGTTTCCTTGGGAAAGAATTCATGTGTTGGAATTCTTCAGTGTAAATATTATCGGGAAGACGTGTAGAAAACGTAATTGTCCCAAAAGTTATGTTGCATAAATTATGTATATAATTGAGCTCCAGGTTTTCTGTGGAATAAGATTTTCTCTATCTTATGGTTTTCCAGGTATCTATACACTCGGAATGCAGAGGAATTCACAGGCGAGTCGCAGAAAATCCACGATATATGTTTTGTACTCATGCCGATATCTAAAAACATATGCATTGTAATAAAAATCGTTAGCGATTACTCAGAAAATTAAAAATAACAAAAGCTTTACATGCCGGTAGTTTGGGATGCGGATTTTTCCCGAAACTTTCGCCTGACATGCTTAAACAGTGTCCGAATCGTGTACGAGGGCGATACTAAAAATGTTTAGAATTCCAGGTTCCTAAGAACAAATTAAACGTGTTTTATATTTAGCAGATACTTTTTAATGTTTTGCAAACTTATTGTCGTGTAGTTTGTTTGATTTGCTCTAATAGTTTGTTAATTAGCATCATTTAAAGATTTTATGTTCACCCAAAAATGAATTTGACCAGAGAACATATCTGGGCTGTGAGTTTTTACGATTTTAAATCATCACTAACGCCTAAATCATGTAAAAATCGACTTAGAAACGCATTTGGCGAAGAATCCCCATTCTAAGGCAACACTTTATAATTGGTACAACGAATTCAAAAGAGATGGGTTTTTTCTTAGTGATGAACTTCGCGAAGGGCACTCAAGAACTACTGTTATTGATGAAAATATTGTCGCTGTTCCAGCAATGCTTGAAGAAGATCCACGGACATCTTATGAATTTATTTGGGCGACATTGGGCATTGGTATTAGTCAAATCCAAAACATTTTATATCAATAGTTAGGCTGAGAAAACAATTGTCGATGGATACCACATAAACTGAATCCCGACTAAAACAACCTATTCATTGGTGCAGAAAAACTTCTGGAAAAATTCCAAGGCGGTAGTTCGAATTTAGTTTGGAATATCACTAATAGTGATGAAACTTGAATTTATTGTTATGATATCCTGAAAGGGAAAGTCAATCGGCTTTATGGATCTTTAGAACAGAACATAAGCCTACAAAAGTCCGACGAATTGGCAGTGTGAGGCAGTATTTTTAACACTTAAATGCTTTCAGTCTAATTATGTAATATATAAATTCAATAACAGCCCGCCTTAAAGTAATGTGTATGTAATAATTTGTAAAATGTATGTAAAAGTAATTGTGTATGTTTATATTATTCTATACATGTTCAATAATGTTATGTGAATGTATTATGTAATTTAATAATGTAGGAGCTCTGAGAAAAATAGCTTAAAAGTTCCTAACAATGAGGTAACCTTGAGGCAATAATGAATTTGAAAGTTTAACAATACTACTTGTGATTCTTGGAAGCAATTTTTGTGACAGTTTATAAAATAGCCAATCAATAACCAGAAAAAGCTTTAGTTAAATGAAGGTATTATATTGGACTAGGATTAGCCAATCAGAAACTGAAATATAGCAAAATTTACAAATTTAGGCGGTAGAAATCAAGTAAGTTGCTTGTAGACTGCGTTACTAACAGGACGCGGGACGCGTCCTCGAGAAATTTAATATGTATTCGTGTGAGACGAAAATAGTTTACGTGTTTAAAAAGTGCAAGTAATTAATAAAAGAATCTCACAGCTCTCTATATCAGTGAAGTGTTATTTAAATTGTGTCAAGGATTAATAAATGTAGTGAGGTAAAAATTATAATCTGTGTAAGCCACACTACTCCCTGCAAAGAAATCCATGTCTCTAACAATAATACTGACGCAGTCGAGGCAAACAAAAATATATAATATTTAAAGAAACAGTCAAATTACAAAGTTAATATTTTTAAATTTAGGGCGACGGCTACCAGGTACCACACGTGCGGTTGCAACTACTCCAAGTTCGGTTCCCCAACAGTCGAAATATAATACACTTAAAACTGGCTTACAATACGTAGCAGCAACTACCTACTTCAAATTGGCTCCCAAAGCGTGGGTCAAATAACAATACAACAAAATAACTACTTCAAGTGTTGGTAAGAAGAAGGTTGCTGGTGTTTTTTCTAAACAGGCCATATTGCTCTAGAGCATTAGAAGATAGACGTACCGTTACTGCCGATTAGTACACAAATGTCTGTTTACCGCAATTTTTTTAAAACGTTAGTGAAAAACGCCCAAAGGAAAAACAGTGTTACATCATGACAAGGCAAAGTCGCATTCAGCAAAACTAATAGCTGAGTATTTGGATTCCCTAAAGGTCAGCTCTATGGAACCTCCACCATACAGCCCTGGACTAGCACTTTGAGATTTATTTTTGTCCCCAAAACTTAAAGATCAAATATGTGAAATCGCCTTTACGTCATCATACGAAGCAGTGGAGCATTATAAAAATCTGTTTTCGGAAGTGCTTCAGGAGTGGCATCAAGGACTGGTTTCATTGAGTGCAAAAATGTATTGATATTAAAGGGAATGTTTTGAGAAACAATAAAGTTATTTAAAAATAATTATTGTTAGATTTTCTATAAGTTTTCAGTGTCGACTTCGTACGATATTTGATTAAATGTTTTATTGGTTAAGGGGAACTCAAAGCATAAAAAATATCGATATCGAATTTTTGGGCAAAATATAATACTTGTAGATAAAGTTATTAAAGTGTAGTAAAGTGATACGCTTTATTTATAAAAATCTTATATGTTACACTCACATGACTTTCTCTACTCTTGTACAAAATATTTTTACAAACGCTTATTCTCCATATGCTTCATGTTAATCGAGATATCGACATGTTAATCTTATTGCTAATTTTCTTGTAGTTGCAAGGGGAATTAGTAGGTTTAAAGCGATAATCAAATATTTTAAGAACTGGTTGCCATGTGGAGTATTCCATTCTCTTTGCATTACCAGGACAAAAAGAAATGAATAACGAATTCCCATTTGATAAGAAGTGTATTGGAAAATTTAAGGGAATAACAAGCAATATCTCGAAAATGGTTCACTCAACAACAAAAATTGCATAACATAAATTGTGTATTTTAACGCGATCTTCATTTTTTGTGTAGTAAAATTTTGTCTATCTCTTATGGTCTACCAGTTATGCAAAAGTCATTCACAATGAAGAATACTTTTGGAGACATTCCCAGAAAATTCAAGATATACATTTTATTTGTCATGAAAATATCTTAAACATATGATATTTTAATCAAAATCGTTAGAGCCATTTTTGAGAAAATTAAAATTTTCGAAAAATGTTCCATGTAAAGAGTAATCTGGGGAGGGGGGATTTTGTTGAAAGCCTTCGTGTCGCATCTCTGGAAGATGCTGAACCTAAATACCAAGTTTGGTGTTTATCCGACTGTTCATTTCTGAGTGATGCTGTTCACAGACACACACGCACACACACGGACATGTTTCCAAAAATGCTTTTTTTGGATTCAAGGGGTCTCAAAACATGTATTTCGGTGAAATATCTGTATCGAATTTTTGGGTGGAATATAACACTTCCCCTACTTACTATGCGTAGTAGAGAAAGTAACATACGATATGCCATTTCCTTATTAAGTGTGAATATGAATATACGTATAGAGTAATATATTCTAAAATTTAAATTAGATAATTAGTAAGACAATCTCTCCCTTGCTTCTTTCTTTAAAACACCCAATAATAAGACGTCTACAATTCCTGGAGTCTCTTTCATATTGTCATACTTCTGTTTTACAGCTCCCCAGAGTAAAAGTTTTTAAACAGTTTTTCTTTTCTTTCCTAGCAGCCTGATAGATGTTACAGAAGAAGACAATAATAAAAAAATGAAATTACATTATTTATTAGATTATGCGAGAGGTAGAGCTGCCATATTTCCAACGTCTAAGTAATTATTATGTTTTGTGGATATGAAGATGGTTTCCCTTCATCACCTTCTTCATTAACAGTCTGCAAACTTTAAAGCAAGAAAGTTAATTCCACAAGAAATTCTCCAAGGAAGTCAAGGCTACGAGTAAAAAACATGCTGGTCGGTGTAAAAAAAAAGCTTGTGTAAAGAAACTTCTCGATTAAATATGCTAGCAAATAAATCGATAGTACGAAAAGTGGCTAACTTCGAGTGCTAACATCGCGTGAGGTGTGATTCTATATAAATTGAATATTCCTTGTTCCATTTGACTTCGACATTTGCCGATGCGGAAATTACAAGCTTTGTTCTTTATCTTCATTTTGTGCTTAGACATTTTGTTTGCCTTCTTCTTCCTTCGCTTCTGAATATGTCAAAGTAAAACGCTGCTAAGGTGCAACATTGTTTAAAATGAAGTTTGATTTTACAATTGTATCTTTCCTTGGATATATTCAGGATTGTTTTGGAACGCTATTGACCAGTATTCCGATTTAAGCAAACCTCTGTGTGTTTCCCCCCAAAAAATCGATATAAATATTGCACCAAAAATATACACAAAAGGAGACATTTCTAGAAAAAAGTTCGTGCACAGGTCTGGAAACGAAAAGCCAGATAAATAATCAACATGCCGAAGGGATGGCTCATGTGGTAGCGTATGAGGCTCGCATATGGGAGGTACCGGGTTCGATTTCCCTTAGATCGGCTAAACGAGCAATGGTTCCGCTGTAGCGTGTGAGGCTCGCATTCAGGAGGTCCAGGGTTTTATTCCCGTCGAGCCAGTCACTGTTGACCATGACATTTTTGTGGTTCCCCGAGTCAGTAGGCGAATGCTGGATGGTTCCTCTTCTACTACGAATTTCCTGTCCACTTATTCTGTTTCATTTTATTTCCCCTTGTGCAGTGTCAGTCGGCGTAGGGCAGATGTTGCAGATGATTGCTCATTGGAATGTTTTCAGCCCCGCCAGATGATAGGCTTTTTTGAGCCGCATAAGAGGGAAGCCTTCTCTGAGCAGTCCGGTGATGCGATCGGGTCCTCAAGCTTGGAATATTTAGGGACCTCTGCTCGTCACTGTGACGTGTTTGCTGTGCCCTAGAGCCTCCTGCGGGTCCTTGACTTCATCTGTTCCTCCTAGGGCTACCTCTTGGATCGAGGCGAGAGAGGTGTGCCTCTGCGTTACCTTGTCATAGTCGTCCACCGGCTACGCTGACATTTGCTTTTTTCGTGGTTTTCCCAAGTCGGGAGGTGGATGCTGGGATTAATTATATACACTATGCGATCAAAACTATCCAGACACCCCCTCAAACATACTTTTTCATCTTAGGTGCATTGTGCTGCCACCTACTGCCTGGTGCTCATCATCCGCGAACTCAGTAGTCATTAGATATCTGAAACAGCAAAATGGGACGCTCCGTGGAACTCACGGACTTCGAACGTGGTCAGGTGATTGGGTGACACTTGTGTCAGAAGTTTGTACGCGAGATTTCAACACTCCTAAACATCCCTAGGTCCACTGTTTCTGGTGTGATAGTGAGGGGACATGTACAGCACAAACGCGTACATGCCGACCTCATCTGTTAACTGAGAGAGACCGCCGACATTTGAAGAGGGTCGTAAAGGGTAATAGGCAGACATCTATCCAGACCATCACACAGGAATTCCAAACTGCATCAGGATCCACTCCAAGTACTATGGCAGTTAGGCGTGAGGTGATAAACCTTGGATTCCATGGTCCAGCGGCTGCTCATAAGCCAGATACCACGCAGGAAAATGCCAAACGACACCTCGCTTGGTGTAAGGAGCGTCAACATTACACGATTGAACAGTGGCAAAACGTTGTGTGGAGTGATGAATCACGGTACATAACATGGCGATCCGATGACAGGGTGTGCGTATGGCGAATGCCCGGTGAACGTCATTTGCCAGCGTGTGTAGTGCCAACAGTGTAATTCGGAGGTGGTGGTGGTATGGTGTGGTCGTGTTTTTCATGGAGGGGACTTGCACCCTTTGTTGTTTTGCGTGGCACGATCACAGCGCAGAACTACATTGATATTTTAGGCACCTTCTTGCTTCCCACTGTTCAAGAGCAATTCGGGGATGGTGATTGCATCTTTCAACACGATGGAGCACCTGTTCATACTGCACGGGCTGTGACGGAGTGGTTACACGACAATAACATCCCTGTAATGGACTGGCCTGTACAAAGTCCTGACTTGAATCCTATAGAACACCTTTGGCATGTTTTGGAATGCCGACTTCGTGCCAGGCCTCACCGACCTACATCGATACCTCTCCTCAGTTCCGCACTCCGTGAAGAATGGGCTGCCATTCCCCAAGAAGCCTTGCAGCACCTGATTAAAAGTATGCCTGCGAGAGTGAACGCTGTCATCAAGGCTAAGTGTGGGCCAACACCATATTGACTCCCAGCATTACCGATGGAGGACGCCACGAACTTGTACGTCAGTTTCAGCCAGGTGTCCGGATACTTTTGATCACGTAGTGTATTGTCACCTCGTTTCCTCTTATTTGGTGTGCTTTCATCTTCAGGGTGACAGGGTTTGACGCGGTGAACTGTGGTGTGCGGCGTATGTACCAAGAACCACTTCCTCCCTGGCATGTACTCTTCAGTCACAACTTGTCCGTCAGGATAGGGCGGGATCAAGGGACGTCTGTAGATGTAGGGACCCTGCTGCTCTGTGCATATTGTCATCAAATCACTCTCTCACCTCGCTTCCTCCCGGAGGTTTAGTACACACAATAGACCTAATCTTGGGCTGCAGTCTTTCTTATTCTTTCTTAACTTCGTAGGCTAGTTCAGCATTTTCAAGAACATCGCCTACAGCACTCCAAAATATCGTTTACATTGAACCCATTTTGATTAAACTACCACTCGTTTAAGATATTTTTGTGACAAAATATGTATCTTCAATATTCTGCGAACGCCTGTAAAGTCTTTTCATTATGACTGAAATCTGGGTAATTTTGTATTATTGAAACGTTGTGTGAATTAGACAAACATTTACACAAGAAAAATGTTCCAAATTGTTTCATAGTGTTAGCCCTTTTCGAAAATTGTACATACCCATGTTTATACTTTCCCAAATACGTCTGACGAAGAAGGTGTACCATTCGTTTCTCTTTTTATTGCAGGAGCAATTCCTTGCTAAATATTTGAATGCTGTTTACATGTGTTTTATATTACTATTCCCTGGTATTTTGGTGTCAACTCATTCCTGTGCATAAATATATCATAATTAACGTGGATAGAAGAATCACTTTTTGTATGGATTCTACAATGTGGTGACACGGTTATGGGTTTATACTTTCTCTACTACGTATAATAAGTAGGGGAAGTATTGCATTCCACCCAAAAATTTGATATCGAGATTTCACCGGAAATATATCTTTTGAGGCCCTCTGAATCCAAAAAAAAGCATTTTTGGAAACATGTCCGTGTGTGTGTCTGTCTGTGTGTGTATGTTTCTGTGAACAGCATAACTCAGAGACGAACAGTCAGATAAACACCAAACTTGGTATTTAGGTTCAGTATCTTCCAGAGATGCGACACGAAGGTTTTTGAAGAAAATCCCCCAACCGCAGATTACCCTTTATATGGAACATTTTTCGAAAATTTTAATTTTCTCAAAAATGGCTCTAACGAACTTGATTAAAATATCATATGTTTAACATATTTTCATAACAAATGAACTGTATATCTAGAATTTTCTGGGAATGTCTCCAAAAGTATTCTTCATTGTGAACAACTTTTGCGTAACTGGTAAACCATAAGAGACAGACAAAATTTTACTACACAAAAAATGTAGATCGCGTTAAAATACAGAATTTATGTCATATACATTTTTGTTGTTGCTTGTTATTCCCTTAAATTTTTCAATACTTATTTTCTCAAGTGCGAATTCGTTATTCATTTTTTTTGTCTTGGATATACAAAGGGTATTAATCTATGGAAAAAAGAATGGTGCTGCACCTAGCAACCAGCTATTAAGATATATGTCGATGCTTAAAGGCTACTGTATTTCTATATTGCCCTTGCAAATAAAAACAAGGGAAACATAGTACGCCTTAAGTGATAGTCAAATATTTTTAGAACTGGTCGCTATGTGTAAAATGTAATTCTGTTTGCATGTCAAAAGATCGTTTCTGCAAATATTTATCTCGATTAATATGAAATAGATGGGGAATAAGCGTTTGTAAAAATAGTTTGTACAAGAGTAGGGAAAGTCATGTAAGTGAAACACATCAGATTTTTAATTTATATAAACATTTGCAAAAATTGCTGCGTTATACATTTCGTTATAGATACAAAGGGAACAGCAATAGTTAAATGTTTAAGAGCTGGATGCTATACGCTGACCTTAAAATTCCATACTGTTTCCACAACCTCGCGAGAAACAACTGAATGTTGATAGGACTAAAATAACGGCTTATATTAAACATGGGAACCATTAATATGATATCTCTGAAGTGACTGATGTTACAAAAAGCTTATTTGAAATAAATTGTGTGTTTTAAAGAAATCCACATTTTTTGTGCATTACGTTTTCGTCTATCGCTTATAACGTTTACCATTATACAAGATTACACAAAATTCCTTCCGAATCAAGAGGACTTCACAGGCTATTCCCAGAAAATTCCAGATATATATTTTATTTGTCATGTAAATATATTTAGTATATGGTATTTTAATCAAAATCGTTAGAGCCTTTTTAAGAAAACCGAAATTGTCAAAAAATGTTCCATATAAAGTCTAGTTTGAAGATTTTCTCGGAAATCTTGGTGTCGCATCCTTGGATTTTTAAATACCACCGAGTTTTTGAATTGTTCACAGACACACGCATATACGGACCATTTTCCAAAAATAATTTTTTGGGGTTGAGGTGGTGGTGGTGGAGTGGTGTTTAAGGGCCCGTCGACAATTAGGTTATTTGGGCCCCAAATAAAACCATAAAAAACAGGTAAAAATTAAAACAGTAGAGCTAAAAACGCAGAAGAATAAGTTAAAAACGAAATAGCCATAAGAGCACAAATGAGGTTAAAAGAGAATAAAACCCAGGAATAAAACGTGACGGTAAAGTGGAATAAAATCTAGTCTAAAAAAACTCCAAAACTAAAAGACAAGTTATAGTTGTGTAAAAAACCCGATTTTGGCAACGAACCGCAGGGTCTGCCTTACAGCCACTGGGTCATTGCCTAAAACTGAGGGCAGTGTAGAACCCAGGTCAAAAACTGACGATCACGGGCGTATCTCGGACAAACAAGGAGAACATGCGACACGGTAAGCAGCACGTCACACGCCGGGGCACCACGTAGAAGATGACCGTGTGTGGAGCGCGTATGCCCGATTCTTAGGCGGGTCAGAACTACTTCTGACCGCCGCGATTCCCTGCAGGAAGTGGACCAGGGTAGTACGGTGTCTTTGAGTGTCCGCAGTTGAGTGCCAGCCAGAGCCTCCCATGATTGCTGCCAAGCTGAAAACAGAGGAGGACGGAAGTACCGCCGAACATCCATAGAAGGCACAGTTTCGGTGGAAAACTCCGGCAAACGGCATGCGGCCTTAGTAGTCGCATTCGCCTGCTCATTGCCAGGAATTCCCACATAGCCTGGAACCCATGTAAAAGCAAACTGGTATCCGCGACAGAGCAGCTGAGATAAAAGGGTTTGTATTTTTAAAATCAAGGTGGAGGAGCCGATAAACTGTTGCAGGCCCTGGATGGCGCTCAGAGAGTCGGAACAAATAATAAAACGGCCTGGGACAAACGTGGAGATAAAAAGCAAGAAAACAAACAGCTCGGCCGTAAAAACGGAACTGGCATCCGGAAGGAGATATTTGTGAGCCTCGCCGTTATAGATAAAACTGCACCCTGTACTACCATTCACCTGGGAACCATCAGTAAAAACCGGAGAAAAGGGGGTTCAGGGACCTCAAAACACGTATTTACAGTGAAATTTACATATATAATTTTTGGATGGAATATCTACAATACGTCTACTACTTACTATGTAATAGAGAAAGTAAAAAATTGGGCAATCACAATATATAAGGGATGTATATAAATCTGTCATGAGTAGAGAAAACTGCGTGAGCGTTCGCATCAGATTTTTATATCCTGTATTTGCTGTGTGTTACAGATACTCCCCAAAATAACTTAGTGTTCCTTCATCTGTGACTGGTTTATTCATTTGTAAAACAGATCAGCCAAGATCTTTGCTGGATTCCGAAAGTTCCATAACTAATTAATCTTTGGCTATTTCTGCAAATTCAGTAGCTTGAGTGGAAGCAAACCTAAACGCTGAAAGCTGTAAGAAAAATAACAACTGGCATTATCATTGTTTTGTAAACGCTTTTGACGTTCTTTTGGATGGAAACGGCTTTTAGTTTTAGCGGATTTCAATCTTTATACCTATGATAAAACGGGCCCTTTTAGGGAGTTCAAACCCCAAAGTAATGGTATTCAATAAGCATCTAGTTGAACTCCTGTAGCTCTTTAACAGAACAGGTTGGCTGAACTAGTACAACTGGGAGAGATACCATACAATAAGCTAGCGACTTCGGCGTGGCAAGATGGATAAGAGCATCTTGTTTTGTCTCTCACACTGTATCAATCAATCAATGATAAAACGATCGCGTCTGTGTTAAATACACTGGGTTATAGCTGTTACAGGATGAAACGTTTAAATTCATCATTAAGTATTAAACAAATGCTTCATTTTCTTTTGTTAACTTTCCTTTGTGTTTTTACTTTCTCTACTACGTATAGTAAGTAGAGGAAGTATTGTATTCCACCCAAAAATTCGTTACCGAGATTTCACTGGAAATACATGTTTTGAGTCCCCTGAATCCAAAAAAAAGCGTTTTTGGAAACATGTCCGTGTGTCTGTCTGTGACTGTGAATAGCATAACTCAGAGACGAACAGTCAGATAAACACCAAACTTGGTATTTAGGTTCAGTATTTTCCAGAGATGCGACACGAAGGTTTTCAAGAAAATCCCCCCACCCCAGATTATTCTTTACATGGAACATTTTTCGAAAATTTTAATTTTCTCAAAAATGGCTAACGATTTTGATTAAAATATCATATGTTTAAGATATTTTCATGACAAATAAAACGTATATCTTGAATTTTCTGGGAATGTCACAAAAGTGTTCTTCATTGTGAACGACTTTTGCATAACCGTTAAACCATAAGAGATAGACAAAATTTTACTACACAAAAAATGTACATGGCGTTAAAATACACAATTTATGTCATATACATTTTCTTTGTTGAGTGAACCATTTTCGAGATATTGCTTGTTATTCTCTTAAATTTTTCAATACTTATTTTCTTAAAAGGGAATTCATTATTCATGTTTTTGTCTTTGATATGCAAAGAGTATTAATCTGTGGCAAAGGGAATGGTGCTGCACCTAGCAACCAGCTATTAAGAGATATGTATGTGCTTAAAGGCTACTGTATTTCCAAATTGCCCTTGTAAATATATATTCCCCTTACATCTACAAGAAAATTAGCAATAAGATAGACTCTGCAAATGTTTATCTCGATTAACATGAAGTAGATGGGGAATAAGCGTTTGTAAAAATAGTTTGTACAAGAGTAGAGAAAGTCATGTGAGTGTAACACATCAGATTTTTTTCTGAAAGACAGTTATTTTCTTTAGTTGCATTCTAAATTGTATTTGCTCCATAGAGTTTCGTTGCTATGGAAACAATTTAATTCTGGACTTTTAAGCTGGAACTCCCGCCTATGGGGGAATAACCATAAGCATAATCATACAGGAGCAATGGGTAGAATAAAATTAGGTAGGCGAGATAAAGAACTGAAAGGTAAATACTTAACAAATAAAATACTAACGTATTAAATCAAGTAATAAGCAATGGGAGAAAAAGGGACGATGAAATAAAACATCATCAAATAAGAAAACACAATAGAATGTAGGAAATAGGGGAATATATATAAAGAAAATTAAACAAATTCTGAAAGAGACAGAAGGTAACTATGTAAGGTGAGTTGGGCTTAGAAAACGGGCGAAGTTAGCAAATTGCGACGACAGGCACGGGGGGAGGCCATTAAGAACCTTTCAACATACAAAATAAATGGAAGGTGATAGGGGAGAGCCCGTATCAGAAGGTTCCGAAAGTAGGCAATACTTGAAAATTCCGCGTGCACTCATTCAAAAATAAAACACAGCAAAGCAGCAAAAATAGTACAGTAATGTTAGACGCTAGACAAGGCGATCATTTGACATTTTAGAACCAATAAGGGAAAAGATAAAGTAATCGAAATAGCAAATAAGAACTTAGAAAAATCAGGTGCCTAGAAAAAGGGCTGTGCTCAAATAGAATATGGGTGTGAAATAGAAACTTTTCTAGAAGCGGAACACAGTCTCAGACAGGGTAACTTTGTTACTTCGTGTCGATGATTTGTAAGGGAAGGTGTGAGAAGTGTTAGAGGAAATATCAGTGTTAAAATTAAAGTTTTTAGTAATAATGTTACATTATGGGAAAGCGGAATTTAGGAAGGGAAGGCAGTAATAGCACGCAAAAAGGTTAGACGGATTCAGTTATTAGGCCTTGTGTGAAGGGAAGTCATAAAGCCATAAGTGTTTATTGTTCGCGTGGATTTAATACATAAACGGCAAAGCATAGGAGAACATGTTTTTCTCCGGTCTACACTCCCCCGAGATATCCATCCTCTACCTGAGCCGGCCAAAGTCAACTCTTTTATACTAATCCTCTCTTTCACCGAGCTACCTAATCATCTCGCCCTCACGGGCTCACCTTGGTGAGTACGGGAGTGGCGATCCCGAGGTATCTGAGCCACCCAGTGTCTGGGGGTATAACCAGTGCACCCTGTCTCCTAGGGTCAGAAATAAGGAGACCTTGTCCTCCAGGTTGGGGGTTGTTAAGCATGGGGCTCTCAACCCCACTTGTAAAAACCTTGTTAAGAAGGATGGTTTGTTGTTGGCGACTTGGAATGTTCAAACTATGTTATGACCTGGAAAACTGAAAGAAGTGGCAAATAACTCTTAAGGTATTGGCTGACAGTAGTGTTGCAAGAAAAACGTTGGAGTGGAAAAGGAAGAATAGATAAACAGGATTATACATTATTGTATTGTGGATCAACTGAGCCTGGACCTCACAAGATAGGATTTATTATCACAAATGGAACAAAGAAGAGCCTAATAGAGTTGGACTCAGTTATGATCCAATTTCGAAATGTGACTACACTTTCTCTGTACGCATCTGTGGAGGAAAGGGCGAGTTGACAGGGAAGAGTTTTCATGGGAGTTTGGAAGGAAAGTGTGGTGAAGGAGTTCATGGATACGTTGATGTTCTTGGGTGATTTTGATGCTGGAGTGGCGGGGAGGAAAGTGTTTCTTGAACTAGGTGTCGAGGTTGGTGACTTGCATGGACAGTTTGTGATTGGACTTAATTGGACTATTAAGAAAGGAAGTTTACCGTGTGTTATTGCTCTTTATAACTGTGTAGAATTGTATTGCACGTTTACATTTGCTCAGGGTTAGTTCTTATTTGCCATATTCTGTGAGATTTCTATTGCTTAAGGTTTTGCATTTGTTGATTTCCTATTTCTATTGTTGTAATCCTGGTGTTTCTCTCTGACTGTATTGGTTTTGTATCAGAATGTGATTATCTATATAACCAGAGCTGCTTAACTCGTACTTGTTTTGTTTTTATTGTATTGATATACTGACTTCAATAAATTTATAGCCAGAGGGTGCCGCTGATGACCGCCGCAGTTTTGCGTCACTCAAACCGCTATTACTACTACTAATCATTACAAGAACCGCTACACTTTGTGTGAAGGTTTATGTAAGGAAAACTGCTTTATTCTTGATATCAGTCATCTGATGATGAAGTAGTCGCACATTACAAGAAGTATGCATACTTTTCAATGAAACTCGTCCAAATCGGCAAACTATTTCACACAAATTATGAATAGAATATAAACAAAATTCAAAGAACACGGATATAAAAAGTCCGTAAGGCCTCAAAATATTCCGTCAGGACATTTTCTTAAAAACGAGTTCATTGTATTTTATTGGTATTATTATACATTACATATAAAAAACTCTGCATAATGTTATAACAACACTGGCAGACTGTTATTACAGGTTTTATCACCGTTTCTCATCTGCGTTAAAAGAGTGAATTGCTTTACCCAGGAGCAGATTGTGAAATATTCAGTTTTTTCAGGAAAACTTTGATGATGAATGAAATGTGAAATACAAAGTTTTGTTTCGTAAACTGCATTTTTGCATTGAGAACTGAATAATTTGATATGGGATTGCAACATTCACCATATGTTGCGTATTCCAAGAAATAAGCATTTAAAAACGCCTTATGAACAACATAGAGCATCCAAAATGGTGGGCGGCGGGGTTACAACTGGAATTATAAAACATCTGATGTGTTACACCCACATGACTTTCTCTAATCTTGTACAAACTATTTTTACAAACGCTTATTCTCCATATGCTTCATGTTAATCAAGATGTTAATCTTATTGAATAACGAATTTGAGAAAAAGTATAAGTATTGGAAAATTTAAGGGAATAACAAGTAATATCTCGAAAATGGTTCACTGAACAAAATGTATATGACATAAATTGTGTATTTTAACGCGATCTACATTGTTTGTGTAGTAAACTTTTGTCTATCTCTTATGGTTTACCAGTTATGCAAAAGTCGTTCATAATGAAGAATACTTTTCGAGACATTCCCAGAAAATTCGAGATATGCATTTCATTTGTCTTGAAAATATCTTAAACATATAATATTTTAATCAAAATCGTTTGAGCCATTTTTGATAAAATGAAAATTTTCGAAAAGTGTTCCATGTAAAGTAATCTGGGGTGGGGGATTTTCTTGAAAATCTTTGTGACGCATCTCTGGAAGATATTGAACCTGAATACCAAGTTTGGTATTTATCCGACTGTTCGTTTCTGAGTTATGCTGTTCACACACACACACCGACATGTTTCTAAAAATGCTTTTCTTTTATTCAGGGATCTCAAAGCATGTATTTACTGTGACATCTCGGTATCGACATTTTGGGTGGAATACAATACTTCCCCTACTTACTGTACGTAGTAGAGAAAGTAAAAATTGGCTTAAACGATATCTGACAAAAGGGTAATAAAAATACACACAGTGCCGTGAAAAAAAGTCAAAAGACGACTATGTGATATAAACAGGCATGAAATAAAATCTGAATGTGGACAAAGATCAACATTGCAGCTACAAAATGAAATAAAAACTAGGTGGGGTAAGGAAACATATATTTTGGAATTGAGTATAAAACAGAGGACTGGAATAGCATGGCTTAGGTTGGGAGGGTGGAAAGCTCGCAAGATTGTTGACGATGCTGGCAGGAGGAGTTGCCCATTATACGGGGAACAAGAAGACTGGACGCATATTTTGGCAGCATGCGTGCAGACGGAGGGAATTAGGAAAAAATTATTACCGGAAGTATTTTTGGCTTCCAACAGACGGAGGACAGCATGCTGGGACTTGATTCTAAACATTCAAAACTGGCCAAGCTTGCGCACATACTTAATGGAAGTACGTGTACTGAGAGATAAGGTGTTTATGTTAAATTTTCTTTAAATATATATGGTACTTGAGCACTTGTGTGTGTGATTCAGAGTGTTTTTCATTTTATATGTATGTATATAATGTGGTGATTATAAGACTGGTTGTTTTCTGGTCTATTCTGCAAGTCACGTATACAGAGCAGGTTTTTTTCTAGAGAGCATGTACGGTCTTATAACCCATGCGGCTGTGTTATATAATTAATGTAATACTAAGTACTTAATAAATACCACCACTGCCTTGTATATCAGTCTGAGCTTGATTATAGGGCAACTATCGCATCCAGAAGAAGCGATAAACGTCATCCCGTAACTAATGCCTCCTTCACCACTTGTTTCCATTTGTGGGAGGGAGACTTAACTCTAAACTCCAGCTTCAGGATCTGGTCAAGCGCCAAGTTAGTTTACCAGTGGATTTTAGTTTTATTCTGTTAAGCTAATACTTGCTTTGTTTTTGAGGTTAGACATGCTTCATAATTCAGAAGTTTATACTAACAGTAGCTACAATACGCCACGAATTCAATTGTTTTCAAACATATTTTATAATAAGAACGACATTCAACTCCAACAAAGCGTAATAATTTTGCGATGACA
Organism: Deroplatys truncata; assembly: GCA_030765065.1. Taxonomy (NCBI): domain Eukaryota; kingdom Metazoa; phylum Arthropoda; class Insecta; order Mantodea; family Mantidae; genus Deroplatys; species Deroplatys truncata. The sequence continues at coordinate 29,015,582 of CM060981.1, read as the reverse complement.
TGAAATTTAGAATGTCTAAAATGTTCAGTAATGGAAACGTATAAAAATGGCATGTTAAATAAATAGACATTCCGATTTATAAGAATCCTTGAAGACCTGGTAGTACTGCTTCTATCACACAAGCTGAAATTCTTTTTGGTACTACGGCAAACACGTATTAAAGCAAAGAACACCATTTCCTGGGCTATAGACAGGTTTTAGTGCGTATTTTACGCTGCATAACATCAACTATAAACAAAAGTTGTTACAAAAATCTGATGTGTTACACTCACAAGACTTTCTCTACTCTTGTACTAACTATTTATACAAACGTTTATTCTCCATCTACTTCATGTTAATCGAGATAAACATTTGCAGAGTCTATCTTATTACTAATTTTCTTGTAGATGTAAGGGGAATATATATTTACAAGGGCAATTTGGAATTACCGTAGCCTTTAAGCACACACATATCTCTTAATAGCTGGTTGCTAGGTGCAGCACCATTCGCTTTGCCACAGATTAATGCTCTTTGCATATCCAAGACAAATAAATGAATAACGAATTCTCATTTGAGAAAATAAGTATTGAAAAATTTAAGGGAATAACAAGCAATACCTCGAAAATGGTTCACTCAACAACAAAAAATGTATATGACATAAATTGTGTATTTTAACGCGATCTACATATTTATGTGTAGTAAAACTTTATCTATCTCTTATGGTTTACCAGTTATCCAAAGTCGTTCACAATGAAGAATACTTTTGGAGACATTCCCAGGAAATTCAAGATATACATTTTATTTGTCATAAAAATATCTTAAACATATGATATTTTAATCAAAATCGTTACAGCCATTTTTGAGAAAATTAAAATTTTCAAAAAACATCTTTCATGTAAAGGGTAATCTGTGGTGGGGGGATTTTCTTGAAAACCTTCGTGTCGCATCTCTGGAAGATATTGAACCTAAATACCAAGTTTGGTGTTAATCCGACTGTTCGTTTCTGAGTTATGCTGTTCACAGAGACACACAGACACACACACGGACATGTTTCCAAAAATGCTTTTTTTGTATTCAGGGGGTCTCAAAACATGTATTTCCGGTGAAATTTCGGTATCGAATTTTTGGGTGGAATACAATACTTCCCCTACTTACCTTCCGTAGTAGAGAAAGTAAAAATTGGTAACAGATCCCACAGCCACTGAATTCAAATAAGCTGAAAAATTTATATGAGGGAGTTCACAACACTCGTCCATTGTTGAATGTTCGCGCCCATTTACTACTACTCACTAGTAGTGGAATCCGAACGCTATGCATTTTGTTGCAGCCCAGTGAAGGGGGGCCATGATCGTGATGAAGGACACGCAGATAAGTTTTGTTCTATCACAGCACTATTTAGAAATTAGCACGGTACATTCAGTCTGTAATATAGACTTCAATCCTCTGTCATGTCCGTGGTGAAAACTTGTAAAACTTTGAATCTGCCCACAAAGTCGTAAAGACGCCTCTGCTTGCGTACAGTTTAGGCGAAAATCGTAAAAGTTGGCAAGTATGTCAGCTGCAATCCTTCAATGCTTCTGGTTTTGTAATTAAATGGTATTTGGAAATCGGCAACACATTTTAGCAACCTGTAAAACCAGCTGTTACTCCACCGACTTATTACTTTCTATTTAATATCCTAAAGTTTATCTCTCTCCTCACAAAAGCTGTGAAAACGCACTACATTGCAGATGGTACATGCGCTGGAAGCTCGATGGCAAAAATAAATCATTTACCAAAAGAAGTATTCTCAGAATTATTGAAATTAAATAGCTTCTGCTGATCTCTGTGATATATAGACACAGATATTATCTAGTGAAGGGGAAGGGTCTACCGCCGGCACCCCAGCCCATAAAGAACTCGCCATTTTGTGGAGGGGGACCATATATTTTGTGTCCAGGAATCTTTATAACAAAAGAAATGAGACTGGGGATCTTCAGAAACTTGCCTAATGGTAAAGTGATTTTAAATCATTCCGAAACAATTCGTAGCTCAGAATTAATTACTACTTAAATGCACTTGTAGCCACGTGTGAAAGAAATACTTTACGTTGGAGAACTGTCAGAGAACGATTGCGATCGAAAGAATTAAAATCAAACATTACGCTTGAAAAAAGTGTTTAATGCAGCTTTTAAGAAATATATTTTTACTGTGGCAAAATGTTTCCCTTGCATATTCCATAAAATGTATAGCGATTAATAAACTAATTCTATTGTTCTTATATACCTCATTAAGAGAGGATTGATTAACAAGTAATCATTTTTTTTTGGCTTGGAGCTGCCTAATCCTCCTTTAGCCTGCGTCTATTCCATAGGTTCATAGCTTTGTTACTTTCTGCCAAGTGGTGTTCATATAATTAGAGACAGGCAAAATATGAAATTTTATATCCTAAAACATGCTTACTATAATTATGGGAACAAGTACTTTTACGGTTTGCAGTGTTTGCAGAACTTAACGCTGGTAAAAAAATCTGATATGTAGCACACACATAACTTTCTCTACTCTTGTACAAACTATTTTTACAAACGCTTATTCTCCATCTACTTCATGTTAATCGAGATCTTATTGCTAATTTTCTTGTAGGAGCAGGGGAATATGGTAGACTTTAAGCAATAGTCACATATTTTAAGAGCTGGTTGCTATGTGGAGTATTCCATACTCTTTGCATTATCAGGACAAAAAAAAATGAATAACGAATTCCCATTTGAGGAAAAGTGTAAGCATTGGAAAATTTAAGGGAATAACAAGCAATATCTCGAAAATGGTTCACTCAACAACAAAAACTGTATATGACATAAATTGTGTATTTTAACGCAATCTACATTGTTTGTGTAGTAAAATTTTGTCTATCTCTTATGGTTTACTAGTTATACAAAAGTCGTTCACAATGAAGAGCACTTTTGGAGACATTCTCAGAAAATTTAAGATATACGTTTTATTTGTCATGAAAATATCTTAAACATATGATATTTTAATCAAAGTCGTTACAGCTATTTTTGAGAAAATTAAAATTCTAGAAAAATGTTCCATGTAAAGGATAATCTGGGGTGGGGGGATTTTCTTGAAAACCTTCGTGTCGCATCTCTGGAATATACTGAACTTAAATACCAAGTTTGGTGTTTATCCGACTGTTCGTTTCTGAGTTATGCTGTTCACACACACACACACACACACACACAGACATACAGATACACGGACATGTTTCCAAAAATGCTTTTTTTTTTGGATACAGAGGTTCTCAAAACATATATTTCCGGTGAAATCTCGGTATCGAATTTTTGGGTGCAATACAATAGAAATATTTAGACTCCGACCACCGCAGACACTGAATCACTTCACCCTGAAGATGCCAAGCGCTGTACTTGGCGAAACGTCAGTACCCACGATGCCTTCTAGACCACGGTCTACAAGCCCGGATAGTTGTAATTCATTTATTAGTTAATACTTCCCCTAATTACTATACGTAGTAGAGAAAGTAAAAAAGGTTTCTATGAAAGGGGTAGTTTTGGGTCGGGAGAAAATCGTGTTACATACTTGACATGCCCTGAACATAAATATCAATTATCGCTTAACTTACTTACACACAGACACACACAGTGAGAGAGAGAGAGAGGGAACGGAAATTATTTTTGAAAAAAACGCTTCTTCTCCAGGGAACCATTTTCGGAGAAATTTCTATATGAAATGTTTGAAAGGAACAATCAAATAGTCACAAACCGTTTATTGGTTTTCAGGTTGTTAGCTCGTGACCATTTACTTGTATGTTTGTAATTAGTATTTCAGTCAGTAAGTAAACAATTTAAAAATTATTTTGAGAATCGTATCGTTATCATTTGAATTATATGCCCTCTATATTTCAAAGAATATACATTTATTATAATGACCGCTATATTGGAATTTCATTTCTGTGTTAAATATTGTGTTAACCTAAAAGCGTTTCATTTAGGTTTGTAATTCTGTTAGCATTACTCAGTCTATGAGGTTGGATGTTGAGTGTGAAGATGTATTAAATCTGTTATCTACAATCTGTGTACCAACTGGCATTACCTACCCGGTTAATTAAAAAAAAACATGTGCTGCATTTATTTATTTTAGAAGAAAAAAATTAAAATTATGTTATGGGCGTGCATTATTTTAACAGCCAAAATAGATCAAACTAAATAATTTTATGATCAATCTACTATTTATTCTTAAAGTCATGTGTTTATCGCAGCATTCAGATTAATTAAAGTAATACCTGAAATCTGAGGTTATATTCCTGCTTAATTCAGCATAATGTACCTAACAAGTTCTCATTTCACAACGATTTTTGTTAGTTTTTACGTTTGAGTGTGTAAGGAGCGATGATAAAAACCAATAAATTCACATTAATTATGAGCATCTTAAGTAACACCTAATAAATTGGTAATTTGCAAGGATAATGCTACCATGGATCTAAACCTAACCTAACATTTGATACGTTTGCGTTTAAGATTTTAATAATCGTTTCCCAAAATTATCAGCAGCGATATGTAAAACTAAAGACATGATTACAAAAGTGGTGAATATTTAATTTAGGTTAACAGGGAGGAAGCATTTTTGTGTAAACATATTAAATCCTTTCTTTAAAACATGTGATTCGTTTCTTTCTCATTTGTCCCAAAGCTAATCACTGATATTATTGCATGTCACGTGCCCTGTACTATGTAATACTCCTCAGTAATCTGCAAGTGTAAGCATAATCTATGCAAGCAGTTTATAGACTTACGATTCTACTTTACTTTCAGTAAAAATATCCTTCATATCCAACAATATTACATTCTCAACTCTTTCTCGTCAAAAACAATGTCTTACAATTTCCTGAGCAAGAAGCACACACAAACCACCTAAGTATTTAAAAAAAATCTGTAGGTGCATATTAAACTGAACTACAGAGAATTCCAGGTTAGCCACAATAACATGTTTACCTGATCAAGCATGTGAATTGCATCACGACACTGCTTCTGTTTAAATCCCAGGGTTGAACATTACTTATTTAAAACAGTAATAAACTTTCAGAAACCATAAAGCAACAATATTAAACTGAAAATTAAAGCAATGTTGCGCACATTGAAGCAACAATGAAATAACCGCGAAATAGCTTGAGTTTTACTTTAAGAATGGCCAACATAACCAAGTAACTGTACTATAAAAGAAATCTCTCACTAACTATAAAGTTTCTGTAATAATCGGTTCTAAATATGACTTTAAGGAAATGAACTAGACCTTAATTTATAAAACACTATTCATTTCATGTGAAACTCCGTACACAAGTGTTCTTTTATTCGCGCCGAGGTTGGCCACACATGTATATGAAATATAGGGACACCATCTATGTAGGAAAATGTTAACCACTAGTTGGCGATCATGTGAGCCAATTTGGCACAATAATGGCTAAAATACAGCAGTATACTCAATGAAAGCTATAATTTATGCATAAATTCGATCTCTGCAGCTTGTTTGTCCTGAATTCTCTGTAGTTTTGTGAATACAAAGCCTTGCATTTATCATTTCACAACACAAAATCGAGTCCCTTAAAATACCAAGCTTCATTTTATAAATTCACACACGCTGAAACCACATTTTCAACAGAAATCACTCTGTGCTTAATATTGCTCATCAATAACCAGTACTATAAAACCATCTCCACCACAAAACATCCTCGTGTAACAATACAATCATGTTTAAGGCACATATTTAAGCCAACTCGAAACCTTCAACTTCAAGCACACAAAATATATACCAGAAATTCATTCCTTACCTTCTAAAAATGGAAGATCTGCGTTCTCTGCAATACTTTGCTCAACATTACCCTTGCTTAAAGCTCTAATTAGTTGTATAAACCTTTCTCGTTACAATTATTATTGAAAATATTATGCTATACACACAAAATCTACATCTGTGCCTACTGTAATATCTTCCATTGGATTACAGAATTAACAACAGAGGAAAGACATCTAAACTGTACAGCTTTGGTTTTCCCTTAAGTGGGGAAATTAACTTAGTCTTACAGGTACAGAGCAAAAGAGAAATGCAATCGAATTTTGTAAAGGTAACACTAGCTTAGATTTTGTGCAAAAATACCCATGCAGAATACAGTGAAATATGCAAACACCAGACTCATGGATTCAAAACAGTAGATTTCGATTAATTCTGGGCACTAAGAACACTAAATCTGTAAAATTAGGTCCCTGGGATCATCAAGGAATCACTCAAATCCCTGCTTGGCTATAATCTGTTTGATAGATCTCTCTGACATCTGAAGGCAATAAGCGCAACTATATCCACACACTTTAAAACTCTGTAAATGGTTTATCATCTCAACCGAGCATAAATTTGAAAGCGTGCCAGATAAATAATTTTCTGCCTATGTATGTAAATGCAGTAGGAGTTTTTTTTTTTGGGGGGGGGGGGGTAAATATGTTATTACTTAATATTGCACGGAGTAACCAAAAGTATCCGCGAACGCAACTTTCTACCAAATGTCTAATAGCAAATACATAATTATGATAATATGTTGCTCAAAATAGGAGGAAGTCGATAGCCACTTGAATCCCATCAAACCGCAGAGACAGTAAGAGATGTTTCTGGTTTCAGTCCAACGCAACAAGAATGATTTTATCAGAGCTTTGCTATATTGTTACGTACCAGACCTAAGTCTGTGGTATCCATAAAAACGTCTACATTTATTTTAACTTAAGAATAAAACTTTTATACCTTTACACATTGCTTAAAGACCTTGGAAAATACTAATGAAAGCTCTCTTTTGCTCTGTATTTACAAATACAGCTTTACAAACATCAAAATAACAAATAATTTTCTGAGAAGCTCCTACGTTTGTGACAGCAAGGTAAGAGCATGATTCAAAAGTGCAAAAGTGCACCTTTCTGTCAGCAAACTAACGCTACACAGTGGGATTACAGTTATCTACTTTATCATTGTGTTCTTAGCGACAGCGTTTAAGCGTATTACCATATATTGTTGACACAGTAGCACACTCTCTTACACATACAACAACACCTTCTGTGTTTTAGGACTTCTACATGTCTTCATCTAGGTTTTCCTAATTTTATACCACTTCCTCGCACAACTTTCTTGGTAAGTGACAACTAATGACTACTGAAAGATGAGAAACTCGCAGTCCAACACTAATATTGCTTTGTGGTTTACCTGGGTGAGGTCAGTACGACATAAAGTGTTAGGATATTAATTCGAGAGACGTGTTTTACAGTTCCAACATAATGCAAGATCCTATCAGGTCCTCGTGCTTAGATATCTTTAATAATAAGGCATTGGTTCCAAGTACACAGAGTTCTACTGTATTTTCTTTACTTTAAAAAAATCCCTTACAGGAAGAGGTATTCAAGGCACTCTAAGCCCAAATGAGCATTAAGCTTCCATATGGCGAATGCAGTGCCATCTGCCTTCACAAGAATTAAAGTTTATTGGTGGCCTCCCTCATCGATGCGTAAAGTGTTTACGACTTTGTTGTAGCTTGGTTTCAAAAGCAAACTTCTTCGTATCGATTTTATTTTGCGTCACATATTTGTGTGTATGTATATTATGAAATACGTACGATGATATATAAATAATAATTCTTATGTAAGTTAGCTTTAAAATAACCGAAACGAAAATGAGTTGGCTATGGATCATTAAAAAAATACGGAAAACTAATTTCATTTCCCAAAAGGGGACTCCTTGAAATAAATACATTTTCCAATAAAATGCTAATGCTATAGAATAGAAAATAAGGGCAAGAATTTTGTATATATTTTCAGTTTAATGAAAATTTAAATAAACACAAGTATGAAATAAAGGAAAAGAATGAAAAGTGGAGGCGGCAGAAATGATTATGGACTGCCTCTGATCTCCTCCACTGGCATTATCAGTGCTTATTAGGTTTTTAATTTCCCGGCGAGCAAAAAAGCCAACGGCCGATGCTTTCTCTTTGTTTTTTACCTTTGAGTCTGTAAGTCTATTTATTGTAGTATACGATCAGCACTCCACTCACATTATTTAGGTAACACCTAAATGATCTATGTGCACTAGAGAGATCGCTTCGATTCGAATTTCTAACTCCTTCATTCCGATTAAAACAATACGCTAACATAATAATGTGTATCAAAGCATAGAGTTTTAACAAACGTTAAATAATCGTAAAAAATACAATAAAGGAAGCTTTCGGCTTTATATAACAAAATACGTAATCAAAATTACGGAAATATCCAGAACATTATAATTAACACAAAACTGGAAAAATAATGTTACAATCTGTCCGTACTTATAAATTACGCGAGACGTAAAAACAACGCCGATAAAAAAGAAAGAAACAAAATCCCTTAAACAACTGAAAATCCATAGAGTTTATTAAAAATTTAAATCCTCACTAGGATTGCTACACTGATTAAAAAGTAAAGAAAGAAATTCATTTTTGCGGTTTCCTAAAATGTATATAGTCCATTGCTTTCTAAGTCGTGTGATGCAAAAGAACGTCACAAAAGCATTATTTAATACTACCCTTGCAAAAATTGCTTAAGTTAAAACGAAATATTACAGAACTGAATGTTTGTCTTATATATAACAATTCGTTTCAATTTCATTGAAATATTGTTTTAATGATCATGTCAGCTCGTATACATCATTAACCTGAGAGTTAAAATATTCCAACAAAGTGCACACTTTTCATGCAAATTCACTCAAGAATATTGTGAAGGCAGCAGCAATGCCATCTGCAGTTTAATTTTTTTTATCACGAACTACTAAATGCCTGATCTGCGCGTGCGTGACCAACAATTGAAAGTACAAGAATTCCACTAGGTTCTTTCATTATGCCAGACCTACAAAACATGATGAAATTCAGCCTTGTTCTATCCACTCCACTAACAATAGGTTTATTGAGTGGTAAACCCTGTAGGATGTAATTTTTGGGTAGAAAAGGGGCATCTAAAAATGTGTATAAACATAACAAACAAAAACATCCATTATGAGCTTAAGAAACAATGGAAGAACCTTCAATATCATCCAAATACATTTAACAATCAATAATCAATTATATTGCTTGCTTACACAACTTTTATATACGTGTACACTATCAAGAAAATGCAATAATTATGTGCACACCTTTGCTTGATTGGTGATTGAAATTTGGGGAATGAAGGGATGCAGTGTTGCCAGTTTTAGCAGAGATAGAGTTGCCAGACCAAAGTCAGCGATTATAGGTATAAGATTGTACTATTATCTTCATGTTACTGGGCACATATGTACAAGCCATTTTACAAAATAAGTAATTTAGTGTACGAAACATAAGTTCATACATGTACACATAACGTTCATTTTTATTTAAAGTGGAGTTTTACCATTAAGTTGTGTAATAGGTATTTATACAATGTATGAGGTTTATTTTGAAAGCAATGAGTGAATGCCCAGGAAAATAAAAAAGCGCAGTTATTAGTTCCTTCAGGCAACTTACAGGTGATCTAAAAGCAAGTTTAACTATTTAAGACTTAATAAGGAGCAATAAAATACGAAACCCCCAATGAAGAATATAACCTTGGTCTTCTATGTGACGGACATGTCCACAATCCATTACACTGCCAAGTGAGGCAGTATTTCTAACACTTAAATGATTTCAGTCTAATTATATAATATATAAATTAATAACAGCCCGCCTTAAAGCAATATGTGTATGTAACAATATATAAAAACTGTATACTACAGTCATTGTATATGTTTATATTATTCTATACATGTGTAATAATGCTATGTGAATGTATTACATAATTTAAAAATGTAGGAGCTCTGAGAATAATAGGTTAAAAGTTGCTAACAATGAGGTAACCTTGAGGCAATAATGTCATTACTAGTAATTATTGGAGCAGCAATAATGTGATTTCTAGTGAACAGTTTATAAAATAACCAATCAAAAACCAGAAAAAGAGCTTAAGTTAAATAAAAGTATTCCAGGATTAGGAATAGCTACTCAGAGACATGAAATACAGAAATTTACAAATTTAGGCGGTAGAAATCAAGCCAGTTACTTGTAGAAAGCGCTCATAACTGGAGGCGTTGGTTGTAGACAGTGTTCCTAATCGGACGCGAGATGTGTCCTCGAGAAATTTAATACGTATTCGTGTGAGACGAAAATAGTTTACGTGTTAAAAAGTGCAAGTGATTAACAAAAGAATCTCACAGCTCTCTATTACGGTGAAGTGTTATTAAAATGGTGTCAAGAATTAATAAAAAGGAGTGAATTAAAAATTGCAATCTGTGTAAGCCTACATTCCTCAGCCGCATCACGCTCTGTTAAGACATTCATGACTCTGAAAATAATACTGAAGCAACCATCTTCTTCACAAGACACTGAGTCTATAAAATATGTTTTGATTACTACACTGGATTGCTTCATAGTCGTATGTTCGCTTTTTGCGATAATTACAACAGTTACGTATATATAAGGTAGCCCACACAAGCCGTCCTTAGTAGAAGTTAGTTTATACCGGTTAGCGCGGATGCCAAAAGGGTTGCCTAAGCAGAACTGCAAAGGACACTCCATTCCGACAGAAAGAATACCTAAAATGAAAGCCCAATGCTTGAAAACGAACACTTTAACTGATATTACTGGTGTTATTGGTGCCAGGTGTTCTGGGTTTGATTCCCGGTTGGGCCCCAGAAAGGTGTCTTTAAACAAAAAGCATTTCACGGTACTCCCAGGTGTGATGTTTAATGTGAGAGTACCTATGCGTGTGTGGGTGGGCGGGAGCTATCGGTTATTTAATAACCAATTCACCAATTAACAAGAATTCAGGACTACCGCTTGACGCAAACCTGAGCACAGTGTTAAGTTATTTAATTCCATGACTATTAAACTACAACCAGTACAACTGTATGGCACCAATCGGTGCCGCAAACTTAACAAGATTAAACAAAATCTATATTACTATATTTATGTACCTTTAAAGGTGCGTTAGAATTAAATTATTTCCTATTAATGCATTATTCGCAATAAGGATGTGCAAAAACATGCCGCCTTGGTGGACGAATTGATGTAAGGGCTCGCAGACCATGTTCAACCTGGAACGATCCGTAATTTAATATAATTTCTGTAGCCCCCTCCCAAAAAAAAAATCGTGCACAGAAGACAGATGCCGCGTGTGAAAATACTCAGAACACAGCTTTCGAACCTCAGCCGCATTTTCGTGCGTTCCGCACAGATCGTAACCATATCTGCGTTACCGTTTTTTCTGAATGACATGCTCGAACTGCATGCACACACTACCTCAGTGACCTTTCACTTTGTACCTGCACTGCTCCTTTGAACATCAAAGGTGCGGCAACTTCTTTTGCACCTATGTGTGCGAGAAACTAAAACTGCAAAGGACGTCTTGTTTGGGCCACCTGGTATTTCATTGCAGTGTTTTGTTAAGCCTTTATACACCTAAACTTTAATTTGTACGGATTTTAACCAGATTTGAAATATGTAGAGAAATCTATATGTAATCTCAACTCTATAATATTTAACGGACACTAATAGATGTTCCATAGAATCAAGATGCCTAAAACGTTGTTACATAAACATATGAATACGTATTTGCTTGACACGAATAAAATCAAGATTAATGTTGAAATAAACCTTAATGGGAATTAGTATTTAAATTAATGGGGAACTAAATACAGAAACTTCAAATTACACTTTTAGCTTTTTGTACAATCGTATAAATTGGAATTTATTATTTAACTCCATAGATATTTTATCGTTATAGGAACAATGCTTATATTTTAAATATATTTTTTAAAAGTAGTGCTGCATCTGCCATCTTGCACTGTGAATTCTGCAACACTTTACAGGGAAATAACATAACCCCTACACGATTTGGAGTAGTGGTAAACTTCGGACCAACTTTTATGAAAAGGTTTCCTTTACAAATTCGTACTACGTACTATTAAGTGATAAAGTAACATGGTTTCTTTTTTTGCAAATATTAACGATTTTTCTGTAAATTACATTTTCTTATTTAAATTGCTCCTTTTCTCAAAATATTGAGGATAATCAAATTAAAATTTAGAATGATAAAATCAACTATAAGTGATATTTTGGATCAACTTTGGTGTTAATAACATGGTTTATTTCTTTTTTAAGAATTCCTGATACATTTTAGTCAAAATATGGCATAATTAAGAAAATAAACCTATCTTTCTTAATAAATAACTTGTTGTATAAAACCAAATTCATGCACCTTTAGTCTGAGATCTTAAATAGTTTGAGATAATGCTTCATAAATTTAACATATTTAACATTGGCGCAATAGGACTTTTAATATATCATTAGAACATTCTTTGAATGCTTTCCTTGACCTGTTTATGCTCAATTCAAATCTGAGGGTGCACCACTGGACACACAAAATTGTGCCCCTGGTCAGTGTTCTCGAACGCCAAGACTGATTTTGAGTCAGCATGTCAGATGGATATTTCCATAATTGAGAAGTTATGCATACAAGGTACATATATAAAAAAACACGTGATTTGAGAAACTGTATTTGTAATATGTTCATATGGTCTCATAATTGTGTTAATAATTCCTTTTAAATATAGATAATAAATATAACTGACCTAAATATTGAAAAGAATTCTTTAAAATATGTCTAAATATGGTTTTAAAAATAAAACCTCCCCTATTACAGTGCGCAAACTGGATTTTGTAGTAAAAGTGGTAATAGTAATTGACACTGTATTGTAAAACTGTCGCTTAAAGCTGACTACAAAGCGGAAACAGCCCAACTGCCTTCCCTCTTCAACGTCCACCCGAACGACGAGTCTGACTCTCTAGGACATATGACTACGCCGGGGCAGACGCCTGACAGAAGGGGGCAGAGGATCTACGGATCAGAGAGTGAGAGACCAGGTTGGGTGATCAGCCACAAGCCCGGGATGAGAGCGAGGAAGTGGATGGGTGATGATGGAGCACCGGTGGAATGAAACGTGGTGGGGGAAACCGGAGAACCCGAAGAAAACCTGTCCAGACGCCGCTTTGTCCACCACAAAACCCACATCCCCTGGGATTGAACCACGCCCGGTGAGAGGCGAGCAGTCCAACCACTCGACTATGGCACCGCCTCATTGCTGTCTTTTACTATTTATTGTTATTTATTGATCTATATTTTTAAATGTTACATCATAAGGTAGTGAAAACATACGGACACTCCTAATACACATTTTCTTACTAGTTCAGTGAAATATTATTAAACTTCTCATTTTTGAGCTTACACTAGTTTTATCCTTATGTCGAGTGAACCAAAGAAATCTAAGCACGCACATCAACCATCAGGGCTCTTGTCAGTTGCGCGCGTAAAAATAGTTCGCGCAATTTATAACAATTATCTAGGCAATGCAGCTGAAATGTTAACATAATACTAAGGAATAAGAATTGGGGAGTGATGAAAAAATTACATTAACTGGAGAAAAAAATTACGGCCAGTAATTCTCTATGCAGTCATGTTGTCTGTTTTGCTGCAGTATGGCCAACATTATACTCAAATCAGCGCGTTGCTTGTTAGCGTTAACACGTGTAACAACGAGCACGGTGTGTCTTAATCAATAGCAAAACCTAGAAAAGGCAGAACTTTAAACTGTGGTTAGAAAACAAATTGTTCTAAACTTCTTTAGTACGCTTTGCGAGAAGTGTCCAATCTCTTACATAGATGACATTGTGACATTAACCTCAGAATTCACTGATGTGTCAAAGACGAGAAATATCCTATCTCTTACATAGATGAAATTATGACATTAACCTTAGAATTCACTGATGTGTCTAAGAAGAGAAGTATCCAAACTGTTCCATAGATGAAATTATGAAATTAACCTCAGAATTCTCTGATGTGTCTAAGACGAGAAGTATCTAACCTCTTACATAGATGACATTGTGACAACCTCAGAATTCACTGATGTGTCTAAGACGAGAAGTATTCAACCCCTTTCATAGATTGCATTTTGAGTTACCCTCAGAATTCACTGGTGTGTCTAAGACGAGAAGTATCCAAACTCTTACATAGATAACATTGTGACATTAACCTCAGAATTCATTGGTGTGTCTAAGAGCTATATTATCCAACCTCTTTCATAGATTGCATTGTGACATTAATCTCAGAATCCACTGGTGCGTCTAAGAGGAAAGCTATTCCACCTCCTCCATTGTAACAATAACCTCAGAATTCACTGGTGTGTCTAAGAGCTATATTATCCAACCTCTTTCATAGATTGCATTGTGACTTTAATCTCAGAATCCACTGGTGCGTCTAAGAGGAAAGCTATTCCACCTTCTCCATTGTAACAATAACCTCAGAATTCACTGGTGTGTCTAAGACGAGCATGTATAGTGTGAGAAAAGAAATATTTAACTCAAATCTTGAGGGAGTAGAGACCCTTACAGAGTCTAATTAGTGAAAGCACGTAAGTAGGTTTATACTAAAAGGTTCTGCATCTGCGCAAGTGTTTAAATGATAACGGAGGTAGGAATAATAATAATAGATATGCTGCTTACAAACCCCTCTTCCTACCATGAAAGTTTGACAGAACGTCTACCATCAGACAGTATATGCTTGACAAAGCAATACAGTTACTCTGGGTATAGAAACAATAAAATCCGTGTAGCTACAAATTCTGTACTTCCTTTCGTAAGCTGTATGTGACACAAGCTTATATACGACACATACGTATAAAGTGGTTCCAGGACTCCATATTTTGAGATATCGAAACGAAAATTTGTTGCATAACTCCTCAATTACATCGATGCCTTAAACTATAAAGTATAACATGTCAGCAACTCTGGTTGCTTATGAAACGGCCTGCGCCCAATTACTGCTTCTGCTCGTTGCCTCCCTTGATTACCAGCAAACGTCAATCACCAACCAAAGTAGCGCCAGTAAAAACAATTGGCGCTCCTGACGCACTATAAACATTTCACTACCACACAAAAACAATGAAACAGAACACAGGGTTTTATTTTCTTGGGACAAAGGTGAAAACTGATTGCGCTTATGTTTCAAAGTCGACTGTGGTTTAAACATTCTTTTACAGGAAGGTGTATAAAATTCGCGTAATATATTGCTAAGTATACACTAATGTTTACAACAAAGAACAGCATATTCTCGACATAAACTAACCATAGGCAGTGCTACTACTGTTTATTGAATACAGCTAATACATATTTGTCTTCAATGTATAAATTTACATACATGTTTCCGTTTAGACTACATAGATACGAGAAAAACCAAAGATTATAGGAACACGACTTAGAAAGTATATCATGTAATGTACAAAAAGAAACAGCTATAAAACCAAATTAACTGTATTACCCAAGGAAAAACGAGATGGTATAGGGGGCTCATGTGTTATAGATTTTGTTCTGCAGTGTTTAACATTTCTCCACACAAAAGGTGTAACAGTTTCCTGTTTAGTTCATGGGAAAAACCGTTTCGTGTTTAGATTGTTCACTGCTTCTTTCAAACACCATCTCGTTTTAACTGTAGGGCTATGTTGGAAGCTCAAGAGATGGCTAGCCTTAGGAATGTGTGCTGAGACAAGATTCAAGAACAACATGAGTGTTCCATTCAACTACGTCCAGCTCCCACCTCTCTCCATTAGTCGCTAGCCATCTCTTTGTTTCCCAGGAGCATATAGCTTACTTTCGTATTGAGAAAAACACATATGGATATAACATTCTCCATATAAATGACACCTTATTTCTAGAAAACTTTGTTTTCTAGTTCTTTCTACAGTAGAAGTAAAAACTCAGGGTTGTGGTCGAGAACATGCCCTCATTTCAATAAATATTTATCTACATAATGTCCGTATGTATAACAGCAAAAGGATTGGCTTACTTTATCCATCTACATTCTTTACTATATGTTGGTAACACTACATTATATGAAATACATCACAAGCGTATATTTTTATTTTAGTTCATATCATATTCTGTGGGTTCTTAAAACTATACAATAAAGTTTTCTTTTAGATATACTTTCATAAGCATTTGCATTAATTTTATGGGATTTATCTTCAAACTTTGGAAGCTAATCGTATAGAAAACACCCCAGCCAAGTTAGGAACTACAGGGGTGTGGCATTTAGGAAACGTTATACATTTCCGTTTTTAAAATCTTTTGGATTTAAGGTTAAAAGAAAGCCATCATTTTAGTGTCATGGACTAGCGACAACATTTTTTTTAAGGAAAATGTATATGCTAACAAGTTTGTGAATTTCAAAAGTATTTTAACAAATGAAAATTATTTAATATCAGTAAATGTCTATCTAAGGTTATGCGTTAATTAAATTTATAAACCCTCAAATTTATTATGAAATGTAATTACTACTATTGGTCTTTAGTCAGTGTGTTATATGGAGAAATTTCAATCAGCTACAATGATGATTTATTTTAAATATTGGTATTTGAATTTAAATAACCATACATCACTGATATATGAAATTATTCAAAATCAGATATAATGAACTTTAATGTAAAGGGTGTTTCAACAAGAATGTTCTATCTTTAACATGTGATAGCTGCCGTTGTTATTGAGTTACAATAGTCATTTTTTATTGTGGTTACAGTTGTTATTGACAAATAGCTATGAAACGTTACAGCATTCAGCAACGCGTAGAAATTGTGAAATTTTATTATGCAAATGGGTCATCTGTTCGCCAAACCTTCCGTGTATTGCGTGAAGTTTACGGTGTGCATAATCGTCCCTGCGAGAGATTCGGCGTTTGATCGATAAATTCGAAAGAAGTGGTTCTGTCAGCGAACGCCTGTACGTAATCGACGTAAGCGCTCCAACGAAAACATAGGCGCCGTTCGTGAGAGTGTACGCGAGCACGGAAACAAGTCAATTGCTCGTCGAGCGCAAGAATTGGGGCTTTCGCCGACCATAAATTGGCGAATTCTGCATCTGGACTTGAAGTTTCACGATTACAAAATGGTGTTAACTCAAGAACTAAAGTCCAACGACCATTGGTTGCGCCGTGTATTCGCTGACTGGGCTATGGAGCGATTGTAAGCTGACCCGGATTTTTGTCGAAAAATCATCTTCAGCGACGAAGCCCACTTTTGGATGAATGGTTGTGTTAACAAACAAAATTGCCGCTATTGGAGCAAGCACAATCCAATGCAGATTCAAGAACGACCACTTCATTCCCAAAAGGTTACTGTGTGGTGTGGATTTTGGTATGGTGGAATCATTGGTCCATACTTTTCCAAGATGAAAATGGAGAAGCTCTAACTGTCAATGGAGAAAGATACCGGGCTCTTATAAGGGACTATTTTTGGCCTAAATTGGATGGTATGGATCTCAAAAACATCTGGTTCCAGCAAGATGGTCCCACATGTCATACTGCTCTCGAAACAATCGATCTTTTGAAGGAGAAGTTCAGAGGTTTCATAATTTCCCGCGGTGGTGGTGTTAACTGGCCCCCGAGGTCATGTGATTTGACGGCGTTGAAATACTTCTTGTGGGGTTATGTTAAATCTCGAGTTTATGTCAACAAGCCAGAAACAGTAAATGATCTTATAAATAACATCACGCGTGTTATTTGTGAACTTTAACCTAATTTATGTTCTTCTGTCATTGAAAATTGGGTCAACCGTATACGCGCAACCCCACGAAGTCGCGGCCGTCACTTACTGATGTTCTCTTCCACACGTAATGACATTAGTTATGTTCCAAAATAAACCTCTATCATTTATAGAACGCGTTTTATTTAAGTTCAAAGATAGGACACTCTTGTTGAAAGACCCTATAGCTTACAATTTAGCTAAATGCCTCTTCCATTGACTGTGGATTGATTTTAATGAAGCTCTAGTGGTTTAGGTATATACTGTAAGTGTATTAGATAATTAGTAGCTATTGTCATGCCAAACAAATTATTGCGTCGTATTGGCCACAGCATTGTTGAGGTAATTCTTTCGGGTTTGGGTTTGAAGTCCCGTCAGGTATGACGCTCTCCAGTAATAGCTGGTGGATCTAGCGAGGGTTGGAGAGGGGGAATAGTTTTAGCGTTACTTTTCTTTGTGTTGTGTAAGCGTCAGTATGGCTTGAGAGTCGAGTGAGCGCGGTTGTATATGATGTAGCCTCGTGCGTGTAGCATCTCCCCTCATTTCTTTCTTTATTCTCTTCTTTGCGCGATGTAGAGGCACCGTATTTTTATTGAATAAACCACAGTTAATGTGAAATCTATGTATTTTGTTACAATTATCTCACGCCTACAGCTGAATATGAACATCAAAGTCCTGGTCCTCTCGCTGATTCTGTAGCTACGCTTCTCCAATGTGCATGCTGGGGTAATTAAAACTTAATATTTGGACCTCACCCCAGTATGTAACATATAAAGGATTAAGGTTTAGTTTTCAAAGTGTTTTTCTATTGTGAGGTAAAATATATTTTTGAACTAAAAGCAAAATCAACCCAAGCCCTACACTTCATGTTGAAGGATTGCAAACAATTTCATAATGTATATTAAGCAGAAAATTATTTATAGGTCCTGAAAATATATGGCGAATAACAACTCAAGTCTAGTACCAAGAAAGAATACTCGAATGAGCTTTGGACCACTAAATTACTCGCCATTGCAGTGACAACATTCACAATTTATTCTCATTTTTCAGTACCGCGTACCCTTAAGCTAAAATAATCTTATTTAAAACACGAACTTAAGAGCGACTGTGTAATTTAAATACGATTCTGCCCTTCACTAGTTATAAAAATTGTTCTAATTAAGTTATCTGCAGTATACTCACATCAGATTGTGAAAATGAATATTGAATGTAATTTCATTATTTTAACAGTTGTGTTCTCCAATAAATAATGCTTAAAAACAAATCACCATCGTAAGGGCAACTACTGAGAGCACACCTAACCTCAAATGTAAGAGAAACCAACAAAAATCTTTTAGTTTTAGTTAAGGATGATGGAAAGCACTCCCGGCGGAAGATCTGCTATGGTTACCATAACTTTGCAACACCTCTTGTATTAAATATTTACTCGTGTCATAATCTAAAACGGGAATGGTCAACGCTAGGCCCTCGGACAAAGTAATGGCCCGTCAAGATATTTAGAACGTCCCGCCGACAGTTCAAGATCCGATGTGAACGTATCATTACAAACCTGAAAAGAGTTACATAGATTTATTCATAAATCCATTTTGATTTTCGGAGACTGAGATTCATGAATACTCATCATTAATACTACTCCCATGTAAGTAATAGAAATCCAAAAACACCAGGATACTGTGCTAAACTTAAAGGATATTTTGTATAGCACCCAGTTGTCCTAATTTGATTTAATTTTGGAAATATATCCCTTCAGACCTTGCTCTGAGGCTCGTGAGCAGATTTAGTTCCATCTACATTTGTGAGCCAGCTTCTTCGGCCATGAGCGTTATTAACCCATTAACGCCTAGCGTTGCCCTGTAAAGTAACCGCATTTACGACAATATAGTGTTTATTGTCGTGTTTGTTACAATGATAACATACAGATTGTTCGAAAACTACTATGTGGGGCAGAAATGGACATCTGTTTCGAGTAAGTATATTTTTATATGCTTAGCGTTATTATGTGGAATACTTATTGGTAGTATATTTCTTTGTACAGTGCAATATATATTCTCTGGGAGTTACAAGGTGATTCAGAAAAAACAGGTGAAATTACGGCTTCCTAGTTCCAATGTTACCATATGGCAACGCTAGGTGAATATACTCAGTAAGACACATTTCACTAATGTTGTTTCAGGAAAGGTGTTTCACTTGCTGAATCACTGGAGATAGTTTACAATGATGATATTGATGGCGATGTGTTTATTGAGTCACCAGTACTAAACGTAGACACAGACTTGGATGCTGGAAATGAGGATGAAGGCGGATTATCTGACAACCTGACATCTCGCCAATTACTGGTTAACGCTGAAATAAGGTTAGCAAACAACAAAAGTATAGATGTTGACCAAAACAAGTACAACCCATCGTTACAGCCACCAACACTAGACGCAGCTGAACCCATGATGCTAGATGTGGCTATTCAGAACAGCTGGATTTTGTACAATAAAGCCAGAAGATAAAGAACATCTCAGCTGGATTTGTAAAGAGAAATGGCTACCCTATCTCAAGACATGCCATACTGTACCAAAAGGAATTGAAAGACCAGCAGCTTCACGGATACCTCTTAGCGATCGCATATAAAATTCTATAAGATTTGACAGAACTGGCCACCTTGTCGAGTCAACGGAAGGAGAAAAAAGGAAAAGGTGTGCTAATTACAACTGTAAATCCAATGTGAGAAAAATGTGCTTGAAGCGTAGTGTTGATTCTGAATGAACTGCTTTCTTCCCTTTCGTACTCATAAGATTTTGTGTGATTATACAAATGCAGAAAATACTGATGTACCTATGTATGCCATAAGTGCATTTTTGTGGAATTACACAATATGTTTTTATGCTTAATTCAAATTGTTAAATTTTTGGGATAGACAGTATTACCTTTAATAATGATGTAGAAGAGTAGCCTGCTAAACATCCAGAATACAAGTTCTTAATGAAAACTATACATCATAAAACTAGGTACGGGAAGCGCCTAGCGTTACCATATGGTAACTGCAAATATCTTCGAAACTGAGTAATGAATACTTATTTTTTTATTTTATTCACTACATGTGTATTACTTAGAGACATAATAAACTAGAAAACCAATAAAAATTATCAAAAAAATAATTCAGGAGTTAATAGGTTAAGAATAAGCTCAACTATTGCAGATGCACAACTTGCTGATGCACCTGTTTTCCGTGTACGTCAAAAATGACAAGAAATTGGTAAATTTAAAGCTAATCATAAGTCACATTAACATTACAGGTGTTCAACATCGAATGGACTTATGAAATGGTGGAATAATGATAAGGTGACCAGACGTCCCGCAATAGCCGGGACAGTCCCATTTTTGAGCCTCTGTCCCATCTTTTTTTAAGGTAGAAATGGTTCGCATAAATGTCCCTTTTTTCTGGTAATAACTTATTGGCATAAAACGCCGTTAACTATAGTTATAAAAAATTCAAAATGTCCTATTTTACATCAGTTTTATGAAAAATTTAAAGATACTAACAACTGATTGTTTGTATTAAGGGTCTAGAATTCAGCTGAAACCGTGTGGAGACTTCGGTTGGGAAAATGCAGTTGAATTGAACTGTGCCGGGCTGCGCTGCCAATAATAACGAAAACTGTAAACGCATATGCTTGATTCAAAATAAATTTATTACAGTTGTTAGACAGTACTGTGTTCTGCTTTCGTGAAATAATAAAATACATTGAACTTCTGTGAACTGCGAGTGCTACGAGGGCAGACCCAGAAGTACCCGACCTGACGTATATACAGAGGTTGTTGTTTCAAACAAATGACTATGATAGAAAGTACCAACCTTATAAACCTTAAGTCTGAAGTTTGATGATGCTACGTTGTTTAGTAATTGTTTGGCAGCCCTCAATAGTGAACTCTCTCTGTGAATTTGTAAACATGGATAAAACTGGCCATCGTTATGTGATACAATACTTTCATTTGAAAGTTCTTAGTCCAACTAATATTAAAGCTGAGCTAGATTCTACTCTGGGGGTGTCTGCTCCTTCCTTTACAGCAGTAAAATATTGGGTGGCAGAGTTTAAGGGAGGCCGTACGAGCTGCCAAGACGAACATTGCAGTGGTCAACCAATTAGATGACCACGCCAGAAATTGTGAAGAAAATCACAAAATGGTATTGGATGACCGTCGACTGAAAGTGCACGAGCTAACAGACATCATAGGCATTTCAAAAAGTGTTGTACATTGCATACTGACTGAAAATTTGGACATGAGAAAGCTGTGTACAAGATGGGTGTCGGGTTTACTCACAATGAAACAAAAACAGCATCGTGAGCGTGATTCAGTCGAGTGTTTGACGATTTTTCGCTGCAATAAAGCAGAGTTTTTGCGTCGATTCAGAACCATGGATGAAACATGGGTCCATCACTTCACACCTGAGACGAAGGAATAGTTAAAACAGTGGATTGAAAGGGCAGAATCGACTCCAAAGAAGCCGAAGGCAGTTCCGTCTTCAGGCATGGTCATGGCAAGGTCAGTTTTTTTGGGATGCACGTAGGATAATTTTCATTGATTATGTTCATAAAGGAAAAGCAATCAATGGCGAGTATTATGCAAACTTATTGCAGTATTTGAATGATGAAATCAAACAAAAACGGCCGCATTTAGTGGAAAAGAAACTGTTGTTTCATCAAGAGAATGCACCAGTTCACACATCCATTATCGCCATGGCCAAAATCAATGAATTAAAGTTCGAATTCCTTCCACATGCACCCTATTCACCAGATTTAGATCCCTTTGATTATTCTCTGTTTCCAAAGCTGTAGAAACAGCTTGATGCTAAAGGATTTTCCAACAGTGAAAAGCTGGATTCTGAAGTTGATGGCTGTTTTGCATAACTCGATGGTTCTCACTATAAACAGGTATCGAAGCTATTGAACACCGCTGGGAAAGGTGTATCAAGCTTAAAGGAGATTACGTAGAGAAATAAAAAGAGTTTTTCCCCAAAATTCTTGTGTTTTCTTTGTTAGTTTGGGTACTTCTGGGAAGACCTCTAAAACACTTAAATTGATATGTCACCGCCGAAAAGGAAGTGTGTTTTTAATAGTGACTTAATAGGTTTTGCTCAATAAAGCATTTGTTCGGTGTTGCTTTATTTTGGTAACGAAGAATGGGTAGAGAAAGTCATGTAAATGGTTGACATCAGACTTTTTCGTTCCTTCTGACGATGTTATAGTCTGTATCTCGAGGTTTTGCTCAATAAAGTATGTGTTCCCTGTGGTAGCGAAGAATGGGTAGAGAAAGTCATGTAAATGGTCCACATTAGACTTTTTCGTTCCTTCTGACGATGTTAAAGTCTCCAACTCGAGGTTTTGCTCAATAAAGTATGTGTTCCCTGTGGTAACGAAGAATGAATGCATGTAGTACGTCACAGCGAACCCGAAACCACAGAGGTGTAACCACAGAAAGGTGATGGGTTGTTGGCTGTGACAGGTAATTCCACTCAGCCTATATGTGTACCACGTGAAGTTTATATGCATCACAGGGCCTCATTACAGACATAAGGTGGTCTGTGTGCTATGGACAGAAAGCCTTCTGCGGCTAATGGGTATACTCAACCCAGCGCAGTCCATTACGAGCTTCACGGCGTAAGAAACGTAGTAGCGCTGAAACAACTGAAGTCTGGCTCAAGAAAACACCACAAGTGTTCCTTTCAAATGATAATTTCTATCCTTTTAAAGCAATCCTATGGTGAAGTTTGCGTAATTATTAACCAGTTGTTTTGAAAATTTAACCACATACTTAGAAGGTTATCTTATAACAGAGTACAAAGCTTTATGCAGCTAGTGCAAACACCTTAGCAATTATTAATTATTGTTTATACGATATATAAATATTTCTAGTTATATAAAATGTCCAACACGTCAAATTATTTAACAAAATCTTCCCTGACATCTGAAGATGAGAGACACCAAAATCGGCCTATTTTACTTTCTCTACTACGTATAGCAAGCAGCGGAACTATTGCATTCCAACCAAAAATTCGATACCGATATTTCACCGAAAATATATGTTTTGAGGCCCCCTGAATAAAAACAAATCTTTTTAGAAAAAGGTTCGTTACGTGTGTGTGTGTGCTGTGAACAGCATAACTCAAAAACGAAAAGTCGGATAAATACTAAGCTTGGTATTCAACTTCAGTATTTTTCAAAGATGCGACATGATGATTCTAAAGAAAATCCCCCACACCAGAGTACCCTTTACATGAACATTTTTCGAAAATTTTGATTTTGTCAAAAAATGGCTCAAACGATGTGATTTAAATATTATATGCTTAAGATACTTTATGGCAATTCATGTATATCATGCATTTTTTGGGAATGTCTCCAAAAGTCCTCTTCATTCTGAATGGCTTTTGCATAACTGGAAAACCGTAAGATATGGACAAAAGTTTACTACACAAAAAATGTAGATCTCGTTAAAACACACAATTCTCATGCATATTTTTTGTGAAGTAAACCATTTCCGAGATATTCCTTATTTGTTTGAATTACTTTTTCTCAAATGGGAATTCGTTAATCGTTTTTTTATGTCCTGGACATACAAAGAGAATGGAATGCTCCACATAGCAACCAGCTCTTAAAACTTGTACAAACTATTTTTACAAACGCTTATTCTGCATATGCTACATGTTAATCGAGATAAACATTTGCAGACTCTATCTTATTGCTAAGTTTCTTGTAGATGTAAGGGGAATATATATTTACAAGGGCAATATAGAAATACAGTAGCCTTTAAGCACATACATATCTCTTAATAGCTGGTTGCTAGGTGCAGCACCATTCCCTTTCCCACAGATTAATACTCTTTGCATATCCAAGACAAAAACATGAATAACGAATTCCCATTTGAGAAAATAAGCATTGAAAAATTTAAGGGAATAACAAGCAATATCTCGAAAATGGTTCACTCAAAAAAAAATGATTGTGACATAAATTGTGTATTTCAATGCGATCTACATTTATTGTGCAGTAAAATTTTGTCTATAACTTATGGTTTACCAGTTATGCAAAAGCCGTTCACAATGAAGAATACTTTTGGAGACATTCCCAGGAAATTCAAGATATACATTTTATTTATCATAAAAATATCTAAACAAATGATATTTTAATCAAAATCGTTAGAGCCATTTTTGAGAAAATTTAAATTTTCGAAAAATCTTCCATGTAAAGCGTAATCTGGGGTGAGGGGATTTTCTTGAAAACCTTCGTGTCGCATCTCTGGAAGATACTGAACCTAAATACCAAGTTTGGTGTTTATCCGACTGTTCGTTTCTGAGTTATGCTGTTCACAGACAGACACACAGACACACACACGGACATGTTTCCAAAAATGCTTTTTTGGATTCAGGGGGTCTCAAAACATGTATTTCCGGTGAAATCTCGGTATCGAATTTTTGGGTGGAATACAATACTTCCCCTACTTACTATATGTAGTAGAGAAAGTAACAATTATGTACTTTAAGAGATCTACATTTTTTTGTGTAGCACGTTTTGGTCTATCGCTTAACGTTTACTAGTTATACAAAATTCCTTCTGCGTGAAGAGGACTTCACGGGCTATTCCCAGAAAGTTAAGATATACATTTTATTTGTCACGTAAATGTCTTTAATATATTGTATTTTAATCAAAATGGTTTGGCATTTTTAGAATATAAAGATTTGGAAAAATGTGTCTTGTAAAGGGTCGCATCTTTGGAATATCAAGTTTGGTGTTTATCCGAGATGCTTTTAAGTTATGCTGTTCGCGCGCGCGCACGGGCCTTTTCCTAAAATGTTGGTTTTATTCAGGGCCCTTGAAACATGTATTTCCGGTGAAATCTCGGTACCGAATTTCTAAGTGATATGCAATACCTCCTCTACCTACTATACGCGGTAGAGAAAGTAATAATGAAATAATTGTAGTTTATTTGCATTTGAACTTGTTACGCGCAGCGGTACGTAAGTTGTATCATGGGAAGAGAGAGAGAGAGAGAGAGAGAGAGAGAGAGAGAGAGAGAGAGAGAGAGAGAGAGAGAGAGGACAAAGTGCCAACAATGGACAAGGTTCCGACAGCCGCAGCCAAGGCGGTATTGACTTCTCCCAGGGAACGACTCCCCCAAAAAGCCCTGTGGAGCTTCAGACAGTGTCACGATTTATTTCGGCGAGAGTACGCGAGCCATCTGTCTCGTCGCGGCACATGACGAGGTGGTAAACAAAATTCCTAAAGAGGCAATCGATTTTCTGTCATCGGTAGCGTGCGACTCGACCAGTTTGCATTTGTTAAGGTTTCTCTCGTGATTCACATTATTCTTCTGTCTTCGTGCAAACACACGGCCTGCCTGCCTGCCTGCCTGCGTCGGAACTTACTGACACTTCATTTGCAAGAGGACGCAACTGCTGCCGACTTCTCTCATTGGGTCAGTCCATCTCTACTTTCAGCCCTTTCTTCTGAATAATCAGCGGTCGATATGCTTTTGTTTTATGAACTACAACGAGCGAGATAGCTTAGCGCGGTACCGTCTGTGGCCTGCATTCGGGTGGTTCCGGGTTCAAATCTCGTGTGTCGACCAAATTTTCTGGGGGTTTTTACGTGGCTTCCCTCAGTCCCCAAGGTAAATACAGGATTCCTGTATTTAATACTACGACCCAAAGTTACACGTCAGATCTAAAACAACAATAAAAATCTGATGTTTACACTCACATGACTTTCTCTACTCTTGTACAAACTATTTTTACAAACGCTTATTCTCCATATGCTTCATCTTAATCGAGATGTTAATCTTATTGCTAATTTTCTTGTAGGTGCAAGGGAAATTGGTAGGCTTTAACGAAAGTCAAATATTTTAAGAGCTGGTTGCTATGTGGAGTATTCCATTCTCTTTGCATTACCAGGACATAAAAAAGATGAATAACGAATTCCCATTTGAGAAAAAGTATAAGTACTGGAAAATTTAAGGGAATAACAAGCAATATCTCGAAAATGATTCACTCAACAAACAAAAAATGTATATGACATAAATTGTGTATTTTAACGCGATCTACATTTTTTGTGTAGTAAAATTTTGTCTATCTCTTATAGTTTACCAGTTATGCAAAAGTCGTTCACAATGAAGAATACTTTTGGAAACATTCCCAGAAAATTCGAGATATACATTTCATTTGTCATGAAAATATATTAAACATATAATATTTTAACCCAAATCATTACAGACATTTTTGATAAAATTTAAATTTTCGAAAAATATTCTATGTAAAGGGTAATCTGGGGTGGGGGGATTTGCTTGAAAACCTTTGTGTCTCATCTCTGGAAGATACTGAACCTAAATACCAAGTTTGATGTTTATCCGACTGTTCGTTTCTTAGTTATGCTGTTCAAAGACACACACACGTAGTAGAGAAAGTAATAATGGAAATAGGGAATGCTCTAGCATCTATCCTCAGATAACGAAAGCAGATAGACTGGAGGGCATCTTAATGCTACCTGTCCGACACTTGAAGTATAAAAACATTTGCCTTAAACTTAGGCCTCTAGACAGGCGTCGAAGCTGCCATATACCCAGTACGTGTAGAATCAGAGCTACAGTTCCCTAGCACTAAGGGTTCTGTAGACATGTGTCGAAACAAGATGATATGGTACAGGGATGTGACCTAGAGGGTTAACTGTCCGCTACACAGTATCTCCTAACAGATCGGTAGTGATATGACCACGTAGTTAAAGCGACGTAACATAAATAGAGAGAGAATTACTTTCTCTGTTGTTTTCTGTGGTAGGCAAGGCAATACAGGCTCATTCAACAAAACAAAACTTGTACAATTATGCAGTGACCATTAATTAGTACCAATTAGATGCAACATAGGAAAATATTCCATTTGTTATAAATTATGCTACAAAATGGCCTTCATTTCTCCAACAGAAATCTGGTCTAGCTGCTTAACGTCAAATGCATATTATAACATTTGAATTTGAACATTATTAATTTCTCTTTCCACATTGTCTTAGGATTTATAAACATTTCAATAAAATTTACTCTTCAAAATACCCCTAGAGATATCTGGGTGTCCTAGAGGCCGTACAGTATGTCATTAAGTATTGTATTCTAACCAGAAATTTGACAGCGAGATTTCACCAAAAAATATATGAAACCTCGCACCCTCCCAAAAGAATTTTAGAAACGTCCGTGTATGTGGCTGTGAACAGCATAACTCAAAAACCAAACATCAGATAAAAACCAAACTTGGTATTCAAGTTCAGTATGTTGCAAAGATTTTCAAGAAAATACCCACACCGCAACTATACTGTTGATGTTCCAAAAAATTACGATTTTGATTGAAATACCATATATTAAAGAAATTTACATACACAAATATATATATTGAATTTTATAGCAATAGCCTGTAAATCCTCTTCGTTCGGAGAGATTTTTTGTATAATCTTTTATAATTAGTGAACATTCAGGATAGATAAAAAACAAACTACTCCGTAAATTCAGATCCCTGTAAAACTCAAAATTTATTTAAAATAACTTTTTTGTGTGTGGCATCCACCTTTATGACATGTCCGTTATTAATGTTTGGAATTGTTCAATAGTTTGGCATTCTTTTCAAGTCTTGTCAACATTCAGTTGTTTCTCGGGATGTCATGGAAACAGTATGGAATTTTAAGGCCAGCATATAGCGTTCAGTTGTTAAACATTTGACTATCGCTGTTCTCTTTGTATCTATAATGAAATGTGTAATGTAGCTATTTCTGCAAATGTTTATTTGAATTAAAATGCAGTAGAAAGAAAAAAAAGCTTTAGTAAGAATAGTTTGTATACCCACTAATAAACAATAGAGACTAGGGAAAGTCATGAGAATGTAACATATCAGAATTTCTTGTCAAAATTATTTCACATGTATTTAATGGCGCAATTTCTTTGGTATAATAGGTATAATTGCCACAAAATGGATTTTAATTTGTCTGAGGAAAACGATGCCAAAACCAAAATTATAAACGTTTTAGTGAACTTTCTCATTAAAGGAGTTTAAAACATGTGTCAGCGACATATTATTGAAAAATGGTTTATCCACACGTGACTCCCCTTAAACAATACAGTTTCAAGTGCTCTTTTGTTGTCGTAAGGCCCACCTTCAAAAATTTTGTATTTGACCCTAGCGCCTCTGTGTATACATAACGATTTAGAAGAGGTCGAAACAAATAAGTATTTTAAGAATAAATTCTCACTAGCATAGTGGGTAGAGGAAGTGGTGTGATTGTAACACGTTGCCTGTAGTACTTCTAGACAGGTTTGTCCATTGATCTGTTACGAATGTGTGCGACCGTCTCCAAGAAAGAAAACTCGACATTTGCCAGCTGAACACTTCCTAATGGGCTCTGGCAACTTGACCTGCAGTGGGAACAGTCAAGAGCACTCTCAGCCCTACCTCATATGGCCACTTTTCTAAGACCTCTTCACACCATAGCGTGCTACGGGCGAGAGAAGTGGAGCATTCATACGGCGACGTGTCAAATTCTTTGCTACTCAAGTGTATGATAGCCAGTCGTTCAAAAACACCCAGCTTCCTTGCCTCACACCATCCAGTAGCTGGTTCCACGACTGTGAGAATGTTTGTCAAGTTCTTGCCTCCAGTTGGTTACAACATAGTGTTCACAGGTCTTCCAAAAATATTGAAGAGCTTCTAATGTTTAAAATTACTCCAGAAGTTAAGACATTTGATGGAACTCATATGAAAACTTCTGCACATTCAATTTTCGAATTCAGCTTTCTTCTTTCACACCATTCACAAGTTATTCCCACTACTGTGAGACTGTTTGTCATATTCTTGCCTCCAGCTGGCTACAACACTGTGTTGACCGGTCTTCCAAAAATATCGAAGAGCTTCCAATGTTTAAAATTACTCCAGAAGATAAGACATTTGATGGAACTCATATGAAAACTCCAGTAAACTCAATTTTTTAATTCAATTTCTTCTCTCACATCATAGGAGTTAGTTCTAAGACTACGAGAATGCTTGTCATGTTCTTGAACTACAAATGACTACAACACCAGTGTTGGCAGGACTTACAAAACTTTCGAGAGATGTTCCGATGTTTAAAAATGCTCTAGAAAATGAGAAAGTTTATGAAACTCTTACGAAAAAATTCTGCAAATTCATTTTTAATTCATATTTCTTCTCTCACACTATCCAGAAGTTATTTCTACTACTGTGAGACTGTGTGTCATGTTTTGCCTACAACTGGCTATAGCACTAGTGTTGCCAGGTATTCCAAGAATATCGTAAGATGTTCCAATGTTTAAAAATACTCCAGAAGTTGAGAAATTTGATGAAACGCTTATGGAAACTTCAGAAAACTAATTTTTTAAATTCTGATTTCTTCTCTCACATCATCCAGTAGTTAGTATCCATGACTGTGAGATTCTTCGCCATGTTCCTGTCTACAACTGGTTACACCACCACTGCTGCTGGTCTAACAAAAATTTGGAAAAACTCCAATGTTGGGAAGCACGTCAGAAGATGAGAAATGTAATGGAAACGCTTAAAAATTGCTGCACATTCAATTTTCGAAAAAATTATAATAATATGTTGTTTCTGATCAATAAATACTCCATTATGGGGTTCATGAATCAATAATTCTTTCAGCAGTTTCAGATTGACAATACAACGAAGGAACTGGAAACACCAAGCTGTAATAAAGACAAGAACATTCTGAGTTTGAGTAATCAAGATTCTGCAGAGAATCTGGTTCGATTTCCGGCAGTGACACGGATTTTTCTTTCACTATAAATATTATTTACCCACTACAGAGACTAGAAGTATGAATGTGAGAGTATGACATAACTAAAATAAATAAAAACAAACTCACTTTGGGAGGTGTCATTTCAAATCCCGAATACCGGCCAAACTGACCTTTTTCGTGGTTTCTCCAGGTAAATATTGTATCAGATATTAAATATCACACCTCAAAGTTCCACCTGGAGAACAAAAGAGCTAGGAATAAGAATATATGGTACAGGAAGGAGAATAAAGACCATCAATCCAGCATCACAATAGGTACGTGTGCAATCAAAGAACAGCTTACAGGATTCCAAAATCTACATTTCACAACAAAAAGTCTCAGTATCAACAAAATAGATGGTAAACGAAGATGAGCATGCGACTAACGCAATCTGCCTGACGTACACTGGTTCACATGGAACACAGAAACCTACAGAAACTATTATATTCATGTCTTATTATCAGCTGGTTCCTATATACACTATGTGATCAAAAGTATCCGGATACCCCACAAACATACGTTTTTCATCTTAGGTGCCTGGTACTCATTATCCGCGACCTCAGTAGTCATTAGACATCGTGAAACAGCACAATGGGACGCTCTGTGGAACTCACCGACTTCGAACGCGGTCAGGTGATTGGGTGTCACTTGTGTGAGAAGTCTGTACGTGAGATTTCCACACACCTAAACATCCCTAGGTCCACTGTTTCTGATGTGATAGTGAAGTGGAAAAGTGAAGGGACATGTACAGCACAAAAGCGTACAGGCCGATCTCGTCTGTTGACTGACAGAGATCACCGACATTTGTAAAGGGTCGTAAAGAGTAATTTGCAGACATTTATCCAGACCATCACACAGGAATTCCAAACTGCATCAGGATCCACTCCAAGAACTGTGACAGTAAGGCGTGAGGTGAGAATCTTGGATTCCATGGTCGAGCGGCTGGTCACAAGCCACACATCACGCAGGAAAATGCCAAACGACGCCTCGCTTGGTGTAAGGAGCGTCAACATTACACGATTGAACAGTGGAAAAACGTTGTGTGGAGTGACGAATCACGGTACACAATGTGGCGATCCGATGGCAGGGTGTGGATATGGCGAATGCCCGGTGAACGTCATCTACCAGCGTGTGTAGTGCCAACAGTGAAATTCGGAGGAGCTGGTGTTATGGTGTGGTCGTGTTTTTCGTGGAGGGGGCTTGCACCCCTTGTTTTGCGTGGCACGATCACAGCGCAGACCTACATTGATATTTTAAGGACCTTTTTGCTTCCCACTTTGAAGAGCAATTCGGGGATGGCGATTGCATCTTTCAACACGATCGAGCACCTGTTCATACTGCACGGGCTGTGGCGGAGTGGTTACACGACAATAACATCCCTGTAATGGACTGGCTTGCACAGAGTCCTATAGAACACCTTTGGGATGTTTTGGAACCCCAGGCCTCACCGACCTACATCGATACCTCTCCTCAGTTCCGCATTCCGTGAAGAATGGGCTGCCATTCCCCAAGAGACCTTCCAGCACCTGATTGAAAGTTTGCCTGCGAGAGTGAACGCTGTCATCAAGGCTAAGGGTGGGCCAACACCATATTGACTTCCAGCATTAATGACGGAGGGCGCCACGAACTTGTACATCATTTTCAGCCAGGTGTCCGTATACTTTTGATCACATAGTGTATGTGTGATTTGCTTAAGAGTGTTAATGTCTTGTTATTGATCCACCGAAATGCCTGTCAACAAATTCACGCTTGAACAACGAATTTTTACGATACTTACGTAAAAACGGAATCATGTAGAGAGGTGTGTAGACAATTTCAGTAGAAATTTCCTGGTATTCCAGTTTCAGGTAGAGAAACTGTT
Source organism: Deroplatys truncata (assembly GCA_030765065.1). Lineage (NCBI taxonomy): Eukaryota > Metazoa > Arthropoda > Insecta > Mantodea > Mantidae > Deroplatys > Deroplatys truncata. Next base: position 28,983,266 of record CM060981.1, on the reverse strand, counting down.
GGACGTCTTCACACCACTTATAACAAGGTTAGTACTCATTACAGTGCATGTACTTTCACTGGTGAGTAAGTAATGCGGGAGTTACGGAACGAAACACCCCTAGTGTAATCGACAGCGCACATGAGTGCGATCCGTGGTCCTACCTCAAAACGATCGCACTGCATACTACCAGCGGAGGACGAGATGAATCAATAAGATGTCTTATTGCAATTACTCATCTTATTTATTTCAGCTTATGTATGCAGTAGAGAGGGCCAACTCATTGTAAGGTTAATATTTCTAGATATTATGTATGATAGAAAACCCTTAGAAGGTGGTCATATGAGAAGTTCATGTTGTACGTGTGATGATTATCTGTACTTTTGATTTGACTTGTGGTGCTTAATGTACCGGTCGTTGTATATCAGCGACACAGTCGGGAGTGTCGGTCTTGGTACCTTACGCATCTGTGTAAGGTGTAAGTTTACTCCACCGCAATAGTAGTAATTTCTTCTTCGAACAAGTCATATTTCTTCATCATCCGCCAAATTTACTATGGAAACAGAAACCAATAATTTATTACCCTTCTTGGATATATTGTTAAACAGAAAAGAAAATAATATAAATTTTGGCATTTACAGAAAACCTACACATGTGGATAACTATATTAAAATAATTTCTATAAACCTACTTCACACCAACATGCTGTTTTTAGAAGTTTGGTCCACAGATTGATTAATGTACCATTGGAAAAAGAAGACTATGTTACTGAATTAAATTATATTAAGAATGTTGCTAGTGAAAATGTTTTCAAACCACAACTTATCAATAAATTAATTACTAGATATAAAAAGAAACATAGCTCACATATGATTAGTACCCTACAAAATCCGAATAAAGTATTAATATACAAGAAGTTTACATACCACACAACTTTGTTCAAAGTTTTTGAAAAATTATTCACAAAATATCAGACCCAATTGGCACCTCAGAGTAGTTACAGTTTAAGAAATATGCTGAATACACCTTTGACTAATACAACTGATAATCTAAAAAAATCAGGAATTTACCAGATCTCATATCATGTCATATATAGGTAGAACTAAAAGGAATTTAAAAGTAAGATTAAGTGAACACCAAAGAAACATAAAACTGAAACAAATAGATAAATCAGCAGTGGCCAACCATTTTTGGAACAGTAGCCATGAAATAGAACAAGAGATAAAATTATTAAAATCTATACAGACTCCTTCACACTTGGAAATTTGGGAAAAGATTTTTATTCATCTCAACATTGAGAATGATTTGAATTTTGAAATACCGCCTACAGACTACTTAATGCAGCTGATCCAATCAGATTACAAGAGTGAAAAAAAAAGACAGATGAGTTCCCAACCTTCACCACAGATGGTAACACCACCAGCTTCCAATTCTTCACAACAGAGGGCAGAAGAATTGTCTAATGAAATACTTCTTGGGGTTAGGAGTGAGAACGGTCAGGTAGTCGGCCGTAGCTGATGATGGGGGAAACATATCTCCCGAAAGCGCTCCTTAGTTAACATCTAGCACTAATGTAATGGGAATTAATAAGTAACGACTCAGTTTAAATTATAATATGATATCACAATAAAAAGCACTTCTGTTCATTATAACCTCTAGGTTGTCTGCCCACCTTGACAACCTACCCACTAAAACTTAATTACGAAATCCCTCTGTCGAGTGTATGAATCTTCGAGATACGACAAAACGCTCAGTCAATGATTAGTAACACCAAAACACTTGTTTCTCGAGTCAAAATCCCTGGTATGACCATAAAGGGTACTACACAGTCAAAACAATTTAATAGAAAATTCCAACTGTTGCTCTACTCACATCCAAATTTCCAACTTATTAAAAATATAATTCAGAAATGGAAATTATTGAGAACTACAGGATAAAACTGACACATCCAGTGGAATTTTGGAATGCTATTTATAATGTAAACCAGATCAAAATGCGTGCGTGAGATCATAAATGTATTTGGGTTGCGACTGCAAACTTTCATCTTACATTCGGTGTTTAGTGAAAAATTTCGGGGAACAATTCTAAAAAAGGGGATCGCATTAAAACTACTCTTAATTTTGATTACATTTTAAACATAATTGAAAGGTGTAAACGAATTTTATTAAAACTTTATACTGGTAAGTGCAGTGGCGTATCTAGAAGGTGCAAAGGGGATTTCTATCTAATTTTTTTAATCTACTCCAACAAAATTTGAAATCTCTCGACAAATTTTCTTGAAGTTACAGTATACAAAATTTCAATTCCGTGTGTGCAGTGGTTTATCTAAGATTAAACTTTCCTTAAACTCTAATCTATTTAAACTACATTTGAAATGTGTAAGCAAATTTTGTTGAAGTTGTCCTATGCAAAATTTCAACATCGTGTGTGCAATAGCTGGCATAAAAGCTTGAAAGGGGGCTTTTTATTTAAATTTTCCTAAATTATATAGGGAGTTCAGAAAAACTTGAAGAGGTCAACAAAGTTTCTTCAGATTGTAGTGTATAAAACTTCTAAGTCTATACGTATAGTGGTTTTCCTAAAAGTTCGAAACTTTTAGGACCTTTAATTTTCGACCCTTAATTTTGAACCGATTTCAATAAACCTTTAAATATGCTCACAATTTTTTCTGCAAATAATTAATTGTAAAGAAGTTCTTACGAGGAATAATTTTCCTAAAAGTTTTATTGCAGAATGGGCATTTTTCGGCAGACGTGGTGGATTTAAGCCATTTTGGCTTTCAGTTGCTTATATATTTTACAATAATAATTTTTCCACTAAGTTTATACGCATCTTAAACGGTGAATCAATTGTTTCCGATTGCAGGTGATTAAAAGCACAATGACAGCCTTAATTATATTTTTTTTAAAAAAAGAATTTTTTTCGCCTAGAGGGTTTGCAATTTTATTCTATTAAAATGACATATTACCTTTGATTTTGAGGTTAAGTACTGTTTCAAAAGTCTGCAGTTGATACATTAGGTGGCATATGGTGATTTATTTCTAAACATCATAAATAGAGATTGCTTGTATTGTGTAGGTGTATTGTATAATAGTAATTATTTATACCGTATCATAATAAAATTATTACAGGGTATTTTGAGCTTATCTGTATAGCAGTAGTGAACTTATTTGGAGCTAGGAATTGAATGTATTGTCAGATTTCTCCATATTTTGACTCGTTTACTCACTACATACTTTTAATGTGTTTACGGGTTGTTTTGTACCCTATGGCCAACATTCCGACATATATACGATGCTATTCTGTTAACTTTAAGCTTCCAGACGTTCAATTGAAAAACTAAAATGAAGGCTTTCTTTTTCTTCGACCAATAACACAAACTGTTTCAATAATATTACCTTTTAATTCGTATATTATATTCAGTTTACTGAAGCCAATTTCCAAAGATACATATATTTAGGGGTATTACTGGAAAATATACTTTGTACTCCTGAATCTTGTGGTGATTTACTTCCTGTTAGATGTATAAATTAGACATTCACTAAGTTAAAGTGAGGTTATGATACATCCACTACTGAAACCTATAGGGACCCACAGCTGTTTACAAGTTTATCCAGACTTTAGGTAGGTTTATGTTTCTAAGGATAGCCTCATTGGCTAATGTAAAGCTCTTAGACCTATAAAAGCACAAGACTTTTTTTATACCAAACATCTCGAAAATATATAACATGTACATTTATTTTTCTTTAGGAATTTTAAATTATATATTCTCCAACAATGAAGAAACAATACTTATTTGATTATTCAACTGTACAACTTTAGTGCCCCTGACGGGATATCAATTTTTTTAATTACCAAGGAAACAACATTTTCCCAAAAAATCAACAATTTAATATCTTCCAGAGAGCTTGGAAATCTATAATCAGTAGGTTTCTTAGCTATCTGTAGAACAATATTCCACCCAAAGGGGGAGGTGTATTTGAACTACCCTAAAATTGCAAAAGCTATACAATACGTCCCTAATACCTGCGCAAAAGCGAGGTTATCGTAATGTTTTGTTTTTTTTTATTTGTTTTTTTATTTTTCAACGTAGGAAATGTGGGTTACGTATTGGCAACCCGCTGTTATGCCAACCTTATTCACAGAACCGAACACCAGATGCCTATTTCTGTTGAAATTAGACTTAATGGCTCCCATTTCCTATTAACTATCGATATCTCACTAAGCGACTTCTGCCCGAATGGCTCATGACACAATAAGAAAGCATTTTTCTATGAAGTGCACTCGACACTCACAATACAAAAGTCTTTCAGTAAAAAGTAACAAATGAATGAGTGTTACATCATAACAACAAATAATGCCAGTCTCAAATACACACACAGTTTAGGGAATTGAGCGTGGGGCTAGGAGCTCTTTCCCTGCAATACACATAACCTCAATCATGAAAAGAAAAGTGTAAACAACTACATCAAATAGAAACGAAAACATCACATTTCTCAAAGGAATCACAGTGAGACTCGAACTGGGCTAAGTAACATTCAGTTCACATGAAAATTTGTTCAGAATTGTTTAAGGCAAGGGAGGTTCAACCGTTCAACTTTACGCTATGTGCAATACGTGTACGATAATAATCGACTATTACAAACAATTGCTAATATAGTTCAACAACTTGTTAAGGTAACAGTTGGTATATTCATAGAAACAAGATTAGTGTTATAGGCGAATGGGCATCTGTTTTCACATTTTCAAAACGCACTGAAGTAAAAACAAATCAAGTGTTAACACGATAAGAGGTTCTTGACACAGATAGTACTGGGTGAGTTCCCGCGATAGACATAGAACTTACTCTACACTTACCAGATAACATAGAAGAAGTCAGTCAGTCAGTCTCAAGCATGCTTAGGAAGCGAGACACAAACACTAGCTGAACATAGTCGCCCTCTAAAGAGTTTTACAGCAAAACGGAACATACTTATAATGTAGGGCGTCCTTCAGCTGCCTCATTTCACACGGACGTAGCGTTCAAATGCGACAACAATGACACGGACGAGGATTTGATCACGTTGTGCTCGGCCTCGTCCCCTGGACGGCGAAATCTGCAGGAGCGGGAGATATTGTTGACGCAATTGTTGTTTTCAGACTTGCCAACACTGTCGTTGTTCCCGCCGAGCAGAGCTGCGGACGATGTGGAGTCCTGATGTTCAAATGGAGGTGGTCCGTTGTTGCCAAGGGGCGGGGGCGAGGGCATCTTCCCGCCAAATGTCGGGGCGATGGCCATTCTTGTCGTCACCAACAGACTTCCGTTCTTAGCCGCGTTCATTCTGCAGCTGTAGCTACTCTTCACGCTGCCGAAGTCGCTATCATACCTAGTGAGAAAACAATGCCATTATTAGCATACTAACCAGTGTTGCCACACACCTGAAATCAAAATCAGCTGTCGAGGAACTCTAAGGTCCGCGTATTTCAGAACTTATTATAATGTTGACATTATTAATGAATGCATATACTTAAACTGACACCTAATTTAATTATTAATATCAGCTTATTCAATTACAAAATAGATTTAAACTCTCTGAAAAAATTAAATAATTTTGTTCTGTGGTTTAAAAATTTAAAAAAAAATCTGATGTGTTACACTCACATGACGTATTGCTAATTTTCTTGTTGATGCAAGGGGAATATGGTAGGCTTTAACCTATAATCAAATATTTTAAGAGCTGGTTGCTATGTGGAGTATTCCATTCTCTTTGCATTACCAGGACAAAAAAAAATGAACAACGAATTCCCATTTGAGAAAAGTATAAGTATTGGAAAATTTAAGGGAATAACAAGCAACAACTTGAAAATGGTTCACTCAAGAAAACAAATGTACACGACATAAATTATGTATTTTAACGCGATCTACATTTTTGTGTGGTAAAATTTTGTCTATCTCTTATGGTTTACCAGTTATGCAAAAGTCGTTCACAATGAAGAATACTCTTGGAGACATTCCCAGAAAATTCAAGATACACATTTTATTTCTTATGAAAGTATCTTAAATATATGATATTTTAATCAAAATCGTTAGAGCCATTTTTGAGGAAATTAACATTTTCGAAAAATGTTCCATGTAAAGTGTAATCTGGGGTGGGGAGATTTTGTTGAAAACCTTCGTGTCGCATCTCTAGAAGATACTGAACCTAAATACCAAGTTTGGTGTTTATCCGAGTGTTCGTTTCTGAGTTATGCTGTTCACAGACACAAAGTCACACAGACACACACACTGACATGTTTCCAAAAATGCTTTTTTTGGATTCAGGGTGAATTTCGGTGAAATCTCGGTACCAATTATAAATTGTCTTAGATGGGGCTTCTACGCAGTATTTCAGATAGTTTAGGCGTTAATGACGATTTAAAATCGTAAAAAATCATATCCCGGAAATGTTCTCTGTCATAAATTATGATAATTAAGAAACTATTAGATCAAATCCAACAAACCACACGGCAATTTACTCGCAAAACATTAGAAAGTAGGTGTCAAATACAAACATATTTAATTTGTGTTTAGAAACATGGTATTCTAAAAACTTTCAGTATCGCCCTCGTATGAAACAAAATAATTCATTCTACCTTCCAAAAGCTACAAAGCTGCGCATTCAACACTCACCTCAGAGGAGTGCAGCAAGATCGACTGGTGATAATGGCCTTGAAGCCAAGTCGGAACTTCCTGTTGAAAAAAGCGTAAAATATCGGATTGACGCAGGAGTTGGAAGCACCTAGCCACTGCGCCACCGGATAGAAAGCGTGTATGATGTGTTCCTCATTGTTGGATCGGTAAGGACCTCCAAACTTGATGCGAGTAACCAGGACATAGAGCGGCAGCCAGGACAAAGCGAATGACACCACCACTACCAGCAGCATCTTGATCACCTTCACCTGTAAACACAGTAAGTTCACGTGAGTGATGTTGCAAATATAGTTGATTACGACCTTGTCAGGGGAGTAACATGTTGATATTTAAGGGGAGATTGAGAGCTCTCCCCTCCCATGTTAAATCTCCTAAATTCATGTCGGATTATCCCAGAAAGTTTTATAGGATATAGATGAATGCCTTCTAAGTTCTCTGATCTTCTTCTATACTGTAAGTTTGTTTATCATGTTAATTTTTTATTTCAATTTAGCAGCAATTATTTTTACCTTCTCTAGCCCCTACAGGAAACAACTCCACCAAAAATCTCAATATTGATTCTTCACCATAAATACATGTTTTGAGGTCCCATGTTTTATGTGTCTGTCTGTAAACAGGTTATTTTTAAAATGAAATAAATTGCAAAAATCCACATATTCGTTACTTGTTTTCTCAAAATTCCTCTAATAATTTTTGACATAGAATCAGAATACTGAAAAATTCAAAAACATAGCCGGGATTTGAACCACGGATCTTCCGGTCTCCGCCCGGTTGTTTTAACCACTGAGCTACCATGGCAACATGCTGGTACGACATTAAATTCCCCAACTGATTTGCATGTTTCCCGCTAAACGACAAGGAGATCTCAAATTAGAGACAGTATTTTTAACACTTAAATAATTTCAGTCTAATTATTTAATATGTAAATTCAATAACAGCCCGCCTTAAAGCAATATGTGTATGTAATAATATATAAAAAGTGTATATTACACTCATTGTATATGTTTATATTATTGTATACATGTTCAATAATGTTATGTGAATGTATTACGTAATTTAATAGTGTAGGAGCTGTGAGAAATAGGACAAAAGTTGCTAACAATGAGGTAACAATTAGATAACCTTTAGGCAATAATGAATTAGAATGTTTAATAATGCTACATGTAATTCTTCGAACAGCAATAATGTAATTTTGAGACAGATTAATAAATAGCCAATCAACAACCAGAAAAGCCTTAGTTAAATGAAGGTATTCTATTGGACTAGGATTAGCCAATCAGAAACCGAAATACAGAAATTTACAAATTGGCGGTAGAAATCAATTTAGTTGCTTGTAGACAGCGCTCCTAACTAGACGTTGGTTGTAGACAGTGTTCCTAACCGGACGCGAGATGTGTCCTTGAAAAGTTTAATACGTATTCAGTGTGAGACGAAAATAGTTTACGTGTTAAAAATCGCAAGTAATTAATAAACAAATCTCACAGGTCTCTATATCAGTGAAGTGTTATTTAAATGTGTCAAGTATTAATAAACGGAGTGAAGTAAAATTACAATCTGTGTAAGCCTACATTCTTAGCCTCACTACGCCTTGCTAAGACATTCATGTCTCTAAAAAAAAGTATAAATACTGACGCAGCCGAGGCAAACACAAATATATAATATTTAAAGAAACAGTCAAATTACAAAGTTAATATTTTTAAACTTGGGGCGAAGTCTACCGGAAAGCGGGTACTATACGTGCGGTTACAACGTACTTCAAGTTCGGCTCCCCAACAGTTGAAATATAATACAACTCCTACTTCAAATTGGCTCCCAAAGCATGGGACAAACAATACAACAAAATTAATTCAAATTGTATTGAGAGTACTTACAGTATTGAAAGTCGCCATTGGGATATGTCATCAGTATAAAACGCTTGAAATCCATATTTGAGAATTTTGAAATGTTTTGTCTATTCTTAAATAACATGGGTAGTATTTCTGTTGCCTCTGCGCTTTCTTTTCATTGTGAATGAGACTTAACTAAACATCTGTATTCAGGCAACAGCTTTTACGAAATGAATGCTAGACACTTGTAACCATGGTAACATGTATGTTTACTGCTCATCATGCGGAAAAATCCTAAGAAGCTAGTACTGTCACAAAGTTGAAAGCAAAGCAGACCGCCTGTCGCCAAGGAAATGCATCATTAATATGAATACATGATTCAAATGAACGAGAGTGTAAGATATAGGTTACCTTGGATCGATGTATGATGTGGTCACCGTTTCCTTCTCCAGGAAGGGTACGTCGACAAACCCTCCTCCAAATGAGCAGATAGCAAATAGAAATGAGGGTGAGTGGTAACAGATAACACATTACCAGATGCGCCAAAACAAAGTACACGTTACCACTTTCTTCTGTAGGCCAGAGTTCCGTACACACCTGAAACATTAAATAGTCAACTTATTCTCTACAACTCGGTAATTGCACCCATAATTTTACTCAGTTTACTGTTAATCATTATGAAAATACGCTAATGTAAATCCTATTTTCAAACACAGCCAATGAAATTTTAGTCAACAATCTGTTCTGCATATTCATTTAAGGACAGACGAAAAACCGTATGATAAATCCAATAAATTCGTGAGCCATTATCGGAAACTCTCTAAATTCACTGATATAATTTTAGGTAATTATTTACTTTCGCCTGCGATCACCGATCTGTTTGTAACCTCTTTTAATATATGCTAAATAATACTCTAATATGTGATTTACAGTCCTTCCTAAGCATTCTCATTTCTGCTAAATGTTTTTGAGCATAAGTAGCGCTTCTACAATGATTTTTACTTTCTCTACTACGTATAGTAAGTAGGGGAAGAATTGTATTCCAAAGCATTTTTGGAAACCTGTCCGTGTGTGTCGGTCTGTGTGTGTGTCTGTGAACAGCATAACTCAGAAACGAACAGTCGGATAAACACCAAACTTGGTATTTGGGTTCAGTATCTTCCAGAGATGCGACATGAAGGTTTTCAAGAAAATCCCCCCACCCCAGATTAACCTTTACATGAAACATTTTTCGAAAATTTTAATTTTCTCAAAAATGGCTATAACGATTTTGATTAAAATATCCTATGTTTAAGATATTTTCATGACAAATAAAATGTATATCTTGAATTTTCTGGGAATGTCTCCAAAAGCATTCTTCATTGTGAACGACTTTTGCATAACTGGTACATCATAAGAGATAGACATAATTTTACTACACACAAAATGTAGATCGCGTTAAAATACACAATTTATGTCGTATACATTTTTTTGTTGAATGAACCATTTTCGAGATATTGCTTGTTATTTCCTTACATTTTTCAATACTTATTTTCTCAAATGGGAATTCGTTATTCATTTTTTTGTCTTGGATATGCAAAGAGTATTAATCTGTGGCAAAGGGAATGGTGCTGAACCTAGCAACCAGCTATTAAGAGATATGTATGTGCTTAAAGGCTACTGTATTTCTATATTACCCTTGTAAATATATATTCCCCTTACATCTAAAAGAAATTTACCAGTAAGATGTTTATCTCGATTAACATGAAGTAGATGGAGAATAAGCGTTTGTAAAAATAGTTTGTACAAGAGTAGAGAAAGTCATGTGAGTGTAACAGTTCAGATTTTTCTTTACACTGTGTCCAGTGCTCGCGCGCCGGCCTCCCACCGAAACAGTTACAATGTCACCGTAACCGTCTCACGCTCGCATAGTTACAATTACAGTGATAACAAGCGCATGCTTTGTCATAAGAGATGTTGTCTTTCTGTATCCGTACATTTCTCGTATGTTTTCAGGAAAGTTTGATTTACACACGACAGTTAAGTATTTGAAATTGATTGAATATCTCGCCTGATATTTTCCTTTAGTTCTTCCAATGTATGGGGTTTGTTGCACACAGCTATTTGTAGTTTCTCTACTACGTATAGTATGTAGGGGAAGTATTGTATTACACCCAAAAATTCGATTACGAAATTTCACCGGAAATATATGTTTTGAGACCCCCTGAATCCAAAAAAAGCCTTTTTGGAGACATGTCCGTGTGGGTGTCTGTGTATCTGTGAACAGCATAACTCAGAAACGAACACTCGGATAAACATCAAACATTTGCAAAAACGATCTTTTGACACGCAAAGAGAATTACGTTTTACACATAGCGACCGGTTCTAAAAATATTTGACTGTCGCTTAAGGCCTACTATGTTCCCCTTGTTTTGTATATGCAAGGGCAATATAGAAATACAGTAGCCTTTAAGCATAGACATATCTCTTAATAGCTGGTTGCTAGGTGCAGCACCATTCCCTTTGCCACAGATTAATACTCTTTGCATATCCAAGACAAAAAAATAAATAACGAATTCCCATTTGAGAAAATAAGTATTGAAAAATTTAAGAGAATATCAAGCAATATCTGGAAAATGGGTCACACTACAACAAAAGAGTATATGATATAAATTGTGTATTTTAATGCGATCTACATTTTTTGTGTAGTAAAATTTTGTCTATCTCTTATGGTTTACCAGTTATGCAAAATTCGTTCACAATGAAGAATACTTTTGGAGATATTCCAAGAAAATTCGAGATATACATTTCATTTGTCATGAAAATATCTTAAACATATATTTTAATCAAAATTGTTAGAGCCATTTTTCAGTAAATTAACATTTTCGAAAAATGTTCAGTGTAAAGGGTAATCTGGGTTGGGAGAATTTTCTTGAAAACCTTTGTGTTGCATCTCTGAAAGATACTGAACCTAAATACCAACTTTGGTGTTTATCCGACTGTATGTTTCTGAGTTATGCTGTTCACAGACACACAGACACACACACGGACATGTTTCCAAAAATGCTTTTTTTGGATTCAGGGGGTCTCAAAAGATATATTTCCGGTGAAATCTGGGTATGGAATTTTTGGGTGGAATACAATACTTCCCCTTCTTACTATACGTAGTAGAGAAAGTAAAAATTCAATGCCATAGCCGGGATTTGAATTCTTTAGTCATCTGATTCTACCTTTCCAAGAATGTAGGTACTATTATTCTGTATGCATTTACTGTACCAATTTTTGCAACAGAATCTCGGGTGTAAAGTTGGGTTTCTCTGTGGTCTAATATCTGCTGTTCTCGACGAAACATAGTCATATAAATGGAGCCATGCTTTGTTAAGAAGAATATTAAGCGTGGGTCAATTATTCCATAATTTAGAAGATTACAGGAATTTACCCGAATCTAATAAATCACATGAGAAATAAAGTGCATTGCAACAACTTCCCACACAGTGTAAGAACTAGAGAAAACACCACAACGGTTCACTAAATTTCGGTTATTAATTCACCAGTGTGAACGAAAATTTGGTTGCGGTTGCGGGGATATTACAAGTGCTGGATAGAAAGTGATGACAACCAGTTGTTTCCTCTGAAATGACTTTATTGACAGAGGTATTTATAGCTACACAACTTCAATGTAATCGCCCGCGTTATTTATGACCTTTAGCCAAATGTTCGGAAGGTGTCGTATACCACTACGCGGCTATTTCTGTTGATGTCCCGTATTGACCTCCCTATGGGATGGATAATGTCATCTTGGTGTTGTACGATCGCTGACAATTCTGCTTGATAATGCCGCACCGCTGCTGCTGTCCAGAATCTCTTGCGGCGCTGGCAATGGGAGATGCTAGAACATCCACCGTACTCACTCGATATAAGTCCTTGTGATTACGATCTCTTTGCCAAAGTGAAAGAACCACAGCAAGGGATCAAGTACAACACCAGAGATGACATTATCCATGCCATAGGGAGGTCAATACGGGACTTCAACAGAAATAGACGCGTAGTGGTTGTGGCAGTATTTTATATCACAGCAATGTAAATGCCAGTGTGATTGCAGTATAAATAAGCATTATTGTATGACAATGATTTGAGATGTTTGTTAATTATAAGCATTGTTAGGAAATAAGTTTACACGGCCTCACTGAAACTGACAATAAGAGCGGGCAACAATGTAGCGAGGGGGTGAGTTGTTTATCAATTAGAAGAGGCAAACAAATGACGTCAGAGTAGCGCGCGTTTCTTTATAAATGGAGGGAATTTCTTCCCTAGAATATATGTGTTCGTAATTTTGATTGGATATAAAAATAGACGCTAATGTTGGCGCGTTTTATTAACCAATAGCAGCTCGATTATAATCTTTAGGCATATCGGGTGAGGGAGTATAAATTATGAAACCGAGAGACGGGTAACGTTCAGTCCAACAGAATCATTCACGCATTACACGTCGTTCAGTCTAACAGAAGCACTCGCGGGTAATACGTCGTGCAGTCCAACAGAATCATACAAAGGTTATACGTCGCACAGTTTAACAGAATCTCTCGCGTCATAAAGTTAGTTATAAATGTGAAATATGCGAATTAATAACGTGCAGCAAATAAGTGATTATAGTAACATAAAAATATAACAGTTTCAGTCGGGCGTGTATCAAGAGTAATTATGTGAAATGAATAAAGTGTGACGGCAATAAAAGTGTAAAAACAAATTCTTTTATCAGTGTTATCTTTCAGTAATAAATCCTTTCCGTTTACACACCCTGTTTAAGAGATATGCTCGACTGAGAAATAATAGCTAGCCGGAGTACAAAGAACCCAAAATTTAAAAATAGTAATACAATAACAGGTGCTCAGAAATAGATAACACGAGTTACCGCGACATGGTATACGACACCTTCCGAACATTTGGTAAAAGGTCATAAATAACGGGGGCGATTATATTGAAGGTATGTAACTATAAGCACCTCTGTCAATAAAGTTACTTCAGATAAAAATAGGTACACTGCCGTTTTTGAAAATTGCAACACCAAGAAAGAATTTCTCGAATAACTCCAAACTTGGGATTGTAGAAGAGTGTGCAAGCAATAAGTGATTAGAGAGATGGGGTACACGTAGGCCGAGCAGAGTCATCTCGTGTCGGTCCGGAAAAATCAGTGTTGCGCCCAGTGTAGTCAGTGCAGAGCTGTCAAACAAGATGTAAACAATAAAGTGAAGTTCGGTATGCCTCTTCGACGTCAAAGGGAGCAATATCGGCATGTGAGTTCGAACGAGGCAGAATGATCGGTCTCCAGGAAGCGAGTTTGTGATACCGTGACATTTCGGCTCATACAGGGCATGCTTTTACGACAGTGATGCGTGTGTGGAAGCAATGGTTAGATGAAGGTCGCAGCGAAAAGCGGGTAGTGGACCGCTGAACATGACCACAGCACGGGATGACCGTCATCTTGTCCGCATGGCCATAACGGACCGTACAGCTTCATCCACAGTGTTGGCTCGACGCTGGAGCACTGCATCAACGGTTCGTCGCCGCCTGCTGCAGGTTGGACTGGTTGCATGCATGCCATTACGTCGGCTTCCATTGTCCAGAAAACACAAGCTCCTCCGACTGCAACCGCCACGTGAACACCGTGACTGGGGTGCTGAGTGGCAAAATGTGGTCTTTTCGGACGAGTCCCGCTTCAGCGTGTTCTACAGTGATGGTCGCATACGTGCCCGGTGGTACCGTGGTGAGCGCAACCTGCAGGGCTGCGTTGTTGAGCGGCATAGCGGGCAAATACCAGGTGTGATGATTTGGGGCACCATTGTTTACAACAACCGATCTCGCCTCCTACGAATTGAGGGCACTTTGAACAGCAACCGATACCTAACGGTGATTGTAGGGCCTGAGGTACTCCCCCTGCTTCAGGCATCCCCACAGGCCATATTTCAACAGGACAATGCCCGGCCACATATTGCTAGGAATGTACAAACCTTCTTCGAAGAGCGACGGGTACCATTGCTGCACGTTCGCCTGACATGTCGCCCATCGAACTTGTCTGGTATATGGTTGGTCAGCAGCTGGTGCATCACGGTCCTCCAATTACCAGTGTCACGGATTTGTGGGCTCGAATACAAACTGCCTGCAGGGAAATCCCTCAGGAATTTATTCAGAACCTTTTTGATTCAATGCCACGGTGTATAGCAGCTCTAATTGCAGGCATGGAGGCCACACTAAATACTGAATATTAGGGCTCAAAGGTCATGTATAGATTTGAAAGGTTTATCATTTGTTACTTGTCATGTACCTAACCTGTGCTATTAAATTCCTGCGTTTCCTTCTTGGTGTTGCAATTTTCACAAACGGCAGTGTAGTTCTCATTACTTTCAATTCAGGTTTTGTATAAATGTTTTGGTGTGAGTCCGAGCTCGGACAGCCGGCGCGTGAGCAGCCTTATGGTGGCCACAGTGTGAAGGAATAGCACTGTGTTTTCCAAGGTTGAGCATAAAACGTTAAGGGTTCGGAACCACCCCGGCCTCCCCTAAAGTTAAAGCGTACCTTAACATTCCTACTGTCAACTAAAACACGTTTTAACCCAAGTGTTTACACCGTGTAGTAAAGGTTATTTCTTGTGCTTGGTGTAAATGTAATATAGCGTCATACACTTGTAACAGACGCCTCCAACGTGTTCTGATAAGCTGAAATTCTACTACCAAACGAGGTGATTTAATTACTTTGTTATTAGCAAGGGCACTACATGGTAATTTAACTGGCGTTTTGCCAACAGGAATAAGCTCCCGCCAATTTGCACAACAGTGCATTCTCAATGATAAGCTGTTCCGTAATTTCATTACCAACCGCCTTAAAATATACACCACTGAGTTAGATAAACACTGGCGCAGTATCGTTATACGTAACATTCCGCTGTGTAAGGAACACAGTCGCAGTCAAAACGTTATTATTCATGTTCAAGGGAAATATTGAGTGATGTGATTCTATCAGCCAGTTTCTCTCTCACTGGGAACACAAATAATAACGCTGCTCACATTTGTTTCTGCAGTTACCATCTCTTTAATGGGAAAGGTTGCGTGAATATATACCGTTACATTTTTGCTTTCTCTACCACGTACTTAGAACATGAATTATTGTATTCCCACCAAAATTTTGGTACTAAAAATACATACTTTGAGACTTTCCGAATCCAAAAGAAAAGCATTTTTACTTCCTCTATGTACAGTTCGGTGCAAAAACACATTCCGATTCCTTTCGTTTCCTATAATGTTTTTCTTTTAATGTTGGTAGAAACCTCGTATCAGTTGTATTCCACACCTACACGGTTGTGCTAATCTCCCACTGGTTTAAAAAAGGTGAGTTGCTAAAGGTGAGTGGCTAGAAGGCAGTCATCAGACACTCACCAGATCCGTCCGTCTCTTATTGGTTTGATGTCAAATGTCTTGCCTCAAATCATTTACAAAAGTCTCAGAAAGAAAACCGGGGAGAGAGAAAGTAAGAGAAACGTTATGTGGAGTGGTTGGATGAAACTGCCTTGTAAACAATGTCCTTTGTATGATATATATACGAGGGATGTTTTTAAAGTATGGTCCGTTTTGCAATAAAATAAGAACCACAAAATATTTTGGTTACCTCATTATTTTATTCCATTGTATATACCTTAAGTTTTCTTTCCACATAGTTTTCACAGCCAATTAAATTCTCATTCTGGTGAGGAATAAATCTTAGTAGCTCTTCTTAATAGAAGTTCGCCGCCAATCCATAAAACAATTGTTCAGTTTCTGACATGCATTTTTCTTGTCTAAGATTCCGTGGCAGAAGAAACTCCGTTATTGGAATCGTTGGTTTCAGGAGGGGGATTCAAACTAGTGATCCGGAAGTCAGATCTTTTATCACAGAGTAGCTGCAAGAAAACAACTGTGAATCTGCAAGTTAGTGTGATGTTAGTCAAAAACAGAGGACTCATTATTTATGTCCTTCAAGAAGCTTTCGTACATGTCCTGCAAATTTATTTCTAAGAGATTCCCACAGCTCATTTACAATACAGAAAAATTTTACTCCAGAAACAGCTACACGTTTCCTAGATGGATTGGCGGCGGAAGTCTGTAACGAGGTCCTAAAAATAATTATGCTACGATAAGACAAATGCTCGAAATGCATTGATAACTGGTAGAAAATTAGTGTAAGGTTTGAAGGCTGGAGTAAAGAATAATTATCGAAAAATGATTAGTAGTTAGTAATTTATTGCAAACCGGACCTTACTTTTAAAATACCCCTCGTATATATAACATTATATATCATTTTAATGTAAAAAAAGATGTGGACAACAAACCGAAGATTCCTGTCCTTAATAAGCGAGCTTATAGCGCAGTAAGGGCTACGGAGCGATGAAGTATCTCAAGAACGGCGTTAATTATGTGGAAGAAATACTACGAATGGATTACTGGACACGCAAACGAGGTACTTCACTTCATTATTAATGCACCATGCAACCCACAAGGCAACAAAAGCATAAAAAAACTGCCACAATGGAATACAAAGCAAAATTAAAGGACTTGTGAAGTAAAGCAGTTTAATAAATAAACTTTTCAGGGCAGACAAAAAGCATTTTACTTTGAATAACTTATTTAAAAGGTTAGGACATTATGGGGTAGATACTCTTTATTACTATTCCCTTCAGATAATATTTTTTGAAAAGCAGCAAGAGCAATAGACATATTGATTTTAAATCATAATATATCACAAAGAAGCATTGTAAGGAACTGTGTAACACGAACTGAACCACGCAAAGAGAAAAAGCATTACAAAAAATCAGATGTGTTACACTCACATGACTTTCTCTACTCTTGTACAAACTATTTTTACAAACCCTTATTCTCCATCTACTTCATGTTAATCGAAATAAACATTTGCAGACTCTATCTTATTGCTAATTTTCTTGTAGATGTAAGGGGAAAATATATTTACAAGGGCAACATAGAAATACAGTAGCCTTTAAGCACATACATATATCTTAATAGCTGGTTGCTAGGTGCAGCACCATTCCCTTTGCCACAGATTATAACTTTTTGCATATCCAAGACAAAAATATGAAAAACGAATTTGCATTTTAGAAAATTATTGAAAAATTTAAGGGAATAACAAGCAATATCTCGAAAATGGTTCACTCAACAACAAAAATGTATATGACATAAATTGTGTATTTTAACGCGATCTACATTTTTGTGTAGTAAGATGTTGTCTATCTGTTATGGTTTACCAGTTATGCAAAAGTCGTTCACAATGGAGAATACTTTTGGAGACATTCCCAAAAAATTCAAGATATACATTTTATTTGTTATGAAAATATCTTAAACCTATGATATTTTAATCAAAATCGTTAGAACCATTTTTGAGAAAATTAAACTTTTCGAAAAATCTTCCATGTAAAGGGTAACCTGGGGTGGAGGGATTTTCTTGAAAAGCTTCGTGTCGCATCCCTGCAAGATAATGAACCTAAATACCAAGTTTGGTGTTTATCCAACTGTTCGTTCCTGAGTTATGCTGTTCAAAGACAGACAGACACACACACACACACACACAGACACGGACATGTTTCCAAAAATGCTTTTTTTGGATTCAGGGAATCTCAAAACATGTATTTCCGGTGAAATCTCGGTATCGAATTTTTGGGTGGAATACAATACTTCCCCTACATACTATACGTAGTAGAGAAAGTAAAAAGTCACAAAACTGCAATTTGGCATTACTTAAAAGGGATGGCAACCTTCTTTATATTCCTTTTCTTTTAAAACTCTACTAACAAAGTTTGTTTAAGATAACACTAACCCAGAATTAAATATGGAAAGGCGGAATCAGAATAAAAAATTCATTGCCACAGTGGGGGTTCGAACCACCGAACTTCAGTGTCACACACCGCTGTTACGTTGTCTGAGCTACGATGATAATACCTCATGAAATTCTCCACGTGACTCCAGTTTTACCGTCAAAACGTTAGGCAACAACGTTTCTTGATAACATCCTCAAATGTCGACTTACATACGTTTTCATTTTGCTTCTATCTTTCGATCCTACGGAAGAACAACTAATGAAATTGAATTGATTATATTTTCTTAAGGAGTTCTAAACTACCTTGAACCATCGCAAAAAAGGCTATTCGAAAGCCTCCGAACAACTTGGATTGTTTGAATTTGGTATGCGGTGGAGATGGAGCCGTGAATGGGGAGAAGCTGCTTTGTAATCTCTTACCAACTTAAAACCGGCTCATTATATCGGCACTTTTTTACACCAGATTGTATTTTGCAGCAAGTAGGGGAATCATTATATGCTACACAAAAGTTCGATGTCGAATTTCGCAGGATAAAATATATTTTGAGGGCCCCAAAACCCAAAAACGAAATTAGAAAAGGGTCCTATGTATGTGTCCATATATGCATGTCAAAAACGAAAAGTCAATTAAACACCAAACTTTGTACCTTTTCAAATTCAGCGCCTTCCAAAGATGCGACCGAACATTTTCACGAAAATCACTTTCTTTTTTTCCTTTATTTAACGGATTAGCCTCCTCGTTGTAAGATTTACACCCCCAACGACTTCCAAGCCAATGCCTTTGGTCAGCAGTCTGTCGAGGAGCAAGCAAACTCTGGATCATAGCATATCCAGGATGGGTGATCAGTCCAATGCCTTGGGTCAGTAGCCCGTCGAGGAGCAAGCAAACTCTGGATCATATCATATCCAGGATGGGTGATCAGTCAAATGCCTTGAGTCAATATCCCGTCGAGGAGCAAGCAAACTCTGGATCATAGCATATCCAGGATGGGTGATCAGTCCAATGCCTTGGGTCAATAGCCTGTCAAAGAGGAAGCAAACTCTGGGTCATAGTATATCCAGGATGAGTGATCAGTCCAATGCCTTGGGTCAATAGCCTGTCAAAGAGGAAGCAAACTCTGGGTCATAGCATATCCAGGATGAGTGATCAGTCCAATGCCTTGGGTCAATAGCCTGTCAAAGAGGAAGCAAACTCTGGATCATAGCATATCCAGGATGAGTGATCAGTCCAATGCCTTGGGTCAATAGCCTGTCAAAGAGGAAGCAAACTCTGGGTCATAGCATATCCAGGATGAGTGATCAGTCCAATGCCTTGGGTCAATAGCCTGTCAAAGAGGAAGCAAACTCTGGGTCATAGTATATCCAGGATGAGTGATCAGTCCAATGCCTTGGGTCAATAGCCTGTCAAAGAGGAAGCAAACTCTGGGTCATAGCATATCCAGGATGAGTGATCAGTCCAATGCCTTGGGTCAATAGCCTGTCAAAGAGGAAGCAAACTCTGGATCATAGCATATCCAGGATGAGTGATCAGTCCAATGCCTTGGGTCAATAGCCTGTCAAAGAGGAAGCAAACTCTGGGTCATAGTATATCCAGGATGAGTGATCAGTCCAATGCCTTGGGTCAATAGCCTGTCAATGAGGAAGCAAACTCTGGGTCATAGCATATCCAGGATGAGTGATCAGTCCAATGCCTTGGGTCAATAGCCTGTCAAAGAGGAAGCAAACTCTGGGTCATAGTATATCTAGGATGAGTGATCAGTCCAATGCCTTGGGTCAATAGCCTGTCAAAGAGGAAGCAAACTCTGGGTCATAGTATATCTAGGATGAGTGATCAGTCCAATGCCTTGGGTCAATAGCCTGTCAAAGAGGAAGCAAACTCTGGGTCATAGCATATCCAGGATGAGTGATCAGTCCAATGCCTTGGGTCAATAGCCTGTCAAAGAGGAAGCAAACTCTGGGTCATAGTATATCTAGGATGAGTGATCAGTCCAATGCCTTGGGTCAATAGCCTGTCAAAGAGGAAGCAAACTCTGGATCATAGCATATCCAGGATGAGTGATCAGTCCAATGCCTTGGGTCAATAGCCTGTCAAAGAGGAAGCAAACTCTGGGTCATAGTATATCCAGGATGAGTGATCAGTCCAATGCCTTGGGTCAATAGCCAAACTCTGGATCTTAGGATGGGTTATCAGCCCAATGCCTGGTATGGCGATGAAGAAGAAGCATGATAGGAAAATTCGCGGATCAAATTATCCACTCCAGCAATCGTCAAACGGCGAGGAAAACCGCGAAAGTTCCATAGGTCAATTTGGTCAGTCCTGTGGTTTGAATCCGGGATCTCCCTAATGCGGCACACAAACGTTACCGTCTGAGCCATCCCGCTCGGTTAAAGAAAAGCCCCCACAAAAAGGCTGCATTTACATGCAAAAGTTGCCCAAAATGTATATTTTCTGAAAAAATAACTTCAAAGATTTTGATTAAAATACCATATATAAAATATATTTGTATGATAAAAAAAATGTTTCTCTTCAATGTTCTGACAATAGCCTGTGAAGTTGTCTTCATTTGGGAGGAATTTTATATAATACTGTATAAATGGTAAACGTTAAGCGACAGACGAAAACATATTACACAAAAAAGTAGATCTCTTTAAAACACACAATTTATTCCAAATAACTTGTTTTGTAGTATTAGCTATTTCCGAAATATCCATTATTAATAGTTGTTTGTTCAATACTTTGTCATTCTTTTAAAGTCTAGTCGATTTTCAGTTGTTTCTCGCGATGTCATGGAAACAGTAATGAATTTTAAGGCCAGCATATAGCGTCCAGTTGTTAAACATTTGACTATCGCTGTTTCCTTGTATCTATAACGAAATGTGTAATGTAGCTAAATGCAGGTAATGAACACGGCCCGCTATGCTGTAGTGCATATCGGCTATAAGGAGCATATTCACTATCCAGTTCTCCTAAAATAAGTTGAAGGAAGGAAACGCAAATGGAAGGACAGGAGCAACGTAGTGGAAAACTTTACAGCTGTAGCAAGAAAACTGTGAAACACGATTACACGTACATCGACCGGAAGTAAGCTATGTATGTACGAGAACTCTAAAAACATTTTCTTCCCTCCAAGTCCATACGTAAGACTCTGTATAGCTCAGTTTAGCCCGTTCTACAATCTGCCGATACAGGATTCTTAGTAATTGGCGTACTAAAATCTCCGGATAGCACTCGGAAGATGGGTTTTCGGCTAGTTGGATGCGTCAATTATCCGACAAATGACACGTTTTCACAGATCTTATCATTAACAATAGTATTCATGGCAGAATTATATTTATCGAACGACGACGAGGAAATAATGTTGTTTCTGCATAACAGAAGAAATCTTAGGAGTAGGAACGAAGGATGACTTACCACCTCGATCTAGGAAAAGCTTTTGTGCCTAAGCCCCTGACGGAGCGCATCTGGGAGGGAGGGATGATAGAGAAAGAATGAACCAGGAGATATGACAGGGCAGAAGGCAGGGTCTTTACCTTTTACAGATTGAAACTCCCCGGATGGCACTTGGTATAACTGGCTCCCCTTCCCCCTGTAGGTTTGCACATCCCTATGGGGGACAGGGACACGGAGACCGCCTCCATTCCGGGGGACGAAGTTTTACATAGAGCCATAGAGATTTTCGCCGCCATTCAAAGCCGAGACTCCCTCCGACGTTTGCAGCCGAGTCAAGCACATGAAATATGAAGTAAAATGAGAATTGAGGTGAAATGGACGAACAGGAAACTCCGAAGATGTAATGCACCTTCCCAACATTGGCCTAGTGACCCGAGGAAACACCCGAACAAAAGTCTTACTACTAATTTTCTTGTAGTCAATAACAGCCCGCCTTAAAGCAATATATGTATGTATCAATTTATAAAAAGTGTATATTACAGTCATGTAAATGATTATATTATTGTATACATGTTTAATAATATAGAAGCTGTGAGAATAATAGGTTATAGGTTGCTAACAATGAGGTAATAATGAGGTAACCTTGAGGCAATAATGAATTGTAAACTTTAACAATACTACTTGTGATTCTTGGAAGCAATAATGTAATTTTTTGAGACAGTTTATAAAATAGCTAATCTAAAACCAAAAAAAGAGGCTTAAGTTAAATAAAAGTATTCTATTGGATTAGGAATAGCCAATCAGAGACTTGATACAGAAATTTACAAATTTAGGCGGAAGAAATCAAGTCAGTTGCTTGTAGACAGTGATCATAACTGGACGCGTTGTTTGTAGACAGTGTTACTATTCAGACGTGAGATGTGTCCTCGAGGAATTTAATACTATTTTGTGTGAGACAAAAATAGTTCACGTGTTAAAAAGTACAAGTATTTAATAATAAAAAAATCTCACAGCTCTCTCTATATCGGTGAAGTGTTATATAAATCGTGTCAAGCATTAATAAAAGGAGTAAAATAAAATTATAATCTTTGTAAGCCTACATTGTTCAGTCGCACCACGCCCTGCCAAGACATTCATATCTCTAACAAATACTGACGCAGCCAAGGCAAACATACGAGGGCTGATCAACAAAGACTGAGACTAATTTTTTTTTCACAGATGTTTATTATTCCAATTCAATGTTTACATGGTATTTTTCAAAGTAGTTCCCTCCTACTTCAATGCACATTTTATAGCGTCTCTGCCAGTCTTTGAACACGTGCTGCAGACCATTGTTTGTCAGGTCCTTGAGAATCGCCTCACTTTTCTTGAGCACTGCTTCAGAGTTCTCAAATCGAATACCCCTAAGCTTTGCCTTTAGTGATGGGAACAAAAAAAGTCACAGGGTGCAAGATCTGGGCTATAAGGTGGATGTTGTACACAGGCAATGTTGAATCGAGCCAGAAACTCCATGACTTGATTTGCGACGTGAGGCCGTGCATTGTCATGATGAAGTCGCCACCCAGTCCGAGAAAGCTCTGGTCGTTTCTTTGCAATGTGCTTCCTCATTGTAGCCAATACTGACGTGTAGTATGCTGCTGTAACAGTAGTGTGAGGGGGAACTGCATGCTGGTAAATCATTCCATTACAGTCAAAAAATGTAATCACCATCACTTTCCCTGCAGATGGAACAACTTTTCCCTTTTTTGGTGTTGGAGAATCTGGCGATTTCCACACTGTGCTGGCTTGTTTTCCTTCAGAATCATAATGATACGCCCATGACTCATCACCGGTGATAATCGATTTAAAAAATGCATCACCTCCATTGTCTGGTATGCGAAATGCACGTAGGGTCTACATAATAGAGCATTACTACCAACCTACCAACACGAGGGTGCTGCCGCCTACCAACATTATACATAAAAACCCGCTTTTTTCAAATATTTAGGTTACAGATACGAAACTATCACGGAAGCTACAGGAAAAAACCAGTCTCAGTCGTAAATATATAATATTTAAAGAAACAGTCAAATTACAAAATTATTCCTTTTAAACATTTTTTGGGGCAAAGGTTACCGGAAACCGGGTACCATACGTACGGTTGCAACCAACTTCAAGTTCGGCTCCCCAACATAAGAACTATAATACAACTCCTTCAATACAAACCAACTTCTCCATACTCCTTTTCTACGTTGATAAGGTACTACGGTATCTGAATTGTTAAAACCACGCGATGGTGCGATCTTCCCGATGTCGTCGTCTTGTAGATCGTTCTGCGTTGTCTCGTGCTCTACCTGCTTTAGTGATGTGGCCATGACATTTCTCAGGGCATGTGTGACGAGTGTGAAAGGATAACACCGGTTTAAATTGATTGATAAATTTAATATTATCTAACACTTGAGGTATTGAAGCGAGTTGAAGATAAAGAATGAAACTGATTATGAATCGTAGCACTCGAAGTTATAACAACTGAATTGTTATACCTGCTAACTTCTACAGTATCAATTTTACGGATTGAAATAGCTTTCCGCAGTAAAAGAATGTTTTATGAGAAACAGTGTGTCAGGAAGCTAAATCAGCTCAGTTAACGCTGCATGTTATATAAGTACCTCTTCTCCGTCCCCCCATTGTTTTACATATTTTCATAACTCATAAATGAAAAAATATGATGTGTTACACTCACATGTTTTCTCTACTCTTGTACAAACTATTTTACAAACGCTTATTCTCATATGCTTGGTGTTAATCGAGATGTTAATCTTATTGCTAATTTTCTTGTTGATGCAAGGGGAATATGGTAGGCTTTAAGCGATAGTCAAATATTTTAAGAGCTGGTTGCTATGTGGCGCATTCCATTCTCTTGGCATGTCCAGGACATAAAAAAAATGAATAACTAATTCGAGAAAAAGTATACATATTGGAAAATTTAAAGGAATAACAAGCAATATTTCGAAAACGGTTCTTTCAACAACAAAAATGTATATGACATAAATTGTGTATTTTAACGCGATTTACATTTTTTGTGTAGTAAAATTTTGTCTATCTCTTACGGTTCACCAGTTATGCAAAAGTCGTTCACAATGAAGAATACTTTTGGAGACATTCCCAGAAAATTCGAGATATACATTTCCCTTGTCATAAAAATATCTTAAACATATGATATTTTAATCAAAATCGTTAGAGGCATTTTTGAGGAAATTAAAATGTTAGAATAATCTTCCATGTAAAGGCTAATCTGGGGTGGGGGGATTTTCTTGAAAACCTTCATGTCGCATTGCTGGAAGATACTGAAACCTAAATACCAAGTTTGGTGTTTATCCGACTGTTCGTTTCTTAGTTATGCTGTTCACAGTCACACACAGGGACATGTTTCCAAAAATGCTTTTTTTGGATTCAGGGGGTCTCAAAACATATATTTCCGGTGAAATCTCGGTATCGAATTTTGGAGTGGAATACAATAGTTCCCCTAATTACGTAATAGAGAAAGTAAAAATACGTTAAATACCAAAATTGATCTTCCAAAGTTAGACATTAAAGTTTTCGAGAAAATACCCCCACCACAAATTATTCTTTTTAAGGAAAAGTATTCTTTATTTTCTCAAAATTGGCTGTAACGATTTTGTTTAAAATATCATAGTTTGACTGTCTCACTGTCTCACTGTCACTATTCGTTTTTATCTATCACTGTTTCGTTTTTATGTGGTTCACCTTAACTGTGAGTTCACTCCACTGAGGCGAACTGGTTCAATTTTGTATCACCTCATTTCCTTGGTGACATAGCTTCTTCACGCCAGACAGTTTACTTACTAAGGAGGCGAACACAAGACAACAACCGGAAGCTCCGCAGTAGCACTCGCTAAACGTCACAGTAGTCGTCACCAACCCGCTTGGTTGATGTCGCGCCAAAAACGCAGTCGCTAACTCGTTCGCAACTGACTCAACAACTCTACTGACCTCGCAATTACCAAATCTCGCGAGAGCGCTCGCTTATATAGGCAGTGGAATCTTCACACAAGGTTCTCGAACTTTCTAGAACTATTTTGACACACTTCCTGGAAGGGGGAGAAGCAGTTTCCAAAAGGTTTTGTTTATCTACCGATACCGTGCCCGGTATTTACGCTGGAGAGCGGAGTTATCGTTATTTACTCCAATTGCCCGGCGCTATCCTACCGATAAACTTTGGCTATAACCGCTGCGTCATAATATATTTAAGATATTTACATGACAAATAAAATATATATCTTGAATTTTCCACTAATCTCTCTTGAATCTTTGTAATAAGACAATTTCTGCAAAAATGTATCTCGATAAACATGAAGTTGAGACAGTATTCTTAACATTTAAATGATTTCAGCTAATTATATAATATATAAATTCAATAACAGCCCGCCTTAAAGCAATATGTGTATGTAAAAATATATAAAAAGTGTATATTACAGTCATTGTATATGTTTATATTATTGTATACATGTGTAATATTGTTATGTGAATATATTACGTAATTTAATAATGTAGGAGCTGTGAGAAAAATAGGTTAAAAGTTGCTAACAATGAGGGAACCTTGAGGCAATAATGAATTTGAAAGTTTAATAATGTTACTTGTGATTCCTGGGAGCAATAATGTAATTTTTGTGACAGTTTATAAAATAGCTAATCAACAATCAGAAAAAGCTTTAGTCAAATGAAGGTATTCTATTGGAATAGGATTAGCCAATCAGAAACCAAAATGGAGCAAAATTTACAAATTCAGAAGTCAGTTGCTTGTAGACAGTGTTCCTAACCGGAGCGAGATGCCTCCTCGAGAAATTTAATACGTATTGTTTGTGTGAGACAAAACTAGTTTACGTGTTAAAAAGTGCAAGTAATTAACAAAAGAATCATACAGCTCTCTATATCAGTGAAGTGTTATTTAAATCTTGTCAAGCATTAATAAATGGAGTGAAGTAAAATTATAATCTGTGTAAGCCCACATTCTTCAGTCGCACCACTCCCTGCATTCAGGTCTCTAAAAATATATTTATAAATACTGACGCAGCCGATGCAAACATAAAATATATAATATTTAAAGAAGTAGTCAAAATTATAAAGTTAATATTTTTAAACATTTGGGGGGGGGGCAAAGGTCACCGGAAAGTACATTTGGGGCGAAGGCTACCGGAAACATTTTACCATACGTGCGGCTCCCCAAACAGTCGAAATACAATACAACACTTACTTAAAATTGGCTTTCCATACGTGGAGCAGAAACTACCTTCCTCAAAGTAAATAGAAGAATAAAATTTTGTGAGTATATTACTTTCTCTACTACGTATAGTAAGTAGGGGAAGTATTGTATTCCACCCAAAAATTCGATACCGAAATTTCACCGCAAATACATGTTTTGAGACACCCTGAATACAAAAAAAGCATTTTTGGAAACATGTCCGTGTGTCTGTCTGTGTGTGTGCCTGTCTGTGAACAGCATAACTCAGAAACGAACAGTCGGATAAACACCAAACTTGGTATTTAGGTTCAGTATCTTCCATGAATGCGACACGAAGGTTTTCAAGAAAATCCCCCCACCCCAGAGTACCCTTTACATGGAAGATTTTTCGAAAATTTTAATTTTCTCAAAAATGGCTCTAACGATTTTGATTAAAATATCATATGTTTTAGGATATTTTTATGACAAATAAAATGTATATCTTGAATTTCCTGGGAATGTCTCCAAAAGTATTCTTTATTGTGAACGACTTTTGCATAACTGGTAAACCATAAGAGATAGACAAAATTTTACTACCTAAAAATGTAAATTGCATACACAATTTATGTCATATACATTTTTTTTGTTGAGTGAACTATTCTCGAAATATTACTTGTTATTCCCTTAAATTTTTCAATACTTATTTTCTCAAATGGGAATTCGTTATTCATTTTTTGTCTTAGATATGCAAAGAGTATTAATCTGTGGCAAAGGGTATGGTGCAGCACCTAGCAACCAGCTATTAAGAGATATGTATGTGCTTAAAGGCTACTGTATTTCTATATTGCCCTTTTAAATATATATTCCCCTTGCATCTACAAGAAAATTATCGAAAAGATTAACATCTCGATTAACATGAAGTAGATTGAGAATAAGTGTTTGTAAAAATAGTTTGTACAAGAGTAGAGAAAGTCATGTGAGTGTAACACATCAGATTTTTTTTTTTTTTTTTTGTTTTCGCTACCTCCAAACATTTATTTGAGTCATATGCAACAACACGTCCTGTATTACAAGCATCCAGGCTGTAGATAAAGTAATAAACAAGGGTAAAGATAAGGTAGTGGAGCATTAATTCGAACGCGAGACAGCAAATGACAGCAGCAGCAAATCTTTGCTCTCAAGTGTGTTCTGTTCCCCCTTCGTTATAAACTTGGGATTAATGAGCAAAGTTGTCTATATCAGCTAACTGGATTTATTAGGATCGTCACTTTGTGGTCCTGTGAAGTGGGGTGGGGGATTTAATTTCTTCTCTCTCCGTGTGTGTGTGTGTGTGTGTGTGTGATACATATAGCGTGAGAATGGAAAGGTTACCAATCGATAACTAATTCCGCTAATTGGGGTGCAGGTGGAAAAATCATTTACTGCTGCACGGCATCTGCAAATGGAGGAGTGTCAAAACTCGAGAAAACCAACATGTCTGGCAGGCCACGCCAGCACGAGACCTATAGCCATGGGGAATTGAAATGTTCTATGTAACATTCACCATGTTCATGGTGGGACACTAGGAGGTGGGAGAAGTATTTTCAGTTTATCTACCAGCTTCCTATAACACACCATGATCACGAGAAAACATTATTAAGTGATACATTCACATGACCTTCTCTACCTTCTATCTTTTATTACTGGGTATACAAATTATTCTTAAGAATGTTTATGTTTATATATACTTCATTTTAATCCAAATAAACCCTTGCAGAGATAGGTACATTACACATTTTGTCATAGTTACAAAGAGAACAGCGATAGTCAAATGTTTAACAACTGGGCGCTACATGCTGGCCTTAAAATTTCATACTGTTTCCATGACATCGCGAGAAACAACTGCAATGAAATAGTGATAGTCACTTGCTTATGAATTGGGCGCTATATACTGCCTTAAAATTTCATACTGTTTCCATGACATCGCGAGAAACAACTGCAATGAAATAGTGATAGTCACTTGTTTATGAATTGGGCGCTGTATACTGCCTTAAAATTCCATACTGTTTCCATGACATCGCGAGAAACAACTGCAATGAAATAGTAATAGTCAAATGTTTTTTGAGCCGGACGCTATATACTACCTAAAAATTCCATAATGTTTTCATGACATCGCCAGAAACAACTGCAATGAAATAGTGATAGTCCCTTGTTTATGAATTGGACGCTATATACTGCCTTAAAATTCCATACTGTTTCCATGACATCGCGAGAAACAACTGCTATGAAATAGCGATAGGCAAATGTTTAAGAACTGGGCGCTACATGATGCCTGAAAGTTCCATACCGTTTCCATGACATCGCGAGAAACAACTGCTATGAAATAGTGATAGTCCCTTGTTTATGAATTGGGCGCTATATACTGCCTTAAAATTCCATACTGTTTCCATGACATCGCCAGAAACAACTGCAATGAAATAGTGATAGTCCCTTGTTTATGAATTGGGCGCTATATACTGCCTTAAAATTCCATACTGTTTCCATGACATCGCGAGAAACAACTGCTATGAAATAGCGATAGGCAAATGTTTAAGAACTGGGCGCTACATGCTGCCTTAAAGATCCATACCGTTTCCATGACATCGCGAGAAACAACTGCTATGAAATAGTGATAGTCTCTTGTTTATGAATTGGGCGCTATATACTGCCTTAAAATTCCATACTGTTTCCATGACATCGCGAGAAACAACTGCAATGAAATAGCGATAGGCAAATGTTTAAGAACTGGGCGCTACATGCTGCCTTAAAGTTCCTTACCGTTTCCATGACATCGCGAGAAACAACTACAATCAAATAGAGATAGGCAAATGTTTAAGAACTGGGCGCTACATGCTGCCTTAAAATTCCATACTATTTCCATGACATCGCCAGAAACAACTGCAATGAAATAGTAATAGTCACTTGTTTATGAATTGGGCGCTATATACTACCTTAAAATTCCATACTGTTTCCATGACATCGCCAGAAACAACTGCAATGAAATAGTGATAGTCACTTGTTTATGAATTGGGCGCTATATACTATTTCATACTGTTTCCATGACATCGCCATAAAGAACTGCAAATAGCGATAGTCAAATGTTTAAGAACTGGACGCTATATGCTGGCTTTAAAATTTCATACTGTTTCCATGACATCGCGAGAAACAACTGAAATGAAGTAGCGATAGTCAAATGTTTAAGAACTGTGCGCTATATACTGCCTTAAAATTACATGGTGTGTCCATGCAATCGCGAGAAAGAAATTTCGACAGGAATTTGCGAACTTGAACAATCCGAACCATTAACAATGGATATCTCAGAAATGGCCGATGCCACAAGAAAAGTTATTGGAAATAAATTGTGTGTTTTAAAGCGATCTATATTTCTCGTGTAGTACGTTTTCTACTATACAACATTATACAAAATTCCTTTTGAATGAAGAACTCTTCACAGGCTATTCCCAGAGAATTCAGGATCTACATTTTATTTGTAATGTAAACATCTTTAATATACGGCATTTTAATCAAAATCGTTTTAACCGTTATTCAGAAAATAAATAATTTCGAAAACTGTTCCATATAAAGGGCAGTTTGGTTTGGAGATATTTTATTGAAAATTTTCGTATTTCAGCTTTAGAAGAGCCTTTCCTAAAAATGCTTTTTTTTAAAGATTGAGGTGACCACAAAAACATGTATTTCTAGGAAAATCTTGGTATCGAATTTTTGGGTGAAATGCAATACCTCCTCTACCTACTATGTATGTGGTAGAGAAAGTAAAAATCATTTAGAAAAAGTTGTGTGTAGTGTGTGTGTGTGTGTGTGACCATTGAGGCAGTATTTTTAACACTTAAATGACATCAGTCTAATTATATAATATAAAATATAATAACAGCCCGCCTTAAAGCAATATGTGTACAACATAATATATAAAGTGTATGTAACAGTCATTGTATTAATATTTATATTATTATGTACATGTTCAATAATGATATGTGAATGTATTACGTAGTTTAATAATGTAGGAGCTGTGAGAAAAATAGGTTAAAAGTTGCTAACAATGAGGTAACCTTGAGGCAATAATGAATTTGAAAATTTAACAATACTACTTGTGATTCCTGGAAGCAATAATGTAAATTTTGTAACAGTTCATAAAATTGCCAATCAACAAACTAAAGAAGCTTTAGTTAAATAAAGGTATTCTTTTGGACTAGGATTAGCCAATCAAAACTGAAATATAGCAAAATTTACAAATTCAAAGTTCAGTTGCTTGTAGATAGCGCTCATAATTGGACGCGTTGGTTGTAGACAGTGTTCCTAACCGGACGTGAGATACGTCCTCGAGAAATTTAATACGTATTCTGTGTGAGACAAAAATAGTTTACATGTTAAAAAGTGCAAGTAATTAATAAAATAATCTCACAGCTCTCTCTCTCTATATCAGTGAAGTGTTATTTAAGTCGTGTCAAGCAGTAATAAATGTACTGAAGTAAACATTATAATCTGTGTAAGCCTACATTCTTAGCCGCACTACTCCCTGCAAAGAAATCCATGTCTCTAACAATAATACTGACGCAGCCGAGGCAAACATAAATATATAATATTGAAAGAAACAGTCAAATTACAAACAAAATATTTTTAAATTTTGGACGAAGGCTACCGGGTATCATACATGCGGTTGCAACTACTTCAAGTTCGGCTCCCCAACAGTTGAACTACAATACACCACCATCATAACATAACACCTTACTTCACCATTTGTTAACAGTATAACTCAAAAGCGAAAATTCCGATAGCCAGACAATTTGGTACACACGTTCAGTAAATTCCAAAGAAGCGACACGATGATTTTCAATAAAATTCGCCCACTGTAACTACTACTTACATGGAAGATTTTTCAAAAGCTTTTATTTTCCCAAAGTAGCTGTAATGCTTGCTTTAAATGTCATACAGTAAATATATTTATATGACAAATAAAATGTATATCTTGAATTTTCTGACAATGGTCTGTGAGGTCCTGTTTATTCCGAAGAAATTTTATACAGTCTTGTATATCTGCTAAAGTGTCGTAACGCAAAAGATGTCGATCTTTTAAAAACACACAATTTATTTCAAATAACTTTTTTGTAGCACCAGCATTTCCAGGATATCCGTTATTAATATTTTGAATTTTTCAGTGCTTAGCTATTCCTTTAAGCTCCTGTCAACATTCAGTTGTTCCTCGCGATGTCATGGAAACAGTATGGAATTTTAAGGCCAGCATATAGTGTCCAGTTGTTAAACATTTGACTATCGCTATTTCCTTTGTATGTATACAGAAATGTGTAATGTTGGTATTTCTGCAAAGGTTTATCTCAAGTAAAATGAAGAACTTGTATACTGACTAATAAACGATAAAGGCTAGTGAAAGCCATGTGAATGTAATACATTAGATTTCCAAGCTATTCTTAGGAAAGCTTATTCTACAGTTTACTTCTTTTTAGTCAGGATAAACGTTAATCACGTATTTGCACATTTTATTGTAGTTATAAAGCTAAAGCGATATTCAGTTTTTTCAAAAGCAAATTGCTATACGATGGCTTTGAAATCCCAAGCTCCTTGTAAAGTAGTTGTTTATATTTTGTTGTATGTATTTATTGTTATTTGCCCCATGCTTTGGGAGCCTATTTGAAGTAGGTTGTTGTATTGTAGTTCAACTGTTGGGGAGCTGAACTTGAAGTAGTTACAACCGCACGTATGGTAAAAGGTTTCCGGTAGCCTTCGCCCCAAATGTTTAAAAAATATTAAGTTTGTGATTTTTACTGTTTCTTTAAATATTGTATTTATGTTTGCCTCAGTATTATTCTTAGAGACATGGATTTATTTGCAAGGCGTAGTGCGGCTTACACAGATTATAATTTTTACTTCACTACATTTATTAATCATTGACACAATTTATATAACACTTCACTGATATAGAGAGCTGTGAGATTTTTATTACATACTGCACTTTTTTAACACGTAAACTATTTTTTGTCTCACCCAAATACGTATTAAATTCTCGAGGAAACATCTAGCGTCCGGTTAGGTACACTGTCTACAACCAACGCGCTGTCTACAAGCAACTGACTTCTAGATTTGTAAATTTTGCTATTTTTCAATTTCTGATTCACTAATCCTACTCCAATAGAATACTTTTATTTAACTTGAGTTTTTTCTGTTTGTTGATTGGCTATTTTATAAACTGTCACAAAAATTACATTATTGTTGCTGCAAGAATGACTAGTAGCATTATTACACTGTCTTACTCATTATTGCTTCAAGGTTACCTCATTGTTAGCAACTTTTAACCTATTATTCTCACAGCTCCTACAATGTTAAATTACGTAGTACATTCACATAACATTGTTACACATGTATACAATAATATAAACATACAATGACTGTAATATACACTTTTTATATATTGTTATATACACATATTGCTTTAAGGCGGGCTGTTATTGATGCAGTAATTTGTATCACAAATTATTTAAATGTCAAGAGTGATTGTAGTGTGAATATGCATTATTGTGTGACATTGATTTGAGATGTTTGATGATTGTAATCATTGTTGAGAAGTGGGTTTATACGGCCTTACTGAAACTGACAATAATAGCGTGCAATAATGTAGCGAGGGGGTGAGCTGTTTATCATTATTAGAGACGAGCAAATGACGTAATATTGGCGCGTTGTTTTTAGGAATTTGCGGGAACATTTTTCCCCAGAGCATATGTTTTCGTAATTTTCATTGGATATAAAAAAATAGACGCTAATGTTGGCGCGTTTTATTAACCAATAGCAGCTCGGTTATAATCTTTAGGCATATCGGGGTGTAGGAGTATAAAAAGGGCTAGGTCAGAGTCAAATTCGTCCAGTCCATCAGAAACAATTGTGCATTACACGTCGCTGAATACATCGCACAGTTTATCGATTCGCAGGTTACGCGTAGCAAAGTTATAAAAAATTCTCAAGCGTTGTAAAGTTAATTACACAAAAAGTTGAAGTTCGCGAATTAATAATGTTCAGTAAAGAAGTTATTATAACAGTTTCAGTTTGGCGAGTGTCAAGATTAATATGTGAAAGTGCAAAATATGTTACGACAATAAAAGTGTAAAACAAATTCTTCATCAGTGTTATCTTTGGATAAAAGACTCCTTTCCGTTTACACAACCTGTATAAAGAGAAGTGCTCGACCAAAAAGATCATAGCTAGCCGGAGGACAGTGAACCCAAAAATTAAATACAATAATAGGCGCTCAGTAAATGATAACACGAAGTGACCGCGACAAATTGTCTTTTATACGTGCGGCAAATAAACAGTAGCATTCTTTCAAACAAACACTAATACCATCGCAAATTGGCTACCACAACGTGGAGCTTTCAAACTTAACAAAGAATACCGTCACATATATTGGGTACCCAAACGTGGGGCTAACAAACCATAATAATACCGCCGCATTATTGTATTTTATTTATTGTATAATTTGACTGAAATCATTTAAGTGTTAAAAATACTGCCTCACTTGTGTCATGTGAATGTAAGAGATTTGATTTTTGTTAATGAAAATGCTAGTATAGTGTGCACATAACAAGATAATTGCCGGTATAACATTGCTGCAGAATGTTATCTAATAAAGTACCTACTTGATTCATTAGACAGTGGCATACGCGGCTGTTTAGGAGACCCGGATAATACGTGTTTCCTGTGCTGCACATTGTCCCCGACGGTGCTCACCATATACCCACTTCCTGGCACTCGTAACTCTCTTCCAAGCATTGCTACACAAACCTTACGTTGGCTTGGTAACGGACATCTCCGCAAAAACTCTCCGAATTGTTATAACTTACTATTCGTGAAGCATTTCAATAAACTGCAAGACATCTTATGCCCAAGATTCAAGATACCCTTCCACTTTGGCACCGGCAACTTTTTACTTTCTCTACTACGTATAGTAAGTAGGGGAAGTATTGTATTCCACCCAAAAATTCGATACCGAGGTTTCACCGCAAATACATGTTTCAAGATCCCTGAATCCAAAAAAAAGCATCTTTGGAAACATGTCCGTGTGTGTGCCTTTGAACAGCATAACTCAGAAACGAACAGTCGGATAAACTCCAAACTTGGTATTTAGGATCAGTATCTTTCAGAGATGCGACACAAAGGTTTTCAAGAAAATCCCCCCACCTCAGATTACCCTTTATATGGAATATTTTCACAAAAATGGCTCTAACGATTTTGATTAAAATATCATATATTTAGGATACTTTCATGACAAATAAAATGTATATAATGAATTTCCTGGGAATGACTCCAAAAGTGTTCTTCATTATGAACGACGTTTGCATAACTGGTAAAGCATAAGAGATAGACAAAGCGTTACTACACAAAAAATGTAGATCGCGTTAAAATATACAATTTATGTCATACACATTTTTGTTTTTGAGTGAACCATTTTCTAGATGTTGCTTGTTATTCCCTTAAATGTTCCAATACTTTTTCTCAAATGGGAATTCGTTATTCATTTTTTATGTCCTGGACATACAAAGAGAATAGAATGCTCCACATATTCACCAGCTCTTAAAACATTTGACTATCGCTTAAAGCCTAGCAATTCCCCTTGCATCTACAAGAAAATTAGCAATAACATTAACATCTCGATTAACATGAAGCATATGGAGAATAAGCGTTTAAGCGTTGTAAAAATAGTTTGTACAAGAGTAGAGAAAGTCATGTGAGTGTAACACATCAGATTTTTTTTAAATAAGACAACATTATTTTTCAAATAATTTATTGTTCATCATTCCCTTTCATTTTCACTGCTTCTCCATATAGTCACCTGCGAGGCTCAAACCTGGAGGATTTTTTCGGGCGCAAAAATCCTTAGTATGGCTTCCTTCGGAAGGGAAGTAAAGCCGGTGGTCCCGTGTCGTAGATTTACGGCACTAAAAGAACCTCAAGCCTGATAAAGGGGCCTATGAGCAACATTCCTGGTCTTTCACTCTCAATATAGAATGTGACGCTAAGAACCACAGTAGTTTAAGAGAGTCATAAAATAAAAGATCTGATGCGATACATTCACATGACTTTCACTGCCCTTTTTCGTTTATTAATAGGTATACAAATTATTCTTTTTATCTACTGAATTCTAATCCAAATAAAGCTTTGAATACATAGCTACGCTAAACATTTCGTTATAGATATAACGGGATCAGCGATGGTGAAATATTTTAGAGCTGGTTGCTACGTGGAGTATTCCATTATATTTGCATGTCCAGGACAAAAAAATGAATAACGAAGTTGAGAAAAAGTATAATTATTGGAAAATTTAAGGGAATAACAAGCAATATCGCGAAAATGGTTCACTAAACAAAAAAATGTATATGACATAAATTGTGTAATTTAACGCGATCTACATTTTTTGTGTAGTAAAATTTTGTCTATCTCTTATGTTTTACCAGTTATGCAACGTCGTTCACAGTGAAGAATACTTTTGGAGACATTCCCAGAAAATTCTAGATATACATTTCATTTGTCATGAAAATATCTTAAAAATATGATATTTTAATCAAAATCGTTAGATCCATTTTTGAGAAAATTAAAATTTTCGAAAATTGTTTCATGTAAAGAGTAATCTGTGGTGGTGAGATTTCCTTGAAAACCTTCGTGTCGCATCTCTGGAGGATATTGAACCTAGATACCAAGTTTAGTGTTTATCCGACCGTTCGTTTCTGAGATATGCTGTTCACAGACAGACACACACGGACATGTTTCCAAAAATGCTTATTTTGGATTCAGGGGTCTCAAAACGTATATTTCCGGCGAAATCTCTGTATCGAATTTTTGGGTAGAATACAATACTTCCCCTACTTACTATACCTAGTAGAGAAAGTAAAAATAAAATGTATATCTTAAATTTTTTAGGAATATCCATTGAAGTCTTTATTATTCGGAAGGAAATTTGTATAATTTATATAATCACTGGTAAACGTAAGGCGAAAGACGAAAACATACTATACAAAAAAATGTAGATCGTTTAAAAATGCCATTTATTTGAAATAAGTTTGTTGTGGCATAAAACCATTTCTGAGATATCCATTATTACTGATTTTTACTTGGTCAGTCTCTTAAAATCCTTTCGACATTCAGTTGTTTCTCGCGATGTCATGGAAACAGTATGGAATTTTAAGGCCAGCATATGACGTCCAGTTGTTAAACATTTGACTATCGCTGTTCTCTTTATATATATATATATATATATATATATATATATATATATATATATATATATATATATATATATAACGAAATGTGTAATGTAGCTGTTTATGCAATGGTTTATTTGGGTTAAAACGTAGTAGACAGAAAAATATGGTTTAGTAACAATATTTTGTAACCCACAAATAAAGATATATAGTAGAGAAAGTATGTAAATGCGTCACAACAGGTGTTTTAAAATTCAAAACGTAAATTTTCAGTGTAATCT
Organism: Deroplatys truncata; assembly: GCA_030765065.1. NCBI lineage: Eukaryota > Metazoa > Arthropoda > Insecta > Mantodea > Mantidae > Deroplatys > Deroplatys truncata. Next base: position 28,945,826 of record CM060981.1, on the reverse strand, counting down.
AGTTATAGAATTTTTGGGCGGAATGGAATAGTTCTACAAGTAATAGTAAAAGTAAAAACAGATAGCCCAAAAAGGATTATTTCTGCGTTTCATTGCACCCAGCTCCATTCCTGTAGCTTTTGTTTGTAATTCAATATTTAATAAGACTTTTGTTATCGGGTTAATGAAAGAGTCATTCAAAAACAGACACCTGTAAGGAGATAATAAGAAAACCGCGGCGCAGGATAATTTCGTTGCTCTCTTGTTAAGTTTAAATTTGTTGTTACCAGACTTAATTAACTGCGTAGCCAGTAAATAGAAAATGAAGTCGAGATAGCATCGCTGAGAAGCTGGGAAGTATAATGCATTCTACTTTGTATCCAGAGGAGATGCTGCATAAGACAATGGACCAGCTTGCTTTCAAAAGAAATGCGCTCAAGTAGTGAAAGTACGAGAAGTTAATTATAGATTCCGGTACTTAAAGCAGAAAGTCTGCAAAAGGTGAACCTTTACAGAAGTAATAATAATAAATTTTAGTTTACTTTTTCTATTTAACTACATTTTAATCCAAATAAACCTTTGCAGAAATAGCTACATTACACATTTCGTTATAGATACAAAGAGAACAGCGATAGTCAAATGTTTCACAACTGGACGCTATATGCTGGCCTTAAAATTCCATACTGTTTCCATGACATCGCGAGAAACAACTGAATGTCGAAAGGACTTATGACCAAGAAATGAACAATTGGAACCATTAATAATGGCTACTGCCACATAAGCAGTTATTTTAAATAAATTGTGTGTTTTAAAGAGGTCTAAATTTTTTATACAGTACGTTTTCGTCTATCGCTTAAGGTTTACAAGTTATGCAAGATCATACAAAATTCCTTCGGCATCAAGGGAACTTCGTTGCCCATTCTCCGAAAATTCAAGATATAGAGTTTAGTTGACATGTAAATCTCTTTTATATATGCCATTTTAATCAAAATCGTTGGAGCCATTTTTTAGAAAACCAAAATTTTCCAAAAATTTTACATATTAAGGGTGGTTTGGGATGGAGAGATTTTGTTGAAAAACTTCGTGTTGCATCTTTGAAAGATATTGAACCTAAAACCCAACTTTAGTGTATATTCTACTTTTCGCTTTTTGAGTTAAGGTGTTTACAGACATGTTTCCAAAAATACTTAATTTAGATTTAGGACACCTCAAAATATGTATTTCCGGTGAAATATCGGTATTGAATTTTGGGTGGAATGCAACTTCCCCTACCTACTATACGTGGTAGAGAAAGTAATAAAAAGTCAGATACCTATTATTGTGTATATCGCCAAAAATTGCAATATTTACTTTCTCTTAACACGTACATAGTAGGAAAGCAAATGCTGCATTACACTGAAACATTTAATACCGAGATTTCATCAGAAATACATGTTTTGAGGCCCCTGAAAAAGTAATTATAGAAAAATGTTTCTGTGTGTGTTCTATAAACAGTATAACTCAAAAATGGAAAGTCGGATAAATACCAAGTTTGGTATTTAACTTAAACGGAAGATGCGACACAACTTTCAAGAAGCTCCACCCATTCTAATTGCCCTTTATATAGAACATTTTTAAATTGTATATTTTCTCAAAAATGTCTAATGATTTTGATATTTTCATTGCAAATAAAATGTATATTTTGAGTTTTTATTTTCTCTACTACGTATAGTAAGTAGGGGAAGTACTGTATTCCACCCAAAAATTCGATACCGAAATTTCACCGGAAATATATGTTTTGAGGCCCCCTGAATCAAAAAAAGTATTTTTGGAAACATGTCCATGTGTGTGCCTGTGTGTCTGTGAACAGCATAACTCAGAAACGAACAGTCGGATAAACACCAAATTTGGTATTTAGGTTCAGTATCTTCCAGAGATGCGACGCGAAGGTTTTCAAGAAAATCACCCATCCCAGATTACCCTTTACATGGAACATTTTTCGAAAATTTTAATTTTCTCAAAATTGGCTCTAACGATTTTCATTAAAGTATCATATGATTAAGATATTTTTATGACAAATAAAATGTATAGCTTGAATTTTATGGGAATGTCTCCAAAAGTATTCTTCATTGTGAACGACTTTTGCATAACTGGTAAACATAAGAAATAGACAAAATGTTACTATACAAAAAATGTAGATCGCGTTAAAATACACAATTTATGTCATATACATTTTTTGTTGTTGAGTGAACCATTGTTATTCCCTTAAACTTTTCAATACTTATTTTCTCAAATGGGAATTCTTTATTCAGTTTTTTTGTCTTGGATATGCAAAGAGTATTAATCTATGGCAAAGAGAATGGTGCTGCACCTAGAAACCAGGTATTAAGATATATGTCGATGCTTAAAGGCTACTGTATTTGTATATTGCCGTTGTAAATACAAAACAAGGGGAACATAGTAGGCCTTAAGCGATAGTCAAATATTTTAGAACTCGTCGCTATGTGTAAAATATAATTCTCTTTGCATGTCAAAAAATACTCACTCATCACTCATTATCTGTTTACCCTCCTCTTATGTAGGATTTACACCCCCCAGGACTTACAAGCGTGTCCTGGGGTCTGAGGCCCCTCGAGGAGCAGACACTCATGGATCAGACAGAGTATCCAGGATGGGTGATCAGCCCGATGCCTGGTATGAGATGAAGGAAGTAGATGAAACGAAATGTTGGTGAAATGGATGAAAGGATATGTGATGATGGAGCAGTTGGTGGAATGATTGGCGGGGGAAACCGGAGAACCCGGAGAAAACCCGCCCAGACGCCGCTTCGTCCATGTCAAAAAATAGTTTCCGCAAATGTTTATCTCGATTAATATGAAATAGATGGAGAATAAGCGTTTGTAAAAAATAGTTTGTACAAGAGTAGAGAAATTCATGTGAGTAACACATCAGATTTTTTTTTTTTTGGTGCTGGACATGCAAAGAGAATGGAATGCTTGACATAGCAACCAACTCGTAAAACATTTGACTATCGCTTAAAGTCTACCATATTCCCCTTGCATCTACAAGAAATTTAGCAATAAGATTAACATCTCGATTAACATGAAGCATATGAAGAATAAGCGTTTGTAAAAATAGTTTGTACAAGAGTAGAGAAAGTCATGTAAGTGTAACACATAAAATAGTTAATTGCTTGGTCATTCTTTTAAGTCCTGTCAACATTCAGTTGTTTTCGCGATGTCATAGAAACAGTATGGAATTTTAAGACCAGCATATAGCGTGGAGTTCTTAAACATTTGACTAACGCTGTTCTCTTTGTAACGAAATGTGTAATATAGCTAATAAAAATCTGATGTGCTACACTCACATGACTTTCTCAACTCTTGTACGAACTATTTTTACAAACGTTTATTCTCCATATGCTTCATGTTAATCAAGATATCGAGATGTCAATCTTATTGCTAACTTTCTTGTAGATGCAAGGGGAACATGGTAGGTTATAAGCGATAGTCAAATCTTTTAAGCGCTGGTTGCTATGTGGCGCATTCTATTCTGTTTGCATATCCAGGACATAAAAAATTGAATAACGAATTTGAGAAAAAGTATAAGTATTGGAAAATTTAAGGAAATAACAAGCAATATCTCGAAAATGGTTCACTCAAATAAAAAAAATGTATATGACATAAATTGTGTATTTTAACGCGATCTACATTTTTTGTGTAGTAAAATTTTGTCTATCTCTTATGGTTTACCAGTTATGCAAAAGTCGTTCACAATAAAGAATACTTTTGGAGACATTCCCAGAAAATTCGAGATATACATTTCATTTCTCATGACATTATCTTAAACATATGATATTTTCATCAAAATCGTTAGAGCCATTTTTGAGAAAATTAAAATTTTCGAAAAATGTTCCATGTAAAGGGCAATCTGGGGTGGGGGGATTTTCTTGAAAACCTTCGTGTCGCATCTCTGGAAGATACTGAACCTAAATACCAAGTTTGGTGTTTATCCGACTGTTCGTTTTTGAGTTATGCTGTTCACAGACACACACACACAGACACACACACAGACACACACACGGACATGTTTCCAAAAATGCTTTTTTGGATTCAGGAGGTCTCAAAACGTATATTTCCGGTGAAATCTCGGTATGGAATTTTTGGGTGGAATACAATACTTCCCCTACTTACTATACGTAGTAGAGAAAGTAAAAATAAAGAGTAAAGGAAGTCGTGCGAATGTTTTACATCAGATTTTTAAACGATATGCTGAAATAGTTATGGAAAAGCTGTTTAGGACTTGAAATGCGATAGCTTTTGTTCTTTTGTGCAATTCGATTAGTTCCGCTCATTAGAGGAGGAGTAAAAACGGAAATTGGAAATTACGTTTTGAAAGACCGCAGGATTCACGCCCCTCTTAACAGGGTCTATTGTATAAAACAGAAGATGTCATTGATGCAGAAAACGCTGACACAAAATACTGGAAAATCAAATTCAGAAGAAATTCTAAATATAAACCAGATTTTACATGCATTTTTGAATACGAAATATTTGGTAATAAAGGGGTAATGAAAGGCGATCAAGTTGTTGAAAACACAATGACCTGCCCCCGGTGACAAAAAGCAATTTCATTTCAGCCAAGCCACAAATTAGTTGATGCAAACCAACCAACGCGCTAGTGCACATTAATTACCAATGGCCACAATGGTAGTAGCTCACAACAATGCTGTGACAGGAGCAATAATGACTACTGACATCTTCCTTTGGTTATCAGCCCCGATATCGGACGTCCGCTGCTGCGACCTCCTGCCAGATAACTTGCAACATTTCTGTGTTTTGGCACCTCTTAACGGGCTTTTGTTTATGTTGGCCCCCACAGGGACGTTGGAAAGTATTGCTTTACAGAGATACTGTGGCCCGCATTCGGGAGGTCCCGGGTTCAAATCCCAACCAATCTGACAGGGTTTTTCCTGGTTTACCTCAGTCACGAAGGTTAAATATCGAATTGGATATTTAATACCACGACCCAAAGTACCACCTCAAGTCTAAAACAACAGAAAAATGAAATATAGATAGTAATAGCAACTGCTATGCCATCTATCCATCAATATAAGCAGTTAGGCTGAACGGCACCCTAATGCCACTGCGCAGCAAGAAGCAGAATATCCGGCTGCTATGCACTAGGATCTCTGTGGACACGTGGCCAAGCAGGGTTTTAGGGATGAGACCTAGAAGTCTAACTGTCCTCCTTTCTGTGTGGGGACGGCGGTTAGACTGGACGGCACCCTGGTGCCATCTGCACGGCACAAATAGGTGCTTACTGTGATGAGACCTAGAAGGCTAACTGTCCTCCTTTCTGTGTGGGGACGGCGGTTAGACTGGACGACACGAATTAGGTGCTTACTGGGATGAGACCTAGAAGGCTAACTGTCCTCCTTTCTGTGTGAGAGCGGCGGTTAGAGTGGACGGCACCCTGGTGCCATCTGCACGGCACGAATAGGTGCTTACTGTGATGAGACCTAGAAGGCTAACTCTCCTCCTTTCTGTGTGGGGACGGCGGTTAGACTGGACGGCACGAATAGGTGCTTACTGTGATGAGACCTAGAAGGCTAACTCTCCTCCTTTCTGTGTGGGGACGGCGGTTAGACTGGACGGCACCCTGGTGCCATCTGCACGGCACGAATAGGTGCTTACTGGGATGAGACCTAGAAGGCTAACTGTCCTCCTTTCTGTGTGGGGACGGCAGTTAGACTGGACGGCACCCTGGTGCCATCTGCACGGCACGAATAGGTGCTTACTGGGATGAGACCTAGAAGGCTAACTGTGCTCCTTTCTGTGTGGGGACGGCGGTTAGACTGGACGGCACCCTGGTGCCATCTGCACGGCACGAATAGGTGCTTACTGGGATGAGACCTAGAAGGCTAACTGTCCTCCTTTCTGTGTGGGGACGGCGGTTAGACTGGACGACACCCTGGTGCCATCTGCACGGCACGAATTAGGTGTTTACTGGGATGAGACCTAGAAGGCTAACTGTCCCCCTTTCTGTGTGTAGACGGCAGTTAGACTGAACGGCACCCTAATGCATCTGCAAGGCACGAAACAAAGATGAGGCTGCTATGCGCTAGAGTCTATGTGGACACGTGCGGGGTTTCAGGGATGAGACCTAGAAGACTAACTATCCGCCTTTCTATATGAAAGCAGCAGGTAGACTGGACGGCACCCTAATGCCATCTGCACGGCACGAAGCAGAAGATCCGGTTGCTATGCGCTAGGGTCTCTGTGAACACGTGGCAAGGCAAGATAGCATTGTTACAGCGATGAGACCTAGAAGGCTAACTGTCCCCCTTTCTGTGTGTAGACGGCAGTTAGACTGGAAGGCACCCTAATGCCATCGACATGGCACGAAGCAGAAGATCCGGTTGCTATGCACTAGGGTTTCTGTGGACACGTGACGAAGCAGGTGGTTACAGGGATGAGACCTAGAAGGCTAACTGTCCGCCACACCTAGATCTAAGAGTTATCCACTAACAGATCCTTCGCGATATGACTCTGTAGTTAAAGCGAGGTGAAATAAATAATTGAGTCATGTGTCGCACAGTTGGGATAGAACTGTGAGATGTCAAGTTTCGTATGCATAAGTAACGCTGTTCCTCTTCCGTCCCGAGGACACAACTATTGTTATATAAACTCCTTGGGGATGCTGCAACTCTGGTAGATGCTTTACAGATTACTCCTGGTGGATACTCATGTGTGGTTTATGTATGTGTATTTAAATGTTGCTATACTTTAATGCAGATTTGGGTATAAGACAGCTTTGCGCCGACAACACAACACAACCCAACCCTCACAAGAAACACGGAAGCAAGGCATTGCTGCGAGTGAAGGGGTTGAGTTACGGTTGTACACCTCCTGCAGTGATGGTTGATAGCGATTTGGTTCACTATTATAGCATTTTTAGTTGACTTTCTACGTTTCAGAAAGGTTTTTCACTCTCCTTGTAATTGTACCTCAATATAACTTAATAATATTAAAATTGGGAAGTTCCTATGGTTAAATGTTTTCCACAGCTTTTTCCAGACATAGTTTCAAAAATTCACCCTCTTGAAACGGTTTTAGATACCGAGTGATCTTCCAGAGAAGTATGTAACTATAGTTCAGCAACTTAGAAAAAACCTTGGAAGGGGTAACTCCACCTTGTGATGTATTCTCCCTCCCTAACTGCCTTGGGCGGGCATGCCTCTGTACAAATATAATAATAATTTTTAGCAAATTAATCAGTTCACATTCTCTCCTGCACAGCGAAAAAATTCATCATCCTCCCATTCTACACGAATTTCAGTGTTCCTGAAAACGATGGTTTAGTAGACAATGCCACCACTGAACCCAACCACCCTCTCGCCTTTAGCTAGCAGGCTGTGTGCTCTTTCAGTCGCGTTTCGTTGTGACTACACTCCGAGTCGCGACAAATGCTTTGCCCACCTCTGCTTTAGTGTATATGTCTGTTTTGCCTTGGCTAGCTATGTTTTTTCTGTAGGCATTTTGCTCTCAGCAGGGTCTGGTATAATCACTTAGGACAATGAAATAATGGATTATCATTAATGATAAAGACACTGGTATGCAAAATTTAAGGATGAGATGAGTAAAGTAACATAACAAATGAACTACTTGGTGGAAGTAGATGAAGGTGCTGTTTCCAGAGTTCTCTCACACGTACACAGAAAGCTGAATGTCACATGGCGTGAGTGTAGCGAGTCTGTAGTGCCAAATGTGTCTGGTCCCGCAACACGGGGCAGTTGATGAAACAGGACAAGACTGTGTGTCAATTAGCGAGCTGTTACGGTGCACTGTAGTGGTGTTCTTCATTGCAACATGGCCCGCAGACACCATTTGGATGACTTCACACGGGCAAAAATCATCGGGAAACTGGAAGAAGGGCGAGGTGTGACGAGTGTTGCTCAGGAGTTTGGAATTGCTCACAGCATTGTTTCACGTGCATGTGGAACCTTCCAAACTACAGGCACTGCTGTCCCAAGGAGAGGTACTGGTCGACCACGCTCAACTACAGCAGCAAATGACCGCTACATTGTGCAACAGGCAAGAAGGTATCCACGCCATACAGCGGGTGCAATTGCAACCACGTTTAACAGGACAATCTCACAATATACTGTGACACGGCGACTGCACAGAGGTGCACCAGCTTCATCTCTATTTAAATGTATATCTTACGGCTTTCTGTATTATGCGAAAATTGTGTAGCTTTTGTGTTGTTAAATAACACAACGGGACCTAAGAGAAGGTACAAAAGTTTAAAATTCACCTACTGTAATTATCCAACAAGTTATTTTACCATTCTGACCGATTATTCCACCACCAAAGGGGGGCACGTATAGGCTATGCAGAATTTCTAGAATTCGGGGGGAGGTTAAGGAAGTCAGACGTTCCGTCGTTGCTTCACATCCTTTTGCGCGAATATCAATGGATGTTTCATCCGTTATTAGGGGCTGTGCGAAATTACAGGGAGGTTCACCATAAATATATTCTAGATCAATGTACAATAACTACTCTTTTAACTACTATGGTTCTTAGCGTCCCATTCTATACTAGGTGTAAAAGACTGATAATTTTGCTCAGAGGCCTCTATATCAAGCTTGAGGTTCTTTTACGGGTCGTAAATCTACGACACGGGACCACCGGCTTTAGTTCCCATTCGAAGAAAGCCATGCTAAGTATTTTACGCCGTCCGTCGGGTTTTAACCTGCGACCTCCCCAACTAGAAGCTAGCATGGTACCCCTAGACCACGGAGAACGACCCATACTATGTTGGGTAATCTAGCTAGTGTAGAACATTACTTACTTGCATAGTCCACCAGTAGAAAATCAATTATGTTAGAGAAATGAGATGGCCATGGGAAAATATACAGATTAAATTAGTTTAATATAGTTGAATATACATGTCAATTTACAATTATACCAATAAATATCCCAGCTACTGCATTAGAGTTTGCTTTCATTGAGTATATCAGAGTTCATCTGACGGAATGCTACAGTGCCATTATTTCCGCACGTGCCGCTGGAGTGTGATAGTTCTCTGGTGTTACGAGAGCGTATACCAACATCCCATTTCTTTGACCTCATACATCCTGGGTAAGAGCTGGCCGGAAATCTGCACCAATTAGAGCAAGTACTGCAACCAGATCGCTATATTTGAAGGCAAGCTTTATTTAAAACTCTTATGTGTTGCATTCACATGACTTTCTCTACTCAATCTTCTGGAAACTACCCTTAAAAAGCTTGTTCTTCTGTCTACTTCTTGTTGATCTGGATAAACATTCATTATACATTTATACACTCTTTGAAGAATGATACAGTAGGCTAAAGCAATAGTCAGATTTTTAAAAAGCGGGTCGCTATATGATGGGTTTGAAATCCCATGTTCTTTGCATGACCGTGAGAAAAATAAACAATAGTGACTTACTATTTGAAAAGAGCATTATAAATACTTGAAAATTCAAACTAATAACAAATAATACCTCAGAAGTGCTTAATGCCACAAAAAAGATGACATAAGTTGTGTGCTTTAAGAAGATCTGCAGTTTTTGTTTTGTGTAGTAAGATTTTGTCTATCTCTTACAGTTTACCAACTATATACAAAGGTCATTCAGAATGAACAGAACTTCATAGGCTATTTGCAGAAAATTCATAATAAACATTTTATTTCTCATGCAAATATCTTAAGCATATGGTATTTTAATCATACGAGGGTAGTCCAGAAAGTTCCAGACGTTTTGGCCTATTGCGGTGATGAGTAGGGCTAGAGTCGACATCTTGGTGCCAGAACGTTCCTACATTCAGTACGCATCCAGCTGTGGTAGCGTGAGGACTTTGCCTTCCTTACTGTGCTCTCTGTGAGTTGTTAAAATTTGCGCTGCAATAGAAAATCCCGCCACTTGTGAAGTGCGGTTGGCTAAAAAAAACAAACCAATTGAAATTTATCGATAACTTTGTGATGTTTACCGGCAGGGAATAATGAGTGAAAGCCGAGTCAGGCAATGGTGCTTTGATTTGGTGTTCACGACGAGGATCGCAATGGTAGACCTAGCCTTATGACTGATTAACTGTCAATGTAAATCAATGACAAAATTCGTGAAAATCGTCGTTTCACGATTACAGAACTTTCGGAACATTTTCCCCAACTTTCACAGTTTGGTACATCAAATTCATGCTTTGATACTGCCGCTGAACTGGATGCCGGTGTAAACCAGTGGTTGAAGTCGCAGGCGGCAGATAGGTACAGAGAGGGTATTGAAAAACTTGTGCCACGGTATGATAAATGCCTCAATTTGAATGGCGATTATGTACAAAAATAGCTTAAGAGTGTACCTTTCAAATGTAGATAATAAACGCTGATGTTTGCATTTTGTAATTGTTTATTTCAAAACGTCTGGGACTTTCTGGATTACCCTCGTATAAAATTAGTAGGACCAACTTTCGCGGCTAGGTTAAGTAAGAACTCATTTTTAAATATTTTACTTAATACTGTCATATTTCTCATGTTATTCATTTTCACACTTTCCCAGAAATTGCTTAATAAAAATCCTAACTCCATTAATTGCTTTACTAATCATTTTTGAAATGACTGAAATGTCGCATTTGTAAGTGGGAATGGATAATAATTATGACATACCTGCATGTCGGTACGGCCGTTTATGGGCTGCAGTCTGAAGAAAATGGCCCAGGGCAAGGTGATGGTTAGTGAGATGATCCAGATGATCGCTACGACCACTCTACACACCCTTGACGTCATCTGCCACTTGAGAGGGTAGCAGATGGCCAAGCAGCGTTCCACAGATATGGCCACCAGGGTGTTGATCGAGGCACTCACAGACACTCCTTGTAGATACGTCACTGTCTTGCAGATCAGCCATCCCATGATCCAAGCTATGGGTAGAGAAAACACACTATGTTATCAAGTAGCATTTGAAAATATGGCAGATGGCCATCAGTGTCCTGAACGAGACACTCTGCAGATCAGCTATTGCATGATCCAGAATGTGGGCAGAGAAAACACACTATGGATCCATGATCCAAGCTGCGGACAGAGAAAACATGCCATGTTATCAAGTAGCATTTGAAAATATGGCAGATGGCCATCAGTGTCCTGAACGAGACACTCTGCAGATCAGCCATCCCATGATCCAAGCTGTGGGCAGAGAAAACACGCCGTATTATTATTTACCAGTTGAAAGTATGGTAGATGGCCACTAGTGTCCTGAATGAGACACTCTGCAGATCAGCTATCACATGACCGAAGCTGTAGGCAGAGAAAACACGCCGTACTATTATGTACAACTTGAAAGTGTGGTGGATGGTCACCACTATTCTGAACAGGCACTCCGCAGATCACCATCCCATGATCCAAGCTATGGGTAGAGAAAACACACCATGTTATCAAGTACCAGTTGAAAGTGTGGTAGATGGCCACTAGTGACCTGAATGAGACACTCTGCAGAACAGCTGTCCCATTATCGAAACTGGGGGCAGGGAAAACACGCCGTATTATCATGTGCAACTTGAAAGTGTGATAAATGTTTACGAGTGCCCTGTGCAAGGCACTCTGCAGATCAGCCGTCCATGATCCAGCTATGGGCACAGAAAACACGCCGTATTATCATGTGCCAATTGAAAGTGTGGTAAATGTTTACCAGTGTCCTGTGCGAGGCACTCTGCAGATCAGCCGTCCATGATCCAGCTATGGGCAGAGAAAACACGCCGTATTATCATGTGCCAATTGAAAGTGTGGTAAATGTTTACCAGTGTCCTGTGCGAGGCACTCTGCAGATCAGCCGTCCATGATCCAGCTATGGGAAGAGAAAACACGCCGTATTATCATGTGCAACTTGAAAGTGGTAAATATTTACGAGTGTCCTGTGCAAGGCACTCTGCAGATCAGCCGTCCATGGTCCAGCTATGGGCAGAGAAAACACGCCGTATTATCATGTGCAACTTGAAAGTGTGGTAAATGTTTACCAGTGTCCTGTGCGAGGCACTCTGCATATCAGCCGTCCATGATCCAGGTATGGGCAGAGAAAACACGCCTTATTATCATATGTTGCTTGAAAAATTGGCAGATGACTAAATACCGCTCCGTAGATATTGCCACCAGTGAAGTACTCCGGATATACATCGCTGCCTTGCAGATCAGCTGTCCCATGTTGCAGACGTGGTAGAGAAACCATGTCATGTTATCATGTCTCACTTGAAAGAGTGGCAGATGGCCAAGCAACATTCTGGATATATGGCTACCAATTTTCTGAGCGAGGCACTTGCAGATCAGCTGTCCCATGTTGCAGACGTGGTAGAGAAACCATGTCATGTTATCATGTCTCACTTGAAAGAGTGGCAGATGGCCAAGCAACATTCTGGATATATGGCTACCAATTTTCTGAGCGAGGCACTTGCAGATCAGCTGTCCCATGTTGCAGACGTGGTAGAGAAACCATGTCATGTTATCATGTCTCACTTGAAAGAGTGGCAGATGGCCAAGCAACATTCTGGATATATGGCTACCAATTTTCTGAGCGAGGCACTTGCAGATAAGCTGTCCTATATTCAGGCAGACAAAACATGCCATGTTATTGTCGGACACTTCACAGGCCAAGCTCCTTTCTACAAATATGGCCACTAGCGAGGTAAAGGCGGCATTTGAAGATAAGTCATCACATGATCCTAAAGAACAAACTAATGCAGCGTCATGCATATTTCGTTATGCTGCTACCTCACATTAGCGAAGTGAAAGGCAAAATCACATGAAACTCTATCGTTTATTAGTGAGTACACAAATTATTAAGAAAAATTATTTTTCTATTTACTTCATTTTAATCCAAATAAACCTTTGCAGAAATAGCTACATTACACATTTCGTTATATATACAAAGAGAACAGCGATAGTCAAATGTTTAACAACTGGACGCTATATGCTGCCTTAAAATTCCATACTGTTTCCATGACATCGCGAGAAACAACTAAAAATCATTGAGACTGTAAACAAATGACAAGATATTGAACAATTTGTACCATTATTAACAGGCATTTCGGAAATGGCTGATGCCACAAAAAGGTTATTTGAAATAAATTGTGTGTTTTAAAAAGACCTATGTCTTTGTGTAGCACGTTTTCGTCTATCGCTTAACCTTAGCCAATTGTGCAAAATTCCTTGTGATTGAAGAGGACTTCGTATGCTACCCCAGAAAATTCAAGGTATACATTTTGTTTGTCGTGTAAAAATTGTTAATATATAGCACTTGAATCAAAATTGTTAGCGCCATTTCTAGAAAATCTAACATTTAAAAAAGTTTTCCATGTAAAGGGTAGTTTGGGTTGAGGGAATTTTCTTGAAAATCTTTGTGTTGCATCAGTGGAAGATACTGAACGTAAATACCAAGTTCCGTATTTATCCAACTTTTAATTTTTGAGTTATGTTGTTCAGTCACACACACACACACGATTATTTTTCTAAAAATGATTTTATTAGAATTCAGGGGCCTCAAAACATGTATTTCCATTGAAATCTTGGCATGGAATCTTTGGGCGGTATGCAATACCTTGAGGCAGATTTTTAACACTTAAATGATTTCAGTCTAAATTATATAATATATAAATTCCGCCTTAAAGCAATATGTGTATGTAACAAATATATAAAAAGTGTATATTACATTCATTGTAAATGTTTACATTATTGTATACATGTTCAATAATTTTTTGTGAATGTTTTACGTAATTTAATAATGTAGGAGCTGTGAGAATAATAGGTTAAATGTTGCTAACAATGAGGTAACAATGTGGTAAATTTGAGGCAATAATGAGTAAGAATGTTTAATAATGCTACTAGTCATTCTTGGAGCAACAATAGTGTCATTTTTGTGACAGTTCATAGAATAGCCAATCAACAACCAGAAAAAGCTTTAGTTAAATAAAAGTGTTCTATTGGATTAGGAGTAGCCAATCAGAAACTGAAATATAGCAAAATTTACAAATCTAGAGGTTAGTTGCTTGTAAGCAGTGCTCATAACTGGACGCGTTGCTATCAGACAGTGTTCCTAATCAGACGCGAGACACGTCCTCGAGAAATTTAATACTTATTTTGTGTGAGAAAATAGTTTACGTGTTTAAAAAGTGCAAGTAATTAATAAAAGAATCTCACAGCTCTCTATATCAGTGAAGTGTTATTTAAATCATGTCAAGCATTAATAAATGGAGTGTAAGCATACATTCTCCAGTCGCACCACAACCCTGCAAAGAGAAACATGTCTCTAACAATAATACTGACGCACCCTAGGCAAACATAAATATATAATATTTAAAGAAACAGTCAAAATACAAAGTTAATATTTTTAAACTTGGGGCGAAGGGTACCGGAAACTTTTTACCATACGTGAGGTTGCAACTACTTCAAGTTCGGCTCCCCAACAGTCGAAATATAATACAACTTCAAACTGACTTTGCATACGTAGCAGCAACAAACCCTCTTCTTCAACCTTCTCTACCCACTATGTATGGGGTAGCAAAAGAAAAGAATTATCGAAACATATTTAGTAGGTCGTACTTTATTGCAATACGTACCTACTTGTAAAATACCACTGGCACTTTTAACACTAGAGAATATGCGAGGTGTGGGAGAACTAAGAAACAAGCGGACACGGGGCAAAGCACTGCTGGAACGGAGCCAAAAGTTTCATGGCACACTTTAATAAACGAGGCATGTCTGTGAGCCAAGTTTTCAGAGAAGGCCCAGAAAAGATCGTGGTAATTAATTCGCAGGCAAATTAACAGGAGAACATTAGTGGCTAAATGCTGCAACAGCGAAAAGGCAATTCTTGTGCCTGGGACTTCTTCGAGCGTCCGATTATCGCTTTAAAGTTGCTCTCCCTTCAAACGCTTCACTAATGCTGACGATGGCCAAACGTCGCTACACTGTCAGGAGTTCTCCGCGAGGAGGGCGCGTTAAATGTTAGCTCGCAACTACGGTGCTGTGATTTGTGTTTCATTTCTCGCTTAAAATATTTAACTTTATACACCGTCCGGTTCTTCTTTGCTACAGCAATGCAAAGATGAAATTTAGAAAAAAAAATCTGATGTGTTACACTCACATGACTTTCTCTACTCTTGTACAAACTATTTCTACAATCGTTTATTCTCCATATTCTTCATGTTAATCTTATTGCTAATTTTCTTGTGGATGCAGGGGGAATTGGTAGGTTTTAAGCGATAGTCAAATATTTTAAGAGCTGGTTGCTATTTGCAGTATTCCATTCTCTTTGTATGTCCAGGACAAAAAAAATGAATAACCAATTCCCATTTGAGAAAAAGTATTGGAAAACTTAAGGGAATATAAAACAATATCCCGAAAATGGTACACTCATCAACAAAAAATGTATATGACATAAATTGAGTATTATAACGCGATCTACATTTTTTGTGTAGTACAATTTTGTCTATCTCTTATGGTTTACCAGTTATGCAAAAGTCATTCACAATGAAGAATACTTTTGGAGACATTCCCATAAAATTAAATATATACATTTTATTTGTCATGAATATATTTTAAACATATAATATTTCAATCAAAATCGTTAGAGCCATTTTTGAGAAAATTAAAATTTTCGAAAAATGAATCATGTAAAGGGTAATTTGGGTTGGGGTAATTTTCTTGAAAATCTTTGTGACGTATCTTTGAAACATATTTATCTTAAACACGAGGTTCTGTACTTATCTGACTTCCGTTTCCGAGTTACGCTTTTCACACTCAATTACACAAACACCCACGCGCTAAGCGTTTTTTCCTTTCTCTACTACATTTAGTAAGTAGGGGAAGTATTGTATTCCACCCAAAAATTCAATACCGAGATCTCACCGGAAATATATGTTTTGAGGTCCCCTGAATCCAAAAAAACATTTTTGGAAATATGTCTGTGTGTGTGTCTGTCTGTGTGTCTGTCTGTGAACAGCATAACTCAGAAACGAACAGTCGGACAAACACCAAACTTGGTATATAGGTTCAATATCTTCCAGAGATGCGACACGAAGGTTTTCAAGAAAAGCCCCCCACCCCAAATTACCCTTTACATGGAAGATTTTTCGAAAATTTTAATTTTCTCAAAAATGGCTCTCACGATTTTGATTAAAATATCATATATTCAAGATATTTTCATGACAAATAAATTGTATATATTTAATTTTATGGGAATGTCTCCAAAAGTATTCTTCATTGTGAATGACTTTTGCATAACTGGTAAACCATAAGAGATAGACAAAATTTTATTACACAAAAAATGTAGATCGCGTTAGAATACTCAATTTATGAAGTATACATTTTGTTGTTGTTGAGTGAACCATTTTCGGGACATTGCTTGTTATTCCCTTAGGTTTTCCAATACTTTTTTTTCAAATGGGAATTGGTTATTCATTTTTATGTCCTGGACATACAAAGAGAATGGAATACTCCACATAACAACCAGCTCTTAAAATATTTGACTATCACTTAAAGCCTACCAATTCCTCTTGCATCTACAAGAAAATTAGCAATAAGATTAACATCTCGATTAACATGAAACATATGGAGAATAAACGTTTGTAGAAATAGTTTGTACAAGAGTAGAGAAAGTCATGTGAGTGTAACACATCAGAATGTTTCTAAAACTACATGTTTTTTTGTTTTTTGAACTCAAGGGTCCTCTGAACATGTATTATTGGTGAAATTTCGCTATTAAAATTTTAGTTGAACACCTTATCCTACTAGACTTCTGGTTAAGGATGTGAAAATAAGTTGGCTTGTTTGTTATATTCTTTAAGGTGCACGATACTAGTTTGTGACAAAATGTCGTTAAAACTAAGTCCTTAATTATGTCAAACATCATATAATCCGGATCCAATTGCAGTTTTTCCCTTTTGTTCATATAAATTTCTAAACGCGATGAGTCTATTTTTGTGCAAGCATTCCCTGAAATTTAAAAATTATATTTTCTAAGATTTCCTGTTTTTCTTACCTTTCTGTCACTTTAAATGTTTCTTATAATGCAATATTTGTCGGATTTCCTTTGGGAGTTTTAATATGTATTTTATAAGTAATTTCTGGATATTAGGTATCACTTTGAATTTAGAGTTTCTATAATATTAAAAGGTTACATTTTTATTATTTCTACATTTAAACTTTGTGCAAATTTTAAACTTTGTTTGTGAGGAACTATTTTCCAGATATATTACAAAAAATATTAAGGATTGAAATTTTCAAAATTTCGTCGTAGGGAGCCTTTATGTATGAAACTTGTTTACTTGGAAACTAAGGTATATAGAACCAGGTGACCTAATTTTCTATTATAATTTCAAGGTTGCATTTTAAGTGTGTTATAGGTAATTTAAACAGATCTCTCTCCACTTGATATTTGAAATGTAGATTGTTTGTTACAGGCTTGCTAATATGGAAGGATTAAAAATGAGGATCAGAGATATACCACCAGCAGTGGTTGAAAATGTTCAACCTGTTTCATCAGTCTAGCCACTATCAGATTGTAAATGGGCAACACCTCATTGTATAATTAGAATTTATTTTAATTGTGAAAATTGTGGAGAAAATTGTTAAACAAGCCAACAATTTAAACCGTTCCCATATTAACTAATACTACCTTTCAGCAAAAATTATAAGATTATAAATTACAAAACTGTAGCCTATACAACAACACCTGAAAATTTAGTTTTTTTTAAAAAAACGTTTCTTTCAAAATATTAGATATGACGTGTCCCAACATTTTTTAAATAATTTAGTTTAGTTTCCGTTAAATTATTCCTTAATTATGAAACATCCTGTATATTGATTCCTATCACCAGATAGTTCCGTTTTCGAACATTCTCTCATAGAATCAAAAAATGCCCTTTGTAAATGTATTTTAAATAAGGTAATAATAATAATAATGTTTGAACTAGAGAAACTACATGTTATTGGGCGCTGGAAGCCTGGAGGGTCGGGCTAGGGCTTAAAAATCCGATATGCTACATTCACATGACTTTTCTACCTTCTATCTCTATTAGTTAGTGTACAAACTTTTTACTAAAGCTTATTACTTTCTCTACTACGTACAGAAAGTAGGGGAAATATTGTGTTCTACCCAAAAATTCGATACCAAGATTTCACGGGAAATATACGTTTTGAGACCCCCTGAATCCAAAAAAAGCATTTTTGGAAACATGTCCATGTGTGTGTGTGTCTGTGAACAGCATAACTCAGAAACGAACAGTCGGATAAACTAATAACTTGGTATTTATGTTCAGTATCTTCCAGAGATACGACACGAAGGTTTTCAAGAAAATCCACCCACCCCAGACTACGCTTTACATGGAACATCTTTCGAAAATTTTAATTTTCTCAGAAATGGCTCTAACGATTTTGATTAAAACGTCATATGTTTAAGGTATTTTCAGGACAAATAAAATGTATATCTCGGATTTACTGGGAATGTCTCCAAAAGTATTCTTCATTGTGAACGACTTTTGCATAACTGGTAAACCATAAGAGAGACAAAATTTTACTACACAAAAAATGTAGATCGCGTTAAAATACACAATTTATGTCATATACAATTTTTTATTGAGTGAACCATTCTCGATATATTGCTTGTTATTCTCTTAAATTTTCCAATACTTATACTTTTTCTCAAATGGGAATTCGTTACTCATTTGTTTATGTTTTGGACATGCAAAGAGAATGGAATACTCCACATAGCAACCAGCTCTTAAAACATTTGACTGTCGCTTAAAGACTACCAATTCACCTTGCATCTACAAGAAAATTAGCAATAAGATTAACATCTTGATTAACATCAAGCATATGGAGAATAAGCGTTTGTAAATGAGTAGAGAAAGTCATGTGAGTGTAACATCAGATTTTTTTCTATCTACCACTTTTAATCCAAATCAACCTTTGCAGAAATAGCTACATTACACATGTCGTTATAGATACAAAGAGAACAGCGATAGTCAAATGTTTAACAACTGGACGCTATACACTGGCCTTAAAATTCCATACTGTTTCCATGCAATCGCGAGAAACAATGAAAATGTATGTGAGCTTTTAAGAATGACAAGTATCGAACAATTCTAACTTTAATATAGGATATCTCAGGAACGGCGTATGACACATAAAATCTTATTTTACGTGAACTGTGTGTATTAAACAGATCTACAGTTTTTGTGAACTAAATTTTCGTCTATCGCTTAAAGTTTACAAGTTATACAATATTATACAAAATTATTTTCTAATGAACAGGACTTCCTAGACTATTTGCAAAAAATTTAAGCTATACATTTTATTTTTCATGCAAATATCTTTCATATATTGAAGCAGTAACTTGTATCACAATAATGTAAATGTCAGAGTGATTGTAGTGTGAATATGCATTGTTGTGTGACATTGATTTGAGATGTTTGTTGATTGTAAGCATTGTTGAGAAGTGGGTTTATACGGCTTTACTGAAACTGACAATAATAGCGTGCAATAATGTACGAGGGGGTGAGCTGTTTATCATTATTAGAGGCGAGCAAATGACGTCAGAGTGGCGTGTTTTTCTTAGAATTTTCGGGAACATTTTCCCCAGAGCATATGTTTTCGTAATTTCCATTGGATATAAATATAGACGCTAATGTTGGCGCGTTTTATTAACCAATAGCAGCTCGGTTATAAATCTTTAGGCATATCGGGCGAAGGAGTATAAATTCAGTGTGAGGGTCAAGTTTCATGTAGTTCAACGGAGGCATTCATAGAGTATGCGTCGCATGCAGTTCATCAACGTTACGCGTCGCAAAGTTATGAAAAATCTCTCGCATCGTAAAGTGAGTTACAAAAAGTTGAAGTACGCGAATTACTAATGTGCGGTAATAAGTTATTATAACAGTTTCAGTTTGGCGAGTGTCAAGATTAATAGATGAAAGTGAATAATGTGTTACGACAATAAAAGTGTAAAAACAAATTCTTTTATCAGTGTTATCTTTCCGTTTACACACCTGTACAAGATAAGTGCTTGACCGAGAAATCATAGCTAGCCGGAGGACAGTGAACCCAAAATTAAATACAATAACAGGCGCCCAGTAAAAGATAACACGAAGTGACCGCGACAAATTGTCTTTCATACGTGCGGCAGATAAATAGCAGCATCTTTCGACTACAAACATTAATACCACCACATATTGTTTCCACAACGTGGGGCGAACAATAATAATACCCCCGCAATATGGCATTTTAATAAAAACTGTTAGAGCCATTTTTTAGAAAATGAAAATGTTCGAAAAATGTTCCATGTGAAGAGTAGTTGGGTCTGGAGGGATTTTCTTGAAAAAATTTTGTGTGTATTCTTGGAAGATACTAATCTCAAACACCAAGTTTGGTGTTTATCCGACTTTTCGTTTTTGAGTTATGCTGTTCACAACCAGACAGACACACACATAAATTCAAAAATCTTTATTTGATTTCAGGGTGCCTCAACACATATATTTCCTGTGAAATCTCGATAACGAATTTTTCGATAGAATACAGTACTGCCTCCACTTACTACGCTTAGTAGAGAAAGTACAAAATACTAAAAAGTTTTAATTTATCACATTTTTGTCCTGCTATGTGGAGAATTCCAGAAATGGAACTTATATCGCCCATCCTTCCTACTAGTAATAATTACATGTTCGCTTCCCCGCAATATGGATAATAAATACTACAGAAAAACAGCTGCAACCTTCGGCTCCCTCCATCTACCCACCTCGACATCTGGGGCAGAGTGTAGTAATAGCGCCGTATGTGGTCATTCGAGACAGTATGGCATCAACATGCCGCTTATACACTACGTGATCAAAAGTATCCGGACACCTTGCTGAAAATGACGTACAAGTCCGTGGCGTCCCCCATCGGTAATCCTGGAAGTCAATATCGTGTTGGCCCACCCTTAGTTTTGATGACAGCGTTCACTCTCGCAGGCATGCTTTCAATCAGGTGCTGGAAGGTTACTTGGGGAATGGCAGACCATTCTTCACGGAGTGCGGAACTGAGGAGAGGTATCGATTTAGGTCGGTGAGGCCTGGCACGAAGTCGGCGTTCTAAAACATCCCAAGGGTGTTCTATAGGATACAAGTCAGGACTCTATGGAGGCCAGTCAATTACAGGGATGTTATTGTCGTGTAAAAACTCCGCCACAGCCCGTGCAGTATGAACAGGTGCTCGATCGTGTTGAAAGATGCAATCGACATCCCCGAATTGCTCTTCAACATTGGGAGGCAAGAAGGTGCTTAAAATATCAATGTAGGTCTGCACTGTGATCGTACCACGCAAAATGACAAGGGGTGCAAGCCCACTCCAGCAAAAAACACGACCACACCATAACACCACCACCTCCGAATTTCACTGTTGGCACTACACAAGCTAGCAGATGACGTTCACCGGGCATTCACCATACCCACACCCTGCCATCGAGTCGCCATATTGTGTAGAGTGCTTCGTCACTCCATACAACGTTTTGCCACTGTTCAATCGTGTAATATTGACGCTTCTTACACCAAGCGAGGCGTGATGTGTGGCTTATGAGCAGCCGCTCGACCATGGAATCCAAGGTTTCTCACCTCGCGCCTAACTGCCATAGTACGTGGAGTGGATCCTGATGCAGTTTGGAATTCCTGTGTGATGCTCTGGATAGATGTCTATTACTGTTTACGACCCTCTTAAAATGTTGGCGGACTCTGTCAGTCGACACACGAGGTTGGCCTGTACGCTTTTGTGCTGTACATGTCCCTTCTCGTTTTCGATTCGCTATCACATCAGAAACAGTGGACCTAGGGATGTTTAGGAGTGTGGAAATCTCGCGTACAGACTTCTGACACAAGTGACACCCAATCACCTGACCACGTAGTCCGTGACTTCCACGGAGCGTCCCATTCTGCTGTTTTGCGGTGTCTAATGACTACTGAGGCCGCGGATAATGAGTACCAGGCAGTAGGTGGCAGCACAATGCTCCTAAGATGAAAACGTATATTTGTGGGGTGTCCGGATACATTTGATCACATAATGTACATGTGGGATCAAGGAGCTCAACAATATTATATCTCCACCTGATTGCATCTTTTACCAACCCTCCAGCAAAACAAAAGATTACTATGTCGGTACTGGATATTGAAATCGTATCCCCACCGCAGGCAGCGCTTCTTAGACTAATAATAAAGGTCAGTGATAGAATCAGACTGAATCTGAGCCACAGAAATACCGGTTTCCGTCCGAATGCTCTAACCAAATAAGCACCATGGCAACATGCCAACGCGACATTAAATTACCTATCTGACTAGCATTTTACTGGGTAAACCACAAGGAGATATCAAATTGTTTTGAGGTGACACACCTCAATGGCGACTTACAATATCGTAACTAGTAGAAGTCCTGGGGTTCATACCTTAAACATCTACTAGGTCTTTCAGTGGTACCAGGGGTAACAATATAGTCTATTCTCTGACTAGAACTGGATGCTACAATATAACATATTCTCTGACTAGAACTAGATGGTACAGTATAACATATTCTCTGACTAGAACTGGATGGTACAGTATAACATATTCTCTGACTAGAACTGGATGGTACAATATAATGTATTCTCTGACTAGAACTGGATGCTACAATATAATATATTCTCTGACTAGAACTGGATGGTACAGAATAACATATTCTCTGACAAGAACTGGATGGTACAGTATAACATATTCTCTGACTAGAACTGGATGCTACAATATAATATATTCTCTGACTAGAACTGGATGGTACAGTATAATATATTCTCTGACTAGGACTGGATGCTACAATATAGTATATTCTCTGACTTGAACTGGATGGTACAATATAATCTATTCTCTGACCAGAACGGGATGGTACATTATAATATATTCTCTGACTAGAACGGGATGATATATTATAATATATTCTCTCACTAGAACGGGATGATACAATATAATATATTCTCTGACTAGGACGGGATGATATATTATAATATATTCTCTGACTAGAACGGGATGATACAATATAATATATTCTTTGACTAGAACGGGATGATACAGTATAATATATTCTCTGACTAGAACGGGATGATACATTATAATATATTCTCTGACTAGAACTGGATGGTACAATACAATATATTCTCTGACTAGAACAGGATGATACAGTATAATATATTCTCTGACTTGAACTGGATGGTACATTATAATATATTCTCTGACTATAACCGGATGATACAGTATAATATATTCTCTGATTAGGACTGGGTGTATACAGCATAATATATTCTCTGAGTTGAACTGGATGGTACAATATAATCTATTCTCTGGCTAGAACTGGATGGTACATTATAATATATTCTCTGATTATAACCGGATGATACAGTATAATATATTCTCTGACTAGGACTGGGTGTATACAGTATAATATATTATCCGACTAGAACTGAATGGCACAGTATAATATATTCTCTGACTAGGACTGGATGTAAACAGTATAATATATTCTCCGACTAGAGTTAGATGGTACAGTATAATATATTCTCTGACTATAACCGGATGATACAGTATAATATATTCTCTTACTATAACCGGATGATACAGTATAATATATTCTCTGTCTATAACTGGATGATACAGTATAATATATTCTCTGTCTATAACTGGATGATACAGTATAATATATTCTCTGTCTATAACTGGATGATACAGTATAATATATTCTCGTCTATAACTGGATGATACAGTATAATATATTCTCTGTCTATAACTGGATGAGACAGTATAATATATTCTCTGTCTATAACTGGATGATACAGTATAATATATTCTCTGACTATAACTGGATGATACAGTATAATATGTTCTCTGACTATAACTGGATGGTACAGTATAATATATTCTCCAACTATAACCGGATGGTACAGTATAATATATTCTCTGACTAGGACTGGATGTATACAGTATAATATATTCTCCGACTAGAGTTAGATGGTACAGTATAATACATTCTCTGACTATAACCGGATGATACAGTATAATATATTCTCTTACTATAACCGGATGATACAGTATAATATATTCTCTGTCTATAACTGGATGATACAGTATAATATATTCTCTATCTATAACTGGATGATACAGTATAATATATTCTCTGTCTATAACTGGATGATACAGTATAATATATTCTCTGTCTATAACTGGATGATACAGTATAATATATTCTCTGACTATAACTGTATGATACAGTATAATATGTTCTCTGACTATAACTGGATGGTACAGTATAATATATTCTCCAACTATAACCGGATGGTACAGTATAATATATTCTCTGAATAGGACTGGATGTATACAGTATAATATATTCTCCGACTAGAGTTAGATGGTACAGTATAATATATTCTCCGACTATAACCGGATGATACAGTATAATATATTCTCTTACTATAACCGGATGATACAGTATAATATATTCTCTGACTAGAACTGGAAGGTACAGTATAATATATTCTCTGACTGTAACTGGTGGTACAGTATAATATATTCTCTGACTGTAACTGGATGTAACAGTATAATATATTCTCTGACTGTAACTGGATGTAACGGTATAATATTTTCTCTGACTAGAACTGGAAGGTACAGTATAATATATTCTCTGACTGTAACCGGATGATACAGTATAATATATTCTCTGACTAGAACTGGAAGGTACAGTATAATATATTCTCTGACTGTAACTGGTGGTACAGTATATTATATTCTCTGACTGTAACTGGATGTAACAGTATAATATATTCTCTGACTGTAACTGGATGTAACAGTATAATATATTCTCTGACTGTAACTGGATGAAACGGTATAATATATTCTCTGACTGTAACTGGATGTAACAGTATAATATATTCTCTGACTGTAACTGGATGTTACAGTATAATATATTCTCTGACTGATGGTAGAGTATAATCTATTCTGACTCGGACCAGATTGTTCAGTATATAGTATTGTCTTACTCGGACGGGCTCCGACTCCGTTCTGATTGGTTCAGGTCAGCCGCACCTAAGAACATCCCCCTTACAGTCTCTAGTGGCACACTAGCCCACCGTGCAGGTCTTGCCTCACGCCGTGTGAACGGGAAAGGCGAACGTTTTGCTAGCTGACGCCTGTGTAACGGACACCTTTGTATGGGTGTGTACACCTTGAGATACCCATAGTGTAGAATATGACCTCCCCTATACCTAAACACCTTGTGCAGGGGGCGCCTCGCGTATTGATCCGACGCTCCAAGTATTAAAACTGCGGGAGGGATATTATTCAGATGCCGTTGTGAGCCAATTTCACATCAAACTGCATAATGTAGAGGAATCAATATAAAGCCGATTCACCAGGCAGTTACAACTAGGAAAACTTTATCTCCACGGCAGATGGTTGCCGAGATTGAGAACCCGTCCGTCTCTCCAAATTATTATGCGCCTATAACAGAAAGTTCCTATTCTTTACACCCAGATGCTCCCTGAATTGCTTTAATCGATCGTAGAGATGTAAAACCGAATTTTATGTATAGGCTCTAATGCTCTGCTAGCAATTCTGTTGTAGCAGAAGAAACTGAACTTTACATAATTCTTCAAGAAGTTGATTTTCTAAAAATCTTATGTGTTACACTCACATGACTTGCTCTACTCTTGTACAATCTATTTTTACATACTCTTACTCTCCATCTATTTCATATTAATTGAGATAAACATATGCAGAAACGATCTTTTGACATGCAAAGAGAATTACATTTTACACATAGCGACCAGATCTAAAAATATTTGACTATCGCTTAAGGCGTACTATGTTCCTCTTGTTTTGTATTTGCAAGGGCAATATAGAAATACAGTAGCCTTTAAGCACATACATATCTCTTAATAGCTGGTTGCTAGGTGCAGCACCATTCCCTTTGCCACAGATTAATACTCTTTGCATATCCAAGACAAAAAAATGAATAACGAATTCCCATTTGAGAAAATGTTTATCTCTTATGGTTTACCAGTTATGCAAAAGTCGTTCACAATGAAGAATACTTTTGGAGACATTCCCAGAAAATTCGAGATATACATTTTATTTGTTATGAAAATATCTTAAACATATGATATTTTAATCAAAACGGTTAAAGCTATTTTTGACAAAATTAAAATTTTCTAAAAATGTTTCATGCAAAGGGTAATCTGGTGTGGGGGGATTTTCTTGAAAACCTTCGTGTCGCATCGCTGGAAGATACTGAACCTAAATACCAAGTTTGGTGTTTATCTGACTGTTTCTGAATTATGCTGTTCACAGACACACACGGTATGTTTCCAAAAATGCTTTTTTTGGATTCAGGGAGTCTCAAAACATATATCTCGGTATCGAATTTTTGGGTGGAATACAATACTTCCTCTACTTACTATACGTAGTAGAGAAAGTAAAAATGTAGATCTCTTTTAGACAAATAGTTTATTTCAAACGGATTTTTTGTAGCATAAGGCATTTCAAATATATCCGTTCTTAATTTTTTGAATTGTTGAATACTTTATCATTCTCTTCAAGTCCTCTGGATTTTCAGTTGATTTTAACGATTGCATGGAAACAGTGTATAGTATTTTAAGGCCAGTGTACAGTGACTTTCGATTATAGATTCTTTTCCTGTTTCTGTTTACCTGCAACGAAATCTGCAATGAAAGTATTTCTGGAAAAGTTTATTTTGATTAAAATGAAGTAGAGAGAAAAATAACATTTTTTAAGAACTGTTTGTATATCCACTAAATAAACCATAGAAGGTACATTCCATCCAAAAATTCGATACCTAAATTTCACCGGAAATATATGTTTTGAGGCTCCAAGGTGAGGCAGTATTACTAACACTTAAATGATTTTCAGTCAAATTATATAATATGTAAATTCAATAACAGCCCACGTCGAAGCAATATGTGTATGTAATAATTTGTAAAAGGTATGTAACAGTCATTGCATATGTTTGTATTATTGTATCCATGTGTAATAATGTTATGTGATTAGATTACGTAATTTAATAATGTAGGAGCTGTGTGAATTATAAGTTAAACGTTGATAACAATGAGGTAACAATGACGTAACCTTGAGGCAATAATGAATTTGAGAGTTTAAATGTTATTTGTGATTCTTGGAAGCATTAATGTAATTGTAGTGACAGTTTATAAAAAATAGCCAATCAACAACCAGAAAAACCTTTAGTTAAATGCAGGTATTCTATTGGAGTAAAAATAGTCAATCAGAGACTTGAAATACAGAAATTTACAAGTTTAGACGGTTGAAATCTAGTCATTTGCCTGCATACAGTGATTGTAACCGGTTGCATGATGCGTCCTCGAGAAATTAAATACGTATTCGTGTTAGACGAAAATAGTATACGTGTTAAAAAGTGCAAGTATTAAATAAAAGAATCTCACCGCTCTCGATATCAGTGAAGTGCTATTTAATTTGTGTCAAGGTTTAATAAAAAGGAGTGAATTAAAAGTTAATATCTATGTAAGCCTACATTCTTGTTGCATCACGCCCTGCCAATACTTCCATATCTCTAACAGATACTGACGCACCCGAGGCAAACATAAACATTAAATATTTAAAGAAATAGTTAAATTACAAAGTTAATATTTTTAAACATTCGGGGCTAATAAATATCTTCTCAAACTGACGCCCAAAGCGTGGGTCAAATAATAATACAACAATATCTTCTGCAAATTGGCGCCCAACTGGTGCAACTAACGTAAACAACAAAATAGGGGAGGCCGGGGCAAGTTAACGAGCGGGGCAAGATGACGACTGACTTAGTCCAACTTTATATTATTAGGTAGCACCACCTTACGAATACTACCAGCACTCCACACTGTTAGGCACTAAAAACTCGTACGCGAAGTCGCTGCCACCATGTCGTTGTTTGTTAGATCACGTTCATGTAATTTTTAAGACCTTCGCCGTAAGATCTCGTGGTCTAACAGGTAAGATATCCGGTTATTCTTTGCTATACATTGATACCTTAGATAATATACTTTTCACAACGGCTATTTATTTAAATTTAAATCTTATTAATCCTACCACAAAAATTAAAGATTTCTAACGTTCCCGATCGGGGCAAGTTGACGATCTCGTCATTTTGCCCCAAGTGCTTTTCACTGCTTTCTATTTGTGTTTATATGCATTTTATTTCGTTTTGTGATTTTCTTCAGCTACTTGAACCACAAGCTGCTCCATAACGCGGTGTATAGACACACACATAATATTTTAATTCTCTCTTTTGGACTATTTTAGTAATTTTTGGCGATTTTTTAAGTTTCAGATATGGTTAGGAATTATAAAAAAAAGGTCTTCTATTGGGATCTGGGACACAAATGATATGGCTGCTGCTTTGTTAGAGGTAAAAGAGGGAAGAATGAGTTGCTTGGATGCTGCAAATGCTTATCATATTCGTCGCCGTTTGGAGAGAAATGAGGATGTAAGAATTTGAGGTTTTTACATATTTTTGTGTCTCTGTGTAGGGGCGTGTCGTTGTATCTTAATTATGTATGCCATATAGGGCCTCGGAATTAAAACTTTTAATTGAGAATTCATTACTATTATTATTATTATTATTACTTTATTTTATTTTTTGTTAGAAAATGCCTGTTCACAGTGAAAGATTTCGAGAAGTTTTCAATGAAGAGCAACTAGAAGATTTGAAGAACCATTTCACAGCAATGGATAAAATGTTTTTTTGGAATGATACGAAGCAACAATACAGGAGACTTGTGTTTGACTTTGCAAAATAATGTGAGATTTCTCATCCGTTCAACACAGAGACTAAGAATAAAATGTTCAACATATTAACCATTTAACTGTTTGCTATTCAACATAAAATACAAGCAATGTATAAAATAATTACTGCACTGTTATGTTTTTAATAATAACACTGTATTCAACTTGTATTAGAATTGTCATCTTGCCCCGTAGCCACTTTTGCCGATGTTTTTTAAATGGACAAAATAATTCTGATTATATCAAAATAAAATTTTATCCAACTAGGTACAGTACAACAAAGGGCCATTCTAATAATACATGCAAAGGAAAAGAAATTATATTTATAAACGAATTTATTAAAAATTATTAAAATCGTCAACTTGCCCTGGTCTCCCCTTCGTACTTCAAGTTGGCGCCCAACGTGGTGCACATAACGTAAAGATACCATCTTCTTCAAACTGACTTTCCATACGTAGCAACAACAACGTAAAAAAATCTACTTCAATGGGTGCAAAAAACAGCGTTTTTCGAAATAGGTTTGTGTGTGTATGTGTCTGTAAACAGCATAGATAAGTAAAAGTTGTATAAATACGTATATCTAAGATCCGCATCTTTAAAATAACTGGACTGGAGTATGTTAAAACAATCGTCCCACCCCTAATTACTTTCTCTACTACATATAGTAAGTAGGGGAAGTATTGTATTCCACCCAAAAATTCGATAGCCAGATTTCACCGTAAATACATGTTTTGAGACCCCCTGAATATAAAAAAGGCGTTTATGGAAACATGTCCGTGTCTGTCTGTGTGTCTGTGAACAGCATAACTCAGAAACGAACAGTTGGATAAACACCAAATTTGGTATTTAGGTTCAGTATCTTCCACAGATGCGAAACAAAGGTTTTCAAGAAAATCTCCCCACCCCAGAGTACCATTTACATGAAACACTTTTCGAAAATTATAATTTTCTCAAAAATTGCTCTAACGATTTTGATTAAAATATCATATGTTTAAGGTATTTTCATGAGAAATGAAATGCATATCTCGAATTTTCTGGGAATGTCTCCAAAAGTGTTCTTCATTCTGAATGACTTGTGCATAATTGGTAAACCATAAAAGATAGACAAAATTTTACTGCACAAAAAATATGGATCGCGTTAAAATACACAATTTATGTCATATACATTTTTTTGTCGAGTGAACCGTTTTCGAGATATTGCTTGTTATTCCCTTAAATGTTCCAATACTTATACTTTTCTCAAATCCGTTATTCATTTTTTTTATGTCCAGGACTTGCAAAGAGAATGGAATGCGCCACATAGCAACCAGCGTTAAAATACTTGACTATAGCTTAAAACCTACCATATTCCCCTTGCATCTATAAGAAAATTAGCAATAAGATTGACATCTCGATTAACATGAAGCATATGGAGAATAAGCGTTTGTAAAAATAGTTTGTACAAGAGTAGAGAAAGTCATGTGAGTGTAACACATCAGATGTTTTTATTTGCTCACAAATGGCTCTAACGATTTTAATTAAAATAAAATTTCTATCTTGAATTTTCTGGGAATTGCCTATGAAGCCCACTTCATTCGGAAGGAGTTTTCTATAATATTGTATAACTGGTAAACGTTAAGCAATAGACGAAAACGTACTACACAAAAAATGTACAATTGTTTTAAACAAATAATGTATTTCAAACAGCTTTTTTGGTGGTACAAGCCGTTTCCAAGATATCGGTTATTAATTATTTGAATTGTTCAATACTTTATCATTCTCTTCAAGTCCTGTAGATCTTCAGTTGTTTTTAGCGATTGCATGGAATCAGTATAGTATTTTAAGGCCAGTATACAGTGACCTTAGATTATAGATTCTGTTCCTGTATCCCTGTTTACCTGCAACGAAATCTGTAATGAAGGTATTTCTTGAAACGTTTATCTGACTAAAATGAAGTAGAGAGAAAATAACATTTTTTAAAACTGTTTGTATAAGCAGTAATAAACGATAGAAGGTAGAGAATGTCATGCAATTGTAAAACTTCACATTTTGTTACTTTGTCTACCACGTACATATTAAGTAGAGAATGTATTACACTCCATCCAAAAATACGATACGGAAATTTCTCCGGAAATACATGTTTTAAGCCCCGAGTGCAAAAATAACCCTGAAAACGGTATTTTTTCTATGTATCTGTGACCAGCATAGGTAACGAAAAATCGGATAAGTACCCAAATTTATAATTAAGATCCGCATCTTTAAAATAATTGGACTGGAAGATGTTAAAAGAAAATCGCCCCGCCTCTAATTTTCTTACTTCCTCATAAATACCTCTAACGATTTTAATTAAACTAGCATATATTCAATATTTGCATTACATATACAATTTCTATCTTGAATTTTCTGGGAATGGTCTATGAAGTCCTCTTCATTCCGAAAGAATTTTGTATAATCTTATACAAGTAAAACGCACTATACAAAAAATGCAGATCTATTTAGATAACACAATTTATTTCAGATAATTATTTTATGTGGCATAAGCTACTTCGAAGATGCGCTACTAATGGTTAGAATTGTTCAGTACTTCTGTAGATATTCAGTTCTTTCTCGAGATTACATAGAAATGGTATGGAACTTTAAGATCAGCATATAACGTCCAGTTCTTAAACATCTGACTATCGCTGTTCCCTTTGTATCCATGACGAAATTTGTAATGTAGCTATTTCTGCAAAGGTTTATTTGGATTAAATGTAGTAGATAGAAAAAAAATTTGATGTGTTACACTCACATGACTTTCTCTACTCTTGTACAAACTCTTTTTACAAAGGTTTATTCTCCATATGCTTCATGTTACTCGAGATATCAATCTTATTGCTAATTTTCTTGTAGATGCAAGGGGAACATGGTAGGTTATAAGGGATAGTCAAATCTTTTAAGCGCTGGTTGCTATGTGACGTATTCTATTCTGTTTGCATATCTAGGACATAAAAAATTCAAAAACGAATTTGAGAAAAGGTATAAGTATTGGAAAATTTAAGGAAATAACAAGCAATATCTCGAAAATGGTTCACTCAACTAAAAAAATGTATATGACATAAATTGTGTATTTTAACCCGATCTACAGTTTTTGTGTAGTAAAGGTTTGTCTATCTCTTATGGTTTACCAGTTATGCAAACGTCGTTCACAATAAAGAATACTTTTGGAGACATTCCCAGGAAATTCAAGATATACATTTTATTTGTCATAAAAATATCTTAAACATATGATATTTTAATCAAAATCGTTACAGCCACTTTTGAGAAAATTAAAATTTTCGAAAAATGTTCCATGTAAAGTGTACTCTGGGGTGGGGGGAGTTTCTTGAAAACCTTTGTGTCGCATCCTTGGAAGATACTGAACCCAAATACCAAGTTTGGTGTTTATCCGACTGTTCGTTTCTGAGTTATGCTGTTCACAGACACACACAGACACACACACGGACATGTTTCCAAAAATGCTTTTTTTGGATTCAGGGGGTCTCAAAACATGTATTTCCGGTGAAATCTCGGTATCGAAATTTTGGGTGGAATACAATACTTCCCCCTCCTTACTATACGTAGTAGAGAAAGTAATAAATTTTGAGGCAGTATTTTTAACACTTAAATGATTTCAGTCAAATTGTATAACATGTAAATTCAACAACAGCCCGCCTTGAAGCAATATGTGTATGTAATAATTTGTAAAATGTATGTAACGGTCATTGCATATGCTTATATTATTGTAAACATGTTCAGTAATGTTATGTGAATGCATTACGTAATTTAATAATGTAGGACCTGTGAGAAATAGGTCAAAAGTTGGTAGTAAAGAGGTAACAATGAGGTAACCTTGAGTCAAGAATGAGTAAGAAAGTTTAGCAGTACTACTTGTGATTCCTGGAGTAACAATAATGTAATTTTAGCGAGAGTTTATAAAATAGCCAATCAACAACCAGAAAAAAAAACTTTAGTTAAATGAAGGAATTCGTTTGGAGTAGGATTAGCGAATCAGAGACTTGAAATACAGAAATTTACAAGTTTAGACGGTTGAAATCAATTGAATTGCCTGCAGAGAGAGTTACTAATCAGAGGCAAAAACAAGTGTCCAAAAGAAATATAATATGTATTCGTGTGAGACGAAAAATAAGTTTACGTGTTAAATAAGTGCACTTAATAAATTAAAGAATCTCACAGCTCTCTATATCAGTGAAGTGTTATTTAAACCGTATCAAGCATCAATAAAAGGAGTGAAGTAAAAATTATAATCTGTGTAAGCCTACATTCTTAGTCGTATCACAATCCTGTTAAGAGAAACATGTCTCTAACAAATACTGACGCAGCCGAGGCAAACATAAATATAATATTTAAAGAAACAGTCAAAATACATTTGGGGCGAAGGCTACCGAAAACTGTTTACTATACGTGTGGTTGCAACTGCTACAAACTCGGCTCCCCAACAGTTGAAATATAATACAACTCCTACTTGAAATCGGCTTTTCCATACGTGAAACAATAACTTTCTCAATTTTCATAAAAATAGTTTGTATACGCACTAATAAACAATAGACGGTAGAGATAGTCATGTGAATGAAAAGTATATGATTTTTATTAAAATTGTTATTATTGTTATTCTCCCCAAAAATACGTTTACTAATCATAAAAAGGCGGAGAGATCTGT
This sequence comes from Deroplatys truncata, assembly GCA_030765065.1. Lineage (NCBI taxonomy): Eukaryota > Metazoa > Arthropoda > Insecta > Mantodea > Mantidae > Deroplatys > Deroplatys truncata. The sequence goes on along the minus strand of CM060981.1, from coordinate 28,912,334 downwards.
GCTGTTTATAGACCAGATGAAGGTGAATTAATAGTCTCGTCAGGTTCAGTACCGCTTTCTATGACGTAACATGCATGCAGTACTGTGATTGTTCTTCATTGTGTGACGTAGTGACCTTAACGGCGCTGTGAAAACATGACTCGTACATCAGCTGTTACTATAGATCACGTGACCTCTTGTCTCGCATAAAGCAAAGTGATTTAATATTTATGCAATAGACATAGCAACTCCTCCGGAACATCTGCTGCAGATGAGATCGATACTGTGTATCAGAGCAGGATGGGAAACCAGCTCCTACCAAGTCATCCGGATGGATCAGAAAAGGGAACTTCTGTGTATGCCCTAATTTCAGTCGCATTCATAACTTTTCATGTCACACTATCAAAGCACCTCTCTTTAAGCAGTTATCCAGCGTTGCACAGGTACTAAGGGGTTGAAAACAAGGTTAGGGGTGGTTCTGGAAAGATTTAGAAAGAGGCAGATTTAAGTTTCTATACTATGTACGCGGTCTGTATACAAGGTGGTTCAAACCCATAGTTTGGCATAGTTTGTATTATATTAGTCTTATTTTACGTCGCTTTAAACTACAGGGTCATATCGCGACAGCTCTGTTAGTGGATAACTCTTAGATGAAAGTGTGGCTTCTAGGTATCATCTCTGTAGCCACTCACCGTGTCCACAAGGACCCTGGTGCATAGCAGCCGGATCTTCTGCTTCGAGCCGTCTAACTATAGAAAGTCGGACAGTTAGCCTTCTAGTCTCATCCCTGTAACCATGCCATCTTGCTTCGTCACGTGTCCACAGAGACCCTAGCGCATAGCAACCGGATCTTTTGTCTCGTGCCGTGCAAATGACATTAAGGCGCCGTCCAGTCTAACTGCGCTTTCATATAGAAAGTCGGACAGTTAGCCTTCTAGGTCTCATCCCTATAACCATTGCTTCGTGCCGTGCGCATGGCATTAGAGTGCTATGCGGTCTAATTGCTGCTTTCATTTAGAAAAGCGGACAGGTCTTATCCCTGTATTCACTCGCTTCATCGTGTCCAAGAGACCCCTAGTGCATAGCAACTGGATCTTCTGCTTCGTGCCGTGCAGATGGCATTAGGGTGCTGTCCAGTCCAACCGCCGCCCTCATGTAGAAAGGCGAATAGTTAGCCTTCTAGGTCTCATCCCTATAACCATTGCTTCCTGCCGTGCGGATGGCATTAGAGTGCTATGCGGTCTAATTGCTGCTTTCATTTAGAAAAGCGGACAGGTCTTATCCCTGTATTCACTCGCTTCATCGTGTCCAAGAGACCCCTAGTGCATAGCAACTGGATCTTCTGCTTCGTGCTGTGCAGATGGCATTAGGGTGCTGTCCAGTCTAACTACCGCTTTCATATAGAAAAACGGACAGTTGGCTTTCTAAGTCTCATCCTGTAACCACTCGCTTCGTCGTGTCCACCGAGACCCTAATGCATAGCAACCGGATATTTTGTTTCGTGTCGTGCAGATGGCATTAGGCTGCCGTCCAGTCCAACCGCCACCCTCATACAGAAAGGCGGACAGTTAGCTAGCTCTCATCCCTATAACCACCTGCCTTGGGCCGTGCGGATGGCATTACAGTGCTGTCCGGTTTAACTGATGTTTTCATGTAGAAAACGGACAGTTAGTCTTCTAGGTCTTATACCCTGTAGTTACTCGCTTCGTCGTGTCCAAGAGACCCCTACTGAATAGCATCTGCTTCGTGCCGTGCAGATGGCATTACGATGCCCTCCAGTCTAACTGCTTTTCATTGTCTGTGGATAGATGGCACAGCATTCGCTATTACCACTTATTTTTCATTTTAATATTGTTTTAAAACTCGGTCGTGGTTTTAAATATCCAATCCGGTATTTACCTCTGCTTCCACGAAAAAATCCCAGTCAGATTCTTCGGCCCACGGTATTTGAACCCGGGACCTCCCAAATACGGGTCACAGACGTTACCGCCTGAGCTCTCCCGCTCTGTATGGACATAGTGCTTTTTTCCTCGCAAGGTTTCCCCTTCAGATAACTTTTGACTCCACCCAGCCGGTATTGGTTCTCTATATGACTGGCCTGAAAAATAATTCAGAGGCATAAAACCTAAACAATTCACGTTGTTTATAATCTTTGTGAAATGAAGGGGTGTTCCGATACCACCTCTATTAAAGCGTTTCACTACGATTGACACACAAGGAAAGATTAAAACAATTACAACTAATTCGCCCTTCTAGGAAGGGGTGAAGAATTATTTGCATGCGAGGTTAAACTGAACGACATTTACATATATGAGACCTTTCATCAGCGACATGGAGGCGAAGGTTAAAGTTTTTGCTGCTACTAAACGGCAAAAAGAAAACTGTACTGTAGCTTGAAAATATAACTTTGGGGGAGGTAAAGTACCCTGCCAATCCAGTGGCTAAAATTATGCTCGAACACAGGTAGGCACTTTGGTAGGCCCGCATTCGGTAGGTCTTAGCTTCGATTTCCGTAACAGACCTTGCTGCCCCTGGGATTTTTGGTGGGTTTTCCATGATACCAGGCGAATCTGGGAAGGATTCTCACATCCCCCGAATTTCATCTCATTCTCATTTCACTTCACCTTTCAATCGTTGGGCTCTTTCAGGGTTGAAAGTGTCGACGATAGTGTTTCAGTGCAGTGTGGCAGGGGAAAAGGATGCTCTTTGTGACTCTGCGTCCCTTGGATTTGGCTGGCTGCCGGCGGTATACGAACCACCTTAAGGGCTCTTGGACCCCCTCTGTGCGGGGTGGAATACCCGACTTGCCTGTCTGCCGGGAAGTCTCAGTCTGGAAACATAGGGACTCTGCCATTCCTGTGCCGTATCTCCTGGTTCCGGCCGCCCATTGTCTCCTCGCGCCGCCGGGAATGCCCCCTTGGTATAATATCCACTATGTGGGTCAGTGACGAGTGCGCTCCGTAGCCAAACGCTAGTGAGGGGTAGGACAAGGTTTTTTCGGTACTACCAACATAACTACGTTCCATTATGGAACACATTTTATACAAGGCAGTATGCACAGAAGGTATTGTACTCCATCGAAAAATTCGATATCGTGATTTGAAGAAGTTATTTTGTTGTATTGTTATTTGCCCCACGCTTTGGGAGCCACTTTGAAGAAGGTGTATTACATTTCAACTGTTGGGGAGCCGAACTTGAACTAGTTGCAACCGCACGTATGTTAAAAAGTTTCCGGTAGCCTTCGCCCCAAAAATGTACTTTCCGGGGCCTTTGCCCGAAGTTTTTAATCAATATTAATTTTTTAATTTTGACTGTTTCTTTAAATATTATATATTTATGTCTGCCTCGCTGCGTCAGTATTTATTTTTAGAGACATGAATGTCTTAGCAGGGAGTGGTGCGACTGAAGAATGTAGGCTTACACAGATTTTAAGTTTTTCTTCACTCCATTTATTAATGCGTGACACGATTTAAATAACACCAGTGATATAGAGAAAGAGAGCTGTGAGATTTTTTTATTAATTACTTGAACTTTTTAAAACGTAAAATATTTTTGTCTCACACTGAATACGTATTAAATTTCTCGAGGACGCATCTAACGTCCGGTTAGGAACACTGTCTACAAGCAACTGACTTCTGAATTTGTAAATTTTGCTACCTTATAATTTCTGATTGCCTAATCCTAGTCAATAGAATACCTTCATTTAACTAAAGCTTTTTCTGGTTGTTGATTGGCTATTTTAATAACTGTCACAAAAATTAGATTATTGCTTCCAAGAATCACAAGTAGCATTATTAAACTTTCAAATTCATTATTGCATTAAGGTTACCGCATTGTTAGCAACTTTTAGCCTTTTGTTCTCACAGCTCCTACATTATTAAATTACGTAATATATTCACATAACATTATTACACATGTATACAATAATATAAACATATACAATTACTGTATTATACACTTTTTATATATCGTTACATACACATATTGCTTTAAGGCGGACTGTTATTAAATTAATATACATATAATTCGACTGAAATCATTTAAATGTTAAAAATACTGCCTCAGATTTCAGCTTAAATACACGTTTTAAGGCCCCCTGAACCCGCCAAAACAATTTTAGAGAAAGATTCAGTGTGTATATGTATTTGTGAGCATAACTGAAAAACGAAATGTCCTATACACCTATGCCGCATTCAGCATTTAATTTTAGTAACTTCCGAAGATGCCACAGGGATTTTAAATCCCCCTGCTTCACCAAAACCATATAAATGGAAAATTTTCCGGTTTTTTTATTTTCTCAAAAAATGCTCTATTTTGATTAACAGCGGGAACGTCGACCTTATACAGTTAGCTTTTCAAACTCCAACGACAAGTTAATGTCATTTATGAAATATTTTAGAATGGTCTAGAGGGTTTTTGCTTTCTATACTACGTATAGAAAGTACGGGAAGTATTGTATTACACAAAAAATTCAATACCAAGGGACCCCCTAAATCCAAAAAAAAGCATTTTTGGAAACATGTCCGTGTGTGTGTGTGTGTCTATCTGTGAACAGCATAACTCAGAAACGAACAGTCGGATAAACACGAAACTTGGTGTTTAGGTTCAGTATCTTCCAGAGATGCGACACTAAGGTTTTCAAGAAAACCTCCACCCCAGATTACCCTTTACATGGAAGATTTTTCGAAAAATTTTAATTTTCTCAAAAATGGCTCTAACAATTTTGATTAAAATATCATATGTTTAAGATATTTTCATGAAAAATGCAATGTATATCTCGAATTCTCTGGGAATGTCTCCAAAAGTATTCCTCATTCTGAACGACTTTTGCATTACTGGTAAACCATAAGAGATAGACAAAATTTTACTACACAAAAAATGTAGATCCCGTTAAAATACACAATTTATATTATATACTTTTTTGTTGTTGTGTGAATCATTTTCGAGATATTGCTTGATATTCCCTTAAATTTTTCAATACTTATTTTCTCAAATGGGAATTCGTTATTTATTTTTTTGTCTTGCATATGCAAAGAGTATTAATCTGTGGCAAAGGGAATGGTGCTGCACCTAGCAACCAGCTATTAAGAGATATGTATGTGCTTAAAGGCTACTGTATTTCTATATTGCCCTTGCAAATATATATTCCCTTACATCTACAAGAAAATTAGCAATAAGGTAGAGTCTGCAAATGTTTATCTCGATTAACATGAAGTAAATAGAGAATAAGCGTTAGTAAAAATAGTTTGTACAAGAATAGAGAAAGTCATGTGAGTGTAACACATCAGATTTTTTTATAGTGAATCCTTCCGTTTACGTCTTAGAATTGTCATTTCGTACAGAGGCGGCTACTCGAAACAATGGATGTAAAAGAACATCTGACTTCCTTAACCTCCGTTTTCCAAGTTCTGGAAATGCTGTACAGCATATAAGTACCCTTTGGCTTAGAAGAATATTCGGTCATAATGGTCGATTAATTTTTAGATAATTATAGCAGGTTACATTTTAAACCTGTGTGCTTCTTTTTGGTCACATAGTTGTTAAATAATACAAACTACATAATTTTCACACAACGCAGAAATCCTTAATACGAGGGGTGTCCGTAAAGACAATACCATTTGGTTCTACCGCCACCGCAACCTAGTGTACCAGTTACACGCATGCGCACTAGTCTCTCTGGTTCATTGTCTGTTCACTATTTTTAACACTTAAATGATTTCAGTCAAATTATGTAATATAAAATATAATAACAGACCACCTTAAAGCAATATGTGTATGTAACAATATATAATAAGTGTATATTACAGTCTTTGTATATTTATATTGTTGTATACATGTAATAATGTTATCTGAATGTATTACGTAATTTAATAATGTAGGAGCTGTGAGAATAATAGGTTAAACGTTGCTAACAATGAGGTAACCTTGATGCAATAATGAGTAAGAAAGTTTAATAATGCTACTAGTCATTATTGGAGCAACAATAATGTAAATTTTAAGACAGTTTATAAAATAGCCAATCAACAACCAGAAAAAGCTTTACTTAAATGAAGGCATTCCATTGGACTAGCATTAGCCAATCAGAAATATAATTACAGAGATTTACAAATTTAGGCAAGCAGTTGCTTATAGACAGTGTTTCTAACCGGACGCAAGATGCGTCCTCGAGAAATTTAATACGTACCTTGTGTGAGACAAAAATAGTTTACGTGTTAAAAAGTGCAAGTAATTAATAAAAAAAATCTGATGTGTTACACTCACATGACTTTCTCTACTCTTGTACAAAGTATTTTTACAAACGCTTATTCTCTATCTATTTCATGTTACACGAGATAAACATTTGCAGACTCTATCTTATTGCTAATTTTCTTGTAGATGTGAGGGAATATATATTTGCAAGGGCAATATAGAAATACAGTAGCCTTTAAGCACATACATATTTTAATAGCTGGTTGCTAAGTGCAGCACCATTCCCTTTCCCACAGATTAATACTTTTTGCATATCCAAGACAAAAAAGTGAATAACGAATTCACATTTGAGAAAAGTATTGAAAAATTTAAGGGAATAACAAGTAATATCTCGAAAATGGTTCACTCAACAAAAAAAATGTATATGGTATAGATTGAGTATTTTAACGCGTACTACATTTTTTGTGTAGTAAAATTTGTCTATCTCTTATGGTTTTCCAGTTATGCAAAAGTCGTTCACAATAAAGAATACTTTTGGAGACATTCCCAGGAAATTCAAGATATACATTTTATTTGCCATAAAAATATCTTAAACATATGATACTTTAATCAAAATCGTTAGAGCCATTTTTGAGAAAATTAATATTTTCTAAAAATCTTCCATGTAAAGGGTACTCTGGGGTGGGGGGATTTTCTTGAAAACCTTTGTGTCGCATCTCTGGAAGATACTGAACAAAAATACCAAGTTTGGTGTATATCCGATTGTTCGTTTCTGAGTTATGCTGTTCACAGATACACACACAGACAGACACACAGACAGACACACACACAGACAGACACACACGGACATGTTTCCAAAAATGCTTTTTTGGATTCAGGGGGTCTCAAAACATGTATTTTCTGTGTAATCTCGGTATCGAATTTTTGGGTGGAATACAATACTTCCCCTACTTACTATACGTAGTAGAGAAAGTAAAAATCTCACAGCTCTCTCTGTCTATCAGTGAAGTGCTATTTAAATCGATCAAGCATTAATGGAAGGAGAGAAGTAAAATTATAATCTGTGTAAGCCTACATTCTTCAGTCGCACCACTCCCTGCTAAGACATTCATGTCTCTAAAGAATATAAATATTGAAGCAGCCGAGGCAAACATAAATATATAATATTTAAAGAAACAGTCAAAATTACAAAGTTAATATTTTTAAAACATTTGGGGCAAAGGCCACCGGAAACCGGGTACTATACGTGCGGTTGCAACTACTTCAAGTTCGGCGCCCCAACAGTCGAAATACAATACAACAGCAATTTTACTATCTACTGATGTCATTACAGTCGAATCGTGTTGTGTTTACAGTTTGTAATCATTCGAAATGTTGAAGACAATTGCTGATCTCGCCGACTGTGAAGAACGTTCCGTAATACGGTTTTAGATCGCAAGGAATGTTAATCCAGCTGAAATGTATCATCAACTTGTTGAGATTTACGGTGAACATGTAATGACAGATGGAGTGGTGAGAAAGTGGGTTAGGTAATTCAATGGTGGTACGATCCAGTGTTCATGAGGAAGCATGGAGTGGTCACTGATGGTTTGGTTGAACAAGTGAATTAGGTGATACGTGAAAACAGATGGTTCACAATTAGAATGCTTTGTGATGTGTTTCCACCAATTTCCAAAACTATTTTGCATGAGATTGTCACTAACCGCTTGAATTATCCGAATCTATATTCCCGCTGGGTTCCGAAGTTCCTTACGGATGTTCACAAAACGAAGATATTGACAATTCTTACCCGATACAGTGATGAGGGAGATGAATTCTTAAGCAGGATAGTGACCGGTGAGGAAACTTGGGTTTGTGTCCAGAATCAAAACAACAGTCGATGGAGTAGAGGCACACAGGATCACTCAAACGACAAAAATTCAAAACAGCGTTGTCAGCAGCACGAAAAATCACGTGTACTGTGTTCTGGGACAGACGGGGCATTCTGCTTGTTTAGTTCCTTCCCAGAGATGCAAGCATCAATGCGATATGATACTGTGAAACACTGAGAAATATTTGACGTGCAATTCAAAACAAAAGGCGTGGAATGCTCAGTCAAGGCACTGTGTTGTTTCATGACAACACATGTTCCCATTCTTCTGGTGTCGCACAAAACATTATTCGACAATTGGTTGCGGACAGTTCAATCACCCGCCTTACAGCTTCTATTTCGCGCCATGAAGCATGAGTTCCCAGGAAGGTGCTTTGACAACGATGACGACGCAAAATACAGTGTTCAGCGCGGCTGTCTTCGCTGGCGGTATCTTTCTGTGAAGAGGGCACATAGAAGTTGATTCCCCCGCTATTACAAATGCCTGAACAGTTGTGGCAATTATGTCCAAAAATAGGTTCAGGAATTCCTTTTCATATACAAATAATTGTTGTGAAAAAATATATATTGTACCATTTTTACTTTCTCTACTACGTATAGTAAGTAGGGAAAGTATTGTATTCCACTCAAAAATTCGATACCGAATTTCACCGGAAATATATGTTTGAGACCCCCTGAATCCAATAAAAAGGATTTTTGGAAACATGTCCATGTGGGTGTCTGTATGTGTGTCTGTGAACAGCATAACTCAGAAACGATCAGTCGGATAAACACCAAACTTGGTATTTAGGTTCAGTATCTTCCAGAGATACGAAACGAAGGTTTTCAAGAAAATCCCCCCACACCAGATTACACTTTACGTGGAACATCTTTCGAAAATTTTAATTTTCTCAAAAATAGGCTAACGATTTTGATTAAAATATCATATGTTTAAGATATTTTCATGACAAATGAAATGTACATCTCGAATTTTCTGGGAATGTCTCCTAAAGTATTCTTCATTGTGAACGACTTTGCATAACTAGTAAACCATAAGAATTAGACAAAATTAAAAAAACATTCTGTTATGTTACACTCACATGACTTCCTCTACTCTTGCACAAACTATTTTTACAAACGCTTATTCTCCATCTACTTCATGTTAATCCAGATAAACATTTGCAGACTCTATCTTATTGCTAATTTTCTTGTAGATGTAAGGGGAATATATATTTACAAGGGCAATATAGAAATACAGTAGCCTTTAAGCACATACATATCTCTTAATAGCTGGTTGCTAGGTGCAGCACCATTCCCTTTGCCACAGATTAATACTCTTTGCATATCCAAGACAAAAAAATGAATAACGAATTCCCATTTGAGAAAAGTATTGAAAAAATTAAGGGAATAACAAGTAATATCTCGAAAATGGTTCACTCAAGAAAAAAAATGTATATGACATAAATTGTGTATTTTAACGTGATATACATCTTTGTGTAGTAAAATTTTGTGTATCTCTTATGGTTTACCAGTTATGCAAAAGTCGTTCACAATGAAGAATACTTTTGGAGACATTCCCAGGAAATTCAAGATACACATTTCATTTGTCATGAAAATATGTTAAACATATGATATTTTAATCAAATTCTGTATCTTATTTTGTGAAGGTAAACATATTCGAAAAATTTTCCATGCAAAGGGTATTTTGAAATGAGGGAATTTTCTTGAAAATCCTTTGTGTCGGATCATTAGAAGGTTAGATACTACGTATAGTAAGGGAAGTGTTGCCATTCACTCAAAAACTGGATATCGAGATTTCATCGGAAATACATGTTTTGAGGCTCCCTGAATTAAAAAAGAAGCATTTCTAAAAAAAGGTTCTGTGTGTGTAGTTGTGTGTGCCTTTGAACTGCATAACTCAAATACGAAATGTCGCATAAACACCAAACTTGGTATTTAGGTTCAACATCTTTCAAATATGCAACACAAAGATTTTCAAGAAAATCTCCCCACCCCAGAGTAACCTTTATATGCAACATTTTTTTAAAATTTTGATATTCTCAAAAATGTATAGAACGATTTTGATTAAAAGATATTTAAGATATTTTCATGACAAATAAAATGCATATCTTGAATTTTCTGGGAAGGTTCCAAAAATCCTCTTCTTTCTGTATGGTTTGCATAACTTGTAAACAGTAAGAGATACACAAAATTTTTCTACACTAAAAATGTAGAGCTCGTTAAAACATACAATTTATATCACATACATTTTTTTGTGGAGTGACCCATTTCTGAGATATTCCTTGTTATTTGTTTGAATTTTCCAATATATACACTTTTTCTCATATGGAAATTCGTTATTCGTTTTTTTTTTTGCCCTGGTAATGCAAAGAGAATGGTATACTCCACATAGCTACCAGCTCTTAAAACATTTGAATATCGCTTTAAGCCTACCAATTCCCCTTGCATCTACAAGAAAATTAGCAATAAGATTAACATAAAGCATATGGAGAATAAGCGTTTGTAAAAATAGTTTGTACAAGAGTAGAGAAAGTCATGTGAGTGTAACCATCAGATTTTTTTTAATTCGGGGACCTCAAAGCATGTATTTTCTATAAAATCTCGGTATTGACTTTTTGGATAGAATTCTATAGCTTTTCTAACTACTATATTCATGGTAGAGAAGGTAACGAAAGCTGATGTGTGTATGAAGCTTAAAGTCCAACATTTTTAAATGTGGCCCTCTGGTGTAGGCAAGTGTGTGTTCAAATTGTTGTATAAGAAATGTAAACTCGGATCTTGCTGTCAGAGAGACAGAAAGTACTCCACAAGAGCGAACAAAGCTAAAACGTGGATAGTTTAGTGCAATTTCAACCCCTTCACTAAAGATGTCAGAATGTCAACCTGCCCAGTGGAATCCTCTACAAAACAAGACAATAAACTCCGGAAGGGAAAAACGTCTCTTAATTATTATTTTAAAAGGACAATTGGCAGCAGTTGAAGACCCTCGAATAGAAGAGGAGTATGTTCGTGCTTAAGGTGCAGTAATCGAAGTGACAAGTGGGTCGTTAAAAGTCGCATTTAAGTGTCGCCAACTGCTTCGGGAAGAAAAAACCAGGAAGTCTTCCCCGAGACGGAGCACTGATATGAGACAAATTAACCATTTCTTATACATTTGGTTCCCTTACGTGAAATTATATTAAAATTACCCTATCACTGTAGCTATTAAATATAAAACATTATAAAAACCTAGTAAACTAAATGTCTATCTTCATGGAAAAAATCGCTTTACCATCACACGAGTTTTTCTACCCACTGTCGTTTATTACCGTCTCTATCATGTACATAGTAGGTAAAAGCATTGCATTCCAACAAAAAATTCACCGGAAAATACATGTTTTGCGATACCCTAAATAAAAAAAAAACATTTTGAGAAAAACGTCCGTGAACAGTATAACTCATAAATTCGGATAAATACCAAACTTAGAATTTAGGTTCAGTATCCATCAAAGATACAACACGAAGATTTTCGAGAAAATCTCCCCATCAGAGGCTACCGTTTACATGGAACGTTTTTAGAAAAAATTTATTTTCCCAAAAATGGCTTTAACGATTTTGATTAAAATATCATGTTTAAGATACCGTCATGCCAAATGAAATTCATATCTTGAATTCTCTGGGAATGTTCCCAGAAGTCGTCAATCTGAATTAACTTTACATAACTGGTAAACCGTAAAGAGCTGAACAAAATTTTACGGTACAAAATTATAGATCTCGTTAAAACACACAATTTATGTTACACACATTTTTTTGTAGAGTGCACCATTTCCTAGATATTTCTTGTTATTTGTTTTAATTTTCTAAAACTTATACTTTTTCTCAAATGGGAATTTGTTACTCATTTTTTTATGTCCTGGACATACAAAGAGAATGGAATACTCCACATAGCAACCAGCTCTTAAAACATTTGACTATCGCTTAAAGCCTACCATATTCCCCTTGCATCTACAAGAAAATTAGCAATAAGATTAACATCTCGATTAACATGAAGCATATGGAGAATAAGCGTTTGTAAAAATAGTTTGTACCAGAGTAGAGAAAGTCATGTGAGTGTAAGAAATCAGATTTTTAGAAACGTATGTTTTGTGTGAACAGCATAATTCCAAAACGAATCGTCGCATAAATATTAAACTTGTCATTTAGACCCAGCGCCTTTCAAAGATACGAGGAACTACCCCCACCCCAAACAAGCATTTACATAGAACCTTTTTCGATTTTTTTCATTTTCTGAAAAATGCTTCTAATGATTTTTATAAAACACCATATATTAAAGATATTTACATGAGAAATAAAAAGCATATCTTAATTTTCTGAAAATAGCTTGTAAAAACCTATTCATTCGTAAGGAATTTTCAATAAACGTTAAGTAATACATGAAAACGCAACGCACAAAAATGCAGATCTCCTTAAAATACACAATTTATTTCAAATAACGTTTTTGTGGCATCAGCTACTTCCGATATATGCATTGGTTCGAATTCTTCCATACATATTCGTTCTTTTAAAGTCCTGTCGATTTTCAGTTTTTTCTCGCGATGTCGTGAAAAGAGTGGAATTTTAAGACGAGCGTAGAGCATCTAAGCATTTTCCTTTCTATCTATAACGAAATGTGTAATATAACTATTTCCAGAAACATCTATCTCGATTAAAATGAGGTAGATAGAAAAATATCTGACGTGTTACACTCACATGACTTTTTCTACTCTTGTACAAACTATTTTTACAAACGCTTATTCTCCATATGCGTCATGTTATCGAGATGTTAATCTTATTGCTAACTTTCTTGTAGATGCAAGGGGAATTGCTAGGCTTTAAGCAATAGCTAAATATTTTAAGAGCTGGTTGCTATGCGTAGTATTCCATTCCCTTTGTATGTCCAGGACACAAAAAAATTAATAACGAATTCCATTTGAGAAAAAGTATAAGGTATTGGAAAATTTAAGGGAATAACAAGGAATATCTCGAAAATGTATGACATAAATTGTGCATTTAACGCGATCAACATTTTTTGTGTAGTAAAATTTTGTCTATCTCTTATTGTTTACCTGTTATGCAAAAGTCGTTCACAATTAAGAATACTTTTAGAGACATTCCCAGAAAATTCGAGAAATAAACATTTCATTTGTAAAGAAAATATCTTAAACATATGATATTTTAATCAAAATCGTTGGAGCCATTTTTGAGAGAATAAAAATTTTCGAAAAATGTTCCATGTAAAGGGTAGTCTGGGGTGGGGGTATTTTCTTGAAAACCTTCGTGTCGCATCTCTGGAAGATACTGAACCTAAATACCAAGTTTGGTGTTTATCTGACTGTTCGTTTCTGAGTTATGCTGTTCACAGACACATACACGTACATGTTTCCAAAAATGTTTTGTTTTGCATTCAGGGGGTCTCAAAACATGTATTTCCGGTGAAATTTCGGTATCGAATTTTTGGGTGGAATACAATACTTCCCCTACTTACTATACGTAGTAGAGAAAGTAATAAGCCTTAGTAAGTTTAATTTGTATACCCACCAATAAGGGTTAGGAGTAGAGCAAATCATGTGAATGTAACACATGAGATTTTTACTTTGCCTAGTCTAGCTTAGGTTATATCAGATGAATCAGTCGCCCTTAGCGATCCAGTTTTATGGAATCCGCAATTTAAACTCTATCTTGAAAACACTAGGCCCCACGGTATCTAAGGAAATTCTGTAACACGAATATCTTTGTTTTCACACTTAGCGAGATGACTAATATGGCACATCTTATAGTGTCGGTTTTATTGCATTTTTAATACACAGCTGAAAGAAACATTTTAACAAGTGAAAATATATACTGCGACAAGCACATATTTCATATTATGTTAACTTGGTGAGCAAGCTCTAGTGCTTCTAGACGGCTCAGTTGGAAGAAGTCTATAGTCGTAAAATACCTGTTTGTAGTAAAGGTAGTTTTAATCATATGTGTGAACTTATTTTTAGAATGTGTTGTAATATTCATAAACAAACTTGGTTTAAACTAGCATTATGCTTCACACTGTTAATATCGTTTTAATTTATAATTATGTTTTATTTTTATTTAATAGTTTATTGTTGTTTAATGTTTCTTCGTGGCAAACTACAGTTAGCAAACGTCTAAACGCGACATTTGATGTTGATGGTACAAGAATTCTTCACATTTGATCTCAATCAGCAAATTACATATCACGTAATATTTAGTATGAAAGTTATAATAGCAGATGTATTTTGTAATAAATATCACCTCCTGTTGGTATATTTGAGGCAGTATTTTTCACACTTAAATAATTTCAGTCTAATTATATGACATGTAAATGCAATAACAGCCCGCCTTAAAGCAATATGGAATGTAATAATTTGTAAAATGTATGTAACAGTCATTGCATTCACTTATATTTGTGGCAGTATTTTATATCACAACATTGTAAATGCCAGAGTGATTGTAGTGTAAATAAGCATTATTGTATGATAATGATTTGAGATGTTTGTTAATTATAAGCATTGTTAGGAAATAAGTTTACACGGCCTCACTGAAACTGACAATAAGAGCGGGTAACAATGAGCGAGGGGGTGAGTTGTTTATTAATTAGAAGAGACAAGCAAATGACGTCAGATTAGCGCGCTTTTCTTAGAAATGGAGGGAATATTTTCCCTAGAGCATATGTGTTCGTAATTTTGATTGGATATAAAAATAGACGCTAATGTTGGCACGTTTTATTAACCAATAGCAGCTCTGTTACAATGTTTAGGCATATCGGGGTGAGGGAGTATAAATCCGTGCCAGAGACGGGTAACGCGCAGTTTTACAGAATAATTCACAAGGCAAACGTCGTTCAGTCCAACAGAAGGATTCGCGGGTAATACGTCGTTCAGTCCAACAGAATCATACAAAGGTTATACGTCACACAGTTTAAGAGAATCGTTCACGCGTTATACGTCGCGCAACTCTACAGAATCTCTCGCGTTGTAAAGTTAGTTATAAATCTGAAATCCGCGAATTAATAATGTGCAGCAAATAAGTGATTATAGTGATATTAGAAAATATAGCAGTTTCAGTCGGGCGTGTATCAAGAGTCAATATGTGAAATTAATTGTGACGGTAATAAAAGTGTAAAAAGAAATTCTTTTATAAGTGTTATCTTTCAGTAACAAATCCTTTCCGTTTACACACCCTGTTCAAGAGATATGCTCGACTGAGTAGTAATAATAGCTAGCCGGAGGACAAATAACCCAAAATTCAAATTGGCTCCCATACGTTGTGCAGATAAACATGAAGCATTTTGCAACTACCAACAAATATTTTACTTCATATTATTGTATCCATGTGTAATAATGTTATGTGAATGTATTACGTAATTTAATAATATAGGAGCTGTGCGAATAATAAGTTAAAAGTTGCTAACAATGAGGTAACAATGAGGTAACCTTGAGTCAATAATGAGTAAGAAAGTTTAACAGCACTACTTGTGATTCTTGGAGTAACAATAATGTAATTTTAGTGACAGTTTATAAAATAGCCAATCAACAACCAGAAAAAGCTTTAGTTAAATGAAGGTATTCTATTGGAGTAGGATTAGCCAATCAGAAACTGAAATATAGCAAAATTTACAAATCTAGAAGTCAGTTGCCTGCAGAAAGAGTTACTAACCAGACGCAAAAGTGTCCTCAAGAAATATAATATGTATTCGTGTGAGACGAAAAGTAAGTTTACGTGTTAAAAAGTGTAATTAATTAATCAAAAGAATCTCTCAGCTCTCTCTATCAGTGAAGTGTTATTTAAATCGTATCAAGTATTAATAAAACGAGTGAAGTAAAATTATAATCTAGGCCTACATTCTTGTCGCATCACAACCCTGCTAAGAGAAACGTGTCTCTAACAATAATACTAACGCAACCGAGGCAAACATAAATATATAATATTTAAAGAAACAGTCAAATTACAAAGTTAATATTTTTTTTTACTTGTGGCAAAGGCCACCTGAAAATACATTTGGGGCAAAGGGTACCGGAAACTGTTTACTATACGTGCGGTTGCAACTACTACAAGTTCGGTTCCCCAACAGTCGAAATACGATACAACTCCGCCCATACGTGGGGCAAACAATGTAAAGACAATACTCCTTTCTCAAATTGACGCCCAAAGCGTGGTGCTAATAAATAACGTAACAAACCATCCTACTTCAAATTGGCGTCCATACGTGGGGCTAATAAAATACTCCTTACTTCACTATGTGCATTTGATGTTGATGGTACAAGGATTCTTCAAATTTGATCTCAATCAGGAAATTACATATCACGTAATATTTAGTATGAAAGTTATAATAGTAGAGTTCTTTAATACGATGTATTTTGTGATAAATATCACCTCCTGTTGGTACATTATGGTGGCCCCCTGAAAGGACCTTTTTACCGCATTTCTACTTGTTTGAAATCATTGGTTAATACCACTGCTGGAACACGATACTTTTAACGAAGTGAATGCTCAAGTGATGTCCTTGTTGATTAATGCACACCTGAGCACGCTGTTGCATGTAAATTCTGACTGGGTGTAACATGGCGTGTGTGATGGATCTACAGACCAACGTAATACATTGGCAAAGGCACTCTGGATCTTCTGGCTCCTCTGCATAAACTTGTTGCTTTAAATAATTCAAAGGAAGAAGTCCAGAGGCATTAGGTCAGGTGATCTGGCTGGCCAGGAGATGGTTCTTGTCTTCCTATCCAATGACGAAGATGTGCCGCATTTAGTTGATTGCAGACGATCATTGACCTGAGCGGTGGAGCACCATCATGTTGAAACTACATATTTTCTAGCAGCAAGCGGAGCTCATTATGGAGAAGTTTCAGGTAGCGTGCTCCTGTTAGGCTTCCCTTGAAGAAAACTGGTCCAATATCCGCACTAGATATTCATTCTCCACTGCTCTTAGAAAGCCGTCTCCCTTACCAAGTGAGGATTATTATCAACATTCCAATAATACATGTTGTGGTCATTTACGGTCCCGTTGTTGTGGAATCCCGATTCATCCAAATCAGAAGTTTGGAGGCGAACTCTATATCATTTGCCAATCGGCACAGTGTCCATCCATAGAAGTGCACCCGAGCTTAGAAATCTCTCCCGTGAAGTGCTTGGGGTTGGTGCAAATTATATGAATGTAGTCGCACCAGAAAAGATTGGCTAATATTCACCTCTTGTACGATTTTCTGTGTACTAGTCAGATTATTTCCTATGTCATTCAAAACTGCATTAACACCCGTCATGGTGCGTCTCTCATAGGAGACATACGATTTTGTACACAGACGCCTTTCAACAATTTGAAAAGTTTTTGGAGTTGGTTGCCGTCTATTTGGATATCACTCTTGGTATAAATGCTGAGCTTTTTGGGCATTTGCTCTCGTCTCTCCGTAGATAAGGAGCACATCAACGTACTCGTCTGTCGAACACATAGTGAAGGGCTGACACAAATGTGGCTGCATGCTGTCACGACTGCATACGCATGAGAAGTGAAGACAGTTGACATTCAAAACATCACTTTGCGGTGCAATACCGGTCAAATGAGACAGAAAGGTATAAAATCACAGTTTCTGTTTAGGTTATTACATACATTCCATTACAAAAGTTATATAATCAATAACTTTCTAAACGTTAATGAGAGGAAAGCAAAAGCATAAACAACGCGAAGACTCGAACCCACGTTATTGGCGACTAACGCTCATCAGTATAATTCTGCTCACCCACTTGGACGCTTGGTTGAGAGAATCTTCGCGGTTAAACCACAGCTCTTACGTGCCAGACGCCTCGCAGGTACCATCTCGTTTCTTTGTTTATGTTATAACCTTTTAGGAATGCTTTAATTATTTTTGGACGTCTACCATATTATTTAACTTGCATAAGTAATTATGTATGTTATTTGAGATGTAGGTGTCGTAGTTTACGCGAAGTTGAATAACCTTTTTATTTAATAATCTTTGTGTCTTGAGTGAGCAGCGTTCATTTTGAATATAGACGTGTCTCTAACTTATTGTAGCCTATCCTGTCTCTATTTACGAAATTCCTCATTTTGTTTTGATGGCTTTAATACTGAATGCATATGATTGGTCCATTTTATCAGGGGATGGCTATGTACACTGTAACGTAAAGTATTGTAAAGTAATTTGGAATTCCGGAATCTGCTGCCAGTAAATGAGTCGTATGTTTTTGAATAGTACTTTATTGCGGAGTATCTTATGTCTCTTAAACCGCTTTTCCGCTAAATATTGAGTCCTCGTCTATCAAAAAACATCAGTAACTTTGCAAGCGAAGAAAAGCGACCTAAAAAGTGAGGTAGTATTTTTAACACTTAAATTATTTCAATCAAATTGTATAATATAAAATATAATATCAGCCCACCTTAAAGCAGTATGTGTATAAAACAATACATAAAGAGTGTATATTACAGTCATTGTACATTTTTGTATTATTGTATACATGTGTAATAATGTTATGTGAATGTATTACATAATTTATTAATGTAGGAGCTGTGAGAAATAGGTCAAAATTGGCTAATGAGGCAACAACGCGGTAACCTTGAGGCAATAATGAATTTAAAAACACTACTAGTCATCATTTACAACAATGTAAATTTTGAGAGAGTTTATAAAATAGCCAATCAACAACCAAAAACAGCTTAAGTAAAACAAAAGTATTCTATTGGAGTAGGATTAGCCAATCAGAAACTGAAATATAGCAAAATTTACAAATTAAGGCAGTAGAAATCAAGTCAGTTGCTTGTAGACAGCGCTCATAACTGGACGCGTTGGTTGCAGACAGTGTTCCTAACCGGACGCGAGATACGTCTTCGAGAAATTTAATACGTATTCGTGTGAGACGAAAATAGTTTACATGTTTAAAAAGTGCAAGTATTTAATAAAAGAATCCTACAGCTCTCTATATCAGTGAAGTGTTATTTAAATCGTGTCAAGAATTAATAAAAAAGAGTGAATTAAAAATTATAATCTGTGTAAGCCTACATTCTTGAGCCGCACCACGCCTTGCAAAGAAATCCATGTCTCTAACAATAATACAGACGCAGTCCAGGCAAACATAAATATATAATATTTAAAGAAACAGTCAAATTACAAAGTTAATATTTTTAAAGTTTTGGGACGAAGGCTACCGGGTACCATACGTGCGGTTGCAACTACTTCAAGATCGGCTCCCCTACAGTCGAAATACAACAAAATAACATTCTCAAATTGGCTTCCATACGTGGGGTAGAAACTAACCTATTTCAAATTGGCGCCCAAAACGCGGGGCTAATAGAAAAAAACGTAAAAACATCAACTTCAAGAGCAATTGCGGCTAGAAGGGTGGCCTATCTTCCAAAACCGGTAGGGACAGCTGACTCCCTGGTATAGTAACGATTATGTGAGTTCTTCGATGTACGTGCATCGAATGATCTTAGTGGCCGCCTTGCTTTTCTTCTGTGGTTGGAACATTGGGACGTGGCATTGAATGTCCAATCCAATATGTCTTGGTGACTAAGAGAAACTAGATTAGGGGTAGGCGTATTGAGGGGATTGGAGCACAGCAGGTCGCAATGAGCATTTTCTGACCCCAACGTGACCCCTGGGATAAGGAGAGATCAGATCCAAACGACGATGTGCGCTAGGAAGGACGGGATAATGATATCAACATGGCATCAATTCTGACGCCGGCTAGCTCTGTCTATGCCATTCACAACCCGTGGCAATCGAGGCACCTCCCAATAAGAGGGCCTCAGCAGTCCTGCCAAGCACCAGGAAAAAATATTTCCATAGCGCAAATTCCATCGCCCTGCCGCAACGCACCAATCGCGGTCGTTTGGTCGTTAAATACTAGAGGCACTTCACTACGAGATTTGATAGCGGCACCTGGGGAAGAAGGAGCCTGCTGACGCAGAATCATCTCCTAACCGTGAAACAACGGAGGTGAAGAAGCCGCCGCACTCTGCAACTGGCCCTAACTCTCTCTCGGGAACAGTTCGGCCAGCCACCGCCACGATTGTGGTGCCAACGCCTTCACGGCAGAATGCATTCTTCGCCGACGCCGCCGATACTATGACACCTGCAGTGGCGTTTCTCACTACACCGGCCAGACCAAGTGCCCTTTCTACTCGAGGAGCAGGCAAGCAACGCAGCCGACAGAGACCCTGCACCGATTGATAGGACCCCGCACCGGCAGACTCAACTGGGACGGTGAAGCGGGATGCCATATAGGACCTCCATGTGGAGGTACTGAACACGGGTTTCCGCTTAGTGGGCATGGAATAGATGCTCGCTGCCATTATCACCGAGAAGCTAAATGACCAGAAGGCAACCATCATCATTACATCGCATGTCCGAATTGTCAGCACTGCTGAACAACATCGCCTATAGCACCTGGAGGACGACACCAGAACATATCAGCAAACACAACCCCAGATCACCATATCAGTACACCAGTACATCAATAGCAGGAGGTATTCACCATTCCACCAGAACACCTGTGCCTACTAGAGAAGTACCGCGCCTTCGAAGAGGAAGCTTAAAGAAGTCGACGTCACTGACATCACATCAAACTCATGCTTACTTTTCAATTGTCACTTTTTAACCTCTAGGCTGCATTGGACGGCGGCAACGCAATCTTCGTCGACTAATACGCGTGCTACGAGGGACAGCACATTAACACCTTCCTTCTGCGGTGGAGGGATTTTTAGTGGGTATGGCCACCTACTGGCGAGGCCCACACTCTCAGCTTAGCCTGGAGTTACTGCGTAAAAGGCATTTTTTCCTCCACTAGTGAAAAAGAAAATCATTTGAAGAGATTAGGTGAAACATATGAATGGATATGACGGCGACAGGAAATTCGTGGTAGAAGGGGAACCACCAGCATTCGCCTACCGATCCAGGGAAACTACGAAAAGAGGCCGGCTGAAGGGAAACGGAACCGTGACCTCCGCAATGCGAACACCGGGAGCATCTTGCTGTGTGAGAAACCACATGAAAAGCTCAGTTAGATTGAACAGTACAGAGGATTTGAAACCGCTACTTTGTTTATACTCAATTGTTTCAAATTAACTGAACTTCAGCACGAAGGCATCCTCTTCTTTTCTGAAAAAAAAATCTGATGTGTTACACTCACATCAGTTTCCCTACTCTCGTACAAACTATTTTCGCAAACGCTTATTCTCCATCTACTTCATGTTAATCGAGACTTTAAGCGATAGTCAAATCTTCTAAGAGCTGGTTGCTAAGTGGCGCATTCCATTCTCTTTACACTACCAGGACAAAAAAAATCTGATGTGTTACACTCACATGACTTTCTCTACTCTTGTACAAACTATTTACCAAACGCTTATTCTCCATCTACCTCATCTTAATCGAGATAAGCATTTGCAGAGTCTATCTTATTGCTAATTTTCTTGTAGATGTAAGGGGAATATATATTTACAAGGGCAATATAGAAATACAGTAGCCTTTAAGCACATACATATTTCTTAATAGCTGGTTGCTAGATGCTGCAACATTATTTTTCCCATAGATTAATACTCTTTGCATATCCAAGACAAAAAAATCTGATGTGTTACACTCACGTGACTTTCTCTACTCTTATACAATCTATTTTTACAAACGCCTATTCTCCACATGCTTCATGTTAATCGAGATATCGAGATGTCAATCTTATTGCTAATTTTCTTGTAGATGCAAGGGGAATATGGTAGGTTTTAAGCGATAGTCAAATATTTTAACGCTGGTTGCTATATGCCGCATTCCATTCTCTTTGCATGTCCAGGACAAAAAAAATGAATAACGAATTCCCATTTGAGAAAAAGTATAAGTATTCGAAAATTTAAAGGAATAACAGGCAATACCTCGAAAATGGTTTACTCAACAACAAAAATGTATATGACATAAATTGTGTATTTTACCGCGATCTACATTTATTGTGTAGTAAAATTTTGTCTATCTCTTATGGTTTACCGGTTATGCAAAAGTCGTTCACGATGAAGAATAGTATTGGAGACATTCCCAGAAAATTCGAGATATAATTTTATTTGTCATGAAAATATCTTAAACCTATGATATTTTAATCCAAATCGTTAGAGCCATTTTTGAGAAAATTAAAATTTTCGAAAACTGTTCCATGTAAAGGGTAATATGGGGTGGGGAGTTTTCTTGAAAATCTTTGTGTTGCATCTCTGGAAGATACTGAACCTAAATACCAAGCTTGGTGTTTATCCGACTGTTCGTTTCTGAGTTATGCTGTTCACAGACACACACACGGACATGTTTCCAAAAATGGATTTCCGGTGAAATCTCGGTATCGAATTTTTGGGTGGTATACAATACTTCGCCTACTTACTCTACGTAGTAGAGTAAGTATAAAAGTATTATTAGTTGGAGTAAAAACGTTCCATGCAAAAGCAGGTATTTAGAAAGAAAACTTCAGTTACAGGGTTTATGCATTTGCTCAAAAAGCATGGAGAAGCTCTTGAAGGGGCGACCGCTGAAATTATTTCGACATAATGGATAGAAGCGGCTTTCAGAAGTGTGAGATATTAATTCAAATTGAATTAGAGCAGACGTTTCCATTACATCATCACTTTCTGTCTTGAGGCAAAGCGAAACATTTGTGGCCAGTCTCATGTTCTCTCGCTCTCTCAAAGATCCATATGTGTGTGATGGTTAAACAGGAAACTGTATGATCTCAAGTAGGGCTTGTGTTGCCATCACTGCAACATAAAACCCTTCTCATCACACCTTTCTATAGAAACAATTATATTTGCAATCCTAAACATCTTATTATAATGGTCAAAATCTTAGGAGTGTTTACAGCTGTAAAATATGCATATTTTATTTCTTCGCTTAGAATGGTGGGAATTCCACCCAAATATTCGCTCCAAGATTTCACCGGAAATATATGATTTGAGACCACCTGAATCCAAAAAATCTGATGTGTTACACTCACATGACTTTCTCTACTCTTGTACAAACTATTTATACAAACGCTTATTCTCCATATGCTTCATGTTAATCGAGATAAACGTTTACAAACTCTATCTTATTGCTAATTTTCTTGTAGGTGTAAGTGGAATATATATTTACAAGGGCAATATAGAAATACAGTAGCCTTTAAACACATACTTATCTCTTAATAGCTGGTTGCTAGGTGCAGCACCATTCCCTTTCCCACAGATTAATACTCTTTGCATATCCAGAACAAAAAAATGAGTAACGAATTCCCATTTCAGAAAATAAGTATTGAAAAATTTAAGGGAATAACAAGTAATATCTCGAAAATGGTTCACTCAACAAAAAAATGTATATGACATAAATTGTGTATTTTAACGCGATCTACATTTTTTGTATAGTAAAATTTTGTCTATTTCTTATGGTTTACCAGTTATGCAAAAGTTGTTCACAATGAAGAATACTTTTGGAGACATTCCCAGGAAATTCAAGATATACATTTTATTTGTCATAAAAATATCTTAAACATATGATATTTTAATCAAAATCCTTAGAGCCATTTTTGAGAAAATTAAAATTTTCGAAAAATGTTACATATAAAGGGTAATCTGGGGTGGGGGAATTTTCTTGAAAACCTTCGTGTCGCATCCTTGGCAGATACTAAACCTAAATACCAAGTTTGGTGTTTATCCGACTGTTCGTTTCTGAGTTATGCTGTTCACAGACAGACATCCACACAGACACACAGACACACTGACAGACACACGGACAGACACACAGACAGACACACGGACAGACACACAGACACACACTCGGACATGTTTCCAAAGATGCTTTTTTTGGATTCAGGGGGTGTCAAAACATGTATTTCCGGTGAAATCTCGGTATCGAATTTTTGGGTGGAATACAATACTTCCCTACTTACTATACGTAGTAGAGAAAGTAAAACAGCATTTTTGGAAACATGTCCGTGTGTGTGTCTGTGTCTGTCTGTGAACAGCATAACTCAAAAACGCACAGTCGGATAAACACCAAACTTGATATTTAGGTTCAGTATCTTCCAGAGATGCGACACGATGGTCTTCAAAAATATCCCCCCACCCCAGATTACCCTTTACATGGAAAATTTTTCGAATACGTTAATTTCGGCAAAAATGGCACTAACGATTTTGATTAAAATATCATATAATTAAGATACTTTTATGACAAATAAAATGTATACCTTGAATTTTCTGGAAATGTCTCCAAAAGCATTCTTCATTGTGAACGACTTTTGCATACTGGTAAACCATAAGAGATAGACAAAATTTTACTATGCAAAGAATGTAGATCGCGTTAAAATACACAATTTATGTCATATAAATTTTTGTTGTTGAGTGAACCAATATCGAGATATTGCTTGTTATTCCCTTAAACTTTCCAATACTTATACTTTTTGTCAAATTCGTTATTCATTTTTACTTTCTCTACTACGTATAGTAAGTAGGGGAAGTATTGTATTGCACCCAAGAATTAGATACCGAGATTTCACCGGTAATACATGTTTTGAGACCCTCTGAATCCAAAGAAAGCATTTTTGGAAACATGTCCGTGTGTGTGTCTGTGTGTTCATAAACGAACAGTCGGATAAACACCAAACTTGGTATTTAGGTTCAGTATCTTCCAGAGATGCGACATAAAGGTTTTCAAGAAAATCCCCCCACCCCAAACTACCCTTTACATGGAACATTTTTCGAAAATTTTTATTTTCTCAAAAATGGCCTTAACGATTTTGATTAAAATATTAAATGCTTAAGATATTTTCATGATAAATGAAGCGTATATCTCAAATTTTCTGGGAATGTCTCCAAAAGCATTCTTCATTGTGAACGACTTTTGCATAACTGGTAAACCATAAGAGATAGACAAACTTTTACTACACAAAAAATGTAGATCGCGTTAAAGTACACAATTTATGTCATATACATTTTTTTTGTTGAGTGGGCCATTTTCGAGATAGTGCTTGTTATTCTCTTAAATTTTGCAATACTTGTTCTCAAATTAGTTATTCATTTTCTTTTTTCCTGGTAATGCAAATAATACTGCACATAGCAACCAGCGCTTAAAACATTTGACTATCGCTTATAGCCTACCAATTCCCCTTGCACCTACAAGAAAATTAGCAATAAGATTAACATCTCGATATCTCGAATAAGCTTTTGTAAAAGTAGTTTGTACAAGAGTAGAGAAAGTCATGTGAGTGTAACACACCAGATTTTTTTTGTAATGAAGACTATTAAGGTGTCTGCTATCTTAATTTAATTATTTTTGTAATTATGTATTATATTATTGTTTATTAATGTGATGTTAACTTTAGTATTTCAATAAATATTTTACGCTCTGAGTCAATGAGCCATTGTTGACAACGTGCCTGAGGAGGTTTGTAATGCCGCCATTCCTTTCCTAACGTCAGTTGTATTGTTTCGTGTAACAGTGAAATATTGGTACTTAACACAATAAAGTGTGCGGTAAAGGGTCAACTACAAAACACCCTCGATCATTTTGGTATTAACTCATAGCTTTTATTCATTAAAACGATACCTTCTTTGTTTCTGCTTCCCACGTGAGCGAAACAACAGTGCTGAGGTAAAAATACTAGACTTATTCAATTGTAGCCTGTTTAACTAAAGTAAATAACAGCGTCAATAGTAATTACAAACCAGCGTGGGAGTGTAAAACGTATTCAACAGTGAAGTTAATTAAAAGCTGATAATATGGTTTACCATATAAAAATGCATACCGACAGAGTGGTGAAAATTTAAAGAAATAATGTTCACAGCTTACACTTCATTAAGAGATGAGTGGAATTTAGTACATTTATTTGATACTTCTATACAGCTCTGTCATACAAAACGTGTATTTAAATGGTAAATGAATAAATGATTACGCATACCTCATGCTTGTTACTAATAGTGTCTATATTAGTGCCCATTTGCCCGCCTGTTAAGCTTTTTACTTTCTCTACTACGTATAGTAAGTAGGGGAAATATTGTATTCCACCCAAAAATTCGATACCGAGATTTCAACGGAAATATATGTTTTGAGACCCCCTGAATTCAAAAAAAAGCATTTTTGGAAACATGTCCGTGTGTGTGACTGTGAACAGTATAACTCAGAAACGAACAGTCGGATAAACACCAAACTTGGTATTTAGATTCAGCATCTTCCAGAGATGCGACACAAAGATTTTCAAGAAAATTCCCCCACCCCTGATTACCCTTTACATGGAACATTTTTCAAGAAATTTAACTTTCTCAAAAATGGCTCTAACGATATCGATTAAAATATCATATGTTTAAGATATTTTCATGACAAATGAAATGTATATCTCGAATTTTCTGGGAACGTCGCCAGAAGTATTCTTCATTGTGAACGACTTTTGCATAAATGGTAAACTTTAAGAGATAGACAAACTTTTGGTGCACAAAAAATGTATATCGCGTTAAAATACACAATTTATGTCATACACATTTTCTCTTGAGTCAACCATTTTCGAGATATTGCTTGTTCTTCTCTTATATTTTTCAATACTTATACTTCTTCTCAAATTCGTTATTTGGTTTTTTTATGTCCTGGACATACAAAGAGAATGGAATGCGCCACATAGCAACCAGCTCTTAAAATATTTGACTATCGCTTAAAGCCTACCATATTCCCTTGCATCTACAAGAACATTAGCAATAAGATTGACATCTCGATATCTCGATTAACATAAAGCATATGGAGAATAAGCGTTTGTAAAATAGTTTGTACAAGAGTAGAGAAAGTCATGTGAGTGTAACACACCAGATTTTTTCCTTCCTTTTAATTAGCATGTCTCAATATAGAATAAAATAAAAATGGATAGACGTATTTAAAGAAATAATATGAAATTATAAATAAATGAAAATTATTTATCATAATTTACAACATTCTTATTCTTCTTTGGTATATAAAGTAAAACTGTGGTATCTTTTGTGAAATAGAATTTTGAACTGTGGGCCTCATCTTTGCTTGATAAATTAGAGAGCTCTGTCTTGTTTTATTCTCTTTGTCCCCAAAATTGTGAGTTTTCTTTTGAGAAGTGCTTGACCCAATCACATGTAACATTCTGTTCTCTTAGTTCATAAGTGAGATCCGCTTACCTTTGTTTTTCTCACGTGCTATGCCTTGTGGTTTTCCTGTGTACATTTGTGTTTTCAGAGCATATTATGAAGTAGTGTCGTATAGTATCCAAATTTTTATTCCACATTGGGCAGGTTTGCTTGGAATATATTGATTGAAGGGACAGCGACCTCTGAAACCCACCAGTTGCTCAACAACCGTTACGTTTGACCCAGGATTGTATCATTTTGCAAGTGTTTCCATCCACTGTTCCCACAAGTTCCTTCTAGGTGCTGGTTTGTCATTTGCTCTCCGTGCCCGTCGTTCAGACTTGTCATCTAAACGTAACACTCAAGAAATGCAAAAGAAATTTTTTATTGATATTGTAGCAGGAAAAATGGCTCTACATGGTACAAGCTTCTTGTTGATTCACTATATGATTTATAAGCACCAGCTAGCAATAGTGTACCAATGTATGCTTCTAAGGTAATCTGATCTAAATCTTCCTATTTATCACCTTACACTCTTCGGCCCTATATATCAGTCATCATTAGCACAATACTGCAAAGTGTTTTGTTCATAATTACTAAGCCCCGTATTTTTAGGTTCTAAAAAGTTAAAATTAGGTTCTATGTATCAGTGTATTAGGATTTTATAGGATCTTATATGTTGAATTTAGGAATTTATAGGATCCTTCATGCAAATCACTGGGCATAATTTCTTTAAAACACTAACTTTAAATTGTAAAAAGTTAAATTAACTGTAACTTTAGTATGTATTTGAAAGTACCAAATTAAAAAATCTGATGTGTTTCACTCAAATGTCTTTCTCTACTCCTGTACGAACTATTTTTACAAACGCTTATTCTCCATCTACTTCATGTTAATCGAGATGTTAATCTTATTGCTAATTTTCTTGTAGATGTAAGGGGAATATATATTTACAAGCGCAATGTAGAAATATAGTAGCCTTTAAGCATTTACATATCTCTTAATAGCTGGTTGCTAGGTGCAGCACCATTCCGTTTGCCACGGATTAATACTCTTTGTATATGCAAGATAAAAAAATGAATAACGAATTCCCATTTGATAAAATAAGTATTGAAATATTTAAGGGAATAACAAGCAATATCTCGAAAATGGTTCACTCAACAAAAAAGATGTATATTACATATATTGTGTATTATAAGACGATCTACATTTTTTGTGTGGTAAAATTTTGTCTATCTCTTATGGTTTACCAGTTATGTAAAAGTCGTTCACAATGAAGAATACTTTTGGAGACATTCCAAAAGAATTCAAGATATACATTTTATTTGTCCTAAAAATATATTAAACATACGAAATTTTAATCAAAATCGTTAGAGCCATTTTTGAGAAAATTAAAATTTTCGAAAAATCTTCCATGTAAAGGGTATTCTAGGGTGGGGAAATTTTCTTGAAAACCTTCGTGTCGCATGTCTGGAAGATACTGAACCTAAATCCCAAGTTTGGTGTTTATCCGATTGTTCGTTTCTGAGTTATACTGTTCACAGACAGACACACAGACACACACACGGACCTGTTTCCAAAAATGCTTTTATTGTATTCAGGGGGTCTCAAAACATATATTTCCGGTGAAATCTCGGTATCGAATTTTTGGATGGAATACAATACTTCCCCTACTTACTATACGTAGTAGAGAAAGTAAAAATGTCGTGTTAGAAGCTACGTAAAACTACTCAACAGCGCTATTAAAATGTTTGCCTCTAGTTTTCACCTATTGTTGCGGCATGTAAACATCACACGTTTCAGAAATGCGCGTGCCACTGACCACCTCTTTCGACTATAGCTAGACAATGATAACTGAAGGCAGCGAACGTTTTAATTACTTTATGATTGTGATGAACGGTTTAATTAAAATTTATTATTGTAAGGCATTGCGCAACATTTCATAATCTAATTATTTAATAGTCTCTCTTTGTTTTAAAAACACTTTTACATTCGCAAATCTACTCTTATTTGCTTAAATAACCGAATTAGGCACTTTTAGGTTCTATCACGAACAATAGGTTTATTAGGTCCTATCGTAAAATTAGGTCAATTTAGGATCTATAAAGTTGAAATATATTACTCGTTGGTAACTAAAACATTAAAATAAACCGAAGTTTGGAGTGTAGGACGTCAGGAATAAAATAGGTCAGAACCTAAGAATCCGGGGCTTGATTATTACTTGAAAATAAGATTTTATATCTCTTACTCTGGGTGTAGCATATCTGGTTGAACCAGGTGTTTGATTATGTTAGCATTTGAAGCTCTTCCATATTGTGGAAAGGATGCTAAACTCCAATTGATGTATTTATCTTTCGATTGAACCACTTCCACAGTTTGAAAATTGTCACTTCTATCATCATTGTCTGAAGAACAATCTTCTGATTCAGAAGTAGAGCGAATTCTACCTTCACTAGTATGGTTTGCTTCTTCTAGAATATACTCCGAACTATCAAATACATTGCCTAAAGCTTCCAATTCTCTTCGGTAGGACAACGATTTGCCATGATAAAAGT
Organism: Deroplatys truncata; assembly: GCA_030765065.1. Taxonomy (NCBI): domain Eukaryota; kingdom Metazoa; phylum Arthropoda; class Insecta; order Mantodea; family Mantidae; genus Deroplatys; species Deroplatys truncata. The sequence goes on along the minus strand of CM060981.1, from coordinate 28,882,621 downwards.
ATTTCACTACTCACTGTGATAAGTAAAATTGCACCCTCCTTCAACGGTTAATCACATGTAACGAAATTGTATTCTCCTAAGTGGCTGCTATATTGTTGTCTGCATCGACATAAATATGCATTTAGATACAGTGGGACATGAAACTTAATGGAAAAAATGTAGAAGTTCATTTTAAAAGCAATCGGATCATTATGACCCACCGGAAATATATGTTTTGAGATCCCCTAAATCCAAATTTTTTTTGGAAACATGTCCGTGTGTGTGTGAACAGCATAAGTCAGAAACAAACAGTCGGATAAACACCAAACTTAGTATTTAGGTTCAGTATCTATCCCCCACCCCGATTACCCTTTACATGGAACATTTTTCGAAAATTTTAATTTTCTCAAAAATGGCTCTAACGATTTTGATTAAAATATCATATGTTTAAGATACTTTCATGACAAATAAAATATATATCTTGAATTTCCTTGGAATGTCTCCAAAAGTATTCTTCATTGTGAACGAATTTTGCACAACTGGTAAACCATAAGAGATAGACAAAATTTTGCTGCACATAAAATGTAGATTGCGATAAAATACACAATTTATGTCATATACATTTTTTTTGTTGAGTGAACCATTTGGGAGATATTGGTTGTTATTGCCTTAAATTTTTCAATACTTATTTTCTCAAATGGGAATTCGTTATTCATTTTTACTTTCTCTAGTACGTATAGTAAGTACGGGAAGTACGGTATTCCACCCAAAAACTCGATACCGAGATTTCACCGGTAATACACGTTTTGAGACCCCCTTAATCCAAAAAAATCATTTTTGGAAACATGTCCATGTGTGTCTGTGTGTCTGTCTGTGAATAGCATAACTCAGAAACGAACAGTCGGATAAACACCAAACTTGGTATTTAGGTTCAGTATCTTCCAGAGATGCGACACGAAGGTTTTCAAGAAAATCCCCCGCCCCAGATTACTCTTTACATGGAACATTTTTCGAAAATTTTAATTTTCTCAAAAATGGCTCTAACGATTTTAATTAAAATATCATTTGTTTAGGATATTTTCATGACAAGTAATATGTATATCTTGAATTTTCTGGGAATGTCTCCCAAAGTATTCTTCATTGTGAACGACTTTTGCATAACTGGTAAACCATAAGAGATAGACAAAATTTTACTACACAAAAAATGTTAATCGCGTTAAAATACACAATTTATGTCGTATACATTTTTTGTTGAGTGAACCATTTTCGAGATATTGCTTGTTATTCTCTTAAATTTTTCAATACTTGTTTTTTCAAATGGGAATTCGTTATTCATTTTTTGTCTTCGATATGGAAAGAGTATTAATCTGTGGCAAAGAGAATGGTGCTTCACATAGCAAGCAGCTATTAAGAGATATGTCTGTGCCCTTGCAAACACAAAACAAGGAGAACATAATACACCTTAAGCGATAGTCAAATATTTTTAGAACTCGTGGCTATGTGTAAAATGCAATTCTCTTTGCATGTCAAAAGATCGTTTCTGTCAATGTTTATCTCAAATAATATGAAATATATGGAGAACAAGAGTTTGTAAAAATAGTTTGTACAAGAGTAGAGAAAGTCATCTGAGTGTAACACATCAGATTTTTAAATTCAAGTTTTATGAGTAGTACATATGAAGAGAAACAAATGCATAAAACTATAAGTATCAGTTATAAAATTTAAATGAATAATAGAAAGATACGTTTCTTGTCGGTCATATTGACCCAAAGATAACAGCAGGGTTAAACATTTGACTATCGCTGCTCTCTTTGTATCTATAACGAAATGTGTAATGTAGGTATTTCTGTAAAGTTTTATTTGGATTAAAGTATAGTGGAAGGAAAGTTTTTATAACCACTAATAAAGATAGCGGGTAGAGAAAGTCATGTGAATGTAACACATCAGATTTTTTTGCTATTGGTTTGAAGAAAACAAACAGGTTTTGTTTGTTAAAACAAATTCTTTGTATGGTTGTTTTTGTTTTAGAGAGAAGTCGGGTAATTAGCGTATGTATAAGGTTTCTGCAACAGAATCATTACCATATGCTCTGGGGACAAACCAATAGTGGGCCCCCCCTTTTGATGTATCTCCTCTACAATTGCATATGTTAACTATCAACACAAAGGCAGCTTGTAATTTCGCTGCTTCCCAAACAAAGCTGCTGTTCTCTGCGGACTTCGGCTTGTCGTATTATTTGAAGAAAACGCAGCCTCGAGTACAGCTTTTATCGAGCAAGGGCGAACACGAATTATTTAACACACACTTTTGTGTAAGAATGCTGGAAGCAATATGCACTGAATTTAGTTTTCAAAGGCGGCCTTTAATATTAGCCAGCCCAAACCTCAACCTACGATTTCATTACCAGCGTTCAAAGAGTATAGATGAATGTGTAAAATTTCATTTAGTTGGAGATAATGGACAGCTCTCTTGTGAATCCTGTGAGTCCGATAAAACTCATCAGCGTCCGAAACTTTCGATACATTTGCAGCTGTTTATAAAAGTTAGTGCTTTTAAAACACTAGTCAAGTTTTCGAAGTTCATAACAATGATAATTCTATGTTTATATCGGAGCGTTTTATGGAAAAAGATTTCAGGAATACATATGAGACGAGAATAAAAATATATAAAAAATCTGATGTGTTACACTCACATGACTTTCTCTACTCTTGCACAAACTATTTTTACAACAGCTTATTCTTCATATCCTTCGAGATGTTAATCTTATTGCTAATTTTCTTGTAGGTGCAAGGGGAATTGGTAGGCTTTAAGCGATAGTCAAATGTTTTAAGAGCTGGTTGCTATGTGAGGCATTCCATTCTCTTTGTATGCCCAGGACATAAAAAAAATGAATAACGAATTCCCATTTGCGAAAATAAGTATTGAAAAATTTAAGGAAACAACAAGCAATATCTCTAAAATGGTTCACTCAACAACAAAAATGTATATGACATAAATTGTGTATTTAAGCGCGATCTACATTTTTTGTGTAGTAAAATTTTGTCTATCTCTTATGGTTTACCAGTTATGCAAAAGTCGTTCACAATGAAGAATACTTTTAGAGACATTCTCAGAAAATTCGAGATTTACATTTAATTTATTATGAAAATATCTTAAACATATGATATTTTAATCGATATCGTTAGAGCCATTTTTGCGAAAATTAAAGCTTTTGAAAAATGTTCCATGTAAAGGGTAATCTGGGGTGGGGGAATTTTATTGAAAATCTTCGTGTCGCATCTCTGGAAGATATTGAAGCTAAATACCAAGTTTGGTGTTTATCCGACAGTTCGTTTCTGAGTTATACTGTTCACAGGCACACACACGGATGTTTCTAAAAATTTCCGCTGAAATGTCGGTATCGAATTTTTGGGTGGAATACAATACTTCCCCTACTTACTATACGTAGTAGAGAAAGTAAAAAGGAAAGAATTGCACTATTAAGATCTGCTAAAGTCTTAGAAGATATTAATATTGCATTTAGGTAATAAACTAATGATGTTGTAAAGCAGTACCAAATAATTTCTAACAGTATGTATACTGGCGTGCACAAAATGTGGCCCATAGAGCAACGGAGCCGCTTATATTGGTACTGACAAAATCAAGCTAACCTGTACCACCTGTGTTTTTCGAGCATAATTCTAGCCACTGTATTGTAGGGTAAGGGTAAAGGTAAAGGTAGGTATCATGGAGGGACCCCGGGACTGGGGCAGAGCACCGCTTGCAGGCCAGTCTCCCCATTATGCTTCCAAAGTGACCCCTGTGAGGAAGGAATGAGATCCGAAGGTCGGTCAGGTACGGACACCAACGGGCGCAAGCATGGACGGGGTCCCTAACGTTTCCAGATATAGCGCATTCGACCTTGCACGGTACTGCCCACAAGCCACCAAGCTCCGCGGTACCGCAGCCACGCCAGGGAAGAAACCTTTCCAGAGCGCAAACCACCGCCCAACTGCAACCCGCCGAACACATTCGCCTAGACCTACAACGCTGAAACAAATGAAAAGGAGGATAATGGATACAGGAAATGAGAGGGAGGGCTACAAACGAATTGCGATCATCTCAACTTCCTGTAACTTCAACATGATGGCGCTCCACCGCATTATGAATTGTGTACGAAATATTTATCTCGCTTCAATAATTTCATTTTACTGTATCCTTACATTTGCCCTGAATCCAACTAAAGCATTTCTAGAAAAATGTGCATGTGTGTCTGAACAAAATAACTCAAAAATGAAGTGTCGGAAGAATCATACACTTGGTATTTAATTTCAGTGTCTTCATAGCATGTGAGAGGAAGATTTACAAAAAAAATTCACGCATCACAAACTAGCCTTTACATGAAACATTTTTCAAATTACTTGATTTTCTGAAAATGACTTTAACCATTTCGATTAGAATACCATGTATTTAAGATATGCACCTACGAAAAATTAATTCCTCCAAAAAATGTAGATCTCTATAAAACACGCAATTTAAATCAAATAACTTTTCTGTGAAAGCTGCAATTTTTGAAATATCTGTGCTTAATGATTTCCATTGTTCAGTACTTAGACTTTCCTTTGAAGTCCTGTCAACATTCAATTGTTTCTCGCGATGTCATGGAAACAGTATGGAATTTTAAGGCCAGCATATAGCGTCCAGTTGTTAAACATTTGACTATCGCTGTTCCCTTTGTATCTATAACGAAATGTGTAATGTAGCTGTTTCTGCAAAGGTTTATTTGGACTAAAATGTAGTAGATAGAAAAAAATCTGTGTATCATTAACATGACATTCTCTACTTTGTAAAAACCATTTTTACAAACGCTTATTCTCCATATACTTCATGTTAATCGAGATGTTAATCTTATAGCTAATTTTCTTGTTGATGCCAGGGGAATTGGTAGACTTTAAGCGATAGTCAAATATTTTAAGAGCTGGTTGCTATGTGGAGTATTCCATTTTCTTTGTGTCTAAGACATAAAAAAGAAGAAGAATAACAAATTACAATTTGAGGAAAAGTATAGATATTGGAAAATTGAAACTAAAAACAAGGAAAATCTCGGAAATGGCCCACTCGGCAAACGAAATGTATACTACATAAATTGTGTGTTTTAACGAGGTCTACATGTTTTATCTTGTAAAATGTTGTCTATCTCTTACGGTTTACCCGTTATGCAAAAGCCATTCAGAATGAAGAGTGCATTTGGAGACATTCCCAGAAAATTCAAGATATACATTTTATTTGTCATGAAAATATCTTAAACATGTGATATTTTAATCAAAATACCTAGAGCCATTTTTGAGAAAATCAAAACTTTTGGAAAACTCTTGCATATAAAGGTTAGTCTGAGGTGGGAGCGATTTTTCTGAAAATCTTGGTGTCGCATGTTTGAAAGATACTGAACCCTAATTACCAAGTATTTATCCGACCTTTCGTTTGTGAATTATACTGTTCACAGACGCACAACCGGAACTTTTTCTAAAAAGGCTTTTTCCATCCAAAAATTTTATACCGAGATTTTACGGAAATACATATTTTGAGACCCCCTGAATCCAAAAAAAAAACATTTTTGAAACAGTCCGTGTGTGTGTCTGTGAACAGCATAAATCAGAAACGAACAGTCGGATAAACACCAAACTTGGTATTTAGGTTCAGTATCTTCCATAGACGCGACACGAAGGTTTTCAAGAAAATTCCTCCACCCCAGATTACCCTTTACATGGAACATTATTCGAAAATTTTAATTTTTTTAAAAAAATTGCTAACGATTTTGATTAATATATCATATATTTAAGATACTTTCATGACAAATAAAATATATATCTTGAATTTTCTGGGAATGTCTCCAAAAGTATTCTTCATTGTGAAGACTTTTGCATAACTGGTAAACCATAAGAGATAGACAAAATTGTACTACACAAAAATGTAAATCGCGTTCAAGTACACAATTTATGTCATATACATGTTTTTTTTGAGTGAACCATTTTCGAAATATTGCTTGTTGTTCCCTTAAATTTTCCAATATTTGTACTTTTTCTCAAATGGGAATTCGTTATTCATTTTTTTGTCCTGGTAATATAAAGAGAATGGAATACTCCACATAGCAACCAGCTCTTAAAATATTTGACTATCGATTAAAGCCTAGCAATTCCCCTTGCACCTACAAGAAAATTAGCAATAAGATTAACATCTCGATTAACATGAAGCATATTGTGGCATGTGCATAGATTATATTAATGGTAATACGCTCTCTGGTTACCGGGTCGGAGGTGGCAGTTTATCTGAGAGTAGGGGCGATTCAGGGGAAGCAGTGTGTCATTGGGGGGGATATGGCGTTACTGACGCCAACTTGTTGTGGCTTCAGTCTGTGACTAGGCTTCGCGTGGTTTAGACGGATAACTGCCTAAGACTTGGCGACCTCGCCCGGCAGACACATTGGGGTAAGAAAACATTTTATAATAAATCTACCAGCTATCCATTTCCTTGCCGTTTTAATTATGATAGTGTAGAGTTCCTTGCCTCTCCCTTCAGCCAGAAATTATGTTGGTGTAGTAATTATTTTTAAAATCTAACTTTAGCTGCGTCCCTTCGTCGTTGCCTCTTAAAGTAAAGTTCTTTGTTTGATTAACGATCCCTCTTGCAAGCGAGTAGCTCTCCTCTGAAGTTAAATAATAAATAAATGTGAGGCATACGACAAATTGGTGGGTGGCGCCGAGTAATTGGTTTGATTGTTTTGAGATTTTAAGTGCAAAAAATTTTTTTTCTTTTCCCTCCAAATGTAACGGTTTCTAGTTCTCCACGTGGTCGCGAAAAATGTAAAATTTGTTTCTGGCTAAAGGGTAAGGATTTTTTATACTTTAATTTGTGATTCTCTTCTTCTAAATTTTGTTTCCATCATATCTGAAAGTCTGGTTTCGAAATTTTAATTTTGAGCTCATTTTTGTATTTTTCCATTGTCTGCCGGCGTGACGCTAAAACTTATGACTCCATTTTCCCCTTGTTTTGGCTTCATTTCTTTTAAATTGTATTGCTGTGCTAAGTGGTTCGTGCTGGTTGTTTTCAAAAAAATGTTTTTGTGAAAGTTGAGTTGTGAAACGAGCGAGATAGTTGTAGTTTCAAAATGTGCTCGTAACGTGTTGGCTATCTGTTTGCAAATCTTGTTTTCTGTGCTTATTAGCAGTGGTTTGGAAACGTATAACTTTATATTCCAGTGATTGTGATTTCTAGCTATTTACTGCACTTTTCTGGGTCATTTTTCGTGTAACTTTTATGTACGCACGTGTGTTATGTAATTCCCGCGTGGTCGTGCATTTCAGCAATAATTTTAGCTTGTGAAACCAGTCTTCCTCAGCACGTGTTTTGGCGCGTTTATTTGCGTGTGTATATCAGGTCAGATACATTTGATTTAAGACAAAAAAGAGAAGTTTGGTGTGCTAGTATAAATTACAAGTCTGTATTCTGCTCCTTTTGAGAATCTTAGCGGTGGTCACAGTAGGTGTGACGTGGTTTTTTTTTTAACTTCCAGTTCGAAGTTTCTCACTGAAGCTATCATTTTGTTTTCTTCCATGTGTTCATTCTGATTAAAAGTCTTGGTATTGTGTCCAAGTGGCTTGTGTAGACGCGTGTTGGTATAATTTTCTGATATTTCGCCGCGGGCGCTTAATTGTATTCTTTCTGGAACTGTTTTATTTGGCTATGTTCTGATCTTGCTACTTACATTCATGTGATGCTATAAGTGTTTAGTTTGGTGTAATCTGTATTGCTTGGTCCTACTGTTTGTTTATTGGTTGCGTTATCTTTTGTGCTGCAATCATGCCTAAGCGACGTACTGCACAGAAATTTGATATAGCAATTGCTCCAGTTAGCGAGCACAGTGAAGTAGAATCTATGTCCAGTGTTAGTACCCCTGTTGTTACTCAGTTACTAGCGATGTCTAATCCGCCTCTCGTGGCCAATGCACCGCAATCAGCTGTCTGCCGCCCGGTCATTGACCCCTCGTACTTTGAGAATTCCAGTAGGATGTCGGCGCATGAATTTCTGCAGAACTTTGAAATGGTCGCTGCTGCTAATGGCTGGTCAGAAGAAATGAAATTGAAATGCTTTCCATGCTATTTACGAGATACTGCTGCATCATGGTTTCAAACTTTTCGCCATCGGCACCCTCACCATGATTGGATTTTCTTGTCTACACAATTTTTAAATGCATTTCAGATAACAAACCAGAGTGATATTCTGGAAATGAAACTCAGACAGCGGGTACAGTTGGATGATGAACCTGTTATTAGTTACATCTATGACGTACTATCTTTATGTGACCAAGTCAACCCAGCTATGTTGCAGTTGGAACAAATTAAACACTTGCTTAAAGGTCTCAGACCTCTGTATGTACAAGCTTTATTGCCATTAAATCCTAAAACTGTTGATGAGGTAATACAAATCATTCGACGAGTGGACAAAGCACAGTTTTACATGCAGAACCGTGAACATCTAGTGTCCGCTCAATCTCAGGCTGCAGTGGTTACGCCACCCTCTGTTATATTTAATAATGCATCTGTTCCTGCTGTTACTTTACCAGCCTCTCCTCAGCCTTCTCAGGCTTCTTCTCTTGTGGGCGTACCTATCGATCCTATGCATCAGCTGATTGATCGTGTGGAACAGTTATGTAACAGAGTTAACCAGTTTCAGTTACCACCTCCGGAGAGAACTTCCCAGCATTCACAGCTTCCACGGTCAGCTGACTTCAACCGGAGGGATCCACCCGTCACCTGCTATAGATGCAACAGGCAGGGCCACCTGGCTCGCTTTTGCCGGAGCCGCCTCCCGCAGTCAAAAAAACGACTGGCGCCGAGCCTCGCGCGACGAGACGTAGCAGCATCACCACAGCCCACCAGCATGGCTGCACCTCAACGGGACATAGCTGCACCTCAACGGGATGTGTCTGCATTATCAGGTCAGATATTGCAAGTTCCTGGTCGTATTGCCCAGACAGAGCTCTCCATCTTGCTCGATACAGGAAGCGCAGTGAGTATTGTGAATGCTGCACATGTTCTTGATCATTCTACATTAAAACCTATAGAGATGATGCTCCGCACTGCAGGAAACAAGTTACTTGATGCGCCTTACCACACTGTGTTAGATTTCCATATTAATGATGTTCTTTTTCAGGAGGATGTACTAGTTCTGAAAGAGTTGTCCCATGATTTGATTTTAGGCAATGACTTTTTGCAGACCCATGATGTTATAATTGACTATGCACATAATCTGATAACCTTGAAATCTTCTAAGAATGATGCGTTCAGTATACCAATAACTCTAACACAAGGACCTTTTGTTGATATGGCAGTAAACCCTCTCCTAGATGATGATTGTGCAGATTCTGGTGTTAAAATGACAGTTATGCATGATGTTAAAATTCCACCTCTGTCTACATGCTATATATCAGTTAAGCCTTTGTCAGCCATTAGTAATGAGGTTATGTTTGAACCTGCTCTTAACATAATGCAAAAGAAGAATCTTTCCATTCCACTGTTATTGTGTCATTCTGCCTCTGAACTTACTATTCCAGTGCATAATAATACTTCAGTTCCACAAACATTGTTTGCAAATACAGTCTTAGCTAAAGCTTATGATGTTGCACTTGTTCAGAGTAATTCTGTTTTGTCATCCGATGTTACTCCTCTGCCAGCTCCAAATTGTAATTTTAATGTTAATGGTAAACTCTTGGAAACCCAAAAGGCTGACTTACATGCTTTGTTATTGAAATATAGTGATCTTTTTGCCACAACATTACAAGAACTTGGTACTACGGATGTTGCAGAATTTGATATCAAAGTAAATGGCCCTAAGCCAATTAAGCAAAGACCATATAGAGTTCCTCATAAACAAAAGGAAATTATTGCTGAGCAAGTTAAAGAGATGCAAGATGCTGGCATTATCAAGGAATCACAGTCCTCCTGGGCTTCTCCTGTAGTACTTGTCAAAAAGAAAGATGGCTCCATGAGATTTTGTGTCGACTATAGAAAATTGAATGCTGTTACAGAGACCACCTCTTTCCCTTTACCATTGATAGATGATTTGTTAAGTTATTTGGGGGAGGCTAAATGGTTTGTCTCATTAGATTTACTGTCAGCATACTTTCAGGTACCTATTGCAGAGGATAGCCAAAAATATACCTCTTTTGTCACTTTTCAGGGTCAATATCAATTTACACGCTTGAGTTTTGGGTTGGCAAATGCCCCTAGGTTTTTCAGTTACATCGCAGACAAGTTGTTAGGTGATTTGAATTTTAAAAAGGCTATTGCATATCTGGATGACATTGTTGTTTTTGCTAAAACCTTTGAGGAGTTGTTGCAAAATCTTGAGGCTGTTTTTCAAAGTCTGGATCACCACAAGTTTAAACTTAAACCAGAAAAATGTTTCTTCGCCATGCAAAAGATTAAACTCTTAGGCTTTGAGGTTTCTAAAGATGGCATTTCACCTGATTCTGACAAAGTTGTTTCCATTCAAAATTTTCCTCGTCCTAAAAATGTTCGAGATGTGAGAAAAGTTTTGGGATTGTTTAATTTTTACAGGAAATTCATCAAGGACTATGCTAATATTGCTCAACCACTAATTCAGTTGACTAGGAAGGATCAAAGTTTTATTTGGGGATCTGATCAGCAAACTGCATTTCAAAATTTGAAGGACTTATTAGTTTCGGCCCCTGTCTTAGCTCACTATACTCCTGGTGCTTATACCGAACTACACTATGATGGCAGTGGATTACGGGTTGCCTCAGTGTTGTATCAGAAGATTGATAATGTGTTGAAACCAGTGGGCTATGCGTCAAGGACACTATCTAAATGTGAACGTAATTACAGTGTTCCTGAGTTGGAATTGTTGGCCATCCTGTTTGGACTTACCCACTTCCGCAGTTTTGTTTATGGCTACAAGGTTCATATTGTATCTGATCATCACTCCCTTTGTTATTTAAATAATTTGAAAGATTTGACTGGGCGTTTGGCACGATGGAGTTTGAAATTGCAAGAGTTTGATTATACCATTTCTTATAAATCTGGCAAGAAACATCATGATGCTGATACTCTATCGAGATTTCCTGTGTTACAACCTACAGAAAGTGATCTTGAACAGCTTGATGAACTCCCCACATGTTTGCTGTCATCAGTTGAATTTGCTGACCATGAGAAGAAAGATACTGGGTTACTTGAGCTTATTAATGCTCTCCATGATCCTCCGTCGGCCCCTGCTAAGCTTCAGAGACAAGTTTCCAACTACACACTCAAATCAGGTGTTCTTTATCGTAAAAATGCTGGCTCCACTGGCCCTCTCCATCTGCTGGTTATTCCAGAAGCTCTAAAACATGAAATTCTTTCTTCATGTCATGATGATCCCCTTTCAGGCCACTTAGGATTCTCGAAAACATTTGCCAAAATTCACTCCAGGTATTACTGGGTTGGTATGAAGAAAGATATTGAACATTTTGTCCGAACCTGTCCCAGCTGTCAAACAAGAAAGGGACCGAAGAATCAGAAACCAGCAGGCTTATTACAACCAATTCCGGTTACATCTGTAGGCGAGCGGTGGGGTATTGATTTGCTTGGGTCTCTCCCACGCTCCAATTCTGGACACAAGTATGTTGTCGTTGCGACCGAGTATGCTTCTCGCTGGGTCGAGTCTGCGTCGCTTTCTTCAGCAACAATCCCTCAAGTTGCTAAATTTATTTTGCATAACATCATCTGTAAGCATGGAGCCCCTGCTGCCTTGTTATCTGATCGTGGCTCAGTTTTCTAAGGTGACACAAGAATTGTTGAGATCTTTATCAGTGTCTTCCAATTTCACCAGTGCTTATCATCCAGCTTGCAACGGACTTACTGAAAGATTTAACCAAACCCTCTTAAATATGCTCAGCCATTTTGTGGATAATAATCAGAAGAATTGGGACTCAATATTGCCCTATGTCATCTTTTCATATAACTCGAGTGTTCAAGAGTCTACTAAATTTTCACCCTTTTTCTTGATATATGGTCGAGAACCTTCTTTACCTAACCAGGTTCAGCTACAAGCTACGTCTAATGACCTTTTTGTGAGACAGACATTGCAAGAGATTCAGAAGGCACGAGAGGTTGGTGTTGCTAACATTACAAAGCAGCAGGTGAAGCAAAAAGAAGCATTTGATGCTAAACATAGAGATGTGGTTTATAATGTAGGTCAATTAGTTAAAGTTTTCACTCCCATTAGGAAGAAAGGTAAATGTACAAAGTTGTTACATAGATATTTTGGCCCTTTTGAAATTATCCGACAGATCACTCCTGTTACCTACCTTGTTGGTCGACCTCATGCTCCCCGTACCAAACATCAGAGTGTTCATGTGTCACGCCTTTACCCTTACTATGATCCTGTGGGTCCTTATAGGCTGTAAAGTGTGAGTTTCTGATGCTTAATTAAGCTTTACTTTTCAGGAATATGTGATATGAATGCCTCTGCTAAATTACGAGTGTATTATTATTATTGTGGGTGTAATTTAAATTTTGAATTATGTTTTGGGAACTGCAAATCATTTGTTTTGTTTGTTGTATTATGCTGCAGGAATGTGTTTCAGGTGTACTATGTGCTTAATTGAGCTTTCATTTTCAGGAATGTTATGTGACAATATTGTTTTGAGTAATGATGTGATGTTGTTTTGTTGCATTCGATTTGATTTGATATGATGTGATTTGATTTACCTCGATTTGACTTTGGGTTTCATAATGATGCTGTGATTTTTATTTGCAGAAAATTGTTGCATGAATAGTGTGTATTTGCGGTTATGTGATATATGTGAGATTTGCCTCGGTGGAAGTGCCAAAGGGTAACCCCGACGGTGTTAATGAGATGAGGAGAGATGAGAAGAGATGAGATGATGTCAGCTTCGGTGGAAGTGCCACAGTGTAACCCCGACAGTTGTATGTTTTCAGAGATTTTGCTTATTGGTGTTGCTGTAACGTGCCCAGTATAGCGTGTGTGATGAATTCACACGAGAGATTAAATGGATGGAAGTGAATGTAATGAAAATAATTTTTTTTCTCTCTGTTGATGCAACAAGTTTAATACCATCTTAGATAGCAAATTTTAATACCACCTGTTTTCCAGCTTAATTTTCATTTGGAGGATGTGGATGCAACAGTATAGTGTCATGTTATTTGTGTCATTCCTGAATTGTTAATGTGATTTCTTGAAGGTTATGCCTATGTTAGATGTTTTGAATTTGCAGCATGCTAAATGAGACACGTAAGTGCAGAGGTTTTGTTTTGAAGAGAAAATTGAAAGATGATGATGATTGAAGTAATGATCGAGATCGCACTATTACTGATGATGATTATGAAAGATGTTGATCATAATGAGATGAGAAAGATAGTGATGTGGACGAGAAGTTGTATTGGTGACAAGAGTAGCACAATAGTTGTTGAAAGCATGTCACGTGGCGTAGTTTAGAGATGTATTGTGGATGTAGTTTGTAGTGATGCATACACTAGTTTGGGTAGATAGTTAAGTCAGTGTTGTGTGTAATTTGGGCCATGGTCAGTGTGAATGAGTTCATTTCATTGTCATGTGTGATTGTCTTGTAAGTGCACTTACTTTCTTTTGTTAGTGATACCAGCTGGTTATTAAGATGTAATATTGGGATCCCAAAATAAGGTTATGTTTCATTTCTGTCATGTTCATGTATTTTGAGTCTGTTTTACTGTTTTATTTGGATTGTAAAGCATTGTAAGTTAAATTTTGGATGGCAACTCTGTAAAATTTACTTCTTATGCCAATTTGTACTTATTTTTTCTCTTTCTTTGCCCCATGTCATAAGAATTTTTAGTGTACACTTTTCAAACTTTAAAATCTTTAATTGTACATGACATACCATTCTTTTATGTGTGATTGTTTGTGGGAACACCCTGTTTATTGTGTGGTGATTTTGTTTTAGTATTTCGCTGTGGCGGAGAGCGAGAAAATTCAAGAGCATCCCCGGGGCACACCAGAAGTCAAGAAACACCACAGGGAAGCTGTCGGGCAGCCACTACACTGCCGTGGCATAAGGAGCCACCATGTCGGGGGGCAGTCCAAGCCAGCGACTGCCCACCCTGTTGTCATCACCAGAGACCTGCGGTGATAATTCTACACCAGGACAAATCGTCGTTGTGGGCACTGTCTAAACTCACTCACAAACAGTTACGGCAGACTATCGCTATTTTGCGCAGTGTAGTGTGCCTGTGAACTGAGGCAGCGTGGTGTGTGCGTGTGCGGGATGCTAAAGATAAGTGCATTAACAATACTAGTCAACAGCACTTACGACTCTCGTCTCTCGTTATCGCCCAGCAATATTGTATCGTCGGCTGGGTGCTTACCACACATGTATATTGTTGTTATATTTTGGTTCATCACACATGTGTATGTCATTTTGTTTTGTTCTTTTCATGTTTATTGTATTTATTTTCCTTATGTCGCCGAGGACGTCGACTTCGGTGGCCAGGGGGAGATGTGGCATGTGCACAGATTATATTAATGGTAATACGCTCTCTGGTTACCGGGTCGGAGGTGGCAGTTTATCTGAGAGTAGGGGCGATTCAGGGGAAGCAGTGTGTCATTGGGGGGATATGGCGTTACTGTCGCCAACTTGTTGTGGCTTCATTCTGTGACTAGGCTTCGCGTGGGTTAGACGGATAACTGCCTAAGACTTGGCGTCCTCGCCCGGCAGACACATTGGGGTAAGAAAACATTTTATAATAAATCTACCAGCTATCCATTTCCTTGCCGTTTTAATTATGATAGTGTAGAATCCTTGCCACTCCCTTCAGCCAGAAATTATGTTGGTGTAGTAATTATTTTTATAATCTAACTTTAGCTGCGTCCCTTCGTCGTTGCCTCTTAAAGTAAAGTTCTTTGTTTGATTAACGATCCCTCTTGCAAGCGAGTAGCTCTCCTCTGAAGTTAAATAATAAATAAATGTGAGGCATACGACAATATGGAGAATAAGCGTTTGTAAAAATAGTTTGTAAAAGAATAGAGAAAGTCATGTGAGTGTAACACATCAGATTTTTGTACGTTTATTGCACTGGATATTTAGGTAAATTGTTGCGTTTTCTGGGAAGTTTTACTTTTTTCAATTTCAGGATGTTGGTCAATATGCTACGCCCATACTTAAAAGCTTGTTAATACAGTAGCGTTGAGATTATAGGAAACTGATTAACTCAGTTTTAAAGGTCGATTGACAAAAGTAAGAGATTTACTGGCGTCCTCAATTGATAGGCGCGTAAAAAGTAAAGGAGATTTAGTGTCGGTCGGGAGTTCTTTAACGCCTTCTGGTAGACAAAGATGAACACAGAGATAGAAGTGATTTATTTTGCCGTCAGCACCAAGCAGAAGTTCATGAATGTGGCAAAAGCTTGTTAAGGGGTTCGTGGCCAACTTTACTTTTTGTTCCATTCTTTGGGTGGGGAAAAACCTGCTAGAGAGATTTTCAAGATATTTAATTGTTTTGCTCTGTTCTAATATGCGGATTGGGATAACTTACCAGCGTCTGGGTATACAAAAAGCTTGAAATAAATTGTGATCGTTTTCTGTTTAACTTTGTTCTCTGTCCTTCACCAATAACAAATGACTCGTGATTCTCTATAATTACTTTCTCTACTACGCATAGTAAGTAGGGGAAGTATTGTATTCCACCCAAAAATTCGATACCGAGATTTCACCGGAAATACATGTTTTGAGACCCACTGAATCCAAAAAATGCATTTTTGGAAAATGTCGGTGTGTGTGTGTGTCTGTCTGTGAACAGCATAACTCAGAAACGAACAGTCGAGTCAACACCAAACTTGGTATTTAGCTTCAGTATCTTCCCGAGATCCGACACGAAGGTTTTCAAGAAAATCCCCCCCACCCCAGATTACCGTTTACATGGAACATTTTTCGAAAATTTTAATTTTCTCAAAACTGGCTCTAACGATTTTGATTAAAGTATCATATGTTTAAGATATTTTCATGACAAGTAAAATGCATATCTCGAATTTTCTGGGAATGTCTCCAAACAAATTCATTGTGAACGACTTTTGCATAACTGGTAGGCCATAAGAGATAGATAAAATCTTACTACACAAAAAATGTAGATCGCGTTAAAATACACAATTTCTGTCATTAACATTTTTTTGTTGTGTGAACCATTTTCGAGATATTGCTTGTTATTCCCTTAAATTTTCCAATACTTATACTTTTTCTCAAATTCATTATTCATTTCTTTTGTCCCGTTAATGCAAAGAGAATGGAATACGCCACATAGCAACCAGCTCTTAAAACATTTGACTATCGCATAAAGCCTACCAATTTCCCTTGCATCTACAAGAAAATTAGCAATAAGATTAAGATCTCGATTAACATGAAGTATACGGAGAATAAGCGTTTGTAAAAATAGTTTGTACAAGAGTAGAGTAGGTTATGTGAGAGTAACACATCAGATTTTTTTTTATTAGTTTTCTTTACTGCTTACCAGTAAGCAGAGGAAGTATTGCATTCTACTCAAAAATTCTATACAGAGCTTTCACCTGAAATGCACATTCTAAAGCTGTCTGAATAGAAAAGAATTAGAAAAACTTACTATGTGGATGTGAGAAGAGCTAACCCAAAACTAAAAAGCGAGTTAAAGTAATGCTTCTGTGAAATTTCACCAAAAAATGTGTAAAACTGTAAAATTAAATGTTATATTAATAGAAAAAGCACGTGATGTGATACATTCCCATAACTTTTTTTACCCTCTAACCTTTGTTATTGGTTATACAAATTACTCTTTCGAAAGTTTATTTTTCTGTCTACTGGACGCTATATGCTGAACTTTAAAGTCTATAATGTTGCCATGGCATCGCATGAAACACCTGAAAATCGAGAGGGTTTTAAAAGAATGTTAGTATTGAACATATCGAACTAGTAATAAAGGATATCTTGGAAATGGGTGACGCTCAACAAAAATGGTTATTTGAAATAAAATGTGTGTATTAAATATATCTAGGTCTTTTGTGTAATATATTCTCGTCTTTGCTTAATGTTTACATGTTATACAAACCTTATACAAAATTGCTTCGGAATGAAAAAGACTTCGTAGGATATTCACAGAAAATTCAAGATGTACGTATTATTTGTCATATAAATATTTTTAATATGTGGTATTTTAAACAAAATCGTTACCCATTTTTCATAAAATAAAAAATTTCAAAAAATTCTCCATGTAATGTGTTTGGAAGGGTTTTCTTTAGAATTTTCGTGTAGCACTTTTGGAAAGCACTGAGCCTAAATTCCAAGTTTGGCATTTATCCGACTTTTGTTTTTGAGTTCACATACTCACACGCGCGGGCGCACGGAAGTTTTTCTAAAAACCTTATGTGATATATTCACATGTCCATCTCTAGCCCCTATCGTTTATTTGTGGGTATACAAACTATTCTTACTAAAGCTTATTTTTCTATCTACTACATTTTAATCCAAATAAATCTTTGCAGAAATAGCTACATTACACATTTCGTTTTAGCTACAAAGAACAGCGATAGTCAAATGTTTAACAACTGGACGCTATATGCTGGTCTTAAAATTCAATTCTGTTTCCATGACATCGCGAGAAACAGCTGATTTCGGAAAGGACTTTAAAGAATGACTAGGAAATGAACAATTCGAACCATTAATAACGGATATCTCAGAAATGGTTTATGCCACAAAGAAAGTTATTTCAAATAAATTGTGCGTTTTAAAAAATCGACATTTTTTGTGTAGTATGTTTTCGTCTATTGCTTAAAGTTTACCAGTTATACAAGATTATACCAAGTTTCTTCCGAATGAAAAGAATTTCAAAGGTATTCCCAGCAAATTCAAGATATACATTTTATTTGTAATGTAAGCAGCTTTAATGGCGATATTACTTTGTATACCCACTAATAAAAGATAGGGGGTAGAGAAAGTCATGTGAATGAAATATATATATTTTTTTAACCAACTTTCACCGATGCTTAGCCTTAATTCCAAATGATGAAAACATTTGCAACAAGAGTATTTTAGGAAAGTAGCAACATTTATTTGTGTGCATCAAAGGAAAGCTGCAAATAAACAATTTAAATAATTTATGTTGAGTGCGCGGCTATATCGGTCCAGATCGTCGAGCAACAGGAAACGTGTATGTGTGTGTGTGCCCTTTGCTTTCGTATTATTAAACTCGGTCCTCAGGGTGGAGTGCCTGCCACTGCAAACAGTTGAGCATCGATGCTGCTGACCTCATTTGTCCGAAAACGAACGCTTCAATTGTGGAAGAGGCAAAGATCCACATATTTCATACTCATGTTAAATTACGTACATCCCCTTGTTCTATTATCTACATTGCACTGCACGCTCTCTGTAATCAAAAGGGAAAATTAATCCCTTTGCACTGACAAAAGAGGTCCTATGGACAGATTGAATGTAAATGCACTAGGGGAAAGATGCGTTTATCCAGATCAATCTGATTTGACATGGTTCGTGCAGAAAATACCCCACAAGCGATACTCCACTTGATGTAAATGTTGCTCACAGATTACACGTTTAGATCCATTTAAGAACTGCCTGCCTGCTATGTGGCAGTGCAACCGCTATAACTCTGATCGCTATGTGATACAGTCCACCCTCTCTCTTTATTAGCGTCTATACAAATTACTGTTGAGAAATTTTATTACTTTCTGTACAACGTGTAGCAATTAAGGGAGGTATTGCATTCCACCCAAAAATTCTATACCCAGATTTCACGGGAAATACATATTTTGAGGCCCCTTGAATAATAAAATCTGATGTGTTACACTCACATGACTTTCTCTACTCTTGTACAAACTGTTTTTACAAACGCTTATTCTCCATATACTTCATGTTAATCGAGACAAACATTTGTAGGAACTATCTTATTGCTAATTTTCTTGTAGATGTAAGGGGAAAATATGTTTACAAGGGCAAATTTAGAAAAACAGTAGCCTTTAAGCACATACCTATCTCTTAATAGCTGGTTGCTAGGTGCAGCACCATTCCCTTTGCCACAGATTAATTAATACTCTTTGCATATCCAAGACAAAAAAATGAATAACGAATTTCCATTTTAGAAAATAAGTATTGAAAAATTTAAGGGAATAACAAGCAATATCTCGAAAATGGTTCACTCAACAAAAAAATGTATAGACCATAAATTGTGTATTTTAACGCGATCTACATTTTTTGTGTAGTAAACTTTTGTCTATCTCTTATGGTTTACCAGTTATGCAAAAGTCGTTCACAATGAAGAATACTTTTGGAGACATTCCAAGAAAATTCAAGATATACATTTCATTTGTCATGAAACTATCTTAAACATATGATATTTTAATCAAAATCGTTAGAGCTATTTTTGAGAAAATTAAAATTTTCGAAAAATGTTTCATGTAAAGGGTACTCTGGGGTGGGGGATTTTGTTGCAAACCTTCGTGTCGCGTCTCTGGAAGATACTGAACCTAAATACCAGGTTTGGTGTTTATCCGACTGTTCGTTTCTGAGTTATGCTGTTCACAGACAGACACACAGACAGACACACAGACACACACACAGACATGTTTCCAAAAATTCTATTTTTGGATTCAAGGAGGTCTCAAAACATGTATTTCCGGTGAAATCTCGGTATCGAATTTTTGGGTGGAATACAATACTTCCCCTACTTACTATACGTAGTAGAGTAAAAAAACAGAATAAGTGTAAAGAGAATAACTCAAAAAGGAACAGTCAGATAAATACTAAACTTGGTATTTAGGTTCAGTATCTCTCAATGGTGCGACACGAAAATTTTCAAAATAATACCTCCACCCCTGACTACCCTTTACATGGAACATTTTTCGAAAATTTTGATTTTCTTAAAAATACCTAACGATTTTGATTAAAATCTCATATGAATGTCACTACACATAAATAATATGAAGTCATTCTGAATTGCTTTTGCATAACTGGAAAACCATAAGAGATAGACAAAAGTTTACTATACAAAAAGTTTAGACCTCGTTAAAACACATAATTTATGTCATACACTTTTTTTTTTGCTGAGTGAACCATTTCCGAGATATTCCTTGTTCTTGGTTTCAATTTTCCAATACACATATTTTCTTATATTTTTCTACAAATGGAAATCGTTATTCTTATTTTTTATGTTCTGGACGTGTAAAGAGAATAGAATGTTCCACATAGCAACTTCCTCTTAAATTATTTATGGATGTTCTTTAACTTGTATGGTCTATGGTCCCATTCTATATTGGGCATGAAGGACTGATAATTCTTCTCCGAGACTTCTTTATCAGGCTTGAAGTTTTTTTTACGTGCGGAAATCTACGACACAAGACACCGGCTTTACTTCCCTTCCGTAGGAAGTCATGCTAAGGACTTTTACACCCGAAAAATCCGTCGCTCTCCGCCGGGTTTAATCCCGCAACCAGCTCTTAAAATATTTGACCATCACTTAAAGCCTACCCTTATTCCCCTTGCATCTACAAGAAAATTAGCAATAAGATTAACATCTCGATTAACATGAAGCATATGGAGAATAAGCGTTTGTAAGAATAGTTTGTACAAGAGTAGAGAAAATCATGTGAGTGCAACACATCAGATTTTTAGAAACATGTCCGTATGTGCCTGCATGCCTGTCTGTGAACAGCATAACTCAAAAAAGAAAAGTCGGATAAATACTAAACTTGGTATTTACGTTCGGTGTCGTTCAAAGATGAGACACTAAGATTTTCAAGAAAATTCCCCACAAAGACTTCCGTTTACATGGAAAATTTTTCGAAAATGTTGATTTTATCAAAAATGGCTCTAACGATTTTGATTAAAATATCATGTGTTTAAGATATTATTATGGCAAATGAAATGTATATGATAAATTTTCTGAGAATGTCCCCAAAAGTCCTCTTCATTCTGAATGACTTTTGCATAACTGGTAAACTGTAAGAGATAAACAAAATTTTACTGCACAAAAAATGTAGATCTCGTTAAAATACACAATTTATGTCCTATACATTTTTTTATTGAGTGAACCATTTTCGAGATATTGCTTGTTATTCTCATAAACTTTTAAATACTTATATTCTCAAATGGGAATTCGTTATTCATTTTTTTTGTCTTTAATATGCAAAGAGTATTAATCTGTGGAAAAGAGAATGGTGCTGCCCCTAGCAACCAGCTATTAAGAGATATGTCTATGCTTAAAGGCTACTGTATTTCTATATTGCCCTTGCAAATACAAAACAAGGAGAACATAGTAGCCCTTAAGCGATAGTCAAATATTTTTAGAACTGGTCGCTATGTGTAAAATGTAATTCTCTTTGCATGTCAAAAGATCGTTTCTGCAAATGTTTATCTCGATTAATATGAAATAGATTGAGAATAAGAGTTTGTAAAAATAGTTTGTACAAGAGTAGAGAAAGTCATGTGATGATAACACGTCAGATTCTTTTTAAGTGCTGTTTTTGGATTCATGGAACCTCAAAACATGCATTTCCCGTGAAATCTCGATAGAGAATTTTTGGGTGAAATGTAACACTTTCTCTACCTACTACGTTCATGATAGGGACTGTAACAATGAATTAAAATATCTAGTTCAAGAAAGAATGTACATTAGGACAAAGTAAACTCATATAAAAAAGTTGGTTATACCTTAAAAAATGTTATAATTTGCAAGCGGGAGGTTTTTCTGAAATTAATTTGTAAAGATAACATGTGAGCGGGGTTGCAAGGCGTTTGGGAATCTCCCAGTGTTGTTACACCTGGAACCAGCCGGAAGGATTTACATGTTGCGACATGCAATTATCTAAAAGTGTAGGTACCGTGGCCGGGGTAGTAAAGTATATGCCGCCCTTTTATTTCCTCTGTAACCTCATGCGAAACTTACTGGGTGACGTCTTTTATTCAGTGAAGTTTCTGAAATTATGCTAAAATTCTTATCTGTATATTACGAAAGGTTTTAAAAATTACACGTATTTAGCTTCGAAGTAAATCTTCAATTCACTCTATTCCACGTCCAGTTTAGCTCTTTAATTATATTATTAATTTCCCCCTAAAATAGTAATTAAATCTCCTGTGATGAATTAACATAGCTTTCTCTATTCACTCTTCTACAAACTATTTCTTGAGAGGGTTTATGCCCCACGTATGGTACAAACTTTCCGGTGGCCTTCGCACCACGTTTAGAAATCAACTTTGTATTTGAATGTTTATTTAAATATTATATATGCATTCCTCGGCTGCCTCACTATTTTTACTTTCTCTACTACGTATAGTAAGTAGGGGAAATATTGTATTCCACCTAAAAATTCGATACCGAGAATTCACCGGAAATACATGTTTTGAGACCCCCTGAATAAAAAAAGCATTTTTAGAAACATGTCCGTGTGTATGTGACTGTGAACAGCATAACTCAGAAACGAACAGTCGGATAAACACCAAGCTTGGTATTTAGGTTCAGTATCTTACAGAGATGCGACAGGAGGGTTTTTAGGAAAATCCCCCCCCAGATTACCCTTTACATGGAACATTTTTCAAAAATTTTAATTTTCTCAAAAATAGCTCTAACGATTTTGATCAAAATATTATATATTTAAGATACTTTCATGAGAAATAAAATATATATCCTGAATTTTCTCGGAATGTATCAAAACGTATTATTCATTGTGAACGACTTTTGCATAACTGGTAAACCATAAGAGATAGACAAAATTTTACTACACAAAAAATGTAGATCCCGTTAAAATACGCAATTTATGTCTCATACAGGTTTTTTATTGAGTGAACCATTTTCGAGATATTGCTTGTTATTCGCTTAAATTTTCGAAAACTTGTACTTTTTCTCAAATGGGAATTGCTATTCATTTTTACTTTCTCTACTACGTATAGTAAGTAGGGGAAGTATTGCATTCCACCCAAAAATTCGATACAGAGATTTCACCGGAAATACATGTTTTGAGACCTCCTTAATCCAAAAAAAGCATTTTTGGAAACATGTCCGTGTGTGTGTCTGTGTGTGTGTGTGTGTGCGTGTGTCTGTGTGTGTGTGTCTGTGTGTGTGTCTGTGAACAGCATAACTCAAAAACTAACAGTCGGATAAACACCAAACTTGGTATTTACGTTCAGTATCTTCCAGAGATGCGACACGAAGATTTGCAAGAAAATCCCCCCACCCCAGACTACCCTTTACATGGAAAATTTTAAGAAAATTTTAATTTTCTCAAAAATGGCTCTAACGATTTTGATGAAAATATCATATGTTTAGGATAATGTCATGAGAAATGAAATGTATATCTCGAAGTTTCTGGGAATGTCTCCAAAAGTATTCTTCATTATGAACGACTTTTGCATAACTGGTAAACCATAAGAGATAGACAAAATTTTACTACACAAAAAATGTAGATCGCGTTAAAATACACAACTTATATCATATACATTTTTTTGTTGAGTGAACCGTTTTCGAGATATTGCTTGTTATTTCCTTAAATTCTCCAATACTTATACTTTTTCTCAAATTCGTTATTAATTTTTTTATGTCCTGGACATGCAAAGAGAATGGAATGCGCCACATAGCAACCAGCGATAAAATATTTGACTATCGCTTAAAAGCTACCATATTCCCCTTGCATCTACAAGAAAATTACAAATAAGATTGACATCTCGATATCTCGATTAATATGAAGCATATGGAGAATAGGCGTTTGTAAAAATAGATTGTACAAGAGTAGAGAAAGTCATGTGAGTGTAACACATCAGATTTTTTTTGTCATAGACATGCAAAGAGAATGGAATGCGCCACATAGCAACCAGCTCTTAAAACACTTGATATCGCTTAAAGCCTATCATATTACCCTTTCATCTACAAGAAAATTAGCAATAAGATTAACATCTCGATTAACATGAAGTGAATGGAAAATAAAGGTTTGTAAAAATAGTATGTACAAGAGTAGAGAAGGTCATGTGAGTGTAACACATTAGATTTTTTCTTAGGGTGTACGTGGTAGAAAGTATTGGATTTCCTCTGAAAGGTATTGTGTCACTGAACTTAAAAAAAACATATTTTTAAATGACACTTTAACTAAAATACCTTTATTAATTTATATATTTTGACATTATAAACCCTGAGGCATGCTAAAATCAGAACCGCCATCATTAACAAGTTCATTTTCATCTCACAGTGAGGTTACACTAGTCTGCATAATATCGGATGACTGAAAACTAATAAGTGATTCTGAAACACTTCTTTATGCTGATTTCAGAACTGCGTTTAGTTGTTATCTATCACGTACAGTTTTTTTACAATTTCACTTCAAAAATATAGATATATAAAGATATTGATTCCGTCACTACACATAAAATTGGGCTTGATGAAGCAATTTGTAAGGGCTGCTTCAAGTACCTTTCCAAGAAATTTCCCTTCATTACACAATACAAATTAAAGGCTGGAATTTTTGTTGGTCCTCAAATAAAGAAATTGATGAAGAATTAAGATTTTGAAAAGACAATGAATGAGAGAGAAATAGAAGCATGGACCGCCTTCCGATCAGTTACTGAAAATTACTTAAGCAATAACAAAGATCCTAATTACAAGGCCATTGTCGAAACAATGTTGGAACATTTCAAGAAGATGGGTTGTAACATGAGTGTAAAAGTGCATTTTCTTCATTCACATATCGACTACTTTCCAGAACATCTTTGACATTATAGTGAAGAGCTGGGGAACATTTTCACCAATATATTAAGGAAATGGAGAGGAGGTACCAGGGGAGATGGAATGAAACTATTATGGCCGACTACTGTTGGATGTTGAGTAGGGACAGTCATCTTCAAGGATCTGCAAGGAAGTCAAAGAAGAGAAAGTTTGAAAAAAATTAAATTTTTGCTTCTTGTTTTGTTAAAATGTAGTCATGAAATATATTAGGGGAGTTCTTGAGATTATTCTTAAAATGTTTCTTAAATAAAACTTACCTTGTGTGAAATAGTATTTGATTACTTTTCTACACTCATTAGTAAAATTGTCAAAACATTACTTCTTATTTTGTGTAAAAACCTAACGTGATAGAAAAAAACGGAAGATATTTCTGGAATCAGCATAAAAGCTTGATTCAAGAAGACCTACTTTTAAGAAATCATCTGACACAAAGTTTGAAAATGCAGACTAGTGGTATCAATGTGGCAGCTAACCGTTTTCAAGAGGTCATAACTGCTGGAGCTAACATTAGTGTCATCTATCCGTTTCAGTTTTAACTCGAAGATGAGAAAAATCCCAATTTTGTAAATTTTGGTACTTAACATTGAAGTAGCTATTTTATTTTTAAGTTATTTGCAACACACTTTGGGCGTCAATTTGAGGTAGGTTGTATTGAAGGAGTTGTATTATATTTCAACTGTTGGGAGCCGAACTTGAAGTTGTTTGCAACCGCACGTTTGGTAAAAAGTTTCCGGTAACCTTCGCCGCAAGTTTAAAAATATTAACTTTGTAATTTGACTGATTCTTTAAATATTATATATTTATGTTTGCCTCGGCTGCGTCAGTATTTATATTTTTGTTTTAGAGACATGAATGTCTTATCAGGGTTGTAGTGCGACTGAAGAATGTAGGCTTACACAGATTATAATTTTATTTCACTCCTTTTATTAATGCTTGACACGATTTAAATAACACTTCACTGATATAGAGAGAGCTGTGAGAATTTTTTTTATTAATCACGTCCGATTAGGAACACTGTCTACAACCGACTGAACTCTAAATATTTAAATTTTGCTATATTTCAGTTTCTGATTGGCTAATCCTAGTCCAATAGAATACCTTCATTTAACTAAAGCTTTTTCTGGTTGTTGATTGGCTATTTTATAAACTGTCACAAAAAATTACATTATTGCTTCCAAGAATCACAAGTAGTATTGTTAAACTTTCAAATCCATTATTACCTCAAGGTTACCTCATTGTTAGCAACTTTTAACCTATTATTCTCACAGCTCCTACATTATTAAATTACGTAATACATTCACATAACATTACTGAACATGTACATAATATAAACATTTACAATGACTGTAATATACACTTTTTATATATTATTACATACACATATTGTTTCAAGGCGGGCTATTATTGAATTTATATAGATATTATATAATTAGACCGAAATTACTTAAGTGTTAAAAATACTGCCTCAACATCTATTGCAGTTCTCTATTACATTACGTAAGTAGTGGAGAAAGTAGGAGTAAAACGTGTCATTACTTTACGCACAGTTGTTTACTTCACGCACTAGTGTTCACATTTTTGGCAGATAGTCGAGGACTGTACAGAGGCATATGACAACGGCCCGGCCCGTTAGCCCAGCGCGTAACCTGAATCTTCGTCTCCTTTAATGAGGGTTAAAAAACGAGGAGCTCATTGCGGGATTTAACGATTTTGGGATTCCATCTTTATCTTCAGAGAATCAATGCGTTCCAACGGCACATTCCGAACATGCCGCTAATGACAGGAAATGGGAAATAAATGAATTGGTCCTGGAATCTCTCTCAAGAATTGTTCGGCATCTGCGGCATGCGCGCAATCACTGAAATGGGATGGCCTGAGGAGCAAATGATGCTGTAAACAGAAATGTATGTATTTCTAACTCCTTATAGCCCTCTCTTCGACTATTAGTAGCATTTCAGTAATTCATTTTCGTATTTAAATGTTTTCCCCATAACATGTATTTCTAAAAACCTTGAACTAATATTAAAAATCTGATGTGTTACACTCACATGACTTTCCCTACTCTTGTACAAACTATTTTTACAAATTCTTATTCTCCGTCTATTTCATATTAATCGAGATAAACATTTGCAGAAACGATCTTTTGACATGCAAAGAGAATTACATTTTACACATACCGACCACTTCTAAAAATATTTGACTATCGCTTAAGGCCTACTATGTTCCCCTTGTTTTGTATTTGCAAGGGCAATATAGAACTACAGTAGCCTTTAAGCATAGCCATATCTCTTAATAGCTGGTTGCTAGGTGCAGCACCATTCTCTTTGCCACAGATTAATCCTCTCTGCATATCCAAGACAAAAAAGGAATAACGAATTCCCATTTGAGAAAATAAGTATTGAAAAATTTAAGGGAATAACAAGCAATATCTCGAAAATGGTTCATCAACAACAAAAATGTATATGACATAAATTGTATATTTTAACGCGATCTACATTTTTTGTGCAGTAAACTTATGTCTATCTCTTATGTTTTACACAGTTATGCAAAAGTCGTTCACAATGAAGAATACTTTTAGATACACTCCCAAAAAATTCAAGATATACATTTTATTTGTCATGAAAATATCTTAAACATATAATATTTTAATCAAAATCGTTAGAACCATTTTTTAGAAAATTAAATTTTACGAAAAATGTTCCATGTAAAGGGTAATCTGGGGTGGGGGGATTTTATTGAAAACCTTCGTGTCGCATCTCTGGAAGATGCTTAACCTAAGTACTAAGTTTGGTGTTTATCCTACTGTTCGTTTCTGAGTTATGCTGTACACAGACACACAGACAGACAGACACACACAGACAGACAGACAGACAGACAGACAGACACACACACACACGGACATGTTTCCATAAATGCTTTTTTTGGATTCAGGGGGTCTCAGAACATATTTTCCTGTGAAATCTCGGTAACGAATTTTTGGGTGGAATACAATACTTCCCCTACATACCATACGTAGTAGAGAAATTAAAAAGTAAAGCTCAATATATTTTGATAATTCTTTCACCACTGAAAATCCCAATTCCTTCTAACGCATATAGAGCTATAAAACATTTCTAATATCATTTCATAAATTACTAAAACATTAAAAATGTTTTACAGATCCCTTGTACTTGAATACGTACGCATTGGAGCTATAAAAGAGCTTGCTTGCGAAGGCGGGCTTGACTTTTAGTTAGAATGACATGGAGTAGAAAACAGTTGTTACTTCACATGAATGTAAATAGTTTCTTATCTCCATAGAGTATAAAAACAAAAGCCGTTACTTTTATTGCGAGGAATAAACATAGATAGCCATGATGTTAAACTTTGGCAAATAGGTGATAGAGTTAAAATCCTGATGCTAAACATTCACGAGACTTTCTCTACCTTCCATAGTTTTTAGTGGGTATACAAACTGTTCTTACTAACAAAGTTTTCTACGTTTTAATCCAAATAAACCTTTACATAAATAGCTACATTACACATTTCGTTATAGATACAAAGAGAACATCAACAGTCAAATGTTTAAGAACTGGACGCTATATGCTGGCCTTAAAATTCCATGTAATCTAGAAACAATGCTATATGACAGGACTTGAACAATTTTAATATTTAATAACGCATGGTTTATTCCACAAAAAAACTTATACGAAATAAATTGTGGTTTTAAAGAGATCTACATTCTTTGTAGACGTGTTCGTCTATCCCTTAAGTTTACCAGTTATACAAGATTATACGCAACTCCTTCCGAGTGAAAAGGATTTCATAAGCTATTCACAGAAAATTCAAGATATAAATACATTTTATTTGTATGTAAATACCTTTTATATATGGTATTTTAACCAAAATCTTTGGACCTATTTTGTTTAGAAAATAACAAATTTCGATATATCTTCCACACAAAGGGTAGTTTGAGGTGGGGGATTTTCTTGATAATCTTAGTGTCGCATCTTTGGAAAATACTGAACCTAATCACCAAGTTTGATATTTATCCGAATTTTTGTTTTTGAGCTATGCTGTTCACAGTTGCACGCGCGCACACACACGGACCTTTTTCCAAGAACGCTTTTTTGTGGGATTCAGGCGTCCTCAAAACTTGTATTTCTGGGAAATCTCGGTATTTTAAGAAAATCCCCTATTCCACTACCTTTCACATAGAACAATTTTCGAAATTTTTTATTTTCTATAAAATGGCTCTAAAGATTTTGATTAAAAATCCTATATTAAAGATATTTAAATGACAAACAAACTGTATATCTTTAATTTTCTGCGAACGCCTGTGAGGTCCTCTTCATTCGGAAGGAATTTTGTATAATGTTGTATAGCTGGTAAACGTTAAGCGATAGACGAATATATACTACACAAAAACTGTAGATCTGTTTAAAACGCACAATTTATTTAAAACAACTTTTTTGTGACCTCAGCCATTTCCGAATAGCAGTTATTAATGGTTTCATTGTTAATACTTAGCCATTCTTTTAAAGTCCTTTCAACATTCAGTTGTTTCTCGCGATGTCATGGAAACAGTATGGAATTTTAAGGCCAGCATATAGCGTCCAGTTGTTAAACATTTGACTATCGCTGTTCCCTTTGTAACTATAACGAAATGTGTTATGTAGCTATTTCTATAAAGGTACACCTAGATTAAAATGAACTATCGTAGTAATAATTTGCATACTCACTAATAAATCCTAGAGGGTAGAGAAATTCATGTGAGTGTAACAAGTATTATATTTTCTTCCTTTACTGGGTAGTTACAGTAAATAGAGGAGGTTTTGTATTCCACAAATAATTATATGTCAGTGTTTCATCGTAAATGCAGGTTTTGATGTCCCCGAAAACAAAATTATTTTTAGAAAAAATTCCGTCCGATGTTAAGAATATCCCTTCACCCCAAGTTACCGTTACACGGAAAAAGTCCTTATTTTTAATTTTCTCTAAAATGTCTCCAATGATTTCAATTAAAATACCATAGTTTAAGCTATTTTTATGACAAATAAAATTACTTATAAACCCTAAGAGATAGACAAAATCTTATTACGCAATAGAAATTAGATCTGGTTAAAGCACTCAACTTATGTACAATAACATAATATACGGGGTGTGATCAAAACGTATCCGGAATAAATTCACAAAAATGTTGACGCTGAGATTTCTTTAATTCTTACCCAGACTGTACATGCAGTGTTCCTTTCCGATAAAAAAGAGAGTTGACGTGACTTCGTGTGACCATGCAGTGACGAGGTAGACGCTCTGAAGTGAACACGTGTTTTGCAGGTACTGCGATTTTTTCGCGTAGCAAAAATGTCAGATTACGAAGAACAAAGAACGAACATCAAATTTTTCTTTAAACTCGGTAAAACTGCAACAGAACCCAATGAAATGCTAAGAACAGCTTATGGGGAGGAATTTATGGGCAAAACTCAGGCATTTGAGTGGTTTTCGAAATTTAAAAGTGGTGTGACATCAGTTAAAGATGCAGATCGTTCGGGGCGATCCTGTTCCATCAAAACTGATGAAAATATCAATCAGGAGAGGGAAATGGTCTTAAATGATAGGCGCATTACAAAAAGAGAAATTTCTGACTCATTAGGACTCTCCTTTGGAAGTGTTCAAAGCATTTTGAAAGACAATTTGGACATGTTCCTGCATCATACAATGCGGCCGCGCACAAAGCCCTTTCTGTTCGCCAATTTTTGGATAAAAATAGGATGAATACTGTTCCCCATCCCACTTATTCTCCAGATTTGGCACCAGCGGACTTTTTTCTTTTCCCGGGACTTAAAATTCGGCTCTGAGGACACCGTTTTGAGGACACTGATGTCATCCATCGCGAATCGCAGAAGGCTCTGAACATGTTGAAAGAAGAGGACTTCCAGAGGTGCTTCCAGCAGTGGCAGAAGCGCTGGGACCAGTGTATCAACTCCTAAGGAGACTACTTCGAGGGTGACAGTGCAGATTAGACAAAACAAACTGTTGTGTAGTATTTATTACGTCATTTTCCGGAAACGTTTTGATCACACCTCGTATATGTTATTAATTTGAGTTTTCTATAATTTCCTTAACTACAATTCGCTATTTTTTTTCTTATTTCTTTCTTTTTCATATTCGTGTAAAGAGAACAGATTTTCAAGGCCATTACATAGCGACGGTTTTGGAAAGATTTGACTGTCGCATTATTGTATTCTTCTTACGTCTACAACAAAATGTGTAATAAAAGTTTATCTCTATTAAGAACAAGTAGATACAATGGTAAGCTTTTGTAAGAATAATTTGTAGACGAGTGAACAGAGAAATTCATGCGAATGCAACACATCAGATTTTTAGTAAGTTTTTTGTCAGTTACGCAGGCTAGGAAAACCTTGAAGAAACCTCAGTCAGGGATACTAGTCCTGTCGGGATTTGAACTTGAGGCAGTATTTTTAACACATAAATAATTTCAATCTAATTATATAATATATAATTCAGTAACAGCCCGCCTTAAAGCAATATATAAAAAGTGTATATTAGAGTCATTGTATATGTTTATATTATTGTTTACATGTTCAATAATGTTATGTGAATGTATTACGTAATTTAATCATTCAGGAGCTGTGAGAATAATAGGTTAAAAGTTGCTAACAATGAGGTAACAATGAAGTAACCTTGAGGCAATAATGAGTAAGAAAGTGTAGTAATACTACTAGCCATTCTTGGAGCAACAATAATGTAATTTTTGTGACAGTTTATAAAATAGCCAATCAACAACCAGAAGAACCTTTAGTTAAATGAAGGTATTCTATTGGAGTAGGATTAGCCAATCAGAGACTTGAAATATAGAAATTTACAAATTTAGGCGGTAGAAATGAAGTTGCTTGTAGACAGCGCTCATAACTGAACGCGTTGGTTGTAGACAGTGTTTCTACCGGACGCTAGATACGTCCTCGAGAAATTTAATACGTATTTGTGTGAGACGAAAATAGTTTACCTGTTAAAAAGTGAAAGTAATTAATAAAAGAATCTCACAGCTCTCTATATCAGTGAAGTGTTATTTAAATCGTGTCAAGAATTAATAGAAGGAGTGAAGTAAAATTAAAATCTGTGCAAGCCTACAATGTTCAGTCGCACCACGCCTTGCAAAGAACTCCATGTCTCTAACAATAATACTGACACAGCCGAGGCAAACATAAATATAATATTTAAAGAAACAGTCAAATTACAAAGTTAATATTTTTAAACATTTGGGGCAAAGGCTACCGGAAACTTTTTACCATACGTGCGGTTGCAACTACTTCAGGTTCGGCTCCCCAACAGTCGAAATATAATACAACTACTTCAATACAACCTACTTCAAATTGACGCCAAAAACATGGTGCAAATAACGTAAAGATACTATCCACTTCAAACTGCAGACCTCCCGTTCTTAAGTGCATGTCTTAACGGTCGGTGTATTTAGGAATGAACT
The DNA here is from genome assembly GCA_030765065.1 of Deroplatys truncata. Classification (NCBI taxonomy): domain Eukaryota; kingdom Metazoa; phylum Arthropoda; class Insecta; order Mantodea; family Mantidae; genus Deroplatys; species Deroplatys truncata. Next base: position 28,850,387 of record CM060981.1, on the reverse strand, counting down.
GTGACTAAAACATTCCCCGGAAACAAGATGCAAGAGATCCAAATTAACGAACTTATTAGCACTCGACTACATTGCACAGCCCCGCCCCTCTACAATGTGTAACAAGTCGGCGCAGAGCTTTTAACACGGCCCGGAGTTAAGTATTTGAATGCTGAGGTTACAGATCACGGTCATGTGACGCAATCAGATAGGACCTTAGCTACGTCAGCAGGTGGCAGGTCAGCTGTTGCTCCATGGTAACCGAACTGGCTCCATGGTAACGCAGTACATCAGTCACTTTTTGTTTCTCTTGTTATCTATAAGGCTAAACTTATGGGGTCACATGTTGTTCCCATGGCAACGAGCAAACGGCTAGTTAAAAAATAACGGAACGTTAATGTTTACACCTGCTGCTGAAGTTTTTATGACTTACTCAATTGCTTACCTATAACACAAGTAGAGGAAGTATTGTACTCCACCTAAAAATTCGATACCGAGATGTACTACATTCACATGACCTTCTCAACCGTCTATCGTTTATTAGTGGAAATACAAATTATTATTACGAAAGTTTATTTTTCTGGCTACTTTATTTTAATTGAAATAAACCTTTACAGAAATAGCTGCATTACACATTTCATTATAGATACAAAGAGAACAGCGATAGTCAAATGTTTAACAACTGGACGCTATATGCTGGCCTTAAAATTCCATGCTGTTTCCATGACATCGCGAGAAACAACTGAAAATCGACGGAACTACAATGGCAAAGTGTTGAATGAATTGAAGCATTAATAACGGATATCTCGGAAATAGCTAATACCACAAAAAAAATTAATTGGAATAAATTCTATGTTTTAAAGAGATCTGCATTTTTGTGTTATATTTTTTCGTCTATAGTTTACGTATATACCAGTTACACATTACAAAAAAATTCCTTCCGAAAAAAGTGGACTTGTTCAATACATACATTTTGTCACCTAAATATCGTTAATCTATGGTATTTTAATCAAAATTCTTACAGCTTCTTAAAAGAAAATAAAAAAATTCGAAAAATGTTCCATGTAAAGGGTAGTTGGGGTGGAAGAATTTTCTTTCGCATCTCTGGAAGGTGCTGAACCTAAATACCAAGTTCAATATTTATCCGACTTTTTGTTTTCGAGTTATGCTGTTCACAGATACACACATACCCCTTACATGGAACATTTTTCGTAAATCTTTATTTTCTCAAAAACAACTCTAACGATTTTGATTAAAATATTATATGTTTAAAACATTTTTGTGGCAAATAAAGTGTATATTTTGAATTTTCTGGGGATGTCCCCAAAAGTCCTCTTCATTCTGAACGACTTTTCATAACTGGTAAACAGCAAGAGATACACAAAATTTTACTCCATAAAAATGTAGATCGCGTTAAAATATATGTCATACATTTCTTTGTAAAGTGAACCATTTTTGAGATATTCCTTGTTATTTCTTTTAATTTTCCAAAACTTACACTTTTTCTCAACTGAGAATACGTTGTTATTTTTTTTATGTTTTTGACATGCAAAGAGAATTACATTTTACACATAGCGACCAGATCTAAAAATATTTGACTATCATTTAAGGCGTAATATGTTCCCCTTGTTTTGTATTTGCAAGGGCAATATAGAAATATAGTAGCCTTTAATCATAGACATATCTCTTAATAGCTGGTTGCTAGGTGCAGCACCATTCTCTTTGCCACAGATTAATACTCTTTGCATATACAAGACAAAAAAATCTGATGTGTTACATTCACATGACTTTCTCTACTCTTGTACAATCTAATTTTACAAACGCCTATTCTCCATATGCTTCATGTTAATCGAGATATCGAGATGTCAATCTTATTGTTAATTTTCTTGTAGATGCAAGGGAAATATGGTAGCTTTTAAGCGATAGTCAAATATTTTAACGCTGGTTGCTATGTGGCGCATTCCATTCTCTTTAAATGTCCAGGACATAAAAAAATGAATAACGCATTTGAGAAAAAGTATAAGTATTGGAAAATTTAAGGAAATAACAAGCAATATCTCGAAAACGGTTCACTCAACAAAAGAAATGTATATGACATAAGTTGTGTATTTTAACGCGATCTACATTTTTTGTGTAGTAAACTTTTGTCTATCTCTTATGGTTTACCAGTTATGCAAAAGTCGTTCACAATGAAGAATACTTTTGGAGACATTCCCAGAAAATTCGAGATATACATTTCATTTCCCATGACATTATCTTAAACATATGATATTTTAATCAAAATCGTTAGAGCCATTTTTGAGAAAATTAAAATTTTCGAAAAATCTTCCATGTAAAGGGTAGTCTGGGGTGGGGGGATTTTCTTGAAAACCTTCGTGTCGCATCTCTGGAAGATACTGAACCTAAATACCAAGTTTGGTGCTTATCCGACTGTTCGTTTTTGAGTTATGCTGTTCACAGACACACAGACACACACACAGACACACACACACACAGACACACACACACACACAGACACACACACGGACATGTTTCCAAAAATGCTTTTTTTGGATTCAGGAGGTCTCAAAACATGTATTTCCGGCGAAATCTCGGTATCGAATTTTTGGGTGGAATGCAATACTTCCCCTACTTACTATACGTAGTAGAGAAAGTAAAAATGAATAACGAATTTGAGAAAAAGTATAAGTATTGGAAAATTTAAGGAAATAACAAGCAATATCTCCAAAACGGTTCACTCAACAAAAGAAATGTATATGACATAAGTTGTGTATTTTAACGCGATCTACACTTTTTGTGTAGTAACATTTTGTGTATCTCTTATGGTTTACCAGTTATGCAAAAGTTGTTCACAATAAAGAATACTTTTGGAGACATTCCCAGAAAATTCGAGATATACATTTCATTTCCCATGACATTATCTTAAACATATGATATTTTCATCAAAATCGTTAGAGCCATTTTTGAGAAAATTAAAATTTTCGAAAAATCTTTCATGTAAAGGGTAGTTTGGGGTGGGGGGATTTTCTTGAAAACCTTCGTGTCGCATCTCTGGAAGATACTGAACCTAAATACCAAGTTTGGTGCTTATCCGACTGTTCGTTTTTGAGTTATGCTGTTCACACACACACAGACACACACACAGACACACACACACACACAGACACACAGACACACACACGGACATGTTTCCAAAAATGCTTTTTTTGGATTCAGGAGGTCTCAAAACATGTATTTCCGGTGAAATCTCGGTATCGAATTTTTGGGTGGAATGCAATACTTCCCCTACTTACTATACGTAGTAGAGAAAGTAAAAATGAATAACGAATTCCCATTTGAGAAAATAAGTATTGGAAAATTTAAGGGAATAACAAGCAATATCTCTAAAATGGTTCACTCAACAACAAAAAGTGTATATGACATAAATTGTGTATTTTAACGCGATCTACATTTTTGTGTAGTAAAATTTTGTCTATCTCTTATGGTTTACCAGTTATGCAAAAGTCGTTCACAATGAAGAATACTTTTGGAGACATTCCCAGAAAATTCAAGATATACATTTTATTTGTCATGAAACTATCTTAAATATATGATATTTTAATCAAAATCTTTGAGCCATTTTGAGAAAATTAAAATTTTCGAAAAAAATTCCATTTAAAGGGTAATCTGCAGTGGGAGGATTTTCTTGAAAACCTTCGTGTCGCATCTCCGGAAAATACTGAACGTAAATACCAAGTTTGGTGTTTATCCGACTGAGCGTTTCTGAATTATGCTGTTCACAGACACACACACAGACATGTTTTCAAAAATACTTCTTTTTAGATTCAGGAGACCTCAAAACATATATTTCCGGTGAAATCTCGGTATCGAATTTTTGGGTGGAATACAATACTTCCCCTGTTTACTATACGTAGTAGAGAAAGTAAAAATCTGATGTGATACATTCACATGACTTTCTCATCCTCTATCGTTTATTAGTGGGTATACAAATTATTCTTATTTTTCTACCTACCACATTTTAATCCAAATAAACGTTTACAGAAACAGCTACATTACACATTTCGTTATAGATACAAAGAGAACAGCGATAGTCAAATGTTTAACAGCTGAACGCTATATGCTGCCTTAAAATTCCGTACTGTTTCCATGACATCGGGAGAAACAACTGAAAATCAATGGGAATGACAGAGTATTGAATAAACTGAACCGTTAATAACAAATATATCGGAAATGGCTTATACAGCAACAAGGTTATTTGTTATAAATTGTGCGTTTTAAAGAGATCTATATGTTTTGTGTGGTACGTTTTCGTGTATCACTTAACGTTTATTAGTTATACAAGGTTATACTAAATTCCTTTAGAATGAAGAGCACTTCACAGGCTATTCTCATAAAATTCAATATATGCATTTTATTTTTGAGGTAAATATCCTAAGATAATACTCAACACAGATTCTTGTCCTATAAGTGGAATATGCGCTCTCATTTTAGCTAGTCTATCTGCATTTTCATTTCCAATCCCACCAGTGTGACCAGGGACCCATGCTAGAGTGCGAGGGTAACGCTAAAATTTTGAGATAATCAAATTAGGATTAGTTTTAAAAACCTTGAATGATTTTATATTTTTTCAAATATTCTCTTTTGACATAAATATGTTTTTGCATTCGATGAAACCAGACTTTAAAGCAATGATGTCCCTCTTCCTGAGGCACTTCAGAAACCGGGTTTTTATGTTTTATTGCTTCACCTCATGACGAAAAAGTGATTCCATGTATTTTATATTTTATTTTTAGAGGCAAAAAGAAATCGCAAGATCAGAGCTGTATGGTGGAGGGTCCATAGTTCTTTGAGGGCATCCGGATTCTCAGTTGTTAGTTATACTGTATGCAATGATGCGTTTTTACTTTCTCTACTACGTATAGTAAGTAGGGGAAGTATTGCATTCCACCCAAAAATTTGATACCGAGATTTCACCGGAACTACGTGTTTTGAGACCCCCTGAATCCATAAAAAGCATTTTTGGAAACATGTCTGTGAGTGTCTGTCTGTGAACAGCATAACTCAGAAATGAACAGTCGGATAAACAACAAACTTGGTATTTAGGTTCAGTATCTTCCAGATATACAACACGAAGGTTTTCAATAAAATCCCCCAACCCAGATTGCCCTTTACATGGAACATTATTCGAAAATTTCAATTTTCTCAAAAATGGCTTAACCAGTTTTGATTAAAATATCATATACTTAAGATATTTTCATGACAAATGATATATATATCTCGAATTTTCTGGAAATGTCTCCAAAAGTATTCTTCATTGTGAACGACTTTTGCATAACTGGTAAACATAAGAGATAGACAAAATTTTACTACACAAATAGTGTAGATCGCGTTAAAATACACAATTTATTTCATATAATTTTTTTTTTGTTGAGTGAACCATTTTCGAGATATTGCTTATTATTCCCTTAAATTTTCCAATACTTACACTTTTTCTCAAATGGAAATTCGTTATTCGTTTTTTATGTCCTGTACATGCAAAGAGAATGGAATACTCCACATAGCAAACGGCTCTTAAAAGATTTGACTATCACTTAAAACCTACCATATTCCCCTTGCATCTACAAGAAAATTAGCAATAAGATTAACATCTCGATTAATTTGAAGCATATGGAGAATAAGCGTTTGTATACATAGTTTGTACAAGAGTAGAGGTCATGCGAGTGTAACACATCAGAGCTTTCTATTGGGGGACACACATTTTTTAAAAAATTGTAGTAAACGGACATTTGTGTACCAGTTGGCAGTAACGGTACGTCCAACTTCTAATGTTATATTAGAAATATCGCCCTTTTAGAAAAACTAGCAACCATCTTCTTACTGCGAATTCGTCAGACGTTTGCATGCTTAGGCTTTATTCCAAAGACCCATTGAGGCGATTTGACATTTGTTTTTAGGATCATAACTATAAATCCAAAATTCATCACCAGTAACGATATTCCAAACCAATTTTGAAGTGTCGCCTTGGAATTTTTCCACAGTGGTTTTTCCACGAAACAATTCGTGGTTTTTGATCGGGAGTCAGTTTATGTGGAATGTATCGACAACAAAGTTTTCTCACGTGTAACTGTTGATGTAAAATATTTTGAATTTGACTCATATCAATGGCCAATGTCGACCGAATATATTCATAAGATGTCTGTCGATCTTCGTCCCTAAATGCATTCCTAAACCGGTCTTTACATTGTTTAGGTGTTAATGACGATTTAGTATCGTAAAAATATCATAGCCCATAATTTTTCTGTAGTCAATTTCATTTTTGGGTCAATAAAATTTTTTTAAATGATAATAATTAACAAACTATTGGAGATACTCGAACAAATAGCACGGCAATCAACTCGAAGAAAAATAAAAAGCAGCTGGCAGATTTAATAAAACTAATTTATACTTAGAAACATGAAATTCAAAATTTATTGATCCTGATCTTAAAATACCAAGTTTGGCAATTACCCGTTTATAGTTTTTTGAGTATCCGGACCTTTTTCTAAAAATCCTTTTTTGGGTTTAGGGGCTTCAAACTTGAAGTATGTATTTTTACTTTCTCTACTACGTATAGTAAGTAGGGGAAGTATTGTATTCCACCCAAAAATTTGATACCGACATTTCACATGTTTTGAGACTCCTGAATCCAAAAAAGTATTTTTGGAAACATGTCCGTGTGTGTGTCTGTCTGTGTGTGTGTATCTGTCTGTGTGTGTGTATCTGTCTGTGAACAGCATAACCCAGAAACGAAGTCAGATACACACCAAACTTGGTATTTAGGTTCAGTATCTTCCAGAGATGCGACACAAAGATTTTCAAGAAAATCCCCCCACCCCAGATTACCCTTTACATGGAACATTTACTGAAAATTATAACTTTCTCAAAAAATGGCTCTAACGATTTTGATTAAAATATCATATGTCTTAAGATACTTTTATAACAAATAAAATGTATATCTCGAATTTTCTGGGAATGTCTCCAAAAGTATTCTTCATTGTGAACGACTTTTGCATAACTGGTAAACCATAAGAGAGAGAGAGAAAATTTTACGACACAAAAAATGTAGATCGCGTTAAAGTACACAATTTATGTCCTATACATATTTTTGTTGAGTGAACCATTTTCGAGATATTGCTTGTTATTCCCTTTAATTTTTCAATATTTATTTTCTCAAATGAGAATTCGTTATTCCTTTTTTTGTCTTGGATATGCAAAGAGTATTAATCTGTGGCAAAGGTAATGGTGCTGCACCTAGCAACCAGCTATTAAGAGATATGTATGTGCTTAAAGGCTACTGTATTTCTATATTGCCCATGTAAATATATATTCCCCTTACATCTACAAGAAAATTAGCAATAAGATAGACTCTGCAAATGTTTATCTCGATTAACATGAAGTAGGTGTAAAATAAACGTTTGTAATAATATTTTGTACAAGAGTAGAGAAAGTCATGTGAGTGTAACACATCAGATTTTTTACGTATTTTTGCCCCACGTTTTGGGCGCCAATTTGAAGTAGTTTGTTGCTTCACGTATGGATAGCCAATTTGAAGTAGGAGTTGTATTATATTTCGACTGTTGGGGAGCCGAACTTGTAGTAGTTGCAACCGCACGTATGGTAAATAGTTTCCGCTAACCTTTGCCCCAAGTTTAAAAATAATTAACTTTGTAATTTGACCGTTTATTTAAATATTATATTTATGTTTGCCTCGGCTGCGTCAGTATTATTGTTAGAGGCATGGATGTCTTAGCAGGGTGTAGTGCAACTAAGAATGTAGGCTTACACAGATTATAATTTGTACTTCACTCCATTTATTAATTCTTGAGACGATTTAAATAACACTTCACTGATATACAGAGCTGTGAGATTATTTTATTAATTACTTGCACTTTTTAACACGTAAACCATTTTCGTCTCACACTGAATACGTATTAAATTTCTCGAGGACACATCTCGCGTCCGGTTAGGAACACTGTCTACAACCAACGCGTCCAGTTATGAGCCCTATACAAGCAACTGAATTGATTTCTACCGCCTAAATTTGTAAATTTCTGTATTTCAAGTCTATGATTGGCTAATCCTAATCCAATAGAATACCTTCATTTAACTAAAGCTTTTTCTGGTTGTTGATTGGCTATTTTTAAACTGTCTCAAAATTTACATTATTGCTTCAAAGAATGACCAGGAGCATTTTTAAACTTTCTTACTGATTATTGCCTCAAGGTTACCTCATTGTTAGCAACTTTTAACCTATTATTCTCACAGCTCCTACATTATTAAATTACGTAATATATTCACATAACATTATTACACATGTATACAATAATATAAACATATACAATGACTGTAATATACACTTTTTATATATTGTTACATACACATATTGCTTTAAGGCGAGCTGTTATTCAATTATATTACATAAATAGACTGAAATTATTTAAGCGTTAAAAAGACTGCCTCAAACTATATTTCTGGTGAAATCTCGACCTCAAATGTTTGAGTGGAATACAATGTTTCCTCTACTTATTGTAAGTACGTGGTATAGAAAGTAAATACGTGAAAATACCATTTTCACATTTTCACTATTAAGTCCCCCTTCTTGTACAGCTGTTATCCAGTCATTGTTTGCAACTGGACCTGGCCACATTTGGAACACGATGTAAAAATGTCTGGTTTCCAAGTTTAAACTTAGTGAAGCAACCGATTTTCTTGAAATTGAGTTTGCAGGGTACGTAAGAGTCCCATGGGGGGTCACCCGTATTCACTTCAATGGGAATGGACACCCAACTGAAACAGGGACGGAAATAAAATATCTTCCTACCTCCCACGGACCAAAGGGCAGAAGGTCGCAAGCAGTTGCGATGCCGGGCTAAGATAATGGAATGATAATGCCATTGCATTATTTATATGATGCTTGAGAAACGGCGTTTTACTGTGAGTACGCGATGTCAGAATACATCACACCCACGTGAAGTAATATTTGTAAATGAAAAAACTCACCTCTCTGAAGTCTGGTACATTACCTAAGTAGCAACAGAGCTGAAGACATCACAGAGTAGCAAAGGAAGGTCTTAATAGCAAATAACATTCTCTGTCAACACTTGAAGAAACATCTGATGTGTTACAGTCACATTACTTTCTCTACCCTCAAACGTTTAATTCTGTAAACTATTCTTTGAAGTTGTTATTTTGCTGTATTGTTATTCGCTTTGGGAGCCAATTTGAAGTAGTTGCAAACGCACGTATGGTAAAACGTTTCCGGTAGCCTTCGCCCCAAATGTACTTTCCGGTGGCCTTTGCCCCAAAAATGTTCAAAAAATATTAACTTTGTAATTTCGACTGCTTCTTTAAATATTATATATTTTTGTTTGCATCTGCTGCGTCAGTATATTGGTAAAGACATGGATTTATTTGCAAGGCGTGGTGTGGCTAAGAATGTAGGCTTACATAGATTATAATTTTTATTTCACTACATTTTTTAATCCTTGATACAACTTAAATAACACTTCACTGATATAGAGAGCTGTGAGAATATTTTATTAATTACTTGCACTTTTTAACTCGCAAACTATTTTTGTCTCACCCTGAATACGTATTAAACTTCTCGAGGACGCGTTTCGCGTCCGATTAGGAACACTGTCTGCAAGCAACTCAACTCTGAATTTGTAAATTTTGTTATATTTCGGTTTCTGATTGGCATATCCTAGTCCAATAGAATATCTTCATTTAACTAAAGATTTTTCTGGTTGTTGATTGGCTATTTTATAAACTGGTCACAAAAATTACATTATTCCTTCCAAGAATCACAAGTAGCATTATTAAACTTTCTTACTCATTATTGCCTCAAGGTTACCTCGTTGTTACCTCATTGTTAGCAACTTTTAACCTATTATTCTCACAGCTCCTACAATATTAAATTACGTAATAGTCAGATAACATTATTACACATGTATACAATAATATAAACATATACAATGACTGCAATATACACCTTTTATATATTGTTACATACACATATTGCTTTAAGGCGGGGTTTTATTGAAATTATTTAAGTGTTAAAAATACTGCCTCATCTTACTTTACCACGTACATGGTAGGTAGAGAAGGTATTGCATCGAAAACTCTATACCGAAATTTCAAGGGAAGTACATACTTTGATTCCTCTTGAATCCAAAAAATAAGCATTTTTAGAAAAAGGTCCATGTCTGTGTGTCTGTGAACAACACAACTGAAAAAATCTGATGTGTTACACTCACATGACTTTCTCTACTCTTGTACAAACTATTTTTACAAACACGTATTCTCCATATCCTTCGTGTTAACCGAGATATCGGATGTTAATCTTATTGCTAATTTTCTTGTAGATGTAAGGGGAATTGGTAGGTTTTAAGCGATAGTCAAGTATTTTAAGAGCTGGTTGCTATGTGGAGTATTCCATTCTCTTTGCATTACCAGGCGCAAAAAAAAAATTAATAACGAATATGAGAAAAAGTATAAGTATTGGAAAATTTAAGGGAATAACAAGCAATACCTCGAAAATGGCTCACTCAAAAACAAAAAATGTATATGACATAAATTGTGTATTTTAACGCGATCTACATTTTTAGTGTAGTAAAATTTTGTCTATTTCTTATGATTTACCAGTTATGCAAAAGTCGTTCACAATGAAGAATACTTTTGGAGACATTTCCAGAAATTTCGAGATATGTATTTCATTTGTCACAAAAATATCTTAAACATATGATATTTTAACCAAAATCGTTAGAGCAATTTTTGAGAAAATTAAACTTTTCGAAAAATGTTCCATGTAAAGGGTAATCTGGGGTGGGGAGATTTTCTTGAAAACCTCGTGTCACATCTCTGGTATATACTGTTTATCCGACTGTTCGTTTCCAAATTATACTGTTCACAGACACACACAGACAGACACACACGCACACAGACACACACACGGACAGTTTCCAAAAATGCTTTTTTTTTATTCATGGGGCCTCTAAACATGTATTTCCGCTGAAATATCGGTATCGAATTTTTGGGTGGAATGCAATACTTCCCCTACTTACTATACGTAGTAGAGAAAGTAATGAAATCTCTGACAAATACCATACTTGGTTTTTAAGTTCAGTATGTTTGAAAGATGTGACAGAATATTTTCAAGAAAATTCCCCCACCCCAAACTACTCTTTACATGGAACATTTTTCGAAATGTTTTATTTTCTAAAAAAGGGCTCCAAATATTTTGATTACAATACCATACTCTAAAGATATTTATATGATAAATAAAATGTATATTTTGAACTTTCTAGGAATAGCCTATAAAGTTCTTGCAGCATACAAAAGGTATAGATCTCTTTAAAATCAATTTACAGTGTTATTCAAACAGAAGGAATAGATTATATATATGTATTTCCTATACATGACAATAGATAGCAACACATACGATACATTATTGAATAGAGGAAAATTCCAAGTTTTAAACCCGCACCGAATAGTTCTATTCAATGCCTACAGCGGCGATGGACTTGTTTACGAGAAAATGGCGACACCACAGGAAAAGTCGTTTTGTGTGCTGCATTATGCAAACAGTGAATCCATTGCAGCGTGCATTTCGTTGTAAGCTCAGCATCGAGCCTCGATTGAAACAATAAATTCGTAGAAAATAGTTGCGTATGGAAACGGAAAAGCATTGGTCGTCTTCGCACAACAAATAGTGCTCATTTTGAACACATAAAATAAAATTTTGAACTTTGCTCTATTCAATGATGTATTGTATGTGTCGCCATCTATTGTCGTTCATTAGAAATAAATATTTAAAATCTGTTCCTTCTTTTTGAATAACCCTGTATTTCTCATAAGCTTTTTGTGGCATAAGCCATTTACCGACATATCCGTTTCGAATTCCTCAATACCTGGTCATTCTTTTAAAGTGCTGTCAACACTGAACTGATTCACACGATTACATGGAAACAGTGTGGCATTTAAGGCCATTACAGTCTCTTGTTCTTAAACATTTCAGTATCGCTGTTCCCTTTGTATCTATAAGGAAATATGTAATGCAGCTATTTCGGCAAGATTTATTTGGATTAAAATGAAGTATATAGAAGAATAAGCCTTAGTAACTTTTATATACACTATGTGATCAAAAGTATCCGGACATTCCCACAAACATACGTTTTTTTTATCTTAGCTGCATTGTGCTGCCACCTACTTCCTGGTACTCATTATCCGCGACCTCGGTAGTCATTAGACATCGTGAAACAGCAGAATGGGACGCTCCGTGAAACTCACGGACTTGGAACGTGGTCAGGTGATTGGGTGTCACTTGTGTCAGAAGTCTGTACGCAAGATTTCCACACTCCTAAACATCCCTAGGTCCACTGTTTCTGATGTGATAGTGAAGTGGAAAAGTGAAGGGACATGTACAGCACAAAAGTGTACAGGCCGACCTCGTCTGTTGACTGACAGAGACCGCCGGCCGACATTTGAAGAGGGACGTAAAGAGTAACAGGTGGACATCTATCCAGACCATCACACAGGAATTCCAAACTGCATCAGGATACACTACACGTACTATGACAGGCGCGAGGTGAGAAACCTTTAATTCCAAGTCGAGCGGCTGCTCATAAACCACACATCACGCAGGAAAATGCCAAACGACGCCGCGCTTGGTGTAAGGGTTGTCAACATTACACGATTGAACAGTGGCAAACGTTGTGTGGAGTGACGAATCACAGCACACAATGTGGCGACCGATGGCAGGGTGTGGGTTTGGCGAATGCCCGGTGAACGTCAACTGCCAGTGTGTGTAGTGCCAACAGTGAAATTCGGAGGTGGTGGTGTTATGGTGTGGTCGTGTTTTTCCTGGAGGGGGCGTGCACCCTTCTTGTTTTGCGTGGCACGATCACAGCGCAGACCTACATTGATATTTAAGCACCTTCTTGCTTCCTACTGTTGAAGAGGAATTCGGGGATGGCGATTGCATCTTTCAACACGATCGATCACCTGTTCATATTGCACGGACTGTGGCGATACCCCTCCTCAGTTCCGCACTCCGTGAAGAATGGGCTGCCATTCCTCCAGAAACCTTCCAGCAACTGATTGAAGGTATGCCTGCGAGAGTGAACGCTGTCATCAAGGCTAAGGTGGGCCAACACCATATTGACTTCCAGCATTACCTATGGAGGGCGCCACGAACTTGTACGTCATTTTCAGCAAGGTGTCCGGAGACATTTGATAACGTAGTGTACTTACCAATAAAGGATAGAGAATAGATAATGGAATCAAAAAGTCATAAATTTTCCATGCAATCACGAAAAACAAACGAATGTCGACAGGACTTTAAAAGTATGACAGAGTATTCGGTAATTCTTCTTCGTCTTTATCTAATCAGGAGTTAGGCTATTAGGCCTGTTACGATCTCACTAAGAAGTGTTGCCTTCATGTCTCCTTGGGCCAAACGAGTGATGTGTTTCCCCTAGGAATCATTGCATTAGTACTTTGGGAATGCGTTTTGGGCTCATGCTATGCAGGTGTCTCAAGCTGTTCTGGTAATGTTGCGTATATTCCAACTGGTTGTATCTTCAGCTCTTGGTTTTTGGATTTCATTTAGTATAACCAGCAGGCTTTGTATGAATTTCATCTTTGCAGCAGTTTTTACTTTCTCTACTACGTTAAGTAAGTAGGGGAAGTATTTTGTTCCACCCAAAAATTCGATTTCACCGGAAATACATGTTTTGAGACCCCCTTAATCCAAAAAATCTGATGTGTTACACTCACATGACTTTCTCTACTCTTGTACAATCTAATTTTAGAAATGCTTATTCTCCATATGCTTCATGTTAATCGAGATATCGAGAAGTCAATCTTATTGGTATTATTCATGTAGATGCAAGGGGAATATGGTAGCTTTTAAGCGATAGTCAAATATTTTAACGTTGGTTGCTATGTGGCGCATTCCATTCTCTTTGCATGTCCAGGACATAAAAAAATGAATAACGAATTTGAGAAAAAGTATAAGTATTGGAAAATTTAAGGAAATAACAAGCAATATCTCGAAAACGGTTCACTCAACAAAAGAAATGTATATGACATAAGTTGTGTATTTTAACGCGATCTACATTTTTTGTGTAGTAACATTTTGTCTATCTCTTATGGTTTACCAGTTATGCAAAAGTCGTTCACAATGAAGAATACTTTTGGAGACATTCCCAGAAAATTCGAGATATACATTTCGTTTCTCATGACATTATCTTAAACATATGATATTTTCATCAAAATCGTTAGAGCCATTTTTGAGAAAATTAAAATTTTCGAAAAATGTTCCATGTAAAGGGTAGTCTGGGGTGGGGGGATTTTCTTGAAAACCTTCGTGTCGCATCTCTGGAAGATACTGAACCCAAATACCAAGTTTGGTGCTTATCCGACGGTTCGTTTTTGAGTTATGCTGTTCACAGACAAACAGACAAACAGACACACAGACACACAGACACACACACACACACAGACACACACACAGACACACACACGGACATGTTTCCAAAAATGCTTTTTTTGGATTCAGGAGGTCTCAAAACATGTATTTCCGGTGAAATCTCGGTATCGAATTTTTGGGTGGAATGCAATACTTCCCCTACTTACTATACGTAGTAAAGAAAGTAAAAAGTATTTTTGGAAACATTTCCGTGTGTGTGTGTGTCTGTGTGTGTGTGTGTGTGTGTCTGTGTGTCTGTGAACAGCATAACTCAAAAACGAACAGTCGGATAAACACCAAACTTGGTATTTAGGTTCAGTATCTTTCAGAGATGCGGCACGAAGGTTTTCAAGAAAATCCCCCCACCCCAGAGTACCCTTTACATGGAAGATTTTTCGAAAATTTTAATTTTCTCTGAAATGGCTCTAACGATTTTGATTAAAATATCATATGTTTAAGATATTTTTATGACAAATAAAATGTATATCTTGAATTTCCTGGGAATGTCTCCAAAAGCATTCTTTATTGTGAACAACTTTTGCATAACTCGTAAACCATAAGAGATAGACAAACTTTTACTACACAAAAAATGTAGAACGCGTTAAAATTCACAATTTATGTCATATACATTTCTTTTGTTGAGTGAACCGTTTTCGAGATATTGCTTGTTATTCCCTTAAATTTTTCTATACTTGTTTTCTAAAATGGGAATTCGTTATTAATTTTTTTGTCTTGTATATGCAAATAGTATTAATCTGTGGGATAGAGAATGGTGCTGCAACTAGCAACCAGCTATTAAGAGATATGTATGTGCTTAAAGGCTACTGTTTTTTTATATTGCCCTTGTAAATATATATTCCCCTTACATCTACAAAAAATTAGCAAGAAGATAGACTCTGCAAATGTTTATCTCGATTAACATGAAGTAGATGGAGAATAAGCGTTTGTAAAAATACTTTGTACAAGAGTAGAGAAAGTCATGTGAGTGTAACACATCAGATTTTTCTGCTTCTGTCTCCCTTTTTAGCATGCGAGCCTCACTGCCGCGCCATAGTATAAGTGTTGCTAAGATTTTGTACAGCCATAGACGAACGTGCTTTTGTACTAAAGCTGGTCAGAAGACACTATTAATTATTCCTACTGTTTTACTGAACTTTGATATTTTGTCACTTATAACAATTTCAAAAACAAATGAAATCTTGTATCCAGGTATGTAAATTCATTTTCTAGTTTTTCTACTAGTTATAGTATGTAGATATTGTATTCCCCACAAAAATTAGTACCAAGATTTCACTTTGCATACATGTTTTGAGGCATTTTTAGAAAAAATCTCTGTGTGTGCGTGTGTGTGTGTGTGTACACCATAGCTCAAAAACGATAACTCGGATAAATATCAAACTTAGTATTTAGGTTAAATACCTTTCAAACTTATAAGACGACGATTTTTAAGAAAATTCCTCCACCCCAGACTATCCTTTACATAAAATCTTTTTCGAAATTTTTATTTTTAAAAAATGGCTGACGATTTTAATTAAAATATATATTAGAAGGTATTTTCATTACAAATAAAATGTTTATCTTGAATTTTATGGGAATAGCTTGTGAAGTCACTTATTTTGCAAGAAATTATGTATAATCTTATATAACTGGTACACGTTAAGTGATAGACGAAAACGTACTACACAAAAAATGTAGATCTCTTTAAAACATACAATTTATTTGAAATGATTTTTTGTAGCATCAGCCATTTCCGAAATATCCGTTGTTAATGGCTCGATTTCTTGAATTCTTTGTCATTCATTTTAACACCCATCGATTTTCAGTTGTTTCTCGCGATGTCATGGAAACAGTATGGAATTTTAAGGCCAGAATACAGCGTCCAGTTCTTAGACATTTGACTGTCGCTGTTCTCTTCGTATCCATAACGAAATGTGTAATGTAGCTATTTCTGAAAATTGGAAAATTTAAGGGAATAAGAAGCAAAATCTCGGATATGGTTCACTCAACAAAATAAATGTATATGACATAAATTGTGTATTTTAACACGATCTAAATTTTTTGTGTAGTAACATTTTGTATATCTCTTATGGTTTACCACTTATGCAAAAGTCGCCCAGTAAACAAAAGCAATTTGTTATTTATCCGTCATTTCGTTTTTGAGAGGTTGTGCTGTTCACAGACAGACTAAAAAATGTCATTTTGCTATAGGTTAATAGTAGAGAAAGCAACATTTCTGTGCCAAACGGGATGGTTCAGGCGTTAACGTCTGTGGGCCGCATTCGGGAGGTTCCGGGTTCAAACCCCGATGGCTGACCAATCTATCAGTGGATTTTTCGCGTTTTCCCTCAGTAGCTAAGATAAATACTGGATTTGGGTATTGAATAGCATGACCCAAAGTTCCATCTTAAGTCTAAAACTATAGTAACATGAAAAATAAGTGGTAATAGTGAATGCTATGCCATCTATCCACAGACAATGTAAGCACTTAGAATGGACGGCACCCTAATGCCATCTGCACGGCGCAAAGCAGATGGTTGCAGGGATGAGACCTAGAAAGCCAACTGTCCACCTTTCTGTGTGAAGGCGGCGGTTGGACTGGACGGCATCCTAATTACATCTGCTCGGCACGAAGCAAAAGTTCCTGTAGCTGTGCGCTGGGGTTTCTGTGGACAGGTGACGAAGCAACATGGCATTTTCAGGGATGAGACCTAGGAGGATAATATCCGCCTTTCTATATGAGAGTGCCAGCTGGACTGGACGGCACCCTAATGCCATCTCTACGGCACGAAGCAGAAGATCCGGTTGCTATGCGCTAGGGTCTATGTGATACGTGACCGAGTGGGTGGTTACAGTGATGAGATCTAGAAAGCTAACTGTCCACCTTTCTGTGTGAAGGCGGCGGTTGGACTGGACGGCGCCCTAATGCCATCTGCACCGCGCGAAGCAGATGGTTGCAGGGATGAGACCTAGAAAGCTAACTGTCCACCTTTCTGTGTGAAGGCGGCGGATGGACTGGACGTCAATCTAATGCCATCTGCTCGGCACGAAGCAGAAGTTCCGGTAGCTGTGCGCTGGGGTTTCTGTGGACACGTGACGAAGCAACATGGCATTTTCAGGGATGAGACCTAGGAGGCTAACATCCGCCTTTCTATATGAGAGTGCCACCTGGACTGGACGGCACCCTAATGCCATCTGTATGGCACGAAACAGAAGATCCTGTTGCTATGCGCTAAGGTCTATGTGATACGCGACGGAGCAGGTGGTTACAGAGATGAGACCTAGAAGGCTAACTGTCCATCACATATCGTTTGCGGCAGTCACCTCCTCCGTCCGTTGCTGTAGGCTTACCTTGATGCATCTCCCATGTTAATTCCAGAAGTTCGCAGTGTGCTGGTTCTCTGCAATTTATTCCTCGGCTAGCTGCAGTACTTTTCTTTAAACTATATGGGACCATGGACTTATCCTCGGTAAAGGAAGCGTAGACCTCGGGTGGTGATATAGGAAGACATAGACGTGCTTTGGTTATGAAAGATGACACTGCCGTTTCTTTTTATTTTACTAACCCACGTAGTATACAACACTAGTATTGCCGCTGTTAAAATACTGTCCCCCGCTGTTAAAATGCGGCGCGGATATGACACGAAGTTTAAATATGCTTATTATCTCTTTACGAGTGTAGCGGTTCTTAGGTGTGTTTCTAAAACTATCTTTATTCCCTTTTTTGGCGCGATATCTCACACATCTTGCAGCATCTCTCCCTGACCACACGTGACAAAATGCCAAACTGAACTGAAATGCCAAACTGCAATGCCCAGCTGCCCAACTGCAATGCTAAACTCCCAAAACTACCAAACTGCCTCGAATTTGCTCCAAACAGATCCATTTATAGTCGCTGGCTACTGAGGCTGCTTCCTTTCCTATTGGTCCATTTTTAGCGCCACTCGACGCGTCTAACTATTTCGTATAAACTTCCAGGGATCTCATTGGTCCAAGTTTAATATAAATCGCGGCTTTTCCCAAGTTTACCGTTAAGCTATCTGTCTCTCTCTCTCTCTTGGTCACGGCAAATTATCAAATAAAGGAACAAAGGCGCTACACCCTCGCTGTATGAACAATGGCCCTGCGACCAAAGAGACGTCATAAAACTAGATTTTCTGCCTTTGAAGGCACTATTCCTGTAGCTAAAACATTTTGTCGTGGACAGTATTTTAACACAGCGCTTAAATTATTTACATTAAACCATTTATAACTCTTCTAATATTAGTAACCTAGATACATACATAACGTTAAATCACCCTTCTTAAACTATACAAGCAGTATAAGTAAAAGATATGTACATAGTATGATTTAACATCAATAAAAATTAATTAATAAATTATCTATAATTACAGTTCTCGGGCTCGGCCTAGAGTTGCCGTTTCACGTTTTAAGAGTTATCCACCAACAGATCCGTCGCAATATGACCAAGGAGTTATAGCGACGTAAAATAAATAGAGTAATAATAGCATTTCTGTAACAATAGAATGCAGAAGATTTATAAAAACAAACAATTGTGGGTAGTGAAAATTATGTGAATGCAACACATCACGTTTTTTATACTTTAAGTAAGGGATATATAGAGTAAAAGCCGATAGGTTGCTTTAACGCGGCAGAGATAAAGATGTTGATATCTCTCGGTAATGGAAATTTAGTTGCTGTTTCACGGTGGTGCAAAGCTGAACCTGAAAACTCGTTCGGTAAGTTATAAGTCGTTAAATTCTATATGAGGTCTTCTTTAAGACGTGGAGTGGGAAACACCAAAGCATGCCATTTTCATGCAATGCACGTGCGGCCTTTTGGCGTTACAAACTGAGAGACGATGTTATTCCCTTAACTTCACCTATGGGGCCCTTACCCTGGTGCCCCAAACTGCGCTAACCCTTAATGAAGCAAGTTAACTTGGACGATACATTAGGGAAAAATAATTCAATTAATCATTTTTGGTAGCGAAAACTATATTACAACTTGAACTGCGGCACAAACTTAGACCTAAATAAATCCTTAAGCCAGAGTTTTGTTCAAACAAATTTAGTCGTTTGCAACTGAAACAACCTTTAACAGCAGAGCGGGACGGCTTAGGCGTTAAAGGCTGTGGCCCACATTCGGGAGGTACCGGATTCAAATCCTATGGGGCGACCAATCTGTTTGAGGTTTCTTTGTGATTTTCCATAGTTGCCAAGGTAAATACCGGATTGGATATTTAATACCACGACCCAAAGTTCAATCTTAAGTCTAAAACAGTAGTAACATGAAAAATAAGTGGTGATAACGAATGCTGTGTCATCTATCTACAGGCTATGTAAGCAGTTAGACTGCATGGCACCCTAACGCCATCTCCACGGCACGAAGCAGAAGATCCGGCTGCCATGCGCTGAAGGTCTCTGTGGGCACGTAACGAAGCAAGATGGCATTTCCAGGGATGAGACCTAGAAGCCTAGGCCTTGCTGTGTGGACGCGGCGGTTGGACTGGACGGCACCCTAGTGCCATCTGCACGGCATGATGCAGGGTTTACAGGGATGAGACCTAGAAGGCTAACTGTCCGGCTTTATAAGGAAGCGGCGGTTGGATTGGACGGCACCCCAATTCCGTCTTTACGGCACGAAAGCGGAAGATTCGGTTGCTATGCGCTAGGGTCTCAGTGACACGTGACGCAGGGGATGGTTACAGCGATGAGAACTAGAAGGCTAACTGTCCATCACATATCGTTCTAAGAGTTATCCACCAACAGATCCGTCGCGATATGACCAAGGAGTTAAAGCGACGTAAAATAAAATGTGTCGCGGTAACCTCTCGTGTTATCTTATTTGCTGAGCGCCTGTTATTGTTTTACTATTTTGAATTTTGGGTTCTTTGTCCTCCGACTAGCTATTATTACTCAGTCAAGCAAATATCTCTTGAACATGGTGTGTAAACGTAAAGGAGTTGTTACTAAAAGATAACACTGATAAAGGAATTTGTTTTTACACTTTTATTGCCGTCACACTGAATTAATTTCATATATTTAATCTTATACACGCCTGACTGAAACTGTTATATTTTCGAATGTAACTACAATCACTTATTTGCCGCGCACGATTAATTCGCGTATTTCACATTTTGTAACTAACTTTACGACGCGAGAGATTCTGTAGAATTGCGTAATGTGTACTTCGTGAATGCTTCCTGACGTGTAACTCGCGAGAGATATTCCTTAGAACTGCGCGACGTTTGCCTTGTGAATGATTCTGTAGAACTGCGCGACGTGTAACTCGTGAATGATTCTGTAGAACTGCGCGACGTGTAACTCGTGAATGATTCTGTTGAACTGCACGATACCTGTCTTTGGCTCTAGAATTTATACTCCCTCACCCCGATATGCCTAAACATTATAACAGAGCTGATATTGGTTAATAAAGCGGGCCAACATTAGCGTCTATTTTTTTATCCAATCAAAATTACGAACACATATGCTCTAGGGAAGATATTCCTTCCATTTCTAAAGAAAGGCACGCTACTCTGACGTCATTTTTTTCTCTTCTAATTGATAAATAACTCACCCCCTCGCTTCATTGTTAGCCGCTCCTATTGCCACTTTCAGTGACGCAGTGTAAACTTATTTCCTAACAATGCTTATAGCTAACAAACATCTCAAATCATTGTCATACAATAATGTTAAATTACACTACAATCACTCAGGCATTCACAGTGTTGTGATATAAAATACTGCCTCAAATGGTATAAAATGAGAAACTTTAAGACATTATGAAATTGTTTACTTTTACATGTTTTATTTTCATTACTGCATTCATATTTTGCATTTACTGCATTTTTGCTTCTCTTCAAATCAAAATCGTTACCGAGATTTCACCGGGAATGCATGTTTTGAGGCGCCATGAATCTAAATAATGCAGTTTTGGAAACATCTCTGTGTATAGTCATCCTCCGTGGTACGATGCTAGCCTCTATATTTGAGGTCTGGGTTCAAATCATGCGGAGTGGATAGATTTTTTTCGGGCGTAAAAATCCTTAGCATGGCTTCCTTCGGAAGGGAAGTAAAGCTGGTGGTCCCGTGTCGTAGATTTACGTAGAAGAACCTCAAGTCTGATATAGACGTCTCTGAGGAAAATTTCCGGTCTTTCACCCCAATATGGAATGGAACGCTAAGAACCATAGTAGTTAAAGAGCACCTATAAATACAACTTTTTTGTCTATGTCTGTCTGTGAACAGCATAACCCAAAAACGCAACGTCGGATGAATACCAAACTTGGTATTTGAGTTAAGTATCTTCCAAGGATGCGACACTAAGTTTCTCAAGAAAATTTCCCCCACTCTCAACTACCCTTTACATGGAACATTTTTTCGGAAATGTTTATTTTCTAAAAAATGACTAAAAATTTTGATTTATATATCGTATATGAAAAATATTTACATCACAAATAAAATGTACAAAATTTTCTGGGAATAGCATAAGAAGTGTTCATTCGGAAGGAATTTTGTATGATATCTTATAAACGAAAACACACCATACAAAAATGTAGATCTCTTTAAAACACACGCTTTACTTAAATAAGTTTTTTGTGGTATAAGTCGTTTCCGAGATATCTGTTATTAAACGTTCGAATTGTTCTATACTTGTCATTCTTTTAAAGTTCGATCTATTTTCAGTTGTTTCTCGCGATGTCATGGAAACAGTATGGAATTTTAAGACCAGCATATAGCGTCCAGTGCTTAAACATTTGACTGTCGCTGTTCTCTTTGTATCTATAACGAAATGTGTAATGTAGCTGTTTCTGCAATGGTTAATTTGGATTAAAATGAAGTAGATACGAAAATAAACTTTCATAAGAATAATTTGTATGTTTACTAATAAGCGATAGAGGGTAGAAAGGGTCATGTGAATGTAACACATAAGATTATTTTACTTTCTCTACGGCTTACCTATAGTATTCGATATCGAATTTTCACCGAAAATATACATTTTGAGCTTCCCTGAAAAGAAAATACAATATAAACAAAAATGTTCGTGCGCTTTTATGGGTCCGTGAACGCACAACTCAAAAAACGAGAAGTTGGATAAATACGAAACTTGGTATTCAATTTCAAAGTCATTCAAAGTTCCGAAAGGCGGAAATTTTAAAAAAAAATTCCCACACTAAACTACTTTCTACATTGAACATTTTTCGAAAATTTTAATTTCTATAATCACCTCTATTTTTATTAAAATATCACATTTAAAAATATTCACAGGCTAAATAAAATGTATACCATGATTTTCTGGGAATAGCCTGTAATACTCTTCAGACGGAAGGAATTTTGTATAATCTTATGTAACTGGTAAACGTCAAACAATAGATAAAAACGTAGTGTACAAAAAATGTAGTTCTCTTTGAAGCATACAATTTATTTAAAACAATCTTTTTTGTGGCATAAGCCATTTTCGGGATATCCGTTATTAATGGTTCGAAATTTTCAATATTTTATCATTATTTTAAAGTCCTGTCGATATGGAGTTGTTTCTCGCGATGTCATGGAAACAGTATGGAATTTTAAGGCCAACATATAGCGACCGGTTGTTAAACATTTGACTATCGCTGTTCCTTAATATTTATAACGAAATGTGTAGCATAATTATTTGTGCTGACGTTTATTCCGACGGTTTAATGAGCGAGTAGAGAAAGTATTGTGATTCAAACATTGGAAAATCATAAGTATATGTTGTATTGTGTTCTGGCAAGTGCTTATCGTGTATTCGTCAGTGTGAAATGTTAACGTGGTTGGTTTGGGTCAAGGCTGAAGACGAAATCCCTGCTGACTTGGTGCTGCAATGTTCTGACAATGCACTGACGTATATCAGGTAAGAAACTTCATAGGACGAGCTGCCGACGGTACACGTCTAATATCAGAGATCCAGTTTGTAGGACCTACCGTTTAATATTAGGTACCGCTCTGTCCGCACAAGCCCTCTTCATTACCTGCAGGTGCCTTTATTAAATACACTGTCTCTCTGGTGTTGAAATTGCGCTAATCTCGAGAATCACTGGACAAATAGTGATAAAAACAGCATTTGAGTCATTCCACATCAAACCGAACACACATACGAGGACAGTGCCAGAGGAACCCGACCTGATGTATAGATAGCGGTTGTTGTTTCAAACAAATGACTATGGTAGAAAGTACAACCCTTATAAAGCTTAAGTTTGAAGTTTAACAACGCTACGTTGTTTGGCAGCCATTAACAGTGAACTCTCTCAGCGAATTTGTAAACATGGATAAAACTGGTCATCGTTATGTGATACAATACTTTCATTTGAAAGGTCTTAGTCCAACTAATATTAAAGCTGAGCTAGATTCTACTCTGGGGGAGTCTGCTCCTTCGTTTACAACAGTAAAATAATGCGTGGCAGAGCTTAAACGAGGCCGTACGTGCTCCCAAGACTAACATCACAGTGGTCGACAAAATGAGGTGACCACGCCAGAAATTGTGAAAAAAATCCACAAAATGGTATTTGATAACCGTCGACTGAAAGTGCGAGAGCTAGCAGACATCGTAGAAATTTCAAAAAGTGCTGTACATCGCATACTAACTGAAAATTTAGACATGAAAAATTCGCGCGCAAATGGGTGCCGCGTTTAATCACAAGAACAAAAACAGCGTCGTGAGGATGTTTCAGTCGAGGGTTTGGCGATGTTTCGCTGCAATAAAGCCGAGATTTTGCGTCGATTCATAACCATGGATGAAACATGAGCCCATTGCTTTACACCTGAGACGAATGAACAGTAAAAACAGTGGAGTGAAAGGGGAAAATCGTCTTCAAAGAAGACGAAGACAGTTCCATCTGCAGGCAAGGTCATGGCGTCAGTTTTTTGACATACGCGTGGTATAATTGTCATTGATTATCTTCAAAAAAGAAAAGCAATCAATGGTGAATATTACGCAAACTTGTTGCAGCGTTTGAATGATGAAATCAAGCAAAAATGGCCGCAAGACAATGCACCAGTTCACACATCGATTATCGCCATGATCAAAACCAATGAGTTAAAGTACAAATTGCTTTCTCATGCACCATATTCGTCCAATTTAGCCCCCTCTATTTATTTTCTGTTTCTAAAGTTAAAGAAATGGCTTGCCAACAGTGAAGAGGTGGAGTTTGATAGCTATTTTGCAGAAATGGACTGTTCTCACTGCAAATAGGGTATTGAAGATATTGAACATCGCTGTGAAAAGTATATCGAGCCGAAAAGAGACTATGTACAAAAATAAAGATGTTTTTTCCCAAAATTATTATGTTCTGGGACTGACCTCGTAAAGTATCACTTTTTCTGAAGTTTCTGAATTTTAGTTTGCGTGTTCTATACATAAAATAAATGGACACTATTTTATATTTACGAAAAATCAAATTATGTTAGGATTTATAGCTTACTTAACATTTTCTAAGACGCACACAACATTACATAAAAACAATTTTTTGTAGAAATACAAAATGTTCAGGGATAAGAACAATACATCGTTTTGCAGATGAAGGCATTATGGTTTTCCTTATATAAAATACTATTTCTTCGGAATAAAAAAAAAACAATCACTTTTTAGCAATGAATACTTTGAGGCAGTATTTTTAACACTTAAATGATTTCAGTCAAATTATATAATATAAAATATAATAACAGCCCGCCTTAAAGCAATATGTGTATAATATAATATATAAAATGGATGTAACAGTCATTATATTAATGTTTATATTATTATGTAGATACTCAATAATGTTATGTGAATGTATTACGTAATTTAATAATGCAGGAGCCGTGATAATGTGTTAAAAGTTACTAACAATGAGGTACGAATGAGGTAACTTTGAGGAAATAATGAATCAGAAAGCTTAATAATGCTACTTCTAATTCTTGGAGCAACAATAATGTAATTTTTTGAGACAGTTTATAAATAGCAAATCAGCAACCAGAAAAAAGCTTGAGTTAAATAAAATTACTCTATTGAAGTAGGATTAGCCAATGAGAAACTGAAATGGAGCAAAATTTACAAATTCAGAAGTCAGTTGCTTGTAGACAGTGTTCCTAACCGGACGCGAGACACGTCCTCGATAAGTTGAATACGTATTTTGTGTGAGACAAAAAATAGTTTACGTGTTAAAAAGTGCAAGTAATTAATAAATAATCTCACAGCTCTCTATATCAGTGAAGTGTTATTTAAATCGTGTCAAGAATTAATAAAACGTAAGCCTGCATTCTTCAGCCGCACCACTCTCTGCAAAGAAACTTATGTCTCTAACAATAATACTGACGCAGCCGAGGCAAACATAAATATATAATATTTAAAGAAACAGTTAAATTACAAAGTATAAAATAATTGGAGCGAAGGCTACCGGAAACTTGTTACCATACGTGCAGTTGCAACAACTTCAAGTTCGGCACCCCTACAGTCTAAATACAATACAACTCCTATTTCAAATTAGCTTTCCAATCAGAGAAGCAACAACGCGTTTCTCAAATTGGCGCCCAAGCCGTGGGGCAAACAACGTAAACACAATACAATAATTTCGAACCTCTATATCATATTTAATTCCCTAACATTAAAATCTGGAAAATATACAGGAGGAATCTATGATATATTTTGTTTTAAATTCGTTAATATCAGGATGGGATCTTCCCTAGAAGTGCGCTATTAAACAGCTCGTGTTAGCGTGTAGGGGTTTAGAACGTAGACTGCTGACTTAGAGCTTTACACTCAAGCAGCACGCCGCGCCGACCGATGGCTACGCAGTACGAACGTGATAGGCTTTTACTTCCGGTGTTTGGTGTAACTTAGCAATGGAATCTGATGTTCTATAAAGCCTCTCTCCACTGTTTCATTTTAAATGTTACTTTGTGTTTTGTGTTACAACTTCATTCGTAGCTCTGTGATTTCTGAAAGTGAACTAAAGAAATGTAGCTATGAGTGTTACTTCAGTCCATAACACAAGGCAGAAATTATTAAGCTTAGTTACCCGCAATATTCTTACAAACTTAAACATCGGATGTGCTACACTTTCTCTATTCTTGTACAAACTATTATTACAAACGCTTATTCTCCATATGCTTCATGGTAAACGAGATGCTAATCTTATTGCTAGTTTTCTTGTAGGTGCAAGGGGAATCGGTAGGCTTTAAGCGATAGTCAAATATTTTTAGAGCTGGTTGCTATGTGGAGTATTCCATTCTCTTTATATTAAAAGGACAAAAAAATGAACAACGAATTCCCTTTTGAGAAAATAAGTATTGAAAAATTTAAGGGAATAACAAGCAATATCTCGAAAATGGTTCACTCAAAAAAACAAATGTATATGACATAAGTTGTGTATTTTAACGCGATCTACATTTTTTGTGTAGTAAAATTTTGTCTATTTCTTATGGTTTATCGGTTATGCAAAAGTCGTTCACAATGAAGAATACTTTTGGAGACATTCCCAGAAAATTCGAGATATACATTTCATTTGTTATGAAAATATCTTAAACATATAATATTTTAATCAAAATCGTTACAGCCATTTTTGAGAAAAGTAAAATTTTTGAAAAATGTTCTATGTAAAGGGTAATCTGGGGTGGGGGGATTTTCTTGAACCTAAATACCAAGTTTGGTGTTTATCAGTTTGTGAGTTATGCTGTTCACGGACACACACACGGACATGTTTCCAAAAATGCTTTTTTTTGATTCAGGGGATCTCAAAACATATATTTCCGGTGAAATCTCAGTATCGAATTTTTGGGTGGAATACAATACTTCCCCTATTTACTATACGTAGTAGAGAAAGTAATATATGTATAGATTAATAAAGAAATGAATGGAATAGAATGTGTATCGGAGGGCGCTCGGCACCGAATAAGGATATTGTACTATCTCTCTCCAGGGTGCGCCTCCGGGAAGGAGGAGGTGGTCAGAGGAGCTACAGGGCTACCGAAACCACGAGTGATGACACAGCAATGACAGGGACCCTACAGTTTACACATTGCGACTCCCCGTAAGACGGACAGAGGCAGGCGACTCCGCCCCATATAGAAGACCCAACATCTGCCAAAAGGCGATTCGTGTTCCCGGAAACCAGTTGAAGGCCGAGGAATGAAGAAAGTTCCAGAAAGAGCATCCTTTTCCCACATTCCATGCCGTTCCGCACCATGGCCGACGCCTTCAACGCTGAAACACACTGAACGCGCTGAAGGATGAATAAAATCATTAATGGAACAATAACGAGGGATACGAAATTCGGGGGCTGAAGGAAACCACTGCATGATTCTCTGACGATCCGGGAAAACCCCGAAAAAACTCAAGGTCATAATGAATCGAAGCTAGGACCTACCGAATACAAAAATGAACATGAGCATACAAGGACGTTTAAGCTCACTGAGAACCGAAGAAATGTCGCTACACTTTGGCCAGTTCCATAGAACGGAAGTAGAACCCGATTCCCGAGCGTAAAGAGAAAGACTATTGCTTCTATAGCATGAAAAACTGTCTATTGAAACCATAATATTAGTTTATTAAGATAAGTGAGTGGGTTTTAGCGTTGAATAAAAGTATTGTGGTTATGTTTCTCAATTCATATCTTACCCCTTGCAGTTCGGCAACTTCTTCACCACAGTTGTGCGGATATCGGGCAGCGTTTCCAGGGGATAATATAGATTAAGTTTTAGATAATTTTATGGACTTTTGCTTTAAATTAGAGACGGCACCGTGGCCGAGTGGTTAGACCGCTCGCCTTCCAATCCCAGTTCAATCCCAGGGACCTGCATGTGGGATATGTGGTGGACGAAGCGGCGTCTGGGCGGGTTTTCTCCGGGTTCTCCGGTATCCCCCGCCATTCATTCCACCAACTGCTCCATCATCACCTTTCCTTTCATCCATTTCACCAACATTTCGCTTCATCTACTTCCTTCATCCCATACCAGGCATCGGGATGTGTGTGTGTGTATGTGTGTGTGTGTGTGTGTCTGTGAACAGCATAACTCAGAAACGAACAGTCGGATAAACACCAAACTTGGTATTTAGGTTCAGTAGCTTTCAGAGATGCGACACGAAAGTTTTCAAGAAAAGCCCCCCTAGATTACCCTTTACATCGAACATTTTTATTTTCTCAAAAAGGCTCTAACGATTTTGGTTACAATATGATATGTTTAAGACATTTTTATCACAAATAAAATGTATATCTTGAATTTTCTGGGAATGTATCCAAAAGTATTCTTCATTGTGAACGACTTTTGCATAACTGGTAAACCATAAGAGACAGACAAACGTTTACTACACAAAAAATGTAGATCGCGTTAAAATACACAACTTGTGCCATATACAGGTTTTTGTTAAGTGAACCATTTTCGAGATATTGCTTGTTATTCACTTAAATTTTTCAATACTTATTTTGTCAAATGGGAATTCTTTATTCATTTTTTTATGTCCTGGACATGCAAAGAGAATGGAATGCGCCACATAGCAACCAGCTCTTAACCCTCCGTCAGGCGCGCACTTTGGTAGAACGCCGTTAGTCGCGCGGGGCCTAGTAGACCCGCGCTATATTTTTGTTCTTATTGTTTGTATTTTTGTTTTCTTTCGTTTATTTTCTATTTTTTCCTGTTTTTACCTTTATTTAGATTAAGCGTACAAGGCTTTCATTAATAGGTGTTATCTTACAACATAAAAATACAAGCTAAAATATGAGTACATATACATTATAAATTGTATTACTGAAGTATAAAGAAATACATTGCCATTTCCAGGTATACATACAACTTGTAATTTCAAATGTTCAGTTACTCAGAATCATCTACTATTTCACCCGTGTTTTCCCCAACTAAGCAGCTTTCGCAAATAATTTTAGCATGTTTGCTCAAACACAGGGGGGTGTTGCATTTTCCACATGCATATTTAGTTTTGCAGTTCATTTTGTCTTTGTTGCTGGGTTCACATCGTTTTCTTTTCAATGTGCATAGTGGTAAATTTTACAATTCATCTACGCCGGATTCTTCAGGTTTATATTTTGTCAAAAGTCCTTTCAAATCACCGGGTAGATTTGATGCTGTTGCTCTCCTTAGCTGTTGCAACAGTAAAGCTAAAGATAGTGATTTCAAATACTCCTGCCTTGTGGAATATTTATTTTGGTTCCCAAGGAAACTAACCCTAGAATTAATACCTGCAATGTTCAAGATATGGTCAAAAATTACCATGGGCCAACTTCTCATTGTTCTGGCTACATTGTATGTAGCACACAATTTATCTACTGCATCAACTCCACATTTAGTGTCGTTGTAATGCAGGATAATTTCAGGCTTTTTCCCAGCACCTTCTGATAACTGTGTGGATGAAACATGTAGACTTGAAAGCAAAACTACTGTTTTACCCTTTTTTGGAACATATGAAACAAACGTTTTATTTTTTGTGAAGCCAAATACGCTTTCGTACTGTCTGCGATCTTTTGGAGAAGTGAAATTAGTGGGTAATTCTTTTTTGTTCTTTCGCACTGTACCGAAGAAAGAAAGTTGTCTTTTGCGCAATTCATTCACCAACGATACACTGGTAAACCAATTATCTGCAGTAACGTTTCGTCCAGTGCCAGAGATTGGTTCAGTTAGTCTCAGCACTACAGCCTCTGCCGAATTAGTTTGCAAATATGGTCCGTCCGGCTGCTGTCCACAATAAATCTCCATGTTAGTTGTATAAAACAGTTTTGCATCACTCAAACAGAATGTCTTTATGCCATACTTGTTTGGCTTGGATGGTATATATTGTCTAAAAGCACATCGACCACGAAATGCCGGCAACTGTTCGTCGACAGTGACATTTTGTCCAAGATAATAATGGTCCTGACAGTTGTTCAGAAATAATGTAAACATTTCTCTAACAGCAGCCAATTTATCCAATCTTCGTCGCTCCAGTCTTGAGCTTTTGTCATCAAAGCGAATACAGCGTATTAGAAAACTGAATCGTTTTTCGGACATAGCCATTCGGAATAGAGAAATTCCAAGATCGGTTCTCCAAAACTCGTGAATATTCTGGCGTCCACCACGAAAAATTCCTGCCAGGTACAATAAGCCTAGGAAACCTTTTATTTATATTACATCTGTAGGTCTGCTGTCTCTTTCACAATCAAATTTCCGCTGCACACTGCTAATATAAGTATTTGAGCTTTCAACAATCAAATCAACTACATCTTCGGTAACAAAAAGGTTCCAACAATCAATTTCCGTTTTCGCATTTTTGGCAGCTCCTACCACACCAGGAAGTTTGGTCAATATATTTTGAGCCCTTGTCTGTGTTATTTACAAAGGTGTTTTTTTTTCATTTTGTTCCATCTTTTCCTGTGAATAACAACAGAATGTATTGTCAATAATAATAATAATAATAATAATAATAATAATAATAATAAGAAGAAGAAGAAGAAGAAGAAGAATTACTATGATACGCATATGATGTTACCTATAAAATACATGTTATCACACAAGCTGCTTTCATCGTCTTCCTCTTCATCTTCATGGTCAGTTTCTGAATCTAAAGATCTCATGTCAAATTTATCTTCTGAATCAGAGTCATCTTATTCATATAAGTTGTCATCCACGGGCAAGGCATCATCATCGCAAAGTAGGGGATGTACTTCTTCCAAATCATTCGGATTTTGTAGATCGTACCTTTTACTCGTATTCATGACGAAGCACTAACAGCTCCTTGCAATAGTTAAGCAATATTGCACACTCTAATGAGAAACAAATCTGTCAACAGTATGTAACGAGAGCAGGCGCGCGGGGCCTGGTTGACCTGTGCGACACGTAACTGCTGATTATTCATTCCTCCAGCCAAACAAATAAACAGATAAGGTTATCGCTGCAGCAAACAATCGCGCAAGGTGTAATGTTAGATGTCCTAGTCAGGCAATTGCATAGGTGCGTTCGTTCGAAAATTATAACATTTATATAATGCCAGGGGTCTCTCAGGCCCCTAGCGA
The DNA here is from genome assembly GCA_030765065.1 of Deroplatys truncata. Taxonomy (NCBI): domain Eukaryota; kingdom Metazoa; phylum Arthropoda; class Insecta; order Mantodea; family Mantidae; genus Deroplatys; species Deroplatys truncata. The sequence continues at coordinate 28,818,906 of CM060981.1, read as the reverse complement.
CTGACGGAGGTTTAATTAGAATAATTTCGTTACCAGATTCTGGAGGTATGAATAAGAAAATTGATGATTTTGCGAAACAGAGCATAAAAAAGTATGATATAATTTCATTCACATGACTTAATCTACCAATGACTAATTCCGTATTAATGGCACTATACACACAAGCGATTATTCCGCCTCGTTACTCACTCACAACAAATTTTTCCCACTAATGATTGCAAATTAAGAAAGAAGCTTTCAGCATGCGGAAACAGCATTCAAAAGTTTGTGGAAACAAGCTCTTGCGATGAGAAGAATAAGGAAAAATTGATGTGTTACATTTACATGACCTTCTCTACCATTTATCTTTATTACTGGGTATACAAACTATTCTTTGTAACGGATATATTTTCTGTCTACTGCATTTTAATCCAAATAACCCTTTCAGAAACAGCTACATTACATATTTCGTTATAGATACAAAGAGAATAGCGATAGTCAAATGTTTTTAAGCACTGGACACTATATGCTGGCCTAAAAATTCCATACTGTTTCCATGACATCCCGAGAAACAACTGAATGTTGACAGGACGTAACGACCAAGAAATGAATAATTCGAACCTTTACTAACGGATATATTAGAAATTGTTATGACACAAAAACTTATTTGAAATAAACCGTGTGTTTTAAAGAGTTCTAAATTTTTTGTGTAGTACGTTTTCGTCTATCACTTAATGTTTTCCAGCTATATACGAATATAGAAAATTCCTTCAGAATAAAGAGGACTTCACGGGCTATTCCCAGAAAATTCAAGATATAAATTTTATGTTTATGTAAACATCTTGAATATATGGTACTTTAGTTGTAATTATTAGCCATTTTTAAAAAATAAAAATGTTCTAAAATACTTCCTTTTAAAGGGTAGTCTGGGGGGGATTTTCTTGAAAATATTTTCGTCGCATTTTGAAAGGCATTGAACCTTGAAGATGATTTTTATTTATCGTTGCAGGAGTTTGCACCACGCATGGGGCGTAATTTGAAGATGTTGCCAGTTCTTTATTGTTATTTGCCTCACGTTGGGCGCCAATTTGAAGAAGTAGGTGGTTTGTTGTATTTGTTTCAGTTTCTGCCCCACGCATGGGAGCCAATGTGAAGTAGAATTGATTTTTACGTTGTTTGCTGCTGCGTATGAAAAGCCTACTTTAAGTAGATGTTGTATTATATTTCAACTGTTGGGGAGGCGAACTTGAAATTCATTGCAATCGCACGTATAGTAAACAGTTTCCGGTAGCCTTCGCCCCAAATGTATTTTCAGGTGGCCTTTGCCCCAAGTTTATAAAAATATTAACTTTGTAATTTAACTGTTTCTTGAAATATTATATTTGCCTCAGCTGCGTCAGTATTATTTTAGAGACATGGATATCTTGGCAGGGCGTGATGCGACAAGAATGTAGGCTTACACAGATTTTAAGTTTTAATTCACTCATTTTTATTAATCCTTGACACAAATTAAATAACACTTCACTAATATAGAGAGAAGTGAGATTCTTTTTATTAATTAATTACACTTTTTACCACGTAAATCTATTTTTCGTCCCACACGAATACATATTAAATCTGTCAAGGACGCATTTTACATCCGGTTACTATCACTGTCTGCAGGCAACGGAATTGATTTCAACCGTCTAAACTTGTAAATTTCTGTATTTCAAGTCCTTGATTGGCTAATCCTAATCCAATAGAACACCTTCATTTAACTAAAGCTTTTTCTGGTTGTTGATTGGCTATTTTTAAACCGTCTCAAAATTTACATTATTGCTGCTCTAATAATGACTAGTAGCATTTAAACTTCCTTACTCATTATTGCCTCAAGCTTACCTCGTTGTTACCTCATTGTTAGCAACGTTTAACCTATTATTCTCACAGCTCCTACATTATTAAATTGCGTAATACATTCACATAACATTGTTACACATGGATACAATAATATAAACATATACAATGACTGTAATATACACTTTTTATAATGCTTTATATAATTGTTTTAAGGCGAGCTGTTATTCAAGTTTATACAATACTGCCTCAACCTAAGTACCAATTTTTGTATTTATCCACCATTCGTTTTTGAGTTTTGCTGTTTACAGATGACACACACAGACCCTTTTTTCAAAAAGTTTTATTTGGATTGAGGGGACCTCAAAACGTGTATTTCCGTTGAAATCTCGGAATCTAATTTTTGGGTGGATTGCAATACCTTCTCTATCTAATGCACGTGGTAGAGAAAGTAAAAATGAAAATGGTATAATTATCTCGTTATGCTTCATTATGAAATGCGTTCGTAAGTGAACAATGGAAGACACTGTAAAATCTGCTGGATGATATGAACTTAGAATGGGCGATTTTCACTTTACTTTAATTCTCAATTGAAGCTGTGAGATGAAGTAGCAAAAAGAGAAGAATGGGAGGCAGCAAAAGGACCGCTCGCGGACATGTATGAACCAACCGCCTTGGACACAGAGGCAGGCGAGCGATGAGGTTCTTGTGAAAGAAAGGACAAAGAGAGAACTGCGTCGGTTAATCACAAAGATGTATTGTTTCTCCAGCACAATGCCAAGCGAGTGACACAGGAAAGGATGTCAAGCCTTTGCTGGAACCTCTTATCCATTCTTTGTCCTCAAGTAGACCTTTTCTCGATCGAACGGTCATCTTTTTTTGTTCCATAAACCATTTGAGCAACAGACGGTACTCGAATGAAAACATGAACGTTAAGACGGGATTGCCGCTTGTTTTGGACCACGCTAATTTATACGTAACCACGTGGGTATTCTTACATTGGCTTACGGTTTATCTACGTTGGTTTAACTGGATGATCGTTGAAAATTAGTTAAAATGTTTTAAAAGATCTGATGTGTTGCACTCACATGCCTTTCTCTACTCTTGTACAAACTATATTTACAAACGCTTATTCTCCATATGCTTCATGTTAATCGAGATGTTAATCTTATTGCTAATTTTCTTGTAAATGCAAGGGGAATTGGTAGGCTTTAAGCGATAGTCAAATGTTTTAAGAGCTGGTTGTTCAGTGGAGTATTCCATTCTCTTTGCATTACCAGGACAAAAAATCTGATGTGTTACACTCACATGACTTTCTCTACTCTTGTACAATCTAATTTTACAAACGCCTATTCTCCATATGCTTCATGTTAATCGAGATATCGAGATGTCAATCTTATTGGTAATTTTCTTGTAGATGCAAGGGGAATATGGTAGCTTTTAAGCGATAGTCAAATATTTTAACGCTGGTTGCTATGTGGCGCATTCCATTCTCTTTGCATGTCAGGACATAAAAAAATGAATAACGTATTTGAGAAAAAGTATAAGTATTGGAAAATTTAAGGAAATAACAAGCAATATCTCGAAAACGGTTCACTCAACAAAAGAAATGTATATGACATAAGTTGTGTATTTTAACGCGATCTACATTTTTTGTGTAGTAAAATTTTGTCTATCTCTTATGGTTTACCAGTTATGCAAAAGGTGTTCACAATGAAGAATACTTTTGGAGACATTCCCAGAAAATTCGAGATATACATTTCAATTCTCATGACATTATCTTAAACATATGATATTTTCATCAAAATCGTTAGAGCCATTTTTGAGAAAATTAAAATTTTCGAAAAATTTTCCATGTAAAGGGTAGTCTGGAGTGGGGGGATTTTCTTGAAAACCTTCGTGTCGCATCTCTGGAAGATACTGAACCTAAATACCAAGTTTGGTGCTTATCCGACTGTTCGTTTTTGAGTTATGCTGTTCACAGACACACACACAGACACACACACAGACACACACACACACAGACACACACACACACAGACACACACACGGACATGTTTCCAAAAATGCTTTTTTTGGATTCAGGAGATCTCAAAACATATATTTCCGGTGAAATCTCGGTATCGAATTTTTGGGTGGAATGCAATACTTCCCCTACTTACTATACGTAGTAGAGAAAGTAAAAAAATGAATAACGAATTTGAAAAAAGTATAAGTATTGAAAGATTTAAGGGAATAACAAGCAATATCTCGAAAATGGCTCACTCAACAAAACAAACGTATATGACATAAATAGTGTATTTTAACGAGATCTACATTTTTTGTGCAGTAAAATTTTTTCTATCTCTTATGGTTTACCAATTATGCAAAGTCGTTCACAATGAAGAATACTTTTGGAGGCACACCCAGAAAATTCAAGATATACATTTTATTTGCCATAAAAATGTCTTAAACATATGATACTTAAATAAAAATCATTAGAGCCGTTTTTGAGAAAATAAAACTGTTTGAAAAATGTTCCATGTAAACGGTAATCTGGAGTGGGGGGATTTTCTGAAAACCTTCGTGTCGCATCTCTGGAAGATACTGAACCTAAATACCAAGTTTGGTGTTTATCCGACTGTTCGTTTCTGAGTTATGGTGTTCACAGACAGACACACACGGACATGTTTCCAAAAATACTTTTTTGGATTCAGGGGGTCTCAAAACATGTATTTCTGGAGAAATCTCGGTATCGAATTTTTGGATGGAATACAATACTTCCCCTACTTACTATACGTAATAGAGAAAGTAAAAATTACAACTTAGGATTTTTAACTTACTGTTAACATACATTCTCTAGTAACGTTTTAGTATAAATATTTTTGATATTGGGGAGAAAATGAGCGACTTATGTGAGGATTTAAATAACAATGATTGGAGCTTTGTATCGCATTTTTTTATATTCAAATATTTGCTCCAAAATTTCTTGATTTTTTTCCGAAATTTGATATACATATTTTCATTTTGTAAATTATCACCTTAAGAAAAAATTTGAACCATTTTTCATTAAAAATCTTGTGTTACATTCATTCACACGACTTTCTCTGTCCTCTACCTCTTTCATACGAAAGCTTATTTTCCTATCTACTTAAATTTAACCGAGGTAAAAGTTTCCAAAAATAGCTACATTATGGTACATAAAATATACATCTTGCATTTTCTTGGAATAGTCTCTGAAGTCCTCTTCATTTGGAAGGATTTTTTTATTATCTTATATAACTGGTAAACGTTAAGCAACAGACGAGAATAGTTCCCGAAGTTGCGGGTTCAAACCCGGAGGACGACGATCGATTTTTGCGGGCGTAAAAATCCTCAGCATGGCTTCCTTCGGAAGGAAGTAAGCCGGTGGTCCCGTATCGTAGATTTACGGTACCTAAAGGAACCTCAAGTATAATAAAGAGACCTCTAAGCAAAATTTCCGGTCTTTCACGCCCAATATAGAATGGGACGCTAAGGACCACGGTAATTAAAGAGTGTTCATAAATATAACTAAATCTTTTAACAGATGAGGAACGAACGAACTATACAAAGAATCTAGATATCCTTAAAATACACTGTGCATTTATAGTAGCTTTTTTGTGGCATAATCCAATTCCGAGATATTCATTATTAATGGTTCAAATTCTTCATTATGTAGTCATTCCTTTAAAGTCCTGTAAATATTCAGTTGTTTCTCGCGATGTTATGGAAACAGAATCAAATTTTAAAGCAGCATATAGCGCCCAGTTCTAAAACATTTGACTAGCGCATTCCCTTTGCATCTTTAACGAAATGTTGCTCCTGTTTCCGGAAAGGTTTATTTCGATTATAATGAAGTAGATAGGAAAATAAACTTTTATAAGAATAATTTGTATACCCACCGATAGAGTGTAGAGAAAATCATGTGAATATATCACATAAGATTTTTAGGTTATTAGAATGAAATTTGGTAATAGTTTCCCCAGTATACAGGGTGGACCATTTAAGTTGAGACTGTACAATATCTCCAACACTAAGCATTGTAGAAAGAAATGTCTTTAGTAAAAGTTGTTTGATATTATGGGGGAAAGTAAATGTCATTAGTCGTGTTTTGTTTGGAGTACGTTGTGATGATCATTTTAGGGCGAATTTAATTTTTTTAAATGGGAAGCAACAGCTAGAGACAAATTTGAGAAAAATTACATTTTCTTCTTTTTGCTTAAAAATTCTAAAGACTTTACCGATGCTCTTTCTATACTACTACCTATTGTAGGAAACATTGCATTACATCCCAAAAATTCGATACCGGGACTTCGCTGGAAATATATGTTTTGAGACCCTCTGAACCCGAAACAAGGCTTTTTACAAAAATGTTGTATGTGGGTGTGGGTGTGGGTGTGGGTGTATGTGTGGTGTGAACAGCATAACTCAAAAACCAAACGTCATTTAAATTCCCCACCCTACTACATTTTGCCCTTATTGTGCTTTATTTTATCAACAAACTGTAACGTTCTTGCAAGGCCGAATTAGAAGTAGTCGATGCATAGAAGTCACAATTACTTTAAAAAAATCCGATATGTTTCACTCACATGACTTTCTCTACTCTTGTACAAACTATCTTTACAAACGCTTATTCTCCATATGCTTCATGTTAATTGAGATGTTAATCTTATTGCTAATTTTCTTGTAGATGCAAGGGGAATATGGTAGGCTTTAAGCGATAGTCAAATGTTTTAAGAGCTGGTTGCTATGTGGAGTATTCCATTTCTTTGCATTACCCGGACAAAGAAAAAATGAATATTTAATTCCCATTTGAGAAAAAGTATTGAAAAATTTAAGCGAATAACAAGCAATATCTCGAAAATGGTTCACTCAACAAAAAAATGTATAAGACGTAAATTGTGTATTTTAACGCGATCTACATTTTTTGTAGTAAAATTTTGTCTATCTCTTATGGTTTACCAGTTATGCAAAAGTCGTTCACAATGAAGAATACTTTTGGAGGCATTCCCAGGAAATTCGAGATATACATTTCATTTGTTATGAAAATATCTTAAACATATCATATTTTAATCAAAATCGTTAGCCATTTTTGATAAAATTACAATTTCCAAAAAACGTTCCGTGTAAAGGGTGGGGGAGTTTCTGAAAAACTTCGTGTCGCATCTCTGGAGGATACTGAACCTAAATACCGAGTTTGGTGTTTATCCGACTGTTCGTTTCCGAGGTATGATGTTCACAGACACAGACACACACGGACATGTTTTGGATTCAAGGGGTCTCAAAACGTATTTCCGCTGAAATCTCGGTATCGAATTTTTGGGTGGAATACAATACTTCCCCTACTTACTATACGTTGTAGAGAAAGTAATAAGCTAGAAAAGCGAAATGCCGGGCCCGTTATAGAATGCATTGGAAATAAAGCATTCCCTCAGAGTAATAATTGTTTTGTACTAACCAAAGATAAGAATAATTTACAAGGATTCAAAGCAGCTTTAAATAAAACTAACAATCTATACAGTCCCAAAAGTACTGAATATGTTAACACTCAGGTATAGAAACAAAGATATATTACAATTGAAAAAGATTACATTTGAATTTGTCCTTCTCACACAACATTTGCCATTTTGAAATGAAATTTATCACGCGATAATATGATATTAACTCGCATACATGAGAGATTAAATACCGCTCCACACACACACTACAAGAATTTAGAATTTTACTTATGCCAAATGTACATGATATAGTTAATTTAGACAAGGCCGAAAAGTGTGGAGAGGGCCGCTCCCAGACACGAAGCTCAATAAATGTCCTCCTTCGCTGGTCGTCGAAACCTGTTACACACTTTTTCTCTTGATGCATCGCTCGGGGTACGCACTGGAAAGGTCAGGTGATGATGACGTGGAACCAACATAAGCGCTACCTATACTGGCGGAGAGGACACAACCTGGCGAGCGCTGTAGAAGCCTGGTGCAGCCGACTTCTGGTGTAAGGCAGGCTTCCAGCGTAATAAGTAGGGGCCGAGAATTGTAGTTCATGATTGCAGGTACATAACACTTAAATGATTTCAGTCTAATTATATAATATAAAATATAATAACAGCCCGCCTTAAGGCAATATGTACATAAATAACATAAAATGCATGTAACAGTCATTGTATTAATGTTTATATTATTATGTATATGTGTAATAATGTTATGTGAATGTATTATGTAATTTAATAGTGTAGAAGCTGTGTGAATAATAGGTCAAAATTTGCTAATAATGAGGTAACTATGAGGTAACCCTGAAGCAATAATGAATTAGAAAGTTTAATAATTTTACTGGTAATTCTTGGAAACAATAATGTAATTTTTGAGGCAGTTTATAAAATAGCCAATTAACAACCAGAAAAAAGATTAAGTTAAATATTAAGTATTCTATTGGAGTAGCATAACCAATCAGAAACTGAAACAGGTCAAATTGTACAAATTCAGAAGTCAGTTGCTAGCAGACAGCGTTCCTAACCGGACGCGAGCCGCGTCCTCGAGAAGTTTAATACGTATTCGGTGTGAGACAAAAATAGTTTACGTGTTAAAAAGTGCAAGTAATTAATAAAAGAATCTCACAGCTCTATATGTCAGTGAAGTGTTATTTAAATCGTGTCAAGAATTAATAAAAGGAGTGAAGCAAAAATTATAATCTGTGTAAGCCTACATTCTTCAGCCGCATCACGTCCTGTTAAGGAATCGTGTCTCTAAAATTAATACTGACGCAGCTCAGGTAAAACATAGAATATATAATATTTAAAAAACAGTCAAATTACAAAGTTAATATTTTTAAACTTGGGGCGAAGGCTACCGGAAACTTTTTACCATACGTGCGGTTGCAACTACTTCAAGTTTGGCTTCCCAACAGTCTATATACAATACAGGAGAGGACACAATCTGGCGAGCGCTGTAGAAACCTGTTGCAGCCGACTTCTGGTGTAAGGCAGGCTGCCGGCGTAATAAGCAAGGGCCGAGAATTATAGTTTATGATTGCAGGTGCATAAAAGAACTACGGCCATCTCTGCAAAACAGCCACTCGATGAAAGAAGAGACACAATTGGCTCAAAAAAAAATGCGTGAGATTCTAGCATTTATTGACGATTTTGTTATTTCAGGGTAAGCAAATAGTTATATGAAATTTGATTGAGGAAAATCTGTGTTAATTAAATCAAATATTTCTTTTACGAGATTCATAAATTTTCATTAATTCATACTCTAAGAAATAAATTATGGGTTTATGATAGGTGGAGTATGACAAATAATTTAGACTGCAAATTTTCTAAATAACGAGAGTACACTACGTCGATCAATGTGATCCAATTGTAGACCGAGCTTTGTCAGTGTTCAATTTTAACTTGAATTTTTCATCCAAAAATCTTATCAGAGGTTGAGTTTCGTCTGAGTTGAAGTTGAAATCAGCACTCATAATCACTGCCAACAATACTGCACCTTCAATAGTGTAGGCCAATAAGACTTTATTAATGATTTCAATGATATCATTAACTCTTATATTCTTTGATACAGCTAATATACAGTATAATCCGCAGGCGTCTACTGGTTCCCCATGCTACGTATTAACACAGTACACGCGGCGCAAGCGCGTAGACTGTCTATGACGTATACGACGGAGGGAGTAGAAATGATTCTTCCTCTCTTTCTTCTCAACTGCCGGTTGGAGTCTCGATCAGGCCAATTTGTCTGATGCAGGCAAGTTTGCCCTTGTACATCTTAGATTTTCTGGGAATAGCCTGTGAAGTCATTTTCATTCGAAAGCAGCTTTCTACAATTTTGTTTAACTGTAAGCCATAAGAGATAGATAAAAAATTAGAACAAAACTTGTAGATGACTTTAAGCGATAAATTTATTCCAAATGGCGTTTTGGGGGGAAGCGTCACTCACTTCCGAGATATTTTTGGTCTGAATTTTTCAATACTCAGTTTTATGTACTTCAACGTTCAGTTGTTTCTCGTGATGTCATGGAAACAATATGGAATTTTAAGGCAATATATAAAGTCCAGTTCTTAAACAATTCACTATTTCTGCGAAGGTTTATTTGTATTAAAATGAAAATAACTCTCGTAAAAATAGTTTCTACACCCACTAATCAGCGATATAGAGTAGAGAAATTCATGTGAATGTAATTCAAATACAGGTTTTAGTGCAGATAAAAACAAATGTGATGGTAGGTGCTCAGGAATGCTTGTCTTATCTCTGCAGTTGTCAAGCTGTTTATAACTGAATCAATTTAACTGTCAACGACTTTAACAAGATCCAAATAAGAGCAAGTATTTTCAAATAGGAGGGGGCGTTGAAGTTGGGATCCACTCAACAATTGGTGACTTCCTATTTGATTTCCATTTATTCTGTTTACATAAAGCGCCTTGAGAAAAATTACTTGTTACACAACATCGTTATTGAGAAAATCCTCGACGAAACATCCTCAAGCATCGGTTTGAAGCAAAAACACAAGACAACAGAAAAGTAAATTAGAATTTTTTTGGATACCCATTGAGACAAAACAAATAAAAAACCTTCAGTAGGAACAACATTTAGAGAATTTAATTATACCATTTTCCAAAAACAAAGTCTTTTGTTTTTAAATTATTTTCCAATTCAGAGAATAAAATAGACCCTCTTACTCAAATATGACTATGAGAAGTTAATGGTAAGGGAAAAATAAACAATAAAATCTGTAATACTTCGTCCTAGGATCTAGTCACCAACACCAGGATGTGTGTTTCAAATGCTCTATTCTCACTTTCTCTACTACGTATAGTATGTAGGAGAAGTATTGTATTCCACCAAAAAATTCGATACCGAGATTTCACCGGAAATATACGTTTTGAGACCCCTTGAATCCAAAAGAAGCATTTTTGGAAACATGTCCATGTGTGTGTCTGTGCGTGTGTCTGTGAACAGCATAACTCAGAAACGAAAAGTCGAATAAACACTAAACTTGGTATTTAGGTTCAGTATGTTCCAGAGATGCGACACTAAGGTTTTCAATAAAATCCCCCCACCTCAGGTTACACCTTACATGGAACATTTTTCGAAAATTTTAATTTTCTCAAAAATGGCTCTAACGATTTTGATTAAAATATGTTTAAGATATTTTTATGACAAATAAAATGCATATCTCGAATTTTCTGGGAATTTCTCCAAAAGTATTCTTCATTGTGAACGACTTTTGCATATCTGGTAAAGCATAAGAGAGAGACAAAATTTTACTACATAAAAAATGTAGATAACGTTAAAGTACACAATTTATCTCATATACATGTTTGTTGTTGAGTGAACCATTTTCGAGATATTGCTTGTTATTCCCTTAAATTTTCCAATATTTATACTTTTTCTCAAATGGAAATTCATTATTCATTTTTTTTTTGGTCCTGGTAATGCAAAGAGAATGGAATACTCCACATAGCAAACAGCTCTTAAAAGATTTGACTATCGCTTAAAGTCTACCAATTCCCCTTGCATCTACAAGAAAATTAGTATTAAGATTAACATCTCGATTAACATGAAGCATATGGAGAACAAGCGTTTGTAAAAATAGTTTGTACAAGAGTAGAGAAAGTCATGTAAGTGTATCATATCAAATTTTTTTATATATGGACGCTCTTTAACTGCTGTGGTTCTTAGCGTCCCATTCTATATTGGGCGTGAAAGACCGGCAATTTTGCTCAGAGGCCTCTTTATCAGGCTTGAGGTTCTTTTACGTGCCGTAAATCTACGACACGGGACCACCGGCTTTACTTCCCTTCCGAAAGAAGACATGCTAAGAATTTTTACGCCCAAAAAATGCATTGCCCTCCGCCGGGTTTGAACCCGCGACCTCGGAAACTAGAGGCTAGCATGGTAACCACTACACCAGGGAGGAGCTTTTCGTGATGGATAGTGAAGCCTTATTCAATTTTTCCTGGATTGCTCTCATAATCTGTCTCATTGTTTGCCCTAACCGCTCCTCAATAGTGTAACTATCTGCCAGGGCTACAAATTAAAACTCGAAAGCGAAAATATGTAACCATGAATTCCGACAATTGATAAGAAGTAACCAAAGCTACATAGCATAACAACATTTTATACTACCAACCTGCATAACATTTGGTACTCACAGGGTAACGGGGTACGGGGGCATCTCGCCCAACCTGAACAAAGTTCCTTCCAAATGAAAGGCATTTCACAGGCAATTGCCGGAAAATTCAAGATATACATTTTATTTCTTCATGTAAATATGGCATTTTAATCAAAATCGTTAAGAGTGTTGTACAGAAAAGCAAAAATTTCAAAAAATCCTCCATGTAAAGGTTAGTTTGGGATGCAGAGATATTTTATTTTAAAATCTTCGTATCGCATCTATAGAAGGTACTTAAGCTAAATACTGAAGAAGTATTTAGATTTTTAAAAGGAGTTTTATTGTTACGTTATTTGCACCACGCAATTTGAAGGAGTTGTATTATAGTTCCTCTGTTGGGGAGCCAAACGTGATGAAGTAACTGCCCCATTTATGGTACAAAGTTTCCGGTGGCCTTCGCCCCAAGTTTACTTTCCGGTGGCCTTCGCCGCAACGTTTAGGAAGCAACTTTGTATTTTTATGTTTCTTTAAATATCATATATATTTATGTTTGCCTCGGCTGCGTCAGAATTAATTTGTAGACACATTATTCTCTTATCAGGGTGTGTACTTCACTCCATTTATTAATCATTCACACGATTAAATAACACTTCACTTATATAGAGAGCTGTGAGATTATTTATTAATTGCACTTTTAAACATAATTCTTTGCAATATTCATCTGGCCTTTAATATTCTCACCGTAATGAATTTTCGTCTCACACTGAATACGTACCGAGCGAACGAATTGCTAGGTACGTTGCCTTCAAGCAACTAGCGTTTACCGCTTAAATTTGTAAAGTTTTCTATTTCAAGTCCCTGATTGGCTAATCCTACTCCAATAGAATACTTTTATTTAACTTAAGGTTTTTCTAGTTGTTGATTGGCTATTTATAAACTGTTTTAAATATTCCATTATTATTGCTCCAAGAATTACTAGTAGCATTATTAAATTTTCCATATGATTATTGCCTCAAGGTTACCTCATTGTTAGAAACCTTCGGTCTCTATTCTCACAGCTTCTACATTATTAAATTACTTAATACATTCACATAACATTATTATATATGTACATAATAAAAACAAACATAATACAATAACTTTACATACATTTTATATATTATATTATGCACATATTGCTTTAAGGCGGGCTGTAATTTTTTTACTTTCTCTACTACGTATAGTAATTAGGGGAAGTATTGCATTCCACCCAAAAATTCGATACCGAGATTTCACCGGAAATACATGTTTTGAGACCTCTGAATACAAAAAAGCATTTTTGGAAACATGTCCGTGTGTGTGTCTTTGAACAGCATAACTCAGAAACGAACAGTCGGATAAACACCAAACTTGGTATTTAGGTTCAATATCTTCCAAGGATGTGACACGAAGGTTTTCAAGAAAATCCCCCAGAGTACCCTTTACATAGAATATTTTTCGAAAATTTTAATTTTCTTAAAAATGGCTAACGATTTTGATTAAAATATCATATGTTTAAGATATTCTCATGACAAATAAAATGTATATCTTGAATTTTCTGGGAATGTCTCCAAAAGTATTCCTCATTGTAAACGACTTTTGCATAACTGGTAAACCATAAGAGATAGACAAACTTTTACTACACAAAAAATGTAGATAGCGTTAAAACACACAATTTATGCCATATACATGTTTTTTGTTGAGTGAACCATTTTCGAGATATTACTCGTTATTCCCTTAAATTTTTCAATACTTATTTTCTCAAATGGGAATTCGTTATTCATTTTTTTGTCTTGGATATGCAAAGAGTATTAATCTGTGGGAAAGGGAATGGTGCTGCACCTAGCAACCAGCTATTAAGAGATATGTATGTGCTTAAAGGCTACTGTATTACCAAATTGACCTTGTAAATATATATTCCCCTTACATCTACAAGAAAATTTGCCATAAGATAGACTCTGGAAATGAATGTTTATCTCGATTAACATGAAGTAGATGGAGAATAAGCGTTTGTATAAATAGGTTGTACAAGAGTAGCGAAAGTCATGTGAGTGTAATACATCCGATTTTTATATTATATAATTAGACTAAAATAATTTAAATGTTAAAAATACTGCCTCAATACAAAGTTTGGTAAGAGGGTAGATGTATTTCCGGCGAAATCTCGATGTCGAATTTTTGAGTGCAATGTAAAACCTTCTCTGCCTACTATATACGGTTATTCAAAAAGAAGGAACAGATTTTACATCTTTATTTCTAATGAACGACAATAGATGGCGACATATGCGATACACCACTGAAAAGAGAAAAGTTCAAAATTTTATTTTATGGGTTTAACATGAGTATCATTTGTTATGCAAGGGCGACCAGTGCTTCTCTGTTTGCATACGCAACCATCGCTACGAATTTATTGTATCAATTGTAAATTTTTTATGACGAAGCGGCTCTTTGTTGAACTTACACGAAATGCACGTTGCAATTGAGAAATGTTTGTTGCTGCTACGTATGAAAAGTCAGTTTGAAGACGATGTATTAGATTTCAACTGTTGGGGAACCGAACTTGAAATTCGTTGCAATTACATTATAGTACCCGCTTTCCGGTAGCCTTCGCCCTAAGTTTAAAAATATTAACTTTGTAATTTTGAAAGTTTCTTTAAATATTTAATATTTATGTATGCCTCGGCTGCGTCAGTATTTATTTTAGATACATGGGTATCTTAGCAGGGTTGTGGTGCAACAAGAATGTAGGCTTACACAGATTATAATTTTACTTCACTCCTTTAATTAATACTTGATACGATTTAAATAACACTTCACTGATATAGAGGGAGAGAGAGCCGTGAGATTCTTTTATTAAATAGTTGCACTTTTTAACACGTAAAGTTATTTTGTGTCTCACACGAATACATACTAAATTTCTTGAGGACACTTTTTACGTCTGGTTAGTAACGCTGTTTGCAGGCAACTGGCTTCTAGATTTGTAAATTTTGCTATATTTCAGTTTCTGATTGGCTAATCCTACTCGCGTAGAATACCTTCATTTAACTAAAGCTTTTTCTGGATGTTGATTGGCTATTTTATATACTGTCACTAAAACTACATTATTGTTACTCCAATAATCAGAAGTAGTATTATTAAACTCTCAAACTCATTATTGCCTCAAGATTATATCATTGTTATCTCATTTTTAGCAACTTTTAACTTATTATTCTCACAGCTCCTACATTATTAAATTACGTAATATATTCACATAACATTATTACACATGGATACAATAATATAAGCATATGCAATGACTGTTACGTACATTTTACAAATTATTACATACACATATTTCTTCAAGGCGGGCTGTTATTGAATTTATATTTTATAATTAGACTGAAATTATTTAACTGTTAAAAATACTGCCTCACAATGAAACAATGGATTCACTATTTGTATAATGCAGCACATAAAACGACTTTTCCTGTGGCGTCGCCATTTTCTCGTAAACAAACACTGCGCCGCTGTAGGCACTGAATGCAACTAATAGGTGGGGCTTAAAACTTTGAACTTTCCTCTATTCAATGATGTGTCGAGTGTATCGCTATCTATTGTCGTTCATTAGAAATAAATGTATAAAATATGTTCCTTCTTTTTGAATAACACTGTATATGTGGTAGAGAAAGTAAAAACTATCGTCGATTGTGAAGCTAACCGAAAAGTTAAAGAATAGGGCTGCTGGTAAGCTTCTGTTACGCACTGCATGTACAGATACCAAAAGATGGCGCTATATTCTTTTAAAGTCTGAAGTTATGCGCGAAAGAAAGCTTGGAATTAGGGGCAATAAACGGTTTATAGAACGTATCTTCACCGCAAAATACAGCTCCGTTAACTACTAGTCTTTTTTTCTTGTTCAGTTTTTTTTTTTTTAAAGTAAGTGTAGTAATTAAGTTTGGTGCCATGTAGAAGCCTCGGTTAATGTAGACCTTTTACAACCCCTCTGTGCGCAGACGTGCAACTGTCTGTGGAGGCTTTTAGTATTAAGAAAGCTGGAGATAAACTAAAATGGCCCAAGAGTTTACAGCGGCCGTAAAAGCCGATATTGAGCGAACGGCCTCATGATGGACGTCGCATTGCGGAGAAATAACACGCAGAAATTTGATACCTTGATGATGAGGCGTGCTTCATTAATCGCCTTCCCTTTCCTTCTGTCTTGCACTGTCCTTCTTCCTGACGTTTATATTTCCTCTTCGCCTCTTTATTTACTCTCATTTCCAAGTATTTGTGCCTCTTAATACATATATATAGTTTCTCTGCTTTAAAGTCGAAGGTACCTATTCAGAATTGTACCATTCCTATAACACTGCCTATATAAAAATCTGATGTGTTATACTCACATGACTTTCTCTACTCTTGTACAAAAGCTTATTCTCCATATGCTTCATGTTAATCGATATATTAATCTTACTGCTTATTTTCTTGTAGATGCAAGGGGAATTGCTAGGCTTTACGCGATAGTCAAATTTTTAAGAGCTGGTTACTATGTGGAGTATTCCATTCTCTTTTTATGTCCAGGACATAAAAAAGAATAACGAATTCCCATTTGAGAAAAAATATTGGAAAATTTAACGCGATCTACATTTTTTGTGTAGTAAAATTTTGTCTATCTCTTATGGTTTACCAGTTATGCAAAATTCGTTCACAATGAAGAATACTTTTGGAGACATTCCCAGAAAATTCGAGATATATATTTCGTGTGTCATGAAAATACCTTAAACATTTGATATTGTCATCAAAATCGTTAGAGGCATTTTTGAGAAAATCAAAATTTTCGAAAAAATGTTCCATGTAAAGGGTAGTCTTGGGCGGGGGCGATTTTCTTCAAAATCTTCGTGTCGCGTCCTTGGAAGATACTAAACTCAAATACGAATGCCCTTATGGGCTTATTCTACCTAACTGCAACATGCAGCACACGAAACCACGTGAAGCTAGAAGGTTACGCAAGGCATCAGACCCGAACAGTCTCTTTCAAATCACCCAGCGTTTGACAATGGCAGAAGGCGCACACAAAGACAGGCATAAGGAAGTCTTTCCCTGCACTAGTCAATGTAGCAGGCTTTCTCCTCGTGAAGCTACAGCTCGTATTGGAGTCACTGCAACTACAGCGCAGAGGAGGGTGTGGTTATCCAAGGAAGGGATTGAACACCGCCCCCTGGCGCTGGAAGAAGAGTGTGTCCACTCCCGAAATTGGATGCAGCTATAATTGTAGTAACAGAGAGGAACCGTTTCCGAAATGAAGGCACGTTCATAGTTTCCTGGATCAGCTCGAACAGCTCCACGACTTCTTGCATGAACGGCAGCTAAACAGCAACATCTGACAGACGAGCACTGATTGTTTCGTCTTGCGTTTGCAGAGAAAAATGACAACACCGACTGGCGAGATGACATTTTCTTCCATACGTAAGGGAAACTTGATTGTCTACCGTCCAAAGGGGTCCAATAGGTTGCAAAGTACGTGGCTTCACCATTTCATCATGGTCGTGTATCTGTATCGTGTTGGGGCCGGCTACGAAGGGACGGTTTGGGCGCTTGACGATACACTGAACAGCGCGCAATACACAGTAGTACCTAAATATTTTGATTCCCTCTGTGAGGATGGAGATATCCTGGTGGGATTGTTAAATTCATACAGAATAATCATCCTGTCCACGTATGTCGAAAGGTTTCAAACTGGTTCTTAGAGGCAGGATATCAGAGCGATAGACTGGCCACCCTGTTCACTAGATTTGAAACCTTTGTGTTCTCTGAGATGAAAAGTTTGCTGCAGTCGAACTTACCTACAGCTGCACGAAGGACAAAAGATGGCTTCTGGACATAAAGTCAGAAAGCCTAGGATGTTGTAGCTTCTCGTCCACGTTACTGCCGCGAAAATTGAGGGCAGTTATTCGTGCTGAGTATTCTTACACCCGATATCAATTGTTTATATTTTATATGTTCTAGTTTTATAAGATAATAGTTTATTTGCATTTATTTATTGAGATATTTAAAACGACTGTTTTAGTAGAATTATGTTTTGCGTGCATAGATATACTTAAAACTTTAACAACATAAAACAAATCTGATGTGTTACACTCACATGACTTTCTCTACTATTGTACAAACTATTTTTACAAACGCTTATTTTCCATATGCTTCATATTAATCGACATGTTAATCTTAATGCTAATGCAAGGGGAATTGCTAGGCTTTAAGCGATAGTCAAATATTTTAATAGCTGGTTGCTATGTGAAGCATTCCATTCTCTTTGTATGTCCAGGACATAAAAAAATGAATAACGAATTTGAAAAAAAGTATAAGTAATTACAAGCAATATCTCGAAAATGGTTCACTCAAAAAAAGTATATAACATAAATTGTGTATTTTAACGCGATCTACATGTTTTGTGTAGTAAAATTTTGTCTATCTCTAATGGTTTACCAGTTATGCAAAAGTCGTTGACAATGAAGAATGCTTTTGAAGATATTCCCAGAAAATTCGAGATATAAATTTCACTTGTCATGAAAATATCTTAAACATGTGATATTTTAATCAAAATGGTTAGAGCCATTTTTGAGGAAATTAAAATTTTCGAAAAATGCTCCATGTAAAGGGTAATCTGTGGTGGGAGGATTTTGTTGAAAACCTTTATATCGCATCTCTGGAAGATACTGAACCTAAATACTAAGTTTGGTGTTTAACCGACTGTTCGTTTCTGAGTTATGTTGTTCACAGACACACACACACACACGGACATGTTTACAAAAATAGTTTTTTTGGATTCAGGGGGCCTTAAAACATATATTTCCGGTGAAATCTCGGTATCGAATTTTTGAGTGGAATACAATACTTCCCCTACTTACTATACGTAGTAGAGAAAGCAATAACTAATGCAGGATTTGAACTGCGGAGCTTATGAGCGCAAGCAATACCTTCTTAACCTCTCGGCCACCGTAACGCTGTTACGTGTTCCGTTTCTAGGTGACCGTTGCCTCACAGGCGCAGATCATTCTACTGCTCCTGCATGTGCGTTGTGAACACAGCTGTTACGAAGGTACACGACCGGCACAGGAAGTCTGGTGATTACTCATTTGTTGGTCCAAGTGTGTACAGGTTTACAGGAATACTATTTAGGAAGCGAAGACAAGAGTGCTGGCACGGCCGGCTGTGGCGCTACACAGATGCGAGCGGCGACGTTTTATACCGAAGAGCCTGTATATTTACTGCGAACTTCCTGTTATTGGTACCAGCGACAAAAGTACCAGACTCGACGGCCGGCCGCACGGCGAGAAAACGGTCCCGCCAAGGATTGTTCACCACGTACATCGTGTGGTACAATTTGTAAATAAGAATGCGCCTACAAATGAAAACTCTAGAAATGAGAGTTCAAAAGTTATAACAGTAAACTAGCACTGTTTCTGAATTTATGCTGTTTAAAACTCATTTAGTGCATATACAGACCATCCTTCGTCCTTTTCTTCTCCTGTGCTAATAGATGTGGTGCACAGGATGTTTTGTAGAGAAATACTAGGGTTACCGAAGTCAATTGTAAGACAGGTAGCACAATTAGAGATGGGTAGGGTGCCAACTAAGGGGAAGATAATGGAAAGAGCTTTGAAATTTTGGTTCAGAAGTTTAAATCTAGGAAAAAGTAATGTGTTAAGACAATGTATTGAATACCAAGAGAATAGCTTAATGAATGATGAATGGGTAAGTAAATTACGGAACATTTCGGAGAAAAATGGGTTAGGAGATATATCGAGAAGGGGAGAAAATAACGTGAAATTTTTTTTGGAAAAAGGCGAGGAAAAGACTGGAAGATATAGAAATACAAATCATGTTCAGTGAGATTGCCGAAAAGAGCTCATTAGTTTATTATAGGCCAATGAAAAATACATGGGGTAGGGAAAAATATATAGACATAGTAAATAAAGAAGAGAGAGAATCTATTGCATGGTTAAGAACCGGAGCATGGAGGCTAAAAGAGCTAAGACAGGGTATTCCTCAGAACCATTGTACGATATGTGGTGGTAATGAAGACATTGAACACATAGTATTTAAGTGCCAAGGAACAGAAAATTGGAGAAAAGATTTTTTCAATAAGAAGTGGTTGGAGGGGGATAGAACTACACTTATGATTGAAATGATATGCAAGGACGCTAGAAGCATTGGACAGTTTTTGTGTAAAGTCAAAATTAAATGGTTTTGGACAGTGGATAGAGAAAAGTAAGAGGTAGCGCATCTTACTTTGAATGGAAAACTATAGTGAATATGTGATGGTTAAGTAATCAATAAATGAAAAGTGAAAAACAAGTGGAAATCAGACATAAAAAACAGCAAGATAATTTATTGACAAGAAATTGCAAAATGTAAATAAACTGGTCTACTGAATGAGTGACCAGGGTCAAAGTGTGGTAGACAATCAAATTTGTAAAACTCTTAGCACAATAAACAATTACTAATTTAGTATTTGAAGATTCCTGAGATCATCTCTTGAATGGTTAGTCACTTCAATGTTGACAAAACATGATTCTTTAAAACAATTTTACAGGAAACTAGGCTTTTAAATACTTAATTCGCTATATGAGAAGCTTTAAAATGCCCTGCATATAAAAATAGATTATGGTACAAGTGTCAAAAGTAGGGTTTTGTTTCACAAAATAAAACCACTTTTAGCCCGTGTGACACGCTCGAATTTTTAAAATATAAAAAATATTATATTGGTTCCTGAAACTAACAGAGATCACGTTTAGAAATAGATCAATT
The DNA here is from genome assembly GCA_030765065.1 of Deroplatys truncata. NCBI lineage: Eukaryota > Metazoa > Arthropoda > Insecta > Mantodea > Mantidae > Deroplatys > Deroplatys truncata. Next base: position 28,798,185 of record CM060981.1, on the reverse strand, counting down.
CACGTGTACAACGAGATTCTTGCAACAAGAGAAATGACGTTTAAAACGAGATCAACTCTCGTGTTTTGTTGATTTGCTAGCAGTCATTTTTAGTGAAATTATTTACAATATGTCTTACCTTACGCCAAGAAATGAAGTGATTAAATGCTATATCATATTACTTTCTGGATTTTTGTGTCAGCACTTCTAGTGTTGTTCTTTCTGCTGCATCTCTAATTTCACCTGGCTCTTCTATCTGAGTTTCTTCTTAATTCTTAATTGCCGCTGTTTAATATTGATGTAGGTTACACTAGATAAAAGAATAACGGTTTATATTAAAGAAAGCACAAGGCTGAGAATATAACGTATAGATTAACCCCACTACGAATTGCGATAAATTCAACATGAGAAGTTAATCATGTAAAAGGACAAAGAAAAGTAAAACCTAACTAAACCAAGTCGAATTATTAAACAGGTGGAAATACAAAGGATAAATGCCATGGACTTGAAACCAAAATTGGCCACAATAGAATGGTATAAATTTTTCGTACTTTCAGTTCGTGTGTACTATGTTAAATGTTCTACTTTTAGGTTTCCCCGACAAAGAAAACTACTCAGAAGTAAAGTAGATCGTTTGTCAAGTTTCATAAACCTTGATTTTAGTGTTATTTATCACTACAGTGTTTGGCCAACCGAGCGAGATGGCCCAGGCGGTAAAGTCCTCAGTCACTAAGGTAAATACCGGATTGGATATTTAACACTACGACTCAAAGTTCCGCCTTAAGTCTAAAATAATAGTAAAATGAAAAATAAGCGGTAAGAACGAATGCTATGACATCTATCCGCAGACAATGTAAGCAGTTAGACTGGACTGCACCCTAACGCCATCTGTACGGCACGAAGCAAAAGATTTGGCTGCCAAGTGCTGGCGGTCTCTGTGGGCACGTGACGAAGCAAGACAGCATTTTCCAGGGATGAGACCTAGAAGGCTAACTGTCCGCGTTTCTGTGTGAGCGCGGGGGTTAGACTGGATGACACCCTTCTGCCATCTACACGGCATGAAGCAGGTGGTTACAGAGATGAGACCTAGAAGGCTAACTGTCCGCCTTTCTGTGTGAGCGCGGGGGTTAGACTGGATGACACCCTTCTGCCATCTGCACGGCATGAAGCAGGTGGTTACAGGGATGAGACCTAGAAGGCTAACTGTCCGCCTTTCTGTGTGAGGGCGGCGGTTGGACTGGACGGCCCCTAACGCCATCTCACGACATGAAGCGGGTGGTTACAGGGATGAGACCTAGAAGGCTAACTGTCCGCCTTTCTGTGTGAGGGCGGCGGTTGGACTGGACGGCACCTAACGCCATCTCACGACATGAAGCGGGTGGTTACAGGGATGAGACCTAGAAGGCTAACTGTCCGCCTTTCTGTGTGAGGGCGGCGGTTGGACTGGACGGCCCCTAACGCCATCTGCACGGCATGAAGCAGGTGGTTACAGGGATGAGACCTAGAAGACTAACTGTCCCCCTTTCTGTGTGAGGGCGGCGGTTGGACTGGACGGCCCCTAACGCCATCTGCACGGCATGAAGCAGGTGGTTACAGGGGATGAGACTTAGAAGACTAACTGTCCGCCTTTCTGTGTGAGGGCGGCGGTTGGACTGGACGGCCCCCTAACGCCATCTGCACGGCATGAAGCAGGTGGTTACAGGGGATGAGACCTAGAAGGCTAGCTATCCATCACATATTCTAACAGTTATCCACCAACAGATCCGTCGTGATATGACCAGGGAGTTAAAGCGACGTAAAATAAAATAGAGAAAAAAAATGTTTGGATATTTTTTCTCAAATAGATATCCTTAAGGTGTTGGTAATGAAGTTAACATACAACAATAAACATCTTTGCTTGCACATGCGCACTAAGTTGTCATAAGAACAAGAAATACAAACAGCAGAAGGATTAGATTAAAAAAGAAAGAGAAAAGTGACCCCAGAAAACAAAGCTTGTATATGCAAGTATAAAATGAAGAGTCTGATTCTTTCTTACCTAGAACATTTTCTTTTTCATTTTACGGCTGAGTAAAATCCCGCACACACTCGCTGGAATTAATAAAGGCGTGGTTCACAGACAATGGAAACAAAACAAAGGAGAAAAATATAAAGAAAGAACAAGGCTCGGGATTATAGAACTTTTAGAGAAAATGCAGAGCAGCAGAAAAAAGGAAAACAGACCTGTGGATAAAGAAAATTAAAAACATAATATGTTTATCATATACGCGATTTCTTAGTATTTGTGCAGTTACTTTGGCAAAAACTAATGAAAAATTCATTATCAGATTAATATCAAGACATATGATTGATATAGTATGGAATTTTTACATTCTGTGACACCCATCTATAATAGCACTGTAGTCCACAAAAAAAGCATTATAACCATTTCTCCGCAAAATACACGTTTTGAAGTCCACTTTACTCAAAACAGTCTTTTTTTAATAGTTCCACCCGCACTTGCATTTTCGTCTATCTGTCTCTCTACCTGTCAATGAATAAGAGGGGCACTATTTATATTTTGAGCCTAACAATTAAAACAAGTTATTTTCTGATTGAAAACTGCTTTATTGTTTTTCAAAATCTTCTCCTTTATAATCAATACACTTTTGCATCCGTTTGAACCATTTGTCAAAGCATTTATTCCAGTCTTCTTGAGACACCTCCAAAACATGGGTTTTGAAGGCATCAACGGCTTCTTCTGCCAACGAAAATCGTTGAGCACGCAATTTATTCTTGATGATCGGGAACAAAAAGGAGTCATTGGGTGCCAAATCAGGACTGTATGGTGGATGAACCACAGTGGCGTAGCCTGATTATCAGACTCGGGTATATTGTAAAATTCGTTAAAATGTGATCAAAACTACCACTACTTAAAGATCCTTCTTCTTGACCACGAAGAACAAGTGCTTGTTGTCCTAAAAAGCATACGGCCTGTACAAAGTGAGAAAGTAAAGCTCTATGATTTTTCACTTCACTGTTACGCTCTTCAACTGAGAGTATATACTGACTATTCAATGAAATTCCTATTCTGGGAGTTTTCCCGAAGATTTTTAGTTGTTTTTCACGTATTACATGATTACAAGAATAGTTGTGTTTTTTTGGTTGCCTTATAAATGTTATTTAAATCTCCATAGATAATGAAATTCCACATACACCTTTCATTTGAAGAAAAGGGCATGACCAACAAAACAGTTTGCATAAGGTTTTACACCCGCACAGCCATCACTCACTTTCATAAACTTTGATGTTGAAATGCCTTACACATTTTTACTTTCTCTACTACGTATAGTAAGTAGGGGGAAGTATTGTATTCCACCCAAAAAGTCGATACCGAGATTTCACCGGAAATACATGTTTTGAGACCCCCTGAATCCAAAAAAGCATTTTTGGAAACATGTCCGTGTGTGTGTCTGTGAACAGCAAAAATCAGAAACGAACAGTCGGATAAACACCAAACTTGGTATTTAGGGTCAGTATCTTCCAAGGATGCGACACGAAGGTTTTCAAGAATATCCCGCCACCCCAGACTACCCTTTACATGGAACATTTTTCCAAAATTTTAATTTTCTCAAAAATGGCTCTAACGATTTTGATTAAAATATCATATGTTTAAGATATTTTTATGACAAATAAAATGTATATCCTGAATTTCCTGGGAATGTCTCCAAAAGTATTCTTTATTGTGAACGACTTTTGTATAACTGGTAAACCATAAGAGATTGACAAAATTGTACTACACAAAAAACGTAGATCGCGTTAAAATACACAATTTATGTCATATACATCTTTTTTAGTTGAGTGAACCATTTTCGGGATATTACTTGTTATTCCCTTAAATTTTTCAATACTTATTTTCTAAAATGCGAATTCGTTATTCATTTTTACTTTCTCTACTACGTATAGTAAGTAGGGGAAGTATTGCATTCCACCCAAAAATTCGATACCGAGATTTCACCGGAAATACATGTTTTGAGACCTCCTGAATCCAAAAAAAGCATTTTTGGAATCATGTCCGTGTGTGTGTCTGTGTGTGTGTGTGTGTGTCTGTGTGTCTGTGTGTGTGTGTGTCTGTGAACAGCATAACTCAAAAACGAACAGTCGGATAAGCACCAAACCTGGTATTTAGGTTCAGTATCTTCCAGAGATGTGACATGCAGGTTTTCAAGAAAATCCCCCCACCCCAGACTACCCTTTACATGGAAGATTTTTCGAAAATTTTAATTTTCTCAAAAATGGCTCTAAAAGATTTTGATGAAAATATCATATGTTTAAGATGTCATGTGAAATGAAATGTATATCTCGAATTTTCTGGGAATGTCTCCAAAAGTATTCTTCACTGTGAACGACTTTTGCATAACTGTTAAACCGTAAGAGATAGACAAAATATTACTACACAAAAAATCTAGATCGCGTTAAAATACACAACTTATGTCATATACATTTCTTTTGTAGAGTGAACCGTTTTCGAGATATTGCTTGTTATTTCCTTAAATTTTCCAATATTTATACTTTTTCTCAAATTCGTTATTCATTTCTTTTTGTCCTGGAAATGCAAAGAGAATGGAATGCGCCACATAGCAACCAGCGTTAAAATATTTGACCATCGCTTAAAAGCTACCATATTCCCCTTGCATCTACATGAATATTACCAATAAGATTGACATCTCGATATCTCGATTAACATGAAGCATATGGAGAATAAGCGTTTGTAAAATCAGATTGTACAAGAGTAGAGAAAATCATGTGAGTGTAACACATCAGATTTTTTTTACTTTCTCTACTACGTATAGTAAGTAGGGGAAGTATTGTATTCCACCCAAAAATTCGATACCGAGATTTCACCGGAAATACATGTTTTGAGACCCCCTGAATCCAAAAAAGTACTTTTGGAAACATGTCCGTGTGTGTGTCTGTGTGTCTGTCTGTGTGTGTGTGTGTGTGTGTGTGTCTGTGAACAGCATAACTCAGAAACGAACAGTCGGATAAACATCAAACTTGGTATATTTAGGTTCAGTATCTTCCAGAGATGGGACACGAAGGTTTTCAAGAAAATCCCCCACCCCAGATTACCCTTTACATGGAAGATTTTTCGAAAATTTTAATTTTCTCAAAAATGGCTAACGATTTTGATTAAAATATCATATGTTTAAGATATTTTCATGACAAATAAAATGTATATCTTGAATTTTCTGGGAATCTCTCCAAAAATATTCTTCATTGTGAACAACTTTTGCATAAGTGGTAAACCATAAGAGATAGACAAAGTGTTATTACACAAAAAATGTATATCGCGTTAAAATACACAATTTATGCCATATACATTTTTTTTGTTGAGTGAACCACTTTCGAGATATTGCTTGTTATTCACTTAAATTTTCCAATACTTATACTTTTTCTCAAATTCGTTTTTGAATTTTTTATGTCCTGGATATGCAAACAGAATAGAATACGTCACATAGCAACCATCGCTTAAAAGATTTGACTATCGCTTATAACCTACCAATTCCCCTTGCATCTACAAGAAAATTACCAATAAAATTAACATCTCGATTAACATGAAGCATATGGAGAATAAGCGTTTGTAAAAATAGTTTGTACAAGAGTAGAGAAAGTCATGTGAGTGTAACACATCAGATTTTTATGTCTTGGATATGCAGAGAGTTATAATCTGTGGCAAAGGGAATCGTGCTGCACATAGCAACCAGCTATTAAGAGATATGTATATGCTTAAAGGCTACTGTATTTCTATATTGTCCTTGTAAGTATATATTCCCCTTACATCTTCAAGAAAATTAGCAATAAGATATAACTTGAACGCAGCTCTGGTCAACGGCACCTGCCGTCAGCTGGAGGAAACTGGTGTTGTGTGCTTGACCCATGGTATGTACCGAGTTGGAGTACATCTCGTGTTAAAAATTATGCTCATACTATTGCGCTTATAAACGTGAATAGAGAGTAAATCGCGAGATTTTTGTTTCTTGTATGTGTGTTTCTTCAATCGTGAAAATTTGAGCTTGCTTTGGACACTTGGTTACTCACTATTAAAGCAAATGTAGGTGAAGATTTGCGCGGGTTCTGGGAGAAAGGTATGTACACAGGCAGGTACATCCGAGAGTTCACGAGACGGATAACAGATATAATAGCAAACAATACACAGTTTCAATGCGGATGTAGCAGCGAAAATGGAAACAAACTGTTATGTGATCAGCAAACTCTAGCTAAGAAACTATTAGTCATTAAATGTCCCTGAAAAGGAAGATGTATTAAAACAGGTCCTTCAAAGCTCGCACTCAATATTACAGCTAACATTAAAAAAATCTGATGTGTTACACTCACATGACTCTCTACTCTTTTACAAAATATTTTTACAAACGCTTATTCTCCATCTACTTCATGTTAATCGAGATAAACATTTGCATATTATTTCTAATTTCCTTATAGATGCATTCATTCTCTTTGCATGTCCCGGATTAAAAAAACGATAGCGGATTCCCATCTGAGAAAAAGTGTATGTACTGGAAAATTCAAACAAATAACAAGGAATAATTCGGAAAAGGTTCCTCGACAAAGAAATGTATACGACATATATTGTGTATTTTAACCAGATCTACATTTTTTGCGTAGTAAAATTATGTCTATCTCTTACGGTTTACGAATTATGCAAAAGTCATTCAGAGCGAAGAGGACCTTTAGGGACATTCCCAGAGCATTCAAGATATACATTTCAATTGCATTGTAAATATTTTAAACGTATGATATTTTAATCAACATTGTTAGAGCTATTTTTGAGAAAATCAGAATTTTCGAAAATGTTCTATGTAAATGCAGTCTGGGGAGGGGAATTTTCTTGAAAATCATTATGTCGCATCCCTGGAAGATACCAAGTTTGGTATTTATCTGACATTTCATTTCTGAGTTATGCTGTTCACAGTCAAAGACACACACACACACACACACACACACACACACACACACGTAAGGACATATTTGGATTCAAGGCACCACAAAACATATATTTCCGTTAAAATCTCGGTATCAAATGTTTGGATGGTATACAATACTTCACTTACTATACGTAGTAGAGAAAGTGAAAAAGCTAATATTCTTCTGTCCATTTCTTGCTAATATCGTAAACTTTCATTGCATTGTTCGTTTTATGTATAGGAACAATACAATAAACTAAAGCGAGAGTCAGATATTTTAAAAGCCTGTCGCTATGCGATGGCTTTGAAATCATGTTGGTCTTTGCATGACACGTAAAAGAAACAAAAAAATCTGATATGTTGCACTCACATGACTTTCTCTACTCTTGTACATACTATTTTTACAAACGCTTATTCTCCATATGCTTCATGTTAATCTTATTGCTTATTTTCTTGTAGATGCAAGGGGAATTGGTAGGCTTTAAGCGATAGTCAAGTATTTTAAGCGCTGGTTGCTATGTGGTGCATATCATTCTCTTTGCATGTACAGTACATAAAAAAATGAATAAGGAATTCCCATTTGAGAAAAAGTATAAGTATTGGAAAATTTAAGGGAATAACAAGCAATATCTCTAAAATGGTTCACTCAACAACAAAAATGTATATGACATAAATTGTGTATTTTAACGCGATCTACATTTTTTTTGCAAAATTTTGTCCGTCTCTTATGGTTTACCAGTTATGCAAAAGTCGTTCACAAAGAGGAATACTTTTGGAGACATTCCCAGAAAATTCAAGATATACATTTCATTTGTCATGAAAATATTTTAAACATATGATATTTTAATCAAAATCGTTAGAGCCGTTTTTGGGAAAATTAAAGTTTTCGAAAAATATTCCAATGTAAAGGGCGATTTTCTTGTAAACCTTCGTGTCGCATCTCTGGAAGATACTGAACCTAAATACCAAGTTTGGTGTTTATCCGCCTGTTCGTATCTGAGTTATGCTGTTCACAGATACACAGACAGCACACACTCACACACACAGATACACACACGGACATGTTTTAAAAAATGCCTTTTTTGGATTCAGGGGTCTCAAAACACATATTTCCGGTGAAATTTGGTATCGAATTTTTGGGTGGAATACAATACTTCCCCTACTTACTATATGTATTAGAGAAAGTAAAAATCTGATCTGATACATTCACATGACTCTCTACTGTCTATCCTTTATTAGTGGGTATAAAAACTAGTCTTACTACAACTTATTTTTCTATCTACTTCATTTTAAAGCAAATAAACCTTTTCAGAAATATCTACATTACAACGTCGTTATAGATACAAAGAGAACAGCGATAGTCAAATGTTAAACAACTGGACGCTATATGGCCTTAAAATTCCATACTGTTTCCATGACATCGCGAGAAACAATTGAATATTGACAGGACTCTAAAAGAATGATAAGCATTGAGGAAATGGAACCTTTAATAACGGATGTATCAGAAATGGCTTATACCACAAAAAAGTTATCTGAAATAAATTATACAAAATTCGTTCTGAATGAAGAGGACTTCATAGGTTATCCTCAGAAAATTCAGGATATGCATATTAATTGTCATGTAAATATCTTTAATATATGACAGTTTAGTCCAACTGCTAAGAGCCATTTTTCAGAAAATCTCAAATTCCAAATAGTTGTGCATGTAAAGTGTATTTTGCGTTGAGGAGTTTTTCTTTAAAATATTCGTGTCGCATCTTTGAAAGATACTGAACATAAATACCAAGTTTGGTAATTATCCGACTTTTTGTTTTGAGTTGTACTACTCACAGACCCTTACATTTGAGGTCATTTTTCTAAAAATGCTTTGGATTCAGGAGGTCTCAAAACTTGTATTTCCGATAAAATGTCGATTACGAATTTTTGGGTGGAATGCACTACCTTCTCTACCTACTAGGTACGTGGTAGAGAAAGGGATAGGGTAGAGTAGAAGCGAAGTGGGACTTTGCACCTCGACCTATGCAGATCTTTTGTACCGAGGGAGGGATGGATGATATGAGAGGAGAGCCAGGTCCTTTTCCACTGCCATGCATGCCAAGACCTCCTGCCGTCACTTGATCAAGCAGATGAGAGGTGAAGTGAAATGAGAATGGAGGTGAAATGGAGGGAGAGGAAATCCTCCCCAGCATTCGCATGTCGACCCGGGAAACCCCTGAAAGACCCATGGATCAAGAATGTCCGCCACGGGAATCTAAACCACGACCTCAGAAATTTGGACCACATACATTACCGCTTGAGCCATCCCGCTAGGTTTTAGTTGCAAATTATGAAGTATTTGAATATTCATACGAATAACAAAGAATACATCGTAAACGGTACAAACTCCACAAAAATTAACGATATCTACATTTTTTACATGATATTACTACTTTTTCGAAATTTTTTATTTTCTAAAAAATAGCGTTAACAATTTTAACTAAAATATTGTATATTAAAAATATTTATACAACAAAGAAACCGTAGATATATCTTGAATTTTCTGGGAATAGCCTGTGAAGTCCTCTTCATTGGGAAGAAATTTTGTATAGTCTTGTATAACTGGTAAAAGTTAAGACCGAGCGGGATGGCTCAGGCGGCAGCGTTTATGGCCTGCATCCGGAGGTTCTGGGTTCGACTCCCGATTGCCGTCTACTCTGACCATAGGTTTCTTTGTGATTTGCCTCTGCTCGCCTATGCGAACGGTGGGGTAGTGTGTTGTTACATGTTGGGTGAAGGCCAAAAAGGTTACTAGAAAATGATTATTTTATGTCACCCCAACACTCACATGGGGGATGCAGCTCGTTGGTAGCAAAGTCCGGGACCTTGGTGTGTAGATTTAAGGGGAAGGCGTGGGTTTTATATTACACTGAAAGATTACATAACACACATTACCCTTACATACCTGGGATTCATTCACAAACGTTTGGCGACTCTACACGATGAAAACGGAAACAGGATGGAGGGTGATGCCACGAAACCGTAGACCGGCCACACACACGACTAACTCCAAAGCCCATTTCCATTAGAGTGACGCTATCTTACAACCGTGTCTAGCGAAAGCCAGGCACGGCTGACGTCATATCAAACAGTTTCAAACGGATCTTTCGCTTTAACGTGGTCGCACCGAAAAGAATGACCGTTAAGCCGAAATATAACTGAGGAGATCCAGTAATGCTACGACTGGTAGCAACAATACAGCACATCTTTCAGGAAGTACCTTCGTGATCCGTGGTGTGGCTAGTATCGGGCAGATGGCATGGTTGCTGCACTTAGTAAAGAATTTCTCCCCGTAAAACCCCAGTGTGCGTTGGCCCGGTTGCTAGGGTCGCTTCGTCACCCTCTCGCGAAATTCTTCACCTCTGCTGGTGCCGGCGGGTGTTTCAAACTGCAAGTATTAGATACTTCCGGGCTCCTTCACTTCATTCCTGCCTCCGAGGTGTGAAGGTGGTTGGTCGCAGAGGCGAGGTGTCCGCCTCCGGTAAATACCTCTTACCTCTGGTAAACGTTAAGCGATAGACGAAAACGTACTCCACAAAAATAGACATCTTTTTAAAACACACAATTTATGTCAAATAACTTTTTGTAGCATCAGCCATTTCCGATAAAGACGTTATTAATGGTTCGAATTCTTCAACTCCTAGTCAATCTTACAAAGTCCTGTCGATTTTCCTTTGTTTTGTCGCGATGTCATGGAAACGGTATGGAATTTTAAGGCAAGCATATAGCGTCCAGTTCTTAAATATTTGACAATGTGTAATATGGCTATTTCAGTAAAGGTTGTGCCAAATTGACCCTCCCCGGAGAAATCTACTGTAGGCGACTACGGGCTGCACTAAAGGAAGGTTGACGTCTAAGGGAATAATAGTGAAATGAGTATGGTGGTGCTTTATAAAGGAAACGTCAAGACCAAGAAGAAAGGCCATAGTTAATTTGATACATGTAGTACGTCGGTGAATGTGGTCGTCGACTGCGCAGGCGCCGGTTCAGTCCCAGCTCTCCTCACCGTGCAGTGGACGAAGCTGAAGTTAGTCTTTCTTCGACGGCGAGGAATTTCACGAGGAAACCAGCAGGGCAACGTTAGGGCAGAAGGCATTGTGCACAGTGTTTCTAAATTCCTTTTGGTTTAACTTATTCAAAATTCTCTTTAGTAATTATTAACTGAGAAAGATTGATCGTGCGAAATATAGACTTACTGGTGTTCTAAATTTCAAATATATCGGTAAATGTGAGAGCACGAAGCAAGTATGTAATAACTGTAATTTAAAAAATCCGATGTGTTACTCTCACATGACTTTCTCTACTCTTGTACAAACTATTTTTACAATCGCTTATTCTCAATCTACTTCATCTTAATCGAGAGAAACATTTGCAGACTCTATCATATTGCTAATTTTCTTGTAGATGTAAGGGGAATATATATTTACAAGGGTAATATAGAAATACAGTAGCCTTTAAACACATACATATCTCTTAATAGCTGGTTGCTAGGTGCAGCACCATTCCCTTTGCCACAGATTAATACTCTTTGCGAATCCAAGAGAAAAAATGAATAACGAATTCCCATTTTATAAAATAGGAATTGAAAAATATAAGGGAACAACAAGCAATATCTCGAAAATGGTTCACTCTACAAAAAATGTATATGACATAAATTGTGTATTTTAACGCGATCTACATTTTTTGTGTAGTAAAATTTTGTCTATCTCTTATGGTTTACCAGTTATGCAAAAGTCGTTCACAATGAAGAATACTTTTGGAGACATTCCCAGGAAATTCAAGATATACATTTTATTTGTCATAAAAATATCTTAAAAATATGATATTTTATTCAAAATCGTTAGAGCCATTTTTGAAAAAATTAAAATTTTCGAAAAATCTTCCATGTAAAGGGTAACCTGGGGTGGGGGGATTTTCTTGGAAACCTTCGTGTCGCATCCTTGGAAGATACTGAACCTAAATACCAAGTTTGGTGTTTATCCAACTGTTCGTTTCTGAGTTATGCTGTTCACAGGCACACAGACGCACACGCACATGTTTCAAAAAATGCTTGTTTTGGATTCAGAGGGTCTCAAAATATGTATTTCCGGTGAAATCTCGGTATCAAATTTTTTGGTGGAATACAATACTTCCCCTACTTACTATACGTAGTAGAGAAAGTAAAAATTGTGGAAGAATAAAGGTTTCTGAAATTGTAATTATGTATTTTATAGAGGTGTAAATTTATTAAATGAAAGAAATTCGGCTTATTAATTAATTTATCTAATATATTGTCAAGTAGTAATCTACCATCATTTCTACTTTAATCCACTTCCTATTGGGACAGAAAGAACACGTTTCAAGGTTTACTTGGATTAAAATGTAGTAGGTAGATAGATAAGCTTTAGTAAGAATAGTTTGTATGCCCAATAACAAACGATAGAGGGTAGAGAAAGTCATGTGAATGTATAGTAAGCAGGGAAATTCTGATCCACTAGAGAGAGTAAATGTTACTTACCTTCCTTAATGAAGTAAATACCAAACCATTGATTGCATCTCATCTGGTTTCTGTTAACGCAATTCGGAGATGTAGCGAACATGGCCACTACATTAGCTAACAAAAGTCGAAGGATCCCAAAATCGAAGCAGGCAGCCCCCCCCCCCCCCAGATTATGGCGTGATCCCTCGTGTGCTCGCAATTACTAAAGTGACAACGGGCGCTGGAGATTAGGGATCTTGTCCCCTTTACGGGATTTCCTGCCGTGCTAGATCGTTCATAATCTCGGAGCTCAGCCGAGGTCGCCACTCGGCTTATCTGTACTAGTACTACGGTGTTTTCTCGCTTCAGTCAGCCCACCTAATTAAAATGGCACTTTCCCCACTATTACAGTAATAATGCTAATTCTTACAGTCGCATTTCTCAACAGCTCCATCCTCACACAAAAACTTAACCTTCTGTCGGCGTTACGTCATTTAACGTAAAAGTTTGTCTAGAACAGCGATAGTCAAATGTTTAACAAATGAACGCTATATGCTAGCCTTAAAATTCCATATTGTTTCCATGACATCGCGAGAAACAACTGAAATGAAATAGCGATAGTCAAATGTTTTAACAACTGGACGCTATATGCTCGCCTTAAAATTCCATACTGTTTCCATGACATCGCGAGAAACAACTGAATTTTTACAGGACTTTAAATGAAGGACAAAGTATTAGAACAATTCCAACTATTAATAACGGATATCTCTAAAATGGCTGATGCCACAAAAAGGTTACTGAAAATAAATGTTACTTTTTAAATAGATCTAGTTTTTTTGTGAACTGCGCTTTCATCTAACGCTTAAAGTGTATTAGTTGTACAAGAATATACAAAATTCTTTACAAATGAAGAGGACACACAGGGTATTCCTATAAAATTCAAGACATGCGTTTTATTTTTCATATAAATACCCTTAGTATATGATATTTTAATCAAAATACGTTACAGGCATCTTTTATGAAATAAAAAATTTCGAAACGTTTACCTTGTCAAGGTCAATTTGACGCAGTATTTTATATCACAACACTGTGAATGCCAGAGTGATTGTAGTGTAAATTTGCATTGTTGTATGACAATGATTTTAGGTGTTTGTTAATTATAAGCATTGTTAGGAAATAAGTTTACACGACCTCACTGAAACTGACAATAGGAGCGGATAACAATGTAGCGAGGGGGTGAGTTGTTTATTAATTAGAAGAAACAAGCAAATGACGTCAGAGTAGCGCGCTTTTCTTTAAAAATGGAGGGAATATCTTTCCTAGAGCATATGTGTTCGTAATTTTTATTGGATATAAAAATAGACGCCAATGTTGGCGCGCTTTATTAACCAATAGCAGCTCTGTTATAATCTTTAGGCATATCGGGATGAGGGAGTATAAATTCCGAGCCAGAGACGGGTAACGCGCAGTTTTACAGAATCATTCACAAGGCAAACGTCGCGCCGTTCAACGGAATCATTCACGGGTCACACGTCGCGCAGTTCTACAGAATCTCTCGCGTCGTAAAGTTAGTTAAAAGATGTGAAATAAGCGAATTCATAATGTGCGGCAAATAAGTGATTATAGTTACATTCTAAAATATAACAGTTTCATTCGGGGAGGAAAATTATGTATTTATTCAATTGATCTATTTATTTGAGATGAAAACAATACAATTCGATTTCATTTAAAAGTAGTTTAAAGTTATTGGATTAATACTAATCCCACATGGAATAATTACCTATTGATGTGAAACAAAGCAAAACCTGCGTGTATCAAGAGTAATTATGTGAAATGAATAAAGTGTGACGGCAATAAAAGTGTAAAAACAAATTCTTCTATCAGTGTTATCTTTTAGTAACAACTCCTTTCCGTTTACACACCCTGTTTAAGAGATTTGCTCGAGTGGGTAATAATAGCTAGGCGGAGGACAAAGAACTCAAAATTCAAAATAGTAAAACAAAAACAGGCGCTCAGAAAATAAGATAACAGAAAGATACCGCGACAAATTTAAGGTGAGCAATCTTGGTGTTGCATCTTTTGAAGGTACTGAGCATAAATACCAAATTTGATATTTAACTTGCTTTTCATTTTTGATTTATTATGCTCACAGACATATACGGACCATTTTTTAAATGCTATATTTTCGGTGCAATCGCGTATCGAATTTATGGATCTCGTATCTACCAGATACCTGGTAAAGAAGGTAAAAATATATTTATTGTTGAAGAGACACAATTTATATAAATTACATTTTTTGTGGTGTTTACTATTTCAGAGGTTTTTTCCCCCAATCGGTTTGAAGTTTTATATATTTTTACTTTTGTCAAGTGGCAAGTCGGTATTCACTTTGATGCAGTAATTTGTATCACAAATTACTTAAATGTAAATAATGATTGTAATATGAACATGCATTTTTGTGACATTGATTTGAGATGTTTGTTGATTGTAATTATTGTTGAGAAGTAAGTTTATACTGCCTTACTGAAACTGACAATAATAGCGTGCAATAATGCAGCGAAGGGGTGAGCTGTTTATCATTATTAGAGACGAGGAAGTTACGTAATGTTGGCGCGTTTTTCTTTTAGAATCTTCTGGAACATTTCCCTAGAGCATATGTATTCATAATTTTCATTGGATATTTAAATAGACGCTAATATTGGCGCGTTTTATTAGCCAACTGCAGTTCAGTTATAATCTTTAGGCATATCTGGGTGTATGAGTATAAATAGAGGCTAGGTTAGAGGTAAAATCCTTCAGTCGGCCAGTTCATCAAAATTCTTTGTACACTACACGTCGCATTCCCGTCAGTTCGTCGAAAGTATTTGTACGGCACACGTCGGATATAAATTTGCAGGTTACGCGTAACAGAGTTATGAAAAATCTCAAGTGTTATAAAGTTAATTATACAAAAAGTTGAAGTACGCGAATTAAGAATAATCAGTAATGAAGTTATTATAACAGTTTCAGTTTGGCGAGTGTCAAGATCAATGTGCAAATGTGATAGTTAACGTGTTCGACAATAAAAGTGTAAAACCAATTTCTTCATCAGTGTTATCTTTGGATAAAAGATTCCTTTCCGTTTACACAACCTGTATAAAGAGAAGTGCTTGACCAAAAGGATAATAGCTAGCCGGAGGACAGAGAACCAAAATTAAATAAAATAACAGTAGCATTTTTTCAAACAAAAACTAATACTGCCGCAAATTGCTAACACCAGATGGAGCTAACAAACCTAACAAATGAATCACGTCACAAGATGGCTTCACCACGGGAAGTAAACACAAATACAAACATATACAAATAATGTTACTTCAACTTTTACTTTCTCTACCACATATACATAGTAGGTAGGGAAAGTACTACATTAAATCAAAAATTAGATAACGGGATTTCACCGGAAATACATGTTTTGAGGTTCCCTGAATCCCCCCAAAAAGCATTTTTGAAAACGATCCGTTTGTGTGTTTGAACAGCATAATTAAAAAACGAAAAGTCCGATAAATACCAAACTTGGTATTTAAATTCAATACCTTTCATGGATGCAACAGAAAGATTTTTAAGAAAATCGCCCACCCACAACTACCCTTAACATGAAAATATTTCAATTTCTGTTTCACTTTTTAAAAAATACCTCTTAACGCTTTGGATTAAAATACCACACATTAAAGATATTTACATGACAGATAAAATGTATATCTTGAATTTTCTGCAAAGTCCTCTTCATTCAGCAGAAATTTTGCATAACCTTATATAACGAGTAAAAGTTAAGCGATAGACGGAAATGTACATCTCTATAAAACGTGCAATATATTTGAAATATCTTTTTAGTGGCATCAGCCATTTCCGAGATATCCGTTATTAATGGTTCGAATTGTTCAATACTTAGTCATACTTAAAGTTCTTTCAACATTCAGTTGTTTCTCGCGATGTCATGGAAACAGTATGGAATTTTAAGGCCAGCATATAGCGTCCAGTTGTTAAACATTTGACTATCGCTGTTCTCTTTGTATCTATAACGAAATGTGTAACGTAGCTGTTTCTGTAAAGGTTTATTTGGATTAGACTGAAGCAGAGAGGAAAAAAAATGATGTGTTACACTCACATGACTTTCTCTACTCTTGTACAAACTATTTATACAAACGTTTATTCTCCATATGCTTCATGTTAATCGAGATAAACCTTTGCAGACTCTATCTTATTGCTAATTTTCTTGTAGATGTAAGGGGAAAATATATTTACAAGGGCAATATAGAAATACAGTAGCCTTTAAGCACATACATATCTCTTAATAGCTGGTTGCTAGGTGCAGCACCATTCTCTTTCCCACAGATTAATACTCTTTGCATATCCAAGACAAAAAAAATGAATAATGAATTCCCATTTGAGAAAAGTATTGAAAAATGTAAGGGAATAACAAGTAATATCTCGAAAATGGTTCACTCAACAAAAAAAAATGTATATGACATAAATTGTGTATTTTAACGCGATCTACATTTTTTGTGCAGTAAAAGTTTGTCTCTCTCTTATGGTTTACGAGTTATGCAAAAGTCGTTCACAATAAAGAATACTTTTGGAGACATTCCCAGGAAATTCAAGATATACATTTTATTTGTTATAAAAATATCTTAAACATATGATATTTTAATCAAAATCGTTAGAGCCATTTTTGAGAAAATTAAACTTTTCGAAAAATCTTCCATGTAAAGGGTAATCTGGGGTGGGGAGATTTTCTTGAAAACCTTCGTGTCGCATCCTTGGAAGATACTGAACATAAATACCAAGTTTGGTGTTTATCCGACTGTTCGTTTCTGTGTTATGCCGTTCACAGACAGACACACACACAGACTCACACACACAGACACACACGGACATGTTTCCAAAAATGCTTATTTTTGGATTCGGGGGGTCTCAAAACATGTATTTCCGGTGAAATCTCGGTATCGAATTTTTGGGTGGAATACAAACTTCCCCTACTTACTATACGTAGTAGAGAAAGTAAAAAGTTTCTTATGAATAATTTATATAGCCACTAGTAAGCTATAGAGGGTAGAGAGTCATGTGAATGTAATATATCAGATTTTTTCTCGTGATATTGGAAAGAAAATAGTATTTCAAAACCATCACATAACGATTTATGTGTCTTTCACTTAAGCCTACTGTATTCTCCTGCACCTGCAACCATTAAAATGAACGGGATAGAAGAATAGTATTTTGCATGAATATTCGTAGAGAAAGTCATGTTTACTTCTTGAGAACAAATGGTTAGATAGGAGTCTAACTGAGGTATATGGAGGTCAGACTGGCTTTGTTTAGTTCAATGGAAGGCAACACATTGATCCGTGCTGTGAATTTGCATCTTTTTGTTCACTTCGTGTCTGTCACGACAAGGGCGAGAACAGGACAAAGGCAACGAGAGCGGGGGGGGGGGAGAAAAAACAAATCAGTTTCTCTGTCAGTGGACCGCTAGGATACATGTTCTGTCATCACCACGCATAGCCGATATTAATAGAAACCGCGTTATTTATGCCAAAAATCTCATCAATGGATCGCTTTGCATTTGTTAACTGAATTCTTCTAACCATTATTTAAATGTGTATGTTGTTTTGTTCGACAAGGTTTTGCAAACTGTCATATATTTTTTGTTGGGTGATTTTCTGAATTACTAGCTTTAATGAATGAAGCGAAAAAGATGGGTTTCTAATTTGGTGAATCATTGTGCCTTATTACCCCTCTTAAGATGTAACACGAATGTTTTCTGAAGATACCCCCACTCTAAACTACCTTTACATGGAACATTTTTCAAATATCTTCTAGAATATGACTAACAATTTTGATTAAGGTACCAATCATTAAAGCTGCTTACATGCCAAATAAAATGTATATCTTGTCGCGGTAACTTTCGTGTTATCTTATTTGCTGAGCGCCTGTTATTGTTTTACTATTTTGAATTTTGGGTTCTTTGTCCTCCGGCTAGCTATTATTACTCAGTTGAGCAAATCTCTTGAACAGGGTGTGTAAACGGAAAGGAGTTGTTACTAAAAGATAACACTGATAAAAGAATTTGTTTTTACACTTTTATTGCCGCCACACTGAATTAATTTCACACATTTACTCTTGATACACGCCCGACTGAAACTGTTATATTTTCGAATGTAACTATAATCACTTATTTGCCGCACATTATTAATTCACGTATTTCACATCTTTTAACTAACTTTTCGACGCGAGAGATTCTGTAGAACTGCGCGACGTGTAACCCGTGGATGATTCTGTTGAACCGTGCGTTACTTGTCTCTGGCACGGAATTTATACTCCCTCACCCCGATATGCCTAAACATCATAACAGAGCTGCTATTGGTTAATAAAGCACGCCAACATTGGCGTCTATTTTTATATCCAATCAAAACTACGAACACATATGCTCTAGGGAAGATATTCCCTCCATTTCTAAAGAAAAGCGCGCTACACTGACGTCATTTGTTTGTCTCTTCTAATTGTAAACAACTCACCCTCTGGTTTCATTGTTATCCGCACCTATTGTCAGTTTCAGTGTGGCCGTGTAAACTTATTTCCTAACAATGCTTATAATTAACAAACATCTAAAATCATTGTCATACAATAATGTTAATTTACACAACAATCACTCTGGTATTTACAGTATTGTGGTATAAAATACTGCCTCAATTTTGAATTTTCTGAGAATATACTGCGAGTCCTGCTATTCGGTAGGAGTTTTGTATAAACCATTAAGGCTGATAAACGTTAGACGAAAACGTACTACAGAAAAAATATAGATGTCTTTAAAACATACAATTTATTTCAAATAAGCTTTTTTGTAGCATAAGCCATTTCTGAGATATTCGTTAGTAATTGTTCGAATTGTTCATTACTTAGCGATTCTACGAGGGGCACTATTTATATTTTGAGCCTAATAATTAAAACAAAGTAATTTCTGATAGAAAACAGGTTTATTGTTTTTCAAAACATTCTCCTTTATGATCAATACACTTTTTCATCCGTTTGAACCATTTGTGAAAACATTTATTCCAGTCTTCTTGAGACACCTCCAAAACATGGTTTTTGAAGGCATCAACGGCTTCTTCTGCCAACACAAAATCGTTGTCCACGCAATTTATTCTTGATGTTCAGAAAAAAAGGAAGTCATTGGGTGCCAAATAAGGACTGTATGGCGGATGACCCATCAATTTGATTTTTTGAGCCTTCAAATACTCTGTTGTTAGACGAGATGTGTGCGCGCTCGCATTGTCTTGATGAAGAACGATCCTACGGCTCTTGTTGGTTTTCCGTACTTCACCGAAGACTTCCGGCAAACATATGGTTATGTACCATTCGGTATTGACCGTTTTACGTTCCTCTAAAGGCACTGTTGCCACATGGCCAGTTTTGCTGAAAAAGCAGGCGACCATTTGCTTCGAAGTGCGTCGAGTGCGAACAACTTTTGTTGAATTTGCTTCATCTTGAAACACCCATACAATCAACTGCTGTTTACGTTCCGGCTCATACGCATAGATCCATGATTCGTCACCTGTTGCAATCTTATATACGTCTTTTGAGGCACCGCCATTGTATTTCTTGAGCATTTTTGTACACCAATCGAAGTGAGCATCTTTTTCAGATTGCTTCAAATTATTTGGGATCCAACGAGAGTAAACCTCTTTCGCGGCTAAATAATCACGAAATATTTTATATATGCTGGTGGAACTAATGTCTAGCGTTGTCACAATCTCACAATATGTCGCATGACGATTTTTCATTATTAGGTTTTGCACAGCATCAATGTTTTCTGGCACAACAACTGATTTTTAGACGACCTTCACGAACTTCATCATTGAGCGAACGGCGGCCACGATTAAACTCGTTATACCAGCGTTTCACAGTGGCAAAGGATGGAGCTTCGTCGCCAAATGTGGAAGTTAGTTGATCAATGCACTCTTGTCTTGATAATCCACGTCGAAAGTCATAATAAATCATTGCACGAACATTTTCACGAGTTAATTCCATGTTTTGTTGACACACAATTTTCAAGTTAGTGTAAACAAAACAAATAGCGCTCTATTGACAAAATGTTTGAAATAGATTATGGTCAAAAATGTCAAACTTTCCACTGGAAACGTCAGATGGCACCTACAACATTCAGGGTTGCCAAGGCTCAAAATATAAATAGTGCCCCTCGTAGTCCTGTCAACATTCAGTTATTTCTCGCGATGTCATGGAAACAGTATGAAATTTTAAGGCCAGCATATAGCGTCGAACTGTTAAACATTTGACTATCGCTGTTCCCTTTATATCTATAACTAAACGTGTGATTTGGCTATTTCTGCAAATCTTTATTTGGATTATAATGTAGTAAATAGAAATATAAGCTTTAGTAAGAATAATTCTTATACCCGCTAATAAACGATAGCGGGTAGAAAAAGTCATGCTAAGGTATCTACCTTTTCGTCACCAAGGATTCGAAGGAATCCACTGCAAAACTATAATTTTATCAAGCGATAAGAGATTAATACTTTGGTAGGTTAAGTAGTGATTCTTCTAGTGTTTACACTGTTATAACTGGTTTTTACATTTTGAATGATTAAAATTTGAGTGATCTTTTTATTGAAGAGATTGA
Organism: Deroplatys truncata; assembly: GCA_030765065.1. Classification (NCBI taxonomy): domain Eukaryota; kingdom Metazoa; phylum Arthropoda; class Insecta; order Mantodea; family Mantidae; genus Deroplatys; species Deroplatys truncata. The sequence continues at coordinate 28,777,073 of CM060981.1, read as the reverse complement.
TGTGGTAGTTAAGTTGTTTCAATGCGGAATTGACTGCCTGAAGCTCACTGTCAAAATGGGTTGAGTTTGGACCAAGAAATATATAACAGCAGAATGATCTGCTGTATATTCCAGTACCTGTTTTGTTGTTAAAATTATGCCCACTTTTAGAGTCATCAGTGTAAATAGGTATCTACTCATGTGTAAATAGCCTCTAAGGCGACCTCTTTCTTAATTCATTAATTCTGTTGACAGGATAAGTTACATATTGTAACTTATGTCCAATGATAAACTTGAGACCGTCTTTTGCCACAATAAATAAATTTATATGTCATATTATAAGGTTTATATATACACTGTGCGCAAAACCTAAGGATGAAAGTAATCTTCGCATGCTGTGACATATAGCTCGGAGAAACTTGAATCATACATAGAGGGAACTGCTACAGTAGGCAACTAAACGAAATATGCAACGAGACGAACAGAAATGCCACTTTTATTCATAGACCATAAGCTACACTAAAGTCAATACGACATATGATGGCTCTCTAGATTTACAGAAACAGATACATTGTGCTTAAAAGGGTGTGTGATCACCACGGACAGCAATGCATTCTCTGCATCGTGCTCCCATGCTGGCCACAAGGTTGTTAAGCAGTTCTTGTGGTAAGGCGTTCCATTCCTCCACCAGCGCTGTTGACAACCGTTGGATGGTCGTTGGTGTTTGTGGATGTGCTGCAATGCGTCTCCCCAAAGCGTCCCACACGTGTTCGATGGGACTTAAATCGGGGGAACGGGCAGGCCAGTCCATTCGCCGAATATCCTCTCGTTCCAATAGATCTTCTACCTGCGCTGTTCGATGCGGTCGCGCACAGGCATACATAAAAATGAAGTCAGGGTCGACTACACCCCTGAAAAGACGCACATGGGGAAAGAATACAGTATTACAATAACGCTGACCAGCAGCGTACCGTGTTCAAAGATTTGGAGGTCGGTACGCCAATGCAACATTATGCACTCCCCAAACCAAAACACCCGGACCACCAAAACATCAGGTTCAAGGATGTTCCTGGTTCCATTACGTGTTCCCACCTCTCGCCAGATGAGGGTACGTCGAGAATCACTACTTAGACTGAATGTGCTCTCATCCGAGAAGAGCACGCTACCCCATCCCTCGTTGGCCCAAATTGGATGCTCTTGGGACCATCGCAAACAGTGCCGACGATGTGCGGACGTCAAAGGAACACAACGTACTGGTCATCGGGCAAAGAGATCACCTCTTTGTAGTCGCCGTGCCACTGTGTTTCGTGAGATTGCGTGCCTAGCTGTCCTGTTAAATGTCGTTGCAATAGCTGTTTGACGTGGATTCCATCTTGCCTGTTGCACAATGTAGCGGTCATCTGCTGCTGTAGTTGACCGTGGTCGACCACCACCTCTGCTTCGGAAAGCAGTGCCTGTGGTTTGGAAGGTTCCCCATGCACGTGAAACAATGATGTGAGCAATTCCAAACTCCTGAGTAACACTCGTCACACTTTGCCCTTCTTCCAGTTACCCGATGGTTCTTCCCCGTGTGAAGTCATCCAAATGGTGTCTGCGGGCCATGCTGCTACAGTGCACCGTAACAGCTCGCTAATTGCCACACACCGTCTTGTCCTGTTTCGTCAACTGCCCCGTGTTGTGGGACCGCACTATAGGCTCGCTACACTCACACCATGTGACGTCCAGCTTTCTGTGTACGTGTGAGAGACCTCTGGCAACATGCTCCCGCACCTTCATCTACTTCCACCATATGTTATGTTACTTTACCCATCTCGTCCTTAGGTTTTGCACACCAGTGTATTATATATAATTCTGAAACAAACAGTAATATTTGTTCATTTTTCTCATTGTAAATATAGCTCAGGTTAAAATGTTCCTGGTTTCTGGCTTAAAATGCTGAGTCACTCCTAACTAAAATACTTAGGCTATTGTGGTAACTTTGAACACCTGTTTTCAAATCATCACAGCACGGAAACGGGTTCCGGACATGGGTTTCTATTCAAAACATGAGCTATTCAGTACCCTCTACAAGTCCTATAAGTTTGTAAGGGGAATTTCCTAACACCTGAATATTTAAAATTTATAAATTTAAAGAGGGCATTTCTATTTATAATACTATACAAAAAATCTCGCTTATTCTCCATCACTTCATGTTAATCGTGATGGTAATCTTATTGCTAATTTTCTTGTAGATGCAGGGGAATTGGTAGACTTTAAGCGCTAGTCAAATGTTTTAAGAGCTGGTTGCTATGTGGAGCATTCAATTCTCTTTGTATGTCCAGGACATAAAAAAAAATACTGATGTGTTACACCCACATGACTTTCTCTACTCTTGTACAAACTATTTTTACAAATGCTTTTTCTCCATCTACTTCATGTTAAATGAGATAAGCATTTGCAGACTCTATCTTATTGCTAATTTTCTTGTAGATGTAAGGGGAATATATATTTACAAGGGCAATATAGAAATACAGTAGCCTTTAAGCACATACATATCTGTTAATAGCTGGTTGCTAGGTGCAGCACCATTCCCTTTCCCACAGATTAATACTCTTTGCATATCCAAAACAAAAAAATGAATAACGAATTCCCATTTGAAAAAATAAGTGTTGAAACATTTAATGGAATAACAAGCAATATCTCCAAAATGGTTCACTCAACAACAAAAATATATATGACATAAATTGTGTATTTTAACGCAATCTACATTTTTTGTGTAGTAAAAATCTGTCTATCACTTATGGTTTACCAGTTATGCAAAAGTCGTTCACAATGAAGAATACTTTTGGAGACATTCCCAGAAAATTCAAGATATACATTTTATTTGTCATAAAAAATCTTAAACATATGATATTTTAATCAAAATCGTTAGAGCCATTTTTGAGAAAATTAAAGTTTTCGAAAAATGTTCCATGTAAAGGGTAATCTGGGGTGGGGTATTTTCTTGAAAACCTTCGTGTCGCATCTCTGGAAGATACTGAACCTAAATACCAAGTTTGGTGTTTATTCGACTGTTCGTTTCTGAGTTATGCTGTTCACAGACACACACACACAGACAGACAGACACACACACACGGACATGTTTCCAAAAATGCTTTTTTTGGATTCAGGGGGTCACAAAACATATATTTCCGGTGAAATCCCGGTATCGAATTTTTGTGTGGAATACAATACTTCCCCTACTTATTATACGTAGTAGAGAAAGTAAAAACAATAACGCATTCCCATTTGAGAAAAGGTCTAATATTAAGGAATTCAAAAATAACAAGGAATATCTCGGAAATGGTTCACTGGACAAAACAAACTCTACATTATTTGTTCCAAACATTTTCTCTGTCTCTTACGATTTACCAGTTATGCAAAAGCTATTCAGAGAGAAGAGGACTTTTGGGGACATTCCCAGAAAATTCAATATATAAATCTTATTTATTATGAAAATGTTTTAAACATGTGTTATTTTAATCAAATCGTTAAAATAATTTTTGAAAAAATAAAATTTTTTTAAAAATTTTCCCTTTATAGCTAGACTGGGGTGGGGGAATTTTCTTGAAAATCTTCGTGTCACATTTTTAAACTATACTGAACCTAAATACCCAGTCTGGTATTTATCGGAGTTTTCGTTTTTTATTTATGCTGCTCACAGACACACACATACACACACAGAGAACTTTACCAAAAAATGCTTTTTTTTGGATTCCGGGGGCTCAAAACGTAATTTCGGTGAAATCTCGATAGAGAATTTTTGGGTGGAATGCAATACTTCCCCTACTTACTACTACAAAAAGTAAAAAGATATACTCTTGTGGTCTGGTAGTTAACATACTGATTTCCAGATCCTGAGGTTACACATTCAATTCTCGGCTGGAAGATTTTTTAAGCCACAATTATTCCCGTCCTCCCTAGAGTCTGGAAGTATAACTGACAGAGTAAATGTGGGCTTGAATTCAATGTTTAAAAACAAAATCCAACGTGACAAAACCCAAAGATTACCAGAGTGGTAAACGAATTAACTTCATTACTGATGGGTAGCAGTTTTTAGGGCAAAGCTCACGATGTGACCTAAGATATTACATTGCACACACACAAACAAAAATAAAACATGCCATTTTTACTTTCTCTACTGCGTATAGTAAGTAGTGGAAGTATTGTATTTCACCCAAAAATTCGATACCGAGATTTCACCGGAAATATATATTTTGTGACCCAATGAATCCAAAAATAGCATTTTTGGAAACATGTCCGTGTGTGTGTCTGCCTGTGAACAGCATAACTCAGAAACGAACAGTCGATAAACACCAAACTTGATACTTAGGTTCAGTATCTTCCAGAGATGCGACACGAAGGTTTTCAAGAAAATTCCCCCACCCCAGATTACCCTTTACATGGAACATTTTTCGAAAATTTTAATTCTCTCAAAAATGGCTCTAATAATTTTGATTAAAATATCATATGTTTAAGATATTTTTATGACAAATGAAATGTATATCTCGAATTTTCTGGGAATGTCTCCAAAAGTATTCATCATTGTGAAGGACTTTTGCATAACTGGTAAACCATAAGAGATGGACAAAAGTTTACAATACAAAAAAAATAGATCGCGTTAAAATACACAATTTATGTCATACACATTTTTTGTTGTTGACTGAACAATTTTCGACACATTGCTTGTTATTCCCTTAAGTTTTCCAATACTTATTCTTTTTCTCAAATGGGAACTCCTTATTCATTTTTTTATATCCTGGACATATAAAGAGAATGGAATACTCCACATAGCAACCAGCTCTTAAAATATTTGACTATCGCTTAAAACCTTGCAATTCCCCTTGCATCTACAAGAAAATTAGCAATAAGATTAAAATCTCGATTAACATGAAGCATATGGAGAATAATGTTTGTAAAAATAGTTTGTACAGGAGTAGAGAAAGTCATGTGAGTGTAACACATCAGAGTTTTTAGTAATTTTTGGAAATTAGTCCCCCTGCATCACCACTATCATATTCGGAAAGTCCTGAAATATTATACAATAACTTTGACCCTGCTTTTTGAAGCAGGTAAATGTTGAAGCTCTTGTTTGCATGCCGTGCTCATATAGCGATTAGCGCGTGAAATGCTTCTAATTTAGCTAGAGGCAGATTTCTCGTTTCTTCGCGGGGTTAGGTTGCCTGATAAATCAATAAATTCACCACGCAGCGAGAGAGACACGCTCAAACAGATGTGACATATAATTATATGAAACCACTTCTGAACGTCGAAATCAGATAGCAAGCATCGTTCAGCGAACCGCAATATCTTGTGGTGACGCGCAGATTCATTCCACTGAGCTCGGCAATCCCATCCGGTCACACAGGTGCAGCCAGCAAGATTCATCGCCACTGTGTTCCAGGAAAACGTAAGAAACGTCTAGCAAGCCTCCGAAAAACAGGCAGACTTTGTCGGACCGATATCTATACAGAGTGGAATGAGATACAAAGCTCATTTTAAGAGCTGTGTTATCAAATTTATTTCCTGCTTAGTGTTGAAGTAATTTATGATATGAGGACGACACTGAACCTATTTAGAAAATCAAAAAATTCCCCCTTAACATCAATATATTTTTGCATTCGATGAAAGCAGTACTTAAATCAATGATGCCACTTTTCCTGAGGCACTTCAAAAACCATATTTTTACTTTCTCTACTACGTATTGTAAGTAGGGGAAGTATTGTATTCCACCCAAAATTTCAAACCGAGATTTCACCGGAAATATATGTTTTGAGGCCCCCTGAATCCAAAAAAAGCATTTTTGGAAACATGTCCGTGTGTGTGTCTGTGAACAGCGTAACTCAGAAACGAACAGTCTGATAAACACCAAACTTGGTATTTAGGTTCAGTATCTTCCAGAGATGCGACACGAAGGTTTTCAAGAAAATCCCGCCACCCCAGATTACCCTTTACATGGAACATTTTTTGAAAATTTTAATTTTCTCAAAAATGGCTCAAACGAGTTTGATTAAAATATCATATATTTAAGATACGTTCCTGACAAATAAAATGTATATCTCAAATTTTCTGGGAATGTCTCTAAAAGTGTTCTTCATTGTGAACGAGTTTTGCATAACTGGTAAACCATAAGGGACAGACAAACTTTTACAACACAAAAAATGTAGATCGCGTTAAAATACACAATTTAGGTCATATATATTTTTGTTGTTGAGTGAACCATTTTCGAGATATTGTTTGTAATTCCCTTAAACTTTCCAATACTTTACATTTTCTCAAATGGGAATTAGTTATTCATTTTTTTTGTCCTGGTAATGCAAAGAGAATGCAATACTCTACAGAGCAACCAGCTCTTAAAATATTTGACTATCGCTTAAAACCTACCAATTCCCCTTGTGTCCACAAGATTAACATCTCTCTATCTCGATTAACATGAAGCATATGGAGATTAAGCGTTTGTAAAAATAATTTCTACAAGAGTAGAGAATGTCGTGTGAGTGTAACACATCAGATTTTTATAATCTTTCACTCTTTGTCTGATAACGAAAAATGGGATTCCACACATGTTATCTTTAATTTTTGGAAACAAAAGAAATCATAAGGTGCCAGGTTAGGGCTGTATGGTAGAGCGTCAGTTGTTTTGCTGCGACGATGCGTTTTCATGAAGTAACACTCTTTTTCCTTTTGGGTGTTTTTTTACAAACTTTTCACAAATTTATGGTAAACAGGTCATTTTTGTACCAGTCAGCAGTAACAGTACTTCTATGTTCTAATGTGGTAGCTATATGGCCCATTTTAGAAAACAACTAGCAACCATCTTCTTACAAGCACTTTGAATTCCTCGGATTTTTGTACCCTTAGGTTCTGTTCGAAAGACCCAATGAGAGAAAACTGACTTTTCTTTTCAGGTTTATAGAAATAAATTCAAAATTCATCACCAGTAACCATATTCTAAACCAAATTTTAAGTACCACCTTCGAATTCTTATACAAGTTTTCTGCACCAATCAATGAGTTCTGTTTCTTTGAATCCGTCAACAACAAAGCTTACTCACGTCTAACTGTTGACGTAAAATGCTTTAGATTTGACTCATACCAATGCCCAATGTCGTCCAAATAAATTTATAAGATGTCCGTCGATCTTCAACATTGCTCACCTGTTCTGGGCGTCCTTCACGAAATTATCGGTAAGAAAAGATAATGTCTTTTGAATTCGCTGTATCAATCATAAATTGTTATCTTAGATAGGGCTTCTTCGCCAAATTGCATTTATAAGCCAATATTCACATTATTTATCCATTAATGACGATTTAGAATACTAAAAACTCATAGCTCAGAAATGATTCTTAGGAAAATTCATTTTTAGATGAACACAAAACCATTAAATCATATAATTAATAACCTTGTAAAGCAAATTGAAAAAACCTACATATAAACAACTCCAAAAATATTAGCAAGTAGGCTTCAAATACAAAAAAAAATCAGTATCGCCCTCGTATTGTTACTTCCTCTAGTTCTCATTGTCACTTTGAGGCAGTATTTTTGACACTTAAATGGTTTCAGTCTAATTATATAATATATAATTCAATAACAGCCCGCCTTAAAGCAATATATGTATGTAGGAATATATATAGGTTAAAATTTGGTAACAATGAGGTAACCTTGAGATAGTAATGAGTAAGAAAGTATAATAATGCTACTAGTCATTCTTGGAGCACCAATAATGTACTTTTTTAGACAGTTTATAAAATAGCCAATCAACAACCAGAAAAAAGTTTAAGTTAAATAAAGGTATTCTATTGGATTAGGATTAGCCAATCAGACACTGAAATATAGCAAAATTTACAAATTTAGAAGTTAGTTTCTTGTAGACAGCGCTCATAACTGGACGCTTTGGTTGTAGACAGTATTCCTAACCGGACGCGAGACACGTCCTCGAGAAATTTAACACATATTCGTGTAAGATGAAAATAGTTTTACCTGTTAAAAAGAAAAAAAATCTCACAGCTCGATCTCTATATCCGTGAAGTGTTATTTAAATCGCGTCAGGCATTAATAAAAGGAGTGAAGTAAAATTATAATCTGTATAAGCCTACATTCTTCAGTCGCACCACAACCCTGCTAAGAGAAACATGTCTCTAACAATAGTACTGACGCAGCCGAGTCATACATAAATATATACTATTTAAAGAAACAGTCAAATTACAAAGTTAATATTTTTTTAAACATATTTGGGACGAAGGCTACCGGGTACAGTTGAACTATAATACAACTCCCACAACAAACAACCAACTTCAAATTTCAATAATGGATCTAGGTCAAATTTCCCTGGAGCAGAGCACGGTTAAGTAGGACAGAATGGCCCTTTTTGCTTCTAGCGTGACCTCTGGGAGGGAGAAGTAGATCAGATCTGGCCTAGGATGTGCGTATGCAAGGATGGGGTCCCTAATGGTTCAAAATAAGGCACATGCGGACGCCGGCCAGCTCTGCCTACAACCCTGAGCCCTTCCCCGGAACACCTAAGGCCCAGGGATGCGCTCAGAAAGCGGGTTCGACAGCAGTCTAACCAACACAACAGAGACATCTTTCCAAAGTTCAATTTAACCGCCAAGCAACAACACACCGAACGCTGTCGCCTGATTCTACAACATGTTCAAGAAATGATGGACAACAATAGAAAAAAATAAAGCATCTGCAATAGTCCATCTGTATTTAGTTACCTACACCAGGACGTGTATTGTAAACTTTGTATTTATTTCAGTTATTTTTAATTTATACAATATCGTACAGATTTAACCAACTACTAACAAAAACAAAAGATAAGTTAAAACAAAATAAAATAAGTATCAATTGAGGCAGCATTTTTAACACTTAAATGATTTCAGTCTAATTATATAATATATAAATTCAATAAAAGCCCGCCTTAAAGCAATATGTGTATATAACAAGATATAAAAAGTGTATATTACAGTCATTGTATATGTTTATATTATTGTATACATGTGTAATAATGTTATGTGAATATATTATGTAATTTAATAATGTAGAAATGTGAGAAATAGGTCAAAAGTTGCTAACAATGAGGTAACAATGTTGTAACCTTGAGGCAATAATGAATTTGAAAGTTTAATAATGCTACTTGTGATTCTTGGAAGCAATATTGTAATTTTTGTGACAGTTTATAAAATAGCCAATCAACAACCAGAAAAAGCTTTAGTTAAATGAAGGTATGCTATTGGACTAGGATTAGCCAATCAGAAACTAAATGGAGCAAAATTTACAAATTCAGAATTTAGTTGCTTGTAGACAGCGTTTCTAACCGGACGCTAGATGCGTCCTCGAGAAATTTAATATATATTTTGTGTAAGACAAAAATAGTTTACGTGTTAAAAAGTGCAAGTATTTAATAATGAAAACAAAATCTCACAACTCTCCCTATATCAGTGAAGTGTTATTTAAATCATGCCAAGGATTAACAAGAGGAGTCAAGTAAAATTATAATCTGTGTAAGCCTACATTCTTCAGTCGCACCACTCCCTGCTAAGACATTCATGCCCCTAAAAAATAAATACTGACGCAGCCGAGGCAAACATAAATATATAATATTTAAAGGAAGAGTCAAAATTACAAAGATAATATAATTTTTAAACGTTTTTGGGGCAAAGGCCATCGGAAAGTACATTTAGGGCGAAGGCTACTGGAACCTGTTACCATACGTGCGGTGGCAACTACTTCAAGTTCGGCTCCCCAACAGTCGCAACATAATACATCTTCTTCAAACTGGCTTTCCATACGCAGCAGCAACAAACTTTCTTCAAATTTGCTCCCAAAGCGTGGGGCAAATAACAATACAACAAAATAACTTCTTCACAATTAAACTATAATTCAAAAAAATATTAGTAAATTATTATTTATACTGGAAGCCAGTATTCGCAATAACCTGTTCACTAAATTACTAATTTGGTAAATACTTCTACTGTTAACCATCAACAAAAGCGTTGGTACCCAACACACTAACATCACACATGTGAAGCCGCGGCTGTGGTCCAAGGTTATCGGTAGGTTGGCACCGGGCGGTCGGAGTAAACAATGATAAGTACCACTCACTAGCATAAACGACCGGGACGCTATCGACAATTAACTGTAGCGGGAAATCGTTGCTCCTCTGGATTTATACCCTCTGCTGCAGTGTTCTGGTCTCCGGCTACCTCTGTTCAGCGGCTGATGATTTCTCCATTACTAATAAATTACCTATCTAACTAATTTCACTGGTCTCATGGTTTTCGTGGGTGAGGCAAATTAAGATACACTGCATTTCCCTTAAAAATGTGGTTTATTATCAATAAAATACTTATGGTCAACTAGCTTTTCCCATCTTTAACAATTCCCACTATAATAGTAAATTTGGAGCCCAATCTAACTACAGACGCTTTCTCTCCACCATCAGTGCCCAGCGTTATCAAGCCACTTTACAGAACCTTAAACGAGCCATCAATTCGAAACGCCCAGGCATATTGTCCAATGGCGTTATTCTCCTACATGATAATGCCCGTCCACACACTGCCAATACGGTGAAGACGACATTGCAGCAGTTTCGATAGGAAATGCTGGAACATCCACTGCACAGTCCAGACCTTTCACCGTGTGACTTTCATGTTTATGGACCTCTAAAACAAGGTATTCGCTGATATCGATTCACAACGGACGACGAAGTGTGTGAATGGGTCCAGACCTGGATCCGACAGCAACCTACTAGCTTCCTCAAAGATGGAATCGTCCGGGATAAATGTGCCAACAGTTTTGGCGACTACTTTTGAGTTAATAAAATCCTTACCGTTACTTTACACAAGTGACCGGGTTTCATTTGAATGAAACTATACTACGGGGGTCTGGCTCGTGGTGTGCGATGGGCGAGAGAATCGTGATTAGGGGAGGGAGCGTGAATTGTATCGTCGACGACCTGTAGTCGGCCTTCCATACAGAGTCGCCATCGCAACAGAGTTAAATAGGCAAGCATGCTTCTGCTCAAAGATCTGCTCTGCTTGCACGGGCTTCACCCAGTCTAAGTTGCCCGAGTCTAAGCGCCGCCCCGGCCTACCTACCAACCCAGTACCTACGCATCCCCCTACCTCTGAGCTATCACCTCCCCTAGCGCAACAACTACTGCGGGGTAGCCACCCCCGGTAGGGGTGTTGTAATATTATTTTCTAATTCAATATCATTTTCACCACACTCCTACATTCTTATTTTCTACTATAACAAATTTCACACCCTCAGTTTAAATACCTTTCGTGGTGGAAAAGACGAACCACCCCAACATCCGCTACAAACCTGAGGAAACCACGAAAAAAACAGGGTCACAGAGACGTCCCGAATGCGAGCATAGGGAATGAGGAACAGGAAAACTGGTGGTAGTATATAATTCACCCCAGCTTTTGCCTACCGACCTGGGAAAACCACAAAAATCCCAAAATCAGGAAGTCAAGACCGCAACCTTCAGACTGCAAGCCTCAGCGCCTGGGCCATACCGCTCGGTATGTTTCATAATTACTCTGAACGCGCTTCTCCGTCACAAAGAGACAGGAGTGCGTAGCCCCTACGTCTATAAAAGTTAATTGGATCACTTCAGGCCACAGAGGAGCCTCGAAGTGGCACTTACTGCACGACCGCCTCTGATTCACTGAACTCTCCCGGCCTAACATATGCATGCACGATGCCCTAATCAATAAACAATAAATCAATGAGAGAAATAAATAATGCATGGCTTCGCAGTAACAAACGAAAGTTCATACGGCGTAGCAATTTGTGGCAGAGTCGACAATTTTTCTCACTTGAAGTGAGCTTTGTCATGATGGATGGGACTTGGCGGTCAACCCCTGACAAAGTTTCAATGGGTGCTGAAAGTTGGAACTAGTGTAGGGGAAGTAAAACTCATATTTCCTTCTGGCCCACTGATCATTGCACACGGACTTGCTTCTCCTTAAAAGCATTTCAATATTCTTCAACTCTTGTCGAGGCAGAAGAACTTAAAAGCCGAAATTTGGAGAAATTATATCCAGACCTGCTCACGAAGGGAAAAACAAAACATTTTTTAGTGCGTATCTCTACATCGGTGCAAACTTTTGTAAGACGCTTATAAACAAAATTATGTGCCTATTTTCAAAGTAAAAAAAATTCTAATGTTATATTCACATGACTTTCTCTAAGCTTTATCCCCTATTTACGGCCATACTCATTCTTACCAATTGAGTCAGTATTTTTAACACTTAAATGACTTTCAGTCTAATAACAGCCCGCCTTAAAGCAATATGTGTACGTAACAATATACAAAAAGTGTATATTATAGTCATTGTATATGTTTATATTATTGTATACATGTAATAATGTTATCTGAATGTATTATGTAATTTAATAATGTAGGAGCTGTGAGAAATAAGTCAAAAGTTGCTAACAATGAGGTAACCTTGAGGCAATAATGAAATTGTAAGTTTAATAATGCTACTTGTGTTTCTTGGAGCAACAATAATGTAAATTTTGAGACAGTTTATAAAATAGCCAATCAACAACCAGAAAAAGATTTAGTTAAATGCAGGTATTCTATTGGACTAGGATTAGCCAACCAGAAGCTGAAATATAGCAAAATTTTCAAATTCAGAGTTCAGTTGCTTGTAGACAGTGCTCATAATTGGACGCGTTGCTTGTAGACAGCGTTTCTAACCGGACGCTAGATGCGTGCTCGAGAAATTTAATACGTATTTTGTGTGAGACAAAAATAGTTTACGTGTTAAAAAGTGCAAGTATTTCATAGCTCTCTCTCTCTATATCAGTGAAGTGTTATTTAAATCGTGTCAAGCATTAATAAAAGGAGTGAAGTAAAATTATAATCTTTGTAAACCTACATTCTTCAGTCGCACCAACCCCTACTAAGACATTTATGTCTCTAAAAAATAAATACTGACGCAGCCGAGACAAACATAAATATATAATATTTAAAGAAACAGTCCAAATTACAAAGTTAATATTTTTAAACTTGGGGCAAAGGCCACCGGAAAGTACATTTTTGGGGCGAAGGCTACCGGAAACTTTTTACCATACGTGTGGTTGCAACTAGTTCAAGTTCGGCTCCCCAACAGTTGAACTACAATACAACTACTACTTCAAATTGGCTTCCCATACGTAGCAGTAACACACCACCTTCTTCAAATTGGCTCCCAATTTATTTTCCTTTCTACTTCACTTTAATCGAGATAAACACTTCCGGAAATAGTGCATTACATATTTCGTTATAGCCAAAAGGGGATAGCAATAGTCATATGTTTAATAACTGGACGAGGTATTACAATTTCACGCTCTCTCCATGCAATCGCCAGAAACAACTGAAAATTGACAGCACTAAAGGAAATACGAAGTACTAAACGGTTCGATACATTAATAACGATATCTTGGAAATATCTTATACCACAAAAAATGAACGAGACTTTTTCTTGCATCACGTTAGGGATGTCAATTTTCCTGGAGATATGTTTCTTTGAGTGTTCGCCCTACGCTTTGGGTACAAACGTTCCGGTTAAGAACCAACTTTTGCAGCGGTATCGTCTTTTTATTTGATATGTAATAATTAGTTTTATGTTTATTTATTTATTAGTTATGCCTCGGCTGCGTCATAGTGTCTTTTGTAGAACAAGTATCTCTCAACAGGGCTGGTACGGCTAAAAGAATAAAGTTTACACTAATTATAATTGTAGTTTTACCTAATTATTAATCCTTCACACGGTTAAATGACACTTCACTGATGTATCCCAATATAGAGCTGTGAGATTATTATTAACTACACTTTTAACAGATATACATATATATATATATATATATATATATATTATCCTTCACCGCAATTAATTATCATGTCTCACAGACAATCACTGATCGCATACCGGACGGAACTGCCTGGGTACGCTATCTTCTAGCGTCCACCGTTTGAATTTGTGCATTTTCTTTATTTCTAGCTTCTGATTTGCTAAGCCTACTCCAGTAGAATACTTTTATTTTTACCTTCGCTTTTCTTTCCACTTCCACGTGACTGTTTTTGAATATTACCTTAGTATGGTTCCAAGAACTATTAGTAACCTTTTTTTTCAACTTTCTAATTTATTGTTGTCTCAAGGTTGAGGCAGTATTTTATATCACAACATTGTAAATGCCAGAGTGATTGTAGTGTAAATTAGCATTATTGTGTGACAACGATTTGAGATGTTTGTTAATTATAAGCATTGTTAGGAAATAAGTTTACACGGCCTCACTGAAACTGACAATAGGAGCGGGTAACAATGAGCGAGGGGGTGAGTTGTTTATCAATTAGAAGAAACAAACAAATGACGTCAGAGTAGCGCGCCTTTCTTTAGAAATGGAGGGAATATCTTCCCTAGAGCATATGTGTTCGTAATTTTGATTGGATAAAAAAATAGACGCTAATGTTGGCGCGCTTTATTAACCAATAATCTTTAGGCATATCGGGGTGAGGGAGTATAAATTCTAAAGCCAGAGACAAGTATTGCTCAGTTTAAGAGAATCATTAACGCGTTACACGTCGCACAGTTCAAAAGAATAATTCACGAAGTACACGTTACGCAATTCTACAGAATCTCTCGCGTCGTAAAGCTAGTTACAAAAATGTGAAATACGCGAATTAATAATGTGCAGCAAATAAGTGATTATAGTTACATTTAAAAATATAACAGTTTCAGTCGGGCGTGTATCAAGAGTAATATATATATATGAAATTAATAAAGTGTGACGGCAATAAAAGTGTAAAAACAAATTCTTTTATCAGTGTTATCTATCAGTAACAACTCCTTTCGGTTTACACACCCTGTTCAAGAGATTTGCTCGACTGAGTAATAATAGTTAGCCGGAGGACAAAGCACCTAAAATTCAAAATAGTAAAACCATAACAGGCGCTCAGCAAATAAGGTAAAATGAACGATACTGCGACAAGGTTACCTTACTGTTAACAAGTTTCGGCTTTTACTTTATAATTGTGTTTGCTACGAAAAGCAGCTTGCTTCTATTCTCACAGATCCTACATTGTTAAACTACGTAAAACATTCACATAACATTATTATACATATGCATAATAAAATAAACATAATACAACGACTGTAATATACACATTAATATAACATACACATATTGCTTTAAGGCGGGCTGTTATTGTTTTATATTATATAATTATACATGATATCATTTAAGTGATAAACAATACTGCCTCAAAAAGTTTCTTAAAATAAATTACGTGCTTTAAACAGATCCACAGCTTTTGTTTAGTATGTTTTTTTCTATCGCTAAACGTTTACTTTTTTACAAGATTATACAAAATTCTTTCCAAATGAACCGTAATTAACAGGTTATTCCCAGAGAATTCAATATCGAAGTTTTATTTTTCATGCAAATATCTTTATATATGTGATTTTAATCAAAATCACATATATATAGCTATTTTTACACAAAGTCAACATTTCAAAAAATGTAAAGGGTAATTTTTGGTAGAGGGTTTTTCTTGAAAATTTTGATGTCACATCTTTGAGGATATTAAACTTAAATACCAAGTTAGATATTTAACCGACTTTTAATTTTTATTTTCTATACAACGTACAGTAAATAGGAAAATTATTGTATGCCACCCAAAAATTGTATGCCAAGATTTCACCGGAAATGCATGTTTAGAGGTCCCCTGAATTAAAAAATCTTATGTGTTACACTCGCATAACTTTCTCTACTCTTGTACAAGCGCTTATTCTCCATATGCTTCATGTAAATCGAGATATCGAGATGTTAATCTTATTGCTAATTTTCTTGTAGATGCAAGGGGAATTGGTAGGCTTTAAGCGATAGCCAAACATTTTAAGCGCTGGTTGTTATGTGGAGTATTCCATTCTCTTTGCATTACCAGGACAAAAAAGGACATGTTTCCAAAAACATACGTATTAAAGAAAGTAAAAAGGAGTTTTTAAAAGAAGATCCGTTTCTGTATGTGTGTGCGTGCGTCTGTGAACAACATAATTCAAAAACAAAAAGTCGGATAAAGACCAAACTTCTTATTTAAGTTCAATATCTCTCAAAGTTGCGAGACGAATTTTTTCAAGTAAATTCTCCCATCCAAAACTACCTTTACATTAACATTTTTGAAACTTTTGATTTTCTAAAAACATTCTTTAACGATTTTGATTAAAATAACATATATTAAATATACTTACATGACGAATAAAACCTTTATCTTGAATTTTCTGGGAATAGCCTTTGAAGTCCTCTTCATTGGAAAAGAATTGTGTAACGCTGTGTAAGTGGTAAAGGTTAACCGATTCACTTAAACGTACTACACAAAAATGCACAACTCTTTTAAAACACACAATTTGTTTTAAGTAACTTTTTGCGACATCAGCCATTTCCAAAATATTCATTATTAATGTTTTAAACTGTTCAATACTTAAACAAAGTCATGACGATCTTCAAGAGCTTCTCGGTATGTTGGAAGGAACATGAAATTTTAAGGCATTGGACAATTGCTATCTCTTTGTATCTCTAATGAAAGGTGTAATGCATGTATTACCGGAAAGGTTTATCTAAATTAAAATGAAGTAGATAGGAAAACAAACTTTCGCAGTAATAATAATTTGTATACCCTTTAATAAACGATAGAGTGTAGAGAAACTCATGTGAATGTAACGTCGAATATTTTAGTTATGTGGTTCATAAACGTACAGATGCAGACATTTTCTAGAAATGCTTTCTTTGCGTTCAGGGGCCTAAAAACATTTCCGGTGAAAATCACATCTAATTTTTGGGTGGAAGGTGGAATTCGATACTTCCCCTACGTACTATACTTACTCGTGAAAATAATAAAGGATAGTGGATGGAAAAAGTCGTATGAATTTAACACTTCAGAATGAATATATATTTTGCTTTCTCTACTACATATAGTAGGTAGGGGAAATATTGCATTTCTCACAAAATTCGATACTGAGATTTCACTGGAAATGCATGTTTTGAAACCCCTGGAACAAAAAAAAAGCATTTTTAGGTCTTAGTGTATGTCTATATGGATGTGTGTCTGTGAACAGCATAACTCAAAAACGAAAAGCAGGATAAATACAAAACTTGGTATTTAGGTTCAGTAGGTTTCATAGATGCAACACGAAGATTTTCAAGAAAATCCCCACACCCCAGACTACCCTTTACATGGAACACTTTTAGAATATTTTGATTTCCTCAAAAATGGCTCAAACGATTGTTTATTAAAATATCATATGTTTAAGATATTTTTATGAGAAATGAAATGTATATCTCGAATTTTCTGGGAATGTCTCCAAAAGTCCTCTTCATTCTGCATCACTTTTGCATAACTGGAAAAACATAAAAGATAGACAATGTTTTACTAAACAAAAAAATGTAAATCTCGTTAAAACACACAATTTATGACAGTTTTTTTGTGGAGTGAACCATTTCCGAGATATTCCTTGTTATTTGTTTGAATTTTTGATGTCCTGGACATACAAAGAGAATGGAATGCGCCACATAGCAACCAGCTCTTAAAACATTTGACTATCGCTTAAAGCCTACCAATTCCCCTTGCACCTACAAGAAAATTAGCAATAATTTATTGCAAATGTCTATAACATGAAGTAGTTGGAGAATAAGCGTTTATAAAAATTATTTGGGAAAGAGTAGAGAAAGTCATGTGAGTACAGCACATCAGTTCTTTTTTTTATGCCAAAAAGGACACTATTTTTAACCTAAGAGTCAAAACGTTTGGTTGCATTGTTACACAAAATTTAGGGGCGGCGTATCCATCTGGTACATATTAGCTTTTCCTTTCTCTACCACGTATATACTAGGTGCAGGAGGTATTATATTACATCCAAAAATTCAATACTGAGATTTCACAGGAAATAGATGTTTTGAATGCCACCAAAAAAGGCACTTTTAGAAAAATGTATGTGTCTGAGAGACTGTGAGTATATTGGATAAATACCAGACTTAGGATTTATGTGTAGTATCTTCGAAAGATGCAACACGAAGATTTTAAAGAAAAATCCCACGCTCCAAGCTTCTGTTTACATGGAACATTTCTCGAAAATTTTATTTTCACAAAAATGTCTAACGATTTTGATTAAAATACTGTTATTTAATTTTCTGGGAATGGCCTTTGAAGTCCTCTTCATTTGGACGGAATTTTGTATAACCTTGTGTAAATAGTAACGCTTAAGTAATAGATGAAAACGTACTACAGAAGAAATGTAAATATCTTTAAATCACACAATTTATTTCAAATAACTTTTTTGTGTGATAAACCAATTCCGAGATGTCCGTTATTAATGGTTCAATTTCTTCAATAACTTTATCATTCTTTTCAAGTCGTTTCATTAAGTTGTTTCTAGCGATGTCATGGAAACAGTAGGAATTTTAAGGCCAGCTTATAGCGTTCAGTTGTTAAACATTTGATTATCGCTGTTCCCTTTGTATCTATAACGAAATGTATAATGTAGCTATTTCTACAAAGGTTTACCTCCATTAAAATGCAGTAGATAGAAAAAAATCTATGTGTTACACGCACATGACTTTCTCTACCCTGTGCAAACTATTTTTCAAACGCTTATTCTCCATCTACTTCATGCTATTCGAGATAAACATTTGCAGACTCTATCTTATTGCTAATTTTATTGTAGATGTAAGGGGAATATATATTTACAAGGGCAATATAGAAATACAGTAGCCTTTAAGCATATACATATCACTTAATAGCTGGTTGCTAGGTGCAGCACCATTCCCTTTGCCACAGATTAATACTCTTTGCATATCCAAGACAAAACAATGAATAACGAATTCCCATTTTATAAAATAAGAATTTAAAAATATAAGGGAATAACAAGCAATATCTCGAAAATGGTCCACTCAAAAAAAATGTATATGACATAAATTGTGTATTTTAACGCGATCTACATTTTTTGTGTAGTAAAATTTTGTCTATCTCTATGGTTTACCAGTTATGCAAAGGTCGTTCACAATGAAGAATACTTTTGGAGACATTCCCAGAAAATTCAAGATATACATTTCATTTGCTATGAAAATATCTTAAACATATATTTTAATCAAAATTGTTAGAGCCATTTTTGAGAAAATTAAAATTTTCGAAAAATTATCCATGTAAAGGGTAGTCTGGGGTGGGGTGATTTTCTTGAAAACCTTCTTGTCGCATCTCTGGAAGATACTGAACCTAAATACCAAGTTTGGTGTTTATCCGACTGTTCGTTTCTGAGTTATGCTGTTCAGAGACAGACAGACACACACAGACAGACAGACACAAAGACAGACACACAGACATGTTTCCAAAAATGCTTTTTTTGGATTCAGGGGATCTCAAAACATGTATTTCCGGTGAAATCTCGGTATAGAATTTTTGGGTGGAATACAATACTTCCCCTACTTACTATACGTAGTAGAGAAAGTAATAAAGTGTCGTAAGAATAGTTTGTATACCCATTAATAAACGATAGTGGGTAGACTGTCGTATGTATATAAGGCATCAGATTTTTTTAAGAAAGTAATAAGCGAATGGAAGGCCCTCAACCTAATGAGTTTTGAGCCAGAAGACAGTTGCCCTGCCACATTAAAATTGCAAGAACTCGTTTCCGTTTGGATTGGCCCCTTGTTCGCACCTAGGGAAGGCGCTATCAAATAAATATTTCAGGTTGTGAATTATAAATTCTACGACGGAAAGAGATTTATCATCGCTGGGACGGTCTTTTTGCTGCCAGGAAGAGAATCTTCCGACACAAAGACAAACTTGTGCCTTCTCTTGGGACCGAGGTGACTTGAGCGAAAAATCCTTCCCTCAGGGAAGCACCAGCACGTGTTCTCCGCCACTTTAAAGCTCTAATGGACAAAATCAATATGCAATACCTCCAAGCTGCGACATTTTTTAATAAAGCCGTAATTTTTTTTCAAACCTTTTTTGAAGCAAGACGAATAACGACAGCATGCATCGCCGTGTCTGTCATGTAATAGAGGCAGGGAAGGGGGCGTTGCTCTTTAGTTTTACAGTCTCTTATCTTTCATAAAAGCAGTCAATACACTGTGTCAACCCAGAGTCTAGCTGGAAAGTTATGGTGGTGGATAACAGAACTGTGAATCGAGCAGTAACCCGCGTTCAGGAGGTCCTGGGTTCAAATCCTGTGGGTCGACTATATGATTAGGTTTAGTTCGTGGTTTCCATCAGTCGCAAAGGTAAGTACCGGATTGGATATTTATTACCATGACCAAGTTCTCCACCTTAATCTAAAGCAACAGCAAAAATGAAAATAGATGGCAATAGCGAAAACTCTACCAAAAAGCAGAAAGACTGGACGGCACCCTAATGTCATCTTCCCTTACGTGTAGAGGAACAAGCCTTGTTTCTGTGGACACGTGTCAAAGCTGCATACTGCGCGTCATGTATAGAAGCATAGGTACAGTTGCCCAGCACTAAGGCCTCTGTGGTTATGTGTCAAAGCTAGATCTACAAGTGGCTTATAGAGTCAGAAGTACTAAGGCCTGTGGACACTTGTCGAACCTGCCCGTCAGGTACAGAAACAGAGATACATTTGCCTAAAACTAAGGCCTCTGTGGGCACGTGTCAAAGCTGCCATCTGTCCGTTATGTATAGAAACAGAGGTACCGTTACCTAGCTCTAAGGCCACTGTGCACACGTGTCAAAGCTGCCATCTGCGCGTCACATATAAAACAGAGGTACAGTTGCCTAGCACTAAAGCCCCGTGGACACGTGTTAAAGCTGCAATCTACCCGTCACGTATAGCAGCAGAAATACAGTTATCTAGCACTAAGGCCCTGTGGACATCGAAACTACCATCTGCCGTCACGTACAGAAACAGAGGTACAGTTGCCCAGCACTAAGATCCTGTGGACATCGAAGCTGCTACCTGACCGTAACGCACAGAAACAGAGGTACAGTTGTCTAGCACTAAGGTCTGTATACAGATGTCGAAGTTGCCTCAGCCTGTCACGTATAGAAGCAGAGGTACAGTTGCCCAGTACTAAGGCCCTGTGGACATCGAAACTACCATCTGCCGTCACGTACAGAAACAGAGGTACAGTTGCCTAGTACTAAGGTCTCTGTGTGCAGATGTCCAAGCTGCCTCAGCCCGTCACATATAGAAGCAGAGGTACAGTTGCCTAGCATTAAGGCCTCTGTGGATACGTGTCAAAGCTACCGTCTACACGTGACATACACAAACAGATATACATTTGCCTAGCACTAAGGCCCCTATGGGCATCGAAGCTGCCATCTGCCGTCCGTACAGAAACAGAGGTACAGTTGCCTAGCACTAAGGTCCCTATGGACATCGAAGCTGCTAATTGACCATACGTACAGAAACAGAGGTACAGTTGTCTAGCACTAAGACCCTTTGGACATCGAAGCTGCTAACTGACCGTTACGTACAGAAACAGAGGTACAGTTGCCTAGCACTAAGGTCCTGTGGACATCGAAGCTGCTACCTGACCGTTACGTACAGAAACAGAGGTACAGTTGCCTAGCACTAAGGCCCTGTGGACATCGAAGCTGCTACCTGACCGTCACGCACAGAAACAGAGGTACAGTTGCCTAGCACTAAGGTCTCTGTGCACAGATGTCGAAGCTGTCTCAGCCCGTCTAGTATAGAAGCAGACGTAAGGTTGCCTAGCACTAAGGCCCTGCGGACATCGAAGCTGATACCTGACTGTAACGTACAGAAACAGAGGTACAGTTGCCTAGCACTAAGGCCCTGCGGACATCGAAGCTGATACCTGGCTGTAACGTACAGAAACAGAGGTACAGTTGCCTAGCACTAAGGCCCTGCGGACATCGAAGCTGATACCTGACTGTAACGCACAGAAACAGAGGTACAGTTGCTTACCACTAAGGCTCTGTTGGACATGTGACGAAAAAAGATGGTACGGTACAGGGATGAGACCTAGAAGGCTAACTGTCTCGTCACACACTGAGCCACGAGGTATCTCCTCACAGATCTGAACACGTAGATAAAGCGACGTAAAATAAACATAGAAAATATAAACCATTGATAACGCATATTTCAGAAACGGTTTATGCCACAAAAAGTGTATTTGAAATAAATTGCATGTTTTAAAAGCATCAACATTTTTTGCTTACTGCATTTTTGTCTATGGCAAAACGTTTACGAGTTATTTCCGAATGAAGAGGACTTCGAAGGTTATTTCCAGAAAAATCGAGATATGTATTTTATTTGTCATGTAAATATCTTTAATGTGTGGGATTTAATGAAAATTATTAGGAAGAAAATCCATGTTAGGAGTAGTTGGGGTAATGGGATTTTGTTAAATATCTTAGTGTCGCATCTTTGGAAGATAGTGAGCTTATATACCAAATTAGTTATTTATCCGACTTTTCAGATACACACGCACACACACGGACATTTTCCTAAAAAATGTATTTATTAAGGGGGCCTCAAAACATGTATTTCTGGCGAAATATCTGTAATGAATTTTTCTCTGGAATGTAATACCTTCTCTGAGGCAGTATTTTTAACACTTAAATAATTTCAGTTTAATTATATAATATGTAAATTCAATAACAGCCGGCCTTGAAGCAATATGTGTATGTAATAATTTGTAAAATGTATGTAACAGTCATTGCATATACTTATATTATTGTAAACATGTTCAATAATGTTATATGAATGCATTACGTAATTTAGTAATGTACGAGCTGTGAGAATAATAAGTTAAAAGTTGCTAACAATGAAGTAACAATGAGGTAACCTTGAGGCAATAACGAGTTTGAGAGCTTAAATGTTACTTGTGATTCTTGGAAGATTAATGTGATTTTAGTGACTGTTTATAAAAATAGCCAATCAGCAACCAGAAAAAGCTTTAGTTAAATGCAGGTATTCTATTGGAGCAGGATTAGCCAATCAGAAACCTGAAATACAGAAATTTACAAGTTTAGACGGTTTAAATCAAGTCAGTTGCCTGCAGACAGTGCTCATAACTGGATGCGTTGCTTGTGCGTCCCCGAGAGATTTAATACGTATTCGTGTGAGACGAAAAATAAGTTTGCGTGTTAAAAAGCATAATTAGTTAATAAAAAGAATCTCACTGCTCTCTATATCAGTGAAGTGTTATTCAAATCGTATCAAGTATTAATAAAAGGAGTGAAGTAAAAATTATAATCTGTGTAAGCCTACATTCTTGTCGCACCAAAACCCTGCCAAGAGATACGTGTCTCTAACAAAAATACTGGCGCAGCCGAGGCAAACAGAAATATATAATATTTAAAGAAACAGTCAAATTACAAAGTTAATATTTTTAAACTTGGGGCAAAGGCCACCTGAAAGTACATTTGGGGCGAAGGCTACTGGAGACTGTGTACTATACGTGCGGTTGCAACTACTACAAGTTCGGTTTCCCAACAGTTGAAAAATATAGTACAACTTCTTAAATACAACTACTTCAAATTGACGCCCAAAGCGTAGCGCAAACAACGTAAAGACAATAGAAACTTCTTCATCGTTAACGGAGGAGACACCTTGCACCTCGCCCCCCAATGGATGTTTTGTGCATACACCCTGGGAGGAACCGATGTGGAATGGAAAGCGCAGGAGACTTATGGGCTGCAGAGGAAGGCGGCGCAAGTGGACAGAGTCCCGCAGAGTTCCCTAACAGTTCTAGGCTTGACCACCCGACCACAGGTGAGTCGCTCGGAAACGCCCCTCTAATCGAACCGAGGAATAACTATAGTTGCCAAGTTTATTGCACATACGTACATACGTTGAGTCGTTCTTGGGTTATGGTTTTAAAACAAATTTATTTTACAAGAACTACTGTTTACAATACAGTTGTCATAATTTTTAAACAAAATTTTCTGATTTATGTTCCTTATTAAACTATAAAATAAGTTTGCTAAGAAATAATACTACTTAATTATCTAATTGGTTGTAAAAAAATATGTTTTGTTAAATTCCGAGTTCCGGCTTTTGCAAAAATTGTATACCTAACATACTTTGATAATCTCATCGTAGTTTCGACGATCCTTCCCTCATTTGTAACCCGCCATCATCCTTGTCATTTGTTTCAGGGCTGTGGCGCAGTGGAGGTGTCTTCCCTGGCGTCGTTATGGGACTGCTCGGTTAGGTCTCGCCTCAGAGTGGACTTCGCCCCAGGGAGCATTATGGGCGAGTTCAGAGGGTGTCGTATGCTTTCCATCTGGAAACGTTAGGGACCCCGTCCATGCTTGTGCCCGGATCTGATCGTCTTTCTGGTATCTCTCCTCATCCCTCCCTCCTAGGGGTGAAGGTAGAAGCAAAAGGGGCTACTTGCGGTGCTCTGCCCCGGTTGCCGGGGCCCCGCCATCAGTCCGTACCGTAGTGCTTACATTTAACACGTTGCTTTCTATTAATAATAGTTACTGGGGAAGCTGTTTCCGAAGCTTCACTCTAATAACTTAAGAATTACATCGTAAGAGGCAATTAAGTGCTGAAAAAATACAAGGTATTACAGCCGAGAAAAACGCATCGGAAAACTGGCCCGAATTTCTGCTTGCGTTTTTACTTTCTCTACTACGTATAATAAGTAGGGGAAGTATTGTATTCCACCCAAAAATTCGATACCGAGATTTCACCAGAAATACATGTTTTGAGACCCCCTGAATCCAAAAAAAGCATTTTTGGAAACATGTTCGGGTGTGTGTCTATGTGTCTGTCTGTGAACAGCATAACTCAGAAACGAACAGTCGGATAAACACCAAACTTGGTATTTAGTTTTAATATCTTCCAGAGATGCGACACGAAGGTTTTCAAGAAAATCCCCCTGCCCCAGATTACCCTTTACATGGAATTGTTTTCGAAAAATTTTTTTTCTCAAAAATGGCTCTAACGATTTTGATTAAAACATATATGTTTAAGATATTTTCATGACAAATAAAATGTATATCTTGAATTTTCTGGGAATGTCTCCAAAAGTATTCCTCATTGTGAACGACTTTTGCATAACTGGTAAACCATAAGAGATAGACAAAATTTTACTAAACAAAAAATGTAGATCGCGCTAAAATACACAATTTGTCATATACATTTTTTTTGAGTGAACCATTTTCGAGATATTGCTTGTTATTCCCTTAAATTTTTCAATACTTATTTTCTCAAATGGGAATTCGTTATTCATTTTTTGTCTTGGATATGCAAAGAGTATTAATCTGTGGCAAAGGGAATGGTGTTGCACCTAGCAACCAGCTATTAAGAGATATGTATATGCTTAATGGCTACTGTATTTCTATATTGCCCTTTTAAATATATATTCCCCTTGCATCTACAAGAAAATTATCGAAAAGATTAACATCTCGATTAACATGAAGCATATGGAGAATAAGCGTTTGTAAAAATAGTTTGTACAAGAGTAGATAAAGTCATGTGAGTGTAACACATCAGTTTTTTTATTAAGTAGTGTACATTTTTAATTAAAACACATAATTTAGAGATTTATTAATAGATGTGCAAATAATTCTGCAAAAACATTCTCTATAAATTTTTGAAATAACTGAAAAATATCAGAAAAGGTCTCAAATGCCCAACCAGTCCCTCTGCTCAGGGTAATTTAAATCGTCACGTACTAACCATCCCATTTTCATTTGTATAACAAAAGTATCTACGCGAAAACGTTCATAGAGAGCTGGGGCCTGTTTCATAACGCTTTACAGTGACATTATTAAACTGTCTCTAAAGTAATGTCGGTTTTTAAGTTTGGTGTTTTATAAGATAGAGTTGGTTTGCCAATGTTATTTACAAGATGCCTTAGCTAGTATTGCGTATATTGCGAGAATGTGTCAGTCGTCAGTTGTTAATACACAATCACAAAATGGAAGTTACAAAGTTTGAGATTAGAGTCCTTGTAAAGCACTACTGGAAACAAGATTATAAAGCTGTTGCCGCGGCTCGAAAAATATGTGAAGTCGAAGGAGAAGGTGTCGTTAGTGAGCGTGTGGCACAACGATGGTTCCAGCACTGGAGAAGAAAACACCAAAGAATGTACCATGTTCTGAAAGACCTAAATTATGGATTTTGAGAATACACACAGAGTTTTGGAAGAAAATGCGCAAAAAGTACTCTTAGGCTGTCAGAAGAACTTGGGCCATCAAAAGATACCATACATCACCAGATTAAGAAACTTGGAAAACTAAACAGAAGCTGTAGATATGTACCTCATGAATTGACACCTCAACAGGCTGAACGTAGAGTGGGTATCTGTCGTCAGCTTATCGGTAATCCCATGGATGATAGATTTATCAGGAAAAATGGGTCTATTACCGTAACTCTGACGCCTCGAAACAGTGGCTCAGTCCCCGTCAATCTGCCAAAGTCATCTTAAAAATCAGTTTGGCCACAAAGTAATGTTGTGTGTTTGGTGGAATTTTGAAGGAGTGATTCACTGAGAGTTTGTTCCAAACGGGTTCAGTCAATGTGGATCTTCATTCTCAACAACTGGAACGCGTTCATGAAATTTTGAGACGGAGATACCCAGCATTAGTTAACAGAAACAGAGTTCCCTTGCAGCAGGACAACGCCACACCCCATACTGCACGAACAACCATGACAAAAATCCTTGAATTGGAAGGAGTCGAACTGTTACCACACCCTGTATACAGCCCTGTTCATACACCTTCAGATTACCATCTGTTCCCATTCACTGCCCATTTCTTGCGTGGAAGAAATTTCGAAAACGTTGAAGCTGTGGGAAGTGGGTCAAACCGAATTCTTCGCATCAAAAACCAGAGACTGGTACCGTCGCGGGATAATAAACCTCGCTGAAAGAAGGCTAAAGACCATAGAATCTGATGGGCTCTACTTTGGTCTTGTTAGAAAACGTTCCAAACAAAGTTTTACTTAAAAACCGGCATTACTTGTGAGATTCCATGTATATTAGTAAAGAAGTCATAACACTAACTAGAATATTATCATTATGTTTCACAGACCTATTAGTTAATATTAGTTATCAGTGCATTAGCTAGTAATATTAGTACCTTTCACTTATAATATCTGAAACCTTTCCACAAAAGAGCAACAGTAACACAATTGGCTAATTTTATTGGACTCAATTTCATAAGTAAGTCTGCACATGTTAATTTTATTAATGGAAGCCGTTTGAATTGTAAAACAGCAAGTGTATATGATGCCGCTATGTTGCGACAATGTTGAAGCCATTTACTTTACCTATTCGTTGTTGAGTTCTCCAATGCCACCATTTCGCATTTCGTTCTTCGTTGTCTCGTGCTTTAGCTGCACTAGTGGTATGGCTACGAGATCTTTCTCTCAGGGTATGCGTGAGTGTATTGTGAAAGGATAATACCAGTTTAAATTGACTGAGAAATTTAATGTAATCTAATACTTGAGCTATTGAAACGAGCTACCGCCCGTTTGAAGATAAAGAATGAAACTGGTTATGAATTGTAGCACTCGAAAATATAACAACTGAATTATTATACCTGCTAACTTCTGTAGTAACATTTTGAAATAACTGTTTTACGCTTACCGGCAAAGCCTCTCGCAATAGCCGCTAAATCTCAAGTGCGTCCCTTACGCCACACAACGTAAACATCACAAGAGTCAGTTATAAGTATCCAGAGGAAAACTGTATGTACGAATGTGTGCACGAACCAATGTCGAACAGTACTTCTCTGATTTAGATTGCACGCCTTTATATTAATTAAGCTCCCCTAACTAGGACTACTCCCACCAAAATATCTGAAACCTTTCAGGCGCGCCAATCTCTAAACTATAATGTATGCATCTCTGAATTGTTGGTAAACTCTCATAATTTCATTTACTTTCTCTTTTCCAGAATTATGGTCTATGTGGCTGTTCAAACCTACTGAATTCAGCCCTTAGCTGAATTCCAAAAACTTCTAAGCTAAGGCGTTGCTACCTCGGCTGTCGCTAATGACTATTTAACTTAACCCGCTAATGACCTCTTTCCTTGAACAAATCTTCTCAAATCAGGCACATTACATTATACATGGATTTAATATATGGATATATGGAAACTATTTATTGCAATTATTGCTTTCTCTTGCTATTATTTCTTTATTTAATTATTTATATATTTCTGCTAATAATTAGGGTATCATTTGTTGGTGTATATTTGCACAATAGTATTACAAAATCAGTATTATGTGTAGTTCTGACTCAAGTAGTAATGAAGACATGGTAATTTTTCGTCATTTAAGACATTTTAAACCCAGAATAAGCTATGAGAGTTCAATTATAATTTGAACACCTTCCATAGAAAATATTACTTTTTCAAACTACTATACACACCCACACTAGGTTCCCTGAGCCTGAGCTCATAAACTGGAAAGACTACAGACAATATTCTGTAAGAACTAATAACATACATAAACACTATCACATAAAAGACGACATTAACAAACAATTCTTACGTAGTGCAATAGCACTAAAGGAGAGAACGCAGAGCACCATGCAACAATTTCAAATAGGAAAATTAGTATTATAAGCCAAATTTGTACTGACAAAAAGATCCACATAAAGAGTGCTATAACTGTGAATTTTTCATCTACGAAAGTGTTCCTTCTTTAAGATTTCAATTATTTTTCTTTTGAAACCTTTTATACTTTTGCAAGTTTTTAAAATCACAAGTAGAGCATTGTATAACTTAATGATATGTGGGGTTAAGCTATTTAGGCCATAAGTAGAAGCAATTATAGTTGGTTTAATTAGTTTTTTATGCTTTTTTACTTTCTCTACTACGTATAGTAAGTAGGGGAAGTATTGCATTACACCCAAAAATTCGATACCGAGATTTCACAGGAAATACATGTTTTGAGACTCCCTGAATCCAAAAAAAAAGCATTTTTCGAAACATGTCCGTGTGCCTGTGTGTGTGTGTGTCTGTGAACAGCATAACAAACAAACGAACAGTCGGATAAACACCAAACTTGGTATTTAGGTTCAGTATCTTCCAGAGATGCGACACGAACGTTTACAAGAAAATCCCCCCACCCCAGATTACCATTTACATAGAAAAGTTTTCGAAAATATTAATTTTCTCAAAAATGGCTCTAACGATTTTGATTAAAATATCATATGTTTAATATATTTTCATGACAAAGGAAATGTATATCTAGAATTTTATGGGATGGTCTCCAAAAGCATTCTTCATTGTGAACGACTTTTGCATAACTGGTAAACTATAAGATAGCCAAAATGTTACTACACAAAAAATGTAGATCGTTTGTCATATACATTTTTGTTGTTGAGTGAACAATTTTGGAGATATTGCTTGTTATTCCGTTAAATTTTCCAATACTTTTTCTCAAATGGGAATTAGTTATTAATTTTTTATGTCCTGGACAAACAAAGAGAATGGAATACTCCACATAGTAACCAGCTCTTAAAGCATTTGACTATCGCTTAAAGCCTACATTATTCCCCTTGCAGCTACAAGAAAATTAGCAATAAGGTTAACATCTCGATTAACATGAAGCATACGGAGAATAAGCGTTTGTAGAAATAGTTTGTACAAGAGTAGAGAAAGTCACGTGAGTGTAACACATCAGATCTTTTTCTATAGCTTTTATTTAAAACATAAAAGTTTGTCACCAAAAACCATAATGTCCAATTGCATAATACCATTAGTGAGTTTCATGAAGCAGGTTCCTGGAAGTAACAATAAGTTAAATATCATATCATATTTGGTCAATTTTCACGGATCAATTCTCTTAAAGTGTCGGGTTTTATCTCCCTTTCGCTTTGAATTCTTTACGAGTAGTATTTGGTTTTGTTATTCACTAGTGAACGTAAATCACAGTTAGTAAATATACCTCGTTGTAATCAGATAGCTATTTAAGAAGAGGAGGGTAATATTTCTACTGGCATCATCATCATGATATATAATAAAAATCGATTGAGGAAGAATCGTGCCTTGCACGTATAGGTTTTAAGTGCGCCGTGGCATGCAAGCTGCTGCTGGTGGCTATAAAATAAACATTCTTTACTTGCGGTGTTTACACCCCGCTGTTTGCCCCAGTTATGCAAACATCAACAACTTTGTAAACGAAAATAGCCTCATGTGTGCACAGTAAATCACTTTAGATCTTGAGCTCTTGCATCTAGTTCTGCTCTGCGCTCTTCATAGAAGATCCAAGGAATTTAGATCCCAGGATTAACCTATCAACTGATATATTTGATGTATAAGATTTCACCGAAAATATCTGTTTTGAGGCCCCTGAATCCAAAAAATCTTAAGTGTTACACTCACATGAGTGCCTCCACTTTTGTACAAACTATTTTTACAAATGCTTATTCTCCATATGCTTCATGTTAATCGAGATGTTAATCTTATTGCTAATTTTCTTGTAGGTGCAAGGGGAATATGGTAGGCTTTAAGCGATAGTCAAATATTTTAAGAGCTGGTTGCCATGTGGAGTATTCCATTCTCTTTGCATTACGAAGACAAAAAAAATGAATAACGAATTCCCATTTGACAAAAAGTATAAGTATTGGAAAAATTAAGCGAATAACAAGGAATATCTCGAAAATGGTTCACTCAACAAAAAAAATGTATATGACATAAATTGTGTATTTTAACGCGATCTGCACTTTTTGTATACTAAAATTTTGTCTATCCCTTATGGTTTACCAGTTATGCAAAAGTCGTTCACAATGAAGAACACTTTTGGAGACATTCCCAGAAAATTCAAGATATACATTTTATTTGTCATGAATGTATCTTAAAATGTATGATATTTTAATCAAAATCGTTAGAGCCGTTTTTGAGAAAATTAAAATTTTCGAAAAATTTTGCATGTAAGGGTTAGTCTGGGGTGGGGGGAGCTTCTTGAAAACCTTCGTCTCGCATCTCTGGAAGATGCTGAACCTAAATCCCAAGTTTGGTGTTTATCCAACTGTTCGTTTCTGAGTTATGCTGTTCACAGACAGACACACATAGACACACACACAGACAGACACACGGACATGTTTCCAAAAATACTTTTTTTTTATTCAGGAAGCCTCAAAACATGTATTTCCGGTGAAATCTCGGTGTCGAATTTCTGGGTGGAATACAATGCTTCCCCTACTTACTATACGTAGTAGAAAAAGCAAAAAAGCATTTTTATAAAAAGGTTCGTGTATATGTTTGTGAACAGCATAACTCAAAAACAAGAAGTTGGATAAATCTCAAGACTTGTTATTTAAGTTCAATATATACCAAACTACCCTTTACATGGAAGATTTTACGAAATTTTAATTTTGATTAAAATACCATATATTAAAGATATTTACATGATAAACATAATGTACATTTAGAGTTTTCTGGAAATAACCTTTGAAGTTCTCTTCATTCTAAAGGAATTTTGTATAATTCTGTATAACGGATAAACGTTAAGCGATAGACGAAAACCTACTGCATAAGAATTGAGATCTCTTTAAAACACACAATTTATTTTGAATAAATTTTTTTTAGACATGGTGTTAAAGTAGAACTTCTAACACACGAGCTAAAACCTTTAGATTATCGCATTAGTGCCTTAATTTTTAGTGTGACAAACTTTGTTTTCAAGTCCAATTACTTGGCAATTACCTTTTGTATTTGCACATGTTTTAATAACTCGACTTAGTTTGACGAGGTTTTACTTTTAATTATGTCTCTTTACATGATTAATTTCTCATTGCGCTCGCATTACCTGTTCATATTACAAATCGTCATACTTCAATTTATTGCAATTCGTTGTAGAGTTAACCTATAGCTTATATTGGCAGCTTTCTTTGATATAAAACGTTACTCTTTTATCTAACCTACATAAAGATTTAATGGCGGAAATTATGAATTCCGTACAAACTGAAATCTAAGTGAAATTAAGAAGCAGCAGAAATAGTAACACTAGAACTAATTATCCAAAAAATCAGCATTTAATCGCTCCATTACCTGGTGTAAGGTAAAGCCGAGTGATAATAATTTCACTGAGAATGACTACTGGCGAATCAACAAAACATTAAAACATTTAACATATAGCTTTTTACTTTCTCTACTACGTATAGCAGGTAGGGGAGGTATTGTATTCCACCCAAAAATTCGATACCGAGATTTCACCGGACGTATATGTTTTGAGACCTCCTGAATCCAAAAAAGTATTTTTGGAAACATGTCCGTGTGTCTGTCTGTGTGTGTCTTTAAACAGCATAACTCAGAAACGAACAGTCGGATAAACACCAAACTTGGTATTTAGGTTCAGTATCTTCCAGAGATGCTACTTGAAGGTTTTCAAGAAAATCCCCCCACCCCAGATTACCCTTCACATGGAACATTTTTCGAAAATTTTCATTTTCTCAAAAATGACTCTAACGATTTTGATTAAAATATCATATGTTTAAGATATTTTCATGACAAATTAAATGTATATATCCAATTTTCTGGGAATATCTCCAAAAGTATTCTTCATTATGAACGACTTTTGCATAACTGGTAAACCATAAGAGATAGACAAAATTTTACGGCACATAAAATGTAGATCGCGTTAAAATACACAATGTTTGTCATATACATCTTTTTTTGTTGAGTGAACAATTTTCGAGATATTGCTTGTTATTCCCTTAAATTTTCCAATACTTATACTTTTTCTCAAATTCGTTATTCATTTCTTTTTGTCCTGGACATACAAAGAGAATGGAATGCGCCACATAGCAACCAGCTCTTAAAACATTTGACTATCGCTTAAAACCTACCATATTCCCCTTGCATCTACAAGAAAATTAGCAATAAGATAGTTTCTGCAAATATTTATCTCGATTATGAGGTATATTTAACACTTAAATAATTTCAGTCAAATTATATAATATAAAATATAATAACAGCCCGCCCTTAAGCAATATGTGTATAACATAATATATAAAACGTATGTAACAGTCATGATATTAATGTTTATAATACTACGTACATGTTTAATAATGTTATGTGAATGTATTACGTAATTTAATAATGTAGGAGCTGTGAGAATAATAGGTTAAAAGTTGCTAATAATGAGGTAACAATGAGGTAACCTTGAGGCAATAATGAGTAAGAAAGTGTAATAATGCTACTAGTCATTATTGGAGCAACAATAATGTAAATTTTGAGACAGTTTATAAATAGCCAATCAACAACCAGAAAAATGCTTAAGTTAAATGATAATATTCTATTGGAGTACGATTAGCCAATCAAAAACTGAAATAGGGCAAATTGTACAAATTCAGAAGTCAGTTGCTTGTAGATAGCGTTACTAACCGGACGCGAGACACGTCCTCGAGAAGTTTAATACGTATCCAGTGTGAGAAAAAAATTGTACGTGTTAAAAAAATGCCAGTACTTAATAAATAATCACACAGCTCTCTCTCTATGTGAAGTATTATTTTAATCGTTTAAATAATTAATAAATGGAGTGAAGTACAAATTATAATCCGTGTAAGCCTACATTCTTAGCCACACTAGTCCTTGCAAAGAAATCCATGTCTCTAACAGTGATGCTGACGCAGCCGAGGCAAACCGAAATACATAATATTTAAAGAAACATTCAAATTACAAGGTTAATATTTTTAAACTTGGGGCGAAGTCTACCGGAAACTTTTCACCATACGTGTGGTTGCAACTACTTCAAGAGTTCGGCTCCCTAACATAAGAACTAAAATTAAACCTACTTCAAATTGGCTTCCATACGTGGGGCAGAAGCTCTCTACTTCAAATTGGCGCCCAAAGCGTGGTGCAAACAACGTAAAGAGAATACCTTCGTCGATTATCACGAAGTAGATGATAAGTGTTTGTAAAAATAGTTTGTACAATAGTAGGGAAAGCGTGTGGGAGTGTAACAATTCTCAACACGTGTACTTCGGGTGAAATCTTTATGGAATTTTTGGTAGCAAAGTAATACCTGGTCTAATTGCTATAGGTAAGATAAAAACTTCCTTACAGTACTTATATCAGTTTGTCGACAGTGTGTTTTTCATCTGTGGCGAGTTATTTGCCCGCAGAAGCTTCGCCAAAATTAAGAGGTGCTTGAGTAAAGCTGTAAGTTGTCTCAGGGATAAGCAGAGAGCGCTGTTGATGGATAATGTTCAGTATAAGACATCGTCTTCTCCAGCAATACTGGCTAGAAGCTCCTGGCTTTTCCTTCTCCATAGAACCAAGTTACCATTATGTTGCGTGACACAGGAATACACTGGAATAAAAGCAGAAGGAACAAAAGCACGCGAATGCACGTTTACCCAACTGTGTGGCAAAGTTGTCAAAATTGTGCCAGTTACGTAACGAATCGATGCTCCTCTTGCTCTGCGCTCCCTTGTCTTTTCAAGATTTATGTAGTTTGTAGCGATGTGAAAGTTGGAAGGCAAAGTTTCTTGAACCTAACCTGCATATTTAACTTCCTAGCAACGCTTTAAAAACAATAATGCTATAGCTTAGAACGAAAGGCCTTTGCTCAAGCCTTGAAAATGCTCTTGTTATATACTATACTCTCTACCCATTACCGTTTGTTAATTTTTCTGCCACGTACACTGGCGGGCATAAAATGTGGCCCATAATGAAACGCAGCTGTTTATGTTGGTGCGGACAAAATCTAGCCCCACCCACTACCAGCGTGACCACCTCTGTTTTTTGAGAGTAATTCTAGCCCCTGTGGTAGAATTCTTTACCTTCCCAAAGGTTGGTATGGGCGAAGTGCCAAAGGGTATCATTATAACCTAATCTTATACAGTGCGTCCATAAAAATACTGCCATACTTTGAACTGGCATTTCAGGCAGTATTTTAACACTTAAATGATTTTAGTCAAATTATATAAGTAAATTCAATAACGGCCCGCCTTGAAGCAATATGTGTATGTAATAATTTGTAAAATGTATGTAACAGACATTGCATATGTTTATATTATTGTATACATGTGTAATAATGTTATGTGAATATATTACGTAATTTAATAATGTAGGAGCTGTGAGAATAATAAGTTGAAAGTTGCTAACAATGAGGTAACCTTGAGGCAATAATGAATTTGAGAGTTTAACAATACTACTAGTCATTATTAGAGCAGCAATAATGCAAATTTTTGAGACAGTTTAAAAATAGCCAATCAACAACCAGAAAAAGCTTTAGTTAAATTCAGGTATTCTATTGGACTAGGATTAGCCAATCAGAGACATGAAATACAGAAATTTACAAAGTTAAGGCGCTTGAAATCAGTTCAGTTGCCTGCAAACAGAGTTACTAACCAGACGCGAGATGTGTTCTCGAGAATTAATTACATATTCGTGTGAAACAAAAATAGTATACTTGTTAAAAAGTACAAGTATTAAATAAAAGAATCTCACAGCTATCGATATCAGTGAAGTGCTATTTAATTTGTGTCAAGGATTAATAAAAAGGAGTGAATTAAAACTTAAAATCTGTGTAAGCCTACATTCTTGTCGCATCACGCCCTGCCAAGACATCCATGTCTCTAAAATAATACTGACGCAGCCGAGGCAAACATAAATATATAAAATTGTAAAGAAACAGTGAAAATACATTTGGAGGTAAATAAATATTATTCTTCAAAGTAATGTCCATACGTGGAGCTAATAAATTAATTTTCACATTGCATTGCTATGAATAGTCGCATTTGGGTGAAGTTGGTGACATTTGAAAGAAAAGTTCAAATATGTTTGTGCATATTAATAATGGACAACAGTGGACGGGATGGCGGGAATCAAACACAGAAACTAAATTCACTTACGTTTGTGATTAGTCGATATGGGTTCATTGTTGGATAAGCAGACAGGTTACATGTGAATGTTTGTTTGTGTTGTTATTAAAGGCGAACCCACAAGAAAGTAGTTGGTGTGTTTTGGGAAATCATAGCACGCAGAGTCTGGTTCAGCTGCTTTTAGGCGAAGGTTTCAACACCAAGCTCCTACACAGACGTCAATTGTGAAGTGGTATTATGATTTTGTGGATCGTGGCTGTATTATCATCAAAGGAAAGGCCATTCAGGGACACCATCTGTCAATGCGGGAGGCATCTTTACGTAATCCTAAGAAGTCTGTCCGTAGAGATAGTCAGCAGTTAAACATCCCTAAATCCGCCGTATCTAAGATCCTCGTACGGGACTGAAGTTTCACCCCTACAAACTGCAATTACTGCATAAGTTGAAACCTGATGACCCTGCAAAACAATTAGTTTCTCTGAAAATTTATTGGTACTAATGGAGGGTAATGGAAATCTGTCAGAAAAATAATTTTCAGTGATGAGACAACATTTCACGTCAGTTGAAAAGTTGAGGCAGTATTTTTAACACTTAAATGATTTCAGTCGTTATATAATATAAAATATAATAACAGCCCGCCTTAAAGCAATATGTGTATGTAACAATAGATAAAAAGTGTATATTATAGTCATTGTATATGTTTATACTATTGTATACATGTAATAATCCTATCTGAATGTATTACGTAATTTAATAATGTAGAAGCTGTGAGAATGATAGGTTGAAAGTTGCTAACAATGAGGCAGCCTTGAGGCAATAATGAATTTGAAAGTTTAATGTTACTAGTGATTCTTGGAGTAACAATAATGTAATTTTAGTGACAGTTTATAAAATCGAGAATCAATAACCAGAGAAAGCTTTTGTTAAATGACGCTATTCTATTGGACTAGGATTAGCCAATCAGAGACTTGAAATACATAAATTTACAAATTTAGGCAATAGAAATCAAGTCAGTTGCTTGTAGACAGTGCTCATAACTGGACGCGTTGTTTGTAGGCAGTGTTCCTAATCGGACGCGAGATGTGTCCTCGAGAAATTTAATATGTATTTTGTGTGAGACAAAAAATAGCTAACGCGTTGAAAAGTGCAAGTAATTAATTAAAAAAATCTCACAGCTCGATCTCTATATCAGTGAAGTGTTATTTAAATCGTGTCAAGCATTAATAAAAGGAGTGAAGTAAAATTATAATCTGTGTAAGCCTACATTCTTCAGTCGCACCACAACCCTGCAAAGAGAAACATGTCTCTAACAAT
Source organism: Deroplatys truncata (assembly GCA_030765065.1). NCBI lineage: Eukaryota > Metazoa > Arthropoda > Insecta > Mantodea > Mantidae > Deroplatys > Deroplatys truncata. Next base: position 28,739,983 of record CM060981.1, on the reverse strand, counting down.
AATACTGACGCAGCCGAGACAAACATAAATATATAATATTTAAAGAAGCAGTTAAATTACAAAGGTGATACTTTTAAATTTTTGGGCAAAGGCTACCGGGTACCATACGTGCGGCAGCAACTACTTCAAGTTCGGCTCCCCAACAGTTGAACTACAATACAACTTCTACTTCAAACTGTTTTTCCATACGTAGCAAAAACAAACCTTCTTCAAAGTGAACAAGCATAATGTTAGGATTTTGGGGAGCCAGAATCCAATGCCATTTTGGACTCCCCTAAAGTGAACGTCTTGTGTGCCGTATCGAAAATCAAGTCTAGGCCCATTTTTTCGAGAGGCCACTGTCAAGGGTCCAACTTATCTTTACATGCTCGCTGAATGGTTATTTTCACAATTGAAAGAAGAAGGCAACAAATTTATTTTCCAACAAGATGGAGCACCTCCTCACTGGCATTTACATGTTCTGGAACATCTGAGTGAGCGGCTTCCAGGAAGATGGACTGGACGTGACGGAAATGATGATGTCTTCTACAAGTGACCGCCGAGATCGCCTGACTTGACGGGCGGTGACCTCTTTTTATGGTGTTACATAAAGGATTGTGTCTATGTACCACTATTGCCTCAAAATTGTGGATGGGAATATCGCCTTGATGTCTGCAGCGTCACCCGTGGAGGCCACATTTAATATCTATGAGGTGTAGTAAAACCTATTTGAGTTTTTCTTTCAAATGTCACCAACTTCACCCAAATACGACTATCCAAAGTGACGCAATACCAGTTTAAAGTATGGCAGTAGTTTTATAGACACATGCTACACTACCGTTTTCTTATTGCCGTTTAGTAGCAGCAACAACTTTAACCTTTGTCTCCATGTCGCTCATGTAAATGTGTAGCTGTCGTTCACTTTAATCTCACATGGAAATGATTCTTCACACCCTCCTCCAGAAGGCCGAACTATTTGTAATTGGTTTAGCCTTATCTTGTGTGCTAATCATAGCAAAACTCTTTCAAAGATGTGGTATCCAAACCACCCCTTCATTCCACATATATTATAAGAATCATTCATTGATGAGTTTGATACACATGAATTGTTTTTCGGCCAGTCACATAGAGAGCTGATACCTGTCGGGGTCAAATGTTTATCACTAAAGGTATAAATGTTACGGAGAGAAAAACACTATTTCGATCTAGCGGATCCTTTTATGCACGATAGTGTACATAGTGGGTAGGGAAGGTGTTGCATTCCACAAAAAGTTTCGATATAAAGATTTCAACGGAAATATATATTCTAAGGCCTCCTTAATAAAAACAAAAGCATTTTTACTTTCTCTACTACGTACAGTAAGTAGGGGAAGTATTGTATTCCACCCAAAAATTCGATACCGAGATTTCACCGGAAATGCATGTTTTGAGACCCCCTAAATACAAAAAAAGCATTTTTGAAAACATATCCGTGTGTGTGTGTGTCTGTGAACAGCATAACTCAGAAACGAACAGTCGGATAAACACCAAACTTGGTATTTAGGTTCAGTATCTTCCAGAGATGCGACACGAAGGTTTTCAAGAAAATACCCCACCCCAGATTACTCTTTACATGGAACATTTTTCGAAAATTTTAATTTTCTCAAAAATGGCTCTAACGATTTTGATTAAAATATCATATGTTTAAGATATTTTTATGACAAACAAAACGTATATCTCGAATTTTCTGGGAATGTCTCCAAAAGTATTCTTCATTGTGAACGACTTTTGCATAACTGAGAGATAGACAAAATTGTACTACACAAAAAATGTAGATCACGTAAAAATAGACAGCTTATGTCACGTTTTTTGTTGAGTGAACCATTTTCGAGATATTGCTTGTTATTCCCTTACATTTTCAATGCTTATTTTCTCAAATGGGAATTCCTTATTCATTTTTTCGTCTTGGATATGAAAAGAGAATGGTGCTGTACTTAGTAGCCAGCTATTAAATTATATGTCGATGCTTAAAGACTACTGTATTTCTATATTGCCCGTGCAATCACAAAACAAGGAGAACATAGTACGCCTTAAGCGATAGTCAAATATTTTTAGAACTGGTCGCTATGTGTAAAATGTAATTCTCTTTGCATGTCAAAAGATTGTTTCTGCTATTGTTTATCTCGATTAATATGAAATATATGGAGAATAAGATTTTGTAAAAATAGTTTGTACAAGAGTAGAGAAAGTCATGTGAGTGTTACACATCAGAGTTTTTATAAATAGGTCCGTGTATGTCTGTGAGCCTAACTCAAACACGAAACGTTGGATAAATACCAAACTTGTTATTTAAGTTCAGAACCTTCCAAAGATGCAACACGAAGGTTTACATGAAAATCCTACTACCTTTTATATAGAAGATTTTGATTAAAATACCATTATTAATGATATAAAATGCATATCTCGAATTTCCTGGGAATAGCCTCTAAAGTCCATTTCATTCGTATAACCTTGCATAACTGGTAAACGTTAAGCGACAGACGAAAACTTACTACCCTGTTCCGTTTTGGTTCCTCCATGGTCATGGCTTATGCAACCCACACGTCACAATGCTTCAGAGAAGATGGCGTCATTTATCGACAAAGAAAGTTAACAGCTAAAGCTTTGAAGAACACATTGCCATGACTGACGTAATGCATCACTCCACAACGTAGAGCATCATGTACAGTCATCCTTGGCTGGTTTGCTACAGGCCACTGACGCCAGCGCCATCATGCTCGTGGACTTTCCAGCAACTCCTGGGCAGGCACCGGTAGTCGCTCTTCGGCCAGGGACCGAGCCGCTAACAGCTAGACATTGTGACAGCGAGATTTTCGGCATAATTCACCAAGAGCGATTCTTTCGGCCCTTCCAAATTATCTTACACTTGTTTGGTAAGCTTTGAAATTCAACCTTTAACTCTTACTGGTTTCTAAATTATGTTACGGGAGAAACATTTATATTTTCACATTTCATGTAACTTTGTGTTCTTTGCTCTTCTATAAGATCTTTAAATTGATATGGCAACTTTAAAGGTAGAAAAGTGAAAGAGTATGTCATATTATATTTGAGTATATTATTTTGTAAAATGCTAAAGCAAGCTATAGTTAACAAACATATCAATTTAAAATAAAATGTTTTGCATATAAGCCGGTGACTTTTAGCAATTTCCTAGCTCTTACGAAATAGTCCCTTTTCACGGTAACTTATACATTTGGGTGTGGATAAAAATACCAGTGATGCAACAAAAAAAATTAGAAACCTTTAAAACACACAATTTATTTCAATACGTTTCTCGTGGCATCATTCAGGTCCTTTCAATACTTAAGTTATGGTTATTGCATGGAAACAGTATGGAATTCTTTATATCTATAACAAAATGTGCAAGCATCCATTTCCAAAAAGTTTAATCTCGATTAAAATGAAGAAGATAGGAAAATAAACTTTCATAAATTTAAGAAGTTATTTGTTAGTTCCACGTATGGAAAAGCTGATTTTGAAGTAGGAGTATTGTATTTCAACTGTTAGGGAGCCAAACTTGAAGTTTGTTTGCAACCGCACGTAGGTACCCGGTTTCCGGTAGCCTTAACCCCAAATGTACTTTCAGGTAGCCTTTGCCCCAAGTTTAAAAAAAATACTAACTTTGTAATTTAACTGTTTCTTTAAATATTATATTTTTGTTTACCTCGGCTGCGTTAGTATTATTGTTAGAGACACGTTTCTCTTAGCAGGGTTGTGGTCCGACTGAAGAATGTAGGCTTACACAGATTATAATTTTATTTCACTCCTTTTATTAATGCTTGACACGATTTAAATAACACTTCACTGATATAGAGAGCTGTGAGATTCTTTTATTGTTAAATACTGGCACTTTTTAACACGTAAAGTATTTTCGTCTCACACGAATATGTATTATATTTCTCGAGGACGCATCACGCATCCAGATATAATCACAGTCTGCAGGCAACTGAACTGATTTCCAGCGCCTAAACTTTGTAAACTTATGTATTTCAAGTCTCTGATTGGCTAATCCTACTCCAATAGAATACCTTCATTTTACTAATTTTTTTTTGGCTGTTGTTTGGCTATTTTATAAACTGTCACAAAAATTACATTATTGCTTCCAAGAATCAAAAGTAGTATTGTTAAACTCTCAAACTCATTATTGCCTCAAGGTTACCTCATTGTTACCTAATTGTTAGCAACCTTTAACTTATTATTCTCACAGCTCCTACATTACTAAATTATGTAATGCATTCACATAACATTACTGAACATGTTTACAATAATATAAGCGTATGCAATGACTGTTATATACATTTTACAAATTATTATATACACATACTGCTTCAAGGCGGGTTGTTATTGAATTTACATATTATATAATTAGACTGAAATCATTTAAGTGTTAATAACACTGCCACAAATTGTAATATGTATATCCACTAATAAGCGCTAGATGGTCGAATGTAACACATCAGATATTATAAATAAGATTTTTGTCTTAAAACACAAAAGGTGCAACCTTTCTGTCTCCCTCTATGACGCACGGACATGATAAACCTTTGTCTAGTGATACAATAGCACCGGCAGTTATATAATCACAAATATGCGTCACTGAACACAAATCTTATCATTAGTCATAAAAATTCTCCCAATTCTATTAATGAAATGGTGAACAAAAATCTGAAAGATAACGGACAAAAGCTCTTATCCTGAAAGGCTGATGATTGAGCAAATCCCTGCCAAAAATTTATTCTGTTTTGCCTTAGTACTGAGTTCATGTTTGAAATAACTTTTTCATCTCCTCTAGATTTATCCAATTTTCAGATAAATTGGAGTCAGAATGTTGCTGATTTGTGGTAGGTATTTTAATACAATTGCACTTTAAGCTACATATCATATGTCGGTACGCCGATACCCTCTATCGTTTGTTAGCGAGTATAAAAACTATGGTTACGAAAGATTATTTTCCTATCTACTGCATTTTAATCCAAATAAACCTTTGAAGAAATAACTCCATTACACATTTCGTTATAGATACAAAGAGAACAGCGATAGTCAAATGTTTAACAACTGGACGCTGTATGCTGGCCTTAAAATTCCATACTGTTTCCATGCAATCGTGAAAAACAACTGAAGCTTTTTAAAAGAGTAGCATAGCGATAGTCAAATGTTTAAGAACTGGACGTTATATGCTGGACATAAAATTCTATACCGTTTCCATGACATCGCGAAAAACAACTGAAAAACGAAGAGTTTTGAAGGAATGACATAGCGATAGTCAAATGTTTAAGAACCGGACGCTAAATATTGGCCTTAAAATTCCATACAATTTTCATGACATCGCGAGTAACAACTGAAAATCGAAGGTTGTTTTTAAAGGAATGGCATAGCGATAGTCAAATGTTTTAGAACCGTACACTATACCTACTCTAAGCTTAAAATTCCATTCTCTTTCCATAACTGTGCCAAAAGCAACTGAAACTCGACAAGGTTTTGAAGGAATGGCAGAGTGATAGTTAAAGGTTTAACACCTGGACGCTTTATGGTGGCCATAGAAGTTCATACTCTTTCCACGATATTCAAAATCAACTGAAAATTTGACTGGACTTTATAATAATGGTTAAGTATTGAACAAATCGAACCATTAATAACGGATACCTCGGGAATGGCTGATGCCACAAAAAAGCTATTTGAAAGAAATTGTGTGTTTTAAAGGGATCTACAAAGTTAGGTATATAAAACTCCTTCCTAATGAATGGAACTTGAAAGGCTGTTACCAAAAAATTCAAGATATACATTTTATTTATAATATAGCTATTCTTAATGCATGGTATTTTATCAAAATCCTTAGAGCAATTTTTTTAGAAAATCAAGAATTTCAAAAAATGTTACATATGAGGTAATGTTTGGGATGGAGGAATTTTCTTGAAGATCTTCATGTCGTATTTTTGTAAGGTACTGACCCCATACACCAAGTTTAGTTTCATTTTAGGGTTGCTCACAGACTCCGAAACACAGACTTTTCTAAAAGCGCCTTCTTTTAGGGGTTCAAGGGGCCTCAAAACACGTATTTGCGGTGAAATCTCGATATGAAATACAATACTTTCTGTACTTACTATGTACATACTTACTTGAAGTGTGTAATTTAGGAAGTGATTAATATATGCTCACCAAATTTAGCAAAAACACTTCCGCAAGTTTATATATATATATATATATATATATATATAAACAGCCTGTATATATAAAAAATCCTCAAATGCCCCACCATGCCATCCGCTCAGATCTATTTAAATCGAGATGTATCTTTCTCGTTTTTACTCTGATAGGAACAATATTTACATAAAACGTTCCTATAGAAACGGGCTTAAGTTAAAAGGCCTAAATCTGAAACTTTTTGTCCACTCTTGTTAAATTTTCGCTAATGGGTCCTCTATTTAGGCTATAATGGTTAGAAAGAACCATACGAATGTAGCAAATCATATCTTTTTAATCTCTATAGACATTGCTTACTTGCCTGACACTTATTTTCGTTTCTTTGGGCACGAATAACCGTTTTGCGCAACCAAATATAACGCAATTTTGAAAACCACAGGAACATTCGTTGTGTGATTCTCGAGATTATGGCGTACACACAGACAGGCGGTTCCTTCTATTCCGATGATAACGTTTTCCTCTACATTATGATGAGCACACATATATATTTTTTCCCCTCTCTGTAACGGTAGCCGAGTTCAGCGAAACAGTTGGTTGCATAACCCTAGGATATGCTTTCATCACAAGTCAGTTTGGTTGAAACGCCGCGCCGTCTAACTTTTGTCTCTTGTTTAAAACAGAAAGTATTAGCTGCAGAACTTCACCGTTAGCGTTTTATTTTTGCCACCGACGGTTTTTCAAATAAAAGTCTTAATTCAAACAAACCGCATCATCTGCCCCCTTCTGCTATACTTAAAAAAGGTGCATCATTATACGGCACGAAACTCTATTAAAATGCATTTTCATGATATGAGATATACAACACGCTTATCAAAATATGAAACGTTTTGCCTAAATATGAAAATATGACAAAAAATCCCAGAATACTTTGAAGCATGTATTTTAAAATAAAAACATATTTTATGGTTTTTAAAATAAAAACATATTTTATTTTAAAGATTTCAAGCACTTTCATTGAAGTAGATATTTATTTAAGTTGTTTGCACCATGTATGGACGTCAATTTGAGAAAGGTTTTTTATTAGTCCCACGTTTTGGGCGTCAATTTGAAGAAGGTGTATTGAAGGTTTATATTTCAACTGTTGGGGAGCCGAACTTGAAATTCGTTGCAATTGCATGTATAGTACTCGGTTTCCGGTAGCCTTCGCCCCAAGTTTAAAAATATTAGCTTTGTAATTTGACTGTTTCTTTAGATTTATATTTATGTTTGCCTCGGCTGCGTCAGTAGTATTGTAAGAGGCATGTTTCTCTTAGCAGGGTTGTGGTGCGACTGAAGAATATAGGCTTACACAGATTTTAAGTTTTAATTCACTCCTTTTTATTAATCTTTGACACAAATTAAATAGCACTTCACTGATATCGAGAGCTGTGTGATTCTTTTATTTAATACTTGCACTTTTTAACACGTAAACTATTTTGGTCTCACACGAATACGTATTTAATTTCTCGAGGACACATCTCGCGTCCGGTTATGAGCACTGTCTAGAAGCAACACGTCTGGTTATGAGCTCTGTTTGTAGGCAACTGAACTGTTTTCCCCCGCCTAAATATGTAAATTTCTATTTCAAGTCTCTGATTGGCTAATCCTAGCCCAATAGAATACCTTTATTTAACTAAAGCTTTTTCTGGTTGTTGATTGGGTATTGTTTTAAACTATCTCAAAATTTACATTATTGCTGCTCTAATAATGACTAGTAGTATTTAAACTTCCTTATTCATTATTGTCTCAAGGTTACCTCATTGTTAGCAACTTTTAACTTATTATTCTCACAGCTCCTACATTATTAAATTACGTAATACATTCACATAACATTACTACCATGGATACAATAATATAAACAAATACAATGACTGTAATATACACTTTTTAGATATTGTTTTAAGGGGGGCTGTTATTGAATTTATATTTATATACTGAAATCATTTAAGTGCTAAAAATACTGCCTCATCGTTTATTATTTTTAAAACCATGTTATGCGTCACATTCGTATGACTTTATCTACTATCTATCGTTTATTAGTGGGTACACAAGCTATTCTTACGAAAGTTTATTACTTTCTAAAGTATATTTGCAGGAGCAGGAGGGTGGCTTAACACTTCAACCTACAAGATCCGTTGTGGCTATCCTCTGACGTGGTGAGGTGAGAGAGACATAGGACGACCGGACCAGGAGGCAAGTCAACGCAGAGAACAGCGTCCCTACCTTTTACAGATTGAAACTCCCGGCTGGTGTAACCGGTTTCCCTCCCCCGCAGGCTTGCACGCCCCACTGGGGGGCTAGAGACTCGAAGACCGCCCCATTCTGAGCACGAAGGATTACATAGAGCATGCTTTTCCCCAGGCATGCAACGCCGAGACTCCCGCAGACACTTTCAACCCTGAAACAGACCGAGGTGAAGTGAAATGATAATGGAGGGACAGGAAATTTGGGGGATGTAACGAAACTTTCCAGCATTCTCCTAGCGACCCGGAAAAATCTGCGAAAACACCCATGGGTCAGGAAGATCGGCCGTGGAAATCAAACCCATGGCTTCCCGAGTGCGGGCTACCCATTCGGCTCGGTCACTTTAGGTTAAGTAAATGTTTAAATTCGCATCTGTGATCGCCTCCAAAATGCAACAATATGCTGCCTCATTATATTAAAAGTTATAACAAATACATCTTTTAAATGCTTGGTTAAAGGCGTTTTAATAGTTTGAGTAAGTTAATTTAAAGACGAAGAAATACTTATTAATAGCTCACTTTGCCACATGACAATAAAATATTGTGTCTCAGCTATAAACCACAGTTATCACATAATAGGCGCCGACAGAGCGAGCGACCGACTGACTGGCCAGGTTCAAAAGATAAGTGCTCTCACCCAATGTAAAGTGAGAGCACTTATATTCATCTGGAGATAACGGGATTATTCCGGAACCTTCCTCTTCCCGCCTGCCGAACATTCTAGAACTCTCTGGAAAATTCCAGCTGCTATATAAACAGGCGTGCTCGTGAGTGAGATACTGAGCGCATCTCTGATGCGACTAAAAGTGCGGTTGCGACGACTGATGGGGCCCATAGCGAGTGCTGGAACTGCAAGATATTAGAGAGGTATTTGTTGGACACCTCAGTGAGTGAAGGGACAGGAAAAGAGGCTCCATCGTGCATACTTCATTAAGTCGTGAGAACCAAGTGAAATGGTAAAAAAGTAAAAATTGAACTGGATCGCATTATTGAAGTGACAGTGAGAACTGAAACGGCAACTCTAGGCCGAGCCCGAGAACTGTAATTATAGATAATTTATTAATTAATTTTTATTGATGTTAAATCATACTATGTACATATATTTTTCTTATACTGCTTGTATAGTTTAAGAAGGGTGATTTAACGTTATGTATATTAGAAGAGTTATAAATGGTTTAATGTAAATAATTTAAGCGTAATGTTAAAATATTGTCCACGACGAAATGTTTTAGGTACAGGAACAGTGTCTTCGAAGGCAGAAAATCTAGTTTTATGACGTCTCTCTGGTCGCAGGGGTATTGTTCATACAGCGAGGGTGTAAAGTTTTTGTCACTTTATTTAATAATTCGCCGTGACCAAGTGAGAGAGACAGCTAGCTTAACGGTAAATTTAGGAAAAACCGCGATTTATGTCAAACTTGGACCAATGAGATCCCTGTAAGTTTATACGAAATAGTGAGACGCGTCGAGTGGCGCTAAAAATGAACCAATAGGAAAGGAAGCAGCCCCAGAAGCCTGCGACTATAAATGGATCTGCTAGGAACAAATTCGAGGCATTTCATTTTGGCATTTTGTCATTTGTGGGCAGAGAGAGATGCTGTAGGATGTGTGACAGATATCGCGCCAAAAAGGGAATAAAGACAGTTTTCGAAACACACCTAAGAACCGCTACTCGTAAAGAGATAATAAGCATATTTAAACTTCGTGTCATATCCGCGCCGTGTTTTAACAGCGGTGGACAGTATTTTAACGGCGGTAATATCAGTGTTGTGTACTACGTGGAGTAGTTAAATAAAAGAAATTGCAGTGTCATCTTTTCGTAACCAAAGCACGTCTATTTCTCCTTTTTACCACCACCCGAGGTCTACGCTTCCTTTACCAAGGCTAAGTCCATGCTCCCACCTAGTTTTAAAGAAAATTATTGCAGCTAGCCGAGGATAAAAATGCAGAGAACCAGCACACTGCGAACATTTGGAGCCAACATGGAGGATGCAGCAAGGTAAGCCGCGAGCAACGGACAGGAGGAGGTGACTGCCGCAGAACTAAGTGAAGTAAGAGTGAAAACTTAAAAAGTCACAAAAGATCTATATGACTAACTGGCTGGCCGTCGATCCACAGTGTCGCGGTATCTTTCGTGTTATCTTATTTGCTGAGCGCCTGTTATTGTTTTACTATTTTTAATTTTGAGTTCTTTGTACTCCGGCTAACTATTATTACTCAGTCGAGCAAATCTCTTGAACAGGGTGTGTAAACGGAAAGGAGTTGTTACTAAAAGATAACACTGATAAAAGAATTTGTTTTTACACTTTTATTGCCGTCACACTTCTTTAATTTCTCATATTTACTCTTGATACACGCCCGAATGAAACTGTTATATTTTCAAATGTAACTATAATCTCTTATTTGCCGCACATTATTAATTCGCGTATTTCACATTTTTTAACTAACTTTACGACGCGAGAGATTCTGTAGAATTACGCGACGTGTAACCCGTGGATGATTCTATTAAACTGTGCGACGTGTAACCCGTGGATGATTCTGTTGAACTGGGCGACGTGTAACTTGTGAATGATTCTGTAGAACTGCGCGTTACCCGTCTCTGGCACGGAATTTATACTCCCTCACCCCGATATGCCTAAAGATTATAATCGAGCTGCTTTTGGTTAATAAAGCGCGCCAACATTAGCGTCTATTTTTATATCCAATCAAAATTACAAACACATGCTATAGGGAAGATATTCCCTCCATTTCTAAAGAAAAGCGCGCTACTCTGACGTCTTTTGTTTGTCTCTTCTAATTAACAAACAACTCGCCCCCTCGCTCATTGTTCTCCGCTCCTATCGTCAGTTTCAGTGACGTCGTATAAACTTATTTCCTAACAATGCTTATAATTAACAAACATCTCAAATCATTGTCATAGAATAATGTTAATTTACACTACAATCACTCTGGCATTCACAGAGTTGTGATATAAAATACTGCGTCAACAGGTAGCTTTTTAAAGCTGAATGGTGGTTTAATTAATTTACCTAAATTTTTTTAATTATTGAACAATAATATAGAAAATTTATATGCTGAATGTTCTCAATTTTAACTGTTATAATTGTAATTTCATAAAGCCCGAGCTTTCCTAATTTCGTCCTGGCTAAAAATCCTCCAATTTTCACGCAAAACGATATCAAACATCGGCGGAACGTTTGATGCTGAAAGAGTCATTGGTCGGAACGGCCAAGTAATTTTTTAGATTATTAATTTAGGTGATATTTTAAACTTTTGTACCTTTTATTTGGTCCCACAACTGTTTATAAAAAGTTGAAACCGCTCATTGGTGCGGCAGTTTCATCAAAGTTGCATCCATTTAGATATTATTTAATGTTACCTAGTTTGTTTTTGAGTTCTACAGTGTCGTCTCCTAGCTCGTTCTGTGTTATCTAGTCCGCCAGCTGCTTCCGTGGTATAGCTCTGAGCTCTTTGTCTCAGTGTAATGTGAAAAGATAGTACCGGTTTAGTTAACTAAAATATTTTAATGTTGGCTCAAATATTCTGTTTAAAAACAATCGCCGATTATATAATTAAAGAATTAAATTATTTCTAGAATAATAATTATGCAAAGCGTCAGTTGTCGTCAGTCGCAGAAGTATTACTCGGAAGGATCCCTCAAATAGCCGCTAAATCGTTCTAACTCAGGCACGTCACTAAGCGCGACAAAAGACAACTTGTAAATACACATTTATGACATTGTCAAGTCTTGTCCAATCTTGCCACATATTGAAAAATCTGATGTGTTACACTCACATGACTTTCTCTACTCTTGTACAAACTATTTATACAAACGCTTATTTTCCATCTAATTCATGTTAATCGAGATAAACATTTGCAGATTCTATCTTATTGCTAATTTTCTTGTAGATGTAAGGGAATATATATTTACAAGGGCAATATAGAAATACAGTAACCTTTAAGCACATACATATCTCTTAATAGCTGGTTGCTAGGTGCAGCACCATTCCCTTTGCCACAGATTAATACTCATTGCATATCCAAGACAAAAAAATGAATAACGAATTCCCATTTGAGAAACAAAAGTATTGAAAAATTTAAGGGAATAACAAGTAATATCTAGAAAATGGTTCACTCAACAACAAAAATGTATGACATAAATTGTGTATTTTAACGCGATCTACATTTTTTGTGTAGTAAAATTTTGTCTATCTCTTGTGGTTTACCAGTTATGGAAAAGTCGTTCACAATGAAGAATACTTTTGCAGACATTCCCAGGAAATTCGAGATATACATTTTATTTGTCACAAAAATATCTGAAACATATGATATTTTAATCAAAATCGTTAGAGCCATTTTTGAGAAAATTAAAATTTTCGAAAAATGTTCCATGTAAAGGGTAATCTGGGGTGGGGGATTTTCTTGAAAACCTTCGTGTCGCATCCTTGGAAGATACTGAACCTAAATACCAAGTTTGGGGTTTATCCGACTGTTCGTTTCTGAGTTATGCTGTTCACAGATACACACACGGACATGTTGCCAAAAATAGTTTTTTGGATTCAGGGGGTCTCAAAACATGTATTTCCGGTGAAATCTCGGTATCGAATTTTTTGTTGGAATACAATACTTCCCCTACTTACTATACGTAGTAGAGAAAGTAAAAAGTTTGATCGTGTACAAGTGACTTAAGGCTGTCTACGAAAACAAGACAGGTAAAGCTCTAATTTTAGCAATGCACACTCTTTTATTACTTCAGCTCCGCCTACCTTAGAACTAGCCCACGAAGGCTCCTTATTCAAGCGGCCTATTCTTAAAATTCCTACACATGCTTATGTGACACTGTTACTACGCGGTACCTTCCCCAATCTAAGAATTTCTTTTGCCTTTCTCTTTCTGTCTGCGTGACATTCGAAACCCAAGGAACCCAAACCTTAACTGAATTCCAAGAATCTTTATGCCTAACACGTTCGCAACTTAGGCTATTACTAATCATTTTCTACCTTACTAATTATTTAATTATTTATATGTCCTGTCAATTATTACGGTATCAGCCATAATCGCTGATTACTATAATATGGATGTACCTTAAACAACCACTGAAGCGAAGTATACAACACGTGTATGTTATTAAACGTTACAAATTACTGTACTGTAGTAGTATGAACAACAAAGTTACGTTTTAATATGATTAGTTCCTTTGTTTCTTGGGGTTTTTACACAGATCTTCTTCCTCTAAAAATAAAACCTCAGAAACAGACAACGCTTACACCAAAAATAGCAAAACTAATTCACATTTCTATTAACTGCCGAAGTAAAACGTAATAATTAATCATAATCTAACCTATTAAAGATAAATAATTAATTGTTCGTATAGTTAGCCAAATTAATATAACTAATCTAATATAAATAGTAATACAATTAATATTATAATCAAAATCAGTTGGTCACTAAATGGTTGGCGTGCAAGGTTTGAACACCTACGAATATACAAACAACCACAAACGCAATAGATACAATATAACTAACCTTCCCAATACATGTAACAGGTACGTATTTCCTGAGGAGTTGCCGGTTATGAATAAAACCTAACAACCAGAATATCACCAGATTCTAGTGACTTATCCCAAAATAGTGAAAAAATGTCAAAGTTGTATTTTAGTAACCTTTTTAATATTGTAATCTATATAGAGGATTTATAGAGGTTAATAGCTTTGCAGAAATGTGTATCCTAATTCATTTTAAGCTTTATAAACGTTTAGATTATAACTGTTACTCACCAGACATGATGTTGCCGACGAGAGTAAAAGGCAGGCATAGCACATTGACGAGCAGATCAGCACAGGCGAGGTTGGCGATGAAGAGGTTGGTTGGAGAACGCATGCGAGGACTCCGGTATACGACGCCGACGACGAAACAGTTTCCCACAACACCGATGACGAACACCAGGGAGTAAGCTATACAGTACGCAATAGTGATTGGAAGAGGGTGTCGAAATTCATACACAACAATACAAGCTTCTGTACACGTGGCATTGTCTTCAGATTGATAACAACAGATAGTGTTGGCTGCCCCAGCCGTGGCTTCGGTCCCATTCGGCCACCAGCAGCAAGTCCTGTTGTTCACAGACCACCTGCAACACAACAATTGTTACATCACAACCCTAACTAGTTTTATAGCAAGTAAGTACAAGTCATGGGGGCACTCTAGTGCCAAATGGAGTTTCTTCCCATATCAAACAAATTTAATGAATTTTTAGGTTAAGTTGCACCTACATTAAATTAAATCGAGTTTTACTTATGGACCCTCCTTTAACTACTATTGTTCTTAGCGTCCCATTCTATATTGGGCGTGAAAGACTGGAACATTTGCTCAGAGGCCAGTGTCAGGATTAAGGTTCTTTTACGTGTCGTAAATCTACAACACGGGACCACCGGCTTTACTTCCCTTCCAAACGAAGATTTTACGCTCGAAAAAGTCCATTGCCCTCCTCCGCCGTGTTTGAACCCGCGACTTCGGGTTATCCATTGTTTTTTTCTTTCAAATAATTAGATATTAATAAAAAGGAACGATTTATGCATTTAGAATTAAGATAGAGGTCTGAAATTTAGTACATTTCTTTACCATAATATTAATATTTGTTAGAAGTACGATTTTGTTTGTATTTTGAACAAAATAAAAAATATTACTAATAATTGCAAGAAAAGAAAAGAATATGCTTGTATGAACGAGGGTAATAAAAAATCAATGCAGAGTTTGCTTTTTATATTCTATTTGTTATAAAAAACTCAGCCGGTTTCAACAATATTTACTGTAAAAAAAGTATACCTCAAGGAGCAATGATTACTGTAGGAAGAAAAAGCGTTGAAGGTTTGGGCACACAGTTCTCTTCATGTATCAATTTGGATTACACCAATTTCCAAACGGATTTGGAATATAATATTTACTAGGTGTATTCTTTTCATGGCCAAAGAAAAAAAATTAATAACACTTCCTATTTGATAAAAGTGCTACGTATTTTAAGGTACAAAACAATAACAAGGAACGGCATCAAAAAATGTGATGGACAGAAATTGTGTGCTATAACCATATCTACATTTTCGTGTGGAAAGGTTTTACCTATCTCTTAACGTTTACCAGTTATACAAAAGCCAGTCAGAATGAAGAGGACTTCATAGGTTATTCCCTTAAATTCAGAATATACAGTTCAATTTTCAATAAAATACCTTTAAAAAATATGATGTCTTCTACTCACAAACTATTTTTAACAAAACACTTATTCTCCACCTGCTTCTCTAATTACTAATTTTCTTGTGGATGCAAGGGAATTGGTAGGCTTTAAGCGATAGTCAAATATTTTAAGAGCTGGTTGCTATGTGGAGTATTCTATTCTATTTGCATTACCAGGACAAAAAAATGAATAACGAATTCCCAATTGAGAAAAAGTATAAGTATTGGAGAATTCAAACACCTAACAAGGAATATCTCGGAAATGGTTCACTCCGCACAAAAAAATGTATATGATATAAATTGTATGTTTTAACGAGATCTACACTTTTTGTGTAGTAAAATTTCGTTTGCCTCTTACCAGTTTACCAGTTATGCAAAAGTAATTCAGAATGAAGAGAACCTTTAGGGACATTCCCAGAAAATTCATGATATACATTTCATTTCCAATAAAAATATCTTAAACATAATATTTTAATCAAAATCGTTAGTCATTTTTGAGAAAATAAAAATGTTCCAAAAATTTCCATGATTAGCGTAGTCTGGAGTGGGGAGATTTTTTTTGAAAATCTTCGTGTTGCATCTTTGAAAGATACTGAACCTAAATACACACACATATATCCACACTGACAAACACACGGAGCTTTATCTAAAAATGATATTTTTGGGTTCAGGGGAACTCAAAACATATTTTAGGTGTAATCTCGTTATCGAATTTTTGGGTTAAATACAACACTTCCGCCTACTTACTAGGAATAGGTAAGCAGCAGAGAAAATAAATAAAAACGCAGTAACCTTTAAAACCACCACTATACCCACCATGAAATTTCAATCAGTTAACGGCAGTCGAAGTTGGCTATCGACTATAAATTTGTAATTTCCATTGTGAACGCCGCGTATAAGGAAACATCCAGAATTGGAAATTTCCAGAGTTAGAGAGAAACATTCGATAAGAGCTATGGATATTTGTTCTTTAAGAAAAATAAAAGAGAGTAGATATTGAAGAAAGATACCAACTTTTTATCGAGCATAGGAAGCTTTGTTTGTTTCTTTCTCGCTTGCTTGCTGCTCTTGTTTATTTCTCCTGAACTACCTCGACAGTATGACATAATTTGAAAGTTAGTGAACTGAATCTTGTATGTGACATCTCGGAGAAACTTTGTATTGACGGTTTCAGGAAATTCGTTGTAACGGAATCCGTTTCCTTTCTTCCCCTACCTACCACATGCTTCATATATATCGGTGTCGCGAGACAACTCACATTTTGAGGTGATAAATAACGTTATGTGGCAAACTGGAAACGCAGACATAAATAACTAACACATTCTCACTACATATGTACAGTCTCTGCCAAAACTTCAGGTTTCAAAATTATGATGGACTAAGTGAAATTCACTTTCTGAAATAAAAATCGCCGAGCGAGGTGGAGGGGAGGTAACGTACGCGACTCGCAGTCGGGAGGTCCCGGGTTCGAAACAGGCAATACGAGCTAAGATGGAGAACTTGATTCGTGAATTTTCTTATAATTCCTTTCATTGCTACATTCCATTTGCTTCTTCTTCACCGCCTTACCAGGAATTGGGCTCATCACCCATCCTGGATGTGCTATGATCCGAAGTTTACTTGCTACTGACCCAAGACATTGGACTGATCACCCATGCTGAATATGCTATGATCAAAAGTTTACTTGCTGCTGACTCAAGACATTGGACTGATCACCCATGGTGAATATGCTATGGTCAAAAGTTTACTTGCTACTGACTCAAGACATTGGACTGATCACCCATGCTGAATATGCTACGATCCAAAGTTTATTTGCCGCTGACCCAAGACATTCGGCTGATCACCTATGCTGAACATGCTATGATCCAAAGTTTGCTTGCTCAAGACATTCGACTGATCACCCATGCTGAATATGCTATGATCAAAAGTTTGCTTGCCGCTGACCCAAGACATTCAGCTGATCACCCATGCTAAATATGCTATGATCCAAAGTTTGCTTGCCGCTGACCCAAGACATTCGGCTGATGATCACCCATGCTGAATATACTATGATCCAAAGTTTACTTCCCGCTGAACCAAGACATTGGGCTGATCACCCATGGTGAATATGCTATGGTCAAAAGTTTACTTGCTGCTGACTCAAGACATTGGACTGATCACCCATGCTGAATATGCTATGGTCAAAAGTTTACTTGCTACTGACTCAAGACATTGGACTGATCACCCATGCTGAATATGCTACGATCCAAAGTTTATTTGCCGCTGACCCAAGACATTCGGCTGATCACCTATGCTGAACATGCTATGATCCAAAGTTTGCTTGCTCAAGACATTCGACTGATCACCCATGCTGAATATGCTATGATCAAAAGTTTGCTTGCCGCTGACCCAAGACATTCAGCTGATCACCCATGCTAAATATGCTATGATCCAAAGTTTGCTTGCCGCTGACCCAAGACATTCGGCTGATGATCACCCATGCTGAATATACTATGATCCAAAGTTTACTTCCCGCTGAACCAAGACATTGGGCTGATCACCCATGGTGAATATGCTATGGTCAAAAGTTTACTTGCTGCTGACTCAAGACATTGGACTGATCACCCATGCTGAATATGCTACGATCCAAAGTATTTTTTGCCACAGAACCAAGACATTCGGCTGATCACCTATGCTGAACATGCTATGATCCAAAGTTTACTTCCCGCTGAACCAAGACATTGGGCTGATCACCCATGGTGAATATGCTATGGTCAAAAGTTTACTTGCTACTGACTCAAGACATTGGACTGATCACCCATGCTGAATATGCTATGATCCAGGGTTTGCTTGCTGCTGACCCAAGACATTGGGCTGATCACCCATCCTGGATATGCTATGATCAAAAGTTTACTTGCTACTGACCCAAGACATTGGACTGATCACCCATCCTGGATATGCTATGATCCAGAGTTTGCTTGCTGCTCTACAGGCTACTGACACAAGACACTGGCCGGCGAGGCTGGCTGCTGAGTCAGTGGTTCGAATGATAGGAATTACGCAAATATAGTATGGTTTATCGTACAAGTTATTTCCAACATACATAAGAAACACTTAATTAGAAAATTTCCCTCCGGGAAATGGCAGCAATTTCTTGACGAATATTAGTTTCTAAGTTGATATAAGGTGTGTGAATTTGTTCTGTACACTTCCCCCAGAGATAAATATCGCAGTAGATTAAATCGGGGGAACGAGGGGGCCATATTAATAATAACTCTTGAAACACGTCATGAATTTCCTGTAATGAGAAGTAGGCTGTATATGCTACTTCCACAAGATTTCAACTCACACTGAAGCCTCGCGCTGCGGAGTGGAAATATATTCTCCGTGTCCACCTACATAGCGGCCAATGCTGCCGCTCGGTCCTGCGGTTGCTCACCCACTATCTATAACGAAATGTGTACTGAAGCCATTTCCGGAAAGGTTATGGTGATTAAAATGAAGTAAATAGGAAAATAAACTTTCGTAAGAATAATGTGTATACCTACTAATAAACGATAGAGTAGGGAATGTAGTTCATCAGATTTCTTAATGAATCGTGCATCGGGCCGGTCGTTAGAAAACGCACAGAACATTTGTGCTGATGCTACGTTGAGGCCTCCTGTGGTAAAAGACGGACAAATATTTTCTTGGAATCTCGCCATATAGATCCCGGAAAAAAGCTATAAGTTTTATAAATATTACCAGAAGCATTTACTTCATAAGACTAAGCTATTGCATCGCTATTTCCGTAGGCAGTTCCACGAGAATAAAAAAATACAAAATTGTTGATGATACATTTCTTGTGTGGGTAGGAGGTCGAAAAAGAAGAAGAATAGAGGCTGTATTTCCAGATTTTTGTCCTCACTTTCGGGTACTATAATATATATCTAAACGTCATATAGAGTCTAAGCATTCTTATAGTATGTTTCTCTATTTTTACTTTCTCTACTACGTATAGTAAGTAGAGGAAGTATTGTATTCCACCCAAAAATTCGATACCGAGATTTCACCGGAAATACATGTTTTGATACCCCCTGAATCCAATAAAAGTCTTTTTGGAAACATGTCCGTGTGTGTGTCCGTCTGTGTTACTGTGTGTCTGTGAACAACATAACTCAGAAACGAACAGTCGGATAAACATCATACTTGGTATTTAGGTTTAGTATCTTCCAGAGATGCAACACGAAGGTTTTCAAGAAAATCCCCCACACCAAACTACCCTTTACACGGAACATTTTTGCAAAATTTTTATTTTCTCGAAAATGGCTCTAACGATTTTGATTAAAATATCATATGTTTAAGATATTTTTATGACAAATGAAATGTATATCTCGAATTTTCTGAGAATGTCTCCAAAAGTATTCTTCATTGGAAACGACTTTTGCATAACTGGTAAACCATAAGAGATAGACAAAATTTTACTATACATAAAATGTAGATCACGTTAAAATACACAATTTATGTCATATACAGTTTTTTTGTTGAGTGAACCATTTTCGAGATATTGCTTGTTATTCCCTTAAATTTTCCAATACTTTTCTTTTTCTCAAATGGGAAAAATTTATTCATTTTTTATGTCCTGGACATGCAAAGAGAATGAAGTACTCCACATAGCAACCAGCTCTTAAAATATTTGACTATCGCTTAAAGCCTACCAATTCCCCTTGCATCTTCAAGGAAATTAGCAGTAAGATTAACATCTCGATATCTCAATTAACATGAAGCATATGGAGAATAAGCGTTTGTAAAAATAGTTTGTACAAGAGTGGAGAAAGTCATGTGAGTGCAACACATCAGATTTTTTCCTCTCTCTACCATGCATACTAACGTGTATAAAAGATGGCCCATAATGGAACTCAGCTGAGTATGTCGGAAATGACAAATGTAACCCCACCCTATGCCAGCGTCAGCTGCCCTAGCCAGTTGAATGGAAGCTTACCTTCACTCCCCAAAATATGCCCGAACTGCTGAAGGATAACTTTGCACTCTACATGTTCTCACTGTCAGAATACTGTTAGGCAATGCTTCGTTGAGTTTAGGCTCAAAAATAAAATATGATCTTGTGACCGTCCAGTGTTTCAATTGTCACTTCTCTCAGTTCTCACTGTTACTGTTCTAAGTTCATATCTAGTTAAACTTCACTGAGAATTCAGCTCGTTTACACTATCACTTCAATCAGGTGAACTAGTTCAATTACCCGTCACTTCTCTTTCTTCGTGACGTAGCCGGACGGTTCACTCGCCGGGGAATGGAACACGAGACTTCCAGTCTCTCACTCCGCAGTAATACACAAAAGGGGTCACCAATCGCTCACTGACTGTCCGAGCAACTCACTAAGTCACCGACTCGCACTCAACTCTACTGGTCCACTCGCGCGAGAGCGCTCGCTTATATACTCAGTGGAATCTTTCCACATGGTTCTCGAACATTGTGCAACTATTTTCACACACTTTATGGTGCAACGGGAGGAAAAGAAGCTACCAAAAGGTTCTAGTTATGTTTCGTTAACGCGCCCGGTGTTTACGCTCAAGAGCGGCAGTTATCGTTGTTTACTCTGACCGCCCGGCGCCGACCTCAGATTACCTTGAGCCATTTCCAATGGAAATAAACACCAACAACCATTCGTCTTCTTCTCCATTTCGCTAATGAAAGCTCTCATATAAATGTCGTAGCTGTTCATCGGTTTAACGATGTACACAAATAATACCTTGCTCCTTCCTCTAGGAGACTGAATTATGTCGTATTGATCTAACGTTTCCTTTTGGATCAGTCGTAGTGAACCTCCTTCATAGAGGCGGTGTCCAAAACATCGCTTCATTTCACAGGTTATAAATCGTTAATTGCTGTACTTTCCTCTGTATTGTTTTTCAGGCCAGTCACATACAGAGCTCATACCAGCTGAGGGAGAGTTAAGAGTTGGTTACCTGAAGCTGCAAACCTTACGGAGGGAAAAACAATAGTCTGTAACATAGTAGCCAAAGAAGGTGTTGCATTGTATCCAAAAATTAGATTCCGAAATTTCACTGCAAATGATCTGTCATCCCTTGAATAAGGGATGTGTGTGCATGTTGACGCAGTAATTTGTATCACAAAAATGTAAATGTCAGAGTGATTATAGTGTGAATATGCATTGTTGTGTGACATTGATTTAAGATGTTTGTTGATTGTAATCATTGTTGAGAAGTGGGTTTATACGGCCTTACTGAAACTGACAACAATAGCGTGCAATAATGTAGCGAGGGGGTGAGCTGTTTATCATTATCAGAGGCGAGCAAGTGACGTCAGAGTGGCGTGTTTTTCTTAGAATTTGCGGGAACATTTTCCCTAGAGCATATGTTTTCGTAATTTTCATTGGATATAAATATAGACGCTAATGTTGGCGCGTTTTATTAACCAATAGCAGCTCGGTTATAAATCTTTAGGCATATCGGGCGAAGAAGCATAAATTCGTGTCAGAGTCAAGTTTCACAGAGTCCAACAGAAGCATTCGCGTATAAGACATCGATGAGTTCAACAGAAGCAGTCATGGTGAATACATCGCACAGTTTATCGATTTGCAGGTTACACGTAGCAAATTTGTGAAAAATCTCTCGTGTCGTAAAGTTAATTACACAAAAAGTTGAAGTACGCGAATTAATAATAATGGGCCGTAAATAAGTTATTATAACAGTTTCAGTTTGGCGAGTGTCAAGATTAATAGGTGAAAGTGAATAATGTATTACGACAATAAAAGTGTAAAACAAATTCTTTCATCAGTGTTATCTTTGGATAAAAAACTCCTTTCCGTTTACACACCCTGTACAAGAGAAGTGCTTGACCGAGAAATCATAGCTAGCCGGCGGACAGTGAATATAATACAATTAAATACAATAACAGGCGCTCAGTAAAAGATAACACGAAGTGACCGCGACAAATTGGCTTCCATACGTGCGGCAGATAAACAGTAGCATCTTTCAACTAACAAACAATAATACCCCCATCAATGTTTGCAGCACAACACGAAGTGTCGGATAAATTAGAACTTGGTATTTAAGTTCAGCATCTTCCAAAGATGCGAAAACTCTCCACCCAGAAGTACCACCTATATGACCTAATTTTCATTAGGTATATTTTTTTTAAACAAATCCTTTAACAATTTTTATAACGCAGTTCAGACATTATGTCTATGAGTAATAAAACATATATCTTTAATTTTCTGCAAAAAGCCTTTAAGTTGTCCACATTTTTAATACATTTTGGTCCTTTCTGTACAGCTTGTGCATCATAAGGGTAAAACGAACAGTTTTGGTGGAATTACCTGGTATATTTTAGACATTTGCTTTTATTGGTGTGAGGTTTCCAATACTTTATCACAATCTTTTTGAAGTGCTAAGTCACTCTTCAGTTGTTTCACGCGATGTCATGGAAAGAGGATGGAATTACAAAACCCGTATATAGCGGCCCCATTTTTAAGCATTTGGATATTGCTATAATCTACTATGTATATCCTCTTGTGTCCCTAACGAAATGTGTAATGATTAATATCGATTAACACGATTAATCGATTAACATGAGGTAGGTAGAAAAATACATTTGCTAGGAGTGTAACTTGTCAGATGTACAAATTTTCAAAACTAAAAGATAAGCGCTTTTTAGCCAATTAAATGGTCATTTTCGCATAAACCAAGTTATTAAGCGAGAGTTGGCAAGCCTGAGATCTTGGAGCCCGTACAGTTGTATGTACTGTTCTCCCAAAGCAACCGCAAGCTCAAGTTGATCTGGATAGTTCATCGTACATGTTTAAGGCCGGGTTTGGGTCGTCCATTGTCAGCTGCTAAGGTCGCCCCATTTCACTCACATTAAACGTTGATACAGCAATGCCGTACTATGGATAAATTTGCAAGTTTGAATTTCAAAAATTGGAAAAATACAGAGTAATAAAAGAGCAGTGGAAATTATGTTGATAAATGCGACAAAGCAGCAAAAGAAGACTTTGCGTGGGCTAGAACAGGGGTGGAGAAATTGAAGGGTCTAAGAATGGGGAGAGATTTAGAGACATGTCCTTCATGTAACTTGAAGTATAATATCTGGGACATAATTTTTGGATGGGAGGAAATTAAGATACTCAGAGAGAGGATAGGTAAATAATCTGATGTGTTACACTCACATGACTTTCTCTACTCTTGTACGAACTATTTTTACAAACGCTTATGCTCCATCTAATTCATGTTAATCGAGATAAACATTTGCAGACTCTATCTTATTGCTAATTTTCTTGTAGATGTAAGGGGAAAATATATTTACAAGGGCAATTTGGAAATACAGTAGCCTTTAAGCACATACATATCTCTTAATAACTGGTTGCTAGGTGCAGCACCATTCCCTTTCCCACAGATTAATACTCTTTGCATATCCAAGACAAAAAAATAAATAACGAATTCCCATTTGAGAAAATAAGTATTGAAAAATTTAAGGGAATAACAAGTAATATCTCGAAAATGGTTCACTCAACAAAAATATGTATATGACATAAATTGTGTATTTTAACGCGATCTACATCTTTTGTGAGGTAAAATTTTGTCTATCTCTTATAGTTTACCAGTTTACCAAAAGTCGTTCACAATGAAGAATACTTTTGGAGACATTTCAAGAATATTCAAGATATACATTTTATTTGTCATAAAAATATCTTAAACATATGATATTTTACACAAAATCGTTAGAGCCATTTTTGAGAAAATTAAAATTTTCGAAAAATCTTCCATGTAAAGGGTACTCTGGGGTGTGGGGAGTTTCTTGAAAACCTTCGTGTCGCATCCTTGGAAGATACTGAACCTAAATACCAAGTTTGGTGTTTATCCGACTGTTCGTTTCTGAGTTATGCTTTTCACAGACACACACACGGTTGTTTCCAAAAATGCTTTTTTTGGACTCAGGGGGTCTCAAAACATGTATTTCCGGTGAAATCTCGGTATCGAATTTTTGGGTGGAATACAATATTTCCCCTACTTACTATACATAAAGAAAGTAAAAAGAAATTTCAAAGAAAAGGTTTATGAATGTAAAAATCTACAAAGGATACAGTGCCTTCATTTTATGCCAAGGCCGGGGATCGCGCGAATGCATTCTTCGCACACCGGGAGCATGCATTCCGTTGTTTTCCGTTCCGTAACTCCCGCGTTACTTACTCACGAGTGTTAGTAACATATATGTAATGAGCGTTAACTTGTTATGAGTGCTGTTGAAAGTAGTGTCCATCTGTACATCGTCGGATAAAATTACCATTCAACGCAAAAATTCTTCTTGCACAATGTCATAATTTCTGCTTTTATATTGTCCATAAGTTCGTCTTTGGTGTGGAGATTGTTCCTATAAGATTTATTTTTTAGCGTTTGGCAAACCCGTTGTTCTAAATTTATTGACAAAAATCTCACAGTATCTCTACCCGGAACTGAATAACCTGGAAATTACTGCTGAAATTGTCTACACATCTATCTTCAGTTTTCACGTATGTATCGTACATAAAAAAATGCGCTGTTCAAGCGTGAATTTGTTGGCAGGCATTTCGTGGAATAATAAGAGAACAACATTCCTAAGGAAATCCCTCAACACACGTATTGTCAAAACACTTCATAACACGAAGACAAAGCAACGACTGCGATAGCTGATAAACGTACCCTCTGGCATGGGTTGGGGCTACATTTGTCATTTCCGACATACTCAGCTGAATTCCATTATGGGCCACCTTTTATACACGTTAGTATTCGTCGTAGAGAAAGCAAAAAATCCGGGTACCATACGTGCGGTTGCAACTACTTCAAGCTCGGCTCCCCAACAGTCGAAATATAACACATCTTCTTCAAACTGGCTTTTCATACGTAGCAACAACAAACCTTCTACAACTTCTGAACGCAATAACATATTCTACTATCTATTTCCTGTTAATTAAGATAAATGTTTCCAGAAAGAGCTACATTTTACTTTCTCTGCCAGGTATACAGTAGGCAGAGAAGGTATTGCAATCCACTCAAAATTCGATACCGATATTCCACCGGAAATATATGTTTTGAGGTCCCCTGAATCCATAAAAGAATTTACTTTCTATTCCACGTATAGAATGTACAGCATTCCACCCAAAAATTCCATACCGATATTTCACTGGAAATACATCTACTTAGGCACCCTGAATTCAAAAAAGCACATTTAGAAAAAGGTCCGTGTTTATGTATGTGTATGCGTGTGACTGCGAACAGCATAACTCAAAAACGAAAAGTCCAGTAAACACAAAACTTGGTATTTAAGTTCAGTATCATTTAAGGATGCGACATGAACATTTTCAAGGAAATCCTCTGACTCCAAAATGCCCTATACATTCAAAATTTTGAGGCAGTATTTTTAACACTTAATTGATTTCAGTCTAATTATATAATATAAAATATAATAACAGCCCGCCTTAAAGCAATATGTGTATGTAACAATATATTAAAAGTGCGTATTACAGTCATTGTATATGTTTATATTATTGTATCCATGTGTAATAATGTTATGTCAATATATTACGTATTTTAATAATGTAGGAGCTGTGAGAATAATAGGTTAAATGTTGCTAAAAATGAGGTAACAATGATGTAACCTTGAGGCAATAATGAGTAAGGAAGTTTAAAAATGCTATTAGTCATTATTGGAGCAACAATAAGGTAAATTTGAGACAGTTTTAAAAAATAGCCAATCAACAACCAGAAAACAGCTTTATTTAAATGAAGGTATTCTATTGGACTAGTATTAGCCAATCAGAAACTGAAATATAGCAAAATTTACAAATTTAGAGTACAGTTGCCTGCAGACAGTGTTTCTAACCGAACGCGAGATACGTCCTCGAGAAATTTAATATGTATTTTGTGTGAGACAAAAATGGTTTGTGTGTTAAAAAGTGCAAGTAATTAATAAAAAAAATCTCACAGCTCTCACTATATCAGTGAAGTGTTATTTAAATCGTATCAAGCATTAATAAAAGGAGTGAAGTAAAATTACAACCTGCGTAAGCCTACATTCTTCAGTCGCACCACAACCCTGCAAAGAGAAACATGTCTCTAACAATAATACTGACGCAGCCGAGGCAAACATAAATATATAATATTTAAAGAAACAGTTAAATTACAAAGTTAATATTTTTAAACATTTTTTGTGAAGGTTACCGGAAACCGGGTACTATACGTGCGTTGCAACCAACTTCAAGTTCGGCTCCCAACAGTTGAAATATAATACAACTCCTTCGATATAACCTACTACAAATTGACTCCCAAAACGTGGGGCAAATAACGTAAAAATAACATACAACAAAACAATCTACTACAAATTGACGCCCAAAGCGTGGTGCAAATAATGTAAAGATAATAACCAACTTCAAATTGGCTTCCATATGTGGGGCAGAAACTAACTACTTTAATTTTTCGAAAATTTTGATTTCCTAAAACATGGCTCACACTGAACCCGTACCGAACCGAACTGCTTGAGTAGGCTCTCTTGTAGCGTCTACCACCTGATTTTGTACATTTCCTCTATTTCTAGTCTCTGATTGGCTAAGCCTACTCCAATAGAATACATTTATTTAACTTTTAACTTTTTCTAGCTTTTGATTGGCTTTATTTAAAATGTTCTTTCTTGAACGCGTTTCAGAAGACGGTTTGCTCCCATCGTCAGCATGTTTTCAATTGATTTTACCGGTTATTGTCTGGGGAATGTGTGTTGCTAGTGGTGTTCTCTGGTGCTGGGCTGATGAACCTCCAAAGGCTGCTGGGTGGTGGCAGTTCGAAATTCATTAGGTGATACCTGTGTTTGACGATATATATTTTTCCCCAGATGTCCAATTCATTGCTGCTGTTGATCGGTTTTAAGAGTTTTATGTTTGGATTGAAATCATGTTTTGAAGACCAGAAATGATGTGTTACTGTAAAGCTTTTGGTAAAGGCATCTCATATGCTCTTTAAGTCCTATTTGAAGACTTCTTTTGGTTCTTCCTATGTATACCAGGTTACAGTCATTACAAACAATTTGATATATGCCAGCTGATTTATTGTTGGGGATAGGATCTTCTGTTCTGTTGCATAGTACTTTCTGTATATTGTGGTTATTCTGTGAAGGTTGAAAATATATTGAAATTTATGATGTGTCCAAGGGTGGTAAGTGAATTTCAATATGCTTGTTGGTTTTGTTGTCTGAGTAAAGTAGTCATTTGTTGGAATTATATCTCTCTTTCAAACCTTTTTGATTGGCTATTTATAAACTTTTTTAAATATTACATTATTATTGTTCCAAGAACTGTTAGTAACCTTTATAAACTTTCGAATTTATTGCTATCTCAAGGTTACCTCATTGTTAGCAACTTTCGGCTCTTACTTTGTAATTATGTTTGCTACGGAAGGCAGTTTGCTTCTATTCTCACAGCTCCTACATTGTTAAGCCACGTAATACATTCACATAACATTTTTATACATGTAAATAATAAAATAAACATAACACAATGACCGTAATATACATTTTATATATTATAACATACACATACTGCTTTAAGGCGGGCTGTTATTATTTTTATATTATATAATTAGACTGATATCATTTAAGCTATAAACATACTGCCTCATGGTAGCTGCACAAGGGCCCGGATGGCCTGCGGTGCTCTACTTTGGTTTCGGGAGCCCTTCCGTTCGTCAGTACCTTTTCCCTGTACAATCATTTAAAACAGAACAGGGATGAAATTAATAAATCGTCATTTGCTCGTGCGACGTCTGGCAGACAGCTTAGAATATTATAAAATATTGCAGCATCTTTTGAGGCAGTATTTTTAACACTTAAATTATTTCAGTCAAATTATATAATATAAAATATAATAACAGCCCACCTTAAAGCAATATGTATAATATTATATATAAAATGTACTTAAGTCATTGAATTAATGTTTATATTATTATGTGCATGTTCAATAATGTTATGTGAATGTATTACGTAATTTAATAATGTAGGAGCTGTGAGAATAATAGGTTAAAAGTTGCTAACAATGAGGTAACAATGAGGTAGCCTTGAGGCAATAATGAATTAGAAGGTTTAATAACACTACTAGTCATTCTTGGAAACAATAACGTAATTTTTGAGACGGTTTATAAAATAGCCAATCAACAACCAAAAAAAGGCTTAAGTTAAATGAAGGCATTCTATTGGAGTAGGATTAGCCAATCAGAAACTGAAATAGGGCAAATTGTACAAATTCAGAATTCAGTTGCTTGTAGACAGTGTTTCTAACCGGACGCGGGACGCGTGCTCGAGAAGTTTAATACGTATTCAGTGAGAGACTAAAGTAGTTTACGTGTTAAAAAGTGCAAGTAATTAATTAATAATCTCACAGCTCTCAATATCAGTGAAGTGTTATTTAAATCGTGTAAAGAATTAATAAATGGAGTGAAGTACAAATTATAATCTGTGTAAGCCTACATTCTTAGCCGCACTACTCCCTGCAAAGAAATCCATATCTCTAACAATAATACTGGCGCAGCCGAGGCAAACATATATATATATATTTAAAGAAACATACAAATTACAAATTTAATGTTTTTAAACTTGGGGCGAAGGCTACCGGAAACTTTTTACCATACGTGCGGTTGCAACTACTTCAAGTTCGGCTCCCCAACAGTCGAAATACAGTACACCACCACCATAAAAATTAACCTACTTCAAATTGGCGCCCAACGTGGGGCTATAATTAGACTGATATCATTTAAGCTATAAACATACTGCCTCACGGTAGAAACACAAGGACCCGGATGGCCAGCGTGCGGTGCTCTACTTCGGTTTTGGGGCCCCCTCCTGCCTCTACCCTGTACTATCATTTAAAAAATAACAGGGGGAGGTAAGAAAAATTAATAAGTCGTCATTTGCCCGTGCGTCTGGCAGACAGCTTAGAATATTATAAAATATTGCAGCATCTTTCTAGTAAGCCAAATTCAATGAAAGTGTATAACCTAATGAGGAAAAGCAAAAACGAACGTTAATATATCAGGCAGTAAAACTAATGTTTAAAGGGGATTACATTAAATGGGGCAGAAACTTGGCAAGTGACATGAAAGCTTGTAACACTGAAGATGGATTTTTGGAGGAGGTCATTAAGAACTTCTTGGCAACTATCATTGCAAAAAGAGCTGAAATAAATGTGTCGCTCTGAGTGATTTAAGAATTAAACAGCTTGGGGCGGACGTTTATGAAAATGGATGAACTCCAGAAGTGCTTAGGATTTTTAAATGGATGGATTCCAGCAACGCAGAGCTAAAGAGTATACAAAAAAGTAAAGATTAAAATTTAATGATCACGTCAAAACCTTTTAGAACGTAATGCTAATTTTGCCTTGATTTATGTTTTAAAACAGAGGTTATTAGTTTTAAAACGTTCACTTGTATATTTGTCTAGATAAGATAATCGGTTTCCATAACCCAAGAAAAATCAAAGAATCACATATAGGATGAAAGTAAAAATGGCTGCGTCAGTTGCTTATAGTAACTTTTTAGACAACTGTAACATTTAACACAAGACACACTAATTAAAAGTTAGTGCGAAAATGTTTATACCACTCCGTTGTTTTCAAGTCCAGTCACATGGCAATTACCCTTGTATTTGCTCATGTTTAATAACTCGACTTGGTTTGATTAGGTTTTACTTTTCATTATGTCTTTTTAAATGTTAATTTCTCATGTGGTCCCATTATCTGTTCATAATTCAAATCGACATACTTCAACTTATCGCAATGCGTTGCCCAGTTAACCTGTTCCTTGTGTTGGCAGCCTAGTAGTTTGATCTGAATCATTCTTTTATATATGACCTGAATAGTCTATAAAATGTTGGCAGGCTAAAAATGGATGAAATTTAATTCAGAGAACTGGACCAAATTCTGGAAGCTGCCGAAAGTGTAACATTGGAATTGCTACCAAATGAAGTCCAGAAAACAGTATGATATAGTAGTGGTATTTATTAAGTACTGAGTATTACATTAATTACATAACACAGTCGCATGGGTCATAAGACCGTACATGCTCTCAAGAAAAATACCTGGTCTGTATACGTGACTGTAGAATCGACCAGAAA
This sequence comes from Deroplatys truncata, assembly GCA_030765065.1. NCBI lineage: Eukaryota > Metazoa > Arthropoda > Insecta > Mantodea > Mantidae > Deroplatys > Deroplatys truncata. The sequence continues at coordinate 28,709,190 of CM060981.1, read as the reverse complement.
CAACTATGTTTATAATCACCACATTATATACATATATAAAATTGAAATACTCTGAATCACACACACAAGTGCTCAAGCACCACATATGTTTAAAGAAAATTTACATAAACACCTTATCTCTTAGTACACGTACTTCCATTAAGTATGTGTCCAAGCTTGGCCAGTTTTGGCTGTTTAGAATCAAGTCCCAGCATGCTGTCCTCCGTCTGTTGGAAGCCAAAAATAATTCCGGGAATAATTTTTTCCTAATAGCCGCCGTCTGAACGTATGCTGCCAGTGTTCTTGTTCGCCGCATAGTGGGCAAATTCTCCTGCCAGCATCGCCAACAATCTTGCGAGCTTTTCACCCTCCCAACCTAAGCCATGCTATTCCCGTCCTCTGTTTTATACCCAATTCCAAAATATATGTTTCCTTACCCCACCTAGTTTTTATTTAATTTTGTAGCTCCAATGTTGATCTTTGTCTACATTCAGACTCTATTTTCTGCCTGTTTATATCGCATAGTCGTCTTTTGACTTTTTTCACGACACTGTGTGTATTTTCATTACCCCTTTGCCAGATATCGTTTAAGTTAATTTTTGATAATTCCCGTTGTAACTCCGCCGCCCACCATTTTGGATGCTCTATGTTGTTCATTTGATGACGATAACATATTGCTCTCAGAGTTATTTGATCACCTTTAATTATTCGCAGCCAGTACCTAACTACATTTAGTTTAGCAAATACAGCATCTCCCCAGGATCCTACCTCACGAAGAACTCCGTAGTTTCAAGTACCCCTCCCCAACCCTAGAATGCGCTTCCAAAAATTGCACTGTACTTTATTTACATTATCTACCCTCTCCCATCCCCACACTTCACTGCCGTATAGTAATGAGGACCTAATCATTGCTTCATACATGGTCTGTAATGTATTTACTGGCTATGATATAGCATCATATGGAGGTAGATCATACAGTATGAATTTTCTGTCGCTCCATTTTGCTTCACCTTTCATCTGCTTGGTCTCTTTCAGAGTTGCAAGTGTCGGCGGGAGTCTCGGCGTGTGCTTGGTAGCGGAAAAGAATGCTCTGTATAAACCTACGTCTACCAGAAGGAGAGCGGTTTGTAGGTCCCGTATTCCCCAGAGGATGTGTAAGCCAACATCCAGCAGGGAAGCCGGTTGCTCCAGCTGCCATTCAGGGATTTTATATCTATAAATGGTAGAGACCCTGCCCTCTGCCTATGATGCCTAATGGTCCAGCCGCGCTCTATCCTCTCTCACCTCATCCCATCCTCCCACTGGCGCCCCATAAGAGATCTACTCACAAAAGATCTGGGTAGTTTCTACCCCTATCTGTTCACAATTAAAATAGCGTCATACTTTAATTTATCGTAATGTGTTGTCCAGTTAACCTGTTCCTTGTGTTGGCAGTCTTGTACTCTCTTACATCTGAATCGTTATTCTTTTATCTAAGACTTGAATAATCGATAAAACGTCGGCAGGCACGAAAATTGACGAAACTGAATTCTAAGAGACGAAATTCTAGAAGCTGCCGAAAGAGTAACATTGAAATTTGAAGGTGTTTCGTTAGCTCCACGTATGGACGCCAATTTGAAGATGATTGTTTGTTTTATTATATTTGCACCACGCTTTGGGCGTCAATTTAAAGTAGTTTGTATTGAAGGAGTTGTATTATATTTCAACTGTTGGGGAACCGAACTTGTAGTAGTTGCACGTATAGTAAACAGTTTCCAGTAGCCTTCGCCCCAAGTTTAAAAAATATTAACTTTGTAATTAAACTGTTCCTTTAAATATTTAATATTTAGTTTGCCTCGGCTGCGTCAGTATTATTGTTAGAGACACATTTCTCTTAGCAGGGTTGTGGTACGACAAGAATGTAGGCTTACACAGATTATAATTTTACTTCACTCCTTTTATTAATGCTTGATACGATTTTAAATAATACTTCACTGATATAGACAGCTGTGAGATTCTTTTTATTAATTAATTACACCTTTTAACAGGTTAACTTATTTTTCGTCTCACAGAATACATATTACATTTCTTGAGGACACTTCTGCGTCTGGTTAGTAACTCTGTCTGCAGGCAACTGACTTCTAGATTTGTAAATGTTGCTGCATTTCAGTTTCTGATTGGCTAATCCTACTCCAATAGAATACCTTCATTTAACTAAAGCTTTTTCTGGTTGTTGATTGGCTATTTTATAAACTGTCACTAAAATTACATTATTGTTACTCCAAGAATCACAATTAGTACTGTTAAACTTTCTTACTAATTATTGACTCAAGGTTACCTCATTATTACCTCATTGTTAGCATCTTTTAACTTATTATTCTCACAGCTCCTACATTATTAAATTACGTAATATATTCACATAGCATTATTAGACATGGATACAATAATATAAGCATATACAATGACTGTTACATATCTTTTACAAATTATTACATACACATATTGCTTCAAGGCGGGCTTTTATTGAATTTACATATGATATAATTAGACTAAAATTATTTAAGTGTTAAAAATACTGCCTCAAATTGCTACCAAAAATTATGTTGTAATACATTCACATGACTTTCCTTAACCTCTGTCGTTCATTAGTGGATGTATAAAGTATTTCTATCTACTACAGTTTAATCCAAATAAAACTTTGCAGAAGTAGCTACATTACATATTTCATTATAGACACAAAGGGAACAGCGATAGTCAAATGTTTAAGAATTGGACGCTATACGCTGGCCAAATTCCATACTGTTTCCACGACATCGTGAGAAACAACTGAAAATGGATGGGACTTAAATGAAATAACAAGTATAGAACATTCGAACCTTTAATAACGGGTATCTCAGAAACGGTTTATGCCAGAAAAAAACCTATTTGAAACAAACTGTGTGTTTCAATGAGATCTGCATTTTTTTGTGATCACTTAACTTTACTAGTTATGCAGCACTATACAAAATTCCTTCCAAAAGAACAGGAGTTCCTAATCTATTCCCATAAAATCAAGATACAACTACATTTCAGTTGTCATGTAAATATCTTCTATATGTAGTATTTTAATCAAAATTGTTAGTTACCTTTGGAAAATTAAAATTTATCCGACTTTAATTTTTAAATTATGTTACACAAACAAGCTCGCGCGCGCACACACGGAAATGTTTCCAAAAATGCTTTCTTAGGATTCAGGGGGCCTCTGAACATGTATTTCTGGTAAAATCTCGGAATCGAATTTTTGGCTGGAATGCTTATAATCGCTTCATCGAGTGTGTAAGGTAACCACTGCTAGGGAATCTACATTTTCGCTGCACACGTCTGTTCATCTCGCTCTAGGCACAAATTCTGTTAGTCGCATATACAGCTTGTAATTTTACAAATTTCAGTGCTGGCTAAAAATATAAACACGCCACACATCCTAAAACTGATTTTATTTTGTTTGTAGCATTACTTCATTTTCTTCTCTGCTTACTTTCCCCTTTTGGAGGACCTACAAGCCAATGCCTGGGGTCAGACGCCTGTCCGAGTGCAGACAGACCATTGGGATCGGATACCTAATAGAAATAGTATGGTTGATCCGGCCGAAACCTGGTAAGAGAGGAAGGAAGGAGATGATATGAAATGAAGGTGAAATAGATGCAAGTAAAGGTGGTGGAGCAGTTGGTGGAATGAAGGATGTGGCAAAATCCGAAAATAGCTCGCCCGGACGCCGTTTTGTCCACCACAAATCCCACATATGCTTCCTGGGATCGAGCGTGGTGAGACTTATGAGACTTTATGACAGTATTTACGGTGTTGTATTCAAGTAGTTGGTATGGTTTTTACTTGTTTTTAATGTTTATGTTTTAGATGGCACAAAAATATGAAACGCCTAAATCACTGACATGTTAGATTCAGATGACTTTTTCTACTCACTCTTCTACAAATTATTCTTAAAAAGGTTATTGTTCTGTAACCTTGTTAGAGATAAACTTCCATTACTCATTTCCTTGTACATATAAGAAGAATGCACTAGGTTAAAGCAATAACCAGCGCTATGTAATGGCTTTGAAATTTCATGCTCTTTGCATGACCACGAGAGAAACCGCATGAAGATTTCCCAAGTGAGAAAACTAAATATTTGCATTTGAAAATTCAAACCTATAACAAGGATATCTCGGAAATGGTTAACTCCACGAAAAATAAAAATAAAATATGTGTTACACTCACATGACTTTCTCTACTCTTGTACAAACTATTTTTCAAACGCTAATTCTCTATATGCTTCATGTTAATCGAGATGTTAATCTTATTGCTAATTTTCTTGTAGATGCAAGTGGAATATGGTAGCTTTTAAGCGATAGTCAAATATTTTAACGCTGGTTGCTATGTGGCGCATTCCATTCTCTTTGCATGTCCAGCACATGAAAAAAATGAATAACGAATTTGAGAAAATGTATAAGTATTGAAAAATTTAAGGAAATAACAAACAATATCTCGAAAACGGTTCACTCAACAAAAGAAATGTATATGACATAAGTTGTGTATTTTAACGCGATCTACATTTTTTGTGTAGTAAAATTCTGTCTATCTCTTACGGTTTACCAGTTATGCAAAAGTCGATCACAATGAAGAATACTTTTGGAGACATTCCCAGAAAATTCGAGATATACATTTCATTTCTCATGACATTATCTTAAACATATGATATTTTCATCAAAATGTTAGAGCCATTTTTGAGAAAATTAAAATTTTCGAAAAATGTTCCATGTAAAGGGTAGTCTGGGGTGGGGGGATTTTCTTGAAAACCTTCGTGTCGCATCTCTGGAAGATACTGAAACGAAATACCAAGTTTGGCGTTTATCCGACTTTTCGTTTCTGAGTTCTACTGTTAACAGACACACACACGGACATGTTTCCAAAAATGCTTTTTTTGGATTTACGGGGCCTCAAAACATATATTTCCGGTGATATCTCGGTATCGAATTTTTGGGTGGAATGCAATACTTCCCCTACTTACTGTACGTAATAGAGAAAGTAATATAGGACATAAACCGTATGCTTTAACCAGATCTACATTTGCTATGAAGTAACATTTTGTCCACTTCTTACGATTTACCAATTACACAAATGTCACTGGACTGAAGGCAGAGAAATTAGCTTTTTAAGGACAAGTTGGTAGAAGATATATGTAAATAAATGATGGTGGAAATGGAAAATAAGTGAGTGTATATATATTACCGATTGATATGGACCCACGGTAACGCGTGGGGTCTTGGGTTCGAAATTATGTTTTTTTTTTGCGGTTTCCCGTTGTTGGTAGGCGAATGATGGAGAGGTTCCTATCATCTATTTCGTGGTTGCAGGATCAGGCGACGGCGTTTAGTATGTTGTGGGCACGGTTGATAGGCGTGCGGTTGCGTTGTATCTGGAACCGTTAGGGACCCCATCCATGCTTGCGCACGTCGTCAACCAATCTGGTCGCCCTTTGGGTCTTCTCATTTCTTCTTCACAGGGGTCACGTTAGAATAAAAAGGGCCAATCTGGCCTTCTTGCGGTGGTGTGCCCGGTTTTAGGGGCCCCTCCGTGGTCTGTATAGGTATAGATATACAGAGGAGGACACCTCGCGCACTGCAACATGCCAGAGATCTATTTTGGCCACCACCACCACCTAGGAAGAACTGATGAAGTAAAGGAATCACAGGAGGCTTCAGGCCACAGAAACGCGCAAAATTCTCTAATACTTCCATGCTTGAGAATCGTCCCATACTGGAGCTACCCACAGAGGGCGATAACGACCCTTCAACCAAGCAGCCCATTAATATCCATGGGAGTTTTCTTTCCTTGGAGCAAGGTCCGCGGCAACTGTTCGGCACCGCCATACACCACGAAACATGGAAGCACACCTAAAAGTTGAAAAGGAAACGGAATGAATGCGAAACGATGGGCAGGAAATTCGTGGTAGATGAGAAATAAAGTAATGTCTATTGTTTTGTTATTTGCCACACGCTTCTTGAAGTAGGAGTTGTATTATAGTTCTTATGTTGGGGAGCCGAACTTGAAGTTGCAACCACACGTATGGTAAAGAGTTTCCGGTAGCCTTTGCCCCAAAAATGTTTAAAAATGTTATTAACTTTGTAATTTTGACAGTTTCTTTAAATATTATATATTTATGTTTGCCTAGGCTGCGTCAGTATTTATTTTTAGAGACATGAATATCTTAGCAGGGAGTGGTGCGACTGAAGAATGTAGGCTTACACAGATTATAATTTTACTTCACTCCATTTATTAATGCTTGACACGATTTAAATAACACTTCACTGGTATAGAGAGCTGTGAGATATTTTTACTAATTACTTGCACTTTTTAACACGTAAACTATTTTTCGTCTACGTATTAAATTTCTCAAGGACGCATCTTGAGGCAGTATTTTTAACACTTAAATAATTTCAGTCTAATTATATAATATGTAAATTCAATAACAGCTCGCCTTGAAGCAATATGTGTATGTAATAATTTGTAAAATGTATGTAACAGTCATTGCATATGCTTATATTATTGTATACATTTTCAATAATGTTACGTGAATATATTACGTAATTTAATAATGTAGGAGCTGTAAGAAATAGGTCAAAAGTTGCTAACAAAGAGGTAACAATGAGGTAACCTTGAGTCAATAATGAGTAGGAAAGTTTAACAGTACTACTTGTGATTCTTGGAACAACAATAATGTAATTTTAGGGACAGTCTAAAAATAGCCAATCAACAACCAGAAAAAGCTTTAGTTAAATGCAGGTATTCTATTGGAGTAGGATTAGCCAATCAGAGACTTGAAATACAGAAATTTACAAGTTTAGACGGTTGAAATCAATTCAGTTGCCTGCAGACAGTGCTCATAACTGGATGCGTTGGTTGTGTGTCCTCGAGAGATTTAATATGTATTCGTGTGAGACGAAACATAAGTTTACGTGTTAAAAAGTGTAAATGATGAAATAAAGAATCTCTCTACTCTCTATATATCAGTGAAGTGTTATTTAAATCGTATCAAGTATTAATAAAAGGAGTGAAGTAAAAATTATAATCCTAGTCGCACCACAATACTGCTTAACAAACACTGACCCAGCCGAGGCAAAAATGTATAATATTTAAAGAAACAGTTAAATTACAAAGTTAATACTTTTTTAAAAAAAATTTGGGCAAAGGTCACCTGAAGGTACACTTGGAGCGAAGGCTACCGGAAAGCCTGGACTATACTTCAAGTTCGGCTCCCCAACAGTTGAAATATAATACAACTCCTACAACAACCTTCTTCAATCTCGCGTCCGGTTACACCCAACTGACTTCCGAATTTGTAAAATTTTGCTATATTTCAGTTTCTGATTGGCTAATCCTAGTCCAATAGAATACCTTCATTTAACTAAGGCTTTTTCTGGTTGTTGATTGGCTATTTATAAACTGTCACTACAATTACATTATTGCCTCCTAGAATCACCACTACTATTTAAACTTACTGATTCATTAGTGCCTCAAGGTTACCTGATTTTATCTTATTGTTAGCAACTCCTGACCTATTTCTCACAGCTCCTACATTATTAAATTATGTAATACATTACATAACATCATTGAACATGTAAATAATAATATAAACATATACAATGTCTGTAATATACACTTTTTATATCTTGTTACATATACACATTTCTTTAAGGCGGGCTGTTATTGAATTTATATATTATATAAGTGTTAAAAATACTGCCTCAGAAACCACCCCAGCATTCGGCTACCAACCAGGGAAAACCACGAAAAACTCAAGGACAGATTGGGCGGTCGACGGGAATCGAACTCGTGATCTCCCTAATGCAAAGGCTCAATGGTTACGCCGAGCAATCTCGCTGGATTCTGTGATCTGCACTGCAGTTCCTCTGCCTTAGGTAGCGGCAGTGAAAGTAAAAACAGCGTCTTTATTCTGGCATTGAGAGGCGGAAGTGCCGCAACAATTTGCAATGCTACTGGCTTAATGAGGAAGAGGAAGACGAGATAATCATCTTTCTAGAACAACAGTTCAATAATTCCATTAGTCCCGGGACGAGGAAGGCAGTAACAGTCTGTCGATGTATCCGTTAATGTGCCCTTCTGCTCAATCTAATATCCTTCAAGCTATTCGACAAATTGTTTGTGCAAAGACTTCTTCGGGATAATCCTGAGAAATATTACATATAAATTCCTTCAGTTCTTACAAAAATACTTCATTCTTATGGAAGTAAAGTAAAAATCTAATGTGTTAAATTCACATGACCTTCTCTATCCTCTCTCTACCACGTACCTGTATGTATGTATGTATGTATGTATGTATGTAAGTATATTTATTTATTCCCATAATGCTATACAATTCTTATAATTTGTAATACATTACTTCGAGTTGCTTTTTTTTTAGTCCATCATGCATTTTAACACTGTGGTTATTTATGCATGGTGGGTCATAACAAATCATATTGCTTTATTTTTCTAAACCATTTTTCTCTTACTCTCCCCATATATTCTCCTATTCTTTCTATATCCCTCTGTTTTTGTATTTACATTATCCTAACTTTTAATACTTCTTTGTTAACTTCTCCCATTCTGATCTCTCCACAACTTAGTTTCTTCACCTTCAATTATATAATGCAAATCATTATCTGCCTCTCCACAAAGAGGATACCTATTCAAATTCCCTCCCTTCCTATTTCCCCTTAGCCTATGTGCACTTAATCTAGACCAGGCCCATCCTTCTCTCATTAACCTATTACCTACATCCACGTACTTCTCCCTTCCCCAGTCCACCTTTAATTGTCTTATAGTTCCAAACTTTTCTTTCCTTCCAGACTTTGAAATAATTCTTGTTTCTCTATATCTTCCCCTCTGTTCCTCACTTCTTTCCAGAAACCTTTAACTAACCCCTCTCTCTCCTCCCATAAGTTACCCATTCCTATTTCCTGTAAAATTCTCCTTATTCCTTGAGCCCAGTTTATCCCAGCACTAGATTTTTCTTGTATTATTAAACATTGCCTCAAAATATTATGTTCGTCCAATGATTTCAATCTATGCCAATATTTAAGTATCCTTTCTACTATCATGCCCTTGCTACCTCCTCATCCCAACTTTAACATTACTCCTCCATTAGGTGATGAAATAGATAAACCTAACCTACATTTACAGAACGAACTATGTACTTTATCAGTCATCTCCCATCCTTTGTCTCTTCCCCAACTCTCTGATCCATAGACCATTTTTACTTCAACTCCAGCTTTGTAAACCCTTTCCTACCATTTAATTTCCATATCTGGTATTTTCATTAAGTGTATTCTAATAGCAACGTACCTAGTAGGTAGAGAAGGTATTGTATTCCACCCAAAAATTCAATTCGTGTGTGTGTCTGTACACCATAACTCAAAAACGAAAAGTCGCATAAACATGAAACTTGGTATTTAGTTTCAATATCTTCTAAAGCTGCGACACAAAGATTTTCAACAAAATCCCTCAACCCTAAACTAACCCTTACAGGAAACATTTTTTGAAAATTTTGTTTTTCTAAAAAATGGTTCTAACTATTTTGATTAAAGTACCATATCTGAAAGATATTCCCATGACATATAAGATATATATCTTGAATTTTCTGGAAATACTCTCTGAACTTTGTATAATCTTATATAACTGGTAAACGTAAAGCGACAGATGAAAACGTACTACACAAAAAATGTAGTTGTCTTTAAAATACATAATTTATTTTATATAAGTTTTGTTATGGCATAGGCCATTTCTCATATATCCGTTATTATTCGTTCGAATTGTTAATTTCTTAGCTATTCTTTAAAGTCCATTCAACATTATTTCTCGTGATTGCATTGATGTGCCTTGGTCTTGGTTGGTTATGATCGGCCCAATGCTTCGGAAATGATGACGTGGGTCATCGAGAGCAACAGTTAATATTAGAAGCTGAAAGAGATGTGATACATGACGTAATTCATCATTCTACAACTCAAAGCGTCGTGCAGAGTTACCATTGCCTAGTTTGCTTCACGCCAGTGCCATCACGCTTGTGGTCAATTTCAGCAACTCCTGGGCAGGCAGTAGAGGCACCCTTCGGCCAGGGAACAAGTGGATAGCATCCAGACTCGTGTTCTGCTTTTGTGACGGCGAGATTTGGAGTAAACCACCAAGAGTAACCTTTTTGGCTTCTCTATATTATTTTCTAGTGTTTGGTAAGCTACAAAATTTAACCTTTTTACTCTTGGTGATTCTAAATTTACATTTATGTGAGAAGCATTTATATATTTCACTTCGTGTAAAATTGCATTGTATTAGTTAATGTTTCAGTTAATGTAGCTGTTACTGTAAAGGTTTATTTGGATTAAAATGTAATAGAAAAATAAGCTTAAGTATAAATAATTTGTATACCCATTAATATACTATAGAGTGCAGAGAAAATCATCAATACATCACATCAGATTTTTTTTTACTTTCTCTACTACATATGGTAAGTAAAGGGAGAGTCAAAAGACTATGAACCGTCTGAGCGTGTTTTTTCTGTCCGCGTCTTCGGCGCTCGTTGCCGTCTTCCGCTATCATAGAAAAGCGCGGATGAAACCATACAACATTTTTTAAAACTACTTTTAAAGGCTTTACTTACCAACTTTATGAAACTGTGTTTGAGGATAGAATTATTAGTAGAGATTTGCGGGCCCCTCGGTCCCCCGACCTAACCCCCTGCGGTTTCTATCTCTGGAGTAGCTTAAAACAAAGTGTACAAGATAAACCCACACACCCTGGAAGAATTAAATCAAAATTGCCAGCGTTTCTCAACGTGAACTACGGCGAGTGATGTATAGTTCCCTAAAGAGGTGCCAAAAATGTATGCACAACGACGGTGGCCAGTTTCAGCATCTCCTTTCATAAAGTTGTTAAGTAAAGCCTTTAAAAGTAGTTTTAAATATGTTGTGTGTTTCATCCGCGCCTTTCTATGATAGCGGCAGACGGCAACGAGCGCCGAGGACACAGCCGGTTTGTAGTTTTTGGCTCCCTCTGTAGAGGTATTGCATTCCACACAAAATTCGACACCGAGATTTCACCGGACGTTTTGAAGCGCCCTGAATTCAAAGAAAGCTTTTTTGGAATCATGTCTGTGTGTCTGTGAACAGCTTAACTCAAAACGAAAAGTCGGTTAAACACAAAACTTGGTATTTAGTTTCAGCATCTTCCAAAGAGGGATAAGAAGATTTCAAGAAAGTTCCTCCACCCTAAACTACCCTTTACATGGAACAATTTTCGAAGTTTTATTTTCTATAAAATGGCTAACGATTTCGATTAACATACCGCATTTGAAAGATATTTACACGACAATTAAAATGTACCTTGAATTATCTGGGAATCGCCTAGGAAGTCCTCTTCTTTCGGAGGGAATTTTATATAACCTTGTATAATTTGTAAAGTTAAACGATAGACAAAAACGTACCACACAAAAATATAGATCTCTTGAAAATACACAATTTTCTCATAATAAGTTTTTCGTGGCATAAGCCATCTCTGACATCAGTGTTGTTCTCTTTTTATCTACAACGAAGTATGTAATGTAGATATTTCTGTACATGCTTACCTTAATAATTAAAATGAAATAACAATAATAATAATAATAATAATAATAAGGAATAGACCCGAAGGGCGACCAGATCTGGTAGATGACTTAGGCAGACATGGACGGGGTCCCTAATGGTTCCAGATACAACGCAACCGCACGACCATCAGCCGTGCCCACAACATACCGAACGCCGTCGCCTGGTCCTGCAACCACGAACTATATGATAGTGACCTCTACATCATTCGCCTATCAACAACGGGAAACCGCATAATTGTTCCATTCACTTCATCCAGACAAACAGCGAAAAAAAAAAAAAAAAAAAAAAAATTCGAACCCAAGACCTCGCGCGTTACCGTGGGTCCATATCAATCATAACATAATGTGGTACATTGACTTATTTTCCATATCCACTATCATTTATTTTCATATATCTTCTACAAACTTGTCTTTAAAAGGTTAATTTTTCTGCCTACACTCTAGTGTAATTGGTAAATCGTAAGAAATGGACAAAATCGTACTTCACAACAAATGTAGATCTGGTTAAACCATACAGTTTACGTCCTATATTTTTACTTTCTCCACTACCTATAGTAAGTAGGGGAAGTATTGTATTCCACCCAAAAATTTGATACCGAGATTTCACCGGAAATACATGTTTTGAGACCCCCTGAATCCAAAAAAGCATTTTTGGAAACATGTCCGTGTGTGTGTCTGTGAACAGCATAACTCAGAAACGAACAGTCGGATAAACACCAAACTTGGTATTTAGGTTCAGTATCTTCCAGAGATGCGACACGAAGGTTTTCAAGAAAATGCCCCCACCCCAAATTACGCTTTACATGGAACATTTTTCGAAAATTTTAATTTTCACAAAAATCGCTCTAACGATTTTGATTAAAATATCATATGTTTAAGATATTTTCATGACAAATGAAATGCATATCTCGAATTTTCTGGAAATGTCTCCAAAACAATTCTTCATTGTGAACGACTTTTGCATAACTGGTAAACCACAAGAGATAGACAAAATTTTACTTCACAAAATGTAGATCGCGTTAAAATACACAATTTATGTCATATACATTTTTCTTGTTGAGTGAACCATTTTCGAGATATTGCTTGTTATTCCCTTAAATTTTCCAATACATGTACTTTTTCCCAAATGGGAATTCGTTATTCTTTTTTTTTGTTGTTGTTCTGGTAATGCAAAGAGAATGGAATGCTCCACATAGTAACCAGCGCTTAAAATATTTGACTATCGCTTAAAGAATAGCAATTCCCCTTGCATCTACAAGAAAATTAGCAATAAGATTAACATCTCGATTAACATGAAGCATATGGAGAATAAGTGTTTGTAAAAATAGTTTGTATAAGGGTAAAGAAACTCATGAGTGTGTAACACATCAGATTTTTTTATTTTTCGTGGAATTAACCATTTCCGAGATATCCTTGTTATATGTTTGAATTTTCTCACCTGGGAAGTCTTCATGCGGTTTCTCTCGTGGTCATGCAAAGAGCATAGAATTTCAAAGCCATTACATAGTAATTAAAATGAATTAGATAGAAAACTAAAAAGCCTTTCTAAGAATTATTTGTATACCGAATAATAAACGATATAGGGTAGAGAAAGTCATGAGACGTTTTTAAAGGCAAACTCGTGGCAGAGTTGTGTTTCCCTCATATGAACCCTGTTGCGCTGCTTTTATCCCACTTACCATGAAAACTTACGAGCAGTGGTTTCCTGAATCGGATCTTCCCAAAGTGGTCCATTTTATGCCTCCAACTGTTGCTGATGGCATTCCAAAAAAGAGAATTGGGAATTCTTGGCAGTTTGCTGGGCTGAGAGCTCGTCCACAATGAAAACTAAATCTGAATGCCAACCCAAATCTTGCATAATGCAACCAGCACACGCACACTAGCTTACGAAATCAAAACACTGATGTGTTACATTCGCATGACTCTCTGCCCTCTATCGTTTATTAGTAAGTATACAATAATTCTTGCAAACGCTTATTATTTTCTCTATCACGTACGCAGTAGGTAGAGAAAATATTGCACTCCACCCAAAATTTTGATACTGATATTTCGCCGGAAATGCATGTTTTGAGGCCCAGGAATAAAACATTTTTAGAAAAATGCCGTTTGTGTGCTTTACATGGAAAATTTCCCTAAAAGTGTTATTCTGTAAACGATTTTTATTAAAATACCACATTAAAGATATTTACATGACAAATAAAATTCATATTTTGAATTTCTAGTAATAGCCCTCTAGCTCTTCATTTGCAAGGAATTTTGTAGAATCATGTATAACTGGTACACGTAAGGCGATAAAGGAAAACGTACTACACAATAAATGTAGGTCTCTTTAAAATACAAAATTTATATCAAAAAAATATCCTCTCAAAGAACCGTTTACATAGGACTTTTTGGGAATTTTTTTCTAAAACGTGGCTCTAACGATTTTTATTAACATACTATATAATAAAGATATTTACATGACATGCAAAATGTATATTTTTGAATTTTCCTGGGAATAGTCTGTTAAGTCCTCTATTTGGAAGGAATTTTGTAGAATCTGGTAAAAGTTAAGCGATAAACGAAAGTGTACTACACGAGAAATGTAAATCTCTTTAAAAAACACAATTTTATTTCAAATAACTTTTTTGTAGCATCAACCATGTCCAAGGTATCCGTTTAATGATTCGATTGTTTCAATAGTTTTGACATTCTTTTTAAGTCCTATCAATTTTCAGTTGTTTCTCGCGATGTCATGGAAACAGTATGGAATTTTAAGGCCAGCATATAGCGTCCAGTTGTTAAACATTTGACTATCGCTGTTCTCTTTGCATTTATAACGAAATGTGTAATGTAGATGTTTCTGTAAAGGTTTATTTGGATGAAAAGCTGATGTGTTACACTCACATGACTTTCTCTACCCTTGTACAAACTACTTGTACAAACTCTTATTCTCCATATGCTTCATGTTAATCGAGATGTTAATCATATTGCTAATTTTCTTGTAGATGCAAGGGGAATTGGTAGGCTTTAACCGATAGTCAAATATTTTAAGAGCTGGTTGCTATGTGGGGTATTCCATTCCCTTTGCATTACCAGCACAAACAAATGAATAACGAATTTGAGAAAAAGTATAAGTATTGGAAAATTTAAGGGAATAACAAGCAATATCTCGGAAATCGTTCACTTAAAAAAAATGTATATGACATAAATTGTGTATTTTAACGATCTACATTTTCTGTGTAGTAAAACTCTTATGGTTTACCAGTTATGCAAAAGTCGTTCACAATGAAGAATACGTTTGGAGACATTCCCAAAAAATTAAATATACACATTTTATTTATAATGAAATTACCTTAAATATGTGATATTTTAATCAAAATAGTTAGAGCCATTTTTGAGAAAATTGAAACTTTTGAACAATGTTCCATGTAAAGCGTAATCTGTGGTGGGGGATTTTCTTGAAAACCTTCGTGTCGCATCTCTAGAAGATACTGAACCTAAATACCAAGTTTGGTGTTGATCCTACTGTTCGTTTCTGAGTTATACTGTTCACAGACACACACAGACAGACACAAAACGGACATCTTTCCAAAAATGCTTATTTTGGATTCAGGGGGTCTCAAAACATGCATTTCCGTTGAAATCTTGGTATCGAATTTTTGGGAGGAATACAATGCTTCCCCTACTTACTATACGTAGTAGAGAGAATAAAAATGTAGTAGATAGAAAAGCTTTAGTGGGAATAATTTGTATACCCAGTAATAAACGATAGAGGGTAGAGAATGTATCGCATCAGAAAACTGTTATTTAGAGGGTCTAAAAGCATGTATTTCCGGTGAAATCTCAGTATTGAGTTTTTGGGTGGAATGCAATTTCTTCTCTATCTTGTGTACATTGTTGTGCGTAAAAGGTTCCCCATTCCCTAGATCGCTATAGTGTTTTCCCTCCACAAAGAATAACCAACTTTTGACTCCACTCAGGCGATATTATTCTTCACGTGCATGGTCTGAAAAATAATTCAGGGTCATGAAAACGAATCAATAAGCAATGTTTAAAATCTATGTGGAATTAAGAGGTAGTTCGATGCCCCTCTGTGAAAGAGTATCGCTAGGATTGGTACCAAGCAAAGGTTAAAGCAATAATTACGACGGGCACTATTTATATTTTGAGCCTAATATATAAAACAAAGCAATTTATGATTAAAAACTGTTTTATTGTTTTTCAAAATATTCTCCTTTATGATCAATACACTTTTGCATCCATTTGAACCATTTGTCAAAGCATTTATTCCAGTTTTCTTGAGACACCTCCAAAACATGGTTTTTGAAGGCATCAACGGCTTCTTCTGCCAACGAAAATCGTTGTCCACGCAATTTATTCTTGATGTTCGGGAGCAAAAAGAAGTCATTGAGTGACAAATCAGGACTGTACGGCGGATGACCCATCAATTCGAACTTTTGGCCCTTCAAATACTCTGTTGTTAGACGAGATGTGTGTGCGCTCGCGTTGTCTTGATGAAGAACGATCCTACGGTTCTTACTTCACCGAAGACTTCCGGCAAACAAATGGTTGTTTACCATTCGGCATTGACCGTTTTAAGTTCCCCTAAATGCACTGTTGCCACATGGCCAGTTTTGCTGAAAAAGCAGGAGACCACTTGCTTCGAAGTGCTTCGAGTGCGAACAACTTTTGTTGGATTTGCTTCATCTTGAAACACCCATATAGTCGACTGCTGTTTATGTTCCAGCTCATACGCATAGATCCATGATTCGTCACCTGTTACAATCTTATATACGTCTTTTGAGGCACCGCCATTGTATTTCTTCAGCATTTTTGTACACCAATCGATACGAGCATCTTTTTGAGATTGCGTCAAATTTTGAGGGATACAACGAGAGCAAATCTTTTTCACGGCTAAATGATCATGCAATATTCTATATATATGCTGATGGAACTAATACCTAGGGTTCCCTCAATCTCACAATATGTCGCATGACGATCTTTCACTATTAGGTTTTGCACAGCATCAATGTTTTCTGGCACAACAACTGATTTTGGACGACCTTCACGAACTGCATCATTGAGCGAACGGCGGCCACGATTAAATTCGTTGTACCAGCGTTTCACAGTGACAAAGGATGGAGTTTTGTCGCCAAATGTGGAAGTTAGTTGATCGATGCACTCTTGTCTTGATAATTGACGTCGAAAGTCGTAATAAATCATTGCATGAACATTTTCACGAGTTTCCATGTTTTTGTTGACACACAATTTTCAAGTTAGTGTAAACAAAACAAATGATGCTCTATTGACAAAATGTTTGAAGTAGATTAGGGTCCAAAATTTTAAACATTCCATTGGAAACTCAGATGGCATCTACAACATTCAGGGATGCCGAGGCTCAGAATATAAATAGTGGCCCTCGTACAATTCGGCTTTCTAGAGGAAGGGGTGCAGAATAATTTGCACGAATGGTTAAACTGAACAGCAGCTTCGACATTTACATAGGGGAAAGGTCCCTAATTTAAACCGCCTCTTAAATTGAACCGCTCCGATATTTCCCAAACTGTTCGACAGATGTCACCATAATCCTAGCAGAAGCGTGGCGTGTACAGCTAAGAATGCTTGGAGTTGTTGACTTTGCATTCTGTGCTGTAGTTTCGGTTGTATGAGGTGTTGTGTGTTTTTGGTACTTCGGAAGTAATATTTGACTCATCTAGCTAAGCTTATACGACAAATTAGATAAGTTTAAGATGATCTATATATATTACATGTTATGAAGTGTTTATTTAGCAACAATATTCATGCATATGTTTTTTCAAGCAACGTCTCTCCTTGCAACATAGATGCTAAAGCTTCCAAAATGGCGTGGCTCGTAAATTGAACCACGTTTTGAACCCTATATTGAACTGGTCCAATTTAGGAAACCTATTGAAGTTCTAGGATTACTCAACTGCAAATAGTATATTTTGTGAATAAATATCGATATAATATGTTAAGTTAAAAAAATAATGTTAAAAACAATGGTTGACATGAATATGTGAATTGTCTAAAATGATGGGCATGATCCAATGTACGAGTTGTAGGATATGGCTTCGACAAAAGCGTGCAAAAGTTAGTGCCAAGAAGAAAGTGTTTTATTGTGAAGACTGTGTATAATTGGACTCTTTTGTATCAGAATAAAAATTGTTTGCAAATAATACCTATTCCAAAAACCAGGTGAGTGACATTATATAAAAACTCAAAACGTTCAAGGAAATTGCTATTCTTATCACAATTTTGGACTCTACTGTTGTTGCCGTTAACATATTTGTTTTGAATGTACAATAACATATGTGAATTTTGTATTAATAAAAATACTTTTTGAAGTATGTGATTCATTTTAAGACACGGGTGATTCAATTTAAGGACCATGTTCCTAATTTCAACCGATTTACACCATCTCACTTTTTAAATGTTATTTAATTGATAATTGTATTAATTATAAATTGTGTTGAGGATATTTATAGCGCAAGGGTTTGCCACTTTAACGCTTGTGTATTCGAAAGTTTTTATTTGAAATTATAATTATGATTTACTATTTAGACGTAAGTGGTTCAATATAGGGACCTTTCCCCTATATGAGAGCTTTCATCGACACGGAGACGAAGGTTAAGTTGTTGCTGCTACTAAACGGCAATAAGAAAACGTAGTGTAGGTTTAAGTTGTAATGTTACCCTTCGGTAGTTTGGTGGAGTTAAAGTACCTTGGCAATTCACTGATTAGAATTATACTCGAAAAGCAGAGGTGATCACGCTGGTTTGGGGTGGGGATAGATTTTTTCAGTACCAAGATAAACAGCTCCGTTCCATTATGGGCCACATTTAATTCACGCCAGTATAAGTGGTAGAGAAAGTAACAAAATATTATCGTTGAAACATACTTGTTGTTTACGAAACCTAGAGTTTATACCTCGGGCAGGCGTAAGCACATCAACTGTTCACCCTGTGCAGCATCAGGAACTTGCTGTTGATCGTTTGTGACATAATCACCGTTATTTATTTCACTGTGCTCGGATTTCTGTGTGGGGTTTGCTTATCGCAACGGCGCGGGACGGGAAAAAGTTTTTCTTGCACGGCACATTTCCTGTTGCCCGTTTGCGTGACCTAATTAAGGAGTGATCTCTGGCGGGACAATAGGCCCCTAAAGCACTCTTGATAGGAAGATGTCATGTGACCTCATTTCACCTGTCACATTTTATTTTAGCATAAACCCTGTGCGAGCGAGAAACGTAATGGAAAATATATGTTGTGAAAGAATAAAGTGCGAGAAATAGGATCGCGCGCGAGTTGTTTCTGTTTGCAAATACAAAACAAAAATGTTGACAGGAGAGGCGATGAAAATACTGCAGTGTATGTAAACGTGGTGTACATACTGAGAACGCCGAGTGTCAAATCGAATTACATAAGACAAACATAGCAGTGTTTTGCGATATAGGATGATAAGTGGTTTATAACAGAATGGAGGTACATTCGAAAATACAGACGTAACGAAATTCTTTTATACACTTAACACATGTAGGTGTACTGTACAGTACTTTTGGGCGATCGACAATAATAATCTTATCTATCCACTCATTAAAAGCTGCTTGAAGTATCAAAATGGCTGGCTAGTACCAACTAATACATTCACATAACTTTCTGCATCCGGTGAACAATATTTAACGGATGTAGGCCTGAATGACGTTTCACGCCTGCAGCGATGTCTACCGACTCCTGAGGAACCTACCGCAGTGTTGGTGTGACGCAGTAGGCCAGTCGGTGAGAGCTGATTACAATGAACATGACAATCGTAGATCCTGCCAATTGTGTAGTGCGAGGTGTTTAGATTTTTGCTGGCAAAAGGATAATGAGAAGTGGAAATCCATCGTGAGTTATGCCTCGTGTATGGACCGGACATAACGACAGGTTCGACACTGGTGTCGAGAATTTCAAAATTGGCGCACAAATGTGCATGATGAACACCGGAGTGGTAGGCCCAGTATTCGAACTGACGACATTGTTGAGCAAGTGAACCAAACACTTCGAAGTGATCGGCGTTTGACGATTAGTGGTCTGGCTAATGAATTCCCAAATGTTGCTCGAACTTCAATTTACAGGATTGTCACTGAGCAGCTTGGATATCGGAAACTTTGTGCGAGGTGGGTGCCAAAACTGCTCAACTGTCAACACAAACACCAACGGCTGCATAGTACACGACAGTTTATAGAGCGCTATAGACAAGATGGAGATAGTTCGGGGGACGAGACAATGATAGCGTACACCAACGCAGAATTGAAACA
The DNA here is from genome assembly GCA_030765065.1 of Deroplatys truncata. Classification (NCBI taxonomy): domain Eukaryota; kingdom Metazoa; phylum Arthropoda; class Insecta; order Mantodea; family Mantidae; genus Deroplatys; species Deroplatys truncata. The sequence goes on along the minus strand of CM060981.1, from coordinate 28,689,265 downwards.
ACAGTCAATGCAGTGCCGCGTTCCGGTTCACCCTAACCAAAAAAATGTAAGCAATCGTCATATACGAATCGCAAAATGACAGTTACTGTGTTTTGGGACGAAATGGGCGTCCTTTTGATTGATTTCACGGTCAACAGCTGACCAGTACCAACAACGCTTACCAAACTAAGACGTGCGATCCAAAATTGCCGCAGGCAATTGTTGTCTGGCATCATCCACCTGCACGACAACGCACGTCCACACCGCTGCCTAAACCAAAGAGAACATTCAAGAGTTTCGTTGGGAACTCTTTGACCACCCTCCGTACAGTCCCAACCTGGCATCAAGCGACTATTTCCTCTTCTTGCATTTGAAACGGTGGTTTGGTGGACAGCGATTTCAAACTGACGATGAACTCAAGACGAGCTTTACCAAATGCTACAAGTACCAGGCGGCAGACTTCTACGCCGAGGGGTTAAAGAACCAGATGCAGCGTTACAGCAAGTGTATAGATGTGAACGGCGATTGATTACAGTGTATTTCGTAAGGCTGCCTCTTGCTTTAAGGCCAATGAAATATATGAATAGAAATAACGGCCGTCAAAGCAAAGCTGGTGTGCAATTAAGCAAACGACACCAAAGCGATTCCATTTGTTGCTAGAAAGTCGCTGATTTATCCACTTTCAGTTGCTCTCGAATGCTTTTAACAAGTTGTACAATTTAAAAATTAACGCCGTTTCTACTGGTCGTTAATAAACTGTCAAGATGGTGAGGCATAGAAACTTTTCAATGCCAATAATGTTTCTGTTCAGAGTTTATTATATCTATGGTCCAGAATACAAGGTATCCACTCTCCGGCCTGTATTGCCACTGAATCAATAAGATGCCGCTTTACGGGGTGGGGGGAGTTGTATGGTGAGAGATTTACGTGTCCATGTTTATCCCGCATACATAGTACCCATATGTGTGTTTAAAGAAAGAACTCGACATTCAATTTAAAAGAGAGCAAAAAAATCTGATGCGATACATTCACGTAACTTTCTCTACCCTCTATCGTTTATTACTGGATACACAAATTATTCTTACTATACCTTACAACATTTTAATCTCAAAGAGAATAGCGATAGTAAAATGTTTAACAACTGGACGCTATATGCCGGCCTTAAAATTCCATACTGTTTCCATGACATCGCGAGAAACAAATGAATGTCGAAAGGACTTCAAAAGAAGGACCAAGTATTGAACCACTAATAACGGATATGCCCGAAATAGCTTATGCCACAAAAAACGTTATTCGAGATTGGGGCAGTATTTTTAACGCTTGAATAATTATATTATATAATATGTAAATTCAATAACAGCCCGCCTTGAAGTAATATGTTCGTAATAATTTGTAAAAATGTATGTAACAGTCATTGCAAATGCTTACATTATTGTAAACATGTTTAATAATGTTATGTGAATAGATTACATACTTTAATAATGTAAGAGCTATGAGAATAATAAGTTTAACGTTGCTAACAATGAGGTAACAATGAGGTAACCCTGAGGCATTAATGAGTTAGAGAGTTTGAATACTACCAGTCATGACTAGGGCAGCAATAACGTAAAGTTTGTGACAGTTTAAAATTAGCCAATCAACAGCCAGAAAAAGCTTTATTTAAAATGCAGGTATTCTATTGGACTAGGATTAGCCAATCAGAGATTTGAAATACAGAAGCTTACGGGTTTGGACGGTTGAAATATGTTCAGTTGCTGGCAGACCTTGGTAGTCACCGGATGGAAGATGTGTTCTCTAAAGAAATATTACGTATTCGTGTGAAACGAAAATTAAATATACGCGTTAACAGAGTGCAAGTTTTAAATTAAAGAATCGCACAGCTCTTAATATCAGTGTAGTGCTATTTAATTTTTGCCAAGTATTAATACAAAGAAGTGAATTTAAACTTAAAATCTGTGTAAGCCTACATTCTTGTCGCACCACGCCCTGATTAAGAGAAACGTGTCTCTACAAGCATTACTGACGTAGCCGAGGCAAACATAAACATAAATAATATCTATAGATGCAGTTTAATAACAAAGTTAATATTTTTTTTAAACTTGAAGCATAACAAAAAAAATGTGATGTGTTACCCTCACATGACTTTCTTTACTCTTGTACAAACTATTTTTACAACCGCTTATTCTCCATATGCTTCATGTTAATCGAGATATCGAGATGTCAATTTTATTGCTAATTTTCTTGCAGATGCAAGGGGGATATGGTAGGTTTTAAGCGACAGTCAAATATTTTAAGCGCTGGTTGCTATGTGGCGCATTCCATTCTCTTTGCATGTCCAGGACATAAAAAAATGAATAACGAATTTAAGAAAAAGTACAAGTATTGAAAATTTAAGGGAATAACAGGCAATATCTCCAAAATGGTTCACTCAACAACAAAAGTGTATATAACATAAATTGTGCATTTTAACGCGATCTACATTTTCTGTGTAGTAAAATTTTGTCTATCTCTTATGGTTAACCAGTTATGCAAAAGTCGTTCAAAATGAACTTTTGGAGACATTCCCAGGAAATTCGATATATACATTTTATTTCCCATGTCAATATCTTAAACATATGATATTTTAATCAAAATCGTTAGAGCCATTTTTGAGAAAATTAAATTTTAAATTAAAATTTTCTTGAAAACCTTCGTGTCGCATCTCTGAAAGATACTGAACCTAAATACCAAGTTTGGTGTTTATTCGACTGTTCGTTTCTGAGTTATGCTGTTTACAGACACACACACACACACACACACACACACACACTCTCTCACACACACACGCACACACACACACACAGACACTGACATGTTTCCAAAAATGAACAGCATAACTCAATAAGGAAAAGTTAAATAAATCCCAAACTAAGTATTTAGATTCAGCCCCATCCAAGGATGCCGCACAAGGATTTAACAAAAAAATCCCCCACGCAAAACGCACCGCTACATGGACCATTTTTCGAAAATTTTGATTTTCTCAAAAATGGCTCAAACGATTTTGTTTAAAATGCCATATGTTTAAGATATTTTCATGGCAAATAAACTGCATAGCTTTAATTTCCTTGAAATGTCCCCAAAAGTCCTCTTCATTCTGAATGACTTTCGCATAACTGGCAAATCATAAGAGATAGACAATATGTTACTACACAAAAATGTAGATCTCGTTAAAAACACAATTTATGTCACAGATTTGTTTTGTAGAGTGAACCGTTTCCGAGATATTCCTTGTTGTTTGAATTTTCCAATACTTATAATTTTTCACAAATGGGAATTCGTTATTCGTCAGTTTGTTTGTTTTATTTTTTTATGTCCTGGGCACGCAAAGAGAATGGAATGTTCCACATGGCAACCAGCTCTTAAAACATTTGATTATCGCTTAAAGCCTACCAATTCCCCTTGCAGTTACAAAAAATTAGCAATAAGATAATTCTGCAAATGTTTATCTGGATTAACAAAGTAGATGGAGAATAAGTGTTTGTAAAAATAGTTTGTGTAAGAGTAGAGAAAGTCATTTGAGTGCAACACATCAGATTTTTTAGAGTTGTATAGCACCCAGTGAAGCGCTTGAGTTAGAAAGAATTAGCGGCTATTGCGAGGGAAGTTTCCCAGTATAATTTCTGCGAATTATGTTAACTGAGGCTTTGTATTATTATTATTAATACTTTAATTCATTAGTCGGCGACTCTCTTCAAACAGAACATTTAAGTCAACATTAACATTTATCACTTAACTAAACTAGTGTTATCCTTTCATATTACACTCGTGCATATCTTGAGATATAAAACTCGCAGCTATACCACTGTAGTAGCTGGCGGACCAGATAACACAGAACGATGACATCGCAGAACTCAACAAAGCAGTTAACAGGCCCTCCCAAATGCGAGCCTCGTACGTTACCAGGGAGCAATCCCTCTCGGTAATAGGGTATTTAGTCTCCCCCAAGAGCAATATTTTCAAGACCATTCCCTCGCATTGGTGGAACTGCGGGTGAACCTTCTCCTGCAGGTCTGTGATAACCAGAAGCCAGTTATATGACTTTTATTGTTCTATTGGATTTCTCTGCTATGACAAATGAGTGACAGCGCGCCATCCCTGACCAAACGGCAAATTGCGTGGAAATCTCACAAGAAACAAGCAAGGAAACCATCCACCATGTGACAATTTCTGTGTAGCAGTAAAAATGTGATACATAATGATACTGTGCAAGAGATCTCAATATTATCGATACCAAGAGCGTACCTAGGGAGCGATTTTTCGGTTTAATAGCCCCCCCAATATTCTAAAATAAATATAAAAATTTGAAATGTGAGGCAGTATTTTTAACACTTAAATGATTTCAGTCAAATTACATAATATATATAATTCAATAACAACCCGCCTTAAAGCAATATGTGTATGTAACAATATATAAAAAGTGTATATTACAGTCATTGTAAATGTTTATATTATTGTATACATGTAAAATGATATGTGAATGTCTTACGTAATTTAATAATGTAGGAGCTGTGAGAATAATAGACTAAAAGTTGCTAACAATGAGACAATAATGAGTAAGAAAGTGTAATAATGCTACTAGTCATTACTGGAGCAACAATACTGTAATTTTTGTGACAGTTTATTAAATAGCCAATCAACGACCAGAAAAAGGCTTAAGTTAAATAAAAGTTCTCTATTTGATTAGGAATAGCCAATCAGAGACTTGAAACACAGAAATTTACAAATTTAGGCGTAGAAATCAAGTCAGTGGCTTGCAGACAGTGCTCATAACTGGACGCATTGGTTGTATACAGTATTCATAACTGGAAGCAAGATGCGTCCTCGAGAAGTATAATACGTATTTAGTGTGAGACGAAAATAGTTTACGTGTTAAAAAAGTGCAAGTAATTAACTAAAGAATCTCACAGCTCTCTATATCAGTGAAGTGTTATTTAAGTTGTGTCAAGAATTAATAAAAAGGTGTGTATTAAAAATTATAATCTGTGTAAGCCTACATTATTAGCCGCACTACGCCTTGCAAAGAAATCCATGTCTCTAACAAAAATACTGACGCAGCCGAGGCAAACACAAATATATAATATTTAAAGACACAGTAAAATTACAAAGTTAATATTTTTTAAACAGTTGGGACAAAGACCACAGGAAAGTACATTTAGGGCGAAGTCTACCAAAATTGTTTACCAAACGTGCGATTGCAACTACTTCAAGTTCGGCTCCCCAACATAAAAACTACAATACAACTCCTACTTCAAATTGGCTTTCCATACGTGAAGCAACCATCTACTTTAAACTGGCTCCCAAAGCGTGGGACAAATAACAATACAACAAACTTATCAACTTCACAATCTACTACATTTTAATCCAAATAAACCATTTCAGAAACAGCCACATTACACATATCGTTATAGATACAAAGAGAACAGCGATAGTCAAACGTTTTTAACAACTGGACGCTATATGCTGGTTCAGTATCTGCGACACAAAGGTTTGCAACAAAATCCCCCACCCCATATTACCCTTTACATGGATCATTTTTCGAAAATTTTAGTTTTTTCAAAAATGGCTCTAACGATTTTGATTAAAATATCATATGTTTAGGATATTTTCATGACAAATGATATGTATATCTCGAATTTTCTGGGAATGTCTCCAAAAAGTATTCTTCATTCTGAACGACTTTTGCCGAACTGGTAGACCATAAGAGATAGACAAAATTTTACTACACAAAAAATGTAGATCGCGTTGAAATACAGAATTTATGTCATATACATTTTTTTGTTGAGTGAACCATTTTCGAGATATTGCTTGTTATTCCTTTAACTTTTCCAATACTTTTTCTCAAATAGGAATTCGTTATTCATTTGTTTTATGTCCTGGGCATACAAATAGCAACCAGCTCTTAAACGTAACATCTCAATATCTCGATTAACATGAAGCATATGGAGAATAATCGTTTGTAAAAATAGTTTGTACAAGAGTAGAGAAAGTCATGTGAGTGTAACACATCGGATGTTTTTCATTTAGCATAGCATTGCGCGCTAAATTTTACAGCTAGCATTGTTACGTAGATACTTTAATTGTTGCTTCCGAAAGGTTCGCTGGATTCCTTGTTTTGTTTTTATCTTATAAAGGTTTATGCGAACATCACAAGAGATGCGTGTCAATTCTAGGTCCAGCGTCCATAGAACTCGTAATTTTGTTGGGTATCAGATGCGCGGCAACTTTTCCATGCAAACTGTCAGCCCTACGTCAAGGTAGAGAAATCTGGCGGAAATATTACGTGTGGTAACACTGATAACGCTTGTCACTTGTTCCAGGCATGCAAAATGGCGTGTGGAGTTGAGAGTGAGTTTATTATCGTTATTTCTTGTGTGCTTTTTTTGTACTGAGAGAGAGAATACTCAACTTCAGCGTGCTGAAAGTGGAAACACACATGTTTGGTAGGTGCACTTCAACACAAGAGTTATCAACAACAACAACAGGGCGAATGATGGAATAGGTCAGAAAAGCGACATATTTACTAATGAAGTAAACGCACATTAATAACATACATATACAATATTAACCTTACAAATGACTATGCAAAGTTTCATCCAAATTATTGAAATTAAAAATATTACAATGATAGATCCTCATGATGTAAACTACAACCAGATTGTTTTTATGTACTAAAAAAAAAGTTAGCAGACTCTCCAAGTGTATATTTGTGCAAGTGCAAATCGTTTCCGCGGCCGGTTCCAAATGGTATCTTGGGACGTGTATTACTTTCACTACCACGTATAGTAAGTAGGGGAAGTATTGTATTCCACCCAAAAATTCCATACCGAGATTTCACCGGAAATACATGTTTTGAGACCCCCTGAATCCAAAAAAATCGGATGTGTTACACTCACATGACTTTTTCTACTCTTGTACAATCTATTTTTACAAACGCTTATTCTCCATATGCTTCATGTTAATGGAGATATCGAGATGTCAATCTTATTGATAATTTTCTTGTAGATGCAAGGGGAATATGGTAGCTTTTAAGCGATAGTCAAATATTTTAACGCTGGTTGCTATGTGGCGCATTCCATTCTCTTTGCATGTCCAGGACATAAAAAAAATGAATAACGAATTTGAGAAAATGTATAAGTATTGAAAAATTTAAGGAAATAACAAGCAATATCTCGAAAACGGTTCACTCAACAAAAGAAATGTATATGACATAAGTTGTGTATTTTAACGCGATCTACATTTTTTGTGTAGTAAAATTCTGTCTATCTCTTACGGTTTACCAGTTATGCAAAAGCCGATCACAATGAAGAATACTTTTGGAGACATTCCCAGAAAATTCGAGAAATACATTTCATTTCTCATGACATTATCTTAAACATATGATATTTTCATCAAAATCGTTAGAGCCATTTTTGAGAAAATTAAAATTTTCGAAAAATGTTCCATGTAAAGGGTAGTCTGGGGTGGGGGGATTTTCTTGAAAACCTTCGTGTCGCATCTCTGGAAGATACTGAACCTAAACACCAAGTTTGGTGTTTATGCGACTGTTCGTTTTTGAGTTATGCTGTTCACAGACACACACACACACACACACACACACACATACACACATACACACACAGACACACACACGGACATGTTTCCAAAAATGCTTTTTTTGGATTCAGGAGGTCTCAAAACATGTATTTCCGGTGAAATCTCGGTATCGAATTTTTGGGTGGAATGCAATACTTCCCCTACTTACTATACGTAGTAGAGAAAGTAAAAAGAATTTTTGGAAACATGTCCGTGTGTGTGTCTGTGAACAGCATAACTCAAAAACGAACATTCGGATAAACACCAAACTTGGTATTTAGGTTCAGTATCTTCTTAGAGATGCGACACCAAGGTTTTCAAGAAAATACCTCCACCCCAGATTACCCTTTACATGGAATATTTTTCGAAAATTTTAATTTTTTCAAAAATGGCTCTAACGATTTTGATTAAAATATCATATGTTTAAGATATTTTCATGACAAATGAAATGTATATCTCGAATTCTCTGGGAATGTCTCCAAAAGTATTCTTCATTGTGAACGAATTTTGCATAACTGGTAAACCATAAGAGATAGACAACATTTTACTACACAAAAATGTAGATCGCGTCAAAATACAGAATTTATGTCATATACATTTTATTGTTCAATGAACCATTTTCGAGGTATTGCTTGTTATTCCCTTAAATTTTTCAATACTTATTTTCTCAAATGGGAATTCATTATTCATTTTTTTTGTCTTGGATATGCAAAGAGTATTAATCTGTGGCAAAGGGAATGGTGCTGCACCTAGCAACCAGCTATTAAGAGATATGTATCTGCTTAAAGGCTACTGTATTTCCAAATTGCCCTTGTAAATATATATTCCCCTTACATCTACAAGAAAATTAGCAATAAGATAGTGTCTGCAAATGTTTATCTCGATTAACTAATAAATGAATTACAAATATCCGGGCTTGTAGGCCGTGGTCTAGAAGGCATCGTGGATACCGACGTTTCGCAAAGTACAGCGCTTGGCATCTTCAGGGTGAAGTGATTCAGTGTCTGCGGTGGTCGTAGTCTGAATGACATGTTTTGAGACCCCCTGAATCCAAAAAAAGAATTTTTGGAAACATGTGTGTGTGTGTGTGTGAACAGCATAACTCAGAAACGAACAGTCGGATAAACACCAAACTTGGTATTTAGGTTCAGTATCTCCAAGAGATGCGACACGAAGCTTTTCAAGAAAATCCCCCACCCCAGATTACCTTTTACAGGGAACATTTTTCAAAAACTTTAATTTTCTCAAAAATGGCTCTAACGATTTTGATTAAAATATTATAGGTATGTTTAAGATATTTTATGACCAATGAAATTTATATCTCGAATTTTCTGGGAATGTCTTCAAAGGTATTCGTCATTGTAAACGACTTTTACATAACTGGTAAACCATAAGAGATAGACAAAATTTTACTACACAAAAATTGTAGAACGCATTAAAATACACAATTTATGTCATATACATTTTGTTTTGTTGAGTTACTTTCGAGATATTGTTTGTTATTCCCTTAAATTTCCAATACTTATACCTACTTTTTCTCAAATGGGAATTCGTTATTCTTTTTTTCCTCCTGGTAATGCAAAGAGATTGGAATATTCCACACAGCAACCAGCTCTTAAAATATTTGACTATCGCTTAAAGCCTACCAATTCCCCTTGCATCTTCAAGAAAATTAGCAATAAGATTAACATCTCGATTAACATGAAGCATATGGAGAATAAGCGTTTGTAAAAATAGTTTGTACAAGAGTAGAGAAAGTCATGTGAGTGTAACACATCAGAATTTTTAAATACTCCCCTGACTATCCCTGACCATTTTGAATTCCCTGATCTTCCCTGACATTCCAGGTCGCTGGGAACCCTCTATTGTATGCGTTCAAATTAATATTCTCTCACAGAATGAAATAAGCTTCCCTTTTACTTTATCTACTACATTTAGTAGTCCAAGAATTTGATACTTGGATTTCATCAGAAACGCATGTTTTGAGGTCCCCTAAATTCAAGAGATAATTTTTAGAAAAAGGTCAGTATTTAGGTTCAGTATCTTGCAAAGATCCGGCACGAAGATTTTCAACAAAATCCGCCCACCCCAGACTACCCTTTACTTGGAACATTTTTCGACAATTTTGATTTTCTCAAAAATGGATAACGATTTTTATTAAAATATCATTTTTGGATGGAATACAATACTTCCCCGTAGTTACCATATGTAGAAGAGAAAGTAAATATGGAATAGGTCAACATTTTTGGTTCCTTAAAATGCCCTCTCAACCTTTGAAGTGACGAGTTTGTAATTGAATGCAGAGGAACTGATACATCCATATTTTCGGACATGTTACAGAGATAAGGTTGTTCACCTTTTTGTGACTGCAGTTTCGGATTGATTTACTAGATCACAAGTCTTTTTTTGGAGGGGGGCCACCAAAGCTTTTCAACTATCAGGGGCTGGATTTATCGCTTAATCCAGAGTTTGTAGAACGGCTTGGTGATGCACTGGATATCAATTTGAAGCCTACTGGGAAAGTGTGCGGAAAGTAGTTTAGACTCGGTAATACGGGGCACCAGCCTTTACATGGGGAATGTTAAAAATTGCGCAAATACAACATTGTGGTCAGGGAGTGTCAGGAAAAAGTCAGGGCGTTGGAGTTTAATTTTTTTTCATGTGAAACTGAAAGACATTGCAATACAGTTCATTGGCATTTCACGTAACGAAGGTTAGATTTTACAGTATTTTACAAAACATAACATTCTGAGTGAACCAGTTACTTACTAAAATTATGAGCAAGAGGATATGCGTTGCTTTAGTAGTTATCTATTAAAGTGGGTATTTTGTTAGACCCGCGTTTAAAAAAAATATTAACCTTGTAATTTGACTGTTTCTTTCAATATTATATATTTATGTTTGCCTCGACTGCGTCAGTATTTGTTAGAGTCATGGATTTCTTAGCAGGGTTGTGATACGACTGAAGAATGTAGGCTTACACAGATTATAATTTTACTTCACTCCTTTTATTAATACTTGATGCGATTTAAATAACACCTCACTGATATAGAGGGCTGTGAGATTCTTTTTATTAATTAATTGCACTTTTTAACACGTAAACTTATTTTTCGTCTCACACGAATACGTATTAAATCTATCGACGACGTGTCTTGCGTCCGGTTACAATCACTGTCTGCAGGCAACTGAATTGATTTCAACCGTCTAAACTTGTAAATTTCTGTATTTCAAGTCTCTGATTGGCTATTCCTAATGCAATACCTTCATTTAACTAAAGCTTTTTCTGGTTGTTGATTAACTATTTTAAAACCGTCTCAAAATTACATTATTGCCTGAAGATTACCTCATTCTTACCTCATTGTTAGCAACTTTTGACCTATTTCTCAAGGCTCCTACATTACTAAATTACGTAATATATTCACATAACATTATTCCTTGTATACAATAATATAAGCATATGGAATGACTGTTACATACATTTGTGGCACTAATTTGTATCACAACAATGTAAATGCCAGAGTGATTGTAGTGTAAATAAGCATTATTGTATGACATTGATTTGAGATGTTTGTTAATTATATGCATTGTTAGGAAATAAGTTTACACGGCCTCACTGAAACTGACAATAGGAGCGGGTAACAATGAGCGAGAGGGTGAATTGTTTATCAATAATTGGAGACAAGCAAATGACGTCAGATTGGCGCGCTTTTCTTAGAAATGGCGGGAATATTTTCCCTAGAGCATATGTGTTCGTAATTTTGATTGGATATAAAAATAGACGCTAATGTTGGCGCGTTTTATTAACCAATAGCAGCTCTGTTATAATCTTTAGGCATATCGGGGTGTGGGAGTATAAAAAGCTAAAGAGAGAGGCAAGTATTGCCCAGTTCAACAGAATCATCCACGCATTACACGTCGCTGAGTCCAACAGAATCATTCAGAAGTTAAACGTCGCTCAGTTCATCAGAATCGTTCGCGAGTTACACGTCGCAATTCTACAGAATCTCTCGCGTCTTAAAGTTTGTTATAAATGTGAAACACGCGAATTAATAATGTGTAGTAAATAAGTGATTATAGTGATATTAGAAAATATAACAGTTTCAGTCTGACGTGTATCAAGAGTCAATATGTGAACTTAATTAATTGTGACGGTAATAAAAGTGTAAAAACAAATTCTTTTATCAGTGTTATCTTTGAGTAACAACTCCTTTCCGTTTACACACCCTGATCAAGAGATGTGCTCGACTGAGAAACAATAGCTAGCCGGAGGACAATGAACCCAACATTCAAAGTAGTAAAACAATAACAGGCGCTCAGAAATAAGATAACACGAAGTGACCGCGACAAATTGGCTTCCATATGTTGTGCAGATAAAAATGAAGCATTTTTCAACTACCTAAAAATATAATCACACTTCACATTTTACCAATTATTACATATACATATTGCTTCAAGGCGGGCTGTTATTGAATTTACATATTATTAATTTGACTGAAATCATTTAAGTGTTAAAACTACTGCCTCACTATCATGAAGAAACACTTCAATAACCAAGAAGTGGAATGCGATTGGAACAAATCCTTAAAACGTGACCCCAATCTAAAGCTTTTGACCTGGCTGACCATGATATATTAATTTACAAACTGTGCAATTAGGGTATAAGGGGAATTCCATTAAACTCGTTGGAATCATATCTTAGCAATAGAAAACACATAACTGAAATAAAAAAATTCAAAAGAAACGTTCTGGTTTGGAAAATGTTAAAATATGGAGTACCTCAGGGTTCGATACTAGGCCCCTTACTATTTTTACTGTATATTAATGACCTGCCATTAACAATGACTTCCCTAACGCTAAATTTACTCTTTTTGCAGATGACACAAGCCCTTTAATTTCTGGTAAAGATAAACAAGAACTTAGTAAACATCAATATGGCAACGGATTATGTAGTAAATTGGTTTAGTAACAACAGACTTGTTATGAATAAAAATAAAAGTTTTTCCTTATGATTCTATCACAAAGTTAACAAAAAAACGAAGTTTATTTTGAAGAAGGTTGTTATTTGCCCCACGTTTTGGAAGCCAATTTGAAGAAGTTTTGTTGCTGCTACGTATGGTAAACCAGTTTGAAGAAGATGTATTATATTTCGACTGTTAGGGAGCCAATTTGAAGTAGTTGCAACCGCACGTATGGTAAAAAGTTTCCAGTAGCCTTCGCCCCAATGTACTTTCCGGTGGCCTTTGCCCCAAATGTTTAAAAAAATATTAACTTTGTAATTTGACTGTTTCTTTAAATATTATATTTATGTTTGCCTCGGCTGTGTCAGTATTATTGTTAGAGACATGTTTCTCCTAACAGGGTTGTGGTGCGACTGAAGAATGTAGGCTTACACAGATTTTAAGTTTTTCTTCACTTCATTTATTAATGCTTGACACTGATATAGAGAGCTGTGAGATTCTTTTGTTAACTACTTGCACTTTTTAACACGTAAACTATTTTCGTCTCACACAAAATACTTATTACATTCTTTTAGGAAGTGTCTCGCGTCTGTCTACAACCAACGCGTCCAGTTATGAGCACTGTCTACAAGCAACTGACTTTATTTCTACCGCCACATTTGTAAATTTCTGTATTTCAATTCTCTGATTGGCTACTCCTAATCCAAAACAATACTTTTATTTAACTCAAGCTTTTTTCTGAGTGCTGATTGGCTATTTTATGAACTGTCTCAAAAATTACATTATTGTTTCCAAGAATGACTAGTAGCAGTATTAAACATCCTTACTCATTATTGCCTCAAGGTTACCTCTTTGTTAGCAACTTTTAACCTATTATTCTCTCAGCTCCTACATTATTAAATTACGTAATACATCCACATAACATTATTACACATGTATACAATAATATAAACATTTACAAAGACTGTAATATACACTTTTTAAATATTGTTACACACACATATTGCTTTAAGGCGGGCTGTTATTGAATTTATATATTATATAATTAGACTGATATCACTTCAGTGTTTAAAAATACTGCCTCAATTTAGAAAATGAATTAATAACAATGTCTAATGGAATAAAATTTCTTGGAATCTGGGTTGATAGTAACCTTGACTGGGGAATCCACATTGATGTATTATCTAAAAAACTATCCCAAACATGTTTTTCATTATATGCCCTTAAAACTTTAGTTAATCTTGATGTACTTAAAATGACCTACTTCGCATATTTCCATAGTCATTTATCATATGGTATAATATTCTGGCGAAAGTCCAGTTATAAAAATAGAATCTTTATTATACCAAAATGGCAACCAGAATAATGTTAAATCTTTGCAGTAAGCCTTACTTCATACTGTTAAACATCTTGACTGTTTCTTCGCTATACATTTCTGAATCTCTGGTAGCAATGTATAAGCAGCAAAATAGTTTTAACAGAAATGCTGATATTTATGACTATAATACAAGAAATAAATCTAAACTGAACACTATAGATTTTAAAATAAATCTATATGAAAAAATTATATTATAAGGCATTCAATTGTTTAAAAAGTCTTCACGTATTTAAAAAAGTTAAAACACTAACAGTCTTCAAAACAGATTAGAAAAAATTCCTAATACAGGTTTGTTTTATTCAGTGGAAGAATATCCAGTTTATAAGCTTTCTTATGGAATATATTAAACTCCGTTACCAAGCTCTACCCCCCGTGATATGCGAGAATAAAAGAGGTTATGACAAATCGGTGGAGCGCCGGGTAGAGCTGGGTACCGTAGTTTAAATCATATCAAACTAACAAGAGGTCTGACATGGCGAGCTCAACAAAGTTCCTAAGACACCTGAAAATTTCTAAAATATTCCTAAATCATTATGGGGAAGGAAAGAAGGATCTAACTACATCAAATAACTACATTATGGAAATTTGGATGGTAAGTTATATTAACAATAAAATATTATACATGTTGCCTCCTGCTTGACGGAGGGTCCTTTCTTAACATCTGCGCTGTTTGCTAGTTAAGTTACAAGAGACAGAGCGTCCTAGACGCTTAGTCAAATTATAACCGGTTTACCCCCACTCCTATTACGTCATCCGGTCCGTGTTACCAACCCAAACAAATGTTGCCAAAACGATATGCGTTCTTACAGAGTTGCCACAACCAAAATGTCACAATATTAGGTTTCAAATTCCGAAATTTAGTTTAGTTACCTACTCATGTAATAAATTAGGATTTCTGTATTTGTGTATTACATCTAATTAGACCTGATCTTTTTGTACTAATAATTGTATTGTTGAAATGAAGCCAATATTTCCGTACTGAAATCAAACGTTGAATAAATTTGAGTAATAGATAAATCTTAAAGCTCAGAGACGAATCAAAATTGACCCTGATGTAACATTGGGCAATTTATGTTAATGGCAAATATACACTGGTGTGCAAAACCTAAGGATGAGATGGATAAAGTAACATAACAAATGAACTACTTTGTGGAAGAAGATGAAGGTGGGGGAGCATGTTGCCAGAGGTCTCTCACACGTACACAGAATGTTGGACGTCACATGGCGTGAGTGTAGCGAGCCTGTAGTGCCAAATGGGTCTGGTCTCGCAACACGGGGCAGTTGACAAAACAGGACAAGACGGTGTATGGCAATTAGCGAGCTGTTACGGTGCACTGTAGTGGTGTTCTTCATTGCAACATGGTCCGTAGACACCATTTGGATGACTTCACACGCGAAAAAACCATCGGAAACTGGAAGAAGGCGAAGTGCGACGAGTGTTGCTCAGGAGTTTGGATTTTCTTGAAAATCTTCGTGTCGCATCTCTAGAAGATACTGAACCTAAATACCAAGTTTGGTGTTTATCCGACTGTTCGTTTCTGAGTTATGCTGTTCACAGACACACACACGGACATGTATCCAAAAATGATTTCTTTTGGATTTAGAGGGTCTCAAAACATATTTCCGGTGAAATCTGGGTATCCAATTTTTGGGTGGAATACAATACTTCCCCTACTTACTATACGTAGCAGAGAAAGTAACAATTGTGGTATTCATCCGACATTTGTTTTTTGTACACACACGCGCGAGCAAACACTCGAATCTTTATATAAAAATTTTATTTAGGGACCTCAAAACGTGTATTTGTGTTAAAGTACAAATAATGGTTGGAATATAAGACTTTCTTTTACCCCTGTGCTATAGAAAGGTGGCAGAGAAAATAAAAATATATAAATGGTGATATTATCGATAGCAGCCGCGCGTTATTGGCATCATAAAGTGTTTTCTGAATTAGGTCACGTGATGAAGTACTGCAAAAACATAAAGAGAGAGTGATAATGGCGGTAGGAATGTATAAGTAAGCAGCTATTCGTCGCCTTAACAATTAATCAAGTAAAGGAAAGGTCAGTCAGTAAACCTGCTTCTTCTTCTTGAGAGCGGCTGTAACCAAGTTACAGGCTAACACAATTACGAGTACCCTACCTTGTTGTGCTTCCAGGTTTCCTTGCTTATTTCTTTGACAGAGGAAGCATTTTGCCTTAAAAACAAGACGAGAGCCTCTAAGGGGTGGGTTGCTTGCCATTACTGCAGCACAATTGCTAAAGGAAATTCTTATCTCTCTCCATCTCCTGAATTTTCCAATTTTCCTTATTATTTGGTAGTCTTTTACTTTCTCCACCACGTACGCAGTAGGTAGAGAAGATATTCCAATCCAGCCAAAAATTCTATGCTGAGATTTCAACAGAAATACACGTTTTGAGGTCCCTGAATTCTAAAAAAGCAGCATTTTTAGAAAAATGTCCATATATGTGTGTCTGTGAATAGCGTAACACAAAAACGAAAAGTTGGATAAATACCACACTCGGCATTTTGGTTCAGTACCTTTTAAAAATGACACACAAGGATTTTAAAGAAAATCTCACAGCCCAAAATCATCCTTTACAGTGAAAGTGTTTCGAAATTTTTATTTTCTAAATAGTGGTTCTAACGATTTTGATTAAAACACCATATATTAAAGATATTTACATGCCTGATAAAATATTTATCTTAAATTTTCTGGAAAGTCTTTGAAGTTCTCTTCATTCGGAAGTAATTTTGTATAACTGGTAAACGTTAAGCGATAGACGAAAACGTACTTCCAGAGATATCCGTTAAATATGGCTCGAATTGTTCAATGCTTAGAATTCTTGTCAACATTCACCTGTTTCTCGCGATGTCATGGAAACAGTATGGAATTTTAAGGCCAGCATATAGCGTCCAGTTGTTAAAAATTTGACTATCGCTGTTCTCTTTGTATCCTTAACGAAATGTGTAATGTAGCTATTTCGGTTTATCTCGATTAAAATGATGTAGATACTTTCGTAAGAGTAATTTGTCTACCCAGTAATGAACGGTAGAGGGTAGAGAAAGTCATGTGAATCTAACACATCAATTTCGTTTTTAAAAATCTGACTATCGCTTTAACCGATTGTATCCTTTTTGTATGTAGGTACAAAAAATTTGTAATGAAAGCTTACCTCGAGGATTAACAGGGATTAGGCAGAAGAATAAGCTTGTGTAAAAATAATATGCAGTTTGTAGAAAAGTGGGTAGGGAAAGTCATGTGAAATACACACATGATATGGAGAAATTCTTACTATAGATACAATATACGTGGTTTATACCAAAGGGCAAGCATTAGGGTTTGTGAAAGGGTATACATTATATATATATATATATATGTGTATATATATATATATATATATGAATTGTACATATGAATGGGGAACCATACATATAAGAATTGTACAGTAATAATTTAATTCACTAACATGTTAAAATATTCAACATCTAACATTTGTACAGAGCTGATTGTAAGAAACGGGCGAGATAGCAAAAATTCCAGGAAAACATAAAAAGCGTACCTTTCACCAAGCCAAAAGGCAGGGAACCGGTAACGGTACGGAGAAATAGAAAAAGTCAGATAGAGAAAAGAAAGAGACGGAGATATTGAACTGACGCTTAAGCCACACATTCTCATACATGTTACGGTAACGCGGTCTGAGGACCAATAGGGAATGTCGTTACATTTTTAAACGCAGAGGTGAGCGTCACTAGGCTCCCGTATATAGGCCTCAGAGCCCACTCTCTCTCTCTCTCTATCACTGATCTTCAAGAATTAACGTCGACACGAGGTGCTACAGATGCACGTGGGTGCACAAGGGTGGGAGTGCGTGTGCAGATAGCTAGGCTCCTGACTTATTTAAAGTGGTGGGATTATAATAATGGGAAAAGCTTGCCGCCCATAATTATTTCAATTGTGAATAAACTTCATTGATTAAGGGAAACTTGCGGTGTATTGCTTAAACTTGCCTCACCCAATATAACCTGCGAATTAATAACTATATATAGTTAGGAATGGAATACGCAACAACCGACGAGCACCAATAGCCGAGGAAGAACACTGCAGAAGACCACAACAACCCAAGGACCGACGATTTCCCGCTACATTTGAATAATGTCACTGTTGTGCAGTTCATTTCACTCACTCAAGTATCCACTGTACAGTGTTTGTCTTACCTTTCTGAAAGCTATAAAGGAGCTTCCAGAATCATTTAAGTGGTTCATACATACAAGAAGAAGGGGATAACGGCTGCTCACATTATTACATGTTATGTCCGTGTACGTTTGTAAAGTGCCTGTTTTTATTCCAGAGGAAGGAAAGTGTTATGCCCCAAGCGTTCTGACAACTACAGAAATTACCTCTGATAGTCAATCCCTTTGAATGGTCTGCTGTACGTCGCGAGTGCTGCAGGTGACGCAGTGAAAGTGAATCTCACCTCAAACACTAACTAATGAAGCTACAGTGTGATAATACCAGTTTGTATGTCAACGGTTGCTGCGAAATCACGTTTAAAAGTCTGCATTAGCGGGGAAGCAGTACATTTCCGATACAGTGGCCAAAAAGTAGTGTAACGGTTACAAAGGAACTAGGACAGAAAGTAACTAGTTACTCAGTAACGGTTACAAAAGAAACGTGAACAGAAAGTAACTAGTTACTCAGTAACGGATAAATAAATAACTAGCGACTCAGTAACGTTTACAAAAGAAATGTGAACAGAAAGTAACTAGTTACTCAGTAACGTTTACAAAAGAAACGTCAACAGAAAGTAACTAGTTACTCAGTAACGATCACAAAAGAAACGTGAACAGCAAGTAACTAGTTACTCAGTAACGGCCACAAAAGAAACGTGAACAGCAAGTAACTAGTTACTCAGTAACGTTTACAAACGAAACGTGAACAGAAAGTAACTAGTTACTCAGTAACGGAGAAATAAATAACTAGCGATTCAGTAACGTTTACAAAAGAAACGTGAACAGAAAGTAACTAGTTACTCAGTAACGGTCACAAAATAAACGTGAACAGCAAGTAACTAGTTACTCAGTAACGGAGAAATAAATAACTAGCGACTCAGTAACGTTTACAAAAGAAACGTGAACAGAAAGTAACTAGTTACTCAGTAACGGTCACAAAGAAACGTGAACAGCAAGTAACTAGTTACTCAGTAACGGAGAAATAAATAACTAGCGACTCAGTAACGTTTACAAAAGAAACGTCAACAGAAAGTAACTAGTTACTTAGTAACGGTCACAAAAGAAACGTGAACAGCAAGTAACTAGTTACTCAGTAACGGTCACAAAAGAAACGTGAACAGCAAGTAACTAGTTACTCAGTAACGGTCACAAAAGAATCGTGAACAGCAAGTAACTAGTTACTCAGTAACGTTTACAAAAGATACGTCAACAGAAAGTAACTAGTTACTCAGTAACGGTCACAAAAGAAACTTGAACAGCAAGTAACTAGTTACTCAGTAACGGTCACAAAAGAAACGTGAACAGCAAGTAACTAGTTACTCAGTAACGGAGAAATAAATAACTAGCGACTCAGTAACGGTTACAAAAGAAACGGGTACATAAAGTAACTAGTGTCTCAGTAACGAGAATATGAGGTAGCTAGTAACTCAGTAATGGTTACAGAAGTAACGGGGACATAAGTAAGTAGTAACTCAGTAGTGGTTATAATATTGACGGAGCCAGAAAATATTTACTCAGTAATTAATCCAGAAATAACGCGGAAAATAACTAGTAACTGAGTAATGGCTCCGGAATTAACAGTGATATAAAGTAACTGTTACTAATTAAGTTTGGAAGTAAGCAGTTGCTAAGTAATGAGGAAAGGTTACAAAATTAACGGGAACATAAGGCAACCAGTGACAAATTTAACTGAAACAAAGTAACCAGTGACAAATTTAAGTGAATGTAAAGTAACCAGTGACAAATTTAACTGAAACATAAAGGAACTAGTGACAAATTTAATTGAAACATAATGTAACCAGTGACAAATTTAAGTGAATGTAAAGTAACCAGTGACAAATTTAACTGAAACATAAAGGAACTAGTGACAAATTTAATTGAAACATAAAGTAACCAGTGACAAATTTAACTGAAACGTAAATTAACCAGTTACAAATTTAACTAAAACGTAAAGTAACCAGTGACAAATTTAACTGAAACGTAAATTAACCAGTTACAAATTTAACTAAAACGTTAAGTAACCAGTTACAAATTTAACTAAAACGTAAATTAACCAGTTACAAATTTAACTTAAACATAAAGGAACTAGTGACTCAGTAATGGTTACAAAATTAACGGGGACAGAAAGTAGGTATTTACTCAATTAACCCAGAAATAACGCGGAGAGAAAGTAACTCGTTACTGGGTAACGAATACAGAATTAACAGTGACAAAGTAGCTAGTTACATTAAGACAGGAAGTAACCAGTTGCTAAGTAATGGGACTAGTAAATAATTAGTGATTTAGTAATGGTTACAAAATTAGCGGGGACATAAAATAACTAATTACACAGCAAAAGTTACAAAATAAGGCAGATAGAAGTTAATTACTCTGTAAGATTTACAAAACTAAGGGGAACAGAAAGTAACTGATCACTGAGTAACTACAAAATATAAAGGGGACAGAAAGCTACTACTACTTAGCAAACAGTACTTATTAAACAGTAGCGTATACGTGAGGTAAATATTAATAACTGTTACAAATATAATGGGGACAGAAAGCAAATTTCCTCACTATGTAAATGCAAAAATGACGTGGCAAAATCTGTCGTCCTCCGTGGTCTAGGGGTAACATGCTAGCCTTAGTTCCCGAGGTCACGGGTTCATGTGCATGTGCGTGTGTGTGTCTGCGTGTGTCAGAAAGCATTGATTTGTCCGTAAGGGGTAGCAAAACGATTTGAAATTTTTTGTCAGGTTCTAAAACCCAAAGTTAGTTAAACATCTGATGCGTTGCACTCACGTGACTTTCTCTGCACTTGTACAAACTATTTTTATAAACGCTTATTCTCCATCTACTTCATGTTAATCGAGATAAACACTTGCAGACTCTATCTTACTGCTAATTTTCTTGTAGATGCAAGGGTGATATGGTAGACTAAGCGATAGTCAAATATTTTAAGAGTTGGTTGCTATGTGACGTATTCCATTCTCTTTGTATGTCTAGGACATAAAAAAAACAACAAAAACCATTTGAGAAAACGTATAACTACTGGAAAATTTAAAGAAATAACAAGTAATATCTCGATAATGGTTCATTCGACAAACAAAATGTACATGGCATATGTTGTGTGTTTTAACGAGCGCTACATTTTTTGTGTTTACCAGTTATTCGAAAGCCATTCAGAAAGAAAAAGGCTTTTAGGGACATGCCCAGAAAATTCAAGATATACATTATATTTGTCATAAAATATCTTAAATATATGATATTTTAATAAAATCCTTAGAGCCATCTTTCAGAAAATCAAAATTTTCTAAAAATGTCTCATGTAAAAGGTAGTCTGGGATGGAGGGATTTTCTTGAAAATCTTCGTGTCGCATCTTTGAAAGATACTGAACCTAAATACCAAGTTTGGAATTTATCTGACACACACACACACACACACTGACATTTTTCTAATTGAAATTGAGTGGCATGGTCTTAAAACCTCCCAATTATAAATACTTAAAAAAATTTCTGATGTGTTACACTCACATGATCTTTTCTACTTTTGTTCAAACCACGCTTATTCTCCATATGCTTCATGTTAATCGAGATGTTAATCTTATTGCTAATTTTCTTGTAGATGCAAAGGGAATATGGTAGGCTTTAAGCGATAGTCAAATATTTAAAGAGCTGGTTGCTATGTGGAGTATTCCATTCTATTTGCATTACCAGGACAAAAAATATTGATTAACGAATTTACATTTAAAAAAACCTATAAGTATTGGAAAATTTAAGGAAAATACAAGCAATATCTCGAAAATGGTCCACTCAAACAACAAAAATGTATATGACATAAATTGTGTATTTTAAAGCGATCTATATTTTTTGTGTAGTAACATTTTGTCTATCTCTTATGGTTTACCAGTTATGCAAATGTCGTTCACGATGAAGAATACTTTTGGAGACGTTCCCAGAAAATTCGAGATATACATTTCATTTGTCATATCTTAAACATATAATATTTTAATCAAAATCGTTAGAGCCATTTTTGAGAAAATTAAAATTTTCGAAAAATGTTCCATGTAAAGGGTAATCTGAGGTGGGGGGATTTCTTGAAAACCTTCGTGTCACATCTCTGGGAGATACTGAACCTAAATACCAAGTTTGTTGTTTATCCGACTGTTCGTTTCCGAGTTATGCTGTTCACAGGAACACACACGGACATGTTTCCAAAAATGCTTTTTTTGGATTCAGGGGGTCTCAAAATATATATTTCCGGTGAAATCTCGGTATTGTATATTTGGATGGAATACAATACTTCCCCTACTTACTATACGTAGTAGAGAAAGTAAAAAATAAATATTGGAAACATTGCCTACGTATGACCCCAAACATGCATTATCGCTATTTATGTTAATACAGGTACGTTCTTATAAAAGAGTAAATATTGGCTCTATGTTCTAGGAGATAAACAGTTTAGAACGGATTAATGCATCGGAGCGTGTAAATTCCGTACGGCAGTTGCCTCGACAATCCTATGAGAGGGATGTGAACCTGTACACTGATGATAAAGGGATACCGCTGTTGTCTTAGTAACCTGTTCGTACGCTACATAACCCGATAATCTCTATCCAGTGCCTTAAGGAACCTTCTTATTAGATTTGCCTACCCCTGATGTCTAAATACAGAATCACAAAGCGGATGGAAACCTTATACCAATACTCGCTCCACAGAAAACGGAGTATAGAGCAAACAGGTTTTTAGACAGCTAATAGTAGATCTTTTAACAGGAGCCACTCATAGTAAAAATTAAGATTATATCACTCAGAGGAATCATATTTCTATAACACTTCATTATTACAACCCTATTTCTCGAGATGGAATTATATACGGGTATATCAGGTAGCAAAAACAAGCCGTCCTTTGCAGTTTTATGTTTTCCGCATACTTAGGTGCAAAAGAAATTGCCGCACAACTGCTGTTCAAAGGGGCGGAGATGCACCAAAATGCAGCTGAGGTTCGAAGGCTGTGTTCTGAACAACGTGTTCAGACGCGGCATCCGTCTTCTCTGCACGTCTTCCTTCCTTTCTTTCTTTCTTTCTTTCTTTCTTTCTTTCCTTCTTCCTTTCTGTCATGTAAATGTCTTTAATATATGATATTTTAATCAGTCATTAGAGCCATTTTTTGGAAAATCAACATTTTCGAAACATGTAATGGGTAGTTGTGGGTTGGGGGATTTTGTTAAAAAATCTTTGTGTTGCATCCTTGGAGGATACTGAAATTAAATACCAAAGTTGGTACTTCTCCGGCCTTTTGTTTTTGAATTGTGCTGTTCACAGACACACGGTAATATTTCAAGAAAAGCTTTATTTGGATTCAAAGGCCTATATCGGTGAAAACTCGTTATCGAATTTTTGGGTGGAATGCAATACCTTCCCTACCTACTGTGTACGTGGTGAAGAAGGGTAAGAAACCTTGGTGAGAGTAATTGTTGTACCCACCGATAAACAATAGAAGGTAGAGAAAGTCGTGGGAATGTAACACTTCATATTTTTAATTAAAGAGGAAGTTACAATTGTGACCACAAAATAAAATTAATAATATAATTGTCGCACAATTTTGGCCATTTGGTCTCCTCCTAAGAGTCAGGCAGATAGCGTTGGCCATATTTGTCAACTATTACAACAAACGCCAATCAAAATCAATCACACGTTACGTTAAGTACATCGCAGTCTCTGCTTAATTCTGCTAAAACCAAGCGGAATGGCTCAGGCGGTAGAGGCCTGCATTCGGGAGGTCCCGGGTTCAAATCCCGTGAACCGACCAATCTGTCTGTTGTTTTTTTGTGTTTCTCCTCAGGCGACAATCTACATACCGGATTGTATATTTAATACCACGACCCAAAGTTCCACCTTATGCCTAAAACAATAGTAAAATGGAAAATAAGTGGTAATAGCGAATGCTATGCCATCTATCTACAGACCATGTAAGCAGTTAGACTGAACGGCACCCTAACGCCATCTGAACGGCACGAAGCAGAAGATGCGGCTGCCATGCGCTGGGGCCTCTGTGGGTACGTGACAAAGCAAGACGGCATTTTCCAGGGATGAGACCTAGAAGGTTAACTGTCCGCCTTTCTGTGTGAGGGCGGCGGTTAGACTGGACGGCCTCTAATGCCATCTGCACAGCATGATGCAGGGTTTACAGAGATGAGACCTAGAAGGCTAACTGTCCGCCTTTCTGTGTGAGGGTGGCGGTTGAACTGGACGGCACTCTAATGCCAACTGCACGGCATGAAGCGGGTGGTTACAGGGATGAGACCTAGAAGGCTAACTGTCCGCCTTTCTGTGTGAGGGCGGCGGTTGGGCTGAACGGCACCCTAATGCCGACTGCACGGCATGAAGCGGGTGGTTACAGGGATGAGACCTAGAAGGTGAACTGTCCACCTTTCTGTGTGAAGGCGGCAGTTGGACTGGAATGCACCCTAATGGCAACTGCACGGCATGAAGTGGGTGGTTACAGGGATGAGACCTAGATGGCCAACTGTTCGCCTTTCTGTGCGAGGGCGGCGGTTAGAATGGACGGCTTCTAATGCCATCTGCACAGCATGATGCAGGGTTTACAGAGATGAGACCTAGAAGGCTAACTGTCCGCCTTTCTGTGCGAGAGCGGCGGTTGGGCTGGACGGCACCCTAATGCCATCTGCACGGTACGGGGCAGAGGATTCGGTAGCTATGCTCTATGGTCTATGTGAACACGTCACGGAGCGAGTGGTTACAGGTATGAGACCTAGAAGTCTAACTGTGCATCACATATCGTTCTAAGAGTTATCCACTGACAAATCCGTCGCGATATGACCAAGGAGCGACGTAAAATAAAATAGAAAAAATCTGCTAAAACTTTACACGAAGTGCGTAATTTCAGTTCCCAAAATTTTGCTGGCCGTGTAAATTCTTCTCTTAAAATTATACCTAGTTCTTTAAATGAAAACTTTGAGAAAAATTAAGAGAGATTCAGGAATTAAGGAAATGATGTGGATGAAAAATGAAGTTTTTTTCTCAAGTCTTCTGGTAATCGCTCCGGGGGAAAATGCTGTAGTAATAAGAAGAGGGGTGGGAAAGGGTTCAGATAATTTGAAAAAGACGGACTAATTTGGGAGGAGCCAGGAAATGTCATAGTTAAGATGATTGAAACAAATTTTACAGATAATAAGAAGATAAAGGTCATATGACGGAATATCTGGAAAGACATGCATTTCAGAACGCGAACGAATATTCCAAAAGTTGAAGGAAGAAATAACCATTTCCCCTGCTTCCATCGTTTATTTTTTCCGTGCTCGTTCTCTCTCTCGCTTGCAGCTCTTCCCTGCTTTCCATTAATTCAATTAAACTTTGTCGAAGAATCCTGGGGAATCGAGCCAACGAAAAGTGAACTTTGGAGAGAGGATGTTGATTTCCAGGTAAACCCTAATGTCCACCAGAGGGAACAAATTACAGCGACAGATTCGACCGCTACATCTCGGCTTCGTAAACAGTTCTATTGAAATAATCTGCGAGCGGTTTTGTTCTAATGGGCGCGTCGAATGCTTTCAGCACACGGTTCCACTGTGTTTTTCGACAGAAACCTGCCGCTGGTAAAGCGTTTTGCCGAAATGAATAATACGCCATATATTTTGACTTTCTCTACCTCGTACATAAGAGGAAGTATGTCGTCCAAAAATTCTATACCTAGATTTCACCGGAAATACACGTTTTCAGACCCGCTGAACACACATAAAACATTTTTGGAAATATGTCGGTGTGTATATGTTTGTGTAACTCAAAAACAAAAATTTTGGAAGATATTTAACTTAAATACCAAGTTTTGAGATAGATATTGTCTTTATTAGCTCCACGTATGGACGTCAATTTGAAGTAAGTAGTTTTCTTTACGTTGTTTTCTATGTATGGAAAGTCAGTTTGAAGATTATGTATTGAAGGAGTTGTATCATATTTCAATTGTTGGGGAGCCGAACTTGTAGTAGTTACAACAGCATGTATAGTAAACAGCTTCCGGTAGCCTTCGCTCCAAATGTATTTTTACGTGGTCTTTGCTCCAAGTTTAAACAATATTAAATTTGTAATTAAACTGTTTCTTTAAGTATTAAATTATTATGTTTGCCTCGGGTGCGTCAGTATTTGTTAGAAACATGGAAGTCTTGGCAGTGCGTGATGCGACAAGAATGTAGACTTACGCAGATTTTAAGTTTTAATTCACTCCTTTTTATTAATCCTTGACACAAATTAAATAGCACTTCACTGATATTGACAGCTGTGAGATTCTTTTATTTAATACTTGCACTTTTTAATACATATACTATATACGTGTTTAATTTCTCGAGGACGCATCATGCATCCGGTTACTATCAATATCTGCAGGCAACTGACTAGATTTCAACCGTCTAAACTTGTAAATTTCTGTATTTTACGTCTCTGATTGTCTATTTTTACTCCAACAGAATACCTGCATTTAACTAAAGCTTTTTCTGGTTGTTGATTGGCTATTTCTTATAAACTGTCACTAAAATTACATTAATGCTTCCAAGAATCACAAGTAATATTTAAACTCTCAAACTCATTATTGCCTCAAGGTTACCTCATTGTTAGCAACTTTTAACTTATCATTCTCACAGATCCTACATTATTAAATTACGAACTACATTCACATAGCATTATTATCATGGATACAATAATATAAGCATATGCAATGACTGTCACATACATTTTTCAAATATTTACATACACATATTGCTTTAAAGCGGGCTTTTATTGAATTCATATATTATATAATTTGACTGAAATCATTTAAGTGTTAAAAAATAGTGCCTCAGATTGGTATTTATCAAGACCCGACACGAACATTTTCAAGAATATCCCTCACCCCAAACTACCCTTTATATGAAAAATTGTTCCAATTATTTTATTTTCTAAAACGGGCTATAACGGTTTTGATTAATATACAATATTGTGAAGTGTTGGTAGCACTGGGGATGCTAGTGTTGGCAACACGGACAGGACGTGACGTGCCGTAAAAGGGAGGGGATAACTTGTTAATCGTGGCGTACGCGAGCAGTGCCTTCCTCTTTTTCTGCAAGGCAACTGAAGGGATAACACGTAGTATACTTGGAGATCCTCGTGGAAGCAAATAGAAATTGTAATAGAGTTTCGGTGTAGGTATAATAGTGGTCATCCAAAGTTGAATATAGCTTGATTATTTGAACAGGTAACCTTACTCTATAATCCTTGACATTTTAAGTGTTATTTGAGGCAGTATTTTAATGCTAGAATAAATTTAATTTAATTTTTTATTTACAGCCCACCTTGACAAACAATATGTATATAATTATTATTTAAATTGTATGCAAGTCATGCAAATACTTATTTTATTGTAAAACATATTTTGTTAATGTTACGTAAATGTTTATTTACTCTAATAGTGCAAAAACGGTGA
Organism: Deroplatys truncata; assembly: GCA_030765065.1. Classification (NCBI taxonomy): domain Eukaryota; kingdom Metazoa; phylum Arthropoda; class Insecta; order Mantodea; family Mantidae; genus Deroplatys; species Deroplatys truncata. The sequence goes on along the minus strand of CM060981.1, from coordinate 28,661,656 downwards.
GAATAATATGTTTTAGGTTGTTAACAATGAGGTAATAATGTAACTTTTATGACAATAATGTGTCTGGAATTTTGAAAAGTACTGAAATGATCGGTAATGACGTAGTTTCGCTTACAGTTTTGAATTAGCCAATCAACAGTAAAGAAAAGTTTTAGTTTGAATGCTTAAATTCTATTGGACTAGAATTAGCCAATGAGAGACTGGCAATACCGAAGCTTTAAGGTTTTTACCGTTGAGATTAGTCAGTCGCGGACCCGGTTTCATAGCGTGCAGATGGAAAAGTCACGAGCAAGACTTTATAGTAAATACATTAAGATTGTGTAAAGTTTCTCACAGTTTCTTTTATAAAGTGCAATGTTTTATATATGTGCAAGTATAAAGAAATAAAAAGAAGTGAAATTTAAAAGTAAAATCTGTGACGTCTTTAATATTTGTCATATCACGACCTGAAGAAGACCTTATGTCTCTATAGTTCCACTGAAGCAGCCGAAGCAGATTTAAAATATTTCATAAGCCTAATTAATTGAAACCTACGCACAAAGCAAAAAATTAAACATAAAATCTTCAATTTTCTGCGTAAAAATTACATTACGCAACACAAGCATCATCTCCACCACTTCAAAGTTTGCCGTACCAAGCATCTACCAACTACAAAGTGACTCTTCATTATGTGGGCAGTTTAAATTCAAACTCAAACTTCATCATCTTCATAAGTTTGAAGAACACATATTCAAAGTGGCGCCAAAACGTGGGGCTAAATACAACTTCATATTAAGCATGTTTTAAGAAATAATCAGGCTCGCCCTCGTCGGACTCGTGGTGATTGTAAACAAATGCAAGATCCCGTGTACCTTGCTGCTCTAAATTTAAGTGATTAATATGTGAGGATACGACAATATATAAAAGATACTTCTTCTTCCCCAAGCATTAAACTTTTCCAAGGCTTGTTGCGTGCTCCAAATGTTAATTTATTGATTTATCCATCATTTCCTGGGTCTCCCGACATTTCGTTTTCATTTAGGTATGTAATAAAGTATTTTCCTTGGATGCGTTCCACCAACACAGCCCACCATCACCGACCACGGCCTAAAAGACGCCCTGCAGGATCTACCTGCAGAGGTCCTGATCATTGGCGCCCGACTGGCCCCCATAAAATACATCTTCACGGTTAACCACGCCTCCCACACAGAAGTAAACCTACGCCGACTGAACACCCTAGAAGCTTGCACCAGCTCACCACAGCGTACACAACTTCACTCAAACGGTATAACCACCGTTGGGCAACACAACAGGAAGCCGTCAACTCAACACTCCAGGCCGTGGCAGATGGCCTCACACAACTCCAGATGCAACTGCTCGATCACCTTAATACTAGGCCGGTCACAACCTCCACCATGACAACCAGCGAGCTCCGCACCGGACACTCCAAAACCTCAACTCAACAACACAGTACACCAAGCCGAAGAACGCAACAACTCGCCGCCAAATACGACGGCTCACTCTTCACATGATGAACGAGCAATATACAACTGCTTGAGAACATCACCTCCAACCACGACCCACCTGAACGACCGCCAGCACCGTACTTCAACACCACCAGCCTTTCGAATCAACTCCAACTTGCAACCACACTTGTTGGAAGCGGCCCGACGAGGCCGTGAAACCAGAGAGAAATTCGCACGCATCAGAGGCACACTTCGATTAAACCGACAATACTAATGCAGATCCCCCCTCAATAAACATTTAACTTCTTTTCACCCTAGCACTCCTTCCTACTCTTCCTCCTACTACTACCTACGTGTACCGGTAAGGGCCTAGTGCCATGGCCAGCACCTAGACACTTTCTCCTTCACCCGCTCCCGTACATGACGGCAGCACTTATATCCTTTACCCATCACTAACGGACGTGCTCTTAGGGGAACTCCACCCTAGACCACCACCCAACGTTCCTATCAACTTCACCTTAACTCCTCTCCCCATTTTTCTCCCCAATTCTCCTGGCGAAATAAGTCAACTCTACCTCTGTCTCCCCTTTCAAAAAAGTCATTCATTCTCTCTACGTACTCTAGCCACTTTTGTCTGTTATGTCCTATTTCTTCATTTAGGGTAAAGATCCTTAATTGTTTTCTGATGTCATCATTATTTATTCTCTCTTCTACTGACTAAAACTGTTCTTAAAAATCCCATTTCCGCAGCCCGTAATCTGCTTTTATCTCTATTTGTTATTGTCCAAGTTTCGCAACTGGAACTATCATGGTTTTACAAAACTTCATCGTCGTATATTTTCTTACTTTATATCTTAAAGTTCCTTAAATTCTTCCACATATTTTTGAAAATTTTTAATTTCTCTACTACATATAGTAAGTAGGGGAAGTATTGTATTCCACCCAAAAATTCGATACCCAGATTTCACCAGAAATATATATTTTGAGGCCCCATGAATTCAAAAAAAGGCATTTTTGGAAACATGTCCGTGTATGTGTGTGTGTCTGTGAACAGCATAACTCAGAAACGAACAAAATGGCTCTAACGATTTTGATTAAAATATATATTTAAGATACTTTCATGACAAATAAAATGTATATCTTAAATTTTCTGGGAATGATTTCAAAAGTATTCTTCATTGTTAACGACTTTTGCATAACTGGTAAACCATAAGAGATAGATCAAATTTTCCTACATAAAAATGGAGATTGCGTTAAAATACACTATTTATGTCATATACATTTTTTTTGTTGAGTGAACCATTTTCGAGATATTGCTTGTTATTCCCTACAAGAAAATTATCAATAAGATTTAACATCTCGATTAACATGAAGCATATGGAAAATAAGCGTTTGTAAAAATAGTTTGTAGAGTAGTAGAGAAAGTCATGTGAGTGTAACACGTCAGATTTTTTTAGTAGAATACAATAATTACTCATAGGTAGGCCTTAGAGAAGGCTGTGACACCTGTAATGACAGAACTAATTGTTAAGCTGGCGAACACACCTACCGAGTTGCTGTTCGCAGTGCAATAAAACCTATTAGCAGAGATTAATGGATCTCATAAGGAGCAGGTCTCGATGCGCGTTTATTTCGTTTAGAATTTAGCTACAATGGCGTTGAAAGGTGCTCAATGGAACAAGGGATATGTATATAAATTCTCTGCAGGGCTTTTCCTCCCCATCTTAGAGTCTCTCTGCTTAATCCCATTATGGAAGGGGTGGAAACCTGTTAGCTTAATCTTCCCCTCCTCTTCCCGCTGCTCCATCAGGCGGACATAAGTAATTGTTCCAAGAACGTCGTTATCTGGCACTAAGCCATTCTTTCCATATGTAGCTTCCGTCACTGTGAGCTTCAGATTGTTTCAGGAGAACGCTGCAACACGCACGCCTCCTTTAACCTCCTCCCTTCACCTATCATAAAACTAATCGATATCTCTCTGGTAATGACCGATTTTGGAGGAATAACTGAGGTTAATGCGCTTAAATATCTACAATGAAGCTAAGAAAACTGAATGTACCTATACATTTCTAATTCGCGAAAATTTGTGTTAAATCTTTTAAATTTGGAAATTTATTGAATTAAATACCGAGCAAGATGGCTCAGGTGGTAAAGTCTGTGGCCCACATTCGGGAGGTCCCGGGTTCAAATCCCGTGTACCCATCAATTTGTCTGAGTTTTTTTTATGGTTTTCCTCATTCGCCAAGGTAAATACCTGATTGGATATTTAATACCACGACCCAAAGTTCCACCTTAAATCTAAAACTATAAAACTGAGTGGTAATAGCAAATGCTATGCCATCTATCCACAGACCATGTAAGTAGTTAGACTGGACGACACCCTAACGCCATCTGCACGGCGCGAAGTAGAAGATCCGGCTGCCATGCGCTGGAGGTCTCTGTGGGCACGTGACGAAGCAAGATGGCATTTCCAGGATGAGACCTAGAAGGCTAACTGTACGCCTTTATATGGGGGCGGCACGAAGCAGAAGATTCGGTAGCTATGCACTAGGGTCTCCGTGACAGGTGACGGAGCGGGTGGTTACAGGGATGAGACCTAGAAGGTAACATATCCTTCTAAGAGTTATCTACCAACAGATCCGTCGCGATATTACCACGGACTTAAAGTGACGTAAAATAAAATAGAGAGTGAGAAAAAAAACTTTAAATACTTTAAAAATCTGTCTTGAGTCGTAATAGTATATTTTGATACCGATGCTACAAGTGCGGTACATAGTATTTTTAGACACCGCTCGAATTTGTAAAATATTAATAAAATAATACTATATTGATTGCTGAAACATATACGAGATCAACTCATGTGTATAGCGACATACTTGAAATGTCAGATGTTTTTGTTGATTCGCCAGCAGTCATTTTTAGTAAAATTATTTTCAACATGTTTTGCCTTAACCAGGCAATGAAGCGATTAAATGTTATATCATATTGCTTTCTGGATTTTTTGGGTAAGTACTTCTAGTGTTACTCTTTCTGCTGCTTCTGTAATTTTACCTGGCTCTTCCACCTTAATTTCTTCTGAATTCATAATTGCCTCCATTGAAAATTTATGTAGGTTATACAAGATAAAAGAATAACGTCTCAGATAAAAGAAAGCGCAAAACTACCAATATAAGGTATAGATTCACTCCACAACGAATTGCTATACATGTAAGCACCGTCGCCAGGTCTTACAACCCCAAAACAGATGACAATGAAGATGATGGATGCAGGAAATGGTAGGGGCAGGAGAACTGTAGTAGAAGATGAAGCACATCAGCATTCACCTGCTGACCCGAGGGATCCACATAAAACTCCAGAGTGGGCGGTCGAAGAGGGTCGAATCCCGGTGCTGCCGAATGGTAGTCGCACACTTGACCGCGGCGCCAACTCACTCGGTGGCAAATACCAAACTTAATGGTGCGACATGCAAAGTTAGCGTTTGATTAAAATATCATATGTTTAAGGTATTTATCTGTCTTGAATTGTTTGCGAAGAGCTTTTAAAGTCCACTTTCTTTTGAATGACTTGTGTAACTGGTAAACCGCAAGAAAGGCAAAATCTTACTACACTAAAAATGTATAACTTGTTAAGAGTAATGGGACGTCAAATTTCAGAGATCGTGGGTTCGATTCCCGCGGCCGACCTGCCACACCCATGGGTTTTTCCTGGGGTTTCTCCGGGTCTCGATTATCATGAAGTAGATAGAAGAATAGGCTTTGTAATGATAGTTTGTGGGAAAATAGGTAGAGAAAGTCATGTGAATCTGACATAATATATTTACTTTCTCTATCACGTACATACTAAGTAGAGAAGGTATTGCATTCCACCCAAACATTCTATATAGAGATTTCACCGGAATCACATGCTTTGAGGGCAGCTAAATACAGAAAAAGTATTTTTAGAAAAGTTCCACTTGTGCGTGTCTACAAATAGCATGATTTAAATCAGATAAATACCAGACTTGTGTTTAATTTCAGTAACTTCCAAAGGAGCGACACAAGTCCAAGCTATCTTTTACATGAAACATTTTTCGAAATCTATTTTCTAAAAATATCTTCAATAGCTTGATTAAAATACCAGATATTACATATATTTGCATGATAAATAAAATCTATAACTTGAATTTTCTGGGCAGAGCCTATGAAGTCCTCTTCATGCGGAAAGAATTTTGTATAATCTTGTATAACTATTAAACGTTAAGCGATAGACGAAAACGTACTACACAAGTTTTGGAGTTATGCTGCTCACAGACACACCCATGGACATGTTTCGAAAAATCTGATGTGTTACACTCACAAGACTTTCTCTATTGTTGTACAAACTATTTTTACAAACGCTTATTCTCCTATGCTTCATGTTAATCGAGATGTTAATCTTATTGCTAATTTTCTTGTAGATGCAAGGGGAATATGGTAGATTTTAAGCGATGGTCAAATATTTTAAGAGATGGTTGCTATGAGGGGTGTTCCATTCTCTTTGCATTACTAGGACAAAAAAATGAATAACGAATTCCCATTTGAGAAAACGTATTAAGTATTGGAAAATTTAAGGGAATAACAAGCAATATCTCGAAAATGGTTCACTCAACAACAAAAAAATGTACATGACATAAGTTATATATTTTAACGCGATATATTTTTTGTGTAGTAAAATTTTGTCTATCTCTTATGGTTTACCAGTTATGCAAAAGTCGTTCACAATGAAGAATACTTTTGGAGACATTCCCAGAAAACTCGAGATATACATTTCATTTGACATGAAAATATCTTAAACATATGATACTTTAATCAAAATCGTTAGAGCCATTTATGAGAAAATTAAAATTTTAGAAAAATGTTCCATGCAAAGGGTAATCTGGGTTGTAGGGATTTTCTTGAAAACCTTCGTGTCACATCTCTGTTAGATACTAAACCCAAATATCAAGTTTGGTGTTTATCCGACTGTTCGTTTCTGAGTTATGTTGTTCATAGACACACACGGACATGTTTCCAAACATGCTTTTTTGGATTCAGGGGGATTTCAAAATATATATTTCCAGTGAAATATTGGTATTGAGTTTTTAGGTGGAATGCAATACTTCCCCTACTTACTATACGTAGTAGAGAAAGTAAAAATGAATAACGAATTTGAGAAAAAGTATAAGTATTGGAAAATTTGAGGGAATAACAAGCAATATCTGGAAAATGGTTCACTCAACAACAAAAATGTATATGACATAAATTGTGTATTTTTAACGCGATCTACATTTTTGTGTAGTAACATTTTGTCTATCTCTTATGGTTTACCAGTTATGCAAAAGTTGTTCACAATGAAGAATACTTTTGGAGACATTCCTAGAAAATTCAAGATATACATTTCATTTGTTATGAAAATATCTTAAACATATGATACTTTAATCAAAATTGTTAGAGCCATTTTTGAGAACATTAAAGGGGGATGGGGTGAGTAGATTTTCTTGAAAACCTTTGTGTCTTATCTGTAGAAGATACTGAACCTAAATACCAAGTTTGGTGTTTATCCGACTTTTCGTTTCTGAGTTATGCTGCTCACAGACACACACACGGAAACGTTTACAAAAATGTTTTTTTTTAGATTCAGGTGGTCTCAAAACATGTGTTTCCGGTGAAATCTCGGTATCGAATTTTTGGGTGGAATACAATGTTTTCCCTACCTACTATACGTAGTAGAGAAATTAAAAATGTAGATCCCTTCAAAACACACACTTTATATCAAATAACCTGTTTTGTGTGGCACAATCTATTTCTGTGATATAGGTCTAGTTCTTAAACATTTGACTATCTCTATTCTCTTTGTATCTATAACGAAATGTGCAATATAGCTATTGCTGCAAAGTTTTATTTGGATTAAAATGATGTAGACAGGAAATTATCGTTTCATAAGAATGATTTGTATACCCACTAATTGTTTCTTAAAATGCGCACTAACACAATACATAATATATTACGAACACTCCTGAAATGTGACCATATGCGTACATTTGCGATCTTATGCATTTCCTTGCAGGGGGAAAAATGATGAGTTAATGAAGCCATAATTATCAGACATTCAATACGCTTCTATACGTTATTGGCGCTCATAATGCATCCGTTTTGCGAGCGTAATAGTCACAATGATGCTTCCATTCGAAGAGAATTAAAACACATACATTAAAATGTAATGGGATAACATTGGACAGGGGAAAATGCTACTAGAGCGGGAGAAAAAGTGGACGTTCAATAAAATATATGAACGGAAAGAAATCCGTGCAGTGAAACAGATGATAGATGCGAAGTGTGAGCAGTGATGCATGAAACGAGGTTCAGTCCAACCCTTATCCGCTTGTCCATGTTATGTTTCTGTCCGTATATCGATGTTCTGTCCAGGAAATGGCCTCGCATGAGATTCCATAAACACCCGCTCCACATCGTGGTTTATATGCGGCCATAAACAGAACTAACTGTCCATCTGCGATAATTATTATTTCTCTACCACTCACCTATAGTGGGTAGAGGAAGTATTGTATTTTCACATATGCTATTGGGAAGTGTACTAAATGTGGGTGTTTCTGTGAGCAGCGTAACTCAAAAACGAAAAGTCGGTTAAATACCAAACTTGGTATTTTAGTTCTCCATCTATCAAGATTTTCAAGAGATTCCCCCAAACTACCCTATTTTCTAAAAATGTCTCTTAATGTTTTTTAATAGGATAACCTGTTTAAGATATTTTCATGGAAAATAAAATGTATATATTGAATTTTCTGGAAGTAGCCTATGAAGTCCTCTTTGAAAGGAATTTTATATAATCTTGTATAACGGTAAACGTTAAGCTATAGACGAAAACGTACTCACAAGAGTGTAGATCTTTTTAAAACAGACAATTTACTTCAAATAACTTTTTTGTGGCATCGGCCCTTCCCGAGATAGACAAATAGAACTAGATAGAAAACTAAAATTTCGTAATAATAATCTATATACCCAAAAATAGAGGATAGAGAAAATCATGTCGTACTCCGTGATGTAGCTCTAGTTCCCGAGGTCGCGATTTCAAACTCGGTGAAGGGCTATTGATTTTTCGGGCTGTAAAAATCCTTAGCATGGCTTCCTTCGGGAGGGAAGTAAAGCCGGTGGTCCCGTTTCGTAGATTTACGGCACGTAAAGGAACCTCGAGCCTAATAAAGAGGCCTCTGAGCAAAATGATCGATCTTTCACGCCCAATGTAGAATGGGACTCGAAGGACCATAGTAGTTAAAGAGCTCCATGAATAAAAATAAAATTAAAAAAGAAGAAAGTCATATGAATATAACACATCAGCTTTTTAAATCCATAACTCTTCTGAAAGTTCCAAGCTAGTAAGTTGCAAACGGTGTTCGAAGGATTATTTTGAAAACTGAAAAACGTTTAAGAAATAGAACTAAGAAAAATGTAGCTTAAAGTTCAACGTGTTGCTTGATCTAGATGGCACAGGTCTAATTGAACATACATTTGTGGCTTTAAATTTGTGATATTAAAAACTAATTATGCAACCTAAAAATTTATAAGCATAATAAAAGTACAAAAAAATTTAAAAAATTCACATTATTTTAACGAATTTTACTGATGTATTTGCCTTAATTTTTCAAGGCATGTTAAGTAATACATGATGAAAAAAAATAATTTCTCTCCGTCAGAAGCTAAACTATAATATTTTTAATATAACGCTTAAAACTTGATTGAAAAGTAATAATTTTGAAGTAAAAGTTGCCTTATACATAAAAAGCCTATTCATTAAAATAAAACTTATTTAGGTACACTGCTTTTCCTTCACATTGTGGCCACCGATCGACTTCTGGCGCGCCATGTCGCTGCAGCTCGGACTTCCGGCGAAACATTTATAATACTCCACATAGCAACCAGCTCTTAAAATATTTGACTATCGCTTAAAGCCTAGCAATTCCCCTTGCATCTACAAGAAAATTAGCAATAAGATTAACATCTCGATTAACATGAAGCATATGAAGAATAAGCGTTTGTAAAAATAGTTTGTACAAGAGTAGAGAAAGTCATGTGAGTGCAAACCATCAGATTTTTTTTTTAAATTTTCCAACACACTTTTTCTCAAATGCAATTCGTTATTGGTTTTCTACTTTCTATACTTTATACAGTAAATAGGGGAAGTAATGCATTCCACGCAAAAATTCGATACCGAGATTTCACCGTAAATACCTGTTTTGAGGTGCCCTGAATACAAATAAGGTATTTTTGGAAACATGACCGTGTGTGTGTTTGTGTATAGGTCTGTAAAGTGTATTAACTCAAAAACGAAAATTCGATGAATATCAAATTGGTATTCGAGTTTAGTCTCTTTCAAGGATGCTACACGAAGATTTTTAAGAAAATTCCCAACCCCATATTACCCTTTACCTGACCTTTTTTTGGAATTTGATTTTCTGAAAAATCTCTGATGATTTTCATTAACATTTAATATTGTTTAGATATTTTCATGCCAAATTAAATGTATATATGTAATTTCTTGGGAATGTCCCCAAAAGTCTTCATTCTGAATTGTTTTTGCCTAACTGTTAAAGCGTATGAGAGAGACAAAATTTTACTATACAAAAAACTTAGATCTCGTTGAAATACACAATCTATGTCATATACTTTTTTGTGGAGTGAACCATTTCGGAATATTTCTTGTTATTTGTTTGAATTTTCTAATACTTATACTTTTTCTCAAATAGGAATTACTTATGTATGTCTTGGACATACAAAGGGAATAGAATTCTCCACATAGCAACCTGCTCTTAAAATATTTGACTGTCACCTAAATACAACCAATTCCCCTTGCATCTACAAGAAAATTAGCAATAAGATGCAAAAGTTTATTGAAGTAGATGGTATCTCACGTATGGAAAGCCAATTGGATGTAGGAGTTGTATTGTAGTTCAACTGTTGGGGAGCCGAACTTGGAGTAGTTGCAACCGCACGTATGGTACCCGGTAGCCCTCGTCCCAAAAATTTAAAAATACTAACTTTGTAATTTGACTGCTTCTTTAAGTATTATATATATGTTTGCCCCGGCTGCGTCAGTATTACTGTTACAGACATGGATTTCTGTGCAAGGCGTGGTGCGACTGAAGAATGTAGGCTTACACAGATTATAATTTTACATCACTCCTTTTATTAACGCTTGACCGATTTAAATAATATATTACTTGCACTTTTAACACAAACTATTTTCGTCTCACACGAATACGTATTAAACACTTCGAGGACATATCTTGCGTCTGGTTAGAAACACTGTCTGCAGGCAACGCGTCCAGTTATGAGCACTGTCTACAAGCAACTGAACTCTACATTTGTAAATTTTGCTATATTTCAGTTTCTGATTGGCTAATCCTAGTCCAATAGAATACCTTCATTTAACTAAAGGTTTTTCTGGTTGTTGATTGGCTATTTTTAAACTGTCTCAAAATTTACATTATTGTTGCTCCAATAATGACTAGTAGCATTATTAAACATTCTTACTCATTATTGCCTCAAGGTTACCTCATTGTTAGCAACTTTTAACCTATTATTCTCACATCTCTTACATTATTAAATTACGTAATACATTCACATAACATTATTACACATGTATACAATAATATAAACATATACAGTGACTGTACTATACACTTTTTATATATTGTTACATACACATATTGCTTTAAGGTGGGCTGTTATTGTATTTATATATTATATAATTAGACTGAAATCATTTAAGTGTAAAAATATTGCCTCATTCTCTGGATTAACATGAAGTAGATGGAGAAAAAGCGTTTGTGCAAGGGTAGAGAAAGTCTTGTGAGTGTAACACATCGTTTAACGTCCTGTAGTTATACAACATTATACAGAATTTCTTCCGATTGAAGAGGACTTCACTTATTTGTCATGTAAATATCTTTAATATATACGAGATTTCATTTCCCCTCGAGGTTTTAATAGCCAAGTATTCCTTAACTCCTGGTATCCAAGTAGCGAGCTTTACGTGCGGGCCATTGGCAATTTGTGGACGCAAGGACATGCCTATCACAAACGTCACCACGGCAGATATATACCTGCTTGCCTCGGCTTCATTAATTTATTCTGCCTTTCGGGCTGCCAGTTTGAAAGTAATTAGGTTGCAAATGAAAGCCAGCTTGGATGGAGAGAAGACGAACCTGTCTCTGACAAGTTATTATATTTTTATCGATAGTTGGCTTGTACAGGCGACATCAGTGTCACACTGCTGCTATTTTGACGGCAATACATTCGATAAAACTGATATTAATATTACTTGCAGAAACACAACTATTCTTTCAAGATCCTATTACTTTCTCTACTACGTACGCACACACAATAATGTGATGTCGAGATTTCACCATAAATACATGTTTTGTGGCCCCCTGAATAAAAAAATCTGATGTGTTACACTCACATGACTTGAAAAAACTGTAAGTATATTGGAAAACTTAAGAGAATAACAAACAATATCTCGGAAATGGTTCACTCAACAAAAAAAATGTATATGACATAAATTGTGTATTTTAACGCGATCTACGTTGTTTATGTAGTAAAATTTTGTCTATCTCTTATGGTTTACCAGTTATGCAAAAGTCGTTCACAATGAAGAATACTTTTGCAGACATTCCCAGAAAATTCGAGATATAGATTTTATTTGTCATCAAAGTATCTTAAATATATGATATTTTAATCAAAATCGTTAGAGCTATTTCTGAGAAAATTAAAATTTTCGAAAAATGTTCCATGTAAAGGGTAATCTGGGGTGGGGAGATTTTCTTGAAAACCTTCGTGTCGCACCTCTGGAAGATACTGAACCTAAATACAATCCGACTGTTCGTTTCTGAGTTATGTTGTTCACAGACACACAGACAGACACACACACACACACACACGCACACACACACACACAAACACGGACATGTTTCCAAAAATGTTTTTTTTTATTCAGTGGGTCTCAAAACATATATTTCCGGTGAAATCTCGGTCGAATTTCTGGATGGAATACAATACTTCCCCTACTTTCTCTACGTAGAGAAAGTAAAAAAGATCCGTATATGTGTATGTGTGTGTGTGTGTCTGAACAGCATAACTCAAAAACGAAAAGTCGCATATATACCAAACTTTGTATTTAGGTTCAAAGATGCTACACGAAGATTTTTAGAAAATTCCTCACCCCGGATTACCCTTTACCTGGAATATTTTTCGAAAATTTTGATTTTCTCAAAAATAGCTCTAACGATTTTAATTAAAATATCCTATATTTAAGATATGTTTAATTTATCATGAAAATATTTTGAATTTTCTGAGAAGCCCCCCAAAGTCCTGTTCATTCTGAATAACTTTTCCATAACTGGTAAGGCGTAAGAGATAGACAACATTTTACTAAACAAAAAATGTAGATCTCGTTGAAATACACAATTTATGTTATATACATTTTTTGTGGAGTGAACCATTTCCGAGATATTTTTTTGTCGTCAACATGCAAAGAGAATGAAATTACAAAAAAAATGGCAATAACATAGTTTTTGCAAAATTTTATGTAGATTAACATGGAGTAGGAGGAAAATAAACGTTTGTAAAAATAGTTTGTACAAAAGTAGAGATAGTCGTGTGAGTGTAACATATCAGATTTTTAGAACAAGATCCGGTTAAACATAAAATTTGGTATTTAGGTTCCTATCTTCCAGAAATGCAACACGCAAATTTTCAAAAAGCAATCCTCCCACCCCGAATTACCGCTTACATAGAAAATTTTCTTAAAAATGACTGTAGGATTTACATTAAAACAGCATATGTTTTAGATATTTTCATTACAAATGAAGTAAATGTATATCCTCATTTCTCTGGGAATAGCCTTTGAAGTCCTCTTTACTCTGAGTGGCTTTTGCATAACTAGTAAATCGTAAGGGATGGACAAAGTCTCACAACATATATATATCAAATTACAGCAAACAATTTATGTAGTAAAATATATTTCGTGTGGGGGAATAACGATTTCCGAGGTATTCCACGTTATTGGTTGGAATTTTCAAATAATTATACTTTTCTCAAATGTAGCCGCCTCTAACGCCCCCCCCCCGTATACCGCATATGATCGGAGGAGGCACCCATTACCTGCGATGTTAGGTGATGAGGCTGGCGGTACTTAAAATTGACACCCAGAGCTGGGAACCCCAGACACTCAGTTTATTGTCTCAGAACCAGTCATGCCGTACACAAGCGAAATTACCCGTGCACATATCGTGGGTATGTGGGAGGCTGGTTGCACTGTTACAGTAATTGCAACGGCAGTGCAAAAGTAAATTACTGGATAAAAATATTTCAGGAAAGTGGGGAAGAAAGTGGGCACTTCCCGTAAAACATCCGCAGATGACGATATTCGTTTACTAAATGCAAATTATTCTTTTGTTGTAATTGATTGATCATGTTTAGAAACTAGAGATAAATATGTATATGGTTTACCGAATATGACATACATATTATGGCAATAAAATTGGGTTATAGCTTTTTTCTATAATCCTGTTGTATTCCTATGATCAGCAGTATGTTAGAAAAGGTATATTAACTAATTGTAGTTCGAATTAGAGGGAAAAATGCTGCTTTATTTATTTATTATTTAGTTATGTTCGCTTCTATGCAGCAACAAGCATTGATATCACTGTGAGAATACAGTTCTGTTTATCTTTTGTTATAAAGTGCTGCCTTGCTATGTATTTAATGAATACCATTCAAGCTGTAATTTGCATCCCCTGAAAATCTCACACTACACATTCTACATTTCGCTAACCTGGACGCTTATCAAGCTTTCCCCTTAGCTTTTAACCCTTTCAAAGGAACTAGCCGATAAGGTATGGGCTACCAATCACGGTAAGAGGTCTGTATGACAAACTGAATGCACTCACTAACTCTTTCAGCCAATACGATCAAGAGCGTAAACATGTATTTCGCTTCTACGCCACTTTGTTGTGATTATTGTTCTAACTATTTAGCAGAAGGAGTGGTGCACCTTTGCACAGTGGCCTAAAGCAACCAATGAAATGGCCATGGCTTCGCAAGGCCAGGTACAACGATAAATAATGTGACATAGACCCGAGGTGCAGCGATATTTTCTTACCTACAAGGAAATATGTAATAAAGGGATTTCTAGAAATGTTTTTCTTGATTTACATAAAGATGAAGTAGGTTGTTGCTTCACTGATATAGACAGATTATTTTATTAATTACTTGCACTTTTTAACACGTAAACTATTTTCGTCTCACACAAATACGTATTAAATTTCTCGAGGACACATCTCGCATCCGGATAGGAACACTGTCTACAACCAACACGTCCAGTTATAATCACTGTCTACAAGCAACTGACTTGATTTCTACCGCCTAAATTTGTAAATTTCTGTATTTCAAGTCACTGATTGGCTATTCCTAATCCAATAGAATACTTTTATTTAACTTAAGCTTTTTCTGGTTGTTGATTGGCTATTTTATAAACTGTCACAAAAATTACATTATTGTTGCTCCAAGAATGACTAGTAGCATTATTACACTTTCTTACTCATTATTGCCTCAAGGTTACCTCATTGTTAGCAACTTTTAACCTATTATTCTCACAGCTCCTACATTATTAAATTACGTAATACATTCACATAACATTATTACACATGTATACAATAATATAAACATATACAATGACTTTAATATACACTTTCTATATATTGTTACACACACATATTGCTTTAAGTGTTAAATATACTGCCTCAAAGTTCGTAAAGAATAAGATTTAGTAAGAAGAATTGGTAGGTAAAAATCATGTGAAAGTAACATGTATTTTCCTCCCCTCCGCTGTTTTAGTGTATACTTAAAATGCTGGCTTCTATTGTTAATTTTCTTATAGAATTTTATACCTTTATCAAAACCCGTTTCTTTGTATGATAGGAACATTTAACTGCATAATATTGTAATATATGATCCCAATGGCGAACGTACCTAAGAGAGCTTTTTTTTCCACATATACAGAGAAATTAACAACAGTTTGAAACAAGAAAGAAAGCAAATACAACCACGCAAACGGGAAGTAAATAACGAAGGGGATTTGTGTGCGATATTCGTAAGGTTGAACAAGATATCCCTGTTGCCTACATTAGCTATATGTAGAAAATTGCATGTTTAATTCAAGACCTTAGTGATAGCATCACAATGCACAGGCTTCATTAGCGGCGTACTATAGAGTTTACTTATTTACACAAGGGATCGATGAGGCCGGAGATTGGAAAGAAATAAAGTATCTCTCTTTCCCAGTCATGTTCAGCAAGGGAAGAAAATTGCATGTTAATTCCCTTTGCCTCTCCTTGGAAATCTGCAAAAAGAGGGGGTCGGCTTTTGGCAATGGCATCCAGCAGTTCTTTAGCACCACAGAACCTTATCATGCTGTATATAAATACCCTACTGAGTACTCCAGTTCCTAGCTTACCTTTATTAGTTGTTAGGCAAGAATACATTCACACGACTTTCTCCACCAAGACAAGTTCACATAAATAATTTATCTATGTTACTGGCTTACCATATATTTTTACTTTCTCTACAACGCACATGGTGCGTAGAGAAGAAATGCATTCTGAGGAAGTATTTTTAACACTTAAATGATTGCAGTCAAATTATATAATATAAAATATAATAACAGCCCGCCTTAAAGCAATATGTGTATGCAACAATATATAAAAAGTGTATATTACCGTGATTATATATGTTTATATTATTCAATACGTGTTTAATAATGTAGGAGCTGTGAGAATAATAGGTTAAAAGCTGTTAACAATGAGGTAACCTTGAGGCAATAATAAGTAAGAAAGTGTAATAATGCTACTAGTCATTCTTGGAGCAACAATAATGTAATTTTTGTGACAGTTTATAAAATAGCCGATCAACAACCAGAAAAAAGCTCAAGTTAAATAAAAGTATTCTATTGGATTAGGAATAACCAATCGGAGACTTGAAATACAGAACTTTACAAATTTTAGGCGGTAGAAATCAAGTCAGTTGCTTGTAGACAGCGCTCATAACTGGACGCGGTGCTAGCAGACAGTGTTACTAATCAGACGCGAGATGTGTCCTCGAGAAATTTAATACGTATTCGTGTGAGAAGAAAATAGTTTACGTGCAAGTAATTAAAAAGTGCAAGTAATTAATAAAAGTATCTCACAGCTCTCTATATCAGTGAAGTGTTATTTAAATCGTATCAAGAATTAATAAAAACGAGTGAATTAAGAATTATAATCTGTGTAAGCCTACATTCTTCAGCCGCATCACGCCCTGTTAAGAAATTCATGTCTCTAAAAAATAATACTGACGCAGCCGAGGCAAACATAAATACACAATATTTAAAGAAACAGTAAAACTTACAAATTTAATATTTTTTAAACATTTTTGTTTGACAAGGGCTACCGGGTACCATACGTGCCGTTGCAACTACTTCAAGTTCGGCTCCCCAACAGTTGAACTACAATATGATGCAGTAATTTGAATCACAAATTATTTAAATGTAAAGAATGATTACAGTATGAATATGCATTTTTATGTGACATTGATTGAGATGTTTGTTGATTGTAATTATTGTTGAGAAGTAAGTTTATACGGCCTTACTGAAACTGACAATAATAGCGTGCAATAATGCAGCGAGGGGGTGAGCTGTTTATCATTATTAGAGACGAGGAAGTTACGTAATGTTGGCGCGTTTTCCTTTAGAATTTGCTGGAACATTTTACCTAGAGCATATGTATTCATAATTTTCATTGGATATAAAAATAGACGCTAATTTTGGCGCGTTTTATTAGCCAATAGCAGCTCAGTTATAATCTTTAGGCATATCGGGGTGTAGGAGTATAAAAATGGCTAGGTTAGAGGTAAAGTCCTTCAGTCCGTCAGTTCACCGAAAATATTTCTATGCTACACGTCGCCTTCAGTCCGTCAGTTCGTCGAAAACATTTGTACGTTACACGTCGCCTTCAGTCCAGTACACGTCGGCTATAGATTCGAAGTTACGCGTAGCAGAGTTATGAAAAATCCCAAGTGTTATAAAGTTAATTATACAAAAAGTTGAAGTACGCAAATTAAGAGTGATCAGTAATGAAGTTATTATAACAGTTTCAGTTTGGCGAGTGTCAAGATCAATGTGTAAATGTGATAGTGAATGTGTTCGACAATAAAAGTGTAAAACAAAATTCTTTCATCAGTGTTATCTTTGGATAAATGATTCCTTTCCGTTTACACAACCTGTATAAAGAGAAGTGCTCGACCAAAAAGATCATAGCTAGCCGGAGGACAGTGAACCAAAATTAAATAAAATAACAGTAGCATTCTTTCAAACAAACACTAATACTGACGCAAATTGCTAACACCAGATGGAGCTAACAAACCTAACAAAGAATCACGTCACAAAATGGCTTCATCACGTGGAGTAAACACAAATACACAAACATTATAAGTAATACCGTCGCAAATTGGCTCCCAAACGTGGGGCTCAACAATTAAATATAACAAAGTATACCGTCACTAATACAACTCCTACTTCAAATTGTCTTTCCATACATAGCAGCAACAAACCTTCTTCAAATTGGCTCCCAAAGTGTGGGGCAAATAACAATAAAACAAACCTTCTATTTCAATTCCACTAAAAAGTTATGTTTTAGGTCCCTGAATACAAATAAGTTATTTTTAGAAAAATGTCCGTGTGTGTCAAAAACGAAAAGTCGGATAAATACCAAACTCAATATTTATGTTCAATATCTTCCAAAGGTGCCACACGAAGATTTTCAAGAAAATCCCCACCCCAAATTACCCTTTACGTCAAACATTTTTGAAATTTTATACTTTGAGGCAGTATTTTTAACACTTAAATTTATCAATTAAATTATGTAATATAAAATGTAATAATAGCCCGCCTTAAAGCAATATATGTATAATATATAAAGTGTATGTAACAGTCATTGTATTATGTTTATATTATTATGTATATGTATAGTAATGTTATGTGAATGTATTATGTAATTTAACAATGTAGGAGCTGTGAGAATAGAAGCCGAAAGTTACTAACAACGAGGTAACCTTGAGACAACAATAACTTTGAAAGTTTAATAATGCTACTAATAATTCTTGGAACAATAATGTAATATTTAGAACAGTTTATAAATAGCCAATCAAAAACCAGAAAAAGCGTAAGTTAAATAAAAGTATTCTATTGGAGTAAAATTAGCGAATCAAAGACTTGATATACGGTAAAAGTATAAATTTAGACGGTAGAAGACAGACGTAGAAGACAGCGTTCCCGAGCAGTTCGATATATATTCAGTATGAGAGATAAAAATTTATTACGGCGAGAATAATATAAGGTTTACATGTTAAAAAGTGCAATTAACAATAATCGCACAGCTCTACAGTAGGATATATCAATGAAGTGTTATTTAATCGTGCGAAAGACTAAGAAAACGAGTGAAGTAAAAATTATAACTTGTGTAAGCCTTCATTCTTTAGCCGCACCACCTCCTGCTAAGAGATAGGTGTTTCTGCAAATTAATACGACCCAGCCGAGGCACACACAAATATATAATATTTAAAGAAACATTAAAATACAAACATTGATTTTTTAAAAGTGGGGCGAAGGCCACCAGAAAGCGAACGTGGGGTGAAGGCCACCGGAAACTTTGTAACGTGCATTATCTTAAACAATTTCAAGTGTGGCTTTTAAACAGCAGCAATACATCTAACTTCAATTTTCTAAAAAATTCCTCTAACGACTTTGATTTGAATAGCATATATTAAAGATATTTACATGATAAATAAAATGTAAATCTTTAATTTTCTGGTATTAGCCTGTGAAGTCCTCTTCATTCGAAAGAATTTTGTGTAAGTGGTAAACGTTAAGCGATAGAAAACGATAACGTGCTATACAAAAAAGTAGATCTCCTTAAAATACACAATTTGAAATAATTTTTTTGTGGCATCAGCCATTTCTGAGATATCCCTCATTAAAAGCTTCCAATTATTCATTTCTTAGTCGTTCTCTTAAAATCCATCATTCCATTGTTTCTCGCGATGTCATGGAAATAGTGTGGAATTTTAAGGCCAGCATATAACGGCCAGTTCTTAAACATTTGACTATCGCTGTTCCTTTTTACTTTCTCTGCTACGTATAGTAAGCAGGGGAAGTATTGTATTCCACCCAAAAATTCGATACCGAAATTTCACCGGAAATAGATGTTTTGAGACGTCCTGAATCCAAAAAAAAGCATTTTTGAAAACATGTCCGTGTGTGTGTCTGTCTATGAACAGCATAACTCAGAAACGAACAGTCGGATAAGCACCAAACTTGGTATTTAGGCTCAGTATGCGACACGAAGGTTTTCAAGAAAATTCCCCCACCCCAGATTACCCTTTACATGGAACATTTTTCGAAAAGTTTAATTTTCTCAAAAATGGCTCTAACGATTTTGATTAAAATATCATATGTTTAAGATATTTCAGGTCAAATAAAATGTATATCTTGAATTTTCTGAGAATGTCTCCAAAAGTATTCTTCATTGTGAACGACTGTTGCATAACTGGTAAACCATAAGAGATAGACAAAACTTTACTACACAATAAATGTAGATCGCGTTAAAATATACAATTCTTGTGATATACATTTTTGTTGTTGAGTGAACCATTTTGGAGATATTGCTTGTTATTCCCTTAAATTTTCCAGTACTTATACTTTTTCTCGAAATCGTTATCAATTTTTTTTTGTCCTGGTAATGCAAAGAGAATGGAATACTCGACATAGCAACCAGCTCTTAAATTATTTGACTATCGCTTAAAACCTACCAATTCCCCTTGCATCTACAAGCATATGGAGAATAAGCGTTTGTAAAAATAGTTTGTACAAGAGTAGAGAAAGTCATGTTAGTGTAAAATAAGATTTTTTTAACTCAGAGAGCGTCAAAAAATGTATTTCCGATGAAATATCTGTCAAAATTTTGCATTGGGGTGCAATACTATTAGAGAAAGTAAAAATGGGCATGTCATGGATGTACAGTGCTGTAAGGAGCAGCATACAAAGGCGTTTCGATGTCAGTTCAGGCACCAATTGTGTGACCTCGCTCCTCCTCTCCACGACTCAGATTTATCATCGTGCCGAGCGAGAGTTTATCAAATTAACTGGCTCTCTCACAAGAATACTTCATTACACGCACAACGTCGGTTTATTGTGCTGGCCAACCCGAGCAATTAGCGGCTTCCCAATCATCAGTGGGAAATCTTCCTTCTGGGCTTAACGTTGGCTTAATGTTTGCATGACGCGCACTTCAAAATATACCTCTTACCCTTACATGCATTGCTTTGGGTTATAATATAAGTATATTAACGATCTCCCCTCCTACAAGGGTATGGAGTTCTCTATGCTTGCTGACCATTGAAGCAGTGTTTTTAAATCTTAAATGATTTCAGTCAAATTATATAAAATATAAATTCAATAACAGCCCGCCTTGAAGCAATATGTGTATGTTACAATTTGTAAAATGTATGTAACAGCCATTTCATATGCTTATATTATTGTATCCATGTGTAATAATCTTATGTGACTATATTACGTAATTTAATAATGTAGGAGCTGTAAGAATAATAAGTTAAAAGTTGCTAACAGTGAGGTAAGCTTGAGGCAATAATGAGCAAGGAAGTTTAAATGCTACTAGTCATTATTAGAGCAGCAATAATGTAAATTTTGAGACAGTTTATAAAATAGCCAATCAACAACCAGAAAAAGCTTTAGTTAAATGAAGGTATTCTATTGGAGTAGGATTAGCCAATCAGAGACTTGAAATACAGAAATTTACAAGTTTAGATTGTTGAAATCAATTCAGTTGCCTTCAAACAGTGCTCATAACCAGACGCGAGATGTGTCCTCGAGAAATTAATTATGTATTCGTGTGAGACCAAAATAGTATACATGTTAAAATATGCAAATAGTAAATAAAATAATCTCATAGCACCCTAAGTGTTATTTAATTTGTGTCAAGGATTAATAAAAATCTCATGTTACACACACATGACTTTCTCTACTCTTGTACAAACTATTTTTACAAAGGCTTATTCTCCATCTACTTCATGTTAATCGAGATAAACATTTGCAGACTATTGCTAATTTTCTTGTAGATGTAAGGGGAATATATATTTACAAGGGCAATATGGAAATACATTAGCCTTTAAGCACATACATATCTCTTAATATCTGGTTGCTAGGTGCAGCACCATTCCCTTTGCTGCAGATTAATACTATGTGCATATCCAAGACAAAAAAATGAATAACGAATTCCCATTTGAGAAAATAAGTATTGAAACATTTAAGGGAATAACAAGCAATATCTCGAAAATGGTTCACTCAAGAAAAAAATGTATATGACATAAATTGTGTATTTTATTGCGATCTACATTTTTTATGTAGTAACATTTTGTCTATCTCTTATGGTTTACCAGTTATGCAAAAGTCGTTCACAATGAAGAATAATTTTGGAGACATTCCCAGAAAATTCAAGATATACATTTTATTTGTCATTAAAATATCGTAAACTTATGATACTTTAATCAAAATCGTTAGAGTCATTTTTGAGAAAATTAAAATTTTCGAAAAATCATCTAGGTATATAAAGGGATATCTGTATGGGGGTGGGGGATTTTCTTGAAAACCTTCGTGTCGCATCTCTGGAAGATACTGAACCTAAATACCAAGTTTGGTGTTTATCCGACTGTTCGTTTCTGAGTTATGCTGTTCATAGAGAGACACACAGACACACACGGACATGTTTCCAAAAATGCTTTTTTTTGATTTCAGGGGTTCTCAAAACATATATTTCCGGTGAAATCTCGGTATCGAATTTTTGGGTGGAATACAATACTTCCCCTACTTACTATACGTAGTAGAGAAAGTAAAAAGGAGTGAATTAAAACTGAAAATCTGTGTAAGCCTACATTCTTAAGTCGCACCACAACCTTGCTAAGAGAAACGTGTCTCTAACAATAATACTGACGCAGCCGAGGCAAACATAAATATAATATATAAAGAAACAGTCAAATTACAAAGATAATATATCTTTAAGCTTGGGGTAAAGGTCACCTGAAAGTACAATTGGGGCGAAGGCTACCGGAAACTGTTTACCATACGTGTGGTTGCAACTACTACAAGTTCGGCTCCCCAACAGTTGAAATATAATACAACTCCTTCAATACAAACTACTTCAAATTGACGCCCAAAGCGTGGTGAAAACAACGTAACAAACAATCTACTTCAAATTGGCATTCATACGTGGGGCTACAAGACAATATAACTACTTCACAATCTGACAATCAGTTATTGGTGACAATAACACAATAACAGCCAATACGGTTATTGAAAATATTTCTTATAAGCCAAAAGCATGGTGCCAAGCTAATAATTTTTTATTAAATATTGTGACACAGCGAGTGTTTGTCCCAAGGCCACCTATCGCGACGTCGGTAATGAAAAGGTAAACAGGGATAAGTAGCGTGCTCTTTCAGCGTAAACACCGGAAGGGCTATCAAGATTTCCCTTCCAGAACGCTCTGTAAATCTAATCAGCTGCTACGAGGGCGATACTGGAAATTTTTAGAATGCCATGTATTTAAAAACAAATCAAATTTGTTTATATTTGACAACTACTTTCTAACTTTTGCGAGTTGTTTGCTCTGTAGTTTGTTAATTATCATCATTTAAAGATTTTATGTTCACCCAAAAATTAATTTGACTATAGAATATTTCGCGCTATGATTTTTTAGGATATGAAATCGTCATTAACGCCTAAACAATGCGAAGATCGGCTTAGAAGTGCATATAGGCGAAGAGCTAGAGGGAATTCAAAAAAACATCGCGCCTTTTCTTAGTGATAACTTGCTGTTACTGATGAAAATATTGTCGCTGTTTGAGCAATGCTTGAAGAAGATTGACGGACATCTTATGAATTGATTCTGGTGGCGTTGGGCATTGGTATGAGTCAAATCCAAAATATTTTATATCAACAGTTCAACAGACGTGAGAAAACTTTGTTTTAGATGGATTCCACATAAATTGACTCTCGATAGAAAGCAACAACATATTGATTGGTGCAGAAAACCTCTGTGAAAATTTCAAGGCGGCACTTAAAATTTGGTTTGGGATATCTTACTGGTGATGAATCCTGGATACATTATTATGCTCCTGAAAAGTAAAGTGTATGGGTCTTTTGAACAGAACCTAAGTCTACAAAAGTCCTACGAATTCACAGTACTAGTAAGAAGATGGTTGCCAGCTTTTTACTTTCTCTACTACGTATAGTAAGTAGGGGAAGTATTGTATTCCACCCAAAAATTCGATACCGAGATTTCACCGGAAATACATGTTTTGAGACCCCCTGAATCCAAAAAAAGCATTTTTGGAAACATGTCTGTTTGTGTGTCTGTGAACAGCATAACTCAGAAGCGAACAGTCGGATAAACACCAAACTTGGTATTTAGATTCAGTATCTTCCAGAGATGCGGCACGAAGGTTTTCAAGAAAAGCCCCCCACCCTAGATTACGCTTTACATGAAACACTTTTCGACAATTTTAATTTTTCTCAAAAATGGCCCAAACAATTTTGATTAAAATATCATATGTTTAAGATATTTTCATGACAAATGAAATGTATTTCTCGAATTTTCTAGGAATGTCTCTAAAAGTGAATGACTTTTGCATAACTGGTAAACCATAAGAAATAGACAAAATTTTACTGCACAAAAATGTAGATCGCGTTAAAATACACAGTTTATGTCATATGCATTTTTATTGTTGAGTGAACCATTTTCGAGATATTGCTTGTTATTCCCTTAAATTTGTCAATACTTATTTTCTCAAATGGGAATTCGTTATTCATTTTTTTTGTCTTGGATATGCAAAGAGTATTAATCTGTGGCAAAGAGAATGGTGCTGCACATAGTAACCAGCTATTAAGAGATATGTCTATGCTTAAAGACTACTGTATTTTATATTGCCGTTGCAAATACAAAACAAGGGGAAATAGCAGGCCTTAAGGGACAGTCAAGTATTTTTATACCTATGTGTAAACTGTAATTCTATTTGCATGTCAAAAATCGTTTCTGCAAATGTATATCTCGATTAATGTGAAATAGATGGAGAATAGGAGTTTGTAAAAAATAGTTTGTACAAGAGTAGAGAAAGTCATGTGATTGTAACACATCAGAATATTTTTTTTTCTAAACGGACCAAATTGCTACTATACCATTAGAAGATAAACGTACCGTTACTGTCGACTGATACACAAATGTCTGTTTACCGTAAAGTTTCTAAAAAAGTCTTTAAAAACGCCCTAAAGGAAAAATAATGTTATACCATGATAACGTATCGTCGCATCTGGATGCCCTAAAGGTCAGTACCATGGACCTTGATGAAGGCAGTTTCTGCCTCACGTATGGAAGCCAATTTGAAAAACGAGAATTTTAGGAGGAGCTGTATTGTATTTCCACTGTTGGGGAGCCGAACTTGAAGTAATTGCAACCGCACGTATGGTACCCGGTAGGCTTCGCCCCAAGTTTAAAAATATTAACTTTGTATTTTTAATGTTTCTTTAAATATTATATATTTATGTTTCCCTCGGCTGCGTCAGTATTAATTTGTAGAGACACGAATATCCTAACAAGGCGTGGTGTGGCTAAGAATGTAGGCTTACACAGATTTAATTTGTACTTCACTCCTTTTTATTAATTCTTTAAACGACTAAAATAACACTTCATGATATAGAGAGAGCTGTGAGGTTATTTTATTAATTACTTGCACTTTTTAACACAAACTATTTTCGTCTCACATTGAATACGTATTAAACTTCTCGGGGACGCGTTTCGCGTCTGGTTAGGAACGCTGTCTGCTAGCAAATTCTGAATTTGTACTATTTACCCTATTTCAGTTTCTGATTGGCTAATCCTATTCCAACAGAATACTTTCATTTAACTTCAGCTTCTTTCTGATTGCTGATTGGCTATTTTATAAACTGTCTCAAAAATTACATTATTGTTTCCAAGAACGACTAGTAGCATTATTACACCTTCTAATTCATTATTGCCTCAAGGCTACCTCATTGTTACCTCATTGTTAGTAACTTGTAACCTATTATTCTCACAGCTCCTACATTATTAGATTACGTAATACATTTACATAACATTATTGAACATTTACATAATAATATAAACATTAATACAACGATTGTTACATGTATTTTATTTATTATACACATATTGCTTTAAGGTGGGGTGTTGTTATATTTTATATTATATAATTTAACTGAAATCATTTAAGTGTTAAAAATACTGCCTCAACCTTCCATACTGCCTGATCTTGAGATTTCTTTTTGTTTCCAAAAATTAAAGTAAAATGCGTGGAATCCTTTTTTCATCATCAGATGAAGCAGTGGATCATTATAAAAACCTGGTTTCTGAAGTGCCTCAGAAAAAGTAGTATCATTGCTTTAAGGACTGGTTTCATCGAATGCAAAAATGTGTTGGTGCTACAGGGGGATACTTTTAAAAGCAATACAATTATTTAAAAATTTTAAAACTAATCCTCGTTTGGTTTTGTAAAATTTTTCAGTTTCCCCTCGTATCTGCCAAAACTACAAGTAGTCAGGAATGGTGAGGTGTTTGGGACGAAAGAGCAACCAAACCTGATTCCGTCAGCATGCAACTCACGAATTATTGGTTGTATTTGTGGGGAAGCTGAAAGTCACATTAATTGGATGTGGCTGCACAGAGGTGTTCCAACCAAATATCCACTGGATACCGGTTTAAACTATTACAAAAATCAACAGAGAATATTTAATTCATGTAAATGAAGCATGTGCGTGTGTGTGCTTGGGTAATATTAGGATTTCAGAATTTGAAAGAAACACATGACTTTCTCTACCCTCTACCTTTATTATTTGCTATACAAACTATTCTAGCTAAATGTTATTTTTCCTCCTATTATATTTTAATCCAAATAAACCTTTCTAGAAATAGCTACGTCACACAGTTTTATATAGATACAATTTGAAGAAGGTGTTTTTTTGGAGTTGTTTATTTAATAAGCTCCACGTATGGACGCCAATTTGAAGTAAGACTTATTGTTTCACGTATGGAAAAGCCGATTTGGGAACTTTCTTTTCTTTACGTTATTTGCACCACGCTTTGGGCGCCAATTTTAAGTAGTTGGTATTGAAGGAGTTGTATTATGTTTCAACTGTTGGGGAGCCGAACTTGTAGTAGCTGCAACCGCACATATAGTACCCGGTAGACTTTGCCCCAATTTTTAAAAATAATAACTTTGTAATTTGACTGTTTCTTTAAGTATTAAATATTTATGTTTGCCTCGGCTGCGTCAGTATTTGTTAGAGACATGGAAGTCTTGGCAGGGCGTGATGCGACAAGAATGTAGGCTTACGCAGATTTTAAGTTTTAATTCACTCCTTTGTATTAATCATTGACACAAATTAAATAGCACTTCACTAATATCGAGAGCTGTGAGATTCTTTTATTTAATACTTGCACTTTTTAATACGTATACTATTTTCGTTTCACACGAATTTATATTTCTCTAGAGGACGCATCTTGGATCCGGTTACTATCACTGTCTGCAGGCAACAGACTAGATTTCAACCGTCTAAACTTGTAAATTTCTGTAATTCAAGTGTCTGATTGGCTATTTTTACTCCAATAGAACACCTGCATTTAACTAAAGCTTTTTCTGGATTTTTGATTGGTCATTTTTAAACTGTCACTAGAATTACATTATTGTTACTCTTAAGGTGAGTCCACACTGTTCAACATATCAACAGTTAACATTCAAAAATTAACAAAATGTCTCATTCAACATGTTAAATGCCTTCAACATGTTGTAACTGTGAACGTTTAACATTCTATCCACACCAGTAGATTTGTTGGGACAACAAAAGCTCTTAACTAAATGGACTCCAGTGATTAGGATTTGACTATTGCTATTTGTATCTGGTATGTAATAAAAAGAAAAGTGGAAGGTGATGAGGTTCTATCTTGTTAATCGGCACAGGAGTGAAAATATTTTGAATGAGTTTAAAATTTGGAGCAGGTTTGACTTCAATTTCTTGAGAACAAGTCAAAGTGACTTAAACTTTGTTTTGAGCAAGGTTTCTAACCTATAATTCACAAAAAGGACACACATTTGAGAGCAGCCATTCCAGCTGCCAGACTTGAGTCTTTTTGCAATTCTCTAGCAAAGTGATGTTATTGTTTTTTTTCTGATATTGCCTCTGGAACAACAATAAATTGCACATAGTTTGGTATAATTGTCCATTCCTTTTATTACATACATTACAATGTTCCATAATGATAGCCTCAAAGATTTTATTAAAGAAAGTGTCTTTTCTTTCGTCCATTCCATAACTTCAAATGAAGATGACCAAATCAAAGATATAAGCACAGAACGAGTCAACATGGAACTACCGAACACAATAAACATGAAGGAATCACAATAGTTGCCATGTTTACAGTCTGGAAACTTACGAAGTTCACCCAATCACATACGCAGAGAGCGAATTGACTTAACAAGTTTTCCATTAAAAGCGGAAAACATCCAACATGTTAAAAGTGTCAAGCACAACTCTTTTGGTTAACATGTTAAGTCAATTCTGTGATCGAAATTTGGCCAACATGCAAACTGTTAACATGTTGCTATTGACAAGTTTTGTTAAATGTTAATCAGTGTGGACAGGGCTTAAGAATCACAAACAACATTTAAACTCTCAAACTCATTATTGCCTCAATGTTACCTCATTGTTACCTCATTGTTGACAACCTTTAACTTATTATTCTCACAGCTCTTACATTATTAAATTACGTAATATATTCACATAACATTATTACACATGATTACAATAATATAAGCATTTGCAATGACTGTTACATACATTTTACAAATTATTACATACACACAGTGCTTCAAGGCGGGCTGTTATTGAATTTACATATTATATAATTAGACAAATTATTTAATTGCTAAAATACTGCCTTAAAAGAGAACAGCAATAATCAAATTTTTAAGAAGTGGACGCTATATGCTAGCCATAAATTCCGTACTGTTTCCATGCAACAAGGAGAAACAACTGAATGTTGACAGGACTTGAAAATTCTAGATATACATTTTATTTGTCATGTAAATATCTTTAATACAGAGATAGCCAAAAAACTACGAACCGGCTGCGTGGTATTTTTTCTGTCCGCCCCCTCGGAGCTCGTTGCCGTCGGCTGCTGTCATAGAAAGGCGCGGTAGGTAAAGCCATTAAAAGTATTTTTAAAAATGTTGTTTGGTTTCTTCCGTGCCTTTCTATAAGAGCGGCAGACGGCAACGAGCACCGAGGACGCGGACAGGAAAACACCGCGAAGGTTTTCGCAGTTTTTGGCTCTTGCTTTATATGTTATTTTAATCAGAATTATTAGTCACTTTGTAGAAAATAAATTCTTCCATGTAAAGGGTAGTAAGGGGAATTTTCTTAAAAGTCTTCGAATCGCAAATTTGGAAGACAATGAATCTAAATACCAAGTTTTGTATTTATCCGAATTTTCGTTTTTGAGTTTGCTGTTCACAGTCACGCACACGAACATGTTTATAAAAATGCATTTTTTGAGTTGCACGTGGAGTTGTTGCAGTAGTTGTAGCCCCACTGTTGGAGAGCCAAACTTGCAGTTGTTTAATTGTTGCGGTTGCACCATGTATTGCGGGAGAGATGTTTCTTGGAGTGTTCGCCCCACGTACGATACAAACTTTCCGGTGGCCTTCGCCCCGCGTTCACTTTTCCGGTGGACTTCGCCAATGTATAAAATATCAACTTTGTATTTTAATGTTTATTTTAATAATATATATCCATGCCTCGGCTGCGTCAGTGGTAATTTTCAGAACACGTATCTCTTAGCAGGGCTAGTACGGCTAAGAACAAGGCTTGTACAAATTATAATTGTATTGTACCTTGTTTATTAATCCTTCACACGGATAAATAACACTTCACTGATATATCCTACTGTATAGCTGTGATATTATTGTTAATTAAACATTTTAACACGTAAACTTTATATTATTCTCACTGCAATAACTTTTCATGTCTCACATTGAACCTGTATCGTACCGTTTGGGTACGCTATCTTATAGCGTCTGCCGCTTCAATTTGTACATTTCCTCTATTTCAAGTCTCTGATTGGCTATGCCTACTCCAATAGAATACTTTTATTTGACTTAAAGCTTTTCTAGTTGTTGATTGGCTATCTATAAACGTTTTAAATAGTATATTATTGATCAAAGAATTATTAGTGGCATTATTAAACTTTCCAATTTATTGTTGTCTCAAGGTTACCTCATTGTTACCTCATTGTTAGCAGCTTTTGGCTTCCACTTTAAAATTCCGTTTGCTAAGGAAGGTATTTTGCTTCTATTCTCACAGCTCCTACATTGTTAAACTACGTAATACATTCACATAACATTATTATACACATACATAATAAAATAAACATAATACAATGACTTTTACAAACATTTTATATATTATTACATACACATATTGCTCTAAGGCGGGCTGTTATTATATTTTATATTATATAATTAGACTGATATTTAAGCGTTAAAAATACTGCCTCAGAATTCAGGGAACGTGAAAATGCGCATTTCCGGTGAAATATCGGTATCAATTTTTTTGTGGAATGTAATACCCACTACGTAGTGTTGAAGAAAGTTAAAAGTCCATCCTTTCCTTGCATATTCTATCAGGGAACATCAACAGGCCTCGTGCGTCAAGGGGTAATATCGTGCTAAATGAAAAAGCACGTGGTTAACACTTTTCTCTCGTACTTTATGAGAGTTGCGCCGTTGAAAAATAAGTTGCAATATTTTACAGAGAGTAAGGAGGCTACCGTCATTCTTTTATCGAAAGATGGATCCGGTAGAGACTAATTTAAATGGAGTAATGTGGTGTCAAGGAAGATAGATGAGTCACCCCTCCCCTCATGGGTATTTTAAATCAAGAGCTGAAAACCGCATCGGAGAAGGCACGGCGACGAAGGAAGATGCCATTGTGTGTGTACTTCGTCATGACGACAATCAAACTGGTTCAAAAGTTACAAAGTCTTACAGAGCGAGATGGCTCTTGGGTTCGATTCCTGAAGCCGGCCACTCTGTCCATAAATTTTTCGTGGTTATCCTTGGTTGGGAAGGCGAATGTTGCGGTGATTTCTCTTCTAACACGAATTTACTTTCCCTAAATCTCCCACCATTTCGCATCACTATCATGTTTTAACTGGGCTTAGGAGCTATGCGGCGTCTGAAGATGGTGCATACACTATGTGATCAAAAGTATCCGGACACCCCCACAAACATACGTTTTTCATCTTAGGTGCATTGTGCTCCCACCTACTGCCTGGTACCCATATCCGCGACCTCAGTAGTTATTAGACATCGTGAAACAGCAGAATGAGACGCTCCGTGGAACTCACGGACTTCGAATAGTCAGGTGATTGGGTGTCACTTGTGTCAGAAGTCTGTACGCGAGATTTCCACACTCCTAAACATCCCTAGGTCCACTGTTTCTGGTGTGATAGTGAAGTGGAAACGTGAAGGGACATGTACAGCACAAAAGTGTACAGGCCAACCTCGTCTGTTGACTGAAAGAGACCGCCGACATTTGAAGAAACTCGTATAGAGTAATAGGCAGACATCTATCCAGACCATCACACACGAATTCCAAACTGCATTAGGATCCACTCCAAGTACTATGACAGTTAGGCGTAGGTTGGAAACCTTTGAGTCCATGGTCGAGCGGCTGCTCTTAAGCCACACATCACGCAGGAAAATGCCAAACGACGCCTCGCTTGGTGTAAGGAGCGTCAACATTACACGATTGAACAGTAGCAAAACGTTGTGTGGAGTGACGAATCGCGGTACACAATGTGGCGATCCGATGGCAGTGTGTGGGTATGGCGAATGCTCGGTGAACGTCATCTGCCAGCGTGTGTAGTGCCAACAGTGAAATTCGGAGGTGGTGGTTGCGGCGATCACCTCCTCATCCGTGCTGTTAGGCTTACCTTGATGCTTCTCCCGTTGCTTCCAGAAGTTCTCAGTGGGTTGGTTGTCTTCTATTTATCCTCGGCTAGCTGCAGTAATTTTCCTTAAACTATATAGGAGCATGGACTTATCCTCGGTAAAGGAAAACGTAGATCTCGGGTGGTGATATAGGAAGACATAGACTTGCTTTGTTTATGAAAAGATGACACTGCCGTTTCTTTTTATTTAATTAACACTCGTAGTATACAAAACTGGTATTGCCGCTGTAAAATACTGTCCACCGCTGTTAAACTATGGCGTGGATATGGCACGAAATATAACTATTCTTATTGTCGCATTAAGAGTAGCAGATCTTAGGTGTGTTGCTAGAACTATCGTGATTCCCTGTTTTGGCGCGATATCTCACACATCCTGCAGCATCTCTCCCTGACCACACATGACATAAACTGTCCCGAATTTTCCCTAAACAGATCCATTTATAGTCTCAGGCTTCTGAGGCTGCTTCCTTTCCTATTGGTCCATTTTTAGCGCGACTCGACGCGTCTTACTATTTCGAATAAACTTCCAGGGATCTCATTGGTCCAATTTTAATATAAATCGCGGCTTTTCCTACATGTACCGTTAGGTTGTCTATCTCACTCACTTGGTCACGGCGAATTATCAAATAATGGGACAAAGGCTCTACACCCTCGCTGTAGGAATAATAGCACTGCGACCGAAGAGAGGTAATAAAACTAGGTTTTCTGCCTTCGAAAGCACTATTCCTGTAGCTAAAACATTCCATCGTGGACAGTATTTTAACATAGCGCTTAAATTATTTACATTAAACCATTTATAACTCTACTAATATTAGTAACCTAGATAGATACATAATGTTAAATCACCCTTCTTAAAATATACAAGCAGTATGAGAAAAAGATATTTACATAGTACGATTTAACATCAATAAAAATTAATTAATAAATTATCTAGAATTACAGTTCTCGGGTTCGGCCTAGAGTTGCCGTTTCATGGTGTTATGGTGTGGTTGTGTTTTTCCTGGAGGGGACTTGCACCGCTTGTTGTTTTGTGTGGCACGATCACAGCGCAGACCTACATTGATATTTTAAGCACCTTCTTGCTTCCCACTGTTGAAGAGCATTTCGGGGATGGCGATTGCATCTTTCAACACGATCGAGCTCCTGTTCATACTGCACGGGATGTGACGGAGTGGTTACACGACAATAACATCCCTGTAATGGACTGGCCTGCAGCACAGAGTCCTGACTTGAATCCTATAGAACACCTTTGGCATGTTTTGGAACGCCGACTTCGTGCCAGACCTCACCGACCTACATCAATACCTCTCCTCAGTTCCGCACTCCGTGAAAAATGGGCTGTCATTCCCCAAGAAACCTTCCAGCACTTGATTGAAAATATGCCCGCGAGAGTGAACGCTGTCATCAAGGCTAAGGGTGGGCTAACGCCATGTTGACTTGCAGCGTTATCGATGGAGGGCGCCACGAACATGTACGTCATTTTCAGCCAGGTGTCCGGATACTTTTGATCACGTAGTGTATGTTTGCTGGTTGCAAAGTTCTTCTCGGCCCTGCCAGAGGGAACCATTCTCTGGTGTGACCGGGTTATCAAGCCTGGGACCTGTGCGCGTCTCTGTACCGACTTCCTGTAGTTCCTTCACCTCCTAGGCATGATGTCCCTTTCGTTTCCTAGTGAAAGTGATGTAGTTACAGCCCCACGTATGGTAGTCAAACTTGAAGGGGTTTACTTGTTGGGGTTGTTGCACAATGTTTTGCAGAAGATATGCTTCTAGGATCGCTCGCCCCACGTTTAAAAATCAACTTTGTATTTTAATGTTTATTTAAACATTATATATCTATATCTCGGCTGCGTTATTAGTACTTTTATAGCACGCATCTCTTAGCAGGGCTGGTATTGCTAAAGAATGAAGGCTTATATAAATTATAATGGTATTTAACTTTGTTGTATTAATCTTTTACACGATTAAATAACACTTCACTGATGGAGCTGTGAGATTATTGTTAATTGTACTTTTAAACACGTAAACTTTATATTATTCTCATCGCAATAAAGTTTTATGTCTCACAGTGAACACGTACCGAGCTGCTCGGGTACGCAATCTTGTGTGCCTCCCGCCTGAATTTGCACATTTCTTCTATTTCAAGTCTCTGATTGGCTAAGCCTACTCCAATAGAATATCTTTATTTAACTTAAGCTTTTTCTTATTTTTTATTTGCTATTTGTAAACTGTTTTAAATATTACATTATGTCTGTGCGTGTGCCTGTGTGTGTCTGTGAACAACATAACCTAAAAACTAAAATTCAAGAAATACCAAACTTCGCATTTGGGTTCAGTACTTCCAAAGACGCGACAAGAATTTTCCAGGCTACCTTTTTACATGGAACAGTTTTGGTAATTTTTTATTTTCTAAAAAAAATGCCTAACGATTCTGATTAAAATACCATATATTAAATATATTTATATTACAAAAAATGTATATGTATCTTAACTTTCCTAGGAATATCCTATGAAGTTTTCTTCATTCGGAAGGAATTTTGTATAATACTGTATTGCTAGTAAATGTCAAGCGATAGACGAAAACATACTACACAAAACATGAAGATCTCTTTAAACCACACAATTTATTTCAAATAGATTTTTGTGGCATAAGCCATTTCTGAGATATCCGATATTAATGATTCAAGTCCTGTCGACTTTCAGTTACTCCTCGCCATTCCTTGGATTTATTATAGAATTTTAAGGCCAGCATATAGCGTTCAGTTCGTAAACATTTGACTATCGCTGTTCTCTTTGTATCTATAACGAAATGTGTAATGTAGCTATTTCTGCAAACGTTTATTTTGATCATAATGTAGTAGATATGAAAAGAAGCTTTATTAAGATTAGTTTGTGTACCCATTAATAAGCTACATAGGATAGAGAAAGTTATGTGAATGTATCACATTGGTTTATACTTTCTCTACTACGTACAATCGGGTGCCCAAAAAAAGAGTCGATATGAGTAACCGCGGTTTAAGTTAGCACTCGATAATCAATCACGCCTCTGCCGCGGCAACCATCCCTCTAGTTACAGAGGTTCATGCTTGAATGCCGAGCCAATAAGAACCGGACTCATTCAGGGGCTAGTGTGGACAGTCCTTGGGAGGTGTATTGTTCCAATCATTCAGGTGTTATATATCGATTATCCACCCCTTTCAGCAATCCAGCAATCGAGAACAGGTCGCCCAGGTTCACCTGGGTGGAATGTGATCGCCACAGTACCTAGCCGCGTATGCGACTTTACCTGTGCGATAAAGAAGGTTAAAAGAATATACACAAGATTTTGATTTTTTGTCATGGGCGGGGTTTAGCTTTCTGCGCTACCATTGGCTGGGTCTCGGTGTTCCCGCATGGGCGGACTGGCGACCATGTGGTGGCCAAGCCCAATGCTGCTTAACTTGGGCGAGCGCTTGTGGGGTCGTCAAATTAAGCAGGCCGGCATGGCAGCAAAGCAAGATGGGAATGCTAGGTAATGGGGTGGGGTACTCAAGTTGGCAGCAGGGCGGGTCGCTGCTAGATGGTCACACATCCAGCCACCGACCGGGCCCATTGCTGCTTAACTTGAGGGGAAGTTTGAGGAATGTGGGATTGGCAGGCCTCAGCCTCGGGGGCCCAAGCCGTCCTTCGGCAACCGGTAGCTCTTTCTCCGCCTTGGCGTCTTGTGGTCGTAGCGGCCCAAAGAGTTTACCAGCTGCTTGGTATGGTAAGTGAGTTTCGTGTACATGGTACGGGTTCTTTCCCGCACCACGTCCACGATCGCCCAGGTAAGCGTGACCTCTTCAATGGGAATTCAGCTAAAACCAATTACAGGACGGCTCACCTAAGGCGGGCGCGGAGCACAAATGATGAACTTCTGCCAACCTCAAGAACGGAGAACACTAAAGGTAACCAAGAGCATCGGCACCTTTTTTTGCACGCGAGTGTTCGTAGGTAGAGAAGGTATTGCATTCCACCAAAAAATTCGTTACCGTGATATCTCCGGAAATACATGTTTTGAGGTTCCATGAATCCAAATAAAGCATTTTTGGAAACATGTCCGTGTGTGTGTCTGTCTTTGGACAGCATAACTCAAAAGCAAAAAATCGGGTGGATGCCAAACTTGACATTTGATTTTGGTATTTACGAGATGCACTATTTATATTTTGAGCCTAATAATTAAAACAAATTAATTTCTGATTACAAACCGATTTATTGTTTTTAAAACATTTTCATTCATGATCAATAGACTTTTTCATCCGTTTGAACCGTTTGTCAAAGCATTTATTGCAGTCTTCTTGAGACACCTCCAAAACATGTTTTTTGAAGGCATCAACGGCTTCTTCTGCCAACGAAAATCGTTGTCCACGCAATTTATTCTTGATATTCGGGAACAAAAAGAAGTCATTGGGTGCCAAATCAGGACTGTATGGCGGATGACCTATTAATTCGATTTTTTGAGCCTGCAAATACTGTGTTGTTAGACGAGATGTGTGCGCGCTCGCATTGTTTGATGAAGAACGACCCTACGGTTCTTGTTGGTTTTCCTTACTTCACCGAAGACTTCCGGCAAACAAATGGTTGTGTACCATTCGGTATTGACCGTTTTACGTTCCTCTAAAGGCACTGTTGCCACATGGCCAGTTTTGCTGAAAAAGCAGGCGATTATTTGCTTTGAGTGCGAAAAACTTTTGTTGGATTTGCTTCATCTTGAAACACCCATACAGTCGACTGCTGTTTACGTTCCGGCTCATACACATAGATCCATGATTCGTCACCTGTTACAATCTTATATATGTCTTTTGAGGCACCGCCATTGTATTTCTTGATCATTTTTGTACACCAATCGACACGAGCATCTTTTTGAGATTGCGTCAAATTATGTGGGATCCAACGAGACAAACGTTTTTCACGGCTAAATAATCATGCAATATTTTATATATGCTGGTAGAACTAATGCCTAGGGTTGCCTCAATCTCACAATATGTTACCTGACGATTTTTCATTATTAGTTTTTGCACAGTATCAATGTTTTCTGGCACAACAACTCATTTTGGACGACCTTCACAAACTGCATCATTGAGCGAACGGCGGCCACGATTAAATTCGTTATACCAGCGTTTCACAGTGGGAAAGGATGGAGCTTCGTCGCCAAATGTGAAAGTTAGTTGATCGATGCACTCTTGTCTTGATAATCTACATCGAAAGTCGTAATAAATTATTGCACGAACATTTTCACGAGTTAATTCCATGATTTTGTTGACACACAATTTTCAAGTTAGTGTAAACAAAACAAATGACGCTCTATTGGCAAAATGTTTGAAGTAGATTATGGTCAAAAATGTCAAACTTTCCATTGGAAACGTCAGATGGCACCTACAACATTCTGGGTCGCCAAGGCTCAAAATATAATTAGTGCCCCTCGTACCAGGGATGTAACACGAAGATTTTCAAGAAAATTCCCCCACCCCGAACTACCATTTACATTGAAAATGTTTCGAAATGTGCGAGGGACTTTGAAATCTCACAGCATATACTATGCGAATGCGAAGGCTTCGCTATATCATTAGGGTCCTTCTTTTTGGAACCTGAGGAGATACGAAGACCAGATATCAAGGACGTGGTCCGTTTCATAGGACCATTATACTTTAATAATGCCTAAAATATGAGGCAGAATGGGACCTTTAGTGTCTTTAAGAGGTCACTTAGTTATTATCACACCAGGTTTGTTTCAAGTCAAATCTCGACATCGAATTGTTGGATGGAATGCAATAATCCCTCTACGATAGGAACAACAAATGTTTCAGTTAAAACACACAACTGTGGCGGAAGGTTTGATGGCATTAACCATTTCTGAGATATTCTTTTTATTGTTTAGAATTTTAAAATATTTATGCTTTTTGACACATAAATTTGTTATTCGTTTGTTTCTCGCAATTGTATAACTTTAAGGCTGGCATGTCTGTGAAATTTAATGCAGAAACAGGTAATATGAGAATACTCCAGCCATATTACACCCTTAAGCTTCCAATAAATTAATTAACAGAAAATTAAATGAACTGTGCATTCTTTACAGCAGTTTTCAATAATTAAACAACAACACAAATAAGACAAAATCAATAAATAACCTATAAGTAATTGAAGCAAAACATGAAGGTCGCATGGGCTTAAAATTGAATATGTGGAAGGTATTTTAGAGAACAGAAAGTAATTATTAATGAAACACCTGCGGTCTTTTTCAAACAAAACACGACGAAAAAATGAAATAGTCTCTTCATTTTACAAGTTCGTTACTGATATAAGATATGAATAACCAATTAAAAGATCTCACCGGAAATACATGTTTTGAGTTCCACTAATACATAACAAAAAGTATGAAATAGTGACCATAAATTTTAAACCGACCAATAAAGATAAGTGGTAACTTTTTGTCTTATGGTATGTATGTATTTATTTCCATAATGCTATACAAAAATCTTATAATTTTTAATACATTACTTTGAGTTGCTTTTTTAGTCCATCATGCATTTTAACATCGTGGTTATTTATGCGTGGTGGGTCATAACAAATTCATATTGCTTTATTTTTCTAAACCATTTTTCTTTTACACTCCTCATATGTTCTCCTATTCTTTTTATATCCCTCTACTTTTGTATTTTCATTATCCTAAATTTTAATACTTCTTTGTTAATGTTCTCCCATTCTTTAGGTAAAAACTGATCTCTCCACAACTTAGTTTCTTCACATTCAATTACATAATGCAAATCATTATCTGCCTCTCCACAAAGAGGACACCTATTCAAATTCGCTCCCTTCCTATCTCCCCTTAGCCTATGTGCACTTAATCTGGACCAGGCCACACTTCTCTCACTAACCTATTACCTACATCCACATACTTCTCCCTTCCCCAGCCCACCTTTAATTGTCTATATAGTTCCGAGGTTTTATTTTCTTCCAGACTTTGAAATAATTCTTGTTTCTCTAAATCTTCTACTCTGTTCCCCACTTCTTTCCAGAAACCTTAACTAACCCCTCTCTCCTCCCATAAGTTACCCATTCCTATTTCCTGTAAAATTCTCCTTATTTCTTGAGCACAGTTCATCCCATCACTGGATTTTTCTTGAATTATTAAACATTGCCTCAAGATATTATGCTCGTCCAATGATTTCAATCTATGCCAATATTTAAGTATCGTTTCTACTATCATGCCCTTGCTACCCACTCCTCCCAACTCCAACATTGCTGCTCCATTAGGTGATGAAATAGATAAACCTAACCTACATTTACAGAACGATCTATGTACTTTATCAATCATCTCCCATCCTTTGTCACTTCCCCAAATCTCTGATCCATAGAGCATTTTTGCTTGAACTACAGCTTTGTAAACCCTTTCAACCATTTAATTTGTATATCTGGTATTTTCTTTAAGCATATTCTTGTAGCAGTCATTGCTAATCTTCCCTTAGCTAAGGCACTTATCTTGTGATCATTCTATCTCCCATTACTACTTATTCTCCCTCCCAAATATTTACTATTCACAACTCTTCGTTAGGGGCCCTTCAGGAAGCTTAAAGAACAGCACCTCATAGGGCCCCAAGTGGAGTGAGGGGGTGAACTTTAGAATTTTAAATGGAATCATGGTGTAAATTTTAGATATTGTGATAGTCCTTAACACATTTAGAAACGTATATTAAACCATCTTTCATTTCTGCCAAGCTTGTGAGTATGTTTAAAACCAGTCCTGAAGCTGCCTTTGCTTAGACGCGCTCACAACCAAGCACCTTGTTTCTCCCGCGCAACTACCACTGCCAGTCAAGAATACTACATTGTCAGCCTCATAGTTGATCGTATACGCGTGAAGTTGTGCATGTTATGTTTTTTGTGTGTATATCAGACAAGTGGATAGTTTCATTTACGCATTATTATTAAACTAGGTTTGTTCTAATGAAGGCGTGTTCAATCAAAGAACTTAACGATCTTGGTTAACATACCATATACTGAATATATTTACTAGAAAAAATGTGATGTCCTCTTTATCCACAAGGAATTTTGTATAGTCTTGTATAAATGGTAAACTTTAAGCGATAGACGAAAACGTACTAGTAAAAACTTCTGATGTGTTACACTCACATGACATTCTCTACTCTTGTACAAACTATTTTTACAATGCTTATTCTCCATATGCTGCATGTTAATCGAGATGCTAATTTTCTTGTAGATGCAAGCGAAATTGGTAG
This sequence comes from Deroplatys truncata, assembly GCA_030765065.1. Taxonomy (NCBI): domain Eukaryota; kingdom Metazoa; phylum Arthropoda; class Insecta; order Mantodea; family Mantidae; genus Deroplatys; species Deroplatys truncata. The sequence continues at coordinate 28,621,740 of CM060981.1, read as the reverse complement.
GCTTTGTATTACCAGGACAAAAAAGTGAATAACGAATTTTCATTTGAGAAAAAGTAAAAGTATTGGAAAATTTGAGGGAATAACAAGCAATATCTCGAAAATGGTTCACCCAACCAAAAAAATGTATATGACATAAATTGTGCATTTTAACGTGATCTACATTTTTTGTGTAGTAAAATTTTGTCTATCTCTTTTGGTTTACCAGTTATGCAAAAGTCGATCACAATGAAGAATAATTTTGGAGACATTACCAGAAAATTCGAGATATACATTTTATTTGCGATAAAAATATCTTAAACATATGATATTTTAATCAAAATCGTTAGAGACATTTTTGAAAAAATTAAACTTTTTGAAAAATGTTCCATGTAAAGGGTAATCTGGGGTGGGGAGATTTTCTTGAAAACCTTCGTGTCGCATCTCTGGAAGATACTGAATCTAAATACCAAGTTTGGTGTTTATCCGACTATTGGTTTCTGAGTTATGCTGCTCACAGACACAGAATTTTGGATTCAGGGGATCTCAAAACATGTATTTACGGTGAAATCTCATGCACGTAGTAGAGAAAGTAATATATATATATATATATATATATATATATATCTTTAAAGCACACAAGTTATTTCAAATAATACTTTTATGGCATTAGCCATTCCCGAGATAGTAGTTATAATGGTTGGAATTGTTCAATATTTAAAGTCCTGTCGGTTTTCAAATGCTTCCTCGCGATGTTGAAAACAGTATTGAATTTTAAGTCCAGCATATACCGTCCCCTTTCTTCCCAATGATACACTTGCATAGCACAGTAAACACACAAAACCTGGGTAAAGAAGTTTCCCATTCCGAATAGAATTGAAGTGCAATTCATCTGGGTGCCAGGTCATAGTGGCATAGAGAGAAATGAAAAAGCTGATTAACTTGCCAGACAAGGAGCAGCTTCACAATTTATTGGGCCAGAGGAACGTCTCGATGTTTAGTAAGAGAGGCTATTAAGAACAGGTGCAAAGTAAAACTTCATAAAACCTGGCTTAAAACTCCAGGAAACAAAGGTGGTAAAGCAGTTACTAGAAAACGATGTATGAAAAGAGCTGTAAGCTTGTGTAACAGACTTAAGCTGAGAACAGTTTTTGCATTTCTCACAGGATATGCTCCTGTGAAAAAGTATCTTAACATGATGGGGGTATTTCAGGGTAACTTAGATTACAAATTGTGTAAGAATGAAACTCAAACAACCCAGCACATTATATACTCCTTGGCTCATGCTTTTGGTAAAATGCTTTTAGAACCAGGAGAATTTAAACCATATCTGTTATGAGACCATTCCTTGGTAAAGGGTGCAGGCATAATGAATTGGCTTTAAAGCAATACAGATAGCTGAAGCGCGTCCGGAGCAATGACGAAAATCTGTATCGTATGAGACAAGACAATACAGGAAATAAGAGTGTGAGAGAGGACGGGGTAGAACTATTTAAATGTCTGCTGAGCTATGTATACATTAGAGTGAGCTGACCTGGTACACGGACGGTGAAGGCCTTGCTTCAATCGATCGCAATAAGCAACCCGCCAGTCAATGTATGAAATATTAAATATGGAGAGAGGCCAGGCCGGCTTCTTGAGGAGGGAACACAGTTGCATGAAAAGGAAGCGTTATTTGCATCGCACGCAACTTAACTAATTGTGCAGAAGGTTACCTCTCGCAAAGATCTGCCACAACAAAACACCTTTCCTAGCAAGGCTCGCAGTCGGGTGGTCCTAGGCCGATCCCTGGAGCCGCCCAATCATGGTTTTCCCTGTTTTCCAAGCCAAATACTTCTCTTCTACCACGAATAGCATTTCCCATTGTTTCACTTCCTCTTTTGTGTTTCAAGTAGGCTTAGGGGCTGTCGGCCGTTGTCACACAGATTCCTCGCTTTTTCTCGGAACTGCTAGATGACAGCTCACTCTGAGCCGCCTCCGATGAGCTGCCCTTTTCCGCCGGAGGGAATCCATCTCTGAGCAGTCTGGAATCGTTAGGGGCCGCTGCGTGTTTGCGCCTGCAACATATAGCCTCCTGTGGTACCTTCACTTCATCCGAAGCACAAAAGACCCGCGTTGGGTAAAGGTGTGACCTGTCTCTTCCGTTCCCTGGTCATAGTCATATCCTAGCATTCTACTGAACACTAAGATCAGTCAATCAATCATAGTTTTCTACTTTGGGGCATAGCCTCCTATATTATTCTTTTTTCAGTGTCCTCTTTATTCACATATTAACATTTACTGTATGTAAATTGTTAACTTCTTCTGCCCCGAACCTTTAATTAATACTCATTCTGTAAACACAGCTCAATAAATTAAATTGAGTTTTATTTATGGACGCTCTTTAACTACTGTGGTTTTTAGCATTCCATATTGAGCGTGTAATTTTGCTCAGAGGCCTCTATCAGGCTTGAGGTTCTTTTACCTGCCATAAATCTACAACACCAGACCACCAGCTTTACTTCCCTTACACAGGAAGCCATGCTAAGGATTTTCACGCCCGAAAAAAAATCCATCGCCCTCCGCAGATTTCTAACCCGCGACCTCGAGAACTAGAGGCTAACATGGTAACCACTATACCACGGAGGACAACACACACACACACACACACAAACACACACAGCTCAATGTAAATCAAATATGATGTGTATTTTTACGCTCTCTACCACCTACCAACAATGGATCTGTGTCTGTGAACAGCATAACTCAAAAACGAAAATTCGATTAAATACCAAACTCGGTATTTCATTTTAGTATCTTCTAAGGATGCGAAACAAAGATTTTCGAGAATCCTCCCCCTACTGCTACCCTTTACATGCAACACTTTTAGTAATTTTTTATTTTATAAAAAATTGCCAACGACTTTATTAAAATACATATGAAGGATGTATAGATGGCAAATAAAATGTTTATCTTGAATTTTCTAGGAGTAGCCTCGTAAAACCCTTTTATTCAGAATGATTTTTGTATGATCTTGTATAACTGGTAAACGTTAAGTGATAGACGAAAACGTACTGAATAAAAAAATGTAGATCTCTTTAAAACGCACAATTTACTTCAAATAACTTTTTTGTGGCATCAGCAATTTCAGAGATATTCTTTATTAATAGCTTGGATTGTTTGAAAAGTTGTTTTGTTGTATTTTATTTTGCCCCAAGCTTTGGGAGCCAATTTGAAAAAGGTTTGTTGCTGCTACGTATGGAAAGCCAGTTTGAAGAAGATGTATTATATTTCGACTGTTGGGAAGCCGAACTAGTTGTAACCGTACTTATGGTAAAAAGTTTCCGGTAACCTTCGCCCCAAATGTACTTTCCGGTGGCCTTTGCCCCAAAAATGTTTAAAAAATATTAACTTTGTAATTTTGACTTTTTATTTAAATATTATATATTTATGTTTGCCTCGGCTGCATCAGTATTTGTATTTTTGTTTAGAGACATGAATGTCTTAGCAGGGAGTGGTGCGACTGAAGAATGTAGGCTTACACAGATTTTAAGTTTTTCTTCACTCCATTTATTAATGCTTGACACGATTTAAATAACACCACTAATATACAGAGAGAGAGAGAGAGCTGTGAGATTTGTTTTCTTATTAAATACTTGCACTTTTTAACACGAAAACTATTTTTGTCCACAAAATACGAATTAAATTTCTCGAGGACGCATCTCGCGCCCGGTTAGGAACACTGTCTACAAGCAACTGACATCTGAATTTGTATATTTTGCTCCATTTTAGTTTCTGATTGGCTAATCCTAGTCCAATAGAATACCTTCATTTAACTAAAGCTTTCTTCTGATTGTTGATTGAATATTTTATAAACTGTCACTAAAATTACATTATTGCTTCCAAGAAGTAAAGTAGCATTATTAAACTTTCAATTTCATTATCCCCTCAAGGTTACCTCATTGTTACCTCATTGTTAGCAACTTTTAACCTATTATTCTCACAGCTCCTACATTATTAAATTATGTAATACATTCACATAATATTATTACACATGTATACAATAATATAAACATATAAAATGACTGTAATATAAACTTTCTATATATTGTTACATACATATATTGCTTTAAGGCGGGCTGTTATTGAATTTATATATTATATATTTAGACAAATCATTTGTGTTAAAAATTCTGCATGTTCAAGATTTTTTCAGTTATTTATGGCGATGTAATGGAAACAGTGCGAAATTTTAAGGCCAGCATACAGCGTCCAGTTCTTAAACATCTGACTATTTTTCTCTTTGTTTCTATAACGAAATGTGTAATGTAGTTGTTTCTGCAAAAATTTATTTGGATTAAAATGAAATAGATAGCAAAATAAGCTTTAGTAAGAATAATTTTTATACCATTACTAAGTGAAAGAGGGTAGACAGTCATGTGAATATAACACATTACAATTTTTTCTTTGTAAATACCGTAACAAAATGTTTGGAAAAAGATACTGAAGTATACTTTTGTATTTTAATTTTTAAAAGGAATAAGTAGGACACATTTCCGATCTTGTTAACAAGAGACAATCCCCTTCACAGAATATAGCACAGTGTTCTGTTTCTTCTCGTCTCCCACACCCAGAGCAATTATATCACCATTACATATTCTCCTTTACACGCCTTCCTCTTGTCCCATGAGAAAATAATGGCAGCCACATGGAAAGCAAATAACATCAATCACTGGAATTAAAATTAACTCAAGCCTCCACCTCCTTGCGGGGGGTTGAGGCGACTAATGGAGGATAATTACACCCAAACACGACACTTTTTGGAGCTCGTCGTCCCCAACACATGGTCCCACACTTCTGCAACTTATGTGACCGTAATTTGGGGAGATGTAAAGTTTCGTGGTACTGAAATACAGGAAAGAATAACACTAAAGGTTTGCAGCATTGAAATTGCAAGATGCTGTTTATATCACAAGTCAATTTAGTAGCTAATGGGCTCAATCGGTGAAGATCTATGTGTTGTATTCTCACGACTATCTCACATAAATTATAATATTAATTTTAAAATGTCTAGGACACACATAGCTGGAAGTTTTTTGCAAATTCCCCCCCAAATTTAAAATTGGTGTTTACATCCAAAAATTACTTTGAAACTTCAATTCAATTATATACTATTTTTTTTCTCTCAGACCCATCTAAATCTCCAACGCGTGACCGTTTAACTGTCCTTTTACTGACTTTTGATTTTTCTTACACTTTTGCGCATTAAAATTGTTTCATACGTCATTGGTAATCAATCTTGTCCAAAGTTTCAACGAAACTCGGAGGGAATGACGTTACAAACCTGGAATATGATATTTGTTACACGTTTAAATTTATCAAGGTATAAATAATTAATTTGACCACGCAGGATAAATTCTTATAAAAATGGTATGTTAGACAAGGTTTCCCAATGTCAACCACACTTTTTACTTTCTCTACTACGTATAGGTAGTAAGTAGGGGAAGTATTGTATTCCACCCAAAAATTGATACCGAGGTTTCACTGGAAATACATGTATTGAGGCCTCCTGAATCCAAAAAATGTATTTTTGTGTGTCTGTGAACAGCATAACTCAGAAACGAATAGTCGGATAAACACCAAACTTGTTATTTAGGTTCAGCATCTTCCAGAGATGCGACACGAAGGTTTTCAAGAAAGCTTTCAAGAAGTGTAACAAAACTTTGTAATCGTTTAGATAAAAACTAAGATTTATAAATCCGGGTACCCTTAATCGAGATAGATCTTCATTTCACATTTACACGATGGAATAGGATAAAGGTATAGTCATACTTTTAAAGGGCTTGCGCTATGTGATGCGTTTGAAATTTCATGCTCTTTTGTTTTCTCTATTCTATTTTACGTCGCTTTTTAACTCCTTGGTCTTATAGCGACGGATCTGTTGGAGCAGTATGTGATGGACAGTTAGCCTTCTAGGTCTCATCCCTGGAGAATGCCGTCCTGCTTCGTCACGTGCCCACAGAGACCGCCAGCATATGGCAGCCGGATCCTCTGCTTCGTGTCGAGCAGATGGCGTTAGGGATCATTCAGTCTAACTGCTTACATTGTCTGCGGATAGATGGCATTACCACTTATTTTTCATTTTACTATTGTCTTAGACTTAAGGTGGAACTTTGGGTCGTGGTATTAAATATCCAATCCGGTACTTACCTTAGCTACTGAAGAAAACCACGAAAAAGCTCACGGGATTGAACCCGGGACCTCACGAATACGGGCCACAGACTTTACCGCCTGAGCCATTCCGCTCGGTGAAATTTCACGCTCTTGTCATGATTAAGAGAAAAAATAGCGATTTACCACTTCAAAAAGGTATTTGTATCCGAAAATTCAGAACAGTAAGAACGAACATCTGAGAAATTCTTAACGCCAAATAAAGGTTTTAGTTAACATATATTACATCCTTTAACGAGATCTACATTTTTTTGTTTTGTACAGCAAGATGTCTATCTCTTACGGTTAATCAGTTATACAAAAATAATTCGAAAGAAGAGGACTTCACAGGGACTATACTAGAAAATTCAAGATGTACATTTTATTTGTCATACAAATATGTACACTAACGTAAATAAAAAGTGACCCATTTCACTAGTCCGAAATGGCCTTTTTCGCTCCGTAAGGTTTCTACTTTCGACTCCACCCAGCCGGTATGTGTTCTCTACAAAACATTCCATTTCAAATCGTCCGAAATAGAAGGAAAATTTATCTCGGACGTTTTTTAAAGGAAACGAAACTTTTTGTATTTTTAGACATGCCCGATACAATACTTTATGCAAACTGTTAAAATTTAGATCATTATAATATTGCAATTAAAACTCTTTAAATTTATCGTATCTGACTAAAATTCCCAAATTCAAGCTGTAATAACTCTGAAACCTTTAAATCTAATTATTTGAATCGGTCTTTATTTTGATTCCATAAATTTTAATTTTATATTAATAAGTAAACTTATTCTTAGTTTTATTTAAGTGAAGAAATTTAAATTTTTTCAAGTATAAACGGTTACAGATGAAGAAAAATAATTTTGTTATATATGGTAAGATTCCGTAATTTAAATACAATCAAACATACATTTTACTGTAATGGTTAGTGGTAAGGTTTCGTCTAAAAGTAATTAAAGAATTAAATTACTTTACGCGCTCATGGTCGCTCTCGCCCGTTTAATTTGAACTGAGGGTCAAGCAAGCTGTGCATAAGGTTAAACAATGAAAACGCTTACTGAGCAGTATGCGATTCTGTGTAATAGCTCACAGATTCACAGAGCGCTTGGTGATCATCGTGCATCAACCACGTAAATCGCCGCATTTATTCACTTTGAGTTATAACTGCGAACACCTAAACTTAACCACTTTACCAACATTGTTAACTTCTCTTAATAACACTAAGTATTATTCTCAATCTAATGTATTAGTTTTATAAAAATCCGAAGCCGCTTAAAGTAAGTAAAAACTGTATATATATTTTCGTGAATATTATAAAAATAATTAGTATATGCTGTAATGAAATGCGGGCATTTACCTACAATATGAGATATGGTACAATATTCTCAAATAACGAGTTTCGGAGCTATGCACACTTAAAATGTGACCAAATGAATTAATACGATAAATTTATCGTTCTATAGCGTGACAACCGTTGGGTTCTTAGCACCATTTATTAATAGGAAAAATTACAACGCAAAGAAAAAGCGCGAGGTTTTTTGCCGTTTGATTTCCTTGACTGGCCTGAAAAACAATTCAGAGACATTCGAACTAATCAATGAAATGAAGGGATGATTCGGATAACGCATCTATGAAAGGTTATGATTACAAATGTACTCAAGGAAAGGTTAAAGCATAACAATATAATTCAGTCTTCTGGAGGAATGGCGAATTATTCACGTGTGACATTAAACTGAACGACATTTACATATATGAGAGCTTTCATCAGCGACATGAAGACGAAGGTTAAAGTTGTTGCTGCTATTAAACGGCAATAAGAAAACGGTAGTGTAGCATGATAATGTAACGTTTAAGTTGTAATTGTTAACCTTCAGCAGTTCCGCCGTACTTTGGGGGAGGTAACGTACCTTGCCAAGCCACCATCTAGAAGTATACTGGAAAATCAGGTGATCACGCTGGTAGGCGGTGGGACTAGATTTTGTCAGTACCAACATAAACAGGTCCGTTCCATTACGGGCCACATTTTATGCACGTCAGTATAGCTTTAGGGCGGTAACCTATACTTTACGTTACCTTTCCCATTTCATTTCATGTATCGTCAGTGCCCGGTGAAGGCGTATGTAGCAACAACGGCGTTTAACACTGTTCGTTAAACGCAAATTAAAATGTAACTCGTCCTACTGTAGGTAGATAGTAGAGAAAATAAAAAGTATTAAACCCAAAAATTCGACACCCAGATTTCACATGTTTTCAGGAAAAAATAGCGTTTTAGAAAAGTGTCCACGTGTGCGTATGTGTGAACAGTATAACTCGAAGGCAAAACATCGGATAAGCATCAAACTTAGTATTTACGTTTAATACCTTCTAAGAATGCGATACGAAAATTTTCAAGAAAATCCTTCCAGCCCAAACATTTAGATGTAACATTTTTCGAAAACTATTATTCTAACGATGTTGATTAGCATACCATATATTGAATATATTTACGTGATAAATAAAATTTATCTATATCCCCAGGTTTCTGGGAATATCCTGTGAAGCCCTCTTCATTCTGAAGGAATTTTGTATAATTCTGTATAAGCGATAGACCGAAACTGCTCAAAAAATGTAATCTCTTTAAAGAATACTTTCATGTTCTAATACCATTTTCTTGTGGCATTAGCCATTTCCGAGATATTAGTTATTAATGATTCGAATTCTTCAATACTTAAGTCAGTTTTTTAAAATATGTCAGCATTCAGTTGTTTCTCGCGATGTCATGGAAACAGTATGGAATTTTAAGGCCAGCATATAGCGTCCACTTGTTAAACATTTGACTATCGCTGTTCCCTTTGTATCTATAACCAAATGTGCTATTTCTGGAAAGATGTATCTCGTTTAAAATGAAGTAAACAGGAAAATAAACTTTCGTAAGGATAATTTGTTTTTATCTATGAAGTGATGCAGAATTCATAATGGAAAATGCCTGAAAAGTATTGTGGCTATAATAATAAAATTTATATCAAATTATAGAGGAAATGTTAATTAATAAAACTGCAAAATAATACTAAATGCTATTTTTGATAGGTTTCGTCATTTAGCCTGCCTTTAGTTGTGGGTAACTTGTCTCGAGGTAGCGGGCAATATCGCATCAGTGATTCATCGCTGCTGTTCACGGCTTGTCTCATTCCTTGTTGATTAGCTGTATCGACGTCGTGCAGGTAGATCTGAGTGTTTGGTAGATTTGATGGACAAAATAGACCGTGTATCATGGATTTTCAAGTAATGCACGCCTCGTTACGTCCGCATCTAAACCTGTTTCTGAATTAACGATGGCGAAATCAGAATACAAATGTCGAATGTTGTCGAAATAATTTCGAGACCTAACCGAGCAACTCTCTCTCCCGATGTGACTGTATTCACATGACTTAGGTACAGGTAGGTAAAGGTTATTCAACGCAGGGGGATACTAAATAAATAAATAAATAAAATCTCAATACATACTATCCCGTACCTAGGTTACTACACCGGAACATATATTCAAACTTTACGTTTATTCTCACATTTACATTTACACTTTAGATTACATCAATTTTGTTCAGATAAAATAACTACAAACTACACAATGTCTACAAAATAATAATAATCATAATATAACAATAATAAATTAAAAAATCTGATGTGTTACACTCGCATGACTTTCTCTACTCTTGAACAAACTATTTTTACAAACGCTTATTCTCTATATGCTTCATGTTAATCTTATTGTAATTTTCTTGTAGATGCAAGGGGAATTGGTAGGCTTTAAGCGATAGTCAAATATTTTAAGAGCTGGTTGCTATGTGGCGTATTCCATTCTCTTTGCATTACCAGGACAAAAAAAAATGAATAACGAATTCCCATTTGAGAAAAAGTATTGGAAAATTTAAGGGAATAACCAGCAATATCCCGAAAATGGTTCACTCAACAACAACAACATCTGTATGACATAAATAGTGTATTTTAACGCGATCTACATTTTTTGTGTAGTAAAATTTTGTCTATCACTTATGGTTTACCACTTATGCAAATGTCGTTCACAATGAAGAATACTTTTGGAGACATTCCCAGAAAATTCGAGATATGCATTTCATTTGTCATAAAAATATCTTAAACATATGATATTTTAATCAAAATCGTTAGAGCCATTTTTGAGAAAATTAAAATTTCCGAAAAATGTTCCATGTAAAGGGTAATCCGGGGTGGGGGGATTTTCTTGAAAACCTTCGTGTCGCATCTCTGGAAGATACTGAACCTAAATACCAAGTTTGGTGTTTATCCGACTGTTCGCTTCTGAGTTATGCTGTTCACAGGCACACACACGGACATGTTTCCAAAAATGCCGTTTTTGGATTCAGAGGGTCTTAAAACATGTATTCCGGTGAAATCTCGGTATCGAATTTTTGGATGGAATACAATACTTCCCCTACTTACTATACGTAGTAGTGAAAGTAAAAATAAATAAACCTCTATCATTTATAGAACGTGTTTTATTTAAGTTCAAAGATAGGACACTCTTGTTGAAGGACCATATATAATGTAATATAATTAGTAAACATTAAGCGAAAGACAGTACCTACTGTATAAAATATATATATATATATATATATATATCTTTAAAGCACACAATTTATTCCAAGTAGCTTTTTTATGTCATATGCGTTATTAATGGTTGGATTTGTTTCTCGCGATGTCATGGAAACAGTATGGAATTTTAAGGCCAGCATATAGCGTCCAGCTCTCAAATATTTGACTTTCGTAAGAATTGTTTGTATAGCCACTAATAAACTATAGAGGGTAAAGAAAGTAGTGTGGATTCATATAAAAAGATCCACGAGTCTTGTGCCCTCTATATAACTCAAAAATGAAATGCTGATTAAATACCAAACTCAGTGTTTTACAAACATACAGCACGAAGGTTTTCAAGAAAACTCCCCCTACAATAAACTACCGTTTACATGGACGATTTTTCGAACTTCTTGATTTTCTAAAGAATGGCTGTATAGATTTTCATTAAAATTCCAGATATTAATTACACATGTATGATAAACAAAATGTACACCTTGAATTTTCTGGGAATAGCCTGTAAGGTTGTCTTCACTCGGAAGGAATTTTGTATAATTTTGTGTAACTGGTAACACATTAAACGATAAATGAATACGTGCTACAATAGAAATATGGGCTTCTTTAAGCACACAATTTATTTAAAACACCTTTATTTGTGCCATAAGCCATTTACAAGATATCCGTTATTAATGGTTCGAATTTGAGGCAGTATTTTTAACACTTAAATGATTTCAATCAAATGATACAATAAAATATACAATAGCAGCCCGCCTTAAAGCAACATGAGTATGTAACAATATATAAAAAGTGTATATTACAGTCATTGTATATGTTTATATTAAGGTATACATGTGTAATAATGTTATGTGAATGTATTACGTAATTTAATAATGTAGGAGATGTGAGAATAATTGGTTAAAAGTTGCTAACAATGAGGTAACAATGAGGTAGCCTTGAGGCAATAATGAATTTGAAAGTTTAATGCTACTTGTGATTCTTGGAAGCAATAATATAATTTTTGTGGCAATTTATAAAATAGCCAATCAACAACCAGAAAAAGCTTTAGTTAAATGAAGGTATTCTATTGGAGTAGGATTAGTCAATCAGAAACTGAAATATAGCCAAATTTACAAATTCAGATGTTAGTTGGTTGTAGACAGTGTTCCTAACCGGACGCGAGATTTTGATTAAATATCATATGTTTAAGATATTTTTATGATATAAAATGTATATCTCGAATTTTCTGGGAATGTCTCCAAAAGCATTCTTCATTGTGAACGACCTTTGCATAACTGGTAAACCATAAGAGATAGACAAAATTTTACTACACAAAAATGTAGATCGCGTTAAAATACACAATTTATGTCATATACATTTTTTTTTGTTGGGTGAACCATTTTCGAGATATTTCTAGTTATTCCCTTAAATTTTTCAATACTTTTCTCAAATGGGAATTCGTTATTCATTTTTTGTCTTGGATATGCAAAAAGTATTAATTTGTAGCAAAGAGAATGGTGCTGCACATAGCAACCAGCTATTAAGAGATATGTCTATGCTTAAAGACTACTGTATTTCTATATTGCCCTTGCAAATACAAAACAAAGGGAACATAGTACGCCTTAAGCGATAGTCAAATATTTTTAGAACTGGTCGCTATGTGTAAAATGTAATTCTCTTGCATGTCAAAAGATCGTTTCTGCAAATGTTTATCTCGATTAATATGAAATAGATGGTGAATAGAAGTTTGTAAAAATAGTTTGTACAAGAGTACAGAAAGTTATGAGAGTGTAAAATCAGATTTTTGTTTTATTTTGGAGCATAATTAATGTCATTCATTATGTGTGGAAGAGCACATCAGTTAAGTGACCGCCACGACTTCGTTGGGTTGCGCGTATACGGTTGACTCAATTTTCAATCACAGATGAACGTAAATTAGGTCCAACTTCACGAAAACACGCGTGATGTTATTCATAAGATCATTTACTGTTTCTGGCTTGTTGACACAAACTCGAGATTTAACATAACCCCACAAGAAGTAATCCAACGGGTTAAATCACATGACCTCTGAGGCCAGTTAACATCACCACCACGAGAAATGATGAAACCTCTGAACTTCTCCTTCAAAAGATCGATTGTTTCGAGATTAGTATGATATGTGGCACCATCTTGCTGGAACAAGATGTTTTAGAGATCCATACCATCAATTGAGGCTAAAAGTAGTCCCTTATAAGAGCCCGGTATATTTCTCCATAGTGCTTCTCCATCTTCATCTTGAAAAGCTATGGACCAATGATTCCAACATACCAAAATCCACACCACACAGTAACCTTATGGAGATGAAGTGGTCATTCTTGGATCTGCATTGGATTGTGATTGCTCCAATAGCGACAGTTTGTTTGTTAACACAATCAGCCATCCAAAAGTGGGCTTCGTCGCTGAAGATGATTTTTCGACAAAAATCCGGGTCAGCTTCCAATTGCTCCATAGCCCAGTCAGCGAATACACGGCACAACCTATGGTCGTTGGGCTATAGTTATTGAGTTAACACCATTTTCTAAGCGTGAAACTTCAAGTCCAGATGCAGAATTCGCCAAGTTGTGGTCGGCGAAAGCCCCAATTCTTGCGCTCGACGAGCAATTGATTTGTTTCCGTTTTATCGATCAAACGCCGAATTGTTCTCTCGCAGGGACGATTATACACACCGCAATACACGGAAGGTTTGGCGAACAGATGATCCATTTTGACAATACATTTTCACAATTTCTACGCGTTGGTGAATGTTGTGACGTTTCATGGCTATTTGTCAATAAAAACTGAACCACATGAAAAAAAATGACTGCTGTAACTCAATAACGGCAACTATCACATGTTAAAGATAGGATACACTTGTTGAAAGACCCTATACTAATTTCCTTTCGAATGAAGACTTCAAATGATATTCCCAGAAATTCAAGACAGATTTTTTATGTAAATGTCTTCAATACATTGCATTTTTTATCAAAATCGTAGAGTCGTTTTCGAGAAAATAAACTATTTCGAAAAATGGTTCATGCAAAGGGTAGTTTACGATGGGGAGGATTTTATTGAAAATAAAATGTGGCAGCTTTGGAAGACACGGAACTTAAAAATCTGATGGGATGCATGCAAATGACTTTCTCTACCCTCTACCTTTATTAGTGGGCATACAAAGTATTCTTATTAAACCTTGTTTTTATATCCACGTCGTTCTAATGCAGATATATCTTTACAGAAACAGCTACATTACACATTTCGTTATAGATACAAGGAGAACAGCGATAGTAAAATGTTTAACAACTGGACGCTATATGCTGGCCTTACTCTTTCCATGCAATCGCGAGAGACAATTCAAAACATTAATAACGCACATCTTTGAAATGGCTAATGGCATAAAAGCTATTTGGAATAAATTGTATGCTTTAAAGAGATCTACATTTTCACTTTCTCTACTATGTATAGTAAGTAGAGGAAGTATTGCATTCCACCCAAAAATTCTATGTTGAGATTTCAGCGGAAATATACGATTTGAGGCGCCCTGAATCCAAATAAGGCATTTTTGGAAACATGTCCGTCTGACTGGAACAGCATAAATCAGAACGGAACAGGCAGATAAATACGTTTAGTATCCTCCAAGAATGGGACACCAGGATTTTGAAGAAAATTTCGCCAACCCATCTACACTTTACATGGAACATTTTTGAAAGTTTTGATGTTCTAAAAACTGAGTTTAACGATTTTTATTAAAATACCATATATTAAAGATATTTACATGATAAATAAAATGTATATGTTGAATTCGGAGGGGAGTTTTGTAAACGTCAAGAGATAGACGTACCATCCAAAAAAATGTAGATCTCTTTAAAACACACAATTTACTTAAAATAAGTTTTTTTGTGGCATAAGCCTTTTCCGAGATATCCGTTATTAACGGTTCAAATTGCTCAATACTTGTCTTTCTTTTAAAGTACCATCGATTTTCATTTGTTTATCGCGATGTCATGGAAACAGTATGGAATTTTAAGGCCAACATATAGCGTCCAGTTGTTAAACATTCGACTCTCGCTGTTCTCTTTGTATTTATAAGGAAGTGTGTAATGTAGCTATTTCTGCAAAATTTATTTGGACTACATGTAGCAGATAGAAAAATAAGTTTTAGTAAGAATAATGGGTAGATAAAGTCATTTGAATTTATCACATAGGATTTTTATATTTTACGTTTTGTCTATCGCTTAGCGTTAACCAGTAATACACAAGTATACAAAATTCCTTTCGAATGAAAAGGACTTCACAAAAAATTCAGGATAAATATTATATTTTTCATGTAAATGTCTTTAATGTATGGTATTTTAATAAAAATGTTGGGCTATTTTTGGGGGTATAAAAATTTTAAAAAATAATCCATGTAAGGGATAATTTGGGTTGTGGGATTTCCTTGAGATTTTGTATGTCACATCTTTGGAAGCTACCAAACATAAAAGCAAGTCTTGTGACCAAGTAGCTTTTAGTCTCTGACTGTTCATAGTCACACACACAAGCGGACGTTTGTTTTCTAAAAATGCTGTTTTTGTACTCGGGGAGTTTCAAAGCCTGTATTTCCGGTGAAATCTCGGGTGGAAAGCAACACTTCCTCTACCTGCTATGGGTAAGTAGTAGAGAAAGTAAAAATGCGTTAAATCTAAGACAAGAAAAGTTATGAGATTAGTTTAAACAAGAGATTTTTGTGGAGGGTGCAAGTTCACCTCCTTTAGCCAATCTGTTTACAGCTCGTAGATCTTTGTGCTAATAGCTTAGAGCTGTGTGCCTAAAAAGGAAGAGAGGTTTATGAGGCAAAATCCTTTTTATGAGAGAGGGAGGGGGAGAGGGAGAGAGAATGTAGTAGAAGTTAACAAGTTTGTTTATACAGTAAAGTAGTTGTGACAGTGTAAATCTGTTGCTGCATACATAGAGAGAGAGAGAGAAGTAAGTGCTGGAAATGTTATAAATTTATTACGTCCTCGTTGTCTGCTGACTGGCTTAAGAGAGAGAACTGTGTCAGCTTCCTTTGTTAAGTCCCATGCTGTTAACTTCCACTCGCATTCCTTAATTCTTTTGTTTTACAACTTGCTGTGTTCAACATAATACGGTAATAGACATGTTAACGGCGCATTAAGCTCTCACATTATCAAAATATACGTCTTTCTCACATAAATTATCTGAAAGAAAAAAATACTTTCTCACCAAAGCTTATTTCCATATCTACTACATTTTAATCCAAATAAGCCCTTGCAAAAATACGAGGGCTGATAGAAAAGTAACGCACAATAATTACCTACTTTTCGATATAGTCACCATGTTTCTCAACACATTTCTCCCATCGTGATACCAGTTTCAATATGCCCTGTTTGTAGAGGTCCGTTTCCTTGGAGTATAGCCATCCGCGGACTGCTGTTTTCACTTCCACATCTGTCGCAAAACGTTGGCCGGCCAGGAATTTCTGCATGGGACCAAAGTCCGACGGTGCAAGGTCCGGGCTGTATGATGGATGCTGGAGCACCTCCCAACCAAATCTCACGAATAGTAGCAGCAACATGGGAGCGAGCATTGTCATGAAGAGCTTTGACATCGTCAGCATTCATGTTGTAGCGTTTGTCACGATGGACACGACCACCAAAGTTTTCATGTAGGCTGCAGCATTCACAGTGGTCCCGAGCTCAGCAGAGCCCACCAACATAACACCATGCATACGCCAGAACACCGTCACAAGCACTTTCTTATCAGATTGAGTCACTTTGAATTGTTTTCTTCATTGGGGAACCAGCATGTTTCCACTCCATACTTGCTTGCTTGGTTTCGGGCGTGTAGTGGTATGCACACGACTCATCACCAGTGACGATTCCTTTCAGAAATTCTTGCCCTTCTGCGGTGTACCACGTTAGGTGATCCAAGCTCATCATTCGCTGTCCCTTGTGGTTACCTGCCAGGTACTTAGGCACCAGGCGAGCACTAACTTTACGAAATTTCAATGTGTCATGAACAATATCGTACACTGCATCATAGGAAATGTTAAACTCTTGCTATAAGGTTCGCAGTTGCACACGCTGTCGTTCAAAATTGCCACCTCAATGCCTCTGACATTCTGCGGGGTTGCAGCTGTTACTGGCCTCCCGGAGCGTGACGAATCACTAAGGTCCACACGGTCCTCTAGGAAGAATTCACACCACCTGGAGACATTGCTACGGTCCATACAATCATCCCCATACACACCATGCATGTCTCTGTGAATATCACTCGGTTTATGCCCTTTGACCCACAAATACCGAACCACACCTATCTGCTCTTCACACGTGGACGACAGTAATATGCGCGCCATCTTTGTTGCATAGTTCACGCTTCTCTCACTAAAGCTGGACATAAAACAAAAAATACTTTCTGTAGTAAACACGTCAAGCTTTATTTGTGTGAAATTGCAACATTTCAGCTACAATACCAGGGAATAAAAAAATTATTATGCGTTACTTTTCGATCCGCCCTAGTCGCTGCATTGAACATTTCGTTATAGATACAAAGAGAACAGCGATAGTCAAATGTTTAACAACTGGACGCTATATGCTGGCCTTAAAATTCCATACTGTTTCCATGACTGAATGTTTACACGATATTAAGAGAATGAACAATAAGTTAAGAATTCGAAAATTTAATAACGGATATGTTAGAAATGACTGATGCCACAAAAATGTTACTTTAAATAAACTGTGTTTTACAGTGATGTGCATTCCTTGTGTAGTACTTTTCCGTCTATTGCTTAACGTTTACTAGTTATACAAGATTCCTTCAAAATGAAGACTTCACAGGCTATTCCTATAAAATTCAAGATATACACAGTCCAGTCATAACTTCTGTCCTCTATGTCTAGAGCTCTACAACTTAAAAAAATTGTGTTACACTCTCATGACTTTCTCTACTGTTGTACAAACTATTTTTACAAACTCTTATTCACCATCTATTTCATATTAATGGAGAAACGATCTTTTGACATGCAAAGAGAATTACATTTTACACATAGCAACCAGTTCTAAAAATATTTGACTATCGCTTAAGGCGTACTATGTTCCCCTTGTTTTGTATTTGCAAGGGCAATATAAGCATAGACATGTCTCTTAATAGCTGGTTGCTAGGTGCAGCACCATTCTCTTTGCCACAGATTAATACTCTTTACATATCCAAGACAAAAATATCTGATGTGTTACACTCACGTGACTTTCTCTACTCTTGTACAAACTATTTTTACAAACGCTTATTCTGTATATGCTTCATGTCAATCGAGATATCGAGATGTTAATCTTAATGCTAATTTTCTTGTATATGCAAGGGGAATATGGTAGGTTTTAAGTGATAGTCAAATTTTTAAGAGCTGGTTGCTATGTGGAGCAATCCATTCTCTTTGTATGTCCAGGACATAAAAAAATGAATAACGAATTTCCATTTGAAAAAAGTATTGGAAAATTTAAGGGAAGAATACTTTTGTAGACATTCCCAGAAAATTCGAGACATACATTTTATTTGTCATGAAAATATCTTAAACATATGATATTTTAATCAAAATCGTTAGAGTCATTTTTGAGAAAATTAAAATTTTCCAAAAAGTTCCATGTAAAGGGTAATCTGGGGTGAAGATACTGGAAGATACTGAACCTAACTACCAAGTTTGGTGTTTATCCGACTGTTCGTTTCTGAGTTATTCTGTTCACAGACAGACAGACACACACACACAGAACACACACACGGACATGTTTAAAAAATTTTTTTTGGATTCAGGAGTTCTCAAAACTTGTATTTCCGGTGAAATCTCGGTAATGAGATTTTGGGTGGAATACAATACTTCCCCTACCTACTATGCGTAGTAGAGAAAGTAATAAATGATTTAATGGTATTGTTGCAAGTTACCATGGTAGCACAGTTATTATTCTAAACACATTTGCTCCGTGCAGTTTCCTACATAAACCAATAAATATGTTATGGTGTGTAAATGAAAACAGAATTTCAGTGATTGTTCTTTTTGTAAGTGTGGTAGGAAATCTACTAAAATTTGATCACCGAACTGTCAAGAGATTCGTCAAATCTTCCTCTATTCAAGACTTGCCAAGATCTGGCAGGCCACGTACCATAAGGACTTCAGGAGTGGTCACAGCAGTAGGAGAACGAATACTTCGAAACCCATTCCAGAAGCAAAAAACAATGGTACGAAAGCTAAATGTATCCGCCAAATTCATGTCTCAGATTATCAGAAAAGACCTTCATATGAGAGCTTATCAACCGGACATATGTTAACCTCTACCCTAAAGAAGATGTGGTACAAAAGATGAAAGAGACTCTTACAGTGGCATGCTCAGAATGTTCATGAAAATATCCTCTTCACAGATGAGAAAATGTTCACAGTAGAGGAGAAGTAAAATAATTAAAATGATAAAATGTATGCACAGAGCTCAGAGAAAGCTAAAATACCAGTCCCCCGTGTCCAGAGAGGGCACCACCCAGCATCAGTGATGGTTTGGTGGGGCGTGTAACATCAAAGAATAACATCTGTCCATTTCTGCAAACAAGGAGTAAAACCAGGAGCCAGACAGTACCAAGACGACGTCCTAGAGAGAGTTGTTCGACTCTTGAACACCACACTCTTCAATGGAAACCATTGGGTCTTTCAGCAAGACTCAGCCCCAGCTCACAAGGCTAGAGCAACTCAAGCATAGCTCAGGGACAATGTTCCAGAATTCATTGCAGCAGTAGACTGGCCCTCTGGCAGCCCAGACCTGGACCCAATGGACTATAGGCTTTGGGATATCTTGGAGAGTAAGGCCTGTGCTAAAGCTCACTCCAGTTTGGAATATCTAAAGCGATATCTCGTAAGGGCAGCGCAGGAAATTTCTCTAGACGACATCCATGCTACAGTAGCTGACTGGCATAACAGATAAAGGTGTTGTGTAAAGGCCAGAAGTGATCATTTTGAATGACTTATAGTGTAAGAATTGTTCGTTAGTCGCTGAATTCAAATATATATGTTATATCTCTTTGTGTCTTTTGTTTTAAGACATATCGATTCTTAATCATAGGACAGAACTTATGACTGGACTATGTACAGTTTGTCCTGTAAATATCCTTTAATATATTCTATTTTAATAAAAATCGTTAGAACCGTTTTTTAGAAAACAATTTCGAAAAATGTTCAATATAAAGGGTAATTTGGGGTGGAGTTGCTTCCAACACCATTGCTTCGTGCAAGCAGCACGAGCTGCGACGCCGCCGCTAATGTGTAACCTGTGGAGGGTCGACTCACTTAACCGGCATTCTCGCAGGAAGGTACCACCGAAGCCACCAGAACCAACATTGCAGCCAACGACAACTCCACATCCGCCGAAACCAGCACCATCTCCAGCGCCGATCATCGCAGTCACCGAGGAAGTCCAGGGCGTACGAGACCCCGTTCAGTATCTCCACGCTCGGAGTTCCTGAACATAACGGCGAAGCTGATAGCCCTGGAGGAACTCATCAGTGACCTTCAAGCCACGTCAGTTTCTCAGCAAGCTTTTCTAGCTGGGCAGTTTGACACCATCTTATCCAGAATCAACACCATCGACGACTCTATCCGGAACATATCTTCAGCTTCAGACACGACACAGCAACACCTCGACCCCATAGGCATAACACTTCGATCTCTGGAAGATTAGCAGCAACAACTCTGAACCCACTTCCAGAGCCATCCACAAAATGGAGACCTTCAGTAATCGCCGAAGGCCTCTGAGCAGCACAAAGTTCGCCGAAGAATACCTTAATGGGGTAATTCAGTGACAACGTTCTAACGACAAATAAGTGCAACTTCAACCTTCCTCTCCTACACATTTACCACATAAATTCCCTTCTAAATCCTTGCCATACCCACTACTGTTGCAGTCAGGTTTCATGGCTACACCCTAGTCATTACCTTTACCCTCTTCCGCCCATAGGGCGGCAGCCAGCAGCTCTCAACTATTAACGCGGGTGATATGTGGGACCGCGCAACCTTTTCGCTTTATTCCACTCTTTCTCCTTCTAGCCAATTTCCTTCCGGTGGAGGAGTTTTTAGTGGGTATGCCGACGCTTGGCGAGACCCACACTCTCAGTCCTAACTCCCATCGCGGCTGGAGTTAGTGATTAAATAATTTTCTCCTACACTCGGCGAAAAAAATGAATTTTCGTGAAAATCTTCGTGTCGCATCCGACGTTTCGTTTTTGACCTTCTTTCTAACGATGCTTTTTTAATTTCTCTATTACGTATAGTAAGTATGGAGACTATTGTATTCCACCGAAAAATTCGATAGCGAGATTTCACCGGAAATACATGTTTTGAGGTGCACTGAATGCATATAAAGCATTTCTGGAAACATGTCTGTCTTTGTGTCTATGTCTATGAACAGCATAACTCAGAAACGAACAGTTGGATAAACACCAAACTTGCTATTTAGGTTCAGTATCTTCCAGAGATGCGACACGCAGGTTTTCAAGAAAATACCCTACCCCAGATTACACTTTACATGGAGCATTTTTCAAACATTTTAATTTTCTCAAAAATGGCTCTAATGATTTTGAATAAAATAACTTAAAGACATTTTTACGGTAAATGAAATGTATATCTCGAATTTTCTGGGAATGTCCCCAAAAGTATTCTTCCTTGTGAATGACTTTTGCATAACTGGTAAACCATAAGAGACAAAATTTTACTACACAAAACATGTAGATCGCGTTAAAATACACAATTTATGTCATACATTTTTTGTTGTTGAGTGAACCGTTTTCGAGATATTGCTTGTTATTCCCTTAAATTTTCCAATACTTATCCTTTTTACTTTCTCTACTACCTATAGTAAGTAAGGGAAGTGTTGTATTCCACCCAAAAATTCGATACCAAGATTTCACCGGAAATATATGTTTTGAGAACCCCTGAGTCCAAAAAAAGCATTTTTTGGAAACATGTCCGTGTGTGTGTGTGTGTGTGTGTGTCTGTCTGTTAACAGCATAACTCAGAAACGAACAGTCGGATAAACACCAAACTTGGTATTTAGGTTCAGTATCTTCCAGAGATGCGACACGAAGGTTTTCAAGAAAATTCCCCCACCCCAGATTACCCTTTACATGGAACATTTTTCGAAAATTTTAATTTTCTCAAAAATGGTTCTAACGATTTTGATTAAAATATCATACGTTTACGATATTTTCATGACAAATAAAATGTATATCTTGAATTTTCTGGGAATGTCTCCAAAATTATTCTTCATTGTGAACGATTTTTGCATAACTGGTAAACCATAAGAGATAGACAAAATGTAGATCGCGTTAAAACACACAATTTATGTCATATACATTTTTTTTGTTGAGTGAACCATTTTCGAGTGATTGCTTGTTATTCCCTTAAATTTTTCAATACTTATTTTCTCAAATGGGAGTTATTCATTTTTTTGTCTTTGATGTGTAAAGAGTATTAATCTGTGGCAAAGAGAATGGTGCTGCACCTAGCAACCAGCTATTAAGAGATATGTCTGTGCTTAAAGGCTACTGTATTTCTATATTGCCCTTGTAAATATATATTCCACTTACATCTACAAGAAAATTAGCAATAAGATAGAGTCTGCAATAGTTTATCTCGATTAATATGAAGTAGATGGAGAATAAGCGTTTGTAAAAATAGTTTCTACAAGAGTAGAGAAAGTCATGTGAGTGTAACACATCAGATTTTATTCAAATGTGAATTCGTTATTCATTTTTTTTGTACCGGACATACAAAGAGAATGGAATGCTCCACATAGCAACCAGCTCTTAAAATATTTGACTATCGCTTAAAGCTTACCAATTCCACTTGCATCTACAAGAAAATTAGCAATAATATTCACATCTCGATATCCCGATTGGGGTGGAATGTAATACATTCTCTGTCTACTATGCACGGGTACAAAGAGTAAAAAGTAACTCAGTGGAATACTTTGGAAAAAATTGATCTCCTTAAATTAAGAAAGTGTTAAGCCGTTTTCCTAGCTTTGAAACAGCATTTTTATTTGATACCTTATACCGAAATACGACTTCCTTAAAATTCACTGGGCTTTTAGATGCTTTGCATTTGGACACCTGAAATAAAGCAGGCAGGTATCGAATACGTGCCTTCGGGCGACTCGACGCATAATGAATAAATGATGGAGTCTTCATTCACGTACTGTGAGGGAAGTCTTAGCTGTCTGCCACTAACACATTCACGTTGGACAAAAGCTTCTCAGTTAGCCTGCACTATTGAGGGCAACTTTGAACAGCACGAGCCCTTAGGTTACCTCGCTTCAAACTTGAGTTTACCACCAGGTGGTCCCAAGGTGCGTCCGATCGTATTCCTGATTTTAACGCCGGGTTTCACCCACCGTCGGCAAATTTAGCCTGAGGGACGCAAAACTATACGCTTCGTCAAGTCGTGACGTATTGTCAACGATAATCGCATCAGAATGACGGTTCGTCAACTCGTTATACAGTGCGTTCGTTATATTACCGGGCCGCGGATAACGGATGTTTTCCGTTCTAAAACTCCCGCGTTACTTACTCACTAGAGACAGTAACAAGCACTCTAATGATTGCTTACTTTTTTGTATTTGCTAAACTAAATGTAGTTAGGTACTGGCTGCGAATAATTAAAGGTGATCAAACAACTCTGAGAGCAATATGTTATCGTCATTAAATGAACAACATAGAGCATCCAAAATGGTGGGCGGCGGGGTTACAACGGGAATTATCAAAAATAGGCTTAAACGATATCTGGCAAACGGGTAATGCAAATACACACAGTGCCGTGAAAAAAGTCAAAAGACGACTATGTGATATAAACAGGAAGAAAATAGAGTCTGAATGTTGACAAAGATCAACATTGGAGCTACAAAATGAAATAAAAAGTAGGTGGGGTAAGGAAACCTATTTTGGAATTAGGTATAAAACAGAGGACGGGAATAGCATGGCTTAGGTTGGGAGGGTGGAAAGTTCACAAGATTGTTGACGATGCTGGCAGGAGGATTTGCCCATTATGCGGGGAACAAGAAGACTGGACGCAGCATGCGTGCAGACGGAGAGTATTAGGAAAATATTATTGCCGCAAGTATTTTTGGCTTCCAACCGACGGAGAACAGCATGCTGGGACTTGATTCTGAACAGTCTAAACTGGCCAAACTTGGACACATACTTAATGGAAGTACGTGTACTGAGAGATAAGGTGTTTATGTAAATTTCCTTTAAATATATGTGGTGCTTGAGCACTTGTGTGTGTGATTCAGAGTATTTCAATTTTATATATGTATATAATGTGGTGATTATAAACATAGTTGTTTCTGGTCGATTCTACAAGTCACGTTTACAAACAAGGTATTTTTCTAGAGGGCATGTACGGTCTTATGACTCATGCGACTGTGTTATGTAATTAATGTAATACTAAGTACTTAATAAATACCACTACTACTTCTACTACTACTTTCTCTACCATGTGTAGTAAGTAGGGGAAGTATTGTATTGCACCAAAAAATTCGATACCGAGGTATCACCAGGAATAAATCTTTTAAGGTGCTCTGAATCCATTTAAAGCATTTTGAAAACAAGCCCATATTTTGATGTGTGATGGTTTGTTAGCCCCACGTTTGGGTGCCAATTTGAAGTGGAATATTTTTAGGTAGTTGGAAAATGCTTCATGTTTATCTGCACAACGTATGGGAGCCAATTTGTCGCGGTCACTTCGTGTTATCTTATTTCTGAGCGCCTGTTATTGTTTTACTACTTTGAATGTTGGGTTCATTGTCCTCCGGCTAGCTATTGTTTCTCGGTCGAGCACATCTCTTGATCAGGGTGTGTAAACGGAAAGGAGTTGTTACTCAAAGATAACAATGATAAAAGAATTTGTTTTTACCCTTTTATTACCGTCACAATTAATTAAGTTCACATATTGACTCTTGATACACGCCAGACTGAAACTGTTATATTTTCTAATATCACTATAATCACTTATTTGCTGCACATTATTAATTCGCGTGTTTCACATTTATAACAAACTTTAAGACGCGAGAGATTCTGTAGAATTGCAACGTGTAACTCGCGAACGATTCTGTTGGACTCAGCGACGTGTAATGCGTGGATGATTTTGTTGAACTGGACAATACTTGCTTCTGGCTTTAGCTTTTTATACTCCCACACCCCGATATGCCTAAAGATTATAACCGAGCTGCTATTGGTTAATAAAACGCGCCAACATTAGCGTCTATTTTTATATCCAATCAAAATTACGAACACATATACTCTAGGGAAGATATTCCCTCCGTTTTTAAAGAAAAGCGCGTTACTCTGACGTCATTTGTTTGTCTCTTCTAATTCATATACAACTCACCCCCTCACTACATTGTTACCCGCTCTTATTGTCAGTTTCAGTGAGGCCGTGTAAACTTATTTCCTAACAATGCTTATAATTAACAAACATCTCAAAACAATGTCATACAATAATGCTTATTTACACTACAATCACTCCGGCATTTACATTATTGTGATACAAATTACTGCCACAATTTGTGCTTGTGAATAGCATAACTCGAAAACGAAAAGTGGATAAATACCGAACTGGGTATTTATTTAGTATCTTCCAAAGATGCGACACGAAGATTTTCGATAAAATCCCCCACCCCACACATTTTTCAAACATTTTTATTTTCTCAAAAATATAACGATTTTGATTAAATTAAATGAAATTAAATTGAGATTTATTTATGGATGCTCTTTAACTGCTGTGGTCCTCAGCGTCCCCATTCTATATTGGCCGTGAAAGACCGGTAATTTTGCTCAGAGGCCTCTTTATCAGGCTTGAGGTTCTTTTGTATTCCGTAAATCTACGACACGGGACCATCGGTATTACTTCCCATCCGAAGCAAGCCATGCTAAGGATTTTTATACCCGAAAAAGTCCATCGCCCTCCGCCGGGTACGAACCCGCGACCTCGGGAACCAGAGGCTAGCATGGTAATCACTACACCACGGAGAACAAAGGTAACATTAAAATATCATATGTTTAAGATACTTTCATGGCAAGTGAGATGTATATCTTGAATTTTTGGGAATGTCCCCAAAAGTCGTCTTCATTCTGAATGACTTTTTTATAGCTGGTAAACCGTAAGGAATAGACAAGATTTCGCTACACAAAAAACGTAGATCTCTATAAAACACACAATTTATGTCATACATTTTGTTTTTGGAGTGAAACATTTCCGAGATATTACTTATTTGTTTGAATTGACCAATACTTATTCTATTTCTCAAATGGAAATTCGTTGTTCGATTTTACTTTCTCTACTACGTATAGTAAGTAGGGGAAGTATTGCATTGCACCCAAAAATTCTATACCGAGATGTCACCGGAAATACATGTTTTGAGACCCCCTGAATCCAAAAACGCATTTTTGGAAACATGTCCGTGTGTCTGTCTGTGAACAGCATAACTCAGAAACGAACAGTCGGATAAACACCAAACTTGGTATTTCGATTCAGTATCTTCTAGAGATGCAACACGAAGGTTTTCAAGAAAATCTCCCACCCCACATTACCTTTACATGGAAAATTTTAATTTTCTCAAAAATAGCTCTAACGATTTTGATTAAAATATCATATGTTTAAGATATTTTCATGACAAATAAAATGTATATCTTGAATTTTCTGGGAATGTCTCCTAAAGTATTCTTCATTGTGAACGACTTTTGCATATCTGGTAAACCATAAGAAATAAACAAAATTTTACTGCACAAAAAATGTAGATCGCATTAAAATACACAATTCTTTGTTGCTGAGTGAACCATTTTCGAGATATTGCTTGTTATTCCCTTAAATTTTCCAATACTTATTTTCTCAAATGGGAATTCGTTATTCATTTTTTTTGTCCTGGTAATGCAAAGAGAGTGGAATATTCCGTGTGTGTGTGTGTGTGTGTGTGTGTGTGTGTGTGTGTGTGTGTGTACTAAGCCATTCTTAGGCTGATACTCCAGCCATGGCGCCGGTAAGTTAACCCACATTCCCTTACTATCTATTATGCAATAGTTAAGTAACTTTGTATCGATTCCTCGTCTTGGCCTACCTATTTGAATAATTCGAGAGTTTCCGAAAGAAGCGAAATAAGCTTACTAGTAAATCAAGCAGAGACTAATTTATATTCAAACTCTGTGTGCTCATTAATTTGCAATACTCATATTCCTTGTGCTTAATTAACGTTAATTTTTTAAGCAGCAGCCTGACTGCAATAACTATGTTTCATTTGGAGCTGATAACTTATTCAAATACCTACTTGCTCACCTTGTATGTGAAGATGTAGCTGGCCTTGACACTCGAAGAAACTTCTCCGACTTTCAATTTCTTTCATTTCCCTGGAGAACTGCAGAGAACGAACCGATCACGCGATTTCACGTAAGTTTAGCTTCTGGGAAACGAGGGCTTGTGTCTCAGCATTTCAGCTGAGGTCTGAGAAAACGGACCGTTGCGATGTTTGAAGATAAAACCGCAATGATCATCGTCATCAAGTTACAATCATACCATTTCTAGCCCTTCTACTCTCTTAAACACTTTCCTAAAATGGTCCAGAGAAAGTATTGTTTATTATTAGCCCCACGCTTTGGAAAGACTATTTGAAGTAGATATTTTAGAAGGACGTATAGTCGGTTGCCTTCGCCCCATGATTAAAAATATTAGCTTTGTAATTTGACTGTTCTTTGGGTATTATATATTTATGTTTGCCTCGGCTGCGTCAGTATTACTGTTAGAGACATGGAAGTCTTGGCAGGGTTGTGGTGCGACTGAAGAATGTAGGCTTACACAGATTTGAAGTTTTAATTCACTCCATTTATTAATCCTTGACACAAATTAAATAGCACTTCACTGATATCGAGAGCTGTGAGATTCTTTTATTTAATACTTGCACATTTTAACACGTATACACGTAAATAATTTCTCGAGGACACATCTCGCGTCTGGTTATGTACACTGTGTAGAAGCAACTGAATTGATTTCAACCATCTAAATTTCTGTATTTTAAGTCTCTGAGTGGCTAATCCTAGTCCAATAGAATTCCTTCATTTAACTATAGCTTTTTCTGGTCGTTGATTGGCTATTTTTAAACTGTCTCAAAATTTACATTACTGCTGCTCTAATAATGACTAGTAGCATTTAAACTTCATTACTCATTATTGCCTCAAGGTTACCTCATTGTTACCTCATTGTTAGCAACTTTAAACCTATTTCTCACAACTCCTACATTATTTAATTGCGTAATATATTCACATAACATTACTGAACATGGATGCAATAATATAAGCATATGCAATGACTCTTGCATACATTTTACAAAAATATTACATATACATATTGCTTCAAGGCGGGCTGTTATTGAATTTACATATTATATAATTAGACTGAAATCATTTAAGTATTAAAAATACTGCCTCAATTAGATAATGAGGTTTAATCCTAAATACACGTTTTAAGATCCACTGAACTCAACAAATAGTATTCTTTCCTTGTCCGCCCAAAAATTTGTAGAGGTTACTTCGGAAATACATACTGAAGGCCCTTGAACCCCAAAAAGTAGACAAAGGCCCGTGTGTGCGTCTGTGTGTGGACAGCATTACTCAACCCCCCCAAAAAAACTCTGCCCGCCTCTGTGGTGTGGGAGTAGTATGTCTGCCTCATATTCAAGGGGTCCGGAGTTCGAATCTCGGTTAGGGTGAAATGCAAGCATAAGGTTTCCCCCCCCCCGAGGTTTTCCCTTATCCTGAGAAGACGAATGTCGGGTAAATTTAAAATCTATGGGCCAGGGGATCATTTGAGCATCATTTCACCCATTTCATTCATTTTCCTATGTGACCTTCTAGGTTAAAGGACGTTAAACTTTAAAAAATAAAAAGCTTGGCATTTAAGTTCAGTATCTTCCAAAAAACGCAAAACGAATATTTTCAAGAAAATTCTCCACACCAAAATTTCACATGGGAGATTTTTTTTTAAATTTTCGATTTTCTCAAAAATACCTGTTAAGATTTTGTTTAAAATTCCATATATATAAGATATTTACATGAAAAATAAAATATATACCTTGAATTTAATGCGAATAGTCCGTGGTCCTCAACGCAAGGAGGTAGGTTTGAAATTTTGTATAACATGTAAATCATAAGAAATAAATAAAAACTTCCTGGACTGTAGAATTCTTTAAAGCACAAAAAAAAATTCAAATATTTTTTATGCCATCAGCCATTTCCGAGATATCTGCTGTTACTGATTTAAATTTTTCAATACTTTGACATTTTTAAACTGCTGTCGCTATTCAGTTGTTTTTGTTCGCGATGTCATGAAATGACTAAGGAATTTTAATGGTCAGCATATAGTGGCCGGCTTTTAAACACCTGAGTATGGATCAGGTTTCCTCAATTCCTCTTGTACCCTTAATGAAACTATTTCTGCAAACGTTTGTCTCGGTTAACGTGAAGTAGACAGAAAAATAAAATTTCGTAAGAATAGTTTGTATAGACTTATACAAATAAACGATAGTGAAAATTAAATTGAGTTTTATTCATGGACGATCTTTAACTGCTGTGATTCTTAGCGTCCCATTCTATATTGGGCGTGAAAGACAGAGGCCTCTTTATCGGGCTTGAAGTTCTTTTAGAAGACACGGGACCACCGGCTTTACTTCACTTCGGAAGGAAGCGTTGCTAAGGCTTTTAACGACCGAAAAAAAATCCATCGCCCTCCGCCGGGTTTGAACCACGACCTCGGGAACTAGAGGCTAGTACCCCTTAAACGACGGTGGGTAGACAAAGTAATGTAAAAGTAAGACGTTTTTTGTGCTATTGATAGAAATCTTGGGTTCTAATGTTAAATATCGAGCAACTACCTGAAGTAAAGGGTTTGAACCCGTGTCTTCTCAGCCGCCATATATTTTAAAGTGGGTTAGGGTATACAACGGAGGGATACACCTCAGGTATTGTGATATACGGGAGATGTTTGCGGCTGCCACTCGCAGGAGGAAAGGATGAAGTGAAGGGACCACAGGAGGCTACAGTATAGGGTATACAACAGAGGGAAACACTTCAGACACAGCGATCTAGGGGAGATGTATTGCGGCTACCACCCCTCAGGAGGAAGGGATGAAGTGAAGGAACAACTCGGAAGGTACAGTATAGGGTATACAACAGAGGAAAACACCTCAGACATTGCGATCTACGGGAGATGTATAGCGGCTGCAACCACCAGGAGGAGGGGATGAAGTGAAGGAACCACAGGCGGCGACATATTAGGGTATACAACAGAGGGAAACATCTCAGACATTGCGATCTACGGAAGATGTATAGCGGCTGCCACACGCAGGGGAAAGGGATGAAGTGAAGGAACCACGGGAGGCTACAGTATAGGGTATACAACCGAGGGAAACACCTCAGGCATTACGATATACGGAAGATGTATAGCGGCTGCAACCACCAGGAGGAAGGGATGAAGTGAAGGAACACAGGAGGCGACATTATAGGTTATACAACCGAGGGAAACACCTCAGATATTGCGATCTACGGGAGATGTATAGTAGTTACCACCTCCAGGAGGAAGGGATGAAGTGAAGGAACCACAGGCGGCGACATATTAGGGTATACAACCGAGGGAAACATCTCAGACATTGCGATCTACGGAAGATGTATAGCGGCTGCCACACGCAGGGGAAAGGGATGAAGTGAAGGAATCACAGGAGGCTACAGTATAGGGTATACAACCGAGGGAAACACCTCAGGCATTGCGATCTAGGGGAGATGTATAGCGGCTACCACCTCCAGGAGGAAGGGATGAAGTGAAGGAAGCACAGGAGGCTACAGTATAGGGTATACAACAGAGGGAGTCACCTCAGACATTGCGATGTAGGGGAGATGTATAGCGGCTACCACCTCCAGGAGGAAAGGATGAAGTGAAGGAAGCACAGGAGGCTACAGGCCTCATCGGCGCCATCAAACCGGCACCGGCTTACGCCATGAAATCTATCAACACACGTGAAACATGAGAAGGAAACGGAATGAAAGGAATCGTAGTATATGAGATACCTTTCCAGTATTCGCCTATCTACCAGAGAAAACCACAAAAACCCAGTCAGATTGAAGGAGCCTCGACAAAAATCGAACACGGGACCTCCGAATGCGAGCCTCACATATACCGGGGAGTGTTAAATTGTTTTAGTTGCACGTGTGCTACATGACCTAAAATGAAGGAATATTTATATAGTTGTCGGCTTTAATCTAGCAGGCCATGGCTGGAAGTTTGCAACTCTTCTGAAGGCAAACAACAAATTTCAAAGCGCTCGACATCAAACAGCGTGTTCGTGATACGCGGAGCAGCTAATGACGGCAATAAAATACATGTACACACGTTCTCCGAGCAAACAAGCAGACGCTCTGAAGACGGATTTGTAATATCCTTATAAGCTGGCTCGTGCTGCGTGATTCTCTGCCTTTAATCCGCGACAGATGAATACAACAAATGAATTGAGGTAACCTAGACCACAGAAAGGACTTTTTTGTTTTTGTATTCCTAACTAGAGAGTGGCAAAATATGAAGAAAAATATTCCAAAATATAAAGAACAAAATCTCAAAATATTATTAGACATTTTTTTTATTTATTTGACTACGTTATTGCTTCATGATCACTGTCAGAGCGGAGATAAACCAATAATACGAGGGCAGTCCCAGATATACCCGTCCTGACGTATACGTAGTGGTTACTGTTAGAAACAAATGACTATGGTAGAAAATACCATCCTTATAAAGCTTAAGTTTGAAGTTTGATGATGCTACATTGTTTAGTAATTGTTTGGCAGCCATTAATAGTGAACTCTCTCAGCGAATTTGTAAACATGGTCATCGTTATGTGATACAATACTTTCATTTGAAAGGTTTTAGTCCAACTAATATTAAAGCTGAGCTAGATTCTACTCTGGGGGAGTCTGCTCCTTCGTTTACAACAGTAAAATATTGGGTGGTAGAGTTTAAGCGAAGCCGTACGAGCTGCCAAAACAAACATCGCAGTGGTCGACCAAATGAGGTAACCACGCCAGAAATTGTGAAGAAAATCCACAAAATGGTATTGGATGACCCTCGACTGAAAGTGTGTGAGCTAGCGGACATCGTAGACATTTCAAAAGGTGCTGTATATTGCATACTAACGGAAAATTTAGACATGAGAAAGCTGTGCGCATTATGGGTGCCGCATTTACTCACAATGGAACAAAAGCAGCGGCGTGAGGATGTTTCAGACGAGTGTTTGGCGATGTTTCGCTGCAATAAAGCTGAGTTTCTGTTTCGATTCATAACCACGCATGAAACATGGATCCATCATTTCACACCTGAGACGAAGGCACAGTCAAACGAGTGGATTGAAAGGGGGGAATCGGCTCCAAAGAATGCGAAGACTGTTCCATCTCCAGAAAGTTCATGTCGTCAGTTTTTTGGGAGGGCATGGGATAATTTTCATTGATTATGTCCAAAAAGGAAAAGCAATCAATGACGAGGATTATACTAGCTTATTGCAACGTTTGAATGATGAAATGAAGCAAAAAGACCGCATTTAGCGAAAAAGAATGTTCTGTTTCATCAAGACTATGCACTAGCTCACACATCCATTATCGCCAAGGCCAAAATCAATGAGTTAAAGTTCGAATTGCAGCCTCATGCACCCTATTCGCTAGACTTAGCCCCCCCTCTTATTATTTTCAGTTTCCAAAGTTGAAGAAATGGCTTGCTGGTAAAAGATTTGCCAACAATGAAGAGGTGGAGTTTGCAGTTAATAGCTACTTTGCGTAACTCGACGGTTCTCACTATAAACAGGGCATCGAAGCTATTGAACATCGCTGGGAAGAGTGTATCGAGTTGTAAGGAGGCTATGTAGAGAAATAAAGTTTTTTTCCCAATTGTTTGCGTTTTCTTTGTTAGGTCGGGTACTTCTGGGACAGCCCTCGTGTGTGAACTCGCTGTTCCTTTATTTTGCGAAGTCGTAAAAGCCTAAGTAATTATGTTGGCAATATTCGATCTATGAACTAGATAATATCTTTACGTTATTTGCACCACGCTTTGGGCGTCAATTTGAAGTAGTTTGTATTGGGAGAGTTGTACTATATTTCAACTGTTGGGAGCCGAACTTGAAGTTCATTGCAACCGCACGTATGGTAAAAAGTTTCCGGTAGCCTTCGGCCCAAATGTACTTTCCTGTGACATTTGCCCCAAGTTTAAAAAACATTTACTTTGTAATTTGACTGTTTCTTTAAATATTATACATGTATGTTTGCCTCCGCTGCGTCAGTATTATTCTTAGAGACACGTTTCTCTTAGGAGGGTTGTGGTGCGACTGAAGAATGTAGGCTTACACAGATAATAATTTTACTATACTCCTTTTATTAATGCTTGACACGATTTAAGTAACACTTCACTGATAGAGAGAGAGAGAGAGTTTTGAGATTCTTTTTATTAATTACTTGCACTTTTTAACACGTAAAACTATTTTCGTCTCACACTAATACGTATTAAATTTCTCGAGGACGTGTCTCGCGTCGGTTAGAAACACTGTCTGCAAGCAACGCGTCCGGTTATGAACGCTATCTACAAGCAACTGAATTGATTTCTACCGCCTAAATTTGTAAATTTCTGTATTTCAAGTCTCTGATTGGCTAATCTTACTCCAATAGAATATCCTCATTTAACTAAAACGTTTTCTGGTTGTTCAATGGCTATTTATTAAACTGTCTCAAAATTTACATTATTGTTGCTCCAATAATGACCAACAGCATTTAAAATTTAAAATTCATTATTGCCTTATTGTTACCTCATTGTTAGCAATTTTAACCTATTATTCTCACAGCTCCTACATTATTAAATTACGTAATATATTCAGATAACATTATTACTTGTATACAATTATATAAACATTAACAATGATTGTAATGTACGCTTTTTATATATTGTTACATACACATGTTGCTTTAAGCCGGGCTGTTACTGAATTATATATATATATATATATATATATATATATATATATATATATATATTACGTAATTAGACTGAAATCATTTAAGTGTTAAAAATACTGCCTCATCTATTACAGGTGGTGTTGCGAGCTTTTGTAGACATCACATAAAATTAAATAACTAATCCTGTGAAATGGGACGAATATTCCAATTCCAAGCTAGGCAGTAATTTTCGCCTTGTGATATCTTGCCAAATTTGATCGAAATCGGTGCAACGGTTTAGAAGCTTATAAGGAACATAGTGTAGACCTCTGACGAGAAAACGTTTGCGGGTAGTTCTGCTCTCTCGAGGGGCGAGGGAGGGGCAATACCATGTGACAGGTCACAACGATGTTACAATTAGTGTATTGTTACATTTTATTAAAAAACATTAGAGCTATTTTTTATAGAATCAAAAGTTTCGAAAAATGTTCTGAATAATGGGTACTTGGGGGGATTTTCTTAAAAATCCTCGTGTCTTATCTTTGAGTAAGAGTTTGGAATTTATTCTGCGTTTCATTTTTTGGTTATGCTGCACACACACACGCATACGCGCGCGCGCGGTCCTTTTTTAAACGAGTTTTTACTTTCTCTACTACGTATAGTAATTAGGGAAAGTATTGCATTCCACCCAAAAATTCGATACCGAGATTTCACCGGAAATATATGTTTTGAGGCCCCCTGAATCTAAAAAATGTATTTTTGTAATCATGTCTGTGTGTGTGTCTGTCTGAACAGCATAACTCAAAAACGAACAGTTGTATAAACACCAAACTTTGTATTCAGGTTCAGTATCTTCCAGAGATGCGACACGAATATTTTCAAGAAAATCCCCCACCCCAGACTACCCTTTACATGTAACATCTTTCGAAAATTTTTATTTTCTCAAAAATGGCTCTAACGATTTTGATTACAATATCATATATTTAAGATACTTTCATGACAAATGAAATGTATATATGGAATTTCCTGGGTATGTCTCCAAAAGTACTCTTCATTGTGAACGACTTTTTCATAACTGGTAAACCATAAGAAATAGACAAAATTTCACTACACAAAAAATTTAGATGGCGTTAAAATACATCATTTAGGCCATTTACGTTTTTTTTTGTTGAGTGAACCGTTTTCAAGATATTGCTTGTTATTCCCTTAAATTTTCCAATACTTATACTTTTTCTCAAATGGGAATTCGTTATTCATTTTTTTAACCTGGTAATGCAAAGAGAAGAATACTTCACATAGCAATGAGCTCTTAAAATATTTGACTATCCCTTAAATGCTACCAATTCCCCTTGCATCTACAAGAAAATTAGCAATAAGATTAACATTTCAATTAACATGAAATATATGGAGAATAAACGTTTGTAAAAATAGTTTGTACAAGAGTAGAGAAAGTCATGTGAGTGTATTTCCGGTGAAATCTCGATATCAAATTTTTGGATGGAATACAATACCTTCTAGGTACATGGTTGAGAAAGTAAAAATGGTTTGAATTTGATATTATTGTAATTTTCTGCATATATTGTTTATTAAAAACACATAGGTCCTATTGTTCTGTATGCATTTACTGCACACCAATTTTCGCGTCGTGAAAGAGAATCTCGTGTATAAAGTCGGGTTTCTCTGTGCTGTAATATCTATTATTTCGCAATAAAACATAGCCATATAAATGGAAGCATGATACACCAGATAAGATTGTTAACTTATCGTTTCGCAAACTCCAATTACAGAAATATTACCGATATATGCTTGATAAATAAACCGAATTTCTTGAATTTTCTGGGAATAGTCTATGAAGTCCTCTTTGTTCTTAATGACTTGTATAAGTGGTAAACTCTAAGAGAGAGACAAAACCTTACTCCACAAAAACAGACGAAAACAAAATGTAGATCTCCTTAAGCTCACACTTTATGCAAAATAAACGTTTTCTTCTGGTGTTAACCATTTCCGAGATATTCCGAGATTTCACCGGAAATACATGTTTTGAGGTGCCCAGAACCCAAATAAGGCATTTTTAGAAACATGTACGTGTGTGTCTTTGAACAACAGAACTCAAAAACGAAAAGTCGGATAAATACCAAACTTGGTATTTGAGTTCAATACCTTCCTAAATGCGACCTGAAGGTTTTGAAGAAAATCCCTCCACCCCAGACATGGGGCAGTTTTTGTAATATTTAATTTTCTTAAAAATGGCTAACAATATGGTTATAATATCCTATGTTTAAGATAATTTCATGGCAAATGAAATGTTTATCTTCAATTTTCTGGGAATGTCCCCAAAAGTCCTGTTCATTCTGAATGACTTTCGCATAGCTGTACACCTTTTCATATAAATATATTCCTTGTTATTTGCTTGAATTTTCCAATACTTCTACTTTTTATCAAATGTTTTTTTATGTCCTAATTATACAAAGAGAATGGAACGCACCACATAGCAACCAGATCTTAAACCATTTGATTATCACTTAAAGCCTACCATATCCCCTTTGCACCTACAACAAAATTAGCAATAAGGTGTAAAAATAGCTTGTAGAAGAGTAGAGAAAATCAAGTGAGTGCAACACATCAGAATTTTTTCTTTTCTTTTCCTTCTGGTCTTAGAAAGAGTATGGAATTTGAAAGCCACCACATAGCGACACAAAATTTAAAAATCCAACTATCGCTTTGTAAATATATAATGAATGTTTGCCTGGATTGACAAGAAGATGGAGAAATAACATTTTGTAAGAATAGTTTACAGAAGAGTGAGTAGAGAATGTCATATAAAATGCAACACATTCTATTTTTAAGGCATATTATGTGTAAATAATCTCTTATTATGGTACACTCGTGTTTTAGTCAGGATACTAAAAGCGCAGTAGTTGTATTAGCCGGTTAACGAAAAGTTATAAATGATTTAAATTAAATTAAATGGTACGAAAACTTTCGGAAGCTAGGAAGATATTCCGTTTTGGAGTTCCGAGGCACAGGATCTTGTTATCCAGAAAACCCTTGACCCTGTAAGGGCGCTTAGTTATCTTTCCCCAGCACCAACCCCTCCTCGCTGTATGTTTAACTTTTCAAAGTTGTTCCTTTAACGGTTTCAGGGAGAACTTTTCATCGCTGGGAACGAACGCTGGTATGTGACGAGGAGATGTGGCTAATTGCGGATATAGACCAGGGCACAATTGGAAGGCGTAGAGGCAGGCGTGTTGGAATGCCTTGTGTCGATTACGACCACGAAGACGACATGGGCAGATTGAATTTTCCTTACGGCTCCGCTTCACAAAGCTGGCGCTGATGCTGGAGGAAATTTCAAGGTGTATTGGAACTCTGGTACAGGAATCTGTATCCAAACAACCTCTTAGGAATTCCTGCGATCATCAACACATTCCGTGCTGGAAATGGGGCGGGCACACTCTAGGCAACTATTCATACAGAAACTTGCTTTTCTAACACGCTTCAAATTACATCCGCGTTTTACTTCACGTGTGATCTGAAATTCATTTTTTCTTTCTCTAGTAGGGGAAGTACTGTATTCCACTCGAACGTTTTATGTCGGGATTTCACCGGAAATATGTTTTGCGGCCTCCTGAACCCAAAAATAAATATTCTCCATCTATGTCATATTAATCGAGATAAACATTTGCAGAAACGATCTTTTGACATGCAAAGAGAATTACATTTTACACATAGCGACCAGTTCTAAAAATATTTGACTATCGCTTAAGGCGTACTATGTTCCCCTTGTTTTGTATTTGCAAGGGCAATATAAGCATAGACATATCTCTTAATAGCTGGTTGCTAGGTGCAACACCATTTTCTTTGCCACAGATTAATACTCTTTGCATATCCAAGAAAAAAATCAATAACGAATTCCCATTTGAGAAAATAAGTATTGGAAAATTTAAGGAAACAACAAGCAATATCTCGAAAACGGTTCATTCAACAAAAAAAATGTATCTATATAACATAAATTGTGTATTTTAATGCGATCTACATTTTTGTAGTAAAATTTTGTCTATCTCTTATGGTTTACCATTTTTGCCAAAGCTGTTCACAATGAAGAATACTTTTGGAGACATTCCCAGAAAATTCGAGATATACATTTTATTTGTCATGAAATATCTTAAACATATGATGTTTTAATCAAAATCGTTAGAGCCATTTTTGAGAAAATTACAATTTTCGAAAAATGTTCCATGTAAAGGGTAATCTGGGGTGGGGGATTTTGTTGAAAACCTTTGTGTCGCATCTCTGGAAGATACTGAACCTAAATACCAGATTTGGGGTTTATCTGATGCAGTAATTTGTATCACAAATTATTTAAATGTAAAGAATGATTATAGTATGAATATGCATTATTATGTGACATTGATTTGAGATGTTTGTTGATTGTAATTATTGTTGGGAAGTAAGTTTATACTGCCTTACTGAAACTGACAATAATAGCGTGCAATAATGCAGCGAGGGGTGAGCTGTTTATCATTATTGGAAACGAGGAAGTTACGTAATGTTGGCGCGTTTTCCTTTAGAATCTTCCGGAACATTTCCCTAGAGTATATGTATTCATAATTTTCATTGGATATAAAAATAGACGCTAATGTTTGCGCGTTTTATTAGCCAATTGCAACTCAGTTGTAATCTTTAGGCATATCGGGGTGTATGAGTATAAAAAGAGTAGGTTAGAGGTAAAGACCCCGCCAGTTCATCAAAATTCTTTGTACACTACACGTCGCATTTCCGTCAGTTCGTCGAAAATATTTGTATGATACACGTCGGCTATCGATTCACAAGTTACGCGTAGCAGAATTATGAAAAATCTAAAATGTTGTAAAGTTAATTATAAAAAAAGTTGAAGTACGTGAATTAAGAATGATCAGTAAATAAGTTATTATAACAGTTTCAGTTTGGCGAGTGTCAAGATCAATGTATAAATGTGATAGTGAATGTGTTCGACAATAAAAGTGTAAAACAAATTTCTTCATCAGTGTTATCCTTGGATAAAAGATTCCTTTCCGTTTACACAACCTGTATATAGAGAAGTGCTTGACCAAAAGGATAATAGCTAGCCGGAGGACAAAGAACCAAAATTAAATAAAATAACAGTAGCATTCTTTCAAACGAACACTAATACTGCCGCAAATTGCTAACACCAGATGGAGCTAACAAACCTAACAAATGAATCACGTCACAAGATGGATTCACCACGTTGAGTAAACACATACACAAATAACATTATAAATTTACCATCGCAAATTGGCTTCCCAAACGTGGGCCTCAACAAATAAATATAAATAACATTATACCACTCTCAAATAAATAAACAAACATAACATTAATAATACTACTTCAAATTGGCTCCCAAACGTGGGGCTAACAAATACAAACATATACAAATAATGTTACTGCAAATCCGACTGTTCGTTTCGGAGTTATGCTGTTCACAGACACACACACGGACATGTTTGCAAAATGCTTTTTTTTTTTTTTTTTTGGATTCAGGGGGTCTCAAAACATATATTTCCGGTGAAATCTCGGTATCGAGTTTTTGGGTGGAATACAATACTTCCCCTACCTACTATACGTAGTAGAGAAAGTAAAAAACCTATAATGAATTCCTATTTGAGAAAAAGTATTAGTATTGGAAAAATTCAAACAAATAACAAGGAATATCTCGGAAATGCTTCACTCGACAAAAAAAGAATGTACGAGACATAAATAGTGTGTTTTAAAGAGATCTATATTAAAATTTTGTTTACCAGTTATGCGAAACTTATTCAGAATGAAGAGGGCTTTTAGGGAAATTGCCAGAAAATTCGAGATATACATTTCATTTGCCATGAAAATATCTGAAACATATGATATTTTAATCAAATTCGTTAGAACCAGTTTTGAGAAACTCAAAATTTTCAAAAATGTTCCATGTAAAGGATAGTCTGGGGTGCAGGGATTTTCTTAAAAATGTTCGTGTCGCATCCTTGGAAGATAGTGGACTCAAGTACCAACTTTAATATTTATTCGACTTCTCGTTTATGAGTTATTGCTGTTCTCAGACTGACAAGACACATGCTTCCAAAAATGTGTTTCCGGTGAAATATCGGTATCGAATTTTTGGGTGGAATGCAATACCTCCTCTACCTGCTATGTGCGTGGTAGAGAAAGTAGAAAGGTCCGTCTGCGCGTATGTGTGTGCGTGTGCGAATGCCGATAGTCAAATTTTTAGGAACTGGACTTTATATGCTGGCCTTTAAATACCCTACTCTTTCATTAACATCAAGAGAAACAACTGAAAATCGACAGGACTTGAAAAGAATAACTATTCTAACCATTAATAATGGATATTTCAGATGGATTATTATATAAAAACGTTATTAGGTTTAAATTGTGTATTTTAAAGGGATCTACATTTTTATGTAGTATGTTTTTGTCTGTCGCTTAACATTTACCAATTATACAAACTTATACAAAATTCCTTCCGAATGAACAGGACTACACAGGCTATTTCCAGAAAATTCAAGGTATACATTTTATTTTTCATGTAGGTATCTATAATATATGGCATTTTAATCAAAATTGTTGGAGCAATTTTTGAGAAAACCAGAAAGTTTCGAAAAGAATCTTCTACGTAAAGGGTTGTTTGGTGTGGGGAGATTTTCTTGAAAATCATTGGAAGATACTGAATTTTAATAGCCTAAAAACATGTATTTCCGGTGAAATTTCGGTATCATTCAAAAATTCAAACAATAATTACGGACCTCGGAAATGGCTGCTGCCACAAAAAAGTCATTGGAAATAAGTTGTGTTTTTTAAAGGGACATATATTTTATGCGAAGCATGTGTTTGTGTAATATTTTAAAGTTTACCTTATACAAAAGTCCTTCCATA
Source organism: Deroplatys truncata (assembly GCA_030765065.1). Classification (NCBI taxonomy): domain Eukaryota; kingdom Metazoa; phylum Arthropoda; class Insecta; order Mantodea; family Mantidae; genus Deroplatys; species Deroplatys truncata. The sequence goes on along the minus strand of CM060981.1, from coordinate 28,581,025 downwards.
TGAGGAGAACTTCACAGATTTAACAGAAATTTCAATAAATGCATTTTATTCGTCATGTAAACATATTATATAGGGTGGGACATTTGAGACTGTAAAATATCTCCAATACTAAGCGTTGTAAAAAGACATTTCTTTAATAAAATTTGCTTGATTTTGTGGGGAATTTTTTTTTAAATGGGAACCTACAGTTAGGTTCAAATACCCAAACATAACCACTTTACCAACATTACCGACGTCTCATAATGACATTATGGATTATTTTAGGCGTCCTCCGTGGCCTAGTGGTTACCGTGCTAGCCTCTAGCCGAGGTCGCAGGTTCAATCCTGGCGGAGGGCTATGGAGGGAAGGTAAGTAAAGCTGGTGGCCCCGTATCATAGACTTACGGCACGTAAAAGAATCTCAAGCCTGATAAAGAGGCATCTGAGCAAAATTACCGGTCTTTCACGCGCAATATAGAAAGGGACGCTAAGGACCACAGCAGTTAAAGAGCGTCCATAAATAAAACTCATTTTAATTTAATTTAATCTAATATTTTTGTTTTATAAAAATCCGGAGACGCTTAATTTAAATTAAATCTGCATATAGAGTTTTGTGAATATTATAAAACTATGTTGTAATGAAATGGAAACTTTGATGTGCAAAATTAGATTTGGTAAAATATTCCGAAATAGTTCGGGAGCTATGTGAAATTAAAGTGTGAGAAAATGAATTAAAACGGTACATTTATCGTTCAATAACGTGACAACAGTTGGATTTTAAATGTTAATAATTGATAAATATGCTTTCCTTAGCACTCCTTATTAACAAGGAAAACAAAAAAGAATGCGAGGTCTTTTACCGTTCAATTTCACATGGAATACCCCATATATAGAATATAACAGTGGTCTCAGAACGCTGCCTTTTGGAACACCAGAGTGAATTGGTTTGGATGTTGATTACGCAGTTTCATATTTGATTGTGAAAGTTCGCTTGCACAGGTAACACTGAACTATTCTGTATAGAGTAACTGAGAGATACGGTTATAGTTTTGTAAAGCAGACCTTCATGCTAAACCTTTTCGAAAGCTTTTTCATTATCAAGGAACAACCCAATACATACTTATTACTTTCTCTACTACGTATAGTAAGTAGGGGAAGTATTGTATTCCACCCAAAAATTCGATACCAGGATTTCACCGGAAATACATGTTTTGAGACCCCCTGAATCCAAAAAAAGCATTTTTGGAAACATGTCTGTGTGTGTGTGTGTCTGTGAACAGCATAACTCAGAAACGAACAGTCGGATAAACACCAAACTTGGTATTTAGGTTCAATATCTTCCAGAGATGCGACACGAAGGTTTTCAACAAAATCCCAGAGTACCCTTTACATGGAAGATTTTTCGAAAATTTTAATTTTCTCAAAAATGGCTCTAACGATTTTGATTAAAATATCATATGTTTAAGATATTTTTATGACAAATAAAATGTATATCATGAATTTCCTGGGAATGTCTCCAAAAGTATTTTTTATTGTGAACGACTTTTGCATAACTCGTAAATCGTAAGAGATAGACAAACTTTTACTACACCAAAAATGTAGATCGCATTAAAATACACAATTTATGTCATATACATTTTTTTTTGTTGAGTGAACCATTTTCGAGATATTACTTGTTATTCCCTTAAATTTTTCAATACTTATTTTCTCAAATGGGAATTCGTTATTCATTTTTTTATCTTGGATATGCAAAGAGTATTAATCTGTGGGAAAGGGAATGGTGCTGCAACTAGCAACCAGCTATTAAGATATATGTATGTGCTTAAAGGCTACTGCATTTCTATATTGCCCTTGTAAATATATATTCCCCTTACATCTACAAGAAAATTAACAATAAGATAGAGTCCGCAAATGTTTATCTCGATTAACATGAAGTAGATGGAGAGTAAGCGTTTGTAAAAATAGTTTGTACAAGAGTAGAGAAAGTCATGTGAGTGTAACACATCAGATTTTGTTTTCTTCGTAAGCGTCCAGCTTTGGAGTTATCCTGTTCACAGACAGGCAGAAGCAGACAGCGACCTTTGTCTCAAATGTATTTTTCTGATTCGGGGCCGCAAAATATGTTTGTCCAGTGAAATTTGGTTATCTAATTTATGCGTGGAATACAATACTTCCGGCACCTTCTAGGTACTGGCAGAGAAAGTAAACATGCTATGCGTTTCTCTCTGTGCTTGTTTTTGTCCCAGATATAATCAGCATAAGGACAAAATTAAAATGCAGTTGCCATCTTTCAGCAAAGAATAGTAGCAGTGGATTAGATTCTCTGGTTGTAATGGGCGCATTGCGTGCTGGCGAGACTGTCTTGTAATTTAGTACAGAAATGAATGTCATTTTTTGCGGTTTGTCTTTAAATATGCTAGTGTAGTTTATAAACGTATCAAGAATTTAATAACGCTAAAAGCTCCTCTGAGATTTTGATATCATAAATGTAAATTAAATGTATTATTACCTACATCCATTTCTACAAACTAAATATTTTTCGGAAAGGGGAAAGAGAATCTCTGGTGCTAACATTCGCGTAATTTTCTCTACCCATTCTTACACAAACAACTCTTACGACAGTTTAGTATTTTTCTACCACATATTTAGTGTTAGAACTACTCTTTATATGGAAGATATTACGAAATGTTCGATTTTCTCAAAACTGGTTCTATTGATTTTGATTAAAATATAGTTCTTAAGATATTTTGTATAATTTTGTATGACTGAACTACAATAGACAAAAATGTACTACACAAAAGCTGTAGATCACTTTAAAGTACATAGTTTATTTCAAATAACTTTGTTGTAGCATTAGACATTTCCGAGATATCCGTTGTTATTGGTTTGAATCTTGTTTATCGCGATGGCATGGCAAGAGTATGGTGTTTAAGTATCCTCTATTCCCCTTGTACATTCAACGAAACGTGTAATGAAACTATTTCTGCAAAGGTTTATTCTCGTTTAAAACGAAGTGTATAGAAAAATGTTTCGCAAGAATAGTTTGTGGAATCTCTATAGAAATAAACGAGAACTCGTGTGGATGTTTCATCTTTCTTATTTCCATTTTATTGGAAAGGAGCGTTTGCAGAAAGCGATTCATTATACATTTCGTTGCAGATACAAGTAGGATAGGGGAGGCTAGGAGTAGAAATAGGACTAAGTAGGGAGGGTTGATTAGCACCCCACCTGCAGCTTTTGTGTCTAAAGACGGACGGATCGCCCCCGGAGGAAGGGGTCAGGTGAGAGGAGATAGAGGCCAGCCGGATAAGGAGGCACGACAGCCAGAGGGCAGGGTCCCTACCTTTTACACGTTGAAACTCATCAGATGGCAGCTGGTGCAACCGGCTCCCCTACCCACTGCAGGCTTGCACATCCAACTGGGGGCCCGGGACTCTGAGACCGACCCCATTTCGGGTGCCTCAGCGTTACATAGAGCATCCTTTTCCCTGACATGCAACGCCGAGACTCCTCCGAAATTTTCAACCCTGAGACATACCAAGCAGTGAAATGAAAATGGCTAGCCGGATGGCTCTCCAAGCGTGAGGGTTTTCCATGAGGCCAACATCTTGAGTCTAAAAAGGCCCCCACGCTTACGCCAATTTTGCGCGTCATTCCGAAACAGGGCAACTACCGTTAACCACGATGGGGACAACGGCAATCTGGCATGTCGTCTACCAACTCTCACTCATGGTTGGTGCCGGAGAACATCGGGGCGTCTCACAACCCCGCCAGGGCGGAAAACCAGCCAGATGTACCCAATCCCCCATGGGTATCGGGAACTACTGCCCCGCCTAGTCTAACCCAATCCGAACAGTTCTTCATCGGAAGGGACTCGAATGTTCGGTACTTCTAGTAACGTCAGAAGTACCACGAGTGCCCGGGATCCGCAGCGCCCGCATCATGGCAGCTGAAGGGCTCGAACCCCCTCTTATATATTATACAAGAGGAAAAGACCGCGCTGCAACCTTATGTCACTGCGGCGACCCTTTTGGAGAAAGAGATGAAGTGAAGGAAGCACCGAAGGCTGCAAGCCACAGGGGCGCACGTTTTAGGGCCAGGAGCTGCCTAAAGAGAGTGTCCACGACGTAGATGATAAACCACCGCTTACCGACCAGGAAAAACCACAAAGAAATCAACGGGAATCGAATCCGCGTCCTCCTGAATGCGCGTTATCGCGGAGTTATCTCGCTGGCTTAATATAAGTAAATAGTAGAGAAAGTAAAAACGCGATCCATACCGGAGCAGTTGGTTACAATATTATGCCTACCGTCTCTAGCTAATAACCTTTTCGCTAGCCAAGCTTAAGCCCTCAGGAACGAAACTCCTCAAGACTAATTCGTATTAATGAACTCAAACACACATGAACATTCAAACAAAGTGCATATATCAAGTCAGTATTTACGCTAGAAATAGCGTTTTGTAATCTAATTTCCTAGCGTCTCTAGAAAAATTTGCAAGCAGAAAATAGCAGCAGAGTTTCTCTCTGAGAACGTGAATTAATGCCTGGGAGAAGGAAACTGCAGTGTACACCGAGTTTCAAAGTTGGAAACTTCTCCTTCTAGGGCAAATACAACTAAGAATATAGCAACCACATTCTTTGGTACGGCGTGCAGTTCCCTTGGGAGCACTAGGGTACACATTTCCTGTGTGTGATAATATAGGTTATAAATACCTATCTGACTCACTCCGAGATAATAGAGAGGTAGCAATATCTCTCTGTTAAAAACACCAAAGTTCACAAATATAGATTGTAGTGCTATTAAATACGAGGCAAGTACGAGTACCGATAATATAAAAAAACAGAAAATTATTTCCCAAATACTTTATCATCATTCATTACCTTACCTACTTCTCTGTCGCCGTCTACAGGTACCATGTGTACCCGTGTCATAGATTTACGGCACGTAAAACAATCTCAAGCCTGATAAAGAGGCCTCTGAGCAAAATTTCACGCCCAATATAGAACGGGACGCTAAGAACCATAATAGTTAAGGAGCGGCCATAAATATATAAATACAAAAACACTACTTTTCCAAATAGTCATTCTGTCACTTAGGCACTTGTAATGGGAAAGCAGTTTTTGTATACCTTCGACAAAGAATGATGCCGCCTGTGACGAAAACCAAGTCTACACTTTTTGTTTCACGTCATCCACGTTGAAATGTTTTCCAACAAGGAATTTCTGATGAAGGAGGCGAAAATCACGTGGTGCCAAATGGTTGCATATGCCAACAAAACAGCACTGGTCGTCCTCGAATAACAAATGCTGCTCATTTTGAACACACAAAATAAAATTTTGAACTTCCTCCATTCAGTGATGTATCGCAAGTGTCGCTATTAATTGTCGTGCATTAGAAATAATTATTTGAAGTCTGCCCTTTCTTTTTGAGTAATCCTATACGTCATCTCGCTATGAAACCTGCCTGGTGAGATCCAGAATGTCGTTTAATTTATTTAAAATCTGTTGGTGTAAGTGCAGTTTATAGTGATGCTATTTTTGCTCCTTCAAAATCTGTTGCACCGAAGTCTTTGAATTTCCAATCCGTTGCAGAATTTACTTCGCCTAATGGTTAAGAAATAACAATGTAGCATATGTGTGTGCAATGTGTGTGCATTGTCGCATCTGACACATTATTGCTGTGTATAATGATATTGTTGAACTAATTATTTTGTTTGTAACTTTGAATTCTTGTCCGGCGCGGCATACTTCCCTCCAATTCCTAGTCAAGCGGGGTGAAGGCAAGCTGAGAGAAGAGCCTCTTTATCTGATAGCGTGGGTCTGAAGTAGCGTCAGTCGAGTGTATATCTTCAGTAGGAATGCGTGGCCCGTGTGAGTGAGGGGCATCTCCCCCAATGTTTGTCTGTAACATTTTGGAAACCACGTAGTTGCACCAAGGTAACTTTATAATACACCAGAGCTAAATGAGAATTATATGCATTATTTTATAAATATCCCACGCCCGCTTTAGATTTGTGCAGCACGTTCTTCGTATCTTTCGCTTGCCTCAATAGCTACGTCCTCCAATGTTTATGCCGGGGTAACTAAATTTAATATCTTAGCTGCAAAACCTTTTGGCCTCACCCAGGTGTATAACAATAATAATACCTGGAATGATCCATAAGTTCTCAATTCCATCCTTGAACGTGGAATAACGCGCCTAGAAGGCAGACGTCACATCTGAAAACATTCAGAATGCAGTCCTCGAGCGTGATGCGTCTTCCCATAGATCATATCAGTTGTATTCTTTGTTGAACAGTTACCTGTTTACCTGTCTCCAACTGCAAGCAGACGACCACGGGACGCTTAATAATACGAAAACATATGCAGAGGGCAGGTACTACTCCAGTGACTTTCGCTTTGTATCTACACTGCCCCTTTGAAAATCAATGACGCGGCAACTTCTTTTGCACTTATGTATACGGGAAACATAAAACTGCAAAGAGCGGCTTTTTAGGGTCACCTGCTGTATTGCTGGAATGAAACACCTGCGGAATTTGTTTTATTTTACAGCTTTGTGGAGTTATAACCGTTTTCCACCCCATGGCATTCTTACTAAGAGTCAAGGCTTCTTCGCAATCATGTTCTTTTATAAATCTGTTGTATTCAAGTACAAGAGCTTTGTACATTACTTTTAATATATTAAAATTTATGAAATGCAATTAGAAGCTGTTTAAAAACAATTTCCCTGAGTAAGAATAGGGCTTTTCAATGGTGAAAGAATTATGAAAATCGTGTGGTTTTTCAGATTATCCTAGAAATACACCCAATTTTTCACTCTTTATATACGAGGGGCACTATTTGTATTTTGAGCCTTGGCACCCCTGAATACTGCAGGTGCCATCTGACGTTTGCAATGGAAAGTTTGACATTTTTTACCATAATCTATTTCAAACATTTTGCCAATAGAGCGTCATTTGTTTTGTTTACACTAAGTTGAAAATTGTGTGTCAACAAAAACATGGAATTAACTCGTGAAAATGTTCGTGCAATGATTTATTACGAATTTCGACGTGGATTATCAAGACAAGAGCGCATCGATCAACTAACTTCCACATTTGGCGACGAAGCTCCATCCTTTGCCACTGTGAAACGCTGGTATAACGAATTTAATCGTGGCCGCTGTTTGCTCAGTGATGCAGTTCGTGAAGGTCGTCCAAAATCAGCTGTTGTGCCAGAAAACATTGATGCTGTTCAAAAACTAATAAAAAAAGATCGTCATGCGACATATTGTGAGATTCAGGCAACCCTAGGCATTAGTTCCATCAGCATATATAAAATATTGCACGATTATTTAGCTGTGAAAAAGAGTTGCTCTCGTTGGATCCCACATAATTTGACGCAATCTTAAAAAGATGCTCGTGTCGATTGGCGTACAAAAATGCTCAAGAAATACAATGGCGTTGCCCCAAAAGACGTATATAACATTGTAACTGGTGACGAATCATGGATCTATGCGTATGAGCCGGAACGTAAACAGCAGTCGACTGTATGGGTGTTTCAAGATGAACAAATCCAACAAAAGTTGTTCGCACTCGAAGCACTTCGAAGCAAATGGTCGCTTGCGTTTTCAGCAAAACTGGTCTTGTGGCAACAGTGCCTTTAGAGGAACGTAAAACAGTCAATGCCGAATTGTACACAACCACTTGTTTGCCGGAAGTCTTCGGTGTAGTAAGGAAAACCAACTAGAACCATAGGATCGTTCTTCATCAAGACAATGCGAGCGCACACACATCTCGTCTAACAACAGAGTATTTGAAGGCTCAGAAAATCGAATTGATGGGTCCACCGCCATACAGTCCTGATTTGGCACCCAATGACTTCTTTTTGTTCCCGAACATCAATAAGAAATTGCGTGGACAACGATTTTCGTTGGCAGAAGAAGCCGTTGATGCCTTCAAAATCATGTTTTGGAGGTGTCTCAAGAAGACTGGTATAAATGCTTTGACAAATGGTTCAAACGGATGCAAAGGTGTATTGATCTTAAAGGAGAATATTTTGAAAAACAATAAAGCAGTTTTCAATCAGAAATTACTTTGTTTTAATTATTAGGCTCAAAAAATAAATAGTGCCCCTCGTAGATATACGCTATTTTTAACGAGGCATATATTGCAACATACCTTCTCGCATACCCAGGCACTCAAATATCTACATATTTGCTCACATATGCATGCGTTATAAACCACTCGTCCAAATATGGGAGGCTATCCCCGCTAATTGATGCCATTAAGAACAAAAATGAAAACGCGTGATTTTTACCACTCTGACACTAAATATTATGTACATGTCCGTGTTTTTGAGCATATTTCATTAAGTTGGATGAAACGCAGGGCGTCGGAATCGGTTTAATTTCAATTTACTCCGAGTCAATGGATTCAAATGCATGGTGCTTTTTTATTATAATTTACAGTCACTTCCAAAATTAAGCACCGAGAATCATAGAAGTGATATAGCCTATTGAAATGTGATACCTACAAACTCTTCTACAGTTTGTTAACAAACATAGTATGTAGTGTAATACTCGCATGGATTTGTCTACCCAATATCCTTATATATCCTAGTGTTACTCATGCAAAACATATTTTGTCTTTCCGATTTACTTACACCAACATAGTCAGATATTTCCGGCAACGTGCGACACGCGCATTCGGTAGGTCCTGGGTTCAATTCCTGGGGACGGCTACTCCCTGGTTTTTTTGTGGTTTTCCCTGATTGGCAAGGTGAATACTGAGGGTGCTTTCTCTTCGATAACGAATTTCCTTTCTCTTTATTCCTCCCCTAAGGGAGAAGTTCCGACCCCTTGTGCTGCCCTAGTACTCTTGGTACCTCTTAAGTTACTAGAAGTACGCCGAGTCGAACATCTGAGCCCCTCTCGGGAAGGAGTTGTTCGGATTGGGTAGGACTCGGCGGGGCAGTGGTTCCCAAAACTCATGGGAGATTGGGTGCGTGCTGAGCAATGCCTCGGCTGTGCTATGAGACGCCTTAAGGTCCTCCATTACCAACTTGGAGAGCTGGTAGACGGCGACTAGACAATTTATTTATTTATGGACGCCCTTTAACTGCTATAGTAGTATTTATATTCGGCGTGAAAGACCGGTAATTTTGTTCAGAGGTCTCTTTATCAGGTTTGAGGTTCTTTTATGCGCCTTAAATCTACAACACGGAACCACCAGGTTTAGTTCCCTTCCGAAGGAACCCATGCTAAGGCTTTTTACCCCGAAAAAAATTCCATCGCCCTCCGCGGGTTTGACTCGCGACCTCAGAAACTAGAGGCTAGCATGGTAACCAGTAACCACGGAGTACGACATGGCTAAACAATCTCGCCCCCACCGAGGTATTCGGTAGTCTTCCCCTTATGGGTGGACGCGGGTAAGTGGAGTATTCACTACAGTCCCTGCTCAAGCAGCGGGACGGCAATATAAGACATACACAGTCCTGAAAGAAAATCCTCAGGGACTGAGGCCCGAGACCGCGGAACACGGACTAAGTTGTCAGCCTTTAGCCCTTTATTCCCTCATCTCCTATCATTTCGTTGGCTTAACGGGTGTGTACTGTGGGTCGCTGTCGGACAGATGCTGCAGCTGCTGGTTGGAAGGTTCTTCTCGACCCTGTCAGATGACAGCCTTCTCTGAGCCGCCTCAGTGGGTCGAGTTCACCAAGGTTAAGACCTCTATGAGCACCCTCAGATGGATCGGGTCTCCTCTGTTCTACCAGATGGCACCCTTCCTTAAGCTGCTGACTGAACTGAAAATGAAAATTCTAATAAATACTAAACTTGGTTTTTAATTTCAGTACCTTCAAGAGGTGCGACACAAAAATTTTCAATAAAATCTCCCAACTGCAAAATATACATGTGAAACATCTTTCGAATTTTTTTAAAAATGACTAACGATTTTAATTAAAATACTATATAACAAAGATATTTGAATGAAAAATAAAATGTATATGTTGAACTTTCTGGAAGTAGACTGTGAAATCTTCCTGATTCAGAATGATTTTTGAATATCTGGTAAACCATAAAACATTTACAATAGAAAACATCTTACTACATAAAAAATGCAGATCTCTTTAAACCACATTTTTGTCAAATAATGGTACTAACCGTTTTCCAGTTAACCTTTATTATTGATTTGAAATGTCAAAGACTTTATAGAGTTTTTGAATTTGAAAAATCGCTATTTGTTTTTACTATCTCTACTACATACAGTAAGTAGAGGTATTATTTTATTCCACCCAAAAATTTAGTTACCCAGATTTTAACGTAAATGCACACTTTGAGACTTCTTGAATTTACAAAATGTGATGCGGTACATTTGCATAACTTTCTCTTCTCTTGTACAAACTATTTTTACAAACATTTATGCTCCACCCACTTCAAGTTAATCGAGATAAACATTTACGGAAAGTATCTTCTTTAGGTGCAACGGGAATATGGTAGTAGTTAAGCGATAGTCAAATGTTTTAAGAGCTGGTTGCTATGTGGCGCATTTCATTCGCTTTGTATATCCAAGGCATAAAAGAACGAATAACGAATTCCCATTTGAGAAAAAGTATGTGTTGGAAACTTCAGACTGACAGGTAACAAGGAATATCTCGGAAATGGTGCAATCTATAAAAAAATATTCACTCGAAAGTTATTTTAAATAAAGAGGACTTTTGGAGACATTTCCAGAAAATTCTAGATATACATTTTATTTGCCATGAAAACATCTGAAACATATGATATTTTAATTAAATCGTTACAACCATTTCTGAGAAAATAAAAATTTTTGAAACACGTTCCATGTAAAGGGTAGTTCGCGGTGGGGTGAGTTTCTTGAAAATCTTTTGTCGCATCTTTGAAAGTTACTAAACCTAAATACCAAGTTTGAGTATATCCGATTTTAGGCTTCCGAGTTATTTTTAGTCGAATGCAATACCTTTATTGTCTGTGAACAGCATAATTCAAAAACGAAAGTTCGGATTAATACGAAACTTGGTATTTTGGTTCAATATCTTCAATATCTTCCAGAGATGCGACACGAAGATTTTCAATGAAATCCCCCCACTCCAAACTACCCTGTACATGAAACATTTTAAACATCTTTGATTTACTAAAAAATGGCTAACTATTTGATTTAAAATACCACGTGTTAAATATATTTACATAAAAAATACAAATCTATATCTTGAAGTTTTAGGAAATAGCCTATAAAGTAACCTTCATTCGGAAGGAGTTTTGTAGAATCTTTTATAACTTGTAAACGTTAAGCGATAGAGCAGAACGGGCTACATTGAAAGTGTAGCTCTCTTTAAAACATACGATTTATTTAAAATAAGTTACGTGGCTTATGGCGTTTCTGAGATATCCGTTATTAAAGGTTCGAATTGTTGATTGCTTATTATTTTAAAGTTTTGTGTTGTTTCAGTTGTTTCACGCGATGTCATGGAAACAGTAAGGAATTTTAAGGCCAGCATATAGCGTCCAGTTGTTAAACATTTGACTATCGCTGTTCCCTTTGTATGTATAACGAAATGTTTAACGTAGCTGTTTCTATAAACGTTTATCTAGATTAAAATGTAGTAGATAGAAAAACATCGGATGTGTTAAGCTCACATGACTTTCTCTACTCTTGTACTAACCATTTTCTTATTCTCCATATGCTTCATGTTAATCGAGATATCGAGATGTTAATCTTATTGCTAATTGTCTTGTAGATGCAAGGGGAACATAGTAGGCTTTAAGCGATAGTCAAATATTTTAAGAGCCTGTTGCTATGTGGAGTATTCTATTCTCTTTGCATTACAAGGACAAAAAAAATGAATAACGAATTTCCATTTGAGAAAAAGTATAAGTATTGGAGAATTTAAGGGAATAACAAGCAATATCTCGAAAATGGTTCACTCAACAAAAAAAATGTATATGTCATAAATTGTGTATTTTAACGCGATCTACATTTTTGTGTAGTAAAATTTTGTCTATCTCTTATGGTTTACCAGTTATGCAAAAGTCGTTCACAATGAAGAATACTTTTGGAGGCATTCCCAGAAAATTTGAGATATACATTTCATTTGTCATAAAAATATCTTAAATAAATTATATTTTAATCAAAATCATTAAGAGCCATTTTTGAGAAAATTAACATTTTCGAAAAATGTTCCATGTAAAGGGTAATTTGGGGTGGGGGGGATTTTCTTGAAAACCTTCGTGTCGCATCTCTGGATGATACAGAACCTAAATACCAAGTTTGATGTTTATCCGACTGTTCGTTTCTGAGTTATGATGTTCACAGATACATACACAGACATGTTTCCAAAAATGCTTTTTTTTGGATTCAGGGGTCTCAAAACATATATTTCCGGTGAAATCTCGGTATCGAATTTTTGGGTGGAATACAACACTTCCCCTACTTACTATACGTAGCTTTAGTAAGAATTGTTCGTATATCTCTAATAAACGATATAGAGTAGAGAAAACCATGTAAATGTATCACATCAGATGAAATGTGAAATCGTAGAAATAGGTGCGCATCAGATTGTTTCGTTTTTCAAGAGATTTAGAGTTGTTGATGTTTTTTTGAATGAAACAAAAGCAACGCGAGCAGGTTATTACACTGTGCTGAATTTTCATCGCTATGGAAATTGTACGTATGCAAATACGAGGTGACCTTTGACTCAAAAGAATGTGAAAGAGAGATGAGCGTGACACACATGATGGAGTACAGCGGCGTCACTAATGATTCTCTTCGGGGTTTTAAACAATGTCAACGTCGCTGTATCATTGCAGCTCATTACGTCCTACCCACATGCTCGCTTAAGGAGAACTGGCATAGCAACCACCACAACCTCGGGCAACGAAAGAAAACTGCTTCATCTCTACCCTTAAAGATGATATTCCCCGCTCCTTCATCTTTCCTTTTACCCGGATTTAATATCGCTCTGATACGACCAACAGATTCTCAGATATTAAACATTGGCGAGAGAGCATTTGTAATCTCTCTTTAAACAATTAAAACTGCTCATAAGTAATTAATTTTTATAGCGAAAGAGAGATGTATCAGCCCTTTATCGCTTATTATTTGTGTACATATTATGCTTACAACGTTTATTTTCCTATCTATTTAATTTTAATCAAGATAAACCTTTACAGAAACAGCTACATTACACATTTCGTTATAGATACAAAGAGAACAGCGATAGTCAAATGTTTAACAACTGGACGCTATATGCTGGCCTTATAATTCCATACTGTTTCCATGACATCGCGAGAAACAACTGACTTTAAAGAATGACCAAGAAATGAACAATTTGAACCTTTAGTAACGGATATCTTAGAAATAGCTGATGTCATTGAAAATTGTTTGAAATAAATTTGTGTTTTAAAGAGATCCTCTTTTGTGTAGTACGTTTACTGTCTCTCTTAAGGTTTACAAGATTATACAAAATTTCTTCCAAATGAAGTGGACTTCACAGGTTATTTCCAGAAAACTAAAGATATACATTTTATTTTTAATGTAAATATCTTTAATTATGATACTTTAATCGAAATAGCTATGACCATATTTGACAAAATGAAACATTTCGAAAAGTATTTCATTTCAAGGGTACACTGGTTTGGGGCATTTTCTTGAAAATCCCCGTGTCCCATCTTTGGAAGGTACTGAATCTAAATACAAATTTTGGTATTTACCCGACTTCTCGTTTTCGATTTGTGCCCCCCACCCCAAACTAGCCTTTACATGGAACATGCAATTTTCTCAAAAGTGGCTCTAACGATTTTGATTAAAATATCATGTGTTTTAAGATATTTTCATGAGAAATAAAATGTAGATCTTGAATTTTCTGGGAATGTCACCAAAAGTATTCTTCATTGTGAACGACTTTTGCATAACTGCTAAAGCATAAGAGATAGACAAAATTTTACTATACAAAATGTAGATCGCGCTAAAATACACAATTTATGTCATATACATTTTTTTCTTGAGTGAACCATTTTCGAGATATTGCTTGTTATTCCCTTAAATTTGTCAATACTTATTTTCTCAAATGTGAATTCGTTATTCAGTTTTTTGTCTGGGATATGCAAAGAGTATTAATCTGTGGCAAAGAGAATGGTGCTGCACCTAGCAACCAGATACTAAGAGATATGTCTATGCTTAAAGGCTACTGTATTTCTATATTGCCCTTGTAAATACAAAACAAGGGGAACATAGTACGCCTTAAGCGATAGTCAAATATTTTTAGAACTGGTCGCTATGTGTAATATGTAATTCTCTTTGCATGTCAAAAGATCGTTTCTGCAAATGCTTATCTCAATTAATATGAAACAGATGGAGAATAAGAGTTTGTAAAAATAGTTTGTACAAGAGTAGAGACAGTCATGTGAGTGTAACACATCGGATTTTTTATTTAAAACCATGAATACAAATTTAAACAATGAACAAATAAATAACTATTACTTTTTAAGATTTATTTTTAAGTTTCATCGTGTAGAACATTTCACTTAGGACCGTAAAATTACTTTTTGAAACTGAATAGCTTGAAACCAAAAGACGATACCCTAAGCAAAGATTAAAACACCTAATTTTCACGCAAGACGAAGTTCCGATTAAAGTTTTCTTGCAAAGTTAAAGAAAACTTTCAAAAGTAGCGTTCAGTGATGTATGTGTCAAAACGCAATTTAAATATGTCCACTTGTACAAAAGCCTTAGCTTACTTGAAACATAAATAGTTATTAAAATATAAGTGTCGTGTCTACAGTGATAAATTACATATCAAATTCAAGACAAAAGTTAAATTTATAGAACCATATAAAGCCTAAAAACATATTTGTTTTGGTAAGCTCCCCATTTAATCTCCCGTTACAGCAACTTGAGATAAAGAAGAACGGGAAAAGATCGAAGGACAAAGGAGAGTTTTGTTGTAGAAAACCTTTTGACATTTAAACGTGTTTTTTCAACCCAAGAGAAAGTGGATTGAACGTAGGAATAATAGCAAATTTGTACTTGTAAATATATTATATAATTAATTAATAAGCCGAATTTCTTTCATTTAATAAACTTGCATTCAATAACTTACATAATTACCTTTTTAGAAACCCTTATTCTTTCACAATTCTTTACATTCTTAACGGCTTCAATACATTAAATTACAATAATTACGTACTTGCTTCCTGCTCTCACATTTACCGATATCTTTAAAATCTAAACCCCAATAAATATATAGTTCGGACGATCAACCTTTCCCCAGTGAATAATTACAAAAGAGAATTTTGAAAAAGTTGAGCCAAAAAAGAATTTAGAAATACCGTCCGGAATGCCCTCTGTCTAAACGCTGTCCTGCTGTTTCCCTCGTGACCTCTCTCGCCGTCGAAGAAAGACTTATCAGCCTTGTGGACTGCACGTTGAGGAGAGCTGCAACTGATCCGGCGCCTGCGCAGTCGACGATCACCATCGCCTGACATACTACACAAGTCAAATTAACTGCGCGCTTTCTTCTTGTTGTCGTCTCCTTGACAAACCACTACCATAGTCGTTTCACTTCTGTTCCCGTAGATATCAACCTTTCTTTAGTGGAACCCGTAATCTCCTAGAGTAGATTTCTCCGGGGAGGGTCAATTTGGCACAAGAGAAATATTAGGAAGTCTCATAAGTAATGTCGATATTTAAGTTTGGTGTTTTATAAGATACAATTGGTTTTTCATAGTTCGCCAATTCTATTTACAGGATGTCATATCATTGCATATATTGCGAGAATGTGTCAGTCGTCAGTTGTTAATACACAATCACAAAATGGAAGTTACAAAGTTTGAGATTACAGTCCTTCTAAAGCACTACTGGAAACAAAATTATAAAGCTGCTGCCGCGGCTCGAATAATATGTGAAGTGGAAGGTGGAGGTGTCAGCGTGTGGCACAACAATGGTTCCAGCGTTTCAACACTGGAGAAGAGAACACCAAAGATTTACCACGTTCTGGAAGACCTAATTATGGAATATTGAGAATACACAGAGTTTTGGAAGAAAATCTCAAAAAAGTACTCGTAGAGTGTCAGAAAAACTTGGTCCATCAAAAGATACCATACATCGCCAGATTAAGAAACTTGGGAAATCAAACAGAAGCCGTAGATTTGTACCTCATGCATTGACACCTCAACAGCCTCAACCTAGAGTGGATATCTGTCTTCAGCTATCTGTAATCCCATGGATGATAGATTTATCAAGAGAATTGTCACATGTGACGAAAAATGGGTCTATTATCGGACCCTGAAGTCTCGAAACAGTGGCTCCGTCCCCGTCAACCTGCCAAAGTCATCGTTAAAAGAATCAGTTCGGCCACAAAGTAATGTTGTCTTGTGGAATTTTGAAGGAGTGGTTCACAGGGAGTTTGTTCCAAAAGGGCGTGCAGTCAATGCGAATCTTTATTCTCAACAACTGGAACGAGTTCATGAAATTTTGAAACGGAGATACCCAGCATTATTTGAGGCAATATTTTACATGATAACAGAGTGATTATAGTGTAAATTTACATAATTGTATGTACATGATTTTAAATGTTTCTTAGCCAGAAGGATTTTTAGAAAATAAGCTGGCACGGCCTAACTGAAACTGACAATAGAAGTGGGTAACAATAATACGAGGGGGTGAGTTGTTTGTCACTAAGAAGAGAAAGACGAAATTGACGTCAGGGAAGGGTGCCTTTCTTTAGAAATGGAGGGAATATCTTCCATAGAGCATATATGTTAGTAGTAGTGATTGGCTGACCAAAACAGACGCTAAAGTTGGCGCAATTTGGTAACCAATAGGAGCTCTATTATAATGTTTAGGCAATTCGAGGTGAAGGAGTAAATATTCTCGAGCCATAAGCAAGTGTCACACAGTTGTGAAGAATCTCTCACGAGTTGCACGTCACAGAGTTAGTTGCAAAAATGTAAAGTACGCAAAGTAATTGGTGCGCGGCAACTAAAACGACTTAGTTACATTCAGAAATATCACAGTTTCAGTCAGGCGTGCATAAAGATTAAATATGTCAATTATTAATTAAGTGTGACGGCAATAAAAGTCTAGATTCAGATTTTTTTATCAGTGTTATATTTTAGTAACAACTCCTTTCCGTTTACACACCTTGCTTAGAGACACGTGCTCGACTGAGTTATAATAGCTAGCCGGAGGACAAAGAACCCAAATCTAAAAAAATGATTGAACAATAAGCGCCCAACAAATAAGATAGCAATAGTTATCGGAGAACTGCGACATAGTTAAACGAAATAGAGTTCTCTTGCAGAAGAACAATGCAACACCCCATACTGCAGGAACAACCATGACCTGATCTTGCGCCTTCAGATTATCATCTGTTTCGATCCACGGCTCATTTCTTGCATGGAAGAAATTTGGAAAACATTGAAGCTGTGGTACCGGGTCTCACCGAATTCTTCGCATCAAAAACCAGAGACTGGTACCGTCGTGGGATAATAAACTTCGCTGAGAGATGGCTAAAAACCATAGAATCTTATGGTCTTCACTTTGAAGAGTAGTTTAATTTCTTGTCAGAAAACGTTCCAAATAAAGTTTTGCTTAAAAACCGACGTTAGTTATGCGACACCATCTATATAATAGGATGTTAAAGTTGTAGCATAGTTTTGTAACACGCTGTTGGCCAGGGATAAAGTCAGATAC
Organism: Deroplatys truncata; assembly: GCA_030765065.1. Classification (NCBI taxonomy): domain Eukaryota; kingdom Metazoa; phylum Arthropoda; class Insecta; order Mantodea; family Mantidae; genus Deroplatys; species Deroplatys truncata. Next base: position 28,563,355 of record CM060981.1, on the reverse strand, counting down.
AAATGGCGTTTGCCAGGGACTAAGCAGTAATGGGTAACAATATAGCTAGCCATTAATTGCATATACATGAAAGTTTTAGTAAGTGCTAAGTGCTGTCATTAGTGTTTGCCTAGGTCACGTCATGCTAGCTCGACTTCCAAGATGGCAGTGCACCAGGAAACCGATATCCCACTTACGGCCCATGTAAATTTGTGCGAGGGGCGCAGTCTTACGTTTTATACTCGCTTCCAACCTCTAAGGTATTTCACGTGACCGAAAACTTCAGTATCAGTGTGTTGTATTTACTTGACTTCTCCCTGTGCACTATTCATTTATTTGCATATAAGGTCTACAAACTATTCTTGCAAGAGCTTATTACGTTATCTACTACGTATAGTAAGTAGGGGAAGTATTGTATTCCACCCCAAAATTCGATACCGAGATTTCACCGGATATACATGTTTTGAGACCTCCTGAATTAAAAAAAAAGCATTTTCGGAAACATGTCCGTGTGTGTGTGTGTGTGTCTGTGAACAGCATAACTCAAAAACCAACAGTCGGATAAACACCAAACTTGGTATTTAGGTTCAGTATCTTCCAGAGATGCGACAGGAAGGTTTTCAAGAATATCCTGCCACCCCAGATTAACCTTTACATGGAAAAGTTTTGGAAAATTTTAATTTTCTCAAAAATGGCTCTAACGATTTTAATTAAAGTCTCATATATTTAAGATAATTTCATGACAAACGAAATGTATTTTCTGGAAATGTCTCCAAAAGTATTCTTCATTGTGAACGACTTTTGCATAACTGGTAAACCATAAGAGATAGACAAGATTTTACTACACAAAAAATGTAGATCGCGTTAAAATACACAATTTATGTCATATACATTTTGTTTTTGTTGAGTGAACCATTTTCGAGATATTGCTTGTTATTCCCTTAAATTTTCCAATACTTTTTCTCAAATGGGAATTCCTTATTCATTTTTTTATGCCCCGGACATACAAAGAGAATGGAATGCTGCACATAGCAACCAGCTCTTAAAATATTTGACTATCGCTTAAAGTCTACCAATTCCCCTTGCATCTACAAGAAAATTAGCAATAAGATTAATATCTCGATTAACATAAGTAGATGAAAAGTATGGCTGTGTGTATCTGCTTCATTTTAATCGAGATAAAACGTTGCAGAAATAGCTAAATTACACATTTCGTTATAGCTATAAAGGGAATAGAGAGAGTCAAATGTTAAGAACTGGACGCTATATGCTGGCCTTAAAATTCCATATTGTTTCCATAACAACGAGAGAAATAACTGAAAATCGACAGGAATTTTAAAAAATAATAATTATGTATTAACAATTCCAACCAGCAATAGCGAACATCTCGGAAATGGCGCATACCTCAAAAAAAGATTTGAATTAAATCGTGTGATTTAAAGAGATGTAGGTACATTTTTGTGTGGTACGTTTCTGTCTATTGTTTAACATCTACCAGTTAGACAAGATTATACAAATTTCCTTCCAAACGAAGAGTACCTCCTACGCTATTTCCAGAAAATTCGAGATATATATTTTATTTGTCATGTAAATATCTTATAATTATGGAATTTTAATCATATTTGTTATAGCCACTTTTTAGAAAATAAAGAATTCAAAAAACGTTCCATGTAAAGAGTTGTTTGTGCTGGGAAAATTCCTTTGAAACCCTGCTTGTGGCATCTATGGTTCTTAAATATGTGTTGATAGACGGACAGGCACACAGATACACATGGACCTTTTTCTAAAAGTATTTATTTTATTCAGGTGGCACCAAAACTGTATTTCGGCGAAATATTGATATCCAGTTATTGGGTGGATTAGCAATACCTTTTCTATCTACTATGCACATGATAGAGAAAGTAATAAGCTTTTGTAAGAATAGTTTGTGAAACAATGGGTTAAGAAAGTCCTACGAATGTAAGAAATCAGATTGGTAGAAACGGGCATATCCGTATGTGTACATGAACAGCATAGCCCAGAAGTAAAAGTGGAATAAACACAAAACTCGGTGAAAAGGTTCAGTATCCTGCAAGGAAAAGATTTGATTGGGGGGGGGGTTAAAGCAACACAATGCTACCTCTACCGTTCACAAGTTATTGGTAATAAAACTTGTGTCTTTGGTCAATAGTATGATGAAATATCGGGTATAAAAAATATTATATCGACCAGCTCTAAGTATCATAAAAATGTAGTAATTAGGGCATGTATTTAGCATTTGCTTTATCAAAAATGAGGTACACGCAATAACGAATGATTCAGTGATGCGAAAACAGGTCGCAATAAATAGCTGGTTGTTTTCAGCGGACCGCTCTGAAAGCTGGCGTGTTATTAACGTATGGCCAGCGTATGAAACTCTGTTGAATAAATCAAATCCAACATTTTGGCTATAAAATTCCAAGTACACGAGTGATTTACTGACATTGTATGCATGAAAATATAGTCACAATGTCAGGACATTAAAGCTGGCTTAGTTTTAATATAACTTTTATATCAGAAAAACATAAATAATCATATATGCACCACAACATATAAAACAAATGCTTCACCAGGGCCGTCCAAAACCAGGTCTACGTCATCACCACCTACAGTTTATTACTTTAAACCTTAAAAACCCGAAATTTGTTAAGAAAAAGCGAAAATTTTCGATTTTTTGTTTCTTGTATTTTTATAACACCCATAATTTTAATAGTACACGGATAAAGGAAGAGAGAATTTAATACTAGAGAAATGTAAAAATTTACCAATAGAGCCAAAAGTTAGGAAGGTTTTTAACACAAGATCAAATGAATTAATGAAGAAAGCAGGAAAATACGAGAGCTGTCCCAGAAGTAACCGACCTAACAAAAATTTTGGGAAAAAATCTTTATTTCCGTACATAGAGAAATATAGAGCTTTCAGCTCGATACACTTTTCCCAGTGTTCAATAGCTTTGATGCCCTGTTTATAGTGAGAGTCATTGAGTTACGCAAAATAGCCATCAACTGCAAACTCCACCTCTTCATTGGTGGCAAATCTCACCAAGCCATTTCTTCAACTTTGGAAACAGAAAATAATCAGAGGGAGCTAAGTCTAGAGAATAGGGTGCATGAGGAAGCAATGCGAACCTTAACTCATTGATTTTGGCCATGGTGTGTGAACTTGTGCATTGTCTTCATGAAACAGAATATTCTTTTTCGATAAATGCGGCCCATTTTCTTGATTTCATCATTCAAACGCTGCAATAAGTTTGTATAGTACTCGCCATTGATTGCTTTTCCTTTTTGAAGATAATCAATGAAAATTATCCCACGCGCATCCCAAAAAACTGACCCAATGACCTTGCTTGTAAATTGAACTATCTTCGCCTTTTTTGGAGCCGATTCTCCCTTTTCAATCTACTGTTTTGACTGTTCCTTCGTCTCAGGTGTGAAGTGATGGGCCCATGTTTCAACCATGGTTATGAATCGGCGCAAAAGCTCGGCTTTATTGCAGCGAAACATCACCAAACACTCGACTGAAACATCTTCACGATGCTGCTTTCGTTCCATTGTGAGTAAACGCGGTACCCATTTTGCGCATAGCTCTCTAATGTGTAAATTTTCAGTTAGTGTGCGATGTCCACACTTTTTGAAATGCCTACGATGTTTGCTAGCTTGCGCCCTTTCAGTCGACGTTCATTCAATTCTATTTTGTGGACTTTCATCACAATTTCTGGGGTGGCCAACTTATTTGGTCTACCACTGCGATGTTTGCCTTTGAAGTTCGTACGGCCTCGCTTAAACTCTGCCCCCCAATATTTTGTTGTTGCAAACGAAGGAGCAGACTCCCTCAGAGTAGAATCTAGCTCAGCTTTAACATCAGTTGCACTAAGATCTTTCAAATGAAAGTATTGTGTCAAATAAAGATGACCAGTTTAATCCATGTTTACAAATTCGCTGAGAGGGTTCACTATTAACAATTACTAAACAACGTAGCATCAACAAACGTCACACTTAAGCTTTATAAGGGTGGTACCTTATACCACAGACATTTATTTGAAACAACAACCGCTATATATACACCACGTGATCAAAAGTATCCGAACACTGGCTGAAAATGACGTACAAGTTCGTGGCACCCTTCATTGGTAATGCTGAAAGTCAATATTCTGTTGGCCCACCCTTAGCCTTGATGGCAGCGTTCACACTCGCAGGAATACTTTCAATCAGGTGCTGGAAGGTTTCTTGGGGAATGACAGCCTTTTCTTCACGGAGTGCGGAGCTGAGGAGAGGTATCGATGTAGGTCGGTGAAGCTTGGCACGAAGTCGGTGTTCCAAAACATCCCAAAGTTGTTCTATAGGATTCAAGCCAGGACTTTGTGCAGGTCAGTCCATTACAGGGATGTTATTGTAATGTAAACTCTCCGCCACAGCCCGTACAATATGAACAGGTGCTCGATCGTGTTGAAAAATGCAATTGCCATCCCCGAATTGCCTTTCAACAGTGGGAAGCAAGAAGGTGCTTAAAATATCAATGTAGGTCTGCGCTGTGATCGTGCCGCGCAAAACAATGGGTGCAAGCCCCCTCCAGGAAAAACACAACCACACCATAACATCATCACCTCCGTAGTTCAGTTTTGGCACTACACACGCTGGCAGATGACGTTCACCGGGCATTCGCCATACCCACACGCTGCTGTCGGATCGTCACATTGTGTACCGTGATTCGTCACTTCACACAACGTTTTGCTACTGTTCAATCGTGTAATGTTGACGCTCCTTGCATTCAAGCGAGGCGTCGTTTGGCATTTTCCTGCGTGATGTGTGGCTTATGAGAAGCCGCTCGACCATAGAATCCAAGGTTTCTCACCTCACGCCTAACTGTCATAGTACTTGGAGTGGATCCTGATGCAGTTTGGAATTCCTGTGTGATAGTCTGGATAGATGTCTGCCTATTACTCTTTATGACCCTCTTCAAATGTCGGCGGTCTCTGTCAGTCAACAGACGAGGTCATCCTTTACGCTTTTCTGTTGTACATGTCCCTTCACGTTTCCAGTTCACTATCACATCAGAAACAGTGGATCTAGGGATGTTTAGGAGTGTGGAAATCTCGCGTACAGACTTTCGACAAAAGTGACACCCAATCACTTGACCACGTTCGAAGTCCGTGAGTTCCACGCAGCGTCCCATTCTGCTGTTTTACGATGTCTAATGACTACTGAGGTCGCGAATAATGAGTACCAGGCAGTAGGTGGCAGCACAATGCACCTAAGATGAAAACGTATGTTTGTGGGGATGTACGGATACTTTTGTTCACATAGTGTATATGCACTACCGGGCACAAAAAGTGTAAGTGCTTACATCCTAACTAAGCCTTCTTCATAAGGAACCATTGGGGAAAACGTGCAAACAACTTAACCTGCTCTATTTCCTGCCTCTTCCATCTGGAGTTCTAAGGTTGATAAAGGCAAAGGCACGGATCTTGGAGGGACTCCCGGAACCGAGACAGAGCACCCACGCAGGTCAGTCGGTCCATTGTGCTTCTTTCCTAGGAGGGAAGGTTGAGGGCAGAGACCCGAAGGGTGACCAAATCCAGATGCCGAAGGATGCAAGCACGGAAGGGGTCCCTAACGTTTCAGGATAGAAAGCTCCCTGCCCACAAGCCATCAACCTCCAGTGTCCCCCGGAGCGAAACCCACGCTAAGGAGAGACCTAACTGAGCGTTACCGCAGCGACGCCAGGGAGGAAACCTTTACAGAGCGCAAGCCACCGTCCAGCCGCAACCCGCCGTGCACCGTCGCCTTGTCCAACAACCCTTAAAAAGATGACAAGGAAGATGATGAGTACAGGAAATGAGAGTAAGGTGGGTCGTGGTAGAAGATGGACCACCCTCGCATTCGCCTGGAGATCTGCGGAAACCATGACAAATCCATGGGCCAGAGAGGGCGGTCGCCAGGGATCAATCCCGGGAACTTGCGAATGCATAGACCTAACCGGCTGAGGTATTCCACTCGGTAGCCCTAAGGTTGAATTTGGACTCGTCTGCATAGAGAACTTTCCTCCAATGCTCAATTGTCCAGACTCCCTGCCCTCGACCAAAACGAAATCGTCCAACAGTTCGCAGAATACTTGTGGGAGTTGTTCCCATAGAAGTCTCCACACACAGCGATAGCTGCGCCTATCCAACAGGTTTTGCGCAATCTACAGGGCTCATAGGCATCAAATTCAGACACAAAATCTCGACAGTATGGACAATAATGAATGAACATTCACTAAATATGTGTAACATGATTTGTTTACAATCACAACAATGTCGGAGTGCCGCAAAGTTGCGGATTTTTGATAGGCGTACCGCAAAAACCTGCAAAGCAAGTAATGGCTGCAGCAGAGTATCTTAAGAGCCAAAAGTTTTCGCATTCTTGTTTGTAAAGTGCACATGAAAATAAATTCCAGCAATGTGCCTAAATGACAAGCCATTTCAACTTTATGTACATTTTTCGCGAGTGTTTCGCATTTTGGGGTAGGATCGGCAATGTGTATACAGAGTGGGCGAGAAGTCGCCATACCCCGTAGTATTGAATGCTAATTGATTTATTTTAGCACAGGTCCCTACGAATTAAGTGTCCAATAATATGTGTATGTTCCCCATCATGCTGTAAACACAGTTCCATACGTCTCCATATTGACATATTCCTGAGCATGTCCGGTGTTACAGTGTGAATTGCATTCTCAACACATTGCGCACTTCTTCATTTTTAATATAACGACATGTAGATACATACGCCTTAATCACTCCCCTTAACGGGTGAGAAAGGGTGTTTGTAGGAGGAGTTGTATTGTATTTCGACTGTTGGGGAGCCGAACTTGAAGTAGTTGCGGCTGCACGTATGTAAAAAGTTTCCGTTAGCCTTCGCCCCAAATGTTTAAAAATATTAATTTTGTAATTTTGATTGTTTTTTAAATAGTATATATTTATGTTTGCCTCGGCTGCGTCAGTATTTATATTAGAGACATGAATGTCTTAGCAGGGAGTGGTGCGACAAATAATGTAGGCTTATACAGATTATAATTTTACTTCACTCCTTTTATTAATGCTTGACACGATTTAAATAACACTTCACTGATATAGAGAGCTGTGAGATTCTCTTATTAATTACTTGCACTTCTTAACACGTAAACTATTTTTGTCTCACACAAAATACGTATTAAACTTCTCGAGGACGCATCCCGCGTCCATTTAGAAACACTGTCTACAAGCAACCAACTTCTGAATTTGTAAATTTTGCTCCATTTTAGTTTCTGATTGGCTAATCCTAGTCCAATGGAATACCTTCATTTAACTAAAGTATTTTCTGGTTGTTGGTTGGCTATTTTATAAACTGTCACAAAAATTACATTATTGTTTCCAAGAATTACAAGTAGTATTATTAAACTTTCAAATTCAATATTGCCTCAAGGTCACTTCATTGTTAGCAAATTTAGACCTATTTTTCACAGCTCCTACGTTATTAAATTATGTAATACATTCACATAACATTACTGAACATATATACAATAATATAAATATGTACAATGACTGTAATATACAGTTTTTATATCTTTTTTCATACACATATTGCTTTAAAGTGAGCTGTTATTGAATTTATATATTATATTATTAGATCGAAATCATTTAAGTGTTAAAAATGCTGCCTCACGAGTTGCCAGCCGTGGTGAGGCCAGACTGCTTGGTAGCCATTTCAAAGGAGCTGGTGTTGCTGAAGAACCACGACCTATCCACCGTCCTGGTAAGTGTTCGTTTAGGAACTCGCGCACTACATGAGCGTAGTGAGGAGGTGCTCTATCTTGCTGACCCCTTTCCTCAAGCTGAGGTATTAACCATGTGTCGAATTCATAGGAGATTGTTCACTCGAAGCAGACTCCGGCGCATGTTTCTTCTCGTGTCTTCTTTCTTCCACTCCGCAGCCTGTCTAACACTGCCAAAAGTAAAACACGTCTGTTCCAGTCCAGAAGTGTTGCTTAGCCTTATAATATCTTTCCTGGAATGCTCCCATAATGTCTCATGGTCTGCCCTGTGAGTTGTCGTTAGTGCACCCAAACACTTGCCCTAAGCGCTCCTCAATAGTGCTCACATCTGCCATGGCTACAAATTAAAACTCGACTGCGAAAACATGTAACCATGAATTTCAACAATTTATTTGTACAATTGATAAGACATAACATAGCTACATAGCTTAACAACATTTGATACTCACAGGGCACGGGGACTTCTTGCCTAACCTGTACATTGTGGCTACCATTCCCTAGGAGGAAGGGATGAAGCGAAGGAATCTTGTCTTGCCTTGTACGATACAGATTTCTGTCATTGCTCCGGCCGCGCTTCAGCCATGTGCTATCTGTATCGTTTCATTATGCCTGCATCCTTTACAAGGAATACACTCTCAAAATAGATATGGTTTCAAATTCTTCTGGTTGTAAAAACATTTTCCCCACAATGAAGAAGGTTTTGTTAGCTCCACGTATGGACGCCAATTTGAGATAGATTATTGTTTCACTATGGAAAAGCCGATTTGAGAAAGATGGTATTATGTTGTATTGAAGGACTTGTATTATATTTCAACAGTTGGGGAGCCGAACTTGTAGTAGTTGCAACCGCACGTATAGTAAACAGTTTCCGGTAGCCTTCGCCCCAAATGTGTGGCCTTTGCCCCAAATTTAAAAATAATATCTTTGCAATTAAACTGTTTCTTTAAATATTTATATTTTGCCTCGGCTGCGTCAGTATTTATTTTAGAGACATGGATATCTTGGCAGGGTTGTGTACGACAAGATTATAATTTTACTTCACTCCTTTTATTAATACTTGATACGATTTAAATAACACTAAACTGATGTAGAGAGCTGTGACATTCCTTTATTTAGTACTTGCACTTTTTTAAAACGTATACAATTTTCGTCTCACACAAATAAGTATTATATTTCTCGAGGACGCATCATGCATCCGGTTACAAACACTGTCCGCAGGCAACTGACTTCTGAATTTGTAAATGTTTCTCCTTTTCAGTTTTTTATTGGCTAATCCTACTCCAATAGAATACCTTGATTTTACTAAAGCTTTTTCTGGTTAATGATTAGCTATTTTTTATAAACGGTCACTAAAATTACATTATTGTTACTCCAAGAATCACAAACAGTATTGTTTAACTTTCTTACTCATTATTGCCTCAAGGTAACCTCACTGTTAGCAAGTTTTAACTCATTCTCACAGCTCCTACATTATTAAATTACGTAATATATTCACATAACACAATTACACATGGATACAATAATACAAGTATATGCAATGACTGTTACATACATTTTAGAAATTATTACATACACATATTGCTTCAAGGCGGGCTGTTATTGAATTTACATATTATAGAATTAGGCTGAAATTATTTAAGTGTTAGAAATACTGCCTCAATTGGCTATTGCGAACCATTAATGGCGATATCTCGGAAATGGCTTATGCCACAAAAAGCTCATTTTAAATAAGTTGTGTGTTTTAAAGAGATATACATTTTGTGTGTAATGCGTTTTGTCTATCCCTCAACGTTTACCAGTTATACAAGTTTATGTAAAATTCCTTCTAATGAAGAGGACTAAATACGCTATTTCCAGAAAATTCAAGATATAAATTTTATTTGCCATGTGAGTATCGGTAAATTATGGTGTTTTAATTAAAATTGTTAAATTAAATTGAGTTTTATTTATGGACGCTCTTTAACTGCCGTGGTTCTTAGCGTCCCGTTTTATATTCGGTGTGAAAGATGGGAAATTTTACTCAGAGGTCCGTTTTTACGCCTGAAAAATCCATCCCCTCCGCCGTGTTTGAACTCGCGACCCCGGGAACTAGAAGCAAGCATGGTAACGACTACATCACGGAGGACAAGTAGGAAAGCGTGAGAGTCTTTTTCCTGAAAATAAATTTCGAAAAATCTTTCATATAAACGATATTTTGTGGTGGGGGATATTTTTGAGAAAACCTTCGTGTGACTAAGATTCTGAGGCAGTATTTTTAACACTTGAATTATATAATATATAATTTCAATAACAGCCCGCCTTGAAGAAATATGTAATAATTTGTAAAAATTAATGTATGTAACAGTCATTGCATATGCTTATATTATGGTAAACATTTTCAAAAATGTTATGTGAATACATTACGTAATTTAATAATGTAGGAGCTGTGAGAATAATAAATTTAACGTTGCTAACAATGAGGTAACCTTGAGGCAATAATGAGTTTGAGAGTTTAAATGCTACTAGTCACGATTATAGCAACGATAATGTAAATTTTTGTGACGGTTTAAAACATAGCCAATCAACAATCAGAAAAGGCTTTAGTAAATGCAGGTATTCTATTGGACTAGGATTAGCCAATCGGGGATTTGAAATACAAAAAGTTAAAAGTTTATGCGGTTGAAATATGTTCAGTTGCTGGCAGATCTTGGTAGTGACCGGATGGAAGATGTGTTCTCTAAAGAAATATTACGTATTCGTGTGAAACGAAAATTATGTATACGCGTTAACAGAGTGCAAGTTTTAACTTAAAGAATCTCTCAGCTCTTGATATCAGTGTAGTGCTATTTAATTTGTGCCAAGGATTAATAAAAAGAACTGAATTCATACCAAAAATCTGTGCAAGCCTACGTTCTTGTCTTGTCTTAAGCCCTGATTAAGAGAAACATGTCTCTAAAGTAAGGCTGACGCAGCCGAGGCAAACATAAATACTATCTATAGAACCAGTTTAATAACAAAGCGTTAATATAATATTTTAAAACTTGGAGCGTAACAACAAAAATACATCTTCAAAAATCAGCTTCTCATACGTAGCAGCAATTACGTAATAAATAATCCACTTCAAATGAACGCCCAAAGCGTAGTTCATAAACTCTAGCAACAGTAACTCCTACAAGAAAGTATCTACTTCAATTCAAGGAGCATCAAAACATGCATTTCCGGTGAAATCTCGGTATCGAATTTTTGGGTGGAATGCAATACCTTATCTACTACTCTCTGCACGTCGTAGAGAAGGTAATAAATTTTCGTAAGACTAATTTTTATACCTCTATTAAAAACGATAGAGGGTAGAGAATGTCATGTAAATGCAACGCAATATTTTTTCCATTACGAAGACGATATGCTGTTCTTCGACTCTAGCGAACACAAATAATTTGACTGCTCGAAGCTCCCAGCACGATGATTCACTCTTTTCCCCAGGAATGGAGACTGTATGTGCAATATTATTTTCCAATCACCCGTGAGAGACGCGAGTATCTACCTTCTTCCCAAGTGCGACTTTTTCTTTATTCCGCGATACACCGGAAAAGGAAGCTGCCATCATGACACAGAACAACAACAACAGGCTGCGCGGAAAGGAAATCGAATTTACGTCCCTGCTCTACAGACACAAGGGATAGATGGCTATAGCAAGAAGCGCCGTCCTCTTGCAATCCTGGCCCCTTTCGCACACTATTAAACTTACTACACACGTCATCAAATACATACGACAGTTCATCCAAACAAACAACCCACTACAATGAAAATGGACCAGACGCTTTTAAAAAAGTCTCATGTGTTACACTCACATAACTTTCTCTATTCTTTATTACTAGGTATACAAACCTTATTACTAAAGCTTATTTTTCTATCTACGACACTTTAACACAAATAAACCTTTGCAGAAATAACTACATTATATACTTCGTTATAGCTACAAACAGAAGAGCGATAGTCAAATGTTTTAACAACTGGACGCTATATGCTGCCTTAAAATTCCATACTGTTTCCATGACATCGCGAGAAACACCTGAAAATCGACGGAACTTTAATAGAAGTTACTTTAACAGGTATTGAATAATCCGAAACATTAATAACGTGTAAGGTGACACATACCCAATAGAGTAGAATATTGAGAGTACACGCTAATGCACACAGGATTTAAGCAAAGTCACAGATTACAGAGAAAGAGGTCGGAGGTTAGAGTGAGACAGAGAAGTGGTCCAATTCCTGGAAAGTAAGGGAGTTGGAAAAGCAGAAAGAGAAACGAGAGTTGTAATGCAAGATGGTCATATTGGTTTTAACAGAGAAGTCAAAGGGCAGCGTGACTCCTAATACAAACACTCGCGCGCGCGCACACACACACAGCCAGGAATAATCAAACGGCTTAGATAAATCAGTTGGCTGATTTAGAGCACACAGAATCCGTTTATACTGAGTAGGATGGCTCAGACGGTAACGTCTATGGCCTCCATTAGGAATGTCCCGGATTCGAACCCATGGGGCCGACTAACCAAGGATTTTTCGCGGTTTTCCTCAGTCGTTAGAGGAATGCTGTGTTGGATAATTGGATGTTTCCTTTCATCACTACATTTCAGTTCCTCCTTATTTACCACCATACAAGGCATTGCGCTGATCACCCATCCTGAGTATGCTATGATCTAGAGTTTGCTTGCTGTTCCACATGCTACTGACTCAAGGCATTGCGCTGATCACCCATCCTGAGTATGTTATGATCTAGAGTTTGCTTGCTGTTCCACATGCTACTGACCCAAGGCATTGCGCTGATCACCCATCCTGAGTATGTTATGATCTAGAGTTTGCTTGCTGTTCCACATGCTACTGACCCAAGGCATTGCGCTGATCACGCATCCTGAGTATGTTATGATCTAGAGTTTGCTTGCTGTTCCACATGCTACTGACCCAAGGCATTGCGCTGATCACGCATCCTGAGTATGCTATGATCTAGAGTTTGCTTGCTGTTCCACATGCTACTGACTCAAGGCATTGCGCTGATCACCCATCCTGAGTATGTTATGATCTAGAGTTTGCTTGCTGTTCCACATGCTACTAACCCAAGGCATTGCGCTGATCACGCATCCTGAGTATGCTATGATCTAGAGTTTGCTTGCTGTTCCACATGCTACTAACCCAAGGCATTGCGCTGATCACCCATCCTGAGTATGTTATGATCTAGAGTTTGCTTGCTGTTCCACATACTACTGACCCAAGGCATTGCGCTGATCACCCATCCTGAGTATGTTATGATCTAGAGTTTGCTTGCTGTTCCACATGCTACTGACTCAAGGCATTGCGCTGATCACCCATCCTGAGTATGCTATGATCTAGAGTTTGCTTGCTGTTCCACATACTACTAACTCAAGGCATTGCGCTGATCACCCATCCTGAGTATGTTATGATCTAGAGTTTGCTTGCTGTTCCACATGCTACTGACTCAAGGCATTGCGCTGATCACCCATCCTGAGTATGTTATGATCTAGAGTTTGCTTGCTGTTCCACATGCTACTGACCCAAGGCATTGCGCTGATCACCCATCCTGAGTATGCTATGATCTAGAGTTTGCTTGCTGTTCCACATGCTACTAACCCAAGGCATTGCGCTGATCACCCATCCTGAGTATGTTATGATCTAGAGTTTGCTTGCTGTTCCACATGCTACTGACTCAAGGCATTGCGCTGATCACCCATCCTGAGTATACTATGATCTAGAGTTTGCTTGCTGTTCCACATACTACTAACCCAAGACATTGCGCTGATCACCCATCCTGAGTATGCTATGATCTAGAGTTTGCTTGCTGTTCCACATGCTACTGACCCAAGGCATTGCGCTGATCACGCATCCTGAGTATGCTATGATCTAGAGTTTGCTTGCTGTTCCACATACTACTAACCCAAGGCATTGCGCTGATCACGCATCCTGAGTATGTTATGATCTAGAGTTTGCTTGCTGTTCCACATACTACTGACCCAAGGCATTGCGCTGATCACGCATCCTGAGTATGTTATGATCTAGAGTTTGCTTGCTGTTCCACATACTACTAACCCAAGGCATTGCGCTGATCACGCATCCTGAGTATGCTATGATCTAGAGTTTGCTTGCTGTTCCACATGCTACTGACCCAAGGCATTGCGCTGATCACGCATCCTGAGTATGTTATGATCTAGAGTTTGCTTGCTGTTACACATACTACTAACCCAAGGCACTGCGCTGATCACCCATCCTGAGTATGCTATGATCTAGAGTTTGCTTGCTGTTCCACATACTACTAACCCAAGGCATTGCGCTGATCACCCATCCTGAGTATGTTATGATCTAGAGTTTGCTTGCTGTTCCACATACTACTAACCCAAGGCATTGCGCTGATCACGCATCCTGAGTATGCTATGATCTAGAGTTTGCTTGCTGTTCCACATGCTACTGACCCAAGGCATTGCGCTGATCACGCATCCTGAGTATGCTATGATCTAGAGTTTGCTTGCTGTTCCACATGCTGACCCAAAGCATTGCGCTGATCACGCATCCTGAGTAAGTTATGATCTAGAGTTTGCTTGCTGTTCCACATGCTACTGACCCAAGGCACTGCGCTGATCACGCATCCTGAGTATGTTATGATCTAGAGTTTGCTTGCTGTTCCACATGCTACTGACCCAAGGCATTGCGCTGATCACGCATCCTGAGTATGCTATGATCTAGAGTTTGCTTGCTGTTCCACATGCTATTGACCCAAGGCATTGCGCTGATCACGCATCCTGAGTATGTTATGATCTAGAGTTTGCTTGCTGTTCCACATGCTACTGACCCAAGGCATTGCGCTGATCACCCATCCTGAGTATGCTATGATCTAGAGTTTGCATGCTGTTCCACATGCTACTGACCCAAGGCACTGCGCTGATCACGCATCCTGAGTATGTTATGATCTAGAGTTTGCTTGCTGTTCCACATGCTACTGACCCAAGGCACTGCGCTGATCACCCATCCTGAGTATGTTATGATCTAGAGTTTGCTTGCTGTTCCACATTCTACTGACCCAAGGCATTGCGCTGATCACCCATCCTGAGTATGTTATGATCTAGAGTTTGCTTGCTGTTCCACATGCTACTGACCCAAGGCATTGCGCTGATCACGCATTCTGAGTATGTTATGATCTAGAGTTTGCTTGCTGTTCCACATGCTACTGACCCAAGGCATTGCGCTGATCACGCATCCTGAGTATGTTATGATCTAGAGTTTGCTTGCTGTTCCACATGCTACTGACCCAAGGCACTGCGCTGATCACACATCCTGAGTATGGTATGATCTAGAGTTTGCTTGCTGTTCCACATGCTACTGACCCAAAGCATTGCGCTGATCACCCATCCTGAGTATGCTATGATATAGAGTTTGCTTGTTGTTCCACATATTACTGACCCAAGGCATTTCGCTGATCACCCATCCTGAGTATGCTATGATCTAGAGTTTGCCTGCTGTTCCACATGCTACTAACCCAAAGCATTGCGCTGATCACGCATCCTGAGTATGCTATGATCTAGAGTTTGCTTGCTGTTCCACATGCTACTGACCCAAGGCACTGCGCTGATCACGCATCCTGAGCATGCTATGATCTAGAGTTTGCTTGCAGTTCCACATATTACTGACCCAAGGCATTGCGCTGATCACCCATCCTGAGTATGCTATGATCTAGAGTTTGCTTGCTGTTCCACATGCTACTGACCCAAGGCATTGCGCTGATCACGCATCCTGAGTATCTATGATCTAGAGTTTGCTTGCAGTTCCACATATTACTGACCCAAGGCATTGCGCTGATCACCCATCCTGAGTATGCTATGATCTAGAGTTTGCTTGCTGTTCCACATGCTACTGACCCAAGGCATTGCGCTGATCACGCATGCTGAGTATGTTATGATCTAGAGTTTGCTTGCTGTTCCACATGCTACTGACCCAAGGCATTGCGCTGATCACGCATCCTGAGTATGTTATGATCTAGAGTTTGCTTGCTGTTCCACATGCTACTGACTCAAGGCATTGCGCTGATCACGCATCCTGAGTATGCTGTGATCTAGAGTTTGCTTGCTGTTCCACATGCTACTGACCCAAGGCATTGCGCTGATCACGCATCCTGAGTATCTATGATCTAGAGTTTGCTTGCTGTTCCACATGCTACTGACCCAAGGCATTGCGCTGATCACGCATCCTGAGTATGTTATGATCTAGAGTTTGCTTGCTGTTCCACATGCTACTGACCCAAGGCATTGCGCTGATCACCCATCCTGAGTATGCTATGATCTAGAGTTTGCTTGCTGTTCCACATGCTACTGACCCAAGGCATTGCGCTGATCACCCATCCTGAGTATGCTATGATCTAGAGTTTGCTTGCTGTTCCACATGCTACTGACCCAAGGCATTGCGCTGATCACGCATCCTGAGTATGTTATGATCTAGAGTTTGCTTGCTGTTCCACATGCTACTGACTCAAGGCATTGCGCTGATCACGCATCCTGAGTATGCTATGGTCTAGAGTTTGCTTGCTGTTCCACATGCTACTGACCCAAGGCACTGCGCTGATCACCCATCCTGAGTATGCTATGATCTAGAGTTTGCTTGCTGTTCCACATGCTACTGACCCAAGGCACTGCGCTGATCACCCATCCTGAGTAGGGTATTATCTAGAGTTTGCTTGCTGTTCCACATACTACTGACCCAAGGCATTGCGCTGATCACGCATCCTGAGTATGTTATGATCTAGAGTTTGCTTGCTGTTCCACATGCTACTGACCCAAGGCATTGCGCTGATCACGCATCCTGAGTATGTTATGATCTAGAGTTTGCTTGCTGTTCCACATGCTACTGACCCAAGGCACTGCGCTGATCACCCATCCTGAGTATGCTATGATCTAGAGTTTGCTTGCTGTTCCACATGCTACTGACCCAAGGCATTGCGCTGATCACCCATCCTGAGTATGCTATGATCCAGAGTTTGCTTGCTGTTCCACATACTACTGACTCAAGGCATTGCGCTGATCACCCATCCTGAGTATGCTATGATCCAGAGCTTGCCTGCTGCTGGACATGCCACTTGACCCAAAACTTTGGTTTGCAAGTCCTTGGGGGTGTATATCCTACAAGGAGGAGGGTAATCCTTTAAAGAAGAAGAATCCGTTTGTGTTTTTGAACCTGTTTCTTCTTGATGTGGAATTTGGAAGATGAACATATTTCAGAAGAAAATCTAAATCATGTCAGTCAGAAAAGTTTGACATTACCTCTAATACTTTTTATTGGTTATTCAACAGTTTAAATGGTTAGTTTGAGCATTTCATGAGCTTGATGGCGACTATGTTTTGAAGGGTTCCTGATGCCTTCTGCAGAAAGCCCTCGTGTATATCGAGAGATTGCGTTTCACATCGCCCTTGGAGAAAATTTCCATCAGACGCAAGATGATCCATTAGCATCAAAGTTTTTGGTGTAAACATTCATAGGCTGTAAGATTCCTAATGTTGTTAGTTATACTCTGTATACATTAGTGATCTGACGAAGATCGGAGTGATTTGTCATGAAAATGAAGCACAAAATTCGTTAAAAAAACCTCGAATTGACACCATAATACATACAGTAACTTCTTACTTTTTCTATCATCCACTTACAGTAGGTTATAGGAAGTAGTAAAATCCACCCCAAAAATTCGATATAAAGATTTCGAAGAAAATGCATCAACTGTGATTGCTTCAGAAAACAATTTTTTCAAAACAATACGCACACACGTGTGTGTGTGTTTGTGTGTGTGTGTGTGTGTGTGCGCGCGCGCGCGTGTGTCTGTAAACAGCATAACTCAAAAGGTTGAATAAATACAAAACTTATTTAAGTTCCTCTTCCAAATAGGCAATCGCTCTTACAATTTTGTTTTCAAAAATGGCTGTAATAGTCTTTGGTATAATACTACATATTTAAAATATTTACAGGACTAATAAACGTACACTTTGAAATTTCTAGGTATATCTAGGAATAGATTCTGAGGCAAATTGTACAAAATTAGGAATGAATTTTGTACAATTTGCATAACTGGTATACTATAAGAGATAGCAAAAATCTGATGTGTTACATTCACAGGACTTTCTCTATCCTCTATCGTGAGCAAACAATCTATTCTTACTAAAGCTTAGTTTTTTATCTAGTACATTTTAATCCAAATAAACCTTTGCAGAAATAGCTACATTATACATTTCGTTATAAGTACAAAGATAACAGCGACAGTCAAATGTTTAACAACTGGACGCTATATATAAGTCTGGGATGGGGGTATTTTCTAATAATCTTCGTGTCGCATCTTTGAAAGATGCTGCTATTTATTCGACTTTTCTTTCTCAGTTATGCTTTTCACAGACACACACACGGACATGTTTCCAAAAATGCTTTATTTGGATTCAGGGGGTCTCAAAACATATATTTCCGGTTAAATCTCGGTATCGAATTTTTTAGTGGAATGCAATATTTCCCCTACTTACTATACGCAGTAGATAAAGTAAAAACCTGACCCTGATAAGAGGGAATTAGAAGTGTGTTTTACGTACACTTTCTCTACAAATATAGTAAGTAGGGGAAGTATTATTCTCCACCAAAATTTCTATATATATAGATTTCACCATTAATACACGTTTTAGGCCTCCTGAATCCAAAAAAAAAGCATTTTAGAAAAGGGTACGTGTGTGAACAACATAACTCAAAAACGAAAAGTCGGATCAACACCAAATTTGGTATTCAAGTTCAGCATCATCCAAAAATTCGACAAGAAGATTTTCAAGGAAATTTCCGTCGTCCTCTGTGGTGTAGTGGTTAACATGCTAGCCTCTAGTTCCTGAGGTCGCGGGTTTAAACACGGCGGAGGGCGATGGATATTTTCGGGCTTAAAAATTGTTAGCATGGCTTCCTTCGGAAGGGAAATAAAGCCGGTGGTCCCGGGTCGTATATTTTCGGCACGTAAAAGAACCTCAAACCTGATAAAGGCGCCTCTGAGCAAAATTACCGATCTTTCACGCTCAATATAGAATGGGACGCTAAGAACTATAGTAGTTAAAGAGCGTTCATAAATATAACTCGACTCAATTCAAGGAAATATCCCCACCCCAGACTACCTCTTACATTAAATTTTTTTCAAAATTTAGATTTTCCCAAAAATAACTAACGATGTTTATAAAATATCATATTGAGGCAGTATTTTTAACACTTAAATGATTTCAGTCTAATTACATAATATATAAATTCCTTAACAGCCCGCCTTAAAGCAATATGTGTATGCAACAAGATATAAAAAGTGTATATTAGGCATTGTATATGTTTATACTATTGTATACATGTAATAATGTTATGTGAATGTCTTACGTAATTTAATAATGTAGGAGCTGTGAGAATAATAGGTTAAAATTAGGTAACAATGAGGTAACCTTGAGGCAATAATGAGTAAGAAAGTTTAATAATGCTACTAGGCATTATTGGAGCAACAATAATGTAAGTTTTGAGACAGTTTATAAATAGCCAATCAACAACCAGAGAAAAGCTCAAGTTAAATAAAAGTATTCTATTGGAGTAAGATTAGCCAATTAGAAATTGAAATGGAGGAAAATGTATAAATTCAGAAGTCAATTGCTTGCAGACAGCGTTTCTAACCGGACGCGAGACACGTCCTCGAGAAGTTTAATACGTATCCAGTGTGAGAAAAAAATAGTTTAAGTGTTAAAAAAATGCTAGTAATTAATAAATAATCTCATACCTCTCTCTATATATTAGTGAAGTGTAATTTTAATCGTTTAAAGAATTAATAAATGGAGTGAAGAAAAACTTAAAATCTGCGTAAGCCTACATTCTTCAGTCGCACCACTCCCTGCTAAGACATTCATGTCTCTAAAAAAAATATAAATATTGACGCAGCCGAGGCAAACATAAATATATAATATTTAAAGAAAGAGTCAAAATTACAAAGTTAATATTTTTAAACTTGGTGCGAAGACTACTGGAAACTTTTTACCATACGTACGGCTGCAACTACTTCAAGTTCGGCTCCCCAACAGCCGAAATACAATACAACACCACCACAAAATTAACCTACTTCATATGTTTAAGATATTTTCATGGCAAATAAAATGTATACCTTGAATTTTCTTGGAATGTCTTCAAAAGTTCTCTTCGTTCCCGATGGCTTTCACATAACTGGTAAACCGGAGGAGTTTACTACCTACACAAAAAACGTAGACCTCGTTAAAACACACAATTTATGTGCGGTACATTTTTTTGTGGAGTGAATCATTTCCGAGATATTCCTTGTTATTTTATTTGTTTGAATTTTCCAATATTTATACTTTTAGCTCTACATGTAGTAGTACGGCAAGTAATGCATTCCCCAAAAAATCGATATCGAGATTTCACCGGAAATACATGTTTTGAGCCGCCATGAATAAAAATAAAGCAGTTTTGGAATCATGTGCGTGCGTGTGACTGAACAAACTTGGTACTTGAATTTATTATCTTCAAAGGATGCGACACAGAGATTTTTAAGAAAATACCCCCACCCTAGACTACTCTTTATATGGAACATTTTTCGAGAAATTTGATCTTCTCAAAAATGGCTGCAACGATTTTAATTAAAATCTCATATGTTCAAGATACTTTTTTGGCAAATGAAATGTACATATTGAATTTTTTGGGAATGTCCCCAAAATCCTTTTCATTCTAAATTAGTTTTGCATAACTGATAAACCGTAAAAGATAAATAAATTTTACTACACAAAAAAATGTAGATCTCGTTAAAAACATACAATTTATGTCATATACATTTTTGTGTCGAGTGTACCATTTCCGACATATTCCTTGTTATTTATTTGAATTTTCTAATACTTATACTTTTTACCTCTACTACGTATAGTAAGTAGGGGAGTACTGCATTCAACCCAAAAATTCGATATCGTAACTCAAAAACGAAAAGTCGGATAAATACCAAACTTGGTATTTGAATTTATTATCTTCCAAGAATGCGACACGAAGATTTTTCAGAATATGCCCACTCCCTAGATTACCCTTTAAATGGAACATTTTTCGAAAATGTTCATTTTCCTAAAAATGCCTGCAATGATTTTGATTAAAATATCATATGTTTAAGATATGTTTTATTGAAAATGAAATGTATATCTTGAATTTTATGGGAATGTCTCCCAAAGTCCTTTTCATTCTGAATGAATTTTGCATAACTGGTAAACCGCAAGAGATAGACAGCATTTTACTACATAAAAATATATTTTTTGTCGAATGAAACATTTCCGAGATATTCCTTGTTATTTTTTTTAATTTTCCAATACTTATATTTTTTAACAATGGAGAATTATGTCCTGGACAAGCAAAGAGAATGGAGTAAGCTGATTGGAATGCTTTAAAAGTGAGCCGAGTTATTTAACAGCCATAGTGTGCGTCTCAGATATTTTCATATGTATATCATGTAACTTCTCTAAGGTAAGTTAAAAGGAATACGAAGAAATAGCATTGCATTTACCTTGGAAACCAACGCGATACTTTTCGTTCCTGTTTGTAGAAAAAAATGTTATTTGGTTTTCCAATTTTCGTTTGAACGATGTTTGTATTTGCCCCATGGTTTATCCAAAGCGGCCCTTGGATGAGCCACAAATTAGGTTTGCAGCGCCGCTCACGCTAACCAAATTACTGTCGAAGCGAAGGAGCTAATGGTAGGGCTATTACCAAGACTTGGCGACGACCAAGAAAAATCGTGGCGGTCACAAAAAATGTAACAAGGATTAATATATCACTTGAGTAAAGAAAATATTCAAGCGTTGCTTTCTAAAGTAACGTTCTATTTGGACGTCATCTAACGTGCAACAATCTCACGAATTTCTCAACCCATTATTTATTTATATGTATATTCTACAAATCATTTCTACCTTATCTACTACGTATAGTAACTAGGGGAATTATTTTATTTCACCCAAAAATTCGATATCGAGATTTCACAGGAAATACATGCTTTCAGAGCATCTGAATCCAAAAAAGGAATTTTTAGAAAAAGGTCCGTGTTTGTCTGAACAGCATAACTCAAAAACCAAAAATCTGATCAATACCAAACTTGGAAATTAAGTTCAGTACTTTTCAAAGATGCAACACCAAGATTTTCAAGAAATACCCCCACCGCAAACATGGAAGACTTTTCGAATGTTGATTTCCTAAAAAAGGGCTAACGACTTTGATTAAACTATCAGGTATGAAGGATATGGGTTCACAGGCTATTTATAGAAAATTCAAGACATACATTTCATTTGTCATGTAAATATATGGTTAATATATGGTGTTTAATCAAAATCTTTAGAGCCATTTTTTAGACAATCAAAACTTTTGAAAAATCTACCATGTAAAGTGTAGTTTAGATTGGGAGATTTCTTGAAAATCTTTTTCTTATTTTTTGAAGGCAATGAACTAAAATACGAAGTTTGGTATTTGTTCAACTTTTTATTTATTTGTTATGCTGTTCATAGACACACAGAGCGTTTTCTAAAAATGCCTTTTTTGGATTCAGGAGGCCTCAAAACATGTATTTCCGGTGAAATCTCGGTATGAAATTTTTTGGTGGAATGCAATACCTTCTCTATAGGTTCAAAACAGTATAAAGAATATATAGAAAATTAATTTCCACAAATCATTTGAAATAAATTGTGTATTAAAGAAATCCATTTTTCTGTGCAATACGTTTCGTATCCATCTCTTATCGTTTACCAGTTGTACATAATTACACAGAATTGGTTCCGAAAGAACACCGAAGGCTATTCCCAAAACAGTTTCAATATACACATTTTATCTATCAGATAAATATATGCTATTTTAATCAAAATCTTTAGAGCCTTTTAAAAAAATTCTGATGTGCTACACTCACATGACTTTCTCTACTCTTGTACAAACTATATTTACAAACGCTTATTCTCCATCTACTTCATGTTAATCGACATGTCAATCTTATTGCTAATTTTCTTGTAGATGCAAGGGGAATATGGTAGGCTTTAAGCGACAGTCAAATATTTTAAGAGCTGGTTGCTATGTGGCGCATTCCATTCTCTTTGTATGTCCAGGACAGAAAAAAATGAATAATGAATTCCCATTTGAGAAAAAGTATAAGTATTGGAAAATTTAAGAGAATAACAAGCAATATCTCGAAAATGGTTCACTCGACCAAAAGAATGTATATGACATAAATTGTGTATTTTAACGCAGTCTACATTTTTTGTGTAGTAAAATTTTGTCTATCCCTTATGGTTTACCAGTTATGCAAAAGTTGTTCACAATGAATACTTTTGGAAACATTCCCAGAAAATTCGAGATATAGATTTCATTTGTCATAAAAATATCTTAAACATATGATATATTGATCAAAATTGTTAGAGCCATTTTTGAGAAAATTAAAATTTTCGAAAAATCTTGCAGTGGGGGGATTTTCTTGGTAACCTTCGTGGGAATTCGTTATTCATTTTTTTATGTCCTGGACATACAAAGAGAATGGAATGCGCCACATAGCAACCAGCTCTTAAAATATTTGACTATCGCTTAAAGTCTACCATATTCCCCTTGCATCTACAAGAAAATTAGCTATAACATTAACATCTCGATTAATATGAAGCATATGGAGAATAAGCGTTTGTAAAATAGATTGTATAAGAGTAGAGAAAGTCATGTGAGTGTAACATATAAAATTTTTTTAATGAACCTCAAAACACGAAGTTACAATGAGATATCCATATAGAATCTTTGGGTGTAATGCAATACTTTCTCTATCTATTACCTATGTATAGAAAACCTGAAAAAAACGACAAGATTTAGAAATATCGTCTATGGGTTACCCTTAAGTTGTTTTAAAAGTCGAAGAATCATGGGACTTAAAGGGTTAATCCCATAACGCAGTAAAGTTTTCTTTGAGGTACTTGCCAGTTGTCTGTTTTGCACGCAAGTTTATCCCCTTTTCTGTGCAGCAGTATAAAAGAGAGAAGGAAGCCCGCCTTATTCTTCAATACATACATAATGCACCAGTGAGCAAGGCACATTACTTTTCTATCGTCACCGGCAGGTTTTTCTACATAGAGAGACAAAACTGTCGCAGTCCCTGGGAGGATAAGAGAGCCAGTCGGGTGAGATGAGATCACCTTCTTCTCTCCAACATCACTTTCCGACCCACTTGCTCGATAAGAAGTCAAACATTACTGGAAATGTGAAGGTATATGTTACCAGGACGAGAAGCTGCCTCGCCAAGCTGATTGAAATGTTCTTCTGTGGTAAGCAAAGGTCATGTGATCTCTTTGTTACAAGGAGAGTTCCTTCTCGTTCAGCTTTTAAAAGATTAATACAAATCTTACTTGGGCTTCTCTACATGTTACAGTTTCAAGTTTAACCCTTATAAGAGGGACAATACTAAAATTCATGGGCAACCTGTTGTTTTAAATCTTTATTTTTATTTTAGACAAAGCATGTACAAAGAGCGCCAAAGAAAATTTCACTGCACCTCGCGTCTGTCACATTATTTATCGTTGTACGTGGCCTTGCGAAACTATGGCCATTTGTGGCAGTATTTTATATCACAACAATGTAAATGCCAGAGTGATTGTAGTGTAAATAAGCATTATTGTATGACAATGATTTGAGATGTTTGTTAATTATAAGCATTGTTAGGAAATAAGTTTACACGGCCTCACTGAAACTGACAATAAGAGCGGGTAACAATGAGCGAGGGGGTGAGTTGTTTATCAATTATAAGAGACAAGCAAATGACGTCAGATTAGCGCGCTTTTCTTAGAAATGGAGGGAATATTTTCCCTAGAGCATTTGTGTTCGTAATTTTGATTGGATATAAAAATAGACGCTAATGTTGGCGCGTTTTATTAACCAATAGTAGCTCGATTATAATCTTTAGGCATATCGGGTGAAGGAGTATAAAAAGCTAAAGCCAGAGACGGGTATTGTCCAGTTCAACAGGATCATTCACGCATTACACGTCGCTCAGTCCAACAGAATCATTCGCGGATTATACGTCGCGCAGTTTGACAGAATAATTCACAAGGCAAACGTCGTTCAGTCCAACAGAAGCACTCGCGGGTAATACGTCGCTCAGTTCAACACAATCATAAACAGGTTATGCGTCGCACAGTTTAAGAGAATCGTTCACGCGTTATACGTCGCGCAATTCTACAGAATCTCTCGCGTCGTAAAGTTAGTTATAAATTTGAAATACGCGAATTAATAACGTGCAGCAACTAAGTGATTATAGTAACATAAAAAATATAACAGTTTCAGTCGGTCGTGTATCAAGAATAATTATGTGAAATGAATAAAGTGTGACGACAATAAAAGTGTAAAAACAAATTCTTTTATCAGTGTTATCTTTCAGTAAAAACTCCTTTCCGTTTACGCACCCTGTTTAAGAGATATGCTCGACTGAGAAATAATAGCTAGCCGGAGGACAAAGAACCCAAAATTTGAACTAGTGATACAATAACAGGCGCTCAGCAAATAAATAACACGAGATACCGCGACACATTTCATTGTTGCTTTAGGCCACGGTGCAAGGGTGCGCCACTCCTTCCGCTAAATAGTTACACCAACAAGCACAACAAAGTTTACAAAATGGCGTAGAAACGTAATATATGCTTACGCTCTCTATCTTATTAGCTAAAAGAGAAAGAGTTAGAGTGAGTGCATTCAGTTTGTCATACAGACCTCTTATCGTGATTGGTAGCCCATACCTTATCGACGAGTTCAGGACATGCCTTTGAAAGGTTTAAAAACTAAGGGGAAAACTTAATGAGCTCCCAGGTTAGTGAAATGTAGAATGCTGAGAAAATATATTGTCTTTACGTTGTTTGCCCCACGTATGGGCGCCAATTTGAGAAGATGGCTTGTACTGAAGGAGCTGCTGCTACGTATGGAAAGCCAGTTTGAAGAAGGTGTATTATATTTCGACTGTTGGGGAGCCGAACTTGTAGTAGTTGCACGTATGGTACCCGGTAGCCTTCGTCCCAAATTTAAAATATTAACTTTGTAATTTAACTGTTTCTTTAAATATTCTATTTATGTTTGCCTCGACTGCGTCAGTATTGTTGTTAGAGACATGTTTCTCTTAGCAGGGTTGTGGTACGACTGAAGAATGCAGGCTTACATAGATTATAATTTTACTTCACTCCTTTTATTAATGCTTGACACGATTTAAATAACACTTCACTGATATAGAGAGCTGTGAGATTTTTTTATTAATTACTTGCACTTTTTAACACGTAAACTATTTTCGTGTCATACGAATACGTTTTAAATTTCTAGAGGACGCATCTCGCGTCTGATTAGAACACTGTCTGCTAGCAACGCGTCCAGTTATGAGCACTGTGTACAAGCAACTAACTTCAAGATTTGTAAATTTTGCTATATTTCAGTTTCTGATTGGCTAATCCCACTTCAATAGAATACCTTCATTTAACTTAAGCTTTTTTTCTTGTTGTTGATTGGCTGTTTTATAAACTGTCACAAAAATTACATTATTGTTGCTTCAAGAATGACTAGTAGTATTGTTAAACTTTCTTACTCATTATTGCCTCAAGGTTACGTCATTGTTAGCAACTTTTAATCTATTTATTCTCACCGCTCTTACATTATTAAATTACATTCACATAACATTATTGAACAGGTATACAATAATATAAACATATACAATGACTGTAATATACACTTTTTATATATTGTTACATATACATATTGCTTTAAGGCGGGCTCTTATTGTATTTTATATTATATAATTTGACTGAAATCATTTAAATGTTGAAAATACTGCCTCAATGTGGAGTGTGAGATCATTTTCTAAATAAAGTTTGAATGGTGTTCATTAAATACATAGCAAGGCAGCATTTTATAACAAAATAAATAAACAGAATTGTATTCTCAGTGATATCAATGCTTGTTACTACATAGAAGCGAACATAATTAAATAATAAATAAATAAGGCAGCATGTTTTCCCTCTAAATCAAACTATAATTTGTTAATATATCCATACTAACATATTGCTGATCATAGGAATACAACAGGATTATAGAGAAACGTATAAGCCAATTTTATTGCCATAATATGTATGTCATATTCGGTAAACCATATACATATTTATCTCTAGTTTCTAAACATGATCAGTTAATTATAACAAAAGAATAATTTAAATTTATTAAACGAATATCATCATCTGCAGATGTTTTACGGGGAGTGCCCACTTTCTGACGAGTATGTAGACCGTGTTCCCCACTTTCCTGGAATATTTTTATCCAGTAATTTACTATAGAAGCACTTTTATGCACTGTCGTTGCAATTGCTGTAACAGTGCGACCAGCCTCCCACGATAAGTCCACGAGTAATTTCGCTAGTATACGGCATGACTGGTTCTGAAACAATAAACATCTTTTGGTTTCAGTAACACCAGAAAAAGCAAAGGCATCAACTTCCCCTCTTTTCCCCCTTATTACTGTGTTATCAAGCCACCACGCTCTGCGATAGGTAAGGTGAAGGACACGCCTCA
Organism: Deroplatys truncata; assembly: GCA_030765065.1. Lineage (NCBI taxonomy): Eukaryota > Metazoa > Arthropoda > Insecta > Mantodea > Mantidae > Deroplatys > Deroplatys truncata. The sequence goes on along the minus strand of CM060981.1, from coordinate 28,535,960 downwards.
AAAGACCTCAAAATTCGCCAAAGAGTTTCTTTGGTGCTGTTTGTACCTATACTCTGGTGCAGAAAAGTTGCCGACCGAGCCGGATGGCTCAAGCGGTAATGTCTGTGGTCCGCATTCGGAGGCCCGGATTCTTCCTGGTTTCCCTAAATCGCCAAAGTAAATATCGGGCATGATATTTAATACCACACCTCACAGTTCCATCTCAAGTGTAAAACTAGTAAAAATGAAAACAAATGCTAATAGTGCATGCTCCGATATTTATCCACAGATAATGAAAGCAGGTGGACTCGGAGTCACCCTAATGCCATCTGCCAGTCACGTATAGAAGCAGAGATACAGTTGCCTACTACCAAGGCGTCTGGAGACACGTTACGAAGCAAGGTAGTATGATACAGAGGTGAGTTCTAGAAGGCTAATCATCCGCCACACACTGTGCCCCGTATCTGCTAATACATTCGTTGTGACATAACCAAGTAGTTAAAGCGTCGTAAAATAAATAGAGAGAGATAGATAAGGTATCTTTATTGGTTTCAAATTATTGAAGTTATTACACAAGTATTTAGTGCATGGGTCATTGACCGTACATGCATATTTAACATACAATAGGGTGACGCAGGTAATTCTTTCTGCCCCAGTTTAGGCGCAATATGACGCAGCCGCGCTCCATCCTCCAACAATGAAGCAATACCTTGGCCTCACGGTTGCTGCTTGTTTCCTCCCAGTTGGTTCTTCTTTTGCCACGGCTGCTCCAGCATGAAACCTTAACCTCAGGATATGCGTGGGTGTGTACAGAGAAACACACAAACGCTGTCTTGGAAAACTTTTATTCACAATTTAAAATAATACTGCGGTTTGCCGATTACTTTTAAACGCTTAAGATGATACTTTCTCTTTACCAAGACCGAAGAATATTAACTACAGCTAAGCGTTCTACCCTCTAGCATGTTCGCCACCAATGTTCACAACTCGACAAGAATGTCGTCCTGTCCTCGCCAGGCACTCAGGACAGACTGATCTACCCACGCTACTACAAGGAAAACCAACGCTTAAACTTCCCCTCTCTCCCCTCAAAATTAGCGTCATGATGCTTAGAGTGGCCTTCACCAGGCTAAGTGCAGCTGTACTCTGCTAGTTACCAGGAAAAACTTGCTTCAATGGTATTTATCCTTTCTACCTGAGGCTGGTTCCTAATTAACAAAACTGTGCCTGTCTTGTCTTTCTTTCGCTTTTACAGTCAACAATTTTCACAATGCTTCTCCTTTTTATACATACACTGATTTTAAATATATTATTACTTATTTTAAATCACTATCCTTCTCAGATTATTATGATAATTATTGCCTTTATAATTCCGGCATCAAGTGTGACAAAATAAACAACAGAAAAACAAAACAAATAGGAACAAGAAAAAGGAACAAACTTGTCTAACTGAACAAATTTGACCTAGGTTCGCGCACTTTAGCCAAAAAATTGCCCACGTTTTGCCAGTTCGACTGGTCAGCCAGTAGCTCCCAACATGTCAATCTCTTTCTTGAGGGACTTAAGAATTTTACTTTTGTTTAATCGTTCGCTGGTTCTCCCACTGTACACATTCCGCCAAAATATGTACCCAGTCCTCATTCAAATCACAGAATGGGCAGATTCTCTTGCCAGAAGTAGAGAGAAGAGAGAATTCGCCGATTGAGTTGCGTCTCGTGAGGTCACGGAAATGTGGAATTTCAAGGCCAATATATAAGGATTTGACCATCGCTTCAGTCTTCTGCATTCATTTTATATCCACAAAGAAATGTATAAAAAACCATTTTAGACAGCTTAGCCTAAAAGTAGAACTTCTAACACAGGGCACATGACCTAAAAGCTTTAGATTATCTCACTAGTGCGGTAATCTTCATTGTGACCAACCTTGGTTTCAAGTCCAATCACATGACAACTACCCTTTGTATTTGCACATGTTTAATAACTCGACTTGGTTTCATTAGGTTTTACTTTTCATTATGTCTTTTTATATGATTAATTTTTCATCGCGCTTGCATTATCTGTTCACAATGCAGATCGTCATACTTCAATTTATCGCAATTCGTTGTGGAATCAAGTCGTACGTTATATTGCCAGCTTTCTGCTTTATTTGATCGTTATTTTAGTAACGACAATTAAGTGGCGGCAATTATGAATTCAGAAGAAACTGAAATGGAAGAGCCAGGTGAAATTACAGAAGCAGAATAACGCTAGAAGTACTTACCCAAAACAATCCAGTAAGCAATATAATAAAGCATTAATCGCTTCATTGTTTGGTGAAAGCAAAACATGGTGAAAATAACTGCTAGTGAATCAACAAAGCATCAAAACATCTCACTTTTTTAACATAATTTTTGTTGCTTAAAGAGCCGCGTTCTAATCGTGATCCCTTTTAGTTTCGGGAATCAATATTACATTCATACTTTTAAAAATACAAGCGCTGTCTCAAAAATCTGATGTGTTACACTCACATGACTTTCTCTACTCTTCTACAAACTATTTTTAAAAACGCTTATTCTCCATATGCTTCATGTTAATCGAGATGTTAATTTTATTGCTAATTTTCTTGTAGCTGCAAGGGGAATTTGTAGGCTTTAAGTGTAGCAAATATTTTAAGAGCTGGTTGCTATGTGATGCATTACATTCTCTTTGCATGTCCAAGATATAAAAGAAATGAAAAACGAATTCCCATTTGAGAAAAAGTATATGTATTGGAAAATTTAAGGAAATAACGAGCAATATCTCGAAAACGGTTCACTCAACAAAAAATGTATAGGATATAAATTGTGTATTCTAACGCCATCTACATTTTTATGTAGTAAAACTTTGTGTATCTCTTATGGTTTAACAGTTATGCAAAAGTCGTTCACAATGAAGAATACTTTTGGAGACATTCCCAGAAAATTCGAGATATGCATTTCATTTGTCATGAAAATATCTTAAACATATGATACTTTAAACAAAATCGTTAGAGCCATTTTTGAGAAAATTAAAATGTTCGAAAAATGTTCCATGTAAGGGGTAATCTGGGGTGGGGGGATTTTCTTGAAAACCTTCGTGTCGCATCTCTGGAAAATAACGTTTGGTGTTTATCTGACTGTTCGTTTCTGAGTTATGCTGTTCACACAGACACACAGACACACACACACGGACATGTTTCAAAAAATGCTTCTTTTTTGGATTCATGGAGTCTCAAAACATATATTTTCAGTAATATCTCGATATCGAAGTTTTGGGTAGAATACAATACTTCCCCTACTTACTATACGTAGTAGAGAAAGTAAAAATAGTATACCCATGTCACACGCATTAAAAGTGACGGCCTCCGTTTCACAATTATGCCTAATCGTAAAATAAAACCCTTCTTTTACACCTTGTATCATAATCTACTATTCCGACACGTTTACGATATAGAAACAGCTAAAAGAAATAAGCTATAAGAATACCTTGCGGAAGGGTACTAAATGAACTTTAATGTGGAGACAAACTCATGTGAATGTAACACGTCAGATGTATAACTATTTTGGTTATTGACATTTCAAGAATATAATCTCTAACTTTATCACTAAATTCCGAAATAAAGCACTTCCTACAAAACCAAAAAAATGTCTCACTGGCATCACACTCCCTTTTTTTAAATCTCAGGTTTACTGCGCAAGGATGTGGGCAATATCTTCCCGAAAGCACTGTTTCACTACATCGCATTGTCTGCGTGTTATGGTGATATTTAACTCCATATCGGTATATACTGGTTGTATGTTGTGGTGATATTCCACTGTAGATCATTACATACTTGTTTGTATGTTGTGGTGATATACAACTGTAGATCAGTACATACTTGTTTATATGTTGTGGTGATATTCAACTGTAGATCAGTGCATACTTGTTTATATGTTGTGGTGATATTCAACTGTAGAGCAGTACATACTTGTATATATGTTGTGGTGATATTCAACTGTAGATCAGTGCATACTTGTTTATATGTTGTGGTGATATTCAACTGTAGAGCAGTACATACTTGTTTATATGTTGTGGTGATATTCAACTGTAGATCGTAACATACTTGTTTATATGTTGTGGTGATATTCAACTGTAGATCGTAACATACTTGTTTATATGTTGTGGTGATATTCCACTGTAGATCAGTACATAATTGTTTATATGTTGTGGTGATATTCAACTGTAGAGCAGTACATTACATTTTTATATGTTGTGATATTCAACTGTAGATCAGTACATACTTGGTTGTATGCTGTGGTGATATTCAACTGTAGATTAGTACATACATGGTTGTATGCTGTGGTGATATTCAAATGTAGAGCAGTACATACTTGGTTGTATGTTCTGGTGATATTCAACTGTAGATCAGTACATACTTGGTTGTATGTTGTGGTGATGTTCAACTGTAGAGCAGTACATACTTAGTTGTATGTTGTGGTGATATTCAACTGTAGATCAGTACATACTTGGTTGTATGTTGTGGTGATATTCAACTGTAGAGCAGTACATACTTGGTTGTATGTTGTGGTGATATTCAACTGTAGAGCAGTACATACTTGGTTGTATGTTGTGGTGATATTCAACTGTAGAGCAGTACATACTTGGTTGTATGTTGTGGTGATGTTCAACTGTAGAGCAGTACATACTTGGTTGTATGTTGTGGTGATATTCAACTGTAGAACAGTACATACTTGGTTGTATGTTGTGGTGATGTTCAACTGTAGATCAGTACATGCTTGGTTGTATGTTGTGGTGATATTCAACTGTAGAGCAGTACATACTTGGTTGTATGTTGTGGTGATGTTCAACTGTAGATCAGTACATACTTGGTTGTATGTTGTGGTGATATTCAACTGCAGAGCAGTACATACTTGGTTGTATGTTGTGGTGATGTTCAACTGTAGATCAGTACATACTTGGTTGTATGTTGTGGTGATATTCAACTGTAGATCAGTACATACTTGGTTGTATGTTGTGGTGATATTCAACTGTAGATCAGCACATACTTGGTTGTATGTTGTGGTGATATTCAACTGTAGATCAGTACATACTTGTTTATATGTTGTGGTGATATTCCACTGTAGATCGTAACATACTTGTTTATATGTTGTGGTGATATTCAACTGTAGATTAGTACATTCTTGTTTATATGTTGTGGTGATATTCCACTGTAGATCAGTACATACTTGTTTATATGTTGTGGTGATGTTTCACTGTAGATCGTAATATACTTGTATATATGTTGTGGTGATATTTCACTGTGGATCGTAATATACTTGTTTATATGTTGTGGTGATATTAAACTGTAGATCGTAACATACTTGTTTATATGTTGTGGTGATATTCAACTGTAGATCAGTACATTCTTGTTTATATGTTGTGGTGATATTCCACTGTAGATCAGTACATTCTTGTTTATATGTTGTGGTGATATTCAACTGTAGATCGTAATATACTTGTTTATATGTTGTGGTGATATTCAACTGTAGATAGTAATATACTTGTTTATATGTTGTGGTGATATTCCACTGTAAATCAGTACATTCTTGTTTATATGTTGTGGTGATGTTTCACTGTAGATCGTAATATACTTGTTTATATGTTGTGGTGATATTTCACTGTAGATCGTAATATACTTGTTTATATGTTGTGGTGATATTTCACTGTAGATCGTAATATAATTGTTTATATGTTGTGATGATATATCACTGTAGATCGTAATATACTTGTTTATATGTTGTGGTGATGTTTCACTGTAGATCGTAATATACTTGTTTATATGTTGTGGTGATATTTCACTGTAGATCGTAATATACTTGTTTATATGTTGTGGTGATATTTCACTGTAGATCGTAACATACTTGTTTATATGTTGTGGTGATATTTCACTGTAAATCAGTACATTCTTGCTTATATGTTGTGGTGATGTTTCACTGTAAATCAGTACATTCTTGTTTATATGTTGTGATGTTTCACTGTAGATCGTAATATACTTGTTTATATGTTGTGGTGATATTTCACTGTAGATCGTAATATACTTGTTTATATGTTGTGGTCATATTTCACTGTAGATCGTAACATACTTGTTTATATGTTGTGGTGATATTTCACTGTAAATCAGTACATTCTTGTTTATATGTTGTGGTGATGTTTCACTGTAGATCGTAATATACTTGTTTATATGTTGTGGTGATATTTCACTGTAGATCGTAACATACTTGTTTATATGTTGTGGTGATATTTCACTGTAGATCGTAACATACTTGTTTATATGTTGTGGTGATATTTCACTGTAGATCGTAATATACTTGTTTATATGTTGTGGTGATATTTCACTGTAGATCGTACTATACTTGTTTATATGTTGTGGTGATATTTCACTGTAGATCGTAACATACTTGTTTATATGTTGTGGTGATGTTTCACTGTAGATCGTAACATACTTGTTTATATGTTGTGGTGATATTCAACTGTAGATCGTAACATACTTGTTTATATGTTGTGGTGATATTTCACTGTAGATCGTAATATACTTGTTTATATGCTGTGGTGATATTTCACTGTAGATCGTAACATACTTGTTTATATGTTGTGGTGATATTTCACTGTAAATCAGTACATTCTTGTTTATATGTTGTGGTGATGTTTCACTGTTGATCGTAATATACTTGTTTATATGTTGTGGTGATATTTCACTGTAGATCGTAATATACTTGTTTATATGTTGTGGTGATATTTCACTGTAGATCGTAACATACTTGTTTATATGTTGTGGTGATATTCAACTGTAGATCGTAATATACTTGTTTATATGTTGTGGTGATATTCCACTGTAGATCAGTACATTCTTGTTTATATGTTGTGGTGATATTTCACTGTTGATCGTAACATACTTGTTTATATGTTGTGGTGATATTCAACTGTAGATCGTAACATACTTGTTTATATGTTGTGGTGATATTCAACTGTAGATCAGTACATTCTTGTTTATATGTTGTGGTGATATTCCACTGTAGATCAGTACATTCTTGTTTATATGTTGTGGTGATGTTTCACTGTAGATCGTAATATGCTTGTTTATATGTTGTGGTGATATTTCACTGTAGATCAGTACATTCTTGTTTATATGTTGTGGTGATGTTTCACTGTAGATCGTAATATACTTGTTTATATGTTGTGCTGATATTTCACTGTAGATCGTAATATACTTGTTTATATGTTGTGGTGTATTCAACTGTAGATCAGTACATACATGTTTATATGTTATGGTGATATTCAACTGTAGATCAGTACATACTTGTTTGTATGTTATGGTGATATTCAACTGTAGATCAGTACATACTTGTTTGTATGTTATGGTGATATTCAACTGTAGATCAGTACATACTTGTTTGTATGTTATGGTGATATTCAACTGTAGATCAGTACATACTTGGTTATATGTTATGGTGATATTCAACTTTAGATCAGTACATACTTGTTTGTATGTTATGGTGATATTCAACTGTAGATCAGTACATACTTGGTTATATGTTATGGTGATATTCAACTGTAGATCAGTACATACTTGGTTATATGTTATGGTGATATTCAACTGTAGATCAGAACATACATGTTTATATGTTATGGTGATATTCAACTGTAGATCAGTACATACTTGTTTGTATGTTATGGTGATATTCAACTGTAGATCAGTACATACTTGGTTATATGTTATGGTGATATTCAACTGTAGATCAGTACATACTTGGTTGTATGTTATGGTGATATTCAACTGTAGATCAGTACATACTTGGTTATATGTTATGGTGATATTCAACTGTAGATCAGTACATACTTGTTTGTATGTTATGGTGATATTCAACTATAGATCAGTACATACTTGGTTATATGTTATGGTGATATTCAACTGTAGATCAGTACATACTTGGTTATATGTTATGGTGATATTCAACTGTAGATCAGTACATACTTGGTTATATGTTATGGTGATATTCAACTGTAGATCAGTACATACTTGTTTGTATGTTATGGTGATATTCAACTGTAGATCAGTACATACTTGGTTATATGTTATGGTGATATTCAACTGTAGATCAGTACATACTTGGTTATATGTTATGGTGATATTCAACTGTAGATCAGTACATACTTGGTTATATGTTATGGTGATATTCAACTGTAGATCAGTACATACTTGGTTATATGTTGTGGTGATACTCCACTGTAGATCGTAACATACTTGTTTGTATTTTGTGGTGATATTCAGCTTAGATCAGCACATAATTGCTTGTGTGCTGTGGTGATACTTACTATATCAGTACACACTTGTTTGTATGTTGTGGTGATACTCTACTCTCTATCAGCACACACTTGTTTGTATGCTGTGGTGATAGTCGACTATTTCAGCACACATTTGTATGTTGTGGTGATAGTCGACTATTTCAGCACACATTTGTATGTTGTGATGATACTCGACTCTCTATCAGCACACACTTGTTTGTATGCTGTGGTGATAGTCGACTATTTCAGCACACACTTGTTTGTATGTTGTGGTGATAGTCACTATTTCAGCACACATTTGTATGTTGTGGTGATAGTCGACTATTTCAGCACACATTTGTATGTTGTGATGATACTCGACTCTCCATCAGCACACACTTGTTTGTATGCTGTGGTGATGGTCGACTATTTCAGCACACATTTGTATGTTGTGGTGATACTCGACTCTCTATCAGCACACACTTGTTTGTATGCTGTGGTGATAGTCGACTATTTCAGCACACATTTGTATGCTGTGGTGATACTCGACTCTCTATCAGCACACACTTGTTTTTATGCTGTGGTGATAGTCGACTATTTCAGCACACATTTGTATGTTGTGGTGATAGTCGACTATTTCAGCACACACTTGTTTGTATGTTGTGGTGATAGTCGACTATTTCAGCACACATTTGTATGCTGTGGTGATAGTCGACTATTTCAGCACACATTTGTATGTTGTGGTGATACTCGACTCTCTATCAGCACACACTTGTTTGTATGCTGTGGTGATAGTCGACTATTTCAGCACACATTTGTATGTTGTGGTGATACTCGACTCTCTATCAGCACACACCTGTTTACGTTGCTGGGCCGCCGAGCACGCTGTCGACCGACCCCGTCTGTTCTTATTGATTAAGCCTCGCGGTGTAACACTAGTTGCAATGGAATTCGCTGTATCGCTCTCAATTATTTCGTTTATAAACTCTGTCCTCAACCGAGTTTTTTTTACATGAATCTCATAAAATTGATGAAGAAAATTTATTCCTGAATGGTACAGCGAGGTTGCAATATTGTCTGGAGGCTATAGCTTTGAATGAATGGTGGTTAGTTACCAAATTTAAAATACGAGTGTACATTTCTTTCAAAATTTATCTACAATTTTTTCCCAAAATTTCGTCAACAACGAAGTTGCGGGTTTATATTGAGAAATGTTATATTATTTTGAATGGAGTGGAGGTAAAATGCACTCAAAACACTTACAAAATCGAGACTTTTTTATATCTAGTGTCTTCTGTAGGATATGGGGAGGTGTTTCGTGCAGGAGTTGTTGCCAAAACGAAGTTATTTTGCGTCCCCTCCACCATTTTAGCGGGCGTTCTTAAACAGCGATCACTGGCTAGATTTTGTGATGAGCTGCCAACCGAAGAAACCAAATGTCGCTAAAGGATTCTCCGTAAATGGATCATTAGTGATTAGCCTCACAGACCCCAGGCTATGTCCTGTTGTCGCCCCCTCGGCTACGCTTGCAGCTTAGGGCCCTCAATTTTGGCAGCAGAAGCACAACACAAGCAAGCTCGTACGATTCCCCGGCTGGGATGCACGTGATGGGTGCTGCGTAGCTAGTCAATGTGAAACAAACGTGGCAATGTTTTTCTCAAATGTCAAGACATATGTTAACCATGACGTCTTGTATTATTATATATTGTTATGGCAGTAATAATGACGAGCATGTAGTTGAGCGCATGCAATGTGTATAGCAAATGTGGCCTCCTACATGTAATCATATATAGGGTCTTTCAACAAGTGTGTACTATCTTTGAACTTAAATAAAACACGTTCTATAAATGATAGAATTTTATCTCTTTTTTATTTTGGAACATAATTAATGTCATTTCGTGTGGAAGAGAACATCAGTTAAGTGACCGCCGCGACTTCGTTGGGTTGCGCGTATACGGTTGACCCAATTTTCAATGACAGAAGAACGTGAATTAGGTCCAACTTCACGAATAGCACGCGTGATGTTATTCATAAGATTATTTACTGTTTCTGGCTTGTTGACATAAACTCGAGATTTAACATAACACCACAAGAAGTAATCCAACGGCGTTAAATCACATGACCTCGGGGGCCAGTTAACATCATCATCACGGGAAATGATGAAACCTCTGAAATTCTCCTTCAAATGATCCAATTGTTTCGAGAACAGTATGACATGTGGCACCATCTTGCTGGAACCAGATGTTTTTGAGATCCATATCATCCAATTGAGGCCAAAATAGTCCCTTATAAGACCTCGGTATCTTTCTTCATTGACAGAGCTTATTCTACTTCATCTTGGAAAAAATTATGGACCAATGATTCCACCATACCAAAGTTCACACCATACAGTAACCTTTTGGAGATAAAGTGGTCGTTCTTGAATCTGCATTGGATTTTGATTGCTCCAATAGCGGCAATTTTGTTTGTTAACACAACCATCCATCCAAAAGTGAGCTTCGTCGCTGAAGATGATTTTTCGACAAAAATCCAGGTCAGCTTCCAATTGCTCCATAGCCCAGTCAGCGAATACACGGCGCAACCTATAGTCATTGGGCTTTAGTTCTTGAGTTAACACGATTTTATAAGCGTAAAACTTCAAGTCCAGATGCAGAATTCGCCAAGTTGTAGTCTGCGGAACCCCCAATTCTTGCGCTCGACGAACAATTTATTTGTTTCCGCAGCAGAAAGTAACTATTTACTCGTTAGCGGGTACAAAATTAACTGCTAGAGAAAATAACTAGTTAATAAGTAACGGGGACAAAAACTAATTATTCAGTGACGGGATTAAAATTAACTAGTTGCACAGTAACGTCTACAAAAGTAACAGAATATATAACTAGTTCCTCAGTAACGGTTACAAAACTAACTACAGAAATTAACCGTTACTCGGTAAGCAAGCAGAAACTAACTACTTACTCAATAATGCTTACAGGAGTAATGGGTGATGGTAACTAGTTACTCAAGATAGGTTACAAAAGTCGCGGGTAATAGTAACAGTTAAACATACGTAAAGGGACAGGGAATAGTTACTCAATAACGGTCACAGGAGTTACGGGTAATAGTAACCAGTTACTTAGTTTAAAATAACCACAGGAAGTAAATGGTTACTCAGTAACGGTTACGAGAATCAGGGACAACATTACACAGTTACTTAGTTTGCAATTGGAACTGGGACGGAATGTAACTAGTTATTCAATAACGGTTACAAGAGGAACGGACAATAGTAAACAGTTACTCGGTTTCAAATAGATAATAATAATAATCATCATAATAGGGACAGGAAATAAATGGTTACTCCATAACGTTTAAAAAAAGTGGTAATAGTAACCAGTTACTCAGTTTAAAATAATAACAGGGACAGGAAGTAAATGGTTACTCAGTAACGTTTACATAATCAGAGGTAATAGTAACCAGTTGCTTAGTTTACAATAGTAACAGAGACAGAAAGTAACAAGTTACTAAATAACGGTTGCAAGAGTTACGGGTAATAGTTACTAATTACTCATTTTAAAATAATAACAGGGACAGAAAACAAATCGTTACTACATATCATTTACAAGAGTAAGTGGGAATAGTAACCAGTCACTCAGTTTAAAATAATAACAGGGGCAGAAAGTAAACGGTTACTCCACAACGTTTACAAGAGTAGGTGGGAATAGTAACCAGTTACTCAGTTTAAAATAATAACATGGACAGGAAGTAAATGGTTAATCCATAACATTTACAAGAGAAAGTGGGAATAGTAACCAGTTACTCAGTTTAAAATAATAACATGGACAGGAAGTATATGGTTACTCAGTAACGTTTACATAATCAGAGGTAATAGTAACCAGTTACTTAGTTTACAATAGTAACAGACACAGAAGTAACAAGTTACTAAATAACGTTTACAAGAGTAAGTGGGAATAGTAACCAGTTACTCAGTTTAAAATAATAACATGGACAGGAAGTAAATGGTTACTCAGTAACGTTTACATAATCAGAGGTAATAGTAACCAGTTACTTAGTTTACAATAGTAACAGAGACAGAAGTAACAAGTTACTAAATAACGGTTGCAAGAGTAACGGTTACTAATTACTCATTTTAAAATAATAACATGGACAGGAAGTAAATGGTTACTCAGTAACGTTTACATAATCAAGTTTAATAGTAACCAGTTACTTAGTTTGCAATAGCAACAGGCACAGAAAGTAACTAGTTACTAAATAATGGTTGCAAGAGTAACGGGTAATAGTTACTAATTACTCATTTTAAAATAATAACAGGAAGAGGAAGAAAATGGTTACTCCATAACGTTTACGAGAGTAACGGAATAGTAACCGGTTTGCAAAAATAACTGGTTACGCAATATCAGCTACAAAAGTAACCGGAGGAGAAACTAACTTATTACTCAATAACACGTACGTTAGATTTTCCGGAAATTAATAATTGCTCCATTATCATTCAAAATTCAATAACGCAATGCGGTGATTATTAACTTCATTAATCAACACTACATACTTCAATCAACCATTAGCTAAATTATTTATGTCATGTCAATAAACAAGTTTGAGTGAAGAACTTTTAAACTTTTTTCACAGTTTCTTCCCGTTAGAGATCTTTGTCAGAAAAGGGTAGAAGTGGGCAAGCATAAAGTTTAAACAATATCACGAGACGTAGAATTTTTTTCATGCTACATGAACGCTGCCTCTTGAAACATGTTGTGACTGTTTGCTGAACACTTATATCATTCACAACTGGTTCTCTCTCCTCTCACATACAAACCTAACGAGCTTCTTCACCGACCACCAGTGGTGCTCAACCCCTCATTGCAGATTCAAACCGTTACACCCACGGTTCTTATAACAGAAACAGTGTTCTTTTGATAGTTTCAATTTATTAAAGGCTGCAGAGCGCCACACGTAGGCCCCTGTGACCTTTGTGCTTCTAACGTGACTCCTGGGAAAGAGAGATCAGGGGGAGACTAAATCCGTGCGGTGATGTGCGCAAGCACAGAAGGGGTCCCTCACGATTCCAGATTACACATCCGACACCTGTTAGACCAGTCCACCAAGCCCTAGAGCCCAAGGGTGCCACGGATCCCTCGGCAGTCTAACCAACGCCGGGGAGACACCTCTCCAAAGCACGTATTCACCGCCCAGACGCAACACACAAAACACCGTCACTGGTCCTACATCTCTGAAACACTTCATAGGAAATAATGAACACGAAATCCATGGTAGAAGATTTACCACCCCAGCAGTTGCCTATCGACCCGGGCTAACCACGAAAAACTCCATGGTCAAAGCGGTCGGTCCGACGGGAATCGAATCCCGAAGCCTCCCGAATGCGAGCCATCTCACTCAGTTTGTGTACCTTATACTTCGGTAGGTAACAATCACTAAGTAACTAGTTAATTTCTGTCCCGTTGTCTTTGTAACCGTTACTATGTAACATGTTACATTCTGTTTCGATTACTTTTCTAAGCAGTGTTAACTAGTTACCTACTGTATCCGTTACTATTATAAACTTAATAACCTTATTAAGTTTATAATTATCTTATCGTTATTAAGTAACTAGTTACATTCTATAACCGTTACTGAGTAACTTGTTACTTTCTGTCAGTTATTTTTGTAACAGTTTACTTGTAACAAGTTAATTCTATATTGGTTACTTCTGTAAGCATTCAACTAGGTACTCTCTGAACTCATTAGTGTTCTAAACTGAGTAACAGTTGCTAGTCCCCGTCACTCTTATAATCGTTATGCGGCTATTATTACTTTTTGCTCCGTTACTGAGTAGCAGTTACATTCTGTACCTATTACGTTTGTAAGCATTATTTAGTAATTAGATACATTCTATACCGTTACTGACTAGTTACTTACTGTGTAACTAGATTAGGTCTGTCTCAATTACCGAATAACTATTGACTTTCTGTTCCCGTTGCTTTTTTGACGTTACTGAATTCAATGAGTTAAAACTGCAACTTTATGGTTGAATTTCAGCTGCAGCTCAACAGTTTAGTTAGTCTAAATCACTGGGTTTTATAAAACTTGTTTCTTTAACTATCTTGTACAAACTATTTTTACAAACTCTTATTCTCCATCTATTTCATATTAATCGAGATAAACATTTGCAGAAACGATCTTTTGACATGCAAAAAGAATTACATTTTACACATAGCGACCAGTTCTAAAAATATTTGACTATCGCTTAAGGCGTACTATGTTCCCCTTGTTTTGTATTTGCAAGGGCAATATAAGCATAGACATGTCTCTTAATAGCTGTTTGCTAGGTGCAGCACCATTCTCTTTGCCACAGATTAATACTCTTTGCACATCCAAGACAAAAATATCTGATGTGTTACACTCACATGACTTTCTCTAATCTTGTACAAACTATGTTTACAAATGCTCATTCTCCATATGCTTCATGTTAATCGAGATGCCAATCTTATTGCTAATTTTCTTGTAGATGCAAGGGGAATATGGTAGGTTTTAAGCGATAGTCGAATATTTTAAACGCTGGTTGCTATGTGGCGTATTCCATTCTCTTTGCATGTACAGGACATAAAAATAATCTGATGTGTTACACTCACATGACTTTCTCTACTCTTGTACAAACTATTTTTACAAACGCTTAATCTCCATATGCTTCATGGTAATCGAGATATCGAGATGTTAATGTTATTGATAATTTCCTTGTAGATGCAAGGGGAATATGGTAAGTTTTATGCGATAGTTAAATATTTTAACGCTGGTTGCTATATGGCGCATTCCATTCTCTTTGCATGTCCAGGACATAAAAAAATCTGATGTCTTACACTCACATAACTTTCTCTACTCTTGTACAACCTAATTTTACAAACGCCTATTCTCCATATGCTTCATGTTAATCGAGATATCGAGATGTCAAACTTATTGATAATTTTCTTGTAGATGCAAGGGGAATATGGTAGCTTTTAAGCGATAGTCAAATATTCTAACGCTGGTTGCTATGTGGGGCATTCCATTCTCTTTGCATGTCCAGAACATAAAAAAATGAATAACGAATTTGAGAAAAAGTATAAGTATTGGAAAATTTAAGGGAATAACAAGCAATATCTCGCAAACGGTTCACTCAACAAAAGAAATGTATATGACATAAATTGTGTATTTTAACGCGATCTACATTTTTCGTGTAGTAAAATTTTGTCTATCTCTTATGGTTTACCAGTTATGAAAAAGTCGTTCATAATGAAGAATACTTTTGGAGACATTCCCAGAAAATTCGAGATATACATTTTATTTCTCATGACAATATCTTAAACACATGATATTTTAATCAAAATCGTTAGAGCCGTTTTTGAGAAAATTAAAATTTTCGAAAAATGTTCCATGTAAAGGGTAGTCTGGGGTGGGGGGATTTTCTTGAAAACCTTCGTGTCGCATCTCTGGAAGATACTGAACCTAAATACCAAGTTTGGTGCTTATCCGATTGTTCGTTTTTGAGTTATGCTGTTCACAGACACACACACACACAGACACACACACACAGACACACACAGACACACACACACACAGACACACACACGGACATGTTTCTAAAAATGCTTTTTTTGGATTCAGGTCTCAAAACGTGTATTTCCGGTGAAATCTCGGTATCGAATTTTTGGGTGGAATGCAATACTTCCCCTACTTACTATACGTAGTAGAGAAAGTAAAAAATGAATAACGCATTTGAGAAAAAGTATAAGTATTGGAAAATTTAAGGAAATAACAAGCAATATCTCGAAAACGGTTCACTCAACAAAAGAAATGTATATGACATAAGTTGTGTATTTTAACGCGATCTACATTTTTTGTGTAGTAAAATTTTGTCTATCTCTTATGGTTTACCAGTTATGCAAAAGTCGTTCACAATGAAGAATACTTTTGGAGACATTCCCAGAAAATTCGAGATATACATTTTATTTCTCATGACATTATCTTAAACATATGATATTTTCATCAAAATCGTTAGAGCCATTTTTGAGAAAATTAAAATTTTCGAAAAATCTTCCATGTAAAGGGTAGTCTGGGGTGGGGGGATTTTCTTGAAACCTTCGTGTCGCATCTCTGGAAGATACTGAACCTAAATACCAAGTTTGGTGTTTATCCGACTGTTCGTTTCTGAGTTATGCTGTTCACAGACACACACACACACAGACACACACACAGACACACACACAGACACACACACGGACATGTTTCCAAAAATGCTTTTTTTGGATTCAGTGGGTCTCAAAACATATATTTCCGGTGAAATCTCGGTATCGAATTTTTGGGTGGAATGCAATACTTCCCCTACTTACTATACGTAGTAGAGAAAGTAAAAATGAATAACGAAAAAGTATAAGTATTGGAAAATTTAAGGTAATAACAAGCAATATCTCGCAAACGGTTCACTCAACAAAAGAAATGTATATGACATAAATTGTGTATTTTAACGCGATCTACATTTTTCGTGTAGTAAACTTTTGTCTATCTCTTATGGTTTACCAGTTATGAAAAAGTCGTTCATAATGAAGAACACTTTTGGAGACATTGCCAGAAAATTCGAGATATACATTTTATTTGTCATGACAATATCTTAAACATATGTAAATTTAATCAAAATCGTTAGAGCCGTTTTTGAGAAAATTAAAATTTTCGAAAAATGTTCCATGTAAAGGGTAGTCTGGGGTGGGGGGATTTTCTTGAAAACCTTCGTGTTGCATCTCTGGAAGATACTGAACCTAAATACCAAGTTTGGTGTTTATCCCACTGTTCGTTTCTGAGTTATGCTGTTCACAGACACACAGACACACAGACACACAGACAGACACACAGACAGACACACACACACACACGGACATGTTTCCAAAAAGACTTTTTGGATTCAGGGGGTCTCAAAACATGTATTTCCGGTGAAATCTCGGTATCGAATTTTTGGGTGGAATGCAATACTTTCCCTACTTACTATACGTAGTAGAGAAATTAAAAATGAATAACCAATTCCCATTTGAGAAAATAAGTATTGAAAAATTTAAGGGAATAACAAGTAATATCTCGAAAATGGTTCACTCAATAAAAAAAATGTATATGAAATAAATTGTGTATTTTAACGCGATCTACATTTTTTGTGTAGTAAAATTTTGTCTATCTCTTATGGTTTACCAGTTATGCAAAAGTCGTTCACAATGAAGAATACTTTTGGAGACATTCACAGAAAATTCAAGATATACATTTTATTTGTCATGAAAATATCTTAAACATATGATATTTTAATCAAAATCGTTAGAGCCATTTTTGAGAAAATTAAAATTTTCGAAAAATCTTCCATATAAAGGGTAATCTGGGTGGGGGATTTTCTTGAAAAGCTTCGTGTCGCATCTCTGGAAGATACTGAACCTAAATACCAAGTTTAGTGTTTATCCGACTGTTCGTTTCTGAGTTATGCGGTTCAGAGACAGACACACAGACACAAACACCGGCATGTTTCCAAAAATGCTTTTTTTTTGGATTCAGGGTGTCTCAAAACATGTATTTCCGGTGATATCTCGGTGTCGAGTTTTTGGGTGGAATACAATGCTTCCCCTACTTACTATACGTAGTAGAGAAAGTAATAACGAAAATTTCATACTTAATGCAGAAACTGTTTTGGTACACCAGGTGAAGATTTTAAAACCCAAAGTATTTTTTTTTAATTTCATCAAAATGGCTCAAACGATTTTGACTAAAATATTTCGTTCATGCAATGTATAATTAGAATATATATAAGCAAACATAGCTCTAGAACGTTCGCAATAGCTGACATACATAAGAACGCTATATATCGGACCTTTTAAGGTTCTTCAGGCCTGCGTTTTTACTTGTGTTATGTAACTATTGTGATAGATTTAGATCTATTTTGTTTTTTCCCCAGTGTTGAGTTTTTTTCGCTATAAAAGAAGGTCTCTAGGTGTATATATTGTGACGGATCCGGCTACGCCCAGAGGCAGGTGTCAAAGTACCTTCAGTGCTCGCAAGTGATTAATTTAGGAGCATGCGAGTCGCTCTCCCCGACGTATATAACAGAAAAGCCTACGAGGCGCGACCAGATGATTCTAGATGCTTCTCTCCCCCGCCTCTCGCGAACATAATGAAACTCTGCGATAGCTGTATATAAGGGTATCTGCTCGGAAGGTAGTTAGTGCGCTTTTGATGTTGATGCGACAAAGCGCTACAAGTAAGGTGATGACGATAGCTGTGACAGACTATGAGTGCTACTCGCGTGGGATTAGTGAAGTCCAATGTTCGACACTCCAGCGAGTGAAGAGGAAAACAACTAAGAGGCTGCTTCCGTTCATTACACTGCTTTGTGCAAAACACAGGAAGTGGCAATGAAGACTGAACTAAGTGACACTAGTAAAGTGAGGTGACAAACTGAACTACGTCACACTAGAATATTGAAGTGGCTGAAACTGAACTAAGTCACTATACCAGGTTAGTCAGCTGCCCCTAGGTATTCGTATCTATGCAACCCGCAGTTTTTGGGCCAATATGAAAAACATTGACCCTCTTAGCAAAAAAACTGTTATTGTAGCTCTGCCCTTCTATTCGGTACTATACGCAACTAGCAGTAATGATTTAAAAAAGCCTGAATCAGAACCAAAGAGCTGCGAAAGCCTTAAAAAAGACGGCGTTTCATATATCATGCTTGCTAGGAAATAGAGGAATGTGTTCCCGAAGAGCGGGATAAACTACGTGGGTTCTGGCAGAGTGGGTTAGGTACCGGAATGTGGTGAAGCAAAGGTTAGCTTCGGAGGTTCGAATTTGATACAAGCATTAAATTGTTTTGGTTCTTTTTTATATTCTCCTTGTGTTTATTTTCTGCATTTTATTGTACTAATTTATTTATTTTGTTATTGGCTTTCCTGTGAGCCAAAGAGACAAGAATTGCAATCAGATAATTGTGTATCATGTTTACCCTAATAATCTGTACTATATCTGGTGTTGTAAACCGTGTTAGGTAGTTAGTTTTCATTCTCTTGGACGCATATCGACGATATAAAATATAACAGTTTTTGTTTCATGTTTAAACCTTATGTTTTACTTCTTATATTGACAAAGGATTGTAAATGTGCTAAGCTCACGGGTAAACAATAATAAATTGTTAAAGAGCGTAGATTTCATCAAAGAAGTAAATGCTCAAAATGAAGACTCCTTTCATCAATGCACATTTGTGTACTTCCGTAGAGACCTCCTTGCATGCTGTAACAAACGCAGTGTAATCTGTCTGCATTCCTCACGTATGAGTGCCCGTAGATGATTTGGGTTTTGCGCTTCTTTTTCGTTGCTGTGGAAAACATGGTGATTATTCTATTTTGTACACACCTATAATGTTATCAAAAGTGTTATTAATATCATAATATCAAATTATAGGTCCACAGACATGAAGCAAAAGATAATAAAAAGTTAGAACTTAACCCGAAGGATTTGAACCAGAACTCGAGTGACACAGTGTTAAAGCAACCATGATAACACCATTCGGCCAATGCTGCCTTGTGAGCTGAGGTTCCTATACGAATTAGTAATCGTAGAACTAGAGGCCACCTCGAATCTTTACACGCCTTTTGCAACGTCATACAGTGTTTTGAGCTCGGTTTGGTAGTTTTAATTCAAAGAAATAAAAACTGTATCAGTAATTACAATTACTGTATGATCTGAAATACGCCACAGTTTGTGAAATAGTGTACCTAATACTTAGCATTTTTGACAAGGCTGTACAACGTTGATTGACGGCTTAAATCCAATTAGTCGCACTGCGTAGATATGCCATTTTGTTTTCAAGTGGTTTTGTCAATCGATGCATGTAATAGGTTGTTCCTTTAGAGGCGCTTTCAAAGGGGTGCATGAATGTTTGCTAAATAAGAAAAGTTTATAAAATTGACTAAAAGTAATACTGCAGCTCCCAGTGATAGGGGAGATGTTTTTTGTATCAACATACATAGTGATGGCATTCTGTCCTGTAAGAAACTTATGCACTGAGTTATCTATCCCTTCTCTATAAAGTCTTATGCAAATCAGCCATTAGAAGGAATTCAAGAAAGGCCCAAGTCAAATGTCGCTTAGCACGTTGTATAGATTTAAAAACAAATAGACGCAGATGACTCGTCTGGTATAGAATTTAATTAATTCACTCTAATATATTATACTTTAATAAACATTGTTAGAGATCGTTATTAGCCAATAGAAGACATTGTTGTAGAGATAGTTGAGACGAACTCACGAACAGCCTGTTGGAAGATAAAGAGACATCACTGTTTCAAGGGAAGCAGTATATAACATGCTTGCTCATTACGTCATGCTGTAAAGATAAACATAACAGATATTAGATTCAGTTGCATCAAGTGTTCCTGCCCACTAGACAGAACGTTATTAATTACAAGAGATCCTTTCATTTGCACAAAACTGATGTATGCATCGTCCCCGCAATATCATCATGTTTGCTGAGCACATGCGTTTAACTGATGGCGCCGTTTCAAGAAGCGCATTGCAACCTATTGATTGTTTTCTGTGTTCTCGAATACGGCATTAAGGGTAGGTACTGGATGCTAGGTTTTAGACAAAATTAAAAAAAAACATTTTAATTTTATTTTTAAAAATATCTAATATTGTGCTTTCAAATGAGTTTCTTATACCCAGGGTCCTTTATGTGTAAGGAACAATGCAATAATGCAAATTTACCAAAATAAAACCAATGTACGAGGGTCGTCCAATAAGCAAGTTTCCCTATTTTATAAAAAATATTACACACAAATAATCATGTTGAATTAATTTTGTTTATATTGTACAATCCTCCTGTTACTTTTATACATAGTCAACATGTTTTTTCAAGCATTTTTGGGGACGTGACAAGTTTTTCCAAGCCAGTGTTGTACCAGGTCGGGCCCTGTGCTCGCAACCAGCTGTTCACTGATTTGACTTCATCATCAGTGTTAAAAGTGCTTACCTTTGAGTTGGAGGAACATGTGAAAATCACTTGGGGCAAGCTCCTGTGAATACGGAGGATACGAGAAAACTTCCAATTGAATCTTGACCCAGGCGGAGCTCAGAAGATTCATCTGGGAAGTTTTCTCGCATCCTCCATATTCACCGGATCTTTTCCCAAGTGATTTTCACATGTTCCGCTGACTCAAAGGTCATCTTGGCGGTAAGCACTTTAACACCATGACGAAGATGAATCAGAAATGAACAAGAAGTCGGGTCCTGTGCTCGTAACCAGCTGTTCACTTCTGATTGATCTTAGTCACGGTGTTAAAGTGCTTACCTCCAAGATGAGCTTCGAGTCAGGGGAACATGTGAAAATCACTTGGGAGAAGATCTGGTGAATATGGAGGATGCGAGAAAACTTCCCAGTTGAATCTTCTGAGCTCCGCTTGGGTCAAGATTCAACTTGGAAGTTTTCTCGTAACCTCCGTACTCACCGAAGCTTGCCCCATGCGATTTTCACATGTTCCTCCAACTCAAAGGTAAGCACTTTTAACACCGATGATGAAGTCAAATCAGGGAACAGCTGGTTGCGAGCACAGGACCCGACCTGGTACAACACTGTCTTGGAAAAACTTGTGTAACGTCCCCAAAAATGCTTGGAAAAACATGTTGACTATGTAGAAAAGTAACAAAAGGATTGTACAATATAAATAAAATTAATTCAACATGATCAATTGTGTGTAATGCTTTTTATTAAATAGGGAAACTTGCTTATTGAACGCCCCTCGTATAAGAAAGGGGATAAAACCTACTATGACAGTTTTTTTAAATACCTTTATGTAAGCAAAACCAACTTATTACTTTGTCTACTACGTATAGCTAGTAGGGTAAATATTGTATTCAACCCAAAAATTCGATACGCAGATTCCACCGGAATTCAGACCCGTGAATCCAAATGAAGCATTTTTGGAAATATGTCCGTGTGTGTCTCTCTATGAACAGCGGATAAATAGCAAACTTTGTGTTTGAGTTTAGTATCTTCCAAGGATGCGATACGAAGATTTTTCAAGAAGTTCCTCCCAACCCAACTACCCTTTACATGGAAATTATTTGGAAAATTATTTTCTAAAATATTGCTCCAATGATTTTGATAAAAATACCATATATTAAGGATATTTGCATGACAAATAAAATGTATATCTTGTATTCTCTGGGAATAATCTATAAGGACCTCTTCATTCGGAAGGAATTTTGTATAATCTTGTGTAACTGGTAAACGTTAAACGATAGAAGAAAACGTACTACACTAAAAAGGTAGATCTCTTTAAAACATACAATTTACTTATAATAAGTTTTCTGTGGCACAAGCCGTTTCCGAGATATCCGTTATTAAAGGTTCGAGTTGTTCAATACTTATTATTTTAAAGTGCCATGGATTTTCAGTTGTTTGTTGCGATGTCATGGAAACAGTATGGAATTTTAAGGCAGCATATAGCGTCCACTTCTTAAACATCTGACTATCACTACTCCCTTTGTATCTATAACGAAATGTCAATGTAGCTGTTTCTGCAAAGGTTTATTTGGATTAGATGCGGTAGATAGAAAAATATGTTTTAGTAAGAATAATTTGTATACCCACTAATAAAGATAGACGGTACAGGAAGTCGTGTGAATGTATCACATCATATTTTTTAAATGTAATTTTCGAGGTTATTATTTTATTCACGTTGCTATGCTGTAATAGTTTGTGGCAATAAAGACCTTCTATCTATAGCGTATATCGATCCGTTTCTTCAACATCCGACTATCGATTCATTTTCCTCTACTCTCCTTCTACACCTGCTTCCATTTAAGCTGTCCTCCGTGCCTTTGGGAGGCATTATACTGGCCTCCACATGTGAGTATGCATAGTTATTTTGAGGTGTGTGTAGCTGTTTATCTTTTCACGCATTCAGTTGAGTCTGTTTTACATGCGGGATATTCCATTTTAAATCGTCCGAAATAGAAGGAAAGTCGACTTTGCATTTAAACGAACGAAGCCTTTGTACTTGACGACAAGCGCGATACAACGCTTTATACAAACTCTTAAAATTTAGAACTTCAAGTTTTACAATTAAAATTGTTCAAGTGTATTATATCTGCCTAAAATTCCAAACTTCTAACTGTTATAACTCTGAAACCTATATATCTAGTTATTGAAATAGAGTTTTACTTCGATTCCCTAAACTTTAATATCATATTGATAAGTAAACATGTTCTTATTTTTATTTAAGTGAAGAAATTCTATTTTTTTCAAGTGTAGGCGGTTACGGATCAAGAAAAATAACTTTATTATGTATGGTAACATTTCGTAATTTAAAGACCATCAAACATATATTTTACTGTAATGTATACTGATAAAATTCGTCTAGAATATTTAGAGTAGTAAATTAATTTACGCGATCATGGTCGATCTCGTATGCTTGTTTTAACTAATGGCTAAGCAAGCTGCTGTGCATGGTTAAACAATAAGAGCGCTTATTAAAGCAGTATGCGGTTCTGAACAGTTCCTCACAGATTCTCTTAGCTTGGTGATCATCGTATGTCAACTGCGTTGATTCACTTTTTATGCTATAACTACGAATCCCTAAATTAACCACTTTATCAACATTGCCGACTTCTGTTAATGACACTATCGATTATTCTTAATCCAATAAGCGGAGACGCTTAAAATAAGTAAAAACTATATAGATTTTTGTGAATATTACAACAATTAGTATATGCTGTAATGAAATGTGGACTGTTATCTACAAAATGAGTTTTCTTTCAATATTCTGAAATAAAGGGTTCCGGAGCTATGCACACTTAAAGTGCGACAAAATAAATTTATGCGATACATTCCTCGTTCAATAGTGTGACAATCGTTGGGTTTTAGATGTTAATATTTGATAAATATCCTTTCCTTAGCACACCTTATTAATAGGAAAAACTACAAAGCAAGTAAATCTCTTTGCATGTCCAGTACATAAAAAAAATGAATAACGAATTCCCATTTGAGAAAAAGTATAAGTATTAGAAAATTTAAGGGAATAACAAGCAATATCTCGAAAATGGTTCACTCAACAAAAAAAATGTATATGACATAAATTGTGTATTTTAATGCGATCTACATTTTTTGTGTAGTAAAATTTTGTCTATCTCTAATGGTTTACCAGTTATGCAAAAGTCGTTCACAATGAAGAATACTTTTGGAGACATTCCCAGAAAATTCGAGATAAACATTTCATTTGTCATGAAAATATCTTAAATATATGATATTTTAATCAAAACGTTAGAGCCATTTTTGAGAAAATTGAAATTCGTTTCTGAGTTATGCTGTTCACAGACGCACAGACAGACACACAGATACGCATACGGACATGTTTCCAAAAATACTTTGTTTGGATTCAGGGGGTCTCAAAACATGTATTTCCGGTGAAATCTAGGTATCGAATTTTTGGGTGGAATACAGTACTACCCCTAGTAGAGAAAGTAAAAATGCGAGGCTCTCTGTTGCTCCATTTCAGATGGATTTTCGTATGCACAGCTCTACATTGTTCACATATAATTAAATAAGTTTGAGCAACAGTTTTAGTCTTCATCACTTAATAATAAACATGTTAAAATAATGTATAACCAAATAAAACCGTGTTTTGCACAATATTTCCATGAAAAAGTATGTTAATAACGATATAATATAAAACAAAAGTAAATTATTCTTTTTACTCTCAAAGACGACATTTACTGGACATCATTTTAATAATCTCTCCACATTGCTTGACAGTGTTCCCAGAGTAGGACGACTGATTCATTGCCTAGGCTGCTAAATCAGGATTGGACAAGAATGGAGAATGGACAAATTATTAAAATGATGTCTAGTATATGTGTCCTCTTTGAGAGTAAGGTGTAATTTACTTCTGTTTTACACTGTGTTGTCATTAAAAATACAGACTTATTCAAGAGGAAAGAACAGAATTTACATATTTATTTTTAATGGACGACAATAGATAGCGTCGCATACATCATTAAACAGAGGAAAGTTCAAAGTTCCAAGTCCCACCTATTAGCTCCATTCAGTGCCTACAGCGGCGCGTGTTTGTTTACGAGAAAATGGCGACGCCACAGGAAAAGTCGTTTTGTGTGCTGCATTATGCAAAGAGTAAATTCATTGTTTCATTGCAGTGTGCATTTCGTTGTAAGTTCAACAACAAGCCGCCTCGTCATAAAAAAATTACAATTGATACAATAAATTCGTAGAAGATGGTTACGTATGCAAACGCATAAGAAATGGTGCTCATTTTGAACACATAAAACACAACTTTTGAAGTTTTCTCTATTCAGTGATGTATCGCATGTGTCGTCATATGTAAGGCCTGTTCCTTCTTTTTGAATAATCCTGTGTTTTTTCGTGGAGATATTTTCCAAAATAGGGTTTATTTAAACATGGTTACTATAAGTGATGGCGAGTAAGGCTATTACTTAAAGTTATATATTCACATAGAATTGTGTACCTAAAACAGGACGCTACTGCTTGCGCAAAAAGCTAAACAATACACACCTCCTCCTATAGATATATACTCCACCTGTGAAGACCAGTAGAATGCCTCCCAAAGCTACGGTGACGGCCTAAATGGAAGGGAGTGTACATTATTTTGACATTTGCAAACAGAACTGGGACCGGTTTTTTATGGCTAGAAGCCAACTGTTTTAAGAATTCCTATGCCTGGTAATAAGCTTTTACAAAAATAGTTTGTATAAGACAATTATTGATGAATATGGTGGAACTGCCAAATGCTTCCGTACCTCTACAGGCCAGAGGACATCAACGCCGCACTCTAAGGCAAGGAAACTACGAATAACAAATGAAGCGTGTGGTGCACTTATCATTAGATGATGCAGGTCAATAACCCAGGCAGGTGCACTGTTAAGTTTGTAGGGTTTTACAACCGTGTCTGCACAACCTTGCTCTCGCTACCTGGACAGCAGCAGACGGGCATTGATCTTGCGCACAAATGTGCTTTCCCCCTCTTCCCCCCAACCTTGCTTGAGGTAGGTCGTCCACATAGCTTATCCGGGTTAGCAAATTGTTTCTGCTGGGCTCGCAGCTCTGCACTCTTTTGTTTCCGTATGTGCGTTTGTGCCCAAGTAGCGGCAGGTTTATATAAATGTACCATCGCTTGTATTTCATGCTCATTGCGGTCCAATAAGCCCTCTTTTTTTAGGTGCGTTCGCATAAGCAGCAATTTACTCTTGAGGGAAAAACAGTTAAAATACGCTACGTTTAAGGATGCCCATTTGTAAAAATGGACAAAAAATTATGAGATGTTGCATTCACATAACCTTCTCTACCCTCTATCGCTTATTAGTGGGTATATAAATTATTCTTACGAAATTTTAGTTTTATATCTACTTCATTTTAGTCCAAATAAACCTTTGTAGGAACAGCTACATCACACATTTCGTTATAGATACAAAGAGAACAGCGATAGTCAAATGTTTAACAACTGGACGCTGTATGCTGGCCTTAAAATTCTATACTGTTTCCATGACATCGCGAGAAACAGCTGAAAATCGATGCACTTTAAAAGAATGGCTAAGTACTGAACAATTCGAACTGTTAATAACAGATATTTTAGAAATGGTTTATGCCACAAAAAACTTATTTGAAATAAACTGTGCGTTTTGCAGAGATCTACATTTTTGTCTATCGCTTAACGTTTACCAGTTATACACGATTATACAAAATTCCTTCCAAATAGGTCCTCACAGGCTATGCCCAGAAAATAAAAAATTGGAAAAAATCTTCCACATAAAGTTTGTGTTGGGGGATTTTCTCGAAAATCTTCGTGCCGCATTTTTAGAAGATAGATGCTGAACATAAATCCAAATTTGGTGTTTATCCGACTTTCCATTTTGAGTTCTGCTGTTCACAGACACGCACACGAAACTTTTTAAAATGCTTACTATCTTTGGATTTAGGGGCCTCAAAACGTGTATTTGTGGTGAAATCTCGGTGTCGAAATCTTTTACGCAATGCAATACCTTCTCTACCTATTAGGCACGTGGTGAATAAAGTAAGAATTAATGTATTAACAACGGTTTGAAATAGCTCCTTCAATTTTGTTTGTATACTATGTCGCAGTAACTTCGTGTTATCTTTTTTTGCTGAGCGCCTGTTATTGTTTTATTATTTTGCATTTTGGGTTCTTTGTCCTCCGGCTAGCTATTATTTCTCAGTCGAGCATATCTCTTAAACAGGGTGTGTAAACGGAAAGGAGTTTTTACTGAAAGGTGACACTGATAAAAGAATTTGTTTTTACACTTTTATTGCCGCCACACTTTATTCATTTCACATAATTATTCTTGATACACGCCAGACTGAAACTGTTATATTTTCTAATGTTACTATAATCACTTATTTGCTGCACATTATTAATTCGCGTATTTCACATTTATAACTAACTTTACGACGCGAGAGAATCTGTTAACCTGTGCGACGTGTAACCCGCAAATGATTCTGATGAACTGAGCGACGTATAACCTTTGTATGATTCTGTTGGACTGCACGACGTATTACCCGCGAATGCTTCTGTTGGACTGACCGTTACCCGTCTCTCGGCTTCATAATTTATACTCCCTCAGCCCGATATGCCTAAAGATTATAACAGCACTGCTATTGGTTAATAAAGCGCGCCAACATTAGCGTCTATTTTTATATCCAATCAAAATTACGAACACAAATGCTCTACGGAAGATATTCCCTCCATTTCTAAGAAAAGCGTGCTAATCTGACGTCATTTGCTTGCCTCTTCTAATTAATAAACAACTCACCCCCTCGCTACATTGTTGCCCGCTCTTATTGTCAGTTTCAGTGAGGCCGTGTAAACTTATTTTCTAAAACAATGCATATAATTAACAAACATCTGAAATCAATGTCATACAATAATGCTTATTTACACTACAATCACTCTGGCATTTACATTTTTGTGATATAAAATACTGCCACAACTATATGTTTTATCTTTCGAGTTTATAGTAAAAAGTGAGGCAGTATTTAACACTTAATTAATATCAGTCTGATTATATAATATAAAATTAAATAACAGCCCGCCTTAAAGCTATATGTATATAATTTTAATACATAAACCGTATGTTACAGTCACTGTATTATGTTTACATTATTATGTACGTGTATAATAACGTTATGCGAATGTATTACGTAGTTTTAACAATGTAGGAGCTGTGAGAATAGAAACAGGATGCTTTTTGTAGCAAACAGAATTATAAAGTAGAAGCTGAAGGTTGCTAACAATGAGGTACCCTTGAGACAACAATAAATTAGAAATTTTAATAATGCTACTAATAATTCTTGGAACAACAATGTAATATTTAAAACATTTTATAAATAGCAAATGAACAACTAGAAAAAGCTTAAGTTAAACAAGAGTGTTCTATTTGAGTAGGATTAGCCCAACAGAGACCTCAAATAGATGAAATGTGCAAATTCAGGCGGCAGACGGTACGATAGGTGTTCAATGTGAGACATAAAAATTCATTTGCGGTGAGAATAATATAAAGTTTACCTGTTAAAAGTGCAATTAAACAATAATCTCACAGCTCTATAGTAGGATATATCAATGAAGTGTTATTTAATCGTGTGAAGGATTATTTAAAAAAGTACAATACAATCATAATTTGTGTAAGCCTTGTTCTTTAGCCGTACCAGACCTGCTAACGGATACGTGTTTCTACAAATTACTACCGACGCAGCCGAGGCATATATATAATATTTAAATAAACATTAAAATACAAAGTTGATTTTTTAAACGTGGTGCGAAGCCACCGGAAAGTTTGTATCGTACGTGGGACGAACACTCCAAGAAACATATCTCCCACAATACGTGGGGCAACAACCGTCTCAAAAGCCAAAGCAATTAGAAGAAAACTGTACTTTTGGATTTTCAAAAATGCAGTGTCTTAACTAAAGCCCATGTGATACTGTTTCTAGTTGTTTTCTACAATACTTCCCCGACTTCACTAGGTTTTTTTGTTTGTTTGCAGTTTATTGTAGACATTCCAAGTAACAATTTATAAACTTTGTCACATTCATTTTCATGCTGGTATCCTACTTTGTGTTCCAAGGCCAGTGTAGCTCCCTGGCCTTTAGCACTGCTGTGAAACATTTACTTCTCTTTGCTAAAGCTACATTACATTACATTTTATCTTACCTCCACTCCCTCTCTTCATCTCTTCGACTTTCCTCATTCATTTTTCTTTCATTTTATTAAAAAAATTCCCTACTTTCCTGGTTCTTTCTTTCAGCTTGCTTATTGCATTTTCAGTGCGACTAAATCACCCCCCCCCTCCAATATTATTCCACTTTTATCCCAGATTTTCTCTATCCATTTTCTTGAAATCTTCACATTAGTTAGATAATGCTCTACACTTTCCTCACCATCACAATATTCACATATACCTTTATCGTTACCTCTTAAGCCCTTCAAAATATCGTTCTCGTTCTCATCCAAGGTAACCTTCTTTTTCTCTTTTATTACACTACTCTATGTATCTTTCTTTTCCCCATTCCTTATTACTTTCTCTACTAGTATAGTCAGGAGGGGAATTATTGCCTTCCACCCAAAAATTTCAATACCGAGGTTTCACGGGAATACATATTTCGAGTCCCCCTGAATCCGCAAGGAAAACATTTTTAGAAAGAGGTCCATGTGTGTGTCTGTGAGGAGCATAATTCAAGAACGAAAAGTCGAATGAACACCAAATTTGGTATTTAGATTCAGTATCTTTTAAAGATGCGACACAAAGATTTTCAAGAAAAGTGCCTCACCCCAAACTACCCTTTACTTGGAACATTTTTCGAAAATTTTGATTTTCTGAAAAATGGCTAACGATTGTGATTAAAATATCATATATTTAAGATATTTTCATGACAAAATGTATATCTGGAATTTTCTGGGAATGTCCCTAAAGGTCCTTCATTCTGAATTACTTTTTTCATAACTGGTAAACCGCAAGAGATAAGACAAGATATTTAGGTCCCATAAAACACACAATTTATGTCACAACTTTTTGTGCAGTAAACCATTTCGGAGATATTCCTTGTTATTTGTTTGAATTTTCCGATACTTATACTTTTTCTCAAATTCGTTATTCATTTTTACTTTCTCTACTACGTATAGCAAGTAGAGGAAGTATTGTATTCCACCCAAAAATTCGATACCGAGATTTCACTGGAAATACATGTTTTGAGATCCCCTGAATCCAAAAAAAGCATTTTTGGAAACTTGTCCGTGTATGTGTCTGTGTATCTGTCTGCGAACAGCATAACTCAGAAACGAACAGTCGGATGAACACCAAACTTGGTATTTAGGATCAGTATCTTCCAGAGATGCGACACGAAGCTTTTCAAGAAAATTCCCCCAACCCAGACTACCCTTTACATGGAACATTTTTCGAAAATATTAATTTTCTCAAAAATGGCTCTAACAATTTTGATTAAAATATCATATGTTTAAGATATTTTCATGACAAATAAAATGTATATCTTGAATTTTCTGGGAATGTCTCCAAAAGTATTCTTCATTGTGAACGACTTTTCGTAAACTGGTAAACCATAAGAGATAGACAAAATTTTACTACACAAAAGATGTAGATCGCGTTAAAATACACAATTTATGTCATACATATTTGTTGTTGAGTGAGCCATTTTCGAGATATTGCTTGTTATTCCCTTATATTTTTCAATACTTATTTTCTCAAATGGGAATTCGTTATTCATTTTTTTGTCTTGGATATGCAAAGAGTATTAATTTGTGGCAAAGGGAATGGTGCTCCACCTAGTAACCAGCTATTAAGAGATATGTATATGCTTAAAGGCTACTGTTTTTCTATATTGCCCTTGTAAATATATATTCCGCTTACATCTACAAGGAAATTAGCAATAAGATAGAGTTTGCAAATGTTTATCTCGATTAACATGAAGTAAATGGAGAATAAGCGTTTATAAAAATAGTTTGTACAAGAGTAGAGAAAGTAATGTGAGTGTAACACATCAGATTTTTTTCCTCGTAATGCAAAGAGAATGGAATACTTCACATAGCAACCAGCTCTTAAAATATTTGACTATCGCTTAAAGCCTACCAATTCCCCTTGTATCTACAAGAAAATTAGCAATAAGCATTTGTAAAAAATGTGTACAAGAGTAGAGAAACTCATGCTATTGCAACACATCAGATTTTTTTTAGTTTCCTGTAAAATTCCAAGATTTTTTTATTCTCTATGCTTCCCCAGATCTCCTGCTTTTCATTATTTTCCCACCCGTTCCCTCACTTGGATCCAAAAATGTGGACTGTTCCTTTCCCCTTGTAACCATATATCTTTAATTGCCATTTTCTCCAACGCCTTCTGCATCTGTTCTCATTTTTTATACTCTCCTGTTGTACCACACAGTTTCTTAATGTATCTCTTCCTTTTCTTGTCAGGCATTTATACCAAAATGTTGTCATTCCTTCTAGCACTATACCTTTCCTTCTTGTTTTTCCTAATTCTAGTGAAGCGATTGCCCCCAGTGCTGATCGCGGCAAACCTAATAGTTCTTTTCACCTTAATAGTCAAATCTGATAGTTCTGCTGTGTACAGCATTCTTGCTTCCACCATATCCGTATATACCATTTTTGGACATTTGTAAATTTATATGTTCTTATATTTACCATAACTCTTTGCTTTTACTACTGTCTTTCTACTGCGAGCCTCCCAATTTCCTTACTACTTAGTCGCATCCCTAAGTAATGGAATTCCTGGACCACTTCCATATATTTTTTCCACCTCAGTTCCATTGTTCGCCTTTCCTTAATTTCATTCATTCATTATCTGTTTACCCTCCTCTTATGTAGGACTTACACCCCCCAGGACTTACAAGCGGGTGCCTGGGGTCAGAGGCCCGTCGAGGAGCAGACACTCATGGATCAGACAGAGCGTCCAGGATGGGTGATCAGCCCGATGCCTGGTATGGGACGAAGGAAGTAGATGAAACGAAATGATGGTGAAATGGATGAAAGGAAAGGTGTTGATGGAGCAGTTGGTGGAATGAATAGCGGGGGAAACCGGAGAAAACCCGCCCAGACGCCGCTTCGTCCACCACAAATCCCACATGTAGGTCCCTGGGATTGAACCCGGTCCGCCTCGGTGGGAGGCGAGCGGTCTAACCACTTGGCCACGGCGCCGCCTTCCTTAATTTCATACCTTTTAAAACTGCCATAATTTTGGATTTATTTATATTCATGCTTATTCCCCATTTCTCAAAGAATTTTTGTATCTCATTTATTGCTGTCTGTAAACCTATCACTGTTCGGGTTCCTACCGTTACATCATAGGTTAGGACTTAATTTACACCCTTGTCTTAAACCTAACTTTTGTTCTATTGCTTCTGTAATCCCTTCTTCTCCTATCCTCTCACAAAACTTTACACCTTTGTATATTTTCCCTACTTCCCCTATGAATTATTCACTTATCCCTTTCTTTCTCAATTTCATTTTTTGTGCTTCTCTATTTAACCTATAAAAAGCTTTTCTAAGTCCATGAAAACATGTACTCTCTTCCAAAGGCCTAAGTAAAAACATAAGCTTCGTAACTTAACTATGCAAACATTGCACGGTTACCCTTTTAAACGCCAATGATAAATTAATGTATGTCATTAACCTCCCCCGTTCTCAATGAAAATACTGTACAATTATTGAAGGTTTTTATAGAGTATCCTTCCCTTTATCCCCTTTATTGATTTGTATTTTCGTACAGTCCTGTCTATTCCAAATAACAGATGAAAAATCATTACCCGATATTCACACAAAAAGATGTGTAACATCGGCGGAAGGTCTGACCCCTTAACCTCACCCCGAGTCTTCCAAGTGCTGCAAAGGCTATAAGTATCCTTTGGTGGTGGAACAATCATCGGTCGTGTAATTATTTTAGACATAACTATGCAAGTTAAACGTTGAACATTTGTACCTTCGTTTTGGCCCCATAGTTATTTATTAACATAGAAACTACACAATTTTCACACAATGCAGAAAACCTTAACAAAAATAACATTCCGCACTTCCTGGCCACCAAGTTAAACTCTTTGGAATACACAAAGTCTAAAACCATCGAGAAATACAATGTTTTAAGCTAATATATGATATGGGTTCACCGATTATTCAACTTCTAATAAACCTCGTACGTGAGGTTGTTTTAGAAGGTTTTGACATCCAGAAACTTCAGTGCATACATCTATAGAATTACAATAAAGTTTAGTCAGAGGTTTTTGAATTTTTTTCATTACACACACACACACACACACACACACACACACACACACATCTGTAGTATTTGACAAATGGCAAAGAAATACGAGAGCAGATCAACAAAGACAGACTGATTTTTTCCTGTAGCTTCCGTGATAGTTTCGTATCTGTAACATAAATATTTGAAAATCGCGGGTTTTTATGTATAATGTTGGTAGGCGGCAGCACTCTCGTATTGGTAGGTTGGTAGTAATGCTCTATTTTGTAGACCCTACGTGCATTTCGCATACCAGACAATGGAGGTGATGCATTTTTTAAATCGATTATCACCGGTAATGAGTCATGCCTGCATCATTATGATCCTGAAGGAAAACAAGCCAGCACAGTGTGGAAATCGCCAGGTTGTCCAACACCAAAACAAACAAAAGTTGTTCCATCTGCAGGGAAAGTGATGGTGATCACATTTTTTGACTGAAATGGAATGATTTACCAGCATGCAGTTCCCCCTCACACTACTGCTACAGCAGCGTACTACACGTCAGTATTGGCTACACTGAGGAAGCACATTGCAAAGAAACGACCAGAGCTTTCTTGGACTGGGTGGAGACTTCATCATGACAATGCACGGCCTCACGTCGCAAATCAAGTCATGCAGTTTCTGGCTTGATTCAACATTACCTGTGTACCACATCCACCTTATAGTTCCGATCTTGCACACTGTGACTTTTTTATTCCCATCACTAAAGGCAAAGCCTAGGGGTATTCGATTTGAGAACTCTGAAGCAGTGCTCAAGAAAAGTGAGGCGATTCTCAAGGACCTGACAAAGAATGGTCTGCAGCACGTGTTCAAGGACTGGCAGAGACGGTATAAAAAGTGCATTGAAGTAGGAGGGGACTACTTTGAAAAAGATCATGTAAACATTGAATTGGAGTAATAAACATCTGTGAAAAAAAATCAGTCTCATTCTTAGTTGATCAGCCCTCGTGGATATAAACAGGGTCTATTGTCTTCTGTTTGTTGAAGTGTAACATCATGGCCATCTATGTATATTCCTTGCAATAAAATGTAACAGGCTTTTGTTTTTATACTCTGTGGAGATTGATATACTGTGGAGTAAGAACTATTTTTTCTACTCTATGGCATTCTTAACTAAAAATCAAGGCCTTCTTCGTAAACGTGTTATTTTATTACGCCAATAAGTTTGTATTCAAGTACAAGGGCTTTGAAAATCCTTTTTACATTCTTTGCCACGTGCATACTAAGTATAATAGATATTGCATTCTACCCAAAACTGGATATCAAGATTTCACCGGAAATAAATGTTTTGATGCCCCATGAACTCAAAGAAAGTATTTTTAGAAAAAGGTTCTTGTGTGTGTATCTGTGTATAGAATAACTCGAAAACGAAACGCCGGATTCAAAACTAAATTACATTGAGTTTTATTTATGGACGCTCTTTAACTGCTTTGGTCCTTAGCGTCCCATTCTATATTGGGCGTGAAAGACCGGTAATTTTGCTCAAAGGCCTCTTTATCAGGCTTGAGGTTCTTTTACGTGCCATAAATCGACGACACGGGACCACCGACTTTACTTCCCCTCCGAAGGAAGCCATGCTAAGGACTTTTACGCCCGAAAAGAAATCCATCGCCCTCCATCGGGTTTGAACCCGCGACCTCGGGAACTAGAGGAGCATGGTAAACGTCGGATTCAGTTCCTAATTTCCAAAGATATGACACGAAGGTTTTCAAAAAAATCCTCATTTTTCAAATTTTTGATTCTCCGAAAAATGGTTCTAACGGATTTGATTAAAATACCATATATTAAAGATACTTGTATGACAAATAAAACGTAATTCTTGACTTTTCTGGAAATAGCTTGTAAAGTCCTCTTCATTCAGAAGGACTTTTATGTAATCTTGTATAAACTTTGAGCGATAGAGCAAAATATACTACGCAAAAATAAATGTTTGTGGCATAAGTTATTTGCGAGATATCCGTTACTCGGGTTCGCATTATTCAGTACCTTGTCGTTCTTTTTAAGTCCTGTCAACATTCAGATGTTTCTCGCGACGTCATGGAAACAGTATGGAGTTTTAAGGTCAAAATATAGCGTTCAGTTGTTAAACATTTGACTATCTCCGTTCTCTTTGTATCTATAATGCAATGTGTAATTTAGGCAATTCCGGAAAGTCTATCTCGATTAAAATTGGTAGATAGGAAAGTAAACTTTCGTAAGAACAATTTGTTTACCCACTAATAAGTGTTAGAGGGCAGAGAAAATCATGTGAATGTAACCTCATCAGATTTTTAACCTTTAGTAATTTATGAAATGAAATTAGAAGCTGCTTTATATAGCCCTGTGTTTATCAGAAGGAATTGAGCTTTTCAGTGGTAAAAGCATTATTAAAATAGGTTGAATGGTTTTTGATATTACCCTACACACACACTATAATATTAATATGGACGAGTTGTGTTAGTAAAGACAGTAATACTCAGTTTACCAGCCTAGGTGTGTAATGTGTTTAAAACACGAAGAACCCAAGCTCTTCCAACAAATCATTATGCCTTTCTTCGTCTACATCACTTTCTTTTTAAAGTGTTTCCAAATAACAATAAAGCGTCCTCACTCCACATTTCCTGTTTCAATCCTGAAAATCGCTCACAGCTCTGCTACATCAAAACGCCTCCATTTAAGAAATGAAAAAGAAAATAAAACGCGTTCCATCTTCTTTGGATCTGCAAAGTGGTGTTTGGAATAGAGTGGGACAGCGCACAGAAAACACATCGGGAAACAGAATGTTTGTCAACCTTCTATAAGGCTTTAGTTGAATAAACGAAATTACTGCTACTAGCTTCTTAAATCTCGAAATAAGCCCTCCATATTCTGCATGAGTTTATTAACTAGTGGTGTAAATGTTTTACTTAGAGCAATAATGGTGTTCCACCTGTATTTACTACATTGTTTTCACCGAAAATACACGTTTTGAGGCCCATTAAATAAATAAAAAAGACTAGTAAATGAGTCGTGTGTGAACAACATAGCTCAAACACGAAACGCCGAATTTTCTCATCATTTTGCAACGATACAACACGATTTTCTTGAAAATCGTCATACCGCATCTTTGAAAGGTACTCAACCTAAATATCAAGTTTGGTGTTTATCTGACTCTTCCTTTTTGAGTTATACTGTTTACAGACACACAGATACGCACAGACATTTTCCTAAAAATGTCTTATTTGGATTCAGGGCGCCTCAAAACATGTATTTCGGTTGAAATCTCGGTATCGAATATTTTGGTGGAATGCAATACCTTCTCTACTTACTATGTACGTGATACAGAATGTCATACGTTTGAGTGAGAATAGTTTGTTTAGTCACTAATAAACGATTGAGGGTAGAGTAAGTCATGTGAATGTGACACTTCAGATTTTTTATAACACATATTAGTGTTCTAACATGAATTTTATTTAGTTTTTAGTCGTTTATGAGTTGAATTATAAACTGTCATATAGCCTATGTACATCGGGAAGAACAGTGCTTTTCAATGGTGCGGTTCTCTCTTTACAATACCAATATAAATGCTTGGCAATAAGTTTTATATATCAGGAGTGTTGCATGGAAGAGCGTTTTCCCTGTGGAGCCGAAGTGGGACGAATTCGGAACGTTTAACTATTTAAGCTGGTGACAGCGGACTTCACTAGTCATGTGTGACGCTCATAATGTATTCGAATGACAGGGGACTGCTGTCTATGGACCTCATCAATCTGCAATCAATCTTCTCGCACACACCAACCGGTCCAAGATTAACAGCCTAGTGATCTAAACTGTGTACATGATTATTTACCTACCAAAACAATTGCTGGACAGGTAAAATATAGTTTTAGCCTATAACTAATTATAATTATTGTATATCTCAGAGGTATACACATTATATTACTAGCAATATTTTCCTCTATTCATTACAAATCACGTGTTATTTTTTCGGTTTAAGCAATGGGGACTTTGATACATACAACGTGCCGGAACAATGCTAAAATAGTATATCATAATTCTTGATATTCAGCTCTTACTAAGTGAAAATTTCTCCAAGGCGTATACAATTATTCTTACAAGAGTTTAATTTCCTATCTACTTAATTTTAGTTTAGATAAATTTTTGCAGAAACTTCTACATTACACATTTCGTTACAGACACAAAGAGAAAGGCGATAGTCAAATGTTTAAGAACTGGACGCTATATGTTGGCCTTAAAATTCCATACTGTTTCCATGACATCGCGAGAAACAACTGAATGTTGACAGGGCTTTAAAAGAGTTACCAAGTAATGAACAATTTGGACCATTAATAACGGATAGTTATCTCAGAAATGGCTTATGCCACAAAAATAACTTATTTGAAATAAATTGTGTGTTTTAAAGAGATCTGCATTTTTTGTGTGGTACATTTTCGTCTACCCCTTAACGTTTACAAGTTATACAAGATTATACATAGATTTACGGCACGTAAAAGAATCTCAAGTCTGATAAAGAGGCCTCTGACGCCCAAGATTGGACGCTAAGGACCTCAGAAGTTAAAGAGCGTCCATAAAAAAAAATAATTAATGTGTTACACTCACATGTCTTTGTCTTGTACAAACTACTTTTACAAACGCTTATTCTTCATTACTTCATGTTAATCGAGATAAAAATTTGCTAATTTTTCTTGCAGGTGCAAGGGGAATATGGTAGACTTTAAGCTATGGTCAAATGTTTTAAGAGCTGGTTGCTATGTGGAGCATTCCATTCTCTTTGTATGTCCAGGGTATGAATAAACAAATAACGAATTCCCATTTGAGCAAAGGTATAAGTATTTCAAAATTAAAACAAATAGCAAGAAATATCTCAGAAATGGTTCACTTCGCAGAGAGAGAGAGAGAGAGAGAGAGAGAGAGAGAGAGAGAGAGAGAGAGAGAGAGAAAGAAAGGGTATGCGACATAAATTTTGTGCTTTAATGGGCTCTACATTTTTTGTCTAGAAAAATGTTGGACTATCTTTTACAGTTTACTAATTATTAAAAGCCATTCAGAAGGAAGGGCTTTTGGGCACATTCCCAGAAAATTCAAGGCATACCATTTAGTCATAAAAATATTGAAAATGTGGTATTTTAATCAAAATCGTTAGAGCCATTTTTGAGAAAATTCAAATTAGTTGTCAAATCGCGATCATTTACATGCATATATTGCTTGGATTTAAATATCCGCGGCATTGGTTTTATTTTACATGCGCTTTCTGTGGAGTAACGACAACTATTTTTTCTACTCCACGACATTCTCAACTAGAAGTCAAGGCCTTCTTCGCAAGTGTGTATATATACAGTTTTTATTACGTCCATGTGTTCGTATTTGGGCTTTGTAAATCTTTTTAATGTTTTAGTAACTTATGAAATAAAACTACTTGTTTTAAGCTCCATTCCCATAAGAGAGAATTGGACTTTTCAATGGTGAAACAATTATTAAAATCGGTTGAGTGGTTTTCGAGATCACACACACACACACACACACACACACACACAAACCTTCTTTCCTTATAATATTAGTATAAATGTGTACTATGATATTTGCCGTATACGTTGTTGGTCATTTACGTAACTATATAGGAAAGTAAGTGTACCTTTATCGCTTTATTTCTCTCAGAGTGAATAGATATTTACGGCAGAAGCGAAGCTGAGGCCAATATATCAAAATGAATTCTGAAAAAACACTCCTACAGTTATGTACAATATCTTTTTTCATACTATGTCGAAATAATTTATATATTGGCTAAAAATTGTACTGCGTATTGTGTTGGACATGGACGCAGTCATGTTTTGATGCGTATTTCAGCCCCGCGATGGTCACCACTCTTTTTTGAATCCGTACCCATCGCTTCATTATCTGCTGTTCATTCTGCTGCTACAGTGGTTGGCTACGAGATCTTTCCCTCAGACATGCGTGGGCGTATTTTGAAAGTATAACCGCAGTTTAAATTGACAGAGGAACTTAATGTGTTCTAATACTTGAGCTATTGAAGCGAGTTGCCGACCGTTTGATGATAAAGAATACAACTGATTATGAATCGTAGTACTCGAAAGTATAAAAGTTGACTTATTATACCTCCTAAGTTCTGCAGTATCAATTTTACAGTTTGGAATAATTTTTGTAATTTGCCGTGAATCGCTAAAATGCTTACCGGTAAGACCCCTCGCGATAGCCGCTAAATCTTACTCACACAAGCGCGTCAGTGTGAGCTTAAAATAACACACGAGTAAAATAAGTTGAGTTTACGCGCCCATTAACTGCTCTGGTCCTTTGCGCCCCATTCTGTATTGGGCGTGATTAACCAGAAATTTTGCTCAGAGGCCTCTTTACCGGGTCTGAGGTTATTTTACGTGCCGTAAATCCACGACACTGTACCACCGACTTTACTTCCCTTGCGAAGGAAGGCTACTAAGGATTTTTATGCCCAAAAATATCCTTCGCCCTCCGCAGGGTTTGAACCCGCAGTCTCGGGAACTAGATGCGCATTGTACCATTAGACCACGGAGGATGACACACAAACGATAATTCACAATTAACTGTCTCAAGGCTTTTCTTAGCTTAAACCCCGTCTACCTATGCTACCCCTACCAAGGTTCCTCCCCGCTTTGGGCCAATACTGAAAAACTATATGTGTTCGTCTCTGACACTGTTACTATGGGGTGCTTCTGCGTATCTATTTTACAGAATTTCACTACGTGACCCTGCAAACTGCTTTTCAGGAATCTTTAAGCTAATGCGTTCGTTCCTCAGTTATTACTAATGACTTTGGTAGCTTATTACCTTTTTTCTCCGGATAAATCGTTTGAACTCAAGGTTCTTTCATTATAGATTGATGTAATATACGAAATTATTTATTACAATTATTCCACTATCTTATTATTTCTTTATTTAATTATTTACATCTTCCTGTCAGTAATTACGTAATCACTTTCATATAAGTTGATGTACTACAACTTTGTAGCTGTGATTAAATCCATTAAGGAGAGTTATTAAGTAATATTTGAGGCAGTATTTTTAACACTTAAGTGATTTCAGTGTAAATATATAAGATATAAATTCAACAACAGCCCGCCTTAAAGCAATATGTGTATAGCACAATATATAAAAAGTGTATATTACACTCATTGTATATGTTTATATTATTGTATCCATGTGTAATAATGTTATGTGAATGTATTACATAATTTAATAATGTAGGAGCTGTGAGAATAATAGGTTAAAAGTTGCTAACAATGAGGTAACCTTGAGACAATAATGAGTAAGAAAGTTTAATAATGCTACTAGTCATTGTTGGAGCAACAATAATGTAAATTATGAGACAGTTTATAAATAGCCAATCAACAACCAGAAAAGCTTAAGTTAAATGAAGGTATTCTATTGGAGTAGGATTAGCCAATCGGAAACTGAGCAAAATTTACAAATTCAGAAGTGAGTTAGTTGTAGACAGTGTTCCTAACCGGATGTGAGATGCGTCCTCGAGAAATTTAATACATATTTTATGTGAGATAAACATAGTTTACGTGTTAAAAAGTGTTATTTAAATCGTGTCAAGCATTAATAAAAGGAGTGAAGTAAAATTATAATCTGTGTAAGCCTACATTCTTCAGTCGCAACCACTCCCTGCAAAGACATTCATATTTCTAAGAAATATAAATACTGATGCAGCCGAGGCAAACATAAATATATAATATTTAAAGAAACAGTCAAAATTACAAAGTTAATATGTTTTAAACATTTTTGGGGCAAAGGCCACCGGAAAGTACATTTAGGGCGAAGGCTACCGGAAACTTTTTACCCCACTTCAAGTTCGGCTCCCCAACATAAGAACTACAATGTAACTCCTACGTCAAATCGGCTTTCCATACGTGAAGCATCAACCAACTTCATATTAAAGTTTCAAAATGAATGTAGAGTCATGAAATAAATCAATACAGAAGAGAAGTGTTTATAAGAAGTTGTTCTCGAAGTAGATTTGTCATTCTGTATTCGTACGTTAGAGTACGGAAAATATCTGCGCGGAAAACTACAATTTCACCTACTGGTTTGGAGACGGAAAACATTAAATTCCAGAAAGTATGAAACAAAATATTTTTGTATCCTTCCTATTATTCATTCATTATCTGTTTACCCTCCTCTTATGTAGGACTTACACCCCCCACGACTTACAAGCGGGTGCCTGGGGTCAGAGGCCCGTCGAGGAGCAGACACTCATGGATCGACAGAGCATCCAGGATGGGTGATAAGCCCGATGCCTGGTATGGGACGAAGGAAGTAGATGAAAGGAAAGGTGATGATGGAGCAGTTGGTGGAATGAATGGCGGGGGAAACCGGAGAACCCGGAGAAAACCCGCCCAGACGCCGCTTCGTCCACCACAAATCCCACATGCAGATCCCTGGGATTGAACCCGGGCCGCCTCGGTGGGAGGCAAGCGGTCTAACCACTCGGCCACAGCGCCGCCTATCCTTCCTATTACCTCAACTAAATATGTTTGGCATTAAGATATTATCCATTTTAATAGTCTTTATTTATATTTCATTTTCTAACTTTGCGATCTGTGCCTACTAACCTCCTAGCTCTAAATAAGATGTGTTAGAAATTATTTATTCCTCCTTAAACTAACTCCTAATTATATATTTCCACCCATCTTCACTTCTTATTTGCTGTAAATAAGGAGAAGAGAGATAAAGGAGGTGGTGGTTGTTGGGCAGCCGGTCTGCAGCTGTCTGGTACCGCCAATACGCATGACGTTACTACGGTGGGTGTGGTTATAGCGTGCAGTTGTATACGGTCCGTGTCTAGGCAACTGGTGCAGCACACTCCCTCATAAATAATGTGGCTGGACTTCAGAAACCCTAACATTCACACGACTTTCTCAAACCTCTATTACAAACTATCCTTACAAAAGTTTACTTTTCTACCTACTTCTTGTTAATCGAGATAAACGTTTTCTTAGAAATGGCTTTGTTAGATACCAGCCCGACGTTGAAAAGGTGGCTTTTTAAACTCTAATGATGAATTAATTAATTTCATTATCTTCCCCTCCCCCCGTGTTTATGAAATTATTACACAATCACCTGGAAGATTTTTTTACGGCGAATCTCCCTCTTAACATTTATATTATTGTAGTTTCGTACAGACAGGCTATTCCTAATGAAAAATCCCTCGATATTCACACAAAAGATATGAAACATCGACAAAACCTCCGACTTCTTTAAGCCCCCCCCCCCGACTCTCTTCCGAATTCTGGAAATACTACATAGCCTTTGGCAGTGGAAGCATACTCGGTCGAATAACTTGTTAAATAATTATAGTAGGTTAAATTATAAACCAGCTTTTGTACCAGCTTTTTGGTCCCATATTTATTCAATAACAAAAACTACACAATTTTACGCAATACAGAAATCTTTTACACAACGAAATAAGATTCCGCACTCTCAGGCTACCAAGTTAACTTCTTTGTACAAGACATACAGTCTAAGACAATCAAGGACAAAATTCTGATGTGTTACACTCACATGACTTATGCTTATTCTCCATATGCTCCATGTTAATCCAGATGCTAATCTTATTGCTAGTTTTCTTGTAGATGCAAAGGGAATTGGTAGGCTTTAAGCGATAGTCAAATCTTTTAAGAGCTGGTTGCTATGTGGCGCATTCCATTCTCTTTATATGTCCAGGACATAAAAATGAATAACGAATTCCCATTTGAGAAAAAGTATTGGAAAATTTAAAGGAATAACAAGCAATATATCGAAAATGGTTCACTTAACAAAAAAAACTGTATATGACAAACATTGCGTATTTTAACGCGATCTACATTTTTTGGGTAGTAAAATTTTGTCTTATCTCTTATGGTTTAGCAGTTATGCAAAAGTCGTTCACAATGAAGAATACTTTTGTAGACATTTCCAGAAAATTCAAGATATACATTTTATTTGTCATGAAAATATCTTAAACGTATGATATTTTAATCAAAATCGTTAAGAGCCATTTTTGGGAAAATTAAAATTTTCGAAAAATGTTCCATGTAAAGGGTAATCTGGGGTGGGGTTATTTTCTTGCAAACCTTCGTGTCGCATCCTTGGAAGTTACTGAACCTAAATACCAAGTTTGGTGTTTATCCGACTGTTCGTTTCTTTTTTGGATTCAGGGGGTGTCAAAATATATTTCCGGTGAAGTCTCGGTATCGAATTTTTGGATGGAATACAATACTTCCCCTACTTACTATACGTAGTAGAGAAAGTAATAATCTTCCCAGAGGAGTATTGTCACGTGCTAAATTGTGACACTTGGGGGGGGGGGTATAGCTAAATGAGGGATTGCAGAGGTAGAGACAATTATTGAAACGTTTGACTAGAGCGATCTGACTATATTTGGAAGTTAGTCTTGGATTGTGCAATAGGTGGCTATACAGAAAGAGGGGGGAAGCACAGTACACATTATCATTAACAGTTCTCTTACCTTAGGAGATGTCTCGTCGTGGATGAGGAGAGCCAATACTGAATACGACTTTGTCAAGCCGCTAGTGAAACCATCCGGTGAGCGGCCGTTGACGGGTAGCATAGCGGTCCTGGTAAAGTTACAACACTAAGTCCCCGCGAGCTGAGCTTGAGTGCTTGCTTATATAGAGTTGAATACCGTGGCAGCTATTACCAAATATGTCAACGCCCTGCGCGAAGGCTTAAGACTTTCCAAAGATCGCGTGCAGCTAAGACCCGTGCAGAAAGACACGTACTCCTAAGGAAATTATGGCATAGTGAAATCCCTTTGAAATGTCAAGGGAAGTGGCAAACCACTGTTTCCTGTCATATA
This sequence comes from Deroplatys truncata, assembly GCA_030765065.1. Taxonomy (NCBI): domain Eukaryota; kingdom Metazoa; phylum Arthropoda; class Insecta; order Mantodea; family Mantidae; genus Deroplatys; species Deroplatys truncata. Next base: position 28,491,502 of record CM060981.1, on the reverse strand, counting down.
TACAACTTGCTAAGACTTGAGCAGAATTAAGTATAAAATATATTCTATATGAATTTAGACACTTGTGACAGGCTAATAAAATAAGTCAATTAATATAAAATACTAAACATAATACGGATTTCCTCAGTCACGTTTGTGACACTATTATAAAATAAAGGTTCACTGATTCCTAATATTAGCAGTTTTCTTCCTTTATACAACTATTTACAAATGAAATAAAGGAAATCTTCCTTCCAAATAAATCCAAATTGAAACAAATTTAAGATATGTAAGAATAATCACCTAAAACTGGGCGTGGCTGTTACTGACACAATGTACAACACGGTGCAGCATCTTGTCTTTTAAATCATTACTCTAAAACTAATGCAGTTATTTAAATACTTTTCTGCAAAAAACACTTAAATATTTGTTGCATCCAACTACACATATTTTTAAAATCTATGTTTTGAAAATTTTAAGCTATATCTACCCCCTTATAACAAAAGATATACAATTTTCACGCACTGTCTTAATTTATGTAACGAAATAAGATTACGCACTCCGAGGCCACCAAGTTAACATCTTTGGAAAAGACACACAGTCACTGTGTAACGTAGCTATATCGGTGAAGGTTTATTTGGATTAAAATGTAGTACACAGAAAAATAAACTTTAGTAAGAATATATTGTATATCCAGTAATAAAGGATAGAGGGTAGAGAAAGTCATGTAAGTGTATCATCAGATTTTTCGTTTGTGCTTTTACGAGACAGATAGGAGACCTCGGCAGCGTATTTTTGGATGGAGTAATTACTGGGCACTAGGTCGTGGATAAAAATTACCTATTGCCCTAGACCACAACCGTGTTTTTCTCTCCGTAAGGTTTCCAGTTCCAGATAACTAACCTTTTGACTCCGCCCGGCCGGCATCAGTTCTCTATGTGACTGGCCTGAAAACAATTCAGAGACAAAAAACCTAACCAAAGAACTATGTTTATAATCGATGTGAAATGAAGGGGTGGTTAGGATACATTCTTTACGATGGAGTTTTGCTAAGATTGGTACACAAGGAAAGGGTAAATAAATTACAATATAATTGAGCTTTTAGAGGGAAGGGGGAAGAATTATTTGTATATGAGAGCTTTCATCAACGACATGGAGAGGAAGGTTTATTTTTTGCTGCTACTAAACGGCATTAAGAAAACTTTAAAGGAGGTAAAATACCCTATCAACCCAGTGGCTAGAATTATGCTTGAAAAAAGGAGGTGGTCAGCTGGTAGTGGGTGGGCGAGATTTTGTCATTACCAACATAAATAGCTTCTTTACATTATGGGCAACATTTTATGTACGCCAGTATATGCGGAAATAGATTATATGTACAACGGGATGGCTCAGGTGGTAAAGTCTGTGGCCCGCATTCTGGAGGTCCCGGGTTCAAATTCCGTGAAGCCGAGCAACCTGTCTGAGGTTTTTTCGTGGTTTTCTTCCTCACCAATGTGAATACCAGATTGGATATTTAATACCACGGCCCAAAGTTCCAGCATAAGTCTAAAACAATAGTAAAATAAAAACTAAGTGGTAATAGCGAATGCTATGCTATCTATCCACAAACAATGTAAACAGACTGGACAGCACCCTAACGTCATTTACACGGCACGAAGCAGAAGATCCGGCTGCCTTGCGCTGGCGGTCTCTATTGGCACTTGACAAAGCAAGTAGGCATTTCCAGGGATGAGACCTAGAAGGCTAACTGTCCGCCTTTCTGTGCGAGGGCGGCGGTTAGACTGGACGGCACCCTAATGCTATCTGCACGGCATGAAGCAGAAGATCCAGCTGCCATGCGCTGGCGGTTTCTGTGGGCACGTGACGAAGCAAGATAACATTTCCAGGGATGAGACCTAGAAGGCTAACTGTCCCCTTTCTGTGCGAGGGCGGCGGTTAGACTGGATGGCACCCTAATGTCATCTGCACGACATGAAGCTGGTGGTTACAGGGATGAGACCTAGAAGGCTAACTGTCCGCCTTTCTGTGCGAGGGCGGCGGTTAGACTGGACGGCACCCTAATGTCATCTGCACGGCATGAAGCAGGTGGTTACAGGGATGAGACCTAGAAGGCTAACTGTCCGCCTTTCTGTGCGAGGGCGGCGGTTAGACTGGACGGCACCCTAATGTCATCTGCACGGCATGAAGCAGGTGGTTACAGGGATGAGATCTAGAAGGCTAACTGTCCGCCTTTCTGTGCGAGGGCGGCGGTTAGACTGGACGGCACCCTAATGCCATCTGCACGGCATGAAGCAGGTGGTTACAGGGATGAGACCTAGAAGGCTAACTCTCCGCCTTTCTGTGTGGAGGCGACGGTTGGACTGGACGGCACCCTAATGCCGTCTGCACGGCATGAAGCTGAAGATTCGGTAGCTATGCACTGGAGTCTCTGTGATACGTGACGGAGCGGGTTGTTACAGGGATGAGACCTAGAGGGCGAACTGTCCATCACATATCGTTCTAAGAGTTATCCACCAACAGATCCGTCGCGATATGACCAAGGAGTTAAAGCGACGTAAAATAAAATAGAGTAAAAAATCTGATGTGTTACACTCACATAACTTTTTCTACTCTTGTACAACCTAATTTTACAAACGCCTATTCTCCATATGCTTCATGTTAATCGAGATATCGAGATGTCAATCTTATTGGCAATTTTCTTGTAGATGCAAGGAAAATATGGTAGCTTTTAAGCGATAGTCAAATATTTTAACGCTGGATGCTATGTGACGCATTCCATTCTCTTTGCATGTCCAGGACATAAAAAAATGAATAACGCATTTGAGAAAAAGTATAAGTATTGGAAAATTTAAGGAAATAACAAGCAACATCTCGAAAACGGTTCACTCAACAAAAGAAATGTATATGACATAAGTTGTGTATTTTAACGCGATCTACATTTTTGTGTAGTAAAATTTTGTCTATATCTTATGGTTTACCAGTTATGCAAAAGTCGTTCACAATGAAGAATACTTTTGGAGACATTCCCAGAAAATTCAAGATATACATTACATTTCATTTCTCATGACATTACCCTAAACATATGATATTTTCATCAAAATCGTTAGAGCCATTTTTGAGAAAATTAAAATTTTCGAAAAATCTTCCATGTAAAGGGTAGTCTGGGGTGGGGGGATTTTCTTGAAAACCTTCGTGTCGCATCTCTGGAAGATACTGAACCTAAATACCAAGTTTGGTGCTTATCCGACTGTTCGTTTTTGAGTTATGCTGTTCACAGACACACAGACAGACACACAGACAGACACACACAAGGACATGTTTCCAAAAATGCTTTTTTTGGATTCAGGAGGTCTCAAAACATGTATTTCCGGTGAAATCTCGGTATCGAATTTTTGGGTGGAATACAATACTTCCCCTACTTACTATACGTAGTAGAGAAAGTAAAAAATAGATTATAAGGATACTAGTTTAAGACTGGATCTATTTCTGTTACCTCCTGTCCTTAATAACATGTCGATAAACTGCAAGGAACTTCTTTCCGCTCCCGTGATTCTGTATTGAACAGTTTATCGCACAATCTCGCTCCAAAAGATTAATTAAAAGGGATCTAAATGGCAACAATAAACTGGGAAGTAAGTGTCCTGCTGAGATGATACTGTTGTGTCGCTACTCGAGGACTCTGTGAAGCGAAACGGTTGTCATGGCGCGTGCGAGTTCAATAAATTAATGAAGGCCTTGAGAGTGGGATATTGCAAACATGCGTTGCTATAGGAACATTACGCTTCGAAAAATGTTATGCTTCACGACTCTCTACAAATTCACAGGATACCTTATACTATACATAATATAGTCGCTATCAGCAATGATAAGATCAAAGTAGGCACAATCATTTATTCATTTAACACTTAAAATGCATTTTGACATTTACTAAATTCCAGTATACTCTTAAACTATAAACATTATTTCTTTAAGTTTGCACTCATCAGTTGTTATTATTTCCTTTATGGCAAAACCTAATTTAAATTTTTAAATAATTTCTCTTTGTATGCGTCAAAAGCATAACGTAAAAACGAAAATTCTGATAAATATAAAACTTCAGTATCTTCCAAAGATGCGACACGAAAATCCCCCACCCAGAACTACTTTTCGAAAATTTAGATTTTCTCAAAAATGGCTCTAAAGATTTCAATTAAAATAGTATACATTAAAGATATTTACATGACAAATAACATGTATATCTTGAATTTTATGTTTAGTGTTAAGTCATCATTCGGAAGTCATTCTGTATAATCTTGTACAGCTAGTACACGTTAAGCGATAAACGAAAACATACTACCAAAAAATGACTTTCTCTACTCTTGTACAATCTATGTTTACAAACGCTTATTCTCCATATGCTTCATGTTAATCGAGATGTTAATCTTATTGCTAACTTTCTTGTAGATGCAAGGGGAATATGGTAGGCTTTAAGCGATAGTCAAATATTTTAAGAGCTGGTTGCTATGTGGAGTATTCCATTCTCTTTGTGTAACCAGGACATAAAAAATAAACAACGAATTCCCATTTGAGAAAAAGTAAAAGTATTGGAAAAGTTAAGGGAATAACAAGCAATATCTCGAAAATGGTTCACTCAACAAAAAAAATGTATGACATAAATTGTGTATTTTAACGCGATCTACATTTTTTGTGTAGTAAAATGTTGTCTATCCCTTATGGTTTACCAGTTATGCAAAAGTCATTCACAATGAAGAGAACATAACAATTTTTTAAAAATGTCTCATATAAAGGGCAATCTGGGTTGGAGGGATTTTCTTGAAAACCTAATGTCGCATCTCTGGAAGATACTGAACTTAAATACCAAGTTTGGAGTTTATCAGACTGTTCGTTTCTAAGTTATGCTGTTCAGAGACAGACACACACACACACGTTTCCAAAACGGATTTTTTTGGATTCAGGAGGCCTCAAAACATGTATTTCCGGTGAAATCTCGTATAGTAAGTAGGGGAGTACTGCATTCCCCTCAAAAATACGATACCGAGGTTTCACAGGAAATACATGTTTTGAGGTGCCATCAATCGAAATAAAGCATTTTTGGAAATGTCTGCGTTTGTGTCTGTCTGTGTGTGTTGTGTGTGTGTGTGTGTGTGTGTGTGTGTCTATGAACAGGCTAACTCAAAAACAAAAAGTTGGATAAACACCAAATTTGGTATTTAGTTTCAGTATCTTCCAGAGATGCGACACAAGGGTTTTCAAGAAAATCCCCCACCCCGGATTACCCTTTACATGGAACATTTTTCGAAAATTTCCAGTTTCTGTAACGATTTTTATGAAAATATAATGTTTAAGATACTTTTATGGCAAATGAAATAGATATCAGGAATTTTCGGGGAATTTACCCAGAAGTCTCTCCATTTTGAATCTCCTTAAAACACACAATTTATGTACATTTTTTGTGGAGTGAAATATTTCCAGATATTCCTTGTTATTTGTTTGAATTTTCCACTAATGCTTTTTCTCAAATGGAATTCGTTATTAATTTTTTTGTCCAGGACATACAAAGAGAATGGAATACTCCACATAGCAATCAGCTCTTAAAATATTTGACTATCGCTTAAAACCTACCAATTCCCCTTACAACTTCAAGAAAATTAGCAAATAGATAGTTTCTGTGTATATTTATCTCGATTAAGATGAAGTAGATGGAGAATAAGTGTTGCAAAAGTAGTCGCCCAGTACTTAAACATATGATTGTCGCTGTTTTTTTGTATCAGTAAGAAATATTTAATGTAGGTATTTCTGCAAAAGTTCGTCTTTATTAAAGTGAAATTTGTAGAAAAATAAACTATGAAGCGATAAATGTAGAGAAAATCATGTGAATGTTACACAAATATTTTGTATGTGAGGCAGTATTTTAACACTTAAATAACATCAGTCTAATTATCCCCGTATTAAAGCAATATGTGTATTCTACAATATAATATATAATGTATGTAACAGTCATTATATTATGTTTTTATTATGTATATGTATAATAATAATGTTATGTGAATGTATTACGTAATTTAACAATGTAGGAGCTGTGAGAATAGAAGCAAACTAGCTTTCGTAGCAAACAGAATTATAAAGTAGAAGCCGAAAGTTGCTAACAATGAGGTAGCAATGAGGTAACCTGAAGGCAATAATGAATTGGAAAATTTAATAATGCTACTAATAATTCTTGGAACAATAACGTAATATTTAAAACAGTTTATAAATAGCCAATCAAAAACTAGGAAAGCTTTAAGTTAAATAAAAGTATTCTATTGGAGTAAAATTAGCCAATCAGAGACTTGAAATATAGTAAAAGTATAAATTTAGGCGGTAGAAGCCAGACGCTACTAGACAGCGTTCCCGAGCAGTTTGATACGTATTCGGTGTGAGATATAAAACTTCATTACTGCGAGAATAATATAAAGTTTACATGTTAAAACGTGCAATTAATAAATAATCTCACGGCTCTACAGTAGGATACATCAGTGAAGTGTTATTTAATCGTGCGAAAGATTAATAAAAGGAGTAAAGTAACAAATTATAATTTGTGTAAGCCTTCATTCTTTAGCCGCACCACCCCCTGCTGAGAGATACGAGTTTCTGCAAATTAATACTGACGCAGCCGAGGCAAACACAAATAATTAATATTTAAAGAGACATTAAAATACAAAGTTGATTTTTTAAAAGTGGGGCGAAGGCCACCGAAAAAGTAAAATGTGGGGGGAAGGCCACCGGAAAGTTTGTATCGTACGTGGGACTGGAACTAACTCAAGTTCGGTGCCCAAAGCGTGGTGCTAATAACGTAAAGATATTCTACTTCATATGTCACCTTCTTGTGTGCGTGAACTCATTTATTCCGTTGGGTTACTAGTACGAACGGCTGTAAATATTCACCTCAAAGGAAAGTAATTTTTACGAAGCTCTGTGTTCGTGTTTTGCCAAGCACAATAACACAACACAATTAAGAGGCAGTGAGTTAAAAACATCGTTAAATGCTTTATACCTCTTTTCAACTTTCCGTAAACTTAAAAAAACAGCAAGAAAATAAAGATAATTAAATAAACAGTTGTTATTTCTCGCTCAATCAACATGTCGTTGTAAGAGAAACCCTTTTAGATTAATTTCAGATTTTACCCAGCATATATTGCAACCAACTTCTCATTTGTTTCCCTAATTACTTTGCTTTAATTATGAAAGGTTTCCCTGGCAACCAACGGCTTCCCGTAATAAACCTCATATGGTAGAAAATCTGATATTTTCATTTCGTCCTTACAAGAGAAGTCGAGCATTCCGCGGATGGAAAATTATATTAGCAGCCCGCCAAGGCTTCATCTCATGCTGTTTCGTGTATCTAAAGAGAATATATTATTAGGGCACATGACCTGGACGCCATAAAAGCATGTAGCATGTCCAAAATTTTACATAAAATATTGTACGGCTACGTGCAACAAAATCCTGCCAATATATCGTCCGGCATCACCTTTTTAGTTTTTCTACCACCTACATGGTAACGAAATATTGCATTTCACCCAAATTTTGTTACGGAGATTTCACCTCAAAAAACATGATTTATAAGTGGATATACAAACTATTCTCACTAAAGCTTATTTTTCTATCTACTAAAATTTAATCAAAATAAACCTTTGCAGAAATAGCTACATTACACATTTCACTATAGATACAAAGGGAACAACGATAGTCAAATGTTTAAGAACTGGACGCTATATGCTGGACTTTAAATTCCATACTGCTTCCATGACATCGCGAGAAACAACTGCAATGAAACAGCGATAGTCAAATGTTTAAGAACTGGACGCTATATGCTGGCCTTAAAATTCCACACTGTTTCCAAGACATCGCGAGAAACAACTGCAATGAAACAGCGATAGTCAAATGTTTAAGAACTGGACGCTATATGCTGGCCTTAAAATTCCATACTGTTTCCATGACATCGCGAGAAACAACTGCAATGAAACAGCGATAGTCAAATGTTTAAGAACTGGACGCTATATGCTGGCCTTAAAATTCCATACTGTTTCCATGACATCGCGAGAAACAACTGCAATGAAACAGCGATAGTCAAATGTTTAAGAACTGGACGCTATATGCTGGCCTTAAAATTCCACACTGTTTCCAAGACATCGTCAGAAACAGCTGAATTTGAGAGGACTTTAAAAGATTGGCTAAGTGTTGAAAAATTAGAAGTATTAATAACGGATATCTCGTAAATGGCTGATACAGCAACAAAAAGTATTTGAAACAAGTTCTGCATTTTAAAGAGATCCACATTTCTTATGTGGTGCGTTTTCGTCTATCGCTTAATGTTTACCAGTTATACAAGATTATACAAAATTCTTCCGAATGAAGAGGCCTTCAGGGCTATCCCCGGAAAATTCAAGATATACATTTTGTTTGTCATGTAACTATTTTTAATGTATGGTATTTTAACCTAAAACGTTAGGGACGTTTGTTACAAAATCAAAATTTTCGAAAAATGTTCCATGTAAAGTGTAGTTCGGGTTGAGGAATTTTCTTGAAAATCTTCGTGTCGCATCCTTGGAAGATATTGAACTTAAATACCAAGTTAGATATTTATCGGAGTTTTCGGGTTATTATATTCACTTGCGCGCGAAAAACCTTTATTTGGATTCATGGAGCCTCAAACATGTATTTCCACTATTTACGTAGTAGAGAAAGTAAAAATACACGAAAATAAGCTGCATCTTGATTGAGGCAAGAAGCAAGTATAAACGTTTATTTTCTTGTACTTATATGTAAGTTGATGCAGTAATTTGTATCACAAATTATTTAAATGTAAACAGTGATTATAGTATGAATATGCATTATTATGTGACATTGATTTGAGATGTTTGTTGATTGTAATTATTGTTGGGAAGTAAGTTTATACTGCCTTACTGAAACTGACAATAATAGCGTGCAATAATGCAGCGAGGGGGTGAGCTGATTATCATTATTGGAAACGAGGAAGTTACGTAATGTTGGCGCGTTTTCCTTTAGAATCTGCTGGAACATTTCCCTAGAGCATATGTATTCATAATTTTCATTGGATATAAAAATAGACGCTAATGTTGGCGCGTTTTATTAGCCAATTGCAGTTCAGTTATAATCTTTAGGCATATCGGGGTGTATGAGTATAAAAGAGTAGGTTAGAGGTAGACCCCGCCAGTTCATCAAAATTCTTTGTACACTACACGTCGCATTCCCGTCAGTTCGTCGAAAATATTTGTATGATACACGTCGCCTTCAGTCCAGCAGAAATATTACACGTCGGCTATCGATTCACAAGTTACGCGTAGTAAAATTATGAAAATTCTAAAGTGTTGTAAAGTTAATTATACAAAAAGTTGAAGTACGCGAATTAAGAGTGATCAGTAATGAAGTTATTATAACAGTTTCAGTTTGGCGAGTGTCAAGATCAATGTGTAAATGTGATAGTAAATGTGTTCGACAATAAAAGTGTAAAACAAATTCTTTCATCAGTGTTATCTTTGGATAAGAGACTCCCTTCCGTTTACACAACCTGTATAAAGAGAAGTGCTTGACCAAAAGATCATAGCTAGCCGGAGGACAGTGAACAAAAATTAAATAAAATAACAGTAGCATTCTTTCAAAAGAACACTAATACTACCGCAAATTGCTAACATCAGATGGAGCTATAAACCTAACAAAGAATCACGTCACAAAATGGCTTCACCGTGTGAAGTAAACACACATACACAAATAATATTATAAATTTACCATCGCAAATTGGCTCCCAAACGTGGGGCTCAACAAACTAAATATAACATTACAAGTATACCATTTCAAATTGGCTACCACAACGTGGGGCTACACAAAAATGTTAAATACAAACAATAATTAATACCACCACAAAGTAAACATTTTTCATAGCATATCACACTGGCATAATTTGTGTTCTACATTATCATACTACTAGTATTCACTTCGTCTCTTCACTTTCGCCAGTTTTCTTCATTCTCCTCCCACAATAACATTTGAAGAAGGTTGTTTGTTGCTCCTACGAATGGAAAGCCAGTTTGAAGATGATAGTATCTTTACGTTATTTGCACCACGCTTTGGGCGTCAATTTGAAGAAAGTGTATTGAAGGAGTTGTATTGTATTTCAACTGTTGGGGAGCCGAACACTTGAAGTAGTTGCAACCGCACGTATGGTAAACAGTTTCCGGTAGCCTTCGCCCCAAGGTTAAAAAATATTAACTTTGTAATTTGATTGTTTCTTTAAATATTATATATTTATGTTTGCCTCGGCTGCGTCAGTATTATTGTTAGAGACACGTTTCTCTTAGCAGGGTTGTGGTGCGATTAAGAATGTAGGCTTACACAGATTAAAATTTTACTTCACTTCCTTTTATTAATGCTTGACACGATTTACATAACGCCTCAGTGATAGAGAGCTGTGAGATTGTTTTATTAATAACTTGCACTTTTTACACGTAAACTATTTTCGTCTCACACGAATACGTATTATACTTCTCGAGGAGGTGTCTCGCGTCCGGTTAAGAACACTGTTTGCAACTAACTGACTTCTGAATTTGTAAATGTTTCTCCTTTTCAGTTTCTAAATGGCTAAGCCTACTTCAATAGAATATCTTCATTTAACTAAAGCTTTTTCTGGTTGTTGATTGGCTATTTTATAAACTGTCACTAAAATTACAATTATTGCTTCCAAGAATCACAAGTAACACTATTAAACTCTCAAACTCATTATTGCCTCAAGGTTACCTCATTGTTAGGAACTTTTAACCTATTATTCTCACAGCTCCTACATTATTAAATTACGTAATACATTCACATAACGTTATTACACATGGATACAATAATATAAGCATATACAATGATTGTAATATACACTTTTTATATATTGTTACATACACATACTGGTTTAAGGCGGGCTGTTATTGAATTTATATTTATATAATTAGACAAACTCATTTAAGTGTTAAAAATACTGTCTCAAGTTGTCATCCTCGCTGCCATCCAGCTCATTCGATACAAGCTAACGAAATAATATACAGGATGTTTGTACTGTTGCGTAATAAAGAACCGCCAGTTTCGGTCAGCTGTATGTTTGAAAATGAGCCTAGATTTTAGCAACAAAGGTAGTGAATATAAGCCGCAATCCGACTTTTTGCCGTTGAATTTTGGACTAAAAGTGCAGCTTATATTCGGGTTGACACCGAACTCGGCATCATCTTTTTGACGTTATCTCGTTATCTGCTGTTGATTCCGCTACTGGCTGCTACAGTGGTTGGATATGAGATCTTTCTCTCGGGATATGCGTGGGCGAAGTCTGAAAGAATAGCATCAGTTTGAATTGACTGATAAATTTAACGTGATGTAATACTTGAGCTATTGAAGCGAGTTGCCGACTGATTATGAATCGTAGCACTTGAAACTATAATAATTATACTTGCTAACTTCTGTATTATCAATTTTAGGTTTGAAGTAACTGTATCCGCAATTGAAGCGTAACTTGCCGCTTAAAGCCCTCGCTAACTGCTAACGTAGCGCGGTCTTAGGCGCTCTGAAATGCCCATCACCGTAAAAGACTGTAGCTCTTAGGGGCACTAAAGACAGGCACTAATTTTAGCAATACATGTTATTTTATTAACTCAAATCCCGACTACTTTAGAACTACCCCACTAAACTTCCTACATTATACATTGACAAATCCTACACATCTGAAGCAATTTTTACGCCCTTTTTTAAGAATTCTTCCTGTTTCTCATTTTTCCGAATTGGGCTACATGCGGTTTCACACATCTTATTTCTTAACGTCTTGAATTCTAGCTACTTGAACCTTGAACTAATAGATTTGTTGTTGACTTAAGTTCGCCGGAACACTTAATTACCTTAGCTGCTCTAACTTTAGCTAATTACTTTTTCTGAACCCGCAATATGCCTGGTACTGACTTCCTTATCTGCTTACAAGCTTGTAACCCTTTCTTCTTTCATTATGTATTCATTCAATATGTGGAAATTATTTATTAGTCTTGCAATTATTTCTTTATTTAATTATTCATTTTCCTGTCAATAATTACGGTATCAGGGCCAATATGGTGCATCGCTTTTATTGCTTGTCCTGGCACAGCACTTGTCATACATGACCATTCAAAGGTGTACTGCACTGAGGGCGAGAGTTAATAATTTAGTGAGATTTTATTTTGCATATAAATACTGTACAATGTCGGAATCTACCGCAGATTTTTACTTTCTCTACTATGTATAGTAGGTAGGGGAAGTATTGTATTCCACCCAAAAATTCGATACCGAGATTTCACCGGAAATACATGTTTTGAGACCCCTGAATCCAAAAAAAGGATTTTTGGAAACATGTCTGTGTGTCTGTGTACAGCATAACTCAGAAACGAACAGTCGGATAAACACCAAACTTGGTATTTAGGTTCAGTATCTTCGAAAATTTTAATTTTCTCAAAAATGGCTCAAACGATTTTGATTAAAGTATCAATTGTTTAAGACATGTTTATGACAAATGAAATGTATATCTCGAATTTTCTGGGAATGTCTCCAAAAGTATTCTTCATTGTGAACGACTTTTGCATAACTGGTAAACTATAAGAGATAGACAAACTTTTACTACACAAAAATGTAGATCGCGTTAAAATATACAATTTATGTCATATACACTTTTTTTGTTGAGTGAACCATTTTCGAGATAGTGCTTGTTATTCCCTTAAATTTTACAATACTTGTTCTTAAATTCGTTACTCATTTTCTTTTGTCCTGGTAATGCAAAGAGAATGGAATACTCCACATAGCAACCAGGTCTTAAAACATTTGACTATCGCTTAAAGCCTACCATATTCCCCTTGCATCTACAAGAAAATTAGCAATAAGATTAACATCTCGATTAACATGAAGCATATGGAGAATAAGCGTTTGTAAAAATAGTTTGTACAAGAGTAGAGAAAGTCATGTGAGTGTAACACATCAGATTTTTTTCCTTTACGAAGCGGCATAAAACGAATTGTGGTGTATGCATTTATTATACTCACAGAGAAGAATCCACTTTTGCCAGTGAGAATGTTTGAATGCTTTTATATTCCTGGCAATTATGACGTTTACTGCAAGTTTCCACGTGTACTGAAAACCACAACTATGGCGCCAAAAACATTAGCCAATCAGGGGAAGGCAATAGCGCGCGGTAGAATACATATCAACGGGGTAAGGTTATAAGAAACAAGATTATAGGTAACAGCAATAATAGGACCACTATCACTACCACTAGTAGCCTAAAGTACCGTGTTTGGTATTGCCCTAATGTTCAAAAACACCCCCATCTTCCCCTACTACAGAAAATAGAAATGTCACCCATTTACCCCTTAAGGACGCAATATTACCGAGCATATTTTGTGTCCACATAAACCACATTTAACGTGATTAATGCGATTTGTCGACAGCATTGGTGCAAATGTTAGCTCGAAGGCAGTTACGATACGTAAATAAAACCGCGATGCTTGCGTACTGAAATATGGGAGCGAGAAACATACGAAATCAGAATTTATATGAGACAAAAGACCGGGACTTAGCCACATGGCGCCCTCTTCCGTGCAAGCGTTGCGAGCAGTCTTTTGTTCTCTACTATAACAAATGTTCTCTGCCTTCATTAGCATTATTTTGGTGTCAACATGCAAACTAGCTCGTAGCCGGTGTAAAAATGTTTTTTCTAGTAATATGTAATGCTATATTAGTGCTTAAAGTGAACGTGAATGGATTAAAAGGGTACTTTTACCACTTGTTGCAGAGTTCGCTGTCGAAAAAAGTTTTGTTGTCGAGTTCTTGGGCCATGTATCTCACGACGGAGACTGGAGTGACGTAACCCTTCGCTTTCCATCGATGTGTGAAAGAGCATTTTGGCTGCATACCAACTGGATTCAGAATAACAGGTGTGTCATACAGAGGGCTAATTTAAACCTAAAGAATTGGTAAAATAACCGGGTTTGATACACATCCAAATGGCGTTGTTCGGAAGTAGTGTTAATCTAACACAGTTAGCCAATTTAAATACGCATGACGTGTCACTGGCATGTGACACCGAACAAGGTGGTGCCGCGGTAACACGTTCGACTCACATTCCGGAGGTCGTGGGTTCAATTCTCGTGGCAGAATTTCCTGTCCCTCCCTTCTCATTTCACTTCACCTTTGATCCGCTTGGTCTCTTTCAGGGTTGCAAGTGTCGGCGGGAGGTCTCGGCGTGTGCATGGCACGGGAAAAGGATGCTCTATGGAAACCTTCATTCCGGTCTCCTAGTTCCTGGCCCCCCAAGGTGTGTGTGTTAAGCTCAAAGGGGCAGGGAAGCCAGCTGAACCAGCGTCCAAACAGGAAGTTTCTGCATGTTCTAAGTTTTGAGATGCCACAAAAATCTCCAGCTGCAATTAGTATATCTCCACTTGCATATTGTAAACTTCAGTGTTAAGAGAAGCGTTGTTTGTGACGAGAGAACTTTGTTACACCCGTATCAACCGTTTTTCTCAAACTATAAGATACTTATTTTTCAAGAAAACCAATTTGATAACCAAAACCTAGGTAAAGAATCAATTGGTGGCATTTCCATTGTCCGGACCAAACCGGAAGTAGGGATACTCATATTGGATAGTACTTTTAAAATGAATCAACGTTTACCAGAAGTTGTATTTCTATCCTCTAACGTTTACTCACAAATGAACAATAGACTTCCTCGTCAACATTTTGCACCAGTTGCTTGATGGTGTTCCTCTGGCTGCACGGTTACCGATGTGGCTTCAACACGATGGCTCTCCGGCTCACTTTTGATTAGGGCTCGGCAAGTCCTCGCCAGTTGTTTCCTGGATGGTGGATTGGACGAGGAGGGCCAGTACTTTGGTCGACCCGATCTCCTGACTTAACACCAAACGGCTTCTTCTTATGTGGGAGAATTAAAGGCATTGTATATCAGAACATATAATCTGATGGTCTCTACTTTGAAGTGTAGTTTAATTTGTCAGAAAACGTTCAAATAAATGTTTGCTTAAAAAGCGACATTACTTATAACACACCATCTATATATTACAGTAAAATATAAAAGATAACCCAGCATAGAGAATCAAACTCGAACTGTTTGCGTTGAAGTTGAGCGACTGCACTGCTCCAAGTCTCTTGGAGGGAGCCCAAATCATTGACCTGTGGCTCCAAAGCGGCGCACACAAGTTGACGGTTGTAACTGCTCAAGAGACCGGCTAGGGTTAATTTGATCGAGTGTACATAGTGAGGCAGTATTTTATATCACAACACTGTGAATGCCAGAGTGATTGTAGTGTAAATTAACATTATTGTATAACAATGATTTTAGATGTTTGTTAGCTATAAGCATTGTTAAGAAATAAGTTTACAGGGCCTCACTGAAACTGACAATAGGAGTGGGTAACAATGAAGCGATGGGGTGAGTTGTTTATCACTTAGAAGACACAAACAAATGACGTCAGGGTAGCGTGCCTTTTTTTTTAGAAATGGAGGGAATATTTTCCCTAGAGCATATGTTTTAGTAATTATTATTGACTGACAAAACAGACGCTAATGTTGGCGCGATTTAGTAACCAATAGCAGCTCTATTATAATGTTTAGGCATATCGGGGTGAGGGAGTATAAACTCTTGAGCCAAAGGCAAGTATCACGCAGTTCTACAGAATCTCTCGCGTCGTAAAGTTAGTTACAAAATGTGAAGTAGGTACGCGACAACTATTAAGACAGTAATTACATTCGGAAATATAACAGTTTCAGTCAGGCGTGTATAAAGATTAAAGATGTGAACTATTAAGTGTGACGGCAATAAAAGTGTTAAAATAAATTCTTTTATCAGTGTTATCTTTTAGTAACAACTCCTTTCGTTTACACGCCCTGCTTAGAGATATTTGCTCGACTGAGTAATAAAAGCTAGCCGGAGGACAAAGAACCCAACATTCAAAATAGTAAAACAATAACAGGAGCCAAGTTAAAAAGTTAACACGACAGATTACTGCGACAATAGTAGTACCGATGCCTACATTTCACCGGAAATACATGTTTTGAAGCCCCATTGTATGTTTGTGTCTGTGAACAGCATCATTCAAAAACCAAATGTCGGATATTTAAGCTCAGTACATCGCAAAGATGCGACACGAAGGTTTTTCAAGAAAACCCCTCGACACTCCAAAGTACTCTTACATGGAGCATTTGTAGAAATTTACTTTCTGAATAGTTCCAACGATTTTAATTAAAATATTATATATTAATATATTTTGCATCCAAATAACTATGTCTTGAATTTTCTGGAAATAGCTTGTGTAGTTCTCTTCTTTCGGAAGGACTTTCTTGTATAACTGATAAACGTTGAGCGATAGAGGAAGACGTAGTGTACAAAAAATGTAGATCTCTTTAAAAAACACAATTTACTTCAAATAACTTTTTCGTGGCATCACACATTTCCCAGACATCCGTTATTTATGCTTGGAATTGTGAAGCACTTCGTCAGCTTTTAAAGTCCAGTCAATTTTCAGTTATTTCTCGCGATGTCACGGAAACAATATAGCGCCCGGTTCTAGAACATTTGACTATCGCCCGAGAGCACTCGGAGGTGGACCCTAATCCAGTAGTCCCGACCGACGCCAGGTAGAAACCTCTACAAATGCACTTTCTACCGCCCAGCCGCAACACGCCGCCTATACTACTACCCTGAAAAAGACAATAAAGAAAACGGGAGAGCAGGAAATGAGGGACGGGAAAGTCGTGGTAGAAGAGGAACTACCACAGCATTCGCTTACTCACCCGGGGAATCTACAAAAATATTCACCGAAAGTGTTAGCGCTCGTCGAGAATCGAATCCGGGACATCCCGAATGCTAGCCTCACCGTTACGTGGAGCCATCCCACTCGGTCAGAGAAGGGTACAGGAGGCTATACACAAAGAACTGAGGTGAGAAACAAATGTGATATTATAGGAAACAATAGGAAACGATAAAAATTCCAACTAAAATGTTTGTACTTCACGAATAACTGCAGTAATGGAAGAACAAAACAGCAATTAAATAACGAAAAGATAACGATGGAAGAAATATGAAGATAGGAAATCGTATGAACAGCTTGGGTTGAGGTTGTTTTTTTTTTTTGTATTATTATTTGCCCCACGTTGGCCGCCAATTTGAAGATGTATCATATTTCGACTGTTGGGCAACCGAACTTGAAGTAATTGCAACCGCACGTATGCCACCCCGTAGCCTTCGTCCCAAATTTAAAAATATTAACCTGGTAATTTGGCTGTGTCTTTAATTATTATATATTTATGTTTGCCTTGGCTGCGTCAGTATTTATATTTTTTTAGAGATATGAATGTCTAGCAGGGAGTGGTGCGACTGAAGAATGTAGGCTTACACACATTATAATTTTACTTCACTCCTTTTATTAATGCTTGATACGATTTATGTAACACTTCACTGATAGAGAGCTGTGAGATTCTTTTATTAATTATTTGCGCTTTTTAACACGTAAAACTATTTTTGTCTCACACGAATACGTATTAAATTTCTCGAGGACACATCTCGCGTCCGGTTAGAAACACTGTCTACAAGCAACTGGTCCAGTTATGAGCGCTGTCTACAAGCAACTGACTTGATTTCTACCGCCTAAATTTGTAAATTTCTATATTTCAAGTCTTTGATTGGCTATTCCTAGTCCAATAACATAATTTAATTCAGCTTAAGCTTTTTCTGTTGTTGATTGGCTATTTTATAAACTGTCACAAAATTTACATTATTGTTGCTCCAAGAATGAGCTGTAGCATTATTACACTTTCTTACTCATTATTGCGTCAAGCTTACCTCATTGTTAGCAACCTTTAACCTATTATTCTCACAGCTCCTGCATTATTAAATTACGTAATACATACACAGAACATTATTGAACACGTCTACAACAATATAAACATATGCAATGACTGTAATATACAACTTTTATATATTGTTACATACACGTATTTGTTTAAGGCGGGCTGTTATTATATTTTTTTATTATATAATTTGACCAAAATCATTTAAGTGTTAAAAATACTGCCTCAGAGTTCCGTGTTTGAAACGGATTATCAGAGGTTGAAAAAGTATTTCCAGTATTAATGGACGAAGTAGAGCTGGCACTGAGGGAAGTAAATAAAGTTACAAGAGCTGGTGCAATTCCCAGTTAGCTAGTTAAACGCGTGATACTAGGAAGTACCGCAGGAATCACATTGTGGTTGGTCGGAACAAGGATTTTATTCTTAATTACTCCCAAATGCGAGGCTGTTTATTAATTCTCTGGCTGCGGGCGGCTCCTTTGTTAGACATCTATCAGTAATCCATATTTGTCTAGGAATGCACTAAGGCAGAATTTTCCTTTGACATTTGAAATGTTGTCTATCAGGAAACCAGGAAAAGGTCAAAAATATAAAAGCAAACATTTGTAATTAAAGAGTCAGTCGCGACACAGCAGCTAATGAAGTGGGTTTGCTTCCCTGCCGCTCTCTTTGTATATAAATACATCAATGTCTTTTGTCTCGTCCTCTTGGCGTGATGAAAATGTGCCAGCCCTTCTTTAGCTTTCAGCGTGATTACAAGGGACAGGAGGCAGCACCCGTCCCACAAGGAGATTACCAAAGGTCAAGTGTCACATGCTGTTGAAGACGATACAGATTTAGTAGAGCTGACCAGAAAGTAACTGCGTCTTCATTAACGGCGACAGAAAGTAACCGGTTGTTCAGTGACGGTTACGCAAGTAACGGGAACAGTTAGTAACTAGTTTTCAGTGACGGTTACCAAAGTAGCGGAGACAGTAACGAACCAGTTACTCAGTGACGGTTACACAAGTAACGGGAACAGTTAGTAACTAGTTTTCAGTACGGTTACCAAAGTAGAGGAGACAGAAACGAACCAGTTACTCAGTGACCGTTACACAAGTAACGGGAACAGTTAGTAACTAGTTTTAAGTGACGGTTAACAAAGTAGCGGAGACAGAATCGAACAAGTTACTTAGTGACGGTTACGCAAGTAATGGGAACAGTAAATAACTAGTTTTCAGTGAAGTTATCAAAGTAGCGGAGACAGAAACGAACGAGTTACTCCGTGACGGTTGTAAGAGTAACAAGAACAGTTAGTAACCAGTTTTCAGTGACCGTTACACAAGTAGATAACAGGAGCAGAAAGTAACTATTTATTTCTGGGCAGATATGCAAATAATGGGAGAGAAGGTAATTAGTTATTCAGTAACGGTTGCTCAAGTAACAGCGACATAAAATCACTAGTTATTCAGTGACGTTACAGAAGAAAACTGGACAAATTAACTACTTACTTAGTAGTCGTTATTGAAGAACCAGGGTAAAAACTATCCATTCATTAAAGGTTACAGAAGCATAAGAGGCAAAAAATAACTAGTTATTCAACAACGCTTACAGAGGTAACAGGGATAGACAGTAACTAGTAATTCAGTAACAGGAACAAAAGGTAACCAACCATTGAGTAACGGCGACATCCAATAACTAATTACTCAGTGACGGTTACAGAAGTAGCGGGGATACTCAGTCACTAGTTACTCAACGATTACAAAAGTTATAGGGAGAAAATAACCATGTTGTCAGTAACGATTATACAAGTAACAAGGGCAGAAAGTAACTAGTTATCACTTAGGGACACAAAAGTAATGGGGACACTCAGTCACTGGTTACTCAGCGGTTACAAAAGTAACGGCGACGGAAAATAACTAAATGTGTACAAAGGTGACGTGGACAGAAACTAACAAGTTAATAACGGTTACAGAAGTAACAGGAAGAGAAGCTAACTAGATATTCATTAACAGTCGCGGAAGTAACTGGGACAGAATATAACTAGTCATTCAGTAACAGAAACAAAAGTATGAAGCTATTCAGTATCGACCACAGGATTAACGGCGCAATAATAACTAGTCACTTGGTAACACTTACATAAATGATAGAGTAAAGGAAGTAGTTACTCAGCAGAAGTGGAGGAGAATATCTGATCGCATCAATTGGTTGGGAAAAATTGGACCATCCTCTCCACAGTCCGGATTTGGCACCAATCAATTTTCATCTGAAGAAATTCCTTGCTGGAAAACATTTCAACGACGACGATGAGGTAAAACAAGAAGTGGAGACTTGGCTTTCAGCACAGGCGACATCATTCTTTGACGAAGGGATACGAAAACTGGTTTCCTGTTACGACAAGTGCCTGAACGGTGGCGGTCACTATGTGGAGAAGTAGTAAGGTAATGATAGGTAAGGTGATAGTAAAGTATTTTAAAAATAACGTTCTGTTATTTTTAAAGAAATTATCTGTACCAACTTTAAAAACACGTCTGATACTTAAGAAGGTACAATAAGGAAGCCTTTACTTTGAATTTATTTTTCGATGATCTATGGCAGGAAAAATGTTCAAACAAGTGTATTTCAACGCAGATGCCAAGTTCCATTACATTATCTTAAAAACTTTGGAAGTTGCAGCTGATTCTTTGTAACCAGTGACGGGTACTGAATAAGGGCAGAGGGTGGAGTGAAACACCCTTACTTTTGAGACACCTTGGGGATTTATTGGTTATTACTTTCTCTATCAGATGCATAGTAGGTATGGTATTCCACTCAAAAATTCTCTACCGATATTTCACCAGGAATACAGGTCTTGAGGACCCTTGAATAAAACAGAGCACCTTGGAAAAAAATCAGTGGGTGTATTTGTCTCTGTGAACAGCATAACTCAAAAACGAAAAGGATGATAAATACCAAACTTGGCATTTGAGTTTAGTATCTTCCAAGAATGCGGCATCAAGATTTTCAAGAGAATCCCCCAACTCAGACTACCCTTTACATGGAATACTTTTAGACAACTTTGATTTTCTCAAAAATGGCTGAAACGATTTTCATTAAAATTCCACATGTTTAAGATATTTTCATGGCAAATGAAATGTACATCTTAAAGTTTTTGGAAATGTCCTCAAAAGTCCTCCTAATTCTGAATAAATTTTGCATAGCTCGTAAACAATAAGAGATGAATATAGGTTTACTACATAAAAAATCTGATGTGTTACACTCACATGACTTTCTCTACTCTTGTAAAAACTATTTTTACAAAAGCTTATTCTCCAAATGCTTCATGTTAATCGAGATATCGAGTTGTTAATCTTATTGCTAATTCTCTTGTAGATGCAAGGGAATTGCTAGCCTTTAAGCGATAGTCACATTTTATCTCGAAAATGGTTCACCCAACCTAAAAAGTGTATATGACATGAATTGTGCATTTTAACGCGATCTAAATTTTTTGTGTAGTAAAATCGTGTCTGTCTCTCATGGCTTACCAGTTATGTAAAAGTCGTTCAGAATGAAGAACAACTTTTGGAGACATTCCCAGAAAATTCGAGATATACATTTCATTTGCCATAAAAATATTTTAAACATATGATATTTTAATCAAAATCGTTAGAGCCATTTCTGTGAAATTTAAAATATTCAAAAAATGTTCCATGTAAAGTGTAATCTGGTGTGAGGGGATTTTCTTGAAAACCTTCGTGTCGCATCTCTGGAAGATACTGGACCTAAATACCAAGTTTGGTGTTTATCCGACTGTTCATTTCTGAGTTATGCTGTTACCAGACACACATACAGAAGCACACACAGATACACACAGACATGGACATGTTTCCAAAAATGCTTTTTTTTTATTCAGGGGGTCTCAAAACATGTATTTGCGGTGAAATCTCGGTATCGAATTTTTGGGTGGAATACAATACTTCCACTACTTATACGTAGTAGAGAAAGTAGGGTAAGTATTGATTTCCACACAAAAATTCGATACCAAGATTTCACCAGAAAGATATGTTTTGATGCCCCCAGAATCCAAAAGAAGCATTTTTGGAAACATGTCCGTGTATATCTGTGAACAGCATAACTCAGAAACGAAGTCGGATAAACACCAAACTAGGTATTTAGGTTCAGTATCTTCCAGAGATGCAACACGAAGGTTTTCAAGAATATCCGCCCACCCCAAATTACCCTTTACATGTAACATTTTTCGAAAATTTTAATTTTCTCACAAATGGCTCTAACGATTTTAATTAAAATATCGTATGTTTAAGGTATTTTTATGACAAATGAAATGTATATTTCGAATTTTCTGGGAATGTTTCCAAAAGTATTCTTCATTGTGAACGACTTTTACATAACTGGTTAACCATAAGAGATAAACAAACTTTTACTAGACAAAAATGTAGCTCGCGTTCAAATACACAATTTATGTCATATACATTTTTTTTGTTGCGTGAACCATTTCCGAGATATTGCTTGTATTCCCTTAAATTTTCCAATACTTATACTTTTTCTCAAATTCGTTATTAATTTTTTTGTCCTGGTAATGCAAATAGAATGGAATACTCGACATAGCAACCAGCTCTTGAATATTTGACTATGGCTTAAAGCCTAGCAATTCCCCTTGCACCTATAAGAAAATTAGCAATAAGCCTAACATCTCGATATCTCGATTGACATGAAATAGATGCGAAAAGCGCTTGTAATACTCGTGAGTCGCCACTGTTTATAAACATGCATTTTCACCCTCATCCCCAACTTAAGTAATTGTAACTTTTCCCTGTGTTATGACGGCCGAGGGTGGGGAATTTTATAATACAGACGTAACTTCTGACAAGGGAATCGATTAGTTGACTTAATGGTGGACTTGAACAGCGCTTTTCGTGTACATCCTTGTGGCATTTTCCACAATTGAAGGGAAGTAGGTCACATCTGTAGAAATGTCGCACCGAGGACATATGTCACCCTCCCCTCTTTGTCGCTTCAGTTGGGGGTGGAATACATTCCAACAGAAAAATGATTAGTAAGCGCTTTCAGTTCATACACAAACGGCTGACCTCTACTCTTCCAGCTGAAAGTGCTGCTTTGTGAAGTTGTAACTGGCTTTATTAAATACCTTCCTGTGTAATTCAAACCCTATATATTGAGTTTATTACAAGTCGTCGAGATCCAGATTACACCTCGACATTTGCTTATTTTGTTCCTTTGCTTAGAATCATTGGCTTTGTGCATACAGGATGAACAAAAGGTATAGAATATTGGTCATAACTTTGAAATGGATCAAGAAATAAAGTTTTGAATTTTTTATTCTCATGATAGGTGAAATCCCTATAGAAAGCTTAAGGAACAGCACCTCAGTGGACACCCAAGTGGGGTGAACTTCAGAACTTTAAATGGAACCATGGTATAAACTTTATATTCAGGCAGTGTTTTTAACACTTAAATGATTTCAGTCTAATCATATAAAATATAAATTCAATAACAGCCCGCCATAAAGTAATATGTGTATTTAACAATATATAAAAAAACTGATGTGTTACACTCACATGACTTTATATACCCTTGTACAAACTATTTTTACAAACGATTATTCTCCATTTACTTCATGTTAATCGAGATAAACATTTGCATACTTTATCTTATTGCAAATTTTCTTGTAGATGTAAGGGGAATATATATTTACAAGGGCAATTTGGAAATACAGTAGCCTTTAAGTACATACATATCTCTTAATAGCTGGTTGCTAGGCGCAGCACCATTCTCTTTGCCACAGATTAATACTCTTCGCATATCCAAGACAAAAAAATGAATAACGAATTCCCATTTGAGAAAATAATTATTGAAAAATTTAAGGGAATAACAAGCAATATCTCGAAAATGGTTCACTCAACAAAAAAGGTATATGACACAAATTGTGTATTTTAACGCGATCTACATTTTTTGTGTAGTAAAGTTTTGTCTATCTCTTATGGTTTACCAGTTATGCAAAGGTCGTTCACAATGAACAATGCTTTTGGAGACATTCCCAGAAAATTCAAGATATACATTTTATTTGTCATGAAAATATCTTAAACATATGATATTTTAAGCAAAATCGTTAGAGCCATTTTTGAGAAAATTCAAATTTTCGAAAAATATTCCATGTAAAGGGTAATCTGGGGTGGGGGATTTTCTTGAAAACCTTGTGCCGCATATCTGGAAGATACTGAACCTAAATACCAAGTTTGGTGTTTATCCGACTGTTCGTTTCTGAGTTATGCTGTTCACAGTCAGACACACACACACACACACACACACACACACACGGACATGTTTCCAAAAATATTTTTTTTGGATTCAGGGGGTCTCAAAACATATATTTCCAGCGAAATCTCGGTATCGAATTTTTGGGTGGAATACAATACTTCCCCTACTTACTATACGTAGTAGAAAAAGTAATATATGTAACAGTCATGTATACTTGTGTATTTTTGTATCCATGTGTAACAATCTTATGTGAATATATTATGTAATTTAATAATGTAGGAGCTGTGAGAGATAGCTCAAAAGTTGCTAACAATGAGGTAACAATCAGGTAACAATGAGGTAACCTTGAGACAATAATGAATTTGAAAGTTTAACAATACTACTCGTGATTATTGGAAGCAATAATGTAATTTTAGTGACAGTTTATAAAAATAGCCATAAACAACCAGAAAAAGCTTTGGTTAATTGCAAGTATTCTATTGGAGTAGGATTAGCCAATCAGAGACTTGGAATACAGAAATTTACAAGTTTAGACGGTTGAAATCTATTCAGTTAGCTGCAGACAGTGTTTGTAACCAGATGCGAGATGCGTCCTCGAGAGATTTAATACGTTTTCGTGTGAGACGAAAAATAAGTTTACGTGTTAAAAAGTGTAATGAATTAAGAAAAAGAATCTCACAGATCTCTATATCAGTGAAGTGTTATTTAAATCGTATCAAGCATTAATAAAAGGAGTGAAATAAAATTATAATCTGTGTAAGCCTACGTTCTTGTCGCAACACAACCCTGCTAAGAGAGAAACGTGTCTCTAACAAATACTGACGCAGCCGAGGCAAACATAAATATATAATGTTTTAAAGAAACAGTAATAATATCTTTTAAACTTGGGGCAAAGGCCACCTGAAAATACATTTGGGGCGAAAGCTACCGGAAACTGTTTACTAAACGTGCGCTTGCAACTACTACAAGATCGGCTGCCCAACAGTTGAAATACGATACAACCCCTTCTAAAATACTCCATTCTCAATATATTATGATATTCCGTAGTCAATTACGAAACTTGCTTAAAACTTTTCTGAAATGAAAATTTGAGAGCTTATAGGATATTGAAATTATATTTAACACAATAAACTCGAGAAAGAAGCATTGGAATTGATATCATAATTATTGACAGGATGATATAAATAATTAAATAAAGAAATAATAGTAAGATAGAGAAATGATTCGAATAAATAATTTCTGTATATTAAATCAATGTAAAATTTAATAAGACCTAGTTGAAAGATTTTACGTACAAAAAGGTAATTAGCGAGTTATGTTGTCATTAGTAACAGCCGAGTAGCGAACGGTTAGTATAAAGATTCCTGGAATGCAGATCGAGTTCAGTACGTTTTCAAAATCACAGACAGAAGATCAAAGATATATTCAGAAAAGAATGCTATATCTACTTTGAATGTAATATTATAGGATAAAAAGGCTTAAAAAGTAGCCTACAATTTTTAAAACATGGTTAGAAGTACAATGTGATTCTCTCGCTAGAGGCCCCAAACTTTGTCTATAATGTTGGTCATTTATGTGAGTTTTGTGATGAAACTTTGTGCACACATACCTTGAACAATGCAATATAGTGCCACACCCCTCTCAATAGGCTTGGACTATTCCACTGACCTTAGCTCTGCTTAGTTACACGAACGTCTCCACGCTCTATACTCCAGTGTTGGCTTGGAAGCAGCATCGACAACGTCGTACACAATTGCAGAACGCGCGTTTCTCGGTCTCCATTTAAATCATGTCAAAGGGCATTTTGGGCCGAATTTGATTCGTGACGTGTGTCCTCAAATGTTGTATTCAGAAATTGGTAACAAGGTTAGATACGACTGGATCACACAGCATGCAGGCGGCCGGAAAATGAATGTGGGTGTAATGGAAGAAGTATATAAGTGATTACTGGCGTCACCATTAAAATCCTTGCGACAACTTTCCCAGGAAATGAATGTTCCATATTCTGGGTGCCAAAGAACTGCTAAGAAAGCAAACCTCCACGCTTACCATGTGACATGTGTTCAAGAGTTGCAACCGACGGACCATGAAAACCGCGTGTGTATAGTTTCAAACCTTTATTAATCAGAATCCTGGTATTTTGGACTTTACTTGGTTCACGGAATAAGCGTGGTTTCATCTGAGTGGCTACATAAACTCTCAGAACACGCGTATATGGTGAGGCAGTATTTTTAACACTTAAATGATTTCAGTCCAATTATATAAATATAAATTCAATAACAGCCCGCCTTAAAGCAATATTTGTATGTAACAATATATAAAAAGTGTATATTACAGTCATTGTACATATTAAACATGTTCAATAATGTTATGTGAATGTATTACGTAATTTAATAATGTAGGAGCTGTGAGAATAATAGGTTAAAAGTTGCTAAGAATGAGGTAACCTTGAGGCAATAATGAATTTGAAAGTTTAACAATACTACTTGTGATTCTTGGAAGCAATAATGTAATTTTGGTGACAGTTTATAAAATAGCCAATTAACAACCAGAAAAAACTTTAGTAAAATGAAGGCATTCTATTGGAGTAAGATTAGCCAATCAGAAACTGAAAAGGAGAAACATTTACAAATTAAGAAGTCAGTTGCTTGCAGACAGTGTTTGTAACCGGATGCGAGATGCGTCCTCGAGAAATTTAATACGTATTTGTGTGAGACGAAAATAGTTTTACGTGGTAAAAAGTACAAGTAATTAATAATAAAAATATCTCACAGCTCTCTCTATAACAGTGAAGTGTTATTTAAATCGTATCAAGCATTAATAAAAGGAGCGAAGTAAAATTATAATCTTTGTAAGCCTACATTCTGCCAGGACATCCATGTCTCTAAAATAAATACTGACGCAGCCGAGGCAAACATGAACATTAAATATTTAAAGAAACAGTCAAATTACAAAGTTAATATTTTGTTAAAAATTTTTGGGGCAAAGACCACCAGAAGGTATATTTGGGGCAAAGGCTACCGGAAACTGTTTACCATACGTGCGGTTGCAACTACTTCAAGTTCGGCTCCCAACAGTTGAAATATAATACAAATCCTTCAATACAACCTACTTCAAACTGATGCCCAAATCGTGGTGCAAATAACAATACAACAAAACACCTTCTTCAATGGGCACAAACAAATTCTTATGCCCTACATGCAGAACCTCTACATGTACAGAAAATTGGAGTGTGGTGCGCACGTCACGTAGCTATATTATAGGCCCTATTTTTCATGAGAATACGGTAAACACTGAAGAATACATTAGAATATTCACTGACTTTGTCATTCAGTTAACAGATGATGAATTAACTCACGGATATTTCCAACAAGATGGTGCAACAAGTCACACGTCACGTGCAAGCAGGAAATTGAAAGCTTTTTACTTTCTCTGCTACGTATAGTAAGTAGGGGAAGTATTGTATTCCACCCAAAAATTCGATACCGAGATTTCACCGGAAATATATGTTTTGAGACCCCCTGAATCCAAAAAAAAAAGAAGTTTTGGAAACATGTTCGTGTGTGTGTCTGTGAACAGCATAACTCGGAAACGAACAGTCGGATAAACACCAAGCTTGGTATTTAGGTTCAGTATGTTCCAAAGATGCAACAGGAAGGTTTTCAAGAAAATCCCCCCACCTCAGATTACCCTTTACATGGAACATTTTTCGAAAATTTTAATTTTCTCAAAATGGCTCTAACGGTTTTGATTAAAATATCATATGTTTAAGATATTTTCATGACAAATGAAATGTATATCTTGAATTTTCTGGGAATGTCTCCAAAAGTATTCTTCATTGTGAACGACTTTTGCATAACTGGTAAACCATAAGATAGACAAACTTTTGCTACACAAAAAATGCAGATCGCGTTAAAATACACAATTTATGTCATACATTTTTTTGTTGAGTGAACCATTTTCGAGATATTGCTTGTTATTCCCTTAAATTTTCCCAATACTTTTTCTCAAATGGAAATTCGTTATTCATTCTGTTATGTCCTGGTAATGCAAAGAGAATGGAATACTCGACATAGCAACCAGCTCTTAAAACATTTGACTGTCGCTTAAAGCCTACCATATTCCCCTTGCACCTACAAGAAAATTAGCAATAAGATTAACATCTCGATTAACATGAAGCATATGGAGAATAAGCCTTTGTAACAATAGTTTGTACAAATGTAGATAAAGTCTTGTGAGTGTAACACATCAGATTTTTTTATTCATGGAGGCTTAAAAATTGTATTTCCAACAAATTTCGGTGTTGAATTTGTGGGTTAAATGCAATACCCTCTCTACCTACTATGTACGTGGCAGAGAAAATATTAAATGACTTTGAAACCAATATTTGTTACAAAGTTATTCCTGTATATCATCCAACTTTTCTTTGTCTGATTCATTAAATTTGTTAAATAACATTTCAAAAACCTACAGCTTTTCAATTTAAAAAGAATCGTTCTAAAAAGCTTCTTAATTTATAAGGGACTACCAGAATATATAAAATTTATACCATGGTTCCACCTACTGTTCTGAAATACACCCTTCCTCACTCCACTTGTGTGGGGTGCTACGCCTTACGTTGTCTGGAGGGTTTCTACCTCCAATGAGAGTAAAAGAGTCAGCACTTAACTTTATTGATTCATTTCAAAGTTATGGCCCGTACTCCATATTTTTTGTTCACCCTGTACTCATTTTATAATGCTTATACTTGTCTATCTTCTTAGTGTGTGCTCTTACGTAGCTTAGGGACTTATTATGGCTTTTTTTATAATGCGAACTTTTATCAAGGTTTCTGCGTATCGTAATTTCATTATTTTTGTTATTGGTGATTATGTGGCAGTAATTTGTATCACAATAATGTAAATGCCAGAGTGATTGTAGTCACTGAAACTGACAATAAGAGCGGGTAACAATGAGCGAGGGGGTGAGTTGTTTATCAATTATTAGAGACAAGTAAATGACGTCAGATTGGCGCGCTTTTCTTAGAAATGGAGGGAATGTGTTCGTAATTTTTATTGGATATAAAAATAGACGCTAATGCTGGCGCGTTTTATTAACCAATAGCAGCTCTGTTATAATCTTTAGGCATATCGGGGTGAGGGAGTATAAATTCCGTGCCAGAGAGAGGTAACGCGTAGTTCATGAGGATCGTTCGCGGGTTACACGTCGCACAGTTCTACAAAATCTCTCGCGTCGTAAAGTTAGTTACAAAAAAAGTTGAAGTACGCGAATTAATAATGTGCAGTAAATAAGTTATTATAGTAACAGAAAATATAACAGTTTCAGTCGGGCGTGTATCAAGAGTCAATATGTGAAATTAAAGGAGTGTGGCGGCAATAAAAGTGTAAAAACAAATTCTTTTATCAGTGTTATCCTTGAGTAACAACTCCTTTCCGTTTACACATCGTGTTCAAGAGATGTGCTTGACCGAGAAATAATAGCTAGCCGGAGGACAAATAACCCAAAATTCAAACTATTAATACAATAACAGGCGCCCAGCAATAGATAACACGAAGTGACCGCGACAAATTGGCTCCCATACGTTGTGCAGATAAACATGAAGCATCTTCCAACTACCAACAAATAATCTACTTCAATTATTTATTTATATTGCTTATTGTTAACCTTATCACTGCAATTAATATTTCGCTCTCCGAGCCAATGAACCAGGGTTGACAACGTGCCTGAGCAAGTTTGTAATACCGGCATTACTTTCCTAACGTCAGCAGTTTTGTGTAATAATAAAATAGTGGCTAATTAGCATAAGAAGGGCGGTAAATAGTCAACTACAAAGAACTATCGTTTCTATCATTTTAATACACTAACGTTTGTAAAAATTGTAACACCGTGAAAGAGTGAGTCCAAACTCTGTGAATGAGTAGAACAGTGTGCCAGCAATAAGTGATTAGGATTGCAGAGAGATGGAATACACATAGGACCCTGTCTTGTGTGCTTTGTGCCAAGTGTATTCAGCGAAGAGGTGTTCAAATAAGGTGGAGACGTGAAAGCAAGTGCCAGTATGTTTCGTCGACGTCAAAGGACGCAATATCAGCATGTGAGCGAGTTCGAACGGGGTGATAGGTCTCCGGGAAGTGGGTTTGTCATAATGAGATAGTTTGGCTCGCACAAGGCATTACTGCTACAACAGTGGTGTGTGTGTGGACAGACGAGGGTCGTACTCAACGACAAGCAGGCACTGGACCACGCTATCTGACCACAGCACAGGATGACCCCCATCTTCATCCAGGTAAGGTAAGGTACTTATCACGGAGGGGCCTCAGGAATCACGGTAGAGCACCGTACGCAGGCCAGTCGGCCATTTATGCTTCCAACGTGACCCATGGGAGGGAAGGATGATTAATTCCCAAGGTCGCGGGTTGAAGAAGTAGAATAGTTGCTTTAGTTTAACTGCCCCACGTATGGACGGCAACTTGAAGTAATTGTCAACTGTTGTAGTTGTTTATTTTTGTTGAATCTTTACTTTTATTGTTAGCCAAGCTTGGGAAGCCAACATGAAGTAGTTATTGTCTTGGAGTTTATTTATTTAATCAGCTTCATGTATGAACGTCAATTTTGAAGTGGAATGTTTGCTACTACGTATGAGAAGCTGATTTTTGAAGATGTATTTTTGTTGTTACGCTCCAAGCTTAAACTGACGCAGGTAATTCTTTCTGCCCCACGTTTAGGCGCAATATGATGCAGCCACGCTCCGTCCTCCAACAATGAAGCAATACCTTTGCCTCACGGTTGCTGCTTGTCTCCTCCCAGATGGTTCTTCTTTTGCCACGGCTGCTTCAGCATGAAATCTTAACTTCAGGGTATGCGTGGGTGTGTACAGAGAAACACACAAACGCTGTCTTGGAACACTTTTATTCACTATTTAAAATAATACTTTAGGTTTGCCGATCGCTATTAAATGCATCCGATGATACTTTGTCTTTACCAAGACCGAAGAATATTAACTACAGCTAAGCGTTCTACCGTCTAGCATGTTCGCCACCATTCTTCTCTACACGACGAGAAAGTCGTCCTGCACTCACCAGGCACTCAGGCAGACTGACCTACCCACGCTAATATAAGGAAAACCAACGCTTAAACTTTCCCTCTCTCCCCTCAAACTTACCGTCATGATGCTTAGAGTGGCCTTCACCAGGCTAAGTGCAGCTGAACTCGGCTGGTATCAGGAAAAACTTGCTTCAATGGTATTTACCCTTTCTAACTGAGGCTGGTCCCCTAATTAACAAACCTGTGCCTGTCTTGTCTTTCTGTCGCTTTTACACCCAACAATTTTCACAATGCTTTTCCTTTTTATACATACACTGATTTTAAATATATTATTACTCATTTTATATCACTATCCTTCTCAGCTTATTATGATAATTATTGCCTTCATAATTCCGGCTTCAAAACAAATATATTTTAACTTTGATATTAAAATGCTTCTATAGATAGTATTTATGTTTATGTTTGCCTTGGCTGCGTCAGTAATGTTTGTAGAGTCACGTATCTCTTAGACAGGGCGTGATGCGACAAGAATGTAGGCTTACAGAGATTTCAAGTTTTAATTCACTCCTTTTTATTAATCCTTGGTACAAATTAAATAGCCCTACAATTATATTAAGAGCTGTGAGATTCTTTAATTTAAAAACTTGCACTTTGTTATCACCTATACTTAATTTCATTACACACGAATACGTAATATTTCTTTAGAGAACACATCTTCCATCCGGTCACTACCAAGGTCTGCCAGCAACTGAACATATTTTAACCGTATAAACTTTTAACTTTTCGTATTTCAAGTCTCTGATTGGCTAATCCTAGTCCAATAGAATACCTGCATTTTACTAAAGCTTTTTCTGGCTGTTGATTGGCTAATTTTAAACTGTCACAAAATTTACATTATCGTTGCTCTAATAATGACTAGTCGCATTTAAACTCTCAAACTCATTATTGCCTCATTGTTAGCAACTTTAAACTTATTATTCTCACAGCTCTTACATTACTGAATTACGTAATGTATTCACATAACATTATAAGCATATAAGCATATGTAATGACTGTTACATACATTTTACAAATTATTACATGCACATATTGTTTCAAGGCGGGCTGTTATTAAATTTACATATTATATAATTTAATTTAAATAATTCAAGTGTTAAAATACTGCCTCAGGGTTCAAACCCGGCGGAGGCCGATGGATTTTTTCGGGCGTAAAAATCCTTAGCATGGCTTCCTTCGGAAGGGAAGTAAAGCCGGTGGTCCCGTGTCGTAGATTTACGACACGTAAAAGAAGCTCAAGCCTGATAAAGAGACATCTGAGCAAAATTACCGGTCTTTCACGCCCAATATAGAATAGGACGCCAAGGACCACAGCAGTTAAAGAGCGTCCATAAATAAAAACTCAATTTAATTTCATTCCTCAAAGGGCGACCAGATTCGGATGCCGACGGGCGCAAGCATGGACGGGGTCCCTAACGTTTCCAGATATAGCGCATCCGACGCCTGGTCCTTGCTCACAAGCCATCAACCGTCGGCTGGTCCTACAACCCTGAAAACGTGACAAGAAAGATGATGGGTAAAGGAAATGAGCGCAGGAGAGTCGTGGTAGAAGTTGAACCAGCCGAGCATTCACTTGGCGACGAGGGGAAACCACGACAAACCCATGGGTCAGAGTAGGCGGTCTCCGGGAATCGATCCCTGGACCTCCCAAATGCGGGCCAAAGACGCAACCGCATGAGCCATCCCGCTCGTTGCAGCTTCATACAGATTGTTGGTTCGACGCTGGAGCACTGCAATAAGTTAAACTTATCTGCATCGACGATTCGACGCCGTCTGCAGCGGATTGGACTGGTTGCACACATGCCATTGTCCAGAAACCACAAGTGCATCCGACAGAAATGGGCACGTGAACGCCATCATTGGTCCCACTTCAATCTGTCATCCAGTGATGACCGAATACCTGTTGGACGGTACGGTGGTGAGCAAAATCTGGTCCTGCGTTATTGAGCGGCATGCGGCTAAGACCAAGTGTGCTGGTTTGGGTGTCATTGGTTACAACAAGTGTATTGCATGAAGTTTACGGTGTGCATAATCGTCCCTGCGTGAGAACGATTCGGCGTTGGATGGATAAATATGGAAGAAGTGGTTCTGTTAGCGATCAGAGCCTGTACGTAATCGACGTAAGCGCTCCAACGAAAACATAGGCACCGTTCGTGAGAGTGTACGCGAGAACGGAAACAATTCAAATGTTCGTCGAGCGCAAGAATTGGGGCTTTCGACGACCACAACTTTGGCGAATTCTGCATCTAGACTTTAAAGTTTCACACTTACAAAATTGTGTTAACTCAAGAACTAAACCCCAACGATCATAGGTTGCGCCGTGTATTCACTGACTGGGCTATGGGGGAATTGGAAGCTGACCCGGATTTTTGTCGAAAAATGATCTTCAGCGACGAAGCCCTCCTTTGGATGGATGGTTGTGTTAACAAACAAAATTGCCGCTATTGGAGTAATCACAACGCAATGCAGATTCAAGAACAACCACTTATTACCCAAAAGATTACTGTGTGGTGTGGATTTTGGTACGGTGGAATCATTGGTCCATATTTTTTCCAAGATGAAGAGGGAGAAGCTCTAATTCTCAATGGAGAAAAATACCGGGCTCTTATAGGGGACTATTTTTGGCCTCAATTGGATGGTATGGATCTCAGAAACATCTGGTTCCAACAAGATGGTGCCACAAGTCATACTGCTCTCAAAACAATCTATCTTTTGAAGGAGAAGTTCAGAGGCTTCATCATTTCCCGTGGTGGTGATGTTAACTGGCCCCCGAGGTCATGTGATTTAACGCCGTTGGATTACTTCTTGTGGGTTATGTTAAATCTCGAGTTCATGTCAACACGCCAGAAACAGAAAATGATCTTATGAATAACATCACGCGTGTTATTCGTGAATTTGGACCTAATTTACATTCTTCTGCGTCAACCGTATACGCGCAACCCAACGAAGTCGCGGCGGTCACTTACTGATGTTCTCTTGCACACGCAATGACATTATATTCCAAAATAGAAAAGGAAATAAACCTTTATTATTTATAGAACGTGTTGTATTTAAGTTCAAAGATAGGACACTCTTGTTGAAAGACCTTATAGTACATGAGAGGTGTTTTAGAGCCCGAGGTACTCCCTCTCCTTCAGGCAACCCCAGAGGACACATTTCAGTAGGACAGTGCCCGGTCATATATTGCAAGGAATGTACAAGCCTTCTTCGAAGAACGACGGGTACCATTGCTTCTCTGGTCTGCACATGTCACCCATCGAACATTTTGGAATAAGTTTGGTCGGCAACTTGTCCGTCACTGTCCTCCAGTAACCAGTGTCAATGATTTCTGGGCTCGCACACAAACTGCGTGAAGCCAGATTCCCCAGAACCTCCGATTCCATGCCACGGCGTTCAGCGGCTCTATTTGCAGCCCGTGATGGCTACACAAAATACTCAATATTTAGGCTCAAAGGTAATTTACAGATTTGCAAAATTAATCCGTGTTGTAAAGTTCATTTCAATCGCGTATTTCCTTCTTGGTGATTCAATTTTCAAAAACGTTCGTATATTAACTCATCGCTTTGTCCATTAACTCAATGGTTTTATTTTTTTCTACTTCCTACGGTGTCGAAAACACAGCACGGATCTAAAGGGACTAGACTTAATGCATTTTAAACGCAACAATAGTTTAAATATGATACATAACTGACTGGGTAAGTGAAGAATTATACAGGGTGATTTATGAAGAACTGACACGCCTCATTCTTTAGTTATTCTTTCCGAAATTCATTCAGTGCCCCAAATTAGCACCAAATTAAGCAGAAAGTTCTAGAGTTTCGATTGCCTGACACTAGATGCGCAGATGTTCATGTTTTATTCGTAATTGTTAGTTTTATTGTAGTCAAATGTTTTTGAGATTTTGTTCTAGTCAACGTGAAAATGGAGTACACATTAAATGAAAGACTCTTCCTTGAAAAGCAATACCGGATAACGAATTCAATTACAGCTACTCAAAGGGCATATCGGAGAGAATTGTGTTCGGAATCTTTCTCAAAGAAACACAATACTGGCACTGGTAAACAAATTGGAAACAACTGGATCCCTGGTGAGTGAAAAAGGCAAAACTCGTTTATCTAGGCTTCCCACGGTTATTGTTGAAGAGCACGACTGGATGAGTCACCTAAAAACCATGTTTGTCGCAGGAGACAGGGTACAGCTACTCAATGTGTCAGAGCTGTGGAAAGTGCAGGCCTAAAGCCGTATAGGATTATGGTTGTCCATCAGTTACAGGAACCAGATAAGGATAGACAACTGAATTATTGTCGTTGGTTTCAGGTGTTCATTGTACAAAATCCTGCCATATTGTCCATCACATGGTTCACATATGAAGCATGGTTCCATTTATCCGGATATGCACCCGGTTAAAATCGGAGTTTGGTGCGCAATATCTGCACAGAAAATAGTGGGATCAATTCGTTTTAAAACAATGTGAACACTGCAGAATACCGACTGATTTTCATGGAGTTTGCTGAGCAACTACACGATGTAGAGCTGAGTCAAGGATATTTTCAGCAGGACGGCGCTACATGCCATACATCAAATGAATCATGGCACTAATTACAAGTTTCTTTGACGACCGGACAATTTCCAAGAACCTACCGAGATTTCCTGGATTTGACAGCGCCGGACTTCTTTCTATGGGGTTACTTAAAAGACAGGGTTTATGCTACACGTCCCCAGACATTGAACGTTCTGAAGCACAACATTACACAGGAGATTCAAGCTATTGAGAACAGAGTCCTCCAACGAGTGGCCAGTAACATGGAACGATGTTGAGTTGTGCCTTATGCGGGATGGAGTACATTTTCAACATTTGGTATAAAGGTAAATAATCTCTCAAAATTCCTCTTCATTTGAGGTATAATAAGTTGTCGCTAGCATAACTCGTTTTGAAACAATTAGAGAGATAAATGTGCCAATTCTTCATAAATCACCCTGTATAATGAAGGGGGGCACCTCGCGCACTGGCATCTACAGAGATCTATTGTGGCTAACGCCCTCCGGAGGAAGGGATGAAGTGAAGGAACCACAGGAGACTACATGCCGCAGGGAGACGAGCGGGGGTCCTTAACATTCCAGGCTCGATGACTCGTCCCGCTGTTGGAGTTGCCTAGATGAGGCAGTATTCTTAACACTAAAATGATTTTAGTCTAATTATATAATATATAAATTCAATAACAGCCCGCCTTAAAGCAATATGTGTATGTAATAATTTTTAAAAAGTGTATATTAAAGTCATTGTATATGTTTATATTATTGTATCCATGTGTAATAATGTTATATGGATGTGTTGCGTGATTTAATAATGTAGAAGCTGTGAGAAATTGGTTTAAAGTTGCTAACAGTGAGGTAACAATAAGATAACCTTGAGGTAATAATGAATAAGGAAGTTTAAATGCTACTAGTCATTATTAGTGCAGCAATAATGTAAATTTCGAGACAGTTTAAAAATAGCCAATCAACGACCAGAAAAAGCTTTAGTTAAATGAAGATGTTCTATTGGAGTAGGATTAGCCATACAGAGACTTGAAATACAGAAATTTACAAGTTTAGACGGTTGAAATCAATTCAGTTGCCTGCAGACAGTGATTGTAACCGGATGCAAAAAGTGTCCGAGAGATTTAATGCGTATTCGTGTGAGGACGAAAAATAAGTTTACGTATTAAAAGGTGCAAGTATTAAATAAAAACATCTCACAGCTGTCTCTATATCAGTGAAGTGTTATTTAAATCGTATCAAGCATTAATAAAAGAATTGAAGTAAAAATTAAAATCTGTGTAAGCCTACATTGTTTGTCGCATCACGCCCTGCCAAGACATCCATGTCTCTGACAATAATACTGACGCAGCCGAGGCAAATATAAATATTTAATACTTAAAGAAACAGTCCAATTACAAAGTTAATACTTTTTTTTTAAACTTGGGGCAAAGGCCACCTGAAGGTACATTTGGGGCGAAGGCTACCGGAAAGCGGGTACTATACGTGTGGTTGCAACGAATTTCAAGTTCAGTTCCTCAACAGTTGAAATATAATACAACTCCTTGAATACACCTACTTCAAATTGACGCCCAAAACGTGTTGCAAATAACGTAACAAACCATATTCTCATAGAGGGTTATAAGCAGCTCTAGCGTCCACGTGGACACGCCTTTCTGTCCAGCACCGCCATACACCACGAAACCTAGAAGCACACCTGAAACGTGAGAAGGAAACGGAAGATAGAGAAATTATGGAAAGGAAATCGTGGTATATGAGAAATCACCCTGACCTTCGCTTACCGACCAAGCAAAGCGATGAAAAGCCCATGGCCAAAGTGGTCTACCTCAAATCTAACCCAGGACCAACAGAGTGGTAGCCTCACACGGATATATCTCGTTCGGTAAGTGAATACTAAGCGAAGTAATAGTTTCCTTGCCTCAGGCAGAAATCGAACCGTGGACCTGCGGATCTAGGTAGACTCCTAGCAGATTTTGACCATGGAGGTATAACATACAAGCTCTAAGGCCGTGTAACTCTGAGCCACATCGAGTAGTGGAACATTACAATGGACATTGTTTGGTGAAATTAATAACAAACGCTGGGGCAAGCTCATAAGTAACAGGCTGCCCTAACAATAGCGATAATTAATTCATTACAAACAATTCTTCGTGCTAATATTTTTAAACTCTCCACTGTTTAACGTCAAAAGCAGTAACTAAAATACGCGGCATATTAAGCGATTTTGTGAACAATGACATCAGCTTTTATAATACGCGACGCTGCAAACCCTTCCTAACAAATTGTAGTTCTTTATCACATTGCTGCTGCCAGGGGTGGCTAAAAATTGTACTTCTGGCTTTTCCTTGCTTTTACATGCAGCGGGTTTAGCTCTAGCGAGCTGGCCCCACGTTGCACGAGTACATAGATTCTTAGACTGGATTTAATTACCTCCCACAACGTTCTTTATAAGGTTATTGTAAAATGTTCTATAAGATTTTTTTGGTGAATCATCCCCGTACTCGTCGTCACCTTTTGACGTCGTCTCTAATATCTGCTGTTGATTCTGCTGGCCGCCTGCTACAGTGCTTGGCTATGGGATCTTTCCCTCAGGGTATGTGTGGGCGTAGTGTGAATGTATAACACAGTTTAAATTGACTGAGAAATTTAATGTGGTCTAATACTTGAGCTATTGAAACGAGTTGCCGACCGTTTGAAGATAATTAATGAAATTGATTACGAATCTTAGCGCTCGAAGCTGTAACAATTAAATTATTATACCTGCTAACTTCTGCAGTATCAAGTTTATGATTTGAAATTACTGTTTCCGCAACGTGAGTCGCTAAAATGCTTACCGCAAAGACCCTCCCGGCTACAGCTAAGTAACTGATAATCCAGGGCAGTACCTAGGCTGTAAGACAAGCAAGATGCTAATTTTAACAATACATGCTCTTTCATTAACTTAAGATCCACCTACTTTAGAACTATCCCACCAACGTTCCTTCTCGCGCGGTTCAATCTTACTCTTACGTATGCGTTTCTTACCTTGTTACTACGGAGTACCTCCTCGAATCTCAGAATTTCATTCCCTTTCTAATTTACAAAATTGTTGTCTACGTGACGTTCAAACGTACAGAACCCAAGCCTAACTGCACTCCAGGAACTTTTATACTAACATGTTCGTTACTCAGTTGTTGCTACTGAATTTGCTTAACGTCATTCGCTAATGACCTTTTTCTCCAGACAAATCCCTTAACTCACGCTTATTAGATTGTACATTGGTTTAAATACAAAAATGATTTGTTGTAATTATTTCTCTATCTTACTATTACTTCTTCCTTTGATTATTTATATCGTCCTGTCAATAATTACGGTATCACCCTTTACCCCTTATAATCGTAATTTTCTACATACTCGACTGTTCCTGATAATGGATGAAAATTGTTCTTATATTCACACAAAGACTTGCGTAACGTTGGCAGAACGTTTTACTTCCTTAATATTACCGCAACAGTTTTCCAAGTTCTGGAAAGGTTGTATAGGCTATAAGTTGAGGCAGTATTTTTAACACTTAAATAATTTCAGTCTAATTATATAATATGTAAATGCAGTAACAGCCCGCCTTAAAGCAATATGTGTATGTAGTAATTTGTAAAATGTATGTAACAGTCATCGTATATGTTTATATTATTGTATTCATGTTCAATAATGTTATATGAATGTATTACATAATTTATTAATGTAGGAGCTGTGAGAATAATAGGTGAAAGGTTGCTAACAATGAGGTAACTTTGAAGCAACAATGAATTTGAATGTTTAATGTACTTGTGATTACTGGAAGCAATAATGTAATTTTTGTGACAGTTTATAAAATAACCAATCAACAACCAGAAAAAGCTTTAGTTAAATGAAGGTATTCTATTGGAGAAGGATTAGCCACTCATAAACTGAAATATAGCAAAATTTACAAATACAGAAGTTAGTTGGTTGTAGACAGCGTTCCTAACCGGACGCGAGATGCATCCTCGAGAAGTTTAATACGTATTCAGTGTGAGACGAAAAATAGTTCGTGTTAAAAAGTGCAAGTAATTAATGAAAAAAAAATCACATAGCTCTCTCTTTATATCAGTGAAGTGTTATATAAATTGTGTCAAGGATTAATAAATGGAGTGAAGTAAAAATTATAATCTGTGTAAGTCTACATTCTTTAGCCGCACCACTCCCTGCTAAGACATTCATGTCTCTAACAATAATACTGACGCAGCCGAGGCAAACATAAATATATAATATTTAAAGAAAAAGTCAAATTACAAGGTTAATATTTTTAAATTGGGGACGAAGGCTTCCGGGTCCCACACGTGCGGTTGCAACTGCTTCAAGTTCGGCTCCCCAACAGTTGAACTACAATACAACTTCTACTTCAAATTGGCTTTCCATACGTGAAGCAACAACCTACTTCAAAGTACCCTTTTGCGTTGAAACAATAATCCGCCGTAATGGACGAGAAATGTTTTGGGTAATCAAAATAGGTGACATTTGAAACCTCTGTAATATAATGTGGTAGTAATTACCTTCTCTACTACGTATAGTAAGTAGGGGAAGTATTGTATTCCACCCAAAAATTCAATACACAGATTTCACCGCAAATATATGTGAGACACCCTGAATCCAAAAAAAGCATTTTTGGAAACATGTCCGTGTGTGTGTCTGTGTGTGAACGAACAGTCGGATAAACACCAAACTTCGTATTTATGTTCAGTATCTTCCAGGGATGCGACACGAAGGTTTTCAAGAAAATCCCCCCACCCCTGGATATCCTTTACATGGAAGATTTTTCGAAAATTTTGATTAAAATATCATATGTTTAAGATATTTTTATGACAAATAAAACGTATATCTTGAATTTTCTGGGAATGTCTCCAAAAGTATTCTTCATTGTGAATGACTTTTGAATAACTGGTAAACCATAAGAGATAGACAAAATTTTACTACACAAAAGATGTAGATCGCGTTAAAATACATAATTTATGTTATATACATTTTTTGTTGATTGAACCATTTTCGAGATATTGCTTGTTATTCTCTAAAATTTTTCAATACTTATTTTTTCAAATGGGAATCCGTTATTCATTTTTTTGTCTTGGATATGGAAAGAGTATTAATCTGTGGGAAAGGGAATGGTGCTGCACCTAGCAACCAGCTATTAAGAGATATGTCTATGCTTAAAGGCTACTGTATTTCTATATTGCCCTTGCAAATATATATTCCCCTTACATCTACAAGAAAATTAGCAATAAGATAGAGTCTGTAAATGTTTATCTCGATTAACATGAAGCATATGGAGAATAAGCGTTTGTAAGAATAGTTTGTACAAGAGTAGAGAAGGTCATGTGAGTGTAACACATCAGATTTTTTTTATTTTACATTCATTATAGCACTTTGGTAGTAACATTGATACATATTACACAAGGTAGGTAATAAAGAATGATGTCATGATGTTTTAAAAGCTGGAAAGCTACTAACACGAAATTGTTAGCAAGATATCAACATTCTACAGTGTGTGTAGAAGAGGGCGCCTATACACGGAAATACATATGGGGTGTCAAAGTTTTACAACATTCATGTTTGGGCACACGAAAATCCGCGTTCGCAAGTGGTTAGAACTAACCAATATAGGTTCAACGTGAATGTGTGGGCTGGGATAATTGATGACCAGATCATTGGGTAGCACCTACTGCCAACCAGAGTAACAGGACTGACATATTTCAGTTTCATCAGAGATGTTCCTCCCATTCTAGTTGATGTGGTGCTACTACAGGTTCAGTGTGAACGTATAGGTTGGGATAACTGATGACCAGATCATTGGGTAGCATCTACTGCCAACCAGAGTAACAGGACTGACATATTTCAGTTTCATCAGAGATGTTCCTCCCATTTTAGTTGATGTGGTGCTACTACAGGTTCAGTGTGAACGTATAGGTTGGGATAACTGATGACCAGATCATTGGGTAGCATCTACTGCCAACCAGAGTAACAGGACTGACATATTTCAGTTTCATCAGAGATGTTCCTCCTATTCTAGTTGATGTAGTGCTACTACAGGTTCAGTGTGAACGTATAGGTTGGGATAACTGATGACCAGATCATTGGGTAGCATCTACTGCCAACCAGAGTAACAGGACTGACATATTTCAGTTTCATCAGAGATGTTCCTCCCATTCTAGTTGATGTGGTGCTACTACAGGTTCAGTGTGAACGTATAGGTTGGGATAACTGA
This sequence comes from Deroplatys truncata, assembly GCA_030765065.1. Taxonomy (NCBI): domain Eukaryota; kingdom Metazoa; phylum Arthropoda; class Insecta; order Mantodea; family Mantidae; genus Deroplatys; species Deroplatys truncata. The sequence continues at coordinate 28,449,465 of CM060981.1, read as the reverse complement.
TGACCAGATCATTGGGTAGCATCTACTGCCAACCAGAGTAACAGGACTGACATATTTCAGTTTCATCAGAGATGTTCCTCCTATTCTAGTTGCTGTGGTGCTACTACAGGTTCAGCGTGAACGTATAGGTTGGGATAACTGATGACCAGATCATTGGGTAGCATCTACTGCCAACCAGAGTAACAGGACTGACATATTTCAGTTTCATCAGAGATGTTCCTCCCATTCTAGTTGATGTGGTGCTACTACAGGTTCAGTGTGAACGTATAGGTTGGGATAACTGATGACCAGATCATTGGGTAGCACCTACTGCCAACCAGAGTAACAGGACTGACATATTTCAGTTTCATCAGAGATGTTCCTCCCATTCTAGTTGATGTGGTGCTACTACAGGTTCAGTGTGAACGTATAGGTTGGGATAACTGATGACCAGGTCATTGGGTAGCATCTACTGTCAACCAGACTAACAGGACTGACATATTTCAGTTTCATCAGAGATGTTCCTCCCATTCTAGTTGATGTGGTGCTACTACAGGTTCAGTGTGAACGTATAGGTTGGGATAACTGATGACCAGATCATTGGGTAGCATCTACTGCCAACCAGACTAACAGGACTGACATATTTCAGTTTCATCAGAGATGTTCCTCCCATTCTAGTGATGTGGTGCTACTACAGGTTCAGCGTGAACGTATAGGTTGGTATAACTTATGACCAGATCATTGGGTAGCATCTACTGCCGACCAGAGTAACATGACCGACGTATCTCACTTTCATCAGATATGTGCTTTCCATTCCACTTGATGTGGTGCCACTACAAGTCGTCAGGTAATGTGAATGCAACACGACGGAGCTCCAGCTCACTTTGATGCAAATGTGCGGTACCACCTGGACGCCACATACCCCAATCGAGATTGGTAGAGCGAGACCTGTGTTACGGCCACCACGGTCACCTGATCCTACATCTATTCATAATTTTCTGTACTGCGACTGAAATACTGAACACTCAGCCGCACTTATTTAACCACGTGCAGGGTTCCAACACCTTTAGCTGACGTAGTGCGTGCGCTTCGAACCCCTAACACTCTTGGTACTTCTGACGTTATTAGAAGTACGCTAGGCCGAACTCCGAATAGGGAGTTGTTCGGATTGGGTTGGACTCGGCAGGGCAGTGTTTCCCGATACCCATGGGTGATTGGGTACGTCTAGGTGGTTTTCCGCCACCAATCATGAGTGAGAGTTCGTACACGGCATGCTAGATTTCTGTCGGCCCTATCGCGGTTTTCGGTAGGCACCCTTTTCAAGCGTGACGCGCGTAGGAGGCGTATCCACTTCCAATCCCTCGAAAGCGGGGGGGCCTTTTTAGGAAACTAGGTATTAGCCTCATGACATCATGAGAAACCCCCACGGTTGAAGAGCCGTTAGGATGGCGCTGATCCTGGGTTGTTAGGAGGGAGCTTGGGTTTAGCTCTTGCCCGGGTAGACCTTCGCAATAAAAAAAATCTGATGTATTACACTCACATGACTTTCTCTACTCTTGTACAAACTATTTTTACAAACGCTTATTCCCCATATGCTTCATGTTAATCGAGATATTAATCTTATTGCTAATTTTCTTGTAGGTGCAAGGGGAATTGGTAGGTTTTAAGCGATAGTCAAATATTTTAAGAGCTGGTTGCTATGTGGCGTATTCCATTCTCTTTGCATAACCAGGACAAAAAAAATGAATAATGAATTCCCATTTGAGAAAAAGTATAAGTATTGGAAAATTAAGGAAATAACAAGCAATATCTCGAAAATGGTTCACTCAACAACAAAATATATATATGACAAATTGTGTATTTTAACGCGATCTATATTTTTTGTGTAGTAAAATGTTGTCTATCTCTTATGGTTTACCAGTTAATCAAAAGTCGTTCACAATGAACAATGAGACATTCCCACAAAATTCGAAATATATATTTTATTTGTCATGAAAGTATCATAAACATATGATATTTTAATCAAAATCATTAGAGGCATTTTTGAGAAAGTTACAATTTTCGAAAAATGTTCCATGTAAAGGGTACTCTTAGGTGGGGGATTTACTTGTAAACCTTCGTGTCGCATCTCTGGAAGATACTGAACCTAAACACCAAGTTTTGTGCTTATCCGACTGTTCGTTTCTGAGTTATGCTGTTCACAGACACACACTCACTCACACACACACACAGACACACACACGGACATGTTTACAAAAATGTTTTTTTTGGATTCAGGGGGTCTCAAAACATGTATTTCCGGTGAAATCTCGGTGTCGAATTTTTTGGTGGAATACAATACCTCCCCTACTTACTATACGTAGTAGAGAAAGTAAAAATGTCTACCCCAGTTGTACGCTGTGCATTCAAGTAATTTGCTGCGCGGTGTCTTATTGTTGGGTTTCTTAATGAAATGTGGAACGCACATCATGGACATATCCACTGTTCGAAAACATCGACGTCTCAGAACATCCAAAACACATATTTGCGGATATAAGTTCCCGCTTGAGAAATGCTCACTTTAATGTTCCGCCTAACATACGAAGCGTCGTCGGTTTTTTCCTGCACACATGTTATAGGCTCATTTGGATGGTTACGTGTTGGAGTCAACATGGGAAGAAAGAAGAAAACCGCCGCAGCTTCAAAGCCTGCTCCTTGCGAGGCAACCATCGCCATCGCCGACGAAGAAGAAGAAGACCAGCTTCCCGCCTCTTCGCCGCCGCCAGCCGAAGCACCCAGCGCCTCCTCTCCTATCAGCGCAGCCAACCACACACCGCAGAACCGCGTGCACGCACGCCACTCAGCTGTCGTCCGGGGAGTTCATAGACAACTACCGGAGACCTTACTCCTCACCGCCGCGCAGTGCTTTTGGCCGTCTGCGGCCAGGACGACGGGAATTAGGAACAGCAGAGGTCCTACGCCACTCGTCAGACTCATCTTCTTGGAAGAGGACGATTACTTGGCGGCTCTCGGCGCAGGACTGCCCTTGTTAGGGCAAACCCTGCAGCTCGAGTCCAGCCGTAGTGTTCGCCCAACGCCATGCCGTCGCTGTTGCCTATACGGGCACACTGACACAACATGCGACGCCGCGCCCCGCTGCCATTACTGTGGTAGCGGGACACTCACCGCAGAATGTCGGGCACACGACCTGACTCAACGACGCCGCTTCTGCGCCTCCTGCGGGGGCAAGGGGCATTTCACTGGTCACCCCACGTGCCCACTCTATCCGCGCAGACCATCGCCGCACACCACAGAGCCAACGCAGAACATCACGCCAACATCTCACAACGACTCACCGCAGATACAACAACACATAGCAGACGCCAACGAGTTACTAAAACAGCAATCAACCAAGACTACCAACATCAGCGACGCCATCCAGGACCTTCACGCTGAGGTGCTAAACCTTGACAGCAGGCTCTCTGCCCTGGAAGAGCATCTCAGCGCACAGTTCACGGAAGTCGTCAACATCATAGACGAATCACAGGACGTCACCAAGAAACGCCTCGTCAACAACATCAACAGCCACTTCACCGAACACGCAGATTCTATAAAGAACCTAGATCGTCACTACTCAGAGATCACAAAACAACTCACGCAGCACCACAAATGAAGCACTCTTCAAGATTCAACAGCAGCACCTAGAGGCACTCGACTACATGGAGGAAAGCCGCAACCAGACGGCTGACGCTTTTGATCGGCTTCAGGATCTCAACAAACGCATGGAGGGGAACCTGCACCATCACATTGACAATCCCCCTCCACTCGCAGCATCACCTCACGCAGCATCACCTCATCAGCGTGCCCGGAGGTAAAGCCCGGGTACGCAACAACCGACGCGGAACGACTATGGACAACCCACACACCTATGCCCGGAGGTAACAGGCCCGGGCTCGGAGCCTTCATCAACTGTTAAAGTCACCCCATTCCATAGGTCCCTGTCAGGGCTTCGGCCATGTCAGATACCTGATCACCACAGCGGATTTACATCCGCAACACATATACCATCACCCACGATCCTCCGGGGCGCTTCGGCGGAACCGGTCTCCAAGTATGCCACAATAAATTGTGTCACCCCAGAATAAGATCCCTTCTACACCTCTCCCTCTTTCCTATCAAACACCACATACCTATTGTTTTCCTTTATACCTTTATTCCTGTTTTCCCTAAAAAAAAAAAAATACGTGGTATTAGCTGTGGTAGCAGGGATGAGGTAAGAGCTGTGTAACAGCTAGCGCTTCCGTTGGCGAGCATATTAATGCAAAGATCTAAAAATGTATGTAAAATTATGGTACGTTGTAACTAATTTTGTTAATAACATCTAATTGAATCAAATGTAAATTATGAGTGTTTTTGTGCGATTCCTGGAACAATGTAGTTATGGTTTGTTCACGTTTTGCCTGCCTTTGAGCTATATCCCTAGTCACGCCCACGAGGATAAGTGAAGCTGAAACTATTCTAAAGCTATAGTACGTACGAGGGGCAGTATTTATATTTTGAGCCTTGGCAACCCTGAATGTTGTAGGTGCCATCTGACGTTTGCAATGAAAAGTTTGACATTTTTGACCATAACCTATTTCAAACATTTTGTCAATAGAGCGTCATTTGTTTTGTTTACACTAACTTGAAAATTGTGTGTCAACAAAAACATATAATTAACTCGTAAAATGCTAGTGCAATGATTTATTACGACTTTTCGACGTGGATTATCAAGACAAGAGTGCATCAATCAACTAACTTCCACATTTGGCGACGAAGCTCCATCCTTTGCCACTGTGAAACGCTGGTATAACGAATTTAATCGTGGCCGCCGTTCGCTCAATGATGAAGTTCGTGAAGGTCGTCCAAAATCAGTTGTTGTGCCAGAAAACATTGATGGTATGCTAAAACTAATAATGACAGATCCTCATGCAACATATTGTGAGATTGAGGCAGCCCTGGGTATTAGTTCCACCAGCATATATAAAATATTGCATGGTTATTTAGCCCTGAAAAAGGTTTGCTCTCGTTGGATCCCACATAATGTGACGCAATCTCAAAAAGATGCTCGTGTCCATTGGTGTACAAAAATGCTCAAGAAATACAATAGCGGTGCCTCAAAAGACGCATATAAGATTGTAACAGGTGACGAATCATGGATCTATGCGTATGAGCCGGAACGTAAACAGCAGTCGACTGTATGGGTGTTTCAAGGTGAAGCAAATCCAACAAAAGCTGTTCACACTCGAAGCACTTCCAAGCAAATGGTCTCCTGATTTTTCAGCAAAACTGGCCATGTGGCAACAGTGCCTTTAGAGGAACGTAAGGCGGTCAATGCCGAATGGTACACAACCATTTGATTACCGGAAGTCTTCGGTGAAGTAAGGAAAACCAACAAGAACCGTAGGATCGTTCTTCATCAAGACAATGCGAGCGCACACACATCTCGTCTAACAACAGAGCATTTGAAGGCTCAAATATCGAATTGATGGGTCATCCGCCATACAGTCCCAATGATTTCTTTTTGTTCACGAATAACAAGAATAAAATGCGTGGACAACGATTTTCGTTGGCAGAAGAAACCGTTGATGCCTTCAAAGACCATGTTTTGGAGGTGTCTCAAGAAGACTGGAATAAATGCTTTGAAAGATGGTTCAAACGGATGCAAAAGTGTGTTGATCATAAAGCAGAATATTTTGAAAAACAATAAAACAGTTTTTCAATCAGAAATTAATTTGTTTTAATTATTAGGCTCAAAATATCATAACAATATCATCCCGGCATCTGGTTGACTAAAGCAGGCGTATATTCCAAACTTGTTGTTTATTAATCAATAGGTATTACATCATTTCTTTCTATTAAAAATTGTACAGATATATTGTTTATCTACTTAACAAAATAATGAAATAAAACAAAATATACCTTAAGATAATGCTAATAATAACTCGCATTACTTTTGCAACTAGTAACCAGCATCTCTCTTTACCTAAGTGTGCATTTACTAGTCCTTACTTTCTTTTAAATATTCTAACTAGTTCTATAATTATTCCAATTACTAAATTTCTAAATTCTTTAATACATACCTCACTTTCAGCTTAAAGCTCATAAATATTGCTTTGTATTACTATTTGAAATAAATTGAACTATATGTATACAGTATTAAAATCATATTGTTTCTTTAATCTAATATCCAACCTAATTATAACTCTATATTTTTACTCTCTCTCTATCACGTTGAGGCAATATTTTAACACTTAAATGATTTCAGTGTAATTATATAATATATAATATAATAACAGCCCGCCTTAAAGCAATATGTGTATTTAACAATATATAAAAATGCATGTAACAGTTACTGCATTAATGTTTATATTATTATGTACATGTTCAATAATGTTATGTGAATGTATTAGGCAATTATTTATAAGGTAGGAGCAGTAAGAATAATAGGTTAAAAGTTGCTAACAATGAGGTAGCCTTGAGGTAATAATGAAATAGAAAGTTTAATAATGCTCCTAGTTATTCTTGGAGCAACAATAATGTAAGCTTTTAGACAGTTTATTAAGTAGCCAATTAGCAACAAGGAAAAGATTAAGTTAAATAAAAGTATTCTATTAGAGTAGAATTAGCCAATCAGAAATTGAAATGGAGCAAAATTTACGAATTCAGAAGTTATTTGCTAGCAGACAGCGTTCCTAACCGGACGCGAGACGTGTCCTCGAGAAGTTTAATACGCATCCAGTGTGAGAAAAAATAGTTTACGTGTTAAAATGTGCTAGTAATTAATAAATAATCTCACAGCTCTCTCCCCATATCAGTGAAATGTCATTTAAATCGTGTGAAGAATTAATAAATGGAGTGAGGTACAAATTATAATCTGTGTAAGCCTACATTCTTCAACCGCACCACGCCTTGCAAAGAAAGTCACGTCTCTAACAATAATACTGACGCAGCCGAGGCAAACGTAAATATATAATATTCAAAGGAACAGTCAAATTACAAAGTCAATATTTTTAAACTTGGGGCGAAGGCTATCGGAAACCTTTTACCATACGTGCGGTTGCAACTACTTCAAGTTTTCGGCTCCCCAACAATTGAACTACAATACATCTCCTCCTAACATAAGCTTTTTCAACATATATAGTAGGTAGAGACGTTATTGCATTTCACCCAAAAATTCGATACCGAAATTTCACCAGAAATACATGTTTCGAGTCCCCCTGAATCCAAATGAAGCATTTTTGCAAAAATGTCCATGTGTGTGTCTGAACAGCATAACTCAAAAACCAAAAATTCAGTAAGTACTAAACTTGATATTTAAATTTAATACCTTCCAGGATGCGACACCAAAATTAGCAAGAAAATCCCCCCGCCCCAATTATCCTTTACATGGAACATTTTTCTAAAATTTTTAATTCCAAAAAATAGCTAAAACGATTTTGATTAAGATACTATATATTAAAGACATTTACGTGACAAATAAAATGTGTATCTTGAATTTTCGGGGAATAGCCTGTGAAATCCTCTTTGTTTTGAAGGAATATTGTATAACTGGTAAACGTCGAGGATAGGCGAAAAGATACTACACAAAAAAATGTAGATCTCTTTAAGACACACAGTTTATTTTGAAGAAGGTGAATTGTGGTTCCACTGAGCCAAAACTTTAATTAGTTGAAAGCACGTACGATAAAAACTTTTCGGTGTCCTTCGCCCCACTTTTTTTTTCTTTTTACCTTCTTTACTACGTATAGTAAGTAGGGGAAATATTGCATTCCACCCAAAAATTCGATACCGAGATTTCACCGGAAATATATCTTTTGAGACCCCTGAATCCAAAAAAAGCATTTTTGGAAAGATGTCCGTGTGTATGTGTGTGTGTGTGTGTGTTTGTGAACAGCATAACTCGGAAACGAACAGTCGGATAAACACCAAACTTGGTGTTTAGGTTCAGTATCTTCCAGAGATGCGACACGAAGGTCTTCAAGAAAATTCTCCCAGCCCAGAATATCCTTTACATGGAACATTTTTCGAAAATTTTAATCTTCTCAAAAATAGCTCTAACGCTTTTGATTAAAATATCATATGTTTAAGATACTTTCATGACAAAGTGTATATCTATGTTGAATTTTCTGGGAATGTCTCCAAAAGTATTCTTCATTGTGAACGACTTTTGCATAACTGGTAAACCATAAGAGATAGTCAAAATTTTACTATACAAAAAATGTAGATCGCGTTAAAATACACAATTTATGTCATATACATTTTTGTTGTTGAGTGAACCATTTTCAAGATATTGCTTGTTATTTCCGTAATTTTCCAATACATATACTTTTTCTCAAATGGGAATTCATTATTCATTTTTTTTTTGTTCTGGACATGCAAAGAGAATGGAATGCGCCACATAGCAACCAGCTCTTAAAATATTTGACTATCGCTTAAAACCTACCAATTCCCCTTGCATCTACAAGAAAATTAGCAATAAGATTAACATTTCGATTAACATGAAGCATGTGGAGAATAAGCGTTTGTAAAAATAGTTTGTACAAGAGTAGAGAGAGTCATGCGAGTGTAACAGATCAGATTTTTTTTTGTATAGTATGACAGTCTATAACTTACGGTTTATCAAGTATAAAAAGTCATTTAGAATGAAAAGGACTTCGCAGGCTATTCCGAGAAAATTCAACATATTTTATTTGTTATGAAAATCTCTCAAACATAGGGCATTTTAACTAAAATGATTAGCCATTTTTGAGAAAATTAAAATGTTTGAAAAGTTTTTCACCTAAGGGGTAGTTTGTGGAGACGGATTTCTGTCGTCCTCTGTGGTGTATTGGTTACCATACTAGCATCTAGTTCCCAAGATCGCGGGTTCAAACCCGGCGTAAATATCCTTAGTATGGCTTACTTCGGAAGGGAAGTAAAGCCGGTGGTCCCGTGTCGTAGATTTACGGCATGTAAAAGAACCTCAAGACTGATAAAGATACCTCTGAGCAAAATCTCCGGTCTTTCACGCCTAATATAGAATGGGACGCTAAGAGGCACAGGTCGTGCGAGGTCTACTAGGGCAAGAGCAGAGCCAAAGGTCCCCTTCTAATACCCAGGGTGTAGGCGCCATCCGAGTGGCTCTCCTAACTCCTGGATACGCCTTACGCGTGTCATGCCCGCAGGGGCGACTACCGATAAACATCAGTGGGGCCGACAGCAATCTAGCAAGCCGTCTACCGGCCCTCCAGGGAGGTACCGTCTTACAACCCTGCCAGTACGGAAACCCGCACAGACGTACACAATCTCCCACGGGTCTCGGGAACCACTGCTCCAATCCATTTCAAAGACACCCCTTTTGATGGGGCTCGGACGTTTGGTCTGGTGTACTTGTGGTAACGTCACAAGTACCACGAGTGCTCAGGGTCCGCAGCGCCCGCATCATGGCAGTTGAAGGTGTCGGGCCCCCCCCCAAATGGGAGCCAAGGACCACAGCAAAGTGCGTCCATAAATAAGAAAATAAAAAAATGACGGATTTCATGAAAATTTATTTTAGCTCCACGTATGGACGTCAATTTGAAGAGGTTGATAATTATTTACGTACTGTATTGTTACGTAATTTATTAGCCTCACGCTTGGGAAGCCAATTTGAAGTAGTCTTGTTCTTTACGTTGTTTGTTTGTTACGTAATATGCTGCTACGTATGAGAAGCCGATTTGAAGATGTATTTTTGTTGTTACGCTCCAAGTTTAAAAAAAAATATTAACTTCGTTATTAAACTGCTTCTATAGATATTATTTATGTTTGCCTCGGCTGCGTCAGTATTACTTTAGAGACACGTTTCTCTTAAGAGGGCTTGGTGCGACAAGAATGTAGGCTTACACATATTTTAAGTTTTAATTCACTTCTTTTTTATTAATTCTTGACACAAATTAAATAGTACTACACTAATATCAAGAGCTGTTAGTTTCTTTAATTTAATACTTGCACTTTTAATACGTATACTTATTTTTCGTTTCACACGAATACGTATTATATTTCTCTAGAGAACACATCTTCCATCAAGTTACTATCATGGTCTGCAGGTAACTGACAAACTGTATAAACTTTTAAATTTCTGTACTTCAAGTCTCTGATTTGCTAATCCTAGTCCAATAGTAAACCTGCATTTAACTAAAGCTTTTTTCTGGCTGTTGATTGGCTATTTTCTAAACTGTCACAAAATTTACATTATTGCATTGTTTAATAATGACTAGCAGCATTTAAACTCTCAAACTGATTATTGCCTCAAGGTTACCTCACTCTTACCTCATTGTTAGCAACTTTAAACTTATTATTCTCACAGCTCCTACATTATTAAATTACGTAATCCATTCACATAACATTATTATACATGTATACAATAATATAAGCATATGCAATGATGTTACATATATTTTTTATATATTATTACATATACATATTGCTTCAAGGCGGGCTGTTATTGAATTTACATATTATATAATTTAATTGAAATTATTCAAGTGTTAAAAATACTGCCTCAAATAAAATACCAAGTTTGGTATTTAACCGACTTCTGGTTTTAGAGTTACGCTGCTCACACATACACAGACGGACCTTTTTCTAAAAGTGATTCCTTTTGGGTTCAGTAGGTCTCAAAACGTGTGTTTCCAATAAAATCTCGACATGGAAGATTGGATGGAATGCAGTACTTCCCCTACCTGGAAGGACGCGGTAAAGAATGTAAAACTACGTAATTTAACATGGCGGAGCAAGGCATTTAAAGTCTGTAGAGAGTTTTGAAGTGCGCTGTACCTTTATGCCGATTGTCATTTTTCCGCAAAGATTTGCGCCAAGTTCCGGAAAGAATGGGGAATGAATGTATTGTGTAGCAGGTCAGGATCTCAAGCGATATTGATTTTTCAGGCAGCAAATCTCTTGGAAGAGAACAATCCATCGTGTGTAGAGTAACGAGGACTATCTGGACCAGTAACCGCACCAAGGTCCTCCTTGCGGGGGAGGACAAGAGGGGCTCCAAATGATCATTTGCAAAAACCGTACATCAACGCTAATATTGAGACGCTAGCTGAAATGTCCGGCGTTGCCCGTGGTTTGACAGCTTACACGAACGTTTAACCAGATTTAGAAGATTACACAAGACACTTAAAGAGTTAATTAAAACTCTCACGGCTCTATAAAGAAAGAGAAAAAAATCTGATGAGGTACACTCACATGACTTTCTCTACTCTTGTACAAACTATTTTTACAAACGCTTATTCTCCATTTACTTCATGTTAAACGAGATAAACATTTGCAGAGCCTATCTTATTGCTAACTTTCTTGTAGACGTAAGTGGAATATATATATTTACAAGGGCAATATAGAAATACAGTAGCCTTTAAGCACATACATATCTCTTAATAGCTGGTTGCTAGGTGCAGCACCATTCCCTTTCCCACAGATTAATACTCTTTGCATATCCAAGACAAAAAAATGAATAACGAATTCCCATTTGAGAAAATAAGTATTGAAAAATTTAAGGGAATAACAAGTAATATCTCGAAAATGGTTCACTCAACAAAAAAAATGTATATGACATAAATTGTGTATTTTAACGCGATCTACATTTGTTGTGTAGTAACATTTTGTTTATCACTTATGGTTTACGAGTTATGCAAAAGTCGTTCACAATATAGAATACTTTTGGAGACATTCCCAGGAAATTCAAGATATACATTTTATTTGTCATAAAAAATATCTTAAACATATGATATTTTAATCAAAATCGTTAGAGCGATTTTTGCGAAAATTTTCGAAAAATCTTCCATGTAAAGGGTACTCTGGGGTGGGGGATTTTGTTGAAAACCTTCGTGTCGCATCCTTGGAAGATACTGAACCTAAATACCAAGTTTGGTGTTTATCCGACTGTTCGTTTCTGAGTTATGCTGTTCACAGACACACACAGACACAGACACACACACGGACATGTTTCCAAAAATGCTTTTTTTGGATTCAGGGGGTCTCAAAACATGTATTCCGGTGAAATCTCGGTATCAAATTTTTGGGTGGAATACAATACTTCCCCTACTTACTATACGTAGTAGAGAAAGTAAAAATAATAATGATGAGAAAACACTATACATAACCAGTGCTGAAGAACCGCAAATACGACAGTTTGTAATGATTGCTTGTTGATTGCAGCTGAGTGACTGTTCCACACTGTCACTTCGGAACGCTTCGTCGTTATTTATGGGAAGAAATAATAGCAACATCATTATAGCCCTGTTCATTCTCAGTAACCAACATACGCTAAACTAGTAAGAAAACACACGAAAAACAAAATAAAACAGTTACACTCACATGGCTTTTTCTACTCTTGTACAAACTATTTTTACAAACTCCTATTCTCCATCTATTTCATATTAATCCAGATAAACATTTGCAGAAATGATATTTTGGGAATTCGTTGTTCATATGTTTTTGTCTTGGATTTGCAAAAAGTATTAATCTGTGGGAAAGGGAATGGTGCTGCACCTAGCAACCAGCTATTAAGAGATATGTCTATGCTTAAATGCTACTGTATTTCTATATTACCCTTGCAAATACAAAATAAGGGGAACATAGTAACGATAGTCAAATATTTTTTATACTGAGAAATAAACGAACTGCTATGATTTTGTGAATCTTCTATCGGATTTTGCTTCAAAGGAATGCTGATTTGATCCAATTTCGTAAGATTGTTTCATTTTATTAATTTATATATTATTGTTCGTTATAGTAGCATTTTAAATGTTCGTATTTTAGTTTATATTTTTGTTTCCACGGTTTAAGGGCTGTTACATTTTATTCATTCATATATTATTTGTTATAGTGCCATTTTCAGGTGTTTCTGTTCTTTGTTTACTTGTTTACGCTTTAAGACTTTTCATAATGCCTAGTAAGAAACGAACCAGTTTTAATTTTCATGTTATGAAGTTGTTTTCCGTGAAAGTAGCCAAAGTGATTGCTGGCACCTTGAGCCAAAATGACGACATATTTGGTGAGGTTAAAAACACACACAAGCAACTCGGTGATGGCGTTTTGTTTTTCAACTGTAATAAATATTGGTGCTTGGTGTTCTGAAGTAATTGATAAAATTCTTCATTTAGGCAATGATTTGCACTTAACATCAATTTCAAATTATGATGGTGTTATGCCATATCCGCCTTCTTGTGCGCCGATGAGTTTTGGCTGCAGGATATTGTAACTGATGATGTAAAAGTAATCTGCAATGCAGTGACAAATAATTTTGTATTACAAGGGATCATACCGTGGGCTTTAGGCAGTGTGTTAAAAACATTTTTCCAGTGCTATCACTACGGTGTGTTTACTGCACAGTTAAAACCTATAGCTCTTATTATTTTTTTTGTCCTGTTAATGCAAAGAGAATGGAATACTTCACATAGCAACCAGCTCTTAAAATATTTGACTATAGCTTAAAGCCTAGCAATTCCCCTTGCATCTACAAGAAAATTAGTAATAAGGTTTACATCTCGATTAACATGAAGCGTATGGAGAATAAGTTTGTAAAAGAGTAGAGAAAGTCATGTGAGTGTAACACATCAGATTATTTATTTTTATGCTTGAACGTATCACAAGCTTCCCATAGAGAAAGAGGCCCACTACTTACAAAGGAAGAGAAATTACAACTATAATAAGTGAATATCGGAGTATGATTGTAGAATGTTTGAATATTAACCTGGACTTATTAATCTTATGTTAGCAATGTTTGAGCACCATAAGACTTTTGTAGTCAACGTGATTTTACTGAATCCTTTTGTGTTATTTTATATCAATACGCAATAAATAATTATATGAAGATAAAGGAGGGTAAGAAGAAATAGTATTCCTCTGCTTTAATGCTGTTGCTGTTATCACAATGCAATGTAGTAAGTTGAAATGTTGTCAACTTCTTACCAAGCGATTGTAGCGCCTTTACATTGAAGTGGTATTATTTATTTATTCAGCCCCACGTTTGGGAGCCAATTTGAAGTGGTTTACTTGTTAATGTTTGTTTATTTGTGTTTACTCCACGTAGTGAAGCCATTTTGTGACGTGATTCTTTGTTAGGTTTGTAGCTCCATCTGATGTTAGCAATTTGCGGTAGTATTAGTGTTCGTTTGAAAGAATGCTAGCGTTATTTTATTTAATTTTGGTTCACTGTCCTCCGGCTAGCTATGATCTTTTTGGTCGAGCACATCTCTTTATACAGGTTGTGTAAACGGAAAGGAGTCTTTTATCCAAAGATAACACTGATGAAAGAATTTGTTTTACACTTTTATTGTCGAACACAGTCACTATCACATTTACACATTGATCTTGACACTCGCCAAACTGAAACTGTTATAGTAACTTCTTACTGATCACTTTTAATTCACGCACTTCAACCTTTTGTATAATTAACTTTACAACACTTGAGAATTTTCCCAACTCTGCTACGCGTAACTTGCGAATCGATAGCCGACGTATACTTTACAAATATTTCTGCTGGACTGAGGGCGACGTGTAGCATACAAATATTTTCGGTGAACTGACGGACTGAAGGACTTTACCTCTAACCTAGCCCTATTTATACTCCTACACCCCGATATGCCTAAAGATTATAACTGAGCTGCTATTGGCTAATAAAACGCGCCAACATTAGCGTCTATTTTTATATCCAATGAAAATTATGAATACATATGCTCTAGGTATAATGTTCCAGCAAATTCTAAAGGAAAAACGCGCCAACATTACGTAACTTCCTCGTCTCTAATAATGATAAACGCTCACCCCCTCGCTGCATTATTGCACGCTATTATTGTCAGTTTCAGTAAGGCAGTATAAACTTACTTCCCAACAATAATTACAATCAACAAACATCTTAATCAATGTCACATAAAAATGCATATTCATACTGTAATCATTCTTTACATTTAAATAATTTGTGATACAAATTACTGCATCAACATTTGCGTAAACATAGCCACAGGTGACATGCAAGTAGCTGTTGTCATTTATTTATTTATTTATTTGACTCTATTATTGCTCCGTTTTCAGTGTCAGAGAGGAGATCAACGAATAACGTGTGAACACCCTGTTCCTCTTTAGTCTTATTTTGGCAATATTGGACCTATTATGATTATCGTTGGGATATATACAGATTGTCTTGCAAACTTTTGTAGGCATCAGTAAAATAACTTTATATAAAATACATTCCCGATTGGTGGACTTACAAGGTAATAGCTGGTGTCAGACGCCTGTCGAGTAGCGCACAGATTAGTAGGATCGGATAGAACAGCCAGGTTGAGCGATCAGCCCGAAGCCTGGTATGAGATCGACGAAGGAGATGATATGAAATGACGGCGAAATGGATTAAAGAAAGGTGATGGAGCAGTTATTGGAATGAAAGGCGAAGAAAAGCAAATACCGTTTCCTCCACTACAAATTCCACATACGGTTCCCTGGGATCGAATCCAGGGTAAGAAGCGAGCGGTCTAACCACTCGGCAACAGCGCCGCCCCTCCCTCACGCAAGAAGCAAAAAGGGCCACTGTGGCCTTGCTTGTGGTGCTGTGCCCCAGTTTCTGGAGCCCTTCCGTCTGTGAACTCATGCCAAGCTGTCACACGAAGATTGTCAAGAAAATCCGCCTCCCCTAAACTACCCTTCACATACCGCTAATCTTTATTTTTGTTAAAAATGTCTAACCATTTTTATTAAATTACCATTAAGATATTTGCATGGTAAATGCAATGTGGCTCTATCTTGAATTTTCTGGGAATCTTTATTTCAGAAGGAATTTTGTACAATTGCTAAACTGTAAGGCCATTATATAACGTCCAGTTCTTAAACATTTGACTATCGCTGTTCTCTTTGTATCTATAACAAAATGTGTAATGTGGCTGTTTCTGTAAAGGTTTATTTGGATTAAAATATAGTAGATAGAAAAATAGGCTTTAGTAAGAATAATTTTTATGCACACTAAAAGGCCGTAGAGAGTGGAGATAGTCATGTGATTCAAAAACATCGAATTTTTATCTACTACGTATAAGAAGGGGAAGTATTGTATTCCACCTAAAAATTCGATGTCAAGATTTCACCAGAAATATATTTTAGAGCCTCTTGAACCAAGAAAGGCATTTTTAGAAAAAGGTGTGTGTGTGTGTGTGTGTGTCTATAACTCAAAACGAACACTAAGATTTACAAGAGAATCCCCACCTCAAGCTACCCTTTACGTGAAATATTTTTCAAGATTTCATTTTATAAAAAATGGCTCTAACGACTTTGGTTAACATACCATATATAAAAGGTATTTACATAACAAAATATATGTCTCGAATTTTATGGGTATAGCCTGATTAATTTCGAAAAACTGGTAAACGTTAAGCGATAGATGAAAAGGTACTACAGAAAAAAAAACTGTGTTACATTCACATGACATTCTCTACTCTTGTATAAACTGTTTTCACAAACGTTTACCCTCCATCTACTTCAGGTTAATTCGTATAAACATTTTCCGAAACCATCTTATTGCTTATCTTCTTGTAGATGCAAGGGGAATATGGTAGGCTTTAAGCGATAGTCAAATGTTTTAAGAGCTGGTTGCTATGTGGAGTATTCCATTCTCTTTGCATGTCCAGGACAAAAACAAAACGAATAACGAATACCATTTGAGAAAAAGTATAAGTATTGGACGACATAAGTTGTGTGTTATGACGAGATTTGCATTTTCTGTTTAGTAACATTTGTCTATCTCTTGCGGTTTACCAGTTATGCAAAATTCATTCAGAATGAACACAACTTTTGGGGATATTTCCAGAAAATTCAAGATGTTCATTTTATTAGTAATAAAAGTTTCTTAAGCATAAAGCCATTTTTGAGAAAAATCAACATTTTCTAAAAAGTGTAGCATGTAAAGGGTAGTACGGGGTGGTGGGGTTTTCTTGAAAATCTGTGTGTCCCATCTTTGAAAAATACTCAAGAAAATACCAGGTTTGGTATTTATCTGATTTTCGTTTTTGAGATATGCTGTTCACAGACACACACACGGACCTGTTTCTAAAAATGCTTTTTTTTTATTCGGGAGGTCTTAAAACATGCACTTCCGGTAAAATCTCGGTATCGAATTACTATACGTAGTAGAGAAAATAAAAATGTGGCATCCGCCATTTCCGAGATATTAGTTATTACTGGTTCTCTTCCATTCTTTCAAAGTTTGTCAACATTCAGTTGTTTCTCGCGATGTCATGGAAACAGTGTGGAATTTTAAGGCCAGCGTATAGCGTCCAGTTCTTGAACATTTGACTATCGCTACTTCATTTCACTTGTTTTTCGCGATGTCATGGAAACAGTATGGCATTTTAAGGCCAGCATATAGCGTCCAGTTCTTGAACATTTGACTATCGCTACTTTATTACACTTGATTTTCGCGATGTCATGGAAACAGTGTGGAATTTTAAGGCCAGCGTATAGCGTCCAGTTCTTGAACATTTGACTATCGCTATTTTATTTCAGTTGTTTCTCGCGATATCATGGAAACAGTGTGGAATTTTAACGCCAGCATATAGCGCCCAGTACTTAAAAATATGACTATCGCTACTTTATTTCAGTTGTTATTCGCGATGTCATGGAAACAATATGAAGTTTTAAGGCCAGCATATAGCGCCCAGTTCTTGAACATTTGACTATCGCTATTTCATTTCAGTAGTTTTTCGCGATATCATAGAAACAGTATGGAATTTTAAGGTCAGCGTATAGCGTCCAGTTCTTAAACGTTTGACTATCGCTACTTCATTTCACTTGTTTTTCGCGATATCATGGAAACAGTGTGGAATTTTAACGCCAGCATATAGCGTCCAGTTGTTAAACATTTGACTATCTCTGTTCTCTTTGTATCTATAACGAAATGTATAATGTAGCTAAGAATTCGTGGAAACAGTGTGGAATTTTAAGGCCAGCATATAGCGCCCAGTTCTTAAACATTTGACTATCGCTGTTCTCTTTGTATCTATACCGAAATGTGTAATGTAGCTATTTCTACAAAGGTTTATTTAGATTAAAATGTATTCGTTAGAAAAATAAGCTTCAGGAAGAATAGTTTGTATATAAACAATAGAGGATAGAGAAAGTCATGTGAATGACTAATCAGAGTTTTTCCTTCCTCTATCACTAACGATAGAGAAGGTAATTGCATTCCACCCAAAAATTCGATAACGATATTTCACCGAAATTGCATGGACCCCTGAAAAATAAACGCACTTTTAGAAAACAACGTCCGTATGGGTGTGTGCGTGCGTCTATAACTCAAAAATGAAAAGTCGTATAATTACCAAACTTGAAATTTAGGTTAAGTGTCTTTCAAAGATGCGACACGAAGATTTTAAGGAAACTAACCTTACCGCAAGCTATCCTTTACATGAAACATTTTTTCGAAATGATTATTTTCTAAAAAGGGCTGTAACGATTTTGATTAAAATACTGCATACTTAAGATATTCACTTGATAAATAAAAGTACCTTGAATTTTCTGGAAATATCCTCAGGACATCTTCATTCGAAGGAATTGTATATAATCGTGTAATTGGTAAACGTTAAGCATAGACGAAAACGTACAGCACAAAAAAATGCCGATCTCTTTAAAACACATATTTTACTTCGAATAACTTTTTAATGGCATAAGCCGTTTCCGAGATATCCGTTATTAATTGCTAACATGGTTCAATACTTTGTGATTCTTTCTAAGTCCTAGCGATTTTCGGTTGTTTCTCGCGATGTCATGGAAACAGTAATGAATTTTAAGGCAGCATATAGCGTCCAGTTGTTAAACATTTGACTATCGCTGTTCTCTTTGTATCTATAACGAAATGTGTAATGTAGCTAAGAATTCGTGAGAACAATTTGTGTACCCACTAATAAGGAGATTTTTGAGTTATGTGGTTCACGCACAAGAACTTATTTATGGTGAAATCTCGATGTTAAATTTTTGGGAGGAATACAAAATAAGTAGGTGACAAAGAAAATAAAAGCAATGAACTAAGATGCGCATTTTAAGGGCAGTTGAACACCACCGTGCCGTGTTTAATTAGTTGCAACACTGGCACGGAGCAGGCGCTGATGGAATGGTCACCGTAGCGCACGAGACAATGCAGACAGAAGACAAACACATTAAAACCCATTCATGTGCTGGGTTTGGGGGGGGGTTGAAACCGAGTTCGTGTGGTTATCAGCGACTCAATTTAGCAAGCATGGACACACACGACACCCATCATATCACGGCTAAGCTTGCCTTACCGTCAGTGAAAGCTATCTATAGAGTACAGGTCCCATAAGATGGACTGCTGCAGGGCGAGGTATGAGACACACTTACTAGAGCCGAGGGGAGGAGTTTGCATACCCGTATGTATGACCGAGTCGTGTGCGTTTCAACTACCAAATTTAATGCCATAATCTTGAAATTTGTGTTGAGTATTCGCATCACCGCTAACTCTGACCTTGGATTTTTTTCGTGATTCACCCTGGTCGGTCGGATGGTTTGTCATCTAACTCGACTTCCCTTTCATGTCGTTTCCTTCTAATCTTTTCGGTGTGGTTCTAGGTTTTGTAGCGGGTGGTGTTGCCGGATAGATGGCACGATGCCTGCTGAAAGGAAGGCGTACTCCCTATGTTACTGCAGGGCTGCTTGTCCGCTCTAGATAGCTCTAGCAGTGGGATGCAACTTCGAGCCTGAAACTGTTAGGAACTTCCGCGCGTCTCTGTGGCCTGTAGTCTCCTGTGGTTCCTTCACCTCATCCCCTCCTCCTGGGGGATGATATTGAAGTAGGTAGTTTGTTACGTTATTAGCACCACGTCAATTTAAAGTAGGTTGTATTGAAGGAGTTGTATTATATTTCAACTGTTGGGAGTCGAACGCTTGAAGTAGTTGTAACCGCACATATAGTACACAGTTTCCGTTAGCAAATAGTAACAATTTCATAGTTATTCGTTGGTAGGGTTTGAACTTCCCAATACTTAAACCAACTTGACCACTCTTTTGTTTATGTCGTGCAAGGTAACAACTTATAAGCAGCTTTCAAAATATTTCACAATCGGAACTGTGTCCTGTTTCTGCTTTCTCTACTACGTACAGTAAGTAAGGGAGGTATTGCATTCCACCCAAAATTTCATACCGAGATTTCTACGGAAATACATGTTTTGAGGGCCCCTGAATCCAAAGAAAGTATTTATAGAAAAAGGTCCTTGTGTGCGTTTGTGTGTGTGCTCGCGCGCGCGCGCTTTGGTATGTGTGTCTGTCTGTGTGACTGCTTGTATCTCTCTGTGTGCGATTTGAAGAAGTCTATTGCTTCACATATAGTACCCGCTTTCCGGTAGCCTTCACCCCAAATGTACGTTCCGGTGGCCTTTACCCCCCCCCAAAAAAAATATTTAAAAATATTAACTTTGTAACTTTTACTGTTTCTTTAAATACAGTATATTTATGTTTGCCTATGTTTTAGAGACATGAAGTCTTAGCAGGGAGTGGTGCGACTGAAGAATTTAGGCTTACACAAATTATAATTTTACTTCACTCCTTTTATTAATGCTTGACACGATTTAAATAACACTTCACTGATATAGAGAGAGCTGTGAGTTTTTTTTAAATTAATTACTTGCACTTTTTAACACGTAAACTAATTTTATCTCACACGAATACGTATTAAATTGCTCGAGGACGTGTCTCGCGTCCGATTAGGAACACTGTCAACAACCAACGCGTCCGGTTATGAGCGCTGTCTACAAGCAACTGACTTCTAGATTTGTACTGCCTAAAGTTGTCAATTTCTGTATTTCAAGTCTCTGATTGCCTAATCCTAGTCCAATAGAATACTTTTATTTAACTAAAGCTTTTTCTGGTTGTTGATTACCCATTTTATGAACTGTGTCAAAAGTTATATTATTGTTGCTCCAAGAATGACTAGTAGCATTGTTAAACTTTCTTACTCATTATTGCCTCAAGGTTATCTCATTGTTAGCAACTTTTAACCTATTATTCTTACAGCTCCTACATTATTAAATTACGTAATACATTCACATAACATTATTAAATGTATACAGTAATATAAACTTTTACAATGACTGTAATATACACTTTTTATATATTTTTACATACAGATATTGGTTTAAGGCGGGCTGTTATTGTATTTATATATTATATAATTAGACTGAAATTATTTAAGTGTTAAAAATACTGCCTGTTTGTATGTGTGAGTCAGCGAGTGTTCTATTGTGTGAGTGTGTGTGTGTGTGTGTGTGTGTGTGTGTGTGTGTGTGTGTGTCAGAGAGAGTGTTTGTGTTTGTATCTCACTTCCACATTAAAAACTACTAGGAGTGAGGTAAGTCTATTCAGTTTTCATAACTGACAACGTGTGTCTATCTTAATTTTTCACTTTACCAAAAATGCGCCGCGCGGTTAGTCTTTCGCTCCACGAATTTCATGTTTCATTCAGTCCGTGGGCTCGTTTAAATTCAGCTTTCTCTTTCCTTTTAACGCCACAGAGTAAAGTTCTCGCTGCAAATTAATCAAACTCATCACCAAGCCCCGCTAGATTACCGCTTTTCTTTAAGGTTAGATATCGGGAGAGCTCTCTCTCTCTCGTTTGAAGGCTTTACGCTCACAGAATGTTCAGTCAAAATGTCTACGTTAGGGCGACGATAAGAATTTGCTAACATACTACTCTGTATTCACTCTTAGGTTGATCCGTGGCAAAACAAACCCACGTGGTCAGTACACCGTGGTGCAACACGGTAGCAATGCGCCCAGGAAAGTAGTCCTACGTTAATCTCTGAATTTTAGAATGAATTTATCCTTTAACAGTATAATATTCTATACAAATACTTAAGGTTTTATTTAACGCTGATTTATACCGTAAAACAGAGCTACAAGTCCCATGACGCAATTCGTATGAGTCACTTGTCATCCGGTTAGGCGCAGAATATTGTTTACAACCAGAAACCTATGCTCGTGTTACCTTGGCCAGAAACCAGTTGTGTTTAGTATCATGGAGGAGGGTGAATTTGCTCGTGTTTTCGTCGAATTACATAAAGCATTAGCCGCGCAAGCCATTGACTAGTGGTGAAAAAACAATAGTATTGAATCTTTATTATAAGTTATGTGAGAAATATTCAACACTTTCCGCAAAAGAAATAGTAAAATTAACTTCTGAGTTCACCGCTGTTTCGAGCGCAAGTATAAACAGTGCTTGTGCAGAAAAATCTGAAACGAGAAAAGTGGTTACACCCGGAAAAAAAGAAAGCATATGAAATACGCGATGCAAGAATGTAGTGATTTTGAGAAGAATGCAGTTCGCGTAACAGTGTACAATTTCTTTTTTAAAATGAGCCGCCAACAGTTGATAAAGTGCCGCTTCCAGAGAGAAACTAAATTAGGTTATCGCATAACTGTTACTTTATTTTTTGCTGATTTATTTCAGAATTAACTATTATTATATGTGCAAACGTTTATTTTGTTGTAACTATCAATCTTATCACCTTTAACCCTTAACAGAATATGCTAGTCACCATTTCAGTTGTCGAAACAAGGACTCTGTTCTATTTTGCACTACGTGCCGCTTGTACTCGCCACATGGTCTGAAAGTGTGACAGTATTTCTAGTGCGAATGGCGGAAGGATACATTATAGCGGTGCACTGGTTACCTGGGGTTTGTTTTGACGCGGATCAACCTAAGAGTGAATACAGAGTATAAATACTGTCACAATTTCAGACCATGTGGCGACAAAAATAAACGTTTGCACATATCATAATAGTTAATTCTAAAATAAATGAGCGAAAACTAAAGTAACAGGTATGCGATAACCTAATTTAGTCTCTCTCTGGAAGCGGCACTTTATTAGCTGTTGGCGGCTCATTTTGAAAAAGAAATCGTGCACTGTTACACGAATTTCATTCTTCTTAAAATCACTACATTCTTGCATCGCGTAATTTATATGCTTTCTTTTTTTTCCGGATGTAACCACTTTTCTCGTTTCAGATTTTTCTGCACAAGCACTGTTTATACTTGTACTCGAAACACCGCTGAACTCAGAAGTTAATTTCACCATTTCTTTCTCGGAAAGTGTTGGATATTTCTCACATAACTTATAATAAAGATTCAACTATTGTTTTTTCACCACTAGTCAATGGTTTGCGCGGCTAATGCTTTATGTAATTCGACGAAAACACAAGAGCGAATTGACCTCCTCCATGATACTGAACACGACTGCTGGTTTCTGGCTGTAAACAATATTCTGCACCTACCCAGATATCAGGTGACTCATACGAATTGCGTCATGGGACTTGTAGCTCTGTTTTACGGTATAAATCAGCGTTAAATAAAACCTTAGGTATTTGTATAAAATATTACACTATTTAAGAATAAATTCATTCCAAATTCGGAGATTAGCATGGGACTACTTTCCTGGGCGCATTGCTACCGTGTTGCACCACGGTGCACTGAACACGTGGTTTTTTTTTTTTTTTTTTTTTTTTTTTTTTTTTTTTTTTTTTTGCCGCGGATCAACCTTAGAGTGAATATAGTTTACACGGACATGTTCTCTAAGGCAAGAGAGTTTTGGTAGAGGGAAAATATAGGATTTTTCTTTCTCTAACACCTACTTATAGTAAGTAGAGGAAGGCTTGTCTTCCATCCAAAAATTCTATTTCGAGATTTCGCCGGAAATGCAAGTTTCGAGGTACCCTGAATAAAAAGCGCAGTTTCAGATTCGCGCCGATCTATGTCTGTGTATCTTTTAACAGTATAACTCAAAAACAGAACGTTGTTTAAATACCAAATTTGGTATTTATGTACAGTATCTTAAAAATGTGCGGCACGAAGGTTTTTAAGGAAATTCCCCATCTCAAACTACTCTTTACCTGGAATACGTTAGAGGTTTTTATTTCGTCACTAACGATTTTGAATGAAATTTCATATATATAAATGAAATGCATATCTTACAGTTTCTGGGAATACTTACCAAGCCCTATTCATTCGGATGGAATTTTGTAGATTTTTTATACAATATTGTGATGTACAAGTATTGTTGCGTACGTGACTTGGCTGCCCAGATCGGGTATTGCGTAAGGGAGTGGTGGGGATAAACGAGCTTTAGATAGCGTCATCACGCCGAGTTAGCGTGGGTTGAGTCAGTCGTGGCTAGTTACTGGAAGAGGCAGGTTGTGTTGTGTGCGCGCTACCCTACCCATGCGTCCAAGCATGGCGTCCTCACCGGCAGACATGGAAACAAGGAGGTACTGTATCCCCTTTTATTAATAAACCCCCTTGTCATCCACTTCTATTCAGTGTAATTTATCATAGTAGATAGATCCCTTCTCTCATCTACACCATGTAGTAATCCTTTTACTAGGTATTTCCTAATATGTTTTCACATTTCTCTTAGCTGCGTCCCTCGTCGTGACCTCGCATAATGTAAATTATTAACTTTTAGATTCTTCGGTACCCGAGTTGCGAATTGCTCTAGTGTGCTTAGAGGTCACGACATTATCTTATGTGATACATTCACGTGGTTTTCTCTACCCCTATCGTTTATAAGTGCGTATACAAGCTATTCTCACTAAAGGAATTAATTGTACTTCCACGCAAGGCCCGTGTTGGACAGGTATGGAAAGGTAGAATCAGACGACTGAAAAATTCAATGTCATAGCCGGGATTTGAACCACGGAACCACTGAGGTGCCATGGTAACATGCTGGTACGTTGTCTGGTTCTACCTTTCCAACCCTGTCCAACACCAATTGACCTAATAGTGGTTGAAACTATGAAGCCCGAGATTTAAATTACTTACAAAATTGTAAGTCGCCATTGGGGTGTGTCATCTAAACACAATTTGATATCCCCTTGTGGTTTACCGGGAAACATGCAAATCAGTTGGAGAATTTAATGTCATGCCGCATGCTGCCATGGTAGCTCAGTGGTTAAAGCAATCGGACGGAGACCGGGTGATCCGTGGTTCTAATCCCGGCTATGGCATTGAATTTCTCAGTTGTCTGATTATACCTTTCCTATTCTTATAAAGCCTATTTTTCTGTCTACTACATTTTAATCCAAATAAGCCTTTGTAGAAATAGCAACATTACACATTTCGTTATAGATACAAACAGAACAGCGATAGTAAAATGTTTAATGCTGGCACTAAAATTACATACTGTTTCCACAACATCTAATATCTCGGAAATGGCTTATGCCACCTAAACAATATTATTTGAAATAGATTGAGCGTTTTAAACAGATCTACATTTTTTGGTGTAGCACGTGTTTGTCTATAGATATTTTATAACAGATCCTTCGCGATGTGACCAAGTAGTTAAAGCGACGTAAAATAATAAATAGAAAAGACGCTTTGTTTTTCAGTTATGCTGTTTACAAACACACACATACACACCGGCTGTTTTCTAAACATGATCTTTCTGGATTCAGGTGGTCTCAAAACATGTATTTTCTGAAATATCGATATCTAATTTTTGGGTTGAGTAATACCTTCCCTACCTACTATGTATGGTAGAGAAAGTAATAAGCTTTGTAAGAAAAGTCTGTAGAATAAAAATAAACGATACTGGTTGCTGAAAGACATGTGAACATAATACAAAGATATCTTGTCCTGGAGTTAAGTATTGCTTACATACAGACCTAGCTTTGCAACGGAAATTGAGCCTTTGAAAGGAAAACGGTTTCCTCATGGCCTTTCCTCGATCTCGTCAGTGGGCTAGGCCTAGGAGCAACAAATAGTTTTGGAAAGGTTTGCGTTTGTTGCGATTAGTGGGCACAGTAGCATCTCTAAGCCCCTTGAGAGGTAAGAAAGCGGACATACTGCACCGTGGGCAATTTACGAGATTCTATTTACACGCAAATATTTGCTGAAGGTTCTTCCTTCTTCTTCACAAACTGGCAGGTAATCCGCAGAGGAAGTCGCCGAAGTCACAAGCTTCATTTTTGCCTCGTTTCTTCTTCTCCTCCTCCTCGCGAAGGTAACAAAGGGAGGAAAAGGAATCAATCCACGGTCTATCGATCATTGCACATGAAAATGGAATGAGAAGCGGCGGATGGAACAGAAAAGGTGGCAACTGTTGACGTCACGCAGATGTGGCCCTGACGAGATGACAGGAGAGAAGGGCACACAATTTAGCGTTTCATTTTCCCTAGTTGAAAAATTATTGCTGACTTCTCTAATTGTTATGGCAGCGCACAACTTTTCTACAGAGCGAAGTTTTGTAGAAGCCTCGCTCTAATCGGCCATAAATGTCTGCAGCAACGGCTGCCCTTCATTCTACAGGGCTATCTCTAATTATTCGGGTATCAAACAAGCAGTCTTGCCCGGTACTGTCTCCACGCTAACTTGTTTCTCTCCCGTCGGTAACCGCAATATTTCGCGAAGGCCTATGTTTCTGTGCAAACTATAATGTAGAAGCGACTCCAGAAATTACTCCTTTACACTTCAAAAAATTCTAAAATTCCCACCTCAAAAACGTAAAGAAAACTCTCATTTATACATTCTCCAACACGTACATAATAGGTAGAAAAGGTACCGATTTTCACCCGCCCTTGAATTCAAAGATAAAAGGTTTTTAAAAAATTGGCCCGTGTGTGAACAGCGTAACCAAAAACGAAAAGTCGGATAAATATCAAACTTGGTATTTAGGTTCAATATCTTCCAAGAAAACTTCCTACCCTCCAACCACCCCTTACATGGAACATTTGTCGAATTTTTAAATTTTGTCATAATGCCTAAAGACTTTGACTAAAATACCATACATTAAAGATATTTACATCAAAAATAAAATGCATAATTATTTAGAATTTTCTATGAATGGGCTGTGAAGTCCTCTTCAATCAGAAAGAATTTCGTAGAATCTTGTATAACTAGCAAATGTTAAGTGATAGACGATAACGCACTACACAAAAACTGTAGGCGTCTTTAAAACACATAATTTATTTCAAATTACCTTTTCGTGACTGAAGCCATTTCTGATGTATCCATCATTAATGGTTAGAATTGTTCAACATACTGTCATTCTTTGAAGTACGGGCAACGTTCAGTTGTTTCTCGCGATGTCATGGAAACAGTATGGAATTTTAAGGCAGCATATAGCGTCCAGGTGTTAAACATTTGACTGTCGCTGTTCCCTTTGTATCTATAACGAGATGTGTAATGTAGCTATTTCTACAAAAGCTTATCTCCATGAAAATGAAGTAGATCGGAAACAATTGATTTGATACATTCACCTGACATTCTCTACCCTCTGTCGTATTATTAGTGGGTATACAGATTATCCTTACTGAAGCTTATTTTTCTGAAATTATTGTTTTGAGCAATTCGAAACATTAATGGCGGATATATCACAAATGACACATGACACAAAAAAGATAATTTTAAATAAATTGTGTGTTTTAAAGACACCTATAGTTTTTGTCTATCACTTAACGTTTACCAGTTATACAAGATTCCTCCAAATTAAGGCGAATTAATTGGCTGTTCCCCGTAAATTAGAGATATATATATTTTTACTTTCTCTACGACGTATAGTAAGTAGGGGAAGTATTGTATTCGACCCAAAAATTCGATACCGAGATTTCACCGGAAATACATTTTTGAGACACCCTGAATCCAAAAAAAGCATTTTTGGAAACTTGTACGTGTGTGTGTGTGTGTGTCTGTGAACAGCATAACTCAGAAGCGAACAGTCGGATAAACACCAAACTTGGTATTTAGGTTCAGTATCTTCCAGAGATGCGACATGAAGATTTTCAAAAAATCCCCCACCCCAGATTACCCTTTACATGGAACATTTTTCGAAAATTTTAATTCTCTCTAAAATGGCTCTGACGATTTTGATTAAAATATATGTTTAAGATATTTTTATGACAAATAAAATATATATCTTGAATTTCCTGGGAATGTCTCCAAAAGTATTCTTCATTGTGAACGACTTTTGCATAACTGGTAAACCATAAGAGATAGACAAAATTTTGCTACACAAAAAACGTAGATCGCGTTAAAATACACAATTTATGTCATATAGCTTTATTTGTTGAGTGAACCATTTTCGAGATATTATTTGTTATTCCCTTAAATTGTTCAATACTTGTTTTCTCAAATGGGAATTCGCTATTCATTTTTTTGTCTTGGATATGCAAAGAGTATTAATCTGTGGGAAAGGGAATGGTGCTGCACCTAGCAACCAGCTATTAAGAGATATGTATGTGCTTAAAGGCTACTGTATTTCTACATTGCCCTTGTAAATATATATTCCCCTTACATATACAAGAAAATTAGCAAATAAGATAGAGTCTGCAAATGTTTATCTCGATTAACTTTAAGTAGATGGAAAATAAGCGTTTGTATAAATAGTTTGTACAAGAGTAGAGAAAGTTATGTGAGTGTAACACATCAGATTTTTTGGATTCTGGACACCTCAAAATATGCATTTCCGGTGTAATTTCGATATCGAAATTTTCTGTGGAATGCAATACCTCCCCTACTTATTATACGTAGTAGAGAAAGTAATAAGCTTTAGCAAGAATAATTTTCATATACATTAATAAACGATAGAGGGTAGAGAAGGTCATTTGAATGTACGCATGAGATTTTTAGAAAAAATACTGTATTTGTGTGAACAGTATAACTCGAAAACCAAAATTCAGCTAACTGCGAAACTTGAAATTTTAGTTCAGCATCTTTACATGGAAATGTTTGCCATTTTTTTGTTTTCCCTAAAAGTGGATCTAACGATTTTGATTTAAAGTATCATATGTTTAGGTTAGTTTCATAACAAATAAAATGAGCATCTTTAATTTTCGGGAATGGCCTGTGAAATCCTTTTAATTCTAAATTACCTCTGAATAATTGGTAAACGGCAAGAGAGAAAAAATCTGATATGTTACACTCACATGACTATCTACTCCTGTACAAACTATTTTTACAAACTGTTATTCTCCATCTATTTCATATTAATCGAGATAACCATTTGCAGAAACGATCTTTTGACATGCAAAGAGAATTACATTTTACACATAGCGACCAGTTCTAAAAATATTTGACTATCGCTTAAGGCGTACTATGTTCTCCTTGTTTTGTATTTACAAGGGCAATATAGAAATACAGTAGCCTTTAAGCATAGACATATCTCTTAATAGCTGGTTGCTATGTGCAGCACCATTCTCTTTGCCACAGATTAATAGTCTTTGCATATCCAAGACAAAAAAATGAATAACGAATTCCCATTTGAGAAAATAAGTACTGACAAATTTAAGGGAATAACAAGCAATACCTCGAAAATGGTTCACTCAACAAAAAAAATGTATATGACATAAATTGTGTATTTTAACGCGATCTACATTTTTTGTGTAGTAAAATTTTGTCTATCTCTTATGGTTTACCAGTTATGCAAAAGTCGTTCACAATGAAGAATACTTTTGGAGACATTCCCAGAAAACTCGAGATATACATTTCATTTGTTATGAAAATATGTTAAAGATATCATATTTTAATCAAAATCGTCAGAGCCATTTTCGAGAAAATTAAAATTTTCGAAAAATCTTCCATGTAAAGGCTAATCTGGGGTGGGGGATTTTCTTGAAAACCTTCGTGTCGCATCTCTGGAAGATACTGAACCTAAATATCAGGTTTGGTGTTTATCCGACTGTTCGTTTCTGAGTTATGCTGTTCACAGACACACACACACACGCACATGTTCCCAAAAATGCTTTTTTTGGATTCAGGGTGTCTCAAAACATGTATTTCCGGTGAAATCTCGGAATCGATTTTTTGGGTGGAATACAATACTTCCGCTACTTACTGTACAAAGTAGAGAAAGTAAAAATCTGGTTAAAGCACACAATTTATGCTACATAACATTTTTATAGTGTTACCCATATCAAGATATTTTTTATGTACATTTAAATAAGGTGCTGTTTTTTCTGGTGGTCATACTAAAGGGGTTACAACATGCGAGAGGTTACTCCAGAGCAACTTTGTCATTTTTTCACCATTATGGGGCGAGTCATTAAAATCTGGTGATTTTCGGGTTGTTAGGTTCCATACATAACTGACAACTCCTTCGCAAATATGCACCTGTTACATGTATTGGAAGGTTAGTTATATTGTATATGTTACGTTGCCTCCCTGTTTTTATTTTAACAGGCGTTCAAACGACCGTTTATTCACCAACTGACGCACTGATTTTAATACTAATTATATATTATGTTATGTTTAATCATATCAGCAACTATATTTGTTGTGGTTATATTAACCAGCATAATTACACGAGCATTAGGGTATTAGATTATTATTATTATTAATTATTAGTCTTACTTATTCAGTTAGGATTAGGAATACGCTATGGAGGGGACACATAACACCTCGACCCAAACAGACATCCTTTGTACATACACTACCGGGAGGAGCGGATGAGATAAAGGAATCATAGGTAGCCTATGGGCTGTAGGACCGGATGAGGCACACGGCACAGACGTGTGCCTAACAGTAACTAGCTTGAACAACCAGCCGGAGAGCGCTTTAGGCAGCCCTACGAAACCACCGGAGACCGGGGAAAGCTCGACCCAGCAGTGGAGACTCGATGATGATGATGATGATGATGATGATGAAGTGATGGGGTTTAAGGGCGCTAAACATCTAAGATCATCAGGGCCCTTACAAAGTATAAAATTTAAAATCCAAAACTAAAATACGGGACACAAACCCGCTTAGTCGAAGCAATAAAAAACATATCACAGTCTAAAAACCACCACATTAAAAACTTGGTAAATCAAACAATAATAGAGTAAACTACGTGTCAGGATTTGTAGAAGCCAAGGGACCAGAGCGCCATATGACCCCAGGGGAGAACAGCCCCCCCCCATTAAAACAACAATAGAAAATCACAAAACTAAAAGACGCTCAGCGCATTAAATGCTTCGACTAAAACCACTGTCACTGTGAAACGTAAAATACATTCTACAGTCTGCGCGTCGTCTGCCAAAACGTTTGCTAAAACAACAGGCAGGGACACACGAACGCGCAATTGTGCTAAAACCTGACACTCTTAAAATATGACGCACCGTTATGGGTGCCGCACACTGATCACAGAGTGGTGCGGGATCACCACTAAGCAAGTGTCTATGACTAAAAACGCAAAGTCCGATACGAAGTCGTGTTAAAATCACCTCTTCCCGACGAGAAACACGAGAAAAGGTAGCCCAGACAACCGGGAGAGGTTTAACCTCCCGCAACTTGTTCTCCCTAATGACCGCCAACGCGAGAGGATGCGGCGACATATAATAATATAAGAATCTGAGGAGGGAACAACACAGGTAAATCATCTGGCTGATAAAAGCGCCGATTTGGCAGCGGCGTCGGTCGACTCGTTACCCGAGATGCCCACATGACTCGGAATCCACACGAAGGAGACGCTGGTGCCAGAAACACCAAGCGAGTGGAGCAGGTCATGTATGCGCTGTGCGAGTGGGTGGTAATGGTACAGCGCGTTAATACTCTGAAGAACACTCAGGGAGTCTGCGTAAAGAACACAGTGCCGCTGGATGTATAAAAGTGACTGATAAATACTAAAAAATTCGGCGGTAGAAATCGAACATTGCCCGGTAAACGAAAGGTAAACCTACGTTGACCAAAAACAAAGGCACACCCTACTCCAACATCAGTCTTAGACCCATCAGTATATATAAAATGAAATTCCCGAATTGCCCCTAAAATTCCATAAACGCTGATCTAAGAACTGAAGAAGGGGTCTCATTCTTCAGCATCGACGTTAGCCCAAGGTGACAGTGGGCCTCAGCGCGCAACCATGGAGGAAAACGTGTTTTCCCCTTGGGAAGGGTCGGCGCTGGCGTAACGTCCAGGTGCCGAAGAAGCTGTCGAAATCGTACCCCTGGAGGGAGCAATGCAGAGGAGCTAACTAAATATTGCCGATCAAGCGAATCCTCGAAAAATAACTCGAAGGACGGGTGGTCAGGCAAGCCTGAGAGTCGACAGGCATAGCTGCACAAAAGCATCTCACGCCTGAAGGACAGCGGAGGCTCTGCAGCTTCAGCATACAAACTGGCAACAGGGCTGGTTGGAAAGTGGAGACTTGAGCGGCCTCCATCTGACGGGGCCGAAAATAATTCCATCACGCAAGCCATCTACGCCATCTGTCCGCATCGTCCGACACAGCCCCGGAGCCAACTTGTAACGTGAAAGAGAAAGATGAAATGAGGGAAGAGAAATTCGGGGGAGAGAGTGAGCCTTCCCAGCATTAGCCTAGTGACCCGGGTGAAAGGGGATATATATATATATATATATATAGTGGAATTGTACATAGGAAAGGGGAACCATACATATAAGAATTGTACAGCAATACTTTAATTCACTAACATGTTAAAATATTCAACAACTAACATTTGTACAGAGCTGATTGTAAGAAACGGGTGAGCTAGCAAGAATTCCAAGAAATCATAAAGACCGTACCTGTCACCGAGCGGTACAACGCTACATCATGGCGGCCAAGCGCACGGATCTGAAGCCACACATTCTCATACATGTCAGGGTAACGCGGCCTGAGGGCCAATAGGAAACGTCGTTACATTTTCAAACGCGGAGGTGAGCGTCACTAGGCTCCCGTATATAAGGGCAGACAAAGCCTCAGAGCCCGCTCTTATTCTGATTATATCTCATCGAGAAGTCACGTCAACACGAGGTGCTACAGATGCACGTGGGTACACAGGGTGGGGTGCGTGTGAATATAGCTAGTCTCCTGACTAACTTAAAGTGGTGGGATTATTATAATAATGGGAAAAGCTAGCCGCCCATAACTATTCAAAGTGCGAAATAAACTTCATTGATTAAGGGAAACTCGCAGTGTACTTTTAACTTGCCTCATCTACTAGAACCTGAGATTTAATAATTAGAGATAGTTAGGAATGGAATACTCAACAACCAACGAGCACCAATAACCGAGGAAGAAGAACACTGCAACACGCAACAACCCAAGGATCATCGATTTCCCGCTACACGGGGAAACGTCCAAATAAACCCATGGGAAGCTAGCCCACGATCTACCGAATGAGGGCCACAGACACATCTGCCTGAGGAATCCTGCTTGGTTACCTATTCAATTAATAGAAATTTGGGTTTTTTTGTAATTTTTGGAGCAATGGTTTAGGTAAGTAGGCCGAAATCATATTAAAACGTAACTATAAGCTGTTAATTTAACACTTAGTGTGCATCCAGGTTATAGGTAGGTAATTGGAGAAGATGATGATGACCTAACCTTTGTACCGAAGAAGAGAATATTTCAGAGCAGTATATGACATGACAATGACTGATAATACTTGCAGATGACCGATGCAATAGATGGTTATATATCTAGTGACTCAAATCAGACGGCCCTGACAAGCGTAATCAAGCACCTTTGTTTTTAGTAATCTGAGTCATGCTGTGTCCCCTGTAAGAGAATTGAATTTCAAAGCCATCACATAGAGACGTGCTTTTAAAAATCTGACTATAGCTTTAGTCTACTATATCCGTCCTATGCCTGTAATGAAATGCATAATGAGGGTTGCTTGGTCGGTAGACCGTTCATCGCCCTCTCTGCAGCTCGACTAGTGAGACGAATCTGCAAGGCAGGAAATGCTAGAATTTCCGCTTGTCTCTGTGGGCTCTCTGCCTGCGGCCTGTAGCCTCCTGGGTTCTCCGATAGGTCGCAGTGCGTGAGACTCCCCCCTCCGTTGTATACCCTATACCCCCGTAAGAGGTCGTCCTCCGTGGTGTAGTGGTTAGCATGCTAGCCTCTAATTTCCGATGTCGCGGGTTCAAACCCAGCGGAGAACAATGAATTCTTTTTCCGGCGTAAAAATCCTTAGGATGGCTTCCTTCGGAAGGGAAGTAAAGCTGGTGGTCCCGTGTCGTAGATTTACGACACGTAAGAGTGCCTCAAGCCTGATAAAGAGGCCTCTGAGCAAAATTACCGGTCTTTCATACCCAATAAAGAGCTTCCATAAATAAAACCAAATTTTAATTTCCCCCTTAGAGGAGTTGCGACCACTTCAGCTGCCGTGGTGCGAGCACTGCGTACCCTGAGTACTCGTGGTACTTCTGACGTTACTTGAAGTACACTGGGCCGAATATCCGAACCCCTCGTGTTATGGAGTTGTTTGGATTGGGTTAGACTCGGTAGGGTAGTGGTTCCCGATACCCATGGTAAATGGGTACGTAGGACTGGTTTTTGCACCTAGGGTTCTGGATAGCCGGTAGACAGTATGCTAGTTTGTTGTTGACCCCACTGAGGTTTCGGTAGTCTTCCCCTTTTGGGGTTGACGAGCGTAATGGGGGGCTGGATTAAAATTTTGTCGCAGTTCTCATTGGCTTGTGTAATCTTATTTGTTGGGCGCTTATTGTTTAATTATTTTCTTTTAAATTTGGGTACTTTGTCCTCCGGCTAGCTATTATAACTCAGTCGAGCACGTGTCTCTAAGCAGGGTGTGTAAACGTAAAGGAGTTGTTGCTAAAAATAACACTGATAAAAAAATCTGAATCTAGACTTTTATTGCCATCACGCTTAATTAATAATTGGCATATTTAATCTTTATACACGCCTGACTGAAACTGTGATATTTCCGAATGTAACTACAGTCGTTTTAGTTGCCGCGCACCAATTACTTCGCGTAGTTTACATTTTTGTAACCAACTCTGCGACGTGCACCTCGTGAGAGATTCTTCAGAACCGTGCGACACTTTCTTATGGCTCGAGAATATATAGTCCTTCACCTCGAATTGCCTAAACGTTATAATATATCTGCTATTGTTTACCAAATTGCGCCCAATTTAGCGTCTGTTTTGGTCAGCCAATCACTACTACTAACACATATGCTCTAGGGAAGATATTCCCTGCATTTCTAAAAAGGGCACGCTACCTTGACGTAATTTTGTTTATCTCTTCTTAGTGATAAACAACTCACCCCCTTGGTTTATTGTTACCCACTTCTATTGTCAGTTTCAGTGAGGCCATGTAAACTTATTTCCTAACAATACTTATGGCTAACAAACATCTAAAATCATGTACATACAATAATATTACTTTACACTACAATCTCTTTGGCATTCACAGCATGTTATGATATAAAATACTGCCTCATAATCCATTTTCGTTCGAAAATAAGGTGGGTAGAAAGTGGTTATCACACAAGTAGACTATAAAATGAACTTATGGTGACCCCAGAGGTTCAAATTCGTTTCTTTGCACCAAGAATATTTGAGAACGTGACGTCAGAAGTGAGATACTACGTCATGTTGAAATGCAGAAGGCTGTTAAGTCAAGTAGAGGGATATTGAATCCATAAAAAAGCGAGTTAACAAAAGCATCTATCTTTCTTGATACAGAAAATAAGTGAAGCAAGCAAGCAAGCACATTAAAGCGACCCAAGCGTGAGAGAAGAAGGAGCAGGTTCTCTCTTGGCAGACGGCGAGAATTACACATGTAGAAAGAACACGAATATGCGTGAGGAAGAAAAGTGGAGACACTTTGTTCGCCGAGACATCGCTGATGTTGCTTCTACTTGAGAAAATTAATTCTTGCAGAGGTCGAGCTGCTTTCATATCCACCACTTGGTGCCACAAGAGTAATACCATCAATTAACAATGTTATTTCTATCAATCAGTTGTGATTCATTTTCACAAACTACTCTTGCAAAAGTTCGTCTACATTTAGTAGGTAGAAATAACACTGAATTACAATCAAAAGTTCGAAAACGAGGTTTCATCAAAAGTGCGCGATTTGTGACCACTCACCCGCCCCCTTCCACCAAGGAAACAGTTTTAGAAGTCATCTGTGTGTTTGCGACTGTAAACAGTATAAATAAAAATCGAGAAGTAGGATAAAACGACACTGTAGAAGGGGAGACTAAATCGAAAACATTTTCAAAAAATAACATTTTAAATTAGTAAAATATATCTCCAGGCTTGAAGGCCGCGGTCAAACAACAAAGTTATTAAGACTTGATGTTTCGTCCTCAACTGTGGAGGACATCATCTGCTGACGACATATTTTACTAATTACACCGGCTTTGAAAGCCTACGATCATATTTGATATTTTAAATTATTTTACCATATTTTATTTTACGTCGCTTTAACTCCTTGGTCATATCGCGACGAATCTGTTGGTGGATAACTCTTAGAAGCACCCGCTCCGTCACGTGTCACAGAGATCCTAGCGCATAGCTACCGAATCTTCTGCTTCGTGACGTGCAGTCCAACCGCCGCCCCTATATAAAGGCGGACAGTTATCCTTCTAGGTCTCATCCCTGTAACAACCTGCTTCATGCCGTGCAGATGACATTAGGGTGTCGTCCAGTCTAACCGCCGCCCCCACACAGAAAGGCGGACAGTTAGCCTTCTAGGTCTCATCCCTGGAAATCATCTTGCTTCATGCCGTGCAGATGGCATTAGGGTGTCGTCCAGTCTAACAGCCGCCCTCACACAGAAAGGTGGGACAGCTAGCCTTCTAGGTCTCATCCCTGGAAATCATCTTGCTTCATGCCGTGCAGATGGCATTAGGATGTCGTCCAGTCTAACAGCCGCCCTCACACAGAAAGGCGGACAGTTAGCCTTCTAGGTCTCATCCCTGGAAATCATCTTGCTTCATGCCGTGCAGATGGCATTAGGGTGCCGTCCAGTCTAACCGCCGCCCCCACACAGAAACCACCTGTAACCACCTGCTTTATGCTGCAGGTGGCATTAGGATGCAGTCCAGTCTAACCGTCGCCCTCACACAGAAAGGCGGACAGTTAGCCTTCTAGGTCTCATCCCTGGAAATCATCTTGCTTCATGCCGTGCAGATGGCATTAGGGTGTCGTCCAGTCTAACAGCCGCCCTCACACAGAAAGGCAGACAGTTAGCCTTCTAGGTCTCATCCCTGGAAATCATCTTGCTTCATGCCGTGCAGATGACATTAGGGTGTCGTCCAGTCTAACAGCCGCCCTCACACAGAAAGGCGGACAGTTAGCCTTCTAGGTCTCATCCCTGGAAATCATCTTGCTTCATGCCGTGCAGATGACATTAGGGTGTCGTCCAGTCTAACAGCCGCCCTCACACAGAAAGGCGGACAGTTAGCCTTCTAGGTCTCATCCCTGGAAATCATCTTGCTTCATGCCGTGCAGATGACATTAGGGTGTCGTCCAGTCTAACAGCCGCCCTCACACAGAAAGGCGGACAGTTAGCCTTCTAGGTCTTATCCCTGGAAATCATCTTGCTTCATGCCGTGCAGATGGCATTAGGGTGTCGTCCAGTCTAACAGCCGCCCTCACACAGAAAGGCGGACAGTTAGCCTTCTAGGTATCATCCCTGGAAATCATCTTGCTTCATGCCGTGCAGATGGCATTAGGGTGTCGTCCAGTCTAACAGCCGCCCTCACACAGAAAGGCGGACAGTTAGCCTTCTAGGTATCATCCCTGGAAATCATCTTGCTTCATGCCGTGCAGATGGCATTAGGGTGCAGTCCAGTCTAACCGTCGCCCCACACAGAAAGGCGGACAGTTAGCCTTCTAGATCTCATCCCTGGAAATCATCTTGCTTCGTCACGTGCCCACAGAGACTCCCACCCCATGGCAGCCAGATCCTCTGCTTCGTGCCGTGCAGATGGCGTTAGGGTGCCTTCCAGTCTAACTGGTTATATTGTTTGTAGGTAGATGGCATAACATTCTTTCATAGCACTTATTTTTCATTTTACTTTTGGGTCGTGGTATTAAATATCCAATCCGTTATTTACCTTGACACTGAGGAAAGCCACGAAAAAACCTCAGACAGATTGATCGACCCACGGGATTTGAACTCGGGACCTCCCGAATGCGTCCCACAGACTTTGCCGCCTGACCATCCCGCTCGTGTAAATATGTTTAGTATGTGGTTCTTTAATCAAAATCTTTAACTTGGCCAATTTTTAGAAGATCAAAACTGTGGAAAGATGTTACATGTGAAGAGTGGTTTGGGGTGAGGGTGTTTTCTTCAGAATCTTCGTTTCACATGGTTTAAATCATTTGTGGAAACAATCTAATTGTAACATTGTGTTTGGTTTGATTTCTATTTTATCATTTTTAGATCATACGTTCTTATATAATACATTGTACTTTTTTCATTCCATATTCATCACACTGAACTTTAAAGTTAATGATATTGTGGCGTATCATTAAGCATACCAGACGCATTATTGTGTTGCGTTGTTCACAGCATTATTGGGTTCTTTTGGTTATTTCTTTCGGCTTAACGATTCCTCCTTTGACGCGGATCACGCCAGAGAGAGAAGGCTTTGTTTGAATTTCCGTCCGGTATGACGCCAAACCTGGCTAGACAGGATTGGAGGAGGGGTAGCGTCAGTTTGAGTGTTAGCGTTACTTGTGTGTGAGTAGTGAAAGGAACAAGTTGCGCATGTGGCCAGTCCTCGGCTGCGAGGCAGCTACCCTCATCCTGTTTTCCTGAGTCTAATGTAGAGTTGCCAAACATTTATTGTCAATAAATTACAGGTAATGTGTATTATGTAATATTTTTGTATAATGTCAAAACCACGTGCCTTCATCTGAATGCAGACACCAAAGTCCCGGTCCTCCTGCCGTTTTGATGAAGTATATTGTTTACTAGGTGTTTTAGTTTGCTCCACGTATGAGAGTCAATTTAAAGTGGATATTGTTCTTGGAGTTTACGTTGTTTAAGTTTATTAGACACACGGTTGGGAAGCCAATTTGAGGTAGATATGTTGTTCATTTTATTTAGCTCCACGTATGGATGTCAATTTGAAGAAGATTGTTTGTTACGTAATATGCTGCTACGTATTAACTTTGTTTATTGCACTGCTTCTTTAACTATTTATGTTTATGTTTGCCTCGGCTGCGTCAGTCTTACTTTAGAGACACGTTTCTCTTAATCAGGGTGTGGTGCGACAAGAATGTAGGCTTACACAGATTTTAAGTTTCATTTTGCTTCTTTTTATTAATCTGTGACACAAATTAAATAGCACTACACTGATATTAAGAGCTGTGAAATTCCTTAATTTAATACTTGCACTTTTCTATTGCGTATACTTATTTTACGTCTCACACGAATACGTAATATTTCTCTAGAGAACACATCTTCCATCCGGGTACTATCAAGGTCTGCAGGCAACTGAACATATTTCAACCGTAAAAACTTTTACGTTTCTGTATTTCAAGTCTCTGATTGGCTAATCCTAGTCCAATAGAATACCTGCATTTTACTAAAGCTCTTTCTGATTGTTGAATTGGCTATTTTTAAACTGTCACAAAATTTGCATTATTGCTGCTCTAATCATGACTAATAGCATTCAAACTCTCAAACTCATTATTGCCTCAAGGTTACCTCATTGTTAGCAACGTTAAAGTTATTTTTCTCACAGTACATTATTAAATTACGTAATGTATTCACATAACATTACTGAACATGTTTACAATAATATAAGCGTATGCAATGACTGTTACCTACATTTTTACAAATTATTACATATATATTTTAAGGCGGGCTGCTATTGAAGTTATATATTATATAATTTAATTGAAATTATTCAAGTGTTAAAATACGGCCTCAGTTTGTGAGCTACGCTCCCCCATGTGTGTGTTGGAGTGATCGGAATTTAGTAACAAAATCGCAAGCAAAGCAGAAGAGAAAAAAAGCTTGTTCATAAGCACATACTATTGTTTACAAAACCAACAAATGCTCGCCTCAAATCCACTAACCCTCCTCCTCCCACCCTTGACCCTCTTCTTTACACTCCATTCTCAGCTGCATAACCTTTTGTAAAAACGTACCAATTGCTTCCCGCTCCCCCTAGCAAGACCAAGCTCTTAACTCTCTCCTGAATTAACAAAGGAACCTGGTAGATACTTTCTCCTCAACTGTTATGTCTTAGTGCAATGCGCCAGAATATGAATCCAAGTTTCTTCCTCTCTACACCAGGGACAGATTCTTATGCCTTCTTCGTTAATGAATTTGATCGCTTGTCATGATCTCAGTCTGAGGCAAGTGACTCTACCATATTGTGACGCGGCAACGTGATGTCTAATCAATTAGTGAGAATATTTAAATAATAGATTAAATACGATTTCAGTACATATATTTCTCTTAAAGCTTTCATGTGCTTGCAAATAGAGAATTCTAAGTTACATTACGGATAGTGTGGTTTACCACTTCCGGTGTTAAACCCAAGCCGTCATCATCCTTCTGCAAAGAATGAGGCATCTTGCTGAACGATGATCACTTACGTCAGCCGTGACACCTAATATGATTGGTAAATTAAAACTCTGATGAGTTACACTCACATGACTTTCTCTACACTTGTACAAACTATTTTACAAACGCTTATTCTCCATATGCTTCATGTTAATCCAGATGTTAATCTTATTGCTAATTTTCTTGTAGATGCAAGGGGAATATGGAGGTTTTAAGCGATAGTCAAATGTTTTAAGAGCTGGTTGCTATGTGGCACATTCCATTCTCTTTGTGTGTCCAGGACATAAAAAAAGTTAATAACGAAGTTGAGAAAAATATAAGTATTGGAAAATTTAAGGGAATAACAAGCAATATCTCGAAAACGGTCCACTCAAAAAAAAATGTATATGACATAAATTGTGTATTTTAACGCGATCTACGTTTTTTGTGTAGTAAAATTTTGTCTATCTCTTATGGTTTACCAGTTTTGCAGAAGTCGTTCACAATGAAGAATACTTTTGGAGACATTCCCAGAAAATTCGAGATATACATTTCATTTCTCATGATAAGGTCTTAAACATATCATATTTTAATCAAAATCGTTGGAGCCATTTTTGAGAAAATTAAAAGTTTCGAAAAATGTTCCTTGAAAAGGGTAGTCTGGGGTGGGGGATTTTCTTGAAAACCTTCATGTCGCATCTCTGGAAGATACTGAACCTAAATACCAAGTTTCGTGTTTATCCGACTGTTCGTTTCTGAGTTATGCTGTTCACAGACAGACACACACGCACATGTTTCCAAAAATATTGTTTTTGGATTCAGGGTGTCTCAAAACATGTATTTCCGGTGAAATCTCGGTATCGAATTTTTGGGTTGATTACAATACTTCCCCTACTTACTATACGTAGCAGAGAAAGTAAAACTCATCCGATGGGTGTTAAGCTCCATATATGGATTGCCTACAAGACAATTGTTGGACCCCTCTAAGAAGTAATGAATCTTATTTAAGATATTGTAACGTCCGTCTTGTTGTCTGTCTGAGCCGACGCTTGTACGGCTCGAGTCTTAGCGTGAGACTCTGTAGGGTTGAAGATTAATAATCTTAGAGGAAGATGTCCTCTTTAGAATAGGTTAACTTTCAGCTAGAGATCAAGACATCAGGTTTGGTCGCCACATTGGAATCCAGAGGTAAGATATCCTGTTATTTATAGATAATAGTATTGCATTATTTGTAATTCCCCCAAAATGAATAAAATGTAAGCCAAGTGAGTTCGCTTTATTGCTACTCCTCCCAGTCGTACTCACCCCTAGAAAGGGGGTGGTGTGACAATATATAGTAAGTATTGCATTCCACCCAAAAATTCGATGTCGAGCGGAAATATATCTATTCAAGTCTCCTGAACTCTGAACAGCCTAACTAAAAAACTAAACGTCCCTTAAACACTAAGCTTGGTATTTAAGTTCAGCATCTGCCAGGGAGGCGATACCAAGATTTTAAAGAAAATCCCCGAGTCCAAACTACCCTTTACTTTGAACATTTTTTCTATTATTTTGATATTTTCTAAAAATGGCTAACGATTTTGATTAAAATACCATATATTAAAGATATGTACATGACAAGTAAAATGTATATTTTGAATTTTCGGAAATAGCCTGTGAAGTGCCGGATGCTAGAGGGCTGCTTGGTTTAACAGGTCGTTCTAGACCCTCTGTGCAGCTCCAGTAGTGGGACGGGTTTGAAAGGGGATATATCATACATATTATACATTGTACATTTGAAAGGGGAACCATACACATAAGAATTGTATAGCAATAATTTAATTCACTGAATGTTAAAACATTCAACATGTAACTTTGTACAGAGCTATTTGTAAGGAACGGGCGCTAGCTAATTGAATGGGAATTCCTGGAACTCATAACGACCGTGCCTGGCACAGAGTGGTACGACGCTACATGATGGCGCTGAAGCGCAAGGTTCTGAAACCTCATATTTTCATACATGCTTGGGTAACGCGGCCTGAAGGCCAATGGGAAGCATCGTTACATTTTCAAACGTAGAGGACAGCGTGGGTAAGCCGCCCTATATAAGACCAGATTCTGCCGAAGGACACTCTTACTTATTACCAGTTCAGCGCAACAAGAAGTCACGCCGACGCAAGGTGCTACAGATGCACGTGGGTGCATATAAGGGTGACGATGCGTGTGAAGATAGATAGGCTCCTGATAAATATTCAAGTGGTGGGATAAAGTAAATGGGAAAAGCTAGCCACCCATATTTATTTGAATAATGGAATAAACATCAATTATAAAGGGAAAACTTACAGTGTATTATTTAACTTGCCTCACCCACTAGAGCCTGAGATAAAAGAGATTTAGCAATTAGGTAGGAATAGAATACTCAACTACCGACGAGCATCACCAGTCGAGGAAGAGAAATACTACAACAGCACGCTGCAAGAGTCGACCACCATTTCCCGCTACAAATGGCGCCCAAACTTTTCCCACTACAGGTTTTTGAACTGAAAACTGTTAGGGACTTCCGCGCGTCTCTGCAGAAAATCTGATTGTAGCCGGTAGTCTCCTGTAGTTCCTTCACATCTGGTGGTTGTTCGCCACAATGTATCTATGTAAGTCGCAGTGCGCGAGGTTGTATAACCTATACAATATATTTTCTTTCTTTACTGTTTAGAGTCTCCGCGCTGGTGATGGCGCGCGCTCTACAATTTGCATACTTAAAATACGAATGACAATGTCTGAACGAACTTTAATGAAGATGGAATAATTCCCAGATCAGTTCTCCCTTTCATTACTCGCCAATCAGCTCAGGAAGACGGAACAAAGAAAGTTGGTAATAATTAGACCGGCCAGGGACCAAAATATGTGGCAGGGCTCATCTCTTTTGCTGTGCTTTGGCATTTTCTTATTTACTCCGACCCAGATAAATCTCATCTCCCACATATTCTATAATCAAGTACCTTCTCCAGCTCCGCCGCCGTTTCTTTATGAGCAAACAGTCTTTTCATTTCACTCCGACTTGGGAATTGGAAAATTCTCTCTTCGTTTAAGAAATATCTTCCTGTGTATTGAATTCTCAGAACTTAGTCGCGGAAAACGCCACGAATTCTAACAACCTTGGGAGAGCTCTAAGAATTTTAGATTACTGGCACAATTCTCTGTCCCGCTCACATTATTATCTGAACTGTGGAGATGTTTCTCTGATTTGGCGAACAAAAATTTAATGTGTTAAATACAAATTAATTTTTCTAACCTCTATTGTTTATTAGTGGGCATTCAAACTGCTCTAAGCAAACTTAATATTTCCATCTACTTCATATTAATCCAAATAAACGTTTACAGAAACAGCTACATTACACATTTCGTTATAGATACAAAGAGAATAGCGATAGTCAAATGTTTAACAACTGAACGCTATATGCTGGCCTTAAAATTCCATACTGTTTCCATGACATCGCGAGCAACAAGTGAATGTTGAAAGGACTTTAAAAGAATGACCAAGTAAAGAACAATTCGAACAATTAATAACGGATATCTCGGAAATGGCTTATGACACAAAAAAAGTTATTTGGAATAAACTGTATATTTTAAACACATCTACTCTTTTTACTTTCTCTACTACGTACAGTAAGATGGGGAGGTATTGTATTCCACCCAAAAATTCGATACCGAGATTTCATCGGAAATATGTTTTGAGACCCCCTGAATCCAAAAAAAGCATTTTTGGAAACATATCCGTGTG
The DNA here is from genome assembly GCA_030765065.1 of Deroplatys truncata. NCBI lineage: Eukaryota > Metazoa > Arthropoda > Insecta > Mantodea > Mantidae > Deroplatys > Deroplatys truncata. The sequence continues at coordinate 28,405,464 of CM060981.1, read as the reverse complement.
TGTGTGTGTGTGTGTGTTTCTGTGAACAGTATAACTCAGAAACGAACAGTCGGATAAACACCAAACTTCGTATTTAGGTTCAGTATCTTCTAGAGATGCGACACGAAGGTTTTCAAGAAAATCCCTTACTCCACATTACCCTTTACATGAAACATTTTTCGAAAATTTTAATTTTCTCAAACATAGCTCCAACGATTTTATTAAAATATCATATGTTTAAGATATTTTCATTACAAATAAAATGTATATCTTGAATTTTCTGGGAATGTCTCCAAAAGTATTCTTCATTGTGAACGACTTTTGCATAACTGGTAAACCATAATAGATACACAACATTTTACTACACAAACAATGTAGATCGCGTTAAAATACACAATTTATGTCATATAATTTTTTGTTGTTGTTGAGTGAACCATTTTCATGATATTGCTTGTTATTCCCTTAAAATTTCCAATACTTTTTCTGAAATGGGAATTCGTTATTCATTTTTTTTATGTACTGGACATACAAAGAGAATGGAATTCGCCACATAGCAACCAGCTCTTAAAACATTTGACTATCGCTTAAAGCCTACCATATTCCCCTTGCATCTACAAGAAAATTAGCAATAAGATTAACATCTCAATTAACATGAAGCATATGGAGAATACGCATTTGTAAAAATAGTTTGTACAAGAGTAGAAAAAGTCATGTGAGTGTAACACATCAGAATTTTTCCATTACGTTTTCGTCTATCACTTACGTTTACGGTATACAAGGTTATACAAAATTCCTTCCGAATAAACTGTACTTACCGATGACTCTGTGGCCCGTTTTCGGGAGATCGCGGGCTCGAATTCTGTTGGCCGACCAATGACTGGATTTTTTCGCTATTTCCCTCAGTCGCCAAGGTAAGTACCGGATTGGATATTTAATACCACAATCCAAACTCTACCTTAGAACTAAAATAATAGTAGAAATGAAAATGGATGGTAATAGCGAATGCTCTGTTATCTATCCAAGATAAAGAAAGTACGTAGACTGGACGGCAACCTAAACCAATCTGTACGGCACGTGTGGAAGCAGAGATGTTTGCCCAACACTAAGGTCTCTGTGGACACCTGTCGAAGCTGCCATCTGCCCATCATAGAAGCTGAGGTACCCTTACCTAGAACTAAGGCGTCTGTGGACTCGTGACGAAGTAAGATGGTATGGTATAGGGATGAGACCTAGGAGACTAACTGTGCGCCACACACCCAGCCACGAGGTATCTCCTAACAGATCCGACGCGAAATGTACACGAAGAAAAAGCGACATAAAATAGAGAGAAAAAAATCATATTTATATTCACATGACTTTCCCTACTCTCTATCGCTAATTAGTGGTCAATACAAATTATTCTTGCGGAAGTTTATTTTCCTATCCGCTTCATTTTAATCGAGATAAACCTTTCCGAAAATAGCTACAGCACATACAAACAGAACAGCGATAGGCAAATGTTTAACAACTGGACGCTATATGCTGGACTTAAAATGCCATACTGTTTCCATGACATCGCGAGAAACAACTGAATGTTGACAGGACTTGAAAAGAATGGCTGAGTGTTGAACAATGCGAACCATTAATAACGGACATCTCGAAGATGGCTGATGCCACGAAAAACTAAATTCAAATAAATTGTGTGCCTTTAACAGATCTACAACTTTTGTGTAGTTCATTTTCGTCTATGGCTTAACGTTTATCAGTTATGCAAAATTATATAAAAACTCTCAGAGGCTAATGCCAGAAAATTCAAGACATACATTTTATTTGTAATATAAATACTCTTATTGTATGGTATTTCAATCGCAACAGTTGTCATTTTTTAGAAAATAAAAATTTTCAAAAGTATTCCATGTAGATAAGGTATCTTTATTGGTTTCAAATTATTGAAGTTATTATACAAATATTTAGTGCATGGGTCATTAACCGTACATGCATATTTAACATACAAGTATAGTGACAAAATAAAAAACAGATAAAGAAAACAAAACAAAAAAGATCAAGAAAAAGGAAAATACAGATAAATTACCTTTGACTATCTGAACAAATTTGGCCTAGCTTCGCGAACTTTAGCCAAGAAATTGCCATGTTTTGCCAGTTCCTCTGGTCAGCCAGTAGCTCCCAACATGCCAATCTCTTGCTTGACGGACTTAAGAATTTTTCTTTGAGTATGCTAGCTGGTTCTCCCACTGTGCACATTCCACCAAAATATGTACCCAGTCCTCATCCAAATCACAGAATGGGCAGATTCTCCTGCCAGAATCGTCAGTCATTTTTTGTGCCCTTCTGCCCCTCAGTCTAAACCATGCCATTCCTGATCTTTTCTTTCTTCCTAAATTAAGTATATATGCCTCTTTACCCCAGTTCAATTTTATTTCATTTGCTAGACTTAGAGAAGGTTTAATTTTACAATCCGATTCTCTTTCCTGTTGGTTGATATCTCTTTGTCTTCTTTTGGCACCTTTCCATATGTTTTTTCATTTGTTTCAGCTCTTTGCCATACTGACCCCATTCCTATTCTGCTTAAGGCCCTTTCCAAATCAGCTGCCCAAAACTTGGGAGACAGGTTTTCTCGCTGGTATTTATAACATTTTGATCGTAGTGTGGTGTTATCCCCCTGGATCAGCCTCAGCCAGTACTTCACTGCTCTTATTTTACAGTGTAATGTGTCATCCTGTAAACGAAAAGTTAGATTGGTGGGAGTTTCTTTAAAATCTTCTTGTCGCATCTTTGGATGAATACTGATATTTGAGGCAGTATTTTTAACACTTAAATGATTTCAGTCTAATTATATAATATATAAATTCAATAACAGCCCGCCTTAAAGCAATATGTGTATGTAACAAGATATAAAAATTGTGTATTATAGTCATTGTATATGTTTTTATTGTTGTATACATGTAATAATGTTATGTGAATGTATTACGTAATTTAATAATGTACGAGCTGTGAGAATAATAGGTTAAAAGTTGCTAACAATGAGATAACCTTGAGGCAATAATGAATAAGAATGTTTAATAATGCTACTAGTCATTATTGGAGCAGCAATAATGTAAATTATGAGGCAGTTTATAAAATAGCCAATAAACAAACAAAAAAAGCCTTAAGTTAAATAAAAGTATTCTATTGGAATAGGAATAGCCAATCAGAAACTTGAAGTACAGAAATTTACAAACCTGGCGTTAGAAATCAAGTCAGTTGCTTGTAGACAGCGCTTATAACTGGACGCGTTGGTTGTAGACAGTGTTACTAACTAGACGCGAGATGCGTCCTCGAGAAATATAATACGTATTCAGTGTGAGACGAAAATAGTTTACGTGTTAAAAAGAGCAAGAAATTAATAAAAAAATCTCACAGCTCTCTCTATATCAGTGAAGTGTTATTTAAATCGTGTCAAGCATTAATAAATGGAGTGAAGTAAAATTATAATCTGTGTAAGCCTAAATTCTTCGGTAGCACCACAACACTGCTAAGACATTCATGTCTCTAACAATAATACTGACGCAGCCGAGGCAAACATAAATATATAATATTTAAAGAAACAGTCAAATTACAAAGTTAATATTTTTAAACTTGGGGCAAAGGCTACCGGAAACTTTTTGCCATACGTGCGCTTGCAACTACTTCAAGTTCGGCTCCCCAATAGTCGAAATATAATACTTCCTACTTCAAATCGGCTTTCCATACGTGAAGTAACAACCTACATCAAATTGGCCCCCAAAGCGTGGGGAAAGTAACAATACAACAAAATAACTTCTTCATATTAAAAACCAAGTGTGGTAATTATACATCTAATTTTTGAGCTATGCTGTTCACAGACACACACACACACACACACACACACACACACACACACACACACACACACACACATACAGGCAGAATATTTTTCTTAAAATGCTTTTTCTATCCAGGGGGTCTCAAAACATGTATTTCCACTGAAATCTAGGTATTGAATACAATACCTCACTACCTACTAGGCATGTAATAGAGAAAGTAGAGATTGTATGTCATATGCTATTCCCAGAAAATTCAAAATAAACATGTAAATGCATATACTAAGCACATGGTATTTTAATAGCTAATTTTTTTTAGAAAATAGACAACTACATTCCATGTAAAGGGTAGTTTGGGGTGCCGGAATTTTCTTGAGAATCTTTGTGTCGTATGTTTGTAAGATACTGAATATCAATATAATGTTTGGTGTTTTCCCGTCTTAGTTATTTTTTTTACAGAACACGGGCGTTTTTCCAAAATGCTTAATTTGGCTTCAGGTGGTCGCAAACTATATATATTTCCAGTAAAATATTGCTATCAAATTTTTCAATGGAATGCACCACCCACTTTCTCTTCTATCTATGGGTATGGATTTGAAAAAGTAAATAAAGAAATCTGATGTGTTACACTCACATGACTTTCTCTACTCTTGTACAAACTATTTTTACAAACGCTTATTCTCCATATGCTTCATGTTAATCGAGATGTTAATCTTATTGCTAATTTTCTTGTAGGTGCAAGGGAATATGGTAGGCTTTAAGCGATAGTCAAATATTTTAAGAGCTGGTTGCTATGTGGAGTATTCCATTCTCTTTGCATTACCAGGACATAAAAAAAATGAATAACGAATTCCCATTTGAGAAAAAGTATAAGTATTGAAAAATTTAAGGGAATAACAAGCAATATCTCGAAAATGGTCCACTCAACAAAAACAAAATATATTTAACATAAATTGTGTATTTTAACGCGATCTACATTTTTGTGTGGTAAAATTTCATCTATCTCTTATGGTTTACCAGTTATGCAAAAGTCGTTCACAATGAAGAATACTTTTGGAGACATTCCCAGAAAATTCAAGATATGCATTTTATTTGTCATGAAAATATCTTAAATATGTGATATTTTAATCAAAATCGTTAGAGCCATTTTTGAGAAAATTAAAATTTTCGAAAAATGTTCCATGTAAAGGGTAATCTGGGGTGGGAGGATTTTCTTGAAAACCTTCGTGTCGCATTTCTGGAAGATACTGAACCTAAATACCAAGTTTGGTGTTTATCCGACTGTTCGTTCCTGAGTTATACTGTTCATAGACACACACACGGACATGTTTCCAAAAATGCTTTTTTTTTTATTCAGGTGGTCTCAAAGTTTGGGATACACTACGTCCTCTACGTAGTTTGTTATAAGTTTATAGAGTGAGTAGATATTTTGTGATGACCCTGTTTTGTTTCGAAGGTTTGTGAGCAGCTTGTCTGCTAATAGCAGCAATGTATCAAAAACTTTGTGGAGAATCGGCGTTCTGCAGCACTGAAATTGATTACCTAGGAGGCGAGATATTTGTCAGAAGTGTCTTGGGTTAAACCAAAAGAATCTTTACTTTACCACATAAATCTGGATTACACTGCTCTTTACAATGAGAATAATTCTCTCATGACCTTTACTGGAGTTCTTACCTCTGACCTTTGGATCCGACGACTAATCTTTTGTTAAATACTCTTTGTCTTCTCAAAAATTCTTTTTTTAAGGCCGGCCACTATGTTTGTTTTTTCGTGGTTTTCCCTGGTTGACAAGGCGAACGGTGGAGTGGTTTACAATTTCCTTTCACTTATTTCCAATCATTTTGCTTCCCCTTTCACGTAAGCTTAGCAGCTGTGTAATGTCGGTCACTGTCGGACAGATGTCGCAGACCCTTGCTCTTACGAAAGTTTTTATCGGCCCTCTTAGATGGCAGCCTTCTCTGAACCGCCTCAGATGGGGGAGTTCTCCCCGGTTCCGTCAGAGGTAGCTTTCTTTTAGCAACCAGCCGGTTGAATCATTAAGTATGCAAACTTTAGGAACTTTTGTGCATATCTTTCGGGCAGCCCCTGCGGTTTCTTCAGCTCATTTGTTCCTCTTGAGGGTTTCAAGCACAAAAGACCTTTTAAGCTGCCCTGGTGCGGGCGCTACGGACCCCTAGCACTCGTGGTGGTGCTTCTAACGTTACTAGAACAAAGCCATGCCGAACATTTGAGCCCTTCTCGGAGGGGAGCTGTTCAGATAGAGTTGGACTCGGCGGGGGAGTGGTTCCCAACACCAATGGAAGATTGGATAAATCAGAGCAAGGCCCAGTCGTGGTTGTGAGTCTCCTTAATGTCCTTCGGCACAGACGTGGAGTGCTGGTAGACGGTGACTAGACACTTGCCCCCACCGAAGTAGTTCGGTAGTCTTTCCCTCAGGGATTGACGCGCGTAAGTGACGTATTCACTTCACAATTAAACCAATAGCAAAGAATATCTAGGAAGTTAATGCCACAAAAATAATTAAGGCATAAATTGCGTGCTTTAGGGGGTTCTAATTTTCTTTTACCTATTAATTGTTTGTCTCTCTCTTATGGTTTACATATTCAGAAAATTGAAGACTTCACAGGCTATTCCTAGAAAATTGAAGATAATATTCATTTTATTTGCCATGCAAGTATTTTAAACGTAGGTTATTTTAATCAATATCGTTAGTGCCGTTTTTGAGAAAATAAAAAATAACGAAACATTTTCAATATAAGGGATAATTTCTGGTGTTATATTTCAAGAGCAATATTGCCTTCCCATGCATCTGCTGACATTATGTGTAATTATGCTACATGCGCAGTAGAGAATGCATTGGGTTATGATGCTATCACGTTGCCTTTTGGGGTTCCGCTTAAGCACCCCGGTTAGTCTACGATTCTTAACATATGCTGACATATATTGCTTGCGATTGTATCTATAAGTAACGTATCTTGGATAGAAAGATCACATTTTAAATACACACTATAGTAAATAAAGGATTATTTTAAGTTGTAAGGGATAAATAAAGTCTTGCGGGTATGAAGCATCAGATATTCGGGAGTGATTTCATTTTGAATCGTATAAAGAACGTTTTGTAGATGCGAAACTTGAAATCAAAGAAAGTATTCGCCTTTCTTTTCTGGCTGATAGAAACAATAGCTGTGGTGTTTTTAATACATTCTTCACTGAATGCAGCTGTCACGCCCTATAATATTATATTCTATATTATGTTCTATATTATATTATATTCTATGTGAGTATGTGTATGTATGTGTGTGGGAATCTCAGAACTTCTTTAACCGATTGTGACAATTCCTTCACCATTACCAAAAAACAAGTTTTGACATAGGACTATAAAATACCACCTAATTTCTAAGTTACTATAAGACTGAAAAGTATTTACAAAGCCATTGTACTTAAAACATGAACACAATGGAGTTATAAAATAATATTCTTGTGAAGAAGGCTTTGAACTTTAGTTGAGAATGCATGCAAAATAAAACGAATGCTGTGGATGTTTCACTCCAAGCAATATATAAGCAAAACAGAAGAGGATAGAATCTGTTTATAACGCAACGATACGCCCGCGATGACAAAATATTTTAATTACCCTCACAAAAGAAATCTTTGCTTTATTTCCTTTGCATTGTGACACAGTGGTTATGGCCCAAGGTTATCTGGAGGTCGGCGCCGGGCGTTCCGAGTAAACATGATAACTGTCGCTCGCCAATGTTAACACTGGGCGCACTATCGGAGATAAGTAGAGCATTCTGGAAGTTATTTCTCCTTCCTCCTACAGAAAGTGTTCTTAAATAATTCTAGAATGTTCGAGAAACTCCTGGAAACTTTCCACTGCCTGTATAAGCGGCCGATCTCGCGAGAGGCAGTAACCGAGTCAGTGCGATAGTAACGTGCAGCTAATATTAGAAACCTTTCAACCGATATTTTATACTTAACAACTAAGAAGACTATGCTTCTTGATGGTCACAGATTATACATCTTTTCTGAAGAGGCTAGCTTAGTGGTCTGAGTGTGGAGAATCTTCATATTCATCAGCTTCACCTCTATTTCGTTGTGTAGGTTAAGGTTTCTGTACTATGTAAAAACTGTGTAACTTTAATGTTATTAAATAACTATGTGACAAACGGCAAGGTACAATGATTTAAATTTCATCTACTGTAATTATCTACCAAATTACTCGACCATACCGCCGATGATTGTTCCACCACCAAAGGGGTACCTATAGGCTATGCAAGATTTCCACAACTTCCACGTTCCGCGGAGGTTTTGACATCCTTTTGTGTGGATACAGGGGATGTTTAATCCACTATTAAGAATAGCCGGAACTGCCATTATATTGGGTGAAGGGCATGATTCATCATAATAGTAAATTATGATACAAGTGTTAAAAGTAGAATTTTAATTTGCAAGTAGCAATGTTTGCGAAACGAAGGCCGTAGGCAAAATAAAACCACTTCTATAACGTGTGGCAAATACCACTTTTTTAGTCAACGCCTGAATATGTAAAATATCACTAATATTATATAGATTCCTGAAACTAACAGATCACGTTTGGAATGCGGTTCCTGAAACGTTAAAGATATCTGGTATGTTACATCTACATGATTTTCTCTACTCTCTATTGCTTATTAGTCGGCATACAAATGATTCTTACGAAAGCTTATTTTCCTATCTACCTCATTTTATCGAGATAAACATTTGCAGAAATAGCCACATTACACACTTCGTTACAGATACAAAGAGGACAGCGATAGTCAAATGTTTAACAACTGGACGCTATATGCTGGCCTTAAAATTCCATACTGTTTCCATGACATCGCGAGAAACAGCTGAAAATCGATGGGACTTGAAAAGGATAAAGTATTCAACAAATCGAACCATTAATAACGGTTATCCCGGAAATGGCTGATATCAGAAAAAATGCTATTCGAAATAAATTGTGTGTTTTAGAAGATCCACACTCTGTGTAAGTATATTTACCTCTGTCACCTAACGTTTAGCAGTTATACAAGATTATACAAAATTCGCTCTGAATGAAGAGGACTTCACAGTGTATTCCCAGGAAATTAGAGATATATATTTTATTTGTCATATTTATTTTTTTTAATGTATGATATGTTAATAAAAATCTTTGGAGACAATTTTTTACAAAATAAGACATTTCAATAATATTCCATAGTTGGGGTGGGAATTTTCTTAAAATCGTTTTGTTTTTGAGTTATGCTCTTCACAGACACAGCACGGACATATTTCCAAAAATCTGATGTGATACACTCACATGACTTTCTCTACTCTTGTACAAACTATTCTTACAAACGCTTATTCTCCATATGCTTCATGTTAATCGAGATGTTAATCTTATTGCTAATTTTCTTGTAGATGGAAGGGGAATTGATAGCCTTTAAGCCATAGTCCAATCTTTTAATAACTGGTTGCTATGTGGCGCATTCCATTATCTTTGCATTTCCAGGACATAAAAAAAATGAATAACGAATTCCCATTTGAGAAAAAGTACAAGTATTAGAAAATTTAAGGGAATAACAAGCAATATCTTGAAAATGGTTCACTCAATAAAAAAAAATGTATATGACAAATTGTGTATTTTAACGCGATCTACATTTTTTGTGTAGTAAAATTTTGTCTATCACTTATGGTTTACCAGTTATGCAAAAATCATTCACAGTGAAGAATACTTTTGGAGACTTTCCCAGAAAATTCAAGATATACATTTTATTTGTCATGGAGGTATCTTAAACATATGATATTTTAAACAAAATCGTTAGAGCCATTTTTGAGAAAATTAAAATTTTCGAAAAATGTTACATGTAAAGGGTAATCTGGGATGGGGGGATTTTCTTGAAAACTTTCTGTCGCATCTCTGGAAGATACTGAACCTAAATACCAAGTTTGGTGTTTATCCGACTGTTCGTTTCTGAGTTATGCTGTTCACAGACACACACACGGACATGTTTTCATATATTTTCGGTGAAATCTCGGTATCGAATTTTTGGGTGGAATAAAATACTTCCCCTACTTACTATACGTAGTAGAGAAAGTAAAAAGTAAGATGCCAGATGTTGTAATGTTTTGTTGATTCGCTAGTGAAATTATTTTCAACATAATTTGTCTTACACCAGGCAATGAAGCGATTAAAGGCTTATATCACAATGTTTTCTGGAAATTTTGGGGGGTAAATACTTCTAGTGCAAATCTTTCTGCTGCTTTTGTAATTTCACCTGACTCTTACATTTCAGTTTCTTCTGAATTCATAATTTCAGCCATTTAATCTTTAGGTAGTTTAGACAAAAGAATAACGTTCTATATCGAAGAAAGCAGATGGTTCGCAGTATAACGTTTAGGTTAACGAATTGCGATGGATATAAGTATGACGATTTGTATTGTGAACAGATACTGTGAACGCTATGAGAGGTTAATCATTTAAAATGACATAATGAGAAGTAAAACCTAATAAAACGAAGTAGAGTTATTAAACATGTCCAAATACAGAGAGTAATTGCATTGTGATTGGAGTTGAAACCAAAGTTGGTCACAATGAAGATTATCGCAGTAATGCTAAAGCTCGTGTTCCATGTTCTCTGAAAAATATTATAGATAGTTGTGAAATAATTTCACAAAGAACGTCGGGAGGTAAATGAAAAAGCTAGCCATGAAACGTCGGTATGACATAAGCAAAGTTGAAAAGAAGGTTTGTTGCTCCTACGTATGGAAAGCCAGTTTAAAGAATATGTATTATATTTCGACTGTTGGGGAGCCAAACTTGAAGTAGTTGCAACCTTACGTATGGTAAAAACTTTCCGGTAGGCTTCGCTCCAAAAATGTGTAAAAAGTATAAACTTTGTAATTTTTACTGTTTCTTTAAATATGATATATTTGTTTGCCTCGGCTGCGTCAGTGTTTATTTTTTTTAGAGATATGAATGTCTTAGCAGGGAGTGGTGCGACTGAAGAATGTAGGCTTATACAGATTATAATTGTTACTTCACTCCTTTTATTAATGCTTGACACGATTTAAATAACACTTCACTGATATAGAGATAGAGCTGTGAGATTTTTTTTATTAATTACTTGCACATTTTAACACGTAAACTATTTTTGTCTCACACAAAATACGTATTAAATTTCTCGAGGACGCATCTAGCGTCCGGTTAGGAACGCTGTCTACAAGCAACTGACTTCTGAATTTGTACAATTTGCCTATTTGAGTTTCTGATTGGCTAATTCTAGTCCAATAGAATACTTTCATTTAACTTAAGCTTTTTTCTGGTTGTTGATTGGCTATTTTATAAACTGTCACAAAAATTACATAATTGCTTCCAAAAATCACAAGTAGCATTATTAAACCTTCTAATTCATTATTGACTCAAGACTACCTCATTGTTACCTCATTGTTAGCAACTTTTAACCTATTATTCTCACAACTCCTACATTATTAAATTACGTAATACATTCACATAACATTATTGCATATGTATACAATGACTGTAATATACACTTTTTATATATTGTTACATACATATATTGCTTTAAGGCGGGCTGTTATTGAATTTATATATTATATAATTAGACTGAAACCATTTAAATTTATAAATACTGCCTCTCAATAAAAGCTAATTTACTAATCATAAGCACATTCTGATGAGGTATATTAGCGTCCTTTAATCGATAGGCGTTTTGTGTATTTTTCCTCCCACTCGTTTTGACCTTAGATGCTCTTGATGACTTAAAATGTTTATCCTGAAAAAGTATCAAGTTCCATCGTTTTAACAAAAAAAACTACTTACCCACCTGGCTAAATTACTTTCGATTATACTCGAATTACATGAAAAGTTGAGCATCTCCAAGATCCCAAAGGAAGATGCTTATTGATTACCCTGAAGGTATCCGAGAACTGTCTTCTTAGATAATCGAGGGTAACCTTTGGGACAATTATTGTGCGCTCGAGAAACATTGGAAACAAGAAGACTACTAGCTCCTTCCCGAGGGGGAAAAGAAGACACCAGCGCAGCCGAAAAACAGCTTCCTGCCACTTCGCCGCCGCCAGCGGAGCAAACAGTGCTCACTCGCCGTCGAGTCGCCTGCCACAACGCTTCTTCGCCGTTGTCCAGAGAGTGCATCATCAACTCTGGCCGTATTCGTCCAGGGGGACGAGGATTAAGAACGATCGAGGTCAAACGCCGCTGGTCAAGACTGGAATTCTTGGAGGAGAGCGAATACTCGGTTGCCCTTATTAGGGCAAACCCTGCCGCTTGAGGTCAGCTGCAGTGTTGGACAAACGCCATGCCGCCGCTGCCAGTACGAACACCTCACTGTCACCCTTGACGCCGGTCCCCTGCATACGAACTCACCCAACGCAACCGCTTCTGCGCCTCCTGTGGAGACCAGGGCCACTATAACTGCCAGGCCGTGTGCCCAATAATCCACCGCGAACTCCGCCATCGCAGAGCTTTACAGCAACAGACAATCTGCGGTACAGCATATAGAGTCAGGCGTTGGATCTACAACGATGTCGCAAATGTACAACGATCAAAGAGCTAAGAATCTGAGCTATATAGGAATTCTGTACGATCAGATTTATCACAATACATTGAATGAAATAATAATAATAACAATAAAATGCAGTTATCTGCTCCTCAGATCCATACTCCACACATCACCTCCGACGCTGCCTCTCTAATACTCCAGAAGCCGGAGGGCATACAGGCGGAACTGCCTTACCTCACCGCCCTGGAGCAGGAGGTCTCCAAATTCCGGTTGGACATCAACACTTAACAAGACCCCGACACACCTAGATTTCCACTCATCAATTCAGTGATGCTGGTGGTAAAGGTGGATATGTGACACTCAGAAGGTACGTTAAGGAGGAAGTATCAGCCCTCCAGATGATGCTGGACGAAAGACTTACGACTCCGAGTTACAGCAAGCTTCCGGTTTCAAAGTCTCACGGCGACAAGTTCGGCCGCTAGCGTGAACACCGCCAACTATTTCTAGAGCACCCTGTACTTACTTTATCTATCACACTCCGAATCCACCAGGTCGTAAGTAGGGTTTCGGCCATGCTTACGTCTTGGCTCCCATTTCACCTGACTCACCGGTCAGTCCCGAATTTCATCGAGGCTGGGTAGTGATTAAATCCTTTCTCCTCACTCGAAAAAATGCCACTGCGACCAGGACGATCCGCAGGCAGACAGGTCCACAGAGACGCGCAGAAGTCCCTAATACTTCCAGTTTGAACACCCGCGTACCTGTAGAGACTAACAATCCCGAGAAATAGCGATGAAGCTTCCACAACGGGCGGGACAACACACGCTGACGTTCACGGGGAGAGATCTTCCCGACACTGCCAGATCCGCAGGACCCGAAAACACACCTGAAACGTAAAGGGAGGGATCTAATGGGGGCATCGTCTAAGTGAGCAGGAGAATCCACAAAAAAACCACATGAGGCGGTCACCGGATATCGAACTCTGAACCTCCCGAATGCGGACTACAGGCGTTGCCGCATGGGCCATCCCACTGGGTTAACTATATTCTGTTTGTTACGCTGGCGCCCTGTTTTTATATTTGCACGTGTTGAAACTTAGGGAAAGAAGATTTGTGTAAAGGAAAACCAAGAAATGTAATTGTTTGGTTTAGGCAAGTACGTCGAAATCGTATTAAATTTCTTCATATTCTTACAGTGTAGTAATTTACAACGTGTAATAATATACACATGTTATATGAATTAAGTCCAAATCACGGTTAAGTGCTTAATTTAACACTTGTGCATCCAGGTTATACGTAATCAGCGATTATGACAGAGAAGGAAAGCGATGACCAAACCTTTGTACCAAGAAAAGAATGTTACAGAATAATATATATGATACGACAATAGTCGTAATACTAGCAGAAGACAGAAATTGTGCGTATTTTGTAAATGGGTTGTCCGGCGATTTCTTTGGTTACATGCCTAGTGACGTAAGTTAAAACGTTGACCGCCGTGACATGCGGGGTCAACATCTTTGTAACCTGAGTTAGACTACGTTTCCTGTTTGATAAGGAGGAGGCAACATTGTCCAGCACTGCAACCTTAGTAGACCAATTGTACATTCCCAGTCATTAACATCGATTCAGAAGTCTGGCGTTCGTAATGAATTGAAACAGACTCTAAACTGCGATGGTTGAAAGCTTCTGTAACTTTGGAAATTGATCTAAAAAAATCTGTTTTACACTTACATGACTTTCTCTACTCTTGTAAAAACTATTTTTACAAACGTTTATTCTCCATATGCCTCATGTTAATCGAGATATCGAGATGTTAACCTTATTGCTAATTTTCTTGTAGGTGCAAGGGGAATATGGTAGGCTTTAAGCGATATTCATATATTTTAAGAGTGGTTGCCATTTGGCGCATTCCATTCTCTTTGCATGTACAGGACATACAAAAATGAATAACGAATTCCCATTTGAGAAAAATCTGATGTGTTACACTCACATGACTTTCCCTACTCTTGTACAAACTATTTTTACAAACGCCTATTCTCCATATACTTCATGTTAATCGAGATAAACATTTGCAGACTCTATCTTATTGCTAATTTTCTTGTAGATGTAAGGGGATAATATATTTAAAGGGCAATTTGGAAATACAGTAGCCTTTAAGCACATACATATCTCTTAATAGCTGGTTGCTAGGTGCAGCACCATTCCCTTTCCCCTAGATTAATATTCTTTGCATATCCAAGACAGAAAAATGAAAAACGAATTCCCATTTGAGAAAATAAGTATTGAAAAATTTAAGGGAGTAACAAACAATATCTCGAAAATAGTTCACTCAACAAAAAAAATGTACGAGACATAAATTGTGTATTTTAACGCGATCTACATGTTTTGTGTAGTAAAATTTGTCGTGTTCTCTTATAGCCAGTTTAAAGGGTTTCTGATGGCAGCCCCGGTAGCGGTTGAGGTCCAATAAGGTTTCTCAGTTACCTTCATCTGTTCTTTGATACCGTAATTATTGACGGGAGGATTTGAATAATTAAGTAAATAAATGATAGTGACATTGGGATATAATATCAATAAATGATTTCGATATACAGTGCCTTCATTTCATGCCAAGGCCGCGGATCGCGCGAATGCGCGCTCCGCACACAGTCTACTACACTGCGGGGTTTTCCGTTCCGTAACTCCCGCGTTACTTAGTCACTAGTGTTGGTAACATACGAGATGTAATGAGTACTAACCTTGTCGTAAGTGTTGTTGAAAGTAGTGCCCATCTACACGAAAACATTCTTGACATATTCGGATGAAGTTACCATTTATACACAAATGTTCCTGCATAATATTCATAGTTTCTGTTTTTATATTGTCCTTCAGTTCGTCTATGGTGTGAGGTTGTTCCTATAAACTTTATTTTTTAGCGTTTAGCGATCCCGTTACTCTAAATGTATTGACACAACACACGTTTTGTCGAAAACACTTCACAACACGGGGACAAAGTAACGATTTAGACAGCTCACAGTAGATAAACGTACCCTTCGCCGCCTCTGCGCAGTGGCATAATACCGAGATCACTGCTGTCTCGACCGATACGCATATAACGCAGTTGTGGCCTTGGCATAAAATGAAGGGACTATATTAAAACAATATATAATATAATAAGCTTGAATTAAAGGATTTGTCCGAGGAAAAGTTCATTAGCGACTCATCTTAAGCAAAGTCATTAGTAACAGCCGAAGTAGCGAACGCGTTAGTATAAACGTTCTTGAAATGCAGTTAAGTGAATTCAGTACGTTTGAACAGTTACTTATATCAGAATTTTGTGAATGAAATTCTAGATTTGGGGAGATACCGTAGTAACAACGTAAGAGACACACAGTATTTGTCTAAGGGGGAGAGACTTGGTGGGGTAGGTGGAGCTTAAAGTGAAATAAGAGCGTGCATTTTAATCACAGACATTTAGTTGGTGCATCCATTCGTGACACTCTTTCTTGAGAATTAATAACTTAATCTGGTGATCACTCGCGTATGCGGTCAGTGACGCACTTGTGTGGTAAGGTTTAGTGGCCACCGCGAGGCGTTTTACCGGTAAACATGTCAGCGTCTAATGTCAAGTTACGCTTCTAGTTTCATTTATTGCGAAAACAGTTATTTCAAACCTTAAAATTGATACAGTAGAAGTTAGCAGTACAATAAGAAGTTGTCGTATTTCGAGTGCTACGATTCATAAACAGTTTCATTCTTTATCTTCAAGCGGTCGGCAACTCGCTACAATACCTCAAGTGTTAGATCATATTAAATTTATGAGTCAATTTAAACTGGTGTTATCCTTTCAAAATACACTTACGCATACCCTGAGAGAAAGATACCAAACGCAACCTCTGTAGCAGCCAGCAGCAGAATCAACAGCAGGTACTGAAGCAAAGGATACGGCTTCAAAAGTGAAGACCAACGCCCAGCTTCGTCTTCCATTGTCCAGAATTCTCACGCCCTGGCACACACCTCAGCTGAACGGAGGCATTCTAAGACTAACTTGGATTTAATCAAGTGATTATGGAGGACCTTCTGGCCTGCCTAGTTATCTAAGAGGGTAAAGGTAAAGATGCGAACGCTGGGTTTCCGACACCGGGGCTGAGCACCGCAATTAGGCCACAACGTTCCTGTTTGCTTCTACTGTGACCCCTGGGAGGGGGAGGATGACGGGAGAGTTCCAAAGGACGACCCGGATGACGAGCTCAAGTATGGATGCGGTCTTAACGTTTCCAGATCAAACGAATCCGACGCCGTGCTGGTCCACCCACAAGCCCCTAAACCCCTGGGCTCTCCTGCCCAAGAGCACCTCCTCACTGAGCAGTTCCACAACGACAACTTTACACAGCGCATATCCACCTTTCAGCCGCAACCCGCCGAACACCGCCGCTTGGTCCTACAAACCTGAAACAGATGACAAGGAAGATGATGGGTACAGGAAAATCGTGGTAAAATATGAAGTTCTTCTAATGGTGGTGCTCTTCTGGCGACCCGGAGAAACCACGAAAAAACCATGGGTCAGAGTGGGTAGTTTTCGCCGGGGTAGGAACCCGAGTCCCAAGGCATCAGATTGAGCTTTCTTTTTCTTCAGGTTTAATCTGTCCTTCCCATGTTCTAAGTAGACATACAATAGCCTTTAGCAAGACTAGTTTGTATACCCACTAATTAACGATAGAGAGTAGAGAAAGTAATGTGAATGATTGTTTTGTCAGTTGTCTACACTTAGGATCTGCTTAAGTTCCGAGACGGTAGGGAAAGCTGCAGTCTGAAGTAAAATGTTGGCAGTCATATAGAAGCTAAGCCGAGGGCTGGACACACAGCTGTCAATTATAATTCTACTGACGCTTCTTCGTGCATCCATCACGGATTCCTGGAGCCCGACGACAGGCACGGGACAATTACGTTTTACCCGGCTCTTTTTGGAATATTAATCACTTGAGGGTGACGAAAAGGTGAAGCTCGTGCTTTATGATAGAGCAGAAATACTGCGCCTTTAATATAGCTCAAACAAAAGTGTGGATTGAATCAGGAACACACACCAGCGTTACTGAGATTAGAAACGACGTAAACGATAATCAACATACACTTTTGTATATATCAAGTGTCCATACTTGCCAGTAAAGTATAATCGGAGTAATTTGATACTATATAACTAGACTCAAAGTGTTACAGACATGACAAGCATTTATTTATATTGCATTATATTGTAAATTAAGATTACAGACAGAATTGTACACAGGGCTATAATAGGCCGGAGCTTATCTGTGTGTCTATCCTCACGATCATGGCCCCCCTTCCTAAGCTACAACGAAACCACTAGTGACCTCTAGTAAATAGTATACAGTAATATGATAGGCCAGAGCTTATCTGTGTGTCTATCCTCACGATCGTGGCTCCCCTTCCTGAGCTACAACAAAACCACTAGTGATCTATAGTAAGCAGTATACGGTGCTATGATAGGCCAGAGCTTAGCTGTGTGTCTTCTTCAACATCATCATGGTCCCCTTCACTGGGTTTCAACAAAATGTATAGCACCACTAGTGACCTCTAGTAAACGGTATATAGTGCTATGACAGATCAGAGCTTATCTGTGTGTCTTCATCATGATCATGGTCCCCCTTCACTGGGCTGCAACAAAATGTATAGCACCACTAGTGGCCTCTAGTAAATGGTATGCAGTGTTATGATAGGCCAGAGCTTATCTGTGTGACTCCTTCAACATCATCATGGTTCCCCTTCACTGGGTTGCAACAAAATGTGTAGCACCTCTAGTGACCTCTAGTAAACGGTATACAGTGCTATGACAGATCAGAGCTTATCTGTGTGTCTATCCTTCATCATGATCATGGTTCCCCTTCACTGGGTTGCAACAAAATGTATAGCACCTCTAGTGACCTCTATGGTATACAGTGCTATGACAGATCAGAGCTTATCTGTGTGTCTATCCTTCATCATGATCATGGTTCCCCTTCACTGGGTTGCAACAAAATGTATAGCACCTCTAGTGACCTCTATGGTATACAGTGCTATGATAGGCCAGAGCTTATCTGTATGTCTGTCCCTCATGATCATATTTCCCCTTCACTGGGCTGCAACAGAATGTATAGCACCACTAGTGACCTCTATGGTATACAGTGCTATGATAGGCCAGAGCTTATCTGTGTGATCATGGTTCCCCTTCATTGGGCTGCAACAAAATGTATAGCACCATTAGTGACCTCTATGGTATACAGTGCTATGATATAGACTAGAGCTTATCTGTGTGTCTTTCCTTCATCGCGATCACGGTGCCCCTTCGCTGGGTTGCAACAAAGTGCATAT
Source organism: Deroplatys truncata (assembly GCA_030765065.1). Lineage (NCBI taxonomy): Eukaryota > Metazoa > Arthropoda > Insecta > Mantodea > Mantidae > Deroplatys > Deroplatys truncata. The sequence goes on along the minus strand of CM060981.1, from coordinate 28,386,777 downwards.
CGTGCGGATTTAAAATTTGGTTATACCACTAGTGAATTTAGTAAACAATGGGCGCAAACATTTAGTAATAGTCGACGTGAACTATAAAGCCAACTCTCTCACAACCAACGTCCCCCTTCACTAGTCTGCAACAACATGTATAGCGTGCGGATTTATATTTTATTGCACCACTAGTGACCTCTAGTAATCGATGGGCAGCAAATGGGCGCGAAGATTCAGTATTGAACGACGTGAACTGTAAAATAACTCCCTTGCGTAAATTGTTTATCATATTCTCGAGAACCTTTTGCGAGCTTAAGTCTTGTTTTATCCCAAGAAAACGTATCAGAAGTCCCTTTAAAACAAATTTAAATGTGCAATGTCAGATAGCGGGCACGCCAACTTTTAATACCTTCTAATTCTGATCGTATAAAACACAACTTCTCTTTTACTAATGCTAGTTCCTTTTTTGTTAGAAGTTTAACCTATCTTCCGGTTTTGATCCTCAGTTTTCCTGCTATCCAAGGTGCAAGATACTCTAGCTTTCAGTGAAGGAAGATATTCAACCTGGAAGAGCATATTGAACATTTTCAATAAACTCGACGTTTTAAGAGTGAAAAAGAGTGATTTGGACTTAGGAAAGGTGCTAAAGGATGCTAAGAAACAGCACAGGAGTAATCAGAGAGAGATGAAGACGGCGCCACGAACTTGTACGGCATTTTCTGCCAGGTGTCCGGATACTTTTGATCACGTAGTGTATATAATATGTAAATAAACATTAATATACAAAGTTGATTTTTTACACGTGGGGGCGAAGGCCACCGGAAACTTTGTATCGTAAGTGGGGCGAACACTCCAGTGAACATATCTCCCACAATACGTGGTGCAAACAGCAGTAATAAACAACACAAGTTTGTATCATACGAGGAGCAGCAACTACTGCAAGTTCGGCGCCCAAAACATGCGCTAATAACGCAAAGATATTCTACTCTCAATTGTTATCAAAAAGAAACAATAAATACCAAGCCAGAAAGCACGGACGTTTTCACCGTTTCGAGTGTTATTGAAGATTATGACTTAATCGTGGAATGGAAACAAAATTCATTTCAGTAACATCCTTTTTTTCCTGGAAGCCTCCTCCAATTAATTGAACCAGAGTTGGGACAGGCCTGTTTCATCTAGGGAGCCGATCGATCAATTGCTCCATACCGCTAATTAAAACAGATTCGTATAACTACGCCCGCCACATTAGCTAAAGAAGACGGAATCTGCTAGCTCTTCATTACTGTTCGTTAATAAAATACCTAATTAGCATTCGGGAACATGGGCGTGCGTAGGTACCTGCGCTTGTAACGGCCTATGTTAGTGTTTCAAAACTTCCCAACTAATGTTCTCGTATCTATGAACAGCAAAACTTCCTCTGAAAAAAATCTCACGTGTTACATTCACATGAATTCCTATACCCATTCCTCAACAAGCTATTCTTACAAAACCTTATTCTGCTATACCAGGTGGCCTAACCTGCGTTAAGAGTCGCAGATCTCAAGGGGGTAATTCCAAGTAAACACAGATCAGTGGGAAACTGACACATTAGCGCCTTAAAACCATTCTCCTACCACTATCACTACTACAGCTGGACTCAGAAACCTCCATATAGATACACGGTGACGGCTGAAACATCCTAACAATCAACAGGGGAAAAATTTCGAACACCTATTCAATAAGCGAAGCCAGGCATAACAGTACCGTTAGACGATTGCTCATAATAATACCAGTAACAATAAAATTTATAATAGCAAGCAAAAAAGTGGCAGTGAAACACTGTATGCTCGCATGTCTGTTGGAGAACAACAGCGTAAACACAATTAAAAATAGCAATGGGAGGATACGGATAGGTCGAATAACATTTTAATTATTGTCAGTCTACAAACTAAGTTTATAAAGCCTCGAAACTATAGCCTGTGTAACTGAATAGGGAAATATTCTAAGACCTTTTCGGTCTGTTTTTGTCTATCATCACGGACTGTACACAAACCCGGGAAGTGCCTCTCAATGAGTGCGATCCGCTCATCGTCCTTGCTGATAAGCAACAGGGGTAAAACGATGCTCGACTGGCCCCATAGCTCAGTCGGTACAGCAACTGACTGTTGTGTGAGGGGTCACGGGTTAGATTCCCGGCTGGAGGAGTGAAAATCTTTCTCTAATCAAGATTATTCCCTATCCTCCCCAGAGTCTGGAAGTATGGATGAGAGTGTGAATGTGTGTGTGATCCAATTATTGAAGCCCAAACGTTACTACAAACACAAGGAATACAAGTTAACACCATTGCCTATAGGCAATAATATGTCACAAAGGAGAGGCCGCCAATAAGACCGTTAAGGCGGCGTATAAATGGAACCAAAAGAAGTACAGAGCTAGCTCACGCTAATTTGCCAGGTTCCCAATGACCTGTGTTTACTCGGAATTGCCCCTTTGAGTTCTGCAAATCTTAACTCACGAAGGGATATGTGCACACTTTAAATACGACGCGGTTTTTTAAATTCCAGAAACATATTGACTTCATTTACCAGGGTGTCTACCGATACCAAAAATACTGGATATACTGGAAATATACTTTAACTTTCTTTACATACTGCAAAAACCTGATGTGTTACATTCACATAACTTTCTCTACTCCCTATCGTTTATTAGTGGGTATACAAATTATGCATAATAAAGTTATTTTTCTATCTACTTCATTTTAATTTGAGATAAATCGCTGCAGAAATAGCTACGTTACAGTACAAATGGAATAGTGATAGTACCATGTTTAAAAACTGGAACGCTATATGCTGGCCTTAAAATTAAATACTCTTTCCATGACTTCGCAAGAAACAACTGAATGTTGACTAGACTTCAAAAGAATGGCTAAGCATTGAACAAATTCAAACCATTAGTAACTGATGCTACAACAAAAGCTACTTGAAATAAATTGTGTGTTTCAAAAACATCTACATTTTTTGTGTAGTACCCTTTCGTTGAGGCAGTGTTTTTAACACTTAAATGATTTCAGTCAAATTATATAATATACAAATTCAATAACAGCCCCCTTAAAGCAATATGTGTATGTAACAATATATAAAAAGTGTATATTACAGTCATTGTATATGCTTATATTATGTACATGTTCAATAATGTTATGTGAATGTATTACGTAATTTAATAATGTAGGAGCTGTGCGAATAATAGGTTAAAAGTTGCTAACAATGAGTTAACAACGAGGTAACCTTAAGGCAATAATCAATTTGAAAGTTTAACAGTACTACTTCTGATACTTGGAAGCAATAATGTAATTTTAGTGACAGTTTATAAAATAGCCAATCAACAACCAGAAAAAGCTTTAGTTAAATGAAGGTATTCTATTGGACAAGGAATAGCCAATCAGAAATGGAAATACAGAAATTTACAAATTTAGGCGGTGGAATTCAAGTCAAATGCTTGTAGACAGTACTCATAACTGGACGTGTTGCTTGCAAAGAGTATTTGTAAACGGATGCGAGATGCGTCCTCGAGAAATTTCATACGTATTCGTGTGAAACGAAAATCGTTTTAAGTGTTAAAAAGTGCAAGTAATTAATAAAATAATCTCACAGCTCTCTATATGAGTGAAGTGTTATTTAAATCGTGTCAAGAATTAATAAGGATTGACTTGAAAATTATAATCTGTGTAAGCCTACATTTTTCAGTCGCACCACTCACTGCTAAGACATTCATGTCTCTAAAAATAAATACTGACGCAGCCGAGGCAAACATAAATATAATATTTAAAGAAACAGTAAAAATACAGAGTTAATATTTTTAAAACTTGCGGCAAAGGCCACAGAAAGAAACATTTAGGGCGAAGGCTACCGGGTACCATACGTGCGGTTGCAACTACTTCAAGTGTTCGGCTCCCCAACAGTTGAAATATAATACAACTCCTTCAATACAACCTTCTTCAAATTTGGCTTCCAAAGCGTGGGGCAAACAATAACAATACAAAAAATACCTTCTTCATCGTCTATCGCTTAACGTTTACCAGTTATACAAGATTATACAAAATTCCTTTCAAATGAACACTTCAAAGACTATTCCCAGAAAATTCAAGATATACATTTTATTTGTCATGTAACACATGTACATCAACATTTCCAAAAATCTTCCATGTAAAGGGTAGTTTGGGAAAGGGGGATTTTCTTGAAAACTCAGTAGTATACTGTGAAGATACTGAACTTAAATATTGGTATTTCAAATTTTGTATATCTAACTTCTCGTTTTAACTTTCTCCACTACGTACAGTAAGTAGGGAAAGTATTTCACTACACCTAAAAATTCGATATCGATTTTTCACCAGAAATGCATGTTTTGAGGCCTCCTAAATAAAAAAAAGCATTTTTAGAAAAAAAATCCGTCTGTATATCTGTGAACAGCATAACTCAAAAACGAAAAGTGAGATAAACACAAAACTTGGTATTTAGTTTAAGTATCTTTCAAAGATGCGGCCAAAGATTTTTAAGAAAACCCCCTACCCCAGATTACCCTTTACATGGAACATTTATCGAAAATATTGATTTTATCAAAAATGGCTCTAACGGTTTTGATTAAAATATCATATTTAAGATACTTTTATGCCAAATGAGATGTATATCTTGAATTTTCTGGGAATGTCTCCAAAAGTCGTCTTTAAGTCTGAATGAATTTTGCATAACTGGTAAAACGTAAGAGATAAGACAAAATTTTACGAAACCAAAAATGTATATGACATTAATACACACAATTTAGGTCAGATATTACTTTCTCTACTACGTATAGGTAGCAAGTACGGGAAGTATTGTATTCCACCCAAAAATTTTATACCGAGATTTCACCGGAAATACATGTTTTGAGACCCCCTGAAACGAAAAAAAAGCATTTTTGGAAACATGTCCGTGTGTGTGTCTGTCAGTCTGTGAAGAGCATAACTCAGAAACGAACAGTCGGATAAACACCAAACTTGGTATTTAGGTTCAGTATCTTCCAGAGATGCGACACGAAGGTTTTCAAGAAAATCCCCCCACCCCAGATTACCCTTTACATGGAAAATGTTTCAAACATTTTAATTTTCTCAGAAATGTCTCTGACGATTTTGATTAAAATATCGTATGTTTAAGATACTTTCATAACAAATAAAATGTATATCTCGAATTTTCTGGGAACGTCTCCAAAAGTGTTCTTCATTGTAAACGCCCTTTGCATAACTGCTAAAGCATAAGAGATAGACAAACGTTTACTACACAAAAAATGTAGATCGCGTTAAAATACACAATTTATGTCATATACATTTTTTTTTGTTGAGTGAACCATTTTCGAGATCTTGCTTGTTATTCCCTTAAACTTTTAAATACTTTTTCTCAAATGGGAATTAGTTATTCATTTTTTGTCCTGGTAATGCAAAGAGAATGGAACACTCCACATAGCAACCGGCTCATAAAATATTTAACTATAGCTTAAAGCCTAGCAATTCCCCTCGCATCTACAAGAAAATTAGCAATAAGATTAACATCTCGATTAACATGAAGCATATGGAGAGTAAGCGTTTGTAGAAATAGTTTGTACAAGAGTAGAGAAAGTCATGTGAGTGTAACATATAAGATTTTTTAGTTAGGCTGTGAAAAAATGCTGTTTTAGTTCCAGGGTCCTCAAAACATGTATTTCCGTTGAAATCTAGACATATAATTTTAAGATGGAATACAATACATCCCCTACTTACTGCTCGTGGTAGATAAAGTAAAAATGAATACGTTTAATTTTACTAATGATTGAGAAATTTTGAGCTGGATGTTGTAAGCCTATTTTCTTGTTTAATACTTGAGGAATGTCTTTTCATTAAGGATGATTTATTAAACAATTGTTACCAAATTGATGCTATAATATAATTTGAATGACTTGGGTGGGAATTATCCAATACAAATCGGCATCAGTCCCTTTCCGCTAATGAGGACTCCGTCAAAGTATTCATTAGCCATGACAGCCGCAGATGAACTGTTGGCAAGTCTGCGGTTTGGGGCAGAGCACCCTGATGAGGAGATGGGGCATGCTCACAGCTCTGTGTTCTCTTAGGTCAGCCCTCAAGTGGCAGCTGAATATACAGCGCTACGATGGCATGCTGGCATGTCGGTATTACTACCAACGTATAAATCTTTACGATTCTAAGCTATACATGAATCAGATGTTATAGTACATCGCTTACGACTTTCTGTACTGTATGCCTACAGTAAGTAGGAATAATGTATTCACTTAAAAGGTTATACCAAAATATCTTAGCAAATACATGCTTTGAGCCCCCTGAACACCAAAAAAAAAAAAAGAAAATCTAATGTTACACTCACATGTCTTTCTCTACTCTTGTACAAGCTATTTTTACAAACGCTTACTCTCCATATGCTTCATGTTAATCGAGATGTTAATCTTATTGCTAATTTTCTTGTAGATGCAAGGGGAATTGGTAGCCTTTAAGCGATAGTCAAATCCTTGCATATCTAGGACGTAAAATACTTCCCCTACTTACTATACGTAGTAGAGAAAGTAAAAAATGAATAACGAATTCCTATTTGAGAAAAAGTATTGGAAGATTCAAATAAATAAGAAGGAATATCTCAGAAACGGTTCACTCGACAAAACAATGTATATGACATAATTGTATTTTAACGCGATCTACATTTTTTGTGTAGTAAAATTTTGTCTATTTCTTATGGTTTACCAGTTATGCAAAAGTCGTTCACAATGAAGAATACTTTTGGAGGCATTCCCAGAAAATTCGAAATATACATTTCATTTGTCATGAAAATATCTTAAACATATGATATTTTAATCAAAATCGTTACAGCCATTTTTGAGAAAACTAAAATTTTCGAAAAATGTTCCATGTAAAGGGTAATCTGGGGTGGGGGGATTTTCTTGAAAACCTTCGTGTCGCATCCTTGGAAGATACTGAACCTAAATACCAAGTTTGGTGTTTATCCGACTGTTCGTTTCTGACTTATGCTGTTCAAAGTCACACACACACACGGTCATGTTTACAAAAATGCTTTTTTGGATTCAGGGGATCTCAAAACATGTATTTCCGGTGAAATCTCGGTATCGAATTTTTGGGTGGAATACAATACTTCTACTTACTATACGTAGTAGAGAAAGTAAAAATAAATTTCTTGATTTTGTTTTGCGCAGATCTTCCTGTAAAAACAAAACCCCACACAAACAGACAACGCTTGCACCAAAAATTGCAAAAGGAATTCAAATTTCTTGTTAGCTGCAAAGGTAAGACCTAATAATTAATAATAATGAAATGCTCATATAATTAACCTATCTAATATACGAATATAAATAGTAATATAATTAACATAATCAGTGTGAGAGTTTGTGATTAAACGGTCGGCGTGCAAAATTTGAACACGTGCGAATACAAAAACAAGACAGCAATGTAACAGATACAATATAATTAGCTTTCCCAATACATGTAACAGTTGTTTATTCGCGGAGGAGTTCCCGGTTATGGATGGAAGCTAACAACCCGAATATCACTAGATTCTAATGACCTCTATATCAGGAGTAAATAGGAGGATTCATTATAAAAATATGTTATATCTTTGTACCTATATCATTTCTAAAAACGCAGGGAGGCTAATTAATAGTAAATTTGAGGCAGTATTTTTAACACTTAAATGATATCAGTCTAATTATATAATATAAAATATAATAACAGCCCGGCTTAAAGCAACATGTGTATAATATAAGATATAAAAAGTGTATATTACAGTCATTGTATATGTTTATATTATTATGTACATGTATAATAGTGTTATGTGAATGTATTACGAAGCTTAACAATGTAGGAGCTGTGAGAATAGAAGCAAGCTACCTTCCGTAGCAAACAGTTACAAAGTAGAAGCCGAAAGTTGCTAACAATAAGGTAACCTTGAGGCAACAATAAATTAGAAAGTTTAAAAACGTTTACAATAATTCTTGGAACAATAATAATCTAATATTTAAAACAGTTCATAAATAGCCAATCAATAAACAGAAGAGTTATAAGTTAAATAAAAGTATTCTATTGGAGAAGGTTTAGCCAATCAGAGATTATAAATACAGGAAATGTACAAATTCAGGCGGTAGACGCTACAAGGAAGCGTAACCAAGCTGTTCGGTTTGGTACGGGTTCAATGTTAGTAAAGAAAATTCATTACTGCGAGAATAATATAAAGTTTACCTGTTAAAAGTGCAGTTAGCAATAATGTCACAGCTCTATAGTAGGATATATCAGTGAAGTGTTATTTAATCGTGTGAAGGGTTAATAAAGGGAGTGTAGTACAATCATAATTTGTGTAAGCCTTCGTTCTTGAGCCACACCATTCCTGCTAAGAGATACGTGCTCTGCAAATTACTACTGACGCAGCCGAAGCACACATATATAATATTTAAATAAATTACATTAAAATAGTTATTACACATAAAGTAAACGTGGGGCGAAAGCCAGCGAAAACTTTGTACAGTAAGTGAGGCGAACACTCCAAGAAACAAACTCCCAAAAATTGACATCCATTATGTGGGTGGTCTAAAACAGCTTCAAATTGACGTCCATAGTGATGCAACCGCAACAAGAATTAAACCCCTTCAAATTATGATACAAGAGGTAAGAAGTAGGGTTTTATTTTGCGAGTAGGAAAAAGAAAATCCTGCGAGCAAATCAACACCACTTTTAAAGCATATACTACTTATACTTTCTCTACTATGTGATTTAAGTAGAGGAAGTGCTGTATGCCACCCAAAAATTCAATTCCGAGATTTCACAGGCAATACATGTTTTGAAGCTACCTGAATCCAAAAAATGCATTTCTAGAAATGTGTATGAACAGCATAACTCAAAAACGAAAAGTTGGTATTTAGACTCAGTGCTTTCCAAGGATGTAACACGAATATTTTCAAGAAAATCCCACCACCCAAACAACCCTTTACAGAACAGCTTTAGAAATTTTTCATTTTATAAAAACGGATAAAACGGATAAAAACAGTCGGATAAACACCAAACTAGGCATTTAGGTTCAGTATCTTTCAGAGATGCGACACAAAGGTTTTCAAGAAAAAACCCCACCCCAGATTACCCTTTACGTGGAACATTTTTCGAAAATTTTAATTTTCTCAAAAATGGCTCTAACGATTTTGATTAAAACATCATATGCTTAACCTATTTTCATGACAAATAAAATGTATATGTTAAATTTCCTGGGAATGTCTCCAAAAGTATGTTTCTTTGTGAACGACTTTTGCATAACTCGTAAACCATAAGAGATAGACAACATTTTACTACACAAAAGATGTAGATCGCGTTAAAATACACAATTTATGTCACATGCTCTTTTTTGTTGAGCGAACCATTTTCGAGATATTGCTTGTTATTCCCTTAAATTTTTCAATAATTATTTTCTCAAATGGGAATTCGTTATTCATTTTTTGTCTTGGATATGCAAAGAGTATTAATCTGTGGGAAAGGGAATGGTGCCGCACCTAGCAACCAGCTATTAAGAGATATGTATGTGCTTAAAGGCTACTGTATTCTTATATTGCCCTTGCAATTACAAAACAAGGGGAACATAGTAGGCCTTAAGCGATAGTCAAATATTTTAGAACTGGTGTAAAATGTGATTCTCTTTGCATGTCAAAAGATTGTTTCTGCAAATGTTTATCTCGATTAATATGAAATAGATGGAGAATAACAGTTTGTAAAAATAGTTTGTGCAAGAGTAGGGAACGTCATGCGAGTGTAACACATCACCATTTCTGAGATATCCGTTATTAGGGTTGTCATGTAACAGTAAGGAATTTTAAGGCCAGCATATAGCGTCCAGTTGTTAAACATTTGACTGTCGCTGTTCTCTTTGTATCTATAACGAAATGTGTAATGTAGCTATTTCTGTAAAGGTTTATATGGATTAAAATGAAGTAGATAAAAAAATATGCTTTAGTAAAAACGGTTGTATACCCACTAATAATGATAAAGGGTAGAGAACGTCATGTGAATGTATCAACAGATTTTTTAGACAGTGCTCGAATTTTTAAAAATATCAATAGTATCATATTTATTACCAACAGAGATCACGTTTAGAACGTGTTCTTGAAACAAGAGAAATGATATTAAAAAAGCGACATGTTAGATGTTTTGCTGATTCGCTAGCATTCATTTTCAGTGAAATTATTTTCACCATGTTCTGCCTTACACCAGGCGATGAAGCGATTAAATGCTGTATCATATTGCGTTCTGGGTAGTTTTGGGCAAGTACTTCTAGTGTTACTCTTTCTGCTGCTTCTGTAATTTCACTGGCTCTTCCATTTCAGTTTCTTCTGAATTCATAATTACCGCCATTTAAACTGTATACAGGTTACGCTACATAATACAATAACGTTTTAGATCAAAGAAAGCAGAAGGTGCACAATATAACATATACGTTAATTCTACAACGAATTGCGATAAATTGAAGTATGATGATTTGTGAACAGATAATGCGAGCGTCATGATCATGTAAAACGACGTAATGAAAAGTAAAACCTAATCAAACCAAGTCGAGTTATTAAACATGTGCAAATATAAAGGCTAATTGCTACGTGATTGGAAACCAAAGTTTGTCACACTGAAGATTACACTTTTAGCTCGTGTGCACGTGTTAGAAGTTCTACTTTCAGATCATGCTGTTTAAAAAAAATCTGATGTGTTACACACACACATGACTTTCTCTACTCTTGTAGAAACTATTTTTACAAACGCTTATTCTCCATCTACTTCATGTTAATCGAGACAAACATTTGCAGAGTCTAACTTATTGCTAATTTTCTTGTAGATTTAAGGGGAATATATATTTACAAGGGCAATTTGGAAATACAGTAGCCTTTAAGCACATACATAGCTCTTAATAGCTGTTTGCTAGGTGCAGCACTATTCCCTTTCTTTGCATATCCAAGACAAAAAATGAATAACGAATTCCCATTTGAGAAAATAAGTATTGAAAAATTTAAGGGAATAACAAGCAATATCTCGAAAATGGTTCACTCAGCAAAACAAATGTATATGACATGAATTATGTATTTTAACGCGATCTACATTTTTGGTGTAGTAAAATTTTGTCTATCTCTTATGGTTTACCAGTTATGCAAAAGTCGTTCACAATGAAGAATACTTTTGGAGACATTCCCAGAAAATTCAAGATATACACTTTATTTGTCACAAAAATATCTTAAACATATGATATTTTAATCAAAATCGTTAGAGCCATTTTTGAGAAAATTAAAATTTTCGAAAAATGTTCCATGTAAAGGGTAATCTGGGGTGGGGGGATTTTCTTAAAAACCTTCATGTCGCATCTCTGGAAGACACTGAACCTAAATATCAAGTTTGATGTTTATTCGACTGTTCGTTTCTGAGTTATGCTGTTCACAGACAGACAGACAGACACACACACACAGACACACACAAACGGACATGTTTCCAAAAATGCTTTTTTTGGATTCAAGGGATCTCAAAACATGTATTTCTGGTGAAATCTCGGTATCGAATTTTTGGGTGGAATACAATACTTCCCTTACTTACTATATGTAGTAGGGAAAGTAATAAATTTAAGTCATTCTAGCTTAAAAGGCTAACCGTGGTACATCGGGCAGCCCGCTGGTTGTCGTAAATAAGACATTTTCTAGTTAAAGTTAATTTTCCGCTTGGAATGAAGTAAATTTCAACACAATATGGAATAAGAAAAGTCGGATAAAGACACTGCGACGAATAAGTTTGCTGATACAATGTTACCACACTCATAATTGCAACATCATTAAAAACTTAATTAGATGTAACTCATTTAAGCGTAATGATGACGGTGGTGACATTAATAAATAATGGCGTAATTTACAGCATAATAATGAATTAATATTAATGGAGTCATAAGCCGGAGTACCTCGTTCACAAAGATAGGCAACGCAATGATGTAGAAATAGCCACTCAGGTCTGGAGGGTTTGAACATAATTGTTAAAGAGAAGAATGAATCTGACCTATCACTCTCACATGCTTTTCTCTACCCATTTCGAATTCACATAACACACCATATATTATAGTAACCAAACGGCTCCGTGGTAACGTGTGAGCCTCGCATACGGAAGGTCCGGGTTTGATTCCCGTCGACTTTTGGTTTTCCAAGGCTTTACTTGGTCGGTAGGCGAATAAAGGTGTGGTTTCGCATCTACGAGGGCAGTCACAGAAGTAACCCGATCTGACGTATATTATTATGGTTTGTTGATGTTTATTGTTTCAAACAAATGACTATGGTAGAAGGTAACCCTTATAAAGCTTAAGTTTGACGATGCTACGTTGTTTAGTAATCATTTGGCAGCGAATTTGTAAAGATGGATAAAACTGGCCATCGTTATGTGATACAATACTTTCATTTGAAAGGTCTCAGTCCAACTATTATTAAACCGAGCTAGATTTTACTCTCGGGGAGTCTGCTCCTTCGTTTACAACAGTAAAATATTGGGTGGCAGAGTTTAAGCGAGGCCGTACGAATTACCAAGACGAACATCGCAGTGGTCGACCAAATGAGGTGACCACGGCAGAAATCGTGAAGAAAATCCACAAAATGGTATTGGATGACTGTCGACTGAAAGTGCGCGAGCTACCAGACATCGTAGGCATTTCAAGAAGTGTTGTACATCGCACACTAACTGAAAATTTAGACATGAGAAAGCTGTGCGCAAGATGTGTGCCACGTTTACTCACAATGGAACAAAAACAGCATCGTGAGGATGTTTCAGACGAGTGTTTGCGATGTTTCGCTGCAATAAGCCGAGTTTTTGCATCAATTCCTAACCTTGCATGAAACATGGTTTCTTCACTTCACACCTGAGACGAAGGAACAGTCAAAGCAGTGAATTGAAAGGGGAGAATCAGCTCCAAAAAAGGCGAAGACAGTTCTATCTGCAGGCAAGGTCATGGCACAAGCTTTTGGGATGCGCGTGGAATAGTTTTCATTGATTATCGTCAAAAAGATAAAGCAATCAATTGCGAGTATTATGCAAACTTATTGCAGCGTTTGAATGACAAAATCAAGCAAAAACAGCCGCATTTAGCGAAAAAGAACGTTCTGTTTCATAAAGACAAAGCACCAGTTCACAGATCCATTATCGCCATGGCCAAAATCAATGAGTTAAATTTCGAATTGCTTCCTCATGCACCCTATTTACCAGACTTAGCCCCCTTTGCATATTTTCCGTTTCCACAGTTGTATAAATGGTGGTAAAATATTTGCCAACAGTGAAGAGGTGGAGTTTGCAGTTGATGGCTATTTTACAGAACTCGACGGTTCTCACTATAAACAGGGTATCAAAGCTATTGAACATCGCTGGGAAAAGTGTATCGAGCTGAAAGGAGACTATGTAGAGAAATAAAGATGTTTCTTTGTTTTCTCTTTGTTAGGTCGGGTATTTCTGGAACAGCTCTCGTACGACGATTTCCTTTCCATCATTTTCCTTTCATTGCGTCTTCTTTTCATGTTTCAGGTGTGCTTTTAGGTTTCGAGGCGTATGGTGGTGACGGAAAGATGGCGCGGATGCTTGCTAAAAGGAAACAGTACTGGACACTAGAGGGCTGGTTGGTCATCGAGTCGTTCATCGCCCTCTCTAGGCAGCTGCGTCAGTGGGACGGGTTCATTTTATCCCTTCCATCTGGGGCGGGGAGGTAGGCACACTATGTAGGTTGCAATGCTTGAGGTATCTTGCTCTGTTAAATAACCGAACCTACAATGGAATTTAAATAACATGAGACTTCTGACACTTCTTGGAGGAGTATGTTTCCATGGTAACGTCCCTTCTGCTGTTGCTCTAGCTAGTAAGGTACTGCCAACCTTCTTTCCCTTCACCTACAAATAGAATTTTAAGGGGTAACACGTTGCCATGTTGGCGTGGTTGACTACTACTCACTAGTATTACGTCCCAACAAGCTGTTTGCTATTCTGCGCGGCGTGGTCAATAGCTACACATGTTCTATTGAACGTGGCAACGCTGCTTTCCTGCTTCTTTGTTTAGAATTTTTTAAACGTGTTATTCACAGTTGAGCACTAGTTCACCAGAGATGGGTATTTTAATTGTGTAACAACCATGTCTGGGCGCGGCACAATCCGAGCTGCATTTCAACACCACTACCTTGATACGTCTACAGTGAATGTATGGACCGGTATTACTGGTGATCACGTGGTCACGTGTCTCTTGCCATCATTTTTGAATGGGGTGCGTTACAGGATCACTTTTACAGAACTCTTAGAGGATGTACCACTTATCGTGCGTCGTCAGATGTGGATGCAACTAGATGGATCACCAGCACTCTGCTCTCCAAGTACGTAACGTTTTCTAGAGCCATCTATCCCGGGCGTTTGGATTGGAAGGGAAGGTCCAATTACATGGCCACCTCGATCCCCTAATCTGACGCCTCTTGATTTCTTTTTTCTGGGCGCATATCAAAAGTCTCGTGTACGGGACACCAGTTCCCGACCAAGAAACACTTCTCGCCAGGATCCTAATTTTCTACAACGATGTTGTGCTTGTATTGATTGTGACGAGCGGCATTTTGAACATCTTTTGTAACACTGAGACAATTAAACATTATCTTTGCTTAACTTAAATGCTTGCACAAAATTTATGTTCGTCCTGACATTTCCAGGCTTGCACCGACCTAGAATCACCTTCTAGACCACAATTTCCCATACCAAAGCTGTATTTCCACCTCTCTATAAGCTTCTTAAGTTTGTGCGCAAACTTTTGAATCCCCTGTATTAGTAATAAAGCAAGATATGAAGAAAAATGCTACGAGAAGGAAATAACAGGAAAGGATAGGATAATGTAAACGGATTGTAAATAGAATTAGTATTTATATCACAAGGAACAACCAGCCCAATAAGCAAGCGACCTTTAAAACCCAAGGAATTGGAAAACGGCAGACACAACGAGAAAGAGACGGAGAGAGAAGCTAATAAAAGGAGACAGCAATAGGTTCCGTTCTTGAAAGTGTCAGTCCCGGCACAGGGAGTTGGATAAAATGAGAGCATGTTAGAGAGAGAAGTCGACGACTACAGAAAAACCCAAAGTGTCACAATGGAGCTACACTTGCTAAAAGTGTACAATTTATTTTTCATACGTCTCAGCCAACGCTATTGTCACAGTCAAACAAAAGGCGTTTTACAAATACCGGCGCGAAAAGTAGCGTCATGTTAAAATGTTATGAAAACGAGAAGCATGCCAAGAAATTCACTCATTCATTCTGGTTCTTGCTGTGACAACTCCACGAGTTGCAGAGGAGAGGAAAATGATTGCGTGTGTGTGATAATTTCCCCCTTAAACATACTTAGATGTTGGGGTTAAGAACTCATTTAATACATAATTCGGAGTAAAATGTTGCTAGTCACGTCATAATTATTATTCATTAATATAATATAGTTAAAAGGCAAAACAGTTGGTCATAACTTCACGACTTGCCTTCACCCACACAAACTCTGAGATAGGGCTTGATTCACAGCTTCTACAAGAACGAGCGGCCAGGCGGACATCGAACCACGGACGCCAAAATGACCACGAGGAGTACACACGCTTTAGGAAGCCACACTGTCTACAAAAGATTCAAAGGATCGCCTGTCTTGATATAACTGGTGCCATCAGCATCTACCCTACAGCAGTCATGAGGGCTTTAATAGCAGGAGTAGAGCGGAAAGTTACCTTATCTAGTGCTCTCAGACTATAAAGAAACTTAGTGTTGACATCTAGTAATCTAACCGATCACATGAAAACTCTCAATGAGATTAAAGAGAATAACTTCATTGTGTTATGAATCATAAAACATTAAGTGGCAATTTTCATCGTTCTTTTAACGTATGCATTCATGTTTGGAAATAAATTCCACAGTTTTCATAAGAAGTCTATGAAATCTCATGTGTTGCACTCAAATAACTTTCTCTCCTCTTATGCAAACTATTTTTACAAACCCTTATTATACATCTACTACATGTTAATCGAGATAAACATTTGCAAAAACTATCTTATTGCTAATTTTCTTGTAGGTGCAAGGTAATTGGTAGGCTTTAAGCGATAGTCAAATCCTTTAGGAGCTGGTTGCTATGTGGAGTATTTCATTCCCTTTGCATGTCCAGGACATAAAAAATCGAATAACGAATTAACATTTGAGAAAAGGTATAAGCATTGGAAAATTCAAACAAATAACAAGGAATATCTCGGAAATGGTTCACTCGACAAAAAGAAATATACATGACAAATTGTGTTTTAACGAGATCTACATTTTGTGTGAATAAAATGTTGTCTATCTCTTAACGTTTACCAGTTATGCAAAGGGACATTCCCAGAAAATTCAAGATATACATTTTATGTGTCATGAAAATATTTAAAATGTATTATATTTTTAACAAAACGTTAGATTGATTTTTGAGAAAATAGAAATGTTCCATTTAAAGGGTACTCTGGGGCAGGGGATGTTCTTGAAAATCTTCGTGTCCATCCTTGAAGGATACTAAACTGAAATACCAATTTTGATATTTGTCCGACTTTTCGTTTTTCAGTTATGCTGTTCAGAGACACACACACGGACATGTTTCCAAAAATGCTTTATAGATTCAGAGCACCTCAAAAGATATGCTTTTGGGGAATTCTCGGTTTTGAATTTTTGAGTGAAACGTAATAATTCCCCTACTATACGTACTAGAGGAAGTAAAAAGCTTGAATTTAAAAAAAGAGCTTTGAAAAAAACTATGCCATTTTCACAACATTCTAGCACTGCCACTAGCTAATATTTAAGATATTTTTCCATTACTTACGACTTAATATAAGCTTTGTGAACTAGAATGTTTTTATATGATGAATAATGGTTACAGTTCAATTTTTTAGTCAAATACATAAAAAAGTACAAATTTATTTTAAAAATTCGGAAAGAGTAGAGTTTTTCATTATAATTTAAAAGTTCTAATTTAAAAAAGAGTCTGTTCCTTAAGCTTTATATTTATGTATGAATGAAGTTTCTAATTAACTTTTAGTATAACTTTTGAGTTTTGAAGATTGCAAAGCATACACATTTTCATTTTTTGGGGAAAATGATTTTAAAAAATTAAGATGTTTTTGAGTATCAAAAACTGCTTACTTAAAAAGTTTAAAATGCTAAAGGCATTACTTATTAAAATTATATAAAAATCATATTTTAAGAACAGTAAGATGCCAATACCATCACTGTCTAATTAGCACCATCAACCTATTCAATCCTAGAATGAGAAACACTAGTTTTATCAGTGTTCCCCTGTCGGAACACTTACACTGCTGCCCTTGCACTCTTTAGTGTGTTTATTACCATGATACTTCCTCTTCCGTAAACAAAACATTAATTTTGCTGCCCATTTTAACTCACAATTACTCATAAAATGCTAACAGTCCTGAAATCTCTTTGAAAACAAGCGATGCCTCCAACGACCACTCCTATTCAATGTCCCTACAAATCCTGAAATACAGTACCTTCTTTTTATGCCAAGGCCACAACCGCCTTATATGCGTTTTGGCCGAGCTAGTAGTGACCTCGGTATTGAGCAGAAGCGGTGCAGGACGTGTCAAGGGTACGTTTATCAGCTGTGAGCTGTCTTAGCCGTTGCTTTGTCTTCGTGTTGTGAAGTGTTTCGACAATACGTGTGCTGTGTTGATTTCCTTAGGAAAGTTATTCTCTTATTAGTCCAAGGAAATGCCTTGCAACAAATTCACGCTTGAACAACGTATTTTTATGTACGATACATAAGTGAAAACTGAACCATGTAGATAGGTTTGTAAACGATTTCAGCAGCAATAAATTTAGAACAATGGGAACACTAAACGCAAAACATTTAAGTTTATAGGAACAATCCCCACAACATAGACCAACTTAAGGACAATATAAAAGCAGAAATAATGAATATTACGCAAGAAGAATTTCATCCAACGATGCCAAGAGTAAGTAACGCGGGAGTTACGGAAGGGAAAACTCCGCAGTGTAGTGGACTCTGTGCGGAGCATACATTCGCGCGATCCGCGGCCTTGGCGGAAAAAGAAAGCACTGTAGAACCTCCATGGCATTTGCTCTTAGTTTCACCTGTTTAAAGCATGAGGAAATGTTTACAGAAGCCACGCTAGCTTGAAGGAGGGCGATTTGAATCAGGAAAAGGCAAGGAACGAGGAGCAAATAACTCTAAATACGCTACCACACCCAACTTTCTGATATCGGAGAGCGCAATGAACCATCCTTGAGGTAATTTTTACTGAAGGATTTCAATGCAACCAAGGAGGATCCAATTTTGAAAAGGATCACTCACATGGTACTCAATGTCTCAAAACATGCATGGGAAAACTAATGTGGCAGTATATAGGTCCAAATTTGCGACATTAAAAGTCTCTTGTGACGATAATATCACATTTCAAGCAGAAATTCATGCAAGAAATCTGTATCCATGTAAATGTCAAGAAAGGCTTTCGTGACGCCAGAATTTATATTTTGTGAGACAGTAAGGCAGCACTAAAGTCTCTCAATGCACACACGGTTGTGTCCAAGCTTGTCTGAAACTGCTTACAAACAGTGAACCAGCTAGCCAATGGGAACACAGTTACCATAATGCGGGTGCCAGGACATGAACTATTGCCTAGTCAAGCAGGGAGCCACTACTCTATTTAATGGCCCAGAATCATTTTTTGGATGTCAGATTGTTATTCAAATGTGAAGTAGATAGTATCTTTACGTTATTTGCTCCACGCTTTGGGCGTCAATTTGAAGTAGATAGTATTGAAAGAGTTGTATTATATTTCAACTGTTGTGAGCTGAACTTGAAGTTCGTTGCAACCGCACGTATAGTACCCGCTTTCCGGTAGCCTTCGCCACAAATGTATTTCCGGTGGCCTTTGCCCCCCCCAACAAAATGTAATTTCATTGTTTCTTTAAATATTATATATTTATGTTTGCCTCGGCTGCGTCGGTATTATTCTTAGAGACACGTTTCTCTCTGCAGGGTTGTGGTGTGACTGAAGAATGTAGGCTTACACAAATTATAATTTTACTTCACTCCTTTTATTAATGCTTAACGCGATTTAAATAACACTTCACTGATATAGAGGGAAAGCTGTGAGATTTTTTTATTAATTGCTTGCACTTTTTAACACGTAAACTATTTTTGTCTCACACAAAATACGTATTAAATTTCTCAAGGACGTATCTCGCGTCCAGTTAGGAACACTGTCTGTAAGCAACTCGTCTAGTTATGAGCGCTGTCTACAGGCAACCGAACTCTAAATTTGTAAATTTTGCTATATTTCAGTTCCTGATTGGCTAATCCTAGTCCAATAGAATACTTTCATTTAACTAAAGCCTTTTTCTGGTTGTTGATGCGCTATTTATTAACTGTCTCAAAAGTTACATTATTGTATCTCCAAGAATCACAAGTAGCATTATTAAAAATTCAAATTCATTATTGTCTCAAGGTTACCTCATTGTTAGCAAATTTCAACCTATTATTTTCACAGCTCCTACATTATTAAATTACGTAATACCTTCACATAACATTTTTGAACACTTATACAATAATATAAACATTTAAAATTACTGTAATATACACTTTTTATATATTGTTACATACACATATTGCTTTAAGGCGGGCTGTTATTGAATTATATATTATATAATTAGACTGAAATCATTTAAGCGTTAAAATACTGCCTTAAATAAAAAGAAAATCTGATGTGTTACACTCACATGACTTTCTCTACTCTTGTACAATCTATTTTTACAAACGCCTATTCTCCATATGCTTTATGTTAATCGATATATCGAGATGTCAATCTTATTGCTAATTTTCTTGTAGATGCAAGGGGAATATGGTAGCTTTTAAGCGATGGTCAAATATTTTAACGCTGGTTGCTATGCGGCGCATTCCATTCTCTTTGCAAGTCCAGGACAAAAAAATCTGATGTGTTACACTCACATGACTTTCTCTACTCTTGTACAATCTAATTTTACAAACGCCTATTCTCCATATGCTTCATGTTATCGAGATATCGATATGTCAATCTTATTGGTAATTTTCTTGTAGATGCAAGGGAAATATGGTAGCTTTTAAGCGATAGTCAAATATTTTAACGCTGGTTGCTATGTGCCGCATTCCATTCTCTTTGCATGTCCAGGACAAAAAAAATGAATAACGCATTTGAGAAAAAGCACAAGTATTGGAAAATTTAAGGAAATAACAAGCAATATCTCGAAAACGGTTCACTCTACAAAAGAAATGTATATGACATAAGTTGTGTATTTTAACGCGATCTACATTCTTTGTGTAGTAAAATTTTGTCTATCTCTTATGGATTACCAGTTATGCAAAAGTCGTTCACAATGAAGAACACTTTTGGAGACATTTCCAGACAATTCGAGATATACATTTCATTTGTCATGACATTATCTTAAACATATGATATTTTCATCAAAATCGTTTGAGCCATTTTTGAGAAAATTAAAATTTTCGAAAAATATTCCATGTAAAGGGTAGTCTGGGGTGGAGGGATTTTCTTGAAAACCTTCGTGTCGCATCTCTAGAAGATACTGAACCTAAATACCAAGTTTGGTGCTTATCCAACTGTTCGTTTTTGAGTTATGCTGTTCACAGACACACACACACACGGACATGTTTCCAAAAATGCTTTTTTTGGATTCAGGAGGTCTCAAAACATGTATTTCCGGCGAAATCTCGGTATCGAATTTTTGGGTGGAATGCAATACTTCCCCTACTTACTATACGTAGTAGAGAAAGTAAAAATGAATAACGAATTTGAGAAAAAGTATAAGTATTGGAAAATTTAAGGGAATAACAAGCAATATCTCGAAAACGGTTCACTCAACAAAAGAAATGTATATGACATAAGTTGTGTATTTTAACGAGATCTACATTTTTTGTGTAGTAAAATTTTGTCTATCTCTTATGGTTTACCAGTTATGCAAAAGTCGTTCACAATGAAGAATACTTTTGGAGACATTCCCACAAAATTCGAGATATACATTTCATTTCTCATGACTTTATCTTAAACATATGATATTTTAATCAAAATCGTTAGAGCCATTTTTGAGAAAATTAAAATTTTCGAAAAATTTTCCATGTAAAGGGTAGTCTGGGGTGGGGGCATTTTCTTGAAAACCTTCGTGTCGCATCTCTGGAAGATACTAAACCTAAATACCAATTTTGGTGTTAATCCGACTGTTCGTTTTTGAGTTATGCTGTTCACAGGCACACACACACACACACGGACATGTTTCCAAAAATGCTTTTTTTTGGATTCAGGAGGTCTCAAAACATGTATTTCCGGTGAAATCTCGGTATCGAATTTTTGGGTGGAATACAATACTTCCCCTACTTACTATACGTAGTAGAGAAAGTAATAAACGTCTGGAAACGCAAAAGATGTAAAATCTATTGGTAGAGGTTTCCAAAGCTAAATCATGCTAAGGAGTTCATAGAACTCTTTGCTAAAAGTTCAAAAGAGATTCTCACATTCAGCAAACAGGAGTTGAGGGTACTGTATGGCCCCTTACAGAGATCACCTCTGTAAAATTGGCAAGACGACTGAATAAATGTCGCTTCTGTCAAGAAGAAAAGGAAACGGTAAACTTTGTGATTGCTCGCCCAAGGATGAGGCCTTTTAGAGTCTGTCTACTCTAGCCCTAGACAGATCGCATCTCTACCACCCACACAATTTTTTAAGATTTTATTAAAAGCATTGATTAAGCTAGGAAGTATAAATTAGTGTTTATTACAACGGATCTATTAAGACCACAGTGAGAAGAAGCCTACACGGTTTCAAACACTAAGCAATAATCTAATCTAACAAGAAGTTAGGTTTGTATTAGAATCGTTTGTAAAAGCTACATATGAATTAAACTAGAGTGGGTAGAGAAAGTGATGTGAACATACTAGGTGTCCCAACTGCGCCGTATTTCAAGTGTGTAGATGTCCGTTCGTGTACTAAGAGATTTGCAGAACTCAACGGAGCAATTCCAAGTTCCATTTCTATCCCACCATTAACTGCAACGGTGTTATCGTCGGCCTTTCCTTTGAAACACTATTGTCTGTAGGCAATGGAATTAACTCGCATTCGCTTATCTTTGGGTTTCTAGTAAACTTTAGACTTTAATCATTAGATCACACACATTCACGCTCTCATTCGCACTTGCAGACTCTGGAGAGGATCTTGGCTAGAGAAGAATTTCCACCACATCCGGAAATCGATCCCGGGACCCTTCGCACAGGAGGCAGGTGCTCTACCGACCAGTCGAGCTACGTTCTACTCCTCTTGCTTATGTGCAAAGACGATGAGCGGATCGCGCTCATTGAGAGACACTTCATAGGATTGCAAGAGAGTGTACAGTCCGTGATGATAGACAAAAACAGATCATTGCGCTAGAGCGTACTGCGCGTGATGATAGACAAAAGGAGACCGAAAAGGTCTTAGAATATTTTCCACTGAAGTTACACAGGCTTTATTTTGGAGGGAATAAGTTCACTTTTTAGACTGACAGATAATTAAAACGTCTTTGACTTATCCGTATCCCCCATGCCTATTTTTTTAAATTGTGTTTACGATATTCTTGTCTAACGTTACAGAACTCGTATAAGCAACAAACACTTGCTATTCTACATGTTATTGTTACTACTACCATATCATCATCTGACAGTACTGTTATGCTAACTTCGCTCATTGAACAGGTGTCCGAAATTTTGTCCCTGTTGATTGATACGATACTCCAACCGTCTCCGTGTACCCATATGGACGTTTCTGAGAACCGCTGTAGTTGTAGTGGGTTTTTAGGGCGCTAAGTTCCCTGTATTTACATGAAATTGCCCCGGTTTTGTTCTACAACTCTTAACGCCCGAAGGATTATCTGAACAGGTCAAACACGGAGTGGATGGGCCACCTGATAAGAGACATCTTAAAGTGGCGACGAACACTTTATAGTCAGAGCCTGTGCAAACATTAGAATTAGATTTACTTTTTCGGCTTCCTTGTGCGTTTTCCTTGCCAGAGCTGTCTGCTTTAATGTTTTCGGTTTTTGTCAGCAGTAGGGAAGCTTGTAGAATACGACGCTAGCTGTTTGCGATATCTGATATAGCTTGAACTTGAAGTAACCATCGTTTAAGATGGGGATAATATTTCTGCACGTTCACGAGAGAAATAGAATTCCGTGAAGAGCTTTAGGAGAGAAGGGTTTGTTCTGGGAAATTCAATTCTAGCCTTATTTCTCCGTTCTTATATCTGACGTACAGAAAGCAGGACACAGGCATCAAATAGACGTACACAAAGGTTGCACATAGAATTATATTATTAGACTATAATTTATTTTTATTACTGCAATTACGTAGCAGAGAAAGCAAGTAGAGGAATTACTGCATTTCACCCAAAACGTATATGTCGAGATTTAACCAAAAAGCCCCCAGAGTAAAAACATTAAGTTTCAGAAACAGATCTGTGGGTATATGTGTCAGTATGCGTCAGTATTTAAGTTCAAATTCTTTCAAAGATATGATACGAAGATTTTCAAGAAAGTCATCAGCACAAACTATCCTTTTCACGCAACATTTTTCGAAATCTTTCATTTCCTGAAAAGTATAACATTTTGATTAAAATAGCATATATTAAAATATTTACATTAAAGATGAAATTTATATCTTGAATTTTCTGGGAATATATTGTGAAATCATTTTCATTAGTAAGGAATTTTGTATAATCTTGTATAACTGGTAAACATTAAGCTAGAGACGAAAACGTACTACACAAAAAAATTTATAGCTCTTCAAAACACACAATTTATTTCAAATAACTTTTTTATGGCACTAGCCATTTCCGAGATATCCGTTATTAATGATTCGAATTGTTCAGCACTTAGTCATTCTTCTAGAGCCCTGTCGATTTTCAATTGTTTCTCGCGATGCCATGGAAACAGTATGGAATTTTAAGGCAGCATATAGCGTCCAGTTGTTAAACATTTGACTATCGCTGTTCTCTTTGTATCTATAATAAAATGTGTAACGCAGCTATTTCTGGGAGAGCTATCTCGAGTAAAGAACATAAGAAAAACTTTCGTAAGATTTTTTGTACAACCACTAATAAACAATGGAAGGTAGGGAAAGTCAAGTGAATGTAACACATAACATGTTATGTTTAGGGTGTCGTCTTTATTTAGTAATTTTCTTGTATTTATATTGATTATATAAACAGTTTTATATTATCCGTATTTTAAATAAAAGATAACTTCATACATCAGAGATTTCATTATTCAACCGAGAAATAGGTGTAATTTAAAACTTTGATTTTCTCAAAAACAGTGTTAATATTTCCTCTAACATACATATTTTTAAGATTTTTGATGACAAATAATTCTCTGGGAATGACCTCTGAAGTCCTCTTCTTTCTGAATGACTTATGTATGTCGTAAACCGTAAGAGATAGACAAAGTCATACTGCAAAAATATAGCTCTCGTTAAGCGCACAATTTATATCAAATGGTTTTTTTTTTTTACCGTTAACAAATTCCGAGATATTATTGGTTTGCATTTTGAAATACTTATACTTTCCTTAGGTGGGAAGTCGTAATTCGTTTGCTATGCAAGCAGAATGGAATTTTAAACCCATCGTATTGCGATCCCTCTAAAACATTTGACTATCGCTTAAAAACAACTGTATTCCCCAAATCCCGTTGTACATACAAGGAAATATGCAATAAGGCATGTTATGCAAACGTTTCTGTCGGTTAGCGTGAAGTAGATAGAAGAATAAGCGATTATAAGAATAGTTTACACAAGAGTGGGTAGACAAAATCATGTGAGTGCAACAACACAAGGATTTTCTTCTTTATAACTTTCTATACATTGGCAAGGTAGAATCAGACGACTGAAAAATTCAATGTCATCCCCGCGATTTGAACCATGGATCCCTCGGTCTACGTCTGGTTGCTCTAACCACTGAGCTACCATGGCAACATGTCGATACAACATTAAATTCCCCAACTGATTCGCACTTTTCTCGGCAAACCACAAGGAGGTCTGAAATTGTACTGAGATGACATACCCTAATGTGTCGCAGTTCTCAGGCTCGTTATCTTATTTGTTGAGCGCCTCTTGTTTTATTATTTTAAATTTGGGTTCATTGTCCTCCGGCTAGCTATTATAACTCAGTCGAACAAGTGTCTCCAAGCAGGGTGTGTAAACGGAAAGGATTTGCTGCTAAAAGATAACACTGATAAAAAAATTTGTTTCTACACATTTATTGCCGTCACACTAAATTAATAATTGACATATTTTATCTTTATACACGCCTGACTGAAACTGTGATATTTCTGAATGTAACTACAGTCGTTTTAGTTGCCGCGTACCAATTACTTCGCGTACTTTACATTTTTGTAACTAAGTCTGCGACGTGAACCTCCTGAGAGATTCTTCAGAACTGCGTGACGTGCACCTCGTGAGAGATTTTTCAAAACTGTACAAAACTTGCTTATGGCTCGAGAATATACACTCCTTCACCTTGAATTGCCTAAACATTATAATAGAACTGCTATTGGTTGCCAAATCGCGCCCACTTTTTTTGTCAGACAATCACTACTACTAACATATATACTCTAGGGAAGATATTCCCTCCATTTCTAAACAAAGGCACGATACCCTGACGTTATTTATTTGTCTCTTCTTAGTGATAAACAACTCACTCCCTCGGTTTATTGTTACCCACTTCTATTGTCAGTTTCAGTGAGGCCGTGTAAACTTACTTCCTAACAATACTTATGGCTAACAAACATCTAAAATCATGTACATACAATAATATTACTTTAAACTACAATCACTTTGGCATTCACAGCATATTATGATATAAAATATACTGCCTCAAATGGCAACTTACAATGCTGTATGTACTTTAAGTCCTGGGCTTCATAGTTTCGACTACTATTAGGTCAAAATTTTAATACATTTTATAAATCTCATGTTTAGATTATTGTCACTTTTTACAAATTTTATAGGTTTATTAAAAATATTTAGGTAATCAAAATCAGGGCCCTTATAATGCTGTGAAGGACGCGATAGGAAATATTTTTCTGGCCTGCAGACAGACGCAGTTTGAGGACGGTATCGAACGCGCCTAAAGCACTCTAGTGCCGGAAGTGAGAAAAGTACTTGAATGACAAACACACATTCCTGGTGACAATAATATCGCCGGAACAGTGAAAGATAGCCACAACTTTAAGTGAAATAAAAGTTGGAAATTGCCGAAGGGAGGGGGGAGTATAATTTACAGCGCCAAAGTTGGGAAGAACTCGCCATCCTGACCAACACAACTGTTTCCTTTGTAATAAACGACAGATGACAACTTTCACAACTTCTATCACTCATTAAATATCACAAAGAGGCGTTTATTGCTCCCAGCGCAAAATTGTTCCTTTCAACTCAACACATTCTTTCCCGTCCTAAACGTCGACAAGAACTGTATTATAAAATTCATACACTGAACCCTGCACATATCTGACACTGAATAATACGAAATCTTGTCTATTTCGGTCTCTGTGAAAATCATGTACCGAGCGGTTGTCACGATCGCGTATATGCGTGATTCGCTTGCACTGCGGTGACCTTAGTATGTCCCACAAAGTAACTAGCGATGCACGACCAGCTCAAGGCTACGCTCTATTGGCTATAATGTCAACTGTCAGTTGCTGCAAAGACCAGAGTTTGTTCATTGGCATCTCAAAATTGAATGCTTATTAAAACATCTGTATTGTGTGTGAATTACATTAGAGCATTAGTATTATTGTTGCTGTTATTCTTTTGTCCATTAGAATGCATTCCGAAGAACACCCACTTGAACAACGAACTTTGAGACAGTATTTTTAACACACAAATGATATCAGTCTAATTATATAATACAAAAATATAATAAGAGTCCGCATTAAAGCAATATGTGTATAATATAATATATGAAGTGTATGTTACAGTCATTGTATTATGTTTATATTATTATGTACATGTATAATAAAGTTATGTGAATGTATTACGTAGTCTTAACAACGTAGGAGCTGTGAGAATAGAAGCAAGCTACCGTAGGAAACAGAATTACAAAGTAGAAGCCGAAAAGTTGCTAACAATAAAGTAATCTTGAGACAACAATAAATTAGAAAGTTTAAAAAGGCTACCAATAATTCTTGGAAGAATAATAATGTAATATTTAAAACAGTTTATAAATAGCCAATCAAAAACTAGAAAAGTTAAATTAAGGTATTTTATTGGAGTAGGCTTAGCCAATCAAAGATTAGAAATAGAGTAAATTTAGAAATTCAGGCGGAAGACGCTACAAGGAAAGGTAACCAAGCAGTTCGGTTTGGTATGGGTTCAATGTGAGACATAAAAGTTGATTACGGCGAGAATTATATAAAGTTTACGTGTTAAAAAGTGTAATTAACATTAATCTCACAGCTCTACGGTAGGATACATCAGTGAAGTGTTATTTAATCGTGTGAAGGATTAATAAAAAAAATCTGATGTGTTACACTCACATGACTTTCTCTATTCTTGTACAAAGCATTTTTACAAAATCTTATTCTCCATATATTTCATATTAATCGAAATAAACATTTGCAGAAACGATCTTTTGATATGCAAAGAGAATTACATCTTACACATAGCGACCAGTTGTAAAAATATTTGACTATCGCTTAACGCGTCCTATGTTCCCCTTGTTTTGTAATTGCAAGGGCAATATAGAAATACAGTAGCCTTTAAGCATAGACATATATCTTAATAGCTGGTTGCTATGTGCAGCACCATTCTCTTTGCCACGGATTAATTCTCTTTGCATATCCAAGACAAAACACTGAATAACGAATTCCCATCTGAGAAAATAAGTATTGTCAAATTTAAGGGAATAACAAGCAATATCTCGAAAATGGTTCACTCAACAAAAAAATGTATATGCCATAAATTGTGTATTTTAATGCGATCTACATCTTTGTGTAGTAATATTTTGTCTATCTCTTATGGTTTAGCAGTTATGAAAAATTCGTTCGCAATGGAGAACACTTTTGGAGACATTCCCAGAAAATTCTAGATATACATTTCATTTGTCATGAAAATATCTTAAACGTATAATATTTTAATCAAAATCGTTAAAGCCATTTTTGAGAAAATTAAAATTTTCGAAAAATGTTCCGTGTAAAGGGTAATCTGGGGTGGGGGGATTTTCTTGAAAACCTTCGTGTCACATCTCTGAAAGATACTGAACCTAAATGCCAAGTTTGGTGTTTATCCGACTGTTCGTTTCTGAGTTATGCTGTTCATAGACAAGACAGACACCCAGACACACACACACGGACATGTTTCCAAAAATGCTTTTTTTGGATTCAGGGGGTCTGAAAGCATATATTTCCGGAGAAATCTCGGTATCGAATTTTAGGTGGAATACAATGTGATATTTGTGATATAATTGGCATTATTGCGTATGTGACCTGGCGGTCCAGATCGGATATGTTGCAATAGTAGTGGGGATAGAAACCGGTTCCCAGTGTAGCATGCCTGACGCTAATATAGCGTGGGTTAGTCAGTCGATTCGAGGTTCTGCTTGCAACAAGGAGTGTGTGCAGCTTGTTCGTGCGTACAGCATGGCGTCCCCACCGACAGGCAAGGAGGTATTGTAATTCCTTTTTATTGTAAAATACATTTGCCATCCAAGTAATTTTAATGTGAATTTCTGTAGTAGATAGATCCTTCCTTTATCCCATATAATGATTTAGGAATATTTTTAGGGATCTTTAGGTTGGTTTTTTTTGGATTTTCGTTAAGATCACCCTGTCGGATCTCGTGCAATTTGTGATAGAATGTTCGATCCTGTCCACCGTACCTATTGCTCTATCCCCCATTGAGCTAGAATATGTAAAGAGATTACGACAATACTTCCACTACTTACTATACATAGTAGAGAAAGTAAAAAGTGGAGTACAAGTATAATTTGTGTAAGCATGCTCTGCAAATTACTACTGACCATGCCAAGGCATACTTACATATATAATATTTAAATAAATAACATTAAAATAGTTATTACACATAAAGTAAACGTGGGGCGAAGGCCACCGGAAAGTTTGTACCGTCTTTGGGCGAACACTCCTGGAAACATATCTCCCGCAAATTGGCATCCGTTACGTGCGTGGTCTAAAAGAGCTTCAAATTGACGTCCATTGTGGTGCAACTGCAACAACCAAACACCTTCAACTTTTATGTACGATACATACGTAAAACCCGAATCATTTAGACAATTTCAGGAGACATTTCCTGGTATTCCATCTCTAAATAGAGATAATGTCAGATGTCTGGTTAATAAGTTTAGGAAATCGGCAGCGCTAAACCTAAGAAGCAAACAGACTTGTTCTAACGGAGGAAAAATTGACGAAATTGGTGCATCATTCGAACGCTCTCCAAAGAAGTGTCTAAGACGTGTTGCACAGCAAGTGGCTGTTTTAAAAGCCCCTACTCATACAGCTGCTGATCTTTTAAAACTGAATCCCTACAGAGTGACCATTGTTCATAAAATACGACCTCGTGACGATGAGAAATGTCGCAATGTAGATGTCACCACTTTCAACGCTACTTAAGATGAAGTTAGTAGTCATAGTACATGTTACTATCACTCGTGAGTAACTAACACGGGAATTTTGGAATGGACGCCCCCGCCGGTGAGTAGACAACGCACGGTGCATATATACATACACGTGATCCGGGCCGGGCTATAAAACGACCGCTATGTACTTTGTGTAATCTTTGCTGAATAATGCGGGCACTGATCAACATTGGAAACAGAACCCTTCTGCAACTACATAAAGCGGAAATTATCATTGTTAAAACGCATTTATTTTGGGATATGTTGTGCTTCCAAAGAAACTGCAAACGGAATTCATAGTGGTTACAGTGGCAAATGTGTGTTTCTCCTTCAATGTGGAAGGGTGTATTCTGAGAAAAGTTGTGATAGAGGATAGGCGTAAAAATGTGGCGATTTCCTCAAGGGACAACGTGAAAATTATGAAAATAAGGGAAAAAGGCAGACGCAGTAAAGAACTAATGCTACAGTTAAAAATGGCAAAAAGCAAATCCACAGAAGGTTGAAAAAAATTAGAGAAACATGATGAGTGAATGAGATCAGACTGTATTTAGCATACAAATACTTTGTACTGGATTACGCAGTGGTTATAAAACTACATATGTACTAAGATGAGCGCCTTTTAATAAAATGCACCATAAGGAAACTATTGGTATGGTGTTTGCGATTAATCTTAAAACTATGCAAAGGAAAAATTATTTTACCTTCACATGACTTTCTCTACCCTCTATCGTTTAATGTGTTTACAAACTTTTCTTTAAAAAATTTAAATTTCTATCTACTTCTTGTTAATATAGATAAACTTTCACTGCATATTTACACATTTCGTTGTAGGTATATCTTTTCAAATTCGGTCGCAATGTGATAGCATTTAAATTCTGTTCTCTATGTATGAAAAAGAAAAACAAAGAAAGAAATACATTCTGGTGTATTACATTCACAAAACTTTCTCTACTCTTGTAAAACTACTTTTACAAACGCTAATTCTCCATCTACTTCATGTTAATCGAGATAAACATTTGCAGAAACTATCTTATTACTAATTTTCTTGTAGATGCAAGGAGAATATGGTAGACTTTTAGCGACGTTCAAATATTTTAAGAGCTGGTTGCTATGTGGCGTATTCCATTCTCTTTGCATGTCCAGGGCAAAATTAACTGAATAACAAATTTCCATTTGAGAAAAAGTATCAGTATTGGAAAATTTAAGGGAATAACAAGCAATATCTCGAAAAAGGTTCACTCAAAAAAAAATTATGACATAAATTGTGTATTCTAACGTGAGCTACATTTTTTGTGTAGTAAAATTTTGTCTATCTCTTATGGTTTACCAGTTATGCAAAAGTCGTTCACAATGAAGAATACTTTTGGAGACATTCCCAGGAAGTTCGAGATATACATTTCATTTGTCATGAAGTTATCTTAAACATATGGCATTTTAATCAAAATCCTTAGAGCCATTTTTGAGAAAATTAAAATTTTCGAAAAATGTTCCATGTATAGGGTAATCTGGGGTGGGGGGATTTTCTTGAAAACCTTCGTGTCGCATCTCTGGAAGATACTGAACCTAAATACCAAGTTTGGTGTTTATCCGACTGTTCGTTTCTGAGTTATGCTGTTCACAGACAGACAGACAGCCAGACAGATAGACAGATAGACAGATAGACAGATAGACAGATAGACAGATAGACAGATAGACAGATAGACGGATAGACGGATAGACGGATAGACGGATAGACGGATAGACGGATAGACGGATAGACGGATAGACGGATAGACAGATAGACAGATAGACAGCCAGACAGCCAGACAGCCAGACAGATAGACAGCCAGACAGACAGCCAGACAGCCAGACAGCCAGACAGCCAGACAGCCAGACAGATAGACAGCCAGACAGCCAGACAGCCAGACAGATAGACAGATAGACAGATAGACAGATAGACAGATAGACAGATAGAGAGAGAGAGAGAGAGAGAGACAGACAGAAGGACACTCACGGAGATGCTTCCAAAAATGCTTTATATGCATTCAGTGCACCTCAAAACATATTTTTCCGGTGAAATCTTGGTATCGAATTTTTGGGTGGAATGCAATACTTCCCCTACTTACCATACGTAGTAGGGAAAGTAAAAAGCTCTGCAAAAGATTGATATGAGAAGGTTATATGGATGCAGCACAAAGCGTGTATTACCGGCGGTATCTAGATATCGAATTTTTGGATGGAATAAAATGCTCTCTATTTAACACACGTAAGTAGTAAGGAAAGCGAAAATGCCGATTGAGTCTATACGTCTGTAATTTACATAAGAAGGTTAAAATTGTCCAAATATAGATAGAATATATGCGAATCTGATCAGTATACCAAAAAGGGAGTAGGATAGGAATAAAAAAAAAAAGATTTGTACTTTATGCTTGTCTGGCCTAAGCCTTTCCGTCACTATAGGACATGGATTTTACTGTATTCCACTTGGGAAAAAATAAATGAGGTGCTAAAGCGCATGTGTTTGGTCAACAGACAGGCTTGCTATGGTATATAAACTGTAGGAGTTCAACCGGAAAATTCTGCAACATCCACCATACTCCCCTGTTTTGGTGTCATCGATTTTACCCAATCGCTTTGGAGTAATTTAAGCGTGCAAATGTTTCAGCAGTTTTCATTGATGTTCAAACTATATTCACGGCATTTTTATTCCACCATTCTGAAATTTTAAAACCACGCGAGTTCATAAGCTTCAAAAAGATGCCATGAACTTAATTGACTGACCCAACGAAACGCTGTGCTACATTCACATGTCATTCTCTACTCGTCTACAAAAGTTTTCTTACAAAAGCTTATTCTTCTATCTGCTTGTTGTTAATAGAGATAAGCCTCCATTACTTATTTACATACTTCGCTGTACGAAGAACACAGTACGCTAAAGCGACAGTCGATTTTCCAAAGCTGATCGCTATGTGATGCGTGCATAAAAAAATAAGAAAAAAGATTAGCGTTTTACATTTGAGACATGTGTTAATTATTAGAAAGTTCAAAACAATAACAAGAATTTCTGAAAATGCTCTAACGCCTCAAAAAACTGATTGAGAAGCGTTACTCTAACTTCAAACTTACTTACTAAAGCAAATGATAAAATACGTAAAGGATCCATGGATCCTTTCAGTGAAGGTTCAATAAATCGGATCTTTTGAATGATCCTTTGATTTGCTTTTTACAGTTAACATTATAGCACACTTTAAACATTTTAAATACTTTAATATTAAAAAAATCTGATGTGTTACACTCGCATGACTTTCTCTACTCGTGTACAAACTATTTTTCATTCATTATCTGTTTACCCTCCTCTTATGTAGGACTTACGCCCCCCAGAACTTACAGGCGGGTGCCTGGGGTCAGAGGCCCGTCGAGGAGCAGACACTCATGGATCAGACAGATCATCCAGAATGGGTGATCAGCCCGATGCCTGGTATGGGATGAAGGAAGTTGATGAAATGAAATGATGGTGAAATGGATGAAAGGAAAGGTGATGATGGAGCAGTTGGTGGAATGAATGGCGGGGGAAACCGGGGAACCCGGAGAAAAACCACCCAGACGCCGCTTCGTCCACCACAAATCCCACATGCAGGTCCCTGGGATTGAACCACTCTAACCACTCGGCCACGGCGCCGCCACACAAACTATTTTTACAAACTCTTATTCTCCATCTATTTCATATTAATCGAGATAAACATTTGCAGAAACGACCTTTTGACATGCAAAGAGAATTACATTTTACACATAGCGACCAGTTCTAAAAATATTTGACTATCGCTTAAGGCCTACTATGTTCCCCTTGTTTTGTATTTGCAAGGGCAATATAGAAATACAGTAGCCTTTAAGCATATACATATCTCTTAATAGCTGGTTGCTAGGTGCAGCACCATTCCCTTTGCCACAGATTAATACTCTTTGCATATCCAAGACAAAAAAATGAATAACGAATTCCCATTTGAGAAAATAAGTATTGACAAATTTAAGGGAATAACAAGCAATATCTCGAAAATGGTTCACTCAACAACAACAAAAATGTATATGCCATAAATTGTGTATTTTAACGCGATCTACATCTTTTGTGTAGTAAAATTTTGTCTATCTCTTATGGTTTACCAGTTATGAAAAATTCGTTCACAATGAAGAATACTTCTGGAGACATTCCCAGAAAATTCAAGATATACCTATTATTTGTCATGAAGGTATCTTAAACATGATATTTTAATCAAAATCGTTAGAGCCATTATTGAGAAAATTAAAATTTTCGAAAAATTTTCCATGTAAAGGGTAGTTTGGGGTGGGGATTTTCTTGAAAACCTTCGTGTCGCATCTCTGGAAGATACTGAACCGAATTACCAAGTTTGGTGTTTATGCAACTGTTCGTTTCTGAGTTATGCTGTTCACGGACACACGCGCACGCACACGCACACACACACACACACACACACACACACAGTAAGACACAGACACGGACATTTTTCCAAAAATGCTTTTATTTTGGTTTCAGGGGTCTCAAAACATGTATTTCTGGTGAAATCTCGGTATCGAATTTTTGGGTGGAATACAATACTTCCCATACTTACTATACGTGGTAGAGAAATTAAAAAAGTAATTTAAATGTTATTTGCCCGCAAATAGGTATATACATATATGTGCCAGTTTATATTTTATGTAAGTGCTAGGCGAATCCAATTTTATGGGTGTTCAATTTTACTTACATGCTGTTTGTAGCAGCCATGTGACGAAAGCTTGTTGTAATTGAGTTTGAAGTCCTATTGGGCAGCATAAATTATACCTACCTGCTTCGGTTATTTTATATGTTTTGAGACGCCCTGAATCCAAAAAAAAAGCATTTTCGGAAACACGCCCGTGTGTGTGTGTGTGTGTGTGTGTGTGTGTCTGTGAACAGCATAACTCAGAAACGAAAAGTCGGATAAACACCAAACTTGGTATTTAGGTTCAGTATCTTCCAGAGATGCGACATGAAGGTTTTCAAGAAAATCCCCCCATCCCAGATTACCCTTTACATGGAACACTTTTCGAAAAATTTATTTTTCTCAAACATGGTTCTAACGATTTTGATTAAACTATCATATGTTTAACATATTTTCATGACAAATGAAATGTATATCTTGAATTTCCTGGGAATGTAACAAAAGTGTTCTTCATTCTGAACGGCTTTTGCATAACTGGTAAACCATAAGAGATAGACAAAAGTTTACTACACCAAAAATGTAGATCACGTTAAAATACACAATTGTTGTATTATACATTTTTTTTGTTGAGTGAACCATTTTCGAGATATTGCTTGTTATTTACTTAAATTTTCCAATACTTATACTTTTTCTCAAATTCGTTATTCATTTTTTATGCCCTGGACATGCAAAGAGAATGGAATGCTCCAAAATAGCAACCACCTCTTAAAATATTTGACTTTCGCTTAAAGCCTACCATTTCCCCTTGCATCTACAAGAAAGTAGCAATAAGATTAACATCTCGATATCTCAATTAACATGATGCATATGGAGAATAAGCGTTTGTAAAAATAGCTTGTACAAGGGTAGAGAAAGTCAGGTGAGTGTAACACATCAGATTTTTTAAATAAGAACCTACATTTTGTGTATTGTTTTCTGATTAGTGAATGGCTTATGAAAAGCTGTATATTTTGTGACGAGGAATAAGGAAATAAAATAAAAATGTTGGTTCTCAATTACGAAACTAACTTCACCCTCAAATAACCATCCGTGGATGGTTCAACCCTTCAATGCGCTCTTGGTACACAGCCATTCAGAATTTTTGTTGTTACCTACGTTGGTGCAAGAACAATTGCAAAGTGCCTTATACAAATTTGGTTTAGTTTTTTAGGAGGAGTCAGAAAACATAAAAAAGGAAGGTTCCCATTAAATTGACCCTAAGATGACCATCACAACTTTTCCAAATAAATCTAATGGTATTTACTTTCCCCCATAATATCAAGCAACTTTTATTAAAGACATTTCTTTCTATAACGCTTAGTTTTGGAGATTTTGTACGTCTCAACTTAAATGGTCCACCTTCTGTATATATACAGAAGGTGGACCACCTTCCTTTCAGTCTGAAGTATTCGTACACCCATTCAAAAGATTCTAGAAGCCAAATTTATGGAGATAGAATTGTAAATTTGTTTTGACAAAGTTCAAATGGTATTACACTTAACAGTTTTTTTTAAGAATATGCCAACATTTCAACTTTTATACGTGATCTTAACAAAGTTAACTATTATGCATTAATTAGAGTAATTTTATTCTGCAATACGTGATTTTGTTGTTAAAATAAGTTTTCATTTAGCGGAGGTATAAAGTGTCAAAGATGGGAACTTTCAGCGTTTCTGCCTTAATGCATTTTCTACTTCGCAAATTTATTTCTCCACCACTTGAAGTCACGTGTCGATGAAAGTGTGTGGATGTATATACAAAAAATCTGATGTGTTACACTCACACGACTTTCTCTACTCTTGTACAAACTATTTTTACAAACGCTTATTCTACATATGCTTCATGTTAATCGAGATATCGAGATGTTAATCTTATTGCTACTTTCTTGTAGATGCAAGGGGAATTGGTAGCCTTTAAGCGACAGTCAAATATTTTAAGAGCTGGTTGCTATGTGGCGCATTCCATTCTCTTTATATGTCCAGGGCATAAAAAAATGAATAACGAATTCCCATTTGACAAAAAGTATAAGTATTAGAAAATTTAAGGGAATAACAAGCAGTATCTCGAAAATTGTCACCCAAAAAAATGTATATTACATAAATTGTGTATTTTAACGCGATCTACATTTTTTGTGCAGTAAAATTTTGTCCATCTTTTATGGTTTACCAGTTATGCAAAAGTCGTTCACAATAAAGAATACTTTTGGAGACATTCCCAGAAAATTCGCGATATACATTTCATTTGTCATGAAAGTATTTTAAATATAGGATACATTAATGAAAATCGTTACAGCCATTTTTGAGAAAATTAAAATTTTCGAAAAATGTTCCATGTAAAGGGTAATCTGGAGTGAGGGGATTTTCTTGAAAACCTTCGTGTCGCATCTCTGGAAGATACTGAACCTAAATACCAAGTTTGGTGTTTATCCGACTGTTCATTTCTGAGTTATGCTGTTCACAGACACACACAGGGACATGTTTTCAAAAATGCTTTTTTTTTGGATTCAGGGGGTCTTAAAACATATATTTCCGGTGAAATCTTGGTATGGAATTTTTTGGTGGAATACAATACTTCCCCTACTTACTATACGTATTAGAGAAAGTAAAAAACGCTCTATTTAATGCATGAAAGATAATTTTGTAAAGTCCACTACAAAAAAGTTGCAATCTTGGTACATTCGTCAGACATTTATAAAATAGATATGAACGATTTCGAAAATTTTCAAAACAAACGGTTATACCATTTGAAGTTTCTGTCAAAACAGAGTTAGAATTTTCTCTGCATTAATTTGGGCACTATAATTTTTTTAAAAGGGTGAACGAATACTTGTGTGTATATATACTTTGTCTGCCGGCTACTTCACCGTTTTTTTTTTGTAGAAGAGAAAAATTTTTATATAATCATAGACATTAAATTATCTAAGCTGCTGAAATTGTGTAATTCACTAGTTTAGCTGCAATTCTTTTTGTACTTTAAACAGAAGCAGTAATTTGCTAAAGTAGTTAAATAATAAAGAGGGTGTATTAGAATTTAACTAAGACAGGAATAATCAAGCCGTTACATTTGGGAATAAAAGCCACGTCTGCAAACTAAATCGATCCATCAGAAAATTACAGCACTGGTAATACAAATTTACAACAAATAGCAAAACAGAGAGTCCACAACTGTCATTACCTTTTTACAAATACGGCCGACATCTGAAAATGGTCAATGGACCACTTCGAACATCCAGGTCTGCCGCTGATTACTGCTTCCGCACCCCTCCCATCGGTGAGGTACTCACAAGGCCTGACTTAGAACACACGCTCCTCTGTCTCCTGCAGGTCGCTAGGCCAGCCAAAACAAAATAGGTGAAGACCAAATTACGCGCTATCTTGTGGGACAATCCACAAGTAATAAGAAGTAACGCAGCCTGCATACCAACCACGCGGAAACTAACATCGCGAACTTTTCAGCGGGAATTATGGCGTATAAATTAGATGTATGCTACGCACACACATATGTGTGTTATATATAACGGCACATTCCGTACTACGATCAGGTCTACATTTTTTCTGTATAAACACGTTGCCTCTTACGGTTTACCAACTACATAAAACTCATTCCGAATGAAGAGGACTTCACAGTCTATTCCCAGAAAATTCAATATATGCATTTCATTTGTCATGAAAATATACTAAACCACTGGTATTTTTATCAAAATTGCTAGAGCCATTTTTAAAAAAAGAGAAAATAAAGAATAACAAAAACTTTTCTATGTAAAGAGTAGTTTTGTGTGCAGGAAATTGAGGCAGTATTTTTAACACTTAAATAATTTCATTCAAATTATATAATATGTAAGTTCAATAACAGTCCGCCTTGAAGCAATATGTTCATGTAATAATTTGTAAAATGTATGTAACAGTCATTGCATATGCTTATATTATTGTATCCATGTGTAATAATGTTATGTGAATATATTACGTAATTTAATAATGTAGGAGCTGTGAGAATAATAAGTTAAAAGTTGCTAACAAAGAGGTAACAATGAGTAACCTTCAGGCAATAAAATGTTACTTGTGATTTTTGGAAGCATTAATGTAATTTTAGTGACAGTTTATAAAAATACCCAATCAACAACCAGAAAAAGCTTTAGTTAAATGCAGGTATTCTAATGGAGTAAAAATAGCCAATCAGAGACTTGAAATACGGAAATTTACAAGTTTAGACGGTTGAAATCAATTCAGTTGCCTCCAAACAGTGCTCATAACCAAACGTGTTGCTTCTAAACAGTGCTTATAACCAGACGCGAGATGTGTCCTCGAGAAATTAATTACGTATTCGTGTGAGACGAAAACAGTATACTTGTTAAAAATTACAAGTATTAAATAAACGAATCTCACAGTTCTCGATATCATGAATTGCTATTTAATTTGTCTCAAGAATTAATAAAAAAAAGAGTGAATTAAAACTTAAAATCTGTGTAAGCCTACATTCTTGTCGCATCACGCCCTGCCAAGACTTCCGTCTCTAACAATAATACTGACGCAGCCGAGGCAAACATAAATATATAATATTTAAAGAAACAGTTAAATTACAAAGTTAATATATTTTTTTAAACTTGGGGCAAAGTCCACCTGAAAGTACATTTAGGGGCGAAGGCTACCGGAAACTGTTTACTATACGTGCGGTTGCAACTACTACAAATTCGGCTCCCCAACATTCCAAATACGATACAACTTCTAAAATACTCCTTTCTCAAATTGGCGTCCATACGTGGTGCTAATAAATAACGTAATAAATTACTTCTTCAAATTGACGCCCAAAGCGTGGTGCAAACTCCTACAACAAAATAACTTCTGAATAGCAACCAGCTCGTAAAAGATTTTACTATCACTTAAAGCCTACCATATTCCCCTTGCACCTACAAGAAAATTAGCAATACGTTTCTGCATGTGTTTTTATGTAGTACGTTTTCGTCTATCGCTTAACGTTTACAAGTTATACAAGAGTATATAGAATTCCTTTAAAATCTGACTTTATAGGCTATTCCCTGAAAATTCAAGATATACATTTTATTTGTCATGTAAATATCTTTGATATATATATAGTAAGTTTATCAAGATCCTTAAAGCCATTTGTTAGAAAATAAAAAATTTCGAAAAACGCTTCATGTAAAGTGTAGCTCGGGTGGGAGGAATTTCTTGAAAATCTTTGTGTCGTATTTTTGGAAAGTGGTAAACCTAAATATCAACTTTGGTATTTATCCGACTTTTCGTTTTTGATTTATGCTGTTCACAGTTATAAACACACACGCGAGGCTGGCCTTCTTCTAAAACAATCTTTTTTGGGAATGCGGGGCCTGTAAACATGTATTTCTGGTGAAATCTCGGTATGGAATTCTCTACCCACTATTTAGAAAAAGTAGTAGTTATTGTTGTGTGTTGATAGTGAAGAATTGGCTCAGTAGCACAGGTGATCTGCAGAAGCGTCACGACACTCGAGATTCGGGTGTTCACACGGATCCTAAAAACGCGACCGTGAGCCAGCAAGTGAAGTCCTCAGCTATTTCATGTCTCCGAAGGTAAACATCGCTCCTTGCCTTGCATGTAAGGATGGAATTAAAGATTTACGAAGAAAGCGTCTCGTAATTGGCTACAGACAGAAAGGAACACTCTCATTTCACGTACATATGTTACCTACCGCCCTTTTTTTATTGCTTTCCTTTTGCTTGGCTTGCCTAAAACAAAAGTGTGTGTGTGTGTGTGTGTGTGTGTGTGTGTGAGAGAGAGAGAGAGGTGTTTTTATCATTGTTTCTCTGACAATAAGACACATCATTTAGAAGCAACACTCGAGCACCCAGGGCATCTTTGTTCTCCCCTAGAGTGTGTCCTCGAGATGCTTTTCGCCCTTAAAGTTTACTTGGACACTTCTAAAGATAAAGGACCTAACGAATAATTATGCCATGTATCATAAGAGTAAAATTAAAATGAAGAGAAAATTAAGAAACGGTTTAATGAGGATACACGGCTATAACGAAGCTGAGATAATATAACGAAATAAATTGCAAAATACGTTTAGTAGAATTTAACGTGGCGTTAGTAACTCAATTAAGGTATACAGGTTAGAGCTATCAAGAAGAGTTGTTTTACTCATTAATTTCTTATGGTAGATACATAAGGTATCATTATTGCCGATAATGCCTCCCGGTTGGTACCTGGGCGGTTGCTGCGATGGGTCGTCCGAACAATAGCGGTGTGGAATAAAAGACCTTTGTTTGCCGCTTACCTGTTCTGAAGCGCTCGTTTCGGCATGTTCTCGTAGGTTCCTTTTCTAGAAGGTTCCGCTTTGTATGCGACACCTATATAAGGAGGTCAGACTTTCTGCTTCGAGCTCTCGACAAAACAACATGGGCAAGAAGAAGACAGCTCCAAGCTTCCTTCCCGAGAGGAAGGGCGCACAGCCTGCCGCTCGAGGTCAGCCACAGTGTACGCCCTGCCGCCAATATGGGCACGCCACTGACACTATGAAGCCGCTCCCAGCTGCCACTAATGCGGGAACCAGTCACTTACCGCTGAATGCCGGGCTCATGACCTTACACAACGCCGCCTCTACTGCGTCTCCTGTGGAGGCAGGGGACACTGCACCGGTCAGACCGTCTGCCCATTTTTTCCACGCAGGGCTCAACAGAACAAACACCGTATCGCAGAACTTCACACCACCTCCACAGATTAACACTTTTCGCCTAGAACGCCAACTGAGTGACACCAACAACCTTCTCCAAACAGAATACAGCAAACAATACCAGCAATTCAAGACGTACACACCGAGGTGCTGGACTTGACTAGTTGCTTCGCCGCTCCAGAAGAACACTT
The DNA here is from genome assembly GCA_030765065.1 of Deroplatys truncata. Taxonomy (NCBI): domain Eukaryota; kingdom Metazoa; phylum Arthropoda; class Insecta; order Mantodea; family Mantidae; genus Deroplatys; species Deroplatys truncata. The sequence continues at coordinate 28,345,474 of CM060981.1, read as the reverse complement.
CAGCACACAGATCAGTTTTATCACAGACGCCATAGAACGAAAGCACGAGAAAACCATCGCCACCATCGACAGAACACACGCACCACCGTCAACGTCGCGGAGAACTACAATCCACATGGGAACAAAATAATTTGACGCATCGACATGACCCACGAGCTTCCTCTACCGGTACCACAACACCGCAGAGGGACCAGTTCATGGAGATATCACCCGGGCATGGAATGACACCTTGAAGACTTGCACGACAACAACGTACAAAGGTCGTTGTCAGGGCTTGGTCATGGTAGCTACCTTTTTGCCACTGCATAGTAATCCGCTCCCCTTAGTAATCGCTCCTGAATATTCGGCGTGCTAAGGCGGTGCCGGACACCACTTTCACCAATGAATGTCCCAAATAAACAGAGTCACCACGGTACAAAATACTTCTCTCTTTAATCCTTTATCCTCACCAGATATATATATATATATATATATATATATACACACCTGTTGTCCCTTTTACCCTTATTCCTGTCCCTACCCAACAACCGAGTCAGCGAGTGTTGAATTGAGTCGATTGTTAAGTTCTATTAGAAGTGACAGTGCATTTTAATTGTGAGTTGTAACTCAGCACTCAGTTGTGAATCGTGCAGTTCACCAATTCAGTTGTGATTTGATTCGACATATCAGTGGTGTTGTATTCGAGTGTGTGCCAAAGTAACTCAAATGTAACTTTTGTGTTATGTTGAGTGTCTAGTGATAAATAAAGTGTGTTTTTGCAGTAAAGGTGTTCTCATTTGTTACAATACTTAAGACGCAAAGTAACGTAACAGAAGAAAAGGAAGCAAACAAAACAGGGAAGAAAGGAAAATAGAAATAAATTGACTCGGTCTAATTGAACAAATTTGGCCTGGCTTTGTGCACTTTATCCAGGTAAATGCCCACGTTTTGCCAGTTCCTTTCGTCAGTCAGTAGATCCCAACATGCCCTTCTCCTTCTAGCAGGGCTTAAGAACGTTTCTTTGATGGTTCTCCCACTGTGCACATCCCGCTAAAATATGTACCCAGCCTTCATCCAAACCACAGAATGGGTGGATTCTCCTGCCAGAATCGTATATCTCTCTTTAACCAATTCAATTTTAATTTCATTTCAAGACTTAGAGAAGCTTTAATTTAACAATCTGAATCTATTTCGTATCGGCAGGTATCTATTAGTCTTCTTTTCACACCTTTCCATATGTTTTTGTTAATTGTTTCAGCTCTGTGGCATACTGACCCCAAGTCTGTTCTCCTCAAGCCTCTTTCCAAATCAGCTGCCCAAAACTTAGGAGACAGATTTTTCTCGCTGGTATTTATAGCATTTAGACCGTAGTGTGGAGCTATCTCCCTGCATCAGCAACATCCAGTACTTCACTGCTCTTATTTCACAGTGTATTGTGTGTTTATAACATCCCACCTCCCTCAATACCCCCAAATTTGATGTGCCTTATGTAACTCCAATAACTCTTTTTCCAAAGTACTACCTACCTTTTATTTACGTGATCTGCTCTTTCCCATCCCAAATTTCACTTCCGTATAACAAGAGTTTCTTATGGTACATAATGAGATTCGCTCGTTTCTTCGAGCCCAACTCGTTCGAAAAGCAGCAACGAATATATCGATCTATGGTCGAGCTTCTGGTTCATATGCCTTCTTGTGGGAAAGAACCATTTACTGGTTCGAGCACTCGCTCGAACGAGAGTTCACATATTAGCGTTGTTTCCAGTTGTATTGCTTTGGTGCGTGACAGCAAATAGGTGAAAATATCGTAGGCCATGTTCTTGCGTTTTCGACTTTGCTTCCACCTTTTGTTGGGTTCAAAACTTCTTCTACTACATTATGCAACAGAAATTAGTAGAAGGTTATAATTATAATAAAAACAATAATATGATGCAGTAATTTGTATCACAAATTATTTAAATGTAAAGAGTGATTATAGTATGAATATGCATTATTATGTGACATTGATTTGAGATGTTTGTTGATTGTAATAATTGTTGGGAAGTAAGTTTATACTGCCTTACTGAAACTGACAATAATAGCGTGCAATAATGCAGCGAGGGGGTGAGCTGTTTATCGTTATTGGAAACGAGGAAGTTACGTAATGTTGGCGCGTTTTTCTTTTAGAATCTTCTGGAACATTTCCCTAGAGCATATGTAATCATAATTTTCATTGGATATTAAAATAGACGCTAATGTTGGCGCGTTTTATTAGCCAATTGCAGTTCAGTTATAATCTTTAGGCATATCTGGGTGAAGGAGTATAAAAAGAGTAGGTTAGAGGTAGACCCCGTCAGTTCATCAAAATTCTTTGTACACTACACGTCGCATTCCCGTCAGTTCGTCGAAAGTATTTGTACGGCACACTTCGGATATCCATTTGCAGGTTACGCGTAACAGAGTTGTGAAAAATCTCAAGTGTTATAAAGTTAATTATACAAAAAGTTGAAGTACGCGAATTAAGAATTATCAGTAATGAAGTTATTATAACAGTTTCAGTTTGGCGAGTGTCAAGATCAATGTGTTAAATGTGATAGTTAACGTGTTCGACAATAAAAGTGTAAAACAAATTTCTTCATCAGTGTTATCTTTGGATAAAAGATTCCTTTCCGTTTACACAACCTGTATAAAGAGAAGTGCTTGACCAAAAAGATCGTAGCTAGCCGGAGGACAGAGAACCAAAATTAAATAAAATAACAGTAGTATTCTTTCAAACAAAAACTAATACTGCCGCAAATTGCTAACACCAGATGGAGCTAACAAACCTAACAAATGAATCACGTCACAAGATGGATTCAACACGTTGAGTAAACACATACACAAATAACATTATAAATAATACCGTCACAAATTGGCACCCAGAACGTGGGGCAGAGTGACCAGGAAAGGAGTGAAATAACCAGGAAGGGGAGAAGGAATCAGGACGTGGAGCGAATGGGGCAGTGAACTGAACTACAAGACGCAGATTCCAGAAACAACTATAGGAGCGACAGACTACGTGGATGATTGGACATCGTAATTCCGAGATTAAAAGGCAACAGGGGAATTCAAATACGGAACACCAAAACGACGTAGATTCATCATGATACGACGCAGAAGCGACATACAAACCTAGGAGAGAGGGGCAGGAAGCTGGACATTAAAGTAACAGCAACAGACAGCATCACAAAGGTCAGAGTATCGTAATTTTTTTTAGAAAACAAAATTGTAACATTTAAATGTACCTTAGGAGCGGTAGGATAAAGAAAACAATGTCCACTAATAATACAGAAGAAACAATGATGGAAGGGGATAGTGTAACAGTTAGCTCTAATTCAATACAGGTTACAGAAAATAGCTCAAACAATGTAGGATTTGAGGGAGAAAATGTTAGTGTAGAAGGTCAGAATAGAATAGCAGGAAATGTTAACTTTGATGCTAGTATGATGATGGAAATGCTAAAAGATATTAGTAAGAGTATTACAGATCAATTAAGGGAAGATATGCAAAAGAATAATGAGAAATTAGAAAAGAAAATAGATCAAAACAGGGAAGATATGCAAAAGAATAATGATAAATTAGAAAAATTAACTCAGAGTAATGAGAAATTAAGGGAAGATATGCAAAAGAATAATAGGGAATTAAGAGAAGATATTGATAGGAGTTTAGAACAAAAACTAGATCAGAATAAGAGAGAATTAAGGGAAGATATTGGTAAGAACTTAGAACAAAACAGGGAAGAAATTGAAAAGAAATTCATGGAACTAGACAGTAGTATGATGAGAATGAGAAATGAAAATCAGGAAATGATAGCAAATGAAATAGGTGAAGTTTCAAAGAAAATGTTAAGACATGAGGAGGGAAATATCTAACCAAAAAAGTGAGGTTAACAATAAAATAGAGCATGTCAATGTAAAATGTACAGAGCTAGGTAGCCGAATGAGTAGCATTTCAAGTGAGTTAAAAGAGATGATGGAGGCTACAAATGCAGATTTAATTCAGGTGCAAGTTAATTTCAGAGGGGAAATATCTGAAATTCAGAAGGAGTCAGAAACACAGAGAAATAAATTGTCTGAAGAAGTTAAAGATTTGTCTAAAGATTTGAATCAGAAGCTAACTTCTGAAATTAACAAACACCAAGCTGTTCAAAATGAGAATAATAAAAAATTGGAACAGACAATAGAAAATCTGCAAGGTACTGTAAATGGTTAGAATTGAATTCAAGGGCAAATATATGTGATGGGAATGTATCAGATGTACAAAATAATGATACAGGTAGTTCCTCAGGTATGACAAATAATGTGAGTGATGCGGCAGCTTCATCTATAGCTAATGCTGAAATCCAGAGTGCACAAGTTACACTAGAGATTTTAAATATGGGAGTAGGGAATTTGCAAAATTACAATCATATCTTAAGTGATTTTCCACTTCCAAAATTTAATGAAAACTCCAATCCAGTACAGTTTAGTACAGACTTGTCAGCGTATTCTCAAGTTAAAAAGATAGCAGAAGAATTGAAAATGACAGTTGTTAAAAGATGTGTAGTTCAGGAAACTTTAGATTGTTTTCAAATGTTATCATGGGACGAAATTTCATATGAATACAAGAGGTTATTCATGAACAAATTTTTTAAGGTTAGGATACGGCTACGAGTAATGTTTAGCCACAGACAATTTGATCCAGGAGGGTATGAGATGTAAAGTAAATGCTGGATAGTTAAAGATGACCTGCAGAGAAATGTATTGGAACGTAAGAGGGTTAATTATGTATGTATGTCATAAGAAAGGAGAAATAAATTTTGGACATAACTAAATGTTTAAAAGGAAAATAACATTTTATTTGTAACTGTAACAGCATTTGAAATAAAGCATGATGTTGTATTAAAGTAAAGTACGTAGATATAATTCCAAGAGTATTGTGAATATACAGTACAAAACAACAAAAATGGGGTAAAAGTAATTAAAACAAATGCTTATGTAGCAAATAGAAAAATGTGAAACAGTGTCTAGATTTAAGAGATGTAAATATATTTGTGTAGAGGGTGAATATTTTAGTAAATATGTATAGTAATTACAAAAATTCCTAAATGCACAAATTTTTGTCAACAACTTAAGAAAGTAAGCAATTTTGTAACAGTAACTAAATAATTCAGGGTACAGTATTTGCTATAAAAATTTGTAATCTCAGATTAAAGTCTAAACACATTAAACTAGAGCCAGTAAGTAGTGGCAAGATAAAGGAAAAACATGTCGTGTGTTAAATGCGTGTGAAGTGTTAAGTGAAAGTGATAGTGTGAGTTCCAAGATTTAGGAGACTAAAAACTCAATTATAAAATTTCCAAACAAGTTGTAAATATTTATAATTATGTTTCTAGTGGGGCATATGATGCAGTAATTTGTATCACAAATTATTTAAATGTAAAGAGTGATTATAGTATGAATATGCATTATTATGTGACATTGATTTGAGATGTTTGTTGATTGTAATTATTGTTGGGAAGTAAGTTTATACTGCCTTACTGAAACTGACAATAATAGCGTGCAATAATGCAGCGAGGGGGTGAGCTGTTTATCATTATTGGAAACGAGGAAGTTACGTAATATTGGCGCGTTTTTCTTTTAGAATCTTCTGGAACATTTCCCTAGAGCATATGTATTCATAATTTTCATTGGATATTAAAATAGACGCTAATGTTGGCGCGTTTTATTAGCCAATTGCAGTTCAGTTATAATCTTTAGGCATATCTGGGTGAAGGAGTATAAAAAGAGTAGGTTAGAGGTAGCCCCGTCAGTTCATCAAAATTCTTTGTACACTACACGTCGCATTCCCGTCAGTTCGTCGAAAGTATTTGTACGGCACACTTCGGATATCCATTTGCAGGTTACGCGTAACAGAGTTGTGAAAAATCTCAAGTGTTATAAAGTTAATTATACAAAAAGTTGAAGTACGCGAATTAAGAATTATCAGTAATGAAGTTATTATAACAGTTTCAGTTTGGCGAGTGTCAAGATCAATGTGTTAAATGTGATAGTTAACGTGTTCGACAATAAAAGTGTAAAACAAATTTCTTCATCAGTGTTATCTTTGGATAAAAGATTCCTTTCCGTTTACACAACCTGTATAAAGAGAAGTGCTTGACCAAAAAGATCGTAGCTAGCCGGAGGACAGAGAACCAAAATTAAATAAAATAACAGTAGCATTCTTTCAAACAAAAACTAATACTGCCGCAAATTGCTAACACCAGATGGAGCTAACAAACCTAACAAATGAATCACGTCACAAGATGGATTCAACACGTTGAGTAAACACATACACAAATAACATTACAAGTAATAACACTTCAAATTGGCGCCCAACGTGGTGCTACAATAATGTTAAATAAATAACATTAAACCACCTACAAGTAATAATAATAATAATAATAATAATAATAATAATCCCATAATGCCCTAACCTATTAAATGAGTTATTCAACGTAAATTACCTTTTTATCTCACCTGAAAGCTTTTTTTTTTATTAAACCGTTTACTTCACATGCCCTTTAATTGCTTTGAATCCCGCTGTTACATGTTTTTACTTTCTCTACTACGTATAGTAAGTAGGCGAAGTATTGCATTCCACCCAAAAATTCGATACCGAGATTTCACAGGAAATACATGTTTTGAGGCGCACTGAATGCATATAAAGCATTTTTGGAAACATGTCTGTGTGTGTCTTTGTACAGCATAACTCAGAAACGAACAGTCGGATAAACACCAAACTTGGTATTTAGGTTCAGTATCTTCCAGAGATGCGACACGAAGATTTTCAAGAAAATCCCCTCACCCCAGATTACCCCTTACATGGAACATTTTTCGAAAATTTTAATTTTCTCAAAAATGGCTGTAACGATTTTCATTAATGTATCCTATATTTAAAATACTTTCATGACAAAAAAATGTATATCTTGAATTTTCTGGCAATATATCCAAAAGTATTCATTATGAACAACTTTTGCATAACAGGTAAACCATAAGAGATAGACAAAATCATACAACACAAATCATACATATTTTTTTTTTGAGTGAACCATTTTCGAGATACTGCTTGTTATTCCCTTAAATTTTCCAATACTTATACTTTTTCTCAAATTCGTTATTCATTTTTACTTTCTCTACTACGTATAGTAAGTAGGGGAAGTATTGTATTTCACCCAAAAATTCGATACCGAGATTTCCCTGGAAAAATATGTTTTGAGATCCCCTGAATCCTAAAAAAGCATTTTTGGAAACATGTCCGTGTGTGTGTGTCTGTCTGTCTGTGTTGCTATGTGTAGCACCATTCTCTTTGCCACAGATTAATACTCTTTGCATACACAAGACAAACAATGAATAACGAATTCCCATTTGAGAAAATAAGTATTGAAAAATCTTAGGGAATAACAAGCAATATCTCGAAAATGGTTCACTCAAGAAAAAAATGTGAATGATATAAATTGTGTATTTTAACGCGATCTACATTTTTTGTGCCGTAAAATTTTGTCGATCTCTTATGGTTTACCAGTTAAACAAAACTCGTTCACAACGAAGAATACTTTTGGAGACATTCCCAGAAAATTTAAGATATACGTTTTATTTGTCATGAAAATATCTTAAACGTATGATATTTTAATAAAAATCGTTAGAGCCATTTTTGAGAAAATTAAAATCTGGGGTGAGGGGACTTTCTTGAAAACCTTCGTGTCGTATCTCTGGAAGATACTGAACCTAAATACCACATTTGGTGTTTATCCAACTGTTCGTTTCTGAGTTATGCTGTTCACAGACACACAGACATGTTTCCAAAAATGCTTTTTTTTTTTGGATTCAAGTGGTCTCAAAAATATTTCCGGTGAAATCTCGATATAAAATATTTGTGGGTGTAATACAATACTTCCTTACTTAAAGTAGGCAGTAGAGCAAATAAAACTGATACATAATGTTGAATAGTTCAAACTATTAATAACGGATACCTTGGAAATGGTTAATGTCACAGAAAAACATTTTTGAAATTAATTATTTGTTTTAAGGACTTGGATGGAATATAGTATGTTCATTACCTACTAGATAGGTACATAACCAAAGTAATAAATGCTTTTTAGACAGCAAGACCTAAAAGTAGAACTTTTAACACACGAGCTAACAGTTTTAGATTATCGATAAGTTTCATTGTGACCAAATTAGGTTTCAAGTCCAATCACATGGCAATTACTCTTTGTATTTGCACATGTTTAATAACTCGACTTGGTTTGGTTAGGTTTTACTTTTCATTTTGTCTTTTTATATGATTAATTTCTCGTGGCGCTCGCATTATCTGTTCACAATAGAAATCGTCATATTTCAATCTATCACAATTCGTTGTAGAGTTAACCTATACCTTTCTTTGATCTAAAACGCTATTCTCTTATCTGACCTACATAAAGATTAAACGACGGAAATCGTGCATTCAGAAGAAACTGAAATGGAAGTGAAATTACAGAAACAACAGAAAGAATAACACTACAAGACTTACACAAAAAATCCAGAAAGCTATATGCTAGCGAATCAGCAGAACATCTGACATTTCTCTTGTTTCAAAAACGCGTTCTAAAGGTCATGTCGGTTAGTTTCAGGAATTAATGTAATATTATTAATGTTTTACAAATTCGAGTGCTGTCTGAACAATAGTATGTCACACGTGTTAAAACTGCCCACCGCCTTGGTTTCTAAACATTCCTAGTCGCATAATAGAACCCTAATTTTACCTCTTGTATCACCGAGAGGGATAACTCAGACGGTTACGTCTGTGGCCCGCATTCGGGAGGTCCCGGGATCGATTCCCGGTGAACGCCGACTCTGTCCCATGGCTTTTTCGTGGTTTCCCCTGGTCGCTAGGCGTATGCTGGCGTGGTTCATCTTCGACCACGGCTTTCCTTCCTCTCATTTCCTGTACCAACCATCTGTTTCAGGGTTGTAGGACCAGGCGACGGTGGATTGCGTCCTGTAAAGGTTTCTTCTCTGGCGTCGCTGCGGTACCGATCAGTTATGTCTGACCCCAGCGTTGGGGTTCCGCTCTCAGGGATCCTGGAGGTTGATGTCATGTGGGCAGGGACCGTGAGGCGTCGGATGCGTTGTATCTGGAAACGTTAGGGTCCCCGTCGGCATCCGGATCTGGTCGCCCTTCCGGTCTCTCCCCTCATCTCCCCTTCCCAGGGAGCACAATGGACCGACTGGCCTGTGTGCGGTGATCTGCCCCGTTTCGGAAGGGCTTCTGTGCTATGTACCCATTGTATCATAATTACTATTTTAAACGGTTTTCAAAACGGCACGGGTTTGCCCGTAGCTCAGTCGGTAGAGCGCCTGCGTACTTTATAAGGGGTCCCGGGTTCCATTCCCGGCTATGGAGTGGGAATTTTTCTCTAGCTAATACGTATTTCCTATCCTCCCCAAAGTCTGAGAGTGTGAATGTTTATGTGTGTTCTAATGTATAAGAAATCCAATGACAACGGCATTAGAGGTAACACCATTGGCGATAGGAAATATGTTCCAAATGTCGTCGATATGACTATTGCAGTTAAAGGCGGGGTATAAATGGAATAAATAAAAATCTGATGTGTTACACTCACATGACTTTCTCTACTCTTGTACAATCTATTTTTACAAACGCCTATTCTCCATATGCTTCATATTAATCCAGATATCGAGATGTCAATCTTATTTGTAATTTTCTTGTAGATGCAAGGGGAATATGGTAGCTTTTAAGCGATAGTCAAATATTTTATCGCTGGTTGCTATGCGGCGCATTCCATTCTCTTTGCATGTCCAGGACATAAAAAAATCTGATGTGTTACACTCACATGACTTTCTCTACTCTTGTACAATCTATTTTTACAAACGCCTATTCTCCATATGCTTCATGTTAATCGAGATATCGAGATGTCAATCTTATTGGTAATTTTCTTGTAGATGCAAGGAAAATATGGTAGCTTTTAAGCGATAGTCAAATATTTTATCGCTGGTTGCTATGTGACGCATTCCATTCTCTTTGCATGTCCAGGACATAAAAAAAATGAATAACGCATTTGGGAAAAAGTATAAGTATTGGAAAATTTAAGGAAATAACAAGCAATATCTCGAAAACGGTTCACTCAACAAAAGAAATGCATATGACATAAGTTGTGTATTTTAACGCGATCTACATTTTTTGTGTAGTAAACGTTTGTCTATCTCTTATGGTTTACCAGTTATGCAAAAGTCGTTCACAATGAAGAAGACTTTTGGAGACATTCCCAGAAAATTCGAGATATACATTTCATTTCTCATGACATTATCTTAAACATATGATAATATAATCAAAATCGTTAGAGCCATTTTTGAGAAAATTAAAATTTTCGAAAAATCTTCCATGTAAAGGGTAGTTTGGGGTGGGGGGATTTTCTTGAAAACCTTAGTGTCGCATCTCTGGACGATACTGAACCTAAATACCAAGTTTGGTGCTTATCCGACTGTTTGTTTTTGAGTTATGCTGTTCACAGACACACACACACACAGACACACACACAGACACACACACACACACAGACACACATACGGACATGTTTCCAAAAATGCTTTTTTTGGATTCAGGAGGTCTCAAAATATGTATTTCCGGTGAAATCTCGGTATCGAATTTTTGGGTGGAATGCAATACTTCCCCTACTTACTATACGTAGTAGAGAAAGTAAAAATGAATAACGAATTTGAGAAAAAGTATAAGTATTGGAAAATTTAAGGAAATAACAAGCAATATCTCGAAAACGGTTCACTCAACAAAAAAAATCTATATGATATAAGTTGTGTATTTTAACGCGATCTACATTTTTTGTGTAGTAAAATTTTGTCTATCTCTTATGGTTTACCAGTTATGCAAAAGTCGTTCATAATGAAGAATACTTTTGGAGACATTCCCAGAAATTTCGAGATATACATTTCATTTCTCATGACATTATCTTAAACATATGATATTTTCATCAAAATCGTTAGAGCCATTTTTGAGAAAATTAAAATTTTCGAAAAAATGTTCCATGTAAAGGGTAGTCTGGGGTGGGGGTATTTTCTTGAAAATCTTCGTGTCGCATCTCTGGAAGATACTGAACGTAAATACCAAGTTTGGTGTTTTTCCGACTGTTAGTTTTTGAGTTATGCTGTTCACAGACACACACACACAGACACACACACACACACACACACACAGACACACACACGGACATGTTTTCAAAAATGCTTTTTTTGGATTCAGGAGGTCTCAAAACATGTATTTCCGGTGAAATCTCGGTATCGAATTTTTGGGTGGAATACAATACTTCCCCTACCTACTATACGTAGTAGAGAAAGTAAAAAATGAAAGAAATAACAGCAGATGGTTCCAAAGTAATTAGGAAGGGATATTAAAGGAGAGTGAAGGAGGGAGAGTGAAAATAATCTCCGTATTTAACGTGAACAGAATTGTGGCTTCATTCCTGTGTACAGAAACATAATTACACCTGATATTTGAAAGAAACACCTTTTTTCAGCAGATATTGCGACTCTTTCAACATATTAGCATTTGTACGTGAGGAAAGGTGCAACAAACGCGAAAATATTGACATACTTGGGAAATAAACATGCAGGCACACATTTTCAGCGATACTTTTGTTCCAGCAGAGCCATCTATCATCGTTAGCTACCAACCTTCTGTCTCTTACATCTGCCGTAGGTATATGTGTCACGTGATTTACGAACCTGGCCAGATTCACAAAGATAAGAAACACACTGCAGTGGTAGCCGAAAGGTTTCTTCTCTCGAGTTGTAAATGGTTCCTTTCCTTTTAAAATAATTAAAGAAGGGCAGAGCGATAAAAAGGCACTTTCATTCAATTTAGTCCTTCAGTTGATAAATATTGCTTTCATACTTTCCCTCAGCTTAGAGAGAAAGCATTGTGTTCCACACAAAAACTGGTGATACGATTTTACACTCAACTCCAAATCACCGAGTGAGATGGCTTCACGAAAACGTGCTAGGCTGCATTCAGGAAGTTTTGAGTTCGATCCCTGGGGCCGGCCACATTGACCATGTATTTTTCCTGGTTTTCCCTGGTTAGTAAGGCGAATGCTGGGGTTGTTTGTTTTCAAACACGAAATTCCTTTCCCTCGTTTCCTGTTATTCCATATCCCCTTTTACATTAAAGGTGGGCTTAGGGACTGTGAAATGTTGGTCGGTGTCCGACAGATGGCGCAGGTGCCTGCTTGTTGGGAAGTTCTGCCAGAAGGCAGCCTTCTCTGAGCCGCCTCAGGTGGGTCGAGTTCTACGGTTCCACCAGAGAGCAGCTCGCCAGAAAGGCTTGATGACCAGGTCACCAAACTTGGGATGGTTAGAGATCTCTGCGCGTGTCTATCGGCTGGCCTGCTTGTGGCCTGTAGTCTCCTGCGCTTCCTTCATCTCATCTGTTCCTCCTGCGGGTGGTTAGCTCAAAAGATCCGCGTTCGGTCCAAGAACTCCAAATCAGGTTTAACAGTGTTATTCTTTTCGTTTATTTTATTATGTTTTATGAGGAGATTTTAATTTAATATCTATGTTTAAGTTAATAGGATGGAAGGAGGTAATAATCAAAATCCAATATTGTTTATTCGAGGAAAATCTATCATTTTTCTCTATCGTGTACACTAACGTGCATAAAATGTGGCTTATAATGGAACAGAGCTGTTTATGTTGATATGGCAAAATCTAGCCAAACCCCCTACCAGCGTGACCACTTCTGATTTTTGGTGGATAATTCTAGACACTGGACTGGTAGGGTACTTTACCCCCCCAAAAATAACTATGGTCGAACTGCCGAAGGGCAGCATTACTACCTCAACCTTATATTTTCAAGCTATATTACCGTTTTATTAATTGCGGCTTCCTAATTGGCCGTTTAGTAGTAGCAAAAGATCAAACTTCGTCTTCATGTCGCTGATGAAAGCTCTCATATAAATGTCGATCTGGGTTTCATTTAACCACATATGCAAATGATTCTTCACCCCTTCCTCTAGATGGCCGAATTATGTTGTAATTGCTTTAGTATTTCCTTGTGTGCCAATTGTAGCGAATGATGTACTTTACCTGCTTCTGATGTTGTCGTTAACTCGTAGTTCGTTCTGTTGTCTCGTGCGCCAGCTGCTCCAGTGACAGAGCTATGAGATCTTTCTCTAAGGGTATACGTGAGTGTATTGTGAAAGGATAACACCAGTTTAAATTGACTGAGAAAGTTAATGTGGTCTAATACTTAAACCATTGAAGTTAGTTGCCGACCGTTTGACGCTAAAGAATGCAACTGAATGGAAATCGTAACACTCGAAACTATAACAACTGACTTATTATATCTGCTAATTTTTGCGGTTTGAAATAACTGTTTCCGCAATAAAAAATATCTGATGTGTTACACTCACATGACTTTCTCTACTCTTGTACAAACTATTTTTACAAACGTTTATTCTCCATATGCTTCATGTTAATCGAGATGTTAATCTTATTGCTAATTTTCTTGTAGGTGCAAGGGGAATTGGTAGGCTTTAAGCGATAGTCAAATTACATGTGTATATTATATGATACATTAAGTGCAACAAATACGTAAGTATTACGAGGGGCACTACTTATATTTTGAACTTTGGCAATCCTGAATGTTGTAGGTGCCATCTGATGTTTCCAATTGAAAGTTTGACATTTTTGACCATAATTTACTTCAAACATTTTGTCAATAGAGCGTCATTTGTTTTATTTACACTGAATTGAAAATTGTGTCAATAAAAACATGGAATTAACTCGTGAAAATGTTCGTGCTATGATTTATTACGAATTTCGACGTGGATTATCAAGACAAGAGTGCATCGATCAACTAACTTCCACTTTTGGCGACGAAGCTCCATCCTTTGCTACTGTGAAACGCTGGTATAACGAATTTAATCGTGGCCGCCGTTCGCTCAATGGTGAGGTTCGTGAAGGTCGTCCAAAATCAATTGTTGTGCCAGAAAACATTGATGCTGTGCAAACACTAATGACGAAAGATCGTCATGCGACATATTGTGAGATTGAGGCAACCCTAGGCATTAGTTCTACCAGCATATATAAAATATTGCATGATTATTTAGCCGTGAAAAAGGTTTGCTCTCGTTGTATCCCACATAATTTGACGAAATCTCAAAAAGATGCTCGTGTCGATTGGTGTACAAAAATGTTCAAGAAATACAATGGCGGTGCCTCAAAAGACGTATATAAGATTGTAATAGATGGCGATTCATGGATCTATGTGTATGAGCCGGAAGGTAAACAGCAGTCGACTGTATGGGTGTTTCAAGATGAAGCATATCCAACAAAAGTTGTTCGCACTCGAAGCACTTCGAAGCAAATGGTCGCCTGCTTTTTCAGCAAAACTGGCCATGTGGCAACAGTGCCTTTAGTGGAACGTAAAACGGTCAATGCCAAATGTAAACACCCATTTTTTTGCCGGAAGTCTTCGGTGAAGTAATGAAAACCAACAAGAACCGTAGGATCGTTCTTCATCAAGACAATGCGAGCGCACACACATCTCATCTAACAACGGAGTATTTGAAGGCTCAAAAAATCGAATTGATGGGTCATCCGCCATACAGTCCTGATTTGGCAACCAATGACTTCTTTTTGTTCCCAAACATAAAGAATAAATTTCGTGGACAATGATTTTCGTTGGCAGAAGAAGCCGTTGATGCCTTCAAAAACCATGTTTTGGAGTTGTCTGAAGAAGACTGGAATAAATGCTTTGACAAATGGTTCAAACGGATGCAAAAGTTGTTGCGGTAACTTCGTGTTATCTTATTTGCTGAGCGCCTGTTATTGTTTTACTATTTTGAATTTTGGGTTCTTTGTCCTCCGGCTAGCTATTATTACTCAGTCGAGCAAATCTCTTGAACAGGGTGTGTAAACGGAAAGGGGTTGTTACTAAAAGATAACACTGATAAAAGAATTTGTTTTTACACTTTTATTGCCGTCATACTTTATTAATTTGACATGATTACTTTTGATACACGCCCGACTGAAACTGTTATATTTTCGAATGTAACTATAATCACTTATTTGCCGCACATTATTAATTCGAGTATTTCACATTTTTGTAACTAACTTTACGACGCGAGAGATTCTGTAGAATTGCGCGACGGGTAACCCGTGAATGATTGTATTAAACTGTGCGACGTGTAACTCGTGAATAATCCTGTTGAACTGTGCAACGTGTAACCCGTGAATGATTCTATTAAACTGTGCGACGTGTAACTCGTGAATGATTCTGTTGAACTGTGCGACGTATACCGCATGAATGATTCTCTTAAACTGTGCGTTGCCCGTCTCTGGCTTCAGAATTTATACTCCCTCACCCCGATATGCCTAAACATTATAACAGAGCTGCTATTGGTTAATAAAGCGCGCCAACATTAGCGTCAATTTTTTTATCCAATCAAAATTGCGAACACATATGCTCTAGGGAAGATATTCCCTCCATTTCTAAAGAAAGGCACGCTACTCTGAGTTCATTTGTTTGTCTCTTCTAATTCATAAACAAATTTCCCCCTCGCTTCATTGTTACCCGCTCCTATTGTCAGTTTCGTTGAGGCCGTGTAAACTTATTTCCTAACAATGCTTATAGTTAACAAACATCTCAAATCATTGTCATACAATAATGCTAATTTACACTACAATCACGCTGGCATTCACAGTGTTGTGATATAAAATACTGCCTCAAAGTGTATTGATCATAAAGGAGAATATTTTGAAAAATAATAAAGCAGTTTTCAATCATAAATTACTTTGTTTTAATTATTAGGCTCAAAATATAAATAGTGCTCCTCGTACTGTAGATTTAACGTGTAAAAATTACAACATTTGGGGGAAAATGACACATATTCCTTTTAAAAGCTGACTGATGGCTTTTGAAGCCTATAATACGAGGACGACACAGAAAGCTTTTGGAAAATTAAACAAGGATTAGTTTTAAAAATTTAAATGATATTATTGTTTTTTCAAAGTATTCCACTTTAACATCAATAAAAGCAATCGTTAAAGCAATAACGCCACTCTTCCTGATACACCTTAGAAACCAGGTTTTTATAATGTAGCGTTGCTTCATCTGAGGAAGAAAAAGTAATTCCACTCATTTTATCTTTACGTTTTGGAAACAAAAAGAAATATCAGTGTGCTAGATCAGAGCTGTATGGTGGAGGGTCAACGGTGCTGACCTTTAGGGCATCCAGATACTCATTTGTTAGTTGTGCTGAATGTGTTGTCAGGATGTAACATTATTTTTCCTTTTGGGTGTTTTTCGCGAACTTTTACAAATATTTGCAGTAAACAGACATACGTGTAGCAATCAGCAGTAACCGTATATCTATCTTCTAGTGCTATAGTAGCAGTATGGTCCGTTTTAGGGGAAAAATCTGATGTGCTACACTCACATGACTTTCTCTACTCTTGTACAAACTATTTTTACAAACGCTTATTCTCCATATGCTTCATGTTAATCGAGATGTTAATCTTATTGCTAATTTTCTTGTAGATGAAAGGGGAATTGGTAGGTTTTAAGCGATAGTCAAATGTTTTAAGAGCTGGTTCTTATGGGGAGCATTCCATTCTCTTTGTATGTCCCGGACATAAAAATGAATAACGAATTCCCATTTGAGAACAGTTTTGGTAGATTTAAGGGAATAACAAGCAATATCTCGAAAATGGTTCACTCAACAAAAAAAATGTGTATGACATAAATTGTGTATATTAACGCCATCTACATTTTTTGTGCAGTAAAATTTTGTCTATCTCTTATGGTTTACCAGTTATGCAAAACTCGTTCACAATGAAGAATACTTTTGGAGTCATTCCCAGAAAATTCGAGATATACATTTCATTTGTCATGAAAATATCTTAAACATATGATAATTTATTGAAAATCGTTAGAGCCATTTTTTGAGAAAATTAAAATTTTCGAAAAATCTTCCATGTAAAGGGTAATTTGGGGTGGGGGATTTTCTTGAAAACCTTCGTGTCGCATCTCTGGAAGATACTGAACCTAAATACCAAGTCTGGTGTTTATTCGACTGTTCGTTTCTGAGTTATGCTGTTCACAGACACACACGGACATGTTTCCAAACATGCTTTTTTTGGATTTAGGGGATCTGAAAACATATATTTCCGGTGAAATCTCGGTATCGAATTTTTGGGTGGAATACAATACTTGCCCTACTTACTATACGTAGTAGAGAAAGGAAAAAACTTCTTCTTGCTAGCACTTTGAATTCATGGGACTTTTGTAGGCTTAGATTCTGTTCGAAAGATCCACCGAGATGATTGACTTTTTTCAGGACCATAACAATAAATCCAAAATCCATCACCAGTAACATAATTCCAAAGCAAATTTGGAGTGCCACTTTGGAATTTTTCCAGATTTTTTTTGCACCAATCAATGCGTTGTTGTTTTTGTTCGGGAGTCAGTTTATGTGGACTCCATCGACAACAAAGTTTTCTCACGTCTAACTGTTGATATAAAATAGTTTGTATTTGACTCATACCAATCACCAATATCGTTCGAATAAATTCATAAGATATTCGTCGATCCTCTTCAAGCGTTATTCGAACAGCAGCAATATTTTTATCAGTAATGGCAGTTCTTGAGCGTCCTTCACGAATTTCATCACTAAGAAAAACCGATCTCTCTTGAATTGGCTGTACCAGTTATAAATTGTTGCTTCTTCGCCAAGTTCATTTCTAAGCCGATCTGAAATTCTTTATGCGTTAATGACGATTTAAACTGTAGCTGTCAAATATAAACGAATTTCATTTGTTCTTAGAAACATCATTTAAAACTTTTCAGTTTCGCTCTCGTATTAATTATTTAAATATTTAAATTTAAACTGGAATTTAAAATTGGAATTATTTATTAGGTAATTAGTTTGCATTATATTTTACGTCCTTTTTCCAGTTTTAGGTTCCTTATAGAATTTTATGTATTTTTAAAACAGTTTAATTGTCTTGAATTTCTGAGCTCTAGTTATAATATATATGTATATTTCTTATTTATTGCATTAGTAATATGAGTTATTATTTCTGTGGTAGGGCTTTACTTTCATTACATAGCCTTGTTTACGTTTTCCGACCATCAAAGGCCCTCAGTGTACATGACACATTGAGTAAGCAAGTTACAATACATTAAGTTGATAGGAAGTGACGCGACGGTCCGGCTTAAGGTTCCAGCTTTTATCCCGAAGCAAGTGAGCCGTAAGCAGAGAGTCCCTCTATGGCTCCGAACCCATTGGGCCAGAAGGAGAGGTGTCCTTGCTGGACCATAAATCCGTTCTTTGGAGTGACATGTGTCCTTTGAAGTGGCATGCTCGCCCGGGCTTATCTCCGCACAGTGTATCCTAGCTCGACCATAAATCCGTCCTTTGGTTAACGCCGCGGCAACGTCTCCGAAAACGTTGTGGTTAGCTCTGCCAGAAAACTGGATATGTGCACAAAAACTAAATTAGTTATAATCTTTTGTGATTCCCTTTCAGGGAGGGTTTGTGAATCCGTACGATTGCGGCTTGAATAAAATTCTAGTAATGTCAGCGAGCCGACGAGGATTTCAGTCCAGACTTGGCAAGTTCCAGCACCTTCACTGAGAAATCGGCTTAGATCGTATATTCGGTTTGCAACGCCTCGCTATCGGCAGGTCGCGATTTACTTTCCCTACCTGCTTACAGTAACTAGAAGTATTATATTCCACGCAAAAATTTTATACCGAGTTTTCACCGGAAATACATGTTTTGATGTCCCCTCAATAAAAAGGTATTTTAGAAAAATGCCTGTGTGTGTCTGTGAACAGCAAGACTCAAAAACAAATTGTCGAAAAAATACTACACTTCATATATTAAGCTCAGTACCTTCCAAAAATGTAACACGAAAATTCTCAAGAAAATCCCCCATCCCAAACTACCCTTTAGATGTCTCGTGTCTCTAAAAATTTTGGTTAAAATAGCATATATTAAATATATTTACACTGGGACGCGTGAGCGAAATATTTTGGAGCAGAATATTCTCATACATGTTAAGGTAACGCGGTCTGAGGACCAATTAGAAATGTCGTTACATTTTGAAGCGCGGAGGTAAGCGTCACTAGTCTTAGGTATAAAAGGGGAAAGAAAGCCCCAGATTTTCACTCTCTTATAGAATCTTGTGGACACACAGTGATACTCTCTGGACGAAATTTTATTTTATTATAATGGTGGGAATTTTTATAATGAGAAAAGCAGCCGCCCATAAGTATTTATTTGGTAATAAACTACATTTTTAAAGGAAATGCAGTGTATTTAATTCACCTTTCCTACGAAAACCCTGAAACCCGTGAAATGAAATAGATAGGTAATTATTAGGAATGAAGAAGAGCAGCAGTAGCCGGAGACAAGAGGGCATCAACCAGAGCAACAACGTTTTCCTGCAACAAATGATGCACAACGCTTTCCCATTACAATTTATTCTAATAGTTTGTTAATTATCACCATTTAAATATTCTGTGT
This sequence comes from Deroplatys truncata, assembly GCA_030765065.1. NCBI lineage: Eukaryota > Metazoa > Arthropoda > Insecta > Mantodea > Mantidae > Deroplatys > Deroplatys truncata. The sequence goes on along the minus strand of CM060981.1, from coordinate 28,325,914 downwards.
TTGCCTAGAACTGAATGTGACTAGAAAACATTCCAAGGTTATGCCTTTTTACTTTCTCTACTACGTATAGTAAGTAGGGGAAGTATTGTATTCCACCCAAAAATTCGATACCGAGATTTCACCGGAAATATATGTTTTGGGACTCCCTGAATCCAAAAAAAGCATTTTGGAAATATGTTCGTGTGTGTGTGTCTGTGTCTGTGAACAGCAAAACTCAGAAACGAACAATCGGATGAACACCAAACTTGGTATTTAGGTTCAGTGTCTTCCAGAGATGCGACACGAAGGTTTTCAAGAAAATCCCCCATCCCAGATTACCCTTTACATGGAAGACTTTTCGAAAAATTTAATTTTCTCAAAAATGGCTTTAACGATTTTGATTAAAATATTATATGTTTAAGATATTTTCATGAAAAATGAAATGTATATCTTGAATTTTCTGGGAATGTCTCCAAAAGTATTCTTCATTGCGAACGACTTTTGCATAACCGGTAAACCATAAGAGATACACAAAATTTTACTACACAAAAAAGTAGATCGCGTTAAAATACACAATTTATATCATATACATTGTTTTTGTTGAGTGAACCATTTTCGAGATATTGCTTGTTATTCCCTTAACTTTTCAATACTTATTTTCTCAAATGGGAATTCGTTATTCATTTTTTTGTCTTGGATATGCAAAGAGTATTAATCTGTGGCAAAGAGAATGGTGCTGCACCTAGCAACCAGCTATTAAGAGATATATCTATGCTTAAAGTCTACTGTATTTCTATATTGCCCTTGCAAATACAAAACAAGGGGAACATAGTACGCCTTAAGCGATAGTCAAATATTTTTAGAACTGGTTGCTATATGTAAAATGTAATTCTCTTTACATGTCAAAAGATCGTTTCTGCAAATGTTTATCTCGATTAATATGAAATAGTTGGAGGAAAAGAGTTTGTAAAAATAGTTTGTACAAGAGTAGAAAGTCATGCCAGTGTAACACATGAAATTTTTACTATCGTAATTAACGCCTAAACAATGTGAACATCGGTTTTGAGATGCATTTTAAAGAAAACCAGCATCTAAAGCAACAATTTATAATTGTTACAGCGAATTCAAAAGATATCGTGTTTTTCTTAACGTTTTTGCTGTTACTGATGAAAATATTGCCGCTGTTCGAGAAATGCTTCAAGAAAACCACGGACAACTTATGAATTTATTCGGGCGACATTGGGCATTGGAATTAATCAAATCCAAAACGTTTTACATAACTGTCAGGCGTGAGAAAGCTTTGTTGTTGATGGAATCCATATAAATTGACTACCGGTCAAAAACAACAACGCACTGATTGATGAAGAAAAACTGTAAAAAAATTCCAAGGCATCACTCAAACTTGGTTTGGAATGTCGTTACTGGTGATGAACTTTATGTTCCTGAAAAGAAAACACAATTGATTCAATGGGTCTTTCGAATAGAGCCTAAGCCTACAAAAGTCCGACGAATTCGCAGTGCTGGTTAGATGATGATCGATAGCCATATTACTACTATAGCATCAGAAGATAGACGTACCGTTACCGCAGACTGGTGTACAAATATCTGTTTACCGCAAATTTTGAAAAACGTCATGAAAAATGAAGTTTGTTGTTGCTTCACGTATGGAAAGCCGATTTAAAGTAGGAGTTGTATTGTAGTTCTTATGTTGGGGAGCCAAATTTGAAGTAGTTGCAACCGCACGTATGGTGAAAAGTTTCCGGTAGGCTTCGCCCTAAATGTACTTTCTGGTGGCCTTTGTCCCAAATGTTTAAAAATCATTAACTTTGTAATTTTTGACTGTTTCTTTAAATATTATATATTTATGTTTGCCTCGGCTGCGTCAGTATTATTGTTAGAGACAAGAATGTCTTAGCAGGGTTGTGGTGCGACTGAAGAATGTAGACTTACACAGATTATAATTCTACTTCACTCCTTTTATTAATGCTTGATACGATTTTAAATAACACTTCACTGATATAGAAAGTTGTGAGATTTTTGTATTAATTACTTGCACTTTTTAACACGTAAAACTATTTTCGTCTCACACGAATTTGTAAATTTAGCTATATTTCAATTTCTGATCGGCTAATCCTACTCCAATAGAATACCTTCATTTAACGAAGGTTTTTTCTGGTTGTTTTATTGGTTATTTATGAACTGTCTCAACATTTACATTATTGTTGCTGCAATAAATACTAGTAGCATTATTAAACTCTCTTACTCATTATTGCCTCAGGTTACCCTTTGTTACCTGATTGTGAGTAACTTTTAACCTATTATTCTCACAGCTCCTACATTATGAAATTATGTAATACATTCACATAACATTATTACACTTGTATACAATAATATAAACATATACAATGACTGTAATATACACTTTTTATAAAATATTACATATACATATTGCTTTAAGGGAGCTGTTATTATATTTTTTATTATATAATCAGACTGAAATCACTTAAGTGTTAAAAATACTGCCTCAAAAACACCCAAAAGAAAAATGAATGTGACATCGTGACAACTTATCGTCACATAAAGCAAAACTAACAACTGAGTATCTGCCCTAAATGTCAGCACCATGAATCCTCCATTATACAACCCTGACCTAAGCCCTTGATTTATTTTTGTTTCCAAAAATTAAAGATAAAATGGGTATAATTACTTATTACTTTCTCTGCTAGTATAGTAAGTGGGGGAAGTATTGCATTCCACCCAAAAATTCGACACGGATGTTTCACCGGAAATATACATTTGGACGCCCCTTGAATCCAAAAATAAAAAGCATTTTAGAAAAATATACGTGTCTGTGTCTGTGTGACTGTGAACACCGTAACTCAAGAACTAAAAGCGAGATAAATACCAAATATTGGTATTTAGGTTCAGTATTCTTCAGAGATGCGACACGAATATTTTCAAGAAAATTCCCCACCCTAGACTAACCTTTACATGTAAAAGCTTTCGATAATTTTGATTTTCTCAAAAATGACCCTAACGATTTTGATTACTATATCATATGTTTAGGATAGATTCATGACAAATGAAATGTATACCTTGAATTTTCTGGGAATGTCCCCAAAAGCCCTCTTTATTCACAATTTATGTCGTATACATTTCCGAGATATTCCTTGTTATTTATTCGTATTTTCTAATACTTACACTTTTTCTCAAATGGGAATTCGTTATTTGTTTTTTATGTCCTGGACATGCAAAGAGAATGGAATACTCCACATAGCAACCAGCCCTTAAAACATTTGACTGTCGCTTAAAGCTTACCAATTCCCCTTATACGTACAAGATAATTAGCAATAAGATTAACATGAAGTAGATGGAGAATAAGCGTTTGTAAAAATAGTTTGTACGAGAGTAGAGAAAGTCATGTGAGTGTAACAGATCAGATTTTTCGTCATCAGATGAAGCAGTGGAACATAATAAAATCCTGATTTCTAAAGTGCCTCAGAAAGAGTGGCATCATTGCTTTAAGGACTGGTTTCATTGAATGTAAAGATGCTTTGATGTTAAAGGGGAAAATTTTGAAAAAGAATAAAATAATTTAAATTTTTAAAAACTAACCCTGTTTAATTTTCTAAAAAATTTCCAGAGTCAAATTTTATTTGACTAGAAGCAAATAGAGCAATAAGCTTTTATAAGAATAGATTCTAGAAAGTGAGTAGGGAATACCACATGAATGTAACACCATATTTTTAGGATGGTTTGCTAAAACGTCGCTCACAATGTGAGGTAACATTGCTTGGCAGGTTCACTACACAAGCCCACCCTTATAAATTGTTATTCACTCAATGTCCCTACCCTCGATCCCTGGCTTACACACAATTTCTGCACAATGCACCAGGGACTTTAGTTTTAATTCCCTTGTACGGCCGGGACGCATTATACTTTATTTACCGGATCAACATTTCCAGGTCACATTCTATTGATCACCTTCATGAATATTCCAAGAAGCGAACTTGTGAACTTGAAACTTCTTTAGTGGCGGGGGGGGGGTATCGAGAGCAGCGCTTTATAACCCGAAAAGGTCATCCCTCAAGACACGATGGTGGGTCCAGTATCAAAATGTTCGGCAGAGAAAAGCCTATAAAGGGAACAGAGCATCTTTCCTGACTTCCCAAGTGGGTTAGAGATCGACCCTGGATCTGCAGCGAGTATTATGTAAACCGTAAGAGTAATATATAATGTTTTAGCGACGTAAGAAACAAAATCCAGATGGCAGTGACCGGCCAAACCATCTTTAAGGGGTTACAAACGAAATACTTGATCATAAAACAAGAAATATAAGAATTAGGCTCAATAAAAGCGATTCTTAATCATAATATTTAATATTAATATTTTATTTTAAATACAAAGTACTTTTAAGTATTTGGACCATAGTGAGGATTTTTCTTTGATTTTTACATAAATAAGTCAGTATCCATGTTCGTTCACAAGAGAAATACTGCTTACCTCGCAGGAGTATATTCGTACAATATACAGAGTGAGCCTTTCCCCGTCATCGACTCTCGTTGCCGTCTGCCGCTATCATAGAAAGGCGTGGATGGAACCATACAACATTTTAAAGCTACTTTTGAAGGCTTTACTTAACAACTTTATGAAAGCAGATGCTGAAACTGGCCACCGTCGCTGTCCATACATTTCTGGCACCTCTTTAGGAAACTATCCATCATGGAATTTTTGGGGGGAATTTTACAAACGATGACGGATGTCGTCTAATGTTTCTTCGGTAAGAACCGAACGCCGTCTTTTAGATTTCTTAACCTGAACACTTCCTGTGGCCTGAAATTTACTGTAAAGTTCATGGATTGTTGTACGGCCTGGAACTTTTACACCTGGAAATCTTTTTGCAAATCGTACTTTTACTTGGCGACTTAACACATAAATAAATACACGCTGTGTAGTAAAAATCATATACTGAGCCATAATATACTTTATGACAAAGTACAGGACATAATAGTAAATAACTCGTAATAACTGGACTACATCACATCACCGTTAACTCAAAACTGCACTTCACACTGCACAGCAAAACCACAACAGCGTGACTTTTTTTATAGCAGCAGTGCGTTATATTTCCACATACCCAGTGGAATAACACCGCGCAGCCGGTAATATTGTTCATAAAATACCCCTCCGGGGTAACTTAAAACAAATTTTAAAGGACCAACTCACGTTCTGGAGTGACATGACTAGGCTTCGGACATGACTTTAGGTTAAGTTAACTTCTATTATACTGCTACTTTGTTTACAAGCGAGCGGAGAGTGAGTAGTCTCGTGTGCTACTGAGTTTGTGCTGTGCTGAGTAGTATGTACGCTATAGGTATAGGTGGGCACAGAAGCAAGTATACAGTTCTGTAGTAAATTTAAGATTTTATTACAAAGTATAAATTGTGGCAGTATTTTATATCACAACACTGTAAATGCCAGAGTGATTGTAGTGTAAATATGCGTTATTGTATGACAATGATTTGAGATGTTTGTTAATTATAAGCATTGTTAGGAAATAAGTTTACACGGCCTCACTGAAACTGACAATAGGAGCGGGTAACAATGAAGCGAGTTGTTTATTAATTAGATTGAGACAAACAAATGACGTCAGAGTAGCGTGCTTTTCTTTAGAAATGGAGGGAATATCTTCCCTAGAGCATATGTGTTCGTAATTTTGATTAGATATAGAAATAGACGCTAATGTTGGCGCGCTTTATTAACCAATATCAGTTCTGTTATAATCTTTAGGCATATCGGGGTGAGGGAGTATAAATATATGAAGCCAGAGACGGGTAACGCGCAGTTCTACAGAATCATTCAGAAGTTACACGTCGCTCAGTCCAACAGAATCATTCGCGGGTTACACGTCACACAGTTCTACAGAATAATTCACAAGGCAAACGTCGCACAGTTCAACAGAATCATCCACGGGTTATACGTCGCGCAATTCTACAGAATCTCTCGCGTCGTAAAGTTAGTTAAAAGATGTGAAATATGCGAATTAATAATGTGCGGCAAATAAGCGATAATAGTTACATTCGAAAATACAACAGTTTCAGTCCGGCATGTATCAAGAGTAAATATGTGAAATTAATAACGTGTGATGGCAATAAAAGTGTAAAAACAAATTCTTTTATCAGTGTTATCCTTTCCGTTTACACACCCTGTTCAAGAGATTTGCTTGACCGAGTAAAAATAGCTAGCCGGAGGACAAAGAACCCAAAATTCAAAATTGTAAAAATAACAGGCGCTCAGCAAATAAGATAACACGACGATACCGCGACAAAATAAGATGAACAAAATAATAAATCTGAATTGTGACAGATGAGATAATCAGTTTCATGTTAAATTACGTGCCTGGATAATTGTTACAATGGATTAGAATATATTTTCGAAATATATCAAAAGCAAAACCTCAGCTCAAACTCAAAAAGGTTTATATCTTCAAAAGCTCCGTTCACATCACATGATGTTAACAGTGCAAAACGAAGCTGACGAACGTCACATGCCTCTGGGAAACGCATGCATTTTTATTATTTAGAATAATGTTATTCTTAACATTAATAATATTATTATTAATGCCTAATACGACACATAATTGCATATCCTGGGTTTTTATCTAAAACACCCTTCAGTTTCTGCTGTGCTATTTTAGCAGCAGAACATTTGTCTACTTCTGTAAAGTATTGTGTCAAATAATCGACAAGTTTCAAGAACTCTGGTAATGCCATCTATGACAAAGACAAATAAAAGTAGACTCACGGAAATTTCATAACTGTGCATTTCTCCAGAAACGTTTTAAAAGCAGAATTTTGGAGTTTATTAAATGGGATATTTGTGCTTACCGTCGTGTCAGACGAATCCCTTTAAGCTTCGGTTTGGCTACATGAGTTCGTGGTTTTTGATGTGGATAATATATCCTCACCCCCTCACTTCTAGGAAACAACGTAATATTTTGTGAGTGTTGTTTAGATTTACAGTGTCTTGCAACAAAAACCCTTCTCTCTCCTTTGATTTCAATCTGGCATACATTACAAAATATACTTTCACCTCTTACATCAAAATACTCGCGTCCATATTCGTTTACAAGTAAGACACTGTTCTTACTGGTTGTTTTCGGCATGTTTTGTCAGCTCATAACGACCGGACTTCGTAACTTGAGAGCAGGCTTTATATGTACTGATCGGTTGATTGGCAGTGCTTGGGGAGAGGTAGATCTCAGTGAAACCCTGTGCGCACGTAACTGTTTTCCAGTCAAAGTGCAACGATACAGCAACCGTGTCCGAAGCCTAGACATGACTTCTAGTTTCAACTGCTTTAATTATTTTTACTGCTATAGTGGAATGAAATAAAGATGTTATAGCAAAAGTTCTATCTTTTTATGGACACACACCTGCAATTTACAACGTTAGGATTGCATAAAATGTTACATCCAGCTTTCATATAATCTCGAATGAATAAAATAATTTCCCTCGAAACTTTTTACTTTCTCTACTACGTATAGTAAGTAGGGGAAGTATTGTATTCCACCCAAAAATTCCATACCGAGATTTTACCGGAAATACATGTTTTGAGGCACCCTGAATAAAAAAAAAAGCATTTTTGAAAACATGTCCGTGTGTGTCTGTGAACAGCATAACTCAGAAACGAACTGTCAGATAAACACCAAACTTGGTATTTAGGTTCAGTATCTTCCAGAGATGCGACACGAAGGATTTCAAGAAAATCCTCCCACCCCAGATTACCCTTTACATGGAACATTTTTCGAAAATTTTAATTTTCTCAAAAATGGTCTAACGATTTTCATTAAATTATCATATGTTTAAGAAATTTTCATGACAAATGAAATGTATATCTAGAATTTTCTGGGAATGTCTCCAAAATATTCTTCATTGTGAACGAGTTTTGCATAACTGAAACCATAAGAGAAAGACAAAGTTTTACTACACAAAAAATGTAGGTCGCGTTAAGATACACAATTTATGTCATATACATTTTTTTGTTGAGTGAACCATTTCGAGATATTGCTTGTTATTCCCTTAAATTTTCCAATACTTATATTTTTTCTCAAATTGGTTATTCACTTTTTTTTGTCCTGGTAATGCAAAGAGAATGGAATACTCCACATAGCAACCAGCTCTTAAAACATTTGACTATCGCTTAAAGCCTAGCAATTCCCCTTGCACCTACAAGAAAATTAGCAGTAAGATCAACATCTCGATTAACATGAAGCATATGGAGAATAAGCGTTTGTAAAAATAGTTTGTACAAGAGTAGAAAAAGTCCTGTGAGTGTAACACGTCAGATTTTTTGTTTTGAACAACTCTATCCAATGATAAGTACGCTATTTCAATCCTATTTCTTGTTATGACTGATTGATTACACCAACCTTAAGTAAAAGTTCAAATGTGCTTTAGTTAAAGGTATTTTCCCTCAGAAATGTTAAGGCAGTATTTTCCGAAAGAAGTGTTTATTACAGGTGGACTACTTCACCCCTGTATGACGGATTATGTGAGTCTGTCATAGGGAGAAAGTCGTGTGAATGTTTCATAATTGTGTTAAAACATTTCGTGGCCACGTGTAACAGCTGGAAGGTCTATCGACACGCCGCGTGTTTGTTATTCGCGATGTATAGCAACGCGTGGGAAGGTGAGTGACTTAGTTAACACTTTTGTTTGTGTCACGTGGTTCTGTTTCGCCGCACGTACTCAATTTCCACAAAGGTAAACTTGGGGTTGAAACTAAACCTTCAAGTGGACTGAAGACAGCCGCCGCCGCCGCCGCTCTCCTTTTTCTTTTCCGCCTACGCTGCATTTTGTGTGCAGGCGTTGCTCCTGTTGCACTCGGCTTTTCTTTGCGGCTTTCTCTGATGGATTATCATACACCTCGAGTTTTCTTCTTCAAGGCCGGAATGGGGGAGGATATTGCGCGGTGTCGGCATCAGGATGACACATCTGGAAACGTTACGAATCCCATCTGCATTGTGGCTGTACTCTCTTTGCCGGTGAAGTTATCTCCTTTTCTCTAACTATTAGTTCGGGGGTATTGAGGGAGGTGGGATGTTATGAAGACACAATACACTACAAAATAAGAGCAGTGAAGTACTGGCTGAGGCTGATGCAGGGGGATAACTCCACATACAAACCAAATGTTATAAATACCAGCGAGAAAACCTGTCTCCTAAGCTGATTTGGAAAGGGGTTTGAGGAGAACAGGCATGGGGTCAGTATGGCAAAGAGCTGAAACAAATGACAAAAACATATGGAAAGGTATCAAAATAAGACTAAGAGACATCAACCAACAGGAAATAGAATCAGATTGTAAAATTAAACCTTCTCTAAGTCTAGCAAATGAAGTAAAATTGAACTGGGGTAAAGAGGCATACGTACTTAACTTAGGAAGACAGGAAAGATCAGGAATGGCATGGTTTAGACTGGGAGGCTGGAGGGCACAGAAAAACTGACGATTCTGGCAGGAGAATCTGCCCATTCTGTGATTTGAAAGAGGGCTGTGTACATATTTTGGCGGAATGTGTACAGTGGGAGAACCAGCGAACAATTAAACTCAAAGAAAAATTCTTAAGCCCGTCAAGAAACAGATTGGCATGTTGGGAGCTACTGGCTGACCAGAGGAACTGGCAAAACATGGGCAATTTCTTGCGCGAAGCTAAGTATAATTTGTTCAGTTAGACAAAGGTAATTTATCTCTATTTTCCTTTTTCTTGTTCTTTTTGTTTCGTTTTCTTCTTCTGTTGTTTATTTTGTCACAATACCTTGTATCTTAAATATGCATGTACGGTCAATGACCCATGCACTAAATACTTGTGTAATAACTTCAATAATTTGAAACCAATAAAGATACATTATCTATCTATATTCACAGTTGTGCCCTTTTCACAGGCCCCTCTCTATTAATCTAGTGCATAGGAAGCAAATCTAATAACCCTCTTGACATAATTTCCTATTCTATTATTGTTTCACACTCCACAGTCTTATAATTTAGTGATGCGGATAGTAAAAATTTTTATTATTAGTCATTTTTTTTCTTTCTTAATTGTCTCTCCTTTACGGTTTCCATAACTCCATTCTTCCATGTTCTTGGAGGTCGTCTCCTTGATCTTGAAGCAGTCTTCTATAACCTATCTTGCTCCATACGCATCACATGTCCATACCATATTAATTGTTTTCTTTAAATATCATACATCTTTTTTAACGTCCATTTCCTGTTCTTATATTTTCATGCGTGATGTTGTCTCTTCTAGATAGTCAAACTGAGTGCCGCCAATAATCCATTTTCAACGTCAATAATATTTTCAGATATTTTTAATTATCATATTAGTTGTCAATAATAATACTAATAATGTCGAAGTCAAGAATTGTCAAAGTTTTATCAACACCTCAAATTTTACGACCTACAAATTTACATCTCCGTCAATTTTAAATCATACCTAGATGACAATGTCAAGTATTATATTAAAAAATCTGATGTGTTACACTCACATGACTTTCTCTACTCTTGTACAAACTATTTTTACAAACGCTTATTCTCCATATGCTTCATGTTAATCGAGATGTTAATCTTATTGCTAATTTTCTTGTAGATGCAAGGGGAATTGGTAGGCTTTAAGCGATAGTCAAATCTTTTAAGAGGTGGTTGCCAGGACAAAAAAGTGAATAACGAATTTGAGAAAAAATATAAGTATTGGAAAATTTAAGGGAATAACAAGCAATATCTCGAAAATGGTTTACTCAACAAAAAAATGTATATGACATAAATTGTATATTTTAACGCGCTCTACATTTTTTGTGTAGTAAAATTTTGTCTATCTCTTATGGTTTACCAGTTATGCAAAAGTCGTTCGCAATGAAGAACACTTTTGGAGACATTCCCAGAAACTTCGAGATATACATTTCATTTGTCATGAAAATATCTTAAACATATGATATTTTAATCAAAATCGTTAGAGCCATTTTTGAGAAAATTAAAATTTTTGAAACATTTTCCATGTAAAGGGTAGTCTGGAGTGGGGGGATTTTCTTAAAAACCTTCGTGTCGCATCTCTGGAAGATACTGAACCTAAATACCAAGCTTAGTGTTTATCCGACTGTTCGTTTCTGAGTTATGCTGTTCACAGACACACGGACATGTTTCCAAAAATGTTTTTTTTGGGTTCAGCGGTTCTCAAAAAATGTATTTCCAGTGAAATCTGGGTATCGAATTTTTGGATGGAATACAATACTTCCCCTACTTACTATACGTAGTAGAGAAAGTAAACATCTGATGTGATACATTCACTTGACTTTCTCTACTATCTATTTTTCTATTTTCTTCGTTTTAATACAAATAAACCTTTGCAGAAAAGCTACATTACACATTACGTTATAGATACAAAGAGAACAGCGACAGTCAAATTTTTAACAACTGGACGCTATATGCTGGCCTTAAAATTCCACACTGTTTCCATGAAATCGCGAGAAACAACTGGAAATCGACAGGATTTAAAAGAATCACAAAGTATTGAACCCCTCATTCCATTAATAATGGATATCTCGAAATGGTGTATGCCACAAAAACGATATTTTAAACAAATTGTTTGTTTTAAAGAGATCTATATTTGTGTGTAGTACGTTTTCGTGTATCGTTACACAGTTATACAAGATTATACAAAACTGTAGTTGAAGAGGACTTCATAGTCTTTTTCCAGAAAAGTAAAATTAATAATTTTATTTGCCATATAATTATCTTTAATAAAGGGTATTCAAATCAAAGTCGTTTGTGAGAAAATAACAAATTTCGAAATTTTTTTAACGAAATGGTTAGCTTGGATTTGAGGAATTTTGTTGAAAGTCTTCGTGCCGCTTGTTGGTGAACTTTTCGATTTTTAGTTATGTTGTTCACACACACCGACAGATCCTTTTCTAAAATGCTTTCTTTTTTGGGGGGGGGGAATCCTCAAATTATGTATTTTCTATAAAATTTCCATATGAATATTTGTATGGAACGCAATACCTTCTCTATGTACAAGGTAACGAAAGTAAAAAGGTAAAAGTTATAAAATAAAAACTCTTTAAAAAGGATATTAAAAACAAGATATTTCTGTGGGTTAATTTCGCTGTTACAGCATTTTAACGTGGATACCAATACTTCTTATAGTCAATGTACACATATAGACTCCCTACACTCACTTTCTCAGATTTGATAAACGTGCGCACGCTCAAAATTGTGACGGCGCGCGCGAAGCTAAGTGCATTCTGGCCCGGCACCTGGGTGGGGTCCTCGACCGGCCTTCAGAACAATAACCGCGCTGCGAACCCATTATGTGCCGCTTCCCCTCAGTTTTTATTGCCTCAGAAGATTCCTTTCGGCATGTTTTAGTAGCCTCCCGTTCGAGAACGTTCCGCTTTGTATGCTGGGCCTATATAAGGGGCTGTCTAGTGCTCGGTTGGAGGGAGAGTTTAGTTCCGTTAGTGACGAAGTTAAGTGTAGTCAAGAAGTCGAAGAGTTTGGACGGTGCCGAGTGCAGCTAGTTCAGGGTTGTGACTCTACGGTTCAGTTATTACTTGTAACTCAGAAGTTGAGTTGAGATTCGATTTGACAAATCAGTTGTGTTCTGTTCTGTATCAAAAGTGTCACACTTAAAGTTTGTATTACGCTGAGCGCCCAAGTGGCAAATAAAGCTTTTTAACAACTGATCATCTCGGTTTTTGCAGTAAAATAAGAAGATCGGTTGCTTTGGAGTGGTAGTATAATATGACATATATTATAATCTATATTAACATTATAAGGAGAGAATTCGAGTGCTTGTTGTAGGATAATCTTAAAAACCTCTCATCCGAGTTTTAAATTCTTTCAGCATTCTGTTTTTCCAGATGGTCACAGGCTTTATAATGTTTCCAAAATGTTGAAAACTGGCGGGTTAGATGTTTTACTTTCTCCACTAGGTATAGTAAATAGGGACAGTATTGCATTCCACCCAAAAGTGCGATACCGAGATTTCGCCGTAAATACACGTTTTGAGGCCACCTAAATAAAAAAAGCATTTTTAGAAAAGTTCCATGTGTGTGTGAACAGCATAACTCAAAAACCAGTCGGATAAATACCAAACTTCGTACTTGAGTTTAGTATCCTCTAAAAATGCGACAGAAAGGTTTTCAAGAAAATCCCCTGCTCCAACTACCCTTTACATGGAACATTTTTCGAAAATTTTGATTGCCTAAAAAGTCTGTAGCGATTTGGATTAAAATACCAAACATGAAAGATATTTACATGACAAATAAACTGTATATCTTGAATTTTCTGGGAATATCCTATGAAATCCTCTTCATTCGGTAGGGATTTTGTGTAACCCTGTATAACCGGTAAACGTTAAGTGCTAGACGAAAACATACTACATAAAAATGTAGATCTCTTAAAACACACAATTTAATTAATATAAGTTTTTAAAGGTATAAGTCCTTTTTGAGATATCCGTTATTAAAGTTTAGAATTGTTCATTTCTTGATCATTCTTTAAAGCACTTTAGACATTCAGTTGTTTCTCGCGATTGCATGGAAACAGTATGGAATTTTACGGCCCAGGGTCTTAACATTTGAGATAGAGAGTAGAGAAAGTCATGTGAACGTACCACATCAGATTTTGTTTTCCATATGTCGCTAAATTTCAGTCCCGTTGCGTTGAATATATTTATCAGATGCTATTTTTGCACTTTATTGCAAATATAACAGGTTTTTAACGACTTCGAGTCCAAAGCGATAAATGGTGAGGCTTAAAATATATTAAAATTGACTTATTTTAGGGAGGTTGTATGCCGTTCTATCACCACATTTACTTCATATATCACTGAAGTTTTATCAAGGAATATTTTTGATATGGTTTTGACAAAAATGATAAGCTATCCTTACATTCAATCCCTATGTTCAACCCCTTACACACAAATCTACATCCTTTGACGTATCTATGGAACTTTGAGGGTTTTACTATAGGACCCAATGGAAATTATAGGGTACCTTACAATTCCAAAAACTCCCCTACCATATTTTCAACCCTTTATGTAGAACTCTACACTGTTTAAATCATATGGTCAAAATATTGCAACAGGAGTTGTCATAAATCATAGTTTACAAATTGGCACTATTTGACCAATGGGAACAAATCTTTGAGCAGTTACGCTGTAGGTGCAGGTGTAAATTACAGATATTTACTACTTTGAAACATCACCCCTCAATCTCGTACTCGTTATCATTGTAATTGTAACTACCAGAACGATTACAATTGTTACGGCGGGAGTTCGAGCTGCGTCGGCCGGCGCACAAGTATCCGTGCGGTGGTCAGAGTGTGAAAGAAGAGCAAGTAGAAGACATTTTATGCTGAATTCCATGGACTGTAGGTTCATAATTACCCAATACTATTCACAATAAGGGACCACAAATTCATTGATAATGTGGCGTATTATTAATTTTATTGCCATTAGCAAACTCATTGTTGTGCTGTATTGTTTTTACCAGACGTAGCCCTTTCGGTGAGGACCACGCCAAAGGGAAAGATCTTCTCGAAGTTGTCTGGTATGACGTCAGCCCTGTCTGGCTTCGGCTAGACACGGTGGGGGTGAGATAGCGTCACTCTAGTGGAAGTGTTCCTTGGAGCCAGACGTGTGTGTGGCCGGTCTACGGTTTAGTGGCATCTCTCTCCATCCTTTTTCCTTTGTTCAATATGTAGAGTCGACAGACGTGCTGTGAATAAATCTCAGGTATGTAAAGGTAATGTGTGTTATGTAATTAGGTCCCGGATTTTTTGCTGCCAGCGAGTTGCGCCCCCCCCCATCAGCGTGTTGGGGTGATCTAAATTAATTCCTTCTTCCTGGTAACCTTTTGGCCTTCACCCCAACATGTAACAATATTCACAGAAATGGAAATGAAATCTCAGAAGTAGTATTTATGATTTTAGCCTCTGCCCTTCTCCGAATAATATTCTATATTCTGGAAAGGTTACATGTAGTCGGTAACACATTTTTAGGGGTTATACAACTGTTTGAGTCAATTTAACTTTTTATACTACGCATTTATAGTGATTGGGGGAAGTGTTGTATTCCATTCAAAATTTTGACGTTGAAATTTCACAGGAAATACAGGTTTTGAGGTCCCTGAACTCCAAGAAATATTTTTTAAAAAAGAATCGTACGTGTATATGTCTGTGCCTCTCTGTAAAGCCGGTTAAATACCAAGCTTGGTATTTTAGTCTGGTATCTTCCAAGGATGCGACACAAAGATTTACAACAAAATCCTCCCACTCCAAACTATTCCTTGCATGGAAAGTTTTACAAAATTGTTTAGTTTCTCAAAAACGACCCAAACGATTGATTAAAACAACGTACGTTTAAGATATTTTATATGAGAAATGTTGGATGTGCTCTTAAAACGTACGAAAGCAATGAAAGTATGTAATTGGCTTTAAGGCTCTTGTGACGTAAAGTTACATTTGAAATGCAGATGTTAATACAGGCAAAAAGTTGTGGTTCACAAGGTTGTAACTGGATTTTGACCCTTTAGAACGATTTCACTCCTAGTCGCGGCCTCTCTGCGGGCAAACAGCAATATCGTTTTTCTTTGCTGTCGGTTTTGTCAGCTTTTTCAGCCGAAAATTTTCGCATGTCATCCACGGTTTGGTTTACAGGTCATGAGCCATTTGGAGATAACAAATCGATGTTTTGAAAACGCTGTGCTTTGACGGTTTATGAATAATTATCTCCATATGGACCAGATATGAACATGGGCAGACGTCAGAGCAGTATTAAATTCCTGTTACCTTTTTTCCCAACTTGCAAAATTGTTTCTCTAATTTCCACTCTAGGTCCTGCTCACCTATGGAAATCTACCTTATGGGGCCCCTTCAACCCCCAAAAAGAGGTTTTTTTTAAAACATCTGATGGTTTGCACTCATATGATCTTCTCCACTCTCTCTTCTGCAAACTAATCTTACAAAATCGAGCGGGATGGCCACGTCTGCGGCCCGCATTTGGGGGGTTCCGGATTCGATTCCCGGTGACTGACCCTCCGACCATGGGTTTTTGTCATCAGGTCGCCTAAGCGAATGCCGGGGTGGTGTAATCTACCACGATCTCCTCTTTTCCCCATTCTCTCTCATTTCATCTCTCCCTTTCACGTTTCAGGTGTGTTTTTAGGTCCTTTGGTGCTGACGGTGTCGGGCAGGTGGGGTGGATACACGCACATTGGAAAGATTTCTCCCTGTGAACGCCAGCGTGCTTGGTCGCCTACTCTCGAGATTATTCACCTCTACTGGTGAGCGGGTTTTTCAACCTGGAAATATTAGGGACCTCTACACGTCTTTATGGGCCTGATTGCCAGCGGACCTGAGACCTCCTACGGTTCCATCACCTCATCCTTGCCTCCCGGGGGACTGTAGCCACAATAGATCAAGCTGGTCACAGTGCACAAGGTTAGCGAATGTTTAACTTCACAAAATACTTTATTTCACAGTAAATGGTGTGCTTTAAGGAGATCTACATTTTTTGTGTAGTAAGATTTTGTCTATCTCTTACGGTTTACCAGTTATACAAAAGTCATTCAGGCTATTCCCGGAACATTCAAGATATACATTTTATTTGTTGAAGTAGAATATTTGTTGGTAGTTGGAAGATGCTTCATGTTTATATACACCACGTATGGGAGCCAATTTGTCGCGGTCACTTCGTGTTATCTTATTTCTGAGCGCCTGTTATTGTATCACTATTTTTAAACTTGGGTTGGTTGTCCTCCGGCTAGCTATTATTTCTCGGTCGAGCAAATCTCTTAAACAGGGTGTGTAAACGGAAAGGACTTGTTACTAAAAGATAACACTGATAAAAGTATTTTGTTTTTACCTTTTTATTGCCATCACACGTTATTCATTTCACATAATTATTCTTGATACACGCCAAACTGAAACTGTTATATTTTCTAATATTACTATAATCACTTATTTGCTGCACATTATTAATTCGCGTATTTCACATTTATAACAAACTTTAAGACGCGATAGATTCTGTAGAATCGCGTAACGTGTACTTTATGTATGCTTCCGTTGAACTACGCGACGTGTTACCCGCGAATTTTCTTCTGGACTGAGTGACGTGTAATGCACAAATGTTTCTGTTGGACTGGGCAATACTTGCCTCTGGCTTTAGCTTTTTATACTCCCACACCCCGATATGCCTAAAGATTATAACTGAGCTGCTATTGGTTGATAAAACGCGCCAACATTAGCGTCTATTTTTATATCCAATCAAAATTACGAAAACACATGCTCTAAGGAAGATATTCCCTCCATTTCTACAGAAAAGCGCGCCAATCTGACGTCATTTGCTTGTCTCTATTAATTGATAAACAACTCACCCGCTCTTATTGTCAGTTTCAGTGAGGCCGTGTAAACTTATTTCCTAACAATGCTTATAATTAACAAACATCTCACATAAATGTCATACAATAATGCTTATTTACACTACAATCACTCTGGCATTTACATTATTGTGATACAAATCACTGCCACATTGTCATTATAATATCTTAAACGTATAGTATTTTAATGAAAATCCTTTGAGTCATTTTTGAGAAACTAAACAATTTCGTAAAACTTTCCATACAAAAAATAGTTTGGAGAGGGGGGATTTTGTCGAAAATCTTCGTGTCACATCCTTGGAGGATACTGAACTAAAATACCTAGTTTGATGTTTAACCCACTTTTCGTTTTTTATTTACGATGCTCACAGAAAAAAAAACATTTACAGAGAGGCAGAGACAGATACACGTAAGGACCTTTTTCTAGAAGTTCTTTTTTGGGGGCTCAGGGACCTCTAAGCATGTATTTCCGGTAAAATCTCAACATCAGATTTTTGTGTGGAATACAATACTACTTTCAATTACTGTAAATTTGTAGTATACAAAATTAAATTCACTTAAACATTTGGATAACCCCTAAAAATGTGTTACAGACTACTATAACCTTTCCAGAGTATGGAAGATTATTGAAAGGAGGACAGAGGTTAAAGTCAGAAATGCTATTGCTGATATTTCATTTCCACTCCTGTGAATATCAGTGAATTTGCGGTCCCTTATTATGAACACTGTTGAGTAATTATGAATTTATAGTTCTAGGGGGTAAATGGTGGAATTCAGCATAAAAAAGTCTTCTACTGTGGTCTTCTTTGAGGCAGTAGTTTTAACATGTAATTGATATCAGTCTAATTATATAATATAAAATATAATAGCCCACCTTAAAGCAATATGTGTATAATTTAACATATAAAATGTATGTAACAGTCATTGTATTATGTACATGTATAATAATGTTATGAAATGTATTGTATAGTTTTAACACTATAGGAGCTGTGAGAATAGAAGCCGAAAGTTGCTAACAATGAGGTAACCTTGAGACAACAATAAATTAGAAGGTTTAATAAATGCTTCTAATAAGTCTTGGAAGATAATGTAATATTTAAAACAGTTTAAAAATAGCCAATCAAAAACTAGAAAAAGCTTAAGTTAAATAAAAGTATTCTATTGGAGTAGGATTAGCCAATCAGAGACTTGAAACAGAGAAAATATACAAATTCAGGCGGTAGACGCTACAAGATAGCGTTCCCAAGCAGTCAGTTAGATTTGGTACGTGTTCATTGTGAGACATATCAATTCATTGCGGTGAGAAGAATATAAAGTTTAACTGTTAAAAGTGTAAATAACAATAATCTCACAGCTCTATAGTATGTTACATCAGTGAAGTGTTATTTAATCGTGTGAAAGATGATGCAGTAATTTGTATCACAAATTATTTAAATGTAAAGAGTGATTATAGTATGAATATGCTTTATTATGTGACATTGATTTGAAATGTTTGTTGATTGTAATTATTGTTGGGAAGTAAGTTTATACTGCCTTACTGAAACTGACAATAATAGCGTGCAATAATGCAGCGAGGGGGTGAGCTGTTTATCATTATTGGAAACGAGGAAGTTACGTAATATTCGCGCGTTTTTCTTTTAGAAATTGCTGGAACATTTCCCTTGAGCATATGTATTCATAATTTTCATTGGATATATAAATAGACGCTAATGTTGGCGCGTTTTATTAGCCAATTGCAGCTCAGTTATAATCTTTAGGCATATCTGGGTGTATGAGTATAAAATGTAGGTTAGAGGTAAAGACCTCGCCAGTTCATCAAAATTCTTTGTACACTACACGTCGCATTCCCGTCAGTTCGTCGAAAATATTTGTATGATACACGTCGCCTTCAGTCCAGCAGAAATATTACACGTCGGCTATCGATTCGCAAGTTACGCGTATAAGAGTTATGAAAAATCTCAAGTATGGTACAGTTAATTATACAAAAGGTTGAAGTACGTGGATTTAAAGTGATCAGTAAGAAGTTGTTATAACAGTTTCAGTTTGGCGAGTGTCAAGATCAATGTGTAAATGTGATAGTTAATGTGTTCGACAATAAAAGTGTAAAACAAATTTCTTCATCAGTGTTATCTTTGGATAAAAGATTCCTTTCCGTTTACACAACCTGTATAAAGAGAAGTGCTTGACCAAAAGATCATAGCTAGCCGGAGGACAATGAACAAAAATTAAATAAAATAAAAGTAGCATTCTTTCAAACAAAACCTAATACTGCCGCAAATTGCTAACACCAGATGGAGCTACAAACCTAACAAAGAATCACGTCAAAAATGGCTTCACCATGTTGAGTAAACACATACACAAATAACATTATAAATATTACTTCAAATTGGCTACCACAACGTGGGGCTACAATTAATGTTAAATAAATAACATTAATAATAATACTACTTCAAATTGACGCCCATACGTGGGGCAGTTAAAATTATGTAACCAAACAAAACAAAAGCAGATATATATATAGGATCTTCAAGTTCTAATAATTTACGTAAAAACATATTACGTAAACATTAAACCACTTGCAAATTGGCGCCCAACGTGGGGCTCACTAAATAAATAAATTAACATTAATAATACCACCTTCAAAGATTAATAACACAAAAGTATAACACGATTATTCTCTACCACGATTCCCTTTCCTTCTTATCTTGCAGCTATACTTCTAGATTTCGTGGTATATGGCGGTACTGGAGAGATGCCGCGGATGTATGCTCAATGGAACGAGTAATTCCCATGTACACAAGAGAGCTGCTTGGTGAGTCGTTCATTGCCCTCTCTCAGCGACTCCAGCAGTGTGTCGAGTCTGCGAGCTTGGAAATGTTAGGCAAATCCGCGCGTCTCTGTGGCCTGTAGCCTCCTGTAGTTCCCTTCAACATGGGAGGTGGTAGCCGCAATAGATCTGTGCAGGTTGCTGCGCACGAGGTGTCCCCCTCAGTTGAATCACATCAACCTTGAGGCAGTATTTTTAACACTTGAATACTTTCAATTAAATAATATAATATGTAAATTCAATAACAGCCCGCCTTGAAGCAATATGTGTATGTAATAGTTTGTAAAATGTATGTAACAGTCATTGCATATGCTTATATTATTGTAAACATGTTCAATAACGTTATGTGAATGCATTACGTAATTTAATAATGTAAGAGCTGTGAGAATAATAAGTTTAAAGTTGCTAACAATGAGGTAAACTTGAGGCAATAATGAGTTTGAGAGTTTAAATGCTACTAGTCATTATTAGAGCAACAATAATGTAAATTTGGTGACAGTTTAAAATTAGCCAAATAACAGCCACAAAAAACTTTAGTAAAATGCAGGTATTCTATTGGACTAGGATTAGCTAATTAGAGACTTGAAATACAGAAGCTTACGGGTTTGAACGGTTGAAATATGTTTAGTTGCCTGCAGACCTCGATAGTGACCGGATGGAAGATGTGTTCTCTAGAGAAATATTACGTATTCTTGTGAAACGAAAATTAAGTATACGCGTTAACAAAGTGCAAGTATTAAATAAAAGAATCGCACAGCTCCTGATATCAGTGTAGTGCTATTTAACTTGTGTCAAGGATTAATAAAAAGAAGTGAATTTAAACTTAAAATCTGTGTAAGCCTACATTTTTGTCGCACCACGCCCTGATTAAGAGAATACTGTCTCTAAGGTAATACTGACGCAGCCGAGGCAAACATAAACATAAATAATATCTATAGAAGCAGTTTAATAACAAAGTTAATATCTTTTTTAAACTTGGAGCGTAACAACAAAAAAACTTTGATGTGTTACACTCATATGATTTTTTCTACTCTTGTACAAACTATTTTTACAAACGCTTATTCTCCATATGCTTCATGTTAATCGAGATATAGAGATGTCAATCTTATTGGTAATTTTCTTGTAAATGCAATGGGAATATGGTAGGTTATAACCGATAGTCAAATTTTTAAGCGCTGGTTGCTAGGTGGCGCATTCCATTCTCATTGCATGTCCAGGACATTAAAAAAATGAACAACGAATTTGAGAAAAAGTATAAGTATTGGAAAATTTAAGGGAATAACAAGCAATATCTCGAAAACGGTTCACTCAACAAAAAAACTGTATATGACAAATTGTGTATTTTAACGCAATCTACATTTTTTGTGTAGTAAAATTTTGTCTATCTCTTATGGTTTACCAGTTATGCAAAAGTCGTTCACAACGAAGAATACTTTTGGAGACATTCCCAGAAAATTCGAGATATGCATTTCATTTCTCATGAGAATATCTTAAACAAATGATGTTTTAATCAAAATCGTTAGAGACATTTGTGAGAAAATTAAAGTTTTCGAAAAATGTTCTATGTAAAGGGTAGTCTGGGGTGGGGGATTTTCTTGAAAACCTTCGTGTCGCATCTCTGGAAGATACTGAACCTAAATACCAAGTTTTGTGTTTATCCGACTGTTCGTTTCTGAGTTATGCTGTTCACAGACAGACACACACACGGACATGTTTCCAAAAATGCTTTTTTTTTGGAATCAGGGGGTCTCAAAACATGTATTTCCGGTGAAATCTCGGTATCGAATTTTTGGGTGGAATACAATAGTTCCCCTACTTACTATACGTAGTAGAGAAAGTAATACATCTTCAAATCGGCTTTTCATACGTAGCAGCATATTACGTAATTATCAACAACTTCAAATTGACGACCATACGTGGAGCTAAAACAATAAACAACGTAAAGAACAATAACTTTCTGAAATTGACGACCAAAGCGTAGTGCAAACTTCAACAGTAAAAAAACACTTTCTTCAAATTGGTACCCATACGTGGGACAGTTAAACTTTAACTTCAACCTTACCTAAGACTCAGTGTTACACTAGGATTTAAAACCTTCAAGACGGTAGACACTCTGGACTGTGGGAAAGGCAGTTTTATTTCGGATTATAAAAATATCACGATATGTAAGTTACACGAAGGTAAGAGCGAGGGATGGTGAGGGGAAGGAGAAAGGGAATTTTAACGCAATAACGTGAACAGAGCAGTGGGTTCAAGGGCCCAGCGCTTATTGTCATTAAGTCCCTATAATTTGGTAATTAAAGAATCCTCCAACTACAGAGTTCGGGCACGACGAGTGTTTTGCTCAAGACCTGCTCTGCTCTTTAAATAAAAAGTTTGCCTGGCCCTGTTAAGGGTTTGCTTCTCCTCAGAACAGTGCTCATTCTGTGCCCTTGGTCTGTTTAGTCCATTCCTCTCTCCGAGATTTCAAAAGCACTTAACTCGCAACCGTCAGCTGCGTTTGAGTTTTGCTTAAACGCCTTTTCTTCGTTTCCGAGACCAGCCTTACTGCCGGATTAATACACTCTAAAATACGTCGGATTGTTTAATCTATATTCAGATTATAAACAGAAAAAGTGCCACAACCCCAAACTCCTTTTACATTGTTATTTTCTAGTGCTTACCTATGCATTATATTCAAGCCTAAATTCTGATATCAAAAATCCAAAAGCATTTTTGGGAAAAGGTCTGTATGAGTTTGTGCAAACATATATAAAAACGAAACGTCCGATACGTTCCAAACTTGGTCATATATATATATATATATATTGTGACCGCGCGCACGAAGCTACTTACAGTCCACCGGTAAGCGCACACTGACCCGGCACCTGTGGATTATTGACCGACCTTCAGAGTCATAGCCGCGCAACGAACCCATTATGTACCGCTTTATCAAAAATGTTACTGCTTCGGTAAATTCCTTTCCGCATGTTCTAGTAGCTTCCCTTTCAAGAACCCACTTTGTGTGCCGGGCCTATATAAAGCTTGAGGCAGTATTTTTAACACTTAAATGATTTTAGTCAAATTATATAATATGTAAATTCAATAACGGTCCGCCTTGAAGCCTATATGTGTAAAATGTATGTAACAGTCTTTGCATATGCTTATATTATTGTATCTATGTGTAATAATGTTTTGTGAATATATCTCAAAACAGAGGACTGGAATAGCATGGCTTAGGTTGGGAGGGTGGAAAGCTCGCAAGATTGTTGATGACGATGGCAGGAAGATTTGCCCATTATGCGGGGAACAAGAAGACTGGACGCATATTTTGGCAGCATGCGTGCAGACGGAGGGTATTAGGAAAAGCTATTACCGGAAGTATTTTTGGCTTCCAACAGACGGAGGACAGCAAGCCGGGACATGATTCTAAACAGCCAAAACTGGCCAAGCTTGGTCACATACTTAATGGAAGTACGTGTACTAAGAGATAAGGTGTTTATGTAATTTTTCTTTAAACATATGTGGTGCTTGAGTACTTGTGCGCGACTGTGTGTGTGTGTGTGTGTGTGTTTGAGTGTGTGATTCAGAGTGTTTTTTCAATTTTATATGTATGTATATAGTGCGGTGATTATAAAAAAAAATAATGGTTTTCTGGTTGATACTGCAAGTCACGTATACAGACCAGGTAATTTTCTAGAGAGCATGTACGGTCTTATGACCCATGTGACTGTGTTATGTGATAAATGTAATACTAAATACTTAATAAATACCACCACTACCACTACTACCACGTAATTTAATAATGTGGGAGCTGTGAGAATAATAAGTTAAACGTTGCTAACAATGAGGTAACCTTGAGGCAATAATGAATTAGAAAGTTTAAATGTTACTTGTGGTTCTTGGAAGCATTAATGTAATTTTAGTGACAGTTTATAAAAAAAATAGCCAATCAGAGACTTGAAATACAGAAATTTACAAGTTTAGACTGTTGAAACCAATTCAGTTGCCTCCAAACAGTGCTCATATGCAGACGCGAGATGTGTCCTCGAGACATTAATTACGTATTCGTGTGAGACGAAAATAGAATACGTGTTAAAAAGTGCAAGTATTAAATAAAAGAATCTCACAGCTCTTGATATTAGTGAAGTGCTATTTAATTTGTGTCAAGGATTAATAAAAAGGAGTGAATTAAAACTTAAAATCTGTGTAAGTCTACATTATTGTCGCATCACGCCCTGCCAAGACTTCCATGTCTCTAACAATAATACTCACGCAGCCGAGGCGAACATAAATATTTAAGAAACCATCAAATTACAAAGTTAATTTTTTTTTAAATTTGGGGCAAAGGCCACCCAAAAATACATTTGGAAACTGCTTACTATACGTGCTGTTGCAACTACTACAAGTTCAGCTCCCCAACAGTTGAAATATAATACAACTCCTACTTCAAATCGGCTTTTCCGAACGTGAAACAAAAACCTTCTTCAAATTGGCGTCCATACGTGGAGCTAATAAATTAATTTTTTTAAATTGACGCCCAAAGCGTGGTGCAAACAACGTAAAGACAATATCTACTTCAAGCTATGACTAGCGCCCGATTCGGCAGTTCAGTTCAGTTAGTTCAGAAGTTATACGATGCATTTTTAAGAACATTCAGACATAGAAAATTCAGACTTTGCAGTAAATGAGTTCACAGAAAGCTCTTTTATATCATATTTTTATATTAAACCCTAACTATTGTAGAAAAACCATACTTTTTGAAGCGTCCAAAATTAGTATTTAGTAATTTTCTTTAATGCACTTTTCAAACGCAGCAAATTTTTGGAAAGAAATTAGAAAAAAGATGCATCGTGTGCAACATTTTGAGTATGGAAAATTTTCAAAAAGAAACCTTTGTGAAAAACAAGATTTATATTTGGGTGCGCCTATTAACAAGCACGCGCCTGTAAATTTATAGATACAGCTAATATGCCAAGTGGGAAAAATATGTTTTCCTAAACTTTAGAATATACACTTTTTATTATGAAAAATCTTGCTTTTTTAATTTTTCACAATTTTTGTCAAAGTTCACCAATGTATAAAAATTAGCAAAAACGCATAAATATGAATTTTAGAGCTTAAAACTCTAGCAACCTATAGTTCAGTTCTATATGGCTTTATAGCTGTACAATCTTTTAAAGCATGTCATATAGAGATTCAAATGTCTTACTGTAATCTTAGCTTCCTATAAAGGAAACTGATGTGTTACACTCACATGACTTTCTGTACTCTTGTACAAACTATTTTTATAAACGCTTATTCTCCATATGCTTCATGTTAATCGAGATGTTAATCTTATTGCTAATTTTCTTGTAGATGCAAGGGGAATTGGTAGGTTTTAAGCGATAGCCAAATGTTTTAAGAGCTGGTTGCTATGTGGAGTATTCCATTATCTTTGCATTACCAGGACAAAAAAAATGAATAACGAATACCCATTTGGGAAAAAGTATAAGTATTGCAAAATTTAAGGGAATAACAAGCAATAACCCGAAAATGGTTCACTCAACCAAAAAAAATGTATATGACATAAATTGGGTATTTTAACGAGATCTACATTTTTTGTGCAGTAAAAATTTGCCCGTCTCTCACGGTTTACCAGTTATGGAAAAATCATTCAGAATGAAGAGGATGAGAAAATCCCCCCATCTGAGATTACCATTTACATGGAACACTTACCGAAAATTTTAATTTTCACAAAAATGGCTCAAACAATTTTGATTAAAATATCATATGTTTAAGATACTTTCATGGGAAATGAAATGTATATCTTGAATTTTCTGGGAATGTCTCCAAAAGTATTCTTCATTGTAAACGACTTTTGCATAACTGGTTAACCATCAAAGATAGACAACATTTTATTACAAAAAATGTAGATCGCGTTAAAATACACAATTTATGTCATATACATGTTTTTGTTGAGTGAACCATTTTCGAGATATTGCTTGTTATTCCCTTAAATTTTCCAATACTTGTAGTTTTTCTCAAATGGGAATTCGTTATTCATTTTTTTTGTCCTGGTAATGCAAAGAGAATGGAACACTCCACATAGCAACCAGCTCTTAAAACATTTGACTATCGCTTAAATCATAAAAAATTGTTTGTACAAGAGTAGAGAAGGTTATGCGAGTGTAACACATCAGATTTTTTATTTAAGGTGCTTCAAAACTTGTACTTACGGTGAAATCTCAGTATTGAACTTCTGGGTGGAATGAAATACCATCTCTACCTACTCTGCAGGTGAAAGAGAAGGGAAGTACAGTATACATTTACCTACATTAATTGCTGCGTTCCAAAGTTAACTGAAGATTCCGTGGATTTTAGACATTTCACAGATATGTTCCTTAAGAGGAGTTGCTTACTTCTTTAATGATAACTGACAGAATACATTTAGACACAAATACCAGAAATTCAAAGTTTATTTTTTTTTTTTTGTTAAAAATCGCGTGCTGTATCCGGCGTGCAGCTGTTGTGGAAAGTTATAGATGGCGTTGTCAGCTGTTGTAGAGTTAAGGTCATTAATCCTCACATAGTGCTCTAATGCGCTTGCTTTGTTAGCTGTCCTGTGAACGGGACTTAAACTCAGGATGCCATGACGCATTTGAGCTCCGGGACAAATTGGGTAACAAGAGGGATTATCCCATGTTCCGCAGTCGGAAGTTCAATCAAACTACAATTATCGTTCGTGAATTATAAATGTCGTCAAGTTACACCGGTATTTGCTGCCATCTGCGCACCACCTTTTTGTTTCACACAATTTCAGCTTGAAGGACTTCAGCAGAATCGAGGTAATGTTTCACAAAATCTTATGTGTTACATTCACATGAATTTCTCTACCATCTATCGCTTATTAGTGGGTTTACAAAGTATTCTTACTAAAGTTTATTTCTTTTTACTTTCTCTACTACGTATAGTAAGTAGAGGAAGAATTGTATTCCACCCAAAAATTCCGTACCGAGATTTCACCGGAAATATATGTTTTCAGACCCCCTGAATCCAAGAAAAGCATTTTTGGAAACATGTCCGTGTGTGTGTCTGTGAACAGCATAACTCAGAAACGAACAGTCGGATATACATAAAACTTGGTATTTAGGTTCAATATCTTCCAGAGATGTGACACGAAGGTTCTCAAGAAAATCCCCCCACCCCAGATTACCCTTTACATGAAAGATTTTTCGAAATTTTTAATTTTCTCAAAAAATGGCTCTAACGATTTTGATTAAAATATCAACTGCTTAAGATATTTTCATGACAAATGAAATGTATATCTCGAATTTTCTGGGAACGTCTCCAAAAGTCTTCTTTATTGTGAACGACTTTTGCATAATTGGTAAACCATAAGAGATACACAAAATTTTACTACACAAAAAAATGCAGATCGCGTTAAAATACGCAATTTATGTCATTTTTTTTTGAGTAAACCATTTTCGAGATATTGCTTGTTATTCCCTTAAGTTTTCCTATACTTTTTCTCAAATGGGAATTCGTTATTCTTTTTTTATGTCCTGATAATGCAAAGAGAAAGGAATGCTCCACATAGCAACCACCTCTTAAAATATTTGATTATCGCTTAAAACCTACCAATTCCCCTTGCATCTACAAGAAAATTAGCAATAAGATTAACATGAAGCATATGGAGAAAAAGTGTTTGTGAAAATAGTTTCTACAAGAGTAGAGAAAGTCATGTGAGTGTAACACATCAGATTCTTTTTATTTATTATTGATTTAAAATTGTAGATGATCACAAAGTTTTCTCTCAGATGTTGAAAACGTATTTGCTTGCCCAACTCAGCGTCAAGAACATTGATAAACACATAGGCAGTTAGTGTCCGTTTTAAAGTCCGAACCTCTTTGTGAAAAGACAGATATATGGCACAGGGAAGACTGCACTGGAGCACTCCTGTATGGAGAGCTGTTCACAGCACACTTGAATACGGGCAGAGTGCTAATACCCGCTGTGTGTCACAGTAGCATGGAGTTTATGGGCTAAACGTCAAGTGGACCGACTATTGACGTACCTTTTCATCAAACCAGAGCACCTAATGGATCATAAACAAAGTGGGATGCATTTCCATTGTTACATTCTCACTACTCCAGAATAAACTTTGCACTTTTGGGCGTATTGATATTTTGTAACCTTAAGGGCACCAATAGCTGAGATTTGGTCAAAGTTTTCATAAAATTTAAAAGCTTGTTATATGCCAAAAGTATACCTTGAACATTTAGCTTAAATTACATATATTGGCTTTTGATTCAGTGCTCTATAAAGCTTCAACATTGACCATTTAGATGCCCAGGAGCACATGGCTAATGGCCTGTACTGAGGATGTAGTTGTATTGTATTTCGACTGTTGGAGAGGCGAACTTGAAGTAGTTGCAACCGCACGTATGGTAAAAAGTTTCCGGTAGACTTTGCCCCAAGTTTAAAAATATTAACTTTGTAATTTGTTTGCCTCGGCTGCGTCAGTATTAATTTGTAGAGACATAAATTTCTTAACAGGGCGCGGTGCGGCTGAAGAATGTAGACTTACACAGATTATAATTTTTACTTCACTCCTTTTATTAATTCTTGTCAGAATTTAAATAACACTTCTCTGGTATAGAAAGAGCTGTGAGATTATTTATTAATTACTTGCACGTTTTAACACGTAAACGATTTTTTTGTCTCACATTGAATACGTATTAAAGATCTCGAGGACGCGTCTCGCGTCCGGTTAGGAACGCTGTCTGCTAGCAACTGACTTCTGAATTTGTAAATATTGCTCCATTTCAGTTTCTGATTGGCTAATCCTACTCCAATGGAATACTTTTATTTAATTTGAGTTTTTTGTGGTTGTTGATTGGTTATTTATAAACTGTCTCAAAAATTACATTATTGCTGCTCCAAGAATTACCAGTAGCATTATTAAACTTTCTAATTCATTATTGCCTCAAAGCTATCTCAAGGTTACCTCATTGTTAGCAAATTTTAACCTATTATTCTCACAGCTCCTACATAATTAAATTACGTGATACATTCACATAACATTATTCAACATGTACATAATAATATAAACATTAATACAATGACTGTTAGATGCATTTTATACTCGTATATTATATTATACACGTATTGCTTTAAGGCGGGCTGTTATATTTTATATTATATAATTTGACTTAAATCATTTAAGTGTTAAAATACTGCCTCAGTACATACCTATAATGTCATCTACTCCACTTTTTTTCTTACATTTTTGTGCATTAAAAAGTTCCATACGGTACAGTTTGTAATCAACGTTTTTCAAATTTTCAGCAGAAACTCAGAGAGAATTAACTTAAAAAATATGATGTGTATTATTCACACGGCTTTCTCTATCTTCTGTCGTTTATTAGTATGTGTACAAATATAAACCTTTGCATAAATAACTACATTACACATTTCGTTATAGATAAAAAGGGAACAGCGACGTCAAATGTTTAAGAACTGGACGCCACATGCTGGCCTTAAAATTCCATACTGTTTCCTTGACATTGTGGGAAAAAACTGAATGGCCATAGGACATGAAAAGAATGGCAATGTATTAAACAATTCGAACCATTAATAATTGACATCTCGAAAATGGCTGATGCCTCAAAAAAACTATTTCACATAAACTGTGTGCTTTGAAGGGATTACATTTTTTGTGATGCACTTTTTCATCTATCGCTTACGTTTACCACTTATACAGGATTATATAAAATTTCTTCCAAATGATGACTTCACAGACCATTCCCAAATAATTCAATATATAAATTTTATATGCCATGCAAACATTTTAAAAGTGTGATAGTTTAATCAAAATCATTAAAGTCATTTTTGAGAAACTCAAATAACGAAACTTTTTCTATGTAAATGGTAACATTTGTGGGAATTTCCTCGAAGAATCATTGTGCATTTAGTGGTTTTTTGGGATAATGGGGGGAGTTGTATATTCAGGGGTTGGCAGCATTGTGCCGGTAATGACGTACAGTCAGTGTGTAGAGCTATCAGTAGATACTAAGGGACACAAAGCTGTCTTATTCTTTCCGTGTGCTGTCATGGGACAGTCAAATGAGGTGAGCGCATGCACCCTTTTTCCGACCACGAGGTACTGATTTTGTATTTGTCTTTTTATAATAAATTAGCTTAATTGTTCTTGAATTGTTATCGAGTTCTTGAATGAATATTTACTCGCCATTTCTGTCTAGGTAAACGCTAGCAAACTTGTAACAATAATATAAACATAGTTAGGCTTCGCTCCTGGGGTCGCTAGGAATGTGTTGAAATTTATAAAGAAGTATTCCCGGATCTTAAGCTCTACTGTCTAAATTGTTCTTCGTGATATGATATATTGGTGGAAGCACCGGGTCGTTAAGCTCCACCGTCTAAATTGTTCTTTGTGATATGATATATTAGTAGAGACGCCGGGTCGTTAAGCACTACCGTCTAAATTGTTCTTTGGGATATCACATACTGGTGGAGCCACCGGGTCCTTAAGCTATGCCATCTACATTATTCTTTGGGGTATGACAGTATATTTGGAAGATGCTAAGTATAAATACAAAGTTTGGTATTTAGTTTTTCAGATATTATGATTTTCCAAAACATGGCTCTAACGATTTTGATTAAAAAAGATATTTACATGACAAATAAAACGAATAACGTGAACTTTCTTGAAGTAGTCTGTGAAGTCCTCTTCGTTCGGAAGGAAGTTTATATAATCATGTATAACTGGGTAAACGTTAAGCGAGACGCAAGCGCACTACACACACACACACACACACACACACACACACACACACAAAAGATGTAGATCTCTTTAATACACACAACTTTATTTGTGTCAAAAGGTATTTCCGAGATATCCGTTATTAATGGTTCAAATGTTTATCAGATGTTTATCACGCTGCAGATGTTTATCACGCTGTCATGGAAACAGTATGGAATTTTAAGGTCAGCGTATAGCGTGGAGTTCTTAAGCATTTGACTATTGATGTTCCTTTGCTTCGAGAACGAAATGTGCATTGTAACTACCACTACAAAAGCTTGTCTCGATTAAAATAGAGTAGGTAGAAAAATAAGGTTTCCTAAAAATAATCCGTATACTTACTAACAAACGATAGAGAGTAGAGAAACGCTTTTAAATGCAACACGTCAGATATTGTTTCAGTTATACTGTGAGGCAGTATTTTTAACACTTAAATGATATCAGTCTAATTATATAATACATAAATTCAATATCAGCCCGCCTTTAAACAATATGTGTAGACTATAATATATAAAAAGTGTATGTTACAGTCATGGTATTATGTTTATATTATTGTGTACATGTATAATAATCTTATGTGAATGTATTGCGTAATTTAACAATTTAGGAGCTGTGAGAATAGGAGCAAGCTGCCTTCCGTAGCAAACAGAATTATAAAGTAGAAGCCGAAAGTTGCTAACAATGAGGTAACCTTGAAGCAATAATGAATTGGAAAGTTTAATAATACTACTAATAATTCTTGGAACAATAATCTAATATTTAAAACAGTTTATAAATAGTCAATCAAAACTAGAAAACATTTAATTTAAATAAAAGTATTCTATTGTAGTAAAATTAGCCAATCAGAGACTTGAAATATAGTAAAAGTATAAATTTAGGCGGTAGAAGCTGAAAGGGGATATATCATACATATTATACATTGTACATATGAAAGGGAAACCATACACATAAGAATTGTATAGCAATAATTTAATTTACTGAATGTTAAAAGATTCAACATGTAACATTGTACAGAGCTATTTATAGATAGCCGTGGTCTAGGGGTACCGTGCTAGCTATTTATAAGCAACGGGCGCGCTAGCAAATTGAATGGGAATTCCTGGAACTCATAACGACCGTGCCTGGCACAGAGTGGTACGACGCTACATGATGGCGCTGAAGCGCAAGGTTCTGAAACATCATATTTTCATACATGCTTGAGTAACGCGGCCTGAGGGCCAATGGGAAGCATCGTTACATTTTAAAACGTAGAGGACGGCGTGGGTAACCCGCCCTATATAAGACCAGATTTTGCCAAGGGGTCACTCTTACTTATTACCAGTTCAGCGCAACAAGAAGTCACGCCGACGCAAGGTGCTATAGATGCACGTGGGTGCATATAAGGGTGGAGATGCGTGTGAAGATAGATAGGCTCCTGATAAATATTCAAGTGGTGGGATAAATTAAATGGGAAAAGCTAGCTGCCCACATTTATTTGAACAAGGAAATAAACATCAGTTATAAAGGGAAAACTTGCAGGGTATTTTTTAACTTGCCTCACCCACAAGAACCTGAGATTAAAGAGACTTAACAATTAGATAGGAATGGAGTACTCAACTACCGACGAACATCACTAGCCGAGGAAGAAAAATACTACAACAGCACGCTGCAAGAGTCGACCAACCATTTCCCGCTACAAAGCCAGACACTAGAAGATAGTGTACCCAACCAGACGCTACTAGACAGCGTTCCCGAGCAGTTCGATACGTATTCAGTGTGAGACATAAAAACTTCATTACGGCAAAAATAATATAACGTTTACGTCTTACAAATTACAAGTAATAATAATCCCACAGCTCTACAGTAGGATACATCAGTAAAGTGTCATTTTAATCGTAAGAAGGAATAATAAAAGGAGTGAAGTAAAAACGGTATACTTTTGTGTAAGCCTTCATTCTTTAGCCGCACAAAATCCTGCAAATTACTACTGACGCAGCCGAGGCAACCATACATATATAATGTTTAAATAAACATTAAAAATACAACGTTGATTTTTAAACTGGGGGCGAAGGCCACCGGAAACTTTGTATCGAACGTGGGCTGCAACTACCTCAACTCTGGTGCCCAAAGTGTGGTGCAAATAACGTAAAGATATTCAAACTCAACTGCCTACAGACACCTACACACATGGATTTTGGGTTGTGGGGACCTCAAAAGCTTCCTATACGTAAATAATATAGAAAGTAACTATAGGTGTTTTCTATTAAAAAAATCTGATGTGTTACACCCGCATGACTTTCTTTACTCTTCTACAAACTATTTTTACAAAAGCTTATTCGCCATATGCTTCATGTTAATCGAGATGTTAATCTTATTGCTAATTTTCTTGTAGATTCAAGGGGAATTGCTAGGCTTTAAGCGATAGTCAAATATTTTAAGAGCTGGTTGCTATGTGGAGTATTCCATTCTCTTTGCATTACCAGGACAAAAAAAAGTGAATATCCAATTCCCATTTGAGGAAAAGTATAAGTATTGGAACATTTAAGGTAATAACAAGCAATATCTTGAAAATGGTTCACCCAACAAAAAATGTATATGACATAAATTGTGTATTTTAACGCGATTTACATTTTTTGTGTGGTAAAATTTTGTCTATTTCTTATGGTTTACCAGTTATGCCAAATTCGTTCACAATGAAGAATACTTTTGGAGACATTCCCAGAAAATTCAAGATATACATTTCATTTGTCATGAAAATATCTTAAACATATGCTATTTTAATCAAAATCGTTAGAGCCATGAAATGTTCCATGAAAAGGTTAATTTGGGGTGGTGGGATTTTCTTGAAAACCTTTGTGTCGCATCTCTGGAAGATACTTTTTTGGATTCAGGGGGTCTCAAAACATGTATTTCCGGTGAAATCTCAGTATCGAATTTTTGGGTGGAATACAATACTTCCCCTACTTACTATACGTAGTAGAGAAAGTAATATGAGAAACAGTGAGTTAATCGCCATTACCTTGGTAACACAATATCGGTTTATGAAATACATTAGTAGGCAAAACGAGAGAGTATTGTCAGGACCTTACCGCTGTCATCTATTTGATTAATATCCTGGAGACGCACTTGTTCCTGTCAGTAAGGCTAGTCACGTAGAGAGGGGGGAGGGAGCAACAACAAACACCGTGTCTTTGGTTCCAAGGCAAAAAAAAATCCCCCACAACCACCCACAACCAAATATATAAGCCTACGCAAAGGGATGCTGTTGATGTAATGACCTGTAACAAAATAACCTGCGCAGTTGAATCACGTTTATACAGCCTTATCTAAGGTAATGATATAAAAAGAGAAAAGCTGCATGTAAGTGTAAAATACCTTCTAATATAATTTAATAAATAACTAAAATATTAAAAACCAGATCTGAAATATTCACATTATTTTCTCACCCTTTATCGTTTATTAGTGGTTATAGAATCTAGTCTTACCAAAGCTTACCTTTCCATTTCATTTTAATCCAAATAAACCTTTCCAGAAATAGCTACATTACACATTTTGTTATAGATACAAAGAGAACAGCGATAGTCAAATGTTAAACCACTGGTCGCTATATGTTGGCCTTAAAATTCCACACTGTTTCCATGACATCGCGAGAAACAACTGATAATCGATGGGACTTAAAAATAATGACAAAGTAGTGAACAAATCGAACCATTAATAACGGATATCTCAGAAGTGGCTGAAGCTACAAAGAACGTATTTGAAATAAATCGTGTGTTTTAAAGAGATCTACGTTTTGTGTGTAGTACGTTTTCTTTTAATCGGTTAACCTTTACCAATTATGAGAAATTATATATAACTTCTTCCGAATTAAATGGAACTCAGGCTATTCCCAGATAATCCAATATACCCAACTTATTTGTAATGTAAATATCTTTTATATATAATATTTTAATCAACATTGTTTGAGCCATTTTTTAGAAAATCAAAACACTCGAAAAACTTTCATTTAAAGGGTAGGCATCTTTAGAAGAAATTGAACCTAAATACCAAGTTTGGTATTTATCCTATTTTTCGTTTTTGAGTTATGCTCTTCAGAGACACACAGACGCACACCGCACATACGGACCTTGGTATAGAAATGCTTTGTTATTTTCTGTACTACGTATAGCAGTAGGGGAAGTATTGTATTCCACCCAAAAATTCGATACCGAGATTTCACCGGAAATACATGTTTAGAGACCCCCTGAATCCAAAAAAGTACTTTTGGAAACATGTCCGTTTGTGTGTGTGTCTGTGAGCAGCATAACTCAGAAACGAACAGTCGGATAAACACCAAACTTGGTATTTAGGTTCAGTGTCTTCCAGAGATGCGCCACGAAGGTTTTCAAGAAAATCCCCCCACCCCAGATTACCCTTTACATGGAACATTTTTCGAAAATTTTAATTTTCTCAAAAATGACTAACGATTTTGATTAAAATACCATATGTTTAAGATATTTTCATTACAAATGAAATGTATATCTCGAATTTTCTAGGAATGTCTCCAAAAGTATTCTTCATTGTGAACGACATTTGCATAACTGGTAAACCATAAGAGATAGACAAAATTTTACTACCCAAAGAATGTAGATCGCGTTAAAATACACAATTTATGTCATATGTTTTTTTTTGAGTGAGCCATTTTCTAAATATTGCTTGTTATTGCCTTAAATTTGTTAATACTTATACTTATTCTCAATTTTTCTCAATTTTTTTGACCTGGCAATACAAAGAGAATGGAGTACTCCACATAGCAACCAGCTCTTAAAATATTTGACTATCGCTTAAAGCCTACCATATTCCCCTTGCATCTACAAGAAAATTAGCAATAAGATTAACATCTCCATTAACATGAAGCATATGGAGAATAAGCGTTTGTAAAAATAGTTTGTAGAAGAGTAGAGAACGTCATGTGATTGTAACACATCAGATTTTTTTCGATTCAAGGGGTCTCACAACATATATTTCTGGTAAAACCTAAGTACAGAATTTTTACTTTCTCTACCATTTATATAGTAGGTACAGATACCGACATATCACCGGAAATACGTGTTTTGTGTGTGCCTGTGTGCATAACACAAAAACGAAAAGTCGGATAAGTACTAAACTTGATATTTAAGTTTAGTATCTTCCAAAGATGAGACATGAAGATCTTCGGGAAAATCCCCACACTCCCAAATACCCTTTACGTGGAACATTTTTCGAAAATTTTTATTTTATAACAATGGCTCTAACGATTTCTATTAAAATATGGTATGTGAAGGATATGTACCAGAAAAGTTAATGTATATCTTAAATTCTCTGGGAATGGCCTAGGAAGTCCTCTTCATTCGGAAGGGATGTTGTATCGTCTTGTATAACATATAAACGTTAAGCGAAAGACGAAAACGTACCACACAAAAAATGTAGATTTCTATGAAACACACAACTTATTTCGAATAAGTTGTTTTGTGGCATAAGCCACTGCTGAGATATCCGTCATTAATGGTTTGAATTGTTTATTTGTTGGTCATACTTTAAAAGTCCCTTCAACATTCAGTTGTTCCTCGCGATGTCATGGAAACAGTATGGAATTTTGAAGTAGATAGTATCTTAACGTTATTTGTACCACGCTTTGGTCGTCAATTTGAAGTAGGTTGTATTGAAGGAGTTGTATTATATTTCAACTGTTGGGAGCCGGTTCATTGCAACCGCACGTATAGTACACGCTTTCCGGTTTCCTCCGCCCCAAATGTTTAAAAAATATTAACTTTGTAATTTGACTGTTTCTTTAAATATTATATATTTATGTTTGCCTCGGCTGCGTCAGCAATATTGTTAGAGACACGTTTCTCTTAGCAGGGCGTGATGCGACAAGAATGTGGGCTTACACAGATTATAATTTTACTTCACTCCGTTTATTAATGCTTGACACGATTTAAATAACACCTCACAGATATAGAGAGAGATGTTAGATTTTTTATTAACTACTTGCACTTTTTAACACGTAAAACCATTTTCGACTCACAGGAATACGTATTAAATTTCTCGAGGAGGTGTCTCACATCCGGTTAGGAACACTGTCTACAACCAACGCGTCCAGTTATGAGCACTGTCTACAAGCAACTGACTTCATTTCTAACGCCTAAATTTGTAAATTTCTGTAATTCAAGTCTCTGATTGCCTAATCCTACTCCAATAGAATACCTTCATTTAACTAAAGCTATTTCTGGTTGTCAATTGGCTATTTATTAAACTGTCTCAAAATTTACATTATTGTTGCTCCAATAATGCCTAGTAGCATTTAAACTTTCAAATTCATTATTGCCTCAAGGTTATCTCATTGTTACCTCATTTTTAGCAACTTTTAACCTATTATTCTCACAGTTCCTACATTATTAAATTACGTAATATATACACTTAACATTATTAAACACGTATAAAATAATATAAACATTTTCAACGACTTGTAATATACACTTTTTATATCTTGTTACGTACACATATTGTTTTAAGGCTGGCTGTTATTGAACTATACATTATACATTATACTGAAGTCATTTTAAGTGTTAAAAATACTGCCTCAATTTTAATGTCAGCATATAGCGTCCAGATCTTAAACATTAGTATTTATTGCGTAATGTATAATTCAGCTAATTCTGCAAAGTTTTATTTGGATTAAAACGTAGTAGATATAAAAATAATCTTTAATATGAGTAGTTTTTTATACTCACTAATTAAGATAGAGGGTAGAGAAGGTCATGTGAATGTGTCACATCAGATTTTTTGTGGAATGCAGTACTTTCTCCTTCCTACTTTAAATAAGTAATAGGGAAAGTCTGGTAAATATGGATTGCAGGATATTTCCATACCCTTTTCATGAAATCGTTTTTCTCTTGTTTGAAGGTAACTATCGTTCATAGAGAATTTATGAAGTATGACTCAGTTATATGAAAGAGGAGTTTGATTTGCTATCGTACAGGAACTCTGTTTCATTTGCAGTAATTAAATCAAATGAAAGAATTAAAACAACAAAGCGAAGTTTGCTTTTTACGTGTAACCATGGTTTATATGCTTAATTCCTATATGAATTCACGTGGTTAGTTTAACCACGGAAGTTCTTTTTAAGTGTGCTCTCATATTTTATTGAAAATATCGACGATTACATAGACTTCCGGTGGAATATAAAAAAAAACACTTTTACCTCTTCTTTGTGTGTTTTACGGTACTGAAGCTAGAAATGACGTAAAGTGAAGTTTACTTTTATCCTCTCTACAGCCTACGTATATGGAGTGAGGTGGTGCCACGGTTACCTCTGCGATTCACATTCGGGAGGTCCCGGATTCGATCCCCAGTGGTCCATGGGTTTTACGTGGTTTTCCCGGGTTCGGTAGGCGAATTCTAAGTTTCGTGGCATAAGGCGCTGCCGGACAGATGGCGTAGATGCTTGCTCAAAGGAAATAGTACTCCGCTTAGACACCAGAGGGCTGGCTGGTTGATGGGTTGTTCATCGCCCTCTCTCAGCAACGGTCTTAAGAGCTTGGAACTGTAAAGGATTTCTGCACGTCTTTGTGGCTTGTAACCTCCTGTGGTTCCTTCACTTCATCCCTTCCTGTACAGGTCCAGCGCGCGAGATGTCCCCTTTCGTTGAATCATCTGTTTTGAGTTCCCCTAAATTCGGACAAGGGTTCAGCGTGCGTATGTGAACAACGTACGTAAATTAGAGTGACCTTCACCCAATAGTTTTAATTATTTCCCAACTGTTTACAGACATACTATAATTTGTTCTTTTTTCTGCGAATTTATGAGTACCCATTTTCAAAAATTTTAAAAACTCGTATTTACTCGTATCTCCAAAAAATGCCATTAACCTTTAATTTTAATTACATACTACGGCATTTGCCACCGAGAAGGCTCCGCGGTAAAGTGTGCGGCAGGCATTAGGTCCCGGATTCGATCCCCGTCAACCGCCCACTCTGACCTTGGGTTTTTTTGTGATTTAAGCGAATATTGTAGCGACTTCTCATCTACCGCGATTTCCTTTCCATCATTTGCCATTTTACTTTCTCTACTACGTATAGTAAGTGGGGGAAGTATTGTATTCCACTCAAAAATTCGATAACGATATTTCACCGAAAATACATCTTTTGGGATACCCTGAATCCAAAAAAAGCAATTTTGGAAACATGTTCGTGTGTGTGTCTGTGAACAGCATAACTCAGAAACGAACAGTCGGATAAACACCAAACTTGGTATTTGGGTTCAGTATGTTCCAAGGATGCGACACGAAAGTTTTCAAGAAAATCCCCCCACCCCAGATTACCCTTTACATGGAAAATGTTTCAAAAATTTTAATTTTCTCAAAAATGGCTCTAACGATTTTGATTAAAATAGCATATGTTTAAGATATTTTCATGACAAATGAAACGTATATCTTGAAGTTTCTGGAATGTCTCCAAAAGTATTCTTCTTAGTGAACGACTTTTGCATAACTGGTAAACCATAAGAGATAGACAAAATTTTACTACACAAAAAATGTAGATCGCGTTAAAATACACAATTTATATCATATACATTTTTTTTGTTGAGTGAACCATTTTCGAGATATTGCTTGTTATTCTCTTATATTTTCCAATACTGATTAAAATATTTGACTACAGCTAAAAGCCTAGCAATTCCCCTTGCATCTACAAGAAAATTATCAATAAGATTAACATCTCGATTAACATGAAGCATATGGAGAATAAGCGTTTGTAGAAATAGTTTGTACAAGAGTAGAGACAGTCAGGTGAGTGTAACACATCAGAATTTTTTTAATGGTTTCCCCTGGCCGGTAGGCGAATCTTGGGATGGTTCCTCTTTTACCACTGCTAAAGGTTCTCTTTCTGAAGGTGACTCGGTTCCCTGGGCAGATCGGGACTATTGCTTGGCTAGCCGGTCCCAGGATGCGCTCTATCTGAAATAGTTTGCGACCCCGTCCTTGCCAGCGCACATCGTCGCCCGGATCTGGGTGCCCTTCGAGTTTCCCCTTCATCCATCCCTACCTTTCAAGGGTCGGTTTAGAAGAAAAAGGGCCATTGTGGTCTGCTTACGGTGCAACGTTCCATATTTGTAGAGGCCCGTTCGTCTATGTACACGCGTGCTCCTCTTACAAATTAAAGAAGGTGCTAGAGAAATAATAGCCATGTTCTCACCTCTTTTAGAGGGAAAAGGAAAGGGAGTGATGTGTATGAGAGGGAGAGGAAGAGAGACAGCAATAACTCGAGGAGGGCTGCGGTTTCGACTTTTAGTTAATATTAAGAGTATATCTATAAAAATATGAAGTGGGTTTGGCCACCCCTGAGGCGACACTTGCTCCTTCTATCTGAGATGGGTTTGGCTGCCATCAGCAATTAGGAGGCGAGTGAAATGTGAAGCTTTACTGCAGATAAAACTGATGAACACGGGTAGGTAACGTGGATTGAGAGGTTCCCAACAGTTTGAAACTTGGTGGCGTATCGATCCACAGGACCTCCACATTGTCCACATTCACTTGCTGATAGATCCTCCACCGTTAGAGTGACTCAACTCCCCTGGCCAGGAAAGGGGTTTAGCATCCTAGTGTTTAAGGATACCCATGTATGAAGCAATGGTTAGGTCCCCATTACTATACGGCAGTAAAGTATGGGGATGTGAGAGGGTGGATAATGTAAGTAAAGTACAATGTCATTTTTGGAAGCGCATTCTAGGGTTGGGAAGGGGTACTTCAAACTACGGAGCTCTTCGTGAGGTAGGATGCTGGGAAGATGCTGTATTTGCTAAACTAAATGTAGTTAGGTACTGGCTGCGAATAATTAAAGGTGATCAAACAACTCTGAGAGCAATATGTTATCGTCATCAAATGAAAAACATAGAACATCCAAAATGGTGGGCGGTGGAGTTACAACGGGAATTATCAAAAATAGGCTTAAACGATATCTGGCAAAGGGGTAATGAAAATACACACAGTGCCGTGAAAATTGTCAAAAGACGACCATGTGGTATAAACAGGCAGAAAATAGAGTCTGAATGTAGACAAAGATCAACATTGGAGCTACAAAATGAAATAAAAACTACGTGGGTAAGGAGACACATATTTAGGAATTAGGTATAAAACAGAGATCGGGAATAGCATGGCTTAGGTTGGGAGGGTGGAAACTCGCAAGATTGTTGATGTTGATGGCAGGAGGATTTGCCCATTATGCGGGGAACAAGAAGACTGGACGCATATTTTGGCAGCATGCGTGTAGACGGAGGGTATTAGGAAAAAATTATTACTGGAAGTATTTTTGACTTCCAACAGACGAAGGACAGCATGCTGGGACATGATTCTAAACAGTCAAAACTGGTCAAGCTTTGGCACATACTTAATGGAAGTACGTTTACTAAGAGATAAGGTGTTTATATAAATGTTCTTTAAATATATGTGGTGCTTGAGCACTTGTGTGTATGTGTGATTCAGAGTATTTTTCATTTTATATATATATATATATATATATGTATATAGTCTGGTGATTATAAAAATCACTTGTTTTCTGGTCGATTCTGCA
Organism: Deroplatys truncata; assembly: GCA_030765065.1. Classification (NCBI taxonomy): domain Eukaryota; kingdom Metazoa; phylum Arthropoda; class Insecta; order Mantodea; family Mantidae; genus Deroplatys; species Deroplatys truncata. The sequence continues at coordinate 28,284,327 of CM060981.1, read as the reverse complement.
AGTCACGTACACAGACCAGGTATTTTTCTAGAGAGCATGTTATGACCCATGTGACTGTGTTATGCAATTAATGTAATACTAAGTACTTAATACTTAATAAATACCACTACTACTATCCTAGTGTTTAAGGATACCCATATGTGACAAAACGCCAAAAATTCAGTGATGGGACGATACTACTACTATTTCTCCATACTCACTTTATAACAAACCTGTAAAGGCAATAGCTTGTCCACTGAATTATGTTCCCATTAGTAGTTTTCTATGTATAAACACAAGTAATGATATGCCAATTCTGAAATTGTTCCTGTTTGTTCTCCAGAAAAATTTTTACAGCGTATTTATGAATAACTGACACATTTATTTATTTAACTGTTTCAAAACGAGTTATGCTAGCGACAACTTATTGTACCTGAAATGCAGAGGAATTTTGGGAGATTATTTTCCTCTATAGCAAATGATGAAAATGTCCCCCATCCCGCATAAGGCACAACTCAACATGTCGTTCCATGTTACTGGCCACTCGTTGGAGGACTCTGTTGTCAATAGCTTGAATCTCCAGTGTAATGTTGTGCTTCAGATCGTCCAATGTCTGGCATAAACTCTGTCTTTTAACTAGCCCCATAGAAAGAAATCTGACGATGTCAAATCCGGAGATCTCGGTGGCCACAGGTTCTTGGAAATCATGCGGTTGTCAAAGAAACTTGCAATTAGTGCCATGGATTCATTTGATGTATGGCATGCAGCGCTGTCCAGCTGAAAATATCCTTGACCCAGCTCTACATCGTCTAGTTGCTCAGCAAACTCCATGAAAATTCGTGCAGTGTTCACATTGTTTAAAAAAAATTGGTCGCACTATTCTCTGTACAGATATTGCACACCAAACTCCATAGGTGCTTCATGAATAACTTGCGGATTTTCGCTGGCGCAATAGCGTGAGTTATTTGAGTTCACATGGCCGGATAAATGGAACCATGCTTCATCTGTGAACCATGTGATGGACAATATGGCAGGATTTTGCACAATAAACGCCTGAAACCAACGACATTAATTCATTCGTCTATCCTTATCTGGTTCCTGTAACTGATGGACAACCGTAATCCTATACGCCTTTAGGCCTGCACTTTTCACAGCTCTCTAACACATTGAGTAGCTGTACCCTGTCTCCTGCAACAAACGTATTGATCATGTTTTAGGTGCTCTTACGTCAACAACAACCGTGGGAAGCCAAGATGAACGAGAGATCTCGTTGTTTCCAATTTGTTTATCAGTCCCAGTATTGTGTATCTTTGGGGAGGATTCCGAACACCAAATTCTCCTTGGTATGCCCTTTGAGTAGCTGTAATTGAATTCGTAATCCAGTATTGCTTTACAAGGAAGAGTCATTCATTTAATGTGTACTCCATTTTTACGTTGACTAGAACAAAATCTCAAAAACAGTTTCCGACAATAAAACATGAACATCTGCGCATCTAGTGACAGGCAATTGAAACTCCGGAACATTCTGCTTTATTTGGTGCTAAAATTGGGGCATTGGGTGAATTTCGAACAGAATAATTAAAGAAATAAGTGTGCCAGTTCTTATAAATCACTCTTTGTCTTGATGATGCCACAGGTTATAGGTCACTCTGAAAGTTTTGAGAATGGGCAACAGCGAGTAGCGGTAAGCCAAAGCAGCTTTTTCTAACTTCAGATTGAAGTTCAGAAAGCAGCCAGTGCAAGTCTGGGCGCGCTCCAACAATGTGCATCGTCAGCACCACGTGTATATGTATAGCAGGTGTTGCCAGGATGGATTTCAAGCGAGAGAATTTCCGTGCTATCATTTTCTATCACTTTAAGGTCAGTTTAGGGGGGAGAGAATTCCTTGAAAGACTGCATCGTGTATTTGGGATCATTATCGATGGTATGCAGAGTGCAGAGTTTAGGGGAGGAAGACCCCTCGAAGATGAAGACCGAGCATGACGGCCGGCTACGGCAACAATCGATGAAAATGTGGTGAAAGCAGAGCGCATGTTACGGGAAGATCATTGTTGCACATATGGCCAGATGAAGCCCTAAATAATGGATCAGCTGCAGTAAAAATAATCCATGGTTTTGAATCGACGCAAAAACTGGGCACTATTGCAGCGAAACATCGCCAAACACTCGACTGAAACACCTCACGACGCTGCTTTTGTTCCATTGTGAATAAACGCGGCACTCATCTTGCGCACAACTTTCTCATGTCTAAATTTTCAGTCGGTATGCGATGTACAGCAGTTTTTGAAATGCTTACGATGGCAGAAAGCTCGAGCACATTCAGTCGACGGTCATCCAATACCATTTTGTGAATCTTCTTCACAATTTCTGGCGTGGTCACCTCATTTGGTTGACCACTGCGATGTTCGTCTTGGCAGCTTGCTTAAACTCTGCTACCCAATATTTTACTGTTGTAAACGAAGGAGCAGACTCCCTCAGAGTAGAATCTAGCTCAGCTTTAATATTAGTTGAACTAAAACCTTTCAAATGAAAGTATTGTATCCCATAACGATGGCCAGTTTTATCCATGTTTACAAATTTACTGAGAGCGTTAACTATTAATGGCTGCCAAACAATTACTAAATAACGTAGCATTGTCAGACTTCAAACTTAACTTTTATAAGGGCGGTACTTTCTACCATAGTCATTTGTTTGAAACAACAACCGCTATAAATACATCAGGTTAGGTACTTCTGCGACTGCTCTTGTATCTATTTATGCTTAATAGCATACATTAAAACAGCATACAACACTGCAGGATAATTGGTATGTTTAAAAAGTATAATTAAAAGCCAAAATCAATAAAGAAAATTAAGCAGTAATAGCGATTAATATGAATTGGTGAAACTTGCATCAAAACAATATCAAACTGCGCTGCTAGTTCTTTTGTGTCTTTCCTAACCTAAACTTAAACTCATTTTACAGGGACACTACCACAGGTGTTCAACAGCTTGATAAATTTTTTACATACACAAAAAAATCTAATTTTTGCGGGTGAAAAAAATGGAAATTCTTACTATTCTAAGCAATAATTGCAAATTTTAAAAATCCACATATATATTATATTTTATATTTTTATTTTTCTCTGTTACATACACAGTAGGTAGAAAAGGTATTGTATTCCACCGAAAAATTCGATGCCGAGATTAACCGAAATACATGTTCATGAGCGTTCAGTATTGATGGCTGCCAACCAATTACTAAAAGACGTAACAACATCAAACTTCAGACTTAAGCTTTATAAGGATAGTACTTTCTACCATAGTCATTTGTTTGAAACAACAACCACTATCTATACATCAGGTCGGGTACTTCTGGGACTGCCCTCGTATCAATAAAACTTCAAGCTCTTAAACTAATTTTATTTTGAGATATGGGTGGAAAGGTCATACTTGGAAATTTTTTTATAGTTTTTTCCACCTGACATACAATAGTGTTCATAGAAGTAACTATGGGATTAAAATTATTGCTGAATGATTTAGTAAGAGACTACATAAATCGCATTAAATTCTAACAGCAACTTTGGAGACAGAACAATTCAAATATATGGCATTTTTATTTTCCCTACTACGTATAGTAAGTAGGGGAAGTAGTGTGTTCCACCCAAAAATTTGATACCGAGATTTCACCGGAAATATATGTTTTGAAACTCCCTGAATCCAACAAAAGCATTTTTGGAAACATATCCGTGTGTGTGTGTCTGTGTGTCTGTCTGTGAACTCAGAAACGAACAGTCGGATAAACACCAAACTTGGTATTTAGATTCAGTATCTTCCAGAGATGCGACACGAAGGTTTACAAGAAAATTCCCCCACCCCAGATTACCCTTTACATGGAACATTTTTCGAAAATTTTAATTTTCTCAAAAATGGTTCTAACGATTTTGATTAAAATATCATATGTTTAAGATATTTTCATGACAAATGAAATGTATATCTCGAATTTTCTGGGAATGTCCCCAAAAGTATTCTTCATTGTGAACGACTTTTGCATAACTGGTAAACCATAAGAGATAGACAAAATTTTAATACACAGAAAAAGTATATCGCGTTAAAATACAGAATTTATGTCATATACATTTTTTTTGCCGAGTGAACAATTTTAGAGACATGGCTTGTTATTTACTTAAATTTTCCAATAATTTTTCTCCAATGGGAGTTCGTTATTCTTTTTTTTCGTCCTGGTAATAAAAAGAGAATGGAATTCGCTACATAACAACCAGCTCTTAAAAGATTTGTCTATCGCTTAAAACCTACCATATTCCCCTTGCACCTACAAGAAAATTAGCAATAAGATTAATATCTCGATTAACATGAAACATATGGGGAATAAGCGTTTGTAAAAATAGTTTGTACAAGGGTAGAGAAAGTCATGTGAGTGAACACATCAGATTTCTTTCTGTGTTTTTCCTATTCGTTCGCGTACAGGTCCCTTAAAAATATTTGCAAGAATTTTAAAAAAAATTATTATAATTGTAGCAGAGAAGCATGTTACAGAATTTTGAAAACGTTTAGATAAATACTTCAAGATTTAGAAATGTCACCTTACAGTTTGGAGACGTTATTCTAGTTGACCTAGAAAGTGTTTAGGATTTTGAACATACAAGCTTTAGAAGTGTCCGCAGCAGTCACTGTGTTATATCTAATGCAATTAGATACACGTCTAGTTAACAAATACCACTCTCTGTAAACGAGAAACACAAACACAGATTTAGACTAAATTCTAATTCTTCTTTGTGCACATTAAAAGCGATGTCACAATATGCTGCATGTTTTTTGTATCGTTGTGCTTTTTTAATTACAAACGAACCAACCCCGTCGTGATATTTAGGTGTTAATTTGGCAACGTTAGCGACGGTAAAAGCTTGCGCGTAAATTTATTCTGTTTGTGCGCCCGGGACACTGCAGTAACGCTCGGTAGGTAAACTAGGAAAAACAAGTTCCTTTCATGTTGCCCACTTTGCATGCTGCGGTTCTTTGAACACCATCACCTTTCGTCCTGCAAAAATAATCGACAATGCATTAGTCTGCGTTTTGTTTTCTTATTATACATTATGCGAGTCTGTTCAGCGAAATAATATTGCAAACATCAGCTGCAGTAAAAATCTGATGTATTACATTCACATGCCTTTCTCTACCAATGAAAATTATACTAATACTATAATAAAGACAGAAAATGTGCATGAATATATACGATAATTCAAAATCACTATTCTTTCTGACGAATATAGACTATAAAACACATTTAATTTCAATTCATAAATTACTAAACCACCAACAAGAATTTGCGAAACCTTCGGTTGGAACGTCATTCAGTACACAATAGTTACTGTACAGATATGCGTGTAAAAAGAGAAGTCGGTTAGTTGTTGTACTCCACGGAGAATGTGTGTAGAAACAAAAGTCGGTTAGTTACTTTACTCCACCGAGAATGTGCGTAGAAACAAAAGTCGGCTAGTTGCTGTACTCCACAGAGAATGTGCGTAGAAACAAAAGTCGGTCAGGTGCTCTACTTCACAGAGAATGTGCGTAGAAACAAAAGTCTGTTAGCTGCTGTACTCCACAAAGAATGTGTTTAGAAACAAAAGTCGGTTAGTTGCTGCATTCCACAGAGAATGTGTTTAGAAACAAAAGTCGGTTAGCTGCTGCACTCCACAGAGAATGTGTGTAGAAACAAAATTCTGTTAGTTGCTGCATTCCACAGAGAATGTGCGTAGAAACAAAGGTCTGTTAGTTGCTGCATTCCACAGAGAATGTGCGTAGAAACAAAGGTCTGTTAGCTGCTGCACTCCACAGAGAATGTGCGTAGAAACAAAGGTCTGTTAGCTGCTGCACTCCACAGAGAATGTGTGTAGAAACAAAAGCCGGTCAGGTGCTCTACTCCACAGAGAATGTGCGTAGAAACAAAAGTCGGTTAGTTACTGTAGTCCACGGAGAATGTGCGTAGAAACAAAAGTCTGTTAGCTGCTGCACTCCACAGAGAATGTGCGTAGAAACAAAGGTCTGTTAGCTGCTGCACTCCACAGAGAATGTGCGTAGAAACAAAAGTCTGTTAGCTGCTGCACTCTACAGAGAATGTGTGTAGAAACAAAAGTCTGTTAGCTGCTGCACTCCACAGAGAATGTGCGTAGAAACAAAGGTCTGTTAGCTGCTGCACTCCACAGAGAATGTGCGTAGAAACAAAAGCCGGTCAGGTGCTCTACTCCACAGAGAATGTGCGTAGAAACAAAAGTCGGTTAGTTACTGTACTCCACAGAGAATGTGTGTCGAAACAAATGCCAGTCAGGTGCTCTATTCACAGAGAATGCGTGTAGAAAAAGAAAAAAAAAAGCCGCTCAGTTGCTGTAGCCCACAGAGTATGCGCGAGGAAACAAAAGGCAGTCATTCCTTGAAAAGTCTGTAAACCAGAAAGGGAATGAAATTCTACGATTAGAAATGGTACCGCAAAGCAACAAGGTAAGAGACGCATACGTAGGATTTTAAGATTGGACCGCACGAGAAGTAACGTTAGTAGGTGTAGCGATAGGTAGGCGGAGCTTAAGTTAAGAAAAAAGCACGCATTCTAAGTGAAGGACACTTTCTTGTTCGTGCTCACATTGTGACTCTCGTGTGTAATTTTTAATTTGTGTAGGGCACATGAGGTGTGTAGCGTACATGTTAGGAGATTTATCGACTATTGAGAGGTATCTTACCGAGCAACATTTCTGCGACTTACGGCAACTGATGCTTTATTTAATAATTGTTATAGAACTAATTAATTCATAAATTCAATAAGACTGTTCTCAGGCTGAACAAGTCGATATTAAAACTTTACCAGCTAATTAAACTGGTGTTATCCTTTCAAAATATACTCTCGCATACCCCGATAATAAAGAACTCACAGCTATACCATAGAACAGCTGACGCTTGAGACAACACATCACGAGCTACGAGATGACGAGATCACAAAACTCATCAACAGAGCAGGTAACATTAAATGTTATAAGAATTTGAAGCGGGGAGCAACATCAAATTTATCGTAACTAGGACGGCTGGAACATTTACATATTTTGTTGTAGGTATAAGAACTTGAGGCAGTATTTTTAACACTTAAATTATTTCAGTCTAATTATATGATATATATATATATATTCAATAACAGCCCGCTTTAAAGGAATATGTGTATGTAACAATATATAAAAAGTGTATATTACGGTCATTGTATATGTTTATATCATTGTATCCATGTGTAATAACGTTATGTGAATGTATTATGTAATTTAATAATGTAGGAGCTGTGAGAATAATAGGTTAAATGTTGCTAACAATGAGGTAACTTTGAGGCAATAATGAATTTGAAAATTTAACAATACTACTCGTAATTCTTGGAAGCAATAATGTAATTTTTGTGACAGTTTATAAAATAGCCAATCAACAACCAGAAAAAGCTTTAGTTAAATGAAGGTGTTCTATTGGATTAGAAATAGCCAATCAGAGACCTGAAATACAGAAATTTACAAATTTAGGCCTTAGAAATCAACTCAGTTGCTTGTAGACAGCGCTCATAACTGGCCACGTTGCTTGTAGACAGTGTTACTAACCGGACGCGAGATGTGTCCTCGAGAAATTTAATACGTATTCGTGCGAGACGAAAATAGTTTACGTGTTAAAAACTGCAAGTAATTAATAAAAGAATCTCACAGCTCTCTATATCAGTGAAGCATTATTTAAATTGTGTCAAGGATTAATAAATATAGTGAAGTAAAAATTATAATCTGTGTAAGCCTACATTCTTAGCCGCAATACCCCCTGCAAAGAAATCCATGTCTCTAACAATAGTACTGACGCAGCCGAGGCAAACATATATATATATATATAATATTTAAAGAAACAGTCAAATTACAATATTAATAAATTAATATTTTTAAACCTACGAAACGAAGGCAACCGGGTACCATACGTGCGGTTGCAACTACTTCAAGTTCGGCTCCCCAACGGTCGAAATACAATACAACTCCTACTACAAATTAGCTTTCCATACATAGCAGCAACAAAAATTCTTCTTCAAAGTGTAATACAGTAGGCTAGAGTGATAGTCAGATAGTTTAATGGCAGATCGCAATGTGACGGCTTAGAGATCCCATGCTCTTTGTATGACCACGAGAGAAAAAAAAAACGAATAGCACTTACCACTTTAAAAAGTGGGATTTTCTAACTCAAACCAATAACAAAGAATGTCTCGGAAATGATTAACGCCCTAAAAATGCTTATTACACCTAAATTGATTGCTTTAACGAGAAATATACTTTTATGTAATAAGACGTTGTGCATCTCTTAACAAATTATAGAAGAATGATTCAAAATGAAGAGCATTTCAAAGACGATTCCCAGAAAGCTAAAAATGCGTCTTACGAGGGCTGTTACCCGAACTAACAAAGAAAACACAAACATTTTGGGAAAAGTGTCTTTATTTCTCTACATAGTCTCCCTTCAGCTCGATACACTTTTCCCACTGGTGTTCAATAGCTTCGATACCCTGCCTATAGTGAAAACCACCGAGTTATGCAAAATAGCCATCAACTACAGACCCCACCTCTTCATAGTTAGCAAATCTTTTACCACCAAGCCATTTCTTCTACTTTGGAAGAGAATATAATCAGAGGGGGATAAATCTGGCGAATAGGTGCATGAGGAAGCAATTCGAACTTTAACTCATTGATTTTGGCCATAACGATAATGGATGTGTGAACTGGGCATTGTCTTGATGAAACAGAGCTTTCTTTTTCGCTAAATGCGTCTCTTTTTGGTTTATTTCATCATACAAACGCTGCAATAAGTTCACATAATAGTCGCCATTGATTACTTTTCCTGTTTGAAGATAATCAATGAAAATTATCCCACACGCATCCCAAAAAACGACGCCATGACCTTGCCTGCAGATAGATCTGTCTTTGCCTTCTTTGGAGCCGATTCTCCCCTTTCAGTATACTGTTTTGACTGTTCCTTCGTCTCAGGTGTGAAGTGATGGACCCATGTTTCATGCATGGTTATGAATCGACGCAAAAACGCGCCTTTGCTGCAGCGAAACATCGCCAAACACTCGACTGAAACATCCTCGCGACGCTATGTTTGTTCCATTGTGAGTAAACGCGGCACCCATCTTGTACACAGCTTTCTCATGTCCAAGTTTTCAGTCAGTATGCAATGTACAGCACTTTTTGAAATGCCTACGATATCTGCTAGCTCGTGCACTTTCAGTCGACGGTCATCCATTACCATTTTGTGGATTTTATTCACAATTTCTGGCGTGGTCACTTCATTTGGTCGACCACTGTGATTTCGTCTTGGCAGCTCATACGGCCTTGCTTAAACTCTGCCCCCCAATATTTTACTGTTGTAAACGAAGGAGCAGACTCCCCCAGAGTAAAATCTAGCTCAGCTTTAATATTAGTTGGACTAAGACCTTTCAAATGAAAGTATTGTATCACATAACGATGGTCAATTTTATCCATGTTTACATATTCGTTGAGAGAGTTCACTATTAATGACTGCCAAATGGTGCTTTCTACCACTATATTAATCAAATCATGTTTGAGAAGGATAGTTTGAGGTGGAAGGGGTTTTGTTGAAAATCTTCGTGTAGCATCCTTAGAAGATGCTGAACTTAAATACCAAGGGTTCATTTTTTAGTTATGTTGTTCACAGACATAGACCAAGACGTTCAGGCGAGATGATTAAGGCACGGACTGTCATCGGGAGGTCTATGGTTAAAATCCCGCCAAGACCGTCCTCCCTGACTCCAAATTTTCCTCAGTCCTCATAAACGGCAAATGAAATGTTTCTTTCCCAAAATTTCTTTCTCAATTTTTGTTTCGGTTATTTCCAGTGCGTTAAGAACGGGCGTTAAACACCACTTTTAAAAACTTTTATCCAAGCCTGAAAACAATTTCCGTTGAATGTTTAGTTGAAACGTAAAGGTGCGGACGAAAGAACGGGCTCCCACAACTGAGACTCAGCACAGCAAGTAGACCGCAATGGCGCTTTTGCTTCTACGGTGATCCCTTGAAGGGAGGCTTGTGGGGAGAGATCTGAGAGGCGACCAGATCCGGATGCAAGCATGTACGGGGTCCCTAACGTTTCCAGATGCAATGCAACCGACCCCGCACGGGCCTCTACAAGTCTCCAGACTACCATAGGTCCTCCCTGTTGGGGCCCACTAGGAAGACGTCAGGGAAGAAAACTCTACAGAGCGAACAGCTACAACCCAGCGTAACACATCGAACACAGTCGCCTGGCCCTACAAACCTGAACAGATGACATTGAAGAATGAGGCAGTATTTTAACGCTTAAATAATTTAAATCTAATTATATAATATGTAATTTCAATAACAGCCTGCCTTGAAACAATATGTATGTAACAATTTGCAAAATTAAGTAACAGTCACTGCATATGCCTATATTATTGTAAACATGTTCAATAATGTTATGTGAATGCATTATGTAATTTAATAATGTAGGAGCTGTGAGAATAATAGGTTTAAAGTTGCTAACAATGAGGTAACAATGAGGTAACCTTGAGGCAATAATGAGTAAGGAAGTTTAAATACTATTAGTCATTATTAGAGCAGCAATAATGTAAATTTTGAGACAGTTTAAAAATAGTCAATCAACAAACAGAAAAAGCTTTAGTTAAAAGAAGGTATTCTATTGGAGTAAAAATAGCAAATCAGAGACTTGAAATACAGAAATTTACAAGTTTAGACGGTTGAAATCAATTCAGTTGCCTGCAGACAGTGATTGTAACTGGATGCAAGATGCGTCATCTAGAGAAATATAATAATGAGACGAAAAATATGTTTACGTGTTAAAAAGTACAAGTAATTAAATAAAAGAATCTCACAGCTCTCAATATTAGTGAAGCGCTATTTAATTTGTGTCAAGGATTCATAAAAAGGAGTGAATTAAAACTTAAAAATCTGTGTAAGCCTACGTTCTTGTCGTATCACGCCCTGCCAAGACTTCCATGTCTCTAACAATAATACTGACGCAGCCGAGGCAAATATAACCCATAAATATTTAAAGAAACAGTAATTTTATTTCTTAAACTTGGGGCAAAGGCCACCTGAAAATACATTTGGAGCAAAGGCTACCGGAAACTGTTTACTATACGTGTGGTTTGCCACAAATTTCAAGTTCGGCTCCCCAACAGTTGAAATACACACAACTCCTTCAATACAAACTACTTCAAATCCGCTTTTCATACGTAGCAGCAAACAACGTAAGGAACAATTCTACTTCAAATTGACGTCCAAAGCGTGTTGCAAACAAGTTACAATACCAACAACACCTTCTCAAGGAGATGACGAGTACAGGAAATTAGGGATAAGAAGGTCGTTGTAAAAAAGGAACGACTTTAGCGTTCGCCTACCGACCAGGGGAAACCACGGAAAAACCAAGGGGCCAGGTTGGGCAGTCACGGGGAACTGAACCTAGAACCTCCCAAATGAGAGTCGCACACGTTACCGCGGCGCCACTTCACTCGGTAACTAACAGAGAAAATAAAAATAAAAATTTTACGAGGATCTTCTATAAAGCAACCTTAAGGTGATGCAGCTCTGAAATTTGGAAAATACACAGTACATATCTTGTTGAAATTTAGGACAGTTATTACATATAATTAGAGTGATGGTTTTGCCCTGTTTCCAAATTATAGCTAGTATGGTTATTTAACTATTCATTTTTTTTACTGCGTAGACTCATTGTTCTAATAAAAATGTCCCAACAGCAGATTTTTAAAAATATTCGGATATTCGGATAAAAAGTTCAGGCTTTACAGTAAATGAGTTTACAAATGGATCTTTTATATCACATTTTTATATTAACCCTAATTACTGCATAAAATTACATGTTTCAATCTCCAAAATTCTTAATTTCTCATTATTTTACAACTTTCGTACTCGAAATCGGAGTATTATTTAAAAATTTTCTTCAATGCATTTTTTAAAAGAAAATACAACAATTTTGAAATAAATTGCCAAAAATTGCATCGTTTATAGCATTTCCATTATGTTAGCTGATAGTTTAAATGCTCCAAGTGCAAAAGAAACAAAACAAAAACAAAAGGTTTTCTTGAAGTTTAATGCACATATTGTTTTATTATGATGAATTCTAAATTTACAATTTTTCAGAATTCTTCGTTAAATTCCACAGATGCATTATCTGAAGAATACAAACAAATTTTAAATACAGTTCACCTCACTGGGCGTTCACTTCGTTCTGTCACTTCACTAAAGTGAACTAGTTCAATTCACGTCACTTCACTTCTTCACGACGTAGCCTCCTCATGCCGGGCGTTTCACTTCACTCGGGAGTAGCACTCGCTGCAGGTCATCATTTTGCTCAGAGAATCACTCTTGATATCCCGCGAAAGCACTCACTTATATAGTCAGTGGAATCTTTCCACAATGTTCTCGAACGTTCTAGAACTACACTATGTGATCAAAAGTATGCGGACGCTCCCACAAACATACGTTTTTCTTCTTAGGTGCATTGTGCTGCCACCTACTGCCTGGTACTCATTATCCGCCACCTCAGTAGTCATTAGACATCGTGAAACAGCAGAATGGGACGCTCCGTTGTCAGGTGATTGGGTGTCACTTGTGTCAGAAGTCTGTACGCGAGATTTCCTCACTCCTAACCATCCCTAGGTCCACTGTTTCTGATGTGATAGTGAAGTGGAAACGTTAAGGGACATGTACAGCACAAAAGCCTACAGGGCGACCACGTCTGTTGACTGACAAGAGACCGCCGACATTTGAAGAGGGTCGTAAAGAGTAATAGGCAGACATTTATCCAGACCATCACACAGGAATTCCAAACTGCATCAGGATCCACTCCATGTACCATGGCAGTTAGGCGTGAGATGAGAAAGCTTGGATTTCATGGTCGAGCGGCTGCCAAACGACGCCTCGCTTGGTGTAAGGAGCGTCAACATTACACGATTGAACAGTGGCAAAACGTTGTGTGGAGTGACGAATCACGGTACACAATGTGGCGATCCAATGGCAGGGTGTGTAGTGCCAACAGTGAAATTCGGAGCTGGTGGTGGTCGTGTTTTTCCTGGAGGGGGCTTGAACCACTTATTGTTTTGCGTGGCACGATCTCAGTGCAGACCTACATTGATATTTTAAGTACCTTCTTGCTTCCCACTGTTGAAGAACAATTCGGGGATGGCGATTGCATCTTTCAACACGATGGAGCACCTGTTCATAATGTACGGGCTGTGGTAGAGTGGTTACACGACAATAGCATCCCTGTAATGGACTGGCCTGCACAGAGTCCTGACTTGAATCCTATAGATCACCTTTGGGATGTTTTGGAACGCCGACTTCATGCCAGGCCTCACCGACCTACATCGATACCCTCCTCAGTTCTGCACTCCATGTAGAATGGGCTGCCGTTCCCCAAGAAACTTTCCAGTACCTGATTGAAAGTATCCTGCGAGAATGAACGCTGTCATCAAGGCTAAGTGTGGGCCAACACCATATTGACTTCCAGCATTACTAATGGAGTGCGCCACGAACTTGTACGTCATTTTCAGCCACGTGTGCGGATACTTTTGATCACGTAGTGAATTTCAACACGCTTTCTGGAGGGGAGAGAAGAAGCATCCAGAAGGTCTTAGTAATCTGCCTATAACGCGCCTGGTGCTTACGCCGACGAGTGGCAGTAGTCGCTATTTATTCGACCACTCGGCGCCGACCTCCCGATAACTTTGGACCATAGCCGCTGAGTGACACAGCTCCCTCCTCAGAGCTGTTGATCCCCACGATTTGCGACCAAAACGAACCAGCACCAGCCTCCTTCGGGTTTGACACCGAATGCGTGACGGGTGTCACATTTCGCGCACCAGCTCTCCACGTCGCTTCCAAGATGCAACAAACAGAATCGGCGACGTGCCTCGCCGCTGGGTCTCCCCCTCCCCGGCAGTGCTGGCGTGGGTTTCCTCGAGGACGTTCTTCAGCGCTTTCTTCGGGGCACCAGCTGTTCCACTTCGGAACACCGATCCTGACCACCAAAGAGCCCCATCGCGTCTAACGGCTTTTATAACTCGGGCCTCTGGAAGAAACATTCTACCACGAAGGTCGTACGACGGATTCTTTATCATTCAGGATCGGCCCTATGTCTCGATCACCAGTAGCTTCCTCCTCAAGGTCTCCTCGCCGCATCCGATTACAGGTTGTACTGCGACTGGGCGAAAGGCAACAGCGCTCTCCTTCATCTGCTGGTCCAGACACTCCTCCATTGTGACGTGCATCATGCTCTTGCTTTCTTTCGTCTGCGTCTAACGGTTCTTCTGCTGATTTAGGCGCCCTTCCACCGCATTCTGTCAGATTTAGTTCCATCTAGTATCAGCTTTCACCGTAGCGTTTATCTCTGATTTTACAGATTCGATGTCAAAGCCAAGTTCGGACTTCATTTTCTCTGTTTCAGTCTTCATTTTTTCCTTAACACCATACATTTCTGTGTTCATTGAGGCAGTATTTTTAACACTTAAATGATTTCAGTCAAATTATATAATATGTAAATTCAATAACAGCCCGCCTTGAAGCAATATGTATGTAACAATTTGTAAAATGTATGTATCAGTCATTGCATATGCTTATATTATAGTATACACGTGTAATAATGTTATATGAATGTATTACGTAATTTAATAATGTAGGAGCTGTGAGAATAATTGGTTAAACGTTGCTAACAAGAGGTAACCTTGAGACAACAATGAGCAAGGCAGTTTAAATACTACTAGTCATTATTGGAGCAACAACAATGTAAATTTTGGGACAGTTTTAAAATAGCCAATCAACAACCAGAAAAAGCTTTAGTTAAATGAAAGTATTCTATTGGAGTAGGATTAGCCAATCAGAGGCTTGAAATACAGAAATCTACAAGTTTAGACGGTTTAAATCTATTCAGTTGCCTGCAGGCAGTGATTGTAACAAGACGCAATAATTGTCCTCAAGAAATTTAATACGTATTCGTGTGAGACGAAAAAAAGTTTACGTGTGAAAAAAAGTGTAAGTATTAAATAAAATAATCTCACAACTCTCTATATCAGTGAAGTGCTATATAATTTGTGCCAAGGATTAATAAAAAAGAGTAAATTAAAACTAAAAATCTGTGTAAGCCTACATTCTTGTCGCATCACGCCCTGCCAAGATATTCTTGTCTCTAAAATAATACTGACGCAGCCGAGGCAAACATATATATTAAATATTTAAAGAAACAGTTTAATTACAAAGTTAATATTTTTTAAACTTGGGCAAAGGCCACCTGAAAATATATTCGGAGCGAAGGCTACCGGAAACGGTTTACTATACGTGCGGTTGCAGCGAATTTTAAGTTGGGCTCCCCAACAGTCGAAATATAATACATCTTCTTCAAACTGACTTTCCATACGTAGCAGCAACAAACCTTCTACTTCAAATTGGCGTCTATACGTGGAGCTAAATAAACAAACAACTCCAACAAAACATACTACTTCATCATTGCTTCCATTTTCTACATTGTTCTCTCTATTGCACATTTCGTTTCACTCAAAATTCTCTCCCCCACCTCGGCCAATAACTTTTTAAGCATTTCCTCCATCTTGGCCTTTGAATCCCAATCCTGATACCACTCTGATTTTGTCCAGTTTTTCAACTGTCACTCTGTCGCTAAACTAAACTGAACTAGCTCAATTTCCGTCACTTCAGTCCGACAGTTCACTTTACTCGGGAGTCGAACACAAGAACTTCATAACCATCGCTGCGAAGTAGCACTCGCTCTTGATGTGCACGGAAAACTCGTCCACCGACGCAACACAACTCGCACTCGACTGCATCAGCTCCACACGCATTGACTCACTGCCACGAGAGCACTCGCTTATATGAGGTGCACTATTTATATTTTGAGCCAAATAATTAAAACAAAGGAATTTCGGATTGAAAACTGCTTTATTGTTTTTCAAAATATTCTCCTTTATGATCAATATACTTTTGCATCCGTTTGAACCATTTGTGAAAGCATTTATTCCAGGCTTCTTGAGACACCTCCAAAACATGGTTTTTGAAGGCATCAACGGCTGCTTGTGCCAACGAAAATCGTTCTCCACGCAATTTATTCTTGATGTTCGGGAACAAAAAGAAGTCATTGAGTGCTAAATCAGGACTGTATGGCGGATGACCCATCAATTCGATTTTTTGAGCCTTCAAATACTCTGTTGTTAGACGAGATGTGTGTGCGCTCGCATTGCCTTGATGATGAACGATCTTACGGTTCTTGTTGGTTTTCCTTACTTAACCGAAGACTTCCGGCAAACAAATGGTTGTGTACCATTCGGCATTGACCGTTTTGCGTTCCTCTAAAGGCACTGTTGCCACATGGCCAGTTTTGCTGAAAAAGCAGGCGACCATTTGCTTCGAAGTGCTTTTGTTGGATTTGCCTCATCTTGAAACACCCATACAGTCGACTGCTGTTTACGTTCCGGCTCATATCCATAGATACATGATTCGTCACCTGTTACAATCTTGTATACGTCTTCTGAGGTACCGCCATTGTATTTCTTGAGCATTTTTGTACACCAATCGACACGAGATTGCGTCAAATTATGTGGCATCCAACGAGAACAAGCCTTTTTCACGGCTAAATAATCATGCAATATTTTATATATGCTGGTGGAACTAATGCCTAGGATTGCCTCAATCTCACAATATGGTGCATGACGATCTTTCATTATTAGTTTTTTGCACAGCATCAATGTTTTCTGGCATAACAACTGATTTTGGACGACCTTCACGAACTTCATTATTGAGCGAACGGTGGCCACGTTATACCAGCGTTTCACAGTGGCAAAGGATGGAGCTTCGTCGCCAAATGTAGAAGGTAGTTGATCGATGCACTCTTGTCTTGATAATCCACGTCGAAAGTCGTAATAAATCATTGCACGAACATTTTCACGAGTTAATTACATGTTTTTGTTGACACACAATTTTCAAGTTAGTGTAAACAAAACAAATGACGCTCTATTGACAAAATGTTTGAAGTAGATTATGGTCAAAAATGTCAAACGTTCCATTAGAAACGTCAGATGGCACCTACAACATTCAGGGTTGCCAAGCGTCAAAATATAAATAGTGCCCCTCGTATAGTCAGCAGAACGTTTCCACAAGGTTCTCGAACGTTCTAGAAATATTTCGACACCCTTTCTGGAGGAGGCTTTGCCGCCGACGTCGATACTGCGCCTCGTGTAATGGCTAGGGCCACTTTATCGGGAGGCGCAGTGTCCCTTATATCCAAGAAACCGCCGACTGTCTCCACCTGCTCCTGTGCACACACCGCCAACACCAACGACACCACCAACACCGGAGACCACAGACACCACCCGAAAAGAACCAGCCTACACAGGGTCTCGCACCACTACTGACCAATTCCTACGCCGACTCGCCTACATCGAGCAAGAATTCCAAGAACTACACGCCACCACCGCCGCCCTCAACATCACCACCAGCTGTCGACAGCGATCTGACTCCGCAGACTCAACAACCACTGACCTGGGGCGTGTCATCGTCTGCCCGCCACAAATTTTACCACCGCCTGCTTCTACAGTTCAATTTGAAGAACTTATGGGCACCATTGCAGGTCTCACCAACCTGGTAAGCCTCCTGATTACTATGACGGCCGATTCGACTTCGGTAGTTGAGGGCCTGAAGAGTGGTCAGGAACGGCTACGGAACTTCCTATTTACACAAACCAGATACTGGAAACATTGCAGCAGATACTATCGGCCAACTAATACCTAATTCCAATCGGGGGCACTCAGGGCTCCCCATGGCTGTCTCCGTGTCCATACCAGCCGCTGCCAACACAACGCTGCAGCATGTATAACCAGACTTTCGGAGGTGCTCAGTGGAACTCCACTAGGTCTTCAATACCACATTCAAACACTAAAACGCAAAACTCACACCTTACTCCAACCTAAATACTAGAACACTGAACTCCTTCTTACAAATTCCTTCTTCGGCGAAATAAGTCAACTCTTTATCCCTACCAACTCTCTGTCTCCCCCCAAAAGAAAAACACCTGGAGGAGGGGGAAGAAGAAGTTTCCAGAAGATCTGCTTATCTGCCGATAGCTCACCCGGATTTTATGCTGGGGAGCGGCAGTTATCGTTGTTTACTTGACCGCTCGGCGCGGACCTCCCAATAACCGTGGGCATAGTCGCTGTGTTGCAATACTAATGGACACTCTGTTGCAGCGAGCGCTCCTAAAATTATCTAACACAGCAGAAAATGTTTAATGCACAGTCAGTTGTTAAATACGATAAAAAATAATAACAGTTAAGTTTTGCGCAGCTCAGATATTACAGAAATTTCAGAAAGAATACCGCACATTTATCATATAAACTATTTATAGAGGGAAAAGAAGCTGTGGGGGGATTTTTGGTTTTGTAACTGCGAACTCCGTAGGATAGAAAATAACAAAACAAGGAAGAAACAAAGTAATGCCGCACCTACAGCTGGTTAATTAATTTCGGAAGGAAAAAATGGGAGTCGGTATGGCACAACGGGCTTTTTGCTCAGGGGAAATACATTTCTGTATCAAATGTTTGTACAGAACATATTAGAAATACGAGAAACACGGGCGGCAACCTTCGGCTTAAAAGCTATGTATAGCACCAAACAAAAACGGCTCTAGACCTCTTTCTGTCCCCATGGGACGTGTGCAAATGTTCAGAAAGACTTTACTTTTGTAGTAAAAAGGGGCTCGTGTTAGCCAAAAGAGCGGACATTTAAATGACTGAGCTATAGGGTTTGTAGATTATGTGAAACAAAATATGTCGTCGGCTGAGGGAGAAATTGAAGTGCGGTGCGCCCAGATGTTAGAGTTATCATCCAAAATTCAGACGTTGTCATGTGCAGCAAATACTCGCTATCTATTCGATTTTATTTGTATAAAGATGGAGGTGGAGTATAGCATCCCTGATTACAGAAACCTTTGAGATTTATTGTATTATTCTCCTATGTTTACCGAGTTAGTTACAAGGGGGATCGAAAAGTAACGCACAATAATTTTTTTACAAAAAAATATAATAGTTAAAACAACAACAAAATCACAAATGACCTTACACTTTTACCTACTTTTCGAAATATTCACCAAGTTTCTCAACACATTTCTCCCATCGTGATATCAGTTTCAAATGCCCCGTTCGTAGAAGTCCATTTCTTTGTAGTACAGCCATCTGCGGACTGCTGATTTCACTTCCGTATCTGTCGCAAAGCGTTGGGTGGGCAGGAATTTCCTCATGGGACCAAACAGATGCAAGTCCGACTGTGCAAGGTCCGGACTGTATGGTGGATAACATAGGGGCAACCATTGTCATGAAGAATTTTGACATCGTCAGGATTCATGTTGTGGCGTTTGTCACGAAGGGCACGACGCAACTTCACCAAAGTTTTCGTGTAGGCTGCAGCATTCACAGTTTCCCGTGTTCAGCAAAGTCCACCAATACAACACCATGCATATTCCAGAACATTGTCACAAGCACTTTCCTAGCAGATTGAGTCATTTTGAATTTTTTCTTCACTGGGAATAGCATGTTTCCACTCCATACTTGCCTGCTTGGTTTCGGGCGTGTAGTGGTATGCCCACGACTCATCACCAGTGACGATTCCTTTCAGAAAGTCATGTCCTTCTGCGGTGTACCGCGTTAGGTGATCCAAGCTCTTCATTCGCTGGCCCTTGTGGTTTTCTGTCAGGTTCTTAAGCACCCAGCGAGCACCAACTTTACGAAATTTCAACGTGTCATGAACAATATCGTACACTGCACCATAGGAAATGTTGAACTGTTAAGATAAGGTTCGCAGTTGCACACGCCGGTCGTTCAAAATTGCCGACTCAATGCCTCTGACATTCTGCGGGGTTGCAGTTGTTACCGGCCTCCCGAAGCGTGGCAAATCACTACGGTTCACACGGCCCTCTAGGAAGAATGCATACCACCTGGAGACATTGCTACGGTCCATACAATCATCCTCATACACGCCACGCATGTCCCTGTGAATATCACACGGTTTATGCTCTTGGGCCCACAAATATCGAACTACACCTCTCTGCTCTTCACACGTGGACGAAGTAACATGCGCGCCATATTTGTTGCGTAGTTCACACTTCTCTCGCTAGAGCTACACATAAACAAAAAATACCCTTGTAGTGAAAACTTCAAAATATATCTGTGTGAAACTGCAACATTCCAGCTGCAATACCAAGGCAGAAAAAATTATTGTGGTTACTTTTCGATCCGCCCTAATAAATGGACCTACTCCTTTCGTAAAGAGCAGTAAACCAATGCTATTCTGTATTCATCATTATGTGGGAATCATTTGTAGGAGATGAGGCAGTGCTTTTAACGCTTAAATGATTTCAGTCAAATTTTATAATATGTAAATTCAATAACAGTATGTGTATTAATAATTTGTAAAATGTATGTAACAGTCATTTCATATGCTTATATTATTGTATACATGTTTAATAATGTTATGTGAATCTATTATGTAATTTAATAATGTAGGAGCTGTGAGAATAATAAGTTAAAAGTTGCTATCAATGAGGTAACTATGAGGTAACCTTGAGTCAATAATGAGTTTGAGAGTTTAATAATACTACTTTTGTTTATTGGAGTAACAATAATGTAATTTTAGTGACAGTTTATAAAATAGCCAATCAAAAACCAGAAAAAGCTTTAGTTAAATGAAGGTATTCTATTGGAGTAGGATTAGCCAATCAGAGACTTGAAATGCATAAATTTACAAACTTTAGGCCTGCAGACAGTGATTATAACTGGATGCTTAATGCGTCCTCGAGTAATATAATACGTATTCGTGTGAGACAAGAATAGCATACGTGTTAAAAAAGTGAAAGTATTAAAATAAAAGAATCTCACAGCTCTCTATATCAGTGAAGTGCTATTTAATTTGTGTCAAGGATTAATAAAAAGGAGTGAATTAAAACTTAAAATCAGCGTAAGCCTACACACTTGTCGCACCAAAACCCTGCCAAGACTTCCATGTCTCTAACAAATACTGACGCAGCCGAGGCAAACATAAATATTTAATGCTTAAAGAAACAGTCAAATTACAAAGTTAATATTTGTTTAAACGTGGTGCAAATAACGTAAAAAAATTCTTTCTCAGAGAATGAGTAGAGAAAGGCATGTGAATTCAATACACAGTATAATTTTGGGGTAAATTTTACGGAGTTGGTAGCACTCGTGGAATTATTGCACTCTCCAGGGACATAAGCTGGCTCGACCCTCCCAATATTCCAAACAGCGAGATGTAATCCATATTTCATCTAAATAGGTTTCAACACTGCACTTGCTGGCAGCAGTTGTTGATACTAACAGCATTATACCGCAAAGTCATTTATTATCACTCCCATTTTAAAGGGCATTCTTGGCAAAAAGTTTCATATTCCAAAGGTCAAATACAACTGCCTAGTTCAGGACAAGGTGACCTTCTTTGCAATAGTACGAGTATATAACACCGCCGGTCTTAACCTTGCTTGCTAAAGTTTCTAAAATCTGATGCGTTACATTCACATAGCTTTCCTATCCTCTAAGGCTATTAGTGGGTATACAAACTATTTTTACTAAAGGCTGTTTTTCTATCTACTGCATTTTAATCCAAATTAACCTTTACAGAAATAGCTGCAACACACATTTCGTTATAGATACAAAGAGAACAGCGATAGTCAAATGTTATAAACAACTGGACGCTATATGCTGGCCTTAAAATTTCATACTGTTTCCATGACAACGTGAGAAACAACTGAATAGCTGCAACACACATTTCATTATAAAGGAGAACAGCGATAGTCAAATGTTTAACAACTGGACGATATATGCTGACCTTAAAATTACATAACATCGCGAGAAACAACTAAATAGTTACAACACACATTTCGTTATAAAGGAGAACAGCGATAGTCAAATGTTTAACAACTGGAGGCTATATGCTAGCCTTAAAATTCCACACTGTTTCCATGACATCGCGAGAAACAACTAAATAGCTGCAACACACATTTCGTTATAAAGGAGAACAGCGATAGTCAAATGTTTAACAACTGGACGCTATATGCTGGCCTTAAAATTCCATACTGTTTCCATGACACCGTGAGAAACAACTGAATAGCTGCAACACACAAAATTAAATTAAGTTGAGTTTTATTTATGGACGCTCTTTAACTACTGTGGTCCTTAGCGTCCCATTCTATACTGGGCGTGAAAGACTGGAAATTTTGCTCAGAGGTCTCTATCAGGCTTGAGGTTATTTTACGTGCCGTAAATATACGACACGGGACCACCGGCTTTACTTCCCTTCCGAAGGAAGCAATGCTAAGGTATTTTTACGCCCGAAAAAGCTGTAATACACATTTTGTTATAGATACAAAGAGAACAGCGATAGTCAAATGTTTAACAACTGGACGCTATATGCTGGCCTTAAAATTACATACTGTTTCCATGACATCGCGAGAAACAACTGAATAGCGACAGGACTTTAAAAGAATATCAATGTTTTGAACAATTCGAACCATTAATACCGGATATCTCGGAAATGGCTTATACCACAAAAAAGGTTACTTTAAATAAATTATGTGTCTTAAAGACATCTACATTTTTTGTGTAGCATATTTTCGTCAATCGCGTAACGTTTACCAGTTATAAGTACAAAATGAAACAAAGTTCCCTCCTAATGAAGTGGGCTTTGCAGGATGTTACTACAAAATTCAAGATATACATATTATTTGTGATGTAAACATTTTTAATATATGGTATTTTAATGACAATTGTGGAGCCATTTTTGAAAAATAAAAAATGTCAATAAATACTGATGTAAATGTTCTTGAAAATCTTCGTGTCGCATCGCTGGAAAATGCTGAACTTAAATACGAATTCGTATTTTTCGGAGCTTTTTTTCTATTTATGTTATTCACAGACAAACAGACGCACATACGGACCTGTTTTTAAAATGCTTTTTTTATTCGGAGGGCCTCTAAACATGCATTTCCGTTGAAATACTGTCATCAAATTTTTGGTTGGTATGCAACGCTCCCTCTAGCTACTGTGTACGTGATAGACAAATTAGAAAGCTGACAGAGTGACATCCAAAATTCGCACTTGCTGCAAGTTAGACCTTAAAGCATTTTTATCGGATAGTAGTTTAGATTGAGGTATGTAGGCTTAATCATATAAGTCAGTTAAATTTTGCATTTCTACATTTTAATTTAAGGGGGAATTAAAATCCCTATGCCCCCAGTTGCTAAATTCATGATCGATTATCTCAGAATTTCTTTAAAATATTAGACTGAAATTTTACAACATGTTCATAGACGATTTCTGCGTTCACTGATCTACGTTAATCTAATAAGATTGAAAATTAAGGTTATATGATCATTTTATTAAAATGTATCAGCAATTACTTTCCCTACTACGTATAGTAAGTAGGGGAAGTACTGCATTCCGCCAAAAATTCGATACCGAGATTTCAGGAAATACATGTTTTGAGGTACACTGAATGCATATAAAGCATTTTTGAAAACATGTCTGCCTATGAACAGCATAACTCAGAAATAGATTGTACGTGTGCAACACATCAATTCTTTTTAAAAATCATCGTATCATATAGTTTCTTTTAAAATAGGTCATTTATATCAGAAAAGTTTATTCTCTTGAAAAGCCGTTCAAAACAAAAAATGGAAGAAACATACTCGTGTATAATTCCAAAGAAAGAAAGCGCATGGTTTCGGAAAATAGAAGCTACCATATTTACGTGTTACCAATTTATAGAGCAAACGTTCGCCTAAGTGAGTATGAGTTATGAGTTTTTTGTTTGTTTCGAAATTCACAACAGAAATGAAGTACAATTGTAAAAATCAGATGTGTTAAACTCACATGACTTTCTCTACCTTTGTACAAACTATTTTTACAAACAGGCGGCGCCGTGGCCGAGTGGTTAGACCGCTCGCCTCCCACCGAGGCAACCCGGGTTCAATCCCAGGGACCTGCATGTGGGATTTGTGGTGGACGACGCGGCGTATGGGCGGGTTTTCTCCGGGTTCTCCGGTTTCCCCCGCCATTCATTCCACCAACTGCTCCATCATCACCTTTCCTTTCATCCATTTCATCAACATTTCGTTTCATCTACTTCCTTCATCCCATACCAGGCATCGGGCTGATCACCCATCCTGGATGCTGTCTGATCCATGAGTGTCTGCTCCTCGACGGGCCTCTGATCCCAGGCACCCGCTTCTAAGTCCTGGGGGATGTAAGTTCTACATAAGAGGAGGGTAAACAGATAATGAATGAATATTTTTACAAACGCTTATTCTCCATATGTTTCATGTTAATCGAGATGTTAATCTTATTGCTAATTTTCTTGTAGTAGTAGTGGTGGTATTTATTAAGTATTTAGTATTACATTAATTGCATAACACAGTTGCATGGGTCATAAGACCGTACATGCTCTCTAGATAAATACCTGGTCTGTATACGTGACTTGCAGTATCAACCAGAAAACAACTATTTTTTTACAATCACCGCACTATATACATACATACATACATATAAAATTGAAAAAAAAAAAAAAACCACACTGAATCACACAGTGCAAGGGGAATATGGTAGACTTTAAGCGATAGTCAAATCTTGTAAGAGCTGGTTGCTATATAGCGCATTCCATTCTCTTTATATGTCCAGTACATAAAAAAATGAATAACGAATTCCCATTTGAGAAAAAGTATAAGTAT
This sequence comes from Deroplatys truncata, assembly GCA_030765065.1. Classification (NCBI taxonomy): domain Eukaryota; kingdom Metazoa; phylum Arthropoda; class Insecta; order Mantodea; family Mantidae; genus Deroplatys; species Deroplatys truncata. The sequence goes on along the minus strand of CM060981.1, from coordinate 28,259,491 downwards.
TGGAAAATTTAAGGGAATAACAAGCAATATCTCGAAAATGGTTCACTCAATAAAAAAATGTATATGACACAAATTGTGTATTTTAACTCGATCTACATTTTTTGTGTAGTAAAATCTCTTATGGTTTACCAGTTATGCAAAAGTCGTTCACAATGATGTATACTTTTGGAGACATTTCCAGAAAATTCAAGATATACATTTTATTTGTCATGAAAATATCTTAAACATATGATATTTGAATCAAAATCGTTAGAGTCATTTTTAAGAAAATTAAAATTTTCGAAAAATGTTCCATGTAAAGGGTAATATGGGGTGGGGGGATTTTCTGGAAAACCTTCGTGTTGCATCTCTGGAAGATACTGAACCTAAATACCAAGTTTGGTGTTTATCGGACGTTTTGTTTCTGAGTTATGCTGTTCACAGACACACACGGACATGTTTCCAAAATGCTTTTTTTTGGATTCAGGCGTCTCAAAACATATATTTCCGGTAAAATCTCGGTATCGAATTTTTGGGTGGAACACAATACTTCCTCTACTTACTATACGTAGAGGAAGTAAAAATACATTAACAATATAACTATTTTTCCTACAATGATGCATCTAAAATTAAAGGGAAAATTTTGGTTAAGAGTACATAAAAACTAGGAATTTCGTTTTTTGAAAATTTTAGTGTCCCAGCTTCCGACTATTGATTTGTTTCCCTGTATCCCTCTTGTAGTACAACAAAACATGAACTGTTTATCTTGATTAACATGAACTAGACAGATTTGGTATGAATACTATGTATAAGCTATATAAAAATAAATAATACTGGGTAGAGAAGGTCATATGAAGGTGATATAACAGTTTTTATATGATGCTTTTCCCAGACACACATGCGGACCTTTTTCCAAAAATACTTCTCCCTTTATTTTTAGGAAACCTAAAACATTGTATGTCTGCTGAAATTTCGATATCGTATTATAATACTTTTTGTACCTACCATAGGTAAACGGTAGAGAATGTAGAAGCTGCGTGGGAGTAGAGACAGATAACTGAATATAAAATAAAATTAATATTCGAAGGAAGCTTACGGCTGTAAGGGAGAAAGGATATTCGCCAAAGCTCAGTGAAGTAAAAATAGTGGTGTGAAGGTTACCATTTCACTGAAGAAGGCTGCCCGCTTAATCTACTTGAATTGCCTGCAGAAATACACTGTGGTGTCGTAAACGAAATATCAGCCGGATTGTTCCATTGCACTACCAGGTAGAGGAACAACTTATGGGCGTGTGGCACGAACAAGGGACAAAGAAACGCGAATCTAAAGAATAACAAATAAAATAACATTATGTACGCCAGAGGAACCAAACAATGGAGTATAATGGATTTATTTCATATCCACGTTCTGCTGTGACAAGGGAATGAACCTTGACATTACTCCGGAATGTTGTTCTCAAAAAAGTGATACTATGAAGGGAGAAAATTTGTAAATGTAGGTGTGTGCTAATCTCAAAGATCATTCCAACGATTTAGATAATTCCTTCAACATTGAAAAGCCCTATTCTTTGATACCGTAATCATTGAGGGTAAGATGTAAATAATTAAATAAATAATTTCTGTGTATAACGTAATAAGCCTGAGTTAAAAAGATTCGTAGGGAGAAAAAAAGGTTATCAGCGAGTCATGTTAAGGAAAGTCATTAGAAACATCCGAGTAGGCAACGCATTAGCGTCAAGGTTCCTAGAATGCAGTTAAGAGTTGAGTTCAGTACGTTTGAAAAGTCACGTCGACAGGAATTCTGTAAGTTAAAAATGGAAATGGAATTTTTCGATTCGAGCGAGGCACCACATGGAAAACTGTCAGATACCCATAAGTAGAGCTTCTAAGATTAGACCGCGTAGATAGGAACGTTAGTAGGGGTAGTGATAGGTAGGCGAACTTAAGTTAAGAAAAGATCGCGCATTCTAAGTTAGACTTATTTGCTTAATCCTGTGATTTACTCGTGTGACGGTTCTTGTGATTACTCTTATTTCATTTTTAGTTGTGTCCCCAGTGACGCGCTGGAGTTACAACGTTTACCAGTTATACAAGACTAGATAAATGTCCGTCCGAATGATGAGGAGTTCAAAGATTTTTAATATTTTGTTTGTCATGTAAATATGTTTAATATGCGGTGTTTTAATTTAATCGATCTTAGAGATTTTTTTAAAGAATCAAATATTTCGAAAAATGTTTCATAATAACAACTTCGGTATATATCCGACTTTCACATTTTTTTGATTATGCTGTTCACAGAAACACACACTGCGCGCGAACTTTTTTCTAAAATAGTTTTTGGATTCAGGGTGCCTCAAAACATGTATTTCCGATGAAATATCGGTTTAGAATTTTTGGGTAGAATGGAATACTTTCCCTGCCTACTACGTACGGGATAGGGAAGGTAAAAATTACCGCCCATTCCAACAGGTGATTGTTTCAACACCAAAAGGTACTTATAGCCTATGCATTTCCAGGATTTTAAAGACAGCTCCCTAAAAAGTTCAGATAATTTAATGAAACTCACAGAAAACATTCACTGAACAGTGTTTAACCTGTCTACAAAATTACAGTTTGGTATCTTCTATAGTTCCTACCAAATATAATTTATGTAATGTCTTGCAAATGTGTCTGTTTGAACGTACATGTTTCCTTAATACATAGTGGATTTTAAGAAAATTGAAGTGCTTACATACTTCATTATTTTTTTCGAGAAAAAGGCTTAATAATACACAAACTGTAATATTTGATAGCAAATAATTGCTTTTGAGGAATAAAATGTAAGGTTTAAACTATCGAAATTTACATCACGTGAGGCATTTCATATATCACTCGATTTTCACTGGATAACATTTCCTTTTTTACCGCTCAGGCGGTAAAGTCTGAGGCCCACATTCACGAGATCCCGAGTTCAAATCCCGTGGGCCGACAAATCTGTCTGAGGTATTTTCGTGGTTTTGCTCAGTCGGAAAGGTATATACCGGATTGGATATTTAATACCACGACCCAAAGTTTCATCTTAAGTCTAAAACAATAGTACAATGAAAAATAAGTGGTAATAGCGAATACTGTGCTATCTATATACAGAAAATGTAAGCAGTTAGACTGGATGGCACCCTAACACCATCTGCACGGCACGAAGCAGAAGATCCGGTAGTTATGCGCTGGAGTGTCTGTGGACGAAGCAAGGTGGCATTTTCAGGGATGAGACCTAGAAGGCTAACGTCCGCCTTTCTATGAGAGGGCGGCGCTTGGACTGGACGGCACCCTAATGCCATTTGCACGGCACGAAGCAGAAGATTCGGTAGCTCTGCGGTAAGGTCACTCTGACACGTGACGGAGCGGGTGGTTACAGCGATGAGACCTAGAAGGCTAACTGTCCATCACATATCGTTCTAAGAGTTATGCACCAACAGATCCGTCGTGATATGACCAAGGAGTTAAAGCGACGTAAAATAGAGTAAAAAAAATTAGTTTTTTGGAAATTCAGATGTATGGAAGCAAGGAAGGTTTTCCTATACCTAATTTTGTTTGAAAAATTGCAAACAAAAAAATTTAATATTGGGTTAAAATTGTAGAAATTTCAATATCCTTAACGTCAACACTTTATAAAATGTAATGACGAATAATTTGAGTGCGCTGATGATAAAAAAACGTTAAAGCATAAATTTGTAGTTTTCAATGAGGTGTAAAGTATTTTTTTTAATTTTAGTAAGTTTTTTCTATATGTTACAGTTTATCAATTATAGAAAATTATAGAAAGTTCATTCAGGATGTCGGTTTATGCTCTCGACGCGAGCACATATACACACGCGCGCGATAACACGTGCGGATCGTTCTCTACAAACGCACTTTGCATTCAGGCGACCTCAAAACGGTATTTCCGAAAAAACTCGATATAGAGTTTATAGGTGGAATGTTTCCTCTACCTACCAGAGGCAAGCGGTAGAGAAACTAAAAATGCAGGAGAAACAAATGGCTTGAATTTTAAATTTAAACCAATCGCGTGATGAAAATACCATGCACCATGCATACAGATTGCCTATTCTATTTTTACTAGGTCATACAAGCTTCGACCAATAAAACGGAAGGAAGCTTTGAAAATCAGCCAATCATGGCCCTTGGTCGCTACCAATTTATAATTTCTGGATTATCTCCTCCCTATATTTTGTCTACATAAAATGGTTATCCAAGCAAACAGTTATAGCGCCTATCAAAATGGCCTGCTCCTATAAACTTTTCAAGACGGTGAAAGCGATTGGCGGGTCGTAACCTCTTTTAGAGGTTATACCGGGTGTAAAGGGTACACATAGATGTCGTCTTGTGAGATGAAGACCTTCTCTACCTTTCAAAGTATAATATTACACTCAAACATTCGATATGGTGATTTCAATTGAAGTACAATTTTTAAGGCCCTCTGAATAAAAATCTGATATGCTACAATCACGTGACTTTCTCTACTCTTGTACAAACTATTTTTACAAACGCTTATTCTCCATATGCTTCATGTTAATCGAGATGTTAATCTTATTGCTAATTTTCTTGCAGATGCAAGGGGAATTGCTAGGCTTTAAGTGATAGTCAAATATTTTAAGAGCTGGTTTCTATGTGCAGTATTCCATTCTCTTTGTATGTCCAGGACTTAAAAAAATGAATAACGAATTCCCAGTTGAGAAAAAGTATTAGAAAATTTAAGGGAATAACAAGCAATGTCTCGAAAATGGTTCACTCAACAAAAAAAAATGTATATGACATAAATTGTGTACTTTAACGCGATCTACATTTTTTGTGTAGTAACATTTCGTCTATCTCTTATGGTTTACCAGTTATGCAAAAGTCATTCACAATGAAGAATACTTTTGGAGACATTCCCAGAAAATACGAGATATACATTTCATTTGTCTTGAAAGTTTCTTAAACATATGATATTCTAATCAAAATCGTTAGAGACATTTTTGAGAAAATTAAAATTTTGGAAAAATGTTCCATGTAAAGGGTAATCTGGGGTGGGGGATTTTCTTGAAAACCTTCGTGTCGCATCTCTGGAAGATACTGAACCTAAATAGCAAGTTTGGTGTTTATCCGACTGTTCGTTTCTGAGTTATACTGTATTCAGCGGGTCTCAAAACATGTATTCCCGGTGAAATCTCGGTATCGAATTTTTGGGTGGAATACAATACTTCCCCTACTTACTATACGTAGTAGAGAAAGTAAAAAGGCGTTTTTAGAAAACAAATCAGCACATGTGTGTGTAGCTGTGAACTATAGGACTTTAACAAAATCTTCTACAAATACCAAATTTTGTATTTAAGCTCAGTATCTTTCAAGGACGCTACACAAAATTTCCAACAAAATCGCCTTTGCCCAAACTACCCTTTACATAGAAAAATTTCGATATGTTTTTGTTTACTCAAAAATGGCTTAAGAATTGTTGATTAAAGTCTATATTAATATTACAAATTGAGAACGTTTGTGTGTGTGCGTGTGTGAATGTAAGGTATGTCAAAAAACCCTCAACGGATTTTTAGTTTCACTACTACGTATAGTAAGTAGAAGATGTATTGTATTCCACCCAAAAATTCGATACCGAGATTTCACCGGAAATACGTTTTGAGGTCTCATGAATAAAAAAAAACACTTTTAGAAAAAGGTCCGTGTGTATGTGTGTGTGCACGTGTGTGTGTGTGTGTGTGTGTGTGTGTGTGTGAACAGCAAAAAACGTAAAGGCAGATAAGTACCAAACTTGGTATTTAAGTTCAGTATTTTCCAAGGACGTGACACAAAGATATTCAAGAAAATCCCCTAACCGTGAGGCAGTATTTTTAACACTTAAATGATATCAGTCTAATTATATAATATATAATTTATAATAACAGCCCGCCTTAAAGCAATATGTGTATAATGTATAAAATGTATGTAACAGTCATTGTATTAATGTTTATATTATTATGTATATGTTCCATAATGTTATGTGACTGTATTACATAGGAGCAGTGAGAATAATAGGTTAAAAGTAGCTAACAATGAGGTAACAATGAGGTGGGCTTGAGGCAGTAATGAATTAGAAGGTTTAATAATGCTACTGGTCATTCTTGGAGCAACAGTAATGTAATTTTTGTGACAGTTCATAAAATAGCCAATCAACAACCAGAAAAAGCTTAAGTTAAATGAAGGTATTCTATTGGACTAGGATTAGCAATCAGAAACTAAAATATAGCAAACTTTTCAAATTCAGAGTTCTGTTGCTTGTACACAGTGCTGATAACTGGACGCGTTGCTCGTAGACAGTATTTCTAACCAGACGCGTTTACATTCACGTGTTAAAAAGTGCAAGTAATTAAATAAACAAAATCTCACAACTCTCTCTATATCAGTGAAGTGTTATTTAAATCGTGTCAAGCAGTAATAAAAGGAGTGAAGTAAAATTATATTCTGTGTAAGCCTACATTCTTCAGTCGCACCACAACCCTGCTAAGAGAAACGTGTCTCTAACAATAATACTGACGCAGCCGAGACAAACATAAATATATAATATTTAAAGAAACAGTCAAAAATACAAAGTAATATTTTTTAAACATTTGGGGGCAAAGGCCACTGGAAAGTACATTTGGGTTGAAGGCTACCGGAAACTTTATACCAAACGTGCGGTTGCAACTTCAAGTTCGGCTCCCCAACAGTCGAAATATAATACAATCTTCTTAATGACAATTGTGGAGCGAGTTTTGAAAAAATAAAAAATGTCGAAAAATACTCATGTAAATGGTAATTGAGGTTCACAGGATTTTCTTGAAAATCTTCGTGTCGCATCTCTGGAAAATGCTGAACTTAAATACGAATTCGTATTTTTCGGAGCTTTTTTTTCTATTTATGTTATTCACAGACAAACAGACGCACATACGGACCTGTTTTTAAAATGCTTTTTTTATTCGGAGGGCCTCTAAACATGCATTTCCGTTGAAATACTGTCATCAAATTTTTGGTTAGTATGCAACGCTCCCTCTAGCTACTGTGTACGTGATAGACAAATTAGAAAGCTGACAGAGTGACATCCAAAATTCGCACTTGCTGCAAGTTAGACTTTAAAGCATTATTATCGGATAGTAGTTTAGATTGAGGTATGTAGGCTTAATCATATAAGTCAGTTAAATTTTGCATTTATAAATTTTAATTTAAGGGGGAATTAAAATCCCTATGCCCCCAGTTGCTAAATTCATGATCCATTATCTAGAATTTCTTTAAAATATTAGACTGAAATTTTACAACATGTACATAGACGATTTCTGCGTTCACTGATCTACGTTAATCTAATAAGATTGAAAATTAAGGTTATATGATCATTTTATTAAAATGTATCAGCAATTACTTTCCCTACTACGTATAGTAAGTAGGGGAAGTACTGCATTCCACCAAAAATTCGATACCGAGATTTCAGGAAATACATGTTTTGAGGTACACTGAATGCATATAAAGCATTTTTGAAAACATGTCTGCCTGTGAACAGCATAACTCAGAAATAGATTGTACGAGTGCTTTTGTGCTGCCACTTACTACCTTGTACTCATTATCCGCGACCTCAGTAGTCATTAGACATCGTGAAACAGCAGAATGGGACTCTCCGTGGAACTCGCGCACTTCGAACGTGGTCACGTTATTGGGTGTCACTTGTGTCAGAAGTCTGTACGCGAGATTTCCACGCTCCTAAACATCCCTAGGTCCACTGTTTCTGATGTGATAGTGAAGTGGAAACGTGAAGGGACATTTACAGCACAAAAGCGTACAGGCCGACCTCGTGTGTTGACTGACAGAGTCCGCCAACATTTGAATAGAGCCGTAAACAGTAATAGACATCTATCCAGAACATCACACAGGAATTCCAAATTGCATCAGGATCCACTCCAAGTACTATGACAGGCGTGAGGTGAGAAACCTTGGATTCCACGGTCGAGCGGCTGCTCATAAGCCACAAACCACGCAGGAAAATGCCAAACGACGCCTCGCTTGGTGTAAGGAGCGTCAACATTACACGATTGAACAGTGGCAAAACGTTGTGTGGAGTGACGAATCACAGTACACAATATGGCGATCGGATGGCAGGGTGTGGGTATGGCGAATGCCCGGTGAACCTCATCTGCCAGCGTGTGTAGTGCCAACAGTGAAATTCGGAGGTGGTGGTATGGTGTGGTCGTGTTTTTCCTGGAGGGGGCTTGCACCCCTTGTTGTTTTGCGTGGCACAATCACAGCGCAGACATACATTGATATTTTAAGCACCTTCTTGCTTCCCACTGTTGAAGAGCAATTCGGGGATGGCGATTGCATCTTTCAACACCTGTTCATACTGCACGGGCTGTGGCGGAGTGGTTACACGACAATAAGATCCCTGTAATGGACTGGCCTGCACAGAGTCCTGACTTGAATCCTATAGAACACCTTTGGGATGTTTTGGAACGCCGACTTCCTGCCAGGTCTTACCGACATAAATCGATACCTCTCCTCAGTTCCGCACTCCGTGAAGATTGGGCTGCCATTCCCCAAGAAACCTTCCAGCACCTGATTGAAAGCATGCCTGCGAGAGTGAACGCTGTCATCAAGGCAAAGGTTGGGCCAACGCCATATTGTCTCTGTCAGCCAACAGACGAGGTTGGTTATGTACGCTTTTGTGCTGTACATATCCCTTCACGTTTCCACTTCACTATTGCATCAGAAACAGTGAACCTAGGGATGTTTAATAGTGTGGAAATCTCGCGTACAGACGTCTGACGCAAGTGACACCCAATCACCTGACCACTTCGAAGTCCGTGAGTTCCACGGAGCGTCCCATTCTGCTATTTCACGATGTCTAATGACTACTGAGGTCGCGGATAATGAGCACCAGGCAGTAGGTGGCAACACAATGCACCTAAGATGAAAAATATATGTTTGTGCGGGTCTCCGGATACCTTTAATTACATAGTGTATGTTTACATGACAAATAAAATGTACAAAGTGGCTATAATCAAAGGGGATAGAGTTGAGGGATCATAAGTAAATAACGGTGAGAGCAAATAAATTTAAATTTGGTTTACATACGTTTAAGACAACCGGAGTTCGATTCCGAGAACGAAAAACGTTCCAAAGTTGCCACAAGAGGGCTAAATGACGCGTATGTGGGAGGTGCAGGATTTATTATTTTTTTAATTTTTATTTCTGTTCCTCTACATCTCATTGTCACATACAAATATTTTTGAAGAAAAAAAATGGATAACTCTTATTCCACAAAGTAATTACAATAATTCGTATATTATTTTGACTATGCCATGTGTCTTTGCATTGTAAATTTTCTCATCTGAATGTATATCAATTTCCAAAAGTCTGTTTTATTGGTTGATAGCTTGTGTTTGACTGAGTATAGGCACCGATTCAAAGTTTCTGAAGTTTACTGCAGCACACTTTCACCGTTTCCTGCTCTTTTTGCGACTTTACACTTAATCGCAAAGAAACTACATTTAAAAATTAAAATTCTTCTTTACAAATGCCCCTTCTTAAACAGAGAAAATATCTCTGGACCTCTTTGGACACAGTCATTAGGATAGACTTGTGTACGCAATGCTCTACTTAAGTGATCGTGCTTTGCTCATCAACTTTTAACAGCAGTTCTTCCGTTTCGAAGAACCTACAGAGAGGTTCCATGACCATCGCTGATTTGCGACAGATGACCTCAAGCTTTGAACGTACTGGCTCTCTACAAATGCAACCAGGACAAGGACATAAATCTGTATGCAACGAAGACTTGGAAACTGCTGCTACGTTCCGCAGTGGACAATGCGATTCAGAGACAGGAATTTGTCAAGGGCAGCGTGTTGAGCACCATTTGTAATATTTTGGACTAAAGACACCAGTAACATTTTGCTTCCTTTCACTCCCCATACAGTGCCACTTCATACCATGGTGGCGATTTTTGGAACTATTCTTTTTCGTCTCAGAATGAAATTACCATTGCCTGAAATGTACGAGGGGCACTATTTATATTTTGAGCCTAATAATTAAAACAAAGTAATTTCGGATTGAAAATTGCTTTATTTTTTTTTAAAATATTCTCCTTCATGATCAATACACTTTTTCATCCGTTTGAACCATTTGTCAAAGCATTTATTCCAGTCTTCTTGAGACACCTCCAAAACATGGTGTTTGAAGGTATCAACGGGTTCTTCTGCCAACGAAAATCGTTATCCACGTAATTTATTCTTGATTTTCGGGAACAAAAATAAGTCATTGGGTGTCAGATCAGGACTGTATGGCGGATGACCCATCAACTTGGTTTTTTGAACCTTCAAATACTCTGTTGTTAGACGAGATATGTGAACGATCGCATTGTCTTGATGAAGAACCATCCTACGGTTCTTGTTCATTTTTCTTACTTCACCGAAGACTTCCGGCAAACAAATGGTTGTGTACCATTCGACATTGTCCGTTTTAAATTCCTCTAAAGGCACTGTTGCCACATGGCCAGTTTTGCTGAAAAAGCAGGTGATCATTTGTTTCGAAGTGCTTCGGTGCGAACAACTTTTGTTGGATTTGCTTCATCTTGAAACACCCATACAGTCGACTGCTGTTTACGTTCCGGCTCATACGCATAGATCCATGATTCGTCACCTGTTACAATCTTATATACGTCTTTTGAGGCACCGCCATTGTATTTCTTGAACATTTTTGTACACCAATCGACACGAGCATATTTTTGAGGTTGTGTCAAATTATGTGGGATCCAACGAGAGCAAACCTTTTTCACGGCTATATAATCATGTTGTATTTCATATTTGCTTGTATAACTAATCCCTAGAGTTGCCTCAATCTCACAATATGTCGCAACACGATCTTTCATTATTAGTTTCTGCACAGCATCAATGTTTTTTGGCACAACAACTGATTCTGGACGACCTTCACGAACTTCATCATTGAGCGAACCGCGGCCACGATTAAATTCGTTATACCAGCGTTTCACAGTGGCAAAGGATGGAGCTTCGTCGCCAAATGTGGAAGTTAGTTGATCGATGCACTCGTCTTGATAATCCACGTCGAAATTCGTAATAAATTATTGCACGAACATTTTCACGAGTTAATTCCATGTTTTGGTTGACACACAATTTTCAAGTTAGTGTAAACAAAACAAATGACGCTCTATTGACAAAATGCTTGAAGTAGATTATGGTAAAAAATGTCACCATTGGAAACGTCAGATAGCACCTACAACATTCAGGGTTGCCAAGGCTCAAAATATAAATAGTGCCCCTCGTATGTACACAAAATTTCAAATTATTTTGCGACACCGTTGATTAGTTATGAGCACTCAAACAGCTCGTCTTTAATTATGGCCCGATTTTCTGCGAATAGCCTGCGAGTTCTCTTCATTCGCAATGAATTTTGTGTAACCTTGTATAACTGGTGAATCGTAGGTGGTAGACGAAAACTTTAACACGAAAAATTATTTGTGATATTAATCATTCATGAGATATTTGTGGTTTTTGTTTTGAATTTTCCAATACTTATTTATAAGTACTAAATCTTCGTTCTTTGTTTCTCCTGTGAAGAAATTGGTTTGTTACGTTATAGCAATACGCTTTGGGCGTCAATTTGAATTAGGTTGTATTGAAGGAGTTGTATTATATTTCGTTGGGGAGCCGAACTTGTAGTAGTTGCAACCGCACGTGTGGTAAACAGCTTCCGGTAGCCTTCGCCCCAAATGTACTTTCAGGTGGCCTTTGCCCCAAGTTTAAAAAAAATATTAACTTTGTAATTTGACTGCTTCTTTAAATATTATATATTTATGTTTGCCTCGGCTGCGTCAGTATTATTGTTAGAGACACGTATCTCTTAGCAGGGTTGTGATGTGACAAAAATGTAGGCTTACACACATTATAATTTTACTTCACTCCTTTTATTAATGCTTACACGATTTAAACAACACTTCACTGATATAGAGAACTGTGAGATTGTTTTTTATTAATTAATTACACTTTTTAACACGTAAACTTATTTTTCCTCTCACACGAATACGTATTAAATCTCTCGAGGACACTTTTTGCATCTGGTTAGGAACACTGTTTGCAGGCAACTGAACTGATTACAACCTCCTAAACTTGTAAATTTCTGTATTTGAAATCTCTGATTGGCAATTCCTAATCGAATGGAATACCTTCTTTTAACTAAAGCTTTTTCTGGTTGTTGATTGGCTATTTTAGAAACTGTCACTAAAATTACATTATTGTTACTCCAATAATCAGAAGTAGTATTATTAAACTCTCAAACTCATTATTGCCTCAAGGTGACCTCATTGTTACTTCATTGTTAGCAACTTTTAACTTATTATTCTCACAGCTCCTACATTATTAAATTACGTAATTCTTTCACATAACATTATTGAACATGTTTTCAATAATATAAGCATATGCAATGACTGTTACATGCATTTTACAAATTATTACATACACATATTGCTTTAAGGCGGGCGTTATTGAATTTACATATTATATAATTTGACTGAAATCATTTAAGTGTTAAAAATACTGCCTCACCTGATATACGAAAGAGTATGCAAATTCAAAGGCAGTTTATTTTCACGATATTCACTGTGAGGATGAGGCAGTGGATTCCTAACTGTTAGGATGGGAGACTAGGTGAGCAATACATAGGTACAGAATGTAAGACACGAAGTTTTAACGTAGAAATAATAAGGTATATTGCAAGTTTACTAAAAACCTAGAATATGATATATGCTGCTAAACTTGATAGTAGAAAGAAAGATGTTTTAGTATGGTGTCCGACAGGTTATTCTGGATTCTTTGTGTAAACTCCTATCCATAGTTTTAACATCAACCACAAACAACATGTCAATAGCTTAAGTATCATGGAGCTTGCCGAGAAAGATGGTGAGGATCGCATTTGACAGCTCCCAGTTTCGATTCACTTCGATCGCTCACTCTAACCTTGGGTGTTTTAGTGGTTTTCTCTGGTCGATAGGCTGGGATATTGGGGTAGTTTCTAATTTACCACGATTTCCTTTCCATAATTCCTCTTTATTCCGTTTTTCGATTCCTGGCGACCGCCCACCCTGACTTAGGGTTTTTCTGTGTCGTCAAGTGATTGCTGGAGTGGTTTCCTTCACCCCGTTAGATCTGTTTCAATCGGCAATGGTGTTTCGGTACGGCTTTGGAGGCAAAAATAATGCTCTCTGCGGAAATTTCTCCCTCTCTCGGCTTTCGGCTGGTGGCCAGGGCAAACGGACCTCCCCTTTGGAGCGGAATGTTGTACCCTCTGAGTGGGGCGAGGGTCCTGGTATGCTTGTCTGACTGTCGTTTTAATCTGGAAAATGTAGGGACCTGTTATTGCTGTGCCGTCAATCCTGATTCAGGCCGTCCGGTGTCTCCGCTCTCCTCCTTCGTCCTCACGGGAGAACTCCCTTGTGGGACATGAGTACAATATCCACACTGGAGCAGTGCCGATCCACTCCGATCATCAGAAACTAACACTAATTCTACCTCACATCATGGCGATTTGTGAACTAAAGCTATCTTATTCTAATTTTAAAGGTTTAGTGACGTTCCAAGTTGAGGTTTGCAAAATTCCTGATTACAACACAATCTTACTCAGACGCTCATAGTTTACTACGTCATTGAGTTTTTCCTCTGTAAGAACACGATAATTTACTTTCGATTTCTTATCAAGAATAGATCCCATTTCCCTAAATCTATTCACAAGACTACGAGCCATTTCTCACTTCTCTACAAGAGTTTGTTGTATTATAGGAATCATAAATGAAGATTCTGCGTGTGTGTTTTTGTGACTACAACAGCACTAACACACTATAACCCTGAAACGCGTCTTCTCACAACGCATATGTCGTTCTCCGTGTTGTAGTGGTTACCATGCCAGCCTCTAGTTACCGAGGTCGCGGGTTCAAACCCGGCGGAGGACGATGAATTTTTTCGGGCGTAAAAATCCTCAGCATGGCTTCCTTCGGAAGGGAAGTAAAGCCGGTGGTCCCATGTCGTAGATTTACGGAACGTAAAAGAACCTCAAGTCTGATAAAGAGGCCTCTGAGCAAAATTATCGGTCTTTCACGCCCAATATAGAATGGGACGCTAAGGGCCATAGTAGTTAAAGAGCGTCCATAAATAAAACTCTATTTAATTTCACAACGCATCAGCCTCTGTGCAGCATTACTTTGCGTTAAACTTATTAGCTGGCACACGCAGAGGTAACGGAAGAATTAGAAACAGCGCAGTGCAGGGCAAGCAATTCCCTGTAATACGATTTTAAGAGTCTGTATTATCCACAATGTCATCCATCAGGGAAAGATAGGTGTGTTTCGGGGAGATATACCGACCGAGATGGCACTTCGGCATCGCAAAAGGCTCGCATTCGGGAGGTCCCGGGGTCTATTCCCGTCGACCAGCCTCTCTGACCATGGGTTTTTTCGTAGTTTCCCCGGACCACGCGAAAGTTTTCGGCGTGTTGCAGCTGGACGGTTGAGATAGCTTTCTTCTTGGTGTTGGTGGGACCGTTGACGGACGCGCTTTCTCGAGGCATCTCTGGTTCTTAGGGCCTCCCCGGGTGGCTCGCAGCTTGTGGTCAGAGCTGGTCGGCGTCCGGATGCATTCGATCTGAAACCGTTTAGGATCCCATCCATGCTTGGGCACATGTACGCCTGTCGGCTCTTCCCCTTAGGGAGGTATAATCAATTTTTGGATGGAATACAATACTCTATCTGACAGTGGAGAAAGTAAGTAGAAACGAAACAGTAAAATAAGGAAGTATATAACAACAATGCAGGCTTTTCGAAAGCACTGCCCAATACAAGCACCTAAAAGCAAGAATTGCGCTCTGTGAGCCAAACTGAAGCCTTATAAATAAAAAGGGATGCTAGCTAGGGACATAATATCCCTTCAGTTTCAAAGCGCATTCACTTCATCCCTATCCGATAGCAAGTTGGACCGGTCCAGACCTCAATGTGCATGTAAAAGAACACGGGCAACATAAAAACACACCTTTGGCAAAGAGATAAAATGGAACAGAAGCCATTCTGCCACTTCCTTAATACCGGATAAGACATCGAGTTGGAACATATCGCGTTCTAAATTCTCTCTTTACACTCACGTGAATCTGTGTTGTTAAGTCCATGTTACCTACCAATTATGCAAACACCGTTTGTAGTTTTCATTTCTCTTCCGCATACCTAAGGAACATGCAGTATACGGGAAGAAGTGTGTACCACACAAAATTGTATACCGATATTTCACCGCAAATACATATTTTGAGGTCCCTCAATCAAAAAAATAAGAATTGTTAACCTTCTACTACGTATACTGACGTGCGTAAAATGTGGCCCATAATGAAACGGAGCTGTTTGTATTGACAATGACAAAATCTAGCCCCATCCCCTACCGGTGTGATCACCTCTGTTTTTCAAATATTTATTCTAGCCATAAGCCATTATTATGATAAAGAATAATAATAATAACATGTAGGGTTAAAAAGTTAAAATAATATTACAAATTTTATATTCAAAATATAAAACAGTAAATTTTAAATTAGATGTTATGTGTAAAGGTTTCGAGATGAATAATAATGAATGGGAGTTATGTTGTGTTGATTGAAGAGGTATTTCGTTAATTTTGAATGTATTTAAAATCTATTTCTGTAATTTGTATATTTTTGTGTTTAAATTTAATGATTAAGATTTTAATAATTGCGGTTTGCCTTATTTTGTTTTTTACCTTATATTATTAGATTTTTATTTTTTAAAATGTTTTACAATATTTTTAATATATATATATATTATAAACATCTGGAATATAGGACTGGTTTAAGGAATTAGGTACCGGGGTTAAGTATTACACATTTTTATTTGTTTATGTATTCCGCCCTTTTGGATGGCAGGATACTTTACCTCCCCCAAAGTATGCCGAACTGCCGAAGGGTAACATTACAACTTAAACCTTATATTTTCATGCTGCACTACCGTTTTCTTACTGCCGTTTAGTAGCAGCAATAACTTAAGCTTTGTCTCCATGTCGCTGATGAAAGCTCTCATACATGTAAATGTCGTTTAGTTTAACCTCACATGTGAATAATTCTTCACCCCTTCCTCTGTAAGTTCGAATTACATTGTGCTTTCCTTGTGTACCAATCGCAAACTCTTTCAGTAAAGTGGTATCCGAACCACCCATTCAGTTCACATCGTTCGTTGGTTAGGTTATATGTTACTGAATTGTTTTTCAAGCTTGTCACATACAGAATTGATACCGGCTGGGTGCTGTCAAAAGTGCTAACCTGTAGGTGGAATACTTACGGACGGAAAGGTAAAGCTACATATCACGGAGAGCCCCCGGAACCGGGGCAGAGCACCGCACGCAGGCCAGTCGGCCCATTGTGCTTCCAACGTGACCCCTGGGAGTGAAGGATAAGGAGGGAGACCCGAAGGGCGACCAGATCCGGATACCGACGGGCGTAAGCATGGACGGGGTCCCTAAGTTTCCAGATAGAACGCATCCGACACCGCCCGGTCCCTGCTACAAGCCACCAACCCCTAAGGTCCCCTGAAGCGGAGCCCCACGCAGCGACACTAGGAAAGAAAGCTTTACAGAACGCAAGCCACCGCCCAGCCGCTACCAACCAAACACCCTCGCCTGCTCCTACAACCCTGAAACACATGTCAGGAAGATGAAAGAAATGTAGTCGTGGTACAAAATGAACCACCCCAGCATTTGCCTGGTGACCCGGGGAAACCACGAAAAACCCATTGGCGAGAGCGGACGCCGGGGATCGATCCCGGGTCCTTCCGAATGCGGGCCACTGATTACGGAGGAAAAAACACTACGGTGATGTAAGGGAATGGACCACGTTTTATGCAGACAGCTTGCTTAGAGTAAGTAAAAGAAGTATTGTATTCTCAAGAAGATGGATTGTTGTATTAATTATTATTATTATTATTATTATTATTATTATTAGCCCCACGTTTGGAAGCCAATTTGAAGTAGATAGTATCTTTACGTTGTTTGCACCACGCTTTGGGAGCCTTCGGCCCAAAAAATTTAAAAATATTAGCTTTGTAATTTGACTGCCTCTTTAAATATTTATATTTATATTTGCCTCGGCTGCGTCAGTATTATTGTTAGAGACACGTTTCTCTTAGCAGGGAGTGGTGCAACTGTAGAATGTAGGCTTACACAGATTATAATTTTACTTCACTCCTTTTATTAATACTTGATACGATTTAAATAACACTTCACTGATATAGAGAGCTATACGATTTTTTTTATTAATTCTTACACTTTTTAACACGTAAACTATTTTCGTCTCACACGAATACGTATTAAATTTCTCGAGGACGCATCTCGCATCCGGTTACAAACACTGTCTGCAAGAAACTGACTTCATTTCTACCGCCTAAATTTGTAAATTTCTGTATTTCGAGTCTCTGATAGCCTATTCCTAATCCAATAGAATACTTTTGTTCAACTAAAGCTTTTCTGGTTGTTGATTGGCTATTTTAGAAACTGTCACAAAAATTACATTATTGTTACTCCAAGAATCACAAGTAGTATTGCTAAACTTTCTTACTCATTATTGCCTCAAGGTTACCTCATTGTTAGCAACTTTTAACCCATTGTTTTCACAGCTCCTACATTATTAAATTACATAATACATTCAGATAACATTATTGAACATGTATACAATAATATAAACATATACAATGACTGTAATATACACTTTTTATATCCTGTTGCATACACATATTGCGTTATGGCGGGCTGGTATTATATTTTATATTATGTAATTTTGACTGAAATCATTTAAGTGTTAAAAATACTGCCTCAATTCCAATCAAAAATTTTAAGTCTTGGATTCACAGGAAATACATGTTTTGGGGTTCTATAAACTCAAACAAAAGCATTTTTAGAAAAAGGCCCGTGTGTATTTGTCTATCAATAACATAATTCATAAACGAAAAGGCCATAAAAATTGGAAAGCTTATCAAAAGTTTTTTTCTTCTTTCTCAAAGTTAGTTAAGATATATACTGTATTATCTAGGAACAGCCTGTGAAGTGATCTTCATTCAGAATGACTTTTGTATGACTGGTAAACCGTAAAAGACAAAATCTTACTAAAGAAAACGTGTAAACCTCGTTTAAGCACACAATTTATGCCAGATAAAAATTTTGTAGCGCTAAATATTTCCGAAATATTCTTTATTATTGGTCTGAATTTTCAAATAGTTATACTTTTCTGAAGAGGAAAACCACTACTCGTGTTTTCTCGTGGCCATACAAAGACAACGGAATTTCAAAGCCATTACATAGCGAACTAGTCTTAAAACATTTGACTCTCAGTTAAGGCTACTGTATTCCCTAATCCTATTGTACCTACAAGGTAATATGTAATAAAATTATTTCTGCAAACGTTTACCTCGATTAACATGAAGTACATATAAGAGTAGGATTTTTAATAATAATTTTATGAAGAATGTGCAGTGAAAGTCATGTGAATGTAACCTATCAGTTGTTTTAAACAAAATGCTGATATATTTTAATCAAAATATGGTATAGTTAAGAAAAATTCTATCCTAAATAATTAAGAAACTTGTTTTATAAAAGTGGAATAGTGAACATCTGCATGCTGTAAAAACTTCACCCTGGTATTTTAAATCGCTTCTGAAATAGTGGGACATGAATTTAGCAGATTTAACAGGACGGGATAGGCATTTGTATCTTCCCTTATGGGTAAATAGCCAGGCTACAGTAGTAGTATTCCAACTCTAATTAGTCATAAGGTAACGTCTGGACTGGCTTAAACTGCCTAAACATGCTCACAAGCTTGGTAGAACTTGATGAAGTTCCGCTCCTCTGGGTGCCGGGTCATAGTGGCATACAGGGAAGTGAAAGGAGCAAGACAAGGAGCAGCTTCACAATTGATTGGTCCAGAGCTGGCTCATTGAACATCTCAATGTTTAGTAAGGCAGGCTATTAAGAAGGTCCAAGATAGACCATCACATAACCTGGCTTAAAACTCCAGGAAACAAACATGGTAAACTATTTATTAGAAAACCATGTAAGAAAAGAACTGAAAGCTTACTTAAATGTAACAGACTTCAGCTGAGAACAATTTTTGCATTGCTTACAGAACATGCTCCTGTGGGAAAGCTTCTTAACACGATGGGAATGTTTCAGGGTAACTTAGATAGCAGGTTGTGCAAGAAAGAAGCTGAAACAGCCAGCACATTATATGTTCCTGTGAGGCTTTGACTAGCAGGAGATATATTGCTTTTGGGGAAATGCTTTTAGAACCAAAAGCTTTTGCAACTATATCTGTTATGAGACTGTATTCCTTGGTAAAGGATGCAGGCATAATGAATTAGCTTTAAAACGATACAGATAGCACATGGCTGAAGTGCGTTCAGAGCAATGCCGAAATATGTATCGAATGAGACAAGAACAACGGTAGATAAAAGTTAAAAGGTGCAAGTACGATCGAACGGAGGGGGACCCCCGAAACCGGGGCAGAGCACCAAACGCAGCCCATCGGCCTCTTGTGCTATTACCAGCGACCTCCGTGAGGGAGGGATGAGGGGAAAAACCCGTAAGGCGACCAGGGCAAGCACAGATGGGGTCTTAATGTTTCAAGATGGAACGCATCCGACGCCGCCCGGTCCTGCCCACAAGCCACTGAACCTCCGCCAGTCCCCCCTGGGCGGAACCCAATCGGAGAAGAGGTCTAACTGAGAAGTAGCGCAGCGACGCCAGCGAAGAACCCCTACAGAACGCGCAGACACGGCCCAGTCGCAACCCGACGAACACCGTCACCTGGTCCCAAACCCTGAAACAGATAACAAGGAAGATGAGAGTACAAGAAATGAGAGGGAGCAGAGTCGTGGTAGAAGATCAACCCCCCAGCATGCGCCTGACACGAAAACACAAAAGGCCAAGTTGGGCGTCGCCTGGTATTGAAAACGGGAACTTCAGAAAGCGGGCCACATACGTTGCCATCACGCTTGGTCTTTAGGGTAGGTAACCACAGGTGACATTTCTAAACCTAGCCAATTTTATCTAAATTTCTTCTAAATGTGGTCATATGCTGTTCTACCACAGTTATAAGCGTGTACGTTCATCACCTATGCTAATTTATCAGGTGTTGCAACCTGCAGAAACCATGATTTTGAAAAAAATAAAAAGTCTAATAAATTATTGATGTACTAATACACAAAACTGGCATATAAAAGCATTTTCATTCTTCTGGTTGTTTCAGAATTTTTGTACACCTTTAAATATTAATTTTGTAACAATTTATTCTGAGTGGACAGATTATGTCATATCTAGAGCAATTCAAAATTGTACCAAAAATCATATGCCAGTTTTTACCTTCTCTATCACATACATTGTAGGTAGAGAAGGTATTGCATTCCACTAGAAAAAAATTAAGTGCCAAAATTTCGCTGGAATATGCATTAGAGTTACCATGAATAAAAAAGAAAATATTGATATGTTGTACTCACATGATTTTTCTCTACTCTTGTACAAACTATTTTTACAAAAATCTTTTTGCTAGTTTTCTTGTAGGTGTAATGGAAAATGGTAGGCCTTAAGCGATAGTCAAATGTTTTAAGAGCTGGTTGCTATGTGGAGCATTCCATTCTCTTAGCATGTCCAGGACATAAAAAAAAAACGAATAACGAATTCCCATTTGAGAAAAAGCATAAGTATTGGAAAAATTCAAACAAATCAAAACGAATATTTCTGAAATATTTCACTACACAAAAAAGTGTATATGGCATAAATTGTGTACTTTAACGAGATCAACATTGTTGGTGCCATAAAATTTTGTCTATCTCTTACGGTTTACCAGCTATGCGAAACTCATTCAGAATGAAGAGAACTTTTGGGGAAATTCACAGAAAATTCAAAATATAAATTTTATTTGCCATGAAAATATCTAAATATTTTAAATAAAATCTTTAGATATTTTTGAGAAAATAAAATTTTCGAAAAAGGTACTAGTAAAGGGTAGCCTTGGGTGGGGATTTTTTTTGAAAATCTTGGTGTCGCATCCTTGGAAGATAGTAAAATCTGTACCAAGTTTGCTATTTATCCGTCTTTTGGGTTATGCTATTCACAGACTGACAGACGGATTCAGGACACCTCAAAACATGGATTTCCGGTAAAATCTCCATATCGAATTTTTTGAGTAGCATGCAGTACTTCCCCTACTTTCTCTACGTAGTAGCATTTTTAGAAAAACTTCTATGTGTCTGTCTACGAACAACATAACTCAAAACGAAAATTCGGATAAATACCAGATTTGTTATTAAGTCAGTGTCTTCCAAAGGTGAAATACGAAGGTTATCATGAAAATCCTGCAACCCAAGCTACCCTTTACACGGAAGATTTTTTGAAATTTTTGATTCCTTGAAAAATGTCCCTAAATATTTTGATCAAATACCAAATATTAAAGATATTTACGTAACAAATAAAATGTATATCTTGAATAAGTCCTGTTGATTTTCAGTTGTTTCTCGATATCTCATGGAAAGGCTATAGAGTTTTAAAGCCAGTATATAGCGTCCAGTATAATGTAGCTATTTCTGCAAAGGTTTATCTCAATTAAAATTACCTAGACAGAAAAATAAACTTTGGAAATAATAATTTGTGTACCCAGTAATAAACGACAGAGGGTAGAGAAAGTTAAGTTACACGTCAGATTATTTTAAGTTCATGCTCTCTGAGTTTCTGCTGAAAATTTCAACAAGACGAGTTACAAACTGCATGTATGGAAGATCTTTAATGCGGAGAAGTGTAAAAAAAAAAATTAAGTAAAAGGCATGGGAACTAGATATAGGCCAATGGACGTGTACCTTAGGACATTTAATAGCCACGTGTTGAGGCTTTAAAGAGCTAGCATAGCACAGTATGTAATAGATTCAAGGTTATTTTTATACACATAAACCAAGTTTTGAATTTTGACCAAATTTCAGCTATAAAAAGAACGTTTAGTATAATTGTGTCAAAGCTAAGGAAAGTGCACTTATGTCACTTTTCCTGTGACTAGGTGAAATATAGATGGCTAACATGGATGGAATTGTGGGTGTGACTGTACAACTTGTTCATTTACTGCAAATGTCGTTAACTGCAGCCGGGTGGGTCACGTCCAGTTTTGTACACAAAGGCCACTATACCTAGTTTGGAATCGGCGCAGGGTTTATATGAAAGATTCCCCGGTGACGTGTTTATACGAGCTCAGGGCAACTGGGCGTGGCTTCATGTGCTACTCTTAATTTACCTGCGCGGCTTTCGTTAAGGAATGTCAAAACCAGATCTCAATAACACTGGACCAATTACTCACATTAACGTGCGCTCAACTCAACCTCAAAATACAAATTTAAATTTTAAGTAAATTAATAGCCCCTTTTCCCGGTGTCCTGGAAACACCATGGACATATCTATATAATCACTCATTTACCAAATTTTACGTCTTCTCTTTAAAATATACGAAAAACGAGGCCTTTTTACGACTTTACAGCAACAGAAGACGTCTTTACTACTTTTTTGGGCAGATTCAAACTGTTAGATATTGAGGCTGTATTTTTAACACTTAAATGATTTCAGTCAAATTATATAATATATAAATTCAATAACAGCCCGCCTTAAAGCAATATGTGTATGTAACAATATATAAAAAGTGTATATTACAGTCACTGTATATGTTTATATTATTGTATCCTTGTGTAATAATGTTATGTGAATGTATTGCGTAATTTAATAATATAGGAGCTGTGAGAATAATAGGTTAAAAGTTGCTAACAATGAGGTAAGCTTGAGGCAATAATGTCTAAGAAAGTGTAATAATACTACTAGTCATTCTTGGAGCAACAATAATGTAATTTTTGTGACAGTTTATAAAATAGCCAATCAACAACCAGAAAAAAGCTTAAGTTAAATAAAAGTATTCTATTGGATTAGGAATAGCCAATCAGAGACTTGAAATACAGAAATTTACAAATTTAGGCGGTAGAAATGAAGTCAGTTGCTTGTAGACAGTGCTCATAACTGGACGCGTTGGTTGTAGACAGTGTTACTAATTAGACGCGAGATGCGTCCTCCAGAAATTTAATGCGTATTTTGTGTGAGACAAAAATAGTTTACGTGTTAAAAAGTGCAAGTAATTAATAAAAGAATCTCACAGCTCTCTATATCAGTGAAGTGTTATTTAAATTGTGTCAAGCATTAATAAAAGGAGTGAAGTAAAATTATAATCTGTGTAAGCCTACATTCTTCAGTCGCACCACAACCCTGCAAAGAGAAACATGTCTCTAAAAATAAATACTGACGCAACCGAGGCAAACATAAATACATAATATTTAAAGAAACAGTAAATATTACAAAGTTAATATTTTTAAACTTGGAGCGAAAGCTACCGGAACTTTGTACCATACGTGCGGTTGCAACAACTTCAAGTTCGGCTCCCCAACAGTTGAACTACAATACAAAACTTCTTCAAATTGGTTACCAAAACGTGGGGCAAATAACGTCTTCAATTTTCGCCAAGGACTCAACAAAGCGTTAAATTCTATTGCATTATATTGTAACTTAACATAAATTTAATTTTTATTGCACTTTTGTTTTCTCTACCACGTATACACTAGATAGAAAAGGTATTGCAATCCACCCAAGTATTCGATACCGAGATTTCAACAGAAATACATGTTTTGAGGGCTCCTGAATCCAAAGTACTTTTGGAAACATTTGTGTCTATGTGTCTGTGAACAGCAAAACTCAAAAATAAAAAGTCGGATAAATACCAAACTTCCAAAGATGCGACACGAAGATTTTCAGGAAAACCCCCACCCCAAAGTACCCTATACATGGAACATTTTTCGAAAAATTTGATTTTCTAAAATACCATATATAAAAATATTTACATGACAAAGTATATATTTTGAATTTTCTGGGAATTTACTGTGAAGTCCTCTTCATTTGGAAGGAATTTTGTATGATCTTGTATAACTGGTGAGGGTTAAGCAATAAGACGAAAACGCACTGCACAATAAATGTAGATCTCTTTAAAGCACATAACTTATTTCAAATAATTATTTTGTCTCATTAGCCATTTCCTACCTATACGTTATTAATGGTTTGAATTGTTCAGTACTTGGCCATTCTTTTAGTCCTGCCAATATTCAGTTGTTTCTCGCGATTCCATTAAACAGCGTTGAATTTTAAGGTCAGCATATAGCATGCAGTTCTTTGACTATCGCTGTTCTCTGTGTGTCTATAACGAAATGTGTAATGCAGTTAATTCTGAAAAGGTTTATCTCGACTAAAATCAGTACATATAAAAATAAGCTTTAGTAAGACTAGTTTATATACCCACTAATAGAGGATAGAGAAAGTCGTGTGAATGTATCACATCAGATTTTTATATCTTATTTGTCTAATCGTAAACCGTGCGTTCATATTAATAATAAAATGTCATCTCTAAATATAGTTAAAAGCGGTGTTCCTCAAGGCTGTTTACTAAGACCTCTTTTATTTCTTATTGCAATAAACGATATACCATATAACATACTTAATAAAACTATAAGTATGCAGATTATATGACTTTTCATTACTAGTAACAATTATATATTTAGTTACACATGCGGATACACCCTGGAGACGGCATTTGAATGGTGTACAGCTAACGGTCTATCGTTAATTTTTAGTTGAAGGTCTGATGTGATACATTCGCATGAGTTTCCCTACCCTCTATCGTTTATTAATGGCAATACAAACTATTTTTACTAAAGCTTATTACTTTCTCTACTACGTATAGTAAGTAGGGGAAGTATTGCATTCCACCCAAAATTTCGAACCGAGATTTCACCGGAAATACATGTTTTGAGACCCTCTGAATCAAAAAAAAGCATTTTTAGAAACATGTCCGTGTGTGTGTCTGTGTGTCTGTCTGTGTGTGTGTCTGTGAACAGCATAACTCAGAAACGAACAGTCGGATAAACACCAAACTTGGTATTTGGGTTCAGTATCTTCCAAGGATGCGACACGAAGGTTTTCAAGAAAATCCCCCCACCCCAGAGTACCCTTTACGTGGAAGAGTTTTCGAAAAGTTTAATTTTCTCAAAAATGGCTCTAACGATTTTGATTAAAATATCATATGTTTAAGATATTTTTATGACAAATAAAATGTATATCTTGAATTTCCTGGGAATGTATCCAAAAGTATTCTTTATTGTTAACGACTTTTGCATAACTGGTAAACCATAAGAGATAGACAAAATTTTACTACACAAAAATGTAGATCGCGTTAAAATACACAATTTATGTCATATACATTTTTTTTGTTGAGTGAACCATTTTCGAGATATTGCTTGTTATTCCCTTAAATTTTTCAATACTTATTTTCTCAAATGGGAATTCGTTATTCATTTTTTTGTCTTGGATATGTAAAGAGTATTAATCTGTGGGAAAGGGAATGGTGCTGCACCTAGCAACCAGCTATTAAGAGATATGTATGCGCTTAAAGGCTACTGTATTTATATATTGCCCTTGTAAATATATATTCCCCTTACATCTACAAGAAAATTAGCAATAAGATAGACTCTGCAAATGTTTATCTCGATTAACATGAAGCATATGGAGAATAAGCGTTTGTAAAAATAGTTTGTACAAGAGTAGAGAAAGTCATGTGAGTGTAACACATCAGATTTTTTTTCTGTTACATCTTAATCCAAATAAATCTTTGCAGAAAATCATTGCACATTTCGTTATAGATATAAAGAGAACAGCGATAGTCAAATGTTTAACAACTGGACGCTATATGCTGGCCTTAAAATTCCATACTGTTTCCATGACATCGCGAGAAACAACTCATGGTCAGAGTACTTACGAGAATGACCAAGTAATGAATAATTCGAACATTTAATAACGGATATCTCAGAAACGGCTTATGTCACAAAAAATTATTAAAGAAAATTGTGTGTTTTAAAGAGATCCACATTTTTTGTATAGTACTTTTCGTCTATCGCTTAAGCTTTACCAGTTATACAAGAGTATACAAAATTCCTTCCGAATGAAGGAGACTTAAAAGGCTTATTTGCCGTGTAAATATCATTTATGTTGAGGCACTGTTTTTAACACTTAAATGATTTTAGTCAAATTATATAATATATAAATTCAGTAACAGACTGCCTTAAAGCAATATATGTATGTAATAATTTGTAAAATGTATGTAACAGTCATTGCATATGCTTATATTATTGTGTCCATGTGTAATAATGTTATGTGAATATATTACGTAATTTAATAATGTAGGAGCTGTGAGAATAATAAGTTAAAAGTTGCTAACAATGATGTAACCTTGAGTCAATAATGAGTAAGAAAGTTTAACAGTACTACTTGTGATTCTTGGAATAACAATAATGTAATTTTAGTGACAGTTTATAAAATAGCCAATCAACAACCAGAAAAAGCTTTAGTTAGGCAATCCGAAACTGAAATATAGCAAAATTTACAAATCTAGAAGTCAGTTGCCTGCAGACAGCGCTATTAACCGGAAGCAAAAAGTGTCCTCAAGAAATATAATATGTATTCGTGCGAGGCGAAAAAGTAGTTTTTACGTGTTAAAAAAATCTGATGTGTTACACTCACACGACTTTCTCTACTCTTGTACAAACTATTTTTACAAACGCTTATTCTCTATCTACTTCATGTTATTCGAGATAAACATTTGCAGAGTCTATCTTATTGCTAATTTTATTGTAGATGTAAGGGGAATATATATTTACAAGGGCAATATAGAAAAACAGTAGCCTTTAAGCACATACATATCTCTTAATAGCTGGTTGCTAGGTGCAGCACTATTCCCTTTGCCATAGATTAATACTCTTTGCATATCCAAGACAAAAAAATGAATAACGAATTCCCATTTGAAAAATGTAAGAAACTAACAGGCAATATCTCGAAAATGGTTCACTCAACAAAAAAAATGTATATTACATATATTCTGTATTTTAACGCGATCAACATTTTTTTGTGTAGAAAAATTTTGTTTATGTCTTATGGTTTACCAGTTATGCAAAAGTCGTTCACAATGAAGAATACTTTTGAAGACATTCCCAGAAAATTCAAGATAAACATTTTATTTGTCATGAAAATATCTTAAACATATAATATTTTAATCAAAATCGTTAGAGCCATTTTTGAGAAAATTAAAATTTTCGAAAAATGTTCCATGTAAAGGGTAGTCTGGGGTGAGGGGATTTTCTTGAAAACCTTCGTGTCGCATCTCTGGAAGATACGGAACCTAAATACCAAGTTTGGTTTTTATCCGACTGTTCGTTTCTGAGTTATGCTGTTCACAGACACACACACACACACACACACACACACACACACACACAGACACACACACGGACATGTTTTCAAAAATGCTTTTTTTGGATTCAGAGGGTCTGAAAACATGTATTTCCGGTGAAATCTCGGTATCGAATTTTTGGGTGGAATACAATACCTCCCCTACTTACTTTACGTAGTAGAGAAAGTAAAAAGTACAAGTAATTAATAAAAGAATCTCACAGCTCTATATCAGTGAAGTGTTATTTAAATCGTGTCAAGTATTAATAAAAGGAGTGAAGTAAAATTATAATCTGTGTAAGCCTACATTCTTGTCGTATCACAATCCTGCTAAGAGGAACGTGTCTCTAACAATAATACTGAAGTAAACATAAATATATAGTATTTAAAGCAACAGTAAAAATTACAAACTTAATATCTTTTTAAACACATTTTTGGGGGCATCGGCCACCGGAAAGTACATTTGAAGCGAAGGCTACAGGAAACTTTTTGCCATACGTGCGGTTGCTCCTACTTCAAATCGGCTTTTCCATACATGAAGCAACAACCAACTTCAATATATGGTATTTCAATAATTTTTTAGAATTTTAGAGTCCTTTTTAGAGAATCAAAATTTTCCAAAAGTATTGCAAATAAAGGGTACTTTGGGCACAGGGTATTTTCTTGAAAATATTCATGTGGCAACATTGGAATTATTGAATATAAATACCATGTATGGTGTTTATCCGACTTTTCGTTTTTGAGTTACCTGTTCACGCACAGACATATCCTGACCTTTTTTCTAAAAATGCTTTATTTGGATTCCGGTAGCCTCAAAACGTGTATTTCCAGTGAAACCTCGGTATTTAATTTTTGGGTAGAATGCAATGCCTTCTCTACCTAGTAGGTACGCGGTAGAGAAAGTAAAAATCACTACCGGCCAATTATCAGATTAGTATGGAAGCTTGTACTACTTTCTCTACTACGTATCACGGATGCTCCCTCGGAACCGGGGCAGACCAGTCGGCCCATTTGTACTTCTAACGTGACCTCTGGGAGGGAAGGATGAGGGGAGAGACCCGAAGGACTTCCAGATCCAAATGGTGGTGGGCACCAGCATGGGTGGGGTTCCTAACGTTTCCTGATAGAACGTTTCCCAGGCCGAGCAGAGACCTAACTGAGCGGTACCGCTGCGACGCCAGGGAGGAAATCTTTACAGAGCCCAAACCACCGCCCTGCCGCAACCCGCCGAACACCGTCGCCTGGTACTACAACCCTGAAACAAATGAAAAGGAAGATGACGGGTACAGGAAATGAGAGGAAGGAGAGACGTGATAGAAAAGCAACCACCCCAGCATTCGCTTGGCGACCCAAGGAAACCACGAAAAACCATGGGCTAGAATGGTCGGTCGCCGGGGATCGATCCCGGGACCTCCCGATTGTGGGTCACAGACGTAACCGCCTGAGTATCCCGCTCACTACTACCTATAGTAAGTAGAGGAAGTATTACATTCCACCCAAAAATACCAGATTTCACCAGAAATACAGGTTTTGAAGTGTCCTGAATCCAAATAAAGCATTGTTGGAAACATGGCCGTGTGTAAAACAAAAAGTCGCATAAATACCAAACATGGTATTTAGGTGCAATATCTTCTAATGATGCGACTTGAAGATTTTCGTGAAAATTCCCCCAGCCCAGACTACCCTGTACATGGAACATTTTTCGAAAATTTTGATTTTCTCAAAAATGCCTCCACGATTTTGATTAAAATATCACATATTACAGATATATCTTGAAATTTTTCAGAATATCCTCAAAAGATCTCTTCTTTTTTAATGACTTTTACATGACTAGTAAACCATAAGACATAGACAACATATTACTGCAGAAAAAATGTAGATCTTTTTAAAGCTCACAATTTACGTCATATACACTTTTTTGTCAAGTAAACCATTTCCGAGGTATTGCTTGTTATCTGTTTGAATTTTCGAATACTTGGACTTTTTCTCAAATGGGAATTCGTTATTCGTTTTTTTTATGTCCTGGACATACAAAGAGAATGGAATGCGCCACATAGCAACCAGCTCTTAAAAGATTTGACTATCGCTTAAAGTCCCTTGCAGCAACAGTAGTTTGTACAAGAATAGAGAAAGTCGTGCGAGTGCAATGCATCAGATTTTTAGATATATATGGATAAACAATTTAATGCGTTGATGAATTGACAGCCAAATTGTCTAATATTATATATTTATTTATGCATTTAAGAAATTGTATACTTTTTCCAAAATTTGAAAACACTTTGCTTTTCTCTGTTTGAATTTATGATTAGATGTACTATAATTTTATGGGGTGGAAGTAAAGGAACCAAAGATATTTTATTATTGCAAAATAAAATTATACGAAGTATTAAAAACTGTCGTGAAAAAGCACTATGCACGCCACTTTTTAAATATTAGGTATTTTAACTGCACACAATTTGTATATTTTAGATGTTTTAGTGCATATGCATAAATTTTCAATGAACTGCTTATTAAGAATTGATAACCATGATCACGAGACATCACAGAGAGATAATGGCGTACCATTTATAAGATTTAAGCAAAGCGCAAACAGTTATATTTATTTGCGACCAAAAATGTATAATAAGCTATCAATGCATATAAAACAAGTATAAGGGTTTTCAAATTTGAAGAAGAGTATTTATTTAATTAGCTCCTCGTATGGAAGCCAATTTGAAGAAGGTTATTTTGTTATATTGAAGGAGTTGTATTATATTTAATTTGTTGGGGAGCAGAACTTGTGGTAGTTGCAACCGCGCGTATAGTAAACAGTTTCCGATAACCTTCGCCCCAAATGTACTTTCAGGTGGCCTTTGCCCCAAGTTTAAAATAAAAATATTAACTTTGTAATTAAACTGTTTCTTTAAGTATTATATGTTTATGTTTGCCTCGGCTGCGTCAATATTATTGTTAGACACGTTTCTCTTAGCAGGGAGTGATGCGACTTAAGAATGTTGGCCTACACAAATTATAATTAAACTTCACCCTTTTATTCATACTTGATACGATTTAAATAACACTTCACTGATATAGAGAGCTGTTAGATTCTTTTATTAATTACTTGTATATATTTAACACGTAAAACTATTTTTCGTCTCGCACGAATACATACTATATTTCTTGAGGACACTTTTTGCTTCTGGTTAGTAACGCTGTCTGCAGGCAACTGACTTCTAGATTTGTAAATTTTGCTATATTTCAGTTTCTGATTGGCTAATCCTACTCCAATAGAATACCTTCATTTAACTAAAGCTTTTTCTGGTTGTTGAGTGGCTATTTTTAAACTGTCCCAAAATTACATTATTGCTTCCAAGAATCACAAGTAACATTTAAACTCTCAAACTCATTATTGACTCAAGGTTACCTCATTGTTACGTCATTGTTAGCAACTTTTAACTTATTATTGTCACAGCTCCTACATTATTAAAGTACGTAATATATTCACATAGCATTATTACACATCGCTACAATAATATAAGCATATGCAATGACTGTTACATACATTTTACAAATTATTACATACACATATTGCTTCAAGGTGGACTGTTATTGAATTTACATATTATATAATTAGACTTAAATTATTTAAGTGTTAAAATACTGCCTCAAAACTAAGCTATACAATTGGTTATCGGACAATCCATTTTATTTTCTTCACGGACTTTAAATGTGAGGATGATTAACATATTGATTTAATTTTATAATGTATCCTGGCAACCTGTATTGCCTGTAATCTGTTTAATGACAAATGTAATAATAATAATAATAATAATAATAATAATAATAATAATAATAATAATAATAATAATACGACTGAATAGTTTACAGTCCTATAATAGACCAATGCATATCTATGTGTCTATCCTTCATAATGATCATGGTCCCCTTCACTGATCTGCAACAAAATGCATCGCGTGCGGATTTGCACTAGTAGATGGGTGCGAAAATTCAGTAATGGACGACGTGAACTGTAAAGTCAACTCTTTAACTTAAATTGTCTTTTTGGCGTTTATGACTGCGGGATGTAAGTTTTCCATTTTTGTGGTAGTTTTTTCGTTTACAATTGATGAAATGAAGCGTAAAATATGTACTAGAAATCTCTGCATGGTCTAGGCAGTGGAGTTCTTTGCTTTATTGCGTATTTATGTGGTACCAGTAACAATTTCATCACGTGTGGCAGAAATAA
This sequence comes from Deroplatys truncata, assembly GCA_030765065.1. Lineage (NCBI taxonomy): Eukaryota > Metazoa > Arthropoda > Insecta > Mantodea > Mantidae > Deroplatys > Deroplatys truncata. Next base: position 28,227,875 of record CM060981.1, on the reverse strand, counting down.
ACAGTACTGCCAGGTCTTGAAGTTTTCTTTATAAACCGAAATTCCCATTTATTTTGCATGTAGCTCTATTAATATTTACTGCATTAAACATTTTACGTATTCCAAACTGCATGTCATCGCAAAATTATTACGCTCTGCTGGACGAGTAAAAGTTTTATGGGTTTCAATTTCAGCAAGTTGGCAAGCATGCATATGGTAAGTTCCATATTGAGATTTCACCGCAAATATCACTGCTAGATCAAAAATTCTTATGCGTTACACTCACATGACTTTCTCTACTCTTGTAAAAACTATTTTTACAAACGCTTATTGTACATCTGCTTCATGTTAATCGAGATGTTAATCTTATTGCTAATTTTCTTGTAGATGTAAGGGGAATATGGTAGGCTTTAAGCGATAGTCAAATATTTTAAGAGCTGGTTGCTATGTGCAGTATTCCATTCTCTTTGCATGTCCAGGACAAAAAAATGAATAACGAATTCCCATTTGAGAAAAAGTATTGGAAAATTTAAGGGAATAACAAGCAATATCTCGAAAATGCATCACTCAACAAAAAAATGTATATGACATAAATTGTGTATTTTAACGCGATCTACATTTTTTGTGTAGTAAAATTTTATCTATCTCTTATGGTTTACCAGTTATGCAAAAGTGTTCACAATGAAGAATACTTTTGGAGACATTCCCAGAAAATTCGAGATATAAATTTTATTTTTCATGAAAATATCTTAAGCATATAATATTTTAATCAAAATCGTTAGAGTCATTTTTGAGAAAAATAAAATTTTCGAAAAATGTTTCATGTAAAGGGTAATCTGGGGTGGGGGGATTTTCTTGAAAACCTTCGTGTCGCATCTCTGGAAGATACTGAACCTAAATATCAAGTTTGGTGTTTAACCGACTGTTCGTTTCTGAGTTATGCTGTACACACACACACACACACACACACACACACACACACACACACACACACACACACCACCTTCTTCTAAACGTGCTTTTTTGGATTCTGAAGTAGTAGTTGTATTGTTAGCTCCACACATGGACGCCAATTTGAAGTAGGTACTTTCTTTACGTTGTTTGCACCACGCTTTGGGCGTCAATTTGAAGTAATTTGTATTGCAGGAGTTGTATTATATTTCAACTGTTGGGGAGCCGGACTTTTAGTAGTTGTAACCGCATGTGTGGTACCCGCTTTCGGGAGCCTAGGCCCAAATGTACTTTCAGGTGGCCTTTGCCCCAAGTTTTAAAAAAAAATATTAACTTTGTAATTTGACTGTTTCTTTAAATATTATGTATTTATGTTTGCCTTGGCTGCGTCAGTATTTGTTAGAGACACGTTTCTCTTAGCAGGGTTGTGGTGTGACTAAAGAATGTAGGCTTACACCAATCATAATTTTACTTCACTCCTTTTATTAATACTTGATACGATTAAAATAACACTTCACTGATATAGATAGTTGTGGGATTATTTTTATTAATTAATTACACTTTTTAACACGTAAACTATTTTTCGTTTCACACGAATACGTATTAAATCTCTCGAGGATGTTTCTCGCATCCGGTTAGGAACACTGTTTGCAGGCAACTGAATTGATTTCAACCGTGTAAACTTGTAAATTTCTGCATTTCAAGTCTCTGATTGACTAATCCTTACCTAATAGAATACCTTCATTTAACTAAAGCTTTTTCTGGTTGTTGATTGGCTATTTTTAAACTTACATTATTGTTGCTCCAAGAACCACATGTAGTACCGTTAAACTTTCTTACTCATTATTGACTCATTGTTACCTCATTGTTAGCAACTCTTAACTTATTATTCTCACAGCTCCTACATTATTAAATTACGAAATATATTCACATAACGTTATTACACATGTATACAATAATATAAACATATACAATGGCTGTAATATACACTTTTTATGTCTTGTTAGGAACACATATTGCTTTAAGGCGGGATGTTATTGAATTTATATGTTATATAATTTGACTGAAATTACTTAAGTGTTAAAAATACTGCCTCAATTCAGAGGGCCTCAAAACATGTATTTCTTTTGAAATTTCAGTATCCAATGTTCGGGTGGGATGCAATACTTCCCCTAGGGAAATTAATAAGCTTTTGTAATAAAATAAGTTTTAAAACCACTATCGTGTGGAGCATTTCTGTTAGAATATTGAGTTTATACAATAAAAATTAATATTTAATTTTGAAACATGGCTATAACATTACTATAATTGTGTGTGATAACTGAAATAAACTTCAAAAAAATGTCTTATACACTGTGGATTTTCCAAGATTCAGAGATGCACATAGAGAACAAATGCCCCGGACGGGACTCGAAACTGTGGACCAGCGCCTTTTGAAGAACAGCCATGTTTTAGATGACACTTCTTCCTTGTTCACGCACACTGTATCGTGAATGCATTTCCTGTAGTCGGAGTATTCTGTGCTGCCTCTTGTTTTCTGACCTCTGTTTTCCAACTTTGGATTTAGCCATCGCCTCGACGAGATTTATAGCCGCGCGACTGTGAAGCCACCTTGTGGCTAAATTGGCTATTTGATGAACGCTGAGCCGAGGCAGAGAGTGTTCATTATCTCAGACAACATCGGGGCATCTTCCGTTAATAAGAAGAAAGATCGGGATCGACAAACGCTCGCTCTTCTCTTTAACACAATCTTCTTCATTTGCTCTTAAAAATTTCTATTGCATCGACAATGCTCTAAGCATGCCTTTTAGAAACCATGCATTCTTTATTGTCACTACGTCAGTTTTCCCTTCTGCACGCATGAAACAACTATAGAACAACCTCAACTATAGAATTGAACTTTTTAAATTCTTCTGCCGATTACCTACAGTACATATAGGAAGTATTGTATTCCACTCAAAAATTCGATAAGAGATTTCACTAAAAATTGTGAAAGGTTTTATTTTCGGAGTAGTTGTATTGTATTTCCGTTGTTGGGGAGCCGAACTTGAAGTAGTAACTGCCCCACGTATGGTACAAAGTTTCCGGTGGCCTTCGCCCCGATGTTCACTTTCCGGTGGTCTTCGCCCTAAGTTTAGGAATTAACTTTGTAGTTTTTATGTTTCTTTAAATATTATATATTTATGTTTGCCTTGGCTGCGTCAGTATTAATTTGTAGAAACATGTATCTCTTATCAGGAAGTGATGCGGCTAAAGAATGTAAGCTTACATAGATTATAATTTTTACTTCACTCCATTTATTAATCCTTCACACGCTTAAATAACACTTCACTTATATAGAGAGCTGTGAGATTATTTATTAATTACTTGCACTTTTTTTAACACGTAAACTTTATAATGAATTTTCGTCTCAAACTGGATACGTATTAAACTTCTCAAGGACGTGTCTCGCGTCCAGTTAGGAAGGCTGTCTACTAGCAACTGAACTGATTTCTACCGCCTGAATTTCCAAATTTCATCTATTTCAAGTCTCCGATTGGCTAATCCTACTCAAATAGAATACTTTTATTTAACTTTCAGGTTTTCTGGTTGTTGATTGGCTATTTATAAACTGTCTCAAAAATTACATTATTGCTGCTCCAAGAATTACTAGTAGTATTATTAAACTTTCCAATCCATTATTGCCTCAAGGCTACCTCATTGTTACTTCATTGTTAGCAACTTTTGACCTATATCCTCACAGCTCCTACATTATTAAGTTACTTAATACATTCACATAACATTATTAAACATATACATAATAATATAAACATAATACAATGACTGATACATATATTTTATATGTTATATTATACAAATATTGCTTTAAGGCGGTCTGTTATCATATTTTATATTATATAATTAGACTGAAATCATTTAAGTGTTGAAATACTGCCTCAAAATACATGTTTTTGGATCCCATGATAACGGATATTACACCAGGTGGTCCACACAAGCCGTCCTTACTTGAAGTTAGTTTATACCTAATAACACGGATGCCAAAAGGTTTGCCTAAGCATAATTGCAAAGGGGACTCTATACCGACAGAAAGGAGACTATAGATTCACTAATGTGCCTTTAGAAAAAAAATTATGTTGCTGAATTAAAATACATTAAGGATGTAGCTATTGATAATGGCTTCAAACCGCAGCTCAATAACAATTTAATTATTAGATACAAAAAGAAACATTCTTTACATACAACCAGTACCTTACAGAGCCCGAATAAAATGAACAAATTTACATACCATCAAGTGCTGTTTAAATATTTTGTGAATCAATTCTGAACAAGCCTCAGCACAGTAACAGTGATTTCTTTCGTAAAATTATTTGGAGTGACAAAGCAAAATTTAAATTATCTGGTCACGTCATCAACAGACATAATTACATGTACTGGTATACAGAAAACCATCACATTACTTTTGAAAAACAACCTAACCAACCTGATGCCGCTGTGTGGGGTGCTATATCATGTCATGGAGTCCTGGGCCCTTGGTATTTTGATGGTATAGTAACAGATGAAAGTACCTAGAAATGTTGACTACGTATGTCGTCCCAAGGTTACAAATGAACTACAACTTCAACTCAATTTACTTTTAACATGATGGTGCTCCAGCACATTGCGCTGTAACTGTGCGAAACTACCTTCATGAGGTGTTTGGTAGAAGACTTATTGGAAGACGAGCGACAGTAGAAAATGCCTCCCAGATCACCAGATCTCAGTCCAATGGATTTTTCATTTTGGGGCTTGATGAAAGATATGGTCTATGCTTGAAAACCAACCACTTTCGAGGACTTAAAAACGCCATTGATGTTTTTCAGATTATTGATTCGAATCCACAACTGTGTGGAGAAATATGCTTAAATGTCCCAGATCGGCTTCAGAGATGTGTCAATGCAGAAGGAAGACAATTTGGAAAAGTATACTATAAATAACTCACATAAGTGTAAGTAGTTAATCTGCTCTCTGAGATTTATCATGAAATAATAACACAATCAAATAAATAATAACAACTACAGCTATGCCACCTGTGGCTATGATTTTGCAAAGGTAAAGGCGCTGCAATAGCTTGGTTGAAAAATTAAACAAAATTTCTAACTGTATTGTATTAGACTGTGACAACAGCAACAGCATCAAACCAGATTAAACACCTCTTCTTCTTCCTTTTATTTATGTTTATATTATTTATTATTTGTTGAATATTGATATAAAGTAACATAGTAACATTCAACATAATCCCATTGACTACAAAGTTCTCTGTGGTGTCAAACACTGCAAACATAAGAGTAGAACATACGAAGGTAGTCCCAGAAGTACCCAACCGGACGTATAGATAGTGGTTGTTGTTGCAAACAAAAGACTGTGGTAGAAAGTATCAACCTTATAATGCTTAAGTTTGAAGCTTGACGATGCTACTTCTTTGGTAGATAACAATAGTGAACTCTATCAGCGAATTTGTAAACATGGATAAAACTGGCCATCGTTATGTGATACAATACTTTCATTTGAAAGGTTTTAGTCCAACTAATATTAAAGCTGAGCTAGATTCTACTCTGGGGGAGTCTGCTCCTTCGTTTACAACAGTAAAATATTGGGTGGCAGAGTTTAAGCGAGGCCGTACGAGCTGCCAAGACGAACATCGCGGTGGTCGACCAAATGAAGTGACCACGTCAAAAATTGTGAAGAAAATCCACAAAACGATATTGGATGACCGTCAACTGAAAATGCGCGAGCTAGCAGACATCGTAGGCATTTCAAAAAGTGCTGTACATCGCATACTGACTGAAAAATTAGACATGAGAAAGCTGTGCGCAAGATGGGTGCCGCGTTTACTCACAATGGAACAAAATCAGCGTCGTTTGGCGATATTTCGCTGCAATAAAGCCAAATTTTTCAGTCGATTCATAACTATGGATGAAACAAGGGTCCATCACTTCACACCTGAGACGAAGGAACAGTCAAAACAGTAGATTGAAAGTGGAGAATCGGCTCCAAAGAAGGTGAGACAGTTCCATTTGCAGGCAAGGTCATGACATCAGCTTTGTAGAATGTGTGTGGAATGATTTTCATTTATTATCTTCAAAAACGAAAAGCAATCAACCAGCGTTTGAATGATGAAATGAAGCAAATCGGCCGCATTTAGTGGAAAACAAACCTTTGTTTCATCAAGACAGTGCACCAATTCACACATCCATTATCGCCATGGCCAAAATCAATGAGTTATAGCTCGAAGTGCTTCCTCATGCACCCTATTCGCCAGATTTAGCCCCCTATGAATATTTTCTGTTTCCAAAGTTGAAGAAATAGCTTGGTGCTAAAAGATTTGCCAACAATGAAGGGTTGTCTGCAGTTGATGGCTATTTTGCAGAACTCGACGGTTCTCACTATAAACAGGGTATCGAAGTTATTGAACATCGCTGGGAAAAATGTGTCGAGCTGAAAGGAGACTATGTAGAGAAATAAAGATGTTTTTTCCCCAAATTTTTGTGTTTTCTTTGTTAGGTCGGGTACTTCTGGGACAGCCCTCGTAAGTCGAAGTTAATATCCATACATTGCGTTCATACTCGGATGTTCGTTTTAAGTTATAGTCGGCGTGGATAACAGCAACGGAACCAAACCGGACGAAGTACCTCTTATTATTTTTCTTCTTCTCCTTCGTTAATTTTGGACTTTCTTTTTATTTCTGGTGTTTTTCTTCAGTAAGTTTTATGTATATTGGTTACTCAGAATAAATAAGATTATACTGACGTGACTTAAACCGCTATTATTTCTTCCCATTTCAGTCTTTCTCTATAAATAGACAGCCCAAGCGTGACAATCTTACACGAGAAATCCTCATCACAAACTGTGGTATTTCTGATGTTCAACAGTGCTTGGCTATAATGTCTTCTCGGCGTTTTTATTTCGTTCTTTATAGCGACCTGCTGAGATTTCATATAGAACGGGGGAGAGGGAGCTAAATGAAATTATATCATCATTCGAGTTAAAAAAGCAACGTCGGGTTAACCAGCTAGTCATCCAATATAACAGTGTTATGGAAACAGCATAAATACAATTCAGTTAACAATTTATCACGGGCATTCCCCCAAATGAGCATGTCTCTGCAATAAAGTTTTAACACGTCTTGCTGACATCGTTTCTTCACTGTCATGTAGCCTGTCAGTAGCACGACAGATGTCTACACCGCGCTCCACCTACCGCTAGGCGTTCACCAGCATGTCAGTAGTGAATTATGGAGCCAAGTAAATCTGTTGGTTGTACGCCTTCATTAAAACTCTGATATCTCCATTCTTGCATGTCTCCACAGAGGTCCCGGCTTCGGATACTGCCTCACAGCATAACCAAACCGAGCTGTGGCTTGGCGGTACCGGGTTCAAATCCTGTGCAATAGCCGGTTTTTCATGGCCAGGTAAACACTAGTTTGACTATTTGTATATAATATGATTTATTGCATCATAGATATACACTGTCAAACAAGATAAAAATAATCCGACGTGTTACACTCGCATGACTTTCTCTACTCTTGTACAAACTATTTTTACAAACGCTTATTCTCCATCTACTTCATGTTAATCGAGATGTTAACCTTATTGCTAATTTTCTTGCAGATACAAGGGGAATATGGTAGACTTTAAGCGATAGTCAATATTTTAAGAGCTGGTTGCTATGTGGAGTATACCATTCTCTTTGTATGTCCAGGACATAAAAAAAACGAATAACGAATTCCCATTTGAGAAAAAGTATAAGTATTGGAAAATTCAAACAAATAACAAGGGATATCTCGGTAATGGTTCACTCCACAAAAAAAATGTATATGAGATAAATTGTATGTTTTAACGAGATCTACATTTTTATAGTAAAATTTTGTCTATCTCTTACAGTTTGCCAGTTATGCAAAATTCAGAATGAAGAATACTTTTGGAGACATTCCCAGGAAATTCAAGATATGCATTTCAATTGCCATGAAAATGTCTTAAAACATATGATATATGAATCAAAATCGTTAGAGGCGTTTTTGAGAGAATCAAAATTTTCGAAAAATGTTCCATGTAAAGGGTAATCTGCGGAGGGTGATTTTCTTGAAAATCTTTGAAAAATACTGAACCTAATACCAAGTTTACTGTTTATCCAACTTTTCGTTTTTGACGCACCGACTTATATTTTTCTAAAAATTCTTCTTTTTTTGGATTCAGGTGGCCCCTGAATATGTATTTCCGGTGAAATCTCGGTATCCAATTTTTTGTGGAATGCATTACTTTGCCTACTTACTATATGTTGTAGGAAAAGTAAAAAGAGAATTTTTATGCCTGTAAAAATTCCTTAAGATGTAAAAAGTCGTCTCATACAAGAATAATTAACACACTGAGCGGGATGACTCAGGCGGTGACGTTAGTGACCCTATTTGGGAGGTCCCGGTTCAAGCCCCCTTGGCCGACCTATCTGACCGAAGGTTTTTTTCTGAAAACTCTGAGTTGAATAATTTGATCCGCGAATTTCCCTTTCAACAGTACATTTCACTCCCTTCTTCTTGACCACCATACCAGGCTGCAAGTGATCGTCACTTTGTTTTTTCCTGTTGTTAGAGCGTTTCAAAGTGTTCAAAGCAATCGAAAGACCGGCCGATTGTGAAGTCAGATGAGTGATTCGTTTTCTGAAGGCGAAAAATGTTACGCCAGCAAACATTCATCACCAACTGTGTGAGGTTTATGGGGAACAATAATGAGTGACATTGCCCGGCCACACACAGTCAAACTCAAAATATAATTGCATAATTTGGTTCGGAACAATTCGGCCACACTCCCTACAGTCCGGATTTGGCACCAACTGATTTTCATCTTTTTCTTCGTGTGAAGAAATTCCTCGGTAGAAAATATTTCAATGGCGATAATGTTGTGAAACAAAAACTGCCGACTTGGCTTTCATCATAGGCGGCATCGTTCTTTGACGAAGGCCTAAAGAAACTAGTTTCCTGTTACAACGGCGGTGGCTATGTGTAGAAGTAAGGTAATGAATGATAATAAAGTATTTGGAAAATAATATTCTGCTATCTTTTAAAAAATTATCGATACTTACTTTAAAAACCGTCTCATTCTCAGAGTATAAAACATACAGTGAACACAAAATTTTAACGAGCCATGTCAAATCGTCGTTAACATATTAGTTTTTATTCATAACAACCACTTTTGATGTGATAATACGAGATGTACCTTGGACTCTTATGATACTCTATCGCTCCCAAAATGTAAATGTAGGCTTAGTATACAAACATTAAGAATTTATTGTGCAGGCATCTCTTAGCTTTAATTAAACACAAAAATATTTATTGAATATTCAACTTTTTCATTGCGAGTATTGGAAAAAAATTAATTTCAACTTAACCATTTAATACGGTTAATCAGTGCACAATAAGTTTTAAATCCACAATTTCTGCAGCTCTCCTGAAAATGATAAACTGTGATTCAAGGAGAATTTCAATGGTAAAAAAAGAAAAAATGAGGAAAATTGAGTTTAAAGTAGAATACGGTGTTTTACACAAATGTTGCAGGACCATTTTCCTATCTATTTCATTTTAATCGAGATAAACCTTTCCGGAAATAGCTACATTACACATTTCGTTATAGATACAAAGAGAACAGCGATAGTCAAATGTTTAACAACTGGACGCTACATGCTCGCCTTAAAATTCCATACTGTTTCCATGACATCTCAAGAAACAACTGAAAGTTGGCAAGACTTCAAAAGAATGACCATTGAACAATTGGACCATTAATAAAGGATATCTTGGAATAAAGAGATCTACTTTTTTGCGTAGTACGTTTTCGCCTATCACCTAACGTTTACCATTTATATAAGATTATACAAAAGTCGTTCCTATTGAAGAGGAAGGACTAGGATCTGATCTGGATATTTTAGAGCAGTTGTGGGATAATTACCACAAAATACACGGGATTTTACATTAAACACATTACCTGTAGTTTATTAAATATTAACACTTGGTGTCACTACATCGTTCACAAAGGATTAAAAGAAAGACATTGGCAATTCACAGGATATTTCCAGAAAATTTAAGATTTACATTTTGTCATGTAAATATCTTTAATATGTGGTATTTAAATTAAAATCGTTAAAACACTTTTTTTTTAGAAAATACAACATTTGGAAAAGTTTTTCATGTTAAGGGTAGTTTGTGGAGCAGCTATTTTCTTGAAAATCTTCTTGTCGCATATTTGGAAGATACTGAAGTTAAATACAACTTTTGTATTTGTCCGACTTTTCGTTTTTGAGTTATGCTGTTCAGTCACACAGACATAAACACATTTTTTCTAAAAATGATTTTTTTTATTCAAGAAATCTCAAAAAATATATCTTGGTATCGAATATTTGGGTGGAAAGCAATACCTTCTCTGTATGTAGTAGAGAAAGTAAAAAATAGCTCTTTTCGTAAACTTATCCCTGTAAAACTTAATGTGTTGAGGTAAATATTTTTTAAAAATCTATCCTGTAGAAAATTTTTAATAGAACAATGAATTTATATAATAAAACATCAATGTTTAATTAAGCATGCAAGCTGGAATTTTGAAACATGGCCGTAATAACTGGTACACATTTCCATAAAATATCTTACATGCTGTGAATTTCCAAAATTGTACAGTTTCATTACCTTAAGGTTGATTTATGCCTGTTATATTGACGTCACGGAGGTCAAAGGTACACTGTGAGGGGTAACGTACGTTTCATTTGTTTAGGAGTTGATTGCTGGCTATTCACAAGTTTGCAAAATAAACAGCATGCAGCTTGGTTTAAAAATCGTAGACAACAGCGTTTATTTTAAATATTTTGAGTGTACCTTCTCGTAGTATACAAAGATGTTTTTAGTGAAAACAGAACACCCACTTTTCACACTTTGTGTTTGTACCGGAATCTTGTAGATCTCAAATACTTATGTGTAATTTCACTCTTTCTCTGTTTCGTATGTGGTGTTGTAAATTTGTGCAAATGTAATTGTAAACATGTAAATAATCAAGACATGTGGTATATTATATGGCAGTGGTAACCTATAGAAACGTTGCATGTTTATTCCCCTAACAGTACGAGCTGTCGATGGACTGATGTTACCCACTGGTAAACACAGGTAGGTACTGTATACACCAGTAACAGTGAACCTCGCGGCGAACTGGGACATGTGTGCCATCCCTGGTCTTCACACATTTCGTTGTAGATACAAGGGAGATACAGTAGTCGAAGATATTTAGAAACAGGTCGCTGGCCTTAAAATTCAATGCTTTGAACGACCAAGGGAAACAAACAAATGGCTAGTTACCATTAAAAAAGATATAAATTCTTTGACAAATTAAAACTAATAACAACAAATATCTTGTAAATGGTTAATTTTACACAAAAAATATATTCTGCCGTTTAAAGGATCTGTTATGATATACCATTTATACGCAGAAAATGCAATACATACATTTTATTTGCTGTGCAAATATGTTGAACATATAGTGATTAAAAAGATATTTAGCAGATATAACATTTAAATCTGCTAAAATCATGACCTATTCATGATTTTCTAACTTTTTTTAATTTTAAAACCTATTTAATTGAAAATTGGCGCACTTAATATCAGTAAATAAATATAAATGTCTGTGCAAAGATCAAATCTTTAACTCAAATAGTGATATGATGCATATTTTCTAAAACTGCCTTACGCATTCAGATTTATTACAGAAATATGATACTGACAATTTATGATACCTTAGTACAGTAAAAATAAATGTAAGTTATTTGTTTAAGTTGAATGTAATTAGTTGTAAAGAAACGAGTCTTTGTTTTTATGAAGCTGATGGTGTTAAAATGTTCCTTTTTTCAGCTATAATAGTATAAGGAGTAACAATAGGGTCTTATTTTGCCAGTAGTAATAAATTGTATGTATGAATTCGCAATTCAATGTGATAAAACCACTTTTAACATATACTATTTCTTAGACAGCGCTCGAATTTGTAAAATACCAATAATATTATATTGATGCCTGAAACTAATAGAGATCACGTTTAGAACGCGTTCTTGAAACACGAGAAATGACGTTAAAAAGGCGAGATGTCAGACGTTTTGTTGATTCGCTAGCAGCGATTATCTGTGAAATTATTTTCAATATGATATGTCTTACACTAGCCAATGAAGCGATTAAATGCTGTGTCATATTGCTTTCTGGAATTTTTGCTTCTGTAATTTCACCTGGCTCTGCTATTTAGTTTCTTCTGAATTCATAATTGTTGTCATTTAATCTTATGTAAGTTATACTAGATAAAAGAATAACGCTTTAGATCAAAGAAAGCGGAAGCCTGCCAATACAACATATAGGTTAACTTTACAACGAATTGCAATAAATTGCAGTATGACTATTTGTATTGTGAACAGATAATGCGAGCGCCATGAGAAATTAATCATGTAAAATGAAAAGTAAAACCTAATCAAACCAAGTCGAGTTATTAAACATGTGCAAATACAAAGGGTAATTGTCATGTGATTGGACTGAAACTAAAGTTGGTCACAATGAAGAGTATCGCACTAGAGCCTAAAAAAGTAATCATAAAATTATGCTTGAATGTCTAGATAGCACATTTGTGATTACGTATGCAAATTTTCAGACAAATCAAAGCAAAAGTGGAAAGTGACGAGTAACTCTCATGCGCAAAAATGTACAACGGAGTAAAAATAATAGGGAAGCATCCAGCGGGGTTAAAAAGGAGCGCAAGGGTCATTTAAACACATCACTGGGCGGATCGAGAAAAATGCTTGGCCAAAATTATTCACAGGTGTTTATAGAATATTTATAACATATAATTAAAAATCGAAAATTTTGACATTTTCACTTAAAAATTCAGCCCCTTGGCATATCAGACAAAGTTTCACACGATTTGTATTAATTTCTTCTACGTTCACAGATCTTCGTTTATTCTCAGTTATACCATATTTTCATTAAAATTCATCAGCTATTATTTTATTAAAAAAATAACCGACCATCTTATTAATAACCAAAATAGATCTATAACACTTAGGATTTGTTTTTATCATCCTGAAATTTGATTTACGTAATTTCAATATCTTCGGGGAAAGCTTGACATTTATATCAGAAAACATAATTTATAGAAAAATCTGTTCAAAGCAAAACTGGAGATTCAGAATGTATTTACAAAGACAGAAAGCCCCCTAAAAATTGAGCTAAAGTTTCCTCTTTATCCTAAAATTTTTAGAATGTGCCATTTTACAATAATAAAACATACATTTAGCTAAATAGGAAATTACAATTTGTAAGATTGCACGAAATGAAAAAGTGTCATTATTTGGCAATTTTCGCCATTTTATCTCCCCTTAAATAAACTATTTACCTTGAATACTCTGTAAATAGCCTGTGAAGTCCCCTTCAATCTTAGACAGAAGCTCATGGAGAAAATTGTAGAGCTCATTAAAGTATAACACCCAGCACAATTATATTTTTCATAGCATTAACCGTTCCCGAAATATTCTCTGTTGTATGTTTCAGGGCTTTAGATGCGGAATTTTTTATCAAATTTTAAAAAAATGTTTTTAAAATTGTCAAAAATTGTAGATGCACTCCTCATATATAACGTTTAAATGAACGTACACAATTCTAAGCAAAGAATATGCAAATTTTTAAAACTTGATTTTCTCTTGCTTTCTTACATTTTTGCTATTTACAAATGTGTCTCCAAATACAATGTTCTTCATTTTCTTACAAAGTTATGTGTTTGTTCCTTGAAGGTGTGTTAGGAGTTTTAAAGGTGTATTTCTACATCAACATTTTAATAAATTAATATTATATGACCTTCAGAAAATCAAAAGTACTACATAGTTTATTATTTTTTCGAAGGAAATTGGTTATGTTACACAGAATTTAATCACTGATTGTAAACAGCTATGTTTTAGAAATAATAGATATGATAGGGATATAAAGTTTTCAAATCTTTAAATTTTCATAACTAGGGCATGTTAAATATGAATTTATTTTCATTCTTTGAATGATATTTTCGTGTAAGTTTAGTGATATAGGAGTACAGAAATTAATTTTCTGTTATAATTATGTGTGTGAAAAATTGTACAAATAAATTGGTTGAAGTTTGCAGAAATCAGCAACCGTTTAAACATTGAGCACAAATTTGAAAATGAGAGATACCGCTTTCCCCCCACCTAGGCACATTATAAACAAAATTCGTGTCCAACTAGAACAGCTGAATGTTATTTCTGCGCCTTATTTATACCCCGGTTCGTATAGCCTAAATTAAGGGAAACAAAATGGAAAAAAATGCGCAAAAATGACATTTTTTTAATTTTATGCTACTCTTTTAAACTGGAATTTCTGCTTTAACTTAATCTTTTATTACTTTAATTTTTGGCTTGTTTAACAATTTTCTCCAACTACTGTAACAAATTAAATTCTAATTATGTAATGTGTTCAAAATTCTCCCCATTTACAAACTGTCAGTGACTAAGTCGCAGCGTGTTGAACATTTTCAATCACTGCTGGTGATATATCTCTGATCATCATTTTTAACTCCTCCGTATTAGCAGGATTCGTAACAAACACTCTACATTTCAAATATCTCCCGCAAATGGATAGAGATACGAGGGCAGTCCCAGAAGTACCCTACCTGATGTATAGATACTGTTTTTGTTTCAAACAAATGACTATGGCAGAAAGTACCAACCTTATAAAGCTTAAGTCTGTAGTTTGATGATGCTACGTTGTTTAGTAATTGTTTGGCAGCCATCAATAGTGAACTCTCTCAGCAAATTTGTAAACATGGATAAAACTGGACATCGTTATGTGATACAATACTTTCATTTGAAAGCTCTTACTCCAACTAATATTAAAGCTGAGCTAGATTCTACTCTGGGGGAGTCTGCTCCTTCGTTTACAACAGTAAAATATTGGGTGGCAGAGTTTAAACGAGGCCGTAAGAGCTGCCAAGACGAACATCGCAGTGGTCGACCAAATGAGGTAACCACGTCAGAAATTGTGAAGAAAATCCACAAAATGGTACTGGATGATCGTCGACTGAAAGTGCGCGAGCTAGCAGACATCGTAGGCATTTCAAAAAGTGAAATACATCGCACACAAACTGAAAATTTAGACATGAGAAAGCTGTGCGCAAGATGGGTGCCGCGTTAACTCACAATAGTACAAAAGCAGCGTCGTGAGGATGATTCAGTCGACTTTTTGGCGATATTTCGCTGCAATAATGCCGAGTTTTTTCGCCAATTCATAACGATGGATGAAAGATGGGTCGATCACTTCACACCTGAGACGAAGGAACAGTCGAAACAGTGATTTGAAAGTGGAGAATCGGCTCCGAAGAAGGCGAAAAGAGTTCCATCTGCAGGCAAGGTCATGGCGCTAGTTTTTTGGTATATGTGTGGGATAAATTTCATTGATTAGCTTCAAAAAGAAAAGTAATCAATGCCAGGTATTATGCTAACTTATTGCAGCCTTTGAGTGATGAAATCAAGCAAAATTGGCCGCATTTAGTGGAAAAGAACGTTCTGTTTCATCAAGACAATGCACCAGTACACACATCCATTATCGCCATGGCCAAAATTAATAAGTTAAAGCTGGAATTGCTTCCTCATGCACCCTATTCGACAGACTTAGCCCCCTCTGATTATTTTCTGTTTCCAAAGTTGAAGAAATGGCTTGGTGGTAAAAGATTTGCTAGCAATGAAGAGGTGGAGTTTGTAGTGGATCGCTATTTTGCAGAACTCGACGGTTCTCACTATAAACAGGGTATCAAGCTATTGAACATCGCTGGGAAAAAGGTATCGAGCTGAAAGGAGATTATGTGGAGAAATAAAGATGTGTTGTGTTTGTTAGGTCGGGTACTTCTGGGACAGCCCTCGCATGTTCTAAAAGCAACCAAACCTTTTGTATGAGACAACTGAAATTATTCATGCCACTAAATAAGATAACGTCTTTCAGAAAAGTAATATAAGCATTTAAAACGTTTTTCGACGATGTCATACACTATACAATAATGGCTGAAGAATTTATTCCTCTTTTACTTTCTCTACTACGTATATTAAGTATGTGAAGTATTGCATTTCCCAAAAATTTGATACCGAGATTTCACCGGAAATACAAGTTTTGAGGCCTCCTGAATCCAAAAAAAGTATTTTTGGAAACATCTCTGTGCGTGTGTCTGTGTGTCTATCTGTGAACAGCATAACTCAGAAACGAATAGTCGGATAAACACCAAACTTGGTATTTTGGTTCAGTATCTTCCAAAGATGTGACACGAAGGTTTTATAGAAAATCCCCACACGCCAGATTACCCTTTACATGGATCATTTTTCGAAAATTTTAATTTTCTCAAAAATGGCTCTAACGATTTTGATTAAAATATCATATATTTCACATACTTTCATGACAAATAAAATGTATATCTTAAATTTTCTGGGAATGTTTCCAAAAGTGTTCTTCATTGAGAACGACGTTTGCATAACTGGTAAAGCATAAGGGATAGACAAAATGTTACTACTCAAAAAATGTAGATCGCGTTAAAATACACAATTTATGTCATATACATTTCTTTTGTTGAATGAACCATTTCAAGATATTGCTTGTTATTCCCTTAAATTTTCCAATACTTATACTTTTTTCAAATCGGAATTCGTTATTCATTTTTTTTTTGTCCTGGACATGCAAAGAGAATGGAATGCGCCACATAGCAACCAGCTCTTAAAATATTTGACTATCGCTTAAAGTCTACCAATTCCCCTTGTATCTACAAGAAAATTAGTAATAAGATTAACATCTCGATTAACATGAAGCATATGGAGAATAAGCGTTTGTAAAAATAGTTTGTACAAGAGTAGAGAAAGTCATGTGAGTGTAACAGATCAGATTTTTATAAAATGCTCCTTTTAAAATATAAAATTAGATGTGTAGGATAATTTTTAAAAAGTTAGTTAATTTTATTTTTATTTACATTGTTCTTTACTTATGAAATACTTGTATATTGAACCTTAAGTTAATGGACTATAGCTACACCTATGGAAAACATTTATATTGACTCCAGAAAATTGTTTCCTTCTATAAAAAAATTTTAGTATTTAAAATAACACAGAAAAAGCTCTCATTTTAAAATACAGAGACAATAAACTATCTGATATTTTTACAGATCTTTTATTTCTAAAGTTTTGTAACCTTTTTTAAAGCTACGTCGTTTGTTCAATGTCTTCGTGTGTGATGTTTACAAAATTGTTTAAATTCATTAATTTCGAGCATATTTTCACTTTCGCTACGACGCATCCAAAAATTGATACCGTACTATCGCACATTCATGTTTTGAGGTCCCCTTAGACATGTTCAATAGATTGCCTCGAAATGCTTATACATTAAATAATAATTCATTTAAAACTATTTTACGTCACTGGCTTATACATAATCCATTTTACAATACAACACACCTTTTGTTTTGAGTCCACAGTTACTATATCATTCTAGTTTTAATGGTTTTATAAATTTGTATTGTACATTTTATTTTCTTGTCTTTTTGTGTGAACGACGTAAATTTACAATTTTTCCCCGGGACTAAATAAACAACTGATATTAATAAAATGGAATATTTTTCGAAATTTCGATTTTTTTCATTTTCTCAAAAATGATTGTAACGATTTAGATTACAATACTATATATTTTAGATATTTATATTGGAGATAAAATGTATATCTTGAATTTCCTGGAAAGAGCCTGTGAAGTCATCATTTGAACGGAATTTTGTATAGCTGATAAACCTGAAGAAACAGACAAAAACATACTACATAAAAAATGCATTATAATGTATTTCAAATAATGATATCAGCCAGTTCTGAAGTATGCATTATTACTGGTTTAAATTCATTTTCTAACATGCTTCACTGTTTAGCTGTGTCTCGCGTTATCATGAAAAGAGTATGAAATTTCAATGCCAGCATATAAAATCCGCTTTTGAACATCTGACCATCGATTCGGTTTCCTTATTCCCCTTATACCAACAATTAAATGTATAAATAAACTATTTATACAAAAATTTATTTCGATTAATATGAAGTAGGTATGAAAGGAAGCTCTCGTAATAAAATTAACGATAGTGGGTAGAGAAATTAATGTGAATGTAACCTCAGATACTTCGTGGCTTTATGTCTGAAATTTTGAAAACATATTTTTACAATTCGAGCGTGAAAAAATCACAAAATCAATAATTATGAACGTTTGTATCGAACTATCCCATTATGACTTCAAATCATATACCGTTGAATTGTCAGATACATAAAATATTGCTCTAATAAATCCATATAAAGTAACTTTGTAGACGCCAAACCAGAAAAATTTTAAAACCAGTGTAAGTTTCAAAGAAAATGAAGAACCTAAAAAAATTCCACAATACCTGAAATGTAATAAGGTTTGTTTTTTCTGCATATTAAGAATGAGAATTTTTCTCTCTCTAAATACAGCCTTAGAATTTTTTTTCAAAAGAAGACGAACACTATCTCTAGTTACTATATTTTAATTTTCAGAATTTAAAATAAATAATTACTAATTAAAATAATACTTTTTTTACATATCTTGTATAAAAGAAATCTGCTGTGTTACGTTCACATGACTTTCTCTACCCACTATCGTTTATTTTTATATAGCTTCTACAAACTATTCCTGCAAACCTTATTTTTCATCTATTTCACTTAAATCGATATAAACCTTTGCAGAAATAGCTGCATTACACATTTCGTTATAGATACAAAGGGAATAGCGATAGTCAAATGTTTAACAACTGGAAGTTATATGCTGCCCTTAAAATTCCATGCTGTTTCCATGACATCGCCAGAAAGAATTGAATAACGACAGGACTTTAAAAGAATGATAAAATATTGAAAAATTCAAACCATTAATGACGGATGTCTGGGAAATTCCTTATGCTACAAAAAATTATTTGAAATAAAGTGTGTTTTTTTTAAAGAGATCTACGTTTTTGTGACTGCATTTCCCTTATCGCTTAACGTTTGTTAGTTATACAAAATTATAAAAAGTTCCTTCCCAGTAAAGTAGACCTCACAGGCTAGTTCCAGAAAATTAAAGATATTTATATTATTTGTCGTGTAAATATATTTAATACCATGTGAAAGATATTTGGGGTGTGAGGTTTTTTTTAAATCTTTGTGTCGCATCTTTGCAAAATACTAAACTTAAACTTAACTTTGAGTTATACCTTTCAAACATGTACGTTTTTCTAAAAAATTACTTTTTTTATTCAGGAGGTCCCAAAACACATATTTCCGGTGAAATATTGGTATCGAGCTTTTGGATAGAATGCAATACCTTCTCTACCTTATGTAAGTGGTAGAAAATGTAAAAAATAGCTTTACTCCTGAGTTAAATGCCTGTATGGTTTCAAAATACTACAGTGAATCGTTTTTGATAACACTTAATGCAAATTTTAGAATCGTAGATATGTCTTGTGCAATCTAGCTTTAATATAAATAGAGAAAAAATTCTATCTGGAAACCTGAATTGAAAATCATGAAACTGCAAAGCTATAAATATAAATCAAAGGCATTAAAATATTCTGAAAATTGGTGTTGATTATTTTACTTCTTTAGAATATATATTTCCATACATCCACAGATTTAATAAATAATTTAAGAGAAAACGTATACTACAGGAGAATTTTAATGGCTATATGTTACATAAATTTTAAGTTTAGTTTAAAATCCATTTCTCCGCGGGTTTGTTTTTTTTAATAAATACCAACCTTTTTACACGAAGTATTAACAAATCGGAATGAAATTTTTGCTGCAATTTTTAAGGTAGCAGCATTTTTCTATGGATTCATTATTAGATGTGATGCTAGTATATTTCATTAATATTTTTTCGTAAGTTGTAGAAATAGTAACATTTCAAAACAAATTCTGAAAGTCAGTAAGAGAGATTTTCCTTAAAATAAATGCACAGAAATTCTCCTTTATCCCTTGTGAATGTAAAAAAAGAAGCTTTAAAAATTAAGATATTCTCCTATAAACTTTACGTTTGTAATATTTTAAAAGCATCGAAAATGAAAAACAAAAAGTGATTTGGAACTTAAAAAATTATAATTTGTTATTCCTTTAAATAGTAAACATGTTTTCAACATTTGGTTTCAAAACTTATTAGAATAAAAGTTATAATTTTTAATAGAGTAACCCCAAAACTTTTTACAGAAACTTTACACTTCCAGAGAAGTGTATGCATGTGTTTCACTTAGGTATACATGTATTTGCAAAGTTCATTAAGACATAAAATACATTTTCATAGAGTGGATAGCATTTTAAGAAAAACGTTTTGTCTTACAAAATGAAGTTTAAAAAAAATAAAGGAGTGAAGTGTATTACTAAAAAATGGGATCTTTTTCTCTGTTCTTAAGGCAGGATAACACGATAAAATAGCAAGAAAATTTAAATTAACTTTGTCAATAAGTGCTTTGAAAACAGCATCTAAAACATGAACTACATCCTCACTAAGGAATATCATTTTTTAGAAATGTACTTTAAAGTACGCTGCATTGTAGTCATTAAATTATTTTCGCCTCACTCATACCATACATACAAAATTTGCAGGCCCTCTCGAAGCAGACGGTTCTTATTTCTGCAGTGAATAATATGCATAGATATTTTCATGTCTATTTTCATTCTCCAAAGGAATGTAATTGAATTCTAATTTCAGATGAAATAAATAAACTACAAGAAATTTTTAATGCATATATGCCGCATAAATATTTATTTTATTTTCAAATCGGTTTGTTGGCAAATTAATCTTTTTTAATTCAAACTTCTTTAAACCCAATATTAATCAATCTGGATTAAAATTTTACTGCGAGTATTTATGAAATAGCTGCATTTTCCTGTGTATATATTTTGTAAGATATGCTGCTAGTATATTTTATTCATTTTTTCATAAATTATATAAAAAATAGAATTTTCAAAATCTCAAAAGAAATGTTGAGAGTAAAGCAGGTGTTGTATAGAATAAATGCATAAAAAATTTACTCTGTGTGTTGTGAATGTTACAAAGAAAGAAAGAAGAGATAAAATAAAGGAAGCTTGAAGTATTTGTAATTTCAGCATTTGAAATTTGTTTGTCCTTTAGTCCTTTGCATAATAAACACGCTTTCAACATTTTGTTGCAAAAATTATTAGAAAAATATTTACAATCTTTACTGGATTATTTCCTTATAAAATAATTAATACCTATGATTGGAACTGTTCATACAGTGCATACCTTGTTTTATAAAAATGTGTTATTCAAAATGGAATTTAATAATAATAAATTATAAAAATTCCAACTCGACAATTTATTGTCTAGGTTTTTAATGAGTATTGTAGAAGCATTTCGGATCTTTTCTATATGTTTGGAGGATATTGATGGATGGGAAAATAGCAAGAAATCTGAAATTAACTTTGTCATGAGGTGCTCTGAAAATTGCTTCTAAAGCATAATTTATATTCTCACTAAGGGACTAGAATTTTGTAGAAATTTGGTGTAAATTACGGTGAATTCTTTTGCATTAAATTAAAACAATATTTTTAACCTTACTCTTTCCTTAATTGCGTAGAGTTTTATAAGCGTTCTCGACGCAGAATGGTGTGCAGTGATAGAAACGAGACGAGGTAAACTACAAATGAAATATGCCAATACTTACTCATCTGCAATCTCCATCTTCAGAGGCGTGTTGCAGGTCGCCTAGGAAACGGAACCAATTCTCTCCCGACTAAACTCCCAATAAATATTTGCGTTTAATCGTCACTGCGTTTGGGAGTCTGCCGAAAGCCACGTTTTGCACTGCACTGGCCATGTTTTAGGAATAAAAAAATAAAACAAACAAAACAAAGCCTTGTTACCCTGTGCAGCCTACATCAACTTGACCCCTGGCGACCGTGAACGCAGCCAAAACCACGTGCGTTTTCCTGTCCATCCAAAAGTCACTTTCTTTAGCTTTATTTACTGAGCTCAAAAAAGGGGGGAGGATTATTAATGATATGTTTATACGGGGGTTTAAATATATGACAGTTATTATAAAATTGTGTTTAGAAACAAACCAGAAACACGTTGAATTTATTTTTGAAAGTGTTTGTGTCGACAGTTGAAGCACTATGTGATATTTATTGTCGCATAGTTTAGTTTATGAAGGAAGGAGAATATAAGTGGCGGTGTTCTCGGACTGGCGGCCGCGCGACAACTGACGAGGGGATGCTACTACAAACTCCAGGGCGGGAGAGAGAGAGGTGGCTGGATCGCATGCCTGTGCGCGACCTCCACCAACCATCCTCCCCTCTCTAAACTAGTAAGGTAGGCTCCAAAATTATCGAACAACCCGCGACACGGTCCTCACACACAAAAAATATTGCAAGGGAAATAAATTTGTGTGGTGTTGGTAATATACCGGTCAAGGTCGCGGTGCTCCTTCTTGCCCTGGCGGCGAGCACACCACATTCATTATGCAGCAGTATAGCAAGTTAACATTCGATCAATGTGCACTACACAGGCCACACCGATCAACTTAGCTTATCTCCCAGAGATTTCTTCCGGATGAACTGGCTCGTGTGTGTACACTAGGCTTAAAAGAAATCTTCTTGCACTTAAAGTATACATCTCACAGACCACACCAATCAACTTAGCTTATCTCCCAGAGATTTCTTCCGGATGAACTGGCTCGTGTGTGTACACTAAGCTTAAAAGAAATCTTCTTGCACTTAAAGTATACATCTCACAGACCACACCAATCAACTTAGCTTATCTCCCAGAGATTTCTGCCGGATGAACTGGCTCGTGTGTGTACACTAGGCTTAAAAGAAATCTTCTTGCACTTAAAGTATACATCTCACAGACCACACCAATCAACTTAGCTTATCTCCCAGAGATTTCTGCCGGATGAACTGGCTCGTGAGTGTACCCTAGGCTTAAAATAAATCTTCTTGCACTTACAGTATACATCACACAGATCACATTAATCGGCTTAGTTTATCTCCTAGAGATTTCTTCCGATGAACTGGCTCGTGAGTGTACACTAGGCTTAAAAGAAATCTTCTTGCACTTGCAATACATATCATACAGACAACACAGCTGAGCTTAGCTTAGCTCTCAGAGATTTCTTTCGGATGAAGTTGTACATTAAGCTGAACAAAAATGTTTTTGCTCTTGCAGCATAGATTACAAAGACATCACTGTTCAGCTTAGCCTTACCTCGCAGACTTCTTCCGGATGAACTGGTTCGTGTGTGTACACTAGGCTTAAAAGAAATCTTCTTGCACTTGCAATGCATATTACACAGACCACAACAAGCGGCTTAGCTTACCTCACACAGATTTCTTCCGAATGAACTGGTTCGTGTGTGTACACTAGGCTTAAAAAAATCTTCTTGTACCTGTAATATAGATCATACATACCATACCGAATGGCTTAGTCTTTATCTCCCAGATATTTCTTACTGGTATACTGTGTACTGTGTGTATACTAGGCTTAAATAAATATTCTTGCGCCTGTAGTATAGATTCACACAGACTACGGCGATCAGCTTAGCCTTATTTCTCAGAGATTCCTACGGATGAACTGGTTCGTGTGTGTACACTAGATTTAAAAGAAATATTCCTGCACTTGCAGTGTGGGTAGCAGAGATTCCTCCGGATCAACTAGTTCGTGTGTGCACATTAAGCGCACTAGTCTAAATATTAAAACAGGGTCGCTAATAACTGGCCTTGAAATTCCAGATTCCTCCCATGACATCCAAAGAAACAACTGATAATTGCGCAATAGCAAGGATGTCTGGAAATGGCTGATGCCACAAAAGAAATTCATTTTCAATGAATTATGTATTTTGAAGACCTATAAATTTTTGATACAGTAAGCTTTTGGCTATCTCTTATGCTTTACCCGGTACGCAAAAGTATAAAACATTTCGTCGAAATGAAGAGGACTTCACGGCCAATTGCCAGAAATTTCAAGATACTACAGGAACCGTTTTTAAGTCCACCGACAAACTTCAGGGAGTGATTCCTGACTAGAAATACAGCACAAAAGTTCATATCACCTTGTGTCTAGAAATGCACAGTTTTCACATAAATGACACTGACGACATTCTCTCATAACTTACAGTGTGCGTTTTGTGTTGCAGATATGTGATTTAAACAATGTATAAGCACAATGGTCCGGTATTCACTCCAGAAACAAGATGAGATGGTGTGTATGGCCAAGTAGGCGGAAACGGTCGAGAAGCAGCACGGATGTACCAAGCCACGTATCCTGACAGACAGCAATATCCTCATCACACAACATTTGGAGCCATTTTTCGGGTTGTGCGAGCATGGGTCCTTTGAGACAGTCGTACGTTGAAGGCGACCGCGGACCGTGCCTACACCAGATGTGGAGGAACATGTTCTTGATGATATTGAGAACTGTGTTACAAGCTCCAGGCAATTATCCCTGTTATACCTATCACCACACAACCACTTTTATCCCTATCACCTTCAACGTGTGCAGGGATTGTCACTGGTGGATTTTCCTACACAAAGATTTTGTCGCTGGTCTGTGCAACAGGCCATTACCATTATGGGAATGCTGTCTTCAGTCCTATTCACCGAAAAAAATCAGTTTTATTTATGGACGCTCTTTAACTGTTGTGGTTCTCAGCGTCCCATTTTATATGCGTCGTGAAAGACTGGTAATTTTGCGCAGAGGGCTCTTTATCAGGCTTCAGGTTCTTTTACGTGCTGTAAATCTACGACACAGGATCACCGGCTTTGCTTTGCTTCCCTTCCGAAGGAATCCATCATCCTCCGCCGGGTTTGAACTCGCGACCTCGGGAACTAGAGACCAGCATGGTAACCACTTGAAGAATGTTTGCTACTGCTACGTATGGAAAGGCAGTTTGAAGATGTATTATATTTCAACTGTTGGGGAGCCGAACTTGTAGTAGTTGCAACCGCACGTATAGTACCCGCTTTCCGGTAGCCTTCGCCCTAAGTTTAAAAATATTATTAACTTTGTAATTTTGACAGTTTCATTAAATATTATGTATTTATGTTTGCCTCGACTGCGTCAGTATTTGTTAGAGACACGTTTCTGTTACCAGGGTTGTGGTGTGACTAAGAATGTAGGCTTACACAGATTATAATTTACTTCACTCCTTTTATTAATGCTTGATACGATTTAAATAACACTTCACTGATATAGAGAGCTGTGAGATTCTTTTATTAATTATTTGCACTTTTTAACACGTAAACTATTTTCGTCTCACACGAATACGTATTAAATCTCTCGAGGACACTTTTTGCGTCTGGTTAGTAACGCTGTCTGCAACCAACTGAACTGATTTCAACCGCCTAAACTTGTAAATTTCTGTATTTCAAGTCTCTGATTGGCTAATCCTACTCCAATAGAATACCCTCAGTTAACTAAAGCTTTTTCTAGTTGTTGATTGGCTATTTTTATAAACTGTCACTAAAATTTACATTATTGTTGCTCCAATAATGACTAGTAGCATTTAAACTTTCAAATTCATTATTGCCTCAAGGTTACCTTATTGTCACCTCATTGTTAGCAACTTTTAACCTGTTATTCTCACAGCTCCTACATTATTAAATTACGTAATAGGTTCACATAACATTATTAAATTACGTATTAGGTTCACATAACATTATTACACATGGATACAATAATACAAACATATACATTGACTGTTACATACATTTTTATATATTGTTACATGCACATATTGCTTTAAGGCGGGCTGTTATTGAATGATATATATTTATTATACAATTAGACTGAAATAATTTTAGTTTTAAAAATACTGCCTCACACTACACCACGGAGGACGATTCTCTTCACAGATGAAGTGATCTTCGGTAGAGTTGGCATCATTAACCTGCATAAACGTCATCTATGGCCTACAGAAAATCCTCACAGAATGGTTGAAACGTCTATTAGCAGCGAATCAGCATTAATGTTTGGACAGGGACGACCGCCTACTTCAACCAGTTATTCTTCCACAACGCCTGAACGGAGAAACGTACCTGGACTTTCTGCAAAACACTCCATTGCTGAAGAATTTACCTTTGGCAATACGACAGGCAATGCGGTTGCAGCATGATGGAGCGCCAGCCCACTAACGCATTAATGTTCGCCAACATCTTCCCTAGAGGTTGGATAAGAGGTGGAGGCCCTGTTTCATGGCCTACTCGATCCTATTCGGACTTAAACCTCCTGAATGTTTAATTGTGCGGGATTCTGAAAAGCATTGTGTACGGTGAGGCTGTTCCTGATGTTCAGATCCTTCAACAATGTGTCCACGTAGCCTTTGACGATATTCGTCGCAGCAAAATGTGCCGCCCCATTTGAAAAAACATCCATTGACTTTGTCAAGTTCTCTCCAAGCATCATCTACTCCCATTTGCTCCATGTGACACCTTATTTTCTAATGTGAGAATGTAAATTCTTTCAAGCCATTTGACATTTATATCCGGTAATATTTTTAAACATGATCTTATAACACTCATGGCCATTTACCCTTTGCTATAGTCGTCTTTTTTGTTCACTCCAACCACCATTCGAACTTAATCTACCCCCAATTAATCAAATCAAATTAGCACCTCCATTCTATACCTTTACATGTTAATACGCATATTTTCCCATCGCGAGCGAGTATGCTGACAGGTCCGTTTCTCTTCGCGACTGGCAAGCAACTCGTAATATTTCTATACTGCCTTTCAGTATCTGCTACAGTATACTGGTAACTTTAAATTTTTGTACATTATAACATTTCAAGATACCAAGTGTAAATTTTATACAATCTTGTATAACTGGTAATCGTTAAGTGATAGATGAAAATGTACCTCACAAAAATTGTAGATCTCTTTAGAATTGAATTGCATTTTTTATATTTATGGACGCTCTTTAACTACTATGATTCTTAGCGTCCCATTCTATATTGGGCGTGAAAGACCGGCAATTGTGCTCAGAGGCCTCTTTATCAAGCTTGAGGTTCTCTTACGTGCCGTAAATCTACGACACGGAACCACCGGCTTTACTCCTCTTCCCAAGGAAGCTATAATAAGGATTTTTACGCCCGAAAAAAATTGTGGAGCATTTGTTGCTATGTGGAGTATTCCATTCTCTTTGCATTACCAGGCAAAACAAAACGAATTTGATAAAAAGTATAAGTATTGGAAAATTTAAGGGAATAACAAGCAATATCTCGAAAATGGTTCACTCAACAAAAACAAATGTATATGACACAAATTGTGTATTTTAACGCGATCTGCATTTTTTGTGTAGTAAAATTTTGTCTATCTCTTATGGTTTACCAGTTATACAAAAGTCGTTCTCAATGAGGAATACTTTTGGAGACATTCCCAGAAAATTCAAGATATACATTTCATTTGTCATGAAAATATCTTAAACATATGATATTATAATCAAAATCGTTAAGAGTCATTTTTGAGAAAATTAAAATTTTTCTTGAAAACCTTCGTGTCGCATCTCTGGAAGATACTGAACTAAACACCAAGTTATGCTTTTCACAGACACACACACACACGGACATGTTTACAAAAATGCTTTTTTTGGACTCAAGGGGTCTCAAAACATACATTTCCGGTGAAATCTCGGTATCGAACTTTGGGTGGAATACAATACTTCCCCTACTTACTATACGTAGTAGAGAATGTCCAAAACGAACAATATAGGAATAAGCATGCAATACAAATTGTTTACATGTGTTTATACACAGAAAACTACTAATAATAACATAATTCAGTGAACAAGATATCGCTAGACAGCTTTTTATAAAGTGGTTATCGAGTATCGATTTTCAAAAATGAGTAGCGGTATCGAGTATCGAATATCCAGAAATAATGGTATCGTTCCGTTACTACTAGATAGAAAAAGAAGCTTATTAACATAACTTGTACGCCCACAAATAAGTGACAGACTACAGAAAATTATGTGAATGTAACACATCAGACTTATTTCTTGGGAAGGGGGGATCGGAGAGTCTCAGCACATATATTTTTGTTGAAATCTCTATAGAGAGTTCATGGTTACTTCCTCTACATATTGTTAAATACGTAGTCCAGAAGGTAGGTAAAGGTTCTAGACAGGCATTTATCAGCAATAGCCTAATGTGGATAGAAGGATCGCTTTGTATGAATATTTTGGCATATAGGAGCATACTGTGAAACTGTAGTGGGTGGAGAAAGTCTTGTGAGTGTTACACATCGGGACTTTTTCTTACGTCACTTCTTTCTTGGAAGTGGCGTAGTCATTTTAATCTTCCATCTCCCCTCCTCCACAACCCTTCTTCTTGTGAAAGAAGGAAAACAAGGTGGTAGAAAAAGCTATTGCTTATGTAGTCAGAAGTTTGTTTTTCCTGCTTGATCAGAAATGAATCTCGTAACCAATTTTTGTTTTCTTTGCTTACAGTAAGTAGAGGAAGTATTGTATCCCTATCCAAAATTTCTATGTCTAAATTTCACCGAAAATACATATTTCGAGGCTCTTGAATCCAAAAGAACGGTATTTTAATAAAGAAGTCCGTTTGGGTGTTAGTGTGTGGATGTGAGAGTGTCTGTAAACGGCATAACTCAAAAACGAAGGTATTGTCGTGACCTCTAAACACACTAGCTCAATGGAGGGTAGAGCGACTCGCAATTCGGGTACCGAAGAATCTAAAAGTTAATAATTTACATTATGCGAGGTCACGACGAGGGACGCAGCTAAGAGAAATGTGAAAAATGTTAGGAAATACCTAGTAAAAGGATTACTACATGGTGTAGATGAGAGAAGGGATCTATCTACTATGATAATTTAAACATAAGGACGATGGATGGTAAGTGGGTTTATTGATGTAAAGGGATACAGTACCTCCTTGTTTCCTTGTCTGTCGGTGAGGACGCCATGGTTGGACGCATGGGTAGCGCGCACACAACACAACCTGCCTCTTCCAGTAACTAGCCACGACTCTACTGAACCCCCACGCTCAACTCGGCCTGGTAACGCTAACTCGCTTATCCCCTCCACTATTGCGCAATACCCGATCTGGGTAGCCAGGTCACATACGCAACAATACTCGTACGTCACATCATTTAAGTTCGGTATCTATCAAAGATATTACATGTAGATTTTCAACAGATTTCCCCACCCCAAATCACCCTTTACATGGAAGGTTTTTCGAACTTCTTTGTTTTCTCAAAAATATCTTAAAGGATGTTTAATAAAATTACATACCAGATGGCCCAATCGCGCCATATTTGACGTACGCAGATAATGCCTCGTACGTTAAAAGTGTTGCAGAACTCAACCTGGCAATTCAAAGTAAACACAGGTCAGTGGGGAACTGGCGCATTAGGGCCCCAAAAACCCTATACTCCTCCTTCTCCTTTTACTACAGCGGTACTCGGAAACGTCTACATGGTTACACGGAGATGGTTGTACTATCAACAGGGGCAAAATTTCGAACTCCTGTTCAATGAGTAAGGTCAGCATAACAATACTGTCGCATGCTGATAATAATGCCAGTAACAATAACATTTATAATAGCAAGCGAAAACAATGCCAGTAAAACACTGTGTACTTTCACGCTTGTTGCGTATAGTCCGCAATGTTAGACAATAACAGCATAGACGCAATTAATAAATAGCTATGGACGGATACGAATAGGTTAAATAAAGAAATTTTAATTATTTGCGAGTCTAAAAGGCGAGTTTATTCCCTCGAAAATAAAGCCTGTATTTCGGTGTGTTTTTGTCTATCATCACGGAATGTACACTCTATTTCAAGCCTGGGAAGTGCCTCTCAATGAGCACGATCCGCTCATCGTCTTCACTGATAAGATGAAGCTCGGCTTGTCCCGTAGCAGTCGGTAGAGCGCCCGTCTGCTATGCTAGGGGTCCCCGGTTGGATTCCCGACTGGGGGGAATTTTTCTCTAACCAATATTATTCCCTATCTTCCCCATAGACTGGAAGTATGAATGAGAGTGTGAGTGTGTATGCGATATAATGATTAACGCCCAAAGTTCACTAAAAACCCAAAGACAGGCGAATACAAGTCAACACCATTAACTGTAGGCTACAATATGTTCCAAAGGAAAGTTTGCTGATAAAATCATTGTAGTTAAAGGTATAAGTAGAACATCATAAAGCTTCCAGACGCTAATTAATATTCATATTAATGAATTATACTAATACTCATATTAATACGAGAAGTGAAATTTACAGCTTGAATTTCCTGGGAACAGCTGTGAAGTCCGCTTCATTCGGAAGAAGTTTTGTATAAACGTTAAGGGGTAGACGAAAATGAGCTGCACAAAAAAAACGTAGATCATTTTAAAACACAAAACGTATCTCTCAACGTTTCTGTTCTGTTTCGATTCTTGTAGCATAAGCCTTTTGAGATAACCGTTATTAATTCTTTGGATTGTGTCATACTTCGTCATTCTTTTAATGAGCTATCGACTTTCAGTTGTTTCTCCCGAAGTAATGGAGAGAGCTAAATCTCGAAGTGGATATAAAAATAAGCTTTCGTAAGAATATACTGTAAACATACTAGTGAACGAGAGAGGGTAGAGAAAGTCATGTAAACATCAGCAAAAAATTTAAACATATATTTATTCAAATATTATAACGAGCGAACATTTGTGAATGGGAAGATCCTGATTCTCGGAAACCGACTTTAATAATTCTTAATCACTGAAAGACAGAGTTCTTCCGAACGGACATAGTCTAACATTACGAAAGTTTTGCAGTGTAAAAGATAGCTCGATATGATCGAAGATTTTGTTGAAAATCTTCATGTGGCATATTTTGAATATGGTAAAAATATTATTTTTGAGTTATTCTGTTCACAACACACATACAGAAATGTTTCTAAAAATGCTTTATAGGGGGGAGAGGAGTTAACGGGACCTCAACATGTGTTTTTCCCAGAAAGCAAAAACTAATCCTACTTATATTTTCAATCTCTTATGCACAAATTTGCAACATTTCATTAATTTGGGAAAAAATTTAAGGTGAGACTATATGTCAAAACATTGCCACTTTTTACCTTCTCTACTACGTACAGTAAGTAGGGGAAGTATTGAATTCCACCCAAAAATTCGATACCGTGATTTCACCGGAAATGTATGTTTTGAGGCCCTCTGAATCCAAAGAAAGCATTTTTGAAAACATGTCCGTGTGTGTCTGTAAACAACATAACTCAGAAACGAACAGTCGGATAAACACCAAACTTGGTATTTAGGTTTAGTATCTTCCAGAGATGCGACACTAAGGTTTGCAAGAAAATCCCCCTACCCCAGATTACCCTTTACATGGAACATTTTTCGAAAATTTGAATTTTCTCGAAAATGGCTCTAACGATTTTGATTAACATATCATATATTTAAGATATTTTCATGACAAACTAAATGTATATCTCGAATTTTCTGGGAATGTCTCCAAAGGTATTTTTCATTGTGAACAACTTTTGCATAACTGGTAAACCATAAGAGATAGACAAAATTTTACTACACAAAAAATGTAGATCGCGTTAAACTACACAATTTATGTCATATATATTTTTGTTGTTGGGTGAACCATTTTAGAGATATTGCTTATTATTCCCTTAAACTTTCCAATACTTTTTCTCAAATGGGAATTCGTTATTCATTTTTTTATGTCCTGCACATGCAAAGAGAATGGAATACTCCACATAGCAACCAGTTCTTAAAATATTTGACTATCGCTTTAAGCCTACCATATTCCCCTTGCATCTACAAGAAAATTAGCAATAAGATTAACATCTCGATTAACATGAAGCATATGGAGAATCAGCGTTTGTAAAAATAGTTTGTACAAGAGTAGAGAAAGTCATGTGAGTGTAACACATCAGATTTATTTATAGTGTAATTAATTTGAATTTTCCCTTTAACTTTATGTGTATTTATATTTAACGTTTAGGAATGATACTTATATTCTAATCTATCATTATATACTAGGAATTCTGAATCACTTCACAGGAGAAGATTATAGCTCTTAAAGACTTTGGAGAAGAGAAGTAAGCTTAAGCCTATGTCTTAAGGGAAGTTTTGCTCTATAAATCGATCCCACTGCTCTGTATGACAGCTTGTGTATACTTATGCCATGTTGTTTATTTCTTTGAAAATACATGCGAGTTTGTTTTCTCCATTTTTGCTTTGAAAGCTTTCTCCATGAACATTTTCTGGTATAAATGTAGATAAATTAAATTTTAGGATGATCACAATAATTCTTAAGTACTGTTGTGAAACTACTTTGTTGTCAATAAATTGGTTATTTATTTTTAAAAGGTACAATTGCTGATAAGTTTAAAAAGTTGGCGTAATTACGAAAACAATCCTATTTTCCTTAATAAACATACTTATTATATAACCTTATATCAGTGAAGTTAAAAAGCATTCATCTACATCCTGTAAAAAGTTTAGTTTCATACCTTGATTAGTTTCTGAAATAACGGATCAAGGATTTAGCAGAATCAATATTGCTGTTATAGGTTTTTTAATTTTGATATTTGTTTCTTCACAAAGCTCGACATACGAAAACTCAGTTTGTAGTACGATTCTTTTGCATACAAAAACACGAACTTAAACAGCTCGCTTATAACAAGAAGATATACCGTTTGCTATACGCATGTGTAGTGAGGGTTGTCTATGCATTTGGAGTTAGCGACGCTTTTAATGCAGCAGAACAGTGGTAAAGATTAATATAACGTTCAGCTAGCTAATATGTTTAAACTTCTCAGACATATATTAATTTATCTATTACGTACCCAGTAGGTAGAGAAGGTATTGTATTCCACCCCAAAAATTCTATATCGAGATAACACCTCAAATATATGTTTTACAACACCCTGAATCCAAAAAATCACTTTTATAAAAATTGTCCGTGTGTGTGTCTGTGTTTTTACTTTCTCTACTACATACAGTAAGTAGGGGAAGTATTGTATTCCACCCAAAAATTCTATCCCGAGATTTCACCGGAAATATATGTTTTGAGACCGGAAATATATGTATTTTTGGAAACATTTCCGTGTTTGTGTCTGTGTGACTGTGAACAGTATAACTCAGAAACGAACAGTCGGATAAACACCAAACTTGGTATTTAGGTTCAGTATCTTCCAGAGATGCGACACGAATGTTTTCAATAAAATCCCCCACCTCAGATTACCCTTTAAATGGAACATTTTTCGAAAATTTTAATTTTCTCAAAAATGACTAACGATTTTGATTAAAATATCATATTTAAGATGCTTTCATGACAAATAAAATGTATATCTCGAATTATCTGGGAATATCTCTAAACGTATTCTTCATTGTGAACGACTTTTGCATAACTGGTAAACCATAAGAGATAGACAAAATTTTACTACACAAAAAATGTAGATCGCGTTAAGATACACAATTTATGTCATATACATTTTTTGTTGAGTGAACCATTTTCGAGATATTGCTTGTTATTCCCTTAAATTTTCTAATTCTTATACTTTTTCCTAAATTCGATATTCATTTTTTTGTCTTGGTAATGCAAAAAGATTGGAATACTGCACATAGCAACAGTTCTTAAATTATTTGACTATCGCTTAAAGCCTATCAA
Source organism: Deroplatys truncata (assembly GCA_030765065.1). Taxonomy (NCBI): domain Eukaryota; kingdom Metazoa; phylum Arthropoda; class Insecta; order Mantodea; family Mantidae; genus Deroplatys; species Deroplatys truncata. Next base: position 28,194,217 of record CM060981.1, on the reverse strand, counting down.
TTCCCCTTGCATCTACAAGAAAATTAACATTAAGATTAACATCTCGATTAACATGAAGCATATGGAGAATAAGCGTTTGTAAAAATAGTTTTTACAAGAGTAAAGAAAGTCAGGTGAGTGTAACACATCAGATTTTTTACTTTCTCTGTCACGTACATAGTAAGTAGAGGAGCTATTACATTGCGCCCAAAAATTCGATACAGAGATTTTACTGAAAATACATGTGAATAAAACAAACACTTTTTGAAAAATATTGTGTGTTTTTTTATTTTATTTTCCCTACAACGTACATAGTAAGTAGAAAAGGTCTTAAATTTAATCCAAAAAGTCCACATCGTAAGTTAACTAGAAATACCTATTTTGAGGCACCCTGAGTTTAAAAAATTTATAAAACTGTCCTGTATGTGAGTCTGTGTTTTTATTTTCTGTAGAATTTTCATTGGAAATACACATTTTGAGTCCCGTAAATACACACAAAAATGTATTTATATAAAAATGTCTGTGTGTGTGCTTCTTATTTTCTCTACCACCTACACAGTAAGTAGAGAAGGTATTACATTCACCCAAAAAAATGTGATATCGAACTCTAACTGGGAATATGTGCTTTGGGCCCCCTGAATAAAAAAAGTTTAGTAAAATCTCCATGTGTGTGTGTTTCTTTTACTTTCTCTACTATGTACATAGTAAATAGAGAACAGAGCGGGTTGGCTTACGCGGTAAGGTCTCTGGTCCGCATTCGGAAGTCGTGGATACAATTCCCGCGGCCCAACTTCCTGTACTTTCGATTTTTTTCCGGGTCACTAGCAAATCCTGGGAAGGGTCATTACATCCCCAGAATTTCCTATCCCTCCATTCTGATTTCACTTTATCTGTTTGGTCTGTTTCTGGATTGAAAATGGCGGGAGTCTCGGCATTGCATGACAGAAGAAAAGGTTGCTGTATGCAACCCCTGTCCCCTGAATGGGATGGTCTTCGAAACCCACGCCCCCCCAGGGGATGTATAAGCCTGCAGTGCGGAGAGGAGCCGGTTGCACCAGCTGCTATCCCGGGGGGCTTCTCTCTGTAAAATGTAGGGACCTTGACTTCTGCCATGCCCTGTCGTGCCTTCTGGTCTGGCCGCATTTTATCTGCTCTTACCTCCCCCGTCAGGGGCTTCAGGCAGAAAAGATCCCCTAGGTCAAGGTGCTAATTCTGCCTCCTTCTCGTAGTAGAGAAGGTGTTACCTTCCACCCAACAGTTCAATATCGAATTTTCACCGGAAATACCTTTCTTCCGGCCCCCGAATCAAAAATATTCGTTTTTAGAAAAATGTTCGTGCTTATGTGTGTGTGCCTGTGAACAGCGTAACTCAAAAATGAAAAGTCGCCTGATAGATACCAAACTTGCTATTTCAGTTTAACCTTCTGAAGATGAGACACGAAGATTGTAAACCTAATCCCCTACCCCAAACAAACCTTAATATGGAAGAGTTTCGTTGCTTTTTATTTTGTATAAAATGGCTGAAATGATTTTGATTAAAATACCATATATTAACGATATCTGCATGACAAGTAAAATTATATTTTGAACTTCCTGTAAACAGCTTGTAAAGTCCTCTTCGTTCTGAAGGAATTTTTATAACTGGTAAATGTTAAGCAAAAGACGAAGACATACTACACTAAAAAATGTAAATCTCTTTAGAAAACACAATTTATTTCATACAAACTGCTCCCTTTGCATCTATAATGAAACGTGTAATGTAGCTCTTTGCGGAAATGTTTATCTCGCTTTAAATTAAGTAGGTCTGAAAATAAACTTTGGTATGAATAATTTGTATACTCTCAAATAAGCGACAGAGGGTAGAGAAAGTAATCTGAAAGTAACACATTAGACCTTTTAATGAGTTTATGATGTGACGTGTTGGTAGCACTGGGGATGCTAGTGTTGGCAACACGGCAGTTTAGGTTGGTAACACGGACAGGATGTGACGTGCCGTAAAGGGAGGTGCTAACTTGATAATCGTGGGGTGTGCGAGCAGTGCCTTCCTCTTTCTGCAAGGCAACTGGAGAGGTAACACGTGTTAGAACATGGCAGTCCACGTTGAAGCAATTAGGTAAAAGTAATTTCTATATTTCTGTTTAATATAGTGGTCATCAAAAGCTAAAAATGGATTAATTTTTGAAATAGGTGACCTTACCTCATAATCCCATGTAAGTGAAGTGTGCTTACATATATTTCTAATGAATATTTAGGCTCGCCCCTGTCTACCTCGTGGTGAATGTGAAGAAATGTAAAGATTTCGGGTTACCTCTCGCACTACCATCTAAAGTTAAGTGTAATTAATATGCGAGGTACGACAATATGCACTAACTAATGAATATTTAATGGGATTTCTTCTCTTGATTTAGTTATATAAAACCTGATACTAACTTGTTGAAGAGGAAGGTTTTTGTTGCATATGAAGTGTTTATTTTATTTCATTATAACATTCCTATTATTTCTCGTAATTAACTAAATTATACATCTCTTGAGCAAACAAAGTATATTCTAATTATATACTCTGTTGTTTAGAAAAACAGTTAAATCTCCCTCACATAGAAATCATCATTATGGAAATTACTAGTTGAAAAATACTGAATTACTTCACTATTTTCTCTTAATAATTTTACATAATCGCTACCAATCTGTTAGTTGCCTGCCTCATATTTAAGAGGCACAGGGTTCGAATTTCTGTTGAGGTGAGTTACTCGGATAACGTTTTCTTCCGAGGTTTCTCTTATTCTAAAAAGACAAATATCGAATTACTTAAAGCTCTATAGAACCCGGGCTCATTTGAGCATCATTGGAACCATTTAATTCATTGTCCGATATGACGTGCCGGGTTAACGAATGTTAAACTTAAAAAATTTTGTTGTGATACATTCACATGTATTTCTCTACCATCTATTTTTTATTAGTGGATATACACTCTATCCTTACTAAAGCTTAGTTTTCTATCTACTTTATTTGAATCTAAATAAACCTTTACAGAAACAGCTACATTACACATTTCGTTATAGATACAAAGGGAACAGCGATAGTCAAATGTTTAAGCACTGGATGCTATATGCTGCCTTAAAATTCCAAGCTGTTTCCACGACATCGCCAGAAACTTAAAATCCATGGGACTTAAAATGAATGACAAAGTATTGAACAGATCGAACCAAGGCCAACGATATCTCGGAAATGGCTGATGCTACAAAAAAGTATTTGAAATAAATTGTGTTTTTTAAAGAGATCTGCAATTTTTATGCAGGACGTTTTCGTGTATCGTTTAACGTTTCCCAGTTATACAAGATTATACATAGTTTCTTCTAAATGAAGTGGACTTCATAAGCTATTCTCAGAAAATTCAAGATATACATTTTATTTTTCATGTAAATATCTTTAATATACGTTATTTTAATAAAAATGTTTAGAACAATTTTTTTAGAAAATAAAAAATTTCGAATAATTTTCTATGTAAAGTGCAGTTTGGATGAGAGGATTTTGTTTAAAATCTTTGTGTAGCGTCTTTAAAATATATATAGTTTAAGTCCCAAGCCTGGTGTTTATCCGAGATTTCGTTTTTAAGTTATGCTGTTCATAGACACACACACACACACACACACACACACACACACACACACACACACACACACATGGAGGTTTATACTTCCCGTACTTACTATACGTAGTAGAGAAAGTAACTATAAAAAATCTGAGGTGTTGCACGCCCATGACTTTCTCTACTCTTGTACAAACTATTTTCACAAACGCTTATTCTCTGTCTACTTCATGTTAATCGAGATGTTATTCTTATTGCTAATTTTCTTGTAGATGCAAGGGGAATTGGTAGGCTTTAAGCGATAGTCAAATATTTTAAGAGCTGGTTGCTATGTGGAGTAATCCATTCTCTTTGTATTACCAGGATAAAAAAATGATTAACGAATTCCCATTTGAGAAAAAGTATCAGAATTAGAAAATTTAAGGGAGTAAGATGCAATATCTGGAAAATAGTTCACTCAACAACAAAAAAGTATACGACATAAATTGTGTATTTTAACGCAATCTACATTTTTTGTGTAGTAAACTTTTGTTTATCTCTTATGGTTTACCAGTTATGCAGAAGTCGTTCACCATGAATTCTTTTATAGACAGTTCCAGAAAATTCAAGATATACATTTTATTTGGCGTGAAAGTATTTTAAATATATGATATTTTAATCAAAATCGTTAGAACGATTTTTGAGAAAGTTACAATTTTCGAAAAATGTTCCATGTAAAGGGTAATCTGGGGTGGAGGGATTTTTTGAAGACCTTCGTGTCGCATCTCTGGAATATACTGAACCTAAATACCAAGTTTGGAGTTTATCCGACTGTTCGTTTCTGAGTTATGCTGTTCACAGACAGACACACAGACATACACAAGGACATGTTTGCAAGAATGCTTTTTTTGGATTCATGGGGTCTCAAAACAAATATTTCCGGTGAAATCTCGGTATGGAATGTTTGGGTGGAATACAATACTTCCCCTACTTACTATACGTAGTAGAGAAAGTAAAAGTAATTTCAGAGTACAAATTAAAGCTAAGTTTTGAAATGAAGAGGGCGCGCGTATGTAATTGTCACCTTGGTATTGAGACAGCGCGATAAGAATGGCACGGCGCTGGAAGATAATATGTCCCTCTAACAGTTTGGTCGATCTGCGTGAAAGTGGATGGAACTTTCTCGTCACTTGGTGCCATATTTCAAGTTGGCGAATATCCAGAGAATCTTCATGAATGGGAGGAGGAGGAGGAGGAGGAGGAGGAGAATAAGCTCTCAGTGTGTTTATTTTTCTTTTGGATTCTGCAGCGATAAGGTTAGGGAAAGGGCATTTCAAGCCACGGGAGCAAAATCCTGTTTATTTATGACGCAGTGTGCTGAGGAAAATGGAGATTGTAAATAAACCATCTAATTCAGGATAAACTTCTTTTTGATAAAGCTTCGCAGAATACCGCTACAGTGGTTTCTCTTGTATCTAACTTTCTGTTTGCCTTTCGAGTGTTTGACGTAATATTCTAAAGCCAGAAATGTGTCGGATAAATCCCAAATTACTTTCTCTGCCACGATATAGTACCTAGAGAAAGAACTATAAACCACTAAAAAACTATATTCTTATATTTCACCGGAAATACATGTTTTGAAGTCCATTTAAGGCAGCATTTTGAATACTTAAATGATTTCAGTCAAATAATAAAATATAATAACAGACCGCCTTAAAGCAATGTGAGTATAATATATAAAATGCATGTAACAGTCATTGTATTAATGTTTATATTATTATGTACATGTTCAATAATGTCACGTGAATGTATTATGTAATTTAATAATGTAGGAGCTGTGAGAATAATAGGTTAAAAGTTGCTAGCAATGAGGTAACCTTGATGCAATAATGAATTAGAAAGTTTAATAATGCTACTTGTAATTATTGGAGCAACAATAATGTAAATTTTGAGAGTTTATAAATAGCCAATCAACAACCATAAAAAAGCTAAAGTTAAATTAAGGTATTCTATTGGAGTAGGATTAGCCAATCAGAAACTGAAATATAGCAAATTGTACAAATTCAGAATTCAGTTGCTAGCAGACAGCGTTCCTAACCGGACGCGAGTTGCGTCTTCGAGAAGTTTAATACGTATTCAGTGCGAGACGAAAATAGTTTACGTGTTAAAAAAGTGCAAGTAATTAATAAAAGAATCTCACAGCTCTCTCTCTATATCAGTGAAGTGTTATTTAAATCTTGTCAAGAATTAATAAAAAGAAATGAAGTAAAAATTATAATCTGTGTAAGCCTACATTCTTAGCCGCACCACTCTCTGTAAAGAAATTCATATCTCTAACAATAATACTGACGCAGCCGAGGCAAACATAAATATATAATATTTATAAAATCATTAAAATATATAGTTGAAATTAAAGTTGGGGCGAAGGCCACCGAATACTTTGTACAATACGTAGAAGCAAGCAGGGAAAACAACATTTTCAACTTAAGTTAAATATCTTTCAAATATGCAACACAACGATTTCCAAGAAAATCCCTCCACAGCCTATACCCTTTGCATGAACAACCTTTTCCAAATTGTTTATTTTACCAAAAATATTAAACATAATTAAATGCTTATCCCGAATTTTCTAAGAATAGTCTGTGAAGTCTTCTTCAGTCGTAAGGAGTTTTGTGCTTTGAATGTATCCGTTATTAATGGTTCACGTTGTTCAAGTCCTGTCAGCATTCAGTTGTTTCTCGCGATGTCATGGAAACAGTATGGAATTTTAAGGCCAGCATATAGCGTCTAGTTGTTAAACATTTGACTATCGCTGTTCTCTTTGTGTCTATAACGAAATGTGTAATGTAGCTATTTCTGCAAAGGTTTATTTGGATTAAAATGAAGTAGATGGAACAGTACACTTTCGTAAGAATAATTTGTATACCTACTAATAAACTATAGAGAATAGAGAAAGAAGATTTTTAAGGAAATCCTCTTGCTTTAAACTACCATTTACATGGATTTTTTTTTGTAATTTTGTGTCTTATTAAAGCAATGACATTTTAATTAGAACACTATATATTTAGACATTTTCATGACTAATAAAATGTTTACTGCGTATAGCCTCTGAACTCCTCTACATTCTGAATGACCTTCGAATAACGGGTAAACCGTAAGAGATAGACACAATCTTACTACGCCATATTCCCCTTGCACCTACAAGAAAGTAGCAAATGTTTATCTCCATTAACATGAACTAGATGCAGAATAAGCGTTTGTAAAATAAGTTTGTAAAGGAGTAGAGAAATACATGTGAGTGTAACACATCCGAGTTCTACTTTCTCTACTACGTATAGTAGGCAGGGGAAGTATTGTATTCCACCCAAAAATTCGATACCGAGATTTCACCGAAAATACATGTTTTGAGACTGCCTGAATCCAAAAAAAAGTCATTTTTGGAAACATGTCCGTGTGCGTGTCTGTATATCTATCTGGAAGGTTTCCAAGTAAATCCCCCCACCCCAGATTACCCTTCACATGGAACACTTTTAGAAAATTTTAATTTTCTCAAAATGGTTCTAACGATTTTGACTAAAATCTCATATATTTAACATACTTTCATGACAAATAAAATGCATATCTCGAATTTTCTGAGAATGTCTCCAAAAGTATTCTTCATTGTGAACGATTTTTGCATAACTGGTAAACCATAAAAGATAGATAAAATTTTACTACACAAAAATTTAGATGGCGTTAAAATACACAATTTATGTCATATACATTTTTTTTGTTGAGTGAACCATTTTCGAGATATTGCTTGTTATTCCCTTAAATTTTCCAATACTTATACTTTTTCTCAAATTCGTTATTCATTTTTTGTCCTGGTAATGCAAAGAGAATGGAATACTCCACATAGCAACCAGCTCTTAAAACATTTGACTATCGCTTAAGGCCTACCATATTCCCCTTGCATCTACAAGAAAATTAGCAATAAGGTTAACCTCTCAATTAACATGAAGCATATGGAGAATAAGCGTTTGTAAAAATAGTTTGTACAAGATTAGAGAAAGCCATGTGAGTGTAACACATCAGAGTGAAATTTGAAAGCCATCACATAGTAACAATCTCTTAAGGGGAGATAGGTAACTGAACTAAGTAGTGATAGGACATTCCACATATAGGTGATAGCTTGTACACTGAATTATCTTCTTATTAGTAGTTTTTTCTGTATAAACGCATGTAAACAATTTCGTATTACATGCTAATTCCAGCATCTTGTTTGACATTCTCCAAATGGCAGCAACTTTTTTTATGTTGATAATGCCACAGCTTCGTATTGTTAGTCAAGGCTAATAATAATAATAATAATAATAATAATAATAATAATAATAATAATAATAATAATAATAATAATAATAATAATAAGAGTTTATTTTCTTCCACTTTTTATGTACCTACATTTTGTACTGAAAGCTTTCTTTTAAAGGATTTTCTATCCATATTACCGAAATTAGTCGTTAGATACGCTCGTGATCCTTTTTAAGTTCTGATTTGTTTCTGCTGGATTCACATATTCTGGTCACAGAGCAGGTAAATGTAATAGCAGAGAGTGAGTTACCAAGCCAGGCTATCGCAGAAACGTGATTTAGTACGTCAGCTAAACGAGCTGACACACTAAGGTATGACTTAACGCTGCATGATACCTGAGTGCCTGTACTCTTCCCCCATTGCTTTGTGTGTTATCATTTAGACACAAGAGTATGAAATGTTGCATGCAACGCAGTCAAGGTCTATCAAGAACTACAGTCCAGCAACTCTTTGGGGACATTTTGGACGCAGTAACATGAAATCTCGACTCTGTTCATTCCTTATATAGCATAAAGTTAAACAAAGCTTCCAAAAATGCAAAGCTTAAAAAATTAAAAGTATCGAAGGTTTATTCCGACGTTTTAGGCAAACCTCGATATCACCAGTATCGAGGTAACGAAGTCACATCCCTAGGAATAGCAAAAGTGTATTCTTTTAGTAAAACACAAGTTTCTCTTAAGCTATTCCAGATAAACTCACCAATTTCCATGTGCTTGTATACTAATAACCGCGACATGCACAGCGTATATATTTGAAAAGTATATTTTATGAATCAGCTGTTTTTATCCCGAGGTTATATATATATTTCAAAAAAATATTTTCCTTTTTTGCAGATCAATGATACAACTTTGAAATTTAGTACAGAGACCCTCAGCAATATTTTTTTTAATTTGAACTATAACAAATCCAATAGCTTAATTACAGCTTTTACAAAAATTATAATTCACGACAAAAATATGCTCAAAGAAATGATGAATACTTTTTTGAATAATATCCACTGATGTGCATATTATTCAAGGTACACAGATAATTTTAGCTCAAAATAAGCAGGCATTATGTTTACATTTTCCTGAAAATTTTCACTACGATTGGCCCACTACTTTGGGAAAAAGGTACATAAAGCAAAGAAAATGTACTTTTGAGGATAACCAATTTAAAGTAGGGGCGTGGCAGAGATTTAAAAGGTGCACTACTATTAAATAGCAATTCAAGGGCATAAATAACACTATGTGATCAGAGGAACCCCCACAAACATACGTTTTTCACCTTAGGTGCATTGTGCTGCCACCTACTGCCTTGTACTGATTATCCGCGACCTCAGCAGCCATTAGACATCGTGAAACAGCAAAATGGTACGCTCCGTGGAACCCACAGACCTCGAACGTGGTTAGGTGATTGGGTGTCACTTGTGTCAGAAGTCTGTACGCGAGATTTCCACACTCCTAAACATCCCTAGGTCCACTGGTTCTGACGTCACAGTGAAGTGGAAAAGTGAAGGCACATGTACAGCACAACGCGTACAGGCCGACCTCGTCTGTTGACTGACAGAGACCGCTGACATTTGAAAAGGGTTGTAAAGAGTAATAGGCAGACATCTATCCAGACCATCACACGTGAATTCCAAACTGCATCTTGATCCACTCCAAGTACTATGACAGTTAGGCGTTACGTGAGAAACCTTGGATTCCATGGTCGAGCGGCTGCTTATAAAACACACATCTCGCAGGAAAATGCCAAACGACGCCTCGCTTGGTGTAAGGAGCGTCAACATTACACGATCGAACAGTGGCAAAACGTTGTGTGAAGTGACGAATCACGGTACACAGTATGGCAATTCAATAGCAGGGTGTAGGTATGGCGAATGACCGGTGAACGTCATCTGCCAGCGTATGTAGTGCCAAGAGTGTAAATACGGAGGTGGTGGTGTTATGGTGTGGTCATGTTTATCCTGTAGGGGGCTTGCACCCCTTGTTGTTTTGCGTGGCACGACCACAGCGCAGACCTACATTGATATTTTAAGCACCTTCTTGCTTCCCATTGTTGAAGAGCAATTCGGGGATGGCGATTGCATCTTTTAACACGATTGAATACCTGTTCATACTACACGGGCTGTGGCGGAGTGGTTACGCGACAATAACATCCCTGTAATGGACTTGCCTGCACAGAGTCCTGACTTGAATCCTATAGAACACCTTTGGGATGTTTTGGAACGCCGACTTCGTGCCAGGCCTCACCGACCTACATCGATACCTCTCCTCAGTTCCGCACTCCGTGAAGAATGGGCTGCCATTCCCCAAGAAACCTTCCAGCACCTGATTGAAAGTATGCCTGCGAGAGTGAACGCTGTCATAAAGGCTAAGTGTGGGCCAATACCATATTGACTTCCAGCATTACCGATGGAGGGGGCCACGAACTCGTACGTCATTTTCAGCCAGGTGTCCGGATACTTTTGATCACGTAGTGTATATCGCAACCATCCAAACACATATGTAAATGTTGTCTCATAAGTAGTGTAGGTTTTTAAGCAAAACTTTGTTTGGAACCCTGTACTGGTGCATTGTCTTGATGAACAGAACCTTCTTTTTCGTTAAATACAGTTGTTTTTGCTTGATTTAATTATTCAAATGTTTCCAAAATACTCGCCATTGATTGCTTTTCCTTTTTGAAGGCAATCAATGAAAATTATTCCACGCGCATCCCAAACAACTGACGCCATGACCCTGTCTGCAGATGGAACTGTCTTCGCCTTCTTTGCAGCCGACTCTCCCCTTTCAATCCACTGTTTAGACTGTTCCTTCGTCTCAGGTGTGAAGTGATGGATCCATGTTTTATTCATGGTTATGAATCGGCACTAAACCTTGGTTTTATTGCAGCGAAATATTGCCAAACACTCGACTGCAATATCCTTACGACGCTGGTTTTCTTACATTGTGAGTAACCGTGGCACCCATCTTGTGCACAGCTTTCTCATGTCTAAATTTTCAGTTAGTATGCAAAATACAGCAATTTTTTAAATTCCTACGATGTCTGCTAGCTCGCGCTAATTCAGTCGACGGTCATTCAATACTATTTTGCGGATTTTCTTCACAATTTCTGGCGTGGTCACCTCATTTGGTCGACCACTGCGATGTTCGTCTTGGCAGCTCGTACGGTCTCACTTAAACTCTGCCACCCAATATTTTGCTGTTGTAAACGAAGTGGCAGACTCCCCCAGAGTAGAATCTAGCTCAGCTTTAATATTAGTTGGACTAAGACCTTTCAAATGAAAGTATTGTATCACATAACGATGTTTACAAATTCGCTGAGAGAGTTCACTATTACTAAACAACGTAGCATTGTCAAACTTCAAACTTAAGCTTTATAAGGATGATACTTTCTACCATAGTGATTTGTTTGAAACAACAACCACTATATAACGTCAGATCGGGTACTTCTGAGACTGCCCTCGTTGATAGAAGAAAGCTTTTGTATAAAGAGTTTCTTGAAGAACGGGCAGAGAAAGCGATGTGAATATAACACATGCTGTTAAGTATAGACACGATGATGAAGCCGTGTGTAAATAAAGAAGAGCGGGTACTTCTTGACAGTTGATGCGGCTGGGAAAGTATTACCAGGCGCGGCTACCTGGACATGTGTCGATCCCCGACCATCAATATTCAACACCATGATGGACGCCAATTTTGATGCAAATCGCCGCACCGGTTTCATTACCTGCAGATTTGCTTCAATAATTTGTGTTTTGGTTCATTTTTATTCCTGTGATATGCCCTATAAATTTCTCTTGCTGCGAAGTCAGGTCCTCTGTCCGTTATTGGTTCCATGACATGTAAACTGGATAATTACTTCTTTACCTCTTGTTATCAACCTACAAAATGTTTGCACGTTTTCCCTGTCCGTCTTACCAGGCATATTATTGCTTATTCTATCGCTTTATGTATGCTAGGAACCGTCGACCACTCATCCTGACCTTGGTTTTTCGTGGTTTTCCCTAGTCGATAGGCGAATTCCTGGGTGGTTTCAGATCTGCCAAAATTTTCTTGCTCTCATTTCCCTTTTACTCTGTTTCCTTCTTATGTTAAAAATGTACTTCCAGGTTTCGTGGCGTATGGCCGTGTCAGACAAAGAATATTCCCCGTGATGTTTCGTTGACCGGGTCGTTCATCGCCCTCTTTGTGCAGCTTCAGCATTGGGACATGTCTTCTTCGATCTGGGAATTTTTGGAAACTTCCACGCGTCTCTGTGGCTATCTGCCTGCTACCTGTAGACTCCTGTGTGGGACTAGCCGCAATAGAGTTCCAGTAGGTTTCAGTGTGCGAGAATAAAAAAGTGAAAAAACTCGCGCGCGCATGTGTATGTGTGTGTGATGCTGCACAAAATTTTCAGGAACATCTAATCACGCACATAACTACCATTCACACGAAAGGACTTTACTTGCTACTATACACACTGTATTTATTACTTAAACACTGGGTATGAAATTAAAATTAAATTGAGTTTTATTTATGGACGCTTTTTAACTACTGTGGTCCTTAGCGTCCCATTCTATATTGGGCGTGAAAGACCGGTAATTTTGATCAGAGGCCTCTTTATCAGGCTTGAGGTTCTTTTACATGCCGTAAATCTACGACACGGACCACCGGCTTTACTTCCCTTCCGAAGGAAGCCATGCCAAGGATTTTTCCGCCCGAAAAAATCCATCGCCCTCCGCCGGGTTTGAACCCGCGACCTTGGGAACTAGATATTTGCACGGTATCACTAGCCCACGGAGAACGACAACACTGGGTATGTTAAAACACGTTATACTTGAGTCAATGTGGTCTTACCTCAGAGCAGAACACAACTGAATCGCTGAGTCACAACTGTCAACTGTGTACTTTTAACTGTCCAAACTATTCAACTTCCTAACTCCAACCGGGCGCTAGCAGACCGTTATATAGACTGGACATTCTGGAAGGGTAAGCTACTCGAACCTTCCGAAAGGAGTCTTCTGCGGCAGAAGTTACTAAACAGGTGAGAATGTTTAAATAATATAATTAAACTTGGCATTTTCCTACTCTGTTCCACTGTTTAGAATCGTATGCATTGTATAGTATATCTACTAATTTTATACCTATAATTGTCTATTTTCATAGTGTCTGACTTTTAATAGATTAAGGGATGTTATGGCTTTATTTTTAATGGGAACTTTTATCAAGCTTTTACGTACCACAGTTTCATGATTTAGCTGTTTATTAACATTCTTTATTAATGTGACGTTACCCTTTGTATTGAATTAATATTTCACACTCTGAGCAGGCAATGTTTCATTGTTGACGATGTGACTGAGGAATTTTATAATATTTACATTACTTTCAACATCCAGACTGTAGGCGGCACATAGTTTGTTGCGCGGGCTATTGTTCTGAAGGGCCGGTGGAATGCCCGAATCCAGGTAGCCAGATCAACGGGCCAGCAGTACTCACATCGGTAACTTCGCGAGTGTGTTCCCATTATTTTTTATTTTCTCAAAATAACTAACAATTTTGATAAAGTAACGTAGGTTAATAGTAGATTATGATACAGAGGGCAAAAGTAGGGTTTTATTTTACGCCTACGGCCTTCGTTTCGCAATCCTACGAGCAGGATAAAACCACTTTAACACGCGCTCAAATTTGTAAAATGTCAATATTATATTGATTCCTAGAGATCAAATTTAGAACGCGTTCTTAAAACAAGCGATATGTCAGCTGCTTTGTTGATTCACTAGCAGTCATTTTCAGTGAAATTATTTTCAACGTGTCTTCCATACACCAGCCAATGAAGCGATTAAAAGCTATATCATATTGGTTTCTGGAATTTTTTGGATAAGTACTTCTACTGTTATTCTTTCTGCTCGTTCCGTAATTTCACTTCCATTTTAGCTACTTCTGAATTCATAATTTGCGCCATATAATCTTTATGTGGCTTAGAGAAAAGCACGTAAAATATAAAGCAGTATGTTGCTTATGTGGTATTTTGCATTTGTTTAGTCAGATATAATACTAAATATAAATTTCTGGGTAAAACAAGATTTAAACTGTGCCGTAAAATTAAATTAAGTTGAGTGCTATTTATGGACGCTCTTTAACTGCTGTGGTTCTTAGCCTCCCATTCTATATTGGACGTGAAAGACCGGTAATTTTGCTCAGAGGCCTGTTTATCGGCTTTGTCTATCTCTTACGGTTTACCAGTTATTGCAAAATTCATTCAATGAAGACGACTTTGGGGAACATTCCCAGAAATCGTTAGTCAGTTTTGAGAACATCAACATTTTCGAAAATGTTCCTGTAAAGGGTAGTCTGGGGTCGGAGGATTTTCTTGAAAATCCTCGTGTCGCACCTTTGAAAGATACTGAACCTAAATACCAAGTTTGGTATTTATCAGACTTTTCGTTTTTTAGTTATGCTGTTCACATACACACACCTTTTTCTAAAAATGCTTTTTTGGATTCACGGGGCTTCAAAACGTATATTTCTGATGGAATCTCAATATCAAATTTTTGGGTGGAATGCAATACCTCCCCTACTTACTATACGTAGTAGAGAAAGTAAAACATGGTGACCAGTCGAATAAATGTAAGAGGTTTTGAAAATTTAAATCAATTACAAGAAATACTCTGAAAATTGTTAATGGCATATATAGTGCTTCGAGGTATCTATGTATGTTGTGCCTTACGTTTTGTCTATCGCTTACGGATTATGCGAAACTATAGAAAATGCGTTAAGAATAAGGGGATCTCTAGCACTATTCGTAGAAAATTCAGGCTGTTCAAGATTATTCTTAATATAAATGGTATCTTAATTGAAATCCTTAGAGATATGTTTAATAAATTAACAAATAACGAAACAAATCCTTGTAAAGGTTCTTTTATAATCGGAGTATTAAAATCCATATCGAATTTGTGAGTGGAATAACTAATGTCTGTGCTTACGATAGGTAAGCGTTAAATAATATAAAAAATTCAAACAATTGAACCACAAGCTGTGAAATTTTAGAGATGAGAGGTTCCAGAATAGTGGAGGAGTTGTATTTTATCTCAGAAATTATCCAATTTGCTTACATCGGTTTTCCATTGAGGAAGCCTTATTTTCCATTTGCGAACATCTCAGCCATGTAGCAGAGCACGTCTTTATCGCCTGGTCGCTAGGCAACTCTTCCAACGTGACTGTCTGCCTGGCTGGCATACAGAGAGTTGAAGGTGAGCCAAATATTCATGTTGTGCATAATGAGACAATTAATTGAACTAATTGTCTACGATCAAAACCTAAGGTAGGGTTACAACTTAAGGTGGCTTTGCTGGTCCAGATCATTTGTTAGTAACGATCTTATGGTTTCGGTTGTAATTTATCATTTTGAAATAATTACATGCAAGAATTACTTAGGAGAAGGTATCCAGGGCAAAGTTGCTAAATTCAATTGTTTCCAATGACCTGTATGTATATGAGGATTTGGTCGGAAACTTCTCGGCCTGACATAAGCATATGTTTACTTTCTCTTCTGCTTATCTGTAGTAAGTAAAAGAAATCTTCTCTTCGACCAAAAAATTTGAAACCGAAATTTCACTGAAAATACGTGCTTTCAGGCTCCCTGAATAAAACACATTATGTATTAAATTCATTCAGTCTTTCTCTACTCTCTGTCGTTTATTAATGCTTATACACATTATTTTTACGAAAGCTTATTTTGCTACCTACTTAATTTTAATTAATAATTAGCTGCATTATACATTCATTTATAGATACAAAGGGAACAGCGATAATCAAGTGTTTTAGAACTGGACGCTGTATCTGGCCTTGAAATGCCATACTCATTCCATTCAATCGCGAGAAACAATTGAAAATCGACAGGACTAAAAGTATGGCTAAGTATTTAACAATCCGAACCGTTAATAATGGATATCTCGGAAACGACTAATGCCATAAAAAAGTTATTGGAAATAGATTGTCTGTTTTAAAGATATATACATTTCTTGTATAGCACGTTTTCGTCTATCCTTAACGTTTACCAGTAATACCAGATTACACAAAATTCCTTCCGAGCGAAGAGGACTTCAAAAGTCATTTCCAAAAAACTCAAAATGTATATTTTATTTGCCATGTAAATATCTGTAATATAGTTTATAATTAACCCAGTTAATTGTACAAATTTACAACAACAATTTTACAAATTTGTTCTTAACCTCCTTCTTCTTTCTCTGTTTAACCTCCTCTTTGATGCAGTAATTTGTATCACAAATTACTTAAATGTAAATAATGATTGTAATATGAATATGCATTTTTATGTGACATTGATTTGAGATGTTTCTTGACTGTAATTATTGTTGATAAGCAAGTTTCTACGACCTTACTGAAACTGTCAATAATAGCGCGCAATAATGCAGAGAGGGGGGTGAGCTGTTTATCATTATTGGAAACGAGGAAGTTACGTAATGTTGGCGCGTTTTTTCCGTTGAGAACCTTCTGGAATGTTTTCTCCCTAAAGCATATGTATTCATAATTTTCATTGGATATTAAGATAGACGCTAATGTTGGCGCGTTTTATTAGCCAATAGCAGTTCAGTTATAATCTTTAGGCGTATCTGGATGCAGGATTATAAATAGGGTAGGTTAGAGGTAGCTTCATGCTCAGTTCATCAAAAATCTGTGTACACTACACGTCGTGTTCAGTCAGTCAGTTCGTCATACATCGGATATAGATTCACAAGTTACGCGCAGCAGAATTATGAAAGATCTAAAATATGGTAAAGTTAATTATACATAAGGTTGAAGTACGTTGATTAAAAGTGATCAGTAAGAAGTTATTATAACAGTTTCAGTTTGGCGAGTATCTAGATCAATATGTAAAAGTGATAGTGAACGTGTTCGAGAATAAAAACTATAAAACAAATTTCTTCATCAGTGTTCTTTTTGGATAAAAGATTCCTTTCCGTTTACACAACCCTGATCAAGACACATGTTCGACCCAAGATAAGATAATAGCTAGCCGGAGGACAGTAAACAAAACTTAAAATTCTTTCAAACACTGATACTAGGTACCACAAATTGCTAACACTAGATGGAGCTACAAACCGAACAAATGAATGACGTCACAAGATGGCTTCAACACACGTGATGTAAACAAACATTTGTAAGTAATACCGTTACAAATTGGCTACCACAACGTGGGGCTACAATAATGTTAAATAAATAGAACATTAATACTGTCGCAAAGTGGCTCCAATACGTGAGGCAGTTAAAATTATGTAACCAAACAAAACAAAAGCAGCACAATATAAGATCTTCAAGTTCTAATAATTTACGTAAAAACATATTACGTAAAGAACATTAATACCGCAACAAAGTGGCACCCAGAACGTGGGGCAGAGTAACCAGGAAAGGAACACGATGACCAGGAAAGGATCAGAATAACCAGGAAGGGGTAGAATTAACCACGAAGAAGTGAGATGACCAGGAAGGGGCGAATGGAGAAGTGAACTGAACTACAAGACGCAGATTCCAAAAACAACAAAAGGAATGACAGACTACGCGGATGATTGGACATCGTTATTCCGAGATTACAAGGCAACAGGTGAATTCAACTACAAAAACATCGAGAAGACGCAGATTCCAGAAACAACTATAGGAACGACAGACTACGCGGATAAATGGACACAAAAACATCGAGATGACGCAGATTCATCATTAATACAACGCAGAAGCGACATATAATCTAGGAGAGAGGGGCAGGAAGCTGGACATCAATGTAACAGCAACAGACAGCATCACAAAGGTCAGAGTATCGTAATTTTTTTTAGAAAACAAAATTGTAACCTTCAAATGTACTTAAGGAGTGGTAGGATAAAGAAAACAATGGCTACTAATAATACAGAAGAAATAATTATGGAGGGAGATAATGTAACAGTTAGCTGTAATTCAATACAGGTTACAGAAAATAGCTCAAACTTTTTAGGATTTGAGGGTGGAAATGTTAGTGCAGAAAGTCAGAATAGAATAGCAGGAAATGTTAATCTTGATACTAGTATGATTATGGAAATGCTGAAAAATTTGAATGAAGATATGCAAAAGAATCTTAGTAAGAAAATAGATCAAAACAGGGAAGATATGCAAAAGAGTCATAGGGAATTAAGGGAAGATCTTAGTAAGAAAATAGATCAAAACAGGGAAGATATTGATAGGAGTTTAGAACAAAAACTAACTCAGAATAATGAGAAATTGAGGGAAGATATTAATAAGAGTGTAGAACAAAAAGTAGATCAGAGTTTTGAGGAATTGAGAGATGCTATAAAAAAGATCATAGGAAATCAATTGAAGATATTGGTAGGACTAATGAGATATTAGGGAAAAAAGTAGATCAAAGCAGGGAAGAAATTGAAAAGAAATCCATGGAGCTAGATAGTAGTATGCCAAAAATGAGTGATGAAAAGGAAATAATAGCAAGTGAGATAGGAGAAGTTTCAAAGAAAATGTTAGATATGAGCAGGGAAATAGGGAACAAAGAAAGTGAGGTTAATACTAAAAGTGATTAATGTAGAATGCACAGAGTTAGGAAATCAAGTGAGTAGTATTTCAAGTGAGATAAGAGAGATAAAAGAGGTTAAGAACGTAGATGTGAATCAGGCGCAAGTTAATTTCAGAGGGGAGATATCAGAAATACAGAGAGAGTCAGAAATGCAAAGAAATAAATTGTACGAAGAAGTTAATGTTTTACCTGTAAATAATCAAAAGCTAACGTCTGAAATTAACAAGTACCAAGATGTTCAAAATAAAAACTCCAATCCAGTACAGATTATTACAGATTTGTCAGAGTACTCTCAGATTAAAGAGATAATAGAAGAATTGAAAATGACAGTTGTTAAAAGATGTGTTGTTCAAGAAACTGTAGATTGTTTTCAAATGTTATCAGGGGACGAAATTTCATATGAATACAAGAGGTTATTCATGAACAAAAATTTGAAGGTAAGGATACAGCTACGAGTAATGTTTAGCCACACACAATTTGATCCAGGAGGGTAAATAGCAATGAGATGTAAAGTAAATGCTGAATAGTTAAAGATGACTTGCAGAGAAATGTATTGGAACGTAAGAGGGTTAATTATTTATATGTCATTTGAAAAGAGAAATAAATTAAAAAAAAGAGAAATGTTTAAAAAAAATTAAATTTTTAGTAACTGTAACAACATTTGAAAATTAAGAATGCAAAGATTGAAACTTAATATGATATTAAATTAAAAGTACGTAAATACAATTCCAAGAGTATTGTTAAAATAAAGTACAAAATAACAAAAATGGGTAAAAATAATTAAAAACAAATACTTATGTAGCAAACAGAAAATGTGAAACAGTAATTAGATTTAAGAGATGAAAATATATTTGTATAAAGGGTGAATATTTTTGGTAAATGTGTTTAAGAATAACAAAAAAATTCTTGAAATGATAAATTTTTGTTAACAATATAAGAAAGCAAACCATTTTTTCAAACAGTAAATAAATAATTCAGGGTACAGTTTTTGCTATATATAAAAAAAATTGTAATGTCAGATTAATATCTAAATTAATTCAACCAGAGCCAGTAAGTAGTGGCAAGATAAAAAAAAACATATGTCGTGTGTTAAATGCGTGTGAAGTGTAAAGTGAAAGTGATAGCGTGTGTTCCAAGATTTAGGAGACTAAAAACCCAATTATAAAATTTCCAAAGAAGTTGTAAATATTTATAATTATGTTTCTAGTGTGGCATATGATGCAGTAATTTGTATCACAAATTACTTAAATGTAAATAATGATTATAACATGAATATGCATTTTTATGTGACATTGATTTGAGATGTTTCTTGACTGTAATTATTGTTGATAAGTAAGTTTCTACGACCTTACTGAAACTGTCAATAATAGCGCGCAATAATGCAGAGAGGGGGGTGAGCTGTTTATCATTATTGGAAACGAGGAAGTTACGTAATGTTGGCGCGTTTTTTCCGTTGAGAACCTTCTGGAATGTTTTCTCCCTAAAGCATATGTATTCATAATTTTCATTGGATATTAAGATAGACGCTAATGTTGGCGCGTTTTATTAGCCAATAGCAGTTCAGTTATAATCTTTAGGCGTATCTGGATGCAGGATTATAAATAGGGTAGGTTAGAGGTAGCTTCATGCTCAGTTCATCAAAAATCTGTGTACACTACACGTCGTGTTCAGTCAGTCAGTTCGTCATACATCGGATATAGATTCACAAGTTACGCGCAGCAGAATTATGAAAGATCTAAAATATGGTAAAGTTAATTATACATAAGGTTGAAGTACGTTGATTAAAAGTGATCAGTAAGAAGTTATTATAACAGTTTCAGTTTGGCGAGTATCTAGATCAATATGTAAAAGTGATAGTGAACGTGTTCGAGAATAAAAACTATAAAACAAATTTCTTCATCAGTGTTCTTTTTGGATAAAAGATTCCTTTCCGTTTACATAACCCTGATCAAGACACATGTTCGACCCAAGATAAGATAATAGCTAGCCGGAGGACAGTAAACAAAACTTAAAATTCTTTCAAACACTGATACTAGGTACCACAAATTGCTAACACTAGATGGAGCTACAAACCGAACAAATGAATGACATCACAAGATGGCTTCAACACACGTGATGTAAACAAACATTTGTAAGTAATACCGTTACAAATTGGCTACCACAACGTGGGGCTACAATAATGTTAAATAAATAGAACATTAATACTGTCGCAAAGTGGCTCCCATACGTGGGGCAGTTAAAATTATGTAACCAAACAAAACAAAAGCAGCACAATATAAGATCTTCAAGTTCTAATAATTTACGTAAAAACATATTACGTAAACAACATTAATACCGCAACATCTTACACCCCCCAGGACTTACAGGCGGGTCAGAGGTCCGTCGAGGAGCAGACACTCATGGATCAGACAGAATATCCAGGATAGGTGATCAGCCCGATACCTGGTATGGGAGGAAGGAAGTAGATGAAACGAAATGATGGTGAAATGGATGAAAGGAAAAGCGATGATGGAGCAGTTGGTGGAATGAATGACGGGGGAAACCGGAGAACCCAGAGAAAACCCGCCCCAGACGCCGCTTTGTCCACCACAAATCCCACATGCGGGTCCTTGGGATTGAACCCGGGCCGCCTCGGTGAGAGGCGAGCGGTCTAACCACTGGACCACAGCGCCACCAACCTAATTTCTAAAAATAACAATAAAATAAAATATTAAGAAAACTAACCTTTTAACTACTGGTATCCAGCATTTCTCCTAATCTAAAAGTACAATTATCAATTTATTTAATTTCCAATACTAACTCTAACCTTGAGGTTGTCGAGTTGTTGGGTCCTACTTGCAACATATCAAATAAAGACTACTGTATTTAATACACATTTACCTCTTCCTTGCTAATTTGCCTCATCCATTTTGCTCTTACTCTCCCAAAAAGTTTCCTACTTCTATTATATATTTCCTATATTTTATACTTACTAACTTTTTAGCTAGAATTTCTATTGGTAAATTTACCCATTCTCTCTTCTCTATCCTCTTTCTAAGCATCGTTTCTTCACACTCTAAAACTATATGCCACTGTTTGACTTTCCGGTGGCATAGTGGGCATTTCTCCAAATCAAACTCTTTTCTCAAACCTTTCAAATTCAGCACCCCTGTCCTAGCCCATGTAAATCCTGCTCTTGCTGTATTATCACATATATCAACATACTGTTCCCTGCTCCATACTACTTTCATTTCTCTGTATAATCTCAGTGAGCTCTTAAAAGTAAAACTCGCTAATAAATCTTGTTTTTAATCTTGTCCTAATTTCATTCCAGAAACCTATTTGTAGTAATTCTTTAGCTCTCCAAATCTCCCCAAAACCTATCTTCATCAAGGTTTCCTTTATCTTACTTAGCCAAGACTCTTTATGATTAAGTCTTTCCTGCACTATCAAACATTGATATAAAATGTTCTGATCATCAAAATTTCTAATTCTAATCCAATATTTTAGCACTATTTCCACAATTTTTCCTTTAATTCCCATTTTCCCTAATTCGGCTTGAACTACTCCATGGGGTGATGATCTTGGTAAGCCCAATATTTGTTTTCAAAAGCTCCTATGGATCATGTCTATATTTACCCACCCTTCTTTCAGGCCCCAAATCTCTGCTCCATATAACACTTTTGCTTCTACTACAGTAGTATAAGTTCTCTCTAACCATTTTAATTGCATTTCTGGTAATTTGTCCATACAAGTTTTGATGACTTTCATTGTCATTTTCCTTTAGCTTTAATATAATATATTTGCAATACAATTTGGCAGACACCTATTTCCTACAATGAAAAATCTTTTGGTTCAATAGTTGTCCTTTATTTTGGTTTTAATAGATTTTGCGCTATGCCTTAAACAAGAGTTTGAAAGAACTGAATTATTTGAACTGTAAAATAGCTTTAAAAACACTAAAAAGAGATAGTGATTAATTGCTGCACCAAAATATATCGTTATTTAAAAACCCTGTGATCATCATTTTTATGCAACTTTTTCTAGGCATAGTGAGAGAAAGTGCTTACCTGTGTGATATAAAAACCAAGTGAGAACACGCGGTAACGTGTGAGGCTCACATTCGGGAGCTTCCAGATTGCATTCCCATCGATGTAGTACATTTCATGGTTTTCCCTGGTCGGTAGGCGAAAGCTGGGGTGCTTTCTCATCTACCACGATTTCCTTTCCATCATTTTCCTTTCATTCCGTTCCCTTCTCATCTTTCAGGTGTTCTTCCAGTGGCGTATGGCGGTTCCAGACAGGTGGCGCGGATTTTGCTCAAAGAAAAGACTGCTTTTCGACGACACTAAAGGGCTGCTTCGCCGACGGGTCGTTTGTTGCCCTTTCTACGCAGCTCCAGCAGTGGGACGGAAGTGTTATAGACTTCCGCGCGTCTCTGTAGCCTGTCGGACTGTATCTCTTGTAACTGAATCACTTTATCTCTTCCTCCTGGGGGTGATAGTCACAATATATCTATGTAGGCCGCGGTGTGCGAAGTGTCCCCCTCCGTTATATAACCTACACTGTAGCCTCCTTTAGTTCCTTCACTTCATCCCTTCCTCCTGGAGGTGGTAGCCACAATCTATATAGGTTGCAGTGTGCGAGGTGTCCCCCTCCGTTGTATAACCTATACTGTAGCCTCCTGTGGTTCCTTCACTTCATCACTTCCTGCTGGTGGTGGTAGTCACAATAGATCTATGTAGGTCGCGAGGTGTCCCTCTCTGTTGTATAACCTATACTGTAGTCTTCTGTGTTCCTTCACTTCATCCCTTCCTCCTGGAGCTGATAGCCACAATTTATGTAGGTTGCAGTGTGCGAGGTGTCCCTCTCTGTTATATAACCTATACTGTAGTCTTCTGTGTTCCTTCACTTCATCCCTTCCTCCTGGAGCTGATAGCCACAATTTATGTAGGTTGCAGTGTGCGAGATGTCCCTCTCTGTTGTATAACATATTCTGTAGCCGCCTTTGGTTCCTTCACTTCATCCCTTCCTCCTGGTGGTGGTAGTCACAATAGATCTATGTAGGTCACGAGGTGTCCCCCTCCGTTGTATAACCTACACTGTAGTCTCCTGTGTTCCTTCACTTCATCCCTTCCTCCTGGTGGTGGTTGTCACAATAGATCTATGTAGGTCGCGAGGTGTCCGCCTCCGTTGTATAACCTATACTGTAGTCTCCTGTGTTCCTTCACTTCATCCCTTCCTCCTGGTGGTGGTAGTCCAATAGATCTATGTAGGTCGCGAGGTGTCCGCCTCCGTTGTATAACCTATACTGTAGTCTCCTGTGTTCCTTCACTTCATCACTTCCTGCTGGTGGTGGTAGTCACAATAGATCTATGTAGGTCGCGAGGTGTCCCTCTCTGTTGTATAACCTATACTGTAGTCTCCTGTGTTCCTTCACTTCATCACTTCCTGCTGGTGGTGGTAGTCACAATAGATCTATGTAGGTCGCGAGGTGTCCCTCTCTGTTATATAACCTATACTGTAGTCTCCAGTGTTACTTCACTTCATCACTTCTTCCTGGTGGTGGTAGTTACAATAGATCTATGTAGGTCGCGAGGTGTCCCTCTCTGTTGTATAACCTATACTGTAGTCTCCAGTGTTACTTCACTTCATCACTTCTTCCTGGTGGTGGTAGTCACAAGAGATCTATGTATGTCGCGACGTGTCCCTCTCTGTTGTATAACCTATACTGTAGTCTCCTGTGTTCCTTCACTTCATCACTTCCTGCTGGTGGTGGTAGTCACAATAGATCTATGTAGGTCGCGAGGTGTCCCTCTCCGTTGTATAACCTATACTGTAGTCTCCTGTGTTCCTTCACTTCATCACTTCCTGCTGGTGGTGGTAGTCACAATAGATCTATGTATGTCGCGACGTGTCCCCCGCTGTTGTATAACCTATACTGTAGTCTCCTATGTTCCTTCACTTCATCACTTCCTGCTGGTGGTGGTAGTCACAATAGATCTATGTAGGTCGCGAGGTGTCCCCCTCCGTTGTATAAGCTACACTTGTGATGTATGAACAGCTCAATACAGTATTACGTGTTGCTTTATTGACCAAATTATTTATAAATAAATAAAATTACAGAAGATATATAGAATAATAGCTGTGGAAAATTACATTCTTTTGACAAAAATTGTTGATATGGCAGGTAGATTACTTCATGAAGTTATTTCTGCCTATATAATCCCTTAAAAATAATTCCCCGAATGAGCCGAGCCCATGACTTCTGGTTTGAAAAGCCAGAGACCTGATCACTCGACTGCAGAGGTAGTTAATTTTCGAGCTTTTCGTTTTTGACAACCTTCCATAGATACATACGTTGCAGTAAGATAGAAGTTGTAGTAATAAATCGGGTATAGCAACAGCTACGTAAAATTACTGGCTGCCTTTTTTCCATTTTACGTGCCAAATATGTAATTTTTGATCGCGTTTACTTGAAAAAAGCTTAAAAATTCCAAGTGTTTTAGTAATAAAAATTGAAAATATTGTGGAAACTTTTTGCGGTGTGTATGCAAAGTGAGGAGAAAACTGGCCCGGGTGTTAACCCAGTGCAAGGCGTCGGTCGCATCGTCCGCTAAGTCCCAGTGGGACATCTTCATCGCGAGGTCGATACTTGGGGCTACAACAACTTTTCCTAAAGTGAAAATTTAACGTTCAACCTCTTAAACCGAACACCGCAGCTTACGTGCACTGTTTAGCATAAACTCGCTTCAGCGGCGAAAACCTGGGCACAGTACACTCGGCTAGTGTTTCTATAATGTAGGATTATCATAGCTAGAACATTGTCCATACAGTATTATCACCATCAGAAAAACACACCAACTTCTCTACCCACTATCGTTTATTTTTATACAGCATCGACAAGCCATTTTTACTTTCTCTACTACGTATAGTAAGTAGGGGAAATATTGCATTCCCCCCAAAAATTCCATACCGAGATTTCACCGGAAATATATGTTTTGAGACCTCCTGAATCCAACAAAAGCATTTTTGGAAACATGTCCGTGTGTGTGTCTGTGAACAGCATAACTCAGAAACGAACAGCCGGATAAACTTGATATTTAGGGTCAGTATCTTCCAGAGATGCGACACGAAGGTTTTCAAGAAAATTCCCCCCCCCCAGATTACCCTTTACATGGAATATTTTTCGAAAATTGTAATTTTCTCAAAAATGGCTCTAACGATTTTGAATAAAATATCATAAGTTTAACACATTATTATGCCAAATGAATTGTATATATTGAATTTTCTGGGAATGTCTCCAAAAATATTCTGCATTGTGAACGACTTTTGTATAACTGGAAAACCATAAGAGACAGACAAAACTTTACTACACAAAAAATGTAGATCGCATTAAAATACACAATTTATGTCATATACATTTTTTTTGTTCAGTGAACCATTTTCGAGATACTCCCTTAAATTTTCCAATACTTATACCTTTTTCCCAAATGGGAATTTGTTATTCATTTTGTTTTGTCCTGGACGTGCAATGACAATGGAGTACTCCACATAGCAACCAGCTCTTAAAACATTTGACTGTCGCTTAAAATCTACCATATTCCCCTTGCACCTACAAGAAAATTAGCAATAAGATTAACATCTCGATTAACATGAAGCATATGGAGAATAAGCGTTTGTAAAAATAGTTTGTACAAGGGTTGAGAAAGTCATGCGAGTGTAACACATCAGATTCTCTTTTGTCCTGATAATGCAAAGAGAATGGAATACTCCACATAGCAACCAGCTCTTAAAACATTTGACTATCGCTTAAAGCCTACCAATTCCCCTTGCATCTACAAGAAAATTAGCAATAAGATTAACATCTCGATTAACATGAAGCAGATGGAGAATAAGCGTATGTAAAAATAGTTTTTTACAAGAGTTGAGAAAGTCATGCGAGTGTAACACATCAGAATTTTTTGGGTAAGTACTTCTAGTGTTATTCTTTCTGCTGCTTCTGTAATTACACTTGGCTCTTCCATTTTAGGTTCTTCTGTATTCATATTATGCCGCCATTCAATTTTTATGTAGGTTATACTAGACAAAAGAATAACGTTTCAGATCAAAGAGAGCACAAGGCTGCCAATATAACGTGTTAACTCTACAACTATTCGCGATAAATTGAAGTATGATGATTTGTGTTGTGAATTGTGAATTGTGAATTAATCATGTAAAAGTAAACCAACTGGAATTACTAAACATGTAAAAATGCAAGGTTGATTGCCATCTGATTGGACTAGAAGCCAAAGTTGGTCACAATGGAGTGTTATAAAGTTTTTATCGCACTAGTGCGATAATGTAAAGCTTTTAGTTCGTGTGCACTATGTTAAATGTTCTACTTTTAGGCCATGTTGTTTAAAAAAAATATTTTTCGTGCAAATGTGTAAAACATAAATTTACTTACTTACATATTCAAATGTGGTTATTATAAGTAATGGCGAGTAAAGTTATATATTCATATGAGAATAATCTAGAACTATGCAGGTAAAACAGGACGCCATTGCGTGCGCGAAAAGGTAAATAGATATACACAGCTCCTCTTGCTATACATAATCCACCTGTGAAGGCCAATAGAATGGTTCACAATGATGCGGGGGCGGCATAAATGTAAGCAAGTGTACCTAAAACGAAATATTTAATGAAACTATTTCTACAAACCTTCACCGCGATAGTTTGTAGAAGAGATGCAAAACAAATGGTATTATGTAATGAAATTTGAGGCAGTATTTCTAACACTTAAATAGTTTCAGTCTAATTATATAAATATAAATTCAATAACAGCCCGCCTTGAAGCAATATGTGTATGTAATAATTTGTAAAATGTATGCAATAGTCATTGCATATGCTTATATTATAATCATGTTTAATAATGTTATGTGAATATATTACGTAATTTAATAATTTAGGAGCTGTGAGAATAATAAGTTAAAAGTTGCCAACAATGAGGTAACAATGAGGTAACCTTGGGTCAATAATGAGTAAGAAAGTTTAACAATACTACTTGTGATTCTTGGAGTAACAATAATGAAATTTTAGTGACAGTTTATAAAAAATAGCCAATCAACAACCAGAAAAAGCTTTAGTTAAATGCAGGTATTCTATTATAGTAGTATTAGCCAATCAGCGAACTGAAATACAGAAACTTACAAGTTTAGACGGTTGAAATCAATTCAGCTGCCTGCAGACGGTGATTGTAACCGGATGCAAGATGCGTCCTCCAGAGATTTAATACGTATTCGTGTGAGACGAAAAATAGTTTTACGTGTTAAAGGGTGTAATTAATTATTAAAAAGAGTCTCACAGCTTTCTATATCAGTGAAGTGTTATTTTAATCGTATCAAGTATTAATAAAAGGAGTGAAGTAAAATTATAATCTGTGTAAGCCTACATGGTTGTCGCACCAAAACCCTGCTAAGAGAAACGTGTCTCTAACAAATACTGACGCAGCCGATGCAAACATAAATATATAATATTTAAAGAAACAGTTAAATTACAAAGTTAATATTTTTTTTAAACTTGGGGCAAAGGCCACCTGAAAGTATATTTGGGGCGAAGGCTACCGGAAACCGGGTACCATACGTGCGGTTGCAAACAAACTCAAGCTCGGCTCCCCAACAGTTGAAATATAATACAACTACAACAAAATAACTCCTTCAAATGCATGCGATTGTAACACATCAGATGGTCTGACTTATAGAAATGCGGGTTACGTTTTCATTTCTCAGTGATATATTTTCCTTGATTCACTCCTACGAGCTTTAACTAGGTCACGTTCGATGCTTTCTTCTCGAACTTTATAAATTGTGTTAAGGCAATGTGTCAAAATAAAGTCGTGACAATACTAAAATGGTGTGTGCGAGATCACAGGCGAGCCCGGCAATTTATCTAACCCAATGTCATTGCAAATCTGGGGCTGGAGGTGCATGTGGACACAGAATTCAAATGAACACATTCTCTGTTCCTCCACCACTCGCACTGACCACGGAATTTGAATCACTACCTGCCACTGCATTAAGTTGGCTTTGTGAGTAGGCCGAGTTCGATTCCGATCGGGCTGCGCCTCTCAATGTATAAACACGTGCAAAGGGAGGGCTAATTTTCTAATTCCACTCAACCGTGAGGCAAGAGTGCTAGCTAGATAATTATTTCAACCACAGAAAATGGTCCGTTTGTCTCTTACAACAGAATTAGACCAAAGAGCAAGCTCCTCTACAATTTACCTGTAATAGGCACAAGAGCTATTACATTCCGCCCAAAAACTCGATAGCATGGCTTTACCAAAATCGGTTAGCTTACCCGAACAGAGCAAGGTGGCACCGCGGTAACGTGGTCCCGGGGACTACTCACTTTGACCCATGGACTTCTCTGGTTTGCCCGGGAGGGTGGTTCATTTCCTGCCCCTCGTTTCCTGTACCCGCCATCTAATTCAGGGTTCTAGAGCAGGCGACGGTGTTCGGCCGGTTGCGGCTGCGCGGTGGCTGTACGCTTTTAAGTTTTATTTCCTGGAGCCGTTGCGGGACTGTAGGGTTAATTCTTTCCTCGGAGGGACCGCCGGGCGTTCGCTGGCTTCTTGGTGGACCCAGGCAGCGTCGAATGGTTCCATCTGAAAACGTTAGGGACCCAATGTAGGTCTGCGCTGTGATCGTGCCACGCAAAAAAACAAGGGTTACAAGACTCCTCCAGGAAAAACACGACCACACCATAACCACCTCCGAATTTCACTGTTGACAATACACACGCTGGCAGATGACGTTCACCGGGCATTCGCCATACCCGCACGCTGCCATCGGATCGCCACATTGTGTACCGTGATTAGTCACTCCACACAACGTTTTGCCACTGTTCAATCGTGTAATGTTGACGCTCCTTACACTAGGCAAAGTGTCGTTTGGCATTTTCCTGCGTGATGTGTGGCTTATGAGCAGCCGCTCGACCATGGAAGCCAAGGTTTCTCACCTCACGCCTAACTGTCGTAGTACTTGGAGTGGATCCTGATGCAGTTTGGAATTCCTGTGTGATGGTCCGGATAGATGTCTGGCTATTAATCTTTACGATCCTCTTCAAATGTCGGCGGTCTCTGTCAGTCAACAGACGAGGTCGGCCTGTACGCTTTTATGCTGTACATGTCCCTTCACGTTTCCACTTCACTATCACATCAGAAACAGTTGACCTAGGGATGTTTAGGAGTGTGGAAATCTCGCGTACAGACTTCTGACACAAGTGACACCCAATCACCTGACCACGTTCGAAGTCCGTGAGTTCCACGGAGCGTCGCATTCTGCTGTTTCACGATGTCTAGTGACTACTGAGGTCGCGGATAATGAGTACCAGGCAGTAGGTGGCAGAACAATGTGCCTAAGATGAAAAACGTATGTTTGTTGAGGTGTCCGGATACTTTTGATCACATAGTGTATATGCATCTCTACCCTCTGTCTTTTATTAAAGGGTATACAGGTTATTCTTACTCAAGCTCATTTTTCTATCTACTACAATTTAATCCAAATAAACTTTTGCAGAAACAGCTACATTACAAATTTCGTTATAGATAAAAAGAGAACAGCGATAGTCAAATGTTTAAGAACTGGACGCTTTATGCTGGGCTTAAAATTCCATACAGTTTCCATGCAATCGCGAGAAACAACTGAAGGTTAATAGGACTTTAAGGGAATGACAAGGAATGAGCAATTCGAACATTCATTAACGGATATCTCAGAAACGGCAGGGACCACAGAAAACATATTTTAAATAAATTGAGTGCTTTAAAAATATTCGCATCTTTTGTGTAGTACGTTTTCGTCTGCCGCTTAACGTTTACTAGTTATACAAGAACATACAAAATGTCTTTCAAATGAAGTGGACTTCACAGGCTATATCTAGAGAATTCAGGATATATATTTTATTTGTCTTGCAAGTGTGTTTAATATGTGATATTTGTTTCAAAATCGTTATAGTCATTTTTAGTAAATAAATTTTTTCGAAAAATGTTCCATGCAATCTTCATGTTGCATTTTTGGAAGGTAATGAACTTAAAATACCAACTACAGTGTTGAGTTTTTGAATTATGTTCACAGACAGACACACTGCACACAGACCTTTTTCTCTAAATGCTTTTCCTTTTTTTATTCAGGGGTCTCAAAACATGTATTTCCTGTGAAATCTCGATATCGAGTTTTTTGGTGGAATACAATATTTCCTCTACTGGCTATAGTATTACAGAAAGTAAAAATGTAGATCTCGTCAAAGCGCAGAATTTATGTCAAATAAATATTTTGGTAGAGTTGACCATTTCCGAGAAATTCCTTGTTAATGGTTTGAATTTTCGAATACTTATAACGGGTCATCGAGTAGTCGCTCCGCACCTCCCGTGTAACCAAGATTCCCCTAGAGTCGTGAGTTCTGGTGGCAGCACTGGCTGGCGCGAGAGTATGGTGAAAACGTTTCGCTGGTTAAGAAAACTCCTAGGTTCACTACATTCATGCATGAAAGGTAATGTAGAAAAATAATATGCAACTAATCTGTTTAAAGAAGATGTTGAAAATGTTTACCATTTTCTTGAAGACACAAATTCACTCGTTTTAATTTATTTTCAAACACTGTAATTAACGTCTTCTTTGTTACAGATGTTATGCAAGCTTCTATTGCCGTTTTTAGCTCATCGATTGTTTTTGGATTGTCCTTATAGACCGAAGATTTAGCGGCTCCCCAAAGAAAATAATCCGGAGGAGTAAGATCAGGACCGCGAGGCCACAGACCTTTAGAAATTATCATTCACCAAAAAATTTCACTAACATTCCCATGGATTTATGTGATGTATGAGCAGTGGCGTTATCTTGTTGAAAAAATGAACCGTTCACTTAATTTTTATTTAGCTGTGAAATAAAGAAAAAAAAGAATATCCGAGCAATAAACATCTGAAATAATTGAGTTATGGAAACAATTGGCCCAATAATTCGAGAGCGAGAGATCGCACACCATACACCAATTTTCTCTGAATGTAAAGGGGTTACCTGAATTGCATTAGGATTTTCAGTAGACCATACTCGCGTATTTTGTGAATTTACGCATCCTGATAAGTGGAACCAAGCTTCATCAATAAAAAATGTCCTATCTAACACGTCAATTCCATGGTGCAAAATAAACCTCTGAAACCATTCACAATACTGAACTCTTTTCCCGTGAGCTGTGGGTTTTAATTCGTGGACGACTGATGCCTTATATGGATACAAAACTAGTTCTTTTCTGACTGCTTTGTATGCGGAACCGTAAGAAATATCACATTGTTAGGCCAATTTGTTTATTGACTTCTGTGGACTTTTAAGCATTCTATCCGATATATCCGATAGTTTTTCTTCTGTTAGCACACTGGGTCTTCCACGTCTAACAGCATTATGCACGGAACCTGTCTCCCGAAATTTATTAAATAAATCACGCACAGTATCTCGGTACGGTAGTTTTAAGTTAGGGAACCTGACAACGGCATTTTGTTTCACTTTCTCAGTATAATTTCCATGTTCATTAAAAACGTTTTCCACTAGAAACACATGTACCTCTATAGAATACATTGATTTCGCTTCAGGCACACACGTCAGAACTCACAGCATAGTAGACCATATTAATCAGTACAATAAACAACTCATGCGCTCGCAGCCGCTGATAACGACGATAATCATAACATCCCGTCGGAATCGAATTTGATAAACCTTTTATCGAGCTGTGGCCAGCAGCAAGGTACGGAGGAAGTTCTTGATGACCCGTTACTTTTGTCAAATGTCTTTATTCATTTTTGTACAACGTACATAAATGGAGAAGGTATTGCATTGCATCCAAAACTTCGATACCGAGATTTCATCGGAAATACATGTTTTGAGGCACCTTGAATCCAAAAGAAGCATTTTTAGAAGATCCGTGTCTTTCTATGTGTGTGTGTGTGTGTTTGTGAATAGCATAATTTAAAAACAAAAACTCGGATGAATACCAAACTTGGTATTTACGTTCCTTACTTTCCAAAGATGCGCCAAAAAGATTTTCAAAAGAATCCCCCAACCCAGTCTACCCTTTACATGGAAGATTCTTCGAAATTTTTGATTTTCTAAAAAATTGCTCTTAAAGATTTTGAATAAAATACCATATATTAAAGATATTTACTTATAAATAAAATGTATATGTTGAATTTCTGAGAATAGCCTGTGAAGTCCTCTATATTTGTAAGCAATTTTGTATAATCTTGTATAACTGTAAACGTTAAGCGATAGACGTATACGTACTACACAGAAAATGTAGATCTCTTTGAAACACACAATGTATTTCAAATCAGTTTTTTTTGTGGCATAAGCCAATTCTGAGATATTCGTTATTAATGGTTCGAATTCAATCAATTCTTGGGAAGTCCTGTCAGCATTCAGTTGTTTCTCGCGATGTCATGGAAACAGTATGGAATTTTAAGACAACATATAGCGTCCAGTTGTTAAACATTTGACTATCGCTGTTCTCTTTGTATCTATAACGAAATGTGTAATGTAGCTATTTCTGTAACGGTTTATTTGGATTAAAATGTAGTAGATAGTAAAATAAGCTTTAGTAAGAATAGTTTGTATACGCACTAATAAAAATATTAAATGGCTGGAGAAAGTATACAGTTTGGTCGTAGAAGCAAAAATGATGTACGGTATTGAAATATGGGGATTAGATGGAGGATGGGAAAGTATAGATGAGGTGCAAAGGATCTTTTGTAGAGAAATGCCAGAGTTGCCAGACAGGTAGCTCAAATAGAAATGGGCAGGATGGCAAGCAAGGGGAAGATAATGGAAAGAGCATTGAAATATTGGTTTAGGATCTTAAATTTTAATAAAGGAAATGCGTTAAGAGAATTCTTTGAGGCAGTATTTTTAACGCTTAAATATTTCAGTCTAATTATATAATATGTAAATTCAATAACAGCCCGCCTTAAAGCAATATGTGTATGTAATAATTTGTAAAATGTATGTAAAGGTCATTGCATATGCTTATATTATTGTAAACATGTTCAATAATGTTATGTGAATGTATTACGTAATTTAATGATGTAGGAGCTGTGAGAATAATGAGTTAAAAGTTGCTAACAACGAGGTAACAATGAGGTAACCTTGAGTCAATAATGAGCTTGAGAGTTTAAATGTTACTTGTGATTCTTGGAGTAACAATAATGTAATTTTAGTCACAGTTTATAAAATAGCCAATCAACAACCAGAAAAAGCTTTAGTTAAATGAAGGTATTCTATTGGAGTAGGATTAGCCAATCAGAGACTTTAAATACAGAAATTTACAAGTTTAGACGGTTGAAAATAATTCAGTTGCCTCCAAACAGTGCTCATAACCAGACGTGTTGCTTCTTGACAGTGATCATACCCAGACGCGAGATGTGTCCTCGAGAAATTAATTACGTATTCGTGTGAGACAAAAATAGTATACGTGTTAAAAAGTGCAAGTATTAAATAAAAGAATCTCACAGCTCTCGATATCAGTGAAGTGCTATTTAATTTGTATTAAGGATTAATAAAAAGGAGTGAATTAAAACTTAAAATCTGTGTAAGCCTACATTCTTAGTCGTATCACAACCCTGCCAAGACTTCCATGTCTCTAACAATAATACTGACGCAGCCGAGGCAAACATAAATATTTAATACCTAAAGAAACAAACAAATTACAAAGTTAATTTTTTTTAACTTGGGCAAAGGCCACCTGAAAATACATTTGAGTCGAAGGCTACCGGAAACTGTTTACTATACATGCGGTTGCAACTATTACAAGTTCGGCTCCCCAACAGTTGAAATATAATACATCTTCAAACTGGCTTTCCATACGTAGCAGCAACAAATCTTTCTCAAATTGGCGCCCAAAAGCGTGGTGCAAACCCCTACAACAAGATAACTGCTTCAAATTGGCTTTCATACGTGGGGCGTAATAAAATATCTACTTCTTCCATTTGGGTCCCAAACATGGGGCTAACATCAACAACAAAACAAATATCTTCATCTTAGAATAGCAAAAGAAACATTTATTGAACAGCGGATGGATAAATAGTGTGAGGTACATTTTGGAGAGCATTGGGTTAGGAGAGATGTGGAGAAGTATGGAAAATAATGTGAATAATTCTTGGGAAGTAGTAGGAAAGGGATTAGATGACATAAAAATACAAAGCATATTCAGCATGATAGCCGGAAAGAGATCCTTAGGTTTTTACATGCCTATAAAAAACACATGGGGAAGAGAAAAATATGTAGATAATGCAAATAAGGACGAGCGAGAAAGCATTGCATGGCTAAGAACAGGAGTATGGAGGCTAAGAGGTATAAGGAAGGGTAAACCTCAAAAACAATGTTCCACATGTGGTGGACATAAGGATGTCGAACATATAATATTTAAGTGCAAAGATACAAAAATTTGGAGAAAAGAGTTTATTAAAAAGAAATGGCTTAAGGGAGATATAAATATTGCTATAATTGAAATGATTCAAAAAAATAGTAAGAGTATAGGGCAATACTTGAATAAAGTTAAAAACAAATGGATTTGGCCTGTGAACAGATCAGCAAATATGGTTGAATAGGATGAAGGAAATGGGAATTAAAGTAAGTAGAAAAATGGAAGTATTGAAATATGAATATGACTGGTAAAGAGCTAGGGCTGAACTTGTAGTTTACTTGTACATGGCTTAGTACAATAAATATTGTTGTTATTAATAAAAATCTGATGTGTTACACTCACACGACTTTCTCCACTCTTGTACAAACTACTTTTACAAACATTTATTCTCCATATGCTTCATGTTAATCGAGATGTTAATCTTATTGCTAATTTTCTTGTAGATGCAAGGGGATTTGGTAGGTTTTAAGCGATAGTCAAATATTTTAAGAGCTGGTTGCTATGTGCAGTATTCCATTCTCTTTGCATTACCAGGTAAAAAAAATGAATAATGAATTTGAGAAAAAGTATAAATATTAGAAAATTTAAGGGAATAACAAGCAATATCTCGAAAATTGTTCACCCAACAAAAAAAATGTACATGACATAAATTGTGTTGTTTAACGCGATCTATAGTTTTTGTGTGGTAAAATTTTGTCTATCTCTTATGGTTTACCAGTTAAGCAAAAGTCGTTCACAATGTAGAATACTTTTGGAGACATTCCCAGAAAATTCGAGATATACATTTCATTTGTCATGAAAATATCTTAAACATATGATATTTTAAACAAAATCGCTAAAGCCATTTTTGAGAAAATTAAAATTTTCGAAAAATGCTCCATGTAAAGGGAAATTTGGGGTGGGGGGATTTTTTTGAAAACCTTCGTGTCGCATCTCCGCAAGATACTGAACCTAAATACCAAGTTTGGTGTTTATCCGACTGTTCGTTTCTGAGTTATGCTGTTCAGAGACACACAGGCACACAGACACACATACACACATACGGACATGTTTCCAAAATTATTTTGTTTTATTCAGGGCGTCTCAAAACATGTATTTCCGGTGAAATCTCGGTATCGAATTTTTGGATGGAATACAATACTTCTCCTACTTACTCTACGTAGTAGAGAAAGTAAGAATATATGGTAGAGAGAGTCGTGCGAATGTACCACAGTAGGTTCACTTTTAGTAGATTACAAAACTTCTTTTAACTACAGGCCGGTCCCTCAGGGCTCTGGCCGAGAATTGCACGGCAGTCTTGTACTACGACACGTCAGAATGAACTCAAGGTAATGGGCTCTTCCACTTATCGGACATGTGGCAGCGGGCTTCAGTCAGCTGTTATTGCTTCCTGTGTATAGACGCGAGACGCGTTTGTATTTGTGTGTGATTGAATTATCGGATTATTACAACCCAGAAATTGTACTCAAATTTTCGCTTGAACAAAGACTTTTTATGTATGACACGTATGTGAACACCGACTCATGTATAAAGGTGTGTAGGCAATTTCACGATAAATTTCCTGGTGTTTCAGTTTCGAGTAGAGAAACAGATATCTAGTGAATAAAGTGAAGAGACGGGACATTTAAAGCTGTAAGTTGTAAAAGGAAACGAAGGGTTCTAACGGAAGAAAAAGTTGATGAAATTGGCGAAGCATTTGAACGGTCTCCGAATAAATCTTTACGACGTGTAGCACAACAAGTCAGTGTTTCAAAAACTTCAGTACATAGGTCTACGAAACTATTGAAATTAAAAGCATAGAGAGTGACTATTGTCCATCAATTACGACCGCGTGATGATGAAGCCCGCGTAAGGTTCTGTAACTGGATGTTACAAAATATCGCTGGCGGCACTGTTGACCCACATCTAACAAAATAAAACGTAATTATGTTTGTTCAATAGGTAATCAATATATCGTAATAATCATCATAAATCAGTAATAATATGGTATCAGTATCAATAATGAGAATAATAAAGAGATACACTGAATATAGTGCGCGGAACACGCATCGCGACTACCGGCTAGATAGCTGAGGGATCGCGCGCGGAACACGCATCGCGACTACCGGCCAGATGGCCGAGGGAACGCACTGTACTATAGCAGGTGCCATAGAAAGTACAAAGTGATTATTGTATTGCAGTTAAGCTATTCACTCCACTTTGAGGCAGTATTTTTAACACTTAAAAGATTTCAGTCAAATTATATAACATATAAATTCAATAACAGCCCGCCTTAAAGGAATATGTGTATGTAACAATATATAAAAAGTGTATATTACAGTCATTATATATGTTTATATTTTTGTATAAATGTGTAATAATGTTATGTGAATGTATTATGTAATTTAATAATGTAGGAGCTGTGAGCAAAATAGGTTAAAAGCTGCTAACAATTAGGTAACCTTGAGGCAATAATGAATTAGAAAGTAATAATACTACTGGTGATTCTTGGAAGCAATAATGTAAATTTTGAGACAGTTTATAAAATAGTCAATCAACAACCAGTAAAAGCTTTAGTTAAATGAAGGTATTCTGTTGTACTAGGATTACCCAATCAGAAACTGAAATAGGGTAAATTGTACAAATTTAGGCGGTAGAAATCAGTTCAGTTGCTTGTAGAAGCGCTCATAACTGGACACGTTGGTTGTAGACAGTGTTCCTAACCGGACGCGAGATGCGTCCTCTAGAAAATTAATACGTATTCAAGTGAGACGAAAATAGTTTACGTCTTAAAAAGTGCAAGTAATTAATAAAAGAATCTCACAGCTCTCTCCATATCAGTGAAGTGTTATTTAAATTGTGTCAAGCATTAATAAATGTAGTGAAGTAAAATTATAATCTGTGTAAGTCTACATTCATCAGCCGCACCACGCCTTCCTAGGAAATTCATGTCTCTAACAATAATACTGACACAGCCGAGGTAAACATAAATATATAATATTCAAAAAGAAAAAGTCAAATTACAAAGTTAATATTTTTAAATTTGGGACGAAGGCTACAGAGTATCATACGTGCGGTTGCAACTAGTTCAAGTTCGGCTCCCCAACAGTTGAACTACAATACAACTCCTACTTCAAATCTGCTTTCCATACGTGAAGCAACAACCTACTTCAAGTTGACGCCCAAAGCATGGTGCAAATAACGTAATAATAATTACTGCTTCAACCTTTTATTCTTGCAGTTGTTTCATGTGTTCAGTCTGGGACGAAACACCTCTTTGAGAATTAATTGCAGACGTCTAAGGATGAGAAAACTTAAGTTTTAAAAGTTTGTATACGTAGTCATTTGCTGGTAACGTTCGATGGAAGGAGCAAGAGCTGATGACTAATGGGTATTCTGCGATGGATACGAGTAGATTAAGTAGTGTTCTTCTTAATGGTTCCTGTTAACTAATAATTAATGTACCGGAGGTATATCTTTACTCCTTCCACTTGTGCCAACTTATTAATGATAGTTTGTCTTTCTTGACAAAAGTGCATTTCCTCTCTTGGTGAAGTAATCAGTCTTACAGCCCTTCCAGTCGATTTGCCATGGAGCAAAAGTGATGACCATGATGTATCCTTGGCACCGTTCTGTTTATCTACATTCTTTTATTACTCACTCTCGGGACCTTTAGTGAGTAATTAGTTCACAGGGGGGCGCTTCTCTGTTTTGAAAGCATGACCCAAAAACCCATTTCTAGCTGCCGAGTAAGTAGTTTTTATTTTCCTTTGCGTCTAGTTCTCCTGTAAACAGTGATGAATTGCTGGTACTTGCATTGATTTTCAATGTCTATCTATATAACTAATCAATCAGCGACCGAGAAGTTTCCAGCAATTTTCTATTTTACATATATTTGAGGCAGTATTTTTAACACTTAAAAATATGCGTATGTATATACATAAAAAGTGCATATTACAGGCGTTACATATGTTTATATTATTGTATTATATTTAATAATACTACTGGTAACTCTTGGAGCAACAATAATGTAAATTTTGAGACAGTTTATAAATAGCCAATCAACAACCAGAAAAAGCTTTAGTTAAATGAAGGTATTCTATTGGAGTAGGAATAGCCAATCAGAAACTGAAATATTGCAAAATTTACAAATTCAGAGTTCAGTTGGTTGTAGACAGTGTTCTTAACCGGACGCGAGATGCGTCCTCGAGAAATTTAATACGTATTCAGTGTGAGACGAAAACTAGTTTAGGTGTTAAAAAGTGCAAGTAATTAATAAAAAATCTCACAGCTCTCTCTATATCAGTGAAGTGTTATTTAAATCGTGTCAAGCATTAATAAAAGGAATGAAGTAAAATTATAATCTGTTAAAGCCTACATTCTTCAGTCGCACCACTCCCTGCTAAGAAATATAAATACTGACGCAGCCGAGGCAAACAAAAATATATAATATTTAAAGAAACAGTCAAAATTAGAAAGTTAATTTTTTTAAACATTTGGGCAAAGGCCACCGGAAAGAACATTTAGTGCGAAGGCTACTGGAAACTTTTTACCATACGTGCGGTTGCAACTACTTCAAGTTCGGCTCCCCAACAGTCGAAATATAATACATCTGCTTCAAACTGGCTTTCCATGCGTGAAGCAACAACGTGTGTGCTATGTTCCCGTTCCCTCTTAGAGTAAAACGCAAACCGAGCACCAACGTCTTTACGCCCACAGTTATTATTTTCTAAGATTGACAAGAGAGGTCACTGGTTCGAGTTACAACGGGGGGCAGCTCGATGCTGTATGTAGTCATCTCTCCTCCCTCGAGCCGGACCGTGTGCTGAAGACAAGAGAGAAGAATGGAGTCTTTCACTAGATATACGAGAAAGAACAGCTCTTCTGGGTTAAGGCATGCCTAAGGACGAAGTAACCCTCGAGCGTCCAGCAGTTTTGGACTTGGTAAAATTTCTGCTAACATCATGTTTGGTTGTAGGTAATTCGAAAGTTCATTCACAAAACTGGACGTCTGTTTATCGTGGGCTTTTCCTAAATTGGGGTTTAAAGGAGTCAGCTATTAAACTTTGTGTAAAACAAATTGTAAATAATTAAATGCTTAGAAGAAATAATGCCATTCATGTGAGAAATAAGGAACGTTGTAATTCCTTATAGTTTCTTGTGTCTTTTGATGATTATATTTTCTTAATATTTCTTTCATTTCAAAGACAATTCAAATAACGAAAGCAAGTAACATATATATATATATAGTAATGTGCAATTACTTTAATTGGTAAACCTTAACACGCATTAATGTTTAATAAACTACCAGCGTACTCCAAAACTAAGGTCTGTTTGGTCATAATAACAACATCGCTCATTAGAACAAGGTTTTTATTGACAGTAAATATGTCTACATTTATACTTTACATTTCCACATAATCGCCGTTCACATCTTGAAGTTGGTTTGCTATATTATTTATTAGTAACACGTCTTTGGCGTCAATTTGAAGATGTGTTTATTTTTAGGAGGAGAAGTATTATATTTCAACTGTTGGGGAGCCGAACACTTGAAGTAGTTTTAACCACACGTATGGTAAACAGTTTCCGGTAGCCTTCGCTCCAAGTTTTAAAAATATTAACTTTGTAATTCCACTGTTCCTTTAAGTATTAAATACTTATGTTTGCCTCGGCTGCATCAGTATTATTGTTAGAGACATGTTTCTCTTAGCAGGGTTGTGATGTGACAAGAATGTAGGCTTACACAAATTATAATTTTACTTCACTCCTTTTATTAATGCTTGACACGATTTAAGTAACACTTTACTGATATAGAGAGCTGTGAAATTTTTTTATTAATTACTTGCAATTTTTAACACGTAAAACTATTTTCGTCTCACACGAATACGTATTAAATTTCTCGAGGACGTGTCTCTCGTCCGGTTAGGAACACTGACTGCAAGCAGCTGCACTCTAAACTTGTAAATTTTGCTATATTTCTGTTTCTGATTCGCTAATCCTACTCCAATAGAATACCTTCTTTTAACTAAAGCTTTTTCTGGTTGTTGATTGGCTATTTTATAAACTGTCACA
Organism: Deroplatys truncata; assembly: GCA_030765065.1. Classification (NCBI taxonomy): domain Eukaryota; kingdom Metazoa; phylum Arthropoda; class Insecta; order Mantodea; family Mantidae; genus Deroplatys; species Deroplatys truncata. Next base: position 28,153,314 of record CM060981.1, on the reverse strand, counting down.
AAATTTACATTATTGTTGTTCCAATAATGACTAGTAGCATTTAAACTTTCAAACTCATTATTGTCTCACGTTACCTCATTGTTAGCAACTTTTAAGTTATTATTCTTACAGCTCCTACATTATTAAATTACGTAATATATTCACACAACATGGATACAATAATATAAACATATGCAATGATTGTTACATAGATTTTACGAATTATTACATACACATATTGCTTCAAGGCGGATTGTTATTGAATTTATATATTATATAATTAGACTTGAAATTATTTACGTGTTAAAAATACTGCCTCAATCTACACACTTGCTGTAACGCTGCACCAGCTTCTTTAACCCCTCGGCATAGAAGTCTGCCGCCTGGGATTGGTAACGCTCGTCTTGAGTTCATCGCCGGTTTGAAATCGTTGTCCACCCAGCCACAGTTTCAAATGCAAGAATAGGAAATAAGCGCTTGGTGTCAGGTCGGGACTGTACGGAGTGTGCTCAGAGAGTTCCTAACCAAACTATTGAATCTGCTCTTTGGCTTTGGCAACGTTGTGCGGGCGTGCGTTGTCGTGCAGGAGGATGATGCAAGACAACAGTTGCCCGCGGCATCGATTTTGGATTGCACGTCTCAGTTTGGTAAACGTTGCACAGTACACGTCAGCTGTAATTGTTGACCCTCGGTCTATGGAATCCAAGGGACCCCTTTTCCTCCTAAAGCATGGTAGCCATCATTTTGCGATTCGTGTACGGCGATTGCTCACACCTTTTTTTGGTTTGGGTGAACCGGAACGGCGCCACTGCATTGACTGTTGTTTCGATTCTGCGTGGGTTGTACGCTATTCATGTCTCGTCACCCGTAACAATGTGGGAAAACAAGTCATCTCCATCTTGTCTATATCGCTCCAAAAACTGTCGTGCACTACGCATTCGTTGCTCTTTGTGCTGACCGGTGAGCAGTTTTGGCACCCACCTCGCACAAAGTTTCCGATATCCAAGCTGGTCAGTGACAATCCTGTAAAGTGAGGTTCGAGCAACATTTGAGAATTCGTCAGCCAGACCACTAATAGTCAAACGCCGATCACTTCGAAGTTTTTGATTCACTTGCTCAACGATGTTGTCGGTCCGAATACTGGGTCTACCACTCCGCTGTTCATTTGTGTGGCCCTTTCGAAATTCTCGATACCAGTATTGAACCTGTTTGTCATACATTATGTCCGGTCCATACATGAAGCATAACTCACTATAGATGTCCGCAGCCGACGATCCTTTTGCCAGCAAATATCTAATCACACCGCGTACTTCACAACGGGGCACCGCGTACTTCACAACTGGGATCTACGATTGGTCGCGGCCATTGTGATTTGCTCTCACCGACTGGAAAACGCCTACTGCATCACACCAACACTGCGGTAGGTTCCTCAGGAGTCGGTAGACAGCGCTGCAGGCATGAGGCGTCATTCAGGCCTATCACCCGTTAAATGTTGTTCACCGGACCTTAGTTTTGGAATATGCCTCGTACAGGATAAAGACAATTGTTACGTGATTTATCCTCGTGAATTTCTCTTCCAAGAAAGAGAAGGAAATTAGGGAAATAATATCCACTGAGCAGTAAAACAAATCAACAAAACTTAACATTACACAAGTTAAAACATAAGTCAAAGGAGTATGCCTATATAAGGATTTCACCCCGACAAACAGATGGATCTCCTGCTCTGAATGCACTGCAGCCATTAACTGCCATGTTGTAGCAGTGAGAGCTGTACCGGGAAGGAGCTAAAACAACCACTGCAGAAAAGGTAGTGATGAGGCTGAAATCTTATCACACATCTTAGGTTTCCCTCCATTTTCCAAACCAGAGGTATCATCAGATAAGAACCATCATTGCCAGTGCTCTACGAGTCAAAGGTTTTATAGTCCAGAAGTGGTGTATGAAACTTCAATCAATGTCAGTAATAGTAGAATAGATATGATAGTCTTCAAAGCTAGGTCTGATATTGTCAGGACGTCACCTAGGGTGTGACTCGTGAGCTCGGGATCTCAACTTCTTGTCACGGCTACCTGCGGGAGGTGCACCCACTCCTAACACCAGAAGAGGTTTCGAGAGTCCAGGGCGCATCAGACTACACAAAGCATGCGAGAGGTAGTGCCGATCTGATTAGGGTGATCCCAAACACCAACATTCCAGACCAAATTAAGTTAGCAGGATTTAATAGTCTCAAGAATAATTTAGGCTCCCTCTTTATGGGTAGAATACTAATAATTAGAACACCAGTGGACTTACCTGTGCAGAAGATGGTGTCGGCCAATGCATGACGATCCACTTTAAACCAATACTTTGCACGTGGCATTTCAATGGCGACCAACTTAGGTTCTGGTAGCAGCTTCCAAAGGTTGGGCCATAGTGCGAAAACTCAGGTGTCCTCAGCAATACGTCACAACCAGGGAATTGACCTCACGCAATCCACAGAGAGACGAACGCTGCCCCAAAAGTAAGTGTTCCCTGGCGCTGTAACTTCCGGTTCCGGATTTCTGAACCAATCTCCTGTAATATGCAAAACCTTTTAATTCCACCTTTTGCGGAAACTTACAGGATGAAGTAGGTATTTTGTTGTATTGCGTTTGGAAAGCCGATTTGAAGTAGCTTGTATTGAAGCAGTTGTATTATATTTCAACTGTTGGGGAGCCGAACTTGAACTAGTTGCAACCGCACGTATAGTAACCTGGTAGCCTTCGTCAAAAAATTTAAAAATATTAACTTTGTAATTTGACTGTTTGTTTAAATATTTAATACTTATGTATGCCTCGGCTGCGTCACGATTTATTTTAGAGACATGGATATATTGGCAGGGTTGTGGTACGACTGAAGAATGTAGGCTTACACAGATTATAATTTTACTTCACTCCTTTTATTAATGCTTGGTACGATTTAAATAACACTTCACTGACATAGAGAGCTGTGAGACTTTTTTAATTAATTACTTGCACTTTTTAACACGTAAACTATTTTCGTCTTACACGATTATGCATTAAATTTCTCGCGTCAGGAACACTGTCTACAACCAACGCGTCCAGTTATGAGCACTGTCCACTAGCAACTGACTTGATCTCCACCGCCCATATTTGTAAATTTCTATATTTCAAGTCTCTGGTTGGCTATTCCTAATCCAATAGAATACCTGCATTTAACTAAAGCTTTTTCTGGTTGTTGATTGGATATTTTTAAACTGTCTCAAAATTTACATTATTGTTGCTCCAATACTAACTAGTAGCATTTAAACTTTCAAATTCATTATTGCCTCAAGGTTACCTCATTGTTACCTCATTGTTAGCAACTTTTAACCTATTATTCTCACAGCTCCTACATTATTAAATTACGTAATACATTCACATAACATCATTACACTTGGATACAATAATACATACATATACAATGACTGTAATATACACTCCTTATATATTGCTACATGCACATATTGCATTAAGGCGGGCTGTTATTGAATTCATATTATATAATTAGGCTGAAATTATTTAAGTGTTAAAAATACTCCCTCAAGCATTACAAAGAATACCTAGTGTATTAGCCGCTTCATCGTGACAATATACCGGGTGGGTCTTCTCAACCTGCGGATTGAGAAGTTATGCAGTCCTGATGTTGTACAAGGTATGTCGTAAACACTGTCCACTGCATCGCGTCGTCAGCCGAAATGACTGTTTTACACCGCTGTCCGTGCAGTGACTTGCACTCGTAGCACAACAGTGAGCGCGTTGGTCTTCAGTGGTGAAGGTCCCAGGTTCAAATACTGTCACTGGAAGGTACTTTGTATATTTAGTCAATTTAACGAGAAATGATAATTTGACATGGAAGTGAGGTTTCACTTAATTAGTTTAATGATGTGAATTTCATTAAAACACAAATTGTTACTTGTTAGAATATGAAAATGCACTTTCTATTGCATTCGTAAAGAAATTATGATTAGCTAGAACGTTCTCGAAACATGAACAGAAATGAATCAAAAAACTAATTTATTCGTAGGCGTGATTTAAACTTCCGACCTTCACCATGAATTTCCAGAATGTTAACCATTGCCGTACTAGAGTACGTTAACAACGAACATCACCGTAGCCCTAATCAGCATCGTCTGTAAAGTGCAGCGTTGCCTAGTTACCAATCCGCAGGATGAGAAGACTCACGCGGTATATGAGATTCTACTGTCAGATTTGAGAGCCACGAAAACCAGGCTAATGAGGCTAAATAAAAGAAATTAATTTACGAACCCATCATATCCTACTAATACCTCACATCAACTTGACCACAGTGAAGTACTGGGCATTATGTTTGGAGCCCGAGGGACTATTCCGGGAAAAACTGTAAGCTTCCTGATAAACGTTTCAAGGAAATCGGTCTTCAGGCACTGAAAGGATCTTTAAAAATACTTTATATACGAGGACAGTCCCAGAAGTACCCGACCTGACGTATATATAGTGGTTGTTGTTTCAAACAAATGAATGTGGTAGAAAGTACCACCCTTACGTGTATAAACCTTAAGTTTGAAGTTTGACGATGCTGCATTGTTTAGTAATTCTTTGGCAGTGATCAACAGTGAACTCTCTCAGCGGATTTGTAAACATGGATAAAATTGGCCTTCGTTGTGTGATAAAATACTTTCGTTTGAAAGGTCTTAGTCCAACTAATATTAAAGCTGAGCTAGATTCTACTCTGAGGGAGTCTGCTCCTTTGTTTACAACAGTAAAATATTGGGTGGCAGAGTTTAAGAGCTGCCAAGACGAACATCGCAGTGGTCGAACAAATGAGGTGACCACGCCAGAAATTGTGAAGAAAATACACAAAATGGTATTGGATGACCGTCGACTGAAAGTGCGCGAGGTAGCAGACTTCGTAGGCATTTCAAAAAGTGCTATACATTACGTACTAACTGAAAATTTAGACATGAGAAAGCTGTGCGCAAGATGGGTGCCGCGTTTACTCACAATGGAACAAGAGAATCATCATGAAGACGTTTCAGTCGAAGGTTTGGCGCTATTTCGCTGCAATAAAGCTGAGGTTTTGCGTCGATTCATAACCATGGATGAAACATGGGACCATCACTTCACACCTGAGACGAAGGAACAGTCAAAACAGTGGATTGAAAGGGGAGAATCAGCTCCAAAGAAGGCAAAGACACTTCCATCTGCAGGCAAGGTCATGGCGTCAGTTTTTTGGGATGCGCGTGGGATAATTTTCATTTATTATTTTCAAAAACGAAAAAGCAATCAATGGCGAGTATTATGCAAACCTATTGCAGCATTTGAATGATGAAATCAAGCAAAACACGGCCGAAAAAGAAGGCTTTGTTTCATCAAGACAATGCACCGGTTCACACATCCATTATCGCCATGGGCAAAATAAATGAGTTAAAGTTCAAATTGCTTCCTCATGCACCCTATTCGCCAGATTTAGCCCACTCTGATTATTTTCTATTTCCAAAGTTTAAAGAAATAGCTTGGTGGTTAAAGATTTGCCAACAATGAAGCGGTGGAGTCTGCAGTTGACTTCTATTTTGCAGAGCTCGACGGTTCTCACCATAAACAGGGTATCAAAGCTATTGAACATCGCTGGGAAAAGTGTATCGAGCTGAAAGGAGAGTATGAAGAGAAACAAAGATGTTTTTTCCCAAACTTTTTGTGTTTGCTTTGTTAAGTCGGTTACGTCTGGGACAGTGCTCGTACTTTACATTAACACATATATTTTTGTGTTACATTTTTTATGTGCCTACTTTACAAAGGAATTTTTTTTATTTTTGTTTCCTTCCTTTATTTTACCATTTAACTGTTTGTCGTTTTATTGTTTTTTACTTGTATGTAAACTTTCAAAGGAGTAATTATATCCCTATGTTATTTATTGTTATTCTTATTTAATTTCAGAAAGGTAATCGTGTTTAAATTATTTGCACCACGTTTTGGGCGTCAATTTGAGAAAGGTATTGTTTCACGTATGGAAAAGCCGATTTGAAGTAATTTGTGTTGTAGGAGTAAATTTATTAGCTCCACGTATGAACGCCAATTTGAGACAGGTGTATTTTAGAAGGAGTTGTTGGGGATCCGAACTTGTAGTAGTTGCAACCGCACGTATAGTAAACAGTTTCCGGTAGCCTTCTCCCCAAAATGTACTTTCAGGTGTTCTTTGCCCCAAATTTAAAAAAAAAATATTAACTTTGTAACTTAACTGTTTCTTTAAATATTATATATTTATGTTTGCCTCTGCTGCGTCAGTATTTGTTAGAGACACCGTTCTCTTAGCAGGGTTTTAGTGCGACAAGAATGAGGTTTACACAGATTATAATTTTACTTCAATCCTTTTATTAATACTTGATACGATTTAAATAACACTTTACTGATATAGAGAGAGAGCTGTGAGATTCTTTAGTTATTGCACTTTTTAACACGTAAACTATTTTTCGTCTCACACGAATACGTATTAAATCTCTCAAGGATATGTCTCGCGTTCGGTTAGGAACACTGTCAAGATTTCTAGCGCCTAAACTTGTAAATTTCTGTATTTCAAGTCTCTGGTTGAATATTCCTAATCGAATAGAATACCTTCATTTAACTACAGCTTTTTCTGGTTGTTGATTGGCTATTTTTAAACTGTCTCAAAATTTACATTATTGTTTCTCCAAGAATGAATAGTAGTATTGTTAAACTTTCTTACTCATTATTGACTCAAGGTTACCTCATTTTACCTCATTGTTAGCAACTTTTAACTTATTATTCTCACAGCTCCTAAATTATTAAATTACGTAATATATTTACATAACATTATTACATATGGATACAACAATGTAAACATATATAATGACTGTAATACACAATTTTAATATATTGTTACATACACACATTGCTTTAAGGCGGGCTGTTATTGATTTATATATTATACATTTTGACTGAAATTATTTAAGTGTTAAAAATACTGCCTTAATAGTACTGTCGTTACATACACGTAATATCACACTGACAGCTTTAGTTACGCAGTCGCCATGCTGGACTACCAATTTTGTGGAATGGAAATTTGGATCGTAGGATTAAACGTTCACTCCGGTATTTACCGAAGGAAATAATAAAAACTAGAAGGGCTGATACAAAGGTTTGAATGTTCTCGAATAGAGAGATTTTGTTTCTTAAGGTTTTCAACAGCTTTGTCACTAATAATTGTATTTATTTTGATGAGCTTCATTAGATATGGCGTGACGTACGACCGCGGCTGCGAATGACAATTTAGTGGAGGTCCTGCGTTTGACATGAACCATCAAAACATTTTAATAACCCTATGGCGCAGATTAACCCCATTCCAAATGAAAGAAAACACATTTATGTAGCCCGCTGATCACAGAGGCTAAAAGCGAAGCCGTTAAGAATATATGTGCATGAAAATTAACCAAGATCAAATTTACTGGATTATTGTTATGGTAAGCTGTAATTAAACATTCTCTGAAGCTATTATCAATATGAGAACAGGCCCGAATTTTGATTTGTGCTCCCTAATTAAACATAACTGCGTTTGCAATCGGGATATTGAATTATACAATTAACTAGTAATCAACGTTCATCACATCAAATGCTAAAAGCACCGATGTCATGGCAGAAAAAATAAACAAGAATAAAATAAAATAACACCCTCTTGTGAGTTAGAAAAAGATCCCATGTCCGGTGAACATAAGAATCATTTATTTTCCTAATTCTATAAATTATTCGTGAAAAAGTTGCTCTTTGCTTATTGGGCAGTTATCGAAACACGGGAGTACATATCACGGAGGGGACCCCGAAAGTGGGAAAGGACACCGCATGTAGGCCATTGTGGCCCTTTGTACTTCTAACCTCACCCTGGGACAGATAAGGGGGGTGACCAAAAGGACGACCACATCCGGGCGAAGGTGTGCGCAAGCATGGACGGGCTCCCTAACGATTCCAGATTGAAGGCAAATGATGCCGGTCACCCTGCCCACAAGCTCAAGCCCCCAGGGATTTCGTTCCAGAAAGCAGGTCCGTCAGTAGTCCAGCCTCTAACGAAAGCCTTCACCTGGTGCTACAATCCTGAAGAAAATGATGGACAGGAAATTCGTGGTGGAATATTCGTCTACCGACCGAGAGAAACCGCGAGAAAACCCAAAGTCAGAGTGTCCGGTCCAGACGCGATTCGAACCAGGGACCTCCCGAATGTGGCCATCTTGCTCGTTAGTTATCGCCACGCTCATAAGGTTAACAGCGGCGGGTGTTTTGTTTCCTAGCGGTTGTCACTTATCTTGTGGACTGGGTGATGCCTATCCAATCCATATGGGCGCAGTTCTTAAGACACGGACATGTAAACGGTTCAAACCCTGCCAGGACTGTCCTCCATGACAGTATTTTTTTCTAGGTTTTCCTCAGTCCTCGTAACCGGCAAATGTCGGGAAGGCACCCTAAACTTGACGTTTCCTTTTCAAAAATTTTTCCCAATTCAAGAAGATGGTTTGTTGTATTGTTATTTGCGCCACGCTTTGGGAGACAATTTGAAGAAGTTTTGTTGCTGCTACGTATGGAAAGCCAGTCTGAAGATGATGTATTGTAGTTCAACTGTTGGGGAGCCGAACATGAAGTAGTTGCAACGGCACGTATGGTACCCGCTAGCCTTCGTCCCAAAAAGTTTTAAAAACATTAACTTTCTAATTTGACTGCTTCTTTAAATATTATATATTTATGTTTGCCTCGGCTGCGTCAGTATTTATATTTGTTTTAGAGACATGAATGTCTTAGCAGGGAGTGGTGCGGCTAAAGAATGTAGGCTTACACAGATTTTAAGTTTTTCTTCATTCCATTTAGTAATGCTTGACACGATTTAAATAACACTTCACTGATATAGAGAGCTGTGAGATTCTTTTATTAATTACTTGCACTTTTTAACACGAAAACTATTTCTGTCTCACACTGAATACGTATTAAATTACTCGAAGACACATCTCGCGTCCGGTTAGGAACACTGTCTACAACCAACTGACTTTATCTCCACCGCCCAAATTCGCAAATTTCTGTTTTTCAAGTCTCTGGCTATTCCTAATCCAACAGAATACTTTTACTTAACTTAAGCTTTTTTCTGGTTCTTGATTGGCTATTTTATGAAATGTCACAAAAATTACATTATTGTTGCTCCAAGAATGACTAGTAGCATTATTACACCTTCTTACTCATTATTGCCTCAAGGTTACCTCATTGTTAGAAACCTTTACCCTATTATTCTCACAGCTCCTATATTATTAAATTACGTAATACATTCACATGGCGTTATTGAACATGCATACAACTCCTTCAGTACTCCTACTTCAAATCGGCTTTTCATACGTAGCAGGAAACAAGGTAGAGAACATTACTTCTTCAAATTGACGTACATACGTGGTGCAAACAACGTAAAGAAAACCGCAACTTCAAACTGGCATCCACACGTAGCAGCAACAAAAACAAACTACTTCAATTTTAAGGCCAGCATATAGCGTTCAGTTGTTAAACATTTGACTATCGCTGTTCTCTTTGTATCTATAACGAAATGTGTAATGTAGCTGTTTCTGCAAAGGTTTATTTGGATTAAACTGAAGTAGATAGAAAAATAATATTTCGTAAAAATAGTTTGTACACCTGCTAATAAACTATTGAGGGCGGAGAAGGCCATTTGAATGCAGCACTTTCAATTTCTTTTTCATAGTATCCTTAAAGAATAATGGACCCAGAGTACAGGGTGCATTATATTCACGAAGCAGCTATAAAGGATAATACGCTCTCGGAGACCTGTTAGGCAGCAGACCAGCGATAGGAAATATTTAGGGAAGATACCTGTATTGATCTTTTAAGGTGCACGTAGACATAAAATCAGTTTTATGGCCGCCTCTGCACTGTACAATGTAGTACTGCGTGAGATACTGAACTGTGATTAATGAGGGTGAAAGGATTTGAAACAAAAGAAACGGCAATTTTACGATCTTCTTATCTTACTCCTCTTTGTATGAAATGAGGTTCACACAAGTAAGTCTGCTACGCGAGCTACGGATTTTAAACAAAGGACTGTAGCTTTCGTATGAAAACAAAAACCTCTCCAGTAAACACTTCACGTGGACATATGGCTCCGCGGTAACTGTGAGGCTCGCATTCAGGTTCGATTCCCGACGACTGCCCACTCTGACCTCGGGGTTTTGTGGTTTTTCCTGGTCGTTAGGCAAATGCTGGTGTTGTTTCTCATCTAGCACGATTTCCTTTCTATCATTTCCCTTTCCCGTTTCCTTCTCATCATTCATGTGTAATTCTACGTTTCGCGGCGTATGGCGGTGCCGGGTAGATGGAGCAGATGCTTGCTCAAAATAAATAGTACTCCTGTGGCCACTAGAGGGCTGCTTGGTCGTTGGGTCGTTCATTGCTCCCTCTAGGCTGTTCCAATGGGACGAATCTTCCAGCCTGGAACTGTTCGGGACTTCCACGTGTATTGGAGGCCTCCTGTGGTTGCTTCACTTCATCCCTTTCTCCTGGTGGTGATAGTCACAATAGATCTATGTAGGTCACAGTACGCGAGGTGTCTCCCTCCGTTGTACTACAGGCTCCTGTGGTTGCTTCACTTCATCCCTTTCTCCTGGTGGTGATAGTCACAATAGATCTATGTAGGTCACAGTACGCGAGGTGTCTCCCTCCGTTGTACTACAGGCTCCTGTGGTTGCTTCACTTCATCCCTTCCTCTTGGGAGGTGATAGTCACAATAGATCTATGTAGGTAACAGTACGCGAGGTGTCTCCCTCCGTTGTACTATAGCCTCCTGTGGTTGCTTCACTTCATCCCTTGTTCCTGGTGGTGATAGTCACAATAGATCTATGTAGGTAACAGTACGCGAGGTGTCTGCCTCCGTTGTACTATAGCCTCCTGTGGTTGCTTCACTTCATCCCTTGTTCCTGGTGGTGATAGTCACAATAGATCTATGTAGGTAACAGTACGCGAGGTGTCTGCCTCCGTTGTACTATAGCCTCCTATGGTTGCTTCACTTCATCCCTTTCTCCTGGTGGTGATAGTCACAATAGATCTATGTAGGTCACAGTACGCGAGGTGTCTCCCTTCGTTGTACTATAGCCTCCTGTGGTTGCTTCACTTCATCCCTTTCTCCTGGTGGTGATAGTCACAATAGATCTATGTAGGTCACAGTACGCGAGGTGTCTCCCTCCGTTGTACTATAGCCTCCTGTGGTTGCTTCACTTCATCCCTTTCTCCTGGTGGTGATAGTCACAATAGATCTATGTAGGTCACAGTACGCGAGGTGTCTCCCTCCGTTGTACTACAGGCTCCTGTGGTTGCTTCACTTCATCCCTTCCTCTTGGGAGGTGATAGTCACAATAGATCTATGTAGGTAACAGTACGCGAGGTGTCTCCCTCCGTTGTACTACAGGCTCCTGTGGTTGCTTCACTTCATCCCTTTCTCCTGGTGGTGGTAGTCACAATAGATCTATGTAGGTCACAGTACGCGAGGTGTCTCCCTCCGTTGTACTATAGCCTCCTGTGGTTGCTTCACTTCATCCCTTTCTCCTGGTGGTGGTAGTCACAATAGATCTATGTAGGTAACAGTACGCGAGGTGTCTCTCTCCGTTGTACTACAGGCTCCTGTGGTTGCTTCACTTCATCCCTTCCTCCTGGTGGTGGTAGTCACAGTAGATCTATGTAGGTAACAGTACGCGAGGTGTCTCTCTCCGTTGTACTACAGGCTCCTGTGGTTGCTTCACTTCATCCCTTTCTCCTGGTGGTGGTAGTCACAATAGATCTATGTAGGTCACAGTACGCGAGGTGTCTCCCTCCGTTGTACTATAGCCTCCTGTGGTTGCTTCACTTCATCCCTTTCTCCTGGTGGTGGTAGTCACAATAGATCTATGTAGGTCACAGTACGCGAGGTGTCTCTCTCCGTTGTACTATAGCCTCCTGTGGTTGCTTCACTTCATCCCTTTCTCCTGGTGGTGGTAGTCACAATAGATCTATGTAGGTCGCGAGGTGTCCCCCTCCGTTGTACTATAGCCTCCTGTGGTTGCTTCACTTCATCCCTTCCTCCTGGTGGTGGTAGTCACAGTAGATCTATGTAGGTCACAGTACGCGAGGTGTCTTCCTCCGTTGTACTACAGGCTCCTGTGGTTGCTTCACTTCATCCCTTCCTCCTGGTGGTGGTAGTCACAGTAGATCTATGTAGGTCACAGTACGCGAGGTGTCTCCCTCCGTTGTACTTCAGGCTCCTGTGGTTGCTTCACTTTATCCCTTCCTCCTGGTGGTGGTAGTCACAGTAGATCTATGTAGGTCACAGTACGCGAGGTGTCTTCCTCCGTTGTACTACAGGCTCCTGTGGTTGCTTCACTTCATCCCTTCCTCCTGGTGGTGGTAGTCACAGTAGATCTATGTAGGTCACAGTACGCGAGGTGTCTCCCTCCGTTGTACTTCAGGCTCCTGTGGTTGCTTCACTTTATCCCTTCCTCCTGGTGGTGGTAGTCACAGTAGATCTATGTAGGTCACAGTACGCGAGGTGTCTCCCTCCGTTGTACTACAGGCTCCTGTGGTTGCTTCACTTCATCCCTTCCTCCTGGTGGTGGTAGTCACAGTAGATCTATGTAGGTAACAGTACGCGAGGTGTCTCTCTCCGTTGTACTACAGGCTCCTGTGGTTGCTTCACTTCATCCCTTCCTCCTGGTGGTGGTAGTCACAGTAGATCTATGTAGGTCACAGTACGCGAGGTGTCCCCCTGCGCCCTACACGTTTATCTATGTTAGGTACTCTTTGGCCTTTGCGCTACTACTTTATATTCCACTCAAAAATTCGATACCAAGATTTAACTGGAAATATACTTTTTGAGGACCCCTGAATAAAAAAAAGGTTTTTGGAAAAGTCATTGTTCGTGTCTGTGAACAGCTTAACTCTAACAGGAAAAGTCGGTTAAATGCACAAACTTCGTAATTAAGCTTAGCATCTTCAAAGCATGCAACACGAAGATTTTTAAGACAAAACCAACACCCTAAACTACACTCTACATGAAACACGCTTTGTTATAATGTTTGACTTTCTCAAAAGAGCTGATTAAATAACACATTTAACATATCTGCGTGACGAATAATCTGCATAGTTTGAATGTTTTATAAATAGCCCGTGAAGGCGAATAAAATGCATGTTTCGAACTTTTGTAAAGGATCTTTCAAAAAGAATGTCGTATCTTTAACATGTGATACCGCCGTCTTAACCTAAGTGTACATTTAGTTATCTTTTATTTAACATTAGTTTATTTCAAATATTTTATCTACTTTTTCAGTAATTCCAATTTCCCACATTTATAAATTCATTAACAAACATTCCAAATTTTCACATTAAAATTCATAAATATTTATTTGCGCAATTTTTATCAATAAATGTAATTATCTATATCCCGTATTGTTTCTTTAATTTAATATCCAACCTATTTATTACTCTATGTTTAGCGTTTATCTTTAAACACTATGTCTACAATGTTTTTATCTTGGATGTGTTATCCCATCCTTCCTTACTTCTCACTTCGCTTCATTCTTTCACTTGCCTTCTCCTTCCCAGTAGTTAGCTTCATCCTTTCCGCCAATCCTCCCTCGGCTCCCATCTCTTCTCCTACTATCAGCAACTATTCCATCCCGGGCTCCGCTACCCTCTCCATCTGGTCCCTTCTCTTTCTTACTGATTGTATACTGTTCCATCCCACTGGCTCTACTACCCAAACTCTCCATATTCCCATCTAATTCCTTCTACTTTACTCTACTTTCTCCATCTCAATTATATTAGTTCCCTCCTTTACTTCTATTATTCTTCTACCTCATTCCTCCTCTAATCTTTAAATATCCGTTTGTGAAAATTTCAACACTATGAAAGAAACGCATGATTGAAATTAATTTTATATCTAAGAGTAGGTGCATAACAATTAACTAATAATTAAGTTTACAAATCCGTACGTGACCTTTGAGGCGGAATAGTCAGTATTTTGGTGTAGCCTCCACGCGCTGCAATTAGAGCCGCTAAACGCCCTGGCATGGAATCAAAAAGGTTCGAAATATACTCCTGGAGAATCTCCCTCCATGCAGTTTGTGTGCGGGACCACAAATCGTTGACGCTGGTTACTCGAGGACCGTGACGAACAAGTTGCCAACCAACCTTATTTCAAACATGTTCAACGGGCAACATGTGCAGGCCAGAGAAGCAATAGTATCCGTCATTCTTCGAGGAAGACCTGTACATTCCTCGCAACATGTGGCCGGACATGGCCCTGTGAAAATATGGCGTGTAGAGTTGCCTGAAGCAAGGGTGAGTACCTCGGGGCTCTAAAACCTCCCTCATGTACCGGTTACTCTTCATATTGGCCTCAATTCATAGGAAGCGAGGGTCGATTGTTGTAACCAATGGTGCCGCAAACCCCACACTTGGTGTTTGTCCGTTATGCCGCTCAACAATGCAGGCCTCCAGATTGGGCTTGTCACAGTACTGTTGAACACGTATGTGGCCATCACTGTAGGAGATTTGAAGCGGGACCCATCTGAAAAGTCTGCTTTTTGCTATTCAGTAAGCCAGTGACTGCGTTCACGTGGCCATTGCAGTCGCAGACATTTGTGGTTTCTGGACAATAGAAGCCGACGTAATGGTATTGTGCAACCAGTAAAATCCGCAGCAGACGTCGACAAATCGTCGATACAGACAGGTTCGCACCTGTCGAGCCCACACTGCAGATGAAGCAGCACGTTCCGTTATGGCCATGCCGACAAGATGGCGGTCAACCCGCGCTATGGTCACATTGTGTGATACAGTATCCGCTCAATGCTGCGTAAGACCTCTTCTATCCACTGCTTCCACACACGCACCTGCATGTCACGGTATGGTAAACCCACTTCCCGGAGACCAATCATCTGGCCCCTTCTAACTCACTCATGTTCTTATATTGCGCCCTTTGACGTCGACGAGGCATACTGGCACTTGCTTTCACGTTTCACAGCTCTTCATCGATTACATTTGGTGTAACACCAACCTTGTCGGACAAACAAGACAGAGCCCTGCTGGGCCTACTTGTGCCCCATCTCTCTGTAAACCTAATCACTTATTGCTCGCACACTGTTCTACACATCCAGCAAGCTTGAATACATTCATGGTGCTGCAATTTTAATAAATAATAGTTTAGTTCATTATCCCTCCTTCATAATCTTATGCTCCTTATCTACCTCCCATTTCTTCTGCCCATAATCAGCCAAAGTTATTTTCTTCTATTACTTACAATTTTTTACTTTCTCTAAGTAGGGGAAGTATTGTATTCCACCCAAAAACTCGATACCGAGATTTCACCGGAAATACATGTTTTGAGACCCCCTGAATAAAAAAAAGCATTTTTGGAAACATGTCCGTCTGTGTGTGTGTGTGTGTGTGTGTGTGTGTGTGTGTGTGTGAACAACATAACTCAGAAACGAACAGTCGGATAAACACCAAACTTGGTATTTAGGTTCAGTATCTTCCAACGATGCGACACGAAGGTTTCAAGAAAATCTCCCCACCACAGATTACTACACAAAAAATTTAGATCGCGTTAAAATACACAATTTAAGCCATGTACATGTTTTTTGTTGAGTGAACCGTTTTCGAGATATTGCTGGTTATTCCCTTAAATTTTCCAATACTTTTTCTCAAATAGGAATTCGTTATTGGTTTTTTTTATCCTGGACATACAAAGAGAATGGAATACTCCACATAGCAACCAGCTCTTAAAATATTTGAATATCGCTTAAAGCCTAGCAATTCCCCTTGCAGCTACAAGAAAATTAGCTATAAGATTAACATCTCGATTAACATGAAGCATATGGAGAATAAGCGTTTGTAAAAATAGTTTGTACAAGAGTAGAGAAAGTCATATGAGTGTAACACATCAGACGAGCACAATAGCTCCTGAAAATTCAGCAGTATGAGTGTATCACTGTGTTTGCTCAGTTATGTGCTCTTGTTCTTACTCCACCAAATTGGGCGTCAAAAATAGAACCATTCTGTTAAGGAGACATAACTGCCCTTTCCGACGCAAAATACTTATGTTCTAAGGTTACTAAGCAGTGCAAGAGGCGTGGTTTTATCATATTGATATATCCATGTGCACCCAACAAGAAAGGTCAGGTCATATCAGGACTTATTCCAAACGGCAAGAAACAGGGAAATCCACGAAGGTGCAGGCCCATGCCTCTGGAGCAATTCTGCAACTCAGAGGGCCGTCGCACTGTAATTAGGAATCTCTGTTACTACTGTGAACACCATAATCAACCAGAAAAGTACCATAAGAGCCGGGGATATAAGCTGTTGTCTAAACACATTGCAGAACGTGCCACTAACCACAGAAAGCTGTATGAACGAACCTAGCTGGTGAAAAGTGGATGATTGGTGTCTTTTTATATAAGTGACTGAAACAAACTCTGAGCTATATATTACCGACCACGGAGAGAAAAAAAAATTAAAGTTGTTATAAGAAAACTAACGAAGCCTCCCCCAATTGTTTCATGGTAATAGCAAGGTACAGCCACAATAGAAAATTAACCATTCGTTGCGTACATAAAAATCTGATGTGTTACACTCATATGACCTTACCTACTCTTGTACAATCTAATTTTACAAACGCCTATTCTCCATATGCTTCATGTTAATCGAGATATCGAGATGTCAATCTTATTGGTAATTTTCTTGTAGATGCAAGGGGAATATGGTAGCTTTTAAGCGATAGTCAAATATTTTAACGCTGGTTGCTTTGTGGCGCATTTCATTCTCTTTGCATGTCCAGGACATAAAAAAAAATCTGATGTGTTACACTCACATGACTTTCTCTACTCTTGTACAATCTATTTTTACAAACGGCTATTCTCCATATGCTTTATGTTAATCGAGATATCGAGATGTCAATCTTATTGGTAATTTTCTTGTAGATGCAAGGGGAATATGGTAGCTTTTAAGCGATGGTCAAATATTTTAACGCTGGTTGCTTTGTGGCGCATTTCATTCTCTTAGCATGTCCAGGACATAAAAGAAAATCTGATGTGTTACACTCACATGACTTTCTCTACTCTTGTACAATCTAATTTTACAAACGCCTATTCTCCATATGCTTCATGTTAATCGAGATATCGAGATGTCAATCTTGTTGGTAATTTTCTTGTAGAAGCAAGGGGAATATGGTAGCTTTTAAGCGACAGTCAAATATTTTAACGCTGGTTGCTATGTGGCGCATTCCATTCTCTTTGCATGTCAAGGACAAAAAAAATCTGATGTGTTACACTCACATAACTTTCTCTACTCTTGTACAACCTAATTTTACAAACGCCTATTCTCCATATGCTCCATGTTAATCGAGATATCGAGATGTCAACCTTATTTGTAATTTTCTTGTAGATGCAAGGGGAATATGGTAGCTTTTAAGCGATAGTCAAATATTTTATCGCTGGTTGCTATGTGGCGCATTCCATTCTCTTTGCATGTCCAGGACATAAAAAAATCTGATGTGTTACACTCACATGACTTTCTCTACTCTTGTACAATCTATTTTTACAAACGCCTATTCTCCATATGCTTCATATTAATCGAGATATCGAGATGTCAACCTTATTTGTAATTTTCTTGTAGATGCAAGGGGAATATGGTAGCTTTTAAGCGATAGTCAAATATTTTATCGCTGGTTGCTATGTGGCGCATTCCATTCTCTTTGCATGTCCAGGACATAAAAAAATGAATAACGAATTTGAGAAAAAGTATAAGTATTGGAAAATTTAAGGAAATAACAAGCAATATCTCGAAAACGGTTCACTCAGCAAAAAAAATGTATATGATATAAGTTGTGTATTTTAACGCGATCTACATTTTTTGTGTAGTAAAATTTTGTCTATCTCTTATGGTTTACCAGTTATGCAAAAGTCGTTCATAATGAAGAATACTTTTGGAGACATTCCCAGAAATTTCGAGATATACATTTCATTTCTCATGACATTATCTTAAACATATGATATTTTCATCAAAATCGTTAGAGCCATTTTTGAGAAAATTAAAATTTTCGAAAAATGTTCCATGTAAAGGGTAGTCTGGGGTGGGGGGATTTTCTTGAAAATCTTCGTGTCGCATCTCTGGAAGATACTGAACGTAAATACCAAGTTTGGTGTTTATCCGACTGTTAGTTTTTGAGTTATGCTGTTCACAGACACACACACAGACACACACACACACAGACACACAGACACACACACGGACATGTTTCCAAAAATGCTTTTTTTGGATTCAGGAGGTCTCAAAACATGTATTTCCGGTGAAATCTCGGTATCGAATTTTTGGGTGGAATGCAATACTTCCCCTACTTACTATACGTAGTAGAGAAAGTAAAAATGAATAACGAATTTGAGAAAAAGTATAAGTATTGGAAAAGCTAAGGAAATAACAAGCAATATCTCGAAAACGGTTCACTCAACAAAAAAAATGTATATGATATAAGTTGTGTATTTTAACGCGATCTACATTTTTTGTGTAGTAACATTTTGTCTATCTCTTATGGTTTACCAGTTATGCAAAAGTCGTTCATAATGAAGAATACTTTTGGAGACATTCCCAGAAATTTCGAGATATACATTTCATTTCTCATGACATTATCTTAAACATATGATATTTTCATCAAAATCGTTAGAGCCATTTTCGAGAAAATTAAAATTTTCGAAAAATGTTACATGTAAAGGGTAGTCTGGGGTGGGGGGATTTTCTTGAAAATCTTCGTGTCGCATCTCTGGAAGATACTGAACGTAAATACCAAGTTTGGTGTTTATCCGACTGTTAGTTTTTGAGTTATGCTGTTCACAGACACACACACAGACACACACACGGACATGTTTCCAAACATGCTTTTTTTTTGGATTCAGGAGGTCTCAAAACATGTATTTCCGGCGAAATCTCTGTATCGAATTTTTGGGTGGAATGCAATACTTCCCGTACTTACTATACGTAGTAGAGAAAGTAAAAATCTGATGTGTTACACTCACATGACTTTCTCTACTCTTGTACAATCTATTTTTACAAACGCCTATTCTCCATATGCTTCATATTAATCGAGATATCGAGATGTCAATCTTATTTGTAATTTTCTTGTAGATGCAAGGGGAATATGGTAGCTTTTAAGCGATAGTCAAATATTTAATCGCTGGTTGCTATGTGGCGCATTCCATTCTCTTTGCATGTCCAGGACATAAAAAAATCTGATGTGTTACACTCACATGACTTTCTCTACTCTTGTACAATCTATTTTTACAAACGCCTATTCTCCATATGCTTTATGTTAATCGAGATATCGAGATGTCAATCTTATTGCTAATTTTCTTGTAGATGCAAGGGGAATATGGTAGCTTTTAAGCGATGGTCAAATATTTTAACGCTGGTTGCTATGTGGCGCATTCCATTCTCTTTGCATCTCCAGGACATAAAAAAATCTGATGTGTTACACTCACATGACTTTCTCTACTCTTGCACAATCTATTTTTACAAACGGCTATTCTCCATATGCTTTATGTTAATCGAGATATCGAGATGTCAATCTTATTGCTAATTTTCTTGTAGATGCAAGGGGAATATGGTAGCTTTTAAGCGATGGTCAAATATTTTAACGCTGGTTGCTATGCGGCGCATTCCATTCTCTTTGCAAGTCCAGGACATAAAAAAATGAATAACGAATTTGAGAAAAAGTATAAGTATTGGAAAATTTAAGGTAATAACAAGCAATATCTCGAAAACGGTTCACTCAACAAAAGAAATGTATATGACATAAATTGTGTATTTTAACGCGATCTACATTTTTTGTGTAGTAAAATTTTGTCTATCTCTTATGGTTTACCAGTTATGCAAAAGTCGTTCAAAATGTAGAATACTTTTGGAGACATTGCCAGAAAATTCGAGATATACATTTCATTTCTCATGACATTATCTTAAACATATGATATTTTCATCAAAATCGTTAGAGCCATTTTTGAGAAAATTAAAATTTTCGAAAAATCTTCCATGTAAAGGGTAGTCTGGGGTAGGGGGATTTTCTAGAAAACCTTCGTGTCGCATCTCTGGAAGATACTGAACCTAAATACCAAGTTTGGTGCTTATCCGACTGTTCGTTTTTGCGTTATGCTGTATACAGACACACACACACACACAGACACACACACAGACACACAGACACACACACAGACACACACACGGACATGTTTCCAAAAATGCTTTTTTTGGATTCAGGAGGTCTCAAAACATGTATTTCCGGTGAAATCTCGGTATCGAATTTTTGGGTGGAATGCAATACTTCCCCTACTTACTGTACGTAGTAGAGAAAGTAAAAATGAATAACGCATTTGAGAAAAAGTATAAGTATTGCAAAATTTAAGGAAATAACAAGCAATATCTCGAAAACGGTTCACTCAACAAAAGAAATGTATATGACAGAAGTTGTGTATTTTAACGCGATCTACATTCTTTGTGTAGTAAAATTTTGTCTATCTCTTATGGTTTACCAGTTATGCAAAAGTCCTTCACAATGAAGAATACTTTTGGAGACATTCTCTGAAAATTCGACATATACATTTCATTTCTCATGACATTATCTTAAACATACGATATTTTCATCAAAATCGTTAGAGCCATTTTTGAGAAAATTAAAATTTTCGAAAAATCTTCCATGTAAAGGGTAGTCTGGGGTGGGGGGATTTTCTTGAAAACCTTCGTGTCGCATCTCTGGAAGATACTGAACCTAAATACCAAGTTTGGTGCTTATCCGACTGTTCGTTTTTGAGTTATGCTGTTCACAGACACACAGACACACAGACACACACACACACACACACACACACACACACAGACACACAGACACACACACGGACATGGACATGTTTCCAAAAATGCTTTCTTTTGATTCAGGAGGTCTCAAAACGTGTATTTCCGGCGAAATCTCGGTATCGAATTTTTGGGTGGAATGCAATACTTCCCCTACTTACTATACGTAGTAGAGAAAGTAAAACTCTGATGTGTTACACTCACATGACTTTCTCTACTCTTGTACAATCTAATTTTACAAGCGCCTATTCTCCATATGCTTCATGTTAATCGAGATATCGAGATGTCAATCTTATTGGTAATTTTCTTGTAGATGCAAGGGGAATATGGTAGCTTTTAAGCGATAGTCAAATATTTTAACGCTGGTTGCTTTGTGGCGCATTTCATTCTCTTTGCATGTCCAGGACATAAAAAAAAATCTGATGTGTTACACTCACATGACTTTCTCTACTCTTGTACAATCTAATTTTACAAACGCTTATTCTCCATATGGTTCATGTTAATCGAGATATCGAGATGTCAATCTTATTGGTAATTTTCTTGTAGATGCAAGGGAAATATGGTAGCTTTTAAGCGATAGTCAAATATTTTAACGCTGGTTGCTATGTGGCGCATTCCATTCTCTTTGCATGTCCAGGACAAAAAAAAAATGAATAACGCATTTGAGAAAAAGTATAAGTATTGTAAAATTTAAGGAAATAACAAGCAATATCTCGAAAACGGTTCACTCAACAAAAGAAATGTATATGACATAAGTTGTGTATTTTAACGCGATCTACATTTTGTGTGTAGTAAAATTTTGTCTATCTCTTATGGTTTACCAGTTATGCAAAAGTCGTTCACAATGAAGAATACTTTTGGAGACATTCCCAGAAAATTCGAGATATACATTTCATTTCTCATGACATTATCTTAAACATATGATATTTTCATCAAAATCGTTAGAGCCATTTTTGAGAAAATTAAAATTTTCGAAAAATCTTCCATGTAAAGGGTAGTCTGGGGTAGGGGGATTTTCTAGAAAACCTTCGTGTCGCATCTCTGGAAGATACTGAACCTAAATACCAAGTTTGGTGCTTATCCGACTGTTCGTTTTTGCGTTATGCTGTATACAGACACACACACACACACAGACACACACACAGACACACAGACACACACACAGACACACACACGGACATGTTTCCAAAAATGCTTTTTTTGGATTCAGGAGGTCTCAAAACATGTATTTCCGGTGAAATCTCGGTATCGAATTTTTGGGTGGAATGCAATACTTCCCCTACTTACTATACGTAGTAGAGAAAGTAAAAATGAATAACGCATTTGAGAAAAAGTATAAGTATTGCAAAATTTAAGGAAATAACAAGCAATATCTCGAAAACGGTTCACTCAACAAAAGAAATGTATATGACAGAAGTTGTGTATTTTAACGCGATCTACATTCTTTGTGTAGTAAAATTTTGTCTATCTCTTATGGTTTACCAGTTATGCAAAAGTCCTTCACAGTGAAGAATACTTTTGGAGACATTCTCTGAAAATTCGACATATACATTTCATTTCTCATGACATCTTAAACATACGATATTTTCATCAAAATCGTTAGAGCCATTTTTGAGAAAATTAAAATTTTCGAAAAATCTTCCATGTAAAGGGTAGTCTGGGGTGGGGGGATTTTCTTGAAAACCTTCGTGTCGCATCTCTGGAAGATACTGAACCTAAATACCAAGTTTGGTGCTTATCCGACTGTTCGTTTTTGAGTTATGCTGTTCACAGACACACAGACACACACACACACACACACACACACAGACACACACACGGACATGGACATGTTTCCAAAAATGCTTTCTTTTGATTCAGGAGGTCTCAAAACGTGTATTTCCGGCGAAATCTCGGTATCGAATTTTTGGGTGGAATGCAATACTTCCCCTACTTACTATACGTAGTAGAGAAAGTAAAACTCTGATGTGTTACACTCACATGACTTTCTCTACTCTTGTACAATCTAATTTTACAAGCGCCTATTCTCCATATGCTTCATGTTAATCGAGATATCGAGATGTCAATCTTATTTGTAATTTTCTTGTAGATGCAAGGGGAATATGGTAGCTTTTAAGCGATAGTCAAATATTTTATCGCTGGTTGCTATGTGGCGCATTCCATTCTCTTTGCATGTCCAGGACATAAAAAAAT
This sequence comes from Deroplatys truncata, assembly GCA_030765065.1. Classification (NCBI taxonomy): domain Eukaryota; kingdom Metazoa; phylum Arthropoda; class Insecta; order Mantodea; family Mantidae; genus Deroplatys; species Deroplatys truncata. Next base: position 28,130,236 of record CM060981.1, on the reverse strand, counting down.
GAATAACGAATTTGAGAAAAAGTATAAGTATTGTAAAATTTAAGGAAATAACAAGCAATATCTCGAAAACGGTTCACTCAACAAAAAAAATGTATATGATATAAGTTGTGTATTTTAACGCGATCTACATTTTTTGTGTAGTAACATTTTGTCTATCTCTTATGGTTTACCAGTTATGCAAAAGTCGTTCATAATGAAGAATACTTTTGGAGACATTCCCAGAAATTTCGAGATATACATTTCATTTCTCATGACATTATCTTAAACATATGATATTTTCATCAAAATCGTTAGCCATTTTCGAGAAAATTAAAATTTTCGAAAAATCTTCCATGTAAAGGGTAGTCTGGGGTAGGGGGATTTTCTTGAAAACCTTCGTGTCGCATCTCTGGAAGATACTGAACCTAAATACCAAGTTTGGTGCTTATCCGACTGTTCGTTTTTGAGTTATGCTGTTCACAGACACACACACACACAGACACACACACAGACACACAGACACACACACAGACACACACACTGACATGTTTCCAAAAATGCTTTTTTTGGATTCAGGAGGTCTCAAAACATGTATTTCCGGTGAAATCTCGGTATCGAATTTTTGGGTGGAATGCAATACTTCCCCTACTTACTATACGTAGTAGAGAAAGTAAAAATGAATAACGCATTTGAGAAAAAGTATAAGTATTGCAAAATTTAAGGAAATAACAAGCAATATCTCGAAAACGGTTCACTCAACAAAAGAAATGTATATGACAGAAGTTGTGTATTTTAACGCGATCTACATTCTTTGTGTAGTAAAATTTTGTCTATCTCTTATGGTTTACCAGTTATGCAAAAGTCCTTCACAATGAAGAATACTTTTGGAGACATTCTCTGAAAATTCGACATATACATTTCATTTCTCATGACATCTTAAACATACGATATTTTCATCAAAATCGTTAGAGCCATTTTTGAGAAAATTAAAATTTTCGAAAAATCTTCCATGTAAAGGGTAGTCTGGGGTGGGGGGATTTTCTTGAAAACCTTCGTGTCGCATCTCTGGAAGATACTGAACCTAAATACCAAGTTTGGTGCTTATCCGACTGTTCGTTTTTGAGTTATGCTGTTCACAGACACACAGACACACACACACACACACACACACACACACACACACAGACACACAGACACACACACGGACACACAGACACACACACGGACATGGACATGTTTCCAAAAATGCTTTCTTTTGATTCAGGAGGTCTCAAAACGTGTATTTCCGGCGAAATCTCGGTATCGAATTTTTGGGTGGAATGCAATACTTCCCCTACTTACTATACGTAGTAGAGAAAGTAAAACTCTGATGTGTTACACTCACATGACTTTCTCTACTCTTGTACAATCTAATTTTACAAGCGCCTATTCTCCATATGCTTCATGTTAATCGAGATATCGAGATGTCAATCTTATTGGTAATTTTCTTGTAGATGCAAGGGGAATATGGTAGGTTTTAAGCGATAGTCAAATATTTTAACGCTGGTTGCTATGTGGCGCATTCCATTCTCTTTGCATGTCCAGGACATAAAAAACATCTGATGTGTTACACTCACATGATTTTCTCTACTCTTGTACAAAGTATTTTTACAAACGCTTATTCTCCATCTAGTTCATGTTAATCGAGATAAACATTTGCAAACTCTATCTTATTGCTAATTTTCTTGTAGATGTAGGGGAAAATATATTTACAAGGGCAATATAGAACAACAGTAGCCTTTAAGCACATACATATCTCTTAATAGCTGGTTGCTAGGTGCAACACCACTCCCTTTGCCACAGATTATAACTCTTTGCATATCCAAGACAAAAAAAATGAATAACGAATTCCCATTTGAGAAAATAAGTATTGAAAAATTTAAGGGAATAACAAGCAATATCTCGAAAATGGTTCACTCAACAAAAAAAAATGTATATGACCTAAATTGTGTATTTTAACGCGATCTACATTTTTTGTGTAGTAAAATTTTGTCTATCTGTTATGGTTTACCAGTTATGCAAAAGTCGTTCACAATAAAGAATACTTTTGGAGACATTCCCAGAAAATTCAAGATATACATTTTATTTGTCATAAAAATATCTTAAACATAGGATAAATTTATTTAAAATCGTTAGAGCCATTTTTGAGAAAATTAAAATGTTCGAAAAATCCATGTAAAGGGTACTCTGGGGTGGGGGAATTTTCTTGAAAACCTTCGTGTCGCATCCTTGAAAGATACTGAACCCAAATACCAAGTTTGGTGTTTATCCGACTGTTCGTTTCTGAGTTATGCTGTTCACAGACACACACACAGACAGACACACACGGACATGTTTCCAAAAATGCTTTTTTTGGATTCAGGGGGTCTCAAAACATGTATTTCCGGTGAAATCTCGGTATCGAAATTTTGGGTGGAATACAATACTTCCCCTACTTACTATACGTAGTAGAGAAAGTAAAAATGTGAAAATAAACTGCATATTATTAGATCAACATCCTGATACCAATTTTGTATACACAATTCCCTGGTCTCTATGGTACAGATGTAAATAAAGTCTGGTTGCATCAGGATAAGGCATCACGTCTGCTCCAACCTACAAAGTTTTGGAGGACATAGAGAGAGAAATGGGAATACATTCCACATTTTTCAGCGACATCCATATTAAAGTCATCTGATGCATCACTGATGGAGTTTTGCGCATTGGGGTTACTGAAGAGAGCCCTTGGAAGCAGACGGCAGCGAATTTGGATGGTCTCTGGAAAGCTACCAGAAGGAATGGAATAAACAGGACATCCCTGTATTTCGTAGCAGTTTGCTCCAGTGGAAGTTGTGCTAGATTGATAGCTCAAGCTAAAGGTTGCCAGTATGAACATGACTGTTGGTGGAGGCGTGGTTTTTCATGAGGTAAGGGGGTCTTAAGTGTGTGATTATAGATTGCGGATAGCCCTCTGTATAATTTTATCAGTGTGATGAAGTAGTCGACCAACTAGCCCTCTAGTGTCCACGGAAATAGTGTTTCCTTTGAGCAAGCATCCGCGCCATCTGTCCGGCACCGCCATACGCCACGAAACATAGAAGCACGCTTGACAAGTGATGAGAAAACGGAAAATTATGTAAAGGAAATCTTCTTAGAGTAAAAAACACCCTATCATTTGCATTTTTCAAGGTCAGAGTGAGAGGTCGACGGGAATCGAACACGGAACCTTCGATTGCGAGCCTCACACTTTACAGCACAGACATCTCGCTCGCTGTTTTCGACATTTCGTCTTCTCTTACATACTGAATTTTGTTTACTGCGCTGTGAAAGCGGATTCTTCAAGACCCAGACAGGCGCACTGCGTTTGAAAACTCAGAATGTCGCATTCACAGGTTACAAATATTGAAGCGATAAGCGCCGCTGGATTATTAAACTGCGATAATCAACTGTTTATTGACGTAGAGCGCACTGTGTCCAGGATTAAACTGACAATAGCAGCGCTCATGTAATTCTTTCTGTAACACGTCGAGTCTGATACACGTCTCTGATAATCAGTATAATCAAAGTGTGCGATCATAGGGTGTTCAGGAAATCTGTTCCTATGTTTCGGAGTTCTCGCTTTCATTGCTGGAATTAAAAAGTATCGCAGTATTTTTTTAATTCTATTTTATTTTACGCCGCTTTATCTCCTTGGTCATATCGCGACAAATCTGTTGGTGGATATCTCTTAGAACGTTATGTGATGGACAGTTAGCCTTCTAGGTCTCATCCCTGTAACCACCTGCCTTATGCCGTGCAGATGGCGTTATGGTGCCGTCCAGTCTAACCGCCGCCCCCATATAAAGGCGAACAGTTAGCCTTCTAGGTCTCATCCCTGTAACCACCTGCTTCGTGCCGTGCAGATGGCATTAGGGTGCCGTCCAGTCCAACCGCCGCCCTCACACAGAAATGCGGACAGTTAGACTTCTAGGTCTCATCCCTGGAAATGTCATCTTGCTTCGTCACGTGCCCACAGAGGCCCCCAGCTTCTGCTTAGTATCGCAGTTTTTGATTCAAAATGTAAGCCCAGTTCTATTCGATGGTAATTTAATGCTTGCCTTGTCACACATTTTCACCCAAAGTTAATTGAATATGAATATCAGAAGTCCAACATTTTTAAAAATTATTTTTGGGGCTATAGATAGAGGACCTATCTCCTTTTGATACATTTTAACTTTGGTACATCCGTTCTGCATTGGGGCAGTACCCTTATATCCCGCGAAGAGCCTGGTTCCGACAACTCGACTGGCGACCCCACATTCAACCAATACGGAGAGGTATGAGGCCAGCATCTCGCATTCCCCAGCCAGAAAGTTGACAGGCCAAGATCGTTGCCTATCGCAGCTCCCCACTTTCCTCACGATGCTGAGTGCGCACCGGCCCTACCTGGACTTAAATCCACATCCTCATGAGTGGGATCGAACTCCAGCGCATTTTGTAACAGGAACAGAGCTACATCTTTCTTTTTATCGTAATCTCTCTTGTTTCAAGAAAGCGTTCTAAACGTGATCCTTGTTACTTTCAGGAATCAATATAATATTACTGATATTTTACAAATTCGAGCGCTGTCTAAAAATAGTATTTGCTTAAATGTGGTTTTATTTTGCCCCTTGTATCCTATCTACTCCATCAAATAGAGTATTTCAGGTGAAGTCTGTACATGTAGGTTTTAGGAGAAGCTATACTTTCGTCTGCCTTAGGGAAGGGTTGGGATAGTAACCGAACAGACCTCGGACAGTAGAAGGGAAAGATGAACCTGACTGCCGCTGTTTGAGTCCATCCACGTGAATATCTTTAGGGAAATACGCTAAGAATCCGTCTCCCGTTAAATTTTAAGGAATGCTCACGGGGAAAGCTGGTCGAGTAGTCAGGAAAACAACCCTTAGACTTGTGCACCATCGGAAATCGAACAGCAGCGAGCGTTTTACCTCGTTGCTCTGTTCTTACTTCTCTAGAGCTACCTTACAAAAACTCTTCTCAGCCGATATTTAATCCTCGAGTCCTGGTCATGCATAAACACACTTCTCAACAATTACTGTTATTAAGGGGCTTTAGTTTCACTACAGCTTACCTCTTATAGGAATTGTTGCATCCACCCAGAAATTCGATATGAACACACGCGTTTTGAAGTCCCCTGAAAGCGCGCGCAAGAACTTTGCAATTACGCCCAGTATCTTTCAATCAAACAACCTTCTTTTGCCACCACAAAAATAAGAGAGTTAATGGTGACTTTTTGATGAATATGACGTTTCGCACTCACTTAACTTTCTCTACTCAGTCTTCTATTTCTTGTTAATGCAGATAAACTTTCAAATATGCAGATAACTACGAGAAAAAATTTAATGCGACATGAACCCTGAAAAAGTAAAATCTAATGCGCTGTGCTCACATGACTTTCTCTACTCACTCTACAGAATGTTTTTACAAGCACTTATTCTCCATATACTTCATATTAATCGAGATAAACATTAGCAGACTATCTTATTGCTAATTTTCTTGTATGTGCAAGGGGAATATGGTAGGCTTTAAGCGATGGTCAAATGTTTTAAGCGCTGGTTGCTATGTGGAGCATTACATTCTCTTTGTATGTCCAGGAGACAAAAAAAAAAGAATAACGAATTCCCATTGAGAAAAAGTATACGTATGGGTAAATTCAAACAAATAACAAGGAATATCTCGGAAATGGTTCACTCGACAAAAAATGTATACGACATAAATTGTATGTGCTAACGAGATCTACATTTTTTGTGTAGAAACATTTTGTCTATCTCTTACGATTTATCCAAAAGTCATTCAGATGAAGAGAACTTTTGGGGACATTCCCAGAAAATTCAATTCACATTTGCCATGAAAATATCTTAAACATATAATATCTTAATCAAAATCGTTAGAGCCGTTTTTGAAAAAATCAAAATTTTCGAAAAACTTCACACGTAAAGAGTAGTCTGAGGTGAGGGGATTTCCTTGAAAATCTTCGTGTCGCATCCTTTGACGATACTAAACTCAAATACCAAGTTTGGTACTTATCCGACATTTCGTTTTGAGTTAATGCTGTTCAGAGACAGACACACAGACAGACATACACATGGACATGTTTCAAAAAATCTGATGTGGTACACTCACATGACTTTCTCTACTCTTGTACAATCTAATTTTACAAACGCCTATTCTCCATATGCTTCATGTTAATCGAGATGTCGAGATGTCAATCTTATTGGTAATTTTCTTGTAGATGCAAGGGGAATATGGTAGCTTTTAAGCGATAGTCAAATATTTTAACGCTGGTTGCTATGTGGCGCATTCCATTCTCTTTGCATGTCCAGGACAAAAAAAATGAATAACGAATTTGAGAAAAAGTATAAGTATTGGAAAATTTAAGGAAATAACAAGCAATATCTCGAAAACGGTTCACTCAACAAAAGAAATGTATATGACATAAGTTGTGTATTTTAACGCGATCTACATTTTTTGTGTAGTAAAATTTTGTCTATCTCTTATGGTTTACCAGTTATGCAAAAGTCGTTCACAATGAAGAATAATTTTGGAGACATTCCCAGAAAATTCGAGATATACATTTCATTTCTCATGACATTATCTTAAACATATGATATTTTCATCAAAATCGTTAGAGCCATTTTTGAGAAAATTAAAATTTTCCAAAAATGTTCCATGTAAAGGGTAGTCTGGGGTGGGGGGATTTTCTTGAAAACCTTCGTGTCGCATCTCTGGAAGATACTGAACCTAAATACCAAGTTTGGTGTTTATCCGACTGTTCGTTTCTGAGTTATGCTGTTCACAGACACACACACACAGACACACACACAGACACACAGACACACACACGGACATGTTTCCAAAAATGCTTTTTTTGGATTCAGGAGGTCTCAAAACATGTATTTCCGGTGAAATCTCGGTATCGAATTTTTGGGTGGAATGCAATACTTCCCCTACTTACTATACGTAGTAGAGAAAGTAAAAATGCTTAATTTGGATTCATAGCACCTCAAAACATGTATTTCCGGTGAAATATCGGTATTGATTTTTTTAGTGCAACGCAATACTTCCCCTACTTTACATAGAAACGAAAGTAGGTATGTAGTTTAACGAATCTACATTTTGGGGTGTAATAAGAATGAAAAGAACCACTATCTATTCCAAAATTTACAATTTATTTGTCATGCAACTTTCTTAAACATATATCTTAATCAAAATAGTTAGAGCCGTTTTTACAAAGCTGTTTCCTTGAAATACACTGAATCTAAATACCAAATTTGGCGTTTACCGTATTTTCGTTTATGAGTTATGTTGTACACAGACACAGGCACGGACTTTTTTCTAAAAACGTCTATCTGGATTCAGGAGCTCCAAAATCTGAAAAACTAAAATTAGGTTATCTCCGAACGTACGTCATTCATTGGCTTGAACAGGGTATGAATCCAGCCGAGCTTGCTAATGACTGCGCTGTTACTACAGCTAACTATTGTCTGTCTCTCTGATACATGATTCTGGAGCTATCAGTGGTGCCCCTGCCCTTGCCAACGGAGTATTTAACCACAAAAAGCAAAGCTCGTATTTTGAAAATTCGCACTTGTGTGAGAGAAATTACCTATTTTAGAGCGAAAAACATTACCACATTCGTATTAAGTCTTTATTTATTTGTGTTTATCAGTAAGAACATTCAAAAGAAAAATTATTACATAACTTCAGAATGTGTCGTCACAGACCATAGGGTCGTCCTCCGTGGTTACCGTGCCAACCTCTAGTTCCGGAGGTCACGGGTACAAACCCGGCGGAGGTAGTATGGCTTCCTTCGGAAGGGAAGTAAAGCCGGTGGTCCCGTGTCGTAGATTTACGCCTCGTAAAAGAACCTCAAGCCTGATAGAGGCCTCTGAGCAAAATTTCCGGTCTTTCACGCCCAATATAGAAAAGGGATGCTAAGGACCATAGTAGTTAAAGAGCATCCATAAATTAAAAAAGAACTATAGGTGCCCTATATCATTCTTCTGTTACCCCTGAGAGCTTTTCGGTTGAATTCTGTAACGCCTTATGGAATATGTCTGTAGTATCACATAAAATGTTTACTTTCTCTACTACGTATAGGGGATGTAGGACATGATTATCGGAGTGAAATACCTCGCGCGTTGCGACCATCCTGATCTATTGGGGCTATACCCCCAGGAGGCAGGGATGAGGCGAAGGAGGTCCCAGGTGCGCTGGCAGACATGCCTACAGAGACGCGCAGAAGTAGCTAATATTTTCAGTTTGAACACCCGTGCACCAAAGAGCGAGGAATTTAAAGCAATACTGACAGCTCACTCTCGCGTACACATGGGGTAGAAATCTTTCCAATGCGTTTGCATCCACGCCATCTGCCTGGCAGCGCAGGACCTGATATGTGAAATGGAGATGAAATGAGAGGAAATGCAGAAAGGAGATATCGTGGTAGAATATACCACCAAGGCATTCCCTTTGGCGACCAGGGAAAACTAGTAAAAATTCCCATGGTCAAAGTAAGTAGTCACCGGGAATCGAATCCGGGACTTCCCGAATGTGGGCACAGACGTTGCCGCCTGAGCCATCCCGCTCGGTCTTACCTATAGTATGTATACCGAGATTTGACCGGAAATACACGTTTTGAGACTCCCTGAATCACAAAATAGTGCGCGTCGCGCGTGCGGGCATGTGAGTGTGTCTTTAAACAGCATAACCCAATAACGAAAAGACCTTTAAATACCAAACTTGGCATTTAAGTTCAGCTTTTTCCAAGAATACGAGTGCAGATTTTCTGGAACCACCATCCCCAAACCTAACTCGTTTCACATAATTGTTTTTACTTTCTCTACTACGTACAGTAAGCAGGGGAGGTATTGTATTCCACCCAAAAATTCGATACCGAGATTTCACCGGTATATATATTTTGAGACCCCCTGTATCCAAAAACTGTATTTTTGGAAACATGTCCGTGTGTGTATCTGTCTGTGTGTGTGTGCCTGTGAACAGCGTAACTCAGAAATGAACAGTCGGATAAACACCAAACTTGGTATTTAGGTTCAGTATATTCCAGAGATGCGACTCGAAGGTTTTTAAGAAAATCCAATGTTAATCGAGATATTAATCTTATTCCTAATTTTCTTGTAGATGCAAGGGGAATTGGTAGGCTTTAAGCGATAGTCAAATATTTTAAGAGCTGGTTGCTATGTGTGGTATTCCATTCTCTTTGCATTACCAGGACATAAAAAATGAATAACGAATTCCCATTTGAGAAAATAAGTATTGAAAAATTTAAGAGAATAACAAGCAATATCTCGAAAATGGTTCACTCGACAAAAAAATGTATATGACATAAATTGTGTATTATAACGCGATCTACATTTTTTGTGTACTAAAATTTTGTTTATCTCTTATGGTTTACCAGATATGCAAAAGTCGTTTATAATGAAGAATATTTTTGAGACATTCCCAGAAAATTCGAGATATACATTTAATTTGTCATGAAAATATCTTAAACATATGATATTTTAATCAAAATCGTTAGAACCATCTTTGAGAAAATTAAAATTTTCAAAAAATGTTCCGTGTAAAGGGTAATCTGGAGTGGGGGGATTTTCTTTAAACGTTCGTGTCCAGCTCTGGAAGATATTGAACCTAAATACCAAGTTTGGTATTTATCCGACTGTTCATTTCTGAGAATGCTGTTCACAGATCACACACACGGACATGTTTCCAAAAATGCTTTTTTGGATTCAGGGGGTCTCGAAACATGTATTTCCGGTGATATCTCGGTATCGAATTTTTGGGTGGAATACAATACTTCCCCTACTTACTATACGTAGTAGAGAAACTAAAAAATGTAGATCTGCTTGAAACACACAATTTAATTCAAATACGTTTTGTGGCAACAGCCATTTCTGAGACATCCGTTATTAATAGCTCGAATTGTTCATTACTTGGTCATTCTCTTAAGGTCAACATTCAGCTGTTTCTCGCGATGTCATATTGTCATATGTCAAGGCTTATTTGTATTAAAATGAAGTAGATAGAAAACTAAACTTTCGTAAGAATAATTTGTATATCCACTAATAAATGAAAAAGGATACAGAAAGTTATGTGAATGTCACAGATCAGATTTTTTCTCATGATCGTGCAAGTTTATAATTTTAAAGGCATCACAGAGCGATATGCTGTTTAAAAATCTGACTATATCTTTACATACTGTGTCATATAACGTCATGTGTAGATATGAATCGAAAGTTTATCTGCATTAAAAAGTAGCAGTTAGATTAAAAATATTTTTAAGATAATTTGTAGAAGAGTGAGTAGAGAAAGGCGTGTGAATGTGTTCAGATTAGATTGTGTGGTAAATACCAGAACGCAAGGCACAAAATGTTGCGGACGCAGGTGAAATGAAACGCCATGCAGAGTATCGAATACAATAGCTGGCCCTGGCTGCTGCATGGAGGTGAGCCAGCGCTAAACAAACGCCTGTGTGAAACACTTTGCAGGGTCCGTCACGCCGTGAGACCAAAGTAACACTCATTAATTCATGTGCATCACACACACTAGCAGCAATTAATGTTGAATGGGTAGACGATCCACGGGAACAAACATGTCTTCTTTACTCAACGCGGTCGTCCAGCGTTTAGGCTCATCCAGATACAGCTTCTGGAAACGATCAGCTATACCTCACGTAGTGCAAACTTTTATTCCGTTCTCCAGCACCTTAGGTAGAGTAAGTATTGCATTCCACCCAGAAAATTCGACATCGAGATTTCACCCAAAATATACATTTCCAAAAAAAAAAACATGTTTAGAAAATGGTCCCTGTGAGTGGTATCTGTAAACACAAACGAAACTCGGACAAATAGCAAATCTGGTATTTAAATTCGGTATCTTGCAAACATACGATATAAAGGTTTTCAATAAAACCCCATCACCCCAAACTACCCTTTACATGGAATTTTTTTCCTCTAAATTTTCGATTTTATCAAAAATAGCTCTAACTATTTTGATAAAAGTATTATAAATGTTGAGGCAGTATTTTTAACACTTAAATGATTTCAGTCTAATTATATAAAATATAAATTCAATAACAGCCGCCTTAAAGCAATATGTGTATTAACAAGATATAAAAAGTGCATATTACGTGAATGTATATGTTTATATTATTGTATACATGTGTAATAATGTTATGTGAATGTATTACGTAGTTTAATAATGTAGGAGCTGTGAGAATAATAGGTTAAAAGTTGCTAACAATGAGGTAATATTGAGGCAATAATGAGTAAGAAAGTTTAATAATGCTACTAGTCATTCATGGAGCAACAATAATATAAATTTTGAGACAGTTTATAAATACCCAATCAACAACCAGAAAAAGCTTTAGTTAAATGAAGGTATTCTATTGGACTAGGATTAGCCAATCAGAAACTGAAGTATAGCAAAATTTACAAATTCAGAAGTCAGGTGGCTGTAGACAGTGTTCCTAACCGGACGTGAGATGCGTCCTCGAGAAATTTAATACATATTCAGTGTGAGACGAAAAATAGTTTAGTGTTAAAAAGTGCAAGTATTTAATAAAAAAATCTCACAGCTCTCTCTCTCTCTCTCTCTCTCTATCAGTGAAGTGTTGTTTAAATCGTGTCAAGCATTAATAAAAGGAGTGAAGTAAAATTAAAATCTGTGTAAGCCTACATTCTTCAGTCGCACCACTCCCTGTTAAGACATTCATGTCTCTAAAAATAATACTGACGCAGCCGAGGCAAAAATAAATATATAATATTTAAAGAAACAGTAAAAATTACAAAGTTAATATTTTTTAAAACATTTTTTGGGGCCAAGTCCACCGGAACGTACACTTAGGGCGAAGGCTACCGGAAACTTTTTACCATACGTGCTGTTGCAACTACTTCAAGTTCGGCTCCCCAACATAAGAACAACAATACAACAGCTAAAATAAACCTACCTCAAATTGGCTCCCATACGTGGGGCAGAAACAAACCTACTTCAATGTCTACATGGAAAATAAAATGTATAGGTACCATATCTTTTATTCGATTAACCTGTTCTTTTTTCTGAATGAATGTTTTACAATTTCGTATAGCTGGTAAACTTAAGAGCTAGACAAACACATATTACACAAAAATGTACTAGTGCACTACAATAGTTTTGCGTTCACAGGAACCATTTACTGAACAAAAGAATACAGATGATATTACAGGTATGCACCTTTGTCATCGTTCTGGCAGCTTCCGTATTTGCATAGCAAACCAATGTTTAGGGGCACCCTGGCATCCCTAGTGGACATTTGCTGCGAAGGTCTACCCGGGCAATAGCCGTAACCCTGACAACCCAGGGTCAGCGCCATCCGAGTGGGTCTCCAAGTGTGGGGGTTTCCCATGGGACCAATACCTTGATTCCTAAGAAGGCCCCCCCTCGCGCTTTAGTAGGAATGGAAGTGGATACGCCACTTACGCGCGTCACCTTTAAAAAGGGTGACTACCGAAAAAATCCGTAGGGCCGACAGCACTCTAGCATGCCGTCTACCAACTCTCACTCATGGTTGGTGCCGGAGAAAATCGTGGTGTCTCACAAACCAACCTGGCCCCTGATAGACAACTACATGAACATCGTCATTGTTGGTGAACTCCGAATGACCTCTTTGATTGCGTGTAGTAGGGTATAGTCGCTAGGAACCAGATCCGGCAAATATGGAGGATGTGGCAGCACATGTGGCCGCGCACTGTCGTGTTGGAGATAAACGCCACGGTCCCATTTTCTGTGGCGCCGTTATTGAATACGTCGGCGGACTAGGTGCACTGAACTGCAGTAACGATCACTGTTATATTGGGAGGGATCCAATCCATCAGAATTATCCCTTCCTGATCCCAGAACACATTCGCCGGCCATGACTTCTTCTTGGGACGAAGGCTCCCAGCATGCTTCCATTCCATAGACTGACGTTTCGTTTCTGGAGTCTCGTGGAAGAGCCATGACTAGCCGACGTTAACCAGACGCTCAAAAACTTCTTTGGATCAACATGTACGAGGGGCACTATTTATATTTTGAGCCTAATAATTAAAACAAAGTAATTTCTGATTGAAAACTGCTTTATTGTTTTTCAAAATATTCTCCTTCATGATCAATACACTTTTGCATCAGTTTGAACCATTTGTCAAAGCATTTATTCCGGTCTTCTTGAGACACCTCCAAAGCATGGTTTTTGAAGGCATCAACGGCTTCTTCTGCCAACCAAAATCGTTGTACACGCAATTTATTCTTGATGTTCGGGAACAAAAAGAAGTCATTGGGTGCCAAATAAGGACTGTATGGCGGATGACCATCAATTCGATTTTTTGAGCCGTCAAATACTCTGTTGTTAGACGAGGGGGTGTGCGCTCGCATTGTCTTGATGAAGAAGGATCCTACGGTTCTTATTGGTTTTCCTTACTTCACCGAAGACTTCCGGCAAATAAATGGTTGTGTACTATACGACATTGAGCGTTTTACGTTCCTATAAAGGCACTGTTGCCACGTGGCCAGTTTTGCTGAAAAAGCAGGCGACCATTTGTTTCGAAGTGCTTTGAGTGCGAACAACTTTTGTTGGATTTGCTTCATCTTGAAACACCCATACAGTCGACTGCTGTTTACGTTGCGACTCATACACATAGATCCATGATTCGTCACCTGTTACAACCTTATATACGTCTTTTAAGGCACCGCCATTGTATTTCTTGAGCGTTTTTGTTCACCAATCGACACGAGCATTTTTTTGAGATTGCGTCAAATTATGTGGGATCCAACGACAACAGGCCTTTTTCACGGCTAAATAATTATCAATATTTTATATATGCTGGTGAAACTAATGCCTAGGGTTGCCTCAATCTCACAATGTGTCGTATGACGATCTTTCAGTATTAGTTTTTGCAAGGCATCAATGTTTTCTGGCACAACAACTGATTTTGGACGACCTTCACGAACTTCATCATTGAGCGAACGGTGGCCACGATTAAATTCGTTATACCAGCGTTTCACAGTGGCAAAGGATGGAGCTTCGTCGCCAAATGTGGAAGTTAGTTGATCAATACACTCTTGTCTTGATAATCTACGTCGAAGGACGTAATAAATCATTGCACGAACATTTTCACGAGTTAATTCCATGTTTTTGTTGACACACAATTTTCAAGTTAGTGTAAACAAAACAAATGACGCTCTATTGACAAAATGTTTGAAGTAGATTATGGTAAAAAATGCCAAAATTTCCATTGGAAACGTCGGATGGCACCTACAACATTCACGGGTGCAAGGCTCAAAATATAAATAGTGCCCCTCGTACTGTTGCGCCAACTATTGACATATATCTACACGCTTCTGTTTCTGCGCAATGGTGAGACTATAGGGTACCCATTGTGTCACACACCTTCATCTTCAAATCCTCGTGTATGATGGCATGGAAGTTTCCCCGTGATAACTGTTGCCTTCTCTAGTTCAATAAACGCGATTCGCTGTTCTCCATTATGAATTCATTGACATGCTGAGCAGTGTTTTGTTTGCATTTTATTGCTTCATAATTTTTATTAATATACAATATTATGTTACCCAACTAGAGGGCTCCGCGGTAACGTGTGAGACTCGCATTTGGTAGGTCATATATTCGATTCCCATCGATTGCCCACTTGGAACTTTGTTTTTTCGTGGTTTTCCCTGATCGATAGGCGAATGATGATGTTTCTCCTCTACCAATAATTCCTTTCCATTATTTCCGTTTCATTCAGTTTCCTTCTCATCTTTCAGGTTTTGTGGCGTATGGCAGTACCGGACACATGGCGCGGATACTTGCTCAAAGGAAAGAGTGATCTTCTGGACACTAGAGGGCTGCTAGTCGACAGATCTTTCATCGCCCTCTGTGGGCATCTCCAGGACGGGTTTACGAACCTGGAAATGTTAGGGACTTCAGCGCGTCTCTGTGGCCAGTCTGCCTGTAGCCCCCTGTGGTTCCTTCACTTCATCCCTTCCTCTTGAGGGCAATAAATCTCTCATAGATCGCAATGCGCGAGGTTACCATTTGTTGTATAAGCTATACCCTATTGCTTCACACTACAGCCAGGGCCAGCTAATGCTTAAAATCTAGTGACTTTCTGGACATTTTTGTGGATTCGAACCTTGTTGATGATCATCGTCAAAATATTCCTTGCGGGTCAGGTGTTTGTATGTTCAGTTACTTCTTGTGTTATTAGCCTATCTTGTTACTAACTGATGATGATCACTGAGGGATCTCTTAAAGAGGCCTGCCCATAGGCTCATGGATCCCTTCGTGCCTCAAATTCTTGACATTGTTAAAGTTCTATGGTAAGTATAAAGCGGACCCGTAGGCAGGGCAGAGGTGTGATTTCAGAGTGGCGAAATGGTGGAAGAAGAAAGCATTGTGTTGACACCCAACGGGGTTTACGGGTTCTGGATAGAAACAAAGCGGGACCGTCAAGAGAGCCAACAGGAATTGATCTATGGAGTAGGAAAGTGTGCCATACGTATAGAAATAGAGCAGGCTCTGAGAGAAGCATGGGAATACAGAAGCAATAATAATGGGAGAGTTAATATTAGAATAGGGAGGGAGAGTGATTAAAGAATGAATATGTAGTGGAAATGAAACATGATCTAGAAGGGAACAAATTAGACAAAGTAAAGACAAGTGTATTGCTAAGCAAGTGATAGATTTATATGAAATCGTGAAGTGAATGATTTAGATACAAAGGACGGTAAACACAGAGAGGGCTAGGAGGGAGAGTTACATTTCTTAATATGTACGAGCAATTGTTGTTATGGCCGATCAGCACGGGGCACAAAATAAGTTGAGACAGTAACTATGGTTATATATGCCATATATATAATAATGTGAATTATAATGTGAAATGGTATTAATAAGAAAAATACTTGTATAAATAGAAGTTAAGGCATAAGTTTTATGTATGTGCAAGTGTAGCTGGAGCTGTGGAACCCTTGTTAAAAGCCGACAAACATATCTTTGTGTTAGAATTAGGGCCGAGGCAAAAAGGACTGGTACCGGATAGTCATAAAAGCCAGACCTTGAGTCTTTTTGAAATAGAAAAGGCGACAAGCGAACATAACATATTTTTGTAGAGAGGTCACATGTTTGCAAACGTCGAACAATAGCCGGGTAAGACTTCTGGAAGGTTCCAAGCTGAACGAAGGCAATGAAATTTTAAGGAAGAATATGTTTAAAATCTTTAAGGGGAGAAATGTTAGTTGTAGCGACCCCATCAGCCAGGACGGTTTAGAATAAAGTGCTGCATGTGAATAACATACATGTAAGCTCTCAGAAGCAGGCGTTATTAGTTACTTCTCATAATGTAGAGGAACATTGAAATGTTATCAATTTAAAAGTCATAGGAACGTGTGATAAATACTCAATTATTTCTAGAGCACGTATAAAATACTTGATTGCTCAGCGACCGCAAGTTTGGCGTACGAACGTGGTAGGGCTCGACCGTTCTACTACCTCAACTAACTTAAGAAACTGTGTAGCTTATTACTAAAACAGTAAATGCGTGTGCCATTAAAGCATAGTGTTCTTCATTAACTTAATCTATTGTTGGAGTTGTTACTTATTACCTTCCTTCCCGTATCATACCCTGCAAAGTTATACAAGCTCTACCAAAAACCCAATTAACAGCAGCCGTGGCAAGAAATAAAAATAACACTTTAAGAGTAACAACTAAAACACAAGATAATTATCAGTATCACCCTAGTTCATATATTAATATATCGGACATACTGCGAGTTATGCTTTCCCACCACGAGTATACCGCAAAGTATTCTTTAAGCTATTGAATATGCATGTAATAGTTACCATTTCCCGCTGGTAGTGGAGATTCAAAGACGATTGGAGGAAGTAAGGGAAGGAGATAGGAATGGGAGAAGAACACTAAGCAGTATAGTGACTTTAAATGAGAAACTGTTAGCGATATGAAGCCAACTCAACACACATGTTTTGTAAATGCGGAAGCTTGGGTGTGATCGGCAATAGGAGCCAGGCCTCGACGCTGATCATGCCCAGATGTATTGTATTAGCTCAACACTCAATAAAGGTATCATATCATAAAGCGGACCACTCCTTGATATTTACCCTTGGTATCTCCTCAGGTTCTAAAAGGAAGGACCCTAGGGATACATTTCTATGCAGAGCAAAATACTGTGAAGTCACAAAATCCCTCATTTCGGATATAAAGAGACTTGAGTAAATGCCATTATGTACAAATCTCTGCGCAGAGTTTTGTGGTCCGTAAGACAGCCCACAACGCCTCTGAGCCTAGACCTGGTCAAATTCACGAGAAACTCACTGACTTTACGGTCAGGCCACGATATCAAAAGATGGACCTGTCTGGCAGTGGTTCTCTTACTCCAGTACCCTCGCCATAAGCTGAATTATCTCATACCCCACAGTTGTTGTTGACACCCAGCAAAAGGGATCAGACAAATAAAGCCAAGCCCTGATCCTCTCTTTGCAAGAGTGTTGGCCAACGCATTTCCTCTAATACTAGCATGCCTATAAACCCAACAAGGTGAAACCGGGCAGCTGCTACAGAATCTGGCATAACCACACCTACCTGAATATACACTACGTGATCAAAACTATCCGGCCACCTGGCTGAAAATGACGTACACGTTCGTGGCGCCCTCCATCGGTAATGCTGGAAGTCAATATGTTGTTGCCCCACCCTTAGCCTTGATGACAGAGTTCACTCTCGCAGGCATACTTTCAGTCAGGTGCTGGAAGGTTTCTTAGGGAATGGCAGCCCATTCTTCACGGACTGTGGAACTGAGCAGAGGTATCGATGTAGGTCGGTGAGGCCTAGCACGGAGTCGGCGTTCCAAACCATCCCAAAGGTGTTCTATAGGATTCGACTTTAAAAGTGAAGAAGGTATTTTATTAGCCCCACGTACGACGCCAATTTGAGAAGATGGTTTGTTTCTTATTTTTTCTACCACGCTTTGGGCGTCAATTTGAAGTAGTTTGTATTGAAGGAGTTGTATTATATTTCAACCGTTAGGGAGCCGAACTTGTAGTAGTTGCAACTGCACGTATAGTAAACAGTTTCCGGTAGCCTTCGCCCCAAATTTAAAAAATATTAACTTTGTAATTTGACTGTTTCTTTAAATATTATATTTATGTTTGCCTCGGCTGCGTCAGTATTATTGTTAGAGACACGTTTCTCTTAGCAGGGTTGTGATGCGACAAGAATGTAGGCTTACACAGATTATAATTTTACTTCACTCCTTTTATTAATGCTTGACATGATTTAAATAACACTTTACTGATGTAGAGAACTGTGAGATTCTTTTTATTAATTAATTACACTTTTTAACACAAACTATTTTCGTCTCGCACGAATACGTATAAAATTTCTCGAGGACACTTTTTGCGTCTGGTTAGAAACACTGTTTGCAGGCAACTGACTTCTGTATTTGTAAATGTTTCTCCTTTTCAGTTTCTGATTGGCTAATCCTACTCCAATAGAATACCTTCATTTAACTAAAGCTTTTTCTGGTTGTTGATTGGCTATTTGATAAACTGTCACAAAAATTACATTATTGTTACTCCAATAATCAGAAGTAGTATCATTATTAAACTCTCAAACTCATTATTGCCCCAAGGTTACCTCATTGTTATCTCTTTGTTAGCAACGTTTGACCTATTTCTTACAGCTCCTACATTATTAAATTACGTAATGCATTCACATAACATTATTGAACATGTTTACAATAATATAAGCATATGCAATGACTGTTACATACATTTTATAAATTATTACATACATATATTGCTTCAAGGCGGGCTGTTATTGAATTTACATTTATATAATTTGATGAAGATTTAAAATACTGTTAAGACATTTACTTATATAAATGTGACTCATATTGCCTTCTAAAACATAGGTTAGTGCTCTCCGAGTTTGTCCAGTGGCTTCCCTGCGATAATTGAGGGAAGAAATTAATGATATGTGAAATAGCTGCAAAGGTGTCATTAATCAAGAAAGAAGTGGAGACCGCAGGAGCATTTGTCTGAGGCTGATACCGTACCCCAACTCATTTCACTTAGGAGTGTTAAATGAAGATAGTTTACTTGTTTAAGTACCGTGTGGATTTTAATAGCTGCGTTATCTTTGTAAGAGGTCTATTACGAGAGCATCGCAGAGGAAGTCGACGCGAAGATAGCAGGTTAGTTAATGTGGTGTTCGCGTGCAGCGCTGCAAGTTTCACAGTAATCCACTGTTCGTTCCTATAACGTAATATATCTCATTTTCTGAAGCAAGGTGCCAGAAATATGTACATGCAAGAAAAACCTTCTAAATATTCATAGCATGCCACCACTTAATTCCTATAGTATATATGCGAAACTAGAGCAGTTTTTAGGGTGAATCTCTCCTTTATCCCTTGTGATTGTAATTTCGTACTGCCCCGTCGAATAACGGATGAAAAATCCCCGGATGTTCATGCAAAAGGATGTGAAACATCGGCGGAACTTCTGACTTCCTTAACCTCCCCGACAGTCTTCCAAGTTCTCGAAATGCTGCATAACCCATAAATAACCTTTGGTAGTGGAACCAACATCACTCGGAATGGTCGAGTAATTTTCCAAATAATTACACTAGGTGAAATATTAAACCATATATTTGGTCCCGAAGTTAATATGTAATATAAAAGCTACATAGTTCTCACATAATACGAGGGGATCATGTTGAATTAACTTTATTTATATTGTACAATCCTTCTGCTACTTTGCTGCATAGTCAACAAGTTTTTCAAAGCATTTTTGGGGACGTGACACAAGTTTTCCAAGCCAGTATTTTACCAGATCGGGTTCTGTGTCGGCAAACAGCTGTTCACTGATTTGACTTCATCATCGGTGTTAAAAGTGCTTACCTTTTAGTTGGAGGAACATTTGAAAATCACTTGGGGCAAGCTCCGGTGAATACGGAGGATACGAGAAAACTTCCAAGTTGAATCTTGACCCAGGCGGAGCTCAGAAGATTCAACTGGGAGGTTTTCTCGCATCCTCCATATTCACCAGATCAATCAGAAGTGAACAGCCGGTTACGAACACAGGGCCAGACTTCTGGTTCACTTCTGATTCATCTTCGTCACGGTGTTAGGTGCTTACCTCCAAGATGACCTTTGAATCAGGGGAACATGCGAAAATCACTTGTGAAAAGATCTGGTGAATATGAAGGATGCGAGAAAACTTCCCAGTTGAATCTTCTGAGCTCCGCTTGGGCCAAGATTCAACTGGGAAGTTTTCTCGTATCCTCCGTATTCACCGGAGCTTACCCCAAGTGATTTTCACATGTTCCGCTGACTCAAAGGTAAGCAATTTCAACACCGATAATGAAGTCAAATCAGTGAACAGCTGGTTACGAGCACAGGACGCGACCTGGTACAACACTGGTTTGGAAAAACTTGTCTAATGTCCCCAAAAAAGCTTGGAAAATCATGTTGACTATGTAGAAAAGTAACAGAATGGTTGTACAATATAAATATAATTAATTCAGCATGATCAATTTTGTGTAATGTTTTTTTTATAAAATAGGGAAACTTACTTGTTGGACGTCCCTCGTACATACACTCTTAGCATATATAATAAAATAGAGGTGAAATTAGTCATTATGAAGATTATCCACACTCAGGCCACCAAGTTAACCTCTTTGGAAACGACACGCAGTTTGTCACCGTCGTGAAAAATAATCTTTCAGTTCAATTATAAAATTCAGTCTCAAATTTAAAATTTCGGTTTACTGTTTCTAATGTAGGCTATCATAGGTCGGAATGATCCAGTAATTCTCTCTCTCGCTCTCTGTATCGCTGTCTCTCTGCCTCTCTCTGTTTCTCTGTCTGTCTCTCTGCTTCTCTCTGTCTCTGTCTCTCTGTCTCTCTGATTCTCTCTGTCTCTCTGTCTCTCTGCTTCTCTCTGTCTCTCTGCTTCTCTCTGTCTCTCTGCTTCTCTGTCTCTTTGTCTCTCTGCTTCTCTCTGTCTCCCTGTCTCTGTCTCTCTGCTTCTCTCTGTCTCTCTGCTTCTCTCTGTCTGTCTGTCTCTCTGTCTCTCTGTCTCTCTGCTTCTCTGTCTCTCTGTCTGTCTGTCTCTCTGTCTCTCTGTCTCTCTGCTTCTCTGTCTCTCTGTCTCTCTGTCTCTCTGTCTCTCTGCTTCTCTCTGTCTCTCTGTCTCTCTGCTTCTCCGTCTCTCTGTCTCTCTGTCTCTCTGTCTCTCTGCTTCTCTCTGTCTCTCTGTCTCTCTGCTTCTCCGTCTCTCTGCTTCTCTCTGTATCTCTGTCTGTCTGTCTCTCTGCTTCTCTCTGTCTCCCTGTCTCTGTCTCTCTGCTTCTCTCTGTCTCTCTGCTTCTCTCTGTTTCTCTGTCTCTCCGTCTGTCTGTCTGCTTCTCTCTGTCTCTCTGTCTGTCTGTCTCTCTGCTTCTCTCTGTATCTCTGTCTCTCTGTCTGTCTGTCTCTCTGGCCCTCTGTCTCTCTGTCTCTCTGTCTCTCTGCTTCTCTCTGTCTCCCTGTCTCTGTCTCTCTGCTTCTCTCTGTCTCTCTGCTTCTCTCTGTTTCTCTGTCTCTCCGTCTGTCTGTCTGCTTCTCTCTGTCTCTCTGTCTGTCTGTCTCTCTGCTTCTCTCTGTATCTCTGTCTCTCTGTCTCTCTGTCTGTCTGTCTCTCTGTCTCTCTGTCTGCCTGTCTCTCTGTCTGTCTGTCTCTCTGCTTCTCTCTGTATCTCTGTCTGTCTGTCTCTCTGCTTCTCTCTGTCTCTCTGTCTGTCTGTCTCTCTGCTTCTCTCTGTCTCTCTGTCTGTCTGTCTCTCTGTCTCTCTGTCTGCCTGTCTCTCTGTCTCTCTACTTCTCTCTGTCTGTCTGTCTCTCTGTCTCTCTGTCTGCCTGTCTCTCTGTCTCTCTGTCTCTCTGTCTGTCTGTCTCTCTGTCTCTCTACTTCTCTCTGTCTCTCTGCTTCTCTCTGTCTCTTTGTCTCTCTGCTTATCTCTGTCTCTTTGTCTCTCTGCTTCTCTCTGTCTCTCTGTCTCTCTACTTCTCTCTGTCTCTCTGTCTCTCTACTTCTCTCTGTCTCTCTGCTTCTCTCTGTCTCTTTGTCTCTCTGCTTATCTCTGTCTCTTTGTCTCTCTGCTTCTCTCTGTCTCTTTGTCTCTCTGCTTCTCTCTGTCTCTCTCTGCTTCTTTGTCTCTCTCTGTCTCTTTGTCTCTCTGTCTCTGTCTCTTTGTCTCTCTCTGTCTCTGTCTCTCTATCTCTTTGTCTCTCTCTGTCCCTCTCTCTGTCTCTTTGTCTCTCTCTGTCTCTCTCTGCTCTCCGTCTCTGTCTCTCTCTCTGCCTCTCCGTCTCTGTCTCTCTCTGTCTGTCTCTCTTCCTCTCTCTCTGTTTCTCTGTCTCTTTGTCTCTCTCTCTGTCTGTCTCTCTCTCTGTCTCTTTGTCTCTCTCTGTCTCTCTCTGCCTCTCCGTCTGTCTCTCTCTGCCACTCCGTCTGTCTCTCTCTCTCTCTGCCTCTCCGTCTCTGTCTCTCTCTGTCTCTGTCTGTCTCTCTGCTTCTCTCTCTGTTTCTCTGTCTCTCTCTGTCTCTATGTCTCTCTCTGTCTCTCTCTGTCTGTCTCTCTCTCTGTCTCTTTGTCTCTCTCTGTCTCTCCGTCTCTGTCTCTCTCCCTGCCTCTCCGTCTCTGTCTCTCTCTCTCTCTGTCTCTGTCTGTCTCTCTGCCTCTGTCTGTCTCTCTGCCTCTCTCTCTCTGTTTCTCTGTCTCTCTCTGTCTCTGTCTCTGTTTCTCTCTCTGTTTCTCTGTCTCTCTCTGTCTCTGTCTCTGTCTCTGTTTCTCTCTTTGTCTCTCTCTGCCTCTCCGTCTCTGTCTGTCTCTCTGTCTCTGTCTGTCTCTCTGCCTCTCTCTCTGTTTCTCTGTCTCTCTCTGTCTCTGTCTCTGTTTCTCTGTGTCTCTCTCTGTCTCTCTATCTCTCTCTGCCTCCCTGTCTCTATCTCTCTCTGACTCTCTCTGTCTCTCGCTCTCCATACATACAGAGAGATAGCCAAAAACTATGAACCAACTGCGCAGTGTTTTTCCTGTCGGCGTCCTCGGCGCCCGTTGCCGTCTGACGCTATCACAGAAAGGCGCGGATGAAACCATACAACATTTTTAAAACTACTTTTAAAGGCTTTACTTATCAACTTTATGAAAGGAGATGCCACCATCGTTGTCCATACATTTTTGGCACCTCTTTAGGAAACAATCCATCACTCACCGTAGTTCACGTTGAAAACTGTTGGAAATTTCCTGCCAGATATTTTGTTTTAATTCTTCCAGGGTGTGTGGGTTTGTCTTGTACACTTTGTTTTAAGTTACCCCAGAGATAGAAATCGCAAGGTGTTTGGTCGGGGGATCGAAGGGGGCACAAATATCTAATAGTAATTCTGTCCTCAAACACACTTTCATAAATTTGTTAAGTAAAGCATTTAAAAGTAGTTTTTAAAATGTATGGTTTCATCCGCCCATTCTATGATAGTGACAGACGGCAACGAGCGCCGAGGACGCGGACAGGTAAAACACCGCGCAGCCGGTAGTCTTTTGGCTCTTCCTGTATATATACAAACACACACATATACCTATATACAGAGTGGACCATTTAAGTTTAGACTGTACAATATCTCCAAAGCTGAGCTTGTAGAAAGAAATGTCTTTAATAAAAGCTTCTTGATATTGTGGGATAAAGTAAATGCCATTAGTCGTTTTATATGGAGGACGTTGAGATGGTCATTTAAGTGTCAATTTAAATTGAACCTAATTGTAGGGTCCTATTTAAAAATATTAAATTGACCCTAAAATGGCCATGTAAAGGGTAATCTGGAGTGGAGGGATTTTTTTGAAAAACATTCGTGTCGCATCTCTGAAAGATACTGAACCTAAATACCAAGTTTGGTGTTTATCCGACTGTTCGTTTCTGAGTTATACTGTTCACAGACACACACACACACGGACATGTTTCCAAAAATGCTTTTTTTGGATTCAGGGGGCCTCAAAATATGTATTTCCGGTGAAATCTCGGTATCCAATTTTTGGGTGGAATGCAATACTTCCCCTACTTACTATACGTAGTAGAGAAAGTAAAAACAGTTTGCACCATGGTCTAATGCCACTTCCTGAGGGTAAGTAGCATAAAAGGTGAGCATTGTGTCGAGGTGCGAGATGTCTGGTCATGGTCACAGTGATACTATGGGAGGTGTTGGAGAAAACAATAATCCATAACGAATTTTGCAATTAGCGATTGCATGTGCGGTTGTCGAGTGAAGAAGAGGAAACGTTTGGCCTTCCTCCCGTTCCTGTCACATCTTAATCAACGCATGTTGTCACGGAGGACGTTTTACGTCAGGGACACGTTCACAATAGCACGCTACGGATTGATTAGATGACGTATTGCGGTCGATGACCCCAGGCGCAACGCTACGGTCTCCTCGTTTTGAAAATAATACGCACTTATTAAAAGGATGAGTTGCGGAAATTGCCAAAAAAACGTTTTTAAATTTTTGTGCAAACCTGTAAATTGCAATTTCCTCTTTAATTTCATATACAGGAGGGTCTTTTGAAAGCAAATAATAATACAAATAAACGTAAACTTAACTTAGTTTTTACAGAAATCTTCGGACACGTAAAATTTTATATTTTGAGAGGAACATTTTCTAAAAAAGAAACAAAAGCCTGCAAAGGTTACGAGGGCAGTCCAGAAAGTTCCAGAAGTTTTAGCCTATCGTGGCGATGAGTAGGGCTAGAGCCGTCATCTTGATGTCAGAACGTTCCTTCATTCAGTACGCATCCAGCTGTGGTAGCGTGAGGACTGTGCCTTCCTTACTGTGCTCTCTGTGAGTTGTTAAAATGCGCGCTGCAACAGAAAATCCCGCCACTTGTGAAGTGCCGTCTGTGATTAGGTTTTTGTTGGCTACAAAGAACAAACCAATTGAAATTTATCGTCACATTGTGATGTTTACGGGTAGGATGAGTGAAAGCCGAGTCAGGCAATTGTGCATTGATTTTAAAAATGGCCGTACCAATGTTCACGACGAGGATCGCAGTGGTAGTCCTAGCCTTATGACTGATGAACTGTCAATGCAAATCAATGACAAAATTCGTGAAAATCGTCGTTTTATGATTACAGAACTTTCGAAACATTTTCCCCAAATTTCACGGAGTTTGGTGCATCAAATTGTGGTAGAGAAGGTTGGTTACCACGAATGTTACGAAAATCCTAACGGAAGACCATAAAAAACAGCCTGGCTGCAGCACTGACCTTCCTCAAATATGGTAACGCTTTACTCGATCGTATCGTAAGCGCGGACGAGACTTGGGTGAAGCATGTCAATTGTGAAACAAAACAGCAGTCGATGGAATGGGGACACACACATTCTCCCAAGAAAGTGTTTGCAAACGCTGTCAGCAAGAAAGGTCATGGCTACTGTGTTTTGGGACTCTAAGGGAGTGCTTCTCGTTGAGTTTCTGGAACGTGGAACAATAAAATCCTCAGAGAGGTATTGTGAAACATTAAGAAAGTTAAGGCGTACCATACAAAATAAACGTCGGGGAAAACTTAGCACCAAGGTGTTGTTTCTTCACGACAATGCACGCCCACACACGGCCAATCATACCCGAACACTCTTGGATGGTTTTGGATGGGAGGTGTTTGACCATCCACCATACAGCGCCGAGCGACTACCGCCTCTTCCCAGCGATGAAGAAATGGCGCAGTACACAACGCTTTGATACTGACGCTGAACTGCATGCCGGTGTAAACCTGTGGTTGAAGTCGCAGGCGCCAGATTTCTACAGAGAGGGTATTGAAAAACTTGTGCCACGGTGTGATAAATGCCTCAATTTGAATGGCGATTTTGTAGAAAAATAGCTTAAGAGTTTACCTTTCAAATGTGGATAAGAAACGTTGATATTTGCATTTTGTTAATTGTTTATTTCAAAACGTCTGGGACTTTCTGGATTACCCTCGTAAACGTCAACATGCATTTCTCAATTTTTTTTTCAAACGCAGCTATAGGAAGAGTTGGCTTGTTTAAAAAAAATTCCACAATTACACAGCTACTGTAATAAATGAAACACAAATTGTTAAATAAGGCGTTCTCCGTTTACAATGTGTCAGTGGCTACGTCGAAGCGTGTTGAACAGTTTCAATCACAGCTAGTGCTGTATCTCTGATCCTCATTTTTAACTCTCCCATATCAGCAGACCACGTAGGAGTAGGAGTAAGACCAGGTACGGAGGAGGAGAAGGACGACTTAGTACTCGACCTCCAGATCTTTTCTGCCTAAGCCCCTGGAGGGAGGGGTGAGGTAACACCGAGGGCGGCCGGACTAGGATGCACGACAGGGCAAAGGCCTAGATTGAAACTATTCGGATGGCACCTGGTGCGAATGGCTCCCCTCCCCTGGGGGTATCCAGGACTCGGAGACCGCCCCATTTCCGGGGGGACGAAGGGATACATAGAGCATGCTTTTATCCTGAAATGCAACGCCAAGACTCCCGCCGACACCTTCACCCAAACAGACCAAGCAGCTTGTAGATGAAATGGAGGGATGCGATGGAATGAACCTTCCCAGCATTCGCCTAGTGTCCCGGGGAAACCCCTAAAAAAACCTGGGTCAGGAAGGTTAGCCACGGGAATGGAACCCAAGATCTCCCGAATGCAAAACACAGACGTTACCGCCTAGCAACACTGATCGGTAGCAGACCTCGTAACAATGACTCTACATTTCATATACACTATGTGAAGAAGTATCCGGACACTTTCATCTAGGTGCATTGTGCTGCCACCTACTGCCTGTCACCCATTATCCGCGACCTCAGTAGTCATTAGACATCGTGAAACAGCAGAATGGGACGCTCCGTGGAACTCACGGACTTCGAACGTGGTCAGGTGATTGATTGTCACTTGTGTCAGAAGTCTGTACGCGAGATTTCCACACTCCTAAACATCCCTAGGTCCGCTGTTTCTGATGTGATAGTGAAGTGGAAACGTGAAGGGACATGTACAGCACAAAAGCGCACACGCCGACCTCGTCTGTTGACTGACAGAGACCGTCAACATTTCAAGAGAGCGTAAAGCGTAATAGGCAGACATCTATCCAGACCATCACACAGGAATTCCAAACTTCATCAAGATTCACTCCAAGTACTATGACAGGCGTGAGGTGAGAAACCTTGGAGTCCATGGTCGAACGGCTGCTCATAAGCCAAACATCACGCAGGAAAATGCCAAACGAAGCCTCGCTTGGTGTAAGGAGCGTCAACATTACACGATTGAACAGTGGCAAAACGTCGCCTGGAGTGGCGAATCATGGTATACAATGTGGCGATCCGATAGCAGGGTGTGGGTATGGCGAATGCCCGGTGAACGTCATCTGCCAGCGTGTGTAGTGCTAACAGTGAAATTCAGAGGTGGTGGTGTTATGGTGTGGTCGTGTTTTTCCTGAGGGGGCTTCCATCCCTTGTTATTTTGCGTGGCACGATCACAGCGCAGACCTATATTGATATTTTAAGCACATTCCTGCTTCTCACTGTTGAAGAGCAATTCGGGGATGGCGATTGCATCTTTCAACACGATCGAGCATCTGTTCATGTTGCACGGGCTGTGGCGGAGTGATTACACGACAATAACATCCCTGTAATGGACTGGCCTGCAGCACAGAGTCCTGACTTGAATCTTATAGAACACCTTTGGAATATTTAGGAACGCCGACTTCGTGCCAGGCCTCACAGACCTACATCGATACCTCTCCTCAGTTCTGCACTGCGTGAAGAATGGGCTGCCATTCCCCAAGAAACCTTCCAGCACCTGATTGAAAGTATGCCTGCGAGAGTGAACGCTGTCATCAAGGCTAAGGGTGGACCAATACCGTATCGACTTCCAGCATTACCGATGGAGAGCGCCACGAACTTGTAGGTCATTTTCAGCCAGGTGTCCGGATACTTTTGTTCACATGGTGTATATCTCCGTACAAAGTAATCAGGTGTAGAGAGGTCTGTGCCCAGAGCCACCAAACATTTAGTGCAAGTGTAGGTATCCCTTCGTTTTCTCTGCTCCTCTGAAACTACTTTAGTATTTGAAGACTCCTTTCTTGGATGGTTTCTTCATTTTAATGTTGCCAAAACATATTGTATTTTACTACAGTTTTTCGGGAAGTTACGCTTACAGATAAACTTTTAAATCGCCATATGGTGTACTTTAAAAGATCGTGCAGCTATAAACCCTACATGCATATAATTAAAGTAGAAGGTTTGCAGGGTTTAATAATACTAAAATACATATTTATAAATTTTGACAATTTGTGGTCTCTTTCACGGATGGGTATGCAAAGTATCAGATATATTTATTGAGGGCAAATATTTCCGGCGAATTTCAGTATAACATTTTTGGCTGGAATAAAAAATAGATAGTGTCTCCTAAATTATGTCGGTTTTTAAGCAAAACTTTATTTGGAATGTTTTCTGACAAGATTAGACTACTGTTCAAAGTAGAGACCATCAGATTCTATGGCAGCTTTCAGCGAAGTTTATTATCCCGCGACGGTACCACTCTCTGGTCTTTGATACGAAGAACTTGGTGAGATCCTCTTCCACAACTTCAATGTTTACGAAACTTCTTCCACGCAAGAAATGGTTCATGGATCGAAACACACGGTAGTCCGAAGGCGCAATATCAGGGCTACATGCTGGATGTGGTAGCAGTTCGACTCCTACCAATTCCTGAATTTTTGTCGTGGTTGTTCGTGCAGTTGGGGTGTTGCATTGTTCTGCTGCAAGACAACTTCATTTTGGTTAACTAATGCTGGGTATCTCCGTCTCAAAATTTCATGAACTCGTTCAGTTGTTGAGAATAAAGATCCGTATTGACTGCACGTCCGTTTGGAACAAACTCCCAGTGAATCATTCCTTCAAAATTCCATCAAACACACAATATCACTTTGGAACCTAACTATTTGTTTTTAGCGATGACTTGGGCAGCAGGGTGACGGGGACTGAGCCACTGCTTCGAGGCGTTAGGGTTGCGGTAATAGACTCAATTCTCATCACATGTGACAATTCTCATGATAAATCTATCATCCATGAGACTACCAATAAGCTGACGACAGATATCCACTCTACGTTGAGCCTGTTGAGGTGTCAATTCATGAGGTACAGATCTACAGCTTCTGTTTTATTTTCCAACTTTCTTAATCTGGCGATGTATGATATCTTTTGATGGACCAAGTTCTTCTGACAGCCTACGAGTACTTTTTTGAGATTCTAGATCATGGTAAATCTTCAGTGTTTTCTTCTCCAGTGTTGAAACCTTGGAACCATCATTGTGCCACACACTCACTAACGACACATTCTCCTTCCACTTCACATATTTTTCGAGACGCAGCAGCAGCAGCTTTATAATCTTGTTTCCAGTAGTGCTTTAGAAGGACTCTTAACCTCAAACTTTGTAACTTCCATTTTGTGATTGTGTATTAACAACTGACGACTGACAAATTCTCGCAATATACGCAATGATATGGCATCCTGTAAATAGCATTGGCGAACGAAAGAGAGCCAATTGTATCTTTTAAAACACAAAACTTAAAAATCTGATGTGTTACACTCACATGAATCTCTCTACTCTTGTACAAACTATTTTTACAAACTCTTATTCTCCATCTATTTCATATTAATCGAGATAAACATTTGCAGAAACGATCGTTTGACATGCAAAGAGAATTACATTTTACACATAGCGACCAGTTATAAAAATATTTGACTATCGCTTAAGGCGTGCTATGTTCCCCTTGTTTTGTATTTGCAAGGGCAATATAGAAATACAGTAGCATTAAACATAGATATATCTCTTAATAGCTGGTTGCTAGGTGCAGCACAATTCGCTTTGCCACAGATTAATACTCTTTGCATATCCAAGACAAAAAATCAATAACGAATTCCCATTTTATAAAATAAGTATTGAAAAATTTAAGGGAATAAGCAATATCTCGAAAATGGTTCACTCAACAAAAAAACATGTATATGACATAAATTGTGTATTTTAACGTAGTCTACATTTTTTGTGTAGTAACATTTTGTCTATCTCTTATGGTTTACCAGTTATGCAAAAGTCGTTCACAATGAAGAATACTTTTGCAGACCTTCCCAGAAAATTAAACATATACATTTTATTTGTCATGAAAATATCTTAAATATATATTTTAATCAAAATCATTAGAGCCATTTTTCAGAAAATTAAAATTTTCAAAAAATGCTCCATGTAAAAGGTAATCTGGGGTGGGGGGATTTTCTTGAAAACCTTCCTGTTGCATCTCTGGAAGATACTGAACCTAAATACCAAGTTTTGTGTTTATCCGACTGTTCGTTCTTGAGTTATGCTGTTCACAGACACACACACAGACAAACATGGATTTTTTGGACTCAGGGGTGTCTCAAAACATATATTTCCGGTGAAATCTCGGTATCGAATTTTGGGGTGGAATACAATACTTCCCCTGCTTACTGTACGTAGTAGAGAAGGTCAAAAATGACATTAGTAGAGTATATTAATATTATAAAGACAGAACACCTTTATATTGGTTCATCTCAAAAACCACTGAATTGATTTTGGTAATTCTTGCACCATTGAAAAGTCCAATTTGTTCTGAAGGACACGCGGCTATAAAGCACGTTCTAATTTCGTTTCATGAATTATTAAAACAATTAAAAATTATTTACAAAGCACTTGAATACGAACTCATTGGAGATATAGAACAACATGCTTGGCTTTTAATTGAGAATGCGATGGAGTAGAAAAACTAGTTGTTGTTCCACAGAATATAAATAGTTGCTGCACGTAGAGTATTAAAGCAAAAGCCGGTTACATTTTATTGCTAGGAATTTACATAGATGGCCACGCTGTTACATATCAACAAACAGAAGACAGGTTTTAAAAAGCGAAAGTCGCTCCTGTGTTTGTTTAATTACCGCCGATGTGCGCGTGATGGAACAGTGTCATAAGCTCAGAATAACTTAAATATATAGACATCTAGTTCTATAGACGTATGCACTGAAGTTTCTGGATGCCAAACAATTTTAATAACCCTCATGAAAGAAATGTTGCTTTATTCCCTTTGTATACTTACGTTGTAATCCAGTTCGTTAGCAGGAAATGCTAAATAATTGTATAAACAGAGAAAACTGCAAACATTAGAAATCAGTGAACCGTGAGGCAGTATTTTTAACACTTAAATGACTTTAGTCAAATTATATAATATAAAATATAATAACAGCCAGCCTTAAAGCAATATGTGTATATAACAATATATAAAATGCATGTAAGAATTATTGTATTAATGTTTATATTATTATGTACATGTTCAATAATGTTATGTGTATGTATTACGTAATTTAAAATGTAGGAGCTGTGAGAATAATAGTTTAAAAGTTGCTAACAATGAGGTAACCTTGAGGCAATAATGAATTAGAAAATTTAATAATGCTACTGGTAATTCTTGGAGCAACAATAATGTAATTTTTGAGACAGTTTATAAAATAGCCAATCAACAATCAGAAAAAAAGCTTAAGTTAAATAAATGTTTACTTTTGGAGGAGGCATAGCCAATCAGAAACTGAAATAGGGCAAATTGTACAAATTCAGAATTCAGTTGCTTGTAGACAGCGTGCCTAATAGGACGCGAGACGCGTCCTCGAGAAGTTTATTCAGTGTGAGACAAAAATAGTTTACGAGTTATAAAGTGCAAGTAATTAAGAAAGAATCTCACAGCTCTCTATATCAGTGAAGTGTTATTTAAAATGTGTCAAGAATTAATAAATGTAGTGAAGTAAAATTATAATATGTGTAAGCCTACATTCTTCAGCCGCACCACGCCTTGTTAAGACATTCAGGTCTCTAACAATAATACTGACGCAGCCGAGGCAAACATAAATATATAATATTTAAAGAAACAGTAAAAATACAAAGTTAATATTTTTAAACTTGGGACGAAGGCTACCGGGTACCATACGTGCGGTTGCAACTACTTCAAGTTCGGCTCCTCCCAAAATCACCCTTCTTCAACCGATATTTTATAATAAAGAACTGACAATAGTAGATTATGATACAGGAGGTAAAACCACTTTTAACACGTGTGGCATATACTATTTTATACAGCTTTAGAATTTGGAAAGTATCAATATTATATTGATTCCCGAAACTAAGAGAAGTCAGTTTAGATTGCGGTTCTTGAAACAAGAGAAATGACGTTATAAAAGCAAGTTGTCAGATGTTTTGTTGATTCAATAGCAGACATTTTCAGTGAAATTATTTTCAACATGTTTTGTCTTACACCAGGCAATGAAGCGATTAAATACTATATCATATTGCTTATTTGGGTAAGTACTTCTAGTGTTATTCTTTCTGCTGCTTTTGTAATTTCACTTTCATTTCAGTTTCTTCTGAATTCATAATTTCCGCCATTTAATCCTTATGTAGGTTGGATAAAAGAGTAACGTTTTAGATCAAAGAAAGCTGCCAATATAACGTATGGGTTAACTCTACAAAGAATTGCGATAAATTTAATTATGTCGATTTGTATTGTGAACAGCGCCATGAGAAATTAATAATGTGAAACGACATAATGAAAAGTAAAGCCTAATCAAACCAAATAAAGTTGTTAAACCTGGGCAAATATAAAGGATAATTGCCATGAGATTGGAGTTGAAACCAAAGGTGGTTCACAATGATGCTTTTAGCTCGTGTGCACTGTGTTAGAAGTTCTACTTCTAGGCACTGCTGTCTAAACACTAATTTTTTTCTATGGTCAAAAACTATGTATTTTTACCAAAGAGGTTAACTTGGTTGTCTGGGAGTGCGGAGTTTTATTTCGTTGCATATGTTAGGGCTTTCTGAGTTGTGTGAAAATGATGTAGCTTTTGCTATTAAATAAGTATGGGACCAAAAATAAGGTACAACGGTTTAAAAATTTGACCCAATATAATTATCTAACAGGTTACGGACGATTCCAACGAGAGTACGTATAGGCTATGTAGCTTTTCACGAACTTGAAACACTGTCGGCGAGAGGTTAAGGAAGTAAAATCTTATAGATTAGTGTGCAATAATTTCATAAAGGACGGAGGGAGGTAAATTAAAATTTTATTACATTACCACACTAGTGCGGTAATTCAGATTGTGACCAACTTTGCTTTCATGTCCAATCACATGGTAATTACCCTTTCTTTTTGCACATGTTTAATAACTGACTAAGTTTTACTTTTCATTGTGTCTTTTTAAATAATTAATTTCTCATGGCGCCGCATTATCTGTTCACAATACAAATCGTCATACTTCAATTTATCGAAATTCCTTGTAGACTTAATCTATACGTTATATTGGCAGATTTCTTTGATCTTAAACGCTATTATTTTATCTAAGCTACATAAAAATTAAATTACAGAAATTACGAATTTAGAACAAACTCAAATGGAATAGCCACGAGAAATTAGAGAAGCAGGAGAAAGCATAACACTAGAAGTACTTACCCAAACAATCCAGAAAGATACATGATCTAGCATTTAATCGCTTCATTGCCTGCTGTAAGGTAGAAGATGTTGAAAATAATTTTAATGAAAATGACTACTAGTCAATCGAAAAAACATCTGACATGTCGGTTATTTACTTTCTCTACTACGTATAGTAAGTAGCATGTCTGTGTACAGCATAACTCAGAAACGAACAGTCGGATAAACACCAAAGTTGGTATTTAGGTTCAGTATCTTCCAGAGCTGCGACATGAATGTTTTCAAGAAAATCCCCCCACCCCACATTACCCTTTATATGGAACGTTTTTCGAAAACTTTATTTCGATTAAAATATCATATGTTTAAGATACTTTCATGACAAATGAAATTTATATCTTCAATTTTCTTGGAATGTCTCCAAACGTATTCTTCATTGTGAACGACTTCTGCATAACTGGTAAACCATAAACCATGCTACAGATAAAATGTAGATCGCGTTAACATACACAATTTATGTCATATACATTTTTGTTGTTGAGTGAACCATTTTCGAGATATTGCTTGTTATTCCCTTAAATTTTTCAATACTTATACTTTTTCTCAAATGGGAATTCGTTATTCATTTTTTTTGTCCTGTTAATGCAAAGAGAATGGAATGCTCCACATAGCAAGCAGCTCTTAAAATATTTGACTATCGCTTAAAACCTACCATATTCCCCTTGCATCTACAAGAAAATTAGCAATAAGATTAACATCTCGATTAACATGAAGCATATGGAGAATAAGCGTTTGTAAAAATAGTTTGTACAAGAGTAGAGAAAGCCATGTGAGTGTAACACCAGATTTTTTTTAACGTCATTTCTCTTGTTTCAAGAAGGCGTTCTAAACGTGAACTCTGTTAGTTTCAGGAATCAGTATTATATTATTGATATTTTACAAGTTCGAGTGCTGTCTAAAAAAGAGTGTGCCACACGTGTTAAAAGTGTTTTCCCCCCTTGTATCATAATTGTATTTAAAAAGGCAACCGTGCAAGGTCGGCTATAAAAGGCGGCAGCCGCCACTGAAAGGTTACAATGCAGCTAATCGGTCCCCGTTACTTGAGGCTTGTGTTCTGCCCATATAATTAGTACACTCCAATAAGGAGGTTTCCTTTTGAAAGCAGGCAGTGCAGTTACCGCCAGCTCTGCTCCGAGGCGTGATCGATATAGCCAGCGACAAAACCGGAATGCAGCAATACAACAGCATCTTTGTCTTGCTTACGTCCGCAGCGCTAAACTTCTTAACTGCTCCCGAGCAAAAAAAACAAACAATCTCACTACATTTGTTATTACTCCCTTCACTGCCTACACGCCTCATCAGCATTCTACCAAAAATACAAGTTTTGAGGTCTCTTGAATCCAAAATACGGCATTCTTAGAGAAATCCGATGTGTTACATTCACATTACTTTCTCCGCCCTCTATCGCTTATTAGTGGGTACACAACTTATTCATACGAACGTTTATTTTTCTATCTACTACATTTGAATCCAAATAAACATTTCCAGACAGTTTAACCTCCCTTTAACCTGAGTGAAATAATGCTCAAATGAGCCCGGGCTACATAGAGTTTAAAGTTACCCCACATTCCTCTTCTGAGGATAAGGGAAAACCCCGGAAAAATCGATCTGCCGTTACAGAGGGCACTCAGTACCGATCCAGAGGAGAGGAGCGACGGTACAGCAATGACAGGGTCCCAAAGTTTCCAGAAGTAGACACGCCGGTAGACGGACAGCAAGAACGGGGACCCTGCCCCACACACAAAGGGGTCCAATGCCGAAAGCCGAGGGACAGAGAGTTATAGAGCGCATCCTATTCCCCTGGCACGCTGCACCGAAACACCATCGCCGACACTTTCGACCCTGAAGGAGACCAACGGAATGAAGGATGAATGAAGTAAGAAATGAAGCGAAATAGAGGAACAAGAAATCCAGAATAAGCCTAGCGACCCAGGAAAACCCACGTAAGGACCCTAGGGTCAGATTGGGCGTTCGGCAGGAATTAAATCAGGGACCACTCTAACTGAGATTCGAACTAGAGATCTCTTGAATGTGAGACAGGCACGCTATCCCCACACCACAGAGGTGGGCAATTCCACAGTATTTCCATGCAATCGGGCGAAACAACTGAATGTAGACAGGACTTAAAATTATGCCAATGATATAGATGAATTCGAGCCATTAATAACGGATGTCGGAAATTGTTCACCTATATCACAAAAAAATGTTTGGAAATAAATAAACAGATCCACGTTTGTTGTGTGGTACGTTTTCGTCTAACGCTTAACGTTTACCAGTTGCACAAGATTCTACAAAATTTCTTTCAAGTGAAGATGATTTCACAGGCCATTCCACGAAAATTCAAGATATACATTTTATTTATCATGTGAGTATCTTTAATTTATAGTATTTTAATCAACATCGTTAAGGACAGTTTTGAGAAGACAAAAGTTTTCCATGTAAAGGGTAGTTGAGGGTGGGAGAATTTTCTTTAAAATCTTCGTGTCGTGTCGTTGGAAGATATTGGACTTAAATGCCAAGTTTGGTATTCAGCCGACTTTTTGTTTTTGAGTAATACTGTTCACAGACACACACTTACGGACATTTTGCTAAAAATAATGTTTTTGGCTTCAGGGGTCCACAAAACATGTGTTTCCGGGGAAATTCCGTGGAAGATGAAAAATATTTTGTGTCCTCATTCGCCTACCGACCAGGGAGAAGTACAAAAACCCAAGGTCAGCTTGGGTGGACGATGGGATTAGAACCCAGGAAGCCCCCAATACGAGCTTCACAAGTTATATCAGAACTACCTCGCGCGGTGAGATAAACGGTTATTCTCTGAGGCAGTATTTTTAACACTTAAATAATTTCAGTCTAATTATATAATATATAAATTCAATAACGGGCCGCCTTAAAGCAATATGTGTAACAATATATAAGGAGTGTATATTACAGTCATTGTATATGTTTATATTATTGTATCCATGTGTAATAATGTTATGTGAATATATTACGTAATTTAATAATGTAGAAGCTGTGAGAAATAGGACAAACGTTGCTAACAATGAGGTAACCTTGAGGCAATAATGAGTTTGAGAGTTTAACAAAACTACTTCTGATTCTTGGAAGCAATAATGTAATTTTAGTGACAGTTTATAAAATAGCCAATCAACAATCAGAAAAAATTTTAGTTAAATGAAGGTATTCTATTGGAGTAGGATTAGCAATCAGAAACTGAAAAGGAGAAAATTTTACAAATTTAGAGTTCAGTTGGTTGCAGAAAAGAAATTTAATGCGTACTCGTAATCGTGTGAGATAAAAATAGTTTACGTATTTAAAAGTTCAAGTATTTAATAAAAATAATCTCACAGCTCTCTATATCAGTGAAGTGTTATTCAAATTGTGTCAAGGATTAATAAAATGAGTGAAGTAAAATTATAATCTGTGTAAGCCTACATTCTTCAGTCGCACCACAACCCTGCTAAGAGAAACGTGTTTCCAACAAATACTGACGCAGCCGAGGCAAACATAAATATATAATACTTAAAGAAACAGTAAAAGTACATTTGGGGCGAAAGCTACTGGAAACTACCGGAAAGCTACGTGCGGTTGCAACTACTTCAAGTGTTCGGCTCCCCAAAAGTTGAAATATAATACAACACCTTCAATAAAAACTTCTTAAAATTGTCGTCCATACGTGCAGCTAATAAAATACTTCATCCCCCATTAAATGAAACTATTTCTGCATATGTTTATCTCGATTAAACATGAAGGTAAATTCTGTTTCATTTCAAAAGTGTTTCTGACTTTCAGGGTTCGGTTCTAGTGCTAATTTACGTGCATGAATGAATAATTAAGTCTTGTAACAGGTTGTATCTTCAGACTCAGGACTTGGCGTTAATATTTCAGGTCTGTAAAAACGAAATCTCCATATATCGATTGTTCTACACTTCCTCCTGTACAACCCATTTCAGTATAAGTATTAAAATATTCTCTTACAGCTCAAGACCGAAGCACGAATCAAAGACAGAGCTACTCTGGGAATTCCAGTATCGATTTCAGAACATCGATATTCCGGTCCCACCCTTCGACCTGCACTTCCAGTGTCATTAACATTTATCAGTGTTACCAACAATCTCTTACTTCAGGACACTGCCTCTCTATTAAAAAATACAGTAAAGGATCTGAAGAAATCAAAACTTTAAATTTCAACATATAAAACAAATACAATTTAAGAAACCTGAATCTATAGCTGTAAATAATCAACAGCATCGTTTATCCGATACCGAGGAGAAGGCTTAATCGCTAAGTCTATAGTTGGCATTCGGGAGGTCCAAGGTTCAAATCCTGTCGGCAGACCAATCTGACTGATGTTCTTTCGTGGTTTTTGTCAGTCACCAAGGTAAACACCGGATTTGATATTTAATACCACGACCGAAGTTCCACCTTAAGCAAATATTAACAATAGCAAATCAAAATAGATAGTGACTGCGAGTGCTCTCCCATCTATCTCAAGATAATGAAAGTAGATTTAATACCTTCTGTCCAACACTTGCAGAAGCAGAATTACAGTTGCCAAGAACTACGGTCTCTGTGGACACGTGTCAGAGGTGTCACCTGCCCGCCATAGAAGTAGAGGTACAGTTGTCTAGCACTAAGGTCTCTGTGAACACGTGTCGAAGCTGCCATCTGCCCGCCATAGAAGCAGAGGTACAGTTGTTTAGTACTAAGGCCTATGTGGACAGGTGTCGAAGATGCCACTTGCCCGCCATAGAAGCAGAGGTACAGTTGTCTAGCTAAGGTCTCTGTGAACACGTGTCGAAGCTGCCATCTGCCCGCCATAGAAGCAGAGGTACAGTTGTCTAGCTAAGGCCTATGTGGGCACGTGTAGAAGCTGCCATCTGCCCGCCATAGAAGCAGAGGTACAGTTGTCTAGCACTAAGGCCTACGTGGACACGTGTCGAAGCTGCCATCTGCCCGCCATAGAAGCAGAGGTACAGTTGTCTAGCACTAAGGCCTACGTGGACACGTGTCGAAGCTGCCATCTGCCCGCCATAGAAGCAGAGGTACAGTTGTCTAGCACTAAGGTCTACGTGGACACGTGTAGAAGCTGCCATCTGCCCGCCATAGAAGCAGAGGTACAGTTGTCTAGCACTAAGGTCTCTGTGAACACGTGTCGAAGCTGCCATTTGCCCGCCATAGAAGCAGAGGTACAGTTGTCTAGCACTAAGGTCTCTGTGAACACGTGTCGAAGCTGCCATTTGCCCGCCATAGAAGCAGAGGTACAGTTGTCTAGCTAAGGCCTATGTGGGCACGTGTAGAAGCTGCCATCTGCCCGCCATAGAAGCAGAGGTACAGTTGTCTAGCTAAGGTCTCTATGAACACGTGTCGAAGCTGCCATCTGCCCGCCATAGAAGCAGAGGTACAGTTGTCTAGCACTAAGGTCTCTGTGAACACGTGTCGAAGCTGCCATTTGCCCGCCATAGAAGCAGAGGTACAGTTGTCTAGCACTAAGGTCTCTGTGAACACGTGTCGAAGCTGCCATCTGCCCGCCATAGAAGCAGAGGTACAGTTGTCTAGCACTAAGGCCTACGTGAACACGTGTCGAAGCTGTCATCTGCCCGCCATAGAAGCTGAGGTACAGTTGTCTAGCACTAAGGCCTACGTGGACACGTGTCGAAGCTGCCATCTGCCCGCCATAGAAGCAGAGGTACAGTTGTCTAGCACTAAGGTCTACGTGGACACGTGTAGAAGCTGCCATCTGCCCGCCATAGAAGCAGAGGTACAGTTGTCTAGCACTAAGGCCTACGTGGACACGTGTAGAAGCTGCCATCTGCCCGCCATAGAAGCAGAGGTACAGTTGTCTAGCACTAAGGTCTCTGTGAACACGTGTCGAAGCTGCCATCTGCCCGCCATAGAAGCAGAGGTACAGTTGTCTAGCACTAAGGTCTCTGTGAACACGTGTCGAAACTGCCATTTGCCCGCCATAAAAGCAGAGGTACAGTTGTCTAGCACTAAGGCCTACGTGGACACGTGTCGAAGCTGCCATTTGCCCGCCATAAAAGCAGAGGTACAGTTGTCTAGCACTACGGCCTACGTGGACACGTGTCGAAGCAAGGTGGTAGGGTATAGTGCTCGAATCAGACCTAGATGGATAGCTGTGTGCCACACACCGATTCAAGAGGAATCTGCAAACAAATACGTCATGTAATGATTGCGTAAAATAAATACAGAGTAAAGAAGGAAGTAGATAGTGGAGTATGATGTAAAAACAGTTTGTAGAAGGGTGAGTCGAGCAAGGCATGTGAACGTAAAAGACCAGATGTTTCTTGTTGTTGACGGAGTTAACTAATTCGCATGGAATAAATATCAGAGTGCTAATTGAAGTATACGTCCGGGTACAGCATACAGATTAACAATTATCTGCGGATTTAATAATTCAACTTCTGCAACCACAACCACCATAATATTGACGGAATTATTTGAAACTGGAGTGTAAATACATGTGAGATGCAACTGTTTGGTCTGAACTTTCAACATCAGCAAGCAGCCCATTATTGCATCTGAGAAATTTCAACCAAAATTTTGAAAACTTTTAAATTATATTTTTAAAAAATAAACTGGTGACACAGAAGGTAGAGAAGAGTTAAAAGGTTGATAAAACATCAGATAGTAGAACAAGTTAGTAACTTTAAATATCTGGGATGTGACACCAATTTATAATTTAAATCAAGATCTAGATAAAATGTAATATAGTATAATACAATAAACAGATGTATTAATCAATGAGAGAAGTTCAAACTCGGACCACACAATATTGTGTGAAAACCAATGCTATTGTATGGTAGTTCTTTCTACTTTCTCTACTACGTATAGTAAGTAGGGAAAGTATTTTCCACTCAAAAATTCATTACCGAGATTTCACTGGAAATATATGTTTTGAGGTCTCCTGAATCCATAAAAAGTATTTTTGGAAACATGTCCGTGTGTATTTCTGTGTGTGTGTGTGTCTGTGAACAGCATAACTCAGAAACGAACAGTCGGAAAAACACCAAACTTGGTATTTAGGTTCAGTATCGTCCAGACTACCCCCCACCCCAGATTACCCTTTACATGGAACAATTTTCGAAAATTTTAATTTTCTCAAGAATGGCTCAAACGATTTTGATTACAATATCATATATTTAAAATACTTTTATGACAAATAAAATGTATACCTTGAATTTTCTGGGAAGGTCTCCAAAAGTATTCTTTACTGTGAACGACGTTTGCATAACTGGTAAACCACAAGAGATAGACAACATTTTACTACACAAGAAATGTAGATCGCGTTAAAATACACAATTTATGTCATACATTTTTTTTTTTTGAGTGAACGGTATTCAAGATATTGCTTGTTATTCCCTTAAATTTTGCAATACTTATACTTTTTCTGATATTCGTTACTCATTTTTTTGTCCTGGTAATGCAAACGGAGTGGAATACTGCACATAGCAACCAGTTCTTAAAATATTTGACTATCGCTTAAAGCCTACCAATTCCCCTTGCATCTACAAGAAAATTAGCAATAAGATTAACATCTCGATTAACATGAAGTATATGGAGAATAAGCGTTTGAAAAAATATTTTGTACAAGCGTAGAGAAAGTCATGTGAGTGTAACACATCAGATTTTTTAGTTCCATTTATACCCCAACTTTAACTACATTGGTCTTATCGGTGGCCTTTCCTTTGGAACTTGTTGCCTATTAGCAGTGGTGTTAACTCGTGTAACTCTTGTCGTTGGGTTTCTTGCACCTTTGGTTTTTAATCATTGGATCATACACACACGTTCACACTCTCATTCATACTTCCAGACTCTGGGGAGGATACGAAATAATCTTGGCTAGAGAAAAATTCCCACCTCGCAGCCGGGAATCGAACGCGGGACCCCTCGCACAACAGGCACGTGCTGTATGGTAGTGAACCTCCGGTTACGAGGAAGAAAGCCAAAAATAAATTGAGCACGCACAGATGCGATTAATGAAAAAGTTACTAGGGGTAACTATAAGAGACAGAATGAGAAGTAGTAGTAATAACGGTTTGAGTGGCACAAAACTGCGGCGGTCATCAGCGCCACCCTCTGGCTATAAATTTATTCAAGTCAGTACATCAATGCAATAAAAACAAAACAAGTACAAGTTAAGCAGCTCTGGTTATATAGATCATCACATTCTGGTACAAAACCAATACAGTCAGAGCATTCACAGAGGGAAACACCAGGATTACACAAATAGAAATAGTAAATCAACAAATGCAAAAATTAAGGAATAGAAATCTCTCAGAATATGCCGAATAAGAACAGACCCTGAGCAAATGTAAACATACAATGCAATTCTACACAGTTATAAAAAACAATAACACACGATAAACTTCCTTCCTTAATAATCCAATTAATTCCAATCACAAACTGTCCATGCCAGGCAACAACCTCGACACCTAGTTCATGTAACACTTGCCTCCCTGCCACTCCAGTACCAAAATCAGCCAAGAACATCAACGTATCCATAAACTCCTTCACCACACTCTCCCTCCAAACTCTCAAGAAAATTCTTCCCTGTCAACTCTTCCTTTCCTCCACAGAGGCGTACACAGAAAGTGTAGTCACATTTCGAAATTGGACCTGCAGTCTATTTTACATAATTCTTCATTAACTGGGCCCAACACTATTAGGCTCTTCCTTATTCCCTTTGTGATAATATATCCTATCTTGCGTAGTCCAGGCCCAGTTGATCCACAATACAATAATGTGTAATCCTGTTTATCTATTCTTCCTTTTTCACTCCAATGTTTTTTTGTTTTTGTTTTGCAACACTACTGTCCAGCCAATACCTTAAGAGTTATTTGCCACTTCTTTCATTTTTCCAGGTCATAACATACTTTGAACATTCCAGGTCGCCAACACAAACCATCCGTCTTAACAAGGTATATACAAGTGGGGTTGAGAGCCCCATGCTTAACCTCCAACCTGGAGGACCAGGTCTCCTTGTTTCTGACCCCAGGAGACAGGGTGGACTGGTTATACCACCAGACAGGTACCTCGGGGTCGCCTCTCCCGTACTTACCAAGATAAGCCCTTGAGGCAGAATGAGAGGTGAAGATATAAGAAAGGAACTAGACATAAAAGATAGTATAGTATACAAGAGATAGTTGAATATTAAAATAACTAGCAAAGCCATGTCAATCGATGCCCTCTGATAGACTACCGAAACGACTTTTATTTACAACCGCAAAGGAAAGTGAGATATAAGTGGACCGAGGACCAGATGCAAACATCAGTTTAAATAAATAGCTTAAGCGTGAAACGGGTTTAAATTCTCAACCCTTCGAATGGTACAACAAGAAGAAGAAAAATTAAATTGTTTCACAATAAAATAATATACATTCAAACTTTAAGAAAATATATTGTTTTTTCTTTCTCTATTACATACATAGTGGGTAGAGAACGTATTAAGCTCCACCAAAAATTCGATACCGAGGTTTCACCGAAAATACATGTTTTGAGGACCCTGAAGCCAATAAAATCATGTTTATAAAAGGGTCCGTGTGTGTCTGTGTGACAGTGTCTTTATGTGCGTGTATTTGTAACCACCATAACTCAAAACATCCTATGTCATACATTCACATTAATGTCTCCACCCTCTGTTGTTTATTAGTGGGCATATAATTTATTCTTACCAAAGCTTATTTTTCTATCTACTACATTTTTATCCAAACAAACCTTTACAGAAATAGCTACATTACACATTTCGTTATAGATAAAAGAGAACAGCGATAGTCAAATGTTTGAGAACTGGACCTACATGCACTACGTGATCAAAAGTATCCGGACACCCCACAAACATACGTTTTTTATCTTAGGTGCATTGTGCTGTAACTACTGCCTGGTACTCATTATCCGCGACTCAGTAGTCATTAGACATCGTGAAACAGCAGAAAGGGACGCTCCGTGGAACTCACGAACTTCGAACGTGGTCAGGTGATTGGGTGTCACTTGTGTCAGAGGTCTGTACGCGTGATTTCCACACTCCTAAACATCCCTAGGTCCACTGTTCCTGATGTGATAGTGAAGTGGAAACGTGAAGGGACATGTACAGCACAAAAGCGTACAGGTCGACCTCGTCTGTTGACTGACAGAGACCGCCGACATTTGAAGAGGGTCGTAAAGAGTAATAGGCAGACATCTATCCAGACCATCACACAGGAATTTCAAACTGCATCAGGATCCACTCCAAGTACTATGACAGTTAGGCGTAGGCGTGAGGTGAGAAACCTTGGATTCCATGGTCGAGCGGCTGCTCATAAGCCACACATCA
Organism: Deroplatys truncata; assembly: GCA_030765065.1. Taxonomy (NCBI): domain Eukaryota; kingdom Metazoa; phylum Arthropoda; class Insecta; order Mantodea; family Mantidae; genus Deroplatys; species Deroplatys truncata. Next base: position 28,086,245 of record CM060981.1, on the reverse strand, counting down.
CGCAGGAAAATGCCAAAGGACGCCTCGCTTGGTGTAAGGAGCGTCAACATTACACGATTGAACAGTGGCAAAACGTTGTGTGGAGTGACGAATCACGGTACACAATGTGGCGATCCGATGGCAGGGTGTGGGTATGGCGAATGCCCGGTGAACGTCATCTGTCAGCGTGTGTGGTGCCAACAGTGAAATTCGGAGGTGGTGGAGTTATTGTGTGGTTGTATTTTTCCTGGAGCGGGCATCCGTTGTTGTTTTGCGTGGTACGATCACAGCGCAGACCTACATTGATATTTTAAGCACCTTCTTGCTTCCCACTGTTGAAGAGCAATTCGGGGATGGCGAATGCATCTTTCAACACGATCGAGCGCCTGTTTACACTGCACGGGCTGTGGCAGAGTGGTTACACGACAATAACATCCCTGTAATGGACTGGCCTGCACAGAGTCCTGACTTGAATCCTATAGAACACCTTTGGGGTGTTTTGGAACGCCGACTTCGTGCCAGGCCTCACCGACCTACATCGATACCTCTCCTCAGTTCCGCACTCCGTGAAGAATAGTCTGCCATTCCCCAAGAAACCTTCCAGCACCTGATTGAAAGTATGCCTGCAAGAGTGAACGCTGGCATCAATGCTAAGGGTACGCCAACACTATATTGACTTCCAGCATTACCGATGGAGGGCGCCACGAACTTGTATGTCATTTTCAGCCAGGTGTCCGGATACATTTGATCACGTAGTGTATATGCTGGTCTTACTGTTTCCATGCAATCGCGAGAGAGAATAAAGAAACGATGGCGAGGACGTCATGCACAGAACGTACGAGAGCCTACCTTCAGTCCCCCGGTCGCAAGAATGAACCCACCTCGACCGAACGGGAATGAAGCGATGAAGATGGCGATGAGTGGCTCGGGAACCCCCGGGTACGCCAACTCCCGTACTCACATAAGGTGAGCCCCTGGAGGGGGTTGTGGGGGGTCGTTCCGATCCTTCAGTAGAAGTACGCTGGGCCAAACATCCGACCCTGAGGGAGAGGGCGACGTTTGGATTGGGTGGGCTCGGCGGGGCAGTGATTCCCGATGTTCATGGAAGATTAGGTACGTTTGTGCGGTTTTCCGTCCAGTGGGGTTGTGAGACGCCTCAAGGTCCTCCGGTGTCCCCCTGGAGAGCCGTTAGACAGTCTGCTAGGTTGCAGTCGTCCCCAACAAGGTGTCGGTAGTCTTCTCCTTTTTTGGGGTTGACATGCGTAAGTGGTGCATCAACTTCCACTCGTAATTGGTGGGGGGTGGAATTAGTTTTGAGCTGCCGACCTGCTGGAAAAGCTCTTCGAGGAGGGAGAGCTTTGTTGTGGATGACGCCCTCGGGTCGCACGGTGCGCAGTCTCCTGGGACTGTTGATGTCATGGAAACAGTATGGAATTTTAAAGCCAGCATATAGCGTTCAGTTGTTAAACACTTGACTATCGCTGTTCTCTTTGTATTTATAATGAAATGTGTAATGTAGCTGTTTCTGCAAGGTTTGTTTCGATTGAAATGAAGTAGATAGGTAAATAAGCTTTGGTAATTATAGTCAGTATACGCACTAATAAGCGATACTGAAAGTTATGTGAATGTAACATATCAGAATTTTTTTTCATATGAATCAATTAAAATACCAATTATCTGAAGCTATAAATGGACAGAAGCATTCTTATTAATCTCGATATCAAATTTTTTGAAGAAATACAATGCTTCTTATATTTACCATAGGTAAGTGATTAAGAAAGTAATTCTCCCACCTAATCGGAAACTGAATCCGGAGTCTCTGGGTTAAGAAGGGAAAATGCTGACTAGTCGATCGCAGAGAGAATCTTTTTTTTTATTATTCTATTCGATTTTACGTCGCTTTAACTCCTTGGTCATATCGCGACGGATCTGTTGGTGAATAACTCTCGTAACCAAATGGTGATGGATAGTTAGCCTTCTAGGTCTCATCCCCATAACCACCCGCTTCATGCCGTGCAGATGGAATTAGGGTGCCACCCAGTTCAACCGCCGCTCCCATATAAAGCCGGATAGCTAGCCTTCTAGGTCTCAGCCCCGTAACCATCCGATTCATGCCGTGCAGATGGAATTAGGGTGCCGCCCAGTACAACCGCCGCTCCCATATAAAGCCGGATAGCTAGCCTTCTAGGTCTCATCCCCGTAACCACCCGATTCATGCCGTGCAGATGGAATTAGGGTGCGGCCCAGTACAACCGCCGCTCCCATATAAACCCGAACAGCTAGCCTTCTAGGTCTCATCCCTGTAATCACCCGCTTCATGCCATGCAGATTGCATTAGGGTGCCGTCCAACCGACGCCCTCACACAGGAAGGCGGACAGTTAGCCTTCTAGGTCTCATCCCTGGAAAATGCCGTCTTGCTTCGTCACGTACCCATAGACTCCCACCGCATGGCAGCCGGCTCTTCTGCTTCGTGCCGTGCAGATGGCGTTACGGTCCATCCAGTCTAACTGCTTACATTGTCTGCGGATAGATGGCATAGCATTCACTTATTTTTCATTTTACTATTGTTTTAGACTTAAGGTGGAACTTTGGGTCGTGGTATTTGAGGCAGTATTTTATATCACAACGTTGTAAATGCCAGAGTGATTGTAGTGTAAATTAACATTATTGTATGACAATGATTTGGGATGTTTGTTATTTATAAGCATTGTTAGGAAACAAGTTTACACGGCCTCACTGAAACTGACAATAGGAGCGGGTAACAATGAGCGAGGGGGCGAGTTGTTTATTAATTAGAAGAGACAAGCAAATGACGTCAGAGTAGCGCGCTTTTCTTTAGAAATGGCGGGGATATTTTCCCTAGAGCATATGTGTTCGTAATTTTGATTGGATATAAAAATAGACGCTAATGTTGGCGCGTTTTATTAACCAATAGCCGCTCGATTATAATGTTTAGGCATATCGGGGTGAGGGAGTATAAATATATGAAGCCAGATACAAGTAACGCACAGTTCATCAGAATCATCCACGGGTTACACGTGCGGCAAATAATTGATTATAGTTACATTTGAAAATATAACACTTTCAGTCTGGCGTGTATCACAAGTAAATATGTGAAATTAATAAAATGTGACGGCAATAAAAGTGTAAAAACAAATTCTTTTATCAGTGTTATCTTTTAGTAACAACTCCTTTCCGTTTACACACCCTATTCAAGAGATTTGCTCGAGTGAGTAATAATAGCTAGCCGGAGGACAAAGAAGTCAAAATTCAAAATAGTAAAACAATAACAGGCGCTCAGCAAATAAGATAACACGAACGATACCACGACATATTAAATATCCAATCCGGTATTTACCTTGACGACTGAGGAAAACTAAGAGAAAACCTCAGACAGATAGGTCGGCCCACGGGATTTGAATCCGGGACCTTCCGAATGCGTGCCACAGACTTTACCGCCTGAGCCACCCCGCTCGGTGAGAGAATGTTATTTACATTTTGTATTGGAATTTTTCACATTTCATTGATGAAGTACATTAATTTACAGCTTATTTATTGCAATCGGTAGATTTCCTACCAGTTTTAATAAACTGGAAGCTTTGCGTTGTTCAGAAGGAATTACCGCAGTGTCGCCAACACATGCTATTAAAACTTGAGGTTTATCATGAATACTACAGTCTATGATTATGCACAAGATTATATTGTGAATAAATCCATTGTTAATGAGCATGTATTATGAAACACATATCGATTATCGGAAAACACACCTCCATCAGGTCTTGGATTTACCTGTCTCGACCACAACGCAGTTAAACAAGGTCTTCAAGGGGACCCCTAATTTCAAACAATTTAAGGAAGACTAACTGGCGAAAACTGAAAAACAAACATTTTTATTTTATTCTGCAGTAGAATATATGGTGTAATTTTACCCATAATTTTGTATATATTGTTTCTTTGTCCAGTTTTTTAACTGTCGCGCAGTTCTCACTGTCACTGTTCTAAGTTCTTATCAGTCACTGTTTTGTTTTATCTACGAGGACGATATTGGAAAAGTTTAGAATGTCATGTTTCTAAAAACAAATGAAGTTTGTTTATATTTGACAGCAACTTTCTAATTTTTTGTAGTTTGTTCCACTTGCTCTAAACGAGGCAATATTTTATATGCCAACACTGTAAATGCCAGAGTGATTGTAGTGTAAATTAATATTATTGTATGACAATGATTTTAGAGGTTCGTTAGCCATAAGCATTGTTAGGAAATAAGTTTACACGGCCTCACTGAAACTGACAATAGAAGTGGGTAACAATAAACCGAGGGGGTGAGTTGGTTATCACTAAGAAGAGATAAACAAATGACGTCAGGGTAGCGTGCCTTTTTTTAGAAATGGAGGGAATATCTTCCCTAGTGTATATATGTTAGTAGTAGTGATTGGCTGACCAAAACAGACGCTAAAGTGGGCGCGATTTGGTTATCAATAGGAGCTCTATTATAACGTTTAGGCAATTCGGGGTAAAGGAGTATATATTCCCGAGCCATAAGCAAGTTTCGCACAGTTCGGAAGAATCTCTCACGAGGTGCATGTAACTCGGTCCTAAGGAATCTCTCACGAGGTACACGTCGCAAAGTTAGTTACAAAATGTAAAGTACGCGAAGTAATTTGTGCGTGGCAACAAACGACTGTAGTTACATTCGGAAATATCACAGTTTCAGTCAGGCGTGTATAAAGATTAAATATGTGAACTATTAATTAAGTGTGACGGCAATAAACGTGTAGAAACAAATTATTTTATCAGTGTTATCTTTCAGCAACTCCTTTCCGTTTACACGCCCTGTTTACAGCCTCTTGCTCGACTGAGTTGTAATAGCTAGCCGGAGGACCATGAACCCAAATTTAGAATAATAAATCAAGAGGCGCCCAGTAAATAAGATAACACGAGCCAGAGAACTGCGACATAATAACTTGTTAATTATCATGATTTAAAGATTTTGTGTTCACTCAAAAATTCACATGACTAGAGAACATTTCCCGGCTGTGATGTTTTACGATTCTAAATCATCATTAACCCGTAAACAACGTGAAGATCGCCTAGAAGAGCATCTAAGGCAACAATTTATAATTCCAAAGAAATCGGTTTTTTCTTAGTGATGAATTTAGTGAAGGACGCCCAAGAACTGCTGTTACTGATGAAAATATTGCAGCTGCTAGAGCAACGCTTGAAGAAGTCGACCGACGTCGTATGATTTTATTCGGGCGACATTGGGCACTGGTATGAGTCAAATCCAAAACATTTTACATTAACAGTTAGTCGTGAGAAAACTTTGTAGTCGTTGGATTCCATAAACTGGTAGTTAGCCTATTGCGTATGGATGGTGCAGAAAAGCTCTGGAAGAATTCAAAGGCGACGCTTTTGTTTGGAATCTCGTTACTGGTGATGAATCATGAATTTAATGGAAATAATTGTTGTTCCACACAAGCCGTGTGTTGTACAGGTTTGGAAAGGTACAATCAGATTCAATGCCATAACCGGGTCGCCATTGATGTATCTCATCTCAATACATCTCCTTGTGGTTTATGCGACGGTATTACAAATTATGTTGATGCTTTGATGTTTATGTATGTGTGTTTACTTCACGCGTTGCCATCTTGTGACGTCATTCATTTGTTTGGTTTGTAGCTCCATCTGGCGTAGCAATTTGCATCAGTTTTAATGTTCGATTTGATTTCATTTCAAATGTCCTCCGGCTAACTGTTTGGGTCGAACATGTATCTCTTACAGGTTGTGAAGCGGAAAGGAATCTTTTATCCAGAAATTATACTGATGAAGAAAATTTGTTTTATAATTTTTATTGCCGAACACGTTCACGAACACTTTTACATATTGATTTAGATACTCGCCAAACTGAAACTGTTTGTAATAACTTCTTACTTATCACTTTTAACTCACGTACTTCAACTTTGTGTATATTTAACTGTATAATATCTTAGATCTTTAATGATTTTTGCTGCGCGTAACTTGAACTGAAGGACTGACTGACGACGTGTAGTGTACACGAAATTTTGATGAACTGAGGGGGAAGCTACCTCGAACCTACCCTATTTATAGGCCTGCATCAAGATACGCCTAAAGATTATAAATGAACTGCTATTGGCTAATAAAACGCGCCAACATTAGCGTCTATTTTAATATCCAATAAAAACCACGAATACATATTGCTTTTAGGGAAACATTCCAGAAGTTTCTACCGAAAACGCGCGAACATTACGTAACTTCCTTGTTCCCAATAATGATAAACAGCTCACCCCCCTCTGCATTATTGCGTTATTATTGACAGTTTCAGTAAAGCCGTATATTATTATTTACCAATAATAATTACAATTAATAAACATCTGAAATCAATGTCACATAAAAATACATATTCATATTAAAATAATTATTTACATTTAAATAATTTGTGATACAAATTACCGTATCATTTACCGGGAAAAAATGCTAATCAGTTGGGAATTTTAAAGATGCACCGGTAAATTGCCATGGTATCTCAATAGTTAGAGTAACCGGATGGAGACCAGGAGATCTGTGGTTCAAATCCCGGCTATGGCATTGAATTTTTCAGTCGGCTGATTCAAGATTTCCAACCTTGGATTTATTGTTTGATCTTGAAAGGAAACGTCAATCGGCTCAATGGGTCTTTCGAACAGAACCTAAGCCTAAAAGTCCGACAAATTCGCGTGCTGGAAGAATATGGTTTTTAGTTTTTACTTTCTCTACTACGTATAGTAAGTAGGGGAAGTATTGTATTCCACCCAAAAATTCGATACCGAGATTTCACCGGAAATATATGTTTTGAGACACCCTGAATCCGAAAAAAACATTTTTGGAAACATGTCCGTGTATGTGTCTGTCTGTGAACAGCATAACTCAGAAACGAACAGTCGGATAAACACCAAACTTGGTATTTAGGTTCAGTATCTTCCAGAGATGTGACACGAAGGCTTTCAAGAAAATTCCCCACCCCAGATTACCCTTTACAAGGAACATTTTTCGAATTTCTCAAAAATGGCTCTAACGATTTTTATTAAAATATCATATGTTTAAGATACTTTCATGACAAATAAAATGTATATCTTGAATTTTCTGGGAATGTCTTCAAAAGTATTCTTCATTGTGAACGACTTCTGCATAACTGGTAAACCATAAGAGATAGACAAAATTTTAGTACACAAAAAAATGTAGATCGCGTTAAAATACACAATTTATGTTATATACATTTTTTTGTTGAGTGAACCATTTTCGAGATTTTGCTTGTTATTCCCTTAAATTTTTCAATACTTATTTTCTCAAATGGGAATTCGTTATTCATTTTTTTGTCTTGGATATGCAAAGAGTATTAATCTGTGGCAAAGGGAATGGTGCTGCACCTAGCAACCAGCTATTAAGAGATATGTGTATGCTTAAAGGCTACTGTATTTCTATATTGCCCTAGTAAATATATATTCCCCTTACATCTACAAGAAAATTAGCAATAAGATAGAGTCTGCAAATGTTTATCTCGATTAACATGAAGTAGATGGAGAATAAGTGTTTGTAAAAATAGTTTCTACAAGAGTAGAGAAAGTCATGTGAGTGTAACAAACAGATTTTTTATTATATAATTTGACTAAAATCATTTAAGTGTTAAAAATACTGCCACAACTTTCACTTCATTAAGGTGAAGTAGTTCAAGACTCCGTCAGTTTTCTTCCTTTGTGACGTAGCCTGCTCACACTGGACGGTTCACTTCACTCGGGAGTCAAACACAAGAACTTCATAACCCGTCGCTCCGCAGTAGCACTCGCTGCACGTCACAACACACCGCCACTCGCTCGCTCACTGACTCGACAACTCTCCCCACCACGCTTTCAACTCGTCCTCAACTGACTCACTCCAGCGAGAGTGTTCGCTTATATAGTCAGCGCAATCCTTCCGCGAGCTTCTCGAACGTTCTAAAGCTATTTCGACACACTTTCGGTGGGAAGGGCGAAAAAGAAGCTTCCAGAAAGTTCTAGTTACCTGCTGATCGAACTCGATATTTACGTTGTTGAGCGGCCATTATCGTTGTTTACACCGACCGCCCGGCGCCGACCACCCGATAACTTTGGACCGTGGCCACTGTCACAATATTTTATTGTTTTTGGCACAATACTTTTATTTTAAATATATTTTTAAAAATGTTACGCATCTGCCATGTTGTGCTGTATATTCTGTAGTACTTCACAGAAGAAAGAAACAGAAAATCATAACTCTATAACTTTTTAGTAGAGAAGTAAACTTTAGGGGTTTAAACCATCTTTTAGGGGAGCTGGACATTAATTTTCATGCCGATAAGTTCTTAAAAATGAAATTCCAGGTTCATGTAAGATTTCCCACCTAATTAATATATGGAGGGTTTAAAATTATACACTTTGCGTAGCATTCCTCAAAGGAATATCAAAGATAGGATTCCTTCAAATCCAAAAGGTCTCGGGTTCGATTCCCGCTTGGAGGGTGGGTTTCTTCAGCAGGGTTATTCCACAACCTCCCTAGTGCCTGGGAGTATAATGTGAATTTAATGCAATAATCAAAAGTAATACCAACACAAAGATTAACACCACTGTAAGCGAGAGAACATCATTGCTGGTTAGCAATTGTTCCAAAGGTAAAAAATCTTATGTGATACATTCACATGAGCTTCTCTATTCTCTATCGTTTATTAGCGGGTATACAAATTATTCTTACTAAAGCTTTTTTTTCTATCTACTTAATTTTAATCCAAATAAACCTTTACAGAAATAGCTACGTTACACATTTCGTTATAGATACAAAGGAAACAGCGATAGTCAAATGTTTAAGAACAAGATGCTATACGCTGCCTTAAATAAATAATATTAATAAATAAAGGCCATAATACTCCATCCCGGCATCTTATTATCTAACTGGGATGTATATTAACAAATGTTGTTTATTAATACAATACACTTACATGATCATCGTACAGATAATTAAGTATAACCAATAAAAACAAATAAAATAGAAATAAGTAGTAGTAAAACAGTAACTAAACTAAAATTTTTAAATTTACACCTACTAACTCAAAATAAACATACAATAATTACATTTCTACTGGTAGCCAGCTATCTAACTAAACCATCTAAATAAATACTAACCAAATAACTGAATATGCGTTGGAAGGCGACAACTTAGGTACTGGTATCCAACCCTTCCAATACAAAAGTAACATTATAATAGTGTTAGTTAATTACTAATAATAACAATAATAAATAACACTAAACTCTTTAATTTTATTTATTTATCCCGAGAAACAACTGAATTTTGACAGGACTTAAAGAGAATACCCAACTAATGAACAATTCGAACCAATATTAACGGATATCTCAGAAATGGTTTATGCCACGAAAAAACTTATTTAAAATAAATTTTATGTTTTAAAGAGGTCTACAATTTTTGTGCAGTATGTTTTTGTCTACCGCTTGACGTGTAGTAGTTGTACAATTTTACACAAATTGTTTTACGAATGAAAAGAATTTCACAAACTATTCTCACAAAATTCAACATACATATTTTATTTGTAATTTAAGTATATTTAATATATAGTATTTTAACCAACATTTCGAAAAAATGTTTTATGTAAATGGTATTTTGAGGTGCGGGATTATTTCAAAAGCTGCATGTCGCATCTTTGAATGGCACTGAACCTAAAATACCTAGTTTGTGGTATATATGACTTTCCGTTTTTGTGTTATGCCGTTCACAGACACACACACACACACACACACACACACACACACACACACACACAGACAGACAGACAGACACACATAGGGACCTTTTCTAAAAATGCCCTTTTTTGGATTCAGGGCGACTCAAAACATGCATTTCCGACGAAATCTCGGTATCTTATTTTGGGCCTACTAGTTACATGGTAGAGAAAGTGGAAATTATAGTTTCGAAATTCTTTGGTAGTCTTGATTCGGTAACAGGTATACAAAAATACAATTGTACTAAATAATGATTAAGAATTTGTGTTAAATATCATGGAGTTTCCCCGTGTTTTTACTGGTGAGGGGGGTGGGAGGCTAGAGTGTTTCAATCGCAGAGAAATCTCGAGATAAGAATGATGGATCGATTTCTTTCATTTGGTGCGAGTTTTTGTGTGGTGCAGAACAGAAAAAAATTTCTTGTCTGTGATTACTTATACAGTGTTGCCCTCTACCGACAATAGATCAACACAGCCGTAATCCGATTATCTGCGTCGTAACGTGTGCATAAAGCGAATTTACGCGACTCATCCTATTCGCACATATAATAAAGTTTTCATGACGTCTTCTAACTCTGGCTTACAGAGGCAGCCACTTTCCTGATAAGCCCCTGAGCCTGACTAATAACTACAACTGCACTTATACCTTTAAATTCCCTTCATGTTTACAAACTTAAATGAAGTTTTAATTTAAAGCGTTGAATTACGTGGGTGATGCTTCCCAGAGTCACCTACAGATGGCAGTGCGAACAGGGAACTCCGAGATAGGAACAAAAAATTAGATGTATTACATTCACATGGCTTACCTAGGGGACGGTTCAGGTGGTAGGTCTTTGGCCTGCACTCGTAAGGTCCGGGGTTCGATCCTGGGCGGCCGCACACTCTGGCCCATGGGTTTTTCGTAGTATCCCCGGGTCGACAGCGAATGCTGGGATGGCTCAGCTTCTACTACGATTCTCCCACCTCTCATTTCCTGTACCCTTCATCTACCTTGTCATCTGTTTCGGGGTTGTAGGATCTGGCGACGTGTTTGGTGAGTTGCGGCTGGGCGGTGGCTTGCGCTTTGTAGATGTTTCTTCCCTGGTGTCCCGTGGGGACTGCTCAGTTAGGTGTCTCCTGGATGCGTTCAATCTGAAAGCATTAGGGATCCCGTCTGTGTTTGCGCCCGTCGCCATTCGGGTCTCTCCTCTCAATCCTTCCTCCCGGAAATCACCGTAAAAGTACACTGGCATACGAGCGGTTACGAGGGCCCCCTCCCTTCACCTTTCAGATGGCTACCGAGCTAGGTAACTCCACGGTAACGAACGAGGTCCTAGGTTCGATTTCTAGAGCCAGCCATCTGACCATTGTTAGCAAGGCGAATGCTGGGTTGGTTTCTCTTCTACCATGAATATCATTTCGCTTATTTCCTATCATCACACTTCCCCTTTCATGTTTCAGGTAGGCTTAGGGTCTGTGCAGTGACGGCCAGTGTCCGGCAGATGGCGAAGACGTGACCTGATCTTCAAGCTTGCAAACATTAGGCACATCTGCGCGTCTCTGTCGGCCCGCCTATAGCCACCTGCGTTCTCTTCACCTGTAGGGGAGGGGTTTCGACCCCTTCAGCTGCCGTGGTGCGTGCGCTGCAACCCCTAGCACTCTGGTATTTCTGACGTTACTAGAAGAACGCTGGGTCGAACATTCCAGCCCCTCCCGATAGGGAGTTGTTTGGATTGGGTTGGACTCGGCGGGGCAGTAGTGCCCGATACCCATGGGTGATTGGGTACGTCTGGCTGGTATTTCCGCCCAGGCAGGGTTGTTCTCCGGCGCCAACCATGAGCGAGGGTTGGTAGATGGCATGCTAGATTGCTGTCGTCCCTACCGAGGTTTTCGGTAGTCACCATTTCCCGCGAAAGCGGAGGAGGGGCCTTTTTAGGAAACAAGTTATTGCCCTCATAGAAAAACCCCCACGGTCGCAGAGCCGCTCGGATGGTGCTGACTCTGGGTTGTTAGGAGGGGACTTAGGCTTCGGCTCCGGCTCTTGCTTGGGTAAAGCTTTGCAGCAAAAAAAAAAAGTTCCCTTCACCTCATCCGTTCCTTGCGGATGTGGTAAGCAAAAGAGATCCGCGTTGTGTCGACGTGCGAGGTGTCCCCTCGAGGGAGGGAGATTCGAGAAAGCAAACCTGTATGCTGCATTTGAGAAGGTTCCCTATCTGCATTCTGGTAAATTCTGTAAATCTACCTTTAAAGTGTCTCCCTAGGAACAGCAGGCGAGGAAATAAATGTAAGTTACGAGATACTTGCGAACGACTTACGAGTGATTTGAAAGTCAGAGCTCTAAAGCGAGGCTTGTAATGGATTTCACTAATAAATAAAGTTTGTTACAAGTTAACCGGTGTTTTTATTTATCACAATATCAAGTTTGTTATATATTCGTGGTTTCATTACTAGCTCTAGCATGTACCTATTAGGTACAAAAGCTATTGCATTCCACCCAACAAAAAAAATCGATACTGAGATTTCATCGCAAATACATGTTTTAAAGCCCCCTGAATCCAAAACATGCATTTTTAGAAAATATTCCGTATGTGTGTCAGTCTGTGTGTGTGTTTGTGAACAGCGAAACTCAAAAACGAAAAGTACTTTTTGGTACTTAAGATCGGTACTTTCAAAAGATGCTACACGAGATTCTCAAGAAACTCAAATGGCTCTAACAATTTTAATTAAAATCCTATATATTAAAGACATTTACATGAGAAATATAATGTTTATCTTGAACTTTCTGGGTATAGCCTTAGAAGTCCGCTTTTCGTTCGGAAGAAATTTTGTACAATCTTGTATATGTAGTAAACGTTAAGTGATGCACGAAAACGTAATGCACAAGAAATGTAAATCTCTTTAAAATACAATTTATTTCTAATAATTTTTGTGGCATAATTCCTGTCAACATTCAGTTGTTTCTCGCCATGTCATGGAAACAGTATGGAATTTTAAGGCCAGCATATAGCATCCAGTTGTTAAACATTTGACTATCGCTGTTCTCTTTGTATCTATAACGAAATGTGTAATGTAGCTATTTCTACAAAGGTTTATGTGGATTAAAATATAGTACATAGAAAAGTAAGCTTTAGTAAGAATAGTTTATACACCCACTAATAAACGATGGAGGGAAGAGTAAGTCATGTGAATATAACATCGAAAAATTTTGGTTGTACTGTATACACACATATAGAGACGGACCTTTTTACTTTCTCTACCACTTACCTATAACCAACATTGCATGCCATCCAAAAATTCACTACCAAGATTTCACCGGAAATACATGTGTTGAGACTCCCTGAATAAAACATTTGATGTATTACACTCACGTGACTTTCTCTACTCTTGTACTAACTATTTTTACAAACTCTTATTCTCCATCTATTTCATATTAATCGAAATAAACATTTGCAGAAACGACCTTTTGACATGCAAAGAGAATTACATTTTACACCTAGCGACCAGTTCCAAAAATATTTGACTATTGCTTAAGGGCTACTATGTTCCCCTTGTTTTGTTTTTGCAAGGGCAATATAGAAATACAGTAGCCTTTAAGCATAGACATATCTCTTAATACCTGGTTGCTAGGTGCAGCACCATTCTCTTTGCCACAGATTAATACTCTTTGCATATCCAAGACAAAAAAATTAATAACGAATTCCCATTTGAGAAAATTATTGAAAAATTTAAGGAAATAACAAGCAATATCTCGAAAATGGTTCACTCAACAACAAAAATGTATATGACATAAATTGTGTATTTTAACGCGATCTACATTCTTGTGTAGTAAAATTTTGTCTATCTCTTATGGTTTACCAGTTATGTAAAAGTCCTTCACAATGAAGAATACTTTTGGAGACATTCCCAGAAAATTTGAGATATAAATTTTATTTGTCATAAAATATCTTAAACGTATAATATTTTAATCAAAATAGTTAGAGCCATTTCTGAGAAAATTAAAATTTTCGAAAAATGTTCCATGTAAAGGGTAATCTGGAGTGGGGAATTTTCTTGAAAACCTTCGTGTCGCATCTCTGGAAGATACTGAACCTAAGTACCAAGTTTGGTGTTTATCCGACTGTTTGTTTCTGAGTTATGCTGTTCAAAGACACACACACACGGACAGACACACAGACACACACACGGACATGTTTCCAAAAATGCTTTTTTTTTGGATTCAGGGGGTCTCAAAACATGTATTTCCGGTGAAATCTCGATATCGAATTTTTGGGATGGAACACAATACTTCCCCTACTTACTATACGTAGTAGAGAAAGTAAAAATGAACATGTTTAGAAAAATCTTCGTATCTGTATGTGTGCGTATCTGTCTGTCTGTCTGTGAAGAGTAACTCAAAAACGAAAAGTCGGTTAAATACCAAACTTGGTATTTAGATCAGGACCTTCCAAGGATACCACAATAAGATTTCGAAGACAGGCAGCTGTACCTCTTGTTCTATATGTACCGGCTAGATGGCAGCTTCGATACATGTCTACATAAGTCTTAGCGCCAGGCAACTGTACCTCTGATTTTGTATGTGCCGGAGAGATAATAGCTTCAGCAGTGTGTGTGTCGTCCTCCGTGGTGGTTACCATACTGGCCTCTAGTTGCCGAGGTCGCGGGCTCAACCCCGGCGGAGGGCGATGGAGTTTTTCGGCTTTAAAAATTCTTAGCATGGCTTCCTTTGCAAGGGAAGTAAAGCCGGTGGCCCCGTGTCCTAGATTTATGGCACGTAAAAGAACCTCAAGCCTGGTAAAGAGGTCTCTGAGCAAAATTACCGGTCTTTCACGCCCAATATAGAATGGGACGCTAAGGACCATAGCAGTTAATGAGCGCCCATTAATAAAACTCAATTTTATTTTTTTTCAGCAAATGTCTACAGAGACCTTAGTACCAGGCAACTGTATCTCTGCTTCTATATATCATGGGCATATCGAAGCTTCGATACGTGCCCACAGACGCCTTACCGCCAGGCAACTGTACCTCTGCTGCTATAAGTGACGGGCAGATGGCAGCTTCGATATGTGTCTACAGAGGCCTTGTTCCAGGTAACTGTACCCCTGGTTCTACACGTGCCGAGCAGATGACATTGGGGTGCGGTTCGGTCTACCAGCTCCCATTATTTGTGAATAGATAGATGGCAGAGCATCCGCCATTACCATCCATTTTTATTTTTACGGTTGTTTTAGATTTAAGGTGGAGCTTTGTGTCGTAATATCTAATGTCTAATCCAGTGTTTACCTTGGTGGCTGAGAGAAAACACGAAAAAGAAACATTGATTGGCATACGGGAATTGAACCTGAGAGTCCCTGATACGGGCCACAGACGTTACCGCCTGAGCCTACCCACTCGATTAAATGCAATTAATTTAATCATGATTTGCGATTTAAATCCCCCTCCTGCAGCGCTGGGTAAAAAATCCAATCTTGCTGTGATCATTAAAAGGTGTGCTTTTAATAACAGTTGTGTAATAATGTTTATAACACCCTCAGAATAACAAGATATAAAACGAGGTTTATCGAAAACATTCATTAAAGGAATTGCAGGATAGCAGGTCATCGATCGTTCCTTCACCTTGGCGGTGCCTGTTACAGCAGGTAGTGTATTGTTTAGGTGTTATGTTTCATTTTTTCTCCACCTGCACATAAAATAACTGCCCCTAACTGGGTCAATCGAGCTTGTTCTCCGTGGAATTCCCTGTCACATCGGACGAACGAAATGAAACACATATCCGTGTACATGCACCATTGTTGTGAGCTGCAGACCGATTTTTTTATATCGACTGCACTCAAGGTTTCTCGCAAGGGACATAAAAAGTGAAATGAACGAGTGAGGCGCCCAACAAGCGGTTCCAAAACAATTGTGCCTTTTGACTTTTATCATTTTAGTGTTAGTTGAACATCCTATCGGCTTCAACAGTCCCAAAATTACTCGATTACTCATACATAATTATACATACTAATCGATTTCATTCCTCTTCCCTCTTAACCCGCAACATATGCAAAGCCATCAATCATATGCACTTTTTACTTTCTCTATCATGTTCATAGTAAGCAGAGAAGATATTGCAATCCACCCAAAATTCGATACCAGAATTTTAACGTAAATATCTGTTTTGAAAGGCCCCCGAATCCAAAAAAGGTGTTTTTAGAAAAAGGTCCGTGTCTGTGAACAGCATAATTAGAAAACCAAAAATTATATAAATACCAAACTGGGTATTTAGATTCAGTACCTTCCAAAGATGCAACACAAAGATTTTCAAGAAAGCTCCCACCCCAAACTACCCTATACATGGACCATTTTCGGAATTTTTTATTTTCTAAAAAATGGCTCTAACGATTTTGATTAAAGTAAAATATATTGCAGACAAACTGTCTATCTTGAATTTTCTGGGAATAACCTGTGAAGGTCAGTTCATTCGGAAGGAATTTTGTATAATCCTCGTTAACCGATAAACGTAAACGTACTACACAAAATATATGGATCTGTTTAAAACACACATTTTACTTCATATATATATATATATATATATATATATATATATATATATATATATATTTCTTGTGGCATCAATCATTTGCGAGATATCTGATGTCAATGCTTCGAATTTTTCAATACTTGTGTTATCCTTTTCAAGTCCTGTCGATTTTCGCTTGTTTCTCGTGATTGCATGGACAGGGTGTGGGAATTTAAGATCAGCATATTTCACTATCGTGCCTCCCTTTATATCTATAACAAAATGTGTAATGTAGCTATTTCTGCAAAATAATGAAGTAGATACAAAAATAAACGTTCATAAGAATAGTTTGCATACGCATTTATAAGCAAATAGAGGTTATAGGAAGCCATGTGAATGTAAAACATCAGATTTTTATTACTTTCTTTATTATGTAGTTAATAAATACGGGATGATGTATTGTATTACTCCCAAAAGTTCGAAACCGAAATTTCAGTGGAAATACATGTTTTGAGGGTCCTGAATATAAAAATCTGATGTGTTACACCCACATGAATTTCTCTACTACTGTAAAAACTACTTTTACAAACGCTTATTCTCCATATGCTTCATGTTAATCAAGATGTTAATCTTATTGCTAATTTTCTTGTAGATGCAAAGGTAATTGGTAGGTTTTAAGCGATAGTCAAATATTTTAAGAGGAGGTTACTATGTGGAGTATTCCATTCTCTTTGTATTACCAGGACAAAAAATGAATAACGATATCCCATTTGAGAAAAATTATAAGTATTGGAAAATTTAAGGGAATAACAAGCAATATCTCGAAAATGGTTCACTCAAAAAAAATGTATATAACATAAATTGTGTATTTTAACACGATCTACATTTTTTGTAGTAAAATTTTGTCTATCTCTTATGGTTTACCAGTTATGCAAAAGTCGTTCACAATGAAGAATACTTTTGGAGACATTCCCAGAAAATTCAAGATATACATTTTGTAATGAAAGTATCTTGAATATACATTTTGTCATGAAAGTATCTTGAATATACATTTTAATCAAAATCGTTAGAGCCATTATTCAGAAAATTCAAATTTTCAAAAATCGTTCCATGTAAAGGGTAATCTGGGGTGGGGGGAATTTCTTGAAACCCTTTGTGTCGCATCTCTGAAAGACACTGAACGTAAATACCAAGTTTGGTGTTTATCCGACTGTTCGTTTCTGAGTTATGCTGTTCACAGACACACACACACACGGACATGTTTACAAAATGCTTTTTTTGGATTCAGGGGGTCTCAAAACATGTATTTCCGGTGAAATCTCGGTATCGAATTTTTGGGTGGAATACAATACTTCCCCTACTTACTGTACGTAGTAGAGAAAGTAAAAACGAACGTCCGATAAATACCAAAACTTGATATTCAAGTTCAGTATCTTCCAAAGATATGACACGAAGTTTTTTCAAATCAATCCTGCCATCACAACCACTCTTTACATGGATTAATTTTTTCAAATTTTTATTTTCTAAAAATGGCTTTAACTATTTTGATTAAAATACTATATGTTAAAGATACTTACATGACAAAATGTATTTCCTTAATTTGTTTAGAATAGCCTGTGAAGTCAAATTATTAGGAAGGAATTTTGTACAACTTGTCAAAGTTAGGACTAGGACTAATTCCGGAGGGGATTTACAACACCTCGGCCTACAAGATTATTTCCGGATGGTGAGAGGAGACTGGACCAGGAGGCACGGCAGGGCAGAGGGCAGGGTCCCTACTTTATATACATTGAAACTCCCTGGTGCAACCGGCTGCCCTTCCCCCTACAGACACACACATCGCCTGGGGGCCCGAGACAAGGAGACCGCCCCCATTCTGGGGGACGAAGTGTTACATACAGCCTGCTATGCAATGCCGAGACTCCCGCCCACACTTTCAACCCTGAAATATACGAAGCAGATGAAAGGTGAAGTGAAGTGAGAATGTCGGTGAAATGGAGGGACAGGAAATTCGAGAGATGGAATGAACCGACGGAATGTGAGGAAGGTTTTTTTTTGAAGGAGGAGTTTTATTGTAGTTCAAATGCTGGGGAGCCAAACTTGATGTAGTAATTACCCCAACTTTACTTTTCGGTGGCCTTCGCCCCAAGGTTTAGGAAACAACTTTGTATTTTAATGCTTCTTTAAATATTATATATATTTATCTTTGCCTCGGCTACGTCAGTATTAATTTGTAGAAATTTGTTTCTCTTATCAGGGTGTGATACGGCCAAACAATGTAGGCTTACACAAATTGTAATTTTTATTTCACTCCATATATGAATTCTTTACGCAATTAAATAACACTTCATTGATATAGAGAGCTGTGAGATTATTTATTAATTACTTGCATTTTTTAAATACGTAAACTTTATAATATACTCGCCGTAATGAATCTCTGTCTCACACTGGATACATATTAAACTTTTCGAGGACGCGTCTCGCGTCCAGTTAGGAACACTGTCTACTAGCAACAGATTTTTGAATTTGTAAAATTTGCTTTATTTAAGTTTCTGATTGGCTAATTCTACTCCAATAGAATACTTTTACTTAACTTAAGCTTTTTCTGGTTGTTGATTGGCTATTTTATAAACTGTTTCAAAATTTACATATTGTTGCTCCAAGAATTACTATTAGCATTATTAAACTTTCCAATTCATTATTGCCTCAAGGTTACCTCATTGTTACCTCGTTGTTAGCAAACTTTTGACATATATCGTCACAGCTCCCACATTATTAAATTACGTAATACATTCACATAACATTATTGAACATGTACATAATAATATAAACATTAATACAATGACTATTACATACATTTTGTTATTTATACACATATTGCTTTAAGGCGGGCTGTTAATATATTTCATATTATATAATTAGACTGAAATCATTGAAGTGTTAAAAATACTGCCTTAAATGCAATACACGAAAACGTTTTGAAATATCCATTACTAAAGGTTCGAATTGTTCAATACTTAGACATTCTTTTAAGGTCCTGTTAATTTTGGAATGTTATGGAATTTTAAGGCAGTGTATATGTCCAATTCTTAAACATTTGACTATCGTATTCCCTTTGTATCAATAACGAAATGTGTAATGTAGCTATTTCCGCAAACGTTTATTTGGATTAAAATGAGGCGGATAGGAAAACAAACTTTAGTAAGAAAAATGATCTTTTTTGGGTGAATACAATACTTCCTCTATAAGTAAGCAGTGGAGAAAGTAAAAATTTGAAACATGTGTGCTTTAATACGCAGATTACGTCATGGCTGACGACACAAAAACCTGGCTACCCCGATCTAAAGCCTCTATCTAGTTAAGTGTCTGGCGGCGTCTGTTCGGCTGGCGCTAGACGCAATTTGCCAAGCTTATACGAGTATTAACCCTTACTGGTTTACGACTAGTACTTTTTTAAGCGAATTGGTATCGTTATCTTATTTCCTGCACATACAGACGGAAAACCAAACACGTGCACGGAAGTTACAAAGGAAAACCATATGAGTGTCATCTTCATTTTAATATATCTCATATGTGTCACATTCACACGACTTTCTCTACCCATTATATCTTCACACAATCTCTTATATATTATAATATTCATTCTTCTATCCGATTTTGCCACTGTCAGGATGGTTGAGGTATAGGTTACTAAACAGCGGTTCGGGATACCTTGCGTGCTGCAACTTACGAGCGATTCATTGCGGCCACCACTCTCCCAGGAGAAACAGGCCACAGAGACACGTAGAAGTCTCTAACAGTTCCAGCTCGAATACCATGCCCCACACCTCAGAGAGGAAGCTGAACTCGTTCGAACGAGGCAAATCTCTAAACTGCATTCACTCTTAGGTTGATCCGCGTCAAAACAAACCCCAGCTGACCAGTGCACCGCTATAATGTATCCTTCCGCCATTCGCACTAGAAATACTGTCACACTTTCTGACCATGTGCGCTGACTAGCAGATGATGAGATTGATAGGTGCAACAAAACAAACGTTTACACATATAATAATAGTTAATTCTAAAATAAATGAGCGAAAAATAAAGTAACAGGTATGCCATAACTTAATTTATTCGCTCTCTAGAAGCGGGACTTTTTTAACTGTTGGCGGCTCATTTTAAAAAATCTGATGTGTTACACTCACATGACTTTCTCTACTCTTGTACAAACTGTTTTTACAAACGCTTATTCCCCATATGCTTCATTTTAATCCAGATGTTAATCTTATTGCTAATTTTCTTGTGGATGCAAGGGAAAGCTTTAAGCGATAGTCGATGTTTTAGGAGCTGGTTGCTATGTGGCGCATTCCATTCTCTTTGTATGTCCAGGACATACATGAATAACGAATTTCCATTTGAGAAAAAGTATAAGTATTGGAAAATTTAAGGGAATAACGAGCAATATCTCGAAAATGGTTCACTCAACAACAAAAATGTATATGAAATAAATTGAATATTTTAACGCGATCTACATTTTTTGTGTAGTAAACGTTTGTCTATCATGGTTTACCAGTTACGCAAAAGTCGTTCACAATGAAGAATACTTTTGGAGACACTCCCAGAAAATTAGAGATATACACTTAATTTTTCATAAAAATATCTTAAGCATATGATATTTTAATAAAAATCGTTAGAAACATTTTTGAGAAAATTAAAATTTTTGAAAAATGTTCCATGTAAAGGGTAATCTGGGGTGGGGGGATTTTCTTGTAAACCTTCGTGTCGCATCTCTGGAAGATACTGAACTTAAATACCAAGTTTGGTATTTATCCGGCTGTTCGTTTCTGAGTTATGCTGTTCACGGACACACGCACAGACACACACACAGAAACACACACGGGCATGTTTCCAAAAATGATTTTTCTTGGATTCAGGGGGCCTCAAAACATGTATTTCCGGTGAAATCTCGGTATCGAATTTTTGGGTGGAATGCAATACTTCCCCTGCTTACTATACGTAGTAGAGAAAGTAAAAAGAAATTGTGTACTGTTACGCGAACTGCATTGTTCTCAAGATCACTACATTCTTGCATCGCGTATTTCATATGCTTTCTTTTTCTTTTTTATTCCGTGTGTAGCCACTTTTCTCGTTTCAGATTTTTCTGCGCAAGCACTGTTTATACTTGTACTCCAAACGCCAGTGAACTCAGAAGTTAATTTCGCCATTTCTTTCGCGGAAAATGTTGGATATTTCTCACAAAGCTTATAATAAAGATTCAATACTATTGATTTTTCACCACTAGTCAATGGTTTGCGCGGCTAATGCTTTACGTAATTCGACGAAAACACAAGAGCAAATTCACTGTCCGCATTGATACTAAACACAACTGCTGGTTTCTGACTGTAAACAATATTCTGCGCCTACCCGGATGTCAGGTGACTCATACGAATTGCGTCATGGTACTTGTAGCTCTGTTTTACGGTATAAATCAGCGTTAAATAAAACGTTAGGTATTTATATAGAATATTATACTATTTAAGGATAAATTCATCTAAAATTTAGAAATAAGCATGGGACTACTTTTCTGGGCGCATTGCTACCGTGTTGCAACACGCTGCACGGTCCACGTGGGTTTTTTTGCCGCGGATCAACCTAAGAGTGAAATTAGTTTAGTGACCACGGGAATACATCACGAAACCTAGGAACACACATGAAGGATAGAAGAAAACGCAATGAAATGGGAATTATGTAACATCAGGAAATCTTGAAATGTGTGTTTCCGGAGAAAATTGTATATAAAGTGTCCCATAAAGAACGCAATTTTTAAATTGCGCGCCTCTTTAAGTTTGCCGGACCTGATATGTAAATGATTGTCATCTGTTTATATTGCAATTAACGGTTGTCAATTGTCATTTGTGCGTATGGTTATCTGCCAAAATGGAGCGACACACGAAGGTTCAACGCATCCAGAGTTTGAAAGTGCATTATAAGCAAGGTGAATGCTATGCAGAGGACGTTTGAGTAATTTTGAGGCAGTGTTTTTAACACTTGAATAATTTAAATTAAATTATATAATATGTAAACTCAATAACAGCCCGCCTTGAAGCAATATGTATGTAATAATTTGTAAAACTGTACGTAACAGTCATTGCATATGATTATTTTTATCGTAAACATATTCAGTAATGTTATACAAATGCATTACGTAATTTAATAATGTAAGAGCTGTGATGATAATAATAAGTTTAACGTTGCCAACAATGAGGTAATAATAAGGTAACGAAACGATAATGTAAATTTTGTGACAGTTTAAAATTAGCCAATCAACTGCTAGAAAAAGCTTTAGTAAAATGCAGATATTTTATTGGACTAGGATTAGCCAATCAGAGACTTGAAATACAGAAGCTTAAGGGATTTGGACGGTTGAAATATGTTCAGTTGCCTGCAGACCTTGGTAGTGACCGGATGGAAGATGTGTTCTCTAAAGAAATATTACGTATTCGTGTGAAATGTAAATTATGTATATGCGTTAACAAAGTGCAAATATTAAATTAAAAGAATCTCACAGCTCTTAATATCACTGTAGTGCTATATAATTTGTGTCAAGGATTAATATAAACAAGTGAATTTTAAACTTAAAGTATGTGTAAGCCTACATTCTTGTTGCACCGCACCCTAAGAGAAACGTGACTCTGAAACAAGACTGACGCAGCCGAGGCAAACATAAACATAAATACTATGTATAGAAGCAGTTTAATAACAAAGTTAAAATATTTTTTTTAAACTTGGAGCGTAACAATACATCTTCAAATCGGTTTTACATACGTAGCAGCATATTATGTAACAAACAATCCGCTTCAAATTGATTACCAAAACGTGAGGCAAACCTTCAAAAACAATAAACTACAACAGTTGAAGAACATATTTACTTCAATTTTTGGTAAGCGAAATCCGCCTAATGAGTCAACAGTGCATGGAGTGGTAAGGAAATTTGAAGATACAGGCTCGACAGTGAACTTCAAATCACCTGCACGTCCTCGTTTTCGTCCATCGGCAGAGAATGTCGCCCTAGTAGCGTTGCTACCAGTCCAATAAAGTCCATTCGCCCTCGATCCCAAAAAATTGGCATTTCGAAAAGCAGTTTGCAGCGAATTTTAACAAAAGATCTGGATTTGCATCCTTTTAAGATCCGACCAGCACAAGAGTTGAAGCTGATGGACCATTTGAAGCGTTGAACATTTGCCGATTGGTTATTCACCAAACAAGAATGCCATAGTGATTTTCATAAGAAAATAATCTTTAGTGACGAGGCAGACTTCCAGGTAAATGGCTATGTAAATAAACAAAATTGCCGGATTTGGGGCACAGAGAATCCTCACATGTGAGGCACTATTTTTAACACTTAAATAATTTCAGTCTAATTATATAAATATAAACTCAAAAACAACCCAACTTGAAGCAATGTGTGTATGTAATAATTTGTAAAATGTATGTAACAGTCATAGCATATGCTTACATTATCATAAACATGTTCAATAATGTTATGTGAATGCATTACTAATTTAATAATGTAGGAGCTGTGAGAATAATAGGTTAAAAGTTGCTAACAATGAGGTAACCTTGAGACAATCATGAGTAAGAATGTTTAATAATGCTACTAGTCTTTATTGGAGCAACAGTAATGTAATTTTTGTGATACTTCATAAAAATAGCCAATCAACAACCAGAAAAAGCTTTAGTTAAATGAAGGAATTCTATTGGAGTAGGATTAGCCTATCAGAAACTGAAAAGGAGAAATATTTACAAATTCAGAAGGCAGTTACTAGCAGACCGTGTTCCTAATCAGACGTGATGCGTCCTCGAGAAATTTATACGTATTCGTGAGAGAGAAAAATAATTTTACTTTCTCTACTACGTATAGTAAGTAGGGGAAGTATTGCATTCCACCCAAAAATTCGATACCGAGATTTCACCGGAAATACACGTTTTGAGACCTCCTGAATCCAAAAAAAGCATTTTTGGAAACATGTCCGTGTGTGCGTGTGTGTGTGTGTGTGCGTGTGTCTGTGAACAGCATAACTCAAAAACGAACAATCGGATAAGCACCAAACTTGGTATTTAGGTTCAGTATCTTCCAGAAATGCGACACAAAGGTTTTCAAGAAAATCCCCCCACCCCAGACTACCCTTTACATGGAAGATTTTTCGAAAATTTTAATTTTCTCAAAAATGGCTCTAACGATTTTTATGAAAATATCATATGTTTAGGGTAATGTCATGAGAAATGAAATGTATATCACGAATTTTCTGGGAATGTCTCCAAAAGTATTCTTCATTGTGAACGACTTTTGCATAACTGGTAAACCATAAGAGCTAGACAAAATTTTACTACACAAAGAATGTAGATCGCGTTAAAATACACAACTTATGTCATATACATTTCTTTTGTTGAGTGAACCGTTTTCGAGATATTGCTTGTTATTTCCTTAATTTTTCCAATACTTATACTTTTTCTCAAATGCGTTATTCATTTTTTTTATGTCCTGGACATGCAAAGAGAATGGAATGCGTCACATAGCAACCAGCGTTAAAATATTTGACTATCGCTTAAAAGCTACCATATTTTCCTTGCATCTACAAGAAAATTAGCAATAAGATTGACATATCGATATCTCGATTAACATGAAGCATATGGAGAATAGGCGTTTGTAAAATTAGGTTGTACAAGAGTAGAGAAAGTTATGTGAGTGTAACACATCAGATTTTTCGTATTAAAAAGTGTAATAAATTAATAAAAATAATCTCACAGCTTTCTGTATCAGTGAAGTGTTATTTAAATAGTATCATGCATTAATAAAAGGAGTGAAGTAAAATCATAATTTGTGTAAGCCTACATTCTTGTCGCATCACAACCCTCTTAAGAGAAACGTGTCTCTAACAATAATACTGACGCAGCCGAGACAAACATAAATATTTAATACTTAAAGAAACAGTCAAATTACAAAGTTAATATTTAAAAAAAATACTTGGGGCAAAGGCTACCGGCTACCATACGTGCGGTTGCAACTACTTCAAGTGTTCGGCTCCCCAAAAGTTGAAATATAATATAACTCCTTCAATACATTCAAATTGACGCCCAAAGCGTGGTGCAAATAACACAAAGATACCATCGTCTTCAAACTGACTTTCCATACGTAAAGACAATAACTACTTCACATGGTCCGTGAGAAGTGTCTGTATCCAGTGTTTCGTGCTGATTATGAGCTGGCGGATCAATTGGGCCATATGTATTTGAAGAAGAGACTGGAATGGTGATCGTTATTGCCACATGACAATACAGTTTTCATGGCCGCAATTGCAAGAATTGAATGTTGAAGACTTGTGAGTCCAGCAGGATGGGGCCACACTGCCGTTGAAACAACAAGGCTGCTGAGAGAAAAATCCCCTGCTCGTGTCATCTGAGGCAGTATTTTTAACCCTTGAATAATTTTTAATCGAATTATATAATATGTAAATTCAATAACAGCCCGCCTTGAAGCAATATGTATGTAATAATTTATAAAAAAAATCTGATGTGTTACACTCACATGACTTTCTCTACTCTTGTACAAACTATTTTTACAAACGCTTATTCTCCATATGCTTCATGTTAATCGAGATAAACATTTGCAGAGTCTATATTATTGCTAATTTTCTTGTAGATGTGAGGGGAATATACATTTACAAGGGCAATATAGAAATACAGTAGCCTTTAAGCATAGACATATCTCTTAATAGCTGGTTGCTATGTGCAGCACCATTCCCTTTCCCACAGATTAATACTCTTTGCATATCCAAGACAAAAACATGAATAACGAATTCCCATTTGAGAAAATAAGTATTGAAAAATTTAAGGAAATAACAAGCAATATCTCGAAAATGGTTCACTCAACAAAAAGAATGTATGTGACAAATTGTGTATTTTAACGCGATCTACATTTTTTGTGTAGCAACATTTTGTCTATCTTTTATGGTTTACCAGTTATGCAAAAGTCGTTCACAATGAAGAATACTTTTGAAGACATTCCCAGAAAATTCAAGATATACATTGTATTTGTCATGAAAATATCTTAAACATATGATATTTTAATCAAAATCGTTAGAGCCATTTTTGAGAAAATTAAAATTTTCGAAAAATGTTCCATGTAATCTGGGGTGGGGGTATTTTCTTGAAAACCTTCGTGTCGCATCCTTGGAAGATACTGAACCTAAATACCAAGTTTGGTGTTTATCCGACTGTTCGTTTCTGAGTTATGCTGTTCACAGACAGACACACAGACAGACAGACAGACACACACGGACATGTTTCCAAAAATGCTTTTTTTGGTTTCAGGGGGTCTCAAAACATATTTCCGGTGAAATCGGTATCGAATTTTTGGGGTGGAATACAATACTTCCCCTACTTACTATAGGTAGTAGACAAAGTAAAAATGTATGTAAAAGTCATTGCATATGCTTATATTATTGTAAACATGTTCAATAATGTTATGTGAATGCATTACGTAATTTAATAATGTAAGAGCTGTGAGAATAATAAGTTTAAAGTTTCTAACAATGAGATAACAATTAGGTAACCTTGAGGCAATAATGAGTTTGAGAGTTTAAATGCTACTAATCATGATTAGAGCAACGATAATGTAAATTTTGTATGAGTTTAAAAATAGCCAATCAACAGCAAGAAAAAGCTTTACTAAACTGCAGGTATTCCATTGGACTAGGATTAGCCAATCAAAGACTTGAAATACAGAAATTTACGGGTTTGGACGGTTGAAATATATTCAGTTGCCTGCAGACCTTGATAGCAACCGGATGGAAGATGTGTTCTCTAGAGAAATATAACGTATTCTTGTGAAAGGAAAATGATGCATATGCGTTAACAAAGTGAAAGTATCAAATAAAAGAATCTTACAGCTCTTAATATCAGTGTAGTGCTATTTAGTTTGTGTCAAGGATTAATAAAAAGAAGTGAATTAAAACTTAAAATCTGTGTAAGCCTACATTCTTGTCGCACCACGCCCTGATTAAGAGAAACATGTCTCTAAAGTAATACTGACGCAGCCGAGGCAAACATAAACATAAATAGTCAAAGAAGCAGTTTAATAATAGTTAATATTTTTTAAAACTTGGAGCGTAACAAAAAAAAATACATCTTCAAATCGGCTTCTCATACGTAACAGCATATTACGTAACAAACAATCTACTTCAAAATTAACGCCCAAAAAGCGTGGAGAAAAATAAATAAACAACGCAAAGAACAATTCTACTTCACATCTCTCGGAACGGCGATCAGAACTGGCCACCGAGATGGTGTGATTTGACACCATGTGCTTATTTTTGTGGGGATATTCAAATATTGTGTTTATGTAAATAATCCACGAACCATCCCCCAACTCAAGGCAGAAATTAGACGTGTCATGGGTGAAATTCAAGCGGAACTCTACTCTATAGTCGTTGAAAACTTTCTCCACAGAGTGGATGTGTGCAGACGAAGCCGTGTAGGATATTTGTCCAATATTTTGTTTCATGTTTAATTGCAGTCTTTGTGCTACATACTGGCATAACAATATTAGCAATTTTCAAATAAACTAAGTGTTTTATTATTAAATTAAAAATTGCGTTCTTTATGGGACACCGTATAGAATTTTAGGTGGGATATAATGCTTCCTCTGCAAATGGTTCAGGTAGAGCAAGTAGTAAATATATTTGTTGTCTCTCTGGTAGTGTGTGTACAGTTTGTAACACCTGCTTGCCGCTCGCTGCAGACTTATCAGGCAATCTGCACGGTTAGTTTTACGAGAAAATTGAAATTTGAACGGTGTCTGGCTCGGTAATTGAATGGGAAGTGATGTTTACCTGCCAAGCACTTCCTTAATTTAACGTAAACCTAGACGCCGCGTAGGTCATCACGTTTATACCTTAATTCTTACCTTCTCTGCCACTTATCGCATGTAGGTAGAGGAGGAAGCTATCTCCTTCAGAGATTTCACTGGAGTTAACGTGCTCTGACATCCTCTGAATTGTTTCTAACACTCCCCATATGGCCTAAGACCTTCGGGGGATACTCATTCCACCAAGCGGTGACTGGACCCATTTCTGAGGTGGTTACCTCCGATGGTAGAGTGATGAGGATGGCGGTGAAATGAGAGGACCTACAGCTTTTACCGTGGACTCCGAACCACAGAGTGTGACTTGGGGATACTTCACACGAGAAAGTCAGAAAGGCATAGATAGAGCCGGCTTAAAATCGCCATCCCAGAGGCAGGAATCCAGCCCGGGGCCCTCAGAACGCGAGCCAGAAACTAAAGCACTGCGCTACCCCGGCGTCTATTTTAATATTATAAAGAGAGAAAATCCATGTGTATATAGGGCAATCTCAAAAACCTCTCAAACGATTTTGATAGTTCTTTTACCTTAAAAAATCTGATGTGTTACACTCACATAACTTTCTCTACTCTTGTACAAACTATTTTTACAAACGCTTATTCTCCATATGCTTCATGTTAATCGAGATGTTAATCTTACTGCTAATTTTCTTGTGGATGCAAGCGGAATATGGTAGGTAGGCTTTAAGCGATAGTGAAATATTTTAAGAGCTGGTTGCTATGTGGAGCATTCCTTTCTTTTTGCATTACCAGGACATAAAAAAAAGAATAACGAATTCCCATTTGAGAAGAATATAAGTATTGTAAAACTCAAACAAACAACAGGGAATATCACGCAATTGGTTCACTCGACAAAAAAGAAAATATATATGACATTAACTGTGTGTTTTAACGAGATCTACATTATTTGTATAGTAAAAGTTTGTCTATCTCTTACCGTTTACCAGTTATGCGAAATTCATTCACAATGAAGAGGCCTTTTGCTGAGATTTCCAGAAAATTTAAAGAAATACATTTCATTTGCCATATAAGTACGTTAAATATATCATATTTTAATCAAAATCGTTAGAGACATTTTTGAGAAAAATCAAAATTTTCGAAAAATATTTCATGTAAAGGGTAGTCTGAGGTGGGGGATTTTCTTGAAAATATTCGTGTCGCATCTCTGGAAGATAATGAACCTAGATACCAAGTTTGGTATTTATCCGACTTTTCGTTTTTAAGTTATGCTGTTCACAGACAGACACACACACACACACACACACACACACACACACACACGGGTATCGAATTTTTGGGTGGAACACAATACCTCCCCTACTTACTATACGTAGTAGAGAAAGTAAAAAGTCTATGTCTTTCTGATGAACATGAAGCGGATAGGAGTAGAAATGGAGGGGGACCTATGCAGATCTTTTGTGCCTATACCCCTGTGCCCGAGAGGGAGTGATGAGGTGAGAGGAGACAAAGGGCGGCCGGACCAGTAGGCACGACAGACAGAGTGAAGGGTCCCTACCATTTACATATTTGAACTCTCCGGGTGCTGGGGGGGGGGGAATCGGGACCCGGAGACTACTCGCTGTCCGGGGGACGAAGGTTTCCCTGCCATGCACACGTCCATCTCTCCCGCCGACACTTGCAGCCCTGAAAGTAACCAAGCAGATGATAGGTGAAGTGAAATGAGAATGGAGATAAAATGAAGGACCTGGGATGTAACGACCCTTCCCAGCATTCGCCTGGCGATCCGGGGAAACCCCCGAAAAAAACCCATAGGTCAGGAAGGTCGGCCACGGCAGTCGAACACACGGCATTTCCCTTGTAATTTCATTTCGTAACTCACTAAAAGATTTACAATGCCCGTGTACCTGATTACAAAGTCATTTGAGTTATGATAGAATATGCTTGCGAAGAAGAATTTGAACTTTTAGTTGAGAATGCCACGGAGTAGAAAAAATAGTTGTTACTCCATAGAATATGCATGCAAAATAAGACAAATATAGATAAATTCATTCGAACGATCTCCAAAGTAGTTTCTAACACGTATGCACGCAATTGGGTGTTTCAAAAACCTCTGTTCATACAGTTGCTAAATTTTTAATATTGAAATTCTACAGAGTGACTATTGCTCATGAATTACTGCCTCATGACGATGAAAAACGAGTCAATTTCTGTAACTGTATTTTACAAAATGTAGTGTTGACAACGTTTAATAATTTTTTAAGATGAGGGATGTTTCATTTAAATGGTCATGCTGCCTTACAGAACAATAGGTATTGTAGTATAGAGAATCCTGATTTCATTCATGAAGTTCCGCAGCATGATGTAAAAATCTAACTTCTTACATTCACATGTCTTTCTCTACCCTCTATCCTTTATTAAATGTGTATACAAACTATTCCTACCAAAGCTTATTGTTCTATCTACTTCATCTTAATCCAGATAAACCTTTACAGAAACAGCCACATTACACGTTTCGTTATAGATGCAAACAGAACAGCGATAGTCAAATGTTTAAGAACTGAACGCTATATGCTGGCCTTAAAATTCCGTACTGTTTCCATGACATCGCGAGAAACAACTGAAAGTTGGAGGAACATAAGAGAATCATTGGAACTTCTAATAACGAATATGTCAGAAATGGCTTATGCCACAAAAAGCTTATGTGAAATAAATTGTGTGTTTTAAAGAGGTCTACATTTGTTGGTAGTACGTTTTCGTCTATCGCTTAATGCTTGTCAGTTGTAAGGCAGTATTTTTAATACTTATATAATTTCAGTCTAATTATATAATATGTAAATCAATACCAGCCCACTTTGAAGCAATATGTGTATGTAATAATTTGTAAAATGTATGTAACAGTCATTGTATATGTTTATATTATTGTATCCATGTGTAATAAAGTTATGTGAATATATTACGTAATTTAATAATGTAGGACCTGTGAGAAATAGGTCAAAAGTTGCTAACAATGAGGTAACCTTGAGGCAATAATCAATTTGAAAGTTTAACAATACTACTAGTCATTCTTGGAGGAACAATAATGTAAATTTTGAGACAGTTTAAAAATAGCAAATCAACAACCAGAAAAAGCTTTAGTTAAATGAAGGTATTCTATTGGATTAGGAATAGCCAATAAGAGACTTGAAATACAGAAATTTACAAGTTTAGTCAGTTGCCTGCAGACAGTGTTACTAACCAGACGCAGAAAGTGTCCTCAAGAAATATAATATGTATTCGTGTGAGACGAAAATAGTTTTACGTGTTGAAAAGTGCAAGCATTTAATAAAAGAATCTCACAGCTCTCTATATCAGTGAAGTGTTATTCGTATCAAGCATTAATAAAAGGAGTGAAGTAAAATTATAATTTGTGTAAGCCTACATTCTTTAGTCACACCACAACCCTGCTAAGAGAAACGTGTCTCTAACAATAATACTGACGCAGCCGAGGCAAACATAAATATAATATTTAAAGAAACAGTTAAATTACAAAGTTAATATTTTTTTAAACTTGGTGCAAAGGTCACTTGAAAGTACATTTGGGGCAAGGGCTATCGGAAACTGTTTAACATACGTGCGGTTGCAACTACCACAAGTTCGGCTCCCCAACAGTTGAAATATAATACAGCTCCTCCAATACAACAAAATACCTTCTGCAGTTTAAATTATACATAATTCCTTACGAATGAAAGGAGCTAGTATTCAAAATATTTCACACAAAATGTAATACGTTTATTAGAAAAACCTTTATGTTTTTAACAATCCAATAAAATTCAAGAAAGCTTGCAACATATTTAAACATTTAATAAAAATCAAGGTTAATGCCTTTCAAGTACAATCGTGTTGTATTCTTCTCTTTTCACCATATATTACGACATTTAATTTGCTTTAGAGTATTATAAGTATTTAATATTCTGTCATTGCAAAAGCAATATAAATACAAATTACAATAATGAATGCTTCTACCGCTAGTATAAATTTTGAAAACCAAGGGTAGAAAGTTAAATTTTGAAAGCTTATCAAAACAATGTTAATAAACATTACCCTTGGCAACCTTAATTTAAAATCTCGCCGAAGTCCAACATAGCTATTAAGTCCTGGCAGTTCGCTCGCGCAGATCCCTCGTTGGTAACTGTCTTCTCGTCCCGTCCGGGAGCTTCCTTCTACGCTCACGTTTAGGAGGGAGCTTAGATGAGTGACGTGGAAAAACCAGCCAATAATAGCACTGGACTACCACAATATCGTTGTACTAGCTGCTACGTCAGAAATGACGACATCTTTCGAGAACTTTCCTTGTGGTGATGAGCTGGCGACATGAGCATCGGCAGGGGTTGGGGATAGAAACGGCACAAAATACAGTGGACCATTCAAGTTGAGACTGTTCAACATCTCCAAAACTGAGAAAAAAATATCTTTAATAAAAGTTGCTTGATACTATAGGGTAAAGTAAATGCCATTAGTCGTGTTTTGTTTGCAGGACCGTATGATAGTCATTTTATGGTCAATTTAATTTTTAAATGGGAACCTATAATAAAAGTCAAATTAAATTGAACCTAAAATGACTATTATAACGTCCTCCTAATAAAACACGACTAATGGCATTTACATTTGAAGATGAAGTTTGTTGTGTTGTTATTTGCCTCACGCTTTGGGAGCCAATTCGAAGAAGAAGGTTTGTTGCTGCTACGTATGGAAAGCGAGTTTGAAGAAAATGTATTATATTTCGACTGTTGGGGAGCCGAACTTGAAGTAGCAGCAACTGCACGTATGGTAAAAAGTCTCCGGAAGCCTTCGCCCCAAATTTACTTTCCAGTGGCCTTTGTCCCAAACGTTTAAAAAAATATTAACCTTGTAATTTTGACTGTTTCTTTAAACATTATAATTTATGTTTGCCTCGGCTGTGTCAGTATTTATATTTTTTTTTGAGACATGAATGTCTTAGCATGGAGTGGTGCGACTGAAGAATGTAGGCTTACACAGATTATAATTTTACTTCACTCCTTTTATTAATGTTTGACTCAATTTAAATAACACTTCACCGATAGAGAAAGAGAGAGCTGTGAGATTTTTTTTATTAATTACTTGCACTTTTTAACACAAACTATTTTTTTGTCTCTCACAAAATACGTATTAAATTCCTCGAGGACGCATCTCGCGCCCGGTTAGGAACACTGTCTACAACCAACTAACTTCTGAATTTGTATATTTTGCTCCATTTCAGTTTCTGATTGGCTAATCCTACTCCAATAGAATACTTTCATTTAACTTAAGGTTTTTTCTGGTTGTTGTTGGCTATTTATAAACTGTCTCAAAATTTACATTATTGTTGCTCCAATAATTACAAGTAGCATTATTAAACTTTCTAATTCATTATTGCCTCAAGGTTACCTCATTGTTAGCAACTTTTAACCTATTATTCTCACAGCTCCTACATTAATAAATTACGTAATACATCCACATAACATTATTACGCATGTATACAATAATATAAACATATATAATGACTGTAATATTCACATTTTATATATTGTTACATACACATATTGTTTTAAGGCGGGCTGCTATTGAATTTATATATTATATAATTAGACTGAAATCATTTAAGTGTTAAAAATGCTGCCTCACCTTCTCCCATAGCATAAGAAGCTTTTATGCAAGACATTTCTTTCTGCAACGCTTAGTTTTGGAGATATTGTACAGTCTCAACTTAAATGGTCCACCTTTTATGTCATAGCTTTTCTATGTGTATAATTATATCATAGCTTTTCTATCTGTATAATTATATCATATACCCACGTCAGATATAAATTTCGCCGTATACTGAGTGAATTCCGTAACTTTTCAGTATGCTACCATCTAGCGGGATATATGTCAAACTGAAAAGCGAGCGGGAGTTCCAATCTTCCCACGCATTTGCACTCTCATGTGAATTAAACTTCTGCAATAGTGTGCTACCACGTAGTGGTATTAACGTAAACTTATAGCTGAGAGATGGAGGGTAAGGGCCAGTGCACGTCTTCAAGTGTACACGACCCATACGTATTTCAGCCATAAGGTAATTATGTTATACCAGTTGCGCATGCACAAAAACTCCTAAAATTCTGTCCAAGTCAAGTTGTATGCTCGCCACTGTGTAGCCATATCTAATTAAGTTTAGAGGAAAAGCGGGGTAGATTTTAAATTACCGCATTACTTAGGAGTAACATTATTTGAAGCCGCTTGTGGTACAACACTTTTGAAACCGTACCCTTTGTCTCAAATTTTGATGCTGCTAACTCGTGGAAATATCAACTAAGATAACATTTAACGTTACCTGCTGTGTCGAATTCTACAATGTAGTCATCTCCCGTTGTATTGTCTAGTCTGCCAGGTGCTTCAGTAGTAAAGCTATGAGTTCTTTGTCTCAAGAAATGCGTAAGTGTATTTTGAAAGGATACACCAGTTTAGTTAGCTGATAAGTTATAATGTTGACTAAAGTATTCAATTAGAGAAGATTCGCCGACTGTTGAATTTACGAATTAAATACTTCTTTAACAATAATTAAGCGAAACGTAGTTTGCCGTAAGTCGCAGAAGTATTATTGTGAAAGATCCCTCACAAAGGCCGCTAAATTTTTCTAACGCCGGCGCATTCATGTGCGCTATACAACTTAAAAATTACACACGAGAGTAGGTGCTGGAAGGTTACTTGGGGAATGGCAGCCCATTCTTCACGGAGTGCGGAACTGAGGAGAGGTATCGATGTAGGTCGGTGAGGCCGGGCACGAAGTCGGCGTTCCAAAACATCCCAAAGGTGCTCTATAGGATTCAAGTCAGGACTCTGTGCAGACCAGTCCATTACAGGGATGTTATTGTCGTGTAACCACTTCGCCACAGCCGGGCAGTATAAACAGGCGCTCGATCGTGTTGAAAGATGCAATCGCCATCCCCGAATTGCTCTTCAACAGTGGGAAGCAAGAAGGTGCTTAAAATATCAACGTAGGTCTGCGCTGTGGTCGTACCACGCAAAACAACGGATGCCCGCTCCAGGAAAAATACAACCACACAATAACTCCACCACCTCCGAATTTCACTGTTGGCAATGCACACCTGGCAGATGACGTTCACCGGGCATTCGCCATACCCACACCCTGCCATCCGATCGCCACATTGTGTATCGTGATTCGTCACTCCACACAACGTTTTGCCACTGTTCAATCGTATAATGTTGACGCTCCTTACACCAAGCGAAGCGTCGTTTGGCATTTTCCTGCGTGATGTGTGGCTTATGAGCAGCCACTCGACCATGGAATCCAAGGTTTCTCACCTCACGCCTAACTGTCATGGTGCTTGAGTGGATGCTGATGCAGTTTGGAATTCCTGTGTGATGGTCTGAATAGATGTCTGCCTATTACTCTTTACGACCCTCTTCAAATGTCGGCGGTCTCTGTCAGTCAACAGACGGGGTCGGCCTGTACGCTTTTGTGCTGTACATGCCCCTTCACTATCACATCAGAAACAATAGACCTAGGAATATTTAGAAGTGCGGAAATCTCGCGTACAGGCTTCTGACACAAGTGACACCCAATCACCTGACCACTTTTGAAGTCCGTGAGTTCCACGGAGCATCCCATTCTGCTGTTTCACAATGTCTAATGACTATTGAGGTCGCGGATAATGTGTACCAGGCAGTAGGTGGCAGCACAATGCACCTAAGATGAAAAACGTATGTTTGTGAGGGTGTCCGGATACTTTTGATCACAGAGTGTATGTGTCTCTTAACTTGTTGCTATGATGTACCTGGCTGAACTCTAAGAAGTTCCTTTCACTTTTCTAATTTACAGTATTCCGGCCTACATGACTTTGAAAACGTATTAAACTGAATCCTAACTACACTCCAGGAAACTTTATGTTAACGCTTTCTTAACTCGGCTGTTACTAATGACCTCCTTACATGACGTGCTAATTAACTTCTTCTTTCCGGACAAATCCTTAAATTCAGGCTTATTGCATTATACATTGGTTTAGTATACCGAAATTATTTTGCAATTATTTCTGTAACTTACTATCATTTCTTTGATTAATTACTTATATATTTCCGTCAATATTTACGGTGTCATAATCAAAGAAAACATAACCAATAAATCCACGAGGTGTCAAAAATTAGAGTGTTCACAAGGTCTTATACAGCATCCGACACTGCTGGCCACCAAGCCTCGGCGTATTCCTAACTTGATGACTTGCTCTGCCTGGTGATTAGGAATAGACCGGGCTGTACGAAATTGAAATTATAAGGGATAAAAGTTGAGGGTATGTGGCAAAGGAGGTGATGTGCGCCAATGTGGAAGGACGGCATTTCCAGGAGTAGTCCCGGATTCGATGCTAGTTCAGGTTCTCGCATGGATCTTGGATCTAGGTTTGGTGGTTAACACAACTGGTTCGTCTTCCTACCTGTTTATTTCCGGTCTCCTTTCTAAAATCTGACCCCTGATACAACCTTGCCACCACACACATTTCTTACTGCTGTACTTCAGACTATCGCGCCTACCCGCCGACACTCACATTTGTTTTTAGAACAACCTCCAAGGAAATCCCCGAACACCACCCCCCATTTCGCTATCACGTGATTTCTATCTTCTTTCTTATTAGTTGCCTGCTTTAGGTTTCCCCATAAACTCGTATGTCTGCAGCAATCAAGAACACCGCCCTTCCTTTCTACGCATCTGTTTTTCAGGCGACCTAACGGTACACGAACATAAGCGTATTCTGCCTTCACTTGGATACATTGGGGAGAAACCAACCCCGTTTCCTGCCTGTTGCTTGCACTGTTTCTTCATCCCATTCATCTTTACAAGTAACATTCATTTTCCAGCCTTATTTAGTAACATTATCCCTACCGTTACTAATATTTACTTTCACATCGTTATAGTACTGGGGAGGATTAAGCATAAAAATTCTATATGTCATTATATAATAATTTCATAAAGAGCTCGTCTTTGAAGTTTAAAAGCCTGCAACGTCGGCTATGCCAGCATGAGCCCCGACAGTGTTGAATCCCTCGCAGATAAGATGTACAATAACGACTCAGTAAATTGGCTAATAAGCTAAAGTGTTCCGTTTAAATTGTGTCAGTCACGTGATATAATAACTCACAGCTGGAGGTGAGCAGACAAATATGAAAAACTTTGTACGTCACGGTGCGCGCTTGCTAATGAGGAAACTGTTAATAATAAGGCAGGCTGCCTGCTCTGGTCCAGTATCTTCGGAAACCTGCTCTCGCCAGGACCATCACAGATCAGGTTCGTAATCATTAGTTTGACAAACATACATTTCTCGTTGCCAAGGTTTCTTCAATTTCTAACTAGTAACTTCCTTTGAGACTGAAACAGCCTTTTAAGGCAATTACTCCCCTTCCCCTTACCTACCTATTGGACGTATTGCAGTCCAACCAAAAGGTAGTTACATATACATGTTTTGAGGTCCGTTGAATAAAACACTTGATGTGTTTCACCCACATAACCTTCACTATCATCTATCGTTTATTAGAGGAAATATCAATTATTCTTACAAAAGTTTATTATTCTATCCACTTCATTTTAATCGAGGTAAACATTTTCAGAAATACCTACATTACATATTTCCTTATAAATGCAAAAGGAGCAGCAATAATGGAATATTTAACAACTGTACGCTATATACTGACCTTAAAATTCCATACTTTTTCCATGACATCGCGAGAAACAACTGAAAATCGACGGGACTTAAAAATAATGACAACACATTGAACAAATCAAACCATTTATAACCGATATCTCGAAAAAAATTATTCACAAAAAACTTATTTGAAATAAATTGTGTGTTTTAAAGAAATCTGCATTTATTGTGTTGTACCGTTTGGTCTATCACTTTCCCAGTTATACAGGATTACACAAAATCCCTCCGGAAAGAAAAGGACGTTACAGGCTATTCCCATAAAATTAAAGAAATAAATTGTATTTCTTATGTAAATATGTTTAATTTATGGTATTTTAATCCGCATTTTTTAAAAAAAAGTTTCCTTGTAAAGGACAGTTTGGGATGGAGCGATTTTCGTGAAAATCCTTGTGTCATACTTTTGGAAGGTACTAAACTCAAATAC
Source organism: Deroplatys truncata (assembly GCA_030765065.1). Lineage (NCBI taxonomy): Eukaryota > Metazoa > Arthropoda > Insecta > Mantodea > Mantidae > Deroplatys > Deroplatys truncata. Next base: position 28,047,982 of record CM060981.1, on the reverse strand, counting down.
CAAGTTAATTTTTTATCCAAATTTTCGTTTTTGAGTTATGTTGTTCAAAGACACACACACACATCACGCTCGCACATACAGAAAACGTTTTCTAAAACTGCTTGTTTTTGGACTCAGGTGGTCTAAAACATGTATTTCCTGTGAAATCTCGGTTTGGGCGGAATAAAATAACTTCTCTGTCAACTATATACGTGGAGAAAGTAGGAAACGAATAGCGACTTCCAATTTAAGAAAATATTTGGATAAACAAACCAATAACAAAGGAGATGGTTAATTCCACAAAAAAGCAATAATTTCACATAAATTGCGTGCCTTAAAAACATATATACATATATTTGCACTAAGATTTTGTCTACCTCTTACGGTTTACCAGTTATGCAAAAGGATAGTTCGGGGTGGAGGAATTATCTTGGAAATGTTCATGTTGCATGCTTGAGAGATGTTGCATTTAAACACTAAGTTTGATATACATCAAACGCTCCATTTTTACTTTCTCTACTACGTACAGTAAGTAGGGGAGGTATTGTATTACACCATAAAATTCGATACCGAGATTTCAACGTAAATACATGTTTTGAAGTGCCTTGAATACAAAAACGTTTCTTTGGAACAATGTCCGTGTGTGTGTGTCTGTCTGTCTGTGAACAGTATAACTCAAAAACAATAAGTCGGATAAATACCAAACTTGGTATTTGGGTTTAGCATCTTCCAAGGTTGTGTGACGAATATTTTCAAAAAAATCGGATGTGCTACACTCACATGACTTTCTCTACTCTTGTACAAACTATTTTTACACACGCTTATTCTCCATATGCTTCATGTTAATCGAGACGTTAATCTTATTGCTAATTTTCTTGTAGATGCAGGGGAATTGCTAGGCTTTAAGCGATAGTCAAATGTTTTATGAGCTGGTTGCTATGTGGAGTATTGCACTCTCTTTATATGTCCAGGACAAAAAAAAAATGAATAACGAATTCCCATTTGAGAAAAATATAAGTATTGGAAGATTTAAGGGAATAACAAGCAATATCTCGAAAATGGTTCACCCAACAAAATAAATGTATATGACAAAATTGTGTCTCTTAACACGATCTACATTTTTTCTGTAGTAAAATTTTGTCTATCTCTTATAGTTTACTAGTTATGCAAAAGTCGTTGACAATGAAGAATACTTTTGAAGACATTCCCAGAAAATTCGAGATATACATTTCATTTGTCATGAAAATATCTTAAACATATGATATTTTAATCAAAATCGTTAGAGCCATTTTTGAGAAAATTAAAATTTTTGAAAAATGTTCCATGTAGATGGTAATCTGCGGTGGGGGAATTTTCTTGTAAACCTTCGTGTCCCATCTCTGGAAGATAATGAATCTAAATACCAAGTTTGGTGTTTATCCAACTGTTCATTTCTGAGTTATGCTGTTCACAGACACACACACATTAAGCTATATATTATATTATTATAATATTATAATAATATTATTATATTATATTAAGCTATATATTACAGATATGTACATGAAAAAATGAATATATTGAGTTATCTATCTAGGAAAAACCTGTGAAGACTTCTTCATTCTGAAGTAATTTGGTATACTTTTTGCACATATTTATGTGAAATAATCATTTACAATTTACCAGATGTTTATAGGACTGGTTTTGGATTTTACAGCATTTTGCTATACATTCTCTGAACTGCTAAGACAACTTTCTGTTGTTTCTGTGCTGTTATGCTAAGAACATGGGACTGTGAAGTCAGCATAAAGGAGAGCAATTTTTACTTTCTCTACTAAGTATAGTAAGTAGGGGAAGTATTGTATTCCACCCAAAAATTCGATACCGAGATTTCACCGGAAATACATGTTTTGAGACCCCCTGAATCCACAAAAAACATTTTTGGAAATATGTCCGTGTGTGTGTGTGAACAGCATAACTCAGAAACGAACAGTCGGATAAACACTAAACTTGGTATTTAGGTTCAGTGTCTTTCAGGGATGGGACACGAAGGTGTTCAAGAAAATCCTCCACCCCAGATTACCCTTTACATGGAACATTTTTATAAAATTTTAATTTTCTCAAAAATGGCTCTAACGATTTTGATTAAAATATCATATGTTTAAGATATTTTCATGACAAATGAAATGTATATCTCGAATTTTCTGGGAATGTCTTCAAAAGTATTCTTCATTGTCAACGACTTTTATAATACTGGTAAACCATAAGAGATAGACAAAATTTTACTACATAAAAAATGTATATCCCGTTAAAATACACAATTTTGTCATATACATTTATTTTGTTGGGTGAATCATTCGTGGTATTGCTTGTTATTCCCTTAAATTTTTCAATACTTATTTTCTCAAATGGGAATTCGTTATTCATTTTTTGTCTTGGATATGCAAAGAGTATTAATCTGTGGCAAAGAGAATGGTGCTGCACATAGCAACCAGCTATTAAGAGATATGTCTATGCTTAAAGGCTACTGTATTTCTATATTGCCCTTGCAAATACAAAACAAGGGGAACATAGTACGCCTTAAGCGATAGTCAAATATTTTTAGAACTGGTCGCTATGTATAAAATGTAATTCTCTTTGCATGTCAAAAGATAGTTTCTGCAAATGTTTATCTCGATTAATATGAAATAGATGGAGAATAAGAGTTTGTAAAAATAGTTTGTACAAGAGTAGAGAAAGACATGTAAGTGTAACACATCAGATTTTTTAAGAATAGTTTGAGGATGAGTGAGTAGAGAAGTTGATATGAATGTACCACATAAGGTGCTTGGAAAGTTCTCCAGTCGACGCGAGTCGCTTGAACCAGCTTTACCCCAAAAGATGAACACTTGTTTATGAAAGATAATGCAATATAAGTTGATGCGGTAGGAGAAGAATTGCTCTCGACTCCGAGACTAGGTATTTGAATCAATATTTGTGTGGCAACAGTAATGAACACATAGCAGTCGGATTGTTTTACTCTTGTTTAGTATTCATAGACACGAACTCCTAGCCCGTGAGCCGTGACGTCCTTGCAAATCCTTTTCCATCTCTCTCGCTCGCTTGGTTTAAGTTTGGATTACTGATCACATTTGTATATTCATACGTGTAGCTTGCAGATCCCGCGGCTCTGCTCGCGTTATTGCTATTGTTCTCTCATAACAACTTCATCTTTATCCCTCCCTTTCTTTCCTTCTTCTTCTCTCTGTGTCCCACTCTATAACTATTCCATTCTACCCAAAAATTCGATATTGAGATTTCAATGGCAATAAATATTTTGAGACACCATATACGAGGGTAATCCAGAAAGTCACAAACGTTTTGAAATAAACAATTAACTAAATGCAAATATCAACGTTTATTATCCACATTTGAAAGGTACACTCTTAATCTATTTTTCTACATAATCGCTATTCAAATTGAGGCATTTATCACACCGTGGCACAAGTTTTTCAATACCCTCTCTGTAGAAATCTGCCGCCTGCGACTTCAACCACTGGTTTACACCGGCATGCAGTTCAGCGTCAGTATCAAAGCGTTGTGTACCGAGCCATTTCTTCATCGCTGGGAAGAGGTGGTAGTCGCTCGGCACCAAATCCGGGCTGTATGGTGGATGGTCAAACACCTCCCATCCAAGAGTGTTCGGGTATGATTGGCCGAGTGTGAGCGTGCGTTGTCGTGAAGAAACAACACCTTGGTGCTAAGTTTTCCCCGACGCTTATTTTGTATGGCACGCCTTAAGTTTCTTAGTGTTTCACAATACCTCTCTGAGGATTTTATTGTTTCATGTTCCAGAAACTCAACGAGAAGCACTTCCTTAAGAGTCCCAAAACACAGTAGCCATGACCTTTCTTGCTGACAGCGTTTGCAAACACTTTCTTGGTTTCTTGAGAGAATGTGTGTGTCCCCATTCTGCTGTTTTGTTTCACAATTGACATGCTTCACCCAAGCCTCGTCCCGGTTACGATACGATCGAGTAAAGCGTTACCATATTTGTTGAAATCTTGGAGGAAGGTCAGTGCTGCAGCCAGTCTCTGTTTTTTATGGTCTTCCGTTAGGATTTTCGGAACCCACCTAGCACACAATTTGTGGTAACAAGCTTCTCCACCACAATTTGATGCATCAAACTCCGTGAAATTTTGGGGAAATGTTCCGAAAGTTCTGTAATCGTGAAACGACGATTTTCATGAATTTTGTCATTGATTTGCAGTGACAGTTCGTCATAAGGCTAGGCCTACCACTGCGATCCTCGTCGTGAACATTGGTACGACATTTTTAAAATCAATGCACCATTGTCTGACTCGGCTTTCACTCATTATTCCCTATCCGTAAACACCACAAAGTTGACGATAAATTTCAATTGATTTGTTCTTTTTAGAACAACAAAAACCTAATCACAGACCACACTTCACAAGTGGCGGGATTTTCTATTGCAGCGCACATTTTAACAACTCTTGTAGAGAGCACAGTAAAGAAGGCACAGTTCTCACGCTACAACAGTTGGATACGTGCTGAATGTAGAAACGTTCTGACACCAAGATGGCGGGTCTAGCACTACTCATCGCCACGATAGGCCAAAAGTCTGGGACTTTCTTGACTGCTCTCGTATATAAAAATATCTGATCTGTTGCACTCACATTACTTTCTCCAATCCTGTATAAACTATTTTTCTTCTTCTTCTACTTCGCTGTTTTAGGCCGTTTAGCCTGTTCCGGCTCCAAAATCTTGTTGTGTCCTCTTTTTTGGTCGTCCTAGGGTCTGTATCCTTGCGGTCTGTAGTTATATGTTGCTCGGGGTGTCCTATTTAATGACATTCTTTCTAACTGTTGTATCCAGTTAGTGATATATTCTATTATTACTTTATTCAACTCTGCATATATGTATCAGTCCGGCTTTTATTTTGGAGCATAGGAGTAAAATTTTTTTTAGCGTCAATGGGTTACCAGCCCTTCGCACAACTTCTCATCCTTAGAAGTAGGGGTTTGTCCAACGAGTTTACCTCTCCTAGTCATGTTGCCTTTGGGGCTATTCAGTCATGGCTACCCATGTTTGTCTTCCGAGTTCCTTGTCCTAGATGTGTCGCTGACGAGTAACATCCACCCATTGTGAGCCACACTTGGCTTTCCTTCACCTCTAGCCTTCACGTTAGCTACAAACCATTCTTACAAACGTCTATTCAGTAGTTCTTCCTGTTAGTAACTTTCTTGTAGGTGCAAGGGGAATATGGTAGGCTTTTAGCGATAGTCAAATGTTTTAAGAGCTGGTTGCTATGTGGCGTATTCCATTCTATTTGCATGTCCATGACATAAAAAAAATTCTGATGTGTTACACTCACATGACTTTCTCTACTCTTGTACAATCTAATTTTACAAACGCCTATTCTCCATATGTTTCATGTTAATCGAGATATCGAGATGTCAATCTTATTGGTAATTTTCTTGTAGATGCAAGGGGAATATGGTAGCTTTTAAGCGATAGTCAAATATTTTAACGCTGGTTGCTATGTGGCGAATTCCATTCTCTTTGCATGTTCAGGACATAAAAAAAATGAACAACGAATTTGAGAAAAAGTATAAGTATTGGAAAATTTAAGGAAATAACAAGCAATATCTCGAAAACGGTTCACTCAACAAAAGAAACGTATATGACATAAGTTGTGTATTTTAACGCGATCTACATTTTTTGTGTAGTAACATTTTGTCTATCTCTTATGGTTTACCAGTTATGCAAAAGTCGTTCACAATGAAGAATATTTTTGGAGACATTCCCAGAAATTTCGAGATATACATTTTATTTGTCATGACAATATCTTAAACATATGATATTTTAATCAAAATCCTGAGAGCCGTTTTTGAGAAAATTAAAATTTTCGAAAAATGTTCCATGTAAAGGGTAGTCTGGGGTGGGGGGATTTTCTTGAAAACCTTCGTGTCGCATCTCTGGAAGATACTGAACCTAAATACCAAGTTTGGTGTTTATCCGACTGTTCGTTTTTGAGTTATGCTGTTCACAGACACACAGACACACAGACAGACAGACACACAGACACACAGACAGACACACACACGGACATGTTTCCAAAAATGCTTTTTTTGGATTCAGTGATTCTCAAAACATGTATTTCCGGTGAAATCTCGGTATCGAATTTTTGGGTGGAATGCAATACTTCCCCTACTTACTATACGTAGTAGAGAAAGTAATAATAACGAATTCCCATTTTAATAAAAGTATAAGTATTGGAAAATTCAAACAAGTAACAGCAACATCTCGAAAATGGTTCACTTTACAAAAAATTTGTATAACATAAATTGTGTGTTTTAACGACATCTACGTTTTTTGTGTAGTAAAACTTTGCCTATGTCTTACGGTTTACCAGCTATGTAAAAGTCATTCAGAATGAAGAGGAATTTTACGGATAATCCCAGAAAACTCAAGATATACATTTAACTTGCCATAAAAGTATCCTAAACATATATTTTAATCAAAATCGTTATAGCCATTTTTGAGAAAATCAAAATTTTTGAAAAATATTCCATGTAAAAGGTAGTCAGAGGTGGGAGATTTTCTTGAAAATCTTCGTGTCGCATTCTTGGAAGACATTAAACTAAAATAGCAAGTTTTGCCTTTATCCGACGTTCCATTTTTGAGTTGTGCTGTTCACAGACAGACAGACAGACACACAGAAATGGACATGTTTCCAAAATTGCGCTATTTGGATTCAATACGCCTCAAAGCATGCATTTCGGTGAAACCTCGGTGTAAACGTTTTGGTTGGAATACAATATTTCCCTACGTACTAAGCATAGTATACAAAGTAAAAAACATAATAATAAATAATAAACTTAGTATTTAAGTTCAGTATCTTCAAATCATACAACTGGGAAATTTTCAAGAAAATAGCCCCAAGCTAAACTACATTTATTGGAAAATATTTGGTTACTTCTTATTTCTCAAAAATATCCTTAACGACACATTTACATGGCAACTAAATGTTTCTGGGAACTCCTCTTTGTTCCGAGGCAATTTTCTATAATATTGTACAATTCGTAAACATTAACAGATAGACAAATGCACACTATACAACAAATGTGATGTGATTCATTCATTCCACCCTCTATCGCTTATTAGTGGCTATACAAACTGTTCCTACTAAAGCTTATTACTTTCTCTACTACGTACAGTAAGTAGGAGAAGTATTGTATTCCACCCAAAAATTCGATACCGAGATTTCGGCAGAAATATATGTTTTGAGACCCCCTGAATCAAAAAAAAAGCATTTTTGGAAACATGTTCATGTCTGTGAAAAGCATAACTCAGAAACGAACAGTGGGATAAACACCAAACTCGGTATTTAGGTTCAGTATCTTCCAGAGATGCGAAACGAAGGTTTTCAAGAAAATCCCCCCACCCCAGATTACCCTTTACATGCTACATTTTTCGAAAATTGTAATTTTCTCAAAAATGGCTCTAACAATTGTGATTAAAATATCATATGTTTAAGATATTTTCATGACAAATGAAATATATGTCTCAAATTTTCTGGGAATGTCTCCAAAAGTATTCTTCATTGTGAACGACTTTTGCATAACTGGTAAACCATAAGAGATAGACAAAATTTTACTACACAAAAAGTGTAGCTCGCGTTAAAATACACAATTTATGTCATATACATTTTTTGTTGTTGAGTGAACCATTTTCGAGATATTCCTTGTTATTCCCTTAAATTTTCCAATACTTATACTTTTTCTCAAATGGGAATTCGTTAATCTTTTTCTTTTGTCTTGGATTTGCAAAGAGTATTAATCTGAGGCAAAGGGAATGGTGCTGCACCTAGCAACCAGCTAATAAGAGATATGTATGTGCTTAAAGGCTACTGTATTTCTATATTGCCCTTGCAAATACAAAAAAATCTGATGTGTTAACACTCACATGACTTTCTCTACCCTTGTACAAACTATTTTTACAAACGCTTATTCTCCATCTACTTCATGTTAATCGAGATAAACATTTGCAGACTCTATCTTATTGCTAATTTTCTTGTAGATGTAAGGGGAATATATATTTACAAGGGCAATTTAGAAATACAGTAGCCTTTAAGCACATAAATATCTCTTAATAGCTGGTTGCTAGGTGCAGCACCGTTTCCTTTGCCACAAATTAATACTCTTTGCATATGCAAGGCAAAAAAATGAATAACGAATTCCCATTTGAGAAAATAAGTATTGAAAAATTTAAGGGAATAACAAGCAATATCTCGAAAGTGGTTCACTCAACAACAAAAAATGTATACAATATAAATTGTGTATTTTAACGCAATCTACATTTTTTTTGTAGTAAAATTTTGTCTATCTCTTATGGTTTACCAGTTATGCAAAATTCGTTCACAATGGAGAATACTTTTGGAGACATTCCCAAAAAATTCAAGATAGACATTTTATTTGTCATGAAAATATCTTCAACAGATGATATTTTAATCAAAATCGTTAGAGCCATTTTTGAGAAAATTAAACTTTTCGAAAAATGTTCCATGTAAAGGGTAATCTGGGGTGGGGATTTTCTTGAAAACCTTCGTGTCGCATCTCTGGAAGATACTGAACCTAAATAGCAAGTTTGGTGTTTATCCGACTGTTCGTTTCTGAGTTATGCTGTTCACAGACAAGACAGACACACAGACATGTTTCCAAAAATCCTTTTTTTGGATTCAGGGGATCTCAAAACATATATTTCCGCTGAAATCTCGGTATCGAATTTTTGGGTGGAATACAATACTTCCCCTACTTAGTATACGTAGTAGAGAAAGTAAAAATTAAACGTTAAGTTAAGCGTTTCCCAAGGATGCGACACGAAGATTTTCAAGAAAATCCACCCACCCTAAACTACCCTTGCATAGAAAACATTTCCTAATTTTTTATTTCCCCAAAAATATGTCTTACAAGTTTTGTTGAACTGCAATATATTTAAGACATTTACATCGCTAATAAAATATACATGTTGGTTACGTTTGGTTAGTACTAGCACTAGGGATTGAGGGGGACCTAGCACCTCGATCTACAAGATCTTTTGTGACTGAAACCCCTGACGGGGTGCCCCGGGAAGGGAGGCTTGAGGTGAGAAGAGACAGAAGGAGTCCGGACCAGAGACACGACAGGGCAGAGGACAGGGTCCCTACCCTTTACGGATCGAAACTTCCCGGAAAGGTAGTTGGTGCAACCGGCTCCCCTCCCCCTACAGGCTTGCACCTCCCACAGGGGGGCCGGGACTCTGAGACCACCCCATTCCAGGGGACGCAGATTTACATAGAGCATCCTTTTTCCCTGACATGCAACGCTGAGACTCCCGCCGACGCTGATACAGATCAATCGGATGAAAGGTGAAATGAAATGAGAATGTGGGTGAAATGAAGGGACAGGAAATTCGTGGAGTGTAATAAACCTTCCCAGCGATCCCTGTAAATCCATTTATTTTAACTCCAATGTATCGTATTCAAGCATAAGGGCTTCGTAAATCCAAAATTAAATTGAGCTTTATTTATGGACGCTCTTTAACTGCTGTAGTCCTTAGCAACCCCATTTTATATTCGGTGTCAAAGACCTTAAATTTTGCTCAGAGACCATTATGAGGCTTGAGGTTCTTTCATATGCCATAATCTACGACACCGGACTACAGTTTTACTTCCCTTTTGAATAAAGCAATGCCGAGGATTTTTACGCCCGAGAAAGTCCATCGTCCTCCGCCGAGCTTTTAAGTCCTTTCTAATTCTTAGTAATTTATGAAATGAGATTAGAAGTTGCTTGATACCGCAATTATTGAAGGAAAGATATAAATAAATAAATAAATAAATAAATGATAGCAAGATAGAGAAGTAATTGCAATAAATAATTTTCGCATATTAAAACAATGTCTAATATAATAAGTGAGTTGAAAGATTTATCCCAAGAAAAAGTAATTAGCGAGTCATGTTAAGCAAAGTCATTAGTAACAGCGTAAAGAGGAAAGCATCAGCTTAACAATTCTTGGAATTCCATTATAAGTTCAGTACGTTTGAACTGTCACTGAAACTGAACTGAAAAATAGAAAGGAAATGAATTTCTGAGGGTGGGCAGGCACTGCCTAATGACACTGTGTAGGTGTCTTGAGATTGGTGTGCATAGGAGGCGTTGGTGGAGCTTGAGTTAACATAAGGACGTGCATTCTAATCAGACACACATTCCTTTGTGGCACTCTTTCTTGAGATTTAGTCACTTAATCTGGTGATTAACCGTGTGTTATTTTAAGCGCTCAGTGACGCGCTTGTGAGTAAGATTTAGTGGTCAACACGAGGGGCTTTGCCGGTAAGATTTTAGCGACTCACGGTAATTTACGCCTCGAGTTTTTGGTAATGCGGAAACGGTTATTTCAAGCCGTAAAATTGATATGTAGAAATTAACAGCTATAAAAATTCTATTGTTAATAGTTTCGAGTGCTAAGATTCATAATGAATTTCAGCCTTTATATTCAAACGTCGGCAACTCGCTTCAAGAGCTCAAGTATTAGATCACATTAAATTTCTCAGTCAATTTAAACTGGTGTTGTCCTTTCACTACGCCCACACGTATCCTGAAGGAAAGATATCATAGCCAACCACTGCAGCAGCGGGCTGCAGAAGCAACAACTGATATTGAAGCAAAGGGTTCGGCTTTAAAATTGACGCCCGGACTCATGCTTTATAGCCCCATGTCCGCCAGAACGAATTGCCTTTTCAGTGGTGAAAGAATCATCAAAATTGGTTCAATGGTTTTTGGGATTACCCTACATACATACACAAACACACAAATTTTCTCTTTATAACGTAAATGTATGTGAAACTTTTCATTGGTACAGAAAGCTGTGTGAATATAACACATCAGATGTTTTATGTTATCACGCCTCCTAGGATCTAGGATAGGACTGGAAGCGGAGTGGGATATAGTACCTCAATCTACGCAAATCTTTTGTACCTAACGGGGCGTCCCCGGTTGGGAGAGATGGGGCGAGAGGTGAGAGAGAGGGCGGACGGACCAGGAAGCAGATAGGCAGAGGGTAGAGTCCCTATTGTTTACAGATGTTTTCTTCCCGGGTAGTGGCTGATGCAGCCGGCTACGCTCCCCCACGTAAGGTAGGGTTCCGACCCCTTCATCTGCCATGGTGCGGGCGCTGCGGATCCTTAGCACTTGTGGTACTTCTGGCGTTACTAGAAGTACGCTGGGCCGAACATTCGAGCCCCATCCGAAGGCATTTGTTTGGTTTGGGTTGGACTCTCGGCGGGCATGGTTCCAGAAATTCATGGCAGATTGGGTACACCTGGTTGGAAGTTTCCGCTCAGGCGGGGTCGTGAGGCGCCCCAATCCATGAGAGCTGGTCGACATGTGGCTAGACACTGCCCCTCCCCATCGAGGTTTGTCGATAGTCTTCACTGTATGCTGTTGATGCGCATATTTCGTCTCTGTGAAAGCGGGAGGGGGGAGGCGGGTTATAAAATAGGTACTGTCCAAATGAAAAAGACACATTTCTTCCTGGGTTCCGAAGCAATTGACCGAGTTGTCAGCCCTCGTCACCGAGTGGTCGTTTCCGCTCTCCACATGTGGATTTACACATCCCCTGAGGAATCCGGAGAACATAGGCAGTTTGGGAAACGAAGGGTTACATCCTTTTCCCGCGTCATGCACAAGCCAAGACCTCCCATCGACACTTGCGACTGTGAAAGAGACCAAGCAGATAAAAGGTGTGATGAAATGGAGGGACAAGAAATTCGGGGGATGTAATGATTCTTCCCAGCATTTGCCTGGCGAACAGGGGAAACCCCGAAAAAACCCATGGTCAGGAAGGTCGGCCACGGGAAACGAAGCCACGACCTCTGAGAATGCGGGTCACAGACGTTACCGCCTGAGCCATACCGCTCGCTCTCCTAGGTGCTATGTAGGACCTATAGTAGAGTTAAAATCCAGTGATCCCTTCTGGAATAAACACGCTTGTGTACACTGACATATTTCGGTCCAGACACTAAGCGAAAGACGCGAGGAAAAGAGATGTCGATAAACACACTTGCAAACATTCGGCATGTATACAGATGTGAGAGTTTATTTTGTGCTCTCAATATTGCCTGTCATAAGCCCGAAAATATTAAGTCATAAACCACGCGTCTCTCATACCAGCAACTTCAGGAATGAAAACTCGACCCACAGATTACCTCATTTTTACAAGTCCGTAACATGTATAGGGCTTAGTATTATATACTGGCTCCAAAGCTTTTCCCCTTCACATACAACAACAAAATGATCTGATGTGATACATTCATATGACCTTCTGAGGCAGTAGTTTTAACGCTTAAATGATTTCAGTCTAATTATATAATATATAAATTCAATAACAGCCCGCCTTAAAGCAATATGTGCATGTAACAATATATAAAAAGTGTATATTACATTCATTGTATATGTTTATATTATTGTATACATGTTCAATAATGTTATGTAAATGTATTACGTAATTTAATAATGTAGGAGCTGTGAAAATAATAGGTTAAAAGTTGCTAATAATGCGGTAATCTTGAGGCAATAATGAATTATCAGGTTTAATAATGCTACTAGTCATTCTTGGAGCAACAATAATGTAATTTTTGTGACAGTTCATAAAATAGCGAATCAACAACCAGAAAAAGCTTTAGTTAAACGAAGATATTCTATTGGACTAGGATTAGCCAATCAGAAACTCAAATATAGCAAAATATTCAAATTCAGAGTTCAGTTTCTTGTAGACAGCGCTCATAACCGGACGCGTTGCTTGTAGACAGTGTTCCTGACCGGACGCTAGATAAATCCTCGAGAAATTTAATACGTATTTTGTGTGAGACAAAAATAGTTTAGATGTTAAAAAGTGAAAGTAATTAAAAAAATCTTTCAGCTCTCTCTCTCTCTCTCTCTCTCTCTCTCTATCAGTGATATGTTATATAAATCGTATCAAGCATTAATAAAAGGAGTGAAGTAAAATAAAACACAACTCCTAAAATTAATCTTGTTCACTTCTCTACCTTCTATCGCCTATTAGTGGGTATACGAATTACTTCTACTCGAGCTTATTTCTCTAGCTACTGCATTTTAATACAAATAAACCTTTACAGAAATAGCTACATTACACGTTTCGTTATAGATACAAAGAGAACAGCGACAGTCAAATGTTTAACAACTGGACGCTATATGCTGGTCTTAAAATTCCATACTGTTTCCATGACATCGAGAAACAACTGAATGTTGAAAGGATTTTAAGAAAATGACCAAGAAATCCATAATTCTAAGCATTAATAATGGATATCTCAGGGAACGCCTTATGCCACAAAAACACTTATTTGTAGTAAATTTTGTGTTTTAAAGTGATGTACATTTTCTGTGTGGTACATCTTAACGTTTACCAGTTATACAAGATTACACAAAATTTCTTCCGAAACATAAGACTTCATAGGTTATTTCCCCAAAATTTAAGACATATTTTATTTCTCATATAAATATTTTCATATGTGGTATTTTTTTATATTTTTAGAAAATAAAAATTCCGAAAGATGTTCCTTGTAAAAGGTAGTTTGAGGTGTGGGATTTTGTTAAAATCTTCGTATTACATACTTGGAAGGTACGGAACCTAAATACCAAGTTTGGTGTTTACTCGACTTTTCGTTTTTGAGTTATGGTGTTCACAGACATATGCACACTCAGAGATTTTTTATAAATGTTTTTTTTATTCAGGGATCTCAAAACATGTATTTCCGTGAAATCTCTGATTCGAACTTTTAGATGGAATGCAATACCTTCTCTAATTCTATAGGCATCGTAGAGAAAGTAACAAGCTTTAGTAAGAGTAGTTTGTATACCCACTAATAAACGATAGAGGGCAGAGAAAGTCGTGAATGTGCGTGTCTGTCTGTGAACAGCATAACTAAAAAACAAGATGTCGCAAATACAAAACTTGGTATTTAGGTTCAGTACCTTCCAAGGATGCAATAGGAAGATTCTCAAGAAAATCCTCCGCCCCAACTACCCTTTGTATGAAATATTTTCGAAATTTTGGATTTTCCCCAAAATAGTTCTAACGATTTGGATTAAAATGACATACGTAAAGATTTTCATGAAAAATAAGGTATAGATGCATTTTGAGTTTTCTGAAAATCGTCTATGAACCCCGCTTTATTCCGAGATACCTTTCTATATTTGGTAAACTGTAGGACTGTAAGACTAATTTTTGTGGCGTTAATCGTTTCCGAGATATTTCTTTTTCGGATTCATGGAAAGAGAATAGAATTTAGAACGCATCATAGCGACCGATCTTGAGAAGATTTGAATATTGCGTTAGTTTAATTTATTCCGCCAATACCTCGAAGATAGAAGAATAACCTTTCGTAAGAGTAGTTTGTAGAAGAATGAGTAGAGAAGGTCGTGTGAGCGCAACACATCCTATTTTTTCATTAATCCAAGAAACGAATTTATTGCTGCTTTCGGCATCACATAACAGTAAGGTTGCACAGAAGGGGAAGGCGGAGAGAAACAGTGAACAGTTGCCGCAATAATGTCATCCGAGCTGCGGAATCTGGCAATTGCACAATTTGGATACGAAAGCATATGCCGTTTGTATTCTCGAAATGGGCGAGGGGGGAGGGGTTCCGACTACCTTAGCTGCCGAGGTGCGGGCGCTACTGGCCCTTAGCACTTGTGGTGCTTCTAACGTTACTAGAAGTACGCCAGGCCGAACATCTGAGCCTCTCCGGAAGGCAGCTCTTCGGATTGGGTTGGACTCGGCGGGGGAGTGGTTCCCAATAGCATGAGAGATTGAGTATGTCTGAGCAGTGACGCCCAAGCGGGGCTATGAGACACCTCAATGTCCCCCGGTACCAACCTGGAGAGCTGATAGAAGATGTTCTAGATCACTGTCACCCCACCGAGGTTCTTCGATAGTCTTTTCCTCTGGGGTTGACGCGTATAAGTAGCGTACTCACTTCCTGTGCAAGCGGGGGGGGGGCACTTTTTGAGCAATCAGATATTGGCCTAATGGAAAAGCACTGGAGAATCATACAGTTGACGCTTTCCCATGAACCAATTTATTTATTGCCGTTTGTGTTACAGCCTTGTGCTGAGAGTCATCCTATCCTTTGTATTTGCCATTTTTGAGGTTTTAAAATATGTTTCTAATGGTGTGTTTTGGTTTTCAGGATGGAGGAGGTGTACAGTGTCAGGTGCATAATGCTGGTATTCATGATGATAGAGTGCCACCATTGTGTGGGTGTTACACGCAGCAGCAGTCTACACTCAGGTAGATGTCACTTGACTGCCTGCGATGCCCTGCAAAAGATGAGGGACGAGATGGCCAAACATCCAGGAGAGCCGTTGGAACTTCGACTGAACCAGCTGGAGCGGCGTATTCGCTCTTTGGAACAACCAGGTACGTAAAGATCCCAGCGCTCCTACAGCGTGGGGTACATCCAGTTTTGCCGCCCCGTGCGATAATAGCAAGTGCCGCCGCCCCCTCATGCTTTTATATATATATATATATATATATATATATATATATATATTATATATATATACAGGATGTTTCAGAAATACTTTTACAAACTACGGGTATGGGTTCCTTACACCACAAGAAGGAAAAAAGTTCATATGAACATATGTCCCATAATCCTTTGTTTTCTCGTTAGAAGGTGTTCAACACAGTGGTACACTTATAACACACAAAACTCATAGTAAATGCTCGAAATATCCTCCTCTTGCTTCTATGCATGCCTGTACTCGTCGAATCATGGAATGTCGCACCCTCTCAAAAACTCCGGGATGGTGTCGAATGATTTCGCAGGCTTCCATGACACGTCGATGAAGCGTTTCTGCAACCGGGATGGCTGCTCCATAAATCAATGATTTAAGATGCCCCCAGAGGTAAAAATCCACAGGACTGAGGTCGGAAGAACGTGCAGGCCATGGAAATGGTCCTCCTCTGCCTATACATCGGGCATGGTAGATACCAGTCAGTGCATCTCGAACAATGCGACTACAATGTGCCCGAGCCCCATCATGCATAAACCACATTTTTTTCTTATTTGCAGGGACACATCTTCGTGAAGTAAGTCGGGAAGAGTGTGCTGGATAAAGTCCCTGTAGACAGCACCAGTAAGACGTGCTGGTAAAACGTATGGACCTACCAGACAGTCACCTACAATGCCAGCCCACACATTCAGACTAAACTGTTGCTGATGTCTAGCCTGAAGTACAGCATGAGGATTACGATCTGCCCATACGTGTACGTTGTGGAAATTAGTAGCTCCATCTCTCCCAAACGTTGCCTCGTCTGTAAACAAAACTGACGAGACAAACAATGGATTGGCTGTTTGTGCTACAAACCATCGGCAAAAGTTATCCCGTGGTGGATAATCGGCAGGCGAAAGGCCCTGCACACGTTAAATATGATGTGGATACAGGAGCTGCTCGTGAAGTACCCTCTATGCTCGTGTGATGTACCAGACGCCCCAACCAATTGTCTTGTACTGATACCTGGATCGTCTTCGACACACTTTAACATCTGTTATTCGCGTTCCGCCGTACGAACAACTCTTGGTCTTCCTCGATCAATAGTCCGTGGTGCAACGGTTCCTATCTCAGCAAGGCGACGATAAACAGCGACAAAGATTGGATGACTCGGTTTTCTTCGGTCTGGAAACTCCATCTGATAGAGCCGTGCAGCCTCGCGTCCATTACCATTTGCGCGACCATACATAAAAATCATGTCTGCCTGTTCACGAAATGAATATCCAGCCATGGTGGAACGAAACACGTGCAGTTAACTCACTACATGTACACAATTGAAACGTTGAAGACAGACTAATGACAAACGTAAACAAGTCTCCATGGCAACACTTCGCCATTTACCATATGTAGTACAATGGGTCAACGCCTTCTATGAATGCATAGAGAAATGAAGTTTTGAGGTTGGACCCCGAAGGCCGCTGAACTCACACTTTCATTGTGACAGGAATAACGCGGAAACCAACGATTATGGAACATATGTTCATATGAATTTTTTCACTTCTTTTGGTGTGAGGAACCCATACCCGAAGTTTGTAAAGGTATTTCTGAAACATCCTGTATATATTTGTTTATTTGCAGGGGTAATCAATAAATGAAACACAAGGAGAGATATACGAGGTGGAACAACGAGATTGTTCTGAGTTAGAGATAAAGGCAGCAATGTTACAAAATAAAAGTGTTCAATATTTCGGATGTATTCTTCATCAGGAGATGAAAACACAGTTGATCGACTGTACTGGTTAATAATCCACAACGTATTTGGGCCTAAGCTTGTTTTTATTTATGAGTAACAGAAGTTAGCTGGTTCCCCTTTGCTCCCCACATTATGCGTGTGAGCCACTCTACCTTTTGTGCCTTAGTGTTACTATTAGCGTGCGCGTATCTATTTTGGCCGTTTGATATGGCATTGTTCATAAAAAGAAAACGGAATGTTAAGGAGTAACTGATTCTTAAACCATCTGTAGAAATGCCCTCGATTAATGTGTTCATGTAATCCCCAGATTTCACACTGAAGAGCAGTAGGTACTATAAAAATCTGTTGTGTTACACTCACATGACTTTCTCTACTCTTGTACAAACTATTTATACAAACTCTTATTCTCCATCTACTTCATGTTAATCGAGATAAACATTTGCAACTCTATCTTATTGCTAATTTTCTTGTAGATGTAAGGATAATATATATTTACAAGGGCAATATAGAAATACAGTAGCCATTAAGCACATACATATCTCTTAATAGCTGGTTGCTAGGTGCAGCACCATTCTCTTTGCCACAGATTAATACTCTTTGCATATCCAAGGCAAAAAAATGAATAACGAATTCCCATTTGAGAAAATAAGTATTGAAAAATTTAACGGAATAACAAGCAATATCTCGAAAATGGTTCACTCAACAAAAAAAATGTATATGACATAAATTGTGTATTTTAACACGATCTACATTTTCTGTGTAGTAAAATTTTGTCTATCTCTTATGGTTTACCAGTTATGCAAAAGTCGTTCACAATGAAGAACACCTTTGGAGACATTCCCAGAAAATTCAACATATACATTTCATTTGTCATGAAAATATCTTAAACATATGATATTTTAACCAAAATTGTTAGAGCCATTTTTGAGAAAATTAAAATTTCTGAAAAATGTTCCATGTAAAGGGTAATCTGGGGTGGGGGGATTTTCTTGAAAACCTTCGTGTCGCATCTCTGGAAGATACTGAACCTAAATAGCAAGTTTGGAGTTTATCCAACTGTTTGTTTCTGAGTTATACTGTTCACAGACAGACACACACACACGGACATGTTTCCAAAAACGCTTTTTTTGGATTCAGGGGGTCTCAAAACATATATTTCCGGTGAAATCTCGGTATCGAATTTTTGGGTGGAATACAATACTTCCCCTACTTACTATACGAAGTAGAGAAAGTAGAAATGAGATGTTTTCAGCTAAGTGATAAGATCCGCCAGAATAGTAATAAAAATAATAATAACCATAATAATAACGTTAATAATCATCATAATCAAAATAATGACGGGAATAATAATAAGAGAGAAGAATAAAGATAACATGAAGGATTAGAAAGGAGGGAATAAAATCACGACGAAAGAAATTAAGTAAGGAACAGATACGAATAAATAATCAAAACGTGAAATAAAATGTAGGAAAACGCGTATTTTAGAGCGAAGAGATACATGGTTAAAACTGCAAAAGGTGAAATATTTTAAGAACAGGCAGGAAAGAAACATTAGCAAGCGCTTAAGTTCTATAGAAATCTGGTGAAACTCACAGGAAGCGAGAACAACAGAAAGGAAGTCAAATGCAGTCAACCGCACAGAAAACCTAATCAGGCGAGAATAAGGCGATAATGGTAGACGCGGGCAAGGTCAACTTGGAAATATAACGAACCAATGGGAAAAGGCGGAAAACTTGAAAAAATGACCAATCAGAAATTATAAAAGTCACGTGCATAGTAAAAAGGAGGAATGAAACTAGAAAATAGGCGGAGAATAGAAAAATTATCTATGACGGAGAGCAGTTTGAGACGTGTGTAACATGGGTCACTTCGTGTCGTACAGGGGGAGAGTATAGGTGTAGAAATTCAAAGCACTTCGTATCATATAGGGGAACAGTGTAGATGTCGAAACTTAAAGCATTTGTGTGTTTGAATGTTAGTGTTCAGTAAAAGTGAGGAACGGTAACTAGAAATGACTAAAGTCAAGTCATTAAAATTCACATCGGTATATTTTTCAACATCTAAAGATAATTAGAAAAGGGGAAAGCACGTAAGTACTAGCTGGGGATGATAGGCGGAATCAAGTCTTGTGTGACGGGGATTCGGTAGAGGAAAACAGTGTGGATCATCAGAATAAACGGGCCACTGAAGGAGGACTGTGAGTATCGTTCAACTCCTATCCACACTCCCCGAGATAAGAGTCACCCAAACAATAACCCTCTACCTGAGTAGCCGGCAACAACAATCCTTCCGAGTCAGAAACCCGATACCAAGAAATCTTTTTTTCTCATTTATCCCCGCTACAGAGCATGATCAATAATAAAGTCCTGCGGGTGATTTCATGGCGCTTTCAATTCTGTCATTAGAATCCATTACGATGGTAAAATGACCGCGTTTAACCACGTTTCAGCCAACCACACGATTTCCCTCAAATTCTTATTTTGTATTTATTTTTAAAAAATAATGCTCTTGGGACTCTTACAAGTACTATTTTTCTCTTATTTACTCATACTGTCTTGAACTCAAATTTGAGATCTTAGAGGACATTGTAGCGGGTGAGGTGTAGCGCTTTACGTGTATACGTGATATGTCACCTTCATGACAAATTCTAGGTTGAAGTTCTCACAAGTTCTCTGCCTCGGCTGCCAGTCGTAAGCTGCGAATAAATTCCTACTCCTTGTTATCTATATTTCAGAACATTGTGGGTGAAGGCGAAAGCTGAATTTCTTCAATGATTTGATTTATTCTAACACAAGAAATCATCGAAGTGTCTAGCAACGTTCGCCATCGAATAATGATGTAGTATTATACATCTTCCTACTACTTTGAATGCTGCAGTGGACCTTCCTGCTATGATGCTAACTTTCACGTCTTTTTTTTCTAATATTTATTTCGATTGGTTATTTACTTAGTGTGCTGTGAGAAAGAAATTGTTCACTTTTAGAAGTCAAGCTTCTATCTGACTCCTTTGGTAAAATCCACTATCTCTGTCTCATCCACAATTCTTGCTTCTCTTTCTGATTGCTGACTTGTTGTCCACCTCACTTTACTTTTCAGGAATTGTCCCTCTATCTCCATCCTTGTTTCTCTTTGGATTTCTCTCTCTCTCGACGCAATTCTTTCATTATTAGCTTTTGCACACCATCAATGTTTTCTGGCACAACTGATTTTGGACGACCTTCACGAACGTCATCATTGAGTGAACGGCGGCCACGATTAAATTCGTTATACCAGCGTTTCACAGTGGCAAAGGATGGAGCTTCGTCACCAAATGTGGAAGTTAGTTGATCGATGCACTCTTGTCTTGATAATCCACTTAGAAAGTCGTAATAATTCATTGCACGAAAATTTTCACGAATTAATTCCATGTTTTTGTTGACACACAATTTTCAAATTAGTGTAAACAAAACAAATGACGCTCAAACGTAGTCTCCATCCGTTTAGCCACTTCTCTCTTCGTGGGATGAGTTTGAATATTCCCTCCTGGTAAAAAGCATGTCTTTCTGAGTTCAGCCACGTTGTCGGGAAGTATTTCACTTACTCGTCTAAACCGAATCGTCGGTCTCCTAGGTGCTCCTTCAAGTGAGGGAAAAGTTAAATGTCACTTGGAGCGAGTTTGAGCTGTGGTCGATGATATCCCAGCGCAACTGCTTCAATAGCGTGATGATCTTCTGGGTTGTTCGAGGTCGCGCGTTGTCATGAAGGAAGGTGACGCCCTCGGTGAAAAGTGCTGGTCGTTTCCTCCTCATTGTGTCAAGGTCTCGCAGTATCGGTCAGCGGTCACAGTGTGCCCTCTTTCCAAAACCTCCACGAGTATGACGCCCGCGCTGTTCCAAAACACTGTGGTCATCACATTCCCGGTAGGTTGCGTCAGCTTAAACTACCTTGTCTTTGGAGAGGAGGGGTGTTTCCACTCCATTGACGACCGTTTACTGCTGGGGGTGCAGTGGTGGATCCATATTTTGGTGAAGAAAACGGTTTCCTTCCGTGGAGAATCATTGCAAAAGTTGCAGACTTGCTCCCATACAAGTGGACAGATTTTGTGGATTCCAACTGAAACAAACTTTCCGGTACTGCAGAATATCGTGAACAATGTGATGAACGCTTCCGTACGACATTCCCAATTCTACCGTCATATGCCCTAACGGGTCCTCCTGTTGTACTGAATCAGCTCCTCAACGCGAGCCGTGTTCAAATCTGTTGATGCCGTGCTGGATGGGCCACTGCATTCCTCGTCGGTGACGTTTTATCTACCGGTCGCAAACTTTCGACACCATTCAGCGACATGCTGACGAGACATAACACACTCTCTCTCCGTAAACCTCTACCAGTTGCCGGTGAATTTCAGCCGCGGTCACATGTTTCATCCACGGAAATCGAATAAAGGAGCGGAATTCCTCGCGAGAAGTTTTCCAAACGAGTCGCCATTTGTGTTTACCTACAACTAGCGCTGTACGTAGCGGGTGTCTGGAACTCTGCATAGTTGCCAATCACACTTATTGGAATTACCGCACACTAATAATTTCTCTATAACGGACGAAACTGCAGGAATATCGGCTTTGTAACCATAGTTTCTGATGACCCCTTGTAGCAAACGAAAAGTATTTCACATATTCCTAAGTCTCCTCTCTAACATTGATTATGAAGTAATAACACAGTCTAATAAATAATTACAACAGTGATCCACCTACGATAACAGGCATTAAAACAGACAAATTACCACTTCTTATCTTCACATGACTATTTATTGTAAAAATTAAAATGAATTTTCTTTATGGACACTCTTTAACCACTATGGTCCTTAGCATCTCATTCTATATTGGGTGTGAAAGACCGAAAATTTTCCTCAGGGTTCTCTTTATTAGGCTTGAGGTTCGTTTACGTGTCGTAAATCTACGACATGTGATTATGCATTGTGTAAAAATCTGATGTGTTACACTCACATGACTTTCTCTACTCTTGTACAAACTATTTTTACAAACGCTTATTCTCCATAAGCTTCATGTTAATCGAGATGTTAATCTTATTGCTAATTTTCTTGTAGGTGCAAAGGGAATATGGTAGACTTTAAGCGATAGTCAAACATTTTAAGAGCTGAATGCTATGTGGCGCATTCCATTCTCTTTGCATGTCCACTACATAAAAAAAGGAATAACGAATTCCCATTTGAGAAAACGTATTGGAAAATTTAAGGAAATAACAAGGAATATCTCGAAAATGGTTCACTCAACAAAAAAAAATGTATATGACATAAATTTTGTATTTTAATGCGATCTACATTTTCTGTGTAGTAAAATTTTGTCTATCTCTTATGGTTTACCAGTTATGCAAAAGTCGTTCACAATGTAGAATACTTTTGGAGACATTCCCAGAAAATTCGAGATATACCTTTCATTTGTCACGAAAATATCTTAAACATATGATATTTTAATCAAAATCGTTAGAGCCATTTTTGAGAAAATTAAAATTTTCGAAAAATGTTCCATGTAAAGGGTAATCTGGGGTGGGGGATTTTCTTGAAAACCTTCGTGTCGCATCTCTGGAAGATACTGAACCTAAATACCAAGTTTGGTGTTTATCCTACAGTTCGTTTCTTTGTTATGCTGTTCACAGACACACACACACACAGACATGTTTCCAAAAATGCTTTCTTTTTGGATTCAGGGGGTCTCAAAACATGTATTTCCGGTGAAATATCGGTATCGAATATTTGGATGGAATACAATACTTCCCCTACTTACTATACTATACGTAAAGCATTTTTGGAAGCATGTCCGTGTGTGTCTGTCTGTCTGTGAACAGCATAACCCAGAAACGAACATTTGGATAAACACCAAACTTGGTATTTAGGTTCAGTATCTTCCAGGGATGCGACACGAACGTTTTCACGAAAATCCCCCCATCCCAGATTACCCTTTACATGGAACATTTTTCGAAAATTTTAATTTTCTCAAAAATGGCTCTAACGATTTTGATTAAAATATCATATGTTTAAGATATTTTCATAACAAATAATATGTATATCTTGAATTTTCTGGGAATGTCTCCGAAAGTATTCTTCATTGTGAACAACTTTTGCATAACTGGTAAAGCATAAGAGATAGACAAAATTTTACTACACAAAAAATGTAGATCGCGTTAAAATACACAATTTATGTTACATACATTCTTTATTTGTTGAGTGAACCATTCTCGAGATATTGCTTGTTGTTCCCTTAAAATTTCCGATACTTATACTTTTTCTCAAATTCGTTATTCATTTTTTGTCCTGGTAATGCAAAGAGAATGGAATGCTCCACATAGTCACCAGCTCTTAAAATATTTGACTATCGCTTAAAGCCTACCAATTCCCCTTGCATCTACAAGAAAATTAGCAATAAGATTAACATCTCGATATCTCGATTGACATGAAGCATATGGAAAATAAGCGTTTGTAAAAATAGTTTGTACAAGAGTAGAGAAAGTCATGTGTGTTACTTCGTGTGTTTTCTTAGTAGTTTAGTGTGTGTTGCTTACTGAAAATGAACTAGGTTACACTGATGTTACTTAAACTGCTATTATTTCTTCTCAAATGAGATTTTCTCTATGAATAATGACAAGGAATCCCAAATGTGACAACGTGGAAGTCACTCAGCTGTATTCACGAGAAATTGACACTACAAACTGTGGTTGTTTAGCAATGCTGTCGCATAGTATTTTCTCAGTGTTTTAATTCTTTAGTTCTTTATAGAGTGCCTTGAGTTTTAATTAACTGTGTTTAAGTGTCTTGTGTAATAATTTCTAATGCCTCCAAGGCTATTGGGTTAGTGAAACCTAAGGGTAAATGTTGCAGGGATAAGCTGTCAAACCACTGGTAACGCTTGGTATTTCAGGTAGAAGAGCATAAAATTGCTCTCCCTAAATATTACACCTGTTATACTTTAGTGATGATATTGCTGATAATTCATGTTCATAGTAACTGTGGATAATGAAATAAAATATTTACCATGTAAAATAATGATCTTGTCACTTGAATGGTAATCATTATTATTAATTTGCTATTAATTTCTTCTCGTCGAGGCAGAAGCTCCATTGATGTGACCACAAAAAACATGGAGCTATAAGCGAGCCCGCACCGCAAAGCTTTTTGTCAAGTATGGAAATACTCCATAGCCAAACCATTATCATTCAGCCTGTAACATTCAATTAGGTTACCCTCACAACGCAATCCGATACCGCGATCGATTGCATTCACTCTCTCCCCTATAGCGTGCAAATTGGACATTACAAATCCTTCTCGACAAAAAGTAGTCTGATGACGTCTGTGTGAATATGTTTGCGTTAATAAGTGACGACACCTTTGTCATATTCCAGCGGATAAAAAGGAATTAGTTGCAGCTAAATCTCCAACTTTCTGCACTGTAAATACCTGTTCTATATCGCGTCCAAATATTCAGGTTTTCAAACTGAACACGGTGCGTAAAATGTAACTTTACGCCTCTAGAGCTATTTCAATCACAAGGTTTTACATTCACTACCACGTACATAGTAGATAGACAACGTATTGCATTCCACCGAGACTTCACGGAAATAACAAGTTTTGAGGGTCTCTGAATAAATAAAAAACATTTTTAGATAACTGAAAAATGAAAAGTTGGACAAATACATAACTTGGTATATAAGTTCAAAACCTTCCAATGATGCGATAAAAAGATTTTCAAGATAATCCCTACCCCAAACTACCCTTTACAATGATCATTCTTAAATTTTTTGAGTTTCTAAAAACCTAGATCTAACGATTTTGACTGAATTCCATATTTTAAGGACACTTACATGACAAATAAAATGAAGATCTTGAATATATAACTGGTAAACGTTAGGTGATAGACGAAAACGTACTACAGCAAAACACACAATTTATTTCAAATAACTTTTTTGTGGCATCAGCTATTTCCAAGATATTCGTTATTAATGCTTCGATTTGTTCAATACTTTGTGATTCCTTTTTAAGTCCTGTCGATTTTCAGTTGTTTCTCGTGATGCCATGGAAGCCGTATGGAATTTTAAGGCCAGCATATAGCGTCCAGTGGTTAAGCATTTGTATCTATAACGAAATATGCAGTGCAGCTATTTCTACAATGGTTTGTCTCGATTAAAATGAAGTAGACAGGAAAATAAACTGTCCTAGAATAATTTGTATACCCACTAATAAACGATAGAGGTTAGAAAAGTTATGTGAATGTAACACATGTGATATATATATATATATATGTAATACTTCCCTTTACTTTAGATATATCGAGGGCTTTGACTTGAGAAACTACCTATAGTGTTATTGTTTGCTGGACTTTAGGGCTTCTTATCGTTGGTTTTATCAGTTTTTAAGTATTAAAGAGGTTCACAGCTACACTTCCAGATTTTCTGGAGGATAGAAACATGATTCTGGTTAAACAAAAATGTTCTCCCAGCCGGGATTTAGCCCGAGTTTTATGAATTGTTATGCTAGAACGCTGACCACTCCCCCGAAAATCCAATATCGATATTTCACGAAAATACACGTTTTAGGATTCCATAGACCCAGAAAAAGCATTTTTAAAAAAAGGTGGCGACGTGTGTTTGTAGGCCTAAGACAAAATAAATGTACAACAGCCAGAAACAAAGTTCGATTCGGAAAACATCGGAAGCACTCGCTGGCGCTGCGTTCACAATACACGATTTAATACCACCCTGCGTTCATTTCAAAGCTTACGGTAAGTAGGAAGATGCCTTTCACTTTGGTTGTATTCATGGTAGGCGAACGCTGAAACGCATTTGTCTCGTAATTGGAACAATCTGGGTTCGAATCCTTGGTGTATACATTTTTATTATTTAAATTTTTGATTTGTTAAATATATGGCAATGCGGTAAGTTTTTCATGCATAAGATATTCATTTTAAGACAAACGCCTTTTTCTAAAAATACTTTTGGGAGGGAGGATTCAGGGAGCCTGAAAACATGCATTTCTGACGAAATCTCGGCTTCGAATTTTTGGGTGGAATGAAATACATTCTCTACCTGCCATGTACGTGGCAGAGAAAGTAAAAAAAATATTTTACATACATGTCTACTTTAACGAGATGTACATTTTTATGCAGTAACATTTTGTGTATCTCTTACGGTTACCATTAACGCAAAGTCATCCAGAATGCAGAACACTTTGACGCAGGTAATTCTTTCTCCCCACGTTTAGGCGCAATATGACGCAGCCACGCTCCGTCCTCCAACAATGAAGCACTACCTTTGCCTGTCTCCTCCCAGATGGTTCTTCTTTTGCCACGGCTGCTCCAGCATGAAATCTTAACCTCGGGGTATGCGTGGGTGTGTACAGAGAAACACACAAACGCTGTCTTGGAAAACTTTTATTCACTATTTAAAATAATACTTTAGGTTTGCCGATCACTATTAAATACATACGATGATACTTTGTCTTTACCAAGACCGAAGAATATTAACTACAGCTAAGCGTTCTACCCTCTAGCATGTTCGCCGCCAATGTTCACAACTCGACGAGAAAGTCGTACTGCACTCACCAGGCACTCAGGCAGACTGTTCTACCCGCGCGGCACAACGAAAACCAACGCCTAAACTTCCCCTCTCTACCCTCAAACTTAGCGTCATAATGCTTAGAGAGTGGCCTTCACCAGGCTAAGTGCAGCCTGGAAAAACTTGCTTCAATGGTATTTAACCTTTCTACCTGAGGCTGGTCCCTAATTAACAAAACTGTGCCTGTCTTGTCTTTCTGTCGCTTTTACAGTCAACAATTTTCACAAAGCTTCTCCTTTTTATACATACACTGATTTTAAATATATTATTACTTATTTTATATCACTATCCTTCTCAGATTATTATGATAATTATTGCCTTTATAATTCCGGCTTCAAATTTAGGGACTATTCAAAGAAAATTCAAGATATATATTTCATTTGCCAAGAAAATAACTTAAAACATTTTATTATAATCAAAGTCGTTATAATCAAATTTTCAAAAAGTTCCATATATAGGGTAGTTTGAGGTTTGGGGATTTTCTTAGAAATCTTCGTGTCGCATCTTTGGAAGGTACTGAACCAAGATCACGATAGGATATAACTAGGTACGCAAGGTTTGAAATTGAAATTGAGTTTTATGTATGGACGTTCTTTAACTAGTATGGTCCTTAGCGTCCCATTCTATATCGGGCGTGAAAGATCGGTAATTTTGCTTAGAGGCCTCTTTATCTGGCTTGAGGTTCTTTTACGTGCCGTAAATCTACGACCGGCTTTACCTCTCTTCCGAAGAAAGCCATGCTAACGGTTTTTACGTCCGAAAAAATCCATCGCCCTCCGCGGGGTTTGAACCCGCGACCTTGGGAACTAGAGGTTCCACGGAGGACGACATACGCAAGGGTGACTTAATATCTCGACGTACGCAGATCTCTATTATCTACACCTCTGAAGAGGCGCACCGTGAGGGAAACGGGAGGGCGACTAGGCCAGTAGGCACGACAGGCAGAGGGCAGAGACCCTACCATTTATAGATTTGATCTCCCCGGGTACTGAGTGGTGCAGCTGCCCCCACCTTAGGCTTACCGCTCGCAGTTCGGAGGACAAAGGTTTCTTTATAGCATCCTTTTCCGAGACCTCCCGCCGACACTTGCAACCCTGAAAGAGATCAAGCAGATAAACGTGAAGTGAAATGAGGATGGAGATGAAACAGAGGGACAGGAAATTTGGGGATGTAATGATCCGTCCCGGCATTCGCCTGGCGATCCGGAATAAATAAAAGCAATAAAACCCTTGGGTCGGGAAGGTGGGCCACGGGAATCAAACCCACGACCTCCCGAATGAGGGTCACAGACGTAGTCTGGGACATCAGTATTGAATCTAAATACCAAGTTTGGTATTTATCCAACGTTTCGTTTTTGAGTTACGCTGTTCACAAACACACACGGACGTTTTGCTGTAAATGTCATTTTTGGATTCAGGGGTCTCAAAACATGTATTTCCCGTAAAATCTCGGTATGAATGTTTGGGTGTTGTGCCATTCCTTTTCTGTCTACTATGTACATGGTAGAGAAAGGAATAAAAATGGTCAAGAAATCGAAAAATCAACTTTTTTTTACCATATTTCACCTAAACAATAGTTATTATCAATCGAAATGTTCTTCCATGAAACCAGATGATTCTATTTTTAAGTTTATATATGCAGGACTTGCTTCATTACGTCCCAGTTGCGTATTTGTTTTAGGCAATAAATCTGTTGTGCAGCGCTCTGCTGCGGGTTTTTTTTTTAATGCAGCGGCGACGTGGAGGTTACAAAGCAGAAGTTGAAAACGCGCGGAAGTTTGCTGCCGGCAGCTAGATACAGACGTTTCCCTGTTTGCTTACAGACTGGCAAGTGTGTCCGCGTTCATTAGCAGCGCCTGCCAACGTTTTTATGCTGCCTCGGGTCCTATCCTCCCGGAAGTAGGCACTTCGATTTAGGATATTATCGCTTTACCAGGACTCCCTACAGAAACAAAATCTACAACCAACCTTACAAAAGCGTATTCTGTCTGCTTCATGTTAATCGAGAAAAACTTTCATTGTATATTGAGGCAGTATTTTTAACACTTAAATGATTTCAGTCTAATTATATAATATATAAATTCAATAACAGCCCGCCTTCAAGCAATATATGTAAGTAACAATATATAAAAGGTGTATATTACAGCCATTGTATATGTTTATATTATTGTATGCATGCGTAATAACGTTATGTGATTGTATTACGTAAATTAATAATAATAATGGAGGAGCTGTGAGAATAATAGGTTAAAAGTTGCTAACAATGAGGTAACTTTGAGTCAATAATGAGTAAGAAAGTTTAATAATGCTACTAGTCATTCTTGGAGCAACAATAATGTAAATTTTGAGTCTGTTTAAAACTAGCCAATCAACAACCAGAAAAAGCTTTAGTTAAATGAAGGTATACTATTGGAGTAGGATTAGTCAATCAGAAACTGAAATATAGCAAAAATTACAAATCTAGAAGTCAGTTGCTTGTAGACAGTGCTCATAACTGGACGCGTTGGTAGCAGTGTTCCTAACCGGATGCGAGATGTGTCCTCGAGAAATTTCATACATATTGAGTGTGAGTTGAAAATAGTTTACGTGTTAAAAAGTGCAAGTATTTAATAAAATAATCTCACAGCTCTCTATATCAGTGAAGTGTTACTTAAATCGTGTCAAGAATTAATAAAATGTAGTGAAGTAAAGATTATAATCTGTGTAAGCCTACATTCTTCAGCCGCATCACTCCCTGCTAAGAGAAACATCTCTCTAATAATAAATACTGACGCAGGCGAGGCAAACATAAATATATAATATTTAAAGAAACAGTAAAAATTAAAAAGTTCATATTTTTTAAACATCTGTGGCGAAGGCTACCGAAAGCAGGTACTATACGTGTGGTGGCAATAAATTTCAAGTTCGGCTGCCCAACAGTTGAACTACAATACAACTCCTACCTAAAATTGACTTTCCATACGTGAAGCAACAACCTACTTCAAATTCACACCCAAAGAGTGGTGCAAAAATAAAAATAAAACAAACTCCTTACATGTTTCCCTTTATGTATACGAAGAATACAGTGATAATTTCGTGCCAGCGCCTTTAGCCAATGTACAGTCTCATTGATATCTTATTCACCAATAACAATCAAACTTGGTCGATAATGGTGCTCAAAAACTAATAACTGAACAGCCTATTGTGCTCATGTATTCATTTTTACTTTCTTTACTACGTATAGCAAGTAGAGAAAGTACTGTATTCCAACCAAAAATTCGATGTCAAAATTTCACCTCTCCATGTAAGTGTGGCTCTGAACAGCATAACTCAAAACGAAAAGCCAGGTAAATACCTAACTTGCAACGTAACCTAAGATGCGACACAAATATTTTCAAAAAACTTGCCGCATCCCAAAATTGCCCTTTTTTGGAACACTTTTTGGAAATTTTTGATTTTGTAAAAAATGGCTAACGATTTTAATAAAAATGCCCATATTTACACGACAAACAAAAACTATATCATGAATTTTCTGGATACAGCCTGTGAAGTGCTCTTCATCCAAAGCAACTTTGTATAATGTTGTATAACTGGTGAACCTTAAGTGATAGACGAAAACGTACTACACAAAAATTGATCTCTTTAAAACACACAATTTATTTCAATACGCCATTTCTTAGATATCCGTTACTAAACTTTGAATTGTTCATTTCTTGGTCACTCTCTTAAGCTCCTGTCACTATTCCGTTGTTTCTCGCGATTGCATATGGCATTTGCTATCGCTGTTCCCTTTATACAGAATGTTTCAGAAATACTTTTACAAACTTCGGGTATGGGTTCCTTACACCACAAGAAGGAAAATGTTCATATTAACATATGTCCCATAATCCTTTGTTTTCTCGTTAGGAGGTGTTCAACACAGTGGTACACTTATAACACACAAAACTCATAATAAATGCTCGAAATGTCCTCCTCTTGCTTCTATGCATGCCTGTACTTGTCGAATCATGGAATGTCGCACCCTCTCAAAACCTCCGGGATGGTGTCGAATGGTTTCGCAGGCTTCCATGATACGTCGATGAAGCGTTTCTGCATCCGGGATGGCTGCTCCATAAACCAATGATTTCAGATGCCCCCAGAGGTAAAAATCCACAAGATTGATCTCGGGAGAACGTGCAGGCCATGGAACTGGTCCTCCTCTGCCTATCCATCGGTCATGGTAGATACCAGTCAGTGCATCTCGAACAATGCGACTAAAATGTGCCGGAGCCAGCCATTTATCAGCAAGGCGACGATAAATAGCGACAAAGGTTGGATGACTCAGTTTTCTTCGGTCTGGAAACTCCATCTGATAAAGCCGTGCAGCCTCGCGTCCATTACCATTCGCGCGACTATACATAAAAATCATGTGTGCCTGTTCACGAAATGAATATCCAGCCATGGTGGAACGAAACACGTGCAGTTAACTCACTACATGTACACAATTGAAACGTTGATAACAGACTAATGACAAACGTACACAGGTCTCCATGGCAACACTTCGCCATCTACCGTATGTAGTACAATGGGTCAACGCCTTCTATGAATGCATAGAGAAATGAAGTTTTGAGGATGGACCCCGAAGGCCGCTGAACTCACACTTTCATTGTGACAGGAATAACGCTAAAACCAAGAATTATGGTGTGAGGAACCCATACACGAAGTTTGTAAAAGTATTTTTGAAACATTCTGTATATAACAAAACGCGTAATTTAGCTATTTCCGCAAGGTTTATTTGGCTTAATATGTAGTAGAAAGAATAATAAGCTTTAGTAAGAATAATTTGCTTACCCACTTATAAACGATAGAAGGTATAGAAAGTCATGTTAATGTATCACATCATAATTGTTACTTTCTCTACCACGTACAGAGTGCGTAAGGAAAGTGCCGATTGCATTCCACCCAGAAAGTTTGATACGGAGATTTCACTGAAGTACATGTTTTGAGGCCCCCTTAGAAAAATGTTCATATGTGTGCGTATGTCTGTGAATAGTATAACTCCAAAACGAAAAGTCTTCCAAATATGTAACACGAAGATTTTCAACAAAATCCCGCACTCCAAGCTTTATATGGAACGCTTTGCGAAATTTTTTTATTTTTTAAAAAATGGCTGTAAAGATTTTGAATAAAATGCCATATATTAAAAATAATTATGCATAAAAAATGTATCTCTTACAGCTTATGAAGTCCTCTTCATTTAGAAGGCAAGCTATTCTGTATAATCTTGTATAACTGATAAACATCAAGTGACAGACAAAAACGTACTAGATAAAAAATCTGATATGTTACACTCACATGACTTTCTCTACTCTTGTACAATCTGATTTTACAAACGCTTATTCTCCATATGCTTCATGTTAATCGAGATATCGAGATGTCAATCTTATTGGTAATTTTCTTGTAGATGCAAGGGAAATATGGTAGCTTTTAAGCGATAGTCAAATATTTTAACGCTGGTTGCTATGTGGCGCATTTCATTCTCTTTGCATGTCCAGGACATAAAAAAAATGAATAACGAATTTGAGAAAAAGTATAAGTATTGAAAAATTTAAGAAAATCACAAGCAATATCTCGAAAACGGTTCACTCAACAAAAAAAATGTATATGACATAAGTTGTGTATTTTAACGTGATCTACATTTTTTGTGAAGTAAAATTCTGTCTATCTCTTACGTTTTACCAGTTATGCAAAAGTCGTTCACAATAAAGAATACTTTTGGAGACATTCCCAGAAAATTCGAAATATACATTTCATTTCTCATGACATTATCTTAAACATATGATATTTTCATCAAAATCGTTAGAGCCATTTTTGAGAAAATTAAAATTTTCGAAAAATGTTCCATGTAAAGGGTAGTCTGGGGTGGGGGGATTTTCTTGAAAACCTTCGTGTCGCATCTCTGGAAGATACTGAACCTAAATACCAAGTTTGGTGCTTATCCGACTGTTCGTTTTTGAGTTATGCTGTTCACAGACACACAGACATACACACAGACACACACACACACAGACACACACACACACAGACACACACACGGACATGTTTCCAAAAATGCTTTTTTTGGATTCAGTGGGTCTCAAAACATGTATTTCCAGTGAAATCTCGGTATCGAATTTTTGGGTGGAATACAATACTTCCCCTACTTACTATACGTAGTAGGGAAAGTAAAAATTGAATAACGAATTTGAGAAAAAGTATAAGTATTGGAAAATTTAAGGAAATAACAAGCAATATCTCGAAAACGGTTCACTCTACAAAAGAAATGTATATGACATAAGTTGTGTATTTTAACGCGATCTACATTTTTTGTGTAGTAACATTTTGTCTATCTCTTATGGTTTACCAGTTATGCAAAAGTCGTTCACAGTGAAGAATACTTTTGGAGACATTCCCAGAAAATTCGAGATATACATTTCATTTCTCATGACATTGTCTTAAACATAGGATATTTTCATCAAAATCGTTAGAGCCATTTTTGAGAAAATTAAAATTTTCGAAAAATCTTCCATGTAAAGGGTAGTCTAGGGTGGGGGGATTTTCTTGGAAACCTTCGTGTCGCATCTCTGGAAGATACTGAACCTAAATACCAAGTTTGGTGTTTATCCGACTGTTCGTTTTTGAGTTATGCTGTTCACAGACACACACACAGACACACACACAGACACACACACACACGGACATGTTTCCAAAAATGCTTTTTTTGGATTCAGGAGGTCTCAAAACATGTATTTCCGGCGAAATCTCGGTATCGAATTTTTGGGTGGAATGCAATACTTCCCCTACTTACTATACGTAGTAGAGAAAGTAAAAATATAGATTTCTTTAGAATACAGAATTTAATTTTCAAATAATTTTTTTGTGGTATCAGCCGTTTCCAAGATATCCGTTATTAATGCGTCGAATTGTTCAATATTTTATCATTTTTTCATGTGTTTGGATTTTCAGTTGTTTCTCGCGATGTCATGGAAACAGTAATGAATTTTAAGGCCAGCATATAGCGTCCAGTTGTTAAACATTTGACTATCGCTGTTCTCTTTGTATCTATAACAAAATGTATAATGTAGCTGTTTCTGCAAAGGTTTGTTTGGATTAAAATGTAGTAGATAAGAAAATGTTTGTTGCTGCTACGTATGGAAAGTCGATTTGAAGTAGGTTGTATTGAAGGA
This sequence comes from Deroplatys truncata, assembly GCA_030765065.1. NCBI lineage: Eukaryota > Metazoa > Arthropoda > Insecta > Mantodea > Mantidae > Deroplatys > Deroplatys truncata. Next base: position 28,013,934 of record CM060981.1, on the reverse strand, counting down.
GTTGTATTATATCTCAACTGTTGGGGAGCAGGACCTTTGAAGTAGTTGCAACCGCACGTATAGTAAACAGTTTCCGGTAGCCTTCGCCCCAAATGTACTTTCAGGTGGCCTTTGCCCCAAGTTTAAAAAAAATAATAATAACTTTGTAATTAAACTGTTTCTTTAAATATTATATATTTATGTTTGCCTCGGCTGCGTCAGTATTTATTTTTAGAGACATGAATGTCTTAGCAGGGAGTGGTGTGACTGGAGAATGTAGGCTTACACAGATTATAATTTTACTTCACTCCATTTATTAATGCTTGACACGATTTAAATAACACTTCACAGACATAGAAGGGAGCAATGAGATTTTTTTTAATTAATTACACTTTTTAACACGTAAACTATTTTCGTCTCACACGAATACGTATTATACTTCTCGAGGACGTGTCTCGCGTCCGGTTACAAACACTGTCTGCAGGCAGCTGACTTCTAGATTTGTAAATTTTTCTATATTTCATTTTCTGATTGGCTAATCCTACTCCATTAGAATACCTTCATTTAACTAAAGCTTTTTCTGGTTGTTGATTGGCTATTTTATAAACTGTCACTAAAATTACATTAATGTTACTCCAAGAATCACAGGTAGTACTGTTAAACTTTCTTACTCATTATTGACTCAAGGTTACCTCATTGTTAGCAACTTTTAACTTAATATTCTCACAGCTCCTACATTATTAAATTACGTAATATATTCACCTAACATTATTGAACATGTTTACAATGACATAAGCATATGCAATGACTGTTACATATCTTTTACAAATTATTACATACACATATTGCTTCAAGGCGGACTATTATTGAATTTACATATTATATAATTAGACTTAAATTATTTAAGTTTATACATTATTAATAAGTGAGAGAGGGTAGAGAAAGTCATGTGAATATAACATCATATTTATGCATGGTAAAATTGTGTCTCTCTCTTACGATTTATCTACGAGTTCCCCAAAAGTGGTTCAGAATGAAGAGGTCTTCACAGGCATCTCTCAGAAACTTAAAGACATACATTTTAGATTTCATGCAACTATTATAGATATAAGGTATTTAATTAAAATCGTTGGAGTAATTTTCGAAAAAATAAAAATTAACAAAAAATTCTCCATGTCCAATGCGATACTGAAAAAGTTTAGAAAATCAAACAAACATTAGTTTTAATAAATTGAATTGATTTTTATTGTTTTTCAAAATATTCCCTTTTTAATACCAATACAATTTTGCATTCGATGCAACCAGTCTTTGAAGCAATGATATCACTCTTCCTGAGGCAGCACTTCAGAAACCAGGTTTTTAATGTTCCTCTGCTTCATCTCATGAGAAAAAGTGATTGCGCGTATTTAATCTTTAATTTTTTAAAACAAAAGGAAATTCACAAGGTCAGGAAAGTATGGTGAAGGGTCTATGGTATCGACGTTTAGGGCATCCAGATACTCAGATGTTAGTGTTGCTGTATGCCACGATGCATTGTCATCATGCTACACTATTTTTCGTTTCGGGCGCTTTTTACGAATGTTTTCAAAAATTTGCGGTTAACAGACATTCGTGTACTAATCGACAGTAACGGAACGTCTCTCTTCTAATGATATAGTAGAAATATGGCCCGTTATATAAAAAAGACTGATGTGTTACACTCATAGCACATTCATTACTCTTGTACAAACGCTTATTCTCCATATGCTTCATGTTAATCGAGATGTTAATCTTATTGCTAATTTTCTTGTAGATGCAAGGAGAATATGATAGGCTTTAAGCCATAGTCAAATGTTTTAAGACCTGGTTGCTATGTGGCGCATTCCATTCTCTTTGTATGTCCAGGACATAAAAAAAGGAATTACGAATTCCCATTTGAAAAAAAAGTATTGGAAAATTTAAGGGAATAACAAGCAATATCTCGAAAATGGTTCACTCAACAAAAAATGTATATAACATTAATTGTGTATTTTAACGCGATCTACATTTTTTGTGCAGTAAAATTTTGTCTATCTCTTATGGTTTACCAGTTATGCAAAAGTCGTTCACAATGAAGAATACTTTTGGAGACATTCCTGAAAATTCAAGATATACATTTCATTTGTCATGAAAATATCTTAAACATATGATATTTTAATAAAAATCCTTAAAGCCAATTTTGATAAAATTAAAATTTTCGAAAAATGTTCCATGTAAAGGTTAATCTGGGATGGGGGAATTTTCTTGAAAACATTCGCGTCGCATCTCTGGAAGATACTGAACCTAAATACCAAGTTTGATGTTTATCCGACTGTTCGTTCTGAGTAATGCTGTTTACAGACAGACAGACACACACGCACGGACATGTTTCCAAAAATGCTTTATGTGCATTCAGTGCATCTCAAAACATATATTTCCGGTGAAATCTCGGTATCGAATTTTTGGGTGGAATACAATACTTCCCCTACTTACTATACGTAGTAGAGAAGGTAAAAAATGGAAAAAGGTACGCGCGCGCGTGTGTTCTTTAAATACCATAACTCAAAAACGAAATGTCCGATAAATACCAAACTCGGTGTTTAAGTTCAGTACGGTTTGAAGTTGCGAGATGAATATTTTCAAAAAAATCCCCCCCGCTCCGAACTCCCTATACACGGAACATTTTTCGAAAAATGGCTGTAACGAAGCCCCTGAATTCCTCTTCCTTGTAACAGAATTTTTTATAACCGGTAAACAGTAAGAGGCAGACAAAATCTTAACTATCCAAGAAAAAGGTATATCTGGTTAATGCACACATTTTATTCAAACGCATTTTATTTTATTATTTTTTATGGTGGAGTTTGAATTTTCCAATACTTTCGTTTTCCTCGTGGGCAGTAAAGAGAACGGAATTTCAAAGCAATCAATAGCGACCCCTTATTCCCATTGTGTCCACAATGAAATATGTAATAAAACTATTTTTGCAAATGTTTATCTCAGTTAACATGAAGTAGATAAAAGAATAGGCTTTTGCAATACTAGTTTGGTGAAGAATGGATATGGAGAAAGATAGAAATTCGTCATTGAGGCAGTATTTTTAACACTTAAATGATTTCAGTCTAATTATATAATATGTAAATACAATAACAGCCCGCCTTAAGGCAATATGTGTATGTAACAATATATAAAAAGTGTATTAATATTACAGTCATTGTATGTTTATATTATTGTATACATACAAAAATTTTATGTGAATGTATTACTAATTTAATAATGTAGGAGCTGTGAGAATAATAGGTTAAAAGTTGCTAACAATGAGGTAACCATGAGGCAATAATGAATAAGAAAGTTTAATAATGCTACTAGTCATTATTAGAGCAACAATAATGTAAATTTTGAGACAGTTCATAAAATAGCCAATTAGAGACTGGAAATACATAAATTTACAAATTTAGGCGGTAGAAATCAAGTCAATTGCTTGTAGACAGCGCTCATAACTGGACGCGTTGCTTGTAGACAGTGTTCATAATCGGACTCAAGATGCGTCCTCGAGAAATTTAATACGTATTCGTGTGAGATAAAAATAGTTTACGTGTTAAAAAGTGCAAGTAATTAACAAAAGAATCTCACAGCTCTCTATATCAGTGAAGTGTTATTAAAATCGTGTCAAAAATTAATAAAAAGGAGTGAATTAAAATTTATAATCTATGTAAGCCTACTTTCTTCAGCCGCATCACTTCCTGTTAAGACTTTCATGTCTCTAAAAAAATATAAATACTGACGCAGTCGAGGCAAACACAAATATATAATATTTAAAGAAACAGTCAAAATTACAAAGTTAATACTTTTTTAAACATTTTTGGGACGAAGCCTACCGGAAACATTTTACCATACGTGCGCTTGCAACTACTTCAAGTTTGGCTCCCCAACAGTTGAACTACAATCCAACTCCTACTTCATATTGGCTTTCCATACGTGAAGCAACAACCTACTTCAGATTGGCTCCCAAAGCGTGGGGCAGATAACAATACAACAAAATATATACCTTCAGCATTTAATTTCTCCATCTTCCAAAGATACGACACGAAGATTTTCAAAAATCCCACTACTAAAAACGACCCTTTACATGGAAATGTTTTGAAAATTTTGATTTTCTGAAAAACTGCTCTCAGGATTTTGATTAAAATTCGATATGTTAAATTATTTTAATGACAAATGAAACGCATATCTTTAAATTTCGGTAAACTGTAAGAGAGACAAAATCTTACTGCACACAAGAATGCATATCTGTTAAAGGACAGTTTACCTTAAACACACTTTTTACTTTCTCTACTACGTATAGTAAGTAGGGGAAGTATTGTATTCCACCCTAATGTTCGATACCGAGATTTCACCGGAAATATATGTTTTTAGGCCCCCTGAATCCAAAAAAACCATTTTTGGAAACATGTCCGTGTGTGTGTGAGTGTGTCTGTATGTTCCCAAAAACGCTTTATTTGGATTCAGGGAATACAAAACATGTATTTCCGGTGAAATTTCAGTATCTAATTTCTAGGTGGAATGCAATACTTCTCCTACTTACTCTACGTAGTAGAGAAGGTAATAAGCTTTAGTAAGAATAGTTTGTATACCCGCTAATAAAGATAGAGTGTAGAAAAGTCCTGTGAATGTAATACATCAGATATTTTCAAATAGGAAGTCGTTATTCTTCTTCTCTTCTAGTTTCTGTAAATGTTTATCTCGATTAACATGAAGTAGATGGAAGAATAAGAGTACTTTGTTGAAGAATGGGTAGAGAATGTCACGTGTATGTAGCATTTCAGAGTTTTTTCTGTACTAAATACCATGGTTGTTTTAGTGCCCTAAGAGCCAATTTTATCGTTCGTCGAGGAACAAAAAGTCATTTGATGTGTCATAGTTTTCGAATGGTTCTTTTCCGTATTCTGTTTATCGCGTTTGCAGCCTTTTTAAGTTTAATAAAATAACAGTCAATTAAATTATTTGATACCGACATAGAGAGATAAAAGTATCTTTGAAGTTATCGAAATAGTAAATATTTACTAGGTTAGCATAAGCGGATATAACTGCGGACTTGTGCAAATATGGTGAGCTGTTTGCAGTTGGGGGGGCATAGGCAGGCAGTCTTTCAGCCCTTTGACACAGTCTCTCTTTCCGTCCGCTCAGATATCGATTCCTGTCCAACCCGGAATAGATAATTGCAAGCAGGTGCAGTTCCCCGAGATAAAGCCAGTCTGAATCCATGTTATTTTCCTTGTGAATGGCATACACATAATACTTTTAAAAAATATATCCCAGTAATAATGCAGAAGAAGTGATGCCGAAGCAGTTAGCATCTCCTTTGTATACGGAATATTTCACTTCTTTAAACATACATACAGGATGGCCCAAAAAGTTAACTATACACTTACTAGGGTGGGTCAAAAATAACGGGACAGCTTCTATCGTGTGGATACCATGAAGCAGATTTGGGCCACGTATTGGCGCCAAACTTGAAGGTTGAGACAGTATTTTTAACACTTAAATCATTTCAGTCAAATTATATAATATAAAATATAATAACAGCCCGTCTTAAAGCAAAATGTGTATAATACATAAAATGCATGTAACAGTCATTGTATTAATGTTTATATTATTATGTACATGTTCAATAATGTTATGTGCATGTATTACGTAATTTAATAATGTAGGAGCTGTGAGAATAATAGGTTAAAAGCTGCTAACAATGAGGTAACCTTGGGGCAATAATCAACTAGAATGTTTAATAATGCTACTGGTAATTCTTGGAGCAGCAATGATGTAATTTTTGAGACAGTTTATAAATAGCCAATCAACAACCAGAAAAAAGCTTAAGTTAAATAAAAGTATTCTATTGGAGTAGGATTAGCCAATCAGAAACTGAAATAGAGCAACATTTACAAATTCAGAAGTCAGTTGCTAACAGACAGCGTTACTAACCAGACGTGAGACTCGTCCTCGAGAAGTTTAATACGTATTCAGTGTGAGACAAAAATAGTTTACGTGTTAAGTGCAAGTAATTAATAAATAATCTCAAAGCTCTCTATATCAGTGAAGTGTTATTTAAAATCATGTCAAGAATTACTAAAAGGAGTGAAGTAACAATTATAATCTGTGTAAGTCTACATTCTTCAGTCACACCTCAACTCTGCCAAGAGAAACATGTCTCTAACAATAATACTGACGCAGCCGAGGCAAACATAAATATATAATATTTAAAGAAACAGGAAATTACAAAGTTAATATTTTTAAACTTGGGGCGAAGGCTACCGGAAACATTGTACCATACGTGGTCTAACAATACAACTCCAACCTCAAGGCGTATTGTTGCAGCGGTTGCACCACGTATAGGCGCCAACTTGTGGAAAGTATGTTTCTTGCAGCATGTTATGGATGCCAAACTTGAAGCTGATGTGTGGCCCCACGTCGAATGCCAATTTGCGGGAGATATGTTTCTAGGAGTGTTCGCCCCAATTATTGGGTACAAACTGTCCGGTGGTCTTCGCCCCACGTTTAGAAACCAATATTTGCGGCAGTGTCGTGTATTTATTTTATGCGTAATAACTATTTTTATGTTTATTTATTTATTATTTATGCCTCAGCTGCGTCAGTAGTATTTTGTAGAGCATGTATCTCTTAACAGGGCTGGTACAGCGCAATGAATAAAGTTTACACAAATTATAATTATATTTGAATTTTTTGTTAATCCTTCACAGGGTTAAATAACACTTCACTGATGTATCCTACTACAGAGCTGTGAGATTATTGTTAATTACACGTTTTAACAGGTAAACATATATTATCCTCACCGCAATGAATTAGCACATCTCACATACAATCACTGATCCCATACCAAACCTAACTGCGTGGGTACGCTATCTTGCAGCGTCGACCGTTTGAATTTGTACATTTCTCTATTTCTAGTTTCGAATTGGCTAAGCCTACTCCAATAGAATACTTTACTTTTTCCTTGGCTTTTCTTTCCACATCCACGTGACTATTTATAAACTGTTTTAAATATGACATTAGCATTTTTACAAGAACTATTAGTCGCCTAGATTATAGCACACTGCGGCAGACTGTGCCCTGTATTACTCTAATACAGGCACTGAAACAGTAATCGGTAGCGTGCACGAGTACGGAAACTTCTCCCGGTTATTCCAGACCATCCATACTCTCAACTACAATTTCATTTACACACTACTTCGTTCTTACCTTAAAATAATGTGCCTAATTATATACACAACAACATGCACAAAACAACCCTTTCTTTCGTCAGATAAGTTACACAGTATTTCTATCTTTATCTTCATTCCTGTTACCGAGGGGGACTGGGCACCGATCCAGAGTGGATGCTGTACCTACGCCCCATAAGGGGGCGTCACCGGGAGGAAGGATGAGGGGAGAAGAGACACCGGGCGGCCCGATCCATGAGACGGTACAGCAATGACAGAGTCCCTAAGTTTCCAGATGGACACCCCGGCAACGGAATGGCAAACCGAGGAACCCCTCAAGGGTGTTCGCATTCCGGGCAGCCAGCCGAAAGCCGCGCAGCTTTTCCCCTGCCACGCTGCACCGAAACACCATCGCCGACACTTCCGACCCTGAAAGAGACCAACGGGATAAAGGATGAATTAAATGATGAATGGCATAAAATGGAGAGACAGGAAATTCCGGGGCTGAAAGAAACCACCCCAGCATTCGCTTGACGACTCCGCAAAAACCAATGGGTGAAAGAGGACGGTGGTCGCAGTTCGAAGCCGGAACCTCCTGAATGTGAGCCACAGACGTTGCCACCTGATACTTCCCGCTAGGTTATTATTGTCATCATTATCTTTATTGTTGTTTGAAGGGGCTGGAGTTATATCTATTTGTTCATAACCACAACTATTATGTAGAGATGCTATTTCACATTGTCAGGGCTATCTGATTCTACAATTTTGTGAACGCCCAAAATGCAAACTCACGAGCCGCTACTGCTCTTTACCAAGTTTCTTAATGCGAGCCAGACAGTTCTGCGGGGCTCGTGAACTGCTTGAAGGTTGCTGTACACATGCGCCAGATCCTGATCAATGTGGAGGAACTGCTAGTGCCTCTTGGGCCGTTTTGATGACCGTTTGCCCCTTCACAACCAAACCTGTCAATCACCTACACTCCTCCTCTTATTCTTCTTCGCCTGAGACAAAGAAACTTCCAATTCCTTCCTACCTGAGAAACATCCTCTATTTATTTTTAGTTTCTCTGCTAATGTTTATATCCTATTTTGTTTAACCGTAGACAGTGTGTCTTCATTAATGGTAAAATATCTCTCACACGCGTAAAATATTGTGTTCCTCAAGGCTCTATATTTGATCCGATTTTGTTTTTATTAATAGCAAATGAATTGCCAAGTAGAATTTCTGTTTTTTTCTGTAGGTTTTGCTGACGATGCTAAATTTCTGATTCAACGTGGTGATTTAATTAAATTAAAGTATATTACTAATAATGCCCATATGGAAGCAAACAAAGTGGTTTGTTCTAACAAATTTTATTGATCATATCAACAAAAAATTACCAACAGTAACATTTACTTTTAGGAATTTTAAAATGTACATGCCACAAAAGCACATAAAAACTGCACATTTTTATATTTCCACAGCATAATTTAATATGCACTACTATTATGGCATAATAGCACTCATGTTCATAAAATTATAAAATTTCCAAAGAAAATGAAGGACTTTTTCTCTCGTGATATTGCAGCTGGAATGTTGGAATTTCACACAGATATAGCTTGAAGTTTTCACTACGAGAGTATTTTTTTTTTTTGTTTCATGTGCAGCTCTAGCGAGGAAAGCGTGGACTACGCAACAAAGATGGCGCACATGTTACTGTCGTCCACGTGTGAAGAACAGAGAGGTGTGGTACGATATTTGTAGGCCAAAGGGCATAAACCAAGTGATATTCACAAAGACATGCGTGGCGTGTTTGGGCATTATTGTATGGACCGTAGCAATGTCTCCAGGTAGTATGCATTCTTCCTAGAGGGCCGTGTGAATCTTAGTGAATCGCCACGCTCCGGGAGGACGGTAACAGTTACAACCCCGCAGAATGTCATAGGCACTGAGGTGGCAATTTTGAACGACCAACCTGTGCAACTGCGAACCTTATCACAGCTGTTCAACATTTCTTATGGTGCAGTGTACGATATTGTTCATGACACATTGAAATTTCGTAAAGTTAGTTATCGCTGAGTGCCTAAGAACCTGACAGACAACCACAAGGGGCAGCGAATGACGAGCTTGGATCACCTAACGTGGTACACCGCAGAAGGGAATTACTTTCTAAACGGAATCGTCACTTGTGATGAGTCGTGGGTATACCTCCACACGCCCGAAACCAAGCAGGCAAGTATGGAGTGGAAACATGCTGGTTCCTCAGTGAAGAATCTAAGAAAATGCTTGTGATGGTGTTCTGGGATATGCATGGTATTGTATTGGTGGGAGTTTGCTGAACACGGGATCACTGTGAATGCTGCAGCCTACATGAAAACTTTGGTGAAGTTGCATCGTGCCCTTCGTGACAAACGCCACTACATGAATGCTGACGATGTCAAAATTCTGCATGACAATGCTCGCTCCCATGTTGCTGCTGCTGTTCGTCAGTAAATCACCAAATTTGGTTGGGAGATTCTCCAGCATCCACCATACAGTCCGGACCTTGCACTGTCGGACTTTCATCTGTTTGGTCCCATAAAGAAATTCCTGGCCGGCTAACGTTTTGCCTTTGCCCTGAAATTATCAGTCCGCACATGGTTATACTCCACTGTAACGGACTTCTACGAACAGGGCATAATGAAACTGGTATCACGATGGGAGAAATGTGTTGAGAAACTTGGTGATTAAGTTCATTCCTGATTTTTTTGTTTTTTTTTTTAATTATTAAAGTTTTTGTAAAAAACATTCTGCGTTACTTTTCGATCCACCCTCGTATAAAATTCCTTTTGAATGAACAGGACTTCACAGGCTATTCCCAGAAAATTCAAGGTTGTCTCTTAAGTAATGACGGTTTTTACTTTCTCTACTACGTATAGTAAGTAGGGGAAGTATTGTATTCCACCCAAAAATTCCATACCGAGATTTCACCGGAAATACATGTTTTGAGACCCCCTGAATAATAAAAAAGCATTTTTGGAAACATGCCTGTCTGTCTGTGAACAGCATAACTCGGAATCGAACAGTCGGATGAATACCAAACTTGGTATTTAGGTTCAGTATTTTCAAGAGATGCGACACGAAGGTTTTCAAGAAAATCCCCCACCCCAGATTACCCTTTACATGGAACATTTTTCGAACATGTTTAGTTATCTAAAAATGGCTCTAACGATTTTGATTAAAATATCATATGTTTAAGATATTTTCATGAGAAATAAAATGTATATCTTGAATTTTCTGGGAATGTCTCCAAAAGCATTCTACATAACTTCTTTTGCATAGCTGGAAAACCATAAGGGATAGACAAAATTTTACTACACAAAAAATGTAGATCGCGTTAAAACATACAATTTATGTCATATACATTGTTTTTGCTGAGTGGACCATTTTCAAAATATTGCTTATTTCCTTAAATTTTCCAATACTTATACATTTTCTCAAATTCGTTATTCATTTTTTACTTTCTCTACTACGTATGGTAAGTAGGGGAAGTATTGTATTCCACCCAAAAATTCGATTCCGAGATTTCACCGGAAATACATGTTTTGAGATCCTCTGAATACAAAAAAGCATTTTTGGAAACATGTCCGTGTGTGAGTCTGTCTGTGTGTCTGTCTGTCAGTCTGTGTGTCTGTCTGTGAACAGCATAACTCAGAAACGAACATTCGGACAAACACCAAACTTGGTATATAGGTTCAGTAGCTTCCAGAGATGCGACACGAAGGTTTTCAAGAAAATCCACCCACCCCAGAATACCCTTTATATGGAACATTTATCGAAAACTTTTCTCAAAAATGGCTCTAACGATTTTGATTAAAATATCATATGTTTAAGATATTTTCATGACAAATAAAATGTATATCTGGAATTTTCTGGAAATGTCCCCAAAAGTATTCTTCATTGTGAACGACTTTTGGTAAAGTGGTAAACCATAAGAGATAGACAAAATTTTACTACACAAAATATGTACATCGCGTTAAAATACACAATTTATGTCATATACATTTTTGTTGTTGAGTGAACCATTTTCGAGATATTGCTTGTTATTCCCTTAAATGTTTCAATACTTATTTTCTCAAATGGGAATTCGTTATTCATTTTTTTGTCTTGGATATGCAAAGAGTATTAATCTGTGGAAAAGGGAACGGTGCTGCACCTAGCAACCAGCTATTAAGAGATATGTATGTGCTTAAAAGGATACTGTTTTTCTATATTGCCCTTGTAAATATATTTTCCCCTTATATCTACAAGAAAATTAGCAATAAGATAGAGTCTGCAAATGTTTATCTCGATTAACATGAAGTAGATGGAGAATAAGCGTTTGTAAAAATAGTTTTACAAAGTAGAGAAAGTCATGTGAGTGTAACACATCAGATATTTTTTTTGTCCTGGTAATGCATAGTGAATGGAATACTCCACATAGCAACCAGCTCTTAAAATATTTGACTATCGCTTAAAGCCTAACAATTCCCCTTGCATGTACAAGAAAATTAGCAATAAGATTAGCATCTCGATATCTCTATTAACATGAAGCATACGGAGAAGAAACGTTTGTAAAAATAACTTGTACAATAGTAGAGAAAGTCGTGTGAGTGAAACGCATAAGATTTTTTAAGTTTGGTGTTTTATAAGATAGAATTGATTTTCTTTGGTTCGCCAAAGAATGCCTTAGCTCGTATTGCGTATATTGCGTATATTGCGAGAATGTGTCAGTCGTCAGTTGTTAATACACAATCACAAAATGGAAGTTACAAAGTTTGAGATTAGAGTCCTTCTAAAGCACTACTGGAAACAAGATTATAAAGCTGCTGCTGCTGCTGCTGCTGCTGCGGCTCGAACAATATGTGAAGTGGAAGGTGAAGGTGTCGTTAGTGGAGCGTGTGGGCACAATGATGGTTCCACTCCATCGGAAAAGCAAACACTAAAGATTCACCACGTTCTGTAATACCTAAATTATGGGACATTGAGAATACACGTAGAGTTTTGGAAAAAACTTTGTAAAAAAGTTCTTGCAGGCTGTCAGAAGAACTGTATTCATCAAAAGATACCATACATCCAGATTAAGAAACTTGGGAAATGAAACAGAAGCTGTAGATCTGTACCTCATGAATTAACACCTCAACAGGCTCAACGTAGAGTGGATATCTGTCATCAGCTTATCGGTAATCCCATGGACGATGGATTTATCAGGAGAATCGTCACATGTGACGAAAAAATGGATCTATAATCGCTACCCTGACACCTCGAAACAGTTCCCGTCATCAACCTGCCAAACTCATCGTTAGAAAAAATCAGTTCGTCCTCATAGAAATGTGAGTCTGGTAGAATTTTGAAGGAGTGATTCACTGGGAGTTTGTTCCAAATATAAAGTTCTCTTGAAGCAAAACAATGCAACACCCCATACTGCACGAACAACCGTGAAAAAAATTTAGAAATTGGAAGGAGTCAAAATGCTACCACATCCAGCATACCCCTGATCTTGCGCCTTCATATTACCATCTGTTTCGATCCATGGCCCATTTCTTGCGCGGAAGAAATTTTTAAAACACTGAAGCTGTGGAAGTGGGTCTCGCCGAATTCTTCGCATCAAAAACCAGAGACTGGTACCGTCGCGGGATAATAAACATGGTGAAACATGGCTAAAGGCCATAGAATCTGGTGGTCTCTACTTTGAAGAGTAGTTTAATTTCTTATCAGAAAACGTTCCAAATAAAGTTTTTCTTAAAAACCGACATTAGTTATGAGACAGCATCTATACATTTTATTTGTTGTGTAAATAGCATTAATAGGTGGTATGTTAATCAAAATTGTTGGAGCCACTTTTTAGAAAATCAAAAATTTCGAATAATGTTATATGTAAAGGGTAGTTTAAGGTGGCGGGAATTTCTTGAAAATCTTCATGTCGCATCTTTAGAAGGTAAGGAACCCAAATATCAAGTATGGTATCTATCCGAGTTTTAATTATTAGGTTATCCTTCACACTCAACAAACACACACACATACGGGCCTTTTTCTTAAACGTCTTAATTCAGGGGGCCTCAAAACATGTGTTTACATTGAAACCTAGATATCGAATTTTTGGGTGGAATACAATACCCTCTCTACCTACTAGGTACGGGTTAGAGAAATTAAAAAGATATATTTTGCCGAAAGTCAACGCTACCCCATTGAAGTTATGCTTAGTTATGTATGTGACGAGTTCATACCAAGTACCCCTTCCATCTTAACTCTGTTGGACATGTGGGAGAAAACGGCCGCTTGAGATTTGTGTGGTAAAGAGAGATGAGTCATGTGGTCAAACTGTACACCTGCTTAGGCGACAGATACGAAAGAGTTTTAGAAGTGGAATGGGTGAGAGAATGAAAAGGTTCCCATACATATATACAGAATGTTTCAGAAATACTTTTACAAACTTCGGGTATGGGTTCCTTACACCACAAGAAGGAAAATAGTTCATATGAACATATGTCCCATAATCCTTTGTTTTCTCGTTAGGAGGTGTTCAACACAGTGGTACACTTACAACACACAAAACTCGTAATAAATGCTCGAAATGTCCTCCTTTTGCTTCTATGCATGCCTGTACACGTCGAATGATGGAATGCCGTACCCTGTCAAAAACTCCGGGATGGTGTCGAATGGTTTCGCAGGCTTCCATGACACTTCGATGAAGCGTTTCTGCATCCGGGATGGCTGCTCCATAAACCAATGATTTAATATGCCCCCAGAGGTAAACATTCACAGGATTGAGGTCGGGAGAACGTGCAGGCCATGGAACTGGTCCTCCTCTGTCTATCCCTCCATGCTGTCACGTATGATGTACCAGATGCCACAGCCAATTGTCTTGTACTGATACCTGGATCGTCTTCGACACACTTTAACATCTGTTCTTCACGTTCCGGCGTACGAACAACTCTTGGTCTTTCTCGATCAATAGTCAGTGATGTAACGGTTCCTGTCTCAGCAAGGCGACGATAAACAGTGACAAAGGTTGGATGACTCGGTTGTCTTCGATCTGGAAACTCTGTGTGATAGAGCCGTGCAGCCTCGCGTTCATTACCATTCGCGCGACCATACATAAAAATCATATCTGCCTATTCACGAATATCCAGCTGTGGTGGAACGAAACACTGCAGTTAACTCACTACATGTACACAATTGAAACGTTGAAGACAAACTAATGACAAATGACAAACGTAAACAAGTCTCCATGGCAACACTTCGCCATCTACCGTATGTAGTACAATGGATCAACGCCTTCTATGAATGCATAGAGAAATGAAGTTTTGAGGTTGGACCCCGAAGGCCGTTGAACTCACACTTTCATTGTGACAGGAATAACGAGAAAACCAAGGATTATGAGACATATGTTCATATGAACTCTTTTCCTTCTTTTGGTGTGTGGAACCCATGCGAAGTTAGTAGAAGTATTTCTGAAACATCCTGTATATATTTGGGATAGGCGTCCCGAAGACCTGTACTATCGCCTCCAAAACTACTTTAAAATCCTGACATGTGCAATTAAATAAAAATGTGCTCATTGGAAAGGGGTGTAAATGAAGAAAACAGCTCACCAAATGCTGGTCGCTGGTCGAAGAGAGGGATGACCCATTGAATATATGGATTTTTAAATCGGTTCCTGGAAAAACTGGTCCTTAAGGGGGGAGGTCATTAAAAAGGATTGGATTGGCTACGGAGAGGACTCGGCACTGATCCACATAAGGAGATTTTGTACCTACGCCCCACAAGGGGGCTTCCCCGGGAGGAAGGATGAAGCAAGAGCAGACACCGGGCGGCTGGAACTGAATGATAGGTTCCCTAAGTATCCAAATAGAGATTCCCCAGCAGTCGTACAGGCAGGCCGATTATTCGGATACCCCTGGCAGCCAGCCAAAGAGCATCCTTTTTCCCCTACCACACTGCACCGAAACCCATCGCCGACACTTCCAACTCTGGAAGAGACCAACGAATGTAAGATGAAATGAAACAGAAGGAAGGGAGATGAAATAGAGCGACAAGAAGTTCGGGGGATGTGAGAATCCTTCCCAGCATTCGCATGGCGACCCGGGAAAATCCCCGAAAAAAAACCCATGGGTCAGGAAGGTCGGCCAGGAATCGAACACAATACCTTCCGAATGTGGGTCACAGACGAAACTGTTGGTCATTAAAAGAGTTTTTACTGTAATTGGAATTCAGGACTGGCTCCGGGCTACTATTTCCTATAAATATGTTGTGATGGCTTAGGTTCAGTTTACTTGCGGATAGCTCACTTGTTATTTAAACGAAACAGCGAAAAACGTGTTCAATTTCGATGGTTGTAACCAGTACTGGTGAAGTTGAGAGCCGCCGCTGATGTAACGTTATTTTTGACACGGTATAGCACGCTCAGCTACGTCACGGATCACCGCCGCCAATAACAAGTTGGGCGACCGGCTGACTAAGCGTTGATTAACTGCAACACACGATAATGGGCCAACTTGGGGGATAAGTTGAGGTCCCTAGTGGCGCAATTGGTTAACCCACGGTACTTGAGACATGCTGCCGGGGCTGTGAGTTCGAGCCTGACCTGCGGAACACGCTGCATTAACTTCGTCTACCGAAATGCAAAACCTACGAAATAAAAAAGAATTGCTTACTGGTGTTTTCAATTTCAAAGACGTAACTACTTCCTCTTCTCAGTGACGTAACGATTACTTATAGTTTTGTGTATAAACGCCAGATAACGCGTATATATTGACATATATAATGCGGTATACGAGATGTGTTTTAGTTTCTCTACTACGTATAGTAAGTAGCGGAAGTATCGTATTCCATCCACAAATTCGATACCGAGGTTTCACCGGAAATACATATTTTGAGACCTCCTGAATCCAAAAAAAGCATTTTTGGAACCATGTCCGTGTGTGTGTCTGTGTGTGTGTTTGTGAACAGCATAACTCAGAAACGCACAGTCGGATAAACTTGGTATTTAAGTTCAGTATCTTCCAGAGATGCGACACGCAGCTTTTCAAGAAAATCCCCCACCCCAGATTACCCTTTACATGAAATTTTAATTTTCTTAAAAATTGCTCTAACGATTTTAATTAAAATATCATACGTTTAAGGTATTTTCATGACAAATGAAATGTATATCTCAAATTTTCTGGGAATGTCTCCAAAGGTATTCTTCGTTGTGAACAACTTTTGCATAACTGGTAAACCATAAGAGATAGATAACATTTTACTACACAAAAAATGTAGATCGCGTTAAAATACACAATTTATGTCATGTACATTTTTGTTGTTGAGTGAACCATTTGCGAGATATTGCTTGTTATTCCCTTAAATTTTCCAATACTTATACCTCTTCTCAAATTCGTTATTCATTTTTTTTTGTCCTGGTAATGAAAACAGAATGAAATACTTCACATAGCAACCAGTTCTTAAAATATTTGACTATCGCTTAAAGTCTACCTATTCCCCTTGCATCTACAAGAAAATTAGCAATATGATTAACATCTCGATTAACATGAAGGATATGGAAAATAAGCGTTTGTAAAAATAGTTTGTACAAGAGTAGAGAAAGTCATGTGAGTGTAACACATCAGATTTGTAAACTATCGATAATTTGTTTAAAATAACAGGACTTTATTTTCTAAACACTTAGTTATTATTCATTATCTTAGCCTTACACTATTTTTGCACTTCGCCGTTATTCAGACACTTGTGTAGCGGGAAACCAGTTTTTGTATGTTTCTGTCAAAGAATGATGCCGCATGTGATCAAAGCAAGTCTACACTTCTTGTTTCGCAAAGTCGTCTTCGTTGAAATGTTTTCCGCCACGGAATTTCTTCAGATGAAGAAACATGAAAATCGCTTGGTGCCAATTCCGGACTCTAGAGAGAGAGTGGTCGAATTGTTCCCAACCAAATGACGCGACCATATATTGAGTTTGTTTGTCTGTGTGAGGCCGGAAACATTTACTTCAAATAATTGTCATTCATTATTGCTTCCCCATAAACTTCACACAACTGGCGTAAAATTTCTCACATTCAAAAAACGAATCTCTGATCTGACTTCAGAGTCGGTGGGCCGTTTGATTGTTCTGAACATTTCAAAACGCATTAACAACAGGAAAACACAAGGTGACGATCGCTCACAAGTGCGTCTTGCTTCCTAATGAACGGAGGTAGTGATCGCGTATGCTCAAAACCGCGACTGCAGCGCTACAACGGCAAATATTAAAACACCACTTACTTTAAAACCACGCCTTGTAAATATGTATAATTCGTCTGCATGTTTTACTTTTTAAACGCATCTTCTACAAACTAATTTTACAAAAGTTTGTTTTTCTGTCTACATCACGCTAAAGCATAGAGTGAGGGTATAGGGTATACGGCGCAGGGGCACACCTCGCTTACTACGATCAATTTAAGATCTATTACAGCTGCCACCCCAGGAAGAAGCTATGAAGTGAAGAAATGATAGGAGGTTGCAGACCGCAGGCAGACAGGACACAGAGACGCGAGGAAGCCCGTCCCACTACTGGAGCTGCCCAGAGAGCGGCGATGAACAATCCGTCAACCAAGCAGCTCTCTAATGTCCTCGGGGAATCTCTTTCCTTGGAGCAAGCATGATAAACCACACTTGCCAAGTTTAACGGTTTTCCCATAAAATGTGTGGGGGCGAGTGCCTCTTTATTACTTCATGGTAAAGGAGGCGCTTTTACAGCTCTGTAGCAGAATCAAGTGTTACACATTTTCACCTCGGACATGACAAAGCATTAAATTCTATTATATTATATACAGACTCAATGTACCTTACAAATTAGTACACAGTGCTAGGATAGATCAGAGCTTATCTGTGTGTCTACCCTTCATCATGATCACGGTCCCTTTTTAGTGGACTGCAACAAAATGTATAGCACCACTAGTGACCTCTAGTAAATGGTATACAGTGCTATGATAGACCAGAGCTTATCTGTGTGTCTATCCTTCATCACGATCATGGACCCCCTTCACTGGACTGCCACAAAATGTATAGCAGCACTAGTGACCTCTAGTAAATGGTATACAGTGCTATGATAGATCAGAGCTTATCTGTGTGTCTATCCTTCATCACGATCATGGACCCCCTTCACTGGACTGCCACAAAATATATAGCACCACTAGTGACCTCTAGTAAATGGTATACAGTGCTATGATAGATCAGAGCTTATCTGTGTGTCTATCCTTCATCATGATCATGGACCCCCTTCACTGGACTACAACAAAATGTATAGCAGCACTAAAGAGCTCTACCAAATGGTATACAGTGCTATGATATACCAGAGCATATTTGTGTGTCTATCCTTCATCATGATCATGGTCCCCCTTCACTGGGCTGTAACAAAATGTATAGCACCACTAGTGACCTCTAGTAAATGGTATACAGTGCTATGATAGACCAGAGCATATCTGTGCGTCTATCCTTCATCACGATCATGGCCCCCCTTCACTGGGCTGCAACAAAATGTATAACACCACTAGTCACCTCCAGTAAATGGTATTCAGTGCTATGATAGATCAGAGCTTATCTGTGTGTCTATCCTTCATCATGATCATGGTCCCCCTTCACTGGGCTTCAACAAAATGTATAGCACCACTAATGTCCTGTAGTAAATGGTATACAGTGCTATGATAGCTCAGAGCTTATCTGTGTGTCTATCCTTCATCACGATCATGGCCCCCCTTCACTTGGCTGCAAAAAATGTATAGCATCACTAATGACCTGTAGTAAATGGTATACAGTGCTGTGAAAGATCAGAGCTTAT
This sequence comes from Deroplatys truncata, assembly GCA_030765065.1. Classification (NCBI taxonomy): domain Eukaryota; kingdom Metazoa; phylum Arthropoda; class Insecta; order Mantodea; family Mantidae; genus Deroplatys; species Deroplatys truncata. Next base: position 27,994,938 of record CM060981.1, on the reverse strand, counting down.
CTGTGTGTGTATCCTTCATCATGATCATGGCCCACCTTCACTGGGCTGCAACAAAATGTATAGCATCACTAATGACCTGTAGTAAATGGTATACAGTGCTATGATAGATCAGAGCTTATCCGTGTGTTTATCCTTCATCATGATCATGGCCCCCCTTCACTGGGCTGCAACAAAATGTATAGCATCACTAATGACCTGTAGTAAATGGTATACAGTGCTATGATAGACCAGAGCTTATCTGTGTGTCTATCCTTCATCATGATCATGGCCCCCCTTCACTGGGTTGCAACAAAATGTATAGCATCACTAATGACCTGTAGTAAATGGTATACAGTGCTATGATAGACCAGAGCTTATATGTGTGTCTATCCTTCATCACGATCATGGACCCCCTTCACTGGACTACCACAAAATGTATAGCACCACTAGTGATCTCTAGTAAATGCTATACAGTGCTATGATAGACCAGAGCATATCTGTGTGTCTATCCTTCATCATGATCATAAACCCCCTTCACTGGACTACAACAAAATGTATAGCAGCACTAGTGAACTCTAGTAAATGGTATACAGTGCTATAATAGACCAGAGAATATCTGTGCGTCTATCCTTCATCATGATCATGGTCCCCCTTCACTGGGCTGTAACAAAATGTATAACACCGCTAGTGACCTCTAGTAAATGGTATAAAGTTCTATGATAGACCAGAGCTTATCTGTGTGTCTATCCTTCATCACGATCATGGTCCCCCTTCACTGAGCTGCAACAAAATGTATAACACCACTACTGAACTCTAGTAAATAGTATACAGTGCTATGATAAACCAGAGCTTATCTGTGTGTCTATCCATCATGATCATGGTCCCTCTTCACTAGGCTACAACAAAATGTATATCATCACTAGTGACCTCTACTAAATGGTATACAGTGCTATGATAGCTCACGGCTTATCTGTGTGTCTATCCTTCATCATGATCATTGTCTCCCTTCACTGGGCTACAACAAAGTGTATAACACCGCTAGTGACCTCTAGTAAATGGTATACAGTGCTATGATAGACCAGAGCTTATCTGCGTGTCTATCCTTCATCACGATCATGGTCCCCCTTTACTGAGCTGCAACAAAATGTATCACACCACTAGTGACCTCTAGTAAATGGTATACAGTGCTACGATAGGCCAGAGCTTATCTGTGTGTCTATCCTTCATCATGATCATGGTCCCTCTTCACTAGATTACAACAAAATGTATAGCAGCACTAGTGACTTCTAGTAAATGGTATACAGTGCTATGATAGACCAGAGTTTATGTGCCTGTCTATTCTTCATCAGGATCATGGCCCCCCTTCACTGGACTGCAACAAAATGTATAGCACCACTAGTGACCTCTAGTAAATGGTATACAGTGCTATGTTAGACCAGAGTTTATCTGTGTGTCTATCCTTCATCATGATCAAGCTGCCCCTTCACTGAGCTGCAACAAAATGTTTAGCACTGCTAGTGACCTCTAGTAAATGGTATGAAGTGCTATGATAGACCAGAGCTTATCTGTGTGTCTATCCTTCATCACGATCATGGCCCCCCTTCACTGGGCTGCAACAAAATGTATAGCACCACTAGTGACCTCTAGTAAATGGTATTCAATGCTATGATAGATCAGAGCTTATCTGTATGTCTATCCTTCATCATGATCATGGTCCCCCTTCACTGGGCTGCAACAAAATATATAGCACCACTAGTGACCTCTAGTAAATGGTATACAGTGCTATGATAGATCAGAGCTTATCTGTGTGTCTATCCTTCATCATGATCATGGCCCCCCTTCACTGGGCTGCAACAAAATATATATAGCACCACTAGTGACCTCTAGTAAATGGTATTCAGTGCTATGATAGATCAGAGCTTATCTGTGTGTCTATCCTTCATCACGACCATGGCCCCCCTTCACTGGGCTGCAACAAAATGTATAGCACCACTAGTCACCTCTAGTAAATGGTATTCAGTGCTATGATAGATCAGAGCTTATCTGTGTGTCTATCCTTCATCATGATCATGGTCCCCCTTCACTGGGCTTCAACAAAATGCATAGCACCACTAATGACCTGTAAATGGTATACAGTGCTATGATACATCAGAGCTTATCTGTGTGTCTATCCTTCATCACGATCATGGCCCCCCTTCACTGGGCTGCATCAAAATGTATAGCATCACTAATGTCCTGTAGTAAATGGTATACAGTGCTATGATAGATCAGAGCTTATCTGTGTGTCTATCCTTCATCATGATCATGGTCCCCCTTTACTGGGCTGCAACAAAATGTATAGCATCACTAATGAACTGTAGTAAATGGTATACAGTGCTATGATAGACCAGAGCTTATCTGTGTGTCTATCCTTCATCACGATTATGGACCCCCTTCACTGGACTACCACAAAATGTATAGCAGCACTAGTGATCTCTAGTAAATGCTATACAGTGCTATGATAGACCAGAGCATATCTGTGTGTCTATCCTTCATCATGATCATGAATCCCCTTCACTGGACTACAACAAAATGTATAGCAGCACTAGTGAACTCTAGTAAATGGTATTCAGTGCTATGATAGACCAGAGCATATCTGTGTGTCTATCCTTCATCATGATCATGGACCCCCTTCACTGGACTACAACAAAATGTATAGCAGCACTAGTGACTTCTAGTAAATGGTATACAGTGCTACAATAGACCAGAGCATATCTGTGCGTCTATCCTTCATCATGATCATGGTCCCCCTTCACTGGGCTGTAACAAAATGTATAACACCGCTAGTGACCTCTAGTAAATGGTATAAAGTTCTATGTTAGACCAGAGCTTATCTGTGTGTCTATCCTTCATCACGATCATGGTCCCCCTTCACTGAGCTGCAACAAAATGTATAACACCACTACTGACCTCTAGTAAATGGTATACAGTGCTATGATAAACCAGAGCTTATCTGTGTGTCTATCCATCATGATCATGGTCCTTCTTCACTAGGCTACAACAAAATGTATATCATCACTAGTGACCTCTACTAAATGGTATAAAGTGCTATGATAGCTCACGGCGTATCTGTGTGTCTATCCTTCATCATGATCATCGTCTCCCTTCACTGGGCTACAACAAAGTGTATAACACCGCTAGTGACCTCTAGTAAATGGTATACAGTGCTATGATAGACCAGAGCTTATCTGCGTGTCTATCCTTCATCACGATCATGGTCCCCCTTTACTGAGCTGCAACAAAATGTATCACACCACTAGTGACCTCTAGTAAATGGTATACAGTGCTACGATAGGCCAGAGCTTATCTGTGTGTCTATCCTTCATCATGATCATGGTCCCTCTTCACTAGATTACAACAAAATGTATAGCAGCACTAGTGACTTCTAGTAAATGGTATACAGTGCTATGATAGACCAGAGTTTATGTGCCTGTCTATTCTTCATCAGGATCATGGCCCCCCTTCACTGGACTGCAACAAAATGTATAGCACCACTAGTGACCTCTAGTAAATGGTATACAGTGCTATGTTAGACCAGAGTTTATCTGTGTGTCTATCCTTCATCATGATCAAGCTGCCCCTTCACTGACTTGCAACAAAATGTTTAGCACTGCTAGTGACCTCTAGTAAATGGTATGAAGTGCTATGATAGACCAGAGCTTATCTGTGTGTCTATCCTTCATCACGATCATGGCCCCCCTTCACTGGGCTGCAACAAAATGTATAGCACCACTAGTGACCTCTAGTAAATGGTATTCAATGCTATGATAGATCAGAGCTTATCTGTATGTCTATCCTTCATCATGATCATGGTCCCCCTTCACTGGGCTGCAACAAAATATATAGCACCACTAGTGACCTCTAGTAAATGGTATACAGTGCTATGATAGATCAGAGCTTATCTGTGTGTCTATCCTTCATCATGATCATGGCCCCCCTTCACTGGGCTGCAACAAAATATATATAGCACCACTAGTGACCTCTAGTAAATGGTATTCAGTGCTATGATAGATCAGAGCTTATCTGTGTGTCTATCCTTCATCACGACCATGGCCCCCCTTCACTGGGCTGCAACAAAATGTATAGCACCACTAGTCACCTCTAGTAAATGGTATTCAGTGCTATGATAGATCAGAGCTTATCTGTGTGTCTATCCTTCATCATGATCATGGTCCCCCTTCACTGGGCTTCAACAAAATGCATAGCACCACTAATGACCTGTAAATGGTATACAGTGCTATGATACATCAGAGCTTATCTGTGTGTCTATCCTTCATCACGATCATGGCCCCCCTTCACTGGGCTGCATCAAAATGTATAGCATCACTAATGTCCTGTAGTAAATGGTATACAGTGCTATGATAGATCAGAGCTTATCTGTGTGTCTATCCTTCATCATGATCATGGTCCCCCTTTACTGGGCTGCAACAAAATGTATAGCATCACTAATGAACTGTAGTAAATGGTATACAGTGCTATGATAGACCAGAGCTTATCTGTGTGTCTATCCTTCATCACGATTATGGACCCCCTTCACTGGACTACCACAAAATGTATAGCAGCACTAGTGATCTCTAGTAAATGCTATACAGTGCTATGATAGACCAGAGCATATCTGTGTGTCTATCCTTCATCATGATCATGAATCCCCTTCACTGGACTACAACAAAATGTATAGCAGCACTAGTGAACTCTAGTAAATGGTATTCAGTGCTATGATAGACCAGAGCATATCTGTGTGTCTATCCTTCATCATGATCATGGACCCCCTTCACTGGACTACAACAAAATGTATAGCAGCACTAGTGACTTCTAGTAAATGGTATACAGTGCTACAATAGACCAGAGCATATCTGTGCGTCTATCCTTCATCATGATCATGGTCCCCCTTCACTGGGCTGTAACAAAATGTATAACACCGCTAGTGACCTCTAGTAAATGGTATAAAGTTCTATGTTAGACCAGAGCTTATCTGTGTGTCTATCCTTCATCACGATCATGGTCCCCCTTCACTGAGCTGCAACAAAATGTATAACACCACTACTGACCTCTAGTAAATGGTATACAGTGCTATGATAAACCAGAGCTTATCTGTGTGTCTATCCATCATGATCATGGTCCTTCTTCACTAGGCTACAACAAAATGTATATCATCACTAGTGACCTCTACTAAATGGTATAAAGTGCTATGATAGCTCACGGCTTATCTGTGTGTCTATCCTTCATCATGATCATCGTCTCCCTTCACTGGGCTACAACAAAGTGTATAACACCGCTAGTGACCTCTAGTAAATGGTATACAGTGCTATGATAGACCAGAGCTTATCTGCGTGTCTATCCTTCATCACGATCATGGTCCCCCTTTACTGAGCTGCAACAAAATGTATAACACCACTAGTGACCTCTAGTAAATGGTATACAGTGCTACGATAGGCCAGAGCTTATCTGTGTGTCTAGCCTTCATCATGATCATGGTCCCTCTTCACTAGATTACAACAAAATGTATAGCAGCACTAGTGACTTCTAGTAAATGGTATACAGTGCTATGATAGACCAGAGTTTATGTGCCTGTCTATTCTTCATCAGGATCATGGCCCCCCTTCACTGGACTGCAACAAAATGTATAGCACCACTAGTGACCTCTAGTAAATGGTATACAGTGCTATGTTAGACCAGAGTTTATCTGTGTGTCTATCCTTCATCATGATCAAGCTGCCCCTTCACTGAGCTGCAACAAAATGTTTAGCACTGCTAGTGACCTCTAGTAAATGGTATAAAGTGCTATGATAGACCAGAGATTATCTGTGTGTCTATCCTTCATCACGATCATGGCCCCCCTTCACTGGGCTGCAACAAAATGTATAGCACCACTAGTGACCTCTAGTAAATGGTATTCAATGCTATGATAGATCAGAGCTTATCTGTGTGTCTATCCTTCATCATGATCATGGTCCCCCTTCACTGGGCTGCAACAAAATATATAGCACCACTAGTGACCTCTAGTAAATGGTATACAGTGCTATGATAGATCAGAGCTTATCTGTGTGTCTATCCTTCATCATGATCATGGCCCCCCTTCACTGGGCTGCAACAAAATATATATAGCACCACTAGTGACCTCTAGTAAATGGTATTCAGTGCTATGATAGATCAGAGCTTATCTGTGTGTCTATCCTTCATCATGATCATGGTCCCCCTTCACTGGGCTGCAACAAAATGTATAGCACCACTAGTCACCTCTAGTAAATGGTATTCAGTGCTATGATAGATCAGAGCTTATCTGTGTGTCTATCCTTCATCATGATCATGGTCCCCCTTCACTGGGCTTCAACAAAATGTATAGCACCACTAATGACCTGTAGTAAATGGTATACAGTGCTATGATACATCAGAGCTTATCTGTGTGTCTATCCTTCATCACGATCATGGCCCCCCTTCACTGGGCTGCAACAAAATGTATAGCATCACTAATGTCCTGTAGTAAATGGTATACAGTGCTATGATAGATCAGAGCTTATCTGTGTGTCTATCCTTCATCATGATCATGGTCCCCCTTTACTGGACTGCAACAAAATGTATAGCATCACTAATGAACTGTAGTAAATGGTATACAGTGCTATGATAGACCAGAGCTTATCTGTGTGTCTATCCTTCATCACGATTATGGACCCCCTTCACTGGACTACCACAAAATGTATAGCAGCACTAGTGATCTCTAGTAAATGCTATACAGTGCTATGATAGACCAGAGCATATCTGTGTGTCTATCCTTCATCATGATCATGAATCCCCTTCACTGGACTACAACAAAATGTATAGCAGCACTAGTGAACTCTAGTAAATGGTATTCAGTGCTATGATAGACCAGAGCATATCTGTGTGTCTATCCTTCATCATGATCATGGACCCCCTTCACTGGACTACAACAAAATGTAAAGCAGCACTAGTGACCTCTAGTAAATTGTATACAGTGCTATAATAGACCAGAGCATATCTGTGCGTCTATCCTTCATCATGATCATGGTCCCCCTTCACTGGGCTGTAACAAAATGTATAACACCGCTAGTGACCTCTAGTAAATGGTATAAAGTTCTATGATAGACCAGAGCTTATCTGTGTGTCTATCCTTCATCACGATCATGGTCCCCCTTCACTGAGCTGCAACAAAATGTATAACACCACTACTGACCTCTAGTAAATGGTATACAGTGCTATGATAAACCAGAGCTTATCTGTGTGTCTATCCATCATGATCATGGTCCTTCTTCACTAGGCTACAACAAAATGTATATCATCACTAGTGACCTCTACTAAATGGTATACAGTGCTATGATAGCTCACGGCTTATCTGTGTGTCTATCCTTCATCATGATCATCGTCTCCCTTCACTGGGCTACAACAAAGTGTATAACACCGCTAGTGACCTCTAGTAAATGGTATACAGTGCTATGATAGACCAGAGCTTATCTGCGTGTCTATCCTTCATCACGATCATGGTCCCCCTTCACTGAGCTGCAACAAAATGTATAACACCACTAGTGACCTCTAGTAAATGGTATACAGTGCTATGATAGGCCAGAGCTTATCTGTGTGTCTATCCTTCATCATGATCATGGTCTTTCTTCACTAGATTACAACAAAATGTATAGCAGCACTAGTGACTTCTAGTAAATGGTATACAGTGCTATGATAGACCAGAGTTTATGTGCCCGTCTGTTCTTCATCACGATCATGGCCCCCCTTCACTGGACTGCAACAAAATGTATAGCACCACTAGTGACCTCTAGTAAATGGTATACAGTGCTATGTTAGACCAGAGTTTATCTGTGTGTCTATCCTTCATCATGATCAAGCTGCCCCTTCACTGAGCTGCAACAAAATGTTTAGCACTGATAATGACCTCTAGTAAATGGTATAAAGTGCTATGATAGACCAGAGCTTATCTGTGTGTCTATCCTTCATCACGATCATGGCCCCCCTTCACTGGGCTGCAACAAAATGTATAGCACCACTAGTGACCTCTAGTAAATGGTATTCAATGCTATGATAGATCAGAGCTTATCTGTGTGTCTGTCCTTCATCATGATCATGGTCCCCCTTCACTGGGCTGCAACAAAATATATAGCACCACTAGTGACCTCTAGTTATACAGTGCTATGATAAATCAGAGCTTATCTGTGTGTCTGTCCATCATGATCATGGTCCCTCTTCACTAGGCTACAACAAAATGTATATCATCACTAGTGACCTCTACTAAATGGTATACAGTGCTATGATAGCTCACGGCTTATCTGTGTGTCTATCCTTCATCACGATCATGGTCCCCCTTCACTGAGCTGCAACAAAATGTATAACACCGCTAGTGACCTCTAGTAAATGGTATAAAGTGCTATGATAGACCAGAGCTTATCTGTGTGTCTATCCTTCATCACGATCATGGTCCCCCTTCACTGAGCTGCAACAGAATGTATAACACCGCTACTGACCTCTAGTAAATGGTATACAGTGCTATGACACACCAGAGCTTATCTGTGTGTCTATCCATCATGATCATGGTCCGTCTTCACTAGGCTACAACAAAATGTATATCATCACTAGTGACCTCTGCTAAATGGTATACAGTGCTATGATAGCTCACGGCTTATCTGTGTGTCTATCCTTCATCATGATCATGGTCTCCCTTCACTGGGCTACAACAAAATGTATAACACCGCTAGTGACCTCTAGTAAATGGTATACAGTGCTATGATAGACCAGAGCTTATCTGCGTGTCTATCCTTCATCACGATCATGGTCCCCCTTCATTGAGCTGCAACAAAATGTATAACACCACTAGTGACCTCTAGTAAATGGTATACAGTGCTATGATAAGCCAGAGCTTATCTGTGTGTCTATCCTTCATCATGATCATGTTCCCTCTTCACTAGATTGCAACAAAATGTATAGCATCACTAGTGACCTCTACTAAATGGTATACAGTGCTATGATAGCTCACGGCTTATCTGTGTGTCTATCCTTCAGCATGATTGGCCCCCCTTCACTGGGCTGCAACAAAATGTATAGCATCACTAGTGACCTCTAGTAAATGGTATACAGTACTATGATAGACCAGAGCATATCTGTGTGTCTATCCTTCATCATGATCATGGACTCCCTTCACTGGACTACAACAAAATGTATAGCACCACTAGTGACTTCTAGTAAATGGTATACAGTGCTATGATAGATCAGAGTTTATGTGCCTGTCTATTCTTCATCACGATCATGGCCCCCCTTCACTGGACTACAACAAAATGTATAGCAGCACTAGTGAACTCTAGAAAATGGTATACAGTGCTATGATAGACCAGAGCATATCTGTGTGTCTATCGTTCATCATGATCATGGACCCTCTTCACTGGACTACAAGAAAATGTATAGCAGCACTAGTGAGCTCTACCAAATGGTATACAGTGCTATGATATACCAAAGGATATCTGTGTGTCTATCCTTCATCATGATCATGGTCCCCCTTCACTGGGCTGTAACAAAATGTATAGCACCACTAGTGACCTCTAGTAAATGGTATACAGTGCTGTGATAGACCAGAGAATATCTGTGCGTCTATCCTTCATCATGATCATGGTCCCCCTTCACTGGGCTGTAACAAAATGTATAACACCGCTAGTGAACTCTAGTAAATGGTATAAAGTGCTATGATAGACCAGAGCTTATCTGTGTGTCTATCCTTCATCACGATCATGGTCCCCCTTCACTGAGCTGCAACAAAATGTATAACACCACTACTGACCTCTAGTAAATGGTATACAGTGCTATGATAAACCAGAGCTTATCTGTGTGTCTATCCATCATGGTCCGTCTTCACTAGGCTACAACAAAATGTATATCATCACTAGTGACCTCTACTAAATGGTATACAGTGCTATGATAGCTCACGGCTTATCTGTGTGTCTATCCTTCATCATGATCATGGTCTCCCTTCACTGCGCTACAACAAAATGTATAACACCGCTAGTGACCTCTAGTAAATGGTATACAGTGCTATGATAGACCAGAGCTTATCTGCGTGTCTATCCTTCATCACGATCATGGTCCCCCTTCACTGAGCTGCAACAAAATGTATAACACCACTAGTGACCTCTAGTAAATGGTATACAGTGCTATGATAGGCCAGAGCTTATCTGTGTGTCTATCCTTCAGCATGATCTTGTTCCCTCTTCACTAGATTGCAACAAAATGTATAGCATCACTAGTGACCTCTACTAAATGGTATACAGTGCTATGATAGCTCACGGCTTATCTGTGTGTCTATCCTTCAGCATGATTGGCCCCCCTTCACTGGGCTGCAACAAAATGTATAGCATCACTAGTGACCTCTAGTAAATGGTATACAGTACTGTGATAGACCAGAGCATATCTGTGTGTCTATCCTTCATCATGATCATGGACTCCCTTCACTGGACTACAACAGAATGTATAGCAGCACTAGTGACTTCTAGTAAATGGTATACAGTGCTATGATAGATCAGAGTTTATGTGCCTGTCTATTCTTCATCACGATCATGGCCCCCCTTCACTGGACTACAACAAAATGTATAGCAGCACTAGTGAACTCTAGTAAATGGTATACAGTGCTATGATAGACCAGAGCATATCTGTGTGTCTATCGTTCATCATGATCATGGACCCTCTTCACTGGACTACAACAAAATGTATAGCAACACTAGTGAGCTCTACCAAATGGTATACAGTGCTATGATATACCAAAGGATATCTGTGTGTCTATCCTTCATCATGATCATGGTCCCCCTTCACTGGGCTGTAACAAAATGTATAGCACCACTAGTGATCTCTAGTAAATGGTATACAGTGCTGTGATAGACCAGAGCATATCTGTGCGTCTATCCTTCATCATGATCATGGTCCCCCTTCACTGGGCTGTAACAAAATGTATAACACCGCTAGTGACCTCTACTAAATGGTATAAAGTGCTATGATAGACCAGAGCTTATCTGTGTGTCTATCCTTCATCACGATCATGGTCCCCCTTCACTGAGCTGCAACAAAATGTATAACACCACTACTGACCTCTAGTAAATGGTATACAGTGCTATGATAAACCAGAGCTTATCTGTGTGTCTATCCATCATGATCATGGTCCGTCTTCACTAGGCTACAACAAAATGTATATCATCACTAGTGACCTCTACTAAATGGTATACAGTGCTATGATAGCTCACGGCTTATCTGTGTGTCTATCCTTCATCATGATCATGGTCTCCCTTCACTGGGCTACAACAAAATGTATAACACCGCTAGTGACCTCTAGTAAATGGTATACAGTGCTATGATAGACCAGAGCTTATCTGTGTGTCTATCCTTCAGCATGATCATGTTCCCTCTTCACTAGATTGCAACAAAATGTATAGCATCACTAGTGACCTCTACTAAATGGTATACAGTGCTATGATAGCTCACGGCTTATCTTTGTGTCTATCCTTCAGCATGATTGGCCCCCCTTCACTGGGCTGCAACAAAATGTATAGCATCACTAGTGACCTCTAGTAAATGGTATACAGTACTATGATAGACCAGAGCATATCTGTGTGTCTATCCTTCATCATGATCATGGACTCCCTTCACTGGACTACAACAAAATGTATAGCAGCACTAGTGACTTCTAGTAAATGGTATACAGTGCTATGATAGATCAGAGTTTATGTGCCTGTCTATTCTTCATCACGATCATGGCCCCCCTTCACTGGACTGCAACAAAATGTATAGCACCACTAGTGACCTCTAGTAAATGGTATACAGTGCTATGTTAGACCAGAGTTTATCTGTGTGTCTATCCTTCATCATGATCATGGTCTCCCTTCACTGGGCTACAACAAAATGTATAACACCGCTAGTGACCTCTAGTAAATGGTATACAGTGCTATGATAGACCAGAGCTTATCTGTGTGTCTATCCTTCATCATGATCATGTTCCCTCTTCACTAGATTGCAACAAAATGTATAGCATCACTAGTGACCTCTACTAAATGGTATACAGTGCTATGATAGCTCACGGCTTATCTTTGTGTCTATCCTTCAGCATGATTGGCCCCCCTTCACTGGGCTGCAACAAAATGTATAGCATCACTAGTGACCTCTAGTAAATGGTATACAGTACTATGATAGACCAGAGCATATCTGTGTGTCTATCCTTCATCATGATCATGGACTCCCTTCACTGGACTACAACAAAATGTATAGCAGCACTAGTGACTTCTAGTAAATGGTATACAGTGCTATGATAGATCAGAGTTTATGTGCCTGTCTATTCTTCATCACGATCATGGCCCCCCTTCACTGGACTGCAACAAAATGTATAGCACCACTAGTGACCTCTAGTAAATGGTATACAGTGCTATGTTAGACCAGAGTTTATCTGTGTGTCTATCCTTCATCATGATCATGCTCTCCCATCACTGAGCTGCAACATAATGTTTAGCACTGCTAGTGACCTCTAGTAAATGGTATATAGTGCTATGTCAGACCAGAGCTTATCTGTGTGTCTATCCTGCATCACGATCACTGTACCCCTTCACTGGGCTGCAACAAAGTGTGTAACGTTAGGATTGCACTACTACACACCTCTAGTATCCAACACCAAATAGGCGTGAACATTCATTATGGACAGCGTAAATTCTTTATCTTATTCACATTCTATGGTTGCGGGATATGAGTTTCCCATTATTGAGAAAGCTTATGTTTATAGTTTATGTACCGAGCGGGTTGGCTCAGGTGGTGACTTTGAGGCCTGCATTCGGAGGTGGTTGGTTCGATTTCCGCAGCTCACCTTGCTGACCCATGGAATGTTGAAAGTGTCGGCGGGAGTCTCGACGTTGTATAACAGGGGAAAGGAATGCTCTGTGTACCCTTTCGTTCCCCATAATGGGGACGGTCTCCGAGTTCCGGGTCCCCCAGTGGAATGTGCAAGCCTGCGGTGTGGAGGGGAACCGTTGCTCCAGCTGCCATTCTGTAAAAGGTAGAGACCGTATCCTCTGCCCTGTCATGTCTCCTGGTCTTGCTGCTCTGTCTCCTCTCATCTCACCACTCCCTTCCTTCCTCAGGTGTTTAGGCACAAACAATTTTGAACGTGAAAGTTGACCTGTTTTTTTGTTGAAATTAAATTTAAATAAATTGTTATTTAGACTGGGAAGTGTTGAAATGAAATCCCTGTATATTCATATGTGAATAATCTAGAACTGTGCAGAACGCCACTGCATGCACGGAAAGGTAAAGATACACACACCTCCTCCTTGTTGTGGATATACAGTCCACTGTGAAGGACAGTAGAATACCTCCCAAAGCTGCGGGCAGCGAGTGTACGTACAAGAAAATATGCAATAAATCCATTTCTACAAAATCTTATCTGGATTAAATTGAAATAGAAGAGTAAGCCTTTCTAATAAGTGTTTATTGAAGAATAGGTAGAGAAATTCGTAATAATTAACACATCAGATACATTTTTTTCACCTGTTGAAATACCGAGATCCAGTGCAATGCTTCCTCTACCTTAGGGAAGGAATGTCCAGTTAAATCGTTTGCAGACGGGGTGAATAAGACAGTAAAGTGAAGAGGAAGAAACGCACAGTTCATGCGCAGTTAACGCAGTGAGAGAAAGGTCACCGAACCGAAACAAAAGCCTGCCCTAAGACACTTGCTCGCAACCTAACCTCAATTACTGCGGTCCTAGCCTTGTTTCGGTCTCTAATTAAAATCTCTAAATGCTAACGTCAGCTGCTGCTTCGCGTTAAACCGCCTTATAAAACATCTCTAGAGGGCAGTGACCATGCAGATATTACTGCAATTTTCTGACCCGGAGCAGCCTCCTCAGTTCTTCCAACTTATACACTTTCACTCACAGTCTATTGCAGTGTTTTATTCTTACACTAGCTGCTTATCCGACGGCGACGCGGTAACCTGTGCAACTGGCATTCGGGAGGTTCCGGGTGCGATTCACAGTGACCCCTGAGTATTTTATAGTTTCCCCGACTCATCTGCCTCTCATTTCCTGTACCCATCATCTTCCTTGTCATCTGTTTCAGGGCTGTAGGTTCGGCGGGTTACGCTGGATGGTGGCTGTGCGCTCTGTAGATGTTTCTTCCTGACGTCGTTCAGGGACCGTTTGGTAGGATACACACCTTTGGGTTCAAGTATTCATTCTGGGATTCCCCCCCGGAGGCTCAGGCGGCTTTGGAGGCGTTCAGTCTAAAACATTACGTGCTTGCGCCCGTCGTCATCCGGATCTGTTCGCCATTTGGGTCTCTCCCTTCATCCCTCCCTCCCGGAGTCATGGTAGAAGCACAAGTGTCCGGATAGACCGCAAGGAGTGCTCTGCCCCGATTTAGGGGGCCGCCTTCGTTTGTCAGTACCTTTAACTTTTTACTTCCCCCCTTATGAAAGTATTATATTTTTAATACAGTCCACGTTTAACGGCAATGGTCATATCGGCAACCTTTTACCTTTGGAACATATTGCCTATTGACAACGTTAACTGACATACATTTGTCTTTGCATTTCTGGTTTTACTTTGAGTTTTGTACATTAGATCACACTCTCATTCATACTTTCAGACTCTGTGGAGGATAGGGAATAATCTTGGCTAGAGAAAAATTCCAAACTCCACCGGAAATCGAACCCGAGACTCTCACCAATAGGCAGGTCTCTACCGACTGAGCTGCGGGGCCAGCTATAAAATTATTGTACAATGATTTTTATAGTGAATCCTCCCCTTTACCCCTTATAATTGTAACTTCTTACAACCGACAGGTGAGGCCGTTAAAGTACAGACTCGTTAAGGAAGGTCTGCGGCTCAAATCCCGCCAAATGCAGTGTAATCCCAGGTAATTAACATTTGACTCCTTGTATGCAAGCTAAAGCGCACTAACATGTGGAGGGGTTTTAGTGGGTAGGGCCATTCTCTGAAGGCGAGTCCCAGACTCCCAGCTTGTCTGTCGTTGGTATGTAAATGTATTTCTCCTCCACAAAAAATGGAGACAACCCCAAAGGGAACACTACCGGACAACCTCGGTGAGGGCGATGGTGAATTTTGCACCGTCTACCAGCACACAGGTTGGTGCCGGAGAACATTAAGGTGCCTCATAACCCTACCTGGGCTTCGCCCAGTTGCACCCAATCTCACATGGTTGAGACCACCGTCCCACCGAGTCCAACGCAATCCGAGCAACTCCCGCCATACTTCTGGTGACGTCAAAACTAAAGTAGCTGAAGGGTTCGGACCCCCCACGGGAAATGAGGTAGAGGAAATTCCTGTAGAAGAATGACCACTACAGCATGCGCCTTACTATCCAGGGAAAACCACAATAAACCGATGTTAAAAGTGGTTGGCCACAGAAATCGAGCCCAGGATCTCCCAAATGCGTGCCTCGCGGGTTACCTGTAGTCATCTCTGCTTGTTATGACAACAAAGCATTCGTTAACCTCAATTACATTGTCCAAGACAATCTGCACTCGTGGCATTACATAGTCTTGTGCCAATGTTAGCAGACAGACAGCCTGATTCGTGTTTGGTTGCAGCGAACAAAGATCCCAAGACAGTGGTTGTCTATTCTGAAGTTGTGTCTGTAGCGGGGAGAAGAAGTTCTTTAAACAGTTCTCAATTTATATCCAAGTAAAAGGACGGACGGAATTTCGCAGGAATGCTTGTGTACAAAGAGTTTTCTAGAGCCACAGGTATTCGTAAGGTATTTTTATTAATTTCCTCTCAGTGCTCGAACACTTGAGTCGCTAACTTCAAAGTGTACAGTACATTTCGCCCGAGAACTTGGCAGTATTTTCACGTTTTAACTAATGTTTCTCGTTTTTTATTGGATTCTTTAGCTTTTCCTCAATCTTCTTTCTTCTCTGCTGACACGGATTATTCTTATTTGCAGCTACTAAGGGCCAGCAGTGTGTTTTGGAATATTTGATCAAGAGAACACTTGAGAAACGACATTAAGGCGAAATTTGGTAAAAATAATTGTGAAATATAACGTTTACTTTGAAGCTATACAATTGATTTTTATAATTTAAAAAACATTAAAGCCACAAATGGCAGTTTAACTGGTCATGCACTATTTAGGCCAAGCACCAAGCCGGACTATACCATTTTTACTTTCTCTACTACGTATAGTATGTAAGGGAAGTATTGTATTCCACCCACAAATTCGATACGGAGATTTCACCGGAAATATATGTTTTGAGACCCCCTGAATCCAAAACAAGCATTTTTGGAAACATGCCCGTGTGTGTGTGTCTGTGTGTCTGTCTGTCTGTCTGTGTGTGTCTGTGAACAGCATAACTCAGAAACGAACAGTCGGATAAACACCAAACTTGGTATTTAGGTTCAGTATCTTCCAGAGATCGACACGAAGGTTTTCAAGAAAATCCCCCCACCCAAGATTACCCTTTACATGGAACATTTTTCGAAAAATTTAATTTTCTCATAAATGGCTCTAATGATTTTGATTAAAACATCATATATTTAGGGTTTTCTTAGGACAAATAAAATGTATATCTCGAATTTTCTGGGAATGTCTCCAAAAGTGTTCTTCATTATGAACGACTTTTGCATAACTGGTAAACCATAAGAGATAGACAAAATTTTACTACACAAAAATGTAGATCGCGTTAAAATACACAATTTATGTCGTATACATTTTTTTTATTGAGTGAACCATTTTCGAGATATTCCCTTAAATTTTCCAATGGAAATTCGTTTTTCATTTATGTCCTGGACATGCAAAGAGAATGGAATGCTCCACATAGCAACCAGCTCTTAAAATATCTCACTATCGCTTAAAGCCTACCAATTCCCCTTGCATCTACAAGAAAATTAGTATTAAGATTAACATCTCGATTAACATGAAGCATATGGAGAATAAGCGTTTGTAAAAATAGTTTGTACAAGAGTAGAGAAAGAATGTACAACATCAGATTTTTTAAACATGTCCGTTTGTGTGTGTCTGTCAGTTAGTCAGCATAACCCAAAAACGAAAAGTCGAATAAATACCAAACTTGGTACTTGAGTTTACTATCTTTCAAGCATGCGACACGAAGGTTTTCAAGAAAATCCCCCCACACCAGACTAACCTTTACATAGAACATTTTTCGAAAATTTTGATTTTCTGAAAAATGGCTTAAACGATTTTGTTTAAAATGTATCTTTAAGATATTTTCATGGTAAATGGAAAATTAAATGTATAACTTGAATTTTCTGGGAATGTTCCGAAGAGTGCTCATCATACTGAATGATTTTCACATAACTGGTAAATCGTAAGAGATGCACAAAACTTTACTATACAAAAAGTTAGATCTCGTTAAAACACACAATTTATGTCCTTGAAGAAGTTAGTTTGATTGTTCCACGTATGGACGCCAATTTGAAGAAGGTTTTTATATCTTTCCGTTATTTGCACCAATTTGAAGTAGGTTGCATTGAAGGAGTTGTATAATATTTCAACTGTTGGGGAGCCGAACTTGAAGTAGTTGCAACCCCACGTGTGTTACCCGGTAGCCTTCGTCCAAAAATTTAAAAATATTGATTGTTTCTTTAAATATTATATATTTATGCTTGCCTCGGCTGCGTCAGCATTATTGTTAGAGACATGTTTCTCTTAGCAGGGTTGTGATGCGACAAGAATGTAGGCTTACACAGATTATAATTTTACTTCACACAATCTATTAATCCTTGACACGATTTAAATTACACTTCACTGATAGAGAGAGCTGTGAGATTCTTTTATGAATTACTTGCACTTTTTTAACACGTAAACTATTTTCGTCTCACACGAATACGTATTATACTTCTCGAGGACGTGTCTCGCGTCCGGTTACAAACACTGTCTGCAGGCAACTGAACTCTAAATTTGTAACATTTTCTCTTTTTCAGTTTCTGATTGGCTAATCCTACTCTAATAGAATACTTTCATTTAACTAAATCTTTTTCTGCTTGTTGATTGGCTATTTTATAAACTGTCACTAAAATTACATTATTGCTTCCAAGAATCAGAAGTAGTATTGTTAGACTCTCAAACTCATTATTGCCTCAAGGTTAACTCATTGTTACCTCATTGTTAGCAACGTTTAACCTATTATTCTCACAGCTCCTACGTTATTAAATTACGTAATGCATTCACATAACATTATTAAACATGTATACAATAATATAAACATTTAAAATGACTGTAATATACACTTTTTATATATTGTTACATACACATATTGCTTTAAGGCGGGCTGTTATTGAATTTATATTATATAATTAGACTGAAATTATTTAAGTGTTAAAAATACTGTCTCATACCCCAGACGTTGTAAAGCATTTTCAGTCTTTAAAGAATCAAAATCAGAAAGTATCATATCCTATGTTCATCGGAAAGAACACTACTTTTCAGCGGGGGAAGTATCTCGAAAATTGCCGGGATTTCACAAATTTTCCCTTTTATTTCCATTGGTATATATTTCTTACTTCCTTGCACCTAATCTATGAACATTTGTTTGCATTTAAGCAGGACTTTGTTCCATTTGATGCAGTTTTAATTGCGCCCTGTCTGTTGCAGTGTGGAGAGTATCGGAAAGCGAGGAAAGGTGGTACAACTGCTGTGATGGCCCGTGTCGTTGTCGACCTGAGACTTTGACCCTAAGTTGCTGGCGTCAAGAGCTTAGCGAGTTGCCTGGCGTCCAGGTCATCCCCAAGGACATCCGTGTCATGTGAGTAACACCTTTCGCTGTTAATTGAACATCGTGCTCAGAGCAAAGCATTAGATACTCTATAGAAACCAGAATTTAAAACAAATCTCTTCGAAACATCCGTAAACTTGACTCCTATATTTGTTGTTGCAATGTACACACAACTCCGGAGTATTGGTGACCATTACAACTTGGCATTTACCTATTTTGTTCCTTTGTTTGTAATCTAGGCTTTGTACGCTTACTGCAGTAAAATACACTATGTTTATAATGTCTATAATTACCCATTTTCAAACTGTATGCCTTTTCGTAGCTTAAGAGACTATAGCGGCTTTATTACTTTCTCTACTACGTATAGTAAGTAGGGGAAGTATTGTATTCCACCCAAAATTTCGATACCGAGATTTCACCGGAAATACATGTTTTGAGACTCACTGAATCCAAAAAAAGCATTTTTGGAAACATGTCCGTGTGTGTGTCTGTCTGTGTATCTGTGTGTCTGTGTCTGTGTCTGTCTGTGAACAGCATAACTCAGAAACGAACAGTCGGATAAACACCAAACTTGGTATTTAGGTTCAGTATCTTTCAGAGATGCAACACGAAGGTCTTCAAGAAAATCCCCCCACCCCAGAGTACCCTTTACATGGAACATTTTTCGAAAAGTTTAATTGTCTCAAAAATGGCTCTAACGATTTTGATTAAAATATCATATGTTTAAGGTATTTTCATGACAAATGAAATGTATATCTCGAGTTTTCTGGAAATGTCTCCAAAAGTGTGCTTCATTCTGAACGACTTTTGCATAACTGGTAAACCATATGAGATAGACAAAATTTTACTGCACAAAAAATGTAGATCGCGTTACAATACACAATTTATGTCATATACATTTTTTTTGTTGAGTGAACCGTTTTCGAGATATTGCTTGTTATTCCCTTAAATTTTCCAATACTTATACTTTTTCTCAAATTCGTTACTCATTTTTACTTTCTCTACTACG
The DNA here is from genome assembly GCA_030765065.1 of Deroplatys truncata. Taxonomy (NCBI): domain Eukaryota; kingdom Metazoa; phylum Arthropoda; class Insecta; order Mantodea; family Mantidae; genus Deroplatys; species Deroplatys truncata. Next base: position 27,975,179 of record CM060981.1, on the reverse strand, counting down.
TATAGTAAGTAGGGGAAGTATTGCATTCCACCCAAAAATTCGATACCGAGATTTCACTGGAAATACATGTTTTGAGACCCACTGAATCCAAAAAAAGCAGTTTTGGAAACATGTCCGTGTGTGTGTGTGTGTCTGTGTGTGTGTCTGTGTGTCTGTGAACAGCATAACTCAAAAACGAACAGTCGGATAAACACCAAACTTGGTATTTAGGTTCAGTATCTTCCAGAGATGCGACACAAAGGTTTTCAAGAAAATCCCCCCACCCCAGACTACCCTTTACATGGAACATTTTTCGAAAATTTTAATTTTCTCAAAAATGGCTCTAACGATTTTGATGAAAATATCATATGTTTAAGATAATGTCATGAGAAATGAAATGTATATCTCGAAGTTTCTGGGAATGTCTCCAAAAGTATTCTTTATTGTGAACGACTTTTGCATAACTGGTAAACCGTAAGAGATAGACAGAATTTTACTTCACAAAAAATGTAGATCACGTTAAAATACACAACTTATGTCATATACATTTTTTTTGTTGAGTGAACCGTTTTCGAGATATTGCTTGTGATTTTCTTAAATTTTTCAATACTTATACTTTTTCTCAAATTCGTTATTCATTTTTTTTATGTCCTGGACATGCAAAGAGAATGAAATGCGCCACATAGCAACCAGCGTTAAAATATTTGACTATCGCTTAAAAGCTACCATATTCCCCTTGCATCTACAAGAAAATTACCAATAAGATTGACATCTCGATATCTCGATTAACATGAAGCATATGGAGAATAGGCGTTTGTAAAATTAGATTGTACAAGAGTAGAGAAAGTCATGTGAGTGTAACACATCAGATTTTTTATGTCCTGGACATGCAAAGGAGAATGGAATGCGTCACATAGGAACCATCGCTTAAATATTTGACTATCACTTAAAACCTACCATATTCCCCTTGCATCTACAAGAAAATTAGCAATAATATTGACATCTCGATATCTCGATTAACATGAAGCATATGGAGAATAAGCGTTTGCAAAAGTAGTTTGTACAAGAGTAGAGAAAGTCATGTGAGTGTAACACATCAGATTTTTTGTCTTGGATATGCAAAGAGTTATAATCAGTGACAAAGGGAATGGTGCTGCACCTAGCAACCAGCTATTAAGAGATATGTCTGTGCTTAAAGGCTACTGTATTTCTGTATTGCCCTTGTAAATATATATTCCCCTTACATCTACAAGAAAATTAGCAATAAGATAAGAGTCTGCAAATGTTTATCTCGATTAACATGAAGCATATGGAGAATAAGCGTTTGTAAAAATAGTTTGTACAAGAGTAGAGAAAGTCATGTGAGTGTAACACATCAGATTTTTTTTATTTATTTATTTAGTTATGCTAAGCTATATACAGGTGAACATGTCCGGTGTTCAGCCCTGGCTCTTTACCGGTCATACTCATATTTTACAATAGTTTATTAATTCTAGTTTATTATTCCATTAGTCTATTTACTGTTCATATCCATTTATTTCTCACTTTGTATAAAAATTGTCCCATCTTCTTACTGTCCCTTTTAACAATGTCAACTACCGCTACATTTCTATCTATTTTAAAGCATTTCTTATTGATATACTCTTTACTCCACACTTCAGTCCACCTACATTCAAATAAAATGTGTTCCACATCCTCCTTTCCGCCACATATAGGACATTGGTTTTGTGAAATACCTTTCCTTAAGCCTTTTAATCTGCATACACCTGCTTTCAGCCATGCGATACCTTCCCGCTCGTCTTTATTTGTCACTTCTATATACTTTACCGTTCACCGTGTGTCTTTCATTGGTATATAGAAGACTAAAGATCTCATGTCAGTTATCTCACTAAATATTTTTTGTATTTCTATGTCCTCAAATCTTTTCCTAGCCAACTTCCAGAAATTATTCACCTCATTTTCTCTTCTTCTCCACATTTCCCTTAACCCACTGCTTTCCAAGTTATTTCTCAGACAGTCTACCCATCCCTTATTTTTTTAAACATTTCTCTTGATATACTAAACACAACTTTAACAAGTTCCTTTCTTTCAATTTCAATATTCTATACCTAAATTTCAATGCCATTTCCATAATCTTTCCCTTGCTTGGCAGGCTTTATTTAAATAAGAACCTTTATCAGCGTTTTTGCCTATTGCAATTTAATTATTTCTTTATTGTTAATTTATTTACTAATATTATTTATTAATGTGGTGTTAACCTTAGTACTGCAATTAATACGAGGGCAGTCCAGAAAGTCCCAGACGTTTTGGCCTATCGTGGCGATGAGTAGGGCTAGTGCCGCCATCTTGATGTCAGAACGTTCCTACATTCAGTACGCATCCAGCTGTGGTAGCGCGAGGGCTGTGCCTTCCTTACTGTGCTCTCTGTGAGTTGTTAAAATGTGCGCTGCAATAGAAAATCCCGCCACTTGTGAAGTGCGGTTGGCTAAAAGCAATAAACCAATTGAAATTTATCGTCAACTTTGTGATGTTTACGGGCAGGGAATAATGAGTGAAAGCCCAGTCAGGTAATGGTGCACTGATTTTAAAAATGGCTGTACCAATGTTCACGACGAGGATCGCAGTGGTAGGCCTAGCCTTATGACTGATGAACTGTCAATGCAAATCAATGACAAAATTCGTGAAAATCGTCGTTTCACGATTACAGAACTTTCGGAACATTTTCCCCAAATTTCACGGAGTTTGGTGCATCAAATTGATGCTTTGATACTGACGCTGAACTGCATGCCGGTGTAAACGAGTGGTTGACGTCGCAGGCGGCAGATTTCTAAAGGGAGGGTATTGAAAACCTTGTGCCACGGTATGATAAATGCCTCAATTTGAATAGCGATTATGTAGAAAAATAGCTTAAGAGTGTACCTTTCAAATGTAGATAATAAACTCTGATATTTGCATTTTGTTAATTGTTTATTTCAAAACGTCTGGGACTTTCTGGATTACCCTCGTAGTTCGTGCTCTGAACCCATGAACCGTTATTGACAACGTGCCTGAGGAAGTTTGTAATACCGGAGTTTCTTTCCTAACGTCAGCAGTTGTCCTGTTTCATGTAATAATAAAATATTGGCTACTTAGCACAATAAAATGTGCGGTAAACGGTCCGTTACAAAAAACTATTTGTTTACGACTGGGAAATGCATCATTTTAGTGTTAACTTGTCCTTTGTTTATTAATACGATGCTTTATTGTTTTCTACTTCCCACGTGGGCGAAAACACAACATGAGCCTGTTTAACAATAATATGTAACAGACTCAACTACGAGTATAAGTATCCTCACATTATTTTTAGTTTTTGGTTAAAAGAAGTAACTTTTATTTATGGACGCTCTTTAACTGCTGTGGTTCTTAGCGTTCCATTCTATATTGGGCGTGAAAGACCGGTAATTTTGCTCAGAGGCCTCTTTATCAGGCTTGAGGTTCTTTTACGTGCCGTAAATCTACGACACGGGACCACCGGCTTTACTTCCCTTCCAAAGGAAGCCATGCTAAGGTTTTTTACTCCCGAAAAGATTCATCGCCCTCAGCCGGGTTTGAGGCCGCGACGTCGAGAACCAGGCGGCGCCGTGGCTGAATGGTTAGACCGCTCGCCTCTGACCGAGGCGGCCCGGGTTCAATCCCAGGGACCCGCATGTGGGATTTTTGGTAGATAAAGCGGCGTCTGGGCGGGTTTTCTCCGGGTTCTCCGGTTTCCCCCACCATTCATTCCACCAACTGCTCCATCATCGCCTTTCCTTTCATCCCTTTCAACATCATTTCGTTTCATCTACTTCCTTCCTCCCATATCAGGCATCGGTCTCATCGTCCATCTTGGGTATTCTGTCTGATGCATGAGTGTCTGCTCCTCGACGGGCCTCTGACCTCAGGCACCCGCCTGTAAGTCCTGGGGGGTGTAAGTCCTGCATAAGAGGAGGTTAAACAGAGAAAGAAGAAGACCTCGAGAAGCAAATTTGGCTGTAAGGGTTTGTGCGCGCGCATGTCGACATCTTGTTCCTTTGTCTCCGCTTGTGGAATGTTTGACTGTTATCACTCCACTGAATGTTGCATTGTTACATAATAAGTATGGCTGCACCCCTCACCGTTTCCACCAAAGAAGAACAGCGTGGGGTTATATTTTTTTCGTCGTCTGAAGGTGTTCCTGTAGCCGATGTCCATCGAAGACTTTTCGCACAACATGGGGGCAATGTTTACCTCGGCAAAATGTGTACGAATGGATTGAAAAGTTCAAAGATGGTGAGACAACTTGGAAGGATGAGGAAAGAGCAGGACGCCCATCCATATCGGCTAATGGCGCCAACAATGTGGAAGTCCGTATCCTGATTCAGAGAACGGAGGATTGATGCCGATGAAGTGCCTTTTTTTGTCCACTTAAAAATGCCTCAAGGAGCAGTCGCTTCACCACAGACCGAGAAATTAATTAAGCGGTGCATACAGGGCTTGCTGCTCAACCGAAAAACTTTTTACTGAGGCCACCAGAAAGCTTGTGAATGATGGACCATGTACATTGAGAAGCAAGCTGAGGCAGTATTTTTAACACTAAAATGATTTCAGTCTAATTATATAATATATAAATTCAATAACAGCCCGCCTTGAAGCAACATGTATGTAATTATTTGTAAAATGTTTGTAACAGTCGTTGCATATGTTTATATTATTCTATCCATGTGTAATAATGTTATGTGAATATATTACGCAATTTAATAATGTAGGAGCTGTGAGAATAATAGGTTAAAAGTTGCTAACAATGAGGTAACAATGAGGTAACCTTGAGTCAATAATGAGTAAGAAAGTTTAACAGTACTACTTGTGATTCTTGGAGTAACAATAATGTAAATTTTGAGGCAGTTAAAAATAGCCAATCAACAACCAGAAAAAGCTTTAGTTAAATGAAGGTATTCTATTGGATTAGGATTAGCCAATAAGAAACTGAAAACGAGAAAATTTTACAAATTCAGAAGTCAGTTGCCTGTAGACAGAGTTACTAACCAGACGCAAAAAGTGTCCTCAAGAAATATAATATGTATTCGTGTGAGACGAAAAATAAGTTTACGTCTTAAAAAGTGTAATTAATTAATAAAAAAGAATCTCACAGCTCTCTCTATATCAGTGAAGTGTTATTTAAATCGTGTCAAGCATTAATAAAAGGAGTGAAGTAAAAATTATAATATGTGTAAGTCTACATTCTTTGTCGCACCACAACCCTGCCAAGAGAAACGTGTCACTAACAATAATACTGACGCAGCCGGGGCAAACATAAATATATAATATTTAAAGAAACAGTCAAATTACAAACTTAATATTTTTAAACTTGGGGTTAAGGCCACCTGAAAGTACATTTGGAGCGAATGCTACCAGAAAGCGGGTACCATACGGGCGCTTGCAACTACTACAAGTTCGGCTCTCCAACAGTTGAAATACGATTCTTCAAATTGGCGTCCATACGTGGGGCAAACAGTCTAAAGACAACTCCATTTTCAAGGGGGACTACGTTGAAAAATTAGGTAATCGTAAGCTAATATTGTTGTTATAATAAATTTAAAAAATCTGATGTGCTACACTCATATGACTTTCTCTACTCTTGTACAAACTATTTTTACAAACGCTTATTCTCTATCTACTTCATGTTAATCGAGATAAACATTTGCAGACTCTATCTTATTGCTAATTTTGTTGTAGATGTAAGGGGAATATATATTTACAAGGGCAATATAGAAATACAGTAGCCTTTAAGCACATACATATCTCTTAATAGCTGGTTGCTAGGTGCAGCACTATTCCCTTTGCCACAGATTAATACTCTTTGCATATCCAAGACAAAAAAAATAAATAACGAATTCCAATTTGAGAAAATAAGTATTGAAAAATTTAACGGAATAACATGCAATCTACATTTTTTGTGCAGTAAAATTTTGTCTATCTCTTATGGTTTACCAGTTATGCAAAAGTCGTTCACAATGAAGAATACTTTTGGAGACATTCCCAGAAAATTCGAGATATACATTTCATTTCTCATGACATTATCTTAAACATATGATATTTTAATCAAAATCGTTAGAGCCATTTTTGAGAAAATTAAACTTTTCGAAAAATATTCCATTTAAAGGGTAATCAGGGGTGGGAAGATTTTCTTGAAAACCTTCATGTCGCATGAACCTAAATACCAAGTTTGGTGTTTATCCGACTGTTCGTTTCTCAGTTATGCTGTTCACAGACAGACACACACGCGGACATGTTTCCAAAAATGCTTTTTTTTGGATTCAGGGGGTCTCAAAACATGTATTTCCGGTGAAATCTCGGTATCGAATTTTTGGGTGGAATACAATACTTCCCCTACCTACTATACGTAGTAGAGAAAGTAAAAGGTATGCGAGGATACTTATTGACTTACCCTCGACAATTACAAACCAACTTGGGAGTGTAAAACGTATTCAAGAGAGAAATTAATTGAAAAATGATAATAGTGTTTGCCATAAAAATACGTAGTAACTGAAGAGTGCACATTTGAAGAAATAATGTTTAAAGTTTAGTAAGAAAATAGTGGAAATTATTAATTTTTATATATGGTACATGGGTATTTATATTTCTATACCGTTCAAAATATGTTTATAAATGAGGTAAATGTATAAATGATTGCTTCTACATAAAGGTTATTATTACCGATAGTGCCTATATTAGTGCCTATTTATAACTTGTACCGCCTATTTGCATGCTTATTTTAAGTTCTTTAGCGCCTATTGCGTCGAGCTCTGTTTACCATAATATTTTTACTTTTTCTGCCACCTGCCTGTCTTAAAAACGAAATGTATGATAAATAACAAGCTTACTATATAAGTTTAGTTTCTTTCACAGATACAACGGAAGATTATCAAGAATACCCCTACCTCAAGGGAAAATATTCCATATTTCTCATTTTCGAAAAGTGTCTCCACTGATTTTGATTAAATCACCATATATTTAAGATATTTACCTGGCATACGAGGGCGGATTGATAAGTCCATGACTTTGACGAGGGATAGCGTTCAAATCACAGGTTTCTTGTTTGCACCCAAGTCTCACATCTAGCAGATGTGTGTTGCTTCTTAGAAAATTGGAGAAAAGCGATTTCGTGTTCCGATAAAGCACTACTTTTTGCGTGGTAAGCCGGTGAAGGAAACGGAAGAAAAGCTGAACAGGTATTATGGGGACTCTGCTCCATTACATGGCATGGTTCACACAATTACGATATGGTGTTGGAAAACCGTCAAGTGAAAATCCGTGAGATAACCAAGACCATGAACATCTCGAATGAACGGGTGTATAACATTCTGCACGAATTTTTGGGAATGAGAAAGCTGTCAGCAAGATGGGTGCCGCGACTGCTCACAGTTGAGAACAAGTGGAATCGTGTGACCATTTCACAGGGATGTTTGAACATGTTCCAGCGCATCCCAAATGAGTTTTTGCGGCGTTATATCACTGTTGATGAAACTTAGATCCATTAATATCAACCTGAAACCAAAAACAGTCATAGCAGTGGATTTCCTTCGGCGAACCTGCTCCAAAGAAAGCGAAAACATATCCGTCGGCAGGAAATATCATGGCAGCTGTCTTTTGGGATTCATATCTCAATGTGCATCTGTTTAATACACACCATTTGTTTCAAACAACTTTTATTGTGTCATCAGGCATTTCTGAAGTATCCGTTATTATTGGCTTCAATGCTCTACACTCTCTCATTCTTTTTAAAGTGTTCAAACTTTCAGTTGTTTATCACGATGTCAAGGAAAGGATACGGAATTTCAAGGCCAGAAAATACCGTATGTTTTTTAACATGTGACTATCAATATTCGCTTTGTAACTATAAAGAAATCTGTAATTGCAAACGTTTACTTAAAATAACTTAACTTGAAGTACAGAACCTTTGTTTCGATGCGTGGCCGTATAACGAGGAATTTATTGCCCTGCACTGCGCTGTTTCTAATCGGTGTTGTTTCCTGTCTGTGTACGGGCTAATAAGCTGACCCAAGGACTCTCCTGTACAGAGGTTGATATGTTCTGACACCACGTGTTTCAGAGTTATAGTGTATTAGTGCGGTTATAATGGCAGATTCCCTGCTGTTATGTCAGTACAAAGAATCTATATGTATGATTCCTATGTGACAACAAACTCTTGTAGAGAAGTGAGACAGATTCCCTACTGTTATAATGACAGCACACAGAATCTTCATGCATGATTCCTATGTGACAACAAACTCTTGTAGAGAAGTGAGACAGATTCCCTGCTGTTATAATGTCAGCACACAGAATCTTCATGCATGATTCCTATGTGACAACAAACTCTTGTAGAGAAGTGAGACAGATTCCCTGTTGTTATAATGTCAGCACACAGAATCTTCATGTATGATTCCTATGCGACAACAAACTCTTGTAGAGAAGTGAGACAGATTCCCTGTTGTTATAATGTCAGCACACAGAATCTTCATGTATGATTCCTATGTGACAACAAACTCTTGTAGAGAAGTGAGACAGATTCCCTGTTGTTATAATGTCAGCACACAGAATCTTCATGTATGATTCCTATGCGACAACAAACTCTTGTAGAGAAGTGAGACAGATTCCCTGCTGTTATAATGGCAGCACACAGAATCTTCATGTATGATTCCTATGTGACAACAAACTCTTGTAGAGAAGTGAGACAGATTCCCTGTTGTTATAATGTCAGCACACAGAATCTTCATGTATGATTCCTATGTGACAACAAACTCTTGTAGAGAAGTGAGACAGATTCCCTACTGTTATAATGACAGCACACAGAATCTTCATGCATGATTCCTATGTGACAACAAACACTTGTAGAGAAGTGAGACAGATTCCCTGCTGCTATAATGCCAGCACACAGAATCTTCATGTATGATTCCTGTGTGACATCAAACTCTTGTAGAGAAGTGAGACAGATTCCCTGCTGTTATAATGCTAGCACACAGAATCTTCATGTACGATTCCTATGTGACAAGAAACTCTCGTAGAGAAGTGAGACAGATTCCCTGTTGTTATAATGCCAGCACACAGAATCTTCATGTATGATTCCTATGTGACAACAAACTCTTGTAGAGAAGTGAGACAGATTCCCTGCTGTTATAATGACAGCACACAGACCCTTCATTTACGTTTCCTATGTGACAACAAACTCTTGTAGAGAAGTGAGACAGATTCCCTACTGTTATAATGCCAGCACACAGACTCTTCATTTACGTTTCCTATGTGACAACAAACTCTTGTAGAGAAGTGAGACAGATTCCCTGCTGTTATAATGCCAGCACACAGACTCTTCATTTACGTTTCCTATGTGACAACAAACTCTTGTAGAGAAGTGAGACAGATTCCCTACTGTTATAATGCCAGCACCCAGAATCTTCATGTATGATTCCTGTGTGACATCAAACTCTTGTAGAGAAGTGAGACAGATTCTCTGATCTTATAATTTCAGCACACAGAATCATCATGTATGATTCCTATGTGACAACAAACTCTTGTAGAGAAGTGAGGCAGATTCCCTGCTGTTATAATGACAGCACACAGACTCTTCATTTACGTTTCCTATGTGACAAAAAACTCTCGTAGAGAAGTGAGACAGATTCCCTGTTGTTATAATACCAGCACACAGAATCTTCATGTATAATTCCTATTTGACAACAAACTCTTGTAGAGAAGTGAGACAGATTCCCTGGTGTTATAATGCCATCACACAAAATCTTCATGTATGATTCCTATGTGACAACAAACTCTCGTAGAGAAGTGAGACAGATTCCCTGCTGTTATAATGCCAGCACACACAATCTTCATGTATGATTCCCATGTGACAACAAACTCTCGTAGAGAAGTGAGACAGATTCCCTGTTGTTATAATGCCAGTACACAGAATCTTCATGTATGATTCCTATGTGACAACAAACTCTTGTAGAGAAGTGAGACAGATTCCCTGCTGTTATAATGGCAGCACACAGAATCTTCATGTATGATTCCTATGTGACAACAAACTCTCGTAGAGAAGTGAGACAGATTCCCTGCTGTTATAATGCCAGCACAAAAAATCTTCATGTATGATTCCTAAGTGACAACAAACTCTTGTAGAGAAGCGAGACGGCGATTTGCAGATAGATCTTCTACTGTTCGTGCGCGTCACAGAAAAACGTTTCGTAATCTTGTGAATATATTTAGGGGAAAACGTAATCTATTCTTGATAAAAAACCGAAAGTAAATCGCTGTGTTCTTACAGAGAACGGCTCTACAGGAATCAGGACTTTCGCAAACCTGGGCTTGGATGAAAGTTATAACCCTATAAGATAACTGTAGTTAGGGAATTGCAACCAGGATAATGTGAGAAGAATTATTTCTGCAGTTTGTTGTTGAATAATGTTAATGAGTGTTAATGCAAATTTTCTTAAAAGGTGTAAGAGATGTGTGGACATCAGTTCCAACAGCTATGACGCAATGAGAAATGTCTTTAGACCGGCCACGCGAAAATAGACGAAGGCTTTGTAGATAAAGTTTTAATCTAAACAGTCAGTCTTTGAATCTTAAAATGTGACATTGCGATATCGAAGTACTGAATGCAGTACTTTATAACTGGATAGATAGATAAGGTATCTTTATTGGTTTCAAATTATTGAAGTTATTTCACAAGTATTTAGGGCATAGGTCATTGACCGTGCATGCATATGTAAGATACAATAGGGTGACAAAATAAACAACAGAGAAAGAAAATACAACAAAAAGGAACAGAAAAATGGAAATAAAGATAAATTACCTTAATCTAACTAAACAAATTTGACCTAGCTTCGCGCACTTAGGCCAAGAAATTGCCCATGTTTTGCCAGTTCCTCTGGTGAGCCAGTAGATCCCAACATGCCAATCTCTTTCTTGAGGGACTTAAGGATTTTTCTTTGAGTTTAATTGTTCGCTGGTTCTCCCATTATGCACATTCCGCCGAAATATGTACCCAGTCCTCATCCAAATCACAGAATTGGCAGATTCCCCTGCCAGAATCGTCAGTCATTTTCTGTGCCCTCCAGCCCCCCAGTCTAAACCTGATCTTTCCTGAGCTTTCCTTTCTTCCTAAGTTAAGTATATATGCCTTTTTACCCCAGTTAAATTTTATTACATGTACTAGACTTAGAGAAGGTTTAATTTTACAATCCGGTTCTATTTCCTGTTGGTTGATGTCTCTTAGTCTTCTTTTAACACCTTTCCATATGTTTTTCTCATTTGTTTCAGCTCTTTACCATACTGACCCCATTCCTATTCTCTTCAAACCCCTTTTCAAATCAGCTGCCCAAAACTTAGGAGACAGGTTTTCTCGCTGGTATTTATAACATTTTGATCGTAGTGTGGAGTTATCCCCCTGCATCAGCCTCAGCCAGTACTTAACTGCTCTTATTTTACAGTGTATTGTGTCTTCATAACATTCCACCTCCCTCAATACCCCCGAATTTGATGTGCCTTGTGAAACTCCAAGAACTCTTTCCCAAAATGCTACCTGTGTTTTATTTACATGCTCTGCTCTTTCCCATCCCCAGATTTCACTTCCGTATAACAAAATCGGCCTTATCATAGAGCTATACATCTTTTCTTATGTATCTACAGGCACATCCAGTATCCGCGAGAGGGTACGTAATAATTCATTTAACTGCCCTCGTGCTTTGTAGTTAGTTACTGATAGATGTTTGTTGCATTTTTCTCTACTTTATAAGTATGTGGCAGAGAAGTGTATGAATATAAAAAGCGTAACAAAGGAAAGGTCTGAAAGCAATGTTTGAAAGTGACATTATTGAAACGGTGATGGTGTTTTGTTTCAGAGACCTGGGCATCAACTACTTGTCGACGATACACAAGGATGCCTTCCTGGGATTGGTTCATCTCTCGGAACTGTGAGTGCTTCTTTATTGACTACTTCCACACAAACAATACTGCCAGCAGCATAACGAGAAATTGATACATGTCTTCCACTTGACAGTCTCTCATAAACCGCTTAGGCATTAGCAGTTTCTTCCTTTATCTATTTGACTGTGAACAATTCCGCAGACAGCGGTTATATTTCTTGTTTATTCCGATCATAAATCTTACTTTTTGTTTATCTTAGTCTCGTCTGGATGCTCCAGTTTCGCAGCACTTTCACACTTTTAGTTTCAAGATCATTAGCAGGTGTCAAGAATGGGAATACTTCAGAATTTAATTCAGAATAGCTTACATTACGTTTTAGGTACGTTCGCTACTGCGGAACACCTGTTACCGTCCGTCTGTCTACAACTAGTTTAGGTATAGAACTATGAAGAAAACTTGTCGAGATATTTCAAATTTGATTGACATCACTAAAAAAAATAACAGTACCTGGCACTGAAATTTCTAGTTTCTACAAATTTTAAGAAATTTAACAGAAATGTTTAGGGTGTTTTATTTATCTTTTTAACGTAGCCTTATTCTTTTTATCGTCCCATGACAGTTGCTTCATGCAAATCACTGTATGCCAGGTAAACGACCTTAGTGGCGTAGTGGTCTTCCAGTACCACCTATTTTGTTGCTTTTGAGTTTTGGTAGATGTGGAATTTGAAATCGTATCACTGTTAACTTTTATGAGTGTACAGCAGTAATGTAATGTCCGGAAATGCTTCGTTTTCAAGTTATATATTGGAGTGAAGCGAAAAAAATGAAAAAAGAAAGCCATGATTTGAAAATCATGCCGTCTGACCATACTCATACTCACCATTAAACGTATGTAAATTTTTGTCTGTTTTGCATAATGTTCTGGGATAAATTTTGGTACTTCATGGATATGAAATGAGCTCCATAAAGACATGTGACTGATACCCATCGAATCTTCTAACTATAATGTTCTCGTAGTTCGATTCGCTCCTGAAACTGTTTTATTTATCTGAAATTGGCCACTACCTCCAAGATGTTGGCACGGTCTTAAAATTTTTGTATGCCACTCAGGATGTTTCTTTGCAAATTGGTACTTTCAATTAAAAACTTAACACTTGTACACTGATGTGCTTGATTACCTATAAATTAAGTAAAAAGATATCACAGAGGTTAGTTGAAACATACTATGAATTCAGTTGTTTATTATTTCCATGGTAACAAGAACAACTGAAACATATAACTTCAGTCGTTTGTTATCCCCATGGTAACAAGAACAACTGAAACATATAACTTCAGTCGTTTGTTATCTCCATGGTAACAAGAACAACTGAAACATATAACTTCAGTCGTTTGTTATCTCCATGGTAACAAGAACAACTGAAACATATAACTTCAGTCGTTTGTTATCTCCATGGTAACAAGAACAACTGAAACATATAACTTCAGTCGTTTGTTATCTCCATGGTAACAAGAACAACTGAAACATATAACTTCAGTCGTTTGTTATCTCCATGGTAACAAGAACAACTGAAACATATAACTTCAGTCATTTGTTATCTCCATGGTAACAAGAACAACTGAAACATATAACTTCAGTCGTTTGTTATCTCCATGGTATCTAACAACTGAAGCATAAATACATTCATAATGCGAGTGATGAGGTCTGTACCTTATATTGAAAACGAAACATTTGCGGACACCACACAGACACACACAGATTCGTCGTGCCTCTTGCCCACATTTGTTGCTGTGATGTTTTAACCTGAAATTGTTATTTCCGTTTCAGAGACATGTTCGATAACCACATAGACTATCTGCCTGGGACCTTGTTTGACTACTTAGAAGGCCTTACTCATTTGTAAGTATATTAGGGTTATATACGTAGTATAAGCAAGTAAATCTGAATCATTCACAAAACTACTTTGGAAAACAACCTGTATATTTTCTCTTCCACGTATGTATAGCAGGTGGAGGAGGTATTGTATTACACTCAAACATTCGGTACCGAGATTTTATTGTGAAATACACGTTTTGATATCTCTTGGAGTCCCACATAAAAATCGTTTTAGAAAAACGTTTGTGTTGTGCCGAGTTTGTGTTTTTCAAAAATAGTTTAAGTATTTTTATTAAAGTACGGTATAATTAAGATATCTGTAAGACAAATAAAGTGTACATATTTAATTTTCTATGAATAGTTTGTGAACTGCTGTTCATTCTGAACGCATTGCATATACTTTTCTATATCTGACACCGTAAGGCAGAGTTGGGCAGAAGTCAGTTTTGTGCCAACAACACAACACAACGCAACCCTCTCAAGAAACACGGAAATAAGGCATTGCTGCGAGGGAAGGGGGTTGTAATGATTGAGATAAATTAATATTATTAAAACTGGGAAGTACTTGAGGTCACATGACATCCACAGCTTTTGTCAGACATAGTTTCAGAAATTCACCGTCTTGAAAGATTGTTAGGGATCGAGTGATCTCCCAGGTAAGTATGTAACTAGCATATTTAGTTTTGTATTTAGAGCCATCGATATTCGGTACTTTCTGTAGAATGTTCTTTGTAGTTAACTCCTGCAATAGTTTCGCATATTCAATTCTTAATAAATAATAATAATAATAATAATAATAATAATAATAATAATAATAATAAACTATAAACATTCCCCGTGCAACATTGACGCAGTAATTTGTATCACAAATTATGTAAATGTCAGAGTGATTGTAGTGTGAATATGCATTGTTGTGTGACATTGATTTGAGATGTTTGTTGATTGTAATTATTGTCGAGAAGTAAGTTTATACGGCCTTACTGAAAGTGACAATAATAGCGTGCAATAATGTAGCGAGGGGGTGAGCTGGTTATCATTATTAGAGACGAGCAAATAACGTAATATTGGCGCGTTTTTCTTAGGAATTTGCGGGAACATTTTTCCCTAGAGCATATGTGTTCATAATTTTAATTGGATATAAAAGTAGACGCTAATGTTGGCGCGTTTTATTAACCAATAGCAGCTCAGTTATAATCTTTAGGCATATCGGGGTGTAGGAGTATAAAAAGAGCTAAGTCAGAGGTAGATCCCTCCAGTCCATCGGAAACATTTGTACATTACACGTCGTCTCCAGTCCATCGGAAACATTTGTGCATTACACGTCGCTGAGTTCAACAGAAACAGTCATGGTGAATACATAGCATAGTTTATCGATTCGCAGGTTACGCGTAGCAAAGTTATGAAAAATCTCAAGTGTCGTAAAGTTAATTACACAAAAAGTTGAAGTACGCGAATTAATAATGTGCAGTAAATAAGTTATTATAACAGTTTCAGTTTGGCGAGTGTCAAGATTAATATGTGAAAGTGAATAATGTGTTAAGACAATAAAAGTATAAAACAAATTCTTTTATCAGTGTTATCTTTGGATAAAAAACTCCTTTCCGTTTACACACCTGATTAAGAGATTTGCTTGACCGAGAGATCATAGCTAGCCGGAGGACAGTGAACCCAAAAAAATTAAACACAATAACAGGCGCTCAGTAAAAGATAACACGAAGTGACCGCGACAAATTGTCTTTTATACGTGCGGCAGATAAACAGTAGCATTCTTTCAAACTTAACAAAGAATACTGTCGCAAATTGGCTACCACAACGTGGGGCTCGACAAACAAATGAATAAAACCACTTCAACATATACTTTTAATTTCACCATATGAAGCATGGCTCTAACGCAGTGTGTTTGGACGTTGTCTCTAAATACACAATGTAATGTTTTGAGCAAATTAAACATTTTACAACCTCCTTCAGCACCTCAAAAAAAAAAACAACATTCTCTCATTCTGCACGAAATTCTTTTTTCCGGAAAACCATGGTTTAATAGACAATGCCATCACGAACTCCACCAACCATCCTCTCACCTCTAGCTACTCTGTATTCACTCTTACGTCGATCCGCGGCAAAACAAACGCACGTGGTCAGTGCACCGTGTTGCAACACGGTAGCAATGCGCAGGAAAGTAGTCCCATGCTAATAATCGTAATTTTGGAATATATTATCCTTAAATATTATAATATTCTATACAAATACCTAAGGTTTTATTTAACGCTGATTTATACCGTAAAACAGAGCTACAAGTCACATGACACAATTCGTATGCGTCACCTGAGATCCGGATAGGCGCAGGATATTGTTTACAGCCAGAAACCAGCAGTTGTGTTCAGTATCATGGAGGACGGTGAATTTGCTCTTGTGTTTTCGTCGAATTACGTAAAGCATTAGCCGCGCAAACCATTGACTAGTGGTGAAAAAACAATAGTGTTGAATCTTTATTATAAGTTATGTGAGAAATAACCAACACTTTCCGCGAAAGAAATGGTGAAATTAACTTCTGAGTTCACCGGTGTTTCGAGTACAAGTATAAACAGTGCTTGTGCAGAAAAATCTGAAACGAGAAAAGTGGTTACACCCGAAAAAAATAAACAAACAAAAGCATATGGAATACGCGATGCAAGAATGTAGTGATTTTGAGAAGAATACAATTCGCGTAAATGTGCACAATTTCTTTTTTAAAATGAGCAGGCAACAGTTAATAAAGTGCCGCTTCCAGAGAGCGAATAAATTAGGTTATCGCATACCTGTTACTTTATTTTTCGCTCATTTATTTTAGAATTAACTATTATTATATGTGCAAACGTTTATTTTGTTGCAGGATCAATTTTATCACCTTTAACTCCTAAACGAATATGCTAGTCACCGTTTCAGTTGTCGAAATAAGGACTCTGTTCTTTTTTGCACTACGTGCTGCTTGTACTGGCCACATGGTCTGAAAGTGTGACAGTATTTCTAGTGCGAATGGCGGAAGGATACATTATAGCGGTGCACTGGTCACCTGGGGTTTGTTTTGACGCGGATCAACCTAAGAGTGAATACAGAGTAGTAACACTGACCCAGGCTGTGTGCGCTTTCAGTCGGGTTGCGTTTTGAAGCGCGACACAAGCTTTGCCCACCTCTGCCGGGGATACTTAACAGTTTGCTACACGAATATGTTTTTCCCGTTAAAGGCCACCACATCTGTCACTTTTTTGTCGCATTAACTGTTTTCAAGATATTTGTTGCTATCGCTTAGAGTTATTAGTTTTTAAAGTAATAAAGCCGCTATTCATTTGTTTCTCGTAATATCATGCATAAACTGGTATTTCAAACCTTCACATACAGTCCATTCGGCTAGCGCTTGAAGGAGGGGAGAAAGAGGTTTGACTAACCTGACCTTCCCACTACGGAACGTAAGGCTCGTGATGGTCGAGTGCCAGGCGTGGGCAGTTGAAATGTCGGATTTGCAATATCCTCATTAGGCGACATGACCGCGAACTTGATTCTAATATCTATTTGGCTCAAAATTGCTTCGATGTGGTTGTATATAAGAAACCTGAGTCTATAGGCCGGAGAAGGTATAAGGAATGCGCAATAATCAGTAAAAAATAAAGAATAAATAAAGCATTAAAATATAACAGTATACTTTTGTACTAGTTACATCATCGAATCAAAATAAGATTAATTTTTATCCTCTGAAAATGTATCGTTGTCTTCTTGTAGATCGATTACCAGCTGGCTGTTTTCTATTATACCTTCAAACGAACGATATTTGTTTTCTATTTCTTCAACGTGACGTATGGAATTAGCCCAGTGATTCTTGTTTTATGTCTTTATCGTGATAAAATAAATTAGTCGAAATGATATTAAAAGCCTTCACTTACATGATGATGGTAAAACATGGACGATCGTTTCGAGACTTCAAGGTCTCATCTTCGGCAAGAAGACGACTAAATCTTGCTCCAAGAACACAAAATGTATCTTCCCATGTGGACGATTGGAAGGACCTCAGGTGGCAGTTTTCTTAACTGCTGAAGGTGAACGAGATGGCTGCTGTATCGACATCTCTTGTAGTGCAGTGGTACTTGAAGTAGGATGGGCTCCATCTTGATCTGTTTTCTTCTGAGGTTGAACCAGAAGGTGGCTGACGTCATCAAACGGCGGAATTTCAAAATTTATAACTTGTAAATCATTTTTTAAAAATGAATATATTTTCTCAAGCATCCAACATAGATGAGTCATGTATGGGTTGTAATAGTTCAATGTCTTGACCAATTTCATGTTGTGTATTCCAGAAATGGTGGGACACAGCTGATTTGTCAGTTTGTTTTAATTTAATATTTCTTTGGTGTACTTTAAGACGGATTGAAAGGATCCGTTTTGTTCTTCCAATGTAGAACCTTGTGGCAGTAATTTGTATCACAATAATGTAAATGCCAGAGTGTTTGTAGTGTAAATAAGCATTATTGTATGACATTGATTTGAGATGTTTGTTAATTATAAGCATTGTTAGGAAATAAGTTTACACGGCCTCACTGAAACTGACAATAGGAGCGGATAACAATGAGCGAGGGGGTGAGTTGAATATTAATTAGAAGAGACAAACAAATGACGTCATATTGGCGCGCTTTTCTGTAGAAATGGAGGGAATTTCTTCCCTAGAGCATATGTGTTCGTAATTTTGATTGGATATAAATATAGACGCTAATGTTGGCGCGTTTTATTAACCAATAGCAGCTCGGTTATAATCTTTAGGCATATTGGGGTGTGGGAGTATAAAAAGCTAAAGTCAGAGGCAGATTTCATCAGTCCAACAGAAGCATTCGCGTGTAATACGTCGATCAGTTCAACATAAGTATTCGTGAGTTATACGTCGCGTAGTTCAACGGAAGCATACATAAAGTACACGTTACGCAATTCTACAGAATCTCTCGCGTCTTAAAGTTTGTTATAAATGTGAAACACGCGAATTAATAATGTGCAGTAAATAAGTGATTATAGTGTTATTAGAAAATATAACAGTTTCAGTTTGGCGTGTATCATGAGTCAATATGTGTACTTAATTAATTGTGACGGTAATAAAAGTGTAAAAACAAATTCTTTTATCAGTGTTATCTTTGAGTAACAAATCCTTTCCGTTTACACACCCTGTTCAAGAGATTTGCTTGACCGAGAAATAATAGCTAGCCGGAGGACAATGAACACAACATTCAAAGTAGTAATACAATAACAGGCGCCCAGCAAAAGATAACACGAAGTGACCGCGACAAATTGGATCCCATACGTGGTGCAGACATGAAGCATCTTCCAACTACTTACAACTACCTACAAATAATTCCACTGCAACTTGTCACAGTGATCGCATTTAATTTTATAAATACCAGAAAGAGTTTTCTTATCTTTGAGATTGAGATGTCGGTACAGCAGCCTTCTGGTTCACCTTCAACAGTTATGAAAACTACCACCTGAGGTTCTTCCAATCGTCCACATGGGTAGATACATTTTGTATACTTGGAGCAAGATTTAGTTTTCTTGCCCATGATGGAGCCTTGAAGTCTCGAAACGATCGTCCATCTTTCACCACCATGATGTAAGTGAAGGTTTTTAATATCATTTCGACTCATTTATTTTATCAATTGACTCTTCACTGTTAATATTGTCCTATTTCAACTTTGTTCTTTATCGTATTTTGAACTAAGGCTCGAATTTCAGTAACACGTTTCTTCCGAAGGCACTAATGGATGCAATGTTTCCTTTCAGTTCTGACCACACATATTCTATGGGATTCAGAGTACAGTGATGAGAGGGAAGTGTGACAACTAAGTGGCAGTGCTTAGCAGCACGTGCATTTTATACTTGTTGTATGTTTATTTTATAACCTTTCGCAACTGCAGTACTGTTGTTGGAGGTGGCGTGGTAAATAATAGAGATTAGATAGTTCAAAGTCGCCTTCGGTTTTACACACATATTATGCGTGCTACCCCATGCCGCTTGCTGCATGGACCTGTTCTTCCTTCCTTTCGAATAGACTATAATGACCTGCTTTTTAAGGATCACTCCTGATATACTTACAAGAAATACAAGGGCGGATTGATAAATCCACGATTTTGATGAGAAATAGCGTTCTAATCACAGATTTCTTGTTTACACCCAAGTCTTACATCTATTCTGGGTATAATCGCCAAAATTGGTCATCATTTGTTTCTTAGAACATTGTTGGGAGCGTCTAAAATAAGCAGATGTGTGTTGTTCCGTGGAAAATGGAGAAAAATGAATTTCGTGTTGTGGTAAAGCACTACTTTTTGCGTGGTGAAACGGTGAAGGGAACGGAAGAAAAGCTGAACAGGTATTATGGGGACTCCATCACATGGCATGGTTCACAAGTGGTTCACAGAAATTTGATGTGGCCGTTCGAGCACAAGAGATGCCGTGCACACAGGACGGTCGGTTGAGGTCACAACAGAAGAAATGGTGAACAAAGTTCACGATATTGTGTTGGAAGACCGTGAGATAGCCAAGGCCGTAAACATCTCGAATGAACGGGTGTATAACATTCTGCACGAATTTTTGGAAATCAGAAAGCTGTCAGCAAGTTGGGTGCCACGACTACTCACAGCTGAGAACAAGTGGAATCGTGTGACCATTTCACAGGATTGTTTGAACATGTTCCAGCGCAACCCAAATGAGTTCTTGCGGCGTTATATAACGCTTGATGAAACTTGGATCCATTACTATCAACCTGGAACCAAACAACAATCAAAGCAGTGGATTTCCTTCGCGAACCTGCTCCAAAAAAAAAGCGAAAACCATTCCGTCGGCAGGAAAAATCATGGCAGCTGTCTTTTGGGATTCACAAGGAGTGATAGACATCCACTACCTGGTAAAGGGTAAAACGATCACTGGTACATATTATGCCGCAATGCTGGATCAGTTTCACAAGCAATTGTTAAAGAAACGATCTCATTTGGTGAGGAAAAATGTTCTCTTTCACCCGCACAAAAGTCAGCCATTGCCATTGAAAAATTTGTGGAATTGGACTATGAACTGCTACTTCACCCACCATATTCTCCAGATTTGGCTCCGAGCGACTTCTTTCTCTTCGCAAACTCGAAATATTGACTCGCTGGGAAGAAAATCACGTCCAGTGAACATATCATGGCAGAAACAACCTCATATTTTGCAGATTCGAAAAATCATATTTTTTGAAGGGTTAAAAAAATTGGAGAAACGTTGGACAACGGGTATTGAATTGAAAGGAGAGTATGTTGAGAAATAAAATTGATTTTTTGAAAATAATTGTTATTTTCTTTAAAAAGTCGCTGACTTATCAATCCGCCCTCGTATGTAATGTAACAGTTCCTGCAAACGCCTCTATCGATTAACATGAAGTAGATAGAAGAAGCGGCTTTCCTAATCACAGCTTGTAGAAGAGCCGTAGGAGAAAAATAACAATGTTTTATGCATCTTCTACAAGCTATTCTTACCAAGCCCGGCCGACGTGTGCAACTCGTATTCGGGAGGTCTTGGGTTCGACTATGCGGTTTTCGTCTTTTTTCTTCCCTGGCGTCGTTGCGAGACTGCTTAGTTAGGATCTGCCTCCAGGGGGGACCACCGGAGCTTCGGTGGCTTGTGGTTGAGACCGGGCGGCCTGCAATGCGCTCAATCTGAAAACATTAGGAACCCCGCCCTCGTCATCTAAATCTGGACGCCCTTCAGATCTCTCCCATAATGCCTCCCTTGCAAGGGTCCACGTTAGAAACAAAAACGGCCGTTGCGTCCTACTTGCGGTGCTCTGTCTCGGTTGCGGGGACGTAATGTAATAGCAAAGAATATCTCGGAAATGCTTAGTGCTACAAAAATATAAATATAAATTGTATTTTTAACGAGATCTATATTTCTCTTGTAGTCAGTATTTGTCTAGTTCTTGTGAGTTACTGGTTGTACACAATTCATAAAAAATAAATTGTCAAAAACTTCAAGATATAATGCTTGTTAATATCTCAAATCATATTTTAATATAAATATTTACAAGTTGTTTCAAGAAAATAAAAGGTAAGGAAGAAATTTCGAGACAAAGTGTAGTTTTGCTTGAGGGTTTTCTTGAAAATCTTCGCGACGTACTTCTGAGTTAAATACTTAATTTGGTGGTGTTTAGGCTGTTAAGTTTATACTTTCTCTACTGTTTACCTAGAGTAAGGAAGCGTTACTACTTCTTCAACGGAGTACCGTCCTCTTTGCGGGACTTACAAGTCAATTTCTTGGGTCAGTAGCAACAAGCAAACTCTGGATGATCAGCCCAATGCCCAGTATGGCGGTGAAGAAGAATGAAGTGAAATGTAGTGACGAAAGGGATAATAGGAAAATTCGAGTATCTAATTATCCAAGTCAGCATTCGCCTAGCGACCAACGAAAACTGCGAAAAAGAAACCTTCAGTCAGGTTGGTTGACCCAGGGGTTGGAACCCTAGACCTCCAGAAAGCGAGTCGCACGCGTTACCAGGCGTCCAGATTTCATCGAGAATTAAGTTCCTTGAACCCAAAAAAGCATTTTTAGAAGAATTTGTGTGGGAGAGTGTGTGAGCAGTATACCACGAGGCATCATCCAATTTTGGGCATTAAAATAGCTAATCAATTTCCACTAAGTATACTTCAATTAAGTTAATTGGCTCATTAATAAGGCACTTTATTCGACTGATGAATATTTCCTTAGTGAAACTGATTTATAATTCTACATTTCTATGTTCTTATATTGACAGTGCCAATTGAACAAATGCAGTACACAAAAGCAGTAATATGTACTGCTTCTACATAAGTCAAAAACGAGACGTTCCCACGGCCTACCTTCTTGATCCATGGGTTTTTTCTGGGGTTTCCCCGAGTCACTAGGTGAATCCAAGGAAGGCCCATTGAATCCACCGAATTTTTCTTCCCTCGTTCCCTCTCATTTCATCTTCCTATTTCACGTTAAAGGTTGGCTCTGGGGCTGTGTGCTGGACGACTGCGGACAGATGGCTTGTATGTTGGAACCTCTTCTCGGCCCCGTCAGATGGAGGCCGCTAGAGCGAGCTCTCCCCTGTCTCCGCTATGGGGAGCCAGTGAGCCACACTCTGGTAGCTTGGGAGGGCTGCCTTGAGCGCTCTCTGGCCGGGTGGTCAAATCTGTAACCTTAGGGACCTCTGCGTGTGTCTGACGCCTACGTCGGCCGGTCCTGCAGCACATACGTCACTGTAGTTCCTTCATCTCATCCGTTCCTCCCGGGGGTGTATACACAAAAGACCGCTGTGTGGGTCGAGGAGCTAAGTATCCCCTACGTGGCGTAATCCTAATCTTCCAGAGATGCGACACGAAGACACGAAGACTTTCAAGAAAATTCCCCCACACCAGTCTACCGTTTACGCGAAAAAATAATTTGTTATTTTTGATTTTCTCAAAAACGGCTCTAACTGTTATATACGATATATTTAAGATATTTCCGTGACAAGTGAAATTTATATCTTGTATTTTCTGTAAATAGCTGAGGTCCTCTTCTTTTAAATAGCTTGCATGTTTAGTAAACCATAGAGATAGGCAAAACCTTATTACATACAAATTATTTATAAAAGCACCTATGTTAAGTAAAACTTTTGTGGCGTTAGCTATTTCCGAAATATTCTTTTTTACGGATTTGACTTTTCAGATATTTTTGTTTTTCCAAGTGTAAAATCTGACATTTTTTTTCCATAATCTACTTCAAACATTTTGTCAATAGAGCGTCATTTGTTTTGTTTACACTAACTTGAATATTGTGTGTCAACAAAAACATGGAATTAACTCGTGAAAATGTTCGTGCAATGATTTATTACGATCTTCGACGTGGATTATCAAGACAACGATCAACTAACTTTCACATTTGGCGACCAAGCTCCATCCTTTGCCACTGTGAAACGCTGGTATAACGAATTTAATTGTGGCCGCCGTTCGCTCAATGATGAAGTTCATGAAGGTCGTCCAAAATCGGTTGTTGTGCCAGAAAACATTGATGCTGTGTAAAAACGTCATGCGACATATTGTCAGATTGAGACAACCCTATGCATTAGTTCCACCAGCATATATAGAATATTGCATGATTATTTAGCCGTGAAAAAGGTTTGCTCTCTTTGGAACCCACATAATTTGACAATTTCAAAAAGATGCTCGTGTCGATTGGTGTACAAAAATGCTCGAGAAATACAATGGCGGTGCCTCAAAAGACGTATATAAGATTGTAACAGGTGACGAATCATGGATCTATGCGTATGAGCCGGAACGTAAACAGCTGTCGACTGTATGGGTGTTTCAAGATGAAGCAAATACAACAAAAGTTGTTCGCACTCGAAGCACTTCGAAGCAAATGGTCGCCTGCTTTTTCAGCAAAACTGGTCATGTGGCAACAGTGCCTTTAGAGGAACGTAAAACGGTCAATGCCGAATGGTACACAACCATTTGTTTGCCAGAAGTCTTCGGTGAAGTAAGGAAAACCAACAAGAACCGTAGGATCGTTCTTATCAAGACAATGCGTGCTCACACACATCTCGTCTAACAACAGAGTATTTGAAGGCTCGAAAAATCGAGTTGATGAGTCATCCACCATACAGTCCTGATTTGGCACCCAATGACTTCCTTTTGTTTCCGAACATCAAGAATAAATTGCGAGGACAACGATTTTCGTTGGCAGAAGATGCCGTTGATGCCTTCTAAAACCATGTTTTGGAGGTGTCTCAAGAAGACTGGAATAAATGCTTTGACAAATGGTTCAAACGGATGCAAAAGTGTATTGATCATAATGGAGAATATTTTGAAAAACAATAAAGCAGTTTTCAATCAGAAATTACTTGGTTTTAATTATTAGGCTCAAAATAGTAGTACACCTCGTAGTTTGTAGAAGAGTGAATACAAAAAGTCATGTGAATGCAACACAAGATTTTTTATTATGTTTTGTTTATTCACACACACATTTCAAGCTGTCCCATAATCACGTTGCCAGTTAATTATCCAAATTGGAAATAACCAGCATGGTTTAAGATAAAGTGCAGGTCTATGTACGTCAAATACAAGCATTAAAGTGCATCGCTTAAGAATAATTTTCTGTTTCAGTCTGCGAGATGTTTCAAAAGCAGACAGTAAACACGGCACATTTGGAATCGCTGGTAAAAATGAGAGAGCGTTTTGAACGTGTTTTGTTTATCCAAACGGAGCTGAATTTCACAAACAAAACACAGAGCAACCGCGCAAAGGTCAGTATTGTCAAAATTCCGTCCATTTTACTCCCGGCTTCCATAGCGCCGAGCATAAACAGTCTTTTGTTTTCACAGTTTTTTTGTTGTGACTCTGCGCAACTGCTTATGAAAACACGAAACTGATGCTGGGAGATTTTAAAACGCCTTTCCTTCGGTTGGTCGGTTTTATCTGTTGCTGCCCGTCCCGCATATACCCTAGAAAATTAACTGGGTCATCTTTACTGCTGCCGAGGTCCTTAATTTTGTGTCTCTTTTCTTTACTGTAAGGAATGCGACACGAGGTTTCCAGATTTTTAGTAAGTTATCAAGTACGTAGCGGAAGGGTGGTGAACACCATCCGAAACAGTCATTTATTTCGAAAAATTCGACATTAAAGTTTTCTAGGCAAAAATATTTATAATTAAAGCACACGTGAATTTTCATTTCAACTTGATTTCATCAAACACCCATAAACGGAAGTGGCGTCAGTAGTGTATCACTTTAAAACTTCAAACCTGAGTGAGGGTCAAATTGGGTACCATTAAGATAAATAAGGGTGATCTGACGCAGCGGGAGGTATTCGTACCATCTGGAATAGGCTATTTGACTGGATTCTTGAAACCATCCCATTCAGGATGTTTATCGAGCCCACAAAAAGTGGCTACTTTTAGTTCTTTTATGAATTTCTTTTAAAACATGCACTATTTAAATAACCCGCCAAAACGCTATCTTGAACAATATAGTGGAACTGGATTCATAACGTCATACCTCAGTAAGTAAACATCAAAAGTGACAAGTTGATTTAGCATTCTAATGTTCGTGTTATTTTTACAGTGATGTACCCAAGAAAATGACTATAGTATAAAGTACCAACCTTATAAATCTTAAGTTTTAAGTTTGACGATGCTATGTTGTTTAGTAATTGTTTGGCAGCCATTAATAGTGAACTCTCTCAGCGAATTTGTAAACATGGATAAAACTGGTCATCGTTATGTGATACAATAACTTCATTTGAAAGGTCTTAGTCCAACTAATATTAAAGCTGAGCTAGATTCTACTCTGGGGGAGTCTGCTCCTTCGTTTACAACAGTAAAATATTGGGTGGCAGAGTTTAAGCGAGGCCGTACGAGCTGCCAAGACGAACATCGCAGTGGTCGACGAAATGAGGTGACCACGTCAGAAATTGTGAAGCAAATCCACAAAATGGTATTGGATGACCGTCAACTGAAAGTGCACGAGCTAGCAGACATCAAAGGCATTTCAAAAACTGCTGTACATCGCACACTAACTGAAAATTTAGACATGAGAAAGCTGTGCGCAAGATGGGTGCCGCGTTTACTCACAACGGAACAAAAGCAGCATCGTGAAGATGTTTCTTTCGAGTGTATGGTGATGTTTCGCTGCAATAAAGTCAATTTCTTGCGTCGAGTCATAACCATGGATGAAACATGGGTCCATCACTTCACACCTGAGACAAAGGAACGGTCAAAACAGTGGATTGAAAGGGGAGAATCCGCCCCAAAGAAGGCGAAGTCAGTTTCATCTGCAGGCAAGGTCATGGCGTCAGTTTTTTGGGGATGCGCTAAGATAATTTTCATTGATTATCATCAAAAAGGAAAAGGAATCAATTGTGAGTATAATGAAACTTATTACAGCATTTTAATGATCAAATCAAGCAAAAACGGCCGCAATTAATAAAAAAGACTTCTGTTTCATCAAGACAATGCATCACTTCACACATCCATTATTGCCATTGCCAAAATCAATGAGTTAAAGTTCGAATTGCTTCCTCCTGCGCCCTATTCGTCAGATTACCCCCTCTGATTATTTTCTGTTTCCAAAGTTGAAGAAACGGCTTGACGGTAAAAGATTTTGCAACACTGAAGAGGTGGAGTCTACAGTTGATGGCTATTTTGCAGAATTCGACTGTTCTCACTATAAACAGGGTATCGAAGCTATTGAACATAGCTGGGAAAAGTGTATCGAGTTGAAAGAAGACTATGTAGAGAAGTAAAGATGTTTTTTCCCAAACTTCTTGTGTTTTCTTTGTTAGGTCGGGTACTTTTGGGACAGCCCCCGTACGTCAAAAAGACGTCAGAAAAACTATTTGCATGTGTTCCAAATAATGCAAAATGCGCAAAAGGTGGTTACAACTAGCTCGCATCCTGATGATATAGTGGATGATTCGTTTGTTTTCTTCAGTGAAGACTACTTTGATGTATGTAAACATTATTATTATTATTATTATTAATGATTATTTCATTGTAAAGACATATCTAAATTATGAATGGTCTGTCTTACCAGTCTCAGGTTGGAGTTCAATGTTGAAAGAACTAGCTCTCACTTTGTGTTCAGGACAGATCCTGCATTTGAGTGTGCAAAGGTCAGATTCACAATGCAGTGTCAGGTAACCAATAGCTTCATCTCCATAAGATTCTCTTGTATCCCTGCAAAGGAAAATTAACTACTATAAACGCGAATTTGCCGTATAACTAACCTAACCTACCATATTTTACATTATCATAACAACCACAATTATGTTATATGTGCTATTATTTCACCTCAACAGGTTTATGACAGTTTACTAAGCCGGTAAGGTACTTACACTGCTGTTTTTAAATTTATAAACTCAATAGCATAAAAGTCGGGGTAATTTCTTTCTCCACTACGTATAGTAAGTAGGGGAAGTATTGTATTCCACCCCAAAAATTCGATACCGAGATTTAATCGGAAATATATGTTTTGAGCCTCCTGAAACAAAAAAAAGGATTTTTGGAAACATGCCCGTGTGTGTGTGTGTGTGTGTGTGTGTGTGTGTGTGTGTGTGTGTGTGCCTGTCTGTCTGTCTATCTGTGAACACAACTCAGAAACAAACAGTCGGATAAACACCAAACTTGGTATTTAGGTTCAGTATCTTCCAGAGATGCGACACGAAAGTTTTCAAGAACATCCCCCACCCCAGATCACTCTTTACATGGAACATTTTTCGAAAGTTTTAATTTTCTCAAAAATGGCTCTAACGATTTTGATTAAAATATCATATGTTTAAGATATTTTCATGACAAATGAAGTGTATTCGAATTTTCTGGGAATGTCTCCAAAAGTATTCTTCATTGTGAACGACTTTTGCATAACTGGTAAACCATAAG
The DNA here is from genome assembly GCA_030765065.1 of Deroplatys truncata. Taxonomy (NCBI): domain Eukaryota; kingdom Metazoa; phylum Arthropoda; class Insecta; order Mantodea; family Mantidae; genus Deroplatys; species Deroplatys truncata. Next base: position 27,947,002 of record CM060981.1, on the reverse strand, counting down.
AGATGGACAAAATTTTACTACACAAAAAATGTAGATCGCGTTAAAATACACAATTTATAGCATATACATTATTTTTTGTTGAGTGAACCATTTTCGAGATATTGCGTTTTATTCCCTTAAATTTTCCAATACTTATACTTTTTCTCAAATGGAAATTCGTTATTCATTTTTTTTATGTCCTGGACATGCAGAGAGTGTGGAATGCGCCACATAGCAACCAGCTGTTAAAACATTTTACTATCGCTTGAAGTCTACCATATTCCCCTTGCACCTACAAGAAAATTAGCAATAAGATTAACATCTCGATTAACATGAAGCATGTGGAGAATAAGCGTTTGAAAAATAGTTTGTACAAGAGTAGAGAAAGTCATGTGAGTGTAACACATCAGATTTTTTTTAAATAAAACTCCGACCATAATGGTATCAACTTGAAGCAGGTTTCCACTGTTTGCTTTCACAAAGTTGCTCTCCATAATTGGATAGATTAATATGGAAATCGTAAAAAATCACTAACATTGGATGTTATAATAAATAGTAGTTTCAAAGCCGTCAAGGAACGCAAAGGAACGGTAATCAATGACAAACACATTTACTGAGGTGTAACTCATCATAGATTGAGCCAATTCATACGATTAAAAAGTTAAGCTTTTTTGTTTTTTATTTGTACAAATAATCCATTATTTGTAGTCGGATTAATACAAAACTCTTTTAAACCCCATAATCTATGCGGATATCAATAGTTACGTCATTATTTTTCACACTGCCAAATACCTATTGAAGGGCCCAGTATAAAAAGAGCACATGCCAGCTGTGTATTGATTTTGGTACAGGAAGACAGTCCATACCATTTAAACTGTATTCACTCTTAGGTTGATCTAAACCAAAACAAAACCCAAGTGACCAGTGCACCGTTATAATGTATCCCTCCGCCATTCGCGCCAGAGATACTGCCATACTTTCAGGGCCATGTGACAGAGCACGTGATACAAAGAGAACAGGGTCCGACAACTTAAACGATGACCAGCATACTCTGTTAAGGTTGAAGGTGATAAGATTCATATTTGTAACAAAATAAATGTTTGCATATATAATAATAGCTAATTCTAACAGAAACGAGCGAAAAAGAAAGTAATAGGTATGCGATATCTTACATTTATTCGCTCTCTGGAAGCGAACTTATCAACTGTGGGCGGCTCATTTTTAAAAAAGAAATTCTAATATTGTTACGTGAATTGTATTCTTGTTACATTCTTGCATCACGTATTTCACACACTTTCTGTTTTTCCGCGTGTAACCACTTTCCCGTTTCAGATTTTTTTTTAACTAGCACTGTTTATACTTGTAATCGAAACACCGGTGAACTCCACCAATTCTTTCACGGGAGTTGAAAGTACGTTTTGCGTAGTTAAATAAAATTGCAATCATAGGGAGACACACACACACACACACGGACATGTTTCCAAAAATGCTTTTTTTTTGGATTCAGGGGGACTTAAAACATACATTTCCGGTGAAATCTCGGTATCGAATATTTGGGTGGAATACAATACTTCCCCTACTCACTATACGTAGTAGAGAAAGTAAAAAGTATTTTTGGAAACGTGTGTGTGTGTGTGTGTGTGTGTGTGTGTGTGTCTCTGTGAACAACATAACTCAGAAACGAACAGTCGGATAAACACCAAACTTGGTATTTAGGTTCAGTATCTTCCAGAGATGCGACCTAAAGGTTTTCAAGAAAATCTCTCCACCCCAGATTACCCCTTACATGGAACATTTTTCGAAAATTTTAATTTTCTCAAATATGGCTAACGATTTTTATTAAAATATCATATGTTTAAGATACTTTCATGACAAATAAAATGTATATCTTGTCATATATATTTGTTTTGTTGAGTGAACCATTTTCGAGATATTGCTTGTTATTCCCTTAAATTTTCCAATACTTAAAATGGGAATTCGTTATTCATCTTTTTCGCATCTACAAGAAAATTAGCAATAAGATTAACATCTCGATTAACATGAAGCATATGGAGAATAAGCGTTTGTAAAAATAGATTCTACAAGAATAGAGAAAGTCATGTGAGTGTAATACATCAGATTTTTTCTCCAAAAAATCAATTTTATTTCTCAACATAGTCTCCTTTCAAATCAATACACGTTGTCCAACGTTTCTCCAATTTTTAACCCTTCCAAAAGATATGATTTTTCGAACTCTGCAAAATATGAGGTTGTTATTGGTATGATGTGTTCACTGGACGTGAATCTCTTCCCAGCGAGTCAATTTTTCGAGTTTGCGAAGAGAAAGAAGTCGCTCGGCGCCAAATCTGGAGAATATGGTGGGTGAGGTAGCAGTTCATAGTCCAATTCCACAAATTTTGCGATGGCAATGGCTTACTTGTGTGCAGGTGAAAGAAAACCTTTTTCCTCACCAAATGAGATCGTTTCTTTAACAATTGCTTGTGAAACTGATCCAGCATTGCGGCATAATATGAACCAGTGATCGTTTTACCCTTTTCCAGGTAGTGGATGTCTATCACTCCTTGTGAATCCCAAATGACAGCTGCCATGATTTGTCCTGCCGACGGAATGGTTTTCGCTTTTTTTGGAGCAGGTTCGCAGAAGCAAATCCGCTGCTTTGATTGTTGTTTGGTTTCTGGTTGATAGTAATGGATCCAAGTTTCATCGACCGTGAAATTAACATCTCGATTAACATGAAGCAAATGGAGAATAAGCCTTTGTAAAAATAGTTTCTACAAGAATAGAGAAAGTCATGTGAGTGTAATACATTAGATTTTTTTCTCCAAAAAATCAATTTTATTTCTCAACGCAAGAATTGGGTTGCGCTGGAACATGTTGAAATATCACTGTGAAATGGTCACACGATTCCGCTTGTTCTCAACTGTGAGCAGTCGCGGCACCCATCTTGCTGACAGCTTTCTCATACCCAAAAATTCGTGCAGAATGTTATACACCCGTTCACTCGAGATGTTTACGGCCTTGGCTATCTCGCGGATTTTCACTCGGCGAACACAATATCGTGAACTGTGTTCACCATTTCTTCTGTTGCGACCTCAACGGGCCGTCCTGTGCGCACGGCATCTCTTGTGCTCGAACGGCCACATAGAAATTCTGTGAACCATGCCATGTGATGGAGCAGAGTCCCTATAATACTTGTTCAGCTTTTCTTCCGTTTCCTTCACCGTCTTACCACGCAAAAAGTAGTGCTTTGCCACAACACGAAATTCAATTTTCTCCATTTTCTCATCTGCTTATTTTAGACGTTTTCAACAATGTTCTGAGAAACAAATGACAACGAATTTCTGCGATTATACCCAGAATAGATGTAAGACTAGGGTGCAAACAAAAACCTGGGATTAGAAGGTATCTCTCGTCAAAGCCATGGACTTATCAGTCCGCCCTCATAAGTTTGTTTCATAGAGTGTTTGTGTACAGTGATATGATATAAAAATCGCTATAGCAAGAATATTTAAAGAAGTGAATAAAACGAAACTTTTTCATAAAAAGAGTAGTTTGGATAAGGAGAATTTTCTTGAAAATCCTTGTGTCACGTCCTAGGAAGGTGCAGAATTTTTTTATTCGTTATGGTCTTCTCAGGCACACCAAAATTACATGAACCTTTTACAGTTTTGGGGGGGAGAAGGGATTCAGTGGAGCTCAAAAGTTTTATTTCTGTCTACATGTTATTGGATATCGAATACTTGATATATAATTATTCCTCTACCTACTAATGGTAAAAGTAAAACGCCTTTCATATAAACCTGACTGCATGTGGTTAAAGTATATTTTTCTGTTGTCAGAAAAATTTTAATAAGATGTCTTATTGAGTCCGTCTTCAAATCTTATCTTCAAGGATTTTCATGTCTCATAGGTTATTAGCATACTTGCCAACTTTTACGGTTTGCCCGTAAAATGCACGAGAGCGGAGGCGTTTTTATGACTTTACGGCAAAGAAGGCGTTTTTACGGTTTTGTGGGCAGATTCAAACTGTTGCACACTTTTATCACAAAATAATATTAATTCTATTTCACTATAGGTTAGGTTATTCAACGGAGGGGGGACATCTCGCGCACTGAGACCTGCGTACATCTATTGTGGCTACCACCCTCCAAGAGGAAGGGATGAGGTGAAGGAACAACAGGAGTCTACAGGCCACAGAGACGCGCGTAAGACCCTAACATTTCCAAGCTCGCAGGTCCTTCCCACTGCTGGAGCCGCCAAGAGCACCGCAATACACCACGAAACCTAGAAGCACACTTGAAGGATGAGAAGGAAACAGAATGAAACAAAAATGATGGAAATAAAATTGTGGTAGAAAAGAAACTACCCCAGCATTCGCCTGTCGACCCGCAAAAAAACGCATGGGCCAAGGTTGGCGGTCACCGGGATCGAACCCGCGACCTCCTGAATGTGAGTCTCACTCGTTACCGGAGCGCCATCTCGCTCCGTTTTATTGCATTATATTGTAACTTAAGATTACAGACTGAATGGTATACAGTGCTGTGATAGACCAGAGCTTATCTGTGTGTCTATCTTTCATCACGATCATGGTCCCTCCTCACTGGACTGCAACAAAGTATATAGCACCACTAGTGACCTCTAGTAAATTGTATACAGTGCTATGATAGACCAGAGTTTATCTGTGTGTCTATCCATCATGATCATGGTCTACCTTCACTGGGCTGTAACAAAATGTATAGCACCACTAGTGAGCTCTAGTAAATGGTATACAGTGCTGTGATAGACCAGAGCTTATCTGTGTGTCTATCCTTCATCATGATCATGGTCTACCTTCACTGGGCTGTAACAAAATGTATAGCACCACTAGTGAGCTCTAGTAAATGGTATACAGTGCTGTGATAGACCAGAGCTTATCTGTGTGTCTATCCTTCATCATGATCATGGTCTACCTTCACTGGGCTGTAACAAAATGTATAGCACCACTAGTGAGCTCTAGTAAATGGTATACAGTGCTGTGATAGACCAGAGCTTATCTGTGTGTCTATCCTTCATCATGATCATGGTCCCCCTTCACTGGGCTGGAACAAAACGTATATCACCACTAGTGACCTCTAGTAAATGATATACAGTGCTATGATAGATCAGAGCTTATCTGTGTGTCTATCCTTCATCATGATCGTGTTCCTCCTTCACTGGGCTGCAACAAAATGTATAGCACCACTGGTGACCTCTAGTAAATGGTACACAGTGCTATGATAGATCAGAGCTTATCTGTGTGTCTATCCTTCATCATGATCGTGTTCCTCCTTCACTGGGCTGCAACAAAATGTATAGCACCACTGGTGACCTCTAGTAAATGGTACACAGTGCTATGATAGATCAGAGCTTATCTGTGTGTCTATCCTTCATCATGATCGTGTTCCTCCTTCACTGGGCTGCAACAAAATGTATAGCACCACTAGTGACTTCTAGTAAATGGTATACAGTGCTATGATAGACCAGAGCTTATCTGTGTGTCTATCCTTCATCATGATCATGGTCACCCTTCACTGGGCTGCAACAAAATGTATAGCACCACTAATGACCTCTAGTAAATGGTATCCAGTACTGTGATAGACCAGAGCTTATCTGTGTGTCTATCCTTCATCATGATCATGGTCCCTCTTCACTGGGCTGCAACAAAATGTATAGCACCACTAGTGATCTCTAGTAAATGGTATCCAGTACTGTGATAGACCAGAGCTTATCTGTGTGTCTATCCTTCATCATGATCATGGTGTCTCTTTACTGGGCTGCAACAAAATGTATAGCACCACTAGTGATCTCTAGTAAATGGTATCCAGTACTGTGATAGACCAGAGCTTATCTGTGTGTCTATCCTTCATCATGATCATGGTCCCTCTTCACTGGGCTGCAACAAAATGTATAGCACCACTAGTGATCTCTAGTAAATGGTATACAGTGCTATGATAGACCAGAGCTTATCTGTGTGTCTATCGTTCATCATGATCGTGTTCCCCCTTCACTGGGCTGCAACAAAATGTATAGCACCACTAGTGACCTGTAGTAAATGGTATACAGTGCTATGATAGACCAGAGCTTATGTGTGTCTATCCTTCATCATGATCATGGACCCCCTTCACTGGGCTGCAACAAAATGTATAGCACCACTAGTGATCTCTAGTAAATGGTATACAGTGCTATGATAGACCAGAGCTTATCTGTGTGTCTATCCTTCATCATGATCATGGTGTCTCTTTACTGGGCTGCAACAAAATGTATAGCACCACTAGTGATCTCTAGTAAATGGTATACAGTACTGTGATAGACCAGAGCTTATCTGTGTGTCTATCCTTCATCATGATCGTGTTCCCCCTTCACTGGGCTGCAACAAAATGTATAGCACCACTAGTGACCTGTAGTAAATGGTATACAGTGCTATGATAGACCAGAGCTTATGTGTGTCTATCCTTCATCATGATCATGGTCCTTCTTCACTAGGCTGTAACAAAATGTATAGCACCACTAGTGACCTGTAGTAAATGGTATACAGTGCTATGATAGACCAGAGCTTATGTGTGTCTATCCTTCATCATGATGATGGTCCTTCTTCACTAGGCTGTAACAAAATGTATAGCACCACTAGTGACCTCTAGTAAATGGTATACAGTGCTATGATAGACCAGAGCTTATCTGTGTGTCTATCCTTCATCATGATCATGGTCCTTCTTCACTAGGCTGTAACAAAATGTATAGCACCACTAGTGACCTCTAGTAAATGGTATACAGTGCTATGATAGACCAGAGTTTATGTGTGTGTCTATCCTTCATCACGATCATGGTCCCTCTTCACTGGACTGTAACAAAACGTATAGCACCACTAGTGACCTCTAGTAAATGGTATACAGTGCTATGATAGACCAGAGCTTATGTGTGTCTATCCTTCATTATGATCATGGTCCACCTTCACTGGGCTACAACAAAATGTATAGCACCACTAGTGACCTCTAGTAAATGGTATACAGTGCTATGATAGACCAGAGCTTATCTGTGTGTCTATCCTTCATCATGATCATGGTCCACCTTCACTGGGCTACAACAAAATGTATAGCACTATTAGTGACCTCTAGTAAATGGTATACAGTGCTATGATAGACCAGAGCTTATCTGTGTGTCTATCCTTCATTATGATCATGGTCCACCTTCACTGGGCTACAACAAAATGTATAGCACTATTAGTGACCTCTAGTAAATGGTATACAGTGCTATGATAGACCAGAGCTTATCTGTGTGTCTATCCTTCATTATGATCATGGTCCACCTTCACTGGGCTACAACAAAATGTATAGCACTATTAGTGACCTCTAGTAAATGGTATACAGTGCTATGATAGACCAGAGCTTATCTGTGTGTCTATCCTTCATCATGATCATGGTGTCTCTTTACTGGGCTGCAACAAAATGTATAGCATCACTAATGACCTCTAGTAAATGGTATACAGTGCTATGATAGACCAGAGCTTATCTGTGTGTCTATCCTTCATTATGATCATGGTCCACCTTCACTGGGCTACAACAAAATGTATAGCACTATTAGTGACCTCTAGTAAATGGTATACAGTGCTATGATAGACCAGAGCTTATCTGTGTGTCTATCCTTCATTATGATCATGGTCCACCTTCACTGGGCTACAAGAAAATGTATAGCACTATTAGTGACCTCTAGTAAATGGTATACAGTGCTATGATAGACCAGAGCTTATCTGTGTGTCTATCCTTCATTATGATCATGGTCCACCTTCACTGGGCTACAACAAAATGTATAGCACTATTAGTGACCTCTAGTAAATGGTATACAGTGCTATGATAGACCAGAGCTTATCTGTGTGTCTATCCTTCATCATGATCATGGTCCCTCTTCAATGGGCTGTAACAAAATGTATAGCACCACTAGTGACCTCTAGTAAATGGTATACAGTGCTATGATAGATCAGAGCTGTGTGCCTATCCTTCATCATGATCATGGTGTCTTTACTGGGCTGCAACAAAATGTATAGTGTTTGTATTGCGCCATTAATGTCGTCTAGAAACCATACATTCAGTAATGGACGACGTCGACTGTTAAGTGAACTTCCTCATGTGCATTATAGGCTGTGGGATCGTTTCCTGTTTTTTGTAGCAGTTTTTGTTTATAGTTTATGTTACGAACGATAAAATATGGAGGATTATAAATCTGTGTATGTTCTAAGAAGAGGTGCTTTTTGTATTAATACGTGTTTATTGTGTTATTAGGAAGAATTTCAGTATGTGTGACGGAAACAAGTAGTAGTACTAGGTCTTGAGGGACTCTTATGAAGGGAATTCCCATTTACTTTTACATACTAGGGCGATAGTGAAAAATAATTTAGAATCTCATGTTTCTATAAACAATTGAATTTTGTTTATATTTCACAGCTACTTTCTAATGTTTCGCGAATTGATGGCAATGTCGTTTGTTCCATCTCCTCTAATAATTTGTTAATTATCACCATTTAAAGATTTCATGTTACCCAAACATTAATTTGACTAGAGAACATTTACGCTCTTAAGTCGTCATAAATGCATTTGGCGAAGAAACCCCTTCTAAGGCAACTATTTATACTTGGTACAGCGAATTCAAGAGAGATCGGCTTTTCCTTGTGCCGGATTTCGTGAAGTCCGCCCAAGAACTGCTGTTGCTGATGAAAATATTGCCGCTATTCGAGCAGTGCTTGAAGAAGATCAACATACATCTTATGAATTTATTCGGACGACATTAGGCATTGGTATGAGTCAAATCCAAAATATTTTACATCAACAGTTACACGTGAGAAAACTTTGTTGTCGACTCCTGATCAAAAACAACAATGCATTGATTGGTGCAGAAAAACACTGGAAAAAGTCCAGATTGGTTTGGAATATCGTTGCTGGCGGTGAAGATTGGATTTGTTGTTATGATCCTGAAATGAAAATTCAAAAGTCCGTCGAATTCGCAGTGCTGGTAAGAAGATGGTTGCTATTGTTTTTTCTAAAACGGACCATATTGCAACTACAGCATTAGTTGATAGACTTTTAAAAAGTTCATGAAAAGCGCCCAAAAGATAAAAAAAAATGTTGCATCATGACAACGCATCGTCGCATACAGCAAAACTAACAATCGAGTATCTGGATGCCCTAAAGCTCAGCACCATGGACTTTCCACCTGACGCAGGTAATTCTTTCAGCCCCACGTTTAGGCGCAACATGACGCAGCCAAGCTCCGTCCTCCAACAATGAAGCAATACTTTTGCCTCACGGTTGCTGCTTGTCTCCTCCCAGTTGGTTCTTCTTTTCCCACGGCTGCTCCAGCATGAAACAATAACCTCAGGGTATGCGTGGGTGTGTACAGAGAAACACACAAACGCTGTCTTGGAACACTTTTATTCACTATTTAAAATAATACTTTAGGTTTGCCGATCACTATTAAATGTATACGAGGATACTTTGTCTTTACCAAGACCAAAGAATATTAACTACAGCTAAGCGTTCTTTCCTCTAGCATGTTCGCCACCATTCTTCTCCACACGACGAGAAAGTCGTCCTGCACTCACCAGGCACTCAGGCAGACTTGACTATCACCACCGCTGCACAAGGAAAACCAACGCCTAAACTTCCCCTCAAACTTAGCGTCATGATGCTTAGAGTGACCTTCACCAGGCTAAGTGCAGCTGTACTCGGCTGTTTACCAGGAAAAACTAGCTTCAATGGTATTTACCCTTTCTACCCGAGGCTGGTCACTAATTAACAAAACTGTGCCTTTCTTGTCTTTCTATCGCTTTTACAGTCAACAATTTTCACAATGCTTCTCCTTTTTATACATACACTGATTTTAAATATATTAATACTTATTTTATATCACTATCCTTCTCAGATTATTATGATACTTATTGCCTTTACAATTCCGGCTTCACACCATACAGCTCTGACCTACCACTTAGTGATTTTGTTTCCAAAAATTAAATATAAAATATGTGAATAACTTTTTGTCATCAGATGAAGCAGTGGAACATTATAAAATTCTGGTTTCTCAAGTGCTTCAGAAAGAGTGACATCATTGCTCCAAGGACTGCTTTCATCGAATGCAACAGTATATTGATGTTGAAGAGGAATACTTTGAAAGACAATAAAATCGTTTAATTACTTTCTCTACTACGTATAGTAAGTATGGGAGGTATTGTATTCCACCCAAAAATTCGATACCGAGATTTCACCGGAAATATATGTTTTGAGACCCCCTGAATCCAAAAAAAGCATTTTTGGAAACATGTCCGTGTGTGTGTCTGTGAACAGCAAAACTCAGAAACGAACAGTCGGATAAACGCCAAACTTGGTATTTAGGTTCAGTATCTTACAGAGATGCGACACGAACCTTTTCAAGAAAATCCCTCCACACCAAATTACCCTTTATATGGAACATGTTTCGAAAATTTTAATTTTCTCAAAAATGGCTCTAATGATTTTGATTAAAATATATGTTTAAGATATTTTTATGGCAAATAAAAGGTATATCTCGAATTTTCTGGGAATGCCTCCAAAAGTATTCTTCATTGTGAACAACTTTTGCATAACTGGTAAACCATAAGAGATAGACAAAATTTTACTACACAAGAAATATAGATCGCATTAAAATACACAATTTATGTCTTATACATTTTTTTGTCGAGTGAACCATTTTCGAGATATTTCTTGTTATTCCCTTAAATTTTTAAATACTTAATTTCTCAAATGGGAATTCGTTATTCATTTTTTTGTCTTCGATTTTCAAAGAGTATTAATATGTGGCAAAGAGAATGGTGCTGCACCTAGCAACTAGCTATTAAGAGATATGTCTATGCTTAAAGGCTACTGTATTGCTATATTGCCCTTGTAAATATATATTCCCCTTACATCTTTAAGAAAATTAGCAATAAGATAGAGTCTGCAAATGTTTATCTCGATTAACATGAAGTAGGTGGAGAATGAGCGTTTGTAAAAATAGTTTGTACAAGAGTACAGAAAGTCATGCGAGGGTAACACATCAGATGTTTTATAAAAGTAATCCTTGTTTGATTTTCTAATAATTATTTTGGTCTCCCTCATAGATTTTTGTACATTTACTGCACTGAAGGTTTTACACATTCTAAATTCCATACCATTGCAACATATTACGCTCTGCTGGACGAGGGACAGTTTACGGGTTTCAATTTCAAGAGGTTAGCAAGTATATATTAGTTAAAGATGGCACTGTATTCCTCTAAAACCTTTGTTAGTGGGAGTTTGTATATGTTACACCTACAGTGTTAAATTTCTACTGTACTCAAACACTTACCATTGCCTTAACTAAAAGGTCTTTTCCTCCATGCTTATTTATAAGATCTATTGTATTTAAACAGACTTTCTGACAGTTATTATTTATTTATTTATTTATTACAGGAGACTGCACAGAAACCGTATTGTGGAACTTCCAGAAAGAATTTTTATGAAACTCTCCAACCTTGAAACACTGTAAGTTATTTTGAAAGAAATTTAGATTTGTTTATTTAAGGTATAGGAAGTTTGAAGTGCTAGTTTCTACAAATTCCAACCAACTCACCTGAAATGTTTATAAATCTTGATAAATATAATTATAGTACAAGATTGATGTTCATTGTCTAACTCTCCAAGAAAATAGCTTTCAAAAATTGAAAATGGAGTCAAATCTTATACCCCACATTATGAAATTTTGGAAGGCTGAAGTTTTCAATTTTGTATATCTTAATATCTTAACAACAATACATGGCATTTAGTACAACTTTTCATGGAAAACTAATAAAGTTTCTCACATATTTAATTTTATAAAAAAAATCATGTATTATATTACCAAAACTTTAATCCAAAACTATACTGAAAATATTAAGGAATTAAAGAAAAATTCTAATGTGATGCATTCACATGACTTTCTGTATACTCTATCGCTTATTAGTGTGTATACAAACTATTCTTACTAAAGCTTATTACTTTCTCTACTACGTATAGTAAGTAGGGGAAGTACTGTGTTCCACCCAAAAATTCGATACCGAGATTTCACCAGAAATATATGTTTTGGAAACATGTCCGTGTGTCTGTGTGTCTGTCTGTCTGTGAGCAGCATAACTCAGAAACAGTCGGATAAACACCAAAGTTGGTATTTAGGTTCAGTATCTTCCATAAATGTGACACATAGGTTTTCACGAGAATTCCCCCAACCCAGATTACCCTTTACATAGAACATTTTTCGAAATTTTTAATTTTCTCAAAAATGGCTCTAACGATTTTGATTAAAATATCATACGTTTAAGATATTTTCATAACAAATGAAAAGTATATCTCGAATTTTATGGGAATATCTCCAAAAGTATTCTTTATTGTGAACGACTCTTGCATAACTGGTAAACCAAAAGAGATAGACAAAATTTTACTACACAAAAAATGTAGATCGCGTTAAAATACACAATTTATGTCATATACATTTTTGTTGTTGAGTGAACCATTCTCGAGTTATTGCTTGTTGTTCTCTTATATTTTCCAATACTTATACTTTTTCTCAAATTTGTTATTCAATTTTTTTGTCCTGGTAATGAAAAGAGAATGGAATACTCCACATAACAACTAGCTCTTAAAATATTTGACAATAGCTTAAAGCCTACCAATTCCCCTTGCATCTACAAGAAAATTAGCAATAAGATGAACATCTCGATTAACATGAAGCATATGGAGAATAAGCGTTTGTAAAAATAGTTTGTACAAGAGTAGAGAAAGTCATGTGTGTGTAACACATAAGGTTTTTTTCTATCTACTTCATTTTAATCCAAATAAACGTTTGCAGAAACAGTTACATTACACATTTCGTTATAGATGCAAAGAGAACAGCGACAGTCAAATGTTTAACAACTGGATGCTATATGCTGGTCTTAAAATTCCATGCTCCGTGAGCGATCGCGATAAGCAACTGAATATCGAAAAAACTTATAAAGAATGACAAAGTATTGAACAATTCGAGCCATTAATGACGAATATCTTGGAAATGGCTGATGCCACAAAAAAAGTTATTTGAAATAAAGTGTATGTTTTAAAGAGATCTACTTCTTTTGGGGTAAGTTTTTGTCTATCGGTTAACATTTACCAGACATACAACATTATATAAAATTCCTTTCGAATGAAGAGGACTTCGCAGCCTATTCCCAGAAAATTCCAGATATACATTTTATTTGTAATGTAAATATCTTTAATATATGTTATTTCATCTAGAGCCACTTTATAGGAAACAAATGATTTTTTGGATTGAGGTGCCTCAAAACATGTATTTCCGATGAAGTCTGGGTATAGAATTTTTTGTTAGAATGAAATACATTCTATACCTACTACGTACGTGGTAGAGAAAGTAAAAATCGAATGAGTTACATTCACATTACTTTTCCTACAGTCTTCTGCAAAAGGTAATTATAAAACCTTATTATCCTATCTACTTCTTGTTAATTCAGATAAACCTTGAGTACACATTTCGTTGTACGATACAGAAGGTAAACCGATAGTCAGATTTTTAAAGAGTGTGTTGCTAGGCGATGACTTTGAAATTATATACTCTTTGCATAGCCACGAGAAAAAAGAATGGAAGGAAGAAAAAATGAATAACGACTTCCCAGCTGAGGAAAGTATAAGCACTTGAAAATTCAAACCATTAACAAGGAATATCTCAGAAATAGTCAACTTCACAAATAAAAAAGTTATTTTGCATAAATAGTGTGATTTAATGATTTGCGGTTTACCAATTATACAAGTCATTCAGAATGAAGAGGACTTCACAGGCTATTCTCAGAAAATTCAAGATACCAATATAATTTATTTTTCGTCAAGTATACATCTTAAATGTATGGTATTTTAATCAAGATGGTTAGAATCATATTTGAGAAAATAAAACAAAAAACATGTTTCAATATAGAAAGTAGTTTTGCGGTGGGATTTTCTTGAAAAATCTTCGTATCTTTGGAAGATACTGAATTTTTACCTACGGGACCTAAAACCGTAAATTTCCATTGAAATCTCGATATTGAATTTTTGGATGGAATACAATACTTTCAATCAATCAATCAATCAATCAATTTTATCGAGTTGAAATCTTGGGGAAGCGGTTATAAACATCGTTAAAATACAAAGAATTACGCATAAGCATTAAAAATGTATAATAATAGTTTAATCAAATTGTTCGTCAATGGAATAAAAAGAATTTAAAATTAGGCAGTTATGAATAACGTCTTTGATTCTGGATAAATCTACATTAACGGCTGCAATGGGGTAGTGTATCAAATAAACTTATATATTGTAAATAGAGCTAATGTTCCGTTTGAGCCACTTTTACCCTCTGTGGGGGAGATATTACTGTGAGTTTGTAATGGACAGATTGACTTTTCATTAGGCAATGATACATACAGGATGACTCAAAAATACTTTTACAAAGTTTGGGGACGGGTTCCTTACACGAAACAAGAAAAAGTCCATGTAAACATGTGTTCCAAAAAAGTTCAAAATGTTATTAATGAAAGAATTTTAAAGTGACACATTAATCTATTTTTTATGTTGTCAGCTTGTTAGGAAGTGTTCAACACAAAAGCTCATGCCAGTAGCTCTTGCATCTAGACATACCCGCACTCGTCGAATCATGGACTGCCGCACCCTCCCTGACAGTGTCGAATGGTTTCACAGGCTTCCATGGCACGCGTCGAAAAAGTTTCTTCTTTATAAGGTGCCCCCACAGATAAGAATCCAAAGATTGAGGTCGGGGAACGTGTAGGCCATGGAACTGGTGCTCCTCTACCTATCCATCTGTCATGGTAGATACCAGCCACGCGATGATAAACGACAGCAAGTTTGGATGATTCAGCTGTGTTCAATCTGGAAACCTCTGATACAGTCGTGCAGCCTCGCGTCCATTACCATTCGCCCGGGCGTACATAAACATCATGTCTGCCTGCTCACGAAATAAATATTCTACCTTGGCTGAACGGGACACTTTCACTGAAGCGTATACACTGTTCAAACGTGAAGTTGGTTATTGCTTCACGTATGGAAAGCCAATTTGAAGTAGAAGTTGTATTGTAGTTCAACTGTTGGGGAGCCGAACTTGAAGTACTTGCAACTGCACGTATGGTACCCGGTAGCCTTCGTCCCAAATGTAATAATATTAACTTTGTAATTTGACTGTTTCTTTAAATATTATATATTTTTGTTTGCCTCGGCTGCGTCAGTATTATTGTTAAGAGACATGGATTTGTTTGCAGGGAGTAGTGCGGCTAAGAATGTAGGCTTACACAGATTATAATTTGTACTTCACTACATTTATTAATCCTTGACACAATTTAAATAACACTTCACTGATATACAGAGCTGAGAGATTCTTTTATTACTTACTTGCACTTTTTAACACGTGAACTATTTCTGTCTCACACTGAATACGTATTAAACTTCTCGTGGACACATCTCGCGTCCTGTTAGGAACACTGTCTACAACAGACTGAATTCTGAATTTGTACAATTTGCCCTATTTCAGTTTCTGATTGGCTAATCCTAGTCCAATAGAATACCTTCATTTAACTAAATATTTTTCTGGTTGTTGATTGGCTATTTTATTAACTGTCACAAAAACTACATTATTGCTTCCAAGAATCACAAGTAGCATTAAACTTTCAAATTCATTATTGCCTCAAGGTTACCTCATTGTTAGCAACTTTTGACCTATTTCTCACAGCTCCTACATTATTAAATTACGTAATACATTCACATAACATTATTGAACATGTATATAATAATATAAACATATACAATGACTGTTACATACAATTTTACAAATTATTACATACACATATTCCTTTAAGGCAGGCTGTTACTGAATTTACATATTATATAATTAGACTGAAATTATTTTAGTGTTGAAAATACTGCCTCACCTTCTATGAATGAGTACATATATAAATGAAGTTGTTGGGTTAGACCTGGAAAGCCGTTGAACATACACTATCATTAATTAATACCGCGACAGCGAAGCATTTTGGGACGTATGTTTTATATGAACCTTTTTCCTAAGTCCTCAAACTTTGTAAAATTATTTTAATCATCCTGTA
Source organism: Deroplatys truncata (assembly GCA_030765065.1). NCBI lineage: Eukaryota > Metazoa > Arthropoda > Insecta > Mantodea > Mantidae > Deroplatys > Deroplatys truncata. Next base: position 27,930,855 of record CM060981.1, on the reverse strand, counting down.
TATATATATATATATACATATTAACCACTGTTAATATACACACTCTGATACACAAGAGCTTACAGTGAGAGTTATGAGAGCCAGCAATGATTTGGAGTGCCTTTTTCTGTAGTTTTAAAATGTAAACTATATTACTATAATTTCCCCAAATAGTAATAATACCTAAGATATTATACTTTGAAAAAATGCAAAATAAGCTGATTTTAAATAGGGCTTAGAAAGCTGTTACTTTAAATTTCTCAATAAGTAAATTACTCTAGACAGCCTACTACTAATATAACCAGTATGTTGAGTCGAGATTAATCTATGCACCAACCAGCACAATATTCAATAGTTGGAAATAGGAAATACTCCTTAAGGTAAAAAGTATAGACTGTATGTACTTAGTTTTAAACCATTAGCATTAAACCACAAAATCAGATTCAACTTAAGCATCATCTATATGAGATATTAAGCTAATAACCTTTTTTATGACAACTCTAGTGGGTCATTTCCTCAGAAAATACTAAACTTCCAATGACGTTCAAAGGTTCGTCATTGATGAGGAAGTATTTTTAACACTTAAATGATTTCAGTCTAAGTATATAACATACAAATTCAATAACAGCCCGCCTTAAAGCAATATGTGTATAAAATAATATATAAAAATGTATGTAACAGTCAGTGTATTAATGTTTATATTATTGTATACATGTGTAATAATGTTATGTGAATGTATTTGCTAACAATGAGGTAACCTTGAGGCAATAATTAATTAGAAGGTTTAATAATGCTACTAGTCATTCTTGGAAGCAACAATGTAATTTTTGTGACAGTTCATAAAATAGCCAATCAACAACCAGAAAAAGCATTAGTTAAATAAAGGTATTCTATTGGACTAGGATTAGCCAATCAGAAACTAAGATGTAGCAAAATTTACAAATTCAGAAGTCAATTGCTTGTAGACAGCGCTCATAACCGGACGCGAGATGCGTCCTCCAGAAATTTAATACGTATTTTGTGCGAGACAAAAATAGTTTACGTGTTAAAAAGTGGAAGTAATTAATAAAACAAATCTCACAGTTCTCTCTCTATATCAATGAAGTGTTATTTAAATCGTGTCAAACATTAATAAAGGGAGTGAAGTAAAATTATAATCTGTGTAAGCCTACATTCTTCAGTCACACCACTCCCTGCTAAGACATTCATGTCTCTAAAAATAAATACTGACGCAGCCGAGGCAAACATAAATATATAATATTTAAAAAAAGTCAAAATTACAAAGTTAATATTTTTTAAACTTGGGGCAAAGGCCACCAGAAAGTACATTTGGGGCGAAAGCTACCGGGTACCATACGTGCGGTTCCTACTACTTCAAGTTCGGCTGCCCAACTGTCGAAATACAATAAAACTCCTCTTAAAAATAACAAATCTTCTTCAAATTGGCTCCCAAAGCGTGGGGCAAATAAGAATACAACAAAACAACAACCTTCATTGATCATAATTAAAAATGGCAAAGGTCCTAAAGTCTGATCTCTGGGGTGCACCACTATTAACATGTCCAACATTTAAATAACTGCAATCGTAATACACACATTATCGAAGGTTGGATAAGTAGTTTATACGAAGCGTGTTTATAAAGTACCGTTTTGATATTTTCCCGCTACAGCGCTGTTGTCACGATTTTGAGCTCGCGCGATCACTTCCTCCATTGATTAGAAAGCCAGACGTAGTGTAAGCGACCGTCGCTTTGTGTTTTCCTGTTCTTAGAGCGTTTCGAAAGTGTTCAAAACAATCAAATGTCGGATCAGTGATTATTTTTGTGATGCGAGAAATGTTACGTCATCAAAAATTCATCACCAATTGTGAGGTTTATGGGAAACAACGACGAGTGATGGAATAGCGAGGAAGTGTGTTAGACATTTAACAAAGTCGTGAAAATTTGCATGAGCGTCTGTGATTATGGATGATTTGGTGCAAGCTGTGGAAGAAAGCATTTGCGAAAACATACATTTCACCATATCGGTGTTGCCTTCTCATTTTCCACAAACTTCAGGGTCAGTCTTCTACAACATTGTAATAGAGCGTTTAGGCTTTCGTAAATTGTGCTCAAGGTGGGTGACCAAACTCTTACTGATGAGCACAAGAACAAGCGATCTGCCGCTACACTGACTTTTCTCACGCCATATACTGAGGGAGGCGATGATTTGCTAACGTACATCCTTACAGGTGATGAGATATGATGTCTCACATCACTCCTGAAACAAAGCAACAATCCATGGAGTGGAGGCACACAACATCCCCGTGAAGAAGAAATTCAAACACATGATCTCCACTCACAAGATCATGTGCACGGTTTTCTGGGACAGACAAGGTGTTTTGCTGGTTGAATTCTTGCCCATTGAGGCAGTATTTTTAACACTTAAATGATTTCTGTCTAATTATATAATATATAAATTCAATAACAGCCCGCCTTGAAGCAATATGTGTATGTAACAAAATATTAAAATGCATTTAACAGTCATTGTATTAATGTTTATATTATTGTATACATGTGTAATAATGTTATGTGAATGTATTACGTAATTTAATAATGCAGAGCTGTGAGAATAATAGGATCAACAACCGGAAAAAGCTTTAGTTAAATGAAGGTATTCTATTGGAGTAGGATTAGCCCAATCAGAAACTGAAATATAGCAATATTTGCAAATTCAGAAGTAAGTTGCTTGTAGACAGTGTTCCTAACCGGACGCGAGATGCATCCTCGAGAAATTGAATACGTATTCAGTGTGAGACGAAAAATAGTTTACGTGTTAAAAAGTGCAAGTATTTAAAAAAATCTCACAGCTCTCTCTATATCAGTGAAGTGTTATTTAAATCGTGTCAAGCATTAATAAAAGGAGTGAAGTAAAATTATAATCTGTATAAGCCTACATTCTTCAGTCGCACCACTCCCTGCTAAGACATTCATGTCTCTAAAAACATATAAATACTGACTCAGCCGAAGCAAACATAAATATATAATATTTAAAGAAACAGTCAAAATTACAAAGTTAATATTTTTAAATATTTGCGGCAAAGGCCACCGGAAAGTACATTTGGGGGCGAAGGCTACCGGTAACTTTTTACCATACGTGCGGTTGCAACTACTTCAAGTTCGGCTCCCCAACAGTCAAAATACAATACATCGCCGCCATAAAATTTACCTTCTTCAAATTGGCTCCCAAAGCGTGGGGCAAATAACGTAAAGACAATAACATCTTCACCAGGAATGCGACAATCAACAAAAACAAAGAATCTATTGTGAGACAGTACGAAAGCTCAATCGTGCAATACAGAACCAAACATCTGCCGCTGCACTGACTTTTCTCAGGCAACATGATGAGTAAGGCGATGATTTGCTAACGCACATCGTCACAAGTGATGACACATGGGTGTCTCACATCACTACTGAATCAAAACAACAATCCATGGAGTGGGGGCACACAACATCCCTCGAGAAGGAGAAATTCAAACAGACGATATCCACTTGCAAGGTTTTCTGGGACAGACAAGGTGTTTTACTGGTTGAATTCTTGTCCAGGAATTCGACGATATGAAGAATCTATTGCGAGACACTACGAAAGCTCCGTCGTGCAATACAGAACAGAAGGCGTGGAATGCTTTCGCGTGGAATTCTTTTGATTCGTGACAATACCCGGCCAGACAGTCAAACAAACTCAAGTCTGGTTGGTTGGAACAATTCGACACCACCCGTACAGTCCGAATTTGGCGCCAAGCGATTTTCATCTGTTTCTTCAGCTGAAGAAATTCCTTGCTGGAAAAAATTTCGACGACGACGACGATGTTGTTGTTAAACAAGTAGTGCAGACTTGGATTTCATCATAGGCGGCATCATTCTTTGATGGTTTCCCTTACAAGTGCCCCAGAATAACGGCGTTGACAATGTGGAGAAGCAATGTAAGATAATGAATGATAAATTATTTGTAAAATAATGTTCTGGTATTTTTTTTAAAGTTATCTGTACTTATTTTAAAAACAGGCCTCCTCTAGGTTTTCAATAGAATACCTACCAAATAAATACTATAGAAGGTAAAAATGTGTTGTGTTACACCCACATGACTTTCTCTACTCTTGTACAAACTATTTTTACAAACGCTTATTCTCCATATGCTTCATGTTAATCGAGATGTTAATCTTATTGCTAATTTTCTTGTAGATGCAAGGGGAATATGGTAGGCTTTAAGCGATAGTCAAATGTTTTAAGAGCTGGTTGCTATGTGGCGCATTACATTCTCTTTGCGTGTCCAGGACATAAAAAAATGAATAACAAATTCCCATTTGAGAAAAAGTATTAAGTATTGGAAAATTTAAGTGAATAACAAGCAATATCTAGAAAATTGTTCACTCAACAAAAAAACATGTATATGACAAAAATTGTGTATTTTAATGCGATTTACATTTTTAGTGTAGTAAAAGTTTGTCTATATCTTATGATTTACCAGTTATGCAAAAGTCGTTCACAATAAAGAATACTTTTGGAGACATTCCCAGAAAATTCAAGATATACATTTTATTTCTCATGAAAATATCTTAAACATATTATATTTTAATCAAAATCGTTACAGCCATTTTAGAGAAAATTAAAATTTTCGAAAATGTTCCATGTAAAGTGTAATCTGGGGTGGGGGGATTTTCTTGAAAACCTTCGTGTCGCATCTCTGGAAGATACTGAACCTAAATACCAAGTTTGGTGTTTATCCGACTGTTCGTTTCTGAGTTATGCTGTTCACAGGCACACACACAAGCGGACATGTTTCCAAAAATGCTTTTTCTGGATTCAAGGGGTCTCAAAACATGCATTTCCGGTGAAATCTCGGTATCGAATTTTTGGGTGGAATACAATACTTCCCCTACTTACTATACGTAGTAGAGAAAGTAAAAATGGGAAATATTTCTTCTACCTCAAGTAAACCGCAAATAAAATTAATTAACTAATTAATTAATGTCAACATATTCTGAATTTAGCATTATATATGAAATAATTCTGAAACCTATAATTCTTTAGGTTTGTATATCCGTTTGATTACGCTAAGATTATGTAATACTTGCCCGTAATTAACGCCAGCTGCATGCATTAGACCAGCTTTTCAAACCTCGGAGCTGACTTGGTATAATTTAGTTGAAAATGGGCGTGACGGTGATTCGGAAAAGGCTGAATCTGCAATATGGAGAGTAATTGAGTGATTTCATTCAATTAGCAATCAGCAAAATGAGAGCACGTTCGGTATTTTATACAGACACTATTGCAGTACAGAATATAAGTACTGCCGGCATTGCCAAACACCCACAGGGTGCGGGGTGTGTAGACAGGAACGTGGATAAATAAAAAAAGAACCATAGCACGTCTGTGCCAGAATTAAAGCCAACCCCCCCATTATTTCTGACTTCCCTCCGCGTCATTTGCACTCTGCACTCAACCCTTTTATCTTTATCATTTACTTATTTCTAGATTATTATGTGTTTGGACTGATTAATCTAGGATCGCGTAAAACCTAATATTTCTAAATCTTTCACTTTTGAGTACAGCAACAAAACACTGCATTTGTGATCTAATCATCAAATTATATGCTTGTTTTTTTATTATATTTCATCCAAAAATCCCATACCGAGATTTCAACGGAAATGCATGTTTTGAGTCCCTCTGAATCTCCCAAAAAGGATTTTAAAAAAATTTTATGTGTTACACTCAATATGACTTTCTCTACTATTGTACAAACTATTTTTACAAACGCTTATTCTCCATATACTTCATGTTAATCGAGATGTTAATCTTATTGCTAATTTTCTTGTAGATGCAAGGGGAATTGGTAGACTTTAAGCGATAGTCAAATATTTTAACGCTGGTTGCTATGTGGAGTATTCCATTCTCTTTGTATGTCCAGGACAAAAAAAATGAATAACGAATTTGAGAAAAATTGTAAGTATTAGAAAATTTAAGGGAATAACAAGCAATATCTCGAAAGTGGTTCACTCAAAAAAAGGTATATGACAAATTCTGTATTTTAACGCGATCTACATTTTTTGTGTAGTAAAATTTCGTGCATCTCTTATGGTTTACCAGTTATGCAAAAGTCGTTCACAATGAAGAATACTTTTGGAGACATTCCCAGAAAATTCAAGATATACATTTCATTTGTTATGGAAATATCTTAAACATATGATATTTTAATCAAAATCGTTTGAGCCATTTTTGAGAAAATTTAAATTTTCGAAAAATGTTCCATTTAAAGCGTAATCTGGGGTGGGGGATTTTCTTGAAAACCTTTGTGTCGCATCTCTGGAACATACTGAACCTAAATACCAAGTTTGGTGTTTATTCGACTGTTCGTTTCCGAGTTATGCTGTTCACAGACACACACGCGGACATGTTTCCAGAAATGCTTTATTTGGATTAAGGGGATCTCAAAACATGTATTTCCGGTGAAATCTCGGTATCGAATTTTTGGGTGGAATGCCATACTTCCCCTACCTACTATACGTAGTAGAGAAAGTAAAAAAGATCCATATGGGTCTGTGCATCTGTGTCTCTGTGTTTGTGAACAGCCTAACTCAAAAACAAAAGTTGGATAAGTACCAAACTTGGTATTTATGTTCAATACCTTCCAAAGAAGTAAGATGAAGATTTTCAAGAAAATCCCCTCACCTGAAACTACATTTTTCTAACTTTCTTGTTTTCTAAAACCGGTTCTAATTATTTTGTTTAAAATGCCAAATATTAAAGATATTTACATAAAAAATAAAATATATATATCTTGAATTTTTTGGGAATGGTCTGTGAAGCCCTCTTCCTTCGGAAGGAATTTTATATAATCCTACATAATTGGTACACGTTAAGCGATAGACGAAAACGTACTACACAAAAAGTTAGTTATGTTTAAAACACACTATTTATTTCAAATAGTTTCTTTTGTGGCACTAGCCATTTCCGAGATATCCTTATTTATTTTTCGAATTGTTTAATACTTAGCCGTTCTTTTAATCTTGTCAATTTTCAGTTGCTTCTCGCGATGTCACGGAAAGAGTATGGAATTTTAAGGCTAGTATATAGCGTTCATTTGACTATCGTTATTGCCTTTGCTGTTTACAGACAGACAGACAGACAGACAGACACACACACACAGACACGGACAGGTTTTCAAAAATGCTTTTTTGGATTCAGAGGGTCTCAAAACATATATTTCCGGTAAAATCTCGGTATCGAATTTTTGGGTGGAATACAATACTTCCCCTACTTACTATACGTAGTAGAGAAAGTAAAAATATCATTACTTTACGCCACTAGTGTTCAAAAAGCCAACTTCACTTACTAGTGGTATGTACCGAGCAGGGTGGCACCGCGGTAACGTGTGCGAGTCACATTTGACAAGTCCCGGTTGCTATCCCCGCGACCGCCCACTCTGAGTCAGGAGTTTTTCGCGGTTTCCCTGGGCCGGTAGACATATGTTGGGTGATTTTTCTTCTACCACGACTTTCCTATACCCATCATCTCCTTCACTGGGGTACGGTTGGACGGTGGCTGTGCGGTTATAGAGGTTTCTTCCCTAGATTCGATCGGAACCCACTCCGTTGGGGGCCGCCGAGGATTAGGGGTTCGTTGGTGGAGTAGGGATGCGTTCGAACTGGAAACGTTAGGAACCCCGTTCATGCTTTTTCCTGTCATCCTCATCTGAACGCCTTTTTGGGTCTCTCCCTACATCCCCCCTATCAGGGGTCATGTTAGAAACAACAGACCACATGGCCTTCGTGCGGTGCACTGCCTCGATTGCGGGGGCGTACCTTTACTAGTGGTTTGTAAATTTACAGTTCAGGCACTGTAGTTGTAAAACTTATTTCGAGTGTCTTAAGTTAAGCATATCCAAGGATATGACGATTATGCTTTTAATTTGTTTTACTACCCAACTGTAGTACGAGGGCGTTACTGAAAATTTTTAGAATGACGTGTTTCCAAATGTAAATGAAATTTCTCTATGCTTGACAACTGGTTTCTAATAGTTTGCGAGTTGTTTACCGTAGAGTTTGTTCGATTTTATCTGATTATCACCATTTAAAGATTCACCCAAAAATGAATTTGACTACAGAACATTTACGGTCTATGACTTTTTTATGATTTTAAATCATCATTAACGCCCAAAAATTGTGAAGATCGGCTTAGAAATGCATTTGGCGAAGTCCCATTTAAGGCAACAATTTATAATTGGTACAGCGAATTCAAAAGAGATTGGTTCTTTCTTAGTGATGAATTTCGTGAGGGACGCCCAAGAACTGCTGTTACTGATGAAAATATTGCCGGTATTCGAGCAAAGCCTGAAGAAATCGATGGACATCTTATGAATTTATTCAAACGACATTGGATATAGGTAAGATTCAAATCCAAAACATTTTACATCAACAGTTAGATATGAGAAAACTGTTGTTGATGGATTCCACACCAAAACTGACTCCCGATCAAAAACAACAACGCGTTGATTTGTGCAGAAAAACTGGAAACATTCCAAGGCGGCACTTCAAATTTGGTTTTGAATTTCGTTACTGGTGATGAATCTTGGATTTATAGTTGTGATCCTGAAAAGAAAAACCAATCACCTAAATGGGTCTTTGGAACAGAACCTAGGTCTACAAAAGTCCGACGAATCCGTAGTGTTGGTAGAAAGGCGATACTAGATTGTTTTTCTAGAAGGGGCCATATTGCTACTATAGAATTAGAAGACAGACGTACGTTACTGCCGACTAGTACACAAATGTCAAGGTCAGCACCATGGACCCTCCACCATATAGCCCTGACCTAGCATCTTGTGATTTTTTCCCCAAAAATTAAAGCTAAAATTCGTGGAATTACTTTTTACTTTCTCTACTACGTATAGTAAGTAGGGGAAGTATTGTATTCCACCCAAAAATTCGATACCGAGATTTCACCGGAAATACATGTTTTGAGACCCCCTGAATCCAAAAAAAAGCATTTTTGGAAACATGGCCGTGTGTGTGTCTATCTGTATGTCTGTCTGTCTTTGAACAGCATAACTCAGAAACGAACAGTCAGATAAACACCAAACTTGGTATTTAGGTTCAGTATCTTCCAGAGATGTGATACGAAAGTTTTCAAGAATATCCCCCAACCCAGCCTACCCTTTACATGGAACATTTTTCGAAAATTTTAGTTTTCTCAAAAATGGCTCTAACGATTTTGATTAAAATATCATATGTTTAAGATATTTTCATGACAAATGAAGTGTATATCTCGAATTTGCTGTGAATGTCTCCAAAAGTGTTCATTGTGAACAACTTTTATATAACTGCTAAACTATAAAAGATAGACAAAATGTTACTGCACAAAAAATGTAGTTCGCGTTAAAATACACAATTTATGTTATATACATTATTTTGTAGTGTGAACCATTTTCGAGATATTGCTTGTTATTCCCTTAAATGTTCCAATACTTATACTTTTTCTCAAATTCGTTATTCATTTTTACTTTCTCTACTACGTATAGTAAGTAGGGGAAGTATTGTATTCCACCCAAAAATTCGATACCGAGATTTCACCGGAAATACATGTTTTGAGACTGCCTGAATCCAAAAAAAGCATTTTTGAAACATGTCCTTGTGTGTGTCTGTCTGTGTGTGTGTCTGTCTTTGAACAGCATAACTCTGAAACCGAACAGTCGGATAAACACCAAACTTGGTATTTAGGTTCAGTATCTTATAAGGATGCGACACGAAGGTTTTCAAGAAAATCCCCCCCACCCCAGAGTACCCTTTACATGGAAGATTTTTCGAAAATTTTAATTTTCTCAAAAACGGCTATAACGATTTTGATTAAAATAACCTATGTTTAAGATATTTTTATGACAAATAAAATGTATATCTCGAATTTTCTGGGAATGTCTCCAAAAGTATTCTTTATTGTGAACGACTTTTGCATAACTGGTAAAGCATAAGAGATAGACAAAATTTTAGTACACAAAAAATGTAGATCGCGTTACAATACACAATTTATGTCATATACATTTTTGTTGTTGAGTGAACCATTTTCGAGATATTGATTGTTATTCCCTTAAATTTTTCAATACTTATTTTCTCAAATGGGAATTCGTTATTCATTTTTTTGTCTTGGATATGCAAAGAGTATTAATCTGTGGGAAAGGGAATGGTGCTGCACCTAGCAACCAGCTATTAAGAGATATGTATGTGCTTAAAGGCTACTGTATTTCTATGTTGCCCTTGTAAATATATATTTCCCTTACATCTACAAGAAACTTAGCAATAAGATAGAGTCTGCAAATGTTTATCTCGATTAACATGAAGTAGATGGAGAATAAGCGTTTGTAAAAATAGTTGTACAAGAGTAGAGAAAGTCATTTGAGTGTAACACATCGAATTTTTTTATGTCCTGGTAATGCAAAGAGAATGGAATGCTCTACATAGCAACCAGCTCTTAAAACATTTGACTATCGCTTAAAGCCTACCAATTCCCCTTGCATCTACAAGAAAATTAGCAATAAGATTAACATCTCGATTAACATGAAGCATATGGGGAATAAGCATTTGTAAAAATAGTTTGTACAAGAGTAGAGAAAGTCATGTGAGTGTAACACATCAGAATTTTTTTGGATCCAGGTGGTCTCAAAACATATATTTCCGGTGAAATCTCGGTATGGAATTTTTGGGTGGAACACAATACTTCCCCTACTTACTATACGTTGTAGAGAAAGTAATATATAGGAGATTCAACTTTAGAACCGCCACTATATAATTCCAATTAAACATTTTATAAAGAACTGCAGTGTCGTCATTGATCCTGATCGTTGCACGACTAAAATTCTGGAACTATTGAGAGAACCCTGATGTGGTTTTCAGACGGCTCAGGAACGTATCGGGAGTATGTGGCATAAGACCAAACTGCAAACAGTTTTTTCCATTGGGTAAATATACTACTGAAACGGAAATTTATGCTATTATTCAATGCATACATAAAAACATAACGAGAACTTACACTGGTAAACAGACCGTTACCTTCTCCGACAGCCAGGCTACGAGTTCAACTCATCTTGGTGCTGGGTCAAGGTGGCATAGAGGGAAATGAAAAAGCTGATCAACTTGCAAGACATGGAGCGACTTCACAATTTACTGGGCCAAGCCGGCTCTAGAAACATCTCGATGTTTAGTAAGAGAGGCCATTAAGAACTAGTATAACATCATAAAACCTGGCTTAAAGCTCCAGGAAACAAATATGGTAAACTATTTATTAGAAAACCATGTAAGAAAAGAGCTGAGAGCTTACTTAAATGTAACACACTTCAACTGAGAACAGTTACTGCATTCCTCACAGGACATGCTCCTCTGAAAAAAGCATCTTAATACGATGGGAGTGTTTCAGGGAAACTTAGATTTGCAGATTATGCTAGAAAGAAGCTGGAACAGCCCAGCACATTATATGCTCCTGTGAGGCCTTGGCTCACAGGAAATATATTGTTTATGGGGAACTGTTTTTAGAACCAGAAGAATTTGAAACCATATCTGTTATGAGACTGTATTCTTTGGTAAAGAATGAATTGGCTTTATGTAGTACATTAAGCCCAAGGCTGAATTGCGTCGGAGCAATGACGGAAATCAGTATGGAACAAGATAAAGCATCCTGGCTTTGAAATTCCATATCTTTTGTATTACCAACAGAAAGAAATGCACAATAAAGTATTAGAGAGTCCAAATCAATATCTGAGACATGATTAATGCTTAAAAAATGTGTTGGACCTAAACTGAGTGTTTTAAGAGGTTTACATTCTTTATGTTTAATTTCTTTTTCATATCTCTTAAGGTTCTTCAGATATACGAGGGGTATTTTAAAAGTAAGGTCTGTTTTGTAATAAAGTACGAACTACTAAATATTTTCCCATGCTTTATTTTTTACCCAAGTCTTCAAACATTACACTACTTTTCTTCAGTGTTATTTGAACATTTGCCTTAGAATAGCATAAGCTTTTTAGAATCTTGTCACAGACTTCCATTGCCAATTCATCTAGGAAACGTGTTGCTCTTTCTGGGGTTGAATTTGTTTGTTTGGAAAATGATCTGCGATATCTAATCTCTTAGGGGATATATGCAGCACATACACCAAAGCTTGTTGAAGGACATAAACAATAAGTCACCAAAGGGGACCGCTCAGGCGGTAACGTCTGTGGCCCGTATTCGGGAAATGGCGAGTTCCATTCCCGCGGCCGACTTTCCTGACGCATGCTTTTCTCGGGGGTCTCCAGGGTAGCTAGGCGAATGCTGGGAAGGTTCATTATATCCCTCGAATTTCCTGTTACTGCATTTCACTTTACCTTTCATCTCCTTCGTCTATTTCAAGGTTGCAAGTGTCGGCGGGAGTCTCGGTGTTGCATGGCAGGGAAAGGCATGCTCTATGTAACGGTTCTCTCCCCCCAGTCTCCGAATCCCGGGCCCCGATGTGCCAGCCCGCCGGGGGGAGGGGATCCGTTTGCACCAGCTGCCATCCGGGGAATTTCAATCTGTAAAATGTCCCTGCCCTCTGTCCTGTCGTGCCTCCTGCTCCGGCCGCCCTCTGCTTCCTCTCACCTCATCCCTCTCGGGGGCAGCCTGTCAGGGACTTCAGACACAAAAAATCTTGCAGGTCGAGGTACCACGTCCCCTTCCGCGGTTAGTCCGTCTGTTTTGGCTAACTTGCAGATTTACAGTTATTTTCTTTCAGCTACTCTGTGATAAAAATCTGACTTCTGGACCAGCAGTTTAAATCCTTATCCTCTGAAACCAGCGATACCAACAACGTAATTTCTTTTATGAAATCTTAGACAACGAAAATATGTATCGATTGTAAACTGTACGATTGTTTTATGGACTCGTGGCGATCTTCTATAAGGAGAAGCCACTAAAACTTTCTCTACACCAGAATGAAAATGTAATAGCTTACAGTTTGTGATGTGGGTATTACTGCAACCGGATGATCTTTGACGTGTATCTTGTATGTCAAATTGATTCATTTTGTTTTTAAAGTACTCATAGTTGTTCTCCATTGTTTGTACCGCATTTCAATTTCTTCACAGAGTGTTAAGGTGCCCGGCTCTAGGAGAGAAACAGACAGTGTATGGAGTTAGGATTTTTTGGCTCCATTTATATGGCGCTTTTAACATCTTGGGTCATATAGATGGCTTATTATCCTAGAAACAATTTCTCATCGGCAATGATGCTCATTTTACAGTGGTGTTAACTTTTGGGCCCCGTAGGGGAGTGGTTCCGACCGCTTCAGCTACCGTGGTGCGAGCGATGCGTTCTCCTAGCACTAGTGGCACTTCTGACGTTACCATAAGTACATCTGAGCTCCTCTCAAAGGAGAAGTGTTAAGATTGGGTTGGTCTCGACGGGGCAGTGGTTCCCGTAACCCAGGAGAGATTGTGTTCGCCTGGTCGGTGATGCCCAGGCGGGGTGGTGAGACACCTCAATGCCCTCTGATACCAGCCTTGAGAGCAGAGAGGCCTTTTTAGGAAACCCGGTATTGGTCTAATGAAAAAAAACATGAAGAGGAGTGCCACTTGGTTGGCGCCTTAGCCTGGATATGGGGGCAGCAGCTTCGGCTCCGGGTAGACTTCTGTCCGCAAACTTGTTAACTTTTGGGATAATGTTACTTTTGGTTACACACACATTCACACTCTTATTCATACTTCCAAGGCATTTGTTAACAAATATTTCTTTATTTATTAACAAGTATGACAGGACAACACAAAAATCTGCGATCGTATTTATACCGTTTCAACTTTCTGGATTTACCTGAGTGTCCGTGAAGTGCAGCACAACAGAAGTGGACCTGATCGTTTATGATATCAAAATATTAGCAAAAGAAAGAAATAGTACAAAATATAAACTTATTTTGAAATGGGATAAATGGCAGGCAGAAAATGTCAGTTATAAAACAGTGTAGGAAAACCTTTACAAATATAATAAATTTTAACTTACTATAATTAAAACACTGCATATAAAATCAGAATTAGTATTATATTATTTTGTATTTTATTGATGAGTCTTTTGGCAGAGGACGCAACTATAAAAGCATAAATCAAAAGAACTAAGAAATAATTGCAACAACGTAAATGTAAAAATACACTACGTGATCAAAAGTATCCGGACACCTGGCTGAAAATGACGTACAAGTTCGTGGCGCCTTCCATCGGTAATGCTGGAAATCAATATGGTGCTGGCCCACCCTGAGCCTTGACGACAACGTTCACTCTCGCAGGCATACTTTCAATCGGGTGCTGGGAGGTTTCTTGGGGAATGGCAGCCCATTCTTCACGGAGTGCGGAACTGAGGAGAGGTATCGATGTAGGTCGGTGAGGCCTGGCACGAAGTCGGCGTTCCAAAACATCCCAAAGGTGTTCTATAGGATTCAAGTCAGGACTCTGTGCAGGCCAGTCCATTAACAGGGATGTTATTGTCGTGTTACCACTCCGCCACAGCCCGTGCAGTATGAACAGGTGCTCGATCGTGTTGAAAGATGCAATCGCCAACCCCGAATTGCTCTTCAACAGTGGGAAGCAAGAAGGTGCTTAAAATATCAATGTAGCTCTGTGTTGTGATCGTACCACGCAAAACAAGGGGTGCAAGCCCCCTCCAGGAAAAATACGACTACACCATAACACCACCACCTCCGAATTTCACTGTTGGCACTACACACGCTGGCAGATGACGTTCACCGGGCATTCGCCATACCCACACGCTGCCATCGGATCGCCACATTGTGTACCGTGATTCGTCACTTCACACAACGTTTTTCCACTGTTCAATCGTGTAATGTTGACGCTCCTTACTCCAAGCGAGGCGTCGTTTGGCATTTTCCTGCGTGATGTGTGGCTTATGAGCAGCCGCTCGACCATGGAATCCCAGATTTCTCACCTCACACCTAACTGTCACAGTACTTGGAGTGGATGCTGATGTAGTTGGAATTCCTGTGTGATGGTCTGGATAGATGTCTGCCTATTACTTTTTACGATCCTCTTCAAATGTCGTCGATCTCTGTCAGTCAACAGACAAGGTCGGCCTGTACGCTTTTGTGCTGTACATGTCCCTTCACGTTTCCACTTCACTATCACATCAGAAACAGTGGATCTAGGGATGTTTAGGAGTGTGGAAATCTCGCGTATAGACTTCCGATGCAACTGACACCCAAGTGTAGCAGCAGTGTACTATATCATTTATGATTGCAAAATATTATCAAAAGAAAGAAATAGTCCAAAGTATAAAAATATTTTGAAATTGCGAAAATGGCAAGCAGAAAAACGTCAGTAGTGAATCCTTATAGGTAAACCTTTACAAACAAAATAAATTTTATCCTATGATAATGTAAATATTGAAGTAGAATATTTGTTGGTAGTTGGAAGATGCTTCATGTTTATCTGCCCCACATATGGCAGCCAATTTGTTGCGGTCACTTCGTGTTATCTTATTGTTGAGCGCCTGTTATTGTTTTACTATTTTGAATGTTGGGTTCATTGTCCTCCGGCTAGCTATTATTACTACTCAGTCGAGCATATCTCTTGAACAGGGTGTGTAAACGGAAAGGATTTGTTACTGAAAGATAACACTCATAAAATAATTTGTTTTTACATTTTTATTACCGTCACAATTAATTAATTTCACATATTGACTCTTGATACACGCCAGACTGAAACTGTTATATTTTCTAATATCACTATAATCACTTATTTGCTGCACATTATTAATTCGCGTATTTCACATTTATAACTAACTTTATGACGAGAGAGATTCTGTAGAATTGCACGACCTGTGAATAATTCTCTTAAACTGTGCGATATGTAACCCGTGAATACTTCTGTTGGACTGAGCGACGTTTGCCTTGTAAATTATTCTGTAGAACTGCGCGTTACCCGTCTCTGGCACGGAATTTATACTCCCTCACCCCTAAATGCCTAAACATTATAACAGAGCTGCTATTGGTTAATAAAGCGCGCCAACATTAGCGTCTATTTTTATATCCAATCAAAATTACGAACACATATGCTCTAGGGAAAATATTCCCTCCATTTCTACAGAAAAGCGCGCTAATCTGACGTCATTTGCTTGTCTCTTCTAATTAATAAACAACTCACCCCCTCGCTACATTGTTGCCCGCTCTTATTGTCAGTTTCAGTGAGGCCGTGTAAACTTATTTCCTAACAATGCTTATAATTAACAAACATCTCAAATCAATGTCATACAATAATGCTTATTTACACTACAATCACTCTGGCATTTACATTGTTGTGATATGAAATACTGCCACAATATAGCATATAAAATCAGAATTACTATTAGGCTAATATATTATTTTGCATTTTATTAGAGTCTTTTGGCACAAAACGCAACTATAAATATTATAGAAGTCTAAATCAAAATAATTAAGAAATAATTCTATAAATTAAATGTAAAAATACAATCAGAGTATCATGACCATTTAGGAGAAATGTAAGCAAAAGGCTTAATCAGTAAATAGGAAACGTAGCAATCTGAAAAATATTATATATTGTGTGAAGAATGACTAAAAATAAGCAGGGAATGTAAAATTTAGCATGTAGTAGTATTATTTATGTAATGGGAAATGTTGTTAATAAAGTTAAACATACTATCATACTTTAGGGAGGATAGGGAATAATCTAACCAAAGACAAATTCTCACCCTCCAGCCGGGAACCGAACCCGGGACCTGTATATTTGAATGTTAATATGCAAACCACCAGACTGCAGGGACAGTCTATGTATGATTTGTGTTCATCTTGGATAAATATGACCTGTTACTTGTACTTTCAGCGATCTCTCTGTGAACGCGTTTCGCCACCTACCTGAAGGTTTGTTTCGAGGGACGAAGAAGCTGACCGTGATACATCTGTCCAATAACAAACTAGAGGATCTCCCGGAGACCATATTTGAGGACCTCCGATACCTGGAGGAACTGGATCTTTCAAGCAACATTCTGGAACACGTGCCACCAGGAGTCTTTAAAGGTATTTACATCTAGACTAGAGGTCTGCAGGAGGTCGGGCTTTAAAATAAAGACAAAGCAAATTAAAATGTGACATTCAACATATGAATTTTATTTATCATGTAAATATCTTAAACATAGGGTATTCTATTTAAATAATTAGCGTCATTTTTACTTTCTCTACTACGTATAGTAAGTAGGGGAAGTATTGTATTCCACCCAAAAATTCGATACCGAGATTTCACCGGAAATACATGTTTTGATGCCCCCTGAATCCAAAAAAAGCATTTTTGGAACCATGTCCGTGTGTGTGTGTGTGTGTGTCTGTGAACAGCATACTCAGAAACGAACAGTCGGATAAACACTAAACTTGGTATTTAGGTTCAGTATCTTTCAGAAATGCGACACAAAGTGACCTCTAGTAACCGATAAGCAGCAAATGGGCGCGAATATTCAGTAATGGACGACCTAATTTGAAAATTCAAACGCAAATAATTCATCTTATGGCTGCAGGATAAAAGATTCCCATTTTTATGATAGTTTTTGTTTATAGTTGATGTTAGGAAGCGTAAAATATTTACTAGATATCTATGTGTAAACTAGGCAGTGGTGTTATTTGTTTTAATACGTGTTTATTGTGATACCAGAAAGAATTTCAGCATATGTGAAAGATCGAAGCACTACTATCAAGTCTTCAAGTATTTTTATAAATAGAATTCCCATGAATGTATATTAGATGTAATTGTGTACGTTTTCTGTGCTGAATATTCCACACATTTCAAGTGTCGTATCATCACGAAATTATTACCCTTTACCAGGCATAGGAAAGTTTTACGAGTTTCAGTTTAAGAAAGTAAGCAAGTATGCGTATGAAACTGATTCTGCTATCTGGAATAATATGAAGTAGAAGAAACAAAGAAACATTTACACATGACTTTCTCTACCCTGTATCATTTATTAATGGGTATAAAATTTTATTTTACGAAAGCTTATTTTTTCTATTTTAATCGAGATAAACGGTTGCTACTTTACACATTTCGTTATAGATACAAAGAGAACAAGGATAGTCAAATGTTTAACAACTGGTTGCTATATGCTGGCCTTAAAATTCCATTTCCGTGACATCGCGAGAAAGAACTGAATTTCGCAGGACTTCAAAAGATGAACAATTTGAACAATTAATAACAGATATTACCGCAATTGGGCGGCGCCGTGGCCGAGTGGTTAGACCGCTCGCCTCCCACCGAGGCGGCAGGGGTTCAAACCCAGGGACCTGCATGTGGGATTTGTGGTGGACGAAGCGGCGTCTGGGCGGGTTTTCTCCGGGTTCTCCGGTTTCCCCCGCCATTCATTGCACCAACTGCTCCATCATCACCTTTCCTTTCATCTACTTCCTTCATCCCATACCAGGCATCGGGCTGATCACCCATCCTGGATGCTCTGTCTGATCCATGAGTGTCTGCTCCTCGACGGGCCTCTGACCCCAGGCACCCGCTTGTAAGTCCTGGGGGTGTAAGTCCTACATAAGAGCAGGGTAAACAGATAATGATTATAACTAATATGATTTTCCGGGCTGTTATGCCGTGGTCTTCTGAAGAAAGATTTCCCAGACGTTTCGTCCACAACTGCGGTGGACATCTTCAGTGGCGCGGACGAAGTCTTCTCGGTGAAAGTATCGCAGCGTCTGATGCGTTGGCCGTTAGTGCCGCTCTCTTTATAGTGTGGGCGCTCTCTGCTGATTGGCCCGCTGGTATGAGGGGGCTGGCGCCTTTTCACCGGCCGTGAAAACCTACGTTCTTACAAAACAGATAATGAATGAATATTAACACAATTGTTGATGTCAACGAAAACGTTAATTGAAATAAGTTGTGTTTTTAAACAGATATGTACTTTTTGTCAGTAGGTTCTCCTCCATCACTTAACGTTTACTAGGTATACAAGATAATATAAAATATCTTCCCAATGAAGAGGACCTGACAGGCTATTTCCAGAAAACTCAAGATATACATTTTATTTGTCATGTAAATATCTTTAATGTATGTTGTTTTAATCATAATCGTTTGAACCATTTTTGAGAAAATGCTACATTTGGAAAACTTTTCCATATGAAGGGTATTTGGGGTGGGGGATTTTCTTGAACATCTTCGTGTTGCATTTTTGGAAGGCATTGCACAAAGTTCGATATTTATTCCACTATCCATTTTTGCGTTATGCTGTTTACACACACACACACACACACACACACACACACACACACACACGGACGCTTCCAAAAATCCTTTTTTACTGTCTCTAATACGTATAGTAAGTAGGGGAAGTATTGTATTCCACCCAAAAAATCGATACCAAGATTTCACCGGAAATATATGTTTTGTGACCCCCCTGAATCCATAAAAAGCATTTTTGGAAACATGTCCGTCTGTGTGTCTGTATGTGTGTGTGAACAGCATAACTCAGAAACGAACAGTCGGATAAACACCAAACTTGATATTTAGGTCAGTATCTTCCAGAGAAAATCATCCCACCCCAGATTACCCTTAACATGGAACATATTTCAAAAATTTTAATTTTCTCAAAAACAGCTCTAACGATTTTGATTAAAATATCATATGTTAAAGATATTTTCATGACAAATAAAATGTATATC
The DNA here is from genome assembly GCA_030765065.1 of Deroplatys truncata. NCBI lineage: Eukaryota > Metazoa > Arthropoda > Insecta > Mantodea > Mantidae > Deroplatys > Deroplatys truncata. The sequence continues at coordinate 27,911,183 of CM060981.1, read as the reverse complement.
TCGAATTTTCTGGGAATGTCTCCAAAAGTATTCTTTATTGTGAACGACTTTTGCATAACTGGTAAACCATAAGAGATAGACAAAATTTTACCACACAAAAAATGTAGATCGCGTTAAAATACACAATTTATGTCATATCCGTTTTTTTGTTGAGTGAACCATTTTAGAGATATTGCTTGTTATTCTCTTAAAGTTTCTAATACTTATACTTCTTCTCAAATTCGTTATTCATTTTCTTATGTCCTGAACATACAGAGAATGGAATGCTCCACATAGCAACCAGCTCTTAAAATATTTGACTATCGTTTAAAGCCTACCAATTCCCCTTGCATCTACAAGAAAATTAGCATTAAGATTAACCTCTCGATTAACATGAAAGATATGGAGAATAAGCGTTTGTAAAAATAGTTTGTACAAGAGTAGAGAAAGTCATGTGAGTGTAACATATCAGATTTTTTATTCAGGGGGCCTCAAATCATGTATTTTCGCTGCGATTTCTGTATGAAATTTTTGGGTGGAATGCAATACATTCTCTACGTGGTAACCAACGATAGTGCATTGAGTAAGTCATGTGAATGTAACGCATCTAATGTTTAGGTGTGTATGGCAAGGTGGTGGAACACAAAGGTTGCCGCTAGTTAACGTGGGAAAGGTTGGATAGCCTAGAGGTTAGGGCACATAGCTGTTGCTGAACCACAGTCTCCCGCTACCGGGCTGCGCCTACCTAACTTGCAGGATAGGGATATCCCAGACCACCGCGAGAAAATCGATGACAGAGCGCGCGGTTACAATTTTACGCAAACCAACTTGGAGGAAGCTTTATCATTCTCCTACAATACGCTTTTAGTGCTTCTGTCGCGTGCTGCATTTTTCACTTCTGTTCTGCGCCCTCATCTCTCCACACCTTACACTGTGTCATCGGTCTTAAGGTATGTTTTCAAGGTACTCCCCACTCATTCTTACGCTAATTACATCAGCAGTATTCTTTATGCCTCTAGCACCTCTTAAATAGCACACTTTTGGTACACAAATAAGTAAATACTAGCAGAAACGGCGTTGTTGCGTTACCTGCTGATATTAATTATATTGTTCATTTCCCACTTTATCCCTCACTTACTGTCAATCTTCACCATCCTCCCTCTCTCTTTCCCTCTCCTCTATGCGCAGCGAGAATGTCATATGATGTTTCGAAAACGGCGATAAACTCATTTGCTGACGAGATAGATTCACACAATATCATCTCTACTAATAATAAATATACACGTTGGGCAAAGGGAATAGACAGTAGGCACATATGATATATAAATCGAATATGAACCATAGAAAGTAACCCTAATAGGTATAACATCATATCTGTACCAATATAATAAAAAGAGAAAAATGTTATGTGTAGGATAATCTAAAAAAAACACACTAAACCTTATTCTTTCTGACAGACACCGGCTATGCAACATTTTCTAATTTGAATTCATAAATTGCTTCTTCTTCTTCAACGGATTACCCTACTCTTTGTAGGAGTTACACCCCCAAGGACTTACAAACCAATGGCTGTCAAGGAGCAAGCAAACTCTGATCACAGTATATCCAGGATGGGTGGTCAGCCCAACGTCTGCTATGGCGGTGAAGAAGGCGGAAATGAAGTACTGCGATAAAAGGCATGATAGGAAAATTCGCGGATTAAATTATCCAACCCAGCATTCGCTTAGGGACCGAGGAAAATCGCGAAGAAACCTTGGGTCAGATTGCTCTGTCTCGGAAGTTTTTACCCGGGATCTCCCAAATACGAGTTGAAGGCGTTACCACAGCGTCACTTGGCTCCATAAAGTTTAAAGCCGTACCCTTTGCTTCAAAAAATTTTATGCTGCTTTCTCGAAGATGCATCAATTTACATAACGTTTAATGTTATTGCTTTGTTGTTAATTGCTACGATATCGTCATCTCCTACCGCGTTCTGCATTGTAGTTATAAGTTCCTTGTGCCAGGGTCTGCGTGAATGTAGTGTGAAATATAACACCAGTTTAATTAGCTGACACATTTTAACCAAATATTCTGTTTGGAATGAGTAGGCCAAAAGTCGACTAAGGAGATCAGAGGTTCCCTTCTCGGACGTAGCAAACACTTCTTTTTCCTCTCCTAATAATAAAGTCCCCGAAAAAACCATGGGTTAGGAAGATCGACCACGGGAATCGAGCCCACGACCTTTCGAATGCGAGCCACAGACGTTGCCGCCTGAGCCATCCTGCTCGGTTTGTAAAACCTTATCTTTAACAACATCCCTAAGAAAAAAATATATAGGGATAAAATTGGGAGATCTTGGTGGCCATTCAGTTGATTGCATTCGTTCTATTCAATTATTTGAAAATTCTAAAAAGTCTTGCACAATGCATACTTAATGAGAAGCAGCTCCATAATGCCGAAAAAACCTCCTAATTAATTGCCCAGTAGCTACACTATGTGATCAAAAGTATCCGGACACCCGCACAAACATACGTTTTTCATCTTAGGTGCGTTGTGCTGCCATCTACTACCTGGTACTCATCATCCGCGACCTCAGTAGTCATTAGACATCGTGAAACAGCAGAATATGACGCTCCGTAGAACTCATCTGTTGACTGACAAAGACCGCCGACATTTGAAGAGGGTCGTAAAGAGTAATAGGCAGACATCTATCCACACCATTACATAGGAATTCCAAACTGCATCAGGATCCACTCCAAGTACTATGACAGTTAGGCGCGAGGTGAGAAATCTTGGATTCCATGGTTGAGCGGCTGCTCATAAGCCACACATCACGCAGGAAAATGCCAAACGACGCCTCGCTTGGTGTAAGGAGCGTCAACATCACACGATTGAACAGTGGCAAAACGTTGTGTGGAGTGACGAATCACGGTACACAATGTGGCGATCCAATGGCAGGGTGTGGGTATAGCGATTGCCCGGTGAACGTCATCTGCCAACGCGTGTAGTGCCAACAGTGAAATTCGAGGTGGTGGTGTTATGGTGTGCTCGTGTTTTTCCTGGAGGGGGCTTGCACCCCTTGTTGTTTTGCGTGGCACGATCACAGCGCAGACCTACATTGATATTTTAAGCACCTTTTTGCTTCCCACCGTTGAAGAGCAATTCGGGGATGGCGATTGCATCTTTCAACACGATCAAACACCTGTCCATACTGCACGGGCTGTGGCGGAATGGTTACACAACAATAACATCCCTGTAATGGACTGGCCTGCACAGAGTCCTGACGTTAATCCTATAGAACATCTTTGGGATGTTTTGGAACGCCGACTTCATGTCAGACCTCACCGACCTACATCGATATCTATCCTGCCATTCCCCAGGAAACCTTCCAGCACCTGATTGAAATTATGCCTGCGAGAGTGAACGCTGTCATCAAGGCTAAGGGTGGTCCAACACCATATTAACTTCCAGCATTACCGATGGAGGGCGCCACGAACTTGTACGTCATTTTCAGCCAGGTGTCCGGATACTTTTGATACGTAGTGTATATATGCTGGCTTTAAAATTCCATACTGTTTCCATACAATCGCGAGAAACAACTGAAAATCGACAAGACTTGAAAGGAATGGTTAAATAATAAACAGTTTGACTTGTTAATAGCAACTATCTCGGAAATAACTAATGGCACAAGAACTGTGTGTTTTAAGGAGATCTACATTTTTGTAGTACATTTTCGTGTATCACTTAAACTTTACCAGTTATATAAGATTATTCCTTGCGAATGAAGAGGAATTCATAGTATTCTCAGAAAATTCAAGATATACATTTTATTTGTGATGCAAGTATTTTTAATTGCCGTATCTTAATCATAAGCCATTTTTTAGAAAATAGAACATTTCGAACAATGATCCATGTAAAGGTTAGTTAGAGGTGGGGCAATATTCTTAAGCATCTTGGTGTCGTATCTTTATTAAACCTAAATACGAAGTTTGGTATTTATCCGACTTTTCGTTGTTGAGTTATGCTGTTCACATACCACGGACCGTTTTCTAAAAATGTTTCTACTTAGGGGACGTCAAAACATGCGTTTCCGGTAAAATCTCGCTGTCGAATTTTTGGGTGGAATGCAATATCTTATCTACCTACTATACTGCCGTTTGTGAAAATTGCAACACCGAGAAAGAATTTCCCGAACAACTTGGTGGAAGTGTAGAAGAGTGTGCAAGCAATAAGTGATTAGGGTTGCAGAGAAATGGGGTGGGCCGAGCAGAGCCCTCTCGTGTCGGTCCGACAAGGTCAGTGTTGCGTCAAACAAGGTGGTAACAATAACGTGAGTGCCAGTATGCCTCGTCGACGTCAAAGGGAGCCATATCGGCATGTGAGTGAGTTCAAACGGGGCAGACTAATCGGTCTCCGGGAAGCGAGTTTGTCATACCGTGACATTTCGGCTCGTACAGGGCATGTTGCTGCGACAGTGATGCGTGTGTGGAAACAGTGAATAGATGAAGGTGGTACGCAGCGAAGAGCGGGTACTGGACCACGGAACATGACCACATCACGAGATGACCGTCATAATGTCCGCATGGCCATAACGGAACGTACAGCTTCATCCACGGAGTTGGCTCGACGCTGGAGCACTGCAACAGGTGTGCACTTGTCCGCATCAACGGTTCGTTGCCGTGTACTGCAAGATGGATTGGTTGCATGCATGCCATTACGTCGACTTTCATTGTCCAGAAACCACAAGCTCCTCCGACTGCAACGGGCACGTGAACACCATCACTGGAGTGCTGAGTGGCAAAATGTAGTCTTTTCGGACGAGTCCCGCTTCAACGTGTCCTACAGTGTTGGGCGCACACTTGTCCGGCGGTACCGTGGTGAGCGCAACCTGGAGAGCTGCAGTGTTGAGTGGCATAGCAGACAAACACCAGGTGTGATGGTTTGGCGCGCCATTGGTTACAACAACCAATCTCGCCTCCTACAGATATTGCGAGGAATGTACAAACCTTCTTCGAAGAGCGACGGGCATTGCTTCTTTGGCCTGCACGTTCGCCCGACATGTCGCCCATCGAACATGTCTGGGATATGGTTGGTCGGCTCCTGGTGCGTCACGGTCCTCCAGTAGCCAGTGTCACGGATTTGTAGGCTCGAATGAAAACTACGTGAGGAAAATCCCACAAGAACTTATTCAGAACCTTTTTGATTCAATGCCACAGCGTATAGCAGCTCTAATTGCAGCGCATGGAGGCCACACCAAATACTGAATATTAGGGCTCAAAGGTCATGTATAGATTTGAAAAGTTTTATCATTTGTTATTTGTCATGTACCTAACCTGTGCTATTCAATTCATAAAATTCATGCGTTTCCTTCTATTTGTTGCAATTTTCACAAACGGCAGTGTATTTATCTACGTGGGGACAAAGTAGCCAGCTGGTCTTACCTGACGTTGCACGTTTAACTTTTTAAACTCCGTTAACGAATTGATTAATTAATTTCATTTAATTTACCTCGCACAGATTTTTACTTTCTCTACTACATATAGTAAGTAGGGGAAGTATTATATTCCACCCAAAAATTCGATACCGAGATTTCCCCGGAAATACATGTTTTGAGACCCCCTGAATCCAAAAAAAAAAGCATTTTTGGAAACATTTCCATGTGTGTGTGTCTGTGAAGAGCATAACTCAGAAACGAACAATCGGATAAACACCAAACTTGGTATTTAGGCTCAATATCTTCCAGAGGTGCGACACGAAGGTTTTCAAGAAAATCCCCCCACCCCAGACTACCCTTTACATGGAACATTTTTCGAAAATTTTAATTTTCTCAAAAAAGGCTCTAACGATTTTGATTAAAATATCATATGTTTAAGATAATTTCATGACAAATGAAATGTATATCTCGAATTTTCTGGGAATGTCTCCAAAAGTATTCGTCATTGCGAACGACTTTTGCATAACTGGTAAACCATATGAGATAGACAAAATTTTACTACACGAAAAATATAGATCGCGTTAAAATACACAATTTATGTCATATACATTTCTTTTGTTGAGTGAACGGTTTTCGAGATATTGCTTGTTATTCCCTTAAATTTTCCAATACTTATACTTTTTCTCAAATTCCTTATTCATTTTTTTATGTCCTGGACATGCAAAGAGATTGGAATGCGCCACATAGCAACCAGCGCTTAAAAATTTGACTATCGCTTAAAACCTACCATATTCCCCTTGCATCTACAAGAAAATTAGCAGTAAGATTGACATCTCGATATCTCGATTAACATGAAGCATATGGAGAATAAGCGTTTGTAAAAATAGTTTGTACAAGAGTAGAGAAAGTCATGTGAGTGTAACACATCAGAGTTTTATGAAATTATTTCACAATGAACTAGAGGGTCTTTATGGTGAATTCTCCCCTTTACCCCTTACAACTGCAATTTCTTAGATTCCTGAATATTCCAAATAGCGATAAAAAATCCCTAGATGTTCATGCTAAAATAACGTCCGAATTCCTGAACATCCTTCCGACAGTGTTAAAAATTCTGTGAAATGCTGCATAACCTATAAGTACCCTTTGGCGTTTGAATAATCACGATCGGAGTAGTAGGTTAAATTTTAAACCTTTGTTCCTTATTTTTCAATCCTCCCTTTACCCTTTAATTGTAATTTTTTGGCTAATTGCAGTAGCTGACATTTTCAATGTTTGTATTTTCCTTTTGGTCCCAGAGTCATTCAATAAGATAAACACTACATAATTTTCACATAATGCAGAAACCCTAAACATTGATACCGCAATTATTGACCGATAGATATAAATTATAGTATAACAACTTAGTGAAATCCCTCGGTCTATGGACTGCGCTAGTATTCAGGGGGGATAAATCGCACTCACTGTGCTTGTCTTTTGCCTTTAGCTACTTAGTTATCTTAAAGAAGAAGTGGGTTGATACGCGGAAAACAAGGGTCACGTCACTCTTGTGAACACAGCTATTTTACAGTGTAGAAAAATGTAATAGGACCTTGTTTACATCGTGATAACTTAAAAAATAAAATCCATATTCCAGTTCTGTCAGAAGCATGTTAAATAGCACAGTTTTGAGATGATGTGTGATCGGTTTCCGTGCAAAAAATTAAAGTCGCTAGTTTTCTTTGTAAAAATTCAATTGAAATAATTTGTATCATGAAAATCAATCAGCGAGAAACATTTATCCTTGAAGAAATAGATGGGGGAGTGAAGGCTATGAATTACCCTAAAAGGTGTAATTAACTTTTGGAAAATATCCCATGATAATTCCTAATATATGTGAAATGCTATCGCTAGTTATATGCAAATATTTGTTTTCACACCGCTACACGTGGCTTGTCACAACGATCTACATACACAGCATTTTTGTTGCAATGCTCCTGTGTCTTTAGTCCTGCCTCTACAGTTGATAGTTACAACAGTGGTGTGATAAACGATTTTGTGAGAATAAAATAAAATAAAACACGGGCCAGATGAAGTTATAGTGTGTGGTGCTTAAGCAGCGACTCAGGGGCAGAGTAGAAAAGGCACGCCCGCCCAAGGCAGTTAGTGAGTGGGAATACTTGTTCAGGTGAGTTACGGGAGGTTTTTTCTAAGTTGCTGAACTATAAATAAAGAAATTATAGTAAAAGATAAAGAAATAATTGCAATGGATAATTTCCGTATACCGAATCAAAGTATAATGTAATAAGCTTCAATTTAAATGTTTATCCGCAAAGAAACAGCAAATTAGGAAATCAGGTTAGCGAAAGTAGCTTAAATATTCTAGAAATTAAGTTAGGTTATAACCTCAGTACGTTTGCAGGGTTGGTATGCAGAATTCTGGAAAAGAGAAAGGCACTTTGATTCTGAGTTTTTAGCCAAGCCCTATGGTAACAAAGTTAAGAGGCACACTTAGGATTTTAAGTGTTAGTTGCGCTTGAAAAATAATGTTGGTGGGGAGTAATGAAGGAGACGGGGCTGAAGTAATGAAGGCATGTAATTTTAGATCAGAGAGCTACTCTCCCTGGTACCGTTAATGTACGTACTGCTTGCGTGATATTTAAAGCGCCTAATGACGCGCTTGTGTGAGTACGATTTCGCGGCTATTGTAAGAGGTTTCGTCGATAAGCATTTTAGCGATTCACGGCACGTTTATTGCGGAAACAGTTATTTCCAACCGTAACTTTGATACTGTAATAATTCAGTTATTATAATTTCGAGTGCTACAATTCAGAGTCAGTCTATTTATTCATCTCAAATGGTCGGCAACTCACTTCAGTAACTCAAATATTAGTTTATAATAAATTTCACACACTGAGAGACATATGTCCTATCCATACCACTGGAGCAGCTGGCGCACGAGTCAACAGAATGAGCTACGGCATCACGGCAGCAGAATCAACAATGAAGCGGATAAAAGTAAATGGCTTCAAAAGTGACGAGCATCATCTTCCATCAACACATGCAACAAAATAAAATTCCACACTCCCAGGCCACCAAAATAACTCCTTTGCTAAAGACAGTCTGCGACCATCGAAAAAATCTGATGTGTTACACTCACGTCACTTTCTCTACTCTTGTACAAACTATTTTTACAAACTCTTATTCGCCATCTATTTCATATTAATCGAGATAAACATTTGCAGAAACGAGTTATGCTGTTCACAGACATACACGGACATGTTTCCAAAAATGCTCCTTTTGAATTCAGGGGGTCTCAAAACATATATTTCCGGTGAAATCTCAGTATCGAATTTTGGGTGGAATACAATACTTCCCCTACTTACTACACGTAGTAGAGAAAGTAAAAATTTGTTTTAACAATGTTTTTGCAACAAATCTCATATTGGTTCGCAGTGAGGGAGCCGCCAGAAATATGCAAATTAAGGTTGCCGCGAGCCCTCTCAATTAAGTTCAAATTTACTTTAGAAAAACTAAACGTAATTTATTAACAGATTGAAAGTAGCATTTTAGAGATATCAAATACAAGCAGATTGGCAATTCAGAAGTTTTAGATCATGTTTGGTCGTTTAATCACAAAATAAACCTTGAATTTAAATTATTAACGGACATGTTTCATGTTTGTGAGTGGAACTATGTCGGAAGAGTAACACTAACGCCCTCACAGATTAACCTTTATGCAGTGAACACATTTATTCTGCCATAAGTAGCAGATTAAGACAAGAGGATCATCGCTTTGCCCTACACAGCGATATTTGCTTCCAGGATCGACTTTCACAGGGTTGATACTACGCTATCTGATGCTATTGTCTCCCTCTCTCTTAATCTTCTTCTCTTTTCTCGTAACGTTTATACTCGACCTACATTCTTCCTCGTGTATTAGGTCGAGTGACGTCTTCGGGCCCTCGGGCACGCTTTTTATCTATCACGTAAAATATCCCAGCTTTGATCGATTTCCTTATTGGGAAGTAAACAAAAGGAAAACGCATCACTGAACAATTACAATGTATAAATTATACCTAATACTGTCGTGTTGTAGAAGCCCGCAAATTAAAATTCTCTCCTGTGTTATGGGGACATCCGCAGTGAAACTTGAAGCCTATTTTTTAATTACCTTGTCCCGCTGATATGTATTCTTCCGCGCTTAAATCCCTTTCCCCTAATTGGCTAATGTACACCTTTGAATGGCGATGCACAAGTCCTATGCAACGCAAGGTCAGGCGATATAATCACTCTGTCATGATAGACGCAGTGCTTTCGTCATCCTGAGAGGCAGGTTTAAATCGAAGAATCCTCTTACCTATTTGTTGTTAAGAGTTTACATACATTCCAGATGCATTAACTCTGTAATATATTTGCTACACATGGACATGGAAATGTAAATTTGAAATTCTCTTCGAATATACAGTGTTCTTCTTTCACGCTGTGGCCGCCGGACAACTACTCTCGCGCCGGCAGCCGCAGTTCGGACTGCCGCCAAAACAGTTATAATATCCCCGCAACAGCTTAACGTTCTCATACTTTAATTACAATGATAATAAGCACATAATTTATGATAAGAAGTGTTGGAAATGTGGTTCCGCATATTTCTGCATCTCTTCAGGAAAGTTTCGTTCAGATCGAAATGTGAATTAAAATATGGGTTTTGTTGCATACGTCTTATATCTAATTTGATCAACAGAGTCGGCTACGATGTAGAATGTAGCATATGTTTATCGGAGGAGGACACCTCGCGCTCTGCAGCCATTTTGATCTATTGTGATACGCCCCCGAGAGGCAGGGATGATGTGAAGGAGCTGTAGAAAGTCCCAGGTCCGCAAGCAGACAGGCACACAGGCAACGCAACGACTAACGGGCGGAGAGCTCACTCTGGCGTTCACGGAGAGAAATCCTTCCAACGCGCAAGCATCTATGTTATCTGCCCGGCACCACAGGAGCTGAAAGCACACCTGAAACGTGAAGTTGAGATGAAATGAGAAGAAATGGGGGAAAACAGAAATCGTGGTAGAATAAACCACCCCGGCATTCGCCTTGGCGACCAGGGGAAAACCACGAAAACACCCATGGTCAGGTGTCGTAGCCGGGATGTCCCGAATGCGGGTCCGACTCGGTCAGAGTCGGGTAAATTTCTGTAATTGGATTTTGTGAAATGGTAAAGTAACTGACACACGCTTATTGTTCTTCTGTGATCAAACATCATTCAATTTTTATATGGCTATGTTACGTCGGAAAATAACACATAATGGAGTGCAGAGAAACCTGTTTTTTACACGAGATTCCCTTGCATGACGCGAAAATTGCTGTACGGTTAATGCAACCACAATAATAGAACCTATCTTTTACTTTCTCTACTACGTATAGTAAGCAGGGGAACTACTGCATTCCACCCAAAAATTCCATATCAAGATTTTACTGGAAATACATGTTTTGAGGCCTCCAGAAAAAAAAGCATTTTTAGAAAAAGGTCTGTGTGTGTGAGTGAACAGCATAACTCAAAAACAAAACTTCGGATAAAACCAAACTTAGTATATCTCAAAGATCTCCGAAGATTTTCAAGAAAATCCTCCACCCCAAACTATCATTTACATGGAATATTTGTTTGAACATTTTGATTTTCTCAAAAATGGCTCTAATATTTTAATAAAAATATCATATATTTAAGAATGTCCCCAAAAGTCCTCTTCTTTCTGGATGGCTTTACCATAACTTGTAAACCGTAGGAGATAGACAAAATTTTACTACACAAAAAATGCAGATCTCGTTAAACCACACAATTTATATCATATACATTTTTTTGTCGAGTGAACCATTTCCGACATATTCCTTGTTATTTGATTGACTTTTAGAATAGTTACACTTTTTCTCAAATGGGAATTCGTTATTCGTTTTTTTTATGTCCTGGACACACAAAGAGAATGTAATACTCCACATAGCAACTAGTTCTTAAAATATTTCACTATCGCTTAAAGCCTACCAATTCCCCTTGCATCTACAATAAGATTAACATCTCGATATCTCGATTAACATGAAATAAACACATCAGATTTTTACTTTCTCTACTATGTGTAGTAAGTAGGGGAAGTATTGTATTCCACCCAAAAATTCGATATCGAGATTTCACCTGAAATATATGTTTTGAGGCCCCCCGAATCCAAAAAAAAACTTTTTGGAAACATTTCCGTGTGCGTCTGAACAGCATAACTCAGAAACGAACAGTCGGATAAACACCAAACTTCGTATTTAGGCTCAGTATCTTCCAGAGATGCGATACGAAGGTTTTCAACAAAATCCCCCCACCCCAGGCTACCCTTTACATGGAACATTTTTCGAAAATTGTAATTTTCTCAAACATGGATCTAACGATTTTGATTAAAATATCACATGTTTAAGATATTTTCATGACAAATGAAATGTATATCTCGAATTTTCTGGGAATGTCTCCAAAAGTATTCATTGTGAACGACTTTTGTATAACTGGTAAACTATAAGAGATAGACAAAATGTTACTACGCAAAAAATGTAGATCGCGTTAAAATACACAATTTATGTCGCATACTTTTTTGTTGAGTGAACCATTTTCGAGATATTACTTGTTATTTCTTTAAACTTTCCAATAGTTTTTCTCAAATGGGAATTTGTTATTCATTTTTTTATGTCCTGGACATTCAAAGATAATGGAATACTCCACATAGCAACCAGCTCTTAAAACATTTGACTATCACTTAAATACTACCATATTCCCCTTGCATCTACAAGAAAATTAGCAATAAGATTAACATCTCGATTAACATGAAGCATATGGAGAATAAGCGTTTGTAAAAATAGTTTGTATAAGAGTAGAGAAAGTCATGTGAGTAACAGATCAAATTTTTATCTATGCAATTTTATGTATGCAACGAACCCCATACATTAGAAGAACTGAAATAAAACATGAGGCCAAAAGTATACTCTATGTTGGAGATTGAAATCTTCAATGGGAATGACAAATTCCCTGAGAAGATGTCAGAAATGTGTGGATAGAGAAGGACAACATCTCTTATGATAAAGTATTTGCTTATTATCATTGTAACTGTAAATATGAGAACGTGAGGCGGTTGCGGAGGTAGTATCACTGTTTCGGCGGAAGTCCAAGCTGCGGTGGCCACAGTGTGAAGGAAAAGCACTGTATATATTTGTTGATAAGAGTTTAACTGCATTTCAGATGCATTGACTCTGTTGTATAATATATTTTATTCATGCGATTTGAGACAGTATTTTTGGCACTTAAATCAATTCAGTCTAATTATACAATATGTAAATTCAATAACAGCCCGCCTTGAAGCAATATGTGTATGTAATAATTTATAAAAAGTGTATATTACAGTCATTTATATGTTTATATTATTGTATCCATGTTTAATAATGTTATGTGAATGTATTACGTAGTTAAATAATGCAGGTGCTGTGAGAATAATAAGTTAAAAGTTGCTAACAATGAGGTAACAATGAGGTAACCTTGAGGCAATAATGAGTTTGAAAGATTAAATGCTACTAGTCATTATTGGAGCAACAATAATGTAAATTTTGAGACAGTTTAAAAATAGCCAATCGACAACCAGAAAAAACGTTACTTAAATGAAGGTATTCTATTGGATTAGGAATAGCCAATCGGAGACTTGAAATACAGAAACTTACAAGTTTAGGCGGTTGAAATCAATTCAGTTGGTTGCAGACAGCGTTACTAACCAGACTCAAAAATTGTCCTCGAAAAATTTAATACGTATTCGTGTGAGACAAAAAAAACGTTTACGTGTTAAAAAATGCAAATAATTAATAAAAGAATCTCACAGCTCTCTATATCAGTGAAGTGTTATTTAAATCGTGTCAAGCATTAATAAAAGGAGTGAAGTAAAATTATAATCTGTGCAAGCCTACATTCTTAGTCGCATCACAACCCTGCCAAGATATCCATGTCTCTAAAATAAATACTGACGCAGCCGAGGCAAACTTACATATTTAAAGAAACAGTCAAATTACAAAGTTAATATTTTTAAAAATTGGGGCAAAGGCTACCGGGTACCATACGTGCGGTTTCAACTACTTCAAGTTTTCGGCTCCGCAGCAGTTGAAATATAATACAACTCATTCAATACAACCTACTTCAAATTGACACCCAAAGCGTGGTGCTAACAACGTAAAAGCTAATAAAATTACTTCTTCAGCTTTCGAAAATGTAAATTTGTCAATTTTCTTCGAAAATATTAATACAAACGTAAAATAAGGAACTACTTTGTATCGCACAACAACCTATTTCACGACCGCAGCCAATAAGAAGGGACTATTGAAAGTAAAAAGATGCGGGGCAAATGTATATGAAACAGGCCTTAGACACAAGTAAGCTTGTTTCACGTAGTCTAAATGCACGCTGACGTTGAAACGCAAACTTATAACGTAAACATAGTAGTTTGCTTGCTCCAGGCTTTCGTGACAAACATAAGATACTCTCCAATAAAAGAATGATTCTCATCACGGTCCATTCTGCCGACGCACATCAGATTGTCCGTCGCCTTGTGTTGTAACGGGATACGGGGCTAGGTTCACAGGTGTCGGTGACTCACAGGATGTAGTGAAGAATAAGATCAGCTCCCCTTCAATTTAACACTTTTATTTACTACTGTGAAATGATCACATATCGCGCCAAGCCCTTAAAGACTTTACATGATGAAGTTATTACAGTGTGCAACACGACGACGACGACGAGCTGCTGGCAGGCTAAGTTTTAGCCCGAGTGAACTTTTGCTGTGTGCCCACCCTCACAGCGTTTAACCACAGGGAGATTATTTTCAGTATACAAAAATGGTTAAGGATGACGGTTTAGTTTTAGGTAGTAATGGAAGAAGAGAGGAAGAATGTAGCTCCTCGACAGCTGCCTGTTAGGATGCAACGTCCCTTCTGCACCCTGGTGTGTGTGTTTATCAATTTTTCTTTGGCTGGGATTGAATTTTCAGACCAATCATCTCTTGGGTAGGATTACTATGGAGTTCAGCTTTAGCTGCTGTTGGTGTAACTCCTTGGTTATCTGGTGTGCCCGCATGCCATGCAGGGAACCCGATGACTCCGAAGACGGCGATTTCTAGGGTTTTAATCCCCAAGTGATCTGACCAGGATACTCTGATGGTTTGGTAAACTGGCGTAAAATTTGGTAGCCCGGCGCCTAATTTCATCTTTCACATATGGAAGAGATGAGGCTTGGTGTAGTAGTCTCACGGGGAAGGAGCGGCCGACAGAATAAATGGACCGGAGTGCCCTATTCTGCGCCCGTTGTAGCCATAGTAGCCAGCTGCCTGCGGCCATGCCCCAGACGTCGCAGGCGTAAAGCATAAAGGCTATTATTAGGGCTCGGAAAAGGTGTATCTTTAGGCCAACAGGCATCCCGGATCTCAGCACCAGGTACAAGGAGGCAATCGCCCCCTGCGCCCGGGCTGAGACGTCTCGGATGTGTTCGCGAACAGTTAGACCCTTGTCCAGCTTCACTCCCAGGTAGGTTATAGAATTCCTCCATTCAATCCTTCGGCCTCGAAATTGAAATGTGGGGCAGTCTGCGGGGATGTGGCGCTTTGTTAGAAGCATGGCGTGGCTCTTATCCGCGTTAACGGACATGCGCCAACGCCGGCACCACTGCTGCAGGTGGAGGTGTGTCTGTATTGGGTTGAAGGCTCTGATTAGGTTTCTGTTTGAGCAGCACGTCGTCAGTATACTGAGCCATTTCGACTTTCTGCCCAAACGGACACAAGTTTAAATACATGTCCTCCAAGCAATACCAAGCGAGATGCAGACGCAATAGCGTGTGTGACTTGCATGCGGGAGATCCCGAGTTTGATCCCCGGCCGCAACCGCCTTCTATGACCCATGGGTTTCTCCCCAATTCAGCGATCGAGCGCTGGGGTGGTTTATCTTCTACGAGTAACTTCTTGACTCTCATTTCCCGTACCCATCATCTTGCTTGTCGTGTGTTTCATGGTTTTAAGACCAGGCGACAGTGTTCGGCGGGTTGCGGCTGTGCGCTCTGTAAAGGTTTCTTCTCCGGCCCTGGGGCGACGGGCGGCGTCAGATACGTTCTCACTAATAATGTTACGAACTCCGTCCATGTTTGCGTCCGTCATCATTCGGATCTGCTAGCCCTTCGGGTCTCTCCCCTCATCCCTACCTCACAGGGGTCACGGCCTACTTGCGGTGCTCTGTCTCGGTTCTGGGGACATCTCCGTGATATGTCCTTTTACATGCATTTGTAAGAATACTTTGTGAAAGAAAGTTACGTGTGATATTGTGTTTCAGGACTAGAGGTTCTCAAGAGACTACGTATGAATGACAATTTGGTACAGCAGTTGCCAGCAGATGTATTCGGTGATCTGGGTTCCCTGGAATTGTTATCTTTGAGAAAGAACCACCTCTCGTTCATCAGGCCGTCGTTGTTTGACAGTCTTCGACAGCTGAAACAACTCGATCTTACCAGCAACTGGATATCCACTGTAAGTACAACTTACCGCTATTAAATTGTAATTAATGTCGACACTACATAGGTACACTGACGTGCAGAAAAAGTGGCCATTCCCATAGATCGCAATAGTGATTTTTCCTCCGTAAGGTTTCAAACCTCAGGTAACCAACATTTCACTCTACTCATCCAGT
Organism: Deroplatys truncata; assembly: GCA_030765065.1. Lineage (NCBI taxonomy): Eukaryota > Metazoa > Arthropoda > Insecta > Mantodea > Mantidae > Deroplatys > Deroplatys truncata. The sequence goes on along the minus strand of CM060981.1, from coordinate 27,895,087 downwards.
ATCAGTTCTCTATGTGACTATCCTAAAAAGAGTTCACAGACACAAAAACGAACCAATGAACGATGTTATAATCGATACGAAATGTCTCCCTTTGGAAGGGAAGTAAAGCCGGTGGTCCCGTGTCGTAGATTTACGCACGTAAACGAACCTCAAGTCTGATAAAGAGGCCTCTAAGCAATATTTCCGGTCTTTCACGCCCAATTGAGGCAGTATTTTTAACACTTAAAAATAATTTCAGTCTAATTATATAATATGTAAATTCAATAACAGCCCGCAATATGTTTATGTAACAATTTGTAAAATGTATATATCAGTCATTGCATATGCTTATATTATTGTAAACATGTTCAATAATGCTATATGAATGCATTACTTAATTTAATAATGTAGAAGCCGTGAGAATAATAGGTTAAACGTTGCTAACAATGAGGTGACCTTGTACAATAATGAGTTTGAGAGTTTAACAATACTACTTGTGATTCGGAAGCAATAGTGTAATTTTAGTCACAGTTTATAACATAGCCAATCAACAACCAGAAAAAGCTTTAGTTAAATGAAGGCATTCTATTGGACTAGGATTAACCAATCAGAAAATTAAATATAGCGAACTTTACAAATCTAGAAGTCAGTTGCAAGCAAACTGTGTTACTAATCGGACGCGAGAAACATCCTCGAGAAATTTAATACGTATTTTCGTGTGAGACGAAAAATAAGTTTATGTCTTAAAAAGTGTAATTAATTAACAAAAAGAATCCCACAGCTCTCTATATCAGTGAAGTGTTATTTTAATAGTATCAAGTATTAAAAAAAAGGAGTGAAGTAAAATTATAATCTGTGTAAGCCTACATTCTTGTCACACCACAACCCTGCGAAGAGAAACGTGACTCTAAAATAAATACTGACGCAGCCGAGGCAAACATAAATATAACATTTAAAGAAACAGTTTAAATTACACAGTTAAGTTTTTTAAACTTGGAGCAAAGGCCACCTGAAAGTACATTTGGGGCGAAGGCTACCGGAAACCGGGTACCATACGTGCGGTTGCAACTACTTCAAGTTTGGCTCCCCAACAGTTGAAATATAATACAACACCTACTCAACAATATAGAATGGGACGCTAAGGACTGCAGTCTAAAGAGAATCCATAAATAAAACTCAATTTAATTTAACACGAAATGAAGGGATGGCTCGGAAACCGCCTCTACGAAAGTTTAGTTACGAGTGGTACTAAAAGAAAGCCTAAACTAATCTTAATATATATAAAAGTCAGTGTGCGTGTGTGTTCCACCTAGGCTTCTACCCCGTTACACCGATTTCGACCAAACTTGGCACAGATAACCTTTGACGGAAAGCGAAAACAATGTCTGGCTTAGAATTCGAAATTCCGTCCCATTTTATATGATTAGTTATTACATTTTATATAATGCCTACAAAAGCTCGCAAGACACCTATATCTTCTTGTTCTTCGTCTTCCTCTTATTTAACGACGTCCTGAGATAGCCTTAGTCTCTTGAACGTCTTTTACCAACAATATTAAATAATTCATTAAATTAAATTTTTATTATTATATTTTATATTTCAGTATCAATGCATTTGATATTCACATTGATTACTTCAATTATCTTTCATTTGAATAAGACTAAATTATTTTCTTTTTCTTCTTTTTCCTCTTTTGTTTTAGCACTTTTTCATTTCCTAGCAAATCTTGGACGCATACTTTATTTGCTTTATTAAAGATGTCTTTTGTTTTGTCTCAAACGAATTCATAATTCTTATATCACATTTTTACTTTAAAATCGTCGCTCTTAGCCTCATTAATAACAAAGATAGTAATAATAATAATAATAATAATAATAATAATAATAATAATGCTTTTCTTAATTAACACTTTATTTTTACTTTTATTCTTTGTTCGTATTGGTAAGAACTTTAATATTTAATTTTGAACCATACTAGCTTTAACACTTTCCTTGAATTAAACCATGTTATATTTCTTTAATTTAAGTAAAGCTTTTTTTTTAGTTTTATCACTCCATCCTTAATATTGATTTAACAAACTTTGAATCATTCTTCTTTCTACACTAGTATTTAATTTTGCAAATTTTCGAAAACCAACAAATTAAATCCGAACTGTTTTCCTCTTCCAAATTGTTACAGCTTCATATTACACCATTTTCTTCTCAACGACCATCTATATCTCTCTCTCAACAATAATCGTAATAGATCGAATATTGTCAACATAAGCATAATTACTTCACGGCCTCATAAAATAACAAAGGAACAGCGAGTTCACATTGATCATGGAGTAATAACACAGTGACATAAATAAACTATAAAATCTATTCCACCTGCGGCTATGATTGCGCAAATGCTAAGGCGCTACAATTGCAAAAATTAACAACATTTAGAACTTATTATATTGGACTGCGATAACAGCAACAGAATCAATGCAAACAAAACACCAGTTGTTATTCTTTATTTTTACTTAATAGTTATTATATATTGATCTAAAATAACATAAAAATATTCAACATAATCACATTAACTACAAAACTCTTATAGTGCTGACATAAGAGTAATAAATAAGTCCAGGTTAATATTCATGCATTCTACAATCATACTCCGATGTTAGGATATTCACTTATTACAATTTTTGTTTCTTTTCTTTTGTAAGCAGCGGGTTTCTTTCTCTTTAGGAAGTTTGTGATGCTTTTATAAGCAGAATATCAAAAACTGCGAGACATACAAAATGACAGTGGGTATTGACAACAACAACAGCATCAAACCAGTCGAAGTATTTATTATTGTTATTGTTCTTTTCTTTGTATATTCATTTTGGTCTTCATTTTATTTTGTCTTTCGTGTGATTTCTTAGTAGTTTAGTGTATGTTGGTTACTAGAATAAATAAGATTATATCGATGTTTGAAAAAAGGTTTGTTGTATTGTTATTTGCCCCACGTTTTGGGCGTCAATTTGAAATAGGTTGTATTGAAAGAGTTGTATTATATTTCAACTGTTGGGGGCCGAACTTGACGTTCGTTGCAACCGCACGTATGGTAAAAACGTTTCCGGTAGCCTTCGCTCCAAAAATGCACTTTCCGGTGGCCTTTGCTCCAAAAATGTTTAAAAATATTAACCTTGTAATTTGACTGTTTCTTCAAATATTATATATTTATGTTTGCCTCGGCTGCGTTAGTATTATTGTTAGAGACATGTTTCTCTTAGCAGCGAGTGGTGTGACTAAAGAATGTAGGTTTACACAGATTATAATTTTACTTCACTCCTTTTATTGATGCTTGACACTATTTAAATAACACTTCACTGATATAGGGAGCTGTGAGATTCTTTTATTAAATACTTGCACTTTTTTCACGTAAGCTATTTTTGTCTCACACAAAATACATCTTAAATTTCTCGAGGACACATCTCGAGTCAGGAACACTGTCTTCAAGCAACGCGTCCAGTTATGAGCACTGTCTGCAAGCAACTGACTTGATTTCAACCGCCTAAAATTTGTAATTTTCTATATTTCAAGTCTCTGATTGGCTATTCCTAGTCCAAAACATTAGATCTATTTAACTTAAGCTTTTTTCTGGTTGTTGATTGGCTATTTTATAAACTGTCACAAAAATTACATTATTGTTGCTCCAAGAATGCCTAGTAATATTATTGCACTTTCTTACTCCTTATTGCCTCAAGGTTACCTCATTATTACCTTACTGTTAGCAACTTTTAACCTATTATTCTCACAGCTCCTACATTATTAAATTACGTAATACATTCACATAACATTATTGAAATATATACAATAATATAAACATATACAATGACTGTAATATACACTTTTTATATATTATTACATACACATATTGCTTTAAGGCGGGCTGTTATTGAATTTATATTATATAATTTGCCTGAGATCATTTAACTGTTAAAAATAATGCCTAATGTTACTTATGTGCTATTATTCATCCCAACGGAGAAATGTCTATGAATAACAAGGAGGAATTCCGAATGTGTCAGCGTGGAACCATTACTCAACTGTATTCATCCAGAAATCATCCTTACAAACTGGGGTATTGTGGTTGTTCAGTAGTGCTTTTGAATAGTATTTTCTCAGAATTTTTATTATAGTTTTACTTCCTCTACGACGTATAGTAAGTAGGGTAAGTATTGTATTCCACCCAAAAATTTGATACCGAGATTTCACCGGAAATATATGTTTTGAGAGCATCTGAATCCACAAAAAGCATTTTTATAAAATGTCTATGTGGATGTGTGTCTGTGAACAGCAAAACTCAAAAACGAAAAGTCGGATAAATACTAAACTTGGTATTTAGATTGATCTTTCAAAGATGCGACATGAAGATTATTCAAGAAAATTCTCCTGCACCAGACTTCCCTTTACATAAAACATTTTTCCTAAATTTTGATTTTCTCAAAGATGGCTCTAAGGATTTTGATTTAAATATCGTATGTTTAAGATACTTTCGTGGCAAATGAAATGTATATCTCGAATTTTCTGGGAATGTCCCTAAAAGTCATCTTCATTTGGAGTGAATTTTGCGTAACTGGTAAACCGTAAAACATAGACAAAATTTTACTACACAAAAAAAAAATGTAGATCTTGTTAAAACACACAATTTGTCATATACGTTTCTTTTCTGTTCTACTTTCTCTACTACGTATAGTAAGTAGGGGAAGTATTGTATTCCACCTAAAAACTCGATACCGAGATTTCACCGGAAATATATGTTTTGAGACCCCCGTGAATCCAAAAATAAGCATTTTTGGAAACATGTCCGTGTATGTGTCTGAACAGCATAACTCAGAAACGAACAGTCGGATAAACACTAAACTTGGTATTTAGATTCAGTATCTTCCAGAGATGCGCCACGAAGGTTTTCAAGAAAATCCCCCACTCCATATTACCCTTTACATGGAACATTTTTCGAAAACTTTAATTTTCTCAAAATGGTTCTGACGGTTTTGATTAAAATATCATATATTTAAGATATTTTCATGACAAATAAAATGTATATCTTGAATTTTCTGGGGATGTCTCCAAAAGTATTCTTCATTGTGAACAACTTTTGTATAGCTGGTAAACCATAAGAGATAGACAAAAAATTTTAATACACAAAAATGTAGATGGAGTTAAAATACGCAATTTATGTCATATACATTTTTGAGATATTGGTTCTTATTCCCTTAAATTTTTCAATACTTATTTTCTCAAATGGGAATTCGTTATTCATTTTCTTGTCTTAGATATTCAAAGAGTATTAATCTGTGGCAAAGAGAATGGTGCTGCATCTAGCAACCAGCTATTAAGAGATATGTATGTGCTTAAAGGCTACTGTATTTCTATATTGCCCTTGCAATTACAAAACAAGGGGAACATAGTAGGCCTTAAGCGGTAGTCAAATATTTTTAGAACTGGTCGCTATGTGTAAAATGTAATTCTGTTTGCATGTCAAAAGATCGTTTCTGCAAACGTTTATCTTGATTAATATGAAATAGATGGAGAATAAGAGTTTGTACAAGAGTAGAGAAGGTCATGTGAGTGTAACACATAAGATTTTTTTTCGATTACAGTGTTTTTGCATAGCTAAATAGGCAAAGTGTTCTGGCAAATGCACATCGCTTGTTAAAAACTGAGGAGTTTATTGATAGGTTTGTTTGAGGCTTTGTTCAATCGGCTGTATGAGTTCACAAAGTTAGACAACTCCAGCAGAACTGACAAAGAGCATTATAAAACTGGAATCTTTGCTGTCGTTTGGCGCTTAATGGCCTAGATTGATGCTGACAGTTTGGTTTCTGTTTTAGTTAACACGCGCCTTCTGCTTGTATCGGATATGTTCGTGGTTAAAGTCTCTCTAGAGATTACAATTAAATTTTGGGACTTTGTGTATCTAAACAATAGACACAAAGTGTTTCAAGGTTTCATCTGTCACGTTCACACGGCTTTCTCAACTACACATAATCCTATAGCCGTACAGTATTAAAATAAAAATCTGATGTGATACACTCACATGACTTTCTCTACTGTGTACAAACTGTTTTTACAAACGCTTATTCTCCATATGCTTCATGTTAATCGAGATTTTAATCTTATTGCTAATTTTCTTGTAGATGCAAGGGGAATGTGGTAGGCTTTAAGCGATAGTCAAATGTTTTAAGAGCTAGTTGCTATGTTGAATATTCCATTCTCTTTGCATTACCAGACAAAAAAAATGAATAACGAATTTCCCTTTGAGAAAAAGTACAAGTATTGAAACATTTAAGGTAATAACAATCAATATCTCGAAAATGGTTTACTCAACAACAAAAATGTATATGACATAAATTGTGTATTTTAACGCGATCTACATTGTTTGTCTAGTAAACATTTGTCTATCTCTTATGGTTTACCAGTTATGCAAAAGTCGTTCACAATGAAGAATACTTTTGGAGACATTCCCAGAAAATTCTAGATATACATTTCATTTGTCATGAAAATATCTTAAACATATGATATTTTAATCAAAATCGTTAGAGCCATTTTTGAGAAAATTAAAATTTTCGAAAAATGGTCCATGTAAAGGGTAATCTGCGGTGGGGGGATTTTCTTGAAAACCTAAGTTTGGTGTTTATCCGATTGTTCGTTTCTGAGTTATGCTGTTCACAGATACACACACCCGGCATGTTTCCAAAAATACTTTTTAGAGATTAAGGGGGTCTCAAAACATGTATTTCCGGTGAAATCTCGGTATCGAATTTTTTAATGGAATACTTCTATGTAGTTACATCACATTAATCACCATCACGTTTAATTATAAATACCCAAAACATAATCTTACGTTAGTTTTTACTTTCTCTATCAGTATACTGGCGTGCATAAAATGTGGGCCGTAATGGAACGGAGCTGTTTATGTTGGTACTAACAAAATCTAGCCCGACCCCCTACCAGCGTGACCACCTCTGTTTTTGGAGCATAATTCTAGCCAATGGATTAGTAAGATACTTTACCTCCCTCAAAGCGTGCCCGAACTATCGAAGGTTAACACTACAACATAAACCATACATTATCATGCTACACTACCGATTTCTTATTGCCGTTTAGTAGCAGCAACAACTTTAACCTTCGTCTCCTGTCGCTCATAAAAGCTCTCATATATGTGAATGGTAACTGTCCTTCTGTCCGGAAATGTTGCTCAGAAGCCTCCGTATCAGGCTTGAGGCTCTTTTACGTGCTGTAAATTTACGACACGTGACCACCACTGGTTTTACTTCCCTCCCAAATGAAGCAATGCTAAGGATTTTTACGCCCGCAAAAAATGGCGTTGCCCTCCCGCGTTTGAACCGCGAATTCGGGCACTAGAGTGGCACATGGTACCACTACACCACGGAGGACCATACATGGAGAGTGAAAGGTAGCAAAATGTTATTGCTGACTTTAATCCAAAATATTAGAATTACAAATGGGACTCAATGGTGCCCCTGAATATGCTCGACAAACTGCTGTCCCTGAATCACATTGTCCTCTGCAGAACGTAGCAGTAGTTTCCAAGTCTTCGTTGCGTACAGATTTGCGTCCTCGTCTTGGTTGCACATGTAGAGAGCCAGTACGTTCAAAGCTTGAGATCATCTGTCGCAAATCAGCGATGGTCATGGAACCTCTCCGTAGGTTCTTCGAAACGGAAGCACTGCTGTTGAAAGTTGATGAACAAAGCACGATTACTAAGTAGAGAATTGCGTACACAAGTGTATCCTAGTGACTGTATCCAAAGATGTCACGATAAGACCTGCACCGCCCCATACAGTGCCATTTCGTCCTCTGGTGGCAATTTTTGAACTATTTTTTCCTTCTCAGAATGGAATTCCCACTGTCTGAAATAAAGCCGCACCAAATTTAAATTTATTTGCCCTCTCCGTTGTTTACTTATGACCTCTCAAACACCTCTTTAATTATGGCCACGTTCTATATAAATATGCTTCATGCTCATTGAGTAAAATATAATTTTGTAATGTATAAAACTGCCTATTTTAAAAGTGTGTACCTTTCCGTAACTTAAAGGGCTTTTATGGCTAGAGAACTTTTATCAAATCTCGGTACCGAAATTTTTTTATGAAATGTAATACCTTCTCTGCCTACTATATACTGTGAAGAGAAAGTAAGAAGAAAGCATGAACTTTGGAACGCATAGCACGCTTAAAACATCGTTCACTTTGTCCAACACATTTCTGAGATTATTTCAGCACACCTATTTCTTTAAATTCTTTCCAAATGTCTATCACAGACACTGAGAAATACCTCTAAACTCGGCCGTGAGTTGCATAGGCACTCTGCATTAGAACACATTTAATACTATTTGTTTTTTTGCCACTATTTAATGGAGGTTTTTTAATACAAGACATGTTCACGTGTATGGCAATAGATTACCAATAGCTCCTTAACAGCTGTTGTGCTTGACTGAATAGTTCCAAACCAGCTATAGAATTTAAAACAATCTGATGTGTTACACTCACATGACTTTCTCTACTCCTGTACAAACTATTTTTACAAACCCTTATTCCCCATACCCTTCATGTTAATCGAGATGTTCATCTTATTCCTAATTATCTTGTAGGTGCAAGGGGGAATTGGTAGGCTTTAAGCGAGAGTCAAATGTTTTAAGAGCTGGTTGCTATGTGGAATATTCCATTCTCTTTGCATTACCAGGACAAAAAAAGTGAATAACGAATTCCCATTTGAGAAAAACTTTAAGTATTGGAAAATTTAAGGGAATATCAAGCAATGTCTCGAAAATGGTTTACTCAACAAAAAAATGCGTATGACATAAATTGTGTATTTTAATGCGATCTACATTTTTTGTGTAAACGTTTGTCTATCTCTTATGGTTTACCAGTTATGCAAACGTCATTCACAATAAAGAATACTTTTGGAGACATTCCCAGAAAATTCGAGATATACATTTCATTTGTCATGAAAATATCTTAAACATATGCTAATTTAATGAAAATCGTTAGCCATTTTTGAGAAAATTAAAATTTTCGAAAAACCTACGTGTCGCATATCTGGAAGATACTGAACCTAAATACCAAGTTTGGTGTTTATCCGACTGTTAGTTTCTGAGTTATACTGTTCACAGACAGACACACACGCAGACACACACACGGGCATGTTTCCAAAAATGCTTTTTTTTTATTCAGGGGGTATCAAAACATATATTTCCGGTGAAATCCCAGTATCGAATTTTTGGGTGGAATACAATACTTCCCCTACTTACTATACGTAGTAGAGAAGGTAATAACATCTAAAAGTGGTAAACAATTACTGCGTGATTTGAACGTGTTAATTGTTTACTTTCTCCTAAGCATGTTCAAAAAATATATGTATACTCTAATAAAACTTATATTATTCCTTAATTTTAACGGCACATTTATAATAACATGACGGTTATGAATCAATACGGGGTTATTTCTTGTTTAGCAGTCATTACGAGACGGTTGCAACGGTAGCTTTGTTTCGCTCAACGGGTAATCACATTTTTTCTATGCCAAGTTGCGACGGACCCCCCTCTCCGACTGCTCCTCGATTTCCTTGTGATGTGGGTGTTGAATTACTGTTAGAGAATATCCTACAACACTTCTGTGTTGGCCTATGCTCTTAACTCATTTCTATACCGCGGTCATACGAGACGAAATGAAAGCATTTAAGTTCACTTTAAGTGTAATTTATTTCCACACTTGTTCACAGCTAGCCATGAATTCTATCCCACAATCATTTGACTGGGTTATGGATTCCTATATATCCAGCTGTATCTTCCACCCTATGTTAATTTTCTAAATTACTAACAGTTCCTTCACACGCTCAACCATATGAGTGGCTGAAATTAACCCCGAGGAAATTATATAAAGTTATGCGAATGCCGGGGCCCTGCTTTATTTATACACATCCCTAAAGACGCTATTTATCTACAACTATTTTAATGCAATAGTGTGATTGGCTGATCACATTGCGTCGTATCAGAACATGTGCTCTCGTATATTTTATTATGACGGCTTAGGACTTCCCGTTTTTGTCCCTGTCTGGCGCTATCTTTTTTCAATCTCTACACGTCCCTCTCACTCAAACGTCTGTGCTGGTCGTATTCAGCCGATACCCTGTGCTTCGAGCCACTCTAGAGACATTGCAAAACTGCACGGCTTGTTAGCTTCCGTTATATTTACCATGTTACATATTTACACTTGTATAATATTATTTACACTCGTGCAGATGTTTATATTGATGCACCAGTGTTCCAGCTACAAAGTGCATTTATTTACTAGGCTAATTTTAATGGCTAGAGAATTAGCAATGGTTGCTTTACGAAACGTGTTATCAAGTCAGCAAACCAGTTTTATTTAGTGATGTATGCCTTGGATCCCCTTTGAGATCGACTTGGTGGGGGAAATGATGAAAGTTGGCATCGCTGACTTTGTGCTCCGTTACAAAACACTAGCATGAAACGCTTAAAAATGAATTAACAGCTGTGGAGGCAGGCAAGCTGTTGGCAGGCAAGAGAAAGTCTACTGTTGATATCTCTCCAAGTTGTTCCACAAGTCCTTGGGGACAGCACTTTCTATAAACTTTTGCACAGCACACAATGGACCTATAAATGTTGGAACGTGAAGTTTTCCTCGCGCCAGTAAAAAGTCAAGACTACGTAACAATCTTTTTCCTTGCGGCAGTCCTCTTGTCTCTCTCGAATATTCTGCAACTGTGTGCATCTCGCCGCCTTTCAAAATTACTAATTTTTTTTCTTTCCAAATCTTTCTCTAACATTTACCTACAGTTAAGTACAGGAAATATTGTATTCGTCTCAAAAACACAATTACGACATTTCACCGTAAATTGAGAAAGATATTTTATTAGCCCCACGTATGGACGCCAATTTGAGAAAGGAGTATTTTAGGAGGCGTTGTATCGTATTTCAACTGTTGGGAGCCGAACTTGTAGTAGTTGCAACCGCACGTATGGTACCCGCTTTCCGGTAGCCTTCGCCGCAAATGTATTTTCAGGTGGCCTTTCCCCAAGTTCAAAAAAATATTAACTTAGTAATTTAACTGTTTCTTTAAATATTATACATTAATGTTTGCCTCGGCTGCGTCAGTATTATTGTTAGAGACATGAATGTCTTGGCAGGGTTTTGGTGCGACAAGAATGTAGCTTACACAGATTATAATTTTACTTCACTCCTTTTATTCATGCTTGATACGATTTAAATAACACTTCACTGATTTAGAGATCTGTGAGATTCTTTTATGAATTACTTGCACTTTTTAACACGTAAGCTATTTTTCGTCTCATACGAATACGTATTAAATCTCTCGAGGACGTGACTCGCATCCGGTTAGGAACACTGTTTGCAGGCAACTGAATAGATTTCAACCGTCTAAACATGTAGATTTCTGTATTTCAAGTCTCTGATTGGCTAATGCTACTCAATAGAATACCTGCATTTAACTTAAGCTTTTTCTGGTTGTTGATTGGCTATTTTTATAAACTGTCACTAAAAATTACATTATTGCTTCCAAGAATCACAAGTAACATTTAAACTCTCAAACTCATCATTGCCTCATTGTTACCTCATTGTTAGCAACTTTTCACCTATTTCTCACACCTCCTACATTATTAAATTACGTAATACATTCATATAACATTATTGAACACGTTTACAATAATATAAGCATATACAATGACTGTTACATCCATTTTACAAATTATTACATACGCATATTGCTTTAAGATGGGCTGTTATTGAACTTATATAATTAGACTGAAATTATTTAAGTGTTAAAAATACTGCCTCAAAATACATGTTTTGAGGCCTACAAAAGCATTTTAACGAGCGCGACACTGAAATATTTTAGAAAATCAAACAAGGATTAGTTTTAAAAAAATTAAAGGACTTTATTGTTTCTCAAAATATTCGCCCTTACCATAATACATTTTACATTCGATGAAACCAGTCCTTAAAGCAATAATGCCACTCTTCCTCAGGCACTTCAGGTTTTTTATAATGTTCATCTGAACACGAAAAAGCGATTTCACGCATTTTATCCTTAATTTTTGGAAAGAAAAAGAAACCGTAAGGTGCTAGGTCAGGGTTGTATGGTAGAGGGTCCAGATACTCAGTTGTTAGTTTTGCTGTATGCGACGATGTGTTGTCATGATGTAATATTTTTCGTTTTGGGCGTTTTTCACGAACTTTTTTCAAATTTTGCAGTAAACAGACACTTGTGTACCGATCGGCAGTACGTCTGTCTTCTAATGCCATAGTAGCAATATGGTTCGTTCTAGAACAACAATCTAGTAGCGCCTTCTTACCAACACTAAGAGTTCGTCGGACTTTTGTAGGCCTAGATTCTCCTGAAATACACATTGGGGCGATTGAATTTTATTTTCAGGATCACAACTATAAATCCAGATTCATCACCAGTAACGATATTCCAAACCAAATTTGAAGTGCAGTCTTGGAATGTTTTTAGAGTTTTTCTGCACCAATCCATGCGTTGTGGTTTTGATCGGGAGTCAGTTTAGGTGAATCCATTGACAACAAAGTTTTCTCACGTCATTTGACTCATACCAATGCCCAGTGCCCGAATAAATTCATAAGTTGTGAAGAAGTTAACTTTATGCTGGTGTTGTATTGTATTTCGACTGTTGGGGAGCCGAACTTGAAGTAGTTTCAACCGCACGTATGGTTTAAAATTATTAACTTTGTAATTTGACTGTTTCATTAAATATTATATATTTATGTTTGTCTCGGCTGCGTCAGTATTATTATTAGAGACATGGATTTCTTTGCAGGGAGTGGTTCGGCTAAAAATTTAGACTTACACAGATTGTAATTTTTACTTCACTCATTTGTATTAATTCTTTAAACGATTAAAATAACACTTCACTGATATAGAGAGCTGTGAGATTCTTTTATTAATTGCTTGCACTTTTTAACACGTAAACTATTTTCGTCTCACACTTAATGCGTATTAAACTTCTCGAGGACGCGTCTCGCGTCCGGTTAGGAACGCTGTCTGACTTCTAAATATGTACAATTTGCCCTATTTCAGTTTCTGATTGGCTAATCCTACTCCAATAGAATACTTTCATTTGACTTAAGCTTTGTTTCTGGTTGTTGATTGACTATTTTATAAACTGTCTCAAGAATTACATTATTGTTGCTCCAATAATGACTAGTAGCATTATTAAACCTTCTAATTCATTTTTGTCTTAATGTTACTTCATTGTTACCTCATTGTTAGCAACTTTTAACTATTATTCTCACAGCTCCTACATTATTAAATTACTTAATAACATATTATACACATATTGCTTCAAGGCGGGCTGTTATTATATTTTATATTACATAATTTGACTGAAACCATTTAAGTGTTAAAAATACTGCCTCAGATGTCCGTCGATCTTCAAGCATTGCTCGAACAGCGGCAATATTTTCATCAGTAACAGCAGTTCTTGGGCGTCCTTCACGAAATTCATCTATAAGAAAACTCCGATCTCTTTTGAATTCGTTGTACGAATTATAAATTGTTACCTTAGATGGGGCTTCTTAGCAAAAAGCATTTTAAGGCTATCCTCACATTGTTTAGGTGTTAATCACGATTTAAAATCGAAAAAATCATAGCCTGGAAATGTTCTATAATAAAATTCATTTTTGGGTGAACACAAAATCTTTAAGTTATGATACTTAAACTATTACAGCAAATTGAACAAACTATATTGCAATCAACTCGCAAAGCATTAGAAAGTAGCTGTCAAATATAAAACCTTTAATTTGTTTATATATACATTGCATTCCAAAAATTTTCAGTTTCTCTCTCGTAGAAGAACGTTCAAGTGCATGTTCTTGAAGTGCATAATTGAAAAAACACATGACTTTCTCCACCCATTCTTCTACAGAATATTCTTGCTCTACCTGATTGATGTTACTCCAGATAAACAGTTGCAGAAACGGTTTTCTTGCACATTTCGTTGTAGCAACAAGAGGGCTTTCTTTTAACAGCTGATATGATGGCTTTGAAATTCCGATTTCTTTCCATGGCAGTTCAAACCAATAATGTCTCAGAAATGGTTAAGGCAACAAATATTTATTTATTTATTTATTGTGCTAGCAATCTTCCTTAGAATATGGCTATACATCAGTCCAAGCTGTTATCTTGCCATATTCTACCCATATTACTCTTTAATTATAACATAAAAATGATGATGATAATAATAATAGAAATACTAAAATTATAATCTAACAATACTAATATTATAATAATGATAATATAATTACATCACTTAACATCACATTTACATCTCTTTTTATTGTCCATAACCATTTCTTTTTTACTTTAGACAGGTACTCTCCTACCTTTTTACTATCCTTGTTAAAAAATCTTGCTTAAGGCTACTTTCCTGTCCAGTATTAACCATTTCCCATTTATAGCTTGCTTTCTCCAATGCTGTGTACCTTTACAATAAAGAACGATATGTTCTAAATCTTCTCTTTCCCCACATATTGGACACTGGTTCTGTGGGAACCCATTTCTTATTCCTATTAGTCTCCATACACCTGCTCGTACCCAGGCTATACTTTCTCTTTGCTCCTTATTTGAGTTGTCCACATACTGTTCTCTAGCCCATACATTTTTTATTTACAAGGAACTTTTCTTCCCAACGTTACCAAATAAATTTTGTATCCCTATATCTTCAAAGCTCCGCCTAGCTTCTTTCCAAAAACTCTTAACATTATTTTCCCTCCTCCAAATTTTTCGCAGACCACTATTTTCCGAATTAGTTTGTATATTATAACTCCAACCATTTTTACTTTCTCTACTACGTATAGTAAGTAGGGAACTATTGTATCGATACCGAGATTTCACCGGAAATACATGTTTTGAGGCCCCCTGAACCCAAAAAAAACATTTTTGGAAACATGTCCGTGTGTGTGTGTATGTGTCTGTGAACAGCATAACTCAGAAACGAACAGTCAGATAAACACCAAACTTGGTATTTAGGTTCAGTATCTTCCAGAGATGCGACACGAAGGTTTTCAAGAAAATCCCCCCCACCCCAGATTATCCTTTACATGGAACATTTTTCGAAAATTTTAATTTTCCTAAAAATTGCTCTACGATTTGCATTAAAATATCATATGTTTAAGATATTTTCATGACAAATGAAATGTATATCACGAATTTTCTGGGAATTTCTCCAAAGGTATTCTTCATTTTGAACGACTTTTACATAACTGGTAAACCATAAGAGATAGACAAAATTTTACTACACCAAAAATGTAGATCTCTTTAAAAGGCACAATTTATTTCAAATAATTTTTCGCCATCAGCCATTTCTGAGATATCCTTTATTAATGGTTCATTTTGTTCAACACTCTGTCATTCATTTTAAGTCCTGTCGATTTTCAGTTGTTTCGCGCGATGTCATGGAAATAGTATGGAATTTTAAGGCCAGCATATAGCGTCCAGTTGTTAAACATTTGACTGTCGCTGTTCTGATTATATGTATAATGAAACGTGTAATGTAGCTATTTCTGGAAAGGTTTATCGGGATTAAAATGAAGTAGACAGAAAAATAAAATTTCGTAAGAATAATTTATATACCCACTAATAAACGATAGAGAGTAGAGTAAAACTTGTCAATGTAACACATATTTTTTTAATTCAAAATTTTTATTTGTTTTTTTTCGTGGTCATGCGCAGAGCATGGAATTTCAAAGCATCAGTTAGGTGCCCATTTTTTAAACACTCGTTAGACTATTGTATTCTTCTTATGACTACAACGAAATGTAGAACTGTTTAAAGGAAGTTTGTCTCAATTGACAAGAAGTACAAGAATACGCTTTTGTAAGAATAGTTTGTAGAAGAGAGAAAGCCATGTGAATGCTACTAATACAGGACCTCCAGAAAGCAATCCACTCACCTGAAAATGCCCTACAAGGTTTTGAACATCGATTTCATAATGTCTGGTTGACAGATGAAAACATTACTGTACGTTCACGAAGACGAAGCAGAAACAAAGGGTTCGCGTTACCTGGAGACTGTTTGTATTCTCAGAAGTGGCGTACTGCATTATGTCAGATTCGTTCTTGGAACAAGGGTACGGGTATTGGAACTGTTTTGCATTATTTACTTTCTGATGAAATGGAATAGTACTTCTCCAAGTATATTTCATAAAGAGATTCCTTGAATCAATGAAACAAAACTTCAGTCGATAAATTTCCAACAGCAATAAGTTGAACCTGTGGTTCGCAACCCAAAGGCGTTTCATGTTCTTTGTGCAGTGATATCAAATTATAGTTGAATCTCACATATGCGTTATTTACTTGTACTTTTATCACAGATATCCACTTTATGATGATGATGATGATGATGATTATTATTATTATTATTATTATCATTATCATCATCATTATTATTATTATTATTATCATTATTATTATTATTATTATTAGTCACCACTACAATTCTTACATTTGACAGACAAATACATATTAATCTAGACATCCTTTCGTATTCCCAAAAACCATTCTGTCCTATCTCTTTATTGTCTCTCCTTCATGGTTTCCATAGCCCCATTCTTCCATGTTCGTAGAAGTCGCCCTCTTTTCCTTCCCCTTGTTAGCATTCCATACTCTTTCCACCCAATCGCGACAAACATTTTTCAGCAGCGAAGGTCCGTGGGCAACAATGATCTAGCACATAGTCTTTCAGCTCTCCAGGTTGGTAACGGAAGACATTGAGGCGTCTCACAAACCCTGCTGGGTGTCATCGCTTGGAGTACCCAATCTCGCATGGGTATCGGAACCACTGCCCCGTCGAGACCAACCCAAACCGAACCGTCCCAATCGGGAGGGGCTCTGATCTTCGGCCCGGCATACTTCCAGTAACGTCAGTATAACCACGAGCGCTCGCACCATGGCAGCTAAAGGGTTGTGAGCCGCGAAAAACAAATGAATTTCGACAACACTTAACAAAATATTGAACTATCTGAACCATTAATAATGAATATTTCAGAAACAGTTTATGCAACAAAAAGTTATTTGCAATAAATTGTTTGTTTTAAAGATATCTACATGTTTTGTGTGGTACGTTTTCACCTATCGCTTGACGTTTACCTGTTAAACAAGATTATACATTATACTTACGCTGTTTACACGCATACGGACCTTCTTCTGAAAATGTCTCTCTTTTGGATTCAGGATTCCTCAAAACATGTTCCGTTGAAATCACGGTATCAAATTTTTGGTGGAATACCATATTACCGAGCGGGATGGCTCAGGCGGTAACGCCTGTGACCGACTTACTGACACATGGGTTTTTTCGGGGGTTTCCCCGGGTCGCTAAGCGAATGCTGGGAAGATTTATTAGAACCTCCGAATTTCTTGTCCCTCCATTTCACCTCCATTCTCATTTCACTTCACGTTCATCTGCTTGGTATTTCAAGGTTGCAAGTGTCGGCGGGATTCTCGGTATTGCAATGCAGGGGAAAAAGATGCTCTAAGTAAACCTTCATCCTTCGGAATGGGGGCGGGCCCCGAGTCCTGGGCTCCCCATTGGGATGTGCAGGCCTGCAGGGAGGGAGTGGAGCCGGTTGCATCGGATGCCACTCGGGGAGTTTCAATCTGCAATAGGTAAGACCCGTGTCGTGCCGCCTGGTGCAACCACTCTCTCTCTCTCTCTCTCCTCTCACCTCACCCCTCCCTCCCGTCAGGGGCTTAAGCACAAATAAGCTTGTAGAACGAGGTGCTAAGTTCCCCTCCGTACCTAGTTCATACACATGATTTAGGCTATTGCAAGAAAATTCAGATATACATTTTATTTCTCATACAAATATGTTTAACATAATATAATATTTTAATCAAAATCGTTAGAGCCATTCTGATAAAACCAAACAATTTGAAAACTTTTCCACCTGAAGGGTGGTTTGGGTTTGGGAAATTTACTTGAAAATCATCGTAACAGAGGATGTTGAACTATAAGTACCAAGTTTGGTATTTATCAGACTTTCCGTTTTTGAGTTATGCTGTTCACAGGCACGCAACATACAAGCACCGTTTTCCAATCATCCTCTTTAAGATTCAGGGAGCTTTCAGAGCTTGTATTTTGGATAAAATCTCCACATGGAGTTTGGCGCTACCACCGCCAATAAGGAAGGGATGAAGTGAAGAAACCACAAGACGCAGGCAGACATGCCACCGAAACGCGCAGAAGTCCCTAACAGTTTCAGGCTCGATGACCCAAACCCTGCTGGAGCTGCCCAGAGTGGGTGATGTACGACCCGTCAACAAGCAGCCCTCTAGTGCCCACCGGGAGTACTCTTTCCTTTGAGCAAGCATCCACGCCATCTGCCCGGCACTGCCAGACACCACGAAACCTAGAATCACTCCTGAAACATGACAAGGAACTGAATGAAAGGAAATCGTGGTAGATCAGAAACATCCCAATATTCGCCTACCGACTAGGGACATTCATGAAAAACCCAAGGTTAGAGTAGGCGGTCTATGGTACTCCGAGACTCACGTGTTACCGCGGAGCCATATTGGTCGGTGGGACCAAACTTAAAAAGCACATTTGCATTGGTAGTTACCACTCGGTTTCCGTGAGGAAGAGGCAGTACCAAGGAACAATCTAATGTATTTCTTTCTCGTTTATTTTACGTCACTTTAACAACGTGATCAATCGCGACGTATCCGTTAGGTGATACCTCGTGCTTCGGTGTGTAGCGGACAGTTATTCTTCTAGGTCTCATCCCTGTACCATACCATGTTGCTTCGCCACCTGTCCACAGAGGACTTACGGTAGGCAACTGTATCTATACTTCTGTGACGGACAGTTGGCAGGGCTAGACACGTATCCACAGAAATCTTAGTGCTAGGCAACTGTATCTATGCTTCTGTGATGGGCAGACGACATCTTAGGTACGTATCCACAGATACCTTAATATAGGCAACTGTATCTATGCTTCTGTGATGGGCAGACGACATCTTAGATACGTATCCACAGAAACCTTACTGCAAGGCAACTGTATCTATGCTTCTGTGACGGGCAGATGGCAGTTTAGATACGTATCCACAGAAACCTTACTGCAAGGCAACTGTATCTATGCTTCTGTGACGGGAAGATGGCAGCTTAGATACGTATCCACAGAAACCTTACTGCAAGGCAACTGTATCTATGCTTCTGTGACGGGAAGATGGCAGTTTAGATACGTATCCACAGAAACCTTAGTGCAAGGCAACTGTATCTATGCTTCTGTGATGGGCAGACGACATCTTAGATACGTATCCACAGATACCTTAATATAGGCAACTGTTTCTATGCTTGTGTTACGGGCAGATGGCAGTTTAGATACGTATCCACAGAGACCTTAGTGCAAGGCAACTGTATCTATGCTTCTGTGACGGGAAGATGGCAGTTTAGATACGTATCCACAGAGACCTTAGTGCAAGACAACTGTATCTATGCTTCTGTGACGGGCAGACGACATCTTAGATACGTATCCACAGAAACCTTACTGCAAGGCAACTGTATCTATGCTTCTGTGACGGGAAGATGGCAGTTTAGATACGTATCCACAGAAACCTTAGTGCAAGGCAACTGTATCTATGCTTCTGTGATGGGCAGACGACATCTTAGATACGTATCCACAGATACCTTAATATAGGCAACTGTTTCTATGCTTGTGTTACGGGCAGATGGCAGTTTAGATACGTATCCACAGAGACCTTAGTGCAAGGCAACTGTATCTATGCTTCTGTGACGGGAAGATGGCAGTTTAGATACGTATCCACAGAGACCTTAGTGCAAGACAACTGTATCTATGCTTCTGTGACGGGCAGACGACATCTTAGATACGTATCCACAGAAACCTTAATGCAAGGCAACTGTATCTATGCTTCTGTGACGGGAAGATGGCAGCTTAGATACGTATCCACAGAAACCTTAGTGCTAAGCAACTGTATCTATGCTTCTGTGACGGGAAGATGGATGCTTAGATACGTATCCACAGAAACCTTAGTGCTAGGCAACTGTATCTATGCTTCTGTGACGGGAAGATGGCTGCTTAGATACGTATCCACAGAAACCTTAGTGCTAGGCAACTGTATCTATGCTTCTGTGACGGGAAGATGGCAGCTTAGATACGTATCCACAGAAACCTTAGTGCAAGGCAACTGTATCTATGCTTCTGTGACGGGAAGATGGCAGTTTAGATACGTATCCACAGAGACCTTAGTGCAAGGCAACTGTATCTATGCTTCTGTGACGGGAAGATGGCAGTTTAGATACGTATCCACAGAGACCTTAGTGCTAGACAACTGTATCTATGCTTCTGTGACGGGAAGATGGCAGCTTAGATACGTATCCACAGAGACCTTAGTGCAAGGCAACTGTATCTATGCTTCTGTGACGGGAAGATGGCAGTTTAGACACGTATCCACATAGACCTTAATGCTAGGCAACTGTTTCTATGCTTCTGTGACGGGAAGATGGCAGTTTAGATACGTATCCACATAGACCTAAATGCTAGGCAACTGTATCTATGCTTCTGTGACGGGAAGATGGCAGTTTAGATACGTATCCACATAGACCTTAATGCTAGGCAACTGTTTCTATGCTTCTGTGACGGGCAGATGGCAGCTTAGACACTATCCTCAGAGACCTTAGTGCTAGGCAACTGTATCTATGCTTGTGTGACTGACAGATGGCAGCTTAAACACGTATCAACAGAAATCTTAATGCTAGGCAACTCTAGCTCGGTCATCCAGTCGACTTACTTTCATTAACTGTGGATATATGACAGAGGATGTGGTATTACCATCTATTTTCGAGTTCACTACTTTTTAGACTACAGTGGAACTTTGAGCTGTGCTATTAATAATCCAATTCGTTATTTACCCTTGCGACTAAGGGAAACCACGAAAAAACCCAGTCAGATTGGTCGGCCCATGATATTGAACCTGTGACCTCTCGAATGCGATCGACAGATGTTAATGCTTAAGCCATCCCGCTCGGTTCTAATATTTAATGCTTCCTAACGCCTGAACGTGTTCCTAAAATGTTTACTGTGCTGGGAGGTTAGGAATTTGAACGATTCCTTGGTTGTTCTGTGACCTAAAAATCGTAATAAAAGCACATCCCCTCAGTGTTTTGCTCAGGACCACAGATAATATTAAGTGTATCTAATTTATTGACAAAACCGCAAAGCGAGAAATTCCTTGTATAACTTCCAGGCGCAGCAGTAATTTCCTCTGCAGCTGTTACTTCATATGGCCTCCTTATTACAACTCGCGAGCGCCACCTTCTTGTTTCAGATATATCTAATGAAACAGACCTCACGCAATAACTTAGCTCGTCCCTTAATGTTAGCCAATAGGAACGCTAGGAGATGAAAACTTGAATACTCCACTACCCCAGTTTTTCATTAGCACGTTTTAGCATTCAGAAAGAGAAGAGAACCCTAGTAATAACGATATTTCCTTCTTTTACGTGGAGAATATAAAAAATATAATACGCACATGATTTGTTACGATCACATGACCTTTTCTACCCGCTATATTCTTTTTCTATATCTCTCTTACAAACTATTTTTACAAAAGCGTATTATCTTCTGCGACTTATAGAAGGTATATGTTTACGTTAAGCTCCGCACACTGTCTATTACACTGAGAGTTTTTCGTTCCGTAACTCTGGAAGTACTCACGAGTGAAGCAGTATTTTAACACTTAAATATTTTTCAGTCAAATTATATAAATGTAAATTCAATAACAGCCCGCCTTGAAGCAATATGTGTATGTAATAATTTGTAAAATGTATGTAACAGTCATTGTATATGCTTATACTATTGTATCCATTTGTAATAATGTTATGTGAATGTATTACGTAATTTAATAATGTAGGAGCTGTGAGAATAATAAGTTAAACGTTGCTAACAATGAGGTAACAATGAGGCAATAATGAGTTTGAAGTTCACATGTTACTTCTGGTTCTTGTAAGCAATAATGTGATTTTAGTGACAGTTTATAAAATAGCCAATCAACAACCGGAGGGGGTGTTAGTTAAATGAAGGTATTCTATTGAAGTAGGATTAGCCAATCAGAGACTTGAAATACAGAAATTTTCAAGTTTAGACGGTTGAAATCAATTCAGTTGCCTGCAGACAGTTGTCATAATTGCACGCGTTGCTTGTGCGTCCTCGAGAGATTTAATACTTATTCGTATGAGACGAAAAAGTAAGTTTTCGTGTTAAAAAGTGTAAGTAATTAATAAAACAAGAATCTCACAGCTCTCTATATCAGTGAAGTGCTATTTAATTTGTGTCAAGGATTAAAGGAGTGAATTAAAACTTAAAATCTGTGTAAGCCTACATTCTTGTCGCATCACGCCCTGCCAAGATATTCATGTCTCTAACAATAATACAGGCGCAGCCGAGGCAAACAAATATATAATATCTAAAGAAACAGTGAAATTACAAGCTATTATTTTTAAACTTGGGGCAAATGCCACCTAAAAGTACATTTTGGGGCGAAGGCTACCGGAAACTGTTTACAATACGTGCGGTTGCAACTACTGCAAGTGTTCGGCTCCCCAACAATTGAACTATAATACAACTCCTTCAACACAAACTACTTCAAATCGGCTTTTCATACGTAGCAGCAAACAACGTAAAGCATAATTCAACCTCACGAGTGATAGTAACATACACTATAAGAGTACTGATCTTGTTATAAGTGGTGTTCATCTTCGGATCAAATTTCCATTCACATACATAAGTTCTTCTTGCATACGTTCATTATTTATGTCTTTATATTGTCATTGTGTGGGGATTGTTATTATAAACCTTTTTTGTTGGGTTCCCCATAAATACATACACCAATTTCGTTAACTTTTTCCTCTGTTAGAACATTTCGTTTTCCCTTCTTAGGTTTAGCGATCCCCGTCCTACACTATTTAACCAGACATCTAACATTTTCTCGGCGTGGAACTGGAATACTTGGAAATTTCTCCTGAAATGTCTACACACTTGATTCGGTTTGTACATATATATCGTACATAAAAAATCTGATCTGTTACACTCACATGACTTTCTCAACTCTTGTACAAACTATTTTTATAAACCCTTATTCTCCATATGCTTCATGTTAATCGAGATGTTAATCTTATTGCTAATTTTCTTGTAGATGCAAGGGGAATTGCTAGGCTTTAAGCGATAGTCAAATGTTTTAAGAACTGGTTGCTATGTGAAGTATTCCATTCTCTTAGTACGTCAAGGACATAAAAAATGAATAACAAATTTCCATTTGAGATAAAGTATAAGTATTGGAAAATTTAAGGGAATAACAAGCAATATCTCGAAAATGTATATGACATAAATTGTGTATTTTAACGCGATCTACATTTTTGTGTAGTAATCTTTTGTCTATCTTTTATGGTTTACCAGTTATGCAAGAGTCGTTCACAATGAAGAATACTTTTGGAGACATTCCCAGAAAATTCGAGATATACATTTCATTTGTCATGAAGATATCTTAATTAAAAACGTTAGAGCCATTTTTGAGAAAATTAAAAGTTTCGAAAAATGTTCCATGTAAAGGGTAATCTGGGGTGGGGGGATTTCTTGAAAACCTTCGTGTTGCATCTCTGGAAGATACTTTTTGCTTCTGAGTTATGCTGTTCACACACACACACACACACACACACACACACACACACACACACACACACACAGAGAGAGAGAGACAGACACACACAGACATGTTTCCAAAAATTTTTGGGATTCAGGGGCCCTCAAAACATATATTTCCGGTGAAATCTCGGTATCGAATTTTTGGGTGGAATACAATACTTCCCCTACTTACTATACGCAGTAGAGAAAGTAAAAATTGTTGTTCAAGCGTGAATTTGTCGGCAGGCATTACAGTGATCTAATAAGACATTAACACTCTTAAGCAAATCACACACAACACAGGTGTCTTGAAAAAGCTTGTACCTTTGAGATGCACAATATCAACGCTCTTTACAGCACACACCCAAAGCAGCGACTGACGTACCCCTGATAAAGATAACCTTGAACTCTTAATGAGCCACCAAAGGGTACCGAGGTCACTGCAGCAGAGCATGCTACTCGTATAGTCGATCCGTGGCCTCGCCTTAAAACGCCCGCACGGTACAGTGGAGGGGCACAATTCGTGCACTGTGACCTACATGGATCTATTTTGGCTACTACCCCCATGCGTCGTCCTCCGTGGTGTAGTTGTTACCATGCTAGCCTCCAGTTCCCGAGGTCGCGGGTTCAAACCCGGCGGAGGGCGATACACCTTTTTTCGGGCGTAAAAATACTTCTAGGTCACGGATCGTCTATCGGTCTCTCTAGGAGGCTTCAGTTGTCCGGGTCCTCGAGCCAGGAACTCTTAGGACTTCCGCGAGTTTCTGCGGCTTGTACTTCCTCTGGTTCCTTCGCTTCATTCTACGGGGGTCATTTTTACTTTCTCTACTATGTATAGTAAGTAGGGGAAGTATTGTATTCCACCCAAAAATTCGATACCGAGATTTCACCGGAAATACATGTTTTGAGACCTCCTGAATCCAAAAAAAAGCATTTTTAGAAACATGTCCGTGTGCGTCTGTGTCTCTGTGAACAGCATAACTCAGAAACGAACAGTCGGATAAACACCAAACTTGGTATTTAGGTTCATCATCTTTCAGAGATGCGACACAAAGGTTTTAAGACAATCCCCCACCCCAGATTACCCTTTACATGGAAGATTTTTCGAAAATTTTAATGTTCTCAAAAATAGCTCTAACGATTTTGATTAAAGTATCATATGTTTAAGATATTTTCATGACAAATAAAATGTATATCTTGAATTTTCTGGGAATGTCTCCAAAAGTATTCTTCATTCTGAACTACTTTTGCATAACCGGTAAACCATAAGAGATAGACAAAATTTTACTACATAAAAAATGTAGATCGCGTTAAAATACACAATTTATGTCATACTTTTTTTGTTGAGTGAACCATTTTCGAGATATTGCTTGTTATTCCCTTAAATTTTTCAATACTTATTTTCTCAAATGGGAATTCGTTATTCATTTTTTTTTTGCCTTGGATATGCAAATAGTATTAATCTGTTGCAAAGAGAATGGTGCTGCACCTAGCAACCAGCTATTAAGGGATATGTATGTGCTTAAACTCTACTGTATTTCTATATTGCCCTTGTAAATATATATTCCCCTTACATCTACAAGAAAATTGGCAATAAGATAGAGTCTGCAAATGTTTATCTCGATTAACATGAAGTAAATGGAGAATAAGAGTTTTTAAAAATAGTTTGTACAAGTGTAGATAAAGTCATGCGAGTGTAACACATCAGATGTTTTTATTTATGGACGCTCTTTAACTGCTGTGGTCCTTAGTGTCCCATTCTATATTAGGCGTGAAAGACCGGTAATTTTGCTCGGGCTTGAGGTTCTTTTACATGCCGTAAATGTAGGACACGGGACCACCGGCTTTCCATCCCTTCCGAAGGAAAACATGCTAAGGATTTTTACACCCATCGCCCTCCGCGAGATTTGAATCCACTACGCTACGCAGGACGACACCTCTCAGAGACGAAGTCCTCCATTATCACGTCTCTCGCTTCTCGAAAGCCGAAGAACCGCTAACTGTAAAACACTTCAGTTTTAGAATTAGAATACCAAATGTGATAGCACATTTCCTAACTCGATATCACTGCGTAGTTTTTTTCTTCGAATTAAACAAAATTATGTTGGAATAAAAGGAGATATTTATGTACCATTTACAATAGAAAATTCGAATTAAAAACGCCAAGTTTCATTCTACTTCCTCTACTTAATATCGCTAACCAGAAGAAAAGATAATAAACGACAGTGGTTAGAGAAAATTAAGTGACCGCATGAAATTGACGGGATGATACTTCCTGATAATCGATACGGTAGTGATTTTAGAGCACCGATATCGATAATCACTTCATAAAAAACTGTGAACTCGACAGATTTTTCACTGAATTATATTCTTACTAGTGGTTTGCTATCTATAAACACATGTAACCAATTTTGTATTGTATACTAAAACCGAAATTGTTCCCGTTTGACATTCTCCAATTAGCAGCAATTTTTACTTTCTCTACTACGTATAGTAAGTAGAGAAATTCGATACCGAGATTTCACCGTAAATATATGTTTTGAGACCCCTGAATAAAAAAAAGCATTTTTGGAAACATGTCTGTGTGTCTGTCTGTGAAATCATAACTCAGAAACGAACAGTCGGATAAACACCAAACTTGGTATTTAGGTTCAGTATCTTCCAGAGATGCGACACGAAGGTTCTCAAGAAAATTCCCACCGCCCCAGATTACCATCCGCATGGAACATTTTTCCAAAATTTTAATTTTCTCAAAAATGGCTCTAACGATTTTGATTGAAACATCATATGTTTAAGATATTTTCATGACAAACGAAATGTATATCTCGAATTTTCTGAGAATGTCCCCAAAAGTATTGTTCATTGTGAACGACTTTTGCATAACTGGTAAACCATAAGAGATAGACAAAATTTTACTACACAAAAAATGTAGATCGCCTTAAAATACACAATTTATTTCATATACATTTTTTATTGAGTGTACCATTTTCGAGATATTGCTTGTTATACCCTTAAATTTTCCAATACTTATACTTTTTCTAAAATTCGTTATTCATTTTTTATCCTGGTAATGCAAGAAGAATGGAATACTCCACATATCAACCACCTCTTAAAATATTTGACTAATGCTTAAAGCCTAACATATTCCCCTTGCATTTACAAGAAAATTAGCAATAAGATTAACATCTCGATTAACATGAAGCATATGGAGAGTAAGCGTTTGTAAAAGAGTAGAGAAAGTCATGTGAATGTAACACATCAGATTTTTTTTAACTTGATAATGTAACATGTCATATATCCCCTAGTGTTAGTTAAAGCTTATAATAATGATAATTTATTGTATTCCCTTTTTATGTAACTATATTTTGTGAAAATTTTATTTTAAAGGATTTTCTATCCGTATTATGAAAATTAGTATACCTGTAATCTGTGCTCGTGACCCGAATTTGACTCATATGAACACAAACTAACAAATAGGAGGAAATAACAAACATTTCCATACCTGTATTATCTCACGTGCAGTTGTGATTTGTTTTTGCTGAATTTACAAATTTTCGTCACCAAGCCAGGCTATTGCAGAAACGTGATTTAGTGCATCAGCTTCATTCACAACTCAGTTGACGCTTACTTGCTAAATCTACTCCTTCCGCCACTGTTTTCATTTAGACTCAGGAGTCCATGGAATGTTGAATTGATTCACCCACAGAAAAGGCAGTCAAGATCTATCAAGAACTATAATGCAGCAACTCTTTGGGGACGCATGCAAGGCAATAACTTAATCTCGTCTCCTTTCATCCCTTATCTAGCATAAAGTTTAATGCAACAACTTTCAAGATTGCAAAATTTACAAATTTTAAGTATCGTTAATTATCGAAGGTTTATCTCAAAGTATTAGACATACATTAATACTGGCGATTATCGAGGTTGACGCAGGTCTCAATGGCTTGTGTTATCTTATTTGTTGGGCGCTTATTGTTTTATTATTTTAAATTTGGGTTCTTTATCCTCCGACTAGCTATTACAACTCAGTCGAGCAAGTGTCTCTAAGCAGGGCGTGTAAACGGAAATGAGTTGTTGCTAAAAGATAACACTGATATAAAATCTGAATCTACACTTTTATTGCCGTCACGCTTAATTAATAATTGACATATTTAATCTTTATACACGCCTGACTGAAACTGTGATATTTCTGAATGTAACTATAGTCGTTTTAGTTGCCACGCTCCAATTACTTCGCGTACTTTACATTTTTTTAACTAACTATGTGACGTGCACCTCGTGAGAGATTCTTCAGAACTGTGCGACACTTGCTTATAGCTCGAGAATATATACACCTTCACCTCGAATTGCCTAAACATTATAATATAGCTCCTATGGGTTGCCAAACAGCGCCCACTTTATATACTCAGGGAAGATATTCCCTCCATTTCTAAAAAAAGGGCACGCTACCCTGACGTCACTTGTTTATCTCTTCTTAGTGATAAACAACTCACCCCCTCGGTTTATTGTTACCCATTTCTATTGTCAGTTTCAGTGAGGCCGTGTAAACTTATTTCCTAACAATACTTATGACTAACAAACATCTAAAACCCTATACATGCAATAATATTAATTTACACTACAATCACTCTGGCATACACAGCATGTTATGATATAAAATATTGCCTCAAGGTATCAACGGTATCGAGTTCCCATCCCTAGTTTTTAAGTACATTACTTTATAGATTGCAAAGAGACAGGTGCTGGCAGCTATAGTTGATATTTTTAAAATTATGTATTAGGTACGGTTGGAAGGAAGGAAGGATGTCTGCCCCTCACACGAAAACGGTCAAGGATGTGTATTTACGACGTGAACGAAATCAATGTGGGAGTCTCCAGGCAAGGGCTGTTATATCTCTCTCCCTGGGGAACTCTCCGAGACGGGAGTTTCTCTGCTGAAACAATCAGCCTCTTCAACTGAACTTGGCTTTTCGTTTTCAAGATCACAACTCGTGTTCAACAAGACGGGAGGGACACTAGATGCTAAATTATTCCTAACACCGTAGCTATAACATTACATGAATGACAAGTAGAGAGCGACATTGTCGCAGGCCTTGTACCTCATCCTCATTCACACGATTTTCTCCATCCACTATCGTTTACTTTTACATCTCTTCTACAAATTAGTCTCACTAAAGCTTATTCTTCTATCTACTTCGTATAGGGCGAGATGGCTGCACGGTAACGTGCCAGGCTCGCATTCTGGGTTCGATTCCTGGGGCCTGCCTCTATGTCCATGCTCTTTCCGTGGTTTTCTGTGATTGGCTAGGTGAATGCTGCGGTGGTTTCTCTCTTAGCATTACTTTTTACTTTCTCTACTACGTATAGTAAGTAGGGGTAATATTGTATTCCACCCAAAAATTCTATACCGAGATTTCACCGGAAATATATGTTTTGAGACCCCCTGAATCCAAAAAAAGCACTTTTGGAAACATGTCCGTGTGTGTGTCTGTGAACAGCATAACTCAGAAACGAACAGTAGGATAAACACCAAACTTAGTATTTAGGTTCAGTATCTTCCAGAGATGCGACACGAAGGTTTTCAAGAAAATCCCCGCACCCCAGATTACCCCTTACATGGAACATTTTTGAAAATTTTAATTTTCTCAAAAATGGCTCTAACGATTTTGATTAAAACATCATACGTTTAAGATACTTTCATGACAAATGAAATGTATATCTCGAATTTTCTGGGAATGTCTCCAAAAGTATTCTGCATTGTGAACGACTTTTGCATAAGTGGTAAACCATAAGAGATAGACAAAATTTTACTACACAAAAATGTAGATCGCGTTAAAATACACATTTTTGTTGTTGAGTGAACCATTTTCGAGATATTGCTTGCTATTCCCTTAAATTTTCCAATACTTTTTCTCAAATGGGAATTACTTATTCTTTTTTGTATGTCTGGACATACAAAGAGAATGGAATGCGCCACATAGCAACCAGCTCTTAAAACATTTGACTATCGCTTAAAGCCTAGCAATTCTCCTTGCATCCACACGAAAATTAGCAATAAGATTAACATCTCGATTAACATGAAGCATATGTAGTATAAGCCTTTGTAAAAATAGTTTGTATAAGAGTAGAGAAAGTCATGTGAGGATAACACAGAGTTTTTCCTTTCATTTAGTAACTTTCCTCCCCTTGATACCGTAATTATTGACAGGACTATATAAATAATTAAATACATAAATAATAATAAGATAGAAGAAAATAATTACAATAAATAATTTCCGTTTATTAAATCAATGCATAATGCAATAAGCCCATAGTTGAAAGATTTGTCCGGAAAAAAAGGTGATTAGCGAGATTAGTTTTAGTAAGAGCCGAAGTAGTGAACGCATTAGTATAACTATATGTTCCTGGAATGCAGTTAAGGTTATAAGTTCAGTACTTTTGCAGGATCACACAAGCAGAAATTCTGAAAAAGAGAAAGGTAAATGTAATTCTTGGATTCGGAATGGTATCGCATAGTAGCAAGGTAACATATAGAGCTAGGACCCACGTGAGAAGGAACCTTGGTGGGAGAGTTCTAAGGTAGGCGGATCTTAAGTAATAAAAGAGCGTGTCTTTCCTTCCTTTTCTTCGTGTACAGCCTGAGAGGCTTACAGTCTTGTGCGGTGATCGGCAGTTCGTAGCGCCTAAGACCGCGCTGGGTTTTCAATTACTTAGCGGTAGCCGCGAGGGGTTTTGCCGGTAAGCATTTTAGTGACTCACGGCAAATTACGCTTCTAGTTTGTTTATTGCGGAAAACAGTTATTTTAAACAGTAAAATTGATACTGAAGAAGTTAGCAGGTATAATAATGCAATTGTTATAGTTCTGAAATAGATGTTTTATTAGCTTCACGTATGGACGCCAATTTAAAGTTGATGGTTTGTTACGTTGTTTGCACCACGCTCTGGGCGTCAATTTGAAGTAGTTAGTTGCTGCTACGTATTGAAAGTCAGATGCTGTATTATATTTCAACTATTTGGGAGCCGAACACTTGAAGTAGTTGCAACTGCACGTATGGTAAACAGTTTCCGGTAGCCTTCGCCCCAAATGTATTTTCAGGTGGTCTTTGCCCCAAGTTTTAAAAAAATAATAGCTTTGTAATTTAACTGTTTCTTTAAATATTATATATTTATGTTTGCCTCGGCGGCGTCAGTATTATGGATATCTTGGCAGGGCGTGATGCGACAAAAATGTAGGCTTACACAGATTTTAAGTTTTCATTCACTCCTTTTTATTAATCCTTGACACAAATTAAATTGCACTTCACTGATATCGAGAGCTGTGAGATTCTTTTATTTAATACTTGCACTTTTTAACACGTATACTATTTTCGTCTCACACGAATACGTAATTAATTTCTCGAGGACACATCTCGCGTCTGATTAGTAACACTGTTTGCAGGGAACTGAATTGTTTTCAACCGTCTAAACTTGTAAATTTCTGTATTTAAAGTCTCCGATTGGCTAATCCTAGTCCAATAGAATACCTTCATTTAACTAAAGCTTTTTCTGCTTGTTGATTGGCTATTTTATAAACTGTCACTAAAATTACATTGTTACTCCAAGAATCACAAGTAGTACTGTTAAACTTTCTTACTCATTATTGACTCAAGGTTACCTCATTGTTAGCAACTTTTAAGTTATTATTCTCACAGCTCCTACATTATTAAATTACGTAATACATTCATATAACATTATTGAACATGTATTCAACAATATAAGCATATGCAATGACTATTACATATATTTTACAAATTATTAGATACGCATATTGCTTCAAGGTGTACTGTTATTGAATTTACATGTTATATAATTTGACTGCAATCATTTAAGTGTTAAAAATACTGCCTCAGTTTCGAGTGCTACAATTCATAATCAGTTGCATTCTGTAGCTTCAAACGGTCGGCAACTCGCTTCAATAGCTCAAGTACTAGATCACATTAAATTTCTCAATTTAAATTGGTGTTGCCCATTCACATCCACCCATGCATACCCTAAGAGAAAAAATTTATAGCCAACCACTGTAGCAGCCGGCAGCAGAATCAATAGTCATACTGAAGCAAAGGGTAAGGCTTCAAAGAGTGACAACCAACGCTCGGCTTCAAAAATTGGCGCTTCGTTGTGGTGCAACCCGGATTCAAGCTTTCGTGTTTCGGGTAGGCTTAGGGGCTGTGTGGTGTGTGTCGGTGTCCGAAAGACGGGGCAGATGCTTGCTAGGCTGAGCCAGATGCCAGATCGTTAGTGCAAGGTGTCCCCTCCGTTCCCTGATCATTGTAATCTACTTAAAGTTAACTGAAATAAAAGTATGCAGAAAGTTTCATTGTTTCTTTGAAGGTACAAGGGGGGGGGGGTTAAAGGAAGTTGAAGTTGTAGTCAAATGTTTAAAAAGCATGTTGCTAACTGCTGGCTTTGAAATGATCTACTCTTTCCATTACACCACCACAAACAAAAGAATGCTGACCAAGTGCTTCAAAAAATGTAGTGTTGGAAAATGCAATCCAAGAGCAACGAACTAATAAATGTTGACATAAACTCCGTGTTTTAACGAGATTTACAAGCCACGTGCAGTAACATTTTGTCACAATCTCTTACGGTTTACCAGTTATCCAAAAGTCATTCACAGGCAATACAACTTCACAGGCATTCGCAGAAAATTCAACGGATGCATTTCATTAGTCATGTAAATTTCTAAAATATGTTATGTTTTAATAATATCGTTAGTCAGTTTTTACAAAAAGCATAAATATGGACATTTTTTCCATTACAGGGTTAAGTTTGTGGCGGGGAGATTGAAGTTGGAGTTGTATTGTGGTTCAACTGTTGGGGAGCCGAACTTGAAGTTCGTTGCAACCGCACGTATAGTACCCGCTTTCCAGTAGCCTTCGCCCTAATTGTACTTTCCGATGGCCTTCGCCCCCCCCCAAAAATGTTTAAAAATATTAACTTTGTAATTTGACTGTTTCATTAAATATTATATATTTATGTTTGCCTCGGCTGCGTCAGTATTTATTTTAGAGACACGTTTCTCTTAGCAGGGTTGTGGTGCGACTGAAGAATGTAGGCTTACATAGATTATCATTTAACTTCACTCCTTTTATTAATGCTTGACACGATTTAAATAACACTTCACTGATATAGAGAGAGCTGTGAGGTTCTTTTTAATTAATTACTTGCACTTTTTATCAAGTAAACTATTTTCATCTTACACTGAATACGTATTATACTTCTCGAGGACACATCTCATGTCCGGTTAGAAACGCTGCCTTCAAGCATCGCGTCCAATTATGAGCGCTGTCTACAAGCAACTGACTTGATTTCTTCCGCCTAAATTTGTAAATTTCTGTATTTCAAGTCTCTGATTGGCTATTCCTAATCCAATAGAATACTTTTATTCAACTAAAGTTTTTTCTGGTTGTTGATTGGCTATCTTTTTGAACTGTCACAAAAATTACATTATTGCTTCCAATAATCACAAGTAGCATTAAACTTTCAAATTCATTATTGCCTCAAGGCTACCTCACTGTTACCTGATTGTTAGCAACTTTTAACCTATTATTCTCACAGCTCCTACATTATTAAATTACATAATACATTCACATAACGTTATTACACATGTATATAATAATATAAACATATACAATGACTGTAATATACACTTTTTATATATTGTTACATACACATATTGCTTTAAGGCGGGCTGTTATTGAATTTATATAGTATATAATTTGACTAAAATCATTTAAGTGTTAAAAATACTGCCTCAAGGTTTTCTTGAAAATCTTCTGTAGTATCTTTGGAAGATACTGCATTTAAAATACTAAGTTTGTTATTTAGCAGAGTTTTCATTTTTGAGTTATGCTGTTCAGAAACGCGCGCTCAGACCTTTCTTCTTCTTCTTTTTTTCAGGAAATCCTAAAGTATGCATTTCCAATGAAATCTCGACATCGAAATGTTGGATGGGATACAATCTTTGCCCTACTTACTATACGTAGTAGAGATAGTAAACAAGATACACGTCTTTGTATTTAATTTCCAGATATGGTGATGAATTTTCAGGGAAATAATGACTGAAGCGGTCATGCAATATCCGTTTTTGGCAAACTTGAAATCAAAACATCAGAAAAAATCTAATGTGATACGACAGGATAGGATAGGGCTAGAAGCGAAGGGGAACTTAGCACCTCGACCTATGCTTATTCCCCTTACGGAGCGCTCCCGGGAGGGGTGAGGTGAAAGAAGGGGAGCCCCGGGGCCCAGAGACCGCCCCATTTCGGGGACGAAAATTTACTCATAGCATCCTTTTCCCCTACTATGTAATGCCGAGACCTCCCCCCGACACTTGCAACCCTGAAAGAGACCAGGCAGATGAAAAGTGAAATGATATGAGAATGGAGATGAAATTGAGGGATAAGAAATATGTGGAATGTAATGATCATTCCCAGCATTCGCTTAGCCACCCGGAGAAACCCCGAAAAACCCATGGGTCAGGAAGGTCAGGCGCGGAAATCAAACCCATGATCTCCCGAATGCGGGCATCAGACTTTACCGCCTGAGCCATCCCGCTCCGTATGTGACTTTCTCTACCCTCTATCGTTTACTATTGGGCATACAAATTATTCTTACTACAGCTTATTTTTCTATTTACTTCATTTTAATTCAGATAAACCTTTACAGAAACAGCTACATTACACATTTCGTTATAGATACAAAGAGAACAGCGATAGTCAAATGTTTAACAACTGGACGCTATATGCTGGCCTTAAAATTCCATACTGTTTCCATGACATCGCGAGAAACAACTGAATGTTGACAAGTCTTCAATAGAGTGGCCAAATAATGAACAATTCGAACGATTACTAACATATCTCAAAAATGGCTTATGCCACAAAAAATTATTTTAAATAAATTGTGTTTTAAAGAGCCATTTTTTAAAAAGTAAAACGTTTCGAAGAATGTTCCATACATCCATGTATAGGATAGTTTGGAGTGGGGGGTGTGTTGAAAATATTCGTGTTGCATCTTTGGAAGGTGCTGAAACTAAATACCAAATTTGACGTTTATCCGAGTTTTCATTCTCAAGTTATTGCTGTTCACAGACACACACACACACACACACACACACACGGAATGCAATAACATCTCTACCTACTATGTACGTGGAAGAGAAAGTAAAAATGACTCTGTGGTTTATGCTTTTTTCATATAGAGAGTTATCTGATTTTGATTTGGTGGAAAATTCTAACCATAAACTTTGCTTTGAGTCTTATAATTTTCACACACCTGTAGTTTTCTCGTAATATCACGCTAAGAGTGTGGAATTTCAAAGCCAGCACATAGCGACCCACTGTTTAAAGTTTTAACTATCTCTGCTGAATCCCTCTTGTAGTGGAAACTTAAGGTGTAGTTCCTGGATACGTTTATCTCGACTGATGTGAAACAGCCAGAAAAAATACGATTTTTATTTTCTCTACTACGTATAGTAAGTACCTATTGTATTCCACCCAAAAATACGATATAGAGATTTCAACGAAAATATATGTTTTGAGGCCCCCTGAACCCAAAAAGAGGAGTTTTAGAAGAACGTCGGTGTGTGTTTCTGTGAACAGAAAAACTCAAAGACGAAAACTCCGACAAATACCAAACATTGTATTTAAGTGCAGTACCTTCCAAAAATGCGACACGAAGATTTTCAAGAAAATCCCATCACCACAAACTAGCCTATACATGGAAAATTCTTCGAAATTTTTTGTTTTCTAAAACTGGCTCTAACGATTTTAATAAAAACATCATACATTAAAGATATTTGCATGCCAAATAAAATTTATCTCTTAAATTTTCTGGAAATAGCCTGTGAAGTCTTCCTCATTCGGAAGGAATAGTGTATAATCTTGTATAACTGGTAAGCATCAAGCGATAAAGGAAAACGTACTTCAAAAAAATGTAGATCTGTTAAAAAAAACAATTTATTACAAAAAGCCTTTTTGTGGCATCAGCCATTTCCGATGTATCCGTTATTGATGGTTCAAATGTTTCAATACTTAGCCATTATTTTACAGCCCTGTCGATATTCAATTGTTTCTCGCGATGTCATGGAAAGAGTATGGCATTTTAAGGGCAGTGGTTAGTTCTTAAACTTTTGACTGTCGGTATTACCTTTGTATCCATGAAGAAATGTGTAATTTAGCTGTTTCTGCAAAGTTTATTTGGATTAAAATACAGGTAGTAAATAGAAAAATAAGCTTTAATAAACAATAGTGGGTAGAGAAAGTCATGTGAATGTATACATCAGTTAATTTTTTAAGAATAGTTTGTGAAAGAATGTGTAGAGAAAGCTATTTTCATGTAGCATATAAATGTTTTCCTAGATATTGTTGTTACTAATGTAATTGTTGATCAGCTGAACGGCGCAGAATTCTCGAACCTGGTGGAACTGAGAGAGTTGCATCTTGGACAGAATTACTTGGAAAGCATACCAGACGGAATGTTTCGACACATGGGATCTCTCAACAAGTTGTTCCTCTTCAACAATAACCTGGAGCGTCTGGATTCTGGAGTACTTGAAGGTCTGGAGAACCTCACATCTCTCCTACTTAATAACAACTTGCTGAGACACCTTGGAGACACCATCTTCATGCACGTGCCCAACCTGCTCAAACTGTAAGTACATCTTAACGAGAGTTTCTGTCATCAACATGTCACATTGTCAGCCTTCGTCTGGACGCGTGGCCGGCGGAGCCAGATGTTCATACATTTCTCATACCTTGGTCATAGAAGACGTTGGAAATGATGTCCATACATCCCTCACAGCTTCTAACAAAATTTGTATTAACACTCATTAATTCTTCATGGGCATTTAAATAAAACCATTGGGGTCAATAAAGCACTCATTAACATTACTCAACACTCAACTGCAGAAATTAGCTCTTCTCACATTATCACAATTCCAAAAACACAGTTACATTAGGTTTTAATTTTAAAAGTTTAGTGGCATTACAATCCGAGGTTTGCGAAATTCCTGATTCCTATGCAAGCTTTCACGGAGATTTCTTTGTATTTCGTAATAATTTTTCTCCAATGTCATCGACTTTTCCCCAAAACAAGAACACAGGGATTTACTTTCGGTTTCTTATCAAGAATAGGTCACATTTCCCTAAATCTATTGACAAGATTACAAACCGTTTCTCTGCGAGGCGCACAAACCGCAAGACAACGCTACAAGAGTTTGTTGTCACATAGGAGTCATACATGAAGGTTCTTTGTACTAAAGTGCACCGACGCTTTTTGTATTACAATAGGGCTAACACACTAAAACGCTGAAACAACATAGTGCAACAAACGAAGGTTCTTTATTAGGGATTTTTACCAGTATATCTACATGTGTTTGAGAAATAGTAATA
Source organism: Deroplatys truncata (assembly GCA_030765065.1). Lineage (NCBI taxonomy): Eukaryota > Metazoa > Arthropoda > Insecta > Mantodea > Mantidae > Deroplatys > Deroplatys truncata. Next base: position 27,857,939 of record CM060981.1, on the reverse strand, counting down.
GCGGTTTGAGTGGCGCAATCCTGTGGCGGTCATCAGCGCCACCCTCTGGCTATAAATTAATTCAAGTCAGTACATCAATGCAATAAAAACAAAACAAGTGCAAGTTAAACAACTCAGATTACAGAAGCAGCTCTGGTTATATAGATAATCACATTCTGGTACAAAACCAATACAGTCAGAGCATTTATAGAGAGGAACACCAGGATTACAAAAATAGAAATAGAAAATCAACAAATGCAAAAATTAAGCAATAGAAATCTCTCAGAATATGACAAATAAGAACTAACCCTGAGCAAATGTAAACGTACAATGCAATTCTACACAGTTATAAACTTCCTTCCTTAATAATCCAATCCATGCAAGGCACCAACTTCAATACTTAGTTCAAGTAACACTTGCCTCCCCGCCACTCCAGTACCAAAATCAGCCAAGAACATCAACGTATCCATAAACTCCTTCACCACACTCTCCCTCCAAACTCCCATGAAAACTCTTCCCTGTCAACTCGCCCTTTCCTCCACAGATGCGTACACAGAAAATATAGTCACATTTCGAAATTGGACCTTAAGTCTATTTTACACAATCCTTCATTAACGCGTCCAACTCTATTAGGCTCTTCTTTATTCCCTTTGCGAAAATAAATTCTCTCTTGTGTAGGCCAGCCTCAGTTGATCCACAATACAATAATGTGCAATCCTGTTTAGCTATTCTTCATTTTCCACTCCAACTTTTTTCTTGCAACATTACTGTCAAGCCAATACCTTAAGAGTTATTTCAACAACAAGCCATCCTTCTTAACAAGGTTTTTACAAGTGGGATTGAGAGCCCCATGTTTAATCCTCAACCTGGAGGTCCAGGTCTCCTTATTTCTGACCCCAGAAGACAGGGTGGACTGGTTATACCCCCAGAAACTGGGTGCCTCAGGTACCTCGGGGTCCCCACTTCCGTATTCACCAAGGTGAGCCCCTGAAGGCAAGATGTGTTTTATACCATAGCCTAGCGACGCCACATGTAGCATTAGCAACGCCGTCCATAGCACCAGCAGATGATACGGGGGCGATACTGAAAATTTTTAGAATGCCATGTTTCTAATGGAATCTGTTTTAATAATAAAATTTGTTTAAATTTGACAGCTACTTTGTAATGTTTTCGAGTCATTTGCCGTGTAATTTGTTTAAATTTGACAGCTACTTTGTAATGTTTTCGAGTCATTTGCCGTGTAATTTGTTTGATTTGCTATAATAGTTTATTAATTGTCATGATTTAAAGATTTTATGTTCGCCCAAAAATGAATCTGACTAAAGAATATTTCCGGGCTATGATATTTTTACGATTAAGGCCTAAAAATGTGAAGATTGGCTGAAAAGAATCCCCATTGGGCAACAATTTATAATTGGTATAACGAATACAAAAGAGGTTTCTTTTTTTAGTGTTTTTGCTGTAACTGATTAAAATGTCACTGTTCGAGCAATGCTTGAAGAAGATCGACGGACATCTTTTGAATTTATTCGGGCAACATTGTGCAATGATACGAGTCAAATCCAAAACATTTTACATCAACAGTTAGACGTGAAAAAACTCTATTGTCAATGGATTCCATATAAACTGACTCCCAATCAAAAACATTGATTGGTGCAGAAAAACTGGAAAAATTCCAAATTTCGGTTTGGAATATCGTTATTGGTGATGAATCTTGGATTTACTGTTCTGATCCTGAGAAGAAAAGTTAATCGGCTGAATGCGTCTTTCGAACAGAACCTAAGCCTACAAAAGCCCGATGAATTCGCAGTGTTGGTAAGAAGATGGTTGCTAGTGTTTATTTCTAAAAAGGGCCATATTACTACTATAGCATAAGAGGATAGAGGTAACGTTACTGCCGATTGGTACCAAATGTCTATTTACCGCAAAGTTTTGAAAAAAATCGTGAACAACGCCCAAACGAAAAATCTGATGTGTTACACTCACATGACTTTCTCTACTCGTGTACAAACTATTTTTACAAACGCTTATTCTCCATATGCTTCATGTTAATCGAGATGTTAATCTTATTGCTAATTTTCTTGTAGATGCAAAGGGAATTGCTAGGCTTTAAGCGATAGTCAAATATTTTAAGAGCTGGTTGCTATGTGGAATATTCCATTCTCTTTGCATGTCCAGGACATAAAAAAATGAATAACGAATTTCCATTGGAAAATTTAAGGGAATAACAAGCAATATCTCGAAAATGGTTCACCCAACAAAAAAATGTATATCATATAAATTGTGTATTTTAACGCGATCTACATTTTTGTGTAGTAAAATTTTGTCTCTCTCTTATGGTTTACCAGTTATGCAAAAGTCATTCACAATGAAGAATACTTTTGGAGACATTCCCAGAAAATTCGAAATATACATTTCATTTGTCATGAAAATATCTTAAACATATGATATTTTAATCAAAATCGTTAGAGCCATTTTTGAGAAAATTAAAATTTTGTGAAAAATGTTCCATGTAAAGGGTAATTTGGGGTGGGGGGATTTTCTTTAAAATCTTCATGTCGCATCTCTGGAAGATACTGAACCTAAATACCAAGTTTGGTGTTTATCGTTTCTGAGTTATGCTATTCACAGACACACAGACATGTTTCCAAAAATGCTTTTCTTGGATTCGGGGGTCTCAAAACCTGTATTTCCGGTGAAACCTCGGTATCGAATTTTTGGGTGAATACAATACTTCCCCTACTTACTATACGTAGTAGAGAAAGTAATAAGCTTTAGTAAGAGTATTTTGTATATCCAGTAACAAACGATAGAAGGTAGGGAAAGTCTTGTGAATGTATCGCATCTGATTTTTCAACATTAGTCTCCGCTTAAGATATTTTGTGCAAGTTGAAACAGTTTAAGACCATCTCGTGTTGTTTAAGCCCACATTGTCTGGCTCGCAATCACAGTCAGCTGTTCTTGGACGTTATCGCTGTTGCCACTCATTGAAACAGAAAATTCCCAGCTCATCTCCAGCTGTATTATTTCTTTCTCCTTTTTATCCGTTTTCCGATAGTTGGAAACCTGCAAACATTTCATTTCCGATATTTGCATCGTTCTTTTTTTATACTTAGTTGTTCACCTGCGCCTCGCAGTTAAAAATCAGAGCTTTACTCTGAAACTTGGTAATTATGCAGCGCTATAGAAATTAGAAATCCGTTTTAGCAGTAATTAATGTATAAAAGTGTTCGATTATTACGTTCAATGTACATTTGGTCCTCATATACCGAACCTGGATTTGATTTCCTGGCAGCCTCTTTCACCGCTCATAATGTGCAGTGCGAGGACTTTATTACTGAATAGAGATCCTTTAGAAATATGGTTTGTGTGTCGTTAACCCTCTATACATTATTTTCAGCATCCTAGCGCCGACACGTGCAACTAAGGAAAGCAAAACATGTGATGTGTTACTTTCACGCAACTTCTCTACCCACTATCTTTTTACTTTCTCTACCACGTATAGTAAGTAGGGGAAGTATTGTATTCCACCCAAAAATTCGATACCAACATTTCACCGGAAATATGTTTTGAGACCCCCTGAATCCTAAAAAAGCATTTTTGGAAACATGTCCTGTGTGTGTCTGTCTGTGAACAGCATAACTCAGAAACGAACAGTCGGATAAACACCAAACTTGGTATTTAGGTTCCGTATCTTCCAGAGATGAGACACGAAGGTTTTCAAGAAATTCCCCCACCCAGATTACCCTGTACATGGAACATCTTTTGAAAATTTTAATTCTCTCAATAATGCCTATAACGATTTTTATTAAAATGTCATGTTAAAGATACATTCACGACAAATGAAATATATATTTGGAATTTTCTGGGAATATCTCCAAAAGTATTCTTCATTGTGAACGACTTTTGCATAACTGGTAAACCATAAGAGATAGACAAAATTTTACTACACAAAAAAAACGTAGATCGCGTTAAAAGGCACAATTTATGTCATATACATTTTTTTTGTTTGAGTGAACCATTTTAAAGATATTGCTTGTAATTCCCTTAAATTTTCCAATACTTATACTTTTCTCAAATGCGTTATTCATTTTTTTTGTCCTGGACATGCAAAGAGAATGGAATACTCCACATAGGAACCAGCTCTTAAAATATTTGACTATCGCTTAAAGCCTACCAATTCCCCTTGCATCTACAAGAAAATTAGCAATAAGATTAACATCTCGATTAACATGAAGCATATGGAGAATAAGCGCTTGTAAAAATAGTTTGTACAAGAGTAGAGAAAGCCATGTGAGCGTAACACATCAGATTTTTTATGTGCACTTCATGTTAATTGAGATGAGCGCTTACAGAAATATCGTGACCTTCGACGCAACGCTAACCGGCAGATTAGTGGGAAGAGTTTCCAGCTGATGTAAACAATTCCAGGAAGGTCACCCCACAGGAGGAAGGGATGAAGTGAAGAAACCACAGGAGACTACAGGCAACGGAGACCTGTGGAATTCCCTAACAGTTCCAGGCGCAAATATCCGTCCAAATGCTGGAGCTTTCCAACCACCCGTCGTCCAAATAGCCCTCTAGTGTCCACGGGGAGTACCCTTTCTTTTTGAGCAAGCATCCGCAACAACTGTACGGCACCTCCATACACCACGATGCCTGAAACTTAAGAAGGAAATGGAATGAAAGGGAAATGATGGAAAGTAGATCATGGTACATGAGAAACCACTGCAGGCTAGGGACTGGGAAAAACCACGAAAATCCCAAGGTCAGAGTGGGCTGTCGCCAGGAATCGAACCCGGAACCTCGCTTGGTGTCGCAACGTTTCACCCTCTATACAGCACAGATTTCGCATCAGCTGATTAGCCGGAACACACAGAGGAAACAGAAGTGTAGGGCAAACAATTGCCTGCAATACGGCCACGTATCCAAACGAAGCCTCTGCACTTTTTGTAGGTACAAGGGGGATACAGGAGGCTGAAGAGATAGTGAAATCTTTAAAAATCTTTATATAGCGACTTTGAAATCTCATACTCCTTCCGTGATATAGCGATAAATAAGCAAATGATGACTCAAGCACTTCAAAAAAAGTGTAAAGTAGTTGAAAATACAAAACAGTTACAGTGAGATGGTTAATGCTGCAAAAGAAACTATTTGAAATGAGTTGTGCGTTTTAGAGATATCTGCATTTTTATATAGGACGCAGCAGTTTCGTTTCCGGCTCTCGTACTGAGGGTCTGGAGTCGACTCCGGACTCAGGGGTGACGATTTTAAGTCGGCCCTATCCACGCCTTGAACTCTGACTTGCTCGTGTGAAGTGTCTCCAAGGCTCAATGTGGTTCGTAGTCCACTGCCATTCTTATCACCACCCTGCCATCGGAAGCAACGACCCGCTGGATGCCTCCACCTCAGAAATGGGTCCAGTCATCGCTCGGTGGAATGAGATATCACCTGCAGGTCACATGGGGAGCGTTAGAAACAACAACGATGTTTTATATAGTCCGATTTTGGCTATCCTTTACGGTTTACCAGTTATGTAAAATTCCACCAGAAGATTCAAGTTTTGTCATATAAAGGGACTTTCAACAAGAGTGTCCTATCTTTAACATGTGATAGCTGCCGTTGTTATTGAGTTACAGCAGTCATAATTTTCATTTGGTTACAGTTGTTATTGACAAATAGCCATGGAACGTTACAGCATTCAGCAACGCGTAGAAATTGTGAAAATTTATTATCAAGATGGATCATCTGTTCGCCAAACCTTCCGTGTATTGCGTGGAGTTTACGGTGTGCATAATCCTCCCTGCGAGAAAACGATTCTGCTTTTGATCGATAAATTTGAAAGAAGTGGTTCTGTCAGCGATCAAAGAACGTCTTACGTAATCGACGTAAGCACTCCAACGAAAACATAGGCGCCGTTTGTGTACAAGAGAACGGAAACAAATCAATTGCTCGTCGAGCGCAAGAATTGGGGCTTTCGCCAACCACAGCTTGGCAAATTCTACATCTGGACTTGAAGTTTCACAGTTACAAAATGGTGTTAACTCAAGAACTACAGCTCAACGACCATAGGTTGAGCCCGTATTCGCTGACTGGTCAATGGAGCAATTGGAAGCTGACCCGGATTTTTGTCGAAAAATCATCTTCAGCGACAATACCCACTTTTGGATGGATGGTTGTGTTAACAAACCAAATTGTCGCTATTGGAGCAATTACAATCCAATGCAGATTGAAGAACGACCACTTTATCCCCAAAAGGTTACTGTGTGGTGCGGAGTTTGGTATGGTGGAATCATTGGTCCATATTTTTTACAACATGAAGATGGAGAAGCTCCAACTGTCAATGGAGAAAGATAAGGGACTATTGTTGGCCTCAATTGGATGGTATGGATCTCACAAACATCTGGTTCCAGCAAGATGGTGCCACCTGCCATACTGCTCTCGAAACAATCGAACTTTTGAAGGAGAAGTTCAGAGATTTCATCATTTCCGTGATGGTGTTGTTAACTGGCCCGCGAGATCATGTTATTTAACGCTGTTGGAATACTTCTTGTGAGGTTATGTTAAATCTCGAGTTTATGTCAACAAGCCAGAAACAGTAAATGACATTATGAATAACATCACGCGTGTTATTCCAGAAGTTGGACCTAATTTACGTTCTTCTGCCATTGAAAATTGAGTCAACCGTATATGCGCAACCCAACGAAGTCGCGGCGGTCAATTTACTGATGTTCTCTTCCACACGTAATGACATTAATTATGTTCCAAAATAAAAAAAATTAATAAACCTCTATCATTTATAGCACGTGTTTTATTTAAGTTCAAAGATAGAACACTCCTGTTGGAAGACCCTATACGTGTATTGTAATCAAAATCGTAACATTTTTATAAATAAAATAAAAAATAACAAACTTTTTCCGTGTCAAGGGTAGTGTAAACACAAAGAGGATACAGGAGACGCTATAGTCAAATATTTCAAAACGAATCGGAAAATCCACATTCTTTCCATGATATAGCGAGAAACATTGCATAGTGTAGCGGGCGGGTGTTTCGCTTCTTCGTATACACGTGCTGTCTCACCTGCATCATGTCTGTCGTGGAGCTGAGAAGAAATGCCTATCTTTGGTGAATCCCAAGATATTTTGGGTGAAGGCAATTAATTAACTGCATTCCCTTACACTATTGTTTTATAGAGACACAGAGATAGAGATGGAGGTAGGCAGATAAGATAGATAAAATTAATTACACTTAGAGACCTTAGCCTGGTCTTGGCCAGTTTTCAATATAGTCAATTAAAAAATTCAATGTCACAGCCGGTATTTGAACACGGTTCTCCACTGATACTGAATTCCCCAATTGATTAAGTTGTTTTCCAGATAGAACGCGCCTTAAGAAACCCATAAGCATCCATATTAAAGTACTTGCGATGAGCAGGTCGCCATTGAGAGTGTTATCTCCTTGGTGGTTTATCTGGGAAATTGGGGAGTTCAATGTCCCACCGGCATACTGCCACAGTAGCTCAATGGTTAGAGCAACCCCCACATAGAGCGGGAGAACCGTGTTCAAATCCTGGATGTGATATTGAATTTTTCTCTATATTAAAAACAAATCCCTTTAACGATTTGATTTATTTTAACACAATAACTTATCGAAGCGGCTAGCAATTGTTCCCTTTTCTATAACGCTGAGGTAATCAATGAGCTGTATTTTCTATCTTCCCACGTTACAGCATCTGTCACCAAATAGCTCGTATGCGAGATTTTGAAAGAGGTTGAAACCTGTGGCCAACCTTCCTTTTATACTCCTCTGCTATGACGCTATCATTCGCGCCTTTTTATGTAACCTCTACCCTTTGAGAGTGGTTTTTATGTTATATTTATTTATTTATTTATTGTAGCCCCACGTTTGGGAGCCAATTTGCGATGGTAAATTTATAATATTATTTGTGTATTTGTTTACTCCACGTGTTGAAGCCATCTTGTGACGTGATTCATTTGTTAGGTTTGTTAGCTCCATCTGGTGTTAGCAATTTGCGGCAGTATTAGTGTGTTTGAAAGAATGCTACTGTCATTTTATTTAATTTTTGTTCACTGTCCTCCGGCTAGCTATGATCTTTTGGTCAAGCACTTCTCTTTATACAGGTTGTGTAAACGGAAAGGAATCTTTGATCCAAAGATAACACTGATGAAGAAATTTGTTTTACACTTTTATTGTCGAACACAGTCACTATCACATTTACACATTGATCTTGACACCCGCCAAACTGAAACTGTTATAATGACTTCATTACTGATCACTCTTAATTCGCGTACTTCAACTTTTTGTATAATTAACTTTACAACACTTTAGATTTTTCATAATTCTGCTACGCGTAACTTGTGAATCGATAGCCGACGTGTAATATTTCTGCTGGACTGAAGGCGACGTGTATCATACAAATATTTTCGACGAACAGACGGACCGAAGGCGACGTTTATCATACAAATATTTTCGACGAACTGACGGGGTCTATCTCTAACCTATCTCTTTTATACTCATACACCCCGATATGCCTAAAGATTATAACTGAGCTGCAATTGGCTAATAAAACGCGACAACATTAGCGTCTATTTTTATATCCAATGAAAACTATGAATACATATGCTCTAGGGAAATGTTCCAGAAGATTCTAAAGGAAAACGCGCCAACATTACGTAACTTCCTCGTTTCCAATAATGATAAACAGCTCACCCCCTCGCTGCATTATTGCACGCTATTATTGTCAGTTTCAGTAAGGCAGTATAAACTTACTTCTCAACAATAATTACAATCAACAAACATCTCAAATCAATGTCGCATAAAAATGCATATTCATACTGTAATCATTCTTTACATTTAAATAATTTGTGATACAAATTACTGCATCACCTTATTGGTGATTTACTTGGCGTGCTATGAAACAATATGATGTATTACACTCACATGACTTTCTCTACTCTTGTACACACCATTTTTACAAACGTTTATTCTCCATATGCTCCATGTTAATTCAGATATCGAGATGTTAATCTTATGCTAATTTTCTTGTAGATGCAAGAGGAATTGCTAGGCTTTAAGCGATAGTCAAATATTTTAAGAGGTGGTTACTATGTTGAGTATTCCACTCTCTCTGCATTACCAGGACAAAAAAAATTAATAACAAATTTGAGAAAAAGTATAATTATTGGAAAATTTAAGGGAAATAACAAGCAATGTCTCGAAAATCGTTCACTCAACAAACAAAAATGTATAAGACATAAATTGTGTACTTTAACGCGATCTACATTCTTTGTGTAGTAAAATTTTGTCTATCTCTTATGGTTTACCAGTTATGCAAAAGTCGTTCACAATGAAGAACACTTTTGGAGACATTCCCAGAAAATTCGAGATATACATTTCATTTGTCATGAAAATATCTTAAACATATGATATTTTAATCAAAATCGTTAGAGCCATTTTTGAGAAAATTAAAATTTTCGAAAAATGTTCCATGTAAAGTGTAATCTGGGGTGGGGAGATTTTCTTGAAAACCTTCGTATCGCATCTCTGGAAGATACTGAACCTAAATACCAAGATTGGTGTTTATCCAACTGTTCGTTTCTGAGTTATGCTGTTCACAGACGCACAAACACACAGACAGACACAGACATACACACGGACATGTTTCCAAAAATGCTTTTTTTGGATTCAGGGGGTCTCAAAACTTTTATTTCCGGTGAAATCTCGGTATCGAATTTTTAGGTGGAATACAATACTTCCCCTACTTACTATACGTAGTAGAGAAAGTAAAAAAATTATCCAGTGGTAGAAGTCAAGCATCCTTCCGACTCCTTTGGTAAAACCCACTGTCTGTCTCACTCACAACTCTGCTTTCTCTTTCTATCATCTGACTTGTTTTCCAAATCTCTTGACGTCCCAGGAATTCCACCCGTATCTCCGTCCTTGTCTCACCTTGAACCTCTCTCTCCGTTTGCTGTTGCTTTACCTAATCCTGTATGCATTAGCGTGTATTTTCATACACTTTTAACCCTGCTACTAGCTTCCTTCCTTGCCAATTACAATCTTTCCTTACATATGCCTACATTTTATGATACAAGTTACTTTTCAGTTTAACATTACATCATTGGTTATACTCTTATCTTATTTATTGTTTCTTATTATTTACAATTGTTTGCCCTGCGGGTGTATGTCCCCTACAATAGCCACAGAAGTTTAAAACAATTTTTAAAATATTGAAAATTTCAAAACAATCGCAATATTTATCTCGGAAACAGCTAATGCTACAAAACGTTATTTGAAATAAGTTGTGTGTTTTAAAGAGATCTACTTTTTTGTGCAGTACGCTTTTGTCTGTCTCTAATGGTTTACCAGTTATACAAAATTATATAAAATTATTTCGAATGAAGAGGACTTCCCAGGCTATTCCTAGAAAATCCAAGCTATACATTTTATTGTCATGTAAACATCTTAAATATATGGCATTTTAATTAAAATTCATTTAAGAAAACAAAAAAATATCGAAATGTTTTCTATGTCGGGAGTGGTTTCGTTGAGAGGGGGGATTTTCATGAAAATTTTCGTGTCGCATATATGTAAGATGCTCAACTTATGAAAATCCCCCACTTCAAAGTGCCCTATACATGACATCTTTGATTTCCTCAAAAATGGCTATAACGATTTTGATTTAAAAAGAATCTGATGTGTTACATTCACATGACTTTCTATACTCTTGTACAAACTATTGTTACAAACACTTATTCTCCATATGCTTCATGTTAATCGAGATGTTAATCTTATTGCTAATTTTCTTTTAGGTGCAAGGGGAATTGGTAGGCTTTAAGCGATAGTCAAATGTTTTAAGCGCTGGTTGCTATGTGGAGTATTCCATTCTCTTTGTATGTCCAGGATATAAAAAATGAATAACGAATTTGAGAAAAAGTATAAGTATTGGAAAATTTAAGGGAATAACAAGCAATATCTCGAAAATGGTTCAGTCAACAACAAAAAATGTATATGACATAAATTGTGTATTTTAACACGATCTACATTGTTTGTGTAGTAAACTTGTGTCTATCTCTTATGGTTTACCAGTTATGCAAAAGTCGTTCACAATGAAGAATACTTTTGGAGACATTCCCAGAAAATTCGAGATATACATTTCATTAGTCATGAAGATATCCAAAACATATGATATTTTAATCAAAATCGTTAGAGCCATTTTTGAGAAAATTACAATTTTTTAAAAATGTTCCATGTAAAGGGTAATCTGGGTTAGGGGGATTTTCTTGAAAGCCTTCGTGTCGCATCTCTGGAAAATACTGAACCTAAATACCAAGTTTGGTGTTTATCTGACTGTTCGTTTTTGAGTTATGCTGTTCACAGACACACACACACACACAGACACACAGAAACACACACAGACACACAGAAACACACACACACACACGGACATGTTTCCAAAAATGCTTTTTTTGGATTCAGGGAGTCTCAAAACAAATACTTCCGGTGAAATCTCGGTACTGAATTTTTGGGTGGAATACAATACTTCCCCTACTTACTATACGTAGTAGAGAAAGTAAAAACTATATGTTTAGGATATTTTCATGAATAATAATATGTATATCTTTTAGTTTTCTGGTAACAGCCTATGAAGTCCTCTTCATTCTGAACGAGTTTTATATAACTGGTAAATCGTAACACATGACAAAATATTAAGCACCAAACATGCAGATCTCGTTAAAATGCACAATTTATGACACACAACAATTTTTAGCCTAGCTCCGTGGTGTGGAGGTTGCGTGTCTGCCTCACATTAGGAGATTTTGCATGATATCGGATGACTGAAAACTAATAAGTGATTCTGAACTCACTTTATTATTTTAATTTCAGAATTGCTTTTAGTTTTTTTCTATCACGTACAGTTGTTTCACAATTTCACTTCAAAAATATAGAGATATAAAGATATTGCTTCCGCCACTACACCTACAATTGGCTTGATGAAGCAGTTTGTAAGGGCTCTGCCACAGGAGGGACCCTGTTTCAAGTACCTTTCCAAGAAATTTCCCTTCATTACACAAGACACGTTAAAGGCTGGAGTTTTTGTTGGTCTCCAAATAAAGAAATTGATGAAGGATGAAGATTTTGAGAAGACAATGAATAAGAGAGAAATAGAAGCATGGACCGCCTTCCGATCAGTTACTGAAAACTTCTTAGGCAATAACAAAGATCCTAATTACAAGGCCATTGTCGAAACAATGTTGGAAAATTTCAAGTTGATGAGTTGTAACATGAGTGTAAAGGTGCATTTGCTGCATTCACATATCGACTACTTCCAGAAAATCTGGGACATTATGGGGAACGTTTTCACCAAGATATTAAGGAAATGGAGAGGAGGTACCAGGGGAGATGGAATGAAACTATGATGGCCGACTACTGTTGGATGTTGAGGAGAGACAGTCATCTTCAAGGATCTGCAAGGAAGTCAAAGAAGAGAAAGTTTGAAAAAAATTAAATGAAACACTTTGGCTTCTTGTTATATTAAAATGTAGTCATGAAATAAATTAGGGAGTTCTTGAGAGTATTCTTAAAATGTTTCTTGAATAAAAACTTACCTCTACGCTCATTAGTAAAATTGTCAAAACATTACTTATTTTGTGTAAAAACCTGACGTGATAAAAAAAAGCGAAAGTTATTTCTGGAATCAGCATAAAAACGTGATTCAAGAACACCTACTTTTAAGAAATTATCCGATAAAAAGTTTCAAAATGCAGACTAGTGTAATATTTATTTTGGGTTTTCTGTTGTCTGAAAAGACAAATGTCGGAAGACTTTAAGCTCTGTGCACCCCGGGCTCATTTAAACTCAAAAAAAGCTGTATGTCCTTAACCATTTGCGAGATATTCTGTTATTGGTTTGAATGCTAAGATATGTACACCTTTGTTCAAGTTGCAATCACTTTGCGACACGCTTTCTAAAACTATGAGCATCGCTTTAGCCTACTGCACCATTCTTATAATAAGGTAAATTTGTAATGAAATTTTTATCTCCATTAACAAGAAGTAGATAGAAGAAAAATCTGATGTGTAACACTCACATAACTTTCTCTACTCTTGTACTATTTTTACAAACGCTTATTCTCCATCTATTACATATTAATCGAGATAGACATTTGCGGAAACGATCTTTTGACATGCAAAGAGAATTACATTTTACACATAGCGACCAATTCTAAAAATATTTGACTATCGCTTAAGGCGTACTATGTTCCCCTTGTTTTGTATTTGCAAGGGCAATATAGAAATACAGTAGCCTTTAAGCATAGACATATCTCTTAATAGCTGGTTGCTAGGTGCAGCACCATTCCCTTTACCACAGATTAATACTCTTTGCATATACAAGACAAAAAAATGAATAACGAATTCCCATTGGAGAAAATAAGTATTGAAAATTTAAGGGAATAACAAGCAGTATTTCGAAAATGGTTCACTCAACTAAAAAAAGTATATGACAAATTGTGTATTTTAACGCGATATACATTTTTTGTGTAGTAACATTTTGTATATCTCTTATGGTTTACCAGTTATGCAAAAGTCGTTCGCAATGAAGAATATTTTTGGAGACATTCCCAGAAAATTCGAAATATACATTTCACATTTGTCATGAAGATATCTTAAACATATGATATTTTAATCAAAATCGTTAAGAGCCATTTTTGAGAAAATTAAAATTATCGAAACATTTTTCATGTAAAGGGTAATCTGGGGTGGGATGGGGGGATTTTCTTGAAAACGTTCGTGTCGTATTTCTGGAAGATGCTGAACCTAAATGCCAAGTTTGGTGTTTATCCGACTGTTCGTTTCTCAGTTATACTGTTCACAGACACACACACGGACATGTTTCCAAAAATATTTTTTTTTGGAGTCAGGGGGTCTCAAAACATATATTGCTGGTGAAATCTCGGTATCGAATTTTTGGGTGGAATACAATACTTCCCCTACTTACTCTACGTAGTAGAGAAAGCAAAACTAGAATTTTGTTTAATGTTGTTAACTTTGCGGCAGCAATTGGTGCCATACAGTTGAACTGTATATTAATTGCCATGGAACTATTACTTAACACGTGTGCTCAAGTTTGCGTCAAGCGGCAATACTGAACTTTTGTTAATGAGCGATTTTGTTATTAAATAACCGATAACATCCCCCCACACTCACTGTGGTATTCAAACACCAGACTCTGGGTATACTATGAAATGTTTTTGTTTAAAGACAACATTCTGGGGCTCAGCCGGGCATAAAACCCAGAACACCTCATATAGCAGGCAGTTTATCTATAATTGAGCTCTGGGACCAGTAATAGCAATTAGTTTTCAAGCATTGGTCTTTAATTTAGCGGTCTTCTCTCTGTCAGTATGGAGTCCCCTTTGCAATTCTGCTTAGGCAAACATTTTGGCGTCCGCGCTATGCGGTATAAGCTATCTTCAACTAAGGACGTCTTGTGTGTGCCACCTGGTATATTCTTTAGTCCCAAAACAGATACTTATATAGTAAAATATATATTGTTTTCACCGTGTGGGCCGCTTCTGTTTACCGTTAAAATAATTAATTTATTAAACATCTGATAACATGAAGTCTACTGGAGATATTGCAATGAAAACGTGTATATATGCAATGATATGGAATGCTGCTTGCAGTATATATTTCAAGAATATGTGTTCGTAAATGAAGAATTTAAAAAGTTCACCTATGTGTGCCCTTAATAATTGAAACTTAAATATATTTTTTGTTTTATTTCAGGCACGTTGACAGTAACAAGTTCCAGTTCATACCTGCAGGATCTCTGGACTTCGTTCCGAAGTTAATTTCACTGAAGTTGGCTAAAAATCCTTGGCACTGCGACTGTTCCATTCTCTACCTTGCAATGTAAGAAATATATCTTCTTAACTACCATGCTTGCACATAGATGACACAGTCAGTACCTTTTGTTGAGATTTTTAAATTTTCCTTGTTAATGCATCTTATCGATATTCTCTGAAAGAGAACAGATAAGAGTAAGCGTTAATGGCTTGGATAGCTGCAGATAACAGAGAAGACACTTCTGTACAGTGAGTCATAGTGTTGCATTATATACTAAACTGTATTCACTCTTAGGTTGATCCACGTCAAAACTAAACCCCAGGTGACCACTGCACCTTTATAATGTATCCTTCCGCCATTCGCGCCAGAAATACTGTCACGAATTCAGACCATGTGGCGAGTACAAGCGGCACGTAGTGCTAAAAATCTGATGTGTTGCACTCACATGACTTTCTCTACTCTTGTACAAACTATTTTTACAAACTCTTTTTCTCCGTCTATTTCATATTAATCGAGATAAACATTTGCAGAAACGATATTTTGACATGCAAAGAGAATTACATTTTACACATAGCGACCAGTTCTAAAAATATTTGACTCTCGCTTAAGGCGTACTATGTTCCCCTTGTTTTCTAATTGCAAGAGCAATATAGAAATACAGTAGCCTTTAAGCACAGACATATCTCTTAATAGCTGGTTGCTAGGTGCAGCACCAATTCTCTTTGCCACAGATTAATACTCTTTGCATATCCAAGACAAAAAAAAATTAATAACGAATTCCCATTTGAGGTATTGAAAAATTTAAGGGAATAACAAGCAATGGTTCACTCAACAAAAAATGTATAGGATATAAATTGTGTATTTTAACGCGATTTACATTTTTTTTGTGTAGTAAAATTTTGTTTATCTCTTATGGTTTATCAGTTATGCAATAGTCGTTCACAATGAAGAATACTTTTTGAGACATTCCCAGAAAATTCGAGATATACATTTCATTTGTCACGAAAATATCTTAAACATATGATATTTTAATCAAAATCGTTATAGACATTTTTGAGGAAATTAAAATTTTCCAAAAATGTTCCATGTAAAGGGTAATCTGGAGTGGGGAGATTTTCTTGCAAACCTTTGTGTGGCATTTCTGGAAGATACTGAACTTAAATACCAAGTTTGATGTTTATCCGACTGTTCGTTTCTGAGTTATGCTGTACACAGACACACACACGGAAATGTTTCCAAAAATGCTTTTTTTGGATTCAGGGGGTCTCAAAACATATATTTCCGGTGAAATCTCGGTATTAAATTTTTGGGTGGAATACAATACTTCCCCTACTTACTATCCGTAGTAGAGAAAGTAAAAATGGGTAAACATGTAACATGCGAAGTGTATTAGTGATGTTTTACGACGGCAACTTCGAAAATTCTTAGAAAATCAAACAAAGAATAGTTTTAAAAAATGTTAATGTTTTTATTGTTTTTCAAAATATTTCTCTTTAACATTAATACTTTCTGCATTCGATGAAATCAGTCCTTAAAGCAATGATGCCACTCTCCTTGAGGCACTTCAGAAACCAGGTTTTATAATGTTCCACTGCTTCACCTGATGACGAAGAACTGATCCCACGCATTTTATATTAATTTTTGGAAACAAAACGAAATCACAAGATGCTAGGCCAGGACGTATATGCAGGTTCCATGGTGCTGACCTTTACGGCATCCAGATACTCAATTGTTAGCTTTGCTGTAAGCGACGATGCGTTGCCATGATGTAACATTATTTTTCTCCTTGGACATTTTTCACAAACGTTTTCTAAAATTTGCGGTAAACGGACATTTGTGTTAGACAGTAAGGGTACGTCTATCTTCTTATGCTATAGTAGCAATAGTGCCCCTTTTGGAAAAAATAACTAGCAACCATCTTCTTACCAGCACTGCGAATTCGTCTGACTTCTGTAGGCTTACGTTCTATTCGAAAAACCCACTAAGCCAATTAACTTTTGTTTTCAGGATCAAAACAATAAATTTAAGATTCATCACCAATAGCGATATTCCAAACCAAATTTGAACTGCCATCTTGGAATTTTTCCAGAATTTTTCTCCACCAATCATTGTGTTGTTTGTGATCGGGAGTCATTTTGTGTGGAATCCATCGACAACAAAATTTTCTAACTGTTGATGTAAAATGTTTTGAATTTGACTCATACCAATGTCTAATGTCGCTCGTCCTTCATGAAATTCATCACTAAGAAAACATCGATCTCTTTTGAATTCACTCTACCACTTAGCTACATTTCTAACCCGATTTCACATTGTTTAGACGTTAATGCGATCTAAAAGCGTAAAAAATTCTATCTCTATGTTCTCTATTCAAACTCATTTTTGGATGAACACAAAATCTTTAAATTATGACAACTAACAAACTATTAGAGTAAATTGATGAAACTACATGGAAATCGTTAGAAAGTGGCTGTCAAATACAAATTTCATTTGTTTTTAGAAACATGGCATTTTAGCATTTTTCAGTATCGCCCTCGTAATGACTCCTCAAATATTAGAATCAGGGCTCTAAAGAAATCTCCAGCAATATGTCACAATTTTTACTAAGCATTAGCATTTTAGAGAATCCTATAAAATAGCACTAATATTTCTACATGGAATTTGAAATGTTATATATTTTGCGGTATACATAGCAGCTATGCATTGAATGAGAATCATATTGACTGAATACTTTTCAGTTAATTGGCATCATCTTATTATAAGAAAAATTGTCAGTAAAGAAGCTTTATCTTCGTAATTTTTCCCAACCACATTCGAACTCGCACCCTCCAAGCTAAGAAAAAAATCCTCTACCCACCCCACCTGCCACCAAGTACGTAGGCCTAGGTTGCAATCCACCCAAAATTTCGATACCGAGATTTCACCGGAAATATATGTTTTGAAGCAGTTTTAGAAAACAATATATATATATATATGTGTATGTATGAACAGCATAAATCAACTGAAAAACGAGAAGTCGGATAAATACCAAACCTTGTACTTAAGTTCAGTATCTTCAAAGATGCAATACGATGATTCTCAAGAAATGTCCCCCACCCAAACTCCCCTTTTCATGGAACATTTTTCGTAAAAGTTGATATTGGCTGTAACTTTTTTATTAAAATAATACATATTTAAGACATTTACATGACAAATAAAATGTATACCCCGAAGTTTTGGACATATCCTGTGAAGTCTTCCTTCTGACTTTTGCATAACTCTTAAACAGTAAGAGCTGGACAAAATCTTACTACACAGAGAAATGTAGATCTCGTTGAAACACACATTTTATATCAAATAATTCTTTTGCGGAGTTAAGCATTTCTGATATATTCCTTGTTATCGATTTGAATTTTAAAATACTTTTCATTACTGCCCCCCTCTGGTCATGCAAAGAGAGCAGAATTTCAAAGCCATCACACAGCGACACGCCCTTAAAACACTTGACTATCACATAAACCTACTGCATTCCCCTATTTCTATTGCATCTACAATGAAATATGCAATAAAACCATTTCAACAAATGCTTATCTCGATTAACATGAAGTAGATAGGAGAATAAGCTACTATAAGAATAGCTTCTTGAAGAATTGTAGAAAAAGTCATATGAATAAGGCATATCATATTCTTTTTTTCTTGGAGATGCATATATCTGTCAGCTTCAACTGTTTTGTGTTCCCTAAGCCTTTCTTCACGACATACGTTTGCAACTGCAATAACCCCTTTCTTTGGTCCTTGGCGTGATCTGTGCTCAGGTATGCACGTATACAAAGAAACCTTAATAATAAACCACATTTGAAGTTTTCTCAGAAGTACAGTACGTCCCAAAGTAAAATACATATGACATTTGCAGTTTCCTTGGAAGCACAGCATATTCCAAAACAAATGCGTTTAATACTGTATATTTCCATTTTAGTTGCATACTGTTTTCGTATTATTCAGGAAACATTACACACAAAGTTACCTTTCCACCGGGACAGAACCGTTTCCCGAAATAGACAGGATGCCGGCTTATTCAGTGCCCGTTTTCTGCACGTTTCTAATTATACTTTAATTTTACTTACTTACTCATTAATTATTCTTATCATCTGTAAAGTATAATATTCTGTTTTAAAATCAAGTGATCAAAGCAAAGTAGTATAGAGCAATATGCACATTCAAGCAATGTAATATAAAAACCACACTAATTACATTTTCAAGCGATGATATGTCAAACTGCCTTTTTAAAAGTATGGCAGCATATAGGTTTGTACTTTGGCTCTGCTACTGCATGTTTCTGAGCCATTGAGTTAAATTTTTACCCCGTTAGTCAGGACCTTGTCATTCCTGTTTTACCACAGCATCTTGTTATAACGTTGCAGATGGCTGCGAGAGAATAAGAGCAAGGTATGGGACTCCAAGCCAACCTGTAGGGGACCTGGTGACCTCGGTGGTCGTCATATAGAAGATATGGCGTTCGACGAGCTGTGCATTGGTCAGTGGGCAAGCATGACTAAACTGACCCCCCGCGTGCCCATCAAGTGACAACAGTTTATCGTCGTATGACGTCCGACCTCAATATCGAACCTGACCGTGAAGATGCAACGAGGACATCATCTTAAACCACACAACTAATGTGCTTTACAACAACCAGCATCTTCTGTACGGCCCTAATGGGGTCAAAGATGTTTTTGTGATTATAGATGTGAAGAGACATAATTAGTGGTGCAGTTGTTGAACGACAGACTGCGCAAAATGATTCCCAATAATACGGGAAAATGTGCGAGTCTTTGAAGAAAACCACTATAGTGACCAATTATAGTGTTTTATACTACGAGTCAAGTAGAATGTGTAACCCGAAGATATATTGGGGTATTTACTTTATAATGTTAAACAGTTACTAAGGCAGGCACAGCCAACTCATAACTCTAGGGCATCACACACCTGTTCTGTTCCAACTAATTGAGTAAAAGAAGAAACGAAAGACGCAGGTAAAGTAAGACCTAGTGGGCAAATAGGGGCGATTAAGGCAGTGCTTTGTTGTTATGCTCTTGCGTTACAGGTATTCCAATGTCATACAGCATCCGAGTTGACTGAATATGTGAAAATCTTGAAATCCTTATGTCTATTTATACATCTGGACAATTTGATTGCAGTATTAGAAAAGAAGGTGTACAGTATTTCAGATTAAGAGTTATGTCCGGCATTCGTACACTATTTAAGTGTCTTCAAAGATGGTATTCATTGTTCACCCTCTCTAACTTCCCATGCTAGCGAAAGGTACCAGAATTATATGCGAAATGTGGTAACATTCGACACCTTGGTCTACTCAGCTGTTTAAAAGATAATGGCTGACTGGTTCAAAAGACGCCATCTATAACTACGTTTGTATCTCTTGCACCGAGCATGATGAATCCACGGTAACGTGTGAGGTTTGCTTTCGAGAGGATGCAACTTCCTTCGGGCTGGCCATTCTGACCACGCGTTTCTTCGTGGCTTTCCCAGGCCAGTAGGTGAAAGCTAGGGTATTTCTTTCTACCATGAATTTACAGTCCTTCATTTCCTCCCCCCATCTGTTTCAGGATTGCAGGAACAAGCGGTTGGTGTGTTGCGCACAACGGTGGAATTTACTGTCTAGAAAGATTTCTCCCTCACATTTGGTAGGACGTCTCGAGGCCCATTCTTGGGAGCTGTCACGTCTGCCACAGAAGCTCCGGGCTGCGAGCGGCTTAGGCAGAGCTATCAAGTTGGATTCGTTAGGGATCCCCATCGTCATGCGCATCGGGTCTCCCCTGCCCGCTATGGCCTACTTGCGTTGCGGTACTCCAGTTACTGGAGGCCCTTCCGTCTTCCTACTCCAAACTTCCCCTTTATATATATATATATATATATATATATCTTGTGTCTATGATTTACTTCATTTGTCTATGACATTGTGCCCGTGGAATTAGTACATTCTATGTGACAGTTAAAGCAAGCACACAGTGATTCCCTACGCTGTAGTTCTAAAGCAATGGAGTGATCTTGATCCCTTATCTAGGAGGAAAACGATCTAGATTCGCAGGAAATTATCAGCTTGAAAAAGTGATAAGTGATAAAACGCAGGTTTACAAGATATTTTACATCACGCTTCTGCGTCAAGTAAGTATATGCTTATAAATTGCGCATGCGACTTTGTGAGTAAACTCATTTTATATAACTTGGCTGAAGTATTTAAAGGATTCTTGTACGTAATGAATTGTGCTCAAATTATTGTTATTCATATGTGTTATAATAAAATTGTGTTAAAATTGTATTATCATATTTGTATATCGACGTAAGTACTGAAGCTACAATGCTATGTAAATATTAAATATACCTAGTGAGTCCAGACCGACTGCACAGCGAACTTGGATCCTGTTTATCATTTTAGTTCTGGCAGTTGCATGCGTCGGAAGATTTTAAAGGTATAAAAGTGTTGTGTTTTGGTGACAAATTATTTATTTTCGTTAAGCAGACATTCAAAACTGCATTGTAATCTCTATCACGTGCCTACAGAGCAGGTGGAAAAAATATTGCATTCCATAAAAATTTCAATACCGAGAATTCACTAGAAGTACAGTGTGCGGCCCCCTGAATCTAAATAAAGCATTTTTAGAAGATCCGTGTGAGCGTGCGCGCGCGCCTGTCCTTGTGCAAGTCAACAGCATAACTTTGCTTTGTTCTTGGTTCTCGCAAAGGTAAGATATCACAGTGATTGATTGCCTCCTTGCTCACCAGATTAGAATCCTATTGAAAATGTATGGGCATAGGTAAAGAAAGTTTGGGAGTTTAGTTGGCTTGCAAGACAAAAGAGGTTTTGTGGGATCAAATACAGGATGCTTGGGAGGAAAATTTGAGTAGGAATTTGATATAATTCATGTCCTGTATAAAGACAGCAGTAATTGAAGCATAGGATTTACACACTAGATATTAAGTCAATTTCTATTTGCATATTCTTTTTTCCATTGACGAATATAATAATTTACTTATTTCCTATTCAATTTGAAAAAAACGTGAGTATTTCAGTTTTTATGTGCGAGTATAAATGCCTTGAAATCAAATAAGCCTTAGCAATTCAAAATTATATTACAATATTATTAACAAACATTACGTTTTTGTGCACACAGAAAAAAGAAATTATTCTCGGGATACGAACCTCAGTAGGCCTCATTGCCGCGCACACGCTGAAAACCGCTCGGTTATCAGTGCATATTCAGTATTTGGGGCTCATTATGAAAGTTGAGAATAGGACGAAACTAAAGCCACGCGTCCCAAGACACCATTGTGGACCGGCCGCGGAAACGATTTTGACTTAGACAAATATACGCCTTGAGAGTCCGCTCATTCGGGGATGGGGATAGGGTTTACGTGATAAAGAAAGTAAAAAACGAAGAGCGACTACCAACTTTATTTGGCATAAATTGTGTGCTTTAATGAGATCTATATCATGTTGTGTAATAAAATTTTGTTATCCCGTTACGGTTTATCAATTATACAAAAGTCATTTAGAATAAAGAAGACTTCACCGACTATTCCCAGAAATTTTAAGGCATTGTTTTATTTGTAGTGCAAATATCTTAAACGTATACTGTCAAATCGTTAATCATTTTTGAGAAAATCAAAGATAGCGAATATAAAGGGTAGTTTGGTGTGGGGGATTTGCTTGAAAATCTTCGTGTAGAATCCTTAGAAAATGTTATATTAAATATCTTACACATAGCGTTTTAATCAAAACCGTTAGAGGCATTTTTGAGAAAATCAAAAACAATTAAAAATCCATCTAAACGATAGTTTCGGATAGGAGCATTTTCTTGAAAATATTCGAGTCGCATCCTTGAAAGATGCCGAATTTAAATATCTATCAAAGTTTGACATTTATTTGACATCTCCAAAACAAAAAATTAGTTTAAGATATCTTAAGACTAGACTAAAAAAATGTATACCTGAATTTTATAAGAATAGCCTGTGAAATACTCTTCTTTCGGAATTAATTTTATAAAATTTAGCAACACTGGCAAAATATAAACTTGCTTGATAAAAAATGTAGATCTTAAAGCACACAGTTTCTATGAAATAAAATGTTTTGTGGCATTAACCATTTCCAAGAAATTCGTTACTACTGCTTTCAATTTTCTCACTTTTACATTATTTTGAACAGCTATATTACCATTCATTTGTTTCCCGCTATGTCATAGAAAAAACATTGAATAAAACCATTTATGCAAGTTCCATCTTAACAAGGAGTATGTAAAAAATAAACTTTTGCAATAATAGTTTGTAGAAGAGATACAAATGTAAACGATAGTGGCTAGAGAAAATGTCTGAATGAAACACTTTGGAATTTCTTAACAGAATACGAGCTCATCATCTCCGTTCAACAGGAACTTAGATTATATCTGAATCTTTTTGATGTGAACGTGTTCCTAATCAAGGCAAATGTCAGCACCTATTGTAATGAAGAAAAGCAAGCATGAATGTTCGTATAAGGTTTATTTTTTGTTTTGTAAATTTGAATTGTGTTGCTTGTTGGCTGTTAATACATAATTCGGACAGTGGGTGTGGCAACAGTAGTGCCATCCAAGGCCACTGTGCAGTCGGTCTAGACTCAGTATATTATAAGTAGAAATTAAACCGGGAAAAAGCTTGTGAAAATGATTACAGATACCTGTATTATAAAATAAGTAGTTTTAAACAACGTACTATAATCATCTTTTAGTATTTTTACACGATTTTTATATTGATTTTACCCCATGTACCAATGGGTAATATAAATATATGTAAATGCTATTAAGAACTATGTTATTAGCTTTGCAATTGCTTATCTGGAAAACAACGTTTCTCAAAACTAATAGTTTGCAACAACCAAGCTAGATATATGGCTACATCCCTGAACTCTCCTAGTTTTCCCCAGTTCCACAGCTGAACATGGTTAGGTTGCCCCTTAATGACTATAAATGTCAAACTTTCCAATAAAAAACGTTAAACAATAAACATATGGAATCTCTAAGCTCATTCATTATCGAGAGAAGTATGATATAGAAGTAAATTCTACCGCAATCACATTGAACGAAATCTGTAAACAGTTGCTTGGCATTATGTAGCTTTCACCCATTTCTTTTCCACTGAATGTCTTCGTTGGACACACCATTAAGTTGGACCATTTTTATTGAACTATGGGTGTACAGGTTAGAGAGTTTTTACTGTACCGGGTGTCTCAGAAATACTTTTACAAACTTCGGGTATGGGTTCCTCATACCAAAAGAAGGAAACAAGTTCATATGAATATATGTCCCATAATCCTTGGTTTTCGCGTTATTCCTGTCACAATGAAAGTGTGAGTTCAACGACCTTCGGGGTTCAACTTCAAAACTTAATTTCTCTATGCATTCATAGAAGGCATTGACCCATTGTACTACATACGGTAGATGGCGAAGTGTTGCCATGGAGACTTGTTTACGTTTGTCATTTGCCATTAGTCTGTCTTCAACGTTTCAATTGTGTACATGTAGTGAGTTAACTGCGCGTGTTTCGTTCCACCATGGCTGGATATTCATTTCGTGAACAGGCAGACATGATTTTTATGTATGGTCGCGCGAACGCGAGGCTACACGGCTCTAGCAGATGGAGTTACCAGACCGAAGACAACCTAGTCATCCAACATTTTGTCGCTGTTTATTGTCGCCTTGCTGAGACAGGAACCGTTGCACCACGGACTATTGATCGAGGAAGACCAAGAGTTGTTCGTACGCCGGAACGTGAAGAACAGATGTTAAAGTGTGTCGAAGACGATCCAGGTATCAGTACAAGACAATTCGCTGTGGCATCTGGTACATCACACGTGGCAGCATGGAGGGTACTTCACGAGCAGCTCCTGTATCCATATCATATTCAACGTGTACAGGGCCTTTCGACTGCCGATTATCCACCACGGGATAACTTTTGCCGATGATTTGTAGCACAAACAGCCAATCCATTGTTTGTCTCGTCAGTTTTGTTTACAGACGAGGCAACATTTGGGAGAGATGGAGTTACTAAATTCCACAACGTACACGTATGGTCAGATCGTAATCCTCATGCTGTACTTCAGACTAGACATCAGCAACAGTTTAGTCTGAATGTGTGGCCTGGCATTATAGGTGACTGTCTGGTAAGTCCATACGTTTTACCACCACGTCTTACTGGTACTGTCTACAGGGACTTTATCCAGCACTCTCTTCCCTACTTACTTCACGAAGATGTGCCCCTGCAAATAAGAAAAAACATGTGGTTTATGCATGATGGGGCTCCGGCACATTTCAGTCGCATTGTTCGAGATGCATTGACTGGTATCTACCATGACCGATGGATAGGCAGAGGAGGACCAGTTCCATGGCCACCACGTTCTCCCGACCTCAATCCTGTGGATTTGTACCTCTGGGGGCATCTTAAATCATTGGTTTATGGAGCAGCCATCCCGGATGTAGAAACGCTTCATCGACGTGCCAT
The DNA here is from genome assembly GCA_030765065.1 of Deroplatys truncata. NCBI lineage: Eukaryota > Metazoa > Arthropoda > Insecta > Mantodea > Mantidae > Deroplatys > Deroplatys truncata. Next base: position 27,832,569 of record CM060981.1, on the reverse strand, counting down.
GGAAGCCTGCGAAACCATTCGACACCATCCCGGAGTTTTTGACAGGGTGCGACATTCCACGATTCGACGAGTACAGGCATGCATAGAAGCAAGAGGAGGAAATTTCGAGCATTTGTTATGAGTTTTGTGTGTTATAAGTGTACCACTGTGTTGAACACCTAACGAGAAAACAAAGGATTATGGGACATATGTTCATATGAACTTTTTTCCTTCTTGTGGTGTATGGAACCCATACCCGAAGTTTGTAAAAGTATTTCTGAAACATCCTGTATATGCAGGCTGGGACTAGTTGTACAAATAGCGCGCATGCGTCTCGTAAGTTCTGCAATACAAAGCAAATCAGTTTCAGTTTTTATTGAGTCGTGACGTAGTGACGAGTTGTTTTGTTGTTATAACTCTGTAGGGTTTTATCACGGCTAGAGACAACAATTACAGGATTGACGGTGTTGAAGGCTTGCAAACAATGAGGATCATGTTAACCTAAATCTGATTTTTAGATTAAATTCAAATACTCTGTGTTGAGCGAATTGTATTGTTGACATTAGGAAACCATATTTATTGCAGAGAAAGAGAAATATGTGGGAACTGGAAGCAAAGGAACAAGAAAAGCAGTTGAAGAAATTGACACAATTAGTTAAAAATAAGATAAATACCTAGGACAATACATGAAGCTGAGAGAAATAAAATTTTTCTGTCTTATTAGAATAAATTTCAAGCCTGCTGTCTGAAGACGTTATTTTCCCCATTTTTTGGGAGCCAATTTGAAGAATGTTTGTTGCTTCACGTATGGAAAGTCAGTTTGAAGAAGATGTATTATATTTCCACTGTTGGGGAGCCGAACTTGAAGTAGTTCCAACAGCACGTATGGTACCCGGCAGCCTTCGTTCCAAATGTACTTTCCGTTGGCCTTTGCCCCAAATGTTTAAAAAATATTAACTTTGTAATTTTTGAATGTTTCTTTAAATATTATATATTTATGTCTGCCTCGGCTGCGTCAGTATTTATATTCTTTTAGAGATATGAATGTCTTAACAGGGAGTGGTGCGACTGAAGAATGTAGGCTTACACAGATTATAATTTCAGTTCACTCCTTTTATTAATGCTTGACACGATTTAAATAACACTTCACTGATATAGAGAGCTGTGAGATTCTTTTATTAATTACTTGCACTTTTTAACTCGTAAGCTATTTTTGTCTCACACAAATACATATTAAATTTCTCGAGGACACATCTCGCGTCCGTTTAGAAACACTGTCTTCAAGCAACGCGTCCAGTTATGAGCACTGTCTTCAAGCAACTGACTTCTAGATTTGTAAATTTTGCTATATTTCAAGTCTCTGATTGGCTATTCCTAATCCAATAGATTACTTTTATTTAACTTAAGCTTTTTTCTGGTTGTTGATTGGCTATTTTTAAACTGTCACAAAAATTACATTATTGTTGCTCCAAGAATGACTAGTAGCATTATTACACTTTCTTAATCATTATTGCCTCAAAGTTACCTCCTTGTTAGCAACTTTTAACCTATTATTCTCGCAGCTCCTACATTATTAAATTACGTAATACATTCACATAACATGATTGAACATGTATACAATATTACAAACATATACAATGACTGTAATATACACTTTTTATATATTGTTACATACAAATATTGCTTTAAGGCGGGCTGTTATTATATATTTTTATTATATAATTTGACTAACATCATTTAAGTGTTAAAAATACTGCCTCATGTCCTTAAGTGTGTAGTACTGTCCTTTACTTAGCTTAGGCACTAACAAGGAGTTACGCCTCCTTTTTTGATTAGGATAAGAAGAAACTCCACAAAACTCAACGCCATATTTGACACTAACTGCGTGCAAAGGATTCAGAAACACTGCAACTAGTTGCACACGGCAAATAGCAATTAAATTAAATGATCTGCTTTTATCTAATACGTTTTAATTAAGAAATATAAAAATGTTTTCTTAATTACTCCAGCTTTTGATTAAACTCTATCGGCAATTATAAATACCATGTGCCTGAGATGAGAATGTGGTGAGGGTCAGAACGGTTACTGCACGCAGTGCTAAACATTCTGTGTGGAGGGCGAGTCGAGAACTAGCAATTCCAACAATGACATTGTAGAAGGGATTAAGAAAACGTGGCAACGCTACCTGCAAACCCACCCGTTTTGAGATGGAGGATTATTGCACCAGACATGCTAACGTCATTCTGGTAAGTGATGAAGTACCGGTGGGATGTATGGATCTCATATGAAACACTTGTAATTTATGTTTTCCAAAGTTTTTCTTCATTCTAAGTTATGATTCAAAATTATTGTGTGTACAGTAGAAAAAAGATATAACTTTAAATCCCCTATAACCATTTGTATACATCCTGTATATGAAACAATAAAATATGTTTTATGTAACAAGTGTCATGGCTCCACCACTGATAGCGGCTCGTAGGAATGTTTTCGAGTGTGGTAATAATATTTACCTTTGTGATTTTGGTTCGAAATTGAAATTGAGTTTTATTTATTGACGCTCTTTAACTACTGTGGTCCTTAGCGTCCCATTGCATATTGGGCGCGAAATACCGGTAATTTTGCTCAGAGACCTCTTTACCAGGCTTGAGGTTCTTTTACGTGCCGTAAATCTACGACACGGGACCACCGGCTTTACTTCTCTTCCGAAGGAAGCCATGCTAAGGATTTTTATGTCCAAAAAAACCCATCGCCCTCCGCCGGGTTTGAACCCGCGATCTCGGGAACTAGAGGCTAGCATGGTAACCACTACACCACGGAGGACGACAATATTGATTCGTGTCATACCTTCCACATCATAAGTACCCTTACAGTTTATAAGGATAGTGAAATCGCTTACCAAACTTAAATTACGATTATAAATAAAGCAAGCTTTTAGTTTTAATTTTAAATTTTTTTATAAAATTTAAAATGTACAAATATTTCAATTAAATATTGTGTATATGTAAATTAAAATGTAGCTAATTCTGTTTTCACAAACTTCCTTAAAACAATCAGTTGTAATAAACTGTGTAAAATAAATTAAAGGGATATTATTGATCCTGTTCATCTCCTTTTTGCATTTTATCTGCTGCAGTCTTAGAAAGAGCTACAAAGCACAACTACAAAATGGTAAGTTGGAACATAATTTTTGTGTTCACCATAATTGAATTTACTTTCACACATAATATCAAGCAACTCTTATTCAAGACATTTCTTTCTACAGCGCTTAGTTTTGGAGATATTGTACAGCCTCAACTTAAATGGTCCACCTGTATACACATAAAAAGAATTTCAAAATGCTAATTCTGGCTTCAAAGTAGTAATATACGTTGGTGTGGACTACTCCACCAGAATAGAAAATAACTAGACAAATTTCAGTTGGTTTAATTTTGTGCATAGATTAGTTAGGTTTAAATTCGTGAAACTAAGGGTTACTGAGCATGCCTTTGAATTAGGAAAAATCACACAAGTTACTACATTACGTTATAGCTTATACAACTGAGGGGGCTACCACGCACGCTTAGACCTGCATAATTACTTCATGAAGAGGCTACAGGTCGCAATAAAACTGATCACAGAGACGCGCGGTGGTCCATAACAATTCCAGGCTCTTAGAACCATAAACGACCCGTCGACCATGAAGTCCACGGGGAGTATCCTTTCTTTGAGCAAGCATCCGCGGCACTTGTCCAGCATCACCATACGTCACCAAACCTAGGAGCACACCCGAAAGGTGAGTAGGAGGCGAAGAGAAAATAAAATGATTGAAAGGAAATCGAGTGGATAAGAAAGCACCTCAGCATTCACCTACCGACCAGGAAAAACTTTAGAAAACCCAACGCCAGAGGGGGCAGTCGACGGGAATGGAACCCGGGACCTCCCTAGTGTGAGCCGCGGAGCCATCCCACTCAATTACTGCATTAGATTTCTACTCCACTATTAATTTTGGAGAGTGCTGTTCACCCATCTTCCTTTTACCCCATTCACAAAATGAATTGTGGTCTCTCTCATATCTTGAAGTACATTTCTTTGTAAGGCTCAAATAAATTATCTTCACAAATAAATATTTTGTTGTCTGTAGACATTACATTTACACAACAACGTCAAACACTTTCAGTTTATTTTTTCTATCCTTTGGACAATTAAAATTATTGCTATTAGTAACTCTAGGATCCATTCTAGCAATTAAGAGATTGCCAATCTAATAACAGACATAAATAACGTTAAGGAAAAACAAGAATTACTTGAATCTGGATAATAGAGATGGGATATTGTTCCCATGGAAAACATTTCTGTCTTAGGAGGTTCTTCAAAGTATCTAGTGTGTGTTTGTGAGTGATTTTTCATATATCTAGCACAAATCATTTAAACACAAGCTATTGTTTCTATCTAATCTGTATTAATATTATAAAAAGACAACTTTCGTGTGTGGGGGGTGTAATCTCAAAAACCATTCAAGCGATTATGATAATTCTTTCGCCATTGAAAAGCCTAATTCGTTCTGACGGACATGGCACTATAAAGAACATTTCAATTTCATTTCATAAATCACTAAAAAGTTAAAAATTATTTACAAACCCCTTGTACTTGAATACGAACTCATTCAGGTTATAAAACAACATACTTAGTAAAGGTCCTTGCCTTTTAGTTGAGAATGCCATGGAGTAGAAAATAGTCGTTCTTACTCCACAGAATATAAAAACAAAAGCCGGTTACATTTTATTGCAAGGAATGTACATAGATGGTCATGATATAACATTTCAGCAAACAGTAAGACAGGGTTTAAAAAATAACAATGGACCCCTGTTATATTTGTTTCTTTAATTGCCATTTACCAAATACTGCAGCTGTGTATGTAATCAAAGTGTCAAAACCTCTGAACAACCTATATTCAAACTCTATAGATCAATGTACTGAACTTTCTGGATGACAGAACCTTCTAATAACTCTCATGTAAGAAAGTTTTGCTTTATTTTCTCTGTATTTATATTTTAATCAAGTTCGTTAGCAGGACATGCTAAATAATTGTTATAAACAGAGAAAACTATTAGCATTACAAATCAGTGAACCCAGTTTTATGGGTAAGTTGTATTGCGTTGGTTTTCAAAAGCGATGAAAGTGATGTCCTAGATCTCCAAGAGATGTCACCGTATGTCATCCTCTCCAACACAATGCTAGCAACATATGAGTAACAAATACCGCCAACGCTCGCAGGGTGCTGTCCTTATTACTTTTTATTTTAGGCTTATTAATTTTTTACTTTTCTGATTTAAGGGAGGTTAGGTTATGTTTCGGTATCTTTTAATACAAGTTTACTTTCTGATTCAAGGGAGATTAGAGTAGGATAGATTAGGTTTATATATATATATATATATATATATATATATAAAAGCTTAGGTTGCTAATTCATGGGAGGTTAGGTAAAGTTTAGTTTTTCTTTATATGAGTTTAGGCTACTAATTAGCGAGAGGTTAGGTTTGGATTAGTTTTTTGGCAAAATTGCCTTACTTGCACCGACCTATATTAGGTATAAGGAAGTGAATAAATTACCTTAGGAGTGAGTCTAGAACATGATGTGGTCTCTTCTATATCTGGTGCTCACCTGCCCGCCCGTTTGAGGTGTTTTACTTATATGGGCAAATCGCGTCAAAAACACAAGAAATGTAGCCATTTCTCCGATAAATCACATGCAAAGTGGGTACTGCCAACCTAAATAAAAAGTTAAATGCACTAAATATGTGATGTGCTGTTGTTTCTGCGAACGTGAATCATTCGAGTTTTAGACGCGCAGATCCCTCGGCTACGCCCTGTCATCGCTACGCAGTTACGCCGCAACTTGCTACACTCCTCTCCTAAAAAAACATCTCTCGGATACGCCTTGAGGCTGAATATCTTACCGGGTTCGGTGGCATTATTCATATGTTGGCAGCATTGCGTTAAAGTCAGAGAATGAGATACAGTGCCATCTATAGGACACCAAAGGGACAATTGTTGGACAACTAAGACCACTTCAGTCGCTAATTCCGGTGCAAGTAAGGCAATTTACCCTTTTTTCTAATATAAGCTTACTTAAGCTTTATATAAGCTTACTTTAATTAGTTACCAGCGGTTACAACAAAGCACGCGAGCGAAGCGAACGTATGCTCCTAAGCTTAGGTTAGATTTCGTTAAAATATATATATATATATATATATATAAGCTTACGTTTCTGTTTCATGGGAGATTAGGTTTAATTCTCTTATATAAGCATAGATTTCTGTTTCACGTGAAGTTAGGTGAGATTTCGTTTTATATACATAAGCTTACGTTTCTGATTCATGGGAAGCTAGGTTTAATTTTTGCTTTCCCTACTACGTATACAAAGTAGAGGCAGTATTGCATTCCACCCAAAAAATTGCATGTTTTGAGACCCCCTGAATCCAAAGAAGCAGTTTTGGAAGCATGTCCGTGTGTGTGTGTGTGTGTGTGTGTGTGTGTGTGTCTGTGTGTATGTGTGTGTCTCTCTGCCTGTGTGTCTGTGTATGTGTCTGTGAACAGCATAATTCAGAAACGAACAGTCGGATAAACACCAAAATTGATATTTAGGTTCAGTATCTTCCAGAGATGCGACACGAAGGTTTTCAAGAAAATCCCCCCCAAATCATATGTTTAAGATATTTTCATGACAAATGAAATGTATATATCGAATTTTCTGGGAATGTCTCCAAAAGTATTCTTCATTGTGAACGACTTTTGCACAACTGGTAAAACATAACAGATAGACAAAATTTTACTACATAAAGAATGTAGATCGCGTTAAAAGACACAATTTATGTCATATATATATATATATATTTTTACTTTCTCTACTACGTATAGTAAGTAGGGGAAGTATTGCATTCCACCCAAAAATTCGATACCGAGATTTCACCGGAAATACATGTTTTGAGACATCCTGAATCCAAAAAAAGCATTTTTGGAAACATGTCCGTGTGTGTGTGTGTGTGTGTGTGTGTGTGTGTCTGTGAACAGCATAACTCAAAAACGAACAGTCGGATAAACACCAAACTTGGTATTTAGGTTCAGTATCTTCCAGAGATGCGACACGAAGGTTTTCAAGAAAATCCCCCACCTCAAACTACCCTTTACATAGAACATTTTTCGAAAATTTTAATTTTCTCAAAAATGGCTCTAATGATTTTGATTAAAATATCATATGTTTAAGATAATGTCATGAGAAATGAAATGTATATCTCGAATTTTCTGGGAATGTCTCCAAAAGTATTCTTCATTGTGAACGACTTTTGCATAACTGGTAAACCATAAGAGATAGAAAAATTTTACTGCACAAAAAATGTAGATCTCGTTAAAATACACAACTTATGTCATATACATTTTTTTTTTGTTGAGTGAACCGTTTTCGAGATATTGCTTGTTATTCCCTTAAATTTTCCAATACTTATACTTTTTCTCAAATTCGTTATTCATTTTTTTATGTCCTGGACTTGCAAAGAGAATGGAATGCGCCGCATAGCAACCAGCGATAAAATATGTGACCATCGCTTAAAAGCTACTACCATATTCCCCTTGCATCTACAAGAAAATTAGCAATAAGATTGACATCTCGATATCTCGATTAACAAAGCATATGGAGAATAGGCGTTTGTAAAAATAGATTGTACAAGAGTAGAGAAAGTCATGACAGTGTAACACATCAGATTTTTACTTTCTCTATTACGTATAGTAAGTAGGGGAAGTATTGTATTCCACCCAAAAATTTCGATACCGAGATTTCACCAGAAATACATGTTTTGAGACCCCCTGAATCCAAAAAAAGCATTTTTGGAAACATGTCCGTGTGTGTGTCTGTGTGTCTGTCTGTCTGGGTGTGTGTCTGTGAACAGCATAACTCAGAAACGAACAGTCGGATAATCACCAAACTTGGTATTTAGGTTCAGTATCTTCCAAGGATGCGACATGAAGGTTTTCAAGAAAATCCCCTGACCCCAAAGTACCCTTTACATGGAACATTTTTCGAAAATTTTAATTTTCTCAAAAATGGCTCTAACGACGTTTATTAAAATATCTTATGTTTAAGATATTTTTATGACAAATAAAATGTATATCTTGAATTTCCTGGGAATGTCTCCAAAAGTATTCTTCATTGTGAACAACTTTTGCATAACTGGTAAACCATAAGAGATAGACAAAATTTTACTACACAAAAAATGTAGATCGCGTTAAAATACACAATTTATGTCATATACATTTTTTTAGTTGAGTGAACCATTTTCGAGATATTGTTTGTTATTTCCTTACATTTTCCAATACTTATACTTTTTCTGAAATTTGTTATTCAATTTTTTGTGTCCTGGATATGCAAACAGAATAGAATGCGCCACATAGCAACCAGCGCTTAAAAGATTTGTCTATCGCTTAAAGCCTACCATGTTCCCCTTGCATCTACAAGAAAATTAGCAATAAGATTGACATTTCGATATCTCGATTAACATGAAACATATGGAGAATAAACGTTTGTAAAAATAGTTTGTACAAGAGTAGAGAAAGTCATGTGAGTGTAACACATCAGATTTTTTTTGTTGGGTGAACCATTTTCGAGATATTGCTTGTTATTCCCTTAAATTTTCCAATACTTATACTTTTTCTCAAATTCGGTATTCATTTTTACTTTCTCTACTACGTATAGTAAGTTGGGGAAGTATTGTATTCCACCCAAAAATTCGATACCGAGATTTCACCGGAAATAAATGTTTTGAGACCCCCTGAATCCAAAAAAAAGCATTTTTGCAAACATGTCCGTGTGTGTGTCTGTGTCTGCCTGTGAACAGCATAAGTCAGAAACGAACAGTCGAATAAACACCAAACTTGGTATTTAGCTTTAGTATCTTCCAGAGATGCGACACGAACGTTTTCATGAAAATTCCCCCACCCCAGATGACCCTTTACATGGAAGATTTTTCGAAAGTTTTAATTTTCTCAAAAATGGCTCTAACGATTTTGATTAAAATATCATATGTTTAAGATATTTTCATGGCAAATAAAATGTATATCTTGAATTTTCTGGGAATGTCTCCAAAAGTATTCTTCATTGTGAACGACCTTTTGCATAACTGGTAAACCATAAGAGATAGACAAAATTTTACTACACAAGAAATGTAGACCGCGTTAGAATACACAATTTATGTCATATACATTTCTTTTGTTGGGTGAACCATTTTCGAGATATTGCTTTTTATTCCCTTAAATTTTCCAATACTTACTCTTTTTCTCAAATTCGGTATTCATTTTTTTTGGCCTGGTAATGCAAAGAGAATGAAATACTCCACATAGCAACCACCTCTTAAAATATTTGACTATCGCTTAAAGGCTAGCAATTCCCCTGCATCTACAAGAAAATTAGCAATAAAAAGTTCAAAAAAATGATACAAAAAAAATTTCTGAGATAATAAATAAGATTATCCCCCATCGTAATCCTAAAGTTAATTTTTTAGTGTGTGAAAACCTCTTAATTTTATCAAAACATAATATAAATTTTGTGCTCCAAAATATTCTCGATATCTCGATTAACATGAAGCATATTGAGAATGAGCGTTTGTAAAAATAGTTTGTACAAGAGTAGAGAAAGTCATGTGAGTGTAGCACATCAGATTTTTTTACATGAGCTTAGGCTACTAATTCGCGGGAGGTTAGGTTAGGGTTAGCTTTTTTTATATAAGCTTACTTTAGTTAGTTACTAGCGGTTACACCAAAGTGTGTGTTTCTAAGCTTAGGTTTGATTCACGTGGGGTTAGGTTGATCTCGTTTTATGTATATATATATATATATATAAGCTTACGTTTCTGATTCATGGGTGGTTAGGTTTAGTTTGTTTTATATAAGCTTAGGTTACTGATTCACGTGAAGTAAGGTTAGATTTCGTTTTATATATATATATAAGCTTAGGTGACTGATTCATGGGAGGTCAGGTTTAGTTTTTCTATATAAGTTTAGATTATTGATTCACGTGAAGTTAGGTTAGATTTCGTTATATATAAGCTTAGGTTTCTGATTCATGGGAGGTTAGGTTTAGTTTTTCTATATAAGCTTAGATTATTGATTCACGTGAAGCTAGGTTAGATTTCGTTTTATATATATATATATATATATATATATATATATATATATATATATATATATATATATAAGCTTAGGTTTCTGATTCATAGGAGGTCAGGTTGCTAACTCATTACCATGTATGTTGTATTTTCACATTCTGCGCAAGGAATTTTATTTCAATAATGATGCATTGCGTTTATATCAGCGGCAAAAGAAAATGAAGAAGTAAGAACACATCGCTTATTCCGCGGTTTTCACTTGTCTTTTAGGTTGGTAGTTCCCATTGCGCATGTGCAATAACGACAAGATGGCCACGTTTGTTGTCTACACACCGTAGGTTTGCTATAAAAGTAAAACACATAAATCGGTCGGGCAGGTTAGAACAGACAACTACTCCTAAGGTAATTTATTCACTTTCCTTTACCTTCTATTGACGTTTTCAATGAAGACCAAAGCATTGCAGAAAACACAGTTTTATATTAACTGAGAGGATTATTTTTCTCGATGCTCGCAGACCTGTCTTTTACAAAGACGTTAACTTGGTGGTCTGTGAGTGCGGAATCTTATTTCGCTGTTTGTGTGAAGGGTTTCTGCATTATGTGAAAACTGTGTAGCTTAAATAACTATGGGAGCAACAAGAAGTTACAAAGTTTTTAAAATTTAACTTGCTATAATTATCTAAAAACACTACTCGACCATCCCGAACGTTGACAGCTCCCTTGCCTAAGGATACTTATAGACTATGCAGCCATTCCAGAAACTGGAAGACTGTCGGGGGAGGTTAAAGAACTTCCGTCGACATTTCACGTACTTATGTGTGAATGTCGGGGGATTTTTCACCCGTTATAATTGGGACTGTATTAAATTGCAATTATTATAGTAAAGGGGAGGATTTGCTATAAAAACCCTGTAAATCATTGTACAATAATTTCATAAAGAAGGGGAGGTAAATGAAATTATTAATTCGTCATTGGAGTTTAAAACCGTGCAACGTCGGATAAACCAGCTTGTGTATAATAAAGAAGAGTTTGTATACTTTTATTTGAAGTGAATACCTTCCTAAGGATAGTATTTTTTAAATAAATAGTTATTTTTTTAATATACCTATAGCATGGACCATTCAAGTTGAGGCTGTACAATCGTCCTGAGCCATACCGCTCAGTTTTAGAACTGGACGCTTCACGCTGGTCCTAAAATACCATACTCTTTCATTGACATCGCGAGAAACAGTTGAGTGCGAAGGTCTACCTGGGGCAAAGCCCCCCTTCTCTGCCCAGGGTTAGCGCCAACCGAGTGGCTCTCTAACCGGGGTTTTCTCAGGAGGCCAATAGCTGGTTTCCTAAAAAGCCCCCTCCCCCGCTTTACGCGGAGATGGAAGTGGATACGCCACTTACGCGCGTCAACCCGAAAGGGCGACTACCGATAACCTCGGTAGGGCCGACAGTAATCTAGAATGCCGTCTACCGGCTATCCAGGACGGTACCGAAGGACATTGAGACGTCTCACAACCCCGCCCCATACAGACGTACCCAATCTCCCATGGTTATCGGGAACCACTGCCCCGTCGAGACCAACCCAATCCGAACAGCTCCCCAACGGGAGGGGCTCGAATGTTCTACCCGACGTACTTCTAGAAACGGGGGTCCGCAGCGCACGCACCACGGCAGCTGAAGGGGTCGGAACCCCTTTCCTACGGAAGAAACAGCTGAAAATCTAGAACACTTTAAAAGAATGGCTAAATATTGAACAATTCGAACCATTGATTACGGATATCTCGGAAATGGCTAATGCCACAAAAAATTATTTGAAATAAACTGTGTTTCAACGTTTTTTGTGCAGCACGTTTCGCTTAACGTATACTAGTTATGCAAGGTTATACAAAATTCCTTGCAAATGAAGAGGACCTGAAAGGCTATTCCCAGAAATTCAAGATATACATTTTATTTGCCATGTAAATATCTTTATTATATGGTATTTTAATCAAAATCGTTAGAGGCATTGTTTAGAAAATAAAAATTTCGAAAAATATTGAAGAAGTTTATATTGTTTTTACGTTGTTTGCACCACGTATGGACGCCAATTTGAAGTAGATGGTTTGTTTACGTCATTTGTTTGCACCACACTTTAGGCGTCAATTTGAAGTAGAATTGTTCTTTACGTTGTTTGCTGCCACGTACGAAAAGTCAGTTTGAAGATGATGTATTGTATTTCAACTTTTGGGGAGCCGAACTTGTAGTTGCAACCGCACGTATTGTAAACAGTTTCCGGTAGCCTTCGCCCAAAATGTACTTTCAGGTGGCTTTTGCCCCAAGTTTAAAAATAATAGCTTTGTAATTTGACTGTTTCTTTAGATATTATACATTTATGTTTGCCTCGGCTGCGTCAGTATTATTTTAGAAACATGGATAACTTGGCAGTGTGTGATGCGACAAGAATGTAGGCTTACACAGATTTTAAGTTTTAATTCACTCCTTTTTATTAATCCTTGGCACAAATTAAATAGCACTTCACCGATATAGAGAGTTTTGAGATTCTTTTTTATTAATTAATTACACTTTTTAACACGTAAACTTAATTTTTCGTCTCACACGAATACGTATTAAATCTCGAGGACGCACAAGCAACGCATCTAGTTGTGATAACTGTCTGCAGGCAACGACTAGATTTCAACCGTCTAAACTTGTAAATTTCTGTATTTAAATTCTCTGATTCGCTAATCCTAGTCCAATAGAATACCTTCATTTAACTAAAGCTTTTTCTGGTTGTAGATTGGCTATTTTATAAACTGTCGCTAAAATTACATCATTGCTTACAGGAATCACAAGTAACATTTAACCTCTCAAACTCATTATTGCCTCAAGGTTACCTCAACGTTAGAAACTTTTAACTTATTATTCTCACAGCTCCTACATTATTAAATTACGTAATACATTCATATAACATCATTGAACGTGTTTACAATAATATAAGCATATGCAATGACTGCTACATACATTTTACAAAGTATTACATGCACATATTGCTTCAAGGCAGGCTGTTATTGAATTTACATATCATATAATTTGACTGAAAAATATTTGTGTTAAAAATACTGCCTCAATGTTCCGTTTAAAGGGTAGTTGGGATGGGGGATTTTCTTGAGAATCTTCATGTCGCATCTTTGTAAGGTACTGAGCTCAAATACTAAGTTTTTTAAAAAAAATGCTTTTTCTGGGTTGAGAGAGCCTTATAACAGGTATTTCCGGTGAAATCTCGACATCGTTTTTTGGATAAACTATAACACTCTCCCCTACTTAGAAGAGGGAGTAGAGAAACTCGTGTGACTTCAACACATCAGATTTGTCTATAGTTGGTTGTTGGTTTAACTGGGGCAGCCAGGCCGCGGTCTCAAACACACCTAGAAACTTGGCCGCTGAATCCCCCGACCTTGTGAAAGACAGCCCCTGGTATTACGCACCTATCTCAGCGTTTGCTCCTCGTACGGTCGTAAATCAAAATAAAATGGCGAAAAAAGAAGAGGAAAGCCATTAATTAATGATAAAGCTTCTCCCATCCCGAGTAGTCTAAACGTCGTGATTAATTACATTGCGCCGTGGAATATTTACAAATCAAGTTTTCGCAAACCAAGACTAATTAATGTTGCGCTTGTGTATCAGTGTTTTATTTTCAAATACTTGCTCTATAAATGTTGATATGCGATGTTAACAGATGAGCATTTGAAGCCGTTGTTAACAAATGTAGACCACAGGGTAGAAGAAGGAATGTTGAGAGAAACAAATGTGAGGTTTTTAAAGATTGTGTGGGTTGCAGGGTGTTTTAAGAGTTAGACATTGTTTACATAAAAAAATATTGTACAGAAACAATTTTTCACTTGTTTGTATAATGGTTGTAGTAAGGATCAAAGGAAAGGAAATAAGAAAGATTTGATGTGTTATATTCTGATGCGGTATTACTTATAATGTTTGTTTACATCATGTGTTGAAGCCATCTTGTGACGTCATTCATTTGTTCGAATTGTAGCTCCATCTAGTGTTAGCAATTTGTGGTAGTATTAGTGTTTGAAAGAATTTTAAGTTTTGTTTACTGTCCTCCGGCTAGCTATTATTTCTCAGTCGAACATGTCTCTTGATCAGAGTGTGTAAACGGAAAGGAATCTTTTATCCAAATATAACACTGATGAAGAAATTTGTTTTACACATTTATTGTCAAACACCTTAACTATCACATTTATACATTGATCTTAATACTCGCCAAACTGAAACTGTTATAATAACTTCTTACTGATCACTTTTAATTTGCGTACTTCAACTTTTTGTATAATTAACCTTACAACACTTTAGATTATTCATAATTCTGCTGCGCGTAACTTGTGAATCGTTACCCGACGTTTGCCGTACAAATACTTTCGACGAACTGACTGACTGAAGACGACGTGTAGTGTACACAGATTTTTGATGAAATGGCCGACTGAAGACGACGTGTAATGTATTGATATTTTCGATGAACTGAACGACTTTACCTCTAACCTACTGCTTTTATACCCATACACTCCGATATGCCTAAAGATTATAACAGAGTTACTATTGGCTAATAAAACGCGCCAACATTAGCGTCTATTTTAATATCCAATGAAAATTATGAATACATATGCTCTAGGGAGAAAATATTCCAGAAGTTTCTACCGAAAAACGCGCCAACATTACGTAACTTCCTCGTTTCCAATAATGATAAACAGCTCACCCCCTCGCTGCATTATTGCGCTATTATTGACAGTTTCAGTAAGGCAGTATAAACTTACTTCCCAACAATAATTACAATCAATAAACATCACAAATCAATGTCACATAAAAAATGCATATTCATATTACATCATTATTTACATTTAAGTAATTTGTGATACAAATTACTGCATCAATTCACACGACCTTCACTATCCACTGTTCTATAAAATAACAACTCTTAAGCGATAGTCAGATTTTAAAAGAGCATGTCGCTATGTGATGGCTAGAAACTACGTTCTCTTTCCATGGCCACGACATAGAAAGAAACCGAATAAATACTTCCTATTTGAGAAAAGTGGAAATATTTTAAAATGCAAACCAATAATAAGGAATATCTCGGAAATGGTTTACTCCACATAAAAATTATTTGACATAAACTGTGTGCTTTAAGCAGATCTACATTTTGTTCGTACTAAGATTTTGCCCAGTTTACCAGTTAAACAATAAAGTAGGCTTATTGCTGCTACGTACGGAAAGTCAGTTTGAAGATGTATTATATTTCGACTGTTGGGGAGCCGAACTTGAAGTAGTAGTAACGGCACGTATGGTAAAAAGTTTCCGGTAGCCTTCGCCCCAAGTTTAAAAATATTAACTTTGTAATCTGACTGTTTCTTTAAATATTATATATTTATGTTTGCCTCGGCTGCGTCGGTATTTATTTTTTAGGGACATGAATGTCTTAGCAGGGAGTGGTACGACTGTAGAAGGTAGGTTTACACAGATTATAATTTTACTTCACTCCTTTTATTAATGCTTGATACGATTTAAATAACACTTTACTGATATAGAGAGTGCTGTGAGATTTTTTATTAATTACTTGCACTTTTTAACACGTAAACTATTTTTCGTCTCACAATGAATACATATTAAATTTCTCGAGGACGCATCTCGCGTCCGGTTAGGAAAACTGTCTACAACCAACTGAACTCTGAATTTGTAAATTTTGCTACATTTCAGTCTCTGATTGGCTAATCCTAGTCCAATAGAATACCTTCATTTAACAAAAGCTTTTTCTGGTTTTGATTGCCTATTATATAAACTGTCACAAAAATTATATTATTGCTTCCAAGAATTACAAGTAGTAGTGTTAAACTTTCAAATTTATTATTGCCTCAAGGGTACCTCATTGTTAGCAACTTTTAACCTATTATTCTCACAGCTCCTACATTATTAAATTACGTAATACATTCACATAACATTATTACATGTATACAATAATATAAACATATACAATGACTGTAATACACACTTTTATATATTGTTACATACAGATATTGCTTTAAGGCGGGCTGTTATATATATATATAATTAGACTGGAATCATTTAAGTGTTAAAAATACTCCCTCAATAAACACAAGGAGAAAGAAAGAAAAAAAAAGAACCAAAAGAATGTGATGGTTGTATTAGATTCGAACCTCCAAAACTAACCTTTGCTTCACCATATTTCGGCAGGAAACCCACTCGGCAAACTCAGACACTGCCGTTCTTTGCGAGAACATTCCTCTATCTCTTTGCAAGCGTTATATCCATGAACAGCCGCCTTTTTAAGCCTTTTGCAGCTCCTTGGTTCTCATTCGGGCCTTTAATTATTAATGCTAGTTACGTATAGTACCGAATATAAGAGTAGAGCTACAATAACAGTTTATTTGCAAAAAGGGTCGATGTTTTCGCATTAGACTATAAACTGCGGGTTGCATAGATATGAATACCTAGGGTCAGCTGACTCACCTGATATAAAGAAATCCACTGACCTGAACATATCAAAACGGCGTCACTAATAGACAGTGAAACTTCAATAGGAAGGAAACCCTGAGAATAAGCTATTGTATAACTACAATCTCCAGTCAAACGTCTACTATTTGCTGATGATGTCACCTTACTTTTCAAAGGCAAGATAATTGAAATAACACAAAGACTACTTAGTAACTGCTTACAACAACTCTTGAACTGGAACCACCCAACAGGTTTAAATGTTGTCCCTCCCATCAAAATGTAAGTACTTAGTCTTCTCCAAGGCTCGCAAACACTTGCCGAATCCGAATCTGGTCATCAATAAACATCAAATCAACACAGTTTGATTTCTTGGTGCACTCTTCGACCGGAAACTCACCGGATTCCTCATCTTAAACTCCTTAAAGCCGACTGTGGCCAACGACTCAATATAATGAAAGTATTATCAGCAACATTATGGGGAGCTGACTTCAGTGTGTTACTACGCACTTAAAAATCTATCAGTGAGACAGTATTTTAACACTTAAATAATTTCAGTCTAATTGTATAAGTAAGTTCAATAACAGCCCGCCTTAAAGCAATATGTGTATGTAATAATTTGTAAAATGTATGCAACAGTCATTGAATATACCTATATTATTGTATCCATGTGTAATAATGTTATGAGAATATATTACGTAATTTAATAATATAGGAGCTGTGAGAATAATAAGTTAAAGGTTGCTAACAATGAGGTAACCTTGAGTCAATAATGAGTAAAAAAGTTTAACAGTACTACTTGTGATTCTTGGAGTAACAATAATGTAATTTTAGTGGCAGTTTATAAAATAGCCAATCAACAACCAGAAAAAGTTTTACTTAAATGAAGGTATTCTGTTGGAATAGGATTAGCCAATCAGAGACTTGAACTACAGAAATTTACAAGTTTAGGCGCTTGACATCAATTCAGTTGGTTGCAGACAGCGTTACTAACCAGACGCAAAAAGTGTCCTCGAGAGATTTAATACGTATTGTGCGAGACGAAAAATAGTTTACGTGTTAAAAAGTGCAAATAATTAGTAAAAGATTCCCACAGCTCTCTATCAGTGAAGTGTTATATAAATAGTATCAAGCATTAATAAAAGGAATGAAGTAAAATTATAATCTGTGTAAGCCCACATTCTTAGTCGCACCACAACCCTGCTAAGAGAAACGTGTCTCTAACAATAATACTGACGCAACCTAGGCAAACATAAATATTTAATACTTAAAGAAACAGTAAAAATACATTTGGGGCAAAGGTCACCTTAAAGTACATTTGGGGCGAAGGCTACCGGAAACTGTTTAACATACGTGCGGTTGCAACTATTACAAGTTCGGCTCCCCAACAGTTGAAATACAACGCAACTCCTACTTCAAATCGGCTTTTCCATACGTGAAACAATAACATTCTCAACTTTCACTGGAATATATAGTTATAAAAAGATAACCTACATGCATAAAACGAGATTTTGCGACTCGTTGAGTGCTTTAACAGCCCTCCAACAAACCTCAATCCCGAAAAATATTCTTAAAGAACTTCAGAAACAATACAACCAAATACTAATCTGTGGTAAGTCAGTATCATTCACGTGGACTCAGTCTCACGTCGGAATTCTGAGAAATGAATCAGTTGATCAGGCAGCCAAAGAAGGCACCAAACATCCCCCTCAGGACATCAAGATCACACACACGGACTTCATTAAAAAGACTTGCATTAACCAATGGAGACAAACATGGAAAGCCACAATCAGAATCAAGTTACACGATGTCTATATTTCCGAGCCCAAACTTCAACATTATCATCTCAACCGCAAAGACCAAGTTGTATTAACTCGACTATGTATTGGGCATACTTCTATAACGCACAAACGTCTCCTCAACCGCGACCCTCCTCCTGTGTGGGACCTCTCCAAATCCAACCTCACAGTTCATCACCTCGTTACAGCCTGCCGTCACTATGTACAACACAGAGAAAGATGTGCCATTCCCAACAGCCTACCAGGAGCCCCAAATTCAATACAACAGGGAACTTTAAAGCTTATAAAAAAGACAAAATAATGTATTAATGTATAACATACGTCTTACATAGAGAATTTAATGTTGTAAGTATTATTGCTGCTTTAAAATAATGTATTTTTCATTGTAATGATGTGTATTCTAAAGTAGTTGCGATATCACTTTATAGTTGAAGCGAAAATAAACTAATTAAGAAAAAAATCTGATGTGTTACACTCACGTGACTTTCTCTACTCTTGTATAAACTAGTTTTACAAATGCTTATTCTCCATATTCTTCATGTTAATGGAGATATCAAGATGTTAATCTTATTGGTAATTTTCTTGTAGGTGCAAGGGGAAATGGTAGGCTTTAAGCGACAGTCAAATATTTTAAGAGCTGGTTGCTATGTGCAGTATTCCATTCTCTTTGCATTACCAGTACATAAAAAGTCTGATGTGTTACACTCACATGACTTTCTCTACTCTTGTACAAACTATTTTTACAAACGCTTATTCCCCATCTACTTCATGTTAATCGAGATAAACATTTGCAGACTCTATCTTATTGCTAATTTTCTTGTAGACGTAAGGGGGATATATATTTGCAAGGGCAATACAGAAATACAGTAGCCCTTAAGCATATACATATCTCTTAATAGCTGGTTGCTAGGTGCAGCACCATTCCCTTTCCCACAGATTAATACTCTTTGCATATCCAAGACAAAAAATTAATAACGAATTCCCATTTGAGAAAATAAGTATTGAAAAATTTAAGGGAATAACAAGAAATATCTCGAAAATGGTTCACTCAACAAAAAAATGTATATGACACAAATTGTGTATTTTAACGCGATCTACATTTTTGTGTAGTAAAATTTTGTGTATCTCTTATGGTTTACCAGTTATGCAAAAAGTCGTTCACAATGAAGAATACTTTTGGAGACATTCCCAGAAAATTCAAGATATACATTTTATTCGCCATGAAAATATCTTAAACATGTGATATTTTTATCAAAATCGTTAGAACCATTTTTGAGAAAATTAAAATTATCGAAAAATGGTCCATGTAAAGGGTAATCTGGAGTGGGGGGATTTTCTTGAAAACCTTCGTGTCGCATCTCTGGAAGATATTGAACCTAAATACCAAGTTTGGTGTTTATCAGACTGTTCGTTTCTGAGTTATGCTTTTCACAGAGATGCACACACGGACGTGTTTCCAAAAATGCTTTTTTTGGATCAGGGGGTCTCAAAACATATATTTCCGGTGAAATCTCGGTATCGAATTTTTATGTGGAATACAGTACTTCTCCTACTTACTGTACGTAGTAGAGAAAGTAACAATAAAAATTGTAATATTTACAGTAAGAAGCTTCATGTAAAAGTATATGGCAAATGGTGTATTACTTGGTATTTCAATGTATCCTGTTGTAGACCAACATAGTAATGAAATAACGCTGTATATTCTGTACAACTACATACCTACCTGTAACATTATAGTTCCTTTCATGCATTTCTAAAACTTATCATTTGATACGTCACATTACACCACAGTTATTTTACTTAGCATTACTTTTGGGGGGATACAGCCCATTTAGCTTAACATACCTAAAGATACAAACTGAGTTAACAATTACAGTACTTGACTAAAAATTGTAATAATTATTTCTCTAATACCTATGTTAATTTACTTCAATATTTATGTATTCTCCAAATTTTTTAATTTCCCCCAAAGACATTCTTATCCGTGCAACTTGCGCCATGATCCCCCCCCCCCGAGGGCGGCCCTGGTTATAGGTACAGGTTATACAATTGAGGGGGACACCTCGCGCTCTGCAACCTACATAGATCTATTATGACTACCACCAGGAGGAAGAGATGAAGTGAAGGAACCACAGGAGGCTTCAGTATAGATTAGACAATGGAGAGGGACAGCTCGCATACCGTGACCTACATAGATGTACTGGGACTACCACCAGGAGGAAGAGATGAAGTGAAGGAACCACAGGAGGCTTCAGTATAGATTATACAGCGGAGAGGGACAGCTCGCATACCTTGACCTACATAGATCTACTGGGACTACCACCAGGAGGAAGAGATGAAGTGAAGGAACCACAGGAGGCTTCAGTATAGATTATACAGCGGAGAGGGACAGCTCGCATACCGTGACCTACAAAGATCTACTGAGACTACCACCAGGAGGAAGAGATGAAGTGAAGGAACCACAGGAGGCTTCAGTATAGATTATACAATGGAGAGGGACAGCTCGCATACCGTGAGCTACATAGATCTACTGAGACTACCACCAGGAGGAAGAGATGAAGTGAAGGAACCACAGGAGCCTTCAGTATAGATTATACAGCGGAGAGGGACAGCTCGCATACCATGACCTACATAGATCTACTGAGACTACCACCAGGAGGAAGAGATGAAGTGAAGGAAACACAGGAGGCTTCAGTATAGATTATACAATGGAGAGGGACAGCTCGCATACCGTGACCTACATAGATCTACTGAGACTACCACCAGGAGGAAGAGATGAAGTGAAGGAACCACAGGAGGCTTCAGTATAGATTATACAATGGAAAGGAACAGCTCGCATACCGTGATCTACATAGATCTATTGGGATTACCACCAGGAGGAAGAGATGAAGTGAAGGAACCACAGAAGGCTTCAGTATAGATTATACAAAGGAGAGGGACAGCTCGCATACCGTGATCTACATAGATCTACTGAGACTACCACCAGGAGGAAGAGATGAAGTGAAGGAACCACAGGAGGCTTCAGTATAGATTATACAATGGAGAGGGACAGCTCGCATACCGTGAGCTACATAGATCTACTGAGACTACCACCAGGAGGAAGAGATGAAGTGAAGGAACCACAGGAGGCTTCAGTATAGATTATACAATGGAGAGGGACAGCTCGCATACCGTGACCTACATACATCTACTGAGACTACCACCAGGAGGAAGAGATGAAGTGAAGGAACCACAGGAGGCTTCAGTATAGATTATACAATGGAGAGGGACAGCTCGCATACCGTGACCTACATAGATCTACTGGGACTACCACCAGGAGGAAGGGATGAAGTGAAGGAACCACAGGAGGCTTCAGTATAGATTATAAAGCGGAGAAAGACAGCTCGCATACCGTGACTTACATAGATCTACTGGGATTACCACCAGGAGGAAGGGATGAAGTGAAGGAACCACAGGAGGCTTCAGTATAGATTATACAATGGAGAGGGACAGCTCGCATACCGTGACCTACATAAATCTACTGAGACTACCACCAGGAGGAAGAGATGAAGTGAAGGAACCACAGGAGCCTTCAGTATAGATTATACAGCGGAGAGGGACAGCTCGCATACCATGACCTACATAGATCTACTGAGACTACCACCAGGAGGAAGAGATGAAGTGAAGGAAACACAGGAGGCTTCAGTATAGATTATACAATGGAGAGGGACAGCTCGCATACCGTGACCTACATAGATGTACTGAGACTACCACCAGGAGGAAGAGATGAAGAGAAGGAACCACAGGAGGCTGCAGTATAGATTATACAGCGGAGAGGGACAGCTCGCATACCGTGACCTACATAGATCTACTGAGACTACCACCAGGAGGAAGAGATGAAGTGAAGGAACCACAGGAGGCTTCAGTATAGATTATACAATGGAAAGGGACAGCTCGCATACCGTGATCTACATAGATCTATTGGGACTACCACCAGGAGGAAGAGATGAAGTGAAGGAACCACAGGAGGCTTCAGTATAGATTATACAAAGGAGAGGGACAGCTCGCATACCGTGATCTACATAGATCTACTGAGACTACCACCAGGAGGATGAGATGAAGTGAAGGAACCACAGGAGGCTTCAGTATAGATTATACAATGGAGAGGGACAGCTCGCATACCGTGAGCTACATAGATCTACTGAGACTACCACCAGGAGGAAGAGATGAAGTGAAGGAACCACAGGAGGCTTCAGTATAGATTATACAATGGAGAGGGACAGCTCGCATACCGTGACCTACATACATCTAGTGAGACTACCACCAGGAGGAAGAGATGAAGTGAAGGAACCACAGGAGGCTTTAGTATAGATTATACAATGGAGAGGGACAGCTCGCATACCGTGACCTACATAGATCTACTGGGACTACCATCAGGAGGAAGGGATGAAGTGAAGGAACCACAGGAGGCTTCAGTATAGATTATACAGCGGAGAAAGACAGCTCGCATACCGTGACCTACATAGATCTACTGAGACTACCACCAGGAGGAAGAGATGAAGTGAAGGAACCACAGGAGGCTTCAGTATAGATTATACAATGGAGAGGGACAGCTCGCATACCGTGACCTACATAGATCTACTGGGACTACCACCAGGAGGAAGGGATGAAGTGAAGGAACCACAGGAGGCTTCAGTATAGATTATACAATGGAGAGGGACAGCTCGCATACCGTGAGCTACATAGATGTACTGGGACTACCACCAGGAGGAAGAGATGAAGTGAAGGAACCACAGGAGGCTTCAGTATAGATTATACAATGGAGAGGGACAGCTCGCATACCGTGACCTACATAGATCTACTGGGACTACCACCAGGAGGAAGGGATGAAGTGAAGGAACCACAGGAGGCTTCAGTATAGATTATACAATGGAGAGGGACAGCTCGCATACCGTGAGCTACATAGATCTACTGGGACTACCACCAGGAGGAAGGGATGAAGTGAAGGAACCACAGGAGGCTTCAGTATAGATTATACAATGGTGAGGGACAGTTCGCATACCGTGACCTACATAGATCTACTGGGACTACCACCAGGAGGAAGAGATGAAGTGAAGGAACCACAGGAGGCTTCAGTATAGATTATACAATGGAGAGGGACAGCTCGCATACCGTGATCTACATAGATCTACTGAGACTACCACCAGGAGGAAGAGATGAAGTGAAGGAACCACAGGAGGCTTCAGTATAGATTATACAATGGAGAGGGACAGCTCGCATACCGTGAGCTACATAGATCTACTGAGACTACCACCAGGAGGAAGAGATGAAGTGAAGGAACCACAGGAGGCTTCAGTATAGATTATACAATGGAGAGGGACAGCTCGCATACCGTGACCTACATACATCTACTGAGACTACCACCAGGAGGAAGAGATGAAGTGAAGGAACCACAGGAGGCTTCAGTATAGATTATACAATGGAGAGGGACAGCTCGCATACCGTGACCTACATAGATCTACTGGGACTACCACCAGGAGGAAGGGATGAAGTGAAGGAACCACAGGAGGCTTCAGTATAGATTATACAGCGGAGAAAGACAGCTCGCATACCGTGACTTACATAGATCTACTGGGATTACCACCAGGAGGAAGGGATGAAGTGAAGGAACCACAGGAGGCTTCAGTATAGATTATACAATGGAGAGGGACAGCTCGCATACCGTGACCTACATAAATCTACTGAGACTACCACCAGGAGGAAGAGATGAAGTGAAGGAACCACAGGAGCCTTCAGTATAGATTATACAGCGGAGAGGGACAGCTCGCATACCATGACCTACATAGATCTACTGAGACTACCACCAGGAGGAAGAGATGAAGTGAAGGAAACACAGGAGGCTTCAGTATAGATTATACAATGGAGAGGGACAGCTCGCATACCGTGACCTACATAGATGTACTGAGACTACCACCAGGAGGAAGAGATGAAGTGAAGGAACCACAGGAGGCTGCAGTATAGATTATACAGCGGAGAGGGACAGCTCGCATACCGTGACCTACATAGATCTACTGAGACTACCACCAGGAGGAAGAGATGAAGTGAAGGAACCACAGGAGGCTTCAGTATAGATTATACAATGGAAAGGGACAGCTCGCATACCGTGATCTACATAGATCTATTGGGACTACCACCAGGAGGAAGAGATGAAGTGAAGGAACCACAGGAGGCTTCAGTATAGATTATACAAAGGAGAGGGACAGCTCGCATACCGTGATCTACATAGATCTACTGAGACTACCACCAGGAGGATGAGATGAAGTGAAGGAACCACAGGAGGCTTCAGTATAGATTATACAATGGAGAGGGACAGCTCGCATACCGTGAGCTACATAGATCTACTGAGACTACCACCAGGAGGAAGAGATGAAGTGAAGGAACCACAGGAGGCTTCAGTATAGATTATACAATGGAGAGGGACAGCTCGCATACCGTGACCTACATACATCTAGTGAGACTACCACCAGGAGGAAGAGATGAAGTGAAGGAACCACAGGAGGCTTTAGTATAGATTATACAATGGAGAGGGACAGCTCGCATACCGTGACCTACATAGATCTACTGGGACTACCATCAGGAGGAAGGGATGAAGTGAAGGAACCACAGGAGGCTTCAGTATAGATTATACAGCGGAGAAAGACAGCTCGCATACCGTGACCTACATAGATCTACTGAGACTACCACCAGGAGGAAGAGATGAAGTGAAGGAACCACAGGAGGCTTCAGTATAGATTATACAATGGAGAGGGACAGCTCGCATACCGTGACCTACATAGATCTACTGGGACTACCACCAGGAGGAAGGGATGAAGTGAAGGAACCACAGGAGGCTTCAGTATAGATTATACAATGGAGAGGGACAGCTCGCATACCGTGAGCTACATAGATGTACTGGGACTACCACCAGGAGGAAGAGATGAAGTGAAGGAACCACAGGAGGCTTCAGTATAGATTATACAATGGAGAGGGACAGCTCGCATACCGTGACCTACATAGATCTACTGGGACTACCACCAGGAGGAAGGGATGAAGTGAAGGAACCACAGGAGGCTTCAGTATAGATTATACAATGGAGAGGGACAGCTCGCATACCGTGAGCTACATAGATCTACTGGGACTACCACCAGGAGGAAGGGATGAAGTGAAGGAACCACAGGAGGCTTCAGTATAGATTATACAATGGTGAGGGACAGTTCGCATACCGTGACCTACATAGATCTACTGGGACTACCACCAGGAGGAAGAGATGAAGTGAAGGAACCACAGGAGGCTTCAGTATAGATTATACAATGGAGAGGGACAGCTCGCATACCGTGACCAACATAGATCTACTGGGACTACCACCAGGAGGAAGGGATGAAGTGAAGGAACCACAGGAGGCTTCAGTATAGATTATACAATGGAGAGGAACAGCTCGCATACCGTGATCTACATAGATCTATTGGGACTACCATCAGGAGGAAGAGATGAAGTGAAGGAACCACAGGAGGCTTCAGTATAGATTATACAAAGGAGAGGGACAGCTCGCATACCGTGACCTACATAGATCTACTGGGACTACCACCACTAGGGAAAAGGGATGAGCTAAAGGAACCACAGGAGGCTACAGGCCGCACACAGAGACGGGCAGATGTTCCCAACAGTTCCAAGCTGGAGGTGACTAGAGAGGGCGACGAACGATCCGTCGACCAAGCAGTGTCTAAGGGGAGTACCCTTTCTTTTGAGCAAGCATCCACGCCAACTGTCCGGCACTGCCATACACCACGAAACCTAGAAGCACCCTTGAAACATGAGAAGGAAATGTAATGAAAGGAAAATTGGGGAAAGGAAGTCGTGAAAGATGAGAAACCACCCCAGCAATTGCCTACTGACCAGGGGAAATCACGAAAAACACAAGGTAAGAGTCAGCAGCCGACGGAAATCGAACCCGGAACCTCCCGACTGTGACACTCATACGTTACAACGGAGCTACCTCGCTTGGTTTCGCTGTAAATTCTGAGGCATTGAATTTTCTTGTGGGATACAATACTTCCTCTACGTAGAATAGGAAAGTGGTAGAGAAAAGGCGAATGCTCGTTAATTACGAGGTTGGCGTCTACTGAGTTTTTATTCCGATTCTTCATCTTTGTTTCAAGTTGCCTAAGGCCACGAGTACCCGAAGTCTACATTTCACCAAGTGAAAAACTTTGGTTGTTACGCCTAACTTTCTTACAGAGAGATTAAAGCAGCGGTTGCTGCATATATTTTAAAGAGCAGCCTAACAAGTTAAAACTGCAAGGAGAGACCAAAAGTATCATACTAATGAACTTCTTGATACGTCTCAGCTGTGGGACAGTGTAACTTTGATTCTTCGTTGTCTGGAACAGAACACAACTTTTTTTCTACATTATTCTTTAAACATAGGCTTTCTCAGGAATGTCTACATTAACTGGAACCAGGAGCTAAGCAGTAGGGGCTCAATGCCCTCCCACAGATACTCAAAACCGTAATATCGAAGCAGTGCAGTCGCAGCGTTTGTTTTCTTAACTTAATTTGAAGAAGACGTTTTATTAGCTCCACGTATGGATGCCAATTTGAGAAGATGTTTTGTTATGTTATTTATTAGCACCACGCTTTGGGCGTCAATTTGAGATAGTTTATATTGAAGGAGTTGTATTATATTTCCACTGTTGGGGAGCCGAACTTGTAGTAGTTGCAACCTCACGTATGTTAAACAGTTTCCGGTAGGCTTCGCCCCAAGTTTAAAAAAAATATTAACTTTGTAAATTTACTGTTTCTTTAAATATTATATATTTGTGTTTGCCTCGGCTGCGTCAGTATTTATTGTTAGACACATGGATATCTTGGCAGGGTTGTGATGCGACAAGAATGTAGGCTTACACAGATTATAATTTTACTTCACTCCTTTTATTAATGATTGACACGATTTAATTAATACTTCACTGACATAGAGAGCTTTGAGATTCTTTTTTTAATAATTAATTACACTTTTTAACACGTAAACTTAGTTTTCGTCTCAAACGAATACGTATTAAATCTCTCGAGGACACCTTTTGCGTCTAGTTAGGAACACTGTTTGCAGGCAACTGAACTGATTTCAATCTCCGAAACTTTGTAAATTTATGTATTTCAAGTCTCTGATTGGCTAATTCTACTCCAATAGAATACCTTCATTTAACTAAAGTTTTTTTCTGGTTGTTGATTGGCTATTATATAAACTGTCACTAAAATTATATTATTGTTGCTCCAATAATGACTAGTAGTATTATTAAATATTCTTACTCATTATTGCCTCAAGGTAACCACATTGTTACCTCTTTGTTAGCAACTTTTGACCTATTTCTCACAGATCTTACATTATTAAATTACGTAATATATTCACATAACATTATTGAATATGTTTACAATAATATGAGATATGCAATGACTGTTACATACATTTTACAAATTATTACATACGCATATTGCTTTAAGGCGGGCTCTTATTGAATTTACATATTATATAATTAGTCTGAAATCATTTAAGTGTTAAAAATGCTGCCTCATAAATTAAAACAATGGTAAGTCCGAACGGGATGGCTCAGGTAGGAACATCTTTCGTCCAGATTCGGGAGGGCCCGGGTTCAAATATATGGTAATAGCGAATGCTGTGCCATCTATCCACAGGTAATGAAAACAAATAGGCTTGACCAGGACCCTCTGGATAACGGACCTGACACTGACATTCAAAATGGCGGCCGTATGTGGGGGGAATTTGGGAAATAGCTTAATCAGTTCTTGTCTACAAGTTATGACTTCTCACAGTAAAATACAATTAATGTGGTGCAGTGACATGTCTTTTGTGTAGATATATGCTACTGTGCACAAAAACGCTGCCTTTAAAGTAAACTAAGTGCATTTTAACATTAAATGAAATATGTAACCTCAAACAACACGCTTTTCATTTATAAGTTTGCAATAATTATTCAAAACTATACCACTTAGCAACTTATAGCATCCTTTACTAGTTTTTGCAGAGAGTCCACACCGACAGACTGAAATATAACAAATAAGTAGTCTTAAACCAGCACTGCAAGTGAAATATATGAAATACATAACCTTAAACAGCACTGCAAAACAACATTCATGCAGTCTACAGTATTGCATGCAACAACATAACAGCATAAATACGATAGCTGAATTAAAACAAACTGTCAGAAATGCACCATTCTGCAGTTTAACCACTTTCTTGGAACCGTTATAAAAGAACCACCATAACGGAATTTATCCTTTCTTATAACTAAGTTGGAAACAACGATGCATGCATACAGGTGAATCCTTCGAAGGCGTAAAGTGTTTACGATTTATGTATATAAACCGTTTAATTTTAAATCTTTATATTTTGGAAATATGAATGGCAATACTCCGGTATAAGAGAATAACTGGGACTCACTATACACATACACACTCAAATACTCATAATTATTTTATTGTATCTCACAAATATACATAATTTAATATATTTTAGAACTCAAATTAACACTGTATATAGCATATTTTAAAATATTTATCACAATTATTTGCACCTCTATTCATTATTATCAAAGTTCGATTTACATCCGGAAACATAATGGCGTTGTAATGTTTTAGGTTAAGTATATTTACAACTATAACGTCCAAACTGTAACAATTTCTTTATTTCACCACAGTAACCGTGACACAAACTATATTCTCAAATAGATAAATTAAAAAATGTATAATTATACTTTACATTTAATGTAGCCATAATCTACATGTAATATATTAGTAAACATAAGTAACACTTGGAAAGCACACGGCACTGAAAACGCATGACTGGGATTATTTCCGCTTCCCAGATTGCTGAAATAAAGGTTTTCAAACACTATTGCTTCGCTAATGTGATTACAAACTGCCGCAGTTACTAAAATACTATAAATCACAGGCATCGGAAACACAGCACAGCAGTTAGCGAGTGTAAACACCTCAGGGATGAACACCAACTACCGCCGCCATTTTTCTCAATCTCGAACCCAGTGTCAGGTCCGTTGTTTCTAGAGGATCTTGGCTTGACAGCACCCTAATGCCATCTGTCCGGCATGTGTAAAAGCATATGAACGATTGTCTAGCACTAAGGCCTCTGTAAACTCGTGACGAAGCAAGATAGTATGGTACTGAGATAAGACCCAGAAGGCTAATTGTCTGCTACACACCCAGCCACGAGGTATCTCCTAACAGATCCGTCACGATGTGATCACGTAGTTAAAGCGACGTAAAATAGAGATAAAGAACTTGGTAAACTTCAGGGGACGACAAGAAATTGCCTTTGTAAACTTACTATCTAAGATTTAATGTAAGTAATATTATACACGTGTAAATAGTTAAATGACAAACGTAAAGGAAGCTAGCTAGCCCCAGGGGCGTTTCAGGTTAGGTACCTGAAACCACGCAATACCAGCTGGAGATATCTCTTAGGCTTGCACAGGGAATCGGCTGAATATGAACCAACAGAGACACTGGAGTGAGAGAGAGAGGAGTAGAGGTAGCGAGAGGCTGGGGCACAAACGAGAAGTCAGAATTCGTCATGAAATAACAGCGTGGAAATTAAGAGCGTACATGTTCTCATACGACGCTAAGGTGATCGCCAATCACATTATTGCTTTAAGATACGGTAGGAGAAATAGCGTCCCTAGCAGGGTGTATAAATAAAGCTGAGCCCTGGCATCTACACGGCTATATACAATCTTCTCGGGGGGTGAGCTTCATGTCACTCGATGACTGAACGTGTGAAGAAGCTTTTAGCAATTTAGGAAACCAGCATTAAGTCGGAGGTACAGCAATAAAATAATTATGGGGTGGAGTTAACAGCTAGCTGCGAACAAGTATGCAAATATATTGCAGTTAAAATGAACTTAAATTTAGTCATTTCGTCTCCTGTGACCACTCCCGAGATAAAAGTTAAGAGCATAGGCCAAAACAGAAGTGTTGTAACAATGCATTCTCTTATAGCAAGTCAACACACACACATCAGAAGGAAGATGACGAGTAGCCGGAGAGGGGAGGTCCGTCGCAATACCATATGTTGGTTGGCAACATTGATTAAACTGCTCGCCCCGCTCTTTTTATTATCTGCATACGTTTAGTCATAGGTTGTTAGTAATGGATGGTTGCAGAACACCTCCTGTAGTGAAATAATTGGGTATCTCTGTAGTCTAGTGGTTAACACACCTGACTGAGTATCAGTCCTGGCTGTGAGTTTAGTCTCTAGATGCTCCCGTTTGCCTTTGGTCCTGTACATACTTTAGTTTGTTATTGGTCATGCTGACGCACCGAATTTTCTATTTAGGCAATATATCGTGTTCAGTGATCTATTTGGTATCCCCCTCACATGGATAAATCTCCAAGGAATTAAGATATGACTGACTTGGTTTATTTCAGTTATTCCTGTTTCAGGCTCCCCCAATGCACTCTTCAACCCCCAAATGCATCTTTTCAACTCTCCAAGTGCACTCTGCTGAACTCCTCCAAATGCACTCTCTTCAGTTCCCCAAACACGCTCTCTTCAAATCACCCAAATGGACTTTCTTCATCCCCTCAAATGAACTCTCTTCAACCCCCAAATGCACCCTCTTCAACTCTCCAAGTGCACTCCACTCAACTCCTCCAAATGCACTCTCTTCAGTTCCCCAAATACGCTCTCTTCAAATCACCCAAATGGACTTTCTTCATCCTCCAAATGCACTCTCTTCAGTTCCCCAAATACGGTCTCTTCAAATCACCCAAATGGACTCTCTTCATCCCCTCAAATGAACTCTCTTCAGCCCCCCAAATGCACTCTCTTCAACCCCCAAATGCACTTTCTAAGATGCACCTGACTGGTGTCATGACCAGTATAACTGTTGTAAACACTATATGACCAGCCTAGCTCATGCGTCTCCGGAGGGTAACGGCATTTACAGTCCAGTTTAACGTTTTTGGTATTTTGGAATAACGTCAAGTGAAACTGTGTATAGTTATGGTGGTTAAGCTGTGCTCGAACGTGGGTTGTCAGTTGAATATAGACATAAATTCGCTGGTGTTGTTGTTCCTCCACAACTTAAGTGTCCAGGTTGAACAAGAAGATCCCTGCGTCGCATTAAAATGTATTTTGATGACAGAATAATTGACTCACTCTCCAGATCTAAATCCATGTAATTATCTGTAGGGGACGCTTAAAGATAAAGTTTATGTAACAAATCCCCTTACGTTCGACCAATTAGAAGATCGTATCCGGCCTGCGAGCGTTGTCCAGTATTTCAGCTGCACAAGTGTTCAATAAAGAGTTCCTCAGCTGATAAGCGACGCTAGGAAGAAAACGAAAGAAGGAAGTGAGATAATTTTAAAATATCAGAAGAACCCTGCTGAATTAACGAGTAGGGCGACTATGACTGGCTGAAATTAAACATTTAA
Organism: Deroplatys truncata; assembly: GCA_030765065.1. Taxonomy (NCBI): domain Eukaryota; kingdom Metazoa; phylum Arthropoda; class Insecta; order Mantodea; family Mantidae; genus Deroplatys; species Deroplatys truncata. The sequence goes on along the minus strand of CM060981.1, from coordinate 27,800,681 downwards.
TTGGTCGAAAGTGCAATGACTTCATTTGAAACAGTCTTAACATAACATAATATAATCACATTCGGGAGTTCCGGGGTCGAATTCCTTCAAACGTCCACTCTGATCTTGAGTGTTTCGTGGTTTTCTCTGGTTTCTTATCTACTACAATTTGCTTTCCCTCATTTCCCTTTCATTTCGCTTCCTTCTCATATTTCAGGTGTGTTGTTAGATTTCGTGGCTATGACTGTACCGAACAGATGTCGTGCATGCTTGCCTAAAAATAGGGTATTCCCCGTGGACACTAGAGGTCTTCTTGCTTGAACGGGTCGTTCATCGCTCTTTGGTCATACAGTAGTGCGATGGGTCTTCCAGCCGGAACTGTTTAGGACTTCCGTGCATCTCTGAGGCCTGCGGCCTCCAGCCTCCTGTAGTTCCTTCACTTCATTTCTTCCGTCTAGGGTGGTAGACGTAATAGATCTCCCGTAGGTAGCAGCACGCGAAGTGTTCCGTTCTGTTGTATATCCCTATACCCTAACATGATAGAAATAAAACAATCACTTTTTGTGTGAATTCTGTAATATGTAAAGGATTATGTGAAGTTTTACAAAGAAAGTCGGTAGCATGGGCGAAACTCCAAGAAAATTTTCATAAAATTCGAACACTAAATACAACGAGCTTTGACTATGTCAGGAAGTGAAGACAATCATAGGATTTCGTTATTATCTCAGGATGTTGGTGTTTCATGGCATTATATATTACAACTTTATCTTCAAAGAGATTAGATACAGGTCTTCGGAACAGAGAAATACAAATTAATATAAATACCACAGGATCTAACAAAGACCGCGTCAGGGATAAAGCTCATTTATTTGTACCATTTCATGCCTTCGAACTTGTGTATACGGCGAGTTGACAATACCAGAACTCAAACGGTGTCCCGCTTGCAGTCTATTTCGTTTGGCATACAGAACGAGTATGTATCCCATTTGCAGTCCGAACGCCCAGTGTGACCAGACTCAAGGGGAAGGCTCAGTCTGTTTGCCATGCATCCTGAGTTTGGGTGATATTCCTGTATGGGGTCGAGCGGTACAAGTGATGACTCTCTTCCGTTTTATTTTTATATTATTTGAGATTTCGTACTATGTTTTAATGTTTTTATAACATTAAGGTGCTCTCAAGCATTGATAGAAACTTTTGTCATTACTGTGTTTATTCCCAGGTTTGTCAATTTGTATCTCGTTAACATAAGATTCAATTTTAACTACAACCGATGTATAGAGATTTAAGTAAAGCAAGAACTTTGGAATTAATTAGTGTTAAGGGTTGGTAGTAGCATAATAATAAATTATTATACAAATGCTATTGTAAAATGTCAACATAATATTATATCGATTGCTGAAAATAAGAGAAATCACGTTTAGAACGCGATCGACTCACGTGTATAGCCACATTCTTGAAAGAAGAGAAATGCCGTTAAAAACGAGATCAACTCTCGTGTGCAGCGAGATGTCAGATGTTTTTTTGATTCGCTAGCAGTCATTTTCAGTAAAATTATTTTTAACATGTTTTGGCTTACACCAGGAAATGAAGCGATTAATTGCTACTTCACATTGCTTCTGGATTTTTTCGGTAAGTAGTTCTATGTTATTCTTTCTGCTGCTTCTGTAACTTCACCTGGCTCTACCATTTCAGTTTCTTCTGAATTCATACTTGCCGCCATTTACATTTTATGTAGGTTATATTAGATAAAAGAATAACGCTTAGACCAAAGAAAGCACAAGGCTGCTAATATAACGTGTAGGTTAACTTCACAACGAATTCCGATACATTGAAGTATGACAATTTGTATAATGAGCAGATAATGTGAGTGCCATGAGGAATTAATCATGTAAAAAGACATCATGAAAAGTAAAACCTAATCAGACCAAGTCGAGTTATTAAACATGTGCAAATACAAAGGGTAATTGCCATGTGATTGGACTTAAAACCAAAGTTGGTCACAATGAAGTGGTATAAAAATTGGTTACCGCACTAGTGCGATAATGTAAAGCTTTTGGTTCGTGTGCACTTTTAGGCCATGCTGTCTAAAAATTACTTGAATGACAGTTGTCTAATTTTTAGAGTTTAAATAGAAATAATTATTTCATACATTGTATTATATATAATTTGTTTTGTGTATTTAGCTGAATGTTTATAAATATAACTCAGAATTGTTTTTCCTCTCACAAGAATCCTGAATGAACTTATATATACAACTTGTAGGGCATTTATTTTGGAACGTATTTTAATATAGTTAGGTGTAATGACAGAATAGAACGTGACAAAATGCAGTTTGTGTAATATAATATAGTAAAAGAAGTTCTAAGCGTAACAGTAGATAGAGACAAAGTCGAAAACTTAGTAATATGGCATATGATGTTGCCATTTATTGGACCTGTAACACTGAAGCAATATGCCTGACAACACCGCTATGAACGAGTAAATACCCCCTTCCCACGAGAGGTCACATGAAGCAGAAGCTCGACCATGGTTCTGTATATTCGGACGAGTTGGGGTCGAAGAAATCACGTCCCATATCAAACGAACGAGTAAAACCCATGTCCTAGACAGATCTAGTGAGGGATACTCTACAGGTCTAACAGGTACAGAGTTTTCTTATGACAAGCGTCGTCTAATTGGTTCTCGAACACAGATGACCATTAGAATGTACAGTAAACCTCTCACTTTATCAAGATACCTGGCCGGAGATAACATTCATAACATGTTAGATTATTTGACGTACAAGAGATAACACACGATAAAGAGTTCTGTTTTAAGACTTGCAGAGAAGATCTCGTCAGTGGTGCAATGTGACGACGTTTCTTACATGTAACAATCAATGTGTGCTTCATATCTACACAACTTTATTACTGTTTCTAACAAAGAAATTGCATCGTGATGGGTACCGGAGCACGTGCACTTCTTATAGCAGTGCTTGCTGTTGGTGCAAGTATATTCGTGTCTGGTAAGTGAGACATTTATCTACTTCAGTACTAGAAGCTGGTGTTTTATACTTAAAGACAAATAAAGAATAATAAAATCCCTGACTTGTTACTTTCACAAGAACTGATTTCTCTATCTACTCCACTTCATTCGAAATAAATCTTTACAGAAACAGCTACATTACACATTTCGCTATAGATACAAAGAGAACAGCGACAGTCAAATGTTTAAGAGCTGGACGCTATATGCTGGCCTTAAAATTCCATACTGTTTCCATGAAATCGGGAGAAACAACTAAGTGTTGAAAGGACTTTAAAAGAAGGACGAACTATTGAACAAAATATGTGTTACACTCACATGACTTTCTCTACTCTTGTACAAACTATTTTTACAAACGCTTACTCTCCACATGCTTCATGTTAATCGAGATGTTAATCTTACTGCTAATTTTCTTGTAGGTGCAAGGGGAATTGGTAGGCTCTAAGCGATAGTCAAATATTTTAAGAGCTGGTTGCTATGTGAAGCATTCCATTCTCTTTGCATGTCCAGGACAAAAAAAATCTGATGTGTTACACTCACATGACTTTCTCTACTCTTGTAGAAACTATTTTTACAAACGCTTATTCTCCATATGCTTCATGTTAATCGAGATGTTAATCTTATTGCTAATTTTCTTGTATATGCAAGGGGAATATGGTAGGCTTAACCTATATTCAAATATTCTAAGAGCTGGTTGCTATGTGGCGCATTCCATTCTATTTTAATGTCCAGGACAGAAAAAAAATGAATAACGAATTTGAGAAAAAGCATAAGTATTGGAAAATTTAAGGGAATAACAAGCAATCTCGAAAATGGTTCACTCAACAAAAAAAATGTATATGACATAAATTGTGTGTTTTAATGCGACCTACATTTTTTGTGTAGTAAACTTTTGTCCATCTCTTATGGTTTACCAGTTATGCAAAAGTCGTTCACAATGAAGAATACTTTTGGAGACATGACCCAGAAAATTCGAGATATACATTTCATTTGTCATACAAATATCTTAAACATATGATATTTTAATCAAAATCGTTAGAGCCATTTATGAGAAAATTAAAATTTTCGAAAAATCTTCCATGTGAAGGGTAATCTGGTGTGGGGTGATTTTCTTGAAAACCTTCGTGTCGCATCTCTGGAAGACACTGAACCTAAATACCAAGTTTGGTGTTTATCCGACTGTTCGTTTCTGAGTTATGCTGTTCACAGGCACACACACGGACATGTTTCTAAAAATGCTTTTTTTGAATTCAGGGGTCTCAAAACATGTATTTCCGGTAAAATCTCGGTATCGAATTTTTGGGTGCAATACAATACTTCCCCTACTTACTGTACGTAGTAGAGAAAGTAAAAAATCTGATTGTTACACTCACATGACTTTCTCTACTCTTGTACAAACTATTTTTACAAACGCTTATTCTCCATATACTTCATGTTAATCGAGATGTTAATCTTATTGCTAATTTTCTTGTAGATGCAAGGGGAATAGGGTAGGTTATAAGCGATAGTCAAATCTTTTAAGCCCTGGTTGCTATGTGGCGCATTCCATTCTCTTTGAATGTCCGGGACATAAAAAAATGAATAACGAATTTGAGAAAATATGTTAAGTATTGGAAAAATTTAACGGAATAACAAGCAATTTCTCGAAAATTTTTCACTCAACAAAACAAATGTATATGACATAAATTGTGTATTTTAACGCGATCTACATTTTTTGTGTAGTAAAATTTTGTCTATCTCTTATGGTTTACCAGTTATGCAAAAGTCGTTCACAATAAAGAATACTTTTGGAGACATTCCCAGGAAATTCAAGATATACATTTTATTTGTCATAAAAATATCTTAAACATATGATATTTTAATCAAAATCATTAGAGCCATTTTTGAGAAAATTAAAATTTTCGAAAAATCTTCCATGTAAAGGGTACTCTGGGGTGGGGGGATTTTCTTGAAAACCTTCGTGTCGCATTTCTGGAAGATACGGAACCTAAATACCAAGTTTGGTGTTTATCCCACTGTTCGTTTCTGAGTTATGCTGTTCACAGACACACACACGGACATGTTTCCAAAATGCCTTTTTGGATTCAGGGGGTCTCAAAACATGTATTTCCGGTGAAATCTCGGTATCGAAATTTTGGGTGGAATACAATACTTCCCCTACTTACTATACGTAGTAGAGAAAGTAAAAATGTAAGGCCCTAAGGCTGTACACGCAGATAAGACAGGACGCTAATTTTAGCAATACACATTCTTTTATTGCTTAAGCTCTGCCTGCCTTAGAGCTATCCCACCAAGGTTCCTTCTCGCACGGGGGTCAATCTTAAACATCTACGTATCCTATCTGACACTGTTACTATAGGCTACCTCCCCGAATTTCAGAATTTCATTCCTTCTCTCTTTTACACAATTTCTGTCTACGCGATTCTGCAAACATAGATACTAATTTAACTGCATCCCAGAACTTTTTATACTAATGCGTTCGCTCCTCAACTATTGCTAATGACTTTGCTCCCTAATTAACTTTTTCTCCGGACAAATATTTTCAACTCAAGCTTGTTTCATTATATATTGATTTAATATACAGAAATTATTGATTACAATTATGTCCATATCTTCTACTATTTCTTTACTTAAATATTTATATGCTCTCAATAATTACGGTATTATGTTCCATCGTTTCACCATAACTCAAAAACGAGTAGTTAAGTACCAATCCTGATATTTATGTTCAGCATTTTCAAAGAATACAACATGAAGATTTGTAAGAAACTCACTCTCCCCAAATTACTTTTTACATCGAATACTTTTCGAATTTTTTTAATTTATAAAACATATGTAAATATTTTGATTAAAATACCATATATTAAAGCCTATTACATTGAGGCATATTTTAACACTTAAATGATTTCAGTCTAATTATATAATATATAATTTCAATAACAGCCCGCCTTAAAGCAATGTGTATGTAACAATATATAAAAAGTGTATATTACAGTCATTGTATATGTTTATATTACTGTATACATGTGTAATAATGTTATGTGAATGTATTACGTAATTTAATAATGTAGAGCTGTGAAAAATAGGTTAAAAGTTGCTAAAAATGAGGTAACCTTGAGGCAATAACGAATTTGAAAGCTTAACAATACTACTTGTAATTCTTGGAGCAACAATAATGTACTTTTAGTGACAGTTCATAAAACAGCCAATCAACAACCAGAAAAATTTACAAATTCAGAAGTCATTTGCTGGTAGACAGCGCTCATAACTGGACGCGTTGCTTGTAGACAGCGTTTCTAACCGAACGCGAGATGCGTCCTCGAGAAATTTAATACGTATTCTTGCGAGACGAAAATAGTTTTACGTGTTAAAAAGTGCAAGTATTTAATAAAAAAACAAAACTCACAATTCTCTCTCTATATCAGTGAAGTGTTATTTAAATCGTGTCAAGGATTAATAAATGGAGTGAAGTAAAATTATAATCTGTGTAAGCCTACAGTTTTCAGTCGCACCACTCCCTGCTAAGACATTCATGTTTTTAAAAAAAAATGTATTCTGACGCAGTTAATATTTTGTAAACATTTTTGAGGCAAAGGCCACCGGAAAATACATTTGGAGCGAAGGCTACCGGAAACTTTTTACCATACGTGCGGTTGCAACTACTTCAAGTTTGGCTCCCCAACATTCAAAATACAATACAGATCATCTTCAAATTGGCTCCCAAAGCGTGATGCAAAAATAACGTAATAATAATAATAATAATAATAATAATGATAATAACTCTACAAAATCTTCTTCAACGTGATAAATAAAATGTATATCTTAAATTTTCTGGGAATAGTCCCTCTTCATTCTGAAGAACTTTTGTATAACTGATAAACCGTAAGAGATATACAAAATCTTACTCACAAAAAATGTAGATCTTGTTATAACACATAATTTACGTCAAATAGTTAACCATTTCTGATATATTCCTTATTATTGGTTTAAATTTTCACGCAGTTACACTTATTTTAAGTGGTAAGATACTTATTCGTTTTTACGAGCGAAGTGGCGCAGGGGTAACGTACGTGACTCGCATTCGGGAGGTCTCGGGCTCGATCCCCGGAAACCGCCCATTCTGAACCATGGGTTTTTCGTGATTTCCCCGGGTCGGCTTTCCTGTCCTTGTGTCCATCATCTCGTTCATTGTCGCCTGTTTCAGGGTTGTAGCACCAGGCGAAGGTTTTCGGCGGTTTGCGGCTGGGCGGTAGTTGTGTGCTTCGTAGAGATTTCTTCCTTGGCGTCTTTCGGGACTGCCAGGGACCCGCCTCCGATTTAAGGCCCGTCAGGGAAGGACCACCAGGGGTTAGGGGCTCTTGAGTAGGGTCGGGCGGAGTGGCATGCGTTCTATCTAGAAACGTTTGGGACTCCATCCATGCTTGTGCCCGTCGTCGTCCGGATCTGGCTATCCTTGGGGTCTCTCTCCTTATCTTCCCCTCCCAGGAGCCACGTTAAGCACAAAAGCTCCTCTGCACCTTTGCCTTATTCGTTTTCACTCGTGATCATGCAAAGAGCATGGCATTTGTAAGCCATCACATAGCGATCCACTTTTTAAAAATCTGACTACCCTGCAACGTAATGTGTAACGTAGCGGGCGGGGTGTAGCTCTTCCACGTATTCATGTGCAGGCTCGCCTTGATGACGAGTTCCAGGTTGAAGTTCTCTGCCTCGGCTGCCACTCGTGAGCTGTGAATAAATTCCTATTACTAGCTATCTGATCTCAGGATATTGTGGCTGAAGATAATTAATAAACTGAAGTCATTTAACGATTTGATTTATTCTAGCACAACAAATTATGGAAGTGGCTAGCAACTGTTCCACTTTGATTAGTGATTAAATAATCTATAAGCTGCATTATACATCTTCCCACTACTTTGGATACTGCAGTGGACCCAGCTATCTATGTCACCCGATCTCTCCCACGTTACAGCACCTGTCGCTTTTTTACCTAATCTTCATTTCGATTGATTATTTACTTGGCATGCTATGAGAAAGAAATCTTTCAGTTTTAGAAGTCACGCTTCTGTCTAACACCTTTGGTAAAATCCGCTATCTCTGCCTCGCTCTCAACTCCTGTTTCTCTTTCCAATTGCTGATTTCTTATCCAACTCCCTTGACTTTCCAGGACTTGTCCCCCTATCTCCGTCTTTGTTTCTCCTCGGAGCTCTGTCTCTCTTAGCTCGACGCAATTTTGCCTAATCCTCTGCTCCTTAACGTGTGTACGTTAGTGAACTTTTAACCCATGCTGCTAATTAAAATGTATGTTACATCTGTCTAATGTTATGGTACAAGTTATCCTACAGTGTTATGTTATACTATTACATATTCTTATTCTTATTATTGATTTATGATTTCACGTTATTTACATTTCTTACTCTGTCGGGTGTATTTCCCCCTACAAAAGTTTATCTCCATTAACAAGAAGTAGATAGAAGAAGAATAAGCTTATGTTTAGTTTAAGGACATCAAACAAAAGTGTTTTAGTGCCAAAACAGTTCCAATTAGAAGATCGTTCCATCATTGTTATTCCAAGAATATGCGCCTGGTATTATTTATAGCATTGTCTCTTGTGAAAACTTGTGCGCTGATTGGCATCAAGCTGTGAGAGTTAAAAACGTCCTTTGTTTGTGAGCACGTGTAACATAATGAACTGCAGGAACCATGCTGTTCTAACCTTCATATTGCCGTTTCCTCTTGCCTTCCGCGCGGCGACCCTTTTTCCCTTCTGCATCAAATAAAATGGAAAGTCGTTTATTATTTCTTATCGTTCCCTTTTTGTGGAAACTGCACGACCTTCAAAACGAAATGGAATTCAGAATCATACACACACACAGGAAGGGCACAGTGTTTCAGTATTTACTGGGCATGATGTGATGCACCAATGAAGGGAAAAGTCTTGATTTTTACTTTCTCTGTTACTGACCTGTAAGTAAGTAGTGGAAATCTTGTATTTCATCGAAAAATTTTATAAGTAGATTTCAGCGGAAATAAGCGTTTTGAGGTCCCCTGAATAAAATCAGGTTTACTTTCTCTATTACTGACACATAAGTTGAGGAAGTATTGCATTGTACTCAATAATTTGATACCGAGATTTCAGTGAAAATACACGTTTTGATGTCCTCTGGATAAATAGAAAGGTTTTCACTTTCTCTATTTCATATAGATAGTGAGATTTCAGTGGAAATACACGTTTTGAGATACTCTGGATAAACAGAAAGGTTTTCACTTTCTCTATTTCATATAGATAGTGAGATTTCAGTGGAAATACACGTTTTGAGGTACTCTGAAATAAAATTCTTTACTTTCTCTATTACTTAATATAGTAAGTTGAGGAAGTACTGAATTCTCATAATTCGATAGTGAGATTTCAGTGGAAATACACGTTTTGAGGTACTCTGGATAAACAGAAAGGTTTTCACTTTCTCTATTTCATATAGATAGTGAGATTTCAGTGGAAATACACGCTTTGAGGTACTCTGAAATAAAATTCTTTACTTTCTCTATTACTTAATATAGTAAATTGAGGAAGTATTGCATTGTACTCAATAATTCGATACGGAAATTTAAGTGAAAATACATGTTTTGAGGTCCTCTGGATGAACAAAGGTTTTCACTTTCTCTATTTCATACAGTAAGTTGAGGAAGTATTGTATTCTCATAATTCGATAGTGAGATTTCAGTCAAAATACACGTTTTGAGGTTCTGAAATAAAATTATATTTACTATCTCTATTACTTCATGTAGTAAATTGAGAAAGTATTGCATTGTACTCAATAATTCGAGACCGAGATTTCAAATGCACGTTCTGATCTCCCTTGAATAAAAAAAGGTATTTTTACTTTCTTTGCTACTTACCTATAGTACGTAAAGGAAGTATGTATTGCAATCCATCCAAAATTTTGATACCAAGATTTCAGTGAAAATACACGTTTTGATCTCCCTGAATAAAAAGGTATTTTTACTTTCATTGCTACTTAGCTATAGTAAATAAAGTAAGGAAAGTAAAAGGCTTGTTTTATTTAGGGGACCTCAAAACGTGTGTTTCGACTGGAATTTTGCTATAGAAATTTTTGCTGAAATGCAGTGCTTGCTCTGCTTACTATAAGTAAAAGATATAAATTCATAGTACTATACCGGTTTCACAACTGTTTTCACCGTCTTCCGGTAGTCCGACGCCATTGCTCTTTATCTCTCCAATCTTCCTCCTCCAAACTTCTGGTTTCCATTACATGCTGATTTCACTACTCCAGGTAATTCTGGGATGACCCATTTGCTTCTTTCTGGTGTAGTCCACTCAAATATTTGTCGTCTTCTAATTCTTCCTTCTTTTTAAGTGTCCATACCATTTTAGCTGTTTAATTTGGACACCTTCTAATATGGTTCCACTTATATTCATGATTTCCCTGATTCTTTCATTCCTTATTCTCTTTAAACGAGAAATTCTAGCAGAGTGTCTTAGACAATCCATTTCTAAAGTCTCTTCTGCTCTGTGGATAATGCCCATACCTCTGATGCGTGCAGTACAACACTTTTAATTGAGCTATTATATATTTATAACTTAGTACTCTTCCGAATGCTCCTACTTCACAAAATTTAATGCAGTTTAGATATTATTTTTTACTTTCTCTACTACGTATAGTAAGTAGGGGAAGTATTGTATTCCACCCAAAAATTCGATACCGAGATTTCATAGGAAATATATGTTTTGAGACCTCCTGAATCCAAAAAAAGTATTTTTGGAAACATATCCACATGTGTGTCTGTGAACACATAACTCAGCAACGGACACCAAGCTTGGTATTTAGGTTCAGTATCTTCCAGAGATGCGACACGAAGGTTTTCAAGAAAACCCCCCACCCCAGGATACCCTTTACATGGAATATTTTTCGAAAAAATTTATTTTCTCAAAAACGGCTCTAACGATTTTGATTAAAGTATCATATATTTAAGACATTTTTATGGCAAATAAAATGTATATCTTGACTTTTCTGGGAATGTCTCCTAAAGTATTCTTCATTGTGAACGACTTTTGCATAACTAGTAAACCATAAGAGATAGACAAAATTTTACTGCACAAAAAATGTAGATCCGTTAAAATACACAATTTATGTCATATACATTTTTTTGTTGAGTGAACCGTTTTCGAGATATTGCTTGTTATTCCCTTAAATTTTCCAATACTTATACTTGTTCTCAAATGGGAATTCGTTATTCATTTTTTTTTGTCTTGGACATACAAAGAGTATTAATCTGTGGCAAAGAGAATGGTGCTGCACATAGCAACCAACTAGTAAGAGATATGTATATTCTTAAAGGCTACTATATTTCTATATTGCCCTTGCAATTACAAAAGATGGGGAACATAGTAGGCCTTACGCGATAGTCAAATATTTTTAGAACTGCTCGCTATGTGTAAAATGTAGTTTCTTTGCATGTCAAGAAAATAAAAAAGAACGAATTCTCAGTTGAGAAAATGTGTAAGTATTGGAAAGTTCAAAGAAATAACAAGGAATATCTCGAAAATAGTTCACTTTACAAACAAAATGTTTATGACATATAGTGTGCGTTTTAACGAGATCTATAGTTTTATGTAGTAAAATTTTGCAAGTTATGCAAAGTCGTTCAGAACTTAGAGAACTTTTGGGGACATCCCCAGAAAATTCAAGATACACATTTGATTTGCCATAAAAACGTCTTAAACATATGATACTTTAATCAAAATCGTTAGAGCCGTTTTTGAGAAAATAAAGTTTTCGAAAAATGTTCCATGTAAGGGATGGTTTGGGTGGGGGATTTTCTTGAAAACGTTCATGTCGCATCCCTGGAATATATTGAACCTAAATACCAAGTTTGGTGTTTATACAACTTTTCGTTTTTTGAGTTATGCTGTTCACAGACAGACCTGCACACACACAGACACACACAAGACATACACACGGACATGTTTCCAAAAATGCTTTATTTTTTTATGTCCTGGACATGCAAAGAGAATACAATGCTCCACATAGTAACCAGCTCTTAAAAGATTTGACTATCGCTTAAAGCCTACCATATTCCCCTTGTACATATAAGAAAATTAACAATAAGATACAGTCTGCAAATGTTTATCTCGATTAACATGAAGCAGATGGAGAATAGGAGTATGCAAAAATAGTTTGTACAAGAGTAGAGAAAGTCATGTGAGTGTAACACATCAGATTTTCTTTATTTTATTTTATTGTTCAGTTTTCAATCGCCTAAGTATTTAAATTTTGAGACTGCTTATATTACTTCATTTGACTTACTGTACCATGTACAGAAACGACAGGAAGAAATCAACACGCCTTCCCTGGACTAACCGTATTTGTTACCGCTTCTAGGGTACTTTATGACGTTATAAGTTCATTTTATTGGGTGTTGTCACCTTGTAGGTGTTATCACCCTTGTGCTGTGTATCGTACCAATAAGCATACCTATGCAAGTTGTGTCATTTCATTAGCAGATTACGAATAGGTATAGGCGAAGAATCGCGACCGATTTTGTCGATCTTTTGTGAGGTTCATTGCGAATATACAGCAAATGTCTGTTTGGAAATGCCCTTGAATGCGAGTCAATTTTCGAGATCTTAGCATTTTCGTCCTCAAACATCAGTTATAAATCCTCATATAAAGTAGCGTTTCCTAGCTATTTAAATGTTCCTAAACAGGCAAACTATAGCCCCTTCCTCCTTCAACGTGCTAAGGTTGAGGGAGGCGCCAGCGGATATCTTAAGTCCCGCCCTATTAATGACCTTACAGACGATATGAAATCAGATGTAGATTACCTCTTGTGGGATTTGTACATAGTAAGTACAGGTGGTATTGCATTCCACCCAAAAATCAGATATCGAGATTTCACCAGAAATATGTTTAGAGGTCCCCTAAATATAAAAAAGCACTTTTAGAAAACGATCCGTGTGTGTGTAATACCAAATTAGGTATATAAATTCAGTATCTTCCACAGAGGCAACACGAAGATTATCAAGAAAATCTCCCCATCCCAAACTACCCATTACATTGAATGTTTTTCAAAATATTTTATTTTTTCAAAAATGGCTAACGATTTTTATTAAAATTCCATATATAAACTATATTTACATGACAAAGAAAATTTATATCTTGAATTTTCTGGGAATAGCCTGTGAAGTCCTGTTCATTCGGAAGTAATTTTGTATAATCTTGCTTAATGGTACACCTTAAACGATAGACGAACACATACTACACAAAAATGAGATTTCTTTAAAACACACAATTAACTTCAAATATTTCTTTAAGTAAGCCATTTCCGAGATATATTAATGGTACTCATTGTTATTCTTTCAAAGTCCCGTCGATTTTCAGTTGTTTCTCGCGGTGTCGTGGAAACAGTAAGGAATTCCAAGGCTAGCAAATAGCGTCCAGTTATAAAACATTTGACTACCGCTGTTCTCTTTGTGTCTATAAGGAAATGTGTAGCTGTTTCTGTAAAGGTTTATTTGGATAGAAAAATAAGCTTTGCTAAGAATAGCTTGTTTATCCACTAATTAAACGACAGAGTGTAGAGAAAGTATTGTGGATGTAACACATCACATTTTTCTATTAATAATTGAGTATTATCTTGTTGTAAACGCTTAAGGAGAAACTATGAATGTTAATTGTTGGAAACGTTGGCAAGACCTTAAGCTATGAAAGCAGTGTTCCCAATCTCGTACCTATTAGCGTATGTATCGACACAAAAGCTGGCCAGCAATTGACGAGTGCAAGAAGGCGATCTGGGACTCTTGTGTCAATATATTTAATACCAAAAGTGGCACCAAACCACTGCACATGTGTAAATTAAGCTAATGAGCTGTTGTAGCCCGAAACCACTCTTGTTCCCGAGGGATACTCGGGCACACATAATGTTAGTATACGACTGACTGCTTGCTTCAATGTTTAACGACATATGATGCCGATTGTATTGGGTCTATTTGTTAATATTTCACGAACAGTTTCTTCACGACAGATTCTGTCGACATGGAAACATGTGATTTCCGTACAGTTTACCTAAGGCAGAGGATGTACTGAATTCCACTGAAAAATTCCCTGAAAGTGTAAGATAACTTCTCCACCTATTATCTTTTTAAAAGTAACCCTTAGGATGTAGGATGTGTTTATCGGAAAGGGACATCTCGTACACTGCGATCTATTGTGGCTACATTCCGGGAGACAGGGACGAGGTGAAGACGCCGCAGGAGGTACCAGACCCACAAGTAGCGAGGCCCACAGAGACGCGTAGAAGTTCCTAACATCGCCAGCTTCAACACCAGGCACCAGTGGCGAGGAAACCCAAGAGGGCGACGCTGGCGGGATAGCTCACTCTGGCGTTCACGGGGAGAAATTTTTCCAACGCGCATGCATCCACGCCATTTGCCCGGCAACGACAGCACGGCAGAACCTGAAACGTAAAATGAAGATGAAAGTAAGAGGAAATGGGGGAAAGGAGAAATCGTAGTGGGATACACCACCCCGGATTTCCATGCCAATCAGGGGAAAACCACGAAAACCCCCATAGTCATGGGCTGTCACCGGGAATCGAACCAGGGGCTTCCCAAATGCGGTCAATGACAAAGTAACGCTTAGGTAGTGAACGACCCGTCGACCAAGCAGCCCTCTAATTCCACGGGGAGTAGTCTTTCCTTTGAGCAAGTATCCGCGCCATCTGTCCGGCATCGCCATACGCCATGAAACCTAGAAGCACACTTGAATGATGAGAAGGAAACGGGATGAAAAGGAAACGGTAGACAGAAATCACCCCAACGTTCGCCTACTGTCCAGCACATATCACGGTCCACGGGAATCGAAACCGGGATCTCCTGAACGCGAGCCTCATACGTTACCGCGGTGCCATGTTGTTCGTTAAAGTAACCCTTATCACTTTCTCTACCGGTATACAATATTGCATTCCACCCAAAAATTCTATACCGAGATATCCTTCGTTATAATTTCAAACCTATAATAATATTATAAAGACAGAAATTTCTATATAGACACACATATAGAGAGAGAGACAGATATATATAGAGAGAGACAGACATATATATGGGGAGAGAGAGACATATATATATATAGAGAGAGAGAGAGACAGATATATATAGAGAGAGACACACAGATATATATAGAGAGAGAGACAGACATATATATATATATATATATATATATATATATATGGGGAGAGAGAGACAGACAGACAGACAGACATACATATATAGAGAGAGACAGACATATATATCTATATATATATAGAGCGAGAGAGAGAGACAGCTATATATATATAGAGAGAGAGACATATATATAGCGGTATTACTTACAAATGTTTGTGTATTTATGTTTACTTCATGTGAAGCCATCTTGTGACGTCATTCATTTGTTCGGTTTGTAGCTCCATCTGGTGTTAGCAATTTGCAGCAGTGTTAGTGTTCGAAAGAATGCGACTGTTATTTGATTTAATTTTTGTTTACTGTCCTCCGGCTAGCTATTATTTCTCGGTCGAACATGTCTCTTGATCAGAGTGTGTAAACGGAAAGGAATCTTTTATCCAAATATAACACTGATGAAGAAATTTGTTTTACACATTTATTGTCGAACACGTTAACTATCACATTTATACATTGATCTTAACACTCGCCAAACTGAAACTGTTATAATAACTTCTTACTGATCACTTTTAATCCACGTACTTCAATCTTTTGTATAATTAACTTTACCATACTTTAGATATTTCATAATTCTGCTGCGCGTAACTTATGAATCTATATCCGATGTATGCCGTACTAATACTTTCGACGAACTGACTGACTGAAGACGACGTGTAGTGTACACAGATTTTTGATGAACTGGACGACTGAAGGCGACGTGTAATGTATTGAGATTTTCGATGAACTAACCGCGATCTACCTCTGACTTGGCTTTTTATACACCCACTCCCCGATATGCCTAAAGATTATAACTGAGTTACTATTGGCTAATAAAACGCGCCAACATTAGCGTCTATTTTAATATCCAATGAAAATTATGAATACATATGCTCCAGGGAAATATTCCAGAAGATTCTCAACGGAAAAAACGCGCCAACATTACGTAACTTCCTCGTTTCCAATAATGATAAACAGCTCACCCCCTCGCTGCATTATTGCGCGCTATTATTGTCAGTTTCAGTAAGGTCGTATAAACTTACTTATCAACAATAATTACAGTCAAGAAACATCTCAAATCAATGTCACATAAAAATGCATATTCATATTACAATCATTATTTACATTTAAGTAATTTGTGATACAAATTACTGCATCATATGCCCCACTAGAAACATAATTATAAATATTTACAACTTGTTTGGAAATTTTATAATTGGGTTTTTAGTCTCCTAAACCTTGGAACACACGCTATCACTTTCACTTAACACTTCACACGTATTTAACACACGACATATGTTTTTTTTTTATCTCGCCACTACTTACTGGCTCTTGTTTAATGTGTTTAGACTTTAATCTGACATTACAAATTTTTTTAGAGCAAATACTGTACCCTGAATTATTTATTTACTGTTACAAAATTGCTTACTTTCTTAAGTTGTTAACAAAAATTTGTGCATTTAAGAATTTTGTAATTATTACACATATTTACCAAAATATTCACCCTCTACACAAATATATTGATATCTCTTAAATCTAGACAATGTTTTACCTTTTCTGTTTGCTACATAAGTATTTTTTTATTATTATTATTATTATTATTTTTACCCATTTTTGTTATTTTGTACTTTATTTTAACAATACTCTTGGAATTGTATTTACGTACTTTTACTTTAGTATCATATTAAGTTTCAATCTTTACATTCTTAATTTTCAAATACTGTGATAGTTACAAAAAAAATGTTAGTTTCTTTTCTTTTTTTTTAAAAATTAATTATGTCCAAAGTTTTATTTCTTCTTTCACATGACATATATAAATAGTTAACCCTCTTACGTTCCAATACATTTCTCTGCAAGTCATCTTTAACTATCCAGCATTTACTTTACATCTCATTGCTATTTACCCTCCTGGATCAAATTGTGTGTGCCTAAACATTACTCGTAGCCGTATCCTAACCTTCCAAAATTTGTTCATGAATAACCTCTTGTATTCATATGAAATTTCGTCCCTTGATAACATTTGAAAACAATCTAAAGTTTCCTGAACAACACATCTTTTAACAACTTTCATTTTCAATTCTTCTACTATCTCTTTAATTTGAGAGTACTCTGACAAATCTGTACTAAACTGTACTGGACTGGAGTTTTCAATTTGAACAGCTTGATACTTGTTAATTTCAGAAATTAGCTTTTGATTATTTACAGGCAAAACTTTAACTTCTTCGTACAATTTATTTCTCTGCATTACTGACTCATTCTGTATTCCTGATATTTCCCCTCTGAAATTAACTTGCGCCTGATTCACATCTACATTCATAACCTCTTTCATCTCTCTTATCTCACTTGAAATGATACTCATTCTACTACCTGACTCGGTACATTCTACATCAACATGTTCACTTTTAGTATTAACCTCACTTTTTTTGTTACCTATTTCCCTGCTCATGTCTAGCATTTTCTTTGAAATTTCTCCTATCTCACTTGCTATTATTTCCTTTTCATCACTCATTTTTGGCATACTACTATCTAGCTTCGTAACTTTCTTTTCAATTTCTTCCCTGCTTTTATCTACTTTTTGCTCTAATATCTCATTACTCCTACCAATACTTTCCATTAATTTCCTATGACTTTTTTCCATAGCTTGATTTAATTTCTCATAACTCTGATCTATTTTTTTTTCTAATTTCTCTTTACTCTTAAGAATATATTTCAGCATTTCCATTATATCCATCATCATACTAGCATCACAATTAACATTTCCTGCTGTTCTATTCCGACTTTCTTCACTAACATTTCCTCCTTCAAATCCTACATAGTTTGAGCTATTTTCTGTAACCTGTATTGAATTACAGCTAACTGTTACATTATCCCCTTCCATCATTGTTTCTTCAATATTATTAGTAGCCATTGTTTTCTTTATCCTACCACTTCTTAATAACATTTAAATTTACATCTTTTTTTTAGAATAAAAATCACACGTTTCTAACCTTTCTGATGGTATCTGCTGATGTTGCTTTGATGTCCAGCTTTCTGCCCCTCTCTCCTAGATTATATGTTGCTTCTGCGTTGTATTATGATGAATCTGCGTTGTCTCGATGTTTTTGTGTCCACTCATCCGCGTAGTCTGTCGTTCCTATAGTTGTTTCTGGAATCTGCGTCTTCTCGATGTTTTTGTAGTTGAATTCCCCTGTTGCCTTGTAATCTCGGAATTACGATGTCCAATCATCCGCGTAGTCTGTCGTCCCTTTTGTTGTTTCTGGAATCTGCGTCTTGTAGATCAATTCACTGCTCCATTCATTCCACATCCTGGTTAATTCTGCTACTTTCCTGGTTAATTCTGCTACTTTCCTGGTTACTTTGCCCCTTTCCTGGTCACTTTGCCCCACTTCTATACCGAGATATCCTTCGTTATAATTTCAAACCTATAATAATATTATAAAGACAGAAATTTCAATATAGACACACATATAGAGAGAGAGACAGATATATATAGAGAGAGACAGATATATGTATAGAGAGAGACAGATATATATATATATATAGAGAGAGACAGATATATATATATAGAGAGAGAGAGACAGATATATATAGAGAGAGACAGATATATATATATATGGGGAGAGAGAGACATATATATGGGGAGAGAGAGACAGAGAGACAGACAGACATACATACATATATATATATATATATATATATAGAGAGAGAGAGAGAGAGAGACATATATATCTATATATAGAGCGAGAGAGAGACAGCTATATATATAGAGAGACATATATATATATATATATATAGAGAGACAGACAGACAGACAGACAGACAGACAGACAGACAGACAGACAGATAGATAGATAGATAGATAGATAGATAGATAGATAGATAGATAGATAGATAGATAGATAGATAGATAGATAGATAGATAGATAGATAGATAGGGCAGAGCAGGTTTCAGGCGGTGAAGCGCGAGATTTCAATGTGAGTTGAACTCTTGAAAACGAGGCACGTTGACGCAATACAGTACGTATTAAGTGAAATGGCTCTATTCGGGTACCCGTATTCTGTTCCACAAAAACTCTTCATTTGTGATTCACACGTCCGTACAGAGTCTGCGAGTGCCGTAAGCAGATTACTTAAAGAGAGATTTCCTGAAGTTCATGTTCCAGGTCGAACTACGATTCATAGAGCAGTAAATACATTACGTGAAATAGGAAGTCTTCTTGGTAAGAAACAAGAAACTCTAGATAACATTGGACACACACTGAAAAAGTCTCCTAGAAAATCACTTCGACGTCTTTCGCAGCAAATGGAAATTTATTATGACTGCTCAAACGGCTGCAAAGTTACTCAAGTTAAAGCCCTATAAAATTACTGCAGTGCAAGAACTTAAACCGGGTGACCCTGCAATAAGGATGCGATTTTGTGAATGGGTTTTGAACTAGGCACATGACGGTCAAATGGGCCCTAATCTAATTTTCTTTTCGGAAGAATTGTGGTTCCATCTAAGTGGGAATATTATACACGAAACAATCGTTATTGGTGCGCTGATAAGCATAACCACCTCCACCAAAAATGCCCTAATGGTCAGCATTATGGGCCCCTCCACTATACAGCCCTGACCTAGTAATTTCAGTTTGTTTCCAAAAATTAAGAATAAAATGCGTGGAATCACTTTTTCGTCATCAGATGAAGCAGTGGAACATTATAAAACTCTGGTTTCTGAGGTGTCCTCATTGCTTTAAGGACTGGTTTCATCGAATGTAAAAATGTATCTATGTTAAAGGGGAACATTTTGAAAAACAATAAAATCATTTACATTTGTTAATACTAATCTTTGTTTGATTTTCTAAAAATGTTCAGTGTCGCCCTCGTAGCGCCAGCTCTTATTTCATGCGGCACCACAGGCGGTGGATGCTGACGATACATGAAATAAAATAATAAGATAATTGGGAAAGAAAATTTGAGAAGGAGAGGCATAGGTTTAGGGTACCTCCCCGGAATTTGCTAGTTATAAAGACTAAGGAATCCTGCAAAAAGCTTTAGTTAGGGAGGAGGGTCTAGCCGGGATGTGAACTACAGACCTCCCGTTCACGAGTCCATGCCTTAACGACGTGCCTTCCTATGTATCTATGTATTTCGTTGAATTTTTGACGGAATGTGAATTTTGGAGTCGTGGAACTGATGGTTGTTACAATATATGAAGCCTTAGTAAAGACATTTTTCCACCATTAAGGGATAAGTCACTAGAATCTGGTGATATTCGAGTTGTTTGCTTTCATTCATAACGGGCAACTCCTCCGCAAGAACTGTGTCAAATTGACCCTCCCCGGAGAAATCTACTCTAGGCGACTACGGGCTCCAATAAAGCAAGGTTGACATCTACGGGAACAGAAGTGAAACGACTAAAGGAGACGACAACAAGAAGAAACGGGCAGTTAATTTGACTTGTGTAGTACGTTAGGCGATAGTGATTCTCACTGCGCAGGCGCCGGATCAGTTGCAGCTCTCCTCAACCTGTAGTCTACAAGGCTGATCAGTCTTTCTTCGACGGCGAGAGAGGTTACGAGATAAACAGCAGGACAACGTTAGACAGAAGGCATTCCGGACGATATTTCTGAATTCTTTTTTGGCTTAATCTATTCAAAATTGTTTTTAGTAATTATTCACCGGGGAAAGGTTGATCGTCCTAACTATAGACTTATTGGGGTTTTAGATTTCAAATATATCGGTGAATGTGAGAGCAGGAAGCATTTACTTAATTCTATATTTTTATATAATTAAATTATACAAAATTAGTATTTACCCAAGGAATTAAAAGTATCTTTATGGATTAGGTTTCATTTCTTATTGTCTTGTTATTTATTATCAAAATATTAAGTCCTATAATGCTGGGATAGGAACAGCAATAATTATGGTTGCCCTACAACGAATTAACTCTAATCACGAATTAAAATTCAAAATCGTTTGTGATTGCTTCATTTCTAATGTGGCAGAATAGTGCACTTCTGTAAAATAAGCTCGTGTATCTACATCAATCCCTAATTTAAAATAATGTATTGAAGCCGTAAAGAATGAAAAGAATTATGAAAGAATAAGGGTTTTTAAAAACGCAATTATGTATGTTATTGAAGTGCAAGTTTATTAAATGAAAGAAATTCGGCTTATTACTTCATTATGTAATATATTCTCAAGTAGAAATCTGCCATTATTCCTACATACAAAATACTTTCCTTTTGGGTCAGAAAAACACGTTTCAATACGCAGCTGTTATATGTACTGGCAAGGTAATAGTTATATTGTATCTGTTACGTTGTAGCCTTCTTTCTATATTCGCGGGTGTTCAAACTTTGCACGCCAACCATTTTGTATTCCAACTAAGGCACTAATTGTAACATTGATTATATTAATTAAAACCGTATTTAATTATCACAGCTTAGCTTATTAGGCTATTGTTAATTATTACCATTTGCAGTTTTTGACGTACGCGTTTTCTATTTGAGGGGGGTTTTATCTTTAGACAAACAACCTCCGTGTAAAGGAAAAGCATGAAATGTAATTGTTTGGGTTAGGAAATTACGGCGAAAACATATTAAAACGTAACTATATGTTGTTCTTCGCACTATTACAGTACAGTAATCTGCAACGTTTAATAACATACGCGTGTTATATAAATGAAGTCCATTGCACGGTTCAGTGCTAAATTTAACACTGTAAGTGTATCCAGGTTATAGGTAATCAGGGATTATGGTGGAGAAGGAAGGTGACCAAACCTTTGTACAGAAGAAAAGAACAATACACAGCAGTATGTATCATAGGACAATGACAAAATACAAGCAGAAGACCGAAATAGTGCGTGTTGTAAATACTTCGTCTGTTGATTTCTCTGGTTATACACTATGTGATCAAAAGTATCCGGACACCTGGCTGAAAATGACGTACAAGTTCGTGGCGCCCTGCATCGGTAACGCTGGAAGTCAATATGGTGTTGGCCCATCCTTAGCCTTGATGTTCACTCTCACAGGCATACTTTCAATCAGGTGCTGGAAGGTTTCTTGGGGAATGGCAGCCCATTCTTCACGGAGTGCGGAACTGAGGAGAGGTATCGGTGAGGCCTGGCACGAAGTCGACGTTCCAAAACTTCCCAAAGGAGTTCTATAGGATTCAAGTCAGGACACTGTGCAGGCCAGTCTATTACAGGGATGTTATTGTCGTGTAACCACTCCGCCACAGCCCGTGCAGTATGAACAGGTGCTCGATCGTGTTGAAAGATGCAATCGCCATCCCCGAATTGCTCTTCAACAGTGGGAAGCAAGAAGGTGCTTAAAATATCAATGTAGGACTGCGCTGTGATCGTGCCACGCAAAACAACAAGGGGTGCAAGCCCCCTCCAGGAAAAACACGACCACTCCATAACACCACCACCTTCGAATTTCACTGTTGGCACTACACACGCTGGCAGATGACGTTCACCGGGCATTCGCCATACCCACACCCTGCCATCGGATCGCCACATTGTGTACCGTGATTCGTCACTCCACACAACGTTTTGCCACTGTTCAATCGTATAATTTTGACGCTCCTTACACCAAGCGAGGCGTCGTTAAGCATTTTCCTGCGTGATGTGTGGCTTATGAGCAGCCGCTCGACCATGGAATCCAAGGTTTCTCACCTCACGCCTAACGTCATAGTACTTGGGGTGGATCCTGATGCAGTTTGGAATTTCTGTGTGAAGGTCTGGATAGATGTCTGCCTATTTCTCATTACGAACCCTCTTCAAATGTCGGAGGTCTCTGTCAGTCAACAGACGAGGTCGGCCTGTACGCTTTTGTGCTGTACATGTCCCTTCACGTTTCCACTTCACTATCACATCAGAAACAGTGGACCTAGGGATGTTTAGGAGTGTGGAAATCTCGCGTACAGACTTCTGACACAAGTGACACCCAATCACCTGACCACATTCGAAGTCTGTGAGTTCCACGGAGAGTCCCATTCTGCTGTTTCACGATGTCTAATGACTACTGAGGTCGCGGATAATGAGTACCAGGTAGTAAGTGGCAGCAGAATGTACCTAAGATGAAATAGTATGTTTGTGGAGTGTCCGCATACTTTTGATCACATAGTGTATATCTAGTGGTAAACGTAAACGTATGTATCACGGGGGAGTCCCCGGAACCGGGGCAGGGCACCGCACGCAGGCCAGTCGGACCATTATGCTTCCAACGTGACCCATAGGAGGGAGGGGTGAGGAGAGAGATCCGAAGAGCAACCAGATCCATATGCCGACGAGCGCAAGCACGGACGGGGTCCCTAACGTTTACAGCTAGAACGCATCCGACACCCACAAGCCACCACCTTCCAGGGTCCCCCGGAGCGGAGCGCCTCGCTGATGATAGACCTAACTGAGCGGTACCGCAGCGACGCCAGGGAAGAATCCGCTACAGAGCGCAAGCCACTGCACACCGTCGCCTGGTCCTACAACCCTGAAACAGATGACAAGGAAGATGACCACAGACGTAATCGCATGAGCCATCCCGCTCGATTATGTACCTAGTGATTCAAGTGGGAACGTTGGCCGACCTGACATGCTGCATCAGCCATCTTTGCTTCTTATTAATCTGTGTTAGGTTGCTTCCTTTATAGTCATTGTGATACTGAACAGTAAGTCTTAGTTGTGTAGTCGCCTTTGCGGCGGACCTCTTTGCGGCTGCTCGTCGTCTCACTTGCTGTAAGAGAATGGCCCTGCAATACTTCTGTGTTGGCGAATGCTCTAAACCTTGATCTAGAGAGTGGCAACAAGAGACGAAACGAAACAGATTAGGCTCATTTTAACTTTAATTTATTCACACCTGTTCGCAGCTAGATGAATTTTATCCCACAATTATATTACTAGCTCCCACTCTATATAGCTACCTAAATTGCTAACAACTTCTTCACACGCTCAGCGATCTGAGTGGCTTGAAGTTCACCTCCCGACGAAATTGTATAAAGTCGTGAGAATGCCGTGCTCTTGCTTTATGTATAGCCCCCAAAAAGAAGCTATTTTGTCCATAACAATTTTAAAGCACTATTGTGATTGGCTGATCACCTTAGCATCGTATGAAAACATTTGTACTCACATCTCTCGAGACGCGTTTGGACTTCTCATTTTGGTACTAACCTCTCGCTATCTCTCTCTCACTCCAGCGTCTCTGGTGGTAATGTTCAGCCTATACCCTGTGCTTCGTGCCACCCAAGAGATATCTCCGCCTGGTACCGCTTGCTTCATGCATCTAACTTGCACAGCTGCACGGCAGCTACCTTCCATTGCATTTACTATATAACGTATTTAGATTTTTATAATGTTATTTACATTGATGTGCCATTGTTCCCGCTACACTTTCCTGTACCACATGTTTTCATTTCTTTAGATGTAACTTTGGGTCGTGATGCTGAATGTCCAATCCGGTATTTACGTGACTGAGAGGAAGCCATAAAAAAACGAAAGGAGAAATAACAAAGTGAGGTTGATGAGTATATTGATTTTGAAGCCGGAACCTACCGAATGCGAGCCGCATTACTTAACACCAACATGTGAAATAATTTTGTAAACATCAAATACGATAACGTAGGGAAATCGGTGCAGCAGTTTTTAAAATATTATAAACCAATAAAATGAAAACTTGAATGCGTACCTAACTGTTATGGGTTTGACCACTTGTTGTGTTGGACGGGATGGGGGTTGTATGTTGACAGATGAGAATGAGGTAGTGGAAGTGACTTGGGGTAGCAAGATTGCTAAACTGTTGTCGGTCATGGTGCAACGTCCCCTATGTACCCCTGGTGTGATGTGTGTTCCAAAAGCATTTATATTTGGTGTTGCTATTAATAATTTTGATAGGCAATCATCTCTTGAAGGATTATATAGTTCAGGGCAAAGGTCTGCCCAGAGCCGAACCACCCTTCTTTTCCAGAGAAAGGCTACAATCGAGTAGCTCTCCTCGCCGTGGATTTCCCATTGGGCCAATACCTTAAGATTATTAAGGTCTCCCTGCTTTCCCAGGAATGGAAGTGGATAAGCCACTTACGCGCGCCAACCCCAGAGAGGAAGTCTACTGAAAACCTTGTAGGGCCGACAGTGAATCAGCACACCGTCTACCAGCCGTCCAGGTTGTTGCCGGAGGACATTAGTGTGTCTCGAATCCCGCCTGGGCATCGCCAGACGACTCGAATCTCGAAGGGATGAGTATCCGGAACCACTGCCACACCGAGTCCAACCCAATGCGAACAACTCTTTCGGAAGGGGCTCAGATATTGGGCTCGAGTAGTTCTGGTAATGTTAGAAATACCACGAGCTCCTGCTAGGGGTACATGTGCCCGCACCACGGCAGCTGAAATCGTCGGAACCACCCCCACACCAGGACAAAACAAAATTTCAGAACTAAGATACAATATTGCCTGTTCTTTCTGCATAAAATAAGGAAATTTCTTATTAATTTAGCTACTAGAAGTTTTGGTTTCTATACCACTATGGTAGGTAGAGAGGGTATTGTATTCCACTCAAAACTTCGATGGCGAGGTTTCACCAGGAACACAGTGTTGGTGGCAATTTACCCAAAACAAGCAGTTCTACAAAAAAAGGTTCGTGTGTGTGTGTCATTCTTCTGAACATACCACTGTCCCATTTCTCTTGTTACTTAATGAAATAGTTACGATGTTTGCTGCACATTTAATACACTTCAAAGCGATTTGCTATTCCCTTCTCTTGTGAGTAATCTCTCTAAGTCTTCTGTTTCGCAAAAAAAGTCTTAATTTTGTGGCGATCTTCTTTTGTCAGCCTGCGCGTCTTCTTCTTTCTGTAGTTTCTAGTTAATAATAGCCTGAAACCTCCAATCTCTCATTCTCCGAGCATGATTATACCTTTCCTTCCTTCATTCTTTTAGTTCCTAAAGCCCGAGCTTTGCTCGTGGTAAAATAGTTTCTCGCTTTTTACTTTCTCCAGATGTAAGTAGTAGACAAAGTAGGTACTGCATTCCACCCAAAATTTCGATATCAAAATTTCACCGAAAACACACATTTTGGGGACTCGTGAATCAAAAAAAAATCTGATGTGTTACACTCACGTGACTTTCTCTATTCTTGTACAAACTATTTTTACAAACTCCTATTCTCCATTTATTTCATATTAATCGAGATAAACATTTGCAGAAACGTTATTTTGACATGCAAAGAGAATTACATTTTACACATAGCGACCAGTTCCAAAAATATTTATTTTGTATTTGCAAGGGCAATATAGAAATACAGTAGCCTTTAAGCACATACATATCTCTTAATAGCTGGTTGCTAGGTGCAGCACCATTCTCTTTGCCACAGATTAATACTCGTTGCATATCCAAGACAAAAAAATGAATAACAAATTCCCATTTGAGAAAATAAGTATTGAAAAATGTAAGGGAATAACAAGCAATATCTCGAAAATGGTTCACTCAACAACAAAAATATGTATGACATAAATTGTGTATTTGAACGCGATCCACATTTTTTGTGTAGTAAAATTTTGTCTATCTCTTATGGTTTACCAGCTATGCAAAAGTCGTTCACAATGAAGAATACTTTTGGAGACATTCCCAGGAAATTCAAGATATACATTTTATTTGTCATGAAAATATCTTAAACATATGATATTTTAATCAAAATCGTTAGAGCCGTATGTTATCTCAGTACAAATTTGAGATCTCCTTGTGGTTTACCGGGAAAAAATGCGAATCAGCTGGAGAATTGTGTCGTGTCGGCATGTTGCCATGGTAGCTCAGTGATTAGAGCAACCGGACGGAGACCCGGAGATTCGTGGTTCAAATCCCGGCTATGGCATTGAATTTTTCAGTCGCCTGATTCTACCTTTCCAAGGAGAAATCTATTAGACTGGATTCAACGGCAGCATATAGAATGCTGGAAACAAGGAACAAAAACCTGGAAAGTTTATGATACAACAACCATGTCTTAGAAAGTAT
The DNA here is from genome assembly GCA_030765065.1 of Deroplatys truncata. Classification (NCBI taxonomy): domain Eukaryota; kingdom Metazoa; phylum Arthropoda; class Insecta; order Mantodea; family Mantidae; genus Deroplatys; species Deroplatys truncata. The sequence goes on along the minus strand of CM060981.1, from coordinate 27,773,483 downwards.
ACTGCGGTCCTTAAATCTAATAGGAAGCAGACGAGACTCAAGGTGGGTGTGAGATGACTGGTCATGGGAATTTTAAAAACACCTGCAAATAATGGTCTTTAGAAGACCCAAGATGCACGATGTGTGGTGTAGAGGAGGATACACCATCACACCATCATACAATCAATTTGGAACTGTTTATCCCAATGAGATAGTATCTCATAAAAACCTAATCAATGGACCTCGGAGGCTCGAGTTTATGGAGATGATTGGAAAAACAGGGAGAAACCCGTACAATAAACCTAAGGTTTCAGTACGGGCTGGTAGGGGTATGTTCCTCCTGTTCATCTCCAAAATATGAAAGAACACAAACTTACTGTCTCAGCAAGTTAAGCAAGATTTACTGTCAAGTACTTTACTTCAGCCAAACTGAGTAACACTGCAGTATAAAAATACTGTGGCTTACACTACTAAGTATATATTGGATGCTCAAGTAAATGCCATTGATGAAGCGTTAAGAAAACAAATTTACCACCTGTGAGGCAGTATTTTTAACACTTAAATGATTTCAGTCAAATGATATAATATGTAAATTCAATAACGGCCCGCCTTGAAGCAATATGGGTATGTAATAATGTGTAAAATGTATGTAATACTCATTGCATATGCTTATATTATTGTATACATGTTCAGTAATGTTATATGAATGTATTACGTAATTTAATAATGTAGGAGCTGTGAGAATAATAAGTTAAAAGTTGCTAACAATGAGGTAACCTTGAGGTAATAATGAGTTTGAGAGTTTAAATGTTACTTGTGATTCTTGTAAGCAATAATATGATTTTAGTGACAGTGTATAGAATAGCCAATCTACAACCGGAAGGGGTTTTAGTTAAATGAAGGTATTCTATTGGAGTAGGATTAGCCAATCAGAGACTTGAAATACAGAAATTTAAGGTTTAGACGGTTAAAATCTATTCAGTTGCCTGCAGAGTGTGCTAATAACTGGATGCGTTGCTTGTGCGTTGAGATTTAATACGTATTCGTGTGAGACGAAAATAGTATACGTGTTAAAAAATGCAAGTATTAAATAAAAGAATTTCACAGCTCTCGATATCAGTGAAGTGTTATTTAATTTGTGTCAAGGATTAATAAAAAGGAGTGAATTAAAACTTAAAATCTGTGTAAGCCTACATCCTTGTTGCATCACGCCTGCCAAGATATCCATGTGTCTAAAATAATACTGACGCAGCCGAGGCAAACATAATTATTAAATATTTAAAGAAACAGTCAAATTACAAAGTTAATAGTTTTTAAACTTGGGGCAAAGGCCACCTGAAAATACATTTGGGGCGAAAGCTACTGGAAACTGTTTTCTATACGTGCGGTAGCAACTACTAAAAGTTCGGCTCCCCAACAGTTGAAATATGATACAACTACTTCTAATAAACTACCCTTTCTTCACCCGTAAAAACTGAATCGTTGCTTAAGGGAAGGAGCCAAAGTGTAGCCTACGATACATGAAACATTAGCACGGCTGTTCAGCAAGCATGGCCTAGAACCCGACTTACAGCTCGCTACACGCCATTAGAACAAGATAATTTCACCCATATTTAAAAGAACTCCCCGCATGTGTTACCCGAAGAAACCTTGAGCTTAAAACCACAGAAATAACAATACACATTAATACTAATAAAACCCAAAAATGGCGATTAGCTTAAAATAGCCTGCTTTATTCCTGAACAAATTAACTGAAGCAAGCCGGCATACTCACCAAAACCCAACAGCCACCGCCAGAACCTCTTCTCTCAACTAGACAATCGCAGCAACTAACCTACTCTCCCTGACCCCAGCTACCTGGCAGTACTCTTGACCCCCCCAAAAAAACCTCTCAGGCCGGGAGGCGCACGTCAGGAAGACAACCTAAGCTCGCAAAATTCTAAACCAACTACCACTGTGTGGTGTATGTTTAAAGAGCGTAACCCAAAACCAAATGTCTAATAAATACCAAACTTGGTATTTAGGTTCAGTATCTTTTAGTGATAAGACGCGAAGACTTTTAGCAAAATAGCATATCCCAAACTACAGTTTAAAGGAAGAATTTTCGATATTTTCAACTTCCTCACAAATGGCTCTTAAGGTTTTGATTAAAATGCTATATATTTAGGAATATTTGCATGACAAATAAAATCTATACCTTGGATTTTCCATGAATAACCGGTGAAGTACTCTTCGTTATGAATTAATTTTATATAGTTGGTAAATCGTGAGATATAGGAGACAAAACCTCACTACACAGAACAGTAGGTCTCGTTAAAGCATATAATTTATGACAAATAACATTTTTGTGTCGCTAATCATTTATGGAATATATTCTTTTTATGGGCGCTCTTTAACTACTATGGTCCTTAGCGTCCTATTATATATTCGGCGTGAAAGTCCATCAACCTCCGCCGGGTTTGAACCCGCGACATCGGGAACTAGAGGTATACCTAGACAACGGAGGACGACTGGGTATTCTTGTTATTTGGTGTTAATTTTCAAACACGTATGCTTTCTACTTTTTCTACTACGTACTTACAGTAAGTAGAGAAAGTATTGTATTCCACCCAAAACATGTTTGTCGATATTTCATTAGAAATATATGTATTGAAACTCCCTGAACACAAGAACGCATTTTTAGAAAAAGGTCCTGCGTCTTTGAAGAGCATAACTCAAAAACGTTTACCACGATAAATATCAAACTCGGTATTTGAAGTAGTAGAATATTTGCTTTAGTTTAACTGCCCCACGTATGGGAGCCAACTTGAAGTAGATGTTTCTTTACGTTAGAGTTGTTTACGTAAATGAGAAAGTGTTGGTTTTTCTGCCCCACGTATGGGAGCCAACTTGAAGTAGATGTTTCTTTACGTTGGAGTTGTTTACGTAAATGAGAAAGTGTTGGTCTTTCTGCCCCAACGTGGGCGCGAACTTGAAGTAGTTGTGTTGTTTACGTAATTTATTTTTAGTAATTTATTAAGCTTCATGCATTAGAAGCCTAACTTGAAGTATTCTTCTTGGAGTTTACATTGATTAAGAAGTTTGCAACACGCTTTGGGCGTCGGTTTGAATTTGTTGATTACGTAATAGTTACTGTTGTTACGCAATATGCTGCTACGTATGAGAAGCTGATTTAAAGATGTGTTTTTGTTGTTACATTCCAAATTTTACACTATAATATTTGTTATTAAAACTGCTTCTATACATTATTTATATTTGAATTTGCCTCGGCTGCGTCAGTAATGTTTGTAGAGTCATGTATTTCTTAGGCAGGGCGTGGTGCAACAAGAATGTAGACTTACACAGATTTTTAAGTTTTTTTTAAAACTCACTTCTGTTTTTATTTATCCTTTGCACAATTTAATAAAGCGCTACACTTTTTAAGAGCTGTGAGATTCTTTAATACTTTCACTTAGCGCGTACACATATTTTACGATTCACACGTAATATTTCTGTAGAGAACACTTCTTCCATCTGGTCACTACCAAGGTTTCCCAGCAACTGAACATAATTTCAACCGTTAAACGTGTAAGCTTCGGTATTTCAAGTCTCTGATTTGGTAATTCTAGTCCAATAGAATATCTGCATTTTACTTAAAGCTTTTCTTTGCTGTTGATTGGCTAATTTTAAACTGTTACTGAATTTACCTTATCGTTGCTCTAACCATAACTAGTAACTTTCAAATTCTCAAACTCATTATTGCTACAAGGTTACCTCATTATTACCTCATTGTTAGCAACTTAAAACTTATTATTCTCACAGCTCTTGCATTATTAAAGTATGTAATGTATTCACATAACAATATTAAAACATGTTTGAATAATATAAGTATTTGCAATTACTGTTACATACATTTTAAATAATCATTACATAAATATAGTTTTAAGGCGGGCTGTTATTGAATTTACTTCTTATAAAAATACAATTGAAATTATTCAGGTATTAAAATACTGCCTCATATTTAAGTTCAGTACCTTCCAAGAATGCAACACAAAGATTTTCAAGAAAATACTTCCATCCCAAGCTATACTTTACATGAAAAAATTCTCCATATTTTTTATTTTCACCAAAACGGCTCCAACGACTTTGATTAAAATGCCATACGTTTAAGGTATTTGCGTGATAAATAAAATTTATATTTTGAATTTTCTCCGAGAGCCTGTGAAGTCCTCTTCATTAAGAGTGACTTTTGTATAATTGGTAACTCGTAAGAAACCGATAAAATCTTACCACACAAAAAATGATATTTCGTTAAAGCACACGATCTAAGTATGTCAAATAAAATTGTAGCATTAGCCGTTTTCGGGATATTTTTGTTATTGATTTTAAGTTTTATATACTTGCACTTGTCATTCGTTTATTCTCGTGGTCATGCAAAAAGCATGAAATTTCAAAGCCATTACATAGCGATCCGCCTTTTAAAATCTGACTATCGCTTTAGCCTACTGTGTTCTTATACTTATAACGAAATGTGTTAATGGGTAATGAAAGTCTATCTCAATTAATAAAAGTAGGTAGAAGAATAGGGTTTTGTAAGAATAGCTTGGGTAAGTGAGTGTAGAAAGTCATGTGAATGCAAGATAGTTTTAGTATGTTATAGTAGGAAGAGAAAAAGAGGGCTTTTCAATTGACTAAAATTTATGAAAATTGGTTATTTTTCAGGATCTCCTATATTCTCATATGCATTTTCACTCTTAATACAATTTTTATTACATAAAATGTTTCTTTTTTCACAGGTGAAGGCTGTATCATATACTGGGATAATAAACCGATAGGGGCAAATTCAGAGGGCATTGGTTTATTGAAGGATGTGGGACTCCCTGGCGAAATTATTAGACAGTACAATACGTCTGGAGTTGACAGCATTACAGTTGGTAAGTAGGTTCTGAAAAATATGAGATATGTATTACAATAAAAGACAGGGAAATGCAAATCTCATATTTTGCATATACAGAGTGGATGGGAACTTTGTATATTCTTTCAATACGTACTTCATGGAGAGATTACAAACAAAAATGTATAATAGCATTTTATTCTGTGATCAGTCGTTTTTCCAAATTAAAACTTTATTCCACGAGAATATATAAACATAATAGTTTGTTACTTGTAAGATGGTAGAGTAAGCTACTTCTGACCTAGTTTCGGTAGTAACTGTGTATCATCCCGGATTTTGAAGAACTACTTTTATAGACGTAATGTAGCTGAAGACATAGGCAACGTTGCTAGGTCAAAATACGTTGGTGTGAGAACCGGCTCATGGACGTAAACAAAACAGCATACCTGAACTCTGAGTGCTGGGGCTAGCTGTTTTGCTTCCCCACACGACTCTTAATCCAAATAAACACGACGAACGAGTGGTGTAATGCTTTGGCGAAATGACAAGTACAGCTTGGTAGCTATTGGCCTACCTACGGTATGGAAGTAATGCCTTCGTTTCCAATAAGCGTTTCACGGTCGCTGACTGAAGAGCACGCCATGTTTATGTCAGCTCCACTAGAGGTTGAGTCATTATTAGAGCAACGTCGCACTACGCATTGAAACTCACAGGTTTAGTGATAAATGAATCCGAGGTGTGTTTAGTGGATAAACCTCACAGTGCAGCCAGCACGCGAAGGAGGGCTAGCATTATATACCGTCGCCGCAAGGGAAGCAATTTTAAATTTTGTAGATAAACAACTCAGTAGCAGTAGTCGGGGAATAGCTCGCATGGTCATCGTGTCCCATTGGCTTGTTCTGCTAAAACAAGTCTTATTGCGACCGTATCGCAGCCTAGCTGGCTTTGTCAACTGGTTCTTAGAACAAGGTGCAGATATGCCACAATTAATTGTGCAACAGACGAAGCTACCTTTACAAAAATGCCATTTTCATAACACCCATACTTGGGCGAAAGCAAACCCACCACACAGCATTAGGGATCATCATTTTCAACAGCAATTTGCTGTGACGATATGGCTAGGAATACACGAAACGCTTATCTGCACTCATGAACCACGAGCCAGCCAAAGTGAAATCTGCTTACGTACTGTCGTCCTCCGTGGTCCGGGGGTACCATTCTAGCCTCTAGCTCACAATTCGCGGGTTCAAACCCGGCGGAGGGCAATGGATTTTTTTCGGAAGCATGTGCAAGAATAACGGATTTAAAAATTGGATCAGGTTAAACAATATTAAATAGTTCAGCTGAAATTAATTATTCTGCATAACTCTTATTGAAAAAGTTGAAAAATGCAGTAAGGTATAAACAAAAACCTGTTTGCTTTTAAACTAATTAAAATTAAGAAATGCTGTCACAACAGTTTCTTTAAGTTTGTATACTAAGCTCAAACCGTAGGGTCCACGGAGGTTTTATATTAACATATCAAAAAGTAATTAATTGTTAATAAGAATATTAATATCGTATCAACGGTATGGTATGAGAAGTAGATAGTTGCTTGTTACGTTATTTGCACCATGTATGGAAAGCCGATTTGAAGTTGTATGTATTGAAGGAGTTGTATTATATTTCAACTGTTGGGGAGCCGAACACTTAAAGTAGTTGCAACCGCACGTATAGTAAACAGTTTCTGGTAGCCTTTGCCCCAAGTTTAAAAAAATATTAACTTCGTAATTAAACTGTTTCTTTAAATATTATATATTTATGTTTGTCTCGGCTGCGTCAGTATTTATATATATTTTTAGAGACATGAATATCTTGGCAGGGAGCGGTGCGACTGAAGAATGTAGGCTTACACAGATTATAATTTTACTTCACTCCTTTTATTAATGCTTGACAGGATTTAAATAATACTTCACTGATATAGAGAGAGCTGTGAGATTCTTTAATTAATTAATTGCACTTTTTTTTAACACGTAAACTTATTTTTCGTCTCACACGAATAGATATTATATTTCTTGAGGACACTTTTTGCGTCTGGTTAGTAACGCTGTCTGCAGGCAACTAACTTCTAGATTTGTAAATTTTGCTAGAAACTGAAATATGATTGACTAATCCTACTCCAATACAATACCTTCATTTAACTAAAGCTTTGTCTGGTTTTTGATTAGCTATTTTATAAACTGTCACTAAAATTGCATTATTTTTACTCCAAGAATCACAAGTAGTCCTGTTAAACTTTCTTACTCATTATTGACTCAAGGTTACCTCATTGTTAGCAACTTTTGACCTATTTCTCACATCTCCTACATTATTAAATTACGTAATACATTCACATAACATTATTACACATGAATACAATAATATAAGCATATACAATGGCTGTTACATACATTTTATAAATTATTACATACACATATTGCTTCAAGGCGGGCTGTTATTGAATTTACATTTTATATAGACTGAAATTATTTAAGTGTTAAAAACATTGCCTCAGGTATAGCCCCCTAAAATTTTGTGTGCAGTGTAAGTATTATGTTTTGAGTATATAGAAAAAAGGTCAAAGCAATCAGAAGAAAACTGTATTACTGGGATTTCACAGATTCTTAAAAGTCGATATCTATACCCTTTCCATTGGGTTAGGTGTCGCTGCGATAATGCGACTCGCATACGGGAGGTTTCGGATTCGATTCTCGACGACCACCAACTCTAACCCATGGATTTTTTTAGGGGGGTTGCTAGCTCGTCAGGCGAACACTGGAGTGGTTTCTTTCTGCCCTCGAATTTCCTGTCCCTCCATTTCGTTTCATTCATCCTTCACCACTTAGGTGTGTTTCAGTTGGAAGTGTCGGCGATGGTGTTTCGGTGCGGCGTGGCAGGAAAAGAGAATGCTCTCCGTGGAGCATTCTCCAAACCTCGGCTTTGGTTGGTTGTGGGGTATAACATAATCTTCCTTCAGAAAGAGGCGTTGGATACTGTGAGGGGCGGGTTCCCCGGGTTGTCTCATTCTGGAAGCTGTAGGGACCTTGCCACTGCTGTGCCGTCACTCCTGGCTCCGGCCTTTCGGTGCATCCTCTCTCCTCCTTCTCCCTCCTGGAGGCACTCCCTTGTGGAGCAGAGCTAGAATATCCTCCCTGGGTCGGTGCCGGGTGCCCTCCGGTAATAAGAGTAAAAATACACTTTCCAGCCTGAACAGTGAGTTACAAATCATAACGTCTTTGATAGCTAATGTGAGTTTTGTATTCTATTTCAGGAACTTCTAAATACATAGATGTCGTATTGGAGAACGATATTCTTTATTTAAGTTTTACTGCCGAGTATCAAACCTGGGAAATGTATGAGGTATGTAAAACCAGAATTATACTTCTCTAACTGTACTGGGATTTAATTAAAATACCTGACGCCTCATTTTGTGTTTTACCTCTTGGCTACGTGTGTCGCTGCTGGCGATATGGCCGGCATTTCACAGCATTTATTTGTTTGTTTTTTTTAATCTCGAATTATCTATAAATTAATTTTATTCAACTCCCTGTTCTCTTTATAAAATTACTGTAACATGCTTTAGGAGATACGTAGAGAAGGTACTGCATTCCACTAAAAAATTCGATACCGAGATTTCAGGAAATACAATTTTTGAGACTTCCTAATTAAAAAAATCTAAAGTGTTACACTCACATGACTTTCTCTACTCTTGTACAAACTATTTTTACAAACTCTTATTCTCCATATGCTTCATCTTAATCGAGACGTTAATCTTATTGCTAATTTTCTTGCAGAAACAAGGGAAATTGGTAGGCTTTAAGCGATAGTCAAATGTTTTAAGAGCTGGTTGCTATGTGGAGTATTCCATTCTCTTTGTGTGTCCAGGACATAACAAAATGAATAACGAATTTGAGAAAAGTATAAGTATTGGAAAATTTAAGAGAATAACAAGCAATATCTCGAAAATGGTTCACTCAACAAAAACAATGTATCACATAAATTGTGTATTTTAACGCGATCTACATTTTTGTGTAGTAAAATTTTGTCTATCTCTTATGGTTTACCAGTTATGCAAAAGTGGTTCACATTGAAGAATACTTTTGGAGACATTCCCAGACAATTCGAGATATACATTTCATTTATCATGAAAATATCTTAAACATAGATTTTTAATCAAAATCGTTAGAGCCATTTTTGAGAAAATTAAAATTTTCGAAAAATGTTCCATGTAAAGGGTAATCTGGGGTGGGGGATTTTATTGAAAACGTTCGTGTCACATCTCTGGAAGATATTGAACCTAAATACCAAGTTTGGTGTTTATCCGACTGTTCGTTTCTGAGTTATGCTGTTCACAGACAGACACACGCACGGACATGTTTCCAAAAACACTTTTTTTTATTCAGGGGGTCTCAAAACATGTATTTCCGGTGAAATCTCAGTATCGAATTTTTGGGTGGAATACAATACTTCCCCTACTTACTATACGTAGTAGAGAAAGTAAAAAGTGTTAATTTTGAAGAAATGTTGTATACGGCCGCTTTAAAGATAACTAAGGTGTTATGTAAAATAAGATTTAAACAGCGATGCTGAAGCAGCGGCATGCTTATTGGCCGAGTTTTGAAACACCACGTGAGTAGCTATTATAATAAGTAACGCCCTATAACTTCTACACATTGTGCAGAAGGGTAACACTCGATCTAAATCGTTGATCTGTGACTGAGAAAACCTTATCTTCTGCATCTAATGAAATATGCACGACTTAATCTCCTGAATCTGGACGGAAGCAAAGTTCGTTCTCTCTCTCTCTCCCTGACAAAGTTAAAGAGGCTTAGAATTCGAATTTCTGATGCATGAAATATAGGTCAGACAGAAGTGAAGATGCCCTCTTTGTTTTTATTATCGAGTCTCGACATTTTCAACAACCAATCAAAATGTTTTGGGTACATTACGCGACTGTTTCAGGTATCAAGTGTGATCGATCCTGGACAGAAATACTTGGAATTTGCGGAACTCACAGCTGTTGCCTGTCCTGCCGCTTTTATCGTTTTCGTTCATGCCCACTATGTGGTCATCTCTCTGTACTATGTACATACTTACGACGAGTTGGCGCCGAGGTAACGTGTGCGACCGCACTCAGGAGGTCCCGTGTTCGATACCCAGCGACCGACCACTCTGACCCATGGATTTTTCGTGGTTTCCCCGGATCGCCAGGCCAGTGATGGGTGGTACATCTTCCACCACGACTATCCTGCCTCTCATTTCCTGTACCCATCATCTTCCTTGTCATGTGTTTCAGGGTTGTAGGACCAGGCTGGTTGCAACTAGGCGGTGAATGTGTGCTCAATAGAGATTTCTTCCCGACGTCGTTGAGGAATCAGAGTTAGAGACTTGTGGATGGGTCTGAAAACGGCAGCGCAGGCGTTCGATCTGGAAACGTTAGGGAACCCCGTTCATGCTTTTGCCCATCGTCATCTGGTCATGGTTGCCCTTCGGGTCTCTCCCCACATCCCTCCCTCCTAGGGGTGACGTGCGGCCTGCTTGCGGTTTCGGGGCTTCTTCCATTCGTCCGTAGCTTTACTCTTTTACGATAAGTCGATGAAATACTGTATTCCACCCAAACGTATGATACGGAGATTGCATCGGAAATATTTTTTTTTGAAGTCCCCTGAATAAAAGCATTTTTAGAAAGAAGTTCCGTGTGTGTGTTAATAGCCAACTCCAAAACAAAATTTTCGAAAATACTTGTATTTAAGTTTAATATCTTTCGAAGGTGCAGCTCAAAGACTTTGCAGGAAGGTTTCACACCCCAAACTGCTCTTTAAATGGAAATTGTTTCGTTATTTTTTGTTTTCTCAAAAATGATTTTAATCACTTTTATTAAAATGCCGCCTATTGAAGATATTTGCATGACAAATGAAATGTATATGTTTAATTTTCTCTGAATAGCATTATCGAAATATTGGCCCTATAAGCTGTTGCAGAGTGTTGTTGAAAAAAGGCAAAATCAGGCTCCCTGGCTGTTAATTCTCTAAAAAAAAAAGAGGCACAATTGTATTCACATATGTACGGGCGTCAACTGTTGACTCGAAAAAAATTGCAAGTGTGTGTGTGTGTGTGAAGACAGAATTATTAGTAGAAATTTGTGGTCCGCTCGGTCCCCCGACCTAACACCCTGCGATATCTATCTCTGGTGTAACTTAAAACAAAGTGTACAAGACTAATCCGCACATCCTGGAAGAACTAAAACAAAATATCCGCCAGACAATTGCCAGCATTTCTCAAAGTGAACTATAGCGAGTGATGGATAGTTTCCTAAAGAGGTACCAAAAATGTATGGAAACGACGGTGGCCATTTTCAGCATCTCCTTTCATGAAGTTGGTAAGTAAAGCCTTTAAAAGTGTTTTAAAAATGTTGTACGGTTCCATCCGCGCCTTTCTATGATAGCGGCAGATGGAAACCAGTGAAGCACACCTGAAACATGAGAAGGAAACTGAACAAAAGAGAAATGACCAAAAGGGTCAAGTGGGAGGTCGCCGGGAATCGAACCTGGGGCCTGCGCGGCGGCACCTCGCTCGGGGAAGTAGATAAGAAAATACGGTTTTTTTGGGGATACTTTGTTGAAGAATGAGTCGAGAAAATCGTGCGATATCACCTGATTTATTTCTGGGATTATCCTAGGAAGACAAATGGTAAGGCGAATGCACCCCTAGCTTATTCCCATCTCGGATATGAGCTGCACATTAAATTGAGAAAAAAAGTGTAGGTGCAGGCGAGGTAATGCAGTCGAACTGCGGTACCTGGGATACAGTGCAAGATATTGGCAGGCAACATCGATGAGACGGATCCTAATGAAACATTCACGGGCCGCGCCGGACGGTTCAAACTCCTTTTGGGATGCAGGGAAAATAAAGGAGAACCAACGGTCGAAATATTTCAACCAGAGATCTCTACCAGTGTCAGAGCAAAGTAGTGTATTCCACCCAAATATTGCATAGCGAGATTTCACTGGCAATACATGTTTCGAGGTCCTTGAATATAATGTCCACATTACTTTTTCTACTCACTTTTCTACAAACTATGCTTACAAAATGTTATTCTTCTATCTACCTTTTGTTAGTAGATATAAACTTTCGTTGCACAGTTACGTGGTTGTAGGTGTAAGAAGAAAAAGTACGCTAAATTTGTGGTCAGATGTTTTAAAAAGGAGATCCCTATGTCACAGCTTTGAAATTCCATACCATTTCAATGACATCGTTAGAAAGGACTGAAAAGCAAATGGCAAATATATTGAAAACTTCAAACCAATAATAACGGATAAATCAGAAATTCTAAACCCCACAAAAAAGTTTTTAAAATAAATTGTGTGTTTTAAAGAGATCTACATTCTTTGTCTATTGCTTAGCGTTTACCAGTTATAAAACATTATACAAAATTGCTTCCAAATGAAGAGAGTTTCACAAGCTATTTCCACAAAATTCAAGTTATACATTTTATTTTTCAGCTAATATCTTCAATATTAGTATATTTTAGACAAAACCGTTAGTGCCATTCATAGGAAATAAAAAATTTGGAAAAATATTCCATATAAAGGGTAGTTGGGAATGAAGATTTTCGTGAAAATCTTTGTGTCGTATCTTTGGAACATTCTAAACATAAATTCCTAGTATGTATTTATCGGAATTTTATTTCTGAGATACGACGTTTACAGACATACACATCGACGGATCTTTGTCTAAAAATCTGTTTTACATACACATAACTTTCTCCACCCTCTATTGTTTATTAAAAGGTAAACAAATTATATTTGCGAAAGTTTATTTGACCATCTACTTCATTTTAGTCCAAACAAACATTTGCAGGAACAGCTACATTACACATTTCGTTATAGATACAAAGAGAACAGCGATAGTCAAATGTTTAACAACTGAACGCTATATGCTGGTCTTAAAATTCCATACTGTTTCCAAGCAATCCCCTGAAACAATGAAAATCGTGGGACTTAAAAACAATGAAAAAGTATTGAACAAATCGAAACATTAATAACAGATAACTCGGAAATGGCTGAGGTCACAAATAAGCCTATTTAAAATAAATTGTGTGTTTCAAAGATATCTACATTTTTTGTGTAGTATTTTATCGTCTATCGCTTAATGTCTACCAGTTATACAAGGTTACACAAAAGTGCTTCCGAATAAAGAGGACTTCATAGGTTGTTCCCAGACAATTTAAGATACACATTTTATTTGCCATGTAAGTATATATTTTAATCAAAATTGTTAACGCAATTTTTTTAGAAAATAAAAAAAATTCCATAAATGTTCTATGTAAAGGTTAGTTTGGGGCTGGAGGATTTTCTTGAAACCTTTCGCGTCACAACTTTGGAAGGCACTAAACCTAAAAACCAAGTTTGGTATTTATCCGATTATCCGACATTTAGTTTTTTAGTTATACGTTCACAGACACACATTTATTGAGAGATCCTCATAACATGTATTTCTGCTGAAATCTCGGTATCGAATTTTTGGGTGTAGTGTAGCACCTCCTCTACCTACTGTACACGTGCAGAGAAAGTAAAAATGCTGTTTCTGGGTTCAAGAGCCTCAAAATATACATTTCCGGTGAAATCTTTACATCGAACTTTTGGTGGAATACAGTACTTCCCAAAACGAATTCTGGGATAAAGATCAAATTTGGGATTTAAGTTTAGCATCATCTAAGGATGCTACAAGAAGATTTTCTAGAAAATCTCTCAGCCAAAGCTATCAGTAACTAACCATAAAGCACACGGGCAGTTAAATGAATTATTACGTACCCTCTCGCGGATACCTGATGTATAACTCTATGATAAGGACGGTTTTGTTATACGGAAGTGAAATCTGGGGATGGAAAGAGCAGAGCATTAAATAAAACACAGATAGCATTTTGGGAAAGAGTTCTTGGAGTTTCACAAGGCACATCAAATTCGGGAGTATTGAGGGAGGTGGGATGTTATGAAGACACAATACGCTGCAAAATAAGAGCAGTGAAATACTGGCTGAGACTGATGCAGGGGGATAACCCCTCACTACGATCCAAATGTTATAAATACCAGCGAGAAAACCTGTCTTCTAAGATTTGGGCAGCTGATTTGGTAAGGGGTTTAAGGAGAATAGGAATGGGATCAGTATGGCAAAGAGCTGAAACAAATGACAAAAACATTTGGAAAGGTGTCAAACGAAGACTAAGAGACATCAACCAACAGAATCAGATTGTAAAATTAAACCTTCTCTAAGTCTAGCAAAATAAATAAAATTGAACTGTGGTAAAGAGGTATACATACTTAACTTATGAAGAAAGGAAAGATCAGGAATGACATGGTTTAGACTGGGGGGCTGGAGGGCACAGAAAATGACTGACGATTCTGGCAGGAGAATCTGCCCATTCTGTGATTTGGATGAGGACTGGGTACATATTTTGGCGGAATGTGCACAGTGGGAGAACCAGCGAACAATTAAATTCAAAGAAAAGTTCTTAAGTACTTCTAGAAGGAGAATGGCATGTTGGGATCTACTGGCTGACCAGAGGAACCAACAGAACATGGTCAATTTCTTGGCTAAATTGCGCGAAGGTAGGTAAAATTTGTTCAGTTAGTCAAAGATAATTTATATCTAATTTCCTTTTTCTTATTCTTTATTAAAATACCAGAGATTTAAGATATTTACATAACAATTAATTTTTCTCGGTAAACCACAAGAAGATCAAAAATACATTTTGAGATGACATAACTTAATGGCGACTTACAATGTCTTAAGTACTTAAGTCCCGGCTTCATAGTTTAACCAACCATACTAATGTCGTCTCGTAAAATGTATATCGAGAATTTTTTGGGAACAGCCTATGAAGTCCTCTTCATTCTGAAAAACTTTTGTGTAATTGGTAAACTGTAAGAGATAGTCAGAATCCTACTGCACAAAAAATGCACATCTTAATAAATTACACAATTTATGACAAATACAATGCTTGTGGTGCTAACCGCTTCCTGCATTTTCTTTGTTATTGGTTTGAATTTTCAAACACTTGCGTATACTTTCTTCTCATTGTCATGCTAAGTCTATTGAATTTCAAAGTCAACACATAACGATCCGCTTTTTAAAAGTCTGGCTATCGCTTTGGCCTATTGTATTCTTGTTCAGTTAATAACAAACAGAAAGAGAATAAGCCTTTGTGAGAATACTCTATAGAAAAGTGAGTAGGGAAGGTAATTTGAATGCCACACATCATATTTATAGCCGATTATACTAGATCGCAATATTGTGTTTTCTTTCGTAAGGATTCCACATTTATCTAGCCAATATTAATTTCCACCCATATCTTATCACATCTCCCTGTGACAGGCTTGAAACAAAAAAAATAAAAACATAAACCAATGAGTGGCTTGATAGTGTCAAACGAAAATAACTTCTGTTAATCAATTCTACTCCGATTGGTGTAAATAAGTACAGATGGATAGCCCAATGTAGCATGATTAGCACTTGATCTTGTAGAGGAAGTGGTGGGTGAGAAATGAGTTACCTGCGCAATGCACAACAGCCACAATATCTGTGTCAATCGTTTCTTTTGAATAAGACTAGAAATCGATATGCAATTATTACGTTATGAAATAATTGCCTCCGAGAGCATACTGTTTCGATATACTTATCATTTACAATAACCACGTTGATGCGTAAGCATTTATACGGAGCGTTCGTGATATTATGGGGCCGCGGATCGCGTGTATACATGCTCCACGCACTGTCTATTACACTGGCGGTTTTTCTATTCCAACTCTCCCGCGTCAATTATTCACTAGTGATAGTAACATTCACTATAATGAGTACTAACGTTGTTATAAGTTGTGTTGAAACATTCCTGGCATTTTGGGTGAAATTTCCATTCACTTGCATAAGTTCTTCTTGCGTAATTCCCATAATCTATGTTCTTATATTGTCCTGAAATCCGTATATGGTATGGGGATTGTTCTATAAACCTTTGAAAGGTTGTTCGAATGATGCACCGATTTCGTCATTTTTCCGTTAGAATATTTTGTTTCTGCTTATTAGGTTTAGGTTTTGCAATCCTGTTGTCATAAACTTATTAACCAAACTTCTAACAGTTTCTCTACTTGAAACCAGAATACCAAGAAATTTCTCCTGAAATTATTGTTTACATACCTGTCAACATGATTCGGTTTTTACGTATGCATGTGCATAAAAATTCGTTGTTCAAGCGTAGATTTGTCGGTAGGCATTTCAGTGGACTAATAACAAGATAAGAACAGCAACAAGAACATTAAGCAAATCACACGCAACACAAGGCGTTTGAATAAAGTTTCACCTTTCAGATGCACAATGCACAAACACTAGTGCTTACATAACGAAGAGAAGGTAGCAATTAACGCAATACGGTTATAACACAGCTGATAAATGTAGCCTTGATCGGGACACTGAAGCCGGGCGATGGTCATCAATTTTTGCTTCAAAATCTGCCTATGATTCTGCTGCCGGCTAGTACACTGGTTGGTTATGAGATCTTTCTCTCAGGTTATGCGTAAGCGCATTTTGGAAGAATAACACTAGTTTAAATTGACTCAGAAATTTAATATGATCTAATACTTGAGATGTTGAAGCGATCTACGGACCCTTTGAAGATAAAGAACAAAATTATCAGTCTAGCACTCAAAACTATAACAATTGAATTACTGTATCTGCTAACTTCTGTAGTATCAATTTTACATTTGAAATAATTATTTCCGCAATAAAGAAATTAGAATTGTATTGCCGTAAGTCGCTAAACTGCTTACCGGCAAGATCCCTCGCAATCGCCGCTAAGTCTTACACAAGCGTACCACTGGGCGCTTAAAATAACACACGAGTAAGTCACATATTTCAACTCAAGCTTATTATATTATACATTGGTTTCATATACGAAATTGTTTATTGCAATTATTTCTCCATCTTACTATCATTTCTTTTTTAATTATTTATATCTTCCCGTTAATAATTACGGTCTCATGTGGAACATATAAAACTCTCAAGAGTAAATATACAGTAGACAGACCCTCTTCTGAATGCATAGTGATTATTTATAAATAACGTATGTTTTCAAAATAATCGATTACCTGTTTATGTATATCCATTTTAGCTTTTTAAAAACAATAGACACCAAAGTAATAGGTCTATAGTTAACAGCTAGTGATAGGTGACGCGTTTTTAAAATGCGGAAAACTACATGTTTAAGTTTCCAGAGATTGACGACTCACTAAACAATTATTTATGCAAAACATCAGTCGTTGGCAGTGTTATGCCACGCCCACATTTTGGGATGACGTAAGCACCTATCAATCAAATGGTTAGAATTGTGTAAGAGAAGAGGTAGAACAGTGACACTTGAAGAGGTCGGAGCTATGGATTTCAATACTAACCTACATTCTTTCCTTCCTATATGGACCATTCTTCTACTTTAAGGTGTACCAAGTTTTTGTTCTTTCATTCTTTATCATTTTTGTCTCTTCCCTATTATACAAGGGCTGTCTCAGAAGTACCCGACCTAACAAGGAAAACACAAAAATTTTCGGAGAAAAACATCTTTATTCCTCTACGTAGTCTCCTTTCAGCTCAATACACTTTTCCCAGCGATGTTCAATAGCTTCGATACCCTGTTTATAGTGAGAACCGTCGAGTTCTGTAAAATAGCCATCAACTGCAGACTCCACCTCTTCATTGTTGTAAAATATTTTACCACCAAATCATTTCTTCAATTTTGGAAACATAAAATAATCAGAGGGGGCTAAGTCTGGCGAATAGGGTGCATGCGGAAGCAATTCCAACTTTAACTCATTGATTTTTGCCATGGCGATAATGGATGTGTGAACTGGTGCATTGTCTTGATGAAACAGAACTTTATTTTCGCTAAATGCGGCCGTTTTAGATTTATTTCATCATTCAAACGCTGCAACAAGTTTGCATAATACTCGCCATTGATTTATTTTCCTTTTTGAAGATAATTAATGCGAATTATCCCACGTACATCCCAAAAGACTGTACGCCATGACCCTGTCTGCAGATGGAACAGTCTTCGCCTTCTTTGGAGCCGATCCTCGCCTTTTAATCCACTGTTTTTACCGTTCCTTCGTCTCAGGTGTGAAGCGATGGACCCATGGTTATGAATCGACGCAAAAAGTCGGCCTTATTGCAGCGAAACATCGGCAAACACTCGACTGAAACATTCCCACGACGCTACTTTTGTTCCATTGTGAGTAAACGCGGCACCCATCTTGCGCACAGTTTGTCTAAATTTTCAGTTAGTATGCGATGTACAGCAATGTCTAGCTAGTTATGATGTCTGCTAGCTCGCGCACTTACAGTCGACGGTCATTCAATACCATTTTGTGGATTTTTCTCACAATTCTGGCGTGGGCACCGCATTTGGACGACCACTGCGATGTTCGTCTTGGCAGCTCCTACGTCCTCGCTTAAACTCTGCCACCCAATATTTTACTGTTGCAAACGAAGGAGCAGACTCCCCCAGGGTAGAATCTAGCTCAGATTTAATATAAGTTGGACTAAGACCTTTCAAATGAAAGTATTGTATTACATAACGATGACCAGTTTTATCCATGTTTACAAATTCGCTGAGAGATTTCACTATTGATGGCTGCCAAACAATTACTAAACAAAGTATCGTCAAACTTTATAAGGGTGGTACTTTCTACCATAGTCATTTCTTTGAAACAATTGCTATATTACGTCAGTTCGGGTACTTCTGGGAGTGCTCTCGTATTTTGTATTGTTTTATGTTATTAGTTTAGCTTCATTTGTAATACATATCTTGCCAAGGGTTTTCTTCTGGTAGATGTGAAGAAAACGCCTTTAAGGCCTTCTCCTTTGAGGTCATATAAGTTAAAACTTTGTTCGAAAATAGCTTCAAACTTACATTCCTAATTTTTGTTAACATTTGAATCCCTCTCTTACAATCAGACTGTGGTTACAAACTTTCGGACCGCAGAGTTTTAAGATTGTATTTATTTTATTTTCTCTAATAAGTATTGTGTTCCACTCAAAAATTCAATACGAGATTTCACTACAAATGCATCTTTTGAGATTTCCTGAATCCAACACAAAAGCCTTTTTAGAAAAAGGTTTGACCGCGCGCGTGAGTGTCTGTGTGTTTGTTTGTACGTGTGTGTGTGTGTGTGTGTGTGTGTGAACCATAATTCAAAAACGAAAAGTTGGTTAAATACCACATTTGGTAGGTATTTAAGTTCAGCATCTTCCAAGAATGCAACACGAAGATTTTCAAGAAAATATTTCCACCAAAAACTATTGTTTACATGGACAATTTTCATTATTTTGTATTTTCTCAGAAATGGCTCTAACGATTTTGTTTAAAATACTATATGTATAAGGCATTTGCATGATAAATAAAATGCATATTTTGAATTTTCTGGGAATAGCCTGTGAAGTCCTCTTTATTCTGATAACTTTTGTATAATGAGTAAACCGTAAGAGATAGACAAAATCTTACTACACAAAAATGCAGATGTTCAAATAGTATACTTTTTTCAAGTGGTAAGTATCTATTGGTTTTTCCCGTGATCATGCAAAGAGCCATCGCATAGCGACCCCTTTTTTTACTTTCTCTACTACATAAAGTAAAAATTCGATATCGAGATTTCACAGGAAATACATGTTTTGAGGTGTACTGAATACATATAAATCATTTTGGAAACGTGTGTGTGTGTGTGTGTTTGTGTGTGTGTGTGTGTGTGTGTGTGTCTCGGAACAGCATAACTCAGAAACGAACACTCGGATAAACACCAAACTTGCTATTTAGGTTCAGTATCTTCCAGAGATGCGACTCGAAGGTTTTCAAGAAAATCCCTCCACTCCAGATTACCCTTTACTTGGAACATTTTTCGAAAATTTTAATTTTTTTAAAATTACTGTAGCGATTTTGAATAAAATACCATAAGTTTAAGACATTTTTATGGCAAACGAATTGTATATCTCGAATTTTCTGAGTGTCTCCAAAAGTATTCTTCATAGTGAACACTTTTGCATAACTGGTAAACCATAAGAGATAGAGAAAATTTTGCTACACAAAAAATGTATATCGCGTTAAAATACACAATTTATGTCATACATATTTTTTTTTTGAGTGAATAATTTTTGAGATATTGCCTGTTATTCCCTTAAATTTTCCATACTTACACTTTTTCTCAAATAGGAATTCGTTATTCATTTTTTTGTCCTGGTAATGCAAAGAAAATGCAATACTCACATAGCAACCAGGTCTATCGCTTAAAGCCTACCAACTCCCCTTGCATCTACAAGAAAATTAGCAATAACATTAACATCTCGATATCTCAATTAACATGAAGCATATGGAGAATAAGCGTTCGTAAAGTAGTTTGTACAAGAGATGTGAGTGTAACACATCAGATTTTTTTCAAATCTGACAAACTTTAACGTACTGTATCCTTATGCCTACAGTGAAATGTGTAAAAGTGTAATGAAATGTATCTGTATTAACAAGAAGTAGAGTAGAAAAATAAGCTTTTGTAAGAATAGTCTGTAGAAGTGTGAGTAGAGAAAGTCATGTGAATGTAACGCATTCTATTTATTTTTTACTTTATATGTATTTTTTCCAGAACTTCAACTACAACTATCCAAACGTGACTGTAGAGCTACATTGCAGTGGCGGTGGAACTAGAAACATGGTAAGATATGGCATAATGTTTTTAATGCTGTAATGTGCATATATTTACGGTTGCACAGTGTCGAAATATACTTGTTTCAACACTCAGCAGCTATTTTCCATAATGCATATTTAATAGCATACGCCAGGGAAATATATAAGTATTTTTAGCATTATAACTGAACTAGCTGACTTACCCGACGTTGCAGGTAATTAAATACTTTAATTTACATCCTGCTGCTCTTTAAGAAATGATTGTACAATGATCTACACGATTTTTAAGATTAACCCTCCCCTTTATACCTTATAATCGTAAGTTCGTACAACCCGTCTATCCCTAATAATAGATGAAAAAACCCTGATATTTATACAAAAGGATGTTAAACATCGGCGGAACGTCCGATTTCGTAAACCTCCCACCGGCATCTTCCATTCAGGAATACCAGCATAGCCTATGGTAGCATTTACATAACAGGAGACTTCTAACACTTCTCGGAGGGGCATGTTTCCACGGCAACGTCCCCTCCGCTATTGCTCCAGCCAATATGGTGTCACCACTCTCTTTTCCCTTCACTTACAAGCTAAACTTTGAGGGGTAATACGTTGCCATGGTTTACTACTGCTCACTAGCGTTACGACCCAGCGAGCTGTTTGCTATTCGGCGCGCTCTAAACAGCTGACGCATGCTCTAACACAACGTGGTAACGCAGCTCTCCCACTTCTCCGCTTAGAGTGAAATATCTGGAGATTAGATTAGATTGTATTCTGTGAGTTCACTAGCAGCCGTAAAGGCTTGTGAACATAGAACATGTCAAGGAAATGTACAAAAATTACATATAAACATAAATATTACACAGAATATGGAACATTTGAAATAAAATAGACACATACTATATGCGTGTCAAGGAAATGTACAATAAAGTTACATATATACATAAATATTACATAGTATAAGGAACATTTAAAATAAAATAAAGACATATTATATACAAAATGAAACAAATCAGGTGTAATTTTGTACAGAGATGAATACCTCCTTACTGTTATAAGTTTAACATACGTATAGGCAAGAACAGTTACTTTAACATTCAGTAGGATTTTACCTTTGTTCGTCTTTGATTTGTAATGCATAGCATTTACTGTCAGTTCTTAATATACATACATTTAAATAGCTTCATTAATTCTAGAGAAGGCATCAAATATGACTGGCAATTGTCATTAATATTTACTAATACTACTTACAGAGCTATATAAGTATTATCATCAGGATAATTTGTCATTCAGATAATCTTGTACAGAATAATATGCTTTTGAGCATAGGTACTCTTTAACAGCAGTTTTAAAGACATTGAAATTGTCAACTTTTCTCTAAGATCATTAGGGAGAGTATTAAATATTTTTATGGTCTCGTAATATACACCTTTCTGGAAGCAAGAAAGCTTTGCACTGGGATGATCGATGTTACCCTTTTGTCTAGTGTTTATCTCATGAATTTCCATGTTTGTAATAAATGTGGTTCGATTGCATACATAGAATTTTAAGATTGAAAATATATACATGCAAGGTAGGAGATCGATCGGAATGGCGAGTAACTTGTTAGACAGGTACAGTAGGTGATGTTTTAAACCTGCATACGTACCATTCCTGTGGTCCCGCATTTATTTAATAACATAAAAGGTGCAGCGTTTTCACATAGTACATAAACCCTTATGGAATACTAGGACTGAATGCTAAAACTTTTTCTTAATTTTATATATATTTAATTGAAAATCGGCACACTTAACATGATCAAATGAAGTGTTTTTCCTAAAGCCCAAAGCTCTAGCTCAATTTCTCAGATAATACAGTTAAATATTTTTAACTGGCGAAAAAACTGCAAATTTTCTAAAATTACCTTGCGCATTCACATTTTTCAGAAAAGTATGACAGTAACATTTCTGATACTTTAGTAGAGTGAAAATAAATGTAATTTGATTTAAGTTGATATTAATAGTTGTAGGAAAATAACATATTGTTTTTATGAAGTTGTTGATGTTAGGATTTTCCCCATTTTTCAGTACAAACTAATTTGTTGTGAGCCAATGAATACAGAAATCTTAAAATTCATGCTTAAATATTTAGATAATGCATTCTAGATTATGTATGCAAATTACATACACATAAGAGCAAAACTGAACTGTAAGGAACAAATTAAAGGCGTAAAAACTTAAAGCTGAGAAAAAGAACACACACAGAAAGGAGAAGTGGGCGAGTTCATGGCGTTAAAAAGGAGCTCATGTGTGATTGAAAACATGACACTGTGCTTTTAAAAATAGAGGATCGTAAAAAGTGTTTGGCTAAAACAATCCACGGGTGCCTATAGAATATTTATGGATATAATTGAAAAAACTAAAATGTCAATTTTACCTAAAAACTGAAGCCGGAATTATAAAGGCAATAATTGTCATAATAATCTGAGAAGGATAGTGATATAAAAATAAGTAATAATATATTTAAAATCAGTGTATGTATAAAAAGGAGAAGCATTGTGAAAATTGTTGACTGTTATAAGCGACAGAAAGACAAGACAGGCACAGTTTTGTTAATTAGGGACCAGCCTCAGGTAGAAAGGGTAAATACCATTGAAGCAAGTTTTTCCTGGTACCAGCCGAGTACAGCTGCACTAGGCATCATGACGCTAAGTTTGAGGAGAATGTTTGAGGGGAGAGAGGGAAAGTTTAGGCATTGGTTTTTCCTTGTAGTAGCGTGGGTAGATCAGTCTGTCCTGAGTGCCTGCCGAGGACGGGACGCCATTCTCGTCGAGTTGTGAACATTGGCGGTGAACATGCTAGAGGGTAGAACGCTTAGCCGTAGTTAATAATTCTTCGGTCTTGGTAAAGACAAAGTAACTTCGTATGCATTTAATAGTGATCGGCAAACCGCAGCATTATTTTAAATAGTGAATAAAAGTGTTCCAAGACAGCGTTTGTGTGTTTCTCTGTACACACCCACGCATACCCCGAGGTTGTTTCATGCTGGAGCAGCCGTGGCAAAAGAAGAACCAACTGGGAGGAGACAAGCAGCAACCGTGAGGCAAAGGTATTGCTTCATTGTTGGAGGACGGAGCATGGCTGCGTCATATTACAAAAACGTGGGGAGAAAGAATTACCTGCGTCAAAACTCAGTATCAGTGTCCCTTAACATATACAACGAAATAGAGACGAAGGAGGTAAATATGTACTTTCCCCACTCCCAGGCCACATTGTTAACCTCTTTGGAAAAGATACATAGTCTGTGACCATAGAGAAAAAAATAATCTTCTCGGTTGTTAATAATAAAACACCGGCTCACTGATTTTTAATGTTGGCAGTTTTCTGTCGTTATACAATTATTATTTAACATGCCCTGCTAACGAACTTTATTACAATATACGTACAAAGGAAATAAAGCAAACCTTTCTTACCTGAGGGATATTAAAATAGTTTGGTATTTACAAGCGTATTCATAGCGTTATGAGCAGTTTCGATTATGTTTTGTTTTACTGTGTCTTAGTTACTAAATCGTGACCATATAAATATTTGGAATAAAATATCAGCGGAATTTGTCTTATTTTACATACATCCTTTTACGTGAATATCACATTTTTTCCTCCATTTTTAGCAGGGTCTGAATTCCGGTGACATCTCACCTTTTTACATGTTAATCATAGACATTACTAACCCGTACATACATCTTTATCATTCGTCCAATATTATGAATTTAGGTAATTTTTGCCCATTTTATGCCATTTTCTATTTTAGCGCATTTTTTTCGTTTTTGAGTCATTATTTTGCCACTTTCTTGGCCCTCGTGTCATTATTTAACCATTTTCTTAAAGTTTTATTCAGTATATAAACTTTGATATTTTATATATGGATAACTTTTCTAACATTAGAAATTTTACTTCTCAACAGACATATATGAATGCTAACTGACAAATTTTTTTAGAAAATCGCACAAGGATTAGTTTTAACAAATCTAAATGATTTAATTGTTTTTCATAATAGCCCCATTGAACATCAATGCATTTTTGCATTCGATAAAACCAGTCTTTAAAGCAATGATGTCATTCTACCTGAGGCACTTCAGAAACATATTTTTCCACTGCTTCATGTGATGAAAAAGTGATTCCACGCATTTTATCTTGACGATTTGAAAACAAACCGAAATCACAAGGTGCTAGGTCAGGGCTGTATGGTGGAGGATACATGGTGCTGACCTTCGGGCATCCAGATATTCAGTTAATAGTTTTGCTGTGTGCGACGATGCGTTGTCATGGTGTAACATTATTTTTCCTTTCGAGCGTTTTTCGCGAACTTTTCAAATATTTGCGGAAAACAGACATTTGTGTACCAGTCAGCAGTAACGGTACCTCTATTTCTAATGCTATAGCAGCAATATGGCGTTTTAGAAAAAAAAATAGTAACCGTCTTCTTTCCAGCACTGCGAATTCGTCGGACTTTTGTAGGCTTAGGCGCATCGAGCTGATTGACTTTTATTTCCAGGATCATAACAATAAATCCAAGATTCATCACCAGTAACGATATTCCAAACCAAATTTGAAGTGCCGCCTTAAAATTTTTCCAAAGTTCTTCTGTACCAATCAGTTTATGTGCAATCTATCGACATCAAAGTTTTCTCACGTGTAACTGTTGATGTAAAAGATTTTGGATTTGACTCGTATCAATACCCCATATCGTCCGAATAAATCCATAAGATGTCCGTCGATCTTCAAGCATTGCTCGAACAGCGGCAATATTTTCATCAGTAACAGCAGTTCTTGGGCGTCCTTCACCAAATTTATCACTAAGAAAGAACCCATCTCTTTTGAATTCGTTGTACCAATTATACATTCTTGCCTTAGAATGGGGCTTCTTCGCCAAATGCGTTTATAAGCCGATTTTTACATGATTTAGGCATCAATGACGATTTAAAATCGTCCGGAAATGGTACCTATTCAAATTCATTTTTGGGTGAACACTAAACCTTTAAATGATGATAATTAACAAACTATTAGAGCAATTCGAACAAACTACACAGCAATAAACTTGCAAAACATTATAAAGTAGCTGTTAAATATAAATAAATATCATTTGTTTTTAGAAACGTGGCATTCTAACAATTCAGTACCGTCCTCGTAGGACTAACTTTACGCTCATTCTTGGGTAAAAAAAATGAAATTGGTATTTAATGTTTAGCCCGGAAATAGTTGCTTGTGGGTGGAGAGCTGAATTTTCAGGGCGGCAGATATTATCAATACATCTATGTCCCAAACTATAGACGAGACAGGATAGTTTTCCCTTTTTCGCTTTAATGAGCGCGTAAAGTTCAGGTTCCTTTTATATTTATCCTTATGTCGTGACATAAGCTTTGAAGTTCTGTTCACTCACTACAGATTTTGTATAATCTGAGAACTCGAAAGAGTTAATGCTACAGTGTTGTAGGCTCTCTTCCAAATCAATTTCCTTAATCTATAGGTATTTCGACACTTAAAACAAGAGCATGGAACAAACATATATTTTAATTAACTTCGAAATTGTCTTATTTTTATACGTATTTTTGTGCTAGTATAAGAGTTATACCTATGTATAAATTAATTTATAATCTTCTGTACACTATTTTAATAAATTAAATAATTCCCAAACTTTATGTCATTATTTGTAATTATTGTGTGATTTTTTAACAATTTTATATACTTCAAGCATTTTTAGGTCATCAAAATTCGAGCCCTGGATGTTAGTAATAGTCGGGACTGTACCATGTTACAATTATAAGGGATAAAGGCAAGGATTCACCATAAAAGTCCTCTAGAACATTGTTCAATAATTTCACAAACAACGGTAAATTCAGTTAGTTAATTAATTCGACATTCGATTTTAAAAAGCTCCTCGAGAAATATCGCGTAAGCATCCAGTAAACATTAAGAAACAAACTAGAGTGCTACAGGCTGATTTATGAAGAACTGACACATTTATTTCTTTTAATTCTTTCAAAACGAGTTATGCTAGCGGCAACTTATTATACCTGAAAAGCAGAGGAATTTTGTGAGATTATTGACTTCTATAGCAAATGTTGAAAATGTCCTCCATCCTGCATAAGGCATAACTCAACACGTCGTTCCAATTACTGGCCACTCGTTGGAGGACTCTGTTGTCAATAGCTTGAATCTCCTGTGTAATGTTACGCTTCAGATCGCCCAATGTCTAGGGACGTGTGGCATAAACCCTGTCTTTTAAGTAACCCCATAGAAAGAAGTCCGGCGATATCAAATCCGGAGATCTCGGTGGCTACAGGTTATCCGGTCGTCAAAGAAACTTGCAATTAGTACCATGGATTCATTTGATGTATGGCATGTAGCGCCGTCCTGCTGAAAATATCCTTGACTCAGCTCTACATCGTTAGTTGCTCAGCAAACTCCATGAAAATCCATCAGTACTTTGCAGTATTCACATTGTTTTCAAAACGAATTGGTCCCACTATTCTCTGTGCGGATATTGCGCACCAAACTCCGATTTTAACCGGGTGCATATGTGAGCTCACATAGCCGGATAAATGGAACCGTGCTTCATCCGTGAACCATGTGATGGACAATATGGCAGGATTTTGCACAAGGAACGCCTGAAACCAACGACAATAATTCAGTCGTCTATCCTTATCTGGTTCCTGTAACCGATGGACAACCATAAACCTTTATGGCTTGAGGCCTGCACTTTTCACAGCTCTCTGACACATTGAGTAGCTGTACCCTGTCTCCTGCCACAAACTTCTTAATGATTTTTTGAGTGACTGATCCAGTCGTGCTCGTGATTTAAAAACCGTTGGAAGTCTAGATCAATGAGTTTTGCCTTTTTCACTCACCAGAGATCTAGTTGTTTCCAATTTGTTTACCAGTCCCAGTATTGCGTTTCTTTGGGGAAGATTACGAACACCAAATTCTCTCTGGTATGCCGTTTGAGTAGCTGTAATTGAATTCATAATCCAGTATTGCTTTACAAGGAAGAGTCGTTCATTTAATGTGTACTTCATTTACACATTGACTAGAACAAAATCTGAAAAAACTGCGTACAATAAAACTAACAATTACGAATAAAATATGAACATCTGCGCATCTAGTGACATTAAATCGAAACTCTAGAACGTTCTGCTTAATTTGGTGCTAAAATTGGGGCATTGAGTGAATTTCGAACAGAATAATTAAAGAAAGAAATGTGTCAAATCTTCATAAATCACCCTGTACGATGCAAGGGGTTTGC
Organism: Deroplatys truncata; assembly: GCA_030765065.1. Classification (NCBI taxonomy): domain Eukaryota; kingdom Metazoa; phylum Arthropoda; class Insecta; order Mantodea; family Mantidae; genus Deroplatys; species Deroplatys truncata. Next base: position 27,745,627 of record CM060981.1, on the reverse strand, counting down.
AAATTTCGCAATCCTACGAGCAAAATCAAACCACTTTTAACACGTGTAGCATGTACTATATTTTAGACAGTGCTCGAATTTGTAAAATACCAATATTATTATATTGCTTCCTGAAACTAATAAATATCACGTTCGGAACGCGTTCTTGAAACAAGAGAAATGTCGTTTAAAAAGCGATATGTTAGATATTTTGTTGATTCGCTAGCATTTACAGTGAAATTATTTTCACCATGTTTTGCTTTACACCAGGCAATGAAGCGATTAAATGCTGTGTCACATTGATTTTTGGATTTTTGGGTAAGTAGTTCTAGTGTTATTCTTTCTGCTGCTTCTGTAATTTCACTTCCATTTCAGTTTCTTCAGAATTCATAATGTCCGCTATTTAAACTTTAGGTTAGATAAAAGAGTAACGTTTTATATCAAAGAAAGTTGTTAATATAACGTATAGGTTAACTCTACAACGAATTCTGATAAGTCTAATTAAACCAAGTCGAGTTATTAAACATGTGCAAATACCAAGGGTAATTGCCATGTGATTGAAACCCAAAATGGCAACAATGAATATTATCGCACTAATGCGATAATCTAAAGCTTTTAGCTCGTGTGCTGTGTGATAGAAGTTCTACTTTTAGGCCTTGCTGTCTAAAAAATAATACAGAGCTGCTTGAATGTTACTTGCACAGATATGACCGCTTTTGTTTCCACAGTTGTTCTATGGAATCATCGACAAGTTCAGCAACGGATACGACCCGAAGTTCGAGCCTGAGAGAGATGAATTTCTCTTCGTTATTCCAATGCCGTTTCCAGCTGGTTTGTCTGTGACGTTAAACTTTGGTGACAAGTCAAATAGGATTGCCGTTATAGACTATGATACGAACGAGAACGATGTTAACAGAACACCTGTGACCTTCGACCTGGCAGGTGCAGGAAGTGAACTGTTTGAGATCCGCACGAGCACAAACTCGGAAAAGCTGTTCACAGCCGAGTTACGGACTAGAAAAACTCTGCAACTCAAAGAAACACTCAGGTTTCAGCTGATAGCAACGGTGAGTTACCACGCATTAACAGGTGAGATATTCTTATCTATACAAATATAAGCCACCACCGCCTACCTCAAGTAAGTAGAGGAAGTATTGCATCCATCCAAAAATTGATACCGGGATTTGAAGAAGGTTTTAAGCCAGTTTGAAGAAGATGTATTATAGTTCAAATGTTGGGGATCCGAACTTGTAGTAGTTGCAACCGCACGTATAGTACCCGGTTGCCGGTAGCCTTCGCCCCAAATGTACTTCCAAGCCTTGCCCCAAGTTTATTTTTACTGTTTCTTTAAATATTATATTTATGTTTGCCTCGACTGCGTCAGTACTTGTTAGAGACACGTTTCTTTTGGCAGGGTTGTGATATGACTAAAAATGTAGGCTTACACGGATTATAATTTTTACTTCACTCCTTTTATTAATGCTTGATAACGATTTAAATAACACTTCACTGATATAGAGAGCTGTGAGATTCCTTTTATTTTTTTAATTACGCTTTTTAACACAAACTTATTTTGCGTCTCACACGAATACATATTAAATCTCTCGAGGACGCACAGTTAAGAGCACTGTCTGCAGACAACTGAATACATTTCAACCGTCTAAACTTGTAAATTTCTGTATTTCAAGTCTCTGATTTGGCTAATCCTACTCCAATAGAATACCTTCATTTAACTAAAGCTTTTTCTGTTTGTTGATTGGCTATTTTATAAACTGTCACTAAAATTACATTATTGTTTCTCCAAGAATCACAAGTAACATTTAAACTTTCTTACTCATCATTGACTCAAGTTTACCTCATTGTTAGCAACTTTTAACTTATTATTCTCACAGCTCCTACATTATTAAATTACGTAATATATTCATATAACATTATTGAACATGTTTACAATCATATGAGCATATGCAATGACTGTTACATACAGTTTACAAATTATTACACACACACATATTGCTTCAAGGCGGGTTGTTATTGAATTTACGTATTATATAATTAGACAGAAATTATTAAAGTGTTAAACAGACTGCCTCAAATTTCAACAGAAGTACCTAAATACAAAAGATATGATGTTTATTTCAATCGAGATAAACCTTTTCAGAAACAGCTACATTACACATTTCCTTATAGACACAAATGGAATAGCGATAGTCAAATGTTTAACAACTGAACGCTATATGCTGGCCTTAAAATTCCATACTGTTTCCATGACATCGCGAGAAACCAGTGAAAATTGACAGGAGTTCGGAATGAATAAGCATTGAACAATTTGAGCCTTTAATAACGGATATCTCGGAAATGGCTTATCCACAGAAAACGTATTTGAAATAAATAGCGTGATTTAAAGACATCTACATTTTTCGTGGAGTACGTTTTCGTCTATCGCGTAACGTTTACCAGTTATACAAGATTGTACAAAATTCCTTCCAAATAGGGAGAACTTCACAGGCTATTCACACAAGGTATACATTTTATTTGAAATATAAATACCAAAAGTTTCGAAAAATGTTCCACATACAGGGTAGTTTGGGGTGAGAGGATTTTCTTGCAAATCTTCGTATTGCATTTTTGAAAGATGCTGTACGTAAATTTGGTGTTTAACCGACTTTTCTTTTTTTAAGTTAGGCTGTTCACAGACACACACACTCACACAGATCTTTTTCTAAAAATGCCATATTCGGATTGAGGAAGCTTCAAAACGTGTATTTCCTATGAAAACTGGCATCGAATTTTTGGGTGGTATACCTTCCCTACCTACTATGTACGAGTGGAGAAAGTGAAAAGCATTTTTGTTTTCTCTACTACGCATAGTAAGTAGGTGAAGTATTGTATTACACCCAAAAAACTGACGTCACGATTTCACCGAAAATATGTTTTGGAGCCCACTGAACCCAAGAAAATCATTTTTAGAAAAAGGTCCGTGTGAGAGTCTGAACAGCCCAACTCAAAAGCGTAAAGTTGTATAAATACAAAACCTGGTACTTATATCCGAAGATCTGAGAAGATTTTCAAGAAAATCCCTACCACAAACTACTCTTTCCATAGAACATTTTTCGAAACTTTTGGTTTTCTCAAAAATGGCTAACGATTTTGATTAAAATAACTTATATAAAAGATGTTTATATGACAAATACAATGTATATCTCGAATTTTTTGGGAATGTCTCCAAAAGTATTCTTCATTGTGAACGACTTTTGCATAACTGGTAAACCATAAGAGATAGACAAAATTTTACTACACAAAAAATGTAAATCGCCTTAAAATACACAATTTATGTCATATACATTTTTTGTCGAGTGTACCATTTTCGTGATATTGCTTGTTATTCCCTTAAATTTTTCAATACTTATTTTGTCAAATGGGAATTCGTTATTCATTTTTATATCCTGGTAATGCAAAGAGAATGGAATACTCCACATAGCAACCAGCTCTTAAAATATTTGACTATCGCTTAAAGTCTACCAATTCCCCTTGCATCTACAAGAAAATTAGCAATAAGATTAACATCTCGATTAACATGAACGATATGGAGAATAAGCGTTTGTAAAAATAGTTTTTACAAGAGTAGAGAAAGTCATGTGAGTGTAACACATCAGATATTTTTATTTAAAAAAATAGTAACAATAAAATAATTGTTGGTGTAATTTTTAATACTTCTAATTTTTTAGCGGAAGCCATGTAATTTTGGGATGCAAATCTTTAACCTAGTAAATGCAGTCGAACATTCAGTACAATCATAAAAAATTTAAACTTATACTTTGATAAAAGTGTACATCAATTTTAAAAAATAAAACTTACAGGAAATGGCAAAAAACAAGGTGAGCACATTGTTGCATAACAATATACTACTATGACATCTCTGAACCATAGGGTCCCTTCCAAAGGCCAAATAACAAAAAAACATTACATAGGTATGTTCCTTACGCCATTTATAATGTATTAAAACAACAAAAATCCATTCTTGAACTCAAATCTCTAGCAAGTTTCCTTAAAAAGGAACGTAACACGAAAATAATGTTGTTTCCCAAATAAAAGATATTCTCTGTAAAATGTAGTGGTAAGGACTATTTTTACACACTAACGCAATGGTATCGCTACATAAGCTAAATAAAATCTGTTTTACATGTCATCACTACACGCTGTGCATCAGTGTTGCCAACCGTAGTGGAATTCCGCTACGAGTAATAAAATATGAGCCTTCTGGAAACATTGCGGCGAAAATAGAAAAAGTGTGAAAATATAGACTTTTGTCAATTTTAATTATAAAAAATCTGATGTGTTACACTCACATGACTTTCTCTACTTTTGTACAAACTATTTCTAGAAACTCTTATTCTCCATCTATTTAATATTAATCGAGAAAAACTTTGCAGAAACGATCTTTTGACATGCAAAGAGAATTACATTTTACACATAGCGACCAGTTCTAAAAATATTTGACTATTGCTTAAGGCGTACTATGTTCCCCTTGTTTTGTATTTGTAACGGCAATATAGAAATACAGTAGCCTTTAAGCATAGACATATCTCTTAATAGCTGGTTGCTATGCGCGGCACCATTCTCTTTGCCACAGATTAATGCTCTTTGCATATCCAAGGCAAAAAAAGGAATAACGAATTCCCATTTGAGAGAATAAGTATTGAAAAATTTAAGGGAATAACAAGCAATATCTAGAAAATGGTTCACCAACAAAAAAAATGTATATGACATAAATTGTGTATTTTAACACGATCTACATTTTTGTGTAGTAAAATTTTGTCCATCTCTTATGGTTTACCAGTTATGCAAAAGTCGTTCACAATGAAGAACACTTTTGGAGACATTCCCAGAAAATTCGAGATATGCATTGTATTTGTCATGAAAATATCTTAAACATATGATATTTTAATCAAAATCGTTAGAGCCATTTTTGATAAAATTAAAATTTTCGAAAAATCTTCCATCTAAAGGGTAATCTCGGGTGGGGAAATTTTCTTGAAAACCTTCGTGTCGCATCTCTGGAAGATACTGAACCTAAATACCAAGTTTGGTGTTTATCCGACTGTTCGTTTCTGAGTTATGCTGTTCACAGACACACAGACAGACAGACAGACACACAGACATGTTTCCAAAAATGATTTTTTTGGATTCAGGGGATCTCAAAACATATATTTCTGGTGAAATCTCGGTATCGAAGTTTTGTTTGGAATACAATATTTCCCCTACTTACTATACGTAATAGAGAAAGTAAAAATGGAATTCAAGATTATTACTACAATAAACATGTAATATGTTTCAGTTGTGCACTGCACAATTAGTTTAGTCTTTTTGAGAATTAACAATTATATAACACAAGGAATACAAAAGATGAGAAGAAGATCAGAAAACAGATGTTTTCGGATAAGTGATTAAAATAACATTTTTTTCTGCAATTGTTATAATCAGTTAAAGAAGACAGTTCTAAAGCAAAGTACACAGCATGTAATGTTGTTTGGAGGGCAAAAACAAATGATGCTTTGAAACACTGTGAAAGCCAGAAACACACCAAGAATCTAAACGTTTCTGAAAGTTTACTTTTCCTGAGAAATGTGCTCGTACAGTGATTAAATTCATTTTAACTTATTCACTTAATTAAAAGATAAATTACTACCAATCTGAAATTACCAACAGAGAGACTATAATAATCTTTCTAACTTACAGTAATGATATAATGTAGACGTTTTAACGAAATGTTGTTCGATCTGTAGCGAGATTCATCTTCTTTGGTTGGCAAAAACGCTAAGCATTGGTGGGAATTTTGAGATTATTAGGTAAGCACTGCCACACGTACAGTAATACATTTTAATATTCTAATTGGCGGCATTTCAAGTTCAAAGTAATATCGTGAGAAGGAAAATGGCTCTGTATAGTGCATATGGGAATAGTCCCACTGGGGAATTCATTTTTATACTTTTCCAAATGGAGAAAAATCTCCAAAAAAGATGTAGGATGTGTTATCAGAGTGGGACACCTCGCGCACTGCGATCATCTTGATCTATTGTGGCTACACCCCCCGGGAGGCAGGAAGAGGTGAAGGAGCCTAGGTGGTCTCAGATGCCCAGGCAGAGAGGCTCGTAGAGACGCACAGAAGTCCATAGTATTTGCAGTTTAAACACACGCGCACCAGTGGCGAGGAATCCCAAAAGGGTGACGCAGCGACTCTAATAGGCGGGACAGCTCACCCTGGCGTTCACGGGTAGGAATCTTTCCAACGCGCGTGCATCCACGCCATCTGCCCGGCACCGCAAGAGCTGAAAGCACACTTAAAATGAAATGGAGATGAAATGAGGAAATTGGGGAGAAGGAAAAATCGAGGTAGAACACATCTCTCGGGCATTCGCCACGGCGACCAGGTCAGAGGGGCGGTCACCGGGAATCCAACCCGGGATCTCCCAGATGCGGGCCACAGACGTTGCCGCGTGAGTCATTCCGCCTGGTGGATATGAATAGAATTATGCAAAACCTTTTTTTTTCACTTGGTCTCGGGGCACGTTTGTGTTTCTTCCATTTTAATGACACAGATCATGCACAGTCAAATATTTTAAAACATTAACGAGAAGTAGACAGAAGAATAAGCTTTTATGAGAATAGTTTGTAGAAGAATGAGTAGAGAAAGTTACGTGTATGCAAAACATCAGATTCTTTTATCATACCATCTCCACATTATTACTTTCTCTACTACGTATAGTAAGTAGGGGAAGTATTGCATTCCACCTAAAAATTCGATACCGAGATTTCACCGGAAATACAAGTTTTGGGGCTACGGAATCCAGAAAAGCATTTTTAGAAAAAGGTCCCTGTGTGTGTCTGTGAACAGCATAACTCAAAAACGTGAGGCCGTATTTTTAACACTTAAATAATTTCAGTCAAATTATATAATATGTAAATTCAATAACAGCCCGCCTTGAAACAATATGTGTATGTAATAATTTGTAAAATGTATGTAACAGTCATTGCATATGCTTATATTATTGTATCTATGTATAATAATGTTATGTGAATATATTACGTAATTTAATAATGTAGGAGCTGTGAGAATAATAAGTTAAAAGTTGCTAATAATGAGGTTAACAATGAGGTAACCTTGAGGAAATTTGAAAGTATAAATGCTACTAGTCATTATTGGAGCAACAATAATGTAATTTTAGTGACAGTTTATAAAATAGCCAATCAACAATCAGAAAAAGCTTTAGTTAAATTAAGGTATTCTATTAGAGCAGGACTAGCCAATCAGAGACTTGAAATACAGAAATTTACGAGTTTAGACGGTTGAAATCAATTCAGTTGCCTGCAGACAGTGCTCATAACTGGATGCGTTGCTTGTGCGTCCTCGAGAGATTTAATACGTATTCGTGTGAAACGAAAAATATTTTACGTGTTAAAAAGTGTAATTAATTAATAAAATGAAACTCCCAGCTCTCTATATCAGTGAAGTGTTATTTTAGTCGTATCAAGTATTAATAAAAGGAGTGAAGTAAAAATTATAATCTGTGTAAGCCAACATTCTTAGTTGTATCACAACCCTGCCAAGAGAAACCTGTCTCTAACAAATACTGACGCAGCCGAGGCAAACATAAATATAATATTTAAAGAAACAGTAAAAATGCATTTGGGACGAAGGCTACCGGAAACTGTTTACTATACGTGCGGTTGCAACTACTGCAAGTTCGGTTCCCCAACAGTTGAACTATAATACATTTTCTTCAAACTCTTTCCATACGTGAAGCAAACATCTACAAACGAAAACTCGGATAAATACCAAACTTGGTATTTAGGTTTCGGTATTTTTCAAAATTTTTATTTTCTCAAAAATGGCTCTAACGATTTGATTAAAATATCATATGTTCAAGATATTTTCATAACAAATGAAATGTATATCTTAAATTTTCGGGGAATGTCACCAAAAGTTCTCTTCATTGTGAATGGCTTTTGCGTAACTGATAAACAATAAGAGATAGATAAAATTGTTGTACACAAAAAATGTACATCCCGTTAAAACACACAATTTATGTTATATACGTTTTGTGGTGGGGTCTATTGAACCACTTCCGAGATATTACTTGTTATTTGTTTGAATTTTCCAATACTTGCATTTTTTCTCAAATGGGAATTCGTTGTTCTTTTTTACTTTCTCTACTACGTATAGTAAGTAGGGGAAGTATTGCATTCCACCCAAAAATTCGATACCGAGATTTCACCGGAAATACATGTTTTGAGACCTCCTGAATCCAAAAAAAGCATTTTTGGAAACATGTCCGTGTGTGTGTCTGTGTGTGTGTGTGTGTGTCTGTGTGTGTGTCTGTGTGTGTGTCTGTGTGTGTGTCTGTGAACAGCATAACTCAAAAACGAACAGTCGGATAAACACCAAACTTGGTATTTAGGTTCAGTATGTTCCAGAGATGCGACACGAAGGTTTTCAAGAAAATCCCCCCACCCCAGACTACCCTTTACATGGAACATTTTTCGAAAATTTTAATTTTCTCAAAAATGGCTCTAACGATTTTGATGAAAATATCATATGTTTAAGATAATGTCATGAGAAATGAAATGTACATCTCGAATTTTCTGGGAATGTCTCCAAAAGTATTCTTCATTGTGAACGACTTTTGCATAACTGGTAAACCATAAGAGATAGACAAAATTTTACTACACAAAAAATGTAGATCGCGTTAAAATACACAACTTATGTCATATACATTTCTTTTGTTGAGTGAACCGTTTTCGAGATATTGCTTGTTATTTCCTTAAATTTTCCAATACTTATACTTTTTCTCAAATGCGTTATTCATTTTTTTTATGTCCTGGACATGCAAAGAGAATGGAATGCGCCACATAGCAACCAGCGTTAAAACATTTGACTATCGCTTAAAAGCTACCATATTTCCCTTGCATCTACAAGAAAATTACCAATAGGATTAACATATCAATATCTCGATTTACATGAAGCATATGGGGAATAAGCGTTTGTAAAAATACTTTGTACAAGAGTAGAGAAAGTCATGTGAGTGTAACACATCAGATTTTTTTTTATGTCCTGGACATACAAAGAGAATGCAATGCTTCACATAGCAACCAGCTCTTAAAACATTTGACTATCGCTTGAAGCCTACCATTGTCCCCTTGCACCTACAAGAAAATTAGCAATAAGATTAACATCTCCATATCTCGATTAACATGACGTAGATAGAGAATAAGCGTTTGTAAAAATTGTTAGTACAAGAGTAAAGAAACTCATAAGATTGCAACACATCAGGATTTTTTTTTACTCATATCCTTATAAGTATGTTTCAAATTTGATCGAAATCAGAGATAGGGTATAGAAGACCTTAAGGAACAAATACTTTGACTTGAAGCAGAAAAATAAAGTAACTCTTCTGAAAGTGGAGAGTAGGGGCTGCCTTGTTTTTATCATTCCACGCTTCTTTTTCAGAGTAGGAAGTAAATAAATATGAAATATTGACCCCTTGTTGCAGGATAACGACAACCAACCTATCGCCAGAAACAGTTCTGCTGCTACAATTGTTATAGAGCCGGATTTATCCACACTTCCATTGGCACCTCCCACGTTCCAGGAGCCCCTGTATACTATAAACGTCACCGTAAGTGGCCCGTACTTATCCATTTATATCTCAAGTGTTACACCGAGCTCAGTAAATGTGACTAATTTTGTTTTACAGGAATCAGAAGATCTAAGTGTAGAAGTCTTCTTTGAGGATGGCTATGATCAGGATAAAACCACGTTAAGCTTCTCTCACCGCAGCGGAGAAGGTGTGTATATTTATTTATCACTACCTGGCGTTGCAAGAGTGCCTTCGATTTAAAGCACGAATGTTGATTTACTCCACTGCAAACCCCCATACTCCATAATATATGAATGACAATACAGTAATATAATATACAAGATTTTGATTTCATTCCACCCAATAATTCGATACAAAGATTACACCTGAAATGCTGTTCTGAGGCTCCCTCAATCCAAATAAAGCATTTAAAAAAAAGAGTCTGTGTGCGTGTGTGTCTGCGAGTCTGTGAACAGTATAACTCAAAAACGAAAAGTTGGATAAGTACCAAACTTTGTATATTGTAAGTTCAGTTGAACTTAAATTGAGTTTTTTTATTTATGGACGCTCTTTAACTGCTGTGGTTCTTAGCGTCCCATTCTATATTGGACGTGAAAGACTGGTAATTTTGCTCAGAGGCCTCTTTATCAGCCTTGAGGTTCTTTTACGTGCCGCAAATTTACTACACGGGGCCACCAGCTATACTAAGGATTTTTACGCCCGAAAAAATCCATCGCCCTCCGTCGGGTTTGAACCCGTGACCTCGGGAACTGGAGGCTAGCATGGTAACCACTACACCACGGAGGACGACTTGTAAATTCAGTGTCTACCAAGGAAGCGACATGAAGATTTTCAACAAAATTCGCATCCCAACTACCCTTTATATGCAATATTTCTCGAAAACCTGGATTTTATAAAGAAAATGGCTAAAGATTTTTATTAAAATACAATGTATTCAAATGTTTACTCTACAAATAAAATTTATATTTTGAATTTTCGGGGAACAGCCTGTGAAGTCATCTTCATTCGGAAGGAATTTTGTATAATTTTGTAAACAATAAGCGATAGAAAACGTTCTGCATATTAATGTAGAGCTCTTTAAAACACACAATTTTCAAGTAATTTTTTTGTGGTATAATCCATTGTTGAGATGTCCATTATTAATGGTCGATTACTTGGCCATTTCCTCAATCCTGTCAACATTTAGTTGTTTCTGGCGATTGTATGGAAAGAGTATGCAATTTTAAGGCCAGTGTATAGCGTCCAGTTCTAAAACATTTGACTATCGCTGTTCTCTTTGTATCTATAACGAAATGTGTAATGTAGCTATTTCTGTAAATGTTTGTTTGGATTAAAATGTAGTGGATAGAAAAACAAGCTTTAGTAAGAATATTTTATACACCCATTAATAGAGATAGAGGGTAGAGAAAGTTATATAAATATATCATATTTTTAGATACAGGTCCGTGTCTGTGTATCTGACAACAGTGTAATTAAAACATCTGATGTGTTGGGTTCACATGGCTTTCTCTTTTCATATACAGGGTGAGTTTGAAGTCCACCAACACACTTCAGGGGGTGATTCCTCAGGGGTAAATGGAGCACAAAAGTTAATATCACCTTATGCCTGGAAATACTTAATTTCTATAGTAGATCTGCCATCATGAAGAAAGACATCAAGCACAGAGCGCATGGCCTGAATCCCATCCATGTCGCAACGATGTTCAAAGTGGCCTCCATGAGATGCAATGCATGCGTTCATACGTCACACCGTGGATTGCCTCACTCGTTCAAATGTTCCGGGCTGTGTCCGAATATCGTCACGACTATGTGGACACGCTGTTGAAGAACGTGAACAGTCTCGCCGTACACGATGCTTTTCAGATCCCCCACAAATAAAAATCCATGGAGTTAAGTCCGGTGAACGATCAGGCCATGCAATAGGGCCTCCATGTCCTATCCAACGTCTAGGGAAGATTTAATTAAGGTGTCGGCGAACATTAATGCGGAAAGAGCTGTCGCTCCACCATGCTGCAGCCACATTGCCTGTTCGTATTGGCAAAGGTACACTCCAGCAAATGAAGTAGTATGTTTTGCAGGAAGTCCAGATGCGTTTCTCCGTTCAGCCGTTGTGAAGAAGAACTGGTCCAAGTAGGCGGTCGCCAATAATCCCTGCCCAAACGCTGCTGTTGAGACACTTCAACGATTACGTGAGAATTTTCTGTACCCCATAAATAACGATTATTTGCATGTTAAAGGTCACTTCATCGGTGAAGAGGACTGAAGACAGAAATTCCATAAGGGAGATGGACTGTTGCACAAACCAGCGACAAAACCTCTCCCGTGGAGGAACGTCCACCGGTGATAAACCCTCCACACGTTGGAGGTGATATGGATAACCGTCCTTTTGGCGTACACATGTTGCTGGCCCTATTGCTGGACCTTGTACCAGGATTGTTCTCAACATGGAGAACCTATTCCTCCACATCTGGTGTACACAGAGTCTCACAGGACCCATGCTCACACAACGCCGAAAAATGGCTCCAAATGTTGTGTGATGTGGGTGGTGCTGTGACTCGGTACATCCGTGCTGCCTCTCGAGCGTTTCCACTGCTTGACCGTACACGAACACAACCTCGGTTTGTTTCTGGAATGAATACCGCACCATTGTGCTTCTGCGCTGCTTAAATCACATATCTGCAACACACAAACGCACACTGCAAGTAATGACAGAAAGTCGTCACTGTCATATACCTTGGAAACTATTTTCCGGACACAAAGTGAAGTGAAATTTTGTGCTCAATTTGCATTCAGGGATCACCCGCTGAAGTTTGTCGGTGGAATTAAAACTCATCCTGCACAAGAACAACACAATAGGCTAAAGCGATAGTCAGATTTATAAAAAGTAGATATGTTACACTCACATGACTTTCTCTACTCTTGGACAAACTATTTTTACAAACGCTTATTCTCCATCTACTTCATGTTAATCGAGATGTTAATCTTATTGCTAATTTTCTTGTAGATGCAAGGGGAATTGGTAGGCTTTAAGCGATAGTCAAATGTTTTAAGAACTGGTTGCTACGTGCAGTATTCCATTTTCTTTGCACTACCAGGACAAAAAAAGGAATAATTGAGAAAAAGTATAAGTATTTAAAAATTTAAGGGAATAACAAGCAATATCTCGAAAATGGTTCACTCAACAACAAAAAATGGATATGACATAAATTCTGTATTTTAACGCAATCTACATTTGTTGTGTAGTAAAATTTTGTCTCTCTCTTATGATTTACCAGTTATGCAAAAGTCGATCACAATGAAGAATACTTTTGGGGACATTCCCAGAAAATTCAAGATATACATTTCATTTGTCATGAAAATATCTTAAACATATGATATTTTAATCAAAATTGTTAACAGCCATTTTTGAGAGAATTAAAATTCTCGAAAAATGTTTATGTAAAGGGTAATCTGGGGATGGGGGAATTTTCTTGAAAGCCTTCGTGCGGCATTCTCTGGAAGATACTGAACCTAAATACCAAGTTTGGTGTTTATCCGACTGTTCGTTTCTGAGTTATGGTGTTCAAAGACACACACACGGACATGTTTCCAAAAATGATTTTTTTGGATTCAGGGGGTCTCAAAACATGTATTTCCGGTGAAATCTCGGTATCGAATTTTTGGGTGGAATACAATACTTCCACTACTTACCATACGTAGTAGAGAAAGTAAAAATTAGATCACCATGTGACGACTATGAAATTCCATATTACTTGCATGATCACGAGAAAAAACGAATAGCGACTTATGTATTTGAAAATTCAGACCAATTAAAAAGAATATCTAAGAAATTTAACGCCACAATAAAAGGTTTATTTGAATAAAGCGTGTCCTCTAAAAACATCTACATTTTTTTGTGTAGTAAGATATTCTCCATCTCTTTAAATTTACTAGTTATAGTCATTCAGAATGAAGAGAACTTCACAGGCTATTACCAAAAAAATTCAGGATATACATTTTATTGGTCGTAAAAATGTCTTAAAATTATGGTATTTTAATTAAAGTTCTTGCAGCCAATTTTTAAAAATAAAAAATACCGACGTTTATCTGTGTAAAGGCTAGTTTTGGAAGGGGTTATTTTTACTTTCTTCACTACGTATAGTAAGAGAAGTAGGTATTGTATTCCACCCAAAAATTCGATACCGAAAGTTCACCGAAATACATGTTTTGAGATTCCCTGAATAAAAAAAAAGCATTTTTGGAAACATGTCCGTGTGTTGTCTGTGAACAGCATAACTCAGAAACGAACGGTCGGATAAACACCAAACTTGGTATTTAGGTTCACTATCTTCCAGAGATGAGACACGAAGGTTTTCAAGAAAATCCACCCACCCCAGATTACCCTTTATATGGAACATTTTTCGAAAATTTGAATTTTATCAAAAATGGCTCTAACGATTTTAATTAAAATATCATATGTTTAAGATATTTTCACGACAAATAAAATGTAATCTTGAATTTTCCGGGAATGTCTCCAAAAGTATTCTTCATTGTGAACGACTTTTGCATAACTGGTAAACCACAAGAGATAGACAAAATTTTACTACACAAAAAATGTAGATCGCGTTAAAATACACAATTTATGTCTTATACATTTTTTTTGTTGAGTGAACCATTTTCGAGATATTGCTTGTTATTTCCTTAAATTTTCCAACACATTTTCTCCAATGGAAGTTCGTTATTCATTTTTTTTATGTCCTGGACATACAAAGAGAATGGAATGCGCCGCATAGCAACCAGCTCTTAAAATATTTGACTCTCTACTTGACTTAAATACTACCATATTTCTCTTGGACATACAAGAAAATTAGCAATAACATTAACATCTCGATTAACATGAAGCAAAGAGCAAGTATTTTTGGCAGTCACTTTCCAAAGATAGATGAACTATCGAAAGCCTCAGTTAGCAGACTGGTTAAGTTCATAACGAGCAACGGACTACTTAACTGATGAAAGGGGGGGATGCGCAATAGATCTTAAGGTCGCAGTGCTTGGGCATAAAACCCACCCCTTTTCAAACTAGAACTAGAACATGAAGCATATGGAGAATAAGCTTTTGTAAAAATAGTTTGTACAAGAGTAGAGAAAGTCATGCGAGAGTAACACATCAGATTTTTCTTATTACTTTCTCTACAACTTGCGCAGTAGGTACAGAAGGTATTGTATTGCATTCCACCCAAAAAGTCGATACCGAGATTTCAACGGAAATACTTGATTTGATGCCCTCTCAATCCAAAAGAAAGCCGCTTTTTACTTTCTCTACTACGTATAGTAAGTAGGGGAAGTATTGCATTCCACCCAAAAATTCGATACCGAGATTTCACCGGAAATACATGTTTTGAGACCTCCTGAATCCAAAAAAAGCATTTTTGGAAACATGTCCGTGTGTGTGTCTGTGTGTGTGTCTGTGTGTGTGTCTGTGAACAGCATAACTCAAAAACGAACAGTCGGATAAACACCAAACTTGGTATTTAGGTTCAGTGTCTTCCAGAGATGCGACACAAAGGTTTTCAAGAAAATCCCCCCACCCCAGACTACCCTTTACATGGAACATTTTTCGAAAATTTTAATTTTCTCAAAAATGGCTCTAACGATTTTGATTAAAATATCATATGTTTAAGATAATGTCATGAGAAATGAAATGTATATCTCGAATTTTCTGGGAATGTCTCCAAAAGTATTCTTCATTGTGAACGACTTTTGCATAACTGGTAAACCATAAGAGATAGACAAAATTTTACTACACAAAAAATGTAGATCTCGTTAAAATACACAACTTATGTCATATACATTTCTTTTGTTGAGTGAACCGTTTTCGAGATATTGCTTGTTATTCCCTTAAATTTTCCAATACTTATACTTTTTCTCAAATTCGTTATTCATTTTTTTATGTCCTGGACTTGCAAAGAGAATGGAATGCGCCGCATAGCAACCAGCGCTTAAACATTTGACTATCGCTTAAAAGCTACCATATTCCCCTTGCATCTACAAGAAAATTACCAATAAGATTGACATCTCGATATCTCGATTAACATGAAGCATATGGAGAATAGGCGTTTGTAAAAATAGATTGTACAAGAGTAGAGAAAGTCATGTGAGTGTAACACATCAGATTTTTTAGAAAAAGGTCCGTGTGTGTGTGTGTGTTGTTCTGTGAACAGCATTCAAAAAGAAAAAGTCGGATAAACACCAAACTTTGTATTTAAGTTCAGTAGATTGCAAAGATGCGACACGGAGATTTTCAAGAAAATCCTCTTACACCATACTACTCTTTACATGAAATACGTTTCAAAATCTTTGATTTGATGGTATACAATACTTCCGCTACTTAACGTAGTAGATGAGAAAGTATAATTGGCCGAATAATTAAATATATTCCATGTGGCTTAGTTTAAATGGCAAATAAAATATTTATACAGCTATTGTGACTTAGTCTGCAATTTTTAGTCACTATTTGGTATCTCCCTGTACGAAGCACTTCAAATCACAGGCACACAACTAAGCTATTCTCTTTCCCGGTGGCCCGATAACGTGTCAAACTCATGACTCGTCTTACCTCCTTAAGAAAACAACTGAAAATTGCTCCCAAGCTGCAAGAACTCGCCGAGGAAAAAGCAGAATAGAACTGAATTGAACCCAGAGCCAGTGTTCAGTCTTTTTTTATTTATAAACCCGATCGGCGTCTTCTAGAAGGTTCAAATCAAGCTAGAGGCGGGGAATTCTAGAGATTTCTACCCGTATCCCGATAGAAATTCTGGATATTTCTACAAGTTGAGAGCACATTCCCCTCACCCTCTTCAGTCAATTACACGCCAGCCAGCGCCGATTCCACGCCCTGTCAAAAATGGGCGCCGCCATAGTAGTTTATATTTATGAATAAACCAATATACTTTTCTTAAAAGACTTAAATATGATTGTTACATTTGAATTAGTTTGTATTGAAGGAGTTATATTGTGGTTCAACTGTTGGGGAGCCGAACTTGAAGTAGTTGCAACCGCACGTATAGTAAACAGTTTCCGGTAGCCTTCGCCCCAAATGTACTTTCAGGTGGCCTTTGTCCCAAGATTAAAAAAATATTAACTTTGTAATTAAACTGTTTCTTTAAATATTATATATTTATGTTCGCCTCGGCTGCGTCAGTATTTATCTTAGAGACATGGATATCTTGGCAGGGTTGTGATGCGACAAGAATGTAGGCTTACACAGATTATAATTTTACTTCACTTCTTTTATTAATGCTGATACGATTTAAATAACACTTCACTGATATAGAGAGCTGTGAGATTCCTTTTATTAATTAATTACACTTTTTAACACGTAAAACTATTTTTCGCCTCCCACGAATACATATTAAATCTCTCGAGGACGTGTCTCGCGTGCGATTAGGAACACTGTTTGCAGGCAACTGACAAGACTTCTAACGCCTAAGCTTGTAAATTTCTGTATTTCAAGTCTCCAATTGGCTGTTCCTAATCCAATAGAATACGTTCATTTTACTAAAGTTTTTTCTGGTTGTTGATTGGCTATTTTATAAACTCTCACTAAAATTTACATAATTGTTGTTCAAATAATGACTAGTAGCATTATTAAACATTCTTACTCATTATTGCCTCAAAATTACCTCATTGTTAGCAACTTTTAACTTATTATTCTCACAGCTCCTACATTATTAAATTACGTAATACATTCACATAACATTATTACACATGGATACAATAATGTAAACATATACAATGACTGTAATATACACTTTTTATATATTGTTACATACACATATTGCTTTAATGCGGTCTGTTATTGAATTTATATATTATATAATTAGACTGAAATCATTTAAATGTTAAAAACATTCCCTCACATTTTGACTCAGACTATCTGGTATGCATCACAATGTGCATTTTTATAATATTCAAGCCCTATGTCAATCAAGTTAACATAAAATTTTATAAATGATGGTTCAAGCAGAGCATCACAGTTCAAGTTCTGCCTCACAGTGTATGCATCTTAATTGCTACCTTAAAATTTGAGGTTAATACGTTAAAAAATACAACTTTTAGGATGTTTACAAATTCATTGCTTAAACGGACACTCCTGGGGCCTGTTTTCACAATGTTTACATGCCTATTAAATTGAAAAGCTTGTAATTTGTAAAATTCTGTTTCACAAAGGAAGATTGTAAAGTTAAACTTTACAACGAAGCTTAAATATTTCCAAATGAAATTATATAGAAATTACAGTGTTATGTTTACAACCTTATACTAATTCCGCACATTTCCTAAGTAGGCAGTTTATTTACAAATGGCATAGAGTTTGTAAAGAATGCTATATTTCATAATACGTTATCGAAAAACAGATAAAAAATCTGATGTGTTACATTCACATGACTTTCTCTACTCTTGGACAAACTATTTTTACAAACGCTTATTCTCCATCTACTTCATGTTAATCGAGATGTTAATCTTATTGCTAATTTTCTTGTAGATGCAAGGGGAATATGGTAGGCTTTAAACTATAGTCAAATATTTTAAGAGCTAGTTGCTATGTGGAGTATTCCATTTTCTTTGCATTACCAGGACAAAAAAAAATGAATAATTGAGAAAAGTATAAGTATTTAAAAATTTAAGGGAATAACAAGCAATATCTCGAAAATGGTTCGCTCAACAACAAAAATGCATATGATATAAACTATGTATTTTAACGCGATCTACATTTTTTGTGTAGTAAACTTTTGTCTATCTCTTATGGTTTACCAGTTATGCAAAAGTCGTTCACAATGAAGAATACTTTTGGAGACATTCCCAGAAAATTCAAGATATACATTTCATTTCTCATGAAAATATCTTAAACATGTGATATTTTAATCAAAATCGTTGGAGCCATTTTTGAGAAAATTAAAATTCTCGAAAAATGTTCATGTAAAGGGTAATCTGGTGTGGGGGGATTTTCTTGAAAACCTTCGTGTCGCATTCTCTGGAAGATACTGAACCTAAATACCAAGTTTGGTGTTTATCCGACTGTTCGTTTCTGAGTTATGTTGTTCACAGACACACACACACACGGACATGTTTCCAAAAATGCTTTTTTTGGATTCACGGGGTCTCAAAACATGTATTTCCGGTGAAATCTCGGTATTGAATTTTTGGGTGGAATACAATACTTCCCCTACTTACTATACGTAGTAGAGAAAGTAAAAAGGTACAATTACAACAATTTACTGTGTACAATTTTAAGTACACAATAAAATAACTCCAAAAATTACATGAAATGCTATTAGCAATCCCAGTGTTTCAAATAGGCAATGATAGAGGTTCATATAAGGGAAGATAGAGGACAATTTAATAATGGTTTCACATCTGTTTATGAATCCAATGAGAGGTTAGATAACAGTCCTTTAGCAATAAAAGTCCCATTGAAAGATATTGGACATCACATTCAGCATACACCAGGCAGTAGTAATGCCTTACTTCAAAAAAACATGGATTGCTTTGCACTGGATGGGACTGGCAATAGCAGATTGTACAGGGTGATTTATGAAGAACCGACACATTCATTTCTTTATTTCAAAACGAATTATTCTACCGACAACTTATTATACCTGAAATGCAGAGGAATTCTGGGAGATTTGCCTCTATAGCAAGTGTTGAAAATGTCCTCTATTCTGCATAAGGCACACTCAACACGTCATAACATGTTATTGGCCACTCGTTGGAGGACTCTGTTGTCAATAGTTTGAATCCCCTGTGTAATATTGTGCTTCAGATCGTCCAATATCTGGGGACGTGTGGCATAAACCCTGTCTTTTAAGTAACCCCATAGAAAGAAGTCCGGCGGTGTCAAATCCGGAGATCTCGGTGGCCACAGGTTCTTGGATATTATCCGGTCGTTAAAGAAACTTCCAATTAGTGTCATGGATTCATTTGTTGTATGTCATGTAGCGCCGTCCTGTTGAAAATATCCTTGACTCAGTTCTACATCGTCTAGTTGCTTAGTAAACTCCAAGAAAATCCGTCGGTACTCTGCAATGTTCATAGTGTTTAAAAAAAATGGTCCCACTATTCTCTGTGCGGATATTGCGCACCAAACTCCGATTTTAACCGGTTGCATAGGTGCTTCATGAATAGCACGTGGATTTTCGCTGCCCAATAACGCGAGTGATTGGAGTTCACATTGCGATGGTAATTACTTATAATGTTGATGCTTGTGATGTTTGTGTATGTGTGTTTACCTCATGTGAAGCCATCTTGTGACGTCATTCATTTGTTCGGTTTGTAGCTCCATCTAGTGTTAGCAATTTGTGGTAGTATTAGTGTTTGAAAGAATTTTAAGTTTTGTTTACTGTCCTCCGGCTAGCTATTATTTCTCAGTCGAACATGTCTCTTGATCAGAGTGTGTAAACGGAAAGGACTCTTATCCAAATATAACACTGATGAAGAAATTTGTTTTACACATTTATTGTCAAACACGTTAACTATCACATTTATACATTGATCTTAACACTCGCCAAACTGAAACTGTTATAATAACTTCTTACTGATCACTTTTAATCCACGTACTTCAACCTTTTGTATAATTAACCTTACAACACTTTAGATTATTCATAATTCTGCTGCGCGTAACTTGTGAATCGATACCCGACGTTTGCTGTACAAATACTTTCGACGAACTGACTGACTGAAGACGACGTGTAGTGTACACAGATTTTTGATGAACTGGTCGACTGAAGGCGACGTGTAATGTATTAAGATTTTCGATGAACTGCACGACTGAAGACGACGTGTAGTGTACACGGAGTTTTGATGAACTGAGCGACTGACTGACTTTACCTCTAACCTAGCTTCTATTTATACTCCCACTCCCCGATATGTCTAAAGATTATAACTGAACTGCAATTGGCTAATAAAACGCGCCAACATTAGCGTCTATTTTAATATCCAATGAAAATTATGAATACATATGCTCTAGGGAAATATTCCAGAAGGTTCTCAACGGAAAAAACGCGCCAACATTACGTAACTTCCTCGTTTCCAATAATGATAAACAGCTCACCCCCCTCGCTGCATTATTGCGCGCTATTATTGACAGTGTCAGTAAGGTCGTAGAAACTTACTTATCAACAATAATTACAGTCAAGAAACATCTCAAATCAATGTCACATAAAAATGCATATTCATATTACAATCATTATTTACATTTAAGTAATTTGTGATACAATTACTGCATCATATGCCCCACTAGAAACATAATTATGAATATTTACAACTTGTTTGGAAATTTTATAATTGGGTTTTTAGTCTCCTAAATCTTGGAACACACGCTATCACTTTCACTTAACACTTCACACGCATTTAACACACGACATGTTTTTCCTCTATCTTGCCACTACTTACTGGCTCTGGTTTAATGTGTTTAGACATTAATCTAACATTACAATTTTTTATAGCAAATACTGTACCCTGAAGTATTTAATTACTGTTACAAAAATGGTTTACTTTCTTATATTGTTAACAAAAATTTATCAATTCAAGAATTTTTTTGTAATTATTAAACATATTTACCAAAAATATTCACCCTCTACACAAATATATTTACATCTCTTAAATCTAGGCACTGTTTCACATGTTCTGTTTGCTACACAAGTATTTGTTTTAATCATTTTTACCCAATTTTTGTTGTTTTTGTACTGTATATTCACAATACTCTTGAAATGATATCTACGCACTTTAATATATCATGCTTTATTTCAAATGCTGTCACAGTTACTAATAAAATGTTATTTTCCTTTTAAACATTTAGTTATGTCCAAAATTTATTTCTCCTATCTTATGACATACATACATAATTAACCCTCTTACGTTCCAATACATTTCTCTGCATTTCCTCTTTAACTATCCAGCATTTACTATTTATCATCATTGGCTTTTGTTTCACCTTTATCTTCATTGTTGTATGGTTTCAGCATCTCAATATGGAACTTTCCAATGCTTTTTCGAGTTGTTGGATTACATAACTCATATGTATTTGTTCCATATACTTCAACAACTTCATATGGTCCATGGTATTTGAGAAACATTCGCCAATAAAGTTTATTTGCTTTATCCGACAATTTCTTGGTTTTAACCAAAACTAAATCTCCTATTTTGATCCTCCATTCCTTTCTCTTCTTTTCTTCATGTTTAATTTTTCTTTTTATGGCCTTATTCTTCATCCTCTCCAATGCTTTTCGGAACATCTCTTCTTCTGTTTGTGGTATCGAGTGAGCATCTGGAATGGCTTCTGGAATTTTCTTACAAATTGTATTGATCTTCTTTCCTAATTAAGTTCACATGGTTTGTATCCTGTCACATTATTTACGGTTTCATTTAGTAGATTCTGAACGAAATTCACGTATCCATACCATTGCGTTTGTTTTCGATGACACAGCACCCTTAAATAATTTGAAATTTCCTTAATTTCCCTCTCCACTGGGTTGGAGTTCGGTCTGTATCTTGACGAAAAATATTGTTTACTGCCATTTTCTTTCAGTCCATCCATAAATTTTTTCCTGTGAAGTACGAAACATTATCGCTCAATACAGATTGGATAGGTCCTTCTTCTATCACATATGACTTGAGTAGTCTATTCAAACATGCTAAACCTGTAGGTTTTCTCAAAGGGTAAATTCTTACATATTTGCTGAATATATCATAACAGACAAATATATATTTATTTCCAAACTGACTTGGAGGCATCGGACCATGAATATCAATACTAATTACGCATCTTGGCTTATCCCTTATAACCGAATTAGTCTCAAATGCATATGCTGCATTTATTTGCTTTGCCTTCTGACACAGGTTGCAGCACGATATAAATTTCCGAACTTTCTGACGCAATTTGGATATGTATAAATTCTCTAAAATCATAGAAGTTGTCCGGTCCGTCCCTGAGTGTGCTAACCCTTCGTGAAAATTCTTAATTAGTTCCTTTTCCATGCTTTTCGGAACCATTACCTTCCAACTAGGCATTTCTTTTCCATGCTTCTTGTATAATGTCCCATCTCGAATTGCTACAATTTCTTTCTTTGCCTCTTCAATTAGTGGTGCCTTTTCTTTAAGTTCTAATAATTTTGCGTCCTCATTTTGAATTTCCCCTATATTTTTCAATTTTCTAATCATTTCTTTGCTTAAAGGAATTTCAATTGTCAATATTTTGACTTCATTTCTAGGCCTTTCAATATTTTCGGGAATTTGTGGGTTGTAGTTCAATCTTGATAGCAAATCACTGAAGGTATTATTTTTGCCAGGAATGTGTATAATCTCAATATCGAATGCAGATATTGCATGAATGTATCTAGCAAGTTTTCCACTACATAATCTACACCGTTGTATGAAAGTTAAGCTGATGTGGTCTGAATATACTTTCACCTTTTGCTGATAAATATAGGTTTTAAAACGAATTAATGAGAAATATAGTGCTCCAATTTCTAGCTGAGTCACTGAAGAATTCCGCTCAATATTTGTAAGTCCTCTAGAAGCTGTACTAATGACGTGAAAGTCATTGTTGATGTCTCGCTGTCCTAAAATTCCGGCGTATCCTTGCATTGATGCGCAGACATAAATCTCATATTCCAAATCTTCTCTGGGCCTCTCGAGCAATATGGACTTAGCAAAGAGTTCTTTTACTCTCTCAAAACATTTCTGATGATCCTCTGTCCATTTCCACTTATTGTTCTTTCGGAGTAGCTGCCGCAGTGGTTCTATTTCAGCCGAATACCTTGGTACGAACTTACTCTGAAAGTTCAATACCCCTAAGAGACGTCTAATTTGTTTTACGTTCCTTGGTGGTGGAATTTTCATTATAGCTTCTATTCTCTTCTGATCAGGTCTTATACCTCGTTCATCCACTACATAACCCAGAAAATTTATTTCCTTGACACAAAATTTTGATTTTTGTATGTTTACAGTCATACCATGTTGTTAAAGTTTGTTTAACACATAATGGACATTATTCATGTGTTCTTTAAATGTTTGACTAATGATTAGGAAGTCGTCAATATACTTTATTAAGAAGTCATCTGCAGAATTTCCAAAGATACTGTGAATGGCTCCCAAAAATCCACTTCCTGAGTTTTTTAAACCAAAAGGATTTACACAAAAACGATACTGGATCCCCGAGTATTGAAATGAAGTGTAATCACGCACTTGTGGATCTAATTCCACTTGCCAATATGAAGCAGTGAGGTCAATGGAGGTCAGAAATCTCCCTCTTGAAAGTTTCGTAATTAATTGTTCAATTCCCTCACTTTGAAAATGATCTGGCTTCATATACTTGTTGACATATCTACCGTCTAAAGTTAATCTCAAACTACCATCTCGTTTAATACTCCAGCAGATTGAATTTATATACTGAGAATTACTTTGCTCAATAATCCCATTTTCTAACATGCTATTTATTAATTGTCTAGCTTTGTCTCGAAGACTTATAGGTAAATTGTCATACTTGTGCCTATATGGTGGTACGTCTTCTACTTGAAATGTATGCTGATATACATTACATCTGCCTGGGATATTACTAAATACTGAACTATTGTTCATCAAAACATCATGAAGGATTTGTTTTTGCGTTATCGTAATATTATAAGCTTCTTCACACTTGTGTATTATTTCCTCATTTTCTTCTCTTCCCAGCTGTTGTCTGTCTCGCTCACATGGTCGTCTTTTGTTTGGATTGTAAGTTTCTCTACTTTCTCTGGCATTTCTGCTAGCTGTTGAAAATACGGCGTGGTATTCCCTTCATATTCTGTGACTACCTGCTTTATCTGACTATTTGTATCAGTCTTTGTTATTTGTACAAAAAACTCTTGGTCACCAAGATTTTTCTCATCCTTTGTCATCTCGATTACAGAAACTCTCTCTTTTATAAATGGTACCCTTATTTCTCTATCGTCTTTTGTCATTCTTAACTCTTCATGTTTAAAATCTATACATGCTTCATATTCATGTAGGAAGTCACATCCTATAATTATGTCACAAATCAGATGGTTTACAATTAGAAACATAACCTCAAAATTCTCTCCGCCGATAAGTATGTTGAGTAGAGCTTGTGTTTTTATGACCTGTGTCGTTCTTCCTATTGCAACACGACAAACTAAATTACTAGTGGGAAGAGCCATAATTTTGTTACCTTCATTAATTAAATTTATGTAAAATTTCTGTGAGCAAATTGAAGCTGACGAACCAGAATCTATAGTTGCAATGATCTCTTTCTTCGCAATTTCCATCCTAACATGAGGTGACTCGAAATTTTCTCCCTTATCTTTTGTTGCTGCAATCTTATTACAGGGTGTGTGTGTAGGCATATTATTTGTATTGGTAATGGATACTGAATTATTAAAGACGTCCTGAGAACCTACTGCACAGGAGTCTATTAACAGTTTTCCTGATTATTTCCATGTTCACGTACAGGACTGCCATTCCTAACAGGAGCTAAATCTATCTCATTATCGCTACCATTGTTTTGAGTTCCCCTTCCTCGAGTTCGAAATCCTCGATTTCTGAAATTATGTCCCCTTGGCACGTAATTTTCTTGCCGTTCCTCAGATCTTTCCCGGTTATTGTTTTCCCTCCAATGAGTGAAATTTCCCCTTTGTGTAATGTACCGCCTTTCATAATTTTGCCCTCTTTCGGGCAATCTTTCTGTCCTGACATAATTTATTTGTTCCTGTCGACCTGGTCTCCCATCTATCCTCGATCTTTCAAATTGTGGAACGTATGATTGATACCGTTGTCTGGTATCATTTTCATGACGCCTGTCTTGTCCTCTACTTTGCTGATAACTACCTTGGTAATTTCTTCTATCTCGCACATCTAAAAATCTATGCTCCCACTCTCGAGATATATCTTCTTCCTGTTGCTCCAAAGCTGTCATTAATTCTGTCATCTCATAGATGCTACGTGGTTTTGCAATTAATAAGTAATTTTGTATCCTTAAAGGATAATGCCTTGCGAGCAAACTCACAAAATCTTCCTCATTGATTGGAGGTGACAAGTTCCTAACCTGACTTGCATGTTTCAGTAAGTAATCAGTCATTGATATTCCCTCTCGTGGATTAAATTGACCATGACTAAGCATTGCTCGAATTCTGTGCTGTACCGTAACATTCCAAAATCTGTTCATGAATAACCTCTTAAAGGATTCATATGAAATTTCACCCCCTGATACCATTTGTAACCAATCTAAAGTTTTCTGGTCCAAACATCTTTTGACAACTATCATTTTCAATGCTTCAGGTATCTTTTTAATTTGAAAATACTCTGATAATTCTGCAATGAACTGTACTGGACTGGAGTTTTCATTAAATTTTGGAAGTGGAAAATCACTTAAGATATGATTGTAATTTTGCAAATTCCCTACTCCCATGTTTAAATTCTCTAGTGTTACTTGTGCACTCTGAGTTTCAGCATTAGCTATAGATGAAGCTGCCGCATCACTCACATTATTTGTCATACCTGAGGAACTACCTCTATCATTATTTTGTACATCTGATACATTCACATCACATATATTTGCCCTTGAATTCAATTCTAACCCATTTACAGTACCTTGCAGATTTTCTATTGTCTGTTCTAATTTTTTATTATTCTCATTTTGAACAGCTTGGTGTTTGTTAATTTCAGAAGTTAGCTTTTGATTCAAATCTTTAACTTCTTCAGACAATTTATTTCTCTGTGTTTCTGATTCCTTCTGAATTTCAGATATTTCCCCTCTGAAATTAACTTGCACCTGAATTAAATCTGCATTTGTAGCCTCCATCATCTCTCTTAACTCATTTGAAATGCTACTCATTCGGCTACCTAACTCTGTACATTTTACATCAACATGTTATATTTTATTATTAACCTCATTTTTTTGGTTAGATATTTCCCTGCTCATGTCTACCATTTTCTTTGAAACTTCACCTATTTCATTTGCTATCATTTCCTGATTTTCATTTCTCATTCTCATCATACTACTATCTAGCTCCATGAATTTCTTTTCAATTTCTTCCCTGTTTTGTTCTAAGCTTTTACCAATATCTTCCCTTAATTCTCTCTTATTCTGATCTAGTTTTTGTTCTAAACTCCTATCAATATCTTCTCTTAATTCCCTATTATTCTTTTGCATATCTTCCCTTAATTTCTCATTACTCTGAGTTAATTTTTCTAGTTTCTCATTATTCTTTTGCATATCTTCCCTGTTTTGATCTATTTTCTTTTCTAATTTCTCACCAAAATTTCTCAACATTTCCATAATCATACTAGTATCAGAATTAATATTTCCTGCTGTTTTATTCTCACTTCCAGCACTAACATTTCCTCCCTCCAATACTACATCTTTTGAGCTATTTTCTGTAACCTGTATTGAATTACAGCTAACTGTTACACTATCCCCCTCCATATCTGTATTATTAGTGGACATTGTTTTCTTTTCCTACCGCTCCTAATGTACATTAAAAAAATTTTTACCTCTTTTTTTTAGAATAAAAATCACACGTTTCTAACCCTTCTGATGGTATCTGCTGATGTTGCTTTGATGTCCAGCTTTCTGCCCCTCTCTCCTAGATGTATATGTCGCTTCTGCGTTGTATTAATGATGAATCTGCGTCTTCTCGATGTTTTTGTGTCCGCTCATCCGCGTCGTTTGTCGTTCCTCTAGTTGTTTCTGGAATCTGTGTCCTCTCGATGTTTTTGTAGTTGAATTCCCCTGTTGCCTTGTAATCTCGGAATTACGATGTCCAATCATCCGCGTAGTCTGTCGTCCCTTGTTGTTGTTTCTGGAATCTGCGTCTTGTAGTTCAGTTCACTTCTCCATTCGCCCCTTCCTGGTCATCTCACTTCTTTCTGGTCATCGTGTTCCTTTCCTGGTCACTCTGCCCCACGTTGGGCGCCAATTTGCGATGGTAATTACTTATAATGTTGATGCTTGTGATGTTTGTGTATGTGTGTTTACCTCATGTGAAGCCATCTTGTGACGTCATTCATTTGTTCGGTTTGTAGCTCCATCTAGTGTTAGCAATTTGTGGTAGTATTAGTGTTTGAAAGAATTTTAAGTTTTGTTTACTGTCCTCCGGCTAGCTATTATTTCTCAGTCGAACATGTCTCTTGATCAGAGTGTGTAAACGGAAAGGACTCTTATCCAAATATAACACTGATGAAGAAATTTGTTTTACACATTTATTGTCAAACACGTTAACTATCACATTTATACATTGATCTTAACACTCGCCAAACTGAAACTGTTATAATAACTTCTTACTGATCACTTTTAATCCACGTACTTCAACCTTTTGTATAATTAACCTTACAACACTTTAGATTATTCATAATTCTGCTGCGCGTAACTTGTGAATCGATACCCGACGTTTGCTGTACAAATACTTTCGACGAACTGACTGACTGAAGACGACGTGTAGTGTACACAGATTTTTGATGAACTGGTCGACTGAAGGCGACGTGTAATGTATTAAGATTTTCGATGAACTGCACGACTGAAGACGACGTGTAGTGTACACGGAGTTTTGATGAACTGAGCGACTGACTGACTTTACCTCTAACCTAGCTTCTATTTATACTCCCACTCCCCGATATGTCTAAAGATTATAACTGAACTGCAATTGGCTAATAAAACGCGCCAACATTAGCGTCTATTTTAATATCCAATGAAAATTATGAATACATATGCTCTAGGGACATATTCCAGAAGGTTCTCAACGGAAAAAACGCGCCAAAATTACGTAACTTCCTCGTTTCCAATAATGATAAACAGCTCACCCCCCTCGCTGCATTATTGCGCGCTATTATTGACAGTTTCAGTAAGGTCGTAGAAACTTACTTATCAACAATAATTACAGTCAAGAAACATCTCAAATCAATGTCACATAAAAATGCATATTCATATTACAATCATTATTTACATTTAAGTAATTTGTGATACAAATTACTGCATCAACATAGGCGAATAAAAGGAATGCTTCATCTGTGAACCATGTGATGGACAGTATGAAAGGATTTTGCACAATGAACGCCTGAAACCAACGACAATAATTCAGTCGTCTATCCTCATCTGGTTCCTGTAACTGATGGACAACCATAGTCCTATACGGCTTTAGGCCTGCACTTTTCACAGCTCTCTGACACATTGAGTAGCTGTTCCCTGTCTCCTGCGACAAACTTCTTAATGATTTTTTGGGTGACTGATTCCAGTCGTGCTCTTACGTTAACAACAACAGTGGGAAGCCTAGATAAACGAGTTTTGCCTTTTTCACTCCTTAGAGGTTCAGTTGTTTCCAATTTTTTTACCAGTTCCAGTATTGTGTTTCTTTGGGGAGGATTCCGAACACCAAATTCCCTCTGGTATGCCCTTTGAGTAGCTGTAATTGAATTCGTAATCCAGTATTGTTTTACGAGGAAGAGTCGTTCATTTAATGTGTACTCCATTTTCACGTTGACTGGAACAAGATCTCAAAAACAGTTGCCGACAATAGAACTAACAATTACGAATAAAACATGAACATCTGCGCATCTAGTGACAGGCAATCGAAACTCTAGAACATTCCGCTTAACTTGGTGCTAAAATTGGGGCATTGAGTGTATTTCGAATACAATAACTAAACAAATAAATGTGTCAGCTCTTTATAAATCAACCTGTAGTTGTGATAAAAAGAAGAAATATCCGAAGTGATGCCAAATTCATGTTTAGTTTAAAACTTCTGTCGACAATGCTGAAACCGCATCACTAATATCAAGATGGTGTGGAAGGAACGTTTTTGGTATGTGACTTCATTTCATCTTCAGCTGAAGGTCGACTGCGAGGCTCGTCCCTCCCTCCCCAATATAAGAAGTTGCCAACCACTTTTGGACATCAAATCACGAGACAGGTCGTGAAATAAAATCACTGAAGTCAATCCGAACTCCATGACAACTGGATATTTGATAAAAATATTTACTTATGGTAACATCAACAACACTGTGAGCTTTGAAATCCCACCACTGACGTCATTATGTCATTTATCCAACCAGCTCATAAGAGACGAGAGAGTAGGAATAAGGGTTCTCTATCTACACCTCAGAGAACAGTTTTCTGAATCCAGAAGAAGCAGATCCGAGTAGCAACTGGTTACATCAGAGGGCAGCAGAAACGTTTTCCACTTCTTATACTGGGGACGAGAGGGACGAGTCTTGCAGTCGACCTTCAGCTGAAGATGGCATGAAATCACATTCCCAAAACGTTCCTTTTACACCATCTTGATGTTAGTGATGAGATCTGAATATTGTGCACATAATAACTTTTAAATTCAACATGGTTATTAGTTCATTCGACCCTAATTTTCTCTAAAATAACAACTTCATTTTCATTTGTGGCGTCATGTTGAACCTAAAGTGGAAATGACGCGTTCGCACTTAGACCATTCAACGCAATGTACAAAGTGACAAAGCATATTCAGCAACAACCTATCAAATCAAAGGTCATCAGTACAGCTAATATAGGGGAAAGGTCCCTATATTGAATCAATGAACCCAAATAGTAAATATTAATTATAATTTCAAATCTAAATTTTCAGAAACACAAGCGTTAAAGTGACAAATCCTTGCGCTATAAATATCCTCAACACAATTTAAAATTAATACAATTATCAATTAAATAACATTTAAAAAGTGAGATGGTGTAAATCGGTTCAAATTAGGAACGTGGTCCTTAAATTATACCACCCGTGTCTTAAAATGAACCAAATACTTTTAAGTTTAAAAGTATTTTTATTAATAAAAATACTTTTAAGTTTAAAAGTATTTTTATTAATAAAAAATACACATTTTATGGTACATTCAAAACAAATATGCTATCAGCAACAAAAGTAGTGTCCAAAATTGTGATAAAAATAGCAATTTCCTTGAATATTTTGAATTTTTATACAATAGCAATCACTTGATTCTTGGAATAGGTACTATTTGCAAATATGGAGTTTTTTTTACTAATTTTTACTCTCATACAGAAGACTCCAATTATACACAGTCTTCACTATAAAACACTTTCTTCTTAGCACTAACTTCTGTACATTTTTGGTGAAGCCATATTCTACAACTCATAGACTGGATTATGTCCATTTCAGGCAATTCACATATTCATGTCATCCACTGTTTTAACGTGATTTTTTTTAACTTAGCATATTATATGGATATTTATTCACACGATATACTATTCACATTTGAGCAATCCTAGAACTTCCATAGGTTTCCTAAATTGAACCAGTTCAATTTAGGATTCAAACAGTGGTTCAATTTACGAGCCACGCCATTTTGGAAGCTTTAGCATCTATATGACAAGGAGAGACGCTGCTTGAAAAAACGTATGCATGAATATTGTTGCTCAATAAACACTTCATAACATGTAATATATATAGATCATCTCAAACTTATATAATTGGTCGTATAAGCTTAGCTAGACGAGTCAAATATTACTTCTGAAGCACCAAAAACACACAACACTTCATACAACTGAAACCACAGCTCAGAATACAAGGTCAACAACTCCAAGCATTCATAGCTGTACACGCTACTCTTCTGCTAGGATTATGGTGGCACCTGTCGAACAGTTTGGAAGATATCGGAGAGGTTCAATTTAAGAGGCGGTTCAAATTAGGGACCTTTCCCCTACTACAATGCCAGAATTTGTAATTGCGTGGTCTCTCTTAATCTTCAAATGCAATCAAACAGCTTTATATCATGTCGTTCAGTTTAAGGAAACACACAATTCTTATCGAATGTGCTAGAAGTATGGAGACTTGAACAAATATATTTCGTGGTTTTTTGTAATGCGTGGTTGTCAACGCTTCGAAACGGGAATATGACAAGAGTGCGCATGACGTTTACGTTGCTCAGTTGTTTATCCGGATTTGTAAAGTCCCTTAAACTTTACAGCTTAACAAGGTTTTACAGTGAAACGTAGTTTACAAACATTTGTAATATTTTCCTTGTTAGTTATAAATTGTTGTAAATATTGTGCACCGCGTGTGATTCTCGCATTCGAAAGGTCCCGTGTTCGATTCCCCTCGGGACATCCACTATGACCATAGGTTCTTTTGTAGTTTCCACGGGTCGGTAGGTAAATGCTGGGATAGTTCTCCTTCTACCCGAATTTTATGTCAATTCCCTGTCCCCATCATTTCCTTACATCTGTTTCAGGGTTATAGGGCAAGGCAACGGCGGTTGTGCTGCGGCGAGACGGTGGAATTTGCGTTTTGGAGAGATTTCTCCCTGGCGTTTGACGGGATTGCTGAAGGCCCTTCCTTCCTGGGAGTGTCTCGTTAAACCCGGGACCCCCAGGTTGCGAGTGACTAAGGCCGGCTTCAGGTTTGGTGTCATATTGGAATCACTAGCGCACATCGTTGTCCGAATCTGGTCGTCCTTCGGGTTCATCCCTTCCTCCTAGGGGTCTCGTTGGAAGTACAAAGGGCCTACGTGCGGTGATGTGCTGCAGTTTCTGGAGCCCCTCTCCCTAACTCCTGGTGTGTACTGTATTCCCATAACTGAAAACGCATATATTCGTTTTCAGACCTAAGTTTGCTGTTCGTCGCTGAGAGGAGTTCAGACAGCAGTGTTATGGTGAAGAACCGCACTGAAATTCCAACCGAGGTACTTGAGCGTTATTTCGGAGTAATGTTACTGGAGGTGAGTATGCATCAAAACTTGTGCCAATTGTAAATCATTCATTTAACAATATATCTATCAACAGTTCAAATAAAAGTTGGCAGGTATCAGCAACCATTTTCTTAAGGGACACTGGGACTGAGTTTTTGACTGCAAATGACAAAACCTTGGATTTTTACTCTCTCTAATACTGTAGTAAGTAGAAGTATTGCATTCCACCTAAAATTTCGATACCGAGATTTCACCGGAAATACATGTATTTAGGGGCCCCGAATCCAAATAAAGCACTTTTGAAAACATGTATGTCTGTGTGTCTCTGTCAGTCTGTGAACAGCATAACTCAAAAACGAAAAGTCGGATAAATACCTAAGTTGGTACTTGAGTTTAGTACCTTCCGATACGACACGATGATTTTCAAGAAAACTCCCCCACCCCAGACTACTCTGTACATGGAACATTTTTCGAAAATGTTTATTTTCTCAAAAATGGCTCTAATGTTTTGATTAAAGCATCGCATGTTTAAAATATTTTCATGACAAATGAAATGTATATCATGAATTTCCTGGATATGTCCCCCAAAAGTCCTATACATTCTAAATTGCTTTTGCATAATTGGTAAACCGTAAGAGTGAGACAAAGTTTTACTACACAAAGAAATGTAAATCTCGTTAAAACATACAATTTATGTCACAAACGGTTTTTGGTGGGGGGGTTTAAAGTGAACCATTTCCGAGATATTCCTTGTTATTTATTTGAATTTTCAAATACTTATACTTTTTCTCAAATGGGAATTCTTCAGTGGTTTTTTTTATGTCCTGGACATGCAAAAAGAATGGAATACTCCACATAGCAACCAGCTCTTAAAACATTTGACTATCGCTTAAAGCCTACCATATTCCCCTTGCATCTATAAGAAAATTATCCAGTCGGTAGAGCAACTGCTTGCTGTGGGAAGGGTTCCGGGTTCGATTCCCGGCTGAAGGTGGGAGTTTTTCTCTAGCCAAGATTCATCCCTATCCCAGTGCCTGAAAGTATGGATGAGAGTGTGAATGTGGTATGAACCAATGATTAAAAACCAAAGTGCAAGAAACCCAACGACAAGAGTTACACGAATTAACACCATTGCCAATAAGTTCGAAAGGAAAGGCCGCCGATAAGACCAATGTAGTTAAATGCGGGATATAAATGGAACTAAAAAAAAAGAAAAATATCAATAAGAAATTTTCTGCAAAGGTTTATCTCGATTAACATGAAGTATATGGAGAATAAGCGTTTTAAAGAATTGTTTATACAATAATAGAGAAAGTCATGCGGGTGCAACACATCAGATTTTTCGATTATATCATATATAGATATATTTTATATGCACATTTATATAATTTTGGCCAAACATTACGATCCGGCATTTTTAAACGCCCAGTGACATGCTTAAATCACCCGTGCGCTCACTCTTAACCCCACTAGATCATTTCTGTATGTGTTTTTCTCAGCTTTACATTTTTGTGCATGAAATGCATTACTTGCATTTCAGTTTTTTTCTAATTTGTTGGCAAATTATCTAAAATGTGCTATCTAAAGATTCAAATATACATTTTACGATTCCTTTATTCATAGGCTCGCAAAAAATTAATTTGCACTGAAAAAGCAGGAAAAATGTAACACTAGCAACTTCATAAAAAATTATGTGTTACGTTCACATGTCTTTCTCTACCCTCTATCTTTATTAGTGGGTATACAAACTATTCTTATTAAAGCTTATTTTTCTATTGAAGCAGTAATTTGTATCACAATAATGTAAATGTCAGTGTGATTGTAGTGTGAATATGCATTGTTGTGTGATATTGATTTGAGATGTATGTTGATTGTAAGCATTGTTGAGAAGTGGGTTTATACGGCCTTACTGAAACTGACAGTAATAGCGTGCAATAATGTAGCGAGGGGGTGAGCTGTTTATCATTATTAGAGACGAGCAAATGACGTCAGAGTAACGTGTTTTTCTTAGAATTTGCTGGAACATTTTCCCCAGAGCATATGTTTTCGTAATTTTCATTGGATATAAATATAGACGCTAATGTTGGCGCGTTTTATTAACCAATAGCAGCTCGGTTATAATCTTTAGGCATATTGGGGCGAGGAAGTATAAATCCAGTGTCAGGGTTAAGTTTCACGGAGTTCAACGGAGGCATTCATGGAGTATACATCGCACGAAGCTCATCAAGGTTACGCGTAGCAAATTTGTGAAAAATCTCTCGTGTCGTAAAGTTAATTACACAAAAAGTTGAAGTACGCGAATTAATAATGGGCAGTAAAGAAGTTATTATAACAGTTTCAGTTTGGCGAGTGTCAAGATTAATAGATGAAAGTGAATAATTTGTTACGACAATAAAAGTGTAAAACAAATTCTTTTATCGGTGTTATCTTAGGATAAAAACTCCTTTCCGTTTACACATCCTGTATAAGATAAGTGCTTGACCGAGAAATCATAGCTAGCCGGAGGACAGTGAACCCAAAAATTAAATATAATAACAGGCGCTTAGCAAAAGATAACACGAAGTGACCGTGACAAATTGTCTTTCATACGTGCGGCAGATAAACAGTAGCATCTTTAAACTACCAACATTAATACCACTACATATTGCTTCCCCAATGTGGGGCGAACAACAATAATACCCCCGCACTATCTACTTCATTTCAACCCAAATAAATCTTTGCAGAGATACTGCATTACACATTTCGTTATAGACACAAAGGGAACAGCGATAGTCAAATGTTTAAGAACTGGACGCTATATGCTGGCATAGTTCCATACTGTTTCCATGATATCGTGAGAAACAACACTTTAAAAGAATGGCCAAGTAGTGAACAATTCCATCATTTAATAACCGATATCTCAGAAATAGCTTTTGTCACAAAAAAAAACTTATTTGAAATAAATTGTGTGTTTTAAAGAGATCTGCATTTTTTTCATCTACCGCTTAACGTTTACCAGTTATACAAGATTATACAAAATTCCTTCCGAATGAAGAGGACTTCACAGGCTATTCCTAGGAAATTGAATATATACATTTTATTTGTCATGTAAATATCTTTAATATGCAATACTTTAATCAAAATCGTTTGAGCCACCTTTTAGAAAACCAAAATTTTAAAAAAATGTACCATGTAAATGGCGGTTGAGGGTGGGGGGATTTTCTTGAAAATCTTGACGCATCCTTGGAGAATACTGCACTTAAATACCAAGTTTGGTACTTATCCGACTTTTCCTTTTGAGTTATGCTGTTCAGACACACACACGGACCTTTCTCTAAAAAAATGCTTTTCTAGATTCACGGTCCTCAAAACATGTATTTCCGGTGACATCTCGGTATTGAATTTTTGGAGTGGAATTCAATACCTTCTCCACCTACTATGTAAGAGAAAGTGAAAATTCATTTTTCTATAACTAATGACATTAACGTCAATCAAATCCTGTATTTATTTTCACTGCACTAAAGCATCTGAAAAAAAAACACTATCATACTTCTTTGTAAAATCTAAATGGTCAAGGCAGCGATAGAATATTTTCAATTTTTTTTCGCCAATCAAGAATATTTAATTATATTTTACGAAAACTATTTGAGCTGTAAATGTGAATTTTGTCATATTTTATTTAGTCACATTAAGTGTACCAACTTTCAGGTGAATAAGTTTGAAAATTAAAAAGGTTAGAAAATTCAGTCCGAGTGTCCCTTAAGAATTACCAACTCATAGTTACATAAAATATCTTTCGGTTCCATTCAAAATGCATGAATCGCTCTTAGCTGCTTATATGACATGTCTACTTTGAGGCAGTATTTTTTAACACTTAAATAATTTCAGTCTAATTATATAAAATATAAATTCAATAACAGCCCGCCTTAAAGCAATATGTGTATTAAACAATACATAAAAAATGTATATAACAATCATTGTATATGTTTATATTATTGTATACATGTGTAATAATGTTATGTGAATATATTACGTAATTTAGTAATGTAGGAGCTGTGAGAATAATAAGTTAAAAGTTACAATGAGATAACAATGAGGTAACCTTGAGGGAATAATGAGTAAGAAAGTTTAATGATGCTACTAGTCATTATTGGAGCAACAATAATGTAATTTTTGTGACAGTTTATAAAATAGCCAATCAACAACCAGAAAAAGCTTTAGTTAAATGAAGGTATTCTATTGGAGTAGGATTAGCCAATCAGAAACTGAAAAGGAGAAACATTTACAAATTCAGAAGTCAGTTGCCTGCAGACAGCGTTACTAACCAGACGCAAAAAGTGTCCTCAAGAAATATAATACGTATTCGAGAGAGACGAAAAATAAGTTTACGTGTTAAAAAGTATAATTAATTAATAAAACGAATCTCACAGCTCTCTATATAAGTGAAGTGTTGTTTAAATCGTATCAAGTATTAATAATAGGAGTGAAGTAAAATTATAATCTGTGTAAGCCTACGTTCTTAGTTGCACCACAACCCTGCTAAGAGAAACGTGTCTCTAACAACAATACTGACGCAGCCGAGACAAACAAATATTTAATACTTAAAGAAGCAGTCAAATTAAAAAGTTTATTTTTTTTTAACTTGGGGCATAGGCCACCTGAAAGTACATTTGGAGCGAAGGCTACCGGAAACTGTTTACCATACGTGCGGTTGCAACTACTTCAAGTGTTCGGCTCCCCAACAGTTGAGCTATAATACAACAAAATAACTTCTTCAAATTGACGTCCAAAGCGTGTTGCTAATAACAATACAACAAAACAACTTCTTCAAATTGGCTTTCCATACGTGAAGCAACCACCTTCTTCAAATTGGCGCCCAACGTGGGGCAGTTAATGTAGCAAACCATCTTCTCAAATTGGCGTCCATACGTGGAGCTAATCAAATTACTCTTTCAAATTGACGCCCAACGTGGGGCAGGAACTATCTTCTTAAAATTGGCCCCCAACGTGGGGCTAATAAAATTACTTTAGCTTCTGTCACTAATGAGCTCAAATCCTTTCTTACTCTTCTAAAACTATTCTAAAAAAAGCACAATATTCTATCTACTTCTTGTTAATTCAGATAAACTTTCAATGCACATTTACACATTTCCTTTACAGTTGGTAAAGCGATAGTCACATGTTTAAAAGAGCGTGTCGCTGTGTGATGACTCTGAAAATATATTTTAAAGTAAAAACGTATATTTTACTTTAATTATGCTACTTAACAAAGTATTCCACATAATGCAGAAATCCGAATTTTTAAAAATAAAAATACTACCACTTTGTTTAAATACTAATGTACAAAACCGGCACACAGACCATAAATTAAATTAAGTTTTATTTATGGATGCTCTTTAACTATGAGGAGCATTCAAATGAAACCTGTTCAGAGCGTCTAACTTTGCACTACACGTAAGGTGGTACCACGTAGCTGCGTGTATGGTGGTACCATCTATTGGTGGAGCGATTACAGCGTATGCAACGTTTGACGTTGCATAGCGACAGTGTGGTTTCACGCCGAAGAGGTGGTCACACAAGTTATCGTCC
This sequence comes from Deroplatys truncata, assembly GCA_030765065.1. Taxonomy (NCBI): domain Eukaryota; kingdom Metazoa; phylum Arthropoda; class Insecta; order Mantodea; family Mantidae; genus Deroplatys; species Deroplatys truncata. The sequence goes on along the minus strand of CM060981.1, from coordinate 27,707,732 downwards.
ACTACTGAACATGAAGGCGAGTAAGTAGGAAATACAAAGAGTGAGTCAGAGCAAGCAGTGGAAACATGCGACTTCACCACCTCCAAAGAAATCAAAGGCCGTGCACACCAGTTCTGGTAAGGTCATGATGTCCTTTTGTTACCACAAGGGCCCACTGCTTGTCGAGTTCCTGGAACGGGGAAGCCACTTTACAGAATCTTAGACGAGCCATCAAGTCGAAACGCCCAGGCATGTTGTCCAATGGCGTTATTCTCCTGCATGATAATGCCCGCCCACACACTGCCAATGCGGTGAAGACATTGCAGCAGTTTCGATGGGAAACGCTGGAACATCCACCGCACAGTCCAGACCTTTCACCGTGTGACTTTCATGTTTATGGACCTCTAAACCAAGCTATTCGCTGACATCGATTCACAACGGACGACGAAATGTGTGAATGGGTCCAGGCCTGGATCCAACAGCAGCCTACTAGCTTCTTCAAAGATGGAATCGACCGGCTAGTGTCGCAATGGGATAAATGTGCCAAAAGTTTTGGCGTCTATTTTTGAGTTAATAAAATCATTACTGTTACTTTACACAAGTGACCGGGTTTCATTTGAATGACACTTATACTATGGTTCTTAGCGTCTCATTTTATATTGCCCATGAAAGACTGGAAATTTTGTTCAGATGCCTCTATATCAGGCTTGAGGTCCTTTTATGTGCCGTAAATCTACGACACGGGACCACCGGTTTCACTTCGCTTCCAAAGGAAGCCATGCTATAGCTTTTTACGCCCGAAAAAAAAAAATCCATCACCCTCCGCCGGGTTCGAATCCGCGACCTGGGGAACTATTGGCTAACGTGGTACCACTAGATCACGGAGGACGACATAGAGCTTTATTTGCTACTCCGGTTGTCTCAGAAAATCTCTGAAAGATACTGAACCTAAATACCAAGTTTGGTGTTCATCCGACTGTTCGTTTCTGAGTTATGTTGTACACAGACACACACGGACATGTTTCTATAAATGCTTTTTTTTGGATTCAGGGGGTTTCAAAATATATATTTCCGGTGAAATCTCGGTATCCAATTTATGGGTGGAATACAATACTTCCCCTACTTACTATACGTAGTAGAGAAAGTAAAAATCGAAGTCGAGTGAAAACCATTGGAAGTAAATTCAGATCATCATGTCATGTAGGGCTGTAAATGGTTACATTTTCAATATTTAAAACGCTCTGAGGACAGAAGTTTTTATCTGCAAAAGCTAATTTTTTTCAAATTTTGCCAAGATTTCAGGTACGGATACCCTTAACATAATGTAGGTAGATGAATAAGGTTTTGTAAGAATAGTCATTTAGGTACAGAACGTAATAAATATTGTATGACTGCCCGCAAGTTTTCAGTCAGAATAAAACATAAGGAAAGCTGGTGTGTAATCTCAAATCAATATCCACTTAGAGCATCATTATAAGTAGTGTACACTGGGACAATGAATCCCCACCCAGCCCGTTTGTACACGTATGAAAGGGCATGTGCTGTGAATATTGAGCAAACAATTCACGCAAAGAATCCATTGAATTTGTTTCGCTGATCAAACATGGCTGATTACAGGAGCATTGTTGTCATGCAGAGCGATTATCATTTAAAGCTAATCACTTTCGGTTGACACCAGAATCAATGTACGAGTCTGGAACTGCAATACCTCCCCACGCCTGTCTGCGGGAAAACTCACATGAACTTCTCTACCCGTCTTTAATTTCTCTACCACTTACCTGTGGTAGGGAGAGCCAGTATTTTTGGCAGTAATTTGTATCACAATAATGTAAATGCCAGAGTGTAAATAAGCATTATTGTATGACATTGATTTGAGATGTTTGTTAATTATAAACATTGTTAGGAAATAAGTTTACACGGCCTCACTGAAACTGACAATAGGAGCGGATAACAATGTGCGAGGGGGTGAGTTGAATATTAATTAGAAGAGACGAACAAATGACGTCAGATTGGCGCGCTTTTCTTAGAAATAGCGGGAATATTTTCCCTAGAGCATTTGTGTTCGTAATTTTTGATTGGATATAAAAATAGACGCTAATGTTGGCGCGTTTTATTAACCAATAGCAGCTCGGTTATAATCTTTAGGCATATCGGGGTGTGGGAGTATAAAAAAAGCTAAAGTCAGAGGCAGATTTCGTCAGTCCAACAGAAGCATTCACGCGTTATACGTCGCACAGTTAGTTCATCAGAATCGTTCGCGGGTTACACGTCGCGTAGTTCAACGGAAGCATACATAAAGTACACGTCGCAATTCTACAGAATCTCTCGCGTCGTAAAGTTTGTTATAAATGTGAAACGCGAATTAATAATGTGCAGTAAATAAGTGATTATAGTGATATTAGAAAATATAACAGTTTCAGTTTGGCGTGTATCACGAATCAATATGTGAACTTTGTGACGGTAATAAAAGTGTAAAAACAAATTCTTTTATCAGTGTTATCCTTGAGTAACAAATCCTTTCCGTTTACACACCTATTCAAGAGATGTGCTCGACCGAGAAATAATAGCTAGCCGGAGCACAATGAACCCAAAATGCGAAACAATAAAACAATAACAGGCGCTCAGCAATAGATAACATGAAATGAACGCGACAAATTGGCTTCCATACGTTGTGCAGATAAACATAAAGCATCCAACAACTAACTAACAAAAATATTCCACTTCATATTCTATATCTCATTACCGAGATTTCTCCGGAAGTGCACCTGGTTATGCAAAGAAACATGCAATCTCAAAGCCAACACTTAGCAACCTGCTTTTAGAAGATGATGTTGTATTGTAGTTCAACTGTTGGGGAGCCGAACTTGAAGTAGTTGCAACCGCACGTATGGTAAAAAGTTTCCGTAGCCTTCGCCCCAAAAATGTTTAAAAATATTAACTTTGTAATTTTGACTGTTTCTTTAAATATTATATATTTATGTTTGCCTCGGCAGCGTCAGTATTTATTTTTTAGAGACATGAATGTCTTAGCAGGGAGTGGTGCGACCGGAGAATGTAGGCTTACACAGATTATAATTTACTTCACTCCTTTTACTAACCTTTGACACTATTTAAATAACACCTCATTGATATAGAGAGCTGTAAGATTATTTTATTAAATACTTGCACTTTTTAACACGTAAACTATTTTTGTCTCACACTAAATACGTATTAAATTTCTCGAGGACGTATCTCGCGTCCGGTTAGGAACACTGTCTACAATCAACTCGTCCAGTATGAGCGCTGTCTACAAGCAACTGACTTCTAAATTAGTAAATTTTGCTATATTTCAGTTTCTGATTGGCTAATCCTACTCCAATAGAATACCTTCATTTAACTAAAGCTTTTTCTGGCTGTTGATAGGCTATTTTATAAACTGTCATTAAAACTACATTATTGCTTCCAAGAATCACAAGTAGTATTGTTAAACTTTCAAATTCATTGTTGCCTCAAGGTCACCTCATTGTTAGCAACTTTTAACCCAGTATTCTCACAGCTCCTACATTATTAAATTACGTAATACATTCACATAACATTATTAAACATGTATACAATAATATAAACATATACAATGACTGCAATACACACTTTTTATATATTGTTAGATACACATATTGTTTTAAGGAGGGTTGTTATTGTATTTTATGTATAATATATAATTAGACTGAAATCATTTAAGTGTTAAAAATACTGCCTCATTTTTAAAAATCTACTGTCGCGTTAGCCCACTGAATTCGTTTTATATCTACAGCGTAAATGTGTAATGGAAAATTAAATGGAGTTTTATTTATGAACGTTCTTTAACTGCTGTGGTTTTTAACGTCCCATTCTGTATCGGGCGTGCAAGACCGGTAATTTTGCTCAGATGCCTCTATCAGGCTTGAGGTTCTTTTACGTGCCGTAAATCTACGACACACCATCTGCTTTACTTACCTTCCGAAGGAAGGCATGCTAAGGATTTTTACGCCCGAAAAAATCCATCGCCCTCCGCCGGGTCTGAACCCAAGACCTCGGGAAATAGAGGTTAGCATGGTAACCACTACACCACGGAGGACGACGTAAATGTGTAATGAAAGCTTATCTCAATTAATAAGAGAAGAAACTTTTGCAAGAATAGTTTGCAGAAGAATAAGGTGGACGAGAGTTACCGGCTATTTTGTAAAGAATTATTAGGAATGTCGCGATCGGCCCCGGGGGGAAGTCACTGTACCAGAATTAGAAAAAACAAGAAGGAAAGGTACAGTATTAGAGAGAATGGCAAAATGTTCGTATAAATTCCTGGCAAGGAAAAGAAGAGATATATTAAGAAGTTGTATGGTACAACAGAGTGTAAAACATCTGATGTGTTGCACTCACGTGACTTTCTCTACTCTTGTACAAACTATTTTTACAAACGCTTATTCTCCATCGAGATAAACATTTGCAGAAGCTATTTTATTGCTAATTTTCTTGTAGGTGCAAGGGGAATTGATAGGCTTTAAGCGATAGTCAAATGTTTTAAGAGCTGGTTGCTATGTGGAGTATTCCATTTTCTTTTCGTGTCCAGGATATAAAAAAAACAAATAACGAATTCCCATTTGAGAAAAAGTATAAGTATTGGAAAATGCAAACAAATAACAAGCTATATCTCGGAAATGGTTAACTCGACAAAAACATTGTGGCATAAATTGTGTATATTAATGAGATCCACATTTTAGTAAAATTTTGTCTCTCTTACGGTTTACCAGTTATGCAAAAGTCATTCAGAATGAAGAGGACTTTTGGAGACATTCCCAGAAAATTCAAGGTATACATTTTATTTGTAATGAAAATACTTTAAACCTATGATATTTTAATCAAAATCGTTAGAACTATTTCTGAGAAAACCAAACTTTTAGAGAAATGCTTCATGTAAAGGATAGTCTAGCGTTGGGGATTTTCTTGAAAACCTTCGTGTCGCATCCTTGAAAGATATAAACTAAAGTGCCAAGTTTGATATTTATCTGACTTTTGTTTTTGAGTTACACCGCTCACAGACACACCCACGGACATGTTTTCCAAAATGCTTTATTTGGATTAAAGGCACCTAGGAATGAAAGATATATGGTTACAAGAGGAAAGGAACACTCCAGGGTTTCGGATTCAAGTTAGGGAAAGGGTTGAGGATATTCAAAGGCAAGAGATATAGGGAAGTATAGAAAACAAAATATCTTTTAAATTTTACAGGAACATAAAAGAATGGGATACAGAATGTTAAAGAAAAGGTATTCCATACTTTGAGAGGTGGTAGTATGGACCAAAACAAGAAAACAATGTCCTGTAAACATAAGTTCTAAAATGCATACCTTAGGAGCTATGAGCACTTGTGCATCTTCGCTACTCTGAATCATCACTTCTACTGCAAGCTCTTTGCTATTACATACGACCTACAGAATGCAATAAACAAACGAGGACACATTACTCTTGCTGTGAAACAGCATAACTTCTAATGTAATCTGCTCGAAATTACGTACGACCTGCACTTATGAACCATCACTAAAGGAGGTGTTCAATATGGTGCCCATTCACAGTAAGGCATGCTTCTGTCCAACGTCTTAGGGAATCATGTACTCTCACCACTTCAGGTTGGTCACGGATGCTCTGGCAGACCTTCTTGTAGTGTTTATATATCATTAATTGAGGTTGCATATACCAAAGATTTAAAGATAAAAGTGTAATGTAAAAGCATTTTCACAAACTTATCAAAACACAAAGTGATTTCATTAGAACTAACAAGAATATGCGTTGCACTTACCCATAACTGTAAATATGGTTTACAGTAACAACACTAACAGATGTTTATTGCATTCTGTATCTATGGACAATAACAGTGTAACGTGTCCTCATTTGTTTATTGCATTCTGTAGGTCGTACGTAATAGCAAAGAGCTTGCATCAGAAGAGGTGTTTCACAGTAGCGAATGAACATGTACCCGTAGCTCTTAAGGTATGCATTTTATAGCCCATATTTACTGGACATTTTCTTCTTATTTTGGTCTATACTAACACCTCTCAAAATGTGTAATACCTTTAACATCTGGTATAGATCAGTATAATAAAAGAGAAAAAGAAGGGTTAGCTTGGATGAGAACGGAACGGTATTCTTAAGAGATAATGATAAAGGAATATGTGAATTTTGCGATGGTAAAAAAAGTCTAGAACATTATCTAACCGAACGTGCAGATCTAAAAAAATCTGATGTGTTACACTCACATGACTTTCTCTACCCTTGTACAAACTATTTTTACAAACGCTTATTCTCCATCTACTTCATGTTAATCGAGATAAACATTTGCAGATTCTTATCTTATTGCTAATTTTCTTGTAGGTGTAAGGGGAATATGGTAGGCTTTAAGCGATAGCCAAATATTTTAAGATTTGGTTGCTATGTGGAGCACTGCATAATCTTTCCATGTCCAGGACATAAAAAATAAAGCATTTTTGGAAACATGTCATTGTGTATGTCTTGTGTGTCTGTCTGAGAACAGCATAACTAAAAAACGAAAAGTCGGATAAACACCAAACTTGGTATTTACGTTCAATACGTTCCAAGGATGTCACATGAAAGTTTTCAAGAAAATCCCCAACCCGAAACCACCCCTTACATAGAATATTTTTCGAAAACTTTTATTTTCTGAAAAACGGCTCTAACGATTTTGATTAAAGCATCATATGTTTAAGACATTTTATGGCAAATAAAACGTATATCTTGAATTTTCTGGGGATGTGCCCAAAAGACCTCTTCATTCTCAACGACTTTTGCATTACTGGTAAACTGCAACAGATAGACAAAATTTTACTACATAAAAAATGTAGATCTCGTTAAAATGCACAATATATGTCAAGCACTTTTACTTTCTCTACTACGTATAGTAAGTAGGGGAAGTATTGTATTCCACCCAAAAATCGATACCGAGATTTCACCGGAAATACATGTTTTGAGACCCCCTGAATCCAAAAAAAAGCATTTTCGGAAGCATGTCTGTGTGTGTGTTTGTGTGTGTGTCTGTGCATAGCATAACTCAGAACAGTAAGATAAACACCAAACTTGGTATTTAGGTTCAGTATCTTCCAGAGATGCGACGCGAAGGTTTTCAAGAAAATCCCCCACCACAGATTACCCTTTACATAGAACATTTTTCGAAAATTTTAATTTTCTCATAAGTGGCTCTAACGATTGTAATTAAAATATCATATGTTTAAGATACTTTCATGACAAATGAAATTATATCTCGAATTTTCTGGGAATGTCTCCAAAGGTATTCTTCATTGTGAACGACTTTTACATAACTGGTAACCATAAGAGAGAGACAAAATTTTACTACACAAAAAATCTGGATCGCGTTAAAATACACAATTTAGGTCGTATACATTTTTTATTTTTTTTGGGGGGTGAACCATTTTCGAGGTATTGCTTGTTATTCCCTTAAAGTTTCCAATACTTACACTTTTTCTCAAATTCGTTATTCATTTTCTTTTGTCCTGGTAATGCAAAGAGAATGGAATACTCCACATAGCAACCAGCTCTTAAAATATTTGACTATCGCTTAAAGTCTACCATATTCCCCTTGCATCTACAAGAAAATTAGCAATAAGATTAACATCTCAATTAACATGAAGCATATGGAGAATAAGCTTTTGTAAAAATAGTTTGTACAATAGTAGAGAAAGTCATGTGAGTGTAACACATCAGATTTTTTTTCCTTTCTTACTTCTGTCCCATACACTACTACAGGTCTTATTATCTATACTTAATAACTTATTTCATACTTGAAAAATGTGTTATTAATGTTTATATTCGACCATGCCAAAATGTAGTATTTATACGACTGGTAGCAGTACTTTAATGGACCTCATTAAAGTACACCTATTCATTCAAGTATTGGTATTCGACCAATCAGAAGTGGCCACGTTACATCGTGAAAGCGCAAGTATCGATTATTCTCGTTTCGATCGACAACGGTACTCGCGCGAGTTTAGAAAAAAGTCAAAATATCTGACACTAGTAACAGTGACACCCCCAGAAATTAGGACAAAAGCACTCAATCTTACCAATAACGTGTTGCCACAAAACTCAAGAAGGATGTACGAGAATTTCTATTCACAATTCATGGATTGGAGAATATCAAAAGGTATAGATTCGTTCTCAGAGAATGTCAGGTGCTACAAGGTTATTGTATTGTAACCATAGATAAAGGAATAACGATTGTAACACATCACTCAAGCCAGAAACGAATACTTATGAAAGGTTTAATTTACATACATGGTCGAGCATAAACAGTCGTATGAAACTTGACTGTAATGGCGATTAAAACGTTCGTATGATAATAATACTCGCGTTTAATTACTACCATTATAGTCTCGTTACATAATATACTATTAAAACATTCTGTGAACAAAATTCTTTTAGCATTTCACCATTGTGGTTATTAGTCTCTTCATTAAAAAGCTGCGTTACCTCTGGTAATACTTTATTTCTAATACGTGCATTCAAATCTCCTATTCCATATAAGTTCCATTAGATATTTTGTCCATTTGGTTTTGCAGCTCTTTGCTGTTATGACGTACCTATGACAGGGGCGTATACGGTTATTACATGCAACAAATCTTGTGTACGGTATTGTTCTTCCTCCAGTCATGCTCCTCCCATGTTTTGGAAACACTTCTGCAAGCACATATTTCCTTATGACATACCTTCTCCCATCCTGAAAACGGCGTGACTGGAAGAGAGACTCCTCCCTTCCAATCTATGTCAATTATTTTCTTCAGAACCTCTATGACCTCGTTTCATTCTGAACAATTAAATGTTCTTTACCGGGTTTCACCAACTGTCGCCAAATTTATTTTGAGGAACACCAATCTAACGCTTCATCAGTTTTTTCCTGCCGTAAAGGATAATCGCATCAAAATGACGATTCGTTAGCTATGACCACTTATTGCATAAGTTTGTAAAGCAATGTTTGTTACGGCTCTCTTCATTAGCTGAGTACGTGGCTTCAAAAACAAAACAAGCTCAACCACACCGCCCTTTGGTAACCACTGTCATTAAATACAAACTGCCATCTCCCTGTCTCGAACAGCTTTTTCAATTGACTTATGAAGTAAGAAGCTGTCGTGAGCAGAACCTGGCCAGCGTCCACAATATTGGCAGTTGGTAAAGTTGCACTGAAACTGTCTGAATATATACATTTGCATTATGCGCACCGGGTGACAAAATTGACACATGGGTACAGTTAATGGCGTGTACAACGCCAGGGAAATTTGCAACGTGTAAAATTCTTGGATTACTGTGGCCATAAGGAAGCGATTGCTTCCTACAGCTTCCCCACGTATCTGGACACCGTGGATTTCGAAACTCCGTTGTAATCACCATAAACAACATGGAATGACCCCGGAGAAATATCCGTGTAACCAATAACTGAAGAATCAGTACGTGGCCGATTTCTGTTCATAGGGTGTTCCAGTGTCGGTTCAGCTTCATCCAATATTTTCAACTCCGCCTGTTTTGATAATCACAACGTTTACGTCGTTCGCTTCGTATAAATGATTATTTCTATCTCTAATAACATTTCCTGGAGTCATATTTTCAATAAATTCGTTTAACAACATTTCAAGATCGAAAATATCCATTGCTGAGTTACTGAAATGAAAATAAATTCGATGCTCAAGAGCTAGAGCATGTAGTATGTAACCTTCAAACTAGAATAGACAGACCACCAACGATTTGAAGGAATGAAAATGATGCCTCAGTAGTTCATGGGAACTTGCTGTCAAAAGAATGATACATACTGGTGAAACAGAACTTCAGCTTTTGGCGAACCATCAACAGATTGACGATATTCAAACGCCTTGACGACGGTTGGTGAAGCTCGGCACTTATCTACTAAAGGCATAGCTTGTAGAGTATTCAGTACTTCATTTCCATCATCATTCATATGTTGCTGTACTGTTTCAGGCCACAACTGAAGGAGTTACAGAAATTGGAAAGACTGTAATCCAGGTGATACTTCCTGGATCGGACCCAGTTATTACCACCACTACCGAATCTACTACTACAGAGACCACCACAGAATCTACTACTACGGAGACCACCACAGAATCCACTACTACAGAGACTACCACAGAATCCACTACTACAGAGACCACCACCGGTACTACCGAGTCCTCTACGTCCACCACCGACGCTACCGAATCCTCTACGTCCACCGCCGGAACTTCTGAATCCTCTGCGACCGATCCCGGCACTACTGAATCCTCTACTACCGAATTCTCTACGTCCACCACCGATACTACTGAATCCTCTACTACCGAATTCTCTACGTCCACCACCGATAATACCGAATCCTCTACGTCCTCCACCGACAATACCGAATCCTCTACGTCCTCCACCGACAATACAGAATCCTCTACGTCCTCCACCGACAATACCGAATCCTCTACGTCCACCGCCGGAACTTCTGAATCCTCTGCGACCGATCCCGGCATTACTGAATCCTCTACTACCGAATTCTCTACGTCCACCACCGATACTACTGAATCCTCTACGTCCACCACCGATAATACCGAATCCTCTACGTCCTCCACCGACAATACTGAATCCTCTACGTCCATCACCGACAATACCGAATCCTCTACGTCCATCACCGACAATACCGAATCCTCTACGTCCATCACCGACAATACCGAATCCTCTACGTCCACCACCGACAATACCGAATCCTCTACGTCCACCACCGATATTACTGAATCCTCTACCGCCGATTCCAACAATACTGAAACCTCTACGTCCACCGCCGAAACTTCCGAGTCCTCCGCGACCGACCCCGTCACTACTGAGTCCTCTGCGACCGATCCTCGTCCTCCCTGGTCCTCTACTAATGACCCGACTTCATCCGATCCCTCCCCAACAGAAACGCCTACAATAGGTATGATTGGGTACACCTGTTTGTATGCAGATTTTGGTTTTCCACTAACAATAATTTGACATGTGTTTTAACACTGGGTCTTCGGTATAAAACCCGAGCGCTCGCATCAGAGCCAATGCCGGCTGGCTTCCCCATTGCCCACACTCCGCACTCACGACAGGCTTTCTGTCCTTCAGTTACCACGTAGACATTAGGGTCAGTAGTCCACTTTCATTTGCGAAGATGGGAAGGCAGTTATCTTTATAACGTATGTTTGTATGTAAATGTAGTTTTAAATACGAATTGGTTCTTCGCGTTCGTGAAGAATTCATCCTGAACTTTGCTGCACAACTGCCTCCTTCCAGAACTTCAATTAACGATCTTGTGAATAAATTTGAGACTATTGGTTCAGTGCAAAACAAGAAACACGTGCGAAGACGTACAGTGTTGACAGAAGAAACAGACGAAGTTGGTAAACATCTTGAACGTTCGCCACGGAAATCACTATCCAAGTTAGGGTTTTAGTGACTTCTGCAAATACAGCATTTTCTATGAGGTAATTGTTTATTTTCCTGTATTTTATATACAGACATACAGGGATACAGAATTAAGAAGCGAATACAGAGTGCTGACACGGTTGGCTGTGACATGTCGTGCTACCCAGACGCAAAACCCCGTGCGAGCGGACAGTTTTATACCCAAGACCCTGTATTTGCCAAAGGGAGAATGTTAACAACCTTCTTTAACTGGGTATATTTAAGTATGAATGTTTTCAAGCGACTGTAGGTGGCAAATAATGTTTTCCAGCTAACCTAAATCAAACTTCAAAATATTGATTTATGCAACAAGTGGATAATCTTGAGATTATATCACGAGTGAATGTATGTCGCAAGAACCACAGTGAACATGACAATTTTCACGAGTGTAATACTTGGACTGTCAACGAGTCGAACATAACGCTTTATGCAATCTTAGCATTATAAATTGTAGGAAATACATAATTAAATAATTCAGGATGCACAGCTGACATAAGTGAGCGCGTCTTACGTAAATAAGAGGTTAGTTTCTCTCCTCGCATTTCATTTGTTATAATCTGGCGTGTTGAACTGATAAGCAAGATTTTCCATTCCTGGGAGAGAAGTGAACAGGTATTATGGACTGTGTTATAGCCCACAATCAGCACATCGTTGTAAATAATTATGAATTCAGAATATATTTGTTCAATATTCATAATGTACAGATGTTATTGTCTTTGATGCTCAGAGAAAACATCCAAAATTTTGAAACTGCACATTACGTGCAGAAGCAAGTGATTATTATAAATAAGAATACGTATTCATATATACATTTAATGTTAATTTTGGAAGCCCGTAGGCAGACGGAAATATACGTACGCTGGGAAAAACAGACCTTTTTAGAAATACAATAGACAAACTTTTTCTAGGGCGCCAGAAGATCGGCGATAGTCTTTTTAGGTACGCCGGACGTGTCAAGAACAATGGAACCTAGGATTATACGTTTAAAGCAAATGTTTTGGAGACACGTGCTTTATCTTGAGATGGCATCAGTTCCCATGTGAACGTTTCGAACGTTTATGCTTCAAACTCGGTAAGAAACCTAAGTTTGGCAGTTTCTGTAATATTTATTCACCAATAGGAAAATGACACATATTTTACGGAAATTGTGTCAACGAATGATATTGTGACTTTGTTCAGTTTTTCAGCTCTCACTTTTCTCAGTTCTCATGGTCAATGTTTCTTTTTCTGTTATTACTTCGTTTCTATGCAGTTCTACTTCACTAATGCCACTTCACTAAGGTGAACTAGTTCAATTCTCTGTCACTTCACTTCCTCCGTGACGAAGCCTCTTCACGCCGGAGGTTCACTTCAGTCGGGAGTCGAACACAAGACCTCCACAATCCGTCGCTCCGCAGTAGCACTTGCTGCATGTCACAACAGTAGTCGCCAACTCGCTAAGAGAATCGCTCTTGATGTCTCACCAGAGACGCTGTCGCTAACTCACTGACTGACTCGAGAATTCTGCTCTCGCGAGAGCGCTCGCTTATATAGTCAGTGGAATATTTTTACAAGGTTCTCGAACGTTCTAGAACTATTTCGATACATTTTCTGGAGGAGGGGGGAACAATCTTCCATAAGGTTCTAGTTATCTGCCTATAGCACCCCGGTGTTTACGCTGACGAGCGGAGTTATCGTGTTTACTCCGACCGCCGGCGCCGACCTCCCGATAACCTTGGGACATAACTGCTCCGTCATAATATTAAAGGAAGATGTCACGTGACTTGGTAAGAGAAACACAAGAATTACATGGAGAGATCTGAAATACACGAGTAAAATCACTTGCAATTTGCAAGTATGCAGGAACGGACATGTAGGACTCACATAAACGGAATGTGCGCAGAGGCAGGCACGTAAAGCACTTATAATGTGGAAGTAGCCTAAAGCGGAGACGAATACAGGCAACATAATTTTAAGGTGAAACTACGTGATGCTACGTAGTGCCGGCGAACGTGACGTGTTTAGAGTTATAGTAAAGGAAGATTATGGCGAACAGTTCATGAAATCGGCCTCTGACGCGAAGACAAATGGTTGTGTGGTCAGAATCGAACCGCGAGAGGGGAGCTAAAGGGATAATATAATCTGGGTGTGAATACAATTATTTAGCCATAAACGCCATCTTTATTAGGCATAGGAAAAGACGACCTGAGGTAAGAGATCTTCTGTATCTCTCCTTCTCCTTCCCTTGGCGAAGGCGGCTCCTGCCCCAAATATAGGGTAGTTAAATTATGTTCGGGCCCACTCGCAGCCTCTCTCTACTGCGCGAGACAGCCGGCAGTCGCCAGGGAAATTACGCAGGCAGAAGCGGACTAAATCCTTATCTTATAATACATGCTGAAAATTTCGACCTTCTGCTCTCAAACAGGCAGCATATCTCGTGTAAGTATTCTCGCTCACTCTCCAAAGCTCAGCAGCAGGAATTCTTGTGATGAAATGCCTCATTATGATCAGAAAATTGGAGTGTGGTGTGCGATAAGTGCAAGAAGAATAAAAGGGTCCCATATTTTTTGATGAAACAAATGCAGAGCGATATCAGAGGATAATTCTGAAGCCATTTTGCAATCGCTTGACAGAAGAAGAGAAATCGTATGGTTGGTTCCAGCAAGATTCTGTAACAGCACATACGGCTGCTGAATCATTACATGCAATAAGAGAGGTGTTTGATGACAGAATAATTAGTGTTGATTTGTGGCCCCCTCGTTCTCCTGACCTAACGAGTTGTGATTTTTATTTATGGGGTTCTTTAAAAGACAAAGTGTATCGTTCCAAACCTCGCAGACTACAGGAACTTGGAGAAAACATTGTGCAAGGAATCACAAGAATTCCTGCTGCTGAGCTTCGTAGAGCGCGCGAGAATATTTACACGAGATATGCTGCCTGTTTGAGAGCAGAAGGTCAACATTTCCGGCATCTATTATAAGGTAAGGATTTTAGTCTGCTTCTTCCGGCGTAATTTCCCCGGCGACTGGCGACTGTCTCGCGCAGTAAAGAGAGGCCGCGAGTGGGTTCGAATATAATTTAACTACCCTATAGTATTATATTCTCTCTAAAATCCGTGTACCAATTACTCACGATGTTGAATGCAATATGTTTATAATGGTAGGATTGCATAAATGTGTGTCCCACTGGTAATCCTCTCGATGTATTTAGTATGGAAGTCTTCATACTATATGTTACCCATGAACTCTGGTGAAATTTTCAGATCCTCCTGTACAGAATCTGTGGGACTATACCGTGCTAGTGATCACTTTGAGAGAAACTACAGCCACATCAGTTACTCTTGCATACTCTGAGGTAACCAATATGCACTGCAATTTCAGCCTGCAAGTGGACCCCTCTGAAGCAGCAAGTAAGTAAGGTGTTGTAGTTATGCTATTATTATGTGTTGTTAAGGGAAGACTAGATGGTAAATTGTAAAAAGCACACACACACACACACACACACACAAACACACATGACCTTCTCTGCCCTCTATCGTTTATTAGTGAATTTACAAACTAATCTTACTAAACCTTATTTTTATATCCACCTTATTTTAATCCAAATAAACCTTGAAACAGTTGCATTAGACATTTCGTTATAGATTCAAAGAGAACAGCGATAGTCAAATGTTTAACAACTGGACGCTATATGCCGGCCTTAAAATTTCATACTGTTTCTATGCAATCGCGAGAAACAACTGAATGTTGACAGCATTTTAAGAGAACGACCAAGAAATTAACAATTTTAACCTTAAATAACGGATATCTCAGAAATGGTCTCATTCATTGTCTTCTCAAAATCTTCATCCTTTGTCAATTTCGTTATTTGAGGACCAACAAAAATTCCAGCCTTTAATTTGTCTTGTGTAATGAAGGAAAATTTCTTGGAAAGGTACTTGAAGCAGAGTCTATCCTGTGGTAGAGCCCTTACAAATTGCTTCATCAAGCCCAATTTTCTGCGTAGTGGCGGAAGCAATATCTTTTGTCTCTCTACAAGCGGTTCGTGCAGGATGTTTTTAGTTCCAGGCAACAAGTTTCTCCTCTGTGGCCATACTTTCACACCCCAATGTCTTTGCTTTGCTCGACTGTCCCATTCGCACAGAAAACAAGGCATTTTTGTGAACCCAGCTTGTTGTCCTAATAGTATTCCAACAACTTTGAAATCACCTCAGATACGCCATTTGTGTTCCTCGTATTGGATACTTGTTAAAAGTATCTTCATTTTTTCAACTGTCTTTCATTTAAACTGAATGTGCAACAGGAATGAACCCATACATATTCCCATTATGAGTAACACGCCGTTCAGGCTCCTCTTTGATGAATCTATAAAAAGTCTCCACTGAGTAGGATCATGTTCAATGTCATAAAAGTGCATTAACTCGTTTATGTTATTGCAGTAAACAAAGGACTCGATTTGTGAGAAAAAAGGAACTAGCTCTTGTTCTCTGTGTTGTACCATGAGTAATGTGTTCCTGGATCCAGAAGATTCTTATTTTTAAGACGGGAGCCTAGTAACTCTGCAGATTCCTTAGACGAATTCGGTGATTGCATGAAGTTCACTTTCAACACCATCTGCTTCCAAGTTTTCTAAAACAGCTGGAGGAAGAGGAGCAGGCAGATCTCCGTGTGGAACTGGCCTGATGGCTGAGGAATACTTGGATACACAATGTGTTTCTTATTTTTCGAATTGCACCCCTGAACATTAGCTAAACAGAAATAACAGTCATTAAGGTGGACTTTAGGCTCCCTCCACACCATAGGAATTGCAAATGGCATGCATGATTTCTTTCCTTTTATCAACAATCTTAACCTCTCAACACAATAATGGCAAACTGTCTTTGGAGCCCAGGCCTTGTCTTGGTCACCAAGCTTCATTTTAAAATAAGCATGGTACACTTTTTTGACAAAGTCTGTTATATCAGCTCTCTGCTGAAGCACTGTATAATTGCCACAGATGTAGCAGAAAAGATTTGGATTGTTCACACACTTGTGTGTAGATATAATGTATTTATAACTACAATCACGATATAGCACTGGTAATGCAAGCCTCTTACATTAACAACAATGACTAAATTACAAATAACAACCAGCTTCTACAGGTGCATCAACCTAAAGACTTACAAGTCTGCATTGAGAAATTTCCCTCCAAGAAGTGATAAATTTCCCTTCAGCAATACTCATCTACTGGCTCAACTCTATATTTTTGAAGTGAAATTGGGAAAAACCTGTACGTGATAGAAAAAATCTGATGTGTTACAGTCACATGACTTTCTCTACTCTAGTACAAACTATTTTTACAAACGCTTATTCTCCATCTACTTCATGTTAAACATTTGCAGACTCTATCTTATTGCTAATTTTCTTGTAGATGTAAGGGGAATATATATTTACAAGGGCAATATAGAAATACAGTAGCCTATAAGCACTACATATCTCTTAATAGCTGGTTGCTATGTGCAGCACCATTCCCTTTGCCACAGATTAATACTCTTTGCATATCCAAGACAAAAAAAAAATGAATAACGAATTCCCATTTGAGAAAATAAGTATTGAAAAATTTAAGGGAATAACAAGCAATATCTCGAAAATGGTTCACTCGACAAAAAAATGTATATGACATAAAGTGTGTATTTTAACGCGATCTACACTTTTTGTGTAGTAAATTTTAGTCTATCTCTTATGGTTTACCAATTATGCAAAAGTCGTTCACAATGAAGAATACTTTTGGAGACATTCCCAGAAAATTCAAGATATACATTTTATTTGTCATGCAAATATCTTAAACATATGATATTTTAATCAAAATTGTTAGAGCCGTTTTTGAGAAAATTAAAACTTTCGAAAAATCTTCCATGTAAAGGGTAATCTGGGGTGGGGGATTTTCTTGAAAACCTTCTTGTCGCATCTCTGGAAGATACTGATCCTAAATACCAAGTTTGGTGTTTATCCGACTGTTTGTTTCTGAGTTATCCTGTTCACAGACAGACACACACACACACACACACGGAGATGTTTCCAAAAATGCTTTTTTTGAATTCAGGGGGTCTCAAAACATATATTTCCGGTGAAATCTCGGTATCGAATTTTTGGGTGGAATACAATACTTCCCCTACTTACTATACGTAGTAGAGAAAGTAAAAACTGAAAGCAGTTCCGAAAACAGCATAAAAAAGTGAGTCAGAATCACTTATTAGTTTTCATTCATCCGATATCATTCAGACTTGTGTTATCAATATTCGTAATTAGAATATTGCATCATATATCATACCTATATTCATTCCGTTTCAAACATATCAATACAATATACTGTCTGATTTACCCGATGTACGGATAGCTTTTCAAACTCGAACAACCAATTCAATTCATTTCATTTACCTTATCCCGTTCTTATTTATTCTACAATGATGTAGAAGATTTTTATGGGGAATCCTCCCCTTTAACCTTTATAATTGTAATTTTGCACAGCCCCGACTGTTACTAATAACGGATGAAAAATCCTCTAATATTTACACAAAACGATGCGAAACATCGACGGCACGTCTGACATCGTTTGATTTTACATGCATTTTCATGGAGCAACAACTATTTCCTACTCCATGGCATTCTCTACTAAAGGTTATGACCTTTTTAAGCATGTTATTTTATAACATCAATGTGTTCGTATTCAAGTACAAGGGCTTTGTATATCGTGTTTTACGAGGGTCGTCCAATAAGTAAGCTTACCTATTTTATAAAAAAAGATTACACACAATTGATCATGGTGAATTAATTTTATTTATATTGTAAAATCCTTCTGTTACTTTTCTACATGGTCAATATGTTTTTCCAAGCATTTTTGGGGACGTGACACAACTTCTTCCAAGCCAGTGTTGTACCAGGTCAGGTCCTGTGCTCGCAACCAGCTGCTCACTTCTGATTGATCTTCGTCAGGGTGTTAAAGTGCTTACCTCCAAGATGAGCTTTGAGCAGGGGAACACGTGAAAATCACTTGGAAAAAGATTTGGTGAATATGGAGGATGCGAGAAAACTTCCCAGTTGAATCTTCCGAGCTCCTTCTAGGTCAAGATTCAACTTGGAAGATATCTCGCATCCTCCGTATTCACCGGATCTTGCCCCAAGTGATCTTTACATGTTCCTCCAACTCAAAGGTAAGCATTTTTAACACCGATGATGAAGTCAAATCAGTGAACAGTTGGTTGCGAGCACAGGACCTGGCCTGGTACAACACTGGCTTGGAAAAACTCGTGTCACGTCCCCAAAAATGCTTGGTAAAACATGTTGACTATGTAGAAAAGTAACAGAAGTATTGTACAATATAAATTAAAATTAATTCAACATGATGAATTGTGTATAATATTTTTTTCGTATAAAATAGGGAAACTTACTTATTGGACGCCACTCATATATTTTAGTTATTTATGAAATTAAACTAGAAGATGTTTTAAAGAACAAGTTCGTGAGAAAGAATTGGACTTTTCAATGGTGAAAGAATTATCAAAACCGGTCGAGAGGTTTTTATGTACAGGTTTACAATACCAGAATACTACTGTATGTTGTAAAGAAGGGGCGCGTGTAACATTCATTTTCTCCGCGATGTTAGAGAGTTTGAAGCCTCGCCAAGTTAAACCCATGTTTGTTTTTGGATGGTTTACGGCACATATGTTAATGCAATGTGTAATTATGTTGGTTTGCTCGCTCTGTAGGTTTGTTCACCATTGACGCCAATGGAACGGTTTCTACGGCAGCTGCAATCGACCGCGAAAGCAAAATATTTAACCAATCTAACATAGTTCGATTAAAGCTATTCCGAACCTGTGATAACCCAGCACACAGCACGCTGTCCGGCAATGATGTTCCATGGAGCGTTGGGTAAGTAGCAACAATACCTAACTAAACCTTCACATTATATTATTATATGTACAATCTGAAGCTGCACATGAATTTACGCAATAATCCTGCAAGTCCTGACTAAGAGTAGTATACCAATCCAAACTGCTGTCTCTCTAATATCGCAAAAATATTAAAATATAAAATAACTTCGATAATTGCCACAATATTGCAAAATATGCGTCAATTTCACAACAATTGGCTATTTTAAGTTCATAGCCACCTATATTTGTTGCAATCTGTGCAATTAACAAATTGTGCAACTATGGTATAAGGGAAAAAAACCGAGCGGGATGGCTCAGGCGGTAAAGTCTGCGGCCCGCATTCAGGAGGCCCCGGGTTTAAATCCCGTGGGCCGACCAATCTTTCTGAGGATTTTTCATGGTTTTCCTCAGTCGCCAAGGTAAATACCGGATTGGATATTTAACATCACGACTCAAAGTTCCACCCTAAGTCTAAAACAATAATTAAATGAAAAATAGGTGGTAATAGCGAATGCTATGCCATCTATCTACAGACAATGTAAGCAGTTAGACTGGACGGCACGCTAACGCCATCTGGACGGCACGAAGCAGAAAACATACCTAGAAGGTTAATTGTACACCTTTCTGTGCGAGGGCGGCGGTTAGACTGGACGGCACCCTAACGCCATCCGCACGGCAAGAAGCAGGTGGTTACAGGGATGAGACCTAGAAGACTGTCTGCCTTTATATGGGAGCGGCGGTTGGACTGGACGGCACGAAGCAGAAGATTCGGTAGCTGTGCGCGAGGGTCTCTGTGACACATGACGGAGCGGGTGGTTACAGGGATGAGACCTAGAAGGCTAACTGTTCATCACATATCGTTCTAAGGGTTATCCACCAACAGATCCGTCGCGATATGACCAAGGAGTTAAAGCGACGTAAAATAAAATAGAGTAAAAAAATTCCATTAAAGTGGTTTGAATCGTATCTTAGCAATAGCAAACATCTAACTGAAATCGAATCTGAAATAAGAAATTCAAAATAAATTAAAGCTCCACCTTCTGGTTTGGAAAATGTTAAATATGGAGTACCTCAGAGCTCGATACTGGGTATTTTTACTGTATATTAATGAACTGGCCATAAACAATAACTTCCCGTCGTCCTCCGTGGTGTAGTGGTTATCATGCTAGCCTCTAGTTCCTGGACATTCCCGAGGTCGCGGGTTCAAACCCGGCGGAGGGCGATGGCTTTCTTCCCACGGGAAGTAGAGCCGGTGGTCCCTTGTCGTAAATTTACGGCACGTAAAAGAACCTCAAGCCTAATAAAGAGGCCTCTGAGCAAAATTACCAGTCTTTCACGTCCAATATAGAATGGGACGCTAAGGAGTGCAGCAGTTACTACATTTTTTGTGTAGTAAAATTTTGTCTATGTCTCATGGTTCACCAATTATGCAAAAGTTGTTCACAATGAAGAATACATTAGGAGACATTCCCAGAAAATTCGAGATATACATTTCATTTGTCATGAAAATATCTTAAACATATGATATTTTAATCCAAATCGTTAGAGCCATTTTTGAGAAAATTTTCGAAAAATGTTCCATGTAAAGGGTAATCTGGGGTGGGGGGATTTTCTTGAAAACCTTCATGTCGCATCTCTGGAAGATACTGAACCCAAATACCAAGTTTGGTGTTTATCCGACTGTTCGTTTCTGAGTTATGCTGTTCACAGACACACACACAGACATGTTTCCAAAAATGCTTTTTTTGGATTCAGGGGGTCTCAAAACATGTATTTCCGGTGAAATCTCGGTATCGGATTTTTGGGTGGAATACAATACTTCCCCTACTTACTATACGTAGTAGAGAAAGTAAAAAGGTATAGTCTTGGGGTCCACAGAGCTTAGAGTTACCTACTCGATATTCATCTTTTCAGGATAAGGGAAGTTGTTGAATGTAAAGCGGACACCTCTGTTGCGACATTCACCAAACTGTAACACAAGCAAGTCGTCTGTTTATAGTTGACTTTGAGATTTGCATTTCTGGTCCACGTCGTCAGAAAAGCTGGCGTTTAACTACCTATGTGGCTCCGCGGTAACGTGCGAGGCTCGTATTCGAGAGGTCCCAGATTAGATCCCCGTCTGGCCGGCCAATACGACCATAGGTCTTTTTAGTCATTTCCCCCGGTCGGTAGGCGAATGATGGGGTGGTTCCTCTTGTACCACGAATTTCGTCCCCATCGTTTCCTTTCATCTGTTTTAGGGTTGAAGGACCAGGAGACGTCTTCGGTATGTTGCGGCAGGACGGCGGTTGCGTGTCTCGGGCCGATGGGATCCCCCCAGAATGCAGGGGTTAAGACGTTACTTGCCGGCGCCAGGAGGTACTCCATCTAAACCCTGTTCTTACTAGCGTTCACCGTCCGGTTCTGGTCGCCCTTCGGGTCCCCCCTCCCTTCCAGGGGTCACGTCAGAAGCAATCAGGGTGACTTGGTCAGTTGCGGTACTGTGTTCTAGTTTCTGCGTGCTCCTACTCCTACCTATATTTTTAGTTCCTGGACATGCGCCAATTTGGTGAGAAAAGGGGAGAAGAGCACCTTATTTGCTGTGGATAAGAGTAACGCTAAGGACGAGAGGAGGGATTCCCCGAAACCGGGGCAGAGCACCGCATGCAGACCAGCCAGCCCCTTGCGCTTCTATCGTGACTTCCGGGAGGGAGGGAGGGAGGGAGGGAGGGAGGAGGAGAGAAAGCCAAACAACCATATCTGGATGGCGGGCGCAAGCACACACAAGGTCCCTAATTTTTCCAGATTGGAAGCCTCCAACGCCACCCGAGCCCACTCTATTGGGCTCCGAGTCTCCGCAGATCCCCCGAAGAACTTCCCGCCCGAAAAGCACCTAGAGGTGGATTCCAGCCGAACACTCCCTGGACATCAGGATGAAACCTCTACAGAGCACATAGCCACCTTCCAGCCGCAACTTGCCGAGTACGGTCGCCTGGTCCCACAACCCTGAAACAGATGACAAGAAAGATGATGGGTACGGAAATGAGCGGTAGGAGAGTCGCGACAGATGATGAACGACTCCAGCATCCGTCTGCCAACCCGGGGAAACCACGAAAAACCTATGGGTCAGAGTGGGTGGACACCGGGGATCGAACCCGGAACCTCTCGAATGTGAATCGTACACGTTATCCTGGCGCCACTTCGGTTTATATTCTGTGTGTACTTGTTTATGTTGCAGGCCTCAGAAGATAGAGTACAACGTGACTGCCGAAGAAAATGCCATCCTTCTGGTGGTGAAGGTGGAGGATGTGAATGACAACCGTCCCTTCTTTCGGGAGAAATCGCTGACTGTGGGGTATCCGTCCAAGGATTTGGTCATGGAGGTGCTACCGCCATCATTGGCAACAGTACAGGTATTGTAATTTCACCAGAAGAGGTACCCTCACAATACAAGTAACAGACACAGAAAACGTGACATACGAGGGGCACTATTTATATTTTGAGCCTTGGCAACCCTGAATGTTGTAGTTGCCATCTGACGTTTCCAATGGAAAGTTTTACATTTTTGACCATAATCTACTTCAAACATTTTGCCAATAGAGCATCATTTGTTTTGTTTACACTAACTTGAAAATTGTGTGTCAACAAAAACATGGAATTAACTCGTGAAAATATTCGTGCAATGATTTATTATGACATGCGGCGTGGATTATCAAGACAAGAGTGCATCGATCAACAAACTTCCACATTTGGCGACTAAGTTCCATCCTTTGCCACTGTGAAACGCTGGTATAACGAATTTAATCGTGGCCGCCGTTCGCTCAATGATGAACTTCGTGAAGATAGTCCAAAATCAGTTGTGCCAGAAAACATTGATGCTGTGCAAACACTGATAATGAAATATCGTCATGCGACATACTGCGAGATTGAGGCAACCCTAGGCATTAGTTCCACTAGCATATATAAAATATTGCATGATTATTTGGCCGTGAAAAAGGTTTGCTCTCGTTGGATCCCACATAATTTGACGCAATCCCAAAAAGATGCTCGTGTCGATTAGTATACAAAAATGCTCAAGAAATACAATGGCGGTGCCTCAAAAGACGTATATAATATTGTAACAGGTGACGAATCATGGATCTATGCGTATGAGTCAGAACGTAAACAGCAGTCGACTGTATGGGTGTTTCAAGATGAAGCAAATCCAACAAATGTTGTTCGCACTCGAAGCACTTCGAAGCAAATGGTCGCCTGCTTTTTCAGCAAAACTGGCCATGTAGCAAAAGTGCCTTTAGAGGAACGTAAAACGGTCATTGCCGAATGGTACACAGCCATTTGTTTGCCGGAAGTCTTCGGTGAAGTAAGGAAAACCAACAAGAACCGTAGGATCGTTCATCAAGACAATGCGAGCGCACACACATCTCGTCTAACATAGTATTTGAAGGCTCAAAAAATCGAATTTATGGGTCTACCGCCACACAGTCCTAATTTGACACCCAATGACTTCTTTTTGTTCTCGAACATCAAGAATAAATGCGTGGACAAGGATTTTCGTTGGCAGAAGAAGCCGTTGATGCCTTCAAAAACCATGTTTTGGAGGTGTCCCAAGAAGACTCGAATAAATGCTTTGACAAATAGTTCAAACGGATGCAAAAGTATTGATCATAAAGGAGAATATTTTGAAAAACAACAAAGCAGTTTTCAATCGGAAATTACTTTGTTTTAATTATTAGGCTCAAAATATAAATAGTGCCCCTCTTAGGTATTGTGTTTATTACTATTATGAGAGACACATCCCACAGGCCGCAACTTCCGCGACGCCATTAGCTTAATCTACCCGTGCAGTAGCGAAGAAGTCATATATTATTAGTATTGTTGTATAATTCCTTTCATCTTAATTGTGTATTCAGCTCAATATATTGGTCATTTTTACTTTCTCTACTGCGTATAATAAGCAGACGAGGTATTTTATTCCACCCAAAAATGTTTTGCCAATATTTCTGCGAAAATACATAATATGAGGCCCCTGAATAGAAAAAATCATTTTTCGAAAAAGGTATGTGTGTGTGTGTGTTGAGGGTGGCTAATGTTATTTATTTTAACATTATTGTGTATGTGTGTTTACTTCTCGCGGTGAAGCCATCTTGTGACGTGATTCTTTGTTAGATTTGTAGCTCCATCTGGTGTTAGCAATTTGCGGTAGTATTAATATTTGTTTGAAAGAATGCGACTGTTATTTTATTCAATTTTGGTTTACTGTCCCCCGGCTAGCTATTATCTTTTTTGGGTCGAGCACTTCTCTTTATACAGGTTGTGTAAACGGAAAGGAATCTTTTATCCAAAGATAACACTGATGAAGAAATTTGTTTTACACTTTTATTGTCGAACACAGTCACTATCACATTTACACATTGATCTTGACACCCGCCAAAACTGAAACTGTTATAATAACTTCATTACTGATAATTCTTAATTCGCGTACTTCAACTTTTTGTATAATTAACTTTATAACACTTGAGATTTTTCATAACTCTGTTACGCGTAACCTGCAAATTGATATCCGACGTGTGGCGTACAAATACTTTCGACGAACTGACTGAAGGCGACGTGTACTTTACAAACATTTTCGATGAACTGAGCGATTGACGGACTTTACCTCTAACCTAGCTCTATTTATACTCCCACTCCCCGATATGCCTAAAGATTATAACTGAACTGCAATTGGCTAATAAAACGCGCCAACATTAGCGTCTATTTTTATATCCAATGAAAATTATGAATACATATGCTCTAGGGAAACGTTCCAGAAGATTCTCAAGGAAAAACGCGCCAACATTACGTAACTTCCTCGTTTCCAATAATGATAAACAGCTCACCCCCTCGCTGCATTATTGCACGCTATTATTGTCAGTTTCAGTAAGGCGGTATAAACTTCTTTTCAACAATAATTACAATCAATAAACATCTTAAATCAATGTCACATAAAAATGCATATTCATATTACAATCATTATTTACATTTAAGTAATTTGTGATACAAATTACTGCATCAGTGTGTGTGTGTGTGTGTGTGTGTGTGTCTGTGTGCCTGTGAGCAGCATAACTCAAAAATGAAAGTTTGGATAAATACCAAAGTTGGTACTTAGCTTCAGTACCTTCCAAAGTTGCGACTCTAAGATTTTCAATAGAATCCCTCCCAGCCTACCCTTTACATTTTCCGAAATTTGTATTTTCCAAAAAATAGCTATAACAATTTTTATTAAAGTACCATATAATAAAGATATTGACATGACAAATAAAATGTATATCTTGAATTTTCTGGGAATATCCTGTGAAATTCTCTTCACTTGGAAGAAACTTTTTATAATCTTGTATAACCGCTAAACGTTAAGCGATGGACGAAAACGTACTACACAAGAAATGTAGATCTCTTTAAAACACACATTTTAATTCAAACAAGCTTTTTATGGCATATGCCATTTCTGAGATATCCCTTATTAAAGGTTCAAGTTGTTCATTTTGTTGGTCATTCTCTTAAAGTTCTATCAGCATTCAGTTGTTTCTCGCGATGTCATGGAAACAGTATGGAATTTCAAGGCCAGCATATAGCGTTCAGTTGTTAAACATTTGACTATCGGTGTTCTCTTTGTATCTATAACGAGATGTGTAATGTAGCTGTTTCTGCAAAGGT
The DNA here is from genome assembly GCA_030765065.1 of Deroplatys truncata. NCBI lineage: Eukaryota > Metazoa > Arthropoda > Insecta > Mantodea > Mantidae > Deroplatys > Deroplatys truncata. Next base: position 27,681,697 of record CM060981.1, on the reverse strand, counting down.
TTATTTGGATTAAAATGTAAGAGACAGAAAAATAAAGTTTAGCAAGAATGGTTTGTATACCCACTAATAAAGATAGAGGGTAAAGAAAATCGTGTGAATGTATCACATCAGATTTTTAATTTCTCTATCATGCACATAGTAGGTAGAGAAGATATTGCATTCTACTCAAAATTTGATACCGAGATTTCGCAGGAAATACATGTTTTGAGGTCCCTGAATCAAAAAATCTTTCTAGAAGGCCCGTGTTTGTATCTGTGTTTGTCTGTCTGTGTGCCTGTGAAGAGCATAACTCAAATACGAAAAGTCGGATAAACACCAAACTTGGTATTTAAATTTAGTACCTTGCAAAGATGCGTCACGAAGATTTTCAAAAAAAATTCCCCACATTAAACTTTCCTTTACATGGAACATTTTTGAAATTTATGATTTTCTAAAAAATGGTTCTACGATTTTGATTAAAGTACTATATATTAAAATATCTACATGACGAATAGAATTTATATTCTTAATTTTCTGGGAATAGTCTATCAAGTCCTCTTCATTCAGAAGGAATTTTGTATAATTTTGTATAACTGCTAAGCGTCAAGCGATAGACGAAAGCATTCTCCATAAAAGTTGTAGATCTCTTTAAAACGCATAATTTATTCAAATAACTTTTTTGTGGCATAAGCTACGTCTGAGGTATACGTTATTAATGGTTTGAATTGTTCATTACTTAGTACTTTTGAAACCCTATCAACATTCAATTGTTTCTCGCGATATCGTTGAAAGTATGGGATTTTAAGGGAAGCGTATCCAGTTCTTAAACATTTGACTACCGGTGTTCACTTTGTATTTATAACGAAATGAGTAATGTAGCTATTTCTGCAAAGGTTTATTTGAATTAAATGCAGTATATAGAAAAATAAGCTTATGTAAGATTAGTTTGTATACCCACTAATAAACGACAGAGGGTAGAGAAAGTTTTCTGTTTATTTTACGTCAGTTTAACTACATGGCGATATCGCGGCAAATCTGTCAGGAGATACCCCGTGGCCGGTGTGTGGCGGACAGTTAGCCTTCTAGGTCTCATCCCTGTACCATACCATGTTGCTTCCTCACGGGTTCATAGAGATCTGTGTGTCTCTGCTTCTACGGCATTAGGATGCCGTCAAGCCTACCTTCTTTCATTATCTGTGGACAAATGGCAGAACATTCTCCATTGCTATCTATTTTTTCTTAAGGTGGAACTTAGGAGCGTGATATTAAACATCCAATCCGGTATTTACCTTGGCGATTATGGGAAACTACGAAAAAAAGCCCAGTCAGATTGGTCGGCCCACGGGATTTGAACCCGGGACCTCCCGAATGCGAGCCAGAGGCGTTATCGCTACCAGTTTTTAAATACTTTTATCATCGTTTTTATTAGAGTCATCAGTAAATTGTTTATCGCGATGTTATGAAAAGAGTATGGGATTTCAAGGCCAGCACATAGCAACCTACTTTTAAACATCTGTCTATCGTATCGGGTTCCTCTATCCACCTGATAGCAACAATGAAATGTAGCTATTTCTGCAAACGTTTCTCTATTAATATGAAGTGCATAGATACATAAACGTTCGCGTAAATTGTTAGCAAAAGCTATATAAAATAAACGATAGTGGGTAGAGAAAGTCATGTGAATGTAAACCATTTTTGGGGGGAGAGGTTCCAAAATTGTACAGTGGATTACAGGAAATCCTGCTTAGATATAACTGGGTTATTAGATCTGATAGGATATTACCCAATTTGCCCTCGGTATTACATCGTGTAACATTGTCTTTAAGGCAGCACAAATTTAAAGTGCTCCGCGTCTCTCTGACTTGACTTTTGGCCGGAGATGCCGCAGTAATTCACAGTAATTATCTGTCTTCACCACAGAAGACTCCAACTTAAACAATTTTGCACTGGCTGATGACAGATGCTCTTGTGATATGAAACTTGCTCTCTGGGAAAAATAAGAAAAACCAGATGTGTTACATTCACATCATTTTCTATACTCACTATCGTTTATTTGTAACCTTTTCTATAAACTAACATAGCTTTTTAATTTCTTTACTAAGTACCTATGGCAGGTAGAGGAATTATTGTTTTCCACCCAAAAATTCCATATACCTATGGCTGTATTTCTGAACAGTATAACTCGAAAACGCAATTTTGGTATACACTGCACTTGGCGTTTAAGTTCAGTATCTTTCAAAAATGCGAAACGAAGATATTCAAGAAAATCCTGGCATTAGGATTGGTGTTAGGGTGGCTCAGACGACAACGTCCGTGGTCCAAATTCGGGAGGTCCCCGGTCGATTCCCGGTAGCCGCCCACTCTTGACTATGGAGTTTTTCGTGGTCTTCCTCTGGTCACCTAGGCGAATGCTGAGGTGGTGTATTCCACCACGCTTTCCCTTTCATCTTTCAGGAAGTATCTTCGGGTTCTGTGGTGCGGCTAGTGTCGGGCAGATGCCATGGTTGCTGCACTTTGTAAAGGAGAGAGCAGCTAAGGTAATTAAGCGTTCCGGCGAACTTAAGTTAACAGGAAACCAATTACGTCAAGGTTAAGGTAGCTAGAATTCAAGAAATAAGAGACTGAGAAACTGCACGTAGGCCAGTTCGGAAAAATGCGAGAGAAAGAATTCTTGGAAGTTGTGTTTCATATGCGTAAGATTTGGCAACGTATAATGTAAAAACTTTGTTGGGGTAGTTCTAAAGTAAGCGTGACTTAGTTAATAAAAAAATCTGATGTGTTACATTCACATGACTTTCTCTACTCCTGTACAAACTATTTTTACAAACGCTTATTCTCCATATGCTTCATATTAATCGAGATGTTAACCTTATTACTAATTTTCTTGTAGATGCAAGGGGAATTGGTAGGCTTTAAGCGATAGTCAAATATTTTAAGAGCTGGTTGCTATGTGGAGTATTGCATTCTCTTTGCATTGCCAGGACAAAAAAAATGAGTAACGAATTTGAGAAAAAGTATAAGTATTGGAAAATTGAAGGGAATAACAAGCAATATCTCGAAAATGGTTCACTCAACAAAAAAACGTGTATGACATAAATTGTGTATTTTAACGCGATCTACATTTTTTGTGTAGTAAAATTTTGTCTATCTCTTATGGTTTACCAGTTATGCAAAAGTCGTTCACAATGAAGAATACTTTTGGAGAAAATTCGAGATATACATTTCATTTGTCATGAAAATGTCTTAAACATATGATATTTTAATCAAAATCGGAGGCATTTTTGAAAAATTAAAATTTTCGAAAAATGCTCCATGTAAAGGGTAAACTGGGGTGGGGGATTTTCTTGAAAACCTTCGTGTCGCATCTCTGGAAGATACTGAACCTAAATACCAAGTTTGGTGTTTATCCGACTGTTCGTTTCTGAGTATTGCTGTTCACAGACACACACACACACACACACACACACACACACACACAGACACACACACACCGACATGTTTCCAAAAATGCTTTTTTTGGATTCAGGGCGTCTCAAAACATATATTTCCGTTGAAATCTCGGTATCGAATTTTTTGGGTGGAATGCAATACTTCCCCTACTTACTAAATGCAGTAGAGAAAGTAAAACATGTATTGCTAAAATTAGCATATTTTCTTTCGTGTACAGCCTCTTTTATGGTGATCTGCAGTTCGTAGCAGTTCCTAAGACCTGGGTTATCATTTACTCAGCGGAAGCCTTGAAATTGTTTTTTGTGGACGCTCTAACTGTTGTGGTCCTTAGCGACCCATTCTATATTGGGCGTCAAAGACCGGTAATTTTGCTCAGAGGCCTCTTTATCAGGCTTGAGGTTCTTTTACGTGCCGTAAATCTACGACACGGGACCACCGGCCTTGCTTCCCTTCGAAGGAAGCCATGCTAAGGATTTTTAAGCCTGAAAAAATCCATCGCCCTCCGCCGGGTTTGAACCCGCGACTACGGGGGAGCTAGAGGCTAGCACACCACAGAGGGCGACTTTAGTAGTAGCCGCGAGGGTTTTTGCCGGTAAGCATTTTAGCGACTCTCGGTAATTACGCTTAAAATGTTTTTCATTTCTCACCCTAAAATTTATACTGTAGAAGTTAACAGGTATAATAATTCAACTGTTATAGCTTCGAGTGCTACGATTCATAATCAGTTTCGTTCTTTATCTTCAAACGGTCGGCTACTCGCTTCAATAGCTCGGGCATTAGATCACAATAAATTCTCAGTCAGTTTAAACTGCTGTTATCCTTTCACACTACACCCGCACATACCCTGAGAGAAAGATCTCATAGCCAACCACTGTAGCAGTCGGCAACAGAATAAACAGCAGATATTGAAGACGACGTCAAAAAGAATGGCTAAGTATTGAACAATTTGTAACATTAATAAAGGATACGAGTGGTACTATTTATATTTTGAGGCTTGGCAACCCTGAATGTTGTAGGTGCCATCTGACGTATTTAATGGAAAGTTTGACATTTTTGACCATAATCTACTTCAAACATTTTGTCAATAGAGCGTCATTTGTTTTGTTTACACTAACTTGAAAATTGTGTATCAACAAAAACATGGAATTAACTCGTGAAAATGTTCGTGCAACGATTTATTACGACTTTCGACGTGGATTATCAAGACAAGAGTGCATCGATCAACTAACTTCCACATTTGGCGACTAAGTTCCATCCTTTGCCACTGTGAAACGCTGGTATAACGAATTTAATCGTGGCCGCCGTTCGCTCAATGCTGAACTTCGTGAAGATCGTCCAAAATCAGTTGTGCCAGAAAACATTGATGCTGTGCAAACACTGATAATGAAAGATCGTCATGCGACATACTGTGAGATTGAGGTAACCCTAGGCATTAGTTCCACTAGCATATATAAAATATTGCATGATTATTTGGCCGTGAAAAAGGTTTGCTCTCGTTGTATCCCACATAATTTGACGCAATCTCAAAAAGGTGCTCGTGTCGATTGGTGTACAAAAATGCTCAAGAAATACAATGGTGGTGCCTCAAAAGACGTACATAAGATTGTAACAGGTGACGAATCATGGATCTATGTGTATGAGCCGGAACGTAAACAGCAGTCGACTGTTTGTGTGTTTCAAGATGAAGCAAATCCAACAAAAGTTGTTCGCACTCGAAGCACTTCGAACCAAATGGTCGCCTGCTTTTTCAGCAAAACTGGCCATGTGGCAACAGTGCCTTTAGAGGAACGTAAAACGGTCATTGCCGAATGGTACACAGCCATTTGTTTGCCGGAAGTCTTCGGTGAAGTAAGGAAAACCAACAAAGGATCGTTCTTCATCAAGACAATGCGAGCGTACACACATCTCGTCTAACAGAGTATTTAAAGGCCATACAGTCCTGATTTGGCACCCAATGACTTCTTTTTGTTCTCGAACATCAAGAATAAATTGCGTGGACAACGATTTTCGTTGGCAGAAGAAGCCGTTGATGCCTTCAAAAACCATGTTTTGGAGGTGTCTCAAGTAGAGTGGAATAAATGCTTTGACAAATGGTTCAAACGGATGCAAAGCTGTATTGATCATAAAGGAGAATATTTTGAAAATCAATAAAGCAGTTCTCAATCAGAAATTACTTTGTTTTAATGATTAGGCTCAAAATATAAATAGTGCCCCTCGTACCATGGAAATGACTGATGCCACAATAAACAGTTATATGAAATACCTAAATTAGTATGTTTTAAAGAGATCCGCATTTTTTGTGTAGTACGTTTTCGTCTATAGCTTAACGTTTACCAGTTATACAAAATTCCTTCCGAATGAAGAGGACTCCATTTTTTAAAAAGCAAAAATTTCGAAATATGTTGCATGTAAAGGATTGTTTGGAGTGGGGGCATCTTTTGGAGGATGCTGAACTAAATACCAAGTTCGGACTTTTCGTTTTTGAGTTATGCTGTTCACACATATACGGACCTTTTGCGGGATTCAGTGGGCCTTAAAACATGTATTTACTTTCTGTGCTATCTAGGTGAATAATACATAAAGTATTAAAATTAATGAATACAGAAAGCCATGTGATGTTTAATAAAAATGCTTGTGCCCTTTGGGATGGCACATAGAAGAAATGGTGTGTCAGCGAATAGCATATTTTTGAGCGGCTTGTACACCCTAGGACAGCGAATATGCACTCGGTCGCCTGTTCCTGATGTATGCAGTTGTTGAGGAGGCGTGCAGGTTCCTGATAGCTGCTATTGAGCTCCTCTACCAATAAAACGCTTCCCATTAAAAATATGGCTCTCGCACAGGGAACGTCTTTTCATTTGCAAATTTAACTTCTCTAAGTGCAAAAACATGGAAAAATAAAACCGAGTGATTTACTCCAACTTTATTGGCAGCTGGAAACTTCTGTGGAACATTCCTTCTCTTATCGGAAATGAGAATTAAAAACAGATCAAACGATTTACACGCGAACTGCAGCCAAACGTTTACTGCAGCCTGTTCCAGTTACATCGGAACACAGTTGCTGAATTGTGCCTTGAAGACAGACATTAATTCTTCATAACCAACTTACAACACCTGTGATTAAATTCTTCAATATTAAACGACATTTTTATAATATCCAATTATTTCTTCTATGCTTATATTATATAGAGAGATAAGTTGTATGTATGTATGTATGTATGCATGTGTGTAAGTGTGTATTTATACTGTGTATGTATGCATGTATGTAAAGTATGTATGTGTGTATGTGTATGTATATATGCATGTATATAAAGTGTGTATGTGTATGTATATATGCATGTATATAAAGTGTGTATGTGTATGTATATATGCATGTATGTAAGTGTGTATGTGTATGTAATGCATGTATGTAAAGTATGTATGTAAGGTATGTGTGTACGTGTATGTATGTAAAGTATGTATGTGTGTATGTAATGCATGTATGTAAAGTATGTATGTATGCATGTGTGTATGTATGTGTGTATGTATGTGTGTATGTATATGTAATGCATGTATGTAAAGTATGTGTGTACGTGTATGTATGCATGTCTGTATGTATGTGTGTATGTGTATGTAATGCATGTATGTAAAGTATGTATGTGTGTATGTGTATGTAATGCATGTATGTAAAGTATGTATGTGTGTATGTATGTAAAGTATGTAAGTGTGTATGTGTATGTAATGCATGTATGTAAAGTATGTGTGTACGTGTATGTATGTAAAGTATGTATGTGTGCATGTAATGCATGTATGTAAAGTATGTAAGTGTGTATGTGTATGTAATGCATGTATGTAAAGTATGTATGTGTGTATGTGTATGTAATGCATGTATGTAAAGTATGTGTGTACGTGTATGTATGTAAAGTATGTATGTGTGTATGTGTATGTAATGCATGTATGTAAAGTATGTATGTGTGTATGTAATGCATGTATGTAAAGTATGTATGTATGCATGTGTGTATGTATGTGTATGTATATGTAATGCATGTATGTAAAGTATGTGTGTACGTGTATGTATGTAAAGTATGTATGTGTGTATGTGTATGTAGTGCATGTATGTAAAGTATGTGTGTACGTGTATGTATGTAAAGTATGTATGTGTGTATGTGTATGTAATGCATGTATGTAAAGTATGTATGTATGCATGTGTGTATGTATGTGTGTCTGTAATATTTACAATGCATATGTGTATGTATGTAAAGTATGTACGTAAAGTATGTATGTAAAGTATGTATGTGTATGTATGCATGTGTGTCTGTAATATTTACAATGCATATGTGTATGTATGTAAAGTATGCATGTGTGTATGTGTATGTATGCATGTGTGTATGTGTATGTATGCATGTATGTATGTGTATGTACGTGCATGTATGCATGTGTGTATGTGTATGTATGTATGTGCATGTATGTATGTAAAGTATGTATGTGTGTATGTGTATGTATGTATGTGTATGTATGTGCATGTATGTATGTAAAGTATGCATGTGTGTATGTGCATGTATGCATGTGTGTATGTGTATGTATGTGCATGTATGCATGTGTGTATGTGTATGTATGCATGTGTGTATGTGTATGTATGTGTATGTATGCATGTGTGTATGTGTATGTATGCATGTGTGTATGTGTATGTATGTGCATGTATGCATGTGTGTATGTGTATGTATGTATGTGCATGTATGTATGTAAAGTATGTATGTGTGTATGTGTATGTATGTATGTGTATGTATGTGTATGTATGTGCATGTATGTATGTAAAGTATGTATGTGTGTATGTGTATGTATGTGTATGTATGTAAAGTATGTATGTGTGTATGTGTATGTATGTAAAGAATGTATGTGTGTATGTAAAGTATGTATGTATGCATGTGTGTATGTATGTGTGTCTGTAATATTTACAATACATATGTGTATATGTAAAATATGTATGTATGTAAAGTATATATGTATGTAAATTAAGTATGTAGGTCTATGTCTGTAATATATACAGTGTATGTGTGTATATTTTGTTATGTATGAATGAGTATGTATGTATGTATGTATGTATGTATGTATGTATGTATGTATGTATGTATGTATGTATGTATGTATGTCAAAATACACTTAACCGATTTTGATAATTCTTTCGCCATTCGAAAGCCCTACTCTTTCTGACGTACATGCGCTATAGAACATCATCTAATTTCAATTCATAAATTGCTAAAAGATTAAAAAGAATTTACAACCACAATACAAGTTGGCTCCGCGGTAACGTGTGAGCCTCACTTTCAGAAGGTCCCGGGTTTGATTCCCATCGAATATCCACTCTTCCCTTGGGTTTTTCGTGGTTTCCCTGGTTGGCAGGTGACATTGGGATGGTTTCTCATCTAACACGATTTCCTACACCTCATTTCTCTTTTATTCCGTTTCCTTCTCATCTTTCAGACGTTCCCACATTTCATGACAGTGTTCCGAGAGGCGACGAGTGATTCAGTGCCTAGGCGGCTAAATCAGGTTTCGGACAATAATGGAGATTGGACAGATTATTAAAATAATGTCTAGTAAATGTATTATAATATATTAAAACACGGCTATCATATGTAAGTGATGACCAGTAAAGCTGTTGCTCTAAGTTATATATTCATTTGAAAATAATCTAGAGTTGCGCAGGTAAAACAGGACATGCGCGAAAAGGCAAACAGATACACACACCTCCGCTTTGCTATACATACCTGTGAAGGCCAGTAGAATGCCTGCCAAAACAAGGGGGGACGACACAAATGGAAGCCAGTGTACCATTATCATAATGGAAATTCAAATTCATGCTCATGCAAATTGCAAAGCTTGAAATATGCAAAATTTCAAATTGCTGTTATAACTTTAAAATGCTTAGAAAAGGAGTTCTAAGTTCCTTTAAGGAATGTTGAACCAATATATACCGTAGCAATATGTAATGATTATATTGCAAATTTAACTTAAGTGGCTAAACAGGAAACATTGAAGATGTTAGGCTACTTGTATGACTTCAGGATTAATGACCGAGAGAATATGGTTCCTTTAAAAGTATATCACGTGCTAATTGGCCAATATACCTTTGCAATAAGTTTAACTTCATCCGCTTACACGTGTGGGTATTAGCTCTCGGAACTTCATCTCGCTCGTGCCCAATTCGACTCAGCTTTCCTCATGAACAAAATGCTGCCCCAAAAATACAGAAAACGGAAAGGTAACAAAGAGACTTATACAAGCTTAACACGCCCCAAAACTCTAATGCACAATTACAATATAAAAACGCACAACAGCAAACAAACAGACGCAGAATTAAAGCTCATACTAACACCAATACGTGCCCTCAAGAACGAGCACGCACATAGGGAAAACAAAATATCTACATTGCCTAGACTGTCCAAACTACTAAGAAACTAAAAGTGTTTAAGATGGCGTGGAAGGAGTCCGTCCTACCTTATGTCAAAACACCACCATGACGAACGCGCCCGGAGAAACTTCCATCCTTATAGCGCACTCCCAGCAACATTCACTCCGATCACCCAAAGGCCCTCTTACCGACTCAAACCAGTACGTCTTCACATCCTCGCCCCAAGCGGAAATTAGCTACAACAGCCAAACAAAAATTAGAATGCGCGCCTAATCAAAAACAGCGCCATCTCGTGAAAAACATACACCCCCAAACCCGAATAAAAAGCTAGGCAAAGAACTTGACAAGACTTCACAGTACTATTTCGTGCTAACAGGGAACGTTAAAACGACAGACAAAATAACATCCAAGGCACTTTATTCGTGAAGATCTCATAAACATACATTATGTTTATACAAATCGATAGAGCCATATTTGAGCACATCAAAAATAACGAAAAGTTTTCAGTGTAACGGTAATTTGCAGTAGAGGTAATTTCGTATCGTATCCATGGAAGATGTTTAATTTAAATGTCAAGTTTGGTATTTACCGACTTTTCCTTTTTAATTATGCTGTTCATAAACAAACATATGGACCTTTTTCTAAAAACGCTTTTTTTTACTATCTTTAACACGCAAATACCACGTAGAGAAGGCATTGCATTCCATTAAAAAATACGATATAGAGATTTCGCCATAAACACATGCTTTGAGGCGCTCTGAATCCGAAAAAAGTATTTTTTTACTTTCTCTACTACGTATAGTAAGTAGGGGAAGTGTTGTATTCAACCCAAAAATTCGATACCGAGATTTCAACGGAAATACATGTTTTGAGAACCCCTGAATCCAAAAAAAACATTTTGGAAACATGTCCGTGTGTGTGTGTCTGTCTATGTGACTGTGAACAGCATAACTCAGAAACGAACAGTCGGATAAACACCAAACTTGATGTTTAGGTCCAGTATCTTCCAGAGATGCGAAACGAAGGTTTTCAAGAAAATCCCCCACCCCAGATTACCCTTTACATGGAACATTTTTCGAAAATTTTAATTTTCTCAAAAATGGCTCTAACGATTTTTATTAAAATATCTAATGTTTAAGATATTTTCATGACAAATGAAATTTATATCTCGAATTTTCTGGGAATGTCTCCAAAAGTATTCTTCATTGTGAACGACTTTTGCATAACTGGTATACCATAAGAGATAGACAAACTTTTACTACACAAAAAATGTAGATCGCGTTAAAATACACAATTTGTCATATATATATATATATATATATATATATATATATTTTTGTTGAGTGAACCATTTTCGAGATATTGCTTGTTATTCCCTTAAATTTTTCAATACTTATACTTTTTCTCGAATGGAAATTCGTTATTCATTTTTCTGTCCTGGACATGCAAAGAGAATGGAATACTCCACATAACAACCAGCTCTAAAAATATTTGACTATCGTTTAAAGCCTACCAATTCCCCTTGCACCTACAAGAAAATTAGCAATAAGATTAACATCTCGAATAATATGAAGCATATGGAGAATAAACGTTTGTAAAAATAGTTTGTACAAGAGTAGAGAAAGTCGTGTGAGTATAACACGTCAAATTTTTACAAAAAGGTCCTGTGTATGTGTGTGTGTATGTGAGAGTGTGAGTCTGTGAAAGCATAATTCAAAAACGAAAAGACACATAAATACTAAACTTGGTGTTTAGGTTAAGTGCCTTTCAAAGATGCGACACGAAGATTTAAGAAAAGCCTCCCCACCCTCAACTACCTCTTACATGAAACATTTTTCAACATTTTTTTATTTTCTAAAAAATGGCTCTAACCATTTTGATTAAATACCATACATTAAAGACATTTACATGACAAATTAAATGTATATCTTAAATACACTGTGAAGTCCTCTTCATTCGGAAGGAATTTTGTATAATCTTGTATAACTGATAAACGTTAAGTAATAGACGAAAACGTACTACACAAAAAATGTAGAATTCTTTAAAACACACAAATTATTTCGAATGACCTTTTTGTGGCATACGCCGTTTCCGAGATATCGGTTATTAATAGGTAGAGTTGTTCAATACTTTGTCGTTCTTTTGAGGTGCTGTCGATTTTAGTTGTTTCTTTTGTACGTATCTATAACAAAACGTGTAATGTAGGTGTATCTCGATTAAAATGAGGTACATAGGAAAATAAACTTTCATAAGAATAGTTTTATACCCACTAATAAGCGATAGAGGATAGAGAATTTCATGAGAATATATCACATCAGAAATTGTTTATTAAGGTTGACTCCAAACACGGATGGAAATCTCAATATGGAATTTTTTGGGTGGAATGCAATTAATTCCTCTACCTAGTAGAGAAATAAAAAAAAACAAATCAGCGTGCTTGAAACTATGTATTTGTTTAGAATTCACCGATTGGTTCTCTTAGTTTTAAATCATTTTTTCCTCAGAAATATATTATAAGCTTGAAGAAGCTTGAATAAAGATAATAGATTCAAGAAATGATGAACATTAAAAAGAGATGAAAGATAGGATTAATGGTTCTTCCACACAAGCCGTGTGTTGGACAGGGTTGGAAAGGCAGAATCAAGCGACTGAAAAATGCAATGCCATAGCCGGAATTTGAACCACGGATCTCCCGGTCTCCATTCGGTTGCTCTAACCTCTGAGCTACCATGGCAACATGCCACGGCATGACACTAAATTCTCCAGCTGATTCGCATGTTTCCCGGTAAACCACAAGGAGATTTCAAATTGTATTGAGATGACATACCCCAATGGCGAGTTGCAACGTTGTAAGTACTTTAAGTCCTGGGCTTCATAGTTTCAACCATTATTAGGTTAATTAATGGGATTACTTGTTCTTCCACACAAGACGTGTGTTGGACAGGGTTAGAAAGGTAGAATTAGGCGACTGAAAAATTCAATGCCATTCGCAAAAAGGAAAAAAGAAAAAGCGCAAATCAGCTGGAGAATTTAGTGTCATGCCGGCATGTTGCCATGGTAGCTCAGTGGTTAGAGCAACCGGATGGAGACCGGAAGATCCGAGGTTGAAATAACGGCTATGGCATTGAATTTTTCAGTCGCCTGATTCTACCTTTCCAGATGAAAGATAGTTTATAAATGGAGAGCCAATAGAGGTAGTAAAATAATTTGGAAACTGCAATGAAGTTAAAGATGTTATATGGAATAGAAACTTGAGGAGTGACAATGGGGTGGCTTAAGATTGATGTAGTCCATAGGATGTTTTTTAGAGAAGTTTTGGGTTTACTGAAGAGATCACCAAGGAGCGTGGCCCTACAGAGTTAGGAAGAGTAGTGAGAAAAGGTATAATAATGGAGGCAGTTTTGAAGTTTTGGAACAGATGTTTAAATTTAGATGACATAAACATAATGAAAGAATGCATGCCATTCCAAAAAGACGTTTTAAGAGGAGAAAGTTGGTTTGGGGAGATTGAAAACGTGTTAGAAGAAACTGACATGAGGAATATTTGACTATTAAATAAAAACAGTAACAATGGGTTTTGGAAAGATGTGAGAATGAGGGTGGACTACATAGAGAAACAAGAGATATGGGCTAGTTTTCAGGACAAAACTTCGTTGGCTTTGTATAAATAGTTAAAAGAAATTAGGGGAGGGACTCACATGACTTTCTCTACTCTTGTACAAACTATTTTTTACAAACGCTTATTCTTCATATGCTTCATGTTAATCGAGATATCGAGATGTTAATCTTATTGCTAATTTTCGTGTAGATGCAAGGGGAATTGGTAGGCTTTAAACGACAGTCAAATATTTTAAGAGCTGGTTCCTATGTGGAGTATTCCATTTTCTTTGTATTACTAGGACAAAAAAATGAATAACGAATTTGAGAAAAAGTATAAGTATTGGAAAATTTAAGGGAATAACAAGCAATGTCTCGAAAATGGTTCACTCAACAACAAAAATGTATGGACATAAATTACGTATTTTAACGCGATCTACATTTTTGTGTAGTAAAATTTTATCTATCTCTTATGGTTTACCAATTATACAAAATTCGTTCACAATGAAGAATACTTTTGGAGACATTCCCAGAAAATTCAAGATATACATTTCATTTGTCATGAAAATATCTTAAACATTAGATATTTTAATAAAAATCGTTAGAGCCATTTTTGAGAAAATTAAAATTTTCGAAAAATGTTCCATGTAAAGGGTAATCTGGGGTGGGGGGATTTTCTTGAAAACCTTCGTGTCGCATCTCTGGAAAATACTGAACCTAAATGTCAAGTTTAGTGTTTATCCGACCGTTCATTTCTGAGTTAGGCTGTTCATAGACACACACAGACACACACGGACATGTTTCCAAAAATGCTTTTTTTTGGATTCAGGGGGTCTCAAAACATGTATTTCCGGTGAAATCTCGGTATCGAATTTTTGGGTGGAATACAATACTTCCCCTACTTACTATACGTAGTAGAGAAAGTAAAAATGGTACAATTTAAATAAAGTAAGAAACAAGGCAGAAACAATTAAAATGTTGGGGGAGATTTTTAGGGAATGTTCGAGATAAGTGGACAAGGAGCCTAAGAAAGGAGCAACAAAAGGGTTTCAGGCTGGAAAGTGAATATATAGTACAGTATCTTTATCCCATATATACAACCTATGGGTTAAAGTATGGGAGAGCGAGTTTATAGACGCACTAGATTTTTAAAATGCTTTAGACGTAAGTTTCATATCAATCTATATCACGAATAGCTTAATGCGGTTAGAATACTATAATATACAACAGATCTATATGAATTAGTCTTTACTGGAGAAAGTCATGTGAGTGTGCATCAGATTTTTATTACTATTTCATATTTTCAGGCTGTAGACCTCGACATAGGAGAAAACGCAAAGATCGAGTATATGATTGGAGAATCACGCAAACAGAAGGACGATGACCATGATGATGATGATGATGATGATGATGATGATGATGATAACGATGACCATGATGATGACGACAGCATACAGTTCGTCGTACACAAAGACACCGGAGTGGTGTATCCTCGCCAGCGTATCTTCCAATACAAAGACACTTCGTTCTCTGTGATGGCAAGAGATAGCGTTGGTGTTGGAGGTTCTATTCAGATAAATGTAAGTTAGTGTCATAATCTAAGAGAATGATCTAAGATTACATAAATAAAATCGTATATGTATGGATAGCTTTAGTAGCGGCTCGCAAGTATATATTTTGGGTGTTCAAAAACTTTTAATCAGACATCCCTGAAGATGTGAAATATCATCTGCTGCTTATGAACAAATTGACATGACTATAGCCGCTCCCATCAATAATAATAATAATAATAATAATAATAATAGCGCATTAGTTGTGTGACAAAAGAAAGGGTAGTTTTTGTGGATGTTTATTGTTGTGTGCATAATTAAGTACATCCTTTTAAGACAAGAACGAAGTAATGTGTAAATTAAATCGTAGTTGAGAGTATGGATGGTCTGGAACAAAAGGGAGAAGTTTCCGCTCTCGTGATTATTACTGTATTACTCTAATACAGGCACTGTCTGCCGCACTATACTACCATCTAGTGGCATTAAAGTAAAATTGTAGTGATACTATGGAAATACAGCACGGGAAAAGCTTCGTGCACGACACGTATGTATTTGACCGATAAGGTAATTACGCCATACAAGTTGCGCATGCGCAGAAACCCCTTAATTCAGACACAAGTCAAGATGTGCTAGCGACCCTGTTGCAATATTTCATCGAGTTTAGAGGAGTAGCGTGGTAGATTTAAACGCCGTAGATTTTAAATTACCACATATACGTTTCGTTTAATAGCATTCAAAGGAAACAAAAATACCAGTAAAGTTAGGGTGTTCACGTGCTCTTATGCTCTTTTGCAGCAGACGCCACTGGATAGCATTAGACTAGCATTAATTTTGCCTTGATATATTTGGTAAAATGTATTGTTATGAATATCTTGAGAAATAATCCAAAACCTCTTTATATTACCTTACATATGATTTTTGATGCATTTCAACTAAAATTTTCAATGTCGACACACCTTCTTCAAACTTGCGCTTAGGCCCACATTCGAGAGCTTGGGTTGAATTCCCTTGGCCGACCTTCCTGACCCAAGGGTTTTTTCAGGGGTTTCCCCGGATAGCCAGGCGAATGCTGGGAAGGATAATTACATCGCCCGAATTTCCTGTCGCTCCATTTCATCTGATTGATCTCTTTCAGGATTTCAAGTGTCGGCAGGAGGTCTCAGCGTGTGCATGGCAGGGGAAAAGGATGCTGTATGGAAACCTTCGTCCCCCAGGCTGCGAGCGGTCTCCGGGTCCCGGACTCCCCAGGGGATGTGTAAGCCTAAGGGGAGAGGGGGCCGGCTGCACCAACCAGCACTCAGGGAGTTCAGATCTGTAAATGGTAGGGACCTTGCCCTCTGCCTGTCGTTCCTCTTAGTTCGGCCGTTCTCTGCCTCCTCTCACCTCATCTCTCCCTCCCGAAGACGCCCCGTTAGGGGCCTAGGCGCAAAAGATCTGCGTAGGTTGAGCTGCTAGGTCCCCCTCCGCTTCTAGTCCTATCCTACCCTTCCTCAAACTTTGTCGCAGTTCTCAATGGTTCGTGTTATCTTATTTGTTGAGCGCCTCTTGTCCTCCGGCTAGCTATTAAAAGTCAGTCGAGCAAATGCCTCTAAGCAGGGCGTGTAAACGGAAAGGAGTTGTTGTTAAAAGATAACACTGATAAAAAAATTGTTGCTACACTTTTATTACCGTCACACTTAATTAATAGTTCACATATTTAATCTTTATACACGCCTGACTAAAACTGTGATATTTCCGAATGTAACTACAGTCGTATTAGTGGCCGCGTACCAATTACTTCGCGTACTTCACATTTTTTTAACTATGCGACGTGCACCTCGTGAGAGACTCTTGAAAACTGCGCGAAACTTGCTTATGGCACGAGAATATATGCTCCTTCACCCGAATTGCCTAAACATTATAATATAGCTCCTATTGGTTACCAAATCGCGCCCACTTTAGCGTCTGTTTTGTCAGCCAATCACTTCTACTAAAATATATACTCTAGTAAAGATAGTCTCTCCCTGGCGTCATTTGTTTGTCTCTTCTTAGTGATAAACAACTCACCCCCTCGGTTTATTGTTACCCACTTCTATTGTCAGTTTCAGTTAGGCCGTGTAAACTTATTTCCTAACAATACTTATGGCTAACAAACATCTAAAATTCTGTACATACAATAATATTAATTTACACTACAATCACTCCGGCATTCTCAGTGTTGTGATATAAAATATTGCCTTAACTTAAGTATGAAATGTCAACTTCCTCATGGAGAAAACTGTCTAAAATGCATAAGCTTTAAGGAGCCCCTCGATCTTAACACCTCAATTTAGTAGTAACTTCAAACAAATGTGCAGACAGGGTTATAATAAAATTCGATCATTCAAATACGGAGCCTTTGTTTGGAGCATGGCCGACCCAACCGCAATTCCCTTGCCACCGGGACGCACGCTGTTTGCCGGCATAGTCGGATATTCATAAGCCCTTAAATTCAAGCACATTTATTTATCATACAAATTATAATTATATTAACCAAATACCTTCGTCATAGAAGATGTTGGACATGATGCACACGGTTCTCTCACACCTATTAACAAAATTTGTATTAACACGCATTAATTCCTCATGGTGAAGTAAAATAGTATCTTTACGTTATTTGCACGACGCTTTGGGCGTCAATTTCGAAGTAGGTTGTATTGAAGGAGTTGTATTATATTTCAACTGTTAGAGAGCCGGCAACCACACGAATGGTACCCGGTAGCCTTCGCTCCAAATGTACTTTCCGGTGGCCTTTGCCCCAAATGTTTAAAAATATATTAACTTTGTAATTTTGACTGTTTCTTTAAATATTATATTTTATGTTTGCCTCGGCTGCGTCAGTATTATTGTTAGAGACACGTTTCTCTGAGCAGGGTTGTGGTGAAACTGAAGAATGTAGGCTTACACAGATTTTAAGTTTTTCTTCACTCCATTTATTAATGCTTGACACGATTTAAATAACACTTTACTGATATAGAGAGAGCTGAGAGATTTTTTTAATTACTTGCACTTTTTAACACGTAAAATATTTTTTTTTTGTCTCACACAAAATACGTATTATACTTCTCGAGAACGTGTCTCGCGTCCAGTTATGAGCACTGTCTACAAGCAACTGAACTCTAAATTTGTAAATTTTGATATATTTCAGTTTCTGATGGCTAATTGTAATCCAATAGAATACTTTCATTTAACTAAAGTTTTTTTTCTGGTTGTTATTGGCTAATTTTATACTGTCTCAAAAATTTCATTATTGCTTCCTCCAAGAATGACTAGTAGTATTATTTTTTTTCTTACTCATTATTGCCTCAAGGTTACCTAATTGTAACCTCATTTAACCAATTATTCTCACAGCTCCTACGTTATTAAATTAAGTAATACATTCACATAACATTGTTACACATGTATACAATAATATAAACATTTACAATGACTGTAATATACAATTTTTATACATAGTTACATACACATATTGCTTTAAGGAGGGCTGTTATTGAATTATATTAAATAATAAGACTAAAATCATTTAAATGTTTAAAATAGTGCCTCAATGGAAATGTAAATAAAAGCACGCTTCGTCCATAAAAGAACTAAACGGTGGTTAGTAGAGCGATCATTAATATTATCCAACATCCAATTTCAGGAATTAACTCTACTCACATTGTCGCGTGGTTGTAATTCGCGAACTTCAATTACCTTATGGTTTTAATTTTAAAAGTTAAGTGGCATTCCAAGCCGAGGTTTCCGAAATTCTTGATTCCTGAGCAAGATTTCTTAGGGATTTATTTATACTTCGTTCCATCTCCGATGAGGTCGAGTTTTTTCTCTGTAAGAACACGGTGATTTACTTTCGGTTTCTTATCAAGAATAGAACCCGTTCTCCTAAATCAATTCACAAGATTACGAATCGCTTCTCTGCGAGGCGCACGAAGGGCAGGGAATCTGTCTCACTTCTCTACAAGAGTTTGTTGTCACATAGGAATCATACATGAAGATTCTGTGTGCTGGCATTATAACAGCAGGGAATCTGTCTCATTTTACAAGAGTTTGTTGTCACATAGGAATCATACATGAAGATTCTGTGTGCTGGCATTATAACAGCAGGGAATCTGTCTCACTTCTCTACAAGAGTTTGTTGTCACATAGGAATCATACATGAAGATTCTGTGTCTGGCATTATGACAACAGGGAATCTGTCTCACTTCTCTACAAGAGTTTGTTGTCACATAGGAATCATACATGAAGATTCTGTGTCTGGCATTATAACAGCAGGGAATCTGTCTCACTTCTCTACAAGAGTTTGTTGTCACATAGGAATCATACATGAAGATTCTGTGTGCTGGCATTATAACAGCAGGGAATCTGTCTCACTTCTCTACAAGAGTTTGTTGTCACATAGGAATCATACATGATGATTCTGTGTGCTGAAATTATAAGATCAGAGAATCTGTCTCACTTCTCTACAAGAGTTTGATGTCACACAGGAATCATACATGAAGATTCTGTGTGCTGGCATTATAACAGTAGTGAATCTGTCTCACTTCTCTACAAGAGTTTGTTGTCACATAGGAAACGTAAATGAAGAGTCTGTGTGCTGTCATTATAACAGCAGGGAATCTGTCTCACTTCTCTATAAGAGTTTGTTGTCACATAGGAATCATACATGAAGATTCTGTGTGCTGACATAACAGCAGGGAATCTGTCTCATTTCTCTACAAGAGTTTGTTGTCACATAGGAATCATACATGAAGATTCTGTGCGCTTGCATTATAACAGCAGGGAATCTGACTCACTTCTCTACAAGAGTTTGATGTCACACAGGAATCATACATGAAGATTCTGTGTGCTGGCATTATAACAGTAGGGAATCTGTCTCACTTCTCTACAAGAGTTTGTTGTCACATAGGAATCATACATGAAGATTCTGTGTGCTGGCATTATAACAGCAGGGAATCTGTCTCATTTTACAAGAGTTTGTTGTCACATAGGAATCATACATGAAGATTCTGTGTGCTGGCATTATAACAGCAGGGAATCTGTCTCATTTTACAAGAGTTTGTTGTCACATAGGAATCATACATGAAGATTCTGTGTGCTGGCATTATAACAGCAGGGAATCTGTCTCACTTCTCTACAAGAGTTTGTTGTCACATAGGAATCATACATGAAGATTCTGTGTCTGGCATTATGACAACAGGGAATCTGTCTCACTTCTCTACAAGAGTTTGTTGTCACATAGGAATCATACATGAAGATTCTGTGTCTGGCATTATAACAGCAGGGAATCTGTCTCACTTCTCTACAAGAGTTTGTTGTCACATAGGAATCATACATGAAGATTCTGTGTGCTGGCATTATAACAGCAGGGAATCTGTCTCACTTCTCTACAAGAGTTTGTTGTCACATAGGAATCATACATGATGATTCTGTGTGCTGAAATTATAAGATCAGAGAATCTGTCTCACTTCTCTACAAGAGTTTGATGTCACACAGGAATCATACATGAAGATTCTGTGTGCTGGCATTATAACAGTAGTGAATCTGTCTCACTTCTCTACAAGAGTTTGTTGTCACATAGGAAACGTAAATGAAGAGTCTGTGTGCTGTCATTATAACAGCAGGGAATCTGTCTCACTTCTCTATAAGAGTTTGTTGTCACATAGGAATCATACATGAAGAGTCTGTGTCTGACATAACAGCAGGGAATCTGTCTCATTTCTCTACAAGAGTTTGTTGTCACATAGGAATCATACATGAAGATTCTGTGCGCTTGCATTATAACAGCAGGGAATCTGACTCACTTCTCTACAAGAGTTTGATGTCACACAGGAATCATACATGAAGATTCTGTGTGCTGGCATTATAACAGTAGGGAATCTGTCTCACTTCTCTACAAGAGTTTGTTGTCACATAGGAATCATACATGAAGATTCTGTGTGCTGGCATTATAACAGCAGGGAATCTGTCTCATTTTACAAGAGTTTGTTGTCACATAGGAATCATACATGAAGATTCTGTGTGCTGGCATTATAACAGCAGGGAATCTGTCTCATTTCTCTACAAGAGTTTGTTGTCACATAGGAATCATACATGAAGATTCTGTGTGCTTGCATTATAACAGCAGGGAATCTGACTCACTTCTCTACAAGAGTTTGTTGTCACATAGGAATCATACATGAAGATTCTGTGTGCTGGCATTATAACAGCAGGGAATCTGTCTCACTTCTCTACAAGAGTTTGTTGTCACATAGGAATCATACATGAAGAGTCTGTGTCTGACATTATAACAGCAGGGAATCTGTCTCACTTCTCTACAAGAGTTTGTTGTCACATAGGAATCATACATGAAGAGTCTGTGTCTGACATTATAACAGCAGGGAATCTGTCTCACTTCTCTACAAGAGTTTGTTGTCACATAGGAATCATACATGAGGATTCTGTGTGCTGTTATTATAACAACAGAGAATCTGTCTAACTTCTCTACAAGAGTTTGTTGTCACATAGGAATCATACATGAAGATTCTGTGTGCTGGCATTATAACAGCAGGGAATCTGTCTCACTTCTCTACAAGAGTTTGTTGTTTCATAGGAATCATACATGAAGAGTCTGTGTCTGACATTATAACAGCAGGGAATCTGTCTCACTGCTCTACAAGAGTTTGTTGTCACATAGGAATCATACATGAAGATTCTGTGTGCTGGCATTATAACAGCAGGGAATCTGTCTCATTTCTCTACAAGAGTTTGTTGTCACATAGGAATCATACATGAAGATTCTGTGTGCTTGCATTATAACAGCAGGGAATCTGACTCACTTCTCTACAAGAGTTTGTTGTCACATAGGAATCATACATGAACATTCTGTGTGCTGGCATTATAACAGCAGGGAATCTGTCTCACTTCTCTACAAGAGTTTGTTGTCACATAGGAATCATACATGAAGAGTCTGTGTCTGACATTATAACAGCAGGGAATCTGTCTCACTTCTCTACAAGAGTTTGTTGTCACATAGGAATCATACATGAAGAGTCTGTGTCTGACATTATAACAGCAGGGAATCTGTCTCACTTCTCTACAAGAGTTTGTTGTCACATAGGAATCATACATGAGGATTCTGTGTGCTGTTATTATAACAACAGGGAATCTGTCTCACTTCTCTACAAGAGTTTGTTGTCACATAGGAATCATACATGAAGATTCTGTGTGCTGGCATTATAACAGCAGGGAATCTGTCTCACTTCTCTACAAGAGTTTGTTGTTCCATAGGAATCATACATGAAGAGTCTGTGTCTGACATTATAACAGCAGGGAATCTGTCTCACTGCTCTACAAGAGTTTGTTGTCACATAGGAATCATACATGAAGATTCTGTGTGCTGACATAACAGCAGGGAATCTGTCTCACTTCTCTACAAGAGTTTGTTGTCAAATAGGAACCATACATGAAGATTCTGTGTGCTGGCATTATAACAGCAGGGAATCTGCCCCACTTCTCTACAAGAGTTTGTTGTCAAATAGGAACCACACATGAAGATTCTGTGTGCTAGCATTATAACAGCAGGGAATCTGTCCCACTTCTCTACAAGAGTTTGTTGTTACATAGGAATCATACATGAAGATTCTGTGTGCTGGTATTATAACAGCAGGGAATCTGTCTCACTTCTCTACAAGAGTTTGTTGTTACATAGGTATCATACATGAATATTCTGTGTGCTAGCATTATAACAGCAGGGAATCTGTCCCACTTCTCTACAAGAGTTTGTTGTTACATAGGAATCATACATGAAGATTCTGTGTGCTAGCATTATAACAGCAGGGAATCTGTCCCACTTCTCTACAAGAGTTTGTTGTTACATAGGAATCATACATGAAGATTCTGTGTGCTGGTATTATAACAGCAGGGAATCTGTCTCACTTCTCTACAAGAGTTTGTTGTTACATAGGAATCATACATGAAGATTCTGTGTGCTAGCATTATAACAGCAGGGAATCTGTCTCACTTCTCTACAAGAGTTTGTTGTTACATAGGAATCATACATGAAGATTCTGTGTGCTAGCATTATAACAGCAGGGAATCTGTCCCACTTCTCTACAAGAGTTTGTTGTTACATAGGAATCATACATGAGGATTCTGTGTGCTGGTATTATAACAGCAGGGAATCTGTCTCGCTTCTCTACAAGAGCTTTTGTCATATAGGAATCATACATGAAGATTCTGTGTGCTAGAATATATGGAATTTTGGCATTATAACAGCACTGGCACACTATAAGACAGAAACACATGGTCGCAGAACGTATCAGCCTCAGCATATCATACAGTTCGCTTCAACTTGTAAGCCTGGACACGGAAAGGAAACAGGGCA
Organism: Deroplatys truncata; assembly: GCA_030765065.1. Lineage (NCBI taxonomy): Eukaryota > Metazoa > Arthropoda > Insecta > Mantodea > Mantidae > Deroplatys > Deroplatys truncata. Next base: position 27,658,353 of record CM060981.1, on the reverse strand, counting down.
GTACATAGCACGTAATTCCCCGTAATGCGTCCAAACAAAGGCTGCTCTTATTGAAAAACGAGCAACAGTTGAACGACTAGTCTGGTGTTCCCTTTAAGGAATTGAAAGTTCTAATGTCTACAAATTCGAACCAATCCAATTAACATCTGTATCGAAGAGTTTTTCAGCATAATTATAAATTAAATAAATATTCTAGTCCTACGTATCCAGTTTTACAAAAAAATAATGCTCCAAACATGAAAATCGACTCTCATTAGAAATTTCACAAGCGGTAAAAGTTCGGAAAGTTTAAGCTTTTGAATCTTGGATATTAATACTCTTTTACAATCAAAGTTTAAATTTTGTTAAACATGCAAATGAATAGAAATGGGAGTAAGACCAGGTACGGAGGGGGGACATAGCACCTCGACCTACCAGATCTTTTGGACCTAAGCCCCTGCCGGGGTGAGGAGAGAGGAGACAAGCGCGGCGGGACCAGGAGGCACGACAGGGCAAAGGGCAAGGTACCTACCTCTTACAGCTTGAAACTCCCTGTACGGTAGCTGGTGCAACCGACTCCCCTCCCCTGCAGGCTTGCACATCCTACTGGGGGACCCGGGACTCGGAGATCCCCCATTCCAGTAAACGAGTTTTATAGAGCATGCTTTTCCCCTGCCATGCAACGCCTAGACTCCCACCGACACTTGCAACCCTGAAACGACAAAGTAGATAAAAGATGAAGTGAAATGAGGATGGGGTGAAATAGAGAGACAGGAATTTCGGGGGATGTAACGAATCTTCCCACCATTCGCCTACCGACCCGGGGAAACCCTCGAAAAAAGCCCACGGGTTAGAAAGTTTGGTCACGGAAATCGAACTCACGACCTCCCGAATGCGAGCCACAGAAGTTATCGCCTGAGCGGTTGCAACTGAATAAGAAGAAAAAATGAAAAAATATGTTACCGTATAATATTTTTGTCGTGACTTTACATCTGTGCAATAATATAGGTGAAAATTGTGTTTCTTTTTTGTAAAACTTTGCTTTAAAAATATTAGACTTTACGTATCCAAACATGTTTTTAAAAAATGAGTTAATTTTAGTTTTATTTGAATTATTCCTTAAGTATGAAAGAGCCTGGTTATAAATCGTTCGCGTACATCCAACCGTTCATAAGTTGTTTCACACGCGCAGACTCTAATGCACCTACACACCAAAGTCAAGTACAAGCAGCACTTACAGCGACATTTTGATGAACTTATAGGTGAGAATATTAAAGGAGGACAATATGGCAGTGATCTACCAAGAAGGCTCTACGCTTGAAGACACACAGAAACTGCTACTTTCTCTACAAAAGGCTGCTAGTCTGAAGGATGTGCTGGCGATTTCCGCAGCTGTAGTTGCTGACGACAAGCAGGACAGAAGAAGGACTTCTGTTAGGAAAGACGAAAGCAACACGTTACTCAGACTTGTTGTGTACGGTATTGATGACAAAGAGAAACTGGTACCAGCTTCTAGCATTATTCGGTAAGTACCTCCTTGGTATTTACATTTACACAAGCTAGTATTAAGGTTTCTCTTGAATGACGCGACTGGCAGCCCGCAGCTTCCACCGCGCTGCTATACGAATCCGTTCGTGCATTAGCGGCGGAGCGTCCTGCCGTTTCTCCCTATGATGTCCTACAAGGCTGATATCCGTTGAAAACGTTGTTGAACGCTCGTGAAGCCGAAATATTGGAAACTCACGCTATATGTTCTCCTATAATTGGTCGAGCGTAAGGGGATTTGTTACATAAACTTTATCTGTAAGCATTCCCCACGATAATAATCACACAGATTTAGATCTGGAGAGCGAGTCAATTGTTCTTCATCAAAAACAGGTTATAATGGTTTCTTGGAGTTGTTTCCATGACAGCCCCTATCTCGCCTAATTTTTCCGTGGCTTCAACTATTGCCTCTCTATGTTTGTTTTTGTCTAATACGGACGCAGTCTGTGTAACAGGCTATAAATTGTGTTATTTGTTAGGAACAGTGACACAGAGAATTCTATATAAATTGAAGCTCACAGTCCATGTTCGAACAAAACTTAACACAATAAACACAAACAGCTCCACATAACGTTATTCCACTATGCCAAATGTTATACTGAACTGAAATTACCGTGAGATATACTACCGCAGAGCGAGGTCCTTCAGCCCGGTACCTACCACGCCTCAGATCCGTCGAGACTTGCCAGGTCATTCAAGATAAACACGCTATCACCTATGTAATATAAGCATTTGTATTCAGAGTAAAACTACTTTTTACTTTCTCTACTACGTATAGTAAGTAGGGGAAGTATTGTATTCCACCCAAAAATTCGATACCGAGATTTCACCGGAAATATATGTTTTGAGACCCCCTGAATCCAAAAAAAGGCATTTTTGGAAACATGTCTGAGTGTGTGTGTCTGTGAACAGCATAACTCAGAAACGAACAGTCGGATAAAGACCAAACCTGGTATTTAGGTTCAGTATCTTCCAGAAATGCGACACGAAGGTTTTCAAGAAAATCCCCCACCCCAGATTACACTTTACATGGAACATTTTTCGAAAATTTTAATTTTCTCAGAAATGGCTCTAACGATTTTGATTAAAATATAATATATTTAAGATATTTTCATGACAAATGAAATGTATATCTCGAATTTTCTGGGAATGTCTCCAAAAGTATTCTTCATTGTGAACGACGTTTGCATAACTGGTAAACCATAAGAGATAGACAAAGCTTTACTACACAAAAAATGTAGATCGCGTTAAAATACACAATTTATGTAATTTACATTTTTATATTGAGTGAACCATTTTCGAGATATTGCTTGTTATTCCCTTAAATTTTCCAAAACTTTTTCTCAAATGGGAATTCGTTATTCATTTTTTTATGTCCTGGACATGCAAAGAGAATGGAATGCTCCACATAGCTACCAGCTCTTAAAATATTTGACTATCGCTTAAAGTCTACCAATTCCCCTTGCATCTACAAGAAAATTAGCAATAAGCTTAACATCTCGATTAACATGACGCATATGGAGAATAAGCGTTTGTAAACGTAGTTTGTGCAATAATAGAGAAAGTCATGTAAGTCTAACACATCAGATTTTTATGAATTCTTCTCGAAAAATGTTTTTTTTTTAAGGTATGTTAATTGAAAAAGACGCTTCCTCAAATTCCATGAATATAACTGTGAATTTTCCAATGTCGTTGTTAATAAGGATTAAAGTTAGATGCATCACGTAACCATTTACAATAAATAATTTATGCACATATAATAGTATCATATAAAGGTTGTTTTTCTATCCACGTTACATATATTTGACTAAAGAAATAAGGACTTAGTTAAACGCACAATACTAAAAACAAAACACGAGTGTTCGCATATCTTAAGCAAGCTTTTACTTTCTCTGCCACGTACACAGTAGGTAGAGGAGCTATTGTTCCCCCAAAAATTCGACAAAGAAATTTCACAGGTAATACATGTTTTGAAACCCCCTAAATAAAAAAAGCATTTTAAGAAAAAAGGTCCTTGTGTGTGTGTGTGTGTGTGTGTGTGTGTGTGTGTGTGTGTGTGTGTGTATAGGTGTGAACAGCATAACTCAAAGTCGGATAACTACCAGACTTGATATTTAGATTTAGTACCTTCCAAAGAAGCTACACCAACGTTTTTAAAAAAAAAACCGACCCAGCTACTCTTTAGGTACATGGAACATTTTTTAAAAACTTTTATTTTCTAAAAAATGATTGATTAAAATACCATATATTAAATATATTTAGATGACAAATAAAATGTATATCTTGAATTTTCTGGGAATATCTTGGGAATAGCCTCTTTATTTGGAAGGAATTCTGTACAATCTTGTATAACTGGTAAACGTGAAGCGATAGGCGAAAACGTACTACACAAAACTGTAGATTTCTTTAAAACACAAAATTTATTTCATATAAAATGTTTTGTAGCATAAGCCATTCCTGAGGTATACATTATTAAAAGTTGAAATATTGATTTCATGGTCATTCTCTTAAACTCCTGTCAACATTCAGTTGTTTCTCGTGATGTCATGGAAACGGTATGGAATTTTAAGGCCAGCATATAGCGTCCAGTTGTTAAACATTTGACTATCGCTGTTCTCTTTGTAACTATAACGAAATGTGTAATGTAGCTATTTCTGCAAAGGCTTATTTGGATTGAAATGTCGTAGATAGCAAAATAAGCTTTATTAAGAATAGCTTATACACCCACTAATAAACGATAGAGGGTAGGGAAAGTGATGTGAATGTATCACATCAGAATTTGTTTAAATGGTAATTTCCTATTCGCTTTTTTTCTCTCTCTAGATAATGTAAAGAGCACAAAATTTCAAAGCGATCACATAGCTATCCGCTTTTTAAAACCGTCACTATAGCTTTAGATTGCTGTATTCTCCTTATACTTTCAACAAAATGTGTAATAAAAATGTATCTCGAATAACAAGAAGTAGATAGAACACGCTTTTGTATGAACAGGTTGTAGAAGAGTGAGTAGAGAAACTCATACGATTGCAACAAAAAAGAATTTCTTTGAAGGAGACTACTACTTTCTGGAATAATCTTTACACCCGTGAAGTTTTTATTATAATTCCAAATGTCAAAGATAAGACCAAAGTGGAAATGTGTATTTTGTGTAATAACTGTTCAAGAAGAAAAAGATTGATCTCCAAATTAAAGTGATTATAGAACGGAGGTGGGCACATCGCACACTGGGACCTACATAGATCTATTGTGGTTATCACGCCCAGGAGAAAAGGGATGAAGTGAAGGAACCACAGGAGGCTACAGTATAGGTTATACAACGTAGGCGGACACCTCGCACACCGCGACCTACGAGGGCAGTCCAGAAAGTCCCAGACGTTTTGGCTTATCGTGACGATGAGCTAGAGCCGCCATCTTGGTGGTGTTCCTACATTCAGTGCGCCTCCAGCTGTGGTAGCCTGAGGACCTTGCCTTCCTTACTGTGCTCTCTGCGAGTTGTTAAAATGTGCACTGCAATAGAAAATCCCGCCACTTGTGAAGTGCGGTCTGTGAATAGGTTTTTGTTGGCTAAAACGAACAAACCAATTGAAATTTATCGTCAACTTTGTGATGTTTACGGGCAGGGAATAATGAGTGAAAACCGAGCCAGGCAATGGTACATTGATTTTAAAAATGACCGTACCAATGTTCACGATGAAGAAATGGCTCGGTACACAACGCTTTGATACTGCATGCCGTTGTGCCACGGTGTGATAAATGCCTCAATTTGAATGACGATTTTGTAGAAAAATAGATTAAGAGTGTACCTTTCAAATGTGGATAATAAACGTTGGTATTTGCATTTTGTTAATTGTTTACTTCAAAACGTCTAGGACTTTCTGGATTTCCCTCGTACATAGATATATTGTGGTTATCACGCCCAGGAGAAAGGGATGAAGTGAAGGAACCACAGGAGGCTACAGTATAAATTATACAACAGAGGCGGACACCTTACACACTGTGACTTACATAGATCTATTGTGGTTACCAGCCCAGGAGAAAAGGGATGAAGTGAAGGAACCACAGGAGGCTACAGTATAGGTTATACAACGGAAGGGGACACCTCGCACACTGCGACCTACTTAGATCTATCATAACTACCACGCCCAGTAGAAAGGGATGAAGTGAAGGAACCACAGGAGGCTACAGTATAGGTTATACAACGGAAGGGGACACCTCACGCACTGCAAACTACATAGATCTAACGTGACTATCACGCCTACGAGAAAGGGATGAAGTGAAAGAACCACAGGAGGTACTGGACGCAGCAGACTGTCACAGAGACGCGCGGAAGTCTCTAAAAGTACCAGGCTTAAAGACCCGTCCCTCTGCTGGAGCTGCCTGGAGAGTGTGATGAACGACCGTAGGCCAACCAGCCGTTTAGTGTTCACGGGGTGAGCTCTTTCCTTTAAGCAAGCATCCGCGCACTCTGTCATACGCCACATAGCAACCAGCTCTTAAAACATTTGACTATCGCTTAAAACCTACCATATTCCCCTTGCACCTACAGGAAAATTAGCAATAAGATTAACATCTCGATTAACATGAAGCAGACGGGGAATAAGCGTTTGTAAAAATAGTTTGTACAAGAGTAGAGAAAGTTATGTGAGTGTAACACATCAGATTTTTTAAACAATTTCCATGAGATATGAATTAATTCTAAGTTGAAAGGTTTAAATAAAACGATTTTATATTCAAGCACTAAGGTGCAGCAATTAGAATTAAGATTAGGAGATTTGCGTATTCTAAGTGGTAAATGTGACATGGGAATTAATTACCACTTGGAGTGTTTTATATTACCGCTGTAGGCCATTTTGTTTCACTAAAACAGAGTTTCTAATCCTGTTCTAAACTGGGAAATATTAAACTCAAACTTAGCATCGGAACGAAAACATGCCCCCAATATCTTAACATGGTTGTACCCACGTGTCGCTGTCACCTTTGGTCATACTGTCCGAGACATGTGTCTTAAATACAGCGCTACCAGTGATACGATTAGGAAGTATTTCGTTCCCGCGTCCTGGAAAAATGCTATTATTATTTTAGTAGAGCTATTTTTATTATTCATTTTTACATTGGGGGGTTTCAACCCCCCCCCCCAACCGGCTACGCCGCTCTTTTTCATCCATCCAAGAGTCTTCATTAAAACAGGAAAGATTTTCAATATAACGCGTTTAATGAAAAAATATTATGTTACGTTCACATTATTTGCTCTATCCACTATTCTACAAATTATTATTATAAAAGCTTATTTTTCTTTGTGCTTCATATTAACCGAGATAAGTGTTTTCAGAAGCAGTTTCAGTACACACTTTGTTGTATGTACAGGGTGATTTATGAAGAACTGACACATTTATTTCTTTAATTGTTTCAAAACGAGTTATGCTAGCGACAACTTATTATACCTGAAATGCAGAGAACTTTTGGGAGATTATTTACCTCTGGTAAATGTTGAAAATGTCCTCCATCCTGCATAAGGCACAACTCAACACGTCGTTCCATGTTCCTGGCCACTCGTTGGAGGACTCTGTTGTCAATCTCCTGTGTAATGTTGTGCTTCAGATCGTCCAATGTCTGGGGACGTGTGGCATAAACCCTGTCTTTTAAGTAACCCCATAGAAAGAACTGTGGCGATGTCAAATCCGGAGATTACGGTGGCCACAGGTTCTTGGAAACCATCAGGTCGTCAAAGAAACTTCCAATTAGTGCCATGGATTCATTTGATGTATGGCATGTAGCGCCATCCTGCTGAAAATATCCTTGACTCAGCTCTACATCGACTAGTTGCTCAGCAAATTCATAAAAATCCGCCGTTACTCTGCAGTGTTCACATTGTTTTTAAACAAAATTGGTCCCACTACTCTCTGTGCGTATATTGCGCACCAAACTCCGATTTTAACCGGGTGCATAGGTGCTTCATGAATAACATGTGGATTTTCGCTGGCGCAATAGCGTGAGTTATTTGAGTTCACATAGCCAGATAAATGGAACCATGCTTCATCTGTGAACCATGTGATGGACAATATGGCTGGATTTTGCACAATGAACGTCTGAAACCAACGACAATAATTCAGTCGTCTATCCTTATCTGGTTCCTGTAACTGATGGACAACCGTAATCCTATACGGCTTTAGGCCTGCACTTTCACAGCTCTCTGACACATTGAGTAGCTGTACCGTGTCTCCTGCGACAAACGTCTTAATGATTTTTTGGGTGACTGATCCAGTCGTGCTCTTACATCAACAACAACCGTGGGAAGCCTAGATGAACGAATTTTACCTTTTTCACTCACCAGAGATCCAGTTGTTTCCAATTTGTTTACCATTTCCAGTACTGTGTTTCTTTGAGGAGGATTCCGAACACCAAATTCTCTCTGGTATGCCCTTTGAGTAGCTGTAATTGAATTCGTAATCCAGTATTGCTTTACAAGGAACACTCGTTCATTTAATGTGTACTCCAATTTCAAGTTGACTACAGCAAAATCTGTAAAACATTTACTGACAATAAAACTAACAATTAGGAATATTTATAATGAACAGAAGCACTTCTTATTGTGATGTTATCATATTATATTATTAATTATTATTATTATTCCACGAAAATTAGGAATAAAACATGAACATCTGCGCATCTAGCGACAGGCAATCGAAACTCCAGAATATTCCACTTAATTTGGTGTTAAAATTGGGGTAGTGAGTGAATTTCAAACAGAATAATTTAAGAAATAAATGTGTCAGTCCTTCATAAATCACCTGTATAAGAGGAATACAGGAGGCTGAGATGATAAACAAATGTTTAAAAGCGGGTGGCTTTAGCTGGCTTTGAAATTTTAAGTTACTTCCCAGACATCACGAGAAACAAAAGAATGGTGACACAGCACTTAAAAAATCTAGTGTTGCAAAATTCAAACCAGTAAGAAAACATATTTCGGAACCCTTGAATTTTCATGCGAGTAGCCTATAAAGTCCGCTTCGTACTGAATGCATTTTGTATAATTTTATGTAATTGGAAAGCCATATGAAATACAGAAAAATTAACTGCACGAAACTGTAAACCTTGTTAATCACAGTTTTTTGACGGGGGGCATTAACCATATCCAAGATATCGTTTCCATTAATTTCTATTTTCCAATAGTTTATCCTACATTTTCGGAGGTACTATCAGCAGTTTTTCTCGTGATGTTATACAAAGGCAACATATAGTGACCCCTGTTTAACGATCTGACTATGGCTACGATATCCTCTATCGCTTTTGTACCTACAAGAAATATGTAATAAAACCATTTCTACAAGCCTTTATCTCCATTAAAGTGAAGTAAACTTTTGTAAGGAGAGATTTAAACATAAACCACAGTGGGTAGCAGCCATTTGAATATAACACATAAAATGTTTCTTTATCTATTACTTACCTATGGTTAGGTAGAGGAAGTTTTGTATTCTACCATAAACATTCCATGTGGATCATCGAAACTGCATATTCTGTGGTCCCTGAAAGAAAGAAGAACCGATTTGAGAAAAATCTTGTGTTACACTCACATGACTTTCTCTATTCTTGTACAAACTATTTTTACAAACGCTTATTCTCCATATGCTTCATGTTAATCGAGATGTTAATCTTATTGATAATTTTCTTGTAGATGCAAGGGGAATTGCTAGGCTTTAAGCGATAGTCAAATGTTTTAAGCGCTGGTTGGTATGTGGCGCATTCCATTCTCTTTGCATGTCCAGGACAAAAAAAATGAATAACGAATTTGAGAAAAAGTATAAGTATTAGAAAATTTAAGGGAATAACAAGCAATATCTCGAAAATGGTTCACTCAACAACAACAAAATGTATATGACATAAATTGTGTATTTTAACGCGATCTACATTTTTTGTGTAGTAAAATTTTGTCTATCTCTTATGGTTTACCAGTTATGCAAAAGTCGTTCATAATGAAGAATACTTTTGGAGACATTCCCAGAAAATTCAAGATATACATTTCATTTCTAACGAAAATATCTTAAACATATGATATTTTAATCAAAATCGTTAGAGCCATTTTTGAGAAAATTAAAATTTTCGAAAAATGTTCCATGTAAAGGGTAGTCTGCGGTGGTGGGATTTTCTTGAAAACCTTCGTGTCGCATCTCTGGAAGATACTGGACCTGAATAAAAAGTTTGCTGTTTATCCGACTGTTCGTTTCTGAGTTATGCTGTTCACACACACACACACACACACACACACACACACACACACACGGACATGTTTCCAAATATGCTTTTTTTGATTCAGGGGTTCTCGAAACATGTATTTCCGGTGAAATCTTGGTATCGAATTTTTGGGTGGAATACAATACTTCCCCTACTTACTATACGTAGTAGAGAAAGTAAAAATGTCCGTGTTCAGTCTCTAAATACAAAACATGCCGAGCGAGATATCCCTGCAGTAATGTGTACGACTCGTATTTGTGAGGTCCCGGGTTCTATCCCACTCTAACCCATGGGGTTTTTGTGGTTTCCACGGGGTGAGCACGGTGGTTTCTCCTCTACTACGATTTACTTTCCATCATTTCCCTTTCATTCCGCTTCCTTCTCATCTTTCAACTGTGCTTGTAGGTTTACTGGTGTATGGCGGTGCCGGATCGATGGCGCGGATGCATGCTCAATAAAAAGAATATTTCAGGTGGATATCAGAGGGCTGCTTGATTGTGGGTGGTTCGTCGCCCGCTCTGGGCAGCTAGGGCAGTGGGATGGGTTTGCGAGCTTGGAAATGTAACGGACTTCCGCGCGTCTCTGTGGCCTGTCTGCCTACAACCTGTAGCCGCCTGTAATTCCTTCACCTCATCCCTTCCTCCTGAGGGTGGTAGCCATAAAAAGTCTCTGTATGTTGCAGTGTGCGAGATATTCCCCTCCGTTGAATAACCTAACCTATAAATATGTACAAAACTTGGTATTTAAGTTTAGCATTTACCAACGACGCGACACGAAACTCTTTCCATCCCTAACTACTCTTTACCTTCCTTATTTTAAATCGTTAAAAAATGCCATTAAAACACCATATGTTTAAGACATTTGTATGGATAACATGCCGCATATCTTGAATTTTATACGAATAGCCCGCCTCAGCATTCTCACTGGATTTTGTGTAATTTTATATGACTGGTACACCGCTAGAAATAGACAAAAAATTAATACACAAAAATGTAGGTTTCCTTAACACTCAATGTCCTATACAATTTTGTTGTGGCATAAACCACTTCCGAGAAACACATTTCTATTAGTTTCAATTTTCCAATACATTATTATGCATTTTGTAGTGCTAAGCCACCATTCTTTTGGTCCTCTTGGTGATTTTTGAAGATTTTACTATCGTTTCAGTCTCCTATATCCCTACAACTAAATCTGTAGTGAAACCATTTATTCACATTTTTATCTACACGAGGTAGATTTTCAAAAAAATATGAAATTACCTTCACATTGTTTCCCTACCCTCTACTCTTGATTACTGAGTATACAATTTTCTATCTACTTCATTTTAATTGAGACAAACCTTTACAGATATAGCTACATTACACATTTCGTTGTAGATGCAAAGGGAACAGCGACAGTCAAATGTTTAACAACTGGACGCTATATGCTGGCCTTAAAATTCCATACTGTTTCCATTATATAAAGAGAAACAACTGAAAATCGACAGGACTTGAAAGCAATGCCTAAGTATGAACAACTCGAGCCATTAGTAACGGATGTGTCGGAAATGTATGGTGCCACAAAAAAACTATTTGGAATAAATTATATATTTTAAAGAGATCTACAATTTTTGTGTAGTACGTTTTCGTTTATCGCTTAACGTTTACCAATTATACAAGATTATAAAAAACGCCTTCCAAATGAAGAAAATCTCTTCAGAAAATCCATGATATACATTTTACTTGTCATATAAATACCTTTAATATAGAGTAATTAATTAAAATCGTTAGCCATTTTATAGAAAATCAGAAATTCCAAAAACTTTTCCATGTAAAGGATATTGGGAAATTCTTCCTGTCGCGTCTTTGGAAAATGCTAAACTAAATACAAAGTTTGGTATTTACCCGACCTTTCGTTTTTTAGTTATGCTGTTAACAGAAAGATACACACACACTCATACACACTGATCCTTTTTTAAAAATATTGGTTTTTTTTTTGCATTCAGGGGGTCTCAAAACATATACATCCGGTGAAATCTTGGTATCGAATTTTTGGATGGAATGCAATACCTTCTTTATGTACGAGGTAGAGAAAGTAAAAACAAGCTTTTGTAAAAATAGCTTGTAGAAAAATGGTTAGAGAAAGAAATGTAAGTTGAATACATGTGATTGTTATGAAGCCCTTACTCTCATCTAGGCGAGGATATAGCAGAGTAATTAAGTTTCAATTGTTTTTGATTCAGAGCTGCCGACGAGAGCCCTGGTGATTTGAAGGCTGAAGAATGGAAACCGAGTTCTGTTGTCGCAGAGGCAAACACTGGACTTCTGATTCCTGTAATCATACTGGGCATTCTGCTCCTTATCTCAGCAGCTGCAATGGCTTTCTTGGTCTACAGGTTAAGGTAAGTGTGTATCTTAATAAAACGTCTTCGTTGGACACGTGGCCGTATTACGGAGAATTGCTTGCCTTGCACTGCACTGTTTCTAACCGCTTCTGTCCCTCTCCGTGTTCCAGCTAATCAGTTGACGCAAAGTCTGTGCTGCGCAAAGATTGATACATTGTGAGGTCATGTGTTTCAGTGTTATAGTGTGTTAGTGCTGTTATAATGCCAAAAAGTACGTATACGTTAACACACAGAATCTTCATGTATGATTCCTATGTGACAACAAACTCTTGTAGAGAAGCGAGATGGCGATTTATAGACAGATACCCTGCAGTTTGTGCGCCTCACAGAGAACGGTGCGTAATCTTGTGAATAGATTTAGGGAAATAAGAACTATTCTTGACAAAAAAACAAAGTAAATCGCCATGTTTTCCTACAGAGGAAAAACTCAATGACAGCGAAGAACAGTTAGAATGAAGTCCAAAGAAATCTCTGAGAAAGCCTCTGAGAAAGGAATCAGGAATTTCAAAACCTCGGCTTGGAGCCAAACTTTTAACATTAAAACCATATATGGTAGTTCAGGAATTGCGAGAATGTGAGTAGAGTTAATTTCTCCAATTCCTGTTACACCAGGTGGCCCACACAAACCATCCTTTGTTGAATTTTGTTTATTCCGGATAGCTCGTATGCCAAAAGGTTTACCTAAGCAGAATTGCAAAGGGGGACTCCATACCGATAGAGAGGAGACCGCTCAATGAAAGACCAATGCATGAAAAAACACGTTAACTGCAATTACTGGTTTCAGAGCTCATTCGATAAAGCAATTGCCTGTTATATGAGGTGTTCCGGGTTCTACTCCTGGCTAGGCTCCAGGAAGTTATCTTAAACAAAAACATTGTACGGTATGCCCAGGGTATAGTTTTTAATGTGAGAGTACTTGTGTGAGTGTGTGTGTGTGTGTGTGTGTTATCGGTTACTTAATAACTGGTTGGTGCCACAACGTTAACAAGATTAAACAAAATTCTATTTTTATTATATTTATGTACCTTTAAAAGTTCCTTAGAATTAAATTATCTTCCATTAGTGCATTATTCATAATAAGCATGTGCAAAAACATGCACGCCTTGGTGGACGTACTGATGTAAACGCCCCTCTAAGGATAAAATTCTGGGAAACATTAGCCTGGAAGATCCATCATGTCTTAATATCATATCTGGACGTCAAAAAAGCATGCGCAGAAGACAGATGCAGCGTTAAAAACACAGCCTTATATCCTCAGCAGCATTTTGATGCGTCTCCGCACGATCGTAACCATATCCATGTGTTCGTTATTGGTGAACGGTTTTTTTTTTTTTTTTTTTTTTTGTCTGAAAGACCTAGCTCGAATGCATGCAAGCGACCACGCGACGCTTATCAGTACGAAACTGCCACGTAAACACATGCAGACATCAGCATTGGCTCAATGACCTTTCGCTTTTCGCCTACACTGCCTCTTTGAAGATCAGTGATGCGGCAAATTCTTTTGCACCTATATATATGCGGGAAACATAAAACTGCAAAGGACGCTTGTTTGGGCCACCCAGTATAATGTTAATGATCGCTCTAATGGCCCAGGTTTAATTTTTTATGGGCGGAACTGGTTTTATTTATATGTCCATGAAGAATTAATGTTAGTTTTTTTAAAAGGTATGAGAGATGTGTGGCGGCACAAGAACATAATTTTCCGAATCTTCTATGACGAAGGTATGTGGTTATTTAATTTATAATTTGTATGACAAATCTATGCGCTTGAATTTAAGGTACTATGAATATTCGACTCCGCAGGCAAACAGCGTGCTTCCCGGTGCAAAGAAAATTAGGTCGGCCAAGCGTCAAAATGAAGGCTCTAGCTGCGTTCGCTACAGCGGGGTGTTCAATTATTCGTCTGCCCGTCATTTCCTACGCATGAAATCCCTGTTTATGCCGGAGTTTATACATGAGGTTCGATTATATATTTTCACATATTTTATGTTAATATTGTTGAATCTGGAACAAAAATCAAGATAGAACTTCCAAGAAAATCCCTTAACATGAAAAAATGTTCGATGCTTTTTATTAAACTACGATATACTTAATATACCGATGTATATCTCGAATTTTCTGGTAAGCGTTAAGAGCAGACAAAAACGTACCACACAAGAAACGGTACGTCACTTTATAGCACGCAATCCATTTCAAATAACTTTTTATGGCATTAGTCACTACCTAGATATCCGTTGTTATTGGAATGAATTTTTAAATGCTTTTAAATATTTTAAAGCGCTGTCGCTATTTGGTTGTTTCTCGCAATGTCAAAGAAAGAGTATGGAAGTTCAAGTCCAGCATATAGCGACTCGTTTTTAAACGTGTGGGGGTAGCGTGTCTACCTCCATTCAAGAGGACTCAAGTTCGAATCTCGGTTAGGGTGAGTTACTTGGATAAGGTTTGTTTTCGAGTTTTCCCTTATCCTGAGAAGTCGCTTGTCGGTTAAGTCTAGGTACCCCGGGTCCATTTGAGCATCACTTCAACTGTTTCGCTCATTCTCACCCGATATAAGCCATATCCGGTTTATAGGATGTAAATTAATCTTCAAAGCAAGCAAGAAATATTACATACGGCTATTACCGTGCGGTCGTTTTAAGGTGAGGCCATAGACCGCCTATATGCGTAGCGCGCTCTACTGTAGTGACTTCGGCACTTTTCCGATGCGCATCTGGCGGCGCATGACGCGTTCAAGGTTATCTTTATCAGATGCGCTTCGTCGCTGCTTTGTGTTCGTGCTGTAAAGAGTCATGCATTGTGCAACTCAAAGGTGAAAGTTTATTCAAGACATCTGTGTTGTGTGTGATTTACTTAAGGGTGTTAATGTCTTGTTATTAATCCACTGTATTGCCTGCCAACAAATTCACGCTGGAACAACAAATCTGTATGTAAGGTACATACGTAAAAACCGAATCGTGTAGAGAGGTGCGTAGACAATTTCAAGAGAAATTTCCTAGTGTTCCAGTTCCAGGTAGAAGAACTGTTAGATGTCTGGTTAATAAGTTTAGGACAACGGGATCGCTACACCCTAACCTAAGAGGACAAAATGAAATGTTCTAACGGAGGAAAAAATTGACGAAATTGGAACATCTATTTGCGGGGAACCCCCCAAAAAATGTATAGTGAAGGTGTTTTTTTTGGAGTTGTTTATTTATTTAGCTCCACGTATGGACGCCAATTTGAAGTTGGCTTGTTACATATGGAAAGTCAGTTTGAAGATGATGTACTATATTTCAATTGTTGGGGAGCCGAACTTGTAGTATTTGCAACCGCACGTATGTTAAACAGTTTCCGGTAGCCTTCGCCCCAAATGTACTTTCAGGTGGCCTTTGCCAAAGTTTAAAAAAATTAACTTTGTAATTTGACTGCATCTTTAGATATTATATTTAAGTTTGCCTCGGCTGCGTCAGTATTATTGTTAGAGACACGTTTCTCTTAGGCAGGATTTTGATACGACTAAGAATGTAGGCTTACACAGATTTTAAGTTTTAATTCACTCCTTTTTATTAATCCTTGACACAAATTAAATAGCACTTCACTGATATAGAGAGCTGTGAGATTCTTTAATTAATTACTTGTACTTTTTTAACACGTATACTATTTTCGTCTTACACTAATACATAATTAAATCTCTCGAGGACACACAAGCAACGCACCCAGTTATGGGCACTGTTTGCAGGCAACATGTCTGGTTATAAGCACTGTTTGGAGGCAACTGAATTAATTTCAGCCGTTCTTAACTTGTAAATTTCTGTATTTCAAGTCTCTGATTGGCTAATCCTAGTCCAATAGAATACTTTCATTTAACTAAAGCTTTTTCTGGTTGTTGAATTGGCTATTTTTAAACTGTCACTAAATTTACATTATTGCTGCTCTAATAATGACTAGTAGCATTTAAACTTCCTTACTCATTATTGCCTCAAGGTTAACTCATTATTACCTCATTGTTAGAAAATTTAAACCTATTATTCTCACAGCTCCTACATTATTAAATTACGTAATACATTCGCATAACATTATTAAACATATATACAATAATATAACCATATACAATGACTGTTACATACATTTTACAAATTATTACATACACATATTGCTTTAAGGCGGGCTGTTATTGAATTTACATATTATATAATTAGACTGAAATTATTTAAGTGCTAAAAATACTGTCTCAATAGGAACAATTCCCGCACCATAGACGAACGTAAGGACAATATAAAAACAGAAATTATAAACGTAACGCAAGAAGAACTCATGCGTGTGAATGGAAATTTCATCCGAAGATGAGAAATGTCTTCACACAGATGGACAGCACTTATACCGAGGTTAACACTCATTATAGTGCATGTTACAGTCACTCGTAAGTAAGGCGAGATTTACGGAACGAAAAACCCCAAGTGTTGCAGACAGTGTGCGGAGCACGCATAGGCGCGATCCGTCGTGGCCTCGCCATAAAACGAAGGCATTGTAGTTCATCTAAGGCCAAACAAACATACTATCACTTCGGTTTATGTATTTCTCCTGTACCTATAACTAAATTTGTAATAAAATTAATTCTAAAAACGTTTATCTCGATTAAAATAAAGTGGATAGAGAAATAGGTTTTTTAAGAGTATTTTGGAAGCTACACAAAAATAATCGATAGTAGTAAGGTAAAATCATGTGAATGTAACACGTCTTATTTTTATTTTAAAAGATATAAAATCAAGTAAAAAGTAATATCTCAATAAGTATCACCAACATTGCAGCTACAAAATAAATAAAAACTGGGTGGGGTAAGGAAACATATATTTTGGAATTGGGTATAAACAGAGGACTGGAACAACATGGCTTAGGTTGGGAGGGTGGAAAGCTCGCAAGATTGTTAATGATGATGGAAGGAGGATTTGCGGGGAACAAGGAGACTGGACGCATATTTTGGCAGCATGCGTGCAGGCGGAGAGTATTAGGAAACAAATTATTACCAGCAGTATTTTTGGCTTCCAACAGACGGAGGACAGTATGCTGGGACTTGATTCTAAACAGCTAAAACTGGCCAAGCACATACTTAATGGAAGTACGTGTACTGAGAGATAAGGTGTTTATGTATATTTCTTTAAATATATGTGGTGCTTGAGCACTTGTGTGCGTGAGTGTGTGTATGTGCGTGTGTTTGCGTGTGTGATTCAGAGTGTTTTTTACTTTCTCTACTACGTATAGTAAGTAAGGGAAGTATTTTGTCCCATCCAAAAATTCTATACCGAGATTTCACCGGAAATATATGTTTTGAGACCCCCTGAATAAAAAAAAAGCATTTTTCGAAACATGTCCTGTGTGTGTCTGTGAACAGTATAACTCAGAAACGAACAGTCGGATAAACACCAAACTTGGTATTTAAGTTAAGTATCTTCCAGAGATGGGACACGAAGAATTTCAAGAAAATCCCCCACCCCAGATTACCCTTTAGAAAAAACATTTTACGAAAATTTTAATTTTCTCAAAGATGGCTCTAACGATTTTGATTAGAATATCATATGTTTAAGATATTTTCATGACAAAGGAAGTGTATATCTCGAATTTTCTGGGAATGTCTCCAAAAGTATTCTTCATTGTGAACGACTTTTGCATAACTGGAAAACCATAAGAGATAGACAAACTTTTACTGCACAAAAATTGTAGATCGCCTTAAAATACACAATTTATGTCATATATATATTTTTGTTGTTGAGTGAACTATTTTCGAGATATTGCTTGTTATTCCTTTAAATTTTCCAATACTTGTACTTTTACTCAAATTCGTTATTAATTTTTTACTTTCTCTACTATGTATAGTAAGTAGCGGAAGTACTGTATTCCACCCAAAAATTCGATACCGAGATTTCACCGGAAATACATGTTTTGAGACCCCCTGAATCCAAAAAAAAGCATTTTTGGAAACATGTCCGTGTGCGTGTCTATGTGTGTGTCTGTGTCTGCGTGTCTGTCTGTGAACAGCATAACTCAGAAACGTGCAGTCGGATAAATACCAAACTTGTTATTTAGGTTCAGTATCTTCCAGAGATGCGACACGAAGGTTTTCAAGAAAATCCCCTACCCCAGATTACCCTTTACATGGAACATTTTTCGAAATTTTTAATTTTCTCAAAAATGGCTCTAACGATTTTTATTAGAATATCATATGTTTAAGATATTTTCATGACAAATAAAATGTATATCTTGAATTTTCTGGGAATTTCTCCAAAAGTATTCTTCATTGTGAACGACTTTTGTATAACTGGTAAACCATAAGAAATAGACAAAATTTTACTACACAAAAAATGTAGATCGCGCTAAAATACACAATTTATGTCATATACATTTTTTGGGTTGAAAGAACCATTTTCGAGATATTGCTTGTTATTCCCTTTAATTTTTCAATACTTATTTTCTCAAATGGGAATTCGTTATTCATTTTTTTGTCTTGGATATGCAAAGAGTATTAATCTGTGGGAAAGGGAATGGTGCTGCACCTAGCAACCAACTATTAAGAGATATGTATATGCTTAAAGGCTACTGTATTTCTATATTGCCATTGTAAATATATATTCCACTTACATCTACAAGAAACTTAGCAATAAGATAGAGTCTGCAAACGTTTATCTCGATTAACATGAAGTAGATGGAGAATAAGCGTTTGTAAAAATAGTTTGTACAAGAGTAGAGAAAGTCATGTGAGTGTAACACATCAGATTTTTTTGTCCTGTTAATGCAAAGAAAATGGAATACTCCACATAGCAACCAGCTCTTAAAATATTTGACTAGCGCTTAAAGCCTACCATATTCCCCTTGCATCTACAAGAAAATTAGCAATAAGATTAACATTTCAATTAACATGAAGCATATGGAGAATAAGCGTTTGTAAAAATAGTTTGTACAAGAGTAGAGAAAGTCATGTGAGTGTAACACATCAGATTTTTTATGTAGTACGTTTTAGTCTATCGCTTAAGATTAACCAGTTATACACAATTATACAAAATTCCTGCCATTCACTGGCTATTCCCAGTAAATTCAAGATATATATTTTATTTGTGATGTAAATATCCTTAATATATTGTATTTTAATCTAAATCATTAAGTCATTTTTTTAGAAAATAACAAACTTCGAAAAATGTTCCATGTAAAGGGTAATCTGGGGTGGGGGAATTTTCTTGAAAACCTTCGTGTCGCAACTCTTGAAGATACTGAATCTAAATACCAAATTTGGTATTTATCCGACTTTTTGTTTTTGAGTTATGCTATTCACAGACATACGCACGACGGTTTTCTAAAAATGCATTTTTGAATTCACGGGGGGGGGCAAAACATGTATTTCCAGTGAAACCTCGGTATCGAATTTTTGGGGTGGTATACAGTATGCACTTGTACTTACTATACGTAGTAGAAAAGTAACAAAGTTGCTAAATTCAGTCACAGGACAGTAAATGTTGTACATTTGTATTTTCAGACATCCTAAGGAATCTGACTTGGAGCCTTTAAGCAGGGGAAGCAGGAACAACTATGCAGTTCCATGGTGGAAGAAGCCGATGATGTAAGTATTTTTTGATTTATCGTTTAATTGTGGTGTGAAAATAAACTTCATGTCATTTAGGCGCACTTTCAATTATATTTTATTGGTTGTATTGTTTGCAATGTTTGAATTCTGTAGCTCTTGCAGATTCAAAGCAATAAATCAAACAATTTATACGAAACAGTACACTTGAGTAGTCACCACAATTAGAGGCAAACTAGTGGCTGTAGTTGTTGAAAACAGAAATATTTACGAGAGCTGTCCCAGAAATACCTGACCTAACAAAGAAAACACAAATAATTTGGGGAAAAACGTCTTTATTTCTCTACATAGTCTCCTTTCAGCTCGATAAACTTTTCCCAGCGATGTTCAATAGCTTCGATACCCTGTTTATAGTGACAACCGTCGAGTTCTGCAAAATAGTCATCAACTGCAAACTTTTGCAAAATCTTTTACCACCAAGCCACTTCTTCAACTTTGGAAACAGAAAATAATCAGAGGAGGCTAAGTCTGGCGAATAGGGTGCATCAGGAAGCAATTCGAACTTTAACTCATTGATTTTGGCCAGCGATAATGGATGTGTGAACTGGTGCGTTATCTCGATGAAACAGAACTTGCTTTTTCGCTAAATGCGGTCTTTTTTACTTGATGTCATCATTCAAATGTTGCAATAAGTTTGCATAATACTTGCCATTGATTGCTTTTCCTTTTTGAAGATAATCAATGAAATTATCCCACGCGCATCCCAAAAAACTGACGCCATGACCTTGCCTGCAGATGGGACTGTCCTTGCCTTCTTTGGAGCCGATTCTCCCATTTCAATCCTCTGTTTTGACTGTTCCTTCGTATCAGGTGTGAAGTGATGAAGCCATGTTTCATCCGTGGTTATGAATCGACGCAAAAACTCGGCTTTATTGCAGCGAAACATCGCCAAACACTCGACTGTAACATCCTCACGACGCTGTTTTTGCTCCATTGTGAGTAAACGTGGCACCCGTCCGGCGCACAGCTTTCTCATGTTCAAATTTTCAGTCAGTATGGGATGTAAATCATTTTTTGAAATGCCTACGATGTCTGCTATCTTGCGCACTTTCAGTCGACGGTCATCCAATACCATTTTGGGGATTTTCTTCACAATTTCTGGCGTGGTCACCTCATTTGTCGACCACTGCGATGTTTGTCTTGGCAGCTCGTACGACCTCGCTTAAACTCTGAAGTCTGAAGTTTGACGGTGCTACGTTGTCTAGTAATTGTTTGGCAGCCATCAATAGTGAACGCTCTCAGCGAATGTGTAAACGTGGATAAAACTGTTCATCGTTATGTGATACAATACTTTCATTTGAAAGGTCTTAGTCCAACAAATATTAAAGCTGAGCTAGATTCTACTGTGGGGGAGTCTGCTCCTTCGTTTACAACAGTAAAATATTGGGTGGCAGAGTTTAAGCGAGGCCGCCGAGCCTCGGAAATGACTTATGTCACAAAAACGTTATTTAATATAAATGAGTGTTTTAAAAAGATATACATTGTTTGCGTAGTACGTTTCTGTATCACTTAACGTTATCGGTTACACAACATTATACAAAATTCCTTCCAAATGAAGAGGACTTCACAGGATATTCCCAGAAAATTATAGAAATACGTTCTAATTATCACAAAAGTGTCTTTAATACATAGTATTTAATAAAAATTGTTACAGTCATTTTTCAGAAAATAAAAAATGTGAAAACTGTTCCGTGTAAGCGGTAGTTGGGTGGGGGCTTTCTTCAAAATCCTCATCTCGCATCTTTGGAAGATACTGAATTTGAATAGAAGTTTCACCTTTACCGGGCCGCGGTAACGTGTGCGACTCGCATTAGGGAGGTCTGGGATTCAAATCCCCGGTGAACGACCAATCTGGTCGAAGGTTTTTGGCGGTTTTCCTCGGTCGCTAGGCCAATGCTGCGTTGGATAATTTGATCCGGGTATTTTCCTATCATCCCTTTCATCACCACATTTAATTTCCTTCTTCTTCACCGCCATACCAGATATTGAGCTGATATGCTATGATCCAGAGTTTGCTTACTCCTCAACAGATTACTGACCCAAGACATTGGGCTGATCGCCCATCCTGGATATGCTACGATCCAGAGTTTGCTTGCTCCTCGACAGGCTACTGACCCAAGGCATTGGACTGATCACCCATCCTGGATATGCTATGATCCAGAGTTTGCTTGCTCCTCGACAGGCTACTGACCCAAGGCATTGGACTGATCACCCATCCTGGATATGCTATGATCCAGAGTTTGCTTGCTCCTCGACAGGCTATTGACATTGGACTGATCACCCATCCTGGATGTGCTATGATCCAGAGTTTGCTTGCTCCTCGACAGGCTACTGACCCAAGGCATTGGACTGATCACCCATCCTGGATATGCTATGATCCAGAGCTTGCTTGCTCCTCGACAGGCTACTGACCCAAGGCATTGGACTGATCACCCATCCTGGATATGCTATGATCCAGAGTTTGCTTGCTCCTCGACAGGCTACTGACCCAAGGCATTGGGTTGATCACCCATCCTGGATGTGCTATGATCCAGAGTTTGCTTGATCCTCGACAGACTACTGACCCAAGGCATTGGACTGATCACCCATCCTGGATATGCTATGATCTAGAGTTTGCTTGCTCCTCGACAGACTACTGACCCAAGGCATTGGACTGATCACCCATTCTGGATATGCTATGATTCAGAGTTTGCTTGCTCCTCGACAGACTACTGACACAAGACATTGGACTGATCACCCATCCTGGATATGCTATGATCCAGAGTTTGCTTGCTCCTCGACAGGCTACTGACACAAGACATTGGACTGATCACCCATCCTGGATGTGCTATGATCCAGAGTTTGCTTGCTCCTCGACAGACTACTGACACAAGACATTGGACTGATCACCCATCCTGGATGTGCTATGATCCAGAGTTTGCTTGCTCCTCGACAGGCTACTGACATTGGACTGATCACCCATCCTGAATGTGCTATGATCCAGAGTTTGCTTGCTCCTCGACAGACTACTGACACAAGACATTGGACTGATCACCCATCCTGGATATGCTATGATCCAGAGTTTGCTTGCTCCTCGACAGGCTACTGACATTGGACTGATCACCCATCCTGAATGTGCTATGATCCAGAGTTTGCTTGCTCCTCGACAGACTACTGACACAAGACATTGGACTGATCACCCATCCTGGATATGCTATGATCCAGAGTTTGCTTGCTCCTCGATAGACAACTGACCCAAGGCATTGGACTGATCACCCATCCTGGATGTGCTATGATCTAGAGTTTGCTTGCTCCTCGATAGACAACTGACCCAAGGCATTGGACTGATCACCCATCCTGGATATGCTATGATCCAGAGTTTGCTTGCTCCTCGATAGACAACTGAACCAAGACATTGGACACACACATACACGGACCTTTTTTTAAGAATGTTTTTATTCAAGGGCCTCAAAACATGTATTTCCGCGAAATATCGGTATCCAATTTTTTAGTGGAATGCAAACCCTCTCTATCTACTATGGTAGAGGAAGTAAAAATGAATGATATTTGGATATATTTATACAATCTTTGCTTCTAGTTTCGTTGTAGGAATCAGGGCCGCAGAATTTGTAAAAGTATTTTGACACACCGTATAAGAGATTATATAAAGTTGTGACACCTACGGAAAGTCGTGTGGGCGTGTCATCAAATTCCTTCTTATTTTCTCTAGCACCTACTTATAACAGGTAGAGGATGTACTGCATTTCATTCAAAAATTCAATATCGAGATTTCAAAGGAGATAAGGGTTTTGAAGTCTCCAACGCCCAGAAAACGTTTCTAGAAAGAGGTCCAGGTGTCTGTGAATGCCACAAGTAAAAAATCTAAGCGGTAAAATTAGGTTGACTTATTAAGCGTGCAGCACGAAGATTTAAAAAGAAAATTCCTTCCACCCCCAAACCTATTCTTTACATGGAAAATGTTTCATTATTTTTTATTTTCTCAAAAATTACTATAAAAATTTTGATTGCAATATAAAAAATCTGAGGTGTTACACTCACATGACGTTCCCTACTCTTGTACAAACTATTTTTACAAACTGTTATTCTCCATCTATTTCATATTAATCGAGATAAACATTTGCAGAAACGATCTTTTGACATGCAAAGAGAATTACATTTTACACATAGCGACCAGTTCTAAAAATATTTGACTATCGCTTAAGGCCTACTATGTTCCCCTTGTTTTGTATTTGCAAGGGCAAAATAGAAATACAGTAGCCTTTAAGCATCGACATATCTCTTAATAGCTGGTTGCTAGGTGCAGCACCATTCTCTTTGACACAGATTATGCTCTTTGCATATCCAAGACAAAAAAAAATGAATAACGAATTCCCATTTGAGAAAATAAGTATTGAAAATTTAAGGGAATAACAAGCAATATCTTGAAAATGGTTCACTCAACAACAAAAAATGTATATGACATAAATTGTGTATTTTAACGCGATCTACATTTTTTGTGCAGTAAAATTTTGTCTATCTCTTATGATTTACCAGTTATGCAAAAGTCGTTCACAATGAAGAATACTTTTGGAGACATTCTCAGAAAATTCAAGATATACATTTTATTTGTCATGAAAATATCTTAAACATATAATAATTTAATCAAAATCGTTAGAGCCATTTTTGAGAAAATGAAAATTTTCGAAAAATGTTTCATTTTAGAGGGTAATCTGGGGTGGGGGGATTTTCTTGAAAACCTTCGTGTTGCATCTCTGGAAGATACTGAACCTAAATACCAAGTTTGGTGTTTATCCGACTGTTCGTTTCTGAGTTATGCTGTTCACAGACACACACACACAGGGACATGTTTCCAAAAATACTTTTTTTGGATTCAGGGGGTCTCAAAACATGTATTTCCGGTGAAATGTCGGTATCGAAATTTTGGGTGGAATACAATACTTCCCCTACTTACTATACGTAGTAGAGAAAGTAAAAATACATCTATAACTTTAATTTTCTGAGAATAGCCCCTGAATGAATTTGGCGTAATTTTCTATAACTTCCATACAATAAGAGACAAAAAACAACTTATTACACAAAAGAAGTAAAGTCCGTAAGCAATATGTCGCTATTCATTTTTTCTCCCGTGGTCAGTTAAAAGAGTGAGTTAAAAATGTCCTTATATAGCGACCCGCTTTTAAACATTTATTTATCGCTCGAGTTTCTGTATCCCTCTTGTACCTGCAACGAAATGTGTAATTAAAACATCTATTTCTATTAGCAAGAAGTAGATGAAAGAATAAGCTTTTTAAGAGAAGTTTGTAAAAGAATGGGTGGAGAAGGGCATATGAATTTAACGCATTCGATTTTAATTTCCCTACCACGTATATTGTAGGTAGAGAAGCTTGCATTCCACCCAAAAATTCGGTACAGAGATTTCACCAGAAATACATGTTTTGACATCCCTGAAGAAAAAAACTTTTTTTAGAAACAGATAAATGTGTGTGTGAACAGCATAACTAAAACAAAGTCAGACAAACACCAATCTTGTATTTAAGTTCAGTATCTTCCAGAAATACTATACGCGAAGATTTGAAAGAATATCCCCGTAACTCAAATTATCGTTTACATGGAACGATTCTCGAATCCTTTTTATTTATTCAAAAATGCCTGTAACAAGTTTCATTAAAATACCGTATATTAAATACATTTACACCACGAAGTAAAAGTACCTATATCTTGAATTTTCTGGAAATAGCCTGTGATGCCCTCTTCATCCGGAAGGAATGTTGTATAATGTATAACTGGTAAATGTTAAACGATAGACTAAAACTTCTACACAAAAAGTCTGTTGCGTTGCACTCACCTGACTTTCTCTACTCTTGTACAAACTATTTTTACAAACTCTTATTCTCCATATGCTTCATGTTAATCGAGATGTTAATGTTATTGCTAATTTTCTTGTAGATGCAAGGGGAATTGGTAGGCTTTAGGCGATATTCAAATGTTTTAAGAGCTGGTTACTATGTGGAGTATTTCATTCTCTTTGCATGTCCAGGACATAAAAAAAGAATAACGAATTTGAGAAAAGTATAAGTATTGGAAAATTTAAGGGAATAACAAGCAATATCTCGAATATGGTTCACCCAACAAAGAAAAATGTATTAGACATAAATTGTGTATTTTAACGCGATCTGCATTTTTGTGTAGTAAAATTTTGTCTATCTCTTATGGTTTACCTGTTATGCAAAAGTCGTTCACAATGAAGAATACTTTTGGAGACATTCCCAGAAAATTCAAGATATACATTTTATTTGTCATGAAAATATCTTAAGCATATGATATTTTAATCAAAATCGTTAGAGCCATTTTGAGACAATTAAAATGTTCGAAAAGTTTTCCATGTAAAGGGTAATCTTCGGATGGGGGTATTTTCTTGAAAACCTTCGTGTCGCATCTCTGGAATATATTGAACCTAAATACCAAGCTTGGTGTTTATCCGACTGTTCGTGTCTGAGTTATGCTGTTCACAGACACACACACACACACACACACACACACACACACACACACAGAGAGACACACATGGACATGTTTCCAAAAATTCTTTTTTTGGATTCAAAGGGTCTGAAGGCATGTATTTTCGGTGAAATCTCGGTATCCAATTTTAGGGTGGAATACAATGGGTAAGTAAAAAGATGTAGATTCATTCTTTTAAAGCCCTGACGACATTCAGTTGTTTCTCGCGATGTCATGGAAACAGTATGGAATTTTAAGGCAGCATATAGCGTCCAGTTGTTAAACATTTGACTGTCGCTGTTCTCTTTGTATCTATAACGAAATGAGTAACGTAGCAAAGGTTTATCTCGATTAAAATGAAGTAGAAAAATAGCACTTCGTAACGATAGTTGGTACAACCACTAATCAACGATAGAGAGTAGAGAAAGTCATGTGAATGTAACAAATCAGATAAATGTCCAATTTTTAATTTGAAATCATTCGTGGTGAAAATTATATCATAACGTAACGAGCATAGAAGACTCGCTTTTCATACGAGCATTATAAATATAA
This sequence comes from Deroplatys truncata, assembly GCA_030765065.1. Classification (NCBI taxonomy): domain Eukaryota; kingdom Metazoa; phylum Arthropoda; class Insecta; order Mantodea; family Mantidae; genus Deroplatys; species Deroplatys truncata. The sequence goes on along the minus strand of CM060981.1, from coordinate 27,631,561 downwards.
GGGATTATGTGAATTTGCTATTGGTAAAGAAAATAGTGTGAAGGTATCACGTCAGTTTTTTCCTCCTTGTACAGTCCGGTGCAATAAAACGTGCCGATGCGTTTAGTTTCTTATAGTATTTCTCTTTATTTAATGTTAGCAGAATCCCCTTATCGGTTGTGTTCCACACCTATACGGTTGTTCTAATCTCTTATTGGTTTGAACAAAGTGAGTGGTGAAAGAGGTGGGAAACGGAACGATTTTACCTCAGTGGCTAGAAGGCTCCCGTCAGACACTCACCAGATGTGTATGTCTCTTATTGGTTTGATTTCAAAGTCTGGCACTCAATCCCTAACCAATAAACAGAAGTCGATTTCTGGCTCAGGAGCGAATGAAGTCGGAGGGAAGAAGTAAGACAAACATTATGTAGAGTGGTTGGATGAAATTGCCTTGTAAACAACGTCCTCTTTATTATATATGTCATTTGAAAGTAACAGAGGATATGGGCAACAAACCGAAAATGAGCAATGTTATAGCGCGGCGAGGGCTGCGGGGCTATTGAGTATCTCCAAGTATAGCGTCAAACTGGCGGAGGAAATATCACAGGGTTGCTGGACACGCAATCAGGTGATATATTAAATTATAAATGTATATGCAGTCCGCATGGCACCAAAAGCATCAAGAACCTATCACAGTGGGATACAAGGCAAAATTAAAGGACATGTGAAACAAACAATTTAATAAATACAGCTTTCAGGAGAGATAAAAACTATTTTACTTTGAATAACTCGTTTAATAGGTTAGGGCATTACGGGATGGTTATTCTACTTCATCATCTTCGTCTTATTATTATTATTATTATTCCCTTCTGATAATAATTGTTTGTAAAGCAGCAATATACATATATAGCAATAGACATTTATTTTGAATTATAATACATCACAACCAAGCATGGCAAGGAACTGAATTATTCGAAATGAACCATGCAAACCGAAAAAAAAATTCAAAAGAAGTCGCAAAACATAGCATTTTTGCATTACTTGAAAAGGGTTAGCAACCTTCTTTATATTCTTTTTCTTGCAAAGCTCTGGTAATGAAATTTATTTAAAATAATACCAACTCCGAAGTAACTATGGAAAAGTAGATTCAGAATTTAAAATTCAATACCATATGGGGGGTTCGAACCACTGACCTGAGCTTCACGTACCGTTGCTCCGCCGTCTGAGCTACGGTGTCGATATAACAATACCTCATTAAATTCCCCATGTGACTCCAATTTTCCGTGTAAAACACAAGGATCTTCAACTTCTCTTGAGATAACATGCCCCAATGTCGACTTACATACGCTTTCGTTCTGCTCTAGCTTTCCAGCCTACGGAAGAACAATCAATAAAACAGAATCGATTAATCTTTCCCAACGAATCTAAAACTGCCTCTCTGCTGCACATCCGCCATCGCGAGAAAGGCTATGCGAAAGCCCCCAAATCCACTTGGGTTGCTAGAACTAGTTATGACATAGGGGTGGAACCATGAATAGGGAGGAGCTGCTTTACATATCTATTACCATCTTAAAACATAGCGCATTATATCGGCACTTTTTTGCACCCGAGTGTACACTTTAGTTTCATTATAATAGTTCAATAGAAATGTAATATCTGTATTGAGGAGTGGTTATCTCTCAACATCTCGTAAGCCACATTAGAAGTGGCGAGGTGGTAATTGACTTTTGCCTCACTATGTGATAATTGCCGATACATTTTTCAATCGTTAGCAGTCCTACGCATCACGATTTCCCAAAGTACCTTCAACGATTTTGCCCTCAGGTAGTTATCTCCATCGGAGACCTAGTTTAGCGCTTCATACTCGCAATAATTGTGTTAGCACTCCCGTCGGTCATTAGCATTCATCTCTAAATATGAACGAGTCTTGCGTTCTTTTGTTTTTCTAGGCTGAGGAACTGTTTCGGCTCATCCTACGAGGCCTTCTCCGGGACCAGCAGTCAGCAAGGAAGTGTCAGCTCGTAAGTATCTCATTTAATTCCTAGTTGCACCGGAAAGCGTTTAAACCTCGATTTACGGCACACTGTGACGGAATTTTCTAACCCTTTTATTTTTAAAGCTATTTACTGGAAAACTGCAACACTTAATATGAGCAAATTATTGTGCGAAAGCTCAAAGCTTTAGCTCAAATGTTTTCTCTGATAATACGATGAAATGTTTTTCATAAGCGAAGAAAATGCAAATGTCATAAAACTGCCTTGTGCATTCACATTTGTCAGAGAAGTATGTTAGTGGCATTTTCTGGAAGTGAAAATAAATGTAAGCATTTGATTGAAGTTGATATTATTACTTGTAGAGAAATAAATGTTAGTTTTTATGAAGTTGGTGTTAAAACTTTCCTTGTTTTTCAGTACAAATTATTTTTTGTGAGCCAATGAATAAACAATCATAAAATTGCAGCGGGAAAACGTTGGTTCTCTGGTTGATGCCCTCTGATGCAGTATTCTGGTCTCTGCTACCTCTACTCAGCGGCTGATATCTCCATTCTTAATAAATTACCTATCTAGTTTCACTGATTTCAGGTTTTCGTAGGCGAGGCAAATTAAATTACACTGCATTCCCCTTAAAATGTGGTTTATTATCAAATAAATACTTATGGGCACCTAGCTTTCCCATCTTTAACAATACCCACCATAATAATAAATTAGGAGCCTAGTCTAACTGCACACGCTTCCCCACCCATATGCACGCACGTGCATCCGTCGTACAGAGGGTATCACTGTGTGTCGACGAGATTCTATAAGAGAGTGAAAATCTGGGGCTTTCTTTCCCCTTTTATACCAAACCTAGTGATGCTCACCTTCGCGCCTTAGAATGCAACGTCATTTCTAATTGGTCCTCCGACCGCGTTACCTTATTATGTATGAAAATATGCTGCTCCAAAAACAAATTCTATATCTCTGTCGCGTCCCTTTCTATATTTGTCTCTTTCTATTTCTTGTTATTGCTTCAGGTTCCTTCCTCATTAGCTTGGTGAAAGGTGGTGGGCTCTACCTAGAATTACCTTTTACCTGAAATTAGCTAGCTCGCCCGTCCCTTACTTATCTAATTTACAATCTGCTTTGTACATCTCTTGGCTGCTAAACATTCTAACATCTTTCTTGCTGAATTATATTATTATGTGCAATTCTTGTGTGATATTGATTTATATGTCTATATGTATATGTGTGTGGTATATCCCCTTTCAAAATGCATGCTTGAATCTTCTGATAGCACATTTTAGATTATGTATGCAAATTTGCATAAAAATCACAGCAAAAATGAAATGCAAGGAATAAATTTCATGTGCAGAAATGTAAAACTGAGGGAATAAAACATCTACAGAACGGAGAAGTGGGCGAGTCCATTAGGGTTTGTCGCTGTATCGTTCGTGTTATCTTATTTGCTGAGCGCCAGTTATTATTTTACTATTTTTAATTTTGAGTTCTTTGTCCTCCGGCTAGCTATTATTACCCAGTCGAGCAAATCTCTTAAACAGGGTGTGTAAACGGAAAGGAGTTGTTACTAAAAGATAACACTGATAAAAAAAATATTTTTACACTTTTATTGCCGTCACACTTTATTCATTTCACATTATTACTCTTGATACACGCCCGACTGAAAGTGTTGTATTTTCGAATGTAACTATTATCACATATTTGCATCACATTATTAATTCGCGTATTTCACATCTTTTAACTAACTTTACAACGCGAGAGATTCTGTAGAACTGCGCGACGTGTAACCCGTGAATGATTCTGTTGAACTGCGCGACGTTTGCCTTGTGAACGATTCTGTAAAACTGCGCGACGTTTGCCTTGTGAATGATTCTGTAGAACTGTGCGACGTGTAACCCGTGAATGATTCTGTTAAACTGCGCGTTACTCGTCTCTGGCTTCAGAATTTATACTCCCTCACCCCGATATGCCTAAACATTATAACAGAGCTGCTATTGGTTAATAAAACGCGCCAACATTAGCATCTATTTTTATATCCAAACAAAATTACGAACACATATGCTCTAGGGAAGATATTCCCTCAATTTCTAAAGAAAGGCACGCTATTCTGACGTCATTTGTTTGTCTCTTCTAATTAATAAACAACTCACCCCCTCGTTTCATTGTTACCCGCTCCTATTGTCAGTTTCAGTGAGGCCCTGTAAACTTATTTCCTAACAATGCTTATAATTAACAAACATCTCAAATCATTGTCATACAATAATGCTAATTTACACTACAATCACTCTGCATTCACAGTGTTGTGATATAAAATACTGCCTCAGGTTAAAAGGGAGCGCATGGGTGATTTAAACATATCGCTGGGCTATTAATAATGCCGAATCGTGAAAAATGTTTAGCCACAATGATTCACAGGTGGTATAGAATATTTATATAATATAATTTAAAAATCGTAAATTTCGTCATTTTCACGTAAAAACACAGTCCCAGTGTGCTTTATTAAGTGTTTATGAAATTCTTGTACAACGATATAGAATATTTTCACTTTATGGGTGAGTTTCTGTGAACTCCTTATAACCTACATAATGTCATTTTGCGAATGGGTGTTTATAACTATGTATATAAGTATCCGTGTATGTAGGGTAGTCTCAGAAACCACTCAACCGTTTTTATAATTCTTTCACCACTTAAAAGCATTTCCCGAGATAAATTTAATGATTCATCGCCTGTATGCGCGGTAGCAAAGTCTTGTTGGAAAAACGCAGACAGATATTCAATGTCGGTCAGCTGTTGAAAAAATGGTGCAAGTCACTCCAATATCTCTCTGCATTTATTGTTTGTTCAGAAAATATAGGTATTGTTATTCTGTATGCATTTACTGCACACAACACACCAATTTTCGCGACATGGCCAGGAAGTGCAAGTGTAAAATCGTGTTTCGTGCTTCACTACATGTTATTTTACGATGGAACTTAACCATGTTAATGGAACAATGTCTCGAAAGAGAAGATTATTAAGTGTGCGTCGGCTAGTCTATCATTTCGCAAAATCCAACTACAGAAATTTAACCGAATCTGATGATAACACGAAAACAAATCTGATGTGTTACACTCACATGACTTTCTCTACTCGTGTACAAACTATTTTTATAAACTCTTATTCTCCATCTATTTCATATTAATCGAGATAAACATTTGCAGAAACGATCTTTTGACAAGCAAAGAGAATTACATTTTACACATAACGACCAGTTCTAAAAATAATTGACTATCGCTTAAGGCGTACTATGTTCCCCTTGTTTTGTATTTGCAAGGGCAATATAGAAATACAGTAGCCTTTAAGCATAGACATATATCTTAATAGCTGGTTGCTATGTGCAGCACCGTTCTCTTCGCCACAGATTAATACTCTTTGCATATCCAAGACAAAAAAATGTATATGACATAAATTGTCATTGTCTACATTTTTTGTGTAGTAAAATTTTGTCTATCTCTTATGGTTTACCAGTTATGCAAAAGTCGTTCACAATGAAGAATACTTTTGGAGACATTCCCAGAAAATTCGAGATATACATTGCATTTGTCATGAAAATATCTTAAACATATGATATTTTAATCAAAATCGTTAGAGCCATTTTTGAGAAAATTAAACTTTCGAAAAATGTTCCATGTAAAGGATAATCTGGGGTGGGGGCATTTTCTTGAAAACCTTCGTGTCGCATCTCTGGAAGATACTGAACCTAAATACCAAGTTTGGTGTTTATCCGACTGTTCGTTTCTGAGTTATGCTGTTCACAGACACACACAGACACACACGGACATGTTTCCAAAAATGCTTTTTTTTATTCAGGAGGTCTCAAAACATATATTTCCGGTGAAATCTCGGTATCGAATTTTTGGGTCGGAATACAATACTTCCCCTACTTGTATACGTAGTAGAGAAAGTAAAAAACACAAGGCGAGAAATTCACTCAATTTTAGATATTAAATTCTCGAGTATGAAGGAGAATTTCCTGAGAAGATGCCAGAAATGTGTGGATAGAGGACAACATTTCCAATATCTCTTATGGTAAGGTATGTGCTTAATATCATTGTAACTGTAACTATGAGAACGTGAGGCAGTTGCGGGGATATTACAACTGTTTCGGCGGCAGTCCGAGCTGCGGCGGCCAGCACGCGAACCGCCTTGTGGTAGCCAAAGTGTGAAAGAAAGGCACTGTACAGCAAAACTTTCTTACATAAAGGTCAGTAAAAGGTGTTGGCATAAGAATCGCATACTCACCTAGTGCATTGGAGCGCTGTGTGTGAATGCTCTGGATTCGAGCCCACCCATGTGGATGCGGAGTTTTCGGTCCATGACCGTTGTCCGCCCAGTATCGTGAAGAATTTGAGAAACTACGATAGGTAACGATCTGTAGGTCGTGGAAATCAACATTCCGCTAGGGAAGCATGATGCTGACTACATAATATCCACTTATCGGCTAAATGGTTACACTGGATCTTTAAACGGAATGTCGACAATGTAGCAAAGAGGATGGAATGGTTTGACTTCTTGAGACAGGAACGGTGGAAGCTACTAAAGTCCGGTTTCATCCGCTCAATGCAGCCCTTTATTTCATGTTTTGAGGTCACTAGTTAATGCTTTTGTAAAATAAAATATAAAAAGGGCATTAAAAATAATTTAAAAAATTAAAAAAAAACATTACTTGAAAAAAAATTCACTCATAGAAGGAATATAACTTAAGAAGGAATATAATTCTATTTACAAAAAAAAATAGTAATAAAAAAACCTTCACCAGTAAAAATTAAAAATAACACTTAAATGATATCAGTAAAAAAATAAAAAAGAAAGAAAAGCAATGAAGAGGTGCAGGAAAAAAAAGTGATCATCCATCTCTACAGTTCGCATGTGAGCGTGAGACCAGCAGTCAGGTTGATCGGCCCAGGCCTGTCATGGTTGTCGTATCACACGTTATTTTTATTATTGCACAAATTCGTGCGGTTATAACCAAATCCGACTGCCTTATCAGTTGCTAAATGGCGACCGTCTATATACATCCCGATACAGAATTTTTAGGTGGGATGCAGTCCATCCTCTGCCTGACAGTGCTGTATAGTGAGATTTGAGAACGGGTAAAATATTGGACCAAACGCACCAAAAGATGGATAATTTGTTGTATAATTTAAAAGTAAAATAAAATAATGAACTGGGAATGCCCTAACGATCATATTTACATTTATTTCGGAATTAATCTCAGGAGAAGCGCCATGTTCCTAGAGCTGCAGAAAACTACACGCGTTACTGTGGGGAATACTAATGAAGGACTCTGTACAAGTTCTAAATTTGATAATCGCTAACGCAACTAACTTGTCGTTCTCGCTCAGGGACAAGAGGGCAGCACTGTAGTTCGGTGAATCACAATTTTACTAACTATGAATGAAAGAGGAAGAAAACCTACCAGAGATGCCTCGCAAATCACACCAACATGTCGTAGCTACTTATGTAGGTGGTGGGATATGAGCAACATTACGGCTTGAATGTGTTTTGCAAGAACGAGGCATAAGCCGAGTTCTGTAACTACATGAGAGCGGTATTTATGATCATTCCACTTCCATTATCCGCACCTTCTTAATGACTTTCGTGATACGATCGTTGATTTATAAATATCAGCATTATTCAATAAACATTGTGATTCAACGTAAATCAAAGCCTAGTTAATATTATTCCTTTGAGCATAATTAAGTTGATATAGGAACAAAAGAACTACTGTAACGATATTCATTTGCCTACGATAACAATAGAATAGTATAGATTGTCTGGAATCAAGAAAGATGGGCTAATTAGTTCTGAACAATGGGTGATTCTGAAGAAAGTATCCCTTCAGATATTGAAGCAGTAGCGAAGTAACTCGAGGGCAAAGTAAGAGACGTGTTTTTAAAGTAAGTACCGTTTTAATATTTTTCCGCTGCAGTCGCGATTTTGAGCATACGCGATCACTTCCTCCATTAATGATGAATGCAGACACAGCTGTAAGCGCTCGTCACTCTGTGTTTTCCTGTTGCTAAAACGTTTATAAATGTTCCAAACAATCGAAAAACCCGCCAACTTTGAAGTCAGATCATTGATTCTTTTTTGAGTGCGATGAATGTTACGCCAGCAAACTTTCATCTCCAACCGTGTGAGTTTTATGGGGAAACAGTATGAGTGATTGAATGGTGAGAAAGTGAGTTTAATGAAGGTCACCGTCTATGAGCACGGATGATTTGGTGCAAGCTAAGGAAGAAAACATTCGCGAGGACAGACGTTTCACCATATCGGTGTTGTCTTCGCATTGTCCACAAAGTTCAACGTCAGTCCTCTACAACATTGTGACAGAACGTTTAGGATTTCGTAAATTGTGCTCAAGATGGGTCCCAAAAATGTTACTGATGGCCACAAGAAGAAGCGATCTGCCGCTGCACTGGCTTTTCTCACGCGACATGCTGAGGAAGACGATGATTTGCACATCGTTACAGATGATGAGACATGGGCCTCTCACATCACTCTGAGGCAATATTTTATATCACAACACTGTGAATGCCAGAGTGATTGTAGTGTAAATTAATATTATTGTATGTACAGGATTTTAGATGTTTGTTAGCCATAAGTATTGTTAGGAAATAAGTTTACACGGCCACACTGAAACTGACAATAGAAGTGGGTAACAATAAACCGAGGGGGTGAGTTGTTTATCACTAAAAAGAGACAAACAAATGACGTCAGGGTAGCGTGCCTTTCTTTAGAAATGGAGGGAATATCTTCCCTAGAGCATATATGTTAGTACTAGTGATTGGCTGACAAAACAGACGCTAATGTTGGCGCGATTTGGTAACCAATAGCAACTCTATTATAATGTTTACGCAATTCGGGGTGAAGGAGTATATATTCTCGAGCCATAAGCAAGTATCGCGCAGTTCTAAGGAATCTCTCGTGAGGTGCACGTCATACAGTTTGGAAGCATCTCTCGCGAGTTAGTTAGTTACAAAATGTGAAGTACGCGGCAACTAATACGGCAGTAATTACTAAGCCCCGGATTTTTAGGTTCTAAAAAGTTAAAATTAGGTTCTATGTATCAGTGAATTAGGATTTTATAGGATCTTATATGTTGAATTTAGGAATTTATAGGATCTTTGGCATATATATTCATGCAAATCACTGGGCACTTTGTTTAAAACACTAACTTTAAATTGTAAAAAGTTAAATTAACTGTAGCTTTAGTATATATTTGAAAGTACCAAATTCAATAGACCTACGAATAGTTTGGCACTGAAAAGCAAACTAATTTCAAGCACTGTGCAAAAGCTGAAAAACACATAATTTAATTTCCAACACTGCATGTGCAAAAGTACTGAGTATACTCATGTTTCTTTAATATTATACTTTAAAAACACACAATTAATTTTAAACACTACAAATGCAAAAGTTTTTAGTACTCATTTTGCACTCCTAGTATGACACTGAACAATGAAGTACTTGGAAAGATCGTGAGGTGTAAACCCCCTTCTGTCTTCTGTTAAAATGCGCTTGAAAGCGGAGAAACTGCGTTCCACTACAAACGAGGTAAGAGGTGCGAACTTCATCTCGGCTCTTCCCTTAGGATTCCAACTCAATGATCCCTGCACTTTTTCTCCACAGAGAACGCGGCCAATTGTTGCTACGACCTTGAAATCTGCACTGCGCACCAAAACAGCTTCTAACTTCTTTTTTATAGATTCTCCACTTGGTCCAGGTACCACTTTGTTTCTTACCTCATCTATGACTTGCAATGCTTCCGTCATGGGGAGAGATGATTCTTCCAATTTTTATTGCACTTTCAAAGTGAAAGTAGTTTGCTTTGATATACCTCAACTCCTGTACTGCTGCTCCTGAGTGCAATGCTTTCTTTGCCCTTACAATGGCAGCTGCATCAAGTTCATTTAATGAATCAATTACCTCTACGACGCTTGTGTAGTTTTCCGCATAATACATTGCTGCTGATAGCCACATACCCCACCGCGTCACTACAGGCTGTGGAGGCAGCGGTATCGAAGGATACTTCTCTCTGAATATCTCCACTCGATTTGGTGCTTTCAAGAAAACCTTCTTCACCGAAGAAATTATTTTATTGGCTGTAGGATGCTCTTCCCGAATCTTTTCAGCTACCCAGTGGAGTCGATGTGCAAGACAGGTGACATGGAGCATGCGAGGATGGGAAGCCTTTAGACATTCACCCGCTTTCAACATGTAAGCTGCACTGTCGGTCACTAACAATCTCAATTTTTCCTCTCCTTCTGAATCTGGCAATATGACCTTTAAAGCATCCCTCACTGCAATTGATATTGTAGAGTGGTTGGTTTGTTGAAGCTCTTTGCATAGGATGACATGGGGCTTACTGGGTTCCTCAGAAGTGAGTTTGCCCACAACTATGGCGGCAATATATCTACCACAAGCATCCATTGTTTCGTCCACACTTAACCAAATGTTGTGGTCAGCGATGTCTGCCTTTATGTCTTCAATAGCTTTCTCATACAACTGGGGCAATACATTCTTTCTTAAGGTGGACTTATCTTGTACTTTAGAGTTGCAAAATTCTTGAAAACAGTTTTTTAATATTAGGTTTTGTAGTGTAGCAATTGGTATACTGGCGGCAGTAAAAGTTTCATATAAATGCATGCTAAATGAATTAGCTTTGGCTTCATTAGAACTGCCTGACTTTGATGTTAAGAAACTCTGCTTCTTTTGAGATTCATTCCTAACAGCATTTGCAGAATGAGTTGCTGATTGTGGATGTTGCACCAAGTGAGAACGTTTTTCTGCTGGCACCTGTAAATTAAATGTAAACAAGAAAATTAGTCAACTTAAATACCCACCGCCGGCAAATAGGTATTAAATAATTTTGGATGTGTGATGGAGTCTAAAGAGAGCATATTTTAATTTGCACTCCAGTATTATTTTAAAAAATAGCAGGGTGAACAATTACCAAAATATGAAAAACACAAGAATTTATTCCTACCTGCTTCTGGCATGCGTTACAATAAATAACCTTTCCATCTGTAGAAAAGCTTTGTTGATCAGGATCCACTCGTGGAGCAGAGAACTTCTTGATGATTTGCTTATGGGCATGGTGCAAACGACTGCTATCATCATCAGTAGCAAGAATACTGAATATTTTGCCACTGAATTTTAAAAACGTCGTGTTAGAAACTCCCTATAACGGAAGAAGCAATAATGCATACTACTCAACAGCGCTATTAAAATGTTTGCCTCTAGTTTTCACCTATTGTTGCGGCATGTAAACATCACACGTTTCAGAAATGCCGCGTGTCACTGACCACCTCTTTCTACAATAGCTAGAAAATGATACCTGAAGGCGGCGAACGTTTTAATTACTTTATTATTTTGGCGGACGGTTTAATTAAAGTTTATTATTGTAAGGTATTGCGCAAGATTTCATAATCTAATTATTTAATAGTTTTCTTATTCGAACGGACTCCCTTCGTTTTAAAAATACTTTTATATTCATAAATCTACTCTTATTTGCTTAAATAACCGAATTCGGCACTTTTAGGTTCTATCCCAAAAATAGGTTTTATTAGGTCCTAACGTAAAATTAGGTCAATTTAGACTCTATAAAATTGAAGTATATTACTCGTTAGTAACTAAAACATTAAAATAAACCGAAGTTTAGGCTGTAGGAGGTCAGGAATAAAATAGGTCAGAACCTAAGAATCCGGGGCTTAGTAATTACATTCGGAAATATAACAGTTTCAGTCAGGCGTGTATAAAGATTAAATATGTGAAATTAATTAAGTGTGAGGGCAATAAAAAAGTAGAAACAAATTATTTTATCAGTGTTATCTTTTAGTAACAACTCCTTTCCGTTTACACGCCTTACTGAGATACTTGCTCCACTGAGTAATAATAGCTAGCCGGAGGACAAAGAACCCAAATTTAAATATAATAAAACAACAGGCGCTCAGTAAATAAGATAACACGAGCCGATTACTGCGACAACTCCTGAATCAAAGCAACAATCCATGGAGTGCAGAAGAAATTCAAACAGACGATATCCACTCGCAAGATCATGTGCCGGCACAGACACGGTGTTCGACAATCAACAAAGACGTCTATTGTGAGACACTATGAAATCTGTATCATGCAGTACAGAACGAAAGGCGTCTAATCCTTTTGGCTCATGACAATGCCGTGCCAGACACAGCCAAACGAACTTAAGATCTGACCGCATCTTTTGGTTGGGAAGAATTCGACCACCTCCCTACAGTCCGGATTTGGCACCAAGCGATCTTCATCTGAAGAAATTCCTTGGTGGAAAGCATTTCAACGACGACGATTTGAAACAAAGAGCATAGACTTGGCTTTCATCGCAGGCGGCAACATTTTTTGACGAAGGCATATAAAAACTAGTTTCCAGTTACGGCAAGTCCCTGAATAATGGTGGTGACTATGTGGAGAAGTAGTATAAGCTATAAGATAATGAATGATATCGTATTTGAAAAATAATGCCCTGTTGCTTTTTGAAAAAATTATCGCTACTTATTTTAAAAAAACAAACGCCTCGTATGAAGTTGCATGTGTGAAGTTAAGAGAATGAGCAGTATCGTACATGAGAAAGCTTTGCTTGCAGCTTTTATTATAACCTTATAAACCTTCGTCTCTGTGAGCATGTTATTCCCGTGGTAATATGGCGATGGACAGTAGCGACTCGTCAATATACATTTTGGTTGTTTACAAAATTTTAGTCAGATGGTCCCAAAAATGTGAAATAGGATCTGCTGCATAATATTTATGATTATAAACAAACTGATATAACTACAGCTGTTCCCAATAACAACAATGATAAATATTATATACAGGGTGTCCCACCTAAAGCACCAGCCAAAGAGAAATAAACCTAGTCAGATTTAGTAGGTATTGCAGATCTTGCAATTTGTGTAACAGTGTAACAATGGTTGCCACGGAGTTGTGACATTGTAAAATAATTAAATGACAGCAAACTGCTGATTCTGTGAAACTAGCCATGTGAACTATTCAGTAGAAAGACTCGTGTGTTCTTTGGTTAGCAAAAACGAAGTCTGTGCAACACGTTCAGCGCTGATTTCGTCAGGAATACAACCTTCAAAGGCATTATCTCATTCCTGACTATAAGAGAATAATGGTCTGGGATGCAAAGTTGAAGCAAACAAAAAGCTTGTTGTCCAGCAGTGGTAAGCATGCTAAGGAAAGAGTTTCTGAAGAGAACATTGAACTCACACAAACCCGCTTTACAAGGAAGCCCAGGAATATCAATCCGGAACGCAAGTTTACAACTCCAGATTCCTCGCTACCGCTACCGTGTTCACGATGTTGTGCACAAAGGCTCCGTCTTCGAGCATACGAAACTCGAATCACACAGAAAATCAAGCACGATGATAAACATAACAGGCTAAATTTTGTTTCAAGTGTTTTGGATAAACATTGATGAAAAACATGCTAGCCTCTAGTTCCCGAGGTCGCGGGTTCAAACCCGACGGAGAGCGATGGATTTTTTTCGGGCGTAAAATCGTTGGCATGGCTTCCTTCGGAAGGGAAGTAGATTTACGGCACGTAAAAGAACCTTAAGCCTGATAAAGAGGCCTCTGAGTAAAATTACCGGTTTTTCACTCCCAATATAGAATGGGACGCTAAGAACCACAGCAGTTAAAGAGCATCCATAAATAAAACTCAATTTTGATGAAAACAACTCGTACTTAGATCATAACTGTTTCTCTGATGAGTCAACTTTCCACATATCAGGAAAAGTTAACAGACACATTTGCAGAATCTGGGAGAGTGAGAATCCTGTTGTGTTTCAACATGAGCGTGACTCACCCAAAGTTAATGTCTGGTGCGATTTAATGAAAGATCGTGTGATAGGTCCCTTCCTTCCTTCCTTCCTTTTTTTTTTTTTTTTTGCTGAATCTACAATGATTGGTTGAGCTTATGCCGATATGTTGGAGTTATATGTCGTTCCATAAATTCCTATAGGAACCATTTATCAGCAATATGTCACTCCTTCTCACTACGCTAGATTTTGAATGACAATTTTCCCAGACACTGGACTGGAAAAGGATCCGAGACCATCGCTTGGCTGCCAAAGTCACCAGATCTATCACTCTTGGACTTTTTCCACCCAAAAATTCGATAAGGAGATTTCACCGGAAATACATCTTTTGAGACCCCCTGAATCCAAAAAAAAAAGCATTTTTGGAAACGTCCGTGTGTGTGTCTGTCTGTCTGTGAACAGCATAACTCAGAAACGAAGTCGGATAAACACCAAACTTGGTATTTAGGTTCAGTATCTTCCAGGGATGCGACACGAAGGTTTTCGAGAAAATTCCCCCACACCAGATTACCCTTTACATGTAAGATTTTTCGAAAATTTTAATTTTCTCAAAAATGGCTCCAACGATTTTAATTAAAATATCACATGTTTAAGATATTTTCATGAAAAATAAAATGTATATCTTGAATTTCCTGGGAATGTCTCCAAAAGTATTCTTCATTGTGAACGACTTTTGCATAACTGGTAAACCATAAGAGATAGACAAAATTTTACTACACAAAAAATGTAGATCGCGTTAAAATACACAATTTATGTCATATACACTTGTTTGTCGAGTGAACCATTTTCGAAATATTGCTTGTTATTCCCTTAAATTTTTCAACACTTATTTTCTCAAATGGGAATTCGTTATTTTCTATGGGGACTAGTCAAGGATCAAGTTTACAGAACACCAGCGGCTGACCTCTATGATTTGACACTCAGAATTCGCATTGCGATTAAAAATGTCACAATTGCTATGCTGAGGAATATCTGGAGAGAGGTGGACAACAGGCTTCACATCTGTCATGCTACAAATGATTGTCATGTTGAAATCTATTGAAATTGCAGCTCCTTAGCTAATAGAAAATGTTAACAATTTCAATTACATGACTTTTTCTGTTACTTATAACCATTTATTTTATTTTATTTCTGTTATTTATTTATTTATTTGTTTATTTATTTCTCAATGTCACAACTCCGTGGCAAGCATTGTTACACAAATTGCCAGATCTGCACTACCAAATCTGACTAGATTTATTTCTCTTTGGCTTATACATTCCCAGTTATAACCATTTATTTTATTCGTGCTTTAAGTGGGACACCCTGTATATTTCCGGTTTCAATGTACTACCGTGACTGAACCGGTGATTCAGATGTCACGTTTGTGCTACTATGAGTGCTTTAAGTGTTTCGTGGTAACTGTTGCTCTCATTTTTGAGGCAGTATTTTTATCACTTAAATGAAACAGTCTAATTATACAATATTAAAAAAAATTACAGCCCGCCTTAAAGCAATATGTGTATACTATAATATATAAAGTGTATGTTACAGTCATTGTATTATGTTTATTTTATTATCTACATGTATAATAATGTTATGTGAATGTATTACGTAGTTTAACAATGTAGGAGCTGTGAGAATAGGAGCAAACTGCCTTTCGTAGCAAACAAAATTACAAAGTAAAAGCCGAAAGTTGCTAACAATAAGGTAACCTTGAGACAACAATAAATTAGAAAGTTTAAAAAGGCTACTAATAATTCTTGGAACAATAATAATGTAATATTTAAAACAGTTTATAAATAGGCAATCAACAACTAGAAAAGCTAAAAGTTAAATAAAGGTATTCTATTGGAGTATGATTAGCCAATAAGAGACTTGAAATAGAGAAAATGTAGAAATTCAAACGGTAGACGCTACAAGAAAGCGTACCCAAGCAGTTCGGTTTGGTACGGGTTCAGTGTGAGACATGAAAATTCATTGCGATGAGAATAATATAAAGTTTACCTGTTAAAATGTGTAATTAACAATAATCTCACAACTCTATAGTAGGATACAACAGTGAAGTGTTATTTAATCGTGTGAAGGATTAATAAAAGAAATTAAGTACAATTATAATTTGTGTAAGCCTTCATTCTTTAGCCGTACCAGCCCTGCAAAGAGATACATGTTCTGCAAATTACTACTGATGAAGCCGAGGCATACATATATAATATTTAAATAAACGTTAAAAGCAAAAGTTTTTACATATAAAGTAAACGTGGGGCGAAGGCCACCGGAAAGTTTGTACCGTACGTGGGGCGAACACTCCCAGAAACATATCTCCCGCAAGTTTGGTACCCAAACGTGACTCAACACCTTGCTTTAAATTGCTGCCTAAACGTGCTGCAACCACTACAACAATAATCCCTTCATTTGTTACAATATTGTTTATTAAACGTTTCATTCACTAAATAGTCTTAGCAAATATCATCCGTGAGTTCAATATAGTCAGACCTTATCAACTGTATCGACTCTAACCTGGTATTATTTGGAATTAATTGTTCTTTCACACAAGCCGTGTGTTGGACAGGGTTAGAAAGGTAGAGTCACATGACTGGAAAATTCAATGCCATAGCCGGGATTTGATCAAATCCCGGTTATGGCAATGGTATTATTTGTTATAATATCACTGTTGGTCCTTGCTCTTCACTATAGGTCCTATAGACGAGTCAGTGCAGCTTTAGGCTCTTAATCTAAAAGAAAACCTTAAAAACGGGGAAGGGAGAGAAATTCACATCTAACCTAAATTGAGTTGTATCTACGCATACGCAGTGAATGTTGTTACTGTCCTCTGTCCCAGTTACTTTGTATTGCTTACTGAGATACTAACTACTTTCTGTTCCGTTTACTTCTGTAGCCGTTATATAGTAATGTAACCGTTACAAAAGTAACTGCTATGTTATCTATTCTGAATGGCTGACTTGCTGTTTACAGGATGAATGCTGGGATACCAAACAACCCAAAAACCAACATTCATATGGCAACGATGAACATCGAGAGAGAGATAACGTAAGTATCCAGACTTTACGAGACGAATCTGTCAAACATTATACATTTCCAAACAAACATTACGTTATTCAAATTAAATTAAAATACAGTTTTTCAAGTCTCATACATTTATTAGTTAAACATCATGACATAACTTGTTGGATTTAAACGTCATAAGCCCTTACGTATTAAGTGTCTGGAGCCTATCGTTACTTTTAAAAATCCTTAAAGGAATATTAAAAGCCTATCCCGCGACTGACGTCGTTGCTAACGATCACCATATGGCCTATGACCTTCGTGGATGCCTCATACCGCCAAGCAATGACTACACCCATTTCTAAGGTGGAGGTACCCGGCGGGCGAAATGCGTTGCCTCTGATGGTAGAGGTGATGGAATGATTCCGTAGACTCCGAATCACGTTGGGCCATGGAGATGATACTTCACATGGGCATGTCAGAGGTGAAGGCGTGGATAGAACCGACTTAAAATCTCCACCTCACAGCCAGGAATCGAACCCAGGACCCTCAGCACGAGAGCCGATAATTGAGTTTTATTTATGGACGCTCTTTAACTGCTATGGTACTTAGCTATATTGGGCGTGAAAGACCGGTAATTTTGCTCAGAGGCCTCTTTATCAGGCTTGAGGGTCTTTTACGTGCCGTAAATATACGACACGGGACCACCGGCTTTACTTCCCTTCCGAAAGAAGCCACGCTAAGGAATTTTACGTCCGAAAAATCCATCCACCTCAGCCGAGTTTGAACCCGCGACCTCGGAGACTAGAGGCTAGCATGGTAACCACTACACCACGGAGGGCGACTACACAAGAACCGGAAACCACTGCGCTACCCCGACGCTTTATTCCAACAATGTTACATCGGGTAAATTTATGTCCCATTATTTCAGAAACTATTTAACACATTATCAGACTGAAATGTTTACAAAATATAGACGCATCCCAAGTTCACTGATCTAGTTTCATACAATAAGACTATTTATTAAGGAAGATAGGATTATTTTCTTAATTATACCTTCTTTTTATTAATATGTATTATCAATTATTTTTTAAAAACCTATATGCTATTAACAGCACAGTAATTCCACAACAGCATTTAGAGTTTGTTTTTATCATCCTAAAATTGAACTATCTTCAGTAGTTTCTGAGAAAACGGGGGTCACTTACCCCAAAAAATGCCACTTACAGAAAAAGCAGTTGAAAGCAAAATTGACAAAAAAACTCGGATATATTTCCAAGGAAAGAAACCATGTGACGTGAGCACACAGCAGCCATACTTAACAGTAATACCAGTTTGTAGAGCAAAACCTCCCCTACAGTATGGGCTAAAGTTTATCCCTCTACTCCAAAGTGTGTAGAGTTATAATTGTAATTTCTCTACTGCGTTTAATAAGTAATGGACATATTGTATTCCACCCAAAAATTCGATATCGAGATTTCACCGCAAATACATATTTTGAGGCCCTCTGAATCCAAAATAAGCTTCTCTAGAAAAAGTTCCGTGTATGTGACTGTGAACAACATAACTCAAAAACGAAAAGTTGGATAAATACCAAACATGGTATTTAGGTTCAATATCTTTCAAGGATGCGACACGAAGATTTTCAAGAAAATCCCCACACTCCCAGAGTACTCTTTATATGGAAAATGTTTCGAAAAGTTTTATTTTCTCAAAAATGGCTATAACGATTTTGATTAAAATATCATATATTTAAGATATTTTCATGACAAATTAAATGTATATCTCGAATTTTCTGGGAATTTCCCCAAAAGTCTTCTTCATTCTCAATGCATTTGGCATAACTGGTAAACCTAAGACATAGACAAACGTTTTCTACACAAAAAATGTAGATCTCGTTAAAAAAAACACAGTTTATCTCATATACTTTTTTTATAGAGTGAACCTTTATGTTCCGGACATACAAAGAAAATGGAATGCTGCACATAGTAATCACCTCTTAAAATATTTGACTATCGCTTAAAGCCTACCAATTCCCCTTGCACCTACAAGAAAATTAGCAAATTTCTGCAAATGTTTATCTTGATTAATATGAAGTAGACGGAGAATAAGCGTTTGTAAAAATATTTTATACAAGAGTAGAGAAAGTTATGTGAGTGCAACGCATCATATTTTTTTCTATGAAGTGTTGCAGAATTCACAGTATAAAATGGCAGATGGAGTACCATTTTTAAAAATATATTTAAAATATAAATATTGTGTCTACAATGATAAAATATACATCAAACTAAAGACGACTTTTTAATTAGTGAGACTGCACAAAAATCTAAAATTTGGCAATTTTCTCCATTTGGTCTCCCCTTAAAAAACAAATTAAATGTCGCTTTATTGCATTAAGCACGGAGATATACACTCTATCCCTCTTCCACTCCCTTACACTCTGTATAGCTTACATTTCATATGATGTTTTGAAGACCGTTAATAACATGATTTTTTTATGTAAGAACGTAGGTTTTCACGGCCGGTGTCACAATTATAACTAATATGATTTTCCGGGCTGTTATGCCGTGGTCTGCTGAAGAAAGATTTCCCAGACGTTTCGTCCACAACTGCGGTGGACATCTTCAGTGGCGCGGACGAAGTCTTCTCGGTGAAAGTATCGCAGCGTCTGATGCGTTGGTTCAAGGTTCAAGGTATTTTATTAATGACAGAGCGCCTGGAGCCAGTACATTGGACCTGGCTTTCAGGAAAAATTTACATTTGATTTATATGTTTCTGGTTTACATGGCTTTGTCTTCTTGGGTTAGCCAGAACCCATACTGCTGCCCTCTGTGGGCGGCAGAGAACAGTTCTGGTTTGTGCCAGTAGTGTTTATTGCACACTTTATGTTGGCTATTTACACTATTTACAGAAACTATATACACTTATTTACACTCACGCACACTCTCAGTCATACACACACATACACACACACACATACCACTGCATTTGCACGCACTATTTACACTACTTCCATGTTTTTACCGCTGGTTGTGCTGCGGTCAGTGCCTATTGGATGGTTCGCAGGCGGCGGCCCCTCGTGTAGGTTTTGCGTGGCCGTGAGCCAGTGGAAGCGGGTGCGCATGCATCGGGAAGCGGTTCACCGTGTTTAGAACATTTTAATTCTCTTATGTTTGCGGTGCTTGGGTTCCCCGCTGCCGATGTTGGATATTAATGTGTTGGCATGTAATCTAATGCGCGCCCACGTGGTGGTGGCTCGTTTTTGCAATGATTCTGGTAGGTAGGGTGTAGAGAGCTCATTGTGGATTTGTTGGTTGGATGTCAGGAGTGGTGGTCGGAGTATTTTTCTAAGTGTAAGGTTCTGGACTGTTTGTAGCTTTTTTAGCAGTGTTTGGGATGCATTGGCCCAGGCCACACATGCGTAAAGCATGACAGAGAGGATGAAAGATTTGTACAGGATGAGTTTGGAGCGTGTCTTTAACTGCTTACTTCTGAGGACGGGGGCGCACATCTTTAAGCGTTGCCGCGCTCTGTTGGCTGTATCGGTGAGGTGGGCGTTCCAGGAGAGTCGGCTGTCTAACGTGACTCCTAAGTACTTCACTTGCTGACGACAATGCAAGATTTGACCACCGACCGTGAGGTCCATGGCCGGAAGGTTCAGCTTCTTTGAGAAATAAATAAGCTGGCACTTGTGTGCGTTAATTTGGATTTTCCAGTCATGTAGCCATGAAAGGAAGCGGTCAGTGTACCGCTGCATTTCTAAGATGCCAAAGTGTGAATTTCTATGGTGGTTGTAAATTGCTGTGTCGTCAGCGTACATGGCGACCTTGCATCGGGCGTCCACGGGAAAGTCATTTGTAAAGAGGAGGTAAAGGAGAGGGGAGGTGATTGCCCATTTGTGGTACGCCTGCCCGCATAGTTCGCTCACGTGATGAAGAACGTCCCACCTGGACGTAGAAGCGCCGGTTTTCTAAAAAGCTGTGAATCAAATATAAGTAATTTTGGAGGCCGGGAAAGTTGCGGTGCAGTTTATAGATCAGGCCATCGTGCCAGCACCGGTCGAATGCGGCTTCTACGTCCAGAAATAAAGCCAACGTTGAAGCCCCATTGTTGAATTGTTCGGTGACGTCATCAACAAGACGTAATAATTGTAAATCAGTGGAATGACCTTTTCTAAATCCAAATTGAGCATTTGAAAGTTCCTGTAGTTCTGAGATTTGTTTTTTTAGCCAAAAAAGTAAAATTCTCTCGAACAATTTTCCAATGTTGGACAGGAGACTAATGGGCCTGTAATTTTGAGGGTGCCTGGTACTCTTCCCTGGCTTTGGGAGCATAATAACCTTGGCTTGCTTCCAAGTTTTGGGGAAGTAATTTCCTTTCAGGCAAGCATTGAAGATTTTTGTGATGTGTACCAGGGCGTTTCTCGGGATATGTTTTAGCTCCTCATTGGTCACCCTGTCCGGGCCGGCGGCTTTCCCATTAGGCAATTTCCTAATGAGATTGAAAACTTCCTGAGGTGTAATGTGTGGTAGTTGTTGCTCGTGCTTCCGCGCCACCCATGCTTGTACCCATGTTTGCACTTCATGCTGCTGTGCTGGGATACTGTTGTGCTCTGTAAATCTCTCTTCTAGGCAGTCTGCAAACAGCTCGGCTTTCTCCTCTGAGGAGAAGTGCAGGCCGAGGTGAGTGTGGAGTGCCTCAGTGCCAGTGTTGAAGCTTGAGGAGGTCTTAAATGCCCTCAACAATTTCCACAAGGAGTTGTCCGAATGGGTGGTACTCAACATTTTGTTCTCCCACTGTTCAATTTTGTTTAGTCTAATTTGTTGCCGAATGGTGTTGCGTAGCCAGTTTGCTAGCATTTTAACTTGGGGCTGGCGGGTTTGCCTCCAGAGCCTCGTCAGGCGTCGCCGCCTGGCAATGAGCTGCTCCACCTCGGGGTACGTGCAGAAGCTGGGTGGGCTTGAGGTGTATGTTGTAGCGCTTCGTTTGGCTGTGTGCAGCGAAGCGGTAAAGTTTTCAATGGCGGCGTCAATTTCTGCCTCGCTGCGGTATGATAGCCTGGGCTGCTCCATCTTGTGCATTTCGATTTTATATTTCTCCCAGCTGATTTCAGCTCGTTTTGTGGGTCTGGGTGCCTGAGCTGTGATGGCACCACAGATTTCGAAATGCACAGGAAGATGGTGAGAGTCCAGGCTATGATACACAGTGAAATTTTGTGAGATGGCCGCATTTTTTGTTAAGACGAAATCCAAAACTTCAGGGTCAAAATGACCTGAACGATGCCAAAAAGTGGGGTCAAGGGGGGTGTGTACCTCCACATCGTCATTTTCAAGTAAAAAATCTACCAGGAGATTTCCGGCCGCGTTTGCCCGGCGTGACTGCCACCAAGGGTGCCGGGCGTTGAAATCTCCTGCAATTATTACGTGCTCCCCTAAATCGAGGATTTTTTTGAGGTCTCTCAAGAAATAGGGTGAATTGGGGGGCCTGTAAAGCGCTACTAGCACCACCGTGTTGTTGTTTATTTGGGTTTTTAGTGCTGTGCACTCTAACGCCTCCAGTGCCGGAAGCGTGACAGAAGCACGAGCAATGGCGTTTTTTAGTAAAATAGCTGTTCCTCCCCCCAGTCTGCCAATTCTGTCGGTCCGAAAAATGTCATAGCCCCTGAGTTTAAAAGTGTACTCTGTTTGTAATTTTGTTTCGCAAATGAATGCGACATCAATTTTGTTGCGCCTCAGGTAGCCTTCAAGTTCGTACTGTTCCCTGTAGATGCCATCGGCATTCCACAGGAGAGCACGAGTTAAAGATGTACCTCCCCTTAAGGTAGCCATCTAGTCCAGAGCAGAAGAAAGGAAAGATAGAATGGCTTCTATGTTGTCCCAAGTGCCTGTGCAACTTTTGAATTTTTCTAAAAAAGGCTTTACCTTGGGTAGTAGCGCTGGTAAATTAAAAGCTTTTAAGAGGGACAGCAATTCCGAAATGCTTCCCAGGTCAGTTGAGGACCCCTGGGAAGTGGGGGGGTTTGTTTTGGGGGGGCCAGCTGGTGGCGGCGTTTGCGCACTTTCCCCACGGGCTGCCCCAGCGTATGACAGCCCGGTTTTCACCGGGGCCGGTTTTGTGATGGGAGTTGGCCCTGGTGCGGCACTTGGGTTGGTCCTGGCCATGGCGACCAGTTGGCGGCGGTGGCGTTCGTTTGTGAACGTCTCGCACCCCCTGTAGCTGGCGGGATGAGTCTCCCCGCAATTTGCGCATAAGGGAGTAGTATCATCCTTAGCCTTCTCAGGGCAATCAGCCAGGCGGTGGAGGCCACTGCACAGGACGCACCGGGAGGTCAGGTTGCAAAATTTATAGGTGTGTCCCAATTGCTGGCAATTGAAACACTGGGTGATGTTGTTGCTAGTTCTCAGGACCTCCACGGTGACTATCATACTACAAATGACCCGCTCCTTGATGAGGTTTTGGTTAAAGGTATTTCTTTCAAGTGTTACCTGATAGTTTGGTAGGGGCCGCACGCGTGGTTTTAACTGCCGGACCTGCACCCCGGTGTAGCCTTTTTCCTCGAGGTCCTCTTTGAGGAACTCGACATCGAAGTCGGTGGCAGTCGCTTGATCATGAAGCGCAGCGGTTGGTCGCTGCGCGGCGCGAAGCTGAAGAATTTTATTCCTGCTGCGGCCAGTCGCTCCATGGTGGGCCCGGCGTCAGCCTTCCTCTGTAGGAAGAGTTTGATGCACTCCCTGGTGCATTGGATTTTGAAGCTGTCAGCCGACAGGGAGGCACGGAGGAGGGGGAGGAGTTTTGAAGTCAAGCTGGGGTCTGGGATAATTATTCTAGGTGGTTTCTGGCTGTCACTGTTCGGTTGGGTGGTAGGGGTAGGGATGGCTGTGGAGGTGGAAGGGGTGGGAGCGTTTACTGCTGATCGCTGTGATGACGCGGATGGCAGTGCCGGGCCTGAAGGTCTCCTCGGGCGCTGCTGTCTGGGTCGTCCTGTTGTCGTTCTGGTCATTTCACTGCCGGTCTGCGTGGAGAGCAGAGCTGTAGATGCTGTTGCTCCGGTCACGGCCTGCTGGATTCTTGCGGCTGCCGCCATGTTGGTCCTGGAGGTCAGCAACCTCCAGCCGCAAGTGCTGCTGGGAGCAGTCTGCCTGGCGGGGGGACGCGCCCGGTGCGTGCAACAAAGGCACACGGCCGCGCGTCCCACACTATGATTTGGCACAAATGCAGTAAATTTATAGGCAGCACACGATATTCACCGCACAGCACTTTACACAAATAAAACACAACACAGTTACACAGTATTTACGGAGAACAAGAACACTTATATAGATATTTTTACAGTTGCAGTCGCACTTGAGTGGGGAATTTTAAACACTCGCGCAAATACTAACACAATTTGCAGTTTTTCTGTTTCCACAGCACAGCAAGCACTACTGCTGTTCAATGATGCACTATCTCTCTCGCACCTCTGTCTGATGCGTTGGCTTTTTTTTTCGAGTGGAGGAAAAATATTTTTGCGTACTAACCCCATAAATGGGAGTGTGGGACTCCACCGCGGCCCTACCCACTAAAAAACCTCCACCGGAGAGAATTCAGGTATAGGTGTGGCAGTACCGCCTGTGCACCTGCGGATTTGAGGTGTAGGTATATTGGCCAGCCCTCAGGGCTTGAGCCTGGGCAAGGAGAGGAGGCCGGACGTAACCATGACCGAAGCCCTGATTACGCCCTGGCGAATTTGGAAGCTTGGTGATATGTCATTCCTTGTTCACGCCGAGGCGTGTCGTCTTGTTATAATGTAGGTGTTGAGCATCACAGATGCACCCTTGTGTGCGAGTCGGATCTTGAGCCGGAGGCTGCGTCCCTGAAACAAATCATTCTAGGCATGCACAATGCATATATTTACACTTATTTGTACTAGTCGTTAGTTGTATAGAATGAATTTATTTGACGATTAGCTCTAATCTGGAAGTTGACTCCGCCTTATGGCTTCGTTTCTTTATCATGTATAGTTAATGCTAATTTGTGTCTTAAGGGTGTTTAGCTCCGCCTAGTGGCGTCGTCATTTTCTTATGATTATTTTGTGTTTGTTATATTAATTGCGAGTACTTGTTTTACAGCCGTTTTTTACAGCATCGTCCTTATCTTTAATACACTGTTTCATTATCCATAATCCTAGCCTGGTCGTATAGAGTGCGCACACGGCGGGCTGCCTGCCTGAAAATGCAGGTGCGAGCCAGTGCCACTCGCGGGGGATCCCTCAGTCCCCGGGGGCCGCCTTGACTCGGAGAGCAAGGACTTCGAGGGCTACCAACGGTCACGTGGTGACGCCGCAGTCATGGGTATTGTGGTAATGTTATTAATGAGTCGAGGTATGCTTGAATATCTATTTCGGGCTCCCCTAGGCCAAAGGTTCTGTCGAATAGTGACAGCGGTCTTTTGTGCTTGTTCTCCTGGGTTTCATAAGAACCTAGTTCTTGTATTAGTCTATTCTTGTTCTTTCCCTTGTGCTTATAGAGATTGAAGCTTAGACTCTTTACGAATTCTTCGATAGTGTGTAGTTTTAATTCCTGGTGTAGTAAATATGCCGGCGCTACCGGTGGTTGTTTCGTTATTATTCGTATTATCCTGTTTTGCAGTGTTTGTAGCTTATGCATGTGCGTCTTGGCCGCATAACCCCAGACAGGGGCTGCATACGTCATGATTGGCCTAATTAGGGTTTTGTATAGTGTGAGTCCCATATTTATTTTTAGTTGGTTATTTATGTTAAATATTGGGTACAGTCTATTTAGCTGACCATTTCTCTTGGCTCTGTCTTTAGCAATGTGCTTATTCCAGGTCAGGCCCTGATCCATGATAAGACCTAAATAGGTCACATGGTCCTTCCATTCGATTCTCTCGCCTTGATAATTAAGTGGCTGGAGAGCATGCTTATCTTTGCGGTGAAATAATCTTTTGGTGAAGACTATCGCTTGTGTTTTTCTGGGATTGACCTTGATTCTCCACTTTGTGAACCAGGGTTCAAGTACATTTAACGCATTTTGCAAGCGCAAGTGGAGTATTTTGGGTTGAGTAGACTGCGTTACTATAGCAGTGTCATCTGCATATATGTATTTATTTGATCTAACAAGATCGGGCATATCGTTTATATATAAATTAAAGAGCGTCGGCCCCAATAGACTTCCTTGTGGGACTCCGGCCTTGATTGGTTTAGTGCTTGAGACTGCTTCCTCTACCGACGTATGAAAGCGTCGATCGCGGAGGTAATCCCTAATGAGGGCTACAGCGGAGTCTTGGAAATTGAATTGTCTTAACTTCTTTAGGAGCCCGGCGTGCCATACTTTATCAAACGCGCGCTCGATGTCCAGATAAATGGCTCCAGTTGATTTATTCGTATTATAACCTTTGGTAATTTCCTCCGTCATTCTTAGTAATTGTAGAGTGGTTGAATGCTGGGCTCTAAACCCAAACTGTTCTGGTATCAGAATATTATGTTGGTGTATGTGCTTATTTATTCGCTTCAGTATAACCTTTTCGAGTATTTTGCTTAAAGTGTTCAAGAGGCTTATTGGCCTATAGTTCATGGGATGTGCAAGATTTTTGTTAGGTTTTGGAAACAACAAAATTTTGGCTTCTTTCCACGCTGGGGGAAACCGGCCTTGTTCAAGCGTATAATTAAAGATATTCGCTAGTGTCTTCAGCGCTCTGGTCGGGAGATTCTTTAGTACCGCATTTGGTATCTTGTCCGGTCCAGGTGCTTTCCTGGTTGGCAGGTGTTTAATGATCCAGCCAATTTCGCCCGGGTTTGTTTTTCTCATCTTATTGTGTGTTCGCATTTGGCCTATATTATCGGCTTCAGTTTCTGTCTCTAATATAAATCCGTCTTGTACAGCTGGAAGATTTGGAGAGAACACATTTTCGAGTGTGACCGCGAAGGCTTCCGCCTTGGCCAGGGGAGTTTCCGCTACCGTATTGTTGATTTGGAGGGGAGGTATATTAATCTGATTGCGCGCTAGGCTCTTCGCTATTCGCCAGACCGTGTGTTGTTGAGGGTTTAAATTCTCGAGTGTATTGTCCCATTGGTTTTGGATATATGTTCTAGCACGTTCATTTGCGAGTTCTTTGGCTTGATAGTATTCTGCTCTGTGTAGTATGTTTCTAGTTCTTTGCCATTTGCGCCTGTCCTTATTTTGGCTTGTTGTAGCATTTTTACGTCATAAGGAAATTTAGCATTAATAGAGCGTGGCTGTGTAAATGATACGTGAGCCGAGGTGGCTATTTTAATTGCCGGTTCTAATTTGCCTATGGCGGCGTCTTGCTCGGCGGCAGAATTTATTTCCAGATCTGGGAGGTAGTGATCTACTGTGGTTTTAAAGCTTTCCCAGTCATCGTTGGCCGTTAGTGCCGCTCTCTTTATAGTGTGGACGCTCTCTGCTGATTGGCCCGCTGGTATGAGGGGGCTGGCGCCGGCTGTGTTGTTGCTCTCTTCTGATTGGCTCGCAGTGTTTTGCGGTTTTGTATGACCTTTCTTGTTTTTGATGACTAGATGCCAGTTACTGTTGAGTTTCAAAGCTTCTTCTTTCCTATGGAAATTATTGGGATGTTTATAAATCTCTATTGCTTCGCGTTGTAGCCGGGTATGGTAATGCTTTATGGAGGAAAGAATGTTGGTGTCCTGAAATCTAATAATGTGTTCGCCCTCGGCTTCAATGGCATGTTCGGCGACTGCCGATTTTTCTATATGGCCCAGGCGGCAGTTTCTTTTGTGTTCGCTAAGTCTGGTGTTTGCGCTCCGCTGTGTGGTACCAATGTACACTGAACCACAGGAACAAGGAATACGGTAAACACCGGCCGATGACAGGGGGTCTCGGGGGTCTTTGGAAGAGCGCAGTAGGCTGTTTAATTGTCTTGTAGGTTTTTTTTTGTTACATCTAAATAGCATCAATCAGCGTATACAGTTCACAATGGAACAAGAAAAGGATGGCCAACTAGCCTTTCTAGATGTACTCGTTAGCAGGAAGGCTGACGGCACGCTGGGTCATACTGTCTACCGCAAACCCACACACACACAGACCGTTACCTTAACAAGAACTCCAACCACCATCCTAGACAAAAACGTGCTATGATTAAGACACTCGCAAACCGTGCTTCCCGTATTTGTGAACCACACTTACTTCCACAAGAAATCCGACACCTAGAAACAGCTCTACAATCAAATGGGTATTCAGTCCAAGAGGTGAGAAGAGCCTGCCGTCCGGCCAAGCCCCGACCGGTTACTCAGGACCAACCCAAAAGCAAGTCTATTGTCTTTCTGCCATATTTCAGAAATGTCACTGACCGTATTGAACATATACTTCAACGTCATAACGTCAAAACAGTATTCAAACCTACAAGACAATTAAACAACCTACTGCGCTCTTCCAAAGACCCCCGAGACCCCCTGTCATCGGCCGGTGTTTACCGTATTCCTTGTTCCTGTGGTTCAGTGTACATTGGTACCACACAGCGGAGCGCAAACACCAGACTTAGCGAACACAAAAGAAACTGCCGCCTGGGCCATATAGAAAAATCGGCAGTCGCCGAACATGCCATTGAAGCCGAGGGCGAACACATTATTAGATTTCAGGACACCAACATTCTTTCCTCCATAAAGCATCCATCAATTCCTTCATCATCATCTGTTTCGGGATTGAAGGACCAGGCGACGGTGTTCAGCGTGTTGCGGTTGGACGGTGGAGATGCGCTTTGCGAAAGTTTCTCTCTGGCGTCGGTCAGACTGTTGTTAGACCCGCCCTCTGTAGCTGCTTCCCTTATGAGAGCCTCGGGGCTTGTGGACAGGCTTGAATGGCGTCGGATGCGTTCAATCTGGAATCGTTAGTCACCCCGTTTGCGCTTGGGCATGTCGTTTCCCTCATCACTCCACCGCTCTGCCCCGGTTTCGAGAGCCGCTCCGTAATATGTACCCTTGACTTTTACTACAGATAAGTACAGCTAGTGTAATAGTACTGAACCTGAAATGATACTAACATGTTAAACATTACGTTACAGGGTTGTAGATGGGCCTACAGCAGAGTCCAGCGATTCCAATAGGTCCAGTGTTACACTTGGAAATGCTGCGGGAGAATCCGATGATTCTGTCTCACAAGATGACGGGAAAAGCAGTCTTGTCAGGCGGAAATCTCTTGTGACATTCAATGAAAATGTGGAACAGATCGAAATAGAAAAACTGTGAAATTGTGGCTTCTATCAACATATGTAAACAGCTTATTAATACATTTCAGTATAGTTATTTCATCTTCTCAGTTTACTTTCACATTTGCCAACTCTATGTCCTTCAAGATTGGGCGCAAGAAAATATTTTTAATGTGGAAAATTAGCAAGAAGTTCTTGTAGTGCATTATCGTGTTACTGAATTTCGAAAATTTAATTTTCAACACAAAAAAACTGCAAAGATATTTACAAGATGTAAATATTGTAAATGTGTATTTAAGTTTATCCTAAGATTATTAAAAGTGATATTACTCCAGTATTTTGTTAGCAATTAGTATTATGTATACCAGTTGTAAGTGACATAAAGTCGATTATATATTAAGCATTGTGTTTCTCAGAACTGGTGTTTAATTCTTTAAAAATTTAGATGTGTAATGTTTACAGGTAATTCTACTGTCTCACATCTACAAAAAATTATTTTATATCCGTATATACTACATAATGTATGTTGACAGAAAAAAAATCTCATGTGTTATATAGAAAGCAGGATGAGTTTATCGAAGGGGCACACCTCGACACTGCGACCAACTTATCTATTAAGGTTACACCCCTCGGGAGGCAGGGATGAATGAAGGAGCCATAGGAGGACACAGGTCCTCAGACAGGCAGGCCCAAAGAGACGCGCAGAAGTCCCTAACATTTCCAGTTTGAACACCCGCCCTCCAATAGAGGCGAAGATTCCCTAGAGAGGACGGCAAAGTGACCCTAATGGGCCAGACAATGCACCCTGGCTTTCACGAGGAGAAATCGTTCCAATGCGCAAGCATCCACGCCTTCTATCCCACACTGCCAGCACCTCGGGACCTGAAAACATCCTGAAACGTGAAAGGGAGAGATGAAATAAGAACATATGGGAGAAAGGAGAAACCGTGGCAGAATACACCATCCCGGCATTCGCCTAGGCGACCAGGGGAAAACCACGAAAATCTCCAGGTCGGAGTGGGCGGTCACCGGGAATCGAACCCGGGTGGCAATTTCTGGCCACAGAAATTGCCACCTGAGCCATCCCGCTCGGTCTGATGTGTTATATTCACATGACCTTCTCAATCCTCTTATCATTTATTAGTGACTATGCAAATTATTATTGGAAAGTCCATTTTTCTGTCTATTTCATTAAATTTCCCATCTGACTCGTATCTGTCAGTCTTCTAAGACAGTGGAAAGGGGAAGGGAGAAGGTAAATACAGAGCGGTCCCTCAGCGCTCTGGCCGGGAACTGCACGGCACTCTTGAGCGATACGTCAGAATGAACTCACGGCCACGGGCTCTTCCACTTATCGGACATGTGGCAGCGGGCTTCAGTCAGCTGTTATTGCTTCTTGTGTATAGACGCGAGACGGGTGTGTATTTGTGTGCGATTGAATTATCGGATTATTACAACCCAGAAATGGTACTCAAAGTTTCGCTTGAACCTTTTATGTATGACACGTACGTGAAAACCGACTCATGTAGACAGGTGTGTAGGCAATTTCACGATAAATTTCCTGGTGTTCCAGTTCCGAGTAGAGAAACAGTTAGATATCTAGTAAATAAAGTTAAGAGAACGGGATCATTTAATGTTGTAAGTTGTAAAAGGAAACGTAGGGTTCTAACGGAAGAAAAACTTGATGAAATTGGCGAAGCATTTGAATGGTCTCAGAATAAATCTTTACGACGTGTAGCACAAGTCAGTGTTTCAATAACTTCAGTACATAGGTCTACGAAACTGTTGAAATTAAAACCATACAGAGTGACTATTGTCCATCAATTACGATCGTGTGATGATGAAGCCCGCGTAAAGTTCTGTAACTGGATGTTACAAAATATTGCTGGCGGTACTGTTGACCCACATCTAATAAAATAAAACGTAATTATGTTTGTTCAATAGACAATCAATATATCGTAATAATCATTATAAAATCAATAATAATATGGTATCAGAATCAATAATGAGAATAACAAACAGATACACTGAATATAGCGTGCGGAAAATGCATCGCGACTGCCGGCTAGATGGCTGAGGGAACGCACTGTAAATGTACGGACGAAGGAGGACCCCACGCAACATGGCTTCCTTCGGAAGGGAAGTAAAATCGGTGGCCCCGTGTCGTAAATTTACGGCACGTAAAAGAACCTCAAGACTGATAAAAAGAGACCTCGGAGTAAAATTACCGGTCTTTCACGCCCAATATACAATGGGACGCTAAGAACCACAGCAGTTAAAGAGCGTCCATAAATAAAACTGAACTCAATTTGTCGCGCATAGAAAGTGGCCCATTCCCCTATGTCGCCTTAGTGTTTTTCCCTTCGTAAGCTATCCACTTTCAGGTAACCAACTCTTGACTCCGCCTAGTCGGTATCAGTCCTCTTTTAACTGGCCTGAAAAACAATACAGGGACATACAAACTAACCAATGAATGATGTTTATAATCCATGTGGAATAAGGTGTGTTTCGGATACCGCATCCTTGAAAGAGTTTCGCTACGATTGGTACACATGAAAGACTAAACAAATTACAATATAATTCCGCCTTCTAGAGGAAACAGTGAAGAATTATTTGCATGTATGGTTAAACTGAACGACAGCTATATGTATGAGAGCTTTCATCAGCGACATGGAGACGAAGGTTACAGTTGTTGCTGCTACCAAACAGCAATAAGAAAACGGTAGTGTACTATGAAAATACACTGCCGTTTGTGAAAATTGCTACACCAAGAAAGAATTTCTCGAATAACTCCAAACTTGGTGGAAGTGTAGAAGAGTGTGCAAGCAATAAGTGATTAGGTTTGCAGAGAGATGGGGTACACGTAGGCCGAGCACAGCCCTCTCGTGTCGGCCCGACAAGGTCAGTGTTGTACCCAGTGTAGTCAGTGCAGAGCTGTCAAGCAGGGCGGAAACAATAAAGCGAATGGCAGTATGCCTCGTCGACGTTATAGGGAGCCATATCGGCATGTGAGTTCGAACGGGGCAGAATGATTGGTCTCCGGGAAGCGGGTTTGTCATACCGTGACATTTCGGCTCGTACAGGGCATGCTGCTACGACCGTGATGCGTGTGTGGAAGCAGTGGATAGATAAAGGCCGTACGCAGCGAAGGGCGGGTACTGAACCACAGCACGGGATGACCGTCATCTTGTCCGCATGGACATAACGGACCGTGCAGCTTCATCCACAGTGTTGGCTCGACGCTGGAGCACTGCAACAGGTGTGAACTTGTCTGCATCAACGGTTCGTCACCGTCTGCTGCAGGTTGGACTGGTTGTATGCATGCCATTACATCGGTTTTCATTGTCCAGAAACGACAAGCTCCTCCGACTGCAATGGGCACATGAACACCGTCACTGGGGTGCTGAGTGGCAAAATGTAGTCTTTTCGGACAGGTCCCGCTTCAACGTGTCCTACAGTGATGGCCGCATACGTGTCCGGTGGTACCGTGGTGAGCGCAACCTGGAGGGCTGCATTGTTGAGCGGCATAGCGGACAAACACCAGGTGTGATGATTTGGGGCGCCATTAGTTACAACAACTGATCTCGCCTCCTGCGAATTGAGGGCACTTTGAAGAGCAACCGGTACCTAACGGTGGTCGTAGAGCCTGAGGTACTCCCCCTGCTTCAGGCATCTCCACAGGCCACATTCCAACAGGACAATGCCCGGCCACATATTGCAAGGAATGTACAAGCCTTCTTCGAAGAGCGACGGGTACCATTGCTTCCCTGGCCTGCACGTTCGCCTGACAGTAACCAGTTTCACGGATTTGTGGGCTCGAATACCTAAAAACTGCGTGGAGGGAAATTCCTCAGGAACTTATTCAGAACTTTTTTATTCAATGCCACGGCGTATAGCAGCTCTAGTTGCAGTGCATGGAGGCCATACCAAATACTGAATATTAGGGCTCAAAGGTCATGTATAGATTTGAAAAGTTTATCATATGTTACTTGTCATGTACCTAACCTGTGGTATCATTTTCGTTGAATTCATGCGTTTCCTTCTTGGTGTTGCAATTTTCACAAATGACAGTGTACAAGGTTTAAGTATTAATGTTACTCTTTGGCAGTTCCATCTTACTTTGGGCGAGGTACAGTACCATGCCAGTCCAGTGGCTAGAATTATGCTCGAAAAACAGAGGTGGTCATACTGGTAGGGGGTGGGGCTAGATTTTGAAAGCACCAATATAAACATATCCGTACCTTTATGGGCCACATTTTACGCACGCCAGTACCTGGTATAAAAAGTGACAGTTTCCATCATTTTACCCCACAATAAGCGTCAAAAGTGGAAATAATTTGAGGAAGGAGTATAAAAGAGTTACACATTACCTTATCTAGGCATTGTTAACCCTCTCTTAGATGACAGCTTATGAATGAACTTTTGATCACATTGGCTGCTGCGTGTCCAAATTGTTACCGTGTATCTTTTAAATGAGACAAGCTAGGCGTTTCCCACGGGTAATGTTTCCAAACGCAATAAAAATGCTAAAAATGGATTGATTTTGTTGAAAACCCCTGCAATTATCGATGCAAATAGGTGGGGAGAGCTTTAAATAAACTGTACAAAAACGTGTAATGTAGTAAATATAAACCGTTACCTCTGGGTGATTCTGTTATCACATTAAATGTTCAAAGCAGTTTAAAGTATTACCCGGCTCCAATGGTATGTGCAAAATATAATCGTATTTACCTGCTACCAAGCCCGATGGACACGATAGCAGAATTAATTCCCTTGCTTTTTTAATTTTATTCCATCTGGCTTTACACAAAGGGCAAACATTTGTGTCTCTTTTGTAAGATATGGCAATAGCAAATTGAATGTGGCCGGAAATTCCCTGTTCAAAAGTTGAAATTAACAGCTTTAAATAAATCCACAGCATGTTTTAAGTGTCTTAAACGACAGAATTAACCACGGTAGAAGTACTATACATTCCAATAGCTTAAGTAGTACAGTGATACAAATATTACTTTCATAACCCTTACGTTTTGTGCCGAGCGAGATAACACCATTCGGTTATGGCACTCAATTTTTCAGCCTGATTCTACCTTCCCAAACTTGTCCTACACGCGGCTTGTGTGTAAGCACAAGTAATTACGAATGCTGGGGTGGTTTCTCATCTACCACGAAAATCCTTACACTTATTTTCCTTCCATTCCGTTTCCTTCTCATGTTGAAGGCGTGCTTCTAGGTTTCGCGGCGTATGGCGATGCCATACAGATGGCGTGGATGCTTGCGTGGAAACGAACAGTCGCATAAACACCAAACTTGGTATTTAGGTTCAGTATCTTCCAGAGATGCGACACGAAGGCTTTCAAGAAAATCCCCCCCAGATTACCCTTTATATGGAACACTTTTCGAAAATTGTAATTTTCTCAAAAATGGCTCTATCGATTTTGATTAAAATAGCATATGTTTAAGATATTTTTATGACAAATAAAATGTATATCTTGAATTTTCTGAGAATGTCTCCAAAAGTATTCTTCATTGTGAACGACTTTTGCATAACTGCTAAACCATAAGAGACAGACAACATTTTACTACACAAAAAATGTAGATTGCGTTAAAACACACAATTTATGTCATATACATTTTTTTTGTTGAGTGAACCATTTTAGAGGTATTGCTTGTTATTCCCTTAAACTTTTAATACTTATTTTCTCAAATGGGAATTCGTTATTCACTTTTTTGTCTTGTATATGCAAAGAGTATTAATCTGTGGCAAAGAGAATGGTGCTGCACCTAGCAACCAGCTATTAAGATATATGTCTATGCTTAAAAGCTACTGTATTTCTATATTGCCCTTGCAAATATATATTCCCCTTATATCTACAAGAAAATTAGCAATAAGATAGAGTTGCAAATGTTTATCTCGATTAACATGAAGTAGATGGAGGATAAGCGTTTGTAAAAATAGTTTGTACAAGAGTAGAGAAAGTCATGTGAGTGTAACACATCAGAATGTTTTTTGGATTCAGGGGGTCTCAAAACATATATTTCCAGTGAAATCTCGGTATCGAACTTTGGGTGGAATACAATACTTCCCCTACTTACTATACGTAGTAAATAAAGTAAAAAGTAAGCTTTCATAAGAGTAGATTGTATACCCACTAACAAACGATAGAGGACAGACAAAGTCATGCAATTTTTTTTTAATTTAGGGATCTCACAACATGATTTACAATGAATTGTTGGTTTGAAATGAGTATTTGCTCTATGTTGAGAGTTATAAGGCATGTAAGAAGACGTCATCCACGTTGCCATTCTACGGCAGTTGTCATCAAGGCGAAGGGAAAGAGACAGTCACGTTATAAACTCGACTGATTCATTGAGCGTTTAACTCGCCAGATGTTCACAAGCGAAACCATCGCAACTACTTGAGACTGCTCGCATTCCTTCTTCACGCAGTAAGTAATCTGCATTTGTTATCCTATAACTAGACAAACTTCCACACACATTCTTTACGTCGCTTCCACATTTGAAGAAACTGCTCAATTTTAAAGTTTATGTGTTGCATTCACATGTCTTTCTCTACTCACTTCTCCACAAACCATTCTTACAAAAGCGAATTCTTCTGTCTACTTCCTGTTAAATAAGATAAACTTTCATAACACATTTCGTTGTAGGTATAAGAAGAATACAGTAGGCTAATGCGATTGTCAGATTTTTAAAAAGCGGTTCGTTATGTGATGACTTTGAAATTCCATGCTTTTCGCATGAACACGACAAAAAAAATCTGATGTGATACATTCACATGACCTTCTCTACGCTCTATGTTTATTAGTGGGTATACAAACTACTCATACTAAACCGTATTACTTTCTCTACTATGTATAATAAGTAGGGGAAGTATTGTATTCCACCCAAAAATTCGATACCGAGATTTCATCGGAAATACATGTTTTGTGACCCCCTGAATCCAAAAAAAAACATTTTTGGAAACATGTCCGTGTGTATGTCTGTGAACAGCATAACTCAGAAACGAACAGTCGGATAAACACCAAACTTGGTATTTAGGTTCAGTATCTTCCAGAGATGCGACACGAAGGTTTTCAAGAAAATCCCCCACCCCAGATTACCCTTTACATGGAACATTTTGCGAAAATTTTAATTTTCTCAAAAATGGCTTTAACGATTTTGATTAAAATATCATATGTTTAAGATATTTTCATGATAAATAAAATGTATACCTTGAATTTTCTGGGAATGTCTCCAAAAGTAAACTTCATTGTGAACGACTTTTGCATAACTGGTAAACCATAAGAGATAGAGAAAATGTTACTACACAAAAAATGTAGATCGCGTTAAAATACACAATTCATGTCATATACATTTTTTTGTTGAATGAACCATTTTAGAGATATTGCTTGTTATTCTCTTAAATTTTTCAATACTTATTTTCTTAAATGGGAATTCGTTATTCATTTTTTTGTCTTTGATATGCAAAGAGTATTAATCTGTGGCAAAGGGAATGGTGCTGCACCTAGCAACCAGCTATTAAGATATATGTATATGCTTAAAGGCTACTGTATTTCTATATTGCCCTTGCAAATATATATTCCCCTTACATCTACAAGAAACTTAGCAATAAGATAGAGTCTGCAAATGTTTATCTCGATTAACATGAAGTAGATGGAGAATAAGCGTTTGTAAAAATAGTTTGTACAAGAGTAGAGAAAGTCATGTGAGTGTAACACATCAGATTTTTTTAGAACTGGTCGCTATGTGTAAAATGTAATTCTCTTTGCTTGTCAAAAGATCGCTTCTGAAAATGCTTATTCTCGATTAATATGAAATAGATGGAAAGTAAGTGTTTGTAAAAATAGTGTGTACAAGAGAAGAGAAAGTCATGTGAGTGTAACACATCAGATTTTTTTTGTCCTGGACAAACAAAGAGAATGGAATACTCCATATAGCAACCAGCTCTTAAAATATTTGACTATCGCTTAAACCCTACTATATTCCCCTTGCAGCTACAAGAAAATTAGCAATAAGATTAACCTCTCGATTAACATGAAGCATATGGAGAATAAGCGTTTGTAAAAATAGTTTGTACAAGAGTAGAGAAAGTCATGTGAGTGAAACACATCATATTTATCTGTATAGATGCAGAGTTTGGATGTGTATTTTTCTAGCTTTTCTTTAAATAACTGCTGGTAGATTAGTTGGTTGGTTATGCTTGCTTAAATCTGTATCAATGGGAGGTATTTTCTTCTTCCAGGGTGGATGATCCGACTGTAGTTGCCTTGAGGAGATAATATAACACATGACAATATACATATTGCTAGAGCATTTTTGAGAAGAGAAAAAAATAAGTAGAAAATGTTCAATGACAAAGGTGGTTTGGGATGGGTGATTTTCTTTAAAATTCTCGTGACACATCCTTGGAAAATGCTAAACTTATATACCAATGACCTTTAAATTTTACATTCTCTTCTAAACATGGGCGTCACTCAACATTTTTAGAAAATCAAACCAAGATTAGTTTTAAAACGTTTTAAATTATTTTATTGTTTTTAAAAATATTCCCCTTTAACAGCAATACATTTTTGCATTCGATGACACCAGTTCTTAAAGTAATGATGCCACTCTTCCTCAGGCACTTCAGAAACCAGGTTTTTATAATATTCCACTGCTTTATCTCGTGACGACAAAGTGATTCCATTCATTTCATCTTTAATTTTTTGAAACAAAAAGAAATCACAAGGTCAAGGTTGTATGGTGGAGAGTCATGAGGCTGACCTTTAGGGCATCCTGATACTCAGCTGTTAGTTTACCTGTATGTGACGACGCGTTGCCACGATGTAACATTATTTTTCTTTTTAGGCGTTTTTCACGAACTTTTTCAAAACATTGCGGTAAAGAGACATTTGTGTACCAATCGGCAGTAACGGTACGTTTATCTTCTAAAGCTATAGTAGCATATGGCCCGTTTTAGAAAATAAAACTAGCAATCATCTTACCAGTACTGCGAATTCATCAGACTTTTGTAGGCTTAGGTTCTGTTCAGCCGGCTGACTTTTCTTTTCAGGATCATAACAATAAATCTAAGATTCACCACCAGAAACGATATTCCAAGCTAATTTTGAAATGCCGCCACTGCACGACCCAATGCGTTGTTTTTTCATCGGGAGTCAGTTTATGTGAAATCCATCGACAACAACTGTTGATGTAAAATGTTTTGGATTTGACTCATACCAACGCCCAATGTCGCCCGAATAAATACATAAGATGTCCGTAGATCTTCTTCAAACATTGCTCGAATAGCGGCAATACTTACATCACCAACAGCAGTTCTTGGGGGTCCTTCACGAAATTCATTGTAAAAAATATGATACGTTACACTAACATGACTTTCTCTACTCTTGTACAAACTATTTTTACAAACGCTTATTCTCCATATGCTTCATGTTAATCGAGATGTTAATCTTATTGCTAATTTTCTTGTAGGTGCAAGGGGAATATGGTAGGCTTTAAGCGATAGTCAAATATTTTAAGAGCTGGTTGCTATGTGGAGCATTCCATTCTCTTTGCATATCCAGGACATAAAAAAATGAATAACGAATTTGAGAAAAAGTATAATTATTGGGGTTTACCACTTATGCAAAAGTCGCTCACAATAAAGAATACTTTTGGAGACATTCCCAGAAAATCCAAGTTATACAATTCATTTGTCATGAAAATATCTTAAACATATGATATTTTAATCAAAATCGTTAGAGCCGTTTTTGAGAAAATTAAAATTTACGAAAAATGTTCCATGTAAAGGGTAATCTGGGGTGGGGGATTTTCTTGAAAACCTTCATGTCGCATCTCTGGAAGATGCTGAACCTAAATACCAAGTTTGGTGTTTATCCAACATCAAACTTGGTATCTGAGTTATGCTGTTTACAAACAGACACACACACAAACAGACACACGGACGTGTTTCCAAAAATCTGATGTGTTACACTCACATGAATTTCTCTACTTTTGTACAAACTATATCTACAAACGCTTATTCTCCATATGCTTCATGTTAATCGAGATATCGAGATGTTAATCTTACTGCTAATTTTCTTGTAGATGCAAGGGGAATTGCTAGCCTTTAAGCGAGAGTCAAATATTTTAAGAGGCGGTTGCTATGTGGAGTATTCCATTCTCTTTGCATTACCAGAGCAAACAAAGATGAATAACGAATTTGAGAAAAAGTATAAGTATTGGAAAATTTAAGGGAATAACAAGCAATATCTCGAAAATGGTTCACCCAACCAAAAAAATGTATATGACATAAATTGTGTATTTTAAGGCGATCTACATTTTTTATGTAGTAAAATTTTGTCTCTCTTATGGTATACTAGTTATGCAAAAGTCATTCAGAATGAAGAGAACTTTTGGGGATATTCCCAGAAAATTCAAGTATACATTTCATTTATCATAAAAATATCTTAAATATATGATATTTTAATAAAAATCGTTAGAGCCTTTTTGAGAAAATCAAAATTTTCGAAAAATGTCCCATGTAAAGGTTAGTATGGGGTGGGGGAATTTCCTTGAAAATCTTCATGTCGCATCTTTGAAAGATACTAAACCTAAATACCAAGTTTGGTATTTATCCGACTTTTCGTTTTTGGGTTATGCTGTTCACAGACACACATACGGACCTTATTCTAAAAGTGCTTTTTTTTAATTTAGGCGGTATCAAAACATGTATTTCCTGTGACATTTCGGTTAGAATTTTTGGGTGGAATGTGACACTACCCCTACTTACTATACGTAGCAGAGAAATTAAAAATAGAAGAGTAAGCGTTTGTATGAATTGTTCATGAAATATTGAGGAAGTATTGTTTCGTTATTTACCCGACGTTTGGCGCCAGTTTGAAGAAGTTTATTTTGTTGTATTGTTATTTACCCCACGCTTTGGGAGCCAATTTGAAGAAGGTTTGTTGCTTCACGTATGGAAAGCCGCTTTGAAGTAGGAGTTGTATTGTAGTTCAAATGTTGGGGAGCCGAACTTGAAGTAGTTGCAACCGCACGTTTGGTAAAAAGTTTCCGGTAGCCTTCGCTCCAAATGTACTTTCCGGTGGGCTTTGCCACAAAAATGTTTAAAAAATATTAACTTTGTAATTTTGACTGTTTCTTTAAATATTATATACTTACGTTTGCCTCGGCTGCGTCAGTATTTATACTTTTTTTTTAGAGACATGAATGTCTTGGCAGGGCGTGATGCGACTAAGAATGTAGGCTTACACAGATTATAATTTTACTTCACTCCATTTATTAATCCTTGACACAATTTAAATAACACTTCACTGATATAGAGAAAGCTGTGAGACTTGTTTTATTAATTACTTGCACTTTTTAATACGTAAACTATTTTCGTCTCACCCTGAATACGTATTAAATTTCTCGGTTAGAAACGCTGTCTACAAGTAACGCGTCCGGTTAGGAGAGCTGTCTACAAGCAACTGACTTCTGAATTTGTAAATTTTGCTTCATTTTAGTTTCTGATTGGCTAATCCTAGTCCAATAGAATACCTTCATTTAACTATAGCTTTTTCTGGTTGTTGATTGGCTATTTTTTAAACTGTCGCAAGAATTACATTATTGCTTCCAAGAATCACAAGTTGCATTATTAAACTTTCAAATTCATTATTGCCTCAAGGTTACCTCATTGTTAGGAACTTTTGACCTATTTCTCACAGCTCCTACATTATTAAATTACATAATGCATTCACATAACATTATTACATGTGTATATAATAATATAAATATATATAATGACTGTAATATACACTTTTTATATATTTTTACATACACATATTGCTTTAAGGCGGGCTGTTATTGAATTTATGTATTATATAATTTGACTGAAATCATTTAAGTGTTAAAAACACTGCCTCAATAGTGAGTAGGGAAAGTCATGTGAATCCAATTCATAGCCTCATTAGTGTGTTCACACACAAACGGGCGCGCGCGACCTTTTTCTATGAATGCTTTTTGTGGAGAGTTGAGGGGATTTCAAAACGTATATTTCAGTAAAATCTGATGTGTGTATTTTGAACTGAATGCAATTCCTACTTTCCTCTACCTTAAGTAAGCGATATAGATAACACAAGTTGCGTTACGCACTTTATGTCTACATTTGAGCCGTGGAAACGGACGGTTTTGGCAACACTGTTCCCGGAGAAGATGGAAGAGGGCGTTATTATCTGAACGAACACACCCTGTACCAGAAAATTGCATGGCTTACAACACACAAAACAGTGACACAGAAGCACAACTGCTTCTCTTTTTATGAAGGGAAACCCCCGACTAATAGCATTAAATGAAATGACTTCCTGCTTTAAAATCTTCCCTCGCAGAGAGTGAATCCCGACCAAGATTTCTATTTCCTTATTAAGACTCGTGTCCTTTTTTTATCTCGGTATTAACACTGGCGTTCTTAAAGCGATCCACGATCACTTTCCTGTGATAAACTAATAGAGTAACCGGTACATTACACTCCACTTACTCTTCTGTTGGTAACAATAATCACAAGTGAATAACGCTGTTTACGACGTTGAGGACTTCTTACTTTCTCTACTACAAACATTCCACCCAAAAATTTTGTATCGAGATTTCATCCCAAATACATGTTTTGATGTCCCCGAAGCCCCCAAAAATATTTTTTACTTTCTCTACTATGTACTTACAGTAAGCAGAGCAAGTGTTGTGTTCCACCCAAAAATTCATAGCAAGATTTCACCGGAAATACATGTTTTCACACCTCCGAGAGTCGTCCTCCGCGGTGTAGTGGTTACCATGCTAGCCTCTAGTTTCCTAGGTTGCGAGTTCAAACCCGGTGGAGGACGATGGATTTTTATTCGGGCGTAAAAATCCTCAGCATGGCTTCCTTCAGAAGGGAAGTAAAGTCAGTGGTCCCGTGTCGTACATTTACGGCACGTAAAGAAACGCCAAGCATGATAAAGAGGCCTCTGAGAAAATTACTGGTCTTCACGTTTAAAATAAAAAAATCTGATGTGTTACACTCACATGACTTTCTCTACTCTTGTACAAACTATTTTTACGAACGCTTATTCTCCATCTACTTCATGTTAATCGAGATAAACATTTGCAGAGTCTATCTTATTGCTAAGTTTCTTGTAGATGTAAGGGGAATATATATTTACAAGGGCAATATAGAAATACAGTAGTCTTTAAGCACATACATATCTCTTAATAACTGGTTGCTAGGTGCAGCACCATTCCCTTTCCCACAGATTAATACTCTTTGCATATCCAAGACAAAAAATGAATAACGAATTCCCATTTGAGAAAATAAGTATTGAAAAATTTAAGGGAATAACAAGCAATATCTCGAAAATGGTTCACTCAACAAAAAAAATGTATATGACATAAGTTGTGTATTTTAACGCGATCTACATTTTTTGTGTAGTAAAATTTTGTCTATCTCTTATGGTTTACCAGTTCACAGTGAAGAATACTTTTGGAGACATTCCCAGAAAATTCAAGATATACATTTCATTTGTCATAAAAATATCTTAAACATATGATACTTTAATCAAAATCGTTAGAGCCATTTTTGAGAAAATTAAAATTTTCGAAAAATCTTCCATGTAAAGGGTAATCTGGGGTAGGGGGATTTTCTCGAAAACCTTCGTGTCGCATCCTTGGAAGATACTGAACCTAAATACCAAGTTTGGTGTTTATCCGACTGTTCGTTTCAGAGTTATGCTGTTCACAGATAGACAGACAGACACACAGACACACACACGGCCATGTTTCCAAGAATGCTTTTTTTTGGATTCAGGGGGTCTCAAAACATGTATTTCCGGTGAAATCTCGGTATCGAATTTTTGGGTGGAATACAATACTTCCCCTACTTACTATACGTAGTAGAGAAAGTAAAAAAATGATGTCCCTGACCCCCAAAAAATAACTTTTATTTTCTACACTGCATATTTAGTAAGTAGAAGTATTGTATTCCACTCAAAACTCAATACCGAGATTTAGCCGTAAATATACGTGTTTTGATTCCGCTGAACCAAAAAAAAAATAATTTGTCAACTTATAGTAAGTAGAGTAGGTATTCCAATCATTTCCCAAGGTCGCGGGTTCAAACCCGGCGGAGGGCGATGGATTTTTTCGGGCGTAAAAATCGTTAGCACGGCTTCCTTCGGAAGGGAAGTAAAGCCGGTGGTCCCGTGTCGTAGATTTACGGCACGTAAAAGAACATAGCCTGATAAAGAGGCCTCTGAGCAAAATTACAGGTGTTTCACGCCCAATATAGAATGGGACGCTAAGAACCATAGTAGTTAAAGAGCGTCGATAAATAAAAAAAAAAAAAAAAAAAAAAAAAAAATTCCAATCATGCAGTAATTCGATACCAAGAT
Source organism: Deroplatys truncata (assembly GCA_030765065.1). NCBI lineage: Eukaryota > Metazoa > Arthropoda > Insecta > Mantodea > Mantidae > Deroplatys > Deroplatys truncata. The sequence goes on along the minus strand of CM060981.1, from coordinate 27,588,108 downwards.
TTCACCGAAAATACATGTTTTGAGGCTCCTTTACAAAAAGAGGAATTTTAGAAAAGGACCGTCTGTGTACATTGAGGTAGTATTTTTAACACCTAAATAATTTCAGTCTAATTATATAATATGTAAATTCAATAACATTCCGCCTTGAAGCAATATGTATGTAATAATTTGTAAAATGTATATAACAGTCATTGCATATGCTTATACTATTGTAAAGATGTTCAACAATGTTATGTGAATACATTACGTAATTTAATAATGTAGGAGCTGTGAGAATAATAAGTTAAAAGTTGCTAACAATGAGGTAACCTTGAGGCAATAATGAGTAAGGAAGTTTAAATACTAGTAGTCATTATTAGAGCAGCAATAATGTAAATTTTGAGACAGTTTAAAAATATCCAATTAACAACCAGAAAAAGCTTTAGTTAAATGCAGGTATTCTATTCGACTAGGATTAGCCAATCAGAGACTTGAAATACAGAGATTTACAAGTTTAGACGGTTGAAATCTATTCAGCTGCCTGCAGACCGTGATAGTAACCGGATGCAAGATGCATCCTCTAGAGAAATATAATACGTATTCGTGTGAGACGAAAAATAAGTATAAGCGTTAAAAGGTGCAGTATTAAATAAACGAATCTCACAGCTCTCTATATCAGTGAAGTGTCATTTAATTTGTGTCAAGGATTAATAAAAAGGAGTGAATTAAAACTTAAAATCTGTGTAAGCCTACATTCTTAGTCATACCAAAACCCTGCCTAAGAGAAACGTGTCTCTAACAATAATACTGACGCAGCCGAGGCAAAAATAAATATTTAAAGAAGCAGTTTAATAACAAAGTTAATTTTTTTTTTAAATTGGGGCAAAAGCCACCTGAAAGTACATTTGGGGCAAAGGCTACCGGAAACTGTTTAACATGCGTGAGATTGCAACGAATTTCAAGTTCGGCTCCCCAACAGTTGAAATACGATACAACTACTTCAGATCGGCTTTTCTTACGTAGCAGCAAACAACGTAAAGACAACTACGTTCTCAGCATACTTAAGCTTTCACAGTCGGTGTCAACATTACAAAAGTTATTATTAAAATTCTTAGAAGAAACGGGACCTTTTGGCCGTGGTAACATTTTAGAGGTAAAAGATTATCCAAATATTTGAGACACTGTTATATAAGATACAAATTATGCAAAACAATAACTTATTCAAAAAATACTTATTTGATTAATAAGATTTTCCAATCACCTAAAATTTAATCTGATATAAATCAATGTTATATGGACAGTTCATCCAACTTTTCCAGTATATATGTAATCACTAATTGCAGTATAGCTAGTATGTATAAAAAATAAAGCATATTTCAAGTATTAGCACCAACCTGTATTATTTATAGCTTTTATTGAGTTTTAACACGGTGATAAAATAAACATGATTAAAAAACTATTAAAACATTTAAGTTAAATGGATCATTTATATTCCTAGCCACCTAAAACACCTAAAAACAAGGTGGTAGCACCAGTATGAACATACATGCCTATAAAAATACTGTAAAATACTGTGTGTAGCTTTAGTGGTTCCTGAGAAAATGTACCTTGCCGCGAAATTCCTAGACACTCCCAATAATTTCCTTTAGGTGGCAGGACTGAGTCATGACACATTCTCGCAGGTGACGTATTACACCTTACCTACAAGGTCGTACTTAAAACTTATCTACCATTATCTCGCCTTATACCTCCGTCAAGAATACACATTGGCCAGTTCTTTATCTCCTCGCCCGCCGGACTGCACATCCGATAACCTGTTGTCCTAATTTACAACAGCTTTGTGCGTCACTAGTGACAGAACATAAAAGGTGAGTCTTGTATGCACTTTGTCTGCTTTTTAGTATAAGGATGCCCTTCTGTGAAACAAATTCTTGTGTGTTACATCCACATAACTTTCTCTACCCTCTATTTTATTAGTGGGTGTACAAACTATTCTTACAGACGCTGTTTTTCTATCTACTTCATTTTAATTGACATAAACCTTTGCATAAATAGCTACATCACATTTCGTTATAGATACAAAGGGAACAGCGATAGTCAAATGTTTAACAACTGGGCGCTATATGCTGGCCTTAAAATTCCATATTGTTTCCATGACATCGCGAGAAACAACTGAAAATCCACAAGACTAAAAGAATGGCTAAGTATTTAACAATTCAAAACATTAATAACGATATTTCGAAAATGGCCTATGTTACAAGTTATTCTAGCATAATTCAAAAATGAAAAGTCGGTTAAATAACAAAATTTGGTGTTTAAATTCGGCATCTTCCAAAGATGCAACACGAAGATTTTTCAAGAAGATACCGCACCCCAAATTAGCGCTTACATGGAAAACGTTTCTTTGGTTTTGATTTTCCCAAAAATGGCTCTTAACTATGTTGATTAAAATACCATATGTTTAAGCTATTTGCATGGCAAATAAAATGTATGTCTAGAATTTTCCGTGAAAAGCTTCTGAAGCCATTCTGAATGAATTTTCGTAACAGAGAGATACATATAAACAATTACTACATGAGAAATTGAGATCTTGTTAAAGGCACAGTTTATGTAAAATAATTTTTGTAGCAATAAGCATTTCCGAGATATTCATTGTAATTGGTTTGAACAGTGTGTCCGGTTATACCCCTACTACCTATATCATATTATATTAATATACTCTAATTAATAGTAATATTGTTGGTTGTTATAGCTTCACTCAATCGGCTTGTGAACTGAAATGGCAGAGAGGCTAGTCACGAGTGTTTGGATCTTGGATACTATTACAAGCTGGCGTATTCTCGTTCCTGATCGGGTCTCTAGACGTATTTACACTTAATGCCGCTAGGATCGCTCGATCCCAATTTAAAATCGGGAAAACTGTCATTGTTGTGTGCAACGGAATTGTCAAAGTGAGAGTCATTAATTACGAATTGTAGGTACGTTAAAAATTTAAATGGAGTGTTGTGAAACTTAAGACAAAATACCTTGTTAAGTTCTCTGTGCTGTTATGTACATTAAGTGACATTTTGGAGGTTAAAGCAGCTTGTAAACATTGCTAATGAATTGCGTACAGAACATGAAGGTTATGAAGAAATCAGTTACATCGGTTTTATTTTAACGTTATTAACCGTATTGAGTTAGTGATACACATATAACGGCCCGGTATAAGCGGCATTTAGATGTTAAAACTAGTGAACTTTGATTACAACTCCTAATTTTAACACTATTGCATACAATCGTGTTATGTATTCACTGAAGAATCAACATATGTGTAATATCTAGTAAGCAAGGGTACATGTCGCACCCCTAGCCCACGCCGTTAATTGTAAATTTGACATGATGGAGCACAATTTTGCAAAGGATAATTTGGAAGTGAAAGAAAATGCAATTACATTTCCCATTTCAGTGTTTTGTTTCTGCATCTTAAAGATTGAACACCTTTTTACTTTCTCTACTACGTATAGTAAGTAGGGGAAGTATTGTATTCCACCCAAAAAAAAGCATTTTTGGAAACATGTCCGTGTGTATGTGTCTGTGAACAGCATAACTCACAAACGAACAGTCGGATAAAAACCAAACTTGACATTTAGGTTCAATATCTTACAGACATGCGACACGAAGGTTTTCACGAAAACCCCCCACCCCAGATTATCCTTTACATGGAACATTTTTCGAAAATTTTAATTTTCTCATAAATGGGTCTAACGATTTTGATTAAAATATCATATGTTTAAGATATTTTCATCACAAATGAAATGTATATCTCGAATTTTCTGGGAATGTCTCCAAAAGTATTCTTCATTGTGAACGACTTTTGCATAACTGGTAAACCATAAGAGATGACAAAATTTTACTACACAAAAAATGTAGATCGCGTTAAAATACACAATTTATGTCATGTACTTTTTTTTGTTGAGTGAACCATTTTCGAGATATTGCTTGTTATTCCCTTAAATTTTCCAATACGTATACCTTTTCTCAAATTCGTTATTCATTTTTTTGTCCTGGACATGCAAAGAGAATGGAATGCGCCACATAGCAACCAGCTCTTAAAACATTTGACTATCGCTTAAAGCCTACCATATTCCCCTTGCATCTACAAGAAAATTAGCAATAAGATTAACACCTCGATTAACATGAAGCATATGGAGAATAAGCGTTTGTAAAAATAGTTTGTACAAGAGTAGAGAAGGTCATGTGAGTGTAACACATCAGATTTTCGTGGTGGGAAACTTTCAAATATTGATGGTACAACTTTATGAAATATTTAGGCACGTTAATCAGTTTGTTTGAAATGACCTTGGCCTGGTGTCCCAGCTTGTCTCCTTAGCGAGAAATTACTATGCACCATTTCTTTTTTAATTCATTGTCTTTTGGGAATGTATGGAATGCCAAGCCACTGTATTTTTCTTGTCTTGACCCACGGGAAGGAACACAACAATACAATATTTTTATTCAGTTATCAATAAATGAAAATATTACAAATTCCAGTTTGGAGTTTAACACACAGACATGCACACTGCAAAAAATGACTTAACTGCATGTAATGAAATGTATGCTCATTGGAAAACTCAAAACAAGACATTTATTTCCCGCCGGTTCAGTGATTTGTGATATACTTGGACGGTATAGCAGGGGGGAAAGGGAAGGTTACTTGGGGGGGGTACATTTACGTCCTATTGTATACCAACGGCAAGGTCAACAATTTATTGTGGTATAATTCAAATCTACAACCAATAAAGGTCCATCTAAGTGCTGTATAGCATCATGAACACTAAATATATAAACAATATTTGAAATAAGTCGCCTAGACTTCATTGTCATTACAGCTGTCTGCTAGAAGTTTAGGGTGTGTGGTTTGAGTGCCTCTATCGGCAAAAATTGGCGTTGCGCAGGAACCTATTTTATTGTCAGTTCTCATGCTTATGCGCCAATCTATAATATCTATAGTTCAACAACTTAGAAAAAATCCTCGGGAGGGGTAACTCATGTATTCCCCCTCCCTAACTTCCTTGGACGGGCATGCCTGTCGTACTCTGCCTAATTCGCTGCTTCAGCACCACACGCCATAATTTCGCCTAGCCGTGTTGTATTTTATTCTCACAAAATCGTTTATTCAACTGTAGAGACAGAACTAAAGAACACAAGCATTGCAACAAAAATGCTGTGTTTGTAGATTGTTGTGACAGGCCACGCAAAGAGCAAGGTGCAACGGGTGTGAAAACAAATGTTTGCATATAACTAGCGATAGCTTTCCACATACATGCGGTATTATCATGGGATATCTTCCAAAACTTAATTCACACTATTTAGGGTATTTCATAGCCTTCACTCCCCCTTCTATCCCTTCAAAGAAAAAAGTTCCTCGCTGATTGAATTTTATTATACAAATTATTTCAATTGTAAGTTTACAATGAAAACTAGCGGCTTTAGCTTTTTACAGGGAGAACAATCGCATATCATAATCATCTCGAAACTGTACTCTTTAACATGCCGTTTACAGGACTGGTATAAGGAGTTTAGTTTTTGAGTTATCACGATGTAAACAAGATCATCTTAAATGTTTCTACACTATAAAATTGCCGTGTTCACAACACTTGTTTTCCGCGTATCAGTTCATGCCTCTTTAAGACACCTCAATGGACAACTCAGTAGCTACAGGCAAAAGACAAGTAGAATGGAGGCGATTTATCTCTCCTGAGCACAGTGCGTAGACCGAGGGATTATACTATAGTAAGCAATGGTATGGATATACAGGAGACAATCAGCACCATACGAGAACGCTTTAGGGAACTGTTTAACAAGTCTGCACCGACAATGATTTCCTGGGAAAGAAAGACGTTTATGACAGGAAGTGTGAAAGACCGATTGAGAAGAAAGACGCGCCTGGAGACGTGCTTTAGTTGAATGTCAGTTGAGCACTTTCCCGTAAAATCCATTTGCAAACGGACTGCTGAGCTTGACATTCCACGATCAACTCTCTTCAATTACTAGAAGTTAAGGCATCGGAAATAAAACAGCATACAACATTTTGGACCCCAATACTCCGGGAACAAGAACTTTTTTCACCTGCTTCCAGTTCAGGCAACATAATGTAGTAAACATTTTATAAATGCAGACCCATTACTATTTCTGACTCCTTTAATCATACCAAGCTGCATTCCTTTATTAATCAAAACCGTTAGAGCCATTTTGGAAAAAATAAAAAATATTTTTTTAATGTAAAGGGTAGTTTGAGGTGGAGGGATTTTCTTTAAAAACCCTCGTGTCGCATCTTTAGAAGACAATGAACTTAAATGCCAAGCTTTGAAATCTTTTTTTTCTAAAAATGCCTAAAAACACGTCTTTTCAATGAAATCTCGACATTACATTTTTGTTGGATTGCGATACAGTTCCTAAAAGCATTCTACTTTTTCCAATTGAAAATACAATAATATACCGAATGAATCTTCTTCGCGGTGTTTTTTCATTGGGCGTTAAGTTAAATTGACTTTTATTTATGGACGCTATTTAACTTCAATGGTCCTTAGGTCCCATTCTATATCGGGCGTGAAAGACACATTTTGCTCAGAGGCGTTTCACTGGGCGTGTGGACACATGATTTTGCGCTGCTGCTGCTGTAATAAAGGTCACGCTACTGACACGGCTTTGATCTGCTCTGGCCCTGCAGTATTGAGTTGACAGTATTATGGTGTACTTCAGTTTATTACGAGTTATTTATTATTTTGTCCTGTATTTAGTCACAAAGTATATTATGGTTCAGTATGTTTTATACTGCGCACCATGTATTTATCTATGAGTCGTATGTGTTGACACAGTCAGCTCGTCAAGTGAAAATACAAATTGTTGAAAGATTTCCGGGTTCAAAAGTTGAAGCTCGTATAACAATTCATACACTTTATAATAAATGTCAGGCCACAGGAAGTGTTCAGTCTAAGAAACCTAAAAGACCACCGTGGGGTTCTTACTGAAGAAACGTTAGACGATATCGGTCATCGTTTGGAGACTGAGGCAGTATTTTTAACACTTAAATGATTTCAGTCTAATTATTGTCGCAGTTCTCTATGGCTTGTGTTATCTTATTTGTTGGGCGCCTCGTGTTTTATTATTTTAAATTTGGGTTCTTTATCCTCCGGCTAGCTATTATAAATCAGTCGAGCAAGTATCTCTAAGCAGGGCGTGTAAACGGAAAGGAGTTGTTACTAAAAGATAACACTGATAATAAAATTTTAATCTAGACTTTTATTGCCGTCACACTTAATTAATAATTGACATGTTTAATCTTTATACACGCCTGACTGAAACTGTGATATTTCTGAATGTAACTACAGTTGTTTTAGTTGCCGCGCACCAAATACTTCGCGTACTTTACATTTTTGTAACTAACTCTGCGACGTGCACCTCGTGAGAGATTCTTCAGAACGGCGTGACACTTGCTTATGGCTCGAGAATATATACTCCTTCACCTCGAGTTGCCTAAACATTATAATAGAGCTTCTATTGGTTACCAAATTGCGCCCATTTTAGCGTCTATTTTGGTGGGCCGATCAGTACTACTAACATATATACTGTAGGGAAGATATTCCCTCCATTTCTAAAAAAAAAGCACGCTACTCTGATGTCATTTGTTTATCTCTTCTTAGTGATAAACAACTCACCCCCTCGGTTTATAGTTACCAACTTCTATTGTCAGCTTCAGTTAGGCTGTGTAAACTTATTTCCTAGCAATACTTATGGCTAACAAACATCTGAAATCCTGTACATACAATAATATTAATTTACACTACAATCACTCTGGCATTCACAGCATGTTATTCTATAAATTATTGCCTCATTATATAACATATAAATTCAATAACAGCCCGCCTTAAAGGAATATGTGTATGGAACAATATATAAAAAGTGTATATAACAGTCATTATATATGTTTATATTATTGTATACATGTGTAATAGTGTTATGTGAATGTATTACGTAATTTAATCATGTAGAAGCTGTGAGAATAATAGGTTAAAAGTTGCTAACAAAGAGGTAACAATGAGGTAACCTTGAGGCAATAATGAATTTGAAAGTTTAATGCTACTTGATTCTTGAAAGCAATAATGTAATTTTTGTGACAGTTCATAAAATAGTCAATCAACAACCAGAAAAAGCATTAGTTAAATGAAAGTATTCTATTGGACTAGGATTAGCCAATCAGAAACTAAAATGGAGCAAAATTTACAAATTCAGAAGTCAGTTGGTTGTGGACAGCGCCCTAACTGGACGCGTTGGTTGTGTTCCAACAGGACGCGAGATGTGCCCTCGAGAAGTTTAATACGTATTCAGTGTGAGACGAAAAATAGTTTTACGTGTTAAAAAGTGCAAGTAATTAATTAAAAAATAATCACACAGCTCTCGATATCAGTGAAGTGTTATTTAAATCGTGTCAAGCATTAATAAATGGAGTGAAGAAAAACTTTAAATCTGTGTAAGCCTACATTCTTCAGTCGCACCACTCCCTGCTAAGACGTTCATGGCTCTAAAAAAATACTGACGCAGCCGAGGCAAACATAAATATATAATATTCAAAGAAACTAAAAATTAACAAAGTTAATATTTTATAAACATTTGGAGCAAAGGCCACCGGAAAGTACATTTGGGGCGACGGCCTCCGAAACTTTTTACCATACGTGCGGTTGCAACTACTTCAAGTTCGGCTCCCCAACAATCGAAATATAATACATCTTCAAACTGGCTTTCCACACGTAGCAGCAACAAACCAACTTCCGCCTCAAAAATTTCTTAGGCGTCTTTCACAACAGGCAGACATTTCTTATGGTTCTGCGCGAGGAGTTACTAAATTGTTGAAGTTAAAACTATATAAAATAACTGTGGCACATGCTCTTCAACCAGGTGATCCTGTAATTAGGCGCACATTTTGTGAGTGGAATCTCAACAGTGTATACAATGGCGAAATAGACCCATATTAAATATTTTTCTCGGACAAGCTTGGCTCCACCTTCATGGATAGGTGTGTACACAAAATAATCATTATTGGAGCTCTGTCAAACCTAATATTTTTTATGAAGTACGCCTACATGACGAAAAAAATTGTGTATATGGTGTGCCATGAGAGGAGAAAAGAGTTATAGGGCCAATTTTTTTTTCGATTCAACAGTTGACGCCCCTACATACGTGAATACAATATTGCCCCATTTTTTTACAGAATTAACAGACAGGGAGCGTGATTTTTCTTTTTTCAACAAGACTCTGCCACAACTCATACGACCAATATTTCGATGAGAACAATTGGAAGTGTGTTTGAGTACAGAATTATTAATAGACATTTGTGGCTCCCTCGGTCCCCCGACCTAACCCCCTGCAAGTTCTAACTCTGGGGTAACTTAAAACATAAAGTGTACAAGACAAACCCACACACACACTGGAGGAATTAAAACAAAGTATCCACCAGGAAATTGCCAGCATTTCTCAAAGTGAACTTCGACCAGTGATGAATGGTTACCTACAGAAGTGATAAAAACATATGGACTACGATGGTGGCCTGTTTCAGCATCTCGCAGACGGCAGCGAGCGCCGATAACGCGAACAGGAGAAACACCGCGCAGCCGGTTCTTAGTTCATTGGCTTTCCCGGTAGAACACAAATGGCCTCTGCTGAAATATATATTATTAAATTTACAAACACAGGAATAACCAGGGGTTTCAGACATTCAGTCCACACAAGTAGTAGCGAAAGTAATAAGCTTTCGTAAGAATTGTTTGTAGAAATTATATAAAAATAAACGATTGTGGGTAGAGAAAGTCGTGTTAATGCGAAACATCAGATTTTATTTTCTTGTGCTGTTTCCTACATGAACGAAAAGTATATAATCTTGCAAGCTGCTTGCTGCTGACCAGAGTGGTTAGAACTCTCGCCTCTCACCAAGGTGGCTCGGGTTCGATCCCAGGGAATCGCATGTGAGATTTGTGGTAGACAAAGCAGCGTATGGGCGATTTTCTCCGGTTTCCCCCGCCATTCATTCCACCAATTGCTCCATCACCTTTCCTCTCATTCATCTCACCGTCATTTCATACGCTCACATACCAGGCATTGGGCTGATCACAGTAGTAGGAAAATGGGCATTCACGGCCACTTAATATGCATGGAATGTCAATTAATATGCTAATTAGCCCCTCCCCCATTTTCCCCACCCCCACCCCCAACTCCTTGGTAGTTTTACTTGCAGCTGAGGGTTGTAAATCTTGAGTACAATGGAGGCTTGACAGTTAAGCAATTAAGGCCGTCAATCAACTGTCAAAACGAACAAAGGGGTCATAAATTTAAGGTTCTGTAACAAAGGCGAGATGTTTTCCTACCCATTCCACATCAGGCCACTTCTGCACTTGTTGCAGTTACCCACTCCACTCCTATTGTTTGTCGAACACGTGGCATACTGACTCCACTAGCTTTTAACAAAACAACAATGCTTACCCTTCAGCTGTCAAAATGAACAAAGCCCATGATGAATTAGGGTCGTGACAAAGAGAACCTAAGACAGTTAACAGAGAAACAAGTTCTATTGTCCCGGGCAAGCCTTCTTTAGAAAGACCATCTGGCATACTCATTCCACAACCCTATAACAAAGCCGGTCCCTTTCCATTGTGTAAGAGATTCTATTGTGTGTGCCTTTCTATTGTCTGAGGCAAGCCTTCTTTAGAAAGACCATCTGGCATACTCATTCCACAACCCTATAACAAAGCCGGTCCCTTTCCTTTGTGCAAGAGATTCTATTGTGTGCCTTTCTATTGTCCTGGGCAAGACTAGTTTAGAAAGACACCTGCGGCGTTCCCATCCCACTGCTCCATAACAAAGCCTAACCCTTTCTATTGTTCGAGCACCTGGTAGCCTAACAAAAGAATTCGAGGGATGCCTTATGCTCGTCCTGTCCTTGTTTGCGTGAAAGAGAGAGAAACTTGTTTACCAACTCTGCGTAACAACGTCAAGGTCGGCCATCATGATTTTGCCTGAGGGGCTGTTCTCTCCGATGTTTTACGAGATCCTACGAATATGTCCGAGCATAGTTAACAAGTATACTGCTTGGCCCATTTCAGGCAGAGACTCTGAAAAAGCGCCTAATATACATTTCATTACATGCATTAAACCTCTCGAGGGTTGCTTTATGCTCGTCCTGTCCTTGTTTGTGTGAAAGAGAGAGAAGCTTGTTTACCAACTCTGCGTAACAACGTCAGAGTCGGCCATCATTATTTTTTTGCCCTGAGGGGCTGTTCTCTCCGATGTTCTACAAGATCCTACGAATATACCCGAGCATAGTTAACAAGCATTCTGCTTGGCCCATTTCAGGCAGGGACTCTGAAAAAGCGCCTAATATACATTTCATTACATGCATTAAACCTCTGTGTGGATATCCATAGATCGGTGCTCGATTCTTGCTGTAATAAAAAGTTTATTGCTAATGAGAAATTGATGATTGATATTATTATATCATTACCCTAATTAATAAAAGGGCGTTCAGAAGATTGTAGCTCGAATCTTACCAAGTGAAACTCTAACGCGTAATAACTATTAAACTATGCAAGGTCAGATTAAAAAAATGTATTTATCAAATATAATTTAATTTTTTATATATCATTACCCTAATTAATGAAAGGGTGTTCAGAGGGTTCTAGCTCGAATCTTACGCAGCGAAACTCTAATGCGCAATAACTATTAAACTATGCACGGCCAGATTAAAATGTATTTAACAAATATAATTTAATTTTTATATATCATTACAATAATTAATAAAAAGGGTGTTCAGAGGGTCCTAGATCGAATCCCGATCTTTCAGTGACTTCCTTAATTTTCCACTGTGTTCTAGAATATATCACTTAGATCGATGCTGTAACTGCATACAGGTCTTTTAAACACAAGGTAATATTATAAATAATTTTGTTTCTGGCGTTCTGAGTTCGAATACCGATTCAACGAAGTTTACTTATAAATTTAATAACATAGTAAATAATTAAGACAAAGGCACCAAATAAACCTATTACGTTAATAATATCCAGCGGGTGTATATTAGGGTACCTGACGTCCTGGGTTCGATCCTTAAGTTTAAATCTCAATTATTGCAGAAACTAACAGAGATAGAGCTGTAGACGAAAGCATGTTTGATAGCTCATACAATGAACAATTAATGCTGTATATAATTTCCAATCAGTTGCGCATAGTTTGAATCCCGATCTTTCAATGACTTCCTTAATTTTCCTCTGTACACTAGAATGTAACTGTATGCAGCTTTGTGTAACGACATTATGGATGTACTCCATGTGAGAGAGAGAGAGCGACAGAGGGAGAGAGAGAGAGCGAGAGGAAGGGAAACAAGTAGGGATAGAAGTGCTGAGAGCCTCCGCGCATGCGCAGCAAGAGATGATGTCATTGGATGCAATAATCACGTGACGTGTAAGCATCACAGCCATGATGACGTGCCGGCATCGCCTGGAGGGGGTTTAGATCCCTATATAAACAGATATCTGCCCATGTTAGAACTGTTGTGTACTTATTAACTTTACATTCAAGTTTTAAAGAGCATTAAAAGCAACGTGAGCTGCAGGCCGTCTACACATTCAGCACATATCAAAACGTGGCAATGCAAGGTGAGTTTTACATAACTATACAAAATCACTGTTGGCTTTTACAATACATTTAATTTTGTTTAAACGTTACAGTACATGAAAGACGATTCGTTACAAGGAGCATCATATTTTCTAATCTGTGCTTTACATTCACATGGATTTCACTGCATACTCTTCTTCAGTTCACATGATTTTCGCCACACATTCTTCTTACATAAACATTCATACGATTTTCCCCCTCATTCTTTGTTTCACTATACACTCACATGATTTCCTCTACCCATTCTTTGTTCCCCTACAGGTTCATGCTCTGTTAACATTCACATGACTTTCTCTGCACATTCTTTGCTTCCATTAACATTCACACGATCTTCGCTACACATTCTTCTTACATAAACATTCATACGATTTTCCCCCACTCATTCTTTGTTTCACTATACATTCGCACACGATTTCCTCTACTCATTCTTTGGTTCTCTGCTGGCTCATCTTCAATGAACATTCACATGATTTTCTGTACTTATTCTTTGTTTCTCTACACATTCATAGGCTTACTTACAAAACATACACACCCTAGTTCTAATATAAAGAAGTGTATAACTCGTTCTTCAACTTGAATAATGTAGTGAAAATAATAATTCATGACAATGTCTGTTACAGATTGTTTAGCTGATAGACTTAATAAGATGGTTGAAGAGCGTAGTTTCCTAGTGACTCGTCGAGTTCAAGATCTCGAAATAGGGCTTAACTATGAGATAAAGTCCTTAAAGAGAGTTCAAACAAGATATGGTACCAGGATCGTATCTTCGCTGGAGGATTGTCAAGTGTTCTTGCGAGAGCGCTATAATTCGTTAACCGATCAAGAGATTGCAGAAATACCTGGGAACGTATACCTCCAGTATAATGGCATGGCAGAGACGGGGAAATTTAAGACATGTAAATTGTCTTTTTTACATGCAAAGAAGGTGCGTAGAAGTGTCAAACTTAAGTATTGAATGTTCTCCTATTTCACAATGAAAAATTCATAAATAAAACAACTGACTCATTGATATTACATATAAAGATACAAAAGATGCATATTATAGAATTTTATAAAAAATTTACGAAATCACAATATCACATGCTCTGAGTTTAATTATATCTAGCGCATTGAAATAACTCTAAATATCCGAATGTTTATACAAATCTTTGTGCTTCTTTTTACATGTATCATATGCTTCATTTTACATGTATCATAACAAAAAATGTAATTCTTTTCAGGTTGCCTTTACTTGACCAAGATAGTTTTCTAAGACTTTCATTGTGCAATGTTTCAGGGTGTGCAATAAGAGGAAGAAGAAGAGGAATAGCCTGCTGCCATGCAAAGGATGCTGACGCTATTGGAGGGTGGAATAAGCACCATCGGCACCTACAGGAAACATTTCGGCAAGAAACGGGTGCTGAGACATCTGCATCACCGAAACACATTAAGACAGGATCCTTATATAACATTACAGGGTATACGATGAAAAATACGGCCAATTTTGTATACAATTCAATGCATAGCTGAGAGTTAGCTCGAACTAGTCTCCCTATATTCACTGAAATTAAGCATTGTGAGCAATAATTTAAGTGACTGTGAAAATACTTTAAGTAATGGTGAAATTTGTATCCTAAAAGACTTGAGCCCTGTATACAATAACAGCATTAAGACTGTTTGCCACGCTGGAATACAAATTATGAAAATAAAAAGACTTTCATTTAAATAATAAGGAAATTTGCATAACCTGCTGTTACAAGTGTAATGACATATACAGAAACAATGAGTCGGATGAGAAAGTGATGGAAATGTAAGATAAATAATAACAATAAAAGAATTAAGGTATGCTTTTACATAGTGTTTTTATTCATTAAAAATCCTTGCATTCCTAATGAAAAATAAATCATTACAATGATTAGTTTAAGTTATGTCACAATGATCAAAAAGAGAACCGTCTTTAGTTGCATTACTCGATCTTAAGTCAGAGCACCAAAAAAGACAAATCAAGGCTTCTCCATTTTAGATGCGGTGTCACTATTCAGGTAAATTCCTGTAACACAGCAGGTTGAGTATGCAGATCCGTTGTCCTAAATGGGTGAAACAGAGTCTTATCCAGCTTAACAGTCTTGAGATCTCAGCATCAGAAAGTCGAATCACAAGTCTTCTCCACTCGATGAGTACAGGTTTAACAACAGCATTCTCTTCACCCTGAGACGATGTAAAGTATATAAATGTTCAACTTGACAAGGGATTCTAAACTCGTTGTTAGAGTCCAGAAGTGATGTATTATATGGTGAAAACACATGTTCCTCTTCTTAGTGATCTTGTCGTCGAATCTCGGTGTCATTGCGGTGTCGATAACATTGAAGATGCCCATGATTATAGGATTCTGAAGCCCAATAACTGTAGGAACTGCTGATTGCGTGATGTTAACTTGATGGGCGTCAAGGGCAGAGCATGATGTGTGCGTCGAATCATTCCATTATTATATCCTCGACGTCGTTGACTTATTCTAAAAACTATAGGCATCATGCTTATATCCTTGTTTCTAAAGGCAATGATATTGCTGTTATGCTCCCCTGTTTGCTCTATGAAGCGGATCTTTATGAACAACAGCTAAAATTTGATTTGATGGTTCCTGTGAAATACGTTATCCAGCCGTAACAGATGGGAAAACTGGTAGATGGAGTGTCCACTTTTACTATAGAGGAAGGAGACTGATGCAATACTGCGCTAAATTCGTGTGATGCTCAACCTAAATATATTCACTAGGAAATCAGATTCAGACAGCTGATTAGATGGAATAACTTTGTCACTGAAGGCCACAGAACGTTCCTATAGAACCATCACTAGAAAAAAAATCAAGAGTGAAAGGACATTTTAATGACATTTTTATTATTATTATTATTATTATTATTATTCATTGATCTAATAAAGAAGACATTCGCATCCTAATATGAGGAATCTTTGTAACTCTTTCATGGTTTCAAGGTTCTGCAGATGCTAATCACGCTATAAAACAACCCAGCTTTAAATCCTGAATAATGTCGCTAATAGCATCGGAAAAGTAATTTTTATCAGGTGTATGAAGCATCATGAGTAACCTTAGCCTTTTTACCAAATCATTAGGATCGGTGTAGCGGTATAGCATCTCCTCTGTATTCGCTTTGGATATATCTTCTAATCTAGGTGAGTTGACACTAGTATGCTTGCTTTCATTGGTGTGTTTATTCAGAGCTAGCTCATTCAAAGAAACTGCTGTCATTGTTTCATCAGTGGTAGCTCTTAACGTTATTACAGGATCGCTTGAACTGGTTCCAAGTACGGTACATCTTGAATCCCACTCTTCGGGACTTGAGAAGATTTCAGGATCTCGTTTGGGCGTTGTAGTCAATGCACAGCTGGTCATTGCTTTACAGCATCTTCTCCTATGTTGCTTAAGCCTTGAAATTGTCCTGTTTTTTTAAAGTTCTATTACATATGCAGCATTTAACAAAGCGATTACTCCCCCCTTGGGAAACATACGAAAAATCAAGATTCTCGTAAATTGACTGTAATTGTCCGTCTTTGTGAGTGTTCATGCTCAAGCAGTATATATAAACTAGTCAATGTATACTGTAGATGTTGAATTCGTATACGATAACACGAGACTGAGCTATTTTTTAACACTTATGTATTTATATATTACTCAGGTTTTGATGCATATAAACAGCCATGTCCGAATTAGACTAAGCAAAATATTGTAGCATTCGCGCATAATAGTTGTAATTCCGTTAATTATAACTATCTCATTAAGCACAAGCAGATTCAAGTAGCTAGAAATGGATTCATAGAGGTAAGAGTACAAGTTTTCTTGATAGTTAGCACAGAGAATGCGAGAGTTGAGGGAGATACTGGTCATTTTCCCTTTGCAGGTCACCTTTTTTCCCTTTGCTGGCCACTTTTTTCCCTTTGCTGGTCACATTTTTCCCTTTGCTAGTCACCTTTTTCCCTTTGCAGGTCACGTTTTTCCCTCTTCTGGTCCCATTTTTCCCTTTACTGGTGACCTTTTCCCCTTTGCTGGTCACATTTTTCCCTTTGCTGGTCACGTTTTTCCCTTTGCTGGTCACATTTTTCCCTTTGTTAGTCACGTTTTTCCCTTTGCTGTTCACCTTTTTCCCTTTGCTGGTCACCTTTTTCCCTTTGCTGGTCACGTTTTCCCCTTTGCTGGTCACCTTTTTCCCTTTGCTGGTCACGTTTTTCCCTTTGCTGGTCACCTTTTTCCCTTTGCTGGTCACCTTTTTATTGCTGGTCACCTTTTTCCCTTTGCTGGTCACGTTTTTCCCTTTGCTGGTCACCTTTTTCCCTTTTCTGGTCACGTTTTTCCCTTTGCTGGTCACCTTTTTCCCTTTGCTGGTAACGTTTTTCCCGTTGCTGGTCACCTTTTTCCCTTTGCTGGTAACGTTTTTCCCGTTGCTGGTCACCTTTGTTCCCATTGCTGGTCACGTTTTTCCCTTTGCTGGTCACGTTTTTCCCTTTGCTGGTCACATTTTTTCCCTTTGCTGGTCACATTTTTCCCTTTGCTGGTCACATTTTTCCCTTTACTGGTCACCTTTTTCCCTTTGCCGGTCACGTTTTTCCCTTTGCTGGTCACGTTTTTCCCTTTGCTGGTCACCTTTTTTCCCTTTGCTGGTCAGATTTTTCCCTATGCTGTCACCTTTTTCCCCTTGCTGGTCACGTTTTTCCCTTTGCTGGTCACGTTTTTCCCTTTGCTGGTCACGTTTTTCCCTTTGCTGGTAACATTTTTCCCTTTGCTGGTCACCTTTTCCCTGAATGGATTACATGATAGGCAAGTCAAGAACATTGACATGAAACAGTTTTCCACTAAGTTCACATCTAAAGTAGCTTTCAAAGTCTAACATATGAATAGACTGTGAGCATTCTTGTTTCATCCGCTCTAGCTTGACAGCTAAAATAAAATAAATCGCTCTTAATGTATATACGCTAATGAGAAAGTATAAAAGAACCATCCCGAATAAAATCGATTAGCATAACGTGAGAGCTAAGGTGGTTAAGCTCGCAAGAGGTTTCGGTTTAATTAACTCTCTCACTAGCCTGCAACCGTTGAAGTACATTTACCTGGTTACATATACTGAGGAACTGGGGTAAAGCTAGAGAAAAATTAAAGAGAGGAGAACCTGGAATCATTCCGTTAGACGATTCGTGTAATCTTAGTGGCATTGCCTACGCTCAGCGTAAGGTCTCTGCTTCGAGAAACATTGCTGACAAGATCTGGTTGAAACGACTTGGAAAAGAGTGCAAACATCTGATGTTACATTAGGTGAAAAAGTTGGCAGCGTGACTAGTAACAGCAATTATGAAGGGAAAGGTAGCTCCATGTGTGGGAAACACGAAGAAGAAACGAGGAGGATTTCTACCTCTCATACCAATTATTGCAGCTCTAGGCGCTGCTGCTGGAGGTGCAGCCCAAATTGCCTCAGCAGTAAATAAGAAAAAGGCAGCAGATAAACAACTTGCCGAAATGATGAGGCATAAGAGAGAAATTGAGAGAAAGGTATCTGTTGGCGGAGAGTCCAAAAAGAAGAAACGAGGAGCATTTCTACCGCTCATACGAATTATTGCAGCACTAGGAGCCGCCGCTGGAGGTGCATCACAAATTGCTACAGCTGTAAATACGAAAAAAGCTGTGGACAAACAACTTGCTGAAATGATGAGACGTAACAGAGAATTGAAGCAAGAGGGAGAGGTTTTCGAGTGAAGAAGAATAAGGGAAGAAACACCGAAACGAAGAGGAGACAGAGCCTGAAAGGGAATTCAAAAACCTCAGGCAGATGGCTATACTTGTCCCGGAAAAAACATTGAGTAACATAGACCTTGACTTGTATGCCCTACGTTTAAAGATTCCTCATATTAGGATGCGAATGTCTTCTTTATTAGATCAGTGAATAATAATAATAATAATAATAATAATAATAATAAAAAAAATGTCAATAAATGTCCTTTCACTCTTGATTTTTTTCCAGTGATTGCTCTATAGGAACGTTCTGTGGCCCTTCAGTGACAAAGTTATTCCATCTAATCAGCTGTCTGAATCTGATTTCCTAGTGAATATATTTAGGTTGAGCATCACACGAATTTAGCGCAGTATTGCATCAGTCTCCTTCCTCTATAGTAAAAGTGGACACTCCATCTACCAGTTTTCCCATCTGTTACGGCTGGATAACGTATTTCACAGGAACCATCAAATCAAATTTTACCTGTTGTTCATAAAGATCCGCTTCATAGAGCAAACAGGGGAGCATAACAGCAATATCATTGCCTTTAGAAACAAGGATATAAGCATAATGCCTATAGTTTTTAGAATAAGTCAACGACGTCGAGGATATAATAATGGAATGATTCGACGCACACATCATGCTCTGCCCTTGACGCCCATCAAGTTAACATCACGCAATCAGCAGTTCCTACAGTTATTGGGCTTCAGAATCCTATAATCATGGGCATCTTCAATGTTATCGACACCGCAATGACACCGAGATTCGACGACAAGATCACGAAGAAGAGGAACATGTGTTTTCACCATATAATACATCACTTCTGGACTCTAACAACGAGTTTAGAATCCCTTGTCAAGTTGAACATTTATATACTTTACATCGTCTCAGGGTGAAGAGAATGCTGTTGTTAAACCTTTACTCATCGAGTGGAGAAGACTTGTGATTCGACTTTCTGATGCTGAGATCTCAAGACTGTTAAGCTGGATAAGACTCTGTTTCACCCATTTAGGACAACGGATCTGCATACTCAACCTGCTGTGTTACAGGAATTTACCTGAATAGTGACACCGCATCTAAAATGGAGAAGCCTTGATTTGTCTTTTTTGGTGCTCTGACTTAAGATCGAGTAATGCATCTAAAGACGGTTCTCTTTTTGATCATTGTGACATAACTTAAACTAATCATTGTAATGATTTATTTTTCATTAGGAATGCAAGGATTTTTAATGAATAAAAACACTATGTAAAAGCATACCTTAATTCTTTTATTGTTATTATTTATCTTACATTTCCATCACTTTCTCATCCGACTCATTGTTTCTGTATATGTCATTACACTTGTAACAGCAGGTTATGCAAATTTCCTTATTATTTAAATGAAAGTCTTTTTATTTTCATAATTTGTATTCCAGCGTGGCAAACAGTCTTAATGCTGTTAATGTATACAGGGCTCAAGTCTTTTAGGATACAAATTTCACCATTACTTAAAGTATTTTCACAGTCACTTAAATTATTGCTCACAATGCTTAATTTCAGTGAATATAGGGAGACTAGTTCGAGCTAACTCTCAGCTATGCATTGAATTGTATACAAAATTGGCCGTATTTTTTCATCGTATACACTGTAATGTTATATAAGGATCCAGTCTTAATGTGTTTCGGTGATGTAGATATCTCAGCACCCGTTTCTTGCCGAAATGTTTCTTGTAGGTGCCGATGGTGCTTATTCCACCCTCCAATAGCGTCAGCATCCTTTGCATGGCAGCAGGCTATTCCTCTTCTTCTTCCTCTTATTGCACACCCTGAAACATTGCACAATGAAAGTCTTAGAAAACTATCTTGGTCAAGTAAAGGCAACCTGAAAAGAATTACATTTTTTGTTATGATACATGTAAAATGAAGCATATGATACATGTAAAAAGAAGCACAAAGATTTGTATAAACATTCGGATATTTAGAGTTATTTCAATGCGCTAGATATAATTAAACTCAGAGCATGTGATATTGTGATTTCGTAAATTTTTTATAAAATTCTATAATATGCATCTTTTGTATCTTTATATGTAATATCAATGAGTCAGTTGTTTTATTTATGCATTTTTCATTGTGAAATTGGAGAACATTCAATACTTAAGTTTGACACTTCTACGCACCTTCTTTGCATGTAAAAAAGACAATTTACATGTCTTAAATTTCCCCATCTCTGCCATGCCATTATACTGGAGGTATACGTTCCCAGGTATTTCTGCAATCTCTTGATCGGTTAACGAATTATAGCGCTCTCGCAAGAACACTTGACAATCCTCTAGCGAAGATACGATCCTGGTACCATATCTTGTTTGAACTCTCTTTAAGGACTTTATCTCATAGTTAAGACCTATTTCGAGATCTTGAACTCGACGAGTCACTAGGAAACTACGCTCTTCAACCATCTTATTAAGTCTATCAGCTAAACAATCTGTAACAGACATTGTCATGAATTATTATTTTCACTACATTATTCAAGTTGAAGAACGAGCTATACACTTCTTTATATTATAACTAGGGTGTGTATGTTTTGTAAGTAAGCCTATGAATGTGTAGAGAAACAAAGAATAAGTACAGAAAATCATGTGAATGTTCATTGAAGATGAGCCAGCAGAGAACCAAAGAATGAGTAGAGGAAATCGTGTGCGAATGTATAGTGAAACAAAGAATGAGTGGGGGAAAATCGTATGAATGTTTATGTAAGAAGAATGTGTAGCGAAGATCGTGTGAATGTTAATGGAAGCAAAGAATGTGCAGAGAAAGTCATGTGAATGTTAACAGAGCATGAACCTGTAGGGGAACAAAGAATGAGTAGAGGAAATCATGTGAGTGTATAGTGAAACAAAGAATGAGGGGGAAAATCGTATGAATGTTTATGTAAGAAGAATGTGTGGCGAAAATCATGTGAACTGAAGAAGAGTATGCAGTGAAATCCATGTGAATGTAAAGCACAGATTAGAAAATATGATGCTCCTTGTAACGAATCGTCTTTCATGTACTGTAACGTTTAAACAAAATTAAATGTATTGTAAAAGACAACAGTGATTTTGTATAGTTATGTAAAACTCACCTTGCATTTCCACGTTTTGATATGTGCTGAATGTGTAGACGGCCTGCAGCTCACGTTGCTTTTAGTGCTCTTTAAAACTTGAATGTAAAGTTAATAAGTACACAACAGTTCTAACATGGGCAGATATCTGTTTATATAGGGATCTAAACCCCCTCCAGGCGATGCCGGCACGTCATCATGGCTGTGATGCTTACACGTCACGTGATTATTGCATCCAATGACATCATCTCTTGCTGCGCATGCGCGGAGGCTCTCAGCACTTCTATCCCTACTTGTTTCACTTCCTCTCGCTCTCTCTCTCTCCCTCTCTCGCTCTCTCTCTCACATGGAGTACATCCATAATGTCGTTACACAAAGCTGCATACAGTTACATTCTAGTGTACAGAGGAAAATTAAGGTAGTCATTGAAAGATCGGGATTCAAACTATGGGCAACTGATTGGAAATTATATACAGCATTAATTGTTCATTGTATGAGCTATCAAACATGCTTTCGTCTACAGCTCTATCTCTGTTAATTTCTGCAATAATTGAGATTTAAACTTAAGGATCGAACCCAGGACGTCAGGTACCCTAATATACACCCGCTGGATATTATTAACGTAATAGGTTTATTTGGTGCCTTTGTCTTAATTATTTACTATGTTATTAAATTTATAAGTAAACTTCGTTGAATCGGTATTCGAACTCAGAACGCCAGAAACAAAATTATTTATAATATTACCTTGTGTTTAAAAGACCTGTATGCAGTTACAGCATCGATCTAAGTGATATATTCTAGAACACAGTGGAAAATTAAGGAAGTCACTGAAAGATCGGGATTCGATCTAGGACCCTCTGAACACCCTTTTTTATTAATTATTGTAATGATATATAAAAATTAAATTATATTTGTTAAATACATTTTAATCTGGCCGTGCATAGTTTAATAGTTATTGCGCATTAGAGTTTCGCTGCGTAAGATTCGAGCTAGAACCCTCTGAACACCCTTTCATTAATTAGGGTAATGATATATAAAAAATTAAATTATATTTGATAAATACATTTTTTTAATCTGAACTTGCATAGTTTAATAGTTATTACGCGTTAGAGTTTCACTTGGTGAGATTCGAGCTACAATCTTCTGAACGCCCTTTTATTAATTAGGGTAATGATATAATAATATCAATCATCAATTTCTCATCAGCAATAAACTTTTTATTACAGCAAGAATCGAGCACCGATCTATGGATATCCACACAGAGGTTTAATGCATGTAATGAAATGTATATTAGGCGCTTTTTCAGAGTCCCTGCCTGAAATGGGCCAAGCAGAATGCTTGTTAACTATGCTCGGGTATATTCGTAGGATCTCGTAGAACATCGGAGAGAACAGCCCCTCAGGGCAAAAAAATAATGATGGCCGACTCTGACGTTGTTACGCAGAGTTGGTAAACAAGCTTCTCTCTCTTTCACACAAACAAGGACAGGACGAGCATAAAGCAACCCTCGAGAGGTTTAATGCATGTAATGAAATGTATATTAGGCGCTTTTTCAGAGTCCCTGCCTGAAATGGGCCAAGCAGAATACTTGTTAACTATGCTCGGACATATTCGTAGGATCTCGTAAAACATCGGAGAGAACAGCCCCTCAGGCAAAATCATGATGGCCGACTCTGACGTTGTTACGCAGAGTTGGTAAACAAGTTTCTCTCTCTTTCACGCAAACAAGGCATCCCTCGAATTCTTTTGTTAGGCTACCAGGTGCTCGAACAATAGAAAGGGTCAGGCTTTGTTATGGAGCAGTGGGATGGGAACGCCGCAGGTGTCTTTCTAAACTAGTCTTGCCCAGGACAATAGAAAGGCACACAATAGAATCTCTTGCACAATGGAAAGGGACCGGCTTTGTTATAGGGTTGTGGAATGAGTATGCCAGATGGTCTTTCTAAAGAAGGCTTGCCTCAGACAATAGAAAGGCACACACAATAGAATCTCTTACACAATGGAAAGGGACCGGCTTTGTTATAGGGTTGTGGAATGAGTATGCCAGATGGTCTTTCTAAAGAAGGCTTGCCCGGGACAATAGAACTTGTTTCTCTGTTAACTGTCTTAGGTTCTCTTTGTCACGACCCTAATTCATCATGGGCTTTGTTCATTTTGACAGCTGAAGGGTAAGCATTGTTGTTTTGTTAAAAGCTAGTGGAGTGAGTATGCCACGTGTTCGACAAACAATAGGAGTGGAGTGGGTAACTGCAACAAGTGCAGAAGTGGCCTGATGTGGAATGGGTAGGAAAACATCTCGCCTTTGTTACAGAACCTTAAATTTATGACCCCTTTGTTCGTTTTGACAGTTGATTGACAGCCTTAATTGCTTAACTGTCAAGCCTCCATTGTACTCAACAAGATTTACGACCCTCAGCTGCAAGTAAAACTACCAAGGAGTTGGGGGTGGGGTGGGGAAAATGGGGGAGGGGCTAATTAGCATATTAATTGACATTCCATGCATATTAAGTGGCCGTGAATGCCCATTTCCCTACTACTGATCACCCATCCTAGATATTCTATCTGATCCAAAGGGTCTGCTCCTCGACAGGCCTCAAGCACCCGCTTGTAAGTCCTGGGGGTGTAAGTCCTACATACCAGGAGGTATGAATTCAAAATAATTTCGTCCATCATGCGTAACTGAGAAACTTTACAAATTACTTTGTAATTATCGTCGCCCATGCAATTAACCAATCGCTAAATTCAGTCTCGTTTTTCCAATCCATGCGAAAAAACATACAGATTTTATTTTATTTTTTATTTTTTCAACTTTCTCTATTTATAGTAAGTACGGGAAGTATTGCATTCCACCCAAAAACTCGATATCGAGATTTCACCGGAAATACATGTTTTGAGGTGCCCCGAATCCAAATAAAGCATTTTTGGAAACATGTCCGTATGTGTGTCTCTCTGTGAACAACATACCTCGGAAACGAAAAGTCAGATAAATACCAAACTTGGTATTTGAGTTTAATATCTTCCAAGGATACGACACGAAGATTTTCAAGAAAATCCCTCCACCTCAGACTACCCCCTGGAACATTTTTCGAAAATTTTGATTTTCTCAATAATGGTTCTAATGATTAAAACATCACACGTTTAAGATATTTTCATGGCAAATGAAACGTATATCTTTAATTTTCTGGGAATATCCCCAAAAGTCCTCTTCATTCTGAATGATTTCCGCATGCAAGAGATACACAAAATTTTGTCGCGGTAATCTCGTGTTATCTTATTGCTGAGCACCAGTTATTGTTTTATTATTTTGAATTTTGGGTTCATTGTGCTCCGGCTAGCTATTATTACTCGGTCGAGCAAATCTCTTAAACAGGGTGTGTAAACGGAAAGGAGTTGTTACTAAAAGATAACACTGATAAAAGAATTTGTTTTTACACTTTTATTGCCGTCACACTTTACTAATTTCACATAATTACTCTTGATACACGCCTGACTGAAACTGTTATATTTTCGAATGTAACTATAATACTTATTTGCCGCACATTATTAATTCGCGTATCTCACATCTTTTAACTAACTTTACGACGCGAGAGATTTTGTAGAACTGCGCGACGTTTAACGCGTGAATGATTCTGATGAACTGGGTGACGTGTAACTTCTGAATGATTCTGTAGAACTGCACGACGTATAACCCGCGAATGATTCTGTTGGACTGAGCGTTACCCGTCTCTGGCTTTAGCTTTTTATACTCCCTCACCCCGATATGCCTAAACATTATAACAGAGCTGATATTGGTTAATAAAACGCGCTAACATTAGCGTCTATTTTTATATCCAATCAAAATTACAAACACATATGCTCTAGGGAAAATATTCCCTCCATTTCTAAGAAAAGCGCGCTAATCTGACGTCATTTTATTGTCTCTCCTAATTGATAAACAACTTACCCCTCGCTCATTTTTACCCGCTCCTATTGCCAGTTTCAGTGAGGCCGTGTAAACTTATTTCCTAACAATGCTTATAATTAACAAACATCCCAAATCATTGTCATACAATAATGTTAATTTACACTACAATCATTCTGGCATTCTCAGTGTTGTGATATAAAATACTGCGTCAATTTTACTACACAAAAAAAATTGATCTCGTTAAAACACACAATCTGTTTTGTTTTTTTTTGGTCCAGTGAAGCATTTCCGAGATATTCCTTGTTATTTGTTTGAATTTTCCAATACTTAACTTTTTCATTGGTTTTTTTTATGTCCTGGACATACAAAGAGAATGAAATGCTCCACATAGCAACCAGCTCTTAAAACATTTGACTATAGCTTAAAGCCTACCATATTTCCCTTGCAACTACAAGAAAATTAGCAATAAGATAGTTTCTGCAAATTTTACCTCGATTAACACGAAGTAGATGGAGAATAAGCGTTCGTAAAAATAGTTTGTACAAGAGTCGTGTGAATGCAACACATCAGATGTTTTCCAACAAAATAACGTGTTCGTGTTCACTTCAAAAGCTTCTAACAAACACACTTCATTGTTGATGGATATCAATCAAAATAACGGCACAGCAGTTGTTAATTATTACGTATCATATTCGCTAGGCTGACCAACCCTCAGCCTAGCGAATCGCCAAATTTGTAGACAATGAACCAAAGTGGGTCATTACAAACTTTACCAACTCTTATAACTGGGTAAAACTTAACGGAAATTAAGAAGGATAAAGAAATTTAGCAGTTCGTTTTTCCTACACCAGAGGTTAAAACATTTAATGCATTTCTTTTTTACTTTCTCTACCACGTATAGGTAGAGAAGGTAGATATTGCATTCCACACAATAATTCGATATAGAGATTTCACCGAAAATATCTGTTTTGAGGCCCCTTGAATCCAAGCAAAGCATTTTTAGAAAAAAGGTCCGTGTGTGTGTGTATGTGTGTGTGTGTGTGTGTGTGTGTGTGTGTGTGTGTCTGCGAACAGCATAACTCAAAAACGAAAAGGCGAATCAACACCAAGCTTAGTATTTAAATTTAGTATCTTCCAAAGATGCGACACAAAGGTTTTTAATAAAATCCTCCAACCCCAAACTACCCTTTACATGTACATTTTTCAAAATTTTTTATTTTATAAAAAAGGGTTCGAACGATTTTGATTACAATAGCATGTATTAATGATATTTACATGACAAATAAAATGTATATCTTCAATTTTCTGGGAATAGCCCTTGAAGTCCTCTTCATTCGGAAGGAATGTTGTATAATCTTGTATAACTGGTAAACATTAAGCGATAAACGAAAACGTACTTCACAGCAAATGTAAATTTGTTTAAAACATACAATTTATTTCAGATAAATTTTTTTTGTCATCACCATTTCCGAGATACCCGTTATTAGTGGTTCGAATTGTTCAATTCTTAGCAATTCTGTGCTGTTAACAGTCAGTTGTTTCTCACGATTCCATTAAAACAGTATGAAAGTTTAAGGTCAGCAAATAGCGTTCAGTTCTTAAGCGATTGACTGTTCTGTCCAGTTTGTATTTGTTCCTAAATGTATAATGTAGCTATTTCTACAAAAAAAATCATTAATGAAGCAGATATAAAAGCATAGTTTGTATAA
Source organism: Deroplatys truncata (assembly GCA_030765065.1). NCBI lineage: Eukaryota > Metazoa > Arthropoda > Insecta > Mantodea > Mantidae > Deroplatys > Deroplatys truncata. The sequence goes on along the minus strand of CM060981.1, from coordinate 27,560,987 downwards.
CTACTAATACACGATAGAGCATAGAGAAAGTCATGTAAATGTATCACATCAGATTTTTTTTTTTCAAGTTTCAAAATACGGGACAACTACCGTCCCAGATAGCAACTGTGCGGGAGACATTTGGCATAAATCCGCGGCTGTCCCGTAAAATCTGGGACGTCTGGCAACACTGCCTTGATAGAATCAATTGTAGCGCTAATCGCTATAGTAAAACTCTCAAGGTTTTTACTTCTTTCCGTTAAAAATCGGAACAAGTGTTTGTGTGTTCAAAAGCGGAGAGTTGCTATTGTTAGAGACAAGGTTTGGCTGTTGCACTCAACAATGCGAGCGACGTAACTAATGAACACGTGCTGTTTTCCTACAGGAAAGAATGGGCCTGGCGTATGAATCACAAGTGTTAACTCGCTGACGAGGCTGCGCGACCTACACTCTCTGGACACAGGCATGGCGGTCAGTGCATCAATTGCATCAATCAAGAATATAATAGGCTACAACAAGGGCGGTGCAAAGTCCGGAACTAGAGTCAGCGGCGGACTGGCCAAAGATCAGGCGCTGGAACCCGTGCCTACAGTGGGCTTCAGGGTCGGCTATGTTCGTAACACCAACAGGATCAAGGTCCACGTCATGGGGGCAAGACATCTGCCGGCCAAAGTAGGTAACGTGTCGGTGTCTTCCTACTCCGTCAAGGTAAGCTGACAGAACTTCTTGTTGCTTCGAGCGGGTGAATTGTGTACTAGAGTAGCTTGATACCCAGTTTTTGGGGGTCAAAGTCACATAATGAAATGCAGTATAAAATACATGTTTACTTTCTCTACTGCGTATAGTAAAGAGGGGAAGTATTGTATTCCACCCAAAAATTCCATACCGAGATTTCACCGGAAATACATGTTTTGAGGTGCCCTGAATCCAAATAAAGCATTTTTGGAAACATGCCCCTGTGTGTGCCAGTCAATCTGTGAACAGCATAACTCAAAAACGAAAAGTCGCATAAATACCAAACTTGATATTTCAGTTTAGTATCATCCAAGGATGCGACACAGAGATTTTCAAGAAAAGCCCTCCATCCCAGACTAATCTTTATCTGGAACACTTCGAACTTTTGTATTTTCTAAAAAATGACTCTAAGGATTTTGATTAAAATATTATATGCTTAAGATATTTTCATGGCAAATGAAATATATATATTTTAAATTTTCTGGGAATTTCCCCAAAAAGTCCTCTTCATTCTGAATGACTTTCGCATAACTGGTAAACCGTAAGCGATAGACAAAATTTTACTACACAAAAAGTGTAGATCTCATTAAAAGACAAAGTTTATGTCATATACACTTTTTTGTCCAGTGAACCATTTCCGAGATATTTCTTATTATTTCTTTGAATTTTCCAATACTTATACTTTTTCTCAAACGAGAATTCGTTATTCGTTTTTTTTTTTTTTTTTGTTTTTTTTAATGTTCTGCACATGCAAAGAGAATGGAATGCTCCACATAGCAACCAGCTCTTAAAACATTTGACTATCGCTTAAAGCCTACCATATTCCCCTTGCATCTACAAGAAAATTAGCAATAAGATTAACATCTCGATTAACATGAAGCATATGGAGAATAAGCGTTTGTAAAAATAGTTTGTACAAGAATAGAGAAAGTCATGTGAGTGCAACACATCAGATTTTTTTTTACCGTTAGTTTAATCGACTTAAGGAAATTAAATTTTGAGGAATAAAGACCTCTAGTGTAGGAGAAATGTGCATTTAATTAATAACCCAGTGTTTTGGAAGGACTATTCTATTGTATTTTATCTTAAATAACCACGTATTGTCTAAATGAATTAAATGTATTGAGTATTAACATTTAAGCGTGGTTCTTTTTTTTGCCAATCCTGGAACAGAAGATAGGAACTTGGTATTTTTCATAATTAGTTTATGAAGGCTATATTTTTTACTTTCTCTACTACGTATAACATAAATTGTGTATTTTAACGCGATCTACATTTTTTGCGTAGTAAAATTTTGTCTATCTCTTATGGTTTACCAATTACGCAAAAGTCGTTCACAATGAACGCTTTTGGAGACATTCCCAGAAAATTCGAGATATACATTTTATTTGTCATGAAAATATCTTAAACATATGATATTTTAATCAAAATCGTTAGAGCCATTTTTGAGAAAATTGAAATTTTCGAAAAATGTTCCATGTAAAGGGTAACCTGAGTTGAGGGGATTTTCTTGAAAACCTTCGCGTCCCATCTCTGGAAGATACTGAACCTAAATACCAAGTTTGGTGTTTATCCGACTGTTCGTTTCTGAGTTATGCTGTTCACAGACACACACACGGACTTGTTTCCAAAAATGCTTTTTTTTGGATTCAGGGGGTCTCAAAACATGTATTTCCGGTGAAATCTCAGTATCGAATTTTTGGGTGGAATACAATACTTCCCCTTCTTACTATACGTAGTAGAGAAAGTAAAAAGAATTTCAGCACTGCGAATTCGTCGGACTTTTGTAGGCTTAGGTTCTGTTCGAAAGACCCATTGAGCCGATTGACTTTTCTTTTCAGGATCATAATAAATCCAAGATTCATAACCAGTAACGATATTGCAAACCAACTCTGAAGTGCCGCCTTGGAATCTTTCTTGTGCATCAATCAATGCATTGTTGTTTTTGATCGGGAGTCAGTTTATGTGAATCCATCGACAACAAACTTTTCTCACCTCTAACTGTTGATGAAAAATGTTTTGGATTTGACTCGTACCAATGCCCAGTATTGACCAAATAAATTCATAAGATGTCCGTCGATCTTCTTCAAGCGTTGCTCAAACATGGCAATATTTTCATCAGTAACAGTAGTTCTTGGGGGCGTGCTTCACGAATTGCATCATAAGAAAATGCACATCTCTCTTGAATTCGCTGTTGCCTTAGATAGGACTACTTCGTCAAATGCATTTCTAAGCCGATCTTCACATTATTTAGGCGTTAATGACGATTTAAAATCACAAAAAATCATAGTCCGGAAATGTTCTCTAGTCAAATTCATTTTTAGGTGAACACAAACTCTTTAAATGATGGTAATTGACGCGCTCTTAGAAGAAATCTAACAAACTATACGCAACCAAATCACAAAACATTAGAGAGTACTTACCAAATATAAATAAATTTCATTTGTTTTTAGAAACATGGCATTCTAAAAATTTTCATTATCGCTCCCGTAAACATGTTCACATCCATTATCATAGGTAATGTGACTTTCAAATCTATACTAATATTACAAACAGAAAAACAATTTTATATGTGTAGGTAATCTAAAAAAATCTGATGTGTTACACTCACATGACTTTCTCTACTCTTGTACAAACTATTTTTACAAACGCTTATTCTCCATCTACTTCATGTTAATCGAGATAAACATTTGCAGACTCTATCTTATTGCTAATTTTCTTGTAGATGTAAGGGGAATATATATTTACAAGGGCAATATAGAAATACAGTAGCCTTTAAGCACATACATATCTCTTAATAGCTAGTTGCTAGGTGGAGCACCATTCCCTTTCCCACAGATTAATACTCTTTGCATATCCAAGACAAAAAAATGAATAACGAATTCCCATTTGAGAAAATAAGTACTGAAACATTTAAGGGAATAACAAGTAATGTCTTGAAAATGGTTCACTCAACAAAAAATGTATATGACATAAATTGTGTATTTTAACGCGATCTACATTTTTTTGTGTAGTAAAATTTTGTCTATCTCTTATGGTTTACCAGTTATGCAAAAGTCGTTCACAATGAAGAATACTTTTGGAGACATTCCCAGGAAATTCAAGATATACATTTTGTTTCTCATAAAAATATCTTAAACATATGATATTTTAATCAAAATCGTTAGAGCCATTTTTTAGAAAATTAAAATTTTTGAAAAATCTTCCATATAAAGGGTAATCTGGGGTGGGGGGATTTTCTTGAAAACCTTCGTGTCGCATCCTTGGAAGATACTGAACCTAAATACCAAGTTTGGTGTTTATCCGACTGTTCATTTCTGAGTTATGCTGTTCACAGACAGACACACACACTGACATGTTTCCAAAAATGCTCTTTTTGGATTCTGGGGGTCTCAAAACATGTATTTCCGGTGAAATCTCGGTATCGAATTTTTGGGTGGAATGAAATACTTCCCCTACTTACTATACATAGTAGAGAAAGTTAAAAAAACTCTCAACCTATTTTGATAATAATTGCGAAGCTTGTTTCCAAAGGGTAGGTATTAAATCCAACAATTTCGAAAAATGAGCTTAAAGATGAACGTACTTAAATAGTTGCAGAATCTAACAACTAAGTTTTTCTTTTGCAGAAAGTACCAAACCTCGTGTATAGAGGCCGACAGGCAACATTTTGCCGCAAAAGATACCAAATACTCTTTAAAGTTCATTGCAAGAGTTACCAAACACCATTCTATAAGGAATGGTCGAGAAATACAGTATTAATGTAAGATTAATTTCTGCTCTGATGCTAAAATATGCAAGTATTTGTATTTTCAATACCTATGTACTGGGAGAGCCAAAAGACTACCAACCGGCGTTTTTCCTATCCGCGTCCTCGGCGCTCGTTGCTGTCTGCCGCTATCATAGAAAGGCGCGGATGAAACCATACAACATTTTTAAAACTGCTTTTACAAGCTTTACTTAACAACTTTATGAAAGTTTGTTTGAGGACACAATTATTAGTAGAGATTTGTGGCCCCGTCGGTCCCCCGACCTAACCCCCTGCGATTTCTATCTCTGGGGTAACTTAAAACAAGGTGTACAAGACCAACCCACACACCCTGGAAGAATTAAAACAAAATATCCGCCAGGAAATTGCCAGCATTTCTCAACGTGAACTATAGCGAGTGATGGATAGTTTCCTAAAGAGGTGCCAAAAATGTATAGACAACGACGGTGGCCAGTTTCAGCATCTCCTTTCATAAAATTTGTAAGTAAAACCTTTAAAAGTAGTTTTAAAAATGTTGTATGGTTTCATCCGCGCCTTTCTATGATAGCGGCAGACAGAAGCGAGCGCCGAGGACGCGGACAGGAAAAGCACCGCGCAGCCGGTTCGTAGTTTTTTGACTCTCCCTGTATTTCTTCTTAAAAGTAATTCACAATAAATACCATAAAACGCATTGCTGTTATTCGGTGATGAAGTAAAATTTGTGCACTTTTTAGCGGTTTTTATGGCAAAAAGTACTTAAATTTTTCCACAAATCTTTCAGAGAATCTCAGAATAACTGCATTTCAAATATTGCTTATAAACAACTATTCTAGGTCCAGGGACTTTTTGCTCTACTCTAAAATTTATTCAGTTGGATTTGGTTGGTACGTTTTGGAAACAAATCCATAATTCTTTCACCATGGAAAAGCCCTATGCCTTAGGCATTTCATTAAGAGATCCCCAAAATGACGAAGTGGAGTTTACATTTTGCAATAGTTAAATCAGTTTTGGACACGGTCATCATTCAGATGTAAAAGAACATCTTGGATATATATATATATGTGTGTGTGGTAGTTAAATTATATTCGAACCCACTCGCAACCTTTCTGTACTGCGCGAGACAGCCGCCAGTCGCCGGGGAAATTACGCCCGCACAGGCGGGCTAAAACCCTTACCTTATAATAGATGCTGGAAATGTTGATCTTCTGCTCTCAAACAGGCAGCATATCTCGTATAAATATTCTCGCTCACTCTACGAAGCTCAGCAGCAGGAATTCTTGTGATTTCTTGCACAATGTTTTCTCTAAGTTCCTGTAGTGTGCGAGGATTGGAACGATACACTTTGTCTTTTAAAGAACCCCATAAATAAAAATCACAACTCGTTAGGTCAGGAGTAATTATTCTGTTATCAAACACCTCTCTTTCTGCATGTAATGTTTCGGCAGCCATATGTGCTGTTGCAGAATCTTGCTGGAACCAACCATACGATTTCTCTTCTTCTGTCAAGCGATGGCAAAATGGCCTCAGAATTAATCTCTGATATCGCTCTGCATTTATTGTTTTATCAAAGAATATGGGCCCTATTATTCTTCTAACACTTATCGCACACCACACTCCAATTTTCTGATCATAATAAGGCGTTTCATCACACGAATTCCCTGCTGCTGAGCTTCGGAGAGTGAGCGAGAATATTTACACGAGATATGCTGCCTATTTGACAGCAGAAGGTCAACATTTCCAGCATCTATTATAAGGTAAGGATTTCAGTCCGCCTCTGCCGGCGCAATTTCCCCGGCGACTGCCGGCTGTCTCGCGCAGTAGAGAAAGGCCGCGAGTGGGTTCGAATATAATTTAACTATCCTATATTAAACTAGATATAGCACTCCAGATGGTAATAAAAATTGGAGAATTTCTTCATAAAATCAGCCAGCATCAGCTTTTATCGCACAAACGATAGACATTACCCAGCAAAGGAAATGTGAACCGGATTTTTAATTTCTAAATTTGGTCATCCAAGTCTCACAAATTATTCACTTTAGCCTTCCTTAATTCAGGTGCTAGCAAGCACTACTATGAGATCCAGAACGCTATTTTCTTTGCGCTAATAAATCAGTCGACCTCATTAAGCTGTTAAAAATTCTTCATTGTTTCTGCATAATCTGATTGTATTTTACCCCGTCTTTCGTTGTTGGTAGCGCCAGAATTACGTGCAGTTTCGTTTTATTGCAATGACAATGGCAGGGGTGGAAACATTTGCGTACAAAAAGCCTGCTGTCGGAGTTCAATTAAATTAATTACGAGTTTTGACATCGAGGTACTTTTTGTAAACAATATACTACGTCAATCCTTTTGATAGCAGAGCATCTGGTAATTAGGTTGTTTACAGCTCGACCTGAATTACTTTGATATTCCAAATTTCAGTTCTGTTGTAGTATCATCGCTTAATTTCACCTCTATGGACATTTTTCCCCGCACGCATGCTTTATGTCAAGTCCGAATGCAATAGCAAAGCTTCTAGAGCCTTTTTAGAGAGCTCTCGCGCTTTTTTTTCCAGCTTTTTAATGTATCATAGAGTTTAATGGATGCCTATTTTAGGTTCCCACTCGCGCTAAATGCTATATTTAATAAAAGCGTCTTCTACGCTCATTAATATTTGTATTTGCTAATCCAGGAGACCAGTTGTGAAGTAAATAACTTAGTCGACACCATCCTTTAAATGTGAAAAAACAATTCTGATGCGATACATTCACATTACTTTCTCTACCCTCTATCGTTTATTAGTGGGTATACAAACTATTCTTACTAGAGCTTATTTTTATATCTACTGCATTTCAATCCAAATAAACCTTTGCAGAAATAGCTACATTACACATTTCGTAATAAATACAAAGAGAACAGCGATAGTCAAATGTTTAACAACTGAACGCTATATGCTGGTCTTAAAATTCCATACTGTTTCCATGACGTGAGAAACAACTGAATGTTGAAGGGACTTAAAAAGAATAACATAAGTATTGAACAAGTGAAACCATTATTAACGGATTTCTTAGAAATGGCTGATGATGCGAAAAAGGTATTTGAAATAAATTATGTGTTTTAAAGAGATTTAATTTTTGTTGTTGTACGTTTCGACTTCGCTTAACGTTTACCAGTTATACGAGATTATACAAAATTTCTTTCGAATGAAGAGAGCTTCAAAGGCTATTCCCAGAAAATTCAAGATATACATTTTATTTGTCACGTAAATATCTTTAATATGTGGTATTTTCATCAAACTCGTTAGAGTTAGTTTAGAAATCAAAACATTTCGAAAAATATTCCACGTAAAGGGTAGTTTGGGGTGGGGAATTTTCTGGAAAATTTTCCTGTCGCAGCTTTGGAAGGTACTGAACTTAAATATCGAGTTTGCTGTTCATCTAACTTTTCGTTTTTGAGTTATGCTGTTCACAGACACAGTCTCACACACACAGGCATACTGACAGGCACACACGCGGAACATTTTCTAAAATCGCCTTTTGGGGGGGATTCAGGGGGTCTCAAAACATGTATTTCCTGTGAAATGGGTATAGAATTTTTGGGTGGAATGCCACAACTTCTGACTATATACGTGGTAGAGAAAGTAAATTGTAACATTTACGAAATTTGTCAAAACTTTTAAAATGTTATTGAAATCAGCTTTTAAAGAAATCTGATGTGTTACATTCACATGACTTTCTCTACCGACTATCTTTTATTTGTATATAATTTCTACTAGGGATGCAACCTCAATACCGTCGATACCTCGATACTCAGTGGTGTCGAAGCATGTCTAGCACTTTAAGATAAATCTTCCATACTTTTAAATTTTTAAGGTTTGCATTACTGAAAGTAGTTGCGTTTAACTTTATGCTAAATAAGAATAGAAAGGAGTCGAAATTTCACGCTATTGACTCACGCGTGTTCACAAAGAGTTGCTGGAGTATAGTTCTTGATAGACCTTGACTGTGCTTCCTGTGGGTGAATGAATGCAACATTAATAAACTCATGAGTCTAAAATAAAAACATGCGAAACAATGGGGGGAGTAGTAGAGATACTCATGGAAAATGCAGCGTTAACTGAGTTGCGAATAAAGTTGATATAGTTGACGCACTAAATCCCGTTTCTGCAACAGCCTGGCTTCGTGATTCACGCCCAGCGATTACATTTACCTCCTCCAATGACCAAAATCTGTGAATCCAGCAGAAACAAACCAGAATTTAAGACGTGAGATAATACAGCGCATGCAAATATTTGTTCTCTCAAAAATGATCGTGTTCTTAAACAAAAATCCTTGCTTTCTTTATATTTCTGTATTTCATATAATACTTCCTTGTTTTTTCTTTAAATGTTAATTGTGTCTAACATTTCTTTGTATTTAACAAGTACACTACGTGATCAAAAGGATCCGGACACCTGGCTGGAAATGACGCACAAGTTCGTGGCGCCCTCCATCGGTAACGCTGGAAGTCAATATGGTGTTGGCCCACCGTTAGACTTGATGACAGCGTTCACTCTCGCAGGCATAGTTTCAATCAGGTGCTGGAAGGTTTCTTGTGGAATGGCAGCCCATTCTTCACAGGAGTGCGGAACCGAGGAGAGGTATCGATGTAGGTCGGTTAGGCCTGGCACGAAGTCGGCGTTCCAAAACATCCCAAAGGTGTTCTATAGGATTCAAGTCAGGACTCTGTGCAGGCCAGTCCATTACAGGGATGTTATTGTCGTGTAACCACTCCGCCACAGCCCGTGCAGTGTGAACAAGTGCTCCATCATGTTGAAAGATGCAATCGCCATCCCTGAATTGCTCTTCAACAGTGGGAAGCAAGAAGGTGCTTAAAATATCAATGTAGATCTGCGATGTGATCGTACCACGCAAAACAACAAGGGGTGCAAGCCCCCCAGGAAAAACACGACCACACCATAACACCACCACCTCCGAATTTCACTGTTGGCACCACACACGCTGGCAGATGACGTTCACCGGGTATTCGTCATACCCACACCCTGCCACATTGTACCATTCGTCACTCCACACAACGTTCTACCACTGTTCAATCGTGTAATGTTGGCGCTCCTTACACGTCGTTTGGCATTTTCCTGCGTGATGTGCGGCTTATAAGCAGCCGCTCGACCATGGAATCCAAGGTTTCTCACCTCACGCCTAACTGTCATAGTACTTCGAATGGATCCTGATGCAGTTTGGAATTCCTGTGTGATGGTCTGGATAGATGTCTGCCTATTATTCTTTGCGACCCTCTTCAATGTCTGCGGTCTCTGTCAGTCAACAGACGAGGTTGGCCTGTACGCTTTTGTGCTGTACATGTCCCTTCACGTTTCCACTTCACTATCACATCAGAAACAGTGGACCTAGGGATGTTTAGGAGTGTGGAAATCTCGCGTACAGACTTCTGACACAAGTGACACCCAATCACCTGACCACGTTCGAAGTTCGTGACTTCCACGGAGCGTCCCATTCTGCTGTTTCATGATGTCTAATGACTACTGAGGTCGCGTATAATGAGTACCAGCCAGTAGGTGGCAGCACAATGCACCTAAGATGAAAAACTTATGTTTGTGGGTGTGTCCGGATACTTTTGATCACATAGTGTATATGCTGATGTATGAGGGTGCATAGTAGAGAGGCTTAATCCACAAAGTCGTCCTGCGTGCTGTTGTGGTTACCATGCTAGCCTCTAGTTCCCGAGGTCGCGGGTTCAAACCCGGCGGAGGCCGATGGACTTTTTCAGGCGTAAAAATCCTTAGCATAGTTTTCTTCGGAAGGGAAGTAAAGCTGGTGGTCCCGTATCTTAGATTTACGACACGTAAAACAAACTCAAGCCTAATAAAGAGGTCTCTGAGCAAAATTTCAGATCATTCAGAATGGGGCGCCAATATAGAATGGGGCGCTAAGGACCACAGCAGTTAAAGAGCGTGGATAAATAAAACTCAATTTAATTTTTTAATCCACAAACTTACTATGTTTCCGAATGCCATGGTTAATTTCTTATTACCACATGTTATGTGGTAGAATGGAGTAACACCCACATTATTTATAGTTGTTTGAGTTACACGTAAAGTATATATTATTTTATATTTTAAAGATTGAAGAATGAAGTAGCATCGCTAGTATTTGTTCTTCTATAGATAGAAAATCCTTAAAAGAAAATTTTCAGTACAAAATGAAGTTACGTAAAAAGGGAAGCATGAAAATAATAATAATAATAATAATAATAATAATAATAATAATAAATTATATTCTTTTTAGACTTGACTAACAATAGGAGATATATAACCTGTAGCATTATCAAAGTAAAAACTTGCTGTCATTGAAGAGTGTCAAACAGGAACAATTTCGGAATTAGTATACAATACAAAATTGGTTACATGTGTGTCTACACAGAAAACTACCAATAACCGTATAATTCATGAACACGCCATCGCCTTTACATTGTTTTTACCTTCTCTGCAACGTATAGTAGGGGAAATATTGTGTTTCACCCAAAAATTCCATACTGAGATTTCACCGGAAGTACATGTTTTGAGGCTCCCCGAATCACCCCCCCAAAAAAAGCATTTTTAGAAAAAGGTCCGTCTGTGTGGATGTGTATCTGGAACAGCATAACTCAAAAACGAAAAGTCGGATAAATACCAAACTTGGTATTTAGGTTCAGTATCTTACAAAGATGCGACACGAAATGAAGATTTTCACGAAAATCTTCCACCCCAGAATACACTTTACATGGAACATTTTTCAAAAAAATTGTTTTTCTCAAAAATGGTTCTAACGATTTTGTTAAAATATCATATATTTAAGATATTCTCATGACAAATGAAATGTATATCTTGAACTTGCTGGGAATGTCCCCAAAAGTCCTCTTCTTTCTGAATGGCTTTTGCATAACTGGTAAACCGTAAGAGATAGATGAAATGTTACTACAGAAAAAACGTATATCTCGTTAAAACACACAATTTATGTCATATACTTTTTTTTCCTCTTGTGAACCATTTCCGAAATATTCCTTGTTATTTGTGTGAATTTTCCAATACTTATACTCTTTCTTATTCGTGTTCTTGTCCTGGACATGCAAAGAAAATGGAATGCTCCATATAACAACAAAAATAATTTGTACAAGAGTAGAGAAAGTCATGTGAATGTAACACATTTTTGTTTTACATAGTGAGTATCGAGTATTGGTTTCGAGAAATAATGGTAACATCCCATCACTAGTTTCTACAAACTATTCTTACAAAAACTTATTTTACTATCTACTTCATGTTAATCGAGGTAAACATTGCACATTTACTTGTACGTACAGGAGGATAAAGGAAACTTAATTGATCATCACTTCCCTTTCATCGCGTTTCCTTCTCATCTTTCAGGTGGGGTTCTAGGTTTCGGCCGTGCCGCACAGATGGCGAGGAAGCATGCTCAGTGTAAAGAGTATGGACACCAGAGGGCCGCTTGATTGGTGTGTCGTTCATTGTCCTCTCTCGGCGGCTCCACTAGTGGAACGGGTGTGCGAGCTCGGAAATGTTAGGGACTACCACGCGTAGCTGTGGCCTGTTGCTCCCTATGTTTCCTTCCCTCATCCCTTCCTCTGTGGGAGTGGCAGCCACAATAGATCTTGAAGGTCGCAGTGCGGGAGATGCCCCCATCCGTTGAATAACCTATACCAGATGTTTAAAAGCGACTCGCAGAAGTACGCTGGGCCGATAGGGAGCTGTTCGGGTTGGGTTGGACTCGGCGGGCAGTGGGAGATTGGGTACGTCTGTGTGGATTTCCGTACAGGTGGGGTTGTGAGACGCCTCAACGCCCTCCGATACCGTCATAGATAGACGGCGTGCTAGATTGCTGTCGGCCCTACCGAGGTTATCAGTAGTCGCCCTTCGGGGATGACGCGTGTAAGTGGCGTATCCACTTCCATCCTCGCGCAAGCCTTTGCAGACTCTAGGTATTGGCCTCATGGGAAACCCCAACGATTCGGCTAGCGCTGGCCCTGGGCTCAGGTGGGGGGGCTTGGGCTTTGGCTCATGCTCTGGTAGACCTTCGCTTCAACTTGTATCCTGGTCTTGAAATTACACTCTTTCCATGATGTTGCCGAAAACAACTGAATAGCGACAACACTTAACAAATAAATTATTGAACAATTTATATCAATAATAACGGATATCTCGGAAAAGTCTGGTGCCACAAAAAGTTATTTCAAATAAATTGTATGCCTTAAAGAGGTCTACATTTTTGTGCAGTATGTTTTTGACTACTCTTATGGTTTATACGTTATACAAAATTAGACAAAATTTCTTTCCAATGAAGAGGACTTTACAGTATGTTCCCGAAAATTAAAACTACTTTTTATTAGTCATCTAATATCTTAATCAAAATCGTTACAGCGTTTTTCAAAAAATCAAAAATCTCAAAGAATGTTCCATTTAAAGAGCAGTTTGAATTGGGGGCTTTTCTTGAAAATCTACACGTCGACTTTTGAGGGTATTGAGCGTAAATCACCAAGTTTGGTATTTATCCCATATTTCGTTTTTGAGCTATTCTGTTCACAGACGCACACTGACCTTTTTCTAAAAATAAAATGCTGCTTTTTATTTTCTCTACCAGAGATATAGTAGGTAGAGAAAATATTACATTCCACAAAAAATACGATACCGAGATTTCACCAGAAATACATGTTTTGAGGCCCCATGAATGAAAACCGAACATTTTTAGAAAAAGGTGCGTGTGTGTGTTTGTCTATGCGCCTTTGAACAGCATAACTCAAAAACAAAAATTTAACATAAGTACCAAATTAGATGTTTAACTTCAGTATATTCCACAGATGCGACACAAAGATTTTCAAAAATATTCACTTTGAAGAAGGTTTGTTGCTGCTACGTATGGAAAGTCAGTTTGAAGAAGATGTATTATAATTCGACTGTTGGGGAGCCGAACTTGAAGTAGTTGCAACCGTACGTATAGTAAACAGTTTTCGATAGCCTTCGCCCCAAATGTACTTTCAGGTGGCCTTTGCCCCAAGTTTAAAAAAATATTAGCTTTGTAATTTGACTGTTTCTTTAAATATTATATTTATGTTTGCCTCGGCTGCGTCATTATTATTTCACAGACATGGATATCTTGGCAGGGAGTGATGCGACAAAAATGTAGGCTTACACAGATTTTAAGTTTTAATTCACTCCATTTTATTAATCCTTGACACAAATTAAATAGCACTTCACTGATATCGAGAGCTGTGAGATTCTTTTATTAATTACTTGGACTTTGTAACACGTAAACTTATTTTTCGTCTCACACGAATACGTATTAAATCTCTCGAGGACGCATCTCGCATCCGGTTACAAACACTGTCTGCAGGCAACTGAATTGATTTCAACCACCTAAACCTGTAAATTTCTGTATTTCAAGTCTGTGATTGGCTAATCCTACTCCAATAGAATACCTTCATTTAACTAAAGCTTTTTCTGGTTGTTGATTGGCTATGTTTATAAACTGTCACTAAAATTACATTATTGCTTCCAAGAATCACAAGTAACATTATTAAACTCTCAAACTCATTGTTGCCTCAAGGTTACCTCATTGTTACCTCATTTTTAGCAACTTTTAACCTATTATTCTCATAGCTCCTACATTATTAAATTACGTAATATATTCACATAACATTATTACACATGGATACAATAATATAAGCATATGCAATGACTGTTACATACATTTTACAAATTATTACATACACATATTGCTTCAAGGCGGGCTGTTAATTAGACTGAAATTATTTAAGTGTTAAAAATACTGCCTCACGTGTGAACGCAACACATCATATTTTTACTTACCCATAGTAAGTAGACGAAATATTACATTCCACACAAAAATTTGATAGCGAGGTTCCCTGAAAAAACAAGTTTTTAGAAAAAGGTTCGTATGTCAGTGAACAGAAACTCAAAAACGAAAATTCCTATAAACACCAAACTTGGTATTTAAGTTCAGTGTCTTCCTAGAATACGACACGAAGATTTTCAAGAAAATGCCCCCATCTCAAACTACCCTTTATATGGAAATTTTTTCGAAATTTTAGTTTATCTCAAAAATGGCTTTAACATTTTGATTAAAATACCATACATTAAAGATATTTACATGACAAATAAAACGTATATCTGGATTTTTCTGGGAATAGCCTGTGAAGTCCTCTTTAATCGGAAGAAATTTTGTATAATCTTGTATAACTGGTAAACGTTAAGCGATAGACGGAAATTAAATTGAGTTTTATTTATGGACGCTCTTTAACTGTTATGGTTCTTAGCGTTCCCATTCTATATTGGGCGTAAAAGACCGGAAAGTTTGCTCAGAAACCTCTTTATCAGGCTTGAGGTTCTTTTGTGTGTCATAAATCTACGACACGGGGCCACCGGCTTTACTTCCCTTCCGAAAGAAGTCACACTAAGGAATTTTACGCCCGAAAAATTCCATCGCCCTCCACCGGGAAGTGATAAACGAAAACATACTACACAAAACACATGTAATTTCTTTAAAACACAGTTTTGTCGCAATGGTCATCTTTTACCTAGGAACATATTGCCTATTGTATACAGTTGTCATTGGATTTCTGGCTTTTCTTTGGGGCTTCATTCATACTTCCAGACTGAGGAATATAGGGAGTAATCTTGGCCACAGAAAAATGTCTTCCCGAAATGTCATGGAAACAGTATGGAATTTTAAGGCCAGCTTATAGCGTTCAGTTGTTAAACATTTGACTATCGCTGTTCTCTTTGTATCTATAAGGAAATGTGTACTGTAGCTGTTTCTGTAAAGGTTTATCTCGATTATAATGAATTAGACGTAAAAATAAACTCTAGTGAGAATAGTTTACATAGCCACTAATAAAGGATAGAGGCATGTGAATGTTACACATGATATTTTTCCCGAGGAAGGAGCCCAAGACGAGGCGAGGCGCAACAGGACCAAATGAAATTGACCTTGTTATGGTGGCACTGTCCCACGATATCGACCAACCGCCATTAATGTTTCATTTGCTATTAACCTTCTCACTGTATGGACCATTTATGAATCCGCAGCACTTCCGCTGATTAACAACTGCATGGCATGCTATGTTTAGCCCTCAAAGTTAAAACACATCAAGATCAATAAACACCCGAGCTGA
Organism: Deroplatys truncata; assembly: GCA_030765065.1. NCBI lineage: Eukaryota > Metazoa > Arthropoda > Insecta > Mantodea > Mantidae > Deroplatys > Deroplatys truncata. The sequence goes on along the minus strand of CM060981.1, from coordinate 27,545,347 downwards.
AACAATATTTGTTTTTCAGTTACTTTAAACAAAAGCATAAAGTTGTAGGTATTTTATATTTACACTAGCTAGCATATCCCAAGTTGCACGGATCGCTTTTTAAACACGAGTGACGAATTAATTAAATTTACCTCCCCTGGTTCTTTATGATATCATTGTACATTGATCTAGAGGATTTTTATAGTGAATCCTTCCCATTTACCCCTTATAATTGTAATCCTATGCAGCCCCGGCTATTCCTAGCAACGGATGAAAAATCCCTTGACAATCACGCATAAGGATTACCCCTTGGCGGTGGAATAATCATCCATCGGAGTGGTCGATTAAGTTTTTAAATAATTACAGGTGATGAAATGTTATACCTTTTTATGTTCTCTGTGGTCCCGTGCTTGTTTAATAACATAAAACTTACATGTTTTCACATAATGCAGACCCTTAACATATACAACGAAATAGAGATGAATATAAAGATTCCGCGACCCCCAGGCTACCAAGTTAACCTCTGTGGAAGACACAATGAACGAGAGCTTACTGAAGTGCATCTTCCACCATTGTGGGATAAGTCAGTAGAATCGGGTGATATTCGGGTTGTTAGCTTTGAGGCAGTATTTTTAACACTTAAATGATTTCAGTCTAATTATATAATATAAATTCAATAACAGTCCGCCTTGAAGCAATATGTGTATGTAATAATTTGTAAAATGTATGTAACAGTCATTGCATATGCTTATATTATTGTAAACATGTTCAATAATGTTATGTGAATATATTACGTAATTTAATAATGTGGGAGCTGTGAGAATAATACGTTAAAAGTTGCTAACAATGAGGTAACCTTGAGGCAATAATGAGTTTGAGAGTTTAACAATACTACTTCTGATTCTTGGAAGCAATAATGTAATTTTAGTGAGTTTATAAAAATAGCCAATCAACAACCAGAAAAAGCTTTAGTTAAATGAAGGTATTCTATTGGAGTAGGATTAGCCAATCATAAACTGAAAAGGAGAAAATTTTACAAATTTAGAGTTCAGTTGCCTGCAGACGACGTTACTAACCAGCCGTAAAAAGTGTCCTCAAAAAATATATGTATTCGTGTGAGACGAAAAATAAGTTTACGTGTTAAAAAAGTGTAATTAATTAATAAAAAGAATCTCACAGCTCTTTATATCAGTGAAGTGTTATTTAAATCGTATTAAGTATTAATAAAAGGAGTGAAGTAAAATTATAATCTGTGTAAGCCTACATTCTTGTCGCATCACAACCCTGCTAAGAGAAACATGTCTCTAACAATAATTCTGACGCAGCCGAGGCAAACATAAATATATAATATTTAAAGTAACAGTCAAATTATAAGGTTAATATTTTTTTTAAAAACTTGGGGCAAAGCCCACCTGAAAGTACATTTGGTGCGAAGGCTACCGGAAACTGTTTATTATACGTGCGGTTGCAACTACTTCAAGTTCGGCTCCCCAACAGTTGAAATACAATACAACTCCTACTTCAAATCGGCTTTTCCATACGTGAAACAATAACTTTTACAGCTTCCATCCATAACCGATAATTCCTCCGCAAATACGCAGCTGTTACATGCATTAGGACAGCTAGTTATATTGTATCTGTTACGTTGGCGCCCTATTTTTATATTCGCAGTTGTTAAAGTCGTCCTCCGTGGTGTAGTGATTACCATGCCAGCCTCTAATTCCCAAGGTCGTGGGTTCAAATCCGGCGGAGGGCGATGGATTTTTTTCGGGCGTAAAAATCCTTAGCATGGCTTCCTTCTGAAGGGAAGTAAAGCCGGTGGTCCTGTGTCGTAGATTTACGGCACGTAAAAGAGCCTCAAGCCTGATAAAGAGGCCTCTGAGCAAAATTACCGGTCTTTCACGCCCAATATAGAATGGGACGCTAAAGATCACAGCAGTTAAAGAGCGTCCATAAATAAAACTCGATTTTACAGGCATTCAAGCTTTGCATGTCGACCGTTTAGTCACAACTGGTGCAATGATTATAATAGTAATTATATTAAATATGTTTTATTAGATTAGTTATAAATATATTAACTAGGCTAATTACGTGATCATTTCATTATTATTAGGTTAGGTTATTAGGCTATTACGTCATTATTATTAGGTCCTACCTTTGTAGTTAACCAGAAATTTGAATTGTTTTAGCAATTTTTGTGAAAGCTTGACTGTTTGTGTGAGGTTTTATTTTTAGAGGAAGAAGATCCGTGTGAAAGAAGAGCAAGAAATTTAATTGTTTGGTTTAGCTAAGTGCAGTGAGATCATATTAAAACGTAACTATAAGCTTTTATTCATACCACCACAGTACAGTAATTTGCAACGGTTAGTAACATAGACATGTTATATAAAATAGCATGGTTCAGTCTTAATTTAATACTTAAGGTACATCCAGGTTATACGTAATCAGTAAAGACGAGAATTCCATGCAAATGCATGTCTTTATAGGATCATTGGGCATATTTAGCTCAACCTTAATAATTACGCATTTCATGACTTTCTGATTCCAAATATGTGTGCTTTTTCCGTGCATATTTACACATTTTGACTTACTGGGGGATAAAAACATGCATAATACATATATAAGGCATTTTAGTTTAATTATGCATATAATATACATTATTTTCAGTTTAAATGCATATTTTAATGGTTCTGAGTAGACACCTCAGTTTTTCGATTTTATGATCCTTAATTTTGCTTCAGGAATCAGGATTCAAGAAAGAAAAGGGGGCATAAAACAGAAATAGAAAGTTAAAATTCTCACAACAGGATGGCTTTCCCAAAATTTTACCTACCCTCTGCAGATCGCTTAAACAGATTTATTTATCCACAACAATCACCGCAAGTATTGATTGCGTGGCAATGGAAATTTAGCCTTCTAAGTGAGGTTCCGCGACAAAGACAGCTGCAGATCGGTCTTGTGGAATTTGAACAAGCCTTACTAGCAATTTCGATTCTTCTAAAACTGAAATCATTCGCTAAACTGTTTTTGCAGTGTCTGTGTGTGTGTGTGTGTATGTGTGTGAACCTTGTAAGTGTAAATGTCTGCGTTATTCTGTTTGCGTGTGTTAATGTGCCCCCCAATTAAAAGTTTCAGAAGTGTACTCTTTGCACAGTGGATAAAAAGAAAGGATTTTATTAGATCACATGGGGAAGTTGTATTCTGTGATTCTTGTAGTAAAGTGGCAAGCTATTCTGTTTACTTTCTCTACTACGTATAGTAAGTAGGGGAAGTATTGTATTCCACCCAAAAATTCGATACCGAGATTTCACCGGAAATATATGTTTTGAGACCCCCTGAATCCAAAAAAAGCATTTTTGGAAACATGTCCGTGTGTGTCTGTGAACAGCATAACTCAGAAACGAACAGTCGGATAAACACCAAACTTGGTATTTAGGTTCAGTATCTTCCAGAGATGCGACACTAAGGTTTTCAAGAAAATCCCCCCACCCCAGATTACCCTTTACATGGAACATTTTTCGAAACTTTTAATTTTCTCAAAAATGGCTCTAACGATTTTAATTAAAATATCATATGTTTAAGATATTTTCATGACAAATGAAATGTATATCTCGAATTTCTTGGGAATGTCTGCAAAAGTATTCTTCATTGTGAACGACTTTTGCATAACTGGTAAACCATAAGAGATAGACAAAATTTTACTATACAAAAAATGTGGATCGCGTTAAAATACACAATTTATGTCATATACATTTTGTTGTTGAGTGAACCATTTTCGAGATATTGCTTGTTATTCCCTTAAATTTTCCAATGCTATACTGTTTCTCAAATTCGTTATTCATTTTTTTTTGTCCTGCTAATGCAGAGAGAATGGAATACTCCACATAGCAACCAGCTCTTAAAATATTTGACTCGCTTAAAGCCTACCAATTCCCCTTGCATCTACAAGAAAATTAGCAATAAGATTAACATCTCGATTAACATGAGGCATACGGAGAATAAGCATTTGTAAAAATAATTTGTACAAGAGTAGAGAAAGGCATGTGAGTGTAACACATGCAGTGGTATTTCTTCTGGTTGATTGTGGCCCCACGTTTGACAGCTAATTTGTGGTAGGATTGCTGTTTTACGGTACGGGATTTTTAGGAAAGGTCCCGGATTCGGTACTAACTCAGGGTTCTTTGCATGGATCTTGGATCTCGGGTTAGTGGTGAATACGACTGTTTGTTTATTTACCGTTACCGTTTTAACATTTTATTCCTGCTGTTACTTCGACACACACACGCGCTTTTTCTATTTGTTACACTTTTTATCATCGCGCCTATCCGCTGCTTCCTAAACTTTTCTGACAAGCATCTCCCCAAACTTACTACAACCAAGTGTTCATTCTCAAATCTCACGATCAAGTGTTCATTCTCAAATCTCACGACCAAGTGTTCATTCTTAAATCTCACGACCAAGTGTTCATTCTTAAATCTCACGAACAAGTGTTCATTCTCAAATCTCACGACCAAGTGTTCATTCTCAAATCTCACGACCAAGTGTTCATTCTTAAATCTCACGACCAAGTGTTCATTCTCAAATCTCACGACCAAGTGTTCATTCTCAAATCTTACGACCAAGTGTTCATTCTCAATTCTCACGACCAAGTGTTCATTCTCAAATCTCACGACCAAGTGTTCATTCTCAATTCTCACGACCAAGTGTTCATTCTCAAATCTCACAAACAAGTGTTCATTCTCAAATCTCACGATCAAGTGTTCATTCTCAAATCTCACGACCAAGTGTTCATTCTCAAATCTTACGACCAAATGAGTATTCTAAAATCTTCCTTTTCTCTGTTTCAAACGTTCTATATCTCCTCATTCCACTATCACCTGATTCCTAGCTTCTGCCATTGGAGACCTAAAGCTATTTGGCTTTTGGCGAACATTGACCCTTTTCTGCTAGCCTGCGTTCCCAGCAACCTAACGGGACGCTTAACAATAGAGAACAAGCACCCGTTTTCGGCCGCTGATGGCTTTGCCTCTCAACCCTTATTTCAACTTACAGTAACATTCGCTTGCCAGTTTTATTTAATATTATCCTCGCCGTTACTGATATGTATTCTCACTGTGATCTTAATTTTATTTTACTACTCAAAATATACTGCTTCACACATCAAATTTTTTGAATAGTAACATTTTGTCTATCTCTTACGGTTTACGAGTTATCTACACAAAAGCCATTGAGAAAGAAGAGAAAATTCAAGGTATACATTTCATTTGCCATAAAATGTCTTAAACATAAGATATATTAATCAAAATCGTTAGGGCCATTTTTGAGAAAATCAAAAAGCGTTCCATGTAAAGGGTAGTCTGAGGTGGGGGGATTTTGCAGAAAATCTTCGCCTCACATCGTAAAAGATACTGAACCCAAATACCAAGTTTGGTATTTATCCGACTTTCCGTTTTTGAGTTAGGTTGTTCACAGATACACAGACACACGCACGGACCTTTTTCTAAAAGGCTTTTTTTTATTCAGGGGGCTTCAAAACATGTATTTCTGGTCACATTTCAATATCGAATGTTTGGGTGGAATGCAATACTTTCCCTACTTACTATACGCAATACAGAAAGTAAAAATATGTAAAACGTAATGAAAGTTTATCTATATTAAGAAGTAGATAGAGAAAATCATGTTGTTTGTTTTAGTGAATGCTGCTCATACACCAGCGCATCCTTTTTATTTAGGGGCTTTAAAACGTATTTACAACGATATTGAGTTTTTGGGTGGAAAGCTATGGTTCCCCTACCTTAAGTAAGAGGAAGACAACGTAAAAATTCTCGTAGAGTAAGATAACCGTTTGAAAATCGCTAGTTTATTATTAAAACCACTATGAATGTAAAAAAAAATCAACCGACGTTTTAATGACGTTAAAGCAGGTCATGCAGTTATTTGGAGGCGAGTGTTTACCACAGAATGTGGAAGAAGCGATAAGTACATCTTTATCGTCAGAGGCCACTTTCTGAAGGCTTTCCTCGCCTTGTGTAAGCGCAAATCTTTCTACGTAGGTACGCTATTTGCACAACGTTTTTGTTTAGAGGCACTAAATGCTTAATTTCCAGGCTTTGCTGTGTGTCTGTTCATCGGCCTGGAAACTGTTGTACATGACAGTTCCTGTTAACTGTAATCAGTCCTGTTTCATCTCTGTTTCACACCGATTTATTCACAGAATGAATCTGCGAGCTTGTATCCGTTCTTTTGCGTGGGTATTTCATTACATGTGCGACTACAAACTATACAACTTTTGGGTTATCATTTATTTCAGCGTTTTGCTCTCTCGTGCAGTTGGAAAAGACACTTGCCCAAACTAAACCACGTCCTTGAAGGATCCAACATTTTTCAGGGTGCTAGGTGTACCTTGCTAGCAGAAAATGTGGCCCGTTTAGTAACAAGGGTGTTTAGGTTGGTATTAAAATGTGTAACGCCATCTTTATACCTTTCCTCTTGTATAATTCTAGACACTTGATTGGCAAGTTCCTAACGTCATCCCAAAAGATGGGCGGGGCATAATAATACTCCCAACCTTCTGTCTATATCCGTGCTAGTTGCTTACTGTTAAATTAATAATAGTATCGATAATATTAATAACTCTGGTGATAATAGGACATTTATTTAACCACGCTTGTTGACTTCAAGGGTCATATCGGTATCATTGTCGTGCAATAATATGGGAGAAGATGGTTTGTTACGATATTTTTTACCACGCTTCGGGCGTTAATTTGAAGTAGTTTATATTGAAGGAGTTGTATTATATTTCAACTGTAGGGGACCGAACTAGTAGTAGTTTCAACCGCACGTATGATAAACAGTTTCCGGTAGCCTTCGCCCCAAATGTACTTTCAGGTAGCCTTTGTCCCAAGTTTAAAAAAATATTAACTTTGTAATTTAACTGTTTCTTTAAATATTATATTTATGTTTGCCTCGGCTGCGTCAGGATTTGTTAGAGACACGTTAGCAGGGTTGTGGTGCGACTGAAGAATGTAGGCTTACACAAATTTTAATTTTACTTCACTCCTTTTATTAATGCTTGATACGATTTAAATAACACTTCAGTGATATAGAGAGCTGTGAGATTCTTTTTATTAAATACTTGCACTTTTAACATGTAAACTATTTTTGTCTCACTCAAAATACGTATAAAATCTCTCGAGGACGCATCACGCATCCGGTTACAATCACTGTCTGTAGGCAACTGAATTGATTTCAACCGTCTAAACTTGTAAATTTCTGTATTTCAAGTCTCTGATTGGCTAATCCTACTCCAATAGAATACCTGCATTTAACTAAAGCTTTTTCTGGTTCTTGATTGGATATTTTATAAACTGTCACTAAAATTACATTATTGTTACTCCAAGAATCACAAGTAGTACTATTAAACTTTCTTACTCATTATTGACTCAAGGTTACCTCAGTGTTACCTCATTGTTAGCTACGTTTAACTTATTTCTCACAGCACCTACATTATTAAATTACGTAATACATTCACGTAACATTATTGAACATGTATACAATAATATAAGTATATGCAATGACTGTTACATACATTTTACAAAGTATTACATACACATATTGCTTCAAGGCGGGCTGTTATTGAATTTACATATTATATAATTGACTGATATCATTTAAGTGTTAAAAACAGTCTCAAGTAATAATAATAATAATAATAATAATAACAATAATAATAACATACCAATTTTTATGGATTGCCCGTAAAATGGGCGTGAATGGAGGACTTTTCACCACATTACTGCAAATGAGGCATTTTTACGGCTTGATGGACTTTAAAGTGTTACAGATTTTCAACACGGACATGACACAGCTTTAAATTCTATTGCATTATATTGTAACTTGAATAACAGACTGAATGGTATACACCGCTATGGTAGGCCAGAGCTTATTTGAGTGTCTATTTTTCATCACGACCCTGGTTCCCCTTCACTGGGCTGCAACAAAACGCATAGCATGCGGATTGCAGACAAGCAGATAATAGGCGCGAACATTCAGTAATGGACGACGTGATTGTAAACCCACGCACTTCACGTTAATTATTTATTTTATACGCATTCTATGGTGGCGGGATGTAAGTTTCCATTTTTGTGACAGATTTTGTTTATATATCATGTTATGAAGTGTAAAATATGAACTACAAATCTGTATATAGCCTAGGAAGAGGTGTTCTTTGCTTTAATACTGATTATTGTGACACCAGGAAGAATTTTAGCAATTGTGACAGAAAGAAGCAGTACTGCCAAGTCTTCAAGGATTCTTATAAAACGGAATTCTCATTTATTTTACCTGCAGTTTTTCTACATTTACTGCACTGAATAATTTTACACATTCTAAATTTCATGCCATCAGTTTGCTGGACGAGGGAAAGCTTTACGGGTTTCAATTTTAGGATTGTAGTAATACTAATAATAATAATAATAATAATAATAATAATAATAATAATAATAATAATCCAGATAACCGAAGAATCTATTTTCCTAAAGCCAAGAAGGTATAAGAACATCCTCATCCAGATAACAGGTCCAGTTTTAACATCTTAAAGTCGGTAACTAAATGCTTATGGACCAAAGTAGCTATTCAAATGGACAAATACAACGAAGTGATAGCTTCTTGACAACAATATTTTAGACTTTGTTTCCATGCCTACTTCAGAAGAAACATTTGACATTAATATTGTGGCGGTTGTGCGTTTCAGCGCTGCAGTCAACTCATTTCTCATCCAGCTTTCCCTCTACTACAAGGTCGAGTCGCTGGCTATGTTACACTGGACTAGCCACGTCTACTTGTTTACACGAATCTGAGTTGAATTCATTGAGAGGCTATTTCTGAGCCCTCTTTGTTTCACTCCGAGCATAACATCACCCATTGGTTCATGGTTGTTTCTTGGGATTTGCTTCAAGCAAAGGACTGGTTGAAAACTAGTGTTGTTAATGAGAGTGGAAATCTTTCAGAAGAAATAAACACTAATGGAATCTAGCAGAATGGGGCACTTTTTACTTTCTCTACTACCTACCTATAGTAAGTAGAAGCATTGCATTCTACCCAAAAATTCGAAACCGAGAATTCACTAGATATACACATTTTGAGGCTCGCTGAATAAAAAAAGGAGTTTTAGAAAAGCCTCCGTGTGTGGGGCGGACTGAAAAATTCAAAAACCAAAAGTCGGTTAAACACCAAGAAAATCGCAACCAAAAGCTATTCTTTACATGGAAATAGCTATATTCTTAAATTTCTCAAAAATGGCTCTTACGATTTTGATTAAAATGCCACATGTTTATATTTACAAGACAAACTGTACATCTTAAATTTTCTAGGAATAGTCTATGAAGCCCTTTCATTCTGAATGACTTTCGTACAATTGGTAAACCGTAAGAGATAGACAAAATCTTACTGCAGAAAAAATCTGATGTGATACATTCACATCACTTTTTCTAGCCTCTATCATTTATTAGTGGGTATACAAACTATTCTTACTAAATCTTACTTTCCTGTCTAATACATTTTAATCGAGATAAACCTTTAGAAAGAGCTACATTACACATTTCGTTATATATACAAAGAGAACAGCGACAGTCAAATGTTGCTCTCTTTGCATGACCACAAGGTTTAAAAAATAGCGAGTTTCCTGATAAGAAAACTAAAATTATTTGAAAATTCAAACTATTAACTAAGAATATCTCGGAAATACGAGGGTTGATCAACAAAGACTGAGACTGATTTTTTTTCACAGATGTTTATTACTCCAATTCAATGTTTACATGATCTTTTTCAAAGCAGTCCCCTCCTACTTCAATGCACTTTTTATACGTTTCTGCCAGTCCTTGAACACGTGCTGCAGACCATTCTTTGTCAGGTCCTTGAGAATCGCCTCACTTTCCTTGAGCACTGCTTCAGAGTTCTCAAATCGAATACCCCTTTTGTGATGGGAATAAGAAAAAGTCACAGGGTGCAAGATCGGGGCTATAAGGTGGATGTGGTACACAGGTAATGTTGAATCAGGCCAGAAACTGCATGACTTGATTTGCGACGTGAGACCGTGCATGGTCATAATGAAGTCGCCACCCAGTCCGAGAAAGCTCTGGTCGTTTCTTTGCAATGTGCTTCCTCAGCGTAGCCAATACTGACGTGTAGTATGCTGCTGTAACAGTAGTGTGAGAGGGAACTGCATGCTGGTAAATCATTCCATTACAGTCAAAAATGTGATCACCATCACTTTCCCTGCAGATGGAACAACTTTTGCCTATTTTGGTGTTGGAGAATCTGGCGATTTTCACACTGTGCTGGCTTGTTTTCCTTCAGGATCATAGTGATGCAGCCATGACTCATCACCGGTGATAATCGATTTAAAAAATGCATCACCTCCATTGTCTGGTATGCGAAATGCACGTACGGTCTACAAAATAGAGCATTACTACCAACCTACCAATACGAGAGTGCTGCCGCCTACCAACATTACACATAAAAAACCCGCTCTTTTCAAATATTTATGTTACAGATACGAAACTATCACGGAAGCTACAGGAAAAAATCAGTCTCAATCTTTGTTGATCAGTCCTCGTAGCTAACGCCACAAAAATATTTGATATAGACGGTGTGCTTCGAGGGGATCTACATTTTTACGTTTAGTAAGATTTTGTCTATCTCTTACGGTTTACAAATTATATAAAAGTGGTTCAGAATAAATAGGACTCCAGAGGCTATTCCCAGAAAATTCAACATATACGTTTTGCCATGAAAATAACTTAAACATATGGTATTTTATTCATAATCGTTAGTGCCATTTTTGAGATAGTCAAATATAATGAAAACTTTTACATGTAAAGGGTAGATTGGACGCACACACAAAATACAGACACACACACGGACTTTGTTCTAAATATGTGGGTTTTTTTATTCAGATGACTTCAAAATATGTATTTTCAGTAAAATCTCGACATTGAATTTTCGGGTAGATTACAATATTTCCTCTGCTTACTGCAAGTAGTGGTACAGAAAGTAATAAAAAGCACCATTCTTATTTGAAACTTTTGCTAAATCTGAATAATACATTTTAAAACTATTGAAGGCGTGCAAGCTCTGGCGTTAAATCCAGCTATCTTGTTTCGCTGCCTCGATTTAATTCAGCCGTGGTACTAAAATAAGTCGGCTATTAACAAAGCTGAACAGGTCAAGGGTAACTGTGTATTTTTTTATAAAACCAATGTTTTGGCAGCGGAATTAGTTTTCGGTTTTTGATTTATTTACTAATAAATCCTGTATTAAATAACAAAATCAATTACACGATTGCGGATTGAAGAGTTATCTGATGTAGCCGACACATCCATTATTAATATTTTCATTGTTACTATTATATCACCGTGATCTAGTTCAGTGCATGAAGTATTGGACAGGTTATGATAAACCATAACCTAACCTCGATGGAAACAAGTTTTGTCTGATAATAACTCAGGCCTGGGCAGTGCATTAAAGGGTTTTAAATGTTCCTAGTACTATGTAATGTACGGATTACATGCATGACGAAGCAAATAGACTCGGTAAAATAAAACCTTTTCATACTTCCTGCCAACAATTAATGATGCCAATAAAATGTTGGGGTCAGGTTGACCAACTTCGAAGCGTCAGCCATTATTCAAATTATATTTTACAAATACTAATTATTTACTCACTTATTTAGTAAAATATGTGTGCTTACATTTTTCAAGCAATGTTTCAAACTATTAACGAAATACTATTGACAGAAAAAAAGTAAATTCACCGATATAAACACACAAAGCTTTTGAAAATAAACTGATCTGTATTCTACTATACTTTAGGAGTATGACTGTAGCTCATTTTAATATTTCTGTCAAAATACAGAAGGTATGCGATAATCGAAAAGAAATATGATACATTCACAGGACTTTCTGCACACTCTTGGCATCATCAGTGGGTATTCAAACTGTTCTTACTAAAGCTTATTTTTTATCTACTACATTTTAATCAAAATAAACCTTTGCAGAAATAGCTACATTACCCGTTTCGTAGATACAAAGAGAACAGCGATAGTCAAATGTTTAACAACTGCACGCTATATGCTGGCCTTAAAATTCCACACTCTTTGCATGACATCGCGAGAAACAACTGAATGTTGACAGGACTTAAATAGGATGACCAAGAAATAAGCAACTCGAACCTTTAATAATGGATATCTCAGAAATGGCTTATACCACAAAAAATCATTTGAAATAAAATCTGTGTTTTGAAGAGATCTACTTCTTTTGTGTACTACGTTTTCGTCTATTGCTTAACGTTTACCAGTTATACAAGATTATACAAAATTCCTTCCGAATGAAGAGCACCTCACAGGCTATTCCTAGACAATTCAAGGTATGCATCTGATTTGCCATGTAAATATACTTATGTATAGTATTTTAATCAAAATCGTTAGAGCCATTTTTAAGAAAATAAAAAATTTCGAAAAATGTTTTATGTAAAGGTAATTGGGGTAGGGAATTTTCTTGAAAATCTTCGTGTAGAATCTTTGTAAGATACTGAACTTAAATGCCATGTTTGGTATCTAGTCGGCTTTTCGTTTTTGATTTATGCTGTTCACAGACACAAACGACACACGCACACCGACCTTTTTCTAAAAATGCTGTTTTTTTCAGGAGGCGTCAAAATATATATTTTCGGTGAAATTTCGATATCGAATTTCTGGGTGCAATGCAGTACCTTCTCTACCTACTATGCACGTGGTAGAGAAACAAAAAGATGAAGAACAGTGTGTAGAACTTACTTAAAAATAAATAATAGTGAGTAGAGTTGGTCATGTGAATGTACACATAATATTTTTCCAGTAGTAAGTCGCTATTCGTTTTTTCTCGTGTTCATGCGGAAAACGTAAAACTTCAAAGCGATCCACTTTTTAAAAATCTGACTATCGCTCTAGCCTACTGTAGTCTTCTAATATTTACAACAAGAACTGTGTAAAGTGTGATAGAAGTTTATCCCAACAAGAAGTGTATAAGCTTTTGTAATGGTCATATGAATGTAACATATCAGCATTTTTATATACAGTGCTTTTCCTTCACACTTCGGCCGCCGCAGCTCGGACTCCGCCAAACAGTTATAATATCCCTGCTAAACACATACCTTATCATAAGAGATATTGTCCTTTTCTACCCACACATTTCTGACATCTCCTCAGGAAATTTTCATTCACATTCGGGAGTTCAATATCCGAAACTGAGTGAATTTCTCACCTGATGTCTTCTTTTAGTTCTTACAATGTATGGGGGTTGTTGCATACGTTTTATTTTTCATCTGATCATCAGAGTCGGATAAATTTCTGGATTTGGATTTGGCAAAATGATAGAGCAATTGACCCACGCTTCTATGACGAAGCATGGTTCCATTTCGAGGACGGATTGATAACAAAATCTAAAAGATCAATTTTATTTCTCAACATAGACTCCTTTCAATTCGAAGTCTGCAAAATATGAGGTTGTTACTGCCATGATGTTTTACTGGACGTGAATTTCTTCCCAGCGAATCAATTTTTTCAGGTTTGCGAAGAGGAAGAAGTCGCTTGGAGCCAAATCTGGAGAATATGGTGGGTGAGGTAGCAGTTCGTAGCCCAATTCCACAAATTTTGCGATGGCAATTGCTGACTTGTCTGCGGGTGCATTATCCTGGTGAAAGATGCAGTGGTATTACTTATAATGTTTGTGTATTTGTATTTACTCCACGTGGTGAAGCCATTTTTGTGATGTGATTCTTTGTTAGGTTTGTAGCTCCATCTGGTGTTAGCAATTTGCGGCAGTATTAGTGTTTGTTTGAAAGAATGCTACGGTTATTTTATTTAATTTTGGTTCACTGTCCTCCGGCTGGCTATGATCTTTTTGGTCGAGCGCTTCTCTTTATACAGGTTGTGTAAACGGAAAGGAATCATTTACCCAAAGATAACACTGATGAAAGAATTTTGTTTTATACTTTTATTGTCGAACACATTCACTATCACATTTACACATTGATCTTGACACTCGCCAAACTGAAACTGTTATAATAACTTCATTACTGATCATTCTTAATTCGAGTACTTCAACTTTCTGTGTAATTAACTTTACAACACTTGAGATTTTTCATAAATCTGCTGGACTGAAGGCGACGTGTAACGTACAAATATTTTCGATGAACTGACGGACTGAAGGCGACGTGTAGCATACAAATATTTTCGGTGAACTGACGGGTTCTACCTCTAACCTAGCCCTTTTTTATACTCCTACACCCCGATATGCCTAAAGATTATAACTGAGCTGCTATTGGCTAATAAAACGCGCCAACATTAGCGTCTATTTTAATATCCAATGAAAATTATGAACACATATGCTCTAGGAAAAATGTTCCAGCAAATTCTACAGAAAAACGCGCCAACATTACGTAACTTCCTCGTCTCTAATAATGATAAACAGCTCACCCCCTCGCTGCATTATTGCACGCTATTATTGTCAGTTTCAGTAAGGCCGTATAAACTTACTTCTCAACAATAATTACAATCAACAAACTCTCAAATCAATGTCACATAAAAATGCATATTCATATTATAATCACTCTTTACATTTAAGTCGTCCTCCGTGGACTAGTGGTACCGTGCTAGCCTCTAGTTCCCGAGGTCGCGGGTTCAAACCCGGCGGAGGGCGATGGATTTTTTCGGGCGTAAAAATCGTTAGCACGGCTTCCTTCGGAAGGGAAGTAAAGCCGGTGGTCCCGTGTCGTAGATTTACGGCACGTAAAAGAACCTCAAGCCTGATAAAGAGGCCTCTGAGCAAAATTACAGGTGTTTCACGCCCAATATAGAATGGGACGCTAAGAACCATAGTAGTTAAAGAGCGTCCATAAATAAAACTCAATTTTTTTAATTTTACATTTAAGTAATTTGTGATACAAATTACTGCATCATATGCCCCACTAGAAACATAATTATAAATATTTACAACTTGTTTGGAAATTTTATAATTGGGTTTTTAGTCTCCTAAATCTTGGAACACACGCTATTTATCACTTTCACTTAACACTTCACACGTATTTAACACACGACATATGTTTTTCCTTTATCTCGCCACTATTTACTGGCTCTTGTTTAATGTGTTTTGACATTAATCTGACATTACAAATTTTTTATAGCAAATACTGTACCCTGAATTATTTAATTACTGTTACAAAGTTGTTTTACTCTCTTATATTGTTGACAAAAATTTATGCATTCAAGAATTTTTTTAATTATTAAACATATTTATTAAAAATATTCACCCGCTACACAAATATATTTACATCTCTTAAATCTAGACACTGTTTCACATTTTTCTGTTTGCTACATAAGTATTTGTTTTTAATTATTTTACCCCATTTTTGTTGTTTTATACATTATATTCACAATACTCTTGGGATGATATTTACGTACTTTTACTTTAATATAACATTATGCTTCATTTCAAATGCTGCTACAGTTACTAAGAAAATATTATTTTCCTTTTAAAAATTTAGTTATGTCCAAAATTTATTTCTCCTTTCTTATGACATACATACATAATTAACCCTCTTATATTCCTATACATTGCTCTGCAGGTCATTTTTAACTATCCAGCATTTACTTTACATCTCATTGCTATTTACCCTCCTGGATCAAATTGTCTGTGGCTAAACATTACTGGTAGCCGTATCCTAACCTTCCAAATTTTGTTCATGAATAACCTCTTAAAGGATTCATATGATATTTTGTCCCCTGATAACATTTGAAAACAATCTAAAGTTTCCTGAACAACACATCTTTTAACAACTGTCATTTTCAATTTTTCTACTATCTCTTTAATTTGAGAGTACTCTGACAAATCTGTCATAAGCTGTACTGGATTGGAGTTTTCATTCTGAACAGCATGGTACTTGTTAACTTCAGAAGTTAGCTTTTGATTATTTACAGGCAAAACTTTAACTTCTTCGTACAATTTATTTCTTTGCATTACTGACTCCTTCTATATTTCTGATATCTCCCCTCTGAAATTAACTTGCGCCTGATTCACATCTACATTCATAACCTCTTTCATCTCTCTTATCTCACTTGAAATGTTACTCATTCTACTACCTAACTCTGTACATTTTACATCAACATGTTCACTTTTAGTATTAACCTCACTTTCTTTGTTACCTATTTCCCTGCTCATGTCTAGCATTTTCTTTGAAACTTCACCTATTTCATTTGCTATCATTTCCTGATTTTCATTTCTCATTCTCATCATACTACTATCTAGCTCCATGAATTTCTTTTCAATCTCTTCCCTATTTTGATCTAATTTATGCTCTAATTTCTCATTACTCTTACCAATTTCTTCTCTTAATTCTTTCTTATTCTGATCTAGTTTTTGTTCTAAACTCTTACTAATATCTTACCTCAATTCCCTATTATTCTTTTCCATATCCTGAGTTAGTTTTTCTAATTTCTCATTATTCTTTTGCATATCTTCCCTTAATTTCTCATTATTCTTTTGCATATTATCATTCATATTTCTCAGCATTTCCATCATCATACTAGCATCAAAATTAACATTTCCTGCTGTTCTATTCTCACTTTCTGCACTAACATTTCCTCCCTCAAATCCTACATTGTTTGAGCTATTTTCAGTAACCTGTATTGAATTACAGCTAACTGTTACACTATCTCCCTCCATAATTATTTCTTCTGTATTATTAGTGGACATTTTTTTCTTTATCCTACTGCTCCTAAGGTACATTTCAATTTTTACACCCTCTTTTTTTTCTTTTTAGAATTAAAATCACACTTTTCTAACCTTTCTGATACTATCTGCTGATGTTGCTTTGATGTCCAGCTTTCTGCCCCTCTCTCCTAGATTATATGTCACTTCTGCGTCGTATTATGATGAATCTACGTCGTCTTGGTGTCCTGTAGTTAAATTCCCCTGTTGCCTTGTAATCTTGGAATTACGATGTCCACTCATCCGCGTCGTCTGTCGTCCCTGTAGTTGTTTCTGGAATCTGCGTCTTGTAGTTCAGTTCACTGCTCCATTCGCTCCACGTCCTGGTTCCTTCGCTCCTTCCTGGTTATTCTGCTCCTTTCCTGGTCACTCTGCCCCACGTTCTGGGTGCCAATTTGCAGTGGTATTACTTATAATGTTTGTGTATTTGTATTTACTCCACGTGGTGAAGCCATTTTTGTGACGTGATTCTTTGTTAGGTGTGTAGCTCCATCTGGTGTTAGCAATTTGCGGCAGTATTAGTGTTTGTTTGAAAGAATGCTACGGTTATTTTATTTAATTTTGGTTCACTGTCCTCCGGCTAGCTATGATCATTTTGGTCGAGCACTTCTCTTTATACAGGTTGTGTAAACGGAAAGGAATCATTTACCCAAAGATAACACTGATGAAAGAATTTTGTTTTATACTTTTATTGTCGAACACATTCACTATCACATTTACACATTGATCTTGACACTCGCCAAACTGAAACTGTTATAATAACTTCATTACTGATCATTCTTAATTCGAGTACTTCAACTTTCTGTGTAATTAACGTTACAACACTTGAGATTTTTCATAACTCTGCTGGACTGAAGGCGACGTGTAACGTACAAATATTTTCGATGAACTGACGGACTGAAGGCGACGTGTAGCATACAAATATTTTCGGTGAACTGACGGGTTCTACCTCTAACCTAGCCCTTTTTTATACTCCTACACCCCGATATGCCTAAAGATTATAACTGAGCTGCTATTGGCTAATAAAACGCGCCAACATTAGCGTCTATTTTAATATCCAATGAAAATTATGAACACATATGCTCTAGGAAAAATGTTCCAGCAAATTCTACAGAAAAACGCGCCAACATTACGTAACTTCCTCGTCTCTAATAATGATAAACAGCTCACCCCCTCGCTGCATTATTGCACGCTATTATTGTCAGTTTCAGTAAGGCCGTATAACCTTACTTCTCAACAATAATTACAATCAACAAACATCTCAAATCAATGTCACATAAAAATGCATATTCATATTATAATCACTCTTTACATTTAAGTAATTTGTGATACAAATTACTGCATCAAAGATAACCTTTTTCTTCAACAAATGGGGTCGTTTCTTTAATAATTCCTTGTGAAACTTATCCAGCATTGCGGCATAATATGAAGATGTGATCGTTTTACCCTTTTCCAGGTAGTGGATGTCTATCACCCCTTGTGAATCCCAAAAGACAGCTGCCATGAGTTTTCTTGCCGACGGAATGGTTTTCGCTTTCTCTGGAGCAGTTCTCCGAAGGAAATCCACTGCTTTGATTGTTGTTTGCTTTCAGGTTGATAGTAATGAATCCAAGTTTCATCAACCGTGATATAACGCCCCCAAAACTCATTTGGGTTGCGCTGAAACATATTCAAACATTCCTGTGAAATGGTCACACGATTCCGCTTGTTCTCAACTGTGAGCAGTCGCGGCACCCATCTTGCTGACAGCTTTCTCATACCCAAAAATTCGTGCAGAATGTTAAACACCCGTTCACTCGAGATGTTTACGGTCTTGGCTATTTCACGGATTTTCACTCGGCGGTCTTCCAACACAATATCGTGAACTTTGTTCACCATTTCTTCTGTTGTGACCTGAACTGGCCGTTCTGTGCGCACGGCATCTCTTGTGCTCGAACGACCACATCGAAATTCTGTGAACCACTTGTGAACCATGTCATGTGATGGAGTGGAGTCACCATAATACTTGTTGAGCTTTTCTTCCGTTTCCTTCACCGTCTTACCACACAAACAGTAGTGCTTTATCAGAACATTCAGTCGCGGTCTGGCCCTTGGCCGGTGCACATCGCGAGTTGGAGAGCGCTTGGTTGTTGCCGCGCCTCTTGTTTTCGTGTTGGTGGTGTATTGAGTGTCAGCAGTGGAATGGAGCAACAGAAGGCAGTACGTAAAAATACTATAAAAGTTGCGTTTAATAAGAGTATGCAACGGCCCACGGCTTTTGAAATTCACGAATGGATGCACCACACTTTGGAACTCACTCCAGCGCAGGTACATACAATTCAGTTGGTGGGAAGAGAAAACGCTGTTTATATCAAGTTTCAACAGTGCAGTGTTTATGAAGAAGTACTACGTAAATACGAGGGAGCATTCCAATTTGCTTTAATGTCCGGTGAAGTGACGGAGGGGCAACTTACGGCGGCAGATAAAGAATATACTTTGGTTCGCGTCTACAATGTGCCACCTGAAATCAGTAACGACAGGGTAGTTTACGAGCTTCAGCATTACGGCAAGACACTGCACATCACTACTGACGGTTGGTCTGGCCGTTATAGATTTGCAGTTTCCACTGGTATACGTTTAGTGCATATTCAACTTACTAAACCGATACCTTCCACGTTAAAGATTGCCGGGTTTGAGGCCTACATTACCTACAGTGGACAAGAACAGGTTTGTTTCATTTGCAAGGATAACACACATCTGAAAGCAGATTGTCCTCAACGCTGGTTACGGGCATCTGTTCCTCCTCAATCCCGGCTACGGCATCAGCTGATGAGTGAGTTGTTTAAACCACTCTCCGAGAACGACGTTGTTTCACCTGATGCGGTGCCTCCAGCGGACGTGGCAATGGTTGCTGCAGTTCCTTCGGCGGTTACGGCTGCCGCAGTGCCCATCTCAGCGACTTCAGTGACTCCTACTAATGACCAGAGGGCTGCACCTTCCATCACATCTGACAATGCTGTTACGGACTCTTTGCAACGCAGTCATTCGGAAGGCGAACCTGATTCTAAGAAGCTGAAAAGTGAGGCAGTAGCCTCTCAAGCACCGAGAGTTGCGACTGTAAACCGGCAAGTGCTACCTGAGAAAGCGACGCAGTCACGGGATCCACGGCTTCGCAAAACAGAACCTCCACCTCAGGATGGTGATACGATACCTCAACCCTGGTCAGAGGACGTGGACCGCGCCTTACCGTTGGTGGCAAATGATTTGGATTCTTCCGAGTTGCCTGGCCTGCCTGCCATGACTCCGGATGGTGATTATGAGAAAGCTGATACACTGAAAGACAAATCTTCGCAGAAACACAGAGTGCATCCGTATGTCTTACCTGCATTGCCGCGTGACAAACCAGGCGAGAAAGGTGGCGGATCAGTTTAAATCTCCCGTTCTTGGTGTCCAGTCCCCTAGTAGTGCTGTATTTCCTTGTCTGTGCTGTTCCTTCTGGAGACCCTTTCATTCGTGGTTTTCATATATGACACTTCTTCACGTCTTTGTTTCTATAAACGTTAATGGTCTTCGTAATCCGGTAAATCAGCATTTACTTGCTGCATTTCTACACTTATATGATGTGGATGTTGGATTTTTACAGGAAGTCAATGTGCCCAATCTTGATTTTCTGTGTCATTATGAGAACATCGTCAATCTTGGACCGGACGGTCGAGGAACGGCGCTGCTTTACCGCAAAGGAATGCGTCTCACCAATGTCGACTTACATCCCTCTGGACGCCTCATCTCCGCCCTGTACACTGACATAGTCTTGATCAATTTGTATGCACCTTCTGGCTCTCAACGTCGGTCTGAACGGGAACTATTCTTCAAAACCGCTCTTCTCAATGCCCTTTCTAAGGGTTCAACATATCTCATTGGTGGTGATTTTAACTGTACTGTTGCTGCCAAAGATCAGCGTGGGTTACCCAACCTTAGTCCTATGCTCAAGCAAATCGTGACGCATTTTGACCTTGTGGATGCCTGGGAGTCCAAATATGGTTCTCGTGTGGACTTCACCTTTGTCCGTGGATTGTCGGCTTCTAGAATTGACAGATTTTATTTCTCTCGCACCTTGGTTCTTACGGTCCATGATCTTCGAGTGCATCCCCTTGCGTTCAGTGATCACCATGCAGTCGTCTGTCGGATTACGCAGATTGCACCTGTTCCCACGCCTGGGAGAGGTTACTGGAGGATTCCTGTATCCATTTTCGCGGAGGAAGATTGCCATCGAGACTTCCGCTTACTGTGGGGAAAGTTGCGTCCCTCGTTCCTCAATTCCCGCAACAAACTTTCCTGGTGGCTTTATAAGGCTAAACCAGCAATTATTTCCCTTTTTAAACGGGCAGTTCTCCAACGAGCCAGGGAACGGCGAGAGCTGCTGGATTTCTATTATGCTGCATTACAGGATCTCGCTGAACTGCAAAGAGCCGGTCGTGATGTGTCCCAAAGTCTGCATGCTATTAAGGAACAAATTTCGTTAAAGCAATTGGAAATGCTCCGCCTTCGAGACGTCTCCCATCGTCGACATATGGCTGCAGAAGAAACCTTCTCCCTTTTTCATCTTGCCGGAGAGCGCCAGCAGGGCAGGCAGCGTTTTATACCTGAACTTTGTCACGATGGGCGTATAATTTCTGGATCCTGTGCTATCATCCGCTGCTTTCATGACTATTTCAGTGCTATGTTTTCCAAAGTTTCCGATACTGGTGCCGCCTCGTTCCCGCTGCATTGTCATCTGCCTTCGCAGACCGGCTCCTCTCTTTTGCAACCTATTACCTCTGCAGAACTAGCGGCTGGGTTGCAGAGTGTGAAGCAGAACACTGCTCCTGGTCCGGATGGTATTCCGTATGCCTTCTATTCCACGTTTTGGGACGTCATTGCTACCGAACTCACATCAGTTTTTGCAGAAATTCAGCGCTCCTCTAAGGTTACCGAGAAGTTTGTTGAAGGTGTAATACTACTGCTTCCGAAGCATCGATGTGCGAGAACCGTTACAGAGTTTAGACCGATTACCTTGCTCAATTGCGACTACAAGTTACTGGCGAAGGTGCTTTCTTCAAGGCTGAATCTGGTTTATGGAGCAATTCTCTGCAACGTCCAGACTGTGGTTCCGAGTGGCAGGAACATCATCCAAAATATTGGCTTATTGAGGGATGTGATTTGTCATGTTGAAACCGAGAAGCTTCCAGTGGCATTGGTTAACCTTGACTTTGAGAAGGCCTTTGATAACGTTAGTCATTCTTACCTATGGTCGCTTATGCGGCACTTGGGGATCCCAGGGCGGTTCCTTTCATTATTACAAAACCTTTATGCTGCTGCGACATCCAGGATACTCTGCAACGGATACCTTTCTCCGATTCTCCGCATAGAGCGGTCAGTCAGACAGGGTTGCCCACTGTCTATGGGTTTATTTGCGTTGAGCCTCGATCCCCTTTTGAGACAACTACAGTCATCCCTCGGCGGCATAGAACTACACGGTCAGCGATTCCGACTTACCGCCTATGCGGATGATGTGACTGTCTTCCTGGCAAACAACGCGGACATGGTCACCTTACATCGGTGCCTCCGCGACTATTGTTCCGTTTCTGGTGCCCAACTAAATTTTACCAAGTCGGAGGTGTTACAGTTTGGTCATTGGCCAGAACCCCTGAACCTTCATGGTATGCGGACAGTAAGCCGCACGAAGATCTTGGGCGTTGTGTTTACGCAGTGTTTTCGCGAGACTGTGGCAGTTAATTGGGCTGACAAGCTGACGAAGTTACGGATGCTCTTAGTAGAGCAGCGGACTCGGTCACTAAACCTTTTCCAACGAGTGTGGTATGTGCATACTTACGCCCTCAGTAGGATTTGGTACATTGCTCAAGTGTTGCCTATTACCAAGCAATTTTCTCAGCGGATCGAATGCCTGATTGGTTATTTTCTCTGGTCCGGAGCTGCTTATCGGGTTTCCAGGGAACAACTACGTCTACCAGTTAATAAAGGTGGTTGTGGGTTGATCGCAGTGGATGTGAAATGTCTGGTACTTCTTGGGAAAACTATACTGCGTGTTCTGGACGGTGAGGGCCTTCCGCTACAGCGATCACTTTGGGCAACTCAACTTCGTCTTCCAGATAGGCGGCTACCCGAATTTCGGCGGTGGTGGAAGACATTTGCGGACCTACCCACCATTACTACGCTGAGGTTGGCCTTTACTCGGTCAGCCTTCTTTTACAAACATCTGATGTCTACCACCAGTGTTCTACCGCGGGTACAACAAAACTACTCGCTTAGGCGATGGAGTACAATTTGGGAAAAATTTCAGATTCCGAAGATCCCCACTGACTGGAAAGCTGCGGTTTACTCGGCTGTCAATGAGGTTGTTCCGACAGCTGACAAATTGTGGCGGCATGGCAGAGCAACATCAATTCTCTGCCTCAGGTGTTCTGCGGTGGAGACATTGAGTCACAAGTTGGTGGATTGTGCCGTCGTACGCCCAATATGGGACTGGATATATGGTCGCATAGGAGTGATTTGTAGTGGCGTGCTGATGTTTCCACGGGAGGTCTATCTGACTCTCGAATTCAAACACGGTGACAAGAAACTGACAGATGCCCTTACTTGGCTCATCTTTGCCACCTACTTTTGGGTACTAAAAGTTGGGGACGCAGTGAATCTGCAGGCCTTCCAGAGATTTATCCGGAAGGAACGCTGGGAGTTGGACAAAAGGACCACTTTGGCCTTGGATCTCCCGCATTTGAGGAAGCTCTAAGTGTCCACTGCAGGAGATAGAATAGGGATAAGAAGAAGAAGAAACAAAAGTGTTCTACCCTTCTTGCGTAGTAGTTTCCATATTCTCCTAAAAACCTAGCCCAAAATAAATAAATAAATACTTTGCACCAAAATTAAAAAAAAACAAAACATTGAAAAAAAAAAACGGAGCCTACGGTTAAAGTTGTAGGTGCTCTCGTTCCATCGCAATAAAAAAAAATTAAAAAAAAAAAAAAAACTAATCTTTGCTTCCCCACATTCCGGCAGCTAACCCACTCTGCCAGAACCCACGTACTCTATTCTGTCTAAACAAAAAAAAAAAAAAAAAAAAAAAAAAAAACAATCTGATGAACCCATTCTGTTATAGGTACATTTATTACTCTGTGACGGAATTAATAAGGTTCTGTATTAGAGTTCTTTCATTAGCGGCAAAAGCCATGCAGCCCTATTTTCAATCCTGTATAAAACATTAGAGGTGCACACTAAAAAAAAAAAAAAAAAAAAAAGAACACGAAAGTCACTTTTCTCCATTTTTCTACGTAGCAACACACATCTGCTTATTTTAGACGCTCTCAACAATGTCCTAAGTACAAATGACGACGAATTTCTGCGATTATACCCAGAATAGATGTAAGACTTGGGTGCAAACAAAAAACCTGTGATTAGAACGTTATCTCTCGTCAAAGTCATGGACTTATCAATCCGCCCTCGTATATGCCTATGTTTCGTCGCAAAGTAACACGCATTGGAGCACAGAGAAACTCGATTTTACGTACAAGATTTCCATGCATTGCGCAAAAATTAATGCACAGTAAATGCACACAAAATAATGGGATTAAGTTTTTGAACGAGCATTAAATATAGCTATATATAGCAATGACTTACACCATTTTTGAACAGCTGACTGACGTTGAATGTCAGTCTGAATTTTCCAACAAGACCTTGGTACCGCAGCTAATGGAGTCAATAAATTTAATTCATGAATTTTTTTTAAGGTAGGGTAATCAGCAAAGGATTATGGCCTTCACGGTCTTCTAGTTTAACTGTGTGTGATTTTTAACTATGGGGGGAACTTGAAAAAAATCTGATATGTTACACTCACATGACTTTCTCTACTCTTGTACAAACTATTTTTACAAACTCTTATTCTCCATAAACTTCATGTTAATCGAGATATCGAGATGTTAATCTTATTGCCGATTTTCTTGTACATGCAAGCGGAATTGCTAGGCTTTAATCGATAGTCAAATGCTTTAATAGCTGGTTACTATGTGGAATATTCCTTTCTCTATTACCAGGACCAAAAAAAAAAATGAATTTCGAATTCCCATTTGAGAAAAAGTATAAGTATTGGAAACTTTAAGGGAATAACAAGCAATATCTCGAAAATGGTTCACTCGACAAAACAAAATGCATATGACACAAATTGTGTAGTTTAACATGATCTACATTTTTTGTGTAGTAAAGTTTTGTCTCTCCGTTATGGTTTACCAGTTATGCAAACGTCGTTCACAATGAAGAATACTTTTGGAGACATTCCCAGAAAATTCAAGATATACATTTTATTTGCCATGAAAGTATCTTAAATATATGATATTTTAATCAAAATCGTTAGAGTCATTTTTGAGAAAATTAAAATTTTCGAAAAATGTTGCATGTAAAGGGTAGTATGGGCTGCGGGGATTTTCTTTAAAACCTTCGTGTCGCATCTCTGGAAGATACTGCACCTAAATACCAAGTTTGGTGTTTATCCGACTGTTCGTTTCTGAGTTATGCTGTTCACAGACACACACACGGACATGTTTCCAAAGATGCTTTTTTTGGATTCAGAGGGTCTCAAAACATATATTTCCGGTGAAATCTCTGTTATCGAATTTTTGTGTGGAATACAATACTTCCCCTACTTACTACACGTAGTAGAGAAAGTAATAAGATGCGTGCAACAAATTCACGCATGTTGTAAGAACTAAAACAAAACATCAGGCGAGAAGTTCACTCATTTTCGGATGCTGAACTGTTCAGTGTGAATGAGAAGATGCCAGAAATGTGAGAATAGGGAAGAACATTTCCAGCATTTCTATTGTCACTGTAATTGTGAGCGTAAGGCGGTTGCTGGGTTGGAGTCCGAGCTGCGCGGCCGAAGTGTGAGGGAAAAGTACTTCACCCAAAAATTTGTTTTAGAGCTTTCACCTAAAATACACGTTTTGAGGTCCCGTGAACCAAAAGGAAGCATTTTAGAAAAAGTGCCGTGTGTAAGTGTGTGATTTTAGTGAATGTGCCTTTTTATGGGAAGAGGTGGGAGATTCTGAAGACCTCAAAACTGGTGAAAGGATAAAAGCTGTCGTCCTCTTGATCTAGGTTTTCATGCTAGACTCTAGTTCCCGAAGTGGGTTGAAATACGGCGGAGGACGATGGAAGGGAAGCCATGTCATAGATTTACAGCACGTAAAAGAACCTCAAGTCTGATAAAGAACCCTATGAGCAACATTTCCGGTCTTTCACACCCAGTATAGAATGAGACGCTAAGAACCATAGTAGTTAAAGAGCGTCCATAAATAAAATTCAATGTAATTTAATTTAGCACAAAAGCTAATACTAAACTGATAGTTATAAACAAGCAGAATGAGGTAGAAATGTTGGAGAAGGCCTCACGAATGGTTTACGAGCAATGTCTGTGGCAGGCGGGATTGTACATCTCACGCGTAGTTCATACTGATATATCACACTGCAGCAATTTGCTTCATGTGGCAGGTAATTAATTTCGTCTTTGTGGACAGGTGAAACTATTTCCGGGGACCAAAAGATGCGAGACAGAAGGGAAGCCCGAATCCTGGCCCGTGTACAACCAGGACTTCTCCTTTGATCTCTCCGTGTGCAACGACAAGAGGACTCGAAGACAACAGCAACTCAGCCAAATCCTCACAGCCAGCAACTTTTTGGTGTTCACCATCTGCGCTGTGGATTCCTCCGGCAAGAAGCGCAATATTGGTGCTGCCACCTGGCCATTGGATCACACACTTTTTCGGCATAAGCCACTTTCGCTCAGTTTCGGCGACAATGAGGAGTTGGAAACTCCCGACATCTGGCGGAAAGCTCAGGAGATCACCAGCGGCATAGCGGGGGCAAAACAGACGGTGAGTAATAAATATAGGCAAAATATGAAGAAAAAATCCCAAAATGTTATCAAATATATGTTTTAAAGCCGAAATACCTTATGCTTTTGCAGTAAGTTTACTTCATTAATTTAAAAAATACGCTATTTACCTATTTGTCCATATTTAAGAATAAAATACCAAAATTAAATACAACAATCACATGGAGTTTATAGATTTTAATCATTGTAAAACCCATAAACTTAGACAATATAAAAGGAAGTTACTGGTTGCTTTGTCCTTGCGTAGTACTAATTACTAGACCTCGGATTTTTAGGCCCTTGAAATCCAAATTTGAGGCACCTAAAATACAGAAGTCTATTTTTCTATCTACTACATTATAATCCAAATAAACCTTTATAGAAACAGCTACATTACACATTTTGTTATAGATACAAAGGGAACAGTAATAGCCAAATGTTTAACAACTGGACGCTATATGCTGGTCTTAAAATTCCACACTGTTTCCATGACATCGCGAGAAACAACTGAATGTTGAAAGGGCTTCAAGATAATGACCAAGAAATAAACAATTGAACCTTTAATAACGAATATCTGCGAAATGGCTTATGCCACAAAAAATATTACTTGAAATACACTGTGTTTAAAGAGATCTACATTTTTTGTGTGTACGTTTTCGTCTGTCGCTTCGTGTTTAACCAGCTATACAAGATTATATAAAATTCCTTATAATCAAGAGGACTTCAGGCTATTCCCAGACAATTCAAGATATAACTTTTATTTGTTATTTATATGTCTTTAATGTATGGTATCTTAATCAAAATCATTAGAGCCATTTTCTAGAAAATCAACATTTCGAAAAATGTTCCATGTAAAGGGTAGTTTGGGGCGGATTTTCTTTAAAATCTTCGTGTCGCATCTGTAGAAGATATTGAACCTCGATACCAAGTTTGGTATTTATCGACTTTTCGTTTTTGAGTTATGCTGTTCACAGACGCTGTTCTAAAGATGCTTTATTCGGATCCATGGACCCTCAAAAGTGTATTTCCGGTGAAATATCTACATCGAATTTTTGGATGGAATGCATTACCTTCTCTACCTACTAGGTACGTGGATACGGAAGGACCCCCGCCCCGAAAGTTGTTTGTAAGACACAATATATGGTTAAGAATATCAATATGTAGGATATTTGGAAAAACAACTGAGAAAACATGGAGAAATCTTGCGAACGTATGCATATAAACAGTTAATCAAGGGGACGAGGTAAATGAATCACGAAACATGGGAACCCTTGTTCTTCTTTGGATAGAAGGGACTTAAAGTTGGCGAGTATCCTGTTTCTCTTTCTACAAAACTTGTGAAACTACCTGCTAAAGCACTAAAACAACCGTCTTTTACCCGAAATGTCTCATTACAATTACCAATCCTTGATTCAAACTAATCCCATGATATAGTTCACCTATGGGCCACCGGGGTGAGCGCATCCGACTCGCTTACCTGGCCGGCTGGGTGTAGCTAACGATCGGCCCTTCAGAACAATAGCCCGCGCAACAAAACCATTATGTGCCGCTTCTCCGTAGTTTGCGTAATTCCTCCTCCAGAAGATTCCTTTCGGCAGGTTCTAGTAGCCTCCCCTTCGAAAACGTTTCGCTTTGTATGCGGGACTCATACTGGGTGTTTATTTTTATCCATGATTTCCCACACGCCAATAAAGCAAGAATAACGTTATAGTTTACCGGTGAGTCTATTGAACAACGTATTTTATTAGCTCCACGTATGGAAGCCTATTTGAAGATGGTTTTTGTTTCACGTATGGAGAAACCGATTTGAAGTAGGAGTTGTATTATAGTTAAACTGTTGGGGAGCCGAACTTGAAGTAGTTGCAACCGCACGTATGGTAAACAGTTTCCGGTAGCCTTCGCCCCAAGTTTTAAAAAATATTAACCTTGTAATTTGACTGTTTCTTTAAATATTATATATTTATGTTTGCCTCGGCTGCGTCAGTATTACTGTTAGAGACACGTATCTCTTGGCAGGGTTGTGATGTGACAAGAATGTAGGCTTACACAGAGTATAATTTTATTTCACTCCTTTTATTAATGCTTAATATGATTTAAATAACACTTCACTGATATAGAGAGCTGTGAGATTCTTTTTATTAATTAATTACACTTTTTAACACTAAACTTATTTTTTGTCTCACACGAATACATATTATATTTCTAGAGGACACTTTTTGCGTCTGGTTAGGAACACTGTTTTCAGGCAACTGACTCTAAATTTGTAAAATTTTCTATATTTCAGTTTCTGATACCTTCATTTAACTAAAGCTTTTTCTGGTTGTTGATTGGCTATTTTATAAACTGTCACTAAAATTACACTATTGCTTCCAAGAATCATAAGTAGTATTGTTAACTTTCAAACTCATTATTACCTCAAGGTTACCTCATTGTTAGCAACTTTTAACTTATTATTCTCACAGCTCCTACATTATTAAATTACGTAATGCATTCACATAACATTATTGAATATGTTTACAATTATATAAGCATATGCAATGACTGTTACATACATTTTACAAATTATTACATACCCATATTACTTCAAGGCGGGCTGTTATTGAATTTACATATTATATAATTAGACTGAAATTATTTAAGTGTTAAAAATACTGCCTCACTATATTGAGTCATTCATTTTGTTTTGCTGAAACTTCTATAAAATTTCGCATTGTTTTCACTATCAGCTGCTCCTAAACTATTATTAATGTGTCTTAATTGTTTATGGTACACAGAGCACCAAAGAAAATGTCCGGTGATTTTGTATCGTTTTCTGGGGTCTTTTGAGGCGTGTCCACCTTACCTGTCCCAGAGTGTGGTGCCTTGATAATACAGCAATAAGGGGGAAAGGAGGGGAGGTTGATGCCTTTGAGTTTTCTGGTGTTATTGAAACCAAAACATGTTTATTGTCTCAGTACCAGTCATGCCGTATACTAGTGAAATCAGTCGTGAACATATCGTGGGTATATAGGAGACTGGTTCCACTGCTACAGCAATTGCAACGGCAGTGCATAAAAGTGTTTTTATAGTAAATTACTAGATAAAACTATTCCAAGAGAGTGGGGAAATCGATCTACTTACTCGTCAGAAAGTGGGCACTACCCGTAAAACATCCGCAGATAATGATATTCGTTTACTAAATGCAAATTACTCTTTTGTTATAATTGAGTGATCATGTTTAGAAACTAGAGATAAATATGCATATTATATCCATGATTTATCGAATATGACATACAAATTGTAGCAATAAAATTGGATTATATTTTTGTCTATAATCCTGTTGTATTCCTATGATCAGCAATATGTTAGTAAAGGTATATTAACCAATTATGGTTTGAATTAGAGGGAAAATATGCCGCTTTATTTATTTATTATGTAGTTATTTTTGCTTCTATGCAGCAACAAGCATTGATATCACTGTGAGAATACAGTTCTGTTTACTTTCTGTTATAAAGTGCAGCCTTGTTATGTATTTAATGAATACCATTCAAGCTTTAATTTGTACCCCCTGAAAATCTTCTCCCACTACACATTCTACATTTCGCTAACGTGGGCGCTCATCAAGTTTTCGCCTTAGCTTATAACCCTTGTGACCTGCACTAGCCACTAAGGTATCACGATAAGAGGTCTGTATGACAAACTGAATGCACTCACTCTACCTCTTTCTCTTTTAGCCAATACGATCGAGAGCGTACACATATATTTCGTTTCTACGCCATTTTGTAACCTTTGTTGTGGTTATTGGTGTAACTATTTAGCAGAAGGAGTGGCGCACCCTTGCACCGTGGCCTAAAGCAACCAAGGAAATGGCATAGCTTCGCAAGGCCACGTACAACGATAATATAATGTGACATGGACGCGAGGTGCAGTGACATTTTCTTTGGCGCTCTTTGTACTATGAAGTAACTATGAATGCTCACAAGCGTGTTCGATTTCACCACTCCTTTATACAAAATACAAGCACATATGCTGTGACTTGTTGCGATAGGGTAAGAGTGTGGGAATGTATAACCTCACATTGTGTTTATTCTTCTATGCCCACAACAGCTAACACACTTAGCCCAGCTTCTTTCTTTGTTTGCTTAAAATGCTTTTTAATTCGTGTTCTGAAAATACATTTTAACTGTTGCCAACGTCACTGTCAACTTAAGATAAAACTGAATCGCTGCACTGGGATCAATTACCTAAACATTTGCTAAACAGGTATTACTAACCAACAGAAATATTATAACGCTTCGTACTAGTAGGGTGTTAGGAAAATATTCCCATTACAGTTCGCGTTTTGCTGGTGGTATTGCTTGATGCAACAGCTAGAAATGCTCAATCAAAGTAGTGACATCGAGAGCATTATTTATTACTGGCCGTTTACTCTACTCGGCCAAAGCATGTTTCTAATGTCATCGTACCCAGACAATTACAGTTATGAAAGTTAGTTTATCTCCGCATTCGTCTGGAATAAACCCACATTGTAAGTACGCACAAATTCTGAATTTGTTCTCAAATAATTTAAACTTCATCTTAGATTAGACGTGGGAGATCTGAAGGCTACTAATCTGGTCATCACCGGCATCGAGAAGCTTATAGTGTCATTAGCATCACCCTTACATGTAACTCCAAATGCTGCATATCGCACACAACACTAACGCTTGTGTCTATATTAAATTTTGAATTATGTTTCTGTACCTTATGAAGTAACCGTCGATAATAAACAATAACCTCACTGTTTACATCGCTACACGTCCTACTAGCGAATTGTTTACACTGTATTTTGTGTTTATCTTGAGTAGCATATAACATCACAGTTTCCATAAAACTACAGGTGGGGCATAAACACCTGACGGTTTTAATGTAATCTGAGCACTGTGTGCTTGGTAAAAGATACATTCTAGTCATGTTGGAAGACACCCCATTAACCGAGGTTTCAGATGACATGGTTCACTGACAATGCAGACTTATAGCCACTGCACAGTGCAAAAGTAACATTTTGTGTGCATTGTCTTCAAATACAACTGTAGGACCATTCTTTTTTGAAAATGAGGATGGTGAGTCTTTGACTGTCAATTCTGTACGATATTGCACAGTGCTAGAGACTTGGTTATTTCCCATTTCTTGATAAAATTCCTTTGCATGAGAGATGTAAGCTTTGGTTTCAACAAGATAGAGCCACCACTCACACAGCCCTCGTTAGAATACAGGTACTGAAAAGGATGTTTTCCGGACGCCTTAATATGAGGCAGTATTTTAATACCTCAATAATTTCAATTATATTTTATTATAATTAAATTCAATAACAGCCCGCCTTGAAACAATATGTATGTAATAATTATTTTAATTGTATGTAACAGTCATTGCAAATGTTTATTTTTATTGTAAACATATTTTATTAATGTTATATGAATACTTTATATACTCTAATAATGCAAGAACTGTGAGAATAATAAGCTTTAGGTTGCTAACAATGAGTAATAATGAGGTAATTGTGGCAATAATGTGTTTAGAATTTGAAATGTACTGGTCATGATTAGAACGACGATGACGTAAATTCTGTAATAGTTTTAAAAAGGTTAGCCAATCAACAGCAAAGAAAAGTTTTAAGTTAAATGCAGAAATTCTATTGGACTAGAATTAGCCAATCAGAGACTTGCATTACCGAAGCTTAAGGATTTTTGACCGTTGAGGTTTACTCAGTTGCTGGCGAGACTTGGTAGAGTATAGTTGGGAAAACGTGTTCTCTACGGGTGATTAGTAAAAACAGATATACGCGCTAAGTGAATGTATAAAAGTTTCTCACAGTTCTTTTAAAAGTGTAGCGGTTTATAAATATGTGCAAGAAGTTAAAATAAAAGTGAAAATTTAAAAGTTTAATTCTGTGAAGTCTACAATAATTGTCATTACCACGCCCTACCCAAGATAAATAACTCTAAATTAAGACTGACGCAGCCGAGGCAAAGATTCAAACAGTAATATTACTCAAGCATTAAATACAAATCGACGCTCAAAGCAACAACTATTAATACATAACAACTCTTCAAATTTACGTAAATATATATTACGCAACAACAGCAATAAAATCATCTTCAAGTTGGCTTCTTAATTGCAGGGCAGATTTAAATAATCTACGTAAGTTTTATTACGCACCAAAATAACATCTTCAAATATCATGATCACCATGCAGTGACCCACCCGTTCACCAGACCTAAGAGTTGCAGACTTTTCCTTGTGGGATTTGTGAAAAGCAAGGTAATAATGCATTCGCTTCCCACCAAGATTGGAACAGGTGTGCAAAATCAGGGTTGTTAACTCAAGTTGACCAAATCGAAACATGTCATATGAAACTCCGCGCAATTGTGTATATTCCAAGAGAACTAGAATGTATCTCTGACCAAGCACACAGTGCTCAGACTATTTTAAAAACCGTCAGATGTTTATGCTCCACCCTATATATGCAATTTGCTGATAATATTCTAGATACGTTATTCTGTTTCAAATAGTAACTATATTTTATCTATCTGCCTGCCATCAAATTATCTCAACACGATACCCTTCCCCAACGATGATTGCCGTTGATTCATTTATCGGACCACGTGCTGTGTCACGCTTTATGGTTCTCATGTTATAAAGTATAAGGGGCTGACTAGCGCACGGTTGGACATTTCTGTTAAGGAAGAGAGTGGACAGTGCCAAGTACAGTTCAGTTGAGAGTTGTGATTCGACGGTTCAGTTGTGTTCCGAGTGTGCACCAAAAGTGACTCAGGTGTAATGTTTGTGCTACGCTGAGCGTGTAAGTGATAAATCACATGTATTTCGCAGCATCTGGTGTTTTCACTTGTTACAATATCAACACTATCTTCCATTGCTGAATGAAAAAAAATAATGAAACAACACTAATGGTAAAATAGACATTTTAGGCACCACCCTCCATACATTTATATTTTATGACGAGTCCTCAAATTTACTCGGCCTTTACCGCCAGTCCATTTAAATGAATGACGTCATTATTAGCTCAGCGAGCCCCTTGTCTCAAAGGGGAGGTGCGGAATTAAACCTCGAACTGTATGCGTTTCCGACTTCGTAAACAGGTTGATGTACTACGGCGGTTCAGAACTGCTTTTCACTAGGACATTTTGTGCGTTCTTTGCACTCGAGATGGAAGTGACCAGCAATCGCAAATTTTATATGGTTGAGCGCCACTTCGGAACTGGAAGGATACGAGGGGGAACCTATCGTTTCGATGTTGGCCGCTATGTGAATGGTTTTCTTCTTTCTTGCCCAGAATGTCATCAAATCCCGAGACAAAACATGATAAAAACAACTGTTTTTCATTCAATAAAAAGGGAGACAACTAAAATATTTATAAAGGCTACTTCAGTTACTTTTTATTAAAAAAGCTAAAATTGTGGCATTAAAGCCGAGACACAATGCTACAAAGCCGTCCAATCATTTGAGTTACCTATCAACATGCTGAGATTGCGAGTTTACGAGACGCAAGCGAGAGAAGTTCCAAATGTAAATACTGGAAAGGTACGATAAAAGTCCCATTTCATTAAGGTAACCTCGAAACTGTTGACATCCACCCCTTCCACTCATCTTTCGCTAGTCCTATGATAGAAGCACTGATGCTAAACTCGCTTCAAAGTATACGTCATGCGTAGACAACCGACTGGCGGCAACGGCCGAATAAATCTGAAGATCTCGTATGAAGCGTGAAGATATGTTAACTAGATTTAGTTTATTCATGCACATAAAAATAAGTACTTAAACTAATAATTTACAAATTCCCTAAAAGCATCGGTTCGCGAAAATAAAAAAAATTCAAGAATATAGGTCATTTAATTTCGTACGTGACATCACATCGAGGAATTACATTTTCTCAGCTGCACCTGACTTTTTGGAAAGAGTGGCTTGGACTTTCTAAATGAATTTCGCAGAAAATTGCCGGAATAGAAGATTTAGAAAGCCGATTCATGGCTAAGGGAAATTGTTTTAAAAGCAAAACATGATAAATCTTACAAAATATGAAGAAATTTGAAGCTTTTCATAAAATATTAAGATTTTGACAAAATACTACGAAAAAGGATTGTTTTTGACACGTGCATCAAATTGTTCACACTCCAAAATGTAAAAATACTTGCTTCCTTAATGATAGCAAACATAGTTTAGAATATGAATTTCACATTGAGTCTGTCCCTAATTAAATACATAGATGTCGCTTTGGACTTAGCTTTTGGGGGAAGATAAGTGAGAGTGAACGCAATATAATGAAACGCAGTGTAAAAAATCTGACATTTACATGACTTTCTCTACTCTCTGTCTTTATTAGTGCGTATACAAACCATTCTTACTAAAGTTTACTTTTCTATCTACTACATTTTAATCCAAATAAACCTTTGCAAAACTAGCTACATTACACATTTCGTTATAGATACAAAGAGAACAGCGACAGTCAAATGTTTAACAACTGGACGCTATAAGTTGGCCCTAAAATTCCATACTGACATCGCGAGAAACAGCTGAATGTTGAAACGACTAAACGAATAACCAAGTAATAAACAATTAGAACCATTAATAATGGATATCTCAGAAATGGCTCATGCCGCAAGAACATTTATTCGTAATAAATTGTGTGTTTTAAGGAGTTCTACATTTTTTGTGTAGTACGTTTTCGTTTATCGTTTAACGTTTACCAGTTATATACAAAATTCCTTCCGAATGAAGAGGATTTCACGGGCTATTTCCAGAAAATTCAAGATATACATTTCATTTGTCACGTAATTATCTTTAATTTACTTTAATCAAAATTTTAGAGCCATTTTTTAAAAAAACAAAATTTTCGAAAAAGCGTTCCATGTATAGTTGGAAAATGTGCATGTCTGTGAACAGTATACCTCAAAAACGACAAGTCGGACAAATAACAAAGTTGGTATTTGAGTTCAGCAATTTTCTAAAATGGGACACGAAGATTCTTAAGAAAATCCCCCACCTCAACCACCCTTTACATGGAGCATTTTTCGCAAATTTTCTAAAAAATGGCTGTAACAATTTTGATTATAATATCATATATTAAAGATATTTACACGAAAAATAAAATGTATACCTTGAATTTTCTGGAAGTAGGCGTTGAAGTCCTCTTCGTTCGGAAGAAATTTTTTATAATCTTGTATAATTGGTAACGTTAAGCGATAGACGAAAACGTACTACACAAAAATAATGCAGATCTCTTTAAAGCACACAATTTATTTCCAATAAGCTTTTTTGTGCCATATTTCTGAGATATCCGTTATTAATGGTTCGAATCGTCCTTTCGTGGTCATGCTTTCAAGTCGTTTCAACATTCAGTTGTTTCTTGATATGTAGTGGAAACAGTATGTAATTTTAAGGCCAGCATATAGCGCCCAGTTCTTAAACATTTGACTATTGCTGTTCTCTTTGTATCTATAACGAAATGTGCAATGTAGCTATTTATACAAAGGTTTATTTAGATTAAAATGTAGTCGATAGAAAAATAAGCTTCAGTAAGAATTGTTTGTATATAAACAATAGAGGGTAGAGAAAGTCATGTGAATGTATAACATCAGAGTTTTTTCCTTCCTCTATCACGTACGATAGAGAAGGTAATTGCATTCCACCCAAAAATTCGATAACGATATTTCACCGAAATTGCATGGACCCCTGAAAAATAAACGCACTTTTAGAAAGAAAAAAAAAGGTGCGTATGGGTGTGTGTGCGTGCGTGTGTCTATAACTCAAAAACGAAAAGTCGTATAATTACCAAACTTGAAATTTAGGTTAAGTATCTTTCAAAGATGCAACACGAAGATTTTAAGGAAAATAACCGTACCCCAAACTATCCTTTACATGAAACATATTTCGAAATGTTCATTTTCTAAAAAGGGTTGTAACGATTTTGATTAAAATACTGTATACTTAAGATATTTACTTGATAAATAAAAATACCTAGAATTTTCTGGAAATATCCTCAGGTCCTCTTCATTCGAAGGAATTGTATATAATCGTGTAACTGGTAAACGAGCGTAGACGAAAACGTACCGCACAAAAAAATGCAGATCTCTTTAAAACACATACTTTACTTCGAATAACTTTTTAATGACACAAGCCGTTTCCGAGATATCCGTTATTAATGGTTCAATACTTTGTGGTTCTTTTTAAGCCCTACTGATTTTCAGTTGTTTCTCGCGATGTCATGGAAACAGTATGGAATTTTAAGGCAGCATATAGCGTCCAGTTGTTAAACATTTGACTATCGCTGTTCTCTTTGTATCTAAAATCAAATGTGTAACGTAGCTATTTCTGCAAAGTTATTTCTGATTAAGGGTAGGAAAAGTTGTGTGTAACACATCAGATATTGAGGGGTTTTGGTGAAATCCCAACATGACATTTTTTTGGTGGAATGGGGTAGTGATAGAAAAATGAAAACTATGTATGGTATATGGTCAAGATACACATTAATGCTCTGTGTTTTCAGAGGGAAGCCAAGAACAATCAGCTGGAAGTGTCCCTGTGTTACAACGCAGGTAACCCTGAGGAAGGTGAATCTGATACACTCGTTGTAACGGTCAGAAGACTACGCTGGAGTATCGAGTCCACACGCGAATACCAGCAGCAGAACGGTATGTACCACACACACTCGTGTCGAGAGCAGCTGCGGTTTTTAACCACGTCGAGTACCTGCAAGCTCCACTAGAAACCGTTTCATATCCTTCTCTTTTCTAATTTTTGGATTAAACTATGATGCAGTTACTCCGGGTTGAATGTCAGGCAACTTTGTAGTGGTCTTGTGGCAACAAACGTTCATCTGCATGAAGATATGAGCACAGCCCGCATTTTTAGGTCCTCTTAGCCGTCGTTTTTTTTTTATTTCTGTACCCTTAAAATAGGCTTTCTTTTTAGATTATTATAACTAACACCAATAATGTTCTGGTTTCCTTATTTTAGGTTACCCGACTATGATTTAGGCTTTTATACGCTGAATTTTTACTTTCCCTAACACGTACATAGTAGGTAGAGAAGATATTGCACTCCCCCAAAAACTCGATATCGAGAATTCACCGAAAATATATTTTGAGGCCCTCTGAATCCAAATAAAGCATTTTTGAAGAAAAAAAATTGCGCGCGCGTGTGTTTGTGTATGTGAGAGAGAAAGAGAGGGAACACCATAACTTGAGGCAGTATTTTTAACACTTAAATGACATCAGTCTAATTATATAATATAAAAGTTAATAACAGCCTGCCTTAAAAGCAATATGTGTATGTAATAATATATAAAGTGTATGTCACAGTCATTGTATTATGTTTATTTTATTATATACATGTATAATAAAGTTATGTGATTGTATTAGGTAGTTTAACAATGTAGGAGCTGTGAGAATAGAAGCAAGTTGCTATCCATAGCAAACAGAATTACAAAGTAAAAGCCGAACGTTGCTAACAATGAGATAACCTCGAGGCAATAACAAATTAGAAAGTTTAATAAGGCTACTAATAGTTCTTGGAACAATAATAATGTAATATTTAAAACAGTTTATAAATAGCCAATCTAAAACCAGAAAAGTTTAAAGTAGAATAAAGATATTCTATTGGAATAGGCTTAGCCAATCAGAGACTTGAAATAGAGGAAATGTACAAAGTCATGAGGGAGAGGCTACAAGGAAGCGTAAACAAGCAGTTCTGTACGGGTTCAGTGTGAGACATGAAATTCAATGCGGTGAGTATAACAAAGTTGATGTGTTAAAAAGTGTAATTAACAATAATCTCACAGCTCTATGGTAGGATATATCAGTGAAGTGTTATTTAATATATATATATATATATATATAGTATTTAAATAAGCATTAAAAGATGAAAGGTTGATTCTTAAACTGGGGCGAAGACCACCGGAAAAGTAAACGTGGGGGCGAAGGCCACCGGAAAGTTTGTACCGTACGTGGGGCGAACACTCCTAGAAAGTATCTCCCGCAAGTTTGGCTCCATTACGTGCGTTGTCTAAAACAGATTTAGTTTGGTACCCAAACGTGGTGTAACCGCAACAACAAGTAAACCTCCTCAAACTCAAAAACGAAAAGTTAAAGATACGAATGACACGGAGGTTTTCAAGAAAATTCCGAACCCAAACTACACAGAACATTTTTTAAAAATATTGATTTTCTCAAAAGTGGCTCCTACCATCTTGAGTAGAATGCCATATGTTTAAGATATTTTCATGACAAATGAAAAGCATATCTCAAATTTGCTGGGAATAGCTTCTGAAGTCCTCTTCATTCTCAATGACTTTTGTATAATTGGTAACCGCAAGAGACAGACAAAAATCTTACTACACAAAAAAGTAGATCTCGCTAAATTACACAGTTCACGTCAAATACAATTTCCGTAGTGTTCACCATTTCCGAAATATTCTTTATTATTGGTATGAACTTTCAGTACTTACACTTTTTAAAGCGGTAAGTCGCTATTTTTTACTTTCCCTACTACGTATAGTAAGTAGGGGAAGTATTGCATTCCACCCAAAAATTCGATACCGAGATTTCGCTGGAAATACATGTTTTGAGACCTCCTGAATCCAAAAAAAGCATTTTTGGAAACATGTCCGTGTGTGTGTCTGTGTGTGTGTCTGTGTGTGTGTCTGTGTGTGTGTCTGTGTGTCTGTGAACAGCATAACTCAAAAACGAACAGTCGGATAAACACCAAACTTGGTATTTAGGTTCAGTATCTTCCAGAGATGCGACACGAAGGTTTTCAAAAAAATCCCCCCACCCCTGACTACCCTTTACATGGAACATTTTTCGAAAATTTTAATTTTCTCAAAAATGGCTCTAACGATTTTGATGAAAATATCATATGTTTAAGATAATGTCATGAGAAATGAAATGTATATCTCGAATTTTCTGGGAATGTCTCCAAAAGTATTCTTCATTGTGAACGACTTTTGCATAACTGGTAAACCATAAGAGATAGACAAAATTTTACTACACAAAAAATGTAGATCCCGGTAAAATACACAACTTATGTCATATACATTTCTTTTGTTGAGTGAACCGTTTTCGAGATATTGCTTGTTATTTCCTTAAATTTTCCAATACTTATACTTTTTCTCAAATTTGTTATTCATTTTTACTTTCTCTACTACGTATAGTAAGTAGGGGAAGTATTGCATTCCACCCAAAAATTCGATACCGATATTTCACCGGAAATACATGTTTTGAGACCT
The DNA here is from genome assembly GCA_030765065.1 of Deroplatys truncata. Lineage (NCBI taxonomy): Eukaryota > Metazoa > Arthropoda > Insecta > Mantodea > Mantidae > Deroplatys > Deroplatys truncata. Next base: position 27,505,407 of record CM060981.1, on the reverse strand, counting down.
CCTGAATCCAAAAAAAGCATTTTTGGAAACATGTCCGTGTGTGTGTCTGTGTGTGTGTCTGTGTGTGTGTCTGTGTGTGTGTCTGTGTGTGTGTGTCTGTGAACAGCATAACTCAAAAACGAACAGTCGGATAAACACCAAACTTGGTATTTAGGTTCAGTATCTTCCAGAGATGCGACACGAAGCTTTTCAAGAAAATCCCCCCACCCCAGACTACCCTTTACATGGAACATTTTTCGAAAATTTTAATTTTCTCAAAAATGGCTCTAACGATTTTGATTAAAATATCATATGTTTAAGATAATGTCATGAGAAATGAAATGTATATCTCGAATTTTCTGGGAATGTCTCCAAAAGTATTCTTCATTGTGAACGACTTTTGCATAACTGGTAAACCATAAGAGATAGACAAAATTTTACTACACAAAAAATGTAGATCTCGTTAAAATACACAGCTTATGTCATATACATTTCTTTTGTTGAGTGAACCGTTTTCGAGATATTGCTTGTTATTCCCTCAAATTTTCCAATACTTATACTTTTTCTCAAATTCGTTATTCATTTTTTTATGTCCTGGACTTGCAAAGAGAATGGAATGCGCCGCATAGCAACCAGCGTTAAAATATTTGACCATCGCTTAAAAGCTACCATATTCCCCTTGCATCTACAAGAAAATTAGCAATAAGATTGACATCTCGATATCTCGATTAACATGAAGCATATGGAGAATAGGCGTTTGTAAAAATAGATTGTACAAGAGTAGAGAAAGTCATGTGAGTGTAACACATCAGATTTTTTATGTCCTGGACATGCTAAGAGAATGGAATGCGTCATATAGCAACCAGCGTTAAAATATTTGACTATCGCTTAAAAGCTACCATATTTTCCTTGCATCTACAAGAAAATTACCAATAAGATTAACATCTCGATATCTCGATTAACATGAAGCATATGGAGAATAGGCGTTTGTAAAATTAGGTTGTACAAGAGTAGAGAAAGTTATGTGAGTGTAACACATCAGATTTTTTTTTGTCCTGGACATGCAAAGAGAATGGAATGCGCCACATAGCAACCAGCGTTAAAATATTTGACTATCGCTTAAAACCTAGCATATTCCCCTTGCATCTACAAGAAAATTACCAATAAGATTGACATCTCGATATCTCGATTAACATGAAGGATATGGAGAATAGGCGTTTGTAAAAATAGATTGTACAAGAGTAGAGAAAGTCATGTGAGTGTAACACATCAGATTTTTTTTCTCGCGGTCATGCAAAGAGCATGAAATTTAAGCCATTACGTAGTAACTCGCGTTTTAAAAATCTCTCTCCTTAGTCCCTTTCAATTTATTTATTCTTTATTATTTTTATTTTACTTTTTATGTCTTTTTGGCTTCAAGTTTAGAGTTGTTTAACTTGGTGGAACATATCGGAAGATCAATGAATAAAATACATGAAATGATGCTCAAATGAGCCCGGGGTTCATAGGGCTTAAAGTTAATTATCTTCTTAGGAAAAAAACCTTTCCGGTTAAGTGCCCCTAACCGAGATTCGGACTCGGGACCTCTTGTTACATTTTTACTTTCTCTACGTACATAATAGGTAGGGAAGGTATTGCGGCCCCTAAATTAAAAAATAATTTTTAGAAAAAGGTCTCTCTCTCTCTCTCTCTCTCTCTCTCTCTGTGTGTGAAGAGCATAATTAAAAAATAGTCGAATAAATACCAAACTTGACATTTAAGCTCCAAAGATGCGACACGAAGATTTTCAAGAAAATCCCATCACTCCCAACCACCCTTTGCATGGAATATTGTACCAAATTTTATTTTCACAAAAATGACTCTTAACAGTTTTTATTAATATTGAAGGTATTTACATGACAAATAAAATGTTTATCTTGAATTATCTGGGAATAGCTTATGCAGTCCTCTTCATTTGGAAGGAAGTTTGTATCATCGTGTGGGTATAACTGGTAAACTTAAGCGATATACCAAAACGTTCTACACTAAATAATTTAGATCCCTTTAAAAACACACCATTCACTTACAATAACTTTTTGTGCCATAAGCCATATCTGTTATTAATAGTTAGAATGTGTCGTTCTTTTCAAGTCCTGTCGATATTCAGTTATTTCTCGCGATGTCATGGAAACAGTATGAAATTTTAAGGCAGTATATAGCGTCCTGTCGCTATTCGTATCTATAACGAAATGTATAATGTAGCTACTTCCGGAAAGGTTTATTTCGATTAAAATGAAGTGGATAGAAAAATAAGCTTTCGTACGAATAGCTTGCAATAGGGTAGAGAAAGCCATGTGAGTGTCACACATCACTATATCTCAATTAACAAGAAGATAGAAGAATAAGCTTTTGTAAGAACAGTATGTAGAAAGGTGAGCAGAGAAAGTCATGTAATTGCAACACATCAGATTTTTAGAAAAAGTTGTGTGTGTGTGTGTGTGTGTGTGTGAGAGAGAGAGAGAGAGAGAGAGAGAGAGAGACAGACAGAAAATGTCATAGCTGGTTATTGAACCACGGCTGTTCCAATGTCCGTGCTCTAACCAACTGACTACCATTGCAGTATGCCGGCACACATTAAATTGCCCAGCTTAAAGCATTTAGAGATTGCAAGACTTATTGGAATACGTTATCCTAAAACAAAGTTGAGAGGCCTTGTGGTTTGCCGGGAGAAACGCGAACCTGTAGAAGTTCATGTCAATAAGCACTGGCAGAGGTTGCTGAAGACCCACTTTGGAAATGAATGCAAATCTATAGAAGGCTTACAGTTTTATGTCGATCATTAAAATACCTTCAAGATAATAGTGATGGCAATGTCATGCGAGCCTCACACGTTACCGCGGAGCCATCTCGCCAGATTAAAATTAATGTTACTGTCAACTGTGTTCTATATTATAGAAAAAAATAAAGTCCGTTGTGTTACATTCGCATTACTTTCCCTACACCCTATCTTTATTAGTGGGTATACAAACTATTCTTACTGCAGTGCCTTAATTTAAGTAATTTGAATCAACAGTGATATATTACATAATTAATGTTAGGGTTATACAACGGAGAGGCACACATCGCAACCTACATAGATAAGTGCGGCTAGCAACCCTCAGGAAGAAGGGATGAAGTGAAGGCACCACAGGAGGCTATAGGTCCCTAACAGTTCCAGGCTCGAAGGTCCGTCTCACTGCTGAAGCCCCTAGAAAGGGCAATGAACGACCCCTCAACCAAGCAGCCTTCTAGTGTCCAGGGGAGTGCTCTTTCCGCGCCATCTGTCCGGCACCAAATCTAGAAATACACCTGAAAGACGAGAAAGAAACGGAAAGAAAGGGAAGTGTTGGAAAATAAATCGTGGTAGATAAGAAACCACCCCAGCATTCGCCTGCCGACCAGGGAAAACAATGGAACCCTCAGTGTCAGAGTGGGTGGTTGTCAGGAATCAAACCCGGGACCTCCCGAATGCGAGCCTCACACGTTACCGCGGAGCCATCTCGCCAGATTAAAATTAATGTTACTGCCAACTGTGTTCTATATTATAGAAAAAAAATAAAGTCCGATGTGTTACATTCGCATTACTTGCTCTACACCCTATCTTTATTAGTGGGTATACAAACTATTCTTACGAAAACTTAATTTTTTTCTACTTCATTTTAATCGAGATAAACATCTGCAGAAGTATCTACATTACACATTTCGTTATAGATACAAAGAGAAAAGCGATAGTCAAATGTTTAACAACTGCACGCTATATGCTGGCCTTAAAATTCCATACTGTTTCCATGACATCGCGAGAAACAACTGAAAATCGACGGGACTTAAAAGAATGACAAAAATATTGAACAAACCGAGCCATTAATAACGAATATCTCGAAAATGGCTGATGCCATAAAAAAAGTTATTTGAAATAAATATATGTTTTAAAGATTTCTTGTGTGGTACATTTTCGTCTATCGCTTAACGTTTACCATTTACACAAGATTATACAAAATTCCTTCCGAATAAGAGAACTTCACAGGCTATTCCCAGAAAATTTGAGATGTACATTTTATTCGTCATGTAAATATATTTAATATGGTAGGTATTTTAATCAAAATCGTTAGAGCCACGTTTTAGAAAATAAAAATTTTCGAAACATCTTGCATGTAAAGGGTAGTTTGGGGTGGGGATTTTCTCCAAAATCTTCGTGTCGCGTCTTTGTAAGCCACTGAATTTAAATACTAAGTTTGGTGTTTATCCGAGTTTTCGTTTTTGACTTATACTGTTCAAAGACACACACGGACCTTGTTCTAAAATGCTTTATTAAATTCAGGGGGCCTAAAACATGTATTTCCGGTATTGAATTTTTGGGTGGAATGCAATACCTTCTCTGTCTACTATGTATGTACGTAGTAGAGAAAGTAAAAAACCAATGACGACTTTCCATTTGAGAAAAGCATCAGTATTTGAAAAGTCAAACTAATAACACGGAATATTTCGGAAGTGGTTAACTATAGAAAAGAGATAAACTCTGTGCTTTAACGAGATCTACATCTTTTGTGTAGTAAGATTTTGTCTGTATTTTAGGTTTATCAGTTATACAAAATTAATTCAGAATGAACAGGAACGGGGCTATTCCCAGAAAATTCAAGATATACATTTCATTTCCCATGAAAGTATCTTAAACGTACGGCATTTTAATCAAAATCTTTACAGCCATTTTTAGTAAAAAACCATTTTCGAATTTTTTTTCCATGCAAAGGGTAGCTGGGGTATGAGAATATTCTTGAAAATATGTTTGTCGCATCCTCGAAAGATGCTGAAGTTAAATACCAAGTTTGGTATTTAATCAATTTTTCGTTTTTGAGTTATGCTGTTCATAGAAGACATATAGGCGCACACACAGAACTTTTGGATTCAGGGGCTACAAAACATGTATTTCTGGTGAAATCTCGGTATCGAATTTTTGGGTGGAGAGCGCTACCTTCTCTGCCTACCAGGTAAGTCGTAGAGAAAGTAAAAATATCAAATTGATATTTGAAAGGAGACAGACGCAGTAATTACGTGTATTTGCAATTTCCTCAAAACCGATTGTGGTGGAGTTGGCCGGACTCATTTATTCATTTATAACCGTTACACGAAAACAAGGATTGTATTTCCCTGCTTCCCCTACCCGTAAACGTTTTATAGGAGTAACCTTAGGTATTACCGAGTAAGCGGCCGGTCTAAAACCCTGATATCCGGTGGTTTTGTTTACCTTGGCGGATTATATTGAATCTACCACCATTTCCACGGATCAGAGCAAGGACAAAGTGGTTAGCCGCCGAGGTACTGCGGCTATACATCGTAATAACTTGATTAAACTCGCTCTCAAGCTATTGCATCTCAGACGACGATATGCAAGTTTCTTGGTCGGCATGAAACTATCGTCGAAAGTTAAAAAGATTATTATTCGAAATAAGAAAACGATACCCAACAGTTTTAGAATGCAATATTTATAAAAACGATTGAAATGTGCTTATATTTGACAGCTACTTTCTAATGTTTTGCGCGTTGATTGCCGTGCAGTTTGTTAGATTTGCTCTAATAGTTTGTTAAAAACCATCATTTAAAGATTTTGTGTTCACCCCAAAATAAATTTGACTAGAGAACATTTCTCGGCTATGATTTCTTATGATTTTAAGTCGTCATTAACACCTAACAATACGAAGATCGGCTTAAAATGTATTTGGCGAAGAAGCCCCATCTAAGGCAACAATTTATAATTGGTACATCGAATTCAAAAGATACCTGTTTTTTCTTAGTGATGAATTTCATGAAGGACGCCCAAAAACTGCTGTTACTGATGAAAATATTGCCGCTGTTCGAGCAATGCTTGAAGAAATCGACGAACATCTTATGAATGTATTCGGGCGACATCGTACATTGGTATGAGTCAAATCCAAATGCACACCAACAGTTAGACGTAAGAAAACTTTCTTGTCGATGGATTCCACACAAACTGACTCCCAATCAAAAACAACAACGCATTGATTGGTGCAGAAAAAATCCAAGGCGGCACTTCAAATTTGGTTTTTAATCTGGTTACTGGTGATGAATCTTGGATTTATTGTTATGATCCTGAAAAGAAAAGGATATAGGTCTTTCGAACAGAACAAACTTTGAACTGCTTTGGTAAATGATTTCCAACACTTGACGTTGGACTATGACAACAGTGACGTAGCCTAGTGAGATTCTCGTTTTAGAAACTCTGGAATATACAAAATACAGTTGCAGTGAAGATTAGCCGAGGGCTTCTTTTTAACGTGTCAGCTCTCTTAGCGGATAGAGTTGACGAACACAAGTAATTTAGTGTATTTTGTATGTTTGGTTTCCTAACATGTTATAATATAACAAGCGCCATAATGTCGAACATGATGTCAATTGGATTTGATGCAAAACAATAAGATAGTTTCTGCAAATGTTTATCTCGATTAACATGAAGTAGATGGAGAATAAGTGTTTGTAAAAAATAGTTTGTACAAGAGTAGAGAAAGTCATGTGAGTGTAACACATCAGAAATGTTTTTAACCAATGCATAGAACATGCTCAGTTGTTTTTGAATGCCTAGCGCAATGACATCTTTGAAAATATATTAAAATACTTCAAATTGGCCAACAAACTAAATAATACATGAAATAAGCAGAACATTTAAAATCAAAACGGCAAGATTTTGACCAAAATCAGCAGTCAATTTCCCCTTAAGGTTTTATTGTAACTGATTTATTAAATTCTACTGGAATTGTGTTGTGAAACATGTTGACAGCATCCAGATAATGGGTTGTGCCTGTTTTAGCCCAGCTGTATGTGAAGCTGAACGTGTTGGAGGAAGGTGTAGGGAGTATCAAGTCGTGCAAGACGCAACGTTTCCCGCCCAGCATATCAGTACATTTTAACGCTGAGAAGGATAACTCTGCCCTTGCTGCACCTCTGCCTCCAGTACGTCGAGATCATCTTGTGTGTCAGATCAGCCTCTGTACCAGGACAAGATTGGGTAATACTTCCTTATTCTTATTCATTGAGATGAGAGGTTAAACCTTCACTCAGTTACTTGGGCAATTTATCCAATGATACAAAGACAAACTATTCTTACGAAAGCTTGCTTGTTCTATCTACCATGCGTTCGATTTAAAGCCGGGCTACAGATCGCGTTTATGCGTAGATCCCTTACACTCCATCGGCCTTGGTGTTTTTCTACCAGAGTACTCCGTCGGTTGCTGTCTTCAGTTCGGGTTGTAAAGACTAGAGTTTGTACATTGTGCATCCTAAAAGTGAAAATTTATTCAAGACATCTTGTTTTGTGTGAATTACATTAGATTATCCTTATTAGTACACATACATATGTAAAACTCGAATCATGTGGACAGATGTGTACACAATTTCAGGAGAAATTTCTAGTATTCCATTTCCAGGTGGAGAAACTGTACGATATCTGGTTAATAAGTTTAGGACACCGGGATCGTTAAACTCAAGAAGCGAAAAAGAAATGTTCTAACGGAGGAAAAAATTAACGAAATGTGTGCATTATTCGAACGCTCTCCAAAGAAATGTCCAAGACGTGTTGCACAGCAAGTGGGTGTTTCAGAAACTTCTGTTCATATAGCTGCTAAACGTTTAAAAAGAAAACCTACAGAGTGACTAAAGTTTATGAATTGCAATCTCGTGACGATGAAAAATGTGTGAATTAAACCTTCATTAATAATGAAGATGCCAGGAATGTCTCAATGCAGATCGACAGCATTTTCAACACCACTTATATGAGGGCTGTCCCAGAAGTACCCGACCTAACAAAGAAAACAAAAATTTTGGAATAAAACATGTTTACTTCTCTATACAGTCTCATTTCAGCTCGATACACTTTTCCCAGCGATGTTCAATAGCTTCGATACCCTGCTTATAGTGAGAACCTTCGAGTTCTGCAAAATAGCCATCAACTGCAGACTCCAACTCTTCACTGTTGGCAAATCTTTTACCACCAAGCCATTTCTTCAACTTTGGACATAGAAAATAATCAGAGGGGGCTAAGTCTGGCGAATAGGGTGCATGAGGAATCAATTCGAACTTTAATCATTGATTTTGGCCATAACGATAATGGATGTGTGAACTGGCGCATTGTCTTGATGCAACAAGTCTTTCTTTTTCGCCAAATGCGGCCATTTTTGTTTGATTTCATTATTCAAATGCTGCAATAAGTTTATATTTTACTCGCCATTGATTGCGTTTCCTTTTTCAAGCTAATCAATGAAAATCATACCACGCGCATCCCAAAAAAACTGACGCCATGACCTGCAGATGGAACTGTCTTCGCCTTCTTTGGTGCCGATTCTCCCCTTTCAATCCACTGTTTTGACTATTCCTTCGTCTCAGGTTTGAAGTGTTGGACCCGTGTTTTATCAATGGTTAAGAATCGACGCAAAAACTCGGCTTTATTGCAGCGAAACATCGCCAAACACTCGACGGAAACATCCTCACGACGCTGCTTTATTTCCATTGTGCGTAAACGCGGCACCCATCTTGCGCACAGCTTTCTCATGTCTAAATTTTCAGTTAGTATGCGATGTACAGCACTTTTTGAAATGCCTATGATGTCTGCTAGCTCGCGCACTTTCAGTTGACAGTCATCCAATACCATTTTGTGGATTTTCTTCACAATTTCTGGCGTGGACACCTCATTTGGTCGATCACTGCGATGTTCGTCTTGGTAGCTCGTACAGCCTCGCTTAAACTCTGCCACCCAATATTTTACTGTTGTAAACGAAGGAGCAGACTCCCCCAGAGTAGAATCTAGCTCAGCTTTAATATTAGTTGAACTAAGACCTTTCAAATGAAAGTATTGTATCACATAACGACAACCAATTTTATCCGCTGATAAAATTCGCTGAGAGCATTCACCATGGATGGCTGTCAAACAATTACTAAACTATTTAGCATCGTCAAACTTCAAACTTAAGCTTTATAAGGTTGGTACTTTCTATCACAGCCATTTGTTTGAAACAACAACCATATCTACACGTCAAGTCGAGTACTTCTGGTACTGCCCTCGTAACAAGGTTAGTAGGTACTCATAGTGCATGTTATGAAGCGTGATTTTAAATACCGATATTCTTTTTTAAAAAAATAACAAAATATTATTTTCCAATTCTTTATTATCATTGATTGCCTTACACCTTACACTAGTTCTCCACATTATCACCGCCGTTATTAAGTCGCTGGTCGTAACGGGAAACCAGGTTTTGTATGATGCCGCCGGTGATGAAAGCCAAATGTACACGTTTTCCACCAAGGAATTTCTTCAGATGAAAATCGCTTGGTGCCAAATCCGGACTGCAGGGAGGGTATTCGAATCGTTGCCAACCAAATCATGCTATTAGACCTTGAGTTTGTTAGGCTGTGTGAGACCGGGCATTGTCACTCATTGTTTCCCCGTAAACCTCACACAATTGGCGATGAATGTTTGCTGGCGTAATATTTCTCGCATTCAAAAAAATGAATCACTAATCTGAGTTCACAATCGGCGGTTCGTTCGATTGTTTTGAACATTTCGAAACACTCTAACAACAGGAAAACACAACGTGATGATCGCTCACAGCTAATGAATGGAGGAAGTGATCGCGTATGCTCAAAATCGCGATTGCAGCGGCAAGATATTAAAACGCTACTTACTTTAGAAACACGCCTCGTGCTATCATTTGTAAGTAACGCGGGAGTTTTGAAAAGGAATAGTACGCGGAACACGCATACGCGCGATCCGCGCCCAGCAACATAACGAACGCACTATGTTAATCGAGACACATGTTTGCAGAAATTGTACACATTTCGTTGTAGATAAGAATGGCGATACAGGAGGCTGAAATGGCAGTGAGATATTTAAAAAGCTGGTCACTATATGCTGGCTTTGGAGTTCCATACTATTTCCATGTGAAAGGGGATATATTATACATATGTAGAGGAATTTTACATAGGAAAGGGGAACCATACATATAAGAATTGTACAGCAATAATTTAATTCACTAACATGTTAAAATATTCAACACCTAACATTTTACAGAGCTGATTATAAGACACGGGCGAGCTAGCAAGAATTCCAAGAAATCATAAAGACCGTACCTGTCACCGAGCGGTACAACGCTACATCATGGCGGCCAAGCGCACGGATCTGAAGCCACACATCCTCATACATGTCAGGGTAACGCGGCCTGAGGGCCAATAGGAAACGTCGTTACGTTTTCAACGCAGAGGTGAGCGTCACTAGGCCCCTGTATATAAGGGCAGACAAAGCCTCAGAGCCCGCTCTTATTCTAAATCTAACTCATCGAGAAATCACGTCGACACGAGGTGCTACAGATGCACGTGGCTGCACAAGGGTGGGGTGCGTGTGAATATAGCTAGGCTCCTGACTAACTTAAAGTGGTGGGATTATTATTATAATAATGAGAAAAGCTAGCCGCCCAGAATTATTCACACTGTGAAATAAACTTCATTGATTAAAGGAAACTCGCAGTGTATTTTTAACTTGCCTCACCCACTAGAACCTGAGAGTTAAATATTAGAGATAGTTAGGAATGGAATACGCAACAACCGACGAGCACCAATAGCCGAGGAAGAACACTGCAACAGGCAACAACGACCCAAGGATCGACGATTTCGCGCTACAAATAGCGTATAGCACGGTTTCCCGCTACACATGACATGCAAAAAAATTGAATAGTAATAACACTTAATAACAAAAGTATTGAAAAGTTCAAACCGATAACCACAAATATATCGGAAATAGCTGAGGCCACAAAAAAGTATTTTTATTTATTAACATTTGCAACACTGCAACATTGCGAACTGCTTACTGAAAATAAATGATGAACACCTTCATTTTGTAGAAGTCTTGAAAATGAAAAACAAGAGGCGTTTCACAATTTAACTACCCCATGTAGCGAAGAAATAGTTTCACTAACAGGGAGATGTTAGGGCGGTATTCATAGTCGAACTTGGTCCGGACCAAATTGCTAATTCCGGCGGATTTACAGCAGACCATCCATTTTCTTATTCATAAACCGGGACTTGCATTGGTCCGGGGATCAAACGCCTTGGTCCGGATCAAATTTTGGTCTACCTCAGAGAGGGAAATTAAAGGCAGATCATATTTGCAAAATGGATCACCATGGAATGATGCTGTGCGTAGAATTTGCGAAATAAGACGGTGGAGGAAAACTATCTACCAAGATTAGGCACAGTTGGAAAGTATGACGACCTAAACTTCAGAAACAGATACAGGTTTAGTATAAAGCAAACGTTAGAAGTCTGATAGAAGTGGTAACTAACCTATATGACAGAGACGATAACTGAGGTTTGAGACACGCAAATGCTAACAGCACTTCCGTATTATGCAAGTGAAGTTATAACTAGTATCTCAGGTGCTATTGCCAGACTTGCGCCTCGCTAATTACAATGAACTTTACTTAACATGACGGGACGTAACGCGAAGTTAAGAAATGCTGCTAAAGTGTAATTAGGGTGCACTTAACGTAACGGGGATGACTCTTCATTGATTGTTAGTTTATTGCTTCATGCTACTGCTTCACGACAACTGGTTCTAATTACTATGTGACATTAAACTGGACGTAACGGGAAGGAAATGTTTGATACGGGGGTCGTCCAATAAGTAAGTTTCCCTATTTTATAAAAACACATTACACACAATTAATCATGTTGAATTAATTTTACTTATATTGTACAATCCTGTTACTTTTCTACATAGTCAAATGTTTTTCCAAGCATTTTTGGAGACGTGACACAAGTTTTTCCAAGCCAGTGTTGTATCAGGTCGGATCCTGTGCTCGCAATCAACTGTTCATTTCTGATTGATCTTCGTCACGGTGTTAAAGTGCTTACCTCCATGATGACCTTTGAGTCAGGGGAGCATGTGAAAATCACTTGGGAAAAGATCTGGTGAATATGGAGGATGCGAGAAAACTTCCCAGTTGAATCTTCCGAGCTCCGCCTGGGTCAAGATTCACATTGGAAGTTTTCTCGTATCCTCCGTATTCACCGGAGCTTGCCCCAAGTGATTTTCACATGCTCCCCTGACTCAAAGGTAATCACTTTTAACACCGATGATGATATCAAATCAGTGAACAGCTGGTTGCGAGCATAGGACCCGACCTGGTACAACACTGGCCTGGAAACACTTGTGTCACGTCCCCAAAAATGCTTGGAAAAACATGTTGACTATGTAGAAAAGTAACAGAAGGATTGTACAATATAAATAAAATTAATTCAACATGATAAACTATGTATAATGTTTTTTGTTTATAAAACAGGGAAACTTGCTTATTGGACGCCCCTCGTACTATTCGTACCAAATTCTTAAGTTACATGGCGTTAAATTACGTCAAACCTAAATAGCTCCATTTAATACATCGTGTGAGACCTCCACGTTACATCGCGTTGAGTAAAAGTCACTTACGTTAACTTCATCGTAATTCAGCCTTTACTTGCGCATTCCCCGCGATGAGAGGAGGATTACAACTGCCCGGAGGCTTTATGGTGTATCAAGTTTTCCTCGGGTAATTATTTCTGTATAACTAATATCACACAACATTTAATTATTTGTTTAAGATCCAGACTAAGATACATTTTAATACACAACAGCAAATGATGTTAATTATTTAGATTCAATTTCATTCTGTAATTTTAAGGTTAAATGTTAATACTCCAGCACGCTAAATTATTTTTGAAATGATTAACAATACCATGAAACTGTGTATCTGGCAGATGAGAACATTTCCAAAAAGGGAGGGGTGAAAACACGTTAGAATGATGCACAAAACTGCCTATACACGGTCCAGTCATAAGTTCTGTTTGTAGCTCTACAACTTAAAAATAAATGATTTAATGGTATTGTTGCAAGTTACCATGGTAGCAGAGTTATTATTCTAAACGCATTTGCTCTGTGCAGTTTCCTACATCAACCAATAAATATGGAATTGTGTGTAAATGAAAACAGAATTGCAGAGATTGTTCTTTATAAGCGTGGTAAGAAACCTACGGAAATTTTCAAGTTGTTAAAACAACTGAAAATTTCATTAAAATTTGTTTACCGAACTGTCAAGAAATTCGTCGAATCTTCCTGTACTGAAGACTTGCCAAAATCTGGCAGGCCATTTACCATAAGGACTTCAAGAGTGGTCAAAGCAGTAAGAGAATAAATACGTCGAAACTCATTCCGGAAGCAAAAAAATAATGGCCCGAGAATGTATCCGCCAAATCCATGTCTCGGATTATCAGAGAAGACCTTCATATGAGAGCTTATCGACGATCAGTGGCACATTTGTTAACCTCGAACCTAAAGAAGATCAGGTAGGAAAGATCAAAGGGGCTCTTACAGTGGCATCCTCAGAATGGTCATGAAAATATCCTCTTCACAGATGAGAAAATTTTCACAGTGGAGGAGAAGTACAATAAGCAAAATGATAAAATATATGCACAGAGCTCAGAGGAAGCTAAAATATCAGTCCCCCGTATTCAGAGAGGGCACCACCCAGCATTAGTGATGATTTGGTGAGGCGTGTCACATCAAGGAGTAACATCTCTCCATTTCTGCAAACAAGGAGTAAAACCAGCAGCCAGACGGTACCAAGAGGACATCCCAGAGAGAGACCCTTGAACATCACACTCTTCAATGGAAACCATTGGGTCTTTCAGCAAGACTCAGCTCCAGCACACAAGGCTAGAACAGCTCGAGCATGGCTCAGGGACAATGTTCCAGAATTCATTGCAGCAAAAGACTGGCCTTCTGGCAGCCCAGACCTGAACCCACTGGACTATAGGCTTTGGGATATCTTAGAGACCTGTGCTAAACCTCACTCCAGTTTGGAATCTTTAAAGCGAGATCTCGTAAAGGCAGCGCAGGAAATTTCTCTAGACGTCATCCATACTGCAGTAGCAGACTGGCATAACACATTAAGGTCCTGTGTAAAGGCCAGAGGTGACCATTTTGAATGACTTATAGTGAAAGAAATGCTCATTAGTCACTGAATTAAAATATATATGTTATATCTTTTTGTGTCTTTTATTTTAAGACATATTGCTTCTTAATCATAGGACAGAACTTATGGCTGGTCTTTTTACTTCCTCTATTACGTATAGTAAGTAGAGGAAGTATTGTATTCCACCCAAAAATTCGATACCGAGATTTCACAGAAAATACATGTTTTGAGACCCCCTGAATAAAAAAAAGCATTTTTGGAAACATGTCCGTGTGTGTGTGTGTGTGTGTGTGTGTGTGTGTGTGTGTGTGTGTGTCTGTGAACAGCATAACTCAGAAACGAACAGTCGGATAAACACCAAACTTGGTATTCAGGTTCAGTATCTTCCAGAGATGCGACACGAAGGTTTTCAAGAAAATCCCCCCACCCCAGATTACCCTTTACATGCAACATTTTTCGAAAATTTTCATTTTCTCAAAAATGGCTCTAACGATTTTGATTAAAATACCATATGTTTAAGATATTTTCATGACAAATGAAATGTATATCTCGAGTTATCTGGGAATGTCTCCAAAAGTATTCTTCATTGTGAACGACTTTTGCATAACTGGTAAAGCATAAGAGATAGACAATATTTTACCACACAAAAAATGTAGATCGCGTTAAAATACACAATTTATGTCTATACTTTTTTTTTGTTGAGTGAACCATTTTCGAAATATTGTTTGTTATTCCCTTAAATTTTCCAATACTTATACTTTTTCTCAAATTCGTTATTCATTTTTACTTTCTCTACTACGTATAGCAAGTAGGGGAAGTATTGTATTCCACCCAAAAATTCGATACCGAGATTTCACCGGAAATACATGTTTTGAGACACCCTGAATCCAAAAAAAGCATTTTTGTAAACATACCCGTGTGTGTCTGTGTGTCTGTGTGTGTGCGCCTGTCTGTGAACAGCATAACTCAGAAACGAAGAGTCGGATAAACACCAAACTTGGTATTTAGGTTCAGTATCTTCCAGAGATGCGACACGAAGGTTTTCAAGAAAATCCCCCCACCACAGATTACCCTTTACATGGAACATTTATCGAAAATTTTAATTTTCTCAAAAACGGCTCTAACGATTTTGATTAAAATATCATATTTTTAGGATATTTTCATGACAAATAAAATGTATATCTTGAATTTTCTGGGAATGTCTCCAAAAGTATTCTTCATTGTGAACAACTTTTGCATAACTGGTAAACCATAAGAGATAGACAAAATTTTACTACACAGAAAATGTAGATCGCGTTAAAATACACAATTTATGTTATATACATTTGTTTTTGTTAAGTGAACCATTTTCGAGATATTGCTTGTTATTCCCTTAAATTTTTCAATACTTATTTTCTCAAATGAGAATTCGTTATTCATTTTTACTTTCTCTACTACGTATAGTAAGTAGGGGAAGTATTGCATTCCACCCAAAAATTCGATACCGAGATTTCACCAGAAATACATGTTTTGAGGCCTCCTGAATCCAAAAAAAGCATTTTTGGAAACATTTCCGTGTGTGTGTCTGTGTGTGTGTGTCTGTGTGTGTGTGTGTGTCTGTGAACAGCATAACTCAAAAACGAACAGTCGGATAAACACCAAACTTGGTATTTAGGTTCAGTATCTTCCAGAGATGCGACACGAAGGTTATCAAAAAAATACCCCCACCCCAGACTACCCTTTACATGGAACATTTTTCAAAAATTTTAATTTTCTCAAAAATGGCTCTAACGATTTTGATGAAAATATCATATGTTTAAGATAATGTCATAAGAAATGAAATGTATATCTCGAATTTTCTGGGAATGTCTCCAAAAGTATTCTTCATTGTGAACGACTTTTGCATAAGTGGTAAACCATAAGAGATAGACAAAATTTTACTACACAAAAACTGTAGATCGTGTTAAAATACACAACTTATGTCATATACATTTCTTTTGTTGAGTGAACCGTTTTCGAGATATTGCTTGTTATTTTCTTAAATTTTCCAATACTTATACTTTTTCTCAAATTCGTTATTCATTTTTTTGATGTCCTGGACATGCAAAGAGCATGGAATGCGCCACATAGCAACCAGCGATAAAATATTTGACTATCGCTTAAAAGCTACCATATTCCCCTTGCATCTACAAGAAAATTACAAATAAGATTGACATCTCGATATCTCGATTAACATGAAGCATATGGAGAATAAGCGTTTGTAAAAATAAAGAGTAGAGAAAGTCATGTGAGTGTAACACATCAGATTTTTTTGTCTTGGATATGCATAGAGTATTAATCTGTGGCAAAGGGAATGGTGCTGCACCTAGCAACCAGCTATTAAGAGATATGTATGTGCTTAAAGGCTACTGTATTTCTATATTGTCCTTGTAAATATATATTCCTCTTACATCTACAAGAAAATTAGCAATAAGATAGAGTCTGCAAATGTTTATCTCGATTAACATGAAGTAGATGGAGAATAAGCGTTTGTAAAAATAGTTTGTACAAGAGTAGAGAAAGTCATGTGAGTAACACATCAGATTTTTTTTACTTTTGCAATTCTTTTTTGTTATTCTAGTTGCATGTGGTTAGCCGTAGATGTCGGCCACATGTTGCTATATTTTTGGAAATAAATAATAAGAAAAGCAAATAAATGATATGTTTTAAAGAGATCTACATTTCTTCTCTTATGTCTTACGGTTTTAGCAGTGTTACAAAATTTTACCAAATTCCTTTAAAAATGGTTCTAATGACTTTAATTAAAATATACATTCAAGATATTTGCATTAGTAATCTTGAATTCTCTATAAACAGACTTTGGAGTTCCATTCATTCTGAATGTGTTATTTTGTATAACTGATACACCGTAGGAGGTAGACAAAACGTTACTACACGAAAAATGCAAATCTCAATCATTTTGTTGTCACCATTATTTTGTTTCTCGTGATGTCATAAGCAAAGAATGTAATTTCAAAACCAGCATACAGCGACCCACTTTGTAAAGACTGGACTATATCCCTCTTGTACCTACAAACAATGCACATGAGATGTTTTTTCTCCCCTTGGCAGGAAAGAAGACATTGCTAGGTCGGGTGAACATTGGCCCCATGATGGAGAACTCTGCAGAACATCTGGAACAGGCACTTCAGTCTCCCGGACTCACCATCACCCAGTGGCACAGCCTTGTCAAGGAAGAGGTTCGCTGACAGCATCCTTATATCACCTGAGTAGCTGATGGAATAGCTAAAGGCTTATTCCACTTTGATTTTCTTGTTCGTGGTCGTCTTCTACGCCTGTCTTAGAAGCAGATATCTCTTAAAGACTAGTTAGAAAATATCCTTTATATTTAAAAGACGTCTGTAAATTTGGGTGCGGATAGGAGATAGGTTAATCTCACTGGTGGAAGAGTTATGGATGCCATTCTTTGCAGGTGATTCTACAAACAAACGCAAATGAAAAATTGTAATGCTAGGGATGGGACCTCGATACTCTCGAAATATGTCTAACACTTTGAGATAAATCTTCGATACTTTTTAAATTTTTAAGTTTTGCATTATTGAAAACTTTCTGCTTAACTCTATGCTAGATAAGAAATGAAAGGAGTCGAGACTTCATGTTATTGCCTTGCATGTGTTTCCTGTGGGTGAATCAATGCAACATTCCATAGGCTCTTGTGTCTAAATGAAGGAGAAGAGGTACACATGTAACATGTAGCGTTAACTAAGTTGTAAATGAAGCTGATTTAGCTGATGCACTAAATCACATTTCTGCAACAGCCTGGCTTGGTGACTCACTTTCAGCCATTACATTTACCTACTCCGGTGACCAAGCTCTGTGAATCCAAAAACAAACCAGAACTTAAGACGTGAGATAATACAGCGCGTGGAAACATTTGTTCTTTCCTTCCCGCTATTAGTTTGTGTTTACGCAAGTCAAACTCGGGTCACGAGCATAGCTTACAGGTATACTGCACGACTAATTTCCGTATTATGGATAGAAAATCTTTTAAAATATAAGGATTTCAGCATAAAATATAGTTACATAAAAACGGAAGCAACAAAATTATTATTATTATTATTATTATTATTATTATTATTATTATTATTATTATTATTATTATCAGCAGCCATGACTAACAATAGGGGACATATAGCTGTGGCATCAAGAGAAAAAAATGCTGCCAATTGAAGAGTGTAAAACAGGAATAATTTCATAATTAGCATACAATACAAAATTGGTTACATGCGTTTACACACAGAAGACTACTAATAAAGACATGATTCAGTGAACAAGCTATCGCCTTCACACTTTTTATACAGCGAGTGGTATCCTCCCATCACTATATAATATCATTTTAGTATGTGAACGCTTATTTTAGGAGAAACATAATATTCCCGTACTTTTTGTCATATTGTAATTCACAAATGGAGTAGTTAAAACAAGTCATGTTGAAGTGTATGATAGAACAGCAGGTAATTTATAGTTCTTGTTATTCTCGTTTCGCCACAATTTAGCATTTTTGTTTTGTATGCAATAGAGTTACGACGTCGCAACAGCGGCTGAAGCACGCCTTGGATATGACGTATTACCACGACTACATAGCGGGTTTATCTTGAGCGACCTCGCTCTGCGATAGCGTAGCTCACGTTGTTTAGCATGATGGAATAATGTTATTTGAAGCTCTGTGTATAATGTGTGAGGCTCGCATTCGAGAGGTCTTGGGCTCGATTCCCGATGACCGCCCACTCTAACCATGGGTTTTTCGTGGTTTTCCTTGGTTGACAAAGGCGAATGCAGGCGTGAAGTATTCTACCACGGATTTACTCTCTTCCCCATTTCCTCTCATTTCAATTCCCTTTCAAGTTTCAGGTTGACTGCGGGGATGTAGTGCGGTTGGTGTCGGGTAGATGGCGCAGAAGCTTGCGATTTGGAACTTCTTCTCGACCCTCTAGAGGGAAGCCTGTCGTGCCTCTCCTGCTGGGTCGTGTTTCCCCGGTCCCACTAGAGGTACGTCTCTGTCGACTTGCGCCGGCATCTCTACAGCCCATACGTCTCCTGCGGTTCCCTCACCTCATCCGTTCCTGCCAAGGGAGATACGCACAAGAGATCCATTGGGAGTGAGGTGCTAAGTGTCGCCTCCGTTAACTAGTCCTATTCTATCCTATCATTGTGTACTACATAACAGCGTGTGTTTATTGTATTAAGTTTTGCTCGAACATGGGCTGTCAACTTGAGCTTACACAGAAATTCCCTGGTGTCACCGCTCCTAAAAAGAATCCACAATTTATAGCTTGTTAGACAGACTGGATCCGAGTTAGACAAAAGGAAACATAGCCAACAGTTCTAATCGGGAGGGGGTGGAAGATTAGACGAGTTATGTGCTGTCGTGGAAACAAGACCAAGAAAATCGTATTACAACTTGTTTTTGATGACAGAATAATTGACTCGCTCTCCAGAAATAAATCCAAGTGATTGTTATCTGTGGGGAATGCTTAAGCATAAAGTTTATGTAACAAATCCCCATACGCTCGACGAATTAAAAGACAGCATCTGGTCTTCGTGCGTTTTACAATTTTTGGGCTGTACAAGTGTTCAATAATGTGTTCAAAAGGTGCCAGGCTTGTGGGGCATCATTTCGAACATCTTTTATAACCAAAAGTAAGCTTAGCATACTCATATTGTTTCATACCGTCAGTATTATTCAGGAGAGAAATGGCGGCCGGTCCGCCGCTATTACACGAACGGATTCGTACAGCAGTGCCGAGAGAATGGCGAGCTGCCAGTCGCGTCATTCAAAGAAAACCGGACATCTTCTGTATAAAGGTCATTAATAACGTTTTACATCGTTTTTAAAACTACATTTCCTCAAATTTTTAAATAAAAATATGGGTTTTCCTTTTGTTTGTTTTCAATAATTACTTCGCTAAAGAAGTAATTTTTTGTGTGTGATAACCATAAAGCATTGCCCTTGTATGGTTTCTACATTAAGAGTTTAATAAATGAACGTCTAATTTAAAATATGTATCTTGTTTTGCATTCAAAAGTAAACAAGCATGTTCTAGTTTTACTTGTATTCTAAACTCCTCGCTGAAAATACACGAAAGATTGGGAATTAAACAACACTGTAGCAAACTTAATAAAATTCCTGTAGTGCTGTAACCAACTCACAGCGGTATCGGAAAAAGACCACGCATTCTACTCTGCAACATCCCTGACCTTGCCCGTCAAGTGTTATTTTACTACCTATTTGTAAAGGAAGGCCCACTGTTGCCAAAGTCCTCTGCGTTTTAAATTGTTTGTCTACAAATCTACGAAAGATAGGACAAAAGTGTTCATAAATGTTTCCAATGTACTCGTCGAGATTTATCTCTCGTGTAAAGAACCACGCCTATACTCTTTCAACTGGCATACCATATTTAGTTGGCAATCCTACAATGTTGATGTCATTGTTGACACCGCTAGTGTTTGCCACACCACCAGAAATGTTGAATGTTCATGAGCTGCAGCACTAATTTCGAGGGTTGGCTCTGTCAGGTTAGCGACCAAACTCGGAACTACAACGCAACGTTGCCAATATGTGCAACAGTTAGTCTCTTGAGATACAGAAATGTGCTTCCAAGCGAGGAAATAACGAAACAAGCAAAAATATTAATAATAAGTGAAAGAAATAACAAGCAACAGCAAACATAAAATAATAAATAGAAGCTGAAACCAAGAGCTTAACGCGGAGAGTGGATAAAATTAAGTATTGACCATGTGATAATGCAGTATCATGAATCCCAGGTTCGGGAACGGAGACGGTAACAGAACAAAAACAAGATGAGCACATAATGAACACAGGAAGCAGTTGTCCTGACCTCAATTTGATAATTGGATTTTGTCTGTTTCAAGATTATTCACAATAAATCAGGAATGGGAACCAAAGCGAAAGAATTAAAGGTTGTGGGAGGACGAAAACGGGAAAGCATGTCGATCATATCGATAACAGCACTCAAGGGCAATTCAAAAAGTAAGCCCGTTCATTTTTGTTAGGAATGCTACTTTATTTTTGGAGCATTAATTACGCACAAGTGAAAAGTAAGACGTTTAATTATTTTTCAGCATAATTTCCATTTCATTCAGAAGCTTTGAAATTCCTCTACCGCCTCTGAATATAGCCACCCTTTGACGCTCTCCTTGATCTCCTCATCCTTTCAAACCTACGGGACCCAAGTCAGTTCTTCATGTATAGGAACAGGTGATAGTCACTCGGACCCAAGCCACCTCCCACTTGAACTGTTGCAGGAGATCTTGAGTGCGTGCAGCAGTATGCGGCCGGGAATTATCATGGAAGAAAACATGCCACATCGTTTGTTCTGAATTGCTCTACTAAAGTCTGTTCCATATAGCTTTGCCCCGTATCTTTTAACGGTCACATGCACTAGTAACCTTTCATTGGCTGCAGTCGTTGAATGGGTTGTTATACGACACAAAATAGTTCCTTATTTAACATACTTAATGTATTTGAAGATAATTCTCAAATTTACATTTCAATGGCCGTATGAACTAAATACATTACGTAACAGAGTTTATGCATCTGGAATGCATGAATTCTTATCAACAAATAGAAGAGAGGATCCTTAGGTTTAAACCGCTCAGGACGAGGAAGGCGCATGCATCTATCATGACTAGACAGAGCAGACGGGGTATCGTTTGAGGGATTGCGGGTTAACAGCGCTACGATTATACTGGTTCCGTCTGCCTTTGATTCGTCCTCGCTGTTGCTTGCTTGCGTGCTTGTTGCGTGCTGCTTGCGTCAGGTAAATATGCGGTCAACTTCAACCTTTAGGCACCCAAAATTCTCTCTAATCATAATAATGTGTTCATATCGCTTTTATCGCCTATCCTTGCACAGCACGCGGCTTGTTTGTCACCATTCGATGATGTATTAACCAACCAGGGGAAAGGGGAAGGAAACGCCGCGCGGAAGAATACGTGTCTGAGGGGCAAGGTTATAAGAAACGGGGTTAAGTTTGGTTAGTGTCTGTTAGCAGACGTCACAATTTATTGTTGTGCCTCATTCCATGAACTCCATCAGCAATACACCTTGCTTGTTCCAAAAATAAGTCGCCATGAGCTTCTTTGTTGAAAATGTTTGACGTATTTTTGTGGTTTCGTAGGAGAGTTGGTGTGACCCCATGCCACTGCTTGTCGTTTTGTTTCAACGTTCACGTATCCAACCCATACCTTATCTCCCGTGACAGCATCGTCAAGGAAACTTTCAGCTTCACCCTCGTGGCGTTGAAGGAATTCCATCCTCGTGGTTTCTTGGGCTTCAGACAGGGTTTTGGCTACCCACCGAGCATAAAACCTGCGACATCCTAACGTTTGTGTCCCACTTCATACAGAACACTCTTACTGATTTGCGGAAAATGCTCATGGAATTCTGAAACTGTGAAATGGCGATTTTGTCTGGTCACATCATCTAGATGTTGCAACAAGTTCGTCTTTCACAACAGACGGTCGCCCACTTCGCTCTTCATCACGAATATTATTACGCCCATAATGAAATTGACTGCAAGCCTAACAATGCTCTCAACCATAATGTTCCCGTATACTGAAGTAATCTTACGATAAATTTCAGCTGCCCACAGAAACCCTATCACTGCACGTATGTATCTCACACTTCCATTGTTACACACATTTTAGAAGACTGTCTTGAAGCAGTCGAATGCAATCTCACACTGACATTTCCAGGACCGTACTAATCAAAGCAATACAGCACCTCTCTTGCTCGTGAATACGAGACCAGAACTTATTTTCCGAATTGCCCCAAAGAAAATCAATATCATTTGTTTAGAAGCGACCAGTTACATTTTTTCATCTGAATACAGATTTTCCAACTTCAAATTTAATAAGTAAACGTTTTTAAAAAGCGATATCGTTGCGTTTGTGATTCTTAAACTATTTGCCGTTGTTTACAGCAGAAACGAAAACGAGTGCAGCTGACGGAGTTTTTCCAAGCCTGCTAGAGAGAGTTAAAGTACAGCTCGAGTAAAACGTCGTGACACTCCGTATGCGCAAGAGAGGAGAAATGAGGAGAAGCGGTGGGGGAGCAAAGGAACAGAATTATATCAGAACTCGGAGGTAGTCGCTGACCCCCACCTCTCTTATTATGCAAGTGGGCTGGTCAGTGCTATTGCGCAGCTATGCTTCAGGAGTGGGGGACTGTCACGACGTTTTACACTAACTGTAAATATAAAAGTTAAAACCATATGAATACGCTAGCCAATGAACAGAGTAAGCGTGTACCGGCAGTAACTCTGTACATCAGAACACATTAAATATCTTTAAAACATTAAAATCTTACCTTGATGGTGTTAACCCATGACACACGTTACATTAGAACAGCAAGCAGTTCAGGGGTGTCCTCTTCTCTTCTTCTAAAGCACTTAATTCGAAATCGTCAGTAATCGACCATAGTGTCATCCCTGGTGATTTCTTTGTTGAAACCTTTTCCTCCTGAAGCTGCTCTTTATGTCTAACTCGTAAAATCTAGTCGTCTGAGTGACGCTTTAAAAAAAAAGAAAAAAAGTTGTATATATTAAATAAATTCATGTCCTGAGCTTGAATCACTTCGCGTTTGCTAATCAAAAAATCTTTTCTCCCAGCTTCGATGGGCGTGTTCACAAAATAGTATCACAAACACAGGAGAAAAGATAAATATAATAATTTTATTTATATATTAACAATATTTCAGCTCCAGTTTGAAACACAACTTAACATATGCCCGATCACTTTAATAATAAAAAATCTGATGTGTTACACTCACATGACTTTCTCTACTCTTGTACAAACTATTTTTACAAACGCTTATTCTCCATCTACTTCATGTTAATCGAAATAAACATTTGCAGACTATCTTATTGCTAATTTTCTTGTAGATGTAAGGGGAATGTATATTTACAAGGGCAATTTGGAAATACAGTAGCCTTTAAGCACATACATATCTCTTAATAGCTGGTTGCTAGGTGCAGCACCATTCCCTTTCCCACAGATTAATACTCTTTGCATATCCAAGACAAAAAATGAATAACGAATTCCCATTTGAGAAAATAAGTATTGAAAAATTTAAGGGAATAACAAGTAATATCTCGAAAATGGTTCACTCAACAAAAAAATGTATATGACATAAATTGTGTATTTTAACGCGATCCACATTTTTTGTGCAGTAAAATTTTGTCTATCACTTATGGTTTACGAGTTATGCAAAAGTCGTTCACAATAAAGAATACTTTTGGAGACATTCCCAGGAAATTCAAGATACACATTTCAGTTGTCATGAAAATATCTTAAACATATGTACTTTAATCAAAATCGTTACAGCCATTTTTGAGAAAATTAAAATCTTCGAAAAATGTTCCATGTAAAGGGTAATCTGGGGTGGGGGGATTTTCTTGAAAACCTTCGTGTCGCATCTCTGGAAGATACTGAACCTAAATACCAAGTTTGGTGTTTATCCGACTGTTCGTTTCTGAGTTATGCTGTTTCTCTCTCTCTCACACACACACACACACACACACACACACACGCACACGCACGCACGCACACACACACACGCGGACATGTTTCCAAAAATGCTTTTTTGGATTCAGAGGGTCTCAAAACATGTATTTCCGGTAAAATCTCGGTATCGAATTTTTGGGTGGAATACAATACTTCCCCTACTTACTATACGTAGTAGAGAATGTAAAAACTAGCACATAACTACGGCTAAAAACGAACTGAACATTGCCTAACTCTTTTCAAACTGCGTGGTGGTTTGTACTTTCATAGTATACTGGTGTTTATACTTGAGATAAACGTTAGAGAAAGGAATGGTTGCTTTTTTCAGGCTGTCCAATGCTTGAGTGACAATAACCATGTAAAGATAAAAGGTGCATAGCTCGCGTTCTAAGTATCATAGGGACAAGATTTCTGTACAGCCATGACCAGAAAATAAACTTCTATTTAATTATAACATTAGCATCTACCTTTTTAAAATGTTTATCCGAGCGTAATTAATGATGCGTGTACCACATTCGGCGGCGCTGGTAGGAGGGGCAAGCTGGAGTATTCAGTACGGCCCGCCTTCATATGCTTTAACTTTTGCACCTACTCTATAGTGAGTCACGGTCTCCTTGAACGTCTACAAAGAGCATACGCACAAAAAGCATATAGAATATTGAATTTTGAAACGAATACGTATTTCTTCCTTGTATGTACAATATTTTGTTTTATACTAAACCAATTAATAAAAAGGTGAAGGCACCATCGTTTCTTACGCTTGGTTTATGGTCCTAAAATGAAATAATCAACAGTCGACATTAATAATAATTGTGACTAGTTCAAATAAATTGGAAAAACCTAAAACAGCCGTGGAGACATTCATCCCTACCAAACCAGGACCGAATGAATATGTTTGTGTTTAGAAATGTAGTAATATCATACTACATATTTTGTAGCGGGATCCTCACGGTATATAATTATGTTGGTAGAAGTTGTGTTTAGTAAAGTACCTATTACTGTACTGAAAACTTTCAATTTCCAGACTTTTTAAGAAGTTAAAAATATGATATTCGACGTGGTATGAAACTATGACAGACAATTTTTTTTACCGTGTGTCACGTTCTGATTTGTTCACCGGCCGGCATCTCTAATCTCAGATCCCAACTCTCGAAATTAGCACTAGAGCATGTTCACACAGATAAACTTGAACATTTTAAGCAAACTAGATTACTGTTCGTTTCTTTCTTTCTTCTTTTTTTTCGAAAAATGTCGGGTCAATCCTTCGTTACTGCACGGGTAGGAGTGCCGTGGGAATTGCGGGCTGCCTGTTGCGACACATCTAATAAACCTGGTATATTCATATTGCTTCTTATTTTGCATATTAATCATGAGAGAAACGCCAGGCCACTCCTCCGCTACTGCACGAGTAGATTTAAGCTAAGAGTGTCGCGGGAGTTGCTGATTGTCAGTTGCATCACATATAATAATCCCCGTATATTCATTTTGCTGTCAGTATTTTGTACAATAATCACGGGAGAAATAGCCTGCTAATGCTTTACGACTACACGTGTAGTTTAAGCTATACGTACCGCAGGAGTTGCGGGCTGTCGGTTGCGTCACATATAATATTAACATTGCTTCTTATTTTGTGTATTAATCAAGTATGAAATTCCTCACCAGTCCTCAGCTATTGCACAATCAGATTAAGCTAGGAGTGCCGTGGGAATTACGGGTTCAGATGCATCACGTATAATAAACCCGTGTGTGAGCTAGTTAGGAACACTTAACACAAGCGTTTACTGCATTTTGTTAATTCTATCAGTATTTGTGTACTTGTTTATGAACTTGTTTTTTAATTATTGCATTTTACTGTAATTTGGTTCATTAATTTATATTTTACTCATTCACAGCATCATTCTTCTTTTACCTTTGTTTAAGCTTATGTGTACCTGATGCCAATAAATTATTTTCTGTGGAATACGGATAATATCAAAGAAACGCATTTACTTATATACTAGCAATACTATAAAGAGTTTCTGGACATAGTGACATAAAAATATAGCTATGTATTTACATCAACCTTTTATTATTGGGTACTGGATTTAAAAATAATGTTATGTGAAAAGATTATTTATATCGTGTTAATATGTATATTTGCATAATATAAAAATAATATAGTATAACTAATCATAATTCATAAATCAGAAACAAATCTTGATTGATTGTTATGAACATTGTAGTTAAATATTGCAACAGCGAACACAAATTCGCATTATTATTTTAACAGAAAACAATATAATAAAAGTAATAAAATACGGCTAGTACAGAGAAGGTATACGTTTAAGAGCTATAGCATAAAGTTTTCTTGTATTATGATAATTATGTATAAAGAACCACTGATATTATAAGCAAATTAATTCAAATAACATTTGCTTGTTCCATACTAAAGAGTATAAAAAAATAGAACCTGTTTTGCACACAGGTTTACCAGCATGTATAAGGAAAAAATCTAACAATTAAATACTTCAGATTACAATAGGCTAATCCTTCTCAATAATATAGGAATACACATAGGGGGACAATTGTATAATTCTTAATTGCAAATACCTTTTGCTAATTAATAAAGCAGAAATAAACCTTGGAAAATTTCTTTTGACGTACATAACCTAATTCTCGCGGCCTTGCAAAGTCATACTCCCAGAAAACAAAACAACGCGACATTCAGATGTTTACATTACTCGTAAAGGTGGATATATTATTTGTTTGAATGTACAAAGTACATATATATTATTATTATTTACTAAGATTTAAACGTAATTTCGACAATGTGGGAGAAATTATATTACGCAATTGCTAAGACACTCCAATTTCTTTAGCAGTTGCGTAAACAACAATATTTAGGTTAACGCAATTAGTTAGCAAGTTTAAATTCACTGCTGATCTGAGAATTGTAAACAGTCCATTTGCAGCCAATATTTTATAGCATTTTAAAAAGCATTAAAAATTACAAAATAAACTGTTGGTTCTCAAATCTATATCTATAGTTTTTATTCTTTATAGTTCCACCATATCTAGTGTATCTATGCCTAAGTCAGTATTTCCTTACCTATCCTTGACTCCCATTCAAGTTTTCTTGATTGTTACATTGAAGGTAACGTACGGACGAACGGAGGAGCCTCAGAGACCGCAAGTAGGCGGTATTGCTTCTACCGTGGCCCCTGGGAGGGAAGAATGAGAGGAGAGACCCGAAGGGCGACCAAATCCAGATGCCGACGGGCGCAAGCATGGATGGGGTCCCTAATGTTTCCAGATCGAACGCATCCGACGCCGCTCCGGCTTATCCACAAGCCCCTATCCCCCGGGGAGGGGCGCTTTCTGAGAGTACTTTGAGGCGGATCCTAACTGAGCAGTCCCGCAACGACGCCAGGAAATAAACCTTTACAAACCGCACATCAACTGCCCAGCCGCAACACGCCGAACACCGTCGCCTGGTCCTACAACCCCGAAACAGATGACAAGGAAGATTATAGCCACAGGAAATGAGATGGTATAAGATGAACCACCCCAGTATTTGCCTTGCCGACCCGGGGAAACCACGAAAAACCCATGGATCAGAGTGGGAGGTCGAATCCGGGACCTCCCGAATGCGAGTCGCACACGTCACCGCGGCGCCACCCTGCTCGGTGATTGTTACATTAGGTCAAGTGTCGTCCTATCTAACAGCTGGATTGCTTTTGTAAAACATCGTATGTGTAGCATTCACATGACTGCCTCTACTCACTTCTCTATAAACTGTTCTTCCAAAAGCTTATTACTCTATCAATTTCTTATTAGTTCAGGTAAACTTTCAATTCACATTTACACATTACCTTGCAGCTAAAACGATATTCAGATTTTTAAAGAGAGTTGCTATATGATGGCTTTGAAATTCCATGCTCTCTGCATAACTACCAGAAAACAAACCAATAACGACTTCCCATTTGAGAAAATTCAAGCAATTAACAAGGAATGTCCCGGGAAAAATACATTTGACAGAAGTTGTATGCTTTAAAGAGACTTGCGTTTTTTGTGTAGTAAGATTTGGTCTATCTCTTGAATACCACATATCTAAGGCATTTACATGACAAATAAAATATATATCTGGAATTTTCTGGGAATAGCCTATCAAGTCCACTTCATTCGAAAGGAATTTTGTATAACAGATAAACCATCAGAGAGATGCATATACACAAAAATGTAGATCTCTTTAACACGCACAATTTATTCCCAACGGCATTTATTGCTGTATCAACTGATGCAGTAATTTGTATCACAAATTACTTAAATGTAAATAATGATTGTAATATGAATATGCATTTTTATGTGACATTGATTTGAGATGTTTGTTGATTGTAATTATTGTTGGGAAGTAAGTTTATAATGCCTTACTGAAACTGACAATAATAGCGCGCAATAATGCAGCGAGGGGGTGAGCTGTTTATCATTATTGGAAACGAGGAAGTTACGTAATGTTGGCGCGTTTTTCGGTAGAAACTTCTGGAATATTTTCTCCCTAGAGCATATGTATTCATAATTTTCATTGGATATTAAAATAGACGCTAATGTTGGCGCGTTTTATTAGCCAATTGCAGTTCAGTTATAATCTTTAGGCATATCGTGGAGTGGGTGTATAAAAAGCCAAGTCAGAGGTAGATCGCGGGCAGTTCATCGAAAATCTCAATACATTACACGTCGCCTTCAGTCGGCCAGTTCATCAAAAAAAATCTGTGTACACTACACGTCGTCTTCAGTCAGTCAGTTCGTCGAAAGTATTTGTACGGCAAACGTCGGGTATCGATTCACAATTTACGCGCAGCAGAATTATGAATAATCTAAAGTGTTGTAAGGTTAATTATACAAAAGGTTGAAGTACGTGGATTAAAAGTGATCAGTAAGAAGTTATTATAACAGTTTCAGTTTGGCGAGTGTTAAGATCAATGTATAAATGTGATAGTTAACGTGTTTGACAATAAATGTGTAAAACAAATTTCTTCATCAGTGTTATATTTGGATAAAAGATTCCTTTCCGTTTACATACTCTGATCAAGAGACATGTTCGACTGTGAAATAATAGCTAGCCGGAGGACAGTAAACAAAACTTAAAATTCTTTCAAACACTAATACTACCACAAATTGCTAACACTAGATGGAGCTACGAACCTAACAAAGAATCACGTCACAAGATGGCTTCAACGCGTGATGTAAAAAAACATTATAAGTAATACCGTTACAAATTGGCTCCCATACGTGGGGCAGTTAAAATTATGTAACCAAACAAAACAAAAGCAACACAATATCAGATCTTCAAGTTCTAATAATTTACGTAAAAACATATTACGTAATCATTATGTCATCTCGCACAACCATTTCCAAGATATTCGTTGTGATTTGTTTGAATTTTTCAATACTCAAGTAATTTTTTGAAGGGCTGTCGCTATTCAACTGTTACTCGCGATGTCATGGAAAGAGCGAGCCGCATTTAAACATTTGATTATCGCTTCGGTTTCTTGCATGCATCCCCTTTATGCCTACAGCGAAATGTATAATGAAACTATTCGTGCAAACCCTTATCCCGATAACATGAAGCAGAAACAAAAATTTGGTTTTGCAAGAATAGCTTGCAGAAGCTATATAAAAGGAAAGCATAGTGAGTAGAAAAAGCCTGTAAATGCAACACATATGATTTATTTTTTGGTGATCATACAAAGAGCATGGTGGTCCAGAGATGCGACACAAAGGTTTCCAAGAAAATCCCCCACTCCAAATTCTTGCAAAATTTTCTTTTATCAAAAATGGCTCTAATGATTTTGATTACAAACCAAATATTTAAGGTATTTGCATAACAAATGAAATGTATATCATAAATTTCCTTGAATAGTCTGCAAATTCTTCTCCATTAGAAGAAACTTTGTATAATTGTATAATTTTAGTTGTTGAAAAGACAATTTATTTAATTAACATTTTTGTAGCATCAGCCATTTCCCAGATATCTGTTGCTATTAGTTTGACTTTTTCAGTTCATTTCATTTTTAGGTCTGTCGTTATTCGGTTGCCTCTCGTGATGTCAAGGTAAGAGCATGGAATTTCAAGGCCAGTATATAGCGACCCGTTTTTAAAACATTTGACTATCGCTATCCACTTTTACATTTACAACGAAATGCATAATGAAACCATTTAAGCAAACATTTATCTCGAAGTAGATAGAAGAATAAGCTTTTTCAACAATAGGAGAAGCTACATAAAAATAAACGATAGTGAGTAAGAAAGTCGTGCAAACTTTTAGTAAAAGAAGCATTGATGAGCTATGTACCTGTAGATAAACACACCTTTAATGCGGAAGTACTGAGTAAATGAGAAGGTACATAAAAATGTCGAGAAGTGAAGTTTCATTCAACTCGAAATATAGGAAGCATTAAATTTTTGTCCTGTAAGTAGCAGTTAATTGCAGAGATAAGCCTAAGTTATTCCTTGCTGTAATTATTGCGTTTTATATTAGTGTTATTACTATTATTATTTATTTCATTCGTATAGCTCCATTTAACTCCTATAGTTTACCGAGGGATTTGACTTGAGAAACAACTCGTTATCAGTACGTTATTTAACGTTGGTATTATTAATTTCTATCTTGAAACACACTCACGTTTACTCTCACATGCATCCTCTAGAGTTTGTGGAGGGCAGGAAAAGATTTTAATTAAAGAAAAATTCCTCCACAACAGCCCGGAGTCGAATACAGGATTTATGGATTGAGAAGCCGCAACGCTGACCACTTTTCCATACAGTTCATTAGCATTGTTCATTATTACATGCTAACATTCTCTTGAAAACAAGAAACTTTATTCGTTTATTAAGCTTAAAGCTAACACTACCCTATCTTGAATAAGCATTATGATAAACGTGTAAAATATTCTCAGTAACTCACCAGTAAATAATAAAGAGAAGCAGTTACTACCACAAAGGAAAAGAAACGTGGACATGCTTATACTGCACTAATTGTTGTAGCAGGTGCTGCCAAACTGAATGCGAAATCTGTACAGTCTCCATTTATCTCCATAGCGTTTGCTAGTTATTCAAGAGTTGTACAGTGCAAAGTGAAATTAGTGTTGAAAGAAAATTATGACTCAAAATGCAGAAAAGCTAATGAATATATTGACGCGAATCGTTTGATATACTACAACACAATTGGCACCTTCGTGCATATTGTCACAAGGCCTGCCTATACTATTTACTCAACATTGCCCGCGGTTGTATAATAATGACGTTAGAGGGAAATTTATTTTTTGGCAGGTGAGTTAATTTTCAAACATGGCATCCTTGTGTTTATTACAATATGGCGACGATGCGACATGAACTGTTATCATTATGTTATCGTATGTTACAGAACATTTTTGGCCAGCTTATTTAAGACAGCCGCAACATAAATTCACACAAACCCATGACTTCAGAAGTAGAATATTACTCTCTCTTGTTATTAGTAGTTGTGCCGGTGTATTTGTTTTTTTCACTGTGGGCGTGGCTAGGTTGGGAGCTGTTTATAAATAACTGAAGTATTTATGTTTGAGATGGTGCATTGAATTCATGAATAAAGGAGGTGCCGAGTAGTGTACGAGAAGCAGCGTATGACAATCTATTGAAATAATGCCTTTTCCATATTTGTACCCAAAACAACTTTGATTGGGTACCAGGACTAAAAACTTAATACCAATGCTATGCTTACAAGTGCAACAGAAAAGAAAAATATTTGGAAACTTTGTGATGTAGTGTGTTGGTAGGGAGAAAATCAGATTGTTCTCTGCAGAAACAATATATGTACCTGAACTCTAACCTCAATATTACAATTAGAACATATGTAGTAGATGATTTGGTTTTCAACTTTTAGTTCTTATTGTTAACTTGGTTAACAGATATGGAATAAAATGTGTAATATTTCAAATGTTTGTTTCTTTATATTATTTTGAGAAGTACAAACAGCAAATATATTGCATTAATAGATGGTTTTCCAAAAAAAGATGGTACCTAATTGTTTGCATTTCTGATTCCTGTGATGGGAATTGAACATTTATTATATAAGTAAAAATTAAGTTACAAGTTTGCATTCTGAGTGCATATTAAGGTTTTGCTGGTTTATAGAGCTGAAATTTCCTTACCTCCGAAGTATTTAATTTTCAATATCTGTAAATGAACTACTACTGAGATTGAGGAAAGGCTATATAATACAGATAGTCCACAAAACATTGTTATGCTCCTAGATCAAATCCACTGATGAAAATAAACGGTTTGTATTTACTGCGCAGACTGTGGAATACTGAAAAGTTGCACTCAAAAGCTCACTAGATACCACTGAGCATTAGCTCTTACAGGCTTTACTCCTTTTGTATTTACTGTGCAATTACAGAAAAGCTACAATAAAAAGTCTGCTACACAGCATGCAGCATTAGCTCTTACAGGCTTTACTCCTTTTGTCACCATTCTCCAATGCAGTGAACATAGTGCTTGTATTACAATTAGACCCTAGATATTAAACCAAATGCCTAATTCCTTTAGGAATGGAAAATCTATGACATGTTACTGGAAAATTAACAGGTTTTTGGTGGCATTCCACATCAATTCAGTAAATTTTAATTGTTTGTACACGAAATTATGCATGATATTTGTTATATAATTGTTATTCTCTTAGTTGTCTGATGTAAAATTGCAGAGAGTAAGGAGACTTCCTACTCCCAGGCTACTGAGTTAAATGGTTTGGAAATGCTACATGGGCTGTAGCCATCAAGAAATATTCTCAGTTGCTAATTAATAATAATTTTGGTTTTCTAATATCTGATTTTACACTGCCCACAATTTTCTCTTTACATAATTATTTAGCATATGTTGATAATGAACTTGATTGTAACATGCAGAGGAAATACAACCAAACTTTCTTACATAAAGGTTATTAAAATGTTTCAACTTACAAGCAGATACAGTTGTCTGCAAATCTCCTCTTAGTGTATCCCCATTGAAAATGCTTATAAAAGCAAAAGGAAAGCAAATAAATTAACTTAGGAGTGAGCTTAGAAGTGGATACACACTCTTCAATATCTGGTTCCCATCTTCCCGCCCCTTTTAGGTGTTTTACTTTTATAGGCAAATTGTGTTATGAACACAACAAATGTTGCCATTTGTTCGTTAAATCACATGCAAAGTGGGAACTGCTAACCTAAATAAAAAGTGAAATCCGCTAAATATGTGATGTGCTGTTGTTTCTGCGAATGTGAATCCTTCAAGTTTTAGACACGCAGATCCCTCGGCTATGCCCTGTTGTCGCCAACTTGCTATACTCGTCTCCTTCTAAAACACATCCCTCAGTTACGCTTTGAGGCTGAGTATCTTACCGGCTTTGGTGGCATTAGTTATTCATATGTTGCTAGCATTACATTAGAGCAAGCGTATGACATAGATTGACATCTGTTGGACATATAACACATCATTTTCATCACTGTGGAGGGTACACTAAGAGGAGAATGTCGCAGTTGTCTTTTATTTTGCTGTGTCTTCCATTTTCTCAGTTGGTAAATCATCACCGTCTGTGCATATTGCTTGGAATAAAATAATGGCGGCTTGTCTTTATTTTTACATGCATTTTCTGTGGAGTAGCAACAATTACTCTATAGCTTTCTCAACAAAAAGTCAACACCTGTCTAAACAATTTTCTTTTATGACTCTGTGTTTGTATTCTATATGCGGTATTTTAAAGCCTTTTTAGTCATTTAGGAGTTGAAATTAAAAGCTGTCTTAAAGCCTATGTTCCTTGGGAAGAACATGGGTATTCAATGGTGAAAGAATTATAGAAGTATAGGATGTCCACAGAAAACACCGTGATTATAAACAGGTATAGCTGTCAGTTGCTGGATTTACATGAATCTGGTGCCATTAGAAAGATTAGGTAACTCAAAACATTTTAGCAACCTACCTCAGAGACACTGAATATGTACTCCACATGTCACGCTGTAGATATCAGACGGTATATGCCATGGGTGCTCCAACATATCTACAAGGATGGGCTCACTGACGGCAGTGATACAAATTTGGAGCTCTTGCAGATTTGAGGTAGTGTGGTATGTACACAAGATTCTGATTGGGTTTTCCTTTTATCGCACAAGGGCATTCCATGTGAAATTGAACAGCAAAAAGTCTTGCATTTTTTGTTTCCATTATAATTTTTTCTATTAAGGGGTGCTAAGGAAAGCATATTTATAAAATATTAGCATCTAAAACTCAATGGTTGTCATGTTACTGAACGATAAATGTATTGTATTAATTCATTTTGTTGCATTTTAAGTGCACATAGCTCTGGAACCCTTTATTTCAGAATATTGTACCAAATCTCATTTTGTAGATAAAAGTCCACATTTCATTACAGCATATACCAATTATTTTTGTAATATTCAAAAATCTATATACATAAGCATCCCTGGATTTTCATAAAACTAAAATATTAGGTTCAGAATAATCATAGTGTTATTAAGAGATGCCGGCGATTTTGGTAAAGCAGGAATGTTAGGATGTTCGTAGTTATAACACAAGTGAATAAACGCAGCAATTTATATGGTTAATGCATTATCATCAAGCGCTCTGTGAAGAAATACTCAGAACTGCATAACGCTTAGTATACGCTCTCATTGTTTAACCTAACACAATAACAGCTTGCTTGATCTTGTGCGAGAGCAACCATGAGCACATATTTTACTACTCCCATGCATAAAGTAACCTACTTCTTTATTTTGAACAAATCCTTATCAGTCACTATTACAGTAAAATATATGTTTGTGTTTAAATTATGGAATCTTACCATATATAATACAATTAATTTTTTAATCCTTTACTGCTTACACTTGAAAAAACAGAAATTTCTTCACTTAATAAAAATAAGAACATTTACTATCAGTATGAAATGGAATAAAAATAAGCTTGATTTAAATAAAGAGAGATGAAGGTTGTTACACTACATCACTAAAATGTTCTTATTGAACGTGTTTCGGGAGACGGTTTGCTCCCATCGTCAGCATGTTTTCAACTGAGTTTGCCGGTTATTGCCTGGGGAATGTGTGTGGCTAGTGGTGTTCTCTGGTACTGGGTGGCAGCAGTTCGAAGTTCATTAGGTGATTCCTGTGTTTGACGATATGTATTTTTTCCCAGATGTCCAATTCATTGCTGCTGTTGATCGGTTTTAAGAGTTTTATATTCGGAGTGATTTATGGTTTGAAGACTAGAAGTGATGTGCTACTGCTGATTTATCTGGCTGCTTTTGGTAAATGCATCTCATATGCTCTTTAAGTCTTATTTCAAGATTTCTTTTGGTTCTTCCTATGTACACCAGGTTACAGTCATTACAAACAATTTGATATATACCAGCTGATTTATCGTTGGGGATAGGATCTTTTGTTCTGTTGCATAGTAGTTTCTGTATACTGTGGTTATTCTGTGGAGACAGGGTGATGTATTTCTTGAAAATCCTTTGAAATTTATGATGTGTCCAAGGGTGATAAGTGAATTTCCTATATGCTTGTGGTTTTTGTTGTCTGAGTAAAGTAGTCGTTTGTTGGATGTATTTCTGTCCTTCAAACTTTTTTATCTTCTTATCTATTGTTTTTTTCTGGTATCCTTTATAGTGGCTATGTGGATAATGTGTTGGTATTCTTTCTGGTATTCCTCTTTCTCCAATGGTATATGTACTAACCTGTTTGTAATACTATTTAAAATTGCATGTTTGTGGCTTGTAGGATTGTAGCTATTGTTTTTAATATAATTTTCTGTGTGAGTTGGTTTTCTGTAAATGCTAAATGTTAGTTTGTTGTGTGCATTATTTCTGATGATCCTGATGTCTAGGTAAGGTAATTGGCTATTTTCTTCTTTTTCTGTTGTGAATTTAATAGATCTTTTTTGTAAATTTAATAATTTCAAAGCATCTTCTGAAAGCTTTTTTGGAACAATAGCAAAAATATCATGACACATTACTGTTACTAACTTCTATATCTTCAAAATTAATTGATTTAAATAATTATATTTAAGGTTTCAAAGTTATAACAGCTTGAAGTTGGGAATTTTAGGAAGATACGATAAATTTGAACAACTTTAATTGTAAAACTATGATGTTTTGAATTTTAAGAGTTTGCATAAGCATTGTATCTGGCTTGTCTCCAAATGCAAAAAGTTTTGTTTTGTTTAAAAAATGCACGGTAGTTTTTTCTTCTATTTCAGACAATGTCCCATATGCATCCATGCTCCACAAAAACTCTCTACCACTTCAGAATAAATTGTCATTAGCTGCCTCATGTTGAAAATACCATCTGAAAGCATGCTGAACTCTTCTGTCGGTTCGCCATAACCCTCTGAGTGCTGCAGAATTCACACTGAAGTGAAAATTTAATATTCACACCATTTAACACAATTTGCTGCTATCCAACAATGCCTAATAATAAGTGAAATAGCGGTAGCAGCATCTTTTTATCTTCTTGTGTTGATGTTTCGGTCAACAATATCAATTACACATCCCTGGGATTCTTTGAGATGTTCTTTCTAATGACACCAGTTTCGTGTAAATCCAGCAACTCATCACACTATACCTGTTTATAATCAGTGTGTTTCTGTGGACACCCTATACTTGAGTGGTTCAGAGATTACCCTATACACAACAAATTTTCTCTTTTTGAATTAGTATAGTTACGTATGAAATCTTAATTGGTAGAGATAATTATATCAGATCTTTTTCGGGAAGTGGGTTCCTATTTAACATGGCATTGTGAGGGTTGTATTGCAGCAATTTTCCTGTATGCCAGGGAGATGAGCTTTAGCTCTATTTTCCTGTGCCACTGATTTAATCAGAATGTTGATTTTTGGGATTACAGAGCTGTAATACATTATTCTGCTTATATGCATGTAGTCATTGTAATGCCAAATTGAGCTTAATCGTGTAGTGTTTCCTGTACCATCTAGTCAGCTTTTATTCATCTTATTCTGCAGATAGAGCTTGGATCATAATACTCAAATTCCAATCCAGCATTTACTGGTGAATAAGGAAAATAATGAAAACAGCCTAGTTATTGGAATGTTTTTACTTCCTTGCCCAAAATTTGATACAAAGATTTCACCAAATATACATATTTTGAGGCTCCCTCAATTCAAAAAAAAAAAAAAAAAACTCAGAAAAAGCTCTATGTATGTGTGTGTATTCGTCCACCTATATGTGTTTGTGAACAGCACAACTCAAAAAGAAAAAGTTGGTTAAATATCAAATTATTATTTTGATTCATTCTGAGTGACTTTTGTATAAAACCTTAAGAGAGAGAGAAAAACTTCCTACACAAAAAAATGTAGATCTTGTTAAAACACACAGTTAATGTTAAATAGAGCTTTTGAGGCATTTCCAAGATTTTTTTTATTATTGGTTTGAATTGTCAACTAGTTAATACATTTTTTAACTGCTATTGTTTTCCCTTCGTGGTTATGCAAAGAGAACAGAATTTCAAAGCCATCAGATGTTTTTCTCAATTAACATGAAGCAGATAAAGAATAAGCTTTTGTAAAAATAGTTTGTAGAAGAATGAGTAGAAAAAATCACATGAATGTAACACCTACAATTTTTCTACAAAGTGATTTATAAATAAGTGTACATCATGGAGACTGAAAAGACTAAAGTCATTTGTTTATGTGCTGCTGAGTTGCACTGTACATTCACTGTTTTAGCCAGGGGCTGGAACCTGCCTAAGCAATAGTCACACTCAAGGTAAATACACATGATAGTCC
Organism: Deroplatys truncata; assembly: GCA_030765065.1. Taxonomy (NCBI): domain Eukaryota; kingdom Metazoa; phylum Arthropoda; class Insecta; order Mantodea; family Mantidae; genus Deroplatys; species Deroplatys truncata. The sequence continues at coordinate 27,467,032 of CM060981.1, read as the reverse complement.
CTATACTTGACATTCCAGGGTATAAAGACACCCCTCATCTGCCTAAAACACCAGTGAATAGACAATAACACATTCCTTATGCAGTGTATCCTTTCTGTGAATTACAAATTCTAACCTGCTTTCATTTTGAATGGCTTTAATAAGAATAAAGGATAAGTTTCAATATTCTATGTCCCATTTATATAAAACAGTTGATCTATGAAACAGCTGTACAATGTTTTTCATAATGTTTTTAAGTAAAGTCTTTAAACATAGTTAAAGAAATTATTGTATGATAGCCACAGACAGCAACATGTGTAGCCAGTTCATAGTTAATTGGGTCTCCCTGTATAAATATTAATTTCTCCTTAATCTTGGCTTACTTTTGACCAGAGAAATGTTTAAGCTCAAGGTGTCTGATCTCAGTTCAGTGTACAAACTAGAAATACATGGGAATATCGACGGCTAAAAGATACACATGAAATTGCAGTGTGTCAGTTTGGATTTCAAACATAGCATATTAATAATTTGTGGCATTTTGCTTTTTAATAATGGTTGTATCAGGACATTAAAAAAAGTATAATATGATCTAGCAAAATAACCTTTCTCTGTTATCTCATTATTCTTTGCATGAAAAAGCCGAAGATTTTCAACTAAAAATGCATTTTTGTTTGTTTCTTTCTTTTCTTTACAAATAATACCGGGTGTTCAGATTTATTTAGCCGTTGCCAGTCAGATGTTTGTGCATGACAAATTTTGGTTTATCACCAGTCTCTAGCAAAAGATGAACGGAAGAGGTGGATATCTACAGTTTCAAGGATACCTTAGTAAAATGGGACTTGTATCGTACATTTCCAGTATTTACATTTGGAACTTCTTTCACTTGTGTCTTGTAAATTCACAATCTCAGCATGTATGCTGATAGTTAACACAAATAATAGGATGTTTTTTGTAGTGTAATGTGTCTTGGTTTTAACGGCAGAACTTTAACTTTTTTAATAAAAAATAACTAAACATTTTAGTTGTTTCTCCCTTTTTCGTTAATAAAAACAATGTTTTTTGCTTTTTATCATGTTTTGTCTTGGGACTTGATGAAATTCTGGACAAGAACAGAGAAAATAATTCACACAGCAGCCAATATCGTAACAATAGACTCTCCCTCATATCCTTCCAGTTCGGAAGTAGCATTCAACCATGTAAATTCTGTGGAAATATCCTAATGAAAAATGTTCTGCATCCCCGCAGTATATCAACCTGTTTACGAAGTTGGAAATGCATGCAGTCCAAGGTTGATTTCCATACCTCCCCTTTGAGACAAGGGGCTTGCTGAACTAATAATGATGTCATTCATTTAAACTGACTGGTAGTAAAGGCTGAGTAAATCTGAAGACCAGTTATATGCTGTTCACAGCTAATCGAAACCTAACCTCAAAATATTATAGCAAACTGTTTAGGTTTAATGAGCAGTTGATATTCAAAACAAGCTTACTTTCCATGATGGATGTATCATGGTGGCCATGCACAATACTGAAGCACTCATTGAATCTGAAACAGTTGGTGTTTTCAATAGTTATCTTAGAATATTTGCTACACTTTTCACCAATAAAGTTTAGATATATGAGTGAAACATATAAGCAATGAATTTGAAATGTCCTCCGTGGTCTAGTGGTACCATGCTAGCCTCTAGTTCCTGATGTCGCAGGTTCAAACCCGGCAGAGGGTGATGCATTTTTTCAGGTGTAAAAATCCTTAGCATGGCTCCCTTCAGAAGGGAAGTAAAGCCAGTGATACCATGTACTAGATTTATGACATGTAAAAGAATCTCAAGTCTGATAAAGAGGCCTCTGAGCAAAATTTCCAGCATTTCACACCCAGTATAAAATGGAACGCTAAGAAGCATAACAGTAAAAAGCGCCCATCAATAAAACTTAATTGAATCCGAAAGAGATGTTCTAAATAGTTATCTTAGAATATTTGTGAAGCTTTTCAACGATAAAGTTTAGATATTTGAGTGAAACACAAAAGCAAATGCTTTTTGTGCTCTCATTTATAATGGAGTTTAATGTATTCCATCGAGAATTTAAGAACTTAAAATTCTAAATTTGAAATGTGAGGTTATGTTTCTCAATGCTTTTCTGTTTTACCTGAACCTTTCTGCATTTTTTAATGTTATTAAGTCCTTATATGCATAAAATTTCTACCTCTAGAGAAATATACAGAAACATCGTTACAGCCATTACTTCTTGCGCTTCATGCAAAAATACCTATTCAAATACTGCAGTTTATACAATGTTGCCAAGTTTTCTTTTATGGGCTTAATTCAAAACTTAGATCTGTTGATCTGAGATCAAGTTTTATACAATCAGGCATAAAATTTTCAAACCCAAATTATTTTAGGCACAGAAAGATATAGGTTTACATTTTCACATTTTGATTCACCCGTATTCTTTTAATGCATTTCTTTATTCCAATTAGCACCTCAAGTTTTCTCACTCCAAATGGATTAACAGCAAGATTTAAACAGGTTAAACAAATGTGCAGGGAAAGGAGTATCTATTTATACAGATACAGAGTGAACACTAAATTCTCTCTTTGAAAAGCAAATAGGAAAAGTGTTATTTCTGTGGACAATGCTTTTCTATGCATGGGTTTAAGCACAGAATACAGCTTCCACATGTTTTCATGAAATATCTCATACTAAATTGCTCTTTCCCCTCTCCAAGCACTATGCACACAATTTGCTAAGAATACAGTTAACACCAGATCATGATGGGGGTGGTTGAAATGCACACTTTGAAAACTGATTCCTGATTGATGTATGCATTGTAAATATCATGTATTACACTGAAGAAAAACCAGCTATGGCTTATAGTACAGTTGAACACTGTGATGTGCGCTTGGGGTTGGAAATCCTTGTTTTTGCCACCTTGATTCACATGTATTTGAACATCTAGATCGGCAGATGAAAATAGTAATGGTTGTGTTGCCTACCGTGGTACAAATTTGCTAACTTTTCAGGAACAAGTGCATTTCACTCACGTCACAGCATTGGGTTTTCTTGACATTTAAACGCAATAACCATGCAATGCAGATCAAAGCAACTATTTGCTCATTTGGCTTCAGAGTATAAATGCCTATATCGCCATAGCTAATCATAAAACTATGCCAATTTCATATTGAATTTCTTGCAATATCCTGGTCTTCAAATACAGCATTTAAGTATTCACCCTGTATAATACCTACAGGAAATCTGATAAGGCAAGGTTGGAATTTTAAGAAAATACAATTTTATAGCTGACACACTATTGTTTCATAACATGTTGCACTTTGTTGTTAAATGTTGTACGTAATGAAAATTGAAGAATTAGACCTAAGGGAATATTGGAAGTAAATTTCTGAAACTGTAGCTGGTTGGAGAGTAAGGTTCTACTAATGCCAAGTTTATTACACATGATGAACTCCTTGGTATAGTGCTAACTGTGAATTGCTATTATTGTGTAATTTCTTTAAAGAACTCTAACCTCAAAAACATTCTTATGGTCAACTAATGCACACCAGTGCATACTATTATTCAGTCTACAGCTGCATTAAAAACTGTATTTGATGACCAAATAATTGAGCCTATACAGTTTCCCCTTGCTTTACTCCACCAACAGTAAACAAAAGCACATGCATCTAGTTTTCTCTTATTGGTTGCTGGATGCATAACTCCTTATTGCAATAGAAATTAGTTATGTGATTAAAAGTAGTTTCCCTTCGTATGTTTGAAGAATCACACGAAAATGTAAGCATGTGCATAAGTTATACTAATATGTGGAGGCATTGACTCATTTATACACTGCCGGGCAAAAAAAGTGTAACACTGAATTTTCTTGAAAATGTAATGATCTCTTAAAGTCACTAAAGTTAAAAAATGATCATCTCTTTGCGATGTACATCTCAGGCGACCTGATCCAGGAAACCTGTCGTAGGCATTATGTTTGTAAAATTGTCCTACAGCTCACAGAAGACTTGTGGGGGTTGTTTCTAAAATTCTCGCAACAGCTTTTGCGCAATCAACAGGGCTAAGACGTCTTTCAGAGCACAAAATCTCAACACTATGCAGAATAATAAGTTAACATTCACAATGTGTGATATGATTTGTTTGCAGCCACAACAATGTTCAGTGTGGAATCGCAACAATGTCGGAGTGGCAGAAAAGTGTGGATTTGTAAAGCTTGATTGGCATACCGCAGCAATGTTGCAAAGCAGGCAAGGATCTTCTAAATGCACCAGAGAATATTTCTTAAGAACCATAGGTTTTCGTTTTCTTATTTGTAAAGTGCACATGAAAGCAAATTCTAGCAATGTACCTAAATGACAACACATTTCAACTGCATCTAAATTTTTCATAAGTGTTACACTTATATTAACACCACAGTATTGTGAAATGTGTTTGAAGTTGACTCGTGTAGTAGAAGGCACCTGCACTTTGATTAGATTACTGCTTGGTGCTTGACTGCAGATTAACACTTCAGTTAAGCATAAAGCCTGAAGTGCATTATGAGTCTTATTCAAAGACGAAGGAAAGCGCATGAGTTTTTCGTATATCATATGTAAATGCTACATAAAGGCAGAATCTACAGGTACCTTTCAGTTCAAACATCATAGGGGAAACAATTACTTTGTGGTAAGAAAAAAATTATGTTATAGATGAGCTCATATCCGAATTTATAAGTAAAATGTTAGCAGTGTAGGGAAAACCCAAAAAGAAATTAAAACAACTGGAAAGTTCCTTTTTCCGATAAAGAACCAGACATACAGAATCAGAGTCCGACAGGGAAGGCATTGCACCACTAGCAACTCAGTAAATGTAAGACAAATATTATTTAATAATGGTTCACAATTGCATGCATCAGACACTTCATCGGTAAATTCAATTGCAGCCATGTTGTCCGTTAGTCCCATGGTCTCCACGTTACGAAATGTTCAATTTATGGCATGAGCAGCTTTAACCAATCAGGGTAAAATGGACACTGAGTAACACATTTTGGTATGCTTGCATGCAGAGTAAGCTTAGAAGAAACAGGGTTTAGTGTTCTGGACTCAAGCCCACCCATGCAGGTGTGAATTGTTTGTCTCATATATAGGATTGGTGACCACTCAGCATTGTGAAAAATTTAAGCTGCATAATAGTGATTGTAGGTCGTCATCTTCTTCTTCTTCTTCTTCAACTTCCCTGTTCTACCACTATCGAGGTGTCAGGGGTTTGCCTCGGATCCATTTTTTAAACTCCATCCTATCCTTTACCAGTCTATTAAACTGATCCCAAGTCTTTCCTCTTTTAGCCACCGCTCTTTTAATCACTTCTTCCCAGGTTATCCTTGGTCTTCCTTTCGGATTCCTTCCTAATGGTCTTGCTTCTAAAAATTGGCGTACTTTCCGGTCTGTATCCATTCTTTTTACATGTCCATACCATGTAAACTGTCTTTCTTCTATCCTCGTATTTACCGATGGCACTTTGAGTTCATCTCTTATCCTTTCATTCCTTATTCTATCTTGTCGTGTCTTTCTAACTATTCTTCTTAAGCATTTCATTTGCGTTGCATTCACCATGCTTAATTCACTTTTTGTTGTTATCCAGCTTTCACTTCCATAGATAAGTATTGGTTCTATAACTGTTTTATATACTTTAGTTTTTGTCCTCTTATCTACTTCTTCTTTCCCAAAAACACATTTACTTAGTGTATAATATGCTTTAGTAGCTTGTGATTGTAGGTCATGAAACCAATATGCTGGCTGGGGAAATGACAGTGCTGATTCATCTCCCTATATCAGCTGGATGATTGTTCACCTATGTGTATGCAAGGCCAGCAGTTGAGTTAGTTGGCCCAGAGCTGGCATGCCATAAACAGTATTTTAGTGTTCAAAGGTACCAACTTCATCTAGAATCAGAAGGAAATCTTTTTGTTTTCTTTCCTATTTTGCACAGCAATCAGGCGGGAAACACCAGGCCTGCACAGGTACATTAAGCTAGGAGTGTCTTAGGAGTTGAGGACTGTTGGTTGCATCACATATAATAAACGTAGAATAACCATATTGCTTCTTATTTTGCACATTAATCAGGAGAGACATGCCAGGCAGTCTGTTGCATCATATATAATAAACCTGTATATTCATATTACTTCTTATTTTGCACATTAATCAGGAGAGACATGCCAGGCAGTCTGTTGCATCATATATAATAAACCTGTATATTCATATTACTTCTTATTTTGTACATTAATCAGGAGAAGAATGCCAGGACAGTCTTCCACTACTGCACAGGTACATTAAGCTAGGAGTGTCTTAGGAGTTGAGGACTGTTGGTTGCATCACATATAATAAACGTAGAATAACCATATTGCTTCTTATTTTGCACATTAATCAGGAGAGACATGCCAGGCAGTCTGTTGCATCATATATAATAAACCTGTATATTCATATTACTTCTTATTTTGCACATTAATCAGGAGAGACATGCCAGGCAGTCTGTTGCATCATATATAATAAACCTGTATATTCATATTACTTCTTATTTTGTACATTAATCAGGAGAAGAATGCCAGGACAGTCTTCCACTACTGCACAGGTACATTAAGCTAGGAGTGTCTTAGGAGTTGAGGACTGTTGGTTGCATCACATATAATAAACGTAGAATAACCATATTGCTTCTTATTTTGTACATTAATCAGGAGAAGAATGCCAGGACAGTCTTCCACTACTGCATGGGTAGATTAAGCTAGGAGTGTCACAGGAGTAGAGGGATGTCAGTTGCATCACATAATATAATAAACCTGGTATACGCATCAAAATGTTGCCTGTTGTTTTATTTTGGTTTTTATATTAGTGAAATTTTCATCTTTAAACACTAAATTTTATTTTCTGGGATGCTCTCAAAGTAAGGTACTCAAATGCAACATAATATGAAACAAAAGATGTCAGAAACTTGTGGATAACAGTTAATTTAAAACTTTATTAGCAGTTATAACTGAACATGTACTGAATATACTGATTCTCCATTTATGTTCCCTAATGTTTTATAAATGTGCATGCAAACTGCTAAGAGCTAGTCATGAAAATGAAAAATATAGGATATAAAAATCAACAGTGTTCAATCCACATCAAAATGAGCACATTATTAAGCTGTTATCTGGTCTATGATTTACAATAATATAAAATTCAGAAGCCTAATCAAATTGGCTTTGCTTACAGTTGTAACAACTTCCTATAACACAGGTACAGAAATAAACTTTTATCTTACTAGTTTTGCTTCATTTGGAGATATGTTCAGCAGTTATTCTGAAACTACTAATAAGGAGTAGGTATTTTCACGAGACTGTAATTTTCTGGGTAAGAGTGCATAGAAAATAATGAGATATATATCTGATATTCTCTCCTACAGGTCCTGGTTTGGTAAAATGAATATTCATGATTAATTCAGTCTTTTGTCCTGTATTGCATTTATAAATATGATGTAGCAAATCACCATAGTAAGGGGCCATTCACATTGCTTGATGCAGACGTAAATTTGGCCTTATACTTATAATGTAAATATAGAAGTTAGCAAGCTCCAAGCTTCTATGTTTATGTTTACGTCAAACATAAGAGACTAACCAATCAGAGAGATTCTCAACACATGATTATTCTGCCATCTACCAACAAATTTTCTGTCACCATGTGTTGACTTTATAACTGCCATTCTGTGTAAAATCACGGAACAGATCACTAGGATATGTATAAAAATTGCAGCAAAACAAATTGTGATGGAGATGTTGCTTTTTTGTGAGTTTAACGTCTTATAATCAGGTAGCTAAAGTGTTAATTTTGATACATTTATACTAGACCAATGCCCGGCGTCTGAGAGGAGTTCAAATCCATTAGTTTTGTGGGCATTAGGGAGAGCCAGGTTTTGTGCACAAGACTGTGTATATTCTTGTAGTAGTTATAATGGGGAACACAATTATAATCACAAAAGTCTTCTGAGAAAACAATTCATATACCAGATTTCGAACAGACAGATGTTTCAGCGTGTTTCAACACTGAATATTTGTAACCAACACACACTTAGCTTGTTACAATGCCATGCTTAATACAGTACTCTTAGCCCAGTGGTAGTCAGCTTGCTGTTCCTGAGATTGCAAGTTCAAATGTCCGTGGAGATACTCAATAAGTATATTTTTTTCTCCTTTTTCTCCTTTATGCAACTTACCCACTACTTCATGCCAAGCACGGTGTGGAGGCAGCCGAAATCAGTGCCTTGTATTATAGAGTTAGCCAAAGAAGTGCACATAAGTTGATGATTGTGAACCACGTGCTCACTTGAAGAGACTTTGAAAAAATGTTAACTGCTCATGAGACAGGCCACTTTTAGTTTGACAAAGTGTACTTAACCACTTTTGATGGTCACTTTGCAGGCCGCCATATTAGCTCAGATGTTTTATGCTCTCTTACAACTAGCAATTGTTTATCTTTCCATTGTGAATGACAACATATCGCATTAGCTTTATCTTCAGCTTTACGTCATTAAGTTAATGCTTAATTTGTGAATGGTCCTATATCGGTCATATTGAACTCATGAGAAACAATTTTTTTTAACTACATGAATTTATTTTTGAGAAAACAAAGGAGCATTATTTTCATACTTTTCTTCGCTTTCACATAGAGATGGTTATTTTTAACTTTCTCTTCCACCTACCCAAATTAAGAAAGAGGAAGCACTGTATTTCACCCACTGGAAATAATGTTTTGGAATCCCCTGAATCCAAACACATAACTCAAAGCTTTGTAGATAGGTTCAGCATCTCAAGAATATCTTCCCATCTCCCCATTATAAGGAAAAAATGTTAATTATTTTTTAATTTCTCAAAGAAATGTCTAACAACTCCGATTAAATTGTCACATGTTTAAGAAATTTATATAGCTAATAAAATGTATATCTTGGACTTTCTGCAAATAACCTCTGATGTCCTCTTCGTTTGGAAAGAATTTAGTCGACTGAAAACTATGAGCAATACACAAAAGCTGTATATCTCATTAAAACACAAATTTATTTCAAGTACTCTTTTTTTGGCATAAGCCATTTCCAAAATATTTGTTGTTTTAATTTTTCAATATATTTATATTTTTCTAAGGGCTGTCACCATTCAGTTGTTTTTCGTAATGTTCATGGAAAGGCTATTGATTTTAGTTTGTCAGTATATAAAGATTTGACTGTACTCTCAGCCTTCTGTATTCTCTTATACCTATAGCAATGAGCCATATGCATAAAATGTTTTATTTTATCTATAGGAAAAGCTCGAAGGAATAACATATAATTCATTTTGTATGCATAAACACTAACCTAAAAGCTAAGAAGTTTATACTTTCATAATAATCAAATTTCCTATTAATTGAGCGCTTCTGCTTCTTTTGACCATTCTCATTTAAAACTTAACATGACAGATAATAGAAGGCCGCAAACTCCAACAATTAGAAAGCCTCAGCAGTGCAGGAATTAAAGATGACGTTGCCAATAAAGTAACCACTTAACCACTCCACATTCTGTTTATCAAATCGATATAATTGCTTGAAGTCAGAATCGCTTGGCTGTTCTTTTTCTTTAAACGTCTTTCTACTCAAACTTGCAGTCATTTTAGTTTATTATGCACATTTGCTAAACAAGTGAAGCCTGAGGAAAGACATGCTATGATTTTTTTTAGTATTGCCTAGGGAGCAAACTCTGTTCCTATGTTTTATGCACGACAATCATAGCTGAGGCAGTATTTTTAACATTTAAATGATTTCAGACTAATTATATAATATAAAATATAATAACAGCCCGACTTAAAGCAATATGTGTATGTAACAATATATAAAAAGTGATATTACAGTCATTGTATATGTTTGTATTATTGTATACATTGTAATAATGTTATGTGAATTGTATTACGTAATTTAATAATGTAGGAGCTGTGAGAATAGGTTAAAAGTTGCTAACAATGAGGTAAACTTTAGGCAATAATGAATTTGAAAGTTTAACAATACTACTTGTGATTCTTGGAAGCAATAATGTAATTTTTGTGACAGTTCATAAAATAGCCAATCAACAACCAGAAAAACTTTAGTTAAATGAAGGTATTCTATTGGAGTAGGATTAGCCAATCAGAAACCGAAATATAGCAAAATTTACGAATCTAGAAGTCAGTTGCTTGTAAACAGCAACCGGACACAAGATGCGTCCTTGAGAAATTTAATACGTATCCATGTGAGACGAAAATAGTTTTACATGTTAAAAATTAATAATAAAAAAAATCTCACAGCTCTCTATGTCAGTGAAGTGTTATTTAAATCGTATCAAGCATTAATAAAAGGAGTGATGTAAAATTATAATCTGTGTAAGCCTACCTTCTTCAGTCACACCACTCCCTGCCAAGACATTCATGTCTCTAAAAAAAAATATAAATACTGATGCAGACGAGGCAAACATAAATATATAATACATCTTCTTCAAATTGGCTCCCAAAGCGTGGTGCAAACAACGTAAAGACAATACTCCATCCTCATAGTATATTCTAAGGGTGGAAGTAGATCGATAATGTGCTAAGAGGAAAAGCATATACTAAGCTTTTATGCAAGCTGATCATAATATTTCCTTCCAAAACTGTAGGAAAAGAATTTATTTAAAGGTGATTTAAACTTAAGTGATGTTAGTGTTACAATTCCGACTCACCTTTAAATAAATTCAATACACATCACTGTTTCTAGCTTCTTTTCATTACAATATCAATGTAGGAAAAGAATTTACTATATTTTATGAATACGGCTCAATGTATAATGAAATCATTTCTACTAATGCTTATCTCAATTAACATGAAGTAAATAGAAAAATATGCTTTTGTAAGAATAGTTGTAGTAGAAAGACAAAAGTAAATGATAGTGGCTAGAGAAAGTTATGTGAATGTAACACCACATGTTTTTTGTGATATATTAATTTGTTTCTGCTGAACCAGGGCCTGTAAAAGAGAATCTCCCATTATATTCAGTATACTTTCAAACCAAAACTTACTGCTTTGATTTTAAGCAACGATCTACAAATGTCTACTTATAAATAGGAAAACTAATTTCTAAGCCTCTACTATAAAACACAGAATCATCTATAAAAATACAACAGTTCTGGCAGCTTCAAGATTTCAGAAATATATCAAATAGCAATATTTATCTACAAGTAACCAAAATTTCATACGTGTACTTTTCTCAATCCTTTAAACATATTTATTTATGTACATTTATAACTTAATAAACAGCAATATACAGATCTTAGAATTATTGATTATTTCTGTTCACAAAAAAATAAAATAAATACCTGAATATTCTGGGTTGTAAAAATGCTTCAATTAATTTACCATGTGAAAGACATTGCAGTTTAAATATCACATCTGTTTTCTTTTCCTTACATTATTTAAAATTAAAGCCATAAATGTATCTGGAACATTCCATTATTTCTTTTTCACAGAACTTTACAAATGGAAGGAATCAATAAATATTTAGCATTGTTCACACGCTCTAGGGTGCTATGAGGCATTTGTTTCTATTTACTTTAATGCGTGATCATATACCAAAGTGGACTCAGTATCAAAATTAAAGTTATCCACATCCGTCTGTGGTCATAACAACATTCTTTCTCTGACCAATGAAACATTTTCTTACTTCACACAGTTGATGATAATAATAATGTTTCTGCTCAACTGAAACAAAACCAAATGCCAAGCAAAAATTCCTTCTGGAGCTGATTCAACATTGGTTTGAAACTTCAACACTTTATCAACTGACAATCAGGGACAGAAATGCCTTGAATCTAGACATCACAGCTGCCTATCTGTCGCTTTTATCACATTGATTTTATAATTTTCATTTTATCAAATAATTTTTTAAAACATCCTGGGCCAGTTTCACCAACAGATGCTAAATTTTAATAAAATGTTAAACTGATTTAACACTGAAGTTAACACAAATTCTGTTTCATCAAACAATGTTAACTTTAATGTGTTAAAGTCAGTGTTAAGTTAACATCTCGATACCCCTGTGTCAAGGCGTTTAACAAATGTTAGAAATTGGAAAATGGCTGCCCCAAACAAAGCTGTTGATGCAAGTTTGCTACAATTGGCATTTTTGAATGTCATTTCTAATAGAAAAGTAATCGTACGTCATAATAAATTTGAATCCCTACAAAAGGACAACTTTTTAAAGCAATATAGACTGTCCAAGGAGTCATAAGCATGGTTTTATGGGAAATACGAGAGGTTAGAATACTACCGTGTTAATTAGGTACTTAGATTTTATGCTACTAACATTTTTAATTTAGTTGTGATAATGTTGGAATTTCCAAAGCTACTGTTTGTGGGTTTATCTGGAAGGTTTCCAAAGCAATTGCTTCAAGAAGCAAACAGTATTTTTTTCGGGTCTGCTTGATTAATCAGCGATAAACATTTTCGTCCACTTGAGTTTCAATGCAGTGTCCACCACCAGTTTTAAACCATTTTAAATGCTCTTCAGACCTAACGTTTCTGGTGCTGCACTTTATGTTAGCATAAAATTGCCGTAGTTGCTTACTGGACTTAAGAGAAATGTGTTTATTCCAATTAAATTAAGCCTGGGTTTTGTTCCAGGCTGCAATCTTATCCTTTAATGTAAGAACATCAGCTTTGTTGCACATGATAATACGTCTATGCTTATTAACTAATGTTAATTAACACATTTCAAATGGTGAAACATTTATTTCAGTTGACATTGTGATTCTAACCTCAAACAACCAGCAGCATCACATGGCCATTGCCATGAATGTAAATAGTTGTTGGCTACTAAGGCAGAGAGCGCGGCAATGCATAGACAAAAGTGCATTGGAGTACGTTCAGAAGCAGTGTAGTTCGGCCACCGCCTTCTCGAAAGCTAGTGTTCGTAGTTGTCTTTGACGTTAACAAAATATTAGCTAATAATGTGCTGTAAAAGCTTGATGAAACGCAAAAGTTTTAACCTTATGTTAAACTTTGAACACCTTGTTAACAAACAAGATGTTAGAGTATTTTTAACATCGGTTGGTGAAACCAGCCCTCTATGTTGTATGTATACTAGTCAACCATGTTATGAATGCGTGCAGTGGGATGAACTAAACAGTTACTGCAGTGCAAGCAAATCATGCATATATACTATAGTGGCTGGGCCACAAAGCGAGTGCTCAGTATTTTTGAGTGGCTTCTTTTTAAAACATTTTCCAAACTATATATGAATGAGTTATTTTGCATCTTTTTTCTACATTAACTTAAGATCACAGCCTTTTAACACAGCTGTTACTATTAATAACAAGTTTTTTGCTATTTAATATAAACCAAAAGTATTTGTCTACTTAGTATTCTTGTTTCTAACCCACTCTTTACGGAGTTGCATTAAAAGTGTACAATTTGTGTTCAAAGCTTTTCGTGGCATTAGCTGCTTTTTTTAAATATTTCACATTGCAAGTTTAAACCTTCCCTAAACTTCATGTGACAGACAGGCTTGAAAGTCTGCAATTCGTATTTCTTTCCCCCTTTTCTTTCCTATCCATCTCAAGGGCTTGTTATCATAAATAAACATTTGAATGCTGTTTCCAGAAGTTGAAACCTTCATGCTTAATTTGAAACAATTCCTAGCTTTAAATATATGGGTGACATAGAAAGGACAGAAGACAGAAGAATCACTTTTTATATAAATACTATAATATCTAATGAATATATGCATACTTGCCGATTTCCTGAAATTAAAATCTGTAAAACTTTCCAGCAAAGTGCAATGACATGAAATTTATAATATATAAAATGCTCAGCACAGTAAATATACAAAAATTGCATGAGAGGTAAATAGGAATTCCATTTTTTAATAATCCTTACAGCTTCTTTCAGTCCCACAAATTTTTAAATTGTATATAAACCTTAAAATTAAATAAATAGAAATAAATATTTTGGTACCTGGTCGATTTTGGCATATGACCATTTAATTCTACTTGTTTCTCTCACACACACACATACACGCACGCGCACACACACACATGCATGCACTCCTCTCATTTAAATTGGGCAACAAATCCTAACAAGAACATCAACAAAGATATGAACACAAGAGATTGCAAAAAGCATATTTTTGGGATTGATGTTCCACCTTCTATCTATTCACTGCAAGCGACGTATTTATAATAGTTTTAACACACTGGATATGACCATTGTGAGCGTTTAGTACATTGTTTAACACTCATGTGTGATCAGTTATTGTCACACAGTCTCGACCATTCCTTTCCTTCGAGTCTTTCTCTCCTCCAAACTGCCACTTTCTGGCAACTGCATGAATGAAGTCTCTTCTGCTGGCTTCTCCAAGATTGCTGTGGGTTCCGTCAAATCTGGTTGAACCTCTGTGAAGACTTCCAATGACGAGGTTGGGGCAGGAGATGGAAATGATGATCTTTTATGGGGATACTGTGGTGGCGGAGTTGGTGGCGTTGCTGCTCCATTGTTTATGTCTGCAAGTGGACTGGAAACTGTAGAACTGCGAGATTTGTGCTGCAAATATTCATTCACTGTTGAAAATTAATACTTGCTACTAATTATGCTCAGCTAAATACACTATCAGAAAAGAAAACAATTTGGAAATGCAGTAAACTCCCAATTATGTGGGCTAATGAATGGGAGAACAAGCACAGAAAATCGAAAAACACAAATAATCCAATTTAATACAAATTTATTGGCAACACATTTTAAATAAAGGCACAAAAGGATTTACTTTGAAAAATACGAGTTATATGTGTTTGTGGGAAGAATTCAAAGTTTTTCTTGTAGCCAAAAGCTACAAGAAGCATGTCATTGTAATCAAATATACAGGGTGTATTATAATTAATAGCACAAACTGACACAGTTGAAAGTATATGATATTAAAAGCAAAAACATTTGTGTAAACATGGGTCCGCAAACAAGCCATGTGCGAGATTTATTATTGCAAATGTGTGGTTATGAGCTGCCACTGATGTGAATTGCTTAGGGATGTTCCCTTGAGCAACGTCAGAGTATGTGGTACATGCACGATGGAGCACCAGCACATTTTGCTGCTACTGTGTGAAGACATCTATCAGGAGATATAGTCCAAGATGGATAGGTCAAGAAGGGCCTGTACCTTGGCCTCCACGATGAAGCAGTATTTTTAACACTTAAATGATTTCAGCCAAATTATATAATATATATATTCAATAACAGCCCACCTTAAAGCAATATGTGTATGTAACAATATATAAAAAGTGTATATTACAGTCATTATATATGTTTATATTATTGTATACATGTAATAATGTTATCTGAATGTATTACATAATTTAATAATGTAGGAGCTGTGAGAATAATAGGTTAAAAGATGCTAACAATGAAGTAACAATGAGGTAACCTTGAGGCAATAATGAATTTGAAAGTTCAATAATAATACTACTAGTGATCTTGGAGCAACAATAATGTAATTTTTGTGACAGTTTATAAAATAGCCAATCAACAACCATAAAAAGCTTTAGTTAAATGAAGGTATTCTATTGGAGTAGGATTAGCCAATCAGAGACTTGAAGTACAGAAATTTACAAATTTAGGCGGTAGAAATGAAATCAGTTGCTTGTAGACAGTGCTCATAACTGGACGTGTTGGTTGTAGACAGTGTTCCTGACGCAAGATGTGTCCTTGAGAAATTGTATTCATGCGAGACGAAAATAGTTTACATGTTAAAAAGTGCAAGTAATTAACAAAAGAATCTCACAGCTCTCTATATCAGTGAAGTGTTATTTAAATTGTGTCAAGGATTAACAAATGTAGTGAAGTAAAATTATAATCTGTGTAAGCCTACATTCTTAGCCGCACTATGCCCTGCCAAGACATTCATGTCTCTAAAAAATAAAAATACTGACACAGCCGAGGCAAACATAAATATATAATATTTAAAGAAACAGTCAAAATTATAAAGTTAATATTTTTAAATTTGGGGCAAAGGCTACCGGGTACCATACGTGCGGTTGCAACTACTTCAAGTTCGGCTCCCCAACAGTTGAACTACAATACAACTCCTACTTCAAATTGGTTTTCCATACGTGAAGCAAGAACCTACTTCAACGATCACTTGATCTCTCAGATTTTTCTATATGGGGTCACCTCAAAAGTATAGTGTGCAGTATTCCCGTTGATACCATTGAAGTACTGGAACAGAGAATTGCTACATGCCTGTAGCACTTGTACATGGTTGTCAATTAATAATGGTCTGTAGAGCGCACATGCACTAATCGATCAATAAATCATCATTAAAAAAAAAGATGAGACGATCCAGGGGTGTTTGAAAAATTCGAAACTCACTGGAGATCCAGATGCAAGGACAACACTTTGAACACCTCCTTTAACAGGGAAGAGTGTACAGTATTAATAACATGGAACATACTAAAATAGAATTGTATTCCTTGTTAAGTTAAGCTATGAGTGAATTTTGAGGCAACTTAGAATGGCAATTATAAAACAAAAAGTCTACTTTTCAAATTCATTTTTACTAACTAAGACAATGTTGCTTATTGAAGCCAGTGATGGTTTGTAATCAAACATTTGCAATTATCTCGCACATGGCTCATTTGTGGACCCATGTTTACTGTAACATGTTATACTTTTAACCCTTTCAGTTTGCGCTATTAAATTGATACACCTGCATATGCATAATATTGAAATGCAATGCTATGGCTCACAGTCGAAAAGCACTCACTATTATCTTTTCTCCCTCATGCCGCTCTCTAAGTGGGTGACCTCAAACTTCTGGGACAAAATTTCTCATGAAATCAATCCATGAAAATGGCTTGGTCCATCCAGGCTACATGTTGATTATAGTAGCATACCAGAAGATCTTTAGCGTCCGTGTTCTTAAAATGATGTGATTTCTCAGCCTTTCCTATTACAAACGATTTCAGCTTGTGGATACTTGTCACAGCATAAAACAGTAATATGTGCTCCTTGGATGACTTAGTCCAGGAGCACCAACTTCATTCTTGAAGGCATGTGTCTCTGTTGGTACACATTTCCCCTACAATCCTGTTTCATCTGTATTGCATACGAGGTGTGATAAAAAAATAGCAGAATTTTTTTTTAATTTTGCAAGCTTTGTATATCTGAAGTTCAAAACTTGTTTTATCTTCTTGGTACACATGTTCCTGATGTATGTTTACATTTTCAGCTGTTTTAAATCTTTAGTTTATTGTTGATAGTCGAAAAAGTTATAAGTGTTTTCGAGTGCTTGGCAAAGTTTTACTTTTGAAAAAGATGGATCAAAGAATTTGCATTAAATTTTGCTTGAAAAAAGGAATAAAGTGCAGCACCACATTCAAAATGTTGACTGTGGCTTTTGGCGAATCTACTATCAATAAGACAAGAGTTTACGAGTGGTATAAATGTTCCAAAGAGGGTCGAGAAGACATTGAAGATGACAACCGCCCTGGACGCCCTAGCACATCAATTACTGACAATGTGGAAGCAAAGAAAATGATTCTGGAAAATCGCCAAATCACCATCAGAGAGGTTGCTGATGATGTTGGCACATCCTTTGGCTCATGGCAAGCAACTTTTTTGGACATTTTGGGCATGAAACATGTACAGCAAAGTTTGTTCCAAAATTGTTGAATTTCGACCAAAAACGACATCGCATAGACATCGCTCAGGAATTGCTGAATGAAGTCAAAAATGATCCAGAACTTCTAAAGAAGGTTATAACAGCTGAAGAAATATGGGTATATGTGTATGACATTGAAACTAAGGCCCAATCGTCCCAATGGAAACTGCCTGAAGAGCCAAGATCGAAAAAAAATTCGACAATTTCAATCACATGTGAAGGTTTTTCTCACTGTTTTCTTTGATTACAATGGGATAGTGGATCAAGAGTTCCTGCCTTATGGTCATACGGTCAATAAGGAATACTACCTGAACGTTATGTGCCGTTTGTATGAAGCAATCGGAAGAAAATGACCACAATTGTAGCAAAACCACTCGTGGAAATTGCATCACGATAATGCACCTGCTCACACCTCAATGCTTGTTCTTGATTTTTTGGCACCATTATGCTGCCTCAGCCACCGTATTCACTGGACCTGGCCCCCTGCGACTTCTTTCTATTCCCAAGGCTGAAGAGAAGCATGAAAGGACGACGTTTTGCCACCATTGTTGAGATAAAAACAGAATCACTGAAGGAGCTGAACACCATAACGAAAAGTGAGTTCCAGAAGTGCTTCCAAGATTGGAAAAAGTGCTGGCACAAGTGTATTATATCTGAGGGGGATTACTTTGAAGGGGACAAGGTTGATGTTGATGAGTAAATGAAAATTCTTTAAGAAAAACAAAAATTCCTGTTACTTTTTGATCACACCTCGTATTTGATCAGGACATAAATTTTCACTTCTTATGCATTCTTGAAATTTGGCATGAAAATACTCTGCTGCCCCAATATTTGCACTCAGCTGTTCCCCTGCAAAGCAAGTTCATGGATTCCATGACACTTCTTGAATCTGCGGGAGGTTTTTGGCTTACGTAAATATTATTACATATATTTGAAAAAGTGTGCTATTATGTAATTATTTAGCTCCACGTTGAGGATGCCAATTTGAAGAATGAAATTGAGCCTTGTTGTATTTGTTGCCAACTTTGAAAAAGTTATTTAGCTGAATACTGGATATGAGATGTGAGAATTCCCGTGTATGTGCGTCACTTACGAAGAAGTATTTAACTTACGTAATGAAGATGCACTTTGATGTTGTTCAATGCTTGGGACGCCAAAACTTTATAGTGAAGATGATGCTTGTTTTACGTAATATTATTAAAGTTATTTGCCTCGGCTGCTTTCAGTCACACTATAGAAACACAAGTTCTTTTAAGGTTGTGATAAGACAAGAATTAAAATACATCACAGAATTTACTTTTTAATTTCACTTCTTTTTATTTCTCTTTATACTTGCACATTTATAAACACAGCACTTTATAAAAGAAAAACTGTGAGCAATATATATATATATATATTCTAGCAGAGAACGCAATGTTTATCATCCGTACTTTACAACTTCTTGCCCGCAACTGACTAAATCCAATGGTAAAAATCTTATAGCTTCGGTAATGCCAGTCTCTTATTGGCTAATTCTAGTCCAATAGAATTTAAGTATTCAAACTAAAATCTTTTCTTTACTTTTGACTGGCTAATTCCAAACTGTAAGCGAAATTACGTTATTACCGATCTTTTCATAACCGGTATTTTTTAAATTTCCAGATACATTATTGTCACCAAAATTACATTATTATCTCATTATTAACATCCTAAAACATATTATTCTCACAGTTTTGCACTATTAGAGTATATAAGAGAGACAGACAGAGACACCCACACCCACACACACTGTACTGCCAATGATACCCCCAATTCTTCAAATGTAGATTTTTTAAGGTTCCACGTTTTGTAGGTCCTCTGCTGCTATTATTCTGTACAAATTCCAACACTTAATACAGTGCGATCGTTTTTGGTCAGGTCATGGATCACACATATGCCAGCTCCACACACTGTCTATAACACTTGGGTTTTTCGTTCCATAACTCCTACATTACTTACTCACGAGTGATAGTAACAGGCACTACGAGTGCTAATATTGTTATAATTGGTGTCCATCTGCATGCAGACATTTCTGGCATCTTCGAATGAAATTTCCATTCACACACGCACAAGTTCTTCTTGTGTAATGTTCATAATTTCTGTTCTTATATTGTCCTTATGTTCGACTATGGTGTGGGGATTGTTTCTGAAACTTTTTTGGGGGGGTTTCTCACAAATAGATGCACCAATTTCATCAATTTTTTTCCTTTGTTAGAACATTTCGTTTTGGCCTTTTGCTGAACGAATCTATTCAATAAACAAAACAAAGTTTACCATTTAAGGATCCCATTGTTCTAAACTTATTAAAGCGGACGTTTAGCAGTTTCTCCACCTGGAACTGCAATACCAGCAAATTTCTCCTGTATTGTCTACACACCTCTCTACATGATTTTGCTTTTATGCACTGTAGGCCTCCGACGAGAAAACCTTTGCAGGGTGTTCTACTCTCCGGAAGAGTGAGGGGGGGACAGTACCACATGGCATCTCACGCTGATGTCATAAATAGATCTACTATCAAATTAAAAACATTGTGCAACCTTAGTATTCCAGCATGTCTCACTTGGAGCAATAAGTGTTTTCTAGCAATTTATAAAGTCATTTACAATGCCCAGTGTAACATTCAAGCAAAACCGTTTCAATTCAAACTAATTTATTTAAGTACGAGGGTTGGCTGATAAGTCCCGGATTTCTCAATGAAAACAACATTTAAAATTTTTTTTTATTTATTTCTCAACCTAATCTCCAGAAAGGTTAATACAGTTGTCATAACGGTGTTCTAATTTAATTAAACCATCTCTTTAGTGTGGTTTATCAAGGTCCTCAAAATAGTTGTTTATCGCATCAATGGCCTCCTCATTGCTGTGAAATCTTTGTTCTCCAAGAAATTTTTTGAGAATAGGAAACAGGTGATATTCATTGGGTGCTAGATCTGGCGAATAGGGTGGATGTTCAAGCAATTTGAACTTTAATTCGCAAATTTTCCCCATTGCAATGACTGAACGATGGGCCGGAGCATTGTCGTGATGAAACAAGATTTTTTTTTCTTTTTTTTTCCAAATGAGGTCTTTGTCTTTTCACCTCATCACTCAAACGTTGCTTGCGTAGTAGTCACCAGTGATACTTTTACCCTTTTCCAAGTAATCAATAAAATAATTCCTTGTGCATCCCAGAAAACACTCGCCATAACCTTGTTAGCTGACAAAATTAACTGCCTTTTTTGGAGTTGGTTCACTTGGCGCAATCCACTGTTTTGTCTGTGATTTACTTTCTGGAGTGTAGTGATTCATCCATGGTAATAAGCCGTCTCAAAAATTCATTGGGATTTTTACAGTAGAGCTCCACATTCTTAACAGAAACAGTTTTTCTATGCAACTTTTGATAAGGTGTTAACAAACGCGGCACCCACTTCGCACAGACCTTGTGAAAGCCCAAAACATTACTTAAAATATTACCTGCACGTTCTTTTGATATGTTTACAGCCTCTGCTATTTCAAACAACTTTAATCTGCGATCTTCCAGTACTAAACAATGAATTTTTTCAATCATCTCTGGAGTTGTGACTTCCACAGGGCATCCAGAGCGAGGCTCATCACCAGTGCTCGTACATCCCATTTTAAACTCTGCAACCCACCTTTTAATCGTTGAATATGAAGGGGCAAAGTCTTTCAATGTACTGTCTATTTCCTCCTTGATTTCTTTATGCGTTAAGCCTTTCAAATGGAAGTATTTAAACACTGCTCGTTTTTCCAAATCCTCCATTTTTGTGAAAACTCTAAAGTTGTCTTGTTTAAAATGCTGTCATTCAAAAACTAAACAAGCTATTGACCTGTAACTATGGATACAAGCTACTCTAGAGTAAAACTATACGATGCTACCGTCTAACTGGCCTAGTGGAGCCATCTTTGTGTGAAGCCCGGGACTTATCAGCCGATCCTTGTATAGTCAATGCGTAGAATGTCACAAATTATTTGTTATAAAAAATTCCTTGAAATACAACTATCATTATAGTTATAGAGCAAAAGTACAGCAGATAATTACTAGAAAAGTTAAATGCCGGGCCCATTCTAGAATGCATTGAAACAAAGCATTCCCTCAGGGTAATGAATTCTTTGTACTACAAATAAAGTAAAAGGAAACGAAATAAGGATTTAATATACTTCTAAATGAAACTAGTAATTCTTGCAGCCCAGAAAACACTGGATATATTCACATACAAATCTAAGAAACGTTAACAAATTACAATTGAAATACATTAAGTATGTTTACTTTGTTCTTCTCACACAGTGTTTGCCATTTTAATACAATTTAGCACATGCTGATATTTCAATATGAACTCGCTTTGAAAAATTTAACTGCCGTTCCACAGGCAAAAAATAATTTTGAACTTTACTGACGCTGAAAGAATATATATAATAATTTAGACAAGGCTGAAAAGTGTAGTGACGGCCACTCCCCAACACAAAACTCAAGAAGCCTTTCTTCACTCGTCGCTGAGAACTAAGTCATACTTTCTCTTCTTGGTAAGAGCGTGTCACTTGAGGCACACCGGGAAGATCACCTGACGATGATGTCGACACTGCTTGAGTGCTATCTATGCTGGCGGAAAGGGCGCAACCTGGCTAGTGCTGTTGGTATCTGGTGCAGCCAGTTACTGGCCTGTTACTTGGGCTGATCTGGTTACAAGCAGGGGCCAAAAATTGTAGTCCATCATTCCAAAGTCATTAAGTAACTGCAGCCATTTCTGCTAGAACAGCTACTCCTTAGAAGAAGAGCCATAATTGGCTCACCAGTAAGAAAGGAAGAAGTCAAGCCCGAGAAATAGTTGCTAACCTTAAAATCTGTGACGAGGAAAGCAAACAAAACCAGCTGGCCACTTAGCATTGCTAGCATAAGAGCATATGTTTTCTAAGAGACCTTATGCCTTGTTGATATGCTGAAAATAGAACCATAATCTTTCTCAGAATAGCACTAGAATTCTTGATGTCAGCACATTCCTACAGACACATCCTCGTGAGAGGAACACAGTATGTATCATATATAAAAATTCATTGTTCAAGCATAAATTTATCAACATGCATTGTAGTGGACATTACAAGACATTAATGTTTTAAGCAAATCACACACAACACAGGTGTCTTGAATAAACTTTCACCTTTGAGATGCCTAATATCAACTCTTGACCATACGAACACAAAGCAGCAATTGAAACACAGCTGATAAAGATAACCTTGAACACATGATGCATCGGCAGTTGCACATTGGAAAAGTACTGAGATCACTTTAATAAGCCTGCTATGCATATAGCCAGTCTGTGGCTTATTGAGTTTTTTATGGACACACTATAATTGCTGTGGTCCTTAGCGTTCCATTCTATATTGGCCGTGAAAGACCAGTAATTTTGCTCAGAGGCCTTTTTATGAGGCTTGAGATTCTTTTACGTGCTGTAAATCTACGACACAAGACCACTGGCTTTACTTCCCTTCCAAAGGAATCCATGCTAAGGATTTTTACACCCGAAAAAATCCATCCCCTCTACCAGGTTGGAACCTGCGACCTCAGGAACTAGAGGAGCATGGTAACCACTACACCACATCACCAGTATCATGGATGATTTATATTTCTATTTCATAATCTGCTGCCAGCTTAGCAGCAGACTCCTCTTGTTTGTATTTTTCAATCATTTCTATTTTATTGTTAAAACAATTTTTGAATTAACACAACCGTACACTCTACAGTATCAGCAGAAAACTAAGCGTGTATTTGATTTCCACAGAATAGCTACACGGACAATAAATGCATAATGCTACTCTACACATTGTCACGTGACAGGTATTTTGACAACTGGACTACTAAGAAGACCAGTTCACAACCAGAAAAAAAAATATTCACTATATACAAACTGAATATTCCATGCACAGATAATTGGGAGTTTACTGTAAACCATTCTATGAGAGCAAATTATAAAATGGTTATAAAATGAGGCAACATGCAGTTAGTTTTGTTATTCAGTTTTGAAGACCATTTGATAAGGACAGCTTACAGCCTGTTTTGTGGCTTTAGTTCTACATGTCATGAACTTGTATTCACTTCTACTATTCTCCACTAGATGGTTCTGTATATTTGGCAGAAATTGTACTCTTTAGTACTCCATGACAACCTTTATTGCTGCTATTCTTAACAAATCAAAAGAAATGGCAGTGTAAACTTGTTTTGGTTATTGATATCTGCTGAACGTATTTTGAGGAAATTGTCTGGAAAGGGGTTGTAGAGAACAAGAAGTCAATCTACATAGGTCTCATCTCCAGGAAAACTCATTTTCAGGACTTTTTACAAACAAATATTATAACTGCATATGAGCAAGGTGAACAAAGCTGGCAATATGAGGTTTGATGTCAAATTTATTTTTACTTTCTCTACTACATATAGTAAGTAGGGGAAGTATTGTATTCCACCCAAAAATTCAATACCGAGATCTCACCGGAAATATATGTTTTGAGACCCCCTGAATCCAAAAAAAAGCATTTTTGGAAACATGTCCGTGTGTGTGTGTGTGTTTTTGTGAACAACATAACTCAAAAACGAACAGTCGGATAAACACCAAACTTGGTATTTAGGTTCAGTATCTTCCAGAGATGCGACACAAAGGTTTTCAAGAAAATCCCCCCACACCAGATTACCCTTTACATGGAGCACTTTTTGAAAAGTTTAATTTTCTCAAAAATGGCTCTAACGATTTTGATTAAAATATCATATGTTTAAGATATTTTCATGAAAAATGAAATGTATATCTCAAATTTTCTGGGAATGTCTCCAAAAGTATTCTTCATTGTGAACGACTTTTGCATAACTGGTAAACCATAAGAGATAGACAAAATTTTACTACAGAAAAAATGTAGATCGCGTTAAAATACACAATTTATGTCATATACATTTTTTTTGTTGAGTGAACCATTTTTGAGATATTGCTTGTTATTCCCTTAAATTTTTCAATACTTATTTTCTCAAATGGGAATTCGTTATTCATTTTTTTGTCTTGGATATGCAAAGAGTATTTGTGACAAAGAGAATGGTGCTGCACCTAGCAACCAGCTATTAAGAGATATGTCTATGCTTAAAGGCTACTGTATTTCTATATTGCCCTTGCAAATACAAAACAAGGGGAACATAGTAGGCCTTAAGCGATACACATATATGTTTAGTACTGGTTGCTATGTGTAAAATGTAATTCTCTTTGCATGTCAAAAGATCGATTCTGCAAATGTTTATCTCGATTAATATAAAATAGATGGAGAATAAGAGTTTGTAAAAATAGTTTGCACAAGAGTAGAGAAAGTCATGTGAGTGTAACACATCAGATTTTTTAACAAATAATGTCGGAAAACAATACTTCAAGGACTGATGAATAAGGGTAATATTTATAGAATTTTTAAGGTAAACTGGCCAGGCACACATAAATTGAACGATAAATGCAAGAAAACAATAGTTCTGGGAACCATAGGCTGAGTACTGTATTAACAATTTTCAAGATATTCCTTAATTGTGGTTCGAATTTTCCAAAATATATGGGGTGTTTTATATCATTTCTGCCATTCTGTCCTCTGATAACTTTTGCATGTTATGTTGATACTATACAGGAGAAGCTCCATGTGGTTACCATACATTCTTACACATGGTTCAGCTCTTTTTCTCAAAGAATCCCAAACTCTTGATCACACCTGGCTGCTCTCGGTTTGCTCTTTTTATGGGCACTTTAATAGGCCTGCTATGCATAAAGCCAGTCTGTGGCTTATTGAGTTTTTTATGGACACACTATAATTGCTGTGGTTCTTAGCATCCCATTCTATATTGGACGTGAAAGACCGGTAATTTTGCTCAGAGGCCTCTTTATCAGGCTTGAGGTTCTTTTACGTGCCGTAAATATACGACACGGGACTACCGGCTTTACTTCCCTTCCGAAGGAAACCATGCTAAGGATTTTTACGCTCAAAAAAAATACATCGCGCTCTGCCAGGTTTGAACCCACGACCTAGGGAACTAGAAGCTAGCATACTAACCACTACACCACAGAGGACAACACTCAGGTTTGGGCACATGTATTGGTCACACATTCTTGTAGCATATGCGCATTGTTGATGGGTTCGGCATACACCAATGTGTTTAAATGTCCACATAGCCAGAACTCCAATGAATGGGGAGGCCATGCTACTGGACCTCCTTGGCCATTCCATCATCCATTAAAGGTTTGGTTTAAGTATTGTCGCATATGCGTAGAAAATGTGATGGTCCCCCGTCATACATAAACCACATGTGTTGTCTTTTTACAAGCATAAGTCCTCCAAAAGTGCAGGTAATTCATCGCACAGGAATCAGTGATACACAGCATCTGTTAATCTGTATGGTAAAGCCCTAAGAGTCTGTCACTCATAATTCCTGCCCATACATTGATACTAAAACGATCCTGATGCCTCACCTCTATGATTGCTCAAGGATTTGCATTGTGGTAATTTACTATGCCATTTCTGGTGAATACTGCCTCATCCGTAATAAAATGTAGGCTGTAAATTGCGGATCTTCAGCAATCTGGCTTAGAAGCCACTGACAGATGACAGATTTGTGATCTGGCAAGGTGGTTAGGTGGTCTCAGAGCTTGCATACGTTGAACATGATAAGGATACAGAAACTACTTATAGAGAACAAACCATGCAAGAACATGGCTGATACCTTCAGCAGCTAATTCTTTACACACTTGTTTGAGGATCACATTCTACATGTTGCAACACCCGTTTCTCCATTCTACCACAATCCATTGTCTTGGCTGCAAATAATACCATTTTTGCAAGTCAAATTTAATTGAGTTTTATTTATGGACGGTCTATAACTGCTGAGGTACTTAGCGTCCCATTCTATATTGGGCGCGAAAGACCGATAATTTTGCTCAGAGGCCTCTTTATCACGCTTGAAGTTCTTTTACATGCTGTAAATCTACAACACGAGACCACCGGCTTTACTTCCCTTCCAAAGGAAGCCATGCTAAAGGATTTTTAAATCCATCACCCTCCACCAGGTTTGAACCCGCGACCTTGGGAACTAGAGACTAGCATGGTAGCCACTTCACCACAGAGGACGACATTTCTGCAAGTCGCTAGAATAGCCTAGCAAAAAGCTTTTCTGATAGAAATTTGCATTGTGGATGACTTTCAGCATACATATTACAGGCCAGTCATTGACTACCATTGGCTAACCCATAGCATAAATGTGGAATCCCTTGTGGAATAGTATGACTTTTTAACTGTTTACGTTGTCAATACAGCACAGAACCACTAATCTCGTTTGGATACCCCACTTCAATGCAAGCACATCTGATATAACTGAAAATAAGACATGTGCAATGACCTTTAACAGAACGATAGCCTACACCACTCAATACAACTCATACTCAACACGAGTAAAATGGCTCCCATCTCAATAGGTATTTGTTTCCGGACAAATAACTAAAGAAACATTTATTCTAGTTTTGACCAATCCTAACTCCTCTTGCAATATCAGACACTGTTTTTAAACACCAGTATTGTTTTGAAGCACTAAGGCACCAGTTTTTTTGGCTAATATTATCTTATAGTGTGCCCGTAGAAAATGCTTATAAAATCAAAAGGAAAGCGAATAAATTACCTTAAGAGTGAGCTTAGAACACGATGTGGTCTCGTCTATAGCTGGTGCCCACCTGCCCGCCCGTTTAAGGTATTTTAGTTATATAGGAAAATCGCGTCAGGAAGTAAACAAACGTAGCCATTTTGCAAAAAATTACATGCAAATTGGGTACTGCCAACGTAAATAAAAATGTGAAATCGGCTAAAAATGCGATGCGCCGTTGTTACCGCTATTTGTTGTTGTTGTTCTGCGATTTTGTTGAAACGCAACGCGTGCAAATTAACAGTGCGTATTTAATATAAAGCAAAATGGTTTGCACGGGATGTGAGAATACTGTCTTTAGCATTCTAACTCAACACGTGCTATGCTTATATAAAAAAACTAACCTAAACCTAACTTTTCGTGAATTGAGAAACGTAAGCTTATATAAAAAAAACTAACCTAAATCTAACCTTTCGTGAATTCAGAAACGTAAGCTTATATAAAAAAAACTAACCTAAACCTAACCTTTCATGAATTCAGAAACGTAAGCTTATATAAAAAAACCAACCTTTAGTGAATTCAAACGTAAGCTTATATAAAAAAACCTAACCTAAACCTAACCTTCCGTGAATCTATAAACGTAAGCTTATATAAAAAAAACTAAACCTAACCTCCCGTGAATTAGAAACGTAAGCTTAGGAACGCACGCGAGCAAAGCTCGCGTGCTTTGATGTAACCAATGGTAACAAATTAAAACAAGGATATATATATATATATATATATATATATATATATATATATATATATAAAGGTAATTCAGAAACCTATGCTTATATAAAAAAACTAACCTAAACCTAACCTTTCGTGAATTCAGAAACGTAAGCTTATATAAAAAAACTAACCTAAACCTAACCTTTCCTGAATTCAGAAACGTAAGCTTATATAAAAAACTATCCTAAACCTAACCTTTCGTGAATTCAGAAACGTAAGCTTATATAAAAAAACTAACCTAAACCTAACCTTTCCTGAACTCAGAAACGTTAGCTTATATAAAAAAACTAACCTAAACCTAACCTTTCGTGAATTCAGAAACGTAAGCTTATATAAAAAAAACTAACCTAAACCTAACCTTCCGTGAATCCATTAACGTAAGCTGATATAAAAAAAACTAAACCTAACCTAACCTCCCGTGAATCAGAAACGTAAGTTTAGGAACGCACGCGAGCTTCGCTCGCGTGCTTTGATGTAAACAGTGATAACAAATTAAAACAAGGATATATATAAAGGTAACTCAGAAACCTATGGTTATATAAAAAAACTAACCTAAACCTAACCTTTCGTGAATTCAGAAACGTAAGCTTATATAAAAAAACTAACCTAAACCTAACCTTTCGAAAGCTTACATAAACAAAAAAATCTAACGTAAGCGTAACCTTCCGTTAATTCATAAAGCAGAGGTTGTCTAAGATCCCTGGGCTACACTCTGTGGTCGTTTCCGCATTCGCGGCATTAATTTTCGTTTTGGCGGCATTAATTTGTTATATGTTGGCAGCATAAACATATGACATACGTGACATGTGTTGAGCTAGTGCATGGCATAGTGTGACATCTGTTGGACAATATAACACATCATATTCATCACCGTGGGGCACACTGTAAGATGATATTGTCCGTTTTTTTATATCATGCAGAGAGTTTGGGATTTCAAAACCAACATATGACAACTCACTTTTTCAAAGATTTATCTATCACTTTAGCCTCCTACATCCCTCTTGTAGAAC
Organism: Deroplatys truncata; assembly: GCA_030765065.1. Taxonomy (NCBI): domain Eukaryota; kingdom Metazoa; phylum Arthropoda; class Insecta; order Mantodea; family Mantidae; genus Deroplatys; species Deroplatys truncata. Next base: position 27,437,936 of record CM060981.1, on the reverse strand, counting down.
TAAATGTAGAATCTCTGTTAACCAGAACAAAGGGGGGAAGGTGGTTTTGGATAACCAAAATGTCTGGTAAAAATAAAAATGTCATTTTTAAGAGTTAAGAAATATTATTTTTAATGTTTTAGGTAAAAGTAAACGAAGACAATATATATACAATGCTAATGAAGTATTTAATAAATGCAAGCTACTGTAAAAAAAAGAAAAAAAAGGATGTTCCAAAGAGCATACATTTCTTTTAGCTGCAGTAGTTCTTATTTCTATTGGTAGTGAATTGAATTCTTAGCATCTGCAGGGTTTGCATGGTACAGATAGGTAAAGGTTAAATTATTATAGCATTTTATTTTCTTTATGTGTTTTATTAAATTTAAACTTATGTATCTTTTCAACAAATAATTCTTATTTAGTATTCCTTTTTAAACTGCTCTAATCACACATATTCTGAAAAAAATATACTCTTCTTTTCTATGAGGATGTCCAAAAATGCATGTATTAACCAGTAGTCAGTAAACTAACTTGTATTGTGAAAATTTTTTTCTTGTACATAATAACTGTTTCTATGGAGATGTCATTAGGTATTTTCATTTGTCTATTATTTTCTACTTCATATGTTAAACAAATGAATTGGGTTCTTCACATTGACAGCAACTATTAAGGTAGGTTATGCAATTTTGAATTCTTAAGGTTATAGTATTTCTTTGATTATGTTTACTGAATATTTCACGTGGTTATTTTATATTTTATTTTTTTCTCGGACACATACATTTTAACATATAAATATTTTCATTGGTAAGTATACTTGCTGCCAAAGAAGAAAGGGATTGACATTTTGCAGAGAGAGAGGCGACGTTGCTGCTTATCGCAACCACATGGAGAGCGCGTTAGAATTATGTGTACGAAGGCGATTGGGTTGTGCCTGCATTGTAGTGCGGGTATTATTTATATTCATATACAAAGACAATTATGAAATAATGAATATAGATGCAAAGGATAGAGCATACAAGAATATATCAGTGTAATATTCATACTTATTCTAATGGGAAAATGCCGCTGGTTCTCTCACAGAGCATATTATTTCCCGTGCTTGTCCTTTAATTGAGATACCTTTACCAAAATACAGTTTTATTCGGTTACCAAGTACACTCACTTTTTTCGTTTGGCTCACTGTCTTTGTCACTATTTTTGGATATTGTTAAATATCCACTAAAAGTGTTAACACAATTGCAAAGACTCACACACACGTGCACACATTCCCCCTCTCCACAGTTTTACAATGTACAAAACTTTTTCCTACACAGAGGAGACTACAGTTTTTAACATCATCTTATCACTTTTCTCCTTCTTGCCTGTTGGACCATAAATCTTCCTCAGCTTCCCAATCCATCATTGCTCCTCTAATTCCATCCATGTGCTATGCGATCTTCCTTCCTGGTGGCATCCACTCCATTTTTTTTTGAGGAATCTTTCATCTTCCATTTTTTTAACATGCCCATACCATTCTAATTGTTTCTGTAGAATAAAACCTAAAATTGAATTTTGAACATTCATATCTTCTATTATGTCATTTCTAATTTTTTCTCTTTTAGATATCTTAGCAGATCTCCAATAATCCATTTCTGTTGCCAATAATTTTCTTGCAATATTGCATAATGCAATACTTCTCCTACTTACTATACGTAGTAGAGAAAATAAAAAACTACAGAAGTTACTAATGTACAACTTTGACATTTTTCTACCATTATGGAATAAATCACTAGAATTTGGTGATATTCAGGTTGTTAGGTTCCATTCATAACCAGCAACTCCTCCACAAATGCACATCTGTTACAGTATTGGGAAGGTTAGTTATATTGTATCTGTTACGTTGGCGCCTACTTTTACATTTGCAGGTGTTCAAACTTTGCACAACTACCATTTAGTCACCAACAGATAAACTGATTAGAATATTAATTATATTATATATTACTACTAATTATTTTACCATTTATATTGGATTAGTTATAGTTTTTAATTAAGCTAACTATACCAGCATTTTTTATCATCATCATCATTATTATTATTAGATTACGTTATTAGGATATTAAGTTATTATTCATTTATATGTTATTTCAACAAATTATGCTAAACTGCAAGTCCATAAATGCTAAATGTACAAATCAAACTGCTAAAAATCACCATCACTAATAATGTAAGATGCTTTATCGAGCTTTGACATTGGGTGGTATTAATAAAAGCGAGCCATGGCTTAAAACTCGCAATTTCTGAGCCATGGCTCACTTCCGTATTAATAAAACATAACAACTCAAGCTTAGCGTGACCTTCGACTTATCAACGACTCAACCCCTCCTCCTAGCGAGTCATGGCTCTAGCCATGGTATTAATAAAACACAACTGTGACTTCACTTTAAGAGCCATGGCTTAAAATTTCTTAAGCCACCTCAGTAGCTGTCTCAAACTTGAAGGTGATGGCTCAGTTGCAAGTGAACGTCATCCTGAGAAAGGAAAAATACTATAAAATGCGTCGGGATTCTGAAGACTACAATTATAAACAACTTTATAGGTTTGAGAAAGAAAACGTGAGGTGGCTCGCCCGGCATTGCCTTCCGGAAACTGTAGAGACAAGAGGAAAGGCCCTTATGTACTAGGGAAAAATGAGAATATTTCTACGCTACATTGGGGACCCCGGATTCCAGTCTGGCATGGCAGAGGACTTGGGCGTTTCACAAGGTACAGTTTAAATATATTTTGGATAGTTTCTTCTGGCATTAAACAAAAATCGAGAAACTGGATCAAATTTCCAGCAACCACTGCAGCACTACAAGCTGCTAAATTTGAATGGCAGCATTATTTTATGTTATTGCATCCTCTCAAAAACAGCAAAAAGTTTTGTAACCTTGAATTATTTCATCAAACAGAACTTTACTAGTAGCATCAATAAACTGGAGAATAATCGAAAGTCGTCCTTAGTATTCTTAACGAAACTATAGATGGATTTGATTCCCCTTGAATAAGGTCTAAAAACTTGTTTTCCAGTTTTTCAGGACTATGGGCTTTTTGTCTGTCCGTTGCAGATCAGTCTTCACTTTTAGGCGACTTTTCATATTCCTTATTTTCTTCACTGTCTGGTCTACTGTTAGGCAAAGATTCAGATTCTCTTTTAGTTTTCGCTGTACTTTGGTCATAGCAGAAGCCTTTTCCACTTGTCCGCAGACAGCTGAGATTTGCTCATTATCTCTTTTGGTGGTTAAGTTCACAAAAGAAGATACTAACTGATTGCTTTCTTTGGTCATTTCTGATGGATATAGTACCACAAAAATACCTAAACTGAATCGAATGTTTACTGCCGCTCGACAATAATGCATTTGCAATCAGGAAGAGGGGAAACACGAGTCAGAGATTCGCAATCATAGAGCCAAGGCTCAGCACGGAGGGGAAGTTTTTATTAATACCAAATCTATGACTCCCGACTTGCTGCTACCGACAACTCGGTTTTGCTACAAGCCATGGCTCATGAGTCACGGCTCACTTTTATTAATACCACCCATTGTGTAACATACATTATGTTGGCTGAATTGGAAGCAGGTGAAAAGTTATCATTGGTCAGTTACAAACAAATAACAACCCAAAGCGTAAAATGGACTTTCCACTTTGTTATCGATATAGCCATCAATATACATTCATATACTTGTTCCTATTATGTTGTGAACCAGCATTAAATTGCTTCCCACACAACACTTAATAATGCAACTCAAACTTGAAGCAGCACTGACATGCTTGCCTGTATGGAATTTTACATTGTGTGTTGCCAGAGATGTATAAAATATTCTCACTTCAGTTTTGAATAATGTTAACATGCATTTTAACAAATAAAAATATGGATGTACAGGGTGAACCAGAACTCTGACAAACTTTCAGAGGCTGTTCAGGAAAGCCTTCAAAATATTTTGGTATAAGGGACCCACAGTCTTTGGCGGCTCGTTACGAGTAATTCCATTTCATTTGGTTTCTTGTCCCAATTGCTTTGTAACTGTACTGCACTGAAAATACAGCACAATAGTGCAGATGTCGATGGTAGAGCTGTCTCTTGTTTGGAAACAAATTGTTTCCATTCACTCACGATACCTGCTGTTGACAACAGTAATGCCCTCTTATCAGGGTGGTCTGAAAAGTTTCCGACCTCAACATGAAGATGGCAGACTCATAAATAAAAGCTACTGAATTTCGTTGTTCATCTGTTGACAGTTACTCACCAAAGTTTCAGCCATTTTGTACGCTCAGTTGTTATGTAACAGTCGTTTGAGTGAGGTGATGCGAGTGTTTTTATGAAAATGGACAAAATCGAGTATCGAGCTGTCATTAAATATTTGTTTTTGAAAGGCAATACATCTACGCAAATCAAAGATGAGTTGGATTCTGTGTATGGGGACTCTGCACCAGCGTTCACCACAATGCAATTTTGGGCAGCTGAATTTAAACGTGGTCGTAAGAGCTTGGGAGACGAACGTTCGGGACGTCCAAAATCTGCAACTACCGATGAAAACATCGCCAAAGTTCACAAATGGTGCTAGACAACCGCCGAATTAAAGTGAGAGAGATAGCAGAGACTATGAACATGTCAAAAGAACATGTTTGTCACATATTAAATCAACATTTAGACATGAGAAAGCTGTCCACACGTTGGGTGCCACATTTGCTCATGTTTGACCAAAAGCGTGTTCGAATGAACATTTCTGACGCTCTGTTGGTGCAGTTTAGGCAAAATAAATCCGAGTTTTGGCCCGATTAATTATTGTAGATGAAACTTGGATACACCATTATACGCCCGAAACAAAAATACAGTTCAAACAGTGGACTACAAAGGGGGAACCGGCTTCAAAAAAAGCAAAAACTGTTTTTTCGGCTGGGAAAGTGATGGCGACTGTTTTTTGGGATAGTCATGGAGTTATTTTAATCGATTATCTTCAAAAAGTAAAAACCATTACAGGAACATACTATGCTTCATTACTTGACAAGCTGAAGGCAGAACTTGCGGAAAAACAGCCACATTTGCAGAAAAAGAAAATCTTGTTTCACCAAGACACCTCACACCTCAGCGGTTGCAATGGCGAAAATCCATGAATTATGGTTTGAACTGCTTTACCATCCACCTTACTCACCAGATCTAGCACCAAGCAACGTTTTTTTGTTCCCTCATCTGAAAATTGTGCTCGGAGGACAGAGATTTTCGTCAAATGAAGAGGCAATCACCTTCGTGAACAATTATTTTGCAGAGAAAAATGCTGAGTACTATTTGGACGGGTTACAGAGATGGGAGCATCGCTGGGAGAAGTGTGTAGAGTTACACGGAGACTATGTTGAAAAATAAAAAAAAATTTTGAAAAAATGTCTTGTATCTTTATTAGGTCGGAAACTTTTCAGACCACCCTCGTATAACTCATGGCCCTCATGTTTGCATTCAGTACTGCTCGATTCTGTCTAGGGTTTAGTTTTTCCAAGCAATGCTAGTTGTGCGTTAACAGTGATACACAGCAGTATGGATAGATTTACTGATAAAGAGTTGGCCGATATGCACCTCATGTATGAGTTCACTGAATGCGATGGAACAAGTGGCATGACGACGCTGTGCTGCGCTGTTCCTGCACCGATGGCAACCACATCACAGTACTTCTGCATCTGTACATAGGCGCCTACGAGAAACTGGATCCTTCAGTGTTAGAATGGAAGATACTGGCCATGCGAGGTATGCCAGAACACCCGATCTGGAAGAGAATGTGTTACATGCGATTGGTGACAATCCTGCCGCTAGTAGTCGGCACATTGCATGAGCTGTGAACACAAGCCAGTCAACTGTTAGTCGTACATGAATAACAATTGCAGCCAGCAGACTTCCCATTTCGAGTGGAGTTTGCAAATTGGTTCCTACATCAATGTGCAGAAAACCACAATTTTCCTGCTTTGGTGGGTTTACAGACAAAGTCAAGTTTACAATTTCGCTGTGGGATGTTGTATTACTCTGTGTTGTGTGTTGTACATTTTGGTTATTGTATTTTCACTGTTGTAAAGGTATTTTCACAGAAACGAGGGTAATTGGGGTAACAAACTGAATAAATAATAATTGCATTATTACTCTGTAATGAGCATTCGGAAACCATAGTCCCTTATACCAAAATACTCAGAAGGTATTCCTGAACAACCTCTGAAAGTTTGTCAGTGGAGTGTTGGTTCATCCTGTGTATATTGAACCAGCGCTATTCCTAGAAATTGAGTGCAAACCACTATTTAAAGTAAATTTTTCTCAATGGCCAGAAAAAAATTTGATAGGGGTCCTCTGTATACTTGCATGCTTCGAAATGAAATTGGAGCCAAAATAAATAGTGCAGTAACTGAGTAGGATGGCATGTGGGCTCGCATTCAGGAAGTCCTTGGGCTCTTTAATGATTTTCCCAGGTTGAATTATACACAAGTATCATGTATCTTCCTGTCCCTCATTTTCATGTTCGTCTTTCAGGGTTACATGGATGAATGCTGTTCTTTTTGTTTTAATAATGTTTGAGGCAGAATTTAGCTATGGCATCCAAATCTATTTTGTATGATGTCATTTCTTTTGCCCATCATTTTGATATATACAGAGTGAGCCAAAAGACTCTGAACCACCTGCGCAGTATTTTTCCTGTCCACATCCTCGGCGCTCGCCGTCTGTCGCTATCATAGAAAGGTGTGGGTGAAACCATACAAGATTTTTAAAACTACTTTTAAAGGCTTTACTTACCAACTTTATGAAAGGAGATGCTGAAACTGTCACCGTAGTTGTCCAAACATTTTTGGCACCTCTTAAGGAAACTATCCATCACTCGCTGTAGGTCATGTTGAGAAATTTCCTGGCAGATATTTTGTTTTAATTCTTCCAGGATGTATGGGTTTGTCTTGTACACTTTATGTTTTAAGTTACCCCGAGGGTATTTTATGAACAATATTACCGACTGCGCGATGTTTTTCCACTGGGTGTGTGGAAATATGATAAAAACATGATAACGCACTGCTGCTATAAACAAAGTCATGCTGTTGTGATTTTGCTTTGCAGTGTGAAATGCAGCTTTGAGTTGACAGTGATGTGATGTAGTTCGGTATTATTATTATTTATTATTTTGTCCTGTACTTAGTCACAAAGTATATTATGGCTCAATTTATATTTTCTACTGCACAGCGTGTATTTATTTATGATTCGTATGTATTAACTCGGTCAGCTCACCAAGTGAAAGTACGATTTGCAGAAAGATTTCCAGGTGTAAAAGTTCCAGGCCGTACAACAATCCATGAACTTTACAATAAATTTCAGTCCACAGGAAGTGTTCAGGCTAAGAAATATAAAAGATGGCATTTGGTTCTTACCAAAGAAACATTAGACAACATCGGTCATCGTTTGGAAAATTCCTCCCAAAAATTTCATGATAGTTTCCTAAAGAGGTGTCAAAAATGTATGGACGACAGTGGCCAGTTTCAGCATTTCCTTTCATAAAGTTGGTAAGTAAAGCCTTTAAAATTAGTTTTGAAAATGTTGTATGGTTTCATCCGTGCCTTTATAGCGGCAGATTGCAACGAGCGCTGAGGACACGGACAGGAAAAACAACACACAGACGGTTTGGAGTCTTTTAGCTCACTCTGTAGATAGTATATGTAGGTAATCTGGATCATGTGTAATTGTTCATTTTAGTACTGTGTAATGTTTAGTGTATGTATAATTTTTCTGGTCCACTAGTTAGTAGATGCCTTAAATCCTACAATCGAAAAAATTCTGTCTACAAGCGCTGGAATGTGGGAACCTTCTTTCTGTTAGTCAGGTCAAGGGTTAAGTATTTCTGCAAGGGTCTTCTATCCAGGCGCATGGGGGAGTAGATTTTGGCTGGGAACCAGGAAGACACATGTGGTGCGAAGAAAAAGTTACATGATGAATAAGTAGCCAATGAGATGTTCAGGAAATGACAAAGTATTAGACTGACGCTTACTATCCCGCAAAAAATGGTCCAATAATATAGGGGAGACTTAAAGTATTGAGTGGGGGATAGGACTGTATAAATATCCCATGTTCACCCCAGAAATGGGCAGTCGAAATGTAATCCCGGCTGCAGACTCCATGTCACTTATGAGTAGAAGTTGGCATGCAAATAGGGGCCCATAGAAAGCATGGTAGTTTCTCCACAGTGCCAAAGCACATTCCGGATTGATGGTATACATCGTTGTGTGTAATTGTAGTGTTGTGCCAAAGAATCTGTGATGACCACATGCAGTGAGATGACAAAGGGCCATGAGGTGTGCGAAAAATTTGTCAGTTCTCAGTGACCAGGAACATTATACATACACTTTATTACTGGTAATAAAATTCAATCAAGTGAACTCCGTGGTACTTCAATTCCCTCTGAAATTTCCTTTATTCCGCAACTTGGATCGCCAAAGCTTATCGTTTTCTGATAGGCGGAGTCCATGGACACGTCTCCACTGAGAATCAAACTAACTAAGGCAAAAATAAACTCAATTATTACACGCACATCATCTGTCGACGGAGGTAGCAGAGAAGAAGCCCCAAGAGGACCTCAAAACAGGTATGGTGACTTCAAAACTGTATCATTACCTCTACCATGTCTGCAGATAGCTACGCTCTGCAATGACCCGTACCCATGCGAGGTACAGACCACAGCGCGCAGAGCCAGCTGTGTCTCTCTCAGACGTAGGCTCAAAGAACCAGCCTCATGTTTAATGCCCATTCTTACTCCATATGGCACCACAGGTGGCAACACTGATGTTACATGAAATGATATCTAGGAAAGGAAATTTGGGAAGGAAATGTTCCAGGTTTAGAGTACCTCCCTAGTATTTGCCAGTTATGATGACTGAGGAAAATCCATAAAAAAAATCTGTCAGGGAGGAAGGTCTGGTGGAATTGAACAGTAGACCATGTTCACAAGTCCATGCATCAATGACCTTGGTTACCCGTGTCGGTGCAAACGAGCATGCCCAATCTGGAAACATTAAGGTATCCCAGTGCACTGTGCCTAACGCCATCTAGCCATTTTTCATACTTTCTCGTCTCATCCCTCTCTCCCAGAGGTTGGTAGACACAATAGGCCTAGACTTGTTTCTGTTCCCTATTTTCTAATACTGCAGTAACAGAATCGTGTCCTTAAAACGACATATTCATTCTTTGCAGAGCTTAATTCAAATCCTAAAAAAAAATCACCACAAAAGAAAATACTTCCGACACCTTTAATTGCAATTTAAACAAAATTAAACACAAGGAAAAACAACAGTCTTATTTGAAGTGCTTTAAATTTTTGGTAACTCCCACCTTTGTACCCATATCTTCAAGTGGTATTTCCTCACTTCTTGGTCTGGGTAGCCTCGGTGATCCTTCTCGAGATCTAACCATATGCCCGCCACGAGCTGATCTTTCTGTTAACACAAAAATAATTACTACTCTAGTACATAGCAAAAAGTATGGACTCAGTGAAACATTTAACACAATAAAACTGATGTTTGGTTTTGTTGATAAGCAATATAAATGTACTACTTGGCCATGATATGAGTACATTCGATGGGAAGGGGAACTAAAGAGTTATGGAAAAGTGGGTGGGCATCAAAAGGACGGTCAGGTAAAGAAAACCTCTGCAGTTTTGAGTTGCATTTACTAGTGAGACTGAGATATGCAAATATAGTGCTGTTTTCATTCTGCAACTGTGCATTCCCACTATTACCTTGCCCCTCACTCCCCTCTGATCCCTAGTACTCATGATGATGTTAAGTATTGTCAACAAAAACAGTGGTGTCCTCTTCCAAGCACTCATATCGTAGCCAACTAGTAAGGCCAATTTCATACATTTGTTTGCAACATCTTTGCATTGGGAACAAATTTAAGTCCCAAAATAAAGCAACAATTTGTCATTGGTTGGTCCCATAGCTCATCGGTAGAGCATCTGCCTGCTGTACGAGGGGTCCTGGGTTCAATTCCCAGCTGGAGGGTGGAAATCTTTCTCTAGCCAAGACTAATCCCTATTCTTCCCAGAGCCTAGAAATATGAATGAGAGTGTAAATGTGTGTGTGTGATTTAATGATTAAACCTAAAGTGCAGGAAACCGTATGACAAGTGAATACAAGTTAATGCCATTGCCTCAGGCAATAAGTTCTAAAGGAAAGGCCACCAATAAGACCAATGTAGTTAAAGGTGGGGTATAAATGAAACACAAAAAAAAAATACTTGTTCTTTTGAGAAGTTTTAATGTTTTTGAAATGATATAGGCACAATTCACAAGTTTAACTTTCTCAACTTGACATGTAATGAAAATTTTTCGGCCTGCCACTGTGGTATGGGGGTAGTGTGTCTGCCTTACATTCAAGAGATGCCAAGTTTGAATCTAGGTTAGGGTGAGTTACCCAGGTAAGGTTTTTTTCTGGGGTTTTTGTTTATCCTGGAAAGACAGATGTCAGGTAACTTTAAAGCTCCATGGACCATGGGCTTATTTGAGCATCATTTCACCCATTTCATTCATCATCTGATATGACCTTATAAGAAGGCCATTAAACTAAAAACAAAATTTTGATACATTCACATTACTTTCTCTACCCTTTATCGTTTATTAATGGGTAAACAAACTATTCTTACTAAACCTTATTTTTCTATTTATTAAGTTTTATTCACATAAACCTTTGCAGAAATAGTTACATTACATATTTTGTTACAGACACAAAGAGAACAGCGATAGTCAAATGTTTAAGAACTGGATGCTATATGCTGGCCTTAAAATTCCATACTGTTTCCATGACATCGCAAGAAACAACAATTTGACAGGCTTTTAAAAATAACCAAATAATAAACAATTCGAACCATCAATGACTGATATCTCAGAAATGGCTTATGCCACAAAAAACAATTTGAAATAAATTATGTGTTTCATAGAAATCTACATTTTTTGTGTAGTACGTTTTCCTCTAGCCCTTAACATTTACTAGTTATACAAAAATCAACAAAATTCCTTCCAAATGAAAAGGACTTCACAGGCTATTTCCAGAAAATTCAAGATATGTATTTTACTCATCTTTAATATACGGTATTTTATCATTACAGCCATTTTTTAGAAAAACCTTAATTTTTTAAAAATGTTCCATGTAAAGGGTAGTTGGGGTGGGGGGGGATTTTCTTGAAAATCTTTGTCCCATCTATGGAAGGTACTGAACCAAAATACCAATTTTGAACGAAAATACCAAGTAGAATAAAACACAACACTAATCTGAGTGTCCATGCATTAGTTAACAAAATTAAACCAACTAGAAATACTCCATAATAATTCAAGTCTAAAGTGAAAATGTGAGCAGAAATTAATAGTCAAGCACGTTGAAAGAACTTTTCACTATGCGCAGAAAATCTTATATAAGATGGGAATCTACAATTCAGAGGAGTATATGTTATGCAGCCACCTGCAAAGGAGGTACTCTCCAAAGACAAAAACCAAAAACTTTCCCTTACCTTGTGGATCAGAATGCTTCTTGCCAGGAGAAGCCACAGCTCTTCCTGGAGCTGGCATGTTCTCTCTTCTTAACGCTGCTGTAGCAAAACCGGGCACCTTATTGTTGGCTGTGAAGAGAGGACGATGATGACCAGGTTCTCGAACCAAGCGACTACTGGCAGGCCCTGATTCAACCAGAAAATATGGTAAGACACTATAATGCTCTATTAATAGAAATGTGTAACAGGTAAGCTTAACTTTCCAACAAAAAGTAATGGAGAGTGGACCTATACACACAAATTGATATTCAAATCAAAATTCTCTTTTGTTGTTAAAACATTATAAATAAGTAATAATTTTCCTGGATTCACATTACTTCAAGAATTAACTGGTTCAAAAGTTCAATATTGAAATTTCACTGGAAATACACATTTTTGAGGCCCCTTGAATACAAAAAACAAATCTGTGTTAACGTTCATATGACCTTCTCTACCCACTATCGCTCATTAGTAGGTACAAAAATAATTCTTATGAAAGTTTCTTTCCCTATCTACTTCACTTTAATCGAGATAAACCTTTCCAGAAATAGCTGCATTATACATTTTGTTATCGATACAAAGGGAATAGTGATGATAAAATATTTTAAAACTGGATGCTATTTGCTGGCCTTAAAATTCCATACTCTTTCCATACAATTATGAGAAACAGATGAAAATCGACAGGACTAATGGCTAAATATTGAACAATTCAAACCATTAATAACGGATATATCAGAAAAGGCCGATGCCACAAAAAATGTTACTGGAAATAAATTTCATGTTTTAACATCTAAATTTTTTCTGTAGTACATTTTCATCTATCGCTTAACATTTACCAGTTATACAAGATTATACAAAATTCCTTCCAAATGAAGAGGACTTCAAAGGCTATTCCCAGAAGAAAATAAAAAATTCCAAAAAATATTCCACATAAAGGATAGTTTGGATTGGGCGTATTTTCTTGAAAATCTTTGTGTCAAATCTTTGGAAGGTACTAAATCTAAATACCAAGTTTGGTGTTTATCTGATTTTTCATTTTTACTTTCTCTAATACGTATAGTAAGTAGGGGAAGTATTGTATTCCACCCAAAAATTCCATACCGAGATTTTGCTGAGAATATATGTTTTGAGACCCCCTGAATCCAAAAAAAGCATTTTTGGAAACATGTCCTGGTGTGTCTGTGTGTGTGTGAACAGCATAATTCAGAAACAAACAGTTGGATAAACACCAAACTTGGTATTTAGGTTCACTATCTTCCAGAGATGCGACACAAAGGTTTTCAAGAAAATCCCCCCACCCCAGATTACACTTTACATGGAACATTTTACGAAAATTTTAATTTTCTCAAAAATGACTCTTAAACGATTTTGATTAAAATATCATATGTGTAAGATATTTTCATGACAAATGAAATGTATATCTCGAATTTTCTGGGAATGTCTCCATTCATTGTGAACGACTTTTACATAACTGGTAAACCATAAGAGATAGACAAAATTTTACTACACAAAAAATGTAGATCGCATTAAAATACACAATTTATGTCATATACATTTTTTTTGTTGAGTGAACCATTTTTGAGATATTGCTTGTTATTTCCTTAAATTTTCCAATACTTATACTTTTTCTCAAATGGAAATTCATTATTCATTTTTTTTTGTCCTGGTAATGCAAAGAGAATGGAATGCGCTACATAGCAACCAGCTCTTAAAATATTTGACTATCGCTTAAAGCCTACCATATTCCCCTTACATCTACAAGAAAATTAGCAATAAGATTAACATCTCGGTTAACATGAAGCATATGGAGAATAAGTGTTTGTAAAAATAGTTTGTACAGGAGTAGAGAAAGTCATGTGAGTGTAACACATCAGATTTTTTAGTTATGTTGCATGCTCATTTAATAATCACAATAGATGATTAGCACATCACAGCCTCAAAGCTTCTATCTGCCCAATTTTTATATTCACAAGATAGGAAGCATAACCACAGTGTTATTTTATTGTTTTTAGGGCAGTTCCTTATAGCATTTATAAATCAAATTTTAATAATATATTCTTGAAAATTCAAATAGCATTTTCATTCAAACCTTCTGTTCAACTGTTTCCAGAATCACTGTTTTCTTGCTGATACTAAAATGAGAAATCATTAGTTAACTGTAAGATTTGTGACTTACTTGGAGTACTGCTGCCATCTGAATGCCTCTGAGAAAGTACAGTGTAAGCCGGAGGGGAAGGACATGGCTGAACATTACTTGGTAGATCTAATAGCCTTGCTATCATGTGCATCTTCTTCTGCCTTGCCTTTATTCGTCCTTTAGTCAGCCTAAAAGTAAAATAAAACAAGGTAATGCATGAAGTATGCTTCTGGCCTAAACAAATAATTCATGATTATAACCTCTGCAATTTCCTACATTGCCTGGGTATAAAAGCAAAGTTTTTTTGGTTACAATGAGGTACGAGGGTCATTTGAAAAGTTTGTTAAAAATGCAAGTCAAAATTATGTTTCCATAACATACCTACTTTAATTCTCAACTTAGTTGGCATCAATGACAATAGATGGACCAACTTGGACCAGCAAGTTTCCAATCTTTTCATATCCTTGGTAAAATAGGATCTGTAAGACTGCAAAATACAGTGGAATCTCGTTAGCACGTTCCTCATTAACACGTTTTCTTGTGTATTATGTTGAATTATAAAAGTCCCGGTACCAAATCACCAAATATAATAAATAATGTTTGCTTAGTGCGTTTTCCCGGTCCCGCTTACTACGTTTGAATTTTGACGTCCTCATTCGCTGTTTTGGCCAATCCTTGATCGGTACAGTGGGAGTAGGCGTTTAACACGTTCATAGTTTGACATCCTCATTTGCTACTTTGGTCAATCCTTGGTCACGGGGTGGAAATCGGCAGCCAATCACATACATGCACTTAAATATTTGTGTGATACGATTTCTGTGGGCGGGATAGAGAATGTTTTACCTTGGCGTGGTAAACGCGGTAAACGCTAACGATAGTTTCTAATGTTGAGTGATGACCAAGCAACCGTAGATTGTATTTTAACTTTTCATTTACAATGAAAAAAAGAAAGTGTAGTAGGTAAATAACCAACAGTGAAAAACTGAAAATCCTTGATGTAATCACAATCCAAATATAAAACATGTCGATATAGTGCGGAAGTTAAACATTCCTCCGTCAACCTTAAACACGATTGTTAGCAAACCTAAATTGATTGAAACTGCTTTTAAAGAAGGGAAAAATACTAAAACAAAACTTTTCTCTTGGAAAATAGGATCAGAAGAGGACCGGAACGAAATTTGTTGCATGGAAACACCTCCGTATTAAAATCGTCTTGTATACACCAAAGATAATATTGTCTATTGTACTCGTAACACGATGCACGCTCATAATTTTTTCTTTTTTAGCAGAAATTGTTATCACGTGTGTAATAAAACACACAGCAAAACCACTATTGCCGCTTCCACAATTCGCAATTTATTTTCTCAAAAACATTCATAACCTAAAAAATCCAAGTTACCAAAATAAAAGCTTGAATTATTTATTCTCAGGTTTTGTGTATCCAAATCCATTTAAACATATTGAATTTAACATGGAAACGCGGATCGTATTCAATATGAAATTGTACTCAAAATTGATTTAAATTGCCCATGGAGACGTAGTAATTATTAGATTTTGATTACCTATGTTCTTAAATTGCAGATTTTGCATTTTCGTTAACACGTTTTCCCGCCTATGACGTCCAAATCCTTAGGTCCCTGCAAAAACGTACTAACGAGATTTTACTGTACTCATCGATGGCTATAATTACTTTCTTGTTTGATGAAAATTTCTTCCTACCAAGCCAAATCCTCTAGTTTGGGAGTAGAAAAAAGGGTAATGTTGCTGCCAGCCTCTCCCTATCCTATGTCACGTCGCTAAACCATACCAACCGTGTAACGTTGGAAAATGCGAGAGGAATGTGTTGGTTGGCAGAAAGGTGAGTCTATTGTTAGTTCCATAGAGGAACGGCAGTGACGTATGAAGGGAGGTAGTGTTTGCGTAAAGAACCGACAGTGGAACAAACGCATCGTAGAAATGCAAATAAGAATGCGTAGATGAAACGGAGCATACGATGTGGAACACACCCAATACTTATCATGCATTTGCATGGTAAATGCATTACCTTAAGTTTATTTCATTAGAAATGTATTTATTAATGTATTTGTTTACGTATTAGGAAATTGTGCGAGGTTATGATTTAATAGTTATTTGAGGTTATGTCATACATAACTTAGCCAAAGGTTATTTCATCACAATAAGAAGGGGTCCTCATTTATTCTGCAATTGTACTGCTCAATCTTATATTGGGTTATTTGTGACTGAATTAAGGAATGTAATGCATAGGCAACATGCCACTATCAAATAATAGCTGGTGTGTTGCTAACAGTCAATATATATGGCAGTAAAAGTCGTAATGAAAGTTGAGGCAGTATTTTAATGCCTAAATGATATATATATATAATATATATATATAATTATTATATAAATTGTATGTAAAGTCATTGTAAATACTTATTTTTATTGTAAATGTATTTATTAGTGATATGTAAATGTTTATATACTCTAATAGTGCAAAAACTGTGAGAATAATGTGTTTTAGGATGTTAATAATGAGGCAATAATGTAATTTTAGTGACAATAATGTGTTTGGAATTTTAAAAGTACTGGTTATGAAAAAGATCGGTAATAACGTAATTTCGCTTACAGTTTGGAATTAGCCAATCAAAAGTAAAGAAAGATTTTTAGTTTGAATACTTAAATTCTATTGGACTAGAATTAGCCAATAAGAGACTGGCATTACCGAAGCTAAAGGTTTTTACCGTTGAATCTAGTCAGTCTCAGGCAAGATATTAGACAGATCAGACGTGTAAGTCGCGGGCAAGATGTAGCAAACAGCAGACGTAAGAGTCGCGGACATGAAGTTGTAGAGAGTGGACGTGAAAGTCATGGGTAAAAATGTTGTAAAGTATAAATGATAAAATTTGTGTTCTTCGCCAAAAATGTATTAAGTGCTCACAGTTTTATTTTATAAAGTGTTGTGTTTATAAAATGTGCAAATATAAAGTGAAATAAAAAGAAGTAAAAAATTAAAAAGTAAATTGTGTGGCATCTTATAATTTGAGTGTTATCACAACCCTACAAGAACTTGTGTTTCTATAGTCCGACTGAAAGCAGCCGAGGCAAACAACTTTAATAATATTACGTAAAAAAAACAAGCATCATCTTCACTATAAAGTTTGGCGTCCTAAAAATCAAACAACATCAAAGTGTATCTTCATTACGTAACCTTAATAATATTTACGTAACCAAAAAACTTCTTCAAATTGGCGTACAACTGTGGGGCAAACTCCTCCAAATAATTATGCAACCTACTATCTGCAAGTTGAAGAAACATACAAACTTCAAAGTAAATAATAATCATAACTTTAAGAATAATCCAACCAGATCCTCACGTGGTTAAGCAGTTAATTAGAATGCGGAGATAAACGGAAGCAAATACCTATTACTAATAATAGCAAATAATAATCATAACTTTAATAATGATTGTCAGTCCAACCAGGTCTACTTGCTCTTTTATGATGCAAATGTTAGCTTTAAACAAGGCTGTTTTTGCATTGTTTTGCTTAAACAAACCGCACAAACGTAAACTCACCCCAGTTGGCCATTTTGAACGGCAATGACTTTTCCTGCCACTTTCCCCCTTTTGGAGGCATGAATTACCTACTGCCAACAACACTCGTATTCTGCAGTACTGATACTCGCGTATTTTTAGTGGTTTTTTAAGTATGTAGTTTGGCAGCATACGGTGACATAGAACAGGGAGAGGCTGGCAACAACATTATCAAAAAAAGCTACTTGGGACTTAATCCAGAAAATAGGATGGATGAGAAATCAATTCAAAACACTTTAGCCATTAGGAACTACTGCTGTATGGAGGCATTGTCCTGGTAAGAGATTTGTTTCTTTTATTAAAGGTTTAGGGTCCTTTAGTATATCAAACTAAAATTATTAATAAAGTAATACATCTTTATGCCTCTAATAATACCAGTTAGATCATACTGGATGATGCTGAAATGAGCCTGGGTTCACAGAGCTTAGAGTTGCCCAACATTCATCTTTGAGGATAAGAGAAAACCTCAGAGTAAAACTTATCTGAGTAACTCACCCTGAGATTCAAACTCAGGACCTCTTGAATGTAAGACAGACATGCTACCCCCACAGTATAGAAGTGAGCATACAGCACTTTTTGAGTGCCAATTTTAAGTCATTTTTCATTCAGTGCATGTTTTAAATGACCCACAATGAAGCATAGCAGTCCCCCATTCTGGTTCTGCCGTTCTCCAAGTAATCTATCATGATTATATTCTGAAAATCATAAAAACCAGTGGCCATTCCCTTTCTGCCTACAAAACAGTCCTCACCTTCTTTGGCAGGCTCTCATAAGCCTTTATACATTGTTACGAGGGTGGTCTGAAAAGTTTCCGACCTCAACATGAAGATGGCAGCACTCGTAAATAAAAGCTAGTGAATTTCGCTGTTCATCTCTTGACAGTTATTCACCAAAGTTTCAGCCATTTTGGATGCTCAGTTGTTATGTAACAGTCGTTTGAGTGAGATGATGCGAGTGTTTTTATGAAAATGGACAAAATCGAGTATCGAGCTGTCATTAAATATTTGTTTTTGAAAGGCAATACGCCTACACAAATCAAAGATGAGTTGGATTCTGTGTATGGGGATCTCCACCATCATTTACCACAGTGAAATTTTGGGCAGCTGAATTTAAATGTGGCCGTAAGAGTTTGGGAGATGAACGTTCAGGACGTCCAAAAATTGCAACTACCGACGAAAACATCACCAAAGTTCACCAAATGGTGCTAGACGACCGCCGAATTAAAGTGAGAGAGATAGCAGAGGCTATGAACATGTCAAAAGAACGTGTTTGTCACATATTAAATCAACATTTAGACATGAGATAGCTGTCCGCGCATTGGGTGCCGCATTTGCTCACATTTGACCAAAAATGTGTTCGAATGAACATTTCCAATGCTCTGTTGGCACAGTTTAGGCGCAATAAATCCAAGTTTTGGCGCCGATTAATTACTGTAGATGAAACTTGGATACACCATTATATGCCCGAAACAAAAATACAGTCCAAACAGTGGACTGCAAAGGGGGAACCGGCTCCAAAAAAAGCAAAAACTGTTTTTTCGGCTGGGAAAGTGATGGCGATTGTTTATTGGGATAGTCATGGAGTTATTTTAATCGATTATCCCCAAAAAGGAAGAACCATTACAGGAGCACACTACGCATCATTACTTGACAAGCTGAAGGCAGAACTTGCGGAAAAACGGCCACATTTGCAAAAAAAGAAAATCCTGTTTCACCAAGACAATGCACCGTCTCACACCTCAGCGGTTGCAATGGCGAAAATCCATGATACGGTTTGAACTGCTTGACTATCCGCCTTACTCACCAGATCTAGCCCCAAGCAACTTCTTTTTGTTCCCTCATCTGAAAATTGCGCTCGGAGGACAGAGATTTTCGTTAAATGAAGAGGCAATCACCTTCGTGAACAATTATTTTGCAGAGAAAAACACCGAGTACTATTTGGACGGGTTACAGAGATGGGAGCATCGCTGGGAGAAGTGTGTAGAGTTACAAGGAGACTATGTTGAAAAAAAAAAAAAAATTCTGAAAAAATGTCTTGTATCTTTATTAGGTCGGAAACTTTTCAGACCACCCTCGTATTATTGCTGCTTTGTCTCCGGTGTGTGGTGGTGGACCCAATTTTCCACCACAATTGGCGTAAGAAGTTCTGCAGATTGCAATTAAACATGTGTTTTGATCAACAGTCAACAATCATAACATCCAACATGCCCACAGCTTTTTCATTTCTAATTGTTTATCCAGGATACTGCACTCTTGGTCAGTTGAGATACGTACAGTCTCAGCTATCTCATGTACTTTCATTAGGCACTTGATTTATGATATTATGATAATTGTTGACATTTTCGCTATACAGATAGCCAGATGTATCTATCAGCAAGAGCTGGAGACAAAAATGAAGGTGCCCTCTCCGATATAAATACCAAGTATGCCTTTGAGATGCGGTGGGAAATTTCTGGATGTTCCTTTCCTCACAGACTTTCCAGAAAACCCTGCAGCAATATACTAGGGCAGATTGATAAGCCCATGACTTTGACAAGAGATAGCGTTCTAATCACAGGTTTCTTGTTTGCACTTGTCTTTCATCTATTCTGGGTATAATTGCAGAAATTTGTCATCATTTATTTCTTAGAACATTGTTGAGAGCGTCTAAAATAAGCAGATGTGTGTTGCTTCGTAGAAAATGGAGAAAAGTGAATTTCGTGTTCTGATAAAGCACTACTTTTTGCGTGGTAAAATGGCGAAGGAAACAGAACAAAAGCTGAACAAGTATTATGGGGACTTTGCTCCATCACATGGCATGGTTCACAAGTGGTCACAGAATTTCGATGTGACTGTTCAAGCACAAGAGATGCTGTGCGCACAGGACGGCCAGTTGATGCCACAACAGAAGAAATTGTGAACAAAGTTCACGATGCTGTGTTGGAAGACTGCCGAGTGAAAATCCGTGAGATAGCCAAGACTATAAACATCTCGAGTGAACGGGTGTATAACATTCTGCACGAATTTATGGGTATGAGAAAACTGTCAGCAAGATGGGTGCCGCGACTGCTCACAGTTGAGAACAAGTGAAGTTGTGTGACTATTTCACAGGGATGTTTGAACATGTTCCAGCGCACCCAAATGAGTTTTTGTGGCGTTATATCACAGTTGACGAATTTGGATAACATTACTATCAACCTGAAACCAAACAACAATCAAAGCAGTGGATATCCTTCAGCGAACCTGCTCCAAAGAAAGC
This sequence comes from Deroplatys truncata, assembly GCA_030765065.1. NCBI lineage: Eukaryota > Metazoa > Arthropoda > Insecta > Mantodea > Mantidae > Deroplatys > Deroplatys truncata. Next base: position 27,417,446 of record CM060981.1, on the reverse strand, counting down.
AAAAACCATTCCGTCGGCAGGAAAAATCATGGCAGCTGTCTTTTGGGATTCACAAGGGGTGATAGACATCCACTACTTGGAAAAGGGTAAAACGATCACAGGCTCATACTATGCCGCAATGCTGGATCAGTTTCACTAGGAATTGTTCAAGAAACAACCCAATTTTGCAATCACAAAATTTGTGGAATTGGGCTATGAACTGCTACCTTACCCACCATATTGTCCAGATTTGGATCCAAGCAACTTCTTTTTCTTCACAAACCTGAAAAATTGGCTCGCTGGGAAGAAATTCACGTTGTTAACACATTATGGCAGAAACAACCTCATATTTTGCAGACTTTGAAAAATCATATTTTTTGGAAGGGTTAAAAAAATTGGAGAAGCGTTGGACAACGCATATTGAATTGAAAGGAGACTATGTTGGGAAATAAAATTGATTTTTTGGAAAAAATTGTTATTTTCTTTAAAAAGTCACTGACTTATCAATCCTCCCTTGTATATGCAAGCTTGTTCATGAGTAAGTACATGTTTTATGTTGATACAACAAAGTGCTGGTAACTCAGTGCATTCTGTGAGTGAGGTTGTGACAACAGTTGTAATGGACAGTGAGTGCTGCTTGGCATGCGATAGAAGAGAAGTCCTGTGTTTGATGACACTCCCGCACCTGAAGTGGAAGTAGGAAGAGGCTGCTTAGCACAACATTGATTACATTACATGCAAGAAAAACAAAGTGAAGTGACAGTGAAAATTGAACAAAGTCACAATATGATGGATTTTTTTTTTCAATTATTCCCTTTGTGATGACCAGGCCTCAGTTCAGGGTTCCGAAACGCATGAAGTTAGGAGCAACACGAACCACTGTGTTGTTTAGTTCAAGTGGAATGACAGGTAACGCGTGCAGGTAGCCTTGCCTCAACATGTAAACATCTAGTCACAGTAGGGCGCAAAATAAACGTCACATTTTGCAGTGAGTATCGAGTAAGGAAATTAATTGCCTAATATAACAGTTTTGCATGACTGTTTTAACATTCTGAAACAGCCATTTTCCACGACAGAAAAAAAACTGCAAACAATATACATATCACAAAATAGATTTCTTCAAACTTCATTGCACCATATACATAAATATTTAAAATAAATAAATAAATAAATAATGCAAATTAATAAAATACACTTCTTTACATGTCACTGCAGCAAATTACAAGGTGCATATGCAATGTATCAAATCAAAACATCTATTTTCACTTAAAATGAGTTTATAGCTAGAAAAACTTTGTTCTTTGTCACACGACGTGACAGGTGCACAACAAAAGAATGGGATATCACACAAATCAAATTTTGTGGATTTGTATTCATTGTTTGAATCGAATAAAACGTCCTTAATGGCACCATATTTGCAAAGCCAAAAGTACATTTTTTAATTTGGCGTTTAACTTGCAACAACAGAGTCTGATTTTGACTCATACAGTTTTTGAAGCAGTGCAATTACGAACCCATATATTTTTCGATAAACGCTTTAATATACGATTTATTTTTGATCTCGTTGAAATGGAAGTTGGCATGTATTAACATGCTACACAAATCTCGATAAAATTCTTTCTGATTTTCTATTTTGATTGTGGTGTTGAAGACCTGTGTAGATTGCTGAATTTAACATTTTTCGTGTGTATTTTGCCATTGCAGTGTTTTTGAAAGAATTGAGATCTGTCTGTCAAGATGTATTTTTTGCAGCATTTGCAATATGCAGTGTTGTTTTCTTTGATGAGGAAATGTTCCTTTCCAAACTCCTATATAAGTGCATCCTGAAGGGAACGCTTGGTACTCGTATCAATGAATATGTAAATACCATGAAACTATAGTTCTTTACTCACTGGATCTCGAATAGGTAAGAGGACTGCATTAACCAGGGCCAAGCAGCAATATGAATGTCCACAGTGACCTTCGCTACACAACTACCAGTAGGTTGGAAGTGCTACCCCAGGCTAGGACATCAACTCAACCTCGTGAGTTCCCAACTTCAGTCTGCTAATTCCGTGACCCAAAACCGAGGCCTGGTGATGACCCACATATAAACATCTTCAATGACAGGTGAGCTTCATCTACTCTTCTTTGATCTGTTTTGCAGTCCAATTCTTTAAATGTTTAATAACAGCATGATATCTATTTCTCTTCCTCCCATTTTCTAGGCCACATATAACACTCATCACTACAGATAGCTTTAAACAATTAACTGAACTTTACATCTATCAGAAAATTTGTGTAAAACCATTACATGAATCATTGTTACTAACAATAATGCCACTTAACAAAATTTCCCACCATTTCATGGAAACTGACCACACTTATCAAACAAGCCTCGAATTGAAATAAAAGCAGAAATTTCCTGAGTACACTATTATGTAACAAACCAAAGTAAATATCTTTATGTACATACCTCTGTTTAGCAGCCATACATCTTATGTGATCATCAAAGATGAAGCGCGCAGAGAGCAGAGGAACACGATTTGCTGAACATCCAGAAGACAGCGGCCGGTGGATTGTTATGTGCAGACATCGAGAATCATCTTTGTCTCCAGTCACTTCTATATCCTGGGAAATGTTTACACAGCATTTAATTACTTGCACAGGTAGTGTTTCCTCAAAATTACCCTGTAGTCTAAATGCACTTCAGTAAACTTTGTATATCACAGTTTCATATGTATGTTTTCACTTGTACATCATTTTAGGCTTATATTTTGAGTTGTTAGATTATATGCAATTTAGACAGAAAAATAACTTATATGGCACATTAATAGGCATCCTTATACCAGTAGAAATGGGTGTTCATGCTTTGAATGAGAGATCTGAATGATTACAGGATTGAACACTTTTGTTCTATCTTTGATAGATTTGTACAAAAATGCTAAAAAATGCAGAGATGCTTACTAAGAGCATACTTTCCAATGCAAATGGTTGGAAAAAAATCACATTCATGGGTAAGATCATGTCTGCTGCACAGCAGAATGCATGCTCTTTTTCCAATGCCACTGCGAAGTTTTCACTGCATTACAGGTACAATATTAACTTCACCTACATATTAGTAAACATGGGGTGGGAGATTAAGTAAGAATTTGCTTGAAGCAGTAAATAAAAATGATAACTGTAGAGTATGGCAAATAATCCGAGGAATGTATAAGAGGAATAAAAGGGGGAATGTTATTGCGCCAGAAATATGGTATAATTACTTTAAAAACCTATTAGGTATGCAAACTAAATTAACAAACTTAATCCCATTATCTTTAGATATAGAATACATAGATAGCCTAGATAAAAAAATATCGGTGATGAAAGTTTGAGAGGAAACTAAAAGGTTTAAAAACAATAAGGCATCAGGGATTGATGGTCTACCAGGGGAATTTTGGAAAAAATGGATAGAGAATAGAGATAGGACTGAGATACTGGTTAAACTGATGAATATTATATTTGAAGGAGGAAAGGTATCACATAACTGTAGGGCAAGTATAATTGTAACCATTTATAAAGGGAAAGGAAGTGTCAAAGATCCAATTAATTATAGGGGTATTAGTCTGCAGTCAGTCTTAGGAAAGATCTATTCAGGAATTTTAGCAACTAGATTGTAGAAATGGGAAGAGGAAGAAAATAAATTATCAATATTTCAGAAGGGATTCAGAAAAGGTAGGAGAACAGTGGACAATATTTTCATTATAAAATCTATTATAGATAAATACTTAAGTATTAAAAGAGGTAAGGTATACATGGCATTTATTGACTTGGAGAAGGCATTTGATACTATAGATAGACACTATGGATTAAACTGAGAAGTAAATTCATTAGAGCAATATAAAAAATATATATATATGAATAATAAGTTTTATATTAGGCTGAATGGTGATGAAATTATGGGAAAAATTGATAGTAATATGGGGTTAAGGCAAGGAATATCAACATATTGTAACAGATGTTAACACCAGTTACTGCTAAAACACACTTCATTTACCACAAGGCACTCAACGTAACAGAAACATTACACTTGAGTTACTTAGGCACACATTCGAATACAACACAAATCATAACGAAACTGCTGAACTGCATGAATCATAACTGACTGCTGAGTTGCAACTCACAATTAAACTGCACTGTCCACTTGCACTGTCACTTCTAACAGAACTCAACACTTGACTGAATTCAACATTCACTCATGCTGCCAAACAGCAGTCCCTTATATAGGCAGAACTTTGAAGAACAAAGTAAAACAGAACTAAAACAAAGGTTCCGGAACAAGTAAGCAACACAAAGAGGCTTTTATTCCACGCTGCCTATTGTTCTGACAGCCCGCTACGCCCCGCACCCCATGCATCGGGCTGGGAGACACTATCAGCCAGCCTTGTGACAGAGCACCTATGGCCCAAGCTTATCAAGAGGAAGGCGACCAATATGTAAATTTATTAATGAGATTTTTTTAATTTCTCTTTTACTAAAGTTTTATATTCATATGATGTTCAGATCATGTAAGAATTTTAAGGTCGAACAGACCTAGTTTCTAAACATCTACATTCAAAACTAATCTTAATCCAACATTGATGTCACAATCTTTTCTTTCAATATGAACTTTAAAAAAAAATTATGCTGTTATCCCTAAGGTAATCTAACCTTTTAATCATTAACTATGGATCTAATAAGCGGGGAATTGTATATAACAATAATTTTTTTATCATTTGCAGTTTGCAAAGGTGTATATAATTTCTACTTAAAATCAAATCAATACATAATCTCTTTTCAAAATCAATAAATTTGGCCAGTTGAAGAGATAAGGGGAGATAAGTCGATGGAGTAGCACTCTTGCCCAGTGCAAACACCAGAAGTGCTATTGAAAGATAACAGGATTTTTCTGGAAGATTGTTTCTCCCTGTCTCTGCTAACATTCTAGAACACTCTGGAAAACTCCTGTAGCTACATTTGTAAAAGCGAGCATGCTCACAAGTGAGCAAGTTAGTGAGAGTGAGTTGCTCTTGATGCAACATCTAGTACTGGTACTTTGAGAGAGGTTGTGATGGTAGTTGCGAGCACTGCTACTGCAAGAGTTTAGAGAGGTCTTGTGTTCAATGCCCCAGGAAGTGAAGCAGAAGGAACAGGCTGCTTTGCATGTGTTTCATTGTACTGCTACATTCAAGGAAAAGTGAAGTGATGGTGAAAACTGAACTAGATCACATTAGTGAAGTGACAGTGGACAAAGGCTGCACTGGTTTGTACACCCCCTTTCTTATTTCCACGAGAAGACATCTTAGGTATGTAATAACAGTGTCAGAGTCATTTTTGAGAAAATTAAAATTTTCGAAAAATGTTCCATGTAAAGGGTAATCTGGGGTGGGGGGATTTTCTTGAAAACTTTACTGTTGCATCTCTGGAAGATACTGAACCTAAATATCAAGTTTGGTGTTTATCCGACTGTTCGTTTCTGAGTTACACTGTTCACAGACACACATACAGACACACACACGGACATGTTTCCAAAAATGCTTTTTTTGGATTCAGGGGGTCTCAAAGCATATATTTCTGGTGAAATCTCGGTATGGAATTTTTGGGTGGAATACAATACTTCCCCTACTTACTATACGTAGTAGAGAAAGTAAAAACGGGCGGACCTCGGACAGCAGTAAGGTCCTTCATTAAAAGGTTACGTGCAGTTAAGAACAGGTATGTGGCAGGTAAATGTGTTCACTACTCGCATTATGGATCATGTGTATAATTAAGTGTAACGGTTAAGACAAACGACTGGAAGGTAGTAGTGTGTTCGTGTCTAATGAAACACAGGTGCCAATAAAAATGAATACTTAAACAAGAACAATTCCTGACATTAACCCCGCTAGCTGCAGCCTACACTCTACAGATACAGATCTCAGACCTAGTTACCTCTCATGAAATGCTTGACAAATTATTCAAACTATTAACCCTTTTGCTGTTATGTTGTGTACCGTGGTGTAGTAGTTACCATGTTAGCTCTAGTTCCCAAGGTTGCAGGTTCAAACCCGGTGGAGGGCGATGAATTTTTTTCAGGCGTAAAAATTCTTAGCAAGGCTTCCTTCGGAAGGGAAGTAAAGCTGGTAGTTCCTGTGTCATAGATTTATGGCACATAAAAGAACCTCAAGCCTGATAAAGACATCTGAGCAAAATTACTAGTCTTTCACGCCCAATATACAAGGACCATAGTAGTTAAAGAGCGTCCATAAATAAAACTCAATTTCTTTCGCTGTTGTGAACAGAACTGTTGCACCATATGCAGATGTCCTTCAGCTATTATGGACAGAATGATTCTGCACAGATTAGAGCTACCTTAATTTAAACAAAATATTGTTTTGCAGTTAACTTATGTACAGTATAATTTGCTATACACCTAGGGCCGGTTTCACCAACAGATGCTAAATTTTAACACAATGTTAAACTGATTTAACATCCCCATATCCCTGTGTTAAGGTATTTAACAAATTTTAAAAACTGGAAAATGGCTGCCGTAAACCAAGCTGTTGATGCGAGTTTGCTACAACTGGCATTTTTTAATGTCATTCCTAATACAGAGTAGTTGTATGTCACAATAAATTTGAAACCTTGCAAAAGGAGGAATTTTTAAAGCAATATAAACTCTCCAAGGGGTCATATGCATGGTTTTATGGGAAATACAAGAGGTTAGAATACTACCAATAGAAGAGTGTTAATTACGTACTTAAATTTTATGCTACTAACATTTTTCATTTACCTGTGATAATGTTGGTATTTCCAAAACTACCGTTTGTGGGTTTATCCGGAAAGTTCAAAGCAATTGCTTCAAAAAGCAAACTATTTTTTTCGGATCTGCTTGGTTAATCAGCGATAACATGTTTTCGTCCACATTATTTCAATGCAGCATCCACCACCAGTTTTAAAGCATCTTAAACGCTCTTTGCACCTAATGTTTCTGGTGCAGCACTTTATGTTAGCATAAAGTTGCCATAGTTGCTTACTGGACTTAAGAGAAACACGTTCATTTTAATTAAATTACTCGTTGATTTTGTCCCTGGCTGCAATCTTATCCTTTAATGCAAGACCAAACATTGCGAGTTCGAGTCCCAGTGACTGCAGTCAAATGTGCCTGTGGTAAAGGACGGGAAGGGTCAAACCAGTGTGATGGCACAGTTGGATGCTGACAGGGTTATATTTGACTGCAGTTGCATGAATATTGATTCTTATTATATACATACTAAACAAACACCAGTTTTATTGAAACAATTAATAATTTCACAATATAAAACAGCTATAAATACCTGTACTTTATTGTTGATAGTATATGAAATTAGAGGGAAAAAAAGAAGGCCATTAAAAAACCTAAAACCTTAAAAAAAAAATCACTTTTGTATCAAATATAGTATACCGGGCTTAAGGGGTTAAATCCACCTATTCCATAGCTGGGAATCAAAACTATGGAGTCCATTTTGGAAATGTTTAATGATAAAAGCTATTAGTTTCAAAGTGTATATTTGTACTGCAGTAAATTTTTATGATGACAAAGTTATAACAAATTTAGACAGAATAAAGAAAACTTCATAAGCAATTTATAGAAAATTCAAGACATATTTTACATTTGTATGATAATATCTCAAACGTCTCAAACTTCAATTATTAAGAGTAATTTTTGAAAAAGTAAGCAATAATGAAAGTTTTTAGCGCAAAGGATTATTTAACACTCCGTGAAAATTTTAACGCCATGCAGCAGTAGTTCTCAAGTGACAAATTTTCCTTTTGTATAATATAAATAGGAAACACAATTATTACCTGCAAGAATCCAACAAATTTGGCGACTCCCCAGCCAAGGCGTCTTGTGTCTGGTTCAACAAGAATGAGCTGAATAACATCTATAACCAGAAAACGACGTATCTTTTGACCTTCCTTGTTAACGACTGTACATGCTATCAGGTCGCTGTTATCTGTGAAAAGATTAAAAATATAATGCACATAAAATATCACCAAAATTTGTTCCAAAATTAAGGGTAATTATAATGAAAAAGAATTCTGATGAGTTGTGTTCACATGCCTTTCTCTACTCACTCTTTTACAAACTAATCTTAGAAAAGCTTATTCTTCCATCTACTTCTTTTAATAGAGATAAACTTTCATCACACATTTCGTTGCAGGTATAGAATACAGCAGGCTAAAGCCATTGTCAGATTTTTAAAATGAGGGATGGTTTTGAAATAAATTCCATGATCAAAAAAGCACAGTAACAGCTTACCACTGAAAAAAGTATAAGGGCCGGTTTCACCAACAGATGCTAAATTCTAACACAACGTTAAACTGATTTAACACTGAAGTTATCACAAATTCTGTTTCATCAAACAATGTTAACTTTAACAATGTATTAAAGTCTGTGTTAAGTTAACATCACCATACCCCTGTGTTAAGGCGTTTAACAAATGTCAGAAATTGGAAAATAGCTACCGCAAACCAAGCTGTTGATGCGAGTTTGCTACAATTGGCATTTTTGAATGTCATTCCTAATAGAAGAGCAGTCTACATCATAATAAATTTGAAACCCTACAAAAAGACGAATTTTTAAAGCAATATAGATTGTCCAAGAGGTCATGAGCATGGCTTTATGGGAAATACGAGAGGTTAGAATACTACCAACAGAAGCATGCCTCTTTCTCCTATGCTAAATTAGGTACTTGGATTTTATGCTACTAACATTTTTCATTTACTTGTGATAATGTTGGAATTTCCAAAGCTCCGTTTGTAGGTTTATCCGGAAGGTTTCCAAAGCAATTGCTTCAAGAAGCAAACAGTATTTTTTTTCCAATGAAATTACTCGTGGATTTTGTCCCAGGCTGCAATCTTATCCTTTAATGTAAGAACGTCGGCTTTTTCGCACTTGACAATACGTCTATACTTATTAACCAGATGTTAATTAATGCCTTTTAAACAGTGAAACATTTATTTCAGTTGACATTGTGATTCTAACCTCAAACAACTGGAAACGTCACATGGCCATTGCCATGAATGTAAATAGTTGTCGGTTACTGACACAGAGAGCGCAGCGATACGTAGACAAAAGTGCATCGGGGTATGTTCAGAAGCAGTGTAGTTCGGCCACCGCCTTCTCGAAAGCTAGCATTCGCAGTTGTCTTTGACGTTAACAAAATGTTAACTAACAATTTATGGTAAAAGCTTGATGAAACGCAAAAGTTTTAACCTTATGTTAAACTTTGAACGGCTTGTTAACAAACAAGATGTTAGAGTATTTTTAACATCGGTTGGTGAAACTGGCCCTAAGAATTTGAAATTCAAACCAATAACATGGAATATCTCGGAAATATGCCATATAAAACATTATTTGAGATAAACTGTGTGCTTTAATGAAATCTGCACTTTTGGTGTATTAAAATTCTGTGTGTAAAAACTACAATTTTTAAAACAATAGTTACAAGTATTATAAGCTATGGCTCCGACATGTGGACTCCGAATTATCAGTTAAAAAGAAAATTATTGGCAACAGAAAGGATAATTGGAGATCTGCTAGGATATCTAAAAGAGAAAAAATTAGAAATAAGATTATAAAAGAAAATATAAATGTCCAAAATTCAATTTTAGATTTTATTAAACAGAAACTATTAGAATGGTATGGGCATGCTAAAAGAATGGAAGATGAAAGATTACCCAAAAGAATGATGGAGTGGATGCCACCAAGGAGGAGGAGAAGAGGAAAACTGTATAGCATGTAAATTCAATGAATTACAGGGCAATGATGGACTGGGAAATTGAAGAAGATTTGTGGTCCAACATGCAAGAATGGAGAAAAGTGATAAGAAGATGTTAAAAACTGTAGTCTTGGGTGCCAGAAAAATGTTTGTACATTGTAAAACCAGAAAAAAAAAATATATATATATATATATATGTATATAAAATTGTGTATTTCTTATGGTTTATCAGTTAAACAAAAATCATTCAGAATGAAGTGAACTACACAAGCTATTGCAGAAAATTCAGGATATGCATTTTATTTGTCATGTAAATATCTTAAACATGGTATTTTAATCTAAACAGTTACAGACGTTTTTGGAAAAATAAAAACTAACGAAACATTTTCCATAACGTAAAGGGTAGTTTGGGGTGGAGGGATTTTCTGATCTTTGTGTTGCATTCTTGGAAGATGTTGAACTTAAATACTAACACTTTTCATTTTAGAGTTATGCTGTTCACAGACAGACACACACATGGACCTTTTTCTAAAAATGCTTTCTTTTGGATTCAGGGAGTCTCAAAATGTGTATTTCTGGTGAAATCTTGGTATCAAATTTTTGGGTGGAATGAAATACTTCCTCTATTTACTATAGGTAAGTAGTTGAGAAATGAGGCAGTATTTTTAATACTTAAATGATTTCACTCTAATTATATAATATATAAATTCAATAACAGCCTGCCTTAAAGCAATGTATGTATGTAACAAGATATAAAAAGTGTACATTACAGTCATTGTATATGTTTATATTAATGTATGCATGTTTAATAATGTTATGTGAATGTATTACGTAATTTAATAATGTAGGAGCTGTGAGAATAATAGGTTAAAAGTTGCTGACAATGAGGTAACCTTGAGGCAATAATGAGTTTGAAAGTTTAACAATGCTACTAGTCATTTTTGGAAGCAATAATGTAATTTTTGTGACAGTTTATAAAATAGCCAATCAACAACCAGAAAAAGCTTTAGTTAAATAAAAGTATTCTATTGGATTAGGAATAGCCAATCAGAGACTTGAAATACAGAAATTTACAAATTTAGGCGGTAGAAATCAAGTCAGTTGCTTGTAGACAGCGCTCATAACTGGAAGTGTTGGTTGTAGACAGTTTTCCTAATCGGACGCGAGATGTGTCCTTGAGAAATTTAATACGTATTCGTGTGAGACTAAAATAGTTTGTGTTAAAAAGTGCAAGTAATTAACAAAAGAATCTCACAGCTCTGCATATCAGTGAAGTGTTATTAAAATCATGTCAAGAATTAATAAAAAGGAGTGAATTAAAAATTATAATCTGTGAAGCCTACATTCTTCAGCCGCATCACGTCCTGTTAAGAAATTCATGTCTCTAACAATAATACTGATGCAGCCGAGGCAAACATAAATATATAATATTTAAAGAAACAGTCAAAATTACAACGTTAATATTTTTTTAAACATATTTGGGATGAAGGCTACCGGAAACATTTTACCATACGTGCGGTTGCAACTACTTCAAATGGGCTTACCATATGTGAAGCAACAACGTACTTCAGAAAGTAAGTAAATGTCGTCTCTAATGCCATCCTAACATCCCTGTATATGGGGATATATGGCCTATGATCTTTGAGAGATATCTCATTCCTTGATGGAATGGGAAAACCTACAGTTTTTACCATGGACTCTGAACCATGTTGGGCCTTGCAGATACTTCACATATGCAAGTCAGAGGTGAAGGCAAGGATAGAACCAACTTAAAATCACCATCCCAAATCCTCATTAAGATTGCCGGAAACAAAACCACTGCACTACCCCAGTGTCCATAGAAAGTAAATGTAAACATAATTTAAAATTTTGTGTAAAATTAAGAAAGTATGGTGCCATTCACAGCAAAAAAACTGGAAAATAAGTGGTGTGAGAGCTTAAAACAGCCAATTAAAATGGTGCCCCCAAAATGCAGTAAAATGGGACAAGTACATAGAACAAAATGAAAAACAAGAATCAGCTACCATTATAACACACTTTGCAAATAAAAACCAATACATTGGTTTTTATTTTCTCTACTACTTAATAATAGTATTAATGAATGAATGGATTTATTGTACAATTTGTTCTACATGTTTACAAAACATACAATGTATATTCGTTTATACCCCTACATCTATTGTACAATTTGTCTGGTGATTGTTTTCTTATTGGGCCACTCAGATTGCTTGGCTCCCTGGCCTTTTTGCTCACTGGCTCTTGCTTCTCTTACTTTTCTATACCATTTTCTTCCCTTTACCTTCCTTATTATTCTCTCAGTCCTTGGTTTTGTTTCTTAGAGCCTTTTATTGAGTCAGTCATCTTTCAATTTTTACCCCAATTCCCCATTTTTCACTCTTTTTTGAATTTCATTTATTGCTTTTGTAACTATATCAACGTTCTCCTAATCTCTTATTACTGGATAATGCTAATTTCTTATTTTTACTCTTAATATATCATCTATGAATAGGTTACTAATATGAACTCAGTTTACATCCCTGTCTTAATCTATTTTCGTTTTTTGCGTATCAATTTACTTCCTTTCCCTATTTGTTCTTTGTTTTGTCCTGATATGTAAATTTCTCCATTGCTTTTCTAAGCCTAGTACGTCTGGATACCGGGTCAACACTTTCCTCCCCTTGTAGCATTACCCTCCCTTCTCTCAAATCTATTATTGTATACCCTCCCCCCTTCTTGCAACTTCTTCTGCTTCACTGACCGTTCTGACTCTTATTACTTCTTAACAATAGTAAGTAAATGAAGTACTGTATTCCAACCAAAATTCAATACCAAGATTTCACTGGAAATTCATGTTTTGAAACACCCTGAATCCAAAACAAGTTATTTTAGAAAAAGGTCTGTGTGTGTGAACAACGTAACTCAGAAATGAAATGTCAGTTAAATACCAAACTTGGTATTGAAGTTCAATGTCTTCCAAGGATGCAACACAAAGATTTTCAAGAACCCCCCCCCCATACCAAACTACCCTCTATACATGGAAAAATGTTCATTACTTTTTATTTTCTCAAAAATGGCTGTAACGATTTTCATTAAATACCATATGTTTAAGATATTTGCATGAAAAACAAAATGCATATCCTGAATTTTCTGGGAATAGCCTGTGAATCCTCTTCATTCGGAAGGAATTTTGTATAATTGCTAAACACTAAGAGTTACAGAAATCCTACACAAAAAATCTCATGTGTTACACTCACATGACTTTCTCTACTCTTGTACAAACTATTTTTACAAACGCTTATTCTCCATGTGCTTCATGTTAATCGAGATGTTAATCTTATTGAAAATTTTCTTGTAGATGCAAGGGGAATATGGTAGTATTTAAGCGAGTCAAATCTTTTAAGAGCTGGTTGCTATGTGGCGCATTTCATTCTCTTTGTATGTCCAGGACATAAAAAAATGAATAACGAATTCCCATTTGAGAAAAAGTATTGGAAAATTTAAGGGAATAACCAGCAACATCTCGAAAATGGTTCACTCAACAAAAAAAATGTATGTCATAAATTGTGTATTTTAATGCGATCTACAGTTTTTGTGTAGTAAGATTTTGTCTATCTTTTATGGTTTACCTGTTATGCAAAAGGCGTTCACAATGAAGAATACTTTTGGAGACATTCCCAGAAAATTCGAGATATACATTTCATTTGTCATGAAAATATCTTAAACATATGATATTTTAATCAAAATCGTTAGAGCCATTTTTGAGAAAATTAAAATTTTGGAAAAATGTTCCATGTAAAGGGTAATCTGGGATGGGGGGATTTTCTTGAAAACCTTCGTGTTGCATCTCTGGAAGATACTGAACCTGAATACCAAGTTTGGTGTTTATCCGACTGTTCGTTTCTGAGTACGTGCATGCCCACGCCCACACCCACACATGGACATGTTTCCAAAAGTGTTTTTTTTATTCAGGGGTCTCAAAACATGTATTTCCAGTGAAGTCTCGGTATCGAATTTTTGGGTGAGATACAATACTTCCCCTACTTACTATACGTAGTAGAGAAAGTAAAAATGTAGAGCTTGTTAAGGCACACAATTTATGTCAAAATAAAATTTTTGTGGCAATAACCATTTCTGAGATATTCTCTGTCGTTGGATATTTTTTCTTTTCTTTCTTTTGTGGTCATGCAAAGAAAAGAGAATTTCAAAGCCATCACATAGCAAACCACGTTTTAAAACATTTGACACTTACTTTTGTATCCTTATACCTGCAACAAATGTGTACTAGTCAGCCACGATATGATTGTGTGGAGGACGCTACTGTGTTGACAATCAAGGCTAGGGATCAGAAGGGAGTGAGGCTTAAGGTAGTAGGGACAGTCATACAATGAAAATAGTACACGTGTAAGCCTCGGTCTTGCTAGTAAATTGAACTCGGAATTAGGGATGTTTTCTCTACCTGATTGTCCTTCTTATGTACCACCTTCTTGTTTTGAAACCGTTTAGTTCCTCTTTCCATCACACACATTCATATCGTGGCCAATTAGTAAATGTGTAATGAACGTTTATCTGTATTAACATGAAGTAGATAGAATAAGCTTTTGTAATATAAGTTTGCAAAACAGTGAATAGAGAAGGTCGACCTCAGATTGTAGTCGTTGTTGTTCTTTTGGATGAGCAAAGTAATTGGCAAGTATTCACAAGATGAAGTGTAAAGACGGGTTCACAATACAGTGGGAACAACTACATACTTACAATTCAGCCAACATAAGGCTAGTTAATCAACTTCAAAACTTGATATAGGGAAGATTTTTCCGACGGTGAGGGGGTAATAACATCTTTGCCTCACATTCAAGAGATTCTAAGTTCATATCTTGGTTAAAGTGAGTACCTGGACGAAGTTTTACTCGAGTTTATCTTTATCCTCGGAAGACAAATATCAAGTAACTCTAAGCTAAACAAGCATTCCAGGCTTATTTGAGTATTTCACCCAGTTCATTCATTCACCATTCACTCTCATATCTTACATTCATGTTACTTTCTCTAGCCACTATCATTTCCTTTTTATATACAAAGGCAGCTCCTTAAGTATAATGTTACGAATGGAGATGGCATTTTTCTACACATAAATGATTTATTTTTACTTTCTCTATAACATATAGTAAGTAAAGGAAGTATTGTATTCCACCCAAAAATTCGATACCAAGATTTCACCAGAAATATATGTTTTGAGACCCCCTGAATCCAAAAAAAAGCATTTTTGGAAACTTGTCTGTGTGTGTGTGTGTGTGTGTGTGTCTGTGAACAGCATAACTCAGAAACGAACAGTCGGATAAACACCAAACTTGGTATTTAGGTTCAGTATCTTCCAGAGATGCGACACGAAGGTTTTCAAGAAAATCCCCTCATCCCAGATTACCCTTTACATGGAACATTTTTCAAAAATTTTAATTTTCTCAAAAATGGCTCTAACGATTTTGATTAAAATATCATATGTTTAAGATATTTTCATGACAAATAAAATGTATATCTCGAATTTTCTGGGAATGTCTCCAAAAGTATTCTTCATTGTGAACGACTTTTGCAAACTGGTAAACCATAAGAGATAGACAAAATTTTAATACACAAAAAATGTAGATCGCGTTAAAATACACAATTTGGGTCATATACATTTTTTTGTTGAGTGAACCATTTTCGAGATATTGCTTGTTATTCCCTTAAATTTTCCAATACTTATACTTTTTCTCAAATTCGTTATTCATTTTTTTTTTTGTCCTGGTAATGCAAAGAGAATGAAATACTCCACATAGCAACCAGCTCTTAAAATATTTGACTATAGCTTAAAGCCTACCAATTTTCCTTGCATCTACAAGAAAATTAGCAATAAGATTAACATCTCGATTAACATGAAGCATATGGAGAATAAGCGTTTGTAAAAATAGTTTGTACAAGAGTAGAGAAAGTCATGTGAGTGTAATACATCAGATTTTTCAACATAATCCCCTTTAGAGATATACAATTCTCCTAATGTTCCTGCCATTTTTTAACCCCTCCAAAAATAGGAATTGTCAAGCTCTGCAAAATATGCCTCTGTTTTCACTATGACCTCCTCATTTGATCTAAATTTTGCTCCTGCAAGCCAGTTCTTTATATTTGGGAACAAGAAGAAATTGTAGAGTGCCAGGTCGGGCAAATACAGGGGGGTGCAGCAGGAATTCATGCAGTTTGACAACAACTACTTCAGATGAATCTGCTGGTGGTGAAACAGCACTTTCTTCTTTGCTAAATGGGACCATGTCTCTTTCAATTTCTTGTCGAGTATGTCCAATAACTCACTGTTAGTACTCTCCAGTGATCCTTTTTTCTTTTTCTAAGAAGATAAGGAGTATGACAGCCTTCACATCCCAAAAAATTGTCCCCATCACTTTTCCGGCCGATGGGACTGTCTTTGGCTTCTTTGGAGTAGATTCACTAGAAGGAACCCATTATTTTCACTGTTGTTTGGTTTCCAGAGTATACTGATGAATCCAGGTCTAATCGATGGTGACAACTTGACACAAAGGCCTTCGGATTTCACTTAAGTTGCTCCAAATACAGCTTTTAAGTTGAAAGATTTCAACCATTTTTTGCCCACTGTGAGCAATCATGGCACCCATCGGTCCAACAACCTTTTCATCTCCGACTTGAGGCAGTATTTTAATGCCTAAATTATATTAATTGTATTTTTTATTAATTAAATTCAATAACAGCCCAGCTAGAAAACAATATGTATATAATTATTATATAAATTGTATGTAAGGTCATTGTAAATACTTATTTTTATTGTAAACGTATTTATTAGTGATATGTAAATGTTTATATACTCTAATAGTGCAAAAGCTGTGAGAATACTATGTTTTAGGATGTTAATAATGAGGCAATAATGTAATTTTGGTAACAACAATGTGTTTGGAGTTTTAAAAGTACTGGTTATGAAAAAGATCGGTAATAACGTAATTTCGCTTACAGTTTGGAATTAGCCAATCAAAAGTAAAGAAAGTTGAATACTTAAATTCTATTGGACTAGAATTAGACAATAAGAGAATGGCATTACCGACGCTAAAGGTTTTCACCATTGAATCAAGTCAGTCTTGGGCAAGATATTAGAACAGAGCAGATGTGAAAGTCATGGGTAAAAATGTTGTAAAGTATAAATGATAAAATTTGTGCTCCCCGCCAAAAATTGTATTAAGTGCTCACAGTTTTATTTTATAAAGTGTTGTGTTTATAAAAATGTGCACATATAAAGTGAAATAAAAAGAAGTAAAAATTAAAAAATAAATTATGTAGCGTCTTATAATTTGAGTATTATCACAACCCTACAAGAACTCGTGTTTCTATAGTGCGACTGAAAGCAGCCGAGGCAAAATAACTTTAATAATATTACGTAAAAACAAGCATCATCTTCACTATAAAGTTTGGCGTCCTAAAAATCAAACAACATAAGGTGTATCTTCATTACGTAACCTTAATAATATTTACGTAACCTACTAACAAGCAAGTTAAAGAACAATACTTCTACAAAATTATTATGCAAAATTAAATTGTCATTCCTTTCGACACACCTATGGCCTCTGCCACTTTGTGAACTTTCATTCAACAATCAACGAGAATCATATGGTGGACTTTTTCAATGATTGCCTCAGTAACCACATCTGTTGGGCATCCTGGGCACTCCTCATCAAAAATAGATGTTTGACCACATTTAAAGTTATTGAACCAATATATAACTGTTGTCATCGATGCTGAAAGGTCTCCATAAACAGCATTGAATTTTGCCTTTATCTCCTTGCAAGTTTTTTCATCCTAAAGTAAAATGCAAATCACCAAACGATACTGCACTTTTTGCACTTTAGCGAAAACACGTTGAACGACTAACAGAAATGTCTGCCAAATCCAAACCTATAAATCATCAGTACCAAATTTGTTTTGGCAACGTCTAACAAATGACAGTACACGATAGCAACACTATCTATTTTGAAACACGGGCACTTATTGAACCACTCTCGTAGCTTCTGCAAGCTATACTCACAAGAAAATTAAAACAGAATCAATTATGACACAAAAATTTTTCTGAGCATATTTCAGAAGCTACTTTCCTCCATTGTCAAACAGATACTGACTGATCCTAGATGGTGAAGCTGACAATGTTCCATCTATAGTCTGCTCTGGCACTTGTACAGAGTCTCTCTAAAGAATATTGAGATAAATGTTTGCAGAAACAGTTTCATTAAGATACAAAAATAATACAGGAGGCTGCAGCAATGGCTTTGAAATACCATACTCTTTCCATTACACAAGAAACAACTGAATGGCAAAAAAACTTCAAAAAAAGTATTGAAAAATTAAAATAAACAATAAATATCTCAGAAATGGTTGATGCTATACAAAAAATTGTTTGAAACAAATTGTGTGTTTTAACAACTTTTGTTTAATAAGTTTTTGTCCATCCCTTATGGTTTACCAGTTATACAAAATTATATGAAACTCATTCAAATGAAAAGGAATTTACAGCATCTTTGCAGAAAATTTCAGGATATGCATTTTATTAGTCATTCAAATATTGTAAATATATGATACTTTAATTAAAATTGTTAAGAGCCATTTTGAGAAAATAAAAAACAATGAAAACTTTTCCATATAAAGGGCAGTTTGGTGTGGGGGGAAGGGGGGGGGTCAGATTTTCTTCAAAATGTTTGTTGCTGCTCGGAAGATGCTGAACTCAAATATTAAGTTTGGTATTTACCCAAAAATTGGTTTTTGAGTTATACTGTTCACAGACTGACAAAGACACAAACACAACTGGACTTTTTCAATTTTTTTTATTTATTCAAATGACATCAAAGCATGCATTTCCAATGAAATTACAATACCAAATTTTTGGGTGGAATGCAATGGTTCCTCTGTCTACAATACGCACTTCCTATGGAAAAAATTTTTATAACAGTCAAATCACTAACATGGTTATTCCTCTTGCAAAGGTGTCGCAATATGTTTATAATAAATAGCATACATTAAATTTGTTGTTCTCTGCTGTTTTTTGTTACTCTGATTTTTGTGTGCATGCATGTACAGCATAACACAATAACAAAAATCTGATGTGTTACACTCACATGACTTTCTCTACTCTTGTACAAACTATTTTTACAAACTCTTATTCTCCATCTATTTCATATTAATCGAGATAAACGTTTGCAGAAACGATCTTTTGACATGCAAAGAGAATTACATTTTACACATAGCAACCAGTTTTAAAAATATTTGACTATCGCTTCAGGCCTACTATGTTCGCCTTGTTTTGCATTTGCAAGGGCAATACAGAAATACAGCCTTTAAGCACAGACATATATCTTAATAGCTGGTTGCTATGTGCAGCACCATTCTCTTTGCCACAGATTAATACTCTTTGCATATCCAAGACAAAAAAATGAATAACGAATTCCCATTTGAAAATATAAGTATTGAAAAATTTAAGAGAATAACAAGCAATATCTCAAAAATAGTTCACTGAACAAAAAAATTGTATATGACATAAGTTGTGTATTTTAATCTGATCTACATTTTTTGTGTAGTAAAATGTTGTCTATCTCTTATGGTTTACCAGTTATGCAAAAGTCGTTCACAATGGAGAATACTTTTGGAGACATTCTCAGAAAATTCAAGATATACATTTTATTTGTCATGAAAATATCTTAAACACATGATATTTTAATCAAAATCATTAGAGCCATTTTTGAGAAAATTAAAATTTTCGAAAAATGTTCTATGTAAAGAGTGATCTGAGGTGGGGGATTTTCTTGAAAACCTTCGTGTCATATCTCTGGAAGATACTGAACCTAAATACCAAGTTTGGTGTTTATCCGACTGTTCGTTTCTGAGTTATGCTGTTCACAGACACACACATGGGCATGTTTCCAAAAATGCTTTTTTTGGATTCAGGGGGTCTCAAAACATATATTTCTGGTGAAATCTTGGTATCGAATTTTTGGGTGGAATACAATACTTCCCCTACTTACTATACATAGTAGAGAAAGTAAAAATTTGGTTAAATACCAAACTTCAGTAATTATATAAAAGTATACAAAATTCATTCAGAATGAAGAGGACTTGATATGCTATTCCCAGAAAATTCAAGACATATATTTTGTCAGGCAAATATGTTTAATAAAAATTATTAGAACCATTTTTTTTTTGGGGGGGGGGTTTCCACGTAAAGTGTAGTTTTGGGTGGGGGAAATTTTTTAAAATCTTTGTACCGCATCATTGGAAAACGCTGAACTTAAATTTAATTTTATTTATGGACATTCTTTAACTACTATGGTTCTATATTGGGTGTGAAAGACTGGTAATTTTGCTCAGAGGCCTCTTTATTAGGCTCAAGATTATTTTACATGCCGTAAATCTACAACATGGAAGCAGCGGCTTTACTTCCCTTCCAAAGCAAGGCCATTCTAAGGATTTTTACACCCAAAAAATCCATCGCCCTCTGCCTGGTTTGAACCTGCGACTTCAGGAACTAGAGGCTAGCGGCTAGCTAGGTAATACCAAGTTCGGTATTTAAGTGACGTCTTGTTCTCAAGTTATGCACGCATGCAGACACACACAGAACTTCTGAAGTCCTGACTGAATTTTGTATAACTGCCAAATCATAAGTAAACAAAAGCAAAATATGAAATTTCATATTCTAAACCATGTATGCTATCATTATGGGAACAAGTATTTTTAAGCTTTGCAGTGTGTAGCATTCAAATCACATGACTAAAAGATTAATATGTTTTTCATATTTTGTAAGATTTACAACTTTTTGCTTTTAAAATAATTACCGTTAGCAATGAAACAGGCTTTCCAAATCTTCTATTTGGGCAGTTTCCTGTGAAACACACTTAGAAAACTCAAGCCACTCTTTCCAACAAGTCAGATCAGTTGATAAAATGACATCCTCTATGTGACATCATGTGCATAATTAAATGCCCTATATTCTTGAAGAGTCTTTCATTTTGCAAACTGGTGCTTTTATTTTTTATTTATTTATTTTTTAATTTTCCATTAATATGCTTCCTTTAGTATCTACGGTCATATTGGTGGCTGTTTACCTCTGGAACAAGTGCTCTTCAACAATGATGTTCACTCGCTTACAATCTTTGGATTGGTTTTACCTCTGGTTATTACATTAAATTCATACACACACAATTCATATTTCCGGACTATAGGGAGGATGGAGAATAATCCTGGCTAAAGAAAAATTCCCACCCTCTAGCCGGAAATCAGACCTGTGACCTCTGAATTTGGAGGTTAGCATGTTAATCACTACAACACAGAAGCAGTCCTTTGTTGCTTTTAGTGGCATTTTGTAATTAGTAGTAAGCAACGACAAAGCGACCAGCTACTCAGTGATTAAAATCTAGAAACTCCACGTAACTTGCTGTATTTAATTTCATATTTTATTATTAAATGTGGACAAAAAACTACACACACACGCACTTTTCCACAAATACTGTTTTTTGGATTCAAGGAGTCTCAAAATGTGTACTTGCAGCGAAACCTCAGCATTGAATTTGTGGGTAGAATACAATGCTTCTCTACTTACTATAGGCAAGTAATAGAGAAAGTAAAACTGACAAAGTATTGAAAATTACAAACCAATAACAAAAAATATATCAGAAAGAATTATTAAAAAAAACTGATGTGTTACACTCACATGACTTTCTCTACTCTTGTACAAACTATTTTTACAAACTCTTATTCTCCATCTATTCCATATTAATCGAGATAAACATTTGCAGAAACGATCTTTTGACATGCAAAGAGAATTACATTTTACACATAGCAACCAGCTCTAAAAATATTTGACTTTCACTTCAGGCGTACTATGTTCCCCTCGTTTTGTATTTGCAAGGACAATATAGAAATACAGTAGCCTTTAAGCACATACATATCTCTTAATAGCTGGTTGTTAGGTGCAGCACCATTCCCTTTACCACAGATTAATACTCTTTGCATATCCAAGACAAAAAAATGAATAACGAATTCCCATTTGAGAAAATAAGTATTGAACAATTTAAGGGAATAACAAGTAATATCTCGAAAATGGTTCACTCAACAAAAAAAATGTATATGACATAAATTATGTATTTTAACGTGATCTACATTTTTTGTGCAGTAAAATGTTGTCTATCTCTTATGGTTTACCAGTTATGCAAAAGTCGTTCACAATGAAGAATACTTTTGGAGACATTCCCAGAAAATTCAAGATATACATTTCATTTCTCATGAAAATATTTTAAACATATGATATTTTAATCAAAATTGTTAGAGCCATTTTTGAGAAAATTAAAATTTTCGAAAAATGTTCCATGTAAAGGGTAATCTGGGGTGGGGGGATTTTCTTGAAAACCTTCGTGTCGCATCTCTGGAAGATACTGAACCTAAATACCAAGTTTGGTGTTTATTCGACTGTTCATTTCTGAGTTATGCTGTTCACAGACACACACACGGACATGTTTCCAAAAATACTTTTTTTTGTATTTAGGGTGTCTCAAAACATATATTTCCGGTGAAATCTCGGTATCGAATTTTTGGGTGGAATACAATACTTCCCCTACTTACTATACGTAGTAGAGAAAGTAATAAATTGTAAGTTTTAATCCTTTACCGACCTTAACACTCCAGGGCACTCTTGCTTACATGTGTGTTTAACAGTCACATTGTGAGAATGGAACAGCTCCTGGCTGAAGCCGGATGTAATGCAATTGCTTAGTAAGCAATCTTGCACGTGTGTGAACATAAAGAAGCACCAAACACTGACACAAGAACACACATATTCAGTGTCAAATGTTAAAGTTTGAGACAATGACTTCTATATCTGATGCCCTCCATATTGGTAGAGGTTCGGATTTCTCATATTAACGATAACTGTGAAATTTTCAAGTGACACATTTAACATTACCAAAATTACATATTTGTACGATATAAACTTTATTTTTTTTAAATTGAAGCCACAGCTATGAAGAGGAAGCATCATATATAACTTTTTTGAAACATAAACATGCTGGTGCTAAAGAAGCAAAGATGCTTCCGATTCCTGTGTTAATTCAGTGGTTCATGGATAATATCTCGAGTACTTCAAGCAACTGACTGACTGACTAATCCGGCAGCTGGTTTAAAGAGCTTTCAAATGATGGCAGAAACTGCTTTTGTGGAAGAGCATGCTGCACTATTTCTAAGATTATTCAATTTTTCTATGTCGGAAAATACACCTATACGGATAACTATTAAAAAAACAATAGTTACAACCCCCCATCACACACAAAGTTGTAGTTTTTAACAGTTTGACCCATAGATTAGTGAACATCCCCCTCACTGAAAAGGAATATAACTTACAATACCAAGTAATTTTAAAAACAGCTACAAAAAATTGCTACAAAACAGATATGATGGATAGGCAACAAAAAATGATAAAAGAAAATACAACCCTCAAACCACACAAACAAAATCTGACATACAAAAAAGTCACATTTCACCCATGGGCACATAACAAATTCCAGAAAATTTTCAATGATAGCAATGTGGCACTCATCCCCAAAAATAAATTCAGCATAAAATTCCTCATAAATGCAAACCAAAAAGAAAAAATGCCAGCTCATAAAAAATCTGGGATTTATAGAATAGGTTGCAAGGATTGTGATCAAATCTATATTGGTTAATTAATCTAAGTGTAACATAGAAACGAGGCTTAAGGAACATTTTCAAAACATCAAATCCAGGGAAGAAGAAAAATCAGCAGTTGCAGCACATTTTTGGATACAAGGACATGAAATTGAGGACACAGTAGCTCTTGTCAAGCAGGCATAAAAACCTACTGAATTAAACATTTGGGAGAAAATATTTCTTTGGAAATTTCGCCCAAGGTTAATGAATTTTGACATCCCTATAGACAAACATTTGATCACTAAGCTTGTAGAACCACCACTAGAGGGACAAAGAGACATCTTAACCATCAGAGGAAAGCCAACAAGTTGCAATCAGCTGACCATGAGGAAGTGATTCCTTGAAACCAGTTCTGAGGTATTTAACCTATTTTAGTGAAATTGTATATTTGCAACCACTCCTATATATTATAAACAATGCTGTGTTTTTACTTTGGCGACACTTTTAGCTAAATTTTATTGTACTTGGTATTCATTTCTATGCGATGCTTTTAAAGATAATTGCAATTAGATTATTTCAATAGAAAAGCAATACTTATTCCACTTGAGTTCTCATTCCACGATATTTTTATTTTACCACATATCCTGGTCTCTACATATACGTCTAACAGATGCAGAAATTTGACAAAGCACTGACAGCACTGAGAGCGATCTCACACCATTTTCATCCGAAGAGGAAAAGAATGGGCACTAAGTTATTACATATTTAGACTGCCTTCTCTATTTGGCCCTGGCCACTAAGATGAGCAGTCATTGTGAATTACAATTACATGTTGGTACATTTAGTAGTTCTTATGTTTATTCTTATTTACTTTATTTTTCCTCTTTTAACCGTCCATATCCATTTATTTTTTACTTTCGTTACATATTTACCCATATTTTTACAGTTTTTATCCAGAATTGTATGTATATCTTTATTGCTATTCATTCCATACTATAAGCTTTCTTTTCTCCAAATCTCTGTTTCGAAAAGGATGAAGATGAAGACAATGTTGATAGACAATATATGTCAAACGACTTCAAATCAAGTGAAGTTGGAGGATCAGTATTAACTGTGCTAAGATTTTGCATATATATATATTACATTTTGTACTCAATGCATGTATCTTATCTCATAAACCAATCAGCAAGTACAGTTCATAGTGTCTAAAAAGGCTTGGTGTGTCAGCTTATAGGAATATCTAATCTTGCAGGCGTATATAAGGAAAACAAGTTTGTCAACTGGAACTGCATCATCTAGTCTTTTTCATCACTTAAAGAAAATCTGAGGTCACATAAAAATGTGTGCTTTGTATAATAGGAAAAAGAGGAGACACCTAAAAATGCAGAATGTGATTTTCCCTTCTTTTCTATGGGCTGTGTTTTGCAGTACTATTAGAAGTGAAATGTACAAGCATAAAATTAGGTAAACTGGCCAATGCTTTAAACATTTACAAATAAAATGCACCAAAAAAATTTCATTTTTATAATTATTAATTTATTCTGTATCACTTTTTTTCAAGGAAGAACATAGTTTCTTCTAAAGATGATTGAATTTAAATGCTCATTTAAAAATTCAACCTTCCTGGCTATGCAGTAATGGGTAATGTTGCTGCCAGCCTCTCCCTGTCCTACGTCACCTCGCTAAATCATACCAATGTTGTAGCAATTAAGAACACTAGAATGATTGTGTATGTTGGCAGTGTGGAGAATGAATGCGAGTTACATGCAGGAACGGATGTGTCGAATTACGGTAAGCACGGAATGGACCTTAAGTATAAATGGAATGGATCGTAGGAAAAGCCAATATTCATGATCAGGAAAAAGGGGGCCTGCGACGGGGTTTTTACACAAACTCCCATAAATTTGCTAAAATGAATGGTATTTGGTGCTACGGGATATTTAAAGTGTAGCGTTTGTCAGTCACACTAGTACTAGAACTCTGTGTTGGCTAAATAAGCGAATATTACGATATGTTACATTTTAAGGTTATTTACCTATTGGGGAATTGCTCGAGGTTATGCGGTATATAGTTTAGCCAAAGTTTATTTCACCACAATATGAAGACGCCCTCCTTTATTCTGCAATTGTACTGCTCAATCTTATACTTTGGGTTGAATTAACGAATGTAATGCATATGCAACATGCCACTATCAAATAAAGCTGGTGTGCTGCTAACAGTTAATACATATAACAGTAAAAGACGCAATTAAAGTAAATAATAATCATAACCTTATAAATAATTGTCAGTCCAACCAGATCTTCACGTGATTAAGCAGCCAATTAAAATGCTGATATAAATGAAAGCAAATAATGCGTAATAGTAATAGTTAGCCATTTTGAACAACAACTTTCCCGCAGTCTTCTCCGTCTCGTCAGCATTTATACATAATGCCAACATCATCCTCATAATGCATTACTGCCGCTTGTGTATTTCTAGTGTTGTTTTAATTTAGCTTGTTGGCAGCATATGGTGATGTAGGACAGGGAGAGGCTGGCAGCAACATTACCCAGTAATGCTTTAAACAGGAGCGGAGACATCTACCTTTTGCAATAACTTGACTGTCTTTCGGTGAAGGCTGCGTCACGTTTGATAAAACAGCCCACGTTTTGCCCTTCGTGTTGAGAGCTTCTTCTAGGCACTACTATCAACACGAAGGGCGAAACGTCGGCTCACTGGAAGACGTCAAGTTATTATGGACAATGGACGTGGAAGCCTACAATTTTATCTATCTTTTATGTTGTAAGTTTTTTTTCATCTCTTATAGTTTACCAGTTGTGCAAAATTCCTTCAAAATAAAGAGAACATTATAGGCTATTTGCCCAGAAAATTCAAGATAAACATTTTATGTTATGTAAGTGTCTTAAATAGGTGGTATTGCAATCAAAATAGTGTCATTTTTGAGAAAATCAAAACTAATGAAAACGTTCTGATGGCCTTATTTTTACTTTCTCTACTACGTATAGTAAGTAGGGGAAGTATTGTATTCCACCCAAAAATTTGAAACCAAGATTTCACCGGAAATATTTTGAGACCCCCTGAATCCAAAAAATGCATTTTTGGAAACATGTCCGTGTGTGTGTCTGTGAACAGCATAACTCAGAAACGAACAGTCGGATGAACACCAAACTTGGTATTTAGGTTCAGTATCTTCCAGAGATGCGACACGAAGGTTTTCAAAAAATCCCCCCACCCCAGATTACCCTTTACATGGAACATTTTTTGAAAATTTTAATTTTCTCAAAAATGGCTCTAATGATTTTGATTAAAATATCATATGTTTAAGATATTTTCATGACAAATGAAATGTATATCTCGAATTTTCTGGGAATGTCTCCAAAAGTATTCTTCATTGTGAACGACTTTTGCATAACTGGTAAACCATAAGAGATAGACAAAATTTTACTACACAGAAAACATAGATCGCATTAAAATACACAATTTATGTCATATACATTTTTTCTGTTGAGTGAACCATTTTCAAGATATTGCTTGTTATTCCCTTAAATTTTCCAATACTTTTTCTCAAATGGGAATTCTTTATTCATTTTTTTTATGTCCTGGACATACAAAGAGAATGGAATGCGCTACATAGCAACCAGCTCTTAATAGATTTGACTATTGCTTAAAGCCTCCATATTCCCCTTGCATCTACAAGAAAATTAGCAATAAGATTAACATCTCGATCAACATGAAGCATATGGAGAATAAGCGTTTGTAAAAATAGTTTGTACAAGAGTAGAAAAAGTCATGTAGCGCGCACGCACATGCACACACAAAGTAAGGAAAAGTGATTACTGGTAATGCCCTGTTCTGGTATGGGGTGGTAGTTACACCACAATTATGATGCTATTCCAACAACTTGCACAACATACAGTGTATGCTCCAGGGCCTAGAAAACCCTGAACCTAAGAGTGAACTAGATGTGTTGAGCAGGACAACACAACGCATTAAGATTTAAATGGTACTTGAATAAACTACAGAGTGGGCCATGGAAAACTGACAATGTTTAATGTAGAACAAGTTGTTAACACTAGCAACTAGATTGATGGCACACTCGTCAAATATTTGCTTAAACATTTTAGTAACAACTGCTGACACTCTGCTGATATTATGCAGCAATATATGTTTTTAAATGAGCACTGTAGTCTCTTCTCCAAGGCAGTCTCACTCAATGTCTTCTTATTTCTGGTTATGAGTAAGGGAATTTATGCTTTTTATCACCCTCCTTATAAAAGCAGATTTCCAAAATTGCCTTATTGTATTCACAAGCAAGTGCTTTATAACATGCAATGATTTTTACTTTCTCGCACCTACTTATAGTAGGTAAGGAACTATTGTATTTTACCTAAAACATTTGATATACACGTTTCATCAGAAATACATATTTTGAGATTCCCAGAATTAAAAAAGAAGAAGTAGTATATCTTAGAAAAAAGGTATGTGTGTATGCATACGTGTACAGCATCATTCAGAAACTGTCTCTGTTAAATACCATCATGATGAATACTTCCCTGTTAATAGTGCTTCTGTTTTTAATCTTTAACCAAACTTGATATTTAAGTTCAGCATCTTCATATGACTTGACGACACAGGGTGGTATTCATAGTCGATTTTGGTCCGGACCAACTTGCTACTTCAGGTGGATTTACAGTGGACCATTGATTTTCTTATTCATAGACCAGGACTTGCGTTTGCCCAGAGATCAAACACCTTGGTCTGGACCAAATTTTGATCTATCTCAGAGGGGTAGATTAAAGGCAGACCACTTTACAAAATGGATGACTTTGGAGTGATGGGCGTGGCTGCTTGCGTAGAATTTGCGAAATGAGACGGTGGAGTAAAACTATCTACCACAATTAGACATAATTGGAAAGTATGGTGACGTTAACTTCAAAACAAATACAGGTTTAGTAAAGCCAAGGTTTGAAGGCTGATAAAACGGATACATCCTAACCTATATAACAGAGATAACTGAGGTTTGAGTATCTCAATTGATATGATATTAATAGCACTTACATATTATGCAAGAGAAAGGTATCAAGATTTAGTAAGGCATCAGTAAGCCGCATTATAACAATGTCTCATGTGCCATTGCTAGACTTCCTTTCATTAAACCAGGATTACGCTGCATGACAGGATGTAACGCGAAGTTAAGAAATTCTGCTAAGTAAAAGTCTAATTAGGATGCACTTAACGTAACCGGAATGAATCTTGATTGATTATTCTTTTATTACTTCATGCTACCACTTCACGCCAATTGGTTGTAATTACCATGCGACATTAAGCTTTATGCAACGGGAAGGAAAAGTTTGGCACTGCCTAATTCTTAAGTTACATCACTAAAGTAACTCACGTTAAGGCAACCCCAAATAGCTCCATTTAAAACAGTGTGTAAGACCTTCACGTTATGTCGCATTGAGTTAAGTCACTTGGGTTAAGTTCGAAGTAATTCAGGCTTTACTTACGTTTTCCCGGCAAGGAGAGGAGGATTACAACTCCCGGTAGGTTTATGATGTATCAGAATTTCCTCAGGTAATTATTTCTGTATAATTACTATCTCACAATAATTATTTGGTTAAGATCCAGAGTGAGATTTTAATAACAGCAAATGTTCCTTCCTATTTAAATACTATTTAAGGTTAAGAGTTAATATTCTAGCAAGTTAAATTCTTATTGAAAAGATTAACAATGCCATGAAACTGTGCATCTGGTGGATAAGAACGTTTCCAAAAAGGGAGGTGTGGCAATAGGTTAGAATCATGCACAAAACTGCTGTATATGTATTATCTCCCTCCATGCCTCCCCTTTTTTTGCATTTGTATTTGTTGAAACTGATTTGTTTTCATTAATATCCTTATTTTTTGTATTAAGGAAAGCAGGCATTTTCCTCCTCCAACTGTTTTAATACACGTTTATTGGTTATCTCCATTTTTTGTTGAGAGTGAGGAGTGAGCACTGAACTGATGAAAAACAGCTGTGAAACGACCATAGAAAGTTAAAACACTAGGTAGTAACAGTGGTTAGTTTACTACTCTATGGAAGTCATGCATGTGCAGAACTACCTTTCTTCGTTGTGTAACATTTTCTCCTTGCTGATCCACAGCCTTTCTTGGTCTGAGACGTTTTATCGTCTATGAATATAAAAAACTTGGTCAGCCTTTGAGTCTGGAGATAGTCCAGACCAATGTGAAATCTGTGAATACAGCCCACAATGATTTTCAAGAGAAAAATCCCATCTAATATTTCCATTTCGATTAGAGGGTGCAAATATAGAATACCAGATATAAATGTTAAATGGCTAGAGAAAATATATAACACAGTAGTTGAAGCAAAAATGTTATATGGAAGTGAAATATGGGGAGTAGAACGAGACTGGGAGGAGAAGGATATGGTACATACGAGTTTTTGTAGAGAAGTTTTAGGCTGCCAAATGCCACAGTTAAAGAATCTGCTCTAATTGAAATGCAGAGAGTGGGGGGAAAAGGGCTAATAATGGAGAGAGCTCTTAAATATTGGTACAGACTATTAAATTTAGAAGAGAAGAACTTGTTGAGGCAGTGTTTGGAATTCCAAGAAAGGAGCTTAAAGAAAAATGGGTGGAGTTATAGTATACAAACTAATTTGGAAAATAGTGGTCTGGGAGAAATTTGGAGAAGGAGGGAAAATAATGTTAAGGGTTTTTGGAAAGAAGCTAGATGGAGGTTTGAAGATATAGAGATACAAAATTTATTTAGTAACATTGGGAAGAAAAGTTCCTTGGAATCATATATATTAATAAAAAATGTATGGGCTAGAGAACAGTATGTGGATAACTCAAATAAGGAACAAAGAGAAAGTATAGCCTGGGTACGAGCAGGTGTATGGAGACTATTAGGAATGAGAAATGGGTTCCCACAGAACCAGTGTCCAATATGTGGGGAAAGAGAAATTTAGAACATATCGTTTTTTATTGTAAAGGTACACAGCATTGGAGAAAGCAAGCTATAAATGGGAAATGGTTCAAACTGGACAGGAAAGTAGCTTTAAGCAAGATTTTTTAACAAGCATAGTAAAAAGGTAGGAGAGTACCTGTCCAAAGTAAAAAAGAAATGGTTATGGACAATAAAAAGAGATGTAAATTAATTTCATCATGTGATGTTAAGTTATGTAATTATTTTATTATTATAATATTAGTATTATAAGATTATTATTTTGGTATCATTACTAGCATCATCATTATTATCATCATCATCATCATCATCATCATCATCATAATTTTTTATGTTATAATTAAAGAGTGTAATATGGGTAGAATAGATATGGAAAATTTTCATTTTTATTTTCTCAAAAATGCCTCTAACACTTTGATAAAAATGTCACATGTTTAATACACTGACATGAGAAATGAAAAGTATGTCTTGAAATTTCTGTGAACATTGTGTGAACTTGACTTTTATTTGACTGAATTTCACAATATTTTGTAATACGAGGAAATCTTAAAACATAGACAAAAACTTACTATAGAAATACTTTAGAGGTTGTTAAAATAAACAATTTGTGTCAGTTTAACTTTTCTCATAGCGTTACCTACTTTTGAAATATTTCAAGTTGTAAGTTTACACCTTTCTTAAGCATCATCTAGCAGACATGCTTGAAAGTTTGTGATTCTTCCTTTTTTCTGTCCCTTTCTTTTCTTTCAATCACAGATCTTGTTAGCATGAATAAACATATGAGTGCTGTTTCTGCATGTTGAAACCTTCTTGCTTAATTTGAAATAATTCTTATCTAGAGTTATATCACAAGTAATGTAATGAGGATCAAAGAATCACTTTTTATATGAACAGTGTAATATATAATGAATATACAGGGTTATTCTAAATTAGTTACCTGATAATAAAGCTAAATTATACATAGTTATCTTACGTACTTTATTTCCATTTCCATTACATACATTGACATTAACATTAAGTTTTATTTGCAATGTTTACAAATGTTCAATGTGACTCCCTTTTGTCACTCGGCAGATATCCCACCTGTACAAAAGTTCATCCCAATACGCG
The DNA here is from genome assembly GCA_030765065.1 of Deroplatys truncata. Classification (NCBI taxonomy): domain Eukaryota; kingdom Metazoa; phylum Arthropoda; class Insecta; order Mantodea; family Mantidae; genus Deroplatys; species Deroplatys truncata. Next base: position 27,385,960 of record CM060981.1, on the reverse strand, counting down.
TGATCATGTCCGCATCTACCTGAGCTACCGCTACGAGATTGCTCGGCAGTGGAGGGTTGTACATGTTATCTTTAATGTAACCCCACAGACTAAAATCCAGCGGTGTTAAATCGGGAGATCGTGGAGGCCAAGCTATGTTCCCACCACGTCCAATCCAAGCGGGAGTGGTGTGGGATAGGACGTAGTGACCTCATGGTGGTAATGAGGAGGTGCTGCATCTTGTTGAAAAATGAAATTATCTCTCATATCTTCTTGCAGCTATGGCATCAGGTAGTTTTCTAACATCTAGATATGTTATGCCAGTCACAGTCTTCTCGTAAAAAAGAATGGTCCATACACTTTCACGGAGCTTAGCGCACAAAACACATTCAGTTTTGGTGAGTCACGTGTATGGTCCAGGCATTTCGTCGGTTTCTGTGTACCCCATATCCTTACATTGTGGCGATTAACTGCACCACTAAGGTGAAAAGTTGCCTCGTCACTGAACACAATCTTATTAAGAAAACTATCGTCTTCTTCCATCCTGTTCAGCATGTCCGCACAGAACTCATAACGTTTAAGCTCAACATTAGCACTCAATGCCTGAACCAGTTGAAACTTGTACCCCTTACACTGCAGTCGTCGTCGTAAAATTCTCCATACCGTAGGTTGTGGAATGGTCAGCACCAAACTTGCTCTAGTTGTAGACTTCTTTGGACTTCGTGCATAAGTTCTTCTCACGGCTTCCACAACGTGGCCTGCTACAGGAGGGCGTCCCTGTCCTTTCTCTCGGTGTCCCACACAACCTGTTTCTACGAATCGATCATACCATGTTTTGATAGTTTTCACCTGTGGGGGAGTTTTTTGATACCTTGTACTACAAAAACGTCTTTGTGTGGTAATTTGCGATTTAGTTTCATGAAACCGCAGACAACACTGCGCGCGCTCCGCACCGCTGTAAGACTCCATGGCGACTGCTTACTAGGCTCCAGGTGTTGCAAGTGTTTCACATTTTCCCCGCCAGACGAACGAGCGAGCGAGTGCATGTAGCGAAGTCTGCCGACCATGTTTAAAACTTGATGATATGACATAAGGTTTGATGAACATCGGAATAAATTTCCTTCAACAGTTTCGAAAAAATTCATTCATACTTTCAGGTAACTAATTTAGAATAACCCTGTATATGTGAATTTTTCATTGGCAGAGAAAGTCATGTGAATGATCACATCAGATTTTTTTTCTTAAGTGCTTAAAATCTTTTTCAACAACTCAAGTCTATAGAAATAGTGACGAAATGGGTGAAAGATGCTTAAATATGGCTGGGGTACAATGAGCTGAAAGTTACCAGACATTTGTCCAAGGATACGGGAAATCCCCTCCCCCAAAAAATGCATCCAGGCAACTCACCTTTACCGAGAATCAAACTTGGACCCTCCAAGTTGGTGAAATAGTCACAGCATACTAACAGACTGATAAAAAAATATTTTCACTACAAGTATATGGCATAGAGAATATACTATTGTTTATAAAACTGCATACTTTAAAAAAGAAAGCATTTGACAAGTACACTATCAGTACTGCCACTCTACTGCACACAAAAAACTATCAGATTCCCATGGCCCATCTCATAAATATTTAAGCTTCCATATATGTTCAAAATATATGTTTTATTTCTTCACAAAATTAAACAAAAAAATTTATCCAACAGAACAAATAACACATTTCAATCAAGTTCACATAATTACTCACTCAGGTCCAGGACATTGTTCACTTGAACACAAGACTGTGGGTTTGTTAGAGGCAACTGTATCTCCTGTTCCATCGCCAAAGTTAAAGACAGTTCTCGTATAAGAAAGAACACTCGGATAGCTCTACGAGCCCTTTCAACCTGTTTCATAAATAAAATAATATTAACACAAACATTATATTCCTTTTATTAGAAGACAAGAACAATAAAAGACATTCCCAAACTAAGCAAAGGGAAAAGGAGCAATGCAATACAACATTTCTTATACAATCGGAATTAATATCTGTAACCAGCTTACCAAATTCAGGAGAGAAACATTTAACAATGAAATATATAATTACTAACAGCTAATTGCAGCTTTAACTGCAAATTAAAGACGATAATTTCTGTAAGCAGAAATATTTATCAGAAATTTTCATATACAGTAAAATCTCGTTAGAACATTCAAGGACCTAAGGATTTGGACGTCACAGGCGGGAAAACGTGTTAACGAAAATGCAAAATCTGCAATTTAAGAACATAGTTATGTAATAAAATCTAATAATTACTATGTCTCCATGGGCAGTTGAAATAGATTTCAAGTACAATTTTATACTGAATACGATCCGTATTTCCATGTTAAATTCAATGTGTGTTCAAATGGATCTGGATTCACAAAACCTAAGAATAAATAATTCAAGCTTTTATGTTGGTTAACTTGGATTTTTGAGGTTATGAAAGTTTTTGAGAAAATAAATTGTGAATTATGGAAGGGACAATAGTGGCTTTGCTGTGCGTTTTACTATAAATATGATAACAATTTCCGCTAAAAAAGGAAAACAAAATTATGAGCGTGCATCATGTTATGAGTACAATAGTATCTTTAGCGTATTCAATACGATTTGAATATGGTAGGTGTTTCCATGCAACAAATTTCGTTCCGATCATTTTCTGATCCTATTTTCCAAGAAAGTTTTGTTTTAGCATTTTTCCCTTCTTTAAAAGCATTTCAATCAATTTAGGTTTGCTAACAATCGTGTTTAACGTTGACGGAGGAATGTTTAACTTCCGCACTATATCCACATGTTTCATATTTGGATTGTGGTATACTTCAAGGGTTTTCAGTTTTTCAGTGTTGGTTATTTACTAGACTTCCTTTTTTATCATTGCAAATGAAAAGTTAAAATACAAACTACGTATGTTTGGTCAACACTCAACAGTAGAAACTATCGTTGGCGTTTACCACAGAACACCAATGTATTACCATGCCAAGGTAAAGTATTCTCTATCCTGCCCACATAAATCGTGTCACACAAATATTTACATACATGCATGTGATTGGCTGCCGGTATCCACCCCGTGACCAAGGATTGACCAAAGTAGCAAATGGAGGACGTCAAACTTTGAACGTTTTAAGCGCCTACTCCCACTGGACCAACCAAGAATTGACCAAAACAGCGAATGAGGATGTCAAACTTCAAACGTAGTAACCAGGATCGGGAAAACGCACTAAGCAAACGTTATTTATTACATTTGGTGATTTGCTACCGGGACTTTTATAATTCAACGTAATAAACGGGAAAACGTGTTAATGAGGAACGTGATAACGAGATTCCACTGTACTGAATTGCACAGTACTTAAAACACAATAGTGTGTAAATTTCCACTGTGCAATAGTGTTTTCCTTTTGAATAGTGTCGCAGCCTAAAGACTTGCATCTCTTTCACTAATATTATTTACCACCATTCATTTTCTGGATCTTGCTGTTGAAGAATCCCTTAGCACATACCATGTCGCCATGGACATTCTCTTAAATGATGACTCATTATTAAACAAAGAACATATACACAAAATAAACCACGTAACCCAACACAATGAACAGAACAAAATAATACTCCATTTACATAAATCTTGTAGTAGTATTTATTAATGTTCTATATTTAACATTATTGTTGCTTACGTAATATGTTTTTACGTAAATTATTAGAACTTGAAGATCTTACATTGTGCTGCTTTTGTTTTGTTTGGTTACATAATTTTAACTGCCCCACGTATGGGAGCCAATTTGATGCAGTATTAATGTTATTTATTTAACATTATTGTAGCCCCACGTTGTGGTAGCCAATTTGCGATGGTATTACTTATAATGTTTGTTTACATCACGTGTGTTGAAGCCATCTTGTGACGTGATTCTTTGTTAGGTTCGTAGCTCCATCTGGTGTTAGCAATTTGCGGCAGTATTAGTTTTGTGTTTGAAAGAATTTTAAATTTTATTTAAATGTCCTCCGGCTAGCTATTTGGTCGAACATATCTCTTAAACAGGATGTGTAAACGGAAGGAATCTTTTATTCAAAGAGAACACAATTTGTTTTATACTTTTATTGTCGAAAACTTTTACTCTCACATTTACACATTGATCTCGACACTCGCCAAATTGAAACTGTTATAATAACTTCTTACTTATCACTTTTAATTCGCGTACTTCAACTTTGTGTATTATTAACTTTACAATACTTTAGATTTTTCGTAACTTGTGAATCTATAGCCGACGTGTCTCATACAAATATTTTCGACGAACTGACGAACTGAAGACGACGTGTAGTGCACAAAGAATTTTGATGAACTGAGCATGAAGCTACCTCTAACCTACCCTATTTATACTCCTACATCCAGATACGCCTAAAGATTATAACTGAACTACTATTGGCTAATAAAACGCGCCAACATTAGCGTCTATTTTAATATCCAATGAAAATTATGAATACATATGCTTTAGGGAGAAAATATTCCAGAAGTTTCTCAACGGAAAAACGCGTCAACATTACGTAACTTCCTCGTTTCCAATAATGATAAACAACTCACCCCCCTCTCTGCATTATTGCGCGCTATTATTGACAGTTTCAGTAAGGCCCTATAAACTTACTTCCCAACAATATTTACAATCAATAAACATCTGAAATCAATGTCACATAAAAATGCTTATTCATATTACAATCATTATTTACATTTAAGTAATTTGTGATACAAATTACTGCATCAATCTAATGTGCACTACAAATTTGAAACTTAAAATAATAAAACACTTGTTTTGCAAATGTAATGCACATTAATGATAGGATAAATTAATTTTGTACAACAGTGAATTTAAGCATAACATTTCAGAACATGCCTAGTATTTACAAGTAGCCTATTGTTACATGACACGGTCAATTATAAAGAAATTAACATTACCTACTAAAGTGAACAAGAAATGCCTATGCTACATATGAACAGTTACTACTGCCAGTATTACAAGCACCTTTCTGCTAGCGTTAGTTGCAAGTAACACCAATTTCTGTTGCTGCCACAAGCAAACGTTGCTCTCTGCTACATTGAACTCGTTCCTGTATTTTGTTACCATTTTTTTTGGCATAAACAATCACTTTACGCTTGAAATTAGCATTATTAGATGTGTTTCTGTTTGCCCTCCATTTCCTGACTACCTAATTCCAATGCCCCTTGCAATAATAGGCCAACAATAAGGGCAGCGTGTTGGAATAAATTGCTTCGAAAGTAACGTTTACTAAAGAAGTCCCTACTACAGAAGTAGGTTACTACGGGAGCAATTTACTCCGAAAGTAATGTTAGAGATCTCAATTACAATTTATTCTTTTAGTTACGACTATGGAAGAGCTCATTATTCCTGGAGGTATTGTTTTGTTTGCACGATTTACTTGATATGATCATGAATAAGGTTATGTACGATAGGAAACATGGCAAAACATCAGCGAAAGAGATAAATGTGTGTTGGTAGAGATAGAGAAAATCCATTTAAACAATACGAGTGTAAAAAACATGTTATAAAGATGCAGGAAAGATGTGACTAATGAGTTTAATAATTTGAGCGACGGGAAACATACTGAAGAGCAGCTTAAAGTTCTGGAAACAATGTTTGTAATCTTCATTTTGCATCGCAGATCACTTGCGTCTTGGTGTAGAAATACCTTTCTGATTTCGAAAAAGTTCACCATATTCACAGATGGGCACAAAGTAGTAACATGTGTGCAGTCAATTCCACACACAATGTGTGGGAAATCTGCAAAAGTGAAGAATTACCTTTTATTTTCTGAACACTCGTGTATATTTATATGTGTAGGTACCTTGCTCTTAACCTCAAAAGCGCTCTAACAATGTAATGAAATACACGACCAGCAGATGCATGTGAATGTTTATTTATAAGATTGCCTGTAATGCTGAGATTACAATGAACTTTTGCTGATTGGTTCTAATTACCATGTGAAAACAAACTTGACGTAACAGGAAGGAAAAGTCTGACATTGACAAACTTTTAAGTTACATTGTGTTAAGTCAATCCTAAATATCTCCTTTAATAGAGCGTAAGATTGTCACGTTACGTTAAATTCATCGTAATGCCAGCTTAAGTATCTGAAATATTCCGGTACGAAACACTTGTAGGGAGCATAACAATAATTGCAGTTTGGATTATAGAGCTGAATTTGTGTCTGAGTTTTGTTGTAAATGTTCTCCAAGCAGGTTCAAAAGGTGTGAATAAGATTCCCTCCCTCCCTCTCTCCCTCTCTGTATAAGTATCATATGGTTCTTGAATACCACTATCGCATAGCCGTTGTTTTTTCCTTCGAGATCATCAATGTAACCTAAGTAATCCATGAACACGTCAAAAAAAAGTCTTCATCCAATAACAATACGGTATTCTAGTTCAGTCAACAGGTTAATTACTTTATCCAAAGTAAATTGTAACCTATATTTGTGCTCTATTTAATTCCGTAGTAACATACTACATGATGGTGTTCTCTGACATTTACTTCTGCGGTAATTTAATCTGGGAATCAATTCTTCAGAAGTAGTTTACTCTTGTATGGAAGTCGCTGAGTGTTGACTTGAATAGCAGTTTACTACGAAAGTAGAGCTTGCTCTAGGTTGGTGCATGCCGCCCTTAATGCAATGAACTGAGAATAACAACAATGCATTGTGACGTAAGATAGGTATGATAAATTTGAACGCAGTTACTGGCAAACTACGGAACGATTTTGCAGTCGGATCTAATGCACCTTTGAATCTAATGTGCAGCACAATTTTAAATACTGTATTTGGACAAAAAAGGTGCACATTAAATTCGTGAAAATAGCGTATAAGAGCTTAAAGCCCAAAACAGAATAATAACTTTAAGCTTGTTGTACCATCTTTCATTTCAGTGGATAAACATTTGGTGACATGGCTACCAACACTGTGATCAACATACAAATGGTAAATAAACACTTTGTTTGACTGCAACAAATATAGTTGATTACAAACTTAAAACAACCAATTACAGTGAAATCGACACATATTTTGCAAATATTTGAGCAATTAACGAAGTAATTATCAAACATTAAATACAATATGTTGTATACCTATAAACCTTCTCATAACATTAAACTGAATTTCACATTAAGAATACCGTAAGTTTTGTATCAATGTTATCATTGGAAGTTAAACATGAAATAAGACATTTCTTGATTTTAACATAAAATATTGTTCCCAATTTGTACAAGACTTACATTTCTCCGTTGTTTTCTAGAAATACAAAACATGATGCTTTCTGACTAAATTTGTACAGCTTTAATTACATACCATTTTTTACACCAAGTGTAATGTAATGAATGTTCACAATTATTTGAAACTTAACATTTATCTTGCTGCTTGGTAAATGTATAGTTGCCAACTTCCTGAAATTGAAACCCTTAAACCTTTCCTCGTATAGCAAAGTATAATAATTTTGTTATGATATAAAATTTAGAATGCGTAAAATGCTAAGTGCAGTAAATATACAAAGATTACATGCAAAGTAAATGGGAATTCTGTTTTATAATAATCCTTAATGACCTGGTAGTACTGCTTCTTTCTGTCACACATGCTGTAATTCTTCCTGGTACTACAATAAACACATATTAAAGGAAAGAACACTACCTCCTACTGTCCATTCCAAACCAGTTCCCTCTGATGTAAACAGAAGCACGTGATTCGGCTTGTCACGAACCCAAGAATATACTCTTGCGCCAACGTAAATAGTTCCTTAATCCATGTATTGTATTATGAAATATTACAGGCAGGAAAGGATTACAACTGCACATTTTATTGCGGTTATCATAAGAACTCATCGTTAAAGGTAACGGATATATACTAGCTGTTAAGAGATTACAAAATATGATTTTCGCCTGCTATTGCGCTAACGCCGAGAGCAACTTGCTTGTTAATACCAACTGTATATATGACTGCCACTCTCTTACATACACAAGAAATGCAGCAATGAATTCCCAGAGGTGTTATCTGAGTAGCCAATAAACACTTTGCGTAACACAGGATATATGATGAGCGAACAGTCATTCATAATACACTAACACACATATGCTCAGCTCAGGTCAAATCTTGTGATTTAGTCAGTTGGTATTTGAGCTCACATGGCAGAGGAAGGTCCGTGTAGTGCGAATACACTGTTCAAATACAGAAGCAGGAAACAGTTAAAAAGTGGCTAAAAATAAACAATATTCATATATTCAACTCACTATTACAAAAATACTCGACACCTGCATTATTGCATATTACGAAACTAATATCAGATTTTACAGGCGTTTCAGTGAGAAGTGTAATGAAAGCGAGCAGGGAATATAAACAGACATAATACAACATAGAAGAGGATAAAATGTAGGAACTTGTTTTAAGTGCGACAGTGCTGTGGATAAGCTTGTCATTTTGGAGAGTAGTTCTGATTCTGATATGGCAGCTGAGTCATCTTCGGAGGATTCGGATTTGGGTGTTGAACTTTTGCCCGAGGATTGTGATTAACGTAAGTAAAATGTTCATTGCCACATACTTATAAAATCGATTGATACCTCAGGTTGCATTTTGAACTATGATTCTCACGCAGGGCACCTTCTTATAGATTAAATAGTGTTCAACAAGCACGTGGGAGGGGAAGAAACAGCCATTATGGGCAGGGATTGCGAACTACTTTCAGGCGGATAATACAAAGAGTTTGTTTTCAGTGAAAGGCACTCTGGTCTGGAATGACAGTAGGTTATATACAGATTTCTAGTCCATATTTTACACTTCATAACATAACTTTAAACAAAACCTACAAAATATGGGAAACATAACCGAGAGCAATAAAACATAATTAAGATGAAAACTTGTGTGAGTTGGCTTTACAGTTCATGTTTCCATTTCTGAATGTTTGCCCCTGGGTCACTAGTGGTGCAATCCACATGCTATGCATTTTGTGCAGCCTGGTGAAGGGGTCCATGATTGTGATGAAGCATAGACACACAGATAAGCTCTGACCTATCATAGCACTATGTACCAATTAGTGCAGTACATTCAGTCTGTAATCTTTACATTACTGCTTGTCATGTACGTGAAGAAAACCTGCAACATCTTGAATCTACCCACAAAGCCATAAAAATGCCTCCTTTGCTGTAAAATCATAAAAAGGCTTCGCTCCTGTACATTTTCTGGGCAAACCATAAAAGTTAGCAAATACTCATATGAGATTTTATACAATGTTGTTAGGGCATTTTATATACACGAGTTGAAAGAAAATTCATTGTCACATTTCAAATTTATACGAAATGAAGAGTAACTCATGCATAGAGCCTCCAAAAAAAGTATGATTTATAGGATCGATATCCACTAAAAACCAGAATCTAAGAGAAAAATTGTGCACCTGCTAAAGTGCAACTCTGTGCTGTTACATTTGTCCTAATTACAATATTATTAAATTTATTATGATTTAAAGTAGTCACTTAAACAGATAGAGCCTGGCTTACCTCCCCACAGGGAAGACGTTTGCTGAACTCAATGCCTGTCATAGGTGTTCCTGTTGGTGGTAACAGAATATTGGAGTCCATCATCAGCCATTCAACATTTAGCGGACGTTTCTGCATCTCGCTGTATTCATCTTCAAACATATCTAGGAATATCTCTTCACTCTGGAAACAATATAAATGTTCTGGGTGTATTTCAAGCTTTACATTTCCTTCATATACAGGATGTTATATAACTGAACTGTCACATATAGCACAGTTTTATAAAAATGTGTTATTTGGGTTCAGGGTGCCTCAAAACATGTATTTCTGGTGAAATCTCAATATCAAATTTTTGGTTGGAATGCAATACCTTCTCTACCTACTAGGTACATGGTAGAGAAAGTAAAAATCTGATGTACTACATTCACATGACTCTCTATACCTTCCATCACTATTAGTGGGTATACAAATTATTCTTACGAAACTTTATTTTCCTATTTATTTCAATTTAATCGAGATAAACCTTTCCAGAAATGTCTGCAGTATACATTTTGTTATAGATACAAAGGGAATAGTGAAGTCAAATGTTTAAGAACTGGACGCTATATGCTGGCCTTAAAATTCCATACTCTTTCCATGATATCGCGAGGAACAACTGAAAATCAACAGGACTTCAAAGAATGGCTAAGTATTGAACAATTTGAACCATTAATAACAGATATCTCAGAAATGGCTGATGACCGAGAAAAGTTACTTGAAATAAATTCTGTGTTTTAAAGAGATCTATATTTTTACTTTCTCTACTACGTATAGTAAGTAGGGGAAGTACTGTATTCCACCCAAAAATTTGATACCAAGATTTCACCGGAAATATATGTTTTGAGACCCCCTGAATCCAAAAAAAAAAGCATTTATGGAAACATGTCCGTGTATGTGTCTGGGAACAGAATTACTCAGAAACGAACATTCGGATAAACACCAAACTTGGTATTTAGGTTCAGTATCTTCCAGAGATGCAACCAAAGGTTTTCAAGAAAATCCCCCCACCCCAGATTACCCTTTTAATGGAACATTTTTCGAAAATTTTAATTTTCTCAAAAATGGCTCTAACGATTTTGATTAAAATATCATATGTTTAAGATATTTTCATGACAAATGAAATGTATATCTTGAATTTTCTGGGAATGTCTACAAAAGTATTCTTCATTGTGAACGACTTTTGCATAACTGGTAAACCATAAGAGATAGACAAACTTTTACTAGACAAAAAATGTAAAATACATAATTTATGTCATATACATTTTTGTTGAATGAACCATTTTTGAGATATTACTTGTTATTCCCTTAAATTTTCCAATACTTATACTTTTTCTCAAATAGAAATTCGTTATTCATTTTTTTATGTCCTGGACATGCAAAGAGAATGGAATGCACCACATAGCAACCAGCTCTTAAAAAGATTTGCCTATCGCTTAAATACTACCATATTCTGCTTGCACCTACAAGAAAATTAGCAATAAGATTAACATCTTGATTAACATAAGCATATGGAGAATAAGCGTTTGTAAAAATAGTTTGTACAAGAGTAGAGAAAGTCATGTGAGTGTAACACATCAGATTTTTTGTGAAGTACAACATTTACCAGTTATACAAGATTACACAAAATTTCTTCCAAATGAAGTGGACTACACAGGCTATTCCCAGATAATTCAAGATTTTTTTTTTGTTTTTTAAATATCTTTAATATATGGTATCTTAATCAAAATATTAGCCATTGTTTATAAAATTAAAAATTTTAAAAAATGTTCCATGTAAAGTGTAGTTTTGATTGGAGGGATTTTCTTGAAAATCTTTGTGTCACACCTTTCGGAGGGGTTGAGCCTAGATACCAAGTTTGGTATTTATCAGACTTTTTGTTTTTACGTTCTGCTGTTCAGAGACACACATACCTTTTTTTAAAAATTCTGTTTTTTTTGGGTTAGAGGTGCCTCAAAACATGTATTTCTGATGAAATATCGGTATCAAATTTTTGGATGGAATGCAATACCTTCTCTAACAATAATGTACGTGATAGAGAAAGTAAAAAGCAATTGTGTAACTCCAGCTAAGACTGCTAGTTATTTTAAATGAACTACTGGAACATATTAATTAATTTTGAAGATTTATAAACTAGTAACAGTGATGTGTCATATTTTAAAATAAAGAGAGTTGAAGTTTGTTACACTACATCACTAAAATGTTCTTACGTGAATGCGTTTCGGGAGACGGTTTGCTCCCATCGTCAGCACGTTTTCAACTGATTTTGCCGGTTATTGTCTAGGGTATGTGTTTGGTTAGTGGTGTTCTCTGGTGCTGGGCTGATGAACCTCCAAAGGCTGCTAGGTGGCAGCAGTTCGAAATTCATTAGTTGATTCCTGTGTTTGCCAATATGTATTTTTTCCCAGACGTCCAATTCATTGCTGCTGTTGATCGGTTTTAAGAGTTTTATGTTCGGAGTGATATCATGGTTTGAAGACCAGAAATGATGTGCTACTGCTGATTTATCTGGCTGCTTTTGGTAAATGCATCTCATATGCTCTTTAAGTCTTAATTCAAGATTTCTTTTGGTTCTTCCTATGTATACCAGGGTACAGTCATTACAAACAATTTGATATATACCAGCTGACTTATTGTTGGGGATAGGTTCTTTTGGTTCTGTTGCATAGTAGTTTCTGTATATTGTGGTTATTCTGTGGAGACAGGGTGATGTTGAATTTCTTGAAAATCCTTTGAAATTTATGTGTCCAAGGGTGATAAGTGAACTTCCTATATGCTTGTGGTTTTTGTTGTTTTAAAATAAAGAGAGTTGAAGGTTGTTACATATACTGGAACATAAATCTAAGTTAATGAATTCCAAATAAATTTGAAAAAATGCAATTGAAGATCAGGCATGCTAATGACAACCAATGACGAGATGTAGAGTACTACTAAAAACTGTAAGTGCTATATTTAGCATGTATTTCTAACCTTATAGAAATTACGAAGAAGCGAGGTACTTTCCTCCTTTGCTCCTTCTATAGCAGCCAAATGAGCATCATGCAGGTAACTTTGGCCACTTTTCATGACAAGGTTTGTCAACAGTCGAATACTTAGTTCCAAAGTGACTAATCGGACACGACAATCTGTGAACAAACAAAACTTAAAAGCATACATTGTTTCTAAAACTACCTCACATAAAATTTATAGTAGTGAAATGTGACATTACGCCATGGTGTAAAAAGAGTCTACTGCATAACCATGCTACATACCAGAGCCTACTCGACTATCAGTAATGGGAGGATTAAATAGGCTTGTAAGTAGAGAGTGAATTAAATTCTCAGCAGTATTATTGTTAACTATTAAAAACAGAAGCACTACAAACAGTAAAGTTTTCTTCGTGTTGAATTAGATTGAGTCGCACTATTTTTATGCAAAACTTTCACTTACTGTGAAGTCACAGTGCTGATGAGGATGAGTGCCCTCAAAAACGTCCCAGGTTTTATTAACTTGTATGTATGTATATTTATTTCCATAATGCTATACAAAATTCTTACAATTTTTAATACATTACTTTGAGTTGCTATTTTTTTCTTTTTCTTTCTTTGGTCCATTATGCATTTTAACACCGTGGTTATTTATGCATGGTGGGTCATAACAAATTCATATTGCTTTATTTTTCTAAACCATTTTACTCTTATTCTCCTATTCTTTTTATATCCCTCTCCTTTTGTATTTTCATTATCCTAACTTTTAATACTTCTTTGTTAACATTCTCCCATTCTTTAGGTAAAAACTGATCTCCCCACAACTTAGTTTCTTCACGTTCAATTATATAATGCAAATCATTATCTGTCTCTCCACAAAGAGGACACCTATTCAAATTCACTCATTTCCTATCTCCCCTTAGCCTATATGCACTTAATCTAGACCAGCCCCACCCTTCTCTCACTAACATAATACCTACATCCATATACTTCTCCCTTCCCCAGTCCACCTTTAATTGTCTATATAGTTCCAAACTTTTCTTTCCTTCCAGACTTTGAAATAATTCTTGTTTCTCTATGTCTTCTACTCTGTTCCTCACTTCTTTCCAGAAACCTTTAACTAACCCCTCTCTCTCCTCTCAAAGTTACCCATTCCTATTTCCTATAAAATTATCCTTATTCCTTGAGCCCAGCTCATCCCAGCACTAGATTTTTGTTGTATTATTGAACATTGCCTTAAGATATTATGCTCGTCCAATGATTTCAATCTAAGCCAATATTTAAGTATCCTTTCTACTATCATGCCCTTGCTACCTACTCTTCCCAACTCCATCATTGGTGATGAAATAGATAAACCTAACATACATTTACAGAACGATCTATGTACTTTATCAATCATCTCTCATCCTTTGTCACTTCCCCAAATCTCTGATCCATAGACCATTTTTGCTTCAACTACAGCTTTGTAAAACAAACTTAATCCCATTATCTTTATATATAGAATACATAGATAGCCTAGATAAAAAATATCGGTAATGGAGATTTGAGAGGAAACTAAAAGGTTTAAAAACAATAAGGCATCAGGGATTGATGGTCTACCAGGGGAATTTTGGAAAAAATGGATAGAGAATAGAGATAGGACTGAGATACTGGTTAAACTGATGAATATTATATTTGAAGGAGGAAAGGTATCACATAACTGGAGGGCAAGTATAATTGTACCCATTTATAAAGGGAAAGGAAGTGTCAAAGATCCAATTAATTATAGGGGTCTGCAGTCAGTCTTAGGAAAGATCTATTCAGGAATTTTAGCAACTAGATTGCAGAAATGGGAAGAGGAAGAAAATAAATTAACAATATTTCAGAGGGGATTCAGAAAAGGTAGGAGAACAGTGGACAATATTTTCATTATAAAATCTATTATAGATAAATACATAAGTATTAAAAAAGGTAGGGTATATATAGCATTTATTGACTGGGAGAAGGCATTTGATACTATAGGTAGAGAGGCACTATGGATTAAACTGAGAAGTAAGGGACTAAGCGCAAAATTCATTAGAGCAATACAGAATATATATGAATAATAAGTTTTATATTAGGCTGAATGGTGATGAAATTATAGGAAAAATTGATAGTAATATGGGGTTAAGGCAAGGTTGCAGACTTAGCCCTATACTGTTTAACTTATTAACTTAGTAAGTGAAGGGTAAAAATAGTATGACTCATTCCTAATTCAACAAGTAGTATTATTGCTTGCACCACGCTCTTAGTTGATGACACATTTCAACCTACACGAAAACAATGTTGCACTTTCTGCGCTACAGTCCACATGGTGACAGAAACATTGACCATAATATTTTATGACAGTGTTTATATAAAGCTAACTGATTTCCCAAAGTTGCAAGGCTAGCTTTTTAAACTCGAATGACAAATTAATTAATTTATTTAATTTACTCACCCCCATTCTTTATAAAATTACCATACAGTGATCTAGAAGATTTTATGGTGAATCCTCCTCTTTTGTACGGAGATCTTTGGAGGTTTTTTGTAATGCGTGGTTGGTAATGCTTTGAAACAGGAATATGACAGAATGTGTATTATGTTTGTCAATTGTTTATCAGAATTTGTAAAGCTGCTCAAACTTTTGAGGTTAACAAACTTTTATTGTGAAACAGAGTTTACAAGCATTTGTAGTCTTTTCCTTGTTATTTGTAAATTGTAAATGTTGTGTAACACGCCCAGGTATGTGATGTCAACAACTCATCAGTTTTGTGTAACAAGTTCAACAAGCAACTTTGCTTTCTTTTAAAAGCATATGAGCTAACATATAAGCATCATGTAGAGATTCTGATGTAAAGGAATTCAGCTATAAAGAAAAACATGTGGATTTCATGGTTTCATCTTGCAAACACTGAGTTTGCGTTTTTCGTTACCAAGAAAATGGCTTACCTCCAGATAGTGCTTTTGACCAGACTGACATATTTAATCTCTACTTCAATTTTCACAGCTGACCAGCATGTGGCCAGCAAATGTCAATCACCAACTAAGAGTGCATGAATTATAGTTGTGAAGTTTTGTTGTATTGTCACTCTTTGGTAACCGAACATACATATATTTGATGCAGTAATTTGTATCACAAATTATTTAAATGTAAAGAGTGATTATAGTATGAATATGCATTATTATGTGACATTGATTTGAGATGTTTGTTGATTGTAATTATTGTTGGGAAGTAAGTTTATACTGCCTTACTGAAACTGACAATAATAGCGTGCAATAATGCAGCGAGGGGGTGAGCTGTTTATCATTATTAGAGACGAGGAAGTTACGTAATGTTGGCGCGTTTTTCCTTTAGAATTTGCTGGAACATTATACCTAGAGCATATGTATTCATAATTTTCATTGGATATAAAAAATAGACGCTAATGTTGGCGCATTTTATTAGCCAATTGCAGCTCAGTTATAATCTTTAGGCATATCGGGGTGTAGGAGTATAAAAAGGGCTAGGTTAGAGATAGACTCCATCAGTTCGTCGAAAATATTTGTATGCTACATGTCGCCTTCAGTCCAGCAGAAATATTTCACGTCGGCTATCGATTCGCAAGTTACGCGTATCAGAGTTATGAAAAATCTCAAGTATTGTAAAGTTAATTATACAAAAAGTTGAAGTACGCGAATTAAGAATGATCAGTAATGAAGTTATTATAACAGTTTCAGTTTGGCGAGTGTCTAGATCAATGTGTAAATGTGATAGTGAAAGTGTTCGACAATAAAAGTGTAAAAGAAATTCTTTCATCAGTGTTATCTTTGGATAAAAGATTCCTTTCCATTTACACAACCTGTATAAAGAGATGTGCTCGACCAAAAAGATCATAGCTAGCCGGAGGACAGTAAACCAAAATTAAATAAAATAACAGTAGCATTCTTTCAAACAAACACTAATACTACCGCAAATTGCTAACACCAGATGGAGCTACAAACTTAACAAAGAATCACGTCACAAAATGGCTTCAACACGTGGAGTAAACACACATACCCAAACATTATAAATAATACCGTCGCATATTACAAAGTTGGTAAATTGAGCTGAGTTTTGTAGCACTTACATTACTTGCTTATACTTTATGGAATGCACATATCAGAAGCTCATGGCTCCCAACATCAGTTCCAGGTAACTGCCAGTGTTTGTCATCATCGTGGCGGCCAGATGAACTTTTGAAGTTGCTGAATGGGATTTCAAAATAGAGGACTTGATCCTTCTTTGGATACTTTCCCACACTGAAAGTTCTGTTCTGCTTGCAATGCTTATGAAGAGATTTGGATGTCTGATGTGCCTTTCTTTCCAAAAGTGCCACACTACTGCTGATTTTTCTTCTTGTTCAATATTTATGATTCTGGGGTGTTCCTTTACTCTTGTTATTATGTATACTTTGGTTTTTCACAATCATCAAAAACATTGCAGACAGAACAGAAGTTTCAGTGTAGGAAAATGTCCAAATTTGGAAAAGCAAGAAGCAAATCTTATAGTTTGAAATCTCTCTCAGCGACATCCTTATGGGAAAGTTCATCCGTCTTGAGATACACAATGACCATGATGAGGGGCACTAACAGGACTACTCTTAAAGCCTGGCTCACAACAACCAGAGCAAAACAACACACAACATGTTTCTTCACAATAGCCTTGTAATGAGAATGGGAATGCATATTGATGACCACGTCGATCACACAGTAGAAAGTCAATTTTGCACATTGCAATTTTTGTTATTAAATGACCAATAATATTTTTTCACCTGCTTCCAATTCAGTCAACATAATGAGGTTAGCCAGCATCAAAATTCAATAGAGTAATCATTATATAGAAAACTCTAGTTGGAATTGAAACACTTAACATGACCTACATGTTTTACAACTTGACTGGTTTCAAGAGCTAATTGCTCCCATCCTCGGAAATGACCAACTGGTTCCTCGTGGTGTTGTCCGGTATGTGTCTGTGTGTGGTGGAATCTGGTGTAGTGATGAAACTCCATAGTGGGTTCGGTGGCGGTAATTCAAAATTCATCACATGGTGTTTATGTTTTGTGATTAATAACTTTTCCCAAGTACCCAACTCTGCAGTGTTGGTTTTAAGAGTGTTATATTTGCTGCGATATTGTGATTTGTTGTCCAACAGTGATGTGAAACTGCAGATTTGTCTATCTGTTTGTATTTGATGTGTCTCATATGTTCTTTAAATCTGGTCTCTAAATTTCGTTTTGTTTTACCTATGTATATTTGGCCACATTTTGGGCAATTAATTTGATAGATTCCTGCTTTTTGGTTCTGAGGTATTTGATCCTTTGGTTTGTTGCAGAGTAATTTCTCTATACTGATCTGTTTTGTGGAGCTATGCAAATGTTTTTACTTTCTCTACTACGTATAGTAAGTAGGGGAAGTATTGTATTCCACCCAAAAATTTGATACCGAGATTTCACCAGAAATACATGTTTTGAGACCCCCTGAATCCAAAAAAAAAAGCATTTTTGGAAACATGTCTGTGTGTGTGTGTGTGTCTGTGAACAGCATAACTCAGAAAGGAACAGTCGGATAAACACCAAACTTGGTATTTAGGTTCAGTATCTTCCAGAGATGCGACACCAAGGTTTTCAAGAAAATCCCCCTACCCCAGATTACCCTTTACATGGAACATTTTTCGAAAATTTTAATTTTCTCAAAAATGCCTGTAACCATTTTGATTAGAATATCAAATGTTTAAGATATTTTCATGACAAATAAAATGTATATCTTGAATTTTCTGGGAATGTCTCCAAAAGCATTCTTCATTGTGAACGACTTTTGCATAACTGGTAAACCATAAGAGATAGACAAAATTTTACTACACAAAAAATGTAGATCGCATTAAAATACATAATTTATATTATATATACTTTTTTTTTGTTGAGTGAACCATTTTCGAGATAATGCTTGTTATTCCCTTAAATTTTCCAATACTTATACTTTTTCTCAAATTCATTATTCCTTTTTTTTTGTCCTGGACATACAAGGAGAATGGAATACTCCACATAGCAACCAGCTCTTAAAATATTTGACTATCACTTAAAGCCTACCAATACCCCTTGCATCTACAAGAAAATTAGCAACAAGATTAACATCTCGATTAACATGAAGCATATGGAGAATAAGCGTTTGTAAAAATAGTTTGTACAACAGTAGAGAAAGTCATGTGAGTGTAACACATCAGATTTTTTTTTTTGAAGATGATGTGAAATTTGTAGTGAGTCCTTGGGTGGAAACTGAACTTCTTGAAAATTATTTTGCTTTTCTTGTTGGGTGAGATTTGTGATGTCCTTAATGTGTTTCTGTTTCTAATGTGCTATTTTTTGTCAATGATTTGTTTAGTGAAGCCATTGTTTATGGCTGTGTTAACTATGTGTTTGTATTCTGTTTCTGTTAGTGGTGTGTAAACCAATCTAGGGTCAAACTGTTTAGCATGTTTGTGTGGTACCGGGTTGAAACTATCGTCTTTTTATGTAGTTTTCAGAATGTATAGGTTTCCTGTAGATCCCAAAATTGATCTTGTTCTGGTTTCTAATTACTTTCAAATCTAGGAAAGGTAGAGTACCTTCATAGTAAATAATCAGAGTAATCATCTAAATGCAGATCTGTTACATTTCTGATTCCTCTAGTAGTACCAAGCTTTCATTCCTTTGTTTAATGGCGTACATTAAAGTTGTTTGTTCTTCTTTGTTAATTTCTACCAGTTTTTGCTATTCTTTGTACAGGATGTCTACTGCCTTAAAGGTTTAAAATTCCAGTATTTTCAATACAAGTTTTGACAAAATTCCAGTACTGTGAGTCATATTGCAGTAAAAACTGCATGTTGTGGATAGTTTAACATCTTTACTAGTTTTGTTGTTTCCACAGCCATAATATGAAGCTATGTTTATTACTAACTGCCATACCCAATGTTTCATGGGCGGCTTTTAAATCTTGAGTGACGTTTAAATTAATTTACATTTTATGCATAGAATATTTTTTATGCTGAACTCCCACACTTTACCCCTTAGAACTGAATTTCATTAATTCCCATCCCATGCTATTCATAATAATGAACAAAGTATTCACGGATATTTACAGAAATGGGAATGATATCAGCAGATTTTTGTATTTATCTTAGCCTCCCCCACAACAATCTTCAAAATCCTCGAAATGTTGTATAGCCTGTAAAAAAATTTAGGTGTGAAAGATATATCCAAATGTTTGAGCCATTTTTACGTAAGATAAAAATTTAAATTAGATAAAGTAAGAAAAGAAACTATCATGCAAAACAACAACATTCAAAAAATGCTTATTTGGTTAACAAGATTTTCCAAGAACCAATCACTTGGCAATCTGAAATAAATCAATGTAATATGCATATTTCATCACATTTTTCCAGTATGTAATCACTAATTCCAGTAACATTTCAGTATATTGAGTAAGTAAGAAAACAAATCAAGTATATTTCCAGTACTTTCAAGGTCAGTAGACACCCTGTTGTAGTGTTTGCTATTGTTTTTTAGGCAATAGCCAGTTTTGACCTGCATGTAAACCAACTACAGATGACCCTTTCACTAGAAGAAGCAACACTCAATGAATCTGCAGGTGTCAGGTTCTGAGGTTATGACACACACATGCTAGAATTTCTTCCAGTTTCATATCTCCAGCATGCAACTAAAGAGAGCTCTAGTGGATGTTTCATGTCAGGGCTGCCTAGAATAATCTCTACAGAGATCTATATGGATCTAATGTACCATGCCTGAGAACAAGAACGAGAAAATTAAACTTCGCCAAATCTTCTTTCCCGTTCTCCAGGCTGGAAAAGTTTCCCGTAAATTGAGAACACTCCCATTAAAATACATGTATTTCAACTTTAATACTCTTGTTCTGGTTACCATTCTCAGTTATTATGAACCAGCCTTAACTTTGCATCTATTTCAGCCAAATTTGAAATTTGGTTGAAACTGCTATATATAAAATCTCAACTTTATACTTGTTGTGACTGGGGAGTTGTATCAGGTGTATGAAACAACACTTATACCCCTGCCGCTGTATCTTTGCACTTAACAGTTCGTGTGACTTCGCATAAGGTTGGCTACATTGTGGTTGCGACGTTGCCAGTGGGGCTAGTAAACAACAACAGCTGATTGTTCTCCTTTCTATCGTGTCTAAGCCACATACAAAAAGTGTAGGTAAATAGTGAACATCAATGAATAATAATTATTTCGTATTATTATTGTTAATTGAAAATAAGCGATATAAGCAGCTTTGGTATGGTCGGATACTCCTTTCTATGATAATAGGCATAAATGTGTCTATGTATGGCGTCTAATTGGGAAGCATGAAGATTTGTGACTGGACAAGGCTGCTTTCTTTTCTTCCCTGGAGTTGATAGAAATACCTGTTGCGTTCCAGATGGTTTAGCAATCTTGTGCTCTTTCTCTTGGAGTGAATAACAGTTCTCGTGCTTAGTCCAAGAGCTGCTGCAGTTTGTTGTACAGCTTTATCAGCAGGAATAGAGGGATGCCCATGAACCTTCATGTACTCCTGTTCCTGTTCAAAGAATTCCCGGGTTCTCCTTAATAGTTCCAATGCTTGACTTAAGTGGCACACCTCGGCGCAAAGGATTTTCACTTCGTGAATCATCTCGGCGATCGGCGTCGTTTTTCAGACATTGTGGCACTTAAGTTTTGTTTAAATAAATAATATGAATGAAATATATATAAAATAGATAAATATAAATATATATATATATATATATATATATATATATATATGTATAAACGAACAATAACAAAACTATCAAACAATAACCACAAATATAAATAACAATGAACAATATGTAGCTTGTAAAGAACAACTCGACGCTCATGCTAGAGATTCCCAAACTGAAGCACGTGGTTGGGAATAGTTACATCCGGCAACAGAGCCGATTCTAGTTCCGGTTCCGCTTTGTCATCGACCATCCGGAATGCTGCCTTGTGATTGGCTTAGGAAGTCAAACAGTTGAAGCTTTTCATCTGTTTTTTCGCGAGTGTACCAACTTAAACGCTAGCTGTCAAGTGCAACGTTACAGCGGCGGGGGTATACAGGTACTTGTAGCGTACACAACTAAACACTGTACTTACTTGGTTGGCAGCTTGTTGATATTATTTTAATAAGCTTTTCTGCCAGTAAGGTGTTGTACCAGTGCTTAGTATGTGGTTTATCTGAGAGGAACAGCACTCCATCCAATAAATCCCGGCTCACACCTGTAACATTCATGTTCTGTCATTAATAGTTGTCAACATTACTACTGCTAACTCCAGTAAGTAAGTAACTCTTCTTTACCTGGATTGTGTCCCAGTGCATACAGTAAACATAGAGCAAAGAGTGCTGAATAATCATTTTCTGAGCACTGTAAGGTATTAATGATCATTTCTAGGAACGGTTTGTTTGCGAGTGTTTGCTGTTGTGTTGAACTTGATGCCAAACAGAGTGGTGGAGACATACCACTTTCTGCAAAAGAACAAAACTACTGTCACACAACTTTCTTTACTAACCTATTACCCTTTCTTTTTAAATGTTCATTCTCTCATTACATACAGCATAACAACATAGGAAAATAGTAATGGTGTGGTAGGAGGAAGGAGGAGGAGAAGCAGAAGAAGAAGAAGATCATAAACCTTTAAGGCTGCTCCACAATAACCTAACAACGGAAACAATAACAGGAAGCAAAACACCACTCTAACATTTTGGTTCACAATACCCAGGGGAATGAAAATGGTAATATTCAAAGGAACAAATAATTAAACAATATAAAAGAACCCAAGCCAGACAAATAACAGTGTAACAAGAGTATCTTGCTGTTGCAGTTATGCATAAATACTCATTAAAGTAATCATTTAATTTAAAAAAGTTATTAGGAACTAAACAATCACAACTATTACTGAAAAACAACCCTTTTTACTTTCTCTATTACGTGTAGTAAGTAGGAGAAGTATTGTATTCCACCCAAAAATTTGATACCGAGATTTCATCGGAAATGCATGTTTTGAGACACCCTGAATCCAAAAAAAAGCATTTTTAGAAACATGTCCGTGTGTGTGTCTGTGTGTCTGTCTGTGTGTGTGTCTGTGAACAGCATAACTCAGAAACGAACAGTCGTATAAACACCAAACTTGGTATTTAGGTTCAGTATCTTCCAGAGATGCGACACAAAGGTTTTCAAGAAAATCCCCCACCCCAGATTAACCTTTATATGGAACATTTTTCGAAAATTTTAATTTACTCTAAAATGGCTCTAACAATTTTGATTAAAATATCATATGTTTAAGATATTTTCATGACAAATGAAATGTATATCTCGAATTTTCTGATAATGTCTCCAAAAGTTTTCTTCATTGTGAGCGACTTTTGCATAACTGGTAAACCATAAGAGATAGACAAAATTTTACTACACAAAAAATGTAGATCGCATTAAAATACACAATTTATGTCATATACATTTTTTTTGTTGAGTGAACCATTTTCGAGATATTGCTTGTTATTCCCTTAAATTTTCCAATACTTATACTTTTTCTCAAATTTGTTATTCATTTTTTTTATGTCCTGGACATGCAAAGAGAATGGAATGCACCACATAGCAACCAGCGCTTAAAAGATTTGACTATCGCTTAAAACCTACCATATTCTTCTTGCATCTACAAGAAAATTAGCAATAAGATGGGCATCTCGATATCTTGATTAACATGAAGCATATGGAGAATAAGCGCTTGTAAAAATAGTTTGTACAAGAGTAGAGAAAGTCATGTGAGTGTAACACATCAGATTTTTTCCTCACTTCTGCATGAAGCACAAAATATACCTAATGCAAGAAGCTGTTCCTTTTCTTCATCAGTTATGTTGCTGCCTTCCACTGAGTCCAACATAGCTTCACTGTCTTCATGCATTGATGTTTCTATCACACTTCCTGAGGAAGGAAAACACATATTAAGTAACTGGTTATAAGATTTCTTTTTTTTTGAGTTGGAATTGCAACACTAAAAACAACACTAAAAGGTAAGTTTTAGCCAAACATGTTCGAGGCTTGTTCACCTCATTGTTAGTATTCTCCAACTAGAGTACAACAGACTTATATTTTTCTCAGTAAATCCACAAGGGGTTCTCAAATTCATTTTGAGATAACATAATCCAATGGTGACTTAGAATTTCATTAATATTTTAAGCTCCAGGTTTCATAGTTGGCGAATTTAGTGTCATGTTGCCATGGTAATTCAGTTGCTCAGAGCATTGGTACAGAAAGCCAAAGGTTTATGGTTCAAATCCTGGCTATGGAATTGAATTTTTCAGTCCGATTCTAACTTTTCCTTTTCAGGAAAAAGTCAGTCTCTGTATAAAATGTGAGTAATTCAGGTACAAACCCCCAAATTTTTAAAAAGTTTGTTTTATCACAGATGCAAATTTTGCAATACTATAATGACAATGTATGAATAAATAAGAGTTACCTTGAGTAGCTGCATTTACTGCATCTTCACCCATCAAATGAGTTTGCTGTGCTGACTGTAAGCAAGATGCTGCATCTATTGATGAATTAGCGCTGATTTCCAGAGACTTTTCTAATGTCTCTGTTGGGGGTACAAAACCCGGAGTTAAACTTCCAGGACCCTGATAATAAAATATTAAAGAAAATGATAAGAGCAAACATATACAACATGTTTTAATAAACCAATGAACATTTTACTTCACTTTTATGAAGGTATGAGGGCAGTCCCAGAAGTACCCGACCTGCGTATAGATAGCAGTTGATGTTTCAAACAAATGACTATGGTAGAAAGTACCAACCTTATAAAGCTTAAGCTTGAAGCTTGACGATGCTACGTTGTTTAGTAATTGTTTGGCAGTCATTAGTAGTGAACTCTCTCAGCGAATTTGTAAACATGGATAAAACTGACCATCGTTATGTGATACAATACTTTCATTTGAAAGTTCTTATTCCAACTAATATTAAAGCTGAGCTAGATTCTACTCTGGGGGAGTCTGCTCCTTCGTTTACAACAGTAAAATATTGGGTGGCAGAGTTTACATGCTGCCAAGATGAACATCACAGTGGTCGATCAAATGAGGTGGCCACGCCAGAAATTGTGAAGAAAATCTATGGTATTGGATGACCATCGACTGAAAGTGCACAAGCTAGCAGACATCGTAGGCATTTCAAAAAGTGCTGTACATCACACACTAACTGAAAATTTAGACACGAGAAAGCTATGCGCAAGATGGGTGCCACGTTTACTCACAATGGAACAAAAGCAGCGTCGTGAGGATGTTTCAGTCGATTGTTTGGTGATGTTTCACTGCAATAAAGCTAAGTTTTTACGTTGATTCATAACCATAGATAAAACATGAGTCCATCACTTCAAACCTGTGACGAAGGAACAGTCAAAACAGTGGACTGAAAGGGAAGAATCAGCTCCAAAGAAGGTGAAGACAGTTCCATCTGCAGGTAAGGTCATAGCATCAGTTTTTTGGGATGCACGTGGGATAATTTTCATTGATTATCTTTAAAAAGGAAAGCAATCAATAGCAAGTATTATGCAAACTTATTGAAGCATTTGAATGATGAAATCAAGCAAAAACGGCCGCATTTAGCGAAAAAGAAAGTTTTGTTTCATCAAGACAATGCACCAGTTCACACATCCATTATTGCCATGGCCAAAATCAATGAGTTAAAGTTCAAAGCTTCCTCATGCACCCTATTCGCCAGTTTTACTCTCCTTTGATTATTTTCTGTTTCCAAAGTTCAAGAAATGGCTTGGTGGTAAAAGATTTGCCAACAATGAAGAGGTGGAGTCTGCAGTTGATGGCTATTTTGCAGAACTTGACTGTTCTCACTGTAAGCAGGGTGTCGAAGCCATTGAACATTACTGGGAAAAGTGTATCGAGCTGAAAGGAGACTATGTAAAGAAATAAAGATGTTTTTTCCCAACATTTTTATGTTTTCTTTGTTAGGTCTGGTACTTCTGGGACAGCCCTCATAGCACACAACATTTTGGTTCACAATGCACCAGGAAGGAGAGCAGACATGCATGTTGATGACCACATCAATATCAAAATGCTAAGTCAATTTTGTGCATTTTGACATCATTGTAGCTGACCATTGATATTCACCTATATCCAATTCAGCCAACATAATAAAGGTTAGGCAATGTCAAAATTTGATAGAGTAAACATTTTCTAAATGCAGGTCCATCACTATTTCTGATTCTTCTAGCGAAAGCATCTTACCTTTATTAATAGCACACATTAAAGTTATTTGTTGTTTAATGTTTAGAGGTATTCAGTAACAGTGACTCAGAATTATACTTTTACATTTGTGGAGTCAGTTGTTACACTACGTCACTTACACATTTATAAGGGACAGTATTGGGAACCATCCACACCCTCAAGGTTGAAAATCGAAGCAACAGCTCCTGAAATTAGTCCCTCATAAATTAAAGTGTAATTGACAAAGTGTTACAACTGATTCCATATATATAAAAGTATTATTTGTTGTTCTTTATTGTTCTCCATTAATTTATACCAGTTTTTGCTGTTCTTTGTACTACTTGCTATTATTGTTATTTGAGGCAGTGACAGGTTTTGAATTGCATTTATAAAACTACAAGTACATTTTTGCTAGAGGAACCAACGCTCAATGAATCTGGGAAAGTCCTAGCATAACCACCCACCCATCCCATGAACAAAGACAAAAGGTTTTCACAAAATTTACATACCACCCTAGGGCAGCGAAAAATTCCAGAACATCTTTAAGGAATGCATCTCCTTGGCACCATACAATATAGCTTATAAAAGCCTGTTAAAGATTAACAAAGTTCATTATGTTCCTTAGGACAAAAAGATCTGGCATTTATAAAATAGATTGCTTGGATTGTGATCAGGTGTATATTGACAAGATGAAGAGGAAGCTAGAAACTCATGTCAAGGAACATTTATGACACAGTCTAAACAAACAAATTGATAAATCTGCAGTCTCAACACATTTTTGGGACAAGAAGTGTGAAATCAGCAGGAATATAAAATTACTCAACATAAATAAAACATAAAAATGAAGCTATTAACAGTGAAGTAAATGCAAATTAATATAACAACTATTAGCGACAAATCTTCACTCATATTGTACAATAGATCAATAGCAGGACATGTTTTGAAATCTCTTGATTTCATCATGAGCTTTGTTTATTTACATTGTTGCAGTTAGTGCCGTTAGTAACCAGTCCTAACTATTAAATTCCTGCTATTGGTTTCTTGTACAAGATACGAGGGGCACTATTTATATTTTGAGCCTTGGGAATCCTGAATGTTGTAGGTGCCATCTGACGTTTCCAATGGAAAGTTTGACATTTTTTACCATAATCTACTTCAAACATTTTGTCAATAGAGCGTCATTTGTTTTGTTTACACTAACTTGAAAATTATGTGTCAACAAAAACATGGAATTAACTTGTGAAAATGTTCGTGCAATGATTTATTACAACTTTCGATGTGGATTATCAAGACAAGAGTGCATCGATCAACTAACTTCCACATTTGGCAACGAAGCTCCATCCTTTGCCACTGTAAAACGCTGGTATAACAATTTAATCGTGGCCGCCGTTCGCTCAATGAAGTTCGTGAAGGTCGTCCAAAATCAGTTGTGCCAGAAAACATTGATGCTGTGCAAATACTAATAATGAAAGATCATCATGCGAAATATTGTGAGATTGAGGCAACCCTAGGCATTAGTTTCACCAGCATATATAAAATATTGCATGATTATTTAGCCGTGAAAAAGGTTTGCTCTCGTTGGATCCCACATAATTTGACGCAATCTCAAAAAGATGCTCGTGTCGATTGGTGTACAAAAATGCTTAAGAAATACAATGGCGGTGCCTCAAAAGACGTATATAAGATTGTAACAGGTGACGAATCATGGATCTATGCGTATGAGCCGGAACGTAAACAGCAGTCGACTGTATCGGTGTTTCAAGACGAAGCAAATCCAACAAAAGTTGTTCGCACTCAAAGCAAATGGTCACCTGCTTTTTCAGCAAAACTGGCCATGTGGCAACAGTGCCTTTAGAAGAACTAAAACGGTCAATGCCGAATGGTACACAACCATTTGTTTGCCGGAAGTTTTTGGTGAAGTAAGGAAAACCAACAAGAACCGTAGGATCGTTCTTCATCAAGACAATGCGAGCGCACACACATCTCATCTAACAACAGAGTATTTGAAGGCTCAAAAAATCAAATTGATGGATCATCCATCATACAGTCCTGATTTGGCACCCAATGACTTCTTTTTGTTCACGAAGAATAAATTGCGTGGACTACGATTTTCATTGGCAGCAGAAGCCGTTGATGCCTTCAAAAACCATGTTTTGGAGGTGTCTCAAGAAGACTGGAATAAATGCTTTGACAAATTGTTCAAACGGATGCAAAAGGGTATTGATCATAAACGAGAATATTTTGAAAAACAATAAATCAGTTTTCAATCGGAAATTACTTTGTTTTAATTATTAGGCTCAAAATATAAATAGTGCCCCTTGTATGTGAAGATTTGTCACTAATAGTTATTGTTATATTAATTTACTCAAGCTAGTTAACAGCGCTATTAACCTAAAAATTTAGGAGAAGATTTTTATTAAGAAGTACAGAGAGAACATTATTAATGTTGGCATCATCTTTAAATTCTTCCAGCTGCCACCAAGAGCACTTAGTTCCCATACTGGTCAAATAACTAACACCGCCAGTCGACGACTGATGATGTAGATGAATGACTGTGAAACATGCACTCAGGAATATATGAGTAAGTGAAGCTGTAAGAATGTAATTCGTCGTCTCAAGTTTCATCATTTTAGAATCTGAGGAAGTCAAGATTCACATTTGCCAAATTTCTTGTAGGTTCATTTTCCCAGCTTGCGACTAGAAAGAGCTCTAGCAGCTGTTTCATATCTACAGCAAAGTCTCTAGTATGCACAACATGGATCAAACCATTCCCAGGAACAGGAACTAAAAAGTTAAAAGTCTTCTTTCCTGTTCCCAGGACGGCTTACAGTTATTTGTGAATGATCACATTGCAATGCATGCAAATTAACTTTGTCTTCTCATTCGTTTCTGTTCTCAGTTATTGTCAACCAGATTTAATTAACTTAAACTTCTCAGTCAAATATGGCAATAATTTAAAAATTTGGCTAAATTGCCTTTCTTGGGCCTACCTAGATGAGCCTGAAGGAAATGAAAAATAATGGAATAAATTACCTTATGAGCGAATGTGGAAGTAGATGAGAAGTGTTGTACAGCAGGTGCCCACCTGCACGCCACTTTTTTGTGACTTACCGAAATAGGGAAACGAACTAGAAAAAACATGGCCATCTTCACGGTAATACTGATGCTCATTCAGAAGTGCCAACTGAAGTAAGAAGCTGGGAATCCACTAAGTATGGGATGTGTTGTTACCTCTTCTTCCTATTATTCATATGATATAGCCGCTAAAAAAAAGCACCTCACATTCAGAGCAAGCTGTGCACAAAGAAAAGAGAATGGTGTGCACAGGCTGTCAAAATAGCGTAAATACAGTTATGAAAGGCTACATAGGTGTTGAAAACTTGCAGTTACTGCAGGAATTCCTGGTGCAGCATGGAATTATCAATGAAGTATGTATCTGCAAAGTATGCAACGAAATTCTTCCATTAAAATGGAGGAAAGGAAGACAGATGTTTTTCATATGCCAAAACAGTACCCAAGGAGGAAACTAAGTGCAAGAAAAGGTAGTTTTATTGGTGATGCACATCTCTCTCCACAACAAATAATACTTTTTTGTATAATGTGGTGCATACTAGATAATCCCAGAACTAGCACAATAATGTGCGAGATGAATGTAAACTCGCATACTGTAGTAAACTGGTCTAACTACTGCCAAGAAATCTGTGTGAATTCAGAAACATAAGCTTGTATTAAAAAACAAAAAAAAAAAAAAAAAAAACCCAAACCAAGAGAGTTGGGGATATATTTCTCCGTCTTTGGCGGCATTACTTATTCATATGTTGCCAGCATTGCATTAAACCCAGAGAATGACATACAATGACATCTGTTGGACTTATAAGACATCACTTCCGTCGCTAATGTGGGCCCAAGAAAGGCAATTTACCCAAAAATTTAAATCATACTGTTTTCTTTACCTTATTTAAAAACATCAAATGAGGAAATAGAAGTAATACCTGTGCCAAATGATATGCTGCCACTTTCTCTGACGCACCCTGAGAGAAGATTTCCATATCTCCAGTGAGAATGATGGAGGCTAGGACATGTACCAGAGGCATATGTGTGATTATAAGAAAAACTTGCGACAGTAAAAACAGTGATACCACGCTGCTCACATGTGGCTTCGTATCCTGCAAACAGACACATTAGCTATTAGCTTCATCAAATACTTATGCCATAATATAAGCTTTAGTAAATACGTCATATGAATAAAACTGGGCATCTTAATATATACTTCACTTTTTCAAGTAAATACTCTGTTTGGTAAGGATAAATCCTTTCGAGTACCTACTTTGTTTTGAGGATTTATTCAAGAATGTAGTATGAATTTTGAGAAAGTACTTGCTTTTTATTTACATTACCCAATTATGTTCCTTAAAATTTGAACTACTTCAACACTAAGTGTTTTACTACTGAAATTTTATATTCATAGCTACACAATGAAAACAGAAGCACTGTCTTATCTTTGTAACTGTAATTAAATTAAATTGAGTTTTATTTATGAATGCTCTTTAACTACTATGGTTCTTAGTGTACCATTCTATATTAGGCATGAAAGACTGGTAATTTTTCTCAGAGGCCTTTTTATCAGGCTTGAGGTTCTTTTTATGCATTGTAAATCTATGATAAAGGACCACCAGCTTTACTTCTCTTCCAGAGGAAGTCATACTAAGGATTTTCACACCCTAAAAAGGCATCGCCCTCCGCCAGATGTGAACCCACGACCTCAGGAACTAGAGGCTAGAATGTTACCACTAGACCTCGGAGGACGACTTTATAATTATAATGATCAAATAATGGCCCATTTTGGTGATTCTGTAAGATGAGGACAGAGACAAAGTACAAGGTTCAACGTTGAAATGTGAGTCAAAATAAAGACACAGAAGCTCCACTTTCATTATTTTTACTATTCCTAACACCTATGGCAGTATTAGGTACTGAGGTTTCAGCAGAAATGCATATTTTGAGGTTCAATGACCTCCATAAAAAGCAGTTTTACCTTCTCTACTACTTACTTATGTAAGTACAGAAGTATTGCATACCATCTACAAATTCAACA
This sequence comes from Deroplatys truncata, assembly GCA_030765065.1. Lineage (NCBI taxonomy): Eukaryota > Metazoa > Arthropoda > Insecta > Mantodea > Mantidae > Deroplatys > Deroplatys truncata. The sequence goes on along the minus strand of CM060981.1, from coordinate 27,355,078 downwards.
CTGAGACTTCACTAGAAATACTGTTCTGAGACAAGGGGGGGAAAAAATTAGAAAAAATGTCTGTGTATGAATGGGTAACTCAAAAATGAAAACTTGGTTCCCCTCCACTTGTAGCGTTTTTCTCTTCGTCGATGGTGAAGTGGGTTTAGTATTTGTGATAATATTGTTGTTGTTGTGCCCAGTCCAGCAGAGTCGTCACAGTTGTAGGTTCCAGGTTGAATCTCAGACCCTTCTCTGCTCGGCTATGAAAAGTAATTGTGGGTAATGTCCAAGGATACGGGATGCAGGTATATGGTGCACTTAAGGAAAAACACAATAATTCACTTTCAATGATGCTGTCAGAATCACTATGCCACTTGCAAGTTTATTATGCCGCACTAATAAACATTCCCTTTGCTAATCTGCCATTCTTTTGTTTTTTAACTTCCCCGACATACTCGTGTTCTTAACTAGGTTCTCGCGCACCAATTTTTGATCTATCACTTGACTTCTTTTCATCGCCAGAAATAATCATATACTTAGTACTTCACTTGTTTAACTGCTTATAGATTACAATATTTTCCTATGTCTTATTATTTTCTATCATTGATATAAACTGCGAGGAATTAAAATCTCGACTCGCGAAACGTAGCTGTTACATGATTTCTGAGCGCCACGGGACTCGACTTGTTACGCACAGATTTAGACGTCGAACTCAACTGATAAACCTGGACTGACTGACTTTTTCATTCCACCACTAATCTTTATATTGTTAGCAGCAATATTGTTGTTATATTGTTAGTTGTTGTGATATCTGCACGTCGCCAATCTTTATCATCTTCTCATTGGTTATTTTTCTTTCTGCTATTTTGTTGTGATTTCTCATTGGTTACTTCAAACATTTTGTATTTTTAACTGCCTTTTAAAAGACGTGTATCCCCAACGCTCGCCGAAACTCCTAACTGTAGACGACAATGCGTTACCGACGCTACCGCGTTTGAAATATAACAATGACAGGAACGGTCTCTAAACTTTATTTTCTGTGGAAAATCTTGCAAGTAACACCGCATTATTACGGGCTCATTTATTACTCAATATATACAAGATTTATAACATAGTGGTAGCTTTCTACGGGCTTTCTAATGGTGCTAATTTCAATTCTATAATGCCAAAACTGTGAAATTTGGTCAATTTTGATTTCAGTTAATGTCTGATAATATATTAATGAGTGATATTTAACTATTTATTTTCTGATCATCAGAATTATCGCCTCACACTCTACCCTTTAGATAGAAACTTTTCATTATTTGCTTGACAAAAAACCTTGAAGGACAGATAAAACTTGATACACAATTTATGCCCCTTCTTTTTTTGGTGGGGGGGGACTTTAATCATTTCCAAGATATTTGTTACTATTGGTTTGAATTTTTATATGTGCTTGGTTGCCATTCTGCTGTTTCTCAAAATGTCATGGAAAGAGTATGGGGTTCCAAAGTCTGCATATAACGACCCACTTTTTAAAGAGATTTGACTATTGCTTCAGTCTCCTGCATCCCTCTTGTATCCACAACGAAATGTGTAATGAAAGCATTTCTGTGAATGTTTATCTTGATTAACATGAAGTAGATAGAAAAAAAATCTGATGTGATGCATTCACATAACCTTCTCTGCCCTCTATTGTTTATTAGTAGCTGTACAAACTAGTCTTGCTAAAGCTTATTTTTATATTTACTTCATTTTTACTTTTGCAGAAATAGCACATTACACATTTCATTATAGATACAAAGAGAACAGCGATAGTCAAATGTTTAAGAAACGGACGCTATACACTAACCTTAAAATTCCATACTGTTTCAATGGAATCATGAGAAACAACTGAATGTTGAAAGGACTTTAAAAGAATGGTTAACTACTGAGCAATCCGAACCATTAATAATGGACATCTCGGAAATGGCTGATATCACAAAAAACGTATTTTAAATAGCTGTGTGATTTAAAGATATCTGCATTTCTTGTGCAGTACGTTTTCGTCTATCGCTTAACGTTTACCAATTATACAAGATTATACAGAATTCCTTCCAAATGAAGACTTCAAAGGCTATTCCAAGAAAATTCAAGATATACATTTTATTTGTCATGTAAATACCTTTAATATATGGTATTTTAAACAAACTCATTACAGCCATTTTTACTTTTCCTACTACGTATAGTAAGTAGGGGAAGTATTGTATTCCACCCAAAAATTCAATACCGAGATTTCACCGCAAATATATGTTTTGAGACCTCCTGAACCCAAAAAAAGCATTTTTGGAAACATGTCCATGTGTGTGTCTGCGAACAGCATAATTCAGAAACGAACAGTCGGATAAACACAAACTTGGTATTTAGGTTCAGTATCTTCCAGAGATGCGACACAAAGGTTTTCAAGAAAATCCCCCCACCTCAGAGTACCCTTTACATGGAATATTTTTCGAAAATTTTAATTTTCTCAAAAATGGCTCTAACGATTTTGATTAAAATATCATAGGTTTAAGATATTTTCGTGACAAATGAAATGTATATCTCGAATTTTCTGGGAATGTCTCCAAAAGTATTCTTCATTGTGAACGACTTTTGCATAACTGGTAAACCATAAGAAATAGACAAAATTTTACTGCACAAAAAATGTAGATCACATTAAAATACACAATTTATGTCATATACATTTTTTTTGTTCAGTGAACCATTTTCGAGATATTGCTTGTTATTCCCTTAAATTTACCAATACTTTTTCTCAAATGGGAATTCGTTATTAATTTTTTTATGTCCTGGACATACAAAGAGAATGGAATGCGCCACATAGCAACCAGCTCTTAAAACATTTGACTATCGCTTAAAGCCTACCATATTCCCCTTGCAGCTACAAGAAAATTAGCAGTAATATTAACATCTCATTTAACATAAAGCATATGGAGAATAAGCGTTTGTAAAAATAGTTAGTACAAGAGTAGAGAAAGTCATGTGAGTGTAATACATCAGAGTTTTTAGAAAATCAAACATTTGGAAAACTGTTCCATATATAGAGTAGTTTGAGATAGGGGGATTTTCTTGAAAATCTTCCTCTTGCAACTTTTTAAGGTGCTGAACTTAAATACCATGTTTGGTGTTGATCCAACTTGCACGTGCACACGCACAGTCTTTTTCTAAAAACACTTTTTTTGCATTCAGAGGACCTCAAAACATGTATTTTGGATGAAATCTCAGTACCAAATTTTGGGGTGGAATGCAATACTAGATACGTGGTATGGAAAGTAAAGTTTGTAGAGAAACTCATGTGTAGTATTGACACAGAAGGGTTACATTACCTCAAGTTGTGAATGCCGTCTCCTCTTGGTGAGGGAGTACACGTACAACGGAATGAGCAACTTGTTGAGCAGATGGTCTGTCAGAACCTGGTTCAGGTCAGCAATATCCAGACATAGAATATCATTCAGGTAATGTAGGTGATCCAGATGTTCTGCCACCAGGTCTGAGAGACGGTTCTGACTCTGATGGCTGCTGCAGCAAATAACATTCATGAACACTGGTTCTCATGCTTCAGGGAGAAACTTATAAACTACTACATATAAGAGTACTTGCTCAAACAATGTTACACCCAGAAGTTGGTTCAGAGAGTTCTCGGCCTAACACACAGATGGTGCTGACAATATCAAAGATAGATCTCAAGTAGATGGTGAAGAATGAAATTGAGCCTCGTTGTATTTGTTGCCAACTTTGAAAAAGTTGTTTAGCTGAATGTTGGATATGAGATGTGAGAATTCCCGTGTATGTGCATCACTTATGAAGAAGTATTTAACTTACATAATGAAGATACACTTTGATGTTTAATGCTTGGGACGCCAAAACTTTATAGTGAAGATGATGCTTGTTTTATGTAATATTATTAAAGTTATTTGCCTCGGCTGCTTTCAGTCGCACTATAGAAACACAAGTTCTTTTAAGATTGTGATAAGACAAGAATTAAAAATACGTCACAGAATTTACTTTTTAATTTTCACTTCTTTTTATTTCTCTTTATACTTGCACATTTATAAACACAACACTTTATAAATGAACAACTGTCAGCACTTTATATTCTAGCGGAGAACACAATTTTTACCATCCGTACTTTACATCTTGCCCGCAACTTTCACGTCTGCTCTTTACAACATCTTGCCCGCGACTGACTAAATTCAACGGTAAAAATCTTGAAGTTTCGGTAATGCCAGTCTCTTATTGGCTAATTCTAGTCCAATAGAATTTAAGTATTCAACGTTGATATTGTAATGAAAAGAAGCTAGAAACAGTGATGTGTATTGAATTTATTTAAAGGTGAGTCGGAATTGTTACACTAACATCACTTAAGTTTACTCACTTTGTGAGTACTTAAGTGATGTTAGTGTAACAATTCCGACTCACCTTTAAATAAATTAAGTATTCAAATTAAAATCTTTTCATTACTTTTGATTGGCTAATTCCAAACTGTAAGCGAAATTACGTCATTACCAATCTTTTCATAACCAGTATTTTTTAAAACCCCAGACACATTATTGTCACCAAAATTACATTATTGGCTCATTATTAACATCCTAAAGCATATTATTCTCACAGTTTTTGCACTATTAGAGTATATAAACATTTACATATCACTAATAAACACGTTTACAATAAAAATAAGTATTTACAATGACTTTACATACAATATAAATAACAATTATATACATACTGTTTTCAAGGTGGGCTGTTATTGACTTTAATAATAATAATAATAAAAATACAATAAATATCATTTAGGCATTAAAATACTGCCTCAATGGCGCAACGCTCAATTTCATATATGTACTTTCACCATCTGTTTGGTTGTTATAGTGGTGCAAAATAAACAAGTTAGATATCTTCCGAAACTGGATAAAATAAAAAAACGAAACAAACAAAGAAAGAGATAGAGAAATTTGATTCCACGCTGGAAGATACTTCAACCATCATTTCTACAGTGAAGAAATGGGCTGTAGGGTTTAAAAGCAGCCATTCTTGGTGATGAATGTCCAGTCACTGTTATGACTGAAGAAAACATGAACATGCATCAGCTGATGTAATACCACATATGAGGTGTGATAAAAAATTAATGGGAATTTTTTAATTTTGCAAGCTTTATACATCCAATGTTCAAAACTTTTGTTTCATCTTGTTGGTACACATGTTCCTGATGTGTGTTTGCATTTTCAGCTGTTTTGAATATTTAGTTTATTATTAACAGTCGAAAAAATTATACATGTTTTTGATTGCTCGGCAAATTTTTACTTTCGATAAAGTTGGATCAAAGAGTTTGCATTAAATTTTGCTTGAAAAATGGGATAAAGTGCAGCACCGCATTCGAAATGTTGACTGTGTTGGTGAATCTACTATGAGTAAGACAAGAGTTTACAAGTGGTATAAACGTTTCAAAGGCAATTTTTACAAATGTTTTGGGCATGAAACATGTAGCAGCAAAGTTTGTTCCAAAATTGTTGAATTTGTGCCCTGTGTAAGGAAAAGGGCAAAACTATCACCGGAGAGTACTGTACAACTTTGTTAGAGCAGATAAACGGATGCTACATAGGGAAAATATCCATGTTAGTTAAATCAACAAGTTCTTTTACACCAAAACAATGCACCGGAGCAAATTCCTTCACTTGTTATCACAAAATTGCATGTCTTTTGCTTTTAAGTGCTGCCACAAGCATCATGTTCACCAGATTTGACTTCCAGTGGCTTTTTCCTCTTCCCAAATCTGAAGAAAAGGCTCACTGGGCAGAGTGTTACCTCAGATGCAGAGATCATAAATCATACAAAGTCCTGTTTTGCAGTTGGACAAATTATATTATACTGAAAGTATAAAAAAGTTAGTTAATCACTAATCTTAGCCTATAAGTTGAAAGGTAACTACATTAAAGAATAGAATAGAAAGAAAAAAAATTAGGTTAAAAATCTTGAATTTTTTTCTCAGGCCAAGAACCTTATGAACAACCCTGGTAGACATACATACTTGCGTATATGAGGTGTGATCAAAAATTTTTGTTTGTCTTAAAGAATTTTTATTTAATCATCAACATCAACTTTGTCCCCTTCAAAGTGATCCCCCTTAGATATACAGTGGAATCTCGTTAGCACGTTCCTCATTAACACGTTTTCCCGTGTATTACGTTGAATTATAAAAGTCCCGGTACCAAATCACCAAATATAATATATAATGTTTGCTTAGTGCGTTTTCTCGGTCCCGCTTACTACGTTTGAAGTTTGACGTCCTCATTCGCTGTTTGGCCAATCCTTGATCGGTACAGTGGGAGTAGGTATTTAACACGTTCATAGCTTGACGTCCTCATTTGCTACTTTGGTCAATCCTTGGTCACGGGGTGGAAATCGGCAGCCAATCACATACATGCATTTAAATATTTCTGTGACACGATTTCTGTGCGCGGGATAGAGAATGCTTTACCTTGGCGCGGTAAACGCTAACGATAGTTTCTAATGTTGAGTGATGACCAAACAACCATAGATTGTATTTTAACTTTTCATTTACAATGAAAAAAAAAGAAAGTGTAGTAGGTAAATAACCAACAGTGAAAAACTGAAAATCCTTGATGTAATCACAATCCAAATATAAAACATGTCGATATAGTGCGGAAGTTAAACATTCCTCCATCTTCCTTAAACACGATTGTTAGCAAACCTAAATTGATTGAAACTGCTTTTAAAGAAGGGAAAAATACTAAAACAAAACTTTTCTCTTGGAAAATAGGATCAGAAGAGGACCGGAACGAAATTTGTTGCATGGAAACACCTCCATATTCAAATCGTCTTGTATACACCAAAGATAATATCGTCTATTGTACTCGTAACACGATGCACGCTCATAATTTTTTCTTTTTTAGCAGAAATTGTTATCACGTGTGTAATAAAAGACACAGCAAAACCACTATTGCCGCTTCCACAATTCGCAATTTATTTTCTCAAAAACATTCATAACCTGAAAAATCCAAGTTGACCAAAATAAAAGCTTGAATTATTTATTCTCAGGCTTTGTGTATCCAAATCCATTTAAACATATTGAATTTAACATGGAAACGCGGATCGTATTCAGTATGAAATTGCACTCAAAATTGATTTAAATTGCCCATGGAGACGTAGTAATTATTAGATTTTTATTACCTATGTTCTTAAATTGCAGATTTTGCATTTTCGTTAACATGTTTTCCCGCCCATGACGTCCAAATCCTTAGGTCCCTGCAAAAACGTACTAACGAGATTCTACTGTAATTCACTTGTGCCAGCGCTTTTTCCAATCTTGGAAGCACTTCTGGAACTCACTTTTTGTTATTGTGTTCAGCTCCTTCAGCGATTCTGTTTTTATCTTATCAATGGTGGCAAAACGTCATACTTTCATGGTTCTCTTCAGCCTTGAGAATAGTAAGAAGTCACAGTTGGCAAATACAGTAGCTGAGACAGCATAACGGTTTTGTTTTTTGTCAAAATATCACGAACAAGCATTGAGGTGTAAGTGGGTGCATTATGGTGAATCAATTTCCACGAGTGGTTTTGCCACAATTCTGGTCGTTTTCTTTGGATTGCTTCACACAAATGGTGCATAACTTACAAGTAGTATTCCTTATTGACTGTATGAGGAAGGGACTCCTGATGCACTATTCCACTGTAATCAAAGAAAACAGCGAGAAGAACCTTCACATGTGATCGAATTTGTGGAATTTTTTTCGGTCTTGGCCCTTCAAGCTGTTTCCATTGGGACGATTGGGCCTTAGTTTCAATGTCATACCCACATACCAATGTTTCGTCACCGTTATAACCTTCTTTAGAAGCTCTGGATCGTTTTAGACGTCATTCAGCAATTCTTGAGTGATGTCTATGCAACATCATTTTTGGTCAAAATTCAACAATTTCAAAACAAACTTTGCTGCTACACATTTCATGTCCAAAACATCCAAAAAAATTGCTTGGCATAAGATGAAGGATATGCCGATATCATCAACAATCTCTCCGATGGTGATTTGGTGATTTTCCAGAACCATTTTATTTACTTTTTCCACATTGTCATCAGTAATTGATGTACTAGGGCATCCAGGGCGGTCATCGTCTTCTCGACCCTCTTTGTAACGCTTATACCACTTGTAAACTCTTGTCTTACTCATAGTAGATTTGCCAAAGGCCACAGTCAACATTTTGAATGCGGTGCTGCATTTTATTCTGTTTTTCAAGCAAAATTTAATGCAGTTGTTTATCCATCTTTTTTTAAAGTAAAAATTTGCAGAGCACTTGAAAACACATATAACTTTTTCGACTGTCAACAATAAGCTAAATATTCAAAAACAGCTGAAAATGCAAACATACATTAGGAATATGTGTACCAACAAGATAAAACAACAGTTTTGAACATCAGATGTAATAAGCTTGCCAAATTAAAAAATTCCCCTTATTTTTTGATCACACCTTATAAATGCTTTAAATGCAAAGCAGGAACAAATTAAATCAAAACTATTTCAAGCATGACTTACAAACATACTCACTCTGCATCATTTCGTACACACGTGTCCAACTCCAAAACGTGATTGCCGATGAACCAGACAAGATTAGAAAAATAAGGAGCAGCTGTTTTATCACGAATAAATTTGAGCATTGATTTGTCTTCTACTCTATATACATTCAGCGTCAAGGTACGGACTGCTATGCGGACCATGCTTTCTGGATGATTAAAGAATTTAATGGCTTCTGTGTACAATGGAAAATCATTGGTGTGCTGAAAAATTAAAAATTGAGTATTACTTGAAAACAAATTGAAATGCAATTTTGTTTTAAGGCCATATTCATTTGAAACTCAGGACTACTTGTATATAAAAATAAATAATACCTCATTGTAGAAAAAGTGAATCGTGTGTGCGTTCAGTTTCAGAGAAAGAGTCTTGAGAAAAGAAATGTAGTATGCCATGACTTCTTCATCTGAGAAATCGAACTTGTGCACTATTATGGAATTTACATGATTATTGCTCAGGAGGTAATCTGCAATATAAACACAAATATTAAGAGCCATATTCTTTCTTATTTGTTAACTTTACATCTTATTGGAGCTTGTCCCACTTAAGCTTGGGCAATCTTGAATGCCTTTCTCATCTTACATAAGGGTTGTCAGGATAATTCATTTTAACTTCTTTTACTGTTAGACTTCAAGTACTTACATTACAAATTTTCTTATAATAGTTTTTAATCACAATATATTGATTAGTTTGTAAAACTCCAGGTACATGTATGGTTAAAACTGGTGAGAAGTTGAGGCAGTATTTTATATCACAACACTGCGAATGCCAGAGTGATTGTAGTGTAAATGTACAGGATTTTAGATGTTTGTTAGCCATAAGTATTGTTAGGAAATAAGTTTACACGGCCTCACTGAAACTGACAATAGGAGCGGGTAACAATGAAACAAGGGGGTGAGCTGTTTATCAATTAGAAGAGACAAACAAATGACGTCAGAGTAGCGCGCCTTTCTTTAGAAATGGAGGGAATATCTTCCCTAGAGCATATGTGTTCATAATTTTGATTGGATAAAAAGATATACACTAATGCTGGCGCATTTTATTAACCAATAGTAGCTTGATTATAATGTTTAGGCATATCGGGGTGAGGGAGTATAAATTCTGAAGCCAAAGACAGGTAACGCGCAGTTTAACAGAATCATTCACGAGTTACACGTCGCGCAGTTCATCAGAATCATTCACGAGTTACACGTCGCACAGTTCAACAGAAGCATTCACGAAGTACACGTTATGCAATTCTATAGAATCTCTCGCATCGTAAAGTTAGTTACAAAATGTGAAATACGCAAATTAATAGTGCGCTGCAAATAAGTGATTATAGTTACATTCGAAAATATAACAGTTTCACTCAGGTGTGTATCAAGAGTAATTATGTGAAATTAATAAAGTGTGACGGCAATAAAAGTGTAAAAACAAATTCTTTTATCAGTGTTATCTTTCAGTAACAACTTCTTTCTGTTCACACACCCTGTTCAAGAGATTTGCTCGACTGAGTAATAATAGCTAGCCGGAGGACAAAGAACTCAAAATTCAAAATAGTAAAACAATAACAGGCGCTCAGCAAATAAGATAACACAAACGATACCGCGACAAAGTATCCATATCACAATAATGTTTTCTATTTTTACTTTCTCTAAGACACGCCTTATAGGTAGAAGAAGTAGTGTATTACAACCAAAAATGTAATAGCAAGATTTCACTATAAATACATGTTTTGAGGCCGCTTGAATGAATAATTATAAATGAAAACTTTTTAGCAAAAAGAGGGTCTTGTGTATGTGAACAGAATTTAGAAACAAAATGTTCAATGAATATCAAAGTCAATAAATTTAAAATCATTGAAAACTTTCACACAGGGAAGCAAATAATTAAATCATGGCAAATCAATGTTAAACACTGGCATTGCTCTACTTACCAAATTGTTCGTAGGACAAGTTTTGAGGACCTACTGTCTCCATTTCCGGCTGCTGGTCAAACTGATTGGTGATTCCCTGATCTTCTTCCCTGAGTAACTATAGCATCATTGGTGTGGGATTGGTGAATTTAAATATTAAACTATTATATGCGGGAATTTCAAATTTCATAATCTGATGTTCAAAACTTCTCATATATATGTTCTTTCCCATAAGCTCAGTTCTATGGGGTTATGTAATGATTTTAGCAGCTTGACTTTTTGTTCTATATTGGCCAATCACTTCCACAAAGAAAACAACATAAAAAATCTTATATGTTACATTCACATGACTTTCTCTACTCTTGTGCAAACTATTTTTACAAACGCTTATTCTCCATATGCTTCATGTTAATCACGATATCGAGATGTTAATCTTATTGCTAATTTTCTTGTAGATGCAAAGGGAATTGGTAGGCTTTAAGCGATAGTCAAATATTTTAAGAGCTGGTTGCTATGTGGAGTATTCCATTCTCTTTGCATTACCAGGACCAAAAAAACAAAACAGAAAATGAATAACGAATTTCTATTTGAGAAAAAGTATAAGTATTGGAAAATTTAAGGGAATAACAAGCAATATCTCAAAAATGATTCACTCAACAACAAAAATGTATGAAACATAAATTGCATATTTTAACGCAATCTACATTTTTTGTGTAGTAAAAGTTTGTCTATCTCTTATGGTTTACCAGTTATGCAAAAGTCGTTCACAATGAAGAATACTTTTGGAGACATTCCCAGAAAATTTGAGATATACATCTCATTTGACATGAAAATATCCTAAACATATGATATTTTAATCAAAATCGTTAAAGCCATTTTTGAGAAAATTAAAATTTTCGAAAAATGTTCCATGTAAAGGGTAATCTGGGGTGGGGGGATTTTCTTGAAAACCTTCGTGTCACATCTCTGGAAGATACTGAACCTAAATACTAAGTTTGGTGTTTATCCGACCGTTCATTTCTGAGTTATGCTGTTCACAGACACACACATACACACACGGACGTGTTACCAAAATGCTTTTTTTGGATTCAGGGGGTCTCAAAACATGTATTTCTGGTGAAATCTCGGTATCGAGTTTTTGGGTGGTATACAATACTTCCCCTACTTACTATACATAGTAGAGAAAGTAAAAACATGCTAAAAATCCGAATACATAGACAGAATCCCATCAGAAAAGAAAACAAGCATATATGGGCATTCCATTTCAAATTGTCTGAAATAGAAGGAAAATCGACCTTGCATTTTTTATACAAAACAAAACTTTCTGTATTTGGAGACAAGCCTGATACAATGCTTTATGCAAACTCTTAAAATCCAGAACATCATAGTTTTGCAATTAAAATTGTTCAAATTTATCATATCAACCTAAAATTCCTAACTTCAAGCTGTAATAACTCTGAAACCTTTAAACCTATTTAAGTTAAGCTTTACTTTGATTCCATAAACTTTAATTTCATACTGATAAGCAAAGATGTTCTTATTTTTATTTAAGTAAGAAATTTCTAAAATTTCTATTTTTTCATGTGTAAGTGGTAACGGATTAAAAAAAAAGAATTGTATTAAATGTGGTAAGATTGCATAATTTAAACACAATCAAACACACATTTTACTGTAATGGTGATTGATAAATTAAAGAAGTAAATTACTTTAAGCATGGGAGTAATAAAATATGTGCTTTCACACGTTGGTTTTGAATTAAAGGTCAAGCAAGCTGCTATGCATAAGGTTAAACAATGAGAATGCTTACTAAGCAGTATGTGGCTCTGAGTATTTCCTCACAGATTCACAGAGCGCTTGGCGTCGCCCTACATGTTCTAGTGGTACCATAATAGGCTATAGTTCTCAAAATCGCAGGTTCAAATCCGGCAGAGGGCAATGGATTTTTTCAGGCATAAAAATCCTTGGCATGGCTTCCTTCAGAACGGAAGTAAAGTCAGTGGTACCATGTCATAGATTTATGGCACATAAAAGAACCTCGAGCCTGATAAAGAGCCCTCTGAGCAAAATTTCTGATCTTTCACACCCAATATAGAACGGGATGCTAAGAACCACAGTTAAAAAGCATCCATAAATAAAACTCAATTTAATTTAATTTAGAGCGCTTGATGATCGTGCATCAACCACACAAATCGCTGTGTTTATTCACCTTTTGTGTTATAACTACGAGCAACTAACATTACCACTTTACCAACATTGCCAGCTTCTCTTAATGACACTATGGATTATTCCCAATCTAATATTTTAGTTTTATAAAATTCCAAAGATGCTTAAAATGAGTAAAAACTATATATACATTTTGGTAAATATTATAAAAATAATTAGTACATGCTCTAATGAAACTGATCTACAAAATGAGTTTTGGTATAATATTCTGAAATAAAGGGTTCCAGAGCTAGGCACACTAAAAATGCAACAAAATGAATTAATATGATATATTTATCATTCAATAACAACAATTGCTGGGTTTTAGATGCTCATATTAATAAATATGCTTTCCTTAGCACCCTTTATTAGGAAAATTACAATGGAAACAAAAAATACAAGGTTGTTTGCCATTCGATTTCATATGAAATATCCAATATACAATGGATTATTTACAATGGAAAAAAAAAAAACTGAAACACAAACACATGATTAAGAGAACCCTTCATAAATATCAAACTCTTAGATAAATTAGCCATAGCCAATCACTTTTGGGAAAAAAAATCACAGAATACAACAGAAGGTCAAACTGCTACAATCGGTGCATAACACCTCAGAAGTGAGCTTATGGAAAAGAGCATATATAAAGTTTCAAACTTTGAAATTTCAGCAGATGATAGTTTAATCTCTAAATTCACCAACCCCACACCAGATGATACTACAGTTACCTAGGGAGAAGATTGGGGAGCCATCAGTTAGTTGACCAGCAACCAAAAATGGGGACAATAGTTCCTCGAAATATGTCTTGCCATTATTTAATAAGTGGAGCAAAATGAGTGCTTAATGTCAATTTTCAATTTCCATAATTTATTTTATTAAATATTTATTTTCAAAATTGCTGGTTAATGCAAATCAAAGTTAAAATACTTACAGAGTGAGGTTTCATTCCTGATGTTTTCAAAGAGAATGTTGAGTGTCTGAAGCAGTTGTACACATACATAGCTGCCACATTTTTGTTTCATGATCTTCAGGAAGAAGGACAGCATATTCTTCTCCAGGAAGAAGCTACACAAAATAAAACAACTGTTATTTCATTTATGTTTGAGAAGAGGGAATGGTTTCTTTCTTTCCTTCTAAGCTCATTGAAAAATAGTTGAATTTGTTTCTTAAAATTTGCTAAAAATCAAGCAATTTAATAATGTTGCTTTGGAATATTTCAAAATGCAGAATCCATAGCTCTGCTGGAATTATTAAGTTAAGTGTGGACATTCAGTACTGCATCATTCCCTCTCAGGGTCGGCTCTCTCTAGGGGGATCGAGCTGTGCCATCGCCCAGGCCGGTGAGTTTTATTGATGGCAAAATCCTAAGACATAAACAAGATATTTGAAAACAGTACAGAATTACAAATCATGCTTGAATTCTTGCAACTTTCTGGAGATTTTTTTATATGAAACTGGTAAGAAATGAAGCCCCATGGCCATGTGCACCATTCTCGTTAAACAAACCCTTCAGGGACCTTCAGCTTACCACAGTAAGAATTTGACCGGGGTAATCATAAAACAGCGGTGCACCAATGTTCACCGCTGTTTAGGTGACCGTGGTTACCTGGCAGGCGTGCTCTCTCTCTCTCTAAAAACAACCTCAAAGCATGTACGAGGGGTATTTTTTAAGTAAGGTCCGCTGCCCCGTATCGTCGGAAGAATCAGGCGACTGTACTTTCGCGCATGCGCACTCAATCCCGGCATCCCTTGCACACAGTGACACAGCGGTTGGAGTCAGGTAGGCAGTGAGTGTGGACCGTACTGTGTGATGGAAAAGTTTACGATGATCGCGCGGCCCGCCGGGTGTGAAATCAGATCGGTCATTCGATTTTTGATAGCAAGGAATACGACGGCATCAGAAATTCATCGCCAGATTAGTGAAGTTTATGGCCCCAAAGCCATGAGTGATACCAAAGTCCGTAGGTGGGTGAGGTTATTCAAGGCAGGCAAAGAGAACATGCACGACGAACCGCATTCGGGCCGGCCATCTGTCATTAGCGAGGATCTTGTGCGTGCCGTAAACACCGAAATTCGTGCCAACCGACAGCTCAGCGTTTCCACACTGTCATTGCATTTCCCGCAGGTTTCAAGGTCTGTTCTGTACAGAATTCTGTCAGAAATCCTGGGCTACAGAAAAAGGTGCAATCGATGGGTTCCGAAGAAGCTGACAGAGGAACACAAAGAAAAGAGATGTGCCAGTGCTCTGACGTTCTTGACCCGATACCACGAGGAAGGTGATGCATTGTTGGACCATATCATCACGGGGGATGAGACATGAGTGTCCCACGTGACCGTTGAATCCAAGCAACAGTCGATGAAGTGGCGACACACGACTTCTCCGACGAAAGTGAAATTCAAGCACTCATTCTCAAGTCACAAGGTTATGGCAACAGTCTTTTGGGACAGATGTGGTATTCTGCTTGTGGAGTTCATGGATCCGGGGACAACAATCAATGCAGCCGTGTATTGTCAAACTTTGAGGAAACTTCGCCGTGCAATTCAGAATAAACATCGCTGCCTGCTGTCTGCCGGAGTGACTCTCTTGCACGATAATGCAAGGTCCCACACTGCTGCTCAGACACAAGCTCTCATTGGATCCTTTGGTTGGCAGCAGATCAATCATCCTCCCTATAGCCCCGATCTTGCTCCTAGCAACTACCACCTCTTCCTGCATCTGAAGAGGTTCCTCGGCGGCAAGCATTTCCAGACAGACGATGAAGTGAAAACAGCTGTTACAAATTGGCTTTCCTCGCAGGCGGCAGACTTCTATGACGAGGGACTACAAAAACTTGTCCCTCATTACGACAAATGTCTCAACAACAATGGCGACTATGTGGAGAAATAGCTGAATGTATGAAGAATTGAATAAAAAATATTTGACAAAAGTATGTCTCGTAGTTCTTTTACAATGACGAACCGGACCTTACTTAAAAAATACCCCTCGTATTTCTGGTGAAATAATCTGAGTATCAAATTCCTTGGAGAAATACAATACTTCTACCTATTTTAGGCAGGCGGTAGTATTATACATATTTTGAGCATTGTTTTATTGGGACTTTCTGCATAGCATTGCTGATAATTATGACCATTCATACGTCCTCATATTAATACATTTAAAGAAATCTGGTATTTTTCACATCATCAACCAACTATTTACCCCAATTGGGCCATATAGGAGCCTCTATTCTCTATTATATGTGGAGTGATTTTTTAGTAGTGGTAACAATGTGGCAGTGTCGCTGTGCAATGGAGCCAGGCAACGTTGTTTTTACCACAGGTTGCTTACGTGCTTCCCCTCCCTCACAACATAGGAATTCACTCTCCACCCTCCATTTTTGTTCACAGTGGCAACAATAAGACGAGCATTGTAAGCAAGTGGTCATGAAATACAGTTGCACTGTTTTCAAAGCGTAAATAGAGAAGTTGGTTAAAAATACAGTGTTCTAGAGGTTCCACGGCATGACAGTGTCATCAAGGACTGCAATAGGATTTTGGTACTGCTACGTTGCCTCACAGAATGCTATCAAGGCACATTGCAGCCTTCCAACCAGGACGCAACAGTGTGTTTGTGTTGGACATGCCTCAATCTGGTCACCCAACAGTTAAGTGACGATGGATCAGAATATAATGATCCATGAGTTAGCTTAAGGTACAGGATTAGCACCTTCGACTGCACTTCACATCCTGAAGGACCACCTGAAAATGCAAAAACTTGCGTCAAAATGGGTTCTGTCTGAGTTAACGGATTGGTTGCAATATGACGCTTCTTGTATGCACCTACAGTGTTAGGAGCACGAAGGAGAGGACTTCTTAAAATTGAGAAAGTTATTGTTTCATGCATGGAAAATTATTTGCCCCACATATGGTGCCAATTTGAGAAAGGAGTATTTTAGGAGGAGTTATATCGCATTTCAACTGTTGGGGAGCCGAACTTGTAGTAGTTGCAACCGCACGTATAGTAAACAGTTTCCGGTAGCCTTCGCCCCAAATGTACTTTCAGGTGGCCTTTGCCCCAAGTTTAAAAAAACGGATTGGTTGCAATATGACGCTTCTTGTATGCACTTACAGTGTTAGGAGCACGAAGGAGAGGACTTCTTAAGATTGAGGAAGTTATTGTTTCACGCATGGAAAATTATTTGCCCCACATATGGCGCCAATTTGAGAAAGGAGTATTTTAGGAGGAGTTATATCGCATTTCAACTGTTGGGGAGCCGAACTTGTAGTAGTTGCAACCGCACGTATAGTAAACAGTTTCCGGTAGCCTTCGCCCCAAATGTACTTTCAGGTGGCCTATGCCCCAAGTTTAAAAAAACGGATTGGTTGCAATATGACGCTTCTTGTATGCACTTACAGTGTTAGGAGCACGAAGGAGAGGACTTCTTAAGATTGAGGAAGTTATTGTTTCACGCATGGAAAATTATTTGCCCCACATATGGCGCCAATTTGAGAAAGAGTATTTTAGGAGTTGTAACGTATTTCAACTGTTGGGGAGCCGAACTTGTAGTAGTTGCAACCGCACGTATAGTAAACAGTTTCCAGTAGCCTTCGCCCCAAATGTACTTTTAGGTGGCCTTTGTAATTTAACTGTTTCTTTAAATATTATATATTTATGTTTGCCTCGGCTGCATCAGTATTATTGTTAGAGACATGGATTTCTATGCAGGGTTGTGGTGCAACTTAAGAATGTAGGCTTACACAGATTATAATTTTACTTCACTCCTTTTTATTAAAGCTTGATACGATTTAAATAACACTTCACTGATATAGAGAGAGAGCTGTGAGATGTTTTTATTAAATACTTGCACTTCTTAATACATAAACTATTTTTGTCTCACACAAAATACGTATTAAATCTCTCAAGGACGCATCTCGCATCCGGTTACAAACACTGTCCGCAGGCAATTGAACTGATTTCAACCGTCTAAACTTGTAAATTTCTGTATTTCAAGTTCTCTGATTGGCTATTCCTAATCCAATAGAATACCTTCATTTAACTAAAGCTTTTTCTGGTTGTTGATTGGCCATTTTTAAACTGTCTCAAAATTTACATTATTGCTTCCAAGAATCACAAGTAACATTATTAAACTCTCAAACTCATTATTGCTCAAGGTTACTTCATTGTTAGCAACTTTTGACCTATTTCTCACAGGTCCTACATTATTAAATTACGTAATATATTCACATAACATTATTACACATGGATACAATAATATAAGAATATGCAATGACTGTTGCATACACATATTGCTTTAAGGCGGGCTGTTATTGAATTTATATATTATATAATTAGACTGAAATCATTTAAGTGTTAAAAATACTGCCTCAAGATTTAAGTCCTTGCGACTTCAATCTCATCCCGAAGATGGAGCCACTTTGCAGGATTCACTTCTGTGCAACTGAAAATTTTACAGGCAACCGACTGCTCTCTTCGCACCATAAAGAAATTAGGCAGTGCCGACGGGGTGGGATCCAACAGCTTCCACATTGCTGGGAACAGGTTGTTTGCAATGCTGATGACATCGAAGTCCTATAAAACTTACTTCTCCATATATATGTTGGCAGAACAAAAAGAAAGTCACCCCTTGTAACTAACCCACTAGATGTAAATAAATACATGTGGTACGGGATTGGCTGTTGACCAAAATACAGCTACCACTGCAACCATCTACTAATGAATGTTAAGAAAGATATAGACTCCAAATTATTTCACAATCGTTATATAATTACCTAGTATAAAGGTATCACTAAAACAAACAAACAAAATAATGTTATTAGAGAGAATATGTATTATTTTGAGCATACTCACTTATGAGAAAGTAAAGAATTAAATGTCTGACTTACACAGCACATGTTTACCACTTTTAGGCACCATTTTCAGAGCTACAGCTGGTTTAGCGTGATTCAATAAAGTGCAAGAGCGGTTAAATAGATATTGGCAAGCATTGCCAATATCATGAACGTGTCTGCTGATAAAAAACACTCAAAGGGTAAGCAAACAAAGAGCGGCAAAATCAAATAGGTCTAAATGTATTCAATTCTCTAATACAGAGAAATCCCACAGTGCCAATCAATGCTACACTGCAACTCACAGCCGAGTTTACAAGTGTTTCCCAATGGTCTGTGATAAGAGATTCACAAATAATATATACAACCAGGATGCTGAAAAGTTGGATAAAAAATGAATAAGCCCAGAATTGCAATGGACAAAGACGATTTTGTAAAGTGTGCTACCTATTCCAAAGTTCATGCTTTCCTTTTGATAATGAATCGCCTACAATAGACAAAGTTTAATATGTAGTCAAAAGCTGCTCTTAGAAATATGTTTCATGAAAAGAAAAAAAGTTAAGATATAGCATTGTGGAGATGCAAATATTTGAAAGCTATGTTTTAATTTAGGAAAGACAACAGAAATATACGAGGTGTGATCAAAAAGTTTCCGGAATGGCTACAAACAATGCTGACGTTGATATTTCTTTAATTCTTACCTAGACTGTACATGCAGCGTTCCTTCCCGATAAAAATGAGAGGTCATATGACTTCCTGTAACCATGCAGTGACAAGGTAGACGCTCTGAAGTGAACACGTGTTTTGCATGTGCTGCAATTTTTCCTTGTACGAACATCAAATTTTGCTTTAAACTCGGTAAAATTGCAACAGAAACCTACGAAATGTTAAGAACAGCTTATGGAGAGAAAGTTATGGGCAAAACTCAAGCATTTGAGTGGTTTTCGAAATTTAAAACTGGTGTGACATCAGTTAAAGATGCAGATTGTTTGGGGCGGCCGTGTTCCAGCAAAACTGATGAAAATATCAATCAGGTGAGGGAAATGGTCTTAAATGATAGGCGCATTACAATAAGAGAACTTTCTGACTCATTAGGACTCTCCTTTGGAAGTGTTCAAAGCATTTTGAAAGACAATGTGGATATGTTCCTGTATCATGCAATGCACCCGTGCACAAAGCCCTTTCTATTTGCCAATTTGTTGATAAAAATAGGATGGATACTGTTCCCCATCCCACCTAATCTTCAGATTTGGCACCAGCGGACTTTTTTCTTTTCCCGCAACTTAAAATGCAGCTCCGAGGACACCGTTTTGAGGACACTGATGTCATCCATCGCGAATCGCAGAAGGCTCTGAACATGTTAAAAGAAGAGGACTTCCAGAGGTGCTTCCAGCAGTGGCAGAAGCGCTGGGACAAGTGTATCAACTCCCAAGGAGACTACTTCGAAGGTGACAGTGCAGATTAGACAAAACAAACTGCTGTGTAGTATTTATGACGTCATTCCGGAAACTTTTTGATCACACCTCGTATACTATTTAGATGAAACTTAAGTCAATGAGGGACATACTACCACTAAAGCTTGTCAACACAGCTGCTGGATCAAAAAAACACAAGCCTTTCCTTTCTGGCAAATACTTGAAAAACAAGGGGAGAGACTTATAGTATTACACATTGATAGTGACAGTGGATTTTTAGATGTGGGCTCACTTATTTTTGAGTCAAAGAAAAGTTCTGATTATTATGAACAAATGACAGGTAACCTTTTCTGGGAATGGTTTGAAAGAATTTTGCCGAAACTTGATCCTGGAAGTGCCATTTGATGGACAATGCATCTTATCATAGTGGCGCCCAACATCTACATGGCTAGAGTAGACAATTATTGAATAGCTACAATCACACAAAACAAATTTGATGTGAAAGTGGAGCTACTCAAAATATCTAGAGCAAAAACATCGCTGATAACAATGACTATACATATGTGATGACTTGGATAAGAAAACAGGATATACAGTGGAAAGACTGCCTCCCTATAACAGAAACTTAAACCTTATCAAACTCATGTGGAATTGCAAGGAACAACAAAACCTTCAAGTTACGGAAGTTCAGGAGCTGCTTGATCTCGGCTTATCCAAGGTAATGGCAGAGATGTGGCGAACTGAGATTTGCCTCTTATCAAAGATGAAGACCAGATGAGGCAGATGGATGGGCTTTGCAACTAATCGGTGGATCGCCTTTAATTAATTTTGGTGATTCAGATGATTGCAGCAGTTCTGATTCTCCACTAGTTGGCGGGTTTCAGTTTAAATGTGAGTAAATCAAATTATTTCTGTTGTATGCATGTTATAATTTAAATATTGCAATGTGAAGAGCTGTTTTATTGTTTTATTCTATAATTGTGTATTAAGATTATCAGCGTCTAAAGACTGGCATTTCGAATGCGATCTACAAAGCTAAAGATATGGTTTAGTTGCTACAGTAGCAGAAGAAAGGTGGTATGGTACTTGAACAAGCAATCACAATACACTTTCATGGACATATATTTTAATGTTATGTTTACAAGAGCAAGATTTTCTATAATCAGTCAACTTTTTCATACTAGAGTTGTGTGATTAACTCAATGCTGGTTAGATGGCACTGGGCAGAAACAGGCACTTGTGAAAAAATGGCAAATAATTTTGCTTTGGGACCCTTTTCTCAAAATACCTAAGGTTCTTTTATGTGCTAATAAATGGATAGGAAAAATATATATTTTGTTTGTTAATGACAATGTCCATTGCCAGGATCATATCAGCACTGCCGATGTGCCAGAATTTCGTCCCACAACAGTTTTTTTACATGCTAGTAAATCTACTGATATGGGACTGTCACTTTTAAACACTCTTAAAAACCATTGATCTGGGCCAGGTTTGAACCCGCGACCTTGGAATCAGTAGGCCAGTGCCTAACCAAATAAGCCACCCAGACCAACAATGAATTAATTGCTCAAATGAGTTCGGGGTTCATACAGCTTAGAGTTATCTAACATTTTCCATCTCAGGATAACAGAAAACCCTGGAAAACCTTATGTCAGGTAGCTTACCCTAACCACAATTCCAACTTGGGAATTGTAAGGTAGACACATTAGGTAGGCTGATAACAGTATTGTTTGTTCCATTTTGTAAAGCACTAATTTTGGAGAATTATTATTTTACAAAACAAAAATACTAAATTATGACAAAACTAAGTATTTAAGAAAGAAAACGAAGACAAAAAATGTAGCCAGCAGCTGTTCTATCATTTAGTTGCTGTAAATTGTTTCATATTTGAATTACTGTGTAACCACAAGTGCATAAGTGTTTTGCTTTTCCTTCTAAAAGAAAGGGTAAATTCTTCATTCACCTCTGTGCCTATAAGTACCCTTGAAATGAATAATATCATATCCTACTGCCTGCTATTACCTGCTGGTTCAAATTAACTCAAAGCTTACTTTCCAACAGTATATAATTGATAAAATTTCATTCTACTTACTGATGCTTAACTAAAAGCGAAGACCAACACTGCTTTGGACTTTGATAAGAACAGTTGTAATTTATACTCACTCAAAGACACTGCTGTCATTTTGGTCACCCCAGATGAGTATTTCAGCTATTGATCTTAGAGTTTCCACCAAGAGTCCACGATTGTTTTCTGAGACAATCTGATTCTTAGACAGCACATTATAGAGGTACCTAAAATGATAATATGGTGTTAATAACTTTGATTTTATGGAAGATTATGCTACTGGTTAGGTTTTAGAATTAGAAACCACTTTATTATGCTTGTTCTGAGAGCACTACACCTACTGGGAAAAGGTATTGCCAAGACATAATATTTAAGAACAAAATACATAATACAACAAGCACAACACTTAAAACACCTTACATGAACTTTAACTGTAATTCTGGCATGCAAAACGAGTTAATCACAACTTAATGTACTCATACGCAGATAGGTTACTAATGTAAACAAATGGAAAATGTCTGGAAATTGCGCATCTCCGAATCCCCATTTTCAAGGTTACGTGAATTAACAGAAATACAACTCACTTCAGATGCTCCAAGGAGTGAGGGTTTTTTGGCTTCCATAGCCCGCTGCCGAACCAACTTCTGCTTCGAAACATAATTGCTTGTAACAGGTGCTACTACGATAAGACGTGAAAAGTGTAAACCATTTGACAGTTGATGCACTCTCAATCATATATCAAAAAGGGAAAGGAATACATTTTACACGTTTTACAAAATCAACCGCCACATTTTCTAACACCAAGTTAATTACAGCTACGCAAATAAATACAAAAACTCATAAAATTAAACTCATATATGCTAAATTTTCTCATAACACAGAACTTATTCACAGCCATTTTAATCACGTGACTCCCTTTACGATTGTAATTTGTATACTGTTCTCATCTGTGACCAGTTAGCAGGGTGTTCTGTGGTTCGCAGATACTTTTTTTTTTTCGTTAAAAAGAAAACAAAAAGTATCGATAATTTTTAGAATATTAAGAAAAACATTAAACCGTTACATTCAATATTACTTCCAGAATCTGTGATTTAAAAGAAAGATAAACACTGGAATTGAAAAAGAAGTCAAATTATTGTTCAAAATTAGAAGCACTTGTTACCAATTACGTTGGTATCCTTGAAATCAAAAAAATTGACGTGGGAGGTATGAAAGCATGTGCGTAATTTGTTAAAAGGGCTATACTATATTTTAATTAAATGTAAAATACGCTAAATATATTAAGGTAGTGTTAATAGCCCATTATTTCATTTAGGTTTCGCAGTTGCGTATTTCAATCTGTCAGCGAAAAATGGGGCTACATCTTACTGACATAACCTAACTTAGGCGTTTGCATGCGAATCTACAGATTTGTTTCTTGCATTCTAAGAGTTTCTGCTGACCAGAGAGCCTCTTACAGGATCTCGAAAAGTGGAGTTTTTATAAATAGATGATGCACAACATAAGTTTGACAGCAAGATTACCCTATTTTGGCTTATAAGCATAAATGTCAACTAGTAAAAACCTACAAATTGAAAAGCATAAGTGTTGTTAATAGTAACAATTGTGTGTACATTCTATAAATTTAATTTCGGACATTATGCTCTAGTTGTATCCCCTACAGCGATGACGATAATGTCTTATATTTCCAACAGATGTCACTATTACACCAGTAGGGGTAGCATAATTGCCTTAATTTCATGTACATGGAGAAGTTGAGCAATTCATTCATTCCTAAACACACTTAAATGTGAAGAGGTTGTACTGCATCTTCAAGAAAGAGTACAAGTGTTTAAAGGTAACTAGAACTGCTTAAATAAGCAAATTTCTATTCCTTGAAAATGTGCTATCAACTCACCAATAACTCTCTGTTTACATATATGATAATGTGTATCCAACATTTAAAAATCAATGATTTCCAGTGTTTTATTTCATAGTGAATTTGCTTCTTACAGATTGGTGGATGTTTTACAGGGCACAAGCTTTTAATATCACTGATGATTAAAAATGAAAGTGTTAGAACTGTATAGTGGCATTGGAGGAATGCATTATGCATTTAAGGGTAAGACTTTGTGAATTACATTGTTCTTTTAAGAATTATAAATTTATAAGTTAAGGTAACAAGAACAAAATTCCATTCATAATCCAAACCCTGCAAAACAATATCAGTGGCGGCTTGCACTAAAGGCCACTTGCCTCCCTTTAATTTTGAACCATAGATATCTTTAAATAATTTCTGCATAAATTATCAACCCCAAAAAATGATTAAAATTATATACTGCAGTATCGGATTATGGGCAAAATCACTAGACGCATGTAACACACACATACATTGCACTAATTTTATTTCTTTAACACCATCATTACACATATAAACAATAATGAACCTGGTGTTTAGTGTTTTCGTGAATTTATGGCATTGTTTTGTCACTTTTGTACCATATTACTATCAGAAGTCACAATGCATGCGTCTCACCGGTGGCATCATGGGAACATCAGTTGCCTTGCCTTTATACTGCCAACATAGCTGAAAATACGAGGGCCCTAAGCCGCAAGGCATAGCCCAACATTGAGAGCCCTACACAAAGAATAGTCAAGGGATGTGTTTTAGAAGTAGAGGAGTGTAGCAGCAGCCAAAGGCTTCAACTGCAGAGTGACGACTAGTCATAGGTGTAGGATCTGTGCGTCTAAAACTGAAAAGATTCATGTTGGCAGCATTTCAAAACGTCACCAAAAACCACTATATAAGAGCAGTCACATAAATGGGAGGATGGACCCAATAATTGCACCACAGGAACATCTAACACACTAAAACATTCCTCATAACACAAGGATTACTTTGGATATCTAAAAAAACCCAATTTTGTTAGTAAAACACCTCAATTTAGACCATAATTCAATACTGCTGCAGAACTGATTAAGGAATTTTAGATGCAAACCCTGAATAATTCAGCACCTGCATGGTAACTTATACAAGAGAAGCATGCTTCTCAGGCAAATGCAGACAACTTGGTGTGTGCGTGCGTGCCAGGGCACATTCTCCTTATGTCCAGGCTTAGGAAGGCAAGGGAATGACGGAGGTGTTGCAGGGAGAGTTCACAAAGTGCACGCAAAATCTTTGGAGTTTCCCCACACATGCCTACTGAACCTGTCCACCCAATTGTACCTCCTGCAAGAGGAGCTGCCCTAACCGATTTGTTGTTAGGTCACTGTTACTACTTCCCAACAACTTCTTTCACGCCAATGGCTTATGAGGAATCATAAAACTTGAGTGGTTAGTGAGAGGAGGATCACAGAATGGACTTTGTCTATAACTAGAGAGGTTAGTGTTTATTGAATATATTGTTTAATGCATTTTAATACACTTTAAAGCTCCTCCCACCAAAAAAAAAAGCAGTGATGACATCGCAGATAGTAATGTTGTTTAAACATGCTGCTTCATTCTAAGTATTTATATTTATTGCTGACATTAATTCTTGTGCATAGTTTCTGAACAAGAGTACATAGCAAAACTATTAAGAAAGATCTGAAGAAGCATGAGAAACTTAAGTGAAGGTGAATTATTTAATTTAGTAAACGTGTAGTGTCAATGAATATATTACATCAAAAATTGAATACTGGTACATAGTTTTATTTTATGGGCGTAGATATTTTCAAGAAAAGTACAATTTTTTTTTTTAAGTGCAGTGTGATAAATTTATGTTTATGGATTCTATGCAATGTTATTTTTATAAGTTTATCCCCACCAACTAAAATGAGCCAGCACTGAATATCAGGTAACAGAAGTGTGTATATCTCAACATTCGCAGATTTATTAAATTGGGTGTGAATTATGAATTTACAGTATTAACAATGTCACAGACTATCCTTAAGCTAAGGTTTTGTTACGCTGTATGTTTGGGGTTAAGCTCACGAAGTCACATAGCAATAGGTATTGTAGGGGTCATGTGCTTGTACCTAAGAGAGGGATCATTTGGAATTATTAGGGATCCTCTGCATTCTGCTGCACTACTACAGTGTTTTTTAAACAACATGTGATTTGAGATAGTTAAGTTGAATTGGAGAAGTGGGAAAGTTGCATTGCAATGTTGTATTAGAGCACCTAATTGCAAACCCTTGCATAGTTTTAGTATTTAATAAGTCCAAAATGGTTAGAGCTAGGATCGTAAAATTAAATACAGCCTGTTTAGTGCATTTAAGATGCTTAAGACTTGTGATGATTTAATTTTATTCCTGACATTTTCCCACCTTTTGCATTTAAAATAGCATAATCTCATAATACATTTGACATCTTTCCCATTCCTGATGTATGCAGCACACAAAAGAATGTGTAAAAACACTAAACTTTCATAACCTGCAATAGGGATTGATGTAGCTTTAATTGCACTCTAATTTGTAGTAGGAGCATTGGTGCATCAATGTAAATATTTGCATTAATGTAAATAACATTATACAAGTGTAAATATGTAACGGAAGCTACCTCGCTGTGCAACTTTGCAATTTAGGTGCCTGAAGCCAAGCGGTACCAGGCAGAGATATCTCTAGGGTGGCTCGAAGCACAGGGTATCAGCTGAATGTGACTAGCAGAGACACTTGAATAGAGATAGGAAAGAGATAGCAAGAGGCCAGGACAGAAATGGAAAGTCCAAATTTGTCATGATGGAAGATAAAGAGAGCACATGTTCTCATACGATGCCTATGTGATCAGCCAATCACAATACTGCTTTAAAATAGTTGTGGGAAAATGACGAGCAGCCAGAGAGGGAGGTCCGTTATGGTTTACAGTGCATGTTGCTTAAATTCATGGTAACAACAGAGTCACTTCAAGAGACGAGTCGCTTTCCTGAAGAAGAAGAAGAAGAAGAACCATTGATGGAGATTTTATCTATACTTTTGTCTAAAATCCCTAGTTTTTCCCATTCTTCTTCAGTACCACTGTCGCCCACTTGTCTGACTCTTGATTTCATTGTTAGCTGCTCTAGTTCTAGTTTAAAAAAAGGGGTGGGTTTTATGCCCAAGCACTGCAACCTTTTCAAAGATCTATTGTGCATCCCTCCTTTCATCAGTTAAGTAGTCTGTTGCCTGCTAGTGGTGACACCTAACTGGCCAGAACAACCGTGGAGGGAAGTTGTCATGGAAACATACCCCTCCAGCAACTGTCATAAGTCTTATGTTGTTTAAATGGCACTGTACATCTGGCTTCCCTTTGTAATCTCTCACCTCATTCCTTGTTCCCAATTATTGGCCACAGTGCTGAAATCCTCCATCACGAGCCTATATATGATTAACTTTTGGTTGTGGAGTTAACTTAAGGGTAGCTTAAAAGCCCTAGTCTGTCAATGTTAAATCTGCTAAATTCATGATCCATTATTTCAGAAACAATTTAAGATATCAGACTGAAAATTTTACAGCATGTAGATGCATGCCTTCCCAGTTCACTGATATACCATTATACGAGAGTGATTCAAATATAAATGGTAATTGCACAAGAGTATTGCGCAGGCAGTTCCCAGCAGGATGGTGGGGTGGGGGGTTGAAGGTCGGTGTGTTAGGGAGGGGAATCAGCTTGGTTAGTTGCTTCTCTAAGTTTTGGCATCGGTACAGCCATGAGTGACCCAGAGGTTCCTTCATCAACTGCGCAATGCATTATTATAAAGTTCTTAACGAATGAAGCAGTCAAACCCTTGGTGATTTTCACTCGTTTGAAGGCACAGTTTGAGGACACTACACTGTTCCAGAATCGAGTGTTTACTTGGGCCAGAGAATTTAGGGATGGTCGTTAAACTATAGAGAACAAAGGTCATGCTCGATGTCCAAGGTCAAGTCTCACTGATGATAACATCCGTGCCGTTCAAGACCTTATTGAAAGTGATCACCGCTGCACTGTTGAAGAAATCGCTTCTGAAGTGGGTGTCAGCATTGGGAGTCTCACACCATTATCCGTGAACATCTTGGATTTAGAAGAATTAGTGCTCGATAGGTTCCAAAGTTGTTAACTGACCAGCAAAAACAGGCTAGGTTGCAGATCTGTGAAAGACATCTGAATCGATTCCAGCAAGAAGGGAATGATTTTTTTGGAGCAAATCGTTGCATGTGATGAGACATGGGTCCATCATTATACTCCGGAATCCAAAATGGCGAGCAAGGAGTGGCGAAGAGAGGATAAAGCCTGCCCAGTGAAAGCCAAAACCTGCCTCTCAGCCGGAAAACTTCCTGCAATGGTGTTTTTTGACTACAAAGGAGTTTTATGCATTGATTTTCTGCATGATCGACGTATGGTGAATGCGGCTTACTATTGCCAATTGTTGAAGTCAGTAAAAGCCACCTACTGGAGCAAAAGACAACTTATGCCCATCAGAGATGTCATTCTTCTCCAAGCCAATGCAAAACCTCACACTGTGAATTTGACAAGAGATACATTGGAGGACTTGCTTTGGGAAATCCTCGAACACCCTCTCTATAATCCAGACTTGTCTTTTCCCCCCTCGGGCTATTTTTTTGTTTGCACCCATGAAGGAATCGCTTGGAGGGCAACGATTCAAAACCAATGAAGACGTTGAGGAGCATGTGCGCAAATGGTTGATGACACATCCCCCAACTTTTTTTGAACAAGGAATTATTCATGCTTCCAAATCGTTGGCAAAAGTGTGTAGAGCGTGAAGGAAGCTATGTAGAGAATAAAATAATCAATAAACATGAATCACCATAGTGCATAAGTTTGTTTATTAAGGAAAATAGGATAATTTTCTTAATTATAGTATCTTTAGAATGAAATTTACCAGCAATTATTTTTCTAAACATTAAGCACCATCTTATTAACACCAAAGTAGATCCACAATAGCACTTAAGGCTTGCTTTTATCATCCTAAAATTTCATTTAGCTGTCTTCAAAAGTTTATGAAAAAACAGATCATTTATACCAGAAAATGTCATTTAGAAGAAAAGCTGTTCAAAGGAAATCTCATGGCTTGAGCATATAAATAAAGTGCCCTACTTAACAGTAGTACCAAGTTTTAGCTCTGTTAAAAGATGGGCTAGAGCTTCCTCCCTACTCCAAATTGTGTGGGAGCTATGATTTTTTTCTGTGAAGTGGTCCAGAATTCACAGTACAAAATGGCAGATGCAGTACCATTTAAAATATAAATATTGCACCTATAATAATAAAATATATATCAAATTAAAGAGAAAATTCCAATTAATAATCTGCACATAAAACTGAAGGTGTCACTTTTTGTCATTTAGTCTCTCTTTATAAGTTAATGTTAAGTTAATTGTACATGCAGGAAATTGGGAATATTCTTAGACAGTCCCCTTAGAGCACTAATCCAGTACATTAAACACCTCAGCTCATTCACATTGAATTTACAATTTGCAGCAAGTGGAGTTGATGGAGAAATTGTAACAGCAGTAGACATCAACACAACAGCCAATATGGTCTATCAATACAACTTCCCAAATACTACACTGTTACAAAGGAATATTCAGTCTCTGTCAGCTGAAGACATTAATAAGCTACAGATTGATATGATTCTCATGAGTCCACCATGTCAGCCTTTTACAAGGTAACTATCACATTCTCGTCTCTTTCACCAACATATCCAGCTAATTAGCTTTTATATTAGTGCACAGTAACTATCAAAAGAAGCCAACAATTTTATATAATTTTAATTCAGAAATGAATGCATTTTGGTAGTATTGAGAACTAAGAAAAGATTACAAGCATACTTGCCAACTTCCTGAAATTGAAGCCATTAAAAGCTTCCTCTCACCCAGCAAAGTGCTTTTTTTTAATGATGCTCTTTAACTGCTGTGGTCCTTAGCATCCCATTCCATTTTGGGCATGAAAGACCGGTAATTTTGTTCAGAGACCTCCTTATCAGGCTTAAGGTCCTTTTACGTGCCATAAATTTACGACATGGGACGACTAGTTTTACTTCCCTTCCGAAGAAAGCCATGCTAAGGATTTTTACGCCCGAAAAATTCCATTGCCTTCCACCAGGTTTGAACATGCAACCTCAGGAACTAGAGGCTAGCATGGTAACCACTTCACCAGGAGGATGACAGCATAATAATTTTGAGATGATGTAAAATTGAAAATGCTCAGTGCAGTAAATGTATAAACATTACTTGTAACATAAGCCACAACACTGAAATTGACTGACCGAATGACTGAAGAAATAAATGCTCTCATCCAGCATAAACACCAAAATAAATAAAAATTTACTAACAATGCTGTCAATTGCCAGGATCATCAGTGCCACTGGTTTACCATAATTTCATCCTGCAGGAGTTCTTTTGCATGCTGGTAAATTGACATTGGGCTGTCGCTTTTAAGCACACTTAAAAGCCATCAGCTTGAGTTTGCGACCTTGGGGCAAGCCAGCGCCTTACCAACTGAGCCACCCAGACTGACACGTAAACATCAGAAGTGTTATCGAGAGATAATGGGATTGTTCTGGAACCTTCTTTCTTCCCGCCTCTAGAACACACTTGAAAAGTCCAGCAGCTATATAAGCGAGAGTGGTTGCAAGTGAGCAGTTAGTGAGGGCATTTCTGGTGTAATACAAAGTGCTGGTAATTTAGTGTGTTCTTTGAGTGTAGTTGTGACATATGTTGACTACTACTACTGCAAGAGATTAGGGAGGACTTGTGTTTGACTCTGGAGCAACTGTAAAGGAACAAGAGGCTGTGTCACATGTATTTCATTACATCACAAAGAAAAGTGAAATGACAGGGAAGATTGAACTAGCTCACATTAGTGAGCGGGATGACTCTGAAGCTCATATTCAGGAGAAACCAGGTTCAATTTCTGTTGGACCAACCACCCTGACTTTTCATGTCTTTTCTAGATTGGTATGCAAATGCTGGGGTGGATTTTATACTGCCATGTATTAGAGCCTGCCTAGGTAAAATACCAGAAATACAAATAAAATGGCTGGAGAGAATATATGGAGCAGTAGTAGAGGCTAGAATGCTATATGGGGCTGAGATTTGAGGTTTAGAGGGAGGGTGGGAAAATGTAAACAAGGTTCAAAGAAGCTTTTGTAAATTAATTTTGGGTCTACCAAGGGTTTCACCTAATGGTGTAGCCCAAATAGAGCTAGGGAGGTTTGGTAGCAAAGCAAACATTGTGGAAAGGGCATTAAAATATTAGTTTAGAATTAAGGAATTGGAAAATAATAACATGTTAAAGTAGTGCTTAGAAGTGCAGTTAAAGCTCAACAAAGAGGATACTTGGTGTAAGTATATACAAGGAATCTTGAATGAAATAGGTTATGGGGATATTTGGAGAGAGGGACAGGCACTGGAGAAAGGGTTTTGGAGAGGGGTAAAATTGAGAATTGAAGATATTGAAAGACAAATTTTAGGTAGCTTTAATTCCAAATCTTCTTTGTGTTTATATGCAGACTTAAAAACGGTGTGGGAAAGAGAAAAATATGTTGATATATGTGACAGATCAGCACGAGAAGGCCTTGCATGGACGAGGACAGGAGTGGTGATGCTAAAAAGCTTAGGGGAAAGCGAGATCCAAGGAAAGTGTTTTTTATGTAATAGAAAGTATAATAATTATTGGCATTTAATTTTAGAATGTGAAGGAACTAAGGATTCGAGGGAAAAATGGCAAAAGAAGAAATGGTCCAATTTACCTATTGAAATTATAGGTAGAAAGATGCTGGGTGTCAAATGTAAGGGTAAAATATTAGAAGTAGGAAAATATTTAGGTTTAATTAGAAAGAGATGGCTGAGGAAATATAGGAGTAAAAAGAAATGTAGATACCAAAAAGAAAATTAGCACAAAGGTCTCAATAGCTCGATAACCACAATAGCTATGAGCCCTTGGAAGCACAGCAACTCAAGGAAAGACAGAAAAGGATATGTTAAGAGTAGTATGTAGGTTTACATATTTAAGTAAGTACTGAATTGTAATAAATTTATATAAATGGAAAATGTTAATAAATATTCAGTTATTTAGTCAATAGGGCCCATTGACTCAGTAACCACAGTATTGGAGGATATGGGCCCTAGGAAACCAGCAACTCTGGGAAGTTTGTAAATTGAAATATGTACTTATTATGTATTTAAAGCAGATAAATATCTATCACCATGTATTTTCCTGCCAATCACTTCCTTTCAGGGGTTGCAGGGTGTGGCATGGTATGTGTTTTAAGCAGAGAGCTGTTCTTCCCTGGAACAGAACCTTCTGCCTGTCCGTTCTTCCAGATATGGCAGGAGGCAATCAAAGGAAAATCTGGGGATGCTTTATCAGGAAATGATAAGGACCCTGCTGTACTTCCCTTCCTCTTGGAGGTTTTCACTTCTTAACCTACAATCTTTTTACTTCCAATGAAGTGATCAAAATATAAACTTTATTCCCTTATCTAATTTTAAGGTAAAAATTCATTTTATAAGAATCTTTGAAGACCTGATAGTACTGTCACGCATACTGAAGTTCTTCCTGGTACCACAATAAACATCTATTAAAACAAACAACACCACTTACTAGGATATACACAGATTTCCAGTCCACTATTCTTTGCTTCATAACTACGAGGGTGGTCTGAAAAGTTTCCGACCTAATAAAGATACAAGACATTTTTTCAGAATTTTTTTTTTATTATTTTCAACATAGTCTCCTTGTAACTCTACACGCTTCTCCCAGCGATGCTCCCATCTCTGTAACCTGCCCCAATAGTACTCAGCGTTTTTCTCTGCAAAATAATTTTTCACAAAGGTGATTGCCTCTTCATTTGACGAAAATCTCTGTCCTCCGAGCGCAATTTTCAGATGAGGTAACAAAAAGAAGCCGCTTGGGGCTAGATCTGGTGAGTAAGGTGGATGGTCAAGCAGTTCAAACCGTAATTCGTGGATTTTTGCCATTGCAACCGCTGAGGTGTGAGACAGGATTTTCTTTTTCTGCAAATGTGGCAGTTTTTCTGCAAGTTCTGCCTTCAGCTTGTCAAGTAATGATGCGTAGTATGCTTCTGTAATGGTTTTTCCTTTCTGAAGATAATTGATTAAAATAACTCCATGACTATCCCAAAAAACAGTTGCCATCACTTTCCCAGCCGAAAAAACAGTTTTTGCTTTTTTTGGAACCAGTTCCCCCTTTGCAGTCCACTGTTTGGACTGTATTTTTGTTTCGGGCGTATAATGGTGTATCCAAGTTTCATCTACAGTAATTAATTGGCGCCAAAACTCGGATTTATTGCGCCAACAGAGCATTGGAAATGTTCATTCAAACACATTTTTGGTCAAACGTGAGCAAACACGGCACCCAACGCACAGACAGGTTTCTCATGTCTAAAGTTGATTTAATATGTGACAAACACGTTCTTTTGACATGTTCATAGTCTCTGCTATCTCTCTCACTTTAATTCAGCGGTCATCTAGCACCATTTGGTGAAGTTTGGCGATGTTTTCGTCGGTAGTTGCAGTTTTTGGACGTCCCGAACGTTCATCGTCTCCCAAGCTCTTACGGCCACGTTTAAATTCAGCTGCCCAAAATTTTACTGTGGTAAATGATGGTGCAGAGTCCCCATACACAGAATCCAACTCATCTTTGATTTGCGTAGGCGTATTGCCTTTCAAAAACAAATATTTAATGACAGCTCGATACTCGATTTGTCCATTTTCATAAAAACACTCACATCACCTCACTCAAACGACTGTTACATAACAACTGAGCGTCCAAAATAACTGAAACTTTGGTGAGTAACTGTCAACAGATGAACAACGAAATTCACTAGCTTTTATTTACGAGTGCTGCCATCTTCATGTTGAGGTCAGAAACTTTTTAGACCACCCTCGTATAAACAAAAACTGTCATAAAAATCGGAAGTGTATCCTGCAGCCATAGAATGCAAATAAGATAAACAATTCAAGTCACCTATTACAAAATGTTTAGTCCCATTTACCTCCTGCTACTAGAGATCTCTCACTAATTGGCAATCAAATTTAATGAAGGGATGAAGGATAGACACACAGATAAGCTCTGATTTATCATAGCACTGTATACCATTCAGTCTGTAATTTTAAGTTACAATATAATGCAATAGAATTGAATGGTGTGTCATGTCCGTGGTGAAAATCTCTTAACACTTTGAATCAGCCCCTTAAAGCCATAAAGTTGTAAAAAAAGCCCTCACTCCAATACATTTTACATGCAGATCGTAAAAGTTGGCAACTATGAATATATATGATTTCCATGCTTTTTACTATGAATGAAGTAAATAAATATTCAATTGTATACTTATATTTGTCTCTGAATTTGAAATTTCAGGGTAGGTCTAAAAAAAGACCTAGCTGATAACAGATCAGATTCATTTCTTCACGTACTGAGCATATTACCAAAACTTAGTATCAAATGGAGATACCTACTCCTGGAGAACGTTAAAGGATTTGAAAACTCTGAAGCCTGCCAACAGCTGATTGCAACCTTAGAGGCTGTTGGATTTGTTTATCAGCAGATGTTACTGAGTCCATCAATGTTCTACATTCCCAATTCACGAACTCGGTATTACATGATTGCAAAGAGAAAGCCCTTGCAGTTTTGCTTCCCACTGCAGCCAAATATTGTAAGTATAGATTATATACAGGATTAACTTGTAGAAAGTTAGAAGCAATAGGAAAACAAGTAGTATCTCGAAAATGGTTCACCCAACAAAAAAATGTATATGACATAAATTGTGTATTTTAATGCGATCTACATTTTTTGTGTAGTAAAATTTTGTCTATCTCTTATAGTTTACAAGTTATGCAAAAGTCGTTGACAATGAAGAATACTTTTGGAGATATTCCCAGAAAATGCGAGATATACATTTCATTTGTCATGAAAATATCTTAAACATATATTTTAATCAAAATCGTTAGAGCCATTTTTGAGAAAATTCAAATTTTTGAAAAATGTTCCATGTAAAGGGTAATCTGGGGTGGGGGGAGTTTCTTGAAAACCTTTGTGTCGCATCTCTGGAAGATACTGAACCTAAATACCAAGTTTGGTGTTTATCCGACTGTTCGTTTCTGAGTTATGCTGTTCACAGACACACACATGGACATGTTTCCAAAAATGATTTTTTTTTTTTTTTTTGGATTCAGGGGGTCTCAAAACATATATTTCCGGTGAAATCTCGGTATCCAATTTTTGTTTGGAATACAATACTTCCCCTACTTACTATACGTAGTAGAGAAAAAGTAAAAATCAATGAGGAATTTAGCTGGCAATGAATGCATTTCTTCTAGCTCCAGTAAGCAACTACAGCAATTTTAAAATGTAGCACTAAAAATGCCATGTGCAAAGAGCATTTAAAGTTTAAGACTGAGTGGTGGACTCTACATTGAAAGAAAAATGGACGAAAGTGTGTATCACTAATTAAGGATTGAACAGACCCCAACAAAGACATTGCTCACTTCTTGAGGCAATTGCTTTGAAAACCTTCTGAATAAACTCACAAATGTTAGCTTTGGAAATGCCAATACTATCACCTACACTAAATAAAAGGTGCCAGGGTAGTTAACACCTGTAGCATAGGAGAAACGGGCATGTTTCTGTTATTTATTTGTTGAAACAATAACTCCCCATATTTACAAGGAGAGAGTAAAACAGACAAATTATAAATAAATTCTCTACATCAAAAACACTACTATAAAGATAACAATGTAATATAGACAGTTCAATGTTTTCATTTAATATAATAGTCAAAAAGAAAACTAAAAGCTGCAAAAGGACTGTTAAATCTGATAATAGAAAATGACATATAGTAAATAATTGATAGCAATAGAATATAATCCTCAAATATGCCAAAAACAATTATTATTATAATGATTTCAAAGAAGGACATCGAACCTCTTATTGCAGATATATCAATTTATTTTGTCCTTCTTCAATCCACACTTCTTTCAAGTGTTGAAAAAATGTACAAGTATAGTGCTCTGACCATCATGGTCTGATTACTTTGATGTTACTGAGATCATATTTTGCCTAGTATGAGATTGTGGGTGTATAGATGTCCCTTTTCTCTTTATTGACTTCTTATGGGTGCCATTTAAGCTTTTCAAACCTAATGGTAGGATTATATATCTCATTTTATTGTCTTCTGGAATTAAAATTATGTCAATTTGTCTTGTGCTATCATTAGTTTCCAAACAATGGACCTCTTTGAAGGTTTTGTATTATAACCTCTCTTGTATTTCTTATAGAACCATGCCTACGACCACTTTAGGCAGTTCTGTATTGCTTTAAAAATTCCTCTTTTGTCAAGTTTTCAAATTCTTTATAAAGCATACCTCTTTGTTAAGGAATGGCATTAAAATCTCAAAAGTACAGCCATACTGCATCAATGGCTTTGTTTGCAGCAGCCATTTTCCAAATTTTAACATTTGTTAAATGCCTTAATATAAGGGTGAGAGAATGTTAGTTTAAACAGAAATTTAACACAATGTTACAGGTAACATGTTCAATGAAACAGAATTTGCATTAACTTCAGTGTTAAATCACTTTAACATTGTGTTAAAATTTAACTGGTTGGTGAAACCAGCTTAAGTAAAGTTTCTTCAGTGACATAACATCTTAATGCAAATTTTCTTCATTTTTCAGATGGAATCTGTGCCCAATGTGCAAGATCTAGAAGATAACTGGTTGTCAAAGCTTATTTCAAAATACAAGCAGTGGGTTCCAGAGGAACAAGAGTGTTTCCCATTAACTCATATAATAGA
Source organism: Deroplatys truncata (assembly GCA_030765065.1). Classification (NCBI taxonomy): domain Eukaryota; kingdom Metazoa; phylum Arthropoda; class Insecta; order Mantodea; family Mantidae; genus Deroplatys; species Deroplatys truncata. The sequence continues at coordinate 27,318,346 of CM060981.1, read as the reverse complement.
GAATGACAAGGACTTTGCAGAGTTTGCTGTGGCTGACAAAACTCTCGCAAAACATGCTTGGCTTATGGACATTGTCACACCATCATCTATGAGATCGTGTTGTTTTACTAAAGCATATGGCCACTACATAGAAGGAACAGGATCTGTACTGTGCCCTTCAACAAATTCAGAGGAAATATCAAGAACATTCAAGAAGAGTGAATCCTATATAAAAGGAAGCTGTGAACAGTTAGCTGAACTGAAAAGGTTAAAACTGCGATTTTTCACTCCTCGTGAGGTGGCTAGACTGATGTGTTTTCCTGATGAACATTTCAACTTTCCCGAACACACAACAAATAAACAGTGTTACAGATTGCTTGGCAATAGCATTAACGTTCATGTTGTTGCAGTGCTTATTAGATTATTGACTCAAAATGATACATCTCAATTTTATCTTACGTGATTATCATATATGTGCAGACAGGGAAAGTAGAAAAGTTTGTGCCACCTAAAGGAGCTTACATTTAGAAAAGCAGTACAGTTTTTGCCTTTAACTTGTGCTTGTCTCCATTTTATGTTTTAAAGTACTCTTTTTGTTATTGTCAAGGTAGCTTTAGTTATATTCTGTACTGTAAATAATGGTAACATGGGTTTACTAAGCAGTAATTATTATAAGTAATGCATATTCACATGGGTGTGTCCAAAAGTTTCTGGCCTAACCGCAGTCTAGAGTAGATAGAAACAAAACAAAAAAAAATCACTTTTCAATATAATAATAATAAAATAATAATAATAATAATCCTGCTGCATTACAGTCCAATTAGGCCTGGGCTTACCAGCCCAATTGCCGGCTTCAATCCCACTTATACACAGCAGAGGAAGATGATCATCCAACCAATACGGGGAGGAGATATGGCCAGCATCAGCATACCCCACCTCAATGTTGGTTTGCATGTCTGGGATCACTGCCTATTGCAGCTCCTCAATTTCCTTATAATGCTGAGTAGGCACTGCTTCTATATAGGAATAACATCTGTAGATTTTCATTTGTGGATCAAAATGTCCAACCCAGCCTTCACCTAGCAATTGAGGAAAACCACAAAAAAAATTCTTCCGTCAGCCCCAGGGATTTGAACCTGAGACCTCGTGAATGCGGGCCACAGATGTTACCAGCTAAGCCATCCAGAATATTTTACAAAAAAAATATTTTAGTCATATTATAGGATGTGATAATGATTCATAACATTTTAAAATAGTAATCTATTCTTTTTTATTACTTTCTCTATTACATACTTACATTCAGTAGAGGAAGTATTGTATTACATAAAAAAATTTGATAATGGCACTTCACAGAAAATACATGTTTTGAGGTTCCCTGAACCCAGAAAAAGCATTTTTAGAAAAAAAGGTGTATATGTGTGCATCTGTGAACAGCATAACTAAAAAATGAAAAGTCAATTAAATACCACACTTGGTATTGCAAGTTCAATGTTGTCGTAACCTCTTTACATATTTTACCTCAATGGGGGGTAGAGCAATAGGTACCATGAACAGGATCTAACATTATATCAATTTACATGAGGTCCGACGGGGCGAGCTAATAGAAGTTCCTACATACACCTGCAAATTACTAAAAATATTCCTAAATCAGTGTGGGATGAAGGAAGGATCTGTCTGCTACAAGAAATTACATGAAGTTAATTTGGATGGTTAGTATATATTGCAATAAAAGTTGATTACATTACCTTCTTGTCCGTCGGGGACGCCATCCGGCAGACGCGAGCAAAACTGTACTGTCCTGATTGCAATGAGCGACTCGACTGACTGACCCACGCTTATCTTAGCGTCAGGCACGCTACTCTAAGAACCGGTTTCTATCCCCACTACTATTGCAACATATCCGGTCTGGGTTTCCAGGTCACAAACGTACGCAATAATGCCAGTCACACACATAACAATTATATCACAAATGTCAATATTCTCCAAAAATGTGACACAAAGCCTTTCAAGAAATTCCCACTCAACACAAACTACCCTTTACATAGAACATTTTAAAAAAATTTTTGATTCTCTCAAAAATGGCTCAAAGGATTTTGATTAAAATACCATATGTTGAAGACATTCTCATGAGAAATGAAATGTTTAACTTCAATTTTCTGGGAATAGCCTCTGAAGTGCTCTTTATACTGAATAACTTTGCATAACTGTTAAACCGCAAGAGATAAACAAAATCTTACCCCCCCCCCCAAAAAAAGGTATATCTAGTTAAAGCGCGCAATTTATATCAAAAATATTTGTGGCATTAACCATTTCGGCAAAATTGCCTTTCTTGGGCCCACCTATATTAGGTATAAGGAAGTGAGAAATAATGAAATAAATGAGGGAATGTAGAACTAGATGCGAACAGTTGAACATCAGGCGCCCGCCAGAACGCGAGCTTTTTGTGCCTTACTGAAATGGGGGAATTGGGAAAGTAACTAGAGAAAACGTGGCCATCTTCACGGTAGTACTGACACTCATTCGGAAGTGCCAACTGAAGTAAGAATCTGGGAATGCGCTAAGTAAGGGATGTGTTGATATTTCTTCTTCTTATTATTCATATGTTATAGCCGCTTAAAAAGAGTGCCACGCATTCAGAGCCAGCTGTGCTCAAAGAAAAGAAAATGGTGTGCACAGGATGTCAGAATAGCGTGAAAGACTATACAGGTGTTGAAAACTTGCAAAAAAACCTAACCTAAGACTAACCTTGCATGAATTCAAAAACCTAAGCTTATATAAAAAATCTAATGTGTTACACTCACATGACTTTCTCTACTCTTGTACAAACAATTTTTACAAATGCTTATTCTCCATATGCTTCATGTTAATTGAGATATTGAGATGTTAATCTTATTGCTAATTTTCTTGTAGATGCAAGCGGAATTGGTAGGCTTTTAAGTGTTTAAGAGCTGATTGCTATGTGGAGTATTCCATTCTCTTTGCATTACCAGGACCAAAAACAAAAAGAATAATGAATTCCCATTTGAGAAAAAGGTATAAATATTGGAAAATTTAAGGGAATAACAAGCAATAACTTGAAAATGGTTCACTCAACAAAAAAAAAAAAAAATTGTATATGACATAGATAGCCTATTTTAACACGATCTAAATTTTTTTGTGTAGCAAAATTTTGTCTATCTCTTATGGTTTACCAGTTATGCAAAAGTTGTTCACAATGAAGAACACTTTTGGAGACATTCCCAGAAAATTCAAGATATACAATTCATTTGCCATAAAAATGTGCTAAACTTATGGTATTTTATTCAAAATCGTTAAGAGCCATTTTTGAGAAAATTAAAATTTTCGAAAAATGTTCCATGTAAAGGGTTATCTGGAGTGGGGGGTTTTCTTGAAAATCTTCATGTCGCATCTCTGGAAGATACTGAACCTAAAAACAAGATTGGTGTTTATCCGACTGTTCGTTTCTGAGTTATGCTGTTCACAGACAGACACACACACATGGACATGTTTCCAAAAATGCTTTATATGCATTCAGTGCACCTCAAAACATGTATTTCCTGTGAAATCTCGTTATCAAAATTTTTGGGTGGAATGCAATACTTCCGCTAATTACTATACGTAGTAGAGAAAGTAAAAATAAACAAGGCTTTGAAAGAATATATAATGAACAGTAGTCAGATGTTATTAGAAATAACAATAATAATAATAAAGTGAAAGATACACAAGTGTGCAAGGATGAAACAAATCTTTAGTGTTCACATTGAGTTCTGTCACTGATTTTGAACACTTAGTACAAATATAGTGTGTGGTATTTGTCGCACTTTAGTTCACAGAGTTTGCAAATACATTTATGCGTTATTACATGAAAATTAAATTATTATGTAGTACATTTTGTGCACAACTCATGATGTTCCTTAAGCATTTGATTTGGTTCTGTGAGCAGAAATGCTACTCACAAATAACATGTAGTGTTCCTTCTTCCCGCTATCTCACCTTGTAGTGCTGCTAGTAACATTCAAACTCTTAAACTCATTATTACCTCATTGTTAGCAACTTAAAACTTATTCTCACAGCTCTTGCATTATTAGAATATGTAATGTATTCACATAACATTATTAAACATGTTTACAATAAATATAAGCATATGCAATGACTGTTACATACATTTTACAAATTATTACATACATATTGTTTCAAGACAGGCTGTTATTCAATTTACTTATTATAAAAATACAATTGAAATTATTTAGGTATTAAAATACTGCCTCATTTGAGACATACAGAACACCTTCAACATGTTAATTACAAGAAACAGAAAATCTGCAATTGCCAACCATTTCTGGACAAAAAACCACAATATCCAAAAAAAGGTAAAACTAAAAGCAGGTTCAAAAGCCAGTGGGCTTAACTATATGGGGAAAAACTTCGGATACAAAAGAACTTGAAGGATCATCCTCTGAATTTTACTTTTCCAACAGACACAGATCTCATCAAGCCACAAGTGACACCTACAGGGATGCCAAAAAATCCATTAGTGGCTCTTAGCTGATGATTAGGACAAGATCTCTCTGAAACACGTTCAAGGTAAAGTTAGTGAAGTTATTAAGGTGTGTGTGCCACAATGAAAATAATTCTTGCATTCACTGTTTTTCCCCCTATATTATTGGTACCAAACTTTGTTTAGCATCTTCCAAAGATGAGACATGAAGAGCTTTGAGAATCCCCCCCCCCCAAACTACCCTTCCTTATGGACAAAATTTCATTATTTGTTGTACTGATTGAGGCAGTATTTTTAACAGTCGATTATATAAAATATAATAACAGTCATCGTATTATGTAGTTTAACAATGTAGGAGCTGTGAGAATAGAAGCCGAAAGTTGCTAACAATGAGGTAACCTTCAGGCAATAATGAATTAGAAAGTTTAATAATGCTACTAATAATTCTTGGAACAATAATGCAATATTTAAAACAGTTTATAAATAGCCAAACAACAACTAGAAAAACTTAAGTTAAATAAAAGTATTCTATTGGAGTAGGCTTAGCCAATCAGAAACTTGAAATAGAAAAATTGTACAAATTTAGGCGGTAGAAGCCAGATGCTAGAAGGCAGCGTACCTGAGCAGTTCATTTGCTCGGTACGTATTCAGTGTGAGACATAAATTACAGCTTGAATAATATAAAGTTTACATATTAAAAAGTGCAATTAATAAATAATCTCACAGCTCTACAGTAGGATACATCAGTGAAGTGTTATTTAATCGTGTGATGGATTAATAAAAGGAGTGAAGTAAAAATTATAATTTGTGTAAGCCTTCATTCTTTAGCTGTACTACCTCTGCTAAGAGATACGTGTTTCTACAAATTACTACTGACGCAGCCGAGGCAAACATACATATATGATATTTAAAGAAACATTCAAATTACAAAGTTGATTTTTTTAAAAGTGGGGCGAAGCCCACAAGAAAGTTTGTATCGTACATGATTGCAACTACTTCAAGTTTTGGCTCCCCAACAGTGGGACTACAATACAACTACTCTAAGTTTGTATTGTACGTGGGGCAACAAGTCTTTTCTTCAAGATTTTTATTCAAATGCCATATATTTAAGATATTTTGGATAGCGAAATGTTTGGAATATTGAGAAAAAAGGGAAAATATTAATTATTTGGGAAGGAACTCATTATAGAGAAAAAATTTATATCACTTGAGTTTAGCTTGGGAAGGGTCCGACAACAATGGTTATTGAATTGTAACCATAGCAATCACGAATTCTATACAAGCTATTTCCAAAGAGAAGGGGCAAGTTTAGTGTCAGTTGCACTCAAGACCACAGATAGGCGACTTTAGTAGTAATATTCCAGACGGACATCTCAGATTGTAAAGACTTGCAAAATAAGTCAATCAATAAAAGTTTACTAATTGTGAAACAGTTATTTTTGTGCTGTGATACACATTTCAGAATAAATTAAAATTTTCTGAACATCTGTAAAAATTATTTCACAATACCATTCTGTACCTCGACCCGAGATAAAATACAGAGTGCTCCTAGCTCATGCAAAACAAATTCTAAGATGCAACAAGAGAAACATCAACACTTCAAGATTTCCAAATGGTGAGTACATTATATTTAAAGACACCGCTTAAGCCAGCCGCATAATTAAAACCATTTCAACTTAATGATAAATACTTCAGCCAAATTTCAAAATGAATCCATGAATCCCTTTCAATTCTTGTAGCATACAATATTTTATTTCATACTATGTCAAATTTCATTATTTTTAACAAATACATATGTAATGATGAAGTTGGTAAACACAATATGCTCATTGTACTGCCATCTTTGGAGTAACAGTTGATATACTAACTTCTTTAATGTGATAAAATAATCTTAAAAGTAAACACAAAGAATTTGTCCATATTTTCTATTGCTACCTTTCTGTATTTAGTTGTAAAGTTATTAAGTTTGTCTCAGTTTATTCATGTCGGTAAAAGTGACATGCCTTTCGTGAAAATTACAGCAATGTTTATAAAACTGTAAAGTACTAAAATAAAAGATATTATGAAATAAATATATTTATCTTATTCATGTAAACAACGAACTAAGCAATTATACATACAAAATTCTATCCTGAAAATATTAATATGAACTATCAGTTGTAAAAGCACCATCACGATCTCTGATTATACAATTATCTCTCTTACTGACTTCCAAAAACTCATTCTAGCTTCCAGTTGAATGGTTATTCCTGATCCCCATAATATCAGTTTAGGGCTGGTTCACAAAAGAATGGCACCAAAGCAAAAAGATGAGTGAATTTGCTTCATAATACACCAGAATAATGTGCGTTGGGATATTATTTGCAGGTAACCAGCAATTTGCAAAAAGTAAACATTCTGAATTCCCTTCCAAATGTGTCCACCTAATGCATTAATTATAATCATATCTGAAAACTTTCCCTCATCCAGCAAAGCCTAATAATTTTGCGACAACATGAAATTTAGAATGAGTAAAATGTATAGTACAGTAAATGTACAAAAATGACGTAAAATAAATGGGAATTCCATTTTATACACATCATTGAAGACCCGCTAGTTCTGTTTCTCTCTGTCGCACATGCTGGAATTCTTCCTGGTACCACACAAACACATATTTAAACAAAGAACACCACTTACTAGGCTATACATAGATTTCTAGTGCATATTTTAAGCTTTGTAACAAACAAAAACTCACAAAAAAATGGGAAATTTATATACCACAGCCATAGAATGTGAATAAGATAAACTTACGTGAGAGACTACTCTTAGAGCAGCATGCACCACATTTACTAAATAAATCTGTACTATGGAAGTAAGTTATTACGGGAGCAATTTACTCCGGAAGTAACGGAGAGCTCAATTACAATTTACTCTTCTAGTTACCACTACAGAAGTAAGAGCTCATTACTCCCAGAGGTATTGTTTTGCTTGCACAATTTACTTGACATGATCATGGATAAAGTTATGTGCGATAGGAAAAAGCAGGGGAAACGTCAGTGAAAGAGATAAATGTTTGTTGCTAGAGATAAAGAAAATCCATTTAAACAATATAAGCATGTTATAAAGATGCTGGAAAGTCATGACGGATGAGTTTAATGCTTCAGGCGACGGGAAACGTACTGAAGAACAGCTTAAAATTCTGGAAATAATGTTTCAAATCTTTATTTTGCATCGCAGCTCATTTGCGTGTTGATGGAGAAGTACCCCTTCCGATTTCTGAAAAGTTCACCATATTCACGGATTGGCACAAAATAGTAACATGTGTGTAATCAATTCCACCCACAATGTGTGGGAAATCTTCAAAAGTGAAGAAGAATTTCCTTTCTTTTCTGAACACTCATTTATATTTGTGTGTGTAGATATGTACCTTGCTCTTAACCTCAAAAGTGCTCTAACAATGCAGTGAAATACATGACCAGCAGATGCATAGGGAATGTTTATTTATAAGATCACCGGTAATGCCGGCATTACGATGAACTTTACTTAACATGACATGAAGTTAAGAAATGCTGTAATATAAAATAAAGGTCTAATTGGCATGCACTTAACGTAATGAGAATGACTCTTCATTGATAGTTCTTTTATTACTTTGCAAGGTAACTCTAGTATAGGGAAGGTAGGCCATTCCGACCTTGAGCTAGTGCTTCATGCCAATTGGTTCTAATTACCATGTGACATCAAACTTGACGTAACAGGAAAGAAAAAGTGTGACATTGCCAGACTGTTAAGTTACGTCGCATTAAGTCAATCCTAAATATCATTTAATACAGTGTTAAACTGTCACGTTATGTTAAATTCATAGTAGTGCTGGCTTAAGTACCTATCTGAAATGTACTGGTACAAAACACTTGTAGGGTGCATAACAATAATTGCAGTTTAAGTTATAGAGCTGAATTCCTGTCTGAGTTTTGTTGTAAATGCTCTACAAGCAGGTTAAAAAGGCATGTAAAAGATTCTTTCGTAATACCAAAACGTTCGTTGAATTCTCTCTCTCTGTGTCTCATATGGTTTTCGCATACCACTATACCATTTCCGTTTTCTTTGTCAAAATCAACGTAACCTAAGTAATCCCTGTTTTCTTCACCAAGATCATTGTAATCTAAGTAATACATGAACATGTTAAAATATCTTCCTCTAAATATGATACGGTATTGTAGTTCAATCGACAGATTGGTTACTCCATTCAGGTCGCGAGAGTAAATTCTAACCTATATTTGTGCTCTATTTAATTCTGTAGTAACATACTATATGACGGTGCTCTCCGACACTTACTTCTGCAGTAATTTAATCTGGGAGTATCTGAAAGGAGTAAAATGCTTCGAAAGTAGTTACTCTCGTATGGAAGTCACCAAGTGTTGACTTGAATAGCAGTTGACTACGAAAGTAGAGCTTACTCTAGACTGGTGCACGCTGCCCTTAGATGTAGTTAATACATTAAAATATGAATTGAGTCGGTTAGTTACACAATGCATCACTTACTAAAATAATTTAGCAGGACATAATTTGAAATCTGCCGATTTCATCTTCAAGCGGGTGCTGACTGCTACTGGAAAAGGTTGAGGTGGTGATGGAGTACTCTAGTGGGGATTCAATGAATTGTTTGGTGAGGTTGTTTCCGACGGGTATTTCAAAATTGAATAGTTTATGTCAGTGTTTCAAAATCAGTATGTTTTCTCAAGTTGCAAGTTTTCTGCTGTCTGCTATTTCCTTGATTCTGCTTCTGGATTTATTTTGTGATGCTCTTGTCAAGGCACAGCACATTTTTGGCATTTATTTTATATGAGGGAGCTCACTTTACAATTCACATCATCCATTACTGAATATTTGTGCTCATTTACTGCTCATCAGTTGCTAGAGATCACTAGTGGTGCAATCAAATTTTAAATTCACACACTACGCATTTTGTTGTAGCCCAGTGAAGGGGGACCATGACTGTGATGAAGAATACACACACAGATAAGCTCTGGCTTATCATAGCACTGTACGAGGTCTGTTCAAAAACTTCCGGAACACTTGTAATTTCTTGCCAATGGAGTGCTGCAGCGAAGTGCGGTTGGCATCCCTGCACAGCCTGTATTTAATGTGTAACTGCCGGAAGTTTCATTACTCTATGTCTGTTAGTTATTGTTCAGCGCTGTATTGAGTAGAACGTTGTGTCGCAGTTTGCGAATTTCGAGATGGCATGAAACTCAAGAAAACCTTTACAGAGACACACCAAATGATGCAGAAAGCCTATGGTGATGAGTGCTTAAGCCGCACTCAGAGTTACAAATGGTTCACATGGTTTAAAAATGGCCGGATGGAAGTTAAAGATGACCCTCGTTCAGGCTCACGTCCCGAACGTCAAACAAAATTGTGCATCCCAATCAAAGACTGACTATTGGGATGTGTTACGACTCCTGCGAGAAAATGTGAGAAGGAAATGGATTGAACTGTGGCGAGACAATCCTTGCTCTTGCATCACGATAACGCACCCACACATTCATCCCTGTTGGTGCGTGACTATTGCACAAAAAATATCACTGTGCTGCCTCATCTTCCGTACTCTCCAGACGTGGCCCCTGCGGATCTTTTTATATTTCCAAAGCTGAAAACCCTGTTGAAATGACGAAGATTTGCAACGATAGACGAGATAAAATAAAATATGCAGACAGTGCTTTCACGCGATCCGGAAAGAGATGTACCAAGACTGCTTCCGAAAGTGGAAATGGCATTGTGGAGGAGAGTATTTCGAAAGAGACCATGCACAATAAGTAAAAGCTAATCATAGAAAAATGTGGACAAAGTTCCAACATTTTTTAAACAGACCTCGTATAGCAATTAGTGTGCTACATTTAGTCTTAAGTTACAAATAATGTAGTAGAATTTAATGCTTTGTGATGTCCATGGTGAAAATCTGTAGCAATTTTAATCTGCCCACAAAACCATGTAAAATCATAAGACAGCCTCTACTCCCGTCATTTTTATAAGCAAACTATTAAAGTTGGCAAACATGGCATAATATGAATGCAATATCCTTCAAGCAGAAAGAAAGGTTACAATTTGACAAAGACTCACATTCATTCCTAGACTCTGCTAATTCTCATTAACTATGAACACTCTCATTGTAATAAATGTATTTTAACTTTGTCATTCTGCTCTTGTTTTTGTGAACCAGCCTTTGGACTTTATCAGTGACTGCTGCAGAGTTGCAAACTGGAAAAAAATGTTCTATTTCTCATCTACTAGTTTGCTTCACAATTAGCATGTGTGCAGATGTTGATAAATATGTATATCTCAAGACACTGCTAAAAATACATAAATTAATTTTATGTATACCTTTATCACTATAAGCTGAAAGGAGAAGTAAACAAAGCTTAAATGTATCACTCCGCCGAGCACATGGCAGCACCACATGGAGGATGACGGGAACCTGTGAGAGGAAATTGCTTGATACAGAATGCGAATACAGTATATTACGTAGCTTGGGAATCATTAGCTTTTAAACACTGTATGTCTTATTCCTATATTTTGCCTTGCATCCTAAACTTCTAACACGCATGCTAAGAGTCAACAAATAAAAGATGTACTTGAACAGTTCAGCATTTGTATTAAAGGCACTGGATTAAACTGTTCTTAACTCCAGGCCTAAATCATTCATTTAATGACTAATATCATTATACCGCTTTTGCTTTAACCTTTTATGAGTCAACAAGTTAAATAACGATTAGCACTATAGGTTAAAACACAACAGAAAACAAAGCTATCCGAGCAACAGTTCTGCATCACTAACAAAGAAGTTCAATTATTGCTAAACAATGGCCAACCATATTCATTGTCGATTAAAGGTGGTACTTTTCACAGAATTTGTTAAAAGCATTTAACACAATTGTCTCCCTTTCATTTCCCTCGTTTATGTTTTCTACAGTAGCAGAAGATTCTCAGCCGGAAACAGGAAACAAACTGCAGCACCTGCGCAGAGTCTCTTAAACCCTGTAATATAATGGTTCATGTAGTTGTACATGAATCTGAACCAACACATTTAGTTTCATAAATTTAACTGTTACAATAATGAGTTTTTTAAATTTCTCTGCACGAGAATAACCACAAAATGTTTCGATATGAACCGAACTGTTTCTTGTAGAGGAAGAGACGACATGCTAAGAGGGAAAGGTAATTTGTCCACCAGACAATGAAGTGCTGTCTTGTCACGTGGTTTTGTTTACTTCTCCTTTCAGCTTATAGTGAAAAAGGTATAGCAGCTCAATTTAACCACGTAAACCCAATACAATACAAATGAGTTAACTTCTAATACTCTCTTATAAAATCAAATGTATACTGTTTTGAAAGCAGGAACTAATTTATCGTTTCCAGGTCTGGTGGAAGAGGAATTTTTTTCATAATAGCGAACTTCTTAAGAGCTTCGTATTTGGCATACAGAGCCTCTGCTTCTTCCTTCATGTGGTTGTTGTCATCTTGCATTGCTTCCATATCTCGATACTCTTGAGACTTTTCAGACTCTAACTCGTCCTTCTGTTCAATGCGTTTGATGCGACAGCTGAAAATTAAAAGAACGGGGTTATGAATAATTATGCACAAATCTCCAAGTTATTAAATAAAATATACTTGAATACAACAAAGCACTTGAATCAAAATTAATGAAAAGCATTGGTACACTTATTGCACTTTCTACAGAGTGATTTATTAAGAACGGACACATTTCTTTCTTTAATTATTCTGTTCAAAATTCACTCAATGCCCCAATTTTAGCTCCAAATTAAGCAGAATGTTCTGGAGTTTCGACTGCCTGTCACTAGATGTGCAAATGTTCATATTTTATTCGTAATTGTTAGTTTTATTATCGGCAACTGTTTTTGAGATTTTGTTCTAGTCAAATGGAGTACACATTAAATGAATGACCCTTTCTTGTAAAGCAATACCAGATTAAGAATTCAATTACAGCTACTCAAAGAGCATATCACAGAGAATTTGATGTTTGGAATCCTACTGAAAGAAACACAATACTGGGATGGTAAACAAACTGGAAACAACTGGATCTCAAGTGAGTGAAAAAGGCAAAACTCATTCATCTAGGCTTCCCACGGTTGTTGACGTAAGAGCACAACTGGATCAGTCACCCAAATCATTAAGACGTTTGTCGCAGGAGACAATGTGTCAGAGAGCTGTGAAAAGTGGAGGCCTAAAGCCGTATAGGATTACGGTTGTCCATCAGTTACAGGAACCAGATAAGGATAGATGACTGAATTATTGTCGTTGGTTTCAGGCGTTCATTGTGCAAAATCCTGCCATATTGTCCATCACATGGTTCCATTTATCCGGCTATGTGAACTCAAATAACTCAGGCTATTGGGCCAGTGAAAATCCACATGTTATTCATGAAATACCTATGCACCCGGTTAAAATCAGAGTTTGGTGCGCAATATCTGCACATAGAATAGTGGGACCAATTTTTTTTTAAAACAATGTGAATACTGCAGAGTACCAACATGGAGTTTGCTGAGAACTAGACGATGTAGAGCTGAGTCAAGGATATTTTTAGTAGGACAGCGCTACATGCCATACATCAAACGAATCCATGGCACTAATTGCAAGTTCCTTTGACGACTGGATAATTTCCAAGAACCTGTGGCCACCGAGATCTTCGGATTTGACATTGCTGGACTTCTTTCTATGGGGTTACTTAAAAGACAGGGTTTATGCCACATGCCCCCAGACATTGGACGATCTGAAGCACAACTATTGACAACACAGTCCTCCAACGAGTGGCCAGTAACATGGAACGACATGTTGCGTTGTGCCTTATGCAGGATGGAGGACATTTTCAACAATTGCTATAGAGGTAAATAATCTCCCAAAATTCCTCTGCATTTCAGGTATACTAAGTTATCACTAGCATAACTCGTTTTGAAACAATTAAAGAAATAAATGTGTGAGTTCTTCATAAATCACCCTGTACTATCTAAAATGTTCCAGAGGGATGGTTAATGCCCACTTTAATTTAATATTTTTCCTAGGGCTACCTAAAAGTTTGTTGTTCCCAATGCTTCCAATATGGTTCTTTATGACCTTCAGGGAAACTTTGTTCCACCAAATGATGAGTGGGTGGTGTCAATTACCACCAATGGTATAACAGCAATGGAACGAGTAGACTTACAGTTTTTACCATGCACTCCAAACCATGCTGGGCCTTGGGGTTACTTAATATGAACTGCAGTTCAGCCATTCTAAACTCAAGCCTTAACTTTTCTCATAGCTAGGAGCAACAGTGTTGCCAATCTGTATCATTGCTGCAAAGGTGTGAATAATCAGGGTGTCTACTGATATTGAAAATATACTTCAATTTTTACTTTCTCTACTACGTATAGTAAGTAGGGGAAGTATTGTATTTCACCCAAAAATTTGATACCGAGATTTCACCGGAAATATATGTTTTGAGACCCCTGAATCCAAAAAAAGCATTTTTGGAAACATGTCCGTGTATGTGTCTGTGAACAGCATAACTCAGAAACGAACAGTCGGATAAACACCAAACTTGGTATTTAGGTTCAGTATCTTCAGAGATGTGACACGAAGGTTTTCAAGAAAATTCCCCCACCCCAGAGTACCCTTTACATGGAACATTTTTCGAAAATTTTAATTTTCTCAAAAATGGCTCTTAACGATTTTGATTAACATATCATATGTTTAAGATATTTTCATGACAAATGAAATGTATATCCCGAATTTTCTGGGAATCCTCCAAAAGTATTCCTCATTGTGAACGACTTTTGCATAACTGGTAAACCATAAGAGATAGACAAAATTTTACTACACAAAAAATGTAGATCGCATTAAAATACACAATTCATGTCTATACATACTTTTTTTTGAGTCAACCATTTTCGAGATATTGCTTGTTATTCCCTTAAATTTTCCAATACTTATACTTTTTCTCAAATTCGTTATTCATTTTTTTTTTTGTCCTGGTAATGCAAAGAGAATGGAATACTCCACATAGCAACCAGCTCTTAAAATATTGACTATAGCTTAAAGCCTATCAATTCCCCTCGCATCCACAAGAAAATTAGCAAGATTAACATCTCGATTAACATGAAGCATATGGAGAATAAGCATTTGTAAAAATAGTTTGTACAAGAGTAGAGAGTGTCATGTGAGTGTACACATCAGATTTTTTTACTAAATTTTATTAAATTTTCATTTGCTTATAAATTTATGATTTCTTTAGTTTTGCCTTTATGCATTGCTTCAGTGATGTGGGTTTACTTCCTGCTTTACGACTATAATAATTATAAAATTAACCATAACAGTGATAACACAGTAAATGGCTCATGCACCAAAGAAATCACTTTCATCTGAAGTAACCTAATGAACTACTGGAGACATGCAGTTCACATAATTCACAGAAAGTCTGCAACATAGTGCACAAAGCAGAATATACACTTGGGGGGCACAATATTTTCACCCTTGAGTGCGAGTCTCCCCCAGAGTGGTGCAGCCCGTGGCTGGATTTTTCTGCATGGAGTTTAGGTCAAATCTGATGGCTGCAAACCATTGTTATTAAAAACAATGCTTGAAATCCAACAAGAATGCTAAATTTTATTATATATTTGTACAAAGCAGCAAATACCTTCATTTTCTGAAGAATTTAAAAATGCTATTTACATCTTACATTAGCAATGCTAATGTCTACCCTAGCCCTGTTTGCCTTCATGAAACATCAGAGCCAGAGACATAACAGCGTAACTATACTCAAGAAGTGAAGGCCTGAATAATGGCAATTGAGGCACTGTTTTTAACATTTAAATGATTTCAGTCAAATTATATATGTAAATTCAACAACAGCCCGCCTTGAAGCAATTGTGTATGTAATAATTTGTAAAATGTATGTAACAGTCATTGCAGTCAACAGTCATTTGTGATTCTTGGAAGCATTAATGTAATTTTAGTGACTGTTTAAAAATAGCCAATCAACAACCAGAAAAAGCTTTAATTAAATGAAGGTATTCTATTGGACTAGGATTAGCCAATCAGAGACTTGAAATACAGAAATTTACAAGTTTAGACAGTTGAAATCCATTCAGTTGCCTCCAAACAGTACTCATAACCAAACGTGTTGCCTGCGGACAGTGTTTGTAACCGGATAACTTGGGGCAAAGGCCACCTAAAAATATATTTGGGGCGAAGGCTACCGGAAACTGTTTACTATACATGCTGTTGCAACTAATACAAGTTCAGTTTCCCAACAGTTGAAATGCGATACAACTCCTACAATACATCATCTTCAAACTGACTTTCCATACGTGGTGCAAACAACGTAAAGACAATATCTACTTCACAACTTAAAAGCATTAACCATAGCCAGGAATAAAACCAAGCACCCTCAGTATAAGAGCCATGAACAGAACCCCTGAGCTATTTTGGCACTCTCTGCCTGAAGGTAGTACACTAAACCTAATTAAGAGACTTTAGATTTAATGGATCAAATTTGACTAATTAGCAAATGTGGTTGGGAGAAAGAAACTGTTGAACAAAACAATTACAACAGATTTTTAAAAGGCCCAAGCAATTGCTTTGGCAGATAGCAGTGGCTCTCGCTGTTTACACACAGACAACAGTGTCTCCCCCACCACAATGCAGGTACACTCACAGTTTCAAGCATTATTTCTGATCAGAACGCTGATTCATTAACGTGTTCATCATTTTTCTCTAGCATATAGCAGTTTTCTAGTGTATGTGGTTGCATTTATTACAGCGTTATAAAATATTATTTTTATCTATGAATGTTTCAAATTTAAATAAGCTATTGTAGCTACTTGTAATAATGTCTATAGTTAAATGAAACCATGTGAACTTGTTGCAGTTCTCAATGGCTTGTGTTATCTTATTTGTTGGGCGCTTATTATTTAATTATTTTTTTAAATTTGGGTTCTTTGTCCTCCTGCTAGCTATTATAACTAAGTCAAGCACGTGTCTCTAAGCAAGGTGTGTAAACGGAAAGGAGTTGCTGCTAAAAGATAACACTGATAAAAAAATCTGAATCTACACCTTTATTGCCGTCACACTTAATTAATAATTGACATATTTAATTTTATACCCGCCTGACTGAAACTGTGATTTTTCTGAATGTAAGTACAGTCGTTTTAGTTGCCGTGCACCAATTACTTCGCGTACTTTACATTTTTGTAACTAACTCTGCGATGTGCACCTCGTGAGAGATTCTTCCGAACTGTGCGACACTCGCTTATAGCTCGAGAATATATACTCCTTCACCTCGAATTGCCTAAACATTATAATATAGCTCCTATTGGTTACCAAATTGCGCCCACTTTAGTGTCTGTTTTGGTCAGGCAATCACTACTACTAACATATATACTCTAGGGAAGATATTCCCTCCATTTCTAAAAAAAAAAAGGCACACTACCCTGACGTCATTTGTTTATCTCTTCTTAGTGATAAACAACTCACCCCCTCGGTTTATTGTTACCCACTTCTATTGTCAGTTTCAGTTAGGCCGTGTAAACTTATTTTCTAACAATACTTATGGCTAACAAACACCTAAATTCCTATACATACAATAATATTAATTTACACTACAATCACTATGGCATTCACAGCATGTTATGATATAAAATACTGCCTCAAACTTGAGCATAAGGCAGAAACTCGAGCTAATTAATGATGATGAGGAAGAAGAGTCACTTGTGGCTGGTCCTAAATTATCAGAAGTAAGAGGCCATATGCATGGCATTATCACATACGTGGAGAGATCTTGAGATCCGGAAGTGTTGGCATATTATGAACATTTCCAGCAATTTCATCTTTGGTTATTAAGAAAAAACATTCAGTGGGAACACAACTAAAGTTTGATACTTTCTTTCAGCCTTCAAAAAAGCTCATGTAAATAAGTTTTTGTTACTAATATGATATGGACATTAAATATTTTACATTTACATCATATAGCACAATGTCAAGTGTAATATTTTATTTTAAAGGTTCATTTTATGATTCATTATTTAAGGACTTCAGATTTTATGGCCACCCTTTCACCCCATTAGTCCGTTAAATCAAGGGTTTGCTGTAACTGTTCTGCACCACTTTGAAGCTATTAGTTAATAGAATGTAGTATTTCGTTGAACTAAGATTACTGATTCCAAATTTATCTACAAGATCTAAGATAAATGCAGTTAGATGCAATGTGGTGAGGCTGTATTTTTAACACTTAAATATTTTCAGTCTAATTATATAATATGTAAATTCAATAAGCCCGCCTTGAAGCAATATGTGTATGCAATAATTTGTAAAATGTATATAACAGTCATTGCATATGCTTATATTATTGTATCCATGTGTAATAATGTTATGTGAATATATTATGTAATTTAATAATGTAGGAGCTGTGAGAATAATAAGTTAAACGTTGCTAACAATGAGGTAACCTTGAGGCAATAATGAATTTGAGAATTTAAATGTTGTTTGTGATTCTTGGAAGCATTAATGTAATTGTAATTTTAGCCAATCAACAACCAGAAAAAGCTTTAGTTAAATGCAGGTATTCTATTGGAGTAAAAATAGCCAATTAGAGACTTGAAATACAGAAATTTACAAGTTTAGATGGTTGAAATCTAGTCAGTTGCCTGCAGACAGTGTTACTAACCAGACACAAAAATTGTCCTCAAGAAATTTAATACATATTCGTGTGAGACGAAAATTAAGTTTACGTGTTAAAAAGTGCAATTAATTAATAAAAAGAATCTCACAGCTCTCTCTCTATATCAGTGAAGTGTTATTTAAATAGTATCAAATATTAATAAAAGGAGTGAAGTAAATAAAATTATAATCCTTGTAAGCCTACATTCTTGTCGCATCACAACCCTGCTAAGAGAAACATGTCTCTAACAATAATACTGACGCAGCCGAGGCAAACATAAATATATAATATTTAAAGAAACAGTCAAATTACAAAGTTAATGTTTTTTTTTTTAACTTGGGGCAAAGGCTACCGGAAACTGTTTACTATACGTGCTGTTGCAACTACTACAAGTTCGGCTCCCCAACAGTTGAAATATAATACAACTCCTTCAATACAAACTACTTCAAATTAACGCCCAAAGCGTGCTGCAAATAACGTAACAAACCAACATCTTCAGTGGTAACTGCCATGTACCAGAAATAGACCCCTTATATGCCGTGGAAGCTTAAATATACACTGATTGGAAAACCTTTTGGTCCCATCCCTCCCCACACATGCATACCCAACAACTTCCTGATATTGGAACCCATAAAACTTTCCCTTGTCCAGCAAAGCCTAATAATTTTGCAACATAAAACTAAGAATGTGTAAAACATTCAGTGTGGTAAATGTACAAAGATTACGTGTAAAATAAATGTAAATTCCATTTTATAAGAATCTTTGAAGGCCTGGTACTCCTGTCTTCCATCACACAAGCTAAAATTCTTCCTTGTACCACAATAAACATGTATTAAATTCATAACATTGACTATAAACAAAAACTGTCACATAAAATAGGAACCTTATATCCTGCAGCCATATAACACAAATCACATAAAGAATTTATGTTGTCCATTATGGAATACTCCCCATTTAATGCTATCGCTTACTAGAGCTCACTACTGATTCAATAAAATTTTAAATCTACGCACTATGCATTTTGTTCAGCCCAGCAAAAAGGGACCATGATCATGATAGACACAAGATAAGCTCTGGCTTATCATAGCACTGCATACTAATTAGCATAATACATTCATTCTGTAATGTTAAGTTACAATTTAATGCAATAGAATTTAATGCTCTGTCACGTCCATGGTGAAATTCTGTAACCCTTTAAATCTCCTCACAATGTTGTAACATCTTCTTTGTCATAAAAAGGCCTGGCCACGGCTCATGTACATTTTAGGTACAAACCTAAAAGTGAAAGTGTGCACATTGACAACAGTGAGGGCGGCAGCCTCAAAGAAGGTACCATAAAAATGTGTGTCAAACGTAGAAGAAAGAAATGAGACATCCAAGATTCACTTTACCCACCTAGTAATTCACAAAATGTAATGTATTGCTATCATATAGTGCACTAAACAATATCTACTTTTTTCTTAAGAAATGGTTTAGGTTTCATACCATCAATGCCACTATAATATGCTCCAGCTCTACCAGAACAAATTAAAAGTGATGCCAAAATTGTATTATTAGTTTGTAAGCTATTTCTTCTCAACACGTTCCCTACCTTGCAGCATATCCTCTGTTTTTCAATGTCCTTCTGCGCTGTTTCATACGAACAATTTCTTCTCTTGTCAATCCTCTCATTTTTAACTGCCTGTTCAAATCTCGAACGGAAATAGACACCAGCTCGTCATCACTGATGTCAAGAACTGGTCCTGGGGAAAGTGGTGGCTTTGAACCAAACAAAATCAAATTAAGCAACATAAATATTAGACAACCCCTGTAGGTACCAAAAAGTAATGAAAAGGTTCCACAAATGTTATCAAGTTATAATACACCAAGGATTACTCTGGATACTTGAAAACTTCTATTTTGTAAGTAAAGCACTTCAATTTTGCTCATAATCCAATACTGTAGTAGAACAAACAAACGAATCAGCTATACTTCAAGAACAAATTTATTACGTGTTTTGTATAAACATAACTTTACTTGCTCTTTCAATTTAAATATAACAACTCTGAGTTTATATAAATGTGAAATGTCACTGCATTCCTGACAACTTATTTATGGAAGTAAAATTTTAAAATGATACCCTTCAAATACTTTCATTTATAAACTTACTACACTATCTTCATTAAACCTACGCACTCTATGTTTATTCGCGGAAACACACAATTGTAGAAAAACAGAGGTATAGTTAACCTCTTTTACATTTCCTGTACTAGATCTGCTTACATATTATCTAACTGCATATATCAGATTTTCCCAGAGACTCACTTAAGACATACTGCGACTTAACTCTAACAACCCCCAACTTTTCGATAAATAAAATACCAATCACAATGTTTACATATTAACAGCTGCCAAGATCAATCAAAACATATCAACCACCCTAACCATTATTACCACATAGAAAATACATCATCTTAAACTTACCTGGTTTCCATGCCCTGCTTTCCTATCACCTTTCTTTCCTTCGGGAGGCATATTTGATATTTATGCCAGCTTGGCGTTTCTTTCTCCAGCACAAAAGCAGAAAATTTCTGCTTAGTCATTGTTGATGTCACATTAACATAACCTACAAAACCTTGAAGTGCCATTTTGCTTGTGTATGGTACAAACATTACCACCAACAACGATTTGAAGACAGTTAAATTTCCCAGCCAAAGGTTCAGTTTCCTTAAAGGAATCTTTTGAAGCCCCAAATTCGAAATTCAAGTGGGTCTTTTATAACCAGTCGTTGAGCGGAAATAACTGCGTCGCTGTGTATATGGTACAAGGTTCATTAGTTATTACGGATTATTAGTACGTTCACTGATATGATAAATATTGGAAAGACCACGAAAGATTTTCCCCCCCGATAATGTTGGAATTCAAAATGTTATTTTTGCTTGTAAGTCAAAAAGAACACTTCTTCTTTATAACTTTTCCCTTAGATTTCCATAATATGTGAAAAATAATGCTTAAATGGGCCACAAATGAACTTTGACGTTATAAAATCATGTTCTATATTCTAATGACTTGGATGAATTCAGAAAATACTTTTTCTTTCGGGTGAGGCTTTGTAAAAATAAAATTATAGATTTCAACATTAAACCTTTTAAAAATAATGATAAATTATTATTGTTGTATATAAAATAAAATGGATATTCTATATAGTGTATGTTTCTGTTAATTATGATAATATGTGTTATAATAATAATCTCCTTTTTATATGAAAAATGCAAGCTGACTTCCATTGAAGATATTTGGCTGAGATGGACGCGAGAGGCAAAATACCAGGTTTATTTATAATATTCTTCAAACATTTCAAATGGAATACTGATTGCATTTATAGCATAGCAGTTACTGCTGTCATTTTCAAGTATTTGTATATACCTATGTAATAATAATAATAATAATAATAATAATAATAATAGGTAATAATAATTTATTATGTTTGTATTTACTTTACCGTTCTATCACAATTGATTATATTGTTTTCTCCTTTATATCGTGTGTTAGATTTAAACATAGTTTGTTTATTGTACTTTGTCACATTTGGCAGTCCCTTCTGGAAAAAGTGGAAGGAATGTATTGGGTGTAGACAAGGCTTAGAGGTAGAATTAGATGCATTAGATTCGTGGCAAGCGACCACGAAAGCACGAAACAGGTTGATAGGCTGAGATGAGTTGTTAAGTGTACCTACCTACTCTTGTTAGGGCTTAACCACTTTTAGATAGGAAAAGATTATTGCAGAGTGGCGGTTGAGAATAAGATTGTGGGGGTGAAAGGAGGTAGCAATGAAGCTCCTCGACGACAGCAGGTCAGAGTGCAACGGCCCTAATGCACCGGTGGTGGAAGATGTACAAAAATGTATTTTTGGATTAAAATTGACAGCAACTCATGGTAGGACTATATAGGAGTTCAGCTTTTCCTGCTGGTTGGAGTAGCTCCTAGGTTACCGGGGATGCCCGCAAGCCATGCGGAGAACGCGGTGACGCCTCAAGAGGCGTTCTCTAGGGTTATAGTTCGGAGATCGAACGAGGGCACTCCGATGGAATGGCAACTGATCGTAGAATTTTGCGGCCCGGGGCCTAATCTCATCCTCCAGGTATGGAAGAGATGAGGTTTCGTGAAGTAGTCTGACGGGGAAAGCGCGGTATACAGAATAGATGGCCTGGAAGCTCCTATTCTGCACCCGCTGCAGTCGGAGCAGACTGGAGTCTGCGGCCATGCCCTAGATATCGCAGGCGTACAGTAGGACGGGGATTATTAGTGCTCTGAACAGACGCAACTTAAGAGGTGTCGACATCCCATTTAAGGCTAGCATATAGCGTCCTTTCTTAAACATTTCACTATCACTGTTCCCATTGTGTTTATAACGGAATATGTAATTAATTAGCTATTTCTGTAAGGGTTTGTCTCCATTAAAATATAGTAGAGCTTTCTAAGAATAATTTGTATACCTACTAATACACGATAGAGGGTATAGAAAGTAAAGTGAATGTAACACATTAAGTTTTGTTCTCTATGCTCCCCAAACCACCGGTACTTTTTAATGCCTATCATTATTTTGTAACCCCATACCCCGTTTCCAATTTCCAATTGCCACCACTGGACAACTTCTATAAACTTTTCAAATCAGGGAATTCATTAGAAGCTCTTGCGTTCGAAAAAAAACTGGCTATTTTGGAGAAGACCAGTGTCCATGGAGAATGAAAGAGGATGTTAAATTAAATTGAGTTTTATGTATGGACGCTCTTTAACTACCGTGGTCCTTAGCGCCTCATTCTTTATTGGGCGTGAAGGACTGGAAATATTACTCAGAGGCCTCCGTCAGGCTTGAGGTTCTTTTACGTGCCGTAAATCTACGACACGGGACCATCAACTTTACTTCCCTTCCGAAGGAAACCATTCTAAGGATTTTTACGCCCGAAAAAGATCCATTGCCCTCTGCCGAATTTGAACCCGCGACCTCGTAAGAATCAGGATGTGAAGTAAACAGTGCGACAAAACTAAAACAACCACGGAAGAGAGAAGAAATCCCCCCCCAAACATATACCTATATGAATACTAACTCAGTTGCGTTTCAACCTTAACTTGTTATATATATTGATTGATTTAAATAAGGTTTTAATAACTTACAGCACGATTTTGGTAGGCTGAAGCTAGTTCTCAACCAGCTGCGCCTCCCAGTCTGACAAAGAAAGCTAAGAAAAAATATTTTCGCGAAACATGGGCGTACCTATATTTAATTACATTTAACCGTTAATTACGCCGTAATTTATGTACTTTAATAAAAACTAAACAACGGAAAATTACTTATAAGTTTTATTTTGTCATATGTATATTCGCATAATTTTAAAACTGTAATTGCATGTATTATACTTTATTTCACTTTTTCACATTAACACTATCAACAGGTTGATATGACTATTTTAAGTTGCACAAATCAATCTTTAGAATGATTTATTCACAAAAAGCTCCCAAGTTTTTAACATGTTAGAGACATCATTGCATACACACACTAACGTAAACATATAAGTGGGATTTGCTTAAATTTGTAATTCGATTTAGGTCACAATCAGAATGCTTAAAAATATAGTTTAAGCTTGTAATGGTATTCTAAAGTAAAATCGTCTTATATTATTTGTATCGTGCACATATCTTGTGACTTTACATATAAAATAAAAACCAGCAATAGCAAGCTACATATTAATTAGATCCGGAACATCTAAACGAGTAATTTTGCAATCCAACATCCAATTTGACTACTGAGTTGAAAACCGCGCCAAATTTCGTACAATGCGCTGTCAATCAAAAGTCAGGTGACCGGTGTCAAGTGTAATTTTGTGTCACTGCAGGGTCTTTAAACGAAATGTTAGCATCAGGAAATGTGTTCTACCCACGTCTTAAGAGCGTATCGAAACTTTCAACTCGAATTGATGCAGATGGTAAAGAAGTGGAGGTAATGACTTTAAAATAGCATAATGTTAAGCCGCACATAACCTCAATCGTTAAAGGGGTAGCGGATAAATGTTTTGCTCATTAAAGCAGCTGCCACTTTTACAAGCAAATGCAATATGAAGTTTGTTTGTTCATTTGTTCCCACTGTGAGCAACGCTCAGGACATTGAACACGTCATACAGTTATGAAATATGCAGCATAACAATAAACATACCCAACAGCAAGAACATTTCTCCCTCTCCTCTCTGCACATCATACATTATCTAAGAGATGAAAATCACCATTCCAAGAGTAAACATCTCAACATGCATAACATTAGGACAACAATAACAAATAAGTCACCATCATATGCCATATGCCCTATGTATTGAATATTCACATGCAGGGCATATTAAAAAATTCCTCCCTAGTATATGGGGAGTGAGTACATAAGAAATACTTTAACTCTTTCTTAAAGATTTTATGATGATTAGGATTGCCTTATAGTTTAAAGTAGCATGGAAGGTTATTATAAATTGTTATTGCAGAATAGTAACATCCTTTTTGGAACAATTTTAAGCTATTTGCGGTTTATGCAACTCACCTGCATGCCTTGTATTGCGGTCATGCACAGCAAGGTTTGTTGAGAAGTTATAATTATCTGTAAGGTAGCTCAAGAGAGATTATATGTATTCACCAGTAAGAGTAAGAATTTTTTGGGTTTTGAATAAGGGCCTACAGGAATGATGGGACCCAGCACCACAAATAATACATATGGCCTTGCTTTTGTAATATAAATACTTGCTTGCTATGTGCCGAATTATCCCAGAAGATTATTCCATTATTCCTGTTTTTAAGCATTTTGGTGGAGCAAATTTTTTAAGTTTCTTAAGGCAAAGCAAGCCGAGCTAAGTTTTGGTACCATGATTTTTCTTTCTTTTTTTCCAGCTGAGCTCTCCATGTATTTAAAGACCAAGAAATTTTGTATCAGATACCTTCTTTATGGTGTAATTGTTGTACTTGATTGTTAATTCATTGACTTATTTATGCTTTCTCTGAAATTAAATAATGTTGATTTTATCACAGTTTAATGAAAGCTTATTAGTTTCAAACCAAAAGTTGAGGTGTTTGAACACTTTAATGACAGAATTTCTTAATTGTTGATGTGACTTTTCAGGTATAAGTACACTGCTGTCATCTGCAGAAAGCACAACTATTGAATCTTCGCTAAGATAGTATGGCAGATTGTTTATAAATATTAAAAATAAGAAAGGGCCAAGTATAGAACCTAGAGGGACATCTCCAGTAATAACACCTGGTTCTGAATCACAACCATTGATTCTGGTTTTCTGGATCCTATATGTTAAGTAAGATCTGAACCAATTTATATAGATATCACTGAAGCCATAAACTTATAACTTTTGCAGCAAGAGGTTGTGATCTAAGCTGTCAAATGCCTTAGCTAAGTCACAAAATATTGTTAATGGTAGTTCCTTTTTATTCAAGGCTGTTAATAGGTACTCCAGAAGTTATAAGCATGTTGCATTTTTTGTTGGCATTTGTTTCCTAATTCTGACCTGGGATATTGAGAGAATGAACATAATTGTATTAAATAGAATGAGATATTTTTTGTGGCAAAATATGATGAAATGTGCCAGATAGGTAATATTTTCATGTTCATATGAATTGTAGTTGATATTTATTATTATTTATTATTTATTTATTTATTTATTTATATTACAATGAGCTTCATAGCTCTTCCTAAGGAGGAAATATAAAATTACAAAAGGCAGGTTTCTTAGGGGAAAATTAGGTATACCAAAAATAATTCTCTCCGTCTTGTTTCAAAGTGTCTATATATAAATGAGGCTTTTCTGAGATATTCATTGGTATTAAATACCATACTCCAATTTTTGTAATATTAAGTTATGTTCAGCTTTTCTAAATCTTTAGAGGTAGATCTGGGAGGGTAACTTTTGGATAATTACTGCAGCGACATTTTATACTTAGTATTAAAGAAAATAATCTCAATCGGAAACTAAGCTGTCCATTGAACTTGGATTCTCTAGTTTCTTCTCTTTGATTTGGCTGCATGAATGTATTTATAATATCACTGGAACACAAGTAAAGTTTGATGGGTGTTTACAGATCTCATGTTCCCCTGTTTTGTTTGTTATTGTAGGTTGAAGTTCGAGAAGATGAAGAACAGAAGGTGAAACTTCAAGAAATAATTGATTTATTGGTGGCAGCTGGATATTTCCGGGCTCGAATAAAAGGACTTTCTTCATTTGATAAGGTGAGCCACATGATAATCTGGATGATTTGGATAGTGGTTATTAGTGTTTGAAATATGTAATGCCTAACTTCACAGCCTAATTCTTTGGAGACATAGGTTCAGGTCCTGATATTGAATAACATCGCTGAAAATCATTGGTAAAAATATTCAGTCTATAATTGTAATATGGATTCACTTCATATTTCAACTTACTCTGCCATAGATGTTAGTCTGTGTGTCCAGGGACGGTGTCTGCAGGGGTGTTTTGATGGGCAGAACCATACAGTTGGCTGCCTCCAAATGGAAACAAATCAAGAAATAATTATGGATTATCAAAAAAATGTATAACAAAGTAATTGTTTAAAATAATCTATACTAGTATTATAAAGAAAGAACATTTGTCTGTGTCCTTTTTTTTTAATTCCTCCCACTGAACATAGACTATAAGATTGTAAATGATTGAAAGACTAAAAAAGATTTAAAAGGTCTGGATATTAGAATATGAATATGTTCGGGTTATAAAAGAACATATTTGCAAAGAAGCCTTTAACTTTTTGATGAGAATGCTGCAGATAGAAAATGTTGATACCCCATGGAAAATGTTTGTAAAAATAAGAGAGAAGGTGCGGATATGTCATGCCAAGTAATGTACATAAATGACATAACATAACATCTCAATCTGTAGACCCTATTGTGAGCTAGACCAGCTTAAAGAAAGCTTGTGTACTCTAGGATGTAGATTACGTAATAAATACATAATTACATTGTGTGCTTGTATGTAAATAAATTGTAGTTCTTATGTAGAGTATGTTAGAGCTAAAAAATTTTAAAACAATATTATTTATACTTAATGTAGTTATAAAATTTGGTAACATTTTATAGTCAGTTATTTTTTTGAATGAAAGAAATCCTCCTCTGTATAGAAGATGAAAGTGATGAGATATCTTTCTAATGCTAACTTGAATTTATTTTTATTAGTTTTCAGTTCCTTAATATATGATGGAAGTGAATTAAATAATAACTATATCATTGTAGTAAGCCCTTTTTGGAATACTTGTAGATTATTGCTTGGCCTGTGTAAGTCCTGCCCATTTCTAGTTTGTTTGCTGTGTATGTCTGAATTTTTTATGAACACTTCTGGGTGGTCAACCACGGTTAAAAGTACAGCTAAAATATACTCATAGGCTAATGGTAGAATTCCAAATGTTTTGAATAGTGGTTTACAATGAGTTGATTTCTTTACACCTGCCATTATTATTCTTATCTTTTTTTGTAAAAGAAATATTTTTTTTGCGTCTACTGAATTTCCTTAAAATGTTATTCCATAAGTCATAATTGAATGAAAATAAGGATGATATACTGTTTTTAGGATGCTTTTATTTGTAAAATGAATTAATGATCTAATTGCAAAACATGCAGAGCTTAGTTTTGGTAGGATGTAGTCAATATGGTCTTTCCAATTCATATTATGATCTATAATAAGACCAAGAAATTTTATGCTACAAGTTTCAGTAATTTCATTGCCTTCATGTTCAATTCTTATGTCTGCAATACTTTTATTTCTTGTGCGAAAATTGATATACTTAGTTTTGTCAAAGTTTATATGAATTTTGTTACTATTGAACCAATTATTTAGCACACTGAAAATACCGTTGGATTACTCTGAGAGATGGCTGATGTTGTGTTCTTTAATTATAATACTTGTATCATCAGCAAAGAGAACTGGGTGAGCATGTTCATTTATTACTCTGGGGAGGTCGTTGACATATATTAAAAACAATAATGGACCCAAAATCGAACCTTGTGGAACACCATGCTTTATTTCTGACCATTTGGAATATATTTTGGAATTATCTGCCGTATTTATTATGACCTTTTGATGTCTGTTTGATAGGTAAGATGCAATCCATTGATATGTTTTATTCTTAATGCCATAATGATAATTTTGATAAGAGTATATTATGATTTACACAGTCAAATGCTTTTGATAGCTCACAGAATATTCCTAGTGTATTACATTTATTATCAAGTGATTTCAAAATTTCATTTGTTAAGTTCAAAGTGGTATCATTGGTTGACATGTTTTTCTGAAATCCAAAGTGCTCCTTTGCTAAAATATTATTTTTAATTAGGTGGTGACATATTCGTTTTAACATAAGTTTTTCAAATACTTTGAAAAAAGCAGTTAGTAATGATACTGGTCTATAGTTTTTCAGTTGTGACTTTTGCCCTTTCTTGTATAGTGGTTTAACTATAGAATATTTTAGCCTGTCAGGAAAAATTCCTGTTACAAAGCAGAAGTTACATATATGACTTAAAGGTTTGCTAATTTTATCAGCACATAGTTTTAATATCTTAGTAGTTATTTCATCATAACCCGATGAATTCTTGCTTTTGAGGGATTTTATAATTTTATTTACTTCTATTGCGCTCGTGGGTACTATTTCTGTACAAATAGGCTGTTCTAAGCTTGCTTTTTTCATATATGGAATAGGGTCCTCCACTTGTTGTTTGGACTGTAACAGTAAATTTTCTGCTAACTGAATATAATACTCATTAAATAATGTTGCTATTTCTTGTGGTTCTTTTGTGGTGATATGATTTACTCTAATTTCTTTTATTTCATTTTTTGTGTGATGTTTACCAGTCTCTTTTTTTATAATTTTCCATATTGTATTAGGCTTGTTATTTGAGGACTCTATCTGCTTTTCATAGCAGAGTTTTTTAGCTAAATTTATAACCTTTTTTAAAATTTTACAATATTTTTTATAGTGTTGTCTATGTTTCTCACAGTTGCTTTCTCTAGAGCCAAGTAGAGTTCTCTTTTGTGTTTGCAGGATATCTTAATACCTTGTGTTAACCAGCCATTTCTGTGTTAATAGCTTTCTTTACATGAGATGGAAAACTTGAGTTATGAATCCTTATGAAAGTATTTAGAAAGGAGTTAAACTTGTCGTTCATATTGTTCTTTTTGTATATTTCTTCCCAGGTTTGTTCTGAAAGCTGGTAATTAAAGAGTTTTATATTCTCACTGTTAATGACTCGGTAGTTGGATACATGATTCGTTATTTTGGAATGGGGAATGTTATAATTGATTTTAAGCAACTGTCCATCATGGTCTGAAAGTCTATTAGTTAAGGATTGTATTTCATGGTACTCATTTTTAGACATATCTATGAAAATATTATCAATAGCTGTTTTGGAATTTTTTTGAATTCTAGTTGGAAAGTTGACTGTATGCATAAGGTT
Source organism: Deroplatys truncata (assembly GCA_030765065.1). Classification (NCBI taxonomy): domain Eukaryota; kingdom Metazoa; phylum Arthropoda; class Insecta; order Mantodea; family Mantidae; genus Deroplatys; species Deroplatys truncata. Next base: position 27,288,703 of record CM060981.1, on the reverse strand, counting down.
GTATGTTCTTAATAATGAACAAATTTGTTCCTTTTGGTTGCTGTCTTTAATCAAGTCTATATTTAAGTCACCACAAAGTATAAATTCAATTGGCTTGAATAGATATTTTAGAGCAGCATCCAGATTGTATATTAAGTTTTCAAAATTGGCAACTGGGGCTCTATATACTGTTAATATAATTAGTTCATTGTCTGGCATTTTTATATGAACCGCGCAACACTCAAATGCTTATTCTATACAGTATTTATCCAGATCAATATTGTCAAACTGTGTGTTTTTCTTAACCAAGATACTCACACCTCCTTTAGAGAGTTTTTTCTACAGTAATATGCTGCTCTGTTGTAGCCTTCCATTGAGATATGCAATATTTCCTGTTTGTCCATGTGATGTTCCATTATGCATAAGATATCCGTTATGATCACGATTTAACAGCTGCAAATACAGAAGATTGCAAAGAAAAGAACACAATTGGTTTTAATATAAAGTTAATTGTGTAAAAGAAGTATTTAAAAAGTGGAGCTGATAATAGAATGTTAAAAACTTTGTCAAGCCTTAAAAACACTTCTGCTCCACTTGTCAATAACAACAGTACATGTTTCAAGGAGACATCCTCCTCAGCTGATTGGTCGACTGACTTTCATCAGATATCTGCCTCCCTCTTCCCTTAAGGGAAGCAAAAGTGTTTTTAAAGGTTGACAGTTTATAACATTATACAATTAGATCTGCGTATGATTTTACAATGTGTAAGCAGTATTTACATAAAAGCTTTCTAATAACAAGAAAACTTTGTTGTATTTCCTCTGTACTCAAGTTCATTTGGTTTTAGGCGATGCATTTGATGCGCTGAGCATCTTTTGGCTGTGTGATTTTATATTGTCTTTTTAATGGGGCCTCTACTCCCCAGGGGGACATATGGCGTTCATGTCCCTTGCATTCTACAGTTCTTGACACGTTGTTTTGCTTTTTAACTCTTTGGACATCGCGGGTTTGTGTCCCGTTTTTTAACTATGCGGTGTTTTACCCGTCTTTTATTTTTGGATTTTAAATTTTATACTTTGTAAGGGCGCTGATGACCTCAGCTGTTTAGCGCCCTTAAACCTCATCTCATCATCATCATCATCATCATCATCATCATCATCATCATCATCATCACTATCAAGTTCACTACCAGCATATGTTTAATAATAATATATACAGAGAAAATTGTGTCCAACATAACAGTAGAAGTTAACTGAACCAATTTTTGTAATTAATGACTGAAGATAATTTTTGTTGGTGGTTACAGACTGTGTTGTTTCCAAAATTTTTAACTTGTTAACCTGGAGGCAAGGAATCTTCATATTCACCAGCTTCATCTCTATTTAATTGTATATTGATGTGAGGGGTTTCTGTATTATGTGAAAACTGTATAGTCTTTATGTTATTAAATAACTATGGGACCAAAGAGAAGGTACAAAAGTTCAACATTTCATCTACTGAGACTATCTAAAAACCTCGACCATTCTGATATTATTTCATCACCAAAAGATACTTACAGACTATACAATATTTCTAGAATTTGGAAGACTGTCAGAGGGGAGTTAAGGAAATCAGAAATATAACATCCACTAGTGTTTCATACATGTTTTACTGAATATCAGGGGATTTTTCATGAATTATTAAAAATAAAGTAGGGATTTATTATATTATAATTCTAAGAGTTAAAGGGAAGTATTCGCCATAAAAAAATCTATATAATTGTACAATAGTTTAATAAAGAATATAGGATGAAGTAAATGAAATTAATTAGATCATTTAATGTTTTAAAAGCCACCCATATAATGCCATGTAGGACATTTAGTGTAATATTTGCATCTATGTGCAGGTTGTTGGGGGCATGACCTGGTGTATAGAGACATGTAATTTCGACGTGGATGTGGATCTGCTCTTCCAGGAGAACTTCACAATTGGACAAAAAATGTAAGCAACATATTCTTAAATAGGTGAAGTTTAACATGTGATAACAACTGATTCAGTTTTTTAAAATTAAAATCATAATTAGGTAAAATCTGATTTGGTACGCACATACGACATTCTTTACTCACGTAAATTCACATATATAATATAGCACTCATATGGTAAATGAGTATTCTATTCACAAGAGAATTTTGCCTACAGATGATTGAAACTTAAATAGTAATGTGTAGTTATATACAACATGGAAAAACAACATTAAGATCAGATGCATGAAATAGTAAAGTCTGGTGCACAGTAACCCAAGAACAGGAAGCAAAACAGTATACAACATTTTGATTCACAATACCCTGGGAACCAGAACAGGAATGCTTATCAATTGCAAAGTGAAAGTTGTTTCGGGCATATCACCTATTTGTAACTGACCAATGTTAATTTTTACTTTCTCTACCACATACATAGAAGGTAGGGAAGATATTGCATTCCACCCCAAAAATTCAATAGCAAGATTTCACTAGAAATACATGTTTTGAAGGCCCTCTGAATACAAAAAAAAATAGTTAAAGAAAAGGTCTGTATGGGTGTCTGTGCCTTCCTCCCACACTTTATACGAGGGTGGTCTGAAAAGTTTCCAACATCATAATGAAGATGGCAGCACTCGTAAATAAAAGCTAGTGAATTTTGTTGTTCATCTGTTGACAGTTACTCACCAAAGTTTCAGCCATTTTGGACGCTCAGTTGTTATGTAACAGTCGTTTGAGGTGATGTGAGTGTTTTTATGAAAATGGACAAAATCGATTATCGAGCTGTCATTAAATATTTGTTTTTGAAAGGCAATACGCCTACGCAAATCAAAGATGAGTTGGATTCTGTGTATGGGGACCACAGTGAAATTTTGGGCAGCTGAATTTAAATGTGGCTGTAAGAGCTCTGGAGACGAACGTTCGGGACGTCCAAAAATTGCAACTACCGACGAAAACATCGCCAAAGTTCACCAAATGGTGCTAGACGACCGCTGAATTAAAGTGAGAGAGATAGCAGAGGTTATGAACATGTCAAAAGAATGTGTTTGTCACATATTAAATAAACATTTGGACATGAGAAAGCTGTCCGCATGTTGGGTGCCGCGTTTGCTCATGTTTGACCAAAATGTGTTCAAATGAACATTTCCAACGCTCTGTTGGTGCAGTTTAGGCGCAATAAATCCGAGTTTTGGCGCTGATTAATTACTGTAGATGAAACTTGGATACACCATTATACGCCCGAAACAACAGTCCAAACAGTGGACTGCAAAGGGGGAACCGGCTCCAAAAAAAGCAAAAACTTTTTTCAGCTGGGAAAGTGATGGCGACTGTTTTTTGGGATAGTTATGGAGTTATTTTAATCGATTATCTTCAAAAAGGAAAAACCATTACATGAGCATACTACGCATCATAACTTGACAAGCTAAAGGCAGAACTTGCGGAAAAATGGCCACATTTGCAGAAAAGACAACATACCGTCTCACACCTCAGCAGTTGCAATGGCAAAACTCCACGAATTACGGTTTGAACTGCTTGACCATCCGCCTTACTCACCAGATCTAGCCCCAAATGACTTCTTTTTGTTCCATCATCTCAAAATTACACTCGGAGGACAGAGATTTTCGTCAAATGAAGAGGCAATCACCTTCGTGAGCAATTATTTTGCAGAGAAAAATGCCGAGTACTATTTGGATGGCTTACAGAGATGGGAGCATCGTGGGAGAAGTGTATAGAGTTACAAGGAGACTATGTTGAAAATAAAAAAAAAATTCTGAAAAAATGTCTTGTATCTTTATTAGGTCGGAAACTTTTCAGACCACCCTCGTACATCAAAGGGAGTACTAGGCTGGCGGCTTATTGGCTGAAACCTAAACTCAAGCTAGTACAAATCTAATACCTTAAGGCATATGAGAATTATAAATATAATCAGTAACCTCCATCTTGAGATGGGTAGTGATTATATGTTACCAAAATTATGTTTTGACCAGCCATTCAATATAGTGATAGAATGGAGACAGTACAAGATGCAATGTCCTGGTAGTTGCCTAATCTTTACATAGATGGCTCTAAATGGACAATGGAACTGGAACTGGAATACATAGGGAAGCACCAAAGTGTGATATTTATGTTGCTCTTGGTCGCAATACACTGTATTTCAAGCTGAAGTTTATAAATTGGAACCTGTGTTGAAGAATGTAAAAAGGGGCTATAAAGGAAGCAACATTTGGATTTTCTCTGATAGTCAGGCTGCGCTAAAAGCAATTGGTTATCAGATAACATCAAGTTACTTCGGAACTGCCTAATACACCTTATGTAATTGGCAAAACACAAGGTTAATCTTGAGTGAGTGCCTGGACATAAGGGAATTTTAGGCAATGACAACATGGATATCCTGACAAGAAAAGGATCTGCTCAAACATTTATTGGATGTGAACAATTTCCTTAAACTCTGTTCGAAGAACCATTGCTCAGTGGATTAATCATAACCACCATTGCAATGGGTTCAAACAGAGGGATGCAGGCTCATTAAGAGAATCATGAGCAGTTTATCCTCCTCGCTTTATTTAAACTCCATAGATCTGAAATAAACCTGATAACCATGCTCTTATGGGACATTGTAGTTTACAGAAATACTTACATACAATAGGGATCTTTAGAGAGGAACCAGTATGCAGGCTATGTAACAAAGAAGATGCTAATGTATCTGAAAGAAAATGAGATTTATTAAAAAGTAAATTCAGATGTACCTATCAAACTATGAATGAATAAATGAATGAATAATAATAATAAAAAAATCTGATGCGTTACACTCACATGCCTTTCTCTACTCTTGTACAAACTATTTTTACAAACGCTTATTCTCCATATGCTTCATGTTAATCGAGATGTTAATCTTATTGCTAATTTTCTTGTAGATGCAAGGGGAATTGCTAGGCTTTAAGCGATAGTCAACTGTTTTAAGAGCTGGTTGCTATGTGGTGTATTCCATTCTCTTTGCATTACCAGGACAAAAAAAATTGAATAACGAATTTGAGAAATAATACTTTTGGGGACATTCCCAGAAAATTCGAGATATACATTTCATTTGTCATGAAAATATCTTAAACATATGATGTTTTAATCAAAATCGTTAGAGCCGTTATTGAGAAAATTAAAATTTTCGAAAAATATTTCATGTAAAGGGTAATCAGGGGTGGGGGAATTTCCTTGAAAACCTTTGTGTCGCATCTCTGGAATATACTGAACCTAAATACCAAGTTTGGTGTTTATCCGACTGTTCGTTTCTGAGTTATGCTACACATGCACGCACGCACTCTCTCTCCCTCTTTCTCTCTCTCTCTCTCTCTCTCTCTCTCTCTCTCATTCTCACAGTTTCCAAAAATGTTTTTTTGGATTCAGGGGGTCTCAAAACATATAGTTCCGGTGAAATCTTGGTATCGAATTTTTGGGTGGAATACAATACTTCCCCTACTTACTATACGTAGTAGAGAAAGTAAAAAAGTAAGTTAGAATGTTTTGCAGGTTATGAAGTTTTGTAGGATGGATTAACAGCTTGTAGAGCTTGTTTTGCAATCAAAAACCGAGTTTCAGGTTTTCGATGGGCTACAAAGTATTGCACGCACATTGTCAATATCTTGAATTTTTTGGGAATAGTTTGTTAAGTCCTCTTTATTTGAATGAATTTTGTATAACTGGTAAATCACAAGAGATAGATAAAATCTTAAGATCTTGTTAAAACCAATTTATTGCAAACACGTTTTTTTGTGGAGTTAACTGTTTCTGAGACATTCCTTGTTATTGGTTTGAATTTTCAAACACATATGCTTTTCTCAAATAGGAAGTTGTTATTATTCCATTTTAGAAGAATGAGTAGAGAAAGTTGTGTGAATGTAATACATCTAATATTTCTTTTTTTTTTAAAGTGGTAAGTTGCTCTTTTATTTTCTCTTGTAATGCAAAGAGCATGGAATTGCAAAGCCATCATATAGTAACACTCTTTTTAAAAATCTGACTTTCGCTTTAGCCTACTGTATTTTTCTTTTACCTACAGCGGAATGTGTATTGGAAGTTTGTCTGTATTAACAATAAGTAGGTGAAAAATAAGCTTTTGTAACAACAGGCTAAGTTATGCAAGAGTGAGTAGCAAAATTGATGTGAATGCAGCACATTAAATTTTTTAGCCTTGCTATCTCATTAATATAGTTGTTATATGTTTACACAGAGCACTGACAGAAAAGATTGTGGCTGTGTTACAAGAAATGAAATGCCCCCACCACATCGAGCCACATCAGATCCAGGGTTTGGACTTCATACACATATTTCCAGTTATACAAGTAAGTTATATGACCATCATTCAGTGTTCCTGACATTGCCAAAAGTGAAATCAGATCACAAATTGTTTCAAAATAATAACCTTGTAATAAACAAAGACAAAACCATCTCATTATGCTTTCAGCATTTTCAAAACAAGTCAGAAAATGTTCCAAAAATCAAATTTGATCTAAATAATATTAATTTAGTTTCAGAGGTGAAATTCTTGGCCATAACTATAAATCAGGACTTAAAATGGATTCATCATATTGAACCATTAGCAGTGAAACTTAGCAAAGTAAGTTTTACCCTAAAGCATATAAAAGAGACACTAAACATTTAAATATTATGGACATTTTATCATGCAAACCTTCATTCACTTTTGTGTTATGGTACAGTGTTCTGGGGAAACTCCAGTCAAGCAAAAGTAATACTTACAATTCAAAAAGAGCCAGTTGTCTAATTATGAATATATCTTAGAACAACCTGCAGGGAAGTTTTCAAGAAATTAAAATACTAACATCATGTGTATATATCTTTGAATTGATCGGGAGTCAGTTTATGTGGAATCCATTGATGACAAAGTTTTCTCACATCTAAGTATTGGTGTAAAATGTTTTGGATTTGACTATACTGTCCAATGTTGCTCGAATAAATTCATAAGATGATGTTCATCTTTTTCAAGCATTGCTTGAACAGTGGCAATATTTTCATCAGTAACAGCAGTTCTTGGGCGTCTTTCACAAAATTCATCTTTAAAGAAAACCAATCTCTTTGGGATTTGCTGTAACAATTATAAATTGTTGCCCGCAATGAGATGATTTATTGTCACATACGCTTACAAGTTTTTGAGCAAAGGTGCAGTAAAAACAGGTGACTCGTCAAAGGCAGTTTAACAATAATTACATGATACAAAATTTGGTTACATAAGTATGTAATTTGATTGCATGAGTATAGAAGTTAATTAGATAAATATAAAATTTGATATATACAACTATAATATTACATTAAAGTTACAAAAAAAATAAACAAATAACATTTTGGGAATTTATAGAGCAAGGTCGTCATTCATATATTCAGCTACTGAATAGTAGGCTTCATCTATTAACAAATTGTTTACTATTTTGTTAAAATGTTTCAGGTTTTTCATTGCTCTAATATCGCAAGGCAATTTATTGTAAGCTTTTATATCAGCATATAGCGGACTTTTGTCATATAATGCTATTTTGTGCATGAGTGTTTGCAAGTTATTTTTGCTTCTTGTTTCATGACTGTGATGAATTTGTGAAGTTTATGTTTATATATTTAATTCATATAGATATTGTGATGGAAGAGTTAGTATTTTCAGCTTTTTGAACTGGTTTCTACATGATTCTTTAGGTTTTGCTAGTGTCATTATGTGGATTATTCTTTTTTGACTTTTAAAGATTGTTTCCCAGCCAGTAGTGTTACCCCATAGTATAACCCCGTATGTCATTATGGGATGGAAGTAGCTAAAGTAAACTATTTTCCTTGTTTCTATGTTGGTTAATTCGGATATGCAGTTCATATTAAAGCAAGCACTATTTAATTTTTTAGAGATGAAATCTTTATTTTGAGTACAAAGGTGCATGATGGATGTTTTAGTAGTGTTTAGTTTCAAACCATTGCTGTTAAACCAGTTTGTTATATGCTCTATAGTTTGTTTGCATTGTGTCGTAGTTTCTCATAGTTTTGACCATTTAGTAAGATAGACGTGTTGTCTGCATACATAATTGTTTTCCCAGTTAAACAATTTGGAAGGTCATTAGTATATAGTATATGAAGTAGGGGACCTAAGACACTTCCTTGAGGAACCCCCATTTTAATTACTTTCCAATTGTTTTAATAGTACTGTTTGGTTATTAGAAATGACTCTTTGTTTTCGATCTTTAAGATAATTTTCAAGCCATGTTAGTTCTGTTTTTCTAATACCGTAAAATTCTAATTTGGCTAGTAATATACCATGTTTGATGCAGTCGAATGCTTTAGAATTATCACATATTAGGATGGCTGTTTGTTGTTTTCCATCTATCACTTTTGATGCATCATTTAATAAATTTATTAGGCCAGATAATGTTGAGCGCTTTTCTTGGAACCCATGTTGGGAACTATTTAACTTGTCAAAATATTCTAGATATGAAGTGAGTTGTAAGTGAACTATCTTTTCGAATATGATGGAGGAAGTAGGAAGATAGAGATTAGTTGGAAGTTTTTAAATTCAGTTTTTCCTCCTTTGTGTATCAATTTTGCCAACACATACTTCATTCTCTTGGGAAAACTGCCCATTCCAAAGGAATGATTTATTAATTGACAAAGTGGGCTTCTTCGCCAAATGCCTTTTATAAGCCGATCTTCACATTGTTTAGGCATTAATGATGATTTGAAATTGTGAAAAATCATAGCCCAAAAATGTTCTGTAGTCAAATTCATTTTTGGGTGAAAACAAAATCTTTAAATGATCATAATTAACAAACTATTACAGCAATCAACTCGCAACATTAGACAGTAGGTGTCAAATATAAAGAAATTTCATTTGTTTTTAGAAACATGCCTTCTAAAAATATTCAGTGTTGCCCTCTTAGTGTCAGGCTAAATTTGTGACTCAGGTCTAGTCACAGTAAAGTCATTACCCATTTGAAAGGCTCTTTCTGCCCTTTTCCACATATATGTTGAAATTCATGGACTCCCCTCCCCCTTAAACAAAAAAACAGCTTATTGGACTTGATGCTTAAGTGGAACAAAAGGTTAAGCAGTCACATGGAGGAAAATTTGACAAGAGGTTACTAAGCTTTTTAATCCTGACACTAATGGCTGAGTATGGTCAATAGATTTGAAAGATTAGGTGCAAGTAAAACAAAGTTGCCATTTTTCAGGTTTTTAAAATGGGTAGTTTTGGTGAGGGATATGAATACTTTCATTCCCAACTGTTACAAATTATGCAGACTCCCGTTAAAACTCAAAATACCCAGTTTTTGCCCAAGCACTTCTGTATAGATGCTGAAATATATTTCAGTAATCACAATTTAATAATGACGACAGGAGAACATGAATAACAGAACAAAATATTTAGGTATGATTTCATTCAACAGTGTTACTGATTCATGTACTTGCATGTCTTAAGTTAATTTTGTGCACTATTTATTTATTCTGGTTGTGTATCAGTATAAATTTTTCTTTTTTCTGTGTAAAGGCTGGTTCACAACCAATGAGAACGGTAACCAGAACGAGAACGAGAAAGTTGAAATACATGTATTCAAATGGGAATGTTCACAACCGATGGGAAGCCTTCCTGGACCCTGGGAAAGGGAAAGAAGAGTTGCCCAACTTTTAACTTTCTCGTTCTCGTTCCCGGGCATGGCATTTAGATCCCTATTGTGCATATTAGACTCTTCACTCTAGAGGTTGTTTTAGGTGGCCGTGACATGAAACAGCCACTAGTGCTCTCTAAAGTCACAAGCTGGAAACATGAAAGTGAAAGGAATTAGTAGTAAATGTGCTTCCTAACCTCATCCCAACACCCGCAAATCTAATCAGCATTGGTTCCTCTGGTGAAGGGGTCATTTGTAGTTTGTTTATATGCATCTCAAAACTGGCTATTACCTAAAAAACAATGGTAAAAGCTAAAAAGAACAGCTAAAACCGGCAGAAATGAAAAAAGAACAATAAATAATTTTAATGTATGCCATTAAATAAAGGAATCAAAGCTTGGCATAACTAGAAGGATCAGAAATGTAATGGATATACATTTAGATAATGTTTACTCTATCGAATTTTGACGTTGGCTTGGTTAAATTGGAAGTAGGTGAAAAAATATCATTGGTCAGTTAAAAACAAATGAAATCCCAATGCGCAGAATCGACTTTCACTTTGTGATCGATATGCATTCCTGTTCTCGTTACTGGGCTGTTGTGAACCAGCCTTAATGCTTTAGCCTGTATCAAGTTGTCATATATTTTCTCTGTTGTTTTAACCTATTTTAGTTCAAAATGAATTAAAAATGTAATTTTTGCATTTTTATCTCACTATCAACCCCATAACAATGTGGGGTTGATATCACATTAATGTTACATATTTCAAAAGAATTGTTTATCATAGTTAATGGAAATTATATGCTTTTTCTTTAGAATGCTAAATTGTAAGTTCATAAATGCCAAAAAATGCAAATGTACAAATAAAAATGGGAAATTTCTCATTTCAAAATGCTAAAAATCACTGTCTCTATATAATCAATGTGAGCAGAGCATGTCAGATTATTGTTCATATGTATACCCAGAATTTGTGTTTATAGCGTCTGTTATGTTAAAGTTATTTACCTAAGATTGATATTAAGTAAGGTGCGAGAGCATATTGTGATTACGTAATATGTTTTACGTAATTTATTAGAACTTGGAGATCTAATATCGTGTTTACTTCATGTGAGTGGAAGCCATCTTATGACGTCATTCATTTGTTTGGTTTGTAGCTCCATCTGGCGTTAGCAATTTGCATCAATTAGTGTTCGAAAGAATTTAAAGTTTTGTATATTGTCCTCCGGCTAGCTATCATCTTATCTTGGTAGAACATGTATCTCTATGCAGGTTGTGAAACGGAAAGGAATCTTTTATCCAGAAATTACACTTAATGAAGAAATTTGTTTTATAATTTTTATTGTCGAACACGTTCACTAACACTTTTACATATTGATTTAGATACTCGCCAAACTGAAACTGTTTGTAATAACTTCTTACTTATCACTTTTAACTCACGTACTTCAACTTTGTGTATATTTAACTGTATAATACTTTAGATCTTTAATAATTTTTGCTGCGCGTAACTTGACGAACTGACTGACTGAAGACGACGTGTAGTATATGAATGCTTTCGGCGAACTTAAGGACTGACTGACGACGTGTAATTTGCTAGTAATTCTTATGAACTGAGCGACCGACGTGTAATGTATTCAGAATTTTGTTGAACTGGGGGCGACCTACCTCGGACCTGGCTTTATATACTCCCACTCCTCGACATGCCTAAAGATTATAAATGAACTGCTATTGGCTAATAAAACGCGCCAACATTAGCGTCTATTTTAATATCCAATGAAAACCACGAACACATATTGCTTTTAGGGAAACATTCTAGAAGGTTCTACCGAAAACGCGCGAAACATTACGTAACTTCCTTGTTCCCAGTAATGATAAACAGCTCACCCCCTCGCTGCATTATTGCGCTATTATTGACAGTTTCAGTAAAGCCGTATAAACTTATTTCCCAATAATAATTACAATTAATAAACATCTGAAATCAATGTCACATAAAAATGCATATTCATATTACAATCATTATTTACATTTAAGTAATTTGTGATACAAATTACCGCATCATATGCCCCACTAGAAACATAATTATAAATATTTACAACTTGTTTGGAAATTTTATAATTGGGTTTTTAGTCTCCTAAATCTTGGAACACACGCTATCACTTTCACTTAACACTTCACACGCATTTAACACACGACATTTTTTTTTTTTTTTTTTTTTATCTCGCCACTACTTACTGGCTCTGGTTTAATTAATTTAGATATTAATCTGACATCACAAAATTTTTTATAGCAAATACTTTACCCTAAATTATTTAATTATTGTTACCAAATTGTTTACTTTCTTATATTGTTGACAAAAATTTAATACATTTAAGAATTTTTTTGTAATTACTATACATATTTACTAAAATATTCACCCTCTACCAAATATATTTTCATCTCTTAAATCTAGTCACTGTTTCACATTTTCTGTTTGCTACATAAGTATTTGTTTTTAATTATTTTTACCCATTTTTGTTATTTTGTACTTTATTTTAACAATGCTCTTGGAATAGTATTTATGTACTTTTAATTTAATATCATATTAAGTTTCAATCTTTGCATTCTTAATTTTCAAATGTTGTTACAGTTACTAAAAATTTAATTAAATTTTTTTTTTTTTATTTATTTCTCTTTTCAAATGACATATAAATAATTAACCCTCTTACGTTCCAATACATTTCTCTGCAAGTCATCTTTAACTATCCAGCATTTACTTTACATCTCATTGTTATTTACCCTCCTGGATCAAATTGTGTGTGGCTAAACATTACTCGTAGCCGTAACCTAACCTTCAAATTGTTGTTCATGAATAACCTCTTGTATTCATTTGAAATTTCATCACATAATAACATTTGAAAACAACCTAAAGCTTCCTGAACAATACATCTTTTACCAACTTTCATTTTCAATTCTTCTACTATCTCTTTAATTTGAGAATACTCTGACAAATCTGTGCTAAACTGTACTGGACTGGAGTTTTCATTCTGAACATCTTGGTACTTGTTAATTTCAGAAGTTAGCTTTTGATTATTTACAGGCAAAACTTTAACTTCTTCGTACAATTTATTTCTTTGCATTACTGACTCATTCTGAATTTCAGATATTTCCCCTCTGAAATTAACTTGCACCTGTATTAAATCTGCATTTGTAGCCTCCATCATTTCTCTTAACTCACTTGTAATACTACTCACTTGATTTCCTAACTCTGTGCATTCTACATTAACCTCACTTTTAGTATTAACTTCACCTTTTTTGTTACCTATTTCCCTGCTCATGTCTAACATTTTCTTTGAAACTTCACATATTTCACTTGCTATTATTTCCTCATTTTCATCTCTCATTTCTGGCATACTACTATCTAGCTTCATAACTTTCTTTTCAATTTCTTCACTGCTTTGATCTACTTTTTGCTCTAATACCTCATTACTCCTACCAATATCTTCCCTCAATTCCCTATGATTCTTTTTTATAGCTTCTCTCAATTCCCTATGATTCTTTTCCATATCTTCCAATATTTCCCCGCCTTTTTTTATAGCTTCACTTTCTTGATCTAATTTCTTTTCTAATCTCTCAAAACTCTTTTGCATATCTTCTCTAAATTGATCTCTAAAATTTCTCAGCATTTCCATCATTTCCATCATCATACTAGCATCAAAATTAACATTTCCTGCTGTTTTATTCTGACTTTCTGCACTAACATTTTCTCCCTCAAATATTACATTGTTTAAGCTATTTTCTGTAATCTGTATTGAATTACAGCTATTGTTACACTATCCCCTTCCATCATTGTTTCTTCAATATTACTAGTAGCCATTGTTTTCGTTTTCTAAAAAAAATATTACAATACTCTGACCTTTATGATGCTGTCTGTTGCTGTTACTTTGATGTCCAGCTTTCTGCCCCTTTCTCCTAGGTTTGTATGTCGCTTCTGCGTTGTGTTATGATGAATCTACGTTGTCTCGATGTTTTTGTAGTTGAATTACCCTGTTGCCTTGTAATCACGGAATTACGATGTCCAATCATCCATGTAGTCTGTCGTTCCTTTTGTTGTTTCTGGAATCTGCGTCTTGTAGATCATTTCACTGCTGCATTCGCCCCTTCCTGGTCATCTCACTTCTTCCTGGTTAATTCTGATCCTTTCCTGGTCATCGTTTTCCTTTCCTGGTTACTCAAGCCCCACGTTCTGGGTGCCAATTTGCGAGAGCATATTGTGATTACGTAATATGTTTTACGTAATTTATTAGAACTTGGAGATCTAATATCGTGTTTACTTCATGTGAGTGGAAGCCATCTTATGACGTCATTCATTTGTTTGGTTTGTAGCTCCATCTGGCGTTAGCAATTTGCATCAATTAGTGTTCGAAAGAATTTAAAGTTTTGTATATTGTCCTCCGGCTAGCTATCATCTTATCTTGGTAGAACATGTATCTCTATGCAGGTTGTGAAACGGAAAGGAATCTTTTATCCAGAAATTACACTTAATGAAGAAATTTGTTTTATAATTTTTATTGTCGAACATGTTCACTAACACTTTTACATATTGATTTAGATACTCGCCAAACTGAAACTGTTTGTAATAACTTCTTACTTATCACTTTTAACTCACATACTTCAACTTTGTGTATATTTAACTGTATAATACTTTAGATCTTTAATAATTTTTGCTGCGCGTAACTTGACGAACTGACTGACTGAAGACGACGTGTAGTATATGAATGCTTTCGGCGAACTTAAGGACTGACTGACGACGTGTAATGTGCTAGTAATTCTTATGAACTGAGCGACCGACGTGTAATGTATTGAGAATTTTGTTGAACTGGGGGCGACCTACCTCGGACCTGGCTTTATATACTCCCACTCCTCGACATGCCTAAAGATTATAAATGAACTGCTATTGGCTAATAAAACGCGCCAACATTAGCGTCTATTTTAATATCCAATGAAAACCACGAACACATATTGCTTTTAGGGAAACATTCTAGAAGGTTCTACCGAAAACGCGCGAAACATTACGTAACTTCCTTGTTCCCAGTAATGATAAACAGCTCACCCCCTCGCTGCATTATTGCGCTATTATTGACAGTTTCAGTAAAGCCGTATAAACTTATTTCCCAATAATAATTACAATTAATAAACATCTGAAATCAATGTCACATAAAAATGCATATTCATATTACAATCATTATTTACATTTAAGTAATTTGTGATACAAATTACCGCATCAAAGGCTAATTTGCATTGATGTATTTTACCATGTTGCGATATGATTATGTTATTGGAAATCTGCTCATGGCTGTATTTATGTGAAAGAATACGTTTTTAATTGTCACTTCCAGTGGCTGGTGAAGAAGTCTGTGGAGACGAGGGAAGAAATGGGGGATTTTGTGCGACTGTATGCCATTAGTCAGTTCCAGAAGTTGTGTCCCCAGGCACAAGATGGCACTGCAGTCACTGTAGAGGGCAATGTGCTGAATAATATACGTTCTGTTATGGTAAGTTTGACAGAATGTGTGTCTACATCCTAACTGCGTGATAGGGGTGTGACAAACCATTATTTTCGAGTAACGGTTACAGCTGTCACAGTTACAGTGCATTAACGGTTATCAGTAATGATTAAATCAGTCTTATTTTCATGGTTACCACTTTTATAGTTTGAAGAAGGTATTTTCTTCAAATGCTTTGAAGTATGTGGGTTGGTTCCGAGTTGGCTCACGTATTATTTTAGCTGCTTTTTGAGTGGATGCTGTTTTGAGTTAGCCCCATGTATGTGCGCTAATTTGAAGATGATTTGCTGCTGTTACATAATGTTGCGTAATAAATGTTTACGCAAACTTGAAGAGTTATTATGTTTAATAGCTGCTTTGAGTGTCGGATTGAATTTAATGCTTATGTAATATTACTGTTTGAATTTGCCTCGGCTGCGTCAGTCTTAATTTAGAGTAAGGATTCTTATGCAGGGTGTGGTAATGACAATTATTGTAGACGTAACAGAATTAAACTTTTAGATTTTTCACTTTTATTCTAACTTCTTGCACCACTTCTTTAACCACTACACTTTTAAAAGAACTGTGAGAAACTTTTATACACTCACTTAACAAGTATATCAGTTTTTACTAAACGCCCATAGAGAACACATTTTTTCATCTACACCCTATCAAGTCTTTCCAGGAACTGAACTAACCTCAATGGTAAAAACCTTAAGCTTCGGTAATGCGAGTCTCTGATTGGCCAATTCTAGTCCAATAGAATTTCTGTATTTAACTTAAAACTTTTCTTTGCTGTTGATTGGCTAATTTTAAAAACTGTCACTGAAATTACGTCATCACTTTAATCATGACCAGTACACTTTTAAATTCCAAACACATTATTGCCACAATTATCTCATTATTACTTATTGTTAGCAACCTAAAATTTACTATTCTCACAGTTCTTGCATTATTAGAAGATATAAAGTGTTCACATAACATTAATAAAATATGTTTACAATAAAATAAGCATTTGTAATGACTGTTACATACAATTAAAATAATTATTACATATACATATTGTTTCAAGGCGGGCTGTTATTGAATTTACCTATTTTAAATTACAATTGAAATTATTCAGGTATTAAAATACTGCCTCAAGTTACATTACATTAATGGTTACCTGTAACGATAAACATGCATATGCACTAAGACGTATTCCCCTGTGTTGCCTTCTCCCTATTGGCTAAGCTATTTACGCTGTAAGTGCACCTCTCTTAGCATGTGCAGTCTTGAGTAAATGAAAAAAACATCATTACAGTCATGCAAATTGAGGTTGAAAGCATGCAGTTGTGCAATATTAATAAATAGTATTAAACTTACAATTATGGTGTGTTTGGTAATGAAGCAGCCCTTTCAACTTCATTTGATTTGGGAAATACTGATTTAATCCTGTCATATATCTATTGATCTTTCATTGTTCTTTGCCAGTTAAAGCGCAAATATCCATTCTAACAAATCCAAAAGAGTGGAAAGTGTAGGCACACACCTTCACATGCACTTTTCAAATTCAAAAGTTAGAGAAATTTCACGTTTCTTTTGAGCCATTCCTGGCTTGTCCTTATCTCATCATTTAAGTTGACCAATGATGGCTACACTTTATTTTCATCATCCAGTTCCATCACTTATGCATTGCTCCTGCCAGGACTTATGACGCAACCAGCATCGGGGAGTCAAAGCTGGTTAAAGATATGTCAGTGGAATGCTAGAGTGCGTTCTCTCTCCCTCACCCTGCCCAGGTGGCATTCACAGTAACTCACAGTTACGTGGTTTGCTTCTCCGTGGGTCGCTTGTGAAGAGGATCTAGTTTTCAGTTGATATTTATTAGCAGATGACACATTGACAGCTTTAAGCGCTGCGCTGGGGCTAGTGACGACAACACACATACTTTTCGGCCTAGTCAAAATTCTTGATAACTTTTTGTAAGTAATGTTCTATATTCTATATCATGTGTGTGGAAACAGTGAACTGTTAGGAAATGTGCGGGTTAATTCAGACTAATTGTAATGCAAACTAATTATTTGAATTCAAAACTTCCAAAATAGTTTCATCTTTGTAAATTCCATGTATATTTAAAGACTGCATTTACATTTATATAATAGCTCCAAGAATCATAACTATTCTTTGTGTTGTTAACCTGCTCTCTCTCTCTCTCTCTGCGTGCGTGCGTGCGTGCGTGCGTGCGTACATGTATGCGTGCGTGCGTGCGTGCGTTTTTTTACAGAGATATTGGAAATACTGGAAATATACTTGAGTTTTTTTTGATGCTGGATGTACTGAAATTTATGATCAAATAAGTATTTTTTGAGTGCTATTATTTTCCATGATTTTTGTTTTCATAATTTTTTAGCTTATTAAACAGACGCAAACATTTGGATAATCTTTTGCCCCTAAAATTTTTTAGAGGCTAAACAACATTTTCAGAATTTTGTGACAACATTTTTGGTACACCAAGACATTAAATAAACAATACCTCACACCGCAGGCCTAAGTAATAATTATAAACGAGAATCGTTTATATGTTAATTATTAGTTCTTGCATTTTATTGGTACAAAAAACTGTGTATATATCATTTAAGAGTTATGTGAATGTGTATTGTATCAATGTGTATATGAGTTAACTGCTGAATAAGCCAAGAAGGGAAGAATTTGTGTCAGCAGCCAAATGACACCCATTAAATTTTATAGCCTAGGGGAAAAGTTTTGTCAGAACTACAAAAGAAAGGAAGGAAGAGAGAAATGAACATGCATGTATAACTGTAGAAAGTCATGTGATATTTGAAAGAGGTAGGTAGGAGGTAGATTCAAGTTATTAAAGTTAGCAACCAGAAGTATGAGTAAACTTTGAAATCTTGAATGTGAGATAGAGAAGTTATAAAGAAATGATAAAAATATTCCACCTGATAAAGAAATTCTAATAGAAGAAACAAATAAAGGAAATCACCACACTAAGCAACATTAAAGAAACCAAAACGTTAAAAATTTCACTTTCCACCCATGGGCCCTCCCAGAATTCACAAAAATATTCAAAGAATATTATATAAACTTAGCCGTAGTTAACAAACATTCCTTAAAAAAATTTGATGTGTTACACTCACATGACTTTCTCTACTCTTGTACAAACTATTTTTACAAACGCTTATTCTCCATATGCTTCATGTTAATCGAGATATCGAGATGTTAATCTTATTGCTAATTTTCTTGTAGGTGCAAGGGGAATTGCTAGGCTTTAAGCTACAGTCAAGTATTTTAAGAGCTGGTTGCTATGTGGAGCATTCCATTCTCTTTGCATTACCAGGACAAAAAAAAATGAATAACGAATTTGAGAAAAAGTGTAAAGTATTGGAAAATTTAAGGGAATAACAAGCAATATCTTGAAAAGGGTTCACTCAAGAAAAAAAATGTATATGACATAAATTGTGTATTTTACTGCGAACTACATTTTTTATGTAGTAAAATTTTGTCTATCTCTTATGGTTTACCAGTTATGCAAAAGTTGTTCACAATGAAGAATACTTTTGGAGACATTCTCAGAAAATTCAAGATATACATTTTATTTGTCGTAAAAATATCTTAAACATATGATATTTTAATCAAAATCCTTAGAGCCATTTTTGAGAAAATTAAAATTTTCGAAAAATGTTCCATGTAAAGGGTAATCTGGGGTGGGGGAATTTTCTTGAAAACCTTCGTGTCACATCTCTGGAAGATACTAAACCTAAATATCAAGTTTGGTGTTTATCCAACTGTTCGTTTCTGAGTTATGCTGTTCACAGACACACACATGGACATGTTTCTAAAAATGCTTTTTTTGGATTCAGGGAGTCTCAAAACATGTATTTCCGGTGAAATCTCGGTATCAAATTTTTGGGTGGAATACAATACTTCCCCTACTTACTATACGTAGTAGAGAAAGTAAAAATATACTTAGGACCAATATAAAGGACAAAATTCCACTGGGAAAGACTTCTGGTATTTATGAAATTGGATGTCAGGTTTGCAAGAAAGTGTGTATAGGGAAGACAAAGAGGAATATAGACACAAGGTTTAAGGAACACATGAGAAATGTGAAATATAAGTTGATATAAAAATCAGCAGTTGCAGAGCATTTTTGGTCCACAAATCATCAGCTAGAAGAAAAACCAAAACATTTAAAGGCCCTCAGAAAAGCAGCAGAACTCTCCATTTTGGAAAAGTTATTCATTTATAAGAAGAAGCACAATATATTAAACTTTGATGTCCATGTGAAAAGGATCTCATTACACAGTACGTCCAAGCTGATGATGGAGATAATGGTCTTCGAAATTTATCCCAGTAAATTCTGGTAAAAAAGTGAAGCTAGAATAATAAAAGTCTTGATTTGCGCATTTTTAAAAACTTCACTGTGATTCCCAAAATAGTTCTAAAAAAAGCTATAATCACTTTGCATGTTACAGGAGGCATATCGTCCCCAGCGAAGGTTTCGCAGAAAGGATGCTCCTCCAGAGGATGAGGAATCTCGTGTGCAGAGCACTCTATTGGAATATGGCTACAACATATCTGCTCTGCTTGTGTCAGACTCAGTGAGTAAATAATAAACCCTTAGTTCTATGTCCATAATAATAAGAAGAAGCATTTTCATTTGCGTATAAAAGATTTTGTTTCAATAATTACAAAAGTAAAATTCTTTTACTGCTTTCAAAGAGAAATATTCAAATAATACTGAGCATATAATTTACTAATACTAGCATCTCATTCTGTGTAATGAGCCGTAGCTTAAGGATTTAAGTAACAAAATTATTTTATGCAATCGTAACAACATAAACACATAATAATGTTCAAAATTGTACATAATTGTGTCTTTCTAGCACAAGTGCCATAATGGTTGCTTAGCAACAATGACATTAAATCTGATGAAATATATAATTTATAATTCATTCCATTCTGATTCCCTCTTAACCCGCAAAATTTTAAAGTCTTTTATAATATCGCCCTTTTGATTTCTTATTACTTTCTCTATAATGATTTTCCAGGGTCATCCATATATCATGTCTGTACAGCTAAGGCAAGGTCCCACTCGGTCGGTAAGCTGCTGGTTAATATGAGTGCTCATTGTCTAACAAGGTAATAGATTCATGCACATTCAAAGTTATGTACTTATCCATGTCACTAAAGAAGATGCTTGTGTTTTTCTCAACACATTTCTGGCATCTTCTTATGAAATTACCCACTACTTTCCTTTGTTCTGTTTGAGAAATTGAATTGATGTCTTGGAGAATGTTATTTTAAAGTGTGTAGATTCATTTTATACATTTTTTTCTTTTAATGATCTCCAGAAACACAAGGCCGATGCTGAACATTTTTAGAAAATCAAAGAAGGATTACTTATAAAACATTTAAATGAATTTATTTTTTTTTTCAAAATATTCCCCTTTAACATCAATACATTGAGAAACATATTTTGTTGTCCCTTGGATGATGTTGTTGAATTGTTATTATTTGCCCCACGTATGGATGCCAATTTAAGAAGATGTTTTGTTATGTTATTTATTAGCACCACGCTTTGGGCGTCAATTTGAAATAGTTTGTATTAAAGGAGTTGTATTATATTTCAACTGTTGGGGAGCTGAACTTTTAGTAGTTGCAACCGCACCTATAGTAAACAGTTTCCGGTAGCCTTCGCCCCCAAAAAAATGTACTTTCAGGTGGCCTTTGCCCCAAGTTTAAAAAAAATATTAACTTTGTAATTTAATTGTTTCTTTAAATATTTATATATTTATGTTTGCCTCGGCTGCGTCAGTATTATTGTTAGAGACATGGATGTCTTGGCAGGGTTGTGATACGACTAAGAATGTAGGCTTACACAGATTATAATGTTTACTTCACTCCATTTATTAATACTTGATACGATTAAAATAACACTTCACTGATATAGAGAGCTGTGAGATTATTTTTATTAATTAATTACACTTTTTAACATGTAAACTATTTTTCGTTTCACACGAATACGTATTAAATCTCTCGAGGACACATAAGCAACGCATCCAGTTATGAGCACTGTCTGCAGGCAACTGAATTGATTTCAACCGTCTAAACTTGTAAATTGCTGTATTTTAGGTCTCTGATTGGCTATTTCTACTACAATAGAATACCTTCATTTAACTAAAGCTTTTTCTGGTTGTTGATTGGCTATTTTAAAACTGTCTCAAAATTTACATTATTGTTGCTTGCTCCAATAATGACTATTAGCATTTAAACTTTAAAATTCATTATTGCCTCAAGGTTACCTCATTGTTACCTCATTGTTAGCAACTTTTAACTTATTATTCTTACAGCTCCTTCATTATTAAATTACGTAATGCATTTACATAACATTATTGAACATGTTTACAATAATATAAACATATGCAATGACTGTTACATACATTTTACAAATTATTACATACACATATTGTTTCAAGGTGGGCTGTTATTGAATTTATATATCATTTAAGTGTTAATAATACTGCCTCAACATTTTTGCATTGGTCGAAACCTGTTGTTAAAACAATGAGCCACTCTTCCAGAGGCACTTCAGAAACCACATTTTTATAATGTTCCACTGCTTCGTCTGAGACGAAAAAGTGATTCCATGCATTTTATCTTTAATTTTTGGAAACAAAAAGAAATCGTGAGGTGCTAGGTCAGAGTTGCATGGTGGATGGTCTATGATGCTGACTTTTAGGGCATCCAGATACTTAGTTATCAGTTTTGCTGTATGTGACAATGCATTGTCATGAATGTAACATTATGGGCATTATTCACAAAGTTTCTCAAAAAGTTACGGTGAACAGTTATCTCCTAATGCTATAGTAACGATACAGCCCATTTTACAAAAAAAAACTAGCAACCATCTTCTTACCAGCATTGCAAATTTGTCGGACTTTTGTAGGATTAGGTTCTGTTCGAAAGACTCATTGAGCTGATTGACTTTTCTTTTCAGGATTAATCACCAGTAACGATATTCCAAACCAAATTTGAAGTGCTGCCTTAGAATTTTTCCAGGGTTTTTCTGCACCAACCAATGGGTTGTTTACTCACGTTTAACCGTTCATGTAAAATGTTTTGGATTTGACTCATACCAATGCCCAATGTTACCCGAATAAATTTATAAGATGTCCGTTGACCTTCTTCAAGCATTGCAACAATATTTTCATCAGTAACAGCAGTGTTTGGGCATTCTCCACAAAATTTATTACTAAGAAAAAAAACAATTTCTTTTGAATTTGCTGCACCAATTATAAATTGTTACCTTAGATGGGGTTTTTCGCCAAATGCATTTCTAAGCCTATCTTCACATTGTTTAGGCAATTAATGATTTAAAATTGTAAAAACATTATAGCTTGGAAATGTTCTCTAGTCAAATTGATTTTTGGGTGAACACAAAATCTTTAAATGATGTTAATTAACAAACTATAGAGCAAATCGAACAACTACATGCGATCAGCTTGCCAAACATTAGAATGTAGCTGTCAAATATAAACAAATTTGATTTGTTTTTAGAAGCATGACATTCTAAACATTTTCAGTATCGCTCTTGTAATAGTCACAGGCTTCAAATGATCTCATGACAGCACAAGCGAATTCTGTATGGACATAGAATCGCAAATAAACACTTGATATGGAATACAATAATTAGGCTTATTATTCGCCATTGCTCTCACTTCACATGTTGCTCCAACTGAAACTCGATATAAACTGCATAAACCAGTTATTGCTGCACACCACTCCCCTTCCCCCTTCACAAATGCAGTTCCTGTTGCCAAGCAAAACCCTATCTTAGCTCTGGAGATAAAATATATGAATGACCCACTAATAGAAAGGAAGAGGATATATTGCATTCCACCCTAACATTTGATGTTGAGATTTTGAAGAATGGAAATTTTTCAAATTATGCAGGTGCTTTATGTTTATCTGCCCCACGTATGGGAGCCAATTTTAAGAACTATTGTTCTTCAATTTTGTAGATAGTAGGTTGCGTAATTATTTGGAGGAGTTTGCCCCACAGTTGTACGCCAATTTGAAGAAGTCAATTTAGCGATGTTTTTGATGTGAGATGTTTCTTGTAAGCCCACGTTTTGCGTCAATTTGCGGTAGGTTTTTAGTTACGTAAATATTATTAAGGTTACGTAATGAAGATACACTTTGATGTTGTTTGATTTTTAGGACGCCAAACCTTATAGTGAAGATGATGCTTGTTTTTATGTAATATTATTAAAGTTATTTGCCTCGGCTGCTTGCAGTCGCACTATAGAAACACGATTTCTTGCAGGGTTGTGTTAAGACTCAAATTATAAGACGCCACACAATTTATTTTTTTTATTTTTTTTTACTTATTTTTATTTCACTTTATACTTGCACATTCTATAAACACAACACTTTATAAAATAAAACTGTGAGCACTTAATACATTTTTGGCGGAGAACACAAATTTTATCATTTATACTTTACAACATTTTTACCCACGACTTTCACGTCTACTCTGTACTACATCTTGCCCGAGACCATTACGTCTGCTGTTTACTACATCTTGCCCGAGACTGACTAGATTCAACGGTACAAACCTTTAGCGTCGGTAATGCCATTCTCTTATTGGCTAAATTCTAGTCCAATAGAATTTACGTGTTCAAACTAAAATCTTTTTCTTTACTTTTGATTGGCTAATTCCAAACTGTAAGTGAAATTACGTTATTACCGATCTTTTTCATAACCAGTATTTATTTTAAAACTCCAGACACATTATTGTCACCAAAATTACATTATTGGCTCATTATTAACATCCTAAAGCATATTATTCTCACAGTTTTTGCACTATTAGAGTATATAAACATTTATATATCACTAATAAATACATTTACAATAAAAATAAGTATTTACAATGACTTAACAAACAAGTTAAATAATAATTATATACATATTGTTTTCTAGGTGGGCTGTTATTGAATTTAATTAATAAAAAATACAATTAATATCATTTAGGCATTAAAATACTGCCTCAATTTCAACAGAAATACAAGCTTGAGATTCCCCTGAATATAAAAAAATACATTTTAAGAAAAGGAGGGAGGGAGATGGAGAAGAGAGAGGCACTAGCGGACAGGAATAATAGAATGCACAGAGTAAACATTCCACCCAAACATTTGATATTGAGATTTCAACAGAAATACAAGCTGTAGATTCCCCTGAACATAAAAAAATACATTTTTATAAAAGGAGGGAGGGAGATGGAGAAGAGAGCGGCACTAGCAGGACAGGAATAACAGAATGTTTCTGTGTTCTTTAGCATATGCAGTCACTTGTAGCATAAATGCATTTATTAGCAGTGCCATTTTCCAGCCATAGTCTGCAAATTACCATTATTAAAGACACAAATGGATCTTTGCACTAATCAGAAGTTTGAACGAACGATATGGAAACTGTTAACGACAGTGTGTGTGCATCCACTGAACTCTATATAACTGGAATGCTCTTGCATCTGCAAGGAAGCTAGCTAACAAGGAATTGCCTCAAATTGAAACATGCAAATTTTGAAGAAATGGAGATAAATAATGCACTATTGGTGGCATGTAAGATGCACCCTGTTTTTGGACATATTTTTGAAGAAAAAAAAAGTGTCTTATATGTCGGCAAACACAGTAAGGGCTCTATGAGGGACTAAAATGACATAGTAGTAAATAAAGTGTCAACACGAGCAGATAAACTCACCTAGATTCTGTTGGTGCAGCAGTTGACTGCATGGTAGTAAGTTAAAAAAGCTCTCAATGTGAACAGGCAAGCTTCTTGAACTATACTTGCTCCATAGGGTGAGTATGAACTAATAAAAATGCTTCCTACGAAAGTTGTTTGTTTTGAAGAGCTTTTTCTAACGGTACCCTATTTGACTCTCACTTCTGATTTTTTTGACTAACTTCTGGTTATGGCTGAATGAAATCAAACTCAAGTGAAAATTCACATGTGCTTTAGTTATAAATATTTTTGTCATACAAATTTTAATGCCATATTTTATAAAATAAATTACTGTTTCAGGTGGTCTGATTCATCCTGTATGTTTAAGAACTTATAAAAATGTTTTATCACCATTATTTGTATACATCAGTCAATTAACATGAGAAACAGTATAGTTCCAATCATACTGCTGACAGAAGGAGAAAGAGAGAGAGAGAGAGAGAGAGAGAGAGAGAGAGAGAGAGAGAGAGAGAGAGAGAGAGAGAGAAAGGGGGGAGGGAGGGAGGGAGATATTAGAATATCTGCAGTTAATGCAAGCAGAGCTGCAAGTTCTGTTAGTATAACAAAATTCTGATAATATTCACATTACTTTCTCCATCCTCTTATCATTTATTAGTAGGTATACAAACTATTCTTACAAAAACTAAGTCTTCTATCTGCTTCATTTTAATATAGATAAACTTTTACAGAAATAGCTACATACACACTTGTTATAGTTACAAAGGGAATGGGATATGCTGGCCTTAAAATTCTATACTCTTTTTACTTTGATTCATTCCACCGGCATTCCAAAATAGCACTAATAAGTGCTCTTCTTTTAACTTTTTTGGCTTGGAAAGCATGCCTGTGTTGTAGTCCATTTAGCGTTACCCAGGGAACACCACGTGGAGGCCGACTACGTTGTTCCCCGAAAACATGCGGATTAATTAGCAAAGAAAGGTGCAATACAACAAATACAACCTGTAGGATAAATAGAAATAAATAATTAAATAAATTTAAACAACATTTCAAAAGACAGCAGAGACTAGATGAAGATAAATTAAAGGATAGAGATTAGAAGAATATTAAAGATAGAGTTGATATACAAAAAGTGCCAAGGAAGACTGCAGTGGACTTATTTAGGATGGCAACTGGCCACGATTGCCTCGCAGAACACCTCTACAAGATACGATGCTTACCTACACCCAAGTGCACTCTCTGTGAAGAAGATGTCATCCTGAACAAACAACATCTCGCCTTAAAGGTGATAACTTACAGACTATATATTGGGAAGCCAGAGGGAATATGATGCAGATCAATTAATCCCCAGTGCCATTGGTGAACACCAAGAACAACAAATTCCATACTCTTTTCATGCAATCGTGAGAAACAACTGAATATTGACAGGATTTTAAAAAAATGGCTAAGTATTGAGCAATTCAAACCATTAATAATGGATATCTTGGAAATGCCTTATGCCACAAAAAGTTATTTGAAAGAAATTGTGTGTTTTAAAGAGGTCTACATTTTTTTCTGTAGTACATTTTTGCCTATCGCTTATTGTTTACCAGTTATACAAGATTATACAAAATTCTTACCAAAGAAGACTTCACAGAAACTTCAAGATATACATTTTATTTGACATGTAAATATCTTTAATATATGTTAGTTTAATCAAAATTGTTAGAGCTATTTTTTAGAAAATAAGAAATTTCGAAAAATGTTCCATGTAAAGGTTAATTCAGCATGGGGGGATTTTTATGAAAATCTTCATGTAACATCTTTGCAAGATACTGTTTTAGTTATGCTTCACAAAGATATACACACGAACCTTTTTCTAAAAATGCTTTTTTGAGATTCAGGGCAACTCAAAAACACCTATTTCTGGTAAAATATCAACATTTAATTTTTCAGTGGAATAGAATATTTCCCTTATTATACATAGTAGAGAGAAAGTAATAATTTGCTTATTATTTATTATTATTGTTATTATTGTTATTATTATTATAACAACAATTTTATTGCAGTCAATAGACTCCTACAAGAGAATCTGATACTGTCAATTATATCCATACAATCAAAATATGAGGGTGGTCTGAAAAGTTTCCGACCTAATAAAGATACAAGACATTTTTTCAGATTTTTTTTTTTTTTTTTTTTTTTTTATTTTTCAACATAGTCTCCTTGTAACTCTACACACTTCTCGCAGCGATGCTCCCATAACTGTAAACCGTCCAAATAGTACTCGGCGTTTTCTCTGCAAAATAATTGTTCACGAAGGTGATGATTGCCTCTTCATTGACGAAAATCTCTGTCCTCCGAGCGCAATTTTCAGATGAGGGAACAAAAAGAAGTCGCTTGGGGCTAGATCTGGTGAGTAAGGCGGCTGGTCAAGCAGTTCAAACCGTAATTCGTGGATTTTTGCCATTGCAACCGCTGAGGTGTGAGACGGTGCATTGTCTTGGTGAAACAGGATTTTCTTTTTCTGCAAATGTGGCCGTTTTTCCACAAGTTCTGCCTTCAGCTTGTCAAGTAATGAGCGTAGTATGCTCCTGTAATGGTTTGTCCTTTTTGAAGATAATCGATTAAAATAACTCCATGACTATCCCAAAAAACAGTCGCCATCACTTTCTCAGCCGAAAGAACAGTTTTTGCTTTTTTTGTAGCCGGTTCCCCCTTTGCAGTCCACTGTTTGGACTGTATTTTTGTTTCGGGCATATAATGGTGTATCCAAGTTTCATCTACAGTAATTAATCGGCACCGAAACTCGGATTTATTGCGCCTAAACTGCGCCAACAGAGCGTTGGAAATGTGAACACATTTTTGGTCAAACGTGAGCAAATGTGGCACCCAACGCGTGGACAGCTTTCTCATGTCTAAATGTTGATTTAATATGTGACAAACACGTTCTTTTGGCATGTTCATAGCCTCTGCTATCTCTCTCACTTTAATTCGGCGGTCATCTAGCACCATTTAGTGAACTTTGGCGATGTTTTCGTCGGTAGTTGCAGTTTTTGGACGTCCCGAACGTTCATCGTCTCCCAAGCTCTTACGGCCATGTTTAAATTCAGCTGCCCAAAATTTCACTGTGGTAAATGATGGTACAGAGTCCCTATACACAGAATCCAACTCATCTTTGATTTGCATAGGCGTATTGCCTTTCAAAAACAAATATTTAATGACAGCTCGATACTCGATTTTAAAAAATTTTCATGAAAACACTCACATCACCTCACTCAAACGACTTACATAACAACTGAGCGTCCAAAATGGCTGAAACTTTGGTGAGTAACTGTCAACAGAAGAACAACAAAATTCACTAGGTTTTATTTACGAGTGCTGCCATCTTCATGTTGAGGTCAGAAACTTTTCAGACCACCCTTGTATACATTATTTAAAAATAAAAACATACATACACACACATGTCCATTACAATTCAGTGATATCATACAAGCATTTCTCTATTAGGAATGATTTTAGTGCACTTTAAATTTCAAATCTATGATATATCCTTAATTACCAATGGTGATTTATTATGCAATATTCCTCCTATTTTATATGGGTAATTTTGAGTTTGAGTTTTA
This sequence comes from Deroplatys truncata, assembly GCA_030765065.1. Classification (NCBI taxonomy): domain Eukaryota; kingdom Metazoa; phylum Arthropoda; class Insecta; order Mantodea; family Mantidae; genus Deroplatys; species Deroplatys truncata. The sequence goes on along the minus strand of CM060981.1, from coordinate 27,260,219 downwards.
TTTGTGCTGATCCTATGGTAATCATTAGCTCTTCTCGTATCGTATTTATGACATTCTTTATTGAACATTTTAAAATACCTTTTATCTTTAACAAGTACAGGGTGATTTATGAAGAACTGACACATTTATTTCTTTAATTATTCTGTTCAAAATTCACTTAATGCCCCAAATTTAGCACCAAATTAAGCAGAATGTTCTGGAGTTTTGATTACCTGTCACTAGATGCGTAGATGTTCATGTTTTATTCATAATTGTAGTTTTATTGTTGGAAACTGTTTTTGAGATTTTGTTCTTAGTCAACGTGAAAATGGAGTACACATTAAATGAACGACGCTTCCTTGTAAAGCAATACTGGATTGCAAATTCAATTACAGCTACTCAAAGGGCATACCAAAGAGAATTTGGTGTTCGGAATCCTCCCCAAAGAAACACAATACTGGGACTGGTAAACAAATAGGAAATAACTGGATCTCTGGTGAGTGAAAAAGGCAAAACTCGTTCATCTAGGCTTCCCACGGTTGTTGATGTAAGAGCACGACTGGATCAGTATCACCCAAAAAATCATTAAGACGTTTGTCGCAGGAGACAGGATACAGCTACTCAAAGTGTCAGAGAGCTGTGAAAAGTGCAGACCTAAAGCCGTATAGGATTACGGTTGTCCATCAGTTACAGGAACCAGAAAAGGATAGGCGACTGAATTATGTCATTGGTTTCAGGCATTCATTGTGCAAAATCCTGCCATATTGTCCCATCACATGGTTCACAGATGAAGTATAGTTCCATTTATCCGGCTATGCACCCGGTTAAAATCGGAGTTTGGTGCGCAATATCCGTACAGAAAATAGTGGGACCAATTTTTTTAAAACAATGTGAACACTGCAGAGTACCGACAGATTTTCATGGAGTTTGCTGAACGATGTAGAGCTGAGTGAAGGATATTTTCAGCAGGACGGCACTACATGCCATACATCAAATGAATCCATGGCACTAATTGCAAGTTTCTTTGAAGATCGGATAATTTACAAGAACCTGTGGCCACCGGGATCTCCAGATTTGACATTGCTGGACTTCTTTCAATGGGGTTACTTAAAAGACAGGGTTTATGCCACACGTCCCCAGACATTGGACGTTCTGAAGCATAACATTACACAGGAGATTCAAGCTATTGACAACAGAGTCCTCCGAGTGGCCAGTAACATGGAACGACGTGTTGAGTGGTGTCTTATGCAGGATGGAGAACATTTTCAACATTTGCTATAGAGGTAAATAACCTCCCAAAATTTCTCTGCATTTCAGGTATAATAAGTTGTCGCTAGCATAATTCGTTTTGAAACAATTAAAGAAATAAATGTGTTAGTTCTTCATAAATCACCCTGTATAATAATTTTGAACATTATAATGATACAGTTAGGATGTTTTGTGTTACAAATGTTTCCCAGGAGTGTCGAGGTCGTAGATTGTATATACTTTTTATGCACTTTTTTTTGTATTTTTAATAGCTTACTCATATTAGTTTTACTTGTTCCTCCACAAATTTCAATGCCATTTTTATGATATGAAGTATAGCAAGTATGTACATAGATATTTTACACTGATAAGTTTTGTTAAAGACTTAATAAAGAAGTGAAGTTAATTGCAGGGAGATGCAGAGGCTGAAGCCAACCAAAAGAGTGCAGCACTGGAAACACAGAAGCTGGAAGAGGTAACACTAGCAATGATGTTGACAATTTTGTGTGTGCGTGTTGTTTATTTAACAGTTTGTTTTGCTTGAGTTGCCTGTAAGTTTTATTTTGATTAACGTTTTACAGAAGAAACTTGAAAAGCTATTGCAGAGCATGGCGTCAACAGGTGATCAAGAGGTACGTAAGTGTGTTATTTTATCATTCTGCTTCTTCTTGTTCTTTTAATTACAAACAGTATTGCTGCATGATTTGTACAATGTATCGCAGTAAAGCCTCAAAAGTCCTAGTAGTTTAAAAATGCTTGAAATTAACACTGGCATAATGATGGGAACTTGAAATCCCCTTCCAGAGCCATTCTCCCCATAGAAAAAACGTCTAAAAATGAGTGTAAACTTAGACTGCGTCACCCAAGCCCTACTGTATATAGCGACAAAGTTCTTCACTGATTGTAACAGTAAGCAAACCTCTGCTCAAAGTTGTTGTTTCCAACATTCCCTATTTGGTCTACGGCCTTTGTGGGAACCTTGAACCACCAAGTGATGACCACAACATCCAATTCAGGGCATATCTGATCTGTTACTGCTATGGTGATGGAACAAGAGGATCTACAGCATTTAAGGCTAGTTCACAACAACCCAAGAACAGGAATGATTATTGATGACCATATTACCGTATTTACTCAGCTATAGGACTCCTTTATTTCCCCCTAGTTTTACTTCCAAAATTGGAGGAGGGTCCTTTAGGCACAAACTTCATAAAAAGATTTGGAGAGGACTATTTTATTTTAATGCTATTTATGAGATATTGAGTTGAAATAAGCAAAATTGCATATGTAATCAACAATCTATTGCTCTAATAGTAAATCTTTTAATATCCCACAGCAATAACTTATACAAAGATGCGTAATGTGATAGGTGAGCATGCCTGTAGAAACTTGAATAACAATTGGCTACTATAACACAAAAATCCCTATTTTAATATGTATAAGTAATTATGTTTATGCTTCACAAAAATATTTAAGCAAGGGAAGAATAGTAATATTGTTATGGAATCACTGCCCAGCCTTGGCTCACCTTAAATTTTGAATCTGAGATCCCTTGGTGTTTTGCAATCTCACACGCTTTATAAACTGCAGCATTTCATGTGTTACAACGTGACCATTGTTCCTTGTTTCAGCAACCCAGTCTAACACTTCTTTATCGACTTCTCCATACTTTCCTTTCTGGATTCCACGAAAAAATTTACAATTTCTCTTAACTAGAATTAGTCGATCCTTCTGATTGCACGAATATCGAATTCATGAGCTGCCGCTCTTATGCCATTTTTATTTGCAAACTCGACAGCATTTACTTTAAAAGAGGCTGTAAAACTCATTCTGTGATTGCTGGTACTCATTTTATAGGTTTTCATACTCGCAGTACACATCAAAGATAAAGATTGGATGCGTAAAGAAACTCAAACCAAGCTGCCGCACGCGTGGGTGGGAACCAGGAAGAGGTTAGTTTTACCGTTCTTCTTCTGTGATTGGCCGTAGCCTGGGTTTTTACCAAGCCATTTGCCTGTCACAGAAGCTAGTAAGGCAACATTGTCAGATTTAGATTGATGTAAGTAAGGAATTCATCAATTTCATGGAATTTTTAATTTTGCCTCTCAAACATTAAGGGGGGGTAGTATAGGTGATGGAGTCCTATAGCTGAGTAAATACAGTATTAGCAAAATGGAAAGTCAAATTTGTGCATTGAGATGTTATTTGTTTGTAACGGACCAATAATATTCTTTTACTTGCTTCCAAATCAACCAATACAATGCACATTAGCCAACATCAAAATCTGACAGAGTAATAATTTTCTAAATGCTGATCCATTACTATTTGTGAGTCGTCTAGTAGTACCAAGCTTCATTCCTTTATTAATAGTATACATTAAAGTTAGTTAATTTCTGTTCTTTTTTTGAGGCCTGGTTTGAGTTGTATATAAACAAACTAAAGTGGTTTCACTTTAAAAGCTCAAAGGAGTTGTAAACAAAACCATATGACAAGGAAGCACCTCATTGGCTGGTGGGTAAACTACAACCTTTCCCACTTAGCATGACAAAAGCTAAGGCAAGCTGTTCAGAAGGAACTGTAAGGCCTTCCTTCTAATAAATGTTTCCTCACATTCTACTCAGCAGATTTTCTCCTTTCATGTGTTATGTTGAGGGTTTACTGTGCTCTTATTTTGACTTCCTTTTGTGCTGTCAATTTAACGTATTCCTCTTTACTTTACTTATACAGCCAGAGGTCTACATTTCATAGCAATGCTGGGTAAGCTAGCTAGAGTTTATAAATGTGTGTAAAAATAACTGAGGAGGAAAGTAAACCTACGTATATATTGTAATGAAAAGAACCTTCTGAGGATGGGAACAACTGTTTCCCGAAACATGTTAAGTGAGTAAACTTAAGTGATGTTAGTGTAACAATTCCGACTCACCTTTAAATAAAGTAAACCTAATTTAAATGCAAATACTCGGAAATAAACATAGCTTACTGTTCTTACAAACATTTCAAATATATTTGAGTACTATTTGGGATTTTCAGAGTCGAGTAACTGCAGGAGTTGTTGGCAGTATAGTGAACTTGCAAGTTCAGGAGATCACTCGGGCTGCAGAGAAATACGCTGAACTTCAGGCTGAACTGGAGGTGAGTGAGTTGTAATTTATGGCTGAGTGTATGTCAGCACTTTGCTTACTTGCATGCTGTTCAACCTGTAACAGTAGGATGGGTGGTTTACATATTGGGTACCAAATTTTTGTATTCTCTCAATCTCAGGGTTCATTGCTGCTAGATTTATACTCTTGTGTGCTAAACCTGTGACAGCTCTGGTACGGGCATAAGCTATAATGACAAAACAGTTTCGTATTTGAACGTTTATGATTCTCTTATTTTTATTTTGTTTATTTCTATTGTTTTTATTTATAACATTGAAATATTAATGAAAATTTAACACAATTGAATGTGCAATTGTCTTTAGAACCTTAGCTTATGGTCAATGCTAGTAATCTGTTAATATTTTTTTTGTGCAGTAATTTAATTAACTTAATTAAAATTCTCTTATTATCTTACAGAGACTTAACATTTATGATCAATGTTTCATTTAGCTCAACCCATTTCTGCTATATGTACTAATACATCTCCTGTTTTAACCAGGATGTTGCACGACACATTTTTTTTATACAGGGTGTATCTTTATTCATGTCATATATTTGGGGGACGTGTTCCTGACATCAAAACAGTAAAAAATGTCCATATGAAAATGGGGTCTGAAAATAATTTATTTCAGAGTTACTACAAAAATTGCTCGAAGTGGCTTTCTCTTGCTTCGATACATGCAGTAAGCCTGCGTTCCGTGCTCTGGCATACTCTGTTGAAAATTCCTGGTGTGTTTCGTATTTGGTCAAATCCAGTTTGGATACGTCCTCTCAAAATGTCAACATCAGGTACAGGAGTCGCATAAACCAAGGACTTCAAATGTCCCCAGACGAAGAAATCCATTGGATTCAAATCAGGCGATCGAGCAGGCCATGCAATGGGTCCCCCTCGACCAATTCATCTTTGCGGAAATTGATCATTCAAAAACTTACGAACTATCATACTGAAATGAGCTGGAGCACCATCGTGTAAAAACCAAATTTGTTGGATGATGTCCAGAGGCACATTATCAGTTAAGTGATGCAATAATTTCTGAGAAACTGGAGATAGGCTTGTCCATTCAGATGCGGAGGGAAGAAGTAGGGACCAATAAGGTGATCATGAATAATTCCACCACAAACGTTGAGAGAGAACCTCTGTTGATGGTTGTCCTGTCGTACTTCATTAGGATTTTCAAATTACCAGTTATGAGTGTTATGAAAATTGAAGATGTCGCGAGTAAAACCAGCCTCATCCGTGAATAAGATACAGGCTAGGAAATTGATGAACACAGCGCACTGCTGTAACATGCGTTGACAGAAACGTCTTCTTGGCTCAAAGTCTGCCTCATGCAATCCTTGCACACGTTGAAGTGTACAGAAGATTTTCATGCAGAATTCTCCAGATAGTCATATGACTAACTCTTTCCCTTACAGCCATACGTCTTGTGCTTTTTGATGGGTCTACATCCACAGCACGAACTCGTTCTTCAAGCTCAATGCCTCGTACCGCTCTTGGTCTCCCAGCATCCCTAGTACTCCTCTCAAATGCGCCATTCTCTCTCCAGCGTTGGTGAATTCGTACGAATGTTCTTGCACACGGTTATGGCCTGTCAGGTTACCTTTCTGCATAAGTTCACGTGCTCGTGCTGCATTGCACGGTCATACGTGTAGTGCATATCTGTCTGTTCACTCATGGAATACATCTTCTTTGACTTATAACAATGAAACGGTTGATTTTTAGACCCATGTATATATGAACTTTTTTTACTGTTTTGATGTCAGGAACACGTCTCCCAAATTGCGAGATAACAAATAATTGTTTTGCAAATAAATGTTTGTTTACATAACTTTAACTACCCCACGTATGGGAGCCAATTTGCAATAGCAATTTTACGTGTTTATAGCACCACGTTGTGGAAGCCAATTTACGAGAGCAAATATGTGTTTACTTCACGCGAAGCCATCTTGTGTGACGTCATACGTTGGTTGGTTCATTTGTTCTGTTTGTAGATTCCTCTGGCGTAGCAATTTGTATCAGTTTTAAATGTCCACCGGCTAGCTCTCATCTGATCTTGGTAGGCATGTTTTTCTTACAGGTTGTGAAGCGGAAAGGAATCTTTTATCCAAAAATTACTAGTGAAGAAATGTGTTTTATAATGTTTTATTGTCGAACACGTGCACTAACACTTTCACAGATTTATCTAGATAATCGCCATACTGAAACTGTTTATAATAACTTCTTATCACTTTTAACTCACGTACTTCAACTTTGTATATTTAACTTTAGAATATTTTATAAGATTTCTCGTACTTCTGCTGCGTGTAACTTATGACGAAATGAAGGACTGATTGGCGACATGTAGTGTACTGAGAATTCCGTTGAACTGCGGGATCGACGTGGAGTGTACGGAAAATTTTGTATAACTGCGGGGCGACCGACTTCGAGCCTGGCTATTTATAGACTTGCCTTAAGATACACCTAAAGATTATAAATGAACTGCTATTGGCTAATAAAACGCGCCAACATTAGCGTCTATTTTACTATCCAATGAAAACCACTAATACATATTGATTTAGAAAATGTTCTAGAAGCTTTTTTTACCGAAAAGGCGCGAAACATTACGTAACTTCCTGGTTCCCGGTAACGATAAACAACTCATCCCCTTGCTGCAGTATTGTGTTATTGTTAACAGTTTCAATAGAGCCGTATATTATTATTTACCAATAATAATTACAATTATTAAACCTCTGAAATCAATGTTACATAAAAATACATATTCATATTAAAATAATTATTTACATTTGAGTAATTTGTGATACAAATTACCGTATCAAAATATATGACACCAACAAAGATACACTCTATATGACGATAGTGCCTTCTCTCTCTATGCAACCTTAGCATCCCCTTTTTTTTCTTTCTCAATTACTTACTACGCTTGACAATAAAAAAGTTATTCCTGTTTTGTTTTCCCTAGGATGCATAAGATATTTACAACTAACATTTATAAAAACTTATTTTAAAAAGCTGTATTACAATTTAAACAATTCCCTTTTTTAATTAAGTTTGTATTAACAGTTAGACCTTGATTATCCATCACTCGGTTAACCATTCTGCTCATTAACCATCATTTTTTTTTTATTTGGGTGGGGGGCTTTGTTTAGTGTTCTGGAATATAAATTCCCTGTAAGATCTGATAAATTTGATTTCATTTTGGATGGGATAATATTTTTGAGAGGTTTATGGAGTAAATTATTCAATTATTTTGGTGAGCCAGTCTGATATTGAATGTTTTGAAAATCTTCACAAATTTATTGAAAGCCAATGGATGATATGTAAATTTTTTATATCCCCAATCTTTATTTTTGTTTCCTTTAATGTGGTCAATTGCTTCAGTTTTTTGTTTTTCAAATCAAGTTTGATTAATTTACGTTGATATTTGAAAAGAAGCTAGAAACAGTGATGTGTATTGAATTTATTTCAAGGTGAGTCAAAATTGTTACACTAACATCCCTTAAGTTTACTCACTTAACATGTTTCGGGAAACGGTTGTTCCCATCCTCAGAAGCTAATCCGACTGGCCCGTGTTGTTGGTGTTTCCGTTTTGTGGACTGGATACTGTGGTGACATCTTGTGGTGGTGAAATGTACTTCCAGAGAGGATTTGGTGGCGGCAAATCAAAATTCATTAGATGTGTGTTGTGTTTTAGAATGGTGATCTTCTCCCATGCATCTAATTTGGCTGCAAATTTGGCTGATTTGACTAATGTAATATTGGGTTTGATGTTGTGATTAGTGATCCAAAAATGGTGTGAAACTGCAGATTTGTCCATTTGTTTGTATTTGATACATCTCATGTGCTCCTTTAGCCTAGTTTCTAGGTTTCTTTTTATCTTACCTATATATACTTTATTGCAATCTGAACAATTGATTTTGTAGATTCCAGCTCTTTTGTCTTGTGGAATGGGGTCTTTTAACTTGTTACAAAGTAATTTCTCTATGTTAAATTTGTGCTGTGGAGCTAGGCTGATGTTGTGTTTCATGAAAATCTTCTTAAATTTGTGAAATGTTCCTGGGTGGTATGTGAATTTCTTGAATTTTAGCTGTTTCTCTTGCTGGCTGAGATTGGTTGTGTCTTTGATGTGTTTCTGTCGTTTGAATTTTGCAATTTCTTTGTCATTTGTTGTTTTATTGTACCCATTATTTATTCCTGTGTCTACTATGTGCTGGTATTCTAACTGGTATTCTTGTTTATTTAAGGGGGTATATACCAGTCTATGTGTTAGGCTGTTTAGTACTGCATGTTTGTGTGTGATAGGATTGAAACTCTTATTTTTTATGTAATTAGTAGAGTGCGTTGGCTTCCTGTATATGACAAAGGTTAGGTTGTTTTGTTCTCTGATGATTTTTAGGTCTAAAAATGGTAGCATGCCTTCTTTTTCTATTTCCATGGTGAACTTTATTGATTGGTTCTGCAGGTTTAGTAAGGCTAAGGCGTCTTGTATGAACCTATTAGACAACAGCGAAGATGTCATTGACATATCTGTGCCAAACTTTAAAAATGTATGGGAAGGAAGTTGTTATGTGTGTTTCTAAGTAACTCAAATAGATCTGCAAGGAAAGGTGAAAGTGGGTTACCCATGGTTAAACCTGTTGGTTGTTGATAGAGCTTCTTATTGAAACTAAAGCAATTTTGTGTAATGCACAAATTGGTAAGTTGTATGAGGTCTTCTATTTCTTCTTCTGGCATGTTAGTCTGCTATAGCCATTTCTTTAATTGACGCTGGAGTTGATCTGTAGGGACACTTGGAAATAGTGCAGTGACATCAAAGGAAACTAATCTGTCTTCTGGTTCGAGTTCCAGGGATTTTATCTTCTGTATTAAATCTTCTGAATTCATTATGTTTTTGCTATTGAATTTTGGTAGTGAAGAGAATCTCTGAACTAACCATTAAACAGGAAGTAAACTTAAGTGTTGTTAGTGTAACAATTTCGACTCACCTTGAAATAAATTTGATTAATTTGTTTATCAAAGTTGTTTCAAAATTATTGAAGCTTACTTTTTCTAAAATATGATGCATATTCTTTTAAGTATTCCTCTTGAATCCAATGGTATACTGTAGAGTTCTATCAAACTTCTGAAGACTGCATATTGATGGGAAATTGGATTGAATTTATTCTTTTTAATACAATTGTCCACGCGTGTAGGTTTTCTGTAAATACCAAATTTTAAGCCATTTTTGTCTTTCATTATTTCTAAATCTAAAAAAGATAACACATCTTCAATTTCTATTTCACAAGTGAATTTGACATCTTTATCCTGCAGATTAAATAATTTTATTGCATCATCTTTGGATTTGTGTGGAATTATGGCAACAATATCATCAACGGCTTTTATCATTGAAGTTTCTAGATGGTTTATATGCAGTTTGGTGGCAGAGGGTTAATCATAGCTAAGCCATGTGTTTGCTTGTAATATTTTTTTATTAAAAGTGGAGAAGTTTTGATTTAAGTATATTTCAGTCATTGTTATTTCATCAATTTCCAAAGGAATTAAATCTATAGAAATTAACCATTTTTTTTTTGTTGAAGTGTTGAGATTTTATCCGTGGGAATACTTGTGAATAAAGCTTTAATACCAAAGGAGACTATGATATCTGTTGTTTGTATTTTCACATGTTAAATATTTTCAATTAATTGTAAAGAATTGTTAATACTTATACTCTCAAATTTAGTAAATGTATTGTGCTTTTTACTACTTTTCATTTTCTTACTATTTAGTCTCATTTCTTTAGTTTTCTTTGTATTAATTTTCTTTATTACTTCTGATAGAGTTTTCACTTTACTTTGCATATCATCAAAATTATGGGAGAGCAGGCAAACGTCATCTTACAAGCATTATATTTTGTGTTATTTCATGGTTGGTTGTCCAGAAGTGTCAAGCTATGGCAGATTTGTGTGTTTGTTTATATTTAACTGTCTTAGATGTTTCTTCAATCTAGTTTCTAGATTTCTTTTGGTTTGCCCTATGTAAAACGGATTGTCACACCGCTAAGGTGGATTGTAATTAAATTCCTGCTTGGTAAAACGTGTTCAGTTCCCTTAAAACGCATGTGTCAAGGTTTGTTCACAGTTACCAAGAATGGAAACCAGAATGAAAATGACAAAGTTACATTATTTCATTCCTGAGGATGGCATGTTAGATCCACATTGTGCATATTAGACTCTGTACTGTAGAAATTATTCAAGGTGACATGAAACAGCCACTAGAGTTCTCTATAGTTGCAAGCTGCAAAAATGAAATGAGAAGAAATCCCAGTAATATTCATCCTCACTCCTTCAGATCCATTGAGAGCTGGTTTCACAGTCTAAGCTTAAGCCAAAGCTTTAGTAAGCCATGGATGCTGCTTAACTAAGGCTTAAGCTTTGGTTTAAACTTTGTGAGTTTCACAGTAGGGCAACCAGCTCTGGCTTTACTGAGCTTAACAATAGAGTACGAAAAATAAAAATAACTGGAGAATGGGTAGAAAAAATTGTGGAAAGGACAGGAATGGGAGATATTTGGAGAACAGGAGAAAGAAATAACAATGGTTTCTGGATAACAATTAGAAACAGAGGGAGATATGAGGAAGCTTAGAGAATAAAAAATTGCTAGGGTTCTATAGGTTAGTAAAAAGGAAATAGGGATGAGAAGGGTATGTGGATTTTTGTAAAAGAGCGGAAAAAGAAGTGGTTGCATGTATGATAACAGGATCAATGCACCTGAGAGGGCTAAAAGGCAGAAAGAGGGGAATTTGTGAACTATGCACAGAGCATTATATGGTAGAATGAAAAGAATTAGCAGAATGGAGATGAAAAGTATGGAAGGAAAAATGGGACAAAATAGATGGAAAAATAGTAGCAATTAAAATGTTGACAAAAAAAGAATAAAAGAAAAATGAGAATATAGGGGAGTTTTTAAGAAAGTAAAGGAGAAATGGATTAAAAAGTAAGAGAGATAAGAAAGGTAGAAGGACAAATGGAGGAGGGAGAAGACGGATCGTAGGCGATTAAGGGTAGCAAGGGCTGCTCATAAGGCCAGGGTGCCAGGCAAAAGGAGCAGTATAGGTAGAACATAGCTAGCAAGAAAATTTGTACATAGGATAGGTTAGTTTATAAGCGAAATATTGTAAAAAAGGTTTGTGTATAAAAAGATGTACAAATAAAATTCATTCATTCATTCATTCATTCATTCAGTCATACTGAGCTTAACAATTCCACGGAACAGTAAAGTTGGTAACATTTACGCTTGTGCATCGAGTGAATTCCCATTGTTCGTTTAATGTGACGTTTCTAAAATAAGCTTTTGTAGGTTATCCAGCAACACAAAGTTAAAGTGACCAAAAAATTTGAGTCCAAACCTTGAACTTTACTTCTCAAGAAGTCAACATTCTCCAAGAAATTGTGAAGCAGCATAGAGTGCAATCAATCGGACAAATTACCATGGAGTAAGAAAAACCAAACAAGGGGGGAAATTGCGATAAGAAGGGTGAATTTGAATGGTGTGAAACAATGTTGATAGTTCTGCATGCTGTAAGTTTGGAAATGATGAAAAAATATCCAGCTGCAATTAGCATGCTTCCACTTGCGTATAACCTCAATGTTAAGGAAAGAATTGTTTGTGACGAGAGGCTTTGTTACTGAAATATACGTTATATGTACATATGACGGCAATGAGTGCGATAAAAAATTTGAAGTATAAATTTAAAATTTAGGGCATACCAAATTCAATTTTGCTTCTTACCAGTTGGTTTTATGTTTAATTGTATCAACAATAATTTCTGATACCATCATTGCCAACTGTTTACTTAATTGAAATCGCTCGTAGAATTCTCGGTCATTCCATATGTGAAAACATTCTAGATTGTCTTCTGTTTGCATACCTGTGGATTAAAATAATTTACATTTCCTTGTCACTAATATCGTCGTCTTTAGATAACACGACAACTCCTTAGCTTAAACCACAGTTCAGTATGGTTTAACCAAGCCATGTATAAGTTCAGGTAATCACTTGAACTGCTAACTGTAAAGGCTGGTTCACAACCGCCCGAGAACGGTAAGCAGAATGGAAATGAGAATGGGAAGCAATGCACCATGCAAGATATTGGTTCACAACAGCCCGGTAACGAGAACGGGAATGCATATCGATCACAAAGTGAAAGTCGATTTTGCGCATTGAGATTTCATTTGTTTTTAACTGACCGATGATATTTTTTCACCTACTTCCAATTTAGCCAAGCCAACGTCAAAATTCGATAGAGTAAACATTATCTAAATGCATATCCATTACATTTCTGATCCCTCTACTTATGCCAAGCTTTCATTCCTTTATTTAATGGCATACATTAAAACTGTTTATTGTTCTTTTTCTATTTCCACCAGTTTTAGCTGTTCTTTGTAGCTTTTGCAATTTATTTTTAGGTAATAGCCAATTTTGAGTTGCATATAAACAAGCTATAAATCATCCCTTCACCAGAGGAACCAACGTTGATTAGATTTGCGAGTGTCGGGATGAGGTTAGGAAGCACATTTAGTATTAATTCCTTCCAGTTTAATGTTTCCAGCTTGCGACTATAGAGAGCACTAGTGGCTGTTACATGTCACGGCCGCCTAAACAATCTCTAGAGTGAAGAGTCTAATATGCACAATAGGGAATGTAATATGCCGTGCCAGGAACGAGAACGAGAAAGAGAAAGTTAAAAGTTGGGCAACTCTTCTTTCCCGTTCCTGGGGCCCGGGAAGGCTTTCCGTCGGTTGTGAACACTCCCATTTGAATACATGTATTTCAACTTTCTCGTTCTGGTTACTGTTCTTGTTGGTTGTGAACCAGCCTTAAAACTCCACTGTAGTTTAAGCCTCCGCTTAAGCCCAATTTAAAGCTTAAGCTTAAACTGTGAAACCAGGTCTGAGCATTGGTTATCCATAGTTTGTTTATTTGCAGCTCAGAACTGGCTATTGCCTCAGAAAAAGAAGCAATAGCAAAAAACTGGTAGAAATTAACAAAGAACAACAAATAACTGTAATGTACAGTATTTTGGAGAATGCAAGCTATTGGAATTCATAAAAAGTCAACTGTGACATATTTCCCTCCATTATAGTGCTGTCTGGTTACTTTTGGAGACATTCTGTTTGTCCAGTTGATATCAGTACTGCAACTTCAGCCATAGTTGGTGTTAAATTGCTGATAGAGGCATTATCTTGCAGGACGTCAACTGTTGAGTTTAAACAAGTAATCCTTGGTTGGGTAGAAGCTGTTGCATTCGATGTGCACGTTTACTTGGGATTGTTTTAGTTCTTACATAGGCGTTCCACACCTTTTAATTATTTTTGCAACACAATTTCCCATTAAATACAATACAATGTAATATTTATCACTGGGAAGTGATTTTATCAGCTTGTGTTGTTTCAAAACAAAATTAAATTTACTGACTGGCTTGAAACTAGTAATTCCCATTGTAAGGTTGGCAGTACTTAGTTTAGTGTAAAGTCGACCATTTGAATTCTTGGGAACTGCTATTAAATTGTTTCTCCTATAATAAAGAAATAAAGTTTGGTACGACTAGAGGAATCAAAAATAGGGATAAACTTCAATATTGAATTATGGCCGGTATCACTATACAGACATAACACACGCATACACTGCACACCGTTTATTAATTTCAAAGCATCATTACATGTAATAAAGGATAAATAATGTGATGCTTTAGGTATTTTCATGAATATATTGTCGTGACCTCTAAACAAATGCTCAAAGGGAGGTAGGCGACTCGTTAATAAGGTACCAGGAAGTTAACAAATTAAATAAGGCGAGGCCACGACAAGGGACGCAGCTAAATGAAAATGAAAAATATTATAGGATATCTGATGAAAGGATGCCTACATGGTTCAGAATGGAAGAAAGGAGCTTTATACTATGGTAAATTAAACAGGGAAGACTTGGATGGTATTATGTTATATTGCTGAAAGTGGTTACATTACCTCCTTGATGTCATGTCCACTCGTCGAGGACGCCATACATCTTTGTGTATGGAGAGTGCATAACAACACGACCTGCCTGGTGCGCCTCTACTCACTGACTGACAAGCCACGCTACTTCAGCGTGGGACGCTATCTAAGCTTGCTTACCCCCACCACTCTTACGTAATCCACTATCCAGGCGGCCAAGGTCACGTACGCACTTAACAATGCTTGCATACGCCACAATATGCATTTTTGTTCCATATTACTATCAGAAGTTACATTGGATGCATCTCACCCATGGCATCATGGGAATTGGTTGCATTGTCTTTCTGCTGCCAACATTTGAAATTCCAACATAGCTGAAAACACGATTGAGGGCCCTAAGCCACAAGGCATAGCCAAGGGATTGAAGGTCCTCAGCCTCAAAGTGTAGCCAAAGGATCTGCACATCTAAAACTCGAAATGATTCACATTGGCAGCAATTCCTTCCAAAAGTCACCAAAACGGTTGCATAAAAGAGTGGGTGGGCTCTACATTACTGCCGGAGCAACATTTACTACACCAAAACATTCCTCATTAACTAAGGATTATTGTGGATAGCAAAACACCCCGATTTTGTAAATTAAAAGCTTCTATTTTGCAAGTGGTTTTTAGCTTACGTAAATATTATTGTTACGTAATATTTGCAAAAATGTTGTTATGTAATTATTAAGCTCCATGTTGAGGAACGCCACTTTGAGAATGTTATTGGGCCTCGTTGTGTGTGTTGTCAACTTTAAAAAAAAATTATTTAGCTGGATGCTGGATAAGAGATGTGAGAATCCCCACGTATGTGTGTCACTTACGAAGAAGTTATTTAGGTTACGTAATGAAGATACACTTTGATGTTGTTTGATGCTTAGGACGCCAAAGTTTATAATGAAGATGATGTTTGTTTTACGTAATATTATTAAAGTTATTTGCCTTGGCTGCTTTCAGTCGCACTATAGTAACAGAGTTCTTGTAGGGTTGTGATAAGACAAGAATTAAAATACGTCACAGAGTTTACTTTTTAATTTCACTTCTTTTTATTTCTCTTTATACTTGCACATTTATAACACAACACGTTGTAAAAGAAAAACTGTGAGCACTTCATATATATATATTCTAGCGGAGAACACAGTTTTTACCATTTGTACTTTACAACATCTTGTCCACGACTTTTACGTCTGCTCTGTATAACATCTTGCCCGCGACTGACTAAATTCAACGGTAAAAATCTTATAGCTTCGGTAACGCCAGTCTCTTATTGGCTAATTCTAGTCCAGTAGAATTTAAGTATTCAAACTAAAACTTTTTCTTTACTGTTGATTGGCTAATTCCAAACTGTAAGCAAAATTACGTTATTACCAATCTTTTCATAACCAGTATTTTTTTAAAACTCCAGACACATTATTGTCACCAAAATTACATTATTACCTCATTATTAACAACCTAAAACATAGTATTCTCACAGTTTTTGCACTATTAGTGTATATAAACGTTTACATATCACTAATAAATACGTTTACAATAAAAATAAGTATTAAAAATGACTTTATATACAATATAAATAACAATTATATACATACTGCTCTCAAGGTGGGCTGTTATTGAATTTAACTATAATAAACACAATTAATATCATTTAGGCATTAAAATACTGCCTCAATTTTCACCATAATCTAGTATCAAAGTAGTATCAAAACTAGTAACGGATCTACATTTAGAAAATGTTTACTCTATCAAATTTTGATGTTGGCTCAATTCGAAGCAGGTGAAAGAGTATCATTGTTCAATTGTAAACAAATGGCGTCCTAATGCGTAAAATTGAATTTCTACTTTGTTATTGAGATGGTCATCAAATGCATTCCCATTCTTGTTTCTGTTTTCTGGTTATAGTGAACCAGCCTTTAGTGTCAAGTAAACTATTTCACATTTGCCAGGTAGGTATTTTGATTTCAAGTGTGTACTGTATCTGCAGGAGAAAGGGGGTGGATCACCCTCAAATCAAGCAAGGGCAATGGTGGCCCTACAGCGACAGAAGACTGCTCTAGAGGAGCGAGGTAGTAAACTACTGGAGGAACAAGAGAGACTTGACAAAGCAATACAGAAGGAAACAGAGCAACTCCAAAGTGCACATCTGTCTCGACAACAAATTGAGTCAACTCTCCAAGAAATGGAGTCACTTGAAACTGAGGAAAACCAAGGGTATGTACTATATGAACAACTTGTTTTATTCTCGCTGATTTGGTGTTTCTTAATAAACCTCAACATATCCTGTTAGTATACAGATTTGAAAGTGAAAACTTCACTCATTTGTTACATTATGATGCAATAACAGGGTGGAATTGTTGAAACAGGAATAAGGAGCACTGTTATACATCCAATTCTGTTTGCTTCTGGTTATTGGAAGCAAGTACTTTTATTGTTTTCTGCACTGTGAATATACAGTATAATATACTGATATTATCTAGGAATTGTATTTATTTGGGAAAATTATTAATAGTAATAGATTTGACTAATTTTGAAGATTTAGAAGCTAGTAACAGTGATGTGTCATAATTTAAAATAAAGAGAGTTGAGGGTTGTAACACTACATCACTATAATATTCTTACTTGAACGCGTTTCGGGAGACGGTTTGTTCCCATTGTCAGCATGTCCTCAACTGATTTTGCCGGTCATTGTCTGGGATTGTCCCAGCAAAATCAGTTGAGGACATGCTGACGATGGGAACAAACCGTCTCCCGAAACGCGTTCAAGTAAGAATATTATAGTGATGTAGTGTTACAACCCTCAACTCTCTTTATTTTAAAGTAATAGATTTATTTCCATCTTTTTTTGTTACAATATTACAAATGAAACTTAAATCTAAAACATTTTAAAAAATCTACTGCATCTATAAACTAACCTCCCATACTTTAACTCCCAGGTTGAATGTGAGCCATTCCATGTGGTCGCAAAAATTTTCACAAAATTGACCATCATGTCTCTGATTCACTTCAAATTTTGTTCATGGATTACAAAAACAAAGTGAATTATATACAAGGGTCGGCTGAGAAGTCCCAGGCCTCACACAGATATGACGCCACTAGGCCAGTTAGACAGTAGCATCATATAGTTTTACTCTAGATTAGCTTGTATCCTTAGCTACAGGTGAATAGCTTGTTTAGTTTTTGAATGACAACATTTTAAACAAGACAACTTGAGAGTTTTCACGAAAATGGGGGATTTGGAAATACTTCCATTTGAAAGGCTTAATGCCTAAAGAAATCGAGGAGATAATGAAGAGTACATGGAAAGGCTCTGCCCCTTCATATTCAATGATTGAAAGGTGGGTTGCAGAATTTAAAATGGGATGTACAAGCACTAGTGATGAGCCTAGCTCTGGACGCCCTGTGGAAGTCAGAACTTCAGAGATGCTTGAAAAAATTCATTGTTTAGTACTGGAAGACCACAAATTAAAGTTGTTTGATATAGCAGATGCTGTAAACGTATCAAAAGAACGTGCGGGTAATATTTTAAGTAATGTTTTGGGGTTTCACAAGGTCTGTGCGAGGTGGGTGCCATGTTTGTTGACGCCTATCAAAAGTTGCATAAAAAAACTGTTTCTGTTAAGAATGTGGAGTTCTACCATAAATATCCCAATGAATTTTTGAGACGGCTTATTACCATGGATGAATCACTACACTCCAGAAAGTAAATCACAGTCAAAACAGTGGATTGTGCCAAGTGAACCAACTCCAAAAAAGGCAAAGTCAATTTTGTCAGCTAACAAGGTTATGACGAGTGTTTTCTGGGATGCACAGGGAATTATTTTTATTGATTACTTGGAAAAGGGTAAAAGTATCACTGGCGACTACTATGCAAGCTTACTGCAACATTTGAGTGATGAGGTGAAAAGACAAAGACCTCATTTGACAAAAAAAAAAAAATCTTGTTTCATCACGACAATGCACCGGCCCATCGTTCAATCATTGCAATGGGGAGAATTTGTGAAATAAAGTTCGAATTGCTTGAACATCCACTCTATTCACCAGATCTAGCACCCAGTGACTACCACCTGTTCCCTAATCTCAAAAAATTTCTTGGAGGACGAAGATTTCACAGCAACGAGGAGGCCTTTGATGCGATAAACAACTATTTTGAGGACCTTGATAAATCGCACTATAGAGATGGTTTAATTAAATTAGATCACTGGTATGACAAATGTATTACCCTTTCTGGAGATTATGTTGAGAAATAAAAAAAAAAAAAATTTTTTTTTAAAATGTTGTTTCCATTGAGAGGCCTGGGACTTATCAGCCGACCCTCATAATAGATTCTTATTTTTTTAAATCCCAATATTTTTTTTAAATATTGCACAATCCAACTTTTGAAAAGTGGCACACCTTTAAATTAGAATATCTCACAAGCGATAATGATAATATTATGTTCAAAAGTGTAATGAAAAGCTTAATATGTGATCGTTTACTTGATATTTATTATAATTCATATCATTAACTACTTACATCGATTTTTAAAATCCAAACATTTAAAAACTATATATCCCTATTAACCCCCAAGTTTAAATTTCTATAAAAATTATAAATAAATTCATTGTAGTTTTTGGTATGTATTTACATAAAACAAAGATGGGATCCTGTATAGTTAATTTTAAATAAAATGATGCGTAATGGGATTCCAACGTGGCGCTGCTGGAGAGTAGCAGCAGCAGTCTGTCATTGGATGCCTTGTCAACTGTTCACAACACTTTAGCTGCACTAGTTTGTTCACATGTAACTTAAATTTGGTGTACAGTTGAGTAACATTCGAGCTTTCAATCCTATCGTATGGGAGCCAATTTAAATGTGCTACAAATTAAATGCACATTTTCTGGTTATTATTGCGTTATTGGTTGATGGAATAAATGAATTTAGCTCTAAGATACCAGGGATCACTTTCACATTGCTGTATCTTGCCTTATAATGGTCACTATTGAAGTAGATAATTTCTTTACGTTATTTGCACCACGCTTTGGGCGTCAATTTTGAAGTAGGTTGTATTGAAGGAGTTGTATTATATTTCAACTGTTGGGAGCCTAACTTGAAGTAGTTGCAACCACACATATGGTACCCGGTAGCCTTGGCCCCAAATGTACTTTCCAGTGGCGTTTGTCCCAAATGTTTAAAAAAATATTAACTTTGTAATTTTGACTGTTTCTTTAAATATTATATTTTATGTTTGCCTCGGCTGCGTCAGTATTATTGTTAGGGACATGTTTCTCTTTGCAGGGTTGTGGTGCGACTGAAGAATGTAGGCTTACACAGATTTTAAGTTTTTCTTCACTCCATTTATTAATGCTTGACACGATTTAAATAACACTTCACTGATATAGAGAGAGCTGTGAGATTTTTTTAAATTAATTACTTGCACTTTTTAACATGTAAACTATTTTTTTGTCTCACACAAAATACTTCTCGAGGACGTGTCTCGCGCCCAGTTATGAGCACCGTCTACAAGCAACTGAACTCTAAATTTGTAAATTTTGCTATATTTCAGTTTCTGATTGGCTAATCCTAACCCAATAGAATATTTCTATTTAACTAAAGCTTTTTCTGGTTGTTGATTGGCTATTTTATAAACTGTCTCAAAATTTACATTATTGTTGCTCCAATAATGACTAGTAGCATTTAAACTTTCAAATTCATTATTGTCTCAAGGTTACCTCATTGTTAGCAACTTTTAACCTATTATTCTCACAGCTCCTACATTATTAAATTACGTAATACATTCACATAACATTATTAAACATGTACATAATAATATAAACATATACAATGACTGTAATATACACTGTTTATATATTGTTACATACACATATTGTTTTAAGGTGGGCTGTTATTGAATTTATATATTATATAATTAGACTGAAATCATATAAGTGTTAAAAATACTGCCTCACTATGTTCAAAACCACTTCTGGATTATTCATGACATTGTTACTTTGTACCACACAGTTGCTGTTATCAGTGGGTGGTACTTTGTTGGTTTGTTTGTTTGTTTGTTTTTTTTTCCCAGCATGCATCACTTAGTTTTAGGTCTGTTGACAAGTTTAAGTTTTCAATTTTTAAGTTTGTAAGCATATTGCGGGTAACTAATCTTAATGGTTTCTGCCTTGTCTTATGCTTGAAAACATTAAATGGACTGAAATAATAGTCATAGCTACGTTTCTTCCGTTCACTCATTATGCACTTTCAGAAACCACAGAGCTAAAAATGAACTTCTAACGCAAAAAGCTGAGCACAAAGTAACATTTAAAATAAAACAGCAGAGAGAGGCTTTATAGAATATAAGATTCCGGTTGCTAAGTTACACCAAACGCCGGAAGTGATAGCCTGTCACGTTCGTACTGCATAACACATCGGTCAGCGCTGCGTGTTGCTACATTGTAAAGATCTCAGTCAGCAGTCTTATTGTTTTAAAACCTTTGCGCTAGCACAAATAAACTGTTTAAAAGCGTACTTCTAAGGAAGATCCCATTCTGATGTTAACAGACTTAAAACAAAATATATAACAGACTCCTCCTGTAGTTTTTCCAGATTTTAATATTAGGGGTTAAATATGATATTGCGGTTTAAAATATTCATACTTAAAAAGTTGATTGTTTTTCTATTAAAAAAAAATAGTATTTTATATAAAGAAAACCAGAATGTTTTTATCTACAAAACTGTGTATTGTTCTTATCCCTGACCATTCTGTATGTCAAGAATAAATTTAAGAAAGAACAGTTGCACATAAATGTCAACTTGATATGCTTCCAGGTTACTTCGGAAACTCCAGGCACTGGTGGTTCTGAATGAGAGTCTGAAACAACAGGAGATGGAGTTTAGGGAACAATGTCGTCTCGAGTTGGCAAGACTGCAGAAACTTGTCAAGTAAGTCCATTTTATTGCACTTTGGAAGTACAACTTGGACATTTCTCCACTGTTATGGGATACATCACTAGGGTCTGGTGATATTTGAGTTATTAAGTTCTATTCAAAACCCACAACTGTTTCTCAAATACATACCTCTTACTTGTGTTTCAAAGGTTAGTTGTATTCTACCTGATGGCTTTTTTATTTTCTCTACCATATTCATAGTAGGAGAGAAGGCATTGTACCAAAAAATTGGATACTGAGATTTCAACGGAAATACATGTTTTGAGGCCCCTGAATCCAAATAAGACATTTTTTAGAAAAATGTCTATTTGTACAGTGTCTGTGAACAGCATAACTTAAAAACGAAAAGCCAGATAAATACCAAAAATGGTGTTTAACTTCAGCACCTTCTCAACATAGTCTCCTTTCCATCCAATACACGTTCAACGTTTCTCCAATTTTTTTAACCTTCCCAAAGAATATGATTTTTCGAAGCCTGCAAAATATGGTTGTTTCTGCCATGATGTGTTCACTGGACATGAATTTCAGCCAATTTTTCAGGTTTGTGAAGAGGAAGAAGTCACTCAGAGCCAAATCTGGAGAATATGGTGGGTGAAGTGGCAGTTCATAGCCCAATTCCACAAATTTTACAATGGCAATGGCTGACTTGTCTGCGGGTGCATCATCCTGGTGAAAGAGAACCTTTTTCTTCACCAAATGGAGTCGTTTCTTTAGCAATTCCTTGTGAAACTAATCCAGCATTGCGGTATAATATGAACCTGTGGTCGTTTTACCCTTTTCCAGGTAGTGGATGTCTATCACCCCTTGTGAATCCCAAAAGACAGCTGCCATGATTTTTCCTGCCGACAGAATGGTTTTCGCTTTCTTTGGAGCACGAAATCCACTGCTTTGTTTGGTTTCAGGTTGATAGTAATGGATCCAAGTTTCATCAACCCTGATATAACACTGCAAAAACTCATTTGGGTTGCGCTGGAACATGTTCAAACATTCCTGTGAAATGGTCACACGATTCCATTTGTTCTCAACTGCGAGCAGTTGCGGCACCCATCTTGCTGACAGCTTTCTCATACCCAAAAACTTGTGCAGAATGTTATATACCCGTTCACTCAAGATGTTTACGGTCTTGGCTATCTCACAGTCTTCCAACACAATATTGTGAACTTTGTTCACTATTTCTTCTGTTGTGACCTCAACCAGCGGTCCTGTGAACATGGCATCTCTTGTGCTCGAACAGTCACATTGAAATTCTGTGAACCATGCCATGTGATGGAGCAGAGTCCCCATAAAACTTGTTCAGCTTTTCTTCCGTTTCCTTCACTGTCTTACCACACAAAAAGTAGTGCTTTATCAGAACACGAAATTCACTTTTCTCCATTTTCTACAAAGCAACACACATCTGCTTATTTTAGATGCTCTCAACAATGTTCTAAGAAACAAATGATGACGAATTTCTGCGATTACACCCAGAATAGATGTAAGATTTGCATGACAACAAGTAACCTGTGATTAGAATGCTATCTCTCATCAAAGTCATGGACCTATTAATCCGCCCTCATATATGCATGTTTCACCTGAGAAGGGTTAATGAAAATTGTTAAAGCATTTTTGAGTAAATTAATAACAAAACAATTTCGATGTAAAGGGAGTTTGAGGTGAAGAGATTTATTTGAAAATCTTTGACTAATTTTGAAGATTTAGAAGCTAGTAACAGTGATGTGTCATAATTTAAAATAGAGAGAGTTGAAGGTTGTTACACTACATCACTAAAATGTTCTTACTTGAACATGTTTCGGGAGATGGTTTGCTCCCATCGTCAGCATGTCCTCAACTGATTTTGCCGGTCATTGTCTGGGGAATGTGTGTGGCTAGAGGTGTTCTCTGGTGCTGGGCTGATGAACCTCCAAAGGCTGCTGGGTGGTGGCAGTTTGAAATTCATTAGTGATTCCTGTGTTTGACGATATGTATTTTTTCCCAGATGTCCAATTCATTGCTGCTGTTAATCGGTTTTAAGAATTTTATGTTCGCAGTGATATCATGGTTTGAAGACCAGAAATGATGTGCTACTGCTGATTTATTTGGCTGCTTTTCATATGCTCTTTAAGTCTTATTTCAAGATTTCTTTTGGTTCTTCCTATATATGCCAGGTTACAGTCATTACAAACAATTTGATATATACCAGCTGATTTATCATTGGGGATAGGATCTTTTGTGCTGTTGCATAGTAGTTTCTGTATATTGTGGTTATTCTGTGGAGACAGGGTGATGTTGTATTTCTTGAAAATCCTTTGAAACTTATGATGTGTCCAAGGGTGATAAGTGAATTTCCTATATGCTTGTGGTTTTTGTTGTCTGAGTAAAGTAGTCGTACTACTTTGAAAATCTTTGTGTCACTTCCTTGGAAAATGCTGATTTTCGCTAAAAAGTGTTGTTTATCCAACATTTGTTTTTGAGTTCTGCTATTCACACAGTGTCAGCCTGGAAATCTGAAGAACTTTGGTTCAAAACTGTGTCTTGGTATTGTTTATAGAGAAGCACAAGACAGTGCAACCCCAAATGGGGACAGTGACCAGATAACTCAGCAGTTCGAGGAGGAGAAGGAACGTGTGGCCAAACTGCGACTGTTGCTGGCTAAACGTAACCGTTCCATTGCAGCTCTGCAGAGACAGCTGGATGAGGTTCCTGGTCGTGCTGAACTGGCACAGTACCAGCGTCGCTTCTTGGAGCTCTACAACCAAGGTGAGTATCCAGAAATGTGGCACCATTAGGGAATACGAGACCCAATGTGCATCTCTCTTTGTGAGGCTTAAGTGTTAGTATATAAAGTCTGTGGCACTGTTGAGCCAATATTCAGGGCACCTTTAAGGAGCAGTCCTAGCAGAGGATGCCTAAATGTATTTTCCAGAGTCTTTATTTTGAAGCATGGCCATATTATAGGGATTGCTTGCCCTGCACTATGTTATTTCTGTTCACTCTCCATGTGCCAGCTAATACAGAGTGAGCCAAAAGACTCCAAACCGCCTGCGCGGTGTTTTTCCTGTCTGCATCCTCAGCACTTGTTGCCCGTCTGCTGCTATCACAGAAAGCTACTTTTAAAGACTGTACTTATAACTTTATGAAAGGAAATGCTGAAGAACAAAGTATTCTTATTCTGTAGGTCCTGAGTTGTAACCTAGAATGGAGTGAGCTACCCGAATCCTCGGAAGAAGAGGGCAACTCTTCAGCTCTAGGGACCCCAAGCTCATTTGAGCATCATTTCATGCACTTTTTTCACCCTCTGAACTGTCTTCATCCATACATTTTAGGTACCTCTTTAGGAAACTATCCATCATGGAATTTTTGGGGAGAATTTTCCAAACGATGACCGATGTTGTCTAATGTTTCTTCGGTAAGAACTGAACGCCGTCTTTTAGATTTCTTAGCCTGAACACTTAACTGTGGCCTGAAATTTACTGTAAAGTTCATGGATTGTTGTACGGCCTGGAACTTTTACACCTGGGAATCTTCCTGCAAATCTTACTTTCACTTGGCGAGCTGACCGAGTTAACACATACAAATAATAAATAATTACACGCTGTGCAGTAGAAAACATATACTGAGCCATAATATAATTTGTGACTAAGTACAGGACAAAATAATAAATAATTCATAATAAGTGAACTACATCACATCACTGTCAACTCAAAACTGCAGTTCACACTGCACAGCAAAACCACAACAGCATGACTTTGTTTATAGCAGCAGTGCATTATTATGTTTTTATCATATTTCCACACGTCCAGTGGAAAAACACTGCGCAGCCGATAATGTTGTTCATAAAATACCCTTCTGGGGTAACTTAAAACATAAATTGTAAAAATCTACTTTTACACGATCAAATTTTCGTCAAATTCAATACATTACAAGGCTTTTCAAGAGTTGTAACAGCTTCACAACTTTTCTTGTCAAATTGCTTCCAATACTTTTAAAGTCTTGAAAGCAAATAAGGACATACTCTAAATGATCAAAGATTTGACAATGATTTGATGGCTTCAGCCAATGGAATGCGAGTATTTACAGTGCGTCACGAAATATGCAACATGGCTACCCGGTCAAGGCATGTCATATGCAAACTGATTAGGTTATACATAAGCTGGTCATGTCTGTATGTCTAGGACTCAGTGGATTACCACAACAGGATGAAGCAGATGAAGGCATATGAAGAAATAATTGCCAGGCAGATTTCCAAACTAAGTATACATTAATTCAATATTATATAGTGTGGTTAACCTATCAGTTGGTGTTATTTCCATTGTATTCCATAATCGTATTGTGATTTCATTGGATATAATATGTGAAAGTGCTACATAATATTAGACAACAATATTTCATTGCAAATTGTTATACTGTGAGCAAATAATAAATTGCTTTGTGCATAATAAATTATCAGTGCGTTCTGAAGGGTTTCAGTTTGAAAAAAAGACAGCTTGTCAATACAGATTTATAACATTGTCAACTCTTGTCCAATCTTGTCACATAGGTATTCAAAAATATTTGACAATTTTTCTTGTAAACTCTTGAATTGAAAAAAGAGTTTGATCGTGTACAAGGGGCTTTAGACAAACCCACACACCCTGGAAGAATTAAAACAAAATATCCGCCAGGAAATTGCCAGCATTTCTCAACGTGAACTACGTGGACAACAACGGTGGCCAGTTCCAGCATCTTCTTTCATAAAGTTGGTAAGTAAAGCCTTTAAAAGTAGTTTTAAAATGTTGTATGGTTTCATCCGCGCCTTTCTATGAGTGCCGAGAATGCAGACAGGAAAAACACTGTGCAGGCGGTTCAGAGTTTTTTGGTTCACTCTGTAGTTGACACAAAGTCTGTGCTGTACAGAGGTTGATACAGTGTAGGACTACATGTTTCATTGTTATAGTTTGTTAGTGCTGTTATAATGTCAAAAAGTCTAAATACTTTGGTACACACAATCTTCATTTATGATTTCTGAGTGACAATAAGCTCTTGTAGAGAAAAAAGACAGATTCTCTGCTGTTTGTGCACAACACAGAGAAATGCTTCATAATCTTGTGAATAGATTTAGGGAAACAATTTCTATTCTTGATAAGAAACTGCCTGACCTTACAGAGGAAAAAAATCGATGACATCAGAGAAAAGTTGGAATAAATCTCTGAGAATGCTTGCACAGGAATCAGGAATTTCATAAACCTCGGCTTGAAAGTCACTAAAATTTTCAAATTAAATCCCTATAAGATAGTTGTAGATGTGAGTAGAGTTAATTTCTGCAATTGGGTGTTGGATAATTCTAATGATCACTCTATTGACCCACATGGCTTTATTTACATGGTCATGTTAATACAAATGTTGTTAAAAGGTGTGAGAGATGTGTAGACATCAGTTCCAACATCTTCTATGACGAAAGTATGTATAAATTCCATGAGAAATCATGCACTTCAATTTAAGGTGCTATAAATATCTCTGGCAAACAGGGTGATTTCTGTTAGACTGGCTCTGCATTAAAATGAAGGATTTTATTTTTAATTATTATTATTATTATTATTATTATTATTATTATTATTATTATTATTATTTATTTATTTATTTATTTATTTTTTTATTTATTTATTCCATTTATAAGCTGCCTTTAACATCTAAGGTCATATTGCCAGCCTTGCCTTTGGAATAATTGCTCATCGGCAGTGATGTTCACTGATTTTACTATGATGTTAATCTTTGGGTTTGTTTGATTTCACACACTTATTTACACTCTCACTCATACTTCCAGACTCTAAGGAGGTTGGGGAATAACCCTGGCTAAAGAAAAATTTACATCCTCCAGTTGGGAATTGAACCTGGGATCTCTGGATTTGGAAGAGCTATCCACTGGAATACAGAGGCAGTCAACGAAGATTTTGTTGTACTTTAAAGAGAGAAATTTTGTGTGTGTGTGTGTGTGTGTGTGTGTGTGTGTGTGTGTGTGTGTGTGTGTGTGCATGCGCATGCATGCATACTTGTGGCATGGTGGGGGGTGACTGATTTTGATAGTTCTGTTCCTGTTGTAAAAGCATTGTTCTTCCCAACAGAAATAGGCCATATAATATTTTCATATATTTTAAAATTGGGCTTTGGGGAGGATTTTTGTATTTCTCTTCTACTCCTTGGCTACAGAGTACAATAGGAGAACTAAAGTAAGTGCAAAAGTTAAAGGCATATGAATGCTGGCCAATTGCAGTGCAGAGTGTTGTTGCCAAGTGTAGTAAGCATGTACTGGCGGTAACTACGAGTGCGGTTTGATAAATTCTCGGAATGGAATAGAGAAAAATGTACTTACATCACTGAAACGTTTTTTTTTTTTCAATGTAGTCTCCTTGTAGATTAATGCACTTGGTCCAATGATGTTCCAGTGCCTTGATCCCATCCTTGATAAGATTCCTCCAGTTGTCAACTCCAGCTATCAACTCTTCATTTGAAGTGAATCTTCGTCCACCAAGAAAAATTTTCAATTATGGAAGTTTGACATAGCCATATCAGGTGAATAAGGCAGATGTGGCAACAATTCATACCTTAGTTCATGTAATTTTACCATGGCGACAGCACATGTGTGTGGGTGCGCATTGTCTTGATGGAACATGACTTTTTTCCTTGCTAAACCTGGCCTTTTTTCGCATATCCTTTGTTGCAATTTGTCCAGGAGGTTAGCATAGTATTCTCCAGTAATTGTTTGCCCAGTGGGGAGATAATCTACAAACAGAATCCCCTTCACATCCCAGAATACTGATGCCATGATCTTTCCAGCCGAATGAATTGTCTTTGCTTTCTTTGGTGGCGGAGTATAATAGTGCACCCAAGTTTCATCTGTGGTCATAAACCAGTGCAAAACATCTTGTTCGTTTCTCCTAAAACGGGCCAAACATTGTTCCGGTATTTCCATTCTCATGCGTTTTTGATCCAGCGTCAAGAGTCGTGGCACCCATCTCGCAGATAATTTTTTCATCTTTAATTCTTCAATTAAAATGTGATATACCCTTTCAGATGACATCTGGCAAGCATGAGCAATTTCACGCACTTTCAATTGGCAATCTTCCATGACCATTTTGTGCACTTTTGCAATGATTTCTGGAGTAGTGACACACATTGGCCGACCACTGCACAGATCATCATCTAAGCTCTCCCAACCAAATTTAAATTCATTTGTCCACTTGGCAACAGTTGAATATGAAGGAGCAGAGTCCCCCAGTGTATTCTGGAAGTCCGCATGAATGTCCTTTGCTTTCATACCTTTCTTTACGAAGTACTTAATCACTGCTTGAATCTCAATTTTTTCCATCTTCGCAAATCACTACGCGGGAACAACAACAGAGCCAGGTCACCACTACAGCTTTCTTCCAAGAGCACTGATGTGGCACATGTTTAAGGCAACAGTCCAATGAATATCACGTGAACAACTTGTTGCGCTAGTGCTGACTCGTCATGGTGATTCCGAGAACTTATCAAACCACCCTCGTATATACATCAGAATACATTAAATATCCGTAAAACATAAAATCCTACCTTGTGGTGTTGGCCCATGACATGCATTAGATTGGAGAGTTTTTAAAAAAGTTGTATACATTAAATACAATGTTTCTGCCTTGAGTATGAATCACTTCATGTTTGTTAATTGAGAAATCACTTGTTCCAGCTTCGACAGGCATGTTCACACACTTGTATCACACATACACGGGAGAAGAAAAATTAATAATTTAATTTATGTATTAACAATATTTCAAGTCGTCCTCCATGGTGTAGTGGTTACCATGCTAGCCTCTAGTTCCTGAGGTTGCAGGCTCAAATCCGGCAGAGGGCGATGAATTTTTTTCGGGCATAAAAATCCTTAACATGGTTTCCTTTGGAAGGGAAGTAAAGCTGGTGGTCCGTGTTATAGCTTTATGGCGCATAAAAGAACCTCAAGCCTGATAAAGAGGCTTCTGAGCAAAATTATTGGTCTTTCACCCCCAATATAGAATGGGATGCTAAGGACCACAGCAGTTAAAGAGCGTCCATAAATAAAACTCAATTAATTATTAACAATACTTCAGCTCTAGTTTGAAACATGGCTTAACATATGCCTGGTCACTTTAATAATAAAATAACATGTACCTGCTCTGAAAATGAACTGAACATTAACTAATTCCTTTTCAAACTGCATGGTTCACATTTTCATAGTATCCTGTATGTTTATATTTTAGATGAGTGTTATGAGAAAGGAATGATTGTACTTTTCAGCCTTTTCAATGTTGAAATTTGAGTGATGGTAACCATGTGAAGATAAAAGGTGCATAGCTCACGTTCTAAGTATCGTAGAGACAGGATTTTTGTACAGCCATGATGAAGCAGTATTTTTAACACTTAAATAATTTCAGTCTAATTATGTAATATGTAAATTCAATAACAGCCCGCCTTGAAGCAATATGTATGTAATAATTTGTAAAATGTATGTAACAGTCATTGCATATGCTTATATTATTGTAAACATGTTCAATAATGTTATGTGAATGCATTACGTAATTTAATAATGTAGGAGCTATGAGAATAATAAGTTAAAAGTTGCTAACAATGAGTTAACCTTGAGGCAATGAGTTTGAGAGTTTAAATGCTACTAGTCATTATTAGAGCAGCAATAATGTAAATTTTGAAACAGTTTAAAAATAGCCAATCAACAGCGAGAAAAAGCTTTAGTTAAATGCAGGTATTCTATTGTACTAGGACTAGCCAATCAGAGACTTGAAATACAGAGATTTACAAGTTTAGACAGTTGAAATCTATTCAGTTGCCTGCAGACCGTGATAGTAACTGGATGCAAGATGCATCCTCTAGAGAAATATAATACGTATTCGTGTGAGACAAAAAATAGGTATACGCGTTAAAAAAGTGCAAGTATTAAATAAAAGAATCTCACAGCTCTCGATATCAGTGAAGTGCTATTTAATTTGTGTCAAGAAATTAAAACTTAAAATTTGTGTAAGCCTACATTCTTAGTCGTACCAAAACCCTGCATAAGAGAAACGTGTCTCTAACAATAATACTGATGCAGCCGAGGCAAATATAAACATATAATATCTAAAGATACAGTCAAATTACAAAGTTAATATTTTTTTTTTTAAATTTGGGGCAAAGGCCACCTGAAAGTACATTTTGGGGCGAAGGCTACCGGAAACTGTTTACTATACATGCGTTTGCAACTACTACAAGTTCGGTTCCCCAACAGTTGAAATATGATACAACTCCTTCAATACAAACTACTTCAAATTGACTCCCAAAGCATGGTGCCAATTCCTACAACAAAACAGCTTCTTCGATGATCAGTCTTAGTTATAACATTGGTATATATGTTTTTAAAATATTTATTGGAGCATAATTAATGAACATCAAATTCTCAGTTCAGGTACATAAGATGTGTGTACCACATTCAGCAGCACTGGTAGGAGGGGCAAGCGTGATTCGCTGGAGTCTACAGCATGACGATCCACTTTCATATGCCTTTAACTTTTGCACCTAGTAGATGCTAGTACATGCTATTAAACGATAAAGTGGTACCTCCAGCAAATGTAACAATGAAGAGGGGGGGGGGGTTGAAAGGAAATTTAAACCAAGCAATGTTAATGATTTTCTAAAACATAGTGCTTTCTTCAGAATTCATCAAACAGATTACAAGGTCTGGATCACATATACAGAAGATTAACTTGTTTAATACTATAGCATAATATTCTTTTCCATTTTCTGGGAAGTTGTATTGTGTGACAGGTCACAGTGATATATAACTGTTCTTTCTTACTGTATTGTTTCAGTTGCAGCAAAGCACAAGGAGACCAAGCAGTTCTATACCCTTTACAACACCCTGGATGATACAAAACTGTATCTGAGCAAAGAACTGACCCTGCTCAACTCCATTCTCGACAACTACTCAGAGTGAGTATTGCCTGGTTGCTTTTGTAAACTAAATATAAACAATCTGATGTATTACATCTGCATAACTTTATCTACCCTGTATCATTTATTACTGAGAATACAAATTATTCTTATGAAACTTTATTTTTCTATCTACTTCATTTCGTTAGGATACAAAGACAACAGCGATAGTCAAATATTTAACAACTGGACGCTATATACTGGCCTTAAAATTCCATACTGTTTCCATTCAATCACGAGAAACAATTGAAAATTGATAGGATTTCAAAAGAATGTCAAAGTATTGAACAAATCAAACTATTAATAACGGATATCTTGGAAATGGCTAATGCTATAGAAAAGTTCATTGAAATAAATTATGTGTTGTAAAGAGATCTACATTTTTTTGTGGAACGTGTTTGTCTATTGCTTAGCGTTTACCAGTTATACAAGATTATACAAAATTGCTTCCTAATGAAGAGGACTTCACAGACTATTCCCAGAAAATTCAAAATATACATTTTATTTGTCATGTAAATTTACATATAAAGGGTAGTTTGGGATGAAGGAATTTTCTTGAAAATCTTCATGTTGCATCTTTGGAAGGTACTGAACCTAAGTACTGGCTTTTCGTTTTTGAGTTACACCTAACCACTCCCCATATCTTTTAAAATTGCTTTTTTTTTAGATTTAGGGGGCCTCACAACATATATTTCTGTTGAAATCTCAGTATCAAATCCGTCTAAAGATGGTTTAGAGAAGAATGGTAAACCACAGCTTCAGCAAAATTTTCAAGAAACACATCACAACAGAACAGGTATACTATACAGAATTTGCTTGCATCTCCATTAAAGGACAAAATACCACCAGAACAAAAATCAGACATGTGCGTAATCAACTGCAAAAACAACCGGGTATGTAGGTAAACAAACAGAAACATTGAAACCAAAACAAAGGAATATTTCAGTTGCATTACCAACAAACAAACAAAAATCAGCTGCAATAAATCATTTTTGGACTGCCAACCATGACATCAATATTATTGAAAAATGTCAGTATGTCCACTGAACTAAAATTGGGAAAACATCCACATCATAGAAAGAGAAGAGCACATAATGAATTTTGAAATCCTGCCCTTAAACAACCTCAGCAGTTTTATCACAAGGAAGCAACTAACACCGGCAATGATGTCTCCAGTGTAGTTGGTCAGATCAAGGCTGTAGATGGAAGCACTTGCTTCTGAAGCATGTTCCAAAACAAAATTTTAAGTATGTTAAGTTAGCGTCACTAGCCAACTCAACAATGTTTCAAGTTATTGTTTCACTTCACTGTTCCCAACCTCTAACTTCCAAATTAATTTAGAAATCTTTAGCCAAGCTATTTATGGCTGCATGTTTTTGCATTATCAGTTTCAAACCATCAGTCTGATTTGAAGTACTTCTCTATATGTGTAGCTTTCCTACACATACCAAATTCTAATTTGTATTGTATTGTTTATTCATTACTTTTGTTCAATATTATATATTTGTACATATGAATTAGAACATGTCAGATTAATACAGTATAATAGTAAAGGTTAATTATTTACAAAGATATTCACTTATAGTATAATAACAATTGCCTAATAAAAACAGCTTGGTTTCTGTTTTAAAAGGTTTTATCTTTTCTTCAGCTTTTGTTTCATTTGGCAATGCATTTAACATTTTTATGGCTGCACAAAGTACTGAATTTTCCATTAGTTTTGTATTTGCCAATAGTGTATGCATATTTTTTTTTAGACAGCATGGCCTAAAAGTACAACTTCTAACACAGAGCAAACGAGCTAAAAGCCAACTTTGGTTTCAAGTCTAATCACATGGCGATTACCCTTTTTATTTGTACATGTTTAATAACTCGACTTGGTTTGATTAGGTTTTACTTTTTATTATGTCTTTTTACATGATTAATTTCTCATGGCGCTCGCATTATCTGTTCACAATACAAATTGTCATACTTCAGTTTATCATAATTCATTGTAGAGCTAACCTATACATTATATTGGCAGCTTTTTTTTCTCCTTTGATCTAAAATGTTATTCTTTTATCTAGTATAACTTACATAAAGATTAAATGGCAGAAATTATGAATTCAGAAGAAACTGAAATGGAAGTGAAATTACAGGAGCAGCAGAAAGAATAACACTAGAAGTACTTACCCGAAGATCCAGAAAGCAATATGATCATTTAATTGCTTCACTGACTGGTGTAAGGCAAAACATGTTGAACATAATTTCACTGAAAATGACTGCTAGAGAATCAACAAAACATCTTATATTGTTTAGCAAACAATATAATATTATTGATATTTTACAAATTTGAGCACTGTTAAAAAAAAAAAAAACTGATGTGTTACACTCACATGACTCTCTCTACTCTTGTACAAACTATTTTTACAAATGCTTATTCTCCATATGCTTCATGTTAATTGAGATATCGAGATGTCAATCTTATTGCTAATTTTCTTGTAGATGCAAGGGGAATTGGTAGGCTTTAAGCGATAGTCAAATATTTTAAGAGCTGGTTGCTATGTGGCGCATTCCAATCTCTTTGCATGTTCAGGACATAAAAAAATGAATAACAAATTTGAGAAAAAGTATAAGTATTGGAAAATTTAAGGGAATAACAAACAATATCTTGAAAATGGTTCACTCAACAAAAAAAAATGTATATAACATAAATTCTGTATTTTAATGCGATCTACATTTTTTGGTGTAGTAAAATTTTGTCTATCTCTTATGGTTTACCAGTTATGCAAAAGTCGTTCACAATGAAGAATACTTTTGGAGACATTCCCAGAAAATTCAAGATATACATTTTATTTGTCATGAAAATATCTTAAACATATGATACTTTAATCAAAATCGTTAGAGCCATTTTTGAGAAAATTAAAATTTTCAAAAAATGTTCCATGTAAAGGGTAATGTGGGGTAGGGGGATTTTCTTAAAAACCTTTGTATCGCATCTCTGGAAGATACTGAACAATGCCATGTTTGGTGTTTATCCGACTGTTCATTTTTGAGTTATGCTGTTCACAGACAGACAGACAGACAGACAGACACACAGACACACACACGGACATGTTTCCAAAAATGCTTTTTTTGGATTCAGGGGGTCTCAAAACATATATTTCTGTTGAAATCTCAGTATTGAAATTTTGGGTTGAATACAATACTTCCCCTACTTACTATACGTAGTAGAGAAAGTAACAAAACAAAAAAAAAATCGGATAAATACCAAGCTTGGTATTTAGGTTCATTGTCTTCAGAAGATACGACACGAAGATTTTCAACAAAAACCCCTCATCGCAAACTACCCTTTACATGAAACAGTTTTTCTAAATTTTTTATTCTGTAAAAATGGCTCTAATTTTCGGGGAATAGCCTATAAGTCCTCATCATTTGGAAGGAATTTTGTATAATCTTGTATAACTGGTAAGCTTTAAGTGATAGTTGAAAACTACTACACAAAAAAGTAGATCTCTTTAAAACACGCAATTTATTTCAAATTAGTTTTTTTGTGGCATCAGCCATTTCTGAGGTATTTGTTATTAAAGGTTCAAATTGTTCATTTCTTGGTGATTCTCTTAAAGTCCTTTCAGTTCACTTGTTTCTCGCGATGTCATGGAAACAGTATGGAATTTTAAGGCCAGCGTAATAGTGCCCTGTTCTTAAACAGTTAACTATTGCTGTTCCTTTTGTATCTATAACGAAAAGTATAATGTAGCTATTTCTGCAAAATCTCATTTGGATTAAAATGCAGTAGATAGAAAAATAAGTTTGAGTAAGAATAATTTGTATACACACTAATAAACAATAAGGATAAAGGAAGCCATGTAAATGTATAACATCAGATTTATGCAATATCTGTGTCTGTGAACAGCATAACTCAAAAATGAAAAGTCGGATAAATACCAAACTTGGCATTTAGGTTCAATATCTTCTAAAGATACGACATGAAGCCTTTCAAGAAAGTCCTCTCATACTCTTTAGCTGAAACATTTTTCAAATATTTTTCTTTTCTCAAAAGTAGCTCTAACGATTTTAATTAAAATACCATGTATTAAAGACATTTACATGACAAAAATAAAATGCATATCTTGAATTTTCTGGGAATAGCTTGTGAAGTCCTGTTCATTCGGAAGGAATTTTATATAGCTTGTGTAACTGGTGATGTTAAATGATACATTGAGGCAGTATTTTTAACACTTAAATGATTTCAGTCTAATTATATAATATATAAATTCAATAACAGTCCACCTTAAAGCAACATGTGTATGTAACAATATATAAAAAGTGTATATTACAGGCATTGTATATGTTTGTATTATTGTAAACATGTGTAATAATGTTATGTGAATGTATTACGTAATTTAATAATGTAGGAGCTGTGAGAATAATAAGCTAAAAGTTGCTAACAATGAGGTAATCTTGAGGCAATAATGAGTAAGAAAGTTTAACAACACTACTTATGATTCTTGGAAGCAATAATGTAATTTTTAAGACAGTTTATAAAATAACCAATCAACTACCAGAAAAAGCTTTAATTAAATGAAGGTATTCTATTGGAGTAGGATTAGCCAATCAGAGACTTGAAATACAAAAATTTATAAATTTAGGCGCTAGAAATCAGGTCTGTTGTAACCAGACAGTGTTACTAATCAGACACGAGATGCGTCCTCGAGAAATTTAATACGTATTCGTGTGAGATGAAAATAGTTAACATGTTAAAAAGTGCAAGTAATTAATAAAAGAATCTCACAGCTCTCTATATCAATGAAGTGTTATTTAAATCTATCAAGCATTAATAACAGGAGAGAAGTAAAATCATAATCTGTGTAAGCCTACATTCTTCAGTCGCACCACAACCCTGCCAAGAGAAACATGTCTCTAACAATAATATTGACGCATCCAAGGCAAACATAAATATATAATATTTAAAGAAACAGTCAAATTACAAACTTAATATTTTTTAAAAACTTGTGGTGAAGGTTACCGGAAACTGTTTACTATATGTTTGGTTGCAACTACTACAAGTTCGGTTCCCCGACAGTTGAAATATAATATAACTCCTTCAATACAAAACACCTTCTTCAACATTAAAAGCTATTATACAGAAAATGTAAATCTCTTTAAATCACACAATTTATTTCAAATAGCTTTTTTTGTGGCATAAGCCATTTCCAAGTTATCCATTATTAACGGTTAAAATTGTTCAATACTCTTATCTTCCTTTAAAGTTGACATCAACTATTTCTCACGATGTCGTGGAAAGTGTATGGAATTTTAAGGCCTGCATATAGCATCCAGTTAAACATTTGACTATCACTGTTTCCTTTGTATGTATAACGAAATGTGTAATGTAGCTGTTTCTGTAAAGGCTTATTTTGATTAAAATGAAGTAGGTAGGCAAATAAGCTTTCATAAGAATAGTTTGTACACCCACTAATAAACGATAGGGTAGAGAAAGTCATGTGAATGTAGCACAGATTTTTTTTTTGGTAAGACTCTAGTGGTACTTAGCATCTGAAATCAGAATCTCAGTTTAAAAAAAGTGGCACTTTTGCATGCTTTGTTTTTCATTTGAATCATTTCTGTTTGCTTTACTCAAGTGTTTAGTATTATTAAAGAAACAAAGTGTTGAGAGGCCTGTGTTTGTTACAGAGCAATGTCAACTGCCAGTGGGAAGGACCAGTTCATGAAACAGTTTGATGCCATTGTGGAAGGAATTAAACAAAACAAAGCCAAAGTAAGTATTTTATCTTATAAAGTACAAGGATCGTTTGAAAAGTGCTTGGAATGATCCGCAGATTACATCAGTTTTGTTTTCAAAACTAACCATCTTTTATGGAAACATTTGTGCAATAACAGAAAGATTGTTCAAGGCATAGCTGTTTGTTAGAGTTTGCTACATGTGTATCCAGGAAACTTTGCAAATATCAAACATTGTACTGTTATTATGTACTTTGTAAGGAAGGTTATGAATGCAACAAAATGCACACCAATATGACAAACAATGCTCTAGGAGACTTTGCACCATCATTTTTAAGTGGACCATGTGGCCCTGAAAACTTGCAGGATGATGCACATAGAGAAATCAGCTGTGACAACAAACAC
This sequence comes from Deroplatys truncata, assembly GCA_030765065.1. Taxonomy (NCBI): domain Eukaryota; kingdom Metazoa; phylum Arthropoda; class Insecta; order Mantodea; family Mantidae; genus Deroplatys; species Deroplatys truncata. Next base: position 27,222,858 of record CM060981.1, on the reverse strand, counting down.
GCATCACTGAAGTACACAAAGGGCAGTGTGTATACCTTGTTGGAGTAAATTACTTCAGGAGTAATGTTTATTAAAGAAGTCCATAGGTAAATAATAGGTTAGTATGGGAGTAATTTACTCTGGAAGTAACAGGGAGCTCAATTACAATTTACTCGTTTACTTACGACTACGAAAGTAAGAGCTCATTACTCCCAGAGTTTGTGCAATTTACTTGAAGCAATCTTGGATAAGGTTATGTGCAATGGGAAAACGTGAGCGAAAGAAATAGATGTTTGTTAATAGAGATAATGAAAATCCATTTAAACAATATAGATTGTAAAAACCTGATGTAAAGATGCTGGAAGAGAACTGCCTGGAAAAACGTGACAGACGAGTTTAATGCTTCGGCGACGAGAAACGTACTAAAGGCAGCTTAAAATTTGCTGGAAACAATGTTGCTGATCTTCATATTTGCATATCTTTGGCATGATGATGGAGAAATACCCATTCGATTTTGGAAAAGTTCACCATTTTCACCAGATGGGCCCAAAATAGGAACATGCGTGCAGTCAATTGCCACAATGTGTAAGAAACTTGTGAATGTGAAGAGTTGCCTCTTATTTTTTGAATACTCTTAAGCATTTATTATAAATATTTATATTTATGACAAATGATAACCTCCTAAGTGCTGTAACAGTGTGATGAAAGGTACGACCAGCAATCATATGGTGAACATTTTTAAGATTACCTGCAAATATCTGTAATGTTCCGGTATAAAACGTTTTCACAGGGCACATGACAATTGCAGTTTGGGTGATATTCCTGTCTGAGTTTTATGTAGTAAATGCTCTCCAAGTAAGTTCAAAAGGAATGTAAAGTATTCTTTCCTAATATGGAAATCTTCCTTGAACACACTCTCTCTGTATAAGTATCATATGAATCTCGCCTTTCCTATACTATATGCTTTATTGCATTCCCATTGTTTTCTTCGTTGAGACCATCAATGTAATCAATGAACACATCAGAATATCTTTCTTTAAATGTGATGTGGTATTATAGTTCAATTGACAGGTGAGTTACTACAACTAAGTCACAAGAGTAAATTCTAACCTATATTTGTGCTTTCTTTACTTCTGTAGTAATATACTATATGACGTGCTCTCCGACATTTACTTCTGTAGTAATTTACCGTAGGGGTTTCTGAAGGGAGTAAAATACTTTAGAAGTAGTTTACACTTATATGAAAGTCACCCAGTGTTGATTTGAATAGTAGTTTACTACAAAAGTAGAGCTTACTTTAAGCTTGTGTACGCCAACCAAAATGCTTCTATAGGATCACTGAATGAAAGTGTATGAAATTTAAAATAAAGAGAGTTGAAGGTTGTTACACTACATCACTAAAATGTTCTTACTTGAACGTGTTTCGGGAGACCATTTGCTCCCATCGTCAGCATGTCCTCAACTGATTTTGCCGGTCATTGTCTGGGGAATGTGTGTGGCTAGTGGTGTTCTCTGGTGCTGGGCTGATGAACCTCCAAAGGCTGTTGGGTGGCGGCAGTTCAAAGTTCATTAGGTGATTCCTGTGTTAGACGATATGTATTTTTTCCCAGATGTCCAATTCATTGCTGTTGTTGATCGGTTTTAAGAGTTTTATGTTCGGAGTGATATCATGGTTTGAAGACCAGAAATGATGTGCTACTGCTGATTTATCTGGCTGTTTTTGGTAAATGCATCTCATATGCTCTTTAAGTCTTATTTCAAGATTTCTTTTGGTTCTTCAAACAACTACTTTACTCAGACAACAAAAACCACAAGTATATAGGAAATTCACTTATCGCCCTTGGACACATCATAAATTTCAAAGGATTTTCAAGAAATACATCACCCTGTCTCCACAGAATAACCACAATATACAGAAACTACTGTGCAACAGAACAAAAGATCCTATCCCCAAGGATAAATCAGCTGGTATATATCAAATTGTTTGTAATGAGTGTAACCTGGTATACATAGGAAGAACCAAAAGAAATCTTGAAATAAGACCTTCAACTCTCTTTATTTTAAATTGTGACACATCACTGCTACTAGCTTCTAAATCTTCAAAATTAGTGTATGACATTGTTGAAGCTCTGAGCATTTCAGGAGAACTTGTGTTTCCATTTTGAGAGAAGAGTTGGACATGAACAAGATGGGTGCCATGTATCTCTGAGCAAAATTTAGCTCATTTTCAGAAAGATCCCTCAGATTTGTAACAAATGATGAAACATGGGTTTACTACCACACATATGAAGCAAAACATCAGTCTAAGCTCTGAGATTCTTCACCACCAAAGTTTGTGAAATTGGCCAGGAAGATCAGGGTGTGCTGATAATTGATTACCTTCACCCTAGTAGATATATCACTAGTTTATTTTGCCAACTTTCTGGAACCAATTGAAGACCAAAATATGCAAGAAAAGGCTGGTTTTGGCAAAGAAGAAAGTCAGTTTCCATCAAGACAATGTTCACGCTCACACATGTATCAACAAGTGAGCATGAGATATGAGAAGTGAGCATGTAGATACCTCAACTGAAACCTGCCAGGTAGATGGGTTGGTCATGCAACAACCGCAGACATGGCCACCCCATTCACCTGATCTTAGAGTGTCTGATTTCTTCAGGATAGTGTTTACATCCTTCTATTTCCAGCGACGTCGGCAGAATTGAGAAGGTGCATTACCACAGCAATCAAGAATATTACACAAGACATGCTTGAGAGGGTTTGGCATAAATGAGATCAATGGCTGGACGTCTGTCATATTTATTACATGTGGTGCGCACATTGCGTGCATCTGTGGTGAATTGAAGAAGTTAGATGGTTACGTGTTTATTTACGTAATATTTATTTAGTTGCATTTAAGGAGTTCCTACAACACGCTTTGGGCGTCGGTTTGAATTTGTTGATTATGTAATATGCTGCTACGTACGAGAAGCTGATTTCAAGATATGTTTTTGTTATTAGACTCCAAGTTTTACACTATAATATTTAACTTTGTTATCAACACTGCTTCTATATATTATTTATGTTTGAATTTGCCTCGGCTGCATCAGTCTTGTTTGTAGAGTCACATATATCTTATGCAGGGCGCAGTGTAACAAGAATGTAGACATCACAGAATTTAACTTTTTAAATTCACTTCTTTTATTAATTCTTGCAATATTTATAAAGCAATACACTTTTTAAGAACTGTGAGAATCTTCAATACTTTCACTTAGCGCGTATACATATTTTACAATTCACTCGTAGAGAACACATCTTACATCTGTTCAATACCAAGGCTTGCCAACTTTAAACGGTTAAACCTGTAAGCTTCGGTATTTCAAGTCTCTGATTGGCTAGTTCTAGTCCAATAGAATATCTGCATTTTATTTAAACTTTTTCCTTGCTATTGATTGGCTAATTTTAAACTGTTACTGAATTTACCTTATCTTTGATATAATCATGACTGGTAACTTTTCAAACACACTACCTCATTATTGCCACAAGGTAACCTCATTATTACCTCTTGTTAGCAACTTAAAACTTATTATTCTCACAGCTCTTGCATTATTAAAGTATATAATGTATTCACATAACATTATTAAAATATGTTTACAATAAAAATAAGCATTTGCAATGACTGTTACATACAATTTAAATAATTATTACATACATATTGTTTCAAGGCGGGCTGTTATTGAATTTACTTATTGTAAAATACAATTGAAATTATGTAGGTATTAAAATACTACCTCAGAATACAAAACATCAAACTTCCCCCTTTCAAATGGTGGTATGATAATTTATTTATGTTAAGTATTAGTGCAAATATAGCCTTATGAAATCATGCAATAATTTGTAGACACCTGGTATATTTTAACACCTCATCGCATACATAGCACACTTTCAATCACTTCCAGTCCAAAGAGGTATAAAATAATGAGCAACCCTACAACATTTAAAAACCATCCCATCCTTATTTTCAACCCCTTGCTTACAAAATGCATACCTGCAATGTGGTTAAGAACTGTCGCATTTCATCAAGCTTTTACAGCGAATTGTTAGCTAACATCGATTTAATGTTCAGAGACAACTGCATGCAAACAACTTTTGAGAGGGCGGTGAAAAACTACACAGCTTCTGAACGTGCTCTGATGCACTTTTGTCTGTATGCATTGTAGTGTTCTAGTTACATTAATAGTACATTGTCATGTGATTTTCCTGATTGTTTGAGGTTAGAATTGCGAGTCAACTGAAAAATTTAGATGCAGAGGTACTAATGATTCAGTGTTGGAAAAGGCCTTATGTACAGAACTTGTTATTAAGTATAGACGAACTATCAACTGTAATAAAGCCGATGGTGGACTCAAATTAAAGAAGGATTTGGCCCTGGAAGAAAATCCATGAGGAATTTAACTGCAGTGCATTGCATTTCCTATATGTCCAGTAAGCAACTGCAACAATTTTATGCTAACATAAAATGCAGCACCTAAAAGGCCAGATGCAGAGTGTTTAGAAAGGTTTAAAACTGGTGGTGGACAAAAGTGTGTTTTATCACTGATTTGAGGATCAAGCAGATCCCAACAAAAAAAATCTGATGTGTTACACTCACATGACTTTCTCTACTCTTGTACAAACTATTTTTACAAACGCTTATTCTCTATATGCTTCATGTTAATCAAGATATCGAGATGTTAATCTTATTGCTAATTTTCTTGTAGATGCAAGGGGAATATGGTAGGCTTTAAGCAATAGTCAAATGTTTTAAGAGCTGGTTGCTATGTGGAGTATTCCATTCTCTTTGTACATCCAGGACTAAAAAAATGAATAACAAATTCCCATTTGAGAAAAAGTATTGGAAAATTTAATGGAATAACAAGCAATATCTCAAAAATGGTTCACTCAACAACATAAATTGTGTATTTTAATGCGATCTACATTTTTTGTGTAGTAAAATTTTGTCTATTTCTTATAGTTTACCAGTTATGCAAAAGTTGTTCACAATGAAGAATACTTTTGGAGACATACCCAGAAAATTTGAGATATACATTTCATTTGTCATGGTAATATCTTAAACATATGATATTTTAATCAAAATCGTTAGAGCCATTTTTGAGAAAATTAAAATTTTCTAAAAATGTTCCATGTAAAGGGTAATCTGGGGTGGGGGGGATTTTCTTGAAAACCTTTGTGTCGAATCTCTGGAAGATACTGAACCTAAATACAGAGTTTGGTGTTTATTCGACTGTTCGTTTCTGAGTTATGCTGTTCACAGACACACACACGGACATGTTTCCAGAAATGCTTTTTTTTTGGATTCAGGAGGCCTCAAAATATGTATTTCCGGTGAAATCTTGGTATCGAATTTTTGGGTGGAATACAATACTTCCCCTACTTACTATATGTAGTAGAGAAAGTAAAAAACAACTGCTTAGGAAATCTTCCAGATAAACCCACAAATGGTAGCTTTCGAAATTCCAACCTATCACTGACTGTAAATGAAAAGATTAATAATCTTTAGAGTAATTAATACCTGTAGCATAGGAGAAAGACATGTGTGTCTGTTGGTATTTTTCTAACCTCTCAAGCATTTCTTCTAGAACCTTGCTCATGACCGCTTTGGACAGTCTGTAGTACTTTAAAAATTCCTCCTTTTGCAGGTTTTCAATGTGATTATAAGCACACTTCTTCGGTTAACAACTCCAAATACAGCAACTCTGTGTTAATAGCGTGCTTTATGATAGGCATTTTATATATTATAACATTTGTTAAGTCTATATTAATATTACAAAGAGAGAATGTATCTGTCTGTCTGTGAACAGCATAACTCAGAAACGAACAGTCGGATAAACACCAAACTTGGTATTTGGGTTCAGTATCTTCCAGAGATGCGACACGAAGGTTTTCAAGAAAATCCCTCCACACCAAATTACCCTTTATATGGAACATTTTTCAAAAATTTTAATTTTCTCAAAAATGGCTCTAACGATTTTGATTAAAATATCATATGTTTAAGATATTTTTATGACAAATAAAATGTATATCTTGAATTTTCTGGGAATGTCTCCAAAAGTATTCTTCATTGTGAACAACTTTTGCATAACTGGTAAACCATAAGAGATAGACAAACTTTTACTACACAAAAAATGTAGATCGCATTAAAATACACAATTTATATCATATACATTTTTGTTGTTGAGTGAAGCATTTATGAGATATTGCTTGATATTCCCTTAAATTTTTCAATACTTATTTTCTCAAATGGGAATTGGTTATTCATTTTTTGTCTTGGATATACAAAAAGTAATTAATCTGTGGCAAAGGGAATGGTGCTGCACCTAGCAACCAGCTATTAAGAGATATGTATGTGCTTAAAGGCTACTGTATTTCTATATTGTCCTTGCAAATACAAAACAACAGGAACATAGTATGCCTTAAGCGATAGTCAAATATTTTTAGAACTCGTTGCTATGTGTAAAATGTAATTCTCTTTGCATGTCAAAAGATCGTTTCTGCAAATGTTTATCTCGATTAATATGAAATAGATGGAGAATAAAAGTTTGTAAAAATAGTTTGTATAAGAGTAGAGAAAGTCATGTGAGTGTAGCACATCAGATTTTTTTATCTTGAAAACCACTCAACCAATATGATGATTCTTTCACTATTGAAAAGACCAAGTCTTTCTGATGGACATAGAGCTATAAAACATCATCTAATTTCATTTCATAAATTACTAAAATATTAAAACGGGTTCATAAAGCCCTTGTACTTGAATACAAATACATTGCAGTTATAAAAGATCAAGCTTGCGAAGAAGGCCTTGACTTTTAGTTTAGAATGCCATGGAGTAGAAAATAGTTGTTACTCCACAGAATATACATGCAAAATAAAACAAGTGCCGCAGATATTTCATTTCAAGAAATATATATAAAATGTATGTATGTAGATCGCCATGATTTAGCAATTAGGAAATCAAAAAAAAAGAGAATTAAATCTGTTTATTATGATACACATATGATACCAATACCAGAATATTTTAATAATGCTCATGTAAGAAAATTGTGCTTTATTTCCTTTATACTTACGGTAAAACTAAGTTCATTATCAGGGCATGCTAAATGTATAAAAACAGAAAACTGCTAACATTAGAAACCAGTGAACTAGTATTTTTTAAATAACGACTGAGAAGATTGTTTTACTCGATGGTTGCAGACTGTGTGTCTTTTCCAAACAGGTTAACTTGGTGGCCTGAAAGTACAGAATCTACATATTCACCAGCTTCACCTCTATTTCAATGTATATGTTAAGAGCTTCTGTATTACATGAAAACTTGTAGCTTTTACGTTATTAAATAACTATATGACCGAAGAGAAGGTACAAAGGTTTAAAATTTCACCTACTGTAATTACCTAACAAGTTACTTGACCATTCCGGCCAGTGATTGTTTCACAACCAGAGGGTACTTATAGGCTATGTAGCATTTCCATAACTTGGAAGACTGCTGGGGAGGTTGAATAAGGCAAGACGTTCACTCATTTCTCATTATTTTGCATGAATATCAGGGGATTTTTATCATCCATTATTAACTAGGTCGGTAAGAAATTATAGGGCTGTCTCATACATTCGTTCATTTTTCGTTACGTTTTCAATCACTAAGAATGCCTGGGAACACACCTCACCCACAGCACAGCTACAACAGCGTAGTTGCCGAACGTTTTGTTTACAAACTTTAAACACAAGGTCATTCAAAAGATAAATAACTATGGCAGTTAGGTTTTGTAAACAAACTATTTCCTGCAGTATATACTATTATTGCTGACAATATATTGCCATTTCTCTGGAAGCTTATAAATTCCATTTCTCCAAAATGTGAGGGTTTTCTGGTTGATGAACTCTTCGAGGTTCAGTCTGCAGTTCTCCAAGGAAGTGAGGTGTTTGCCATTCAGGAAATTCTGCAGGGAACAGAATAGATAAAAGTCAGATGGGCCAATGTCTGGAGAGTATGGTGTTTGTGGCAACACATCCCACTCAAAGTTATGCAACTTTTGATGGGTCACCATAGGGGTATATGGTCTGGCGTCGTGGTGAAAGACGACATCATTTCCCAATTCCGGTCTTTTCTCTTCAATGGCTGCCTTGAGACGATCCAACTGAGAACAGTATTTCTCGGAATTGGTAGTCTCACTGTTTGGAAGAAGTTTGTAATAAGGATTCCTCTGCAATCCCACCAAATGCATAGCATAACCATTCTCGGATGTAGCCCTGGTTTAGGAACCAATAGTGGAGGCTGCTGTTGTACACAGTCCACTTCTCATCTCCAGTTATCAGCCATTCCAGAAAAGGATCATTCTGATTGTGTCTCAATAAGGAGTCATAGATGGAGACGCGCTGAATCAAATTTACTTTACTCAGTTCATGAGGAACCCATACATCGCAAATATTTAAGTAACCCAGTTTTTTCAAGTTCCTGACTACAGTAGCACAAGCTAAATTGAGCTCCAATGCCAACACCCGAGTTGTATTCGTGGATTGTTGACTATAATTTCATGAATTCCTTCCACGTTTGTAACCATTGGCTGTCCAGATCGAGGTTTGTTTTTTAAGGGAGAAATTCCCAACTCGAAATCAACTAAACCACTTTTGACTTGCTCGATTCATTACTGCATCTTCCCCATAGACAACACAAATCTTCTGCTGGCCTTACGAGGTGGTTTTGCCCTCATGATAGTAAAACAACATAAGATGTCAGAAATGTTCCTTTTTGCTTTCCACAGTTTGTAAACACAAGTTTTGCTGTTCCATCCAACGTCAGTCACAAACACACACTGACATACCCAGTAGTGAGTCTGGTTGTTGATCTCTAAATCATAGGGGTGGGTAGGCCCCTATATACTCAAGTTAGGGTGATAACTTGAGTGTACAGAGAGTTCAGGGTTTTCAGGTGCTATAGATGGAACTTGCGAGCAAAACGAACAAACTTATGAGACAACGTAATACTTTATAAGAGTTAAAGAGGAGGATTCACTATGAAAATCTTCTAAATCACTGAACAAACATTTCATAAAGAACGAGTAGAGGTAAATGAAATTAATTAAATTGTCATTTGAGTTTAAAAAGCTGGGCTAGAGCCTTAATACAGGGGTACAGTGATGTTAACACAAAGTTTAACACAGTGTTACAGCTAACATTGTTTGATGAAACAGAATTTACATTAATTTCAACATTAAATCAATTTAATATTTTATTTCTTACTGATACCAGCTAGGAACTTGCTGAGAAGGGAAGTTACTGTTAGCGTGCAGGAAATGCATGTCTTACTTTGTACCTACCTTTAGATGTAAAATGCAAAGCCCAACTTCTTCCCTCCAATTCCCTTACCTATGAGTGCTGCATCATTACAATTATGTTAGCGGAAATTACTGTACTTTGTACAGTGAAGTGAACTATGAGTTTTAGTAGTAAAAGCATCTATATTCATTTTTTTTTTTTCATGTTTTTACATATTTCCTGTTTTTCTGCATGATTGTACATTTTCTTGATGTCAGTATGTATGCATACCCTGAAAGATGGACTTAACAAAAGCTAAGGAAATCTAGGTTTACCAACTTATTTAATGATGCTGCAATATCTCATTTTTTATTTTCTCCACCACTTACATTTACAAAGTACAAGTAGTATTGTATTCCGCCCAGAAGTGTTTTGAGGTCCTCTGAATAATAAAAAAAAAGTTTAGAATTTCTTTTTGTTAGAACAGCATAACTAAAAAAAATCTGATGTGTTACACTCACATGACTTTCTCTACTCTTGTACAAACTATTTTTACAAACGCTTATTCTGCATATGCTTCATTTTAGTCAAGATATCGAGATGTTAATCTTATTGCTAATTTTCTTGTAGATGCAAGGGGAATTGGTAGGCTTTAAGCGATAGTCAAATATTTTAAGAGCTGGTTGCTATGTGGAGTACTCCATTCTCTTTGCCTTACCAGGACAAAAAAAAAGGGAATAACGAATTTGAGAAAAAGCATAAGTATTGGAAAATTTAAGGGAATAACAAGCAATATCTCGAAAATGGTTCACTCTACAAAAAAAATGTATATGACATAAATTGTATATTTTAATGCGATCTACATTTTTTGTGTAGTAAAATTTTGTCTATCTCTTATGGTTTACCAGTTATGTAAAAGTCGTTCACAATGAAGAATACTTTTGGAGACATTCCCAGAAAATTCGAGATATACATTTCATTTGTCATGAAAATATCTTAAACATATGATACTTTAATCAAAATCGTTACAGCCATTTTTGAGAATATTAAAATTTTCGAAAAATGTTCCATGTAAAGGGTAGTCTGGGATGGGGGGGATTTTCTTGAAAGCTTTCATGTTGCATCTCTGGAAGTACTGAACGTAAATACCAAGTTTGGTGTTAATCCGACTGTTCATTTCTGAGTTATGCTGTTCACAGACACACACACACGGACATGTTTCCAAAAATGCTTTTTTTGGATTCAGGGGGTCTCAAAACATGTATTTCCGTTGAAATCCTGGTATGAAATTTTTGGGTGGAATACAATACTTCTCCTAATTACTATACGTAGTAGAGAAAGTAATAAAAAATTGTATAAATTCCGAAACCTTTGTATTTCAGTACAGCATCTTAAAGAATGTGATACATGGATTTTGAAAAACATCCTCCCACCACAAACTGTTTGTTACATTGAAAATGTTTCACTGCTGATTTACTCACAAATGGCTTTTAGCAGTTTTAATTTAAGTGCCATATGCTTAAGATAAATAAAAGGTATGTCTTGAATTTACTGGAAATAGCATGTGAAGACCTCTTCATTATGAATGCCTTTTGTGTAATTGGTAAACTATAAGAGATAGGCAAAAACTTATCACATAAAAAATGTACCTCTTGTTAAAACTTATCAGTTATGTAAAACTTTTTGTGGCAACCATTTTTGAGATATTTATTGCTTCTTTAAGTTTTACAAGTACCTTACTTATTTTGAAGTGGTCAGCATTCTTTTGTTTATCATCTCATACAAAGAATATGGGTGTCCCAGAAACTAATGTTCTGGCTGCTTTGGAGGTCATGTTCCAGCCTGCAGTTGTGATCATGCTGTTTTAGTCTGGTGTTAATGCTGCTTTGGTTGTGCTATATGAGGGCGGATTGAAAAGTAATGCACATTATTTTTTTTACAAAAAAGTTTAATAGTTAAAACAAACAAACAAAAATTGCAAATGAACTTACACCTTTTACCTACTTTTCGACATAGTCACCAAGTTTCTTAACATATTTCTCCCATCGTGATACCAGTTTCTATATGCCCTGTTCGTAGAAGTCCATTTCCTTGGAGTATAGCCATCTGCGGACTGATGATTTCACTTCCACATCCGTCGCAAAGTGTTGGCGGTCAGGAATTTCTTCATGGGACTAAACCAATGAAAGTCCGATGGTGCAAGTTCTGGACTGTATTGTGGATGCTGGAGCACCTCCCAACCAAATTTGGTGATTTTCTGATGATCAGCAGCAGCAACGTGGGGGCGAGCGCTGTCATGAAGAATTTTGATATCGTCAGCATTCATGTTGTGGCGTTTGTCACGAAGGACACGACGCAACTTCACCAAAGTTTTCATGTAGGCTGCAACATTCACAGTGGTCTCGTGTTGAGCAAAGTCCACCAATACAACACCATGCATATCCCAGAACACCGTCACAAGCACTTTCCTAGCGATTGAGTCACTTTGAATTTTTTGTTCACTGGGGAACCAGCATGTTTCCACTCCATACTCACTGCTTGGTTTCGGGCATGTAGTGGTATGCCCACCACTCATCACCAGTGACGATTCCTTTCAGAAAGTCATGCCTTTTGTGGTGTACCACGTTAGGTGATCCAAGCTCATCATCATTTGCTGGCCCTTGTGGTCATGAACAATATTGTACACTGTACCATAGGAAATGTTGAACTGTTGTGATAAGGTTCACAGTTGCACACACGGGTTGTTCAAAATTGCCGCCTCAATGCCTCTGACATTCTGCAGGGTTGCAGCTGTCACCAGCCTCCCGGAGCATGGCGAATCACTAAGGTTCTCACGGCCCTCTAGGAAGAATGCACACCACCTGGAGACATTTCTATGGTCCATACAATCATCCCCATACATGCCACGCATGTCCCTGTGAATATCACTCGGTTTATGCCCTTTGGCCTACAAATATCGAACCATACCTCTCTGCTCTTCACACGTGGACGACATTAACATGCACACCATATTTGTTGCGTAGTTCACGCTTCTCTCACGATAGCTGCACATGAAACAAAAAATACCCTCTGTAGTGAAAATGTCAAACTATATCTGTGTGAAATTGCAACATTTCAGCTGCAATACCAAGGAAGAAAAAAATTATTGTGCATTACTTTTCGATCCGCTCTCGTATAAACCTGCCCACAACTGAATGGCATCTTGTATACGCCTGCTGAGTTGAGAGAGGGCTGCTTGTCTTTTGTGAATCTTAGATAGTCTTTGATTTACCGGGTGGGTTAATATGTTCCCTTGATTTGGTATTTAGTTAGGAACTTTCCTATGTGATCCGTGACTGTGTAAGTTATGGCAGGAATGCAATCTCCTGGGAAGGGGTTATATGCATCTCTTCTTTTCCCCCCTCCTTCTAGGGTGAATAGCATGTCATATTTCTTTTCTGCTGTAGCCTTTTTTGCTTGTAGTCTTTTTCAAATGTTCCATTTGTTTTATGGATATGGGTTGCAGATTCTAGTCACTCATTTAAAGTTTTAATTATACCAGTTTTCTGTCTTGCATGGTAGTTAAAGGGTTTTTGTAGATATTGGTCAGTATGTGTTGGTTTGCAATAAACATTGTATTATACACTACAATTCTATTCCCTTTATCCAGGGCGCACAACTTTGTAGTTCATGTGAACAATTTCATGCAGACTTTATTGTGAAGCTATAAAGATATACAGTGCTTTTCCTTTACACTGTGGCCACTGGCTGCTACAGCTGAGACTTCTACCAAAACAGTTATAATACCCCTGCAACCACTTCACATTCTCATAGTTAAATAACAATGATAATATGCACTTATCATAAGAGATGTTGAAAATGTTGTCCTCTATCCACATATTTCTGGCACTTTTTCTGGAAACTTTCATTCACACTGGAGAGTTAAATATCTGAAGCTGAGTGAATTTTTCTGCCTGTTTTCTTTTAGTTCTTCCAATGTATGGGTTTGTTGCACACACCTTATTTTTCATGTCGGGTAAATCATCATCAGAGTCGGGTAAGTTCTTGTAATTGGTTTTTGCGAAATGTTAGAGTAATTGATATATGCTTAATATTCTTAGTGACAGAGCGTGGTTCCATTTATATGGCTAAGTTTCATTGCAAAAATAACAGATATTGGATTACAGAGAAACCCGGTTTTACACACAAGATTCCCTTGCTTACCGGGTGGGATGGCTCAGGCAGTAATGTCTGTGGCCCGGATTCAGGAGGTTGTGGGTTAAAACCCTTGGGGCCAACCAATCTCACTGAAGGTTTTTTTTGCAGTTTTCTTCGGTTGCTAGGGAATACCGGGTTGGATAATTTGATACAGGAATCATCCCTTTCATCACTATATTTCATTTCCTTCCTCTTCACTGTCATACCAGGCATTGGGCTGATCACCCATCGTGGATATGCTATGATCCGAGTTTGCTTGTTCCTTGACAGACTATTGACCCAAGGCATTGGTTTGTAAGTCCTACAAAGAGTAGGGTAATCTGTTAAAGCAGATTCTCTTGCCTGACCTGCAAAAATTGATGTGCATGAATGCATGCCAAATAGTAAGATCTATATTTTTTTAAAAAACAATAAATGCAGAAAGGTACAGGAATGACTTACACCATATTTTGAACAGCTGACCAACATTGAATGTCAGTCTGGATTTTTCCAACAAGACTTTGATACTGCACATTATTCAAGATAGGATAATTAGTAAAGAATATGAGAGATACTTTCCAACATGTGCAAGAGATGCAAGAAATGTTCTAAGTCTGAAGGTTCTCCAATGCGCATGCTCAATCAGACTGAAACGACTGATGACTACCAATTTTATTGCTTCTTGCATAGTAGCCAACATTGCTTCATTTGTAACAAACATAGCCAAACTCTGAAAAATATTCCCATATATCTGCACAACAATTTGTGGAAGCGATTAGCAACTGGTCACTTTTGAAAAGTCCTGACCACACTTTCTCTCAGGTTTTATTGCTTTACAATCACAGTCATGAAGTGAAGTAGAATTTTTTGTAGTGTGAGAAGCAAAGTTTGTGTGTTCTTGGAGATATTCTTGCAAATAATAAAACTTTAAGAAATGACTCGTCTGTTTAATAAGATGGTGCCAGTTTACCTCAATGATACAGAGAACACCTAGACACATTTGTCAGTATTTGTGGCATCCTGACACCAAAAATCGTTCAGCAGATCCTTTCCATAAACCAATGAAAGACATTAGGCAGGCCTAACCTGTGGTGTAGTGATTAGGTTTAGTTAAACTTTAGGCTAGGTGTAGTTAAGTTAACGAGCTAGTGTTTAGTATATACATAGCTAGTAGGCATAATTTAGGGACAATGTATATAATTAGTCTAATTTAGAGACAAAGAAGTCTTGTCTGCCCTGCATTCTTCAACAATGCACAGTAAGTAAACAAATAAATAATTATAAGGTTTAAGTTATGTTAATAAAATATTTTTCAACAAGAAATCACCCAAATAAATAATTCTAAACATATACTATGATGCAGTAATTTGTATCACAAATTACTTAAATGTAAATAATGATTGTAATATGAATATGCATTTTTATGTGACATTGATTTCAGATGTTTATTAATTGTAATTATTATTGGGAAATAAGTTTATAGGGCCTTACTGAAACTGTCAATAATAGTGCAATAATGCAGAGAGGGGGGTGAGCTGTTTATCATTATTGGAAACGAGGAAGTTACGTAATGTTGGCGCGTTTTCGGTAGAAACTTCTGGAATATTTTCTCCCTAAAAGCAATATGTATTCGTGGTTTTCATTGGATATTAAAATAGACGCTAATGTTGGCGCGTTTTATTAGCCAATAGCAGTTCAGTTATAATCTTTAGGCGTATCTGTATGCAGGCATATAAATAGGCTAGGTTAGAGGTAACGTCAGTCAGTCCTTCAGTTCGCCGAAAGCATTCATACACTACACGTCGTTTTCAGTCAGTCAGTTCATCGAAAGTATTAGTTCGTCATACGTCGGCTATAGATTTACAATTAACAAAAAAATCTAAAGTATTATAAAGTTAATAATACACAAAGTTGAAGTACGTGAATTAAAAGTGATAAGTAAGAAGTTATTATAACAGTTTCAGTTTGGCGAGTGTTAAGATCAATGTATAAATGTGATAGTTAACGTGTTCGACAATAAATGTGTAAAACAAATTTCTTCATCAGTGTAGTTTTTGGATAAAAGATTCCTTTCCGTTTCACAACCTGTATAGAGACACATGTTCGACCCAAGATAAGATAATAGCTAGCCGGAGGACATTTGAAATGAATTATTTAAAAAACTGATACTAGGAACCGCAAATTGATAACGCCAGATGGAGCTACAAACCAAACAAATGAATGACGTCACAAGATGGCTTCCACTCACATGAAGTAAACACAATATAAGATCTCCAAGTTCTAATAAATTACGTAAAACATATTACGTAAACAATAAACTACCGCAACTACACCAAAGAATGTGAAGCTGTACTTCGACAAAGTATGCCACTGACGGACGTAAAAAAACTCGCTTCACATATTGGAAAGTTTAGCCAAATTATGGTCCTTGCGATCCCCTAATTTAACTGTCTGTGATTTTTATCTGTTGACGCATTTTAAAAACAGGGTGTATGCAACAAAAAACCTACATTGAAAGAACTAAAAGAAAGCATCAGGTGAGAAATTCACACAATTTTGGATATTGAACTCTCCAATGTGAATGGAAATTCCCTGAATGGATGCCAGAAATGTACGGTTAAAGGACAACACTTCCAACATCTCTTATGTTAAGGTATGTGCTTATTATGATTGTAAGTATAAATATGAGAACTTGAGGCAATTGCGTGGATATTATAACTGTTTCAGTGGGAGTCCGAGTAGCAGTGGCCAAGTAAGGAAGGAAAAGTACTGTGCAAACATAAAATCAATTTTAAGGGAAAAGAGGGAATCAGCAGCATACACAAGGCCTGGATACCAATTTTAAATAGCAGAATGTCCTCCTCGGAAAGCGATGGAGGTGCCCAAATTGGTAGGAGCAAAGTGATTGGAGAACCAATGATGAATCTGCGACAAGGAGGCAGTCTCATCTCTCACTATATAAGTGACGGTGGATTGACCACTGCTCACTCTTAGATGTCCTCTGAGGATGCTCAATGTAGAATTAAACTGTATTCACTCTTAGGTTGATCCATGTCAAAACAAACCCCAGGTGTCCAGTGCACGTTATAATGTATCCTTCCGTCATTCGCACTAGAAATACTGTCACTTTCAGACCATGTGCATGACTAACATATTCTGTTTAGGGTTAAAGATGATAAGATTGATAGTTGTAACAAAACAAACGTTTGCACATATAATAATAGTTAATTCTAAAATAAATGAGTGAAAAATAAAGTAACAGGTTTGCCATAACCTAATTTATTCGCTCTCTGGAAGTGGCACTTTATTAACTGTTACGTGAATTGCATTGTTCTCAAAATTACTACATTCTTGCATTGCGTATTTCATATGCTTTCTTTTTCTTTTTTTTCCGGGTGTAACCACTTTTCTCGTTTCAGATTTTTCTGCACAAGCACTGTTTATATTTGTCCTCGAAACACCAGTGAAACCAGAAGTTAATTTTGCCATTTCTTTCGCGGAAAGTGTTGGATATTTCTCACATAACTTATAATAAAGATTCAACACTATTGTGTTTTCACCACTATCAATGGTTTGCGCGGCTAATGCTTTACGTAATTCGACGAAAACACAAGAGCAAATTCACTGTCCTCTATGATACTAAACACAACTGCTCGTTTCTGGCTGTAAACAATATTCTGCACTGCCCGGATGTCAGGTGATTCATACAAATTGCATCATGGGACTTGTAGCTCTGTTTTATGGTATAAATCAGCGTTAAATAAAACCTTAGGTATTTGTATAGAATATTATACTATTTAAGGATAAATTCATTCTAAAATTCAGAGATTAGCATGGGATCACTTTCCTGGGCGCATTGCTATCGTGTTGTAACATGGTGCACTGACCACGTGGGTTTGTTTTGCCACGGATCAACCTAAGAGTGAATATAGTGCAGGTGAAACATCAGGTACATAGCCACAGGCATACAATCCCAGAAGAAATAGTATTTCTCTCGGATGCCGGCCGTAAGAGCCTCAGTACATTTAATGTTGAAGTTTTTCATATTTCCAGAGTATATGATGGTGGAAAAGTATTGCACAATATGCAATCGTGAGTTGTTTTTATAATTGATTCTGTGACCTTACCTGAGACGGTGTCTTTATTGCAGGTGGAGCGACGAAGAGCAGAGGAACGCCAGCGACGAGATAAATTGAGTCAGCAACTGCTAGGTTTGGTTGAGCAACAGAGGCGATATGTGGCTGCAGTCAGGCAACTCACCATAGAGTGCCGGCGCAATGAAACATTGCTGGCGCAGCTACGTGGTGGCAATTAAATACTCTTATGTAATAGTTGTACAGTTGCATTTATAAAAGAATGATATTAAAGTGTATGCAATAATACTTGAGATTGTTTTTCCTGGGGATATGGTTGGGTGTAATAGATGATACTTGTAATTAAAATTACATACTTTATTTTGAAAACATGTGATATATGTACATAAAAAACAAGTTTCGTATATATTTTTTGGGCTTTCTTTAAAAACAGGTACACTTTTGTTTGGGTAAAAACACTGGAAAGGTAAGACATTTAACAAGGCTGCAGTCCGGATTTGACAGCCACACGTAGTCTTGCTATAAACTACTAAATGTTTGCCCGAGTAACATGAGAGGGGCGTTTTAGAAATCCTGGACTCAGACCAAAATGTTTGGTGTTCATAACATTCGTAATGCCCGCGTGGAGAGGTCCTTATGTTGGCAGCAGTGAAGAAATGTTGGCAAGCATGCATGCTGCATCTGAAAATAAACATGCAGAGGAAAGAAATGTATATAGTGCTAGCTTTTGATATGAGATTCTCAGAAAAAGTTTTCAGGCTTTTACTGGTGTGCTGTTGCAATGTTTTGATTTTAACGTAAAACAATTAGGCTTTTCTAAAGGAGATCATAAACAAAGGAATGTTTGCTACTACAGAATGAATCTTACAGAACCAAATGTTAACTGTAAAGTGCAGTATAACACAAATTTGTGTTAAAGTCAACCAGTGACAGCAACCCAGTGAGGTTTACAAGCTGTTACTCCCAATCAAAGGTAGCTATACTCTCCTCAAAGACATGGGAGACCTCAACATCCATGCACCACGAGAAGTGAGATGCACACTAACTATGGACCAACACATTATCTATTGTGAGAATTTTAATATATCTAGTGAGAATATGATTTCCTATTTTCTTTACCACTTATACTAGGTAGAAGAAATATTGTATTCCACTCAAAAACACAATACGTACCCATAACAATTTTTTTTATAGAAAATGGTCCATGTGCTGTGTGTGTATGCATATGCATCTCTCTCTCTTAACAGCATCTTCTAAAGATGGGATACAATTTTTAAGAAAATCCTTTAACCCAAATTACCCTTTACATGGAAAATGTTTTGAAATGTTCAATTTTATCAAATAATGACTAACAGTTTTTATTAAAATACCATATGTTTAAGACGTTTACATCACAAATAAAATATATAGCTTGAATTTTCTTGAATAGCCTTTAAGTACTGTTCATTCTGAATGACTTGTATAACTGGTAAACCTAAGAGATAGACAAAAATTTACTGCACAAAGGAGTAGATCCTGTTAAAACAATTTATTTCAAATAAATTTTTTCCGACACATTCGTTATTATTGCTTTGAATTTTCCAATACCTCTATATATTTTGAAGCACTAATGCACCATTCATTTTTTTGTCTTGTAATGCCTTGAAGGGTGAAATTTCAAAGACCATGTTTTAAAGATTCTACTGTCACTTCAGTCTTTTGCATTTCTCTTGTACTAATAACAAAAGGTGTAATGAAATTATATCTATAAATGTTTTATTTCAATTAACATGAAGTAGATAGAGAAATACGCTTTTGTTAGATACTTTGTAGAAGTGATATAAAAATAAAGGATAGTGGATAGAAAAATTGTTGTGAATGTATATAATACACTGGATTTTTTAAAACAAAACCTAAAACAGCATTGTACATGGTTTTGCATATAAATTGAGATGATGCAGTGATGTGCTGATGGACGCAAGAGTTAAAATGGCTTTGTATTTGGGGTACATGGACAGTGGTAACACCCAATCAGATTGTTCCCTATCCTTAACAAAGTTATTTCAAGCCCATCGGAATCATAATCGTAAAGACACATTGGTCATAAAATTTAAATTGAGTTTTGTTTATGGATGCTTTTTAAACTATTATGGTTCTTAGTGTTCCATTCTATATTGGGTGTGAAAGACCGGAAATTTTGCTCAGAGGCCTCTTTATCAGGCTTGAGGTTCTTTTACGTGCCGTAAATCTACTACACGGGACCACCGGCTTTACTTCCCTTCCGAAGGAAGACATGCTAAGGCTTTTTACACCTGAAAAAGTACCCGTAGCCACAGAGGACAACACACATTGATGATGGATGTGATTTTTGTTAAGATGCATTAAGATCTTAATAATTATACACATAGATAACGCATTGTTATGAATTTGTTTGGAAATGCATCAGGTGGACAGAGTAATGAGAGAAGGGTGTATACAACAATATTTGTCTCTTTCTGTGAGGCCATCGGCTGCCAAACCATTGAGAAAAAAGGAAGTCCTGTAATTTCTGTTTTGAATGTATAGAAAAACTTATGTGGCAATGCTAAGTTTTATAAAACCTCAAACATTAATTAAATTCTACTATGCTAGTTGGTAAGTTACTTAACTTATTTATGCGCTGTGACCTTGATGGACCTTCAACATTTTTCACGTTTATCTCATTCCCTCAACCCAAACCTGCTTATTTCTTTCTGTGCACTGTTCAGACGTGCCCATTCTTCTACAAAAGCTTATTTTTCTAACCACTTCATGTTAATTGAGATGAACGTTTGCAGAAATAGTTTCATTACAGATTTTATTGTGGATACAAGAGGGAAGAGGAAGCTGGACTGATAGCCAAACCTGTTTAAAATGGGTCAGGAGTGAGGCTTTGAAATTCCATGCTCCATTCATGACTACAAGAAAAAAAAAGTAGCAACTTAGCAGTTGAAAAAAAGTATAAAGTATTTGAAAATTCAAACCAATAAAAAAAATTATTTGATATAAGTTCTGTGTTTTAATGACAA
Source organism: Deroplatys truncata (assembly GCA_030765065.1). Taxonomy (NCBI): domain Eukaryota; kingdom Metazoa; phylum Arthropoda; class Insecta; order Mantodea; family Mantidae; genus Deroplatys; species Deroplatys truncata. The sequence goes on along the minus strand of CM060981.1, from coordinate 27,202,298 downwards.
CTACATTTTTTGTGTACAAGTTTTTACCTATTTGTTATGGTTTATACCAAGTGGTATGGCTCAAGCGGTAACGTTTGTGGCCCTCCCAGGTTCACACCCCTGGGCCCACCAATCTGACCAAAGGTTTTCCTCAGTCACCGGGCAAATTCTGGGTTGGATAATTTCATCCGTGAATTTTTCTATCATCCCTTTCATTATTACATTTCATTTCCTCCTTCACCACTATACCAGACATTGGGGTGATCACCCATCCTGGATATACTATGATCCAGAGTTTGCTTGCTCCTTGACAGGCTACTGACCTGAGGCATTGGCTTGTAAGTCCTTGGGGGCGTAAATCCTACAAAGAGGGGATTAACCATTAAAGAAGAAGCAATTATGATTTATCCATTATACGAAATTCATTCAAAATGAAGAGGTCATCACAGGCTATTTTTATCCAAGAAATGTGTAATACTTCAAAATTCGTAGGCTTTCACGACCAGTGTCAATATTAAATGAAGTATTATCCGGGCTTGTGGGCTGTGGTCTACCGGGCTCCTTCTTCTTGAAATACATAAAAAACAACATCAACCGTAAGGAGGAAGGTCTAAAACTAAACAGAATATGGCAAACAGCACTAACAAAAGTCAAAATCGAGCATTTCGCCCGAACCAATCACCGCAGACCTCCCCACCAACTGCTGGTATAAATACCACAGTCCAGAGTCCATCAAGCACAGTCGCTGTCAAAACTTCTGCTGTAACACTTCGACCTCGCCACTGCCACTGAAGATGTCTGCTGTAGTCGCAGACGAAACACCTGGGAAGAAGAAGAAGAAGGATCCCAGTAGACCACGGCCCACAAGCCCGGATAATACTTCATTTAATAATGTGTAACACTGTTTGTAAGAGGGTATTCATAGAGCTTGTGTTGCAACTTAATGATGATATTTCCAGCAAGATGGAGCAACCTGCCAGTTGTTTTGACATTTCTGCAGGTTTTCAATTGCATAGTTTTACTTCATGGGACTGGCTTAGTGGTCACCAAACCCAATAAACACTGAATGTGTATACAACACTTAACAACTTTATGATTTGACTGTATAAGACTTGCACTGTATAATGTTTTGCCAATCACTGCAGGGTATAAAACAAACAAGCAATTAATGTTACCTTCTAATGGTAAACGTTTTTGATTTGCTCAGTCTTGTACACCAGGCACTTGTTTTCTGATCAACCTCATAAGCGTTGCCAACATTTCTTCCCTAAGTATGAGCATTCATTTAGACGGCAATAGAGTAATCAGACTGTGTATTGTGAGTCCCGGGTCGCGACCACAGAGACGAGCGCAGGCCGAGCTTGAGCTTCTTGAGAGTATCGATGTCGCACTCCGCCTCGCTGAGTTCCGGCCGGTCGGGAGTCTCACCAGAGTCCGATGGTCGCACACCGAACGTTGTCTCGGCTACTGCTAGTGGTGGCAGCAGCGTCCGTAGAGAGGCCCTGCTAGGAACCAACCATCTGCAGCTGCTGTATAATCACACAAACAATGTCTGTCATGGCTGGTGTCTCAGGGTTGAAATCCCAGCCATGACATCGCATGTCAACTTTCTGCAAGAAACAACATTTTGTTGGCTAATGCAATTTGTGTGAAGGGACCAGGGTGGGAGATTCTCTCAGTATTACTTTACTGTTTGGTAGGACAATCTTGTAAGTTTGTGATATATAACATCGCTTAATGGAATATTTTTCATGATATACAAGAGACACTTGCAAGGAGCTGTAGGAGATACAAATTAACTATTGACAGCGCTGTTTTTATTAGAAGATAATGCATTATGTTGTGTGCAGCTCTTGTTGGAGGTGTAGTAAAGCAGTAATTGTTTCTATGCATTGGCTATTACCTGTTGTAAAATGGAGTTGTTGTGGGTGCATTTTTGGGCTATGGTTTTTACTTTTTCTAGCATTTCCTTATAGTAAGTGGAGGAAATATTGTATGAAGATTTGATATGAAGATTTCGTAGATGTGTGTATCTGCCTGTGAACAGCATAACTCAAAAATGAAAATATAAAATCCATTGATATTTGAAAAGAAGCTAGAAACAGTGATATGTATTGAATTTATTTCAAGGTAAGTCGAAATTGTTACACTAACATCACTTTAAGTTTACTCACTTAACATGTTTCAGGAAACAGTTGTTCCCATCCTCAGAAGCTAATCCGACTGGCCCGTGTTGTTGGTGTTTCCGTTTTGTGGACTGGATACTGTGGTGGCATCTTGTCGTGGTGAAATGTACTTCCAGAGAGGATTTGGTGACGGCAAATCAAAATTCATTAGATGTGTGTTGTGTTTTAGAATGCTGATCTTCTCCTATGCATCTAATTCGGCTGCAAATTTGGCTGGTTTGACTAATGTAATATTGGGTTTGATGTTGTGATTAGTGATCGAAAAATGGTGTGAAACTGCACATTTGTCCATTTGTTTGTATTTGATACATCTCATGTGCTCCTTTACCTATATGTAAGACAAAAAGATACCTAGAAACTAGGCTAAAGGAGCACATGAGATGTATCAAATACAAACAAATGGACAAATCTGCAGTTTCACACCATTTTTGGATCACTAATCACAACATCAAACCCAATATTACATTAGTCAAACCAGCCAAATTAGATGCATGGAAGAAGATCACCATTCTAAAACACAACACACATATAATGAATTTTGATTTGCCGCCACCAAATCCTCTCTGGAAGTACATTTCACCACGACAAGATGCCACCACAGTATCCAGTCCACAAAACGGAAACGCCAACAACACGGGCCAGTCGGATTAGCTTCTGAGGATGGGAACAACCGTTTCCCAAAACATGTTAAGTGAGTAAACTTAAAGTGATGTTAGTGTAACAATTTTGACTTACCTTGAAATAAATATAAAATCCATTCTGAATAAAGAGGACTTCATAGGCTATTCCCAGGAAATTCATGATATACATTTGATTTGTCATGTAAATATCTTAAATATGTGATATTTTAATCAAAATCATTACAGCCATTTTTGAGAAAATAATAAAAATTTTGTATATAGAGGGTAGTTTGGGGTGGGGGAAATTTCTTGGTAATCTTTATGCTTTATATTATTGTTATTCATTCAACTTCTCATTTTTAAGTTATACTGTTCACAGACACATACATACCTTTTTCTAAAACTTTGTTTCAATCCAGGGGTCCTCAAAACGTGTATTTTGGTGAATCATCTACCTACTAGGTATGTGGCAGAGAAAGTAATACGCTTTTGTAAGAGCAGTTTTTAGAAGAGAGAAAAATAAAGCGTAGTGGGTAGAGAAGGTTGTGTGAATGTAGTCTCAGCCAATGAGAATGCTTGAAAAGGTTACAGAGAACTATTCCAAACTGCAGACTTCTTGACATACCATGGTTTACGGAAGAACAGCCCTGAAAGATGAGAAGCACATAGGGCATCCAACAACATCTGGAAGTGAGTTATGCAAGCTATAATTGCTCCACTCTTAGAATCCAACTTGATTTAAACACAAGACATCATTAACTAGTTTTCGATATGCAGGAAAACATAATATATAGCAACTTAAATGATGTGACGTATGCAGAGATTATAGAACATACATCTCTCTGGTCACTGGGATTTGAGATGGCAGTTGGAGTTTGGGTAGGGGGGAACTAGGCACTTTAGGAGGGGATGAGTTTGTTTGGCTTCCCTGACGCTTTGAGTAGCGTCACTTGGGACAGTGACCTTCGAGCTGTAAGGATGTGACAGTGCCTTCTCCGTGCCGGCGGGAATGATGGCCTCGCTCAACAGACAAGGACTTAATGTGAGGTAATATATCATCTTTTATCCAATAAACCAGTTGCCATCTATCCCTTTAGAGTCTTATTTATGGTAAAGTAAACTCCTATATTGAGCCATGTAGTGTTTCCCTTGCCAGCATTTCATATTACTTTTGTGTTTTACTTCAGCTGCGTCCCGCGTCGTAGCCTTGCCATGTAAGAAGTTTGTTAACTTTCTCGGTTCCCTCTTGCAAGCGAGTTGCTCCCATCATTTTTTAGTATTATTAAGAAGAGGCTACGACAATATGGGTGATTATCTGTGGGTTTTCAACAACTATGTTAATCAAACATAGATAAAAACATTTTAATAGTAAATAATATGAAGTAAAGCTAAAGATGTGGCTTCCATTTAATTGTGTGTGGTGTCATTCATCCCTCTTCATGATGAGCAGTCAGTGTTGTTGACTTTGTGAGTGAGACATTCCAAAGGTAAGGCATTAAAAGCGGTGAGAAACAAATTGTGTTGTATGTTTTTAACAAACTCATACTGGAGAATAACATTGTTAAATTAACCGCAGATTACACTGGTGTTTCCAAGTGGAGCATTGCATGTGCACATAAAGAATTAAAGCAAACAGGAGCATAGTGAGCACCAAGGGAGAAAAACAGATGCAAGCTAGAATTGCAAAAAAACAGAGGACTGTGCCATTTACAGAAAAGTGCACAAATTTTTCTTTAATAGTTAACCTCCAACGTTATACAAAGTCTTAAATTCTTCAGCCACCTATGTAGCCACCTTTCATAAATTATTGCTAGAAAATTGCATTTAAGTTTTTAAAGAGGCATAAACGAATATAATTATTGGTGATGGGGAATCATATTTGCCACTTCCCGATGATGCAGTTGCAGAACTCCAACTCAGCTTTTATTTTGTTTATTATTATTCAAATAGTACACCATTCTATTGCATTATAAACAAGATGGGTCCATGTGCATTTGTTTACATTTGCTCCTCACAGCTGACACGAACACGAGGCTAATGTGGATGGATACAAAATTGATTAATTAATTTTGAAGATTTAGAAGCTAGTAACAGTGATGTGTCATAATTTAAAATAAAGGGAGTTGGAGGTTGTTACACTGCAGTACTAAAAAGTACTTACTTTGAACGTGTTTCAGGAGAATGGTTTGCTCCCATCATCAGCATGTTTCCAAGTAAGAACCTTTCAGTGATGTAACAACCTCCAACTCTCTCTATTTTATAAAATGGATACAAGATGTTTTATTTACATCAGGTCCAGTTCTAAGACTGGATTAATTGTAGAAGAGTCCTTTAACACCAAAACACTTTGTAATATTACACAAATATGTTAATGCTGCAAGGAGGTTTTGTTGCTATTGGGTTCTTCACAACCTTATTGAAGAGCAAAAGGGGTCAAATGAAGAATGTTGTCTAGAAATGGTTCCTTATTTCGACACTGTGTGCATGACATTACTGCAGGTGATGAAAATGTTAGATATATGACTAAAAGACTGAACCAAAGAGGCAGTCACTGATCTGGAGCTTCCCCAATGTGAAAGTGAAGACTGAAGAACAAAAGACTGTCATGGCTTAAAGTCTGCTCCCTGCAAGTCTTCAGAACATTTGAGTGATAGAGGTCCAAAGTCTGAATAGCAAGGAATTTTGCTTCTCTACTTCATTGAAAACAGTGCAGTTCCTGCAAGAAATTGGTCAGGCATCCACCATACAACCCAATGTGACTGTTTCCTTTGTCCAACAAATGAGTAAATTAAGGAGCTGTTGTTTTGCATGTGTCAAAAAGAAATAGACATGGGTAATTAATAAGTCACAGCTTTTCGTTTAACAGAATCCAGAAAATTAAATAGTGACCCTTGTATATTTTAAAAAATGTTTATTTTGTAACTTACAAAGAAACTTATTAAAATCTTATTTATTTCTAAATTATCAGCATTTAGCAAATTCTGGTCCCTTAAAACAAATTTTATATTCTTATATCTAACTCTGTTGTTTCAATGAACTTTTAGAACTGCCGCACAAAGTGTAGCGCACTCTTATTTAATCTGTCATCAAGAGAAAAAAGTTCATAAAAATATTAAATACAGAGTTATTGAAAAGTCATGTAGCCAAAGCAAAATTGTTTTATTTGTCACGATGTTCACAAACAAAAGTGATATGAAATAACAGAATGTGTTTGTAAGTTTGCATTAAAGCTGTCCATCAAATGAGTTTTGGTCACTATTTTATACCATTCATGCTTTCGAACACAAATGAGCTCCTGCATACGGATGGTTGGGTGTATTGGATTCTGAGCGGTGTCCCTCTCTCAGACCATTCCATTTGGTATACCGAATGGGAGTATGTCTCATTTCCTGTTCAAACGCCCAGAGTGACCAGACCCAAGAGGAAGACTCAGTCCTTACTTCACTAGTGTTGTTGCCTTCCTTATATATAACTCAAGTTTGTGTGATAATGGAGTTGATTGATACAAGTGAAATACAAGTGTGGTCAATGGTCACAACTGATATGCAAATGTATGCACTAACAATAATAAGCTTAATAGGCTGTTTTACAATTAGTTTATTACTCGGCTATTGTGTATGTAGATTATGAGGTATAATCTTGGTTTTAAACCATGACAAAATTTCAGCTTTTCTAGAATTTGTGTTGGGGATTTTTTTCTTTAAACACTGTCCATTACTATCAACACTCTTCTCCCAGTATCTGAAGGAGATTGGTAAACTATCTCTCTAAACACTGCATTAGTCATCTCTCTATGATAATCATCACCACTTTTTGATTAAAACACTGAACTGCTCCTGTGCAATCATATTTGGCCTGTCTGGCATGGCAGATTATTAAATATTATAATCCTTTATGTAATGGAATTCATTCACAGCAACATTCATATGTTGGAAGCGTAAAATACTAAAACAAAAATAAGTTACTGTTTTTATTATAAATTATTATGTTATACTCTCCTTCAACTGAAAAAGTTGATCACTTTATGTTCATTTACAGCAACATTCATTTACCTGAAGCGTAAATTGCTAAAAGAAAGATAAGTTATTGGTTCCTAAGCTTAAAGTATACAAAATAAAGCAAGATTATGTATATATTTTCGCCCGAGTTTCTTGTTTAGATTTTGAAAATGAACTCCACAATGTACACATGAAACTAGGCCAGAACCAGGTCATGTTTGAATATATATTTTGTGGTGGTGTTTTAAATTTTCTTCTAAGAAAAGTGTTTTTGTTTTATTTTTATGAGATTTCATACTGTACAACATTAAGTTGCTCTCAAACATTGTCATTTGCCATCACTGAGTTTTTCTCAGTTTTGTTAATTTGTATCTTAGTAAAAGAAAACAAACTTTTAAGTAAAATAAACTTATTTTTCAGTAGTGAGCCCAGCTATATATATCATTGATGTAAAGCAGCAACTTTTGAGTAATCGACCTGAACTTGCATTAAAGGTTGGTAGTAACATACATTACTTTAATGGCAGTCGTGCAATTTCTGGGCTTTAAAGAATAATCATCATTTAATTTGTTGCATTATAATATAATTTGTAATATTTACTTATACAGATGACTGAGTTGTTTTTTCCTCTCACAGAAATTCAGAATCACATTGTTGTTGTTCACCAATGGCACTGGGGATTAATTGATCCGCATCATTTTCCCTCTGGCTTCCCAATATAAAGTCTGTAAGTTATCACTTTTAAGGCCTTTGCATTTGGCAAGATGCTGTTTGTTCAGGATGACATCTTCTTCACAGAGAGTGCACTTGTGTAGGTAAGCATCGTATCTTGTAGAGATGTTCTGCGAGGCAGTCGTGGCCAGTTGCCATCCTAAATAAGGCCACTGTAGTGTTCCTCGGCATTTTTTGTATATCAACTCTATCTTTAATAGTCTTAGAATCTTTATCCTTTAATTTATCTTCTTCATCAAGTCTGTGCTGTCTTTTGAAATGTTGTTTAATGTTATTTAATTGTTTATTTATTTCTATTTGTCCTAAAGGTTTTATTTTTTGTATTGCACCTTTTTTTGCTAATTGATCCAAATGTTCATTACCCAAAAGTCCAGCATGAGCTGGGATCCATTGTAGAGTGACATGATTTCTAGGTTCAACTGCTTTAGGGGGAACAAGGTAGTCCACCTCCACGTGGTGTTCCCTGGGTAATGCTAAGTGGACTACAACACAGGCATGCTTCCAAAGTCAAAAAAGAAACAATCTTTTAAGAGAGAATGACATAGATGTATTCATCATAGGTGAAGCAAATGTAGATCAACAAAAGAATCAAATTGTATATGAAGCTTTTATGATATTTATTTTGGAACATAATTTCATATATATTTGTTTAGGTGTAATGATAAAACAAAACATGAAAATGGAGTTTGTGCATCACAGTGCAGTGAAAGAAATCTTGACCATAACAGTTGGTAGAAACAGAGTTGAAAACACAGTAACATGGCATAGGGTATTGTCATTCCTTTGCTGTAATGCACTGAAGCAACATGTCTGACAATACCACTATGTTGTGAACTCTCGAATGGTTAAATACCCAATGGGACCCATTTCTCATAAGTGGGCATGTGAATCAGAAGCTCGATCATAGTTTGGTACATTCATTGTTGTTTTTCAAACAAGTTGGGCTGAGAGAAATGAATGAGTCCCGTCATGTAGCATATGAAACAAACAAGTAAATTACATGTTCTTGACAGCTCTAGTTTGCATAGACGTTACATACGTCTGATTCTAAATGACATTCCAGTTCCTGCCAGACATGTCCGAACATATCCTCCATCATTATCTACTTCAGTGGTTTGTGGCACTTGACTAGCAGGATTGTCAACTTCTCTGGACTCCTTTGAAATGCAGCTTGTATCCTTTCCACTGTCTCTCTCAACATCTGGGTACAAACATCCAGTGGCTTCAAACTCTCATACCCAAATTAAAATGCAGTTCCTATGGGGTGGGTGCATGTTTGAAAGCATCCCTGTACAGCCCCTGTTTGCGCAAATTCCATCACATAAAATGCATGCTCTTGCTTCAAGGTCAGCATTCTCACAATCAACACAAACAGCTAGTAGCGCCTCCAGCGGTCTTTTTGCACACTATGCACAGACATGCCAGCATTGCAACATGAACTTTAAGCATGTTCTATTATTTCCAATGACAAATAAAACAACTTTACTTTTGCACCATGACTTTTGAATAACCCTGTGTTCATAAAGTTTTTATTTTTGTGATAAAAACCTAAGACCTGCCGTTTAGTCTTTATAACAATAAAGTAAAGAATATGCTTACCTTGATCTCCCTCTTCTTGGCAGTGATTTTTGTTCTGACATTGGTGATATGTCTGATGAAGTGCTGGACTGTGCTCCATGATAAATGAAATCTGTAACACAACATTACACTTATTACACACTGTTATGTTAAATGTGGAGAGCATTTTCTCACTCCGAAATTTTCACACCCTTTCTTTCCTGCCTCTAACTTTACTGCATTCACTTTCACTGCCTTCCTCTACTTTTCTCTTTACACCTATCATAAAATACTGTGGTGATGTATTAATAACAGTCCTGTAAAAGGGAACCAGAGAAAACTCAAAACTACTGTCCATTCCAAACCAGAGTGCCCTTCACTGAAAACAAACCCTTTGTATTATCTGCGCGAAAGTAGTTTTGCAATCCCCGCCCTAATGGCTGCTGGTTCCCCTCTCACGTACTTGTTGAATACTATTTAAATCTACAAAAAGGCGTTCTGCATGGGAATCATAGTTCAAAATACAACCTGAGATAACAATTGATTTTATAAGTATGCAGCAATGAATATTTTACTTATGTTAATCACAATCCTCGGGCAAAAGTGCAACACCCATATCCGAATCCTCCGAAGATGACTCAGCTACCATATCGGAATCAGAACTACTCTCCAAAATAATGACAAGCTTATCCACAATTCCATAGCACTGTCGCACAGAACAAGTTCCCACATTTTATCCTCTTCTATGTTCTATTATGTCTGTTTATATTCCCTGCTCGCTTTGGTTACACTTCTCACTGAAACGCCTGTAAAATTCGATATTAGTTTCGTAATAGGCACTAATGCAAGTGTCGGTATTTTTCTAATAGTGAGTTGAATATATGAAGTATTGTTTGTTTTTCCCCACTTTTTAACTGTTTCCCGCTTTTGTGTTTGCAAAGTTTATTCACACTACACGCACCTTCCTTGCTATGTGAACTCAAGTACCAACTGACTAAATCACAAGATTTGACCTGAGCTGAGCATACGTGTGCTAGCGTATTATGAATGCCTGTTCGCTTATCATATTTCCTGTGTTACGCAAAGTGTTTTATTCGGTACTCAGATAGCACCTCTGGGAATTCATTGCTGCATTTCTTGTATATGTAACAGAGTGGCAGTCATGCATACAGTTGGTATTAACAAGCAAGATGCTCTCAACGTTAGCGCAAAAGCAGACGAAAATCATATTTTGTAAAATCTCTTAACAGTTAGTACATATCCATCACCTTTAACGATGAGTTCATATGGTAACTGCAATAAAATGTATAGTTCTAATCCTTTTCTGCTCTAATATTTCATAATACAATACATGTATTAAGGAACTATTTACGTTGGCATAAGAGTCTATTCTTGGGTTTGTGACAAGCCGAAGCACGTGCTTCTGTTTACATCAGAGGGAACTCTGGTTTGGAATGGACAGTAGGCATTATGCTTAATAACAGGTGCAGTTAAAACCACACCAATAGAAACTCTTCTTTTTGCAACATCTGATAGTCCAGTAAACCTAGAGCTTGAAGAACAAGCTGTAATAATTACTTCTGAAAAACTTTTAAGAATTCCAAATTCTAATAAACTGAACAATCATCAGGGTTTTAAATATACACTAAAAACCCAAAAAGGAGTTGTGCAGGAAGTGAAAAAGCTAAAAGAAAATCTATCACATCCGAATAGAAACCTTTGAAATAGAATACAATATAGATCTTTGTGAAATCTTCAAGAAATAAACAATAAGTCCAAATATTGCAAAAATGATAGTATTAGAAACATTGCAAATTAAATATCCTGAAGAAGAATGGATGCGTGTATATACTGATGCCTCATTTTTAAATGACAGAGCTGGAGCAAGTGGTACATTTTAGTTTTTCTCATTTTATAAAATTGGCGGAAAAAACTTTACAAGTTTTGATGGACAAATTGATGCAGTCCACGTTGCTCTTAAATATCTGTTTGTTTAGCTACAAAAATGCAAAAACATTGTTATTTTATTGGATTCTAGAGCTGTAATCCAAGCAATAGCATTAACTCAGGATCCAAAAATAGAAAAAATAAGAGACCTTCACTGTTTGGTTAAAAGATACATTTTTAAAAAAATCTGATGCGTTACATTCATTTGACTTTCTCTACCCTCTATCGCTTATTAGTGGGTATACAAATTATTCTTATGAAACTTTATTTTCCTATCTAATTCATTTTAATTGAGATAAAACTTTTCAGAAATAGCTGCATCACATTTCATTATAAATATAAAGGGAATAGCGATAGTCAAAGTTTAAGAATGAACACTATGTACTGGCCTTAAAATCCTATGCTCTTTGCATGCAATGCAAGAAACAACTGAATATCAAAAGGAACTTGGAAAGAATGACAAAATTATTGAACAATTTGAATCATTAATAACGAATATCTCAGAAATTGCTGATGCCACAAAAAAGGTTACTTGAAATAATATGTTTTAAAGAGATCTACAATTTTTGAGTAGCATGTTTTCATCTATTGCTTAATGTTTACCAATTATACAAGATTATACAAAATATCTTCCAAATGAAGTGGATTTAACAGGCTATTCCCAGAAAATTCAAGTTATATATCTTTTATTTATAATGTAAATGTCTTTAATATGTGGTATTTTAATTAAAATCATTAGAGCCATTTTTTTAGAAAATCAAACATTTCGAAAACCTTTCCATGTAAAGGGTAAGTTGAAAAGGGGATTTTCTTGAAAATCTTCATGTCTCATCTTTGGAAGATACTGAATCCAAATACATACCAAGTTTAGTATTTATCCTACTTTTTGTTTTAGAGTTATCTGTACACAGACACCTATGCATGGACCTTTTTCTAAAAATGCATTTTTTGGATTCAGGGAGCCTCAAAACATATTTTCGTTGAAATCTCGGTATTGAATTTTTGTGTGGAATGCAACACCTTCTCTATCTACTATGTACATAGTAGAGAAAGTAAAAAGAACACAGTCTTCCAATGGAATCCTACACATTGTGGATTGAACAACAATGAGAAAGCAGACATCTTAGCAAAAAAGGGAGCCAAAATTCAAAGTAAAGTACAACCAAGTACCACTGCAGTATTAAACATATCATTAAGAAGAAAAATAATAATGATTATAACTTGAAATTTACTATAAATGTATTAAATTCCAAAGGAGAAAAATTCATAAAAAGCCTGAAACTAATATACATTAACACCCATACAGGGTCCAACGCCTCCCACCCAGGGGGCGGTCCTTATACCCCGACAACCAGCCGAAGGCTAAGGGATGGAGAAAATACACAGAGAGCATCCTTTTCCCCTGCCACGCTTCACTGAAACACCATTGCCGACGCTTTCAACCCTAAATAGACCATACAGGGTGAAGGATGAATGAAATGATTCATGGAACGAAATGGAGGAACAGGAAATTCAGAGGGTGAAAGAAATCACTCCAGCATTCACCTGACAACCTGGGAAAACCCCTGAAAAAACTCATGGATCAGAGTGGTGGTCATTGGGGATTGAACCTGGGACCTCCTGAATGCAGGCCATCTTAGCCATTTCACTCAATTTCACTCTGTGCAATGACCTCCAATAACTTAGCATGTATACACTGAGATACTCATATTGCACTACTATGTGGTTAAGTAAATAAAAAAAACTAAATAGGTCTAAAGGCCTAACTCATGTTAGGAAAGAAAAAGACAGGGTGTCTTCTGCCTTGAAGGTTTAAAATTCCAATATATTTCCAGTATAGGTTTTGACAAAATTGCAGTTGGTACTGCATGGAGTCATGTTGCAGTAAAGATGTAGCAATATTCATCTTTACTGTTTTATTTGTTTCCACAAGCATAATATGAAGCTGAGTTTATTACTAACAGTCATACCTGATGTTGCACAGGTGGCTTTTTAAATCTCAAATGACGATTTTATTAAATTTGGTCTTTGTAGTCTTTATGAAATTATTGTACAAGGATCTATACCCCGTCATTACACTTACAATTGATACACTTGCAAAAAACAGATGAAAAGCTTTAACCGTTAGACTTCCTAAACCAATCACAAGTATTTCGGGTGGTCTATGACAAAGTGGAAGCGGAACTGGAAGCGGCTCTGTTGCCGAATGTGGTAATTTCCAACCACGTGTTTCAGTTTGTGAATCTCTAGCACATGCGTCCAGTTGTTCTGTGCAAGCTAATATTGTTCATTGTTAATTATATTTGTGCTTATTGTTGGTCTTTGTTTATATATATGTATATATTTATATTTTTATATATATTTCATTCATATTATACAAGATTTGAAGTGCGACAATGTCTCAAACGACGCCGATCACCAAGTGATAATTCACAAAGTGAAAATCCTATGTGTCGAGATGTGCCACTTAATAGTCAGGCATTAGAACTATTAAGAAGGACCCAGGATTTCTTTGAACAGGAGGAGTATGTGAAGGTTCATGGGCATCCCTCTATTCCTGCCGATAAAGCCGTACAACGAACTGCAGCAGCTCTTGAACTAATCACAAGAACTGTCATTTACAAGGGAGTGAAACTCCAAGAGAAAGAGGACAAAATTCCTGAACCATCTGGAACATAGCGGAGTGAAAATAACTTTGTTATCGCAATTTATAACTTGTTTTATTTCTCCTCATTGTAGCAGACATGTTTGCATTATTTTGTTTCTATATTTTCAAAAGTGTTAATTTGTTCTACATACGTTGCAATGTTTATGCTGAGTTGTTTTCAGTTAACAATAATAATAATACAAAATAGTTATTATTCAATGATGTACACCTTTTATACGTGGCTTAGACACAATAGAAAGGAGAACAATCAGCTGTTGCTGACCACTCTGGCAACGCCGCAACCACAATATAGCCAACATTACGCAAAGCCACACAAACTGTCAAGTGCAAAGATTCAGCAGCAAGGGTATAGAAGATTTTTTTTTTTATGCCTGAATCTCTTAGAATTGTAAATTTATAAAACTCCCATGCTATTCGTAATAATGGACCACAAATTCACTGATATTTCCAGAAATGGGAATCAAATATCGGCAGAGTTTGTTTTTCTAAACTTAGTCTTCTCCTTCCTTCTCCCACAACAATCTTCAAAATTCTGGAAATGTATAAATTTCAACAGTGAAAAATTATTAAAATGTTTGTCATTTTTACATAGAATAAAAATTTATGAAAAAAAAAGATATGCAGAACAATAACATTCAAAATATACTTGATTCGTTAGCAAGATCTCCCAAGGACAAATCACCTGAAAATCACCTAAAATAAATTAATGTCATATGGATATTTCAATTTTTTCAGTACATAACCGCTAATTGCAGTAAATTTAAGTAAAAACAAAACTCAGGTATATTTCCAGTATCAGTAGACAACCTGCTAAATAGCTAAAAGCAAACGCTATTTCAGAGTGGACAGCTGACTTACTGTGTTTCATTTTCCCTGCGTCAAGTTGATTTGATGACTCAGTACGACTTGATGTCAGTTGATCTGGGTCAGAATCAGAATCGTCTGTGTCGACATCTGTTTTTCTACTCCCTCTTCTTCGACTGCTTGAGCTTTTCACAACCTTCAGAGAAATGTTACTCATTAGATAAAAATAATATACCAAATTTCAGTAGTATATGACACTTTTAAGGAATATGTTACAAACACTGACCCCTGACGGCGGAGGTGAGGCACAACCTTCTGTCGTTGCTTGCTCATGGTACATGAAACTGTGAAGCAATGTGTTGCTAGGGTCTCCACCAGGACCCGAGAGTTGGAATGTGGCATATGGTGAGATGTCCTCGGAAGTTTCTGGAATGTCAGTAAGGTACACAACTGCTTTCAATCATTTTGTGAAACATTTTCCTGCAATGCAGCACAACCAATATAACAATACAATATTCTGAGAGAGGCACCTAAAACTGCCACCTGAAGTGTTGCCCACAGCATTTATTATTGTTAGTGATGAGCTCTTTGAATTGCTACAGCTCACAAACTTCGCCTATAAAGTATCAACACACTGAACAACACCAGATGGCCAGAGCAACTAGCTCTCGAAACCAGTCATGTAACATTTCTCAATATGAATGGCATTGCTATCTGCATATCTGGGACTCAGGTGTGCTGTCTTTTCATATGCTTTCCTCCTTGAAAGAATATGAAATAATAAAAAAGTTTGTTTTGAAGAGCTCTAATGGCACCCTATTTGACCCCCACTTCTGGTTATTGTTGGTTGATGAAATGAAGCTGAAGTGAAAGTTCACTTATACTTTAGCATATGTTTTGAAAATGTTAATCTTGTATTGTCCAAAATAAATGAGTGTTACAGGTGGTCTGGTTCACCCTGTATAAAATCTCAACTCTGTGCTTGCAACGTGGTATCATGTGTATGAATGAAGAGATAGACAAAGCAATGCTAATAGGTGCGCTCCAGTAGCATGCACACTGAATACGCTGCCTGCTTGAAGAGTTACATCACAAAATGAAATACCTGGTATCTTATCACCACCAGCCTGAAGTGCCACCTTGTGGATGGTGGCGTAGTATCTCTCCCGCTGGGCCTCGGCATTCTGTTGGTTGTCCAGGGACTCCTTGAGCGGCCTTGCCTGCTCTGCAAGCAGAATGGGCATATCGCTCATTTCTACGGAATATTAGATGGACTCAACTTGACACGTGTAACACTTTTTGTGAAGGCCTTGTCTAATACTTACTGTTCCTCCAACAGTGTATGGCTGCAACACCTGCCCCCAGTAGTGCCAACAGTGCTATGACCAGAGGTACCATCACACGCATGTCTGAGTAGAATGGCTGTGAGGCATGACCGCGTTTTACCAGCTCTGGTGATGGAGGATCTTAAACATTTATTACATGCACAGTTTCAAAACAACACTCTAATATTGAAACTATTATGAGTTTTAGAGAAATGTAAAATTGTACTCTAACCAGTTTTTTATTTATTTTTGAAGCAATGTGGAAATTTTTAAAAATTACTTTTGTTTCAACTAAAACTAATACAAAAGTACATGTAGAAATGCTGTGTGCTATGCTCAGATAAATTACATGGATATAAAAGACAAATCTCACTGTGTGTAACATTTTACATACGAGGTGTGATCAAAAAGTTTCCGAAATGGCTTCATAACAATGTTGACGCTGAGATTTCTTTAATTCTTACCCAGACTGTACATGCAGCGTTCCTTCCCGATAAAAATGAGAGGTCACATGACTTCCTGTGACCATGCAGTGACGAGGTAGACGCTCTGAAGTGAATACGTGTTTTGCATGTGCTGCGATTTTTCTGCGTAGCAAAAATGTCAGATTACGAAGAACAAAGAACAAACATCAAATTTTGCTTTAAACTCGGTAAAACTGCAACAGAAGCCTATGAAATGTTAAGAACAGCTTATGGAGAGGAAGTTATGGGCAAAACTCAAGCATTTGAGTGGTTTTGAAATTTAAAAGTGGTGTGACATCAGTTAAAGATGCAGATCGTTCGAGGCGACCCTGTTCCAGCAAAACTGATGAAAATATCAATCAGGTGAGGGAAATGGTCTTAAATGATAGGCGCATTACAAAAAGGGAACTTTCTGACTCATTAGGACTCTCCTTTGGAAGTGTTCAAAGCATTTTGAAAGACAATTTGGACAAGAGAAGAATTGCCGTCAAGTTTGTGCCCCGCCTGCTTTCAAATGACCAAAAGGAAAGCTGTGTGATTGCCTGCATAGATCTTAAAGAACAGCTACAAAATGATCCACAGTATATGGAGAAAATTATTACTGGTGATGAAACACAGATTTATGGGTACGATCCAGAAACGAAGCAGCAATCTTCACAATGGTGGAGTCCTTCATCTCCACGCCCGAAAAAGGCCAGACTAGTTCGATCCAAAGTGAAGTCAATGAGGATTGTGTTTTTTGACATTAAAGACATTGTACATAAGGAATTTGTGCCACAGGATCAAATAGTGAATCAAGTGTTCTACAAAAAAGTGCTGCAAAGATTAAGGGAGAATGTGCGACACAAACAGCCGGAGAAATGGAGGAGTGGTGACTGGTTCCTGCATCATGACGATGCGCCCGTGCACAAAGCCCTTTCTGTTCGCCAATTTTGAAATAAAAATAGGATGACTACTGTTCCCCATCCCACCTATTCTCCAGATTTGGCACTAGCAGACTTTTTTCTTTTCCCGCGATTTAAAATGCGGCTCCGAGGACACCGTTTTGAGGACATTGATGTCATCTATCGCGAATCGCAGAAGGCTCCGAACATATGAAAGAAAAGGACTTCCAGAGGTGCTTCCAGCAGTGGCAGAAGCGCTGGGACAAGTGTATCAACTCCCAAGGAGACTACTTCTAGGATGACAGTGCAGATTAGACAAAACAAACTGTTGTGTAGTATTTATGACGTCATTCCAGAAACTTTTTGATCACACCTCATAGGTAGCTTGAGAAAACGTGGGATGGTGAAATGCATAAGTTTTCAAGATACATTCAAACTTAAATATTGTGTTTGGTAACACAACGTTACCTGATATTTAAATAAGTTTGGTAAAACCAGCCATCAGGACAATACTTTTTAAAATTATAGGCAGTTTTTCAAAATGTTATCTCAGAGAATGTAATACATACCTCCATCTTTAGTAAGCGTAACAAATGTGTACTCAGCAGTATTTGAGCCTGCAACGTTATGAGCCTCGATCCTGAGCTGATACATGGACGCTGGTGCAAGACCAGATATTGTGAACCTTCGTTGTGGCTTCAGTGCATTCGACACTGTAACATAACCACAAAAAATCTTACATATTACAATCACATCGCTTTCTCTATCCAATATAGTTTATTTTTATGTAGCTTCTACAGACTATTCTTACAAAAGTTATGTTTCTATCTACTTCCTGTTAATTGAGATAAACCTTTGCAGAAATAGTTTCATTGCAGGTACAGGAGACTAAATATATAGTAGAAATGTTTAAAAGCTAGTTGCTATATACTGGCCTTGAAAGTCCATACTCTTTCATTGACAATGTGAGAAACAACTGAATAGCTATAGCATCTTAAGAAACTGACAGTGTATAAAAATTCAATCTAATAATAATGTATATATTGGAAATGGCAAATGCTACAGAAAAAATTATCTGAAATAAATTGTGTTTTAAAGAAGTCTAAAGTTTTGTTAAAACCTGTAACTAATGAAGTTATGTAGAACTACCACTAGAGGGCATCAAGGTCACAATGCTATATTAGATGAGGAATGGCAGCCAGTCATCAGTCACCAAACAGCTGAAGTTGGAGACAAAGACTCCGAAAAACATTTCCTGATATTAACCGTCTGATATAAGTGAAGTATGTTTCAGCATGTGACTCATATATTTTAATATGTATATTGCTTCACTTTCAATAGTGCTTCGAATCTTAATAATTTTAATATTCTTTATTTCCCAGGGAATGTCGATTATTGTGAGTTTTCTCAACTGATCATTAGTTTTCTGGACAGTACTGAGACAGATATGAAAAGCCTGAGAATTTTGCAAGGGAGCTATTGTTTGAAAATTAAAATGTATTAAAATGCAAAATGGAGACTTTATTTAAAAATATCAAACATTTGTTAATTTGAGATGAGTTAGTCATTTATTAAGATTGTAACATTTCTCTATTAATTCTATATCATGTTTGCATATTTTGGATAGTTAAAACATCCAGAATATTGAGAAAAGAAGGGAAAATATTAATTATTTTAATAATTGCATAGCCTACTATGAAATAACTCATTGAGAAAAAATTTACATCACTTGATTTAGCTATGTAGAAGGGTCAGACAACAATACTTATTTGTTTGTAACCATAGCAACGATGATTACTATATAAGCTTTTACCAGAGAGTAGGAGATGTCTTGGCATCATTTGCACACAAAACCGTGAATAGGTGATTTTGGAAGCAATATTCCGAATAGGCATCATAAATTATAAACACTTTAAAATTAAGTCATCAGGTCAGGAAACATTAACAATTGTGATTCAGTTATTATTTTTGTGTAGTAACACATTTTTCAGAATAAATTCAAGTTACCTGAGACTCTGTAATCTTATTTCACAATACCTTACCATACTTTGTTCCAAGATACATAAATATAAAGAGTTCTCATAACCCGTATGAAAATAAAATTTATGACGCAGCAAGAGAACCAACGGAGAAATAAAATCAGAACCCAACGAGAGAAACATCGGAGAGAAATATTGATGCTTCCAGTTCTGGGCTTCCAGTGGGTACACTAGATTTAAAGATACTGCCAAAGTTAGCCACTCAACGCAATGCACCAATATAATTTAAAATCATATTTTAAATGGATCCTGAATGAGGGACACTAGTATACTAAAAACTCATATTAGTATTATGTTCAGATTAACACTTCTAGACACACTGGCAATGAGAGAAATAAAAGGGGATGTGGTGGATGCTTTAGCGGGACGGAGAGAAACCATGAGGGTGAAAATTCAAATAGGAGTCAGGCTTGGTTGCATCATTCAGTAATGCAACATCAACATGAGGAAGAAGGTAGTGTTGTCAGATTTGTTTCATATCGCTGTTTGATGCAGTATTAATGTTACATTTATTTATTTAATTGTCCCACGTATGGGAACCAATATGATGCGGTATTAATGTTGTAATTATTTAACATTAACTGTAGCTCCGCGTTTGGAAGCCAATTTGCGAGAGCAAATATGTGTTTTTACTTCACGCGTTGCCATCCTGTGACGTCACTCCTTGTTTGGTTCGTAGCTCCCTCTGGCGTAGCAATTTGTATCAATTAGTTTCTGAAAGAATTTAAGGTTATGTATATTGTCCTCCGGCTAGCTATCATCTTATCTTGGTAGAACTTGTATCTCTTGCAGGGTGTGAATCGGAAAGGAATCTTTTATCCAGAAATTATACTGACGAAGAAATTGGTTTTATAACTTTTATTGCTGAACACGTTCACAAACACATTTACAAATTGATTTTAGATACTCGCCAAACTGAAACTGTTTGTAATAACTTCTTATTTATCACTTTTAACTCGCATACTTTAACTTTATGTAATTTTTTTAACTGTATAATACTTTATAATAACTCTCGTAATTCTGCTGCGTGTAACTTGGCGAAATGAATGAACTGAGAGACCGACGTGTATAGTACTGAGAATTCTGTTGAACTGGGGGACACTCTACCTCGAACCTGGCTTATTTATAGGCCTGCCTCAAGATACGCTTAAAGATTATAAATGAACTGCTATTGGCTAATAAAACGCGCCAACATTAGCGTCTATTTTAATATCCAATGAAAACCACTAATACATATTCTTTAGGGAGAAAACATTCCAGAAGCTTCTATCGAAAAGGCGCGAAACATTACGTAACTTCCTGGTTCCCGGTAATGATAAACAACTCATCCCCTCTCTGCATTATTGCGTTATTGTTGACAGTTTCAGTAAAGCTGTATATTATTATTTACCAATAATAATTACGATTAATAAACCTCTGAAATCAATGTTACATAAAAATACATATTCATATTACAATCATTAATTATATTTAAGTAATTTGTAATACAAATTACCGTATCATGTTGTGACAAACATGACAGGGATATTGTCATATATTTAGTTGGTGTTATACAACAGACTATCATAAGGCGTACAAATATTCAAATTATTGTATACCCCCATAATTATGGTATGATTTGGCAACCCTGGGTCAAACTATTGAACACATCAACTTTGTGCGATGGAAGGTTATAACAAGGGGCCATCAGAGTGACCATTTTTATGAGGTCGACATGCCTTACACTCTGCAAAGCAGAATATCATGCCTACTATAATATATTTCTTTACCTATTGTGTGTACCCAGGCGACATACACCAAGACATTATAATCTCTGCATTGGTAACTTGAAATCACAGACCAGGTCACTTGAGTTATAACTATTGCCTTTAATGTAGTTTTTCTGGTTATATTCTAAATTCTAAACTATTATTGCTGTTCATAATTTTTAGATCAAAGTAGGAAAGCTGTCAGGTTTTGTTCCATTGTGAATTTTATGTCTCTCTTGCAAGATTGATAATATTAGAGCAACTTGTAGAATTTTTCTCTTAACTATTGTGAAGACATCACAGGGCGTCTTCTGTCCTGAAAATTTAAAATTCCAGTATATTTCCAGTACAAGTTTTGTTAAAATTCCAGTACTGCATCAAGTGATATTGCAGTAAAAATGCAGCAATATTCAAATGCATGTTGTGATTAGTTGGTTTTATTTGTTTCATATGGAGCTGTATTTACTAGCTGCCATACCTGATGTGGCACAGATGGCTTTTTAAATCTCAAATGAACATTTAATTTAATTTACTCTCTTTACTCTTGCAAAATTATTTTACAATGATCTAGAATATACTTTTTATGCTGAATCTCCCCTTTGAACTGTAGTTTTATAAAATTCCCATTCCATGCTATTCATAATAATGGACCAAAAATTCACTTATATGCATGGAAATGGGAATGAAATATCAGCGGATTTTGTTTTTCTAATCTTAGTCTCCCCCCCCATTCCCTCCCCTGCAACAATCTTCATAATTCTGGAAGTGTTGTACAACCTGTAAAAGAATTTTAGAGGTGAAAGATTATCCAAACGATTGAGTCATTTTTAAATAAGATAAGTTATGAAAAATAAATCACCATGCAAAGCAATAACATTTAAAAAATACTCATTCTATTAACAAGATTTTCCAAGAATCAATTACCTGAAAATTCACTCTGAAATAAATTAATGTTATACAAATATTTAATCCAATTTTTCCTGTATGTAATCACCAATTCTAGTATAATTTCAGTACATCCAGTATGTAAAAACATTCAAGTATATCCAATGTTTCCTGTATCAGCAGGCACCTTGCATCAACATATTTAAGCCAGTTTTTAAACTTCCATGGTTATGCATTAATTACTTTTATGCTCGACCATGCGAAAATGTAGTATTTATACGACTGGTAGCAGTACTTTAATGGGCCTCATTAAAGTACACCTGTTCATTAAAGTACTGGTATTCGACCAATCAGAAGTGGCCATGTAACATTGTGAAAGCGCAAGTATAGATTATTCTGCGTAGTACATCTCACAACGCTAGCAACTTTGTTTGACACAGGTGCTACAAGGTCATTGTATTGTAACCATAGATAAAGGAATAACAATTGTAACACATCACTCAAACCAGAAATGAATACTTATGAAACCTTTAATTTAGATACATGGTCGAGCATAAACAGTCATATTAAACTTGACTATAATGGTGATTAAAATGATAATTACTACCATTATAGTGTGTTGCATAATATACTATTTTTGACTCCTGTGTTTAAATGTATTCATCTGCTGTTAGAAATCTGTATCAAAATAAAGTCCATTCCAATACAGATTTTCGCGCTTGCGCGCGTCCTACTCAGAGCCACTGATAAACAGTTTATTCAATAATATGAATTTATATTAACTTTATTTTACTGTTTTTATCCTTTACAATGAAATTCTTATAAATCTCTGTTTACATTTTACAAACGTTAATGCAACTTAACTTTCTTTAACTTAACTTTATTAATGCAACTTTTTATACTTGGATATATCAGTTCCATGTTTTACATTTAAAGTACTTTTCAATACCGAATAATTTG
The DNA here is from genome assembly GCA_030765065.1 of Deroplatys truncata. Classification (NCBI taxonomy): domain Eukaryota; kingdom Metazoa; phylum Arthropoda; class Insecta; order Mantodea; family Mantidae; genus Deroplatys; species Deroplatys truncata. The sequence goes on along the minus strand of CM060981.1, from coordinate 27,179,502 downwards.
TCCACAAGGTTGGGCATTTCATTGTTTTTGACATTTCTTCAAAGTAAACTATGAGCACATTTTCTGACAATGAAGTTACATTTTTTCTTGCTTACGTTCCTGGCCTCCAGGATATAAGGAGGTGTAGAACCAAATTTCACCTCTTCAAATTCACCAATAAACATTTCTGTCTCCTTCTTGTAAAAATCAATACCTGTGACCTTGAATTGATATTCACTTGTTATCGAAGTGCATCCAAAATACATTTCAAGAAATTGATTCATCACATTTTTATTTTCTTTCCTATGCATCTAAATATTAAATATTTATTGTATATCTAAATGTTGTAGAAAAACTATTTATGGAACTCTCATATAATGGTTATTAAGATGCATGTGAAGTTTTCGACATGAGCGAGGAAGCATCAAAAGTTACTCGACACTCGCGTCTTAATAACTCTCGTTATAGGTTCATTGCATAAATAACTATTGTCTCTAGAGCACTCATAAATAAATTGACTAAGAATAGCAATGATGTGTTTTCCATGTGCAAACTTGCATTTTGCTCAAAATATTTTCCTGCAAAACTGAAGATTCTTGATATGCATGTTAGCGGTTTAAAATAAGTGTAGCAGAAGTTTTTTTTCAAGTAGCTGAACATTTTTGCCAGATTCTAAAACTCAAGCCTTCAAGTTTTGTCAAACTCATACCAAAAAAAATCTGATGTGTTACACTCACATGACTTTCTCTACTCTTGTAGAAACTATTTATACATACGCTTATTCTCCATCTACTTCATGTTAATCGAGATAAACATTTGCAGACTCTATCTTATTGTGTAGTAAAATTTTGTCTATCTCTTATGGTTTACCAGTTATGCAAAAGTCGTTCACAATAAAGAATACTTTTGGAGACATTCCCAGCAAATTCAAGATATACATTTCATTTGTCATAAACATATCTTAAACATATGATATTTTAATCAAAATCGTTAGAGCCATTTTTGAGAAAATTAAAATTTTCGAAAAATCTTCCATGTAAAGGGTACTCTGGGGTGGGGGGGATTTTCTTGAAAACCTTCGTGTCGCATCCTTGGAAGATACTGAATCTAAATACCAAGTTTGGTGTTTATCCGACTGTTCATTTCTGAGTTATGCTGTTCACAGACACACACACGGACATGTTTCCAAAAATGCTTTTTTTGGATTCAGGGGGTCTCAAAACATGTATTTCCGGTGAAATCTCGGTATGGAATTTTTGGGTGGAATACAATACTTCCCCTACTTACTATACGTAGTAGAGAAAGTAATACTCGCACATATTCTCTCTGCTATTGTTAAAGAGACACTATATGTCAGCAAACCTCTATCTACTTGTAGATTTCAAAGAAATATGTATTCTAATTAGTGAAATTGTTTGTAACATACCAAGAGTCCAGAGAGGATTGTTGATTGCTCTGTACTGCAACACAAAGTAAGTAAGAGGGCAGCCATTGTCAGGCCACACATGCAGTCGTAACATGACAGATGTGATGTTGGGTGAGATGAGAGCTGATGCCTCGGGAACTCCAGGGGCCTGTCCCTGTGTGTGGACTTTCAGTGTTGTACTTGGTGGTGAGCTACCAATCTTGTTCTTGGCTGCCAGATATAAGTGATATGTGCTGCCACATCGCAGTCCCTGTCAGGTATACAAACAATACACTTCAAACATGGGCACACTTTGTTCAAATAATACATCCAAGTAAATATTTCCTCTTTTAGCAGTCCATTTCAAAAGCAGTGGTGCAGCTAGGTCCTCAGAGGCCCCAGTGCGAAAGGTCCAAATGGGGCCCCCAGTTTTAATTTTCAAACATGAATTCAGGAGTTCTATAATATATGGATAAGCTAGTAAAAGTGATGTGAATTTGAAGTTATTTAGAAAAATTGAGTCAGAGTTAACATCACTTAACATCACTTACATGATGGTGGATTGAGTCAAGCTTATTGACACTCACCTTCACTAATTAAATGTTGTATAAAACAGAGTCATTTTCGAGTGCATTCGTCCTCATCATCAGCGACTGGGTGACTAAAGGTCTCTTTCTCTCGTATGCTCTTCTTCCTCTTCCTGCGGATTCTGAACCTGTTGCCATCTGGTGTTTGGGGCAAAAAGTTTTAACACATTGTTCACAGGCGATATTGTAACACCCCTACGGGGGTGGTTACCCTGCAGTAGGTGATTCCACTAGGGGGGGTGCGTCGGTACTGCGGTGGTAGGTAGGCCAGGGTGGCGTTCCAGGATGGGGGTATTTAAATAATGCACAGGGGATGCATTGACCCAATAAATTATATTATTACTTTAACGTGAGTACATTGGCCACTGAGATTGGGGTGAAGCCCGACAAGCAAGCAGATCTTAGAGGAGATACATCCTTACCTGTTCGACTGGTGTTGCATTGGCAACTCGTGTATGGTAAGCAGACCCAAGGTCGTCGATGTTACAACTCTCCCTTCAACTGATTACTATGGCGATCCCCACAATGATTCATACAATCGCTTCTGACACTTCCTTCCGACGACCGCTGACAATCGATTACCCTCGAGTCAGACCCTCGTAGTATAAATACATATGGAAGAGCTGACTCGGTGTTCCTTAGCGTAGTCGTGTTGAGGTAACCCCATTTCAACACATTAGGCTTGGTTACCTCATATGATGTAATCCTCGGTGCTCAACCTGGTCCGCTACAATATTTCAAAATTAATGACGTTGCCATTTTTGATGATGTGTATTTTTTCCCAGATGTTCAATTCTATTGGTGTGGTGAGGGGTTTTGACAATTTTATACTTTGGCCAATGTTATGGTTCTCTGTCCAAAAATGGTATGATACAGCGGATTTCTCTATTTTTTTTAGTTTTATGTTCCTTTGGTGTTCCTTAAGTCTGGTTTCCAATTTTCTTTTTGTTTTTCCTATGTAGTATTTATCACATTCATCACAATTAATCTGGTAAATTCCAAATTTTAATGTGTTTGGGAAGTGTGTTTAGCAAGTTCTTCAAACTGAATTTGTTTTGTGGAGCTAGTCTTATGTCAACATCATTAATTTTGAAATCCTGCCTGTGAACAATGTGTTAAAACTTTGTGCCCAAACACCAAATGGCAACAGGTTCAGAATCTGCAGGAAGAGGAAGAAGAGGATATGGGAGAAAGAGACCTTTAGTCACCCAGTCGCTGACGATGATGACGAATGCCCTTGAAAACATTTCTGTTTTATACAACATTTAATTAGTGAAGGTGAGTGCCAATAAGTATGACTCAATCTACCATCATGAAGAATACTTCACTGTTAATAGTGCTTCTGTTTTTAATCACTTTTGGTTTTAACTGGTTTCAAAGGCTTTGCTCACATCATCTAATGAGACTTTTATGAGGGACTCCTGAAACTAGTACAACTGGGAGAGATACTGCACAATAAGCCATCGGCAGGACCATCTTGTTTTGTCTCCCACATTTTATCAATCAATCAATCAAATATGGTTTGCTCCCCAAATATAGAAACTGTCAGAATGATGACAAAGCAATGGTTACTGTGAAGAAAGCAATTCAATGCAACCATCTTTGAAAGCCCCTCATATTTAATTAATTTCCATCATCTATAAACCAATGTTGTGTTACATTCATATAACTATCACTACCCACTCTTCTACAAACAATTCTTACAAACGTTAATCCTTCTATCTACCGTTGCCCTCCGTGGTGTAGTGGTTACCATGCTGGCTTCTAGTTCCCAAGGTTGCGGGTTCAAATCTGGCAGAGGGTGATGGATTTTTTTGGGCGTAAAAATCCTTAGCATGGCTTCCTTTAGAAGGGAAATAAAGACAGTGGTCCCATGTCATAATTTATGGCATGTAAAAGAACCTCAAGCCTGATAAAGAGGCCTCTGAGCAAAATTACCGGTCTTTCATGCCCAATGTAGAATGGGACGCTAAGGACCACAACAATTAAAGAGCGTCCATAAATAAAATTGAATAAAATTTTTCTATCTACTGCTTGTTAATCAAGATAAAAGTTTGCAGAAATAGTTTCATTACACATTTTTCTGTAGCTAGAGGAGGCTGAAGCAATAATAAAATCTTTAAAAAGTGGATCATCATGTACCGGCTTTAAAACTTCCTACTCTTTGCAGACTACAACAAAATAATGAGTAGCGATTAGGTGATCATAAAAAGTAGAAGTATTTGAAAATTAAGGCAATTGTAAAGAATAACTCAGAAATGATTAATGATACAAAAAAATTTCACATAAATCTCGCTTAAAATAGAGAGAGTTGGAGGTTGTTACACTACATCACTAAAATGTTCTTACTTGAACGCATTTCGGGAGAACGGTTTGCTCCCATCATCAGCATGTTTCCAACTGATTTTGCCGGTTATTATCTGGGGAATGTGTGTGGCTAGTGGTGTTCTCTGGTGCTGGGCTGATGAACCTCCAAAGGCTGCTGGTAGTGGCAGTTCGAAATTCATTAGGTGATTCCTGTGTTTGACGACATGTATTTTTCCCCAGATGTCCAATTCATTGCTGGTGTTGATCGGTTTAAAGAGTTTTATGTTTGGAGTGATATCATGGTTTGAAGACCGAAAATGATGTGCTACTGCTGATTTATCTGTCTGTTTTTGGTAAATGCATCTCATAAGCTCTTTAAGTCTTATTTCAAAATTTCTTTTGGTTCTTGCTATGTATACCAGGTTACAGTTATTACAAACAATTTGATATATACCAGCTGATTTATCGTTGGGGATAGGATCTTTTGTTCTGTTGCATAGTAGTTTCTGTATATTGTGGTTATTCTGTGGAGAGAGGGTGATGTTGTACTTCTTGAAAAATCCTTTGAAATTTATGATGTGTCCAAGTGTGGTAAGTGAACTTCCTATATGCTTGTGGTTTTTGTTGTCTGAGTAAAGTAGTCGTTTGTTTGTTCCCCAGACAATAACCAGCAAAATCAGTTGGAAACATGCTGATGATGGGAGCAAATTGTTCTCCTGAAACGCATTCAAGTAAGAACATTTTAGTGATGTAGTGTAACAACCTCCAACTCTCTCTATTTTAAATTATGACACATCACTGTTACTAGCTTCTCAATCTTCAAAATTAATTAATAAATTGCGTGCCTAACGAAATCTACATTTTATGTATATTAAGTTTTCATCTATCTCTTATGGCTTACAAGTTTTACAAAAGTGTATTGAATTCATTGAAATAAGAGGACTTCAGGCTATTCTCAGAAAATTTAGGATATAAATTTTATGTGTGATGAAATATCTTACACATATGTATTTTAATCAAAACCAATAAAGCCATTTTTGAGAAAAGCATAGTTTGTGATGGGGAGAATGTCTTGAAAATTGTGTTGCATCCTTGGAATATGCTGGACTGAAGTACCAAACTTGGTATTTAACAAACTTTCTGTATTTAAGTTATACTGTTCACAGACATATAGATGGACACATGTACCAGGAGTGTTTTTAAAGTAAGTAACGTTTTAATATTTTGCCACTGCAGCACCGCAGTTGCGATTTTGAGCATGTGTGACCACTTCCTCCATTCATTAGGAAGCCAGACACAACTGTGAACGATCGCCACATTGTGCTTTCCTGTTGTTAGAGCATGTTTAAATGTTCAAAACAACCGAATGACCCACCAACTGTGAAGTCAGATCAGTGATTTGTTTTTTGAGTATGAGGAATGTTATGCCAGAAAACATTCATTGCCAATTGTGTGAGGTTTATGGGGAAACAATAATAACTGACAATGCCCTGCCACAGAAGCCAAACAAACTCAAGATCTGATCACATCATTTGTTTGGGAACATTTGACCACCCTCCCTACAGTCCGGATTTGGCACCAAGCAGTTTTCTTCTGAAGAAATTCCTTGGTGGAAAACATTTCAACAACGAGGGTGTTGTAAAACAAGAAGTGCAGACTTGGCTATATCACAGGTGCGTCATTCCTTGAGGAAGGTATACAAAAACTGGTTCCCTGTTATGATAGGTGCCTAAATAATGGCAGTGACTATGTAGGGAAGTAGTGTAAGATATAAGGTAATGAATGATAATAAAGTATTTGGAAAATAATATTCTGTTATTTTTTAAAAAAAGTATTCGTACCTACTTACTTTAAAAATATGCCTCATACTTATATATCTTTTCCGGGCGCCACAAAATGTGTGTTTCTGATGAAATTTCAGTCTGAAATTTTTGGTTGAAATACAATACTTTCTCTTGTCTACAACAGATAGGTGGTAGAGAAAGTTATAAGTTCAGGTTAGCGTTTTCTCTATTGAATTAAATTAGTTTTGTAAACACACCAAATGTAAATATACCAGTTTGTAATTTTTATTATAGACTAGTTGTGTTAGCTGACAATGCACAGGTATCCTTCCTAAACCTCAAACAATGATTTAGTTAATTTCAATTACTTCCCCCATATTCTTTATTTAAATGATTGCATAAAGATCTAGAAAATTTTTATAGTGAAAAATTGCCCTATACCACTTATAATTGCAGTCTCATCATATTCTTAGTAACAGATAAATGTCATTGGGCAACTTCCCCCAACAGTCTTCCAAGTTCTGGAAATCTTGTATAGTCTGTAAGTATCTTTTGGTGGTAAAAACAATAATCAAAATGGTTGAGTAATTTATGTAAATGAAATTTTAAATTTTTGTATCCTCTCTTTGGCCCCATAGTTATTTTAATAAAAGACTACACAGTTTTCATATCATACAGAAACTCCAAATTTGCTCTCCTTATATAATAATTTAACATGCACTAGTAATGAACTTGATTATAACAAAACTTTCTTACATAAGAGTTATTAAAAGGTTTTGACATAAATACGAGGGTAATCCAGAAAGTCCCAGACATTTTGAAATAAACAATTAACAAAGTGCAAATATCAATGTTTATTATCTACATTTGAAAGGCACATTCTTAAGCTATTTTTCTACATAATCGTCATTCAAATTGAGGCATTTATCATACCGTGGCACAAGTTTTTCAATACCCTCTCTGTACAAATCTTCAACCACTGGTTTATACCAGCATGCAGTTCAGCGTCAGTATCAAAGCATCAATTTGATGCACCAAACTCCGTGAAATTTGGGTAAAATGTTCCGAAAGTTCTGTATTCGTGAAACGAAGATTTTCACGAATTGTGTCATTGATTTGCATTGACAGTTCATCAGTCATAAGGCTAGGGCTACCACTGCGATCCTCGTCGTGAACATTGGTGAGGCCATTCATAAAATCAAAGCACCATTGCCTGACTCGGCTTTCACTCATTATTCCCTGCCCGTAAACATCTTAAAGTTGACGATAAATTTCAATTGGTTTGTTCTTTTTAGCCAACCGCACTTCACAAGTGGCGGGATTTTCTATTGCAGCGCACATTTTAACAACTCACAGAGAACACAGTAAGGAAGGCACCGTCCTCACGTTACCACAGCTGGATGCGTACTGAATGTAGGAACGTTCTGACACCAAGATGGTGGCTCTAGCCCTACTCATCACCACGATAGGCCAAAACGTCTGGGACTTTCTGGACTGCCCTCGTATTATGCACATATTGTACCATTATAACCATATCCAATTGTGTTTTCCTTTGCTTTGTCTTCTGTTTTCTTAGTTGCTAAATCAAGCCCATCTGTGTATACGGTTTGTAATTAAATATTCACAGTTTTTGTCTTATTATTTTACACACATTTTCTATGGAGCAACAACTGTTTCCTACTCAATGACATCCTAGTCAAAGCCTTCTTCACAAGTATACTCTTTTATAATCTAACATATTTGCACTGTAAATCCTGTTTTAGTCGTTTAGGAATTCAAGTTAGGTTTCTTATAGCGTATGTTTGTTGGACAAGCAGTGCTTTTCAGTGATGAAAGAATTATCAAAATTGGTTTAGTGGTTTATAAGATTACCCTCTGCCTTCCCTACCCCCAAACACACACATAAAAATTCTAAAAATATTATTTTGCCACCGTTTGTAATGTCAGTGTTAATTATTCTTCCAAAATTGAAAATTACAAAAATTAAAAAAAAAAAAATTCTGATGTGTTACACTCACATGACTTTCTCTACTCTTGTACAATCTGATTTTACAAACGTTTATTCTCCATATGCTTCATGTTAATCGAGATATCGAGATGTCAATCTTATTGGTAATATTCATGCAGATGCAAGGGGAATATGGTAGTTTTTAAACGATAGTCAAATATTTTAACGCTGGTTGCTATGTGGCGCATTCCATTCTCTTTGCATGTCCAGGACATAAAAAAAATGAATAACGAATTTGAGAAAAAGTATAAGTATTGGAAAATTTAAGGAAATAACAAGCAATATCTCGAAAATGGTTCACTCTACAAGAGAAATGTATATGACATAAGTTGTGTATTTTAACGCGATCTACATTTTTTGTGTAGTAACATTTTGTCTATCTCTTATGGTTTACCAGTTATGCAAAAGTCGTTCACAGTGAAGAATACTTTTGGAGACATTCCCAGAAAATTCGAGATATACATTTCATTTCTCATGACATTGTCTTAAACATATGATATTTTCATCAAAATCGTTAGAGCCATTTTTGAGAAAATTAAAATTTTCGAAAAATGTTCCATGTAAAGGGTAGTCTGGGGTGGGGGAATTTTCTTGAAAATCTTCGTGTCCCATCTCTGGAAGATACTGAACGTAAATACCAAGTTTGGTGTTTATCCGACTGTTAGTTTTTGAGTTATGCTGTTCACAGACACACACACAGACACACACACAGACACACATACGGACATGTTTCCAAAAATGCTTTTTTTGGATTCAGGAGGTCTCAAAACATGTATTTCCGGTGAAATCTCGGTATGGAATTTTTGGGTGGAATGCAATACTTCCCCTACTTACTATACGTAGTAGAGAAAGTAAAAATTGGTTTACATTATTGTTATATGTACAGATTAGCAACATAAATTTATGTTAGATATTGCCTCTATATATGTAAGATGATGTGATGCCTTATTTCATATATGTCTGCTTCCCAACACATTTGTTATAATAAATCCCATTATTTTCTGTATAACATTGTATTACTGTTTTAAAAGAGTTACAGACAAAGTTTTACTGTTGACAGACCTTGAGCTCGTAACTGGTAGCCCTGCGTGGAAGCATCAGCTCTTCTAGATCACCATGTGTGTGACGATAGTTGAGCATGTAGCCATTGAGAGGGGCAGCGCCGTTGTCGCCAGGTTTCCAGTGTAACAGAATACTGCTGCTGGTTGTGCTGGTGACATACAGCACTGGTGCAGATGGAGGCACTGTGAACATCACAACAAGAATTGATACAGTGTGGTTTATTTCTGATTCTTTCAAAGCACTACAGCTAGTATTATGGGACAGTAATGCATGGATAGCAGAGGTATTAAAGACTAAAAATGAACTAATAAGAATGTAGACAAGCTGAAAGAAAATCTAGCACTATAAACCAATATTTGTAGCTTTAGAAATTCCTACAGCAGTTCATTTATATATTAACTAGGAGTCTATCACACTTTAGCTGCAAATTAAGGACTGCAAATTTTTAAAGCTAAAATGCATTTTTTTAAGAATGCTCATATATTTAAATTTCATAATGCTTAAAACACAATATTGTGAGTAAATAATCTCTTGCAACTTTGTTTGTAACTATATTCTCAATATACATATTAGTATAGGCAAAATAGACAGTAACTAATAGTTTTGTTCGCTTATTTCTTTTTTTCCTGCAATGGCTGGGAAACATAGCTTTATGAAGTAGAGTTTAGTTGTAGGATTTCACCATAAATAATTTGTGAAATAATCCTTCAACCCCTCAAAAATGACCTTGCTGCAAGGTAGGAAAAATCTTAATGGTCATTGTAAGTAAAAGTATTGTTATAAGCTGATTCAATTCTCTTTTGTTTTAATGTGTCTTAGTTACTAAATCATGACCATCTGCATATTATATATTGCTTGGTATGAAATATCGGTAATATCTGTCTTATTTTGCATGCAATTTTTGGGGAGTAACAACAACTCAAGTAAAACTCAAGGCCTTCTTTGCAAGTATGTTTGTTTATAACTCCAAAGTGTTTGTACTTTATACATATGCTTTGTAAAATCTTTTTAATTTTTAGTTATGAACTGAATTTAGAAGGTGATAAACATGTAAAAAAAAATCTGATGTGTTACACTCACATGACTTTCTCTACTCTTGTACAAACTATTTATACAAACGCTTATTCTCCATCTAGTTCATGTTAATCGAGATAAACATCTGCAGACCCTATCTTATTGCTAATTTTCTTGTAGATGTAAGGGGAATATATATTTACAAGGGCAATATAGAAAAACAGTAGCCTTTAAGCACATACATATCTGTTAATAGCTGGTTGCTAGGTGCAGCACCATTCCCTTTGCCACAGATTATAACTCTTTGCATATCCAAGACAAAAAAAATGAATAACGAATTTGAGAAAAAGCATAAGTATTGGAAAATTTAAGGAAATAACAAGCAATATCTCGAAAACGGTTCACTCAACAAAAGAAATGTATATGACATAAGTTGTGTATTTTAACGCGATCTACATTTTTTGTGTAGTAAAATTTTGTCTATCTCTTATGGTTTACCAGTTATGCAAAAGTCGTTCACAATGAAGAATACTTTTGGAGACATTCCCAGAAAATTCAAGATATACATTTCATTTCTCATGACATTATCTTAAACATATGATGTTTTCATCAAAATCGTTAGAGCCATTTTTGAGAAAATTAAAATTTTCGAAAAATCTTCCATGTAAAGGGTAGTCTGGGGTGGGGGGATTTTCTTGAAAACCTTCGTGTCGCATCTCTGGAAGATACTGAACCTAAATACCAAGTTTGGTGTTTATCCGACTGTTAATTTTTGAGTTATGCTGTTCACAGACACACACACACACACACACACACACACACACACACACACACACAGACACACACACACACACACAGACACACACACGGACATGTTTCCAAAAATGCTTTTTTTTGATTCAGTGGGTCTCAAAACATATATTTCTGGTGAAATCTCGGTATCGAATTTTTGGGTGGAATGCAATACTTCCCCTACTTACTATACGTTGTAGAGAAAGTAATAAAGTACTTAAACCAATATAAAACATTGAACTGAACAAAGTGATATAATGACACTTTTAAGCTTGTAGCACTGTCTTCTTTTTAGAGGTGACATGTGATAAATAAACAGTTTGTTCTGTTTGATTGCAAAAAATATAGGTGACCATGAACTTAAAATAATCAATTTCTGTGAAATACCTGCACATATTTTGGAATTTAATGAAGTTATTTTAGAATTTAATACTTTGCAATATTGTAGAGACTGAGTAGCTGCTCTCTTACTCCAGACTTACAAGATTAATGTATAAATCTATTTACAACTTAATATACACTGCCATTTGTGAAAATTGGAACACTAAGAAAGAATTTCCCGAATAACTCCAAACTTGTGTAGAAGAATGTGCAAGCAATAAATGATTAGGTTTGCAGAGAGATGGGGTACACGTAGGCTGAACAGAGCCTTCTGGTGTCGGCCCGACAAGGTCAGTGTTGTGCTCAGTGTAGTCAGTGCAGGGCTGTCAAACAAGGTGGAAACAATAAAGTGAGCGCCAGTATGCCTCGTCGACGTCAAAGGGAGCCATATCGATATGTGAGCGAGTTTGAACGGGGCAGAATGATCCATCTCCAGGAATCGGGTTTGTCATACCACGACATTTGAGCTTGTACAGGGCATGCTGCTATGGATAGATGAAGGTCGTACGCAGCGGTACTGGACCACAGTATGGGATGACCGCCATCTTGTCCGCATGGCCATAACGGAACGTACCACTTCATGCACAATGTTAGCTCAACGCAACAGGTGTGAACTTGTCTGCATCAACGGTTCGTCTGGTTGCATGCTTGTCATTATGTCGGTTTCCATTGTCCAGAAGCCACAAGCTCCTCCGACTACAATGGGCATGTGAACACCATCACTGGGGTGCTGAGTGGCAAAATGTAGTCTTTTCGGACGAGTCCCGCTTCAACGTGTCCTACAGTGATGGCCACATATGTGTCCCATGGTACCGTGGTGAGCACAACCTGGAGGGCTGCATTGTTGAGCGGTATAGCAGACAAATACCATGTGTGATGGTTTGGGGTGTCATTGGTTACAACAAGCTATCTCACCTCCTACGAATTGAGGGCACTTTGAACAGCAACTGGTACCTTACGATGGTTGTAGAGCCTGAGGTACTCTCCTGCTTCAGGCATCTCCACAGGCCACATTTCAACAGGATAATGCCCGGCCACATATTGCAAGGAATATACAAACCTTTTTCGAAGAGCGACGGGTACCAATGCTTCCTTGGCCTGCACGTTCACCTGACATGTTGCCCATCGAACATGTCTGGGATATGGTTGGTTGGCATCTGGTGTGTCACGGTCCTCCAGTAACCAGTGTCATGGATTTGTGGGCTCGAATGCAAACTGCTTGGAGGGAAATCCCTCAGGAACTTATTCAGAACCTTTTTGATTCAATGCTACGGCATATAGCAGCTCTAATTGGGCCACACCAAATACTGAATATTAGGGCTCAAAGGTCATGTATAGATTTGAAAGGTTTATCATTTGTTACTTGTCATGTACCTAACCATTGGTATTAAATTCATTGAATTCATGTATTTCCTTCTTGGTGTTGCAATTTTCACAAACGGCAGTGTGTACATATGATTTTTTTGGTCCTTATTAAAGAGAAGTTGCACACCTATGAAGTAAGGAGAGATATGCATGCACATAATAGGGATAGTCAGTATGCTGTACCACAGACAGGAAGACCTCTAATTATTACAAAGTAACAAGTAGAAAACTTTTCAGTTCATTTTCCCTAGAATAACTACTGCAAATGTTCAAATATAGAGTGTATAAATGTTTAATAAGACATCCTTTGTATAGTATACAGGAATTTGATATAGAAATTAAATGTGATATATAAATAATATTCACTATAGTTTCTCCAGCCTGAGAATGGGTCCTCACATAAACATAGGATCACTCTGTGCTTGACATCTTGAGAACACCTGGAGAAATAAATTGAGTTTTATTTATGGACGCTCTTTAACTACTATGGTAGTTAAAGAGCGTCCCATTCTATACTGGGCATGAAAGACCGGTAATTTTGCTCAGAGGCCTCTTTATCAGGCTTGAGGTTCTTGTACGTGACGTAAATCTACGACATGGGACCACCGGCTTTACTTCCCTTCCGAAGGAAGCCATGCTAAGGATTTTTACACCCGAAAAAAATCTATCGCCCTCCGCTGGGTTTGAACCTGCGACCTTGGGAACTAGAGGCTAGCACGATACCACTAGTCCACGGAGGACGACAAACACCCGGAGGAGCTTCCTCTCTTCCCCTCAGCTGTTTGCTTTAGGGAGCTCAAGAAACTGCCACGGTTAGCTCCAAATACTATATTAACTACGTGCTAACTTTCACTGCAACCACTAAATTTTAAAGAAATATATGTAAATAAAATGTGATCTAAATGTACTAATTCAAGAATGGATGAAGAAATGTTATGAAATATATTTTATTGCAGTTTACACAAATCATCCACTTTGCCTAAAATGCTGCATATTGATTCCTTTTCTGCTTCAGGGTTTTCACAGTTGCCGCCTCCTTCATTTTCTCACATTGGAAACAGAATTCATGGACACACCAGTTTCTTCTGATGTTAATTTAATGACATCATTAACAAAATGCTCAAATAAAAAGTTTAATACTTTCAAAAATATTGTTTTTTCACCACTTCTATGTTTAACTACGCTACTCTGACCTGCTCATGGCATAAACAAAACTGCATGAGTATGTTTGTTGATTCGCTCCAGTAAACAATGTTGGAATATTGATAGCTACGTGGTCATGATAACAAATAGAAGCTAATTATTTAAGTTATGTTTAAATGAAACAATTATTAAAATATTATAGTTTTTTACCATCTTTATTATATGAAGTAAAAAAAAAAGATGATAATACATCTATTTTTATTTGCTTGGAAGGTATGCTGTGGCAAAAGCACATGCATTTGTTTACACCAGGATCCTATGGATTGAATTGAGTAAAGTTATGAGTTACTTATGTATAGATTTTAAGCTTTTATTTTTTTCTGATGAAGCCTATTGTAATTACGAAATTGTGAATAAATATCATCATCATAATAGACATAACTCAAGTGACGCACCTTGAACAATGAGCATGTAGAGTATGTGGTCAGAGCCCTGATTGTTGTCCACCTGACATGTGTAGTTACCGGCATCGTTCTGCTGCAGGTTCGCTATCAGCAACTCTCCTGTGTCCATGAACTGGACGTTGTGACTGCTGCCTCCTCGCAGAGGCTGGTCCCCTCTTAGCCACTGTCGTCGAGGAGTTGGCTGCCCAACGGCTTGACAGGCAAGTGATGCTGTGCTCCGCCAGGGTCGGATAACAGGACCTCCAAAGGAAGATATGCGAGCAGGAACTGCTAACATAATTTCAGAACCAGCTGGCATAAAGCAGCCCCTTACTTCATTATGTCTTATCAGGCATTCATTAGGAGTTTCATCATTAGGTAGGTGGGTATTTTATTTACCGGAAGTATTAAATAAGTATTCTTGGCTTCATCATTTTTCCAATTTCTAATTTTATGCCCCAACTATAGGTAAAAATAAAATATGTTATTATACAAAAATACAATTTAATAACCATACATGCATAATTAAAGTTGGTAACTCCATGTGAAATAACAAGAAATAGTGTGCATGAATTTATTAAAAGGACATATTATGTACTCAAATATATAAAACAGATTTAGCAACTTCACCGTATATTTTGCGAAGATGCATTAGAGGAGCCATTATGTTGGTGAATCACACATTAAATATTTCATTGTATCCTTGAGTCATTATATCTTATGAAGAAGGCATTAGGCAATTCATCACAATGTGAGTCAGTGAGTGATCTATTAGATATCCCATGAAATGAGGCATGCAGTACATACCTCATCAGATCACATGAGTTATAAATCAGATATACTATTACATAACATTAAAAATGTATTTGAGAGATCATTACATTTTGTGTGGCAGTGAGAGATACATTGCATGTGTTATATGAGGCATGCAAAGATACCTTAGAAAATGCATCAGAAACTTCATCCCATTATGTGAGGCAGTGAGATTGCATTACATGCATCATATGAGACATGCACAAGATACCATATAAAATGCATCAGAAACATTATGCGAGGTAGCAAGATATATATATATATATATATATACCTCATTACATGAGACATCACATCATTTGAGGTATGCATCAGAAACATTATGTGAGGCAGTGAGAGATGAATTACATGCATCACATGAGGCATGCACAAGATACCATATAAAATGCATCAGAAACATTATGCGAGGCAGCAAGATATGCATATTATAGCATGTATGTGTGTGCATTGTCGCATTGCACACATTGTTGCTTTGTAGCATGACATTGTTGTGTATAGTTATTTTGATTGGGGTTTGAATTTTGTCCGATGCGACATCTCTCTCCCCACCTCCTGGCCAAGAGGTGGAGAGTGGAAGGGGAGGAAAGCGAGTGTTACTGCTTTTTTGGTTTGGAAGCATCATCTAGTAGCGTGGGTCATTCTTATGAGTCTCTTCAGGGCGAATGGATGTAGCGTGTGTGTCTCTTGTGAGTGTGGAACATCTCCCTCTAATCTTTGTCCTGTAATATTTAGTGTATGATGTAGTGGGACCAAGGAAAATTTATAATAAACATAATGAATTTATGTGTATTTTGTTATGAATATCCCACGCCTGTTTTGAAATGTAATGTTAAGGTTCCTAGTCCTCTCATTGCTACTGATGCTATGCTCTCCAATGTTTATGCCTGGGTAACTAAATTTAATATCTAGCTGCAAAACCTTTGGCCTCACCTGATGTGTAACAATATGCATACCTCATTACACGAGGCACGCACCCAGCAACAGGGACCTCATCCCATCATTTTGAGGTGTGCATCAGAAACTTCATCCCATTATGTGAGGGACTGAGAGATGCATTAGATATCTCATCACATGTATCATACACATACCTCACAGCATTCATAAGAAAATTCATTACATTGTGCAAGGCAGCAAGTTGCATTAGGTCCCTCATTACATGAGGCATTCTCAAGGATACCTCTTCACATGCAACAGGCATTAGAAATTTCACACTCTCTGAACAGATATACATTAGATACATCACCAATGAGGCATGCACAACACACTTCATCACATCATATGAAACATGAGTCAGAAACTTTTTATCACATCATATGAAATGATGGGAGATGCCTTAGATGCCTCATTGCTGAGGTAACCATTTATATTAACCTTTTTAGGTAAGAATATCACAAGATACAAAAGAAAAGAAAAGTTCAGCACATTGTGTAAGACATGTATTAGATAAATAGCATGAGGCATGCATAAGATACCTCATTACATGAGATATAAATTAATTATCTCAGTGCATAAGACATATATTGCACTAATTTTCTTCAATGTAACATCACAAGACATGCATTAGCTATCTCACTGCATGAGAAATACGTTGGATAACTTTCTTCAATGTAACATCACAAGACATGCATTAGCTATCTCACTGCATGAGAAATACTTTGGATAACTTTCTTCAATGTAACATCACAAGACATGCATTAGCTATCTCACTGCATGAGAAATACTTTGGATAACTTTCTTCAATGTAACATCACAAGACATGCATTAGCTATCTCACTGCATGAGAAATACTTTGGATAACTTTCTTTAATGTAACATCACAGTGCATGAGAAATACGTTGGATAACTTTCTTTAATGTAACATCACAGTGCATGAGAAATACGTTGGATAACTTTCTTCAATGTAACATCACAAGACATGCATTAGCTATCTCAGTGCATGAGACATATATTGGACTACCTTTCTTCAGTGCAACATCACAAGAATCCATCAGTGATGTCTTTCTCCATATCTTAAATGTACCTTTTTGTGTCATTTTTTTTGTACAAATTTAGTGAATTGAATGGGTTTGAAACCTTGATCACATGCGCCTGGAATGCCTAATTTTACTAAATTAGAACCTAATGTATTAAATTTTGCACTTATTTTAAGCACCTAAAATTACAAATTTTAGTAACTAAAAATCCAATTTCTGGTTATAACTTGTACTAGTAAAACCCACAGTGATACCTTTTTGAAGTATAATTTGCCTGCTTCTTTCACCTGGGAATTACAGGCCTGATGGAAACCTATTCTCAATTATTAGCTTACAAACAGAAACTAGTGATTAAAATTTGAGTATAATTGATGATACTTTAGAATTTGGGGTGATTCATGTACAAATGTTTCATGAATGACACAAGAAGAATGCAAAAATTTTCATTCAAATGAACTGCAAAGGTAGAGTTATTAGAAATGTGTCCATCAGTATGCTTGCTGAGTTATTCCAGTTTTGATGGTGAAAGTACAACGAAGTGACAGTGGCAGCTGTGGCAAATGGCACAATGGATATAATTATGTGAATGAAGGAGGTGTTTCTTTTTTTTTTATATTTTTAATTTATGGATGCTCTTTAACTGCTGTGGTCCTTAACGTCCCATTCTATATTGGGCGTGAAAGAATGGTAATTTTGCTCAGAGGCCTCTTTATCAGGCTTGAGGTTCTTTTACATGCTGCAAATCTATGACACGAGACCACCAGCTTTACTTCCATTCCGAAGGTAGCCATGCTAAGGATTTTTACACCCGAAAAAATCGGGGGAGGTGGGGGTTACAATAGTCTAACCAGTGCAAATAACTGAAAGGAACAATGCACAGAATGACTGAACTCAGTGAGCACCAGAACATGTGATTTACAAGTGATTAATTAGCCAAAAATCTGAAATTTTGATTACTCAAAGAACAAAAAAATAAATTATGTCATTTCATGTACAATTTCTTCATAGTGTTATTATGCAAGATAGGTTCATGTATTTAAATCCAACTCAGCATTTTATTATTATTATTATTATTATTATTATTATTATTATTATTATTATTATTATTATTATTATTATTATTATTACTTCACTTTATTAAGTTTCTATGCATTCAGGAGGTAACATTTTCGACTCCCATAGCTGATCTTCCTGACCCTTGGTTTTCGTTTTAGGGGTTCCCCTGGGTCACTAGGCAAATGCTGGGAGGGATCATTACATCCCCCAAATTTCCTGTCCCTCCATTTCACTTCCATTATCATTTCACTTCACCTTTATCCACTCGGTCTGTTCCAGGGTTGAAAGTGTCGGCGGGACTCTCGGTATTTCATAAAGGATGCTCTGTGTGACCTTTAGTCCCCTGAAATGGGAGCAGTTTCTGATTCCTAGGCCCCCATGGGATGTGCAAGCCTGCATGGGGAAGGGGAGCTGGTTGCACCAGCTGCCATTTGGAGAGTTTCAATCTGTAAAGGGTAGGGACTTTGCCTTTTCCCTGTCATGACTCCTGATCAGGCCACCCTCTGTCTCTCACCTCACCCATCAGGATCTTAGGCACAAAAGTTCTTGTAGGTCAGGCTGCTAAGCCCCCCTCCGCAACTAATTCTACTCCCACTTCTACTAACAAGTTCTACATTTTTTGTGTAGTGAGATTCGGTCTAGTTCTTACAGTTTACCAATTATACAAAAGTCATTCAGAATGAAGAGAACTTCATGGGCTATTCCCAGGAAATTCAAGATATAGGTTTTATTTGTCATGTAAATATCTTAAATATATGGTATTTCAATCAAAATTATTAAGAGCCACTTTTGAGAAAATAAAACATTAAAAAAATTTTCTATGTAAACAGTAGTTTGGTATGGAGGAATTTTCTTGTAAATCTTCATGTTGCATCTTGGAAGTCACTGAATTTAGTTACCAAGTTTGGTATTTAATGGACTTTTCATTTTTGAGTTGTGCTGTTTAGACACACACACAGTGTTTTAAAAGTGCTTTTGTTTTGGATTCAGGGAGTCTCAAAAAATGTATTTTGGTGAAATCTTGACATCAAATGTTTGGGTAGAATATAATATTTGCTCTACCTACTATAGGTAAATGGTAGAGAAAGTAAAAATTACTAAGGAATTAAATTTCAGTGCCACCTTTCCTCATATGTAAGGATTGTTTAAGTTAAGTGAAACTCCATTGAGATGATTTGCATTCTCAATGCAGTATTAATGCTATACCTATATTAGTAGGCACTTGAGCAACTACACGAGAACTCTGCCCCTCTCCGACTCTGGTAGAGGCTGTCACCCAAAACTGGTACTCTACATGTGACTGGAGACCTTTGGCTTCAAAACTTGTATGTTGACTTGGCAGATTTCGCTTTCCATGGTTCAACTCTTCTCGCCCATCCATCATCCTGAAACATGACATCTGTATGTTTAAACACCTGCAACTAATCTTGATTGGAAGTTAACAAGCAGCCACTAATGGTAGCTTCTCCACATATGGACACATGATTGAGACAGGAGGCAAACATTTACTGAAAACACTCCCTAAATATGAGAAATTTCTTTCACTTCTCCTTGTTTGCATTTTTATGAGAATTACTGAGTATTACAAACTTTTATTTATGCAATCCTAGCACATTGTTATGATGGTAAAAATTGGGCATAATTGTGTCTTTATAGCACAGGTGCCATAATAGTTGCATAGCAACAATGATGTAATAAAATATTTTGAAACATATAATCAAATCCATTATAATTCCCTCTTAAACTACAAACTTCTAAAGCCTTCTGTAATATCGCCCTTTTGATTCCTTTTTGTTTGAATTGTCAATGGAAATTATTATGTTTGTCTCAAATACCAAACATTTGTCCTACTATTGTATCTAGTTCTATAGGCAATGCATTTATAAACTAACAATAAAAATCTTAATTAATTCTTCTTCCACACAAGCTGTGTGTAGGCTAAAGTTGGAAAGGTAGAATCAAACTGAAAAATTTAATGCCATTTGAACCACAGATCTTCAGCTTACCATATTGCTGCTCTATCCACTGCATAGTATAGTATAGTATTTATTGTGCTAAGAGTTTTACAAATTTGATTGTCTACTGCATTTTGACCCTGGTCACTTATTCAGTAGACAATCACTACAGTTTATTTACATTTTACAATCTCTTGTCACTAAATTATCTTGCTTTTTTTTTCAGTTTTTTTTTCATGTCCCATTTCCAGTTTTTTTTTCACTTTCCATTTATTGATTACTTAACCATCACACATTCACTATAGTTTTCCATTCAAAGTAAGATACATTACCTCTTACTTTTCTCTTTCCACTGTCCAAAGCCATTTATTTTTTACTTTACACAAAAACTGTCCAATGCTTCTAGCGTCCTTGCATATCATTCCAATTATAAGTGTATTTCTATCCCCCTTCAAGCACTTCTTATTAAAAAATTCTTTTCTCCAATTTTCTGTTCCTTGGCACTTAAATACTATGTGTTCAATGTCTTCATTACCACCACATATCGGACATTGGTTCTGAGGAATAGCCTGTCTTAGCCCTTTTAGCCTCCATGCTCCGGTTCTTAACCATGCAATAGATTCTCTCTCTTCTTTATTTACTGTGTCTATATATTTTTCCCTACCCCATGTATTTTTCATTGGCCTATAATAAACTAATGAGCTCTTTTCGGCAATCTCACTGAACATGATTTGTATTTCTATATCTTCCAGTCTTTTCCTTGCCTTTTTCCACAAATGTTTTACGTTATTTTCTCTCCTTCTCCATATATCTCCTAACCCATTTTTCTCCAAAATATTCCGTAATTTACTTACCCATCCATCATTCATTAAGCTATTCTCTTGGTATTCAATACATTGTCTTAACACATTACTTTTTCCTAGATTTAAAGTTCTGAACCAAAATTTCAAAGCTCTTTCCATTATCTTCCCCTTAGTTGCCACCCTGCCCATCTGTAATTGTGCTACCTGTCTTACAATTGACTTCAGTAGCCCTACTATTTCTCTACAAAACATCCTGTGCACCTCATCTATACTTTCCTGTCCTCTATCTAATCCCCATATTTCTACACCATACATCATTTTTACCTCCACAACCTTCTCATAAACTTTTTCCAGCCATTTAACATTTATATTAGGTACTCTAACCACTGAGTTACCATGGCAATGTGCCGCTTCTCCAACTAACATTTTTTGTGGTAAGCCATAATGGTTAACTGTGAAGCCTGAGACTTAAATTGAGGTATGCTATAAGTGATGCACCTAACTCAGGCTACTAAAAACAAAGATGGCTGATGCCACATATCAGGGTGGTCAACATCCTAAATTGAGTCCCTAGATATACATAACCAAAGAAATCTCCAGACAACCTATTTACCAAAGATGCACTGTTTTGGACTTCTGCTAGTATTATGAGCCATTATCACATCATATAAATGTACACTGTTCTATAATACTATTTTCTTTGCTGCAAAGGTTTGGTCATCAGCTTCCCTCTCCACCATAGTCACTGATTACCTTTAACCTGGATGTATCTTAAGTGTTAAATTAAGCATTGTAGATCTAACAAAAGTGGGGGTGGGGTATGCATATTTATTAAAACAGGTATCCGTTTCATAAATATAGGTACATGCCGGACATTATGTCGTGAAAGTGATTTTGAAGTTGCAGGTGTGGATTTGATCGAACTAGATATTACTGTGATTGTTTTATACCGTGCCCCAGATAGTAATGTTAGGATTTTTCAAAATAGCTTAGAGAGACTACTCAACATTCTCGTGAAAACCAAAAAAAAATTTGCATTATGTGGTGATTTAAATATTGACTTTCTTAAAGACAGCAAAGAAAAGCAAGACCTCATACATCTGCTTAGAAGTTATAACCTAATGCATGTCATAACATCCCCTACAAGAATAACTAGTTGCTCAAAAACTGCGGTAGATCAAATTATAATTAATGAAAATTGTACATATAAAGCACAGGTGATAAATACAGGATTTAGTGATCATGAGGCACAAATAATTCAAATTGAAACTAATAATACTAAGATGTTTAGATCAACACTCATAAAAAAAAGAATATTTAGCAATGATAATATTTTGTATATGAATTATCTCTTAAGCAAGGAAGATTGGCTTGATATGTATAATACAGCTGATACTAATGAGAAATTTAGATTGTTTGTAAATAGTTTTATGTTCTGCTTTAATACTGCATTTCCTCTCAAAACATCAAGAACCTCCAATGGGAAAGATAAGAGAAATTGGTTAACTCCAGGTATAAGAAATTCATGTGAACGTAGAAGATTACTATATGACTTAAGTAAGGGTAGTACAACGACAGATTTTGATAATTATTTTAAGAATTATAAACGCATACTAAATAAAGTTATAAGACAGGCTAAAATCAATAGTAATGACAATCATATTAAAAACTCTAAAAATAAGACCAAAGCTATGTGGCAAATAGTAAACCAAATGACTAATAAAACACGTCATATGCAAGGTAAAATAGAACTTGAGCATAATGATAGAAAGATCACTGATGCAACAGAAGTTGTTACATTTTAATACCTACTTTACAGAAATAATTAAAGATTTGGTTCAACATAGTAATGGACATCTTGGCAGTCTAATAAAGACTAATACTACCAATAATGTAAACTCTATATACCTTTATGAAGTTACGCCTGAGGAAATGCTAAACATAATAAATGGATTGAATAATACATATTCTGCAGGTATTGATGATGTACCAGATATAATTATAAAAAGATGTAGTGACCACATAATTGGTCCACTTGTCCATTTGTGTAATGTATCCATGACTAGTGGAATATTTCCAGACATGTTAAAAATATCTAAGGTTATACCCTTGCACATAAAAGGGAAAAAGACTGAGGTAGCTAACTACCGTCCTATTTCCATACCCTCCGTATTTTCAAAGATATTGGAAAAAATAATGTATAGAAGACTTGTATCGTTTATTGGAAAAAATAATATAATTACTAATTCACAGCATGGATTCCGACAAGAAAAATCAACAGAGACTGCGATATATTCTTTCTTAAATAGTGTCATAACTGCTTTAGATAATAAAGATAAAGCAATTGGCATATTTCTAGATTTAACTAAAGCTTTCGATACTATTAACCATAAAATTTTGCTAACAAAATTATTTGACTTTGGTATAAGAGGATTAGCATATTCTTGGTTTGAATCTTACCTTACAAACCGTAAGCAAATAACAGAGATTACAGATTATAATGCTAACACTAATGCACTTTTGGCAGTTAGATCTAATGCACTTGATATAACTTATGGAGTACCACAAGGCTCTATACTTGGACCATTTTTATTTATCTTGTATATAAACGACTTAACAAATAACATACAAGCTCATAACATTGTTCTATTTGCAGATGATACTAATTTACTAATAACAGAAAAGAGTAATGAAATGTTAAATAATTCACTAAACCAGGCCAGTAAAGATCTGGTATATTGGTTAGATAATAACAACCTGGTTTTAAATACGGTCAAAACTGTTTGTCTTAAATTTCATATTACTGATGGTGCAAACAATAATTATAACATCCCTGAAGTAAAATTAAATAATAAATTAATCTCATATAAAAACGAGACAAACTTTTTGGGCTTGTGAATACAGAATAACTTGAAATGGAAAACTCATATAAAACATTTAATAACCAAATTAAGCAGGAATATATATGCCTTAAGAATTTTAAGTCAAAATGTCAGTCTCCATGTGCTGTTAACAACTTATTATGCACATATACATTCAATAATTAAATATGGTATCATATTTTGGGGAAACTCACCAGAAACTAAGGATGTATTTATCAAACAAAAACAAGCCATACGAATTATATGTGGTGAAAAAATGTTATGCTCATGTAAACCACTATTCAGAAAGCTTGGCATACTTACTTTGGCATGTTCTTATATATTGGAAACAGTCTTATTTGTAAAAAGAAATAAATTTAATGTTCAAAATAATGACAATGTCCATAGTCATTACACTAGACATAATAAGGATATACACTTAACCTCTGTCAGAACTACAATATGTAAGAATGCAGTACTGCACTCCAGTATAAGGAATTATAATTCCCTACCTAATGCCATTAAAGATATAAATAATTATAATGTGTTTAAAACTAGAACAAAGGCTTTCTTGCAGGAACACTGCTTCTACACCGTAAAGGAATATTTACAGTTTAATAAATCCTTGTTTGCATAAGACATTGTACTAATCCGTTAAGTTATCTAGTAGTATGTCATTCAATTTATAAATATATCTATTGTATATCATAGTTGAACTCAAATTATATATAACTTTATTGTAATGTAAATATATAAATTTAACTATTGACATATCCTGTATCAATGTACTATGTACTGAATTGATGTTAAAGGATTAATAAATAAATAAACTTATAGTTAGGTACGTTTTAATATGATTTGCATACTTACCTAAACCAAACAATTAAATTTCTTCGTTTTCATCTACACAGATCTTCTTCCTTTAAAAAGAAAACCCTGCACAAACAGGCAACTCTACACCAAAAATTGCAAAACCAAATCAGATTTCTAGTTAAGTGCAAAGGTAAGACCTAATAATAATTAATAATAACCTAACCTAATAATACTTAAATGCTCATATAATTATCATAATTAACATAATTATAACTAATCTAATATAAATATTAATATAATATTATAGTATATAGGTAATATTATAATAAGTGTGTCAGTTGGACTAAAAGCTTGGTGTGCAAATTTAGAACCCCTGCAAATATAAAAGCAGAGTGCCAACATAACAAATACAATATAACTAACCTTCCCAATACATGCAACACGTGTATATTTGTAGAGGAGTTGCTGGTTATGAATTGAACCTAACAACTCGAATATCACCAGATTCTAGTACTTATCCCATAATGGTGGAAAAATGTCATAGTTGCAATTTAGTAACCTCACATACATTGCAACCTCTATATCTCAAAAATGAACTTGACAATTCCTTTTATTTGTGGGAAAAAATGTGAGTCAGTTGGAGAAGTTAATGTAGTCCAGTATACTGCCAAAGTAGCTCAGTGGCATGGTAAGCCAAAAATTCTCAATTCAAATCCTGGCTATAGCATTGAATTTTTAAGTCCAATTCTATCTTTCCAATTGAAAACTTCATTGATCAATATGCCAACATGAGTTACTATAAATTTAACACTCATCTTGAATATACTTTTTAAGATAGATTTCGTAACTTAGGCCTAATGAATAAAATCTATTTTGGGGTAATATTTCCACATCTCATATATGGGATTGAGCTGTGGGGGTTAGCAGCCAAGGTACACTTGGAAAGAGTATTGATTCTGCAAAAAAAATGCATCAGAATAATGTATAATATAGATTCCAAACATTCATGTAGAAGCTATTTTAAATCAAATTCCATATTCACAGTTGTATCACTATATGTGTATAGGGCAGTGTTATTTACAATCAATTCAGATCTGATAAAAAAGAAATCTGATATTCACAAGCACAACACAAGGTGCAAAAATGATATATATCGACAAGGCTATACCAGAAAGTTCCTGGAAAAGGACCCAATAGTAAATGGTTCCAAACTATTTAACTTGTTACCTGAGGACATAAAAACAGCAAAGGGAAACTCCTTTAAAATAACTTAAGAACTTTTTAGTTGAAAAGCCACTGTACAAATTAGAGGAATTAAGAGCTATTTGGTAACTACCTATTGCAATGCATAATTATAAATATAGCATTAAGTTATCACTTTGTAAATATAAAACATTTGTAATTGACTATGCTAAAAA
The DNA here is from genome assembly GCA_030765065.1 of Deroplatys truncata. NCBI lineage: Eukaryota > Metazoa > Arthropoda > Insecta > Mantodea > Mantidae > Deroplatys > Deroplatys truncata. The sequence goes on along the minus strand of CM060981.1, from coordinate 27,153,540 downwards.
CTTGTGTATCGAGTAAACTGGCAACAAGTATTATTATTATTAATATAGGTTACTTATAACTTATTCTTTAACAGCCTGAATCAATGATAACTAGTTGCTAACTTGAAGTATATAGAAAGATTAGGGATTGAGTTTAAAAGTTGTCAACTTTCTGCATATTTATGGTAATCAGTAAACAATCTGTTACAGTCGTACTTGTTTTGCTCTTCTTCATTCACAAAATTTGTTATAATCTCTCTCAGTGGAATTAGTTGTGCTTCAGCTTACATCAGTAATTCTAAAGGAATATATTCATTCATTTTATAACTAAACAAATAAAACACACTTGAAACTGTAAACAATTAAGCAAGCTTTGTCTGTCACTATGAAAACTTGATGCCATTCTTTCAACTAACATGAAAATAAAATAAAATTTAATTCTCTAATTTTGGAATATATAATAGATTCATAATGCTAAGTTGGTGTAAAGCATAGTATGAAACCTATATATATATATTTTTTTATTCTACTGATGAAAATTAGTACATTTGCTGTTACTTATGTGATAAATAAAAACTTTATTTAAAATAAAGAGAGTTGAAGGTTGTTACACTACATCACTAAAATGTTCTTACTTGAACGCATTTCGGGAGACGGTTTGCTCCCATTGTCAGTATGTTTTCAACTGAGTTTGCCGGTTATTGTCTGGGGAATGTGTGTGGCTAGTGGTGTTCTCTGGTGCTGGGCTGATGAACCTCCTGGTATACATAGGAAGAACCAAAAGAAATCTTGAAATAAGACTTAAAGAGCATATGAGATGCATTTACCAAAAGCAGCCAGATAAATCAGCAGTAGCACATCATTTCTGGTCTTCAAACCATGATATCACTCCGAACATAAAACTCTTAAAACCGATCAATAGCAGCAATGAATTGGACATCTGGGAAAAAATACATATCGTCAAACACAGGAATCACCTAATGAATTTCGAACTGCCGCCACCCAGCAGCCTTTGGAGGCTCATCAGCCCAGCACCAGAGAACACCACTAGCCACACACATTCCCCAGACAATAACCAGCAAACTCAGCTGAAAACATGCTGACGATGGGAGCAAACGGTCTCCCGAAATGCGTTCAAGTAGGAACATTTTAGTGATGTAGTGTAACAACCTTCAACTCTCTTTATTTTAAATTATGACACATCACAGTTACTAGCTTCTAAATCTTCAAAATTAATTATGTATAAACTTGTTCCACAATCTAAGAATTATACAGGATGTCCCAAAATTAGACCGACAAACTTTGGGAGCTGATAGATAACATTATTTGGAACAAAGGCTTGTTTTTTTCTGTGGTACTTCGTTTAAGTGCCAGATGAATTAACATCATTACTCCCTCCCAACCAATTTGTTTAAATCGACAAAATGAACAATGCAAATTACAGTATTGTATTTATCTCAGTAAGGTACATAATCTTGGTTCAAAGAACAAAAACAGAACACAAACACCACAGCTTTTCCATTCAAATCAAATGCTGGAATGTACATCCATTGCAGGGGGCGTGCCATATTCTGCCATACTCTCACAAAGATATCAGCCGTTTCTCTGATTTTGCTAGCAGCGCAGGCTATGCGTGTCACAAGATCCACTTCAGATTCAATAGGCACTTCATAAACTACAGACTTCATGTGTTGCCACAAAAAGTGGGGTAAGGTCAGGAAACATGTACGTTCTGTGTTGTAAATAAGCTAGATCCTGGTTGAGAATATGTAGTATGCAGCATGCATTCTGGAAAACAATAAGGCACAATATCAAGGAAGCTAACACTGAGTCAGAAAGTAAACATAGGATAAATCAACTGAAATGTTTGTATTTATTTAAAGGTGAGTCGGAATTGTAACACTAACATCACTTAAGTTTACTCACTTAACGGTTTCCCGAAACATGTTAAGTGAGTAAACTTAAGTGATGTTAGTGTTACAATTCCGACTCACCTTTAAATAAATTCAATACACATCACTGTTTCTAGCTTATTTTCATTACAATATTTACGTGAAATGTTTGTGTTTTGTTTCTTTCATGTGATCTGTTTTTGTTCCTTGGATTAAGATTATGTACCTTACTGAGATAAACAAAGTACTATAATTTGCACATTTAAACAAATGGGGTGGGAGGCAATAATGTAATTATTTCGTCTAGCACTTAAATGAAGCACCATAGCAGAAAACATGCCTTAACAAAAAGTGTTCCAAATAACATTAACAACTTCCAAAGTTTGTTGGCCTAATTTTTGGACATTCTACATACTTGTTAAATAAATAAAAATTTTGTGATCTGTAAATATGATAGCAGAAACATATATTTATAGCAAAGATAAAACAGGATGTACATGGTTGGCAAGATTTTGTTTTCAAAAGGGTAAGACACTTAAATAGATGTAGCGCAAATAAATTTAATAAATCAGAAACAGTTGGAAAGAACATCATAAGAGCCTGTGGTATAATCCAAAATGCAAGCAGCTATTATGGAAATATTAGTGAATATATTAATATAGCATAAAAATTAATGGGAAACACAGTGAAGTAATTAAAATATTAATCAAATTCATGTGGCAACACACTCTAACTTCATTCTTACAAGATAATTACCTTGAATGCATTTTTGGAATTCAAATCACAACATCCATAATGAAATAAATCTAATCAAGTCGATCCAAAATCCATAGAATTGACAATATGGGAAAAACTACCCATACAAAAAAACAAAAGCCATCTAATGAATTTCAATTTCCCTACGGAAAAGGATCTCATTTTTAAATACATCAAGTCAGAAATGACGTTAACGTCAGGAAGTTCAACAGCGACCTTTACATCAGAACCAACAGGCTCGTTAGTGGCTCTTAGCTGATGATGAAGACAAGGTGTCTTCGAAACACGTTCAAGGTAATTATCTTGTAAGAGTGAAGTTAGAGTGTGTTGCCACATAAATTTGATTAATATATTAATATAGATTTAATTACCTTACAAAAAATAGAGGAGGTAATTAAAAACCAAAAATAAAAGAAGTGCACAGGCCTGGATGGGATTAATATAGAGTTGATTATACATGGCGAATTATTGCTTAAGCTTAGAATTTTACCTCTGATCAATACCTGTCTGTTAAACAATAAGATTCCAGAAAATTGGCTTACAACAAAAGTGATGTCACTGTTTAAAAAAGGGGATCCCAGTAAAACTTCAAATTATAGAGGTATTAGCATGTTAAACACTGCCTACAAAATATATTCAGGTGTTTTAAATAACAGATTAAAGGTTATTACAGAAATTTTACTTCTAGAAGAACAAAGTGGCTTGAGAAAAGGAAGGTCATGGGTGATAATATATTTACTCTTCAACAAATAATACATAAAAGAAGAGAATTCAATTTACCAACTTACCTGGCTTTCATAGATCTGGAAAAAACATTTGACAGGGTGGATAGAGTCTCTGGGAAATTATGGAAAAACAGGCTATCCAAAGTACCTAATAAATTACATTAAGAGTCTGTATAAAGGAACTATATAATACTTGACATCCCCAATTATACAGGTGAAAAGATTTTAATAAACTGATGTTAACACAAGGGTGCACTTTATCACCCACTCTTTTTAGTATTTAAATAGATTATGCTATCCAAAAATGTAGAGAAAGAGTGCCCAAAGGGATGTATATATATAAACAAGAATAAATATATTAACATACTACTATACACTGATGACATTGTATTGATTGCAAATTCTGAAAATGAATTACAAAAATCAATCCATCTTTTAAACTTAATTGGAAATGATTATAATTTTAAGATAGCAGTAAATAAAACTAAGACAATGACATTCCATGGGAAATACCCAATACGAAGCAAAATTGCAATTGAAGATTCGATTTTGGGTCAAGTTCAGCGCTTCAATTATTTTGGGAGTTATATTAATTTTAACAAGGATAAGGATATAGATATTAAATCACAGAGATATCAGAGTATTTGTGACACTATAAGCAGAACATTGAAAAATACAAGAGATATAAAGATTAAATTCTATAAGGTGATGGTGGTGCCCATTTTACTGTATAGCAGTGAATCCTGGGTTAGAAAGAGAAAAGAATTTAGCCATGAAATGAAATTTTTATGAGCAGTTACAGGCTGCACTAAGTTGGCAGGATTCTGAATGAAATTATTAGACAAGAACTGAATAATTTAATTGAATCTTGAGCCGGTGTATACACTATAACTTCACTTAATTTAAATTAATGGAACATGTTTCAAAAGCACTGCTTGTTTTCATCTTCAGCTTTTTTCTGACTGAGCATGACGGGAATTCTCAATTCTCTAAAAAAATTTGATAGCAGCAGCATCAAAAACTCTTTTCATTTGGTTGAGTATCTTCAAAACACAACCATCAGCACAGAAGATTCTATGGTATCTTTCGATGTGAAATCCCTTTTTGCCAGCATTCCTACTTCCAAATTATTATCTCTCCTAAAACTTTGACCTTCTGACTTTGGAATCTCACAGGAAGAAATAGAGGACTACTCCACCCTCACTAATCTTTGCATTCAGATCAACAACAAACTTTGTAAATAAACTTCTGGACTGGCCATGAGAAACCCACTCTCACCATTCCTTGCTGAACTTTTCACGAGCATTTGTAAACAAGAATTACCAATTTAAAATAAAGAGAGTTGAAGGTTGTTACACTACATCACTAAAATGTAACCTGGTATACATAGGAAGAACCAAAAGAAATCTTGAAATAAGACTTAAAGAGCATATGAGACGCATTTACCAAAAGCAGCCAGATAAATCAGCAGTAGCACATCATTTCTGGTCTTCAAACCATGATATCACTCCGAACATAAAACTCTTAAAACCGATCAACACCAGCAATGAATTGAACATCTGGAAAAAAATGCATATCGTCAAACACAGGAATCACCTACTGAATTTCGAACTGCCGCCACCCAGCAGCCTTTGGAGGTTCATCAGCCCAGCACCAGAGAACACCACTAGCCACACACATTCCCCAGACAATAACCGGCAAACTCAGTTGAAAACATGCTGATGATGGGAGCAAACCGTCTCCCGAAATGCATTAAAAAAGTGTAACAACCTCTCTTCATTTTAAATTATGACACATCACTATTACTAGCTTCTAAATCTTTCTTCAAAATTAATTAAGAATTACCAAAGTCTTACCATTGCTGCTCAAGACCTGGGTCAGATATGTAGGTAATATTTTTGCCATAGTACCTACAAAACTCACAGATGATGCTCTAAAACTCCTCATCCTACAAGATAGTTCTATACAGTTCACACTGGAAATAGAGAAAGATGGGTTCCTCCCATATTTGGATTTAAAGATCTTCAGGAAACAAAACCATCTCTTATTTGGCATTTTTATAAAAACCCACACATACAGTCAATTACATGCAGAGTAACAGTTTCAATCCTAAATCTCATGAACACTCCATTTTCAACATCCTTGCCCACAGAATTGCCAACCTCCCCCTCAGAAAAGAGGAATATGAACATGAATACAAATACATCCTCCACATGGCAGAAGTTAATAACTACAGAGCAGTCCCTCAGCGCTCTGGCTGGGAATTGCACGACAGTCTTGTGTGACACGTCCTGAATGAACTCAAGGCCATGGGCTCTTCCACTTATCGGACATGTGGCAGCAGGCTTCAATCAGCTGTTATTGCTCCTTGTGTATAGAAGTGAGACGTGTGTGTATTTGTGTGTGATTGAATTATCGGATTATTACAACCCAGAAATGGTACTCAAATTTTTGCTTGAACAAAGACTTTTTAGGTATGACACATATGTGAAAACCAACTCATTTAGATAGGTGTGTAGGCAATTTCATGATAAATTTCCTGTTGTTCCAGTTCCGAGTAGAGAAACAATTAGATATCTAGTGAAGAGAATGGGATCATTTAATGTTGTAAGTTGTAAAAAGAAACAAAGGGTTCTAATAGAAGAAATACTGAAGGATTATGGCAGGCTCAATCGCTGGATCTTACTGTGTGTGACTTTTATCTGTGGGGAACTCTCAATAATAGAGTCTATAGGAATAATCCTCGCACCATAGACGATCTTAAAAACAATATAAGAACAGAAATTAGGGAAATTACACAACAAGAACTTATGCGTGTGAATGGTAATTTCATCAGAAGGTGCTAAAAATGTTTATCTGCTGAAGGACACCACTTTCAACACCAACTGTGAAAAAGGTTATACTGTATATTACTATAACAAGTAATTATGTTTGTCAATAGGTAATCAATATATCGTAATAATCCTGCTAAAATCAGTAATAATATGATATCAGTATCAATAATGAGAATAATAAACAGATACACAAATATAGCGTGCGGAACACGCATCGCGACTACTGGCCAGATGGCTGAGGGACTGCTTTGTACAACACCAATATAGTCCACAGCAAAGTAAAAAAGTTCCAAAAACAATAAAGCATTACAGAAAATACAACCCTCTGTATGCAGGAACCAAAGCAATGGTTCATAAAATTCACATACCATCTATAACTTAATCACAAATTTAATAAAATTTTCAAATACAACATATTATTGGCACCACAGAATAAACACATAATTCAGAACCTACTAGCTTCCGCTGTCAAAGATAAAATTCCTACAAGAACAAAAATCTGGCATCTACCTAATTAACTGTGAAAATTGTGACTTGGTGTATGTTGGTAAAACAAAAAGAAATACTGAAACCAGAAGGAAAGAACACTTCAGATGTATATCCAACAAACTGATGGGCAAATCTGCCATAGCAAACCATTTTTGGACCACAAACCATGACATCAACCCCAAAGTCAAACTCCTGAAATGCACTACCAATCCAATGGAACTTAAAGTTTGGGAAAACATGAAAACGATAATGAACTTTGAAATCCCGCCACTCAACAATCCAAGCAGCTTCATCATGGACACACCGGATGACACCACTTCCACGCCACATACACCTATGGACCCAAATTCCCATCATGTTCAGTCGGAAAAAAGCTGAAGATGAAAGCAAGTGATGCTTTCGAAACATATTTGATTAATTTCAAGTAAGTAAAGTTTCAATTAAACTATTGTTTCACTTCACTGTCTCTAACTTCTTAGTAACACTTCAAGAACTGAATATTTTTGCAGTAAATGATAAAATTGAAGAACAGAAACAAAAATGGAAGGAACATCTGGAAAGAATGGAAGAAATAAGGATTCCAAAGAAGGCCTTACAATACAAACCTAAAAGAAAGAAGGACATAGGATAGCCAGTTAAAAGATGGGACTGAGGCCAGAACTGGTTGATAGGCCTAATGTGTGAAAGGCAGAAGAAGAAGAAGATGAAATGTATATCAACTTTGTATCTCATAACTTTGGCCATTTTTGCTTTCAGGTTCTGCAGTTTTCACAGTGCAATGATAACATATTTTACAAATAAATTGATTAATATTGTTACTACTTTTTTTGAGGCAACTTCTATACTATTTCAAATTTGGAGGAAAGAAGAATATTAACATTTTATAGAATTGAAGCTATTAACTTAAAATATATTAACTCAGGAGATAAATTCTTGCATTAAAAATTAAAACTTTTAAGACTTTATTGTAATTGTTATTGAGACAAATGTATTTGAAAAAGCAAATACTGAGGTTATAGTTTACACTCTTAAAAATCTTACTATGCTATATTCAGTTTACAGCATTAATATTCAGCAACGATAGTGTAGATGGGTGCAGAAAGTTCTGGAGAGCAGGATTCACAAGCAGCGTTTGTAATGAGCTCTGGATCACAGAAGCTCAATATAGGAATGATGGTGAAGAAGGAAATGAAATAAAGAAATGCATGAACAAAAATTTGTAAAAGTAAATGAATAAATGCAGCATTCTATATTCTCACAAACTTGCATGGCTGTTGTTATATACTTTTTTCTTAGCTACTTGACTAGACTGTGTTATGTTGGGTGTTAAAATCTCATGACAACAATTCATGATGGTTTGTGCCTCTTCTTTGGGCTAGTGCCACTGTATTATCCCTTCCAGTATTTGTGCTGGCAGCAACAAAAGTCACTAACTAGCTCCTCATTGGCTGCATCTCTTGTGGTGACTCTTCCTTCCATTGTATTTGTTTACCACCATCTCAATATAAATTAGCGTTTTATTTAGAAAATTTCAGTCCTTTCTTTCATTAATCGAGGGGTGGTTCTTCCTTAAGGTGTTTGAATCAGTAAGTCACCTACTTCTTTGAATAGCCTACATGGTTGTACTTATGTATTTATTCTTTATTTATAACAATTCTGCAAACTGTATTTTTCATAATCAAACTGCTCCGTTTGCAACTCGTTGGTTGGTCATGACATTTGTCTACTTCATTGATATTGATGTGATTTTAAAAGGGAAAGCCAATCACAATGGAGAGTGTCACAAAGTGGAGCATAAAGTGGTTGGCAGGATGGAAAAGTATACGTGGTTGCCATGACTATGTACACATTTTATGGTGAGAAGCTTTTCTGCATCAGCCAGTGTTCTCAACACAATGCAGGAAGTTTTATTCACTTTTTCTCATTTGTTTGAACTGAAATATGATGGTAGATGATGATGATGATGATGATGATGATGATGATGAGATGCGGTTTAAGGGCGCTAAACAGCTAAGGTCATCAGCGCCCTTACAAAGTATAAAAGTTACAGTCCAAAAATAAAAAGCTGATAAAAAACCGCATAATTAAAAAACGGGACACAAACCCGCGATGTCCAAAGGTAAAAAAACAAAACACCAAATTCCAAAAACGAACACACTAAAAGCATGGTCAATAAAAGAGTAAAACAACGTGTCAAGAACTGTAGAATGCGAGGGACACAAGCGCCAGATGTCCATTTGGGAGGAGATGCCCCATTAAAAAGACAATATAAAATCACACAGTCAAAAGACGCTCAGCGCATCAAATGCGTCGGCTAAAGCCAATGTCACTGATAAAACGTAAAAGACATTCTACAGCATGCGCGTCGTCTGCCAAAACGTTGGCTAGGCCAACAGGCAAACCAACACGAATGCGCAACGGAGCTAAAACTTGACACTCTGCTAAAATGTGACGCACCGTTAAGGGCGCATCACACTGCTCACAGAGTGGTGCGGGGTCACCACTGAGCAGGTATCTATGGCTAAAAAGACAATGTCCGATTTGTAAATGAGCTAAAAGTACCTCTTCCCGACGAGAAGAACGAGAAGAGGTACCCCAGACTAATGGAAGAGGTTTAACCTCCCTCAACTTGTTCCCCCTAAGAGCCGACCACTCATTGCGCCAGCGCAAGAGGATACGGTAACGTAAAATAACATAAAAATCTGAGGAAGGAACAACACAGGTAAAACATCTGGGTGATAAAATGGCCGATTTGGTAGCGGCATCAGCAGACTCGTCTGAGATGCCCACATGACCTGGAATCCACACGAAGGATGATGGTAGAAGTGGCAGTGTTTAAAGCAAGTCCAACTACTATTGTTTACATCTGTTTGCATTGTGAGTTAAAACATTATTGTTTTTTCCTTAAGGATTAGTGATTATTTTTACTTAGGTATGTAGTATATGAAGGTTTTAACTATTCTTATTTTGGGGATTTGTATGAATGAATGAGTTTATTCACAGACTTTCCTTACATGAATTATTTTTTTTATTAGTACAATATTACTATAGACTCATTACTGTAATATTGGAACCTTTAATAAGTTAAAATAGAATGATTTTAAAATAAACAAAGGTACAGAAGAGATGGTAAGCATGATTCTTCTCACATGTATAATAGGCATGCTACTGGTAATCGGTGGAGTCGAAATTAATCCTGGGCTAAATGAGAATCGAAACATCATGGTATAAAAGATATGGATGAGAAATTAGGAAACAAACTTAATAGAGTAGAAAAGGAACTAATAGATATCAAGAGAGAGATCAAAAATGAAATGCAAGATATAAGAAATGAGGTACAGAAACTCAAAAGAAGAGTAGTGCTGTTGGAAGAGAAACACCACAGATTTAATCTAGTTATAACAGGAGTGAAAGAAAGGAATGGAGTATGGCCTGTTGAAGAGGTCAGAGAGATTATAGAAGGAAAGCTTGGAATGGTGCTACAGGGCTGGGAGATTAGGGAAGCATTCAGAGTGGGGAGATCAAGAGGAGCCAGAATGATAGTTGCAAGATTTACGTCAGTGCAGTTTGTTTATGAAGTGTTAAAGAATACAAAGCAACTAAGGGGAACAAATATTTTTATAAACAGAGATTTATTGGTGGAACAACAGGCCTTGAAGAAAGATTTAATACAACAAATGAAGCTGGCAAGAATGGAAGGGAAACGGGCCGTCATAAAGAACTTACGGTTGTGGGTCGATGGGCGCATGGTGGCTGGATGTGAAAGTGACACAAGGAGCAGCAGATTGCAGGAGCAGGAAATGATTCAGCTAAATACATCCGAGACCAGAGAGAAGCAATGCAGATCAGAAGAAAGTCCAAAGAGCGATCGGAGATCGGGGGAGAAGGATAGATACTTGGAAGTTACATCACTGCTACGTGGAGCTGACAGGAAGAAGATGGTTGTGTCAGAGAGAAGATTGGGAGACGACGTAGTGATGTCAGATCAGAGTGACATAAGGGCAACAGCTGGCAAAGTTAGGAAAGTGACATCATCGAGGAGGGAGGAAGTTCAATCGCCACATGATATGGTTGCAGGCAGAGCAGAGGTGTGGTTTCAGAGTGGCGAAATGGTGGAAGAAGAAAGCATCGCATTGACACCCAATGGGAGTTTATGGGTTTTGGACAGAAACAAAGCGGGACCGTCAAGGGAGCCAACAGGAATAGATTTATGGAGTAGGAAAGTGTGCCATACATATAGAAATAGAGCAGGCTGTGTGAGAAGTATGGGAATACAGAAGCAGTAATAATGGGGGAGTTAATAGAATAGGGAGGGAGAGTGACTATAGAATGAATAGAAGGGAACAAATTAGACAAAGTAAGGACAAGTGTATTGATAAGCAAGTGATAGATTTATATGAAATCGTGAAGTGAATGATTTAGATATAAAAGACAGTAAACACGGAGAGGGAGAGTTACATTTCTTAATATGAATGAGCAAGTGTTGTTATGGCCGATCAGCCTAAGAGTTAAATCCAGAGTCATCCTAAGAGTTAAAATTCTCTTGTATACTTCAAACAAGATTATCTCCATTGTCCTTTCCGTTAATGTTGCCCACCTGCCATAGCCATATTTGTCTCACCTTACGTACCCTAGTTTTTTTGTGTTCCTCTGATCTTAGATTTAAAATTCTTCTGCCTCTTATTTCATTTGATAAGTTTTCCTACTTTTGTAAAAGGAACTTATACCTCCATATTTTAGTTTGTTTGCATTCCAGAATGCAATGCCATATGTTATCTTTTCTTCACACATTGGACATTTTCCATTCCTTATCCACTTTAGTATGTTACCTCAGTTCTAAACCATGCCAACCCTTCCCTTTCTGCTTTGTCACAAACTTCAATACGTTTTTCTCTTCCCTAATCATTTTTCAATGATCTGTACAGTTTGAAAGATTTTTTGTTAATATTGAGGATTTATAATGAATCCACATATTCCTTGATTCTGTAATAATGTAGTTCCCACACTGATATTACAATATACTATTTTACAACTCCATGTATATATTGCAGAGAAGCTGTTTTATTCTTTTTTTACTGTTAGCTTTTTTCTTTTGCTTTCCTTTTTAACGTATTAATGCTTCTGTTCATGAACATCTTCTTCTCCATCATAAATATGTAGTGCACATTGATATAACATATATATCTCATTGCTGTTTTCACAGCAGGAAGGTGATGTGAGCTGATGGTCTTAACACACCAAAATTGGTGTAACCTTTTCCACAGTTAACAATATGCTTACTGATAGACAGGTCAGGGACAGTGTACCAACAAAACAAAATTGTGACAGATTTATACAGCCCACAAAATTAAAAAGGCCCACATAATTTTTCTATTACACCTTCTACATTATGACTATCAGATAGTTTAACAGCTATCATACTAAATGCTGACCTGGTGTAAAGGTTATACTTTGTGATGATACCATTTGGTTCAGTCGGAGGCAGCCATGAGACAAGTAAACTCTGAGGGGAACTTATGATCACTTTAATATCAGCTGGTGAGCCTGGAGCTGCAGACAAAGTATTCATATTATTAAAACACACACACTCCACAAATGTACAATTACAAACCCAATTTAATTAGCATAAGTGAATTCATAATATAATGTAATTAGCTGGCTTTGCACAGGAGGATTTTTAAACCTCCAATGATAATTTAATTAATTTCATTCCACGCCACCACCAATACTGTTAACAAAATTATTGTACAATGATCTAAAAAATTTTCTTATATTTAATCCTCCCTTTACCCCTCAGAATTTTAAATTCATAAAGCCGCATGATATTCCATAATGAACCAAAGCTCCCCTGATATTCATGGAAATGTAAATGAATAGTATTGGCACACATATATCCTTCTCTGGTGACGACCTTCAGAACTAATTATTTTGCATTCAACCTGGAATTCCCACTATCTGAAATGTCATTGTCTCTAACGCTCTCCATATCTGACCTATGACCTTTCCACCAAACAATGACCGGACCCATTTCTGAGGTGGAGGTACCCAGTGGGCAGAATGGAAGATACTGAATCTAAATACCAAGTTTGGTGTTTATCCGACTGTTCGTTTCTGAGTTATGCTGTTCACAGACAGACACAGAGACAGACACACAGACAGACGCGCACACGGACATGTTTCCAAAAATGCTTTTTTTTGGATTCAGGGGGTCTCAAAACATATATTTCCGGTGAAATCCCGGTATCGAATTTCTGGGTTGAATACAATACTTCCCCTACTTACTATACGTAGTAGAGAAAGTAAAAAGGATGTGGGTGAAAGAAAACATGCTAGGTTAATACAATGGAATAGTGTAAAGTGGAGTATGGCGCATCAATAATTCTTTGCTATTTGAAAACATTTCATCCATGTTGAATGTAATTTTGTGAAGGGTAAATAGTGATGATACCATACCAAATTATAGCTTTTAGCATTTTATATGTGCATATTTCTGTGATAATATATATTTTTATGCCTGTAAAATTGTATTTCAAAGTACTAAAAATACAAATAGGAGACATAAAGTGTAGGTGAAAATTAAATGCCTTACAATTGCCTTAAATAGCAGTGCAGATATTTCACTATTTGGTGATGCATCATTTACATTAAATCGATCGCTCTGGGTGCCAAATTTGTGAGCATACATATAGTACATGTAGCAAGTGTGCTCCATTTAACCAATCTTTTAAGTGTGAGATGTGATATAAGAAAGTTTTGCTGTCCTCTGTATGTTGTAATCAAGTTTATTACCAGCGCATGTTAAATAATTATATAAGGAGACAAAATTGTGTTCAGCATAGCATCACAAATTACTCAATCAATATTTATAATTAACAATTGAGAATATTATTTTTCTCAATGGTTACACATTTGTGTCATTTCCAAAATGTTTAACTTAGTGATCTGGGAGTGGGGAACCTTCATATTCACCAGTTTTGCCACAATTTTATGGTTTCTGTACTGTGAGAGAGCTGTGTAGTCTTTATGTTATTAAATAACTATGGGACCAAAGAGAAGTATAAATGTTCCAAATTTCATCTACTGTGATAATGTATAAAATAATTTGAACGTTCTGATAACTGAAAAGCTTTTAAAATTGGTTTTACTGTGTTAAGTTTTTCCTGCATTGATTCCGATAATTGTTTTACCGCCAAAAGAGACTATACAACATTTCCAGAACTTGGAAGACTGTCAGGGGGAGATTAAGAAATCAGAAATACAACATCCACTGATATTTCATTCACATTTCCATGAATATTGCAAATTTTTGGTATATTATTAAAAAATATCAATGGGTTTCTATTTGAGATTTAAAAAAGCTAACCACACATCATCTAAGCCAGTTAATATTCTACAATCATTTACTTCTTAATTTGAATAAAAGGACAATTTTTATTATCCCACAAAGACAGACTTACCATCCTCCTCTGTCATGCAGAAGATGGGTTTAGTCATGACTCCATCACCAACTCTGGTGAATGCCAGCACTTGGACACTGTAGTTGGTATACCTGCGCAGACCTGTGAGCACAGTTGTCAAGGCTGTTGTTTTCCTGGTTTCCACTTCATCCACTCCTGAATTAGAAGAAATCAGAATGAATACTTTGTAATTGAACAGTTTGACCTACAGATTAATAAATGTTTCTCTCACTCAAAAAGAATACCAGGAAATCTTAAGAACAGCTAGGAAAAATGGCTTGAAAAAAGTTCTGATAACAAAAAATGATAAAGAGAAAATACAACTCTAAAGTTATTAAAAGGAAAACCTGTGTTCAAAAAGAATCATGTTCCACCCTGGGCACATAGAAAGTTTCAGATTTTAAAAGAAAGCAATATAAAACTCATCCCTGAAAATAAATTCAATATAAAACTTCTAATAAAGACTAACCAAAAGGATAAAGTACCCCCTCATAAAAACTCTGGGATTTACAGGATAGATTGCAAGGATTATAAAAGTATTTACATAGGTCAAATGAAATGAAACATAGTGATGAGACTTAACAAGACTCTAGGAACATAAAAATCCAGAGAAGAGGAAAAATTGGCAGCTGCAGCACATTTTTTTGGAACAAAAGGACATCAAATTGTCAACTCAGTGATACTAATTAAGTATGTACAAAAATCCCTGAACTGAATATTTGAGAAAAAGTAGTTTTATGGAAAAGTTGACCAAAGTTGGTAAACTTTGAGGTTCCAATGGACCAAAACCTTTGTATCCACAGAGGAGCACATAGTGAGCCATAATCATCCAGTCACAGATAGCTGATGATGAGGAAGACAGGTCTTGAAACTATGTGGCTCTGAGATAAATACCTAATGTAGTGAAAGTTTTATGTGCGCCACCACAACGAAACCTTCTTATGGAATGTATGTTCTGTAAGCAGTAATAATGGATACACATTTATCAAACCATACAACAGACACATCAAAACAAATCAGTGCTGCACTCAGTGGTATCCTTATAGATTTGGGGCCAAGTTGGTATTTATCCAACTTTTGGTTTACTGTTCACAGACACCACATGGACATTTTTCCAAAAATGCTTTATTTGGATTCAGGGATGTTTCCAGTGAAATATTGATATCAAATTTTTGGATGGAATGCAATACCTCCTCTACCTACTATGTAAGTGGAAGAGAAACTAAAAATGCTTAAATTTTTTTGGATTCCAATGAAATCTCAATATGGAATACAATAGTTCTTCCACTTACTACAGGTAGGTGACAGAGAAAGTGAAAATCACTGATAACAACTTAACTATCACCTATAAGAGGTGTGAAAGTGGCTACTTCAGATTTTCTTACATGTCCGAGGGTCATATTTGAACTTATTTTCTCTGCAGCTGTTTCAACTAGTTTACTCACCCTGCCAGTAATCATCCAGTATTGGCTCATAGAAAAGTTTGTAGCCCTGTAGGATGCCGTTACATTTTGATGGTGGTGGGGACTGCCAGCTCACTTGCAAGGACTGTGATGTTAGACCAGCACAGCGGACATCTTCTGGGGCCACACTGGGAACTGATATAACAAGAATGTCATGACCTTTGTACCTACATAATAATAAACAGCAGAGACAAAAACATAAATGAATGATAAAATGAAAAAATAAATACAGTGAAGCATCACAAATTTGTAAGATGTTTTAACATGTAGACCCATATGCTTCACTTATGTCAAATTTAAAACATCCAAGATGCATTTCTGGGAGAATTCTCCCCATTGCCAGTTGGTTCTAATTGAACCAGTAAACAAAATCAAAGACATCAATATACAAATTGACAAAGTCTTGGTATGTCAGTGCATTATTTACTAGCATTCCAATAGATAAATTAATGAAAGGTATCTAAGAATGGCTCTTACAGAATGATATTTCACAGGAACAAACTGCAGCGTATATTGAACTCATAGATTTATGTATTTAACAGAAGGCTTCATGTTCAACTACAATATTATCAACAAACTATAGGTTTGGCTGTGGGTAACCAATTTCGTCCATTCTTGCAAAATTGTACATAAGTGGTTTAGAAATACTCATCATTATGTCGTTCCTGTATATACTGAAAACTTGGCATAGGTTTGTGGATGACACATTTGTTATCATACCCAAGATATGTTTAGATGATACTTTGAAATTGCAAAATTTGCAAGAGAGATCAATAAAATTTATTTTGGAACTTGAAAAAGATGGTTGGCTACCTTTTCTGGATTTAAAAATCATCAGAAAGCAAACTAGTCTGAAGATTGGAATTCACAGAAAATAATGATGCTTAATTACATTAAATATAACAAGTTCAATCCAAAATCTCATCAATTTGCTAATATAGGTTACTTATAGTTTTCTCTTAAACAAACCTTTTGTTCTTGACTGAATCAATGATAACTAGTTGCAAACTTGAAGAACAACAAAGATTAGAGATTGATTTTAGTTGTTGACTTGCGGTCTATTTATGATAATCAATAAACAATTTGTTATAACCTTACTATGGATTTCAATACTTCTCTACTTATTATGGGAAGTAGTAGAGAAAATAAAAATGTGAAATCACTTCTAATCTTATAAATTACAACAAATATTTCCTGACAGTGTTTCACTTATCTTTTATAAAATATAAATTCAGAAGGGTAATTTCTTGATTACATTGTCAGCTGATGTCACAAAATATTTATTGCTATTTATAATATTTGTGTTGCTTCATTGTTATTAGCTTCAATTTTTAGTATTACTTCTGATCTGCTTTAAAGAGCCAACAGACAGAGTGTGGTGAGCAAAATTACTGTATGAGTGTTTAGTCAGCTCTATCCTCATTTAATTTAAATTTGTTTCAAAGTATGCTCCTTTTCATTTTAATGTCATTAAGGTAAAATTTAGCATATGACTTACCATCTTCCATGGTCTGAGCTGTAGCAGGCTCAGAGAGAGGGCCTGGCCCCACCTGGTTGAATGCCTGCACAACGATGGAGTAGCGCGTGAATTTGGACAGACCTCCAAGCATCAGTTCCCCACTACCTTCTTCTCCATCCCCTCCGACGGATGTGAAGTTGTAACTGCTAGAACTGGAGCTGCAATACAATCAATTGTTCTATGAGATATAAACCACTCCAATGAATTGCTACAACTTGTAACAGTAATAAGTTTAGATTATTTATCTACTACTATAGTAATCAGTGATGCTTTAGTTCATAGTTACTAGGCAACAAAACCTATACTTTATATTCTAACAAAACGTAAAATACACTTTGATGATGATCATCTATATCTTATTTTCCTTGATAATAATATGCATTAAAACAAAACCTTTCTCCCCTAATTGTAAAACTAAAAATTCTCTCCTAATTATTGTAATATTACAACCATTACAATTTGTAATTCACTCCGAAGAGTCGAACCTTTAATATTTTTCGAGTTCTCATAAAAACACCCCAACAAAGAATGTTCATTTACGTCTGCTTCATTACCCATACACCAGTCCTTGAATTTCGTATAACTACATAAATAAACTTTCCTTGACTTTTCTGGAAGTATATTAATAGTTGCATCTTGGACTGCATTTAAATTTTTTCCTGATGAACAGTGAGAATCATCTTCTTCGCTTGTTTGTACTTTAAATTCACACATGAAACTAGCATCCAAAACTGCAGAATATAACAACAAAGTTTGTTGATTTATTGTGTCTTTTTTTTTCCCAAGGCCCATATTACTCTTTCTCTAAACATATCGTTTCTGCAATAAATAAATTTCATTAAATATTTTAAGATAAAGAGAGTTGAAGGTTGTTACACTACATCACTAAAATATTCTTACTTGAATGCGTTTCGGGAGACGGCTTGTTCCCATCGTCAGCATGTTCTCAACTGATGTTTCCGGTCATCGTCTGGGGGATGTGTGTGGCTAGTGGTGTTCTCTGGTGCTGGGCTGATGAACCTCCAAGGGCTGCTGGGTGGCGGCAGTTTGAAATTCATTAGGTGATTCCTGTGTTTGACGATATGTATTTTTTCCCAGATGTCCAATTCATTGCTGCTGTTGATCGGTTTTAAGAGTTTTATGTTCAGAGTGATATCACGGTTTGAAGACCAGAAATGATGTGCTACTGCTGATTTATCTGGCTGCTTTTGGTAAATGCATCTCATATGCTCTTTAAGTCTTATTTAAAAAACAATAGATAAGAAGATAAAAAGGTTTGAAAGACAGAAATACATCCAACAAATGACTACGTTACTCAGACAACAAAAACCACAAGCATATAGAAATTTCACTTATCACCCTTGGACACATCATAAGTTTCAAAGGATTTTCAAGCAATACATCACCCTGTCTCCACAGAATAACCACAATATACAGAAACTACTATGCAACAGAACAAAAGATCCTTTCCCCAACGATAAATCAGCTGGTATATATCAAATTGATTGTAATGAATGTAACCTGGTATACATAGGAAGAACCAAAAGAAATCTTGAAATAAGACTTAAAGAGCATATGAGATGCATTTACCAAAAGCAGCCAGATAAATCAGCAGTAGCACATCATTTTCGGTCTTCAAATCATGATATCACTCCGAACATAAAACTCTTAAAACCGATCAACAGCAGCAATGAATTGGACATCTGGGAAAAAATACATATTGTCAAACACAGGAATCACCTAATGAATTTCGAACTGCTGCCACCCAGCAGCCTTTGGAGGTTCATCAGCCCAGCACCAGAGAACACCACTAACCACACATATCCCCCAGACGATGACCGGAAACATCAGTTGAGAACATGCTGACGATGGGAACAAGCCGTCTCCCGAAACGCGTTCAAGTAAGAATATTTTAGTGATGTAGTGTAACAACCCTCAACTCTCTTTATCTTAAATTATGACACAGCTTACTAGCTTGTAAATCTTCAAAATTAGTCAATTCATTAAATATACTAAATATACAACATATACTGAAATATTCTGAAGGTAGATAAAATATTGTAGACAACATGTTACAAATTAGGTTTAGTAACTCCCTTCCGTCATGTTCTAACTTGAGCCTCTCATTACTAAACCTCTACTTTTGTTACTAGTCCTCTAAATAACTATACTGGTCCCCACACTGATGTGTGCCACAGCTGCTGTCAATCAGTAGAGGTGTAATGAGATCTATTAATATGTCTCAGGTTGATTAGTTTGGATAAAAAGGCTAAATTTAAATAGATTTAATGAAATTGAAATTATTACTGCAGATGTTTTGTTGTTTATTCACAATGATCAACTCCTTTAATGGACAAAGATTATAATAATGTTGTAACATTCATCATATTTATTGATACATTTTAGCAATAATAGATTTTTTGAGAGTTTATATGCTGCTACTTTTTTTTTTTATAAAATTCAAATTATTTGTTTATATCGATGCTACAAATAATAACTCTTGTTATTACTTATTAATCACAAACAAATTACAGGTCAATTTTTACATCATGACATGGCAGAAATGCAGAGGAGGAGTAGTAGTCTAGGGTGGGGGGAGAATGGCTGGTAGTGTTCCACTTGCATGGAACAACATGTGTGGTAATGTCACCTTATCTCATGTTGTGTACATGCCTACTGGTCTGTTACTACTGATGCAACATCTCTCCCAGAAGACAAATGGACCTGTCCAGCTACTGCATATACAGATAAGCATGTCACGATGAAAAAATCGATCTGTAACTTCTGTTACTGTTTGACACAATGGATTATCCTTTAATTTCTCTATTATTTTCAATTAAATGTGACATAGAAAGTTACAGTTTTTTATAAGTTTCTCTTCTTAAACATTTTATTTATGTTTAAATGCACGTGAATCTGTTTTATACGTATGTAACAGTTTTATAAGTACAAATTCTTGTACCAACGTGTTGTTGCATAATAGATACTGCTTGCAAGAGTTCTTGCATGAGAGTGTTTTCGTAAATCCATTTCTTCAGTAACTTTCAATAATAATATATAAAAAAGTTATATATTTTTACAATTTAAATAAACAAATCAAAGTATTTTAACATAACACTTGATGGGAAACACAGTGAAGTAGATAAAATATTAATAAAAATCTAGTGGCAAAGTTGTCTTCAAAACGCGCACAAGGTAATTATCTTGAAAGAGTGAAGTTGGAGCGTGTTGCCACTAGATTTTTATTAATAAATTAAAGTATCTTACCTGGATTCCAGATCTTTGTGCATTATAGCTATTCATATATTTTCATAATAACATTGGGGCAATGCCTATCAAAACAAACATTAAAAGTCATATCCATGATTTACAGATTAGTTTGCTTGTTAAATACAAATAAATATGTGATATCCAAAAAATGATGGAATCACACACAGTGAAGCAATTAATAAAATACACTTGATGAAAGTGGAGTCAACCTAAACACTCTTACTAGTTTCACTCACTCATTTATTTTGCAGAACATGAATCGTGAGCATGAGCACGATACATGTTCTGTAAAATAAATGAGTGAAGCTAGTAAGAGTATTTAGGTTGACTCCACTTTCTCAAGTGTATTTTAAATATGTGATGTTTGAAGGCTATCATGTAGTATCTTCAGATATTACATATTATCATTAAACTTTGGTGATTTTTATAAATGATACATAATAAGATTTAAAATTTATGGTCAAAATTAATGGTTTGTTTTATAAATAATCTAAAACAATAACTCCTGCCTCAACTTACATGACTGAGAATAGGAGGAGTATGCAATAAAATAAGATGGCTTTAATTGTACTCTAAGAAAAATGCTGTCACTTACACATCTATGCAAGGCAGTGCTTTAAGCTGCTGATTGCATACAGATACCTGGTTACCTACCACCCCATAGGAGAAGAATGAGGGACAAAATACCAAAAAAGAGGGACACTTCACATTTTAAGAGACAGAGCACAGATGAAACTGAAACGTAATTCTATTTACTCTGTTCTTTCATTATAAAGGTCTAATTTTGTATGTTAATGGCCCTACCATCTACCTACCTGTAGAAGGTAGAGGAAGTATTGTATTCCACTAACATTTTATATTATCAAGATTTCACTGTAACCACACTTGGTGAGATTCCCTGAACCCAAAGAAAGAATTTTTAGATTAATTTCCATGTGTGTCTCTGAATATCATTACTAAAAAAACAATCTGTTGTGTTAAAACACAGCACTACAAAAGTATTGAATAATTCAAACCAGTAATAATGGATATCTTAGAAATGGCAGATGCCACATAAAATTTATTTTAAATAAATTATGCGTTTCACTCACATGTGTGTAGAACTTTTTACCCTCCCCATCCAAATTACACTACGTGATCAAAAGTATCCAGACACCTGTCTGAAAATGACGTACAAGTTCGTGGCGCCCTCCATCGGTAATGCTGGAAGTCAATATAGTATTGGCCCATTGTTAGCCTTGATGACAGTGTTCACTCTCGCAGGCATACTTTCAATCAGGTGCTGGAAGGTTTCTTGGGGAATGGCAGCCCATTTTTCATGGAGTGCAGAACTGAGGAGAGGTATCAATGTAGGTCGGTGAGGCCTGGCACGAAGTCGGCGTTCCAAAACATCCCAAAGGTGTTCTATAACATTCAAGTCAGGACTCTGTGCAGGCCAGTCCATTATAGGAATGTTATTGTCATGTAACCACTCCGCCACAGCCCGTGCAGTATGAACAGGTGCTTGATCATGTTGAAAGATACAATCGCCATCCCCGAATTGCTCTTCAATAGTGGGAAGCAAGAAGGTGCTTAAAATATAAATTTAGGTCTGCGCTGTGATCGTGCCATGCAAAACAACAAGGGGTGCAAGCTCCCTCCAGGAAAAACACCACCACCCCTGAATTTCACTGTTGGCACTACACATGCTGGCAGATGACGTTCACCGGGCATTCGCCATACCCACACCCTGCCATCGGATCGCCACATTGTGTAATGTGATTCGTCACTCCACACAATGTTTTGTCACTGTTCAATCGTGTAATGTTGACGCTCCTTACACCAAGCGAGGCGTCGTTTGGCATTTTCCTGCGTGATGTGTGGCTTATGAGCAGCCACTTGACCATGGAATCCAAGGTTTCTCACCTGTCATAGCACTTGGAGTGGATCCTGATGCAGTTTGGAATTCCTGTGTGATGGTCTAGATAGATGTCTGCCTATTACTTTTTACGACCCTCTTCAAATGTCGGCGGTCTCTGTCAGTCAACAGACGAGGTCGCCCTGTATGCTTTTGTGCTGTACATGTCCCTTCACATTTCCACTTCACTATCACATCAGAAACAGTGGACTAGGGATGTTCAGGAGTGTGGAAATCTCGCGTACAGACTTCTGACACAAGTGATACCCAATCACCTGACCACGTTCGAAGTCCGTGAGTTCCATGAAGCATCCCATTCTTCTGTTTCATGATGTCTAATGACTACTGAGGTCGCGGATGAGTACCAGGCAGTAGGTGGCAGCACAATGCAACTAAGATGAAAAACGTATGTTTGTGGGTTCTCCGGATACTTTTGATCACATAGTGTATTTATTTATTTATCCAGGGAGCCTCAAAATGGAATTTTAAGCAAAATCTTGATAGGGATTAAATTTTTGGTTGGAATGTAATACTTTCTGTAAGTAATAGAGAAATGAAAAACAAAAAGTCAGATGAAATCAAATTTCTATTTGAGCCAAACACTGTTTAAACATGCCAGCAAAGATTTTCAACAAAAACAACCACCCCAAACTACCCTTTATAGAAAAGAATTTTCATTTTTTTATTTTCTCAAAAATGTCCCTAGGGATTTTGTTTAAAATGTCATATGTTTAAGATATTTGCAAGACAAGTAAAATGTATATCCCAAATATTCTGGGAACAGTTTGTGAAATCCGCTTTCATTCTGAAAGAATTTTATGTAATTTTGTATTATTCTTGTTGTAGTTGTATCATTATGACAGACGAAAACTTACTATACAAACGAATGCAGAACTCATTGAAATGTGTAACTTATGTCCAGCAACTTTTTTGGTAGCATTAGCTGTTTTTTAAATATTTGTTGTTATATTGGGCTGAACTGCCATATGGCATCTATAAAGCATGCTACTGATATATACTGACTTGTGATATATGAACAGTTGTGTTTTGTTTTCTGTATAGTGCATGTAACCAAGTCCATATTGCTTAATTTGAGATTATTTCTAGTCACAAATTTATCATGAATTAATGTAATGTGAATAGAAGAATCATTTAAAAGGGGTATCTTAAACGTTCTGGCCTAACTGAGGGATGTTGTAAAGATGGCCAAATGACTATGACAGTTGTTAAGTATCATCCTTTGGATGGTGTGCTGTAAATTTCAGACATGTAAGTGTAGTCACTTGTTTGTGACTACAAATCATGTAAACAAACTAGTATTAACACTTTCTACAAAATGAATAAAACTGAAAGTACAAGCTGTGGTAAAGTGCTTCATTTTGAAGGTTTTTTTTTTAACCCCAACAGAAATACAAAAGATTCAACATCTGCACCCCTTCCAGAGAAGGGTGTATAACTGATTCTAACATAAAAGTGTTTATTTATTCTACTCTAAACACAAATTGCAGAGTCAAATGAAGCTACCTAATAGATTTGTGACCATTCTATCACAACCTGATGAGACCAATAATATCTCAGAAACTAAAAGGCATAGTGTTGTGAAAAATGTGGATAATCTTAGAATTATTCAACTGAAAATCTTGATACCAGAATTATTAACTTGGATAGGAACATAGGTAAATAATTGCAATAAATAATTTCTGTGTATTAAATCAATGCATAAGGTAGGAAAAACAGGTTACAATTCTGCAAAGGGGATAAGGAAGTCTTACCAGGCAAATTAGATGTTCAGGAAAAGCAATTAGTTAGAAGTCAGAGTAGCTAAGGCAATTAGGTTTCAGTGAATTCAGTCAACAAGAAACCCATTAGCTTAAAGTTCAGATAATTAGAACTCAGTATGTTAAGAATTCAAAGAGGTGTGTGAAAGTGCACATAGACCAGTTCTGAAAATTAGATAGGAAAAGAATTCTTAGAATTTAGTTAGTCAAAGAGTAAAAGTTGTGTTTCAGATGCAAAAGATTTGGCAATGCGTAATGTAGGAACTTTGGTGGGATAGTTGTAAAGGTGGGACGTAAGTTTATAAAAGAGCATGTATTTCTAAAATTAGCATCTTTTGCCTTTTGTCTTTCATTTACTGTTATCAATTATCGGCAGTCCATGGTGCTAGGTTATCACATACTAGACGATAGCTGCAAAGTGAACCACCATACAGCATTTTAGTGATTCACGGCAACTTATGCTTCTAGTTGTTATTATGGAAGCAGTTATTTTAAACCATAAAAGTATTTAAACTGTAAATAGAAGTTAGTAGATATAATAGTTCAGTAGCTACAATTTCTCATGCTAGATTCAGAATCAGTTTAATTCTTTATCTCAAATGGTTGGCAACTCACTTCAATAGCTCAAGTATTAGATCACATCAAATTTCTTAGTCAATGTAACTGTTGTTGTGTAACCTCACCCTGCTCACATATATCCTGAGAGAAACATCTCATTGCTTACCACTGTAGCAGCTGGCAGCATGTTTATCAGCAGATATTAGAGACAACATCGAAAGTGCTGCAGAGGGGTACATCATCAATCTTATAATATTGTGATGCAGCTATAGGCCTCAGTTATTGGTAGAAGGTGCCAACTGACTGGCCAGTTGAAGAGATAAGTGTTCTTGCTCAGCGTAAACACCAGAAACACTATTCATACATAATGGGATTGTTCTGGAACCTTCTTTGTCCCCACCTCCAAAACATAAGTGAGTTACTGAGTGTATTTCTGGTGCAACATAAAGTCTGTTTCCGAGTGAGGTTATAATATGAGTATGTACAGTGGATGCTGTTATTGTGACAGATTAGAGAAGTCCTGTGTTCAACTCCTCAGTAAGGAACAATCTGAAGGAGAGGCTGCTTTGCATGCATTTCATTACACCACTCCATCAAGGAAAAGTGAAGCAACAGAGAAAACTGAACTATACTGGCTACATTGTAAGAATATTGGGCAATGTAAACAAAGCGGCTGAAACGTATTACTCCCGGCTCCTGTAATTAGAGGGAATAGTCGCACTATTGTAGTGGCCACTTGATGAACATGTACACGCTG
Organism: Deroplatys truncata; assembly: GCA_030765065.1. Classification (NCBI taxonomy): domain Eukaryota; kingdom Metazoa; phylum Arthropoda; class Insecta; order Mantodea; family Mantidae; genus Deroplatys; species Deroplatys truncata. The sequence continues at coordinate 27,128,166 of CM060981.1, read as the reverse complement.
TCAATGTTGTCAATAATGAGAGAATATTGTATTGTTTGCTGTTTTCCAATGTTTATTAGCACTTTCATGTCAGCTAAATGTTAGAGTATCATGTCACAAAAGTGATAAAAGTGCTTAACATGACTGTAACAAGATCAAAAGGAAATCTGCTGAAATCTTTGACTTACTCATACAACTGCATATCATTTAGGGGAAAAAAGACATGGTGTTGTTTCTGCGGACAAACATTGATAAATGTGGCATATAAATGCTTTGACCCACATTTAAATACTGTTTGAAATGTTGTACTGACATGCAGACTTCGAAATAAATATTTTACATACTAATCGGTGTCTGATAATGGCAAATTCCTTTGCATCCTTCTTGCCTGAACTGGCAAATTTTCCTTAGATAATTTCTGCATCACAACAATATGTCTTCACAATCAGCAATGATCTTTTTTCTGTTTCTGTTTACAAACTCAAAACCTATGTCATGAAGAATAGTGTGAAAACTCATTTTCTTAAAGTTTGGCAATTCAGGATCACTGTCTATAGGTTGCAACACTTTTGCAATTGTTGGTGACTCATTTTTTTCAAAGAAGTTATGCACCTTACAATGAATAGCACTTCTAACAAAATCATTCACCTTCCACAACAGGCTTTTACATTTGCGGTTTTTCCCAGGTGTTGTGAGCGAGCCTGTTTTCACTATTTCACTGCATGCTTGGCACTGAAATACCAGTTAACTCTGCTGACAAGTTAATGTCCTCAATTCCGCCAGCTACTTTTCACACATTATATTCAATATAATTTGTTTTTCACCATTTTTTAAAGGTTTCCCTCTGGGATGTTTCATATATTGCATGGAAGCAGCCATATTGTACAGACTGAATGGCAAACTTCCTTGTCCTCTTAACTGTACAAGCATGTACATTCAGAATAATGCATTGAATTACTTTTACATTTATGAAACAAAATGCAATTCTATATACTATTTGATTGTTGCATTTTTAATACAGCTGTATTTTTATATTTTCGCAATAAATATAAGCAAAATGTGAAATATGATTGAGAACTATATTTTCCTTTCACAAGAGTTACAAAATTGAACCAGCCAATGGTGTCACACTCATACGTATACTTTTGTTTATATTGCCACATAAGCTTGCAGCAGAGCCAGTATAGACCACATTAGTGAAGCAACAGTGACTGCAGACTGCTCTGTTAAGGGAAGATGATCAACCTGATATACCTGATCTCTCTGTAGCCGATGTTATATCCCTGTATATCACCATGTCTCAGTTCTGCTAGAGGTGGAGACCATGTGACTAGCAGTTCGGTGGATGACACTGGTCTCACAGCAACATTGAGTGGAGGTCCTGCAGGACGCTGAGGTTCAGTCCGCAGGTTGAGTTCGGAACTTGGTGCACTGCGACCTGCAGGTCCCTCAGCCACCACTCGGAACACGTAGCGTGTTGCTGGCTTCAGATCCTCTACCAGTGCTGTGTGTTGTGGTGGCGATCCTGTCAGCTCTATTTGCTGCCATGACCCTGTATACCAAAATATGGCATTATCACACAAACAATAAAAACCTGCAGACCTAAGAATACAATATGAAGACAATGAAATCACAGAATCTAGTAACACAACTTTTCTTGATCTTATTACTGATCATAATGAGAATTGGAAAGATCATACTGACTATACCTAATCCAAACTGAGCACTCCATGTTGCAATAATAGCATTCTAAAAACAGTGTTTACTTTCATTCTTTAATGACTTGTACTTAATATTTCTTATACATAAAACACTAATGGCAGTGACAAAATGATCAACTCACTGTAAACCACTATTCAAAATGTTTAGAATTTTACCATTTTTTTGGAATGTGTTCTTATGACCTAGTTTGTATGATTTTGACATCATTCATTTGTGCTTTGACACTGTACTGAACATAAATTCCTAATAATGGGTGAAAAATCCCCTAATATTCACACAAAAGGATGTGAAACATTGGCAGAATGCCTAATTTCTTTAACCTCCTCTGAAAGACTTCCAAGTTCTAGAAATGCTAAAAGTACACTTTGGTATTGGAACAATCATGTCAGAATGGTCAAGTAATTTTTCAGATAATTACAGAATGTGAAACTTTAAACCTTTACAGCTTCTCTTTGGACCCGTAGTTATTTAATAATATAAAACCTACATAGTTTTCACATAGTACAGAAATACTTTATATATACAATAAAATAGAGTTGAAGCTGTGAACATGAAGATTACCCACTCCCAGGCCATCAAGTTAACCTCTTTGGAAAAGACACATGATCTGCGACTATCAAGAAAACTAATCTTCTTAGTTGTTAATTAAAAAATATTAGTTCACTGATTTCTAATGTTAGTCTGATACAGTTTTCTCTCTTTATACAATTATTTAGCATATGCTGCTAATGATCTTGATTACAATATAAGTACAATTATACTTGAGGGTTATTAAAATATTTTAGCATAGGTATTGCATGCGCATTGTACCATTATAAGCAGATTTGATTCTCTTTTGTTTTGCTGCATCTTCTGTTTTCAAAGTTGCTAAATCATGACCAGCTACTTATATATATATATTGTTTGGAATTAATTATTGGTGAGAGTTGTCTTATTTTACGTGCATTTTCTGTGAAGTAAAAACAACTTTTTTTTACTCCATGGCAATCTCAACTAAAAATCAAAGCCTTCTACTCAAGATGTTCTTTTATAACTGCAATGTGTTTGTGTTCCAGTCCATAGGCTTTGTAAATCCCTTTTAGTTTATTATTAGTTTATGAATTTAAACTAGATGATGTTTAAAAGCCCATTTCAGAGAAATGTATTAGTATAGATTACATTACACACATTTCAATATGATACTCACCGTCATTTTCTCTGTACTGCACCAAGTACTTGGTGACCTCATTAGAGTCGCTGGACTGGTGCTGCCACTGCAGGTTTACAGAACGACTGCCAATCATCACCGACTCCAGTTTACTTGGACTTCTGGGGGGCTCTGCAACATAAGAATTCAGGTATGCAATTTCATAAACTAGTAAATCTGTCTTGCTGTTTCTTTATCCAATGTATTCTTCATCTGTACCTTTATTTCATTACTTTCTCTACCACTTACCTACAGCTGGTAGAGGAAGTATTGAAGTATTGCATTCCACCTAAAAATTCAATATTGAGATTTCATCAGAAATACATGTTTTGAGGTCCCCAAAATAAGCATTTTTAGAAAAAGCTGCATGTGCATGTGATTAGTGTCTGAATGGCATAATTCAACAGCAAAAGTTAGATAAATACCAAACTTGGTACCTTCTTAAGTTTAGTATCTTCCCAAGATGTGAAAGAAAGATTTTCAAGAAAATCTCCTCATTCCAAACAACCCTTTACATGGAATGTTTTCTGTAATTTTTTTATTTTCTCATAAATAGATCTATGATTTTTACTAAACTACCATATATTTAAGATATTTACATGATAAATAAAATACATATCTTAAATTTTCTGTGAATATCCTGTGGTCAGTTCATTTTGAATGAATTTTGAGTAATTTTGTATAAGTAGATGGTTAAAAATGTACTCCACAAAAAGTGTTATCTGATGCCTTGTATTTGGCAATGAAGCTCTCCAATGTTTTTCAGATACATTAGATGTTGAAGGAAGAGCTGGGCACTGCTGAAGATGAAATTGGTTCATTTCCTCTTGAAGGTCATATAATGAATAAATTAAGAAGCAAAAATTCCAAACTTATGCAAGTGCTTCAACAAACAATCATGTGTCATCCTTCATGGTGTAGTGGTTACCATGATAGCCTCTAGTTCCCGAGGTCGCGGGTTCAAACCCGGCAGAGGACAATGGATTTTTTTCGGGTGTAAAAATCCTTGCATGGCTTCCTTTGGAAGGGAAGTAAAGCCGGTGGTCCCGTGTTGTAGATTTACAGCACGTAAAAGAACTCAAACCTGATAAAGAATCCTCTAAGCAAACTTACCAGTATTTCACGCCCAATATAGAATGAGACTCTAAGGACCACAGCAGCTAACGAGCGTCCATAAATAAAACTCAATTTAATTTAAACAATCATGTTCTGTGACAATTTGGAAAGATGCCATTGCATTCTTCTGTGGATATTCAAGGATTAGTATACAGCAATATAACTGTTCCAACAAAATGGAGGAAATACCATTCAAGCATGCTGACGTGCCATGGCATGCATAAGCATCTCCTAAGTGGTGAAGAGGAGATATACCTGACAGTCCTCATGACTAGGTTTTAAGGACCTGTTAACTAATGGCAGATGTGGTCCTCCAAACATATTGGGGGGTTATGAGTAGGTGACATAGCCACCATAGCATAAAAAATACGGTGCCTACACTAAAACAGCTATACTTCAAATTTACTAATGGCACAAAAAATGTAGATCTCTTTAAAACCCTCAAATAATTTCAAATAACTTTTCTTGTGGCACTGGCCATTTCTGAGATATTTGATGTTATTCACTGAAGTGCTGTCATCTTTCATTTGTTTCTTGCAATGTCATACGAATTGTGGAATTTCAAAGTCAACATATAGCTACCTACTTTTTAAGGATTTGATTTTCATTTCAACCTCATGTATTCACTCTTGAACTTACAACAAAATATGTAATAACTTGAGACAGATATAAAGGGGTTGCAAATTTTTAAAGAAAAATTGTTTATAAACTTAAGAAAGGAAGGGAAAATAATTTCAAGATGGAGTCATTGTTAGGAAATAATTAAATATTTTTAAATATTTGTTACTTTATTTAAAGTAATAACTCATAAAAATTGTAAGGTTTGATTATTTAAAACAATATTTGTATATTATAGGGATAGTTTAAAACGTCTGGAATATTAAGGAAAAAGAGAAGAAAAATCAAGTATTTTAGTAGGTTCCATAGCTAACTATAATGAAACTCATCATTATAAAAATGATTTTATTACATCAATTGCTATTATATTGAGAGGATTCGGTCAATAACACTTACTGACTTGGTTACTATGGCAATGTCAGAAAAAGTCTATAAGGTTTGTTCAGAGAAGAGGGTATTCATTCATAGTACCACCTCACTTCCTTACGCATCTCCACATAAATTGCGAATAAGATCGTGGCTAGGAATTATAGTTTCAATATTCTGGATGCACATTGGTAGTAATAATACTCAAGAACTTGTGTATAACAGTGAGAAAACCAGAATAAATTGTAATTCAGTTGTTATTTTGTGAGTTATTGATATTTTTGGAATAAATTAAGATTTTCTGAGAATACACAACTTTATTAAGTATTCCTTCCTGTACTATGACTCAGATTATAGAAACAACAACACAGTGCAAGAATCATTGTAAAAATAACAGAAATTCAGTGAGAGAGATATAACGCAGAGATAAGTCAAATTAAATTAAACTGAGTAGTTTAACTGCTGTAGTCCTTAGCATCCCATTCTATATTGGGCGTGAAAGCCCAGAAATTTTGCTCAGAGGCCTCTTTATCAGGCTTGAGGTTCTTTTGCGTGCCGTAAATCTACAACACGGTACCACCGGCTTTACTTCCTTTCCAAGGGAAGCCATACTAAGGATTTTTATGCTCGAAAAAATCCATCACATTCCGCTGCGTTTGATCCCACAATGTTGGGAACTGAGGCTAGCATGGTAACCACTACACCACGGAGGACCTTGAAAAAAGTTGATTCAAGATCTTTGAGTCTGGTGAGTAATGTAGTTTTGAAGTATACCACCAGAATGAGCTGCTGCGCAAAGTAAAATAAAAATCCAGTATTGACAAATCCCAGAGCTGCATGAACTAAAGTACTCTAATAGAGCCATTGTAAACTGTTTCTACAAATGTTTATTTCAATCAACATGAAGAGAATACTTTGCAGAAGAGGTATATAAATAAATGATATTGGCTAGAGAAAGTAATGTGAATGTAACACATTAGATATTTTTTTTTTGTATTTAGTTACATGCACTGTGCTGAAATTTTATTTAAAAGAGTTTAAAGAAAATTTGTTGATATATTTTTAGTTTAGTTTAAACATACAGAATTTAAGCTAGCTAAATGTGGAGAACCATGTAAAACTTGATTTTTAGGTGAACAATTGCATGTACAGAGATGAAATTTTATATATGAGTTTGAAGAACAATTAAAAATTGTTGATGGATTACAACCTTGTATGAAATTTGATAAAGAAGATTAAAGGAAGTTTATAAGAAGAGCCGTCTAAAAGTTTATCAATTTTAGTTGAACTGGTTCAGATTAGATTAGATTCGATTGGATTGGATTATATTCTGTGAGTTCACTAGCAGCCCTAAAGGCTTGTGAACATAGCACATGTCAAGAAAATGTACAAAAGTTATATATAAACATAAATATTACACAGAATATAGAACATTTGAAATAAAATAGAGACATACTATATGTGTGTCAAGGAAATGTACAATAGAGTTACATATATACATAAATATTACATAGAATACAGAACATTTAAAATAAAATACATATTATATACAAAATCAAACAAAGCAGGTGTAATTTTGTGCAAAATTGAATACCTCCCTACCATTATAAGGCTAACATTATATTTATAGACAAGAATAGTTACTTTAACTTTCACTAGGCTTGTACCTTTTGTTCGTCTCATCATTTTGCACTGTTTGATTTGTAATGCATTTACATTTAAATAGCTTCATTCATTCTAGAGCAGGCATCAAATATAACTGACAATTGTCATTAATATTTACTAGTACTACTTACAGAGCTATATACATATTATCATCAGGATAATTTGCCATTCAGATAATCTTATACAGAGTAATATGCTTTTGAGCATAGGTATCCTGTAACAGCAGTTTTAAAGACATTGAAATTGGCAACTTTTCCCTTAAGATCTTTAGGGAGAGCATTAAATATTTTTATGATCTCATAATATACACCTTTCTGGAAGCAAGAAAGCTTTGTACTGGGATGATGGATATTACACTTTTGTGTAGTGTTTATCTCATGAATTTCCATGTTTGTAATAAATGTGGTTCAATTGTATTCAAAGAATTTTAAGATTGAAAATATGTACATGCAAGATAGGGTTAATATCTTCAGTCGTCTAAAAAGATGTTTGCAAGAGTGTCTGCTATGGGTGCTGGAGATGATTCTTATAACCTTCTTTTGCATGAGGAATATTCGTTTACTTTCTACCGAGTTTCCCCAAATTAATATTCCATGATAGAGTTAAAATATGCAACTAATTTAAGTGTATCTGACGTTTACCAGTGCTCAGATAGCATAACAGGCAGAACTGAGTTTTGGTAAGATATATGTAATGTGAACTTTCCAACCTAAATATCTGTCTACTTTGAGGCCCAGAAATTTAATGTTGTCTATTTGTTCTAGTAACATATCATTAATCCCAATTTCTATTGGAGTGTGTAATGATCGATGGGTTATAAATTTAACAACTTTTGTTTTGTCTAGATGTCATGTATAGAGTTGAAACTGTGGCCAAAACTCCATCTCTGGACTCCACAAAAACTGGGTTAAATGATGTAGGTTTAACATATTTGCTATAAGCCACCCAAAGATACATTGAAACATAAACTCACCCTGTACCAGAAGCTGTACCAGCTGTTGATCTCGTCCATGCATGTTGCTTGCTTGACAGAAGTATGCCCCGCTGTCTGTTGCCTCGGCTGCTGCTATCTGCAGTTCAGCACTCACACCCTCTGGGGTTGACTCTTGCTTTACTGCAACTCTGAACCACAAGTTGTGAAAGAAAACTTCATGGATGTCTAAATTTTGCATGGATCCAGCAAGCATATGGAATAGCAAACATTGTTGTCCCTAGCAATGAAGTATTTATTTATTGTATATAATGGTTTGATACATTGTTATTGATATTTATTGTTGGGACATAAAAATGATAGCAGCGTCACTGCATAAAACATATAATTTAAAATCGTATATTACTATAGAACTCATCTAGATTATATAAAGGACTTAACATCAATGTTAACCTGACTGTTCTGTTAAACAAAGGTGGCGAGAATTGATTTATGCTATCTGGTAAGCTATTATACAGTTGGAGTGATACAGTCTCAAATCCATTTATAATCTTAGAATATCTACATTTAGGTATATAAATATTTGTTCTTGTACATGTAGAATAACTATGTATCATGTCACGGTTGCTAATATTCCTCTTAATAAAAAGTAGACAGTCTGAGATGAAAATTGATATCAATATTAAAATACCTAGCTTGACAAATAGGGGTTTACAACAAGTTCTTGGACACCACATATTATTCTAACAGCTCTCTTCTGTAAAACAAATAATTTATAGGCGGAAGCATGTTTGCCCCACAGCAATGCTGCATATACAAGGTGAATGTGTATATGAGTATAATAAACTGTTTTTAGTGACTCGAGGGGGAGATAATGTTTTAAAACTCCAAGTGCGAAGAATTTCTTGTGTAATTTTTGAGAAATTACATTAGTATGACTTTCCCAGCCCAAATAACCACTCAGGCTTGTTCATCATGAGTAAAGATCTTATGATTTAAACTAAATCTTAATGTGACAGTTTTATCTTCATTCAGTGTAAATTTGTTAGAACACCATCAAGCAGTGAAGCACACTATTCTGAATCCAGTTTTGTGTTGATTCTGTAATTATGGTTCTGACAACAGAAGAGAATATATTTATTGTGGAACATTATTTTCATGGAGTAGGATGTCAGAATACATCAAGTTTCCTTCACATTAAAGAACAGTGTTAAGAGAGATTTAATAAGGAGATACCAAATAAGAAAACAATCCTAGTACTCATTGGCAAGTTCTGTCTGATGTCAATGAAAGGGCACAACAGGATGCCAAGAACTGTTACCACAAACAAGAATCAGGTGTTAGAGTCATCAAAGCATAGTCTGCAATGAACATCACTGAAACTTGAGAGATAGGTCTGTTGCAAGGATGTTTAAAGAACTGAGTGGATTTGTTCAGCTTCTAACAGGAAGGGATGAGTGAGCAACAGCCCACACCATCGGGGAGCCACTTGCCCTTCTACAATGACACTTTGGAGACTGCATAATTTCTCGTGGAATTATATATAATATATCCTGCCTGGTCACAGCCCTGTTCAACATGCTCAGTAACCTTCAGAAACATTAAGAACAGTGCTTGGAATGTGATGGTTAGACTTTGGCACAATAAATGCTAAAAAACTTACAATAGGTACATAAATAGACATTACAAGAAGTTCAAAATAGGCACTAATAAATACACTATCAGTAGTGATAAACATTGAAGTAGGCACAATCATTGGCTCATTTGCCATTTAAAAACAGAACAGTATAGATATATCAAATGTTCATATATTAAATTTACTAACTTCCACTAGCATCTTAATGGGGTATAAACCCTAAACATTATTTCTTTAAATTTGTACTCTTCAGTTACTATGTATTTTTACTTTCTCTACTACATATAGTAAGTAGGGGAAGTATTGTATTCTACACAAAAATTTGATACCAAGATTTCACCGGAAATATATGTTTTGAGATCCCCTGAATCCAAAAAAAGCATTTTTGGAAACATGTCTGTGTGTGTGTCTGTCAGTCTGTGAACAGTATAACTCAGAAATGAACAGTCGGATAAACACCAAACTTGGTATTTAGGTTTAGTATCTTCCAGAGATGTGACACAAAGATTTTCAAGAAAATCCCCCCACTCCAGATTACCCTTTACATGGAACATTTTTCGAAAATTTTAATTTTCTCAAAAACAGCTCTAACAATTTTGATTAAAATATCATATGTTTAGGATATTTTCATGACAAATGAAATGTATATCTCGAATTTTCTGGGAATATCTCCAAAACTAGTGTTCATTGTGAACGACTTTTGCATAACTGGTAAACCATAAGAGATAGACAAAATTTTACTACACGGAAAATGTAGATCGCGTTAAAATACACAATTTATGTCATATACATTTTTTTTTGTTGAGTGAACCATTTCTGAGATATAGCTTGTTATTCCCTTAAATTTTCCAATACTTTTTCTCAAATGGGAATTCGTTATTCATTTTTTTTATGTCCTGGACATACAAAGAGAATGGAATGGGCCACATAGCAACCAGCTCTTAAAATATTTGACTATCGCTTAAAGCGTACCATATTCCCCTTGCATCTATAAGAAAATTAGCAATAAGATTAACATATCGATTAACATGAAGCATATGGAGAATAAGCGTTTGTAAAAATAGTTTGTACAAGAGTAGAGAAAGTCATGTGAGTGTAACACATCAGATTTTTTTTCTCTTATATACATTTTACACTCCCATTCTGGCTTGTAAATATTATTATGTCTGTCATATATTATTGTTAAATGCTATGTTGCATTTGCAATCAAATAAGTCTGATCTTTTTAGGTCAGTACTGTTTTTTCACCCATGTGAGAAGTAGAAGACAATAAAGCCATTGTATTAAAGAACAAAGCAATGAATAAATACTAAAATGCTCAACTTCCCGGCTGTAAACCAAAGTTGACCATTTACTGTACACTTTATTGTGCTAAGTAGCTGCTGTTTCATTATTACATGAAACAATGCAACTGCTGATGTTAGGAAAGGAATATCGGTATTACGAATTTCCTCAGGCACATTGTCAACAATGGCTTATTGGCTCAGAGCGCAAAATATAATTTCAATACAAAGGTTAACATCACAGTAATAAATAACCGCCAATAACAAAAATAATGAAATTACAATAGGCAAAAACCTTGAATAAAAGTTCTCATTACAAAACAAGAGCCATAATAGTCTCTTAAGCTACAAAAAGGCAAACACTATGAAAGTAGACAATTATAGACATTATAAAATTAGTATAGCTGGCATCATAGCTCAGTCAGTAGAGCACCTGCCTGCTCTACTGGTTTGATTCCTGGCTGGGGTGGGAATTTTTCTCTAGCCAAGGTTATTCCCTATCCTCCCCAGAGTCTGGAAGTATGAATGAGAGTGTGATCTAATGAATAGAATCCAAAGTTTATCAGTTACCTAACAACAAGCAAATATGAGATATGAAGTTGTATTATTATTAATATTTAACATTTTTGTAGCCCCACATTTGGGAGCCAATTTGCGGTGGTTATCTTTGTTATATTATTTATTGAGCCCCACGTTTGGGAGCCAATTTGCGATGGTAAATTTATAATGTTATTTGTGTATGTGTTTACTCAACGTGGTGAAGCCATTTTGTGACGTGATTCTTTGTTAGGTTTGTAGCTCCATCTGGTGTTAGCAATTTGCGGCAGTATTAGTTTTTGTTTGAAAGAATGCTACTTTTATTTTATTTAATTTTGTTTCACTGTCCTCCGGCTAGCTATGATCTTTTTGGGTCGAGCACTTCTCTTTATACAGGTTGTGTAAACGGAAAGGAACCTTTTATCCAAAGATAACACTGATGAAGGAATTTGTTTTACACTTTTATTGTCGAACACAGTCACTATCACATTTACACATTGATCTAGACACTCGCCAAACTGAAACTGTTATAACAACTTATTTAGTGATCATTCTTAATTCACGTACTTCAACCTTTTGTATAATTAACTTTACCATACTTGAGATTTTTCATAACTCTTATACACGTAACTTGCGAATCGATAGCCGACGTGTAATATTTCTGCTGGACTGAAGGCGACGTGTATCATAAAAATATTTTCAACGAACTGACGGACTGAAGGCGACGCGTACTTTACAAATATTTTCGATGAACTGACGGGGTCTACCTCTAACCTACCCTTTTTATACTCCTACACACCGATATGCCTAAAGATTATAACTGAGCTGCAATTGGCTAATAAAACGCGCCAACATTAGCGTCAATTTTTATATCTAATGAAAATTATGAATACATATGCTCTAGGGAAATGTTCCAGAAGATTCTAAAGGAAAACGCGCCAATATTACGTAACTTCCTCGTTTCCAATAATGATAAACAGCTCACCCCCTTGCTGCATTATTGCACGCTATTATTGTTAGTTTCAGTAAGGCAGTATAAACTTACTTCTCAACAATAATTACAATCAACAAACATCTCAAATCAATGTCACATAAAAATGCATATTCACACTATAATCACTCTTTACATTTAAATAATTTGTGATACAAATTACTGCATCAGATAACACCATTGCCTATAGGCAATAATATGTTCCAAAGGAAAGGCCACAGGTAAGACCATTGCAGGTAAAGGTGGAGTATAATTTACTCCAGTAAACTTGAAACATATTTATACATACAAACCCTATGATTCTAAACAAAGGAACCAAATAGGCAAATCCCGAGCTCTAGTGATGGTACATATTTTGTGCACATTCTGTACCAACTGTTTTGCCATGTATAGTCAGAGTTTACTTAGGATGTCTTACCTGTAGTTTGACTGTGGTGTTAACTCCAGCTTGCCACCTCGCATCCACACAACGTTGATGGGCTTGTCCCCATTTACATCACACTGTAGTGTCGCAGTGTCTCCCTTCTTCACTGTCACCACACGAGATGGGGCCGAGAAGTATGGAGAGGCTGTGGAAGTTTATTGTCAGTTAGACATGACCAAACAGTCACACAACTGGATGAATCTCTCGGCAGTCTCTACTGATACTTACAGTTAACCTTCACTTGTATAACCTTGCCTATGCCAGTTCCTATTCCGTTATTGGCTTGGCACAAGTAGAAGCCTTCTCTGTCCTCCTTCACGTTCTGTAGAATGAGGGAACCATTTGCTAGTAACTTGGTGTACATGCGTTCACGTATTTCTTCATACTGGCTCGTCTTGCTGCCTCCTGTCACAGCATAACAATAGCAAAGTTATTTTCCTTCCTTGTTCACCATTTAACATTTAAAACAGCTGTACATGATCTCACAAATAAAATGTTTATTTAATTCATCTGTAATACAGAGTTAGCCAAAAGACTCCGAACCGCCTGCACAGTGTTTCTCCTGCCCACGTCCTTGGCGCTCATTGCCATCTACCGCTATCATAGAAAGGCACGAATGAAACCATACAACATTTTTAAAACTACTTTTAAAGGCTTTCCTTACCAACTTTACGAAAGGAGATGCTGAAACTGGCCACCGTCGTTGTCCATACATTTTTGGCACCTCTTTAGGAAACTATCCATCACTCGCCGTAATTGACGTTGAGAAATTTCCTGGAGATATTTTGTTTTAATTCTTCCAGTGTGTGTGGGTTTGTCTTATACACTCTATGTTTTAAGTTACCCTGGAGGGGTATTTTATGAACAATATTACCAGCTGTGCAGTGTTTTTCCACTGGGCGTGTGGAAATATGATAATGCATTGCTGCTATAAACAAGGTCATGCTGTTGTGGTGTTGCTCTGCAGTGTGAAGTGCAGTTTTGAGTTGACAGTGATGTAATGTAGTTCAGTTATTACGAGTTATTTATTATTTTGTCCTGTACTTAGTCACAAAGTATATTACGGCTCAGTATATGTTTTCTACTGCATATCGAGTATTTATTTATGATTCGTATGTGTTAACTCGGTCAGCTCGCCAAGTGAAAGTTCGATTTGCAGAAAGATTTCCAGCTGTAAAAGAATCCATGAAATTTACAGTAAATTTCAGGCCACAGGAAGTGTTCAGGCTAAGAAATCTTAAAGACGGAGTTCGTTCTTACCGAAGAAACATTAGACAACATAGGTCATAGTTTGGAAAATTCCCCCCAAAAAATTCCATAATGGATAGTTTCCTAAAGAGGTGCCAAAAATGTATGGACAACGACAGTGGCCAGTTTCAGCATCTCCTTTCATAAAGTTGGTAAGTAAAGCCTTTAAAAGTAGTTTTAAAGATGGTGTATGGTTTCATCCGCGCCTTTCTATGATAGCGGCAGACGGCAACAGGCACCAAGGATGCGGATAGGAAAAACACTGTGCAGGCGATTTGGAGTCTTTTGGCTCAACCTGTACTTTAGAACTTCATTAAGGGACATTAGTAGAAAATTCCAAAAATGAAATGTCTACATTTTCCTATGCACAAATTTGGAAGTTAAGTTAATGAGTGGTTTCTTAGAAAAAAATTGAGTTAAATATGCATAAAACTAAAATGCTGCACATAGCAACTCTTATGGCCAGATTCATCAACCGTCATATGATTTTGATGACTATTTATTCTTTGACTTGTCAAAATTGGCATACTGTTTCTTAGTCTTCAATTAATTGACAATTACTTATAAAATACAAAGGTTCACTTCAGCTGGAATATTCAGGAGTTACAAAGATAGTTTTGGATCTATTGCTGCTGGCACTGTTATCTAGGTGTGGCGGTCGGAGATAATGATGCTAAGTTATTGTACATAGATTTACTAGAAAATCTTGGACCTAAATACACAATACCTGAGCATAATGACGTTTTTAAACATTTGCAATTATTTTATTGCCTTTTCTGAAACATTCATGAGAATTGAAGTAGTTTGCAAATTCTTTCCATGCTTTTACTTTTTCAAAAATTGCTATCCCATCAGTTTTCTTATTTTCTATTGTCTCTTTCCTATCTGGAACAAGGCTTACAAACAAAGTTTTATCATCATAGAAAATAACTTCTTCATTGATGAAAATGTGTTGATTTTACTGCAAGAGCTTATAAATATTATATCATTTACAGTTACATGTGACAATCATTTTTTTATTTAATCAAGAAATGACAATAAATGTTATGAAAGCCCAGAGCCAACATTAAAACATAAAACTATTGATTCGATGCACAAATAGAATTCTTTTCATAATCCACAAAATATGTTTGTTACAAAATTCAGAAGCACCCATGTCAAAGTAAACATTCAATCTGACCAATGATGTTGAAACATAGAAAGTTAAGGTTAAACAAGTTGTTTATTTTGACATTCGTCATATTTAGACGAGGTGTGGTGGAACTGGCCATTAGTGTACACTTTAAAACATGCCTACTGTACCATGTTCCTATCCATATTATAGTAGATAGAGGAAGTATTGTATTCCACTGAAATATTCAATATTGAGATTTCATCAGAAGTACATGTTTTGAAGCCCCTGAATCCAAATAAAAAAGAATATTTAGGTAAAGATGTGTGTGTGGGGAGGCCACCTATAATTTAAAAATGAAAAGTTGAATAAATGTCAACTAAATACCAATTCATTTACATGGAAAATTTCTTCTCATTTTTTATTTTTTCGAAAATGGCTCTAGCAATTTTGATTGAAATGCCATATGATTAAGATATTTGCATGACAAATAAAATATACAGTTCCATTGGGGAAAGTCATGATTAGAATACAAGAAACCATAAATATGAAACATAATTTGTCCTAGTTGGTACTAAATCACCCATAGTTTTAAACTTAAAGCTTTACAATAGTCTACATTATGATTTTAGATAGAAAGATAGAAGGTTAAATTTTGGAAAGTTGTAAAAGTATACTTACTAAGAATTTGTCCTCATCATATCAAAGACATTTTAAATACAGTGTGATGTAAAATTTTCAAGCAATTTTGACTTGATCTTTTAAGTTATGTTTTATATAACCAAGTATAATTATTACCTAACTTGTATTGACTAATCCTATAACTTTCGGATTTTGCGACAGATAAAGATCAGTTATCCATCTGTTCACCATCTACATCGGTGTGGAGCCTGCAAGTCTACTACATGAGTGGGGTTTTACGTTATCTTGTGTAATAGGATGTTTTATAAATGTCTCAGATTCTCCAATGATTTCTTTACCTTTAATGGTAATTACTTTCTCTACTACGTATAGTAAGTATTCCACTTACTATTGTATTCCACTATTATATATATTGTATTCCACTCAAAAATTCGATACCGAGATTTCACCGGAAATACATGTTTTGAGACCCCCTGAATCCAAAAAAAGCATTTTTGGAAACATGTCCGTGTGTGTGTCTGTGTGTCTGTGAACAGCATAACTCAGAAACGAACAGTCGGATAAACACCAAACTTGGTATTTAGGTTCAGTATCTTCCAGAGATGCAACACGAAGGTTTTCAAGAAAACCCCCACCCTAGGATACCCTTTACATGGAAGATTTTTCGAAAATTTTAATTTTCTCAAAAATGGCTCTAACGATTTTGATTAAAATATCATATGTTTAAGATATTTTTATGACAAATAAAACGTATATTTTGAATTTTCTGGGAATGTCTCCAAAAGTGTTCTTCATTGTGAACGACTTTTGCATAACCAGTAAACCATAAGAGATAGAGAAAATTTTACTGCACAAAAAATATACATTGCGTTAAAATACACAATTTATGTCATATACATTTTTTTTGTTGAGTGAAGCATTTTCGAGATATTGCTTGTTATTCTCTTAAATTTTTCAATAGTTATTTTCTTAAAAGGGAATTCGTTATTCATTTTTTTTGTCTTTGATATGCAAAGAGTATTAATCTGTGGCAAAGGGAATGGTGCTGCACCTAGCAACCAGCTATTAAGAGATATGTATGTGCTTAAAGGCTACTGTATGTCTATATTGCCCTTGTAAATATATATTCCCCTTACATCTACAAGAAAATTAGCAATAAGATAGAGTCTGCAAATGTTTTTTGTATTGTTTTTGTATTGTTTTCATTTGTGAATATCTCTTAAGGGGCGCAGGCATGCCATTGCATCTGGAATGTTTTAAAAAGTCATGGCAATAAATTTAAAATAAAAATTGTAGTTATGTCTTTTGGTCAAGTTACAGATGATTTTAACCCATATAAAGCTTAATAATATATAATATATCAAACCCTAGTCTTCTGCACGGCATGCACATGCAGAAACCATTACACCACAATGAAACTGACTGAGAAGTGAGTCTTTAAATGCTTTAATCATGGTTCAGCTGTGACAAGACAATAAGAAATTAAACCTAACCCATCTCAACCTAATAAAATTCTAATTAAATAGCACTGGATTCATCATTGTGCTCCACTTCTGATGATACAGCTTGTTTCCTCCTATAAGTTTAAGTCAATTAGGGCATACTTTATTGTAGCATTCTTTGCAAAGCTACCTTTTATCCTTAGCTTGGAAAACTATCTATCCATCCATTCATCTACAATACTATACAGTTTGTAAGTCTACCTACACGAGTAGGGTTTTGCTGTTACATTGTGTCTTGGATGTTTTGTAAATCTGTGAGATTCTCCAAGGTTTTATTTACTTTTAATGGTAGTTTTTGTATTGTTTTAATTTCTGAAGATATCTTAAAGGGTGTCCAGGAAAACCTGGCATTTAAGGACACATATCAATGGACCCGAGATGTTTAAAAATTCTCAGTTGCTAATTATAAAATATTGGTTCACTGATTTTCTAATGTTAGTAATTTTCTCTCTTCATACAATTATTTAGCATATCCTACTAATAAACTTGATAACACCATAAGTACAAAGGAAATAAAGCAAAACCTTCTTGCATGAGGGTTATTAAAATATTTTCGTATTGATATTACATGCATATCGTAGTTTTACAAGCAGCTTTGATTCTCTTTTATTTTGCTGCATCTTCTGCTTTCTTAGTTGCTAAATCATGACCATCTATATAATTATATTGTTTGGAATTAAATATCAGCAGTAAATGTCGTATTTAACATGCATGTTTTGTGGAGTAACAATAGCTATTTCTACTCCATGGCAATCTCAATGAAAAGTCAAAGCCTTCTTTGCAAGCCTGTTATTGAGAACATTGTGTGAATATGATGAGATTCATTTTGAAAGTTCCATTGAAGAAGAGAGATGCTTTCGGAAGGTATTTGTAAATTCTGTTCTATTCCAAGCACTATTATATCTTTTAATCATCTCTCGTCAAACAGAAGATTCTCACTGTGTAAAAATTTTTTCAAATATTTCTTGAAACTCCTGAAATTCTGACAGTAGTATTAAGTGGTTGATTTTTCAATCTCTTCTTCTTCATATTTTCCTTCAAACTTTCATACTCAGGTAATAAAGTATACACTATAATGGAAACTTTCACAGCACTCAATATGTATGCAATACAAAAAAAGACCCAAAATTGAAATGTGAAGAAACTACTTTATTGTAATGTCTGATATTAGCCCTTCTTTTCTGTTTGTATCTAGTGGAAAAATTAAAATTGAGGTTTTATTTATGGATGCTTTTTAACTGCTATGGTCTCTAGCCTCCCATTCTATATTGGGCGTGAAATATTGGTAATTTTGCTTAGAGGCCTCTTTATCAGGCTTGAGGTTCTTTTATGTGCTGTAAATCTATGACAAGGGAGCACCAACTTTACTTCCCTTCCGAAGGAACCCATGCTAAAGATTTTTATGCTCGAAAAAACTCCATTGCCTTCCACCAGCTTTGAACCCACGGCCTCGGGAACTAGAGGCTAGCATGATAACCACTACACCACTGAGGACAACATCTAGTGGGAGGCCCCACATTTACATACCTAGTGTTCTTTCAAAATTGAAAAGTAAAGAAACATATTTTATTGAAAATGAATTAATTTGAATAAGTTTCTTTTATATCAAGTACAGGCTGAGTACAAATGAATGGAGCTAGTTTGTGTATTCATTATGAAGACACTATTTATGACAAAAACATATATGAAGCAATATTGGTTAGGAAAACTCTCAAAGTTTAACATAACACTTAATGGGAAACACAGTGAAGTAGATAAAATATTGTCGCGTACCTCAATAATTATTTGTATTTAATTATTTAACTACAGAAGGGAGCTACTCGCTGCGAGAGGTATCGTTATTCAAACACAGGAAACTTTAATTTACGAGGCACCGACAAGGGACGCAGCTAAAGTTAAATTCACAAAATATTCTTACACTGACATAATTCCTGGCTGAAGGAAGAGGCAAGGATTCTATACTACCATAATTGAAAGTCAAGGAAGAAGATTAATTAGAAGAGATTTATTATAATAACTTACCCATGTGTCTGCCAGGACAAGGACGCCATACCGTTGCGCAGTTATCCTTACATGTTTACAACGCGAAGACTAGACACTGACTCTCTCTCGAGAAAACTCGTTAAGCTTGGCGTCCTAACGCCATATCCCCACCAACAAGACTATTTCCCCTCAAACGCCCCTCCTCGGATAAACTGCCAACCTTCCTTGGGTAACCAGAGGGCACCGTTAAAGTTATAATCTGTGCACATGCCACATCTCCCCCTGGCCACCCAAGTCGACGTCCTCGGCGACAGAAAGAATAGAAGTACAAAATACAGGAAAAAGACAAAAGAAAGACATACATAGTGACATGTAGTGACATAAAAGTGACATAGAAATGTGTGATGTAAAATAACAGAGCAATACATATATGGGGTTGCACCCAGCCGAAGACAATGGTGCTGGGCGATGAGGCAAGAGAGGAGCGATGTAAGTGCAGTCGACGAAATACTGTTAATGCACTAGCTTATAGCATCACATGAATGTAAGTAGCAAGATCAGAACATTGCCAAATAAAACAGTTGCAGAAAGAACACAATTAAGGCGCCCGCGGCGAAATATCAGAAAATTAAACTAACACACGGCTACACAAGCCACTTGGACACAATACCAAGATTCTTAAGCAGAATGAACATATGGGAGAAAACAAAATGCTAGCTGCAGTGAGAAACCTCGAACTGGAACTTAAAAAAAACTACGTCACACTTACTGTGACCACCGCTAATATTCTCAAAAGCATCACATGAATGTAAGTAGCAAGATCAGAACATTGCCAAATAAAACAGTTGCAGAAAGAACACAATTAAGGCGCCCGCGGCGAAATATCAGAAAATTAAACTAACACACGGCTACACAAGCCACTTGGACACAATACCAAGATTCTTAAGCAGAATGAACATATGGGAGAAAACAAAATGCTAGCTGCAGTGAGAAACCTCGAACTGGAACTTAAAAAAAACTACGTCACACTTACTGTGACCACCGCTAATATTCTCAAAAGGAGCAGAATACAGACTTGTAATTCTAAACTAGCACACAAAACTTCTCATTTTTTTCTTCTAAAATCAAATCTATATAATCTGATATGCACACGCAAAGAAACGCGCCAAAACACGTGCTGAGGAAGACTGGTTTCACAGCTAAAAATTGTTGCTGAAATGCACGACACGCGGGAATTACACAACACACGTGCGTACATAAAAGTTACACGAAAAATAACTCAGAAAAGTGCAGTAAATAGCTAGAAATCACAATCACTGGAATATTAAGTTATACATTTCCAAACCACTGCGAATATGCACAGAAAACAAGATTTGCAAACGGATAGCCAACACGTGACGAGCACATTGGAAAACACCTATCTCGCTCGTTTCTTCTCAAATTTCACAAAAACATTTTTTTTTAAAATAACCAGCACGAAGAACGGAACACGGTGATATAATTTAAAGGAAATGAAGCCAAACACAAGGGGAAAATGGAGTAGAAGTTTTTAGCGTCACCCGGCAGACAATGGGAAAATATGCAAAAATGAACTCAAAATTGAAATTTAGACACCAAACTTTCAGAAATGATGGAAACAAAATTTAGAAGAAGAGAACCACAAATAAAAGTATAAAAATCCTTACCCTTCAGCCAGAAAGAACTTTACATTTTTCACGACCACGTGGAGCACAAACCGTTACATTTGGAGGGAAAAAAAAATTTTGCACTTAAAATCTCAAAACAATTCAATTCTACCTGGCGCCCCCCCAATTTGTCGCGTACCTCAATAATTATTTGTATTTAATTATTTAACTACAGAAGGGAGCTACTCGCTGCGAGAGGTATCGTTATTCAAACACAGGAAACTTTAATTTACGAGGCACCGACAAGGGACGCAGCTAAAGTTAAATTCACAAAATATTCTTACACTGACATAATTCCTGGCTGAAGGAAGAGGCAAGGATTCTATACTACCATAATTGAAAGTCAAGGAAGAAGATTAATTAGAAGAGATTTATTATAATAACTTACCCATGTGTCTGCCAGGACAAGGACGCCATACCGTTGCGCAGTTATCCTTACATGTTTACAACGCGAAGACTAGACACTGACTCTCTCTCGAGAAAACTCGTTAAGCTTGGCGTCCTAACGCCATATCCCCACCAACAAGACTATTTCCCCTCAAACGCCCCTCCTCGGATAAACTGCCAACCTTCCTTGGGTAACCAGAGGGCACCGTTAAAGTTATAATCTGTGCACATGCCACAATATTAATAAAAATCCAGTGGCAACACGCTCCAACTTCACTCTTTCAAGGTAATTATCTTGAAAGAGTGAAGTTAGAGGGTGTTGCCACTAGAGTTTTATTAGTAACTCAACGTTTACATTACTGCAATTGTTGTGCATTTGTCTGGGGTGCTGTTGTTACAAAAACAAAATGTTTAGCAACCAGGAAAAAGTTTATGTTGTTTTGGAGCTAGTGAAATCAAATTCAGTCACAATGGCACACATTTTGGTAAAGATCCACCAGCATGAAACAACATTTACCATTGATACCTTCAATTTGAAGAGACTGGTTCTGTAATTAAAAGGAAAAGCATAGGACAGCCACATGTATCAACTGCGAATATTGACAGGATCGGAGAAGTCTTCACACATCCCACAGGAGTCCACCAGTCAAGAGCTCTAGTTGCTTCAGAAAACCATAACAACTGTCCATGAAACCATACAGACTGCAGTTGGTACAAGCCTTGAAACCAAATGACAAGCTCGTATGACATCAGTTGTGTGTTGAAATGCAAGCAGTCATAGAGGATAATGATTTTGTTGGACACCAAGTTTTCTCTGATGAAACTACATTTTATTTAAGCAGGAAGGTTAATCACATTAATGTGCAAATATGGGGCAGAGAGAACCCTCAAGTCATCATTGAACAAATCTGGGATTCAGAGAAAGTAAATTTCTTTTGCACCATATCACAAAAGAAAATCTATGGCCCATTTTTCTTCATTGAATGGACTGTAACAGGAATGACCTATCTTGGCATGCTGCAACAGTTCCTAATTATGCAATTATATGAGAACTCTGATGACTACATGTTCCAATAAGATGGGGCACCACCCCATTATCACAATGAAGTTAGACACTATTTGAATCACCACTGGATTAGCCGTGCTACTGCTAATGACCTAACATTTTGCAGTTGGCCAACCAGGTCCCTGACCTTACCCCATATGATTTTTTTCTGCGGGGGTATGTGAAGGACGTATGTGCTCCATGCCACGAAACCTGCCAGAGCTACAACGGTGTATTGTTACTGCTATTGAATCAATAGATGTGAACATGCCGCACCAAGTATGGCAACGAGTTGACTATTGCTGGACATATGCTGTGTGACATATGGTTTCCATATTGAATGTTACTGAATCTTTTTAATATCAGTAAACTGTGAAGGTTTTTGTATCCAATGTTGCCTCATACATTTTTCTACCATAAACAGTGTCCATAGTAAATAACTAAACTAGTTCCATTCATTTGTACTTACCCTGTACACATTTACAGATCTTATCATAATACATTCAGAAATCTAGCTCTCCTATACCTTAACCCCTTGATGTATGTATAGAATAGAGCCACAATCCAAACATGTTCCGTTTCTTGCCCATTTCTTAAGCTGCTTATCCACTTGTCCCTTATTCTTCCTATTTGTGAATTCTCTCTTCCCTTTTTTTCTCTAACATTTTAATTCCCACTATATACTACCCCTCCATCTTTTAACCATTTCACACTTTAGTATATAATGGAACAATTTCCTCCACATAGTGCAACCTTCTTTATTGTTATTTCTTACTCCTTTTAGAATATAATACTTCTGTTTGCAACCATACGTTTCATTTTATTTTTTGAGTCCTATCAAAATATATACATGTTTTGGGACATTTCAGGTTTACAATACTTTACATTATAAATATTGGATTTAAAGATGAACATTATAAATAATTAAATGGAAGTTTAATAAGTATAATATTGACAGCACTAATAGAGGATACAGTAATAACATCAATGTTAGAATATTACATTGAAATATACCTAATTGAATTTATTTCCCAAAAAACTTCATTAAATTTATCTCTACTATAAGAGGATCCATTCATTAGAATGTTTTTGATTAAACTGCAGTAGAGGCATCTCCTTGAGCTAATCTGACAAGTTGTTATATATTTGAAGTCCAGTGTAGATACACTGTTCTCATACTTTTATGGGAAAGTATACATAAATTATCCTTTTGCATTATATTAAATGCATGCACATCTAAATTTATTTCATTTCACTCTCTATTATTTATGGATGCTGTTTAACTGCTGTGGTCCTTAGCATCCTATTCTATATTGGGCATGAAAGACCATAAATTTTGCTCAGAGGCCTTTTTATCAGGCTTGAGGTTCTTTTACAAGCCGTAAATGTACAACACGGGACCACCTGGTTTTCTTCCCTTCTGAAGGAAGCCATGCTAAGGATTTTTATGCCCGAAAAAATCCATCACCCTCTGCCGGGTTTGAACCCGCAACCTCAGGAAGTAGAGGCTAGCATGGTAACCGCTACACCACAGAGGATGACATTTCACTCTCTATTTTTTATGGATGCTGTTTAACTGCTGTGGTCCTTAGCATCCTATTCTATATTGGGCATAAAAGACCATAAATTTTGCTCAGAGGCCTTTTTATCAGGCTTGAGGTTCTTTTATGTGCCGTAAATCTACAACACGGGACCACCGGCTTTACTTTCCTTCTGAAGGAAGCCATGCTAAGGATTTTTATGCCCAAAACAATCCATCACCCTCTGCCAGGTTTGAACCCGCAACCTCAGGAAGTAGAGGCTAACATGGTAACCGCTACACCACAGAGGATGACATTTCACTCTCTATTTTCTCCATTCCATACAATAGGTTTTGAAGCATTTCCTCCACCTTGGCTTTATATCCCACTCCTGACACCACTGTGGCTTTGTCCAGTTTTCACTGTCACTTCACTAAAGTTATGTAGTTTGCTTTTCCCTGTCACTTCATTTTTTTGTGACATAATGGCATAATGAAATACACACAAAGTAGCCTCTTCTTCCTTCAAGTCACTGGGAAATTAATCACAAGGCCTCTCTAATCTTTTGCAGTAGCAGCACTCACTGTACATCACAACTATCATCTCAACCTCACTCAGAGAATGTGTTGAATAAGCAGCATTTTATGTGCACCAGAAACACTTTCACTATCTTACTTACAGGCTCACTTGCGAGTATGTTTGCTCATATAGCTGCTGGACTTTTGAGGGAGTTCTAGAATGTTCTAAGGGCACGGAGATGCAAGATTGCAGAACAATCCCATTATCTCTTAATAATGCTCCTGGTTTTAATGCTGGGGGAGAGCTCTATCTCTTCACCTGGGCAGTTGGACAGTGCCTTCTATACAATAACTGAGGCTCAAAGCTGCACTACATAAAGCACGATAAAGGTACAACATTCAGATGTGATTTTACGAAAATGAATGTTTCATAAATATAACCCAATCCTCTAAACTGATCATACAGGTCTACATATTTCACCTTCCCCCCAGTTTCTATTAATTATTTTGTACTAAACTAAAGAATTTTTATCCTTAAAACTAGCCCATATTTCTTGCTTTTCTATGTCTTCCACTTTCTGTCTCACTTCTTTCCAAAATCCACAAGTATTGAATGTTTTCACCTAATAGTAAAATATCCCCCATAGTGCTTGTTCTCTTCTAGCAATTTTCCCACCTCCCCAAACCAAACATGTCATTGAAACTTTAAGCATTCTTTTGTTATGTTATTGTTATCCAATTTTAAACGTATGTACCAGCATTTCAGTTTTCTCTCAGCTAATTTACCCTTTCTCCTTACTCAGTGCTACTCCCCTCGGTGAACTCTTCCCAAAATATCTCTGTAGAAATGTCTCAATATTGTGATGCAGCTATGGACTTCGGTTATCAAGTAGAAGGTGCCAACAGACAGACTGATTGACTGGATTAAAGAGATAATGCTCTCACCCAGCATAAACACCACAAGTGCTACCAAGAGATAATGGGATCATTCTGGGATCTTCTTCGCCCACCTCCAGTGTATTCTAGAACTCTTCCGAAAACTCCAGCAGTGATATAATTGAGCATGCTCACAAGTGAGCCAATTGATGAATTAGTGCTGGTAATTCAGTGCGTTCTCCAAACGAGGTTGTGACCAAGTGTGACTTACAGTCAGGGTTGCCAAATGTCCTGAATTTGTGTAAATGTCTTGCATCCAGGACAGTTCCTATCTGGGATGGTATTTGTCCCATATTCTGGAGTATTGTAACAAATGAGAATACCAATTACTGTGAAAACACACTTTATTTATCACTAGGTGCTCAACATAACCAAATGTTATGCTTGAGTCACTTTGACATGCACTTGGAATACAATACAACTGATCCATCGAATCAAATCACAACTGACTGCTGAGTTACAACTCACAATTAAACTACACTGTCCACTTGTCACTTCTAACAGCACTCAACTGAACTCAATACTCAACTCAATTCAATATTGACTAAATTGAACTCGGCATGAGCAGTCTCCCTTATATAGGTCCCGCATACAAGTCCGCATTCAAGAGAAAGAACCTACTAGAAAGGGCCAAAAGGAATCCTCTGGAACGGGGAAGTGACACATAATGGTTATTGTTTTATTGTTTCTGCATTCGCTATTGTTCCAATGGCCGGCTGAAGTCCCCCACCCACATCCTGGCTGGGAGGCGGCCTACAGGCAGTGCCACATGCATGGTCACAGTATTTTTAAACATTGGGAAAAAAGAAAAAAGAACAAAAATATGTTAACAGTTTTACCTCTAGAGTTCGTAAAACTGACTTCTTTCTTTATACTATAAAAAGTAATTCACGGTAAGTTTTACCCTGCTATAACAGTTCGCACTGATCCACTTACAATTGGCTGATATACATCAACAATGAAGGGTGTTTGTTAGAAACTTGTGAAGTGAATACAAAAATGTGGTTATTCTTTTGGAAAATAGGAAGTAAATGAGTAATGGAAGCGGATAGGAATTTTGAAATGAAAAGGTGATCATTAGGGCTTGGATACTTACATAAATACATATTTTGTTTGCATCATAATATAAACTTGAAATTAAGTTCGATGTCCTGGGTATTCACATCGGAGCATATATTTTAGATTTTATTTAACATAAAAACACATATTTTCTGATTCTTTTATGTAAATAAATATTTTTGTATATTCACATAAATTGCATAAAAACACATAAAAGGAGCCTTTTTCTAAGAATAATTTTTTAACAAGTTGCCATCCAATTTATTGAATGTTCAATTATGTAGGCTAGATGTTGCAATTTGTTATTAAGGAGTCAAAGAATTGTTTTGTAAGCTATATTATCCTTCCAGATGAAAGAAAATATAAACATCCTGCTTAAGGAAACTGATGCAATAACTACTACCCATATATGACCTTAATGACCCAATAGATAGGAGTAGGGAATTCCCATACCCTGTTTTACTGCAGCCATAAGTGAAATAAATAGTAAAGATGCCAGTGCAATTAAAATTCTTCAAGAACTTTTAAATGACATAGTTTAAGAAATAGCTTCAATACATTTCTGCAAATCTGTGTTTCTGCTGTGAATTCTTTTGAAAGAAGAAATTAAAGTAGTTGAAGATGTGGAGAAAAATCTGAATATTCTTTCGGTCCTGCAGCACAAAGTATACAAAGAAAATCTACAAGGAAGGGCATTAAAAAGTTGTGGCATGTGTAACATTTCAAATCTCTTGGATGGGCAACATGAAGAAAATGTTGATGTGAGTGTGAATGCCATTCCATACCATAATTATGCCAGCCTTACTTCTTATGAGATGGAGCAGTGATTTTCCAAATTCAAGCCACTTCTTTGTGACAATTGTCAATAATTTGGGATGGACAGTTTGAGTAAGCACTTTGCTGTATACTGTAACTGCAATGCTTAATGAACCTTTCCAGAATTATATCTAGTGAGTACCATGTACGTTCATATTAACTTAGCATTCAAATGCTACCAAACATTTTAATTTTCAGCACATAAAAATAAATATTTCCCAAGCTTTTAGCACTTAAAACTCCCAGCCCTAGTGATCATGTTAAAAAAAGATAAAAGACATGTTAGCAAAAGAAAGTGTTTTTCATAAGGATTGGGAAAAATAAACTGAATTCAGTTATTGGTTAGTTTGCAAGGCAAGAATAACTACAAATCATTTTGTAAATATTCTGTAAGCATTTCTCAGTTGCGGGAGGACAAAATGTGCATCTAATGCTTATTTTTATTTCAGATATCTGGCAACCCTGCTTACAGTGAATGCTGCTATTGTGAGAGATTAGAGAGGTCTTGTGTTCGACACCCCAGTGAGTGAAGTGGAAGGAAGAAGAGGCTGTTCCACATGTATTTCATTATGCTGCTATGTTATGAAGAAAAGTGAAGTGATAGTGAAAAGTGAACTAGATCACATTAGTGAAAGCTGGATAAAGTCACAATGCCATGTTGTTGTTGTTATTCAACAATGGCACTGGGGATTAATTGATCTGCATCATTTTTCCTCTGGCTTCCCAATATAAAGTCTGTAAGTTAGCACTTTTAAGGTGAGATGCTGCTTGTTCAGGATGACATCTTCACAGAGTGCACTTGGGTGTAGGTAGAAATTGTATCTTGTAGAGGTGTTCTGTGAGGCAATTGTGGCCAGTTGCCATAAATAAGGCCACTGTAGTCTTCCTTGGCATTTGTATATCAACTCTATCTTTAATATTCTTATAATTTTTATCCTTTAATTTATCTTCTTCATCAAGTTCTGCCGTCTTTTGAACTGTTGTTTAATGTTATTTAATTGTTTATTTATTTCTATTTGTCCTACAGGTTTTATTTATTGTATTGCATCTTTCTTTGCTAACTGATTCACATATTCATTGCCCAAAAGTCCAACATGAGCTGGGATCCATTGTAGAGTGACATGATTTCTAGTTTCAACTGCTTTAATTAGGCTTCTTATTTCTTTAATATTTGTTGTTTTATGTATGGTCTATATAAAATGTTCTGTAATGTTGCTTTTATAGCCATTAATTCTCCATCATAGTGGTTTGACGTTTCATCTAATGTTAGATACTTGCAAAATGTTTACAGTGTACTCCTGCACCGGCATTTTTTTTATTGATGAGGGATCCATGTGTATATATTCGGAGCCATTCTTTTTCTGGGTATCTTTCATTTTCCGTAGCTATTGCTATGGCTCTCATTTCATCTGGTATATTGTTTTGTTTGTGTATTGTATATATCAATGTCAATGTTTAACCACCCCTTTGACACTTCCCAAACTTCTACTCCCATATTTTATTCTAATGCCTGATATTAGTCATTGTTTCCTGTACATCACAGATACATACCTATTGCCTTTTTCCAAACAATTGTGGGTTGAGGCACTCCCTGGGCCTGACAATGAAGTGTTACATGTTTATTTCTCTCGACGCTTGTGTCCATGGGCTCGACGACCCATCTTGGTGGAACTGCAACAAAAGCAAGTCTTGGTGTAGCTTAACATTACCTTACACAAAATCCTTACTTCAAGATAACAACAAGTCAAGATAAAATAATTTCATACAGAATTTCAAAAAACACCAAGAATAATCATGTGCTTACAAATATGAAAACATGGAAAGTATATAATGAAGCACACACATAAAACATTATTTACAGTTTTAGTGAATTTAGTACACTTCAAGTACGTAACATAATTTTGGTTGCAAAATGCTGCATTGCCATCGCAGTTGCATAAGTGTGATAAATTATTGAAACTTGAACGGAAAAAAAGCTGGTAATAATAACAATAACAATTGAACTACTGAACTGGGCAACATTTATCGACATTTTCCTGGTGTTCATTCATACATAACAAAAGGGCTTAACTACTTTACTTGGTGAATAATTTGATGCTGTAAAAAGCATTTACAAGTGTGAAGGGTATCAGTCAAAACATTAACGATAAAAATATAACATGACCAAAAAATATGAATATTATAAAATTGCAGTGTAGTAATAAGAAATATAAAAAGAGAAAATACAAAGAGCATAACATTGCAGAGATAAAAAGGGGGTAGTAAAAGATGAAAAAAGCATGCTAGTTAATAAAGCAAGCCATGAAATAAAGATCCAGTTCTAAAAATGACAATCAACAACTAAAGAGGTGCAACAGTTACCTTCGTGAAACAAACCTGGGGATTCTCCAATCATCGATGCATTCCCATGTGCCAAAGCAACGGAAACGTAAACACACGGCGGGCGTACGGGCCTCAGAATTCAAAAAGGGAAGAAGATAATAATAATAAAAAAAAAAAAAAAAAGAAAACAAATACAATAGAGATAGAGATGAGAGAGTATAGCGTGAAGTTTGTGTTACCTTTTACCTGTAGCTTGGCCGTGTACCTCACCTCGGCTGCAGGGTTGGAGGCTACGCATGTATAGTC
Source organism: Deroplatys truncata (assembly GCA_030765065.1). Classification (NCBI taxonomy): domain Eukaryota; kingdom Metazoa; phylum Arthropoda; class Insecta; order Mantodea; family Mantidae; genus Deroplatys; species Deroplatys truncata. Next base: position 27,098,632 of record CM060981.1, on the reverse strand, counting down.
GCCAGAGTGGGTAGAAGCAAGGCTAGAAATGCTCAGGAGGCTAGAATAAGGGTCAAGAGTCGAAACATTCACTCCCAGATGAGAGGAAATGGTGCCACCATCTTTGAGCCAATTGATGGTGAGGGGGGAGTCTCCACTGCTCACCCCGCACACTGTGCGAGTGCGCATGCCCTCGGAAAGCCCATCTTGGAAGGAAAAAGGCTCAATTATAGGAGGAACTGGAAGAATTAAAGAGAGAAGAATAAAAACATGAGAGCAAGAAAGAAATAAAGAAGAAAGAGATATGGAGAGTAAAAAAAAAAAGAGCGCAGACACAGATGCTCTGGTGTTTTTTACCATTCACCACGAGTTGCTGTGTACGAGACACCTCAGCTGCCTTGTTGCGGGCCACGCAGGAGTAGTTGCCGTTGTGATCCTGAGACAAACTTTCTATCAAGAGAATGCTATTGAATTGATCCACTTGTGTAATGGAAACTCTCTGCGATGGATCCACGGGACGCCCATCCTTCAGCCATGAGATGGTCAGCGGCAGATCTCCCTTGGTCACCGAACATGTGAGACTTGCTCGTTCTCCAACGTGCTGCGTTATGTCTGAGGCAAAGGGGCTAATTTTGGGAGGAACTGGAATTAACAAAATTACTCACATGTTACGTTGCTCACTTTTCTCGCCACAGTTTTATAAACAGGGTCTAATGGGATTCATTGTCTCTTTATTGCTTACAAAACTAATTCCCACATTAACTTAATTTAATTTAATAATATATACCAGAATTATATTGATTTATTTAATTAGCATGGGGTTTCTGATTACTTCAACTCTGTATTTTCAATGAATCAAAAGGTGTTTTTACACAACCCCTAAATAAAGACTGTTTCTCAATTGATTCTAGAAATTAAAGGGGACATTCCTTATTAGTGAAATTATATTTATATACCAAGGGTATTATATTAATGTTTATGCCCTGAGGATGATGGAAGCATACACTAATTTATTATGCAGTAGTTTATTAAATAAAAAATGATTTTAAAAAAAATTATGTATATTAAAAATTCAATTTGTGAGCTTCAGTTTTCCTAGAAATCGGTACTTAATAAAGAAAGCTCTCTGGTAATAAAACTAAAGAAGCTGCAGCCAGTGACAGGAATACAGTAGTTTTGAAAGTTGAGGATAGTATTAATGAAACAGTATCTAGTGACTGTTTAACCCATTAACGCCTAGCATTGCCATACGGTAATGCATGTAACACCTTCTTAAAGTTGTTACTGTGCTTTAAAAAATTATGCTGGAGCTTTGGTACCACTGCTAATTGCTCTGTAAAGGAACTGCATTTACGACACTGTAGTATTCATTGTCATGTTTGTTACAATAATAATGTACAGATTGTTTGAAAACTGCTATTGCTGAATGTGGAGCAGAAATGGACATCTGTATATTTTTATATGCTTAGAGTTATTATATGTGGATTATTTCTTGGTAGTATATTTCTTTGTATAGTGTAATATATATTCTCTGGGGGTTACAATGTGATTCAGAGAAAAACAGATGAAATTATGGCTTCCTAATTCTAATGTTACCATATGGCAATGCTAGGCGAACATACTCATAAGACGTATATTTCATTATGCTGTTTCAGGAAGGGGTTTCACTTGCTGAAGCATTGGAGATAATTTACAGTGATGGTATTGATGGTAATGTGTTTATTGAGCCACCATTATCAAATGTAGACACAGATGAGGATCCTGGAAATGAGGATGAAGGCGGATTATTTGACAACCTGACATCTCGTCAGTTACTGGCTAATGCTGAAGCAAGGTTACCAAACAACGAAAGAATAGGTGTTGACCAAAATGAGTACAACCTATCGGTACAGCCACCCATACTAGAGGCAGCTGCACCTGAAATTGTATCCACCCCGATATCCGAAAATGTTATCAAATGGGCGGCCGAGAGGGAAACAACTGAAAAATGATGGGAGAAAGGAGCTGATTTTTGCATAGATAAACCTACTGAATCCCCCACTCCAGATTATTCAGGATATGAACGTATATCAGTAATTGAAATTTTTTAATTATTTCTTGACCAAGAGTTTATTGAATATTTGGTAGAAGAAACCAGGTGCTATGCATTATTTTTAAATTTTCAGGACTCAAAGATAACAGCAGAAGAAATACGCTGCTTCATTGTCATTCTGTATGTTAGTGGTTACAATAACTTGCCTTCTAAAAGGCACTTCTGAGATTCAGACAATGAAGAACCTGGCAGATTCTCAGCCAATGAAAAGAGACAGATTTCTTCAAAGCTGTAGGTTTCTGTACTTTGCAGACAATACTAAAATTGACCATAGTGATAAGGCATGAAAAATATGGCCTATAATGGAAAAGTTGAAGAAGAGATGTATTGATAATTTCATACCCGAGGAAGAACTATCATTTGATGAATGTATGGTCAAATATTTTGGCCGACGTGGATGGAAGCAATTCATCCATGGCAAGCCAATTAGATTTGGCTATAAGCTATGGAGCCTGAACACCAAGGATGGATATTTGGTGAGTTTTGATTTGTACTAGGGTAAAGGACCAAACTCAAATGCTGACCAAGACAAGTTATTTGGTAAAGCGGCAAGTCCCTTACTCTTATTGCTTAACGAAATTCCAAATGAGAAGAGAAAATTAAACTACAGCTTCTTCATGGATAATTTATTTTCTAGTGCACCACTGTTTTCATTTCTCAGGTATTGTGGCTATTCTGCCATTGGTACTATTACAGAAAATAGAATCCCTAAAGAATGCCTGCTGGAAAACAAACAAGTATTCTCTAAAAAGGAACATGTGCATTTTGAGACAGCATTAGAGAAGAATGATGGACTGCTTTATGTCCAATGGATGGATAACTCAGTAGTCACAATGATCTCTTCTTCATGTGGTGCACAAGAAGTTGGTCAAGTAAAGAGATTTTCACAGCAGCAGAAGTGAAATGTAATGATGCCAAGGCTAGTCACCAAATACAACATCTCTATGGGAGGAACTGACCAGATGGACCAGAATATTGCCTGCTGTCGCATTGGGATACAAAGCAAAAAATGGTACTGGCCTTTGTTTACGTGGATGCTAGATGTGGCCATTCAGAACAGCTGGATTTTGTACGATAAAGGCATAAATATTTAATTTAGTAGGAAATAATAATGAATTTCTGTTTCCTTTGAGCATATGTGTAATAAAGCTATAATACTATTGACATGAGAAAGTTAATATAATGTTCAGATTCCTTTCAAACATTCATGTTACCAATGATACCATGTATTATACCAAAAATAAAGCTCTGATGTTACAACTCTAGCAGCTATACAGCTAGGTAATCTACCCAGCTTGAGAAGCTATAGCTCCCTTATGCTCTAACCCATAGAAGCAGTATCTCCCCTGATTTTACTCTTAGTGATATACTGATCAGGGAAATCTGTGACATCTGATCAACAAAGGGTTCAGTGAACCTAATGAGAAGCCACACCTGCTACTTTTTTATATTTCAATAGAGAAAATGATCTAATTTCGCTAAAAATGCCAATATTTATTACTAGTCTTATAAACTGAACACAAAGCATTTGATGATTCATAATCAATGAAATGAAACAAAAACTATGACTATGTGTTTTTATTTCTAAATTGGCAAGTAATTTATGAGTCCTAAAATACAATCCAACAGATGTGTTCTAAATATTTACATTAAGTTATATTTTGGTTTATTATATCTTTATTTAAAGGTAGTGTAAAACATGATGTATACCACTAGAGGATGAAATGACTTTACATTCCTTGTCTTTAGCTTGTGACCCTGAATGAGCCAGTTAAGAGTAAAGTTCTATTTTACCCTCTAGTTATATAAATAACTATTATAAAAGCGTTGTCAAATGAAAAGCATGAACTGTAATGGGATGGTTTCTGAAATTACCTGAACAAACCACCAAATTCTCCCATTCTTTATAACATTAATATACATCACAGCTATTTTATTGTTCTTTCAAAATTTGTGGTTCATGTTATTAGTTTTCTTTAGGTACATAATTAATAATTCCGCATAGAGACAGAAAATACTATTAACCTGCTCCTGTGTTTTGATTGAAATTTATTCGTGACTATTTCAGATTAGCTGTGTAGCTTTTTTATATTTTGTTATATGCTTATTTATGATTGTAATTTATTTTACATTTGTATATCAACATAACAACAAAGCTTATCAAGTAAAAAGATAAATAAATTAGCAGTAACTGAATAGAATAAATTCATAACTTCACCAACTAATGCATAAACAACTTACAAAGTTTAGAACATGTTAGGAAGAACTCTCTTTCACCCTTGGCGACAATTAACTGGCAATCCTGTATCTACTTCCTGTAGAGGTCTCTATGTATTTGATGCTACGTTTCATTCCACTGGGACATCAAAACATATGAAATAATCTTGGTTCTTCATGATGAGTACTTCTACCAAATGTTTATTTCTCTAGGTTTCTGGATAATTCATTTTATTTCCTCCATAAACTTGTAGTTTCCTTGGCAGAAATGAAGTGCTCTCAGCTTGCTGTCTTCTTTGGATCTAATCATCAAGTTCCTTTCTATTCTCCAAGTATACTGGGTGAAAGGGAAATAGATGTTGTCCTTTAAACCAGAGACAAACCTCGAAGAGTACACTGGAAAAGCATATAAACATTTTTCTTCTATTTTTATATATGTGTAGAAAAATGTTTTGAAATGCTAAGACATTTGGCAACAGTGTGATTTCACTCTCAGATGGGTGAGAAAATCATACCAAATGGGCAAGGTCAGGTCCGCTGCAGAGAGTAGAATGTGTGCTGTCTCCAATACCATTGTGAATTAGTTACTGCATTAAAGAAATGACATTAACTTCACTAGTGATGCTTAATTTCCAAGACAATGTATTTTCAGCGAAATATTTAAGGTTTAGTGAATGTAGATAAACCTATGCCTGTTTAATTTTGAACAATACAGTAAATAAATGTTTTAGCTTAAAAATTTTCTTACAATGTATTTAATGTAAAAATCAAATAGTTACAGTACTTTATAACTATCAGGTACAAAAAAGCTAAGATGCTTTTCAAAGTATTCAGTAAGAATACTAAAATGGATATTTTCACCTAACAGTTCAAGAAAATGCAATAAAGTAAAGTAAATTATTTTATTTAAACACATAATAAAGAAGACAAACAACTGAACTACTTTATTTTTATTTAAACACATAAAAAGGAAATATAATGACTCACACTGTGGATAAGTGTGTCTGTACCAAAGATATGAACATGTGAAAGCAAGCAGACTAGCCAGCTGTGTGAGGCATGTGTGTGGTCAGTTATTCAGCCGCTGTTGCAACGTGATAACTCCCGCATAAATTAAGATTTGTGGAAAGTAAAAGTGGTAAATTGTGGCAAAATGAAACACTTAAAACAGAAAGTTAAGATAATGAAAGATTTACATCAGTTGCTGTTCTTTCAAATACTTCAGTAATCTATACTCCTACCACATGGTATACTTTTTCACAGTTGTTGCAACTCTTGAGCTTTTATTAGTTAGAGATTTGTCTTTTTTATGCGATGGGGTAACTGTATGTCTCAAACTTGTCTCATCAGCAAACTGTCACCCCTTGCAATTCATGCCTCATGTAAGAGCATGTAATGTAATGTGGCATGAACATTTCTTGCTTTGGAAAGGTCGAATCAGACTGAAAACTTCAGTGCTGTATCTGGGATTTGAACCATGGATGCTCTAACCAAATTAGCTACCTTGGTAACATCCAGCACAACATTAAATTCCTCAACTGACTTGCATTTTTCCTGGTAAATCATAAGAAGATCTCAAATTCATTTTGAGATGACATACCCCAATAACAACTTACAGTATTTCAAAATTCAAGTTATTTGGGGAGTTTAATGTTGCATCACCATATTGCCAAGGTAGCACAGTTGATTAGAGAAACCGCACAGATAGTGGAAGATCCATGGTTCAAATCCGCTCCATGCTACTGAATTTTTCAGTCTGATGCTAACTTCTCAACCTTATCTTAAATACAGCTTGTGCGGAAAAACAATTAATTATTAATGATTGACCTAATAGTGGTTAACAATGAAGTCTGGGACTTAAAGCGTTTATGATATTGTAAGTTGCCAGTCAGGTATGTTATCTTAAAATGAATTTGAGATCTTTTGTGGTTTACCAGGAAATATGCAAACCAATTGGGGAATTACTATGGTAGTTCAGTTGGTGAGAGCAATCACATGGAGAGCAAATATCCGTAGTCCAAATCCCTGCTATGGCATGAATTTTTCAGTTTGATTGTATCTTTACAACCTTGTCCTACACAGCCTGTGTGAAAGAACAATTATTTATCATTTCTTGTTTTTTATCTTTTCTCACACTGTTTCTCTTTTACTTTCTCTACCATTTGCCTGTGGTAGGCATTCCACCAAAAAGTTTGATATCAAGATTTCATCAGAAATATTCTGAGGGCACTGCACCTGGAAAACATTGTTATAAAAATGTCTGCATGCGGTGTGTGTGTGAATGGCATAACTTAAAAATGAAAAGCCTGTTTATGTCTACTTTTATGGGCAAAACAAAGTCTCTATACAATTTTTGAGAATACCATTAGAAACCAAATATTTCCGTACCATTCTTTTATAAAACTCACTGTTTTAATGTGATTCTAATTTCAACTTTGAGATTAGCAACAAAGTTAAAACAGTATTTAGATAAACATCCTTCTCATTTAGTTTTTTTGTTTTGATGTATTGCAAGTTTTATAAGGGATTCCATTTATCCTGTTTTACCTTGGATAATCCCATTTTTACTTCTTCTACCACTTATGTACAATAAGAAGAGGAAGTATGTATTATACATTTACTAAAAGTTCACTTAAAATACACAATTTTGAGTTCCACAGAGCCGAAAACGGCATTTTTGGATAAAGGTGTATTTGTGCATATGTGAACAGTATAACTCGTAATGTATTACATTCGAGTTACTTTCTCTACCACTATAAAGCTTCTGTAAACTATTCTTACAGAAACTTATTTTTCTATTTCCTTCATGTTAAACAAGATAAAGTTTGCAAAAAGTTTCATTACATAATTTATTGCACGTACAACATCGATAGTTAGATGTTTAAAAGCGGGTCACTATATGTTGGCCTTGCAATGCCAAACTCTACCTGTGAGATTTTGAGAAATGGCTGAATGATGACCACTTCAAAAATGACCAATGTATTGAAAAATTAAAACCAATAACAATGAATATTTCAGGAATGGCTAATGCCACAAAAAGTTTTTTAAAATAAATTGTTTGTTTTAAAGAGATCTACATTTCCTGTGCAGTAAGATTTTGTCTATGTCTTATGATTTACCAGTTATATAAAATTATACAAAAGCTCTTTCCGAATGAAGAGGACTTCATAGGCGATTCCCAGAAAATTCAAGATATACATTTTATTTTCTTGTAAATATCTTAAATATATGATATTTTGATCAAAATTATTTGAGTCATTTTTGAGAAAATAAAAAAATAACATAAAATTCTCTATACAAAGGGTATTTTGGGGTGCTGGTATTTTCTTCAAAACCTAGGTGTCATATTTTAAAAAGGTATTGAACTTAAATTCCAAATTTGGTATTTATTCAAAATTTCATTGTTGAGTTATGCTGTTCACAGACACACTCATAGAACATTTTCTAAAAATGCTTATTCTGGATTTAGGGTGCCTTAAAACATGCATTTCTGGTGAAATCCTGATATAAAACTTTTGGGTGGAATGTAACACTCCCTCTGCCTACTAGTACGAGGTAGAAAAAGTAATGAAAAGTCAGGTAAATACCTTTATATGGAAACATTTTCACTGTTTTTCTAATAATTTTTATTAAAATGTAATGATTTACATACTGACATGAGCAATAAAAGGTTTATTTTGAATTTACTGTTAATAACCTGTGAAGTTCTCTTTATTTTGAGTGAGTTAATATGTAACTATGAAACCAGAGATTTACAAAAACTTACTTTAGAAACAATGTAGAGAGTTTCAACATATATGATTTATGTCACATAACTTTTTGTTGTTCTAATTTTAGGATTTAGAAGATATTTACTGTGGTTGGTCAGAATTTTCCAGTAATTCAAGCTACAAACTTTTGAAATGTAATTGTTTCCAACACTCCCCATTTGACCTATGATTTTCGGGAGGTCCTTCATTCCAGCAAGCAATGATTGGACTCATTTCTGAGGTGGAGGCACTCAGTGGGCGAAATCTGTTGCGTCTGATGGTAGGGTGATGATGAAGATGGTGGTGGGATGAAAGGACCTACAGCTTTTACTATGGACTCCGAACCATGCTGGGTTTTGGGAATACTTCACATGAGCAAGTCAGAGGTGAAGGCATGGATAGGGCAACTTAAAATCGCCACCCCAGAGCCGGGAATCTGACCCCAGACCCTCAGTACTAGAGCCAAAAATGAAACTATGCTATCCCAGCACCCGTACTTTTGAAATGTTATGTCCATTATTTTGTTTCCCATCAGGTCTTCAAACAGTAAGCCTAGCATATATGTATCTTTTTAAACATTTGACTGTCCTATATTCTCATGTAACTACAACAACATTTATATTGAAATCATTTTGGAAAACATACATCTTGATTACCAGGAAGTAGAAAAATAAGCTTTTTTTTTTTAATGCATAATTTTGCAGAATAGATACGAAGGTAAATTATTGTGGGTAAAGAAAGTTATGTGATTGTAACACATAAGATTCCTTTGTTAGGTGCTGGGGTAGCTCAGCTTCATGGTTCTCATTCAGAGAGTCCAGGGTTCCATTCCTGAGGGTTTTACCTCTGACTAGCTCATGTGAAGTACCGCCAAGGTAATGTAGTTTGGAGTAGGTTCTGTCATTACATTGCCTCCTCATTGCTGTGTCACCATCAGAGGCAACAGACACAGGGTTCCTCCAGTCATCACTTGCTGGGTGGAGGTTCTCCTGAAGGTCATACACCATATGGGGAGTATTGAAAATACGAGATTTTTTTTTGTGAGATCAGACACAACTTTTGTAGGATCAATTTTATATGTGTTTATCTCTTAGAAATTTAATGTAAATCTGTCATTTATATGCAATTAGAATTCCTGATAATTTGTACATAAAGACTATGCTAGCTTTTTCTTTAGAAAATCTGGGGTTTATAAAAACTGATAAGGAAATGTTTTGTTAATGGAATTTTCTTTAATATTGTGTTGTGCAAACATAAATTATTTTTGTTTAAACACTTTTCCCCTAAAATTAATGCCTTAACCCTTGCCCACACAAGTATTCTGGTACAAAACTGTATCTCTGTTTCTGTGGCTTTTTCTAATTTGCTACTGGTTTTTTATAATTGGAATTCTGATATGTTCATTATCACTGAAATTATCTTTTAAGAAAAAATATGTATACATAGGTATATGTGTAATTACATGTAAATGGTAGAAAATATTACTATCAACTTACATTATTATAAATTAATCCATCACAAATGCTGAAATAAAACACTATGAAATACAGGTTAGCAACTGTTGTTATACATATAAGGTTTTTGTTTTAAATTTATTTTTGAAAACTTGCATTTACATCTTCGTGACACAAAATGCAGAAAATATAGCCTCAAATTTGAAATGTATGATTTTTTGTAGTGAAGATTTATTGTTGCAACTGTCACTTGTATTGCATGAAGAAGAACACTTACCAATTACAGTAACTTCACCCGAGCGTCGTGCGCTGTGTCCCTGTTTGTTACGAGCTGAACAGGTGTACACCCCAGCATCGTTAGCCTTCTGCACAGGACTGATGATGAGGGTCCCATCAGGTTGTACCTTCTGGCGCAGGTCATCAGGAAGCTCCCTTCCAGCTACGCACATAACTCTTTACTTAAACTGTTCCCTTTACTAGAGATACGTAACATTGGACATTGTTTCAAGCAATGTTTATTATAAATAAGAAAACCAATACTTGTCCAACAAAGATAATAACGTGCTGAGAACTGGTACACAAGCTAATATAACTAAGTATATATTATTTCACTAAAGATTGCAATATGTATAGAAACAAATATTAAGCACATAGCGGAACCATAGAGGAATATATTAAATAGGAGGAGAAATGATATCCCTGCCATCTATTAGAACATGCTGAACCACAGCATTATTGTGCACTAACTGTGGTAAACCATATAATATTACCCTGACTACTCTGTCATATAGTGTTACATTCCAACTTAACGACAGTTCTGCTGCTTAGAAGAAGTTGAGTAAAATATTTTCTTAACCGCAGAAGCTCTGATCTTGGGCTCATTTGAATATAATTTCAACAAGTTCATTCATTTGTCTAATTATCTGATATGACCTAACTGGTTAAAGGATGTTAAACTATGGGGAAAAAGAAAACTATCGGACTAGCAATAATGTCAAAATCACTAATAACAGCAATAAAAATATGTTGTTGTTGTTGTTGTTCACCAATAGCACTGGGGATTAATTGATCTGCATCATTTTCCCTCTGGCTTCCCAATATAAAGTCTGTAAGTTATCACTTTTAAGGCCTTTGCATTTGGCGAGATGCTGTTTGTTCACGATGACATCTTCTTCACAGAGAGTGCACTTGGGTGTAGGTAGGCATCGTATCTTGTAGAAATGTTCTGAGAGGCAATTGTGGCCAGTTGCCATCCTAAATAAGGCCACTGCAGTCTTCCTTGGCATTTTTACTTTCTCTACTACATATAGTAAGTAGGGGAAGTATATTCCACCCAAAAATTTGATTCCGAGATTTCACTGGAAATATATGTTTTAAGACCCCTGAATCCAAAAAAAGCATGTGTGTTTGTGTGTGTGTGTGTGTGTGTGTGTGTGTGTCTGTGAACAGCATAACTCAGAAACGAACAGTTGGATAAACACCAAATTTGGTATTTAGGTTCAGCATCTTCCAGAGAGGTGGCACGAAGGTTTTCAAGAAAATCCCCCACCTCAGATTACTTTACATGGAACATTTTTCAAAAATTTTAATTTTCTCAATAATGGCTCTAACAATTTTGATTAAAATATAATATGTTTAAGATATTTTCATGACAAATAAAATGTATATCTCGAATTTTCTGGGAATGTCTCCAAAAGTATTCTTCATTGTGAATGACTTTTGCATAACTGGTAACCATAAGAGAAAGACAAAATTTTACTACACAAAAAATGTAGATCGCGCTAAAATACACAATTTATGTCATATACATTTTTTTTTGTTGAATGAACCATTTTCGAGATATTGCTTGTTATTCCCTTAAATTTTCCAATATCTTTCTCAAATGGGAATTCGTTACTCATTTTTTTGTCTTGGATATGCAAAGAGTATTAATCTGTGGCAATGAGAATGGTGCTGCACCTAGCAACCAGCTATTAAGATACATGTCGATGCTTAAAGCCTACTGTATATCTATATTGCCCTTGCAAATACAAAACAAGGGGAACATAGTAGGCCTTAAGCGATAGTAAAATATTTTTAGAACTGGTTGCTATGTGTAAAATGTAATTCTCTTTGCATGTCAAAAGATCGTTTCTGCAAATGTTTATCTCGATTTATATGAAATAGATAGAGAATAAGAGTTTGTAAAAATAGTTTGTACAAGAGTAGAGAATGTCATGTGATTGTAACACATTAGATTTTTTGTATATCAACTCTATCTTTAATATTCTTATAATCTTTATCTTTTAATTTATTTTTTTCATCAAGTCTCTGCTGTCTTTTGAAATGTTGTTTAATGTTATTTAATTGTTTATTTGTTTCTATTTGTCTTACAGGTTTTATTTGTTGTATTGCACCTTTGCTAATAAAAATAACAGCAATAAAAATATAAATCTACTTATCTTGCTGTTCCTTTGAAAATGCAGAAATGCTTTCTCACACTGGTATGTATACATTTTGACATCCAGGGGCACTATACTTAAACGTAATTAAGTGTGGGGAAACATTATTTTTACTTTCTCTACCACTTACATAGTAGGTAGAGAAGGTATTGCATTCCACCCAAAAATTCAATACCAAGAGTTTACCGGAAATACTTGTTTTGAGACCCCCTGAGTCCAAAAAAAGCATTTTTAGAAAAAGGTCCATGTGTGTGTGTGTGTTTGTACGTGAACAGCATAACTCAAAAACAAAAAGTTGAATAAATACCGCACTTGGTATTAGGTTCGGAACCTTCCAAATATGCAACATGAAGATTTTCAAGAAAATCCCTTCATCCAAACTACACTTTACATGGAACATTTTTCGAAAATTTTGACTTTCTAAAAAATGGTGCTAACGATTTTGATTAAAATATCATATATTAAAGATATTTGAATGAAAAATAAAATGTATATCTTGAATTTTTTGGGAACTTTTTGGGGACTTTTTGTAAAGTCCTCTTCATTTGGAAAGAATTTTATATAATCTTGTATAACTGGTGATAGATGAAAACGCAGCACACACAAAAAAAATTAGATTTCTTTAAAACACATAATTTACTTAAAAAAAGTTTTTCTGTGGCATAAGCTGTTTCTGAGATATCTGTTATTAAAAGTTTGAATTGTTCAATACTTGTCATTCTTTTAAAGTCTCATCAATTTTCAGTTGTTTCTCGTGATGTCATGGAAACAGTATGGAATTTTAAGGCCAGCATATAGCGTGCAGTTGTTAAACATTTGACTATCGCTGTTCCCTTTGTATCTATAACAAAATGTGTAATGTAGCTATTTCTGTAAAGGTTCATTTGTATTAAAATGTAGCAGAAAGTAAACTTTAGTAAGAATAGTTTGTATACCCTCTAATAAAGATAGAGGGTAGAGAAAGTCATGTGAATGTATCTCATCAGATTTTTTTGCCTTTATTTCACAGTTCTACATCTCATTCAATGGTACAGTAAGAAAATGGCCAATCCTGTTCATATTTAACAGTTGCATGTCTGTCATCATTTTTCTTTGGGGGGCTTCACTTCATGTACAGCCATTAACTGGGCACTGGGTATGTGTAACACATCTTATTGTGCTAAATGGAGGTAGCTGCACAAGAGATGCACCAGTTTCTTGTCTTATTGTAATATATTCCTTCATGACAGAATGACATAAACAAGTATTCTTTAGAAGTGTTAGCACTAAGGGCAGGTGCCAAATTTATCAATTCAGCATTATGACTGCATAATAAAACCAAATTAAAATAAATTTTCAAACCTTCATCTCCCAGGGGAGCCACTGCGCTGTCTGCCATAAGGTTTATACATTTAGAGCACACTAACTTGTATGCCATTTCCTTAATATAGTGGTTTTACTTGGTGTCTGTTACATGAATGACTAGGGTTCGCTATTCCAGTATACAGTGACTTTTTTCTTCCTTATTAATTCTTAAATGGTAAATTGTGTATTTAAATTGTTCATTAAATAGGCTTTTAATTTATTAATTTCTATCATTTAATCCCTATCAAATATTTGTGCAACAATTTAAAAAGATATCGTTATCTTTTTAAATTACATCTGTGACCTTCATGCACAAACTGTTTAACTCCCAGTTAATTCTTATAAACAATAGCAATTCATAACCATGGGGCCAGATGACCTTAACAGAATCATCAATATGTCTAAATATGGTTCACAGAGTATCGCAATTTACGTCGTGAAATGACATTTCTAAATTCAGATAAAGTGTTCAGAAACAAAGTAAAGATTTTCTTCTTAGATAAATATTTTGATAATTAATTTCTTCACATGTTCTTTAGTTTTATATTCCTGTGTGTTGTTCATTGCACACAATACTATTTTAATACATTGTTTTATCAACTCACTCACTGTTATTAAATTAAGCAAATCAACCCTAAGTAGATGCTTTTTTCTTTCCTTTTTGTTTGTGTTCTGTTTTTTGAATGGAAATATATAAATTTATATCTTTCCCTATCACAAGTACTGGTTCATTGGGATTGTTTTGTAATTTGAATACATAAATAAGTAAATAGAAATACATTATAATAAATATCAAAACTGTATATACAATTATATTACATTCTACATCATTATGTCAGCCGGGCAAGTACAGTATTTAAACATGGGTGAATTACAGTTTATGTGTACTTATATATTTGTGAAGATTGTATGAATTATTCGCATGGGTGCAGTTTTTATTATTATCATTGGCATTATTGTTGTTGTTACCTATTTATATACTATATCTTCTTATCTACTTCTCCATTTGGGTTATAAAGATTGATGCAAGAGAGAAAACTCATGTATTCTTTTTCCCCCGAAAGAAATGAGAAAAAAAGAAATTAAAAAGAAGCTCAATTTGCAGTAATGATATATTATAGGAACACAAATGAAAAACTCTTTTAGCTTTATTTTGAATGCTTATAAACTTCAAAGATTTGCAGTGTTATCATAATATGTTTATACAGCAGAAGTAACTGGCTTTCTAAAAAAAAAAAAATCTTGGAATCTTTACGTAAACTAAGTCATATTTTAATCACTTAAGTATCACTTATTTTAAATTACATGGCACATCTTTTGAAGATGCATCTCCATCTTCTTTCACTTGTTTTGCTTCAAAAGCTGTGCGGAGGCATCTTGTGCGTTGACAATTCTTATAAGTGTTTCTTGAGTTGGAAGGCAAAAATTAAATGCAAAGTCTGCATTTAGTAATAAGAACATTTTCCTACCATTTCTTTCCTTAAAAAAAGCATGGAAAGAAAGAAAAAAATGTGTTTTTTTTCCCTTGGCTTTATTACCAAGTTCAGATATCACAATGAACATTTCCCTGATATACGCAGTGCTTCATTTGGGAGCACAGTCACATGAGAGCTAGTGCTCTCTACCACGTACAGTAGGTAGGGGAAGTATTGCATTCCACCCAAAAAGTTGATATTGACATTTCGCTGGAAATACATGTTTTGAGCACAAAGAAAATATTTTTGGAAAAATAACCCACCCCAAACTAGCTTTTATGTGGAACATTTTAAAAAAATTTTGGTTTTCTCAAAAATGGCTCCAGTAGTTTTTGTTAAAATACCATATATTTAAGGCAATTACATGACAAATAAAATTATGTATTGAATTTTCTGGGTGCAGTCTGTGAAGTCTCTTCATTCAGAAGGAATTTTGTATAATCTTGTATAACTGATAAATGTTAACCAATAGACACCAGTCGTCCTCCGTGCTAGTCTCTAATTCCCGAGGTCGCGGGTTCAAACCCGGCGGAGAGCGATGGATTTTTTTCAGGCGTAAAAATCCTTAGCATGGCTTCCTTCGGAAGGGAAGTAAAGCCGGTGGTCCTGTGTCGTAGATTTACGGCACGTAAAAGAGCCTTAAGCCTGATAAAGAGGCCTCTGAGCAAAATTACCAGTCTTTCACGCCCAATATAGAATGGGACGCTAAGGACCATAGCAGTTAAAGAGCGTCCATAAAAAAAAAGAAAAAAAATTCTGATGTGTTACACTCACATGACTTTCTCTACTCTTGTACAAACTATTTTTACAAACGCTTATTCTCCATATGCTTCATGTTAATCGAGGTATCGAAATGTTATCTTATTGCTAATTTTCTTGTAGATGCAAGGGGAATATGGTAGGCTTTAAGCGATAGTCAAATATTTTAAGAGCTGGTTGCTATGTGGAGTATTCCATTCTCTTTGTATATCTAGGACAAAAAAATTGAATAACGAATTTGGGAAAAGTATAAGTATTGGAAAATTTAAGGGAATAACAAGCAATATCTCGAAAATGGTTCACTCAACAAAATAAATGAATATAAATTGTGTATTTTAACGCGATCTACACTTTTCGTGTAGTAAATTTTTGTCTATCTCTTATGGTTTACCAGTTATGCAAAAGTCGTTCACAATGAAGAATACTTTTGGAGACATTCCCAGAAAATTCGAGATATACATTTCATTTGTCATAAAAATATCTTAAACATATGATATTTTAATCAAAATCGTTAAAGCCACTTTTGAGAAAATTAAAATTTTCGAAAAATCTTCCATGTAAAGGGTAATCTGGGATGGGGGGATTTTCTTGAAAACATTCGTGTCGCATCTCTGAAAGATACTGAACCTAAATACTAAGTTTGGTGTTTATCCGACTGTTCGTTTCTGAGTTACGCTGTTCACAGACAGACACACACACACACACGGACATGTTTCCAAAAATGCTTTTTTTAGGATTCAGGGGGTCTCAAAATATGTATTTCCGGTGAAATCTCGGTATCGAATTTTTGGGTGGAATGCAATACTTCCCCTACTTACTATATGTAATAGAGAAAGTAAAAAAGTCAACAATAGACACCAACGTACCATACAAAGTATGTAGAAGTCTTTAAAACACTACATTTATTTCAAAAACCTTTTTGTAGCATCAGTTCTGAAGTACCTGTTATTATTTGTCTGAATTGTTCAATACTTGTCGTTTGTTTCTCGTGATGTCATGGAAAGAGTATAGAATTTCAAGGCCAGCATGTAGCCACTTGCTTTTAAACATATGACTACCGATTTGATTTCTTCTATCCTTTGACTATTGCTAAACTTTACGAGTTTTACAAAATTATAAAAAAAATTCCTTCCGAATAGGCTAGTCTCAGAAAATTCAAAATATACATTTTATTTGTCATGTAAATATCTTTCATATATGGTATCTTAAACAAAATCGTTACAGCCATTTTTTGGAAAAGCAAACATTTCGAAAAATGTTCCAGGTAAACGGTAGTTTAGGATGGGGAGCTTATATTGTAAATCTTCGTGCCGTATCTTTGGAAGATACTAAACCTAAATACCAAGCATGGTTTTATCTTTGTTGAGTTGTCTTTCATTCGCTGATGATGAGGTCTCGATAACCTCGAAACGATCGTCCATCCTTTGACCATCTTGATGTAAGTGAAGGTTTTTAATATCATTTCGACTCTTAATAATTTTTACCAAGTATGGTATTTATCTGACTTTTCGTTTTTGAGCTAAGCCACACACACGCGTGCGGACATTTTTCTAAAAAGGCCTTATTTGGATTCGAGGGACCTCAAACATGTATTTCCGATACAATCTCCATATCGGATTTTTTGATGGAATGCAATACCTGCTCTACATATGGTACTAGGTACGTGGTAGAGGAAGTAATAAATAAAAGTAGCTCTCGTGTTATCAAATTTTAATTTTACGTCTCTGTACACATATTCTGTACCATGATAGTTCCTTTTTCTAACAATGGCCTTTTTTGGATTCAAGGAGCGTCAAAACATTTACTTTCGGCGAAATTCCGAAATCGAATTTTTGGGTGCAATGCAATACTTGCTCTGCCTACTAAAAGTAGGTCGCAGAGAAAATAATATATCTAACCGAGCGAGGTGGCATGCGACTCGCATTCCGGAGGTCCCAAGTTCAATTACCGACAACCGCCCACTCTGACGATGGAGTTTTTTCGGGTTTTCCCCGGATCGTTAGGCGAATGGGAAGTCGTTTCTTTCAGCCCCCGAATTTCCTGCCCTCCATTTCGTTTCATTCATCCTTCACCCGTTAGGTCTGTTTGAGGGTTGAAAGTGTCGGCGATGGTATGCCGGTGCGGCGTGGCAGAGAAAAAGGATGCTCTCTGTGGAGCTTTTTCCGACCCTCAGCCTTCACCTGGTTGGCGGGGTATGAGAACCGTTGCCTTCTGAAAGGGGCGTTGGATCCCCTGTTTGGGACGGGGTGTCCGATATTCAGGAAGTCTCAATCCGGAAACCGTAGGCATCCTGTCATTGCTGTGCTGTCACTCCGGTTCCGGCTGGCCAGCACCTCCTCTCACTTTTCCTTCCTCGCGGGGGCACTCCCTACAATATTCTCTGGATTGGCGCTGAGTCCCCTCCGGTAATAAAACAGTAGTAAACCCAGAACTAATAATTTATACACAAAATTATGGTAAAACCTGAATGTCTGACAAGCAAAGACAAAATGCAATTTTATAATTTTAATTTGAGTTTCTTTCTGTTCGTTTCACGCCGATTGCATTAATTTTATAAATCAAGATTTTTTCGGTGGTAAAACGTAGCTTTATTCATGTTTACTATGCCTACTTTTTATTGAATATAGTATTGGTGATGTGGATTTCATGTTAAATAGTTTGAAAAGTCAATTAGGTAAGATGTTCTATAATTATACTACATGTATCACATTTGAAGCTAAATTCTTTCTCGCCATTGCGCCTGGATTAGAAAAGTTCAGGTTTTTTTTTTTGGACTGCTCGAAAAGTTTTAAGAAAACCCAAAATCTACACTGTAGCTAAGGGAACGCTATTCTGTGTCTCTGTGAGGAATGTATATACTTCCTATTAGTTTATAGGTGTACCAGTTTTCAGAAACATCATGCATACTCTCTCAGGCCTTGTTCGCTCACATTTAAAAACATGTTTAACAAATATTAAACTGTTGCTGATATTAAACTCTTTCTTTAATTTAGATAAATCAGAGAAATTTGAGGGAAACAAGATCTTAATTAACGTTTACATTGGTAGGGTTAAACATTTGTATTTGACACGAGGTTACCACTGCGCGTTTTCCCTTGTGGTGACCTCGGTACAGAATCAAATCAAACTTACCCCGTTCCCAGCGGATCTCTTCAATGGGGTAACCAGCAACTGGACACTTGAGACGGAGGGTCTCGCCCGCAACCGCCGTCACCTTGGGAATCAGTCGAATATACGGCAATCCTGCAACAGTCGGGGATCGAACAGGAGTGCTCGTTAAATCTGCTTATTTGGTGGCAGTATAACATTTCAAACAACACTCTTGTGGTTTGCGGCGTGCATATGCTCCTCGTTAAGTCATGGGATCTCCTTTCAGAGTCGGGAATAACAACCTAACTCATCTTCGGGTTTCTTTATGGCGCCGCGTGGGTGTTTGTTTTCTCATTGTTGCATCGCAGCACCACTAAAGTCTAACAGATTCTCCTTTAACTAAAGGAAACTGATCCTCTATTACTCACATAATGATCAGAAACATAAACTTGCTTAGAAAAGGGAGAAATCTAAAATGAAACTCTCTTTAGAGCCTCCATCGGTAGCTTGGGAAGAAGATGGCGTTGTTAAATGTCTGCATGGCTTAGCTATAACTAAAAGTAAATATACCCATTTCCAGCGTTTAATGTCAGAGTTTATTACAACAAAATCATGTCTACTACATATTCTTCATCTTCAGTTAATTATTCCATTTCATTAGTGCAGGGAGCGCTTCTGTTGCAACAATGGCATCTAGTAACGAACTAGCATATTACTGAAACACTGGCGTCTCTTTACTCCTATTTTCTTTTTTGCTTCTTCTACTTCCGTTCGCTAGACTTCTTCATACATTTCCCTATGTTCCTGTTGTTGTCTCTTTTAATCTACTCCTTTTTGCTGTCGCATACCTAGCAGTATTTTCTCTCTTGTTCCGTTATTGTGTTATCCTGACGCGAGTCAATATACAACCCTGAGCTGACACTTTAATTTTCGTATTATTTTGAATTCCAGGCATTCCTCTACACAGTGTTTATTAAGGAGACCTAATGTGTGCAGTTATTATTTTTTGGTGTCGTGCAGGAATTTTAATATACATAGGCCAGTAGCGCTGCAGTGCGGCGTGTTGTTCCTTTGTTTAAAACGTTAGACCGCGTGTACTAACACAACGATGGCCTACATTTGCAAACATTTCTGCTTACCGAATTTTGCACTTAATTTCATAAAGCTAAGCAAGCATATTGTAACATGCATGAAATGGAACCACTCCTCTATCCATCAATTTCTGTTTTATAGCAAAAAAATACTTACTAAATCCAGTAAAAACTACATCCACGATGTTTAAGGAAGGAGTGAATTACTAGATGTTGCTCCAATCATCTACCGACCACACTTATATAGCAGAAACGCAACCATTTTGAGCTAGAATTCGCTAAAAAAAACTACACCTAACCTATCATAAACATCATTAAGGAAAACGCATGACCGTGCTTTGGTGTAACCATTATCCTCGGCTACGCTTAAATGTTTTTTTGTTTTTTTTTCATTTCAGATATGTGCACTCCCACTTCCGCTAGTTTTTATTCTGAATGTTGGCAGCGGAAATGGACCCATAATGCCTCAGGAGTAATCCGTTAGCATTAATTGTTTACAATGCAGTGTGTTAAAAATGTTTAAAATGTTACATCCCGTTAAAAAAAAACTTAAATTATTATTTGTTCTAAACCGTTGTAGAATGTGTTAGAAATGAAATAAAGAAAATAAATGCAATAAAATAGAATGAAATATTCATGTGTTATATGAGTGTAGTGATTCCGAGGCATTGATGGATACGGGAGTATGTCATTCAGTTCTATAGAAGCAAAACATTTGGTAAATATTGTAATAATTTTTCATAGCAACAAAAATAATTCTACAATGTTGCAAAGATTATAAAAAGTTGGTGTAGAACAGCAGAGGTTAACTATGTTTTTAAACATTCGTGGAAAATGCGCCAGTATTCCTGAAATATAAATTTCAGTTTAGTCAAATAAAAGTAAGGAAATTAACATTTTCAGAGAAGTATCTGTATTTAGGAATGATTATAGATAATTAAATGTATGTAATCTTACCATATACATTGAGTCTCGCAGAATGTGAGGATTTGCCTGCTCTGTTTTCCGCTGTACAGGTATACTCTCCTCCATCCTCAACCATGACGTGACTTATGTTCACGTGACTGATGACGTCGCCATGGACCGTCACATACTGCCCAATGACGAACCTGTGTGTAACAAACAGAGCATTCAAAAATATAAAAAAATCTGATGTGTTACACTCACACGACTTTCTCTACTCTTGTAAAAACTATTTATACAAACGCTTATTCTCCATATACTTCATGTTAATCGAGATAAACATTTGCAGACTCTATCTTATTGCTAATTTTCTTGTAGATTTAAGGGGAATATATATTTACAAGGGCAATTTGGAAATACAGTAGCCTTTAAGCAGATACATATCTCTTAATAGCTGGTTGCTAGGTGCAGTACCATTCCCTTTGCCACAGATTAATACTCTTTGCATATCCAAGACAAAAAAATCTGATGTATTACACTCACATGATTTTCTCTACTCTTGTACAACCTATTTTTACAAACGCTTATTCTCCATATGCTTCATGTTAATCGAGATATCGAGATGTTAATCTTATTGCTAATTTTCTTGTAGATGCAAGGGGAATTGCTAGGCTTTGAGCGTTTAAGCGCTGGTTGCTATGCGGAGTATTCCATTCTATTTGTATTACCAGGACAAAAAAAATGAATAACGAATTTGAGAAAAAGTGTAAGTATTGGAAAATTTAAGGCAATAACAAGCAGTATCTCGAAAATGGTTCACTCAACAACAAAAATGTGTATGACATAAATTGTGTATTTTAACGCGATCTACATTTTTTGTGTAGTAAAATTTTGTCTATCTTTTATGGTTTATCAGTTATGCAAAAGTCGTTCACAATGAAAAACACTTTTGGAGACATTCCCAGAAAATTCGAGATATACATTTTATTTGTCATAAAAATATCTTAAACATATGATACTTTAATCAAAATCGTTAGAGCCGTTTTTGAGAAAATTAAAATTTTCGAAAAATGTTCCATGTAAAGGGTAGTCTGGGGTGGGGGATTTTCTTGAAAACCTTCGTGTCGCATCCTTGGAAGATACTGAACCTAAATACCAAGTTTGGTGTTTATCCGACTGTTCGTTTCTGAGTTATGCTGTTCACACACACACACACACACACACACACACACACACACACACAGACACACAGACACATAGACACGCAGACACACACACGGACATGTTTCCAAAAATGCTTTTTTTGGATTCAGCTGGTCTCAAAACATACATTTCCGGTGAAATCTCGGTATCGAATTTTTGGGTGGAATACAATACTTCCCCTACTTACTATGCGTAGTAGAGAAAGTAAAAACAGCTTAAATGATAACGCATTGCGTGCTTCAAGTTTTGCATTCGTTTCGAAGGTCATTCACCAAGCCCCTAGAATTGAATAAGAATTTCTAGAGAACAAACGATATTATAATTAGTGTTATGGCGTATTCCAAGTTTTACATTTTATTAGCTTTTCTGTTTTTTTAAAGATTGCACCGATATTTTTCAGGTTTTCATGTGTGACGCATACAAAATTATTTTATAGGCATTTAGTAGAACATTTTTAACCACCGACAACATATGATTTAGTATAACGGAGAAGTAAATATGTGAAGACAAAAACTGAGGCGTAACAAGAAATTCAGTAAAAATGTTGATAACTCCTGACAATTTTTTCTCTATCAGATCAAAACCCCAATTTCAGGTACTACACAAAACAATTTTTGGTAATAAAATGCATGTAAAATAATTCTGTAATCACCATACATGAAAAGATTGAAGAATTGAGGTGATTAAAACAAAACATTATAAACCTAATAAAAGGAAAATATTTTAAAAAACCCCAGAACTTGTAACAGTAATTTACGATACGAACATTGTAACGTATTATAGTACAACATGAGATTGGAAGATTGATAACCAACCGAGCATTGTAATACGTAGTTACGATATGTTTATCGTACAACGTTTTATCTACTTTAGTTACGTAATCTCGATTTCTTTATTTACTTTGGTAAATTACATTTTATTTCAGATGTATTAGGAATCACTGAGACAGTACACTACATTGATACATAGTTGATACGTGTGTGTGTAGTGGGCCATGCATGGTTTGATAGACGATTTGTTTGTTAGGTTTTTGTTTAAAACAGAAGAACTTGAGTACTAGGTGAATTAAATAAACTTTGAAAAATGAGTTCCGACGAATATATTGCAATATATATTTGTGCAGTATCAACAAGTGGCGGAATTAAAATAACAAATTGCAAAAGTATTGTTGTCAAAGTTTATAATAAATAAAATTGGTTCTATTTTGTTTATTATTTATGTGTGGTTCACAATACGCAACCAGTTCCATGATAAGAGTTACATTACGAAAATCGTTGTGTAATAGAAGTTTCATTACGAAATTAGTTAGGTAGTGAATAGGTTTACCAAGTTGTTTTTAGTATTGTAAAATCGATATTAGTAACTAAACTAGATAAACTGTTTTCCTTTCTGTATATTAAAAATGAAAGGTTTCTCTCTGTTAATATGACTGTTAAAATTTGTTAAAGTGGAGACGAATACATTCTGGAGCTGTGTATAGGTACATGTTGCGCTCCGTCACTGTGAATTTCCAATTATAATTCTCTCAAAATAAGAGTATCATGTCCATAACCTAAAGGAAGCTTGATAAGTCACTCCCTATTTTATAAATTGTCATAACTCTTTTATTAGTTATCCGATTTGATTGAAACTAAGACATTACACACACACACACACACACACACACACACACACACACACACACACATATGACCTTAAGGTTCTGTATGCCATTGGCTACTCTTTGAAACGGCAACTCTAGGCCGAGCCCGAGAACTGTAATTATAGATAATTTATTAATTAATTTTTATTGATGTTAAATCATGCTATGTACATATCTTTTTCTTTTTACTGCTTGTATAATTTAAGAAGGGTGATTTAACGTTATGTATGTATCTAGGTTACTAATATTAGAAGAGTTATAAATGGTTTAAAGTAAATAATTTAAGCGCTATGTTAAAATACTGTCCACGACGAAATGTTATCTACAGGAATAGTGTCATCGAAGGCAGAAAATCTAGTTTTATGACGTCTCTCTGGTCGCAGGGCCACTATTCCTACAGCGAGGGTGTAGCGCTTTTGTCCCTTTATTTGATAATTCGCCATGACCAAGTGAGAGAGACAGATAGCTTAACGGTAAATTTAGGAAAAGCCGGGATTTATATTAAACTTGGACCAATGAGATCCCTGGAAGTTTATACGAAATAGTGAGACGCGTCGAGTGGCGCTAAAAAAATGGACCAATAAGAAAGGAAGCAGCCCCAGAAGCCTGCGACTATAAATGGATCTGCTAGGAACAAATCAGGGGCATTTACAGTTTGGCATTTTGTCATGTGTGGTCAGGGAGAGATGCTGCAGAATGTTTAAGAGATATCGCGCCAAAAGGGAATAGTGACAATTTTCGAAATAGACATTAGAATCGCTACTAGTAAAGAGATAAGGGGCATATCTAAACTTCGCGTCCTATCCGCGCCGTGTTTCAACAGCGGCGGACAGTATTTTAACGGCGGCAATATCAGTGTTGTGTACTACGTGGGTTAGTTAAATAAAAAGAAACGGCAGTGTCATCTTTTCATAACCAAAGCACGTCTGTGTCTTCTTATATCACCACCCGAGATCGACGCTTCCTTTACCAAGGATAAGTCCATGCTCCCATATAGTTTAAAGAAAATTACTGCAGCTAGCCGAGGATAAAATTGCAGAGAACCAGCACACTGCGAACTTCTGGAACCAACATGGAAGATGCATCAAGGTAAGCCAACAGCAACGGACAGGAGGAGGTGACTGCCGCATCTTCCACATAAGTACCTGCATTGGCAGCACACTTTCGTAACCGATCCGATATATTTGCAACTGCCAATCTCAACATGTCATGTGGAGTGTTTCTCAGCACAGTGGTGATAATTGCTTCCAATTCCTCCAAGGTCCTTGGTTTCTGTCAGGACACCTGTTCCTTTGCCCATCCCCTAAGGAAGCGTAGGACATAAGATTTCGACTGCGAGGCGGCCATTCTTGTGGGCCACGTCTGCCAATCCATCAACTTGAGAAATGGTCATGCAAACACTCGCGAACGTCATTTGCGAAATGTGGGGTGCACATGAATAAAGTAAAGTTGTCCCACTGAGCAATTTCTGGCTACAAACAATCTTGTATCATTTTGTAGATACCTTTTGCCATTCATTATTATGCGGATAAAGAATGAAAGATGATGTGATTCCGCACAATACCATTACCTTCGGACATTCCTGCGCCTTTGCAACACAAATGTGCGGATTCTCACTCGTCTAATAATGACAGGCATGCCTGTTTACAAAACTACCGACGTGAAACACAGCCTCATCTGACCACAACACTTGTCAAACAATCATCATGCCATCCCAAAAAGATTTCAGCGAACTCCATCCTGCGATCACAGTCTTAAGGGAACAATTCCTGGAGTAATGTGGCTTCTATATCCTCCAAGAGAGATCCTTTTTCAGAATGATTCTAACCACGTGACCCGTTAGACCACTTTCGCGACCCCCTTGACGGAATTACTTTTGTGAACTCCTGGTAAACATCTCCCTAAAGCCCTGTACAGACGGAGACATTTTTTGTACAAGAGATGGCGCCAGATAGAAAATATCTCCATGTGTGCCTAATCTTCCATGCCATTTACTGGCATGCCAGGACATTACTTCCAAATGGCATGCCAGTGAACGAAGCTATATTCCTTACCATCTGGTAGTCATTTCAAGAGTTGTTCGATAGCAGTTTTGAATTTATATGTTATGATGAGTACTTAAGCTTGTTTGTCATACTATTGGTGCTTATTTATAATTTTCTATACATTTCCAAACATGGTGGTCCAAAGCTGCGATAGATGTGCTCACTGCAGCTTATAGTAAGGAAGCATGCCTCTACAAGTCGCCCTTGTATCACAATAAGCATGCAAGGCAAAGGACTTTGGAAAATGCATGTAACGCCTTAAAGGAAATAAGGCATTTAACAAATGTGGAAATCACAAATACGATGAAAAGTTTACATAATACTTTTGTTACAGAGCTTAACAAATTAAATAAATCCAAATAAGTGACTATGGACGACAAGAAATTTACAAGCACACAATGTGATGCTTTGAAACATCGATGTTTCTGAAGGAACCATGTTCAGCCACAAAAGGGACCAGCGCAGCCAGATATTTACACGAGCGATGGAGCTTCTCAAGCAACAGTAACCTTGAGGTTATTTGAAGTGGTGCCGTGTGTACATACATCATACAAGTCAGTGGTGCAAGATGCTGTACCATGTACGGCGCCATCTCTCGTACACAGAGCTACAAACAAAATCTTCGGCGGATTTTGTATCATTTTCTGGGGTCTTTTGAGGCGCGTCCTTCACCTTACCTATCGCAGAGCGTGGTGGCTTGATAAGACGCAATAAGGGGGAAAAGAGGGGAGGTTGATGCCTTTGCTTTTTCTTGCGTTATTGTAAACATATCATGTTTATTGTCCCAGAACCAGTCATGCCGTATACTAGCAAAATTACTCGTGTACATGTCGTGGGTATGTGGAAGGCTGATCGCACTGTTACAGCAATTGCAACGGCAGTGCATAAAAGTGTTTTTATAGTAAGTTACTGGATAAAAATGTTCCAAGAAAGTGGGGACGGTCTACATACTCGTCAGAAAGTGGGCACTTCCCGTAAAACATCCGCGGATGATGATATTCGTTTACCAAATGCAAGTTACTCTTTTGTTATAATTGACTGATCATGTTTAGAAACTAGAGATAAATATGTATATGGTTTACCGAATATGACATACATATTGTGGCAATAAAATTGGGTTATATTTTTGTTTATAATCTTGTTGTATTCCTATGCTCAGCAATATGTTAGTAAAAGTATATTAACCAATTATAGTTTGAATTAGAGGGAAAACATGCTGATTTGTTTATTTATTATTTAGTTATGTTTGCTTCTATGCAGCAATACTAATTGATATCACTGTGAGAATACAGTTCTGTTTATTTTTACTTTCTCTACTACGTATAATAAGTAGGGGAGGTATTGTATTCCACCCAAAAATTTGATACCAAGATTTCACCGGAAATATATGTTTTGAGGCCCCCAGAATCCAAAAAAAAGCATTTTTGGAAACATTCCGTGTGTGTGTGTCTGTCTGTGAACAGCATAACTCAGAAACAAACAGTTGGATAAACACCAAACTTGGTATTTAGGTTCAGTATCTTCCAGAAATGCAACACGAGGGTTTTCAAGAAAATTCCCCCACCCCAGATTCCCTTGACACGTAACATTTTTCGAAAATTTTAATTTTCTCAGAAATGGCTCTAACGATTTTGATTAAAATATCATATATTTAAGATACTTTCATGACAAATAAAATGTAAATCTTGAATTTTCTGGGAATGTCTGCAAAAGTATTCTTCATTGTGAACGACTTTTGCATAACTGGTAAACCATAAGAGATAGACAAAATTTTACTACACAAAAAATGTAGATCGTGTTAAAATACACAATCTATGTCATATACATTTTTCTTTATTTGGGTGAACCATTTTCGAGATCATGCTTGTTATTCCCTTAAATTTTCCAATACTTGCTTTTTCTCGAATGGGAATTCGTTATTCATTTTTTTATGTCCTGGACATACAAAGATAATGCTATGCGCCACATAGCAACTGGCTCTTAAAAGATTAGACTATCGCTTAAAGCCTACCATATTCCCCTTGCACCTACAAGAAAATTAGCAATAAGATTAACGTCTCGATTAACATGAAGCATATGGAGAATAAGCGTTTGTAAAAATAGATTGTACAAGAGTAGAGAAAGTCATGTGAGTGTAACACATCATATTTTTTTGTTATAAAGTACTGCCTTGCTATGTATTTAATGAATAACATCCAAGCTTTAATTTGCACCCCTTAAAAACTTCTCACCCTACACATTCTACATTAAGTTCTCCCCTTAGCTTTCAACCCTTTCAAAGGCGTGTCCTGCACTAGCCAATAAGGTATGTGCTACCAATCACTATAAGAGGTCTGTATGCACCCACTCTTCCTTTCTCTTTTAGCGAATACGACCGAGAGCATAAACATATATTTAGTTTCTACGCCATTATGTAACATTTGTTGTGGTTTTTGGTCTAACTATTTAGCAGGAGTGGCGCACGCTTGCAACCAATGAAATGAGCATGGCTTCGCAAGGCCACGTACAACGATAAATAATGCGACATAGACGCGAGGTGCAGTGAGGTTTTCTGTGGCGCTCTTTGTACAAAAAACGTCTCTGTCTGTACCGGGCTTTACGGTAGTAACATTGACATCTATTTTCGAGGTTTAGGGCGTCACTGCCCATTGTTAGCAATTTCTGATGTTTAATTGTTTTTACATCTAACTCAAATTAATACCACATTCAGCCCTCCAGCCCCTTTGCTTGTGTATCTCAGACCCCCAAGCGCGCCGCTATCTTGGATCTCTCTTTCACAATTTACTTATGTGCCATAATTCACCTGTAACATGTCAACAAAACCTTATGATCCTACACTACGTGATCAAAAGTATCCGGACACCTGACTGAAAATGACATACAAGTTCGTGGAGCCCTCCATCGGTAATGCTGGAAATCAATATGGTGTTGGCCCACCCTTAGCCTTGATGACAGCGTTTACTCTCGCAGGCCTACTTTCAATCAGGTGCTGGAGGGTTTCTTGGGGAATGACAGCCCATTCTTCACTGAGTGCGGAACTGAGGAGAGGTATCGATGTAGGTCGGTGAGGCCTGGCACGAAGTCGGCGTTCCAAAACATCCCGAAGGTGTTCTATAGGATTCAAGTCAGGATTCTGTGCAGGCTAGTCCATTACAGGGACGTTATTATCGTGTAACCACTCCGCAACAGCCCGGGCAGTATGAACAGGTGCTCGATCGTGTTGAAAGATGCAATCGCCATCCCCGAATTGCTCTTCAACAGTGGGAAGCAAGAAGGTGCTTAACATATCAATGTAGGTCTGCGCTGTGATCGTGCCACGCAAAATAATAAGGGGTGCAAGCCCCCTCCAGGAAAAACACGACCACACCATAACACCACCATCTCCGAATTTCACTGTTGGCACTACACACGCTGGCAGATGACGTACACCGGGCATTCGCTATACCCACATCCTGCTATCGGATCGTCACATTATGTACCGTGATTCGTCACTCCACACAACGTTTTGCCACTGCTCAGTCGTGTAATGTTGACGCTCCTTACACCAAGCGAGGCGTCGTTTGGCATTTTCCTGCGTGATGTGTGGCTTATGAGCAGCCGCTCGACCATGGAATCCAAGGTTTCTCACCTCACGCCTAACTGTCATAGTACTTGGAGTGGATCCTGATGCAGTTGGGAATTCCTGTGTGATGGTCTGGATAGATGTCTGCCTGTTACTCTTTACGACCCTCTTCAAATGTCGGCGGTCTCTGTCAGTCAACAGCTTTTGTGCTGTACATGTCCCTTCACGTTTCCATTTCACTATCACATCAGAAACAGTGGACCTAGGGATGTTTAGGAGTGTGGAAATCTCGCGTATAGACTTCTGACACAAGTGACACCCAATCACCTGACCACGTTCGAAGTCCGTGAGTTCCACGGAGCGTCCCATTCTGCTGTTCCACGATGTCTAATGACTACTGAGGTTGCGGATAATGAGTACCAGGCAGTAGGTGGCAGCACAAAGCACCTAAGATGAAAAACGTATGTTTATGTGGGTGTCTGGATACTTTTGATCACATAGTGTATGTATAATGCCTTGGTTTC
The DNA here is from genome assembly GCA_030765065.1 of Deroplatys truncata. NCBI lineage: Eukaryota > Metazoa > Arthropoda > Insecta > Mantodea > Mantidae > Deroplatys > Deroplatys truncata. The sequence continues at coordinate 27,069,062 of CM060981.1, read as the reverse complement.
GATAAAATCAAATAGCTAATAAAAGAGTTATAATAATTTGAAAATAGGGTGTGACTTATCAAACATCCTGTATATTCACAATACGCTAAATAACGAAACAACTGACCCGAGAGGTCAACGAACTGTGGCTGATTACGCTGCATAAGTCAATTAGGTTTCAGTCCATATTATGCTCCCTCCTGTTGCTTTATACTATTTAGTTGCAACATACCATGTATACAGCCCAACTAACATTTCCTAGTACGTCATCAGAACAAAACAAAACTCTCACAAACACAACTTTTTGTGTGTGTGCAAAAAACGCGGGCTAGGAATATAAAAAGGGCTACATTAATATTTTACGGTGACATTAAAATAATTAATATTTAACGTGTAACCTTTCCTCGTACCAGACACGAAAATTTCCGGCCGACATCAACGTCATGTTCAAACAGTTGAAGTTTAAACATCAAATGCATTATTATATTTGTTCTAATTTTATAACGTAACATTTGATTGTAAGGGCGCGGTGTTCGCACAGTTCTCCTGGGAACGCGTTTCTGGACTAAAACACCGCACAGTAAAAAACACTGCAAACTTTCACTTGTTTCGGAACCACATTAAATTGCTTCGTGTAAATTACATATAAGCACTAATAATCGTTTCAGAAGCTTATAAGAAGGCAATAAAAATATAACGTCGATCACATGAATTTTCCTAGCAGTTACCGTTTACTTTCATAGCAGTCCTACAAATTATTGTGCATACCCAAAGCTTATTACCTACTGTCTCTACCAAGTACTACCTTAGTAGTTAGAAGAACCAAAATTCCTATATCCAGATTTCTCCGAAAATGCACGTTTTAAGTCTCATGATTAAAAAAAAAACATTTTAAGAAAAATGTCCCTGTATGTGTGTGTGTGTGTGTGAACAGCAAAACTAAAACACGAAATGTGTTATAAGTACTAAAGTGGGATTTAAGTTTAGTATATCCCCAAAGATGCCCACGAAGGTTTGAAGATTTTTAAGAAAATCTCCCTATATAGTAAACATTATGGATGAAACCAGAGAAACGATCATCAAACAATGCAATCATAAATTTGAAGACTGTTTTTATGATGTATGCTGAGGCAGTATTTTTAACACTTAAATGATTTCGATCTAATTATATAATATATAAATTCAATAACAGCCGGCCTTAAAGCAATATGTGTATGTAACAATATATAAAAAGTGTATATTACAGTCATTGTATATGTTTATATTATTGTATACATGTAATAATGTTATCTGAATGTATTACGTAATTTAATAATGTAGGAGCTGTGAGAATAATAGGTTAAAAGTTGCTAACAATGAGGTGACAATGAGGTAGCCTTGAGGCAATAATAAGTAAGAAAGTGTAATAATGCTGCTATCATTCTTGGAGCAACAATAATGTAATTTTTGTGACAGTTTATAAAATAGTCAATCAACAACTAGGAAAAAGCTTAAGTTAAATAAAAGTATTCTATTGGATTAAGATTAGCCAATCAGAGACTTGAAATACAGATATTTACAAATTTAGGCGGAAGAAATCAAGTCAGTTGCTTGTAGACAGTGCTCATAACTGGACGTGTTGGTTGTAGACAGTATTCCTGACGCGAGATGTGTCCTCGAGAAATTTAATACGTATTCGTGTGAGACGAAAATAGTTTACGTGTTAAAAAGTGCAAGTAATTAATAAAATAATCTCATAGCTCTCTCTCTCTATATCGGTGAAGTGTTATTTAAATCGTGTCAAGCATTAATAAAAGGAGCGAAGTAAAATTATAATCTGTGTAAGCCTACATTCTTCAGTCGCACCACAACCCTGCAAAAGAAACATGTCTCTAATAATACTGACGCAGCCGAGGCAAACATATGTATATAACATTTAAAGAAAGAGTAAAAAATTACAAAGTTAAAACATTTTTAAACATTTTTGGGGCAAAGGCCACCGGAAAGTACAATTAGGGCGAAGGCTACTGGAAAGCGGGTACTATACGTGCGGTTGCAACGAACTTCAAGTTCGGCTCCCCAACAGTCGAAATACAATACAACTCCTTCAATACAAACTTCTTCAAATTGGCGCCCAAAGCGTGGTGCAAATAACGAAACAATACAACTTTAATGCTCAATTATTAGCAACATTATTCTAAATAATTACTCCAAAATGGTAACTGAGGATAAGAAACAAAAGTCTAGTGATAAAAGAAAACTAAAAAGAAACTGACCAGTGAGTGAATTCATAAGAGTATTTTGTGCTTGCTATGAGGAAGAAAACATTCAGTATTTTTACTCTTTTTGCTAAACTAATAAATATGTGGCAAGCTTTAGCATATTACCAGTAGTAACATTAGCAGATTTAGTGGATGGTCTCTTAGCTTTTATGTTGACTTTAATTTTCAGTAAATACAAAAGAAATTTTTAAATGTTTGTCAATGTGTATTGACTTGTACAGTGATAAATGAAAAGAATTGCTCCAATGTATTAAATTAGTGCAGAATATTTTAATTCTTATTGTATATTCACAGCTTTTGATTGGAATAAATATACTCATATCCCAAAAATGCTTCTTTGTACAATTTTGCTATTGCTGCTGTAATGAAATATATAAAGCATGAGAATAAGTTCTTACAATAGTGTTCAACAGGTGGGTATGTCCTAATTACTGAAATGTTTGACATTTGTGTAATCCAGCTGTTTATTTTCATTCCATTTGAAGCTGAGCTTGTAAACATATGATTCTATAAAGGTAAGGGGTTTAGTGAAAGGTGTATTTTGTCCCAAAACATAACACACAATGTTCAGAGCATAATTAAATTTAAAATTGTCATATTCTGAGCCACTTTCTTTGTAATAAGATGAATTGGCATTTATGTGCACCTGTATAACTTAATTCTGTTTAACTTAACTGCATAATAATTATGTTCTGTTTTAATTTCTTCATTTATTATCATTATCAAAACAAAGTGCCCATAAATTTGAAACTTATTTGCTGCTCCAGTTACTCATATTATTTGACAGGCTCATAGCGACTACAGCTACACATTCTACTGTGTTTATTATTTATAGCACTGTTTTAGTTTTTTCAAATCCAATACATGCACAAATACTTAAAGTCACGATTGTTTTTATAAAATACAATGGATTATCATTATTTCTTTAATGTTATCTTTGTGTTCTAGTGGTGTCTAATTGCTATTACTTTAAATTAACTTAGTTTTTTATTTTTACGTTCCTCTTGTCTTTTTGCTTGGAACTGTGGAATTCGCTGCCCACCGCCTTCGACTGCCGCCATATTGAAATCAGCGCTCAGGCCTGTGGTGTAGTGGGCTGTGATTTCAATGCGAGGCAGTATTTTTAACACTTGAGTAATTTCAATTAAATTATATAATATGTAAATTCAATAACTGCCCACCTTAAAACAATATGTATGTAATAATTTGTAAAAATGTATGTAACAGTCATTGCATATGCTTATATTATTGTAAATATGTTCAATAATGTTATGTGAATGCATTATGTAATTTAATAATGTAGGAGCTGTGAGAATAATAAGTTTAAAGTTGCTAACAATGAGGTAACAATGAGGCAATAATGAGTTTAAGAGTTTAAATGCTACTATTCATGATTAGGACAGCAATAATGTAAATTTTGTGACAGTTTAAAAATAGCCAATCAACAGCCAGAAAAAGCTTTAGTTAAATGCAGGTATTCTATTGGACTAGGATTAGCCAATCAGAGACTTGAAATACAGAAGTTTACGGTTTCTTTTTACGGTTGAGATATGTTCAGTTACCTGCAGACCTTGCTAGTAACCAGATGGAAGATGTGTTCTCTAAAGAAATATTACGTATTCGTGTGAAATGAAAATTATGTATACGCGTTAACAAAGTGCAAGTATTAAATAAAAGAATCTCACAGCTCTTAATACCAGTGTAGTGCTATTTAATTTGTGTGAAGGATTAATAAAAAGAAGTGAATTTAAACTTAAAATCTGTGTAAGCCTACATGCTTGTCGCACCACGCCCTGTCTAAGAGATACGTGATTCTAAAACAATACTGACGCAGCCGAGGCAAAAAACAAACATAAATAATGTCTATAGAACCAGTTTAATAACAAAGTTAATATAATATTTTTAAACTTGGAGTGTAACAACAAAAATAAATCTTCAAATCGGCTTTTCATACGTAGCAGCATATTACGTAAACAACAACTTCAAATTGACGTCCATACGTTGTGCAAAAATCATCAACAACAAAACACTTTCTCAAGTGTCAGCATACAGCGATCCAATTTTTATCATTTCAGCCTTCTCTTGCACTTAAACAGAATGTGTAATGTAACCATTTCTATAAACGTTTATCTCGATTAACATTAAGTAGAATGGTCTGTAGAAGAGATATATAAATAAACAATGGTGGGTATAGATATGAATGCGACATATAATATGTTTTAGTGATACTGATTCACTTTAAGAATTCGCTCCGACTTATGACGGCACGGAAAGAAAACGCGACGGAAGAAACCGAAGATTAAATATACACTACGTTTCCATGGGGAATTGAAATCGATTTGAGTCCAACTCCATACTGAATACGATCCGCGTTTCCATGTTAAATTCAATACGTATTGAAAGCGATTTGGATACACAAACTTCGAGAATAAACCAATACAAGCTTTTATGTTGGTCAACTTGGATTTAGGTAGCCGACCTCTTAAACATATGTTAATTTTTTTCTATATATTTTAAGTGGGTTTTGTGGCTAGTGAATGTTTTTGAGAAGAATAAATTGCGAATTATGGAAGCGACAAATGTGTCTTTGCTGTGTGCTTTATTACACATGTGATTAACGATTTCCGCTAATAAACACAAAATGACGAGCGTGCAGCGTGATACAACGATTATAGTAGGGGATAGTATCTTTGGCGTATTCAAAACGATGCAACAAATTTCGATCCGATCCTGCTTTCTAAGATTGCAAAGTTACAATCTAGTGTTGGAATGACGTTGAAAGTGAGTTGGAAGAAGACGCTGGTTCAGTGACCGCTACGCTACCCTTGGTGTTACATTGGTATGCTGACTCGGCAGGAATGGTGTGTTAAATGATGCAGAAAAACCAGATAAATGTAAAATATCGCCCTTCTGAAGAGATGTTTGTAATTTGGCTGTCTTTGTTGGAATATAAGGTAGGTTTATGTCAACTTTTGGTTTCCTTATGTATTGGCGTGAATGATTGTTAGAACAAATTCTGATATGTTAAATTCATATGACTTTCTCCACTATTCTTGCAAAAGCTTATTCTTTTACATACTTTATCTTATTTGAGATAAACATTTCCATAGATAGTTTCATTGCATATTTCATTATAGATTCAGAGACTCAAAAAAAGAAGAAAAAAAAGAAAAAAAAGAAGAAAAAAAGAATAGCCGCACTCTCGAATACATAGCTGCCCGCAAGGAGGTTCTTAACGATGAAAACGCCGTGGACCGTTTTACGTATGCCTTAGACGCTAGTAACATCGACTGTCGCGGACGAAGTTGTAATGCCCACGTCGTATAATGGAGGACCAGTGTGTGTTTCGATTCTGTTGATTGTGTGCCCCACGTTAGGGCGGCAATTTGCGGTGGTATTTGGATTCTGCGGCGGTATGTGGCTATTTTAGGTACAGGATTTGTAGGAATGGTCCGGGTTCGGTACTAGCTCAAGGTTCTTTGCATGGATCTTGGATCTCGGGTTAGTGGTGTATACGACTGTTTGTTTTCCTGCTCGTTTATTTACCGTCACCGTTTTAACATTTGATTCCTACTATTTCTTTGACACACCCACGCGCGCTTTCTTATTTGTTACACTTCATATCATTGCGCCTATCCTCTGTCTTCTAAACTTTTCTGCCAACCATCTCTAAGGAACTACCAGGACCAAGTGTGTATTCTAAAATCTCCTGTTTTTCTATTTCAAACGTTCCATATCTCCCCATTCCACTATCGCCTGATTTCTAGCTTCTTTTATTGGATGCCTAAGGCTATCTGTATTTTGGCGAACATTGACCCTTTTCTACACCTCTGCGTTCCAGCAACCTAACGGGACACTTAACAATAGCGGGAAAAACCACCCGTTTCCGGCCGCTGATGGCACTGTCTGACCCTGCTCATTTAGTAACATTCGCTTCCCAGTCTTTTTCAATACTGTTCCTAGTGTTATTGATATTTATTTTCCCTATGATTATAATTTTATTTTACTACACAAAACATACTGCTTCAGTGTGTACCGACCACGTGGTCAGTGATATGATCGACGATACGTGGCTACTCGTGCTCACAGGGTTGCATAAGCGTCTCAAGTTGGCGCTGGATTCCATTCGAAGGTCCTGGACACCTTGAACGAGTGCCTGAACGAGGTACCTATCGCTACATAATGCGATTCATTTTAGCCCCGTCTACCAGTGAAAGGTATCCCAATGGATTCTGCAAGATATCCATAACGTTCACATATCAGTGACAGTTCAGCGTTGGTTTGAGGCGTAAGAGGATATCTCACTGATACCTCTCTCCCAAGACACCTGATCTAAATCCTATTGAGAATGTTTGGGCAGAAATAAAGGGGATCCTACGACACTCCCTCCTGCCAGGACCTCTGCCGAGTTATGAGGAGTGCCGAAGACGAGCGGGATTCTCTCGCAGAAAGACCACTGAGAGACTCCATGCCAAGTGTATTAAATTGTTTATTTGTTTCTATTTTGTGTTTTGTTTGCGTATTTTGATTTTTAATAGAAAGCGAATAGTTTCCAATGTAAATAATTATTTTAAGACCACAGAGGAAAGGTCTTTAGGCAGCAATATGCATTTTAAAATTAAAAGCATATAAGCTTCCTCTTATGTTAAAAATTCACTATCTACTGAGTTGCTGGTCCTGCAAACAAGACAATTAAAAATAAAGAATTGTGCGAAGTTTAAACGCACGCTATGAGGGCTGTCCCAGAAGTACCCGACCTAACAAAGAAAACACATACATTTTGGGAAAGAACATCTTGATTTCTCTACATAGTCTCCTTTCAGTTCGATACACTTTTCCCAGCGATGTGAGAACCCCGAGTTCTGCAAAATGGCCATGAACTGCAAACTTCACCTCCTCGTTGTTGGCAAATCTTTTATCACCAAGCCATTTCTTGAACTTTGGAAACAGAAAATAATCAGAGGGGCTAAATCTGGCGAATAAGGTGCATGAGGAAGCAATTCGAACCTTAACTCATTGATTTTGGCCATGGCGATATTGATGTGTAAACTAGGTGCATTGTCTTGATAAACAAAAACTTCTTGTTCGCTAAATGCGGCCGTTTTTGCTGGATTTCATTATTCAAACGCTGCAATAAGTTTGCATAATACTCACCATTGATTGCTTTTCCTTTTTGAAGATAATCAATGGAAATTATCCCACGCGTATCCCAAAAAACTGACGTCATGACCTTGCCTGCAGATGGAACTATCTTTGCCTTCTTTGGAACTGATTCTCCCCTTTCAATCCACCCTTTTGACTGTTCCTTCGTCTCAGGTGTGAACTGATGGACCCATGTTTTATCCGTTTTTATGAATCGGCGCAAACTCGGCTTTATTGGAGTGAAACATCACCAAACACTCGACTGAAACATCCTCTCGATACTGCTTTCGTTCCATTGTGAGTAAACGCGGCACCCATCTTGCACACAGCTTTCTCATATCGATGTACAGCACTCAGTCGACAGTCATCCAATACCATATTGTGGATTTTCTTCGCAATTTCTGGCGTGGTCACCTCATTTGGTCGACCACTGCGATGTTGGTCTTGGCAGCTCTTAAACTCTGCCACTCAATATTTTACTATTGTAAACGAAGGAGCAGACTCCTCCAGAGTAGAATCTAGCTCAGCTTTAATATAAGTTGGACTAAGACCTTTCAAATGAAAGTATTGTATCACATAACGATGGCCAATTTTATCCATCTTTACAAATTCGCTGAGAGAGTTCACTATTAATGGCTGCCAAACAATTACTAAACAATGTAGCATTGTCATACTTCAAACTTAAGCTTTATAAGGTTGGTACTTTCTATCATAGCCATTTGTTTGAAACAACAACCGCTATATATACATCAGGTCGGGTACTTCTGAAATCTAATGCCTCAAACCTCTCGGACACACTGAGACGGCAATCTCGGCTCTGTTGTTTTTTATACTGTTGCATACAAGAAAACAGTTCCTGACTGCATTACGTTAATCAATGCAAACCCAGCACTTATTCACACTTCAGGTTTTAATGGAGAAAAAGCTAAACTTATATGTTTTACATTGAAGGTTATGTCATTGAAGGTTGATTCATGTCGATAATGGTCGCAATCACACCATGCGACTTTATTACAGTACCTTATCGCTTGTAGGAGCCTGCCTGCGACTTCGGCTGGATTCGGGAGCAGAAGTGACAAGCAGCCAAACATTCTTTGACTAACTGTACAAAGGGAAAAACGGTACTCAGTGTTTAAAAACTTGAAATTCCACGCACTTTCCGTAACATTGCGAGAAACAATTGAATACGTTATACAAAGTTGCACAAACTTTCTTCGGAATAAAGAGAATTTCATAGACTATTCCGAAAATTCCAGATATACATTTTATTTGTCATGTAAATATTTTAATATATGGTACTTTAATCAAAATAGTTAGGAGCTATTTCTGAGAAAATAAAACATACCGAACATTTTCTATGTAAAGGGTTGGGAGCATTTTCTTGAAAATTTTCGTGTCCTGATCTTGATTTTAAACTTAAATACCAAGTTTACCGACATTTAATTTTGAGTTATGCTGTTCACGCGCGCGGAGGTTTTTCTGAAAATCCTTTTCTTGGCTTCAGGGGGTCTCAAAATAGGTATTTACGGTGAAATCTAGATATCAAAGTTTTGGACTGAATATAATACTTGCTCTGCTTGCTGGTAGGGAAAGTAAAAACTGTTTTGAGTATTCACTACCCCTCCTCCCCAGCTTCAGGCTTAAGGCCTGTCGATATAACTTATTAATTATTTACATTAATCTCTAATACCAAAAACAACAAGCGCATTATTCCTATTGGTTGAAAATGCAGAGATGAAAAACACTCACCATGTTTATAAGGTTCAATTTACGAAGAAATTTAACGTCATTCTCAACCATAAAGGACAATCATTGCGAATAACTTCGGGAAGGCCGGCATTGATTTTCACTTTGGTGTGTACGTGGCCGACGAGAAAGACTATTTAATTATTTATTTACTTTTCTTTCTATAGTTCTTTCTTTCTATCCTTTGTTTGTTTGTTTGTTTCTTTCGTCAGCCACGGGAACTAAGCGGTTGCGCCGTAGCCGGTCTCTCTCGCCAGCCACGGGTGTGGCGAAAATGCCGCCCTTCCCCGAATCTCAAGAATAGGCAAGGTGTACAGCACTAGGAAACCGAAAGAAACAGTATTCTAGAATGTTCTAAGGTCTTGAAGGTACACTCAGATACGCAAGGATTCCAGGAAATGAGGCTTTCTACTTTAAAAAAATTCTGATGTGTTACATTCACATGACTTTCTCTGTCCTCTATAGTTTATTGGTTGGTGTATAAACTATTCTTAAGAAAGCTTATTTTTTTATCTACTTCATTTTATTTGAGGTAAACCTTTGTAAAAAACAGCTACATTACACATTTCGTTGTAGATGCAAAAGGAATGGCGATAGTCAAATGTTTAACAATGGACGCTATATGCTGGCCATACAATTCTTTCCATGCGATCGCGAGAAACAACTGAATGCCGACAGGAGTGTAAAAGAATGACAAAAGTATTGAACAATTCGAACCACTAATAACGCATTTCTGGGAAATGGCTGATACTACAAAAAAGTTATTTGAAACAAATTGTGGGGTACGTTTTAATCTATTCAAAATTTCTTCCATCATTCATCTTACCAACCAGGGAAAACCACGAAAAAGCCATGGTCAAAGTGGCAGGACCTAGTAATTGAACCCAAGACCTCCCAAATGCGAGTCTTGCACATTACCACGGAGCCATCTCGCGTGGTAAATAATGCATAATTAGTTTGAGTAAATAATCTGATGAAACAGTTTTAATTGCATAAAAAATTCCTTTTATGTTTTTTCATTTATACGTTATTTTAGCATCTCCCTGTGAAAACATATAACATATGTCTTGAATTTTCTTGGAATAGTCTGTGAAGATCTCTTCATGAATGAATGTTGTATAATTTTGTGTAACTGGTAAACATTAAGAGATAAACAAAAACTTACTACAAAACTGTAGAAATCTTTAAAACAATTTCAAATAACCTTTTTATAACGTCAACCATTTCCGAGATATCCGTTATTATTGGTTTGAATTGTTTAATATTTTGTAATTTTTTAAAATGCTGTCGCCATTCACTTGTTTCTCGCGATGCCATGAAAAGGGTCAGTATATAGCGATCCGCTTTTAGAAACCTATTACTAGGTTTCCTCTATTCCTCTTGTATCTACAATGAAATTAAATTCTGCAAAGGTTTATCTCGATTAATATATAGTAGATGGAAAAATAGGTTTTCGTAGGAATAGTTTGTAGAGACTATATAAAAAATAAACGATAATGGGTAGTGAAAATCATGCGAATGTAACACAAGATTAATTTTTTAAATTTTAATAGTTTTGAAACTTCATGAAAATTGGACCTATTTTCAACTTTTTAAAAATGAGAAATGCCTCCCCATTAGTTTGGCTAATAGAATTTTTACTTTCTCTACCACTTACCCTTAGCAGGTTGTATTGTACATAAAACTTGTTATCAGAACTTCATAGAAAATACATGTTTTAAGGTCCAAGCAGCTTTCGTTGCATGAATCTGTGTGTCTTGAAAATAATAATTCAAAAACTAAGTTTCGGATAAATGCCAAACGTAGTATTTAAGTTACAAGTAAATTCCTCCACCACAGAATACACTTCTTCATCGAAATATTATCGTTATTTTTCAGTTTTATTAAAAATGCTCTAATACTTTGTTTAAAATACCGCATCTTAAAGATATTTGCACGACTAATTAAATGTATAAGTTAAATTTTCTTCGAATATCCTATAAAGTCTTCCTCGTTCTGAACTAATTTTATATAACTGGTTAACCATAAGAAATATTTGAGAATGTAGATCTCATTAATTCTCACGAGTTTTACCAAATATATATTTTTTTGGTAGCATGAACCATTTCCGAGAGACTCCTGGTTTGAGATTTCTAATACTTTATACATACTTTTGTCTGCCACCATTAAATTATTTCTCGTGATGCATAAAAGCAGTATCAACTTTCAAAGGCAGTATATAGGGACCCGTTTTTTAAATAGTTGTTAGTGTACTCTTCTTGTGCTTTCAACGTAATGTGCAATGAAACTATTTTTGCAAACGTTTATCTTGATTAACATGTAAATAGAAAACCAAACTTCTGTAAGAATAATTTACAGAAGAGTAAGTTATATGAATTTAGTACGCCAGTTTTTACTTTCTCTACCACGTACCTAGTAAATAGGGGAAGTATTGCCTTCCACCCAAAAATTCGATACCAAAATTTCACCGGAAATACATATTTTGAGGCTCCTGAATATAAAAAAAACGATTTTTAGAAAAAGGTCAGTGTGTCTATGAACAACATAACTCAAATTCGGTCAGTATCTTCCAAAGATACGAAACAAAGATTTTCAAGAAAATCCCCCACCCCACACTACTCTTCATGGGAAATTCCACGATTTTTTTTCTTCTAAAAATGGCTCTTACGATTTTGATAAACATACCACACATTAAAAATATTTACATGTCAAATAAAATATATATCTTAAAATTTCTGTAATAATGCATAAAGTCCTCTTCATTCTGAAGGAACCTTGTATAATCTTGTATAACTAGTATCTGCTAAGCGATAGACGAAAACGTATACGCAGAAATGCAGATCTCTTTAAAACACACAATTTATTTCAAATAACGCTTTCGTGGCATAAGCAACTTTCAAAATATCCATTATTAATGGTTCGATTTGCTCAATATTTTGTCATTCTTTTAAGCCTCGTCAATATTCAGTTGTTTCTCGGGATTGCACGAAAAAATATGGAATTTTAAACTCAGCATATAGTGTCCAGTTCTTGACTATGGCTGTTCCCTTTGATTCTACAATGGAATGGATAGTGCAGCTATTTTCGCAAAGGTTTATCTAGATGAAATGAACTAAATAGAAAAATAAGCTTTCTTAAGAATACTTTGTACAACTACTAATAAACGACAGAGGGTATAGAAAGTCATGTGAACGTAACACACCAGATTTGTTCTGTTTGTTAATATTCTCTGAATTAATTCTCTCACCACTGAAGTTATTATAATGTGATTAGTTCAGTTATTCATTTGTTAATAGAAGTTGTTGATGTTTTCACTGTCTACCTGGCGAGAGTAAGCGATCTTCTGAACGGTAGCTCTTTAACCACACTCGGTTTGTTTCAATTAATTTATTTGGAAATGAAGATACAATGTGCAGACTTAACGTAACTTAAAAGTCATAGTTAAATATAAGTGGTGTTGATATAATTAGTGATATCTGAATGTTTCCTGGAGTCTGTAAAGCTGTTTGTTGACTGCAAGGTAAGTCCTGTACATTACTCTTGAATTTATACTTGGTATGTTTGTGTAAACTCATGTATCTCCATAAAATTCATAAAACAAGGTCCAAGGAAATGAGAAACATTAAATTAAATGCCATTACTTTCACGTATGCCATAATATTTGGTTATATTCATAAAAAACGTCGAGGGTCCGACCACTAATTGCTGTTTGAGGTTAGGCAGACACATTACCTCGTTCATTTGTTACTCTGATGTTAGTTTTCCATTGCGCAAGCCCTGGAACTTAAACAAATGAAATTCTGTAATGTCAATAATTTTCGCCTTTCTTCCATTTAAGTGACTAATACACGATATTGCTTTGTTTTGATGATGAAACGTAACGTCATACAGTTGAAATGCATTTTGTCGCGGTTGAATCAAATCACGAGGCGTGTTTATTTAACTTGTTATATTTGGTTTGCAAACAACAAATAGCCAGAAGCATATTTTATAGCCTGCTTTCCTCAGATCTGCTCGCCGCGTCTGGGAGAGTTATTTATCTATAAAAACCTAAATACAAGCTCGCCATTTACACATTTTACGTTTATCATAATTTTGAATTCGGTTGCGAGAATGAATTAAATATATTATTTGGTATATTTTTACGTTCTCTGCCGTTTATCCACTCCAGGTAGAGGAAGTAGTGTATTTCACACAAATATTCGACCCCCAGATTTCACCACAAATACAAATTTTCAGATCCCTGAATTAAAAAAAGTGTTACATTCCCAATACTTCTCCTACCCACTATTACATATTACTTTCTCTATCAAGTAGATAAGGTATTGCAATCCACCAAAAAATTCGATATCCAGATTTCACCGGAAATACATGTTTTGAGGCCCCTTGAATAAACAAATTTACTTTCTTTATCCGTACATAGTAGGTAGAAAAGGTATTGCATTCCACCTAAAAATGCGATACCGATATTTTCGAAAATGCATGTTTTGAGGCCTCCTGAATAAAAGATTTTTTTTAAAAAGGTTCGTATGTGTGTCTGAGTCTGTGAACAGCATAACCTAAAAACCCAAACTTGATATTTAGGTTCAGTACCTTCTAAAGATACGAAACGAGATTTTTCAAGAAAATGCCCCTCCCCAAACTACCCTTTACTTGGAAGATTTTTTGAAGTATTTTATTTTCTAAAAAAATGGCTGAACCGATTTTGATTGAAATACCATATATTAGTGATATTTACATGACAAATAAAATGTATACATTGAATTTTCTGGTAATAATTTGTAAAGTCGTCTTCATTCGGAAGGAAGTTTGTATAATCTTGTGTAGCTGGTAAACGTTAAGCGATAAACGAAAACGTACTACACAAGAAATGTAGATCTCTTTAAAACACAATTTATTTCAAATAACTTTTTTATGGCATATGTCATTTACGAAATATCCATTATTAGTGGTTCTAATTGTTAATTATTTAGTCATTTAGACATTCTCACGATGTCATGGAAACAGTATGGAATTTTAAGGGCAGCATATAGCGTCCAGTTCTTAAACATTTGACTATCACTGTTCTCTTTGTATCTGTAACGAAATATCTAATGTAGCTGTTTCTGCAAAGGTTTATGTTGATTAAAATGTAGTATATAGAAAAAGAACCTTTAGCAAGAATATTTTGTATACCCTCTAATAAGCGACAGAGGGTAGAGAAAGTCTTGTGAAAGTAACACATCCTGTCTGTGTGTGTGTGTGTGTGTGTGTGTGTGTGTGTGTGTGTGGTGTGTGTGTGTGTGTGTGTCTGTGAACAGCATAACTCAGAAACGAAAAGTAGGACAAACATCAAACTTGATATTTAATTTGAGTACCTTTTAAAGATGCGACACGAAGATTTTCAAGAAAATTCTCCTATCCAAACTACCCTTTACATGGAAGATTTTTCGAATTTTTTGTATTAATTATTAAATATATTTGTATGACAAATAAAATGTTTATCTTGACTTTTCTGGGAATAGGTTATGAAGTACTCTTCATTCGAAACGAATTTTGTATAATCTTGTATAACTGGTAAACGTTAAGTGATAGACCAAAACCTACTACACAAGAAATGTGGATCTCTTTAAAATGCACAATTTATTTTCAATATGTTTTTTGTGGCATCAGAAATTTCTGAGATATCCGTTATTAATGGTTCGAATGGGTTATTACTTGGTTATTCTTTTAAAGTCCTCACATTTTCAGTTGTTTCTCGCGATGTGATGGAAAGAGTATGGAATTTTAAGGCCAGCATATAGCGTCCAGTTGTACAATATTTGACTGTTGCTATTCTCTTTGTATCTGTAACAAAATGTGCAATGAAGTTATTTCCGGAAATGTTTATTTCAATTAAAATGAAGTAGTTATAAAATTAAACTTTCGTAAGAATAATTTGTATTTCCACTAATAAACGATAGAGGGTAGAGAATGTAATGTGAATGTAAAATCTGATGATGATTGTGTTTACTTTCTCTACTACGTATAGTAAGTAGGGGAAGTATTGTATTCCACCCAAAAATTCTATACCGAGATTTCACCGCAAATATATGTTTTGAGACCCCCTGAATCCAAAAAATGCATTTTTGGAAACATGTCCGTGTGTGTGTCTGTGTGTCTGTCTGTCTTCTGTGTGTCTGTCTGTGAACAGCATAACTCAGATTCGAACAGTCGGATAAACACCAAACTTGGTATTTAGGTTCAGTATCTTCCAGAGTTGCGACACGAAGGTTTTCAAGAAAATCCCCCCACCCCAGATTACCCTTTACATGGAAGATTTTTCGAAAAGTTTAATTTTCTCAAAAATGGCTCTAAGGATTTTGATTAAAATATCATAGGTTTAAGATATTTTCATGACAAATAAAATGTAATCTTGAATTTTCTGGGAATGTCTCCAAAAGTATTCTCCATTGTGAACGACTTTTGCATAACTGGTAAACCATAAGGGATAGACAAAATTGTACTACACAAAAAATGTAGATCGCGTTAAAATACACAATTTATGTCATATACATTTTGGTTGTTGAGTGAACCATTTTCGAGATATTGCTTGTTATTTCCTTAAATTTTCCAATACCTATACCTTTTCTCAAATTCGTTATTCATTTTTTGTCCTGGACATACAAAGAGAATGGAATGCGCCACATAGCAACCAGCTCTTAAAAGATTTGACTATCGCTTAAAGCCTACCATATTCCCCTTGCACCTACAAGAACATTAGCAATAAGATTAACATCTCGATATCTCGATTAACGTGCAGAATATGGAGAATAAGCGTTTGTAAAAATAATTTGTACAAGAGTAGAGAAAGTCATGTGAGTGTAACACATCAGATGTTTTAATGTCTCCTTAAGTTCGTCTATGGTGTGGGAATTGTTCCTATAAACTCTATTTCTCTACAAATAGATGCACCAATTTCGTAAATTTTTTCCTCCGTTAGAACATTGCGTTTTCGCTTCTCAAGTTTAGCATTTTTAGAGATTCCTTTGCCCTAAACTTATTAACCAGAGGTCTAATACTTTCTCTACCTGGAACTGCAATACCAAGAAATTTCTCCTTAAAATGTCCACACACCTGTCTACGTTATTCGGTTTTTACGTATGTATCGCACATAAACATTCGTTGTTCGAGTGTCAGTTTGTCGGCAGGCATTGCAGTGGACTAATAACAAGACATTAACACTCTTAAGTAAGTCACACACAACACAGATGTCTTGAATAGACTTTCACTTTTGAGATACACAGTCAACAACTCCTTACAGCACGAACACAAAGCAGTGAATTGAATTAAATGGAGTTTTATTTATGGACGCTCTTTAACTACTATGGTTCTTAGCGTCCCATTCTGTTGGATGTGAAAGACCGGTAATTTTGCTCAGAGGCCTCTTTTTCAGGCTTGAGGTTCTTTTACGTGCCGTAAATCTACGACACGGGACCACCGACTTCACTTCCGTTCCGAAGCAAACCATGCTAAGAATTTTTCGTAGATTCCCGCCACACATCCTACACACCCATTCCGGTCTCCCATACATCATGGACGTGGTGCGGGCGAGAACCCGTACCATGTATACGAAAATCACTTACCATACCAAACAGCTGGTGCACTTTTGGGCCGCTATGACCACAAGGCGCCAAGGCGGAGAAAAAGTTACCGGTTGCCGAAGGACGGCTTGGGCCCCCGAGGCTGAGGTCTGCCAATCTCTCACATCAAAAGCTCCCCCAAGTTAAGCAGCATTGGGTTTGGTCACTAGCTGGACGAGTGACCATCTAGCAGCGCCCTGCTGCCAACTTGGATACCCCCATACCATTACCTCATTTACCCATCCTGTTTTGCTGCCGCACCGGCCTGCTTGGCTTGACCACACAAGCGGTCGCCCAAGCTAAGCAGTATTGGGCTTGGTCACCACATGGTCACTAGTCCGCCCATGTGGGATCACCGAGACCCAGCCAATGGTAGCGCAGAAAGCTAAACTCCGCCCAAGATAAATAGACAAATATCAAAAGCTTGTGTATATTCTTTAAAACCTTCTTTATCGCACAGGTAAAGCCGCATATGCGGCTAGGTACTGTGGCGATCACATTCCGCACAGGTGAACCTGGGCGACCTGTTCTCGATTGCTGGATTGCTGGCCGAAAAAATCCATCGCCCTCCGCAGGGTTTGAACCTGCAAACCTTGAGGCTAGCACGGTACCACAAGTCCACGGAGGACGACACAAAGCAGTGACTGAAGCACAGCTGACCTTGAACGCGTCAGACGCCACCAGTCGAGAAGTGTCGAGGTTACTGCAGTACACATATAGCTGGTCTGTGACCTTACCATAAAACTGTTCAACTTGTAAATCAGAAGAGGTAGACAAAACCTTACCTTACAAAGAATGTAAATCTCGTGAAACATACAATTTTTGTACCATTAATTATTTACGAGATATTCATTGCTATTGGTTTAAATTATCTAATATTTTTCTTTTTTAATTTCTAAGTCACCATTCTTTTATTTTTCGTGATGCCATACAAAGAGTATAACATTTCAAAGCCACCAACTATCATTTCAGCTTCTGTATTTCTCTCGTACCTACAACGAAATGTGGAATGAAGCTATTTCTGTTAACGTTTCTCTAGATTAACATGAAGTAGACAGAATAATAAGCTTTCGTGGAGGGGATATAAAATAAACGATAGTGGACAGACAGAGATGTTTTTGTTGGCATTAGCTGTTTCCGAAGCATTCATGTTTGTATGTTCATAACAAAGAGGAGGAAAATAATATACGTACCTGAAGGAATGGTGAATGGAAAAAGGGTTCGGGACAGAAGAAGTATCAGTGACAGACAATTTTAAGATACGTAGCTCGTATGCGACAAAGAGGAAAGCGGAAAAGAGGGAGAAATGGAGAAGGCTGGGTTTGCACTGAAGTTTGAGCAGAAAGCTACGCTGAGGGGTGGCGGTGATAAAGATCCGAACCACGTACCGTCAGAGAAACAGCCGCTATAAGATATCAGAACGTGGGGATATTAACTTTTTGTGCGATACTGAATGCGAATCCATTAGTATATTCCTGTGGGAATAATAAATTGCGGGAGAACCTCCAGCATTTAGCTGAGAATGTGTTTTCGTGTTATTTCCACCAATGCATCATTTTTACCGAGAAAGTAAAGCAATATTTATGGCCTCTTTCGCGACGTCTAAAATACATATTCTGTTCCCAACCTGTTCAGGTCAACATCTATACAAAAGTCCAGTGTGATATATTCACAGATTTTCTCTACCGATGATAAATGTACGTATATATACACATCCGTTATATATTATACGTAGTATTCTTATAAACACTTATTCTTCTGTCTCGTTACGTTACAATATACTTACTCTACCACTTACCTATAGCAAATAGAGGAGATATAATTGTATTCCACCAAAAAGTTAGATATCAATATTTTCCAAAATACATGTTTTGAGGCCCCTTAATCTAAATAAAAATGTGTGTCTCTTTGAACAGCATAACTCAAAAACGAATTGTCAAATAAGTATTGATATTTAAGACCAGCATATTTATAAAATGCTGCAGCAAAGAAAATCCCACCACCCCAAAATGCTCTTTCCATTCAATAGTTTTCAAAATTTTTAATTTTCTCAGAAATGGTTCTGACGATTTTGATTAAAATAGCATATGTTTAAGTTACTTCTTCTGGTTAGCCTCCTCTTTGTGGGACTTAAACCTCCAAGAAGTTGCAACTAAGCCTTGGGTCAGTAGCCTGTCGAGGAGCAAGCAAACTCTGGATCATAGTATATCCAGGATGGGTGATCAGCCCAATGTCTTATGTCAGTAGTCTGTTGAGGAGCAAGAAAACTCTGGATCATAGTATATCGAGGATGGTTGATCAGCCCAATGTCTTATGTCAGTAGCCTGTCGAGGAGCAAGCAAACTCTGGATCATAGCATATCCAGGATGGGTGATCAGCCCAATGTCTTATGTCAGTAGTCTATTGAGGAGCAAGAAAACTCTGGATCATAGTATATCGAGGATGGTTGATCAGCCCAATGTCTTATGTCAGTAGCCTGTCGAGGAGCAAGCAAACTCTGGATCATAGCATATCCAGGATGCGTGATCAGCCCAATGTCTTATGTCAGTAGCCTGTCGAGGAGCAAGCAAACTCTGGATCATAGCATATCCAGGATGGGTGATCAGCCCAATGTCTTATGTCAGTGCCTGTCGAGGAGCAAGCAAACTCTGGATCATAGTATATCGAGGATGGGTGATCAGTCCAATGTCTTGTGTCAGTAGTCTGTCGAGGAGCAAGCAAACTCTGGATCTAGTATATCGAGGATGGGTGATCAGTCCAATGTCTTGTGTCAGTAGCCTGCCGAGGAGCAAGCAAACTCTGAATCATAGCGTATCCAGGATGGGTGATCAGCCCAATATCTTGTGCCAGTAGTCTGTCAAGGAGCAAGCAAACTCTGGATCATAGTGTATCCAGGATGGGTGATCAGCCCAATGTCTTGTGTCAGTAGCCTGTCGAGGAGCAAGCAAACTCTGGATCTAGTATATCCAGGATGGGTGATCAGTCCAATGTCTTGTGTCAGCAGCCTGTCGAGGAGCAAGCAAACTCTGGATCTAGCATATGCAGGATGGGTGATCAGCCCAATTTCTTGTGTCAGTAGTCTGTCGAGGAGCAAGCAAACTCTGAATCATAGCATATCCAGGATGGGTGATCAACCCAATGCCTGGTATGGCGGTATAGAAGAATGAAACTTAATGGTGAAAGGGATGATAGGAAAATTCGCGGATCAAATTATCCAACCCAACATTGGCCTAGCGACCAAGGATAACCACGAAAAAGAAGTCTTCGGTTATAATGGTCGATCCCGAGGGTTTCAACCCGGGATCTCCGGAATGTAGGCCAGAGACCTTACCAACTGAGCCATCCCGCTCGATTTAAGATGATAACGTGACAAGTAAAATGTATATCTTGAATTTCCTGTGACGTTCTCTTTGTTCGGAATAAGTTTTGAAGAATTTTGTATAACTGGCAAACAATAAGAGATAGATTAAAAGGCTACAGTAAAAAAATTATGGAGCAAATTGAAACACAAAATTTATGTTAAATAACTTTTTTCTGTCATTGTCAGCAACTTTTATTCAAGACATTTCGTTCTATAACCCTTAGTTTTGGAGATATTGTACAGTCTCAACTTAAATGGTCCATCGTGTATAATAGGACTTTTGGGTAGCATAAGCCGTTTCTGGGGTATCCGTTATTAAAGGTTCGAATTGTTCATTTCTTGGTCATTCTTTTAAAGTGCTGTTAACATTGAGTTGTTTCGCGCGATGTCATGGAAACAGGATGGAATTTTAAGGCAGCATATAGCGTCCAGTTGTTAAACATTTGACTATCGCTGTTCTCTTTATATCCATAACGAAATGTGTAATGTAGCTATTTCTGTAAAGGTTTTTTTTGGATTAAAATTTAGTAGGTAGAATTTTTTTTAGTAAAAATAGCTGGTATACCCACTAATAAATGGTGATAGAGGGTAGAGAAAGTCACGTGAATGTATCGCATGAGATTTTTGCCATTCTGATGAGTTATTACATTTAATTGAGGACATAGTCCTTAGTAAATGATTATGGCCCTTAAGATCCCCTGATTTAACTGTATGCGATTTTCATCTCTGGGGGAACTTGAAAAACAAAGTATATACAGCAAACCTCCATACATTGGAAGAACTAAAGGAAAACATCAGGCGAGAAATTTCATTCCTTCAATTTCATATATTGTACTCTCGAGTGTAAATGAAAATTTTCTGAGAGGATGCCAGAAATGCGTGGATAGAGGACAACATTTCCAACATCTCTTACCTATAAGGTATGTGCTTATTATCATTGTAACTGTAACTATGAGGACATGAGGTGGTTGCGGGGATAATTGTTTTGGCGGGAGTCCAAGCTGCGGCGACCGGCGCCCGAGCCGCCGTGCGGTGGCCACAGTCTATAAGAAAGGTACTGTGTTTGATCGGACTGTATTTTACTTTTAGCTAGCAAACGTTCCAAGCATTTCGGAAACATTCGACTGCTTTACTTCGGAAACACTCGCCTATGGATAAATTATGGAGTTTAAATTCGAGTTTAATAACTTAAAGGGCAATAATTTACATCCGTTGGATATTTTGGATATCTAGAATACAAAAAGTTTCAAAATAAGCCAAAAATCCGTTATATGCTTCAGTAGAACGCCGTAACTACGGGTAACTAAGAATTCCAATTTCAAATTCACAGATCCGGATTAAGTGTTTTAAATATAAGACTATTTCTAGTCTAAAACATACCGTGACTAACGTAACGAGATACAAGAATCACGTTTTAGATGAATACTATAATATACAGGGATTATATAATGGGTATAGAAACCCATATGAATTCGATGCATTAGAGGCTTAAAATTTACGCAGATTTTTTAATACAAATTCCACAACATTAGCTGAAATAAAGAAGAGGCCAGTGTGAATTATAAATTGAAAGCGTTGTGGGGCGGAAGCGGCCCACATACAGAGTAAGCAAAGCGAAAATGGGCTGCGTGGACAGAAAATCTGCATGACATTTGCATCGCTAGACAAACAGATATTGTGGGTCGATAGTCAATAGGGTGGCTTGGAAATGAAAACTTTCCTGGAATGTCCGATATCGGCCTCTGCTGCCAACATTTAGAAATTCCTGGTCTCTTTAGAAGCTTCCAGGATGATTCAGATACAGTGATATCAAGATCCAATCATCGAGCGAGATATTTTAAGCGAGAGCGTCATGGCTCACATTCTGAAAGCCACGGCTTTAAATCCCGTCAGCTGGCCAATCTCACCGGTGTTTTCTTTTTTTAAACACGGGATTGGATATTCAGTATCACGACTAAAAATTCCAGCCAGAGAACAAAAGAAACACAAATAAAATAGACGGTAAACCAAGTCGACTGCGCAAACTAGACCATCTATCAATAAGTTACTTAAGCTTACAATACAGGAAGAAAACAATGGACCTAATAACACATTTCAACATGTTACTAAAGCATATGTTGCAGGAAGCAGACTATCGAAGTAACGTCATATCAACGAGGTACTCAATCAGATGATACAGGAAGTAGACTATGAAACTAAACTCATCTATCAACAAGTTATTCAAGAAGATGCTACCGGAAGGAACATATGGAACTAGGTCATATATAAACAAATTACTCAACCAGATGATACAGGAAACAACTATGGAACTAAGGTCATCTATTAACAAGTTACTGAAGGAGTTGAATCCGGAAGGAGACTATGGACGTAAGTTCATCTATCAACAAGTTACTCAAGCAGATGTTACCGGAAAGCGACTATGGAACTAGGTCATCTATCAACAAGTTACTCAAGCAGATGTTACCGGAAACTGACTATGGAACTAGGTCATCTATCAATAAGTTACTCAAGCAGATGTTACCGGAAAGTGACTATGGAGCTAGGTCATCTATCAACAAGTTACTCAAGCAGATGTTACCGGAAAGTGACTATGGAACTAGGTCATCTATCAACAAGTTACTCAAGCAGATGTTACCGTAAAGTGACTATGGAACTAGGTCATCTATCAACAAGTTACTCAAGTAGATGTTACCGGAAAGTGACTATGGAACTAGGTCATCTATCAACAAGTTACTCAAGCAGATGTTACCGGAAAGTGACTATGGAACTAGGTCATCTATCAACAAGTTACTCAAGCAGATGTTACCGGAAAGTGACTATGGAACTAGGTCATCTATCAACAAGTTACTCAAGTAGATGTTACCGGAAAGTGACTATTGAACTAGGTCATCTATCAACAAGTTACTCAAGCAGATGTTACCGGAAAGTCACTATGGAACTAGGTCATCTATCAACAAGTTACTCAAGTAGATGTTACCGGAAAGTGACTATGGAACTAGGTCATCTATCAACAAGTTACTCAAGCAGATATTACCGGAAAGTGACTATTGAACTAGGTCATCTATCAACAAGTTACTCAAGTAGATGTTACCGGAAAGTGACTATGGAACTAGGTCATCTATCAACAAGTTACTCAAGGAGATGATGCGGAAAGGAGATCGTACAACTAAAGACATCGTCAACAATTTACTCAAGCAGATGGCAAAAAGACGACTAACTAACAAAAGACAATCATCAACAATGGAATTAATTGTTCTTTCACACAAGCCGTGTGTTGGATAGGTTTCGAAAGGTAGAATCAGATGACTGAAAAATTCAATGCCATAGCCGGGATTTGAACCACGGATCTCCCGGTTTCCTTCCGGTTCCTCTAACCACTGAGCTACCATGGCAACATGCCGACATTACATTAAATTCTGCAACTGATTCGCATTTTTGCCGGCGATCTCAAATTGTATTGAGATGTCATACCCCAATGGCAACTTACATTCATTGTAAGTACTCCAAGTCCCGGGTTTTACAGTTTCAACCACTGTTAGGTCAAATAATGTAATTAATTGTTCTTTCACACAAGCCGTGTGTTGGACAAGGTTGGAAAGGTAGAATCAGATGACTGAAAAATTCAATGCGAATCAGTTGGAGAATTTATTGTCGTGTTGGCATGTTGCCATGGCAGTTTAGTGGTTAGAGCAACCGGGCGGAGACCGGGAGATCCGTGGTTCAAATCCCGGCTATGGCATTGAATTTTTTAGTCATCTGATTCTACCTTTCCAACCATCAACAGGTTATTCAGGCAGATGATACAGAAAATCGACAAGTCAACTAAGGACATCAATCAACAAGTTACTCAAGCAGATGATTCAAAAAGGCAACTTACCAATTTAAGACATCTATTAATAAGTTATTCGCAAATGATACTGAAATTGGACTATGAAACCAAGACCATCTATCAGAAGTTACTCAAGCAGATGATACAGAAAGGCGACTAACCAACTAAGGACATCTATGAAGAAGCTATTCATGCTCGTGGTACAGAAAGGGACTAATCAACTATCAACAAGTCAATGAAACCGATGATACAGGAAGTTGTCTATGCAGCTGGGCTGAAATGCTGAAGATCGTGGTTGAATATTTCAATTCTTATTGAAATTTCCAGCCAAGTTTGGAGTTTATCTGACATTTGGTTCTTGAGTTACGTTCTCCTTACACACGCGCGAACTTTTTGGATAAGATACAGTGCTTTAAGTGTTTTTGCGGTTGGATGGTCAGCACTCTGGCTTATCAACGTAGGATCCCGGATTTGATTTCCGTCTGGGGTGGAGGAAGTTTCTTTAATTGCAATCATTCCAGATTCTAGAAGTGTAGATGTGATGAATGTGACTGTGTTTCATGATAAAAACCAACAGAGGCAACATTTTAAAAACACCATCAGTTGTTTGTCAAGACAAAGAGGCTATACAAATAAATACTTCGTCTATCTGCTATAGGTAGAGGAAGTATGAGAACAATACATCAGATTTTTTAAAAAGAATTTTAAAAGACGCAACGTAAAAGAATAGACACGAAAAAGAGGAATTGAGACAGAAAAAACATTGTAGATAACAGCGTAATACAAGCACAGATGTGGCTTCTGCTTATGAAATATAAAAATCCTTGGAATCCCTTTATCTCGGACTATTGAAGCTTTTACCTGATGTACCGACTATGCATTTCCCCAGTTGTACACTTGCGTCGTCAAAGAAATTTCTTGTAGGCATGGCGCACAGTGAAAGGATAAAACAATTGTTCATACATAACTGCGCAGCGATAAGAGCTGTGATTAAAAAGGATGCTAATATTGCAATTTCCAAAATGGCTACATCGTGATTATCAAAGAAAACCTAACATAAAGGAACGTTCTTGGTGATCATTAATCGTGTTACCAGACGCGTTTTGTGTTAACATTTTAAGTAGATGAAAAGCGAGTGGAACTGCTACTTCAATCAGATTCGCTGATGAGCTGTGTCTGCGCTCTGCGAATGCTGACTCGCACAGAGTAAATTAAACATCGTCTTATATCGCCAGAAAATTTCACGTTCTCTACCGATTACCTAAGGTAGAGGGCACATTGCATTCAACACTCACGTTTAATACCAAGACCACCGAAATTAGAGGTTTTGAGGCACCCTGATTCTGATGCGTTACATTCACATGACTTTCTCTACCCATCCTTCTATAAACTCTTAATACTTTCTCTACTACTAGCCTATAGTAAATATAGCAAACATTGTATTTCACCCCAAAACCCGATATCTATGTTTCACAGGAACTACACGTTTTGAGGCCCCTGACTCCAAACAAAACTTTCAGAATAAAGGCCGTGTGTGTGTCTTCGATCAGCATAACTAAAAAACGAAAAGTCTAATCACCGAACTTCGTATTTAAGTTCAGCATTTTCCAAGGATGTATCACGAAGATTTCCAAGAAAATCCCCCCACCCCAGACTATCCTTTACATGGAAAAATTTTCAAAAATTTTGATTTTCTTAAAAATGGTTCTAACCAATTTGATTAAAATATCATACGTTTAATATATTTGCATGGGAAATGAAATGTATATCTCGAATTTTATGATAATTTCCCCAAAAGTACCCTTCATTCTAAATGACTTTGGCATAACTGGTAAACCGTAGACAAAATTGCTACACAAAAAAATGTAGCTCTCGTTAAAACACACAATTTATGTCACATACAGTTTTTTGTCGAGCGAACCATTTCCTGGATATTCCTTGTTATTTGCTTTAAATTTCCAGTACTTTGCTTTTTTCAAATGGTAATTCGTTATTCGTTTTTTAATTTCCTGGACACGTAAAGAGAATGAAATGCTCCACATAGCAACCAGCTCTTAAAAGATTTGATTATCGCTTAAAGCCTAGCAATTCCCCTTGCATCTACAAGAAAATTAACAATAAGGTAGTTTCTGCAAATGTTTATCTCGATTAACAAGAAGTAGGTGAAGAATAAGCGTTTGTAAAAATAGTTTGTACAAGAGCAGAGAAAGTCATGTGAGTGCAACAGATCA
Organism: Deroplatys truncata; assembly: GCA_030765065.1. Classification (NCBI taxonomy): domain Eukaryota; kingdom Metazoa; phylum Arthropoda; class Insecta; order Mantodea; family Mantidae; genus Deroplatys; species Deroplatys truncata. The sequence goes on along the minus strand of CM060981.1, from coordinate 27,042,912 downwards.
GAATTTTTTTTGTAAAGTGTTTGTTACGAGGCCTGATAATGTGGAAGAGTTAAAAATGAGGATCAGAGATATACCAGCAGCAGTGATTGGTTGCTATGGGAACAGATCTCTCTCCACTTGATATTTGAAATGTAGAGTGTTTGTTACGAGGCTGCTAATATGGAAGAGTTAAAAATGAGGATCAGAGATGTACCAGCAGCAGTGATTGGTTGCTATGGGAACAGATCTCACTCCACTTGATATTTGAAATGTAGAGGGTTTGTTACGAGGTCTGCTAATATGGAAATAGTTAAAAATGAGGATCAGAGATATAACACCAGCAATTATTGAAAATGTTGAACACGCTTCCACTTAGCCACTGCCAGATTGTAAATGGGGAGGCATTTTCAATACTTATTAAATAATTAGAATGCCTTTCTTGCAGTAGTGTGTAAATTGTGGAGAAATTTGTTAAACAAGCCAACAATTAAACTATTTCCATGGCAACCAAACCTTTTGTATGAAACTGTTCATGCAATTAACCATATTTCAGGAGAAAATGAAAAAAAAATCTGATGTGTTACACTCACATGAATGTCTCTACTCTTGTACAAACTATTTTTACAAACGCTTATTCTCCACATGTTTCATGTTAATCGAGATGTTAATCTTATTGCTAATTTTCTTGTAGGTGCAAGGAGAATATGGTAAGCTTTAAGCGATAGTCAAATATTTTAAGAGTTGGTTGTTGTGTGGCGCATTCCATTCTTTGCATTACCAGGACAAAAAAAATGAATAACGTATTCCTATTTGAGAAAAGGTATAAGTATTCGGAAATTTAAGGGAATAACAAGCAATATCTCGAAAATGGTTCGCTCAAAAAAAATGTATATGAGATAAATTGTGTATTTTAACGCGATCTCCATTTTTTGTGTAGTAAAATTTTGTCTATCTCTTATGGTTTACCAGTTATGCAAAAGTCGTTCACAATGAAGAATACTTTTGGAGACATTCCCAGAAAATTCGAGATATAAATTTCATTTGTCATGAAAATATCTTAAACGTATGATATTTTAATCAAAATCGTTAGAGCCATTTTTGAGAAAATTACAATTTTGAAAAATGTTCCATGTAAAGGGTAATCTGGGGTGGGAGGATTTTTTTGAAAACTTTCGTGTCGCATCTCTGGAAGATACTGAACCTAAATACCAAGTTTGGTGTTTATCCGACTGTTCTTTCTGAGTTATGTATATTATATTTGACGTGTCCGAGCACTTTTTTAAAAATTAGATAATCTTAGTTTTATTTGCAGTATATCTTACTTATGAAAGATCCTGTATGTAGGAGGGTATGTCTATTCACTGGTGTTTTAATCTGATGAAGGGTGTTTACATGAGTCGTACGTGCTCGGAGAAGTCCCTTTCAATAAAACGGCGTTGCTGTGCAGGGACTGTCATGTAGTGTTTAGTTTGGGTGACTTTCTTTAGCAGGTACTAACCCTGGCTAAAACACGAGTGAACGTACGTAATTATGTTGCTGGTTAAACGAATTGATCATGAAAGTGAGTAGTGGACCGGGAGCTCTTTTCAGTACTTAAAATCTACGAAAATAAGGACTTTAAAAATTACTCGCTTGATAAAACGAATTACTGTCCAACGCAGTGTTTATTTTCTGGCTTCAGGAAGGTGGGCTATGTGCGATCTGTAACTACATCTAGCGACCGGCGTAATGAACTATGGAAGGCAGAGGCGCGTGATTGGTTTAGGCAGCAGTGCTCCCTGGTGGCACAGTGGCTGACCACAAGCCCACCGTGTTCCGGCAGCCTGGTTGATTGGGGCCGTGCGTCCTGCAAAGAATATTTCTGTTAAAGAGTTTAGAGTCCTTCATATTCGTGTGCGAGCTCCCAAGTATCTCTGCATACGTCAAATTTCATTTAGCATTTGAAGAAGATATTGTCTTTACGTTGGAGTTGTTTATTTATTTAGCTCCACGTATGTACGCCAATTTGAAGTAGGTGGTTTGTTACGTTATTTGCACCACGCTTTGTGCGTCAATTTGAAGTAGTTAGTTGCTGCTACGTATTGAAAGTCAGTTTGTAGATGCTGTATTATATTTCAACTGTTGGGGAGCCGAACACTTGAAGTAGTTGCAACCGCACGTATAGTAAACAGTTTCCGGTAGCCTTCGCCCCAAATGTACTTTCAGGTGGTCTTTGCCCCAAGTTTAAAAATAATAGCGTTGTAATTTAACTGTTTCTTTAAATATTTGATATTTATGTTTTCCTCGGCTGCGTCAGTATTCTTGTTAGAGACATGGATATCTTGGCAGGGCGTGATACGACAAGAATGTAGGCTTACACAGATTTTAAGTTTTAATTCACTCGCTTTTATTAATCCTTGATATAAATTAAATATCACTTCACTGATATCGGGAGCTGTGAGATTCTTTTATATAATACTTGCACTTTTTAATACGTATACTATTTTTGTCTCACACGAATACGTATTATATTTCTCGAGGACGCATCACGCATCCGGTTACAAACACTGTTCCCAGGCAACTGACTAGATTTCAACCGTCTAAACTTGTAAATTTCTGTATTTCAAGTCTCTGATTGGCTAATCCTACTCCAATACCTTCATTTAACTAAAGCTTTTTCTGGTTGTTGATTGGATATTTTTATAAACTGTCACTAAAATTACATTATTGTTACTCCAAGAATCACAAGTAGTACTGTTAAACTTTCTTACTCATTATTGACTCAAGGTTACCTCATTGTTACCTGTTTGTTAGCAACTTTTGACCTATTTCTCACAGATCCTACATTATTAAATTACGTAATACATTCACAAAGCTTTATTGAACATGTTTACAATAATATAAGCATAATGAATGACTGTTACATATATTTTACAAATTGTTACATACACATATTGCTTCAAGGCGGGCTATTATTGAATTTACATATTATATAATTTGACTGAAATCATTTAAGTTTTAAAAACACTGCCTCACATTAATGCACTCGCACAATTTCTCTACCAGTTACAACTTCACATAATCACTTCTATGTTCTCCAAATGCCCATGTAAAAAGTGATTCTTCTATTCCGTTACGTTACTTTCTCTACGACTTTAAGTTCGTTCGTTTTGCTCGCAAGTTCCATCTATAGCACCTGAAAACCCTGAATCCTCTGTACCTCAAGTTATCATAAATGCCCAACTACCCCTACAACTTAGAGGTCACCACATGACTCGCTATTGGATATGTCAGTGTGTATTTGTGACTGACGTTGGATAGAACAGCGTGAACTTGTGTTTAAAAATTATGGAAAGCAAAACAGATCATTTCCGACATCTTATGCTGTTTTACTATCGTAAGGGCAAAACCGCCTCACAATGCCGGCAGAAACTTTGTGCTCTCTACGGGGAAGATGCAGTAACGAAGCGAGCATGTCAAAAGCGGTTTAGTCGATTTTGAGCTGGGTATTTCTCCCTAAAAGACAAACCTTGGTCTGGGCGGCCAATGGTTACGGACGTGGAAAGAATTCATGAAACGATAGTCAACAATCCACAAATTACAACTCGGATGTTGGTCTTGGAGCTCAATTTAGCTCGTGCTACTGTAGCCAGGAACTTAGCAATATATTGTCAACAATATTGGTATATACTGCAGGATATAAATAGTTTGTTTACAAAACATAACTGCCGTGTTATTTATCTTTTGTTTAAAGTTTGTAAACGGAAAGTTCAGCAACTACGCTGCCGTAGCTATGCTGCGTGTGAGGTATGTTGCCAGGCGTTCTTAGGGATTGAAACGTAACGAAAAGCAAACGAACTAATGAGACAACCCTATATTTATAGTAGGAGGCCCCGCATAGCCACGGTCCCTGTAGCGTTTGACTTCGGCACTCTGTAACGCAGACGGTCGGGGTCGAAACCCGCCAAGGGCATGAGTATTTGTGTCCACGAGTTTCCATACAGGATATAAGAGTTGAATGAATACCTAACTGGGTAGATATTTAAGTTTAGTACCTTCAAATATGCAGCACAAAGGTTTTCAAGAAAATCCTCCTCTTCCAAATACCCTTTACGTGGAAATTTTTTAGAATTTTTCATTTTCCGAAAAATGGCTATAACGATTTTCATTTAAACACCATATATTAAAGATAACTTACACAAAAATAAAGAGATTTTGAAGTTTTGTGGGAATAGCCTGTGAATTCCTCTTCATTCGCAACAAACTTTGTATAATCATTAAGTGATAGACGAAAACGTACCACACAAAACGTGTAGATGTTTTTAAATCACACAGTTTATTTGAGGCATCAGTTATTTCCAATATATTCGTTATTAATGGTTCAAATTGCTCAATACATGTAATTCTCTTAAAGTCCGGTCGACATTCAGTTGTTTCCCGCGATTACATGGAAAGAGTATGGAATTTTAAGGCCAACGTATAGCGTCCAGTTCTGACTATTGCTGTTCCTTTCATATCTATATATAGTGTAATGTGTAACGTAGCTATTTCTGCAAAGGTTTATTTGGATTAAAACGTATTAGATATAAAAACAAGCTTTGGTAAGAATATTTTCCACACTCACTAATAAACGATAGAGGGTAGAGAAGGTCATGTAAATGTATCACATCGGATGTTTAAATAATGTGGCAGCATTTTTTTATTTTCACATTCACGATTTCTGCATCCTGTGCAACACCTGATTAATAACATTAAAATAAAATGTTTCTTTTCTTCTAAAAGCTGTTAAGAATACCTCCAAGCAGTTTAAAATTGTGGAAAAGCAGAATGCGACAGAGCTTTGAGAACATTTAGATAAAAGCTGCAATATTTAGAAAGTTCATCTGTGCGTATCCTTAAGAGAGAACGTCCTAAACCGGCAGACGGAGCGTATTGAAATAAAAAGGCGTGCGTCGACGCGCTTCAGTGAGCATTTATTCATTCAGCGATTAACATTCGACACTCAGATAGTTTGGCAGTGTAAGTGTTCTTTGATCGTATAGTAAGCGATATTTAATTACTTGAAAGTAATGTCCGCAATAGGCAACTGTTTATTCGTGTAACGCGGTAATAGCTTGACTTGGTGTAACGTAATTTAATTATTTGTTTCGCTGGCAAATAAATAAACACTGTAGGCCTAAAGTGTTATTGTTTCAGAATCACTAGTACCTACCCACGAGGCAAACCAGTACAGGAGTGACAACATGAACATCCGTTACAAATATACCGTGAGTCGCTGCGGGAAGTTTGGTCCAGGTTCAATGATGTTTTATTTAAATTAACGGTATGTTTGGACTAGTAATGGTAACCTGTTTCGTTCAGAACAAGCTCTGCGGCAGACTGCAAGCACTTGCTGCTAGACATCTTGCAACTTCCATCAATGTGAACATTAAAAAACAAATCTGATGTCTTACACTCACATGACTTTCTCTACTCTTGTACAAAGTATTTTTACAAACTTTTATTCTCCATATGCTTCATGTTAATCGAGATGTTAATCTTATTGCTAATTTTTTGTAGATGCAAGGGGAATTGGTAGGCTTTAAGCGATAGTCAAATATTTTAAGAGTTGGTTGCTATGTGGGGTATTCCATTCTCTTTGCATTACCAGGACAAAAAAATGAATAACGAATTCACATTTGAGAAAAAGTATAAGTATTGGAAAGTTTAAGGAATTAACAAGCAATATCTCGAAAATGGTTTACTCAACAAAAAATATATATGACATAAACTGCGTATTTTAATGCGATCTACATTATTTGCCTAGTAAAATTTTGTCTATCTCTTATGGTTTACCAGTTATGCAAAAGTCTTTCACAATGAAGAATACTTTTGGAGACATTCCCAGAAAATTCGAGATATACATTTCCTTTGCCATGAAAATATGTTTTCTTGAAAACCTTCGTGTCGCATCTCTGGAAGATACTGAACCTAAATACCAAGTTTGATGTTTATGTGACTGTTTGTTTCTGAGTTATGCTGTTCACAGACACACACACGGACATGTTTCCAAAAATGTTTTTTTTATTGGATTCAGGGGGTCTCAAAACATGTATTTCCGGTGAAATCTCGGTATCGAAATTTTGGGTGGAATACAATACTTCCCCTACTTACTATACGTAGTAGAGAAAGTAAATATTTGAAAAAGATCTGTGTGTGTGTGTTTGTGTCTGTGAACACCATAACTCAAAAACGAAAATTCGAATAAATACCAAACTTGGTATTTAGGTTAAGTACATTTCAAAGATGTGACACAAGGATTTTTAAGAAAATACCTCACCCCAAACAATTCTTTACATGGAACATTTTTTGAAATTTTTGATTTTCTAAGAAACGGTTCTAACGATTTTGATTAAAGTACCACATATTAAATATATTTACATGACAAATAAATGGCATATCCCGAACTTTCTGGAAATAGCCCGTGAATTCCTTCTTGGAAGGAATTTTGTACAATTTTGTATAACTGGTAAACGTTAAGTGATACACTCATAGTCGAAAATGTACCACACAAAAAATGTAAATTTTTTTAAAAACATAATTGAATTGTCTTTTACGTTGTTTGCACCAGTTTGAAGAAAGATGAATATTTTTACGTTGTTTGCCCCACGTAAGGGCGCCAATTTGAAAAGGTTATTTTATTAGCTCCACGTATGGAAGGCAATTTGAAGAAGATTATTATATTGTAGGAGTTTGCACCACGTATGGAAGGAGTTGTATTATAGTTCAAATGTTGGGGAACCGAACTTGAAGTAGTTGAAACCGCACGTATAGTACCCGCTTTCCGGTAGCCTTCACCCCAAATGTACTTTCAGGTGGCCTTTGCCCCAAGCTTAAAAAAAAAACTTTGTAATTAAACTGTTTCTTTAAATATTTAATATTTATGTTTGCCTCGGCTGCGTCAGTATTATTTTAGAGACATGGATATCTTGGCAGGGCGTGATGCGACAAGAATGTAGGCTTACACAGATTTTAAGTTTTAATTCACTCCTTTTTTACTAATTTTTTACACAAATTAAATAGCACTTCACTGATATCGAGAGCCATAAGATTCTTTTTATTTAATTACTTGTACTTTTTAACACGTAAATTTATTTTTTGTCTCACACGAATACGTCTTATATTTCTCTAGAGGACGCATCTTGGCTAATCCTAGTTCAATAGAATATCTGCATTTAACTAAAGCTTTTTCTGGTTGTTGATTGGCTATTTTTAAACTGTCTCAAAATTTACATTATGGCTGCGCTAATAATGACCAGTAGCATTTAAACTCTCAAACTCATTATTGCTTCAAGGTTACCTCATTGTTAGCAACTTTTAACTTATTATTCTCACAGCTCCTACATTATTAAATTACGTAATGCATTTACATAACATTATTGAACATGTTTACAATAATATAAGTATATGCAATGACTGTTACATACATTTTACAAATTATTACATACATATATTGCTTCAAGGCGGGCTGTTATTGAATTTACATATTATATAATTTGAATAAAATCATTTAAGTGTTAAGAATACTGCCTCAAACACACAATTTATTTCAAATAACTTTTCTGCGGCATCAGCCATTTCCGAAATATCCGTTATTAATGGTTCAAGTTTTTCAATACTTGTTATTCTTTTCAAGTCCCGTTGATTTTCAATTGTTTCTCGCGATGTCATGGAAACAGTATGGAATTTTAAGGCCGGCATATAGCGTCAGTTCTTAAACATTTGACTATCGCTGCTCTCTTTGTACTGTAACGAGATGTGTAAATATAGCTATTTATATAGAGGTTTATCTCCATTAAAATGAAGTAGACAGAAAAATAAACTTTGGTAAGAATAATTTGTATACCCACTAACATAGAGGGTAGAGGAAGTCAAGTGAATGTGTCAGATTTTTAACCATGTGGCAGTCCTGAAACTATGTAAAATGCGAAGGGCCAACTAAGTCAAACGGGTTGCAAAAACTGGTCCAAACAAGCTGTCCCTCTTGGACCAAATGGAATGCGCGAGGATAGAAGAATCACTTTTTATAGCAATGCTATAATGTATAACGGATAAACGTGAATTTTTTTATTTGTAGAGAAAGTCTTGAGAATGTATCACATCGGTTTTTCCCCGTCCTGGTCCTCGTTGCCGTTCCCGGGCAGTTGTGCAGGGTTTCCTGAAACGGCGACGGGCCGAGACCGTTGTTTTGTTCCACCGTGTTAAGTCTCCTTAACAATGCAGTAGCAAGGACAGACCGTGTTGATGGACGGAGAGCTACCCATTACTCTCGCTTCACGGCTTCCTTTCACAGACACAGAGTTGACGGCACAGGGCGCTCCACAAACTGCTTTATTGATTCCTCAGCTTCTGCAATGTTGATGGCATGTCTGAAGTAGGGATACCTACTCACGGCTGGTTTGTTATTCAAAGCGATCTTCTTCAACATCGTGTGCACATAAAAGTGACGAGCATTAAACATTCCGTGTCCTCAAGTAGAAAACTTCACCCAGTCTGTGGTGACAACATTGGGATCAAACACACGACCTGCCAACATTTAGACTTTCATCTGCCTATTAAAACTTCACATAACCCCTTACATAGCATAGCATCCATATAAAAACGGATTCTTCGAACCCCGTTACGTTACTGTTCAAGATATATTTTAGCTCAGGAATGACTTCAAATTAAGCCAAAGGGGCTATTTAGCTATTCGTTATGTCCGAATTCATTATTAAGAATATTTCTAAAGAAAAATACTAGAAAAGTGGAATACCTCCAGTTAAACAGCTTAAGCGGACAACTAACACAAATTAATTTTTTTCCTCCAGTTTCTGATCGCACCTCCCGCAAATACAGGGTATTCAAAAAGAAGGAACAAACTTTAAGCATTTATTTCTAATGAACGACAATAGATAGCGACACATACGATACATCACTGAATAGAGAAAAGTTCAAAGTTTTAAGCCCCTCTATTAGTTCCATTCAGTGCCTACAGCAGCGCTGTGTTTGTTTACGAGAAAATGGGAACGCTACAGGAAAAGTCGTTTTGTGTGCTGCATTATGCAAAGAGCGAATACATTGTTTCATTGCAGCGTGCGTTTCGTTGTGAAGTAGATAATATCTTTACGTTATTTGCACCACGCTTTGGGCGCCAATTTGAAGTAGGTTGTATTGAAGGAGTTGTATTATATTTCAACGGTTGGGGAGCCGAGCTTGAAGTAGTTGCAACTGCACGTATGGTACCCGCATTCCGATAGCCTTCGCCCTAAGTTTAAAAAAAATTAACTTTGTAATTTGACGGTTTCTTTAAATATTTAATATTTATGTTTGCCTCGGCTGCGTCAGTATTTATTTTTTTTTAGTCATGGGTGTCTTGGCAGGGTTGTGGTGCGACTAAGCATGTAGGCTTACACAGATTATAATTTTACTTCACTCCTTTTTATTAATTCTTGACAAGATTTAAATAACACTTCACTGATATAGAGAGGTGTGATATTATTTTATTAATTACTTGCACTTTTTAACTCGTAAACTATTTTTCGTCTCACACGAATACATATAAAATCTGTGGAGGACGCATCTCGCATCCGGTTACAAACTCTGTTTGGAGGCAACTGAATTGATTTCAACCGCCTAAACTTGTAAATTTCTGTATTTCAAGTCTCTGATTGGCTAATCCTACTCCAATAGAATACCTTCATTTAACAAAAGCTTTTTCTGGTTGTTGATTGGCTATTTTTATAAACTGTCACTAAAATTACATTATCGTTACTGCAAGAATCACAAGTAGTACTGTTAAACTTCTTACTCATTATTGACTCAAGGTTACCTCATTGTTACCTGTTTGTTAGCAACTTTTGACCTATTTCTCACAGATCCTACATTATTAAATTACGTAATACATTCGCAAAACTTTATTGAACATGTTTACAATAATACAAACATATACAAAGACTGTTACATACATCTTTTTACATATTGTTACATACATATATTGCTTTAAAGCGTGCTGTTATTGAATTTGTATATTATATAATTAGACTGAAATCATTTTAGTGTTAAAAACACTGCCTCAGTGTTGAGTTCAACAACGAGCCGCCTCGTCATAAACAATTTACAACTGATACAATAAATTCGTAGAAGATGGTTGTGTATGCAACCGGAAAAGCACTGGTCGTCTTCGGATAACAAATGGCACTCATTTTGAAAACATAAAATAAAACTTTGAATTTTTCTCTATTCAACGATGTATCACATGTGTCTCCATTTGTTGTCGTTCAGTAGAAATAAATATTTAAAGTTTGTTGCTTCTTTTTGAATAACCCTACACAATGTATTGCTGGACACGGAAAACTTAAAAGTTATTGCAACGTTTTAATCTATAGTCACCAGATGGTTTTATTTGCAGATATGAAATGTCACAAGAAACAGTGCAATCGGCAACATATCAGAAGATACATCCTACTAGGACATCTCTACCGTTGTAAAATTAATTATTCACAGCCACTGACAAAATTGTTCACTAAATCATGTTGCACCTCTACTTTTATATCCTTATTTCTGGAATTTATTCATCCATTTAATTATTTAATAAGTTAATTTTTTGTTTGTTTGATTTTGTATATGTATTTATAACCCTAAAATGCCGCTTGGTGCACTAGGGTTCAAATAGTGTTGGAGAATAAATAATAATAATAATAATAATAATAATAATAATAATAATAATAATAATAATAATAATAATAATAATAATAATAATAATAATAATAATAATAATAAGCCAGAAGGGGCACACACAAACTGAAGGTGATGCATCAAATCTGTAAAAGCGTATCGCTATATGCTGACCTTGGAATTCCATACTCTTTCCATGACATCGCGAGAAACAAATGAAAGATAACAAATTCAGAAATTGAGTTTTTACTTTCTCTACTACGTAGAGTAAGTAGGGGAAGTATTGTATTCCACCCAAAAATTCGATACCAAGATTTCTCCGGAAATACATGTTTTGAGACACCCTGAATCCAAAAAAATAATTTTTGGAAACATGTCCGAAAATGATTCACTCAACAGAAAAAATGTGTATGACATAAATTGTGTATTTTAACGCGATCTACATTTTTTTTGTGTAGTAACATTTTGTCTATCTCATATGGTTTACCAGTTATGCAAAAGTCGTTCACAATGAAGAATACTTTTGGAGACGTTCCCAGAAAATTCAAGGTATACATTTTATTTGTCATGAAAATATCTTAAACATATGATATTTTAATCAAAATCGTTAGAGCCATTTTGAGAAAATTAAAATTTTCGAAAAATGTTCCATGTAAAGGTAATCTTGAAAACCTTCGTGTCTGGAAGATACTGAACCTAAATACCAAGTTTGGTGTTTATCCGACTGTTCGTTTCTGAGTTATGCTGTCCACACACACACACACACGGACATGTGCAGTTACACTGCACTCACCAGACCTACATCTTATTATAACTGGAACTATTACTTTTATTATACTGGTCCTCAAGATAACGTTGCTCTAACAGTTGACAGTTCCTTTGCGTCACGTAACCAACACTATGTGGTTATACTGAATATTTTTATGATATACTTTTGTCTTTCAGAAACTTCACAATTTTAAAAATAATAATTATTACATTGCACTACTTATTTAATACTTGAAAATTATATATCCTTAGTTTGTGTCATGTTGCGTTGGCAGCAGTGCTGTATTTTCCCTCGGAACCATTTACGTGTGTTACAACACATATTTAGAATTGCTGTTAGGTCACCTTCAGTCGTGAACTTGCATGAAAGGGTTATATTTCAGTTACTTCACAAGTGTACGTAATAATAATTACGCAAAATGTGATTTAAGTGGAGAGAATCAGTTATTGTTGTCAGCATCGTGACTGACAGTAAACATGTTATATTTGCAGAAAATAACAGTCACAGCTTCTTTGATCCTGTTCTGTAACTGGTTTGCGTCATGAGCTGCTTGCGAACAATGCAGCAAATAAATCAATATGAGAACAAAACAGCGTCGCCTTTTGACAGCTGAGACTGACAGCCGCCTGACTATCACAAGTGATGAATAATAATTCTGTTTTTATGTTAACGTAATAGAAATATCTGTACACTCCCCTCAAAACAAACTGTCATACGAGCCCACCTTAAAATTGCATATCGATATTTTAGGTTTGGATCACTGGAACCGTCTGTGTTTGTGTGTGATCGACATAAATAACAAGCTTCTTTAATGAAACAACATTCAGTCATTATCTGTTTACCCTCCTCTTATGTAGGACTTACACCCCCCAGGACTTACAAGCGGGTGCCTGGGGTCAGAGGCCCGTCGAGGAGCAGACACTCATGGATCAGACAGAGCATCCAGGATGGGTGATCAGCCCGATGCCTGGTATGGGATGAAGGAAGTGGATGAAACGAAATGTTGGTGAAATGGATGAAAGGAAAGGTGATGATGGAGCAGTAGGTGGAATGAATGGCGGGGGAAACCGGAGAACCCGGAGAAAACCCGCCCAGACGCCGCTTCGTCCACCACAAATCCCACATGCAGGTCCCTGGGATTGAACCCGGTCCGCCTCGGTGGGAGAATGAAACAACATGAATTTTTTAAAGAAAGTTCCGTTAGCCAAAATAACCCTTTATATTAAAAAGGTTATAGTGTTTTTCATTTTCTTAAAAATTGCTGTAACGATTTTGATTAAAATGCGGTTATTTAAGATATTTAAATGGCAAATAAAATACGCATCTTGGATTTTCTGGGAATATCTTGTGAAACTCTCTTCATTCGAAATTACTTTTGTATACTTTTTTATTCTATTTTATTTTACGTCGCTTTAACTTCTTGGTCATATCGCAACGGATCTGTTGGTGGATAACTCTTAGCACGACATGTGATGGACAGTTAGCCTTCTAGGTCTCATCCCTGCAACCACCCGCTCCGTCACGTGTCACAGAGACCCCAGTGCATAGCTACCAAATCTTCTGCTTCGTGACGTGCAGACGACATTAGGTCCAACCGCCGCCCCAATATAAAGGCGGGCAGTTAGCCTTCTAGGTCTCATCCCTGTAACCACCCGTTCCGTCACGCATCACAGAGACCCTAGTGCATAGCTACCAAATCTTCTGCTTCGTGACGTGCAGACGACATTAGGTCCAACCGCCGTCCCCATATACAGGCGGACAGTTAGCCTTCTAGGTCTCATCCCTGTAACCACCCGTTACGTCACGTGTCACAGAGACCCCAGTGCATAGCTACCAAATCTTCTGCTTCGTAACGTGCAGACGACATTAGGTCCAACCGCCGCCCCCATATAAAGGCGGACAGTTAGCCTTCTAGGTCTCATCCCTGTAACCACCTGCTTCATGCCGTGCAGATGGCATTAGGGTGTCGTCCAGTCCAACCGCCGCCCCCGCACAGAAAGGCGGACAGCCTTCTGGGTCTCATCCCTGGAAATGCCATCCTGCTTCATCACATACCCACAGAATCTTCTGTGATGGCGTTAGGGTGCCGTCCAGTCTAACTGCTTACATGTCTGTAGGTAGATGGCTCAGCATTCGCTATTACCACTTATCTTTCATTGTACTATTGTTTTAGACTTAAGGTGGATATTTGGGTCGTGGTATTAAATATCCAATCCGGTGACTGAGGAAAACCATGAAAAAAACTCAGACAGATTGGTCGGTCCACGGGATTTGAACCCGGGACCTCCCAAATGCGGGCCAGAGACTTTACCGCCTGAGCCATCCCGCTCGGTATAACAAACTTCTTTAAACGAAACTACACGAATATTTTTAAGAAAATGCCGTTAGCTAAAATAACCCCTTATATTAAAAAGGTCTATAGTGTTTTTAATTTTCTTACAAACTGCTCTAACGATTTTGATTAAAATGCCTCTTATTTACATGACAAATAAAATACATATCTTGGATTTACTGGGAATATCCTGTGAAATCCTCTTCATTCGGAATGACTTTTGTATAATTGTTAAACCGTAAGAGAGAGAAAATTGTTACTACAAAAACAAAGCAGTTCTCTTTAAATCACAAATTATGTCAAATACATTTTAGTGACTTTAAATGTTATTGCTTTGAATTTTCCAATACTTTATTATACCTTTTTAAATTTCTGTCACCATTCTTTTGTTTCTCGGATGACATACAAAGAGTATGGGCATTTTAACGCCAGCATATAAAGGCACTTTTTAAAGTTTAACTATTTCTGCAAATGTTTATCTCGATTAACATGAAGCAGAAAAACACACTTTTGTGAGAATGGTTTGTGGAAGACTGGGTAGAGAAAGCGATGTGTGTATGTACGCATATAATCGCTGTAGTAAGCAATTGTTTACAGTTAATCTGTGATTCTGGCTGAGCGAAGCCGCAAGCTGAGTTTGTGCCCCTGCAAGATGATGTAGAGGTTCCCCCCTCTCTCCTCCCTCCTCTCCATGTTTCACAGATGAAGTAACACAAGCCTGACATTGAGATATATTCATCTTCACCCTCTCAAACTTTTTCAAACTTGTGAATGCGTTTTAACAAGGACTTCTTTTCTCCTTGCAACTGTTTATACAGAAGCGGGTTGTCATCGTTATAGGTCAGTGGCGCTCTCTGGCAAATCATTAGATACGTCTCTAATTTGAAAACTTTCGCTCGTATCACTTTAATCAAAACATTTTTGCTTACGTTACACAGAGAAAAAAGACTCTTCAACCGAGTATCTGAAATGTCAAGTTTACTGCTCTTTGAAGTACGCAGAAAAAGAAGCAGATCTGCTGCGTAACAGTCACACGACTTCATCTATTATATATAGTACACAAAATATTTTTGTAAAACATTATCATCTTCTCTGACTCGTACCTATAGTAGGTAAAGGAAGTCATTCTACCCAAAAATGTTATATCGAAATTTCAACGGAAATATACGTTTTGAAGACTCCTGAAAAAATTTAGAAAAAGGTCCATGTTTCTATGTGTGTCTGTGAACAACGTAACTCAAAAACAAAAAGTCAGATAAATACCAAACTTGGTATTTAAGTACAGCATCTTCCAAAGATGCCACATGGAGATTTTAAGGAAAATCCTCACATCCCAAACTACCTCTACATAGAAAAATCTGATGTGCTACACTCACATGACTTTCTCTACTCTTGTACAAACTATTTTTACAAACGCTTATTCTCCATATGCTTCATGTTAATCGAGATGTTAATCTTATTGCTAGTTTTCTTGTAGATGCAAGGGGAATTGCTAGGCTTTAAGCGATAGTCAAATGTTTTAACAGCTGGTTGCTATGTGGAGTATTTCATTCTCTTTGCATTACCAGGACAAAAAAATGAATAACGAATTTGAGAAAAAGTATAAGTGTTGGAAAATTTAAGGGAATAACCAGCAATATTTCGAAAATGGTTCACTCAACAAAAAAAAATCTGATGTGTTACACTCACATGACTTTCTCTACTCTTGTACAATCTAATTTAACGAACGCTTATTCTCCATATGCTTCATGTTAATCGAGATATCGAGATGTCAATCTTATTGGTAATTTTCTTGTAGATGCAAGGGAAATATGGTAGCTTTTAAGCGATAGTCAAATATTTTAACGCTGGTTGCTATGTGGCGCATTCCATTCTCTTTGCATGTCCAGGACATAAAAAAAATGAATAACGAATTTGAGAAAAAGTATAAGTATTGGAAAATTTAAGGAAATAACAAGCAATATCTCGAAAACGGTTCACTCAACAAAAGAAATGTATATGACCTAAGTTGTGTATTTTAACGCGATCTACATTTTTTGTGTAGTAAAATTTTGTCTATCTCTTATGGTTTACCAGTTATGCAAAAGTCGTTCACAATGAAGAATACTTTTGGAGACATTCCCAGAAAATTCGAGATATACATTTCATTTCTCATGACATTGTCTTAAACATATGATATTTTCATCAAAATCGTTAGAGCCATTTTTGAGAAAATTAAAATTTTCGAAAAATCTTCCATGTAAAGGGTAGTCTGGGGTGGGGGGATTTTCTTGAAAACCTTCGTGTCGCATCTTTGGAAGATACTGAACCTAAATACCAAGTTTGGTGCTTATCCGACTGTTCGTTTTTGAGTTATGCTGTTCACAGACACACACACAGACACACACACACAGACACACACACACGGACATGTTTCCAAAAATTTTTTTTTTGGATTCAGGAGGTGTCAAAACATGTATTTCCAGTGAAATCTCGGTATCGAATTTTTGGGTGGAATGCAATACTTCCCCTACTTACTATACGTAGTAGAGAAAGTAAAAATGTATATGACATAAATGTACATTTTTTGTGTAGTAATATTTTGTCTATCTCTTATGGTTTAGGAGTTATGCAAAAGTCGTTCACAATGAAGAATACTTTTGGAGACACTCCCAGAAAATTGAAGATATACATTTCATTTGTCATGAAAATATCTTAAACATATGATATTTTAATCAAAATCGTTAGAGCCATTTTTGAGAAAATTAAAATTTTGGAAAAATATTCCATGTAAAGTGTAATCTGGGGTGGGGGGATTTTCTTGAAAAGCTTCGTGTCGCATCTCTGGAAGATACTGAACCTAACACACACACGGACATGTTTCCAAAAATTTTTTTTTTTGGATTCAGGAGGTGTCAAAACATGTATTTCCGGTGAAATCTCGGTATCGAATTTTTGGGTGGAATACAATACTTCCCCTACTTACTATACGTAGTAGAGAAAGTAAAAAGTTATATCTTTGATTTTCCCAAAAAATGGCTCTAATGATGTTGATTAAAATTGCATAGGTTTAAGATATTTGCGTGACGAAAATGTACATCTTCAATTTTCAAGGAATATCCTCTTCTTTATTCCGAAGAAATTTTGTATTATTTGGTATCACTGATACACTCCACAAAAAATGCAGATCTCTTTAAACACAGTATTTATCTCAAATGACTGTTTTTGTCGCATTAATAATTTTTGAGATATCCGTTTTTATTGCTTTGAATTTTTCAATATTTTGTCACTTTTTAAAGTGTTGTCGCTACTCAGTTAGTATTGAAAATATTATGGAGTTTCAGGACCAATGTGTATCGACTCGCTTTTAAACAGCTGACTGTCGATTCAGTGTCCTGTTATCACTCTTGTATCCACAACGAAACGTGTAGTGAAACTATTTCTGTAAACGTTTATCTCGATCAACATGAAGTAGACAGGAAGACAAGCTTTCATAGGAATGATATGTAGAAGTTATGCACCAAAGAATAGTGGGCAGAGAAAGAACATAAGATGTTGCGCGCGCAATATCAGATTCTCAAGAAAATTCTCGCACCCAATTTAATAATTCCTGTTCTCTCAAAAAGTATTTTGGCTCTACGTACGATATTTGGATTAAAATACTGTATATTTAAGATATTTACGTAACCAATAAAATGCATATCTTCAATTTTCTGGGAATAGTCTATGTAGTCCTCTTCATTAGGAAGACATTTTGTGTAACGTAAACCGTGAGAGATACACAAAAATGTGGAATTTTTTAAATGCAGCATGATTGCACTGTGTAGGAAACGTTTATTATATTATTTATGTAAATTAAAATGTATATGAGATTAATGCCAATAGTACGCGATATTACGCAACACAGGCAAACTGGAATATAATGAATTTCTCTGTGAATATTGTCTTTAAGCTTTACAGGAGTTTGAACACAACACAGTGTCACTTTTATGGGTGCAGGGACATATGGGAATTCATGGTAATGAAAAGCCAGGCAATTTGGCTAAAACGGACTAGCTACTTTATCAATTGGACCGGAATCCATTTTCGGACTATCCTATGAATATGCTCGAGGGGTTATCAATGAGTGGTCTGCTGGAAAACATAAGAAGTACTGGGAGTCAATTGCAGGACATGGCACTCAAAAACATTCCTGATTTAAATAATAGTAGAAATCATGAACTGCTTTCTACGAGGACAATTCGGAAAGTAAACTCTGTTGTCACTAGCGCGGGAAAGGTGAGGATAGCGCCGATATTTTTACTTCGCCGTACAGCGTAATTCAGTGCGCTCCAGCCGTGCTAACGAGAACGTGGTACTGCTACGTGTTTGCTCACCATAAACTTACAA
This sequence comes from Deroplatys truncata, assembly GCA_030765065.1. Lineage (NCBI taxonomy): Eukaryota > Metazoa > Arthropoda > Insecta > Mantodea > Mantidae > Deroplatys > Deroplatys truncata. Next base: position 27,024,790 of record CM060981.1, on the reverse strand, counting down.
AATGAGGCGCCAAGTCTGGGTTGTAAGGGGGGTGATCAAAACTCTCTCATTAAAGTTATCCAAAAGTTGCTGAGTTTTTCTACTCTGTGAGGTCGACCGTTATTATAAAAAGCACAACATCGGATTTCAGCATACCGCAATGTTCGTTTTGAATAGCTCGCCTAAGGTTTATTAAAGAAGTCTTATAACACCACGCACCTGCGATTTTCTAGTTCGCCACTCATTTTGTAAGGTCATGGTGAGCGGACACGTAGCAATACGATGTTCTCGGGCTGGGCATACATAGCATTGAATCTCGCTATAGCTACAGTTCGCTACAAAATACTACATTATGTTATTACTATAAACCATAGAAAAATTAATATAGTCCCTCTGTTGGCAATTTAGGCCTATTTTAGTGGCGGTAATTTATGGTTTGGTGAAGTGAGTAGTTAGGTCGGCGCCGTGGCCGAGTGGTTAGACCGCTCGCCTCCCACCGAGGCGGCCCGGGTTCAATCCCAGGGACCTGCATGTGGGATTTGTGGTGGACGAAGCGGCGTCTGGGCGGGTTTCCACCAACTGCTCCATCATCACCTTTCCTTTCATCCATTTCACCAACATTTCGTTTCATCTACTTCCTTCATCCCATACCAGGCATTGGGCTGATCACCCATCCTGTATGTTCTGTCTGATCCATGAGTGTCTGCTCTGACCCCAGGCACCCATCTTCTTTCAACCACTTATCCAAATCTTCGCATCTTTCGAAAATTTTCTGCTGTACCCCCTGTTTTCTTAGTAGTGGAGTGCCTTTTATCACTCATTATTACTATATGATGCCGTAATTATTGACGGAAGATAACAATAATTAAATAAAGGATAGTAAGATAAAGAAATAATTGCAATAATGTATAATGTAATAAACTTGATTTGAAATGTTTGTCCGGAAAGACGAAAGTAATTAGGAAGTCAAGTTAGCGAAAGTCATTAGTGGTAGCGAACGCATTAGCTTAAAGACTCTGAGAATTCAGTTAGGTTATAAGCTCAGTACTTATGCAGTCACGTAGGCTAGAATTCCGAAAAAGAGAGGTGAAAGTTATTTCTGAGATTTTAGCCAAGCCTGGTAACAAAGTTAAGAGGCACACATAGGGGTTAAGCATTGGCCCGGGTGTGAATAATAACGCTGGTAGGAGTAATGAAGTAGGCGGAGCTAAAAGTAATAAAGGCGTGCAATTTTAGACCAAAGAGTTACTCTCTCTCTCTCTGGTACCGGCATTGATAGGTACTTACATTCATTCATGCACACCTTCGTGCACACAGTTGTGCATACTCTGACTCTGGTACCATCTTTGGTACGTACTGCTCGTATGATATTTTAGTGACGCGCTTGTGTAATATTTCGCGGCTATTGCGAGAGGTCTCGCCGATAAGCATTTTAGCGATTCACGGCAGGTTACGCTACTAGTTTCCTTTATTGCGGACACAATTATTTCCAACCGTAAATTTGATACTACAGAAGTTAGCACGTATAATAATTCAGTTGTTACAGTTCCGAGTGCTACGTTTCATAATCAGTTTCATTCTATATGTTCAAACGGTCGGCATCTTGTTTCAAAAGCTCAAGTATCAGATCACATTAAATTTCCCATACAATTTAAACTGCTGTTATCCTTTAACAATACATCCACGCATACCCTGAGAAAAATATCTCATAGCTTACCACTGGAGCAGCTGGCGCACGAGATCACGGCAGAGAATCAACAACGAAGCCGGTAAACTAAACGGCTTTGTTCCTTTATCATATGTAATTGGTTATAATTAAAATGATTAAATTAATTTTATAGAATATAACTGAAACTTTGTACATGTTTATTTTGCAATAATCATATATTTATCATTTTTAAATTAAAATTGACAAAAGTCGCTATATTTTCCTAGTTTTCCGTTCTCGGCTGGAATGTCTCCCGAAGGCTCAAATTTCGCTATGCGTAATTTGGGTTGGCAATACTGGGCGAAGTAAAAATGGCGGCGTTATCCAATACGTCTCGCGCAACGTGACAACGGGAAGGTTACTTTCCGAATGGTCAGATAGGAACAGATAACAGAATACGGCTCTCTCAAGGGACACATACAAGATGGGTAAAGAAGTTGATCCAACCTGCATAAGATGAAACGGCAAGTCATCTGTTGTGTGACTGCGAGTCACTCGAAAGTCAGAGGTTTTATGCAATTACATGATCTTAATAGGGTCTCAGTAAGAAACCAAGCCGCCTTTATAAATGATAACGAGAGACTTGGAGCTTAGTGCTTCGATAGCTCTCAAATACCCTCAGAGTCGGACAGAGAAATGCGGGGATCTTGGAGGCCATATCAATGTCTCCAGATGGTGACCGACAGTGTGTGCTGTATGATATCCAGAAGGCGTACTCACCTGCCATTGATGGGCAGAGGGAAGCCGTCCAGGGTCCAGGAGATCTGTGGCGTGGGGTTCCCGGCTGAACTACACTTGAGAGACACAGCTGGTCCAGGCTGTAACGTCTGCTCTATGAAGCTGTATAGTAACACTGGCGGCGCGTCTGAAACAAACAACACATTATCATCTTAACGTTAACTCAAGCCTTAAAATTGGGTGAAAATATTAAAAAGTAGTTAATTAGTCTTTGGTTTTTATTGTGTGTTTTTTTAAGTTTCGCCCTTAACTACAATGGTCTTATCAGGGGCCTTTTCTTCGGAACATATTATTGCCTATAGGCAATGGTGTTAACTCTATTCGCTTGTTTTTGGATTTCTGGTAAACTTTGATTTCTTTATTGGCTCACCCACACACATTGGCATTCTTATTCATACCTCTAGACTCTGGGGAGGCTGGCTACAGAAAAATTCGCCAGCCTTTATTGGATTAACATTTCATTGAGAGCTCTTAGTCGACTGATGCGACAGTATTTAAATATCTGTGTGGGCATTTAAGTTTTCCTGCAATTCTAATATTAAGTGTGGTAATCTAAAAAAATCATTGTCAGCATTTTTCAAAGCTTAACATGCTCTGCATAAAAGTTAAGGAATTACTTGTGATTTTCAGGTAAAGCACAGGAATGATTAAAGATTCTTGAAAGTGAGTATTTAATATGTTACTTTCTCTACCATCTGCTTATTTATGTACAAGTGTTGTATTCATAAACAAATCTGATGTGTTACACTCACATGACTTTCTCTACTCTTGTACAGACTATTTTTACAAACGCTTATTCTCCATCTACTTCATGTTAATCGAGATAAACTGTATCTTATTGCTAACTTTCTTGTAGATGTGAGGGGAAAATATATTTACAAGGGCAATATAGAAATACAGTAGCCTTTAAGCACATACATATCTCTTAATAGCTGGTTGCTAGGTCCAGCACCATTCCCTTTCCCACAGATTAATACTCTTTGCATATCCAAGACAAAAAAATGAATAACGAATTCCCATTTGAGAAAACAAGTATTGAAACATTTAAGCGAATAACAAGCAATATTTCGAAAATTGTTCACTCAACAAACAAAATGTATATGACATAAATTGTGTAATTTTAACGCGATCTACATTTATGTGTAGTAAAATTTTGTCTATCTCTTATGGTTTACCAGTTATGCAAAAGTCGTTCACAATGGAGAATACTTTTGGAGACATTCCCAGAAAATTCCAGATATACATTTGATTTGTCATGAAAATATCTTAAACATATGATATTTTAATCAAAATCGTTAGAGCCATTTTTGAGAAAATTAAACTTTTCGAAAAATGTTCCATGTAAAGGGTACTCTGGGGTGGAGGATTTTCTTGAAAACCTTCGTGTAGCATCTCTGGAAGATACTGAACCTAAATACCAAGTTTGGTGTTTATCCGACTGTTCGTTTCTGAGTTATGCTGTTCACAGACAGACACACACACAGACACACACACACACAACGGGCATGTTTCCAAAAATGCACAAAATATGTCAATACACAATACACAATTTATGTCATATACATCTTTTTGTTGAGTGAACCATTTTCGAGATATTGCTGGTTATTCCCTTAAATTTTTCAATACTTATTTTCTCAAATGGGAATTCGTTATTCATTTTTTTTGTCTTGGATATGCAAAGAGTATTAATCTGTGGCAAAGAGAATGGTGGTGCACCTAGCAACCAGCTATTAAGAGATATGTATGTGCTTAAAGACTACTGTATTTTATATTGCCCTTGTAAATACAAAACAAGGGGAACATAGTACGCCTTAAGCGATAGTCAAATATTTTTAGAACTGGTCGCTATGTGTAAAATGTAATTCTCTTTGCACGTCAAAAGATCGTTTCTGCAAACGTTTATCCCGATTAATGTGAAATTTATGGAGAATAAGAGTTTGTAAAAATAGTTTGTACAAGAGTAGAGAAAGTCATGTGAGTGTAGCACATCATATTTTTCTAAATATGCTTTTTATTTATTCAGGTGACCTCAAAACATCATGTATTTTCAGTGAAGTCTGATATCGAATTATAAGTAAAAAGGAAAAAAGAAAATATCATTAAATTGTTTGTTTTAATTTTTAACAGCTTATCACGTGAACGGAAAGGGAGAGGGTAGAGAGAGGAGAGATGGGGTAGTTACCTAAACAGTATATGCGATAGGTACAAAGGTATATATAACGGAGGGGTACCCAAATCCAGGGCAGAGCACCGCAAGTAGGCCGCAACGTAATTTTTTTTGCTACCCTTGGGAGGGAGGGAGGGAGGGAGGGGAGAGACCCGAAGGACGACCAGATCCAGGAGACGACGTGCGCAAGCCTGGACACGGTCCTAATGTTTCAGATCGAACGCATCCGCCACTCAAGCCCACCCAAAAGCAGAACACGGTCGCCTGGTTCTTCAACCCTGACACAAATATGAAGGAAATTGTGGGTAGAGGAAGGTCGTGGTAGAAGAGGAACCACCTTAGCATTCGCCTACCGACCCGGGGAAACCACAAAAAACACATGGTCAGTGTGTGGGCCGCCTGGAATCGAACCCGGGACCACGTTACCGCGGAGCCATGTCGCTCGTTATTGTGTGCGATAACTACAGATTCAGCTTGGCTATATGAGAAGCCTCATCTTCCAGGCTTTGGAGAGTGTATACCTACCCGCTATAACTGTCCAGTGAAAGTGGAAACTGTTGTCTTAGCTTGGTCACCGGTCATTGGCTATCACCCGCGAGCCGTGAAATGCGAGAGGACAGCTCACTCCAGTGACCACGTTACCTTCACTCCGGCGCCCAAGTCGAGAAAGACATAAAATACTTCACCAGTCGATGTTTCATCTTCCTTCGACTTGCGTTTAATGTTTCTCTTATGAGCGCAGTGAAACGTTATGTGATTCCCACAGGACTGTATGGGGGATGTTCATTGATCAGTATACATGGAACCATCTCAAGTTGAGGTACATTACTTTCATTTTTATATAACTCGAAAGTAGTGTTGGGACGATACTACCATTTCTCGATACCGATACTGATTTTGAGCACCGATATTCGATACTCGATACTCACTTTATAGAAGAAGAAACTACAAAGGCTTCTTCACTAAATTATGTTCTTATTAATAGTTTTCTGTCTATAAATGCATGTAACCACTGTATACTAGTTCCGAAATTGTTCCTGTTTCACATTATCAAATTGGCAGCATTTTTACTTTCTCTACTACGTACAGTAAGTAGGGAAGTATTGCATTCCACCCAAAAATTCCTTACCGAGATTTCACCGGAAATACACGTTTTGAGACCTCCTGATTAAAAAAAAGAATTTTTGGAAACATGTCATGTGTGTGTCTGTGTATCTGTATGGATGTGTGTCTGTGAACAGCAAAACTCAAAAAGTCGGATAGATACCAAACTTGCGACACGAAGATTTTCAAGAAAAATCTCCTCACTCCAGACTACCCTTTACATGGAAAAGTTTTCGAAAATTTTGATTCTCTCAAAACAAGATCTAACGATGTTGATTAAAATATCATATGTTTAAGGTATTTTTATGACAAATGAAATGTATATCTTGAATTTTCTGGGAATATCCCGAAAAGTTCTCTTCATTGTGAATGGCTTTTGCAACTGGTAAACCGTAAGACATAGATAAAAAATTTTGTACACAAAAAATGTAGATCTCGTTAAAACACAATTTTCCATTTACAGGTTTTTCTGGAGTGAACCATTTCCGAGATATTCCTTGTTATTTGTTTCAATTTTTCAATACTTATACTTTTTCTCAAATGGGAATTTGTTATTCTGTTTTTTATGTCCTGGACATACAAATAGAATGGAATGCGCCGCATAGCAACCAGCTCTTAAAATATTTGACTATCGCTTAAAGCCTACCAATTCCCCTTGCACCTACAAAACAATTAGAAATAAGATTAACATCTCGATATCTCGATTAACATGAAATATATGGAGAATATATGGAGAGCACAGGACCCCACCAGATACAACACTGGCTTGGAAAAGCTTGCGTGACGTCCCCAAAAATGCTTGGAAAAACATGTTGACTATGTAGAAAGGTAACAGAAGGATTGTACAATATAAATAAAATTAATTCAACATCATCAATTGTGTTTAATGTTTTTTATAAAATAGGGAAAGCTACTTATCGGACGACCCTCGTATATTGGGCGTGAAAGACCGGTAATTTTGCTCAGAGGCCTCTTTATCAGGCTCGAGGTTGTTTTATGTGTCGTAAATCTACGACACGGGACCAGCGGCTTTACTTCCCTTCCGATGGAAGCCATGCTAAGGATTTTTACGCCCGAAAAATCCATGCCCACCGCCGGGTTTGAACCCGCGACCTCGGGAACTAGAGGCGAGCATGGTAACCACTACACCACGGAGGACGACGTAATCCTCTGTGAATGATGTAGTGACACCAGGTAAATTTATAATAAACCACAGTGAATGTGAAATGATGTGTATTTTCTTATGAATATCCCACGCCTGGCTTTAAATGTGCAGCTAAGGTCCTGGTCCTCTCGTTGCCACTACAGTTACGTGCCCCAGTGTTTATGCCGGGGTAACCTAATTAATATCTAACTGCAAAACCTTTTGGCCTCACTCCGGTATATAACAATATAGCGGCCCGCTTCCAAACATCTATCAATTCAGCTTCCTTTATTCCTGTTGTACCTACAACAAAATGTGTAATTAAACAATTTCTACCAATGTTTATCTCAATTAATATAAAGTAGATAGATAAATAAGCCTTCGTAAGAATAGTTTGTACAAGTTATAAAAATATAAACGATAATGGGTAGAGAAAGTGATGTGAATACAACCATAGAATTTTTCTGTTATGCACTTTAGAAACACGCGCACGTGTAAACCTTAAAACGTGTGTTTCCGATGAAATCTTGATAACGAATTTTTGGGTGAAGAGAATACTTCCTCTACTTGCTATAATACTAAGTATTAGGGTGTGTTTATCGGAGAGGGACACCTCGTCACTAGATGTCCCTAATATTTCCAGTTTGAACATCCGCGCACCAGTAGAGGTGAAGAATCCCGAAAGAGAACGCCCCCGGGCGTTCACGGGGAGAAATCTTTCCAATGCGCAAGTAACTACGCCATCTACCCGACATTTCCAGCATCGCAGGATCCGAAGACACATCTAAAACATGAAAGGGAGAGATGAAATGATAAGAAGGAGAAATCGTGATAGAATACACCACCCCGGTATTCGCCTAGGCCACCAGGAGAAAACCACGAACAAATGAATTATCAGAGTGGGTGGTAAGCCGGGTATCGAACCCGAGACCTGCCGAATGCGGGCTGCCTGAGCCATCCCGCTCGGTATAATACTAAGTAGCAGAGAAAATAAAAACTCCCGTCATTATATGGAACCGCCTGTTTCACACATAGACACACGCAAACGCAGGTTCTCTGCCTGAAGTACTGAATGTGTTTAAAATTATTGATAACTGATTTCACTGACTTTCACACTTCACTATTCCATAATTGTAGTCAATCAGGGCGTGGCAAAGCTAAAATATCAAAGCCAATTCTGCATTTGATCGATTGATTCAATAATCGAAGTGGAACTTTGATTTTTCATATGTCAAAGGGGATGAAATTAGGGAAGAGGGTAGTTTTCACAGTTTTAAGGTAGATTTTTTCACCCTCAACGCCTATTAAATACACTATACATAGCTTATATAAAGTTATCTGGATATTACTTCATTGATGGAAGTAATATCCGAATATGAATCATTTGTGTTTAAAAAAGAAATCTGATGTGTTACACTCCCATGACTTTCTCTTCTCTAGTACAGACCATTTTTACGAACGCTTATTCTCCATCTACTTTATGTTAATCAAGATAAACATTTGAAGAAACTATCTTATTGTTAAATTCCTTGTATGTGCAAGGGGAATATGACAGGCTTTAAGCGATAGTCAAATGTTTTAAGAGCTGGTTGCTATGTGGCGCATTCCATTCTCTTTGTATGTCCAGGAAGTAGAAATAAAAAGGAATAACGAATTCCCATTTGAGCAAAAATCTAAGTAAAACAAACAGCAAGAAATATCTCCCAAAAACAAACAAATAAACAAAAAGTTGTGTGCTTTAACGAGATATACATTTTTTGAAATTTTGTCTGTATTTTACGGTTTACCAGGTATGCGAAAGTCATTCAGAATGAAGAGGGCCTTACATTTCCATAAAATTCAAGATATATTTCTTTTGCCATGAAAATATCTTAAACATATGATATTTTAATCAAAATCATCAGAGCTATTTTTGAAAAAAATTAAAATTTTCAAAGAATGTTCCATGTAAAGGGTAGTCTGAATGGGGGAATTTTCTTGAAAATCTTCGTGTCGCATCTTTGAAATACTGAACCTAAATACCAAGTTTGATATTTATCCGACTTTTCGTTTTTGAGTTATGCTGCTCACAGGCATGCAGATACACAGAAACATACACAGAACTTTTTCTAAAGCGGCTTTTTTCAATTCAGGGGGTGTCAAAACATGTATTTCCGGTGAACTCTCGGAATCGAATTTTTGGGTGGAATACAATACTTCTTCTACTTACTATACGTAGTAGAGAAAGTAAACAGCATTTTTGGAAACATGTCCTGTGAGTGTCTGTGAACAGTATAACTCAGAAACGATGTTCGGATAAACACTCAACGTAGTTGAGACAAAAGTTTACTGCACAAAAAATGTAGGTCGCGTTAAAATACACAATTTATGTCATATGCATTTTTTGGAGTTGAGTGAACCATTTCAGAGATATTGCTTGTTATTCCCTTAAATTTTCCAATACTTATACTTTTTCTTTTATGGGAATTCGTTATTCATTTTTACTTTCTCTACTACGTATAGTAAGTAGGGGAAGTATTGTATTCCACCCGAAAATTCGATACCGAGATTTCACCGGAAATACATGTTTTGAGACCGCCTGAATCCAAAAAAGGCATTTTTGGAAACATGTACGTGTGTGTCTGTGTGTCCGTGTGTGTTTGTGTGTCTGTGTGTGTGTCTGTGAACGGCATAACTCAGAAACGAACAGTCGGATAAACACCAAACTTGGTATTTAGGTTCAGTATCTTCCAGAGAGACGACACGAAGGTTTTCAAGAAAATCCCCCCACCCCAGATTACCCTTTACATGGAATATTTTTCGAGAGTTTTAATTTTCTCAAAAATGGCTCTAACGATCTTGATTAAAATATCATATGTTTAAGATACGTCTATGACAAATAAAATGTATATTTTGAATTTTCTGGGAATGTCTCCAAAAGTATTGTTCATCGTGAACGCCTTTTGCATAACTGGTAAATCATAAGAGATAGACAAAATGTTACTGCACAAAAATGTAGATCGCGTTAAGATACACAATTTACGGCATATACATTTTTTTTGTTGAGTGAACAATTTTCAAGATATTGCTTGTTATTTCCTTAAATTTCCAATACTTATTTTCTCAAATGGGAATTCGTTATTCATTTTTTGTCTTGGATATGCAAAGTGTATTAATCTGTGGCAAAGGGAATGTTGCTGCACATAGCAACCAGCTATTAAGAGATATGTGTATGCTTAAAGGCTACTGTATTTCTATATGGCCCTTGCAAATACCAAACAAAGGAGAACATAGTACGCCTTAAGCGATAGTCAAATATTTTTAGAACTGGTCCTATGTGTAAAATGTAATTCTCTTTGCATGTCAAAAGGTCGTTTCTGCAAATGTTTATCTCGATTAATATGAAATAGATGGAGAATAAGAGTCTGTAAAAATAGTTTGTACAAGAGTAGAGAAAGTCATGTGAGTGTAACACATCAGTGCAAAGAACACGGAACTTCGAAGCCATCACATAGAAAACTGCTTTTTAAACATCCGACTACCTTCAACGAAATGTATTCTGAAAGTTTATCTCGATTATCAAGAAGTAGATAGGTAGACCGCCTCTGTGGTGGTGGTAGCGTGTCTGCCTTACATTACAAGACCTCCCGAGTTCGAATCTGGGTGAGGTAAACTCCTGAAGAGACGAATACCGGATAAATTTTAAGCTCTAAGGACTCCGGGCTCGTTTGAGGATCATTTCATCCTTTTCATTCATCGACCGGTTGACCTAACAGGTCATAGGACGTTAAACTTAAAAAAAAGAAAAAGAAGTAGATAGAAGAACAAGCCTTTGTAGTTTCTGGAAGAGTGAGTAGAGAAAATTGCGTGAATTATACTATTTTACACATGTTTTGGTGGAGTAACAACAAGTGTTTTGTGCTCCATGTCATTCTCAACTAAAAGACAAGATCTTCTTTGTAAGCACATTGTAGTCGTTTGTGATTCTACTTTCATAATATTGCTATGAACTTGATTATTTTTGAATGTATGGGAGTTAAGCTGCCTATTTCGGCCATGTTCACGTTTACGAATACCGACCGTGGAGCGGTTGGATTGTAGGAATGTGGTCAAGAGATGAAAGTGCTATTGTCATGTAGGTCAATTTGATTTGTCCACTTCAGTTCATTTATAGCGATGTAGAGGGCCAGCGCTTTCATTCCATATCGATGTTTGGACTCCAACATTTCGAAATGGTATGCTTAACTAATTAATGTTACTCAAACTTGATTTGCATTTGTTTCAAAATATCGCAAGTAGCACCCTTTAGTTCCACCGCGGAGTACCCATCAGCGTCCGTGCAACTCGCCGACAGCTGTAAGTACGCACTCGAGGTTATATATATGTACGAGGGCTGACCAACAAAGACTGGGACTGATTTTTTCCTGTAGCTTCCGTGATAGTTTCGTATCTGTAACATAAATATTTGAAAATCGCGGGTTTTTATGTATAATGTTGGTAGGCGGCAGCACCCTCGTATTGGTAGGTTGGTAGTAATGCTCTATTTTGTAGACCCTACGTGCATTTCGCATACCAGACAATGGAGGTGATGCATTTTTAAATTGATTATCACCGGAGATGAGTCATACCTGCATCATTATGATCCTGAAGGAAAACAAGCCAGCCCGGTGTGGAAATCGCCAGGTTCTCCAACGCCAAAAAAGGCAAAAGTTGTTCCATCTACAGGGAAAGTGGTGGTGATCACATTTTTTTTTACTGTAATGGAATGATTTACCAGCATGCAGTTCCCCCTCACACTACTGTTACAGCAGCATACTACACGTAAGTATTGGCTACGCTGAGGAAGCACATTGCAAAGAAACGACCAGAGCTTTCTCGGACTGGATGGCGACTTCATCATGACAATGCACGGCCTCACGTCGCAAATCAAGTCATGCAGTTTCTGGCTCGATTCAACATTACCTGTGTACCACATCCATCTTATAGCCCCGATCTTGCACCCTGTGACTTTTTTTTATTCCCATCACTAAAGGCAAAGCTTAGGGGTATTCGATTAGAGAACTCTGAAGCAGTGCTCAAGAAAAGTGAGGCGATTCTCAAGGACCTGACAAAGAATAATCTGCAGCACGTGTTCAAGGACTGGCAGAGACGCTATAAAAAGTGCATTGAAGTAGGAGGGGACTACTTTAAAAAGATCTTGTAAACATTGAATTGGAGTAATAAACATCTGTGAAAAAAAATCAGTCTCAATCTTTGTTGATCAGCCCTCGTATATAGGATTTTGAAGGACACTTGTCAACAGTTTAGTTGAAATCGGTACAAAATTAAGCGTAGTTAAGATAAATAACCTCCAAATTTGGAGGCGTGCTTTTAAAGTGCCTTTTTATATTCTGCCGCTGCAGTCGCGATTTTGGGCATGCACAATCATTTCCTTCACTCATCAGAAAGTCAGACGCAGCTGTGAGAGATCGTCATTTTGTGTTTCCCTGTTGTTAGAGCATTTCGAAGTGTTCAGAACACTCGAACGACCCTCCGACTGTAAAGTCAGATCAGTGATTCGTCTTTGATTGCGAGAAATGTTACGTCAGCAAAGATTCATCGCCAGTTGTGTGAGGTTTATGGAGAAACAATAATGAACGATAGAATGGTGAGGAAGTGCGTTACACGGTTTAACGAAGGTCGTGGAAACGTGCATGATGAGCCGACCGTCTGTGATCACGGATGATTTTGTGCAAACTGTGGAAGAAAACATTTCAAAGACGATGGTGTGAAACAAGAAGTGCAGACTTGTCTTTCATCACAGGCGGCATCATTCTTTGACGATGGGACACAAAAACTGGGTTCGAGTTACGACGAGTGCCTGAATTACGCCGGTGACTATCTGGAGAAGTATTGTAAAGCCCTTTGTACACGATCACATTTTTCTCAAATTCAATACTTTACAAGACCTTTCAAGAGTTGTCACAACTTTACAACATTTCTTGTCAAATTGCTTCAATACTTCAAAACTCTTTGAAAGCCTTGAAAGCAAATAAGGATATGTTTTAAACGATCAAAGATTTGACAATGATTTGATGGCTTTAGCCAATGAAATGCGAGTATTTACAGTGCCTCATGAAATCTGCAACATGTCGGAAAGCGAAAAGTAAACAAAAATGTCTACCCGGCCAAGGTATGCTATATGCGAACTGATTAGGTTATACATAAACTGGTCATGTCCGTATGTCTAGGACTCTGTGGGTTATCACAAGATGAAGGCATATGAAGAAATAATTGCCAGGCAGCAGATTTCCGAGCTAAGTATACATTAATGCAATGTTATATATTGTGGTTAACCTATCAGTTGGTGTTATTTCCATTGTATTCCATAATCATAATGTGATTTCATTGGATATAATACGTGAAAGTGCTACATAATATTGCATATAACAATATTTCATTGCGAATTGTTATATCATGACGCAAATAGTAAATTGCTTTGTGCGTGATAAATTATTTATTAATGTGTTCTGAAGGGTTTCAGTTTGCAAAAAGACTTGTAAATACACATTTATGACATTGTCACGTCTTTGTCCAATCTTGCCACATATCGAAAAATCTGATGTGTTACACTCACATGACTTTCTCTGCTCTTGTGGTTCACTCAACAACAAAAATGTATATGACATAAATTGTGTATTTTAACGCGATCTACATTTTTTGTGTAGTAAAATGTTGTATATCTCTTATGGTTTACCAGTTATGCAAAAGTCGTTCACAATGGAGAATACTTTTGGAGACATTCCCAGAAAATTCAAGATATGCATTTCTCATGAAAGTATCTTAAACATATGATATTTTAATCAAAATCGCTATAGCCATTTATGAGAAAATTAAAATTTTCGAAAAACGTTCCATGTAAAGTGTAATCTGGGGTGAAGGGATTTTCTTGAAAACGTTTGTGTCGCATCTCTGGAAGATACTGAACCTAAATACCAAGTTTGGTGTTTATCCGACTGTTCGTTTCTGAGTTATGCTGTTCACAGACACACACACACACAGGCACACACAGACGGATATGTTTCGAAAAATACTTTTTATGGATTTAGAGGGTCTCAAAACATATATTTCCGGTGAAATCTCGGTATGGAATTTTTGGGTGGAATACAATACTTCCCCTACTTACTATACGTAGTAGAGAAAGTAAAAGCTTTAGTAAGAATAGTTTCTATATTCACTAATAAACGATAGAGGGTAGAGAAAGTAATGTGAATGCATCACATAATAATTTTTTTAATTATCAGTTATGTCAGTGGCCGAAACCCTCTTAGCGTTTTTATAGACTCCTATTCCAAAGAGTTACTGCGTAGTGTAATGTTTTCAGTTCACGCGGGAACCGGGCCTCGGTTCCCCACCATATAAGAAATTTAAATTTAACTTATTCAGCCTTAAATGAGCTAAATGTGCTGGCACACACAAATTTATTGTTTTCCTGGGAACGTCTTAAGATATCATTACAAATTAAAACACAAGAACTAACATTAAATAAATAAAAGCTTAGGAAATTTTATAGACCAACAAAATACCCTATCACCCAACATAACAATAAAACCACACTCATATTTAAATGACGAAAGAACAAGTAAAGAAGTGAAACAGTGTTGCTAAGCAAATTTTAATGGATGTAATTTGTTTGAAATCGATTCAGATTTAAATATTTCTACTAACACCAGAGTGCAGGAGACAACATGATATGAAAGCACATGAAATGTAACGTTATGTGTACATATAGGATTTTATTTTTATAGTTTCATTTGTATAGCCCCATTTAATTCTGTGGTGGCGGCTTCGAGTTGAGAAACAAATGATGGTGTTATTACTATCTGAATTGTAGGTTTTTTAACGTTGTTTATTTTCATTAACTTTTACATTGAATACACGACACGGCTTTCCGATTTCATATTAGCAAACTGTTGTTTATTATTTTGTTTATTATATTTTAAACCTTACTCCGATTGACGTTTTTAAAGTTACAATATATATATGTTTTCTCACTCATAAAATTCAAACAAAATTTGTATAAATCACTTTGCAAATGTTCTTACACCAACATAAATAACAACGAAAATTTTGAATGGCTCTGTACGAAGAGCGCAATGAATGGTTGGAACGTCCATGGATGTTCATTTGAGTATCAAGTTACGTTTTGTAATTGGGAACCAACATTTTTTATTTTGTTTCCTTATTCCTCATCAAAAAATAAACAGCTTTTTATAAACCATTCTGTAATGAGAAAACAACACGCAAAATTTAGGTTCCCATTTAAAAAAAATTAAATTGACCCTGAAATGACCATCATAACGTCCTCCAAACAAAACACGACTAATGGCATTTACTTTCTCCCATAACATCAAGCAACTTTCATTCAAGACATTTCCTTCTACAACGTTTAGTTTTGGAGGTATGGTACAGTCTCATCTTAAATGGTCCACCCTGTATATACACTGCCGTTTGCGAAAATTGCAACATCAAGAAGGAAACGCATGAATTTAATATCACAGGTTAGGTATATGACAAGTAACATGATAAACTTTTCAAATCTATACATGACCTCTGAGCCCTAATATTCAGTATTTGGTGTGGCCTCCATGTGCTGCAATTGGAGCTGCTGTACGGCGTGGTATTGAATCAAAAAGTTCCTGAGAGACTTCCCTCCACACAATTTGTATTCGGGCTCACAAATCCGTGACACTGGTTATTGGAGGACCGTGACGCCGACCAACCATATCCCAGACATGTTCGATGGGCGACATGTCAGGCCAGGGAAGCAATGGTACCCGTCGCTCTTCGAAGAAGACTTGTGCATTCCTCGCAATATGTGGCCCGGCATTGTCCTGTTTAAATGTGACCTGTGGAGATGCCTGAAGCAGGGGGAGCACCTCAGGCTCTACAACCACCGTAAGGTACCGGTTGTTGTTCAAAATACCCTCAATTCGTAGGAGGCGAGATCGGTTGTTGTAACCAATGGCGTCCCAAACCATCACACTTGGTGTTTGTCCGCTATGCCGCTCAACAATGCAACCCTCCAGGTTGGGCTCACCACGGTACCGCCGGACACGTATGCGGCCATCACTGTAGGACACTTTGAAGCAGGATTCGTCCGAAAAGACTACATTTTGGCACTCAGCACCCCAGTGACGGTGTTCACGTGCCCATTACAGTCGGAGGAGCTTATGGTTTCTGGACAATGGAAGCCGACGTAATGGCATGCATGCAACCAGTCCAACCTGCAGCAGACGGCGACGAAGCGTTGATGCAGACAAGTTCACACCTGTTGCAGTGCTCCAGTGTCGAAGCAACACTGTGGATGAAGCTGTACGGTCCGTTATGGCCATGCGGACAAGATGACGGTCATCCCGTGCTGTGGTCATGTTCCGTGGTTCAGTACCCATTCTTCGCTGCGTACGACCTTCATCTATCCACTGCTTCCACACACGCATCACTGTCGCAGCAACATGCACTGTGCGAGCCGAAATGTCACAGTATGACAAAGCACCGTTTGAATTCACTCACATGCCGATATGGCTCCCTTTGACGTCGACGAGGCATACTGGCACTCACCTTATTGTTTCCACCTTGTTTGACAGCTCTGCTCTGACTACACTGGGCGCAACACTGACCTTGTCGGACCGACACGAGAGGGCTCTGCTCGGCCTACGTGTACCCCATCTCTCTGCAAACCTAATCACTTATTGCTTGTACACTCTTCTACACTTTCACCAAGCTTGGAGTTATTCGGGAAATTCTTTCTTGGTGTTGCAATTTTCACAAACGGCAGTGTATATAAGAGTACATTTATGTATTAGCTGGCTGCCCAACCTAACAGGATAACTTAGCGACAAATTAATTTCATTTATCTCCCCCTCCCCGTTCTTTATGAAATTATTGTACAATGGTGTATAAGATTTTTATGGTTAATCCTCCCCTTCATCCCCTATAACTGTAATTTCGTACACCCTAGCTATTCCTAATAACGGATGAACACCGACAAAACATCTGATTTCCTTAATCCTCCTCCGGTCTTCCAAGTTCTGGAAATGATGCATTGCCTATGGTGGTGGAACAATCATCGTCGGAATGGTCGACTAACTTGTTAGATAATATTAGTAGGTGACATTTTAAAGCTTTAGTACTTTCTCTTTGGTCTCGTATGTAATTATTTAGTGTACTATGCTAACGAACTTCATTACACCATAAGCACAAGGGAAATAAATCAAAACGTTGAGGCAATATTTTATATCATAACATGCTGTGAATGCTAGAGTGATTGTAGTGTAAATTAATATTATTGTATGCACATGATTTTAGATGTTTGTTAGCCATAAGTATTGTTAGGAAATAAGTTTACACGGCCTTACTGAAACTCACAATAGAAGTGGGTAACAATAAACCGAGGGGCGGAGTTGTTTATCACTAAGAAGAAACAAATGACGTCAGGGTAGCGTGCCTTTCTTTAGGAATGGAGGGAATATCTTCCCTAGAGTATATATGTTAGTATAACTGGCGCAACAGTTCTAGACATGTGAAAATCTTCATGACAGCTATGAAGCGAGTTACATACCAGATCAGTAGGTGACCGGTCGTCTGCTGCTGCAGGAGTGCGTGGGACAGTCATCGTCAAATATCCGCACAATGGTTATGCACTGCAATGCGCTGATAAACTTAGTTATATACAGTATATTAAAATCCACGCTGTAAAAAGCGCTTAATATAAAAAACACTGTCTATCATTGCCTCCAATTCTTCCACACCTAACAACCCTTCCTCTTCAGCGGAATCACTCACATTATTGCTGTCATCACTGCTGTCACTACTTTCTGCACCATTATCCTGGATGAGAATTATTTCTATTTGATTTTCTGCAATTCCGTATTTTTCGAAATAATGATTCTTAATTTATTCAACATGTCGACATAAATTTTCCCATTCTGGCCTTCGAATTTCAGCAAATTGCTGGCGTTATAACTGCTCCACATATTTTAATTTAAAAGTGATATTTCTGCATGCCACCCATTTTTTGATATCAGCCCAGATTAATTCGATTGGCTTTAGATCTGGGCGATACGATGACAGTCTAACTACATTATGGCGATGTTGTATTACTATCTGGTCAAGTATGTATGACCTCTGAAGCTGTTTGTTGGCTTTAATTAAGTTATATAGCTTTGTTTTACTCATGCTTTCATCTAAAGCTTTATTATGTCTAAGTAATCAAGCTCTCATTTCTTCTTTCAAGGAATTTGAGGTAGGTGGTTTGTCAATTGAGTGTTGACGCATTGTGAAGCATTGTCGATGACCAGAACAGACCCAGCAGACATATTAGGTATCAACATGGCGTTGATTCACTTCATGTACTTTTCTGTATTCATTTCTTGATGAAAATCTGTTGTTTTTGCAACTTGTAAAAGAAGGGCATTTGGAACGAAGCCGATCTTTCCAACAGCACGAACGATAATAAGTATTTGCCCTTTGGCAACAGGTGCCTGCAAACCTAATTCGCTATCGTCCTTCCAACTTTTAGATGCTGTATGACTGCTGTGTATGTATGACTCATCTTCATACACTATAGATTTTTTCTGAAATTTGTAGCACCACCTTGAAAATTGATGCTGATATAAGTACACATTCATATAAGCACATATAAAATTATAGTCATTTGGAAAGGTAGAATCAGACTGAAAAATTAAATAACATAGCCGGGATTTGAACCACGGATCTTAGGCTTTCCGTGCCGTTGCTCTAACCGACTAAGCTATCATGGCAACATTTACTTATTATTTTTAATTTTTTATTTTATTATTATTTTTTATTTATTTATTTATTTTGCTTTTCTGTTAGAACTCTTCTATTTGATTTCGGTTTCTTCCACTTGAACACTAAATCCTTAATAATTTTTCTGAGGTTTTTAGCACCATCTTGAAAGTTTCTGCTGTCTTTCAGCTTGATGAGCAATCTGCTTATTGTTAGCACAGTTTTTTCTTATACATAGGAATTGTGAATCGTGCGCCGAATGACGCATTCGAAATCGTCTATTTCTGTAATACGTTTAGGGACCTTATGTTTCTTCCCAGGCGTGTCAAATGGCATTCTTTCATCCATATGTTTTTTTTTCTTATCTTTGAGAACTCTGGAAACGGAACTCGGTGAAACACCAGTTGCTTTGGCTACTCTTTCACTCTCTTAAGGCTTTTGTGGAACTCGGATGAACATATATTTTCTTCCTTCATCTCTGCTTCTTGAAGTCGAGGACATTTGCAATTATTTCCCTACTTTATCTGTGTAACACCTTAGCACTAAACTTTGAAAACGTAGGAGCCATGGTTATAAATATAACAAATATAAAGTGAGTACCATTTAGATACTGCTCTCTTTAAAATTACAACCAGATGCAGACACTTTCTATGCAGACTGTATGTGTTACGCACTGTGAGTAAGCAAAGGTGTTATATCGTTTTCGTTGATTAAGCTAAACATAAACCATTCCTAGGCTCGGCAGCTGGGGTAGCAATCAAGGTCACGATTCCAGAAGTTTTGCGCGAGTAATAGCAGTGATTGGCTGACCAAAATAGACGCTAAACTGGGCGCGATTTGGTAATCAACAGCAGCTCTATTATAATGTTTAGGCAATTCGAGGTGAAGGAGTATATATTCTCGAGCCATAAGCAAGTTTCGCACAGTTCGGAAGAATCTCTCACGAGATCCACGTCACACAGTCCTAAGGAATCTCTCACGAGGTGCACGTCGCACAGTTTGGAAGAATCTCTCACGAGATCCACGTCACACAGTCCTAAGGAATCTCTTATGAGGTGCACGTCGCACAGTTTGGAAGAATCTCTCACGACATCCACGTCACACAGTCCTAAGGAATCTCTCACGAGGTGCACGTCGCACAGTTTGGAAGAATCTCTCACGAGGTGCCCTTCGCAGAATTAGTTACAAAAGTGTAAAGTACGCGAAATAATTGGTTCTCGGCAACTGAAACGACTGTAGTTACATTCGGAAATCTCACAGTTTCAGTCAGGCGTGTATAGAGATTAAATATGTGAATTATTAATTAAGTGTGACGGCAATAAAAGTGTAGAAATAAATTCTTTTATCAGTGTTATCTTTTAGCAACAACTCCTTTCCGTTTACACACCCTGCTTAGAGACACTTCGACTGAGTTGTAATAGCTAGCCGGAGGACAAAGAACCCAAATTTAAAATAATAAAACAAGAGGCGCTCAACAAATAAGGTAACACAAGATATTGAGAATTGCGACAAACTTTCTTACATGAAGGTTATTAATGTATTTTGTAGTCGATATTGCATACATATTGTACCATTATAAGTAGATTCTCTTTTGTTTTGCTACGTCTCAGTTGCTAAATCGTGACTATCTACATATAATATATTGCTTGGAATGAAATATCTATGGAATTTGTCTTATTTTACTTGCATATTCTGTGGAATAACAACAGCTATTTTCTACTACATGGTTTCTCCTCAACTAAAAGTGTAAGCCTTTTTCGTAAGTATGTTCTTTTATAACATCAATGTTCGTATTTAAGTACAAGGGCTTTGTAAATCTTTTTTAATCTTTAAGATATTTATGAAATGAAACTAGATTGTCTTTTATAGCACCAACTGTGTTAGAAAGACTTGGACTGTTCAATGGTGGAAGAATTATTAAAATCGGTTGGTAGTTTTCGTGATTACCCTATATACACCACAAATTTTCCCTCTTTATGATATTAATATAGGTTTATCCTTCCCTTTACGTCATGCACATCCAGACGTGTGTCACTGGCAACTCTAGTAGGAAACATTTTCGTGAACTTGACAGGTTGTAATTTCAACTCCTGGCTGATAAAAAGCACGGACATTAAGAGGGCGGAGAGGTAAAAACAAAGCCGTCCGTACAGTATCACAAACAATATAGATGGTCACGACCTAACAGCTAACTAAAACAGACGACTGCTAAGCGAGGTACGTATAACGATGTAATATGCATGTGATTCAAGCGCTGTGCAGCTTACAGTTAGCCCCAAAACCTCCCAATAACCTACATTGTGACGCATGCAGTGAAGCTGGTCCTTCCTTTCTTTACGCGCACCTCACCTTGTGTTTTAAAGAGACAACCCTCAAGCATTTATTATAATTTCTTCGATAGTGAAAAGCGCTTTTCTTCTCGACGGGCATAGACGATTAAAATGTCGTATGTCTGAGATATTAATGTGACAAACAAAATGTATATCTTGATTTTTCTATGAAGTCTAAATCCTAATGGAACATTCTGGCGTATTATTAATTTTATTGTCACTACCAGACGCACTGTTGCATTGTATTGTTGCTACCAGACGTAGCATTATTGTGTCTCTTTTTTTTTACTGCGAAGTCCTCACCTTAACAATGCTGCTAAAAGATGTGCAGGTGCAGAGTTTTTTTTACTTATTTAAAATAAAATGTGTTTATTTTTTAATTTTTTTACAAATAGTTCACAATTTTTTTATTTTCTTTCAAATTCATTTTTTATTGTAACTGCTGCTGGGTTATTATACTTTATTTAGTAAATAACGTTAAGAACACCAAGAAACAAATATCATGTTTTTTTAATTTTACTTTTTAGGGATAGGTTTTAGGATAATATGAAAACTACTACACAAGAAGTATAGATCTCTTTTTTGTTTCTCTCTCTTCTTCTTTTCCCTACTCTTATCATATGCCCTCCTGATCTTTAGTAATATTTCGGCTTAACGGTCTTTCCTTTCGTCGCGGACCACGCCAAAGGGGAAGATCTATTTGAAACTGTCTGGTACGATGTCAACCCTGTCTGGATTTGGCTAGACACGGTTGGGGGGGGGGAAGAAGCGTCACTCTAGAGGAACAGGTCGTTGGATCCAGACACGTGTGTGGCCGGTCTACGGTGTTGTGGCATCTTCCTCCATCCTGTTTCCTATGTTCATTATGTAGAGTCGCCAAACGTTTCGTGAATAAATCCTATGTATGTGAAGGTAATGTGTGTTATGTACTCTTTCAGTGTAATATAAAACCCACGCCTTCCCCTTAATTACACACCAAGGTCCAGGACTTTTGCTGCCAGTGAGTTTCGCCACCCCTCTCCCTTCCATGTGGATGTTGGGGTGATCTAAATTCAATCATTTTCAGGTAATCTTTTGGCCTTCACCCCAACATGTAACAATATTAGCGAGTTTTATAACAGAAGTTTACTACAGGAAATACACTCATCTAGTAAAATATGTAACTTATGTTAAATTGCTTTCTTTGGTAGTGTTAAAAAGCATACCCTGCGCTGAATTTTTTGACATTAACAAGTAAATTTGTTTTTACTTTGTTAACCTAGTAGAAGTACCCTATTTCACCCAAACATATAAGATCAACATTTCACGGACATGCATGTTTTGACGTCCCCTGAATAAAAAATGTACCTTCTCTATTACTTGTCTGTACTTAAGCAGGGGAAGTATTGCATTCCACCCAAAACTTCAATATAGAGATTTCATCGCAAGTACATGTTTTGAGGTCCCCTGAGTAAAACAATCATTGTTTCCCCTACCCGTACATAGTAGCCAGAGAAAGTATTGCATTCCACCCAAAGTTCGATATCGAGATTTCATCTGAAATAAATGTTTTGAGGTCATTAAATAAAAAGAACGTTTTTGCTTTCTCTATCATGTATGTAGTAGTAGAGAAGATATTTTATTCCACCTAAAAATTGGATATCGAGATTTCACCAGAAATACATGCTTTAAAGTCCCCGAGTAAAACGAATATTTTTGTTTTCTCTACCACGTACATAGTAGAGAAGGTTGTCACTAGAAATATATATTTTATGCTCCCAGAATGCAAAGCGAGATCTTTTACTTTCTCTACTACGTAAAGTAAGCAGGGGAAGTATTGTATTCCACCCAAAAATTCGATACCGAGATTTCACCGGAAATATATGTTTTGAGGCCCCCTGAATCCAAAAAAAGCATTCTTGGAAACATGTTTGTGTGTGTCTGTCTGTGAACAGGGTAACTCAGAAACGAACAGTCGGATAAACACCAAACTTGGTATTTAGGTTTAGTATCTTCCAGAGATGCGACACGAAGGTTTTCAAGAAAAACCCCCCACCCCAGATTACCCTTTACATGGAACATTTTTCGAAAATTTTAATTTTCACAAAAATGGCTCTAATGATTTTGATTAAAATATCATATGTTTAAGATATTTTCATGACAAATAAAATGTATATCTGGAATTTTCTGGGAATGTCTCCAAAAGTATTCTTCATTGTGAACGACTTTTGCATAACTGGTAAACCATAAGAGATAGACAAAATGTTGCTACACAAAAAATGTAGATCGCGTTAAAAGAGACTTTTTCAAAGTGCAAAGTCACCGTTGTTTTGTTTCTAGTAGTCATACAAACACTATGGAAGTTCAAAGCCAGCATATAATAACCGCTTTTTAAAGATTCAGCATGTGTTCCTCTTGCTCCAGCAGGGAAATGTGTAATGGAACTATTTCTGTAAAGTAGGTAGAGAAATACTCATGTGAGTGTAACACGTCAGAATTTTTGGTTTGTTTGGACAGAAGGCAATTCTCAATGCAATGTTTGGTGTAGGATGGATATAGTAAGAAGCAGTCTGTACGGACCAGAAGATAGTGCAGTCTTATGACCGGGAGCTGTAAGCTGTGAAGTGAGCGGTGATTCACACACTCGCACTGATGGATGCTTTTCTCGCTTCCCTGAGCTTAAGGAAAGGAAGGAAGAGGGGCGTCCTGAGTAACAGACTTGCAGGGCCGTGTCCAAATCTGTTATATACGCTCCGGTTACTGCCGTGACAGATGGTACGGTCATACTCCCTTCTAGCAATACTCTGCAAAATTTTACATTAAAAATCTGATGTGTTACACTCACATGACTTTCTCTATTGCTAATTTTCTTGTAGATGCAAGGGGAATATGGTAAACTCTAAGCTATAGTCAAATATTTTAAGAGCTGGTTGCTATGTGGAGTATTGCATTCTCTTTGCATTACCAGGACAAAAAAAAAGAATAACGAATTTGGGAAAAAGTATAAGTATTTGAAAATATAAGGGAATAACAGGCAATATCTCGGAAATGGTTCACTCAACAAAAAAAATGTATATGACATAAATTGTGTACTTTAACGCGATCTACATTTTTGTGTAGTAACATTTTGTCTATCTCTTATGGTTTACCAGTTATGCAAAAGTCGTTCACAATGAAGAATACTTTTGGAGACATTCCCAGAAAATTCGAGATATACATTTTATTTGTCATGAAAATATCTTAAACATATGATATTTTAATCAAAATCGTTAGAGCCATTTTTGAGAAAATTAAAATTTTCGAAAAATGTTCCATGTAAAGGGTAATCTGGGGTGGGGGGATTTTCTTGAAAACCTTCGTGTCGCATCTCTGGAAGATACTAAACCTAAATACCAAGTTTGGTGTTTATCCGACTGTTCGTTTCTGAGTTATGCCGTTCACAGACACTAACACGGACATGTTTCCAAAAATGTTTTTTTTGGATTCAGGGGGTCTCAAAACATGTATTTCCGGTGAAATCTCGGTATCGAAGTTTTGGGTGGAATACAATACTTCCCCTACTTACTATACGTAGTAGAGAAAGTAAAAGGTCCTTAACATAGTTGTGAATTAAATTTTGCTCCCACCTTGTGACTAGAGACAGTATGATGTGTTGCACTCACATGACTTTATGTACTCACTCTTCTACAAATTATTCTTCCATCTACTTTTTATTAATACAGATAAACCTTCATTAGTCATTTTCCCATTTCGTTGTAGGATAACAAGAATACAGTACGCTAAAGTGATAGCCAATTCTTTTCAAAGCCGGTTGCTATGTGATGGCTTTGAAATTCTGTTCTGTTTGATGAACACGAAAAAGAAGAGAAAAAATCTGATGTGTTACACTCACATGACTTTCTCTACTCTTGTACAAACTATTTTTACAAACGCTTATTCTCCATATGCTTCATGTTAATCGAGATATCGAGATGTAATCTTATTGATAATTTTCTTGTAGATGCAAAGGGAATATGGTAGGTTTTAAGCGATAGTCAAATATTTTAACGCTGGTTGCTATGTGGCGCATTCCATTCTCTTTGCATGTCCAGGACATAAAAAAAATGAATAACGAATTTGAGAAAAAGTATAAGTATTGGAAAATTTAAGGGAATAACAAGCAATATCTCGCAAACGGTTCACTCAACAAAAGAAATGTATGACATAAATTGTGTAGTTTAACGCGATCTACATTTTTCGTGTAATAAAATTTTGTCTATCTCTTATGGTTTACCAGTTATGAAAAAGTCGTTCATAACGAAGAATACTTTTGGAGACATTCCCAGAAAATTTGAGATATACATTTTATTTGTCTTGACAATATCTTAAACATATGATATTTTAATCAAAATCGTTAGAGCCGTTTTTGAGAAAATTAAAATTTTCGAAAAATGTTTCATGTAAAGGGTAGTCTAGGGTGGGGGGATTTTCTTGAAAACCTTCGTGTTGCATCTCTGAAAGATACTGAACCTAAATACCAAGTTTGGTGTTTATCCGACTCTTCGTTTTTGAGTTATGCTGTTCACAGACACACAGACAGACACACAGACACACACACAGACACACACACGGACATGTTTCCAAAAATGCTTTTTTTGGATTCATGGGGCCTCAAAACATGCATTTCCGTTGAAATATTGATAAGGAATTTTTGGGTGGAATGCAATACTTCCCCTACTTATTATACGCAGTAAAGTAAAAAGAAAACAAAAAAACAAACGAGAATGTTCTCTCCCGTAATTTGTCTGCTAAAATGATTTTAAAGTGGGGAAGAAAGCTTTTCGAAGTGATTGTGTGTCACGACTAACAAAAGGAAAAATATGAAAATATACAGTAATAAGTAGAGAAAGTGTTAGAATTGTTGTATTTAGTTACACTAGCTTTGCCATTTAACTAGGTTACAAATATTCGCTGTTTCGTATTTAAAATTTCCCAGATATTATGTCTAGCACATTCTGAAAGGTGTCCGTTCTCCTGTTTCTTAAGAGCTTCTTTTGTTGTGTCATAAAGGTGAAATTTCGATATCTAACTTTTGAGTGAAATGCAATGCTTTATTTACTATACGTAACCGGTATAGAATGTAAAAAGGAATACTGACTTAGCACTTGAAAAAAATATTTGAAAATTCAAACCAATGACACAGAATATCTGTCTCGGAAATAGCCTATTCCACAAAAAATTATTTGGCATTCCCAGTGTGTTTTAACAGATGTATATGTTTAGTTAACTTTCAATTTCCTCACAACATATATCAAGTAGAAGTATTGTATTCCACCTGGAAATTTGACGTAGAAATTTCACTGGAAGAATATGTTTTGAAGCCTCCTAATCTCACGCGTGTCTGTCAAAGTTGGTATTTAAGTTTAATACCTTCCAAGGGTTCTATGCGAATATTTTCAAGCCCCCCCAAACCAAGCTATCCTTTACACCGAAAGTTTTTCGTTACTTTTGCTCTTTCAAAATTGCTCTAACGTTTTTGTTAAAATACCATAGCTATGTCTAAGATATTTTCACGATAAGTGAAATATATATCTTGAATTTTTTGGGAATAGCCTCTCAAGTCCTCTTCATTCTGAATGGCTTTTGTATAAGCAGACAGTAAGAGATAGACAAAGCCTTACTACACAAAAGAATCTGATTTGTTACATTCACATGACTTTCTCTACCCTCTATCGCTTATTACTGGGTATACAAACTATTCTTACTAAAGCTTATTTTTCTGTCTACTTAATTTTAATGGAGATAAACCTTTGTAGAAATAGCTACATTACACATTTCGTTATAGATACAAAGGGAACAGCGATAGTCAAATGTTAGGCTGTCTCATAAGTAATGTCGGTTTTTAAGATTTGTGTTTTTTTAAGATAGGATTGGTTTTCTTTGGTTCCCCAAATAATGCAATAGCTAGTATTGCGTATATTGCGAGAACCTGTCAGTCGTCAGTTGTTAATACACAATCACAAAATGGAAGTTACAAAGTTTGAGGTTAGAGTCCTTCTAAAGCACTACTGGAAACAAGATTATAAAACTGCTGCCGCGGCTCAAAAAGTATGTGAAGTGGAAGGGGGAGATGTCGTTAGTGAGCGTGTGGCACAACGATGGTTCCAACGTTTCAACACTGGAGAATCACGAATCACGTTCTGGAACACCTAAATTATGGGATATTGAGAACACACGCAGAATTTTGGAAGAAAATCCCCAAAAAAGTGATTGTAGACTGTCAGAAGAACTTGGTCCATCAAATGATACCATACATCACCAGATTAAGAAACTTGGAAAATCAAACAGAAGCTGTAGCTGTGTACCTCACGAATTGACACCTCAATAGGCTCAACGTAGAGTGGATATCTGTCATCAGCAATACAACACCCCTTACTACAAGAACAACCCTGACAAACATTCAGGAATTGGAAGGAGTCGAACTGCTACCACACCCAGCATACATCCCTGTTCTTGCGTTTTTAGATTACCATCTGTTTCGATCCATCGCCCATTTCTTGCGCGGGAGAAATTTCGAAAACATTGAAACTGTGGAAGTGGGTCTCACCGAATTCTGCCCATCAAAAACCGGAGACTAGTACCGTCGCGGGATAATAAACCTCGCTGAAAGATGGCTAAATACTATAGAATCTGATGGTCTCTACTCTGAAGAGTAGTTTAATTCCTTGTCAGTAAGTTTTCCAAAAACCGATATTACTTATGAGACGCCATCTATATTTAAGAACTGGGCAGTAAACGCTGCCTTAAAATTACATACTGTTTCCCTGCAATCGCGAGAAACAACTGAATGTTTATTGAGGAATTCGAACCATTAATAACAGACATCTCCGAAATGGCTTATGCCACAAAAAGATTATTTGAAATAAATTGTGTGTTTTAAAGAGGTCTACATTTATTGTGCAGTACGTTTTCGTCTATCGCTTAACGTTTATCAGTTATACAAGATTATGTAAAATTCCTTCCAGATGAAGAGGACTTCAAAGGCTATTCCCAAAAAATTCAAGATACAGATTTTAATTGCCATGAAAATGTCATTAATATATGGTATTTTAATCAAAATAATTTGCACCATTTTAGAAAATAAAAAATTTCAAAAAGTCTTTCAGGTAAAGGGTAGCTTTGGGTGGGAGATTTTCTTGAAAATCTTTGTTGTCGCATCTTTAGAAGGTACTTAACCTAAATACCAAGTTTGGTGTTTATCTGACATTTTGAGTTATGTTGTTCACAGACACACACGCGCCCGCGCGGATTGGATTCAAGGAGCCTTAAAACATGTATTTCACAGATTGATTCACAGACTTGTCAACTTACCATTATATAAATCAGAATATTGGAAAGAATTTCAACATATTCAACAGACAGCTCTAAAGAATGGCTTTGATCCAAAAACAATTAATAATATGGTTAAACGTTATAAACATAAAAACAGTTACAAGAGATCATTACCCTCAAGAACATTAAAGAACCGCCATCAGTATTTAAGAAATGGACTTATCATCCTAAATTATTCAAGAAATTTGAAAATATTTTTAAGACCTATGGAATAAAGGTAGCTCCATAGAATACATTCAGTATCAATAATTTGTTAAATAAGCCAAACGTCATTGACAAAGATAAGAAAACTCTTTCTGGTATATACAAAATTAAATGCGATCACTGTCACAAGTTCTACATTGGAAGAACAAAACGGAACCATTCAGTCCGTCTTAAAGAACACCAAAGAAATATTAAATTAAAACAAACTGACAAATCAGCTGTGTCCCACCATTTTTGGAATACACAACATGAAATTGGTGAAGACATTGAAGTATTAAAACCCATACATGATTCATCTATGTTGGATGCTTGGGAAAAAATATTCATTATTAAAAATAATTTACAAGTTATAAATTTTGAAATTCCGCCGTTGGATGACGTCAGCTGGTTCAGCTTCAGAAGAAAACGGTTCAAGACGGAGCCCATCCTACTTCTAGTTCCACTACACTGCAAGAGATGTCGGGACAGATGCCTTCTGGTTCACCTTCAGCAGTTATAAGGTCCTTCCAATCGTCCACTTGGGTCAGATACATTTTGTGTTGTGAAGCAACATTCAGTCGTCTTCGTGCCGATGATGAAATCTTGAAGTCTCGAAACGATCGTCCATCTTTTACCACCATGATGTAAGTGAAGGCTTTTAATATCACTCGACTAAATTTATTTTATCAGTTGACTCTTCACTGTTAATATTGTCCTATTTCAAATTTGATATTTCCGGTGATATCTCGTTATCGAATTTTTGGGAAGTAAAAATGTAGACCTCGTTAAAGTATACAATTTATGGCAAATAAACTTTTTGTGGAGTTAACCATTTCCGAGGTATTCCTTGTTTTGGTTTGAATTTTCAAATACCTACCTATAATTTTGTCAAATGGGAAGTCGTTATTAGTTTTTTCTAGTGGTCATGGCGCAGCGGTTCACTCTTTAAAACTCTGACTATCGTTTTTATCTATCTATCTATTTATCTACCTATCTATTTATCTATCGTTTCCTACAATGAATGCGTAAACGTGAATGGAAAGCTCATCTGGTTTAAGAAGTAAGACTTTGTAGGAATGTCTGTTAGCAGTTCTAAAAGTTATTCAGAATAAAGAAGCACACAGGTGCCAGGTTGTTGCTTACTTTATTGATATGCGAAGAAAATGACGAGACACAGTGTTGGCTTGCGAGCACGCCCGATATCCATGTCATGCGTACATTTGAAAGGACGGGACGCTTGCCACGTCCCTGATATTATTACGTCACCATCAACATAATCGCCGCGATTTATGAGGTACATTAATTAAAAGCGATATTGCTTACCCATTTACATAGCGCTGTTGCGGTAACCATGTTATTATCCCCGTCTTTAAATCACTCAGAATTTATGTACGTCGCAGCTTTTAATATTCGCGAGCGTGCTTTTTAATTATACTGCTCCTGATGTGTAACAGTCTTCTCCCCATTCAATTGCTTTTCACGGTAAATGCGTGTAAACCGAGACAACAGTCAAACCGGGGGGGGGGAACTATCACATATCATAATGGATAACGTTTTAGAATGCACTGTACTTGTGCTGCAGCGAAAATTTTAAACATGCTTCAATACTGAGAAGCAACAACTCCTTGAATTAAATCACGAGGAAGCAAAAGAGTGGCGACTTAGCACTTCAAAAACGTATAAAGTATTTCAAAATGCGTAGCCATAACAACGAATATCTTGGAAATTGTTAACACAAAAAATGTTATTTCACATAAGTTCTGTTTTAAAGAGATCTACATTTTTTATGTAGCATGATTTTGTCTATTTCCTACGGTCATTCAGAACGTAGAGGACTTCACAGGCAATTTCCAGAAAATTCAATATATATATTTTATTTGTCATATAAACATCTTAAATCCCGCGGGATGGCTCAGACAGTAACGTCTCTGGTCCGCATTCGGGAGGTCTCGGGTTCAAACCTCCGGGGCCGCCCAATGTGACCGAAGATTTTTTCGCGGCCCTCCTCGGTCACTATGCGATTGCTGGGTTGGATAATTTGATCCAAAAGTTTCCTATTATCCCTTTCATCACTTCATTTCATTCCTTCTTCTTCAACACCATACCAGGCATTGAGCTGATCATCCATTCTGGATATGGTATGTCAGTTTGCTTGCTCCTAGACAAGCATTGGCTTGCAAGTTTTTGGGTTATAAGTCCTACAAATAGGAGGGTAATCAGAAAAAGTAGAAGTAAATATCTTAAACATATGGTATTTTGATAAAAATAGTAGAAGCATTTAAAAAAATTTGATGACTCACATGACTTTCTCTACTCTTGAACAAACTATTTTTACAAACGCTTATTCTCCACATGCTTTATGTTAATCGAGATGTTAATCTTATTGCTAATTTTCTTGTAGATGTAAGGGGAATATGGTAGGCTTTAAACGATAGTCAAATATTATAAGAGTTGGTTAGTATGTGGAGTATTCCATTCTCTTTGTATGTCCAGGACAAAAAAGTCTGATGTGTTACCCTCACATGACTTTCTCTACTCTTGTACAAACTCTTATTCTCCATCTATTTCATATTAATCGAGATAACCATTTGCAGAACCGATCTTTTGACATGCAAAGAGAATTACATTTTACACATAGGGACCAGTTCTAAAAATATTTGACTATCGCATAAGGCCTACTATGTTCCCCTTGTTTTGTATTTGCAAGGGCAATATAGAAATAAGTAGCCTTTAAGTATAGACATATCTCTTAATAGCTGGTTGCTATGTGCAGCACCATTCTCTTTGCCACAGATTAATACTCTTTGCATATCCAAGACAAAAAAATGAATAACGAATTCCCATTTGAGAAAATTAGTATTGAAAAATTTAAGGGAATAACAAGCAATATTTCGAAAATGGTTCACTCAACAGAAAAAACGTGTATGACATAAATTGTGTATTTTAACGCGATCTACATTTTTTGTGTTGTAAAAGTTTGTATATGTCTTATGGTTTACCAGTTATGCAAAAGTCGTTCACAATGAAGAATACTTTTGGAGACATTCCCAGAAAATTCGAGGTATACAATTTTATTTGTCATGAAAATATGTTAAACATATGATATTTTAATCAAAGTCGTTAGACATTTTAGAGAAAATTAAAACCTTCGTGTCGCATCTCTGGAAGATACTGAATCTAAATACCAAGTTTGGTGTTTATCTGACTGTTCCTTTCTGAGTTATGCTGTTCACAGACAGACACACAGACACACACACGGACATATTTCCAAAAATGCTTTGTTCGGATTCAGGGGGTCTCAAAACATGTATTTTCGGTGAAATCTCGGTATCGAATTTTTGGGTGGAATACAATACTTCCCCTACTACTATACGTAGTAGAGAAAGTAAAAATGATGTATAGTTGTTTGGGGATTCTGTAATGTATGAAAATGCTTGTTTCAGAGCGTAGAATAAATTGAGAAGTAATCAGGGCTCTTTCTATATGAATTCCATTTGGTAGCATAGTTGCACTTCCTAATAGATAGGGGAGTTTGTGATGTTGTTAAAACCAAAACTGCTGCAAGGATGAGTGAAATTGTATTTAATCCTCAATATCTCTAAGCTAAAGCGTTTCCATATGTCCCGGAGTATTGTGGAAATGCCCAAGATGCAGTTCTCATTTCTTATCTGTCACATTTTCCTTGTCGAGGACAAGACATTTCCCAAAGCGCCGCCAGGCTTCGACTTCTTCCCCTAGTCACGTGTACACTCAGCGAAATAATTTTAACGGCTTCATATTTCACTGGAAATGAACTTGCCGTTACTTCGACATACATGCGCGGTTCCTAAAATATAGCGTTCACTAAGACAGCTTTATTGTAATATAAAACACTGTGCTGGACTGGTCGGTTAACAGCATTCTCATATAACACTCTAGAGGAACGTGGCTCTCCAGAAACACTCACAACCTTTCTTTTATTAACTGCACAGGTTACCTTGTCTAGTTAGTTGAGGTATCTATTCCACGAGAATTTCCGTATCGAAATTTCACTACAAAGATACACTTGGCACCTACTGAAGAAGGTTTCTTTTGGAAAAAATCTGGTTATGTTTGCATGTCTGAACAGCCTAAATCCAAAAAGCTACTTTACAAAATTCCCCCAAACTACCTTGTAGTTGCAATATTTTTTTACCATTTTTAATTTTCTCAAAAACCCTATAATAATTTTCATTATTACATTACTACAAATTACAATACTATTTGTTGACCTTAAACAAATCAATAACTTGTAGCTCATACTTAGCTGGTGCATCAATTAAACTGTAGGTAAATATTAGCAAATAAAAATCATCTTATGTGTTACATTCATATAAACTTCTATACCCACTAATCGTTTATGTTTATATAGGTTCAACAAAATATTCTTACGAAAGGTTGTTTTTCTATCTACCTCATGTTAATGGAGACACACGTTTATAAGAAATAGTTTCATTAACACTTCGTTTGTGTACAATAGGGATACCGGGGGCTGAAATTATTGTCAAATGTTTAAAAAGTGGGTCGTTATATGCTGGCCTTTAAATTCCATAATTTTTGTGTGGCATCACGAGAAACAAAAACTAGTTAATTACCACCTCAAAAAATGTAAAGTATTTGAAAAATTAAACCAACAACAACGAATATCTCAGAAATGGTTAATGCCACAAAACAACTTATTTAACGTAAATTGTGTATTTTAAGATGGTGTAAATTTAGCAATTAACTCATTTAGAATAAAGAGGAATTCACAGGATATTCCCAGAAAATTCAACATATACTTTTATTTGTCATGTAAATGTTTTGTTTAGTACAGGGCACTTTATCGACGTAGTAAACAAAATTCAGAAGGCGGTGATCACATTTTCGCTCACAAGAGACACACCGCTTGCCTTACAGCAGGGTTTAAATGCAATATATTCCTTCTCGTACTGCTGCCGAGATTTTGCTGGCAGCAGTTTCTGGCTCGGATTCGAATTTCCTTGGGATTTTCGCTCATGTTGGTTAGAAACGAGCGCTCAGAATAAGTACTGCCATCTACATCCGCATCTTGTATTGTTACGAGCAACCCTTTCTAGGAGGCTGAAAGGAGACATACCACACACACACACATGTATATATACAAATCAATATTAAACAAAAAATGTACATAACATTTAGCTACCAAGAATTGTACAAAAGTAGATTGTAACTTATATAAGTAAGAAACAGGCGAGCTAGCTAATTCCAGGTAAAAGATAATTCTAGGTAGAGCCCATCTTTCACTAAGCTAATGAGCAAGGAACTGTAAGCAATAATGAGAAATAGAAAGAGACAGATATAGAAAGGAAAGAGACAGAGATATTGCATCTGCTTCACTAGAACACGTATGCGAAATCTTTTGGAGCAGAATATTCTCATACATAATAAGGTAACGCGGTCTGAGGACCAATTAGAAATTTCGTTACATTTTGAGGCGCGGAGGTGAGCCTCACTAGGCTTAGGTATGAAAAGGGGAAAAAAGCCCCAGTTTTCCACTCTCTTTGAGGCAGTATTTTTAACACTTAAATGATTTCAGTCAAATTATATAATATAAATTCAATAACAGCCCGCCTTAAAGCAATATTTGTATGTAACAATATATAAAAAGTGTATGTTACAGCCATTGTATATGTTTATATTATTACATACATGTAATAATGTTATCCGAATGTATTACGTAATTTAATAATGTAGGAGCTGTGAGAATAATAGGTTAAAAGTTTCTAACAATGAGATAACAATGAGGTAGCCTTGAGGCAATAATGAATTAGAAGATTTAATAATGCTACTAGTCATTCTTGGAGCAACAATAATGCAAATTTTGTAACAGTTTATAAAATAGCCAATCAACAACCAGAAAAAAGCTTAAGTTAACTAAACGTATTGTATTGGATTAGGAATAGCCAATCAGAGACTTCAAATACAGAAATTTACAAATTTAGGCGGTAGAAATGAAGTCAGTTGCTTGTAGACAGTGCTCATAACTGGACGTGTTGGTTGTAGACAGTGTTCCTGACGCGAGATGTGTCCACGAGAAATTTAATATGTATTTTGTGTGAGACAAAGATAGTTTACGTGTTAAAAAGTGCAAGAAATTAAATAAAGAATATCACAGCTCTCTCTATATCAGTGAATTGTTATTAAAATCGTGTCAAGAATTAATAAAAAGGGGTGAATTAAAAATTATAATCTGTGTAAGCCTACATTCTTCAGCCGCATCACGCCCTGTTAAGAAATTCATGTCTCTAAAAATAAATACTGACGCTGCCAAGGCAAACATCAATATAATAGTTAAAGAAACAGTCAAATTACAAAGTTAATATTTTTAAACATTTGGGGCAAAGGACACCGGAAAGCACATTTGGGGCGAAGACTACCGGAAACTTTTTACCATACGTGCGGTTAAAACTACTTCAAGTGTTCGGCTCCCCAAAGGTTGAACTATAATACAATACAACCTACTTCAAATTGATGCCCAAAGCGTGGTGCAATAACGTGAAGATACTATCTAGTTGATCTTATACAATCTCGTTGACACACAGTGATAACTCTCTGGATGACAAATGCACGTGTGCAGTTAAACTAGGCTCCTAATTATTATTATGGTGGGAATTGTTATAATGGGAAAAGCTAGCCGCCCATAATATTTATTTGATAATAAACCACATGTTTTAAGGGAAATGCAGTGTATTTTAATTTGCCTCACCTATGAAAACCGTGAGACCCGTGAAATTAGTAAGATAGAAAATTGATTAGGAATGGAAAATACAGCAGAGGGCATCAACCAGAGGAACAACGTTTTCCAGCTACAAGGCGTTGGTACGGTTCATAGCGTAGGATTCAGGCGGCTGTGAGAATATGTCAACAAATTACTGAGTAGCCTTTTATATTTTTACAGTACTTTTCACTTTCTCTACTACGTAGAGTAAGTAGGGGAAGTATTGTATTCCACCCAAAAATCCGATATCAATATTTCACCGGAAATACATGTTTTGAGACCCCCTGAATCCAAAAAAAGCATTTTTGGAAACATGTCCGTGTGTGTCTGTGTGTCTGTGAACAGCATAACTCAGAAACGAACAGTCACATAAACACCAAACTTGGTATTTAGGTTCAGTATCTTCCAGAGATGCGACACGAAGGTTTTCAAGAAAATCTCCCCACGCCAGATTACCCTTTACATGGAACATTTTTCGAAAATTTTAATTTTCTCAATAATGAATCTAACGATTTTGATTAAAATATCATATGTTTAAGATATTGTCATGACAAATAAAATGTATATCTTGAATTTTCTGGGAATGTCTCCAAAAGTGTACTTCATTGTGAACGACTTTTGCATAACTGGTAAACCATAAGAGATAGACAAAATTTTACTTCACAAACAATGTAGATCGCGTTAAAATACACAATTTATGTCATATACAGTTTTTTTGTTGAGTGAACCATCTCCGAGATATTGCTTGTTATTCCCTTAAATTTTCCAATACTTATACTTTTTCTCAAATTCGTTATTCATTTTTTACTTTCTCTACTACGTATAGTAAGTAGGGGAAGTATTGTATTCCACCCAAAATTTCGATACCGAGATTTCACCGGAAATACATGTTTTGAGACTCACTGAATCCAAAAAAAGCATTTTTGGAAACATGTCCGTGTGTGTGTCTGTCTGTGTGTCTGTGTGTCTGTGTGTCTGTCTGTGTGTCTGTGAACAGCATAACTCAAAAACGAAGAGTCGGATAAACACCAAACTTGGTATTTAGGTTCAGTATCTTCCAGAGATGCGACACGAAGGTTTTCAACGAAAATCCCCCACCCCAGACTACCCTTTACATGGAACATTTTTTGAAAATTTTAATTTTCTCAAAAACGGCTCTAACGATTTTGATTAAAATATCATATGTTTAAGATATTGTCATGACAAATAAAATGTATATCTCGAATTTTCTGGGAATGTCTCCAAAAGTATTCTTCGTTATGAACGACTTTTTCATAACTGGTAAAGCATAAGAGATAGACAAAATTTTACTACACGAAAAATGTAGATCGCGCTAAAATACACAATTTATGTCATATACATTTCTTTTGTTGAGTGAACCGTTTGCGAGATATTGCTTGTTATTCCCTTAAATTTTCCAATACTTCTACTTTTTCTCAAATTCGTTATTCATTTTTTTATGTCCTGGACATGCAAAGAGAATGGAATGCGCCACATAGCAACCAGCGCTTAAAATATTTGACTATCGCTTAAAAGCTACCATATTCCCCTTGCTCTACAAGAAAATTACCAATAAGATTGACATTTCGATATCTCGATTAACATGAAGCATATGGAGAATAGGCGTTTGTAAAAATAGATTGTACAAGAGTAGAGAAAGTCATGTGAGTGTAACTCATCAGATTTTTTTATGTCCTGGACATGCAAAGAGAATGGAATGCGCCACATAGCAACCAGCGCTTAAAATATTTGACTATCGCTTAAAAGCTACCATATTCCCCTTGCATCTACAAGAAAATTAGCAATAAGATTGACATCTCAATTAACATGAAGCATATGGAGAATAAGCGGTTTTAAAAATAGTTTGTACAAGAGTAGAGAAAGTCCTGTGAGTGTAACACATCAGATTTTTAAATATATTATTTTTTAGACAGCATGACCTAAAATTAGAACTTTTAACATAATGCACACGGACTAAAAGTTTTACATTATTGCACTAGTGGGATAAAACTTTTATACCACTGACTTTGGTTTCATGCCCAACCACATGGGAATTGCACATGTTTAATAATTCGACTTGGTTTGATTAGGTTTTACCTTGCATGACGTCTTTTTACATGATTAATTTCTGATGGAGGTCGTAATATCTGTTAACAATACAAATCGTCATACTTCAGTTTATCAATTCGTTGTAGACCTAACGTATATTGGCAGCCTTGTGGTTTCTTTCATCATAATGACAGAAATTATGAATTCAGAAGAAACTGAAATGGAAGTGAAATTACAGAAGCGGCAGATAGAATAACGCTAGAAGTACTTACCCAAAACTCCAGAAAGCAATATGATATAGCATTTAATTGCTTCAACACTGGTATAACGCAAAATATGTTGAAAGTAATTTAGCTGAAAATTACTGCTAACGAACCAACAAGATACCTGTCATCGTGCTGCACACGAGAGTTGATTTCGTTTTTAACTCATTTCTCTTGTTTCAAGAATCAATATATTATTATTGTTATTATTATTATTATTATTTTATTTATATCTCACAAATTCGAGCGCTGTCTCAAAATAGTATATGCCACACGTGTAAAAAGTGGTTTTATTTTGCTCGTAGTATTTCCAAATAAAACCCTACATTTAACAGTTTTATCACGATCTACTATTAAAATATACTGTAGTGAAAGAAACACTATAACACATTATAATACAGAATCTCGCCTCGTTCGTGTTTTGATCCTTTCCCTCGATTCCTAAAAAAACGCTTCCTAACACTATATCGTAATATTCTATAAGCGTATGTTATTTTAACCAAAACATTGGCGACATTTTTGAGAAAATTAGAAATAACAAACATATGAAAAAGCGAAGTTTGTATGGAGCCTTTTTCCCCCCTGAAAATATTCCTGTTGCATCCTTGGAAGAAAAATGTTTTTATTTTGAATTCACTGCACCTAAAAATTGGAATCTGGATTTTGAATCTTGAGTGCCTACTTATTCACAAGTAGAAGAAGTATTGTATTCTGCCTAAAATTGGATGCCGAGATTTTACCGGAGACAGACGTTTTCAGGTCCCATAACCCCCCCCCCCAAAGGGAAGTTTTTATAAAAAAAATAGTCCGTGTATGTGTCTGTGAACAGCATAACTCAAAATCGAAATGTCCAACAAACACCAAACTTGGTATTTAAGTTCAGTATCTTCCAAAGATGCGACACGAGGGTTTTATAGAAAATACCCGCACCCCAAATTACCCATTAAGGTTTTGTTGTTGTTTTTTATATTCTCAAAAATAGCTGTAACGATTTTGATTAAAATTCCATAGTACATTTACGATATTTGCATGACAAACGAACTGCTTTTTTATTGAAATTTCTGGTATAGGCAGTTAAGTCCTCTTCATTCGAAATAAATTTTATCTGATTTTGTATAAGGGGGAAACCATAAGAGAAGACAAACAGGTATTACTCAAAAAGTTTAGACCTCTTTTAAAATACACCTTTTATTTGAAATCATTTTCCTGTGGCATCAACTATTTCCTAGATATCCATTATTGTTGGTTTGCATTTTTCAACACCTTGTCGGTTTTTAAAACGTTCTTGCTATTCGGTTGTTTGTCGCGATGCCATGGAAAGAGTATGGGATTTCAAGGTCAGCATATAGTGACCCGGTTTTAAACATCTTACGATCAAGTCGGTTTCCTATATCCCTCTTGTACTTACAACGAAATGCGTAAAAAAACTATTTCTGTAAACGTTCATCTCGATTAAATAGATAGAAAAACAAGCTTTTGTAAGAATAGTTTATAGGATGTATGTAAAAACAAATGACAATGAGTAGAGAAACTAATGTGAATGTAACCAATAAGGTTTTATTTGTGGAGGTTGTTTTTATGGATATTTGCATTGATTCGATTTAATTGTTTCGAAGCGATATACGAACTCATTTCAATACTCTTTAGAAGGCGTATAAGATATTAAATACACATGAGGTTTATAGCTTGCAAGTCGCTGCCTGACCTGGTACTGTGGCGGTGTTCGAACCGAGTCAGACTAATGAAGTCGAACAAAAGGTTGGAAGCCCTGGTAATGGATGTGCCTCTCTCATCAAAACCCAATTTTATCGGAGTGGCGCCCCCTCTTTGATGAGCAATTGAATTAACACGGGGCGATATTCCGTCGCTACCCAACAGGAATCACGTGCAGCAATATCGCTTTACAATATTACAAATTCATGCGGCTCGGGGGCATAGCGCTGCACAAAGAAACGGGGCTCCTCCTCGTGTAAACAAAAGAAAGTCGATAGCTGTTAACTTACAGCCCACCTTCCCAAGGCGTAAAAAAGAATAACCTTACCGGCGGCGTTTTCACGAATCATTCGATCTGTGACGTCATGTAGCTAGACAACCCAACAAAAGCTGTTTAAATGCTGTAACAAATAACTTTACCGGTGACATTTACCGAATCATTCCATTTATGACGTCATGTTGCTAGACAACCCAACAAAAACTGTTTAAATGCTCTAACAGATGACTTTACCGGCGGCGTTTTCACGAATCATTCGATCTGTGACGTCATGTAGCTAGAAAACTCAACAAAAACTGTTTAAATGCTGTAACAGATAACTTTACCGGCGGAATTAACTGAATCATTCGATCTGTGGTGTCATGTTGCTAGACAACCCAACAAGAACTGTTTAAATGCTGTAACAGATAACTTTACAGGCGGCATTTACTGAATCATTCGATCTGTGGTGTCATGTTGCTAGACAACCCAATAAGAACTGTTTAAATGCTGTAACAGATAACTTTACCGGCGGCATTTACCGAATCATTCGATCTGTGACGTCATGTAGCTAGACAACTCAATAAAAACTGTTTAAATGCTGTAACACATAACTTTACCGGCGGCATTTACTGAATCATTCGATCTGTGGTGTTATGTTGCTAGACAACTCAACAAAAACTGTTTAAATGGTGTAACAGATAACTTTACCGGCGGCATTTACCGAATCATTGTATCTGTGGTGTCATGTTGGTAGACAACCCAAGATAAAACTGTTTAAATGCTGTAACAGATAACTTTACCGGCGGCGTTTACCGAATCATTCGATCTGTGACGTCATGTAACTAGACAACTCAACAAAAACTGTTTAAATGCTGTAACAGATAACTTTACCGGCGGCATTTACCGAATCATTCGATCTGTGGTGTCATGTAGCTAGACAACCCAACAAAAACTGTTTAAATGCTGTGATAGATAACTTTACGGCGGCATTTACAGAATCATTCGATCTGTGGTGTCATGTTTCTAGACAACTCAACAAAAACTGTTTAAATGCTGTAACAGATAACTTTACCGGCGACATTTACCGAATCATTCGATCTGTGGTATCATGTTGCTAGACAACCCAACAAAAACTGTTTAAATGCTGTAACAGATAACTTTACCGGCGGCATTTACCGAATCATTGGATCTGTGGTGTCATGTTGGTAGACAACCCAAGATAAAACTGTTTAAATGCTGTAACAGATAACTTTACCGGCGGCATTTACCGAATCATTCGATCTGTGACGTCATGTAGCTAGACAACCCAACAAAACCTGTTTAAATGCTGTAACAGGTAACTTTACCGGCGGCATTTACCTTAATCATTCGATCGGTGGTGTCATGTAACTAGACAACCCAACAAAAACTGTTTAAATGCTGTAACAGATAACTTTACCGGCGGCATTTACCGAATCATTCGATCTGTGACGTCATGTAGCTAGACAACCCAACAAAAACTGTTTAAATGCTGTAACAGATAACTTTACCGGCGGCATTTACCGAATCATTGTATCTGTGGTGTCATGTTGGTAGACAACCCAACAAAAACTGTTTAAATGCTGTAACAGATAACTTTACCGGCAGCATTTACCGAATCATTGTATCTGTGGTGTCATGTTGGTAGACAACCCAACAAAAACTGTTTAAATGCTGTAACAGATAACTTTACCGGCGGCATTTACCGAATCATTGTATCTGTGGTGTCATGTTGGTAGACAACCCAACAAAAACTGTTTAAATGCTGTAACAGATAACTTTACCGGCAGCATTTACCGAATCATTGTATCTGTGGTGTCATGTTGGTAGACAACCCAACAAAAACTGTTTAAATGCTGTAACAGATAACTTTACCGGCGGCATTTACCGAATCATTGTATCTGTGGTGTCATGTTGGTAGACAACCCAAGATAAAACTGTTTAAATGCTGTAACAGATAACTTTACCGGCGGCATTTACCGAATCATTCGATCTGTGACGTCATGTAGCTAGACAACCCAACAAAAACTGTTTAAATGCTGTAACAGGTAACTTTACCGGCGGCATTTACCGAATCATTCGATCTGTGACGTCATGTTGTTAGAAAACCCAATAAAAACTGTTTAAATGCTGTAACAGATAACTTTACCGGCGGCATTTACCGAATCAGTTTATCTGTGACGTCATGTTGTTAGAAAACCCAACAAAGGCTATTTGAAGA
The DNA here is from genome assembly GCA_030765065.1 of Deroplatys truncata. Taxonomy (NCBI): domain Eukaryota; kingdom Metazoa; phylum Arthropoda; class Insecta; order Mantodea; family Mantidae; genus Deroplatys; species Deroplatys truncata. Next base: position 26,983,038 of record CM060981.1, on the reverse strand, counting down.
GTGTAACAGATAACTTTACCGTCGGTATTTTCACGAATCATTGTGTCTGAGACGTCATGTTGCTGTAAAACCCCAAAAAATCTGTTTAAAAATCGCCAATATATTTCACTCCACCCACGGCATATAGGAACCTCTAGCAATGTCTGTAATCAGTAAGCCAGCTACCTAGCACTAGAGTCCGCAAGGTTGCGGTAGGGAGAAGCAGGCACGTTTTGGCAGACACTTTATTCAAGAACGCTCTCTCGAGTTAAAAAGATTGTTAATGGCATCATGTGTTTACATCAAGTTGGGTTCTATGAGTGGAGCGACTATAGCCTGTGATACGCTGGAAAGCAAAGCACACCACAACATGTAGTACTTTAAATATTCGCGACTATCTGTGGGTTCCAAGAAGTATGTTAATGAAACATAGTTCGAAATTTTTGTTTAATGAAATAGTACATAATGTGAATAATAACACTAAAGAAGGTTGCAGCTTCCGTTTAATTCTGTGTGCCATCGTTCACCTCCCTTCTGCATCCTCACAGCTGATGCGAACACAAGGCTAACGCTGACGGATGCAAAATGCTTTGTTTACATCAAGTCCGGTTCTAAGGCTGGATCGGCTATATTTCTTGTTAATCCAGAAAATCTTTCATTTCGCATTTACATATGTCGTTATACGATACAGTAGGTAAAGCGATAGTCAAAATTTTGAAAAGCGGATCGCTATGTGTAGGCTTTGAAATTCCATGCTGTTTGTATGAACACGAGAAAAAACGAATAGGGACTTACCATTTAAAAAGTTATAACTATTTGAAAAATCAAACCAATAATAAGGAATATCTGGGAAATGGTTAATGCCATAAAACATTTTATTTGGTGTAAATTATAACCTTTAGCAGAGTTACATTTTTACTTTCTCTACTATGATGCAGTAATTTGTATCACAAATTACTTAAATGTAAATAATGATTGTAATATGAATATGCATTTTATGTGACATTGATTTGAGATGTTTCTTGACTGTAATTATTGTTGATAAGTAAGTTTATACGACCTTACTGAAACTGTCAATAATAGCGCGCAATAATGCAGCGAGGGGGTGAGCTGTTTATCATTATTGGAAACGAGGAAGTTACGTAATGTTGGCGCGTTTTTCCGTTTAGAACCTTCTGGAATGTTTCCCTAGAGCATATGTGTTCATAATTTTCATTGGATATTAAAATAGACGCTAATGTTGGCGCGTTTTATTAGCCAATAGTAACTCAGTTATAATCTTTAGGATATTGGGGAGTGGGTGTATAAAAAGCCAAGTCAGAGGTAGATCGCGGCCAATTCATCAAAAATCTGTGTACACTACACGTCGTCTTCGGTCAGTCAATTCGTCGAAAGTATTTGTACGGCAAACTTCGGGTATCGATTCACAATTTACGCGCAGCAGAATTATGAATAATCTAAAGTGTTGTAAGGTTAATTATACAAAAAGTTGAAGTACGCAAATTAAGAGTGACCAGTAAGAAGTTATTATAACAGTTTCAGTTGGGCGAGTGTTAAGATCAATGTATAAATGTGATAGTTAACGTGTTCGACAATAAATGTGTAAAACAAATTTCTTCATCAGTATTATCTTTGGATAAAAGATTCCTTTCCGTTTACACACTCTGATCAAGAGACATGTTCGACTGAGAAATAATAGCTAGCCGGAGGACAGTAAACAAAACTTAAAAATTCTTTCAAACACTAATACTACCACAAATTGCTAACACTAGATGGAGCTACAAACCGAACAAATGAATGACGTCACAAGATGGCTTCACATGAAGTAAACAAATATCACAAGTAATAACATTATAAGTAATACCGTTACAAATTGGCTCCCATACGTGGGGCAGTTAAAATTATGTAACCAAACAAAACAAAAGCAGCACAATATAAGATCTTCAAGTTCTAATAATTTACGTAAAAACATATTACGTAATCATTATGTTAACTTACAACTACGTATAGTAAGTAGGGGAAGTATTGAATTCCACCCAAAAATTCGATACCGAGATTTCACCGAAAATATATGTTTTGAGACCCCCTGAATAAAAAAAAGCATTTTTGGAAACTTGTCCGTGCGTGTGTCTGTGAACAGCATAACTCAGAAACGAACAGTCGGATAAACACGAAAGTTGCTATTAGGTTCAGTATCTACCAGAGATGCGACACGAAGGTTTTCAAGAAAGTTCCCCGACCCCAGATTACCCTTTACATGGAACATTTTTCGAAAATTTTAATTTTCTCAAAAATGGCTGTAACGATTTTGATTAAAATATCATATGTTTAAGATATTTTCATGACAAATGAAATGTATATCTCGAATTTTCTGGGAATGTCTCCAAAAGTATTCTTTATTGTGAACGACTTTTGCATAACTGGTAAACCATAAGAGATAGACAAACTTTTACTACACAAAAAATGTAGATCGCGTTAAAATACACGATTTATGTCATATACATTTTTGTTGTTGAGTGAACCATTTTCGAGGTATTGCTTGTTATTCCCTTAAATTTTCCAATACTTTTTCTCAAATGGGAATTTGTTATTCATTTTTTTTGTCCTGGACATACAAAGAGAATTGAATGCTCCGCATAGCAACCAGCTCTTAAAAGATTTGACTATCGCTTAAAGCCTACCAATTCCCCTTGCATCTACAAGAAAATTAGCAATAAGATTAACATCTCGATTAACATGAAGCATATAGAGAATAAGCGTTTGTAAAAATAGTTTGTACAAGAGTAGAGAATGTCATGTGAGTGTAACACATAAGATTTTTTTGTATATTTCTTACAGTTAACCAATTATACAAAAGTCATCAAGAATGAAGAGGTCTTTACAGGCTATTCCCAGAAAATTAAAAATACATACATTTTATTTCTCGTGCAAATATCTTAAGCATGCGGTATTTTAATCAAAACCGTTAGACCCGTTTTCGAGAGAATAATGAATAGCGAACATTTATCATATGTAATCCCAGGTGTGGTTACGAATTTATTCGATGAAACTCGTATTTTCGAATGGGGTTTATTAAGACTATTCCATAAATAAAACGCAGCAGATATATAATAGTGTATTATGCAACAACTATAATGGTAGTAATTACAACGCGAATATGTTTACGAAATGAGCGGTAGCGAGTTTCATAATCTTCATATGAGCGTCTACATTACCATTATAGTCGAGTTGCATGCGACTGTTTTTGGTGGACCTTACTATAATTTCAATAGTTAAGAGTTTTTACGAAAAGGTCTACCTTGTTAATTATGTGAAATTAAATGCTAATCGGATGGCAGGACCTTGAGCATGTTAGCGACTAGTGCAACAGATGGCAGTACTGTTGATTCCAGGTCGTATTTATTGACTTTTGCAGGTAACGTGAAAGAATCACATATTAAAGCAAAGGAAATTGACTCCATTTATTAGAATATTAAAGTTACAATGATCAGAATGTATTCTATTTTAAATTCACCTATTTCATTATTTATCTGGGGAATGCATCCCAATGGATGCTGCTGAATGTGTTAAGAGGTATGGGTGAGGTGCGCGCGCAGCCAAGTAAGATGATAATGAGTCGCTGAAGTATATTGGATGCTATTATAGTTCAGTTACGTCACATGTAATCAGTGTGTTATAGTCTGGTCGACCTATAATTAATTATTATTTTATGTTGTTAAAATCAAACCACCATTGCGTCAGATCACGGAATGCTAAATGAATGTTTTACGGAATACTAATCAATGCTACCAAAAGTGGGAATGAGAAAATAATTAACCTCAAAATTAAGAGAGGATAAAATCAGGACATCTTTTTCAAGAACAAAATTTACTTGGAAATTGACACTATTGAATGGATTAAAAATACCATTTTGAATGTTGAAAGTGGAAGGAATCTGCTGGTTTTCGGTGATGAAAATTTAAGTGGAATGGACTAAACTGGATGTTGAGGTAGTAAGATTTCGTAATTTGTCCAGAACTGATGGATGGCGTAGTCTAGTGATCTCTACGTACTGATATTATTACTGTCCAGTAATGAGTTGACGTTTTCCCCGATAAAATCGCATCCTTACAAGCATATTATGAGATAAACAACCAATTGGTCGAAATTCGAAGCGTTGCTTAACGTTATTGGTAAACATTAAATAGGCGATGCACCAATGGAATAGTTAATGTAAAGCGTCACTTACAGTGTGGAAAATTTCGTAAACATTTTCTGCCACATACTTGAAAGGTGGGCTTAAATACGAAGTTTTATATTTATCCCAAATTTCGTTTTTAATTTCTGTATTACATACAGTAAAGAGAAAGTACTGTATTTCACCTGAAAATTTGATGTAGACATTTTATCGGAAATACACGTTTTGTGGCCTCTAAACATGAAAAAAGAATTTTTCGAAAAAGGTCCGTATGTGTCTGTGAATAGCATACACGAAAACCGAAAAGTCCGATAAATACCAAAGTTGGTATTTTAGTTGGGAATCTTCCAAAGACATGACATCAAGATTTTGAAGAAACTCCTCCCTGCCCAAACTACCCTTTACATGAATTTTAAAAATACTTTTTGGTTTTTTTAAATTATTGAAGATTTTGATTAAAATACTACATGTTTAAGATATTTTCATGATAAATAAAAGTATATGTTGAGGCAGTATTTTTTAACACTTAAATGATTTCAGTTAAATTATATAATATAAAATATAATAACAGCCCGCCTTAAAGCAATATGTGTATGTAACAATATATAAAAAGTGTATGTAACAGTCATTGTATATGTTTATATTATTGTATACATGTGTAACAATGTTATGTGAATGTATTACGTAATTTAATAATGTAGGGGCTGTGAGAATAATAGGTTAAAAGTTGCTAACAATGAGGTAACCTTGAGGCAATAATGAATTTGAAAGTTTAACAATACTATATGCAATTTTTGTGACAGTTTAAAAAATAGCCAATCAACAACCATAAAACATTTTAGTTAAATGAAGGTATTCTATTGGACTAGTTTTAGCCAATCAGAAACTGAAATAGAGCAAAATTTACAAATCTAGAAGTCAGTTGCTTGTAGACAGTGCTCATAACTGGACGCGTTGGTTGTAGGCAGACGTGAGACACGTCCTAAAAAATGTAATACGTATTCGTGTGAGACGAAAATAGTTTACGTGTTAAAAGGTGCAAATAATTAACAAAAGAATCTCACAGCTCTCTCTATATCACTGAAGTGTTATTTAAATCATGTCAAGTATTAATAAAAAGGAGTGAAGTAAAATTATAATGTGTGTAAGCCTAGATTCTTCCGTCGCACCACAACCCTGCAAAGAGAAACGTGTCTCTAACAATAATACTGACGCAGCCGAGGCAAACATAAATATATAATATTTAAAGAAACAGTAAAATTTACAAAGTTAATATTTTTAAACATTTGGGGCATAGGCCACCGGAAAGTACATTTGGGGCGAAGGCTACCAGAAAGCGGGTACCATACGAGCGGTTGCAACTACTTCAAGTTTGGCTCCCCAACAGTTGAACTATAATACATCTCCTACTTCAATGTCGAAATTTCTGGTGATGGTTATGAAGTCTTCATTCGAAATGAATTTTGTGTGTAATTATTAAACCGTAAGAGATATACAAAAACGTACTGCAGAAAAGTGTAGACCTCTTTAAAACAAACATTGCTGTGGCATAAGACATTTCGGAAATACCCGTTGTTATTGATTTGGAGTTTTCAATACTTTTGCCATTTATTGACATGCAGGCAACATTCAATTGCTTCTCACGATATCATGCAATTTCAAGGCGATATTTTGACTACCATCCCAGTCTCCTTTATCTCTCTTGTACTTGCAACGAAATGTGTAATGAAGCTATTTCTGTAAACGTTAACGCTAAACATGGAAATTTTATAAAAGGTACATAAGAATAAACGATAGTAGGTAGGAAAGGCCATGTAACACATAATACCTTTTTCCCATCCAGTTTATTGTAGACAGGAAACCGAAGTAATAATAAAATATTTAATAAGTGGGCCGCTATGTTATGGATTTGAAATTCCATACACTTTATATGATCAGGAGAAACACAGGATGGCGACTTTACACGCCAAGAACATACGATAATTGAATTTTCAAGTACCAATAGGTATCTCAGAATGTTTGATGCTGTAAAAACTGCATGAGTAAGCGATGTGCTTTAACGAGGTCCACATTTTTTTTGGGGGGGAGGGGTAGCATTTATGCACTGCCTTTAACATCTTCGGCCTTAACAGGAAATACAACCTCTTATCTTATGAGATAATGACGTCACATTATCGCTTCACCGCACCTCCATCGTTTTGTGTTATGAAGCATTTCCCCTTCACTAACTCAGACAGCGATCGCAATGGCACGTTCTAGGTAACCAAACAGAGTTTGAGATGGTTATGAGCACATGTCATAGCTCCGCGAACAATGCGTGGGGGTAAATCCGCCCTCCCCTGTTTCACTTAAGGTTGGGCATCACTGTACTTTACCTTTGGAACAATTGCTCACGGCAATGGTGTTCACCCATTGATTGTTTGGCTTAATCTTTTGGGTTGTCTTTAAGTTCACACACACATTCAGACTCTCTTCCAGACTCTAGGGAGGATAGGGAATAATTCTGGCTAAAGAAAAATTCTCGCCCTCCAGCCGGTTAGCAAGCTAACCACAGGCAGTCGATCTATATTTATTTATTTGTTTTTTGCTTGAAGTTTAACGTCCTTTAACCTGGCAGGTCATGTCGGACGATGACTGAATGAAATGGACAAAATAATATTCAAACGAGCCCGACGACCCTACAGCTTAGAATCACTTCACATTCGTCTTTTCAGGATAAGGGAAAGTCCCGGAAAAAATCTTAGCCAGGTAACTCACCTTAACCGAGATTCAAACTCGGGACCTCTTGAATGTGAGGCAGACACGCTGTCTCCACGCCACGGAGGTGGGCCCTGTATTTCTTGTACGTTAAAACTTTGTCCACCATTTGGGTACAGAACTCACACAAAATGAAGAGGACTTCACAGGTTGTTCCCAGAAAATTCAACATATACATTTTATTTATAATACAAATATATTAAACATATGGTATTTTAATCAGTCTTACCGAGAGGATGATAGTCTGTGACCTATATTCGGGAGGTTGTGGGCTCGATTCCCGCGACCGACCCTCCTGACCCACGTGTTTCCTCTAGTCGCTAGATGAATGCTGGGAAAGTTCATTACATCCCCCCAGTTTCCTGTCCATCAACTTCACCTCCATTCTCATGTCACTTCACCTTGAATCTACTTGTTCGTTTCAGAGTTGAACGTGTCAGCGGGAGTCTCGGCGTTGCATGGCAGGGGAAAAGGATGCTCTATGTAACCCTTGTCCCCCGGAATGGGGGCGGTCTCCGAGTCCTGAGCCGTCAGGGGCTGTGTAAGCCCGCAAGGGAGGAGGGGAGCCGTTGTACCAGTTGCATCCGGGAGTTTCAATCTGTAAAACGTAGGGACCCTACCCTCTGCAGTGTCGTGCCTCCTGGAGCAGGCCACCCTCTGTCTCCTCTCACCTTTTTCCTCCTTCCCGGGCACCCCTCAGGGGCATAGGCACAGAAGCTCTTGTAGGTCTAGGTGCTAAGCCCCGCCTCGGCAGTAAGTAAGTTTATTACTGTCAATAGGTTGCTACAGAACATCTGACATTGTCATGAGTCTATTACAGTATTTACATTGATTAAGGAGTAGATATGTTTACAGTTCATCAATATTATACAAACATTTGTGAATGAGATATTTCTTTAGATTTCTTTTAAAACAATTCTTTTTACAGGACTTAATTTCTAAAGGAAGCTTATTATAAAGTGTATTACCTACAATATAAGGATCAGTATTGACTTTCTTTTTGTTCACAGCTACTCTATGAAAGTCCATACTGTGTCTGGTGTTATGCTGATGTACGAGGGCTGATCAACAAAGACTGAGACTGATTTTTTCCTGTAGCTTGCGTGATAGTTTCGTATCTGTAACATAAATATTTGAAAAGAGCGGGTTTTTATGTATAATGTTGGTAGGCGGCAGCACTCTCGTATTGGTAGGTTGGTAGTAATGCTCTATTTTGTAGACCCTACGTGTATTTCGCATACCAGACAATGGAGGTGATGCATTTTTTAAATCGATTATCACCGGTGATGAGTCATGACTGCATCACTATGATCCTGAAGGAAAACAAGCCAGCACAGTGTGGAAATCGTCAGGTTCTCCAACACCAAAAAAGGCAAAAGGTGTTCCATCTGCAGGGAAAGTGATGGTGATCACATTTTTGACTGTAATGGAATGATTTACCAGCATGCAGTTCCCCCCTCACACTACTGTTACAGCAGCATACTACACATCAGTATTGGCTACAATGAGGAAGCACATTGCAAAGAAATGACCAGAGCTTTCTCGGACTGGGTGGCGACTTCATCATGACAATGCACGGCCTCACGTCGCAAATCAAGTCATGCAGTTTCTGGCTCGATTCAACATTACCTGTGTACCACATCCACCTTATAGTCCCGATCTTGCACACTGTTACTTTTTTATTCCCATCACTAAAGGCAAAGCCTAGGGGTATTCGATTTGAGAACTCTGAAGCAGTGCTCAAGAAAAGTGAGGCGATTCTCAAGGACCTGACAAAGAATAGTCTGCAGCACGTGTTCAAGGACTGGCAGAGACACTATAAAAAGTGCATTGAAGTAGGAGGGGACTGCTTTGAAAAAGATCATGTAAACATTGAATTGGAGTAATAAACGTCTGTGAAAAAAAATCAGTCTCAGTCTTTGTTGATCAGCCCTCGTACATCACAATTTATTAGTTATTCTTAATCAAAGCCTTTAGAGTCATTAGAGCGAATATTTTTTTAATGTAAATCGACATTTGGAGTGCGGGAAACTTGATGAAAGTTTTCGTGCCACATATTTGAAAATTGTTGGGTTTAAATACGAAGCTTGGAACTTTTATGCTGTTCGCAGATACAGAAATCTCGACGTGCAAACATGAAGGTAGGCTACCCGCGCGCAAATAGCAGTGAATGGGTTAGTTAAGCAAGCGGTAATAAAGGTGGGGGGTGGGGAAGGGATAATTAAACCCCGCGACACAAGAACAAGAAGAATAGGCAGCCATGATGACGATGAGCGTCAGATAAAGACCATTAGGGAGAGCGAATATTTTCGCTACGCCAAATACGGACAATACAATGCCAGAATAATTAACGTCCTTTTGCTGTAAAGTGCTTCTCTACAAGAAATATTAAAGAACAGCTCCTCAGATGTGTAACAGTCGTACGACTGCATCAATTATCATTTATTACCATAACTTTTCTACAGATTATTCATAGATACAGAAAGTGTTGCACTCCAACCAAAATTTCGATATAGAAACCTCATCAAAATGCACGTTTTAAGGGAGTGAAGCAAAAGCTTCAGAAGCTTTTGGCATCCATCATTCTTTGACGAAGGCATATCAAAAATGGTTTCTAGTTACGACCAAAGCCTGAATAACGGCGGTGACTATGTGGAGAGGTAGTGTAGGGTGTGAGGAAATAAGTGAGAATAAAGTATTTGGAAAATAATGTTCTGTTATTTTTACTTTCTCTACTACGTATAGTAAGTAGGGAAAGTATTGTATTCCACCCAAAAATTCGATACCGAGATTTCACCGGAAATACATGTTTTGAGACCCTCTGAATCCAAAAATTTTTTTTTTGGAAACATGTACGTGTGTGTGTCTGTGAACAGCATAACTCAGAAACGAACAGTCGGATAAACATCAAACTTGTATTTAGGTTCAGTGTCTTCCAGAGATGCGACACGAAGGTTTTAAAGAAAATCCCCCCACCACAGATTACCCTTTACATGGAACATTTTTTGAAAATTTTAATTTTCTCAACAATGACTCTAACGATTTTGATTAAAATATCATATGTTTAAGTTATTTTTATGCAAAATAAAATGCATATCTGGAATTTTCTGGGAATGTCTCCAAAAGTATCCTTCATTCTGAACGACTTTTGCATAACTGGTAAACCATAAGTGATAGAAAAAGTTTACTACAGAAAAAATGTAGATCACGATAAAATACACAATTTATGTCATATACATTTTTTTCGCTGAGTGAACCTTTTTCGAGATATTGCTTGTTATTCCCTTAAATTTTCCAATAAAATTGTTCTCAAATGGGAATTCGTTATTCATTTTTTTGTCTTGTTTATGCAAAGAGTATTAATCTGTGGCAAAGAGAATGGTGCTGCACCTAACAACCAGCTATTAAGATATATGTCGATACTTAAAAGCTACTGCATTTCTATATTGCGCTTGCAAATACAAACAAAAAAAGAACAACGAAAATGTAAGTATTGGAAAATTCAAAAAAATAATAAGGAATATCTCGAAAATGGTTCACTTTACAAAAACAATGTTTATGGCATATATGGTGCGTTTTAACGAGATCTACATTTTTTATGTCCTGGACATGCAAAGAAAATGGAAAACTGGACATAGCAACCAGCTCTTAAAAGATTTGACTATCGCTTAGAGCCTACCATATTCCCCTTGCATCTACAAGAAAATTAGCAATAAGATTAACATCTCGATTAACATGAAGCATATGGAGAATAAGCGTTTGTAAAAATAGTTTGTACAAGAGTAGAGAAGCTCATGTGAGTGTAACACATCAGGTTTTTTAAAAAACTTATCATAGGTTCATCGAGACCTTTAATACTTAGGTTGGTTAGTTTGGTAACCAGTAAGTTTCTACAGAGTCTAAAAGAATTGTAAGGAACGTCAGTGTTGAGAATATTTTGTTTTTCCACCACAGGCAGATAGTAATGTTGGTATCACCTATTTCTGTGGCGTGTCACAAGGCCCTAGGGACTGGGTGGGACACCAACATGTCAAGTCACGCCCAGGGGGAGGGGGGCAGTCCTAGCTTTAATATGTTTCTGCTGTTGCCTTCTCTCAGAGCGAACAGAGACTCAAATCTTACGTACTCTAATAAATAATAACAATATAGCCTGAATCTACGTACTCGATGGCTTTAAATTTGTTTATATACAATTATTTCTTTACAAACCAAACTTATAAATTCACCAAGTGTAATGTAACGTCAGTTAGTAGAGCAAAGTTCTCAAAAATTGCTAATTTGAAGACCATAAAAACATCTGCAGAAACTCACTTTGACCAATTGTGAAAAACAACGTTTTTTTACCCACTATCATTACAGAGCGAGGTGGACCGCGGTAGCGTGTGCAACTCGCATTCGGTTGGTCCGGATTCGATCCCCGCCGACCGCCTTCTCTGTCCCTTTGGTTTTTGGTGGTTTCTCCGGGGTCGGCAGGCGAATGCTGGGGTAGTTTCTTCTCTACCATGATTTCTTTTCCATAATTTCCCTTTCATTCTATTATCTTCTCAACTTTCAGGTGTGCCTTTAGGTTTCATGGTGTATGGCGGTACCGGGACAGATGGCGCGGATGCATGCACAATCAAAAGTGTATTTGCTGTGGATATCAGAGGGCTGCTTGATTGGTAGGCGGTTATCGACCTCTTTCGGCTGCTCCAGTAGTGGGACGCGTCTGCGAGCTTGGAAATGTTAGGGACTTCCGCGCGTCTCTGTGTGGCTGCTTCGCCTCATCATTTCCTCCTGGGGGTTGGTAGCCACAATAGATCTGTGCAGGTCACAGTGTTCTCTCCGTTGAATCACCTCCACCTCTCTACGTCTACCTCTACCCACTATCGTTTATCACTTTCTCTACTTCGTAGAGTATTGTATTGCACCCAAAAATTTGATGTTGAGATTTCACTGGAAATATATGCTTTGAGCCCCTGAAGCCCCAAAAAGAGTTATTAGAAACAGGTCCATGAGTCTGTGTGTGTGCCTGTGAACAGCATAACTCAAAAATGAAAAGTCGGTTAAATACTAAACTTGGTATTGAACATCAGTATCTTGCAAAGATCGCCCCAAACTGTCCTTTACATGGAAAGGGATCTAACGATGTTGATTAAAATAATAAATGTTTTGAGATATTTTCATTATAAATGAAACGTATATCTTGAATTCTCTGGGAATAGTCTGTTAAGTCATCTTCTTTCTGAAAAAACTTTGTATAACTGGTAAACCTTAAAATATAGTCAAACTCTTAAAATATTACTACACAAAAATGCAAATCTCGTTAAAGCACACACTTTATGTCAAATAATTTTTATTTTGTGGAATTAATCCTTTCCGAAATGTTCTTTGTCATTGGTTTTAATTTTCAAGAACTTATAATTTTCAAAAACTAGAAGTTGTTATTCGCTTTATTTGGTTGGGGGGGGGCGTTGGTCATCTAAAGGGAACGCAATTTCAAACAATTTCTACAAATGTTTATCTCGATTCATATGGAGTAGATAGGGGAATAAGAATTTGTAAGAATAGTTTGTACAAGAGTGAACACATGTAAGTGCAACACATTAGTTTATCTTATAGAGTTTGTATTCTAACTGGTTAGAACACGAGCGAGGGTTTTTTACTTTCTCTACTACGTATAGTAAGTAGGGGAAGTATTGTATTCCACCCAAAAATTCGATACCGAGATTTCACCGCAAATACATGTTTCGAAAGGGGTCTAACATGAATCCAAAAAAATCTAATGTGTTATACTCACATGACTTTCTCTACTCTTGTACAAACTATTTTTATAAACGCTTATTCTCCATCTACTTCATGTTAATCGAGATAAACATTTGCAGACTTTATCTTATTGCTAATTTTCTTGTAGATGTAAGGGGAATATATATTTACAAGGGCAATATAGAAATACAGTAGCCTTTAAGCACATACATATCTCTTACTAGCTGGTTGCTAGGTGCAGCACCATTCCCTTTGCCACAGATTAATACTCTTTGCATATCCAAGACAAAAAAATGAATAACGAATTACCATTTTAGAAAATAAGTATTGAAAATTTAAGGGAATAACAAGCAATATCTCGAAAATGGTTCACTCAACAACAAAAATGTATATGACATAAACTGTGTATTTTAACGCGATCTATATTTTGTGTGTAGTAAACTTTTGTCTATCTCTTACGGTTCACCAGTTAAACAAAAGTCATTCAGAATGAAGAGGATTTCACAGGCTATTCCCAGGAAATTCAAGATATACCTTTTATTTGTCATGTAAATATGTAAAATGTATGATAGTTTAATCAAAATCGTAAAGCAATTTTTGAGAAAATCAAAAAATAACGAAAACATTTCTATGCAAAGAATAGGATGAGCTGTGAGTATTTTTTTTTAAATCAGCGTGTCCCATGCTTTAAAGAACTCAAAATACCAAGTTTGCTATTTCTCTAATTTTTTAGTTATATTGTTCATACACAAGAAGCGTTTCTAAAAATGCTACACTTTTGGATTCAGTGTACCTGAAAAGTGTGTGTTGGTAGCAAGTTGTTGGTGGATGCAATACTTCCTCTGCCTAGCATAGCTAAGCACTAGAGAAAGTAATAATAACATACCATATCGAAGGACTTTAGCAATAAGTGCATCAAACCATGCTGATGTATCCCTGGAGAATGTTGCATTGTGTTGGCGCTATTAAGGCGTTTATAAAATGGAACAGAGAACACTGTCGGTGAACGTGACATCACCCCACGCAGTGTTTGTGATTATATGCTAACCAGTGATAAAATTGAGCTTCTATTGGTGCGCCGCAGTTGTTATGCGATAACTATAAAACCACCCTACACAAAAGGGAATAGTTTATGCATCATACTATCTAAGCAGACTTTATGGGAAGCGGTTACGCGGAAAATAACTGCTTACAGTCACGTTTTCATCCTCTGCGACAGAGTAGATCCAGTGTAGCTAGCCATATATTTTTTTACATACTTAAAAACCATAAACTATCTTAATTTATTAATCAAAAGGCTTTTGCAGTTTAGATTATCATCCATTTAGTAAAGTAGAAACGTGGTGTTTTCTACATCGTAATATGGCTGCTTTGGGAAAGGAAGGGTAGGCACTAGTTTGTTTACCTCATTCGACAATAACTGGACCTATGTGTACAAAACAGAGCGAACATTGCTAGTGATAGACTCACCGCCCAGCTGCAGTTCCGCCGCCGCTTGAGCTGTCTCGCCCTCTGCCCGTCGTACCACACACTGATACATCCCCCGATCCTCTCGTCCCACTCCGGGTATCACCAGACGATCCCCGCTGGTCCTGGCCGGTCCTGGTAGCGGTCTGCCGTCCTTGTACCATGTGACTAGTAGAGGCTGTTGGTGTGGCTGACCAGACTGTTCGGTGATACAGCGGAACTCGGCGCTACCTCCCAGGTGGACGCTGAGCACGGCGGGTGTCACCTCCACGTGAAGCGGCGTCGCGACGACTAGCCGTAGCTCGGCGCTTGCTTCACCACCCGCGTTACTGGCAGAGCATCGGTACATACCGGCGTCTTCTGCTGTCACAGCCTCTATCACAAGGATAGGGCCGAGTAGACGAGTCCGTGGGCCTGGAAGTACTGACACTGGCTCCGAGCCGCTCTGGAGACTGTACCACCTGTAACAGGATATCAATAGAGTCATATTGGGGATACTGACACTAGCTCTATCATCAGGATAGGGCCAGGTAGACGAGTCCGGGGACCTGGAAGTACTGACACTGGCTCTGAGCCGCTCTGGAGACTGTACCACCTGTAACAGGATATCAATAGAGTTATATTGGGGATGCTGACACTAGCTCTATCATCAGGATAGGGCCGAGTAGACGAGTCCGGGGGCCTGGAAGTACTGACACTGGCTCCGAGCCGCTCTAGAGACTCTACCATCTGTAACAGGATATCAATAGAGTCATATTGGGGATACTGATACTAGCTCTATCATCAGGATAGGGTCAGGTAGACGAGTCCGGGGACCTGGAAGCACTGACACTGGCTCCGATCCGCTCTAGAGACTGTACCACCTACAACAGGATGTCAGAAGAGTTATGCTAGGGGTGCTGACACTAGTTTCATAACTGTTACCATCTGCAATTGGATGTCAGTACAGTTATACTGTGGATACTGACAATAGCTCTGCGACCCTACCGGTTGCAACAGGATGTCAATAGAGTTATACTCGGTATAGCGATGCTGGATCTGGAAACAGGATGTCAGTGGAGTTAAACTGTGTATTTTCTTTATTCCCTTTTCACATCAAAGATAATTAGTGGAAAAAGTCTAGAAAAGTCCAGAATGCCGTCAATGCAACGTCTAGAATTTTTTTTTAGCGATGTAAGAAGTTAAATAGCCTGAATACAGAAGAGATCAGAGTTGATTTGTCAATTTAATTTGAACCATTACACATCAGTGAATATTGGGAAAATATGCTCGGAAGAGAAGGGAACACATGATTTTACTTAAACAAAAGAGCATCATATTAGAAATTGTAGAAGGTTCTGCTTTCAAGAATAAATGTCAGGAAACTTAGATATTTGTAACAGATGCTTCCTCTGCCATTAGGTTTGATGTCATTTATGTTTGTTCTTTCTCATAGCAGATGTATGTAAAACAAACAACATTTATATCTTTGCTATTTGCAGGAGCAGAGTTGAGAAAGGCCTCAGGGAGTGCACGGTGAGTTATTTGTACATCTTATTAGAAACAAAACGTTTGTTTTATTTTATTTCAAACAATAATTTACATTGAATAAGATAATGTTTCAGCGGAGTATTTTCTCTTTTATGTCATGGACTTCAATAAAATAGAGGAAGATGAGTATAATCTGGAAGTGAGGTTAGAAACATTCATATACAGTAATTTTAAAATAAACTTTTAATTGCAAATGTTGCTTTATATAACATAAAATACATTATTGAAACAAAACTAATATGTTTCATCGGAAGCAATGAAATCTCATGCCCCAGACAGTATACTTGCAGATCATATTGGAATAGACTAGAGACGTAAATAATCTTTTATTGAACTTGACAGTAAAGCTAACTTTACATGGAACGGACCATAACAGCGTTACGTGTGAATTAGGCTAGTGGTGTGTATCATTTGACATAACTTTCCCTACCCACTCGTCTAAAAGCTATTCTTACAAAAACTTATTCTTCTATCTGCTTGCACATAAAAGAGGAATAGGGTAAGTTTAGCGATAAAGCTAAAGGTACATATTATGGAGGGGGTCTCGAAAATGTTGCATAGTACCGCACGTAGGCCACGTGACCCTTTGTGCTTCGAACGCGACCCCGTGGAGAAAGGGATTAGGGGAGAGAATCGAAAGGCAACCAGATCCTGGAGACGAAGTTGCAAGCATGGGCGGGGTTCTTGACGTTTCCAGATTGAGTGCATCCAGCAAAGCGCACCACCACCGCCCAGTCACAACGCTCCACCATCGCATGGTCCTTCAAACCTGAAACAGTTGACAGTGAAGGAAATTACGTGTACAGGAAATGATGGACAGGGAAGAGGTGGTAAAAGAGAAACCACCCCAGCATTCGCCTATCGACCCGAGGAAATCACGAAAGACCCATGAATTAGAGTGGCAGTCGCCGGGAGTCGAACCCGGCACCTCTCAAATGCGAACCTCACTCGTTACCGCGGAGCCAAGTAGCTCGTTAGGTTTAAGCGATAATTATATATTTTAAAAGCAGATCGCTACGTGAAATTGTGTTCTTTTATGTCTCGGAAATGGTTAATGCCACAAAAAAGAAATTATTGGACATAAATCGTATGTATGTTTTAAAACGGTGTACTTTTATGTAGAAGTTTTTGTTATCTCTTAAGGTTTACCAACTTTACAAAAGTCATTCACAGCCCATTTCCGTCGTATGGGGGTAGCGTGTCTGGCTCATGTTCTAGCCGTCCCGAGTTCGAATCTCGGTTAGGGAGAGTGAGAGAATGTCGGGTAACTTTAAGCTTCACCCATTCATCGTCAGATAGATTAGATTAGATTAGATTGTATTCTGTGAGTTCACTAGCAGCCATAAAGACTTGTGAACATAGAACAAGTCAAGGAAATGTACAAAAATTATATATAAACATAAATATTACATAGAATATGGAACATTTGAAATAAAATACAAATACTATATGCGTGTTAAGGAAATGTACAATAAAGTTACATATATACATAAATATTACATAGTATACAGAACATTTAAAATAAAATAAGGACATATTATATACAAAATGAAACAAATCAAGTGTAATTTATTACAGAGTTGTATACCTCCTTACTGTTATAAGGTTAACATACGTATAGGCAAGAACAGTTATTTTAACATTCACTAGGCTTGTACCTTTGTTCGTCTCATCATTTTGTTCTATTTGATTTGTAATGCATAGCATTTACTGTCAGTTCTTAATATACATACATTTAAATAGCTTCATTAATTCTAGAGCAGATTTCAAATATGACTGGCAATTGTCATTAATATTTACTAATACTACTTACAGAGCTATCTATATAAGTATTATCAGTAGAATAATTTGTCATTAAGATAATCTTGTACAGAATAATATGCTTTTGAGCATAGGTACTCTTTAACAGCAGTTTTAAAGACATTGAAGTTGTCAACTTTTCTCTTAAGATCATTAGGGAGAGTATTAAATATTTTTATGGTCTCATAATATACACCTTTCTGGAAGCAAGAAAGCTTTGTACTGGGACGATGGATGTTACCCTTTTGTCTAGTGTTTATCTCATGAATTTCCATGTTTGTAATAAATGTGGTTCGATTGCATACATAGAATTTTAAGATTGAAAATATATACATGCAAGGTAGGGTTAATAACTTTAGTCTTCTAAAAAGATGTGACCTACGCGGTTAAAGGACGTTAAACCAATGAATAAAAGCTGATTCAGAACAATTCCCAGAAAATTAAAGATACATTTTATTTTTCATGCAACAATCTTAAACATGTGGTGTTTTAATAAAAAATATTTAGAGCCAACTTTGAGAAGAAAGAAAAAAAAAACGAAATCTTTTCTATGTAAGGGGTAGTTTAGGGCGGGAGATTTTCTTGCAAATCTTTGTGTTACATCTTTGAAAGATTCTAAACTTAAATACCAGGTTTGATATTTAACCAAACCATTAGAGTAATGCCGTTTATAGGGCAGACACATATATAACTTTTTTGAAAATACATTTTTACTTCATCTACCACGCATGTTACCTAGGCAGATAAAGTATTGCATACTATCAAAACATTCAACGTCGATGTTTTCTCCGAAAATACATGTTTGAGACTCCCTGAATGCAAAAACAGTTTAGAAAAAACGTCCGTCTGTGTGTGTTTGTGAACAACAAAAAAGAAATGTCGGTAAAATGTCAAACTTACTGATCAAGTTCAGTTTCCCCCACAGATGCGACACGAAGATTTTTAAGAGAATCACTCGATTATTCCTTAGATCGAAATACTTTCATTATTTTTTATTTTATCAAAAATAGCCCCAACAATTTTGACTAAAATAGCATATGTTTAAGATATTTGCATGAAAAATAAAGCGTGTATCTTAAATTTTCTTGGAATAGCCCTCACAGGCTATTTATCTCTTAAAAACTGAGGCAGTATTTTTAATACTTAAATGATATCAATAAAATTATATAATATATAAATTCAATAACAGCCCAGCTTGAAGCAATATGTATATGTAATATTTTATAAAAAGTGTATATTACAGTCATTGTATATGTTTATATTATTGTATCCATGTGTAATAATGTTATGTGGATGCATTACGTAATTTAATAATGTAGGAGCTGTGAGAATAATAGGTTAAAAGTTGCTAACAATGAGGTAACAATGAGGTAATAATGAGTAAGAATGTTTAGTAATGCTACTAGGTATTATTGGAGCAACAATAATATAATTTTAGTGATAGAACAACCAAAAAAAGCTTTAGTTAAATGAAGGTATTCTATTGGAGTAGGATCAGCCAATCAGAAACTCAAAAGGAGAAAATTTTACAAATTTAGAGTCAATTGGTTGCAGACAGCGTTACTAACCAGACGCAAAAAGTGTCATCAAGAAATATAATATGTATTCGTGTGAGACGAAAAGTAAATTTACGTGTTAAAAAGTGTAATTAATTAATAAAAGAATCTCACAGCTCTCTATATCTATATCAGCTGCTATATAAATCGTATCAAGTATTCATAAAAGAAGTGAAGTAAAATTATAATCTGTGTAAGCCTACATTCTTGTCGCATCACAACCCTGCTAAGAGAAACGTGTCTCTAACAATAATACTGACGCAGCCGAGGCAAACATAGATATATAATATTTAAAGAAACAGTCAAATTACAAAGCTAATATTTTTTTAAACTTTGGGCAAAGGCCACCGGAAACTGTTTACTATACGTGCGGTTGCAACTACTTCAAGTTGGCGCCCATACGTTGGAGCTAAATAAATAAACAACTCCAACGTAAAGACAATACTTCTTCAAAACACACAATCTACTTCAAATAACTTTTTTTACTATAAGGAATTCCCGAGATATCCGTTATTAATGGTTCGATTTGTCATTGTTTTAAAGTCCTGTAGACATGCAATGGTTTCTCGCGATGTCATGGAAACAGTATGGAATTTTAAGGCCAGCATATAGCGTCCAGTTGTTAAACATTTGACTATCGCTGTTCTCTTTGTATCTGTAACGAAATGTGTAATGTAACTGTTTCTGTAAAGGTTTATCTCGATTAAAATGAAACAGAAAGGAAAATAAGCTTTCATGAGAATAATTTGTAGAGCCAGTAATAAACGATAGAGGGTAGAAAAGGTAATATGAATGAAACACATCAGTGGCATTTCAGACCTATCACATAGTAACGCACATTTTAAAAATCTGATGTGATACATTTACATGATTTTTACTACCCTCTTACATTTATTAGTGCGTATACAAATTATTCTTACACAGATCATTTTTCTATCTACTACATTTTAATCCAAATAAACTTTACAGAAACAGCTACATTACACATTTCGTTATAGATATAAAAGAGAACAGCGATAGTCAAATGTTTAACAACTGAACGCTATATGCTCGCCTTAAAATTCCATACTGTTTCCATGACATCGCGAGAAACAACTGAATGTTGAAAGGACTTGAGAGAATGACCAAGAAATGAACAATTCGAACCTTTAATAACGGATATCTTAGAAATAGCTTATACCACCATAAAAACTATTTTTTTAAATAAATTGCGTATTTTAAAAAGACCTACATTTTTTGTGTAGTACGTTTTCGTCTGTCGCTTGATGTTTACCAGTTATACAAGATTAATCAAAATTTCTTCCAGCTGAAGTGGACTTCAAGGCTATTCCCAGAAAATTCAAGATATACATTTTAATGTATGGCATTTTAATCAAAACCGTTTGAGACATTGTTTAGAAAATAAAAATTTTCGAAAAATGTTCCATGTAAAGGGTAGCCTGTGGTAGGGAGATTTTCTTTCCTTTTTTTTTTAGTTCCATTTATACATTGAACTGAGTTTTATTTATGGACGCTCTTTAACTGTTGTGGTCCTTAGCATCCCATTCTATATTGGGCGTGAAAGACTGGTAATTTTGTTCAGAGGCCTCTTTATCAGGCCTGAGGTTCTTTAACGTGCCGTAAATCTACGATACGTGACCACCGGTTTTACTTCCCTTCCGAAATAAGCCATGCTAAGCATTTTTACGCCCGAAAAAATCCATCGCCCTCCGCCGTGTTTGAACCTGCGACCTCAGGAACCAGAAGCTACCATGGTAACCATTACACCACGGAGGACGACGCTCCATTTATTCCCCAACTTTAAGTACATTGGTTTTATCGGCGGCCTTTCCTATGGAACTTATTGCCTAAGGCAATGGTGTGAACTCGTATTCGCTTGTGGTTGGGTTTCTTGCACTTTGGATATTATACATTAGATCACAAAGATGACAAATTATCCTGATGATAATACATATATAGCTCTTTAAGTAATATTAGTAAATATTAACGACAATTGCCAGGTTTCCAATTGCTTGCTCTAGAATTAATGAAGCTATTTAAATGTATGTATATTAAGAACTGACAGTAAATGCTATGCATTACAAATCAAATAGAACAAAATGATGAGACGAACAAAGGTACAAGCCTAGTGAAAGTTAAAATAACTGTTCTTGTCTATAGATATAATGTTAACCTTATAACGGTAGAGAGGTATTCGATTTTGTACAAAATTACACCGGATTTTCTTCATTTTGTACATAATATGTCTTTATTTTATTTTAAATGTTCTGTGTTCTATGTAATATTTATGTATATATGTAACCATATTGTACATTTCCTTGACACGCATATAGTATGTCTCTATTTTATTTCAAATGTTCTATATTCTGTGTAATATTTATGCTTATATGTAATTTTTGTGCATTTCCTTGACATGTTCTATGTTTAAAAGCCTTTATGGCTGCTAGTGAACTCACAGAATGCAATCTAATCTAATCATACACACACATTCACACTTCCAGACTCTGGGGAGGACAGCGATTATCTTGGTTACAGAAAAATTTCCACCCCCAGCCGGGAATCGAACCTGGGACCCCTAGCACAACAGGCAGGTTCTCTACTGACTGAGCTGTGGGGCCAGCTGGAGATTTTCTTGAAAAACTGTTGTGGCATCTTTGGAAGGTACTGAACTTAAATACCCAGTTTGGTGTTGATTCGACCTTTTG
The DNA here is from genome assembly GCA_030765065.1 of Deroplatys truncata. Taxonomy (NCBI): domain Eukaryota; kingdom Metazoa; phylum Arthropoda; class Insecta; order Mantodea; family Mantidae; genus Deroplatys; species Deroplatys truncata. The sequence goes on along the minus strand of CM060981.1, from coordinate 26,961,322 downwards.
TTTTTGAGTTATGCTGTTCACAAACATACACACATGGCCTTTTTCTAAAAATGCTCAGTTTGAGAAGATGGTTTGTTACGTTATTTGCACCACGTATGGAAGCCAATTTGAAGAAGGTTATTTAGTTAGCTCCACGTTTTGGGAGCGAACTTGAGAAAGGAGTATTTTAGGAGGAGTTCTATCGTATTTCAACTGTTGGGAAGCCAAACTTGTAGTAGTTGCAACCGCACGTATGGTACCCGCTTTCCGGTAGCCTTCGCCTCAAATTTACTTTCAGGTGGCCTTTGCCCCAAGTTTAAAAAAAATATTAACTTTGTAATTTAACTGTTTCTTTAAATATTATATATTTATGTTTGCCTCAGCTGCGTCAGTATTTGTTAGAGGCACGTTTCTCTTAGCAGGTTTGTGGTGCGACAAGAATGTAGGCTTACACAGATTATAATTTTATTTCACTCCTTTTATTAATACTTGATAGATTTTAAATAACACTTCACTGATATATATAGAGAGAGCAGTGAGATTCTTTAATTAATTAATTAGTTGCACTTTTTAACATATAAAACTATTTTCGTCTCACACGAATACGTATTAAATCTCTTGAGGACACTTTTTGCATCTGGTTAGTAACGCTGTCTGCAACCAACTGAACTGAATTTGTAAAATTTTCTCCTTTTCAGTTTCTGATTGGCTACTCCAATAGAATACCTTCATTTAACTAAAGCTTTTTCTGGTTGTTGATTGGCTATTTTATAAACTTTTACTAAAATTACATTATTGCTTCCAAGAATCAGAAGTAGTATTGTTAAACTCTCAAACTCATTATTGCCTCAAGGTTACCTCATTGTTAGCGACTTTTAACCTATTATTCTCACAGCTCCTACATTATTAAATTACGTAATGCATTCACTTAACATTATTGAACTTGTATACAATAATATAAGCATATGCAATGACTGTTGTATACATTTTACAAATTATTACATACATATATTGCTTCAAGGTGAGGCAATATTTTATATCATAACATGCTGTGAATGCCAGAGTTATTGTAGTGTAAATTAATATAATTGTATGTACAAGCTTTTAGATGTTTGTTAGCCATAAGTATTGCTAGGAAATAAGTTTGCACGGCCTCACTGAAACTGACAATAGAAGTGAGTACCAATAAACCGAGGGGGTGAGTTGTTTATCACTAAGAAGAGATAAACAAATGACGTCAGGGTAGCGTGCATTGTTTAGAAATGGAGGGAATATCTTCCTTAGAGTATATATGTTAGTAGTAGTGATTGGCTGACCAACACAGACGGTAAAGTGGGCGGAATTTGGTAACCAATAGGAGTTATATTATAATGTTTAGGCAATTCTAGGTGAAGGAGTATATATTCTCGAGCCATAAGCAAGTGTCGCACAGTTCTGAAGAATCTCTCACGAGGTGCACGCCGCAGACTTAGTTACAAAAATGTAACGTACGCGAAGTAATTGGTGCGCGGCAACTAAAACGACTGTAGTTACATTCGTAAATATCACAGTTTCAGTCAGGCGTGTATAAAGATTAAGCATGTCAGTTATTAATTAAGTGTGACGGCAACGAAAGTCTAGATTCAAATTTTTTTTATCAGTGTTATCTTTTAGTAACAACTCCTTTCCATTTACACGCCCTGCTTAGAGACACGTGCTCGACTGAGTTATAATAGTTAGCCGGAGGACAAAGAACCCAAATTAAAAAATAATTAAACAATAAGAGCCCAACAAATAAGATAACACAAGATATCGAGACCTGCGAATTTATTGTTATTGAATTTATATATTATATAATTAGACTGAAATTATTTAAGTATTAAAAATACTGCCTCAAACTTTTGGATTTAGGGGGCCTCAAAACATGTATTTCCAGTGAAATCTCGACATAGAATTTTTGGGTGGAAGCAATATTTTCCCTACTTACTGTACGTAGTAGAGAAAGTAAAAAGTTGACTATCGCTTCAGCTAGTGTTTACTACAACGAAATAAGTAATGAAGGTTTATCTGTATTAACAAGAAGAAGAGCTTTTGTAAGAATAGTTTGTAGGAGAGAGCAAGTTATTCATTGCAACGGATGCATTGTGTTTGTAAAGGGAGGGCGGGCGGGCGAGTACATTGTTTGTTGAAGCACAAAACTTGCTCGTATTAATTACTGTTTGTATTACGTATTATCATTCAAATGAATGTCCCGTCCTCAATAAAACAGTGAGCTAGCGGTTGGTTCCTGAGGGAAAAAAATAAATATAAACGCTGTGATCCGTGCTTCAGTCCATCCAACTGTTTCCTAATTTCTCCATTGTGGTTCAATTGAATAACCTACCTTGTGTGTGTGTGCAGCCAACGTGAAAATTAATTATTTCAAAGGGCTGCTTTGGGTTCCAGGGTAGGTAACAGAAAAATAACTGCAATACATCGAACCACGTGAACATGACTGTCTCTACACGCTGCCAATTATTTCCTCTGTACCGCTTAACCTTTATGAGGTAGAGGAAACATATTCAGTATCGAAATGTTACGGCAAATGCATGTTTTGAGGTTATCTAAAACCAACAAAACGCTTATAAAAGAGGTACGCTCGCGAAATTTTTTGTGAATAGTATAATTAAAAGAAAATGAAATAAACTATAAGCATGTGATTTACAACAAATGATTAAATCCTTTCTTTAAAACACCATGTGTTTAGGATATTTGAATGACTAATACGAGGCAATTCGGAAAGTAGTTCACTTACTACCTCCTCCACTTACCGAACGGGTTGGCTCAGGTGGTAACGTCTGTGGCCCGCATTCGGGAGATCGTGGGTTCGATTCTCGCGGCTGAACTTCCTGGCCTATGGGTTTTTTTGGGGGGTTTCCCTGGGTCGCTAGGCGAATTCTGGAAAGGTTCATTACACATTCTCATTTCACTTCACTTTTCATCTGCTTGGTCTGTTTCAGGGTTGAAAGTGTCGGCTGGAGTCTCGGCATTGTATGACAGGGTAACCCTTCTTCCCCCGGAATGGGATGGTCTCCCAGTCCTGGGTCCCTCGGGGGATGCACAAGACCGCAGGGGGGAAGGAAGCCGGTTGCACTAGTTGTCATCCCGGAGTAGGAAAGGTAGGGACCCTGCCCTCTGTCCTGTCGTGCCTGCTGGTTCGGCCTCCCTCTGTCTCCTTTTGCCTTACACCTCCCTCCCGGGCGCATCCCGTCAGGGGCTTCAGACATAAAATATATTATAGGTCGAGGTGCTAATTCCCCCTCCACAGTTAGTCCTAGTCTTATTACTTTCTATACTCATACTTACAGTACCTGGAGGGGGACACCTCGCATACTGCGACCTACATAGATTTATTGTGACTACACTTCCAGAAGGAGGGAATAAAGTGAAGCAACCGCAGGAGGCTACAGGTCACGAGACGCGCGTAAGTCCCTAACAGTTCCAGGATCTAAGAGCAGTCCCCCTACTGGAGCTGCCTATAGAGGACGATGAACGATCCGTCGAACAGCAGCTCTCTAGTGTCCACGATGAGTATTATTTGAGCAAGCATCCGCGGCATCTGTCCGACACCGTCATACACCACGAAACCTATAAGCACACCTGAAACATGAGAAGGGAATGAAATGAAAGGGAAATGAGAGAAAGGAAATCGTGGTACATGGAGTAAACACTCCAGCATTCGCCTACCAACCAGGAAAAATCAGAGTGGGTGGTTGACGGATATCGAACCCAAGAGCTCCGGAATGCCAGCCTCACACGTTACTGCGGAGCCTTCTCGGTCCTAAGTAGAGAAACTGTTGTATTGCACTCAAAAACTCGATATCAATATTCCACCGAAATACGTACATGTTTTGAGGCCCCTGAACCCAAAACTGTACGTGTGCGTAAGTGAGTTACATATCGAACTTCGTATTTAACCTCAGCATCTTCCAAGGGTGCAACATGAAGATGTTCTAGAAAATTCTCCCACCCCAAAGTACCCTTTACATATAGATTTATTCGAAAATTTTGATTTTCTCCAAAATGGCTCGTCGCTTTTGATTAAAACTTCACGTGTTTAGGATATTTTCATGAAAAATGAAATGAGTATCTTGAATTTTTTGGGAACAGCCCGCCTTAAAGAAATATGTATATATAACAATATATAAAAGGTGTATATTACAGTCATTGTATATGTTTATATTATTGTATACATGTAATAATGTTATGTGAATGTATTACGTAATTTAATAATGTAGGAGCTTTGAGAAATAGGTCCAATGTTGCTAACAATGAGGTAACCTTGAGGCAATAATGAGTAAGAAAGTGTAATAATGCTAATGGTCATTCTTGGAGCAACAATAATGTAATTTTTGTGACAGTTTATAAAATAGCCAACCAACAGCCATAATAAATCTTAAGTTAAATAAAAGTATTCTATTGGATTAGGAATAACCAATCAGAGACTTGAAGTACAGAAATTTACAAAATATAGGGGGTTGAAATCACGCCAGTTGCTTGTAGACAGTGTTCCTAACCGGACGCGAGATGTGTCCTCGAGAAATTTAATACGTATTTTGTGTGAGTAAATAGTTTACGTGTTAAAAAGTGTCAGTTCTCAATATCAGTGAAGTGTTATTTAAATCGTGTCAAGCATTAATAAATGGAGTGAAGATAAACTTAAAATCTATGTAAGCCTACATTCTTAAGTCGCACCACTCCCTGCTAAGACATTCATGTCTCTAAAAAATATAAATACTGACGCAGCCGAGGCAAACCTAAATATATAATTTTTAAAGAAACAGTCAAATTACAAAGTTAATATTTTTAAATTTTTGGGACGAAGGCTACCGGGTACCATACGTGCGGTTGCAACTACTTCAAGTTCGGCTCCCCAACAGTTGAACTACAATACAACTACAACAAAATAACTTCTTCAAGGTCTCGTTAAAGCACATAATTTATATCAAATACAATTTTTTTTTTGCGGGTTTAACCATCTCCGAGATATTATTTGGAGAACGTTGTGATGGTCATTTTAGGGTCAATTTTCTCTCGTGATTATGTAGACAGTATTGAATTTCAAAGCCTTACTAATGTATTCTCCTTATAGCTACAAGGAAATGTATAATGAAAATTTATCTCGATTAACAAGAAGTAAAGAAAAGAATAACGTTTTGTAAGAACATTTTGTAGCAGAATACGGCCAACATGAAAAGTGGACCTACGTGGAGCAAGAAATTCAAAATGTTAAACATTTCGATTACCTAGAAGTAAGGTTTGATATGGGTGGAAAATGGAACAAGAACATGGAGTTTATAAAACACAAAGGGTTTGGACAACTTTCTGAAGTATTAAGGATATTGACCCGGGTACCAGATATGCCAGTAAATACATTACAGACCATGTATGAAGCAATGGTTAGGTCCTCATTACTATACGGCAGTGAAGTGTGGGGATGGGAGAGGGTGGATAATGTAAATAAAGTACAATGTAATTTTTGGAGGCGCATTCTAGGGTTGGGGAGGCGTACTTCAAACTACGGAGTTCTTCGTGAGGTAGGATGCTGGGAAGATGCTGCATTTGCTAAACTAAATGTAGTTAGTTACTGGCTGCGAATAATTAAAGGTGATCAAACAACTCTGAGAGCAATATGTTATCGTCATCAAATGGACAACATAGAGCATCCAAAATGGTGGGTGGCGGGGTTACAACGGGAATTATCAAAAATTGGCTTAAACGATATCTGGCAAAGGGGTAATAAAAATACACACAGTGCCGTGAAAAAAGTCAAAAGGCGACTATGTGATATAAACAGACAGGAAGTAGAATCTGATTGTAGACAAAGATCAACATTGGAGCTACAATATGAAATAAAAACTACGTGGGGTAAGGAAACATATATTTTGGAATTGGGTATAAAACAGAGGACAGGAATAGCATGGCTTAGGTTGGGAGGGTGGAAAACTCGCAAGATTGTTGATGACGATGACAGGAGGATTTGCCCATTATGCGGGGAACAAGAAGACTGGACGCATATTTTGGCAGCATGCGTGCAGACGGAGAGTATTAGGAAAAAATTATTTCCGGAAGTATTTTTGGCTTCCAACAGACGGAGGACAGCATGCTGGGACTTGATTCTGAACAGCCAAAACTGGCCAAGCTTGGGCACATACTTAATGGAAGTACCTGTACTAAGAGATAAGGTTTTTATGTGAATTTTCTTTAAATATGTGTGGTACTTGAGCACTTGTGTGTGTGTGTGTGTGTGTGTGTGTGTGTGTGTGTTTGCGCGTGTAACTCAGAGTGTTTTTCAATTTTATATGTATGTATATAATGTGGTGATTATGAACATAGTTGTTTCTGGTCGATTCTGCAAGTGACGTTTACAGACCAGGTATTTTTCTAGAGAGCATGTATGGTCTTATGACCCATGCGACTGTGTTATGTAATTAATGTAATACTAAGTACCTAATAAATACCACTACTACTACTAGTAGGGAAAGTCATGTGAATACAACAAAACATATTTTTCTGAGAATGACCTGCTTTACACTAAACACATTCAGAAGATTTACATATAGTCGAGTATACTGACCTATAGTCTGGTGATGGACACCCCTGGGATACACACAGTAGCACGGCACCCTCATCCTGAGCCACGTGGACTGTTCCGGTGTGCTCTACAATCGCTGGAGATACGATCCCTCTGTGTTCTGAAACAGAAAAATGCAAGTTTTCTTAACAGTACAGTAACTGGGCAACCGAAGCAATGTACCGTGAAACAAAGCAAACGAGGAAACAAATATCTCATCATTAATATTGACAGGAAGATACAAATAATTAAACAAAGAAACAACAGTAAGATAGGGAAGTAATTGTCCTAAGTAATTTCTGTATATTAAATCAATGTGTAATATAACAAGGCTGAGTTGAAAGATTTGTACGGAGAAAAAGGCCATTAGCGAGTCATGATAGGGAAAGTCATTACTTCATTAATAACAGCCAAGTAGCGAACGCATTAGCATAAAGACTCTTGGAATGCAGGTAGGGTTTAGTTCGGTACGTTTGCAAAGTCTCGTAAGCAGGAGTTCTGTAAATTAGAAAGGGAATGAAATTCTGATGCTTGAGCAAGGTCCCTCATGGGAACATATACGCATACACAGAGTTTTAAGATTGGACTGCGTGAGTAGGAACGTTGGTAGGGGTAGCGATGGGTAGACGGAGCTTAATCTAAAAAAAAAGAGGTCGTGTTCAAAATCAGAATTAGTTAAACTTACATACTTAACCATGTGACGACTCTTGTGATTAATCTTGTTTCACTTTTAAGTTGTGTCGCGCCCAGTGAAGCACTTGAGTTAGAAAGATTTAACGGCGATTGTGAGGGATCTTTCCGAGTATAATTTCTGCGACTTACGGCATAATTATTATTCTAGAAATAATTTAATTATTTAATAAAACGGTCGGCGACACTTGAAACAGAATTTAAATGTATTTAAATGTATGCTGATGAATGCAGCATTAAAACTTGAAACAAAGGGTACGGCTTCAAAATTATCGCATCACAAACGGTTTCAATATTATAAAGAGAAAATATTATGGATATGCGTGTAGGTAGGGAAATCTGAAAAACCGCTCAATCGATTTTGATGATTATTCTTCCACCATCGAAAAGCCCGATTCCTTCCTTTGGACATGGTCTATAAAGCACTTTCTAATCGCATTTCATAGATTAATAAAACATTAAAAAGTATATAAAAGCCCTTGTACTTGAGTACGAAAACATTGGAGTTATAAAAGAACATACTCGCATAGAAGGCCTTGACTTGCCATGGCGTAGAGAATAGTTGTTGTTACTTCACAGAATATGCAAGTAAAACCAAATAAATGTCGCGGATCTTTAATTTCAAGCAACATATATGTAGATAGTCACGAGTAATCAACTAAGGGAGAGTTGAATCTGCTTGTAACGATAGGATATGCTTGCGAAACCAACGTCTAATTATGTAGGGACTAGGATCAACTGTGGAAGGGGACCTACAAGATCTTTTGAGCCTGAAGCCCTTGAGGGGGTGCCCCCGGGAGGGAGGGCTGAGGTGGGATAAGATCCGGACTAGGAGGTACGACAGGGCAGAGGGCAGGGTCCCTACGTTTTACAGATTGGAACTCCTTGGATGGCAGTTGGCTTCCCTCCCCCGTGCGGGCTTGCTCATCCTCTCAGAGATCGCCCCCATTCCCGGAAACGAAGGGTTACAGAGAGCATTCTTTTCCCCTGCTATGCAACGTCGATACTCCTGCCTACATTTCAATCCTTAAACAGACCAGATGAAAAGTGAAGTGACAATGTAGGTGAAATGGAGGGATAGAAAATTCGGGAGATGTAATGAACCTTCCCAGCATTCGTCTATCGACCCGGGGAAACCCCGAAAAACCCATGGGTTAGAAAGGTCGGCAGCGGGAATAGAACCCACGATCTCCCGAATGCGGGCCACAGACGTTACCGTCTGTGCCATCCCGCTCGCTTAAATTATCTTAAGAATCTTTATGTAAGAAATTTTTTCCCTGTTTCCTTTGTACATATGTTGTAACCAAGTTCGTTATTCGGGCATGCTAAATAATTGTATAAAGAGAGAAAATTACTGAGATTAGAAATTAGCGAACCGATATTTTGTAACTAATAACTGGGAATATCAGTTTCCTCGATGTGTGTCTTTTCCAAAGAGGCTAACTTGGTAGCCTGAGAACGCGGAATCTATATATTCACCAGCTTGACCTCTATTTGGTTGTATATGTTAAGGGTTTCCGTATTATCTGAAATATGTGCAGGTTGATCCTCTCTGATTTATATAGATAATATCCTCTGGTTCATGCCCTCTGCTGCAGTCTCCGCTACCTCTGCTCAGTGGCTGATGATTTCTCCATACTTAATAAATTACCTATATAACTAATTACACTGATCTTAAGGTTTTCGGAGGTGAGGCAAATTAAAAGAAACTGCATTTCCCTTAAAATGTGATTTATTATCAAATAAATACTTATGGGCGGCTAGCTTTTCCCATTGTAACAATTCCCACCATAAAAATAAATTAGGAGCCTAATCTGACTGCACACGCTTCCCACCCATATGCACGCATGTGCATCCGTCGTCCACAGATTATCGCTGAGTGTCGAAGAGATTCTATAGGAGAGTGAAAATCCGGGGCCTGCTTCCCCCTTTTATACCCAAACCTAGTGAAGCTGATCTTCGCGCCTTAAAATGTAGCGGTATTTCTAATTGGTCCTCCGACCGCGTTACCTTATTATGTATGAAAATAGTCTGCTCCAAAACTTTTCGCACACGCGTCCCGGTGACGCGTCCGGAAGGAAATTCTATATCTTTGTCTCTTTCCTTTCTATATCTGTCTCTTTCTATTTCTTGCTATTGCTTCAGGTTCCTTGCTCATTAGTTTGGTGAAAGGTGGTGGGCTCTACCTAGAATTACCTTTTACCTTTAATTAGCTAGCTCGCCCGTCCTTTACTTATCTAGTTACAATCTGCTTTGTGCATCTCTTGGCTGCTAAATATTCTAAAATATTTCATGCCGAATTATATTATTATATACAAATATATATACATATATATGTGTGTGTGTGTGGTATATCCCCTTTCAACCTACAAAAGGAAAGCAGTAGAGAAAAATATCTGGCAATGTTCACCCATGTTACGGTCTATAAGCTACCCCAGAATTCACGTATCGACCTGGAAAACCATGAAGTGTGGCTACTCCAAGTCGATTCAAACCCGGAAGCTCACGCATGGGAGACCCAGACCCTACATGTTAGATGAGGGCTGTTTTCACCGCATTGTGTTCATCCCATCTGTTGCAGCTAGTATCTTGTATCCCGGCGCGTGTTTAATGAAGACTCAGGTCCGATAAAAACGCCGATATGCTAATTAATTGGCGGGTACTATCTAAGGCAGATCTGGTGCCGTCACTCATGGTGTGAAGCACGATCAATAAAACAACAACTGTTGACATCACGTCACTCACCTATCGCCTGCTGTTGCCCTGTACAGCGGAGCTTATGGGTTCTAATATTGTTTGTTATCTAACGGTTTGAGTATTTCCAATTATATAAGTAAATATATGAAGTATTGTATTCGTTACTGAGGTTGCACCAGAAATATACAAACAGGTAACTGCAAAACGAAATGTGGAATAAGTAATCTCAGCATCTTCCAAAGTTGCTAGAGGGGAATTTTCAACAAAATTCCTCAACTCCAAAAGTAATATAAGCACTGAATAAATATAAAATGTATATTCAGTCATTTACTGACTTATTCTCACAACCACCTGAATCCTACGCTATGAACCGTACCAACGCTTCCTATACGAGATGCGGATGTAGATGGCAGTACTTCTTCTGAGCGCTCGTTTCTAAACAACAAGCTTGTGACTGAAAATATGGGTGAAAATCTCGAGAAAATTTCAATCCGAGTCAGAAACATTGAGTCGGTGCTGCTATCAAAACCTCGGCAGCAATATGAGAAGGAATATATTGCACTTAAGGACTGGTGCAATGTGTCTCTTGTAAACGAAGATGTGATACTGATATCTGCATTTTGTTTATTACGCCGCTAGAGCTTTCCTTGACGAAGGACGTTAAAGTACTATTTTCAACGTGTTAACAGTCCGGTAAGTAGCTGTTTTAAAGAGAGTGTACCAAGAAGACATTTATATGATAAATTAAATTTATATATTGAAATTTCTTTGATTACCCTATGTAGTCCTGTTCATTCTGAAGATAGACAAAAAGCTTTAAGGTACGGTCAAACGAAGCGGCCCATTTTACTCCTACCGTGACCCCTGGAAGGTAGGGATATGGAGAGAGAGAGAGAGAGGGAAGGGCGACCAGATCCGGATGATGACGGACACAAGCATGAACGGGGTACCTAACGTTTCCAGATCAAAAGCATCTGCGCCGGCGGCCCCCCGGAGCGTGCCCACTCGGAGGCGGATCCTAACTGAGCCATTGGTCAGTCGCAACCCGCCAAACACCGTCGTTCTGATCCTACAACCCTGAAAATAAGATTATGGGAGCAGGATATGGAGAGAACCACCAAACGTTCGCCTGTCGACCCGGGGAAACCACGAAAAATCCAGAGTCAGAGTCGCCGGGGATTGAACCCGGCTTCTCCCGAATACGAGTCCTACGTTTCCGCGGCGTCACCTCGCTCGGTAGAGATAAACAAAAACTTATCACACGAAAAATGTGGATGTTAAAACACCCATTTTAAATATTCTGTTGCATTAGCCATTTCCGAGAGATTCATTGTTACTGGTTTGCGTTTACCAATACTTTGTTGAGATGATGTCGCTCAGTCTCCTGTGTTCCCCTTACACCTCAACAAAATGTGTAAGGAAGTTCTTTCTGTAATCGTATACCTTGTACGAGAGTGGATGGAGAAAGTGAGGTGATTGTAATTATAACATTTTTAAAAGTGAATTTGAAACATTTGGGAATACATGGGGGAGTTACACCCCTGTAACAACAGATGTATGATACGGGTCAGAGCTGTATCGAAAAGAACAAAACATTTTTCCAGCTATAACTTCTTCTCCCTGGAGTGGGCCGCCAGTCTATTGTTCTCTAAAAATATTGCACTTTGAAACAAAGGTGTTCTTCCCTTGCCATTTATCTTTGTTTTGGCATCACGTGATCCTACGTCACAAACTTCGCCCTGTCGAACAAGAAGAAGAAGAGGTAAGATAATATTTCACAACACCAAGTTTTTAATTGCTTTGTGTTTGCCAATTTCACGTCCCGCCAGTTACACTCACGAATAATTAAACAGGTTAGATACATTGCTACAAACAACACCTTAAATCGACTGTGTTATTCACCACAAGTTCGTAAATGTGCGTATAACCTTTCCTAAAACTGATGTGTCACATTCATAAGGCCTTCTTCACACATTCTTCTGCAAATTGTTCTTGCGAGGCATGGTTTTGCTTTCTCTTCTACATATGGTAATTACGGACTATTCCAAGAAATTTAAAGATATCGATTTTATTTGTCATGAAAATATGTTTCATATACGGTACTTTAATCAAAATCATTTTAGCCATTTTTTTAGAAAATCAAATTTTTCAAGCAGTGATTGGGGCGATAGCACTATTTCTCGATACCGACACTGATTTATGAACACGGATATTCGATATCAATACTCACCTTATAAAAAACTGAAAACCGATAGGTTATTTACTGAATTGTGTTCTTATTGGAAAGGTAGAATCAGATGACTGAAAAGTTCAATGCCATAGCCGGGATTTGAACCACGGATCTTCCGGTCTCCGTCCGGTTGCTCTAACCACTGAGCTGCCATTGTAACTTATTGGTACGTCATTAAATTCCCCAACTGATTCAGTGGTTAGAGTAATCGGACGGAGACCGGGAGATCCGTGGTTCTGGCATTGAATTTTTCAGTCGTCTGATTCTATCTTTCCAACCTTGTCCAACACACGGTTTGTGTGGAAGAACAATTGATTCCTATGTTCTTATTAGTAGTTTTCTGTGTTTAAACACATGTAACACATGTCCGAAATGTTTACTATTTGACATTCTCTAATTGAAGGCAATTTTTACTTTCTCTACTACGTATAGTAAGTAGGGAAAGTATTGTATTCCACCCAAAAATTCGATACCGAGATTTCACCGGAAATACATGTTTTGAGGCCCCCTGAATCCAAAAAAAGCATTTTTGGAAACATGTTCTGTGTGTGTGTGTGTGAACAGCATAACTCAGAAACGAACAGTCGGATAAACACCAAACTTGGTATTTACGTTCAGTATCTTCCAGAGATGCGACACGAAGGTTTTCAAGAAAATCCCCCCACCCCAGATTCCCTTGACACGGAACATTTTTCGAAAATTTTAATTTTCTCAGAAATGGCTCTAACGATGTTGATTAAAATATCATATGTTTAAGATACTTTCATGACAAATAAAATGATATCTCGAATTTTCTGGGAATGTCTCCAAAGGTATTCTTCATTGTGAACGACTTTTGCATAACTGGTAAACCACAAGAGATAGACAAAATTTTACTACACAAAAAATGTAGATCGCGTTAAAATACACAATTTATGTCATATACATTTTTGTTGTTGAGTGAACCATTTTCAGATATTGCTTGTTATTCCCTTAAATTTTCCAATACTTTTTCTAAAATGGGAATTCATCCTGGACATACAAAGTGAATGAAATGTTCTACATAGCAACCAGTTCTTAAAACATTTGACTATCGCTTAAAGCCTACCAATTCCCCTTGCATCTACAAGAAAATTAGCAATAAGATTAACATCTCGATTAACATGAAGCATGTGGAGAATAAGCGTTTGTAAAAATAGTTTGTGCAAGAGTAGAGAAAGTCATGTGAGTGTAACACATCAGATTTTTATTACATGTATTTCCAGTGAAATCTCGGTATCAAATTTTTGGGTGGAATACAATACCTCCTCTACTTACTCTATGTAGTAAAACTTCGATTTTATATTAAATCCTTAAGTTCAGTGTTCTGATTTCCAGATGTAGAGGACCTCAAAGGCAAGTCATAGAAAATTGCAAGATATGCATTTTTGTTATTGCTGACAATATAAAAAACGTATGATATTTTAATCAAAATATTTAGAGCTGCCTTTTCAATAAGGTCAAAAATAATCAGAAGTCTTCCATGTAGAAGGTAGTTAGGGGTGTGGAAATTAAAAAAAAAGCTTATCTGTTGGTTTAGAGATCCAAAAAGACATTTTGTTTGTGATGAAATCTCGATATTTAATTTTTGCGTTGAATACTATATGTATTCTCTACCTTAACTAACTCAGCGGTAGAAAAACTACAATGGGATTAATTGTTCTTCCATACTAGCCGTGTGTTGGACAGGATTGGAAAGGTAGAATCAGACGAGTGAAAAATTCAATGCCCTAGAAGGATTTGTACCGTATGCTTGCTCTAACCACTGAGCTACGATGGCAACATGCTGGCACCACGCTATCGTAATGTTATTGCTCAAGAGAAATGTCAGATCTATAGATGTGATCTTTAATACCAGTGTTTTCAATACTGACGCTGATGAAAAATACAGGATAAACTTTATGGAAACGGATATAAAGGGATATTAATTTCAAGTTTTTGATAAACTATTTACAGAGTTTCGGCTCAGACAGATATCGATAAGAATTTCTGTACCACCGACTTAACCCAATATGAAACAATAATTTGATATTTGATGTACACAATACTGTCAGTTTGGCGAATGATTTGCCTCTGATAAAAGCATGCACTTTGGATTTTAACCATTAATAAAATATTGCGTTATATCCGTAATTGCATTTCAAGCCACATTGAAATTAAAGCTGGTCATGTATAAAAATAAAAATGAGAAAACCTTTTGCTTAGTAAAATCCAATAACAAGCGGTTGTCAAGGTAACGCTTTTAATTCTCTGCGATTTCCATTAAAACGGTAGAAAATTACATTGACAGCGGCTAGATTCGTTATTGAAAGGCATTCCTTCTAGTTTGTTTGTTTCCCTAAGGCGTATGAATCTTGCCTTTATGTACAAACACACTGAAATGATTTTAATGCGCGTCGCTTTTGAGAATATATCTACCTAATACTCGGAAAATGGAAATATCGCCTTTCCCTCCATTCTCTTACTCCCTTTCTCTTCCACTCTCTCTATCTGTGCAATGCACTGTAACGTGAGCTTTAGAAAACCGGCTATACAATTATTTTATTTCGTGTTCATAAAATTTAAAAAATGTTTTTAACAGTACATAAACAGGTGTCTGCCCGCAGTATGATCGTGACATACAAAAATAATGTGCCTGCATTTAAAAATCATTCTAGTAAAGGATTAATGCAGAGAAAATTCTAATTTTTAATACCGGGTGGTTGCAACTAAATTATGACAAACAAATACTTAGCTCCAATGTTTCCAGCAGAGAAAATATGCGCTGTAAGCAGGCAGATGGTGCAATTTTTAGTAACTGTGTTGTGTCAGTTTGGTTTGGTTTCACAAGTTCCTTCATTCATCGTTCATTTTTACTTTTTGTACTACGTATAGTAAGTAGAGGAAGTATTGTATTCCACCCAAAAATTCGATACCGAGATTTCACCGGAAATATATGTTTTGAGACTCTCTGAATCCAAAAATGCAGTTTTGGAAACATGTCCGTATGTGTCTGTCTGTGTGTAACTGTGAACAGCAAAACTCAGAAACGAACAGTCGGATAAACACCAAACTTGGTATTTAGGTTCAGTATCATCCAGAGATGCAAAACGAAGGTTTTCAGAAAAATCCCCCCACCCCAGATTACCCTTTACATGGAGCATTTTTCGAAAATTTTAATTTTCTCAAAAATGACTAACGATTTTGATTAAAATATCACATGTTTAAGATATTTTCATGACAAATAAAATGTATATCTTGAATTTTCTGGGAATGTCTCCAAAAGTATTCTTCATTGTGAACGACTTTTGCATAACTGGTAAACCATAAGAGATAGACAAAATTTTACTACACAAAAAATATAGATCGCGTTAAAATACACAATTTATGTCATATATTTTTTGTTGTTGAGTGAACCTTTTTCGAGATATTGCTTGTTATTCCCTTACATTTTTCAATACTTATTTTCTCAAATGGGAATGCGTTATTCACTTTTTGTCTTGGATATGCAAAGAGTATTAATCTGTGGCAAAGAAAATGGTACTGCACATAGCAACCAGCTATTAAGAGATATGTCTATGCTTAAAGGCTACTGTATTTCTATATTGCCCTTGTAAATATATATTCCCCTCACATCTATAAGGAACTTAGCAATAAGATAGAGTCTGCAAATGTTTATCTCGATTAACATGAAGTAGATGGAGAATAAACGTTTGTAAAAATAGTTTGTACAAGAATAGAGAAAGTCATGTGAGTGTAACACATCAGATTTTTCTTTGAGGAGATGATACTTCGCGGTCCTGTTATGTGTACAGTGCCATAGGGACCTCCTTGTGCCACATATGATTTTAGCTTTGTAAGAACCCAATTGTATCCATTCAACTATTTTGTGCAAGATGTGGCTACACCACATGTCGCCAGCCAGGTGAGAGATTTGTTGCAAGAACCTTTAACTACCTATCGTCTAAAGTCAATTTCCAGATGCATCTCCTTCAATAGTCGTATGTGACTTCTGGTTTTGGGGATACTTGAAAGATGGAGTTTATCAGAGACATGCCTAAAGGGTATTACACAACGACATGTCGCTCTGATTTCACCAGATATGTTGCAAGTAACTGTTGACCATGTGATTTCTGGTTGTGGGGATATTTGAAAGTTTGTATCTATCAGGGACATAAATGCTGTTAACGAGAAATGTTTAATTTCGCGAGCTTTATACATCTGATGCTCAACACTTTTATTTTATTTTGTTGGTACACATGTTACTGATGTATGTGTGCATTATCAGCTGTTTTGAGTATTTAGTTTATTGTAACGGTGGAAAAAAATTATGTGTTTTGAGTGCGCGGCGAATTTTTACTTTCGAAAAAGTTGGATCAAAGAATTTGCATTAAATTTTGCTTGAAAACGGAATAAAGTGCAGCACCGCATTCGAAATGTTAACTGTGGCTTTTGGCAAATCTACTATGAGTAATACAAATGTTTACGAGTGGTATAAACGTTTCAAAGAGGGCCGAGAAGACGTTGAAAACGACGACCGCCCTAGCGCATCAATTACTGACGACAATGTGGAAGAAGTAAAGAAAATGGTTCTGAAAAATCGCCGAATCACCATCAGAGACGTTGCCGATGATGTCGGCATTGTTTTGGATGTTTTGGGCATGAAACGTGTAGCAGCAAATTTCGAGCAAAAAGACGTCTCGTTGACATCGCTCAAGAATTGCTGAATGAAGTCAAAAACGATCCAGAACTTCTAAGGAAGGTTATAACAGGTGACGAAACATGGGTATATAGGTATGACGTCGAAACTATGGCCCAATCGTCTCAATGGAAACTGCCTGAAGGGCCAAGACCGAAAGAATTCGACAAGTTCGATCACATATGAAGGTTCTTCTCACTGTTTTCTTAGATTAATGCGATAGTGCATCAGCAGCTCCTGCCTTATAGTCTACTCAATAAAGAATACTACCTGGAAGTTATGCGCCGTTTGCTTGAAGCAATCCGAAGAAAAGACCAGAATTGTGGCAAATCACTCGTGGAAATTGCATCACGATAATGCACCGCTCACACCTGAATGCTCGTTCGTGACTTTTTGGCAAAAGACAAAAGCGTTATGCTGCCTCAGCCACCGTATTCTCCGAAAATGGCCCCTGCGACTTCTTTCTATTCCCGAGGCTGAAGAGGTCCATGAAAGGACGGCATTTTGCCACCATTGATGAGAGAACAATAGAATCGCTAAAGGAGCTGAACACCATAACGAAAAGTGAGTTCCAGAAGTGCTTCCAAGATTGGAAAAAGAGCTGGTACAAGTGTATTGTATCTGAGAGGGATTACTTTGAAAAGGACAAAGTTGATGATGATTAAATAAAAATTCACGTTACTCTTTGATCACATCTCGTACAACTACATGTCTTTCTGATTTCACCAGATATGTTGAAAGTAACTGTCCACCATGTGACTTGTGGTCGTGGGGATATTTGAAAGATCGTGTCTATCGGAGACATACATGCTGGCATACAACTACATGTTCTGATTTCACCAGATACGAGGGCAGTCCCAGGACGTATAGATAGTGATTGTTGTTTCAAAAAATGACTGTGGTAGAAAGTACCACCCTTATAAAGCGTAAGTTTGAAGTTTAATGATGCTACGTTGTTTAGTAATTGTTTGGCAGCCATCAACAGTGAAGGCTCTCAGAAATTTGTAAACATGGATAAATGTGATACAGTACCTTCATTTGAAAGGTATTAGTACAACTAATATTAAAACTGATTTAGATTCTACTCTGGGAGAGTCTACTCCTTCATTTACAACAGTAAAATATTGGGTAGCAGAGCTTAAGCGAGGCCGTACGAATTGCCAAGACAACTTCGCAGTGTCGTCCAAATGAGGTGATGACACCAGAAATTGTAAAGAAAATCCACAAAATGGTATTGGGTGACCGTCACTGAAAGCGCTGCACATCGCACACTAACTAAAAATTTAGACATGAGAAAACTGTGTGCAAGATGGGTACCGCGTTTATTCACAGCGGAACAAAAGCAGCGTCATGAGGATGCTTCAGTCGAGAGTTTGGCGATGTTTTGTTGCAATTAAGCCCAGTTTTTGCTTCGATTCATAACCATGGATGAATCATAGGTCCATCCCTTCACATCTGGGACAAAGGAACAGTCAAAACAGTGGATTGAAAGGGGAGAATCGGCTCCAAAGAAGGCGAAGACAGTTCCATCAGCAGGCAAGGTCATGGCGTCAGTTTTTGGGACGCGCGTGCAATAATTTTCATTGATTATCTTCAAAAAGGAAAAAAAATAATCAATGGCGAGTATTATGCTAACTTATTGCAGCGTTTGAATGATGAAATCAAGCAAAAACGGCCGCATTTAGCGAAAAAGAAAGTTCTGTTTCATCAAGACAATGCACCAGTTCACACATCCATTATCGTCATGGCCAAAATCAATGAGTTAAAGCCCGAATTGTTTCCTCATGCACCCTATTCGCCAGACTTAGCCCCCTCTGATTATTTTCTGTTTCCAAAGTTGAAGAAATAGCTTGGTGGTAAAAGATTTACCAACATTGAAGAGGTGGAGTCTGCAGTTGATGGCTATTTTGCAGAACTCGACGGTTCTCACTATAAACAGGGTATCGAAGCTATTGAACATCGCTGGGAAAAGTGTATTGACCTGAAAGGAGACTTTGTAGAGAAATAAAGATTTTTTTCCCAAAATTTTTGTGTTTTCTTTGTTAGGTCGGCCACTTCTGGGACAGCCCTCGTATGCTGGGAGTAACATGTGCCCACCTGCATTGAGACATCCCGGCATTCCCCGTCGTTACGAGGTTGTAATTCATTAACTACAATTACTCTGTGGCGTTTCAATTTAAAAGTTTTAGCAGCTGTATGAGCAGACGTTTTTAAAACACTCACTTGCAGTGCAACACGTCTTAGACACTTCTTTGGAGAGCGCTCGAATGATTCACCAATTTCGTCAATTTTATATCTGCGTTAGAACTTGTCTTCTTCGCTTCTTAGGTTTAGCGTTTAGTGATCCTGTTGTTCTAAACTTATTAACCAGACATCTGACAGTATCTCTGTTTGGAACTGTGAGTAGTTTGTAGTTTGCCCCACTGTTGGTGAGCTAAACTTTAAGTTGTTGTAGACCACGCACGTAATGGATGCCAATTTTGCGGGAGATGTTTTTTGGAGTGTTCATTCAACGTACAGTACAAACTTTCCGTGGCCTTCGCCCCACGTTTACTTTTCCGGTGGCCTTCGCCCCACGTTTAAGAACAAACTTTGTATTTTAACGTTTATTTAAATATTATACATGTATACTTCGAGGCGGCGTCGTGGCCGAGTGGTTAGACCGCTCGCCTTCCACCGAGGCGGCCCGGGTTCAATCCCAGGAACCTGCATGTGGGATTTGTGGTGGACGAAGCGGCGTCTGGGCGGGTTTTCTCCGGGTTCTTCGGGTTTCCCCGCCATTCATTCCACCAATGCTCCATCATCACCTTTCCTTTCATCCATTTCACCAACATTTCGTTTCATCTACTTCCTTCATCCCATACCAGGCATCGGGCTGATCACCCATCCTGGATGCTCTGTCTGATCCATGAGTGTCTGCTCCTCGACGGCCTCTGACCCCAGGCACCCGCTTGTAAGTACTGGGGGGTGTAAGTCCTACATAAGAGGAGGGTAAACAGATAATGAATGAATATATGTATACCTCGGCTGGGTTATTAGTATTTTTAGAGCACGTATCTCTTAGCAGGGTTGGTATGGCTAAAGAATGAAGGCTTACACAAATTATAATTGTATTGTAATTTGTTTATTAATCCTTCACACGATTAAATAACACTTCACTGGTGCATTATATTCTAGAGCTGTGAGTTTATTGTTATTTGCACTTTTTAACAGGTAAACTTTATATTATTCTCACCGCAATAAATTTTCGTCTCACACTGAATCTGTACCAAACGAACTGCTTGGTTACGCTATCTTGTAGCGTGAGCCGCCTGAATTTGCACATTTCCTCTATTTTAAGTCTCTGATTGGCTAAACCTACTCCAATAGAATACTTTTATTTAACTTAAGCTTTTTCTAGTTTTTCGATTGGCTATTTATAAACTGTTTTAAATATTACATTATTATTGTTCCAAGAATCATTAGTAGTATTATTAAAGTTTCTAATTTATTGTTGTCTCAAGGTTGTCTCATTGTTAGCAACTTTCGGCTTTACTTTGTAATTCTGTTTGCTACGGAACGCATCGTGCTTCTATTCTCATAGCTCCTACATTGTTAAAACTACGTAATACATTCAAATAACATTATTATACATGTACATAATAATATAAACATAATACATTGACTCTAACATACACTTTATATATTATTACATACACATATATATTTTAAGGCGGGCTGTTTTATATTATATAATTACATTGATATCATTTAAGTGTTAAAAATACTGTCTTAACTGGTATACCAGGAAATGTCTCCTGAAATCGTCTACATGATTCGGTTTTTTGTGGATGTATCGTACATAAAAATTCTTTATTTAAGCGTGAATTTTTTCGGTAGGCATTTAAGTTTACTAATAACAAAACAAGAACAGCAACAATAATAATACTGTAGGTAACTCACACACAACGCAGATGTTTGAATAAGCTTTCACTTTTTGGATGCACAATGAACGAACTCTACTCTTTACAGCACTGACATTCACAGCTAATAAAGCGTAGCCTTGAGCGATTCATTCAACCCTTGTGAGCTAGCAGGTCACCAGCGAGTCACGCATTCATGCGATCATGCCCAGGCCAGAAAACGACCGGATGTCAGATGTTTTCCCAGTAAAGGTTCGATCATGTCAGGGAAACAGCATAGGATCACTTTACATGAACTATGCATTTATATTTTCTCCGTGGAATAAACCGAGCAACGAAAAGAACCATTTGTGATGCGGGGCCCAAAAGCACGATCCCAATTCCGTGTTAGCATCAGATCTAGGGGCCAGACCCTCTCAAGCTCCCACTTAAGGCATCTCCCTCCCCAGAAATTCGTTTCATTCATCAGGGGAAGGGAGGAGGAGATCTCATCGCCGTCATCATCGATTTAAAATTCAACACCCTCCACGGGAGGAGTGGCACTCAATCGAAAAACCCATTTACTGCTGCTCCACGAGAGATTATTAAATAAATAAAGAATATCTTTCCAGAAAATAAGCCCTCTTTCATTCTTATTGGTATTTCAGCATTTGTCTCGCTGGAGTTGCCATGGTAACATGGCTATCCCACACTTTGCAGTGTTCGTATAAAAACTCTTTACGTCACTCGCGATATATTTTTGCATAGTAATTGTTTCAAATTTTGCAAGAAAGTTGGAATATACGGAAACAGCGTTCAAATGTTTATACGTAGCAACAAGCTCTTGCGATGGAAAGAATAGAAAGTAAAAAATATGTCTTACATTCACAAGACTATCTATACCCACTCTTCTTTAAACTTTTAATAAAAAGTTTATTTTTATATCTGTTTTTATGTTAAGGTAATGCACTTGAGAAATCTGGAAAATCCATGGTACTTACATAAGATATCTTCATGATGATTTTGCCAGTATTACACGCAGTAACGATAATACTCTTGCTGTGCTTCAAAATTATAGCGTGAATCTAAATATTAATTATTTTATTTTTAAATTCATTGATCTAATAAAAATGCCCTCATAGGATACATTTTTAAAAGTATTATGACACAGCGGCTATGACCAAAGCTTGTTGGTAGGTTGGCGCCGGAAGGTTGGAGAAATACGAAGGCAGTCCCAGAAGTACCCGACCTGATGTATAGATAGTGATTATTGTTCCAAAAAAATGACTTTGGTAGAAAGTACCACCCTTATAAACCTTAAGTTTGAAGTTTGACGATGCTACGTTGTTTTGTAATTGTTTGGCAGCCATTAATCGTGAACTCTCTCAGCAAATTTGTAAAGATGGATAAAACTGACCATCGTTATGTGATACAATACTTTAATTTGAAGACTCTTAGTCCAACTGATATTAAAGCTGAGATAGATTCTACTCTGAGGGAGTCTGCTCCTTCGTTTGCAACAGTAAAGTGTTGGGTGGCAGAGTTTAAGCGAGGCTGTACGGGCTGCCAAGACGAACATCGCAATGGTCGACCAAATGAGATGACCACGCCAGAATTGTGAGGAAAGTCCACAAAATGTTACTGGATGACCGTCGACTGAAAGTGCGCGAGCTAACAGATATCGTAAGCATTTCAAAAAGTGCTGTACATCGCATAATAACTGAGCATTTAGACATGAGTAAGCTGCGCGCAAGATGGGTGTCACGTTTAGTCACAATGGAACAAAAGCAGCATCGTTAGGATGTTTCAGTCGATGTTTCGATGCAATAAAACCGAGTTTTTGCGCCGATTCATAACCATGGATGAATCATGGGTCCATCACTTCACACCTGAAGTCAAAACAGTGGATTGAAAGGTGAGAATGGGCTCCAAAGAAGGTGAAGACAGTTCCATCTGCAGGCAAGGTCATGGCGTTAGTTTTTTGGGATGCCCGTGGAATAATTTTCATTGATTATCTTCAAAAACGAAAAGAAATCGATGGTGAGTATTATGCAAACTTATTGCAGCATTTGAATGATGAAATTAAGCAAAAACGGCCGCATATAGCGCAAAAGAAGCTTTTGTTTCATCAAGATAATGCACCAGTTCACACATCCATTATCGTTAGGGTCAAAATCAATGAGTTAAAGTTCGAATTGTTTCCTCATGCACCCTATTCGCCAGAATTAGCCCGCTCTGATTATTGTATATTTCCAAAGAAATGGCTTGCTGCTAAAAGATTTGCCAACAGTGAAGAGCTGGAGTCTGCAGTTGAATGGTATTTTGCAGAACTAGATGGTTCGCAGTATAAACAGGGTATCGAAGCTATTGAACACCGCTGGGAAAAGTGTATTGAGGTGAAAGGAGCCCATGTAGAGAAATAACGATGTTTTTCCAAAATTTTTGTGTTTTCTTTGTTAAGTCGGGTACCTCTGGGACAGCCCTCGTAGTACATAGAGATAAACAGACGCGGTAGCGCTCTCACCCAGCGTAAATACCAGAAGCGCTATCGACAGATAACCAGAATATTCAGGAAGATACTCTCTCTCCGCCTTCAGAACATTTGAGAAAGTTCTGTGGAAAATTCCAGCGGCTATATAAGCAGCGTGTTCGCGACTGTGTTAGTGAGCGCACTTCTGGTACGACAAAAAGTACTGTACTTCGACCGAATTTTTTATGCTCAGTGAGTGCTGCTACTACAAGAGATCTAAGAGGTCTTGTGTTCGACTCCCTACGGGTGAACCGTCTGGAAGAAAGTGAAGTGACATTGGAAACTTGAGCTAGATCACATTAGCGAAGTGGCGGTGAGAACTTAGTGAAGTGACAGTGAAAACTGAACAGGATCACAATATTCACATAAAAAGTTGGTTTTTCAGTAAACAGTTTACAAAAATACATATGATATAACATGTTTTATATTAACCTTTAATTATTGTAGAAAAGTTATTACTTTTTGTTCTCTCTAAAATTCTTCATTTTCTATAAGTTAATATTTTTTATTCAAAATGAAGCATTATTTAAAAATAATATGCATTTTTATACTTTTAATATACTTTTGAGAGGGAGTACAACAATTTTGTAACAAATTAGCAAAAATACAGCACCCTATGGAGCATTCTGAGTATGGAAAAATACTTCAAAAGTGTTTGCGAGAAATTAAGGTTTAAAGTTGGGCGTACAAAGCGCGGCAAAGAAAATCTCATTACACCTCGCGTCTATGTCACATTATTTATCGTCGTACGTGGCCTTGCGAAGCCATGGCCATTTCATTGGTTGCTTTAAGCCACGGTGCAAGGGTGCGCCAGTCCTTTTGCTAAATAGTTGCACCAGTAACCACAACAAAGGTTACAAAATGGCGTAGAAACGAAATACATATGTTTACGCTCCCGACGGTATTGTCTAAAAGAGAAAGAGGTAGAGTGAGTGCATTCAGTTTGTCATACAGACCTCTTATTGTGATTGGTAGCCACACCTTATCGGCTACTGCAGGACAGGGTAGAAGCTAAAGGGAAAACTTGATGAGCGCCCAGGTTAGCGAAATGTAGAATGTGTAGTGTGAGGATATTTTCAGGGGGTGCAAATTAAAGTTTGAATGGTATTCATTAAATACATAGCAAGGCACCACTTTATAACAAAAAATAAACAGAACTGTATTCTCGCAGTTGTATTAATGCTTGTTGCTGCAGAGAAGCAAACATAACTAAATAATAAATAAATATAGCAAAATGTTTTCCCTCTAATTGGTTGGTAATTGATTAACCTTTACTAACATATAGCTGATCATGGGAATACAACAGGATTATAGTCAAAAATATAACCCATTTTATTGCCATAATATGTATGCCATATTCGGTAAACCATATGCATATACATATTTATCTCTAGTTTCTAAACTTGATCAGTCAATTATAACAAAAGAGTAATTTGCATTTAGTAAAGAATATCACGGGGAGTGCCCACTTTCTGAGAAGTATGTGGACCGTCTTCCTCATTTTTCTGGAATATTTTTATCCAGTAATTTACTATAAAATCACGTTTATGCACTACCGTTACAATTGCTGTAACAGTGCGACCAGCCTTCCACATACCCATGATACGTCCACGAGTAATTTCGCTAGTATTCGGCATGACTGGTTCTCATACAATAAACATGTTTTGGTTTCAATAACACCAGAAAAAGCAAAGGCATCAGCCTCTCTTCTTTTCCCCCTTATTGCCGTGTTATCAGGCCACTACGCTCTGCGATACAAAATTCGTCGAAGATTTTCTTTGGTGCTGTTTGTACCAACTTTTCATGACAATTGAAATGTATATATTGAATTTTCTGGGAAAAGTGCGTGAATTTCTCTTTATTGTCAAACTCTTACTGCGCAAACGTGTAGATCTCGTTAAAGCAAACAATGCATTAACCATTTCCGAGACATTCTCTGTTATTGGTTTAATTTACAAATACTTACAGTTTTTCAGGTGGTAACACGCTATTCATTTCTTTTCAGGGTCATGCAAGGAATGTGAAATTTCGAAATCATCACATAGCAATCCGCTTTTTAAAAATGTGACTATCACTTTAGCCTTCGTATTCTTCTTATGTGTACAAGGAGATGTATAAATGAGTAACGAAGGTTTATCTGTATTAACAAGAAGTAGACAGAGGAGTGAGTAGATAAATTTATGTGAATGCAACACATCACGTGGTCCGCTGGTTCGCCAGAAGAAGATATCACACTTTGGCACAGAGAAGATGCTGTGAGGATATTTTTTGCTGCCAGAGAGAGAGCGGGTCAAGACATTCTCCGGAAGCTTGTTTCGTAATTTACTGCGATGTCAAAACAGAACGGGAACATATTGGGAACGGAGGAAGAGAAGCGAAATTGTATTTCATATGAGAGCGTCTTCTTATTGAGACGTGAGGATGCTCCATGATTAATAGACCTTCACTTGTGAACACGTTTTTATCAAACAAGCATCACTGATGTCATTTCTGGTGTACCGTCTCTCTGAAACTCAACAATCTCTGAAAGAATGTGTATTTCTTCTAAAGCGTTGCTAGGAAAATCGACGCCATGCCATCATGCGTCGACAAAAATTATTTTCGGGTAGTTTGTAAAGGGTAGTTTAGGGTGGGGGGATTTTGTTGAAAATCTGATGTGTTGCATTCACATGACTTTCTCTACTCTTGTACAAACTCTTATTCTCCATCTATTTCATATTAATCGATATAAACATTTGCAGAAACGATCTTTTGACATGCAAAGAGAATTACATTTTACACATAGCGACCAGTTCTAAAAATATTTGACTATCGCTTAAGGCGTACTATGTTCCCTTTGTTTTGTATTTGCAAGGGCAATGTAGAAATACAGTAGCCTTTAAGCACATACATATCTCTTAATAGCTGGTTGCTAGGTGCAGCACCATTCTCTTTGCCACAGATTATAACTCTTTGCATATCCAAGACAAAAAAATGAATAACGAATTCCCATTTGAGAAAATAAGTATTGAAAAATTTAAGGGAATAACAAGCAATATCTCGAAAACGGTTCACTCAACAAACAAAAAATGTATATGACATAAATTGTGTATTTTAACGCGATGTACATTTTTTGTGGAGTAAAAGTTTGTGTATCTCTTATGGTATACCAGTTATGCAAAAGTCGTTCACAATGAAGAATACTTTTGGAGACATTCCCAGAAAATTCGAGATATACATTTCATTTGTCATAAAAATATCATAAACATATGATATTTTAATCAAAATCGTTAGAGCCATTTTTGAGAAAATTAAAATTTTCGAAAAATGTTCCATGTAAAGGGTAATCTGGGGTGGGGATTTTCTTGAAAACCTTTGTGTCGCATCTCTTGAAGATACGGAACCTAAATACTAAGTTTGGTGTTTATCCGACTGTTCGTTTCTGAGTTATGCTGTTCACAGGCAGACACACACACAGACTCACACGCGGACATGTTTCAAAAATGCTTTTTTTTTGGATTCAGGGGGATCTCAAAACATATATTTCCGGTGAAATCTCGGTATCAAATTTTTGGGTGGAATACAATACTTCCCCTACTTACTATACGTAGTAGAGAAAGTAAAAACTATCCGTTATTAGTTTTTGAGCACCATGCTTTAATACCCTCAAATAAATTCAATTCTGATGAATAAAGCATCAGCGAGACCGTACATTGACTGAAAGGTACTGTTTCTAATTTTTCTGGCATTCTTTTAACCAATAAGTCTTTTTTAGACACGAACTAAATACAAGCTGTATATTATCGCACTATTGCGATACAATTTTTATACCACGCTATTGTGACCAACTTTGGTTTCAAGTCCAATCGCATGGCAATTACCCTTTATATTTGCACATGTTTAATAATTCGACTTAGCTTGATTAGGTTTTGCTTTTCATTATGTCTTTTTACTTTCTTTTCGAGATATTACTTGTTATTGCCTTAAATTTTTCAATACTTATTTTCTTAAATGGGAATTCGTTATTCATTTTTTTTATCTTGGATATGCAAAGAGTATTATTCTGTGGCAAAGGGAATGGTGCTGCACCTAGCAACCAGCTATTAAGAGATATGTATGTTGTTAAAGGCTACTGTATTTCCAAATTGCCCTTGTAAATATATATTCCCCTTACATCTACAAGAAAATTAGCAATAAGATAGAGTCTGCAAATGTTTATCTCGATTAACATGAAGTAGATGGAGAATAAGAGTTTGTAAAAATAGTTTGTACAAGAGTAGAGAAAGTCATGTGAGTGTAACACATCAGATTTTTACATGATTAATTTCTCGTGGCGGTGGCATCATCTCTTCACAATACAAATCGTCATACTTGAATTTATCGCAATGCGTTGTAGAGTTAACCTATACCTTATATTGACAGCCTTGTGCTTTCTTTGATCCAAAACGTTATTCGTTTATCTAGTATAACGTACGTAAAGATTAAATAGCGGAAATTGTGAATTGAGATGAATCTGAAATGGAGGTGAAATTACAGAAGCAGCAGAAAGAATAGCACTAAAATATTTAACCAAAAATCCAGTAAGCCATATGATATAGCACTTAATCGCTTCATTGCCTGGTGTATGGCAAAACAAGTTGAAAATAACTTCACCGAAAATGACTGCTAGCGAATCGCAAAACATCTGACATTTCGCTATACACTCGTTCTAAACGTGGTTTCTCCTAGTTTCAGGAATCAATATGTTATTTTATTGATATTTCACTTTTAACATGTGCCGGTCCTCGCTGGAGTGTATAGCTTCGGCGCTCCGCCAAGCTGAAGGTTGTGGTTTCGAGTCTCGGTGTGTAATTTGTGTAATTGCGGTAATAAGCGGTAAAATACCACAGTAAGGATAAACTGGGTAAACAAGGGAACATTTAAAAAAAAGTAGTTTTATATTGCTCGTAGGATCGCAAACGTTCCTACCAGTAAAATAAAATCCTTCTTTTAACACTTGCATCGTAATCTACTGTTATTAAGGAAAATAGAATTTTTGCGTAATTATACCACATTTTGATTACAATTTATCGGAAATTATTCATTAAAACATAACCAAGCATGTTATTAATACCAAAGTAGATTAAAAAAACACTTAGAGGTTGCTTTTATCATCCTAAAATTTAATTTATCTATCTCCATATATTTGCCAAAAAGGAAACCACATGGCTTGAGCAAACAGTAGCTGCCATACTTAACAGTGGTGCCACTTTATACAGAAAAACTTCTCCTAAAACATGGGCTAAGTTTACCTCTATACTCCAAGGTGCGAGTAGATTATGATTTTTTTTCTGTGAAGTTGTGTAAAATTCGCAGTACAATATGATAGTTGCAGTACTATTTTTAAAAATGTATTTAAAATATAAGTGTTGTGTCTAAAGCAGGAGTTTTTGTTTAAAAGGTATCCCATTTAAAAAGCTTGCAATACCTCAATAAAACCCACCTATACGAGGGGCACTGTTTATATTTTGAGACCAATAATTAAAATAAAGTAATTTCTGATTGAAAACTGCTTTACTGTTTTTCAAAATATTCCCCTTTATGATCAATACACTTTTGCATCCGTTTGAACCATTTGTCAAAGCATTTATTCCAGTCTTCTTGAGACACCTCCAAAACATGGTTTTTGAAGGCATCAACGGCTTCTTCTGCCAACGAAAATCGTTGTCCACGCAATTTATTCTTAATGTTTGGGAACAGAAATAAGTCATTGGGTGCCAAATCAGGACTGTATAGCGGATGACCTATCAATTCGATTTTTGAGCCTTCAAATACTCTGTTGTTAGACGAGATGTGTGCGCGCTCGCATAGTCTTGATGAAGAACGATCCTACGGTTCTTGTTGGTTTTCCTTACTTCGCCGAAGACTTCCGGCAAACAAATGGTTGTGTACCATTCGGCATTGACCGTTTTACTTTCCTTTAAAGGCATGTTGCCACATGGCCAGTTTTTCTGAAAAAGCTGTCGACCATTTGCTTCGAAGTGCTTCGAGTGCGAACAACTTTTTTTGGATTTGCTTCATCTTGAAACACCCATACAGTCGACTGCTGTTTACGTTCCGGCTCATACGCATAGATCCATGAATCGCCATCTATTACAATCTTATATACGTCTTTTGAGGTACCGCCATTGTATTTCTTGAGCATTTTTGTACACCAATCGACACGAGCATCTTTCTGAGATTGCGTCAAATCATGTGGGATCCAACGAGAGCAAACATTTTTCACGGCTAATAATCGTGCAATACTTTATATATGCTGGTGGAACTAATGCCTAGGGTTGCCTCAATCTCACAATATGTTGCATGACGATTTTTCATTATTAGTTTTTGCACAGCATCAATGTTTTCTGGCACAACAACTGATTTTGGACGACCTTCACGAACTTCAGCATTGATCGAACGGCGGCCACGATTAAATTCGTTATACCAGCGTTTCACACGGGCAAAGGATGGAGCTTCGTCGCCGAATGTGGAAATTAGTTGATCGATGCACCCTTGTCTTGATAATCCACGTCGAGAGTCGTAATAAATCATTGCACGAACATTTTCACGAGTTAATTCCATGTTTTTGTTGACGCACAATTTTCAAGTTAGTGTAAACAAAACAAATTTCGCTCTATTGACAAATGTTTGAAGTAGATTATGATAAAAAGATGTCAAACGTTCCATTGGAAACGTTAGATGGCACCTACAACATTCAGGGTTGCCAAGGTTCAAAATATAAACAGTGCCCCTCGTATTAATATATAAAATTTAATAAACATACAAAGTTTTACATAATTAGGCTTCTATTAATTAAAAAGTGCTATTGTATTTATTGAATGAACTATTTGTTGTCACCAGAAGTTATTTTTATTAATATTGTGTTTTAACATTATAGCAATATACGAAACATTATTAAATAACATTTATACTCCCAGAAAAAACCTTTAACCTGAGGTGTTATATCTTATTGTGGAATGCTAATAATGACTGTACATTACAATGTAGTCCTTTTTGGATACATGCAGAAGTTTTTAGATCTTCACTAATTTTTCAGCTCTCTTTTCTCCTATATTAATTCTTAATTTTGACCAAAGGAGTCCGCAGGTGGGGCAGATTCAATAGGTGCAACTGATTCAACAGATCTAGAAATCTAGATTTATAAAATTGATTTTGTTTTATATATCGACAACCTAAAAATACTTTTTAAATAGTAGTGTAAATACATATGTGCAAAGTTTTAGGAGGACATTCCTTCAAATATATTTATAAGAACATATTTTCTCAGCCGGAAACCTCCTCATAATAACGTACACTGCGGTTTTCAAATGGAGGGTGAGCAGAGGGGATGGAGCGGCGACTCAGACCTGTTATGAGGTACCAAGGTTATTCTAGTGAATCACTTTCGGATTTGAAATACAAACAAACCCTTATCACAGCAAACTAGATTAGGTATTCCCTTCTACAGAGGACCAGTATACAGCACTTAGTTTTTGGAGAGAGACCACAGTCTGTGTTTGGGCCGGAAGGATGGGGAGGAAGAGGAACTGTCGATTCGCTGAAACAGCGCCTGAAGAAACCTCTGCTGATCCCCCGGGACCCGCCGGAGGGATGTCGCCAGCCGCAGACAAATTGCCGGCCGCTCCCCCGGCATCTGCCGGGAGGGCTGCCTCTTCACCGCCGCAAGGGCTCACTGCTTCGCTGTCACCGCAGCAACAGCAACGACAACCAACACAAGTCAGCACCACATCTCAGCTCGAGCCGCAGTCGCCTACTCCGAATGCAGTTAGCACCACACAGCAACTTGCACTGCAGCCTCCTCCAAGGACTGCCCCGACACCACCACCGCTTCAAGTTACACCAGTCAGGCACACCACAGTGATTTACGGAGTTCCCCGGGACATGCCCACACAATACGTTCCTCACCGCTTCACAACACCAGTGGCCCTCAACCATGAAGGCCACCAGAATTATTGCGTCCCGAGGACCAACTTCTCTCATCCGCCTGGCATCGGCTGACCCGGTAGACCTCAAGGCAGCCTTGAGGTCGGGCCTGCCTTTTTTAGGGTGGGTGCTGACCTCTTCAGCTGCCATGGTGCGGCGCAGCAAATCCTGAGCACTCGTGGTATTTTTGACGTTATTAGAAGTACGCTGGGCCAAACGTCCGAGCCCCACCAGTAGGGATGTCGTTTGGATTGGGTTGG
Source organism: Deroplatys truncata (assembly GCA_030765065.1). Lineage (NCBI taxonomy): Eukaryota > Metazoa > Arthropoda > Insecta > Mantodea > Mantidae > Deroplatys > Deroplatys truncata. Next base: position 26,929,823 of record CM060981.1, on the reverse strand, counting down.
ACTCGGCTGGGCAGTGGTTCCCGGTACCCATTAGAGATTGGGAACGTCTGGACGGTTTTCCGTCCAGGCGGGGTTGCGAGACTCCTCAACGTCCTCCGTTACCGCCCTGGATAGCCGGTAGACAGTTGCTAGATTGCTGTTAGGTCCACAGAGGTGCTTCTGTAGTCTTCCCTTTTTGAGGTTGACGCGCGTAAGTGGCGTATCCATTTCCACCCTGTAATTGGCGGCTGAATTAAGAAATCAGGTGCCGGCCCAAAGGAAAAGTTCTCGGGGGTGGGTGTGTCACTCGGATGATGCCCTCCTCCTAGGGTCACGTGGGGGCATAGTCCCCTGGTGCTTCATGTCCACAGTACCCTCGTCAGCGCCGCCAGATCCCGCAACGAGCATCAGCCTCTCCAGCCACGAGGATTCTACAGCCGCCACCACCGAAAGAACAACACCACCAGGGCGCACCACCAACGAGCACCTCCAGGAAGCCGTCCAGGACCTCTTCCTTCACAGTGAACCACACTCCGAAGGCTGTCTCCGCCGCTTCAACCACATCGAAGTCACCTTGCAGGATCTTCACGCTCACACTGCAGCTTTCACTTCCAAATTCACGGCTCTTCACACTTCTACAGTTACTAGATAGCCGTATGACTCAGCTACGGCAACAGACCTCCCAGACCAACAACGACAGCATCCAGTTAGTACAGAGGAAACTATCCCGCATTGAACACAACCAGGCTCTTACGTACCGCAACACTGCAGACCAGACCACACAGACAAAGCAACCACAACACCAGTGCAACACCTCCTATTCACCCATACAAGAACTACAACAGATCACCGACTACATCTTGCTGTGCATGCAACATCTACAAAGCACCCGAGCCAGAACTCTAACACATCAACAACCTCAATACGCTACTAAGCACACAAGTGCACAGCTCCAAAACTCTATACTGTTTCGAAAATAAACATATCCTTACTCTCAAACACTTCCCTTAACCCCCGAGTGTGGCAGCCAGGGTCCTGGCTGTCAGCCTGATATTCCCCACTCCAACTGCCTGCGAAACTGCAGGCAGTCATCCTTTCCGCACTAACGAAGGTGCTAAGTGGAGCCCCACCACCTATCCTTACTTCTCCCATCTACTCCTTTCCTTAACTTCACCTAACCATTCCCGAATCCCGCCCAAAAGTCTGTGTCGCTTGTGAGTTTAGTTGTGAATATTTCTTAAATATATAATATGAGTAGTACCGGTACCGCTACAAAGCGGTATGATTTTCGCTTCAACCCCTTCAGAATTAGCAAACACACGTTCAAGAGAAAAAAGAATTTGCGGCTAGTGGCTAGTAAATGAAGGATGTAGAACTGTTCCAGCAATAATATTGTGTGTCTCGTATCCCAAAAGAATTTTTCAAATTCCAGTTACGACTGGAAACAAGAGTGACGTTTGTGAATCTAGTGTTGCTGGACCCAGTACCTATGGTATCCGGGAAGGTCAAGTAAACATGAAACTAGCCCAGAAATTGATAACTCATGTTCACGTCAGAGCAGTGATGCGAATGAGATCAAGGAAAGTATAGATGTTTCAAATCTTTATCAATCTTAGGCGAATCACCCAAAAAGAATAGAAAAACTATATCAAATATAGCTGATGTGTTACACTCACATGACTTTCTCTATTCTTGTGCAAACTATTTTTACAAACGTTTATTCTCCATATGCTTCATGTTAATCGAGATGTCAATCTTATTGCTATTTTTCTTGTAGATGCAAGGGGAATTGGAAGGCTTTAAGCGATAGTCAAATATTTTAAGAGCTGGTTGCGATGTGGAGTATTCCATTCTCTTTGTATGTCCAGGACAAAAAAAAATGAATAACGAATTTGAGAAAAAGTATAAGTATTGGAAAATTTAAGGGAATAACAAGCAATATCTTGAAAATGGTTCACTCAAAAACAAATATGTGACATAAATTGTGTATTTTAACGCGATCTACATTTTTTGTGTAGTAAAACTTTGTCTATTTCTTACGGTTTACCCTTTATGCAAAAGTCGTTCACAATGAAGAATACGTTTAGAGACATTTCCAGAAAATTCGAGATATACACTTTATTTGTCATGAAAGTATCTTAAATATATGATATTTTAATCAAAATCGTTAGAGCCATTTTTAAGAAAATTAAAATTTTCAAAAATGTTCCATGTAAAGGGTAATCTGTTGTGGGGGATTTTCTTGAAAATTTTCGTGTCGCATCTCTAGAAGATACTGAACCTAAATACCAAGTTTGGTGTTTATCCGACTGTTCGTTTCTGAGTTATGCTGTTCACAGACAGACACACAGCCACACACAGACACACACACGGACATGTTTCCAAAAATACTCTTTTTGGATTCAGGAGGCCTCAAAACATGTATTTCCGGTGAAATCTCAGTATCGAATTTTTGGGTAGAATACAATACTTCCCCTACTTACTATACGTAGTAGAGAAAGTAAAAATAACCAAAAAACTTAAGAAGAAAGTATTGTTATACACCGGGGTGGTGCCAAAAGATTTTGCAGCTAAAATATTAAGTTTAGTTGCCCCGGCATAAACATTGGGGGACGTAACAGCAGAGGGAAAGAGAGATACCAGCAACTTGCTGCACAAAGCTAGCAAGCGTGGGATATTTATAACACAACACATAAATTCATATTTAACTCTGGTTTATTATGAAGTTACCTTGGCGCTGTTACATTGTGCACAAAAGGTTACAGACAAACTTTGGAGGGAGATGCTTCATACTCACACGGACCCCGCATTCCTACACACAACCACACACTCCGAAGATATACACTACACTTGCGCTACTGGTCTGACCCACGCTATTAGACATAGAGGCTCGTCCTTCAATTTACCTTCACCTTCCCCCCTGACTAGGAGGTGGAGGGAAATGCCGCACTGGACAAGAATTCAACTCACAAACGAAATAATTAGTTCAACAATGTCATTCTACACAGCAATAATGTGTCCGACGCGACAATGCACACACATACGCTACAGTATTTCATATTGGACGTGAATCGGTCCCAGGAGAAAAACAGTATTCAGAAGTAATTCAGAAGCTGAGAGATTTCATAGTGCATGAATTTTCACAACTACACTCTCTTTAAAATCATATGCTTGAAGTATTGTGATAACTGAGCAAGCCAGCGATGCCAACAAAATCATCTGAAATATAGCCAATGCATAAGTGATAAGTAGCCAAAAGAACTTGTTACCATTAAAATATTACTATACATAGCTATAGGCTTTTAGAAATTGTTAAATCCCTATCTCCGTATTGTTAAATTGTATTATTTTCTATAGCTAAATAAAATGTCAAACTAGATTTAACTATAAACTATCTAAAGTGGGGCAGCGGCCTGGCTGCCACCATAATAATATTTAATTTACTAGTTTTTGCCTGTTTAATTTGTTTTCTGTTTTTACTAACGAAGCAGTTATAATAGAACTAGTGTTTTCAATAAATTAATCATAATATAATTTAAATTGAACTATTTAATTGTCAATTTAAAAAGCACCAAAGACAATAAAACCCATAAAAGCTCTCCGGAATGAGTTTTATAAAAATACCTGGATTTGTCTCAACCCTTGTTAAAGTGATAAAATATATAGGATGTTAAAGAAAAAGTATTCCATATTTTGAGCGGCGGTAGTATGAACCAGAACAAGAAATAAGTGCGCAGTAAACGTGGGCTCTGAAATGCATACCTTAAGAGCTATGTATGCTTGCTCATCTTCGCTACTGTGAAACATTTCTTGTGCTGCAAGCTCTTTGCTATTACGTACGACCTACAGAATGCAGTAAACAAATGAGGACACATTACTCCGTTACTGTGAAACAGCATAGCTTCTAAGGTAATGTGCTTGCAACTACATACGACCTGCAGTAGTGAACCTCGCTAAAGAACGTGCTCACTATGGTGCCCATTCATAGTAAGGCATGCTTCTGTCCGACGTCTTAGGGAATCATGTACTCTCATCACTCCAGGATGGTCATGGATGCTCTGGCAGGCATTGATGACGCTTTCCTGTAGTCTTTGTATATCATTAATAGGGGTTACATACACCAAAGATTTAAAGATAAAACTGCAATTTGAGGCAGTATTTTTAACACTTAAATGATTTCAATCTAATTATATAATATAAAATTCAATAACAGCCCGCCTTAAAACAATATGTGTATAAATAACATATAAAATGCATGTAACAGTCATTGTATTAATGTTTATATTATTATGTACAAGTTCAATAATGCTATGTGAATATATTACGTAATTTAGTAATGTAGGAACTGTGAGAATATTAGGTTAAAAGTTGCTAACAATGAGGTAATCTTGAGGCAATAATGAGTAAGAAAGTTTAATATTGCTACTTATAATTATTGGAGCAACAATAATGTACATTTTGAGACGGTTTATAAATAGCCAATCAACAACCAGAAAAAAGCTTAAGCTAAATGAAAGTATTCTATTAGGGTAGGATTAGCCAATCAGAAACTGAAATAGGGCAAATTGAACAAATTCAGAAGTTAGTTGCTTGTAAGAAGCGCTCCTAACCGGACGCGAGATGCGTCCTCGAGAAGTATAATACGTATTCAGTGTGAGACAAAAATAGTTTACGTGTTAAAAAGTGCAAGTAATTAATAAAAGAATCTCACAGCTCTCTATATCAGTGAAGTGTTATTTAAATTGTGTCAAGAATTAATAAATGGAGTGAAGTACAAATTATAATCTGTATAAGCCTACATTCCTAGCCTCACTACTCCCTGCAAAGAAATCCATGTCTGTAATAATACTGACGCAGCTGAGGCAAACATAAGTATAGAATATTTATAGAAAGTCAAATTACAAAGTTAATATTTTTAAATTTTTGGGCGAAGGCTACCGGGTACCATACTTGCGGTTGCAACTACTTCAAGTTCGGCTCCCCAACAGTCGAAATACAATACAACTCCTGAAATAAGAACGACTTCAAATTGGCTTCCATACGTGGGGCAGAAACTAACCTACTTCAAATGTAAAAGCATTCCACAAACTGATTCCATTATAACTATTAAGAATATACGTTGCACTTACCCAAAACTGCGATTACGGTTTACAATAACAACACTAACAGATGTTTACTGCATGCTGTATCCATGGACAATAACAGAGTAATGTGTCTTCATTTGTTTACTGCCTGCTGTAGGTCGTACGTAATAGCAAAAAGCTTGCAGTAGAAGAAATGTTTCGCAATAGCGAAGTTGAACAAGCACTCATAGCTCTTAAGATATGCATTTTAGAGCCCACGTCTACTGGACATTTTTTCTTGTTTTTGTCCATACTACCACCTCTTAAACTAATGAATTCCTTTTTTTAAACCTGGTATATGAAATTAAAGAGAACATTTCAATTAATAGATTGCACAAAAAAACTAGCTAACATGTCACATTTTGGAAATTTTCGTTATTTAGTCTACACTAAAATATCAACTTTTGTATTCATCCAACTTTTCCTGTTTGAATTATGCCGTGCAAACACACACACACGAATTTTTTTCCAAAATGAAATCTCGAAGTAGGATTCTTGAAAATGTAACACAATAGTTCTTATATCTACTATAGGTAGGTAGTAGAGAAAGTAGTAAGAAATTCTGAAATGTTTTACATTTGTTTCTCTACCCACTATCGTTTATTTCTATATAGTGTCTACAAGCTATTCCTGAAAACAAAACTTATTTTTCTATATAATTCATGTTAATCGGGATAAACGTTTTCAGAAAAAGTTTTATTACACATTTCGTTATAGCCACGAAGAGAGTAGCGATAATGAAATGTTTAAAAAAGGGTCGCTATATAATGACCTTGAGATTCCATGCTGTTTCCATGAAATCCCTAGAAACAACTGAAGGTTGGCAGAAATGGTTTATGCAACAAAAAATTCATTTGAAATAGATTGTGTTTTTTAAAGATATCTATATTTTTTTTCTGCAATACGTTTTCGTCTATCGCTTAATGTTTACAAGTAATGCAGGGATTAAACAACAGAAAGGACATTTGTCACGTAAACATCTTGAATATGTGGTATATTAATACAAATCTTTAGAACTATTTTTCGAAAAATGCTTGTCAAAACATGCATTTAGGTGAAATCTCGACATCAAATTTTTGGGTGCGTGGTAGAGAATGTAATACTCGCATTATTTTTATTTTTCTGTTTTCATCAACAGATTTGGAAAACATAAACAACAGAACCTCGGTAGCGTTCTTTGGAATGAACCGCCCTGTTATTAGGTCACTTCCGGTTGCACACGATGATTGACTGGGCGTGTCAAATATTTGTACGCGACATTTTCAATGAAACGCTAATGAAACGTTTGATTAACTCTTGAATATTACACAAGCGCTGCCAACTTTTGAAGTGTAGTGTACACGAGCAGAGGGAAGAAGAGAACTCGTGCAGTAGCGCAGTGGATAACGACAGTGCGCGATAAGCGACGGAGAAAATCGCACAATTACGAACGAACCTTATCTGCATGGCTCGCGGGCCACGGGGTGCGTGTTTTTATTTGAAGCGTTTCCGTTTGAGTTAATCTCGGTGGCACAGCGGGTAGCGCCAGCTGCTGCGCCAAGTGGACTGTTAAAAGTCAGCGGGAGGGGATATGGCCAACAGAGGCAACGGTTTGCATCATTATAATCTTAATTCCCGTGCAACTGGGCCATAGACCAAAGGAAATGTCTCGTTTTTAATTCCTTTCGCGTCACTTGCCATTCCTTTACGAACGTTCTGTTTTTATAAATATAAACTTATACAACTTAGACAATGGAAATATTACGCTGTGTCTCATATTCTGGAGCAATATCGACAAAATTCTGGTTCCGACCAACATTTTGCTGCGATAATATAATTGTTATGAAGTTGGCTAACATCGCGTTTGTACGGACTATGATAACATTATCCAAACAGTGTGATTCATATCAGATTTTTTTTTTCTAAACTCAGTGCTGACTTTAGTCGGATAATCTTGTTTTAATTTTTATTTTAAATTACCGAAATCACATTTTAAAGACATTAAAAGAATTACGAGGGCGATAGTGAATTTTTTTTAGAATTCCATGTTTCTAAAAAACAATCGAAATTGTTTTATATTTGACAGTTATTTTCTAATGTTTTGCGATTCTATGCCGCGTAGTTTGTTCGATTTTCTCTAATAGTTAATTATCATTATTTAAAGATTTTGTGTTCACTCAAAAATGAATTTGAATAAAGGACATTGCCGGGCTATGATTTTTTACGATTTTAAATCGTTATTAACGCCTAAAAATGTGAAGATGGGCTTAGAAAATCATTTGGTAAGAAGCCGCATCCACGGAAACGATTTATAATTGATACAGCAAATTCAAAAGATATAGGTGTTTTCTTAATGATGAATTTCGTAAGGACGCAAAAGAAGTGCGTTACTGATGCAAATATTGCCGCTGTTCGAGCAATGCTTGAAAAAGCTCAACGTACATTTAATGAATTTTTTAGGACGACATTGGGTATTTCTATGAGTCCAATCATAAAATTTTACATCAACAGTTAGAAGTGTGAAAACTTTGTTGTTGATGGATTCTACAAATTTACCCTCGATAAAAAACAACAACGTATTTGTTGGTGCAGAAAAACTCTGGAAAAATTCCAAGGCGGCATTTCAAAATTTGGTTTGAATATCGTTACTGGTGATGAATCTTGGATTTATTGTTATGGTCCTGAAAAGAAAAGTCAATCAGCTCAATGGGTCTTTTGAACAGAACCTAAGCCTACAAAAGTAGTGCTGATAGATAGATGGTTGCTAGTTTTTTTCCAAAACGGGTCATATTGCTAATATAGCATTAGAAGACGGACATACCCTTACTGCCGATTGGTACACAAATGTCTGTTTACAGCAGATATTTGAAAAAGTTCGTGAAAAACGGCCAAAAGCAAAAATACTGTTACATCATGACAACGCATCGTCGCATACAGCAAAACTAACAACTGAGTATCTGGATGCCCTAAAGATCAGCACCATGAACCTAGCACCTTATGATTTCTTTTTGCTTCCAAAAATTAAAGATAAAATACGTGGAATCACTTTTTCGACATCAGATGAAGCATATAAGAACCATGTTTCTGAAGTGCCTCAGGAAGAGTGACATCAGATGAAGCATATAAGAACCTTGTTTCTGAAGTGCCGCCTCAGGAAGAGTGACATCAGATGAAGCATATAAGAACCTTGTTTCTGAAGTGTCTCAGGAAGAGTGACATCAGATGAAGCATATAAGAACCTTGTTTCTGAAGTGTCTCAGGAAGAGTGACATCAGATGAAGCATATAAGAACCATGTTTCTGAAGTGCCTCAGGAAGAGTGACATCAGATGAAGCATATAAGAACCTTGTTTCTGAAGTGCCTCAGGAAGAGTGACATCAGATGAAGCATATAAGAACCTTATTTCTGAAGTGCCTCAGGAAGAGTGACATCAGATGAAGCATATAAGAACCTTGTTTCTGAAGGGCCTCAGGAAGAGTGACATCAGATGAAGCATACAAGAACCTTGTTTCTGAAGTGCCTCCTCAGGAAGAGTGACATCAGATGAAGCATATAAGAACCTTGTTTCTGAAGTGCCTCAGGAAGAGTGACATCAGATGAAGCATATAAGAACCTTGTTTCTGAAGGGCCTCAGGAAGAGTGACATCAGATGAAGCATATAAGAACCTTGTTTCTGAAGTGCCTCAGGAAGAGTGACATCAGATGAAGCATATAAGAACCTTGTTTCTGAAGTGCCTCAGGAAGAGTGACATCAGATGAAGCATATAAGAACCTTGTTTCTGAAGTGCCTCAGGAAGAGTGACATCAGATGAAGCATATAAGAACCTTGTTTCTGAAGTGCCTCAGGAAGAGTGACATCAGATGAAGCATATAAGAACCTTGTTTCTGAAGTGCCTCAGGAAGAGTGACATCAGATGAAGCATATAAGAACCTTGTTTCTGAAGTGCCTCAGGAAGAGTGACATCAGATGAAGCATATAAGAACCTTGTTTCTGAAGGGCCTCAGGAAGAGTGACATCAGATGAAGCATATAAGAACCTTGTTTCTGAAGGGCCTCAGGAAGAGTGACATCAGATGAAGCATACAAGAACCTTGTTTCTGAAGTGCCTCCTCAGGAAGAGTGACATCAGATGAAGCATATAAGAACCTTGTTTCTGAAGTGCCTCAGGAAGAGTGACATCAGATGAAGCATATAAGAACCTTGTTTCTGAAGTGTCTCAGGAAGAGTGACATCAGATGAAGCATATAAGAACCATGTTTCTGAAGTGCCTCAGGAAGAGTGACATCAGATGAAGCATATAAGAACCTTGTTTCTGTAGTGCTGCCTCAGGAAGAGTGATATCAGATGAAGCATATAAGAACCTTGTTTCTGAAGTGCTGCCTCAGGAAGAGTGACATCAGATGAAGCATATAAGAACCTTGTTTCTGAAGTGCCTCAGGAAGAGTGACATCAGATGAAGCATATAAGAACCTTGTTTCTGAAGTGTCTCAGGAAGAGTGACATCAGATGAAGCATATAAGAACCTTGTTTCTGAAGTGTCTCAGGAAGAGTGACATCAGATGAAGCATATAAGAACCATGTTTCTGAAGTGTCTCAGGAAGAGTGACATCAGATGAAGCATATAAGAACCTTGTTTCTGAAGTGTCTCAGGAAGAGTGACATCAGATGAAGCATATAAGAACCATGTTTCTGAAGTGCCTCAGGAAGAGTGACATCAGATGAAGCATATAAGAACCTTGTTTCTGAAGTGCCTCAGGAAGAGTGACATCAGATGAAGCATATAAGAACCTTGTTTCTGAAGTGCCTCAGGAAGAGTGACATCAGATGAAGCATATAAGAACCTTGTTTCTGAAGTGCCTCAGGAAGAGTGACATCAGATGAAGCATATAAGAACCTTGTTTCTGAAGGGCCTCAGGAAGAGTGACATCAGATGAAGCATACAAGAACCTTGTTTCTGAAGTGCCTCCTCAGGAAGAGTGACATCAGATGAAGCATATAAGAACCTTGTTTCTGAAGTGCCTCAGGAAGAGTGACATCAGATGAAGCATATAAGAACCTTGTTTCTGAAGGGCCTCAGGAAGAGTGACATCAGATGAAGCATATAAGAACCTTGTTTCTGAAGTGCCTCCTCAGGAAGAGTGACATCAGATGAAGCATATAAGAACCTTGTTTCTGAAGTGCCTCAGGAAGAGTGACATCAGATGAAGCATATAAGAACCTTGTTTCTGAAGTGCCTCAGGAAGAGTGACATCAGATGAAGCATATAAGAACCTTGTTTCTGAAGTGCCTCAGGAAGAGTGACATCAGATGAAGCATATAAGAACCTTGTTTCTGAAGGGCCTCAGGAAGAGTGACATCAGATGAAGCATATAAGAACCTTGTTTCTGAAGTGCCTCAGGAAGAGTGACATCAGATGAAGCATATAAGAACCTTGTTTCTGAAGTGCCTCAGGAAGAGTGACATCAGATGAAGCATATAAGAACCTTGTTTCTGAAGTGCCTCAGGAAGAGTGACATCAGATGAAGCATATAAGAACCTTGTTTCTGAAGGGCCTCAGGAAGAGTGACATCAGATGAAGCATATAAGAACCTTGTTTCTGAAGTGCCTCAGGAAGAGTGACATCAGATGAAGCATATAAGAACCTTGTTTCTGAAGGGCCTCAGGAAGAGTGACATCAGATGAAGCATATAAGAACCTTGTTTCTGAAGTGCCTCCTCAGGAAGAGTGACATCAGATGAAGCATACAAGAACCTTGTTTCTGAAGTGCCTCAGGAAGAGTGACATCAGATGAAGCATATAAGAACCTTGTTTCTGAAGTGCTGTCTCAGGAAGAGTGACATCAGATGAAGCATACAAGAACCTTGTTTCTGAAGTGCTGTCTCAGGAAGAGTGACATCAGATGAAGCATACAAGAACCTTGTTTCTGAAGTGCTGTCTCAGGAAGAGTGACATCAGATGAAGCATATAAGAACCTTGTTTCTGAAGTGCCTCAGGAAGAGTGACATCAGATGAAGCATATAAGAACCTTGTTTCTGAAGGGCCTCAGGAAGAGTGACATCAGATGAAGCATACAAGAACCTTGTTTCTGAAGTGCCTCCTCAGGAAGAGTGACATCAGATGAAGCATATAAGAACCTTGTTTCTGAAGTGCCTCAGGAAGAGTGACATCAGATGAAGCATATAAGAACCTTGTTTCTGAAGTGTCTCAGGAAGAGTGACATCAGATGAAGCATATAAGAACCTTGTTTCTGAAGTGTCTCAGGAAGAGTGACATCAGATGAAGCATATAAGAACCATGTTTCTGAAGTGTCTCAGGAAGAGTGACATCAGATGAAGCATATAAGAACCTTGTTTCTGAAGTGCCGCCTCAGGAAGAGTGACATCAGATGAAGCATATAAGAACCTTGTTTCTGAAGTGTCTCAGGAAGAGTGACATCAGATGAAGCATATAAGAACCTTGTTTCTGAAGTGTCTCAGGAAGAGTGACATCAGATGAAGCATATAAGAACCATGTTTCTGAAGTGCCTCAGGAAGAGTGACATCAGATGAAGCATATAAGAACCTTGTTTCTGAAGTGCCTCAGGAAGAGTGACATCAGATGAAGCATATAAGAACCTTGTTTCTGAAGTGCCTCAGGAAGAGTGACATCAGATGAAGCATATAAGAACCTTGTTTCTGAAGGGCCTCAGGAAGAGTGACATCAGATGAAGCATACAAGAACCTTGTTTCTGAAGTGCCTCCTCAGGAAGAGTGACATCAGATGAAGCATATAAGAACCTTGTTTCTGAAGTGCCTCAGGAAGAGTGACATCAGATGAAGCATATAAGAACCTTGTTTCTGAAGGGCCTCAGGAAGAGTGACATCAGATGAAGCATATAAGAACCTTGTTTCTGAAGTGCCTCAGGAAGAGTGACATCAGATGAAGCATATAAGAACCTTGTTTCTGAAGTGCCTCAGGAAGAGTGACATCAGATGAAGCATATAAGAACCTTGTTTCTGAAGTGCCTCAGGAAGAGTGACATCAGATGAAGCATATAAGAACCTTGTTTCTGAAGTGCCTCAGGAAGAGTGACATCAGATGAAGCATATAAGAACCTTGTTTCTGAAGTGCCTCAGGAAGAGTGACATCAGATGAAGCATATAAGAACCTTGTTTCTGAAGGGCCTCAGGAAGAGTGACATCAGATGAAGCATATAAGAACCTTGTTTCTGAAGTGCCTCAGGAAGAGTGACATCAGATGAAGCATACAAGAACCTTGTTTCTGAAGTGCCTCCTCAGGAAGAGTGACATCAGATGAAGCATATAAGAACCTTGTTTCTGAAGTGCCTCAGGAAGAGTGACATCAGATGAAGCATATAAGAACCATGTTTCTGAAGTGCCTCAGGAAGAGTGACATCAGATGAAGCATATAAGAACCTTGTTTCTGAAGTGCCTCAGGAAGAGTGACATCAGATGAAGCATATAAGAACCTTGTTTCTGAAGTGCCTCAGGAAGAGTGACATCAGATGAAGCATATAAGAACCATGTTTCTGAAGTGCCTCAGGAAGAGTGACATCAGATGAAGCATATAAGAACCTTGTTTCTGAAGTGTCTCAGGAAGAGTGACATCAGATGAAGCATATAAGAACCTTGTTTCTGAAGTGCCTCAGGAAGAGTGACATCATTGCTTTAAGGACTGGTTTCATTGAATGCAAAAATGTATTGGTGTTTAAGGGGAATATTTTGAAAAACAATAACATCATTTACGTTTTTACTTTCTATACTACGTATAGTAAGCAGGAGAAGTATTGTATTCCACCCAAAAATTCGATATCGAGGTTTCACCGGAAATACATATTTTGAGACCCCCAAAAAGCATTTTTAGAAACATGTCCGTGTATGTGTTTGTGTCTGTCTGTCTGTAAACAGCATAACTCAGAAACGAACAGTCGGATAAACACCAAACTTGGTATTTAGTTTCAGTATCTTCTAGAGATGCGACACGAAGGCTTTCAAGAAAATCCCCCACCCCAGATTACCCTTTACATGGAGCATTTTTCTAAAATTTTAATTTTCTCAAAAACGGCTCTAACGATTTTGATTAAAATATCATATATTTAAGATATTTTCATGACAAATAAAATGTATATCTTGAATTTTCTGGGAATGTCTCCAAAAGTATTCTTCATTGTGAACGACTTTTGCATAACTGGTAAACCATAAGAGATAGACAAAAGTTTACTACACAAAAAATGTAGATCGCGTTAAAATACACAATTTATGTCATATACATTTTTTTTGTTGAGTGAACCATTTTCGAGATGTTTGTTATTCCCTTAAATTTTCCAATACTTGTACTTTTTCTCAATTTCGGTATTCATTTTTACTTTCCCTACTACGTATAGTAAGTAGGGGAAGTATTGCATTCCACCCAAAAATTCGATACCGAGATTTCACCGGAAATACATGTTTTGAGACCTCCTGAATCCAAAAAAAGCATTTTTGGAAACATGTCCGTGTGTGTGTCTGTGTGTGTGTGTGTGTGTGTGTGTGTGTGTCTGTGTGTCTGTGTGTGTGTGTGTGTCTGTGAACAGCATAACTCAAAAACTAACAGTCGGATAAACACCAAACTTGGTATTTACGTTCAGTATCTTCCAGAGATGCGACACGAAGATTTTCAAGAAAATCCCCCCACCCCAGACTACCCTTTACATGGAACATTTTTCGAAAATTTTAATTTTCTCAAATATGGCTCTAACGATTTTGATGAAAATATCATATGTTTAAGATAATGTCATGAGAAATGAAATGTTTATCTCGAAATGTCTGGGAATGTCTCCAAAAGTATTCTTCATTGTGAACGACTTTTGCATAACTGGTAAACCATAAGAGATAGACAAAATTTTACTACACAAAAAATGTAGATCGCGTTAAAATACACAACTTATATCATATACATTTTTGTTGTTGAGTGAACCGTTTTCGAGATATTGCTTGTTATTTCCTTAAATTTTCCAATACTTATACTTTTTCTCAAATTCGTTATTCATTTTTTTATGTCCTGGACATGCAAAGAGAATGGAATGCGCCACATAGCAACCAGCGATAAAATATTTGACTATCGCTTAAAAGCTACCATATTCCCCTTGCATCTACAAGAAAATTACAAATAAGATTGACATCTCGATATCTCATGAAGCATATGGAGAATAGGCGTTTGTAAAAATACATTGTACAAGAGTAGAGAAAGTCATGTGAGTGTAATACATCAGATTTTTTTTTGTCCTGGACATGCAAAGAGAATGCAATACTCCACATAGCAACCAGCTCTTAAAATATTTGACTATCGCTTAAAACCTACCAATTCCCCTTGCATCTACAAGAAAATTAGGAATAAGATTAACATCTCGATTAACATGAAGCATATGGAGAATAAGCGTTTGTAAAAATAGTTTGTACAAGAGTAGAGAAAGTCATGTGAGTTAACACATCAGATTTTTTAAACTAATCCTTTTTTGATTTGCTAAACATTTTCAGTGTTGCCCTCGTAAGTATCTTAAATAAAAAATGAATAAACATTAAGTCGGCGGCGCCGTGGCCCAGTGATTAGACCGCTCGCCTCCCACCAAGGCGGACCGGCTTCAATCCCAGGGATCTGCATGTGGGATTTGTGGTGGACGAAGCGGCGTCTGGGCGGGTTTTCTCCGGGTTCTCCGGTTTCCCCCGCCATTCATTCCACCAACTGCTGCATCATCACCTTTCCTTTCATCCATTTCACCAACATTTCGTTTCATCTACTTCCTTCATCCCATACCAGGCATCGGGCTGATCACCCATCCTGGATGCTCTGTCTGATCCATGAGTGTCTGCTCCTCGACGGGCCTCTGACCCCAGGCACCCGCCTGTAAGTCCTGGGGGGTGTAAGTCCTACATAAGAGGAGGGTAAACAGATAATGAATGAATAAACATTAAGAAAAATTTCTTGTGTTACATTCGCAGGACTATCTCTGCCCACTATCGCTTATTCTTACATACTTTCCCTAAACTATTCTTACGAAAAGCTATTTTTCTATACTACTTCGTGTTAATGGAGATAAACGTTTACAGAACTATTTTCTTTACACATTTCTTTGTAGGTACACAGAGCGTCAAAGATTTGGAGCGGCGGATTTGTTATCGTTTTCTGGGGTCTTTTGAGGCGTGTTCTTCACCTTACCTATCGCAGAGCGTGGTGGCTTGATAAGACAGCAATAAGGGGGAAAAGAGGGGAGGTTGATGCCTTTGCTTTTTCTTGCGTTATTGTAAACATATCATGTTTATTGTCCCAGAACCAGTCATGCCGTATACTAGCAAAATTACTCGTGTACATATCGTGGGTATGTGGAAGGCTGATCGCACTGTTACAGCAATTGCAACGGCAGTACATAAAAGTGTTTCATAGTAAATTACTGGATAGAAATTTTCCAGGAATGTGGGCAAGACATTCTCATACTCGATAAACCGCAGGTATTGTGATTAATGTGAAATTCTGTGTATTTTTGTACTAACTATCCCACGCCTACTCTAGAATATGTTGTTTAGGATTCTGGTCCTCTCGCTACCTCTGCAGCTATGCCTCCCAAAGTATATGCTGGGGTAACTAAAATTAATATCTAGTTGCAAACCTTTTGGCCTCACTCCGGTATATAACAATATACATTTTATTTGCTATGCAAATGCTCTAAATATCTTAATCAAAATCTTGAGGGACACTTCGGAAAATAAAAAATACGAAAGTTTTCTATCTTTTTTTTAGTGATATTTA
The DNA here is from genome assembly GCA_030765065.1 of Deroplatys truncata. Lineage (NCBI taxonomy): Eukaryota > Metazoa > Arthropoda > Insecta > Mantodea > Mantidae > Deroplatys > Deroplatys truncata. Next base: position 26,913,960 of record CM060981.1, on the reverse strand, counting down.
TCGTCTGTTCCTACTATATACGGCACCACAGGCGATGGACACTGATGATACATGATAATTGGGAAAGAAAAATTTGGAAGAAAACCTTCCACGTCTAAGTTTAGGATACTTTTCCGGCATTTTCCAGTTATGAGCACTGAAAAGAACCTGGAAAAAATAGCTCAGTCGGGAAGGACGGTTCAGGCGTGATTTGAATCGCAGACCTCCCGTACAGGAGTCCGTGCCTTAACGACCTCGGCTACCCGTTGGTGTGTTTTTCCATGTAAAGAGTAATATGAGGTGGTACATTACTTTCTCTACTACGTATAGTAAGTAGGGGAAGTATTGTATTCCACCCAAAAATTCGATACCGAGATTTCACCGGAAATACATGTTTTGAGATCTCCTGAATCCAAAAAAAGCATTTTTGGAAACATATCCGTCTGTGTGTCTGTCTGTGAACAGCATAACTTAAAAACGAACAGTCGGATAAACACCAAACTTGGTATTTAGGTTTAGTATCCTCCAGAGATGCAACACGAAGGTTTTCAAGAAAACCTCCCCACCCCAGATTACCCTTTACATGGAAGATTTTTCGAAAATTTTAATTTTCTCAAAAATGGCTCTAACGATGTTTATTAAAATATCATATGTTTAAGACATTTTCATGACAAATGAAATGTATATCTCGAATTTTCTGGGAATGTCTCCAAAAGTATTCTTCATTGTGAACGACTTTTGCATAACTGGTAAACCATAAGAGATAGACAAAATATTACTACACAAAAAATGTAGATCGCGTTAAAATACACAATTTATGTCATATACATTTTTTTCTTGAATGAACCATTTTCGAGATATTGCTTGTTATTCCCTTAAGTTTTTAATACTTATTTTCTCAAATGGAAATCGTTATTCATTTTTTTGTCTTGGATATGCAAAGAGTCTTAATCTGTGGCAAACAGAATGGTGCTTCACAAAGCAACCAGCTATTAAGGGATACGTCTATGCTTAAAGGCTACTGTATTTCTATATTTCCCTTGTAAACACAAAACAAGGGGAACATAGTACGCATTAAGCGATAGTCAAATATTTTTAGAACTGGTAGCTATGTGTAAAATGTAATTCTCTTTGCATGTCAAAAGATCGTTTCTGCAAATGTTTATCTCGATTAATATGAAATATATGGAGAATAGGAGTTGTAAACATAGTTTGTACAAGAGTAGAGAAAGTCATGTGAGTGTAACACATCAGATTTTGTTGTTGAAAATCTTCGATTTGCATCTTTGGAAGATGCTGCACTTAAATCCGATGTTTGTTTTTGATTTTAGGCACAGTCGAGCTCAAAAACTGTGTTTCCGGAGAAATCTCGGTATTAAATGCGATACTTCTTCTACCTACTATAGGAACGTAGTAGAGAAAGTAAAATATTTGCTACAAGAGCTTGTAGAAGAGGTATAAAAATAAACGACAGTGTATGTAGAAAGTCATACGAAAGTAGCACATCAGGATTTTGCTGTTAAAACTGCAATGTCGTTCAATTATTAACCCAAATCGCATGTATACTGATTTACCCCATTTTACTGCACGAGATTCCTAACTGCTGATCGTAAAGTAACAGTAGTAGGTGAAATATGGCGGCACCAAATCTGTGATACAAACGTTTTGATGAGGATTAGTTTTTATGCAGTGTCTGCAGGGACTCTAATACCACTCGAGTGATGAATGTGACTGTTCTAACGCCCAAATTGTAGATTCAATCATTTCCAATTAATAATCCGGACTGGGTAATCCTCGGATCGATGTTGATACAAACTGGACCACCTGGGTCCCCGCCAGACTGCTGCAGTTTAAATATTATGTTGCGGCGATTTCACTTTGTTGTATACTCCATTAGACTGTTTAGTACAACATTCCCACATCTGTTACAGTGAGGGCACAAACTATTCTTACAATAGCCTACTTTTCTATCGACACAAAGCTTTGCAGAAATTGTTCCTTTATACATTTCGTTGTAGCGATATAGAAGATTGAAGTAATAGTCAAATATTTAAAAAGTGGGTCACTATATAGCAGCTTTGAAATTGCATAATCTTTCCATAATATCACGAGAAACAAAGGAATGGCAGTTTGACACTTCAAAATATGTATTTATAATGAAAGGTTCAAACTTAAAAGAATGAATACCTTGGTAATGGTTAATGTCACAGAAAATTATTTGAGATATTTATGTGTTTTAAGAAAATATAAGAGTACATGTTTGTGCAGTAAATATTGTCTGTCTGTTACGATTTACAAGTTATTCAAAATTAAGATTTCAAGATAAGAGGACTTCAAAGGCTATTCACAGATACTACATAAGTATACACGTCTTACTTGTCGGATATTTTAATCAAAATCCTTAATAAGATATGATACAAGTGTTAAAAAGTAGGATTTTAAAACGGTGGCATGTTCTATTTTTAAGACAGCGTTTGAATTTGTAAAATATCAATAAACTAATATTATAATGATTCCTGAATCTAAGAGAAATCACGTTTAGAACGCGATCCATTCACGTGTAGAGTGAGATTCTAGAAACAAGAGAAATTACGTTAAAAACGAGATCAACCCCCGTCTATAGTGAGATGTCAGATGTTTTGTGATTCGCTAGCAGTGATTTTCAGTGAAATTATTTTCTACATGTTTTGCCTTACATCAGACAACGAAGATTTTTTGGGGACGTAGTTCTATTCTTTATGCTGCTTCTATAATTTCACCTGCTCTCCCGTTTCAGTTTCTTCTGAATTCATAATTGCCTCCATTTAATCTTTCTGTAGATTATACTAGATAAAAGAATAACGCTTTATATCACAGAAAGTACAAGGTTACCAATATAACATATATATTAACTCTACAATGAGCTGCTATAAATTGAAGTATGACGATTTGTATTGTGAACAGATGATGCGGGCGCCATGAAATTAATCATGAAAAGTAACATATAATCAAACCAAGTCGAGTCGTTAAACATGTGGAAATACAAAGTAATTGCCATGTGATTGAACTTGAAATCAAAGTTGGCCACAATGGAGTGGTATACAAATTTTATCGCACTAGTTCTACTTTTAGGCCACGCTGTCCAAAAAGCCATTTTTAAGAAAAAACAAAATAACGGAGGTTTTTCCATATGAGTAATGTGAGGTAGGAAAACCTGTTTGAAATTCTTTGTGTCGCATCCCTGGGAGATTATGAACTTAAACACAAGGTATAACATTTATCTAACTTTTCGTTTTTGAGTTATGCTGTTCAAAGACACTCAGACACATACACAATCCTGCCTGTATAGGATAAATTGCGTTGAAAACTCACTGTAATTTTAAACAACATTATAAAAATGATAGAAGTATGTTTTTAAACGCTGGAAGATGAAATATATTATACTGCTTGTACTATCTGCACATTAGAATCGAGAATTTTTTTTCCGTTGATCTGAATGTGGAGGCAGTATTTTTAACACTTAAATTATTTGTCAAATTATATAATATGTAAATTCAATAACAGCCCGCCTTGAAGCAATGTGTGTATGTAATAATTTGTAAAATGTATGTAACAGTTATTGTATATGCTTATATTATTGTATCCGTGTGTAATAATGTTATGTGAATATATTACGTAATTTAATAATGTAGGAGCTGTGAGAATAATAGGTTAAACGTTGCTAACAATGAGGTAACAATGAGGTAATCTTGAGGCAATAATCAGTTTGAGAGTTTAACAATACTACTTCTGATTCTTGGAAGCAATAGTGTGATTTTAGTGATAGTTTATAAAATAGCCAATCAACAACCAGAAAAAGCTTTAGTTAAATGAAGGTATTCTATTGGAGTAGGATTAGCCAATCAGAAACTGAAAGGGAGAAAATTTTACAAACTTAGAGTTCAGTTGCCTGCAGACAGTCATTGTAACCGGATGCGAGATTTGTCCTCGAGAGATTTAATACGTATTCGTGTGAGACGAAAAATAAGTTTACGTGTTAAAAAGTGCAAATATTTAATAAAAACATCTCACAGCTCTCTCTATATCAGTGAAGTGTTATTTAAATCGTATCAAGCATTAATAAAAGGAGTGAAGTAAAATTATAATCTGTGTAAGCCTACATTCTTGTCGCACCACAACCCTGCTAAGAGAAACATGTTTCTAACAATAATAGTGACGCAGCCGAGGCAAACATAAATAAATATTTAAAGAAACAGTCAAATTATAAGGTTAATATTTTTAATTTTTTTTGACGAAGGCTACCGGGTACCATACGTGCCGTTGCAACTACTTCAAGTTTGGTTCCCCAACAGTTGAAATATAATACAACTCCTTCAATACAAACTACTTAAAAATTGACGCATAAAGCGTGGTGCAAATAAGGTAACAAACCACCTACATCAATGTTAAGAGTTAAAAGTTATGAGGTTCCTTGAATTAAAATATAATTTTTAGAAAAGAGATTCCTCGTGTGTGTATGCCTGTGACCAGCTTAACTCTAAAACGAAAGGTTGGCATTTAAATTGTGACTTTTCCAAGGATGCGACACGGACATTTTCAGAAAAATCCCTCTCTACCAAATACCCTTTTCAGGAGGCATGTTCCTTATCTTTTATTTTTCTCTCTCAAATGGCTCTAACGATTGTCATTAAAATGCTATATGTTTACGATATTTTCACGACAGATATAGCGGATGGGAATAGTCAGTGACATACCTCTTCATTCTGAACCAACTGTGTATATCTGTTAAAAGTAAATAAAGCATTAGGAAATCTCATAGAATTACAAAACTTCCTATCACGCAACGCAGCAGCCGTGAAATTCTCACACGAATTGGTACATTTGCAAAGTACAGAGTGATTTATGAAAATCTCATACATTTCCTTCTTTAATTATTCTGTTCGAAGTTCATTCAATGCCCCAATTTTAACACCAAATTAAGCAGAATGTTCTGGAGTTTTGATTACATGTCACTAGATGTGCAGATGTTCATGTTTTATCCGTAATTGTTAGTTTTATTGTCGGCAACTGTTTTTGAGATTTTGTTCTAGTCAACGTGAAAATGGAATACACATTAAATGTAAAGCAATACTGGATTACGAATTCAATTACAACTATTCAAAGGGCACACCAGAGAGAATTTGGTGTTCGGAATCCTCCCCAAAGAAACACAATACTGGGACTGGTAAACAAATTGGAAACAACTGGTAAGTGAAAAAGGCAAAACTCCTTCATCTAGGCTTCCCACGGTTGTTGTTGACGTAAGAGCACGACTGGGTCAGTCACCCAAAACATCATTAAGACGTTTGTTGCAGGAGACAGGGTTCAGCTACTCAATATGTCAGAGAGCTGCAGGCCTAAAGCCGTATAGGATTACGGTTATCTATCAGTTATAGGAACCAGATAAGGATAGACGACTGAATTATTGTCGTTGGTTCCAGGCGTTCATTGTGCAAAATCCTGCCATATTGTCCATCACGTGGTTCACAGATGAAGCATTGTTCCATTTGTCCGGCTATATGAACTCAAATAACTCACGCTATTGGGCCAGCGAAAATCCACATGTTATTCATGAAGCACCTATGCACCCGGTTAAAATCGGAGTTTGGTGCATAATATCCATACAGAGAATAGTGGGAGCAATTTATTTTGAAAACAATGTGAACACTGCAGAGATTTTCATGGAGTTTGCTGAACGATGTAGAGCTGAGTCAAGAAGATTTTCAGCAGGACGGCGCTACATGCCATACATCAAATGAATCATGGCACTAATTACAAGTTTCTTTGACGACCGGATAATTTCCAAGAACCTGTGGCCACCGAGATCTCCGGATTTGGCATCGCCGGACTTCTTTCTATGGGGTTACTTAAAAGACAGGGTTTATGCCACACGTTCCCAGACATTGGACGATCTGAAGCACAACATTACACAGGGGATTCAAGCTATTGACAAGAGTCCTCCAAAGAGTGGCCAGTAACACGGAACGACGTGTTGAGTTGTGCCTTATGTAGGATGGAGAACATTTTCAACATTTGCTATAGAGGTAAATAATCTCCCAAAATTCCTCTGCATTTCAGGAATAATAAGCTGTCGCTAGCATAACTCGTTTTGAAACAATTAAAGAAATAAACGAGTCGGTTGTTAATAAATCACCCTGTATAAAATATACATAGGTACAAGGTTCATCAGAATCTTTTATACTTGGATTGGGCTGCGAGTGAATTACAGTATATGACCTGTGTATATATTTATGAAGTTTATGCGAATTATAGCACGAGTTTTATATCTTGATAACATTTATGGACACAACACGTGTGACTGCGGGTCAAGGCGATGATCGGAGTCTCTGAATCATTTATCAGAAAGGTAAAACAAAGGACAAAGCAAAAGCAGTCGCAATCTGAGAGCCGTCCCTCCATTAGAGTGCCTGTCGACTAATGGAAAAACTGGCGAGGGGGGAGGGGAGGAAGATCAACAAACGGTACTGCGTCTCTAGTTTCTGTGTATGTGTGTGAAGTTCACGTCCATTAAATTTAGATCAGTAACCTGAAACCGACAGTCCATTCGATTTGCTGCATCACTCTGTCCTCACAGACTCTTCCTAAATACGTTAAAATATGTACATTCCCCATTTTGGTTCAATACCTGCTGTGTGCAAGATGGACTTCACCATTGTCTTAGGACCTGACTCTAGGTACGAGTGGATTCACATGGCTCTCTCTACTCACCATCGTTTATGAGTCCTCTAAAACTTTCACAAAAAATATCTCTGAAACAGAAACAGGAATTGAAAAGACTGCCACAGGTATGAAGGTAGAGGTGCGGTTGATTTAAGTAGATGATACCGAGCGAGATGGCTCCGCGGTAACCTGTGAGACTCGCATTCGGGACATCCCGGGTTTGATTCCCGTCGATCGTCCAATCAGACCTTGGGTTTTTCGTGGTTTTCCCTGACGGTAGGCAAATGTTGGGGTGATTTTTCAGCTACCAGGATTTCATTTACGTCATTTCCCTTTTATTCCGTCTCCTCATGTTTTAGGTGTGCTTCTAGGTTTCGTGGCGTATGGCGGTGCCAGACAAATGGCATGGATGCTTGCTCAACGGAAAGAATACCCCCTTTGGAAACTAGCAGGTTGCTTGGTGGTCGGGTCGTTCATCGCCCTCTCTAGGCAACTCGGGCAGTGGGACGGGTTTTCGAGTCTGGAACTGCTGGGACTTCCGTGCATCTCTGTGGCCTGTCAAAATTGTTAGATGTATTTTTAGAAAATTAAAAAGAAATTGAAATATGTTCCATGTAAGGTGTAATTTAGGTTTGGGGATTTTCTTGAAAATCTTCATGTCACATGTTTGGTATGTACTGGTAGCGCAGGAAAAGCCGGTCCGAGTACAGACTGCTCATTCTCGTCACCTGTTGTTGCGGCTATGTTTTGTATTGTATTGTTAGTACGAGACATGTGGAGTAAATATCTCAGCGAGATGTATTCTCATCAAGAAAGAATCACAATAGTGGAGGCGTATGAGGTATTTACCGGAGGGGGACACCTCGACCAGCTAGTTTTAATGTAGCTACATCCCCGGGAGGCAGGGATGAAGTGAAGGAGCCGCAGGAGGTGGTAGGTCCGCAGGCAGACAGGATTACACAGATGCACGAAGGTTCCTATAATTTCCAGTTCACTTGGCCAGTAGACGCGGAGTTCCGCGAGAGGGCCGACGAAGCGGTCCTTGAAGGCAGGGCAACACGCCCATTTGTTGGCGGGGAGAATATTTCCAAAGCGCAGCGAACATACACTGTGTACCATCAGAGAAATATTGGTAGAATACACCACCCCAGCATTCGCCTAGGCGATCAGAGGAAAACCACGAAAAATCCCATTGTCAGAGTGGACGACCACCGGAAACCGAACCCGGGACCTCCCGAATGCGGGCCACAGACGTTGCTGCTTGAGATATCCCACTCGGTTAGTGTAGGTGTACTTGTCTACCAGTTCATTTAAGGAAACGCGCAACAAGTTTACTGGCGTTTCCATACCAGCAAAGAGTGGCGTACTACAGGGTCAGTTGCAACCCCATACGTTCGTACAACTCTGTGATCGCGGATATTCGAGCACGAATAAGCCAGAGTCCTAAGAAGTCCACACGGAAATTGTCGAAACAAGTGAACGTTTCGCGTAGGTCTTGTCAACGTGTTGACGTCATACCGGGATGAAATGCCATGTGTCCAAGAACTGAAGAAGGAAGAAAAGGCGAAACGTGTGAATTACTGCACATTGTTTTATCAAACGATTACGAGTGGAATGTTGGGTCCACTGCTGTATTTCATGAACAATCCCTAAACATTTTTTACTTTCTCTACTACGTATACTAAGTAGGGGAAGTATTGTATTCCACCCAAAAATTCGATACCGAGATTTCACCGGAAATACATGTTTTGAGACTCCCTGAATCCAAAAAAAGCAATTTTGGAAACATGTCCGTGGGTGTGTCCATGTGTGTTCATGTGTGTCTGTGAACAGCATAACTCAGAAACGAACAGTGGGATAAACACCGAACTTGGTATTTAGGTTCAGTATCTTCCAGAGATGCGACACGAAGGTTTTCAAGAAAATCCCCCCACCCCAGATTACTCTTTACATGGAACATTTTTCGAAAATTTTAATTTTCTCAAAAACGGCTCTAGCGATTTTGATTAAAATATCATATGTTTAAGACATTTTCATGACAAATAAAATGTATATCTCGAATTTTCTGGGAATGTCTCCAAAAGTATACTTCATTGTGAACGACTTTTGCATAACTGGTAAACCATAAGAGATAGACAAACTTTTACTACACAAAAAATGTAGATCGCGTTAAAATACACAATTTATGTCATATACATTTTTTGTTGTTGAGTGAACCATTTTGTAGATATTGCTTGTTATCCCCTTAAACTTTCCAATACTTATACTTTTTCTCAAATGGGAATTCGTTATTCATTTTTTGTCTTGGATATGCAAAGAGTATTAATCTGTGGCAAAGAGAATGGTGCTGCACCTAGCAACCAGCTATTAAGAGATATGTCTATGCTTAAAGGCTTCTGTATTTCTATATTTCCCTTGCAAATACAAAACAAGGGGAACATAGTACGCCTTAAGCGATAGCCAAGTATTTTTAGAACTGGTCGCTATGTGTAAAATGTAATTCTCTCTGCATGTCAAAAGATCGTTTCTGCAAATGTTTATGTCGATTAATATGAAATATATGGGGAATAAGGGTTTGTAAAAATAGTTTGTACAAGAGTAGAGAAAGTCATGTGAGTGTAACACATCAGATTTTTGTTATTATCATATATGTATATAATTTATGGAAATTAATTATACCTTTTTCAGACCTTAGCCTGGTCTTGGCAAGTTTTTAATATACAGTCAACTGAAAAATTCAATGCCACAGCCGGGATCTGAACACGGTTCTCCCGCTCTCCGTGCAGGTTGCCACTGAGATTGTCATCTCGAGTGAGATGCCTGTCTGGGAAACAATTTGAGTCAATTGGTGAATTCAATATCCCACCAGCATGTTGTCACAGTAGCTCAAAGGTTAAAACAACCGCACGGGGACCGGGAGAACCGTGTTCAAATCCCGGTTGTGGCATTGAATTTATCAGTTGACTGTATATTAAAAATCTCTATACGTTTCATGAGGAACATTTTCACGATAAAAAAAATCGGAGTGAGGTGTGTTGTGTCAGCAATTCGGATTGTGGGTCCCTTATTTTTTTGAAAGATGGGAATCTCTTAGAAATTTTACACACAGTTGCCGCCCCATGAACGCTCGTAGGCTTTTAAAAGGACGGGGCGACCTGTCCTACTTCACGCGAGTCAATCTCTCAAATTCATGAAAGATTCACAGAGGAAAGGACTGTCAGCAAAGGATTGTGGCCGCCGGACCAAACCATATGTGATTGTTATATGCGGGGCAATCTAAAGAGCAAAGTGGACACAGATAATCGAAGGATATTAGGAGATTTGAAGGACAATATTCGTAATGAAATTTTGAGAAATAATGTAGCAGAGTTGCGCAAAGTGCATCGAAGCACAAGGTCATTTTCAGTAACCAATGTGAAAGACAAGATCTTTGCATTAGCTTATTTTTTATTTCCCTTATTAATTTACTATTATTACTTTCTCTACTACGTATAGTAAGTAGGGGAAGTATTGTATTCCACCCAAAAATTCGATACCGAGATTTCACCGGAAATACATGTTTTGAGACCCCCTGAATCCAAAAATTTTTTTTTTTAGAAACATGTCCGTGTGTGTGTGTCTGTCTGTGAACAGCATAACTCAGAAACGAACAGTCGGATAAACACCAAACTTGGTATTTAAGTTCAGTATCTTCCAGAGTTGCGACACGACGGTTTTCAAGAAAATCCCCCACCCCAGATTACCCTTTACATGGAACATTTTTCAAAAATTTTATTTTCTCAAAAACGGCTCTAACGATTTTGATTAAAATATCATATGTTTAAGATATTTTCATGACAAATAGAATGTATATCTTGAATTTTGTGGGAATGCCCCAAAAGTATTCTTCATTGTGAACGACTTTTGCATAACTGTAAACCATAAGAGATAGACAAAATATTACTACACAAAAAATGTTAATCGCGTTAAAATACACAATTTATGTCATGTATTTTTTTTGTTGGGTGAACCATTTTCAGATATTGCTTGTTATTCCCTTAAATTTTTCAATACTTATTTTCTCAAATGGGAATTCGATATTGACTTTTTTTGTCTTGGATAGGTAAAGAGTATTAATCTGTGGCAAAGGGAATGGTGCTGCACATAGCAACCGGCTATTAAGAGATATGTATGCGTTTAAAGGCTACTGTATTTCTATATTTCCCTTACAAATACAAAACAAAGGGAACATAGTACGCCTTAAGTGATAGTCAAATATTTTAGAACTGGTCGCTATGTGTAAAATGTAATTCTCTTGCATGTCAAAAGATCGTTTCTGCAAATGTTTATCTCGATTAATGTAAAATAGATGGAGAATAAGAGTTTGTAAAAGTAGTTTGTACAAGAGTAGAGAAAGTCATGTGAGTGTAACACATCAGATGTGTTTTGTTTGTATCTGCTCGTGGCGAGCGGTTTTATTTACACCAACCACCAAGTTTGGTAGTTATTCCATTTTTGGTTTCTGAGTTATGCTGTCCGCAGACACACCGGGAGCTTTTTCCAAGAATGCTTTCTTGGATGCAGGGGGTCTCAAAACAAGTATTTTTGGTAAAACCCCGGTATGGAAGTTTTGAGTGGAATACAATACTTGCTGTAAGTAAGGAAACCAAAGACGGACTGCGTCGCCTACTCTATTTTTTCAGGGGTTGCGTAGCAACTGTTCCACTTGAAAGCTACTGTCACTTGGCGAAGTGTGCCTCCCGGAATTCTTCAAACAATAGAAAAGGCAGCATCCTAAAATCAAAACCACGCTGCATAGCATGTGAGAACAATAGCACATTTTCATAAAATCTGCTTCTTATGTTGACACCACTGCACGCTTATCTCTTTTGTTTTAACTTTTTCTACCACCTACTTGTTTTAGGCAGAGGAGGCATTGTCTGTCTGTGAACAGCATAACTCAAAAACGAAAGTCGTATAAATACCAAGTGTTAAGTTTAATCACACACTTTAAATATGAGATGCGAAGATTTTCAAGAAGGCCACCCCCAAAACTACCCTTTTCATGGAACACTTTCGATATATTTTATTTTCTCAAAAATGTTACTAAAGATTTATTTTAAAATACCATTTATTACATGACAAAATGTATATGCTGAATTTTCTGGGAATAGCCTTTGACATCCTCTTCATTCGGAAGGAATTCGGTGTAACTAGTAAATGTTAAGTGATAGACGAAAACTTACCACACAAGAAACGTAGATCTCTTTAAAACACACAATTTATTTGAAATAACTTTTTTGTGGCATCAGCCATTTCCAAGATATCCGTTATTAAGGTTCAAATTAATCCATAAATTAGCCATTATTTCAAAGTCCTGCCGACATTCAGTTGTTTCTCGTAATGTGATGCAAACAGTATGAAATTTTAAGGCCAGCGTATAGCATCCAGTTGTTAAACATTTGGCTATCGCTGTTCTCTTTGTATCTATAACGAAATGTGTAATGTAGCTGTTTCTGGAAAGGTTTATTTGGATTAAAACGAAGTAGATAGAAAAATATTCCGAGATTTCACCGGAAATACACGTTTGAGACACCCTGAACCCAAAAGGACATTTTTAGAAAAACACCGATGTCTGCAAATTTGGTATTTAGGTTCAGTGCCTTGCAAAGATGCGATACAAGACTTTCAAGAAAATTCCCCCGCGCAGAACGACCCTTTACTTGGGACATTTTCCGAAATGTTTTATTTTCTAACAAATGACTGTAACGATTTTGATTAAAATATCATATATTAAAGACCTTTACATGCCAGATAAAATTCAAATCTTGAATTTTCTGGGAATGACTTTTGAAGCCCACTTCATTCGGGAGGAATTTTACATAATCTTGTACAACTGATAAACGTTAAGCGATAGACGAATGCGTACTACACAAAAATCGTTAATCTGTTTAAAACACGCAATTCATTTGTGCTTTGTGGCATTAGCCATTTCCGAGATGTACGTTATTAACGGTTCGAATTGTTCAATTGCTCATTATTTTAAATCCTGTTGATTTTGAGTTTTTTCTTGCGATGTCACGGAAAAGACCATGGCATTTCAAGGCCAGCATAGAGCGTCCAGTTGTTAAACATTTGACTGTCGCTGTTCACTTTGTATCTATAACGAAATGTGTAATGTAGGTATTTCTGCAAAGGTTTATCTGGATTAAAATGAAGTAGATAGGAAAATAAACTTTCATAAAACTAATTTGTATAACCACTGATAAGCGATAGAGGGTAGAGAATGTCAGGGAGTCTCAAAACGTGTATTTCCGGTGAAACGTGGGTATCGAATTTTTGTGTGGGATGCAATACTATAGGTAAGCAGAAGGGAAAGTAAAGCCTCTTGTTCTCATAATGACAGCAAGCGTGGTTTAGGACGTGGTAACAAGCAACAGACGCGAGCGCTCAATGATATTCGAAAGGTTTTAAAGCGTTACTCGGATGTGACCTGAGTGATACTCGAACCCGCGTCCCTAGAGAGGGCGAGCGACCGCACCGTGATGCAAATTGGGGCATGAGGCTAGCGGGCTATAGCAGATTGGCCGCGGGGGATTGCTCCCGCCCCTATGCTCGTTATTAAATAACGGGGGTGTACTACACTCGCGGGGCCAATCAGTTTGTGGCGTCGCGTCGCGGTACAGTGATTGTGGCTCGGCGTTTAGTCCTTCCTTCTTCAGCACGACAAGAAACAAAAATAAAAAAGAAGAAGGACTCAAGAAGATAACCTCGTTATTGCCGAGAGACAGGAGGATTGTGGGAGGGCGTTAAAGTAGATGTCGTCATTATCTGTTGCCATGGCAACGCAGGTGGTACATTCGCAACCCCAACCATGTTTCGTCAACTGATGTTCACACTTCTTTCGCCACTGGAAAGCACCGTTCTTCCCGACGGACATAGGCTGTTCCTTCAAGACTAAAAAGAATTCACAAAAGCTGTATGTTAGATTACCAACATTTGTCGCAGTAATCTGTCGTGTTATCTATTTTTACTTGGCGCCTGTTATTGTTTTACTATTTTGAATTTTGGGTTCTTTGTCCTCCGGTTAGCTATTATTACTCAGTCGAGCAAATATCTCTAAGCAGGGCGTGTAAACGGAAAGGAGTTGTTAATAAAAGATAGCACTGATAAAAGAATTTGTTTTTACACATTTATTGCCGTCACACTTAATTAATAGTTCACATCTGTAACCTTTATACACGCCTGACTGAAACTGTTATATTTCCGAATGTAATTACTGTCGTAATAGTTGTCACGTACTTCAGATTTTGTAACTAACTTTACGACGCGAGAGATTCTGTAGAACTACGCGACGTATACCTCGTGGATGATTCTGTAGAACTCCGCGATACTTGCTTTTGGCTCAAGAATTTATACTCCCTCACCCCGATATGCCTAAACATTATAATAGAGCTGCTATTGGTTACCAAATCGCGCCAACATTAGCGTCTATTTTGTCAGCCAATCATAATTACAAACACAAATGCTCTAGGGAAGATATCCCCTCCATTTCTAAAGAAAGGCACGCTACCCTGACGTCATTTGTTTGTCTCTTCTAAGTGATAAACAACTCACCCCATCGCTTCGTTGTTACCCACTCCTATTTTCAGTTTCAGTGAGACCGTGTAAACTTATTTCCTAACAATGCTTATAATTAACAAACATCTAAAATCATTGTTATACAATAATGTTAATTTACACTACAATCACTCTGGCATTCACAGTATTGTGATATAAAATACTGCCTGAGTCTTAATAGAAGATATTTACTTGGATGGCTATCGAGCAGGATGTGGCCCATGGCGATCGTCCCCTCTGGCCCATGGGTTTTTCGTGGTTTCTCCGGGTCGACAGGCGAATGGTGGGATGGTTCATCTTCTACCACGACTCTGCTTCCTCTCGTGTACCAATCTTCTAACTTGTCATCTGGTTCAGGGTTGTAGGATCAGACGACAGTGTTTGGAGGGTTGCGCCTGGGCGGTGTCTTGTGCTCTGTATAGGTTTCTTCCCTGACGTCGGTGGGAGGACTACTCAGTTAGGTCTCTCCTCCGAGTGTTCTCCGCCCCGGAGGGGACTGTCGGAGGTTCGGTGACTTGTGGGCAGGACCAGCGGCGTAGGCAGGTTCAATCTGGAAACATCAGGCACCCCGACTGTGCTTGCACCCGTCGTAATCCGGACCCCCCCTCACCCCTCTGTAGCTGGAAAGCGTTGTTCCTCTGTTTGATGCCCTCTGCTACAGTGTTCGTGTCTCCGGCTACTGCTGCTCGTCGGCTGCTGTATTCTCCATTACTAATCAATTACATATCTAACTAATTTCACGGGTCTAAGGGTTTTCGTAGGTGAGGTGAATTAAAATACACTGCATTTCCCTTAAAAATGTGATTTATTATCCAATATATATTTATGGGCGGCTAGCTTTTCCCATTATAAGAATTCCCACCTCAAAATGTAACCACATTTCTAATTGGTCCTCAGACCGCGTTGCCTTATTACGTATGAGAATATTCTGCTCCAAAAGATTTTGCATACGGTCCCAGTGACGCAATCCGGAGCAGATTCAATATATCTGTCTCTTTCCTTTCTATATCTGTCTCTTTCTATTTCTCCTTATTGCTTACAGTTCCTTGCTCATTAGCTTGGTGAAAGGTGGGCTCTACCTAGAATTAGCAGCTCGCACGTCTCTTACTTATCTAAGTTACAATCTGCTTTTGTACAATTCTTGCCTGTTAAAGAAATATTCTAACATCTTTCTTGGTGAATTATATTATTATGTACAATTCTTGTTTGATTGATTTGTATGTCTATGTGTATATGTGTGTGTGGTATATCCTGGGGGTCACTGACAGAAGCACAAGGGGCCGACTGACCTGCGTGTGGTGCTCTGCCCCGGTTTCGTGGAGTCCCTTTACCGTTTACCCGGATGACTTCGACTTTTCAAATGGCTTATCACTTCACAGAGAATGCGCGTAAAAATAAAAGTTGTTTATATTTAATTCTCAATATACACTAGATGTCAGCTATGTGACAGGTAATTCATGGAAGTGTGCTAAGCAAATAGAGTATACAGCGAAACAAACGACAATCGGATCCTGGTTGTAGCGGCACAACATACAGTGAACCAGACTAACACGTTTGACACAAAAATATTTGTAACTAAAGCTGAAGTATTTATTTTGTTGTATTGTTATTTGCCCCACGCTTTGGGAGCCAATTTGAAGAAGGTTTGTTGCTGCTGCGTCTGGAAAGCCAGTTTGAAGAAGATGTATTATGTTGCGACTGTTGGGGAGCCGAACTTGAAGTAGTTGCAACCGCACTATGGTAAAAAGTTTCCGGTAGCCTTCGCCCCAAATGTACTTTCCGGTGGCCTTTGCCCCAGGTTTAAAAATATTAACTTTGTAACTTGACTGTTTCTTTAAATAAATATTTATGTTTGCCTCAGCTGCATCAGCATTTATTTTTAGAGACATGAACGTCTTAGCAGGGAGCGTTGCGACTGAAGAATGTAGTCTTGCACAGATTATAATTTTACTTCACTCCTTTTGTTAATGCTTGACACGATTTAAATAACACTTCACTGATATATATATAGAGAGAGAGAGAGAGCTGTGAGATTATTTTATTAACTACTTGCACTTTTTAAACACGTAAACTATTTTCGTCTCACACTTAATACATATTAAACTTCTCGAGGACACATCTCGCGTCCGGTTAGGAACACTGTCTACAAGCAACGCGTCCAGTTGAGCGCTGTATACAAGCAACTGACTTCTGAATTTGTATAATTTGCCCTATTTCAGTTTCTGATTGGCTAATCCTACTCCAATAGAATACTTTCATTTAACTTAAGCTTTTTTCTGGTTGTTGATTGACTATTTATAAACTGCCTCAAAATTTACATTATTGTTGCTCCAATAATGACTAGTAGCATTATTAAACTTTCTTACTCATTATTGCCTCAAGGTTACCTCATTGTTATCTCATTGTTAGCAACTTTTAACCTATTATTCTCACAGCTCCTACATTATTAAATTACGTAATACATTCACATAACATTATTACATATGTATACAGTAATAAAAATATTTACAATGATGTAATATACACTTTTTATATATTTTTACATACACATACTGCTTTAAGGCGTGCTGTTATTGAATTATATATTATATAATTTGACTAAAATCATTTAAGTGTTAAAAATACTGCCTCAAAGCACATGAGAACTTTTACTTGAGTTTGATTTCATTAGTCAGCCATAACTAGAAATGGGGATCAAATGGGGCACCATTAGATAGATCTCTTCAAAACAAACAACTTTTGTAGAAAACGCTTTTGTTAATTCATACTCTTTGAAGGAGAAAAGCAAATGTCTGTGTGCAGTCGCTTGTACACGAGCGCGTACACACGCGCAACAGCCCAACACCATCAACATTTGTATTTGTGTTAGCTTTTATACTTATTTCACTAGCCACAAACACTCGATTGTCAAGGCCATCTGAGCTTCCTTTACCAACATACCGAGCGAGAGGCTCCGTGGTAACACCTGTAACTCACATTCGCAAGGTTCCGTGTTCGATTTCCGTCGGGCCATCCACTCTGACCATGGTTTCTACTTGTCGGTAGGCGAATGCTGGGGCCTTTCCTCTTCTACTATGAATTTCCTGTCCCCATCATTTCCTATAACCTGTTTCAGTTAAAGGACCAGGCGACGGCGTTATCTGTGTTGCGGATGGGCGGTGGAGGTGCGCTTTGGAAAGGTTTTTTCCTGAAGCGGCATTCCTGGGCTCTAGGGGCTCCCGGGAAATTCGGGGCTGTATACGTTATGCCTGTGCACATCGTCATCCAGATCTGCCTGCCCTTCGTGTCTCCCCTTCATTCCTCCCTCCATACTGGCTCACGTGCGGCGTTCTGCCCCAATTTCAGGAGCCCTCACTGATATGTACTCCTACTCGCTTGCCAACATTAGTTTTAATTTTCTTTTTGTAACATTGCGGTATACTCGTGGAGGGAGAGCATAACTCTCAGTATGTCCGATATATTAATATATGAATTAATATATGAACTATGGTAATGTTGTTAAATATCTGATGTTTTAGTTGTTACTCTTATTGTTTATTTTTATTTCTTGCCACGGTTGCTGTTATTTGGGTTTTTGGTAGAGCTTGTACAACTTTGCAGGGTGTGATACGGGAAGGAAGGTAATAAGTAACAACTCTAACAATAGATTAAGTTATTGAAGAACACTATGCTTTAATGGCACACACATTGACTGTCTTGGTAATAATCTACACAGTTCTTAAGTTAGTTGGAGCTGTAGAACGGTCGAGCCCTACCACGTTCGTAAGCTAAACTTGCGGTCGCTGAGCAATCAAGTATTTTATACGTGCTCTAGAAATAATTGTAATATTTATCACACGTTCCTATAGACCTTTAAATCGATAACCTTTCACCGTTCCTACTACATTATAAGAAGTAACTAATATCGCCTGCTTCTGAGAGCTTACATGTATCTTATTCACATCGCAGCACTTTATACTCAACCGCCCTGGCTGATGGAGACGCTAGAACTAACATTCCTCCCCTTAAAGATTTTAAACATATTCTTCCTTAAAATTTCATTGTCTGTCTTCGTTCAGCTTGGAACCTTCCAGAAGACTTACCCGGCAATTGTTCTACGTTTGCAAACATGTGGCCTCTCTACAAACATATGTTGTTTTCGCTTGTCGCATTTTCTATTTCACAACGACTCAAGGTCTGGCTTTTATGACCTTCCCGTACAAGTCCTTTTTGCCTGGGCCCTAATTCTAACACAAAGATATGTTTGTCGGCTTTTAACAAGGGTTCCACAGCTCCAGCTACACTTGCACATACATAAAACTTATGCCTTAACTTCTATTTATACAAGTATTTTTCTTATTAATACCATTTCACATTATTGTATATATGGCATATATATAACCATAGTTACTGTCTCAACATTTATCAGCGGTGGCGCCGTGGCCGAGTGATTAGACCTCTCGCCTCTTGCCGAGGCGCCCCGGGTTCAATCCCAGGGACCCACATGTGGGTTCTCCGGTTTCCCCCGCCATTCATTCCACCAACTGCTCCATCATCACCTTTCCTTTCATCCATTTCACCAACATTTCGTTTCATCTACTTCCTTCATCCCATACCAGGCATCGGGCTGATCATCCATCCTGGATGCCCTGTCTGATCCATGAGTGTCTGCTCCTCGACGGGCCTCTGACCCCAGGCACCCGCATGTAAGTCCTGGGGGTGTAAGTCCTACATAAGAGGAGGTTAAACAGAGAATGAATGAACATTTATCAGCATTGCTATCTGCATATCTGGGGTTCGGGTGCTTTTCCCCTTGAAAGTGTAAAAATTGATAAAAACGTTTCCTACCGAAGCTGTTTGTTTTCAAAAGCTCTGTCTAATGGTGCCCTATTTGACTCACACTTCTGATTGATGAAATCAAGCTCTAACGAAAGTTAAGATGTTCTGTAGTCATAGCTGTTTTCTATTGAGAAAAAATTACTACCGTTTTTTTTTCTCGATAGGATATGACTTACATTTTATAAAAAACCGCAGATGTGTTTATCAAAACCTCTGAGTAACCTTTGTTAAAATTCCACAATAAGTATGTAGTGAATTTTCTGGACACCAAAACTTTTTAATAAATAAGCTTTACTGTATTTTCTCTGAACAAGTTCATTATCAGTGTATACAAAATATGTAAAGTTTGTTCCAACCTACAATCGCTGATGAGTTTATGTATGGCCCCATGATTGTCTAATACGCCAGTCAGAAGTTTGTTGGAACCCAATGCGCATGCTCAAATGTAACCGACTTGTTGGAACAAACATGTATACAATGCAACATCAGAGACTATATTCATAACTAGTACGTATACTATGTGTCAGTAAGAGGTTGAAGATACGAGTAGGGGCTGTCTTTTAAATGTATAAGTTATCTCAATTGTTTCGCAAGTTATAAAGCACACGCACATTTGTGCTCTGATTGGAAAAGTCGTATAACGAGCACGATGGATTTGTGGTAGCGTGCGAGGCTCGCACACGGGAGGTCCTGGATTGATTCCCGGGGCCGGTCACTCTGGCTGATTGTCCAGGCGAATGCTGGGGTAGTTTCTCTTTTACCACGAATTTCCTTTCCTATCACTTCGCTTCCCCTTTCATGTTTCAGGCGGGTTTAGGGAATGATCAGTGTAGGTCGCTGTCGGACAGGTGGCGCAGATCTTGCTGGTTAGAAAGTTCTTCGGTCCAGTCAGATACGGGCCATCTCTGAGTCGCCTCAGGTGTGTCAAAGGGTCCCTGGTTCCGCCAAGGGGAAGCCTTCTTTGAGCAGCCCGCTGGTGTGACTGGATCCTCAAGCTTGGAATGTTTGGGACCTCTGCGGTTCCTTTACCTCAACAATTCCTCCTGGGGGGTGGTGAACACAATATATCTGCGTTGGGTCGAGGTGCGATGTTCCCCTCCGTTCTCTTGCCCTACTCCTACTCATATCGGATAAGACACCACGTGGTTGCTGAACTGTAATATTATCTTATGGAGTGATTAATATGCTACGTCATTCATCTCAGAATAGAATATCATTAAAATTGGAATGCAGGAGTAAGGATCAACAAAAATAACAGATCACGTCAACGCATATTCACTAACCTATATTTGCAGCACCATTCATCAGCTCTGGAGAAATCACGAAATCCTGCTACCTCAACATCCACTTCAGTTTCCATTACAAAATCAGCAGCGGTTGCCTTCAACTTTAAAATGGTGTTATTGGTCAATACACATTCAAATAGTGTCAATCCCCCCTCCATAAAAGAATGTTCTTGAGAAAATATGCCTCTACTGTGTTCTGATTTTAGGTTATGTTAGCTTTGAGGTTAACTATTTCCTCAATCCCACTGTTGGTAGTATTGTTTAGTATTCCATAACCCATTCATTCAATATCCCGACAACTGACACACTGGAGATTTGATTTTAAACAGCACAAAGTATCTATTATTTATAGAATCTGTTACATGGAATAGTCTTAATAATTCACATACGAGGTTAAGAGTTTCATCAAATAAATTCGTAAACTCCCGTGGGATTACCTAACAATTTTCACTCTGTTAATTTGGCTGCTACAACTTTTACATCCCCTGCTACTTATCTCTAGCAAAGCAAACTATTATATTCTACCCAAAATTTAGATATCGAGATTCCACCGGAAATACATTTTTTGAGGCAGCCTGAATGAAAATAAATCATTTCTTACGAAAAGATCCGTGTGTCTCTGAACAGCATAAGTCAAAAACAAAAAGTCGATTAAATGCCAAACTTAAAATTTTGGGGAAAAGCATATTTATTTCTCTATATAGTTTCCTTTCAGTTCGATAAACTTTTCCCAGCGATGTTCAATAGCTTCGATACCCTGTTTATAGTGAGAACCGTCGAGTTCTGCAAAATAGTAGAAAACTGCAAACTCCACCTCTTCATTGCTGGCAAATGTTTTACCACCAAGCCATTTTTTAAACTTTGTAAATAGAAAATAATCAGAGGGGGCTAAGTCTGGCGAATAGGGTGCATGAGGAAGCAATTCGAAGTTTAACGCATTGATTTTGGCCATAGCGATAATGGGTGTGTGAACTGGTGCATTGTCTTGATGAAACAAAACTTTCTTTTCCGATAAATGCGGCCGTTGTTGCTTGATTTCATCATTCAAACTCTGCAATAAGTTTGCATAATACTCGCCATTGATTCTGTTTCCTTTTTGAAGATAATCAATGAAAATTATCTGACGCCATGACCTTGCGTGCAGATGGAACTGTCTTCACCTTCTTTGGAGCCGATTCTCCACTTTAAATCCACTGTTTTGACTGTTTCTTCGTCTCAGGTGTGAAGGGATGGAGCCTTGTTTTATCCATGGTTATGAATCGACGCAAAAAATCGGCTCTATTGCAGGGAAACATCGCCAAACACTCGACTGAAACTTCCTCACGATGCTGCTTTTGTTCCGTTGTGAGTAAACGCGGCACTCATCTTGCGCACAACTATGCATGTCTAAATTTTCAGTTAGTATGCGGTGCACAGCACTTTTTGAAATGCCTACGATGTCTGCTAGCTCGCGCACTTTCAGTCGACGGTCATCCAATAGCATTTTGTGGATTTTCTTTACAATTTCTGGTGTGGTCACCTCATTTGGTCGACCACTGCGATATGCGTACGGCCTTGCTTAAACTCTACCACTCAATATTTTACTGTTGTAAACGAAGGAGCAGATTCCCCCAGAGTATAATCTAGCTCAGCTTTAATATTAGTTGGACTAAAACCTTTCAAATGAAAGTATTGTATCACATAATGATGGCCAGTTTTATCCATGTTTACAAATTTGCTAAGAGAGTTCACTATTAATGGTTGCCAAACAATTGCTAAACAACGTAGCATCGTCATAAGCTTTATAAGGGTGGTACTTTCCAACATAGTGATTTGTTTGAAACAACAACCGCTATATATACGTAGTTTCGGGTACTTGTGGGACTGCCCTCGTAGGCTCAGCATCTTTTAAAGATGCAACATGAAGATTTTCAAAAAATTATTCCCCCCACTCACCCTAAATTACACCTTAGTTTTGATTTCCTAAAAAACCTATTTTTAACGATATTTACTAAAATACCATGTCTTTAAGATATTTACATGACAAATAAAATGTATACAGTATCTTAAATCTTCTGAGAATAGCCTGTGAAGTCCTCTTCATTCTGAATGAGTTTTGTATATCGTAAGGGACAGATAAGATCTTACTGTACACACAAAAATTGGATCTTGCTAAAGAACACGTTGTGGCGTTAACCATTTACGAGATATTATTTGTTATTGGTTTAAACTTTCATATATGTATACTTTAATCAACTAAAAAGTTTCTATTCGTTTTTTCTCGTGATTATGTAAAGGCAATGGAATTTCAAAGCCATCACATAGAGCCCCGCTCTGTTTAGCCTACTATATTCTTCTTATAGCTACAAATAAATGTGTAATTAAGGTTTCTCTTTATTAACGAGTAGATAGAAGAATAAGCTTTTGTTAGAATAATTTGTACAAGAGTGAGCGGGGAAAAGCATGTGAATGCCACATATAACATACAGTTTCTGCACTCGGCGTATTTATATCCTGCTTTTATTTTGGCGGAAAATATAGCCTAGTTTATAAATTTGATCACCGTTCGTAAGTCCATTATGTGGCGCTGTTGTTTTAGACAGGTTATTTATGGCAACAATCAAAGAAAACGTTCCCCCTGGGCGATTTATTGTCAGCCGGTATAAAACACGGCAGGTGGGTCGTCTGCGTGCGCTTGTTGTTTTCAAACGTTCTCTTTAAAACTTTGTTTTTTTTGTTTGGTAGGTTTACTTTTGAAAAGCAAGGAGTATAAATTTATTGGAGCATTTAGCAAGCATACCCCACCAGCACGCCGGAAGTGCGGTCGGAAGGATAATGGCTGCCAGAGACATCTTTAGGCTTCTGTCGCAAACCCATTCCTTGGCCACACTTCCGGTTGCTGCGTTGCCAAATGGCGCGAGTTGAACTTTGTGATTGTCGACAAGAAGCTGCGCTGAAGTCATCATAACCCACGGTTTTGTGTACACAGGCTTTCCTGCTTTCAAAACCGACATAAAATATTACAGTGCAGTTGTTTTCTGTACTTCAGGAATATAACAACTCGTATCTACTGTTTCCATAGTAACCAGATTAAATGTTAATCTTGCTCGGTCCTAGTCACCATGGAAACAATTAATGTAGTGCAGTTGTTTCCTGCACATTAGGAATATAACAACACGTACTGTTTCCTGTACATTAGGAATATAACAACACGTACTGTTTCCATAGTAACCTGATTAAATGTTAATCTTGCTCGGTCCTAGTCACCATGGAAACAGTTAGTATAGTGCAGTTGTTCCTGTACATTAGGAATATAACAACACGTACTGTTTCCATAGTAACCTGATTAAATGTTAATCTTGCTCGGTCCTAGTCACCATGGAAACAGTTAGTATAGTGCAGTTGTTCCTGTACATTAGGAATATAACAACACGTACTGTTTCCATAGTAACCTGATTAAATGTTAATCTTGCTCGGTCCTAGTCACCATGGAAACAGTTAGTATAGTGCAGTTGTTTCCTGTACATTAGGAATATAACAACACGTACTGTTTCCATAGTAACCTGATTAAATGTTAATCTTGCTCGGTCCTAGTCACCATGGAAACAATTAATGTAGTGCAGTTGTTTCCTGTACATTAGGAATATAACAACACGTACCGTTTCCATAGTAACCTGATTAAATGCTAATCTTGCTCGGTCCTAGTCACCATGGAAACAGTTAACATAATGCAGTTGTTTCCTGTACATTAGGAATATAACAACACGTACTGTTTCCATAGTAATCTGATTAAATGTTAATCTTGCTCGGTCTTAGTCACCATGGAAACAATTAATGTAGTGCAGTTGTTTCCTGTACATTAGGAATATAACAACACGTACTGTTTCCATAGTAACCTGATTAAATGTTAATCCTGCTCGGTCCTAGTCACCATGGAAACAATTAATGTAGTGCAGTTGTTTCCTGTACATTAGGAATATAACAACACGTACTGTTTCCATAGTAACGTGATTAAATGTTAATCTTGCTCGGTCCTAGTCACCATGGAAACAGTTAACATAATGCAGTTGTTTCCTGTACATTAGGAATATAACAACACGTACTGTTTCCATAGTAACCTGATTAAATGTTAATCTTGCTCGGTCCTAGTCACCATGGAAACAATTAATGTAGTGCAGTTGTTTCCTGTACATTAGGAATATAACAACACGTACTGTTTCCATAGTAACCTGATTAAATGTTAATCTTGCTCGGTCCTAGTCACCATGGAAACAATTAATGTAGTGCAGTTGTTTCCTGTACATTAGGAATATAACAACACGTACCGTTTCCATAGTAACCTGATTAAATGCTAATCTTGCTCGGTCCTAGTCACCATGGAAACATTTAACATAATGCAGTTGTTTCCTGTACATTAGGAATATAACAACACGTACTGTTTCCATAGTAACCTGATTAAATGTTTATCTTGCTCGGTCAAGGTCACCATGGAAACAATTAATGTAGTGCAGTTGTTTCCTGTACATTAGGAATATAACAACACGTACTGTTTCCATAGTAACCTGATTAAATGTTAATCCTGCTCGGTCCTAGTCACCATGGAAACAATTAATGTAGTGCAGTTGTTTCCTGTACATTAGGAATATAACAACACGTACTGTTTCCATAGTAACCTGATTAAATGTTAATCTTGCTCGGTCCTAGTCACCATGGAAACAGTTAATATAATGCAGTTGTTTCCTGTACATTAGGAATATAACAACACGTACTGTTTCCATAGTAACCTGATTAAATGTTAATCTTGCTCGGTCCTAGTCACCATGGAAACAATTAATGTAGTGCAGTTGTGTCCTGTACATTAGGAATATAACAACACGTACTGTTTCCATAGTAACCTGATTAAATGTTAATCTTGCTCGGTCCTAGTCACCATGGAAACAGTTAATATAATGCAGTTGTTTCCTGTACATTAGGAATATAAGAACACGTACTGTTTCCATAGTAACCTGATGGAGTGCTATTGTTGTCCAATCCTAGTTACCATGGAAACAATTAATATAATGCAGTTGTTTCCTGTACATTAGGAATATAACAACACGTACTGTTTCCATAGTAACCTGATGGAGTGTTATTGTTGTCCAATCCTAGTTACCATGGAAGCAATTAATATAATGCAGTTGTTTCCTGTACATTAGGAATATAACAACACGTACTGTTTCCATAGTAACCTGATGGAGTGTTATTGTTGTCCAGTCCTAGTTACCATGGAAACAGTTAATATAGCGCAGTTGTTTCCTGTACATTAGGAATATAACAACACGTACTGTTTCCATAGTAACCTGATTAAATGTTAATCTTGCTCGGTCCTAGTCACCATGCAAACAGTTAATATAGTGCAGTTGTTTCCTGTACATTAGGAATATAACAACACGTACTGTTTCCATAGTAACCTGATTGAATGTTAATCTTGCTCGGTCCTAGTCACCATGGAAACAATTAATGTAGTGCAGTTGTTTCCTGTACATTAGGAATATAACAACACGTACTGTTTCCTGTACATTACGAATATAACAACACGCACTCTTTCCATAGTAACATTATCGAATACTTTTCAAGTTTTTGTTTAAACTAGTTACCTTGGAAATATGCTACTTTAATATCCTAGGGTTATTATTTTATTTAGAGTGCCCATAGAAGCAATTTGGATAAATACCAAATTTCATACTTGAGTCAGGCGCAGTTTAAGCATTCCAGGAGAACTTTTTTTTTAGAAATTTCTCCTCAAACGTTTTACATGTAAAGTGTCCCCTTGGTTTCATTTTCCTATGCTTGGCTATTGCGATTTTGTTTCGGTTGCCATTTGTATGACTTTTTGGATGCATAATGTAAAATTGCTCGAATAACTTGAGGAATATTTCATTATGAATGAATTTTGTATAATGTTACATAATTGATAAACCTAGACAAATAGATAACATTTTGCTACACAAAAAGGTACATCTCATTGAAGAATAAAAGTATCTTGAACCTGAGGTTCAAAATAATATAAAGTATACATCACAATGTTTTCAAGCAAATAATTTTTTACTTAATGATTCTAAAACTAGATATATAATTTTTACTTTAAATAATGTTGTTGTCCCGAAGCTTTGTACTGATGTAAACCTCTTAGGCATTTTTACTTTCTCTACTACGTATAGTAAGTAGGGGAAGTATTGTATTCCACCCAAAAATTCGATACCGAGATTTCACCGGAAATACATGTTTTGAGACCCCCTGAATCCAAAGAAAGCATTTTTGGAAATATGTCCGTGTGTGTGTCTGTGTGTCTGTGTCTGTGTGTCTGTCTGTGAACAGCATATCTCAGAAACGAACAGTTGGATAAACACCAAACTTGGTGTTTAGGTTCAGTATCTTCCAGAGATGGGACACGAAGGTTTTCAAGAAAATCCCCTCACCCCAGATTACCCTTTACATGGAAGATTTTTCGAAAATTTTAATTTTCTCAAAAATGGCTCTAACGATTTTGATTAAAATATGATATATTTAATATATTTTCATGATAAATAAAATGTATATCTTGAATTTTCTGGGAATGTCTCCAAAAGTATTCTTCATTGTGAACGACTTTTGCATAACTGGTAAACCATAAGAGATAGACAAAATTTTACTACACAAAAAATGTAGATCGCGTTAAAATCATTTTTTTGTTGAGTGTACCATTTTCGAGATATTGCTTGTTATTCCCTTAAATTTTTCAGTACTTATTTTCTCAAATGGGATTTTGTTATTCATTTTTTTGTCTTGGATATGCAAAGAGTATTCATCTGTGGCAAAGGGAATGGTGCTGCACCTAGCAACCAGCTATTAAGAGATATGTATGTACTTAAAGGGCACTGCATTTCTATATTACCCTTGTAAATATATATTCCCCTTACATCTGCAAGAAAATTAGCAATAAGATAGAGTCTGCAAATGTTTATCTCGATTAACATGAAGTAGATGGAGAATAAGCGTTTGTAAAAATAGTTTGTACAAGAGTAGAGAAAGTCATGTGAGTGTAACTTATCAGATTTTTATTGATAGATTTTTAACTTGGAAGCCACATATTACATTTTTATGCAGAAAGTTGTCAAGGGTTGTATTCTTGTTGAGGAATTTAGTCAATTGTGTAGGTACCCTTGAGTATATACGTGTCTCATATTTTGCATACTTTCACAGTATTATTAATTATGGTATTTTACTTTGGGGTAATAGCTCATATATCCAAGCTGTATTACTTATGTTAAAGAAAGCTATAAGAATTATGGCTAAGATATCTACTATAAGACATTGTAAACCCTATTTTAAAAGATAACGGTTATAAATTTGTATGTTTATACTTTAATGTATTTTATGAAGTAGAATCAACATATGTATGACACGAGATCCAACATTCATAATTATAATACCAGAAATGGTCAAATGATTGATATTCCTCAACATAGACTTAATAAAACTTCTCAAAGTTAATCGTATATTAGCATTAAACTTTTTAATACGCTAACTCAAATTGTAAATGTTTGGTCTTATAAAATAGTTTGTACATTTTGCATTCTTGGCTTGTGGATAATCCATTTTATTCTATTAATGAATTTATTGATCTTAATGTATCTGATATTGATATTTAAGTTTTACTTTTTTGTTGTTAAGTTGTACAAGGTGTAGTTTATATTATATTATTGTTATTTTATTGTATATACTGACAACGTTTATTACAGTTATACAACTGTTTAGTGACAATAAAATTGATATTGATGTATTGTAATACAAAAAGTGCCGTGGTCTAGAGCTACCTTTAGTTCCCGAGGTCGCGGGTTCAAACCTACCGGAGGGCGATGGATTTTTTGGGCGTAAAAATCGTTAGCATAGCTTCCTTCGGAAGTGAAGTAAAATCGGTGGTTCCGTATCGTAGATTTATGGCACGTAAAAGAACCTCAAGCTTGACAAGAGGCCTCTGAGCAAAAATTCCTGTCTTTCACGCCCAATATAAAGTGCGACGCTAAGAACCATAGTAGTTAAAAAGCGTCCACAAATAAAAGTCAATTCAGCCAGTAAAAACTTTTTTGTAGCATTAGCTGTTTTCTAAGTATTGGTTATTTTGATTACAAGTTTAAGTTTTCCCAGGTCGAACTGTTATAAATCATCTTATTACTTTCTCTATCAGATACTTAGTAGGCAGAGAAGGTATTGTACCAAAAATTCTGTGCCGACATTTCGTCGGAAATGCATGTCTTGTGGCTCCCTGAATACAAAAAATCATTATTAGAATAAAGGTCCGCGTGTAGTATATGTGTGTGTGTGTCTGTGTGTGTGTGTGTGTGTGTGTGTGTGTGTGTCTGTGAACATCATAACTAAAAAACGAAAAGTTGGATCAATACCAAGGTGATATTTAAGTTCAATACCTTTCAAGCATGCGACACGAAGATTTTCAAAATATTCCCACCCCAAATTATCCTTTACATGAAAGATTTTTGGAAATTTTTTATTTTCCAAACAACTGCTGTAACAATTTTGATAAAGTAACGAGCGGGACGGCTCATTCGGGAGGTCCCGGATTCAAATCCCGTGGGGCGACCTTTCTGTCTGAGGATTTTTCGTGGTTTTCCTCAGTCGCCAAGGTAAATATCGCATTGGATATTTCTTACCACGACTCAAAGTGCCACCTTAAGTCTGAAACAATAGTAAAATGAAAAATAAGTGGTAATAGTGAGTGTTATGCCATCTATCTAAGACAATGTAAGCAGTTTGACTGGACGCCACCCTAACGCCATCTACACGGCACGAAACGGAAGTTCCGGCTGCCATGCGCTAGGGGACTCTGTGGGCACGTGACGAAGCAAGATGGCATTTCCAGGGATGAGACCTAGAAGGCAAACAGTCCGCCTTTCTGTGTGAGGCCGGCGGTTGAACTGGACGGCACCCTAATGCCAAATCACGGCATGAAGCAGGTGGTTACAGGGATGAGACCTAGAAGGCAAAGAGTCCGCCTTTCTGTTTGAGGCCGGCGGTTGGACTGGACGGCACCCTAATGCCAAATGCACGGCATGAAGCAGGTGGTTACAGGGATGATACCTAGAAGGCTAATTGTCCGCCTTTCTGTGTGAGGCGGCTGTTAGACTGGACGGCACCCTAATGCCATCTGCACGGCATGAAGCAGGTGGTTACAGGTATGAGACCTAGAAGGCTACTTGTCCGCCTTTCTGTGTGAGGGCGGCGGTTAGACTGAACGGCACCCTAATGCCATCTGCATGTCATGAAGCAGGTGGTTACAGGGATGAGACCTAGAAGGCTAATTGTCCGCCTTTCTGTGTGAGGGCGGCGGTTAGATTGGACGGCATCCTAATGCCATCTGCATGGCATGAAGCAGGTGGTTACAGGGATGAGACCTAGAAGGCTAATTGTTCGCCTTTCTGTGTGAGGCGGCTGTTAGACTGGACGGCACCCTAATGCCATCTGCACGGCATGAAGCAGGTGGTTACAGGGATGAGACCTAGAAGGCTAACTGTCCATCACATATCGTTCTAAGAGTTATCCACCAACAGACCCGTCGCGATATGATCAGGGAATTAAAGCGACGTAAAATAAAATAAAGTAAACAAACAAATTGTTTTTACAGAAATGCCTTATGTTAAAGATATTTACATGAAAAATAAAATGTATATCTATATTTTCTAGAAATAGCTTTTGAAGTCCTTTCCGTTCGAAAGGAATTTTGTATAATCTTGTATAACTGTTAAACTTTAAGCGATAGACGAAAATGCCCTGCACAAGAAATGTGGATCGCTAAAGCGATCACACAATTTGTTTGCAATAACTTTTTTGGCATCAGCTATGTCCGAGATACCCATTATTAATGGTTCGAATTGTCCATTAGTTAGCTATACTTTTTAAGTCCTGTTAATTTTTAATTGTTTCCTGTGGTCATGGAAAGTGAATGGAATTTTAAGACCAGCATACAGCGTTCAGTTGTTAAACATTTGACTATCGCTGTTCTCTTTGTATCTATAACGAAATGTGTAATGTAGCTGTTTCTGTAAAGGTTTATTTGGATTAAAATGTAGTAGATAGAAAAATAAGATTTAGTAAGAATAAATTGCATACCCACTAATAAATGGTAGAGGAGAGAGAAAGTCGTGTGAATGTATCACACCAGATTTTTTTCTACTTGGGATCATTAATAGCAAAACGTGATTCACGATACACGAACAATTGTGTTTTGTTTTCCGTACTGTGCATGTAACTAAGTCCGGGATTATTTCTAGTCAAAAATATATTTGGAAAAAATGTGTTGTGAATAGCGTAACACGGATAGAACAGTCAAGTTTTATATCACAGATTATATACATGGAGTTTTAAAGGACGGTGTGTGTGAATATACTTCAAAGCGAAATTGTTGTGTTATTTGTTGTGTGAAATATACGAAAGTGAAATATATTGTTAGTTTAAGGAATATTTATATTTATATTATTATTATTATTATTATTATTATTGTAATATATGACTTGTTTCCCTAGTGAATGAATTGAACATAATAGAATTTCCTAGTTTTATTTTCTCTTCCAAGTACATAGTAGGCATAAAGGAAAATTCAATACCGAGATTTCACCGAAATACATGTTTTGAGGGCCCCTTAATAAATAAAGCATATTAAGAGAACGGTCCCTGTTGTGTGTATATGTCTGTGTTTTTGTGTGAGGCAGTATTTTAACATTTAAATGATTTCAGTCTAATTATATAATATATATATATATATATTCAATAACAGCCCGCCTTAAAGCAATATGTGTATGTAACAAGATATAGAAGTCATTGTAAATGTTTATATTATTATGTACATATTCAATAATGTTATGTGAATGTATCAGGTGAATTAAATAATGTAGGAGCTGTAATAAGGGGTTAAAAGTTGCTAACAATGAGGTAACAATGAGGTAACCTTGAGGCAATAATGAAGTAGAACGTTTAATAATGCTACTAGTCATTCTTGGAGCAACAATAATGTAATTTTGTGACAGTTTATAAAATAGCCAATCAACAACCAGAAAAAGCTTTAGTTAAATGAAGGTATTCTATTGGACTAGGATTAGCCAATCAGAAACTAAAATATAGCAAAATTTACAAATTCAGAGTTCAGTTGGTTGTAGACAGTGTTCCTAACCGGACGCGAGATGCGTCCTCGAGAAATTTAATACGTATTTTGTGTGAGACGAAAATAGTTTACGTGTTAAAAAGTGCAAGTAATTAAATAAAAAAATCTCACAGTTCTCTCTCTCTATATCAGTGAAGTGTTATTTAAATTGTGTCAAGAATTAATAAAAGGAGTGAAGTAAAAATTATAATCTGTGTAAGCCTACATTCTTAGCCGCAGTGCTCCCTGCAAAGAAATCCATGTCTCTAATAATAATACTGACGCAGCCGAGGCAAACATAAATATATCATATTTAAAGAAACAGTAAAAATTACAAAGTTAATATTCTTTAAAATGTTTTTGTGGCAAAGGCCGCCGGAAAAATGTTTTCCATACGTGCGGTTGCAACTACTTCAAGTTCGGCTCCCCAACAGTCGAAATATAATAATCTTCTTCAAACTGGCTTTCCATACGAAGCAGCTACAAACCATCATCTCATGTGAAAGTATAACTCAATAACTAACAGTCGGATAAATACCAAATTTCGTGTTTCGTTTCAGTACCTTCCAAAGATGCAACACAAGAATTTTCAAGAAAATGCCCCGACCCCAAACTACGCTTTACATGGTACATTTTTCGAAATTTTTTATTTTCTAAACATCGCTCTAAGAGTTATAATGAAAATACCATATATTAAATATATTTATATGGGAAATAACATTTTCTCTTTTGAATTTTCTCGGAATAGTCCTCTTCATTCGGAGGGAATTTTGTATAACCTTGTATACCATAATTGGTAAACGTTAAGCGATAGATGATAAACATGTAGATCTCTATAAAACACACAATTTATTTCAAATAGCCTTTTCTGTGACATAAGCCATTTCCTAGATATCTTTTGTTAATGGTTCGAATTGCTCAACTCTCATTCTTTTAAAGTCCTGTCGATTTTCAATTGTTTCTCGCGATGTCATGGAAACAGTGTAGAATTTTAAGTCCAGCATATAGCGTCCAGTTGTTAAACATTTGACTATCGCGTTCTCTTTGTATCTATAACGAAATGTGTAATACAGATATTTCTGTAAAGGTTTGTCTCGATTAAATTGAAGGAAGTTAGGAAAATATATTTTCGTAAGAATTATTTATATATTCACTAATAAGTGGTAGAAGGTATAGAAAATCATATAAATGTAACACATCAGATTTTTAATTTATAAAAAACCAGATTTTAATATATGTTCTATTAAGTAAGGTGACATTCTTACTCTTTGGAAATTTTTTGTGCATGAACACTTTTGTTTTGTTTGCGTGTTTAATTTTCCTTAGCCATTCAGGAAGGAGATACGTAAGTAGGTATGGTTGAACTCAAAGACAGAAGAGAACCAACCGGATTCATCTGTGTTTGTAAAGAGCGCTGTACCAGAAAATGTATATTATAGCCATTAGCTGTATGAACACAGAAAGGAGGAAATGAAATTGGCAAGATTACGTCATTCTTAAGCCAGAAATTACCAGACCCGTCCCTCTGTTAGCGAAATGAATGGCCCCCTGTAGCTTTGATGTCTCCATGGAAACAGAGTTGGCTACTCTTCTTGCTCTTTCCTTTACACGGTCGAAAAGTTTCTCATTATTCCAGTTTGAGTCGTTTAAAATGCCAGCGAATTTATTATTAATGTTCCAACCAAGCTTGCCAAAGAGAAAGAAATCTTGGAGCGTTACAGCTGTTTTCCATGGAGAACACATGTTACATAAGTCAACAGTTACGCTAAACTGGAGTAAGAACTATTTCACAGCAGTTAAGGAGAAGAACATGTTAGTATGGAAACAGTACATGTTGTTATATTCCAGGAAACAACTGCATTATATTACCTGTTTCCATGGTAACCAAGACTGGACAAGAATAACATTTGATCAGGTTACTATGGAAACAGTACATGTTGTTATATTCCAGGAAACAACTGCATTATATTACCTGTTTCCATGGTAACCAAGACTGGACAAGAATAACATTTGATCAGGTTACTATGGAAACAGTACATGTTGTTATATTCCAGGAAACAAGTGCATTATATTACCTGTTTCCATGGTAACCAAGACTGGACAAGAATAACATTTGATCAGGTTACTATGGAAACAGTACATGTTGTTATATTCCAGGAAACAAGTGCATTATATTACCTGTTTCCATGGTAACCAAGACTGGACAAGAATAACATTTGATCAGGTTACTATGGAAACAGTACATGTTGTTATATTCCAGGAAACAACTGCATTATAGTAACTGTTTCCATGGTAACTAGGACTGGACAAGTATAACATTCAATCAGGTTACTATGGAAACAGTACATGTTATTATATTCCAGGAAACAACTGCATTATAGTAACTGTTTCCATGGTAACCAAGACTGGACAAGAATAACATTTGATCAGGTTACTATGGAAACAGTACATGTTGTTATATTCCAGGAAACAACTGCATTATAGTAACTGTTTGCATGGTAACTAGGACTGGACAAGAATAACATTCGTTCAGGTTACTATGGAAACAGTACCTGTTATTATATTCCTAATGTAAAGGAACCAACTGCACTATAGTAACTGTTTTCAAGGTAACTAGAAGGTATGGGTGATTATTAGACGTCGTATTTTAAGCTCAGCGTTTTTCAAAATATACAACTCCAAAATTTTCATAAAATTCCTCCCTCGTCAAGCTATCCTAACCTGAAGCAAATTCTTAAATTTTTCTTTTCTTCAAAATGACTTTAACATTTGCTTTAACACTTTATGTTTTACATACTGAGATGTATATCTTAAATAGCCCTTGAAGTCCTATTCATTCGGAAAGACTTACGTAAATCTGGGAGATAATAAAAGATTACACAAAATCTTATTGCTCATCATCAAAAATACCGTTGAGGTCGTTAAGATATACATTTTATGTCGTCTGATGGATATGCTTAAAAGTTTGCGATTTGTTTTTGTTTTCCTTCAAAGGAGCTTGAAACAAATTTAATTTGAAAAAAATGGAAATTAGTTTCGATGGTGTGGATGTCCGTTATGGTGACATTTTAAATAAACTTAATGTTTCAGACGCATTTTTAGAAAAAAGGTTCCTTTGAGTGTGTGTGTGTGTGTGTGTGTGTGTGTGTGTGTGACTGTGAAAAGCATAATTCACGAAAAGTTTGATCCAAAGTCATGTGAATGTATCATCAGGTTTTATAATAATACTATAATAATATATTCCTTTAACATATTATAACTTTTTTCCAGATGTTTTAATTTAGTTAAACATTATTGCTATATTCAATTACTAAAGGTAATTGTTTGAAAATAAACTTGAACTAGATTTTAAAATCAATTGCAATATTGGTGGGGCCACTATAGGAAGGTTAATGTTACAAGAATTTGGTTTGTCTTTACGTTTACTCCTGTCACAAATACGGCCGTATTGTACACCTTATTCACAACTGGTCAATTATGAAGTAGAGTTTTATTAGCTCCACGTATGAACGCTAATTTGAAAATGTTTTGTTGTATTGTTATTTTGTAGTAGTTGCAACCGCATATATGGTAAACAGTTTTCGGTAGGCCTTCGCCCCAAATGTACCTTCAGGTGTCCCCAAGTTTAAAAAAATATTAACTTTGTAATTTGACTGTTTCTTTAAATATTATATTTATATTTGCCTCGGCAGCGTCAGTATTATTGTTAGAGACATGGATGTCTTTGCAGGGTTGTGGTGCGACAAGAATGTAGGCTTACGCAGATTATAATTTTACTTCACTCCTTTTATTAATACTTGACACGATTTTAAATAATACTTCACTGATAGAGAGCTGTGAGATTCTTTTATTAATTAATTACACTTTTTAACACATAAACTTATTTTTCGTCTCACACGAATACGTATTATATCTCTCGAGGACGTACAAGCATCGTACGCAGTTATGAGCACTGTTTGCAGGCAACTGAATTGATTTTAACCGTCTAAGCTTGTAAATTTCAATACTTCAAGTCTTATTGGCTATTCCTAATCATTTAACTAAAACTTTTTCTGGTTGTTGATTCACTATTTTATAAACTGTCACTAAAATTTACATTATTGTTGCTCCAATAATCAGAAGTAGTATTGTTAAACTCTCAAACTCATTATTGCCTCAAGGTTAACTCATTGTTACCTCATTGTTAGCAACATTTAACTTATTATTCTCACAGCTCCTATATTATTAAATTACGTAATATATTCGCATAACATTATTACATATGGATGCAATTATATAAGCATATGCAATGACTGTTACATACATTTTACAAATTATTACATACACATATTGCTTCAAGGCGGGCTGTTATTGAATTATATATTATATAATTTGACTGAAATCATTTAAGTGTTAAAAATACTGCCTCAATTACTAAGCATCAGAATTTTACTTGCTTACATTAAGTAGTGCAGGTATTGTATTCTACCCAAAAATCTGATATCAATATTTCACCAGAAATACATGTTTTGATGTCCCTGAACCCAAATCATCTGTTTAGAAAAAGGTCCGGTGTGAGTGTGTGTGTGTGTGTCTATGCTTGTGAACAGTATAAAGCAAAACCAGGATAAACACGAAACTTAGTATTTATGTCCAAGACCTTCCGAGGCTTCGACACGATGATTTTGAAAAAAAAATCCTCCCACATCAACAAACCCTTACATGGAAAAGGTTTCTCAAAAGTGGCTATAATTATTTTGATTAAAAACCCATATGTTTAAACTGTTTTCATGACAAACAAAATGTATATCTTGAATTTTCTGTAAATACCCTGTGAAGTCCTCTTCATTCTGAATGACTGTTGCATAACTGGTAAACCGTAAGAGATAGTCAAAAGTTTACTACACAAAAATGTAGATCACGTTACAATACACAATTTGTGTCAAACTTTTTTGTGGCATTTACCATTTCCAGATATATACATTTTCAAATACTTATCTCAACTGAAAATCCTTTACTATTTTTACTTTCTCTACTATGTATAGTAAGTAGGGGAAGTATTGTATTCCACCCAAAAATTCGATACCAAGATTTCACCGGAAATATATGTTTTGAGACCCCCTGAATCCAAAAAAAGCATTTTTGGAAACATGTCCGTGTGTGTGTCTGTGAATAGCATAACTCAGAAACCAACAGTCGGATAAACACCAAACTTGGTATTTAGGTTCAATATCTTCCAGAGATGCTACACGAAGGTTTTCAAGAAAATCCCCCACCCCACATTACCCTTTTCATGGAACATCTTTCGAAAATTTTAATTTTCTCAAAAACGGCTCTAAGGATTTTGATTAAAATATCATATGTTTAAGATATTTTCATAACAAATGAAATGTAGATATCGAATTTTCTGGGAATGTCTCCAAAAGTATTCTTCATTGTGAACGACTTTTGCATAACTGGTAAACCATAAGAGACAGACAAAATTTTACTACACAAAAAACGTAGATCGCGTTAAAATACACAATTTATGTTACATACATTTTTGTTTTTGAGTGAACCTTTTCGAGATATTGCTTGTTATTCTCTTATATTTTCCAATACTTATGCTTTTTCTTAAATTCGTTATTCAGTTTTACTTTCTCTACTACGTATAGTAAGTAGGGGAAGTATTGTATTGCACCCAAAAATTCGATACCGAGATTTCACCGGAAATACATGTTTTGAGACCCCCTGTATCCAAAAAAGGCATTTTTAGAAACATGTCCGTGTGTGTGTCTGTGTGTGTGTGTGTGTGTGTGTGTGTGTCTGTGAACAGCATAACTCAGAAACGAACAGTCGGATAAACACCAAACTTGATATTTAGGTTCAGTATCTTCCAAGGATGCGACACGAAGGTTTTCAAGAAAATCCCCCCACCCCAGAGTACCCTTTACATGGAAGATGTTTAGAAAATTTTAATTTTCTCAAAAATGGCTCTAACGATTTTGATTAAAATATCATATGTTTAAGATATTTTTATGACAAACAAAATGTATATCTTGAATTTTCTGGGAATGTCTCCAAAAGTATTCTTTATTGTGAACGACGTTTGCATAACGGTAAACCATAAGAGATAGACAAAATTTTACTACATAAAAAATGTAGATCGCGTTAAAATACACAATTTATGTCATTTACATTTTTTTTGTTGAGTGAACCAATTTAGAGATATTGCTTGTTATTCCCTTAAATTTTTTAATACTTATTTTTTCAAATGGGAATTCGTTATTCATTTTTTTTGTCTTGGATATGCAAAGAGTTATAATCTGTGGCAAAGGGAATGGTGCTGCACCTAGCAACCAGCTATTAAGAGATATGTATGTGCTTAAAGGCTACTGTATTTCTATGTTGCCCTTGTAAATATATTTTCCCCTTACATCTACAAGAAAATTAGCAATAAGATAGTGTGCAAATGTTTATCTCGATTAACATGAAGTAGAGAAAGTCATGTGAGTGTAACACATAATACTTTTTTCTTTCTTTCCTTTCTTGTGTTCATGTAAAGAGAACAGCATTTTAAAGCCATCACATAGCATCCGACTTTAAAAACATCAGACAATCGCTTTTGCCTACTGTATTATTCTTATACGTACAACAGAATGAGTAATGCAGTTTATCTTTGTTAACAAGCTTCAGGTAGAAGAATAAGCTTTTGTAGGAATACTTTGTAGAAGAGTGAGCAGAAAAATCAAGTGAATGTAACACGTCAAATTTTTATCTATACTATATCTGCGAGCGATTTTTTCCGCGTATTGAAGCCAGATGGTTATTTTATTTGAAAGAATGCTTGGAAAGCCCATTCTTCCGCTATGTGGTGACAGACGGATCGTTTAATTTGATGACGTAAGAGGCACCTGGCGTATAATCCGATAAACGCGCCACTCTGAAAAATTTTGAACAAAAATAACGGAACATAAAGGCTGCCGATACAGGCTGTGTTTGTTTTCCTACTTTTAATGAAAACAGAGCTTTAAACTTTCATGAATGCACTGCAGCGTTTCGCTCAAACAAAGCGGACTGAATTAAAAATACCGAGAGAAGAGTTAAAAAACCCTGCCGGACCCTCCGCTGTGTTTGAACCCATTTCGCAATTAATTTTAAGCTCAAGGTTTCCCCATGAAATTCAAAACTCACTATAATATTTCCGGAACAAAAACCTGTTGGGAGTAAAAACTGGTTACTATAGAAACAGTACAGGTGGTCAGATCCCAACACCTACGCGCTACGTTCATGACGAAATGTTAGTTCTCCTACCGTAGTTGCCATGGAAACAATGTATGTAGTGCAGCTTTTTCTGTACATCAGGAACATAACAACACGTACGGTTTCCATAGTAATCTGGTTGAATATTATTCCTGTCCAGTCCTAGTTACCCTGGAAACAGTTAATATCGTGCAGTTGTTCCTGAAATACGAGGGCAGTCCAGAAAGTCCCAGACGTTTTGGCCTATCGTGGCGTTGAGTAGGGCTAGAACCGCCATCGTGGTGTCAGAACGTTCCTACATTCAGTACGCATCCAGCTGTGGTAGCGTCTTTCTTACTGTGCTCTCTGTGAGTTGTTAAAATGTGCGCTGCAATAGAAAATCCCGCCACTTGTGAAGTGTGGTCTGTGATTAGGTTTTTGTTGGCTAAAAAGAACAAATCAATTGAAATTTATCGTCAACTTTGTGATGTTTACGTGCAGGGAATAATGAGTGAAAGCCGAGTCAGGCAATGGTGCATTGATTTTAAAAATGTCGTACCAATGTTCACGACGAGGATCGCAGTGGTAGGCCTAGCCTTGTGACTGATGAACTGTCAATGCAAATCAATGACAACATTCGTGAAAATCGTTGTTTCACGATTACAGAACTTTCGGAACATTTCCCCAAAATTTCACGGAGTTTGGTGCATCAAACTGTGGTGGAGAAGCTTGTTACCACAAATTGTGTGCTAGGTGGGTTCCGAAAATCCTAACGGAAGACCATAAAAAACAGAGACTGGCTGCAGCACTGACCTTCCTCAAATATGGTAACGCTTTATTCGATCGTATCGTAACCGGGAACGAGACTTGGGTGAAGCATGTCAATTGTGAAACAAAACAGCAGTCAATGGAATGGGGACACACACATTCTCCCAAGAAAGTGTTTGCAAACGCTGTCAGCAAGAAAGGTCATGGCTACTGTGTTTTGGGACTCTAAGGGAGTGCTTCTCGTTGAGTTTCTGGAACGTGGAACAACAATAACCTCAGAGAGATATTGTGAAACACTAAGAAAGTTAAGGCGAGCCATAAAAAATAAGCCTCGGGGAAAACTTAGCACCAAGGTGTTGTTTCTTCACGACAATGCACGCCCACACACGGCCAATCGTACTCGAACACTCTTGGATGGTTTTGGTTGGGAGGTGTTTGACCATCCAATATACAGACCGGATTTGGCGCCGAGCGACTACCACCTCTTCCCAGCGATGAAGAAATGGCTCGGTGCACAACGCTTTGATACTGACGCTGAACTGTATGCCAATCAGTGTAAACCAGTGGTTGAAGTCGCAGGCGGCAGATTTCTACAGAGAGGGTATTGAAAATCTTGTGCCACGGTATGATAAATGCCTCAATTTGAAATGCGATTATGTAGAAAAATAGCTTAGGAGTGTACCTTTCAAATGTAGATAATAAACGTTGATATTTGCATTTTGTTGATTGTTTATTTCAAAACGTCTGTGACTTTCTGGATTACCCTCGTACAACATCACGTACTGTTAGTTACCATGAACACAATGGTTGCCATGGAAACTTGCACTGCCCGGCTTGTATCGATGAATAACATTTTTTGCCGAAGGAAGCAGGAGCGGCACCACAAAACCCTTGTGTGCAGAAATCCAACTTATTAAAGCCGGCTCCGACATTTAAAACGGGAGAGCTTCCGGTGGTCTGCGCCCTCTAAATGGATTTCCGCTCCGGGAGACATCAAAGGGAATATTCGGGCCGTTACCTCTTCCGGAGAGCACTGTTGCCACCATTCCCTAATAT
The DNA here is from genome assembly GCA_030765065.1 of Deroplatys truncata. Lineage (NCBI taxonomy): Eukaryota > Metazoa > Arthropoda > Insecta > Mantodea > Mantidae > Deroplatys > Deroplatys truncata. The sequence continues at coordinate 26,873,406 of CM060981.1, read as the reverse complement.
TATTGGCAAGAAGCAGGAAAGAAAGAATAAGAAGAAGTGTAGTCTTTGTGTTTACTGGATAGGATCGTGCTCGCCGGGTCCGAGGTTATATTGTGTGCTTGAAGCGAGGTTCAAACAACTGGCTATGGTGTTATACACTTTAGATGGCCTACATGTTGGATAAGTAAGTGACTTTCTCTACCACTTGGCTATGGCAGGTAGAAGAAGAACTATATACCACACGTTTTCAGGCTACTTGAATACCAAACCTCGAATTTAGGTAGAGCATTTTTAGTTTCTCTTCCACGTAGGGGAAGTAGGTATTGCGTTCCATCCAAATATCCATATTTCACGGAAAATACCCGTTTTGAGACTCGCTGAATCAGAATAAGTCCCGTGTGAACAGTACTCAAATACAATACACTAAACTTGGTATTTCCATCTATGTGGCACGAAGAATTTCAAGAAAATCTCCCACCCCAGCTTAAACTACCCTTTATATGCAAAAGTTATTTTTATTTTCTTAAAAATAGCTAACATTTTATTACACTAGCAAATAAAATGTGTGTGTTGAATTTTCTGTGTATAGCCTGTGAATTCCTCTTCATTTAGAATGCATTTTGTAGAATTAGTATACCATGAGAGTAAGACGAGACCTTACTAGGGAAAAAAATCTGATGTGTTATACTCACATGACTTTCTCTACTCTTGTACAAACTATTTTTCAAACGCTTATTCTCCATATGCTTCATGTTAATCGTGATGTTAATCTTATTGCTAATTTTCTTGTAGATGCAAGAGGAGTATGCTAGGCTTTAAGCGATAGTCAAATAGTTTAAGAGCTGGTTGCTATGTCAAGTATTCCATTCTTTTTGCATTACCAGGACAAAAAAAATTATAACGAATTTGAGAAAAAGTATACGTATTGGAAAATTTAAGGTAATAACAAGCAATATCTCGAAAATGGTTCACCCAACAGCAAAAATGTATATGACATAAATTGTGTATTGTAACGCGATCTACATTTTTTGTGTAGTAATATTTGGTCTATCTCTTATGGTTTACCAGTTATGCAAAAGTCGTTCACAATGAAGAATACTTTTGGAGACATTCCCAGAAAATTCAAGATATACATTTTATTTGTTATGAAAATATCTTAAACATATGATATTTTAATCAAAATCGTTAGAGCCATTTTTGAGAAAATTAAAATTTTCGTAAAATGTTCCATGTAAAGGGTAATCTGGGGTAGGAGGATTTTCTTGAAAACCTTCGTGTCGCATTTCCGGAAGATACTGAACCTAAATACCAAGTTTGGTGTTTATCCGACTGCTCGTTTGTGAGTTATGCTGCTCACAGACACACACACAGACACACACACACACACGGAAATATTTCCAAAAATGCTTTTTTTGGTTTCAGGGGTCTCAAAGCATGTATTTCCGGTGAAATCTCGGTATCGAATTTTTGGGTGGAATACAATACTTCCCCTACTTACTATACGTAGTAGAGAAAGTAAAAATGCAAGACAATTTTCAGCGAGAAACCATTTCATTTATTGCTTGCCTTGGCTTCTGCACGTCAGTTTGTCAGCCACGGGACCCAAAGATGTGGAAGACTGAGGGAAGCAGTTCTGGACTACAGGGTAGATGGGGCAGTATTGTCTAACTCAATTTCGTAGTGAGTTCTTGCATTCTTAGAGTTTCAACTCAGGTGCCTAACTCCAAAGTGTACATAGTGTTATATTTTAGGAGTTATGGCAATATTTTGTTCATTTATTCTAATATTTAGTATACATTTTAGGAAATGAATCCAAAAATTATTTATAAGTCTCCTTCCATAAATAAGTAATAATACAAATAAAACTAAAATTAACTCATTTTAAAAAATACTATCATAGGCAAATATAATGTTTTGAAAGGAAAATGTTACAAAACTTTTCAGCCATTATTGCACAGGGGTGACGATATCAACAAAAAGTTTAAATGGCAACACTTTTTTTTTCTGAAAGGCATGAATGTTACTTACATCATTATCAATTTCATTTGCTTCATACAAAAGCTTTGGTTGCTATTGGAACCGTTTAATTGTTGTCTTCTTTAACAATCTTATCCACAATTTACATAGCTACTGTAACAAATGTAGTTCTAATTATTTAAAAAGGTATTCAAAATGCTCCCCATTTATAATCTGGTAGTGGCTAAGCCGAAGAGTGTTGAACATTTTCAATAATTGCTGGTGTTATATCTCTGATCCTCATTTTTAACTCCTCCATATCAGCAAATCTCGTAACAAACGCACTACATTTAAAATATCAAGTGGAGAGATATGTTCCCATAGCAACCAATCACTGCTGGTGTTATATCTCTGATCCTCATTTTTAACTCCTCCATATCAGCAAATCTCGTAACAAACGCACTACATTTAAAATATCAAGTGGAGAGATCTGTTCCCATAGCAACCAATCACTGCTGGTGGTATATCTCTGATCCTCATTTTTAACTCTTCCATATTAGCAGGTCTCGTAACAAACACTCTACATTTCAAATATCAAGTGGAGAGAGATCTGTTCCCATAGCAACCAATCACTGCTGGTGGTATATCTCTGATCCTCATTTTTAACTCTTCCATATTACCAGACCTCGTAAGAAACACTCTACATTTCAAATATCAAGTGGAGAGATATCTGTTCCCATAGCAACCAATCACTGCTGGTGGTATATCTCTGATCCTCATTTTTAACTCTTCCATATTAGCAGGTCTCGTAACAAACACTCTACATTTCAAATATCAAGTGGAGAGAGATCTGTTCCCATAGCAACCAATCACTGCTGGTGGTGTATCTCTGATCCTCATTTTTAACTCCTCCATATCAGCAAATCTCGTAACAAACGCACTACATTTAAAATATCAAGTGGAGAGATCTGTTCCCATAGCAACCAATCACTGCTGGTGGTATATCTCTGATCCTCATTTTTAACTCTTCCATATTAGCAGGTCTCGTAACAAACACTCTACATTTCAAATATCAAGTGGAGAGAGATCTGTTCCCATAGCAACCAATCACTGCTGGTGGTATATCTCTGATCCTCATTTTTAACTCTTCCATATTAGCAGGTCTCGTAACAAACACTCTACATTTCAAATATCAAGTGGAGAGAGATCTGTTCCCATAGCAACCAATCACTGCTGGTGGTATACCTCTGATCCTCATTTTTAACTCTTCCCTATTATAAGGCCTAGTAACAAACACTACATTTATAATATCCCCAACAAGTGCAGAAATATGTTCTCCATAGCAACCAAACCTTTTGTATGAACTTGTTGATGCAGCTAAATAAGATAGCTAACTTTAAGGATTAAATATACTGGCTTTTGAATTGCTGTCGATGACGTCACACCTTGCACAATAATAACTGAAGGTTTTGTTTCAGCTTTGTAATATTTCCTTTGAAAGTATTAAATTTGGTATGCCCATGCATAATTTTAGTTTCATTTATATTATTCCTTACTTATGAAGAGTGCAGAAAAGCATTGAAGGTTACGAACCTGTGATCCTCACGTTGGCTGGTGAGCTGACTACAACCTGGCGAGTCAGGCGATGCATAGTGCGACATCTGAATGACGGGAACTGATCGCTGAACTCCACGTTGTGGACTAGCAGCTCCCCTGTCGGCAGTAGATGGTACTTCCCATCTGCAACAATAGAAAATTGTTCAGGAGATGTATACTGTGAGAAAAATAAATAACTTTCGGCTACTAAAAGAGGCGAAGGTTAATATTTCAAGTTGCTATAATTTTGAGCCTTTACGCATGATTTTTGTTCTCTCTACTAGTTACCTATAGTAGAGGAAGTATTATATTCATTCAGAGTTTTAAAATCAAGATTCTACCACAAGTAGATGTTATGTGATTCCCGAAAAAACCCTTAGGCATGTTTCCTTCGGAAGGGAAGCCAAGCCGGTGGTCACGTGTCGTAGATTTACGGCACGTAAAAACCTCAAGCCTGATAAATAGGCCTCTAACATAAGATCAGTCCTTGGACAGCATAACTCAAATATGAAATATCGGTCCAATACCAAACTTCTTGTTTAAGCTCACCGTCTTCAAAAGATGCAATTCGAAGGTTTTCAAACCTCAATCGCAATTTACAGATTATGTGAAAAGTGTGTAGTTATTTTTTATTTTCCGAAAAACAGCTCTAACGATTTTGATTAAGATACCATATATTAAAGACATTTACATGAGAAATAAAATGTATATCTTGAATTTTCTGAAAATAGCCTGTGAAGTCCTCTTCATTCTGAATGACTTTTATATAATTGGTTAACTGTTAAAGATAGACAAAATTTTACTACACAAAAATGTAGATCAGTCGGTAGAGCACCTGCTTTCCGCGCGAGAGTCCCGGGTTTGATTCACTGCTGAGGGTGGGGATTTTTCTAGCCAAACCCTCTCCTCCCTAGAGTTTGGAAGTATGAAATTGTGTGTGACCTAATGTGTAAAGCACAAAGAAAAACCAGAAATCCAATGACAATTGTATACGACTTGACACCTTTGCCGATAGGCAATATACACAAACATCTGCTCCCATCATATTCCCATAATGCCTCAGTTGGGATGCGGTGTACAACTTGTTAATGATGAACATAAGTGCAAATAATTGTGATAAATGCATTAATAGCATATTATGATACAAGTGTTAATAGTAGGGTTTTATTTTGCAAGTAGGAATGTTTGCGAAACGAAGGATTTTGGCCAAGTTTCGCAATCCTACGAGCAAGATAAAACCCTACTTTTAACACGTGTGGCACATACTATTTTTACTTTCTCTACTACGTATAGTAAGTAGGGAAAGTATTGTATTCCACCCAAAAATTCGATACCGAGATTTCACCGGAAATACATGTTTTGAGACCCCCTGAATCCAAAAAAAGCATTTGGAACAGCATAACTCAGAAACGAACAGTCGGATAAAAACCAAACTTGGTATTTAGGTTCAGTATCTTCCAGAGATGCAGCACGCAGGTTTTCAAGAAAATCCCCCCACCCCAGATTACCCTTTACATGGAACATTTTTCGAAAATTTTAATTTTCTCAAAAATTGCCCTAATGATTTTGATTAAAATATCATATGTTTAAGATATTTTTATGACAAATAAAATGTATGTCTTGAATTTTCTGGGAATGTCTCCAAAAGTATACTTCATTGTGAATGACTTTTGCATAACTGGTAAACCATAAGAGATAGACAAATTTTACTACACAAAAATGTAGATCGCGTTAAAATACACAATTTATGTCATATACATTTTTGCTGTTGAGTGAACCATTTTCGAGATATTGCTTGTTATTACCTTAAATTTTCCAATACGTATACTTTTTCTCAAATTCGTTATTCATTTTTTTGTCCTGGTACTGCAAAGAGAATGGAATGATCCACATAGCAACCACCTCTTAAAACATTTGACTATCGCTTAAAGTCTAGCAATTCCCCTTGCACCTACAAGAAAATTAGCAATAAGATTAACATCTTGATTAACATGAAACATATGGAGAATAAGCGTTTGTAAAAATAGTTTGTACAAGAGTAGGGAAAGTCCTGTGAGTGTCACACATCAGATGTTTTTAGCCAATGCTCGTATTTGTAAAATATCAATAAAACTACATTATACTGATTCCTGAAACTAAGATAAATCACGTAGAACGAAATCAACTCACGTGTACAGCGAGCTGTCAGGTGTTTTTATATTTTGTTGATTAGCTAGTATTCATTTTCAGTGAAATTAGTTTTAACATGTTTTGCCTTACACCAGGCAATGGAGCAATTAAATGCTATATCATATTGCTTATTTGGGTAAGTACTTCTAGTGTTATTGTTTCTGCTGCTTCTATAATTTCACTTCCATTCATATTTGCCGCCATTTAATCTTTATGTTGGTTTTACTGGATAAAGGAATAATGTGTTATATTAAAGAAAGCAGAGGGCTGACAATATAAGGTGTAGGTTAAATCCACAACAAATTGCATAAATTGTAATATGACGATTTGTATTGTGAACCGCCATGAAAAATTTATCGTGTAAGAAGACATAACGAAAAGTAAAACCTAATGAAACCAAGTCGAGTTATTAAACATGTGCAAATACAAAAGGTAAATGCCATGTGATCGGACTTGAAACCAAAGTTAGTCACAATGGAGTGGTATAAAAATTTTATCGCACTAGTGCAATAAACTAAAGCTTTTAGTTTTTGTGCACTATGTTAAAAGTTCCACTTTGAGGTCTAACTGTTTAAAAATATATTATATACAATGTTAATTTGTGGTATACAGTTTGTGTTATACAATAATATAGTTTGTATATACGTGTTTCTGTATGCATTGCGAGTCCGACTGAATGGCATATAGGGGAGTATATCTAATTAAGACAAGTCGCCTGGTGGTTATGCACAACGGCGATCGCTGCAGTAGTGAGGGTTGCGTGTATTATACTAGGATTAACGCACTATTATATTGGGTTGTCTTATAAGTTCGTTTGCTTTGCTCGCAAGTTCCATATATAGCGCCTGAAAACCCTGAACCCACTGTATACTCAAGTTATCCTAGTTGCCTAACCACTCCTAAGACTTAGAGGTCACAACATGACTCGCTATTGGATATGTCAGTGTGTGTTTTTGGCTGACGTTGGATAGAACAGCGTGAACTTCTGTTTACAAACAATGGAAAGCAAAAAGGAACCTTTCCGACATCTTATACTGTTTTACTGTCGTAAGGGCAAAACTGCCTCACAATGCCGGCAGGAAATTTGTGCTGTCTACGGGGAAGATGCGAGCATGTCAAAAGTGGTTTAGTCGATTTCAAGCTGGAAATTTCCCTCTAAAAGACAAACCTCGGTCAGGACAGCCAATGGTTACGGATGTGGAAAGAATTCATGAAACGATAGTCAAGAATCCACGGATTATAACTCGGGTGTTGACATTGGAGCTGAAGTTAGCTCGTGCTACCGTAGCCAGGAACTTACAATAATGGTGTATACTGCAGGAAATAAATAGTTTGTTTACAAAACATAACTTCCGTGTTATTTACCTTTTGAACTACCTTGTGTTTAAAGTTTGTAAACGGAAGGTTCGGCAACTACGCTGTCGTAGCTGTGCTGCGGGTGAGGTGTTTTCCCAGGCGTTCTTAGTGATTGAAACGTAACGAAAAGCAAACGAACTTATGAGACAACCCTAGACATTGCGTTTTGTTATTATACAGTGTTTTTACAATTGTATTGACACCCTTTAGAGATAAAAATGCACTGCTTGGTCAATCAGCGTATAAATTTGTGGGTATTGGATTTGGTGGTAATTATAGGACACCTTACAGCTTCAAAATACTACCTCTACTCATACTTTCATCCCCTCATGTACAAATTTGCACAATTTGACCAGTATGCTAAAACGTAGGCACCAGCGAAAATATTAGGATGATCACAACTTTAAAAAAACCAGCCCATCCTTATTTTCAACCCTTTAATTACAGAATATCGGGTAAGACAGTGCTTTATAAAAAACATAAGAAGAATGCAAACTTTCAACGAAACTTATTCGGTATCTTGCAAATGTAAAAAAAAGCTATCCCTAAATATTTTCAACCATTTGTATAGAAACATATACTGTTTAACCCATCTTATAAAACTCATACGTTACGTTACAGCTTCCAAAAACTTACTCTTGCTCTTTATTTTCATCTCCATACACGTTTGGCCAATCAGGGCACAAATATGTGTACTCCAAGCATTGCATACCTTACAGTTTCAAAAACTACCCCTCCTCACATTTTCAACCCCTTGCTTATAGAATACATTCGTGGAGTGCTGGGTAAGTACCGTATACAAATCCAAAGTTGTAAAGTTTCAGCCGTTTAGAGCATTTTGACGGGACTGTATGGGGGAGGTAAAGATGTGTGCCGGTTATTTTTATTTTGTAGCGTTCAGCGGCAGAACAGAAAATCACCGTAGACGGTGGCTTGATGAGCGGAAATTAAATTCTTCATAGCGCGTCACGTTCATTACGGGGATATCTGCAAACAAAGGCAAACTTGTGTCTGCTACTGCCGCCACAGTTGAGTAGCCTTTCCCTGCTGACAGGTCAACAATACAGAGATCGCAAATCTGAAGCGTTACGTTCACATGACTTTCTCTACCCAATCCCCAACAGGCTATTCTTCTATCTAGTTAGTGTTAGTAGAGACAAGCATTTGCAGAAATAGTACTACGAGGGATGTTCAAGAAGTACCCGACCTAACAAAGAAAACACAAAAATTTTGGGATAAAACACCTTTATTTCTCTACATAGTCTCCTTTTAGCTCGATACACTTTTCCCAGTGATGTGCAATAGCTTCGATACCCTGTTTATAGTGAGAACCGTCGAGTTCTGCAAAACAGCCATCAACTGCAGACTCCACCTCTTCATTGTTGGCAAATCTTTTACCACCAAGCCATTTCTTCAACTATGGAAACAGAAAATAATCAGAGGGGGCCAAATCTGGCGAATAGGGTGCACGAGGAAGCAATTCAAACTTTAACTCATTGATGTTGGCCATGGCGATAATGGATGTGTGAACAGGTGCATTGTCTTGATGAAACAGAACTTTCTTTTTCGCTAAATGCGACCGTTTTTGCTTGATTTCATCATTCAAACGCTGCAATAAGTTCGCATAATACTCGACAGTGATTGCTTTTACTTTTTGAAGATAATCAATGAAAATTATTCCACGTGCATCCCAAAAAACTGACACCATGACCTTGCCTGCAGATAGAACTGTCTTCGCCTTCTTTGTACCCGATTTTCCCCTTTCAATCCACTGTTTTGACTGTTCCTTCGTCTCAGGTGTGAAGTGATGAACCCATGTTTTATCCATGATTATGAATCGATGAAACAACTAGGCTCTTTTACAGGGAAACATCGCCAAACACTCGACTGAAACATCCCCAAGATGCTGCTTTTGTTCCATTGTGAGTAAACGCGGCACCCATCATACGTACATCTTTCTGTAATCTAAATCTTCAGTCAGTATACGATGTGCAGCACGTTTTGAAATGCCTACGATGTCTGCTAGCTCGCGCACTTTCATTCGACGGTCATCCAATACCATTTTGTGGGTTTTCTTCACAATTTCTGGCGTGGACACCTCATTTGGTCGACCACTGAGATGTTCGTCTTGGCCGCTCGTACGGCCTCGCTTAAACTCTGGCACCCAATATTTTACTGTTGTAAACGAAGGAGCAGACTCTCCCAGAGTAGAATCTAGCTCAGCTTTAATATTAGTTGGACTAAGACCTTTCAAATGAAAATATTGTATCACTTAACGATGGCCAGTTTTATCCATGTTTACAAATTCGCTGAGAGAGTTCGCTATTAATGGCTGCCAAACAATTACTAAACAACGTAGCATCGTCAAACTTAAGCTTTATAAGGGTGGTACTTTCTACCATAGTCATTTGTTTGAAATAACAACCACTATATATACGTCAGGTCGGGTACTTCTGGTAGAATAGAGTACGCGATAGTCAAATATTTTAAGAGCAGGTCGCTATGTGATGGCTTTAAAATTCCATTCCCTTTGCATGGCTAAGAGAAACACCAAGTAACTACTTACGTTTGAGAAAAGTATAAATATTTGAAAATTCTAACCAATAACAAGGAAAGGGTTAACTCCACAAAAATTATTCTTAGACATAAATTGTGTGCAAAAACTCAAAAATCGGATAAATGCCAAACTTGGTATTGAAGTTCAGTATCTTTCAAAGATGCGACACGAATATGTTCAAGAATATCCCTCTTCCTTAAATTCCGCTTTACGTGGGAGGTTTTTCGAAATTTAAATTTTTTCAAAAATGGCTGTAACGGTTTTGATTAAAAAAAACATATGTTACAGTATTACATGACAAATGAAATGTTTATCTTGAATTTTATGGGTATAGTCTGTGAAGCCTTCATTTGGAAGGAATTTTGTATAATATTGTATAACTTGTAAACGTTAAGCGATACACGAAAACGTACTTCACTTGAGATGTAGATCTCTTTACATCACACAATTAATTTCAAATACCTTTTTTTGTGGCGTAAGCCATTTCTGACATATCCGTTATTACTGGTTCGAATTATTTATTACTTGAACATTTTCTTGAAGTCCTGTCAACATTCAGTTCTTTCTCGCGATTCCATTGAAAAACTATGGAATTTTATGGCCAGCATATAGCATCCAGTTCTTAAACATTTACCGCCGTTCTCTTTGTGCTTATAACGAAATGTGTAGTGTAGCTATTTCTGCAAAGGTTTATTTGGATTAAACTGAAGTAGATATAAAGAAAATCTGATGTGCTACACTCACATGACTTTCTCTACTCTTGTACAAACTATTTTTACAAACGCTTATTCTCCATGTCCTTCATGTTAATCGAGATATCGAGATGTTAATTATATTGTTAATTTTCTTGTAGGTGCAAGGGGAATATGGTAGGCTTTAAGCGATAGTCAAATATTTTAAGAGCTGGTTGCTATGTGGAGCATTCCATTCTCTTTGCATGTCCAGGACAAAAAAAAATGAATAACGAATTTGAGAAAAAGTATAAGTATTGGAAAATTTAAGGAAATAACAAGCAATATCTCGAAAATGGTTCACCTAACAAAAAATAAAAAAAATGTATATGATATAGATTGTGTATTTTAACGCGATCTACATTTCTTGTGTAGTAAACTTTTGTCTATCTCTTATGGTTTACCAGTTATGCAAAAGTCGTTCACAATGAGAATGCTTTTGGAGACATTCCCAGAAAATTCAAGATATACATTTCATTTGTCATGAAAATATCTTAAACAAATGATGTTTTAATCAAAATCGTTAGAGCCATTTTGAGAAAATTAAAAGTTTCGAAAAATGTTCCATGTAAAGGGTAATCTGCGGTGGGGGGATTTTCTTGAAAACCTTCGTGTCGCATCTCTGGAAGATACTGAACCTAAATACCAAGTTTGGTGCTTATCCGACTGTTCGTTTCTGAGTTATGCTGTTCACAGACACACATACAGACATATTTCCGGTGAAATCTCGGTATCGAAATTTTGGGTGGAATACAATACTTCCGCTACTTACTATACGTAGTAGAGAAAGTAATAAGCTTTAATAAGAATAGAATTAATTGTTCTTCCACACTTGCACAGGGTTGCAAAGGTCAGACGACTGAAAAACACAATGCAATACCCGGGATTTGAACCACGAATCTCCGGGTGCTTTACCGGGAAAGCTGCGAATTATTTGAAGAATTTAATGTACATGCATGTTGCCATTGATATCCTACAACCACATTGTGGACGGATGAGGAGGTTTTTACACGAGAGGACATGTATAACACACATAACAGTTACATTTGGCCACAGGAAAGCCCTAGAGTTATTAGTGTTAAAAATTACCAAGATCGGTTTGAAGGGAACATTAGGCCTGCCATTATGAATGGCACTCTCCTAGTGCTCTATTTACTACCTCCACGTATGTCCAGCCACATTTACCCACAGTTTGTCGCGGTATCGTTCGTGTTATCTTATTTGCTGAGCGCCTGTTATTGTTTTACTATTTTTAATTTTGGTTTCTTTGTCCTCCGGCTAGCTATTATTACTCAGTCGAGCAAATCTCTTGAATAGGGTGTGTAGACGGAAAGGAGTTGTTACTGAAAGATAACACTGATAAAAGAATTTGTTTTTACACTTTTATTGCCGTCACACTTTATTAATTTCATATATATTTACTCTTGATACACGCCCGACTGAAACTGTTATATTTTCGAATGTAACTATAATCACTTATTTGCCGCGCATTATTAATTCGCGTATTTCACATTTTTGTAACTAACTTTACGACACAAGAGATTCTGTAGAATTGCGCGACGTGTACTTCGTGAATGCTTCTGTTGAACTCTGCGATACTTGTCTCTGGCTTCATAATTTATACTCCCTCACCCCGATATGCCTAAACATTATAACAGAACTGCTATTGGTTATTAAAGCGCGCCAACATTAGCGTCTATTTTTATATCCAATCAAAATTACGAACACATATGCTCTAGGGAAGATATTCCCTCCATTTCTAAAGAAAAGCGCACTACTCTGACGTCATTTGTTTGTCTCTTATAAGTGATAAACAACTCACCTCCTCGCTCATTGTTACCCGCTCCTATTGCCAGTTTCAGTGAGGCCGTGTAAACTTATTTCCTAACAATGCTTATAATTAACAAACATCTCAAATCATTGTCATAAAATAATGTTAATTTGCACTACAATCACTCTGGCATTCACAGTGTTGTGATATAAAATACTGCCTCAAGTTTTTACAACATATTTTGTCAGAACTTCTGTTAGATGTTTCTTTAGGTACACGCCAATAAATGTACTTCCAAGGCGATGGGGCACCAGCGCATTATTCCGGTGACGTAAGGAATGTCCTAAGTGTAACGCAAGCTGATCGCTGGATTGGTAGAGGAGCACCGAAATCATATCAAGATTTCACCAGATCTAACCCCTTTAGATTTTTTCCTTGGGGGACGTGTTGAGACGGTTAATAGTGAAGAGAGGCTGATGGCCAGGATCTTTGTAGCATTTGATGCTATTCGTGATATGCCAAGTATTTTTGAAACAACTCGACAGTAATTACAAAGACACTATCAACTACGGTGCAAAGTCTAAGTCGGCATTTAAAACATTTTTATTAACACTTAGACACTTGTTCAATTCTTGTTTTGTTCTTAGTTAAGCTATGTTCGAAGCCTTTTAAAAACATGATTATGGCATCATTTAACATTATTTTAACTTTTCGCAAGCAATTTGTATAATGGTGGAGAAATTTTGACCAACAATTGCATTATTTGCATATGTTATTGACAATAACCTATTTAAAAAGTTTTGATTCACTCGAGAGTATATGGATTTAGTGCCATATAATTAAATAAAGAGTCACACGTTGCTAAGTCAATTTAAGAGAGTTTTGCATTGTTTAAAATTAAAGATACCGGCTAATCTTATTTCAAAGCTCTTCCATGCCTTGTAGCAAAAAAATACGTAGCATCCTGTTCGGCTGAATTTCATCTAACCCAACGTGGTGTTTAAAAACGTTGATGCTGTCTAGCTCGAACAGGACGTTTACGGGCATACGTTCCCTATAAGAAAATACTCAAATAGAACCCCCGAATCGCGCATTAAAATTATTCTATGTTATTCTGACTCACCATGTATAGTAAGTTGTCTATAGCAAAACTATACAATTAACCCTCTGCGGAGATAAGCAATTATTTATATTCTGTGGAGTAACAACAATGGCATTCTCTACTAAAAGTCGAGGCATTCTTCCCAAGGCTTTTCTTTTATAACTCCAAAGTGTTTGTAATCAAGTACAAGGGCTTTGTAGATCCTTTTTAATGTTTTTACCTTTCATACACTGAATAAGTAATTTTGTTGTAGGAGGCGTATTGTAGTTCAACTGTTGGGGAGCCGAACTTGAAGTAGTTGCAACCGCACGTATGGTACCCGGTAGCCTTCGTCCCAAAAATTTAAAAATATTAACTTTGTAATTTGACTGTTTCTTTAAATATTATATATTTAGGTTTCCCTCGGATGCGTCAGTATTATTTTAGAGACATGAATTCCTTTGCAAGTTGTGGTGCGACTGCTTACACAGATTATAATTTTACTTTACTACATTTATTAATCCTTGACACAATTTAAATAACACTTCACTGATATAGAGACAGCTGTGAATTTTTTTATGTTTTTCTTACTTGCACTTTTTAATACGTAAACTATTTTCGTCTCACACGAATACGTATTAAATTTCTCGAGGACGTGTCTCGCGTCCGGTTAGGAACACTGTCTGCAAGCAACTAACTTGATTTCTACTGTCTAAAATTTGTAAATTTCTGTATTTCAAGTTTCTGATTAGCTAATTCTAGTCCAATAGAATACCTTCATTTAACTAAAGCGTTTTCTGGTTGTTGATTAGCTATTTTATAAGCTGCCTCAAAATTTACATTATTGTTACTCCAATAATGACTAGTAGCATCATTAAACATTCTTACTCATTATTGCCTCAAGGTTACCTCATTGTTAGCAACTTTTAACCTATTATTCTCACAGCTCCTACATTATTAAATTACATAATACATTCACATAACATTATTACACATGTGTACAATAATATAAACATATACAATGACTGTAATATACACTTCTTATATATTGTTACGTACAGATATTGCTTTAAGGCGGGGTGCTATTGACTTTATATATTATATAATTAGACTCAATTCATTTAAGTGTTAAAAATACTGCCTCAAAACAAACACACACACAAACACATACACATTTTCTCTCTTTATTATATTAGTAAATGTATTCATAATTTCACATTCAACTTTTTCACATGTTTGGGCAAGTGCACAAGTCTGAAATGTGGGGCAGGTCTTCTTTATCTTATGAAGTTCTGGAACATCAAACAGGTGACGGCTCAAAGCCCTTTTAATTAAATTGGTCCTGGCTTCAGCAACAGCGTTTTTAATAATCTTTTGTTTCATGTCTGGCATTTTCAGGTTGTTAGCGATTATCGCAAGCAAAGTTAGAACTGAAACATCCCCTGCCCTCCCCCCTCCCCAAATTCTGCATCTAACAGTGTTAACGTTTTTCAAATAATATGTGTTTATATTAAAACAGCAGCCCCATCACATCTAAGGAATGTATTATTTTCGAAAACTACATGAAAATTAATTTATCACGACATTCCCTTACTTCTGTATCTGAATTACACACTTTAAGGTATCCTAAATAAACAATCTGATGTGTTACACTCACATGACTTTCTCTACTCTTGTGTAAACTATTTTTACAAACGCTTATTCTCCATCTACTTCATGTTAATCGAGATGTTAATCTTATTGCTTATTTTCTTGTAGGTGCAAGGGGAATTGGTAGGCTTTAAGCGACAGTCAAGTATTTTAAGAGCTGGTTGTTATGTGGAGTATTCCATTCTCTTTGCATTACCAGGACAAAAAAAGAATAACGAATTTCCATTTGAGAAAAAGTATAAGTATTGGAAAATTTAAGGCAATAACAAGCAATATCTCGAAAATGGTTCACTCGACAAAAAACATGTATATGACATAAATTGTGTATTTTAACGCGATCTACAGTTTTTGTGTAGTAAAAGGTTGTCTATCTCTTATGGTTTACCAGTTATACAAAAGTCGTTCACAATGAAGAATACTTTTGGAACATTCCCTGAAATTTCTAGATATACATTTTATTTGTCATAAAAATATCTTAAACATATGATATTTTAATCAAAATCTGGGGCGGGGGGATTTTCTTGAAAACCTTCGTTTCGCATCTCTGGAAGATAGTGAACCTAAATACCAAGTTTGGTGCTTATCCGACTGTTCGTTTCTGAGTTATGCTTTTCACAGACACACACACACACACACACACACACACACACGGACATGTTTCCAAAAATGCTTTTTTTGGATCCAGGAGACCTTAAAACATATATTTCTGTTGAAATCCCGGTATCGAATTTTTGGGTGGAATACAATACTTCCCCTACTTAATATACGTAGTAGAGAAAGTAAAAATGTATTTCAAATAACTCTTAATGTGCACTAGCCATTTCCAAGGTATTCGCTGTTATTGGTTTGAATTGTTGAATACTTGTTAATATTTGAAGTGCTGTCGCCATTCAGTTGTTTCTCGCGATATCATGGAAAGAGTAAGGATTGTCGTGGCCAGCATATAGCGAGTAGTTATAATCATTTGACCATCGCTTCATTCTCTTGTGGTACTAGGAAATGTGTAATTAAACTATTGCTGTAAACGTTTATCTCGATTAACATGAAGTAGAGAGAAACATAAAGGATAGTTGGTTGAAAAAAAACATGACTGTGAAGAAGTGCCTAGTATTTTAAAGTTGTGTTTACCGGCTCTGTCTAGCAGTGATTTTGTTGCTGTCGACATTTCAACGAGTGTTGTATGGGCGGCGATCGAACTGGTCGTGACAAACCGTGACGGGCCCCGGCAGCGACACCTCCTCCCCCGCCATTGCCTCGGCCCAGCTCTTGTTTACTCGCAAATTAACCCACCCTTTCTGCCATCCAGATGGAAAAAAGATATACTCAACTCGCATGCTAAACTGAGTGAGGTTGTTCCGGCACCTGCTTAGGTGTGCGTTGAGAACGATCGCGTCTTACTGTGTGCAAGATCATGGGGATCTAGCTTTGGGAGGAGGGGGTAAAGTAAGTAAAAACCACATAATACAACGGATAATATTAATCATAGCCACAATCATAATAATATATTTTCGATTTTACAACGTGCAATCACTTCTCCGACACCCAAAATTACAGTTCTTAATATCTTCTTATTATTTTTCTCCATTATTGCCTATTGGACCAAAAATCTTCAATTTTCCAATCCATCAATGCCTCTCAAATTCCTTGAATCCACGTGCTATGTCTTCTTCCCTATCTCGTCCTTCCCGGTGGCGTCCACTCCATTATTCTTTTAGGTAATCCTTCATCTTTCATTCTTTTAGCATGCCCATACCAGTCTAATTGTTTATGTTGAAGAAAATCTAAAATTGAACTTTGCACATTCATATTTTCTTTTATAATCTGATTTCTAACCTTTCCTCTTTTACATATCCTAGCGGATCAGCTTCAATAATTCATTTCTGTTGTCAATAGTTTTCTTTTTAAGTGATTGTTCAAAGTCCACAGTCGGAGCCATAGGTTATAATACTTATATAATACTTTACCTGAAGTATCAAACTGGATTATTTTTAATTTCTATCAATTAGCACCCTTAGTAAGGGACACTGGAACTGAGTTTTTGGTGAAAATTAGGGAACTTTTAGATGTCCGTGTGTGTGTGTCTGTGAACAGCATAGCTCAGAAACGAACAGTCGGATAAACACCAAACTTGGTATTTAGGTTCAGTATCTTCCAGAGATGCGACACGAAGGTTTTCAAGAAAATCCCCCCACCCCAGATTACCCTTTACATGGAACATTTTTCGAAAATTTTAATTTTCTCAAAATTAGCTCCAACGATTTTGATTAAAATATCATGTGTTTAAGATACTTTCATGAGAAATGAAATGTATATCTCGAATTTTCTGGTAATGTCTCCAAAAGTATTCTTCATTGTGAACGACTTTTGCATAACTAGTAAACCATAAGAGATAGACAAAATTTTACTGCACAAAAAATGTAGATCCGTTAAAATACACAATTTATGTCATATATTTTTTGTTGTTGAGTGAACCATTTTCGAAATATTGCTTGTTATTCCCTTAAATATTCCAATACTTATACTTTTTCTCAAATTCGTTATTCTTTTTTTTTGTCCTGGTAATGCAAAGAGAATGGAATACTCCACATAGAAACCAGCTCTTAAAACATTTGACTATCGCTTAAATCCTACCAATTCCCCTTGCATCTATAAGAAAATTAGCAATAAGATTAACAGCTCGATTATCATGAAGCATATGGAGAATAAGCGTTTGTAAAAATAGTTTGTACAAGAGCAGAGAAAGTCATGTGAGTGTATCACATCAGAATTTTTTTTCTCGTGGTCATGTAAAGAATATGGAGTTTGAAAGCCATCACTTAGAGATCCCCTTTATAAGAATCTGACTATCGCTTTAGCCTACTCCTACTGTATTCTTAATACCTACAAAGAAATGTGTAGTATAGTTTATCTCGATTAAGAAGTATATAGAAGAATAAGCTTTTGTAAGAATAGCTTGTAGAAGAGTGAGTAGATAAAATCATTCGTTTTTACGCTTTGCTTTCAAAATATAGGGTTGTTCGGATAAGTTGGTTCGGTTTTCGTTACGTTTCAATCACTAAGAACGCCTGGGAACACACCTCACCCGCAGCGCAGCTACGACAGCGTAGTTGCCGAAGTTTCCGTTTACAAACTTTAAACACAAGGTCGTTCAAAAGACAAATGATACGGCAGTTGTGTTTTGTAAACAAATTAATTATTTCCTACAATATACACTATTATTGTCGACAATATATTGTCATTTCTCTGGAAGCTTATTAATTCCATTTCTCCAAAATGTGCGGGGTTTCGAGGTTCAGTCTGCAGCCCTCCAAGGAAGTGAGGTGTTTGCCATTCAGGAAATCCTGCAGGGAACAGAATAGATGAAAGTCGGATGGAGCAATGTCTGGAGAATACGGCGGTTGTGTAACACATCCTATTCAAAATTACGCAACTTTTGACGGGTTACCATAGAGGTATGTATGTGATCTGGCGTTGTCGTTTCCCAATTCCTGCCTCTTCTCTTTAATGGCTGCATTGAGATGATCCAATTGAGAACTGCATTTCTCGGAATTGACAGTTTCGTTATTCGGAAGAAGTTCATAATACAGGATTCCTTTGCAATCTCACGAAATGCATAGCATAACCTTCCTCGGGTGTAGCCCTGGTTTAGGAACTTATAGTGGAGGCTGCCTTTTCTTGCACCATGATTTACTCTTTCGGGCGCTGTTGTACACAATCCACTTCTCATGTCCAGCTACCAGCCGTTCCAGAAAAGGATCATTCTAATTGCGTCTCAATAGGTGTCACAGATGGAAACGCGCCGAATCAAATTTGCTTCGCTCAGTTAGTAAGGAACCCACACATGGCGAATATTTACGTAACCCAATATTTTTCAAGATTCTGGCTACAGTAGTACGAGCTAAATTGAGCTCCAATGCCTACACCCGAGTTGTCTTTCGTGGATCGTTGACTATCATTTCACGAATTCTTTCCACGTCCGTAACCATTGCCCGTCCAGATCGAGGTTTGTCTTTCAGGGAGAAATTCTTAGATCGAAACCAGCTAAACCGCCTTTGACATGCTCGATTCGTTCCTGCATCTTCCCCGTTGACAGCACACATTTTGAGGCAGTTTTACCCTTACGATAGTAAAACAGCATAAGATGTCGGAAATGTTCCTTTACACTTTCCATAGTTTGTAAACACAAGTTCCCGCTGTTCCATCGAACGTCAGTCACAAACACACACTAAAATATCACATAGTGAGTCTGGTTGTGACCTCTAAGTCGTAGGTGTGGTTAGGCAACTAGGATAACTTGAGTGTACAGAGTGTTCAGGGTTTCCAGGCGCTATACATGGAACTTGCGAGCAAACCGAACTTATGAGACAACCCAATACATGTTTGCAAGTGTTTCTTATTGACTGAGCCATTGTATTTGGCTTCAGTTAGTATCCAAAACACGCTCTTGATGTCAGTATACGTCAGTAGACAGCATATCAATGCAGAATACCAACATAATTGCTAGCAATTCTGATTGCTTTTTCAGTTGTTCCGAAGCTACTGGGTTTGGTTATGCGTTATACTATGCTTGCTGTTAACTTAGTGATTGCTTTCAATTCAAGTGTTAGATTAGGGTAAGTGTATAAATAATGCCCAAAATTGGGCACATACAGTAATGTCTGCTGGTGTTTGTCAAACAGCTAAAAGAAATCTTCTAGCAAGGTAAGATTTGAAACTGTAACCGGAACGTATGTTTGAAGAAGTAACCAATGTGCCGATTTTTAAATTAATTTTACTGTAAATCCTATTCTTGGTATTTTACACCACCTTACTTCCACATTTATTGGTCTAGAGTCATGAAATTTGGCACACATGTTCAGTGATGTATTGATTTTGTACTCCAGTATTCATTTTGCTGTATCTCCCAACACTTATGGTATACTTCTTTTTTACTTTCTCAACTACGTATAGTATGTAGGGGAAGTATTGTATTCCACCCAAAAATTCGATACCGAGATTTCACCGGAAATATATGTTTTGAGACCCCTGAATCCAAAAAAAGCATTTTTGGAAACATGTCCATGTGTGTGTCTGTGAACAGCATAACTCAGAAATGAACAGTCGGATAAACACCAAACTTGGTATTTAAGTTCAGTATCTTCCAGAGATGCGACACGAAGGTTTTCAAGAAAATTCCCCCGCCCTAGATTACTCTTTACATGGAAGATTTTTCGAAAATTTTAATTTTCTCAAAAATGGCTCAATCGATTTTGATTAAAATATCATATGCTTAAGATATTTGCATGACAAATGAAATGTATATCTCGAATTTTCTGGGAATGTCTCCAAAAGTAGTGTTCATTGTGAACGACTTTTGCATAACTGGTGAAGCATAAGAGATAAACAAAATTTTAGTACACAAAAAATGTAGATCGCGTTAAAATACACAATTCATATCATATACATTTTTTTTGTTGAGTGAACCATTTTCGAGATGTTGCTTGTTATTCCCTTAAATTTTCCAATACTTATACTTATTCTCAAATGGGAATTCGTTATTCATTTTTTATGTCTTGGACATACAAAGAGAATGGAATGTGCCACATAGCAACCAGCTCTTAAAATATTTGACTATCGCTTAAAGCCTAGCAATTCCCCTTGCATCTACAAGAAAATTAGCAATAAGATTAACATCACGATTAACATGAAGAATATGGAGAATAGTTTGTACAAGAGTAGAGAAAGTCATGTGAGTGTAACACATCAGATTTTTATTTTGAAAGTTTATAGCCGCTTTAACATGTCACCTCGTGACTTTAAAATTTTTTATAAAATAAATATTTAACAATAAAACAATGAGGAGCTATTTTGCTTTTAGCTGGTATTCATTGAAAACGCTGAAAAAAGCAAGAAGGAATGGAGTAAATTACCTTAAGAGTGAATTTATAAGTAGATGTGATCTCGTCAATACCTGGTGCCCACCTGTTTTAGGTGTTTTACTTTTATAGGAGAACTGCTATATGAACACAACAAACGTAGCCATCTTCCCGCTAAAACAGACGCTGAATGGGAAGTGCCAACCTAAATAAGACGTGAAATCCTCGAAATAAGGAATTTTTGCAAACGTGAATCATTCGAGTTTTAGACGCGCAGATCCCTCGGCTACGCCTTGAGGCTGAGGGCCCTTAATCCCGCGGCTATGCTGTGAGGCTGAGTATGTTACCGGCTTTGGCAGCATTAGTTATTCATATTGCCAGCATTGCGTTAGAGCTAGCGTATGACTTAGAGTGACATCTGTAGGACATATAAGGCATCACTTTCGTCGCTGTTGAAGACCAACTAAAAGCAACATACCCCAATGAGGTTATTTAACATATTGGCAGTTTTGAACCATTACAATGAACTAGTATATACAATTGTGACACTATAACTGATCAAATTGATAGAATATTATATACGTTTATATAAATTTATGCTTTTAAAAAATTCAACTACCTTAGGGTACATCGAACAGTTGAGTGCTGTTGGTAAATCATTGGGTTTCTGGTAGTGTTGTCTCCATTGATCGTATTGTGAACATTCCACTATTATGTGCTTCGTAGTTAACATTGTCACACTGGTGGCCGATGGGTGGTTGGTCCTTTGAAAGAAGATAACTGTGTGTGATCTTGGTATGGCCCATTTGCAGTGGGAATATTGAAAACTGATCTTGTCTGGAAAGAAAATTATTGGGAAGATGTGTCGAAAAACTCGAGTTTTCTTCTCGTGGAGTCAAGCCATCCTGTCTTCCACTGTTGGTTGAGCTTCTTTTTAGTGGTTGAGATAACATCATGGGCTGGTGTAGTTATAGTTGTCACTTGTGGATGTTAGTGGCTTCGGCAAATCTGCTCTTAGTCCTCTTCCTGGAAAATGGCTATAAAAGCAATAGGAAAGGGAATAAATTACCTTAAGAGTGAGTTTAGAAGTGGATGTGATCTCTTCAATAGTTGGTGCCCACCTGCCCACCTGCCCGCCTCTTTCAGGTGATTTACTGTTATAGGCAATTCGCGTAATGAACACAACAAACGTAGCCATTTTTCCCTAAATCACATGCAAAGTGGGAACTGCCAACCTAAATGAAAAGATGAAATTCGCTAAATATGCGATGTGTTGTTGTTACTAGAATTTCTTCTTCTTCGTTTAGTGTTGCTGCTGGCAAAAACGCAACGCATTCATAGTAAGAAAGACTATGCACCAAAATTCTAATTTTTGTATTCTTTTTGTGAAAGTTTGTTATATTAATACGTTATTTCCATTAAATAAATAACTTCTTTTACTGTAACTGTGGTAGATAGTTAACAAAACCTTACATAAAAAACCTAACCTAAGGCTAACTTTCTGTGAATTCAGAAACCTAAGCTTAGGAACGCACGCTTGCTTCGCTGGCGTGCTTTGATGTAACCACTGGTAACAAATTAAAACAAAGATATGTATAAAAGTAAATCAGAAACCTAAACTTATATATATATATAAAGAAACTAAACCTAACCTAAACTCTCGTGAATCAGAAACCTAAGCTTAGGAACGCAACTGCTACACGTCTCTCCTTCTAAAAAACATCCCTCGGCTACGCTTTGAGGCTGGGGGCCCTCAATCTCTCGGCTACGCCTTGAGGCTTACAGGCTTTGGTGGCATTAGTTATTCATATGTTGCCAGCATTGCCTTAGAGCTAGGGTATGACATAGAGTGACATCTGTTGGACATATAACACATCACTTTCCTCGCTTAGGAAGAGGAATAAGAGCAGATTATTGGTGGCTTCTTTTGCTGCCTGATCGAACATTCGTTGCCTTGTATTCCAATGTGGGATGGAATCCATATTAAAGGCACTTGCTTTCCTTGCTTGTTGACTCTATGAAGTAATGATTGAATTTATTGTGTAAAAATATGGGTTGATGATAAATTGTTTATTGCAAGTAATGCACTTTTAGAATCTGAGTATATAACAAATAACTTTGAACACAGAGTATTCAAAACAGAAATCACAGCTTTTTAATTGCAAACAGTTCACTTGAGAAGATGGTATAAAAATCAGTGTGGTCTTGATATACAACAGCACAAACATTTATTTCATTACACTTTGATCCATCCGTGTAGATTGCTGTATGTTTTCCATATCTGTCATGTGATTCATTAAATAGTTGGCGATAAACTGAGAAATGCGGTGTTCTTTGGAGATGATGTTTGGTTCTAAGTTTCTTTTAGGTGAAGTGATTGTCCAGGGCGGAATAGCATGACAGGAGTTTATTTATGACATAGAAGAGAGCTTAATGTTGAGTTCTTGGAGATATTTGAAGACACTCAGATGTAAGGGTATTAGTAATGATATTTTGACGATTTATATATGTTATAAAATATATACCCTTTATTCGAGAATCCGACGTCATTGCTGTCTTGAGGGCATATGTTACAGTCAATTGTTTTCTTCTAGCTTCAAGTGGAG
This sequence comes from Deroplatys truncata, assembly GCA_030765065.1. Taxonomy (NCBI): domain Eukaryota; kingdom Metazoa; phylum Arthropoda; class Insecta; order Mantodea; family Mantidae; genus Deroplatys; species Deroplatys truncata. The sequence goes on along the minus strand of CM060981.1, from coordinate 26,850,099 downwards.
GTTCATTTGTTTCTATTTGTATACTTGCTGTCGGGCTGGTACAAAAAGCTCCAAGTGTTATCCGAATGTTGTGGTTTGTATTGAATCCAACATTTGGAGAGAAGAAGGTCTTGCAGAATTGTAAACAATAGCACCATAACCCAATTTTGCTCTAATAAATGCTTGTAGGTGTTTTTAATTGCACATGATAATCAACTCCCCAGTTTTTGGGCTTTAGAATTTTCATAACGTTTATTCTCGTGTGATCCAATAGCATTTTTGGGAAAATGCGTTTTTTTATGAAACTTGTACATTTATCCACTTACATGAATGGTGGTAGTGTATCGCCACATGACCCGTTCTTTGATAATGTAATTGTAGGTGAATGTACTAGACATCCGAGTTTTATTTTATATCACTCTTAAATTGAGTTAGTTTTTAATGTTTTATATATTCGTGAAGATGTTTTGTAGTTTTTGTTGTTGATGTTAGCCCCACCTTTGGGCGCTAATTTGAGAAAGATTTGTTCTTTACGTTATTTATTAGCACCATGGTTTGGGCGTCAATTTGTAGTAGTTTGTATTGAAGGATTTGTATTATAGTTCAGCTGTTGGGGAGCCGAATTTAAAATTCGTTGCAACCGCACGTATAGTAAACAGTTTCCGGCAGCTTTCGCCCCAAATGTATTATCAGGTGGCCTTTGCCCCCAGTTTAAAAAAAGTATTAACTTTGTAATTAAACTGTTTCTTTAAATATTTAATATTTATGTTTGCCTCGGCTGCGTCAGTATTATTTTAGAGACATGGATATCTTGGTAGGGTGTGATGCGACAAGAATGTAGGCTTACACAGATTTTCAGTCTTAATTTACTCCTTTTTATTAATCCTTGACACAAATTAAATAGCACTTCACTGATTTCGAGAGCTTTGAGATTCTTTTATTTAATACTTACACTTTTTAACACATACTATTTTCGTCTCACTCGAATACGTAATTAATTTCTCGAGGGCATATCTCGCGTCTGGTTATGAGCACTGTTTGGAGGCAACTGAGTTGATTTAAACCGTCTAAACTTGTAAATTTCTGTATTTCAAGTCTCTGATTGGCTAATCCAACTCCAATAGAATACCTTCATTTAAGTAAAGCTTTTTCTGGTTGTTAATTGGCTATTTTATAAACTGTCACTAAAATTACACTATTGTTACTCCAAAAATCACAAGTAGTACTGTTAAACTTTCTTACTCATTATTGACTCAAGGTTACCTCATTGTTACTTCCTTGTTAGCAACGTTTGACCTATTTCTCACAGCTCCTACATTATTAAATTACGTAATATATTCACATAACATTATTGAACATACAATAATATAAGCATATGCAATGACTGTTACATACATTTTACTAATTATTACATACACATATTGTTTCAAGGCGGGCTGTTATTCAAATATATATATATATTTATATAATTTGATTAAAAGCTTTTAAGTGTTAAAAATACTGCCGCATTCTTAAGTGATTCTTTAAATTTGTTACATGTGAGTTTGTAGTACAGTGCTTTTCCTTATCATGTGGCCACCGCACGGTTATTGGGACGCCGGCCGCCGCAGCTCTGACTCCCGCAGAAACAGTTATAATACCCCCGCACGTTCTCATAGTTACAATTACAATGATAATAAACACATGCCTAACCATAACAGAAATTCCAAATGTTGTCTTTGTCTATCCTCATATTTCTGGCATCTTTTCAGTAAATTTTCATTCACACTCCATGCTTGATGTTTTCTTTTATTCTTACATGGGCTATTTGTCATATAAGCGTTTTAAATATGCTATTTTTTGAGAAAATTAAAAATATTAAAATTGTTCTATAAAAAAGGTTTGTTTGGGATTGAGAATATTACTAGGTTTGGTCCTATCAAATACTTAGTTTTTAAATTATGGTGTACATACACAAAAAATCTGATGTGTTACACTCACATGACTTTCTCTACTCTTGTACAATCTATTTTTACAAACGCCTATTCTCCATATGCTTCATGTTAATCGAGATATCGAGATGTCAATCTTATTGCTAATTTTCTTGTAGATGCAAGGGGAATATGGTAGCTTTTAAGCGATAGTCAAATATTTTATCGCTGGTTGCTATGTGGCGCATTCCATTCTCTTTGCAAGTCCAGGACATAAAAAAATGAATAACGAATTTGAGAAAAAGTATAAGTATTGGAAAATTTAAGGGAATAACAAGCAATATCTCGAAAACGGTTCACTCAACAAAAGAAATGTATATAACATAAGTTGTGTATTTTAACGAGATCAACATTTTTTGTGTAGTAAAATTTTGTCTATCTCTTATGGTTTACCGGTTATGCAAAAGTCGTTCACAATGAAGAATACTTTTGGAGACATTCCCAGAAATTTCGAGATATACATTTCATTTCTCATGACATTATCTTAAACATATGATATTTTAATCAAAATCGTTAGAGCCATTTTTGAGAAAATTAAAATTTTCGAAAAATGTTCCATGTAAAGGGTAGTCTGGGGTGGGGGGATTTTCTTGAAAACCTTCGTGTCGCATCTCTGGAAGATACTGAACCTAAATACCAAGTTTGGTGTTTATCCGACTGTTCGTTATTGAGTTATGCTGTTCACAGACACACACACAGACACACACACAGACACACACACAGACACACACACACACACAGACACACACACACACAGACACACACACGGACATGTTTCCAAAAATGCTTTTTTTGGATTCAGGAGGTCTCAAAACATGTATTTCCGGTGAAATCTCGGTATCGAATTTTTGGGTGGAATGCAATACTTCCCCTACTTACTATACGTAGTAGAGAAAGTAAAAAATACATGGAGCTTTGTTTAAATTTTTTGTGGGGCTATCAGGCAGCCAGAAATCATGTACCTATCTTTTCTTAATTACTTTCCTAAGGTTTTTCTGTATACAATTAGTATATTAGAAACTGAGTAATAATGAATCAACTAATCATTTTACCCTACTGAGAGACATTTCCTGCACTGCAAAATCAATTTCATTCGGTCTTATCTCTTCTCTAACCGTCTCTATCTAACAATCATATATTTCTGCCCCATTCACCACGCGTTGACGAATTTTGAAATTTCCAATCCGACACTGATTCATGAACGTTCAGTGGCGGACTGGTAATATTTGACTTACCTCCCTGTAATGAAGGGTAGATGTAGAAGGAAGGTTCTTGAACCCAGGACACAACACGTATGAGGTCCTTGACGAAGCTGGGTACGACACATCTGAGGACAGCGGTGCAGCCCCTTGCCGCCCCCAGCACTTCCACCTCCACTTTGTAGGCCTGCGCCACAACTGTAAACAAAACGTAACATATTTCGTTATAGATGTCTTTTCAAAATAAGTTACACATGTAATACAACTGTAACCGAACATTTTAACACCGTACCCAGTAGGTAGAGGAAGTATTGTATTCCACCCAAAAATTAGATATCGAGGTTTTCCTGGAAATGTGTGTTTTGAGGTCCCCTGAATATAGAATGAAAAACGTCACGTGTACACGACCAGGATAACAAAACAATCTTATGCGTTACATTCACCTGACATTCACTACCCACTATCGTTTATTTTTATATAGCTTCTACAAACTATTCTTATGAAAGCTTATTCTTTTATCTACTTATTAATCGAGATAAACTTTTACAGAAACACCTTCATTGTAGGTGCAAGAGGGATACAGGAGAATGAAGTGACAGTCAAATGCTACCTTGTAGTTCCATACTCTTTCAATGACATCCGGGCAGCAGCTTACAAAATGAGAAAAAACTGATGTGTTATACTCACACGACTTTCTCTACTCTTGTACAAACAATTTTTACAAACGCCTATTCTCCATATGCTTCATGTTAATCGAGATGTTAATCTTATTGCTAATTTTCTTGTAGATGCAAGGGGAATTGGTAGGCTTTAAGCGATAGTCAAATATTTTAAGAGCTGGTTGCTATGTGGAGTATTCCATTCTCTTTGCATTACCAGGACAAAAAAAATGAATAGCGAATATGAGAAAAAGTATAAGTATTGGAAAGTTTAAGGAAATAACAAGCAATACCTCGAAAATGTTTCACTCAACAAAACATTTTATATGACATAAATTGTGTATTTTAACGCGATCTACATTTTATGTGTAGTAAAGGTTTGTCTATCTCTTATGGTTTACTAGTTATGCTAAAGTCGTTCACAATGAAGAATACTTTTGGAGAAATTCCCAGAAAATTCGAGATATACATTTTATTTGTCATGAAAATATCTTAAACATATGATATTGTAATCAAAATCGTTATAGCCATTTTTGAGAACATTAAAATGTTCTAAAAATGTTCCATGTAAAGGGTAATCTGGGGTAGGGGGATTTTCTTGAAAACCTTCGTGTCGCATTTCTGGAAGATACTGAATCCAAATACAAATTTTGGTCTTTATCCGACTGTTCGTTTCTGAATTATGCTGTTCACAGACACACACACACACAGACATGTTTCCAGAAATACTTTTTTTGGATTCAGGGGGTCTCAAAACATGTATTTCCGGTGAAATCTCCGTATATAATTTTTGGGTGGAATACAATACTTTCCCTACTTGCTATACGTAGTAGAGAAAGTAAAAATGAAATCAATAATAACGGTTAACTCACAAGTGGTTGATTACAAAGAAAGGGTTATTCGAAATCAGTCGCGTGTTTTAGACGGTTTTAGTTTTTTTGTGCACTATCCCAGAATGAAAAAAATCTCATGCTCGGAGTGAACATTGCTCATAAATAGTTTTACATTTAATACGAACGGTATTATTATTATTATTATTATTACTAATATAAAGAAAGGTTTATATTTATATATGTAGCGTATCTCAATAACCACTCAACGGATTTTGATAATTTTTTCACCATTGAGAATCTATATTCTGCGAAATGGTCATAGATAATATAATGTTTCCAAAATTATAAAACTGGTGTGGGAGTTTCTTTTTCATTATCATGTCACCAAATATCGAATATTATGGATATAAGAGGCTACTTGTACTTTATTCCAAATTTGGCAGGTTTTTAATGACTTCGAGCTCAAAGGGGTAAATGAGGAGGCTAAAAACATTTTAAAATATTTTAGGGTGGTTGTATATCGTTCATATCAACACATTTCCCTCACATTTCATTTTGTTCATTTCTATAGCCCTCCTTAACTGTTATAGTCATATCGGGGCCTCACATTTCTCTAAAATTTTATCAAGCAATGTTAATGGCATGCTTTTCACAAAACCGAGTACATTTGGATTCTAGAAACTGACAAGCATGATAAGCTTCCCTTACATTCAAAGTCTATTTTCAACCCCTAACGTGGAAATAAACATTCTTTGGCTATCTAGATGAAACTTTGTACGCTTATACTGTAGGACTCAGCAAAAATTATAAGCTACTTTACAACTCCAAAGCACTACCCCATACCATTTTTTTCAACCCCTTACGTAGAAGTCTGCACTGTTTAAACCATATCATCAAAATACGAGGGCGGATTGATAAGTCAGTGAGTTTTAGTTCGTAACCCAATTCCACAAATTTTGCGATGGCAATGGCTGACTTGTGTGCGGGTGCATCATCCTGGTGAAAGACAACCTTTTTCTTCACCAAATAGGGTCGTTTCTTTAACAATTCCTTGCATTGCGGTATAATATGAACCTGTGATCGTTTTACCCTTTTCCAGGTAGTGGATGTCTATCACCCCTTGTGAATCCCAAAAGACATCTGCCATGATTTTTCCTGCCGACGGAATGGTTTTCGCTTTCTTTGGAGCAGGTTCGCTGAAGGAAATCCACTACTTTGATTGTTGTTTGGTTTCAGGTTGATAGTAATGGATCCAAGTTTCATCAACCGTGATATAACGCCGCAAGAACTCATTTGGTTTGCGCTGGAACATGTTCAAACATCCCTGTGAAATGGTCACACGATTCCGCTTGTTCTCAACTGTGAGCAGTCGCGGCACACATCTTGCTGACAGGTTTCTCATACCCAAAAATTCGTGCAGAATGTTATACACCCGTTCACTCGAGATGTTTACGGTCTTGGCTATCTCACGGATTTTCACTCGGCGGTCTTCCAACGCAATATCGTGAGCTTTGTTCACCATTTCTTCTGTTGTGACCTCAACCGGCCGTCCTGTGCGCACGACATCTCTTGTGCTCGAACGGCCACATTGAAATTCTGTGAACACTTGTGAACCATGCCATGTGATGGAGTAGAGTCACCATAATACTTGTTCAGCTTTTCTTCCGTTTCCTTCACCGTCTTACCGCGCAAAAAGTGGTGCTTCATCAGAACAGAAATTCACTTTTCTCCATTTTTCTACGAAGCAACTCACATCTGCTTATTTTATACGCTTTCAACAAAGTTCTAAGAAACAAATGACGACGAATTTCTGCGATTATACCCAGAATAGATGTAAGACTTGGGTGAAAACAAGTAACCTGTGATTAGAACGCTATCTCTCGTGTAATGGAATTGTGTATTACACAATTATACATTTGGAACTGGCGAAAGTCATAGATTACATTACAGCTTCCAAAAATAACCTAATTCTTGTTTTGAATTATATACTACTCGAAATTTTTAAAGCTACCTTTACCTGTAAGACAAATAGTAATTATTGAAGGACCAAGTTAATGTTTATTACGAAAAATGTAATAAAACATAACATTGTTATAAAATCTAATTTCCTTATACAAATTATTGAGCATATTACGCTGTTGCATATTTTAACTGAGCAGAAGTCATGTGATGCCCCACACCTCAGGGGTATACAAAAACAGAAACTAGTTGCAACGTTTTCCCAAGTACTTTTGCTCTGACTGTACACGGAATTGTAATATTGACTTAAGCTATACTGATACACTATGGTGTATCACAACTATAGAAATATTTTCGGAAAAAAAGGAGCGAATATTGTCGGGGCAGCACCATCATAATGGAAATAGTAAATGATATATGTGTTGGAGAAATTAGAATTTCATGAGTTTATAGCACTGCCTCGATTGTCATTTATTTATAACCTATATTATCTGCTGAAACCGGATCGAATTCCAGATCTTCTTTTGTTACTTTACGAGCAAGATGTGGCTGAATTTATAGACATAATATGCTGAATTTCCATATTATAGAAGCCTTCGAGGCGAAATGATTTGTAAGGGGCCAGCATTTGGTGTAATTTATGATATTGCCTGTTTCAAGTGGCAGCCCTGGCCAGCTGACGTCCAGTGTTGCCAACTTGTGCCCCGCAGTGCGACTGGTTCATATTCAGAGATAATCCACTCTGCTGTTCCTAAATAAAATACTATAGGGCTTATTTTATATACGTACTATAAAACTAAAATATATTCAAATTTAAGGTGAAGTTTAGAAAAAAAATTAGTAGGCATATAAGGTAATATCTTCTTGAAATGTATGGTAGTTATTACAAACAATAAGACATGTTTTTCCTGTGTCTCAAAATTTTAGCTTGCATGGTTATTTTAATATCAATTTTAGTTTGTAAAATCATTGTTCTAATAAAAATGCTCCACATGATACATTTTTTCAAATGTGCACATAAAAATTCAGATTTTTACATTTAATCAGTTAACAAAAGGATATATCATATCAGATGTTTTATATTAAACCGTAATAATTATAGAAAGTATATTAATTATTGTACTCTTTCTAATTTTTTTATAGTTAATAATTTATTTCTCAAAATTTGAGCATTATTTTAAAAAAAGCATAGGGTCATTTTCTTTAAAGTGCTTCTGGGAGACTATACAAAAATGTTGAAAAAAATTAGTAAACAATTGCATCGTGTGGAAAAATGCTGAAAATGTCCGATGTGCTACATTCCCATAACTTTCTTTGCCCTCTATCGTTTATTTTTGTTTATACAAACAATTCTTATGAAAGCTTACTTTTCTATCTACTTCTTTTAATGTGGTATAAACCTTTACAGAAATAACTACATTACACATTTCGTTATGGATACAAAGAGAACAGTGATAGTCAAATGTTTAACAACTGGACGCTATATGCTGGCCTTAAAATTCCATACTGTTTCTATGACATCGCGAGAAACAAGTGAATATCCATACAGCTTGTATTTAACAATTCTAAGCATTAGTAACAGATGGAAATGACTTATGCTACAAAAAAACTTAATAACCTTTTGAAAAACATGTGTGTTTTAAACAGATCTACATTTCTTGTAAAGTAACTTTTCGTATATCGCTTAACGTTTACCAGTTATACAATATTATACTAAATTCCTTTCCAATGTAGAGGACTTCACAGGCTATTTGCAGAAAGTTCTAGATATAGTTTTATTAGTCATTAAATACATTCATTCTATGGTATTTTAATCAAAATCGTTAGTAATTTTTGAGAAAATAAAACATTTCGTAAAAGTTTCCATGTAAAGGGTAGCTGTAGTGGTGAATTTTCTTGAAAATCTTCGTGTCGTATACTTGGAAAATATTGAACTTAATAAATACGAAACTTGGTACTTATCCGACTTTGGGTTCAGGAGGCCTCAAAACATATTTCTAGTGAAATCTCGGCATAGAATGTTTTGGTGGAATACAATACTTCCTCTACTTGTTATACGTAGTAGAGAAAGTAAAAAAACTTTGCAAAAAAGCAAGGTTTAAAGTTGAGCATGCCTGTTGATATGAATACGCCCGTGCATTCGGTTACTTGATCAAGTGGAAATATATGTTTTATTAAAGTTACTTTATTATGAAACCATTTAATTTTTTTTACACTTTTTAGTCAAATTTTAGATACACTACCGTAATAAGATAATTAAAATTCGGATTTGATATTTATCGTAATAAAACATTGGATTTCTAACAATATCTTAGCTTCAATGAAAATAATACTTGTAAATATTTCTATTATTCTCTGATACCAACTTTTTACTTTCTCTACTACGTATAGTAAGTAGGGGAAGTATTGTATTCCACCCAAAAATTCGATACCGAGATTTCACCGGAAATATATGTTTTGAGACCCCTGAATCCAAAAAAAGCATTTTTGGAAACATGTCCGTGTGTGTCTGTGAACAGCATAACTCAGAAACGAACAGTCAGATAAACACCAAACTTGGTATTTAGGTTCAATATCTTCCAGGGATGCGACACGACGGTTTTCAAGAAAATCCTCCCACCCCAGATTACCCTTCTTATGGAACATTTTTCGAAAATTTTAATTTTCTCAAAAATGCCTCTAACGATTTTGATTAAAATATCATATGTTTAAGATATTTTTATGACAAATCAAATGTATATCTTGAATTTTCTGGGAATATCTCCAAAAGTATTCTTCATTGTGAACGACTTTTGCATAACTGGTAAACCATAAGAGATAGACAAAATTATACTACACAAAAAATGTAGATTGAAACTATTTAGGAAAACAAGCATTTTTAAAAAAAATAATTCGAAAAATGTATATAAAAGTGAATCATAGTGGGTGGAGAAAACCGTGTGATTGTAATACATAAGATTTCTAGAAGAACGTCCGTGAATTTTCTTAGAAATGACCCCAGCGATTTTCGTAAAATAACATATGTTTAAGATATATGCATAACTATTATAATTTTGTGTAACTCGTAAATTATGAGACCCTTTTTTCTGTAGCATTGGTCATTTTCGAAATATTTGTAATTAGGTTTTTAAATTTTGCCAGTTTGGACTGTCTATTATAAAGCATACTAGTTTTCGCCCCCACATAGATTCATTAGTAACAAAATGTTATTTTACGTAACTGTATGGGTGAGCGAGTTTTTTGGCAGGAATATCGAAACGAGTTCAGAAAAAAGAACAAACTTTCCTGCAATTACGTACAATATTTTGTTTCATACTATGTCGAAATATTTTATATACATATAATAATGTGTACTGTGTATTATGTTCGACATGGACGCAGTCATGTTGCATATGCTGATATGAGTTGTAGTGCCTGCTGGTAACCTTGGAGCTTGTCATGCAGTGGCGCCGGTGTCGGAATAGGTATCAACTGTTTCAACGTATTGACGAGTATGGGACTGCAGATTTTAAAATTAATACAGAAACGTGAAATAATGCAATATGGAACAAAATGCTGATGAAAAGCTATTCTCTTACGGGAAAGTAGATAGATAAGGTATCTTTATTGGTTTCAAATTATTGAAGTTATTACACAAGTATTTAGCGCATGGGTTATTGACCATGCATGCATATTTAAGATACAAGTATGGTGACAAATAAACAACAGAAAAAGAAAGAAAACAAAAAATTAACAAGAAAAAGGAAAATAGAGATAAATTACCTTTGTCTAAGTGAACAAATTTGACCTAGCTTCGCGCACTTTAGCCAAGAAATTGCCCATGTTTTGCCAGTTCCTCTGGTCAGCCAGTAGCTCCCCATATGCCAATCTCTAGGGACTTATGAATTTTTCTTTACGTTTAATTGTTGGCTGGTTCTCCCACTGTGCACATTCCGCCAAAATATGTACCCAGTCCTCATCCAAATCACAGAATGGGCAGATTCTCCTGCCAGAATCGTCAGTCATTTTCTGTGCCCTCCAGCCCCCCCAGTCTAAACCATGTCATTCCTGATCTTTCCTTTCTTCCTAAGTTAAGTATATATGCCTCTTTACCCCAGTTCAATTTTATTTCATTTGCTAGACTTAGAGAAGGTTTAATTTTACAATCCGATTCTATTTCCTGTTGGTTGGTGCCTCTTAGTCTTCTTTTAACACCTTTCCAAATGTTTTTGTCATTTGTTTCAGCTCTTTGCCATACTGACCCCATTCCTATTCTCCTCAAACCCCTTTCCAAATCAGCTGCCCAAAACTTAGGAGACAGGTTTTCTCGCTACGGAAAAGTTCAGTTTGACGTAGGTACGGTTTGAAGACGGAAAAACATGAAATTCCGGATAGTCTGAAACATACGAGCAAATATTATAACAGGAATTATATAATGGGTAGAAAAGGTCATATGAGTGTAATACATCAGATGTTTTTACTTAATAACGTTCGGAATCAGGCGTTGTGTTTACGCGTATGGAAGCTATTTCTTGCTGTAATTAAGGTAAGCCACTTCTGTCGGCCAGTGTACAGACAGACCTCTGTCCTGGTATTTTCTTCACGTGTGTTGGTAATCCTGTTCTGGACATTTCTATTGTCTCTTATCCAGAACTAGAAGACGACGGCTAGGAAAAGAAAACAAAAGACTGTTATATGACGTTTTTATTATATTTTTGAGGGGCTGGTGAGAAAGACGGTGCGCCCCACTCCCACCCCTCCCGCGCTCCTAAGCAAATAATTGGTTTGGCGCCGGTCCAACAGCGCCGTCCTCTACTGTGAAATCCAATAACTACAGCTGACATGGGATTGGTTGGAGTAGCGCCGCTCCATTGTTGCAAACACGGCCGCAACAATGCCTCTTCTACTTTCCACCACATAGAAAATTACTTTGTGTGACGTAATTGCGAACTTTTGTGCCATCTGGTGGCATATCACTGAATTAATTACTCCCGTAAAGTTTTTCCTTTTAAGTTTTGCAGACTGTTACTAAAAACTTTTTAGCTATGATAAAACATTGTGCGAAAATACTCAAGGCTTCAACAATATGGAGCACAGCATTTGACTGTTGAAGTAAAAGTGATTTTTGATCCGTTTCCAAGGCAACCGATGATTTCAAACCAAACCTAAAATATTGTATAATTCTGAATTAATAATTTTTTTATTGTCTAGTAAACGTTTTGAAAACTAGCAGAGCACTGTAATAATTGTATATATTATTTACGAACTCAATAATTTATTGTAACACAATTATAAAAGCTTACTAATAAGTTAAAATGAACCTTTTCTCTATTCTCTAATGAATTAATATATTCTATTTATGTCGTCATGGACATTTCACTTATCTTTGGTTGTAGTAGAAGAAATGTCCATGGGTGTGTATCTAAAGATACGTAATTCAAAACCAAAATATTCGTATAGATACAAACTCTCCAAGGGTGCGATACAAGGGATTTAAATAATATAATTCCAACCTAAGATGTTTAATATATACATTTTAGTCATACATTATGCACTATTTTAATTAAAATCGTTTACTTTTCTACGTAAAGAATCATTTGAGGTGAGGGCATTTTCTTAAAAATCTTGTGTTGCATCTTTTGGAATATACTGAACTTAAATATCAAGTTTGGTATTTATCCGATTTTTCATTTTTGAGTTAGGCTATTCACACACACTGGTAGCCGAGGTCGTTAAAGCATAGACTCGTGAACGGGAGTCTCCAATTCACATTCCGCCAGGACGTCCTCCCTGACAGATTTTTAAGGGTTTCCTCAGTCATAACTAGCAAATTCCAGGGAGCTACTTTAACTTAGACCTGAAACACCTCCTTCCCAAATTTTCTTTCCCAATCATCATTTCATTTTATGTATTACAGTGCCCACCGCCTGTGGTGACGTATGCGGTAAGAGCAGGCGTTAAACACTATTAAAAGGAATAAAAACAGACACGTGCACACATTAACCTTTCTTTAAAAATGCTTTTTGGGTTCAGCGGGCGTCAAAAAAAAACATGTAGTTACGCTGGAATATCGATTCCTTTTAGTAGCATGCAATGCTTCATCTACGTACTATATATACTGACGTGTATAAAAAGTGGTCCATAAAAGAACGCAGCTGTTTATGTTGGCAATAAGAAATTTAGCCCCAACCTCTGCCAGCGTGAGCTGCCGTGTTTCTCGAACATAATTCTAGTCACTGGATTGGCAGGATACTTTACTCCCACAAAATATGGTCGAACTACCGAAGAGTAACATTACAAGCTATTTATCCATGCTGTCTCCAGCAGAATAGTCCACCCTCTGCCAGCGTGAGCTGCTGTGTTTCTCGAACATATACAAGCTAGTTGTCCAGGTTCTCACAGCAGAGTACCATTGAATTTTGTCGCGAAGCTGAATATAATATATTAAACTTTGGAAATAAACCCTTCCTCTAGAAGGCCAAAATATGTTGTATTGGTTTAGCCTTTCCTTATGTGCCAATCCTAGCGAAACTCCTTCATAAGGTGGTATACGAATAAACCCTTCATTTCACATCGATTATAGCATTGTTCTTCGTTCGTTTTTGTGTCCCTGAATTTAGGAAGTCACACAGATAAATAATACCACATGGGTGGAGTCAGTGGTTGGTTACCTTATGGGCGTTAAGCTGTTACCTGTTTTTGTGAAGCGAAAAACAATGTCATTTTTTCTAAGCATATGTCGAATGAAATAAAAACCTTGTTGTGAAAAATTTGTGGCAGTAATTTGTATCACAATAATGTAAATTCCAGAGTGATTGTAGTGTAAATAAGCATTATTGTATGACATTGATTTGAGATGTTTGTTAATTATAAGCATTGTTAGGAAATAAGTTTACACGACCTCACTGAAACTGACAATTAGAGCGGATAACAATGAGCGAGGGGGTGAGTTGAATATTAATTAGAAGAGACAAGCAAATGACGTCAGATTGGCGCGCTTTTCTGTAGAAATGGAGGGAATATCTTCCTTAGAGCATATGTTTTCGTAATTTTGATTGGATATAAAAATAGACGCTAATGTTGGCGGGTTTTATTAACCAATAGCAGCTCGGTTATAATCTTTAGGCATATCGGGTGTGGGAGTATAAAAAGCTAAAGCCTGAGGCAAGTATTGTCCAGTTCAACAAAATCATCCACGCGTTACACGTCGCTGAGTCCAACAGAATCATTCAGAAGTTAAACGTCGCTCAGTTCATCAGAATCGTTCGCGAGTTACACGTCGCAATTCTACAGAATCTCTCGCGTCTTAAAGTTTGTTATAAATGTGAAACACGCGAATTAATAATGTGCAGTAAATAAGTGATTATAGTGATATTAGAAAATATAACAGTTTCAGTCTGGCGTGTATCAAGAGTCAATATGTGAACTTAATTAATTGTGACAGTAATAAAAGTGTAAAAACAAATTCTTTTATCAGTGTTATCTTTCAGTAACAAATCCTTTCCGTTTACACACCTTGATCAAGAGATTTGCTGGACCGAGAAATAATAGCTAGCCGGAGGACAATGAACCCAACATTCAAAGTAGCAAAACAATAACAGGCGCTCATAAATAAGATAACACGAAGTGACCGCGACAAATTGGCTCCCATACGTTGTGCAGATAAACATGAAGTATCTTTCAACCAACTACCAACAAAAATATTCTACTACAAATTAAATAAATCAAAGTTTATTCGGTGACAAAATAATATTTTTGCAAAAATAACCAATGTAGTACTGAACGTGTCAAGAAAATTCACTCTGTATGTTATTCGTAATCTAGAGGCTTTTTGGAAAAATAATAAAAACAAATAATAATCAGAGTGTAATGTAAAACACCTGATTTCAAAATGCAGTAACGAACTGGTGTAAATATAGAAATGTTCAACTCGGTACGTATACATGACGGTAATTTTGGTTTGTTTTATGTCTACAAACTGCCGTTGTGAAATAAATAAGACATTGGCGAGGAAACTTTATAGCAAGGCCTCCTGTGGAAAGAAACAAACGAATGACTGTCAGCTATCTCAAATCTTGAAGTGCGCCTTCATTTTTCTTGTGTCTCGCCTGTCTTCTGTTGCTATAGCAACCTCTCAGGCTGTTGACAGCGTTCCCTTAACAACATTATTTGTATTCATTTTCTCTTTACCGCGGATTCTTCCACACTAAATTATCATAAATATGGCGGTGAATTAGTTAAATCTGCCGAGAGAATTTCTTTGTGAGTCCGGAATAAATCTTTGAAGACGATCTTTAGAGGATTGATTTTGTTAGTGAAAGTTTTATTACATGGATTAAACGCTCTAAGCACCATCGTTACTGTCGGCGACAGCTGAAAGCAAGGTTTGGGTAAAAGGTGGTAAACGTGTAAACAGTTTCGTTTTCTGTATTTTTATTATAGTTTCATGCTACATAATTGGGTGCTTAACACCAATAACGTTAAAGCCACAAACCTCTGTTCTTCTGTAGCATTTAGTAAAGGTTGAGGCAGTAACACTTAAAATAATTTCAGTCTAATTATATAATATGTAAATTCAATAACAGCCCGCCTTGAAGCAATATGTGCACGTAATAATTTGTAAAATGTATGTAACAGTCATTTCAAATGCTTATATTATTGTATACATGCTCAGTAATGTTATATGAATGTATTACTAATTTAATAATGTAGGAGCTGTGAGAATAATAAGTAAAATGTTGCTAACAATGGGGTTGCTAACCTTAAGGCAATAATGAGTAAGAATGTTTAATAATGCTACTGGTTATTATTGGAGCAACAATAATGTAAATTTTGAGACAGTTTATAAATAGCCAATCAACAACCAGAAAAATCTTTAGTTAAATGAAGAAATTTTATTGGAGGAGGATTAGCCAATCAGAAACTGAAAAGGAGAAACATTTACAAATTCAGAAGTCGGTTACCTGCAGACAGCGTTACTAACCAGACACAAACATGGTCCTCAAGAAATTTAATACGTATTCGTGTGAGACGTGTTAAAAAGTGTAATTAATTAATAAAACGAATCTCACAGCTCTCTACATCAGTGAAGTGTTATTTAAATCGGTCAAGCATTAATAAAAGGAGTGAAATAAAATTATAATCTGTGTAAGCCTACATTCTTGTCGCATCACAACCCTGCTAAGAGAAACGTGCCTCTAACAATAATACAGACGCAGCCGAGGCAAACATAAATATAATATTTAAAGAAACAGTCAAATTACAAGGTTAATATTTTTTTTAAACTTGGGGCAAAGGCCACCTGAAAGTACATTTGGGACGAAGGCTACCGGAAAGCGGGTACTATACGTGCGGTTGCAACTACTACAAGTTCGGCTCCCCAACAGTTGAAATATAATACAACTCCTTCATACTCGCTTTCCATACTTAGCAACAACAAATCTTCAAGGTAGAACTGTAAGCTTCATTTTTCTAAATTCCTTATTTTCAGCTCCTTGGATCACAGTTCATAATTTATTACCTTGAAATATTTAGGAGAGCTTCAGGTATTATAGATTTAAAAATGTTTGTGCACTAGTTAAAATGTTAAATAATTAGATTAAAATTAATTCTTTTCCATGACTCACGTTGATAAAGTTGAAAAATTCAGCAACATGAATACAAAAATCTTTTCTTCCTTTAAATTAAGTAAAATAAGAAATACCTTCACAATCATTTCTTAAAGTTTGCACACTAAGCTAAAATTAAAAATGTGGGAGGGATAAGAGCATCCAAGGACATTTCAAATTAACATATCAAAAAGTGATTAATTGTTAATAAACACTTAATATCTTAGCAATGTCTCATTAACATTTTATTATGCAACATATGTTTTATGTTCTGAAAATATGGTTAAAAATTCAAAGCAATCACAAGAAAACTGCATTACCTGAAAGAAATTACAATTAACGCCATATATGCGTACTACAGCTAGTGAAAACATGGCAAATAGCTTGTAATGTTACCCTTTGGCAGTTTGGCCATATTTTGTGAGAGTAAAGTATCCTGCCAATCCAGTCACTGGAATTGTACTCGAAAAATACAGCAGCTCACGCTGGCAGAGGGTGGAGCAAAATTTCTCATTGCCAACATAAACAACTGCGTTCCATGATGGGCCACTTTTTATGCACGTCAGCATACGTGGTACGTAGAGGAAGTATTGCAAGCTACTAAAAAATCAATACTTCATCGTAAATACTCACTTTAAGGCCCGCTGAACATTTTTATAAAAAGATCCATGTGTCTTTTTATTAGTTTTAATGCCCGTTGTTACCTCATACGGCACCCCAGGTGGTCGGCACTGGTAATATACGAAATGAAGTGAGATCGGGAAAGGAAATTTGGGAAGGAAGCGTTCCATAGCTGATTTTAGGGTACCTCACTGGCATTTGACAGTTACAAGAACTGAAGTAAAGCTAAACAACCAAAAAATATCGGGAGAATGATCCTGGCGGGATTTGAACAGCAGACCTCCCGCTCACGAGTTGGGGAAGTATTTTTAACACTTAAATGATTTTAGTCAAATTATATAATTAAAAAATATAATAACAATCCGCCTTAAAGCAATCTGTGTATGTAACAATATATAAAAATTGTATATTACAGTAATAGTATATGTTTTTATTATTGTATATGTGTAATAATGTTATGTGAATGTATTACGTAATTTAATAATGTAGGAGCTGTGAGAATAAAAGGTTAAAAGTTGCTAACAATGAGGTGACCTTAAAGCAATAATGAGTAAGAAAGCTTAATAATGCTACTAGTCATTATTGGAGCAACAATAATGTAAATTTGGAGACAGTTTATAAATAGCCAATCAACAACCAGAAAAAGCATTAGTTAAATGAAGGTATTCTATTGGAGTAGGATTAGCCAATCAGAAATTAAAATGGTGCAAAATTTACAAATTCAGTTGCCAGTTGGTTGTAGATAGTGCTCCTAACCGGACGCGAGATGTGTCCTCCAGAAATTTAATACGTATAGTCGTGTGAGACGAAAATAGTTTACGTGTTAAAAAGTGCAAGTAATTAAAAAAAATCTCACAGCTCTCTCTATATCAGTGAAGTGTTGTTTAAATTGTGTAAAGGATTAATAAATGTAGTGAAGTAAAAATTATAATCTGTGTAAGCCTGCATTCTTAGCCGCACTACTCCATGCAAAGAAATTCATGTCTCTAACAATAATACTGACGCAGCCGAGGCAAACATAAATATATAATGTTTAAAGAAACAGTCAAATTACAAAGTTAATATTTTTAAATTTTGGACGAAGGCTACCGGGTACCATACGTGCGGTTGCAACTACTTCAAGTTCGGCTCCCCAACACTTGAACTACAATACAACTCCTACTTCAAATTGGCTTTCCATACGTAGCAGCAACCATCTTCTTCAGAGTCCGTGCTTTAACAGCCTCGGCATATGTGTGAGCAGCATATCTTGAAGTCGAAAATTTGGATGAACACCAGACTTGGCATTTAAGTTCAATATCCTCCAAGGTTAAGGAGGAGGATTTTCAAGAAAATCCGCTCCACCTCTAACTATTCTTTTCATGGAAAAATAAATGACTTTAATTAAAATAGTGCATGATGCATGACTAATATATTGAACATTTTAGGAATTCCTTCTGCATGAAGAAGGACGGAAACTTACTGCAGGTCATTAATATGCAAAGTTCGTGAGATGTTTACACCTTTTCAAGTGCGTCTCTGACGGACATGCCTGAAAATTAGTGATTCCAGCGTAACAAATCCTATTAAACATTCCAAATATGTTGTATGTAATTAATTTGAAACAATTCCTAAGCGCTATATCGTGGGTAACATAACGAGGATAGAGGAATCACTTTTTAAACAACTGATGTATTATGCTATTTTGTTATTGCTAGAGGAAGGCGTCTGAATGAAACAGATCACATTCCAAGCCGAAATTAAAAGCAAATGTGCAAATCACTAAAATAATATAAAAACTAAACTTCTTAAAATGTACTGCAAGGTGTTGTTTCTCCGTGGTGATGCAAGAAAGCATATTGCCAAGCCAATGACCGATTGCATTTGGGAAACGCTCCCGCATCTAGCCCATAGTGATTATGGTATTCTCCTCAAACTAAAAATTACAGCGTGTTACACTGTTAAATGATGCCATGGGCTGAAGTACCAGCGAGTTAAAGACAACTAAACTACACACGACAGCTGACTGAACGTTTTGGTGCAGTCATTAAACTCTAAACATATGACATGTTACATTAGCATGAAACACTGCCCAGTGTTGCATTGAATCCCGCATGTGCTGATGTATCCCTGGAGAACTCCGTATTGTTTCTTAGCCTTCCAAAATATTCGCGAAGACCCTCTGCATCTTGTACATCAAATGAACATCTGCCAACACCGCATTTGTGTACACTTTCATTGCACTGTACCGGAAACCAAGTCCGTGATGAACACTAAAATGCTGGTATACCTCGTAAGGGAATGAAGTCGATAGCCATGTCAACCTTACCTAAGTTCAAATGGGACATAAAATACTAGCAGACAACCTAACAATTAAAACTTACCTAGGAGGGCATTTTAAGCACTTCATGCAAGAAAGTGTTCAGATGTGTTTCCCATGACAAAATGAGTTTTAACGTGGAAATAAAGCATTTTCATGCCTATATTACATATTGTGACACTGCGGTTACGGCTAAGGTAATCCTGAAGTCTGCGCCGAAAGTCGGAGGTAAACAGTGATAAGCAACGCTCGCGCCCGCATAAACACCAGGAGCACTATCGGCAGATAACCAGAATTTTCTGGAAATTTCTTTCCCCCACTTCCAGAACGTGAGTCGAGATAGTTCTAGAATGTTTTGTGGAAGATACCATTGGCTACATAAGCGAGCGTTTCAGTCAGTCAGCGAGTCAGTTAGTGAGCTATTTAGCGAGTGGTTTCAAGTACGGTTCTCCAAGCGAGTTGGTCACGACTGCTGTGACGTACAGTGACTGCTACTGCGAAGCAAATAGTTGTAGAATTCTTGTGTTCCACTCCGCAGCGAGTGGTGGACCGTCCGGAAGAAGTAGCTACGGCAGAGTTTAAATAACATGAGACTTCTGACACTCCTTGCAGGGGTAGTTTCCATGGCGACGTCCCCTCTGCTGTTGCCCTAGCGAGTAAAGTGCCACCACCCTCCTTTCCCTTCGCCTACAAGCCGAACTTTGAGGGGTGGTAACACGTTGCCATGTTGGCATGGCTTACTGCTGCTCACTGTATGTTACGTTCCAGCTAGCGCCGGTAAACAGCTGGCACATGCTCTTAACACGTGGCAACGCAGCTCTCCCACTGCTCTGCTTAGAGTTAAATGTCAAGAGTCTCAGGTTGTTTAAACCGCACTGTACGTCGTACGTATTGCATTATGCCACTTAGTTCAAGAAGTAAGGTGAAGTAAAGGGGAAATTGAACTAGTTCACACTAGGGAAGTGACTGTGAGGTAAGTGAACTCACAGTGAAATTGAACTAGATATAAACGTGAAGTGACATTGAGAACTGTGAGAGATGAAGTAGTTTTGATGTATTGTTATCTGCCCCAAGTTTTGGGAGCCAGTTTGAAGAAGGTTTGTTGCTGCTACGTATGGTAAGCCAGTTTGAAGAAGATGTATTATATTTGGACTGTTGGGGAGCGAACTTGAAGTAGTAGCAACCGCACGTATGGTAAAAGGTTTCCGGTAGCCTACGTCCTAAGTTTAAAAATATTAAGTTTGTAATTTGATTGTTTCTTTAAATATTATATATTTATGTTTGCCTCGGCTGCGTCAGTAGTATTGTTAGAGACATGGATTTCTTTGCAGGGTTGTGGTGCGACTGAAGAATGTAGGCTTACACAGATTATAATTTTACTTCACTCCTTTTATTAATGCTTGACACGATTTAAATAACACTTCACTGATATAGAGAGCTGTGAGATTCTTTAATTAATTACTTGCACTTTTTAACACGTAAACTATTTTCGTCTCACATTGAATACGTATTAAACTTCTCGATGACGTGTCTCGCGTCCGGTTAGTAATGCTGTCTACTAGCAACTGAACTCTAAATTCGTAAATTTTGCTATTTTTCAGTTCCTGGTTGGCTAATCCTAGTCCAATAGAATACCTTCATTTATTGGAAGGTTGTTGATTGGCTATTTTAAAGCTGTCACTAAAATTACATTATTGCTTCCAAGAATCACAAGTAGCATTTAAACTTTCTTACTCATTATTGCCTCAAGGCTACCTCATTGTTACCTCATTGTTAGCAACATTTAACCTATTATTCTCACAGCTCCTACATTATTAAATTACGTAATACATTCACATAACATTTTTGAACTGGTATAAAATAATATAAACATATGCAATGACTGTTACATACATTTTACAAATTATTACATACACATATTGCTTTAAGGCGGGCTGTTATTGAATTTATATATTATATAATTAGACTGAAATCATTTAAATGTTAAAAATACTGCCTCAGAGGTGACATTGAAAAACGGACAGTCACAATATTTTTAATTTCTCTACTATGCATAGTAAGTAGCGGAAGTATTGCGTACCACCCAAACATTTGATACCGAGTTTTCACCGAAAATACATGTTTTGAGGTGCCCTGAATCCAAATAAAGCATTTTTAGAAACATTCTGGCGTGTGTGTGTGTCTGCCTGCGAACAGCATAACTCAAGAACGAAAGGTTGGATAAATATCAAACTTGGTATTTGAGTTTAGTATCTTCCAAGGATGCGACTCAAACATTTCCAAGAACATCTTCCTACCCAGGCTACCCTTTACATGGAACATTTTCCGAAAATGTTTATTTTCTCAAAAAGTTTGATTAGAATATCATATGTTGAAGATATTTTCATGACAAACGAAATGTATATCTTGAATTTTTTGGAAATGTTCCCAAAAGTCCTCTTCATTCTGAATGACTTTTGTATAACTGGTAAACCATAAGAGATAGATAAAGTTTTACTGCACATGACATGATCTCGTTAAAACACACAATTTATGTTATATGCATGATTTTTGTGGAGTGAAACATTTCCGAGATATTCCTTGTTGTTTGTTTGAATTTTCCAATACTTTTTCTCAAATGGGAATTCATTATTCTTTTTTTATGTCCTGGATATGCAAAGAGAATGAAATACTCCACATAGCAACCAGCTCTTAAAACATTTGACTATCGCTTAAAGACTACCATATTCCCCTTGCATCTACAAGAAAATTAGCAATAAGATTAACATCTCGATTAACATGAAGCATATGGAGAATAAACGTTTGTAAACATATTTTGTAGAAGAGTAGAGAAAATCATGTGAGAGCAACACTCAGATTTTCTTCTTCTACCTGTAAGGAATCTACCCTGAAAGTTTGGCCGCACCTTATTGTCACACCTGTACAAATGTCAACTCCGGTTCGCACGCCACTGCACGACAAACGTTACATTGTACGTTATCTATCTCTTAGATGAAACCCATTTTCAGGGTGTTCTAAGGGCTTATCGGTTAGCCCGACCTGGAACCTTGAATTATGGAGCTCGCCACACTTTTATTATTTTTATCTCATTTCCGGTGTATGACAGCGACGTGCTAGAAGGTATCCATAACTTAATCATGTCTTTACAGCACTAGTGCTTAAAGTGGCTGTGATTGCATCGCTAGCTGGAATCATTGCACCAGAACGAACAATGCATTTAATTACCGCGACAGCCACGTACGTACACAGATGAAATTCCTAGCACGAAATATTAAAACATACGCGGATACATGCGATCCCTAGGGACCCTCCACGATCGATTTGTGGGTTTATTGCTTTCCTGTTTTTTTATACATACCTACCACGCTCGCTGTTTAAAGATGAACGTTTTGGCCAACATTCTGAATATTCAACATTTGAAATTCAACTTGGCTACACAGCTTATTTTTTAAATATAGCTCAAAATAAGCAACATTATAAATAAATGAAGGGGTCTTGGCAAAATTTTAGGATTTAGTGGACATTTTGGAGAAAAGATCCTAAAAATCTGAGGTGTTACATTCACATCACTTTTGCTACTCACTCTTTTACAAGCTGGTGGTCCCGTATAGTAGATTTACGGCATTTAAGAGAAGCATAAGTCTGATAAAGAGGCCTCTGAGCAAAATTGCCAGCTCCTTCGCGTCCAAAATAGAATGGGATGCTAAGTACCATAGTAGTTAAAGAGCGTCCATAAATAAAACCCAGTTTAATTCTTCTTCTACTACTTCTTCTTATATCTACTTAATGCAAAATAAGATAAACATTTGTGGAAATGAGTTTATTAAATATTTCCCCTTGTACGGGAATACAGTACGCTTAAGCGATAGTAAGAGCTGGTCACCATGTAATGACTTTGAGAAAACTGTATTTGAAAATTCAAACCAATAACAAGGAATATCTCGGTAATGGTTAACTCTGCTAAAAAAATCTGATGTGTTGCACTCACATGACATTCTCTACTCTTGTACAAACTATTTTTACAAACGCTTATTCTCTATATGCTTCATGTTAATTGAGATGTTAATCTTATTGCTAATTTTCTTATAGATGCAAGGGGAATTGCTAGGCTTTAAGCGATAGTCAAATGTTTTAAGAGCTGGTTGCTATGTGGCGCATTCCATTCTCTTTGTATTACCACGACAAAATAAATGAATAACGAATTCCCATTTGAGAAAAAGTATAAGTATTAGAAAATATAAGGAAATATTAAGCAATATCTCGAAAATGGTTCACTCAACAAAAAAAATGTACATGACATAAATTGTGTATATGAGCGATCTACATTTTCTGTGTAGTAAATTACGGTTTACCAGTTATGCAAAAGTCGTTCACAATGAAGAATACTTTTGGAGACATTCCCAGAAAATTCAAGATATATATTTCATTTGTCATGAAAATATCTTAAACATATGATATTTTAATCAAAATCGTTAGAGCCATTTTTGAGAAAATTAAGATTTTCGAAAAATGTTCCATATAAAGGATAATCTGGGGTGGGGGGATTTTCTTGAAAACCTTCGTGTCGCATCTCTGGAAGATACTGAACCTAAATACCAAGTTTGGTGTTTATCTGACTGTTCGTTTCTGAGTTATGTTGTTCACAGGCACACACTCATACAGACAGACATGTTTCCAAAAATTCTTTTTTTGGATTCAGGGGGTCTCAAAACATAAATTTCCGGTAAAATCTCTGTATCGAATTTTTGGGTGGAATGCAATACTTCCCCTACTTACTATACGTAGTAGAGAACAAAGGGTTAGATGAACGCCAAAGTTGGTATTTACGTTCAGTACCTTCCAAAGATGCGACAAGAAGATTTTTAAGAAAATCCTCCCACAACAAATTATCCTTTACATGGAAGACTTTTAAGAAATTTCTTATTTCCTAAAATTGCTCTAACGGTTTTTATTAAAATATCATACATTAAAGATATTTACACGACAAATAAAACGCATTTCTTGAATTTTTTGAAATAAGCCTGTGAAGTCCTCTTCATTTGGGAGAAATTTTGTAAACGTTAACCGATAGACGAAAACTAGTACCCAAAAATTGCGCATCTCTTTAAAACACAATTTATTTCAAATAACTTTTTTGTGGCATCAGCCATTTCCGAGATATACGTTTACAGTAATATTTTCATTACACATTTCGTTGTAGATTGATAGTTGATAGTCAGATCTTTAAAAAGTGGGTTGCTATATTATAGATTTCCGTGCGAATTAATCGGAACAAGGTAAATTTTGCTGCATTTTCCCAAGCACTGTGCTAATGATGAAATCAAATGCTCTCTGGCCATTGTTGCTTATTATTTCACAAGTCAATTGTTGTGTAGCAGTTTGTTTTCAGTTCAAATGTGCACTTATGTTGATGTGGTGGAGTTGAATAGTTCTCTTGTAATATTTGTAAATTTCGGTATTCGATGGATACCACTTCCAGGAAGCTAAGTTCGCTTCTGGCATTAGCACAAACTACTCTTATGATGCAAAGAGAGGTAGCTACAAAGTTCGGTGTTAGTGTAGCCACTGTATATAGAATTATTCATCAGTACAAAGAGACTGACTCTATTACAACAAAGAAAACGGGGAAATGTGGTCGGAAAAAGGAAACTTCAACTGTTGACCGCTTTCTCCTTAGGAAAAGCAAAACAAACCATAGGCTCACTGCTGTGGACTTGGCTCGTGACCTGAGGGACAGGGGAGTAATCCAGATGCATCTAATGTCCGTCGTAAACTTTTAGCAGTTGGAAGAAATGCCCGAAAACCTGTAAGAAACTCCTCTTATGGGCACATGTTCATCGAAAATGGACACTGCAAGACTGGAAAAAGATTTTCTCTGATGAGACACATTTTGCTGTGCATGATCAAAGGGTCCAGTATGTGCGTCGAGCAAATAATGAACCTGCAAATTCAGCACATTTTCAACAGACTGTAAAACACCCTGAGAAGAAAATGTTTTGGTACTCTTTCAGCTATGAAGGATGAAGTAGGTTTATTTATTTTTAGGAGGAGTTGTATTTTATTTCGACTGTTGGGGAGCCGAACTTGAAGTAGTTGCAACCGTATGGTAAAACGTTTCCGGTAGCCTTCGCCCCAAGTTTAAAAAATATAAACTTTGTAATTTGACTGTTTCTTTAAATATTATATACTTATGTTTCCCTCAACTGCGTCAGTATTATTGTTAGAGACATGGATTTCTTTGCAGGGAGTAGTGCGGCTAAGAATGTAGGCTTACACAGATTATAATTTTTAATTCATTCCTTTTTATTAATTCTTGACACGATTTAAATAACACTTCACTGATATAGAGAGCTGTGAGATTCTTTTATTAAATACTTGCACTTTTTAAACACGTAAACTATTTTCGTCTCGCACTGAATACGTATTAAACTTCTGGAAGACGTGTCTCGCGTCCGGTTAGTAACGCTGTCTACAAGCAACTGACTTCTGAATTTGTACAATTTGCCCTATTTCAGTTTCTGATTGGCTAATCCTACTACAATAGAATGCTTTCATTTAACTTAAACTTCTTTCTGGTTGTTGATTGGCTATTTTATAAACTGTCTCAAAAATTGGATTATTAAACCTAATTCATTATTGCCTCAAGGCTACCTCATTGCTACCTCATTGTTGGCAACTTTTAACCTATTGTTCTCACAGCTCCTACATTATTAAATTACGTAATACAGTCACATAACATTATTGAACATGTACATAATAATATAAACAGAAATACAATGACTTTTACATAGATTTTATATATCATATTATACACACATTGCTGTAAGGCGGGCTGTTATTGTATTTTTATATTATATAATTAGACTGAAATCATTAAAGTGTTAAAAATACTGCCTCAAGGACTAGAACCTTTACTTCCAGTTGAAGGCATGATGAAAAGTGATCAGTACATCACAATACTAGTGAGAATTGTTCGTCAACTCCAGAAAAGTTTTCCGGAAGGTGACTTAATTTTTCTGCAACACTTCTAAGAAAGTGCCCAAATTCTTCAAAGATAACAATATTCGTGTGCTTAAATGACCAGGGAATTCGCCTGACATTAACTCCATAGAAAATTTGTGGGCTATTTGTAAAAAGAGACTTGTAAACTTTAACTGTTCCAGAAAAAATCTGATGTGTAACACTCACATGACTTTCTCTACTCTTGTACAAACTATTTTTACAAACGCTTATTCTCCATATGCTTCATGTTAATCGAGATGTTAATTTTATTGCTAATTTTCTTGTAGATGCAAGGGGAATATGGTAGGCTTTAAGCGATAGTCAAATATTTTAATAGCTGGTTGCTATGTGGAGTATTCCATTCTCTTTGCATTACCAGGACAAAACAAAATGAATAAAAAATTTGAAAAAATGTATAAGTATTGGAAAATTTAAGGGAATAACAAGCAATATCTTGAAAATGGTTCACTCAACAGAAAAAATGTATATGACGTAAATTGTGTATTTTAACGCGATCTACAGTTTTTGTGTAGTAAAATTGTGTATCTCTTATGGTTTACCGGTTATGCAAAAGTCGTTCACAATGAACAATACTTTTGGGGACATTCCCAGAAAATTCAAGATATACATTTTATTTGTCATGAAAATATCTTAAACATATGATATTTTAATCAAAATCGTTAGATATTTTTGAGAAAATTTTCGAAAAATGTTCCATGTAAAGGGTACTCTGGGGTGGGGGGATTTTCTTGAAAACCTTCGTGTCGCATCTCTGGAAGATACTGAACCTAAGTACCAAGTTTGGTGTTTATCCGACTGTTCGTTTCTGAGTTATGCTGTTCACAGAAACACAGACACAGACACACACACGGACATGTTTCCAAAAATGCTTTTCTTGGATTCAGGGGGTCTCATAACATGTATTTCCGGTGAGATCTCGGTATCAAATTTTTGGGTGGAATACAATACTTCCCCTACTTAGTATACGTAGTAGAGAAAGTAAAAATGTGTGTTACAATCTTGTGGAGTCAATGCCTAATCGTGTAATTGAACGAAATGAGGACATTTTAAGTATTAGGAAATGTAAACTGAAAGAATGTAGAATGTTTTATTGCTCTGTTCCAATTAATTCGCACGGGACTGTAGATTTAAAATTCATTACTTTTTCTATGACAGCGAGAAATAACTAAATGATGGCAGCATTTCAAAAGATGTAAGATAAAGAATTGTAAAATTCAAATCAATATCGAGGAATATTCCGGGAATGTTAATGCCACAAAAATTTCTTTTTGTTGTTCCGTTTATACACCGCATTTTATTACAAAGATCATATCGGTAGCCTTTACTACGTATCAACAATGGTGTTAACTCGTATACAGTTTTCATTGAAGTTCTGCTTTTAGGTCATAGACTCTGGGACTCCATAGGGGAGGGGTTCCGATACCTTCAGCTTCCGCGGTGCGGATGCTGTGGACCCTGAGCATTCGGATTGGGTTGGACTCGGCGAGGCAGTGGTTCCCGATACTCGTGGAAAATCGGGTACGTGTGCATGGGTTTCGCCAGCGAGGTGTGAGACGCCTCAATGTCCTTCGGTACCGCCCTGAAAGGCCGATAGACGGCATGCTAGATGGTTGTCGGCCCCAGCGGGGGGGGGTTGTAGTCTCAAGGTATTGGCTTCATGGGAAACCCCCCACGGTTGGTCGGCTGGCGCTAACCCTGGGATTCGGGGGGGGGGGGGGGTTCGGCTAAGGCTCTTGCCCTGGTAGACCTTCGCTGACCATAGACTCTGGGGGGATGGGACTGGAGAAAAATTCCCACCCCAGCGGGAATTGAAACCGGGAGTCTTCGCACAGCAGTCAGGTGTTCTACCGACAGCTACGGGGCCAGCCCCACAAAAGAGTATCTGACATATATTTGTTGCTTTAACAAGCTTTCCATTTTTCGTGCAGTAAATTTTCATCTATTTCTTATGGTTTATAATTATACAAAATTATACAACATTCGTTCAGGATAAAGAGGACCTTAGAAGCTATTAACAGAAAACATTCTGTTAGTCTTAAATATCCAAAACGTGTGGTATTTCAATCACAATGTTAGTTGTTTTTGAGAAAATGAAACGTAACAAAACAATTTCCGTGTGCTGGATATTATTTTTAAGTAAGCGTGTCGCATATTTGGTAAAGCTGAAGTTTAAAGCAAAATTTGGTATATAACTGAATAGTCGCTTTTGAGTAACGCTGTTTAGAGACCAACATACACAGTAATATTTTTACTTTCTCTACTACGTATAGTAAGTAGGGGAAGTATTGTATTCCACCCAAAAATTCTATACCGAGATTTCACCGGAAATACATGCTTTGAGGCCCCCTGAATCCAAAAAAAGCATTTTTGGAAACATGTCCGTGTGTGTGTCTGTGAACATGACAAATGACAAATAAAATGTATATCCAAAAATATTCTTCATTGTGAACGACTTTTGCATCACTGGTAAACCACAAGAGATAGACATAATTTTACTACGCAAAAAAATGTAGATCGCGTTAAAATACACAATTTATGTCATATACATTTTTTGTTGTTAAGCGAACCATTTTTGAGATATTGCTTGTTATTCCCTTAAATTTTTCAATACTTATTTTCTCAAATGGGAATTCGTTATTCAATTTTTGTCTTGGATGTGCAAAGAGTATTAATCTGTGGCGAAGAGTATAGTGCTGCACCTAGCAACCAGCTATTAAGAGATATGTCTATGTTTAAAGGCTACTGTATTTCTATATTGCCCTTGCAAATACAAAACATAATAGGCCTTAAGCGATAGTCAAATATATTTAGAACGGGTCGCTTTGTGTAAAATGTGATTCTCTTTGCATGTCAAAAGATCGTTTCTGCAAATGTTTATCTAGATTAATATGAAATAGATGGAGAATAAGAGTTTGTAAAAATAATTTCTACAAGAGTAGAGAAAGTCATGTGAGTGTAACACATCAAAATTTTTAAAAATGCACTTGCAGCATTGTTAGTCGCCATTCGGGTATGTCATCTCAATATAATTTGAGATCTCCTTGTGGTTGTGGCAGAATTTCTTTACGTAATTTGCACCTTTTTAACGCGTAAAATTTATATTATTCACGCCGTAATGAATTTTTTATGTCTCACACTGAATACGTATCGAGCGTACTGCTCGGGAACGCTGCCTTCTAGCATCTGCCGCCTAAATTCGTACATATACTCTAGTTCAATTTCTGATTGGCTAATCCTACTCCAATAGCATACTTTTATTTAAGTTTTAGCCTTTCTAGTTGTTGATTGGCTATTTATAAAATGTTTTAAATAATACATTATTGTTCCAAGAATTATTAGTAGCAGTATTAAACTTTCTAATTTATTGTTGCCTCAAGGTTACATATTGTTACCTCATTGTTAGCAACTTTTGGCTTCTATTCTCGTAGCTCCTACATTGTTAAATTACTTAATACATTCACATAACATTTTATACATGTATACAATAATATAAACATAATACAATGACTGTTACATACACTTTTACTTTCTCTACTACGTATAGTAAGTAGGGGAAGTATTGCATTCCACCCAAAAATTCGATACCGAGATTTCACCGGAAATACATGTTTTGAGACCTCCTGAATCCAAAAAAAGAATTTTTGGAAACATGTCCGTGTGTGTGTCTGTGTGTCTGTGTGTGTGTGTGTCTGTGTGTGTGTCTGTGTGTGTGTCTGTGTGTGTGTGAACAGCATAACTCAAAAACGAACAGTCGGATAAGCACCAAACTTGGTATTTAGGTTCAGTATCTTCCAGAGATGCGACACGAAGGTTTTCAAGAAAATCCCCCCACCCCAAACTACCCTTTACATGGAAGATTTTTCGAAAATTTTAATTTTCTCAAAAATGGCTCTAACGATTTTGATGAAAATCTCATATGTTTAAGATAATGTCATGGGAAATGAAATGTATATCTCGAATTTTCTGGGAATGTCTCCAAAAGTATTCTTTATTGTGAACAACTTTTGCATAACTGGTAAACCATAAGAGATACACAAAATGTTACTACACAAAAAGTGTAGATCGCGTTAAAATACACAACTTATGTCATATACATTTCTTTTGTTGAGTGAACCGTTTTGGAGATATTGCTTGTTATTTCCTTAAATTTTCCAATACTTATACTTTTTCTCAAATTCGTTATTCATTTTTTTTATGTCCTGGACATGCAAAGAGAATGGAATGCACCACATAGCAACCAGCGTTAAAATATTTGACTATCGCTTAAAAGCTACCATATTCCCCTTGCATCTACAAGAAAATTACCAATAAGATTGACATATCGATATCTCGATTAACATGAAGCATATGGAGAATAGGCGTTTTTTAAAAATAGTGTGTACAAGAGTAGAGAAAGTCATGTGAGTGTAACACATCAGATTTTTTATATATTGTTTTATACACATTTTGCTTTTAAGGCGGGCTGTTATTGTATTACTTTCTCTACTACGTATAGTAAGCAGGGGAAGTATTGCATTTCACCCAAAATTTCGATACCGAGATTTCACTGGAAATACATGTTTTGAGACTCACTGAATCCAAAAAAAGCATTTTTGGAAACATGTCCGTGTGTGTGTCTGTCTGTGTGTCTGTGTGTCTGTGAACAGCATAACTCAAAAACGAAGAGTCGGATAAACACCAAACTTGGTATTTAGGTTCAGTATCTTTCAGAGATGCGACACGAAGGTTTTCAAGAAAATCCCCCCACCCCAGACTACCCTTTACATGGAACAATTTTCGAAAATTTTAATTTTCTCAAAAACGGCTCTAACGATTTTGATTAAAATATCATATGTTTAAGATATTGTCATGACAAATAAAATGTATATCTCGAATTTTCTGGGTATGTCTCCAAAAGTATTCTTCGTTATGAACGACTTTTTCATAACTGGTAAACCATAAGAGATAGACAAAATTTTACTACACGAAAAATGTAGATCGCGTTAAAATACACAATTTATGTCATATACATTTCTTTTGTTGAGTGAACCGTTTGCGAGATATTGCTTGTTATTCCCTTAAATTTTCCAATACTTATACTTTTTCTCCAATTCGTTACTCATTTTTTTATGTCCTGGACTTGCAAAGAGAATGGAATGCGCCACATAGCAACCAGCGTTAAAATATTTGACTATCGCTTAAAAGCTACCATATTTCCCTTGCATCTACAAGAAAATTACCAATAAGATTGACATCTCGATATCTCCATTAACATGAAGCATATGGAGAATAAGCGTTAGTAAAAATAGTTTTACAAGAGTAGAGAAAGTCATGTGACATCAGATTTTTTTTTATTATATTAAACTGATATTATTTAAGGGATAAAGATACTGTCACATGGTTTACCGGAAAAAAAATGGGAATCAACTGGAGAATTTAGTGTGGGGTCGGCATGTTGACAAGGTAGCTCAGTGGTTAGAGCAAGCGGACGAAGACCGGGAGATCCGTGGTTCAAATCCCGGCTATGGTTTGTTTTTGTTTCACGGGACCTCAAAACAATCTTGGCGGATAATTTATCGTTGGAATAATTACAATACTAACTGCACCTGTTTTCTGTTTGGAGCATGCGATGATGAAACATTTGCGCGCAATTTGGCGAAAGTAGAAGATAACGGTTTACCTACCAAACAGTTACGCTCCCTTGGCAAGTAAATCTGGGCGAACACTCATATCCGTTTAAATGTATTTACAAATGGGCCGTGCTGTAACCGTTATGCATGACCTACCATATCAATAATTCGTTTCCACAATGAACACTCTATTTGAATGACGCAAACAGCGGAAATCATGACGTTTTGATGCTTTTGTTTGTTTTTTAATGGGGATATCAGTTTTCCGACTCATTTATATTAATATTTCCGTTATATACTGCCATTTGCACAACTAGGACAAAAATATTGCGTTTCCATAAAATATACATTACGTAGCGCAAGGAACATTTTATATGTGTGGACACGATTCCAATAAAAGTTTATTTTACTTTCTCTAATGCTTACCTAATATGTTCAATCATGTTAGGAACGTGATTTCATCAGAAACATACACATTAACTCTGAATTAAATTTATTTATGTATATATTCGTGCTATTCGAGATAGAACGTTTGCAGACATAGTTTCATTACAATGAAGCGATCTTTAAATAGCGGATTGCTATATGCTGGTTTTCACATTTCTTAATCTTTGTATGAGAATCAAAAGAGTGGCGAGTTCAGCACAAAATCTGATATATTACATTCACACGACTTTCTCTACCCTCTATTGCTTATTACTGGGTATACAAATTATTCTTACGAAAGTTCATTTTCCCATCTAATTCATTTTAATCAACATAAACCTTTTTGGAAATAGCTGATTACAGATTTAGTTATAGACACAAAGGGAATAGCGATCTCAATTGTTTAAGAACTGGACGCTATACGCCTGGTCTTACAGTTCCATGCTTTTTCTATGCAACCACGAGAAACAACTGAAAATCGACAGGACTTTTAAAAGAATGCCTAGGTATTGAACAATTCGCATCATTAATAACAGATATCTCGGAAATGGCTAATGTCACAAAATATCTTATTCGAAATAAATTCTGCGTTTTAAAGAGATTTACATTATTTTTTGTACAGTACGTTTTTGTCTATCGCTTAACGTTTACCAGTTATACAAGATTATACAAAATTCCTTCCGAATAGAGAGGACTTCACAGGCTATTCCCAGAAAGTTCAAGATTTTCATTTTATTTGTAACGTAATTGTCTGTAATATACGTTATTTAATCAAAATCGTTTGACCCATTTTTTAGAAAATAAAAAGCTTCGAAAAATTTTCCATGTAAAGGGTAGTTGTAGTGAGGATATTTTCTTGAAAATCTTAGGTACTGAACTTAAATACCAGGTTTAGTATTTATTCAACTTTTATTCAACACACACACACACACGCGAGGTTTATCTAAAATGCTTTTTTGGGGAGGTTTAGGAGGCCTCAAAACATATATTTCCGGTGAAATCTCGACATCAAATTTTTGGGATACAATACTTCCCCCTACGTACTGTCGCAGTAGAGAAAGTAAGAAAGTATTTGAAAATTCAAACCAATAATATTGTTAGTATTACAAAAGATTTGACGTGTATCGTGTATTTTAACGACCTCTGCATTTTTTAGTAATTTTTACTGTACTTTACCTCCCACTTTACTTGTAAACATACGAAAGTCTTCTACAAACTATTCTTAAAAGAGCTTCTTCTGCACGTTAATCGGGATAAACACAAATAGTTTTATTACATATATCCTTGTAGGTAGGCTTATGCGAAAGTCAGCTATGAGTTGGCTTTGAAATAACTGTCTCATTGCACGACGGCGAATAGCATTTTGCAGTTGAAAAAGTATGAAGCATTTGACAATTCATAGTCATAATAAGAATATCTCGTGAAGGTTTACGCCAGAAGATTTGTCTGTCTGTTACGGTTGATAGAGATAAATAGATGTATTACTTTCTCTACTACGTATAGTAAATAGGGGAAGTATTGCATTCCACCAAAAGATTCGATACCGAGATTTCACCGGATATATGTGTTTTGAGACCCCCTGAATCCAAAAAAAGCATTTTTGGAAACATGTCCGTGTGTGTCTGTGAAGAGCATAACTCAGAAACGAACAGTCGGGTAAACACCAAACTTGCTTGTTATTCCCTTAAATTTTTCAATACTTATTTTCTCAAATGGGAATTCGTTATTCATTTTTTTTGTCTTGGATATGCAAAGAGTATTAATCTGTCGCAACGGGAATGGTACTGCACCTAGCTACCAGTTATTAAGAGATATTTCTATGCTTAAAGGCTACTGTATATCTATATTGCCCTTCCAAATACAAAACAAGGGGAACATAGTACCCCTTAAGCGATAGTCAAATATTTTTAGAACTGGTCGCTATGTGTAAAACGTAATTCTGTTTGCATGTCAAAAGATCGTTTCTGCAAATGTGTACTCGATTAATATGAAATAGATGGAGAATAAGCGTTTGTAAAAACAGTTTATACAATAGTAGAGAAAGTCATGTGAGCGTAAGACATCAAATTTTTTTTATGTTGTATAACTTATAAGCCGTATAAAATTACAACTTAAAATTAAGTACATGCAAAAACTAAAATTGTAAACTAAACTTTAACTAAAATTCTCTTAAGTTAACCTTTAAAAAATATAAAATTATTGTAATCCTAACCGGCAAGGAATGGAACAATTTCAAACCATAGACAACATAAGATCTATTAAATTCGCCGATTGATGCATTGGAATGTAATAACTATGTCTTATACGGGTATAATATGTATGAAAATGGATAATGGGCTGATGGACGTCAATTTTGATGCCCCACGATGATGCAACAGTGTTGCTGTCGTTATCTCGTAGCTCGTTCTGTTGTCTGGTGCACCAGCTTCTTCAGTGGTAGAGATACGAGTACTTTCTCAGGGTATGCGCGAATGTATTGTGAAAGGACAACACCAGTTTGAATTGGCTGAGAAATTTAATGTGATCTAATATTGAGTTATTGAAGCAAGTTGCCAACCGTTTGAAATGAAGAATGAAACTGGATATCAATCGTAGCACTCGAAACTATAACAATTGAATTATTATACCTGCTACTTCTGCAGCATCAAAATTTACGTTTTGAAATAGCTGTTTCCGCAAGAAAATAAACTGTTGCTCGGAAAAATCGCTTACCATAGCCGCTAAATCTTATTCACACAATCACGTCACTTGGTGCTTAAATGATTCCGAGCAATTACGTCATTGCCAGAAATATATATATATATATATATATATATATATATATATATATATATATATATATATCCCAACGTTGCTCCTAATGCTGGCCAATCTTATAAATCCTAAGTGTGCGTGTATTTTCTTGTTACTAGGGGGCCTGGCTAGACTATCAGAATTGAATTCCCTTTCTCTTTTCCAGAATTTCTGCCTACGTGATCCTGCAAACGTACTAATTTAACCTGCGTCCCCAGAATCCTTAAGCTAATATGTTCTATTCTTGGATGATACTAATGACTTTCGTTAACCTGACTTCCTAACTATTCTTTTCTTTCGGGACCAATATTTAAACTCGAGGTTTTTACGTTATACAGAATTTAATATACAGAAATTACCTGTTGTACATATTTCTCTATGTTGCTGTTATTTCTTTATTTATATCTTCCTGTCAATAATTTCTCTTCAATAATCAATATTTCTAAGTAAGTAATACTGTTGATAAAATATATCAACTACATTAATTTAAAAATATACAATCGGTAGACAGTCAATATATATTAAAGGCAATAAAATATTCCTTACGTGATTCTTTGATATGAGTACCTGCAGTACATTGAATAATTCGTTTTTGGGCAATAAATACATCCTGAATTATGGATCCTGATCCCCAGAAACAAACCCCATGTGCCAACCGAGATTCAACATGTGCAAAGTAAAATAAAAGTACAGCCTTAACCTTAGGAAACGATCTCAAAACCCATAATTGGTAACAACAAACATTTACCTTTTTAACTAGTTCAACTCAATTTAGTTGCCAAGACAGATGTTCATAAAAAAATTCCTAAAAAAATAGTGCGCTGGAGACAACGCAGATGATCGAATGCATTGATACGACTTGATTGCTTAAGATTCCTTTGTTAATACACATGAAAATGCACAAAGCTAGTTTTATTAACATTTAGATAGGGTACAATATCATTAAACGAGGCTTTGAGATCTCTTACTGATTCATTACATTTCACTTCCACTTTAACATCACCGTGGTAACATCAGCATGCATGGTTAAAAAATAAATCTTTCAGTTGACCAGGTAAGTCATTCACAAACAAAAGAAACAACACAGGACCAAGAATGGAACCCCTGAGAAAACCAATTAGCAATTTTTAAAAGAAACATTAGCAATTATACAAAAGTCATTCGAAATGAAGAGGACTTCACGGGCCATTTCGGAAAATTCCCTTGGAACCGATCAATCTGACCGAAGGTTTTTTCGCGATTTTCTTCGGTCGTTAGGTGAGTGGTGGGTTGGATAATTTGATCCACGAATTTTCCTATCATTTTATCCTATTAATTTTCTCTTTCTTCGTCGCCATACCAGGCATTGGACTGATCACCCATCCTGGACATGCTATCATCCAGAGTTTGCTTTCTCCTCGACAGGCTACTGACCCAAAGCTTTGAGCTGGTCACCCATCCTGGATATGCTATGATTCAGAGTTTGCTTGCTTCTCGATAGGCTACTGACACAAGACATTGGGCTGATCATCCATCCTGGATATGCTATGATCCAGAGTTTGCTTTCTCCTCGACAGGCTACTGACCCAAAGCTTTGAGCTGGTCACCCATCCTGGACATGCTATCATCCAGAGTTTGCTTTCTCCTCGACAGGGTACTGACCCAAAGCTTTGAGCTGGTCACCCATCCTGGATATGCTATGATCCAGAGTTTGCTTTCTCCTCGACAGACTACTGACACAAGACATTGAGCTGATCACCCATCCTGGATATTCTATCATCCAGAATTTGCTTTCTCCTCGACAGACTACTGACACAAGGCATTGAGCTGATCACCAATCATGGATATCCTATGATCCAGAGTTTGCTTGCTCCTCGACAGACTACTGACCCAAGGCATTGAGCTGATCACCCATCCAGGATTTCCTATGATCCAGAATTTGCTTGCCTCTCGACAGACTATACTGACCCAAATTCTTTAAGTTTTAAGACCATAACTATTAATACTTTAGTTTACAAATTTACCATAAAAATAATAGGGTATCGGTCATTGGCTTGTAAGTCCTTTGGGTGCAACTCCTACAAAGATGAGCGTAATCCGTTAAAGAAGATGAAGAGTCTTGAATATTACGCGTTGAATATAGTTCTTTACAATCAAAGGTGGTAGAGCTCAACGCTTTTAATTTTCTAAAATCCAGTCACGTATATGAAGAAAAGGCCTTTAGGATCTATTCTCAAAGTTTAGAGTAAACCGTTCAAAAATTAAACAATGGATATTTTAAGAGACAAAAATGTAGGAAAACAAGATTACATAAGTTTCACTAGATTAGGGCCTGTCTTGCTCGGTGGCTCCAAGAATCTGGTATTTCATCCGTTCTATGGCTTCGCATTCTAGTAGAATCTACTTCGGCTTGTAAACGCAAACGGTTCTCTTTGACGAACCTACCCCATTGTCCTCAGGTGTTTCCATGCCCAGGCTTGTTTGACCTGATATAGATTTACTTAGTTTTTTCACATGGCTTATTAATTATTTAACCGTAGAGCTTATTCGTTGAATTTATTTTCCATTTCTTTTGAGTGTCTTTTCGAATCCGTTGTTTTACTGTGTTATTGTCTTCTAAAGTACATACTCCACAGACAGGTTCTGGTCCTATAAAGGGGAGAGATGCTCCTTTCTGTGCTAAGGCAAGTGCCTTTTCATTTCCCGCGACACCCGTGTGTCCAGGTACCCACTGCAGTTCTACGCTATTTTGGGAAGAGTGGTTAAATAAATGTTGGTGGTATTCACACATTAGTTTGGGTTTGAAGTGCTGGAAACAGAGAGATTTAAATGCAGTCTGGTTGTCAGAATTTATAAGTAGGTATATAATTCCTAACATTGGCGTGCATTTTCAAGTGTAGCAAGTCAGTAGGGTATCTTCCTATAGTATTTGCCTGTTGATTAGCAATAGATGTGTGCGTGTACCATCACTGTAGGCTACTAGATGGTTCTTACTGTTAACTGATAATTTGTTTCAGCAATACTTACTTCGAAGATTTGAGAGAATAAACTTTCTTCTAGAATCAAGACGGATTTCACTAATAATACACAAATTTCCCCAAACAAAAGTACCAAGCAAATATTGTGGACGGAACTTTTGAAACAGGTTGTAGGAACATTTCGAGAACGACAAGTGAATCTCCGCGCCCCGCCATTATTGCTAATGTTGCGCTCGACGATTTTCACTTTTCTTCCCCTCAAGTAAATGACATGGAGGCTTGAGTGAAGTCATTTGAAATCGATTGGGGCGCGCGGCTCGGCGTATCGATAAGTATTGGATGCGTTCGACAACTTACCTGCCCTGACTTGCACGTCCCTGGATATGACCCTGCCGACAGAATTGCTGGCGACGCAGCGGTAGACCGTGTTGTGGATGTCTTGACGATATGCTGCTGGTGGGAACGGTAGGAGAACCAGGGTCCCGTTGCGGAGAACGCGTCTCACGCCTTGCACGTCACCCAGAGGCGACCCGTCCACGGATACCCAGTCTATAGAGGGTGCAGGACTTCCAGAGGCGGAACAGTCCAGCCAGCCGCCACTGGAGTTGGAGAACTCGAGACGTTGTGGAGGTTCTAGCAAGAAGGAGGGTCCTCGGTGATGGTGGGAGTCGAATCCGGACACCAGCATTAGGCCTGTAACGTAACAAGTAGGGAACATGATTATCAAGAGGTTCACTTCCTTAGAAACATTTGAATACATGTACCCCATTATGTTAATCGTATAGAATCTTATTCTTGGCCAGTCCTAGTTACCATGGAAACAGTTAAAATAGCGCAGTTGTTTCCTGTACATTAGGAATATAACAACACGTACTGTTTCCATAGTAACCTGATCGAATGTTATTCTTGACCAGTCTTAGTTACCATGGAAACAGTTAATATAGTGCAGTTGTTTCCTGTACATTAGAAATATAACAACACGTACTGTTTCCATAGCAACCTGATCGAATGTTATTCTTGACCAGTCTTAGTTACCATGGAAACAGTTAATATAGTGCAGTTGTTTCCTGTACATTAGAAATATAACAACACGTACTGTTTCCATAGTAACCTGATCGAATGTTATTCTTGACCAGTCTTAGTTACCATGGAAACAGTTAATATAGTGCAGTTGTTTCCTGTACATTAGAAATATAACAACACGTACTGTTTCCATAGCAACCTGATCGAATGTTATTCTTGACCAGTCTTAGTTACCATGGAAACAGTTAATATAGTGCAGTTGTTTCCCGTACATTAGGAATATAACAACACGTACTATTTCCATAGTAACCTGATCGAATGTTATTCTTGGCCAGTCCTAGTTACCATGGAAACAGTTAATACAGTGCAGTTGTTTCCCGTACATTAGGAATATAACAACACGTACTATTTCCATAGTAATCTGATCGAATGTTATTCTTGGCCAGTCCTAGTTACCATGGAAACAGTTAATACAGTGCAGTTGTTTCCTGTACATTAGGAATATAACAACACGTACTGTTTCCATAGTAACCTGATCGAATGTTATTCTTGGCCAGTCCTAGTTACCATGGAAACAGTTAATATAGTGCAGTTGTTTCCTGTACATTAGGAATATAACAACACGTACTGTTTCCATAGTAACCTGATCGAATGTTATTCTTGGCCAGTCCTAGTTACCATGGAAACAGTTAATATAGTGCAGTTGTTTCCTGTACATTAGGAATATAGCAACACGTATTGTTTCCATAGTAACCTGATCGAATGTTATTCTTGGCCAGTCCTAGTTACCATGGAAACAGTTAATATGGTGCAGTTGTTTCCTGTACATTAGGAATATAACAACACGTACTGTTTCCATAGTAACCTGATCGAATGTTATTCTTGGCCAGTCCTAGTTACCATGGGAACAGTTGATATGATGCAGTTAGGAATATAACAACACGTACTGTTTCCTTGGTAACCCGATCGAATGTTATTCTTGTCCAGTCCTAGTTACCATGGCAACAGTCAATATAAAGCAGTTGTTTCCTTAAATTAGGACTATAAGAACAGTACTGTTTCCATAGCAACTTGATTGAATGTTATTCTTGTGCAGTCCTGGAAACAGTTAACATAGTGCACGAATATAGCAACACTACTGTTTCCATAGCAACCTGATCCCAGCACCAGCCATTCAGAGGTATAAACTAATTCTGTTAATACTCGTGGAAATCTGGTGTGTTCCCAGAAGTCTGTATAGCTTCGAGGCAATCGATGTAAAATTGCCGGTTGCTCTTTGATACTTGATACCAATTATGTCTCTTTTTAATCAAGCGCGCCGCAGTCTTACCGTCTCATTCCGGAAATTACTTTTCATGAAGAGCGCTCGTTGGTTGATTTAGGGTACAGAGCACTGTGGCGAGCGATGTGATGGTTCATGGTGATCGTTATACACTTTTAGTGAACCACACTGGGTTGTTTCGCATTATTACCTAAATAGGCAACTTACAAATTTAGAACCAAATAAAGTTAGAGGACTTGAAACATTTCTACCTATCCTACCCCGCTTTTCACGGACGTATTCCTTAAGTAAGTGGTCGAAGACAAAACTAGGGTTCATTTTTATTTTCTCTACTACGTATAGTAAGTAGTGGAAGTATTGTATTCCACCCAAAAATTCGATACCGAGATTTCACCGGAAATACATGTTTTCAGATCCCCTGAATCCAAAAAAAGCATTTTTGGAAACATGTCCGTGTGTGTGTCTGTGTGTCTGTGAACAGCATAACTCAGAAACGAACAGTCGGATAAACACCAAACTTGGTATTTAGGTTCAGTATCTTCCAAGGATGCGACACGAAGGTTTTCGAGAAAATCCCCCCACCCCAGATTACCCTTTACATGGAAGATTTTTCGAAAATTTTAATTTTCTCAAAAATTGCTATAACGATTTTGATTAAAATATCATATATTTAAGATATTTTTATGACAAATAAAATGTATATCTTGAATTTTCTGGGAATGTCTCCAAAAGTATTCTTCATTGTGAACGACTTTACCATAACTGGTAAACCATAGGAGATAGACAAAATTTTACTACACAAAAATGTAGATCGCGTTTGAATACACAATTTATGTCATAGACATTTTTTTGTTGAGTGAACTATTTTCGAGATATTGGTTGTTATTCCCTTAAATTTTTCAATACTTATTTTCTCAAATGGAATTCGTTATTCATTTTTTTTGTCTTGGATATGCAAAGAGTATTAATCTGTGGGAAAGGGAATGGTGCTGCACCTAGCAACCAGTTATTAAGAGATACGTATGTGCTTAAAGGCTACTGTATTTCCAAATTGCCCTTGTAAATATATATTCCCCTTACATCTACAAGAAAATTAGCAATAAGATAGAGTCTGCAAATGTTTATCTCGATTAACATGAAGTAGATGGAGAATAAGCGTTTGTAAAAATAGTTTGTACAAGAGTAGAGAAAGTCATGTGAGTGTAACACATCAGATTTTTGAAACGAGTAATTTACAAGTTTTGACGAGACCCAAACCGTAAGTGTCCAAATTTTTTTCCCAGAATGGTCAAATGGTGGAGATTTCTACGTGAGGGGTTAAAAATATTAGTGCAAGTTGTTTATAGTAGCCTATAGTTTTAGCTCAAGCACAAAAATTTGCAAAGCATTTTAATTACATACAGGATGTTTAAAAAATCTGATGTGTTACCCTCACATGACTTTCTCTACTCTTGTACAAACTATTTTTACACACGCTTATTCTCCATCTACTTCATGTTAATCGAGGCTTTAAGCGTTATTGAAATCTTTTAAGAGCTGGTTGCTATGTGGCGCATTCCATTCTCTTTAACGAATTCCCATTTGAGAAAAAGTATAAGTATTGGAAAATTTAAGGGAATAACAAGCAATATCTCGAAAATGGTTCAGTCAACAAAACAAAATGCATATGACATAAGTTGTTTATTTTAACGCGATCTACATTTTTTGTGTAGTAAAATTTTGTCTATCTCTTATGGTTTACCAGTTATCCAAAAGTCGTTCACAATGAAGAATACTTTTGGAGACATTCCCAGAAAGTTCGAGATAAACATTTCATTTGTCATGAAGCTATCTTAAACATATGATATTTTAATCAAAATCGTTAGAGCCATTTTTGAGAAAATTACAATTTTCGAAAAATGTTCCAAGTAAAGGGAATTCTGGAGTGGGGGAATTTTCTTGAAAACCTTCGTGTCTCATCCTTGGAAGATACTGAACCTAAATACCAAGTTTGGTGTTTATCCGAATGTTCGTTTCTGAGTTATAACCTTCACCGCAAGTAGTTGCCGTGACAGAAGATATTAACAGGACACTCTGACAGCTCATTCCTAGGCGAAGGGTACATCGAGTGCTGCTTTGTTTGGCGTTCGGCTGAGCGATACGTTCTCAAACCAGGAGCCGACAGAAATGCGCTCCATGTACGGTAAAGCGAACGGCGAACTGGCTCTTCGTTTGTACCAAGAGAGATACCCACAGGCAACATGTCCAGATCGGAAGACATTTGAACGTCTCCAACGCCGTCTTGCGCTCCTGGTTTGGGGAGGGGACGACCAAGATCTCCAACTCCAGATGTAGAGGGGGAGATTCTGGATTCTGTGCACATAACTCTTCTATCACTACACGAAGGTTAGCGTTGCAAGTGAATGTTCCTCATACGACTGTCTGGAGACTGTTGTGAGAGCAAGCCTTGTATCCTTATCATTTACAACGTGTACAGGCGCTGTCATCAGCAGATCACCCTGCTCGACTGATGTTCTGCCAGTGGTTCATGCAGCAGTGTGCTACAAATCCGAACTTTCCTACCTTCGTATTGTTTACAGATGAAGCAGAGTTCAATGGTATTACAGATGTCTCCAATCAGCATGTATGAGCCTATGAAAACCCACATGCAATTGTTCCATCCCATCACACTCAACATGTGGACCGGTGATCGGTTAGTTGTACCGCATGTACTTGTAAACAGGCGTATACAAACTTCTTAGAAAACCCCATCCCCATGTGAATGAAGACACTCTACTGAGAATTGGTCAACACGCTCACTTTTTGCATGATAGCGCTCCTGCACTCTTCAGTCGTCCGTTCGCTGGTACATGAATCAAGGTTTACTGGTCGATAAAATCAAATTAAATTAAATTGAGTTTTATTTATAGACGCTCCATAACTACTGTAGTCCTCAGCGTCCCATTCTATATTGGGCTGAAAGACCGGTAATTTTTACTTTCTCTACTATGTATAGTAAGTAGCGGAAGTATTGTATTCCACCCAAAAATTCGATACCGAAATTTCACCGGAAATACATGTTTTGAGACCCCCTGAATCCAAAAAAGAGTATTTTTGGAAACATGTCCGTGTGTGTGTCTGTGAACAGCATAACTCAGAAATGAACAGTCGGATAAACACCAAACTTGGTATTTGGGTTCAGTATCTTCCAAAGATGCGACACGAAGGTTTTCAAGAAAATTCCCCCCACCCCATATTACCCTTTACATGGAACATTTTTCGAAAATTTTAAATTTCTCAAAAATGGCTAACGATTTTGATTAAAATATCATATGTTTAAG
The DNA here is from genome assembly GCA_030765065.1 of Deroplatys truncata. Classification (NCBI taxonomy): domain Eukaryota; kingdom Metazoa; phylum Arthropoda; class Insecta; order Mantodea; family Mantidae; genus Deroplatys; species Deroplatys truncata. Next base: position 26,806,560 of record CM060981.1, on the reverse strand, counting down.
ACATTTTCATGACAAATAAAATGTATATCTCGAAATTTCTGGGAATGTCTCCCAAAGTATTCTTGATTGTGAACGACTTTTGCATAACTGGTAAACCATAAGAGATAGACAAAATTTTACTACACAAAAATGTAGATCGCGTTAAAATACAGAATTTATGTCATATGCATTTTTGTTTGTTGAGTGAACAATTTTCGAGATATTGCTTGTTATTCCCTTAAATTTTCCAATACTTTTTCTCAAATGGGAATTCGTTATTCATTTTTTCTATGTCCTAGACATGCAAAGAGAATGGAATGCGCCACATAGCAAGCAGCTCTTAAAACATTTGACTATCGCTTAAACCTACCATATTCTCCTTGCACCTACAAGAAAATTAGCAATAAGATTAACATCTCGATTAACATGAAGCATGTGGGGAATAAGCGTTTGTAAAATAGTTTGTACAAGAGTAGAGAAAGTCATGTGAGTGTAACACATCAAATTTTTTTCAGAGGTCTCTTTAACAGGCTTGAGCTTCTTCTACGTTCCGTAAATCTACGACACCATCGGCTTTACTTCCCTTCCGAAGGAAGCCATGCTAAGGATTTTATGCCCAAAAAAGATCCATCGCCCTTAGCCGGGTTTGAACCCGCGATGGATAGGTGGAGGTGACTCAATTGCTTGGCCACCACGTTCACCTGATTTGAACCCTGTTGATTTCTACTTGTGGGGCGATCTCAAAGAGTTGGTGTATTCGCCTCTAGTGCCTGACATGTAATCCTTTCAGAATCGAGTTGTGGCAGGTTGTGAGGAAATACGCAGTACATCTGGAGTTTGAGGTTGTGTTCGTTTGGCCATGAGATGTGAGTGTTGTGTTCAAGTGGGTGGACAGCTTTTGTAAAGAGAACTACCTGCGGTAAGAAATACGTAGCTCCGGTGAATATCACTCTTTTGAAAGCCATTAACTGGGAAATCAATCATTTCCGGACACATGTAGTAATGGACTTTTTCGTTGTCTACATATTGCTTCTAAATATGCCATGTAATAATTTTGAGCAAATTTAACATTTCACATTCTCTGCTTCTGTTCAACAAAAGGACCATCCTTCCATTCTGCACGAAATTTCCATCAGCTTCGGGCGAATTTCTGCCTTTATAGGGCAATGCCAATATTTGTAACGTGCCTTTTGATTGGCAGCTGCTTAGAGTGGTATGCGAGTTAAATTGTCAAATTTTTAGGAGTCAGTCTTCACTTGACTCCTATGGAATTTCCCTCTATCTCCATCTCTTTTACCCGACTTTCTGTCTCATACAGTCTCTCATTTTACCCGAGTCCCTGTTTTGAGACTAACGCTTCTAAGAATTTAACTCTTTTTTCATCTTTTTTCTATCATTGATCCTCTCTGTCGCTCGTTGTAGCTTTATTTTCCAACTCCATGTGCTGCGAAGTTCACTTGCTAATTGTCCCCAAATTGCTAGCTTACCTTTCCCTGGTTAAAGCTTTTCCAATATTATATACACATAATTTTCTGATCTCTTATAAACCATAATGGTACACTGATATTTACAATCTTGATTATTTAAATACAAGGGCAGTCCCAGAAATACTAGACCTGATGTATACATAGTGGTTGTTGTTTAAAACAAATGACTGTGGTAGAAAGTGCCACCCTTATAAAGCTGAAGTCTGACGTTTGTTGATGCTACGTTGTGTAGCGGGAACTATGATATATAGGGAACATAAATGTGATAGGAAATAAGCTGAGTATTGTAACATATATGTAAGATGTGAAGCTAGCTAGCCGTGAGAAGAGAAACAGGCAGGTAGAAAGGGGTTTAGGGCTGGCAACACAGCTAAACAGTCACAGGCACGGAGAGAAAAAAAAAAATTGAGGTTTATTTATGGACGCTCTTTAACTACTATGGTTCTTAGCGTCCCATTCTATATTGGGCGTGAAACACCTGTAATTTTGCTCAGAGGCCTCTTTATCAGGCTTGAGGTTCTTTTACGTGCCGTAAATCTACGACACGGGACCACCGGCTTTACTTCCCTTCCGAAGGAAGCCGTGCTAACGATTTTTACGCCCGAAAAAATCCATCGCCCTCCGCCGGGTTTGAACCCGCGACCTTGGGAACTAGAGGCTAGCACGGTACCACTAGTCCACGGAGGACGACAAAGCACGGAGAGAGATAGCAATAAGATGGAAAGAGAGGGAGAGAGATTTTGACACCTTGGAAATCCCAAACTTGTCAAGACTGCAGATTTGGAGGCAAATGTTTTCATAGCACGCTTAGGGGAGAACCAATAACAGAAAAGATTAGAAAAGAGCTAGGCGAACTTAGCGTCCCCTAAGCGAGTATAGAAGCGTACACGTGCAGAGCTCGCGCGTCTGTTCTTTTTCGTCTGGTCCTGAAGAAGAGGCAACAATTCACGCCATGTTTGTGGGATGCGTGTGAAGTTAGATATAGGAGACACAGCTAGCTTGGGGAGGTAAATCTTTGAAGATAGGCCCCTTTGAATTGCATATAGGTTTAAAACACACGGCTAGCGGCATCACAAAACAGTATTATCACAGTGCAATAAATTAAAGTTCAAGTTATCTGGAGTTTCATTTCGTCTACCGTCACCACACCCTGGGAAAGAGTTTAGAAATAGGGCAACACACAAGTGTGCTAGGCTTGAATTCCAGGAACCAGCCACCAACAGCTCCAAGAAGGAAGGAAGACGACGGCACGAGGAGGTCCGTCGCAGTTGTTCAGTAATTGTTTGGTAGCCGTTAACAGTGAACGCTCTCAGCAAATTTGTAAACATGGATAAAACTGGTCATCGTTATGTGATACAATACTTTCATTTGAAAGGTCTTAGTCCAACTAATATTAAAGCTGAGCTAGATTCTACTCTGGGGGAGTCTGCTCCTTCGTTTACAACAGTAAAATATTGTGCGGCAGAGTTTAAACGAGGCCGTACGAGCTGTCAAGACGAACATCGCAGTGATCGACCAAATTAGGTGACCACGCCAGAAATTGTGAGGAAAATCCACAAAATCATATTGGATGACCGTCGATTGTAGGTGCGCGAGGTAGCAGACATCGTAGGCATTTCAAAAAGTGCTGTATATCGCATACTAACTGAAAATGTAGACAAGAGAAAGCTGTTCGCAAGATGAGTGCCACTTTTACTCACAATGGAACAAAAACTGCGTCGTGAGAATGTTTCAATCGAGTGTTTAACAATATTTCGGTGCAATAAAGCTGAGTTTTTGTGTTGATTCATAACCATGGATGAAACATGGGTCCATCACTTCACACCTGAGACGAAGGGACAGTCAAAACAGTGGGTTGAAAGGGGAGAATCGGCTCCAAACAAGGCAAAGACAATTTCATCTGTAGGCAAGATCATGGCGTGAAGTTTTTGAGGATGTGCGTGGAATAATTTTCAATCATTATCTTCAAAAAGTAAAGCAATCAATGGTGAGTATTATGCTAACTTATTGTAGCATTTGAATGATGAAGTCAAGTAAAAGCGGCCGCATTTAGCGAAAAAGAAAGTTCTGTTTTATCAAGACAATGCACCAGTTCACACATCCATCATCTCCATGGCCAAAACAATGAGATAAGGTTCGAATTGCTTCCTCATGCATCCTACTCGACAGATTTACCCCCTTTGATTACTTTCTATTTCCAAAGTTGAAGAAATAGCTTGGTGGTAAAAGCAACAGTGAAGAGGTGGAGTTTGCAGTTGATGGCTGTTTTGCAGAACTCGATGGTTCTGACTATAAACAGGGTATCGAAGCTACTGAACACTGTTGGGGAAATTGTATCGATCTGAAAGGAGACTATGTAGAGAAATAAAGATGTTTTTTCCCAAAATTTTTGTGTTTTCTTTGTTAAGTCGGGTACTTCTAGGACAGCCCTTGTATACATACAGTACTATCTGTTATGGCTAGGTATTCACCTACAAAAGATCAAGTCTTTCAGACGGACACAGGGCTATAAAACACCTAGTTTCATTTCATAAATTACTAAAAGATCAAAACGGATTTACAAAGCCCTTGTACTTGAATACAACACATTAGAGTTATAAAAGTACATGCTTGCGAAGAAGGCTTTGGCTTTTAAGTTGCGAATGTCATATGGTAGAAAATAGTTGTTACTTCACAGAATATGCAAGTAAAATAACGCAAACGCCAAGGATGTTTCTTTCCAAGCAAGATGTGTGTAGACGCTCACGATTTAGCAATCAAGACATGGCAAAACTAAAAAGAATAGAATAAATTTATAGCGCTATACAACACCAATGCTAAAATATTTTAATAAACCTCAAGTAAAAAGGTTTTGTACTTATGTTATAATAAATATCGTTAGCAGGGCATGTAAAAGAATTGTATAAGTAACCTAGGAATCTTCATATTCACCAGCTTCACCTCTATTTCGTGGTATATGTTAAGGATCAATGTATTATGTGAAAACTGGGTAGCTTTTATGTTATTAAATAACTGTGGGACCGAAGAGATGGTACAAAACGTCACCTACTGTAAATATCTAAAGAATTACTCTACCATTCCGACCGATGATTGTTCCACCGCCAAAGGGTATTTATAGGCTATGCAGTATTTCCAGAGACTGCCGGGGGGGAGGTTAAGGAAGTCGGTCGTTCCACTATCTTTTCGAGTTTAAAAAGCTACCGGCAATATGATAGTAACGTGATTATGGTTTCATGGGCTACACAGTCAAGAACCTAGAGAACTGTCATGGCTTTCAAAACCAGTAATAACAGACCATACATCTGTTCAACTTGAGGCGGTATTTTAATACCTGAATAATTTCAATTGTATTTTATATAAAAGTAAATTCAATAACAGCCCGCCTTGAAACAATATCTATATAATAATTATTTAAATTGTATTTAACAGTCATTGTAAATGTTTATTTTATTGTAAACATAATTTATTAATGTTATGTGAATACATTATATACTCTAATAATGCAAGAACTGTGAGAATAACAAGTTTTAGGTTACTAACAATGAGTAATAATGAGGTAATTGTGGCAATAATGTGTTTAGAATTTGAAATGTACTGGTCATGATTAGAGCGACGATGACGTAGTATCAGTAACAATTTTAAATTAGCCAATCAACAGCAAAGAAAAGTTTTAAGTTAAATGCAGATATTCTATTGGACTAGAATTAGCCAATCAGACACTTGCAATACCGAAGCTATGGGTTTTGACCGTTGAGGTTACTCAGTTGCTGGCGAGACTTGGTAAAGTGTAGATGGAAAAATGTGTTCTCTACGGGTGATTAGTAAAAACAGATATACGCGTTAAGTGAATGTATAAAAATTTCTCACAGTTCTTTAAAAAGTGTAGTGCTGTATAAATATGTGCAAGAATTTAAATAAAAGAAGTTAATTTAAAAGTTTAATTCTGTGATGTCTACAACTATTGTCATACCGTGCCCTGCATAAGAATCCTGACTCTAAAGTAAGACTGACGCAGCCGAGGCAAATTCAAACAGTAATATTACGTAAGCATAAATTACAAACCGACGCCCAAAGAGTGTTACAAACTACATAAAACAACAGTTGAACAACATAACCTTCTTTAAGTTTACGTAAACATATATTACGCAACAACAGCACTTAAACACACCACTAAAGCTGGCTCCCATACGTAAAGCAGCCAAAAATAATACGTGAGCCAACCTACTACTTCTCAAACTGCATGAAGGACCTATCTTGGGCAGTAAAAATATCATTAATGTGTTAACTGTTGTGAACTTTGGAATTCAGTAGAATTATTTGTAGGTAGCTGTACATATCACCGTGCCAGTAATGACGTAAGAACAACATACATATTGAATGCGCTAGTGTTTCGTCTTTAAACAGCAGAATTGCTGCAAGTGCTATTATTATTATTTCACATGTTTGTTTATAATTAATAGATACAGATTGCAGCCTCACAAAGGCTTTTGTTATACGTTGTTTTGTTTTATTATTATAACATATCTTGTTTTTATTTCCGATAGCTTGGCTGCAGTTTAATTAGCTCTGAGTTATAGCTAGTGAAATAATCCTCGGCGGTAAACATTTTCAATGAAGAGCGCCGCGACGTTCAACTGTTAGCGCACAGTAATTACAGAGTAGGTGTGTGTGATTTATTAACAAGCGACAAAAAAATGAAGCCGTAAAGAGAGCACGGTAAGATAACCGGAAACGCTAATTCTCCGTGTAACACAGATAAGCGACGGGATTATACTTACTGCGGGATATTTTTATATTCTGCCTCGCGTTATCTCTGGAAAACACGCCGATATCGTGTCGCTCACTGCCTTACTCCCCTCTTTTGTTTGTTTTATATTCGTTGTCTCTCTGCTTTTTCGGCAAGCGAATACTTTCATAGTTACCATAGCCGCGCTCGTTACGTTAACACGCCGATATCGTGTCGCTCACTGCCTTACTCCCCTCTTTTGTTTGTTTATATTCGTTGTCTCTCTGCTTTTTCGGCAAGCGAATACTTTCATAGTTACCATAGCCGCGCTCGTTACGTTAACACGTCGATATCGTGTCGCTCACCACCTTACTCCCCTCCTTTGTTTGTTTATATTCGTTGTCTCTCTGCTTTTTCGGCAAGCGAATACTTTCATAGTTACCATAGCCGCGCTCGTTACGTTAACACGCCGATATCGCGTCGCTCACTGCCTTACTCCCCTCGTTTGTTTGTTTATATTCTTATCTCTGCTTTTCCAGCAAGCGAATACTTTCATAGTTTAGCCGCGCTCGTTACGTTAACGCGGCGATATCGTGTCGCTCACTGCCTTACACCCCTTTTTGTTTGTTTATATTCGTTGTCTCTGCTTTTTCGGCAAGCTAATACTTTCATAGTTATCATAGCCGGGCTCGTTACGTTAACACGCCAATATCGTGTCGCTCACTGCCTTACTCCTCTCCTTTGTTTGTTTATATTCGTTGTCTTTGCTTTTTCGGCAAGCTAATACTTTCATGGTTAGCATAGCCGCGCTCATTGCGTTAACATGACTACATATTTTCTCTTCCCCTTGGAACAGGGGAAATGACTACAGATGTTTCGAATCATGAAAGATAAACCTTAACCCAACTGATTATAGCCCAAAATATTTTAAAAGTGCGGTTGACACTATTTTAGTGTGAGATTAAAAGCTTTATCCCACCAAAGTTAAATCTACTAAATTTATGACGTATTATCTTAGAAACTGTGTGAGATATCAGAGTAAATTTTTTACAGAATGTAGATGAATGCCTTCTATGTTCACTGATCTATTTTCACACAATAAGTTTGTTTATTAAGGAAGATAGGGTTATTTTCTCAATTATATTATCATTTGATTAAAATTTAACAGCAAGTATTAAAAAAGATAGCCAGACATGTTTATTAACAGATATGTTATGGATTCACAGTAGTACATAGAGGATGTTTTTATCATCCTAAAATTGAATTTATCTGTCCTCAATAGTTTCTGAGGATACGGGTCATTTATGCGGAAAATGTCATTCACAGAAAAAGCTGTTCAAAGCAAAATTGGAGAAAACAAACTCTTATATATTTTCAAAGAAAGAAACCGCGTAAAACTTCAGTACTTAACAGTAGTACCAATTTGTAGAGCAAAACATTCCCTAAAACGTAAGCTAAAGTTTACCTCTCTACTCCAAAGTGTGTAGAAGAATTTTGTTTTTCTTTTCTGCGAAGTGAGATTTTTAAAAACATACTTAAAATATAAGAATTGCGTATACAGTAATAAAATATACATAAAATTAAAGAGTAAATTACAATTATCCTGAGCAAAAAAACAAACTAAAACGATATATTTTTTTTATTTTCGCAATTTATTCTCCCCTTAATGATTTTGTTTACGCAAAACTGCCTTAAATAAATTATTATTGAAACGTACTATTCTATACACTCTCTACCGCGTATCAATTAGTTAATACTGTGTTCTACTAAAAATTCAATATCAAGATTTCAGGAGAAGTACATGTTTCGCAGGGGTTTAAATGATGTTGCGGTTTCAGCACGTATTGCGGGAGATATGTTTCTTGGAGGGTTCGCCCCAAGTACGTTACAAACTTTCCGGTGACCTTTGCCCCACGTATAAGAATCAAATTTTATTTTTAATGTTTATTTAATATTATATATATATGTATACCTCGGCTGCGTCAGTAGTACTTTTAGAGGACGTATCTCTTAGCAGTGCTGGTACGGCTAAGGAATAAGACTTACGCAAATTATAATTGTATTGTACTTTTGTTATTAATCCTTCACACGATTAAATAATACCTCACTGATATATCCTACTATAGAGCTGTGAGATTCTTGTTAATTGCACTTTTGATAGATAAACTTTATATTATTCTCACCGCAATGAATTTTCATATCTTACACTGAACCTATACCGTACCGAACTGCTTGGTTACGCTTTCTTGTAGCGTCTCCCTCCTGAATTTGTACATTTCCTCTATTTCAAGTCTCTGATCGTCTAATCCTACTCCAATAGCATATCTTTATTTAACTTTTCTAGTTTTTGATTGGCTATTTATAAACTGTTTTAAATATTACATTATTTTTGTTCCAAGAACTATTAGTAGCGTTATTAAACTTTCTAATTTATTGTTGACTCAAGGTCACCTTATTGTTAGCAACATTCGGCTTCTACCTTGTAATTATGTTTGCTACGAAAGGTAGTTTGCTTCTATTCTCACAGCTCCTACATTGTTAAACTACATAATACATTCATATAACGGTTTTATAGATGTACATAATGATATAAACATAATACAGTGACTGTAATATACACTTTATATATTATACACATATTGCTTTAAGGCGAGCTGTTATTGAATTTTATATTATATAATTAGACTGATAACATTTAAATGTTAAAATACTGCCTCAATTTTGTTGTCCTTTAAATGCGAAAAATCAGCCGTTTTATAAAAGAAATGGTATTTAAGTTCAGTTTCTAATTTTTTTAACGACGCTTCACGTTCTTGGTCATATTGTGACGGTTACTGGAGATTCGTTCGTTCACTTGATTCAGTGTATTCCATAAAGATGACATTAGTTCGTAGTTAACTTTGTGTAATATCTGTTTTATTGCTAATAAGCTGTGGACTTGTAGTGTAGTATACGTAATCATTGTGATGCTGAACAGGCGGTCTTATTTGTGTAGTCACCTTCCTGTAGCATCTACTCTTTATTTCTATTTCCTTTACGGCGTTGATAAAATTTTGTGTCGTGGTATTAAGTATACAATCCAATATTTACTGAGAGAAATCACGAATCTGATGTATTACATTCACTGGCTTTCTGTACCTACTTTCGTTTATTTTGATATACCTTCTGCAACCTATTCTTACAAAAGTTTATTAATTTCTCTAACACGTACATAGAACATAGAAAATGTATTCCATTCCACCTAAAAGTTTTATACCGAGATTTCACCGGAAATACATATTTTCAGGTGGCCTGAATCCAATTAAAGCATTTTTCGAAACATGTCTGTCTGCCTGTGAACAGCATAACTCAAAAACGAAAAGTCGGATAAATATAAAACTTGGTATTTGACCTAAGTATCATCCAAGAATGAGACACGAAGATTTACAAGAAAATTCCCCCACCCCAGATTAACCTTTGGATGAAACATTTTTCGCAAATATTGATTTTCTAAAAATGGCTCTAGCGGTTTTGATTAATATACCATAATTTTTAGGCTATTTTCATGGCAATATAAATGTATATCTTGAATGTTCTGGGAATGTCCCCAAAAGTCCTCTTCATTCTGAATTACTTTCGCATAACTGGTATAAACCGTAAGAGATAGACAAAATTTTATTACTCAAAAATGTAGAGCTCGTTAAAACACACAATTTATGTCACATACATTGATTTTGTCGTGTGAACCATTTCCGAAATATTCCTTGTTATTTGTTTGAATTTTGCAATACTTATACTTTTCTCAAATGGAAAATCGTTATTCTTTTTTTTATGTCCTGGACATGCAAAGAGAATGGAATGCTCCACATAACAACCAGCTCTTAAAACATTTGACTATCGCTTAAAGCCTACCATATTCCCCTTGCATCTACAAGAAAATTAGCAATAAGATTGACATCTCGATATCTCGATTAACATGAAACACATGGAGAATAAGCGTTTGTAAAAATATTTTGTGTAAGAGAAGAGAAAGTCATGTGAATGCAACACATCAGAATTTTGGAAAAAGGTGCGTGTGTGTCTGCCAGTGAAAAGCATAACTCAAAAACGAAATGTCCGACAAACACCACCAAACTTGATATTTAGATTCATTATCTTGCATAGATGCGACAAGAAGTTTTTCAATGAAATACCGCACCCAAACTACACTTTGTGATGATTATTTTATTAGCTCCACATATGGACGCCAATTTGAGATGAATGGTTTGTAACTGATACGTATTGAAAGCCAGTTTGAAGAAGATGGTTTGTTACGTTCTTTGCATCACGCTTTGGGCGTCAATTAGAAGTACTTTATATTGAAGGAGTTGTATTATATATCAACTGTTGGGGAGCCGAACACTTGAAGTAGTTGCAACCGCACGTATAGTAAACAGTTTCCGGTAGCCTTCGCCCCAAATATACTTTCAGGTGGCCTTTGCCCACAGTTTAAAAGAAATATTAACTTTGTAATTTGACTGTTTTTTTTAAATATTATGTATTTATGTTTGCCTCGGCTGCGTCAGTATTATTGTTAGAGACATGGATATCTTAGCAGGGTTGTGGTGCGACTAAGAATGTAAGCTTACACAGATTATAATTTTACTTCACTCCTTTTATTAATACTTGACACGATTTAAATAACACTTCACTTATATAGAGAGCTGTGAGATTCTTTTATTAATTACTTGCACTTTTTAACACGTAAACTATTTTTGTTTCACACGAATACGTATTAAATTTCTCGACGACACCTTTACGTCTGGTTATGAGCACTGTTTGTATGCAACTGAATTGATTTCAACCACCTAAGCTTGTAAGTTTCTGTATTTCAAGTATCTGATTGGCTGTTACTAATCCAATAGAATGCCTGCATTTAACTAAAGCTTTTTATGGTTGTTGATTGGCTATTTTATAAACTGTCACTAAAATTACATTATTGCTTCCAAGAATCACAAGTAACATTATTAAACTCTCAAACAAGGTTACCTCATTGTTACCTCATTATTAGCAACGTTTATCTTATTATTTTCACAGCTCCTACATTATTAAATTACGTTATGTATTCACATAACATTATTCAACATGTTTACAATAATATAAGCATATGCAATGACTGTTACATACATTTTACAAATGATTACATACACATATTGCTTTAATGCGGTCTGTTATTGAATTTATATATTATATAATTAGACTGAAATCATTTAAGTGTTAAAATACTGCCTCAACTTTACATGGATTTTTTTTCGGAAATTTTGATTAAAATACCAATTATTAAAGATATTTACATGCCAAATAAAATGTATATCCTGAATTTTCTGGGACTACCTCTTCATTCGGAAGGAATTTTTTATAATCTTGTATAACTGGTAAACGTTGAATGATAACGTAATACCCAAACATATAAATCTCTTTAAAACACACAATCTATTTCAAATAAGGTTTTATAGCATAAACCATTTCTGAGATATCCGTTATTAATGGTTCGAATTCATTTCTTGATCACTCCCTTTAAGTCCTTTCAACATTCAGTTGTTTCTCGCGATGTCATGGAAACAGTATGGAATTTCAAGGCCAGCATATAGCGTCCAGTTGTTAAACATTTGACTATCGCTGTTCTCTTTGTATTTATAACGAAATGTGTAATGTAGCTGTTTATGAAAAGGTTTATTTGGATTAAACTGTAGTAGATAGAAAAATAAGCTTTAGCAAGAATAGTTTGTATACCCGTTAATGCACGATCGAGGGTAGAGAAGCTCATGTGAATGCATCACATCAGATATTTTTAGAGTTGTAAGGTAGCTTATAACTTTCGTTGGGTCGTATAGTACAAGTGTACAAACTTTATCCAGATGCTCCAAGGAATATTGGTTTATATGCTAGGGATTGAATGTAAGAGTAGTTTATAGTTTTTGTTAGTTTCTAGAATCAAATGTACACGGTTTTGTCAAAAACAATACCAAAATTATTTCTCGTTTAAATTTCAGTCTAATACAAGGAAATTGATATATTAAGTTATACAACCCCGTATAAAATAACTCAACTTTAAAATATTTTAAGTCGCTCACAAATAGCCCTTTGGGTTCAAAATCATTAAAAATCTGTCATGTTCACAATAAAGTGTCAAAACTAGCCATCTATTTACATATTAAACGAAACAGGAGCTAAATTTGGAGACATAAAGATGACCAAGAAACCCCTAACCTCCCAGTTTTGAAAATTTTGGAAAAATTATATTGAACGTGACAATCTGGAGAAATAGGACTTTTCAATAGTGAAAAAAATTATCAAAATAGGTTGACTCATTTTTAAGATTACCTTACACCCCCTCCTCTCTTTCTATATATATCACACACACAAATGTCATCTCTTTATAACAGTAGTATAAATGTAGATGAATGTGGCTAATCTTCATTGTTACCATGGCAACCTATGCAGGCAGTTCTCACTCTCACTTTAAACCACTGACTGAATGAACCAGAATTAAACTCATCACGAGTGGGGTGGGGTCAGTGGGTTGTACGTTAGTCAGCTGACAGCATGAATGAAATGACCCGTTATCGCCAACAGAACCGCACAAAGGGAGCCAGGACGTAATATAATTGCTTTCAAGGCCTCCTGAAATATCACTCCTAACCGACCTTGAACTTCTGTCATATATATTCTCCTTATTCATTCACATTTAGTTTCTACTCATTCTGCCCTCTCTAGCAGTTCAGGGATTCTAAACGAGCTTCAGAACTCGACATCTCGGAACTAAATTTGAAATATACTCTGTGCATTAGGAATATAACAGCACGTACTGTTTACAAACTAACCTGATCAAATTTTATTTCTGTCCAGTCTTTGTTACCATGGAAACAGTTAATATAGTGCAGTTGTTTCCTTACATTAAGAATATAACAACACGTACTGTTTCCATACTAACCTGATCGAATTTTATTCCTGTCCAGTCTTTGTTACCATGGGAACAGTTAATATGGTGCAGTTGTTTCCTGTACATTAGGAATATAACAACACGTACTGTTTCCATACTAACCTGATCGAATTTTATTCCTGTCCAGTCTTTGTTACCATGGGAACAGTTAATATGGTGCAGTTGTTTCCTGTACATTAGGAATATAACAGCACGTACTGTTTCCATAGTAACCTGATCAAATTTTATTCCTGTCCAGTGTTTGTTACCATGGAAACAGTTAATATAGTGCAGTTGTTTCCTGTACATTAGGAATATAACAACACGCACTGTTTCCATAGTAACCTGATCGAATGTTATTCTTGCCCGTCCTAGTTACCATGGAAACAGTTAATATAGTGCAGTTGTTTCCTGTGCGTTAGTAATACAACACGCACTGTTTCCATAGTAACCTGATAAAATTTTATTGTTGTCTATCTTTGTTACCATGGAATTAGTTGATATAGTACAGTTGTTCCCAGTTCGTTAGCATTATAACAAGTACTTTTTCCATAGTAACCTGATCAATGCTATTCTTGTCCACTCCTATTTACCATGGAAACTGTTAAATAGTGCAGATGTGTCCAGGAATATAACAAGACGTACTGTTTCCATGGTAACGTTTTTAAAACCTAATTGAAAGCGTGTGGATGCCGCAAGGCAGGCTACGAAGCGTGTCCAGAACTTTCTCCCGACTACTGTAGAGAATTTCACACTTCGCGGCTTCAATCAATCACAGTGAGGGTGGGAGGGAGGGAGGGTGTGACTGACTGACAGCCTCCGGGGGTACACACATACATACACACACTTGCATAATTAATCTTCACGGTCCTCGACTCTCCAGCGCCAGACCGAGAAAAGTTGGCAGCCCTGTGTATTGGCGGCCAGCTTCTGCTGCAGACAGTTCCTTTATTTGCAAATATCGGAATTTTACTGTACATCTTCTGCAGTCGGCCTGGACAAAGATAACATTGTCGGCGGACTCTAAAGGCCTCGTGTATCCCACATCTTCTGGACGTTGCTACCTTTTTTTGCTTTCTCTAGCACTTACAGAGAGGAAGTATTGTATATCCAGGTTTCATCAGTAATACATTTTTGAAGCTCCCTATATAATAAAAAGTCATTTCTAGTGAAAGCTTCTCTGTAGGTATGTGTCTGACTGTGAACAGCATAACGAAAAGTCGGAAAAATGCCACTCTTGGTATTGAATTTCAGTATATTCCACGCCCTTCAAGAAAGCGCCCCAACCCAAACTATTCATTAAATAGGAATCCTTTCATATATCTTCTTTTCTCAAAAACGAGTTTAACGATTTTCATTATATTTCTATGACAAATAAAATGTTGATATATCTTTAATTTTCCACATAGCAATCAGCTCTTAAAACATTTCACTATCGCTTAAAACCTACCATATTCCCCTTGGACCTCCCACCGTAAAAACTCCTTAGCATGGCTTCCTTCGGAATGGAAGTAAAGCCGATGGTCCCGTGTCGTAGATTTACGGTACGTAAAAGAACCTCAAGCTTGATAAAGAGGCCTCTGAGCAAAATTTCCGGTCTTTCCATGCCCAGTATAGAATGGGACGCTAACGACCACAGGAGTTGAAGAGCGTCCATAAATAAAACTCAATTTAATTGAATTTTCTTGCACCTACAAGAAATTTAGCAATAAGATTACATCTCAATATATGGATTAACATGAAGTAGATGGAGAGCAAGGGTTTGTAAAAATAGTTTGTACAAGAGTAGAGAAAGTCATGTGAGTGTAACATATCAGATTTTTTTATTATTAGTTTACACCTAACATGTTCGGCTAGTGACAGGACAACTTCTTGCCAATATACCCACTTGCAAAACCCGTCAAAGCATTTTAAACTTAAAACACCTGCTACATAAATATGTTTAAGATATTTTCATGACAAATGAAATGTATACCTCCAATTTTCTGGGAATGTCTCCAAAAGTATTCTTCATTGTGAACGACTTTTGGTAAACTGGTAAACCATAAGAGATAGATAAAATGTTACTACACAAAAAATGTAGATCGCGTTAAAATACACAATTTATGTTGTATATATATTTTTGTTGTTGAGTGAACCATTTTCGAGATATTGCTTATTATTCCCTTAAATTTTTCAATACTTATTTTCTCAAATGGGAATTCGTTATTCATTTTTTTGTCTTGGATATGCAAAGAGTATTAATCTGTGGCAAAGGGAATGGTGCTGCACCTAGCAACCAGCTATTAAGAGATATGTATGTGCTTAAAGGCTACTGTATTTCTATATTGCCCTTGTAAATATATATTCCCCTTACATCTACAAGAAAATTAGCAATAAGATAGAGTCTGCAAATGTTTATCTCGATTAACATGAAGTAGATGGAGAATAAGAGTTTGTAAAAATAGTTTGTACAGGGGCAGAGAAAGTCATGTGAGTGTAACACATCAGGCCTCATCTACAAACAAGTGGATCTTCCTTAATTCTTCAAAATCGTATGCTGGAATACATTTTGATGCATGGCAGAAGCTGTTTGGTTTGAAGTTTTAGCAAAGTGAGCCTCTAGCCATGCGTACGTGAGCACGTTTCCTGGAGTCTGTGAAGAGAGTGGATTTCCTTGACACACTGTGAAGTTGTACAGGCACATTTGAACAGCCATCAACAGTCAGCTTGATCTGGGATTTCGGGTAGCACAAAGTTCTTCTGGCAGTCATAGCTGAACATGCATCTTCTCTCAACCTTTTGTAGAATACATCTGCCCTCTTTCAGTGTACCATAAGCTGAAATCTTAGATCCACCTTTCCTTCTTCGGTCATTGAGCCTCGATTCCTGACTGAAGGTTAGCGCATCTTGAGCAAGCTTCAACGCTTGACGCGCCGTAACGAATATTAAAGCACTTACAGAAAATTCTTCTGTAGCACTCCTACTGAACCGGAATTTGTGGGTATTCTTTACTGAACATCTCATGTATCATTGCAATGCTAAGATCTGAACTAAGGTGCTGTCGTTCACAGTTCTTAGCTCTTGAGTAGTGGGCTTCGATTGGAATGAATTTGCTGATGTGACTTTTTACTCTTTGTTTTTTTTTGTCGGCAAATTTTTCAGATATGCGGTCTCCTCCTCTCTTTTCGGGTGAGTTACTGGATTTTTTAAGTCTTGGAACATAAACGTTGCAGCCTGTCTCTTCGCACTTGAAGTGTCGCAAAAGCTTCTCGGCTGACTGCTAAGTTTCCAGTGACGCCTTCTCTTCTTTTTGGTAAAACGTACTCTGTGCCGAAATTGAGAAAGGTTTTATGTTGTATTGTTATTTACATCACGCTTTGGGCGTCAATTTGAAGTTGTTATTTTGTTTCTGCCCCACGTATGGACGTCAATTTGAGAAGGTTATTGTTTTACGTATGGAAAAGCCGATTTGAAGTAGGAGTTGTATTGTATTTCAACTGTTGGGGAGCCGAACTTGAAGTAGTTGCAACCGCACGTATAGTACCCGGTAGCCTTCGCCCCAAATGTACTTTCAGGTGGCCTTTGCCCCAAGTTTAAATTATTAACTTTGTAATTCAACTGTTTCTTTAAATATTATATATTTATGTTTGCCTCGGCTGCGTCAGTATTATTGTTAGAGACACGTTTCTCTTAGCAGGGTTGTGGTGCGACTAAGAATGTAGGCTTACACAGATTATAATTTTACTTCACTCCTTTTATTAATACTTGATACGATTTAATTAACACTTCACTGATATAGAGAGCTGTGAGATTATTTTATTAATTATTTGCACTTTTTAACACGTAAACTATTTTTCGTCTCACACGAATACGTATTAAATCTCTTGAGGACACGTTTTGCGTCTGGTTAGTAACGCTGTCTGCAACCAACTTAATTGATATCAACCGCCTAAACTTGTAAATTTCTGTATTTCAAGTCTCTGATTGGCTATTCCTAATCCAATAGAATACCTTCATTTAACTAAAGCTTTTTCTGGTTTTTGATTGGCTATTTTTATAAACTGTCAATAAAACTACATTATTGCTTCCAAGAATCACAATTAACATTTAAGCTTTCTAATTCATTATTGCCTCAAGGTTACCTCATTGTTAGCAACTGTTAACCTATTATAATCACAGCTCCTACAATAATACAAACATATACAACGAATTTTACATACATTTTTATACATTGTTACATACACATATTGTTTTAAGGCGGGCTGTTATTGAATTTATATATTATATAATTAGATTGAAATTATTTAAGTGATAAAAATACTGCCTCAAAATGAACTCCGCCTTTTCAGTACTTTGTTTCGGCGTTGAAACTTAGACGTGTCGCAACATGAAATTATTTTGTGCAAGTAGTGATTTTTACTTAAAGTAAGCCTGATGAATTCTTCTGACATCTCGACAATTAAGTTCTTTACAGCGGAAGCCCTTTCCTTTGTGTGAACAGTTTGGCATTTTAGGAAATCCTTTGGGAGAGCACCTGAAGGACCAAAACTTGAAGTTTGATTAGGTTACGTAATACATTCATATTTATTTATATATTGTCAAAAATGACATTTCTTTTCAGGTTTGTGGACGTAGTTTCTTCTTACAAGGAACATTGATCTCCTTGCAATTTATTTTCGAGTTAAGATTTTTTGGTGTATTGTTTGCCTCCACAGGTTCAACATTTATGAACTGAGCCATGATGGCTACCACTTATATATTATTTGTACTGTTTTCACCCACATTCATCTTAAATAATCAATAATTACTCAATGCCATAGATCCTGCCCTGTACACATTAGTTAAAGTCAAACCCAACATTTAATTAACAAACCGTTGGTGTTATAGCCACATTGTGGCTTAAAGCAGTGTTGCCTACATAATTGTACGAAAAACAGTGCTACCAAAACGAAACCTAGTCTTAAAACTTGATTAATGTAAGGTTCTGATATTTTAACAGGTTTTGCATGTGTATCACATCTAATGGCCATGTTCTGATTGTTATTTAGCTGGTTTTGCAAGTGGTCTATTTTTAATAGGTTTTGAAAGTGTAGCCATTCCAATTTTGATAGGTTTAGTTAGAGGACGTGACTTTCTCATTGACATTTCAAGCAATTTTAGTGGGTTTCGCTAATGGATAACTTCAGAGACTTGAAGATCACACTGAGAACACTCGTGTATTAAACATCTTAGTTTTATTATTGCCATGAAGTTTAACTGGATTATTATAAACGGCATACCTTTATTGTTATAGGTCTTTGAAACTATACATTATGAAATCCTATTTTTAAGAGTTGCATGGTAATAAGCAATTCAGATTATGTAATATAATCCGTAGCTGGCCAGTTTTTAATGGGGAGTTTAAAACTTACAATCATTAAAAACATTTATTTTTCTTCTTTAACTAATCACGTTCTCATGTAGGTCTTGAAAGCCAATGCCTGAGGTCAGTAGCCTGTCGAGGAGCAAGCAAACTCTGGATAGCAGTATATCCAGGATGGGTAATCAACCCATTGCCTGAGGTCAGTAGCCTGTCAAGGAGCAAGCAAACTCTGGATAGCAGTATATCCAGGATGGGTGAACAACCCATTGCCTGAGGTCAGTAGCCTGTCAAGGAGCAAGCAAACTCTGGATAGCAGTATATCCAGGATGGGTAATCAACCCATTGCCTGAGGTCAGTAGCCTGTCAAGGAGCAAGCAAACTCTGGGTAGCAGTATATCCAGGATGGGTAATCAACCCATTGCCTGAGGTCAGTAGCCTGTCGAGGAGCAAGCAAACTCTAGATAGCAGTATATCCAGGATGGGTAATCAACCCATTGCCTGAGGTCAGTAGCCTGTCAAGGAGCAAGCAAACTGGATAACAGTATATCCAGGATGGGTAATCAACCCATTGCCTGAGGTCAGTAGCCTGTCAAGGAGCAAGCAAACTCTGGATAGCAGTATATCCAGGATGGGTAATCAACCCATTGCCTGAGGTCAGTAGCCTGTCAAGGAGCAAGCAAACTCTGGATAGCAGTATATCCAGGATGGGTAATCAGCCCATTGCCTGAGGTCAGTAGCCTGTCGAGGAGCAAGCAAACTCTGGATAGCAGTATATCCAGGATGGGTAATCAGCCCATTGCCTGAGGTCAGTAGCCTGTCGAGGAGCAAGAAAACTCTGGATAGCAGTATATCCAGGATGGGTGAACAACCCAATGCCTGGTATGGCGTTGAACAAGAAGAAGTTGAAATGTGATGAAAAGGATGATATGAAAATTCAAGGATCAATTTATCCAACTCAGCATTCGCCTAGCGACTGAGGAAAATCGGTAAAAAAATCTTCGGTCACGTTGGTCGGCCCCGGGATTTAAATTCGAGATCTCCTAAATGGGAGTTCCACACGTTGCTACGGCGCTGCCTTACTTATTATTAAAAACACAATTATTGAAATTAAAAGTTGATGGAATTGCTTTCTTGTTGCTAATAACAGATGTACTGTTATTAGAGATGGAAGTGTAGGGTGTCGATGTACATTGCCTTGTGGGCTATGGATTCCGCAATTTGTTGATTATTCCCGAATGATGCTGTTCATTAATTTGTTACTCTATCGATAGTTTGGTCAAAGAAGTTGTGTGCGGAGACATGTTTAATTGCAAATTTTAATATTGAAACCGGCAACAGAATTTGTGTTGGCAACGCATAGCGGAAGCCTTATATTATCAGCAGGAAGCTCTTGATTATCGGGACCATGAGGTAATATGATCATTATTTTCGATATAATTGCAAACATTTAGATGCAGGTAAATGGAATTTAAATCTAGAACATAGAACGTCAACCCGGCCTGAAAAATCTCTCAGAGTTAAGGGTAGTGTTGCGATAAAAGGTGAAAATGACTCAGATAATACCAGAAAGGATCAAGAATCCGCTTGTTGAAACACTCCCCAAGATTGGCGGAATGTAGGCAGGCAGTTTTGCCTGTCAGTGTACAAGTCTGTGTAGATGTAAACAATAGAGAACTCTCAGAGTTGTTTACGCCTGCTATCAAGAGCTCTCTCTCAGCTGCTCGCAACTTCTTTCTGATATCCGCAGTTTTCAACTTTACATCTCAAGAGTCGACTCAAAAACTTTCGTTAAATGCTGTTGGCAGCAATGTAAATAGCTCCGCCGCTTTTTATTTTGTATCCCCAATTCAGGGAAAGGAAACAGTTCATTGGAGGAGGTTTTCATTTGAATAAAAAACATCTTTTGATAAGTTTTGGATTCTCATTAATTTGTGTTCCGCTTACTGCAATGCATGATCGATACATCTTTTATTTTCATGCAGCTTCCACAAAGTATTCCTACCAAAGCGTATTTTTACTTTCTCTACTACGTATAGTAAAGAGGGGAAGTATTGTATTCCACCCAAAAATTCTATACCGAGATTCCACCGGAAATACATGTTTTTCAGACATGTCTGTGAACAGCATAACTCAGAAACGAACAGTCGGATAAACACCAAACTTTGTATTTAGGTTCAGTATCTTCCAGAGATGCGACACGAAGGTTTTGCCCCACCCCAGATTACCCTTTACATGGAACATTTTTCGAAAATTTTAATTTTCTCAAAAATGGCTCTAACGATTTTGATTAAAATATCATATGTTTTGGATATTTTCATGACAAATAAAATGTATATCGAATTTTCTGGGAATGTTTCCAAAAGTATTCTTCATTGTGAACGACTTTTGCATAACTGGTAAACCATAAGAGATCTAGATTCGCGTTAAAATACACAATTTATGTCATGTACATTTTTTGTGTTGAGTGCACCATTTTAGACATATTGCTTGTTATTCCTTTAAATTTTCCAATACTTATACTTTTTCTCAAATTCGTTATTCATGTTTTTTTCTCCTGGTAAACAAAAGAGAATGGAATACGCCACATAGCAACCAGCTCTTAAAATATTTGACTATCGCTTAAAACCTAGCAATTCCCCTTGCATCTACAAGAAAATTAGCAATAAGATTAACATCTCGATTAACATGAAGCATATGGAGAATAAGCGTTTGTAAAAATAGTTTGTACAAGAGTAGAGAAAGTGATGTGACTGTAACACGTCAGATATTTATATCTACTTCATGTTAATCAAGTGAACGTTTACATAAGTAGTTGCATTTAACTGTACAAGAACACTAAAGCGATAGTCAGCTGCTTAAAAGCGAAGGTGTATGCTGGCCTTGAAATCCCATACCTTTTCATGTAATTGCGAGAAACAATTGAATAGCGACACTTTAAAAATGACAAAGCGTTGGAAAATTCAAAGCAATAACAATGATCTCCTCGGAAATGGCTGACTCCACAAAAGAGTTATTTTAAATAAAGTATGTTTTTAAAGCTGTCTACATTATTTGTGCATTTCTCATGGTTTACAGGTTATACAAAAGTCACTCAGAAGGAGGACTTCATAGCCAACTCCAGAAAATAAAGGATACATATTTTATTTGTCACGTAAGTATGTTATATACGTGTTGTTTTAATCAAAATCGTTAAACATTTTTGAGAAATAAAAAAAATGACGTAACATTTTCCATTTAAAGTGTAGTTTGAGTTGGGTGAAATTTCTTGAAAATCTTCGTGTCGCATTTTTCGGAGATACTGAAGTTGCGTACCAAGTTTTGTATTTAACCGACTCTGCATTTTTGAGTTATGTTGTTCACACAACGCGTCTTTCTAAAATTCCTCGTTTTTAATCAAGGGCCTTCAAAACATCTATTTCCAGAGAAATCACGATATCGAATTTTTGGGTGAAATACGGTACTTTTTCTACCCAGGTACACTGACGTCGATAAAAAGTGGCACATTTCCCTAGATCGCGTTGGTATTTTTCCTCCGTAAGGTTTGCACCTGCTCGAAACCAACCTCTGACTCCATCCAGCCGGTATGAATTCTCTAAGCGACTGGCCCGAAGAACAATTCAGGGACACAATTTCTAACCAAGAACGATAAGCGAAGAGAAGGCGTGGTTCGAAAATGGCATCCATAATTTTTTTTGCTATGATTGCTACACGAGGAAAGGCTAAACCAAAACAAGATTGATCTTCCAGAGGAAGGTGTAAAGGATTATTATTTTCATCTGTCATTAAAGTGGACGATGTTTATATGAGAGCCTTCATCAGCGATATGAAGACGAAGATTAAAGTCACTGCCGCCATCGAACGGCAGTAAGAAAACGGCAGCTTATCATGAAAATACTAGGTTTATGTGTATTAAAAGGACAAAAAAACAAAACATTGTTAACCATCATCTTTATTTGAGATTTTTTATTATATCATATTTACTGCGCCAAAATTCCACGAAGTCTTGTCTTAACTTTACTTCGCTAGTGAGAACATGGACAACTTGCTTGTAACGTTGCACTTCGGCCATATTTTGTGTGTGGTAAAGTACCCTGCCAATCCAGTGGTTAGAATTAGAATTATGCTCAGCAAATGGTGGTCATACTGGCAGAGGGTGGAACTAGATTTTACATTGCACACAGACAGCTGTGTTGCATCATGGGCCACTTTATATGCACGCCATTGTGTGTATTAAAGGTAAAGGTAGGAACTAACGGAGGGGCCCCTCGAAACCGGGGCAGAGCACCGCACGCAGTCCAGTCGGCCCCTGCTTCTACTAGTGACCCTTGAGGTAAGAGATCTAAAGGCGAGAGATCCTGATGACGACGGGCGCAAGTACAGACGGGGTACCTAATGTTTCCATATTGAATGCAGTCGACGCCGTTCGTTCCTGCCCACAAGCCACCGGCAGCCCGGAGCCCAGCAGCGACGCCAGGGAAGAAACCCTTACAGAGCTCACAACCACTCAACATCCTCGCCTGGTCAGACAGTGAAACAGGTGATAAGGCAGCTTATAAGTACAGAAAAATGAGAGGGAGGAAAGTCGTGGTAGAAGATGAACCACCCCAGCATTCGCCTGTCGCTCCGGAGAAACCACGAAAAATTGGTCGCCGGGGATCGACCCCGGGTCCTCCCGTTCGGCTCAGCACACGTGAAAATAAAAACCACATCCCCTTACTTAGAGCGTGTATCCAGGTAACACGAGATTGCATGGCACACGTACAACAGCTGTTTCAACGTACGACGAGCTGTTCGCTAATTTCGTGACCTTTACATCTGATACGTTTTGATGTGCACCATGTCAAAGAGATTACAGCGATATAACACACACATTCAGTAGAGAAAGAAAGGTTTATCTTCTGTGCTTTTTGGCCTTTAATATATCTCCACACAGGCAGCTGTTACCACGTGCTTCAAAAACGTTTTCCGAACTCTCCCGCCGTTCCAAAACAACGCTATTTCTGACAACAGATATAGATTTCTCCCAAACCATAAACCTTCACATTCATTTAACTCTCTCTACTTCTTACCTGTGGTACTGTACGAAAATTCAATTTCAATAAGACGGTGAGGTAAGTCACGTTATTCTAGCTCTGAAGTTCCACATGTGTATGAAATGATGATAAACAAAATAAAGACGAGTTAGAACTTAAAAATGACCCAGAATTGGAAAATTCAAAACTATAACAACGAATATGTTGGAAATGCCTGGTGCCACAAAACATTTATTTTAAATAAGTTAGGTCTTTAATACAAATCTAAATGTTTGTGTATATTGTGACGCAGCGACTATGGCCTAAGGTTATCGGGAGTTTGGCACCATGCAGTCGGAATAAACAACGATAACTGCCGCTCACCAGCGTAAACACTAGACGCGCTATCGGCAGATAACTATAACCTACTGAAGCTACTTCTCCCTGCCCCCTCCTTCAGAAAATGTGTCGAAATAGTTCCAGAGCGATCGAGAACCATGTGGAAAGATACCACTGACTATATAAGCGAGCGCTCTCGCGGGAGTCAGTCACTGTGAGTTGAGTTGCGCCGGTCAGTTATTAAGCGAACGAGTTGCTGTCGAGTGTGCAGGGAGAGCTAGTGCGGAGCGACGGATTGTGGAGGTCTGTGTTCGACTCCCGAGTGAAGTGAGCTTTCCGGCTACGTCACGAGCGGAGTGAAGGAACAGAGGATTGAAGTAGTTCGCCTTAGTAAAGTGTTAGTCAACTTTTAATGAAGTTGGGCTAGATTAGAACTTGGAACAGTGACAGAGAGAACTGAGAGAAGTGAAGATTGAAAAACTGGACGAAATCACAATATGGTTTTTCATTTATATAAAAGCATACACAATTCATTTAGAGTGAAAGGAGTCCACAGGCTATTGCCAGAAAATTCAGAATATACGTTTCATTTGTCGTGCAAATATGATTAATATATGGGATTTGAGGCAGTATTTTTAACACTTAAATATGTTAATCAAATTATATAAATATAAATTTGAATAACATCCCGCCTTAAAGCAATATGTGTATGTAACAATATCTAAAAAGCGTATATAACAGTCATTATATGTGTTTATATTATTGTATCCATGTGTAATAATGTTATGTGAATGTATTATGTAATTTAATAATGTAGGAGCTGTGAGAATAATAGGTTAAAAGTTGCTAACAATGAGGTAACCATGAGGCAATAATGAGTAAGGAAGTTTAAATGCTACTAGTCAGTATTAGAGCAGCAATAATGTAAATTTTGAGACAGTTTATAAAATAGCCAATCAAAACCAGAAAAACCTTTAGTTAAATGAAGGAATTCTATTGGAGTAGGATTAACCAATCAGAGACTTGAAATACAAAAATTTACAAGTTTAGACGGTTGAAATCAATTCAGTTGCCTGCAGACAGTGATAGTAACCGGATTGAAGATGCGTCCTCGAGAGATTTATTACGTATTCGTGTGAGACGAAAATAGTATACGTGTTAAAAAATGTAATTAATTAATTAATAAAAGGAATCTCACAGCTCTGTATATCAGTGAAGTGCTATTTAATTTGTCAAGGATTAATAAAAAAAGGAGTGAATTAAAACTTATAAATCTGCGTAAGCCTACATTCTTGTCGCATCACGCCCTGCCAAGACTTCCATGTCTCTAACAATAATACTGACGCATCCGAGGCAAACATGAATATATAATATTTAAAGAAACAGTCAAACTACAAAGCTAACATTTTTTTTATACTTGGGGCAAAGGCCACCTGAAAGTACATTTTGGGGCGAAGGCCACCGGAAACTGTTTACCATACGTGCGGTTGCAACTACTTCAAGTGTTCGGCTCCCCAACATTTGAAATATAATACAACTCCTTCAATACAAACTACTTCACATTGACGCCCAAAGCGTGTTGCAAATAACGTAAACGACTATCTTCTTCAAATTGGCGTCCATACGTAGAGCTAAATAAATAAACAACTCCAACAAAACACCTACTTCAGATTTTAGTGAAAATCATTGGATTCTTTTTGAGAAAATAAAAACTTTTTCCGACTAAAGTTTAGCTAGAGTGTGAAATTGTCTTGAAAATCTTCGTGTCACATACTGGGAAGATGCTGAACTTAAATAGCAAGTTTCGTTATTGAGTTAGGCTGTTCACACACACACCCATCGAGAATGACAGTCGAGATCGTGAAGGCACGGACTAGTGAAGGGGAGGTGTTTGGTTGAAAAAGTCGCCAGGATCGTACGGCTCACTGAGGTTTATCCCAGGTTTCCCTAAAGCCTCATAACTTGCAAATACAGTGGCGGTATCGTGAACTTAGGTCTGGAAGATTTCCTTTCTCAAATTTCATTTAATTTCATGTGTCATCAGGGTCCACCGCCCCTTGCTGAATGTAGTAGAATGGAGCATTAAACACTAGACATACTCAGACATTAAAAAGGCTTTTCTGATACCTCAAAACATGTATTTCCGGTGAAATCTCGGTGTGGAATTTTTGGGTGGAATGAAATATTTTCTCCATTTACTTAAGATAAGGCGGCAACATTTGTGGTCCGCATTAGCGAGGCCTAAGGATCGCTCTCCGCCGACCGCCCGCTCTGGTTAGTGGGTTTTTCGTGGTTTCACCTGGTAGACAGGCCCACACTGGGGTGGTTCATCTTCTACCAGACTCTCCTGTACCCATCATCTTCACTGTCATCTGTTTCAGGGTTGTAGGACCAGGCGACGGTGTTCGGCGGGTTGCGGCTGGGCGGTGGCTTGCGCTCTGTAAAGGTTTCCTCCCTAGCGTCGCTGCGTTACCGCTCAGGTCTCTCTTCCGAGTGGGCTCCGCCCCGGGGACCATATAGGTTGGTGGCTTGTGTGCAGAGACTGGGAGGCGTCGTATGCGTTATATCTGGAAACGTTAGGGACCCCGTCCATGCTTGTGCACGTCGGCATCCAGATCTGGTAGCCCTTCGGGTCTCTTCCTTATCATCCCTCCCTCCTAGGAGTAGGAGGCGAAAAGGACCTTACGGCCCACTTGCGTTGTTCTGCCCCTGCTTAGGGGCCCGCTCCGTGATACGTAGTTTGCTTTTTACTTAAGATAAGTAGTAAATATTAAGTAGATAAACAGTATTATTTCTGATGTTTAAATGTCACATGGCATGTACATTTGAGGCAATATTTTTAACACTTAAAATTTTTCACACTTAAATGATTGCAGTCTAATTATATAATATGTAAATTCAATAACAGCCCGCCTTAAAGCAATATGTGTATGTAATAATTTGTAAAATATATGTAACAGTCATTGCATATGCTTATATTATTTTATCCATGTATAATAATGTTATGTGAATATATTACGTAATTTAATAATGTAGGAGCTGTGAGAATAATAAGTTAAAAGTTGCTAACAATGAGGTAACAATGAGGTAACCTTGAGGCAATAATGGGTAAGAAAGTTTAACGGTACTACTTGTGGTTCTTGGAGTAACAATAATGTAATTTTAGTGACAGTTTATAAAATAGCTAATCAACAACCAGAAAAAGCTTTAGTTAAATGCAGGTATTCTATTGGAGTAGGATTAGCCAATCAGAGACTTGAAGTACAGAAATTTACAAGTTTAGACGGTTGAAATCAATTCAGTTGCCTGCAGACAGTGCTCATAACTGGATGCGTTGCTTGTGCGTCCTCGAGCTATTTAATACGTATTCTGCGAGACAAAATATAGTTTACGTGTTAAAAAGTGCAAGTAATTCATAAAAGAATCTCACAGCTCTCTATATCAGTGAAGTGTTATTTAAATTGTGTCGAGGATTAATAAAAGGAGTGAAGTACAAATTATAATCTGTGTAAGCCTACATTCTTGTCGCACCACAACCCTGCTAAGAGAAACGTGTCTATCAAATACTGACGCAGCCGAGGCAAACATAAATATAATATTTAAAGAAACAGTCAAAATACATTTGGGGCTAAAAATAACATAATAAATAACTTCTTCAAATTGGCTCCCAAAACTTGAGGCAAACAACGTAAAATAACAATAACGAAACAAATCTTTTTCAAATTGCAGCGAGTGGGAGAAACGGATGGAAAGTAAATGATAATAATACTGGTATAGGAAAGAATAAGGCGAATGCCATGACTTTTTAAAATGCGTGTTTAATTGCGAAAAGTTGATGCTCATTTAGATGGCAATATCACCATTTCATTCTGTTATTTGTCAATTACCCGACGGGGTGTGCTGTTTATGTGTTGGAGACAAATATTTATTTTACCTGAGAAAAACAAATTGTAAATACTCATTTATTACAAATGGATGCTGGAACAGAAACCAAAGCCGCCTGATAAATGTGTACGATAAAACGCGCTTCCTCCAATCACAGAAATATGCCTGCCCTCTGGTGCAAAATACTCCAACTTGTGAAAAAGTTAGTCAATAAATAACTTTTTATCAGCTAGCTCTGCCTAGCGGCTAGAATAATAATTAATGCTAGTGTGTCTACGTTCTTTGCGATAGGTGTATCTACCATTTGGATCACGTCAGGTTGCATTGTAGGTACTTTGTTCTCTTCAATTTATATTCGTTTGAACTTTCTGAATAGCTGCTCTCGGCTATCTTGGTATTACATGAATCTGTCAATGTTATCAAAACGTTTTTAGCAGTTTATTAAAACTGGACTCCACTTTTGACTTCGCCCGAACGGGCTATTTAGCCTAAACCTTCAAGAGAATGATGATTAAACATGGAAAGGAATCCGCAATTTATACTCGCAAATGTTAGATTCTCTCCCATTTACCTTAGGTACGTAGAGGAAGTATGCTGTTTAAACTAAACGTTCCATGGCGTATGTTGCCATAAAAGTATCGTCTGTAATATGGGCGTAAACGAAACGGCAGACAAGTGTCAAAACTTCGAATTTAAATTCAGTGTCCTCAAATACGTGACTCGAAAATTTTGAAGAAAATCTCTCCACAACAAACTACCCTTTAAAAGTTTGCATTAAAATGCTTTCCTCCAAAAACTACCTCTAGAGATTTTTATTAAAATCCTATGTATTTAAGATATTTCCAGCCACTAATGGAATGTGTATTCTAAATTTTGTATGAATAGCCCGTAAAATCCTCTACATCGGACGGAATTTTACTAATTTTGCACAACAGGTAAGCCATAAAAGATAGACATGAACATACTACAAAAAAAATCTGATCTCTTGCGCTGAGGCAGTATTTTTAACACTTAAATAATTTCAATCTAATTATATAATAAATATATAATTCAATAACAGCCCACCTTAAAGCTATATGTGTACGTAACAATATATAAAAAGTGTATATATTACAACCATTGTATATGTTTATACTATTGTATACATGTAATAATGTTATGTGAATGTATTACGTAATTTAATAATGTAGGAGCTGTGAGAAAAATAGGTTAAAAGTTGCTAACAATGAGGTAACAATGAGGTTACCTTGAGGCAATAATGAATTTGAAAGTTTAACAATACTGCTTGTAATAATTGGAAGCAGTAATGTAATTTTATTGACAGTTTATAAAACAGCCAATCAACAACCAGAAAAAGCTTTAGTTAAATGAAGGTTTTCTATTGGACTAGAATTAGCCAATCAGAAACTGAAATATAGCAAAATTTACTAATTCAGAGTTCAGTTGCTTGTAGACAGCGCTCATAACTGGACGCGTTGCTTGTAGACAGTGTTCCTAACCGGATTAAAATGCGTCCTCGAGAAATATAATACGTATTTTGTGTGAGACAAAAATTGTTTACATCTTAAAAAGTGCAAGTAATTAATTATAAAAATCTCACAGCTCTCTATATCAGTGAAGTTGTATTTAAATCGTGACAGGATTAATAAAAGGAGTGAAGTAAAATTATAATCTGTGTAAGCCTACATGCTTCAGTCGCGCCACTCCCTGCTAACACATCTATATCTCTAAAATAAATACGGACGCAACCGTGGCAAACATAAATATATAATATTTAAAGAAACAGTCAAATTACAAAGTTAATATTTTTAAACTCCGGGCAAAGGCCACAGGAAAGCACATTTGGGGCGAAGACTACTGGAAACTTATTACCATACGTGCGGTTGCAACAACTTCAAGTTAGGCTCCCCAACAGTTGAAATGAAATTCAAATCCTTCAATACAACTTCTTCAAATTGGCTCCCAAAGCGTGGGGCAAAATAACAATGTAAAAATAACAATGCAACAAAATAACTTCTTCAGCGCTTACATGAGTTTCTCTACTCTTGTACAAACTGTTTTAACAAACCCTTATTCTCCATCTACTTCATGTTAATCGAGATGTTAATCGTATTGCTAATTTTCTTGTAGATGCAAGGGAATTGGTAGGCTTTAAGCGATAGTCAAATAGTTTAAGAGCTGGTTGCTATGTGGAGTATTCCATTCTCTTTGTATTGCCAGGACATAAGAAAAGGATTAACGAATTCCCATTTTGAGGAAAAATATTGAAAATATCAAACAAATAACAATGAATATCTCGGAAATACTTCACTCGGCAAAATAAATGTATATGACATAAATTGTGTCTTTTAACGAGATCTACATTTTTTGTGCAGTAAAATTTTGTCTATCTCTTATGGTTCACCAGTTATGCAAAAGACGTGCACAATAAAGAATACTTTTGGAGACATTGCCAGAAAATTCAAGATATACATTTTATTTGTCATATAAAATTCTTTAATATATGGTATTCTAATTAAAACAATTATCCATTTTTTTGAAAATAAACAATGTCAGAAAGTGCTTCAGTTTACAGTAGTTGGGAGTGAAGCATTTTCTTTAAAATATTCGTGTCGTATGTTATAAGATACTGAACCTAAATGCCAAATTTGGTATTTACCCGACTTTTAGTTTGAGTTATAATGTTCAAAGGCACACACACACACATAGATTTTGTTCTAAAAATGCTTTATTTTGGACTCAAAGGGCCTCAAAACATGCATTTCCGGTGAAATCTATATGGACTTTTGGGTGGAATGCAATACTACCTACTATTTACGTGGTAGAGAAATAAATATACGAACACTGGGTACAGAAAGTAATTGAGAATGTAACACTTCAGATTTATTTTGTAGGATAAACCATTTCAGATATATGTTTTAAGTGCTAAGTTGCCATTCATTTGTTTCCAATGACATCGTGCAAAAGTAGGAATTTCAAAGCCAGTATCCCGTTTTCTGCTAACGTTTCTCCCGATTAAACAGAAATATAAGATTTTAAAGATTATCTTATAGAAGAATCGGCAGAGAAAGTCATGTGAATGTCGTTTCCTAACTCAGTTCTATTGTCTAGCAAAAGTTTTTACGGTTTTAATTTTTAATGCTGAAGTATGTAACAGTTGTTGTGAAGTTTTTGTGTTTGTGAGCACCGTCCCAATTTATGAGCTGCGGTGACGGGGTTTTTATTGCTCCCCGGGGCCCCTTAACCATAACCCCCGAGTTGAACTAACTGCTAGTAATACAAAATACTATTCACTGTATTTTAAGAGTTTGAACAAGAGCGACACAACAGGTCTGTAATTTCCTGGTGCACTTAACCAGACAGACCAGGTCACCCAGACACAATTCTGTCGCGTCTGTGCTTACCATCACATGACTGTCTCTACCCTCTATCGCTTATTAGTGGGCAAACAAATGATTCTTAAAATAAGTTTATTTTCCTATCTACTTCATTTTAATCCAAATAAACCTCTGCAGAAATAGCTACATTACACATTTCGTTATAGATACAAAGAGAACAGCGATAGTCAAATGTTTAACAACTGAACGCTATATGCTGGCCTTAAAATTCCATACTGTTTCCATGACAACACGAGAAACGTGAAAGTCGATAGGACTTAGAAAGAATGCCTTATGTATTGAACAGCTTGATTAATAACGAATATCTCGAAAAATGCTGACGCCTCAAAATGAAATAAACTGTGTTTTAAACAGATATACATTTTTTGTGTATACTTTTCATCATCGCTTAACGCTTAGGGTTACACAGGATTATATGAATTTCCTTCCGAATGAAGAGGAATTCACCGGATATTTTCAGGAAATCCAAGATACACATTTTATCTGTCATGTAAATATCTTTAGTAGGTATATGCTATTTTAATCAGAAACGTTTCAGCCATTTTTCAGAAAACAATAAAATTCGAAAATTGTTCCATGTAAAGGGTAGTTTGGGTTCAGGGATCTTCTTGAATATCTTCGTGTTCCATCCTTTGAAGGTATCAAGTTTGGTATTTATCTGACATTTCGTTTTTGAGTTATGCTGTTAATAGACACATACACACAAAGTACCTTTTCTAAAAAATGACTCCTTTTATTCACGGGGCCTCAAAACATGTATTTCGGTGAAATATCGATACCGAATTTTTGGGTGGAATACACTACCTTCTCTGTGTACCTACTGTGTACGTGGTAAAGAAATTAAAAGAAATCTGATGTGTTACACTCACATAGCTTTCTCTACTCTTGTAAAACTATTTTTACAAACGCTTATTCTCCATATGCTTCATGTTAATCGAGACGTTAATCTTATTGCTAATTTTCTTGTAGATGCAAGGAGAATTGGTAGCCTTTAAGCGATAGTCAAATGTTTTAAGAGCTGGTTGCTATGTGGCGCATTCCATTCTCTTTGCATGTCCAGGACATAAAAAGTGGATAACCAATTTGAGAAAAAGTATCAGTATTGACAAATTTAAGGGAATAACAAGCAATATCTCGAAAATGGTTCACTCAACAACAAAAATGTATATGACATAAATTGTGTATTTTAACGCGATCTACTTTTTTGTGCAGTAAAATTTTGTCTATCTCTTATGGTTTACTAGTTATGCAAAAGTCGTTCACAATGAAGAATACTTTTGGAGACATTCCCAGAAAATTCGAGATATACATTTCATTTGTCATAAAAATATCTTAAGCATATGATATTTTAATCAAAATCGTTAGAGCCATTTTTGAGAAAATTAAAATTTTCGAAAAATGTTCCATGTAAAGCGTAATCTGGCGTGGGGGTATGTTCTTGAAAACCTTCGTGTCGCATCTCTGGAAGATACTGAACCTAAATACCAAGTTTTGTGTTTATTCGACTGTTCATTTCTGAGTTATGCTGTTCACAGACACACACAGACATTTTTCCAAAAATGCTTTTTTTTTGGATTCAGGGGGTCTCAAAACATGTATTTCCGGTGAAATCTCGGTATCGAATTTTTGGGTGGAATACAATACTTCCCCTACTTACTATACGTAGTAGAGAAAGGAAAAAAAAAAACTGGTGTGTATGTGTGTGCATGCGAGCGCGTGGGCGTGTTGTGAACGGCGTAACTGAAACCGAAAAATCGCATAAATATGAAACTTGGTATTTGTGTTCAGTATTTTCCAAGGATGCAAGAAAATCCCCCACCCCAAACTGTCGCCTAAATGGAACGTTTCTTGAAATTTTTAATTTTCTTAAAAATGGACTTTACGATTTTGATTAAAATACGATTCATTAAAGATATTTACATGACAAATAAAATGTATATCTTAATCGTTTTGCAATAGTTTGTGAAGTACTGTTCATTCTGAAGGAATTTTGTTTAGTCTTGTAAAGCTTTCAAACTTAACGTTAGAGGAAGGCGAACTTAAGGGGAAAATCAGATCTCTTTAAAACAGACAATTTATTTCAAATTACCTTTCTTTTGGCTTAAGGCTTTTTTTTAAACATATTCATTAATAATGGTTTGAGTTGTTCAATTCTTTTTAAGTCCTGTCAATTTTCGGTTGTTTCTCGCGATGTCTTGGAAAGAGTGTGGAATTTTAAGGCCAGCATATAACGTCGAGTTTTTAAATATTTAACTGTCGTTATTCTCTTTGTATATATATGTATATATATACATATATAAATGTGTAATGCAGCTATTTCTGCAAAAGGTTTATCTCGATTAAAATGTAGATGAAAAAAAATCCTTCATAAGAAGAGTTTGTATACCCACTAATATATGATAGAGGGTACAGAAAATGATGTGAATGTAGTAGCACTTCATGCTATTCGAGGTAAACGTTTAGGTTCATTACACATTTCGGTTGGTATAAATGGTATACAGGACACTGAAGAGATAATGGTTTAAAAACTAGGTCACTATATACCCACTTTGAAACTCCATTCGCTATGGATGATCACAAGAAACAACAGAATGGCGATCTAGCATTGCAAAGAGAGTGCGATAATGTAATAAAATTTCATCCAGCGAATGGCGTATGAGATTCGATTCCCGTTCAGCACCCTGAGGTGTAGGTAGTTATTTCTTGGCTTTCCCAGGAGGGTGGGGAAATGCTGGTGTAGATAATAGGTGTGCCACCCTCACTTCCTATGTAGACGTGGGCGTGCATTTGTTTCTTTTATAACGTTGAATCTTCTGCCCGAACTTGCCAGTGAGGATGCTCAATCTGGTAAGGTTAGGGGCCCCGCTGCGCTGAGCCTGCAACCCTTCGTACTTTCACGCTTATTCCCTTCCTCCCGTAGGTTTAGTAGACGCAACAGTCCTAGTCTTGGCCGCAGTGTTTATAAGTCCTATTCCTATCCTTTCTACTAGAAAATTCAAACGAATGTTTCAGAAATGTTTAATACCACAAAATTTATTTGAAATAATTTGTGTGTTTTAGCGAGATCTACGCTTCTTATGTATCAAACATATGCCAAAGTAATTTAGAATCAAGAGAACTTCACAGGCTATTCCAAGAAAATTCAGGATACACATTTGAATTGTCACGAAATTAAATTGTTTTATTTATGGACGCTCTTAACTGCTGAAGCCCTTAGCATCCCATTCAATATTGGACGTGAAAGACCGGTAATTTTGCACAGAGACCTCTTTATCAGGCTTGAGGTTGTGGCAGTATTTTTAACACTTAAATGATTTCAGTCTAATTGTATAATATGTAAATTCAATAACAGCCCGCCTTGAAGCAATATGTGTATGTAATAATTTGTAAAATGTATGTAACAGTCATTGTATATGCTTATATTATTGTATCCATGTGTAATAATGTTATGTGAATATATTACGTAATTTAATAATGTAGGAGCTGTGAGAATAATAAGTTAAAACTTGCTAACAATGAGGTAACCTTGAGTCAATAATGAGTAAGAAAGTTTAACAGTACTACTTGTGATTCTTGCAGTAACAATAATGTAATTTTAGTGACAGTTTATAAAATAGCCAATCAACAACCATAAAAAGCTTTAGTTAAGTGAAGGTATTCTATTGGAGTAGGATTAGCCAATCAGAGACTTGAAATACAGAAATTCACAGGTTTAGACGGTTGAAATCAATTCAGTTGCCTGCAGACAGTGCTCATAACTGGATGCGTTGCTTGTGCGTCCTCGAGAGATTTAATACGAATTCGTGTGAGACGAAAAATAAGTTTACGTGTTAAAAAGTGCAAGTATTAAATAAAGGAATCTCACAGCTCTCTGTATATCAGTGAAGTGCTATTTAATTTGTGTCAAGGATTAATGAAAAGGAGTGAATTAAAACTTATAATCTGTGTAAGCCTACATACTTCAGTCGCACCACAACCCTGCCTAAGAGAAACGTGTCTCTAATAATATTTCTGACCCAGCCGAGGCGAACATAGATATAATATTTAAAGAAACAGTCAAATTACAAAGCTAATATTTTTGTTAAACTTGGGACAAAGGCCACCTGAAAATACATTTGGAGCGAAGGCTACCGGAAACTGTTTACTATACGTGGGGTTGTAACTACTACAAGTTCGGCTCCCCAACAGATGAACTATAATACAGCATCTATAAATTGAGGTCCATACGTGTTGCAAACCTACAATGACAAAACATCTTCTAATTGGCTCCCAAAACGTGGGGCTAATAAATATCTACTTCAAGCTTCTTTTATGCGCCGTAAATCTACGACACGGGACCACCGGCATTACTTCCCTTCCGAAGAAATCCATGCTAAGGATTTTTACGTGTTTGCTTTCTGCAGTAATAAGTAGAGGACGTATTGTATTCCACCCAAAAATCAAATATCGATATTTCCCTGGAAATACACGTTTTGAGATTTGCAGAATCCCAAAAGGAGTCATTTTTACAAAATGTACCTGTGTGTAAAACTGAGTTTTATTTAAGATGCTCTCCAACTACTATGGTTCTTAGCGTACCATTCTATATCGGAAATTTTGCTCAGAAGCCTCTTTATCAGGCTTGAGGTTCTGCCGTGAATCTACGACACTGGACCACCGACTTTACTTCCCTTTCGAAGGAAGCCATGCCAAAGATTTTTACGCCCGAAAAAATCCATCGCTCTCCAACGGGTTTGAATCCGCGACCTTGGGGAAAAAACACATGTCTCCGCCCGTCCGTGTACCATACCACCTTACTGTGTCACATGTTCACATAGACCTTAGTGCTAGACAACTGCACCTCTGCATCTATACGTGACGGGCAAATACAGCTTCGACAAATGTCCACAGAAGCCCTTAGTGCCAGGCAACTACACGTCTGCCTTTATATGTGACGGGTAGATGGCAGCTTCGCCACGTGTGCAGAGGGGCCTTTGTGCTATGCAAGTGCATTTCCGCTTCTATAGATATGTGACGGGGAAATACAGGTTCGACACATGTCCACTAAGGCCTTAGTGTTAGGCAGCTGCACCTATGGTTTTATACATGACAGGCAGATGGCAGCTTCGACACGTGTCCACAGAGGCCTTAGTGCCGGGCAACTGTACCTCTGCTTCTATAAGTGAAGGGCGAATGGCAGCTTCGATATGTATCCATAGAGTCCTTAGTGCCAGGCAACTGTACCTCTGCTTCTATACGTGATGGTCAGATGATAGCTTCGACACATGCCCTCAGAGGCCTTACTATGAGGCTTCTATACGTGAAGGGCGAATGGCAGCTTTGACATGTGTGCATAGAGGCCTTGGTGCCAGGCAACTGTAACTCTGCTTCTATAAGTGAAGGGCGAATGGCAGCTTCGATATGTATCCATAGAGACCTTAGTGCCAGGCAACTGTAACTCTGCTTCTATAAGTGAAGGGCGAATGGCAGCTTCGACACGTGTCCACAGAGGCCTTAGTGCGGGCAACTGTACCTCTGCTTCTATAAGTGAAGGGCGAATGTCAGTTTCGATATGTATCCATAGAGACCTTAGTGCTAGGCAACTGTAACTCTGCTTCTATAAGTGAAGGGCGAATGTCAGTTTCGATATGTATCCATAGAGACCTTAGTGCCAGGCAACTGTACCTCTGCTTCTATACGTGATGGTCAGATGATAGCTTCGACACATGCCCTCAGAGGCCTTAATATGAGGCTTCTATACGTGAAGGGCGAATGGCAGCTTTGACATGTGTACATAGAGGCCTTGGTGCCAGGCAACTGTAACTCTGCTTCTATAAGTGAAGGGCGAATGTCAGTTTCGATATGTATCCATAGAGACCTTAGTGCTAGGCAACTGTAACTCTGCTTCTATAAGTGAAGGGCGAATGTCAGTTTCGATATGTATCCATAGAGACCTTAGTGCCAGGCAACTGTAACTCTGCTTCTATAAGTGAAGGGCGAATGTCAGTTTCGATATGTATCCATAGAGACCTTAGTGCCAGGCAACTGTAACTCTGCTTCTATAAGTGAAGGGCGAATGTCAGTTTCGATATGTATCCATAGAGACCTTAGTGCCAGGCAACTGTAACTCTGCTTCTATAAGTGAAGGGCGAATGTCAGTTTCGATATGTATCCATAGAGACCTTAGTGCCAGGCAACTGTAACTCTGCTTCTATAAGTGAAGGGCGAATGTCAGTTTCGATATGTATCCATAGAGACCTTAGTGCTAGGCAACTGTAACTCTGCTTCTATAAGTGAAGGGCGAATGTCAGTTTCGATATGTATCCATAGAGACCTTAGTGCCAGGCAACTGTAACTCTGCTTCTATAAGTGAAGGGCGAATGTCAGTTTCGATATGTATCCATAGAGACCTTAGTGCCAGGCAACTGTAACTCTCCTTCTATAAGTGAAGGGCGAATGTCAGTTTCGATATGTATCTATAGAGACCTTAGTGCTAGGCAACTGTAACTCTGCTTCTATAAGTGAAGGGCGAATGTCAGTTTCGATATGTATCTATAGAGACCTTAGTGCTAGGCAACTGTAACTCTGCTTCTATAAGTGAAGGGCGAATGTCAGTTTCGATATGTATCCATAGAGACCTTAGTACCAGGCAACTGTAACCCTGCTTCTATAAGTGAAGGGCGAATGTCAGTTTCGATATGTATCTATAGAGACCTTAGTGCTAGGCAACTGTAACTCTGCTTCTATAAGTGAAGGGCGAATGTCAGTTTCGATATGTATCCATAGAGACCTTAGTACCAGGCAACTGTAACCCTGCTTCTATAAGTGAAGGGCGAATGTCAGTTTCGATATGTATCTATAGAGACCTTAGTGCCAGGCAACTGTAACTCTGCTTCTATAAGTGAAGGGCGAATGTCAGTTTCGATATGTATCCATAGAGACCTTAGTGCTAGGCAACTGTAACTCTGCTTCTATAAGTGAAGGGCGAATGTCAGTTTCGATATGTATCCATAGAGACCTTAGTGCCAGGCAACTGTAACTCTGCTTCTATAAGTGAAGGGCGAATGTCAGTTTCGATATGTATCCATAGAGACCTTAGTGCCAGGCAACTGTAACTCTGCTTCTATACGTGACAGGCAGATGACAATAGGCTAGAGACCAGTCTACCTGATTCCATTATTTGTGAATACATGCCACAACATTTGCTGTTACCATTTATTTTCACTTTTTCGTATTGTTTTAGAGCTATGGTGGAACTTTGGGTCGTGGTATTAAATATCCAATCCGGTATTTACCTTAGCGACTGAGGAAAACCACGAAAAAACTCCAAGCAGATGATCGAACCACGGGATTTGAACCGGAGACCTCTCGAATGGGGACAAAGGTCGATCTAACATACTTGTATGGCAAATATAACATATGTCGTGAATTTTATAGGAAACTGACTTCCTCTTCATTCGGAAAAAAAATTGTATAACTGGTAAACTGTAAGGGATAGATAAAAACTTGCTGCACAAAAATGTAGATCTGTTTAAAATACACCATTTATTTCAAATTACTGTTTCTGTATCATGAGACATTTCCGAGATATTCGTTATTGTTGGTATGAATTTTTCAATACTGCCATTGATTTAAATTGCTGTCGCTATTTAGTTCTTTCTCGCTATAGCATGGAGAGAATATGAAGGCCAGCATAAACTGACCCGCTTTATAAGTATTCGACTATGGATTCGTTTTCCCATTGCTACGAACGTTTATTTAGATTAGCATGAAGTAGTGGCTTTCAAGTTATATAAAAATAAAACGAAACGGTCAGATTTCTTTTGTTTGCAGCGCAACACCTCCCGTACTCAGCAGAGGTAAGCGGTTAATATGCAGCCCCGCCGGTTAATGCACGTATTTGACCGTGCACACACATTTTTCTCATTTTCAGATACTACAAAGGTTTGTATGTGTCAGGCAATCAAACAGAGAGGTTGTCTGTTTTATGCAAATTCGCTACAAAACAATAACGCAACTTAAAAAGCGCGTAACAAATCCGGTTGACACGAGTTTAATTAAACACCGCAGGAAGGAAAAGTAAAGGGCTACTGATGCTGATGCTGCCGGCAGCGACCTTTGACCTACAGTTGAAAAGCGATTCCCCCCATTAATCACCCCCTCAACATTGTTTGTTCCGTTCGGAGATAAGGTGTCAAAATTCACCGAGAAGAATTTCATTAATTTTGTATTCGTGGGTTAGGACCCACGGGGAAGCGAGAGGGAGCGATATCTCTATAAAGCCCATCTGTTGATGAAGAAAGGATATCTTGATGCGGGTACATTGTAGGAAACTGCAAGGCAAGTAGGGACATCTGCAGGAGAGTGCTATTGTACAGAGTGTTCCGAATGCCTTCACACAGGGGAACCATCCCTTCGACCTTTCTAACAGCTATACAGAAAAATTCTCCAAAAACTGTACTCTCTTATAATTCTTTCATATCATACGTACAGTGGCTTCACAAAGTATTCGTCCCCACTTTAAAAAATGCCGTTAACGTGTTGTGGCGTCCCACCCATAAATATATTTTACTGGAAATACACGTTTTAAGGTCCCCTGATTGCAAAAAAGGAAATTTTAGTATTTTTTGTGCGGACGTGTATGTAAGCAACATAATTAAACAATGAAATGTCAGATAAATATCAAACTTGGGGAGTGTTCCAAGGACTTTTCAAGAAAATCCCCCTACCACAAACTACATAATACATTAAAAAATTTCGTTATTTTTATTTTATAAAAACTGTTTCCAGCAATTTTGATTAAAATATCACATGATTAAGATACTTTCTTGCCAAATTAAATGTATGTCTTGAATTTACTGCGAATAACTTTTGAATATCTCTTCACTGTGAATGAATTTTGTAGGAATAACTTGTAAAATGTAGGAGATAGACATCATATTACTACATACAACGTGTGGATCTCGTTAAAGAACACAGTTTAAGTCTAATAAACTTTTTTGGCATTAACAATTTCTTTGTTATTGGTTAGAACTTTCAAATACCTACGCTGCTTTTTTACTTTCTCTACTACGTATAGTAAGTAGGGCAAGTATTGTATTCCACCCAAACATTCGATACCGAGATTTCACCGGAAATATATGTTTTGAAACCCCCTGAATCCAAAAAAAAGCATTTTTGGAAACGTCCGCGTATGTGTCTGTGAGTCTGTGAACAGCATAACTCAGAAACGAACAGTCGGATAAACACCAAACTTGGTATTTAAGTTCGGTATCTTCCAGAGATGCGACACAAAGGTTTTCAAGAAACTCCCCCACCCCAGAACGAATTTTGCATAACTGGAACACCATAAGAGTTAGACAAAATTTTACTACACAAAAAATGTAGATCGCGTTAAAATACACAATTTATGTCATATACATTTTTGTTGTTGAGTGAACCATTTTCGAGATATTGCTTGTTATTCCCTTAAATTTTTCAATACTTATTTTGTCAAATGGGAATTCGTTATTCATTTTTTTTTTGGATATGCAAAGAGTATTAATCTGTGGGAAAGGGAATAGTGCTGCACCTAGCAACCAGCTATTAAGAGATATGTATGTGCTTAAAGGTACTGTATTTCTATATTGCCCTTGCAAATATATATTCCCCTTACATCTACAAGAAAATTAGCAATAAGATAGATTCTGCAAATGTTTATCTCGAATAACATGAAGTAGATAGAGAATAAGCGTTTGTAAAAAATAGTTTGTACAAGAGTAGAGAAAGTCATGTGAATGTAACACATCAGATTTTTTTTCAAGTGGTAAGCCGGTGTTTGTTTTTTGTTCTCGTGGTAATGCAAGGAGTATAGAGTTTTGGAGCCATCAGGTAATGGTCCGCTTTTTAAAAATCCAACTATCGATTTAGCCTACTGTAACTATACCTATAACAAAATGTGTAAATGTGTAACTAAAAGTTTAAGCCGATTAACGAGTAGTACAAGGCAGAATAAGATTTTGTAAGAATAATATATAGAAGAGTAAGCGGAGAAAGTTGCGTGAATGTAACGTATGAGATGTTTTATCATGTGTATATTAAGATTATGGAATTTGTTGTTTATTGCATGCGATATTTAATTTTATAAACATACATTACAACAAATATAAAAACTATATATACGATTATATTAGACTTTGTTAGCCAGATATTTCTACTCTCTCTACCTCGTACTTCATAGTAGGTAGAGAAGTTATTGCATTCGATACCGAGATTGCACCGGAAATACATGTTTTGAGGACCCGTGAATGCAAATAAAGAATGCCCGTGAGTATGTGTATCTATGTGTAGCATAACTCAAAAATGAAAAGTCGGATAAATACCAAACTTGGTATTTACGTTCGGTATCTTCCAAAGATGTGACATAAAGATTTTTAAGAAAATCCCCTCCCAAAGTATTTTCACGCGATACATTTTTCGAAATTTTTTATTGTTTAAAAAGTGGCTCTGATGATTTTGATTAAAATACCATATATGAAGGATATTTACATGAAAAATAAAATGTGTGTATTGAATTTTCTGTGAGCATCCTGTGAAGTCCTCTTCATTCGGAATGAATTTTGTATAACCTTGCATAATGTTAAACGTTAAGCGATAGACGAAATCGTACTGCGCATCTCTCTGCATCTGTTTAAAACACACAATGTATTTCAAATAAGTTTTTTTTATGGCATAAGCCATTTCTGAGATGTCCGTTATTAAAGGTTCGAATTGTTCATTTCTTGATCATTCTCTTAAAGTCCTGTCAACATTCAGTTGTTTCTCGCGATGTCATGGAAACAGTATGGAATTTTAAGGCCAGTATATAGATTAAAATCTAGTAGACAGAAAAATACGCTTTAGTAAGAATAATTTGTATATCCATTAATAAACGATAGAGGGTAGAGAAAGTCATATGAATGTATTACAATAGATTTGCTTTTTAAAGGTAGGTCGATGTGTTACAAACTTCCTCAGGCACGTTGTCAACAATTATTCAATGGCTGAGAGCACAAAACATTAATTGCAATACTAACGTTAATATCACAATAATAAATAGTCGCCAATAAAAATAATTAAATTATAATGGACAAAAACCTTTATAAAGGCTCTGATTACAAAAAGAACCGTAATAGGTCCCTAAGCAACGAAAAGGCCCGCACTATGAAAATAAGCCTTTATAGGCACTATAATATTAATATAATTTACTCCAATTAGCATGAAATACTTTACATATTCAAAACCTAAGATTTTAAACAACGGAATAAAATAGACAATTTTAGGGCTCTAGTTATAATCTGAAACTGTTTCACAGGAAAAGGTCACCAAATATGAAATAGCACCTCACAACAATCTAGGAATAAAATACATGACCCAGTTACCGTTTAGAATCCACAGTAACAAAAATTCCTTTCTGAATACTGCAACTAATTGAAGGCAGAATCCGCCCGGGTGTAAAAAAACTGTATTCCCTCGGGAACGGCACGTCTGTCTGGTTAACTAATATCTGTTCCTGCCAGCCAGCCAGCTTTCCCTAGGGACTGCACTCCCTAGCTATACAGGGATATACAAGACATCAAAACAAACATTTTACCTGTGCCAGATGATGCAGAGGATCTGAGAATCGTTCGTTGGCGCGTTTTCTGCACGTAAAATAAACAACCAATCGGTCTAAAAGCTTATTTGCTACTGAAGGGAGGCCTGTGTACACGTAGGTACTTAAATGGTTGGGTAAAGTAAACAATCGAATGGCTACACACCCTTGAAGAAATGTGATCTTAGCCAGGGACGCGGATTCGTGTCCAGTTACAAATCTAACTTGTTTATAACATTGCGTTTGTTTTTTAAGTAAACGGTACTGCAAAATTTTCCCTCACACGACTTTCTCTACCCATTACAATATCTCATAATTCATTAGTAGTCATACAAAAAGCGATTCTTCTTTTCACATTACGCTACTCACGATAGTATTACTTTATTTACTGCGTACCTATAGTAAAAGGTATTTTTTATGAACGAAGGGAGGGGACGGCGCGAAACCGGGGTAGAGCACCGCACGCAGGCTAGTCCTTGTGCGTCTACCAGTGATCCCCGGGAGGGAAGGATGAGGGAAG
This sequence comes from Deroplatys truncata, assembly GCA_030765065.1. Classification (NCBI taxonomy): domain Eukaryota; kingdom Metazoa; phylum Arthropoda; class Insecta; order Mantodea; family Mantidae; genus Deroplatys; species Deroplatys truncata. The sequence continues at coordinate 26,763,340 of CM060981.1, read as the reverse complement.
AGACCCGAAGAGCGACCAGATCCGGATGACGACGGGCGCAAGCACGGACGGGGTCCCAAATGTTTCCAGATTAAACGCATCCAATGCCGCCCGACCCTGCCCTCAAGCCACCAAACGTCCCCCCGGAGCGGAGTCCACTCGGAGAGACCTAACTGAGCGTCCGCGCAGTGACGCCAGGGAAAAAACATCCCCAGAACGCACTCTCACCGTCCAGGCGCATCCTGTCGAACACCGTCGACTGGTCGTATAACCCTGAAACAGGTGACATGATGGGTACAGGAAGTGAGAGAAGATAGAAGATGAAGCCCCCCCCCAGCATTGGACTATCGACCCGGGAAAACCACGAAAAAACTCATTGGTAGAGTGGGCGGTCCTCGGCGACATCCCAAATGCGGGCCACCTATAATAAATAGGGGAAATATCGCACTCCATTCAAAAATTCCATATTGGGATTTCACCGAAAATACACGTTTTGAGACTCCCTGAATTCGCAAAAAAGCATTTTTAGAAAAAGATCCATGCGCGCGTTCTTGTGTGTGTAAACAGCACAACTCTAACAAAAAAAGTCGGATGGTGTTTGAATTCAGCGTGTTTCAGGAATTTGACACTAATCCTCAATCTCAAAAATACCCACTATAGGCAAGATTTTTCCTTATTTTTTAATTTCTCTAAAATGGCTGTAACGATTTATATAAAACTATTTATATCATCGAATTGGTATATTGACATATTGAATTTCCGGAGAATAGGATGCGATTTAGTCAAAATTGATTGGCCTAACAGGGGTTAACTATGCAATCCGGGGCTTAGAGAACTTACGACATTGTAAGTCGCCATTGGGGTTAGCTCAAAATTCATTTGAGAACGCCTTGTGATTTACTGGAAAAAATCCGGATCGTTTGGAGAATTTCATGTTATAATGGCAGCTCAGTTGGTTAGAGCAACGGCACGGAAAGGCGAAGATCCGTGGTTCAACTCCTGGCGGGAGCACTGAATTGTTCAGTCTGATTGTAACAAAGGTTTGTAGAAGACTGGGTAGAGAAAATGATATGAATGTAACACACCAGACCTTTTTTTCTTCTTTGTCGAAGAAACTGGACAATGGTTATGCTACATCTGAGGGTAGAGAGCGGTGAGCGTTAAGCATGAACCAGCAGCTGCCTGTAAACGAGCGGAACTAACGAGACCGTAGCGCTCCTAGCAGCGACATTACCAGCAAGAGAACAAAAGACAGCCGGAACCAATTCCAGGCTACTACCTGTTGAATTGCTGGACTTACTTTGATTTCAGTTACAGAAACTTCACTTCAAAGGCATCGCCAAGTCCTGAGGGATATCCAGGACTGGCTCGTCTCCAGAAAATTGATTTTTGTGTATGTTCTGGCGGGCTGCAGTCACAGGGGTATTGAAGGCACACTTTCTTTACCTGTGCTACTATTGTGCTCCACACAAAAGTTCCTTATCGAAAGGTTGCTACAAAGGTGCGTTTTGAGGTGCCTAAACACCTCCAGAAAGTCCGTAAAACTGCCCATCTCCATTATTCAGATTCATGAGATCGAATATCCCGAGATTTGCGTCCTCTTAAGAATAATATTGTCGGTTAACATTCAGCCCTAATGACCCCGGTCTCTTTTCAGAATTCTGTCATACTTTTTACTCATTCATTCACATCGAATATGACCTATCCGTTTAAAGGACGTAAAAATTGAAGCTAAAAAATGAATGCCGGATGAACATTATACTTTTCCTACCACTCACCTATGGTAGCGGTAGAGGAAGTATTATTTTCAGTCAAAATTTTGGCTGAAAATTCTCATTGTGAAGTTCTCTGAACCCATAAGAAATCCTTTTTATGCGAATGTGTGTGTGTGTGTGTGTGTGGCCTACGTTATATTAATCGAGATAAACGTTTGCAGAAATAGTTTCATTTCACATTTAGTTTGTGAGGATAGAGGAAGACGAATCGATGCTCAAATCTTTAAAAAGCGGGTTGGTATATGCTGGCTTTGAAATACCACACCCTTTGTGCGAAATCGCGAGGAACAAAAGATTTGTGACTTAATACTTCGAAAGTATAACGAGATCTGCATCTTACTGCTTATACAAAAGTTATATACAGGCTACTCCCAGAAAATCCAAGATACATATTTTGTTTATCATACTTGCTAAAGTCATTTTAATAAAATAAATAATTAAGAAAAATTTAGCTTGTACATGTTAGTTTTATATGGAGGGGGAGTTTCTTTAAAAACCTGTGTCGCTAAACTGCATCTTTTTTGTTTCTTTTTTTAGATTCAGAACCCTCAAAACATGCATGTTTTGCAAAATTTCCATAGCAAATGCATGGCTTCTTTTACCTTCTATTTGTAGGTGATAGAGAAAGTAGAAATAACCAATAGTTATAAGTATGCATATGATGTGAGACCTTGGAACTGTCCCTAATTCCCATTTTCATTAGACCACAGAAATCTTCCAACCGATCAGATTTAATTATGCTATTCAGCTGGTGCAACACACAAGGGAAAGGCCGAGATGCCGTTTTGGAACATATTATCCTTCGTAACTTAGAAACTGATACAAGGCTACGATGTTAGTGTACGCGAATTCTTTTAACGGAGTTAGCAATAATTTTAATATAGGTGAATTATTGTGGTTAACAGTAAACGACGCATGCTCGAATAGGAGCTCACAGACGGAGGGGCCTCCAGAAACCTGGAGCAGAGCACCGCAACCGCCCACAACGACCCTTTTTACTTTTCATATGACCCCTAGAAGGGAAGCAAGAGGGCGAGATGGCGATGTGCGCTTGCAAGGACGGAATCCCTAACTATTCCAGATGGATCACACGTTCTCGCTTTAGCCCCGTGTCCTCTGGAGGTCCCGAGACACGCAACCGGTAAGGAAGCCCTAGAAGACCATTTAAACGCTAGGGAGAAACCTTTCCGAAGCGCAAATCCACCGTTCCACCACACCGAACGCGTGGTGAAATGATGGACAGGAAGTTCGTGTTAGAATAAGAACTACCCCAGCATTAGCCTACCGACCCGGGGAAGCCACGAAAAAACCCATGTCAGAGTGGCCGGTCTGAGGGGAATCGAACCTGGGACCTCGTGAATGCGAGTCTCATACGTTACCGTTGAGCTATCTCGCTCAGTGACATGTTGGAGGAGAGAGAAGAATCGCGATTTGATGTGAAAGAACTCGAGTCGGGCAAGCATTTTTTTTCCTATTCCATGCATCATATCTGGCGATTCCAATAAGAGAAATTAGTTTTTCAGGATTATTCGCAGCATGTTGATCCGTAGTTAAAACCTACGACGCATTACCAGATATAATAGGGCACTAAATTCAGTCAAATGGGGTAATTCATTGCAACTCTTCATAAAGCGTGCATAAGTAGACATCTTTGTTGATGTTAAATCTATGAATGCAGTTTGTGTTGTGATATCTAGAACAATGGACCATATCAGCTGGAAATCTCTTATTGTCATATGCTCATTTTGATGCTCAGCGTGTGGTGCGCATTCTAACGGCGACCTCCGTGTAACTCAGCGGTGGCCAAACCCCGAGCCTATGGACATACTGCCCGCATTACCCAGTGAATCAGGAAGGGTGTTTTGGGGGTGTTTGCTTTTCCTACTGCTTCCCTATAGTAAGTTGAGAAAGTATTTTATACCATTCAAAATTTCATATTGAAATTTCATCGCAGACGTACCCTTTGAGATCGCCAAAATCCAGAAAAAGGATTTTTAGAAAAAAGTCCGTATATGCGTGTGTGCGTGTCCGTGTACATCCCAAAGTGCCTGTACACGGAATATTTGTGGTTATTTTTATATTCTCAAAAATGGTTGTAAATGATAACACTAGTCTGCATTTTCAAACTTTTTGTCAGATGATTTCTTAAATGTAGGTGTTCTTGAATCACGTTTTCATGCTGATTCCAGAAATAACTTCCGTTTTTTTCTATCACGTCAGGTTTTTACACAAAATAAGAAGTAATGTTTTGACAATTTTACTAATCAGCGTAGAATGTATTCAAATATCATTTCACACAAGGTAAGTTTTTATTCAAGAAACATTTTAAGAATACTCTCAAGAACTCCCCTAATTTATTTCATGACTACATTTTAACAAAACAAGAAGCCAAAGTGTTTCATTAATGTTTTTCAAACTTTCTCTTCTTTGACTTCCTTGCAGATCCTTGAAGATGACTGTCCCTCCTCAACATCCAACAGTAGTCGGCCATCATAGTTTGATTCCATCTCCCCTGGTACCTCCTCTCCATTTCCTTAACATCTTGGTGAAAACGTTCACCCTGCTCTTCACTATAATGTCCCAGAAAGTAGTCGATATGTGAATGCAGAAAATGCACCTTTACGCTCATGTTACAACCCATCTTCTTGAAATTTTGCAACATTGTTTCGACAATGGCCTTGTAATTAGGATCTTTGTTATTGCCTAAAAAGTTTTCAATAACTGATCGGAAGGCGGTACATGCTTCTCTCATTCATTGTCTTCTCAAAATCTTCATCCTTCATCAATTTCTTTATTTGAGGACCAACAAAAATTCCAGCCTTTAATTTGTCTTGTGTACTGAAGTGAAATTTCTTGTACAGGTAGTTGAAGCAGGGACCATCCTGTGGTAGAGCCCTTACAAAGTGCTTCATCAAGCCCAATTTTTTGTATAGTGGCGGATGCAATATCTTTATATCTCTATATTTTTGAACTGAAATCGTGAAAAAACTGTATGTGATAGAAAAAACTAAAATCAGTTCTGAAATCAGCATAAAAACGTGAGTTAGAGTCACTTATTAGTTTTCAGTCATCCGATATCTTGCAGACTAGTGTACTGATTAAGAATATATTAACATGATAAACAAAAGTAAATTTTGAATTTTTGGGAATAGCCTTTGAAGTCCTCCTCATGCTGTATAGTGTTTGTATAATTTTATATAACTGCTAAACCACGAGAGATAAACAAACTTTAGAACATAAAAAGTGTAGATCTCTTTACAAGCAGAATTTTTGAAGCAAATAATTTAAAACATATTCAAATAGGTACTACTTTTTTGACATGTTCAGTTGCAATTCATTTGTATCTCGTACTCAGGCAAAGAATATGGATGTTTTAAAGATTTGGCAAATGCTTAAGGTTCCTTTATCCCAGTTTCACCTACAACAAACTGCATTATGAACCATTTATGAAGAGTTTATTTCTATTAACATAAAGTAATTAAAAAAAATAAGCTTTTGTAAGAACAGTTGCAGAGAAGTAGCTAGACAAAGCCATATAAATGCAACGCATCGGTGTATTAACACATTATTATCATTTTTATTTTAAATTCCTCAGCATTTCAATCAAAACTGTATTTTGACGTGATGCGTACATCGATTGTTGTTACTGTTAGATTTTGTGCAACACTGTGTCTCACTCGAATGTTGTTTTTGTTAAAGGTTTTTATCTGTTTAACACTAAGGTTGACAGTCCGAAAATGCTTTGATGCACTCACGTTTACTTGCGTTTATGGAAAAATAATATTTATCCCATGTGACCAAAATTAGGTTACCTGTTTAGGTATTTATTCGACATTCCCAAGCCGTGTGTACTGTAACTGAGTTACGTTTTACGCGAATGAAACACTCATATAAACTGTCGTGTAATACACGGTGTTTTTAGTGCCCCATTTGACTGCAGCAATAAAAGTGGGAACATGCAGTGAAATGGCGCAACTGAGGAAACACTTCCACTCTTAAGCCGTAGCGGTAATGTTTGGGGATTATTGTGAAATTAATTCCCCCACGTTATTGACAGATGCGTGTATTAGCGTCGCAGAAGCTCTACAACTTTGGCAGTGCAATTCATTAATCCCCTACATGACAAACCGCCCCCTGAATCAAAGTCAATATCATCACGTCGGATAATTAAAATGTAAATTATTAGCAATTCCCTTTCTATTGACCGGCGAGCCATCTGTAGGCGGTTCCGTTACCACTGTGCCACACAAAAACTCGGCTGGCCACGTCCAAAATTTGGGTACATACAGGGACAAAACTATGAAAACTGTACGTGTTGTTATACTCCTAATGTACAGGAATCAACTGCACTATATTAACTGTTTCCAATGTAACTAGGGCTGGACAAAAATAACATTAGATCAGGTTACTATGGAAACAGTACGTGTTGTTATATTCTTACACGAAGGGAAGGCTATGTGATGTCGCTCCTTGTCTAAGAATGTACAAGTACATGCACTTGGCAAGTTAAGGAATTTTAAGTCGAATTCAGAAGTTTAAGTGGCCATTTGCATAACAGAGCCCGGCAAGAATGGACGATAATAGACGCGAAGGGAGAGAAAGAGAAGGAAAAAAGAACTTTTCGTAGTTTAGCTGTTTGGAAATTAGTTAACTTTCCTTCCTCAAGAGGGCAGGAGAGACTTTCTCTTGTATGCAAATATTGTTCTTACTTAAATATGTAGCGGTACTCCGAGTTTTAAGTGTCGCCCGATTGAATTGAGTGACAACAAAGACGTAATTCACGGTGACTCGTAAAAATACAGCAGCCAACTTATAGCATTCCCGCCCCATTTGACCGTAAAATGGGAAACAAACTTAACTCTGAAGTGAACATACTTGTGTTATATGAAATATATAATATGGAGTTACTTTTGGGGGTTCAAATTTCGTGCCGTGAACTTTTTGTTTGAAAATCTCGACCCCAGCTGGGTTTTATTTGCATTCTGAGAGACAGCGGAGGAAGATAAGAAAAAAAGAAAGAGTGGAGACATGGGCTGGCACACAGAGTCCCGAACCGAATTCTTGCGTCCGCGACGTCAATGTCCAAAGGTAGGGTAAGATTTCCAGTAATGTGTCGTTCACGTTTGCATCGCTATCCAAACTTGTTTTCTGTATTTAAGTGGATATTAACCGGCACATACTGCCTATGTTAAATTAGCTTGTTTGAACCCGTTAACTCAGGGTTATGATTTTGAAATTTTACAATAAAGATACAAGATTTGTAAGCAAACTAACCCACATTTATGAAGAAATGTATAACATAAAAATATTTTATTCTTGAAATTGGTTTATTTTTTTTTAGAAAAATCATTTCTTGTTTTCAAATCATTACACATATAAGGTTCAAAGTAGGTGTATCTCATGAGTGATATGTTGTCATCATTTGCTTAAAATTTCATATTTGTATAATGGTTCCAGAGGAAACGGGGATGTTATCACAAAAATGCAGTTTTTAAGAAAACACCATTTAATGGGGAAAATGCAAGCAAAAAATACAAAAAAACTGTTTTGGCATATTACATAGGACATAAAATCCACCAGTACAACAATCAGCACCCTTCTGCTCCTTTTGGGTATGTTTGTTTTCGACATATTTTGTATTGAAATTTCTCCATAATAGGTTATTAATATGGTGACTGTTCTTTCCAATTTTCACACTAATACACTCACTTTGCATATGCTTCCCATATTAAATCTAATACCAGTGTCATGAACCTACCAATGCATGAAGCTTACATTAACAAAAATATCTGCGTTTTACTGACAACGGTTCCAAAGTTGTCAATTATTTTATGAAATCGTGCATAGAAATTACTTATATTTTTAAATGCTTAGTGCACTCACCTCTTGGAAAATACACTAAAACTACTTGAAATCGAACATTTCAATTACCAAATAGCACAGCAAAATAAAATAATATCTGATGTGTTGCATTCACACGAGTTTCTCTACTCACTCTTCTACAAACTACTCTTACAAAACCTTAGACTACTATTTAATTATTTTTAATACAGATACACTTTCATTATAGATTTCGTTGTGGGTATATACGAAGAACACAGTACGCTAAAGAGATAGTCAAATCTTTTAAAAGCAGGTCGCTATGTGAGAGTGGCTTTGAAACCGTGTTCTCTTTGCATGAACACGAAAAAGAAAGAAGGAAGAAAAAGTAATAATAATTTACAGTTGAGAGAAGAAAGTATTAAAAATTCAATCTCATAAAAAATAATATTTTGGAAATGGTTAACGCCACAAAAAATGTTGTTTCACTTAAATTGTGGGCCCTTAACGAAATTTACATTTTTTTGTGTAGTAAGAATTTCTCTATTCTTAAGGTTTACCAGTTATACAAAAGTTTTTCGAATGAAGAGGACTTCAAAGGCTATTCTCAGAAAACTCAAGATATAAATTTTATTTTGTGGTGAAAATATCTTAAATATATGGTATTTTAATCAAAATCCTTAGAGGCATTTTTGAGAAAACTAAAACTTTTCGAAGAAACGTTTTCATATAAAGGGTAGTTTAGGGTGGGTGGGGGGAAGCTTCTTAAACATCCTTGTGTCGCATCCTTGGAAGAAGCTGAACTTAAATACAAAGTTTGATAATTAGGGACTTTTCGTTTTTCAGCTGGCTGTTCACATACACGGAAATTTTTCTAAAAATGCTGTTTTTGGATTAAGGTGGTCTCAAACGTGCATTTCCCTTGAAATCTCAGCAACGAGATATTAAGTGGATACAATACTTCCTCTGTACGTAATAGAGAAAATAAATTGACCAACAAACGTAAATAATGCATAAAAGCAAACAGAACATTTCCGATTACAGTATGACGGCAAAATAAAACAAAACATCTGAAATTTTGACCAAAGGTATCAGTTAAAAGATGGGGACCGCAGCAGGGGGAGGGAGGGATGATGGGCGACCAGATGACGACGGGCTCCAGCATGGACGGCATCCCTAACGTTTCCAGATCGAAAGCATCCGATCCACCCAGATACCACCAAACCCCGTCGTTCCTCCCGGTGCCGAAACCTAACTGAGCAGCCCCCGCAACGACACCAGGGAAGAAACTTCTACAGAGCGTACAGTCACCGTTCAGTCGTGGTAGAAGCTGAACCACCCCAGCATTCGCCTGCCGACCCGGGGAAACCACGAAAGATCCATGAGTCAGAGTGAGCGGTTGCCGGAGATCGAATCCGGATCTCCCGAATACGATTCGCACACGTTACCGCGGCGCCATACCGCTCGGTAACTCAATTTAAATCCGCTTCAGTACCACAACTGTAAAGTTTTAACAAATACAAATATAAGGCTTCTAATTTTTATTGAAACAAATAATTTGCTTTTATTCAGCTTTCTTAGCATTTAATTCAGAACTTTATATTTAACTTATAAAATTTGGTCGTAAACCTGCAAGAAAAAGCATCTCATTGAATAATGACGTAATCTATATCTACACTGCCATATGTGAAAATTGCAACACCAAGAAGGAAACGCATGAATTCAATGAATTTAATAGCACAGGTTAAGTACATGACAAGTAGCAAATGATAAACTTATACATGACTTTTGAGCCCTGATATTCAGTATTTGATGTGGCCTCCATGCGCTACAATTAGAAGAGGTGTTCCGAAGAAGTTAACTTGGTGGCCTGGGAGTAGGGAATCTTCATATTCACCAGTTTCATCTCTATTTAATTGTATATTGTGACTTTGTCCAGTTTTTCATCTTTTGGCTCTTCTGGGTTAATACATTTACCTTTTTGTTTCATAAATTCTATCACCATATTGCATGTGTTTGATACTTGATTTAACTTATATGGCACTCCCTGCAATTCATTTTCACTTTTAACTATCAATATTAGGTCATTGGGTTTACTACTCTTGACCCTAAATTGATTCTCCCCATGTTTGTTCTCATTATCTTATCATGTTGTCTATATATAAATTAGAACGAGTGGTTGACATTGGACAACCTTGTCTAACTCCTTTTAAAAGCAGAATTGATTCTCATTGATTTATCTTAATTCTGGTTTGTATATATAATTTTTATTATATTAATTAAATGTGCTGCTATTTTTTACTTTCTAACATTTCCCATAATTTACATCTAGACACTTTATCAAGGTTTTTTTGAAATCTGCAAAGATGTGTGTGTCTAGATTAAATTCTTTACTTGTTACTTTCTCTACTACGTACAGTAAGTAGGGGAAGTATTGTACTCCACCCAAAAGTTCGATACCGAGATTTCACCGGAAATATATGTTTTGAGACCCCCTGAATCCAAAAAAAGCTTTTTTTGGAAACATCTCCGTGTGTGTGTCTGTGTGGGACTGTGAACAGCATAGGTCCGAAACGAACAGCCGGATAAACACCAAACTTGGTATTTAGGTTCAATGTCTTCCAGAGATACGACACGAAGGTTTTCAAGAAAATCCCCCCACCCCAGATTACCTTTTACATGGAACATTTTTCGAAAATTTTAATTCTCTCAAAAATGGCTCTAACGATTTTGATTAAAATATCATATGTTTAAGATATTTTTATGACAAATAAAATGTATATCTCGAATTTTCTGGGAATGTCTCCAAAAGTATTCTTCATTGTGAACGACTTTTGCATAACTGGTAAACCATAAGAGATAGTCAAAATTTTACTACACAAAAAATGTAGATCGCGTTAAAATACACAATTTATGTCAATACATTTTGTTTGTTGAGTGAACCATTTTCTAGATATTGCTTGTTGTTCCCTTAAATTTTCCAATCCTTATATTTTTTCTCAAATTCGTTATTCATTTTTTTGTCCTGGTAATGCAAAGAGAATGGAATACTCCACATAGCAACCAGCTCTTAAAACATTTGACTATCGCTTAAAGCATACCAAATCCCCTTGCGTCTACAAGAAAATTAGCAATAAGATTAACATCTCGATTAACATGAAGCATATGGAGAACAAGCGTTTGTAAAAATAGTTTGTACAAGAGTAGAGAAAGTCATGTGAGTGTAACACATCAGAATTTTTATGGAGAGATGTTTGTAATGCAACTTTGTCTTTTTCTATATCCTGTCTTTTCTTTTAGGAGGGTGTTGTTATTTTTGACAGTGTATTGTTTGCAATCTTTTTATATACTTTATTAGATGAACAAGGTAGAGTAATTCCTCTATAGTTTTCCAGTTTTAACATGACAATTAATCGGAAACATAGTGAAGTAGCGATAATATTATTTAAATAAAATTTTCAGTTTTGTTTATCTTATTTAAATATTGATATAATTTTGCTTGTTTTTTATTCTTCTGTTTCGTTTTTCTTTAGTTCACCTTCACTTCAGTAATGTCGCTTCACTTCGGTGAACTAGTTCATTTCTCCGTCACTTCACGGATGGTTTACTGCAAACGGGAGTCCTCTACAGTAGCACTCGCTGCACGTCACAGAAGTCTTCACCAACTCGCTCGCAACTGACTGGACTACGCGACAGCGCTCGCTTATATAGGCAGTGAAAGCTTCATTAAAAGGTTCTGGAACTTTCTAGAACTATTTCGACACACTTTCTGGAGGAGGGGGGAGATAAAGCTTCCAGAAAGTTCTAGTTATCTTGTTATTTATCGTCTTATGGTTGCTTACTTAGACCGCTTGGCGCCGACCTCCCGATAACCTTGAGCTATAGCCACTGCGTCACAATATGTTAAGGATCTACGTATTATGTGAAAATATAGCTTTTTTGTTATTAAATAACTATGTGATCAAAGAGAGGGAACAAAGATTTAGAATTTCACCTGTTGTAACTGTCTAAAAAATAACTGGAGCATTGCAACAGATGATTGTTCCACCACCAAAAGATACTACAGTCTACGTAGCATTTCCAGAACTTGGAAGACTGTCAGAGGGAGATTAAGGAAGCTAGACGTTCCCTCGATGTTTCACATCCTTTTGGGTGAATATCGCGGGATTTTTCGTTCGTTATTGTGAACAACTGTGCTGTACAATTATAAGGCGTAAAGGGGAGGATTCAGAATAAAAATCTTATAGATCATTTTACAATAATTTCATAAAGAAGGGCGTGAGGTAAATGAAATTAACTAAACCGTCATTTCAGATTAAAATAGAATAAACTGCCTCTATAAAGGTTGGACACTAGTGAGAAATAAATATAATTATATTTACAAAATATCACTAGAACAGCTTATTTACCCAAGATTAAAATATAAAATTTGTCCAATAATAATCGTTTTAAACAGCACTGTAAAAGAACCTTAAATAAAAACTTGTTCACAATTGCAAATGTTGATATTAGTTGTGTTTGTCTTGAAGAAGCTATACTTCATGAGGCACACAACGGCTGAAATAGTGGTTTATGAAACACAGTGAAAATAATAACAAGAGAGATACAGGAGGCTGAGGCGATACTCAAATCTCAAAAAGTGGGACGCTGTATGTTGGCTCTGAAACGCCATACTATTTGAAAGACTACGAAAAACAATAGAAAGCTGGCTTAGCACGTCAAAAAGGTACCAGGTTCACTAGATAAGTGTTGAGCAACGGCACATTTTACGTTTTAAGTCTAGAAAGCGTGAGTGCAATGACTTTGCACGATTACAAATGTGGCTTAAATAAAACAATCACTTGTGTGTTTGAGGGGTGAAGAAGTTTTGTTGCTGCTACGTATGGAAAGTCAGTTTGAAGAGGATGTATTATATTTCAACATTTGGGGAGCCGAACTTGTAGTAGTTGCAACCGCACGTATAGTAAAAAGTTTCCGGTAGCCTTCGCCCCAAATGTACTTTCCGTGGCCTCTGTCCCAAATGTTTAAAAAATATTAACTTTGTAATTTTTACTGGTACTTTAATTATTATATATTTATGTTTGCTTCGGCTGCGTCAGTATTTATATTTTTTTTAGAGACATGAATGTCTTAGCAGGGAGTGGTGCGATTGAAGAATGTAGGCTTACACAGATTATAATTTTACTTCACTCCTTTTATTAATGCTCGACACGATTTAAATAACACTTCACTGATATAGAGAGCTGTGAGATTTTTTTTATTAATTACTTGCAGTTTTTAACACGTCAACTATGTTTTGTCTCACACAAATATGTATTAGATTTCTCGAGGGCATCTCGCGTCCGGTTAGGAACACTGTCTACAAGCAACGCGTCCGGTTAGGAGCACCTTTTACAAGCAACGTGTCCGGTTAGGAGCGCTGTCTACAAGCAACTGAACTGATTTTTACCGCCTAAATTTGTAAATTTCTGTATTTCAAGTTTCTTATTGCCTATTCCTAATCTAATAGAATACTTTTATTTAACTAAAGCTTTTTCTGGTTGTTGATTGGCTATTTTATGAACTGTCACAAAAATTACATTATTGTTGCCTCAAGAATGATAAGTAGCATTATTAAATTTTCTTACTCATTATTGCCTCAAGGTTACCTCATTGTTAGCGACTTTTAACCTATTATTCTCACAGCTCCTACGTTATTACATTACGTAATACATTCACATAACATTATTACATGTATACAATAATATAAACATATGTAATATACACGTTTTATATATTGTTACATACATATTTCTTCAAGGTGGGCTGTTATTGAATTTATATATTATATAATTTGACTGAAGTCACTTAAATGTTAAAAATACTGCCTCAGGAGGCTTTTCGGGGACTTTTCTCCTTCAAGTGCTAGTGCGTTCCGCTGGTTTCGAGAATTCAGGAAAGGCTAGCAGTCTCTTAAAGACGAAGAGAAGAGTGACAGACTAACAATAGTAGTGACTGAGGAAAACGTCATTTCTGTGGAAACAATGATCAGAGAGGATCCAAGACTAAGGCACATGTACAGTGAGCTGACATCAGCGATTATTTCCATCCTCCATGAGGAGGATTTATCTGCAGTGCTGGAAACTTGAGTGAGTAGTGTGGATGTTTCCAGAGGATAGAACGCTGCATACAGTACCAGGGAGAATACTGTGAGAAACTGGGATAAACAAAACATTTATATGAGTATTTATTATTTGTTGTCTCAATACTTATCTAGCAGCCGTTGTATAAAGTATTTGAAAATTCAAACCAATAGCAGAGGAAATGTTGCAATTGCTTATTGCCGTAAACTATTTATTTGACATAGACTGTATTTTTAACGCGTAGTTATAGTGTTGTGTATTTCTTAGGGGATATCAGTTATACAAACATCAGATGTGTTACACTCACATGACTTTCTCTACTCTTGTACAAACTATTTATACAAATGCTTATTCTCCATCTACTTCATGTTAATCGAGATAAACATTTGCAGAGTCTATCTTATTGCTAATTTTCTTGTAGATGTAAGGGGAATATATATTTGCAAGGGCAATATAGAAATACTTGGGCCTTTAAGCACATACATATCTCTTAATAGCTGGTTGCTATGTGTAGCACCATTCTCTTTGGCACAGATTAATACTCTTTGCATAACCAAGATAAAAAAATGAATAACGAATTCCCATTTGAGAAAAGTATTGAAAAATTTAAGGGAATAACAAGCAATATCTCGAAAATGGTTCACTCAACAAAAAAAGTTTATATGACATAAATTGTGTATTTTAACGCGATCTACATTTTTTGTGTAGTAAAAGTTTGTCCATCTCTTATGGTTTACCAGTTATGCAAAAGTCGTTCACAATGAAGAATGCTTTTGGAGAAATTTCCAGAAAATTAGAGATATACATTTTATTTGTCATGAAAGTATCTTAAACATATGATATTTTAACCAAAATCGTTAGAGCCATTTTTCAGAAAATTATAATTTTCGAAAAATGTTTCATGTAAAGGATAGTCTGGGGTAGGGTGATTGTTTTGAAAACCTTCGTGTCGCATCTCTGGAAGATATTGAACCTAAATACCAAGTTTGGTGTTTATCCGACTGTTCGTTTCTGAGTTATGCTGTTCACAGACACACACAGACACGTTTCCAAAAATATTTTTTTTTTTTGGATTCAGGGGGTCTCAAAACATATATTTCCGGTGAAATCTCGGTATCGAATTTTTGGGTGGAATACAATACTTCCCCTACTTACTGTACGTAGTAGGGAATGTAAAAACTAAACTTTTATTTGTAAGAGGTAGATCGAGGTGAAAGAATTTTCTTGAAAATCTCCGTGTCGCATCCTTGGAAGGAACTGAACTTGAATACCTTGTTTGGTATTTAGTTGACATTTCGAATTCACACACACGCGCGATCATGCTGTCCTTTTTCTAAAAATACCTTTATATTCAGGGGGCCTCAAAACACATATTTACGTTCAAATCTGAGTATCGAATTTTGGGCGGAATAGAACACTTCCTCTAATATTAGGTACGTTGTAGAGAGAGTAAAACTGTCTATACCAAGGTCACTTATAATTTGACGTGTACGGGGACGGCTACCCTAAGCCGGAGGGCCGGTCTCTACGTCACCGTGACTGACATGTTCTTGTCACTGTGCTGGCGCTGGTAATTTCCGCTTGCAGAGGTTGTCACAACTGCGGCGCGCTCGCTCGTCCGCCCGCCCGCTCTTCCAATAAACACACAATGAGAAACGGGGAATCACAGAAAAATATTTAAGACGAAAATATCGAACCCTGAGAAGAGACGTGATGGCACGGGGAAGAAGAAGATAAATACAGAAAATAAATAAAGAACTCGGCTCGTCTCTTTCCTTCGCTAACTTCATTTGTTTCTGTTTGAATTCGCAGCATCGTTAGTCATCTGTCGCTTTTGCTAGGATGCCTTCGGTTTCATTAACCGTTTATACAGCATCTTTTGTAGAATCTTCTTTATGTACCAACTTTTTAATATTCAGACCATTAATACTTTGTAAAATGTGAGCTTACAAAAATATTTGTTGCTTCTCTACTACTTACCTATGGTAGCTAGAGGTATTACATTGAACCTAAAAACTCAATGTTGAGATTTCACCGGAAATGCATGCTTTGTAGCACCTGAATATAAAAAGGCATCTTTAAAAGATGTGTGTATGTGAATAACGTAACTAAAAAAAGAAAGTCAAGTTCAGCATCTTCCAAGGATGAGACATGAAAATTTTCAAGAAAACTCCCCTCCCTAAACCACCCCTAATATGGAACTTTTTTACATGACAAATATATACCAGGTGAGTCACCTGCCCCTATTTATTTTTGAATTTATGCAACGTGCTAAGCAACATATGTGACTTACGCCTTTGTTGAATTCCTTCTAAAGGCTGATTTGCATAACACTTTATAGAGGAGGGATAGATAACTCAGTGCATAAGTGTTTTACGAGACAGAATGCCATCGTCATGTATGTCGATGCCAAAAACATCCCACCCTGACACTGGGAGCTTCATTGGCACTTTTACCTGATTTTACAAACTTTTATTCTTTAGCATACATTCATACACACCTTTGAAAACGCCCGTGAAGGAACAACTTATCACAGGCATCGGTTGACAAAACTATTTGAAAACAAAATGGAAGATGTAGCGCCAATTGCATTTAAGCCGACAGCCAAAAAAGGTTGATAATTTCTCTTCTGTCACGAACTATGTCATATTTTAGTTCATACAGTAATGGAAATGGCTGATGCAGTTTGTTTATTTGAGTTATAGTTACCAAATGACCTCCAGACGCTGTATGAAGTTGCAAAAATCATGTAAAGATTTGAGGTAGGGTTGAGTTTTGCTATTATTAATTTGTATGGAACACCAACTCGCAACGTAGCATTGGCCTAATCGTATTATCATAGTTGCTTTACCACTGTGCCGCTTTAGTTCGGGTTCAAATCCGTCGTGTTAAGTTCAACAATTTTAATACATTTTGTTTTATGTCTTTTGGCCTATAATTTGATATTGTGATACAAAGAACATTTTTGATAACATTATAAGTGTGTACAAAATAGGATAATCACTATGTTTTTTCTACCGTAAAGAAGAAGAACCGCAAAGCCCAAATCATTTCCGGGCATTCATATATAAAGAATACAGACAGATTACACCGGGCATGTTACAGCATGTAAGAAGGTCTTTCCGGAAACGTACATAAATGTACATTGATGAAGGGGGTCGTCATTTTGAACATTTACTTAGTTGATGAAATCCACGCTCTTTAACAAGTAATTATTCTGTTTACCATGAAGTTAACACATTTACAAATTCTTTGTCAGTAGAAGAAGTGAAACATAAGGTTTAAACACGAAACAAAAACTGTTAGATTTAATATCGTCGATATGAGCCCAAAAGATTAAAAGCTAACTACGTGACATGGTTTACAACACCAGATAGGTACAGATTATTATCGTAAGCATGATACACAATTATCTGATTGCAATTCTTGTGTCTTTGGCTCACAGGAGAGCAAATAACGAAAATAAGTAGATTAGTAACTATACTAAAATACAGAAAATAAACTCGAGGAGAAAGAAAAAAATAACCAAAACAATTTGATGTTTGTATTAGATTCGAACTTCCGAAGCTAACCGTTGCTTTACCACATCCCGGCAGCTAATCCACTCGGCCAGAACGCACGTGTTGTATCCCCCTCTTCGGGAAAACATACCTCTATCTCCTTGCAAGCATTATATCCATGAAAAGCCGTCTTTTTAAAACCTTTCGCGGCTCCTTCGCTTATTCAGGCCTTTAATCCTTAATGGTGGTTGTGTATAGTATCGAATAGAAGGACAGAGCTACAGTAACAGTTTGTTTAATAAAAGGGTCAATGTTTTCTCATTAGACTATAAACTGCGGGTTGCATAGATACGAATACCTAGGGGCAGCTGACTCATCTGGTATATTGAATAACCTCTGAAGTCTTCTCCATTCGGAATGACTTTTGAATAATTTTGCATAATTGGTAAACCATAAGAAATGTGCATAAACCTTTACATAGAAAATGTAGACTCAAGAAAAAGGATTTATTTCAAATAACTCTTTTTGTGGCAACAACAACTAACAAACGAGCGAGAAGGCTCAGGCGGTAGCGTCTGTGACCCGCATTCGGGAGGTCCCGGGTTCAAATCCCGTAGGCCGACCAATCGGACTGAGATTTTTTTCATGGTTTCCGTCAGCCGCTAAGTAAATACCGGATTGGGTGTTTAATACCACGACCCAAATTTCCACTTGAAGTCTAAAAGAATAGTAAAAATGAAAAATAGGTGTTAATAGCAAATGCTGTGCTATATAACCACAGACAATGAAAGAGGTAGACTGGACGGCACCCTAATGCCAACTGCACGACACGGAGCAGAAGATCCGAATGCTATGCACTAGGATGTCTGTGGAATGATGGCAAGGTTACAGGAATGAGACCTAGAAGGCTAACTGTCCGCCACACATCGATCTAAGAGTTACCCACTAACAAATCCGTCGCGATATGAGCATGTAGTTAAAACGACGTAAAATAAACAGAGTAATAAAAAAACAACTAATAACACGAACATGTATAATGCTACAAAAATATATTGGACATACATTGTGTGCTTTAACGAGATCTACGCTTTTATGTCGTAAGACTTTGTCTTCTCTCCTACGATTTTCTAATTATAAAAACGCATTTAGAATAGTGAGAATTTCACAGACCTTGGCAGCATATTAGTTGCACAAATATCATAAAGCATTGTCATTTTAGAGAAAATTGTAACAGATACTTTTTTTGAGAAAATAAAATATAACGAAGGCTTTTGCATGTATTCCGTTTGAGATCGCCGAGCGAAATGGTTCCAAAAAAATAAAAAATATGATGTGTTACACTCACATGACTATCTCTACTCTTGTAGAAACTATTTTTACAAACGCTTATTCTCCATATGCTTCATGTTAATCGAGATGTTAATCTTATTGCTAATTTTCTTGTAGGTGCAAGGGGAATTGGTAGGTTTTAAGTGATAGTCAAATGTTTTAAGAGCTGGTTGCTATGTGGAGTATTACATTCTCTTTGTACTACCAGGATATAAAAAATGAATAACGAATTTGAGAAAAAGTATAAGTATTGGAAAATTTAAGGGAATAACAAGCAATATCTCGAAAATGGTTCACTCAACAACAAAAAAAATGTATATGACATAAATTGTGTATTTTAACGCGATTTACGTTTTCTGTGTAGTAAAATTTTGTCTATATCTTATGGTTTACCAGTTATACAAAGTCGTTCACAATGAATACTTTTGGAGACATTTCCAGGAAATTCAAGATATACATTTTATTTGTCATGAAAATATCTTAAACATATGATATTTTAATCAAAATCGTTAGAGCCATTTTTGAGAAAATTAAAATTTTCGAAAAATCTTCCATGTAAAGGGTAATCTGGGGTGGGGGGATTTTCTTGAAAACCTTTGTGTCGCATCCCTGGAAGATACTGAACCTAAATACCAAGTTTGGTGTTTATCCGACCGTTCGTTTCTGAGTTATGCTGTTCACAGACACACACACGGACTTGTTTCAAAAAATGCATTTTTTATTCAGGGGGTCTCAAAACATACATTTCCGGTGAAATCTCTGTATCGCATTTTTGGATGGAATACAATACTTCCCCTACTTACTATACGTAGTAGAGCAAGTAAAAATTAATTTTATTTATGGACGCTCTTTAACTGTTGTAATTCTTAGCGACTCATTCTATACTGGGCGTGAAAGACCGGCAATTTTGCTCAGATGTCTCTTTATCAGACTTGAGGTTCTTTTACGTGCCGTATATCTACGACAAGGCATGCTAAGCATTTCTACGCCCGAGAAAATCCATCGCTCTCCGCCGGGTTTGAACCCGCGACCTCGAGAACTAGAGGCTAGCACGGTAGCCACTACACCACGGAAGACGACGAAATGGCTCCACGGTAACACCAGGCTCGTATTCGAAAGGTTCCGGGTTGATTTCCATCGATCTCCACCCACTTTGACCGTGGGTGTTTTCGTAGTTTCACCTGTTCGGAAAGCGAATGCTGGGGTGGTTTCTCATCTACCACGATTTCCTTTGTATAATTTATCGTTTATTCCGTTTCTTTATTATCTTTAAGATGTGCTTCTAGGTTTCGGGGCGTATTGCCGGACAAATGGCACGGATGCGTGTTTGAAGGAACACGAGGGCTGCTTGGTCAACCTCTCTAGGCAACTCCAGCAGTGGGAGGGGTCTCCGAGCCTGGAACTGCGGTGTACTTCCGCGCTCCTCTGCATTCTGTAGCCTCCTGTGGTTCCTTCACTTCCTACCTTCCTTCTGGGGATAATAGCCACAATAGATCTATGTATGTAGTTCACCTTGCGCGAGATGACTCCCTCCGTTGTATAACCTATGTCTATAGATAAAGGTTTCTGTGTGGGGCATCTTTAGAAGTTCCTGAACTTAAATAACAATCTTATAACCCTTTGAGTTTTACTACTCACACATACAGGCAACTCAATTTGCAGACCTTTGGATTGGGGGATCTCAAACCGTGGATTTCCGGTAAACTCTCGATATTAAATTTTGGGTGTGGTACTATACTATAGGTAGGTGTTAGAGAAGATAAAAACAGCTTTAAAGCGGCATGGATGAGAGAGTGCATAATCGACTCTGAGGCGGGCCTGATCTTGCCCATCTAGCGTGGTTTTCTCACCCATCTGTAAGAGTAAGTGCGCTGATGCAAAACTTCTCATCATTTCAAAGTGTAGGTCTCGGAAAGACAGACAAAATTGTTCATAAGGTCTGGTTAGAAATGTGTAACGTTGTCTCCGAAGACTGAAATACCCGGCGGCGTGAGTCCCGGATCGCAACAATGCAGATCTAATAATGTCTGTCAGGGTCAGGACGGATTCCTGGAGCCCATTTATCTTGGGCGACGGGGCAACTGTAAATAGGATTTCTGTCGAGCGATGATTTCCTCAGCAAGGGAAGGGGGAATTCGATTGAATGCTAAACACGGCTTAGCGAGACGAGACGCGACGCGACGCGACGCCGGCGTCTGTGCAGATCGGTATCTCACTGCACGAGAAATCTTACTGTCATAAACGGAACAAAATACTTCCCTTTTTACTCTCTCTACTCAGACTTTCTCAGTAGGTAGAGAAGATATTGCATTCCACACAAAGATGCGATATGGAATTTCACCGAAAATACATGTTTTGAGACCCGTGATTAAAAAAAGCATTTTTTACAACAATGACCCTTCGTTAACGTCGTTTATCATACCAGCGCCGCCGGTGTGCGGGAACTTCGTCCCGCAAGAGCTCTGTTGCATGCAGGTAAATCTACTGACATGCGGCTATCCTTCTGCGCTGAGTTTGAACATGCGACCTTTTAATCAGAAGGCCAACCTCTAACCAAATGAGCCACCCAGACTGGCAAGTGTGTGTATGTGTGTGTCTGTGTGTGTGAACAGCATAACTACAAAAAAATCTGATGTGTTACACTCACATGACTTTCTCTGCTCTTGTACAAACTATTTATACAAACGCTTATTCTCAATCTACTTTATGTTAATCGAGATAAACATTTGCAGAGTCTATCTTATTGCTAATTTTCTTGTAGATGTAAGGGGAATATAGAAATACAATAGCCTTTAAGCTCATACATATCTCTTAATAGCTGGTTGCTAGGCACAGCACCATTCCCTTTCCCACAGATTAATACTCTTTGCATATCCAAGACAAAAAAATCTGATGTGTTACACTCACATAACTTTCTCTACTCTTGTACAATCTAATTTTACAAACGCCTATTCTCCATATGCTTCATGTTAATCGAGATATCGAGATGTCAATCTTACTGGTAATTTTCTTGTAGATGCAAGGGGAATATGGTAGCTTTTAAGCGATAGTAAAATATTTTAACGCTGGTTGCTATGTGGCGAATTCCATTCTCTTTGCATGTCCAGGACATAAAAAAATGAATAACGAATTTGAGAAGTATACGTATTGGAAAATTTAAGGAAATAACAAGCAATATCTCGAAAACGGTTCACTCAACAAAAGAAATGTATATGACATAAGTTGTGTATTTTAACGCGATCTACATTTTTTGTGTAGTAAAATTTTGTCTATCTCTTATGGTTTACCAGTTATGCAAAAGGCGTTCACAATGAGGAATACTTTTGGAGACATTCCCAGAAAATTCGAGATATACATTTCATTTCTCATGACATTATCTTAAACATATGATATTTTAATCAAAATCGTTAGAGCCATTTTTGACAAAATTAAAATTTTCGAAAAATCTTCCATGTAAAGGGTAATCTGGGGTGAGGGGGTTTTCTTGAAAACCTTCGTGTCGCATCCTTGGAGATACTGAACCTTAATACCAAGTTTGGTGTTTATTCGACTGTTCGTTTCTGAGTTATGCTGTTCACAGACACACACACACACACACACACACACACATACACACACACACACACACACAGACACACACACGGACATGTTTCCAAAAATGCTTTTTTTGGATTCAGGGGGTCTCAAAACATATATTTCCGGTGGTATCGAATTTTTGGGTGGAATACAATTCTTCCCCTACTTACTACGTAGTAGAGAAAGTAAAAATGTCGGATACATACCAAACTTGGTATTTAAGTCCAATACATTCCATAAACGCGACACAAAGATTTTCAAGAATATCCCCCACCCCAAATGCCCTCTACATGGAAAATTTTTCGAATTATTTTGTTTTCTGAAAAGCGCCTCAAACGATTTTGATAAAAATATGAGGCAGTATTTTTAACAGTTGAATAATTTCAATTAAATTAAATTAAAAAATAATTTCAATAACAGCCGCCTTGAAGCAATTTGGTGGTAATAAATTTGTAAAATTTATATAACAGTCATTGCATATGCTTATATTATTGTAAACATGTTCAATAATGTTATGTGAATGCGTTACGTAATTTAATAATGTAGGAGCTGTGAGAATAATAAGTTTAAAGTTGCTAACAATGAAGTAACCTTGAGGCAATAATGAATAAGGAAGTTTAATAGTACTACTAGTCATTATTAGAATATTAATAATGTAAATTTTGAGACAGTTTAAAGAAATAGCCAATCAACAGCCAGAAAAAGCATTAGTTAAATGCAGGTATTCCATTGGAATAGGATTAGCCAATCAGAAACTTTAAATACAGAAATTTAAAAGTTTATACGGTTGAAATATGTTCAGTCGCCTGCAGGCCTTGATAGTAACCGGATGGAAGATATGTTCTCTAGAGAAATATAATACGTATTCGTGTGAAACAAAAAAATAAGTATACGCGTTAAAACAAGTGCAAGTATTAAATAAAAGAATCTCACAGCTCTTGATATGAGTGAAGTGCTATTTAATTTGTGTCAAGGATTAATAAAAAAGAAGTCAATTTAAACTTAAAATCTGTGTAAGCCTACATTCTTGTTGCAGCACACCCTGCTTAAGAAAAACGTGTCTCTAAAGTAATACTGACGCAGCCGAGGCAAACATAAACTTAAATAATATCTATAGAAGCAGTTTAATAACAAAGTTGATATTTTTTTAAACTTGGAGCGTAACAAAAAATCTACTTCAAATTGGCTTTCCATACGTGGAGCTAAATAAATAAATACGTAAATAATTACCAACCTCTTCAAATTGACGCCCAAAGCGTGCTGCAAACTCTTACAACAAAACAACTTCAAATACCATATATTAAAGGCAATTACATGACAAATGAAATGTGTATCTTAAATTTTCTGGGAATAGCCTATGAAGTCCTCTTCATTCGTAAGGAATTTCGTATAATCTTGTATAACTGGTAAACGTTAAGTGATAGACGAAAACGTACTACACAAGAAACGTAGATCTCTTTAAAACATACAATTTATTTAAAATCAGTTTTTTGTGGCATCAGACATTTCGGAAATATCCATTATTAATGGTTTTTATTGTTCGATACTTAGCCATTCTTTTGAAGTCCTGTCAATTTTCAGTTGTTTCTCGCGATGTCATGGAAACAGTATGGAATTTTAAGGCCAGCATATAGCGTCCAGTTGTTAAACATTTGACTGTCGCTGTTACCTTTGTAGGCGTAGGACTAGGTACGGAGAGACACTTGGCACCTCGACCTACAAGATCTTTTGTGCCTAAGCATCTGACGGAGGGAGGGAGGGGTGAGGTGAGAGGAGACAGAGGGCGGCCGGACCAGATGTAAGGCAGTACAGAGGGCACGGTCCCTAGAGTTGCCAGTTTGAAACTCCCCGTGGCTGCTGGTGCAACGGGGGGCCGGGTTTTGGGAGACACTTTCAACCCTGAAAAAGAGAGCAGATGAAAAGTAAAGTGAAATGAGAATGGAGGTGAAATTGAGGGAAAGGGAATTCGGGGGATGTAATGAACCTTCCCAGCGTTCGTCTAGCGACTCGGGGAAACCTGAGGAAAAGCCCATGTGTCAGGAAGTTTGGCCACGGGAATCGAACCCATGACCTCCAGAATGCGAGCCACAGACGCTATCGCCTGAGCTATCCCGCTCGGTTTCTCTTTGTATCTATAACGAAATGTGTAATACAGCTATTTCCGGAAAGGTTTGTCTCAATTAAACTGAAGTAGGTAAGAAAATCAACTTTGGTATACCATATAGTAAATGATAGAGGGTAGAGAAAGTAATGTGAAAGTAACATCAGATTTTACATGTTCTACCTATACAATATCGGAGCAACATAACTCCAAAACCAAAACTCTAAACTAAAACCAAACTTTTGGTATTTAAGTCCAGCATTTTTCAAATATACGATAATAAGATTTCTAAGAAAAATCTCGCACCCCAATCTTCGCTTTACATAGAAGCATTTTCATTATTCTTTAATTTCTCAAAAATTCCATATCTTTAAGACATTTGCATGACAAATGAAATGCACTTCCAGAATTTTCTGGGAACAGCCAGTGAAGTGCTCTTCATTCTGAATAAGTTTTGTATAAATGGTAAACTGAAAGATATAAACAAAATCTAAGTTCAAAAAATCTGATGTGTTACACTCACATGACTTTCTCTACTCTTGTACAAACTATTCTTACAAACGCTTATTCACCATATACTTCATGTTAATCGAGATGTTAATCTTATTGCTAATTTTCTTGTAGATGCAAGGGGAATTGCTAGACTTTAAGCGATAGTCAAATGTTTTAAGAGCTGGTTGCTATGTGGAGTATTCCATTCTCTTTGCATTACCAGGACTAACAAAATGAATAACGAATTTGAGAAAAAGTATAAGTATTGAAAAATTTAAGAGAATAACAAGCAATATCTCGAAAATGGTTCACTGAACTAAAAAAATGTGTGACATAAATTGTGTATTTTAACGCGATCTACATTTTTTGTGCAGTAAACTTTTGTATATTTCTTTGGTTTAGCAGTTATGCAAAAGTCGTTCAAGATGATGAATAATTTTGGAGACATTCCCAGAAAATGCGAGTTATACATTTCATTTGTCATGAACATATCTTAAAGATATGATATTTTAATCAAAATTGTTTGAGCCTTTTTTGAGAAAATGAAAATTTTCGAAAAATGTTCCATGTAAAGGGTAATCTGGGGTGGGGGGACTTTCTTGAAAACCTTCGTGTCGCATCTCTGGAAGATACTGAACCTAAATACCAAGTTTGGTGTTTATCCGCCTGTTCGTTTCTGAGTTATGCTGTTCACAGACACACACACACACACGGACACATTGCTTTTTTTGGATTCAGGGGGTCTCAAAACATGTATTTCCGGTGAAATCTCGGTATCGAATTTTTGGGTGGAATACAATACTTCCCCTACTTACTATACGTAGTAGAGAAAGTAAAAATATAGTTCGCATTAAAGCATATAATGTACTACAAATAATTTTTTTGTAGCGTTAACCATTTCTGAGGTAGATTTACTTTCTCTAACGGGTATCTAGAAGGTAGAGGAAATATTGTATTCCACCCAGAAATTTAAACTCTAGATTTCCCTCGAAATACACGCTTTGAAGCTCCAAGGATAAAAGTTCAGTGTGTGCGTGTGTGTGTAGACACCATAATTCAAAAACTATATGTCGGATAAACACCAAATTTGGTATTTAAGTTCAGTGTCTTCCAAAGATGCAATATGAGGATTTTAAAGAAATTCCCTGCACAAAAAACCACTTTTTACATAGATACATTTTCGAAACTGTTTATTCTCTCAAAACTGCTATACATCTTTTGATTAAAATATCATGTTTAAAATATTTGCATAACAAATAAAATATATATTTTGAATTTCAAGTCAATTTCCGGAGAACTCCTCTTTGATTCTGGAAGAATTTTGTAAAATTTTCTACAGTGCTAAACCACAATAAGTACATACAAATCTGCTTCACAGAAAATGTATATCTCCTCAAGACAACATTTATGCCAAAAACCTTTTTGTGGCCTCAATCTTTTCCGAGAAGTTTTTTGTTTATTAGCCTGAATTTTCAAATGTTTTATACTTTTAAGCGCTACCACTGCAAACATATAACATATATTAAAGAGAAGAGTAACATTTTGTAAGAATGGTTTGTAGAAGAGTGGGTAGAGAAAGCTATTTGAGTGAGTGTGACACATCAGATTATGTTCATTGAACCTCACACATAAGCGAGCAGTCTTTTGCAGATTCAGGCGAAAATCGATTCAGAAGTTAGGTACCAAAATGGCAAAATTTACTTTCTCTACGACGTAAGTAGGGGAAGTATTGCATTCCACCCAAAAATTCGATATCGAAATTTCACGTAAATATATATTTTGAGGCGCCCTGAATCCAAATCAAGCATTTTATAAGCATGTCCGCGTGTGTGTGTGTCTGTGAATAGCATAAAT
Organism: Deroplatys truncata; assembly: GCA_030765065.1. Classification (NCBI taxonomy): domain Eukaryota; kingdom Metazoa; phylum Arthropoda; class Insecta; order Mantodea; family Mantidae; genus Deroplatys; species Deroplatys truncata. The sequence continues at coordinate 26,736,792 of CM060981.1, read as the reverse complement.
AAAAAAAGAAAAGTTAGATAAATACCAAACTTGGCATTCTTCCAAGAATGCGACACTAAAATATTCAATAAAATACCCCATCCCGGACTACCCTTTACAAGGAACGATTCTCGAACATTTTGATTTTCTGAAAATTGTCTGTAACAATTTTGATTACAATACCATATGTTTATGACATTTTAACGGAAAATGAAATGTATATCTTGAATTTTCTGAGAATGTTCCCAAAAGTATTCTTCATTCTGAACGACTTTTGCATAACTGGAGAACCATAAGACATAAACAAAATTTTACTACACAAAAATGTAGAGCACGTTAAAACACACAACTTATGTCATATACATTTTTTTTTCGAGTGAAAAATTTCCAGATATTACTTGTTATTTGTTTGAATTTTTCAATGCTAATCCTTTTTCTCAAATGGGAATTCGTTATTCGTTTTTGCTTTCTCTACTACTTATTGTAAGTAGGGGAAGTATTGCATTCCTCTCAAAAATTCGATACCGAGATTCACCGGAAATACATGTTTTGAGACCCCCTGAATCCAAAAAAGGTATTTTTGGAAACATGTCAGTGTGTCAGTGTGTGTGTGTGTGTGTGTGTGTGTGTGTGTGAACAGCATAACTCAGAAACGAACAGTCGGATAAACACCAAACTTGGTATTTGGGTTCAGTATCTTCCAGAGATGCGACACGAAGGTTTTGAAGAAAATCCCCCCAACCCAGATTACCCTTTACTTGGAACATTTTTCGAAAATCTTAATTTTCTCAAAAATGGCTGACGATTTTGATTAAAATAACATATGTTTAAGATATTTTTATGACAAACAAAATGTATATCTTGAATTTTCTGGGAATGTCTACAAAAGTATTCTTCATTGTGAACGACTTTTGCATAACTGGTAAACCATAAGAGATAGACAAAATTTTACTACACTTAAAATGTAGATCGCGTTAAAATACACAATTTATGCCATATACATTTTTTTTTGAGTGAACCATTTTCGAGATATTGCTTTTTATTCCCTTAAGTTTATCAATACTTATTTTCTCAAATGGGAGGGAATTCGTTATTCATTTTTTTGTCTTGGATATGCAAAGAGTATTAATCTGTGGTAAAGAGAATGGTGCTGCACCTAGCAACCAGCTATTAAGATATATGTTTGCAAATACAAAACAAGGGGAACATAGTACGCCTTAAGCGATAGTCAAATATTTTTAGAGCTGGTCGCTATGTGTAAAATGTAATTCTCTTTGCATGTCAAAAGATCGTTTCTGCAAATGTTTATCTCGATTAATATGAAATAGATGGAGAATAAGCGTTTGTAAAAATAGTTTGTATAAGAGTAGAAGAAGTCATGTGAGTGTAACACATCAAATTATTTTTATGCCCGGACATACAAAGAGAATGAAATGCTCTACATAGCAACCAGCTTTTAAAACATTTGACTATCGCTTAAAGCCTAACATATTCCGCGTGCACCTCGATTAAAACGAAGCAGGTGGAGAGTAAGTGTTTGTAAAAATAGTTTGTACAAGAGTAGAGAAAGTCATGTGAGCACAACGCATTAGAGTTTTTAATAAAAAGAAACTGCTTTTAAAAGAAGCAATTATCTTCAACATGTATAGATTACACCCAGTAAATATTACGGTTGAAATCAGTATGGTGTAATATATAACACTAGTCTGCATGATATCGGATGACTGAAAACTAATAAGTGATTCTGACTCACTTTTTATGCTGATTTCAGAGCTGCTTTTAGTTTTTTTTATCACGTACTGCTTTTTCACAATTTTACTTCAAAAATGTAGAGATATAAACATATTGCATCCTCCACTACACATAAAATTGGGCTTGAAGCAATTTGTAAGGGCTCTACCACAGGATGGACCCTGCTTCAAGTACCTGTCCAAGAAATTTCCCTTCATTACACAAGACAAATTAAAGGCTGGAATTTTTGTTGGTCCTCAAATAAAGACACTGATGAAGGATGAAGATTTTGAAAAGACAATGAATCAGAGAAGCATGGACCGCCTTCCGATCAGTTACTGAAAATTTCTTACGCAATAACAAAGATCCTAATTACAAGGCCATTGTCCAACAATGTTGGATGGGGTTGTAACATGTGTGTAAATGTGCATTTTCTGCATTCACATATCGATTACTTTCCAGAAAATCTGGGGCATTATGGGGAACGTTTTCACCAAGATATTAAGGAAATGGAGAGGAGGTACCAGGGGAGATGGAATGAAACTATGATGGTCGACTACTGTTGGATGTTGAGGAGGGACAGTCATCTTCAAGGATCTGCAAGGAAGTCAAACAAGAGAAAGTTTGAAAAAAATTAAATGAAACACTTTGGCTTCTTGTTTTGTTAAAATGTAGTCGTGAAATAAATTAGGGGACTTCTTGAGTATTGTTAAAAATGTTTCTTGAATAAAAACTTAACTTGTGTGAAATGGTATTTGAATGCTTTTCTACGCTCATTAGTAAAATTGTCAAAAAATTATTTCTTATTTTGTATAAAAACATGACGTGATAGAAAAAATGGAAGTTATTTCTGGAATCAGCATAAAAGCTTGATTAAAGAACACCCACTTCTAAGAAAATGTCTGACAAAAAGTTTGAAAATGCAGACTAGTGTAAGTGAACTGTGATCCCAAACTTCTTCTCAATATAGCAATTTTTGTTCTTGGAGGTGTAGGTACTTCTTTTGCACTAAATATTGATGAATCAGGCTGAATTTACTGAATATGTTGAATATAACTTGCTAAACAATATTATGCATTGCTTCGGTGATTACTTTCACGCATAAAAGTACATACTTTTTCTTTGTAATTATTAGTAATATGTTTTATTCTGTTTAAATGCAAAAAAAAACATATTTAAAATAAATATTACTATTTTGTAAAAACAAATCCACAGGCTTATTGTATAGGAATTAAAAAAAATATCTGATGTGATACATTCACATAACCTTCTCTTTATTGGTGGGTGTACAGCTATGCTGATACTTTTTCTATCTGCATTTTATTGCAAATAAACCCTTGCAGAAATAGCTGCATTACGAATTTCGTTACAAACATAAAGAGAACAGCGATAGTCAAATGTTTAACAACTGGACGCTATATGCTGCCTTAAAATTCCATACTGTTTCCATGACATCGCGAGAAACAACTGAATGTTGACATTGAACCATTATTAACGGTGAAGAAGGTTTGTTGTTGCTACGTACGGAAAGTCAGTTTCAAAATGATGTATTATATTTCGACTGTTGGGGAGCCGAACTTGAAGTAGTTGCAACCGCACGTATGGTAAAAAGTTTCCGGTAGCCTTTGCCCCCAAAAAATGTTTAAAAAATATTAACTTTGTAATTTGACTGTTTCTTTAAATATTATATATTTATGTTTGCCTCGGCTGCGTCAGTATTTATTTTTAGAGACATGGATGTCTTAACAGGGAGTGGTGCGACTGAAGAATGTAGGCTTATACAGATTATAATTTGTATTCACTCCATTTATTGATGCTTGACACGATTTAAATAACACTTCAGTGATATAGAGAGAGCTGTGAGATTTTTGTATTAATTACTTTCACTTTTTAACACGTAAACTATGTTTGTCTTGCACAAAATACATATTAAATTTCTCGAGGACACATCTCGCGTCTGGTTAGGAACGCTGTCTACAAGCAACTGACTTGATTTCTACCGCCTAAATTTGTGAATTTCTGTATTTAAACTCTCTGATTGGCTATTCCTAATCCAATAGAATACTACTATTTAACTTAAGCTTTTTTCTGGTTGTTGATTGGCTATTTTATATACTGTCTCAAAATTTACATAGTTTTTGCTCCAATAATGACTAGTAGCATTATTAAACTTTCTTACACATTATTGCCTCAAGGTTACCTCATTGTTACTTCATTGTTAGCAACTTTAAACTTATTATTCTTACAGGTCCTACATTATTAAATTACGTAATACATTCACATAACATTATTGGACATGTATACAATAATGACTTTAATATACACTTTTTATATATTGTTTTATACACATATTACTTTAAGGCGGGCTGTTATTGAATTTACATATTATATAATTAGACTGATATTATTTAAGTGTTATAAATACTGCCTCAACGGATATCTCAGAAATGGCTAATGCTACAAACAACTTATTTGAAATAGACTGTGTTAGATATACATTTTTTTTGTGTAGTGCGTTTTCGTCTATCGCTTAGCGTTTACCAGTTATACAAGATTATACAAAACTTCTTTCGAATGAAGAGGACTTCACAGGCTATTCCGAAAATTTAAGATATGCGTTTTATTTGTCATGTAAATATCTTTAATATATGGTACTTTAATCAAATTCGCTGGATACATTTTTTAGAAAATTAAAATGTTTGAAAAATCCATGTGAAAGGTAACTGGGCGTGGAGGGATTTTCTTTTAAATCTTCGTGCCACATTTTGGTACCACAGTTTGAGTTATGCTGTTCAGACACACAGGCACATAGACACACCATTTTCTAAGAATGTCTTTTCGCGGCCAGGGTGCCTGAAAACATGTATTTTCGGTGAAACCTCGATATCGAATTTTAGGTGCTATATATGTGATAGAGAAAGCAATAGCATATCCAATTTCAGGCCTCTATTTTAATTCTAAATTGCAATAATTTTACCTTTTATCTCTATCCAATTATTTGCCAAAAACGTAATAAATAATTAAACTTTTTATACTGTTCAATCTAGAGCAATGTAATTTATACCAAGAGTATGCCTTGGCAGGTGCAATTCAAACTAAAAATTTCATTAAAATTGGTATATTATGGAAGGAGGTCTATTTGGTGCTATTTAAGAGTGGTGATAAAACTTGAAATAGTGTGAACTATTATTCATCTAATGTAGCAGGTGTAAATTTTTGGAACTGTTATAAAAGACATTCGCTTGTAAAAGCAAGCAGTTACAGCAGAGAAATAAGTTCCAAGACGCGCCGTGGCGCTGCTCGTAAACCTTAGCCGTCCTCAGCGAAGCAGAAGGAAATGCTTGTTAAAGGAAAGCACTCACACTGGGACGCAGCCCTCCTCCAGTTTTATTGGTAGTTGCTGGAAATAGGTTAAAGATGGCTAAGGCCGGAAGATAGTGGGGTTATAAAAACTGCACTGGAGAGCAAAGGGAAAGAATTTCATCCCTCGGTAACGATTTGTGTTTTATTTCACTCCCCTTCGCTTTTTTATGGTCCATGATGAACTTTGCAGTGGAGGGTTGCCTTTTGTTCCAACCCCTACCTCGTGCGGATTAGCGGCTTTGTTCCATGCGTTCTAATAGGCGATGGTGTGCCATCTGTCTGTCCGACCTGCTCCGTGAGGTTCAGACGTCTCTAATAGTGATTCACTTGCTTCATAACAACATGTCTAATGTATAACATTTACACCACTTTCTCTAGTCACTCTTGCAAAAGCTTATTACCTTGTCTAGTGCGGTAAGACAAGTAAACCGAGCGTTTTTTTAATTTTTTGATTTATAGACGCTCTTTAACTTTATAGTCATTAGCGTCCCATTCTACATTGCCGTTTGTGAAAATTGTAACACCAAGAAAGAATTTCCCGAATAACTCCAAACTTGGTGGAAGTATAGAAGAGTGTGCAAGCAATAAGTGATTAGGTTTGCAGAGAGATGGGGTACACCTAGGCCACGGAGAGCCCTCTCGTGTTGGTCCGACAACGTCGGTGTTGCGCCCATTGTAGTCAGTACAGAGCTGTCAAACAAGGTGGAAACAATAAAGTGAGTTCCAGTATGCCTCGGCGTCAAAGGCAGCCATATCGGCATGTGAGTGAGTTCGAACGGGGCAGAATGAGCGGTCTCCGGGAAGCGAGTTTGTCATATCGTGACATTTCGGCTCGTACAGGGCATGCTGCTACGACAGTGATGCGTGTGTGGAAGCAGTGGATAGATGAAGGTCATACGCAGCAAAGAGCGGGTACTGGACCACGGAACATGATCACAGCACGGGATGACCATAACGGACCGTACAGCCTCATCCACAGTGTTGGCTCGACGCTGGAGCACTGCAACAGGTGTGAACTTGTCTGCATGAACGGTTCGTCGCCTTCTGCTGCAGGTTGGACTGGTTGCATGCATGCCATTACGGCTTCCATTGTCCAGAAACCAAAAGCTCCTCCGACAACAATGCGCACGTGAACACCGTCACTAGGGTGCTGAATGGAAAAATGTAGTCTTTTCGGACGAGTCCCGCTTCAACGCGTCCTGCAGTGATGGCCGCATACGTGTCCGGCGGTACCGTGGTGAGCTCATCCTGGAGGGCTGCATTGTTGAGCGGCATAGCGGACAAACACCAGGTGTGATGGTTTGGGGCGCCATTGGTTACAACAAACGATCTCGCCGGTACCTAACGGTGGTTTTAGAGCCTGAGGTGCTCCCGTGCTTCAGGCATCTCACAGGTCAACAGGACAATGCCTGGCCACATACTGCGAGGAATGTACAAACCTTCTTCTAAGAGCGACGGGTACCATTGCTTCCCTGGCCTGCATGTTCACATGGCATGTCGCCCATCGAACATGTCTGGGATGTGATTGGTCGGCACCAGTCCTCCAGTAACCATGCCACGGATTTGTGGGCTCGAATACAAACTGCGTGGAGAGAAATCCCTCAGGAACTTATTCAGAACCCTTTTGTTTCAATTCCACGGCGTATAGCAGCTCTAATTGCAGCGCCACACCAAATACTGAATATTAGGGCTCAAGGTCATGTATAGACTTGAAAAGTTTATCATTTGTTACTTGTTATTTACCTAACCTGTCGTATTAAATTTATTAAATTCATGCGTTCCCTTCTTGGTGTTGCAATTTTCACAAAGGGCAGTTTATATTGGGCGTGAAAGAACGGTAATTTTGCTCAGAGGCCTCTTTATCAGGCTTGAGGTTCTTTTACGTGCCGCAAATCTACGACACAGGACTACCGACTTTACTTCCCTTCCGAAGAAAGGCATGGTAAGGATTTTTACGCCCGTAAAATAATCCATCGCCCTCCGCCGGGTTTGATCCCGTGACCTTAGGAACTAGAGGCTAGCACGGTATCACTAGTCTACGGAAGACAACATTTTTATTTATCATGCAAATAACTTTAAACATATAGCATTTTAATCAAAATCTTTAGAGATATTTTTGTGAAAATAACAAAATAACGAAACATTTTCCTTATATAGCGTATATTGGTCTGGGGGATATTGTTGAAAAATTTCGTGTCGGATATTTGGAAGATATTGGACATAGCCTCCTGAAGTTGGTATTTATCCGACATTTCTGAAAATGTTTATCTCGACTAGACTGAAGTAGATAGAAAAATAAGATTTCGTAAGAATTGTTTCTAGAAGCTACACAAAAAAATCTGTGTTACACTCGCATGACTTTCTCTACTCTTGTACAAATTCTTATTCTCCATCTATTTCATATTAATCGAGATAAACATTTGCAGAAACGATCTTTTGACATGCAAAGAGAATTACATTTTACACATAGCGACCAGTTCTAAAAATATTTGACTATCGCTTAAGGCTTACTATGTTCCCCTTGTTTTGTATTTTCAAGGGCAATATAGAAATACAGTAGCCTTTAAGCATAGACATATCTCTTAATGGTTGCTATGTGCAGCACCATTCTCTTTGCCACAGATTAATACTCTTTGCATATCCAAGACAAAAAAATGAATAACGAATTCCCATTTGAGAAAATAAGTATTGGAAAATTTAAGAGAACATCAAGCAATATCTCAAAAATTGTTCACTCAAAAAAAAAAATGTAAATGACATAAATTGTGTGTCTTAACGCGATCTACATGTTTTGCGTAGTAAAATTTTGTCTTTCTCTTATGGTTTACCAGTTATGCAAAAGTCGTTCACAATGAAGAGTACTTTTGGAGACTTTCCCAGAAAATTCTAGATATACATTTTATTTGTAATAAAAATATCTTAAACATATGATATTTTAATCAAAATCGTTAGAGCCATTTTTGAGAAAATTAAAATGTTCCATGTAAAGGGTAATCTGGGGTGGGGGATTTTCTTGAAAAAAACTCGTGTCGCATCTCTGGAAGATACTGAACCTAAATACCAAGTTTGGTGTTTATCCGACTGTTCGTTTCTGAGTTATGCTGTTCACAGACAGACACACACACGCGGACATGTTTCCAAAAATGCTTTTTTTGGATTCAGGGGTCTCAAAACTTGTATTTCCGATGAAATCTCGGTATCGAAGTTTTGGGTGGAATACAATACTTCCCCTACTTACTATACGTAGTAGAGAAAGTAATAAGATAGTGGATATAGTAAACCATGTGAAAACACAATGGTGCGTTCGTTTAAGTAACGTCTTAGAAGGTCGTCGCTTCAAGATCTTCATTGTACAGCACAGAACACCAAAGTTGTCTAGTGTACACAAATATCTTCACTTTGATGTTAAAATATAAACATTTTGCTATCAAGTTCCCTATTACAACAAAATAACAGTAGATTAAAGCATTTTTTTTGATTTGTGTAAATATGATGAAATCGCAGTCCATTTTAATTTATTTCATTAGCATTATTTATTTTCCTTTCTGGTAGATGTTCGTATTTGCCGTAATTATAAAACAGAGCATACCTTTTGTTTACGTTTATGAAACATAAAGCCAGCGTTTATTGGTGTAATTTAGTTTTCAAGTGCTCCTGTTCATTAATTTTATCTATAAGTACTTGTGTGTGCCGATAATCCTGTATTCATTACACAGATTATAAAATATCATTTTAATGAGGAACCCCTCCTCGTAAGTGGCAACTCTAGCAACATTATGGCGTGCTGCAACAATGCCGTTTTTAATTAAGGTTTCACATCGTTGTTTCCACAACAAGCAATATTTATATAGGAAGATAAACACCATTGTTATTGCGAAACAGTTGACAACAGGGGCATTTTATTTGGTCGCGTTCATCTGTTTGTTTAAATATTGGTGTTTGATTAAAGCGTCCCATCTGGACAGTTTGGTTTCCACGGTGACGGTCTGTCATGCGGACACCAACTGTTACCAAAACTGGGACTACATGTTTAGTCACCATGGAAACAGTAAGCTTGTGAAGCGATTACTATTTCACTCTCGCATCATACTCGCATTTAAAATTCAGGTCAGCAATTTCAAATGGTCGTATCACAGTGCTGTAATGCACATACGCATTTTGAATCAAGTTCTTCTCAAAGCATTTTTGGTGTTTAAGGATACTTTGCCAGATTAAAATTTCTTTTGTATCTACTTCAGTTTGATTACACATTTCGCTGATGATAGAGGAGCGATACAGGAGATTGAAGTGATAGATGTTTAAAAAGTGGGTCGCTAGGAGCTGGCTTTGAAATTACATACTGCTTGTATGGAGAAATAACTGAATGATGACTTAAACACTTGAAAAAAGAATATGCTATTTGAAAATTCAAACCAATAACAAAGAGTATTTCAGAAATGGCTAATGCTAGTGTATCTCTTAGGACTTATCACTTGAAAGGGGATATATTATACATATATAAAGAAATTGTACATATGAGAGGGGAACCATACATATAAGAATTGTACGGTAATAATTTAATTCACTAACATGTTAAAATATTCAACACCTAACATTTGTACAGAGCTGATTGTAAAACACAGGCAGGCTAGCAGAATTCCAAGAAATCATAAAGACCGTACCTGGCACCGAGCGGTACCACGCTACATCATGGCGGCCAAGCGCACGGATCTAAAGCCACACATTCCAATACTTGTCAGGGTAACACGGCCTGAGGGCCAATAGGAAACGTCGTTACATTTTCAAATGCGGAGAGTAGCGTCACTGGGCTCCCGTATATAAGGGGGCAAAACCCCAGAGGCCGCTCTTATTCTGATTATATCTCATCGAGAAATCACGTCAACACGAGGTGCTACAGATGCACTTTAGTGCACAAGGGTGGGAGTGTGTGAATATAGCTAGTCTCCTGACTAACTTAAAGTGGTGGGATTATTATAATATTGGGAAAATCTAGCCGCCCATAACTATTCAAAGTGTGAAATAAACTTCATTGATTAAGGGAAACTCACAGTGTATTTTTTAACTTGCCTCATCCACTAGAACCTGAGATTCAATAATTAAATATAGCTAGGAATGGAATACTCAACAACCGACGAGCACCAATAGCCGAGGAAAAAGAACACTGCAACGGGCAACAACGACCCAAGGATCATCGATTTCCAGCTACAAAAGTCGCCCAACGACAGTTTCCCGCCACACACTTATATGTTTCATCCATGGTCTAGATGTACCATGCAAGTAAAAATCCATAGTATGACTTCCTTCACAAGGGAAGTAAAGTTGGAAGTCCCGTGTCGTAGATTTACGGCACGTAAAAGAACCTAAAGTTTGATAAAGAGGCTTCTGAGCAAAATTACTGATCTTTCACGCCCCATATAGAATGGGACGCTAAAAGCCATAGTAGTTAAAGAGAGTCCATAAATAAAACTCCATTTTAATTTATTTTGCCACCTATGCTTATCTAAACTACGTTTGGATTTCGGAATCTTATTTAAATTAACAGAAATATTTAATTATTGATTGAGATGGTCAGGTGGTAATGTCTGTGGCCAGCATTCGGGAGTACCGGCAACAAATCCAGTGGGCCATTCAATCTGAGGGTTTTCGTGGTTTCCCTCTGGTAAATACCGAATTGTATATTTAATACCAGGGCCCAAAGTTCCACCATAGGTCTAAAACAATAATACTAAAAATGAAAAGTGAATGGTAATAGCGAATGATCACCCATCTATTCACAGATAGTGAAAGCAGATAGATTGGACGGCACCCTAATGCATCTGCTCATCACAGAAGTAGTGGTTCACGCCTAGCACCAAAGCATCTGTGAACACGTGACAAATTAAGATGATATGGTGCAGAAATGAGACCTAGAAGGTTAAGTGTTCGCCACATCCACGAAGTATCTTTCAACAAATCCGTCGCGATATAATAGTAGATTATGATACAAGGGGTAAAAGTAGGGTTTTATTTTGCGAATAGGAATGTTTGCGAAATAAAGGTCGTACGCCCAGTTCTCAGTTCCACGAGCAAAATTTTATTTTCTACCCAGCGCTCGAATTTGTAAAATATCAATAACAGTATATTGATTCCTGAAACTAACAGAGAACACTTTTAGAACGCGGTTCGTGAAACAAGAGAAATGACTTTAAAAAAATCTGATGTGTTACACTCACATGACTTTCTCTACTCTTGTACAACTATTTTTACAAACGCTTATTCTGCATATGCTTCATGTTAATCGAGATGTTAATCTTATTGTTAATTTTCTTGTAGGTGCAAGGGGAATTGGTAGACTTTAAGCGATAGTCAAATATTTTAAGAGCTGGTTGCTATGTGGAGTATGTCCAGGACATAAAAACAAATATGATGTATTACACTCGCATGACTTTCTGTACTCTTGTACAAACTATTTTTACAAACTCTTATTCTCTATCTATTTCATATTAATCGAGATAAACATTTGAAGAAACGATCTTTTGACATGCAAAGAGAATTACATTTTACACATAGCGACCAGTTCTAAAAATATTTGACTATCGCTTAAGGCTTACTATGTTCCCCTTGTTTTGTATTTGAAGTGGCCTTTAAGCATATCTCTTAATAGCTGTTGCTAGGTGCAGCACCATTCTCTTTGACTCAGATTAATACTCTTTGCATATACAAGACAAAAAAATGAATAACGAATTCCCATTTGAGAAAATAGTATTGAAACATTTAAGGGAATAACAAGCAATATCTCGAAAATGGTTTACTCAACAAAAAAATGTATATGACATAAATTGTGTATTTTAACGCGATCCACATTTTTTGTGTAGTAAAATTCTGTGTATCTCTTATGGTTTACCAGTTATGCAAAAGTCATTCACAATGAAGAATACTTTTGGAGACATTCCCAGAAAATTCGAGATATACATTTCATTTGTCATGAAAATATCTTAAACATGTGATATTTTAATCAAAATGGTTAATGCCATTTTTGAGAAAATTAAAATGTTCGAAAAATGTTCCATGTAAAGGGTATTCTGGGGTGGGGGGATTTTCTTGAAAACCTTTGTGACGCATCTCTGAAAGATACTGAACCTAAATACCAAGTTTGGTGTTTATGCGACTGTTCGTTTCTGAGTTATGCTGTTCACACACACACACACACACACGGACATATTTCCAAAAATGTTTTTGTTTTATTCAGGGGGTCCCAAAACATGTATTTCCGGTGAAATCTCGGTATCGAATTTTTGGGTGGAATACAATAGTTCCCCTACTTACTATACGTAGTAGCGAAAGTAAAAATGAATAACGAATTTGAGAAAAAGTATAAGTATTGGAAAATTTAAGGGAATAACAAGCAATATCTCGAAAATGCTTCACTCAACAGAAAAAATATATATGACATAAACTGTGTGTTTTAATGCGATCTATATTTTGTGTAGTAAAATTTTGTCTATCTCTTATGGTTTACCAGTTATGCAAAAGTCGTTCACAATGAAGAATAATTTTGGAGACATTCCCAGAAAATTCGATATATACGTTTCATTTGTCATGAAAATATCTTAAACATATGATATTTTAATCAAATTCGTTATGAGCCATTTTTGAGAAAATTAAAATTTTGGAAAAATGTTCCATGTAAAGAGTAATGGGGTGGGGGGTGTACTTGAAAACCTTCGTGTCGCATCTCTGGAAGATACTGAATCTAAATACCAAGTTTAGTGTTTTCCGACTGTTCGTTTCTGAGTTATGCTGTTCACAGACACACACACACGGACATGTTTCCAAAATGCTTTTTTTGGATTCAGGGGTCTCAAAACATATATTTCCGGTGAGATCTCGGTATCGAATTTTTGGGTTGGAATACAATACTTCCCCTACTTACTATACGTAGTAGAGAAAGTAAAAAGAGATGTCATATGTTTTCATGTTTTGTTGATCCGCTAGCAGTCATTTTCAGAGAAATTAGTTTCAACTTGTTTTGCCTTACTCCAGACAATGAAGTAATTAAATGTTATATCATATTGCTTACTGGATTCTTTGGGTAAGTGATCCTTGTGTTATGCTTTCTGCTGCTTCCGTAGTTTTACTTGGCTCTTCTATTTCAGTTTCTTCTGAATTAATAATTACAGCCATTTAATCTTTATGTGGGTTATACTAGATAAAATAATCACGTTTTACATTAAAGAAAACAGAAGGCTGCCAATATAACGTACATGTTAACTCTACAATGAATTGCGATAAATTGAAGTATGACGATTTGTATTGTGAACAGATAATACGAGCGCCGTGAAACATAATTAATCATGTAAAAAGACAATGAAATGTAAAACCTAATCAAACCAAATCGAGTTATTAAACATGTGCAAATACAAAGGGTAATTGACATGTGATTGGACTTTGAAGTCAAAGTTAGCCATAAATTACCACACTAGTGCGATAATCTAAAGCTTTTAGCTCGTGTACACTGTGTTAGTAGTTCTACTTTTAGGCCTTGCTGTCTAAAAAAAATAGAGTTTTATTTATCGACGCTCTTTAACTGCTATGATTCTTTGCGTCCCTGTCTACGAATTGGGCGGGAAAGACCGGTAATTTTGCTCAGAGACCTTTATCAGGATTGAGGTTCTTTTACCTGCTGTAAATCTAAGACGCGAGATGGCCATGTAGTTAAAGCGACGTAGAATAAATAGAGAAAAATATTGCTTAAACGTTTCTGAGCGAATAACAAATAAAAATAAACTCTTAAGGGGAGATAAAGGTCCTATCCAATGAATGTTACATTTGCTAATTTCATGACCTCCTATCTCAGAAACTATATAAGGTATCGGACTGAAATTTTTACAGAATATAGATGTATGTATTTTAGATTCACTGATATATTTTTATATGGTAAGTTTGTTTATTAAGGAATATAGGATTATTTTCTCAATTACACTATCCTTAGGTTAAAATTTAACAACAAAATAACTTTTAGAAAACAATCAAACATCCTATTAACACCAAATTAGATCTGCAACAACACTTAGAAGGTGTTTTTATCGTCTTAAAATTTGATTTATTTATTTTCAGCAGTTTCTGAGAAAAACGAGTCATTTTTGTCAGAAAACGTCATTCATAGAAGAAGCTGTACAAAGCAAAAATGGAGAAAAACATGTAAAGAAAGAAACCACATGACTCAAGCACGCATAAGCTGTCATATTGAACAGTAGTGCCAATTAGTTGAGCAAACCTTTCCCTAAAAGATGGGCTTAAGTTTACGTTTCCACTCCAAAGTGTGTAGCAGCTTTGATTTTTTTTCCTATGAAGCGTTGTAGAATTTACTCTACAAAATGGCAGATTAAGTATCATTTTTATAAATATATTTAAAGTATGAGCATTTTGAATACCTTGATAAAATATATATGGAATTAAAGACGAAATTTCAATTTTAAAGACGACATAAAGAATAAAAAAACTCATATAATTTGACAATTTTTGTCATTTAATCTCACCTTAAAGCATTTTCTAAAATAAGGTAATTAGCACAAAATATGATCTAACACTCTCGCTGTTTTCTCTACCAATTAAAAACTCTTGCACGGCCGTTATACATTACGCTATTCATAAAAAATTGATTCACAACTTCCTTTATCAGCAGTCATTTCTAGTTCTCTACTATTTACCTATAATAGGTAGAGGAAGTGATGTGGTGTATTAATAATTTGGGGGTTACATGCTCGTTTTGCATTGTCATTGCCAGACACATTGTTGTTTACGTCACTCTTGACTGCTAGCTTTGCTAGCCACGAGTAGTGGGGGATACCGCGAGAAACGGACCGCGTGTGTAAGGCGGGCTTTGAATCGGTGGAAATCTCCTCCCACCTTCCATTTTAATAATGTAGGAACCCCAAACGGTTGGGAAATAAGTCTAGGAATGTTTGAGTAGATATGTGTTATGGATTTTGTACAGTGAAAAACCCACGCCTTCCTCTTAACCTCCACACCACGTTTCGGTCCTCCGCAGCCAAGTAAGTATAAGTCCCCTCAATGTACATACTAGGTACTCAAAATTAATTTAATATTCATGTGGCCATCTACCCAGGATCTATAAGTATTGCACTCCACCAAAAATCTTCTATACCGACATTTCGCAGCAAATGCAAGTATTGATACTTTCACATGGATTTCTATACCCTCTTTTTTGAATTGATTGTACCATACGTGAGGCATACAAAGTTTCCGGTGGTCTTCGCCCCAAGTTTAGGAATCAACTTTGTATTTCAATGTATTCTTTAAATATATATATATATATATATTTATTACTTGCACTTTTTAACACATAAACTGTCTCAAAAATTACATTATTGTTGCTCCAAGAATTACTAGTAGCATTATTAAACCTTCCAATTCATTATTGCCTCAAGGTTACCTCATTGTTAGCAACTTTTCATTTATATTCTCACAGCTCCTACATTATTAAATTACGTAATACATTCACATAACATTATTATACGTGTACATAATAATATAAACATTAATACAATAGCTGTTACATACATTTTATATGTTATACACATATTGCGTTAAGGCGGGCTGTTATTGAATTTCTATATTATATAATAATACTGATGTTATTTAAGTGTTGAAAACACTGCCTCAATTTTTATTATTGGGTATAAAAATTATTCTTCTAAACTTTACTTTAAATCTACTTCATTTTTATTCAAATAAACCTTTACAGAAACAGCTACATTACACATTTCGTTATAGATACAAAGAGAACAGCGATAGTCAAATGTTTAAGAAAAGGACGCTATTTCCATAACATTATGAGAAACAACTGAATGTTGAAAGGACTTTAAGAGAACGACCAAGAAATGAACTTTTTTTCTGTACTACGTTTTCGTTTATAAAAATTCCTTCCGAATGAAGAGGACTTCACAGGCTAATCCCTGAAAATTAAAGATATACATTTTACTTGTCATGTAAATATGTTTAATATATGTTACTTTAATCAAAATCGTGTCTTTTTAATAAATAAAATATTACGAAAAATGTTCTATGCAAAGGGTAATTCCCCATGAGGGGATTTTCTTGAAAACTTTCGTGTTGCATCCTCGAAAGATCTCAACTTAAATACCATGTTTGGTACTTATTCGACTTTCCGTTTTGACTTATGGTGTTCAAAGACACACACATACAACCATAGACAGGTTTCCAAAAATGCTTTAATTGTAATTCAGGGGCCCTCAAAACGTGTATTTGCGGTGAAATCTCGATATCCAATTCTTGGGTAGAATGCAATACCTTCTTTACCTACCATGATCCCAAAATAAAGTTTTGAAAAAGAAAATATCAAGCTTGGCTTATAAGTTCAGCACCATCCAAAGACGAGACGAATATTTTCAAGAAAATCCGGATTAAAAAAAATCTGATGCGTTACACTCACATGACTCTCTCTGCTCTTGTACAAACTATTTTTACAAACGCTTATTCTCCATATGCTTCATGTTAATTGAGATGTTAATCTTATTGCTAATTTTCTTGTAGATGCAAGGGGAATATGGTAGACTTTAAGCGATAGTCAAATATTTTAAGAGCTGGTTGCTATGTGGAGTATTTCATTCTCTTTGCATTTCCAGGACATAAAAATGAATAACGAATTCCCATTTGAGAAAAAGTATAAGCATTGGAAAATTTAAGTGAATAACAAGCAATATCTAGAAAATGGTTCACTCAACAACAAAAAATGTATATGACATAAATTGTGTACTTTAACGCGATCTGCATTTGTTGTGTAGTAAACTTTTGTCTATCTGTTATGGTTTTCCAATTATGCAAAAGTCGTTCACAATAAATACTTTTGGAGATATTCCCAGAAAATTTGAGATATACATTTCATTTGTCATGAAAGTATCTTAAACATATGATATTTTAATCAAAATCGTTAGAGCCATTGTTGAGAAAATTAAAATTTTCGAAAAATGTTCTATGTAAAGGATAAACTGGGGTGGGGGAATTTTCTTGAAAACCTTCCTGTCGCATCTCTGGAAGATACTGAACCTAAGTACCAAGTTTGGTGTTTATCCGACTGTTCGTTTCTGTGTGTTCACGGACACACACCCATACACACACGGACACATACGGACATGTTTCCAAAAATGTTTTTTTTGGATTCAGGGGGTCTCAAAACATATATTTCCGGTGAAATCTCGGTATTGAATTTTTCGGTGTAATACAATACTTCCCCTACTTACTATACGTAGTAGAGAAAGTAAAAAATGTTAGTTATGTATGTATTGACCTTTTTTGGGGAATAGCTCGTTAAGTCTGTATATGTTCTGTAAAATAATGTGTAAACAATGAGAGATAGACAAAACCTTGTTACACAAAAATTGTAAATTTTGTTAAAGCACATAATTATGCCATTTTTATGTCATTAGCAACTTCCGATATATTCATTGATATTGGTATGAATTTTCAAATACATTATCACACATTCTCTGAAGTTCCTAGTTACCTTCTTTTGTTTTCTACAATGTCATGGAAAGAGTTTCACTACACTTTAGCCCCCTGTGTCCTTTTACCTACAATGACACAGATAATGCCTTATCTCGATTAAAATGATACAACAATAAGATTTTATAAGAGTAGGTTGTAGAAGAGTCGGTAGTGAACGTCATGTGAATGCAACACATCAGAGTTTTGAAGTATTTACCTGTTTAGAAATTCAGCTAAAATGAAGAGAGTTCACAGACTATTCACAGAAAATTCAAATTTTGCATTTGCAATATCTGAGAGATAGCAATTTCAATGAAAATTTAATGTTTTATACATTAGATTGTATTAGATTGTCTCGTAAGGTGTGTTTCTCAATTATGCTGTTCACACATGATGCAAGTTGTACCTTTCACAAAATCGTATTTTTTGTGAATTCAGGGGATCTCAAAACGTGTATTTTCATATTTAATTTATGGGTGAAATATAACACTTCCTCTACATACCACAGTTAATCACTAGGGAAACTAATATACTTATTACCTTCTCTACTACGTATAGTAAGTAGGGGAAGTATTGTATTCCACCCAAAAATTCGATACCGAGATTTCACCGGAAATACATGTTTTGAGATCCCCTGAATCCAAAAAAAAGCATTTTTTGAAAAATGTCCGTGTGTGTCTGTCTGTGAACAGCATAACTCAGAAACGAACAGTCGGATAAACACCAAACTTGGTATTTAGGTTCAGTATCTTTCAGGAATGCGACTCGAAGGTTTTCAAGAAAATCCCGCCACCCCAGGATACCCTTTACATGGAAGATTTTTCGAAAATTTTAATTTTCTCAAAAACGGCTCTAACGATTTTGATTAAAATATCATATGTCTAAGATACTTTTATGACAAATAAAATGTATACGTTGAATTTTCTGGGAATGTCTCCTAAAGTATTCTTCATTGTGAACGACGTTTGCATAACCGGTAAACCATAAGAGATAGAGAAAATTTTACTACACAAAAAATGTAGATCGCGTTAAAATACACAATTTATGTCATATACATTTTTTTTTGTTGAGTGAAACATTTTCGAGATATTGCTTGTTATTCTCTTAAAGTTTTCAATACTTATTTTGTTAAAAGGGAATTCGTTATTCATTTTTTTGTCTTGCATATGCAAAGAGTTATAATCTGTGGCAAAGAGAATGGTGCTGCACCTAGCAACCAGCTATTAAGAGATATGTATGTGCTTAAAGACTACTGTATTTCTATATTGCCCTTGTAAATATATTATCCCCTTACATCTACAAGAAAATTAGCAATGAGATAGAGTCTGCAAATGTTTATCTCGATTAACATGAAGTAGGTGGAGAATAAGCGTTTGTAAAACTAGTTTGTACAAGAGTAGAGAAAGTCATGTGAGCGTAACACATCAGATTTTTTTTATAGAATTTATACATATTTAAGATAGTTTTGAATCAAGCCCCTTCTGAACCGTGTACTAACACACTTATTTTAATAGTTACTGAAGCAATTTCCTCGAACGGTGGAAGGGCATTTTGTGTGTAAGTGTACAGTCGCTAGGTCATCTTGTGGAAACAGTCGACAGTCGACAGACACATCACATGGTTTACATAAGGATACAAGGCGACAGCTTGGCTTAGAAACCGTGATACACATTTATACAAGAGAATTAGCGTGTACTTAAACCAAAAACATTAAATGCTACCTATTTTACTTTCTCAAATCGCTATAACATCATATTGTACTCAGGAGTAGCGTTTACGTAAAACCTGATTTTCTAACCACGTTACGTTACTGACATGTTTTTGCCTAGAAATTATTCCAAATGAAACACACAAACACGGAACAGCTTCAAATGTTTATTACTAGTACTCACAATTGTCATATAAGCAACAAGAAGTGTTCACATTCACATAACTTTCTCTACCCACTCTTCAGCACACTAAAGTACAGAAATTGTGTCTCTTAACTGAAACTACATCTTTTTGTGTACACATTTTGTACATCTCTTACGGTTTACCAACTATACAAAAGTTATTCACAATGAAGAAGGCTTTACGGACTATTTTCAGGAAATTCAAGATATACCTTACATTTGTCATGAAAATATCTTAAAAATATGGTGTTTTAATCGAAATCGTTAGAGCCATTTTTGAGAAAATAAAATATAACAAAAGTTCTTTCATGTAAGGGTTAATTTGCTATGGAAGTTTTCTTGAAAATCTTCTTGTTGCAGGTGCTGAAGTAAATACCAATTTGGTATTTCCTTAAACTTACCACAGCATATGTCTTTCGTGAGATACCTCGATATATAGCTCTTGTGTTAATCTATTGTGTAAATATTGCATATAATATTTATGAAATCCTGTTGAATAAAATAGTTATATCAAAATAATAACTTTTTTTATTGTGTATTTCATGCAGGTGCTGACTGATTTTATTTTGCTCACAAATTTTTCTTCGAGAAAAAATGAAAAAGCTGGTTAATTTTGCGTATTTGTACAGTAAATTAGCGAATGCATGAAATAAATGTTTGTTATGCACGGCTTGTATCAAATCTTTAGGAAAGAGAGAAAAACCGCAGTAAATCTGAGTGAACCTTCTTGCCCGGCTCTCCTGTCATATATCTGCGCTTGGGGACGGTCTGCAGTGGACAGGCGTTAAGCGTACAATGGGCAGGGGGGGGTCGCAAGTTTCTAGACGCCAACACACAACATTCTGTCTCCCGGAACAATGCCTTCTTGTTGGCTGTGTTTTGTGGTGCTGCTGCAAAGTGGACGCTAGCGTTCTATCGGGTTGCTATGGAAACATTACATATTGTTATATTCCTGTGGTACAGAAAACAAGTGCGCTATATTAACTTTACCATGCTAACTAGCACTGCACAAGAATGGCGTTTGATCAGGTTACCATGGAAACAGTACGTGTTGTTATATTCCTAATGTACAGGAAACAGCTGCACTATATTAACTGTTTCCTTGGTAACTAGGATTGGACAAGAATAACGTTCGATCAGGTTACCATGGAAACAGTACCTGTTGTTATATTCCTAAAGTACAAGAAACAACTGCACCATATTAACTGTTTACATGGTAACTAGGATTGGACAAGAATAACCTTCGATCAGGTTACCATGGAAACAGTACCTGTTGTTATATTCCTAAAGTACAAGAAACAACTGCACCATATTAACTGTTTCCATGGTAACTAGGATTGGACAAGAATAACGTTCGATCAGGTTACTATGGAAACAGTACGTGTTGTTATATTCCTAATGTACAGGAAACAGCTGTACCATATTAACTGTTTCCTTGGTAACTAGAACTGGACAAGAATAACATTCGATCAGGTTACTATGGAAACAGTACGTGTTGTTATATTCCTAATGTACAGGAAACACCTGCACTATATTAACTGTTTCCATGGTAACTAGGACTGGACAAGAATAACGTTCGATCAGGTTACTATGGAAACAGTACGTGTTGTTATATTCCTAATGTACAGGAAACACCTGCACTATATTAACTATTTCCTTGGTAACTAGGACTGGACAAGAATAACATTTGATCAGGTTACTATGGAAACAGTACCTGTTGTATTCCTAATGTACAGGAAACAACTGCACCATATTAACTATTTCCTTGGTAACTAGGACTGGACAAGAATAACATTTGATCAGGTTACTATGGAAACAGTACCTGTTGTATTCCTAATGTACAGGAAACAACTGCACCATATTAACTATTTCCTTGGTAACTAGGACTGGACAAGAATAACATTTGATCAGGTTACTATGGAATCAGTACGTGTTGTTATATTCCCGGAAATTGTTTACATGGAAGCGAGAACCAGACAAGAACAACAGTCGAAGGGTTTACTATGGAAACAATGTGTTATCAGCTCTTATAAGATCAACTTATTTTAACAATTGTATGTTCGTTTTATGAATATGCAGAAAGTTAGTAATTTTACGTTAATGAACAGCAATTCTGTATGTTAAGCTTGCTGTTTGCATTTTTACTTTTCATACCACTTATCTATAGCGTGTAGAAGTCTTATTGTATTTTACCCAAATTTTCGATTTCGACATTACATTGGTCCTCTGAATAAGAATAAAAAGATCTTATAAAACTTCCGTGTGTGCGTGTGAACAATAATTAAATTCAGAATATTACAAGAATGCGACGTGAAAATAAAAAAATAAATATAGGTTTAACAACTTTAATTTTTTCTATAAAGTTCCCTTGTTTACCCAGTTTATGACTACTATGTTTTACTGTTTACTTTACCACTTATTACCGCAATTATACATACACACACACACCCAAACCCATGCTTATGGGGGGACTGGAACCCGCGACTCTCAGCTTGGAGAAGCGCCGAAGCTATACGCTCCTGCGACCACGGCTATGGGGGCCGGTGAATTAAATGTTGTATATGTAAGATATTTGCATGTTTAATAAAATATAAATGTCTTTATTTTCTGCGAATAATCTGCGAAAACCTGTTCATTCTGAAGAAATTATATAGCATTTTGTATAACTAAATAATAAGAGATAAACACTTATTACATAAACGATGATTTTTGAATAGTGTTTCACAGCCACTCTTACTACATGTGGTACCACAGGCGGTGGACGCTGATGAAATGATAATTCTGAAGGAAACGTTTCGGACCTAAGTTAGATGTACTTAGGGAATTTGAGAAGGTTGCTGCCCCGCGTATGGTACAAAGTTTTCGGCGGCCTTCGCCCCAATGTTCACTTTCCGGTGGCCTTCGCCCCAACGTTTAGGAATCAACTTTGTATTTTTATGTTTATTTAAATATTATTTATATTTATGTTTGCCTCGGCTGTGTCAGTATTAATTTGTAGAAACATGTATCTCTTATCAGGGGGCGATGCGGCTAAAGAATGTAGGCTTACACAAATTATAATTTTTACTTCACTCCTTTTATTAATCCTTCACACAATTAAATAACACTTCACTGATATGGAGAGCTGTGAGATTATTTATTAAATAATTGCAGTTTTAACACGTAAATTGTATAATATTCTCGCCGTAATGAACTTTATATGTCTCACACTGGATACGTAGCGAGCGAACGAACTGCTCAGGTACGTTGCCTTCTAGCGACTGGCGTTTACCGCTTAAAATTGTAAATTTTTCTATTTCAAGTCTCTGATTGGCTAATTTTACTCCATTTGTATACTTTTATTTAACTTCCAGCTGTTTTGGTTCT
The DNA here is from genome assembly GCA_030765065.1 of Deroplatys truncata. Taxonomy (NCBI): domain Eukaryota; kingdom Metazoa; phylum Arthropoda; class Insecta; order Mantodea; family Mantidae; genus Deroplatys; species Deroplatys truncata. The sequence continues at coordinate 26,713,954 of CM060981.1, read as the reverse complement.
TGATTGGCTATTTATAAACTGTTTTAAATATTACATTATTATTGCTCCAAGAATTACTAGTAGCATTATTAAACTTATTAATTTATTGTTGCCTCAAGGTTACCTCATTGTTAGCAAACTTCAGCTGTTATTCTCACAGCTCCTATATTATTAAATTACCTAATACATTTACATAACATTATTATACATGTATACAATAACATAAACATATACAATGACTGTAATATACACTTTTTACTTTCTCTACTACGTATAGTAAGTAGAGGAAGTATTGTATTCCACCCAAAAATTCGATACCGAGATTTCACCGGAAATACATGTTTTGAGACCCCCTGAATCCAAAAAAAGCATTTTTGGAAACATGTCCGTATGTGTGTGTGTGTCTGTGAACAGCATAACTCAGAAACGAACAGTCGGATAAACACCAAACTTGGTATTTGGGTTCAGCATATTCCAGAGATGCGACACGAAGGTTTTCAAGAAAATACCCCACCCCAGATTACCCTTTATATGGAACAATTTTCGAAAATTTCCATTTTCTCAAAAATGGATCAAATGATTTTGATTAAAATATCATAAGTTTAAGATATTTTCATGACAAATGAAATGTATATCTCGAATTTTCTGGGAATGTCTCCAAAAGTATTCTTCATTGTGAACGACTTTTGCATAACTGGTAAACCATAAGAGAGAGACAAAATTTTACTACACAAAAAATGTAGAACGGGTTAAAATACACAATTTATGTCATATACATTTTTGTTGTGGAGTGAACCATTTTCGAGATATTGCTTGTTATTCCCTTAAACTTTCCAATACTTATACTTTTTTCAAATGGAAATTCGTTATTCATTTTTTTATGTCCTGGACATACAAAGAGTATGGAATACTCCACATAGCAACCAGCTCTTAAAACATTTGACTATCGCTTAAAGCCTACCAATTCCCCTTAAACCTACAAGAAAATTAGCAATAAGATTAACATCTCAATTAACATTAAGCATATGGATGATGATGAGATGCGGTTTAAGGGCGCTAAACAGCTAAAAGCATATGGAGAATAAGCGTTTGTAAAAATAGTTTGTACAGGAGTAGAGAAAGTCATGTGAGTGCAACACATCCCATTTTTTTATATGAATATACATGTAGATCTCGTGAAAGCACTCAGTTTATGTCAAAAATGTTTTGTAGAGTTAACTATTTCCGAGATGTTATTGTTTATACTTTTCTTAACTGAGAAATCGCTATTCGTTGTTTCTCCTGGTCATGCAAAGAGAATAGAATTTCATCACATAGCAACCCGGTCTTAAACGGATTTGACTATGGCTTTAGCCTGCTATATTCCTCTATTCCGCTTGCACCTGTAAGGAAATATGTAAAAGACAACCTCTATAAATGTTTATCTCCATTATCATGACGTAGATACAAGAATAAACTTTTGTAAGAATAGTGTGTTGAAGAACGGGGAGAGAAAGTAATGTGAATTGAACACAATATATTTTTTTTTCTTAAGCTGAAAACGAGTAAAGCACACGTGGTCACCATGGTAACAGCAGGAAAGAGTAGACTAATATCGGCGATAAGATGAGAGTAATTGATTGCCACAATGGCGATGAAAACGTGCACAACAGGAGCAATTTACGTCTTTTGTGGAACATTGACCTCAAATTGCGGTGCTGACTGAGCTCCGGAACCCGGAAACAGGTGGTTAGACCCTGAACGTCTTCAATTCCACTTAAAGGCAAATTACTTCCGTTCGCCTGATACAGACCCAGTTTCAGAACTCGTGTTGATACAGCGGACTGGGTTTGGGCGCTCGCACTTAATGCGAGAAGAACCGGCGCGAAATTGCGTATGTAAAACAACCGAAGGTGTCGCTGCCAGTGGCGTTCCCATGGCAACATGCGTTTATGTTGTTAATATCATGCATAGCTACTAGTGCCGTATTGGTTGCTTAGCGACATAACAAATCTATTGAAACCTGTGCATTTATAATCGATTTCCATTCTGATTCCCTCTACCTGCCTTCTGTAATATCGCCCTTTTGGTTCCTTTTTACATATTTCTCATCCACGTACCCCGGAAATACAAGTTTTGAGGTCACTGAAAAATAACGAATTTTTAGAAAAATTGCGGTGTGTGTGTATGAGAAAACAAACTGGTAAAAGTAAGCGATACACAAAATATAACTATACAAAAATTTAGACCTCGTGAAAGTACACAATTTATGTAGAATACTTTTTTGTGGCGTTTAACCTTTTCCAAGTTATTCTTTGTTATTGGTTTGAATTTTCAAATAGGTACCTATACTTCTCTGAGGTGGAAAATCGGTGTTCGTATTGTACTCAACCCAAAAATTTCAGACCGAAATCTCACCGGAAATACATTTTTGAGGCCCTCTGAATCCAAAAACAAAAGCATTCTTAGAAAAATGTCTGTTTCTGTGAACGGCATAACTCAAAAAAGAAAAATCAGATAAATGCCAAGTTGATATTTAGATTCAGTACCCTGCAAAAATGCAACACGAGGATTTGCAAGAAAATTGCCCCACCCCAAACTCCCGTTACATGGAATATTTTTCGAATTTTTTAATTTTCTAACAAGTTGCTCCAATGATTTTATTAAAGTACCATGTGTTAAAGACATTTACGTGATAAATAAAATGTATATCTTGAATTTTTTGGCAATAGCCTGTGATGCCCTCTTCATTCGGAAGGAATTTCTGGTAAATGCTAAGTGATACACGAAAACGTACTGCACAAAAAGTATAGAACCCTTTAAGGGGACAAGGTAGTCTGAGCGTGTTAAATTACCACTGCTCTTAAAGTTCTCAATGGTTTTTCCTGAACTTTTCATGAATTATTCTATAAATCATGACAATTATTGCAAGTTGTTTGAACTGATACCTTATGCAGTTGAGTCCGTAAAAATTGCTTCATTCAGCAAAAAAATAATAAAATTTACTCCTAAAACATGTGAATTCATGTACCTTTTTCTCTGATACTACTTGCAATACACAATCACACTTTTGCATGCTTGTTCTTAGTATAATCAGATATCTTCTGAACCTCAATTACTTAGTTATGTATATCGGTTCATTAGAAGTTGAAAAAAAATTAAAGGCAAAGTAAAAATGTGGAAAATTTGCAATGTTGTTGATTTCTTAATATCACTAATATACATTATAAAATTAGGATTGTGGTTCAGAAACTTTTAACTATGTGTCGTATATATGTACTGAAAGTTTCAGCTCTCTACATTTCATTTTTTATGAGAAAAAGCTACAAGTATGCAAAAATGTTGTTTTGAGAAAACTGGATTTAAAGTTTGAGCATTAAAATTCTGACACACTTCAGTAGATTCCAGTATTATAATCATCTACATCTTCATTTCTGGATTGTTACAGCTTTTTACTTTCTCTACTACGTATAGTAAGTACGGGAAGTATTGTATTCCATCCAAAAATTCGATACCGAGATTTCACCGTAAATATATGTTTTGAGACCCCTGAATCCAAAAAAAGGATTTTTGGAAACATGTCCGTGTGTGTGTCTATGTGTGTGTCTGTGAACAGCATAACTGAAAAACGAACAGTCGAAAAACACCAAACTTGGTATTTAGGTTCAGTATCTTCCAGAGATGCGACACGAAGGTTTTCAAGAAAATTCCCCCACCCCAGATTACCCTTTACATGGAACATTTTTCGAAAATTTGCATTTTCTCAAAAATGGCTCTAACGATTTTGATTAAAATATCATATGTTTAAGATATTTTTATGACAAATAAAATGTATATCTCGAGTTTTCTGGGAATGTCTCCCAAAGTATTCTTCATTGTGAACGACTTTTGCATAACTGGTAAACCATAAGAGATAGACAAAATTTTACTACACAAAAATGTAGATCGCGTTAAAATACACAACTTATGTCATTTACATTTTTTTTGTTAAGTGAACCATTTTCGAGATATTACTTGTTATTCCCTTAAATTTTCAATACTTATTTTCTCAAATGAGAATTCGTTATTCATCTTTTTGTCTTGGATATGCAAATAGTATTAATCTGTGGCAAAGAAAATGGTGCTGCACATAGCAACCAGCTATTAAGAGATATCTCTATGCTTAAAGGCTACTGCATTTCTATATTCCCCTTAAATCTACAAGAAAACTAGCAATAAGATAGACACTGCAAATGTTTATCTCGATTAGCATGAAGTAGATGGAGAATAAGCGTTTGTAAAAATAGTTTGTAGAAGAGTAGAGAAAGTCATGTGAGTGTAACACATCAGATTTTTTATTGCCTTCTCTTGGCCCTGGCCTCTTTTTGTTAATTGCTGAACTGCTCGCTGGACATGATATAGTCGTTTGTTATTGAAAGATCAAAAAGTTCTAAAAAGGTGCGTTGGATGACATCTTTAAAGGAATGCAGACTAGCATTTACATGGTATTTAAATGACCTAAAAACCTCTTAACCCCCCAAAAGTATATATTTTGTGAAACTGGAAATAACAGATTTTATTGGCGCCTAAAAGAAAAAATGTGATTTTTGACCATTTCAGAGTACCTTGTCCCCTTAAAACATCCAGTTAATTTTCAATAAGCTTTTTGTGGCATCAGCCATTTCCGAGATATCCGTTATTAATGGTTCGAATTGTCATATACTTAGGTACTCTTTTAAACTCCTATCGATATTCAGTTGTTTCTCGCGATGTCATGGAAACAGTAAGGAATTTTAAGGCCAGCATATAGCGTCCAGTTGTTAAACATTTGACTATCGCTGTTCTCTTTGTATCTATAACGAAATGTGTAATGTAGCTGTTTCTGTAAAGGTTTATCTCAATTAAATGTAGAAGATAGAAAAATAAGCTTTAGTAAGAATAATTTGTGTAGCCAGTAATAAACGATATAGGGGGGGGGGGGAGAAAGTCATGTGACTGTAAAACATCAAACATTTTTTCTCGTGGTCATGGCAAGGAGAACGAAATTTCAAAGGCATCACACAGCGACCAGCTCTTAAAAGATTTGACTATCGCCAAAGCCCGCTGTATTCCCTCATACCTACAAGGAAATAGGTAATAAAACCATTTATGAAAACGTTTATCTTGATTAATACGAAGTGGATAGAAGAATAAGCCTTTGTAATAGTAGTGTATTAAAGAATGGGTAGAGAAGGATATATGAATGTAACACAAGATTTTTTCCTAATGAAAATGCTTAGGGGTTCCATAGGAAAGTTGTAACGGGAAAACTTGGGCGTTTTTTGTAGCGGGAAAACATTGTTCTTCTGGTTGATGCCCTCTGCTGCAGTCTCTTGGTCTCCGGCTATTGTTGCTCGGCGGCTGATGATAGCTCCATTCCTAATATTTACCTATCTAACTAATTTCACTGGTCTCAGGGTTTTCGTCGGTGAGGCAAATTAAAATGCACTGCATTTCCCTTAAAGAAGTGGTTTATTATCAAATAAATATTTATGTTCGGCTAGCTTTTCCCATTGTAACAATTCCCACCATAATTATAAATTAGGAGCCTAGTCTAACTGCACACGCTTCCCACCCATATGCACACAGGTGCATACGTCGTCCAGAGAGTATCACTGTGTGTCAACGAGTGTCTATAAGAGAGTGAAAATCTGGGGCTTTCATCCCCCTTTTATACCCAAACTTAGTGACGTCCACCTTCGCGCCTCAAAATGTAACGACATTTCAGAACGCGTTACCTTATTATGTATGAAAATATTCTGCTCCAAAACTTTTCGCATACGCAAGCCAGTGACGCGCTCGGAAGCAGATTAAATATCTATGTCCCTTTCCTTTCTATATCTGTCTCTTTCTATTTCTGGTTATTGCTTACAGTTCCTTGCTCATTAGCTTAGTGAAAGGTGGGCTCTACCTGGAATTAGCTAGCTCGCCCGTCCCTTACTTATCTAAGCTACAATGTACTTTTGTACAATTCTTGGTTGTTAAATATTCTAACATATTTCTTGGTGAATTATATTATAATGTAAATTCTTGTTTGATGTGTGTGTGTGGTATATCCCCTTTCAAAGTGGTATAGAAATCAGAAAGTTTTAAATTGTTCAATGTGTTGGCTTAAAAATAAGAACCAAGCTGTGACGTGGTTATTCTGAAAGTGTAGACAGTCCGCCACTGCTACCCAAGAGTCCCTTCCACACATTCTTAGTTTGAATTTCAAAAATAAACGCCTACTCCCCTCCCGCCTGGAACTCCGGTAGCTGGCGAGGGGATAAAAAATACATAAATATGATTCCCTGAATATTGGAGATTCACACACAGTTGGTATACCTGATTCTGACATCCTTCACACCCGGCTGCGAAATGTTTTTTTTTATTTTGTTGTAAGCACTGCCTCTAAATCGAGTTTGACATCGGCGTAGGGTTTTATAACAGCAGGAAACATCTGCTGGCGTAAACACGCCTTTGCTTTTTTACCTCCTATAATATCTACGTGTCTGTAGTACGTATTGTGTTCCACCCTAAAACTCCGTATCGAATGCTTTGATGTCCCCTAAACTAAAAAATCTGATGTGTTACACTCACATGACTTTCTATACTCTTGTACAATCTATTTTTACAAACGTTTATTCTCCATATGCTTCATGTTAATCGAGATATTAAACTTATTGCTAATTTTCTTGTAGATGCAAGGGGAATATGGTAGGCTTTAAGCGATAGTCAAATGTTTTAAGAGCTGATTGCTATATGGCGCAATTCATTCTCTTTGTATGTCCAGGACATAAAAAATGAATAACGAATTCCCACTTGAGAAACATTATTGAAAAATTTAAGGGAATAACAAGCAATATCTCGAAAATGGTTCACTCAATAAAAAAATGTATATGACATAAATTGAGTATTTTAACACGATCTACATTTTTTGTGTAGTAAAATTTTGGTTTACCAGTTATGCAAAAGTCGTTCACAATGAAGAATACTTTTGGAGACATTCGTAAAACATTCGAGATATACATTTCATTTGTCATGAAAATATCTTAAATACATGATATTTTAATCAAAATCGTTAGCCATTTTTAAGAAAATTAAAATTTTCGAATAATGTTCCATGTAAAGGGTAATCTGGAGTGGGGGGATTTTCTTGGTTACCTTTGTGTCGCATCTCTGGAAGATACTGAACCTAAATGTCAAGTTTGGTGTTTATCCGACTGTTCGTTTCTGAGTTATGCTGTTCACGGACACGGACACACACACAGCTTTTTTTATTCAGGGGTTCTCAAAACATATATTTCCGGTGAAATCTCGGAATCGAATTTTTGGGTGGAATACAATACTTTCCCTACTCACTATACGTTGCAGAGAAAGTAAAAAGTAGCTTACCAGGTGGCCCAACCGCGCCGTATTCTAAATGTGTAGATATCCCTTCGTGCGCTAAAAGAGTTGCAGAACTCAACGGGGCAATTCCAAACAACAGGGATCAATGGGGAACTGGTGCATTAGCATGTGTGAGCTTGTTACTTTTTTTCCTTTCTTTTTTTAATGCTCTATTTATACCCCGCCTTTAAGTATAGTGGTCTTATCAACGGCCTTTCCCTTGGGAAATAGTATTGCCTATAGGTAATGATGTTAACGTATTTGTTTGCCTTTGGGTTTCAATAAATTTTGGTCTTTAATATTAGATCACATATACTTGTGTCACACACTCCCATTCATACTTCCAGACCCTGCAGAGGATAGGCAATAATCTTGGCTAGAGAAATCCCCCAGCCTTGATCGAATCCTGGACCTCTCCCACAGCGGACAGGTATTCTATCGACTGAGCTACGGGGCCAGCAGAAATTCTGTCCTACTCCTGTTGCTTATCAACAAAGGCGATGAGCGGATCACACTCATTGCGAGGTACTTCCCAGGATTGCAACAGAGTTACGTCTGTGATGATAGACAAAAACAGAAAACAGTGAACCAATATTTTGTAATTAACAGGTTTATTTTTCTCGATTACCGCAGATTATTTGTTTTCCAAAGAGGTTAACATGGTAATCTGGGACTGTGGAAACTATACATTCATCTGCTTTACCTCTATTTCGTTGTGTATGCTAGATGTTATTGTATTATGTGAAAACTATGTAACGTTTATATCATTACATAATTTTGGACCATAGATACGTTACAAAGGTTGAAAATTTCACCTCCTGTAGTTATCTAAAAATTACTCGTCCATTCCGACCGATAATTGTTCCACCACCAAGGATAGTGCAGTAATTCCAGAGCTTGACAGACTGTCGGGGTGAGGTTAAGGACGTCAAATGTTTCACATCAGAGGATTTTTATCGATTATATCGCGGTAATCGGCTCGTGTTAATTTGAATTTTGGGTTCTTTGTCTTCCGGCTAGCTATTATTACTCAGTCGAGCAAATATCTCTGAGCAGGACGTGTAAACGGAAAGGAGTTGTTACTAAAAGATAACACTGATAAAAGAATTTATTTTCATACTTTTATTGCCGTCACACTTAATTAATAGTCCACATCTTTAATCTTTATACACGCCTGACTGAAACTGTTATACTTCCGAATGTAATTACTGTCGTATTAGTTGCCGCGTACCTCATGAATGATTCCATAGAACTGCGTGATGTGTACCTCGCGAATGATTCTTTAGAACTGCGTGAAACATGCTTATAGCTCGAGAATATATACTCCTTCACTCCGAAATGCCTAAACATTATAATATAGCCACTATTGGTTACCAAATCGCGCCAACATTAGCGTCTGTTTTGTCAGCCAACCACAATTACTAACACATATGCTCAAGGGAAGATATTCCCTCCATTTCTAAAGAAAGGCACGCTACCCTGACGTCATTTGTTTGTCTCTTCTAAGTGATAAACAACTCACCCCATCGGTTCATTACTACCCATTTCTATTGTCAGTTTCAGTGAGGCCGTGTAAACTTATTTCCTAACAATACTTACGGCTAACAAACATCTAAAATCATTGTCATACAAAAATGTTAATTTACACTACAATCACTCTGGCATTCACGGTGTTGTGATATAAAATACTGCCTCAATTATTAGGAATGGCCGCGACGTACGAAATTACAATTATAAGGAGTAGAGGGGGGGATTCACTATAAAAGTCTTATAGATCATTGTACAGTAGTTTCACAAAAAAACCGGGGAGCTAAATTAAATTAACTCATTCGCCATTCTAGTTTTAAAAGTAACAACGCAACGTCGAGTAAGGCCAGCTAGTTTTGTACATTTCGACTGGGATAAATTTGACGATATTAAATGATTGCGATGTCCACGTCTGAAGCTAGCTTCCAGAATTACCACGCTGACAGATGTTTCTTCTTGAAACATGTATCAGAGAACAAGAGAGGGTAGGACGGGGAGAACGGAATTCTGTAATCACATAATGTCAGTAAACAACAACCTCATGTCAGAGGCGCAGCTCTGCCTCTATTGTTAAAACTGTTTCCGAGTTTAACTTTGTTCTCATGTTTGAACAGATCCATAATATAACGAACAGTCTAGCAGCAGCAGTAGCAGAATCGAAAAACAGTGCTTTCTTTGTTTACTGCATCTTTATCTTTTTGTCGAAAGTTTCAGCGATAGCTTCGCTGCATTAATACAGTCTGTACTCTTACGATTACTATACCATTGATTGGACGTTGCTCCATACCACGGAAATGGTTAATATAGTGCAGCTGTTTCCTGGAATATAACACCACGTACTGTTTCCATAGTAACCAGATCGAATGTTACTTTTGTCCAGTCCTAGTTACGATGGAAGCAGTTAACATAGTGCGGTTGTTTACTGTACATTAGGAATATAACAACACGTACTGTTTCCATAGTAATCTGATCCAATGTTACTCTTGTCCAGGCCTAGTTAACATGGAAACGGTTAATGTAGTGCAGTTGTTTCCTGTACATTAGGAATATAACAACACGTAATGTTTCCATAGTAACCTGATCGAATGTTATTCTTGTGCAGTCCTAGTTACCAGGAAACAGTTAATATAGTGCAGTTGTTTCCTGTACATTAGGAATATAACAACACGTACTGTTTCCATAGTAATCTGATCGAATGTTACTCTTGTCCAGGCCTAGTTAACATGGAAACGGTTAATGTAGTGCAGTTGTTTCCTGTACATTAGGAATATAACAACACGTAATGTTTCCATAGTAACCTGATCGAATGTTATTCTTGTGCAGTCCTAGTTACCAGGAAACAGTTAATATAGTGCAGTTGTTTCCTGTACATTAGGAATATAACAACACGTACTGTTTCCATAGTAATCTGATCGAATGTTACTCTTGTCCAGGCCTAGTTAACATGGAAACGGTTAATGTAGTGCAGTTGTTTCCTGTACATTAGGAATATAACACCACGTACTGTTTCCATAGTAACCTTATCGAATGTTATTCTTGTGCAGTCCTAGTTACCAGGAAACAGTTAATATAGTGCAGTTGTTTCCTGTACATTAGGAATATAACAACACGTAATGTTTCCATAGTAATCTGATCCAATGTTACTCTTGTCCAGGCCTAGTTAACATGGAAACGGTTAATGTAGTGCAGTTGTTTCCTGTACATTAGGAATATAACAACACGTAATGTTTCCATAGTAATCTGATCCAATGTTACTCTTGTCCAGGCCTAGTTAACATGGAAACGGTTAATGTAGTGCAGTTGTTTCCTGTACATTAGGAATATAACACCACGTACTGTTTCCATAGTAACCTTATCGAATGTTATTCTTGTGCAGTCCTAGTTACCAGGAAACAGTTAATATAGTGCAGTTGTTTCCTGTACATTAGGAATATAACAACACGTACTGTTTCCATAGTAATCTGATCCAATGTTACTCTTGTCCAGGCCTAGTTAACATGGAAACGGTTAATGTAGTGCAGTTGTTTCCTGTACATTAGGAATATAACAACACGTAATGTTTCCATAGTAACCTGATCGAATGTTATTCTTGTCCAGTCCTAGTTACCACGGAAACAGTTAATATAGTGCAGTTGTGTCCTGTACATTAGGAATATAACACCACGTACTGTTTCCATAGTAACCTTATCGAATGTTATTCTTGTCCAGGCCTAGTTACCAGGAAACAGTTAATATAGTGCAGTTGTTTCCTGTACATTAGGAATATAACAACACGTACTGTTTCCATAGTAATCTGATCGAATGTTATTCTTGTCCAGGCCTAGTTAACATGGAAACAGTTAATATAGTGCAGTTGTTTCCTGTACATTAGGAATATAACAACACGTACTGTTTCCATAGTAATCTTATCGAATGTTACTCTTGTCCAGGCCTAGTTAACATGGAAACAGTTAATATAGTGCAGTTGTTTCCTGTACATTAGGAATATAACAACACGTACTGTTTCCATAGTAACCTTATCGAATGTTATTCTTGTGCAGTCCTAGTTACCAGGAAACAGTTAACATAGTGCAGTTGTTTCCTGTACATTAGGAATATAACAACACGTACTGTTTCCATAGTAATCTGATCGAATGTTACTCTTGTCCAGGCCTAGTTAACATGGAAACAGTTAATATAGTGCAGTTGTTTCCTGTACATTAGGAATATAACAACACGTACTGTTTCCATAGTAATCTGATCGAATGTTACTCTTGGCCAGGCCTAGTTAACATGGAAACGGTTAATGTAGTGCAGTTGTTTCCTGTACATTAGGAATATAACAACACGTAATGTTTCCATAGTAACCTGATAGAATGTTATTCTTGTCCAGTCCTAGTTACCATGGAAACAGTTAATATAGTGCAGTTGTTTCCTGTACATTAGGAATATAACAACACGTACTGTTTCCATAGTAACCTTATCGAATGTTATTCTTGTCCAGTCCTAATTACCATGGAAACAGTTAATATAGGCAAATTTCTTCTTCTACGAGTATATAGGGTTCGGCAGAGGAACGGGCAATTTTACGTGTTTATATATTTTCCCTTATAGCTCAATGAATAACATGGAAGCTGTGTGCACATTCTGTTATTATGACAATGCCATTCAATAAACATGGTTCAGTGGATAGGTCAACAATGTACTTTTGGAGTGAAGAGTTTTATAGAAACAACGATAGGTAGTTATGAAACCGCTAGACGCCAATTTCACTGTTATTTTAGTTAAGGATGGCATGATCCCATCCCTCTGCTCATTCCAAAAATATGGGCTAAGAACTTTGAGGAAACTGGTTCGATACTGAAGAAGCAGCCTCCAGGTAGCAGAAGGGTAAACCAGAAAATATTGATGCACTAAGAGAGGCTGTGAACAGAAGTCCAATGCGCTCGGCGGTGAAGCATTCTGCTGCACTGAACTTATCGGAAAGGAGTATAACCAGAATATTACACTTAGATTTTCATTTTCAGCGCCATAAGCTTCAGGTAGTGCACAAACAAAAGCTTTGTGATTTTCTCTCACGAATAAAGTTCGGTGAAGAGATGTTAAATCACAGGAATGAAGATGAATTTATTGACAAACTATGGACGTCAGACGAATGGCATGTTTATCTATCTGGCTTTATAAACAAATAGAATTTCATATGTTGCGATTGACAGAAGTATTGTTAATTGTGATGTTATCATATTATAATTGTGGCAAGTCGCTACATTTTAATTCCCAATAAATCTGCGCTTGGTGTTATCTGAGTAGCGCTTTCGGGAGACGTGTTTATCCCATCTTCAGCTCGAGGTCGACTGGCTTCTCCTTCACTACCCTGATCCCCAAGAAGTAATTCATCAGATGATTTTTCTGTCCTCTGTTGGGAAAAATTGTAATAAAATTGTCTTGAAGTTACTGCTATCTGTGGTGAAGATTGGAAACTCATCTGTCTTCTTCTCTCTTGCAATTTGATTGGATAAGCTGCATCAAGTAATCTTAGGCGGTATTTGAAAACTCAAAATATTCTTGATGTTGAGATGGATGAAAATATTTTCCCAAATTTCCAGTTGTGAAGAATTCTGTAAAGGTTTTAATAATTTTATCTCTCGTCCAAAAATGGTTGGCAACTGCTGATTTATCTATTTGTTTTAATTTTATATTTCTCTGATATTAATATTGTTTATAATTATAATTTAAGAAGTATGTTGAATACACCTTTGACTAGCACAACAGATTACTTTAAAAAATCAGGTATTTATAAGATTCCAAGTGAGGATTGCCAAGGTTCATATATTGGTAGAAGAAAAAGAAATTTAAAAATACATTTAAGTGAACATCAGAGAAATATATTTTTTTCTCTTTTTTAATTTACGTCGCTTTAACTCCTTGGTCATATCGGACCTGTTGGTGGATAACTCTTAGAACGAATAAGATGGACAGTTAGCGTTCTAGTTCTCATCCCTGTAACCACCCGTTCCGTCACGTGTCACAGAGACTTTAGCTCATAGCTACCGAATCTTATGCTTCGTGCCGTGCAGACGACATTAGGGTGCCGTCCAGTCCAACCGCCGCCGCTCCCATATAAAGGAGGACAGTAAACCTTCCAGGTCTCATCCCTGTAACCACCTGCTTCGTGCCGTACAATTGGCATTAGGGTGCCGTCCAGTCCAAACGCCGCCGCTCCCATACAAAGGAGGACAGTAGGCCTTCCAGGTCTCATCCCTGTAACCACCTGCTTCGTGCCGTACAATTGGCATTAGGGTGCCGTCCAGTCCAAACGCCGCCCCCACACTGAAAGGCGGAAAGTTAACCTTTTAGTTCTCATCCCTGGAAATGCCATCTTGCTTCGTCACGTGCCCACAGAGATCCCCAGCGCATGGAAGCTGGATCTTCTGCTTCGTGCCGTGCAGATGGCGTTAGGGCGCCGTCAAGTCTAACTGCTTACATTGTCTGTAGATAGATGGCATAGCATTCGCTATTACCATTGATTTTTCGTTTACTATTTTTTTAGACTTAAAGTGGAACTTTGTGTCATGGTATTAAATATCCAATCCGGTATTTACCTTGGCGACTGAGAAAAAACACGAGAAAACCTCAGAAAGATTGGTCGGTCTACGGGATTTGAACTCGGGACCTCCGGCTTTACCGCCTGAGCCATCCCGCTTGGTGAAAAGATTTTCGTCCATCTCAACATCAAGAATATTTTGAATTTTGAAATACCGCCAACAGAATACTTGATGCAGCTTATCCGATCAAATTGCAAGACAGAAGAAAGAAGACAGATGAGTTCCCAACCTTCACCACAGATGGCAGTAACTTCAAGAGAATTAGATTACAATTTTTCCCAACAGAGGGCCGAAAAATAATCTGCTGAATTACTTCTTGGGTGTCAGGGGAGTGGATGAGAAGCCAGTCGACTTCGAGCTGAAGATGGGAGAAAGCGTCTCCCGAAAGCGCTATTCAGATAACACCCAGCGCAGATGTGTTGGGAATTAACATGTAACGACTCACCACAATTATAACAATTTCATATATTGGTCACGAAGCTATCCTCTTCGATTACACGTGAAACCATTGCACAGTGAGAAAGTAACTGTTTGGTGTGCCGTGTCGTCTACTGGGATAATTGGCCCTTTCATTTTTGAGGATAATGAGGGAAAAGCAACGACCGTGACATCAGCCAGGTATGTGCTCATGATTGAAACCTTTCTTACTAAGGAAATTGCACTGTTTCATTAAACTTCCTGATTTCAACAAGATGGAGCACTAATCACTAATCAGGAGACTTTTCCCAAATCAAATCATCTCCAGTAGAGGTGACGTCACCTGGCCAGCAAGATCCCCAGATTTGACCGTGTGCGATTTCTTCTTATGGGGATACTTGAAGTGTTGTTTAAAGATCGCCAGCAAAATATTGAAACGATAAAGGCCAATATTCGTCATGAAGTCGCCATTGTTCCGCTGGATATGATGCGTCGCTGTATGCGAGTGAATGGTCGTCACCTGAAAAATGTTGTTTTAAAGAAACTAATGGCATACTATGTTGGTTAACAATCAAAAACTATATTTATGAAAAAGATGTTTTCTTAAATAGAATAAACATAATTTTTCGGGATGGCTCAGGCGATAAAGTCTGTGGCTCGCATTCGAGAGGTCCTTGGTTCAAGTCCCGTGGGCCGACCAATCTGTCTGAGGTTTTTTTCGTGGTTTACCTCAGTCGCCAAGGTAAATACCGTACCGACCCAAAGTTCCACCTTAAGTCTAAAACAATAGCAAAATGAAAAATAAGTGGTAATAGCGAATGCTATGCCATCTATCTACAGACAATGTAAGCAGTTAGACTGGACGGCACCCTAACGCCATCTGCACGGCACGAAGCAGAAGATCCGGCTGCCATGCGCTGGGGTTCTCTGTCACGTGACGAAGCAAGATGTCACTTACAGGGATGAGACCTAGAAGGCTAACTGTCCGTCTTTCTGTGTGGAGGCGACGGTTGAACTGGACGGCACCCTAACGCCATCTGCACGG
The DNA here is from genome assembly GCA_030765065.1 of Deroplatys truncata. NCBI lineage: Eukaryota > Metazoa > Arthropoda > Insecta > Mantodea > Mantidae > Deroplatys > Deroplatys truncata. Next base: position 26,698,537 of record CM060981.1, on the reverse strand, counting down.
CACGAAGCAGAAGATCCGGCTGCCATGCGCTGGGGTTCTCTGTCACGTGACGAAGCAAGATGTCACTTACAGGGATGAGACCTAGAAGGCTAACTGTCCGCCTTTCTGTGTGGGGGCGGCGGTTGAACTGGACGGCACCCTAATGTCATCTGCACGGCATGAAGCAGGTGCTTACAGGGATGAGACCTAGAAGGCTAGCTGTCAGTCTTTCTGTGTGGGGGCGGCGGTTAGACTGGACGGCACCCTAATGCCATCTGCACGGCATGAAGCAGGTGCTTACAGGGATGAGACCTAGAAGGCTAACTGTCCACCTTTCTGTGTGGGGGCGGCGGTTGAACTGGACGGCACCCTAATGTCATCTGCACGGCATGAAGCAGGTGCTTACAGGGATGAGACCTAGAGGCTAACGGTCCTCCTTTGTATGGGAGCGGCGGCGGTTGGACTGGACGGCACCCTAATGTCATCTGCACGGCATGAAGCAGGTGCTTACAGGGATGAGACCTAGAAGGCTAACTGTCCACCTTTCTGTGTGGGGGCGGCGGTTGAACTGGACGGCACCCTAATGTCATCTGCACGGCATGAAGCAGGTGCTTACAGGGATGAGACCTAGAAGGCTAACGGTCCTCCTTTGTATGGGAGCGGCGGCGGTTGGACTGGACGGCACCCTAATGTCGTCTGCACGGCATGAATCAGAAGATTTGTAGCTATGCGCTGGGGTCTCTATGACAGGTGACAGAGCAGGTGGTTACAGGGATGAGACCTAGAAGGCTTGACTGTCCATCACATATCGTTCTAAGAGGCATCCACCAACAGATCCGTCACGATATGATCAGGGAGTTAAAGCGACTTAAAATAAAATAGAGAAATAGACATAATTTAAAATCGGCGATTCCTCTGCCGGATCCTGTATTAGTGGTTCATGATAATCTTGTCGTGAAACACCAGATAGTTTAATGTAATGAGGTTGTTTACGAGGTGAAAGTGAGGCTGTGAACTTCAACACAGTAAAGCAGCAATAATAGCGTGGATGTAGACCGTTTTGTTTCACCGAGCAATCATTAAATTGCTTCTCTATAGCAACGCAAACACATTGAACTTCAGAAATGGGAGCAAACAGATTTTTTTAAAACACTGCATTGCTAGAGATGTATGTATCGCGGCAAAAAGCCGCTGACGAAATAAAGCCAATTTCCTATTAGAAGAGTTGTATCCAATAGTTTATCTTTTGTTATTCACTCGCTCTGTGTGTTTTCCTTTGTAGGGAAGCGCTGCCTTGTTTTAAATTTCCTTTTGCTTCCCTTCGCTATGTGTACAGTCCCGTAACGAATGCACTGCCTTGAAAAACTATCTTGGTAAAGCTAGGCTTTCAGATATAATATACAGGGAAAATAAAGTTACAATAGTCTGAATGTCACCTTCAGATGACCTTCTCCATCCAATCGTCTATTCTTACATAAGTTTATCTTTCCAACTATTTCAGATATTTAAAAATCTGATGTGTTACACTCCATGACTTTCTCTACTCTTGTACAAACTATTTTTACAAACGCTTACTCTCCATATGCTTCATGTTAATCGAGATGTTAATCTTATTGCTAATTTTCTTGTAGATGCAAGGGGAATTGCTAGGCTTTAAGCGATAGTCAAATGTTTTAAGAGCTGGTTGTTATGTGGAGTATTCCATTATCTTTGTATGTCCAAAACAAAAAAATGAATAACGAATTTGAGAAAAAGTATAAGTATTGGAAAATTTAAGGGAATAACAAGCAATTTCTCGAAAATGGTTCACCCAACAACAAAAAATGTATATGACATAAATTGTGTATTTTAACCGATCTACATATTTTGTATAATAAACTTTTGTCTATTTGTTATGGTTAGCCAGTTATGCAAAAGTCGTTCACAATGAAGAATACTTTTGGAGACATTCCCAGAAAATTCTAGATATACATTTCATTTGTCATTAAAATATCTTAGATATGATATGATATCTTAGATATTGGCATGTTGGGAGCTACTGGTTGATCAGAGGAACTGGCAAAATATGGGCAATGCCTTGGCTAAAGTGCGCGAAGCTAGGTCAAATTTGTTCAGATAGACAAACGTAATTTATCTCTGTTTTCCTTTTTCTTGTTCTTTTTTGTTTTGTGTCTTTTTCTGTTCTTTATTTTGTCACCATACCTTGTATCTTAAATATGCATGTACGGTCAATGACCCATGCACTAAATACTTGTGTAATAACTTTAATAAGTTGAAACCAATAAAGATGCCTTATCTATCTAAAAAGGTCATTCAGAAATCATTTACGCTGACCTGTGTTGCATCAGTATGATTATTGCTGCTACTTCAAAAAGAGTCGGTATCACGGTTTCGATTTGAGGATAGCAGGAATTAGTAACTTAATTCAGAAGATTATTTCCTGGTAGAACTGAGGTTCTTCTTTGCAGGGTGGTGACACTGCCTTGATAGTCTTAATAATGCTCCCGGTTAAACTGAACTATTATTTATTTTTAAAAGATTCATTTCTGGTCGACCCGCTACCTTCATTTTTCGAAGCCACTTTCATCTAGCTTAAGGTTCACGAAGTCGCGACTTACACTACGTGATCAAAAGTATCCGGACACGTGGCTGAAAATGACGTACAAGTTCGTGGCTCCCTCCATCGGTAATGCTGCAAGTCAATATGGTGTTGGCCCACCGTTAGTCTTGATGACAGCGTTCACTCTCGCAGGCATACTTTCAATCATGTGCTGGAAGGTTTCTTGGGGAATGGCAGCCCATTCTTCACGGAGTGCGGAACTGAGGAGAGGTATCGATGTAGGTCGGTGAGGCCTGGCACGAAGTCGGCGTTCCAAAACATCCCAAAGGTGTTCTATAGGATTCAAGTCAGGACTTTGTGCAGGCCGGTCCATTACAGGATGTTATTGTCATGTAACCACTCCGCCACAGCCCGTGCAGTATGAACAGGTGCTCGATCGTGTTGAAAGATGCAATCGCCATCCCCGAATTGCTGTTCAACAGTGGGAAGCAAGAAGGTGCTTAAAATATCAATGTAGGTTGCGCTGTGATCGTGCCACGCAAAACAACAAGGGGTGCAAGCTCACTCCAGGAAAGACACGACCACACCATAACACCACCACCCCCAGATTTCATTGTTGGCACTACACACGCTGACAGATGACGTTCACCGGGCATTCGCCATACCCACACCCTGTCATCGGATCGCCACATTGTGTACCGTGATTCGTCACTCCACACAACGTTTTGCCACTGTTCAATCGTGTAATGTTGACGCTCCTTACACCAAGCGAGGCGTCGTTTGACATTTTCCTGCGTGATGTGTTGCTTAAGAGCAGCCGCTCGACCATGGAATCCAAGGTTTCTCTCATCACGCCTAACTATCATAATACTTGGAGTGGATCCTGATGCAGTTTGGAATTCCTGTGTGATGGTCTGGATAGATGTCTGCCTATTACTCTTTACGACCCTCTTCAAATGTCGGCGATCTCTGTCAGTCAACAGACGAGGTCGGCCTGTATGCTTTTGTGTTGTACATGTCCCTTCACGTTTCCACTTCACTATCACATCAGAAACAGTGGACCTAGGGATGTTTAGAAGTGTGGAAATCTCGCGTACAGACTTCTGACACAAGTGACACCCAATCACCCGACCACGTTCGAAGTCCGCGAGTTCCACGGAGCATCCCATTCTGCTGTTTCACGATATCTAATGACTACTGAGGTCGCGGATAATGAGTACCAGGCAGTAGGTGGCAGCACAATGCACCTAAGATGAAAAACGTATGTTTGTGGGGTGTCTGGATATTTTCGATCACATAGTGTATGTGTTTCTCTGGCCGTCTCTCCTGCTAATTATTCCCTCGGTTTGCCTATGTTGCGACACTTTATGCCGGACTTAAAGAATTCACTGGATAATTTTTCGTCCAGTTCCTTACCGATCGTCGCTCTTGCTAGTTTTCGGAAGAGAGCCCCCCTGAGTTTTCCATACTTTTCGTCATTTCGTAAAATCTCTCCGACTTTTCTCATATTTCGTTCCGTCTTGGGTTCGAAACGTATTATGTGACATGTACGCGATATTTCATTCGCTATCACATTATTTCATGATTTTTCTTATTACTCTTTCCCACTTCGGCAATCACTTTTAATTCTGGCAACTTATTTTAAGTCAAAAAATCTTCTCACGAGCCTTCTTGGATTGAAGATAGAACACGAACACTCTGCCCTTATGCGCTTTTGTCCGTGTCACGTCCGAGCTAAGATACAAAGGCTAGCCTTGTAGACTTCACGGTACCATATGTAACCGTAGGCTATTTCCAACAGAGCAGGTAAGTGTCTACTTTGCCTTCCTTGCTTTTCGGCAAAGTTATTACTAGTAATAATTTACAGAGCGACACATTCAATTATTATTTCACTTGATTTACTTGTTGCACATTTAACTGATTACTGTTTATACCCAATCCTGCTTTACAAGTTTGTCTCAGGTTAGGAATTATTTGTCTTTAAGGTTTACTACATTTTTTAAAATTAATATTATTTTCCCATTAGAATTTATAATTCATGTTTATATTGTATTATATTATTTATTTCTCGCCTCAGTCTCGATAACCAGCTTCATCGTTAACAGCTATTACAGAAAATTTATATGTTTTGAGGCCCCTTGAATAGAAAAAAAAAACACTTTTAGCCAAAGGTCCGTGTGTGTGTGTGTGTGTGTCTGTGAACAGCATAACTCAAAAACAAAAACTCGGATAAATACCTAAATTGGCACTTAAGTTCAATATCGTCCAAGAATGCGACACTCAGATTTTCAAGAAAATACCCTTCCCCAACTACCGTTTACTTGTAACACTTTTCAAAAATGTTGATTTTCTAAAAATAGGCACTAACAATTTTGATTAAAATCCCATATATTAAAGATATTTACATGAAAATTAAAATTTTATATCTTGAATTTTCTGAGACTAGTTTTGAAGTCCTCATCATTCCGAAGAAATTTTGTATAATTTTGTATAACTGGTATACGTTAAGCGATAGACGGAAACGTACTACACTAAAAATGTAGATCTGTTTAAAACATACAATTTATTTAAAATAAACTTTTTTATGACATAAGTTATTTCTGAGATATCCGTTATTAATGGTTCGAATTGTTCATTATTTAAAATACTTTCAACATTCAGTTGTTTCTCGCGATGTCATGGAAACAGTATTGAATTTTAAGGCAGCATATAGCGTCCAGTTGTTAAACATTTGACTATCGCTGTTCCCTTTGTATCTATAACGAAATGTTCAATGTAGCTATTTTTGCAAAAGTTTATTGGGATTAAAATGTAGCGGATAGAGAAATTAGATTTATTAAGAATAGTTTGTATATCCACTAATAAAAGATAGAGGTTAGAGAATGTCACGCGAATGTATTGCATCAGATTTTTATAAAATAAAGAGTAAGGATAAGATACCCATGTAAAAGTTTGGGGTATGGAAATTTCTTCAAAAGATTTGCCTGCCGTCCTTAAAGCATGCCTAAGTCAAGAATGAAAACTGAAATTTATATGATCTTTCTTTTATACTTTCTCTATTACTTATATTAGGTAGTGGAAGTATTGAATTCCACCCAAAAATTCGATATCAAGATTTCACCGGAGACACTTGAGACACACTGAATCCAGAAAAAGGTCCTTGTGTGTGCCTGTTAACAGCATAACTCGAAAGCAAAATCTATGATAAATACCAGTCCTCGTATTTAGCTTCAGTGTCTTTCAAAGATGCGACACGTAGATTTTCAAGAAAATCCCTGCACACTAGACTACCCCTTACATGGAAAAAGTTTCAAAAATTTTGATTTTCTCAAAAACGGCTCTAACGATTTTGATTAAAATATCATATGTTTAAAATATTTTATGGCAAATGAAATGTATATCGTAAATTTTCTGAGAATGTCTCCAAAAGTCCTCTTCATTCTGAATGACTTTTGCATAACTGGTAAACCGTAAGAGATAGACAAAATTTTACTACACAGAAAATGTAGATCGCGTTAAAATACACAATTTATGTCATATACATTTTTGTGGATTGAACCATTTCCGAGATATTCCTTGTTATTTGTTTGAATTTTCCAATACTTATACTTTTGCTCAAATAAGAATTCGTTATTCGTTTTTTTATGTCCTGGACATACAAAGAGAATGGAATACTCCACATAGCAACCAGCTCTTAAAACATTTGACTATCGCTTAAAGCCTACCAATTCCCCTTGCACCTACAAGAAAATTAGCAAGGTGAAGTAGATGGAGAATAAGCGTTTGTAAAAATAGTTTGTGCAAGAGTAGAGAAAGTCGTATGACTGCAATACATCAGATTTTTAGGTTATAGTGCTTACACACAGAAATGTTTCTAAAAATGATTTTTGGGTTTAAGAGACCTTAAAAGATGTATTTCTGGAGAGAAAATACAAATCTAATTCCCATGACTTTTACTACTGATAACACAGATATATTGAACATATATATTATAGAATTCACATAAAAGTGATTCCTCTATTTTCGTTATACTACGATATATGTTTACATGAGAATAACTTCATATTGCGTGTTTAGTTACATGCAACATACAGAAACAAATTTTTATCGGAAGCGTGGAGGAAGAAACTCAGAAGTCCTAGTATAACGTCGTCTTAAAAAGGAAACATTTAAGAAATCTGGGTACTAACAGCCATAGGTGGTAGAACCAGGGAAAATAGATAATGGGAAAACTAAGAAATTGTATGAGTTGTTTGTGGGATCACAAATATAAAGGAGACAGATCACATTCTCTTTTTTGCATAATAAATGCGCTTATAATATAGCCTTATTTCCAAAACTGAAACAATGGCTCGTAAATTTCTCTTTCAATTTCCCTTTTGTGATACGATACACAAAGTGGGGATGTGACAGTGATAAAATAATATTTCAAAACTCGTGATATTAAATGTCAAAATCCTGTTTTCTGCACCCCTGAATCTCTGAATACAGAAGTAATAAATGTTGCGTGTTGTATGTAAATAAGAAATTCTCTGGTTGCTGGCTTCAGCAAGCACTTTTATTTCTATTCTACCAAGTAATTCTTTATCGAGGTTTCACCGGAAACACCCGTTTTTGAAGTTCCCTGAATCCAAAAAGACGTTTTTAGAAAAACATTCGCGCCCATGCCTTTGCCTGTGTATCTCCTGTCTGTCTGTGAACAGCATAACCCAAAAAGCTTGTTTTTCTGTCTACTAAATTTTAATCCAAATAAACCTTTACAGAAACAGCTACATTACATATTTCGTTATAGATACAAAGAGAACAGCGATAGTTAAATGTTTAACAACTGGACGCTATATGCTGCCTTAAAATTCCATACTGTTTCCATGACATCGCGAGAAACAACTGAAAGTTGACAGGAGTTTGTGTTTTAAAGAGATCTACATTTTTGTGTAGTACGTTTTCGTCTATTGCTTAGCGTTTACTAGTTATATAAGATTATATAAAATACCTTCACAGGCTATTCCAAGAAAATTCAAGATATGCATTTTATTTGCCAAGTAAATATCTTTAATATGTGATATTTTAGTCAAAATCGTTAGAGCCATTTTTTTAGAAAATCAAAATTTTCGAAAAATGTTCCACGTAAAGGATAGTCAATGTGGGGAATATTCTTTAAAATCTTCGTGTCGCGTACTTGGAAGATACTGAAACTAAATACCAAGTTTGGAATTCATTCAACCTTTTATTTTTGAGTTACGCTGTTCACACACACATACACACAAGTACCCTCGAATATGTTTCCAAAATGCTTTATTTGTATTCAGGGGGCCTTAAAACATGCATTACCGTTGAAATCTTGATATCAAAATTTTTAGTGGAATGCAATACCTTCTCTACCTAATATGTACGTGGTAAAGACGTAAAGTCGATTAAATGTTGCGACTTTGTCAAGTTTTTAATTGTAACTTCACTTTGTTCGTAGCGAAGCCTCCTCTTTCGGATGGTTGAGTCGCTGGGGAGTCGAACACAAGACTTCTCTCACATTTCCCGGAAGCAGCACTCTCTGCACGTCACAATCTCACTTGTACAGCCACACTTGTTACCTCAGAGACGTACTCGCCAACTCGTTTACCAACTGAACAACTAACTCTCCCCGCGAGAGCGCTCGATTACGTAGCCAAATAAATCTTCCGCAGAACCTTCTAGAACGTTCTGGACACACGTTATGGAAGGAAACTCCCAGAAGATTCTAGTTATCGCCGATAGTGCTTATGGTGTTTATGCTGGGAGAGACGCGACTTATCTTTGTTTATCTCAAACTGCTCGGTGCTGATAACATTGTATCATAGCCACTGCATCACAATGTAAAGTTTGGTATTTAAATTCAGTGTCTTACAAGGATGCCACACGAATATTTTCAAATAAATCCCTCACCACAAACTAGCCTTTATATCGAAAACTTTTGGTTGTGTTTGATTTTCTCAAAAATGGCTCTTAATGATTTTGATTTAAATACCACATGCTTAAGATATTTGTATAACAAATAAAATGTATATCTTAAATTTTCTAGGAATTGTCTGTGAAGTCGTCTTCATTCTGAATAACTTTTGAAAAGACAAAATCGTACTACTAAATATATATAGTGCTACATTCACATGACTTTCGCTACTTATTATCGTTTATTTTTATATAGATTTTACAGACTATTCCTACAAAAGCTTATTACTTTCTCTACCACGTACATAGGTAGAGAGGATATTGCATTCTACCCAAAAAATCGATAATGAGATTTCACCAGAAATACATGTTTCCAGGCCCCCTGTATCCAAAAAAAGTTTTTTTAGGCAAACGCTCGCGCGCGCGTGTGTGTGTGTCTATGAACAGCATAACACAAAACGAAAACTCGGATAAATACCAAACTTGGTATGTAGGATCAGTACTTTCCAAAGATACAAAATGTAGATTTTAAAGAAAATCACCCCAACTACCCTTTACGTGGAACATTTTTCGAAAATTTTGATTTTTTAAAAAAATGGCTTGTAAATAAAATGTACATCTTGAATTTTCTGGCAATGGCCTTTGAACTCCTCTTCATTCGGAAGGAATTTTGTATAATGTTGTATAACTGTAAACGTTGAAGGATAGACGGAAACATACTACACAGTAAATGTAGATCCCTTTAAAATACATAATTTACTTAAAATAAGTTTTTCCGTGGCATAAGCTGTTTCTGAGATATCCGTTATTAAAGGTTCAATACTTCTCATTGTTTTAAACTCCTGTCGATTTTCCGTTGTTTCTCACGATTGCATGGAGACGTATGAAATTTTAAGGCAGCATATAGCGTTCAGTTGTTAAACATTTGACTATCGCTGTTCTCTTTGTATCTATAACGAAATGTGTAATGTAGCTGTTTCTGTAAAGGTTTATTTGCTTTAAAATGAAGTAGATAGAAAAATAAGCTTTAGTCAGAATAATTCGTACACCCACTTATTAAGATACAAGGTAGAGAAGGTCATGTGGATGTATCATATTATAATTTTTTTTCCATTTAATTCATGGTAATCGAAATAAAACTTTGCAGAAGTAGTTACATTACATAGTTCGTTGCTGGTACAAGGGAGATAGAGGAAATTGCATCATGGTCAGATGCTTAAAGACTAGTAGGCATATGCTGGCCTTGAAATTCCATACTCTTTCCAAACACCACAAGAAACCACTAATTTGCGATATCATTTGAAGAAAATGACAATTATCCAATAATTTAGTCAAATAATAACGAGGTCTTGGAGTTGGTTGACGCCACAGATTAACTTATTACAAATAAATCGTGGGTTTTAAAGAGGTACACACTTTTGTCTGTTTCTTATGCTTATCTGCTGTAAAAAGTTTTACAAAGTTCTTTCCGAATGAAGATGAATAATCCTAAAAAGTTTAAATTTTATTTGTAAAATATATAAACTAAATACATGGTACTTTAATTAAAATCGTTATAGCTGTTTTTATGTAAACCAAAAGTATCGAAAAAATTTCCATTTAAAGGAAAGTTTTGGGTTGGGGAAATCCTTGAAATCTTGTAGCATTTTTAACGGATGCTGAACCTTGAGGCAGTATTTTTAGCACTTAAATGATATCAGTCGAATTATATAATATAAAATATAATAACAGCTCGCCTTAAAGCAATATGTATATAATATAATGTATAAAATGTATGTAACAGTCATTTTATTATGTTTATATTATTATTGTACATGTATAATAATGTTATGTGAATGTATTACGTATTTAACAATGTAGGAGCTGTGAGAATAGAAGCCGAAAGTTGCTAACAAGGAGCTAACGATGAGACAACCTTGAAGCAATAATAAATTACAACATTTAATAATACTACTAATCATTCTTGAAACAATAATGTAATATTTAAAACAGTTTATAAATAACCAATTAACAACCAGAAAAAGCTTAAGATAAATAAAACCATTCTATTGGAGTAAAATTAATCAATCAGAGACTTGAAATATAGTAAAAGTATAAATTTAGGCGGTAGAAGCCAGACGCTAGAAGACAGCGTACCCAGTCGGACGCTACTAGACAGCGTTCCCGAGCAGTTCGATACGTATTCAGTGTGAGACATAAAATTCAATACGGCGAGAATATAAAGTTTACGTGTTAAAAAACTGGTATTAATAAAAAAAATCTCACAGCTCTACAGTAGGATACATAAGTGAAGTGTTACTTAATCCTGTGAAGGATCAATAAACAAAGTACAATACAATTATAATTTGTGTAAGCCTTATTCTTTAGCCGCACCAACCTCTGCTAAGAGATACGTGTTTCTGCAAATTACTACTGACGCAGCCGAGGCAAACATACATATATAATATTTAAATAAACATTAAAAATACAACGTTGATTTTTAAACGTTGGGGCGAAGGCCATCGGAAAGTTTGTATCGTACGTAGGGCTGCAAGTACCTCAAGTTTGGTGCCCAAAGCGTGGTGCTAATAACGTAAAGATAAACTGCTTCAAATAAAATACCAAGTTTGATATTTAACCAACTTTTCTTTTTGAGTTATCCATTCACGGACAGACAGACACACATACACACACAGACCTTTTTCTGAAAATGCTTTTTTGGATTCAGGGAGGCTCAAAGCACATAATTTCGGCGACATCTCAACATCGTATTTTTTGGTTGAAATGCAATACTTACTGAAAGTACGTAGTAGACAAAGTAAAAATGGTGTTTGGTAAGAATTGTTTGTAGACGATATATAAAATGAACGGTAGTAGACAGAGAAAATCATCTGAATGTAACACACTTTATCGAAAGCGAATACAGCACTTGCTCTGTAGCAAGAAGTCAATAGTTAGCTAGCGGCATAGGGATACAGTCAGTACGTGATGCTGAACAGACTGACAGTCAGTCTGTAACACATCTAGGAAAGAGTCAATAATTTTGCGATTGTGAACGAACTGATATTCCGTTTGTACAAAGGCTGAGCTGCCATATCGACAGATTTTTGTGCTCCCGGCATGCATATGTGTGACGTCAAAGGAGCAAAGGGTTTTTGTTTGTCAGTGCACATACATGTATGGTTTTAGCATAGAGTGAAGTTGCCCGCCAATAAATCAGAAAAAAATGTAAAATGGCCGCCGCCATGGTGGAGGGGGAGGGGGAGAGCGGGAGGGAGGGCCTGCAGATAATGAACCGTGTGTGAGGTTGGACATAAAATGCCTTTTTCTCCCTTTTTATTTTCGACCAGAATGAATTCTGTATACTACGCGGCCGGGCAAGTTACGGTTTTCGCTGACGAGGCTGGCTTTTGTTGAAGACTCTGGTTGAGGCCGCCGCGCCGCAGGGGGTAGCTGCAACATCCAACCTGATCATTTGTTTCGTTACCCGCACATCTCCAATGTTGTGATACAAAAACTACTGGAGAAGTAAAAACCAGGGAAGATATACATACGAACCCAGGGTGGGGTAGTAGTTAAAGTAGACAACAATTTGTCACCCTCACATCTATTCTACGAATAATTTGTAGAAAAAAGCTCATTTTTACTTTATTCATCGTGTACCTTGTAGGTGGAGGAAGAATTGCATTCTTTACTAAAATTCAAAATCACATTTCAACAGAAATACATGTTTTGAGGCACCTAAATACAAAAAAGCACTTTTTGTGTGAACAACAAAACCGAAAACAAAACCCGATATTTAAATTCAATAAGTTCTTCCAAACATGTTACCTACACGAAGATTTACAGGAAAATTCCGCACCACATAGGACCCCTTACGTGGAAATTTGTTTAAAATTTTCATTTTTTCAAACTTGCCTATAACGATTTTTATTAAAATACCAGAATTTTCTGGCAATAGCATGTGAATTCCTCTTTGAAGCATACAATTTATTTCAAACAACGTTTCAACAGAGATTTAACCAGAAATACGCGTTTATAGACATTGAAATGGGCCGGTATGCGTGGACAGCAATACTCAAAAACGAAAAATCGGTTAAATACCAAACGTGGTATTTAAGTTCAGTATCCTCTGAGGATGCGATGTCGTCCTCCGTGGTGTAGTGGTTACCATGCTAGCCTTTAATTTCCGAAGTCGCGGGTTCAAACCCAGTGGAGGGCGAAGGATTTTTTTCGGGCGTACAAATCCTTAGCATGGTTTCTTTGGAAGGGAAGTAAAGCCGGTGGTCCCGTGTCGTAGATTTACAGCATGTAAAAGAACCTCAAATCCTCTGAGCAAAATTACCAGTCCTTTACGCCCAATATAGATTGGGATGCTTAAAGAACCTCTATAAATAAAACTCAATTTAATTTTAATTTGAAGGATGCGACAACACTATCTACCCTTTAAATAGACAAATATTCATTATTTTTTTTCAAAAAATGGCTCCAAGCATTTAGATTAAAATAGCGTGTTTTAAGATATTTTCATGAAAAATAATCTTATGTGTTACACTCACATGACTTTCTCTACTCTTGTACAAACTATTTTTACAAACACTTATTCTCCGTATGCTTCATGTTAATCGAGATGTTAATCTTATTGCTAATTTTCTTGTAGATGCAAGGGGAATTGGTAGACTTTAAGCGATAGACAAATATTTTAAGAGCTGGTTGCTATGTGGAGTACTCCATTCTCTTTGTATTACCAGGACAAAAACAAAATGAAAAACGAATTCCCATTTGAGAAAAAGAAGTATTGGAAAATTTAAGGGAATAACAAGCAATATCTCGAAAATGGTTCACTCAAAAAGAAAAATGTTTATGACATAAATTGTGTATTTTAACGCGATCTACATTTTTTGTGTAGTAAAATTTTGTCTATCTCTTATGTTTTACCAGTTATGCAAAGGTCATTCACAATGAAGAATACTGTTTGAGACATTCCCAGAAAATTCAAGATATACATTTTATTTGTCATGAAAATATCTTAAACATATGATATTTTAATCAAAATCGTTTGAGAAAATTAAATTTTTCGAAAAATGTTCCATGTAAAGGGTAATCTGGGGTGGGGGATTTTCTTGAAAACCTTCGTGTCGCATCTCTGGAAGATACTGAACCTAAATACCAAGTAGTAGAGAAATTAATAAATAAAATGTACATCTTGAATTTTCTAGGAATAGCCTGCGAAGTGCCCTTCATTAGGAATGACTTTTGTTTAATTAGTAAACCGCAATAGATAAATAATATGTTACAACACAAAAATGTAGATCTCTTCAAATTAAACAATTTATTTAAAATAACTTTTTCGTGGCATCAGCCACTTCCGAGGTATCCGGTGTTACTGGTTGGATTGTTCAATACGTATTGTCATGCTTTGAAGTGTCGTCGGTGTTCCGTTGTTTCTCGTGAGTCATGGAAAGAGTATGGAATATCAAGGTCAGCATACAGCATCCCGATTTTAAAGTCTGACTATCGATTCGATTTCCTCTCTCCCTCTTGTATCTACAATGAAATGTATAATTACATATTTTTGAAAGGGTTTATATCGACTAACATGAAGTATACAGGAAAATAGCCTTATATAAGAATAGTTTGTAAAGGCCACGTGAAAATAAAGGATATAGAAAGTCATGTGACTGCAACACTAGATCTTTCTATTTCTTGTTAATTATGATAAATGTTTTTAATAAACATTTTGTTGTAGCTATATGCAGACACTAGTGCGACAGTCAAATGTTTAAAAACAAGCTCAGTATACGTATGCTGGACTTACTGTATGTAGGGTCTGATGAGAAACAAAAGAACTGTCATAACTCATAACATTTCAAAAAATGGGGCACCGGGGTAGTGGCTCTCGTTTTGAGGGTTCAGGTTTCGATTCTGGCTCTGGGGTAGCGATTTTAAGACGGAGATATCCACGCCTTCGCCTCTGACTTGCTCATGTGGAGTATCCTCAACGTGGTTTGGAGTCCACGGTAAATGCTGTAGGTCCCCTCGTTCCACCGCCATCCTCATCACCTTATCATAGGAGGTAACAGACTCCGCCTTCTGGGCGCCTCTACCTCAGAAATGGGTCCATTCATCACTTGGTAGAATGAGGTAATCCCCAAAGATCATAGGTCATATATGAAATTGATATGTTGAAATGTTATTTTGGTCGGAACTGGGCATTCCATCCAACAGCAGGAAGTGTCTCGTATATGGCTAAAGCTACATAAAGTGTGTATTTATAAGTGTTGGAAAGGTAGAATCAGACGACTGGAAAACTCAATGCCATAGCCGGGATTTGAACCATGAATCTCCCGGTCTACGTTGGATTGCTCTAACCACTGAGCTGTCATGGCAACATGCCGGTACGACATTAAATTCCTCAACTGATTCGCATTTTTCCCGGTAAACCACAAGGAGATGTCAAATTGTATTGAGATGACATACCCCAATGGCGACTTACAACGTTGTAAGTACTTCATAGTTTCGACCATGGAATTAATTGTATTCCACACAAGCCGTGTGTTGGACAAAGTTGGATAGACAGAATCAGACGACTGAAAAATTCAATGCCATAAGCGGAATTTGAACCACGGATCTTCCGGTCTCCCTCCGATTGCTTTAACCTCTGAGCTACCATGGCAACATGCCGGTACGACATTAAATTCCCCAACGGATTCGTAGAGATCTCAAATATTTCTTTTGTTTATATATATATATATATAAAACAAAATTTATCTGATATCTTTGTATAATATTAGTTTTGTTGTGTGTCTCCGATGTTTTCACATTTATGTATTATAGTATAAGTGAATATAGATATAAGTATGTATGCTTTATGGACTCCTATACTCTAGCACTGATTTTGAGTAAATTTGGCACACATACTGTTTAGAACAAGAGTAAAAATACAGTGGGGATAGTATAACAGTAAAACCACTCCTAACGGAAGAGGGGGTGGAAACCAATTTTGAGGTTTTTCTGCTCGAATGGGCCTGTTTCCTCAATATTTTTGTGTAATAAAAATTTAAATCATGTCCTCTTCATGCTTTTAGGGGTGGTGCAAAAAAAATCGCACCACAACGGGATAAGGGATGGAAATGTTCGGCGTGGAGCAATGTTGAGGGTATTTAACAGGCGCGGGCTGGTTTTTGCAATAATAAAATTATATAATTTTGTTCTATGCATTCTTTTAGGGTTCGTAATGTAAAAACCAAAACGAGTGGGGTATGACAGTGAAAAATGTTAGATGGCAGATAGTTACATTTGATATAATGAAGCTGAGATGATCAAATTAAAAGAGCTGAATACCAGAAATATTGTAATTACTTTAATTCATTTCAGTGTAAACGAACGAATATTTGGAAAATTTACGTTTTCCAAAAATCGTAAATGCCCCGGGCAACGCCGGGTAGGTATTAAAAGTTGTACAGGCGTTTTTGGCTTACCCTTGCCTACACCTGCTTGCTTAGGCAATACGCACTAGGCCTTGTCCTGGCATGAGAGGAGGCAGTATTTTCCTCCAGCCCTCTCCTCCACACTGGCCAGTATGGTCCGGTATGCCTACAGGACCTGGAACCTTGCTGGGCGCATAAGTAACTGAGGTCTGTGTACAGCGGGATGTTGAATACTGCAATGCTTGCTTGGAGATACATTAGGAGCTGGTGAAGCAAACATTTCTATTATATTTTCATTCTAGTTCAATATTGAAACGCCCAGGTTTTCAACAGTCACTTCTCTCAGTTCTCACTATCACATCACTAATATGAACTAGTTCAGTTCCCCCGTCACTTCAGTTTCTTCGTAACGTAGCTGGTGAGTGGAACACAAGACTTCTCCAGTCTCTCGCTCCGCAGAAGACTCATTGCACGTCACAGCAGTCGTCAACACCTCGCTCGGAGAACTGCACTTGATGTCGCAGCGCTACCAACTCGCTTACTCATTCACTGGCCGACTCAACTGACTCCTCTCACGATAACGCTCGCTTGTATGAACAATGGAATTTTCCACTCAATATTCTAAAACTATCTGGACACACCGTCTGGAGGCGGAGGGAAAGAAACGTCCAGAACATTCTGGTTATCTGTCGTAGCACTTCTGGTGTTTACGCCGGGTGAGAACGCGACTTATCATTGTTTATCTCCGACTGCCTGGCGCCGACCTCCCGATAACCTTGGGCTATAGCCGCTGCGTTACAGTATACTCATGATATTTTGTGGAAACGTTTAGTAGCGAGAGTGATTTATTTCTTAACACCTTTTTTGAGAGCATTTTCGATGTTTTTAAATAATTTTCCACAAGGTTACAACGTCTAACCTTTTACACGTCACCAAATTTTGTTCCTGATCACTACACTATTGAGCATCTTTCGACATTTTTACATGTTTTCCACATTGTTGGTTGTTTCAACTTTGCTTTAATATAACTGCTCCCAACCTTTAGAATTTTTACATTCTTACACTTTTGCGACCGTTTTATTAGTTTTCATCCAGTTTAAAAGGATGCCTTTGCGGTGACGGAGATCAAAATGTAGATCAACACCATCCATTGGAATGCGCATTATTAAACTGATAGCATAGTGTCTTCAAGGCGACAATTAAAAGAGGACAAAATTCGTGAATAAATAAATGAGATAATAGTAAATAGTTGGGATCATTTGTGCTTTTTGTTAAAAGCGTACAGGAATATAACATTGTTAATAATATAATAATAACAAACATTAACTTGCAGAACTGAAAACGATTTAAAATATCTCAAACTATTTTAAAAACGTCGATAAAGGTAGTTCAACGTAATCGTTAAAATAGTCCCAATGGAAACTTACCAAACCGTTCTAAAATGGTGACCTTTTATTATTTCATTAGCAGTTTGGAGAGTGTTGTAATTGAAAACACTTAAAACTAGCAGTAATAAGAATTAGGATATCGTATCATAACGCTTAGCCATTCAAGAGGATGAGAGGTTTACCAATCCTCTCTCTCTCTCTCTCTCTCTCTCTCTCTCTAATCCTTCGCTCCTTCCGTTAGTATAAGACCAGTTTTTCACCTCCCCAGCATTAAGGAAAACTGTCTACCTATGCGTATGTTGGTCCGCTGAAAACTTACCTGCCGGAGCAAGCAGGTGCAGGCAGTACAAATCGCAGAAATGTACAACGCTTACATGTTATATAGAACTCATTTAGGATAAAGAGGAGTTTATAGTCTATCAGGAGAAAATTAAAGATATAAGCTTCATTTGTCACGTAAATACGTTAAATGTATGTTATGTTAATCAAAATAGTTGGAATAATTTTAAGAAAATAAGAAATCGAAGAATTCTATTAAAAGAACAGTTTGGAGTGGGGGATTTTCTTGAAAGGCTTCATGTCGCATCTTTGAAATATGCTAAACTTAATATCATGTTTGGTATTTGTTCAACTTTTGTTTTCAGGTTCTAAAAAAAGTTCGAAAATGCCTTCTTTTTTAATCAAGTACCTCAAATTGTTATTCCGATGAAATCTCGAAATCTAATTTTCGCGTGAGATATAGGACTTCATCTACCTAATATAGATAGTGATAGAAAAAAATAATAAAATTTTGTAAGAATAGTTTGTAAAATATATGTGAAAATAAATGAAGGGCATAGAGAGAGTGATGTAAATGTATGTAGCACAAATGTTTGCCAGGCTGTTTCGTCGCCAAGGAACGTGCACCATGCAGGCAACTTATTCAGCAAGGCAGTTCAGCGGGAAGTCTACAGAGACGGCGCTAAATCATACAGTAGAATCCGATTTTCTGGATACGTTACGATTTTACTTCGATCCCAGGCACCATTCATAGGAAGCTATTAGTTTTATGTCCACTTTGTAGCAAACGTATACTATAAAAGTCAAACTTTCTTTCTTGAAACCACATTTTTAATCTTGATTTATTATTCGACGAAATTATAAGCTATTAACTTACTTTAAAAACCCGGGCGAAATCTACATTTAAATTCTTTCAATAATAGAAAATTCTACAAACAAATGTAAATTTAGGCAGTTCCTATAATATTTAAAATATAAGTTATGAGTGTTAAGTAATTCTCATAAATCCTTTATGATTCAATAAAAATATTTAGAGCACATTTCAAGGAAAATCACACTTTTTTCACTTTATGGGGCTCGTGTGTCAGCAGAGTTTTTACCCTTTTTCTACTGCTTACCTATAGTAAATAGTAGAACTTTTGTTTTCCACCCAAAAATTCCATATCGGAATTTATGGAAATATATTGAGTGTACCTCGAATAAAAAAACAAATTTTTAGAAAAAAAGTGTGTGTGTGTTTGTGTGTGTGTGTGTGTGTGTGTGTGTGCGCGCGCGCGCGTGCTTGTCTGCGAAAAGCATAACTTAATAAATACGATACATTCTAATCTTTATTAGTGGATATACAAATTATTCTTACTAAACCTATTTTTGTATCTACTACAACTAATCCAACTAAACTTTTGTAAAAATAGCTACGTTACACATTTTGTTATTCATTCAAAGAGAACAGCGATAGTCAAATGTTTAACAACTGGACGCTATATGCTGGCCTTAAAATTCCATACTGTTTCCATGACATCGCGAGAAACAATTGAAAAACGATGGGAGGTATTGAAAAATTCGAAGCATTAATAACGAGTATCTCAGAAACGGCTTATCTTTATCTTTATCTAAAAAAATGGTTCAATGGGCCTCAAAATCCGAGTTTCCGATGAAATGTGAATATAAAATACTTGGGGGGGGGGCTAGAGGACGTTCTTTACCTAACGAATGCGTAGATAAAGGAAAGAGAACTGTTAAAAGCAACATATATAGGGTATTTAGGTGCAGCTAAGTGAGGTTTGGTCTTTCCGCACTACATGTCGAGTTCTTTTCCCAATGTACTTTTCTTCTAAATTAATAGCATATTACGGTACTTTTGTAAATCATAATTATGTATCTAATTATACAAGTTTAAATTTAATCGCTTTAACCATACCACACGATGTCACTCCTATTTAGTTTTAAATAGCGAAAGTTCGAAGTCTTCAGCTAACCTTGTTGATAGTGCATTATCCACAATGGAAGTGAGGACATCGTTTTGGCGTATTTTTGTGTGGTACGTTTTGGTCTATCGCTTAACGTTTACAAGTTATACAAGTTTATATAAAATTCCTTCCGAATGAAGAGGAATTCCTGTGTTCTTCCCAGAAAATTAAAGATATACATTTTATTTGTCGTGTAAATATCCTTATATATGGTATTTTAATCGTCGTTAGAACCATTTTTTAGAAAATAAAAATTTTCGAAAAATATTCCATGTAAAGCATAGTCGGGGGTGTGGGGGTTTTTCTTGAAAATCTTTGCGGCGCATCCTTGAAAGATACGTAACTCAAATACCAAGTATGGTATTTATCCGACCTTTCCAAGGCTGCGGCTCTAGGATTTTCAAGAAAATTCTAATAGCCCAGGTACGCTTTACATGGAAGATACTTCGTTATATGTTGTCTTCTCAAGCTTGGCTCTAACGATTTTGATTAAAATACCATTGTACGTGTACCATAATATTTGTATAACAAATGAAAGGTTATGTTTGGAATTTTCGTGGAATGTTGTATAACTGATAAACAGTAAGAGACAGATAAAATCTTACTACATAAAAAATGTACATCTGATTAAAACACACAATTTATGGCAAACAAAATTGTGTTGTTAACCATTTCAAATAGATTTTTTATTGGTTAAAATTTTCAGACATTTATACTTTTTACTTTCTCTACTACGTGTAGTATGTAGGGGAAGTATTGTATTCCACCCAAAAATTCGATACCGAGATTTCACCGGAAATATATGTTTTAAGACCCCATGAATCCAAAAAAAGCCCTTTTGGAAATATGTCCGTGTGTGTGTGTGTGTTTGTCTGTGTCTGTCTGTGTCTGCGACGCGAAGGTTTTCAAGAAAATACCCCCACCCCAGATTACCCTTTACCTGAAACATTTTTCTAACGATTTTGATTAAAATATCATATGTTTAAGATACTTTTATGACAAATGAAACGTATATCTCGAATTTTCTGGGAATGTCTCCAAAAGTGTTCTTCATTGTGAACGGCTTTTGTTTATCTGGTAAACCATAAGAGATAGACAAAATTTTACTACACAAAAAATGTAGATCGCGATAAAATACACAATTTATGTCATATATATTTTTTGTTGTTGAGTGAACCATTTATAAAATATTGCTTCTTATTCCCTTAAATTTTCCAAAACATACTTTTCCTCAAATGGGAATTATTCACTTTTTTGTCCTGGTAATGCAAAGAGAATGGAATACTGCACATAGCAACCAACTCTTAAAATATTTGACTATCGCTTAAAACCTACCATATTCCCCTTGCATCTACAAGAAAATTAGCAATAAGATTAACATCTCCATTAACATGAAGCATATGGAGAATAAGCGTTTATAAAAATAGTTTGTACAAGAGTAAAGAAAGTCATGTGAGTGTAACATATCAGATTTTTTCAACTGCTAAGCAGCTATCTGGGTTAGCGTGAGTTACCCGGATAAGATTTTCGCCGGACTTTTTCGTTGTCCTGAAAGATGAGTTTCGAGTAATTCTATGGACCCCGGGCTCATTTGAGCGTCATTTCACTTATTTGATTCATCGTCCGATGTGAACCAATTGGTTTAAGAACGTGAAACCTAAAAAACAAAGTCTTAGCATAATGAGCAGTCGTTTTAAAATAATTTGAAAATTGCTGGTTTAAGTCTGCTATATCCCTCTTATACATGCAACCACATGTATAACAAAGGCATTTTTGCAACGATATGCATGAAGTAGTTAGAAAATAAGGTTTTGTAAGAAAAGTTTGCAGAAAAATGGATGGAGAAGGTTATGTGAATGTAACCCCACAGGTTTCTTCAGGTGCTAAGTCGCAATTCGTTTTTCCTCTGGTTATGCAAAGTGCATGGAATTTAAAAGCTGCGCATAGCGACCCGCTTTTTAAAAATCTGACTATCCGTTATTTTGCTTATGCCTGCAACGAAATGTGTAATGAAAATATATCTGTATTAACAAAAATTAGGTATATAGAATTATAATTTTCTATAAGAATACCTTTTAGAAAAGTGAGTAGAGAAAGTCATGCGAATGCAAAACATCAGATTTTTTAAAAATGATTGTTATATAATATGCCTAATGCATAAACGAATTTTAGTACCTTCAACGTCTTTGGCTTCACACGCACACACACACGCACACACACACACATATAGAGGAATTCTATTTAGAAGCTAAAGATGTCGATAGGAAAGATAAAGGCCGATTATAAGCGTTTATTGAAGTGTGTCCCCATTTTACCAAAGTTGTCCCATTTTATCGTCTCGCTTGCAGACGAACGCGCCCACAGCACTTTGCTAATTACTCGCAGTGTTAAAATATGTAGCGCGGCAGGGCCGATATAATCCGATACGTCGCTGTAATGGTCCATTGTTAATGTATCAGGCGCCGCTCTAACTCATTGTTGTGGAAATCCGATGTTAATTGTATTTCAATAATAACAACATACTGCACATTGTTGCCCTGACGTTTTTAGTGCTTTCCCTTCCTTTTTTTTTGTTTCTTTTTGTTTTAGTACGGCTCCATTGTTTTACGAGGACGAGATGGAGAGAGAGAGAGAGAGAAATGTCTGTTTGCACTCGCTGTACAATGTTTTCGAGAAAATTCCAACTGGCGATATCTAATGTCAATATCTATTCATTTTCATAGCTTTTAAATTTAATTTCGCGTTTTAAAAAACGAAAATGGTATTGTTTTATCTTATTTCGTTAACTTTAACTTTTAATTATTGAAACTAAGAATGCCGCTTCCCTTCATCTCCTTTTAACCCCTTTTTTTATCCTATCTCATATTCCCACTCCCCCACTTCTCCGTTATCCCTCTTTCTCTGTATCTCTCTCTTTCAGAGCCAGCAGCTTAAGAGATAAGAAGCTTATGCCCTGGAAAATTAAAGAGTTTATAAAAACAAAATGTTTATATACATAATATGAAAGTGTTATGGTTACATTCTTACGACTCTCTCTACTCACTCTTCTACTATATTATTTATTTTGAAATCTTCATACACAACTGTAGGCTGCCAAAGACAAAGAATACCAATTCAACACAACTATATAAAACAATAACAGAAAAAAAAGTTGTATAACATGCAAGAGTTGTGCGCTTCTGCGATTTGTACTGCCTGCACCTGCCTACGGCAGGTAGGTTTTCAGCGGACCAACGTAGCATAGACAGGCAGTATTCCTCAATGCTGGGCAGGTGAAGAAAATCCTGTCTTATATTAACGAAGGTTTAGAGAGGCAGGACTGGTAAACCTGTCGATAAAAGTTGTTTGATCCTTTGACCTCAGTTGACTTCAGGTCGTATTTATCTTTGAAGAAACTCACTGTTGGTCTGTAGATGTTTTTCATCGCTTCGTCCACTTCTATAGGCTGGTTTTTGTGATCCTTAAATCTGATGGTGGGGTCTATGACAAGAAGTAGGCTTCGCTTACTGCCTTCGTTGGAGAGACCATGTGCTTCCTCAAAGATAGTATAGCATTCGCCAATATAGATCTTGTACGAGGAGCACTATTTGTATTTTGAGCCTTGGCAACCTTGAATGTTGTAGGTGCCATCTGACGTTTCCATTGGAAAGTTTGACATTTTTGACCATAATCTACTTCAAACATTTAGTCAATAGAGCGACATTTGTTTTGTTTACACTGACTTGAAAATTGTGTTTCAACAAAAACATGGAATTAACTTGTGAAAATGTTAGTGCAATGAATTATTACGACTTTCGACGTGGATTATCAAGACAAGAGTGCATCGATCAACTAACTTCCACATTTGGTGACGAAGCTCCATCCTTTGCCACTGTGAAACGCTGCTATAACGAATTTAATCGTGGCCGCCGTTCGCTCAATGATGACGTTCGTGAAGGTCGTCCAAAATCAGTTGTTGTGACAGAAAACATTGATACTGTGCAAAAAATAATAATGAAAGATCGTCATGCAACATATTATGAAATTATGGCAACCCTAGGCATTAGTTCCACCAGCATATATAAATATTGCATGATTATTTAGCCGTGAAAAAGGTTTGCTCTCGTTGGATCCCACATAATTTGACGCAATCTCAAAAAGATGCTCGTGTCGATTGGATACAGAAATGCTCAAGAAATACAATGGCGGTGCCTCAAAAGACGTATATAAGATTGTAACAGGTGACTAATCATGGATCTATGCGTATGAGCCGGAACGTAAACAGCAGTCGACTGTTTGTGTGTTTCAAGATGAAGCAAATCCAATAAAAGTTGTTCGCACTCGAAGCACTTCGCCTGTTTTTTCAGCAAAACTGGCCATGTGGCAACAGTGCCTTTAGAGGAATGTAAAACGGTCAATGCCGAACAACTTTGCCGGAAGTCTTCGGTGAAGTAAGGAAAACCAACAAGAACCATAGTATCATTCTTCATCAAGACAATGCGAGCGCACACACATCTCTTCTAACAACAGAGTATTTAAAGACTCAAAAAATCGAATTGATGGATCATTCGCCATACAGTCCTGATTTGGCACCCCATGACTTCTTTTTGTTCCCGAGCATCAAGAATAAATTGCGTGGACAACGATTTTCGTTGGCAGAAGAAGCCGTTGATGCCTTCAAAAACCATGTTTTGGAGGTGTCTCAAGAAGACCGGAATAAATGCTTTGACAAATGGTTCAAACGGATGAAAAAGTGTATTGGTCATAAAGGAGAATATTTTGAAAAAACGATAAAGCAGTTTGCAATCAGAAATTACTTTATTTTAATTATTAGGCTCAAAATATAAATAGTGCCCCTCGTATTGTGGTGATAAGTTGTGTAGTGCTTCCGGACCTGTCCAAGAATTATAATGCTTGTCAAGAATGTGATTTTTTTACTCTTAGTGCTGTCAGGCCAGGAGAGGCTTTCTCGTTTAAGCTACGTGCTGAAATTATAAGTGGATTATTGGATTTCAGTAATATCTTACATGTGTATTTTCCAAATTTACAGTTGAAAAAAGTATAAAGTATCTGAAAATTGAATCTAATAACAAGGAATATCTCGGGTTAATTAACGCTAAACAAAGACAAATGTTATTTGACATAAATTGTGTGCTTCGACGGGATTTGCATTGTTTGGAGTTGTAAGATTTTGTATCTTTACCAGTAAGGTATACGATATTGAACTAAATGGACAAATATATGTGTAGACTTATTAATTCATCGCAACTCTTAATCATATGGATAGTGCAAAGGATAGACATATAACTATGTGACCTGTTCCAGTGAAAATATATGAAAATATTCCTATGAAATTGTTGTACAAAATAATTGAAAATGTTGAACTAAAATTAAAGGTGGATCATTTATTAATTTTTTTTCCAATAAGTAACTTAAATTCTTCATGAAATTTATTAATAATTAAGTTTCATATAATTATATTGCGAGAAGGAGTTAATCATAATGATATTAGAATTAATAAAAGTCAAATAATAGTTCTTGATCACTTTATTGATGAAGTTATAAAATTTGATGAGGGTTAAAAACGGAAAATAAATTAGTTATCATTTTCAGATTAAAGATTTTAATAATATTGTATTTGAAATTAAGGATTTTTTATGAAGAGATGTGTAGACATTTATTACATTGAATAAAATTACTAGAATTGAGAAAAATTAAAAAATATTAACACATTTAGAGGTATTACTTGAGGTATAAAGATGTGTTAATTACTAATAATTTTAGTTTGACATACTAATGTTATATTTTAACTAACTTCTTATTCATTTGTCCATTAGAAGTAATTGCCATGTTACTCTAATTTGGTTTTAAGAGACCGTTACCTGCTACAAAAGTGGTAAAGGGGATTCTCAGAAAATTCAAGATATACATTTTGTCATGATAATAGTTTAAAATGTGGCATTTCAATCAAAATCATTAGCCATTTCTGAGAAAATAAAAAAAATAACGAAAAATTGATAGTTTGGGGTACTTTGTATCTTTGTCACATCCTTAACTTAAATATCGAGTTTCATACTTATCTGAAGTTTCGTTCTTCAATTATGTGATATTTACGGTGAGATTTTTCGGGTTAATTAGACCTCAAAATGAGTATTTCTGGTGAAATATAAGTACAGAATTTTGTGTAGGTTAAATTCTTCTTCTGTCTACCTAGAAAGGTTGCAGGGAAAGTAAAAGTAATGTGGTGTAGTTTTAATGTAATAATAATAATAATAATAATAATAATAATGTTACGCAATTTCCTGCTATGTTACTGTTTTGTTACCAGACACTGACAGTGTTTTCTTTAGCAGCACAACTCTGTCAACAGCAATGCTGCCAACTGTTAATCACAATACTCATTTTATTACCTATAACTCATTTGTGTACCATTTACTGCGCACCTTACGGTCCAAGAGATGCTTTAATATAACGTACGTACTCTGTCACACGTAAAAGCTACATTTTACAACACTCGTGTAATAAAAACAAGTGCCAGAACATTAACGTCCAATTCACAGCGCCATAACTCGTCTCACTAATTATGTACGAATAGCTGCGCATGCGCACTAAGATGGATGTGCGGTGATAAGGTCCGGCCCGCCCCTCTCCGCATACTAAATTTCACAAGAGGCACTGGATTTACGTTAAAAATAAAACAAGTCGCAAAAGATAGCGCTAATCTCTCCGCCCTAGGTTGCTACGCGACGGAAAACCTGCGAGGTAAACTCCGATAAACGTGTTTTCACTCAGCTTTTTGCTTCACCGTCAATTTTGACAAGTTAAAGGGAAAAAATCGGCTGTGTTGCATTCACATACTTAGCGAGATGGCTCCGCGGTAACGTCCGGGTTCGTTTCCCATCGACCACCCACTCTTAGCTTTGGTTTTTCGTGCTTTCCCTGGTCGGTAGCCGAATGTTGGGTACGATTTCCTTTCCATAATTTCGATTTCATTCCGTTTTCCCCTTATCTTTCACATGTGTTTTTAGGCTTTGTGGCGTGTGGCACTGCCGGACAGATGACGCGGGTGTTTGATCAAAGGTAGGACTATTCCCCGCGGACACTGGAGGTCTGCCTGGTTGAAGGGTTGCTCATCGCCCTCTTTACGAGCTCCAGTAGTGGGACGGGTCTTTGATCCAGGAGCTATTACGGACTTCCGCCGCGTCACTGCGGTCTGGAGTGCCTGTGGCCTGTAGCCTCTGCGGTTTCTTCACTACATCTCTTTCTCCTGAGGGGGGGTAGCCGTAGTAGATCTCCCATAGGTTGCAGTGCATGAGGTTTCACCCTCTATTATATTCCCTAAAACCCACGTTGCATTCACATGACTTTCTCTAGTCACTCTTCTACAAATTATTGTTAGAAAAGCTTGCTCTTCTGTCTCCTTGTTAATCGAGATAAACTTCCATGACACATTTTGTTGTAGGTATAAGAAGAATACAGTAGGCTAAAGCGATTGTCAGATTTTTAGAAAGCGTGTCGCTTTGCGATGACTTTGAAATTCCATGTTCTTTGCATGACCACGAGAAAACACGAATAGCGACTTATGACTTGAAAAGAGTATAAGTACTGAGGCAGTATTTTTAACATTTAAATGATTTTCAGTCTAATTATATATATATATATATTCAATAACAGTCCGCCTTAAAGCAATATGTGTATGTAACAAGACATAAAAAGTGTATATTACAGTCATTGTACATGTTTATATTATTGTATACATGTTCAATAATGTTATGTGTATGTATTAGGTAATTTAATAATGTAGGAGCTGTGAGAATAATAGGGTAAAAATTGCTAACAATGAGGTAGCAATGGACTAACCTTGAGGCAAAAATGAGTAAGAAAGTTTAATAATGCTACTAGGCATTATTGGAGCAACAATAATGTAATTTTTGTGACAGTTTATAAAATAGCCAATCAACAACCAGAAAAAGATTTATTAAATGAAGGTATTCTATTGGACTAGGATTAGCCAATCAGAAACTGAAATAGAGCAAAATTTATAATTTCAGAAGTCAGTTGCTTGTAGACAGCGTTTCTAACCGGACGCATGACGCGTCTTCGAGAAATTTAATACCTATTCAGTGAGACGAAAATAGTTTACGTGTTAAAAAGTGCAAGTAATTAATAAAAAAATCTCTCAGCTCTCTATATCAGTGAAATGTTATTTAAATCGTGTCAAGCATTAATAAAAAGAGTGAAGTAAAATTAAAATCTGTGTAAACCTACTTTCTTCAGTCGCACCACTCCCTGCTAAGACATTCATGTCTCTAAACAATATAAATACTGACGCAACCGAGGCAGACATAAATATATAATATTTAAAGAAACAGTAAAAATTACAAAATTAATATTTTTTAAACATTTTTTGGGGCGAAGGCTACCCGATACCCTACGTGCAGTTGCAACTACTTCAAGTTCGGCTCCTCAACAGTTGAACTACAATACAACTACTTCAAATGAGCTTTCCATACATGAAGCAATACTCTACTTCAGTATTTGTAAATTCAAACCAATAACAAACAATATCTCGAAATGGTTAACCACACAAACGAATTTATTGTGAGTTTTAACGGGATCGACATTGTTTTGTGAAGTAAGATGTTGTCCACTATTCGTAGAAAATTCAAGATATATCCAAGTGATGCAGTCGGTCAAGCAATGGAAGAGGCTCTGACTGGCTAATCTTCGAGAACGTTCGCCACCTACATTCTGGTAAATTCTGGAACATTGCATTAAATTGTCTTCCCAGTAAGAGGGACTATAAAAGGACGACAGAAAATAAATGTGAGTTACGAGCCATTTGCAAGTCACAGGCTTGTAACACAATTCGCGTATAAGGGGTATTTTGAGAAATACCAAGTTGATATTTATCCGTCTTTTCCTTTTTAAGATATACTCTATACACTTACTTTCAGCATCTTTCCTTAAAAAGGTATTTTTATTTAGAGAACGTCAAAGCCTGTATTTCCCGTGAAATGTCAATATAAAGCTTTTGGGTGGAAGACAATATTGCCTCCACCTAATGGCAGAGAAAGTAGAAATCCTAATGTTTCTGTTTACGGATTAGCTGATTTGTGACTTTAAGACATAATCACTTCAGCAAGGCACAAAGTTGTTCTGTCATACCTCTCTTGTCCACAAAATTCTTCAGGTAGAGTTAAGCAGAGTAGATACCTCTCCCTCTAGAACACACGTCCCCTCAAGTTTCCTACAACCCATACAGGGTTATTTCCTATTATCTGGTATATGTTATCCAGATAATACTACTTGCTGCATTATCTGTTTCCAAACTATTCCTTTACATTTTTCATGATTTACGTAAGCAGCATATTATAAAATATTGAGTATTCGTTCCTTTGTTTCAACTCCGTCCCATAGTTATTTCAAATTTGATTCAATGTGTGCACTGTTACCATAGAACCATTGCTAATTACTGTCTTCATGTTAGCAAGAATGAGAACATGGTGGCATAATTTTGTTGCCATGGATACACCTTAATGTTGGTTTCTATCGTGTTACTATGGGAATATATTGACATACATTTTGTTGTCAAGGATTCACCTTGACATTATTGCCTATCGTGTTACAATGTAAACATGGATACACCTTAACATTGTTGTCTGTCACGTTACAATGGGGACATGCTCACATACATTTTGCTGCCACGGATACACATTGACATTGTTGTGTATCATGTTACTATGGGAACATGGATGCACCTTAACATTGTTGTCTATCGTGTTACTATGGGAACATACTAACATACATTTTGCTGTCACGGATACACATTGACATTGTTGTGTATCATGTTACTATGGGAACATGGATGCACCTTAACATTGTTGTCTATCGTGTTACTATGGGAACATACTAACATACATTTTGCTGCCACGGATACAGATTGACATTGTTGTCTATCGTGTTACTATGGGAACATGAATATACTTTAACATTGTTGTCTATCACGTTGCATTGGGAAAATGCTGACATACAATTTGTTGCCATGCAGACGGACGTTGACATAGACACCTGACCCGTTGCCAGGGAGACGGTAAATACTTGCGGTGTCGAGGAGCTAGGTAATCAGACGCGCGCCTTGAAAATGGATCGAGGAGGAACTACTTCGTGTGGCGGAGGAACCTTCTTCCTTTTAGATTTACTGCTGGGTATTCCTTCTGCCCCCCCCTCCCGCAGTATAAAAAGAAGAGAATGGGAAACTGAGAATCTGTCTCAACACGGGAGGATAGAAAAAGAAGACATCAAATGATGGGATTTACGTTGTTGAAAAGACAGTGCTGCCATCTATCAGCGAAACTAAAGACGACGAGTAGAGTATGAAAAGGAAAAGAGAGAAATCTCCAAGGATACGAGACTACGCCGGCTGATAAAATGGAGGTCCAGATTGCGTTAGATTTCCCACAGGACCTCGCTAAGTCTCTTCTTCCCTCCATTGACATAAGCAGAGGGGGAGGGGAGGAGGCGGCTAAATTGGGAAGAAGAAGACGACGATGTCGCGAAAAAGGAGCGGAGGCTGTCACCATAGATTCTAATCTGGCTTACTGTAGGCAGCTTATTTGTCGCTAGGTTGGTGGCACTGACCGTCCACCAAGCTGCTTTGGATGCGTTCTGTACACCGGCGTTTCAAATATCGGGGTTTCACTGGAAATATGGGCTAAACATGTCCACAATTGGGTGTAAATATAGACATCGCGTTTGATATATTGGGGTTTTACTGGAAATATGGGCTAAACATGTCCACATTTGGGTGTAAATATAGACATCGCGTTTGATATATCGGGGTTTCACTGGAAATATGCGCTAAACATGTCCACATTTAGGTGTAAACGTGGTCATCGCGTTTCATATATTGGGGTTTCACTGGAAATATGGGCTAAACATGTCCACATTTGGGTGTGAATATAGACATCACGTTTGATGTATTGAGGTTTTACTGGAAATATGGGCTAAACATGTCCACATTTGGGTGTAACTGTGGTCATCGCGTTTCATATATTGGGGTTTCACTGGAAATATGGGCTAAAATGTCCACATTTGAGTGTAAATATAGACATCACGTTTCATATATCGGGGTTTCACTGGAAATATGGGCTAAACATGTCCACATTTGGGTGTAAATATAGACATCGCGTTTGATATATTGGGGTTTCACTGGAAATATGGGCTAAAAATGTCCACATTTGAGTGTAAATATAGACATCGCGTTTCATATATCGGGGTTTCACTGGAAATATTGGCTAAACATGTCCACATTTGAGTATATAGACATCCCGTTTCATATATCGGGGTTTCACTGGAAATATGGGCTAAACATGTCCACATTTGAGTGTAAATATAGACATCGCGTTTCATATATCGGGGTTTCACTGCAAATATAGGCCATAAATGTTTACAAAACATCCTAAAGGTATGAATTCCTATCAGAGGAAGTAGTGCATATCATTCAAAAGTTCGATGTCCTTTATTTCAACACAAATACACCCTTTGCGGTTCCCTGGATAAATATAAAATAGGAATTTTATAAATATGTGTGTGTGGAAAGTATAGCGTAAAGAAAAGGTTGGTCAAATGCCAAACTTGGTACTTAAGGTTGTTCATTATCTTTCAAGGATTGTGACACAACGCTTTTCAAACAAATCCTGCACTCCAGAATACGCTTTACTTGGAAAAATATTCGATACTTTTTTATTTTCTCAAAAACACCTGTGACGATTTTGTTTAAAATACCATATGTTTAAAACGTTTGTATGATAAATAAAACGTCTAGTTTGAATTTCATGCGAATAGCCTGTGAACACATCTTCATTTTCAATGACTTTTAATAATTGCTAAACTGTAAGAGGTAGATTAAGCTCTTACTACAAGAAAATCTGATGTATTGCACTGACATGACTTTTTCTACTCTTGTACAAACTATTTTTACAAACGCTTATTCTCCATATGCTTCATGTTAATCGAGATGTTAATCTTATTGCTAATTTTCTTATAGATGCAAGGGGAATTGCTAGACTTTAAGCGATAGTCAAATCTTTTAACAGCTGGTTGCTATGTGGAGTATTCCATTCTCTTCGTATGTCCAGGACATAAAAAAAACGAATAACGAATTCCCATTTGAGAAAAAGTACAAGTATTGGAAAATTCAAGCAAATAACAAGGAATATCTCAGAAATGCTTCACTCGACAAAAAATGTATGACATAAATTGCGTGTTTTAACGAGATCTACATTTTTTGTGTAGTAAAATTTTGTCTATCTCTTATGGTTTACCAGTTATGCAAAAGTCGTTCACAATGAAGAATACTTTTGGAGACATTCCCAGAAAACTCGAGATATACATTTAATTTATCACGAAAATATCTTAAACATATAATATTTTAATCAAAATCGTTAAAGCCATTTTTGAGAAAATTAAATTTTTCGAAAAATGTTCCATGTAAAGGGTAATGTGGGTTGGGAGTATTTTCTTGAAAACCTTCGTGTCGCATCTCTGGAAGATACTGAACCAAGATTCCAAGTTTGGTGTTTATCCGACTGTTCGTTTCTGAGTTATGCTGTTCACAGACACACAGACCTTTTTTGGATTCAGGGGGCCTCAAAACATGTATTTGCGGTGAAATATCGGTATCGAATTTTTGGGTGGAATACAATACTTCCCCTACTTACTATACGTAGTAGAGAAAGTAAACATAAACCAAAATGCATGAAGAAAGTCATGTAAATGTAACATATCAGATTTTCTGCCTTGTGTCAAAGGTTACCTTTGCAAAATTTGGAATCGGCGCAAAGTTGTATAAAGGTTGAAAAAGTAGAATCAGACTGAAAAGTTCGATGTCATAGCTGGAATTTGAACCATGGAACCGTTGCTCTAACTGCCGGTACATTAAATTCCCCAAGTGACTCACATTGATTGACCTAATGATGAATCAAGTCCCGGGAGTTAAAGTAGTTGCGATACTGTAAGTCGCCATTGGGGTATCTTATTTGAAAATTATTTTTAAAACGCCATGTTGTTTACCTTTTCAATTTGAGCCCACACACGGCTTGTGTGGAAGAATAATTATGTATAAAATTCTAACAGGTTGTGGCAGTTTATTACGTGATCTCAGACCTAACTGTTGTTTGTTTTTGAAGTGGGAAGGGAAAGGGAGAGAGAGAGCGGGAGACGACGGAGGAGAATGTGCAGTTTAACGCAATATGTCGAGCGGAGTTTCTCATAATCACTCATTTGTGCAACAGTTGTGCATGATTTTATTTGATACAGGGTAGGCCTCGCGATATCCATCCAGCACTGATGTATGGCACGGATCATTGGAAGGCAGTAATCAGTTTCTATTGCCTTTGTCCCACGCGGATATTACATGCTTTCGGCCCGGATATATGTCGTATATTGGTTGTGGTTGTCTGCAATTAGACCTGTCCAGTGTTCAAACCCAGGCTCTAGGTATGTACACAGTGCGGTTATTAGCTTGACAAGGAATACAGAAATAAGATCTGAGATTTCCAATATTAATATCTGCACTGTATAACACGGTTTACGTTTATCAAACACTCTACCTCCCAGCTTGTCACAGATGCTTCTGTAGAGCGATCATTAGCATTCCTTTGTCCGTCCTTCAGTACGTATGGAGTAACTCGAGAACCGCTGCACGTATACCGTACAAATGTGATATTTAAGAATTCAAAGAAAATTTGACGGAGGATTTTAAATTTGGTTGAAATCGGAACTAAATTAAGGTTACTTATTTTGAAGAGACTTCTAAAATTTAACTGTTGAAATACAAAATTATTATCCCATTCGATAAATAATTCATCAATTAGAATATTGTTATTCAGCGGGGGGGGGCAAAAGGTTTTGCAGCTAAAATATTAAATCTAGTTACCCCGGCATAAACATTGGGAGACGTAGCTACAGAGGCAAACGAGATATACCAGGAACTTGCTGCACAAAACTAAAGCAGGCGTGGGATATTTATAAATAATACAATATTAATTCACATTTACCCCTGGTTTATTATAAAGTTACCTTGCTGTAGCTGCATGGTTTCCAAAAGGTTACAGACAAACACACACGGTCAACACGCATTCCTACATACAACCACACACTCTGAAGAGATACACAAAAACTGACTCTACTCACAGACCTACACTATCAGACAAAGAGGCTCGTCCCTCAACTTGCCTTCGTCCCCCCTGACTAAGGCGGTGGACGGAAAATGCTGCGCCGGACAAGAATTCAACTCACAAACGAAATAATTAGTACAACAATGTGATTATACACAGCAATAATATGTCCGACGCGAAAATGCATACACATAGCTACAATATGACCTCATGAGTGTGATGGATCAGTGTATTCGGTAGGTTCCGGGATCGTTTGCGGTTGGGTTTTGTCGTGGTTTCTCGGATCGGTAGGCGAATGCTAAGGTGTTCTTTTCTACCACGAATCTCCTGTTCATAATTCCCTTTCATCTGCTTAGTGTTGAAGGACCAGGCAACGGCGGTTTGTATGCTGCGGCAGAGCGGTGGAATCAGCGCATTTGAAGAATTTCTGCCTAGCGCTTGGCGGCACTGCTTGTCCCCCCTTCCTTCCTGGGAGCGCCTTGTCTATTTGCGGACCCCCAGGTTGTGAATGGTTAGGGCGGGGCTAGCTGACGTCTTGTTGGAATCGCTAGGGACCCCGTCGTAGTCCGGATCTGTTTTCCTCTCCATTCCTTCTACCCAGGACTCAGTTGGAGGTGCTGTACTCCAGATACTGGATGCCTCTCTGTTAACTAACCCTAACTACACACAACATGCAGAAACAATGGTCTGCAGTTTATATAATTATTGACTTTTACTAATAAAGAGCTCATATGAAGGAAAGGTTTAGATATGTTCCTTACAATCGTAACATGCACTTGGGAAAATGTAAATATGCAATAAACAAGTTCTTGGAAACTGGTTAGGCTACTAAAAGATCATTTGACATTCATACTGTATTTCAATTAACTCTAACTCTTTTCTGTACTAAGATTTTGATGTGTTACACTCACATGACTTTCTCTACTCTTATACAAACTATTTTTACAAACGCTTATTCTCCATATGCTTCATGTTAATCGAGATGTTAATCTTATTGATAATTTTCTTGTAGATGCAAGGGGAATTGGTAGGCTTTAAGCGACAGTCAAATATTTTAAGAGCTGGTTGCTATGTGGAGTATTCCATTCTCTTTGCATTACCAGGACAAAAAAAAAGAATAACGAATTTGACAAAAGTATAAGTATAGGAAAATTTAAGGGAATAACATGCACAAATCTCTACTGTTTGTATATCGTAAGTTAGTTTTTGTTATTAATGAACCCCGTGTAGGAAACAATCTGATGTGTTACATTTACATGACTTTCTCTAACCTCTATCGTTTGTTAGGGGTGTACAAACTATTTCTACTAAAACGTATTTTTCTATCCACTAATTTCAATCCAAATAAACCCTTTCAGAAACAGCTACATTACACATTTCGTTATAGATACAAAGGGAACAGCGATAGTCAAATGTTTAACAACTGGACGTTATATGCTGGCCTTAAAATTCCATACTGTTTCCATGACATCGCGAGAAACAACTGAAGGTTGACAGAACGTTAAGAGAATGACTAACAAATGAACAATTGGAACCATTAATAACGGATATCTCAGAAATGGCTTATGCCGCAAAAAACTTATTTGAAATAAATTGTGTGCTTTAAAGATATATATATATATATATATATATATATATACAATTTTTGTGCAATACATTTGAATCTATCGCTTAACGTTTATCAGTTAAACAAAATTATACAAAATCGTTTCGAATGAAGAGGACGCTACAGGCTATTACAAATAAATTCAAGATGCACATTTTATTTGTTATGTAAATATCTTAAATATTTTGTGTTTTAATCAAAATCGTTATTCATTTTTACTTTCTCTACTACGTATAGTAAGTAGGGGAAGTATTGCATTCCACCCAAAAATTCGATACCGAGATTTCACCGGTAATACATGTTTTGAGGCCCCCTGAATCCAAAAAAGTATTTTTGGAAACATGTCCGTGTGTCTGTGTGTCTGTGTCTGTCTGTGTGTGTGTCTGTCTGTGAACAGCATAACTCAGAAACGAACAGTCGGATAAACACCAAACTTGTATTTAGGTTTAGTACCTTCCAAGGATGCGACACGAAGGTTTTCAAGAAAATATCCCCACCCCAGAGTACCCTTTACATGGAAGATTTTTGGAAAATTTTAATTTTCTCAAAAATGGCTCTAACGGTTTTGATTAAAATATCATATGTTTAAGATATTTTCATGACAAATGAAATGTATATCTTGAATGTTCTGGGAACGTCTCAAAAGTATTCTTCATTGTGAACGACTTTTGCATAACTGGTAAACCATAAGAGATAGACAAAATTTTACTACACAAAAAATGTAGATCGCGTGAAAATACACAATTTATGTCATATACATTTTTTTTGTTCAGTGAACCATTTTAGAGATTTTGCTTGTTATTCCCTTAAATTTTTCAATACTTATTTTCTCAGATGGGAATTCGTTATTCATTTTTTTGTCTTGGATATGCAAAGAGTATTAATCTGTGGGAAAGGGAATGGTGCTGCACTTAGCTACCAGCTATTAAGAGATATGTATGTGCTTAAAGGCTACTGTATTTCTATATTGCCCTTGCAAATATATATTCCCCTTACGTCTACAAGAAAATTAGCAATAAGATAGAGTCTGCAAATGTTTATCTCGATTAACATGAAGCATATGGAGAATAAGCGTTTGTAAAAATAGTTTGTACAAGAGTAGAGAAAGTCATGTGAGTGTAACACATCAGATTTTTTAGAAAATAAATAAACGCAACTTTGCTACCTCCAGTGGAAGAATTGCCTGCGCCCTACAGAGATGTTCAAAGTTATTTTTTTTTAGCAGACCAACTGTCAAATGGAAGCAACACTGGACCATTAAAACACCAAGCAACTCCACATAGTTAGCAAAGGCTCCACAAAACCTTGTCCATTGCAGACTCTAAAAAGAAGAGATCAGCTGATTATATCACGTTTACGAATAGGCCATTTAGCCTAAACCATACATTCTTACCTGCCAAAGAAAATGCGCCTCACTGTGCGACCTGCATTTGCCGTATCACCATTGAGGCAGTATTTTTGACACTTAAATGATATCAGTCTAATTATATAATATATAATATAATAACATCCCGCCTTATAGCAATATGTGTATAATATAATATATAAAGCGTATGATACAGTCATTGTATTATGTTTATATTATAATATACATATATAATAATGTTATGTGAATGTATTATGTAGTTTAACAATGTAGGAGCTGTGAGAATAGAAGCAAGCTGCCTTCCGTAGCAAACAGAATTATAAAGTAGAAGCGGAAAGTTGCTAACAATGAGGTAACCTTGAGACAACAATAAATTAGAAAGTATAAAAAGCTGCTAATAATTCTTGGAACAATAATAATGCAATATTTAAAACGGTTTATAAATAGCCAATCAACCACTAGAAATGCTAAAAGTTGAATAAAGATATTCTATTGGAGTAGCCTTAACTAATCAGATACTTAAAATAGAGGAAGTGTACAGATTCAGGCGGGAGACACTATAAAGAAGCGTAACCAAGCAGTCAGGTTTGGTACGTGTTCAATGTGAGACAAAAAATCTGATGTGTTACACTCACATGACTTTCTCTACTCTTGTACAAACTATTTTTACAGACGCTTATTCTCCATATGCTTCATGTTAATCGAGATATCGAGATGTTAATCTTGTTGCTAATTTTCTTGTAGATGCAAGGGCAATTGCTAGCCTTTAAGCGATAGTCAAATGTTTTAAGAGCTGGTTGCTATGTGGCGCATTCCATTCTCTTTGCATTACCAGGACAAAAAAAATAACGAATTTGAGAAAAAGTATAAGTATTGGAAAATTTAAGGGAATAACAAGCAATATCTCGAAAATGGTTCACTCAACAAAAAAAATGTATATGACATAAATTGTGTATTTTAACGCGATCTACATTTTTTGTGTAGTAAAATTTTGTCTATATCTTATGGTCGTTCACAATGAAGAATACTTTTGGAGACATTCCCAGAAAATTCGAGATATGCATTTCGTTTGTCATAAAAATATCTTAAACATATGATATTTTAATTAAAATCGTTAGAGCCGTTTTGACGAAATTAAAATTTTCGAAAAATGTTCCATGTAAAGCGTAATCTGGTGTGGGGGGGATTTTCTTGAAAACTTTCGTGTCGCATCTCTGGAAGATACTGAACCTAAATACCAAGTTTGGTGTTTATCGGACTGTTCGTTTCTGTTCACAGACACACAGACGGACACACACACACACACACACACACACACAGACAGACACACGCACACAGGGACACAGGGGGTCTCATAACATATATTTCCGGTGAAATCTCTTACTATACGTAGTAGAGGAAGTAAAAATGTGCTGATGAAATTCGCTTCAGACTTCAACAGACTTCAGATGTCTGCATGGGCATGTTAGTGTTAGTAGTTGGGTGAAACATTTCAAGGAAGGGAACACGAGTATCCAAGATGTGGGCGGCGTCGAGCTGCCTCCACGTAGCGCAACAAGGAAAGAGTTGGTGAGCCCACATGCGTGTCACTGTGGATGATATCACTGCAGCGATAGAAACGATTGAAAGTTTAGATTATCGAAAGGTTTTTGCCCATTGGGTCCCACGTTTATTGACCGAAGACCACAAACTTCAGAGCAGATCAGGACATTTGAGTGGTAAACTCTTCACATCCTCCCTACAGTCCCGACTTGGCACCCTCCGACTACTAAGTTTTTCTTGTTCTGTGGAACAGATGCGAAGCCAACGCTACGAGACGTTGGAGGGTATTCGGAAAGCAGTCCGTCGGTGTCTTCAGGCAGCGGGAACTAAACGGAATTTCTCAGGCGGCAACGTCTATGGTTCCCATCGGGAGGTCCTTGGTTTGATTCCCGTGGTCGCCCAATCTGATTATGGGGTTTTCGGTGGTTTTGCTCTGCTCGCCTAGGGGAGTGCTGAGGTGATGTATTCTAAAATGTTTTCTCTCCTTTCTCTAATTTCATCTCTCTGCCTTTCATATTTCAAGAAGTGCGGTAGTGCGGCTGCTGTCTCGTCGATGGGACGGTTGTTGCGCTTTGTACAATATTTCCCCCATAAACGCCAATGTGCATTGGCCTGTGTTAGAGTTACTTCGTCGCTCTCTTGCGGGATTCTTCGCCTCTGCCGGTGACGGCGAGTGTTTCAAACTGGAAGTGATAGGGAGTTCCGTGCGTCTCTGTGGACCTGTCTGTCTGCTGATCTCCGACCTGCTGCGGCTTCTTCACTTTATTCTTGCCCGAGGGGATGTAGTCACAATTGATCTAGTCAATCTTCTACCTCGGGCAGTTGGGTACGGAGTTCTATAGTAAGGGTATTTTTAAACTTGTAGAACGTTGGGGAAAATGTGTGCAGAGAAATGGAGACTGTTGAAAAGTGACAGTAAAATCTACAGATTAAGATGATGTACTTTGTTTATCTAAAAAAAGTTAAAGATTTTTAAAAATTGTTGCTCAGCACTTTCAGTATGACCCACGAATATGGTATTTTAATCAAGACAGTAAGCCATTTTTGAGATAATAAAAATGAACATTTTTCATTGTCAAGGGTTGTTTGGGGTGTGTTGTTTGAATTATGCTGTTCTCTCTCTCTGACACATACACACAGGGGCGTTGTTCTAAAAAATGTTTTATTTTTCAGGGAGTCTCAAAAAGGTTCTTTTCGGTAAAATTTTGGTATTGAATTCTTGTGTGGAATGCAACACTTCCACTTCTTACTATAGATAAATAGTAGAGTAAGTAGAGAAAGTAAAAGATAACAGAAAAGGCTTGCTAATGTATAAATAAACACAGATAGTTGTGTTGCAGACCCGAGGTTGGCATGACTGTGACAGGTGCATACATCAGCGGTCATGTCTTCCTTTGAACCCTGGAGAAATATGACGACCCGGCCGGGGTTTCGAACACGGTACCATTTCCATTTCCCAGGCGGAATGCCTGCCGCCGCGTGCGGAAGGAGTCGAACCAAGGAAACCACCGCTGTTGCCGACACACCATTATTTTCCAGCTCACGGCCCAATGGATTATATAAACATTGCGCACGAAAGCAGATTTCCGACCTGAAATATGCATGCACACAGAGCGCCGCATTTGCATGGACGATAAAATTTTGCATACGCTACTCATATGAAACTCTGATATACATAATTACATAACCTTCCATGTATACATAAGCTTTTTAGCCTGCTCGCCTCCGAAAAGAATTTTGGTCGAATGGGGCAATGTTCGTCGCCAAGAGGAGCATTTGACTCGATATTATTTAAGCTGGTAAAAGCTTCACAGTTGTGAACCAGGAATATTCACTTAATCTTTAATGAAAGGGACGTGCGATTTTATCTGTAGAAGGTTCTAGAATTTAACTTAAGGGAATTTGTTGCTAGAATTTCATTTATTTTGTTTATTTCACAAATAATCTATACACACACAAAAGAAAACTTTACCAAACATTCATATTCATTACTTTAGCTATTTATTTGCATCCAAAAGTTCCATACCGCGAATCAACCGGAAATAAAGTTTTTGAGAATCCGTCAATAAAAAAAAAAGAGTACCAATTTTAGAAACGTCTGTGTGTGTTTTTGAACAGCACAACTCTAAAAGGAAGAGCTCGATAAATACCAAAGTATTTAAGATCAGTATTTTCAGGGAATGTGTCACGAAGGGTTACAAGAAAATCCTCTCAGCTCAAACCACCCTTTACATACAGAAAGGCTTATTTTTCATTTTCTCAAAAATCTTTCCAATAACTTTGAATAAAATTATGTGCGTTTAGGATATTTGTATGACAAATAAAATATATATTTTGAATTTTCTTTGATTAGCTTGTGAAGCCTGGTTCATTCTGAATGATTTTGGTATAACTGGTAAACCGTAAGAGATGGACAAAATCTTACTATACAAAAAATGTACAACTCGTTAAAATAGACTATTTGTGTCCAAAAATTCCTTAGTGACATCCATTTCCGAGATATTCTTTGTCTTTGGTTTGAATTTTCAAATACCCTTTTTCAAGTGTTAAGTGCTATTGATTTTTACTTTTTGTACTACGTATAGTAATCAGGGGAAGTATTGTATTCCACCCAAAAATTCGATACCGAGATTTCACCGGAAATACATGTTTTGAGACCCCTGAATCCAAAAAAA
Source organism: Deroplatys truncata (assembly GCA_030765065.1). Taxonomy (NCBI): domain Eukaryota; kingdom Metazoa; phylum Arthropoda; class Insecta; order Mantodea; family Mantidae; genus Deroplatys; species Deroplatys truncata. The sequence continues at coordinate 26,657,685 of CM060981.1, read as the reverse complement.
GCATTTTTGGAAGCATGTCCGTGTGTGACTGTGAACAGCATAACTCAGAAACGAACAGTCGGATAAACACCAAACTTGGTATTTACGTTCAGTATCTTCCAGAGATGCGACACGGTTTTCAAGAAAATCCCCCCGCCCCAGATCACCCTTTACATGGAGCATTTTTCGAATATTTTAATTTTCTCAAAAATGGCTCTAACGAGTTTGATTAAAATATCACATATTTAAGATACATTCATGACAAATAAAATGTATATCTTGAATTTTCTGGGAATGTCTCCAAAAGTATTCTTCATTTTGAACGACTTTTACATAACTGGTAAACCATAAGAGATAGACAAAATTTTACTGCACAAAAAATGTAGATCGCGTTAAAATACTCAATTCATGTCATATACATTTTTTTGTTCATTGAACCATTTTCGAGATATTGCTTGTTATTCCCTTAAATTCGTTATTCATTATTTTTGTCTTGGATATGCAAAGAGTATTAATCTGTGGCAAAGAGAATGGTGCTGCACATAGCAACCAGCTATTAGGAGATATGTCTATACTTAAAGGCTATTGTATTTCTATATTGCCCTTGCAAATACAAAACCAGGGGAACATAGTAGGCCTTAAGCGATAGTCAAATATTTTTAGATCTGGTCGCTATGTGTAAAATGTAATTTTCTTTGCATGTTGAAAGTTCGTTTCTGCAAATGTTTATCTCGATTAATATGAAATAGATGGAGAATAAGAGTTTGTAAAAATAGTTTGTACAAGAGTAGAGAAAGTCATGTGAGTGTAACACATCAGATCTTATAATAACGATGCTCTCTCTCACACAAACACACACACACACACACACACACACACACACACACACGTGCGCGCACGCGCGACCTCCGACTTTTTGCTAAAAGTGTGTTTTTTTTGTTTTTTTTGCTATTCAGAGCACCTCATGACGTATATTTCCGATGAAGTGCTGATATCGAATACTTTAGTTGAATACAATTATTTCTCCATGCATATTATGTACGTATATAGTATGTAAAATTAAGATATTGTATAAATAGATTGTATATAAACTATAAAAAACAGTAATTACTGTGAGAGAAAATGTTATATTGTTTTATATTATATTGGTGACAGTAAGAGTGTATATGCTATAAAATGCTCTATAGCTAAACTCCACTGAATACGCAGTATTGCTTAAAAAGTTGAATGAGAATAAAAAGAGAATTTTGTTAAATGTAATTTTAAATGAGTGTCCGACTGCGGTGACATCTGTTATTAAAGTGAAATTCTAACCCCCGGTGGTGACGTCATACTCCGGGAATCCTCCTCTAACAAGGCACGAAGAGGAAATTATTAAAAGTTTTGAAGTAAAGGAGTGAGGCATAAAAAAGAACAAATACAGTGAACTTCAAAAGGTTGTAGCGTTATTAACTGCTGGTGAAGATGCAATATCCCCTGAGTGAAGGGAGGTAGGCAAAACGCCGTGTTTGTTTTCGCGCGCGCTCGCTCGCTCGCTATAGATTTACATGCTGTTCTGGCAAGATTTAAATATCACAAGAACAGTTTAATCTCTCCAGGTGCGTGCTAGCAAATTTCTCCAAAACTTCGACAAAATATTTTCTTTGGGATTTATGTGAGTGCCAGGGTTAAGTAAAGAAGTTTCAGGCGTCTATAGTCTTGGGAAATCCCTAGTAAACTTGCTTTATGCCCTGTAAAGCGTTACATTCACATAATTTTCTCGTCTCATTCTTCTACAAACTATTATTACGAAAGCTTTTTCTTCTGCCTTCATCTTGATGATCATTGCACATTTCATTCTAGGATACATTAGCTAAGACGATCATCAGAGTTTTAAACAGCAACATTTCGTTATAGATACAAAGAGAACAGCGATAGTCAAATGTTTAACAACTGGACGCTATATGCTGGCCTTAAAATTCCATACTGTTTCCATGACATCGCCAGAAACAACTGAATGTTGACAGAACTTATAAAAAACTGATACGTATTGAACAATTCGAAAAATTAATACCGGATATCTCGGAAATGCCATAAAAAGGTATTAGAAATAAATTGTGTCTTTTAAAGAACTCTACATTTTTCGTTTGGTACGTCTTCGTCTATCCCTTATCAGTTATACAAGATTATACGAAGTTCCTTCCTAATGAAGAGAACTTCAAGGCTATTCCCCCCAAAATTCAAGATATACATCATATTTTCCTAGTGTATATCTTTAGAAAGTGATATTTTAATCATTATCTTAGAAGTATTTTTTAGAAAACCAAAAATTTCGAAACTTTTCCGTTTAAAAGGATTTTCTTGAAAAATTTTCATGTCGCATATTTGGAAGATACTGAACTTAAATATCAAGTTTGTTATATATCTGACGTTTTGTTTTTGAGTTCTGTGTTCTCCCTCTCTCTCTCTCTCTCTCTCTCTCTCTCTCTCTCTCACACACACACACAGACACACCGACCTTTTTCTAAAAATACTTATTTTGGATTCAGAGTGCCTCAAAACATGTATTTCCAGTGAAGTCTCGGTATCAAATTTTTTGGTGAAATGCAATACCTTCGCTACCTACTATGTGTGCGATAGAGAAAGTGAAAGATACAAGTTTGTTGAAAATTGAAACCAATAACAAAAGTAGCTATATCTTGGAAATAGTTAATATCACAAAACGTTTGACATAAATACGTACAGTAAGATTTTGACAATCCCTTAGGTTTCTAAAATACACAAAACCAAGAGGGATTCACAGCTCTTAACAGAAAAGTCAAGATATGCATTTTATTTTTCAGTAAAATGTTCTAAGTATATTTAAAGTAGCTATGGACCTCACTTATCGCATAGAAGACGCCAACGGGCCTAAAATTCTAGAACACACTCGAAAATTCCAGCGGCTATATAAGCGAGCGTTCTCGTGAGTGAGCCAGTTAGCAAGATAGTGAGTTGTTCTTGATGCGAATAAAGTGCTGGTTATTTAGTATATTCTCCGAGTGAGGTTACGAACGATAGCTGTGAGGACGTACAGCGCGTGTTGATACTGCGAGAAATTAGAGAGGTCTTGTGTTCACTCACCAGCTAGTAAAGTCCTAGTTATTCAGTGTGTTCTCCGAGCGAGGTTACGACGATAGTTGTGACTACAGCGCGTGTTGATACTGCGAGAGATTAGAGAGGTCTTCTGTTCATCTACCAGCGAGTAAAGTGCTGGTTATTCAGTGTGTTCTCCAAGCGAGGTTATGACGATAGTTGTGACATATACTGCTTGCTGCTATTACGACAGATTAGGGAGGTCTTGTGTTGACTCGCCAGCGAGTAAAGTGCTGGTTATTCAATGTGTTCTCCGAGTGAGGTTACGACGTTAGTTGTGAGGCACAATGCGTGCTACTATTAGCGAGATTTGAGAGGTCTTCTGTTCGCTCAACAGCGAGTAAAGTGCTGGTTATTCAGTGTGTTGTCCGAGTGAGGTAGCGACGGTAGTTGCGACGGACAATGAGCGCTGCTACTTGAGAGTATATGGAGGTCTTACGTTCACTCACCAGCGAGAAAAGTGCTAGTTATTCAGTGTGTTCTCCGAGTGAGGTTACCACGATAGTTGCGACGGACAATGAGCGCTGCTACTGTGAGTATAGGGAGGTCTTACGTTCACTCACCAGCAAGAAAAGTGCTGGTTATTCAGTGTGTTCTAGGAGTGAGGTTACCACGATAGTTGTGACATATAATGCTTGCTGCTATTACGGGAGATTAGTGAGGTCTTGTATTGACTCGCCAGCGAGTAAAGTGCTGGTTATTCAGTGTGTTCTCCGAGCGAGGTTATGATGATAGTTGTGCCGTACAGTGAGTCTGCTACTGCGAGAGATTAGAGAGGTCTGTGTTGACTCACCAGCGAGTAAAATGCTTGTTATTCAGTGTGTTCTCCGAGCGAGGTTACGGCGTTAGTTGTGAGGTACAATGCGTGCTACTATTAGAGAGATTTGAGGTCCTGTGTCCGACTCATCAGCGAGTAAAGTGTTGGTTATTCAGTGTGTTCTCCGAGCGAGGTTACGACAATAGTTGTGACGTAGAGTGAGCGCCGGTACTGCAAGAAATTAGAGAGGGATTGTGTTCGACTCCCCAGCGAGTAAAGAGAAAAGAAGAAGAGACTTCGCGCGTGTCTCATTACGCCGCTACGCACGGGGAAAATTGAAGTGATGTAAAAACTGGGCAAAGCCACAAAATTATATTTCAGTCCTATTTAGGCCGTTTTTGGGAACTAAAAAGTACGGAAAACGGTTTAGTTTTGTGTGGGGGATTTTCTTGAACATCTCCGTGGAGAATCCTTGGTAAAATTCTATCTTAAATACCAAGTCTGGTGTTTAACTGACATTTCGTTTTTGAGTTAAATTGTTCGCAGTACAATTTTGTTTATGAAAAATACGTCTTTTTTGTTTCAGGGTGCCTCAAAACGTGTATCGAATTTCTGGGTGGAATCCTGTTACCTATAGGTAAGTAGTAGATCAAGTAAGAAATAAATTAGTACGCTTATAATTGACGTTTTAGAAAAATGCTACATATTTCCATTATGGTTCCATTAGTATGAACATTTTTGAAGGTATGTAAACTGTTTGGTTTCAACTTTCATGTACAATGTACCCTTAATGTTCCTTCTTCTTCTTCTTCTTCTTCTTCTTCTTCTTCTTCTTCTTCTACGTCACGGTTTTAGGCCGTTTAATGACATTCTTTCTAAGTGTTGTTACCAGTTAGTTATATATTCCATTATTATTATTATTATTATTATTATTATTATTATTATTTTATTTAACTCTTCTATGTTTAACTTTTGCCTTATTTTGTTGTTTGTCTTGTGTATCCTGCTATAGGTCTGAGAAATTTCATTTTAACTGTCTGCATCCTTCTTTTATTTTCTTCTGTGAAACGTGCTCTTTTGACCCAAGAGGAAGTGGATTAAATTAGGAATAATGGCCAATTCCTACTTGGAAATATATTACATAAATTAATTAACAAGCCGAATTTATTTCATTTAATAAACTCATACTTCAATAACGCAGATAATTACAATTTACAAAACCCTTATTCGTTCACCATTCTTTACGGCAATTACAGAATTGCTTCCTGCTCTCACATTTACCGATATATTTCTAAACTAACAGCAATAAGTTTATAGTTCAGGCGATCAATCTTTTCCCACTGAAGAATCACTAAAGATAATTTTGAATACGTTAAGCCATAAATGAATTTAGAAATACCGTCCAGAATGCCTTCTATCTAAACGTTGTTCTGTCGTTTTCCTCGTAACCTAGCTCGCCGTCGAAGAAAGACTAATCAGCCTTGTGGACAGCACATTGAAGCAAGCTGGAACTGATCCGGCGCCTGCGCAGTCGACGACCACAATCACCTGACGTACTGCGCGACTCAAAATAACTGCGCCCTTTCTTCTTGTTGTTGTCGTCTGCTTGAGAACCACTACCATTGTCGTTTCACTTCTGTTCCCGTACATGTCAGCCTTCCTTTAGTACAGCCCAGTCGCCTAAAGTAGATTTCTCTGGGGAGGGTCAAATTGGCACAGCTGTCACTGTCCATGTTTCAGACCCGTAAGTTACTGTGGGGTTGCTTTATACAATTTTATTATTGAATCTTTTCTAATTTTAGTTTTTAGTGTTCTCTTTATGGTTCCCGTTATATAATTAAATTTATTTATCTTTTTATTAATGTCTATTTCAGACCCATATGTTATTTCACATCCTAGAAAACTAAATATTGACACTTGTTCTATACTTTAATTTTCGATAATTATTTAAGACCGGACAGACTGAGTACCTTTAAATGCCATAACTTTAGTTTTTTCAGTTGAAATCTCCATGCCGTATGTTTTGATATTAAATTTAGTTTCTATGTCATCCTTTGAAGTTCACTTTTCGGGGCCCAAATGACCTAGTTGTCGACGGGCCCTTAAACTCCACTCCACCACCACCACCACCACCACCACCACCACCACCACCACCACCACTACTACCACCACCATCTTCACTTTTCGCTATTAATATCTGTTCATCTGCGATGATCATTCATTGTCTTTACTGTTCTTGACCCCAAATTAATACCTCTTACTGTTTGTTGCTTGATCTAATCCTGTCGTCAAAATATAGATTAAAAAGTGTGGTTGACATTGGGCAACCTTGTCTAACACCTTTTACAATTATTATGGGTTCTCGATTATCTATTACAATCGTTCAGTCCGGCATTTATTTTGGAGCATAGGAGTAAAACCTTTTTTTTTTTTATGTAGATGGGATACCAGCCCTTCGCACAACTTCTAATCTTTAGAAGTAGGGGTTTGTCCAACGAGTTTCTTTCTCCTAGTCATGTTGACTTTGGGGCTGTTGAGTTGTGGCTACCCAGGTTTGTCTTTCGAGTTCCTTCTCCTACATGTGTTGCCGACCTGAGCTGACGAGTCACATCCATCCGTCAATGTTGGGCTGTCTAAAACAGTATGCAACATAAACCCTTCACCTAGCGGCAACTTCTCCACTTCAGCTGTAAAGCGGGACAACCTAGGCTAAAGGCTTTAGCTGACCAAACAAGACCAGAGAAGTTCCCAGTAGATCAAGTACCGCGGAGCACCTGTCAAGTTAGGTCATCCAACCTACTGTACCACACTGTACAGTTACCATGAAAAATAGTATCGGGCATAAGGAAGTACAATAGGTTAGTGTACTATTAAACTTTTTACTTATGCTTTATTAACTTTTATTAACATCTCAGAAAAGATGAATTTACTGTCGGTTTTCAAACCACCATAACATTTACGTTAACGAGTGAAGGATGAAGATAATTACGATTGATGGGGAGTAGAGAGGGAAGGAGAGAGACAGAAGGATCTTCTCATTGATGTAATAATGCGAGGGGGTATTAAGCTTTAAATTACATTGCAAAATTTTAATTTTGTTTTTGTATTTGAAGTGTTCAGTTGAAGTAATTTGTTGTATTGTTATTTTTACGTTGTTATTTTTGCCCCACGTTTTGGGCATCAATTTGAAGGTTTGTTACTGCTACGTATAGAAAGTCAGTTTGAAGATGATGTATTATATTTCAACTGTTTTTTTAAATACTTATATGTATGTTTGCCTCGGCTGCGTCAGTATTATTGTTAGAGACATGAGTGTCTTAGCAGGGAGTGGTGCGACTGAAGAATGTAGGCTTACACAGATTATAATTTTTACTTCACTCCTTCTATTAATGCTTGACACGGTTTAAATAACACTTCACTGATATATAGAGAGCTGTGAGATTTTTTAATTAATTACTTGCACATTTTTAACACGTAAACTATTTTTATCTCACACGAATAAGTATTAAATTTCTCGACGACACATCTCGCGTTCGGTTAGGAACACTGTCTACAACCAACACGTCCAGGTATGAGCGCTGTCTACAAGCAATTGACTTGATTTCTACCGCCTAAATTTGTAAATTTCTGTATTTCAAGTCTCTGATTGCCTATTCCTAATCCAATAGAATACTTTAATTTAACTTAACTTTCTTTCTGGTTGTTGATTGACTATTTTATAAACATTATATTATTGTTGCTCCAAGAATGACTAGTAGAATTACTACACTTTCTTACTCATTATTGCCTCAAGGTTACCTCATTGTTAGCAACATTTAACCTATCATTCTTACAGCTCCTACATTAATAAATTACGTTATACATTCACATAACACTATTGAACATGTATACAATAATATAAACCTATACAATCACTGCGATATACACTTTTTATATATTGTTACATATAAATATTGCTTTAAGGCGGGCTGTTATTGAATTTACAAATTATATAGTTTGACTAAAATAGTTTAAGTGTTAAAAATACTGCCTCAGAGTGCAACGTATTATACATTATAAACTTATAGTAAAAAAAATCCCATGGTACATAAAATAATTTATGGTGAACTGGTCTGTTGATTCAATAAATAATATACAGAAAATCTGTAAATTAAAAGTTCCAATCGAGAGCTTCGTTTTTGCTATCAAACAACATCTAGTGACTACCCTGTGTTTAATAAAGAAGCTCACTGGTAACTAAAGCTGAAGAATCTGCAGTCAGTGACGAGAATATACTGGTTTTGAAAGCCGGAGGATCGTTTTAATGATACAATGCTTCTAGATGAAACATTTTCTTCTGTGTGTGGACCAAACATTACAACGAACTTCAGCAACTCTGCTGAGCTAGTATGCCAGTGTTAAGGAGTACATGCGTTGCTGAAGAACATTTACATGTATTAATTGGATCATCTGCTGTAAGAACAGGAACCAACATTTACACTCAAGGGTTAATTTCAGCTCTAATCAGGGTCCAGGGTGAAGAACGTGATATCTTTGCGTTATTTGCACCACGCTTTGGACGTTAATTTGAAGTAGGTTGTACTGAAAGAGTTGTATTATATTTCAACTGTTGGGAGCCGATCTTGAAATTCGTTGCAACCGCACGTATAGTACCCGCTTTCCGGTAGCCTTCGCCCCAAATGTACTTTCCGGTGGCCTTTGTAATTTGACTGTTTCTTTAAATATTATATATTTATGTTTGTCTCGGCTGCGTCAGTATTATAGTTAGAGACATGTTTCTCTTTGCAGGGTTGTGGTGCGACTGAAGAATGTAGGCTTACACAGATTATAATTTTACTTCACTCCTTTTATTAATGCTTGACACGATTTAAATAACACTTCACTGATATAGAGAGAGCTGTGAAATTCTTTTGTTTATTACTTGCACTTTTTAACACGTAAACTATTTTCGTCTCACACTGAATACGTATTAAACCTTTTAGGACGCGTCTGGCGTCTGCCTACAACCAACGCGTCCAGTTATGAGCACTGTCTACAAGCAACTGACGAGATTTCTACCGCCTAAATTTCTAAATTTCTGTATTTCAAGTCTCTGATTGGCTATTCCTAATCCAATAGAATACCTTCATTTAACTAAAGCTTTTTCTGGTTGTTGATTAGCTATATTATGAATTGTCACAAAAATTACATTATTGCTTCCAAGAATCACAAGTAGTATTGTTAAACTTTCAAATCGATTATTGCCTGAAGGTTACCTCATTTTTAGCAACTTTTAACCTATTATTCTCACAGCTCCTACATTATTAATTATGTAATACATTCAGATAACATTATTACACATGGACACAATAATATAAGCATTAATACAATGACTATTACATTTTTATATATTGTTACATACACATATTGCTTTAAGGCGGACTGTTATTATATTTTTTATTATATAATTTGACTGAAATCATCCAAGTTAAAAATACTACCTCAAGGGTTCAATCTATATGTTTATACTGAGGGTGTTTTTATGATAAGACTAATCAAATGTTTAATTTTTTATCATAATGTTTTCTTACGATTACTAAATTAAAGTAGTTATTCTCCCATGTTGGCAAATCTCTATACTAATGCAAGGTAAAATATCCTAAAGGTCAGAAGGGTATCATTATTTCTCATATCGAAGCAACGAACATTTAGTAACAAGCTGGTGCGCCGTTAAGTATTGTTTTTAAAAATATGTCTTTCTCTGATGAAAAAATAATTAATTTGAAGTGTAAATTTCTATAGCACAGAGTACTCTTTTAAGAACAATATTATTGTTACATATGAACATATTATTTTATACTGCATAGAATGCGGTTTGTAAATCGAGTGTGTTAAAAATATTGCGAGAATAACTTATTTTGATACAGATGGGCAAAAAATGTAACGTTTTTAAATGAATACAGTGCGGAAAGTAGAGCTTCCCGCCTAAGTTTCTTTAACGCTACATGTTTAATTAGAGGGAATTTTATACATTAATGTTTAAGGTTGCAACAAGATAATTTTGATTATAATATAAAATCCAATTTAGGAGAAAAATAATTCTTCGCACTTGAATGATTTAAATCACTGTACAATCCACAAATTTAACTTCTTTAGCTTTTTTGTGCCGTTTTATACATTTGGTTTTTTCTTTGATTTTATATACATCTTATCACTCTAACAAAACAATATTTTAATTATATTTATAAAAATCTGATGTGTTACACTTACATGACTTTCTCTACTCTTGTACAAACTATTTTTACAAACGCTTATTCTCCATATGCTTCATGTTAATCGAGATGTTAATCTTATTGCTAATTTTCTTGTAGATGCAGGGGAAATTGGTAGGTTTTAAGCGATAGTCAAATATTTTAAGAGCTGGTTGCTATGTGGAGCATTCCATTCTCTTTGCATTACCAGGACAAAAAAAAATGAATAACGAATTCCCATTTGAGAAAAAGTATAAGTATTGAAAAATTTAAGGAAATAACAAGCAATATCTAGAAAACGGTTCACTCAACAAAAAAATGATATGACATAAATTGTGTATTTTAATGCGATCTACATTTTTTGTAGTAAAATTTTGTCTATCTCTTACGGTTTACCACTTATGCAAAAGTCGTTCACAATGAAGAATACTTTTGGAGACATTCATAGAAAATTCAGGATATACATTTTATTTGTCATGAAAATATCTTAAACATATGTTATCTTAATCAAAATCGTTAGAGCCATTTTTGAGAAAATTAAAATTTTCGAAAAATGTTTCATGTAAAGGGTAATCTGGGGCGGGGGGATTTTCTTGAAAACCTTCGTGTCACATCTCTGGAAGATACTGAACCTAAATACCAAGTTTGGTGTTTATCCGTCTTTTCGTTTCTCAGTTATGCTGTTCACAGACGCACACACGGACATGTTTACAAAAATGCTTTTTTTGGATTCAGGAGGTCTCAAAACATGTATTTCCGGTGAAATCTCGGTATCAAATTTTTGGGTGGAATACAATACTTCCCCTACTTACTATACGTAGTAGAGAAAGTAAAAGATCTTCCATGTAAAGGGTAATTTGTGGTGGGAGGATTTTCTTAAAAATCTTTGTGTCGCTGAACCTAAATAGCAAGTTTGGTATTTATTGGACGTTCATTTTTGGGTTATGCTGTTCACTGTCACACAGCTATATATGCACACGACGGACGTTTTTCTAAAAATTCTTTTATTGTGTGTGTGTGTTTGTTCAGGGTGCCTGAAAGCATGTATTTTCGATGCAATTTTGGTATCCAAAGTTTGGTTGTGAAGAACATTAGTTTCTGCCCCACGTATGGAAGCCAATTTGAAGTGGTTCTTATTGTAGGAGGAGTTGTATTTTCGAATGTTGGGGAGCCGAACTTGAAGTAGTTGCAACTGGTAAAAAGGTTCTGGTAGCCTTCGCCCCAAATGTTTAAAAAAATATTAATTTTGTAATTTTGATTGTTACTTTAAATATTATATATTTATGTTTGCCTCGGGTGCCTCAGTATTTATTTTTAGAGACATGAATGTCTTACCAGGGAGTGGTGCGACTAAAGAATGTAGGCCTACACAGATTATAATTTTACTTCACTCCTTTTATTAATTCTTGACACGATTTAAATAACACTTCACTGATATAGAGAGTGAGCTGTGAGATTTTTTTATTAAATACTTGCACTTTTTAACACGTAAACTATTTTTGTCTCACACAAAATACGTATTAAATTTCTCGAGGACGCATCCCGCGTCCGGTTCGAAACGCTGTCTACAAGCAACTGACTTCTGAATTTGTACAATTTGCCATATTTTAGTTTCTGATTGGCAAATCCTACTCCAGAATACTTTCATTTAACTAAATCTTTTTCTGGTTGTTGATTGTCTATTTTATAAACTGTCACAAAAATTACATTATTGCTTCCAAGAATCATAAGTAGCGTTATTAAACTTTCAAATTCATTATTGCCTCAAGGTTACCTCATTGTTAGCAACTTTTAACCTATTATTTTCACAATTCCTACATTATTAAATTACATAATGCATTCACATAACATTTTTACACATGTATACAATAATATAAACATATACAATGACAGTTTTATATATTTTACATACACATATTGCTTTAAGGCGGGCTGTTATTGAATTTATGTATTATATAATTAGACTGAAATCATTTAAGTGTTAAAAATACTGCCTCAGTTGGAATACACTTCTACTTACTGAGGGCAGAAGAACAAAAAGTAAAAAACAATTGCTGATAAATTTTAAGGAAGGGACGGTAAAATTCAGAAAAGCACACTATCTTTCTGAATAAGCTTACAGGACAAAAATACAATTCGTTTCATTCACACTGTGGCCACCGTAAAGCTTTACGCGCGCCGGGCGCCGCAGCTCGGAATCCCGCTGAAACAGTTATAATATCACCGTAACCGTCGCAATTTACACTTACAATGATAATAAGCACATAGCTTAACATAACAGATGTTGGAAATGTTGTCTTTCTCTGTCCGCAAATTTCTGTGATCTCAGAAAATTTTCATTCACACTGGACAGTTCAATATCCGAAACTGAGTGAATTTCTCGCCTGATTTTTCCTATAAGTTTTACAATTATGGGGTTTGTTACGTACCCCTTATTTTTTATGTGATCATCAGAGTCGGGTAAGCTTCTGTAATTGGATTTTGCAAATTGATAAAGTAACTGACTCACACTTAATATTCTTCTCTGTCGAAGCACGGTTCCATTTATGTGGCTATGTTTCATCGCCAAATAACAGATATTGGAACACAGAGAAACTCGATTTTACACGCGAGATTTCTTTGCATGACGCGGAAATCGGCGTGAAATAAATGCATATAAAATAAAAGGAAGTATACTTTTTGAACAAACACTAAATTCAGAGAGATGCAGCAAGAACTTACACACACCATTTTTTGAACAGTTGACCGACGCTGAAGCCAGCCTGGATTTTACCAACAATACTTTACTACCGCGCATACAGTCACGAGTCATTAAATTTAATTCAGGAAATTTTTGAAGATAGAATAATTACTAGAGGAATATGGCCCTCACCATCGCCTGTTTTAACTGTATGTGATTTTTATGTATGGGGAAACACAGTAATTTTACTTCACCAAATTAATATTTTTGTATTGTCTGACATAGTATTTTTTAAAATTAACAGTAGTGGATATTCAAAACAATACTTTTCTCTCTCTGTCCTTCTCTTTCCCTCTGCGTTTAGCAAATTGGTACATCCCCTTCAATTGTTCGCACCGTCGCCCAAGTTTGATAATCGCATTAAGGTACGGAGAAAAGAACGCACTTGTCAGGGGAAATTCAATAGATGCCGTGGCTCGTGAATAAAGGCCTGTTTCGGATTACAGGCCCGAGAAAATGAGCCTCTTATAACAAGATGAAAAACTACTGTGAATAGGTCCCTCTCTACAAATGTGAGCAATTATAAATACATCTATAATCGCATCCCACCTCATCCACTCTTAGAGTGTATAACAATGAGTCTGCAGTTATTTCACTCAATGTTATACTTGCTAGTTACCGTGGAAACATTAATATAGTGCACTTGTTTCTTGTAATATAACAATACGACCGATTTACATAGTAACCTGAACGAATGTTATACTGGTCCAGTCCTAGTTACCATGGAAACATTAATATAGTGCACTTGTTTCTTGTAATATAACAACACGACCGATTTACATAGTAACCTGAACGAATGTTATACTGGTCCAGTCCTAGTTACCATGGAAACATTAATATAGTGCACTTGTTTCTTGTAATATAACAACACGACCGATTTACATAGTAACCTGAACGAATGTTATACTTGTCCAGCCCTAGTTACCATGGAAACATTAATATAGTGCACTTGTTTCTTGTAATATAACAACACGACCGATTTACATAGTAACCTGAACGAATGTTATACTGGTCCAGTCCTAGTTACCATGGAAACATTAATATAGTGTAGTTGTTTCCTGGAATATAACAACACGTACTGTTTCCATAGTAACCTGATCGAATGTTATACTTGTCCAGTCCTAGTTACCATGGAAACATTAATATAATGCACTTGTTTCTTGTAATATAACAACACGTACTGTTTCCATAGTAACGTAATCGAATGTTATTCTTGCCCAGTCCTAGTTACCATGGAAACATTAATATAGTGCACTTGTTTCCTGTAATATAACAACACGACCGATTTACATAGTAACCTGAACGAATGTTATACTGGTCCAGTCCTAGTTACCATGGACACATTAATATAGTGCACTTGTTTCTTGTAATATAACAACACGACCGATTTACATAGTAACCTGAACGAATGTTATACTTGTCCAGTCCTAGTTACCATGGAAACATTAATATAGTGCAGTTGTTTCTTGTAATATAACAACACGACCGATTTACATAGTAACCTGAACGAATGTTATACTTGTCCAGTCCTAGTTACCATGGAAACATTAATATAGTGCACTTGTTTCTTGTAATATAACAACACGACCGATTTACATAGTAACCTGAACGAATGTTATACTTGTCCAGTCCTAGTTACCATGGACACATTAATATAGTGCACTTGTTTCTTGTAATATAACAACACGACCGATTTACATAGTAACCTGAACGAATGTTATACTTGTCCAGTCCTAGTTACCATGGACACATTAATATAGTGCACCTGTTTCTTGTAATATAACAACACGACCGATTTACATAGTAACCTGAACGAATGTTATACTTGTCCAGTCCTAGTTACCATGGACACATTAATATAGTGCACTTGTTTCTTGTAATATAACAACACGACCGATTTACATAGTAACCTGAACGAATGTTATACTTGTCCAGTCCTAGTTACCATGGACACATTAATATAGTGCACTTGTTTCTTGTAATATAACAACACGACCGATTTACATAGTAACCTGAACGAATGTTATACTTGTCCAGTCCTAGTTACCATGGACACATTAATATAGTGCACCTGTTTCTTGTAATATAACAACACGACCGATTTACATAGTAACCTGAACGAATGTTATACTTGTCCAGTCCTAGTTACCATGGACACATTAATATAGTGCACTTGTTTCTTGTAATATAACAACACGACCGATTTACATAGTAACCTGAACGAATGTTATACTTGTCCAGTCCTAGTTACCATGGACACATTAATATAGTGCACTTGTTTCTTGTAATATAACAACACGACCGATTTACATAGTAACCTGAACGAATGTTATACTTGTCCAGTCCTAGTTACCATGGACACATTAATATAGTGCACTTGTTTCTTGTAATATAACAACACGACCGATTTACATAGTAACCTGAACGAATGTTATACTTGTCCAGTCCTAGTTACCATGGAAACATTAATATAGTGCAGTTGTTTCTTGTAATATAACAACACGACCGATTTACATAGTAACCTGAACGAATGTTATACTTGTCCAGTCCTAGTTACCATGGAAACATTAATATAGTGCACTTGTTTCTTGTAATATAACAACACGACCGATTTACATAGTAACCTGAACGAATGTTATACTTGTCCAGTCCTAGTTACCATGGACACATTAATATAGTGCACTTGTTTCTTGTAATATAACAACACGACCGATTTACATAGTAACCTGAACGAATGTTATACTTGTCCAGTCCTAGTTACCATGGAAACATTAATATAGTGCAGTTGTTTCCTGGAATATAACTACACGTACTGTTTCCATAGTAACGTAATCGAATGTTATACTTGTCCAGTCCTAGTTACCATGGAAACATTAATATAGTGCACTTGTTTCTTGTAATATAACAACACGACCGATTTACATAGTAACCTGAACGAATGTTATACTTGTCCAGTCCTAGTTACCATGGAAACATTAATATAGTGCACTTGTTTCTTGTAATATAACAACGCGACCGATTTACATAGTAACCTGAACGAATGTTATACTTGTCCAGTCCTAGTTACCATGGAAACATTAATATAGTGCACTTGTTTCTTGTAATATAACAACGCGACCGATTTACATAGTAACCTGAACGAATGCTATATTGGTCCAGTCCTAGTTACCATGGAAACATTAATATAGTGTAGTTGTTTCCTGGAATATAACAACACGTACTGTTTCTATAGTAACCTGATCTAATGTTATACTTGTCCAGCCCTAGTTACCATGGAAACATTAATATAGTGTAGTTGTTTCCTGGAATATAACAACACGTACTGTTTCCATAGTAACCTGATCGAATGTTATACTTGTCCAGCCCTAGTTACCATGGAAACATTAATATAGTGTAGTTGTTTCCTGGAATAAAACAACACGTACTGTTTCCATAGTAACCTGATCGAATGTTATACTTGTCCAGCCCTAGTTACCATGGAAACATTAATATAGTGCACTTGTTTCCTGGAATATAACAACACGTACTGTTTCCATAGTAACGTAATCGAATGTTATTCTTGCCCAGTCCTAGTTACCATGGAAACAGTTAATATAGTGCAGTTGTTTCCTGTACATATAACATAATTCTAGCCATGTTGAATGTCCATTCTAGCAGCCACCCGTCCGCAGAGTTGCCATGCTCTGGGGCTGCTTACCCGAGGAGGACGTCTCCCGCAGTGATGATGTAACGGCCACGTGATTTCCCTCGCGACTTGAGCCATGTCTGTCTGTGTGAATATGTTAGGGTATTCCCCGCAGAATTAATTATGGATTTTTGGTGCGTAGGGAGTTGGAAGAAGAACTGGCGAGATTAATCTGGGCAAGAAAGAAAAGAATTTAGAAAGAACAAAAGACAAAGCGATCTGAGTAAGCCTGCCTTCTGAATTTATTTTTGCTGGCTGTGAAAATATATCCTTCATATAATAGTTGAAAAATTTGTGCGTGAGAATGCATGCAATATAAAGGTCATAAATTTTTATTTTCATGTGTAGAATCCCTCCACCAGCTGTTAAAATATCAGATCAGAAATGTTGGAATAATGTTCACGAGTTTGCAGGAAAGAATACGAGCGCTAGTAATATTCTGTCTGTTTTATTAGTTTCTGATTATGTGTAACTTAATATGATGGAATAGGGCATCACAGAATATCTAAAAAAACATTCTTATGTGCTACATTCACATGACCTTCTCTGCTCACTATTGTTTATTACTTTCTCTACTACGTATAGTAAGTAGGGGAAGCATTGTGTTCCATCCAAAAATTTGATTCCAAGATTTCACCGGCAATACATGTTTTGAGACCCCTGAATCCAAAAAAAGCATTTTTGGAAACACGTCCGTGTGTGTGTCTGAACAGCATAACTCAGAAACGAACAGTCGGATAAACACCAAACTTGATATTTATGTTCAGTATCTTCCAGAGATGCGACACGAAGGTTTTCAAGAAAATCCCCCACCCCACATTAATCTTTACATGGATCACTTTTCGAAAATTTTAATTTTCTCAAAAATGGCTAACATTTTGATTAAAGTATCATATGTTTAAGATATTTTCATGACAAATGAAAGGTATATCTCGAACCTTCTGGGAATGTCTCCAAAAGTATTCTTCATTGTTAACGAACTTTGCATAACTGGTAAACCATAAGATATAGACAAAATTTTACTACACAAAAATGTAGATCGCGCTAAAATACACAATTTATGTTATATACATTTTTTTGTTGAATGAACCATTTTCCAGATATTTCTTGTTATTCCTTTAAATTTTCCAATACTTATACTTCTTCTCAAATTCGTTATTATTTTTTTGTCCTGGACATACAAAGAGAATGGAATGCGCCACATAGCAACCAGCGCTTAAAATATTTGACTATCGCTTAAAGCCTAGCAATTCCCCTTGCATCTACAAGAAAATTAGCAATAAGATTAACATCTCGATTAGCATGAAGCATATGGAGAATAAGCGTTTATAAAAATAGTTTGTACAAGAGTAGAGAAAGTCATGTGAGTGTAACATATCAGATTGTTTTTATATAACTTCCAAAAGGTATTATTTCCTAAGCTTATTTGTCTATCTATTTCATGTTAATCGAGATAAACATTTGCATAAATAGTTTCATTACAATTTTGTTGCAGACACAAGGGATACACAGGAAACTGAATCGATAGTAAAAAATACAAAAGTGGGTGTGTATGTGCTCGCTTTGAAATTCTATATCCTTTCTATGATCATGAAAAGCAAACAAATCGCAACTTAGCACTTCAAGAAAATATAATGTACCTATTTGAAAATTTAAACTAATACAAACTAATATTTCGGAAATGGTTAACGCTAAAATGCTTATACGATATAAATATTTGTCCGTATCTTACTTTTTCCCGATTGTACAAAAGTATGTTAAACTGATTAGAATGCCGAGGGTTTCACAGGCTGTTCGTAAGAAAATTCAAGATATACATGCAAATTAGAGACAGCTTTGGGTAAATAAAAATCTGATGTGTTACACTCACATGACGTTCTCTACTCTTGTACAATCTATTTTTACAAACTCTTATTCTCCATCTATTTCATATTAATCGAGATAAACATTTGCAGAAACGATCTTTTGACATGCAAAGAGAATTACATTTTACACATAGCGACCAGTTCTAAAAATATTTGACTATCGCTTAAGGCGTACTATGTTCCCCTTGTTTTGTATTTGCACGGGCAGCACCATTCTCTTTGCCACAGATGAATACTCTTTGCATATCCAAGACAAAAAATGAATATCGAATTCCCATTTGAGAAAATAAGTATTGAAAAATTTAAGGGAATAACAAGCAATATTTCGAAAATGGTTCACTCAACAAAAACAATGTATATGACATAAATTGTGTATTTTAACGCGATCCACATTTTTTGTGTAGTAAAATTTTGTCTATCTCTTATGGTTTACCAGTTATGCAAAAGTCGTTCACAGTGAAGAATACTTTTGGAGACATTCCCAGAAAATTCGAGATATACATTTCATTTGTCATGAAAATATGTTAAACATATGATATTTTAATCAAAATCATTAGAGCCATTTTTGAGAAAATTAAAATTTTCGAAAAATCTTCCCCGTTAAGGGTAATCTAAGGTGGGGGGATTTCCTTGAAAACCTTCGTGTCGCATCTCTGGAAGATGCTGAACCTAAATACCAAGTTTGATGTTTATCTGACTGTTTGTTTATGAGTTATGCTGTTCACAGACACACATACGGACATGTTTCCAAAAATGCTTTCTTTGGATTCAGGGGTGTCAAAACATATATTTCCGGTGAAATCTCGGTATCGAATTTTTGGGTGGAATACAATACTTCCCCTACTTACTATACGTAGTAGAGAAAACAAAAATGACGAAACATTTTCCAAATAGTTTTTTTTTCCGGTGGAGAGGGTTTTGTTAAAAATCTTTGTGTCCTATGTTTGGTATTTTTACGAACAGTACACTTTTGAGCTATGCTGTTCATACACACACACACATCAAAGTTTTTGGTTGAAAATCAATACTTCCTCTACCTTAGTTGGTTAGGCAGAGAAAATGTAACAATTGTGTAAAGGAAATTCGCGTTTTAGTGGGTATCTTATTTAGAAAATGCGTTACAAACACACTTTCTGGTGTTGATAAGGACGATACGCGTCTGCAGTCAAACACATTTCACTTGGGCTGTAAACTTCCCTGCTTGATTTTTTATTTCCCTTATAAAACATTTGGAAATGGCCGACAACAATCGAGCTGCCGGAAACAATAGAGAGAATGAAGATGGATGGGATACAATCGATAATCTTCTAACACTTAATGTAACAGATGGGGAGTTTTTGTGAGCCCTTTGCATTTATCACTGTCAGCGGAGATTTCTTCCCGTGTTACAGAGACGGACGTTCTCCTGGCATCTTCCTCGTGTTCTAACTTATTTGTAAGTGTTTGCTTTCTCTGCCGCCTATCTATAGTATTGCAGGCGCACATGTGTTTACAACAATTCAAATAAGAAAATTGGTATAAATGTTCCAATTATACGACACGAAGGTTTTCAAGAAAATATCCCCAAACCAAACTACTCTTTAAATGGAAAAAATCCTTTCTTTTCATTTTTTTAAAAAAAATAGGACATGATTTTTATTAAAATCCTATGTTTAAGATATTGACGTGAGAAATGAAATGTACCTATATCTTTAATTTTCTAGGAATAGCATCCCAAGCTCCCTTCATTTTGAATGGGTTTTGTGCAATTGATACGCCGTAAGAGGTGTACAAAATCGTACTACACAAGAAATGTAAATCTCACAAGGGACACAATTTATATCAAATAAAGCTTTTTCCTCTTTTTTCTCTCTCGGAGGTCCCAATCCTGGTCGCGGGTAGACAATAGCCTTTAATTAGGACTATTCCCTACCACACCGAGCGGGATGGTTCAGGCGGTAACGTCTGTGACCCGCATTCGGGAAGTCCCGGGATTGATTCCTGGCGACCGTTCCACTCTGACCCATGGGTTTTTTCGGTGGTTTCCCGGGTCGCCAGGCGAAAGCTGGAGTGGTTTCTTTCTTCCCCCGAATTTCCTGTCCCTCCATTTCGTTCCATTTAGCATTTCATTCATCCTTCACCCTGTTTGGTCTGTTTCAGGATTGAAAGTGTTGCCGATGGTGTTTCGGTGCAGCGTGGCAGGGGAAAAGGATGCTCTCTGTGCTCTTTCTCTATCCCTTGGCCTTCAGCTGGTTGCCGGGACATAAGAACAGCCCCCTGGGGGACGTTAGGCCCTATGTGAGGCAGGGTCCCTAGTCTACCTGTCGGACTGCAGGAAGTTAGTATCTGGAAAATGTACCCTGCCATTGCTATGCTGGTTTAGGCCACCCGATGTCTCCCTTCACCTCATCCCTCCCTCCTGGGGCCACACCCTTGGGGGTTGTCGGTACAATATCCGGATACACTGATTCGGGGCGGCATCCCCTCAGCTTTCCAATCCAAACCAATCTAATATAATTCCTTACCTCCATGGAGTTCGGAAATGGGAATTTTTAGACTGAAAGTAAAAATAAGTTAAATACGACGAAAACCTATAGTAAACCTAATCTAAACGTTCAAATAGTGAGAATATAATCAAAAGTTAGCCAAGGGGGTATAGAAATTAAAAAAAAAAAGAAACAAAAAACGAAAAATAACAAAGAAAAGAACCTTGGCACTAACCTTTTCCGAGATATTTTGTGTTATTTCTTTAAATTTTTATATTTTCTCTGCTACCTATCTAAGCACTTTAGAGGTAGTATTGTATTCCATCTAAACATTCGATTTGGCGGTTTCAATGGAAATAGACGTTTCGAGGTCCCCTGATTTCAAAAAATATTTTTTTAGAAGTCGGTTATATACCAAAATTACTTTGTAATTTAGTATGCTTTAAGGATGTAACACGAAGATTTTTCAAGAAAATCCTGTGCCTTAAACTACCCCTTACGTGAACAATGTTTCCTTAACTTTATTTTCTCAAAATGGCTCTAATTACTTTGATTAAAATACATACACATAATATGTTCAAGATATTTTCATAACAAATAAAGTGTGTATATTGATTATTACTTTCTCTACTACGTGTAGTAAGTAAGGGAAGTATTGTATTCCACCCAAAAATTCGATACCAAGATTTCATCGGAAATATGTTTTGAGACCCCCTGAATCCAAAAAAAAAAAACATTTTTGGAAACATGTCCGTGTGTCTGTGTGTGTCTGTCAACAGCATAACTCAGAAACGAAAAGTCGGATAACCACCAAACTTGGTATTAAGGTTCAGTATCTTCCAGAGATGCGACACGAAGGTTTTCAAGAAAATCCCCTACCACAGATTACCCTTTACATGGAACATTTTTGGAAATTTTTAATTTTCTCAAAAATGGCTCTAACGATTTTGATTAAGATAGCATATATTTAAGACATTTTTATGGCAAAGGAAATGTATATCTTGTATTTTCTGGGAATGTCCCCAAAAGTATTCATTGTGAACGACTTTTGCATAACTGGTAAACCATAAGAGATAGACAAAAATTTACTACACAAAAAATGTAGATCGCGTTAAAATACACAATTTATGTCATATACATTTTTGTTGTTGAGTGAACCATTTTCGAGATATTGCTTGTTATTCCTTTAAATTTTCCAATACATATACTTTTTTTAAATTTGTTATTCATTTTTACTTTTTCTACTACGTATAGTAAGTAGGGTAAGTATTGCATTCCACTAAAAATTTCGATACCTAGATTTCACCGGAAATATATGTTTTGAGGCTTCCTGAATCCAAAAAGGTATTTTTGGAAACATGTCCGTGTGTGTGTCTGTCTGTGTGAATAGAATAGCTCAGAAACGAACAGTTGGATAAACACCAAACTTGGCATTTAGGCTCAGTATCTTTCAAATATGCGACCCAAATTTTTTCAATAAAATTCCCCACCCCAGACTACCCTTTACATGGAACATTTTTCGATATAGATAAAGTGTCTACCCAAAAATTGTAGAGTTCATTAAAAGACACAATTTATGTGATATATATTTTTTTGTGGATTGTACCATTTCCGAGATATTCCTTGTTATTTGTTTGAATTTTCCAATACTTATACTTTTTCCCAAATGGGAATTCGTTATTCGTTTTTTATGTCCTGGACATTCAAAAATAATGGAATGCTCCACATAGCAACCAGCTCTTAAAATATTTGACTATCGCTTAAAGTCTCCATATTCCCCTTGCACCTACAAGAAAATTAGCAATAAGATAGCTTCTACAAATTTTATATCGATAAACATGAAGCAGATGGAGAATAAGCATTTATAAACGTAGTTTATACAAGAGAAGAGAAAGTCATGTGTGTGTAACACATCAGATATTTTTCTGATATAATCAATATGGTCTTCACTTAAGTGTAAAGTATTTACTGTCATTAATAGCTTTGCGGGTAAATAAAATAGACGTAGGTTTGTTTTCATTTAGTAAAATATATTAGAACAAAGCCATTTTTAGCTTCCCTAAAAGCATTATTAGTCAAATATTTTAATTTACTTAAGCCATTATGCTGAGTCATAAATGTATCAAAATCAGCAAAAACTATAGAAAAAGCGAGTGCGTTACACGGCAAGTTCTTTTATCATGAATAAAATGAAATCGGACTAAGTACGGAGCCTTGGTGGACACCGTGTTTTACAGGTGTATTTTACCATCAATAAAGACACTCTGCCTACTTTTAAAATAATAGGATATAAACAGTTTAAGCTCATTCCTAGAAATAGCATGATATTGTAATTTAGGTAATCACAAGAGATCATAAGAGACAATCAAAGGCCTTGCTTAAATCGCAAAAATGTGAATTTACAGAGTTGTGGTCGTCAAAAGCATCAAGAATATCATTTACGAAACTAGTAACTGCTTTGTTGTATTTTAATGAGATCTGTAACTATACTGAGAATATAAAAACAAATTATTTAGCTCAAAAGTCTCACATATTTGGTTTTTATAACAGTTTATACATTTTTTAAAACGTGAATAAATGATACTGGCCTATAACTGCTAGGTTCTGCATTATTACTATTTTTGAAAATTGGAATTGCCTTGGAGGTCTTTAAACAGTAGAAGTATACATTTGAAAAAGGAATATTTATGCAAATGGTTATGAGAAATACAGTGCATGATGTTAACCATTTTTGGATATTCTTTATTGTCGTTTAAATGCTCAATTGTTTATATTTTTTTAAACTGGTAAGACGCTATTCGCTTTTTCTCCTGGTAATGCAAAGGGCTAGAATTTTAAAGCCATAACATATCAACACGCTGTTTAAAAATGTGCCTATCGCTTTCCCTACAGAATCCCACAACGAAATGTGTAAAAAACGTTTATCGGCATTAACAAGAACTATACAGATTATGTCCGTTTGGAATGGCATGATCTCACAGGTACTGCCGCGCGACCCAACATTTCATACTCCCTCTAATGCCCTCTGTTCCACTTCTGCACCAGGCTTCATAAACTCATTCTTTGTTTGTCGAACGCCGTTTACTTCATCACAGAAATTCTCTGCTGCACTTAATATAGAATCAGTAAAGTTTACTTCCCGGGCTCTACGACTGCGTCTATAAAACAAAGCCAAGCAGTGTCAAAGAGAAACCGTATTTCAAATGTTTCTCTTGACAGAGCACAATGACGTCCCCGTAATATCCATTAGGAGAAAAATATGAAACACTTTTCAACCTCGTTACCATGGAGATGATTAAATCCTTAATCCAGGGGAAAGATATGTACTTGTGTCTACCTGTCTGGTTGTCATGGAGACGGAGTGAGCCTTCTCCTTTGTGGCTTTCTGATGTGTAGGTAAACACAGATATAGGGAAACGTTTATTATCGGCTTATGTGCTACATTTACATGGCTTTCTCCAACCATAATCGTTTATTTTCTTTCATAAACCATTCTTACAAATGTTTATTACTTGACCTATCACATACACAGTAGATAGAGAAGGTATAGTAGTCTAACGAAAAACTCCATACAGAGATTTCACCGGAAATACACCACCGCCGGAATTGTGGCCCACACTGTTTTTATGCAATTCCCGTTAAACCCTTACCAAAAGAAAGCATTTTTTACTTTCTACTACGTATAGTAAGTAGGGGAAGTATTGTATTCCACCCAAAAATTCGATACCAAGATTTCACCGAATATATGTTTTGAGACCCCCTGAATAAAACAAAAGCATTTTTGGAAACATGTTTCTGTGTGTGTCTGTCTGTGAACAGCATAACTCACAAACGAACAGTCGGATAAACACCAAATTTGGTATTTAGATTCATTATATTCCAGAAATGCGACACGAAGGTTTTCAAGAAAATCCCCTCACCCCGGATTACCGTTTACATGGAACATTTTTCGAAAATTTTAATTTTCTCAAAAATGGCTCTAAAGATTTTGATTAAAATATATGTTTAAGATATTTTCATGACAAATAAAATGTATATCTTGAATTTTTGGGAATGTCTCCAAAAGTATTCTTCATTGTGAACGGCTTTTGCATAACTGGTAAGCCATAAGAGATAGACAAAAGCTTAGACACAAAAAATGTAGATCGCATTAAAATACACAATTTAAGTCATATATAGGTTAAATGTACCAGCCCCTGACTACAATCAATGCTGTAAAAACTGCACATCAATAGCGCTTTCCATTTCCGAAATATTTGCGGTGGAAAATTTAGGTGATTCACCCTGTATAGTTTTAATGGCAAGAAGGCGGTATTTAATACAAAACAGGGAAATATATTCTCATTTCTTGAAAACTACGAGCTACAAATGATCCCCATTTCTGCGACGACAACGTGTCTAGCAAGATGGTGCCAGCTGTTGTGCGTGTCTCTTTCATAGTAAGTTATGACCTCCAATATCCCCAGAAATGTCTGTCTGTGGCTATTTTTTCTGGGGATACTTGAAGAGGAATATTTTTTCAAATCGCTCACAAACCTTGCAGAACTTAACAAAAACTATGTTTAATTGCTAGCTGATGGTATGAAGTGGAAGAAAATGCTGTGTACATCAACATTTTACATGCTTGACCAAGAGTGAGCAGAGATTCGAACTAGGTCTCCAGAACATCAAAGGAAACCCCAGATGACTGTTACTCGAAGCAATAACCAGGAAAAACACACAGCCTTGGGTTGTGGTTGCTTTATGAGGCGATTTCAACGTCAGATACAGTCAGTTGTTTCAAGCCCGGCTATGTTGTTGCCATAGTAACGTTACGTTTAAAACATCTCTCTGAGTTGCAGAAACATTGGAATCTTTAAATATATACAGTCAACAAGACATAATATATACAGACAAGCCAAGTCAACAAGAAAAAGTCTGATCTGTTACAATCACACGACTTTCTCTACTTTTGTACAAACTATTTCTACAAACGCTTATTCCCCATCCACTTCACGTTGAAGCAACATACAGTACCTGCCAGGGACAAACTAATACAATAAATCGTTAATGTAATAAGATATCTAATTCACAGCTTCTCGGTATCAACACATTAATAATTTCTTTTTTTAATATTTTGTTGTAAGTTTTACGTGTTATGTATTTTCTTTGGTAATATTAGTATACATCGGGGTGAGGCCAAAAGGTTTGCAGCTAAAACTTTAAATTTAGTTTCAGGATTGGTGATTTTAGAAGGTGCCGAACTTGAAGTAGTTGCAACCGCACGTATGGCACCCGGTGGCCTTCGCCCCAAGTTTAAAAATATTAACTTTGGATTTTTATTGTTTCTTTAAATATTATATATTTAGGTTTGCCTCGGCTGCGTCAGTATTATTGTTAGAGAGATGAAGCCGTGGTGCGGCTGAAGAATGTATGTTTACACAGATTATAATTTTTACTTCACTCCATTTATTAATCTTTGACACGATTTAAATAAAACTTCTCTGATATAGAGACCTGTGAGATTATTTATTAATTACTTGCACTTTATAACTTGTTAACTATTTTTTGTCTCACACTGAATACGTATTAAACTTCTCAAGGGCGCGTCTCGCGTCCGGTTAGGAACGCTGTCTGCTAGCAACTGACTTTTGAATTTTTACAATTTGCCCTATTTCAGTTTCTGATTGGCTATTCCTACTCCAATAGTATACTTTTACTTAACTTAAGATTTTTTCTGGTTGTTTATTGGCTATTTTATAAACTGCCTCAAAAATTACATTATTGCTGCTCCAAGAACTAGCAGTAGTATTATTAAACTTTCAAGTTTATTATTGCCTCAAGGCTACCTCATTGTTAGCAACTTTTAATCTATTATTCTCACAGCTCCTACATTATTAAATTACATAATACATTCACATAACATTATTGAACATGCGCATAATAATGTAAGCATTAATACAATGACTGTTACATGCATTTTATATGTTATTTTATACATATATTTTTTTAAGGTGGGCTGTTATTACATTTTATATTATATAATTTGACTGAAATTATTTTAGTGTTAAAAATACTGCTAAGGTTACCCCGGCATAAACAGAGGGGGGGCGTAGCTGCAGAGGCAGGCGAAAGATACCAAGCACAAAGCTAAAGCGGGCGTGGGATATTTATAAATAATTACATTTGAATTCACATTCGCTCGGGTTTACTATAAATTAAAGTGGCCTATATTGCACACAAAAAGGTTACAGACAAAACATGGGGAAGAGGCCCCCACGCGCGCACACACACATGGCAACACGCACTCTTACACGCATCCTAACGAATGGAAGACTTTTTTTTCGAGTGGAGGAGAAAATGATTTAATCACTGACCTCAGCCCCGATGGGAGTCGAGACTGAGAGTGTGGGACTCACCGAATGATCGGCATACCCACTAAAAACTCCTCCACCGGAGAGGGAAAAGTCAGGAGTGAAGGTGAGGCAGTGCCGCATTAAGCACCTGCGGATTCAAGGTGATAGATTGTTCGGCAGGCGTAGCCTAAGCCGGGTGAAGGAAGGTGCCAGGACGCAAGCATGATCGAGGCCCTACTTGCGCCCTTGGGAATTTGAAGGTGAGTTAAGAAGGAAAAGTGTGAGAAGGAAAATGTGGCAGTAAACAAGCTGGGCAAAGCCCTGCATGCCCCCGCGGTGAGTGGTGTGTGGTATTGTTCAGTAGTGCTTGTGTTGCCTAGCGCGGCCTCTAGGAGCAGCATCCGGCCAGTCCTTTGAATCGGAGTCTTGTAGCTGCCTAAGCAGGCGGAGTTCTTCCTTGAAGATTCTTCTTATTGTGTAGCTGAGTGTGTTGATGTCACTCTGGAACTCGTTGTATTTCACTGTGCCTTGTAGCTCTATTTTGGATTTGGAGATGTGGTTGTTGGCTTCGGTCTGGAGCTCTCGAAGTCCATCAACTGAAGCCTGAAGGGCCCCAAGTCGCGTGGATCGGTTGTCGCATCCATCCTCAGCGTCGTCTGGTTCGACAAGATGGGTCTCGATGCGTTCCAGCTTGTGATGGACCGATGCGAGGATCCCATCTTCACTTTGTAGTTCTGTGATCTTCAATGTGAGGGCGAAAATTGCTCTCGCATAGGTCCGCTGCTTGGCCTCCACGGCCGCAAGGCGCGTGTTGGTTGCACAGCGTAGCTCAGCGAGGCGTGAGGTGAAGTCCTGAAATGTGGACTGCATTGCAGCCAGCGTGGCTTGTAGATCTGGTTGAGTGGAGCCAGGAGCTGTTCGTTGAGGCTTGGCCCTTTCACTGGACGTCGTCGGTGGAGGCGGTTGTGTGGTTGTCGTCACAGCTGGTCCAGCTGGTTGCTTACTCCGAGGGTACAGGGGGCACTGAGTTTGCCCAGTGAAGTGCGAATGCCCGAAGCAGGTGGCGCAGAATCGGCGTTGTCGGCGAAGGTCGTGGTCGACGCAGTTTGCTGTCAGACAACTTGCCCCGCAGTAGTGGCACCGAGGTGCGGCGTTGCATGCCTCCGCTGTGTGACCGAAGGCACATCAGCGGCGGCAGGGTACCGGACGTTCACTCCTGCTTGCCTCGATACGCAAATACTGCCCGAGAAGAGGCAGGCTTGTTCGCAAGGCCGCCTGAGCGTCCGAGGCGGAACCCAGATGGAGGCGTACCAGCGGTGTTGGTCCTCTGGGAGAGGTTATCCGGGAGGCCCGAATAGCCGAGCGCCAGTGGTGCCTTGCGGCATCCAGCACGAAGTGCACTGGAAGATCCCTAGGCACTCCACAGATGACAACGCTGTGGCGGCCATCTGAAGGAGGTTGCGTCTGCGGCGACAGTGGACTCACCCGTGGCGGTAAGCCAGCGGCAGTCGGTGGCGTTGTACAGCCCTGTGTAGGAGATACAGGGCTAGTGGCAACCTGTGGCGGTCGAAGTTCATTATCCGGTTGAGTAGCAATGCGACCGGGTGAGGCAGCAGCCGAAGCGTAGCTGGGCCCGGTCAGCGGTGGCGGCGAGGCAGCCATCCCGGCGGATGCCGGTGAAGCTGCCGGCGAGACGGCGGAGTCCGCGGCCGGAGCCGGGGAAGCAGCGGTGAAATCCACAGCGGACGACGTTTTCTCCTCTTCCCCATTTCGATGTTCTCGGCGAGGCGTAGTGATGTTACCACTGCGGAGTCTCGAAGCGAAGTCTGGAAGACTCACGCACGAATCTGGCTACAAAAGACGCCAAGCCAAGCCAAGGCAACATACAAAAAGGCTCTTACCTCGACTTGCCTTCACCCCCCGACTAGAAAGATGGAATTGCCGCGTCGGACAAAAACTCAACACACAAACGCAACAATATTATACACAGCAATAATGTGTCCGCGCGACAATACACACACATACATTACACTATTGTACGTGTAATAATTAAGAGGATGTTAAAAACACATATATTCATAATGCACACATGGTAGAGAACAAGTATATAACGTTATAGTATATGAAATATAAATGAGGGGGAAAGGCTATTGTTAGCTATAGAATCAGTAATATAAAATTACGAGAAATGCAGTAGTATCTACGTAAGCATGTAACGAACTTTGGATTCATAATTAAGACAACGAAAGTCTGTAAATATGTATATATATATATATATATAACATAAACTGTTATTGGATGTTAGCACCAATCAGGTACATTGATACAAGCCTATAATACAAATACGTATGTTAATAAGAACGGTTGGAGGGAACGCTAACAGAAGCTTGTCAGACTTCGAGCAGGAAGGCAGTGTATAAGCTCGTCTCTAAATAGACGCTAAAACTACGTATTTAAAGTGTTCCAATTATACATATTTTAACATGACAAATGTAATAGTGAATTGTGAATATTATACGTGGGTTATCTAAAATATAATTGAAATAATTAACAGGATACGTGTGTGCAAAATATGTTAACCTTCTCCATACCCAAACCTGACAAGACACAATTGCTCTCCTACACAAATACAGCATCCGTGGCACAATTATAAAATAATAATAATAATTACAACATGCTAACACCCACAAGAATACAGATACACGATCATCAGATTCCAGTCTACGGAAACGTCGAGATACGTCACGAGAGTACGGGCATCAAGACGACCTACTGTACGTAATACAGCATCCATCATCAACCT
The DNA here is from genome assembly GCA_030765065.1 of Deroplatys truncata. Lineage (NCBI taxonomy): Eukaryota > Metazoa > Arthropoda > Insecta > Mantodea > Mantidae > Deroplatys > Deroplatys truncata. Next base: position 26,627,712 of record CM060981.1, on the reverse strand, counting down.
ACCAAGGGAACCGCTACGATGTTAATCGAGATGTTAATGTTATTGCTAATTTTCTTGTAGATGTAAGGGGAATTGGTAGACTTTAAGTGATAGTCAAATATTTTAAGACCTGGTTGCTATGTGGCGCATTCCATTCTCTTTGCATATCCAGGACTAAAAAAAATCTGATGTGTTACACTCACATGACTTTCTCTACTCTTATACAAACTATTTTTACAAACTCTTATTCTCCATCTATTTCATATTAATCGTGATAAATATTTACAGTAACGATCTTTTGACATGTAAAGAAAATTACATTTTAAACATGTTGACTAGTTCTAAGAATATTTGACTATGACTTAAGGCCTACTAAGTTCTCTTTGTTTTTTACTTGCAAGGGCAATACAGAAATACAGTAGCCTTTAAACATCGACATATATCTTAATACCTGGTTGCTAGGTGCAGCACCATTCCCTTTCCCACAGATTAATACTCTTTGCATATCCAAGACAAAAAACTGAATAACGAATTCCCATTTGAGAAAATAAGTATTGAAAAATTTAAGGGAATAACAAGCAATATCTCGAAAATGGTTCACTCAACAACAAAATGTATATGACATAAATTGTGTATTTTAACACGATCTACATTTTTTGTGTAGTAATATTATGTATCTCTTATGGTTTACCAATTATGCAAAGGTCGTTCACAATGAAGAATACTTTTGGGGACATTCTCAGAAAATTCAAGATATACATTTCATTTGTCATGAAAGTATCTTAAACATATAATATTTTAATCAAAATCGTTAGCCATTTTTGAGAAAATTAAAATTTTCGAAAAATGTTCCATGTAAAGAGTAATCTGGTGTGGGGGGATTTTCTTGAAAACCTTCGTGTCGTATCTCTGGAAGATACTGAACCTAAATACCAAGTTTGGTGTTTATCCGACTGTTCGTTTCTGAGTTATGCTGTTCACAGACACACGGACATGTTTCCAAAAATACTTTTTTTTGTATTCAGGGGGTCTCAAAACATGTATTTCCGGTGAAATCTCGGTATCGAATTTTTGGGTGGAATACAATACTTCCCCTACTTACTATGCGTAGTAGAGAAAGTAAAAATCATACAAATCACAAGGAATATCTCGGAAATGGTTTACTCCACAAACAATGTATGCAACATAAATTGTGTGTTTTAAGGAGCGCTACATCTTTGCGCAGTAAACTTTTGTCTATGTCTTACGGTTTACCAGTTACGAGTCATTCCGAATGAAGAGGACCTTTAGGGACATTCCCAGAAAATTCAAGATATACATTTTATTTGTCATGTAAATATTTTTCATATATGTATTTTTATCAGGTTAGAGTAAGTTTTTAGAAAATCAAAATTTTCGAAAAATGTTCTATTTGAAGAGTAGTTGGGGTGGGGGAATTTTTTTGAAAATCTTCGTGTCGCGTTCTTGGAGTATATTAAACTCAAATACGAAGTTTGGTATTTGTCCGACTTTTCGTTTTTGAATTATGCTGTTCAAGAAAGACACACGGACATGTTTTTAAAAATGCTTTATTTTGTTTCAGGGACCTCAAAACATGTATTTCCGGTGAAATCTTGGTATCGAATTTTTGGGCGGAATACAATACTTCCCCTACTTACTTATGAAGCTTTCATAAGTATAGATTTTAAGGCACGTTGAGAATTTTTTCATGGACGTGCCAAAAATAATTTAAAACTTTTTTTTACAGTATTATTATTATTATTATTATTATTATTATTATTATAACCATTTAACACGAGTCATGTAGATATGTTGCATTATTGCGTACATAGCATTTAATTAGCTATTCATACCAACTGCGAAAGTGGGACATTTATTGAATTTTGCTGAACCGAAGCAGTACCTTTGATATTCGAAAATGTTTTGTCCCCATTTCAGGGCTCATTAACCCAAATTAACGAAAATTAAACGTATCACGTTAGTTTACATACGAGCTTTTTGAAAAGCACTTGTAACCAATTTAACAGTAACAAGTTTAGCTGGTTGCCATGACGACGGCACTCGTGCTGACATCTACATGTAGCAAATGAAAAACATGACGGAATGTATTTATTTTGTTGTACAAGAGATAGGATAAAATTGCAAGTCGATTCATCGGCATTTCATGTAGAACACGCAAAACAATAAAATGTAATAGAAACGTGCACGTGATGACGGGGGGGGGGTTCAGTAGCGCATTCCAGTGGCGGATAAAATAGCCTCCGTCCCTTGTATATACTTGTTGCGTGTATTATGTGCTCAATATTAAAACATCTGATATGCTATATTCGCATGACTTTTTCTGCTCACTACCATTACTTCTTCATTTAAGCTTTTTTGTTGTTGTAGGTACAATAGGGAGGAGGCTGAAACCTCACTCAAATCTTTAAAAAGTGCGTTGTTCTACGTAGGATTTTGTTATTCCATTTTTTGGGTAAACAACGTCGCGAGAAACAAAAGAATGCTGACTTAGCAGTTCAAACATATAAATATTGGAAAACTGAAACCAAAAGTAACCAATATTTGAAAATGGTTAACCTCACAGAGACGTTCATTTTTGTGTAGTAATTGTCTTATGTCTTATGGTTTAGTAGTTGTACAAAACTCATTCACAAAGAATTCAATATATAAATTATATTAGTTATATAAATATCTTAAACCATCTGCCGTAACCGTCTTTGCATTGGACATTGTATAAGTACGGGGTTGAAAATAAGGCTAGGGATGATTTTTGAAAGTTGTAAGTAGACTGTAATTTGTACTTGTACGTAAAGCGAAGGTCCAAGGTTTTTGCCAGATTGGTCAACAACATGATGAAAAATATAAAAGTGCGGGTAGATTTTTGAAGTTGTGTGGTATGCTATAATTTTCATCAAGTCCTGTAGTCCAAGTGCAAAAATTTTTGTCCTGGTTCACCAAGCAGCATAGCTTTATCTACGAGGGTATTCCAAAACTAAGCTCCGGTGAACACTATTAAACGGATGGTAGGCCTGGATGAGTTTCACGCTTGCAGCGCTGTCTACCAATTCCAGAGGAACCTACCGCAGTGCTGGTGTGACGCGATAGTCGTTTACCAGTCGGTGAGAGCAGATTGAAATGGCCGCGACAATCGTAGATCCCGCCAGTTGTGGAGTGCGCGGTGTAATTAGACTTTTGCTGGCGAAAGGTTTGTCAGCTGCGGACATCCAACGTGACTTATGGACCGGACGTAATGAGCGACAAACAGGTACGACACTGGTGTCGAGAATTTCGAAATGGCCGCACAAATGTGCACGATGAACAGCGAAGTGTTAGGCCCAGTACTCGGACCGAACGACATCGTTGAGCAAGTGAACCAACAATTTTGAAGTGATCGGCGTTTGACGATTAGTGGTCTGGCTGATGAACTCCCAAATGTTGCCGAACCTCACTTAAGGGTTTTGTCACCGAAGAAAACTGCTCACCGGTCACAACAAAGAGCAACGAATGCGCAGTGCACGACAGTTTTGGAGCGATATAGACAAGATGGAGATGGTTTGTTTTCCCACATTGTTACCGGGACGGGACATGGATAGTGTACACCAACGCAGAATCGAAACAATAGCAAATGCAGTGGCGGCGTTCCGGTTCACCCAAACCAAAAAGTTGTAAGCAATCGCCGCACACGAATCGCAAAATGATGGCTATAGTATTTTTGGACGAAAATGGCGTCCTTTTGATTGATTTCATGGAACCGCGCGTCAACAATTATAGCTGACGTGTACTGTGTAACGCTTTCCAAACAGAGACGTGCAATCCAAAATCGACGCCGCGGGAAACTGTCGTCTGGCAGCATCCTCTTGCACGACAACATACGCCCACACACCGCTGCCAAAACCAAAGAGAAGATTCAAGAGCTTCGTTGGGAACTCTATGACCAACCTCCCTTCAGTTCCAGCCTGTAAGACTACCTGTAGTACGTTATCATGATGCAGACATGGTGGAAGTCCAGGACTGGGGACGAATGACTGATTCAGACTCGTAATAATAAAAATAAAAATGCCCAGCTCAAAACATTTTTGTGTGTATGGTATAGTGATTAAAATAGAATCGTGTTTTAGGTTAACTGTTTACTGCAATCCTTTTGAGAAAACAGAGCATACTAATTACAGGAAAAATTCAAGAGATTTTCTCCCGTGGATGAACAGTGTGTTCCCGAATTTTAAAAAAAAGAACAAAAAATGTGGGATAGAAGAAATAAAAAGAACAAAAATTAGAAAAATTTTGAAAAGTCTTGAAAGAAAGAGTATTTGAAATTTATGACGTTGATGGTGAGGAGGAACCAGGACCTTCATCGAGTAGTGATTCGCAAGTTTTGACTCAGCTGAACGAAAAAAGGGAGAAAACTAAAATTTTAACATTGCTACCTAAAATCTGGAGCATAAATAAAATTAAGGATGTCCTACTTGTGAGTACATGATTCGAAAGGCTAGAAAATTGTCAAAAGAAAAGGGTATTTTGTCCTCACCAAATTCAATACCAGAAAGAACTTTACCCACAGTCGTTGCCGATAAGGTTAAGGAATTTTCTGGTGACGTAAGCAAAGATTATGTCACATTAAAAGAAGATGGGAAAGAAACCATTAGCAGAAAAGGTTAACGGCTACACGCAGCATTTAGAGTTTCCTACGCTGATCTAAAATAGGATTCTCCAAATTCGCAGCTCTTAACACCTAAAACTGCATTTTAGGAGGAGCAAGTGGAACACATGTGTGTCTATCATCACAATGTGAAACTCATGACTATTGAAGTAGGCGTACCTGAATTCTTGAAAATGGTTTTTATCTTTAAAATTATCAACATTTCTTGCCTTAACATCGTATACAATTCTCACATCAATTGTTTTTTCGGAAAGTGTAAACAATGACCTGGAACTTCAAAAATAAGAAAAGCTTTCGAGAAATGTTTAAACGAAAATTTCATTGAATCATTGACTTATAACTAATGACTCATGACTGACAGATCGATGCTTGAGACCATAGTGAAATCCAGTGAAGAATTTCTTGACTGTTTCTTGTAGAATCTTGGTAAATTAGTGAGTCACTCTTTTATATCAATCTTTGCAAAGCAAGTTCTTGAGTGACAGCAAATCAGCAATTCAGCCGGGCCAGCTAATTGTGTGATTTTGCTGAAAATTATTCTGTTGCTATGCAAGACGAAATTCAGGCATACCATTGTACAGGAACCATTCATCCATTTGTAATATATTACAGGGGGCCAATACGCGACACAGTCTCCATTGAGAATTTAGTAAAAATTTCAAACTGCCTAAAACATAGTACTAGATTTGTTCACCTATTCCAAAGACATCTTATTGTATTTATTAAAACAGAAATATGTAATTCACCACAGAAAATAATGTATTTCTCTCATGGCTCTTCAGCACAGAACCAAAACAGAAACCATTCCATGAATATTACATTGAAGGAAGATTTTGTGTTTCCTGTAGAGTGGCATTTTTTGCCACTTGTCATGGTGGAAGCGCATACGATGGTATAGGTGGGTCACTCAAGAGGCTTGCAGCTCGTACTACTTAGCAGAGACCTTTAGAGAACCAGATAACAATGCCACTATAATTGTATCGTTGGACTAAAGACACCTTCTAAATATTAATACTGTTTTTATGACTAAAGAAGACTACACTGAAGAGGAAAAACGTAACTTTCAAGATTAGCAAAATCTATTCCAGTGTTTAGAACACGCAACCTAACACGCCATTGAGCCGTTTACGAGGGAATTTTACTCGCCAAGCAGTTTTCAAGTGCAGTTGAAATATCACGGCATCCTGCATGCAAGGATGATCCAACGATATGATTTCAATGACGGAGGGTAAGAAAGTAGAAGAAACTTCTTAATATTTTAAAAACATTTATTGTTATTAACTTGTAGGATAAAGTAAATTAGAAAATTTTGATTATTCTTAGAATGCTATTTTGTAGAGATGTATATTCAGTAAGTTACCGACCGATTTGACTCAGGCGGTAACGTCTGTGGCACACATTCGGGAGATCCCGGGTTCAAATGCCGTGGGCTGATCGATCTGACTGAGGTTTCGTCGTGGTTATTCTCAGCCGCCAAGTTCATTATCGGATTGGATATTTAATACCACGGACCAAAGTTCCACCTTAAGTCTAAAACAGTAACAAAAATTTTGGTAATAGTAAATGCTATGCCATCTATCCTGAGGCAGTATTTTTAACACTTAAATAATTTCAGTCTAATTATATAATATGTAAATTCAATAACAGCCCGCCTTAAAGTAATATGTGTATGTAATAATTTGTAAAATGTATATAACAGTCATTGCATATGTTTATATTATTGTATACATGTGTAATAATGTTATGTGAATGTATCACGTAATTTAATAATGTAGGAGCTGTGAGAATAATAAGTTAAAAGTTGCTAACAATGAGATAACCTTGAGGCAATAATGACTAAGAAAGTTTAACAGTACTACTTGTGATTCTTGGAGTAACAATAATGTAATTTTAGTGACAGTTTATAAAATAGCCAATCAACAACCAGAAAAAGCTTTAGTTAAATGAAGGATTTCTATTAGAGTAGTATTGGCCAATCAGAGACTTGAAATATAGAAATTTACAAGTTTAGACGGTTGAAATCATTTCAGTTGCCTGCACACAGTGTTAGTAATCAGACGCGAGACACGTCCTCTAGAGATTTAATACGTATTCGTGTGAGACGAAAAATGAGTTTACGTGTTGAAAACTGCAAGTAATTCATAAAAGAATCTCGTACCTCTCTATCAGTGAAGTGTTATTTAAATCGTATCAAGCATTAAAAAAGGAGTGAATTAAATTATAATCTGTGTAAGCCTAGATTCTTCAGTCGCACTACAAACCTGCTAAGAGAAACGTGTCTCTAACAATAATACTGACGCAGCCGAGGCAAACATAAATATATAATACTTAAAGAAACAGTCAAATTACAAAGTTTATGTATATATATTTTTTTAAGTTTTTGGACGAAGGCTACCGGGTACCATACGTGCGGTTGCAACTACTAAAAGTTCGGCTCCCCAACAGTTGAAATATAATACACCCCCTTCAATACAAACTACTTCAAATTGACGCCCAAAGCGTGGTGCAAACAACGTAACAAAACATCTTTCTGAATCCACATACAATGAGAGCAGTTAGACTGGATGGCACCCTACTGTCATCTGCATGACAGGGAGAGATACAGTTGCTATGCACTAAGATCTCTGTGGACAAGTTACGAAGCAAGATGGTATTGTTAAAGGAATGAGACCTAGAAGGCTAACTGTCCGCCACACTCGATCCACAAGTTATCTACTAAGAGATCCGTCGCGATACGACCATTTAGTTAAAGTGGCGTGAAATAAAAAATAATAATATAAATAATAAGTAAGTTATCACATGTGAGGGGGGGGAGTTAAAACAATGAGTACTGGCATCTTGTCTGCCAATATCTGTGCAATTAGCGCAAACATGCTGTGATAGTAATTTTTATTTGTGAAACCCATTATCATCCCACCTTGAAATCTGCACATTTATTTTATAACCGAGTAAGGCGTAATATAGGTATATTTTTGTTATTCAGTTCTAAGTGACGTATTTTATTTTACATGATAACATTAAAACATGTTGTTTTCCGATGAAGATGAAATTTCTCAAAATATCTCATAATCAATTGAAACAGTAACGTCTTTAGAATGTATCAACAAAACGTTGCCAATTTATCTTAAGTTGTTGCTAAATGAGTCATTTGTAGCTAAGAGGTGCGTTTATAAAATTATTTTTGTTAATATTTGAAACTCCACTGACTGATCGGGTTAAGTCCCTTGATGATTTTACATCAAATTACCCCAAATTACTAGATAAAAATTCTGATGTGTAACACTCACATGACTTTCTCTACTCTTGTACAAACTATTTTTACAAACGCTTATTCTCCATATGCTTCATGTTAATGGAGATGTTAATCTTATTGCTAATTTTCTTGTAGATGCAAGGGGAATATGGTAGGTTATAAGCGATAGTCAAATGTTTTAAGAGCTGGTTGCTATGTGGCGCATTCCATTCTCTATGTATGTCCAGGACATAAAAAAACGAATAACGAATTTCCATTTGAGAAAATGTATAAGTATTGGAAATTTAAGGGAATAACAAGCAATATCTCGAAAATGGTTCACTCAACAACAACAAAAAATTATATGACATAAATTGTGTATTTTAACGCGATCTACATTTTTTGTGTAGTAAAATTTTGTCTATCTCTCATGATTTACCTGTTATACAAAAGTCGTTCACAATGAAGAACACTTTTAGAGACATTCCCAGAAAATTCGAGATATACATTTCATTTGTCATGAAAATATCTTAAATATATGATATTTTAATCAAAATCGTTAGAGCCATTTTTGAGAAAATTAAAATTTTCGAAAAATGTTGCATGCAAATGGTAATCTGGGCTGAGGGGATTTTCTTGAAAACCTTTGTGTCGCATCTCTGGAAGATACTGAACCCAAATACCAAGTTTGGTGTTTATCCGACTGTTCGTTTCTAAGTTATGCTGTTCACAGACACACACACGGACAAGTTTTCAAAAATGCTTTTTTTTTGGATTCAGGGGTCTCAAAACGTATATTTCCGGTGAAATCTCGGTATCGAATTTTTGGGTGGAATACAATACTTCCCCTACTTACTATACGTAGTAGAGAAAGTAAAAATGCACCTACGTCTCATTAAAGTGCACAGATTATATTAAATAGTAGCTATTTATGTATAAATTATGCAGATGAGATTGCTAAAATTTTACTACGTGAGGAATACAATAGTTTTTAGTTATACCTCTGTAGATTGTATTAAATGAAATAAATAATTATAATACACGTGCTGTATAAATATGAAAGGCATAGTCAGGCATTTGTTGACACATTCCTACGCTATGAACCGTACCAACGCTTCCAAAGATCCCAGGAAGCGTTGACCATAACAATACGAGATGCAGATGACATTTATTCTGAGTGCTCGTTTCTAAACAACAAGCTTGTTATTGAAAGTATGGGTTAAAGTCCCGAGTAAATTTCAATCCGAGCGTGAAACATTGATTCGAAGCTGCTGACAGCAAAATCTCGGCAGCAAGAAGGAATATATTGCATTTAAAGACTGGTGTAAGGTAAGTAATGTTTCACTTGTGAACAAAGATGTGATACTGCCGTGTGGATTTTGTTTACTACGCCGATAATGTGTCAACAGTCCGACAAGCAGCTGTTTTAGAGAACGTATATTAAAAATTATTTATGCATTTACCGGCTATTCGTTGTTATTAGATTGGAGTGCCCAATACTTGATACCTTTTGAAGTACTAAGTCACCATTCGTTTGTTTCTCGTAATGTCATACAAAGAACATGGTATTTAAAAGCCAGTACAACATTTTGATTACCACTTCTGTCTCCTCCTGTTCCTACAAAGAAATGTGTAATAAACTATTTGTGTCAACTTTTATCTCAATAAAACGAACTTGATATAAAAACATCTGATATGTTACATTCACATGATTTTCTCTACCCTCTATCGTTAATTAGTGGATATACAAACCCCTTTAATGCAAAAAAAGCATTTTTGGAAACATGTCCGTGTGTGTGTGTCTGTGTCTGTGTGTCTGTATGTCTATGAACAGCATAACTCGGAAACGAACAGTCGGGAAAACACCAAACTTGGTATATAGGTTCAGTATCTTCCAGAGATGCGACAGGAAGGTTTTCAAGAAAATCCCCCACCCCAGATTACCCTTTACATGGAACATTTTTCAAAAATTTTAATTTTCTCAAAAATAGCTAACGATTTTGATTAAAATATCATATGTTTAACATATTTTTATGACAAATGAAATCTATATCTCGAATTTTCTGGGAATGTCTACAAAAGTATTCTTCATTGTGAACGACTTTTGCATAACTGGTAAACCATAAGAGATAGACAAAATTTTACTACACAAAAAATGTAGATCGCGTTAAAATACACAATTTATGTCATATACATTTTTTTGATGAGTGAACCATTTTCGAGATATTGCTTGTTATTCCCTTAAATTTTTCAATACTTATTTTCTCAAATGGGAATTCGTTATTCATTTTTTTGGCTTGGATATGCAAAGAGTATTAATCTGTTGCAAAGAGAATAGTGCTGCACCTAGCAACCAGCTATTAAGAGATATGTCTCTGCTTAAAGCCTACTGTATTTCTATATTGCCCTTGCAAATACAAAACAAGGGGTACGCCTTAAGCGATAGTCAAATATTTTTAGAACTGGTCGCTATGTGTAAAATGTAATTCTCTTTGCATGTCAAAAGATCGTTTCTGCGAATGTTTATCTCGATTAATATGAAATAGGTGGAGAATAAGAGTTTGTAAAAATAGTTTGCACAAGAGTAGAGAAAGTCATGTGAGTGTAACACATCAGATTTTTTCGATTTACTTGAGTACAATCGAAATAAACCTTTGCAGAAATAACCACATTTAGTTTTAGATACAAAGGGAACAGTGACAGTCAAATGTTTTAAGAACTGGACGCTATATGCTGGCCTTAAAACTCCATACTGTTTTCATGCAATCGAGAGAAACACCTGAATATCGACAGGGCTTTAAAACAATGACAAACTATTGAACAATTCGAAGAATTAGTAACGGCTATCTCAGAAGTGGCTTATGCCACAAAAAAGTTATTTGAAGTAACTTGTGTATTTTAAAGAGATCTACATTTTTTGTCAGTACGGTTTCGTCTATCGCTTAACGTTTAGCAGTTATATTTTGCAGAATGCTATAAAATTAAACAACAGTCGCTAGGGAAACTCATGTGAATGTAATAATTCGGTTTTAATTTTTATTAAATATTGTGTTACTTTTCAGTTCCCTCTCGTAATGATTCGCAATATGCTATTTCTAATCGCCTTTTGGTTTCATTAAAGGGTTGTATACGTGTGCAGTGGTATATTAAAAGAAAAGTAGCCCGGCCAGGAGGGAAAGCCGTGCTTATTTAGCAAATGCATTTCCCTGCCAAGATCGTCTAAATTAAAAAACATGGAATTGAAGGGTTGGTAGCGCTATTCAACTGGCTCCGAGCGAGAAGAAGCAGTGAATGTTTCATATGGTGCCCGCTTGTATTATGCATGGTCCTCTAAATGGTCGGCGGGGGAGGAGCCAGCTACCTGGGGGATTTACCCGATAATTAACGTCAAGTAGAGAGTCAGTTAAGATGACCTATATACCGTCTGCTGCGATACTACCAGGCCAATTAGCGATCTTCTTCTGTTGTACAGCAAGGCACATGAGTGTTCGTATTAATGCAACACGGGGTGTGCGAGTTGTTGGATCTGGATCCTTGGGGGCATGCAGTGTGTGGGTTTCTGGATCTGTATCTACGGCAACATGAAGTGCGTGAGTTTTTGGATCTGTATCCAGCGAAATACGTGAAGTGTGTGGGTTTTTGGATCTGTATCCACGGAAATACGTGAAGTGTGTGGGTTTTTGGATCTGTATCCACGGCAACATAAAGTGTGTGGGTTGTTGGATCTGCTACCACGGCAACATGAGGTGTGCGGGTTGTTGGATCTACTACCACGGCAACATGAGGTGTGCGGGTTGTTGGATCTGCTACCACGGCAACATGAGGTGTGCGGGTTGTTGGATCTGTATCCACGGCAACATAAAGTGTGTGGGTTTTTGGATCTGTATCCACGGCAACATAAAGTGTGTGGGTTGTTGGATCTGCTACCACGGCAACATGAGGTGTGCGGGTTGTTGGATCTGCTACCACGGCAACATGAGGTGTGCGGGTTGTTGGATCTGCTACCACGGCAACATGAGGTGTGCGGGTTGTTGGATCTGGATCCTTGGGAACAAGCAGTATACGGGTTTTTGGATCTGTATCCACGGCAACATGACGTGTGTGGGTTGTTGGATCTGTATCCACGGAAATACGTGAAGTGTGTGGGTTTTTGGATCTGTATCGACGGCAACATAAAGTGTGTGGGTTGTTGGATCTGCTACCACGGCAACATGAGGTGTGCGGGTTGTTGGATCTGCTACCACGGCAACATGAGGTGTGCGGGTTGTTGGATCTGCTACCACGGCAACATGAGGTGTGCGGGTTGTTGGATCTGGATCCTTGGGAACAAGCAGTATACGGGTTTTTGGATCTGTATCCACGGCAACATGAAGTGTGCGGGTTGTTGGATCTGCTACCACGGCAACATGAGGTGTGCGGGTTGTTGGATCTGCTACCACGGCAACATGAGGTGTGCGGGTTGTTGGATCTGCTACCACGGCAACATGAGGTGTGCGGGTTGTTGGATCTGGATCCTTGGGAACAAGCAGTATACGGGTTTTTGGATCTGTATCCACGGCAACATGACGTGTGCGGGTTGTTGGATCTGCTACCACGGCAACATGAGGTATGCGGGTTGTTGGATCTGCTACCACGGCAACATGAGGTGTGCGGGTTGTTGGATCTGCTACCACGGCAACATGAGGTGTGCGGGTTGTTGGATCTGCTACCACGGCAACATGAGGTGTGCGGGTTGTTGGATCTGGATCCTTGGGAACAAGCAGTATACGGGTTTTTGGATCTGTATCCACGGCAACATGACGTGTGCGGGTTGTTGGATCTGCTACCACGGCAACATGAGGTGTGCGGATTGTTGGATCTGCTACCACGGCAACATGAGGTGTGCGGGTTGTTGGATCTGCTACCACGGCAACATGAGGTGTGCGGGTTGTTGGATCTGGATCCTTGGGAACAAGCAGTATACGGGTTTTTGGATCTGTATCCACGGCAACATGAGGTGTGCGGGTTGCTGGATCTGCTACCACGGCAACATGAGGTGTGCGGGTTGTTGGATCTGCTACCACGGCAACATGAGGTGTGCGGGTTGTTGGATCTGGATCCTTGGGAACAAGCAGTATACGGGTTTTTGGATCTGTATCCACGGCAACATGAAGTGTGCGGGTTGTTGGATCTGCTACCACGGCAACATGAGGTGTGCGGGTTGTTGGATCTGCTACCACGGCAACATGAGGTGTGCGGGTTGTTGGATCTGCTACCACGGCAACATGAGGTGTGCGGGTTGTTGGATCTGGATCCTTGGGAACAAGCGGTATACGGGTTTTTGGATCTGTATCCACGGCAACATGACGTGTGCGGGTTGTTGGATCTGCTACCACGGCAACATGAGGTATGCGGGTTGTTGGATCTGCTACCACGGCAACATGAGGTGTGCGGGTTGTTGGATCTGCTACCACGGCAACATGAGGTGTGCGGGTTGTTGGATCTGGATCCTTGGGAACAAGCAGTATACGGGTTTTTGGATCTGTATCCACGGCAACATGACGTGTGCGGGTTGTTGGATCTGCTACCACGGCAACATGAGGTATGCGGGTTGTTGGATCTGCTACCACGGCAACATGAGGTGTGCGGGTTGTTGGATCTGCTACCACGGCAACATGAGGTGTGCGGGTTGTTGGATCTGCTACCACGGCAACATGAGGTGTGCGGGTTGTTGGATCTGGATCCTTGGGAAGAAGCAGTATACGGGTTTTTGGATCTGTATCCACGGCAACATGACCTATGCGGGTTGTTGGATCTGCTACCACGGCAACATGAGGTATGCGGGTTGTTGGATCTGCTACCACGGCAACATGAGGTGTGCGGGTTGTTGGATCTGCTACCACGGCAACATGAGGTGTGCGGGTTGTTGGATCTGCTACCACGGCAACATGAGGTGTGCGGGTTGTTGGATCTGGATCCTTGGGAACAAGCAGTTTACGGGTTTTTGGATCTGTATCCACGGCAACATGACGTGTGCGGGTTGTTGGATCTGCTACCACGGCAACATGAGGTGTGCGGGTTGTTGGATCTGCTACCACGGCAACATGAGGTGTGCGGGTTGTTGGATCTGGATCCTTGGGAACAAGTAGTATACGGGTTTTTGGATCTGTATCCACGGCAACATGAAGTGTGCGGGTTGTTGGATCTGCTACCACGGCAACATGAGGTGTGCGGGTTGTTGGATCGGATCCTTGGGAACAAGTAGTATACGGGTTTTTGGATCTGTATCCACGGAAATACGTGGTGTGCGGGTTTTTCTGTATCCACGGAAATACGTGAAGTGTGTGGGTTTTTGGATCTGTATCCACGGAAATACTGAAGTGTGTGGGTTTTTGGATCTGTTACCACGGCAACATGGAGTGTGTGAATTGTTGGATGTGTATCCACGGCAACATGAAGTGTGCGGATTGTTGAATCTGTTACCATGGCAACCAAGACTGTGCTGGTTGTTAGATGTGTGTCTGTTCAAAAGTTGTTTGCTATATGCTGCTATTAAATTGCATACTCTTTCAGTGACATCACGAGAAACAAAACTACGTGATCTAAACACTTAAAAATATATATAAAAGTACTGGAAACCCCAAACCTATAACAATTGATACTAAATTGGCATTTCCGCAAAAAATTTATTCGACATAAATTATGTGCTTTAATGATATCTTCATGTGTTGTTAAGTAGATTTTGTCTATCTCTTACGGTTTAGCAGTTATACAAATGCCGTTCGGTATAAAGAAGACTTCCATTCTCAGAAAATTCATAATATACGTTTTATTTGTCCTGCAAATATCTTAACCATATGCTGTTTTAATGGAAATTGTTAGATGCATTTTTTAAGAAAATAAGTAGCAAAGAACATAATTTTTACTCTCTCTACTACGTATAGTAAGTACGGGAGGTATTGTATTCCACCCAAAAATTTGATACCGAGATTTCACCGGAAATATATGTTTTGAGACCCCCTTAATTCAAAAAAAGGATTTTTGGAAACATGTCCGTGTGTGTGTGTGTGTCTGTCTGTCTGTCTGTCTGTCTGTGAACAGCATAACTCAGAAACGAATAGTCGGATAAACACCAAACTTGGTATTTAGGTTCAGTATCTTCCAGAGATGCAACGCAAAGGTTTTCAAGAAAATTCCCCCGCCCCAGATTACCCTTTACATGGAACATTTTTCGAAAATTTTAATTTTCTCAAAAACGGCCCTAACGATTTTGATTAAAATATCACATGTTTAAGATATTTTGATGGCAAATGAAATGTATATCTCGAATTTTCTGGTAATGTCTCCAAAAGTATTCTTCATTGTGAACGACTTTTGCATAACTGGTAAACCATAAGAGATAGAGCGTTTTTTGTTCTTTTGTTTTTACTTCCAGACTATGAAGAGGATAGGGAATAAACCTGGCTAGAAAAAGTTCCTACTTTCCCAGCCGGGAACCGAACCCGGGACCTCCCGCACAGCAGACAGGTGCTCTATCGACTGAGCTACGGTGCCTGACAATAAGCATTTTGAAATATTCCATGTTGCAAGTTTAGAGCTTTCTTAGGCATCACCTAACGGACATGCTCTTAAGTTTTACGATTCTTGGTTTTCCACCCCATCGCAAGTGTCTCTGTTACCAGGAATAAACTTTTGAATGCTGTTTCCAGATGTAGTTACTAATCACTTCGTGTGTTGTGAATAATGTAGCAAGGATAGAAGGATCATTTGTCACTTGCAGAGGAAGTCGTGCGAATTATGTTTAGTCTTTCATTTAACTTTGTGTAGTCATTTGTCTTGAGAAACAAATAAAGTTTCTACTCGTGTTTTTATTGTCAAACGCACAGAGCTTTATATTTGCGTACTCTGCCAAGGATAGAGAAGGATTAGAATTAAATGAAACTTTATACCGGGAGTCGAACCCGGGACTTCTGCGTTAAGAACACAGAGCGCTGTCTACTCGACTTACGGAATCAGCCAATAAAAACATAACTGAGGAGTGCGGCTTGGTTTTCTTCAAACAGACATAGTCAAAGGATTTCTTTTGAGTCGAGTGTACAAACATTTTAATCACTGTGCAACAGTGAAACAAAACACGATTTAAGATGGTTGAGCATCCTTTGATGAGAGGACGCTAATGAGGCGGTTCCTCTGCTGAATTAGAAGGGCCTGCGTTCGATGCTGGATCGATAGCACGGGTCCACCAATTTGTCAAATCCAGACCGGCGGGCCGGCCGACACCCGCCCCCAGTTTGGGGTATTAGCTCAGCTGCGGGGGGGGGACGCAGTCAGCAGAACATCGTTTTAATTATGGACAAAAGAGAATCGGCGTTTGTTTTACTGCCTTGTTCTGTTGGATTGGAACGGTCGGGTAAAGTATTACAGAATAGAACATAGATTATATGAAAACTTACATGTTGCCAGGTGCTAGAAGAAGAATAAGAATCAAGGGTTTCATACCTGAAAACAAAAGAATAACAATGTTATTTTTACTTCAAATTATGTCAAGAAAATCTGATTTAAAGTTTAAAACTATAACTTATTGTTTTTCAACAAATATAATTCGATATGAGATTTTACCGGAAGTGCGTGTTTTGAGGTCCCCTGAATAAAAAGCATAAAAAGGCCCGTGATTGTGTGAGCTTAACAAAGGTCGATACAAAGATTTTAAAAATCTGACGTGTTACATTCACAAAACTTCACTACCCACTATCGTATATTTTTATATAGCTTCTACCAACCGTTCTTACACAAACGTAATCTTCTATCTGCTTTATTACAGTCGAGATAAATATTCGCAAAAATAGCTTCATTACATAGTTTTAGGTTCAAGAGGGATACAGAATTGGTAGTTAGATGTTTAAAATGGCTTATGTCATATGAGGCAGTATTTTTAACACTTAAATGATTTCAGTCTAATTATATAATACATAAATTCAATAACAGCCCCCTTAAAGCAGTGTGTATGTAACAATATATAAAAATTGTATATTACAGCCATTGTATATGTTTATATTATTGTATACATGTAATAATGTTATGTGAATGTATTACGTAATTTAATAATGTAGGAGCTGTGAGAATAATAGGCTAAAAGTTGCTAACAATGACGTAACAATGAGGTAGCCTTGAGGCAATAATGTTTAATAATGCTACTAGTCACTATTGAAGCAACAATAATGTAAATTTTGAGACAGTTTATAAAATACCCAGTCAATAACCAGAAAAAAGTTTAAGTTAAATAAAAGTATTCTTTGGATTAGGAATACCCAATCAGAGACTTGAAATACAGAAATTTACAAATTTAGGCGGTTGAAATCAATTCAGTTGCTTGTAGACAGTGTTTCTAACTAGACGCGAGATGTGTCCTCGAGAAGTTTAATATGTATTCAGTGTGGGATGAAAATAGTTTACGTCTTAAAAAGTGCAAGTAATTAATTAAAAAAATCTCACAACTCTCTCTATATCAGTGAAGTGTTATTTAAATCGTGTCAAGCATTAATAAAAGGAGTGAAGTAAAATTATAATCTGTGTAAGCCTACATTCTTCAGTCACACCATAACCCTGCAAAGAGAAACATGTCTCTAACAATAATACTGACGCAGCCGAGGCAAACATAAATGTATAATATTTAAAGAAACAGTCAAAATTATAAACTTAATTTGGGGGGGGCAA